>OV281081.1:10000000-15000000 GCA_923060345.2 Erebia aethiops | reverse complement strand
CGAAATCTATATCGTCTTTTAAATTCATCAGCACCGTTATAAGTAATCGAAGGGATTTTGAGTCTCGTATCACTTTTCTTGTATTGATTGTTCTTTGTAGGTTTATTCTCTCATGGATATAAGTATCAAATTCTTCTTCGGTGCTGTAAGCCATTCACGTTTTCGATTTAAAATCGCTGAAAATCAACGAAACAATCATAACCTAATACCCTTTTTTATAGTTGGGCAAGTTGTAGGAGTACTCGTTCGGGTATTACGAACGAGCCAAATTCAGAAGGAGTACACAAATCACTTTTAATAAAACAACTATTTTTGCGAAAACACAGTTAGAACAGCCAACAATTACGACACTGTATAATTAACGTATTGTTATTGTTATTTGTTATGACAAGAGCAATGGCTTATGGCGGACGTGATTACAGCGCCAATTCGCCGTGGCGAGCGGCGGAAATGCGAAACTCGCATCGATACTCGGTAACTCGAATCTTCCGATGCAAGCCTGATACTATCGTTTTACCCATGTATGCTTCTTGATTTATTGTTTGTCTGTGTGTTGAAATTATAATATTTGATTTATGTGTGTAATAAGGTGTATTATTAAATATGTGCTCATATTATGTAAGAATATATTATAAGATTCTACTGATATAAAAGAATATGAAAACTTAAATCAATATGAAAAATATCGATATACCTATGTAATGTGGTATTAATGCAATAAATAATAATTATAAAATTGAATGAATAATGATAAATAGCCTACAGTGTATTCGTCGCACAATGGTCTCATTGGTCTATGTGTGTCCCTCAAGTGTTATTAATTATGAATTTATTTCTGGACCTTGTGCGCTCGTTCGCCCGTTCGCTCTGTAAGACATGGTAATGTTTTTGAATACGGATGATATTAATTTAGACAATCAATTTAATCAATTTAATTGAGTTATTCATACACTAAGATTCTTCACCAATAGAGCTATTTTTAAAAATGGATGTTACTTATGCTGAGTGAATTTGAGTGAAGTGAGTTAAAAAAAATATTCTAATTTGGAAATAGAGCGAAAAGGCAAAGAAATATTTTGATGTCGTTATTTTACTTTTCGTTGGTTGATTATGGTATGTGTGTGAAATAACTTGTTTAGTCCGTTGTCAAAATGGAATCCGAATTCTCAAGAGTTTATGTAACAATGATATTTATTATAATCCAAACAAAAGAAAAGTAAGTGAATGTGTACATTAAACTGCGGTTTTGTATACCGCCGGATACGGTTAAGTGGGCCGTACATGAGTTGGATACGGTTAAGTGGGCCGTACATGAGTTGGATACGGTTAAGTGGGCCGTACATGAGTTGGATACGGTTAAGTGGGCCGTACATGAGTTGGACACGGTTATGTGGGCCGTGATACGGTTAAGTGGGCCGTGATACGGTTAAGTGGGCCGTACATAGGTTGGATACGGTTATGTGGGCCGTACATAGGTTGGATACGGTTATGTGGGCCGTACATAGGTTGGATACGGTTATGTGGGCCGTACATAGGTTGGATACGGTTATGTGGGCCGTACATAGGTTAAACAACGGTTATGTGTGCCATACGTTAAACTTCGGCTATGTGTGCCGTGATTGAATGATTCTGGATTTAGCAACCAAATTAAATAATGAATGATGATGAACTGAATGAAAAATTATTTTTTGTGCACCAAAGGCAAGATATACAAATACAAACCACAACGTTAATTTAATAAATTAAATGCTACTTACTTGTTATTATATATAGATATTTATATTGTTCAAATCAATTATTGGATAGGACTAGTATAAACCCGCGGCTTCGCTCCCGTTACGATCCATTTTCATACAAATTTCAAACCAATTAAGTAGGGATTGAGTTGCCAAAATTTCTTAGGGGATGACTACGTCATAACAACTATCGGTACGCTAAACTTCAGCCCGATCTGTCCAGTGGTCTGAGCTGTGCGTTGATAGATCCGTCAGTCAGACAGTCAAATTTTCCTTTTATATGGTTTATTTTATATATTCCTTTTATAAAATATTCATGAAATAAAAGAATACTTTACTAAAATTGTTTTTTTTGTTCTACTGCCGAGGACATGGAACGAGCCAATTGTGGACACACACGGCGTATAGAGACTAGTGTTCAAGAATGCGATTTCTGTCACCACCAGATCAGTGTAGCACATAGATGCACCTCTCAGTCTTACGAACGACTGAAGAGAAAGAAAGAAAGAAATGATTTATTTGTATGAATATGTGAATATGAGACGTTAGTCGAGATCGAGTCAAGCGACCCAAGATTCACATCAGGGGTTCCATACCATGGCATTGTCCGCCCAACCATCGCGGCAGCCTGGACAAGCAACCAATAGCACCGGCAACGAGTTTCACAGAAGGCGACTACAGCACGAGTTAAAGGCAATTGGCTAAGAAAGCACACAAACTGTACTACTGAAGAATGGCATATTACGCCCCAATGGGCTGGATACGCTTGCTATATGTGATAACTATTATCACATAATATCAGACACTCGGGTGAGGCGAAGACAGTTGAGAAGATTTAGTCTCGTTATTGGTTTCGTAAAATATTACGCAATAAAAATAAATAAAAATAAAAGCAATTAATAATAATACCTATCATAGATCATGCTAGTCAATGTGCATAAATTTTATCAATAATTAATGAATTTATTATGTAAGTTTTGTGAACTTCATGGTATCTGAGACACATTACACCTACACGGCAGCATGTCTTAGATCTAACGGCACTGAACGTTTAAATCAAACAATTTTAAATTCATTGGTTAACCATTAAAAGTAGTTAATGTAAGTATGAACGTAATTGGGATATGCAGTTGAGTCAAATACAGTGGGGTATTAGCATTGACTTAGTTGGTAAATCGATGGGTATATTAACAATACCATAAATGCGTCCAAACGGAAAACGGCATAAGTCTTAGCTGGATGGAGACTTCGGGACAGTTGTTACATAAGAACGTAGATACTTACAACCACAGATGTAGTACTACATCTGTGCTTACAACCAACTGATGTCAAATTGTTTAGAAATGAAATAAAGCTAGCAAATATTAAATACAGTCAGCAACAAAATAATATCATGATTCGAGACGAACTTATGCTGCTGTTTTTAAAGAGGGAGACCTGATTATTATACCTAATAGGAAGAAACTAGCTGTTGCCCACGACTTCGTCCGCGTGGATTTTAGATCTTTTCGAGTCCCGTGGGAACTGGTCTTATTTTTCCAGGATAAATGTCTATAATATATAAAATCGAACAACTGACCGTCAATCTGTCAGTATATTTGAAAATCTCCCTACTGTCTCGTATGTTTTATTTATTTTTGTATATGGAGATTTTTTTTAACCCATTTTCTGTTCAATTCTGTCAAACATTTTCTTTCATACAAATATTTTTCTGACAATTATAAACACAATAAAAAAAAAAAGAATTAGCCAAATAGGTGCAGCCGTCCTGAAGTCATGCGCTTACATTAGGTATATTCAGCGATTGATTTGTATTTATACAGATAAGTAGAATAACAATAACAAGAAATTGTAATCAAAATGTATAAGGGTCTACAAAATTATTGTTAAAGATATAGAAAATTAAAAATATCAAATTAGCACTATTTCTGTATAAAAAAATAATAATAACCATTTCAGACCGTCGTTGCAACTTGCAGTAGACCTTATAAGTATAATGTCGTGAGTGAATAAATTGGCTTTCCGAATCGAATAATTCAATTGAGTCTTTGAGTGACGATAATGAAGATAACATTTCACTATCTGTATTGCAACGAAGGTTTCCAATGGTCGATACCATGTCGATACGTAAATAAAATTGCTAGAGTAATTATGGGCTGGCAGTTTGTAGTTGCCTGAAATAAAAACTTATTTATTATTATTTATTTAATTATTTCAGAAAATATATTTGTGGAAGAAACCGAATGTCATGATTTTCTATTATATTTATTTTTAAGAATATAATGTTTATAATTAATAATACGTAAGAATAGAATTAATATATGTCGATAATTTATTTTCTTATTTTTAAAAGTTCAGTGATTAAGTTCAAAGTTTTTGTAAAACGTAAACTAATTCAAAATTTCTATTACAGTGTACCTAAAGGATTATTTGAATGATAGGATTATGAAGGCATGGGTATGAAATTGTGCCAGCGACTTATTATGTAATTGTCAAAATTATAAATCTAACTAATTTACGATATTTGTGAGATGGTGATATAAAAAAAAAAAGAAAAAAAACCGGCTGAGTTTGTTGTGGGCTCTTCTCAGACCAGGGCGCGTTTGGAACCCTCGTAGCTTTAGTTTTAAGATACCGTAACTGATTATCACCATCATGTTGTTAAATATAATAAGTGTAAAGTGTACCTAATTTGATTAAATTATACTTTGAGTTTCGAAAATATACTTTGAGAATTTATAGTTCGTCAGACAAAAACGATAACTAGTTGTACGATTTGTTTAAGGAATTCATTAATTATTTAGGTAAAAAGCGATACATTTGAAAGTGTTTTGTGCGATAGATTAATAATTATATGTCGAGCTTCGTTCCTAAAAATTGATTTGTAAATATATGACATATACTTTCATACATTTTAATTAGTGTGCACCGGGAGGTTGCCCAAAAGTGGATGGCCGAATGTCATGATTCTCTAGTTTTATATTCTGTGGTACGATATTCGCAATAAATATAAGGCCTTAAAAGACTTGAATCCAGGGCCGCAAAATAAAAATGATTAAAAAAGAGGGGATTCTGAGGGCCAATCAGGGCGCTTCCCGCCAATTGATAAAAAGGCGCGTGTGGAAAAACGTATTATTTTAGGATTGTCGGAGATAATTAAATTAGGTACTCTAAGTATATTACATTATCGTGAGGAATAAAGTTTTAAAACGAACATTGGATTTTGATTTATCAAACTAATATTATAAATGCGAAAGTGCCTATCTGTCTGTCTGCTACGTTTTCTACCGATTTTGATGAAATTTGGTGCAAACGTAGGTTGTATCCCGGGGAAGGACATCGGTTACTTTTTATGCCGGAAGTTATGGATAAGAAAATAATATCTCGGGAATAAGAAAATATTAATCCACGCGGACGAAGTCGCGGGCATCATCTAGTATAATATGGAAATTATGGATTTCGAATGATATTAAAATTGCGCGCCTTTTACGCAGTTTTCAGAATGATTAAATCGGGTTTTTTCAGCCCCTTTATGGTTCCAATTTCCTGCCTTTGGAGATTGCTTTGACATATTGAACTCAATGTTCAGAATTGGTCTTTGACTTTTTATACGCATTGCACGACATACTCTTATTAGCTGGAAGCAATTTAAAAGGAAAGAGGGAAAAAATTTCTTCCACACTAAAGCTATCTAAGTAGGTACTTGATGTAGACCAACATTTTATTTTGTTAATTTTTGTACCAAAACGTTATAAAACACGTGGGAAACAATGATTTTTTATGAGGCAGAAAAACAGAAATATAAGACAAGGAAGCACCTCTACAGGAGATAAGGAAGGCTGGGGGAAAGGTCGTAAACGAAGATACTTACAAAAGATAAATAATAAGATATGAAATGTATGAAAATGCTTGAAATAAAATATTTTAGATATATCAAGTAAAATATTATAAGTTGCGACCACTTTGTGCAAATTTTGCTCCACAAACACTTACTTTGCTGTGGATGCAGCTTTAGTAATGGAATTCACAATTTTAGAGCGAACATACGCTAATGATAAAAAATATTTAGCGAACGAAAAGTCCGTATCATTATCTTTGAGAGTGAAGACACAGGACAAAACTACACGGAACGTGGTCATCGATAGGGAACAATGTTTTTGCCTGTCTTGCTAGTGTGTGCGCTTTACATGAAAGTGTATTTACACAGTATGTATTTCTTGTCCATAGTATGTTTTTGCTCTTATAGGAGAGTTTAGACTAGCGCTATATGAGAGACCCTTAGCCTCTTTATTAATGCCGATATTTCGTGAGGACTTTGCCATGTCTAGTTTCTAGTGTGTTTTCGTACATAAGCACTAATTAAGTATAACCTCTACAAGTATTTCTTTTCATGTTAACGAACTTGTTCTTCCCCATTCAGTTTTTGTTCGCGAAAGTTAGGGAGGTATCCCAATCACGTAAGTAGGTAATCGTTCATGTTAAAAAAGCAAGTTCTTCTTAAGCGGGAAAACTGTACCATAGTAGCAGCTGTCTCTTTCCCTCTCAATGGACCTCTCTGTCACTCCCACGGGAAAAGCGTCCATTCAGTTTAATTCAGAGACTCTCGTGTCGAGGACGTTTTCGCAGATTTTCTGGGAAAGCGCAGATTTAACACGACAATTTCATTTCACAAACTTTTTAACAACTCATTTATAAAAACTTAAGTGATTCTGTGAATGAGTGTACATTTTAAGTAACTTTAAGTGTAGTGCATTGATAATTAAAGTATACTAACTAGTTTTGAAAAGGAAAGTGTTAATTAAGTAGGATTTTTAGTGCATCATTGGCCTGAATTATGAGTGTTTTGCGACAGCATAAATATTTTGCTCTTAGAAAATTACTATTAATAACTTGAATTATAAGGCTTTCAGTGATTTTTTAAATAAAATAAATGAATAATAAGCTTAAATATGACTTCGGAAGTGAGAATGGATGAATTAGGCGGTTTCAGTGATTTGAACTTAAGTGTTAACTTGAGCGAAGCGCTAGAGTTCGGTTCCGAGCTGGATATACTGTTTCAGCCGGAACACGTGCTGATTGCACTGTACGTGCCGTTAATTTTGGTGTCACTGGTGACGAACATTCTGCTTATAGTGGTGGCGGTGAAATGTCATTACACTAAAAGGTGAGCTATCATCATCTACTTCAATCAGTTTGACGACCTCTATGGCGCAGTGGCCAGCGCTGTGGATTTGTAAATGGACGGTTCTGGGTTCGATACCCCGCAAGGGCAATTCAGGAATTGATATTTCAGAATTCTCTTGTCTGGCCTGGTGGGAGGATTGGGTCGTGGCTAGTTACCACCCTAACGGCAAAGACCACCAGACGATTAAGTGTTTCGGTACGATGCCGGTAGAAACCGATTAGGGGTTATGTAGGTCTGCCATATTCCAGACCAGAGAAAATTTAGAAATTGTACATTCCCAAATTGATCCTACCTGGAATCGAACCCGGGACCGCCCACTAGAAAACCACAGCGCCAGTGAGATCTTCATCAATATCCCATATTACCGACCGAGGTCAATGTTGCATATCCAACGTGATCGTTTAATATGTACACTATCACAACTAGGCCACGCATCCCTTGACGTAAAAGGCTGATAATTAAATAACTAGTTAATTTAGAGCAATGCTGAGCTCAGTGTATTATCCTAGTGGCCTACTTCGGTCAATCCCCAGCGGTGATTTGAACTCCATACTATCCATACTAATATTAAAAAGCAAAAGTGTGTCTGTCTGTCTGTCTGCTACGCTTTAATGGCCCATCTTTTATACCGATTTTAATAGTAAAGTAATTTTACATTACAGCCGGCCTATGAGTTTATCCGTACTGATGTTGTAAATGAGAGCGTGTCTCTGCTCGCTCCCGGATATACCCGGATTGTAATTGGTGGGAAACACAGTTTTCACACTAGCCATGCAAATAAGGAATGAAGACACAAAGCGTTTCGTACGTGTGGGTGGGACAACGACGACATAGGGGTGGAAACTCGCACAGCGTCTTGCGGTAAGGTGCTAGAAAAGGTGAAGGACCACCTTTCTAGCACCAAACTTTCAAAGTTTGGAGTTCACAAATGGTAGCACGTTACCTTTAACGCGATCGAGTAAGTAAATAACTCCCACTCGGCCCTTTGTTGACCTATTTTCGGCGCTAGATGATTGGATGTTACTTTCATTCAAAATAGATCTACCTAAATAAAGCCTTACTTTTACTTCAAAAACCAATAATAATTGATTCCGATATTAACTCACGCGTACTTGAAATTCACGGTCCATTTATGCTACCAATAGTATTATTGTTACACGAGGCGTCAAATTAATACTTTGAAAGTTGGAATACAAACGCTTCTGTTGAATATTCCAAAAATACATACTGAAAACTTTGTGTGTATTGGCTGTTAAAATTTCAGGCAATTTCATTGATATTGTGTTACTGTAAGTTATTTAGTTGGAAGTTTCATAACTTTTATCCCATTTGTTTATAATTTTAATTTAAGAAAAAGTAGTTTTTTACTGAAACATCGTAGGTATTTGTAATTTTTTTTTAAATAATGTTAAAAACTAGCTGATGCCCGCGACTTCGTCAACGTGGATTAAGGCTTTTTGGTTTTCATCGCAGAAAATCATCATCCTATCGTTTTTCTACGCACAGCTTCCGCTTAGGTAGGATGACAATGGCGGAACTCTCACGAAGAAAGTTTTTTTTGGAATATTTATAAAAACCAAGGACTTATCGATACTCTATCATGCTAATAATATTATAAATGCGAAAGATTGGATGGATGTTTGTTACTCAGTCACGGCAGAAAAGCTTAATGGATCTGGATAAAATTTGGCCCTGAGATAGTTTATAGTCTACTTACTTACTCCAGTATATACCTATAATCTACTTTCTATCCCGGAAAATTAAAGATTGGGAAATCTTTAATTTTCCGGGAATCAATAAACCTTAGTCCACGTGGACGAAGTCGCGGGCATCATCTAGTGCTTTATAGTTCCTGAGATATAGTGATTAGTGAGTGATTAGGTGGTAGGTTTTTATGCAAATAAACTTTTACAAGTGCTTTTGAATCGTCAAGTTAATCTACCACTAGTTCGGAATGCTGTTCCTATACTCAGCAAGAAACTTGGTGGTTGCTGTTTTGAAAAAATAATTTACAATTACATAAATGCGTGGATATAATATACGTAAACACAATCCTAAGTGAGTCAAAACTATGCTCTTTTGTAAAGATAGGATATCCATTCTTTTGAAAGCACATTGATCATTGTTACAAAGTCATAGCAAAATTCATGGAGTAAACGCACATATTATATTATTATTGTTATTACGAGCAAACGTGCCAGCAACGTGTCAAGGACATGCGGCAGTGTGTGCAGTGAAAAATGCCTTTATAACAAAGACAGTAGAGCATTCGCTCTGCAAATTAGCTGTTGTACATCCATAATTTTTTGAAGTGAAACTTCTTTTTCATATAACCTGCAATGAAAATCGAGTTTCAATGCCTGTTGAGCCACATGAAACTAGTCAATTTCAAACGAATACGTCATGCAGCGTGTAGAAAACCATCACTTTCAGCCCTAGGGCTGAATGGCGCTGAATGACGTAGCAGCCCTTCTTTCAATCCTGTCAGTATGGAACCTTTTTAATTGTCATTTTACCCATCAACTAAACTTACAAATATATGATATTTGTAAACAACAACCTAGCAATTAAAATAAATAAGAAATACAATTTTTATAAAACTCGCCCTTTTAATGTAGATTATATGAAAAATAGTGTGTGCGCCGCGGGATGAAACACGATTTTAGATTTCGGTTGATGTCACCCTCGTCTGAAATCGTCTTGTTTCGCGCTTATGCACACAATCTTTATATATAAAAGCGAAAGGTCACTGAAGGTAGCGGACTAACCTGTTAGGGACATGGCACTTATATTAAAGCCATACCCCTGATCGGTTTCTACACGGCATCGTAGAGGAACAATAAATCTCTTTGCGGCACGTCTTTGTCGGTAGTATGGTAACTAGCCACGGCCGAAGCCTCCCACCAAGCTATACCAGAGAAATTTTAGAAATTATAAATTCGCAAGTTGACTCTGCTTGGGATCGAACCCGGGACCTCCCAACAGCGCTCGACACTGTGCCAGGGAAGTAGTATATTAATAATGATAAACTTCTAGCGAATGTAAAAAACATCCATATATCCATCCATCCAAACTTTCGCATTTATAATTTAGTATGTATTATATTAGTAAAAATAAGTAAGATAAGCTAAGATAAGATAGTAAGAAGTAAGATACTTCATTATTGTGAAAGTTTGGATGTTTGTTACTCTTTCACTTCGAATTTGCATTGACTAAATCGATTCGGCTAAATTCGGAATGGAGATCGCTTTTACCCTGCATTCACGAGTAGGCACATTTTATGCCGAAATATTAAACAGTTCCAGCGGGAATTAAATAACATTCATCATGCGGGCAAAGTCGCGGACTTTTGTTGGTTTGTCTTGCAATCACTCTGCAACAGAGCAACGGATCGAACGTATAGTTGCTGGAGAGTGACATAGGCTACTTTTTGTCTCGGAAAATTGAAAAGTTCTCGCAGGAATAAAAAAATTCACAGATTACGCAGTCCCCGTAAGAATCGGAGCATTGAAAATGACTAAAAAAATTAACGATAAAGCATTTCTCGCTTGTATCCGCATCTTTTAACACCATTACCATGACGATTAATCAATAAAATTAATCATAGAAGCTACATCTCTTTTTATATAGGGAAATATCCGTTTTTCTACAATTCCAAATCTAAAGGGACTACTTACAGGTCACAATTTTTAACCGATTTTCAAAATAAATTTCGCTATTTTGTAGCCAAACTAATATCCTAGGACTTATTTTTTCACTTTTTCTTAAGTCGGTTTTTTTTTTCGAAATATTTACAATTCAGTAAACAAACATGCCCCAAAAATTACCTTTTTACATTTCCAAAATTGCAAAAAAAGTTTCTAGCCGATTTTCAAAATTCAAACGCTTACACGTGTCTCAATAAATTCCTCAACAAATACGTCTCAGGCGATTTGCATCTGATAACCATTTTCAATGATAAAACGTTATTCCACGCGGACGAAGTTGTGGGCATCACCTAGTGACTTTATAACAGCGCCAGGCATTTCTGCAAATATAGTCCATATTATAAAGAAGAAAATAACAAAGCCGTTTTTGATAAATCAAAACCCAATGTCCATTTATATACTTTATTCCTCCCAATAATCTTATCTTCTAGAGTACCTATAATTTGATTATTTTCAACAATCTTTCCATCCTCCGTTTTTCTTTTTGTCCTCCGCGCCCAATTGGGAAACCCACTGATTGGTTCCCCAGAATACATTCTTTTTTAATTAATTTATTCTACGGCCCTGGATTCAAGTCCTTTATAGCCTTATATATTTATTGCGAATGTCGTACCAGAAAATACAAAACTAGAAAATCATGACATTCGGCCATCCACTTTTGGGCAACCCACGGGCAACCTCCCGGTGCACAATAATTAACATGTATGAAAGTAATATAAGTCAATTATATACAAATCAATTTTTAGGAACGTAGCTCGACATGTAATTAATTTAAAACACAAAACATAATTAATTAATAAAATTACAATGAAATTCCATAAACAAATTAGTAGTTATCGTTTTTGTCTGATGAACGTAACTATAGGTAGATTCTCAAAGTATATATTTTTTTCAAATTAGGTACACTGTACATATATATTACGATATCTTAAAACTAAAGCTACGAGGGTTCCAAACGCGCCCTGGTCTGAGAAGAGCCCACAACAAACTCAGCCGGTTTTTTTTATCACCTGCATCTTACAAATATCGTAAATTACTTAATTAGATTTATAATTTAAGCTATTACATAATTAGCCGCTGAAACAATTCATACCCATGCCTTCCTATTACTATCATTCAAATCATTTACACTGTAATAAGAATTTTCAATTAGTTTACCTTTTTCAAAAACTTTGAACTTAATTGTGAACCATCAGAAATTAGTTTTCAATATACCTACATTAATTAAATTCTTACGTATTATTCATTATAAACATTATGTTCTTGAAAATAAATATTTAAACAGAAAATCATGACACGTTTCATATTAAGTATTATAATGTGAAAATTACTGAAATTATTCACAGCTTGTTAGCGCAAATTGGTGAGTCTGGATCTAGAAATCTGATATTTTAAACGCCCGACGTAGAGATGGGGGTTGATAAGTATAACGTGTGTAGGTATCTGTGTATCTGTCTGTGTACAGTCGCAGTCAGAAAATGTTTACCACCGTAAGGTACATAATTACATGGGCACATCTGTGTCAGAAGGTCGCTATGTGGTTTGATGAGTGTGATGGCACCGGCGTGATCGTCTTGGCTAGTTAAATATCGTGGCTTGTAAAAAAAAAAAGAAGAAAAAAATTCTATAAACTTAGAAACGGAAAATAGCACTGCAGAGTTAGTAGCACTTTAGGTATCCGGTCGTCGTATTTGTTGGTTATGATTTACCAGTAAAACTGGTACTTAGCACAGTACGCTGGGTGAACATTGTAAGGCAGACCTAATCAATCCGCCTGAATCATAGTATTCTTTATTGATACCTTAGCGCGAAGTCTATCTTAGAGATGTTTAAATTACAGTTTAGTAACAAGTATATAATTCGAGTTTGCAAATCAGGGCCGGATTGAGTGGTTGCTGTTACATGTATTTCCTTTAAAAAGGCATCTTAGCTGACCAATGGTAACCGAGCACGGGGAATGGTCCCTACGCCTGCACGAGGCCCTTAATCATTGTTATTTGGGGCAGCAGTCAACCTCCTTTATTGCGCTGAGAAGCGAATTTATTCCCACATCCGCTAGCGGCTGGTACTATCTTTTATGGGCATATTAGCCCGCCCCTGGTCCATGGACTTTTATTTATTTATCATTTCATATAGTAAGTTTTATGAATTGGCCAATTCATGGTCGGAGGTCGATCTGCGAGAGGAGTGTGTGTATGGTGTGCTGAACCATTGCTGCCAACTTGTCACCACGCAGCCATGTAGCCGATTACTTTGACTATATTGTCAATCACTGTCAAACATGTTATCAAGATTGATTTGGTTCCCCAATCAACCAAAAGTGCTCCACACTCTGCGAGTACGTCCCTGCTTTCGAAACAATAGTTGTAGCCTGACTCTTTTGTTTTGCGTATGCCCCGTTCGTTTCGCTTTCACTCTCGCTCTCGTCGCTGTAGACCGCCTTCTCGTTCGGATGCTATATACCTATATTAATAAAACCTATTGTTCCCTATTGCTCGCAAATATCTTATGTATATAATTTAGATCTATTTTAACCCTTATGCCAAATTTGGGTAAGTCGGAACCTCTTAGACTGCATTAGGTCGTCTTATCTCATTTGAAAACTTTCTGAGGAGCCGTTATCTGTTCTATTGTATAAAAAGTAGTGAATGGATTTTTGTTTACAACAAAATCTGTTCATAGGCTCGAACTATGAAATTATCCTGTAGACCTAAATTAATTGCGATGACCTATAAAATTAACCTAGTTCATTTCTTCAGGGTTAAGAATCGTGACTGTAACTTGGACATGTGGGATGAAATTCATTATTGGAGTGTTATCCATAATCTTTAACACAAGTCATTAATGTAATATATTATGATATAAACCATAATTAAAGTTTAGACCAAAATAAACTTCCAATAATAAATCTGTAAGGTAAACTTAACTGTATAATAAAAAGGAATGGTTATGAATATAATTTACTTTTATTTTCCCAAAATTTACTTAATTTGTTTCACTCGACACTGAGTGATAATAAGAAGAGAGACACTGGTTTAAATTATTTACACCGAATTCGAGTGTTTGTGCAAACGTTTACTTCGGTGGAATTTCTCGTTCCTAGGCCATACTAATTTGTAAGGGAAAAGAGAAATCCAAGATAAAAACCCTTACGACCATTTAACCTAAAATACACCTTATACTTTACTATATACACACACGTACACATTTATGAATCATCAGTTCAATAGAAAAAAAAAGCGTTAAGACACACACATAAATTTAGACATTAAATTATATTTACAATGTGTCGACAAGGCTCACGGCTATATACCTTTAATTTGATTAATTCAGTTTATCGGTTCCGATTCTATATCTGATCCGGAGGTATTTTGGATGCAACAACATGTGATTATTTTATATAATCTGGCTCCTACTTTGGTTCTTTTATACAACATTATAAGTAGAAATGCAATACCCATAATTTTCATTATTAATGTAATAATGTCAATGGTTGACCATGTACTTCCTCTATTTTTCCCCGTCATTTCATACATGATATCCAAACTAGTGTCCGGATCCATTTTGACTTCACTTATAATAAATAAGTACTTTATTGAATGATTTAAATTACTAGAATTTACTGTGAGCCTCGTTTATAACACCTTAAGAAAACAAATTGAGTACATTACCAATAATAACAGCAACTCGGCGTCTGTCACTAAAACACTTTACCTAGCCTTATACCTTGAAGTTTAAACAATTTTATATTATTTATATTACACAAAGCTAAGATTAACGCTATGTCAAAACTACTTCTAGACTATTGGCTAGTTGACCGCCCACTCGGAGATACAAGATCAGAATGTAATTTTTATATTACAAAACTAAGATTAACACTATATCAAAACTATTACTAGACTATATATAGGTGACTGCTCTCTCGGAGCTTTAAGATCGAAGTGTCGTTCCGCACGCCTCGAGCCAAAGATCTCCCTTCTCTCTCCCTCCATTGGCTCCTTTCTCCCACTGCAAAACACAAATTTCCGCCACAATCAAATGCTCAAACATGATTCGTCAAACAATGACGCGTCAATGTGTTAGCCAATAGTCGAACGCATGGTCACGTTCCCGCTTTAGCATGTTTCGCGCCAATTTTGTGCCACATCTGGTATCTTAAAGTTTTTGTCTTGACGCTTGTCCACGAAAGAAATGCCGCAAAAAAAACCCCGTCAATTACGTACCTCGCCCTTTTCAAGCGGCTTGTCAGAATTTGGACCTCTTTGTCTCAACCGTAATAACTTACAAAGCTTTATTGAGCTTAGTTAGTGTGAAATTCTATGGTTTATTGCTTCAAAAAAAAAAAAAATTATCCTAAGCTAACTTTTATAATTTCTAAAGCTCTTGTATTTTCAATAAAAAATTTGACCCTCGGTTTTAAAGTCTCAGGCGAAGTTTTACGAGTGTTGCGCTATGTATTTAAAATTCGAAATAATTCATGGAATCGCTAGGAACACATGTAGGGTGTCTACTTCACACTCCCCCAAATAGATTTTTAATACACCTAGTATTCCTATGCCTT
The DNA here is from genome assembly GCA_923060345.2 of Erebia aethiops. Taxonomy (NCBI): domain Eukaryota; kingdom Metazoa; phylum Arthropoda; class Insecta; order Lepidoptera; family Nymphalidae; genus Erebia; species Erebia aethiops. The sequence continues at coordinate 14,984,811 of OV281081.1, read as the reverse complement.
AGTTTCTATACTAGTCGTTTGGAAATCTATTTCTCCTCTATACTTTTCCGCTAGTTCTAAATCCTTCCCGCTCATCTATTATATTCTGAACATCGCGATAGCCTATTTAATTCGCATCCCTCTTTGTTCGCTTAGCCTGGCCTCTCTATTGTTCTTAATGAGACCGGTAACTTCACTCATTTCCTTTTGTTAACACTAATCCCTAGTAGAAACCTATTCCCTTATGTGTTTCCGTAATACCGAAACAGATGAATCGCATTGTAATTTCCTCTAACCTTATCAGTTTGAACATCAATTAAGGTGTATACATTATTGTACGGCACTGCTCCTATTATGTAAGGCCCCTCATAAAGTCGCATGAATTTCTTTGTTAACTTTTTGTCGGCATCCGACTTTGCAAAAGTCTTCAATTTCACTAAGTCGCCTATTTCAAACTGTATTATCTTGTGATTTTTGTTATAATGAAACTCCCTATTCTCTGCCGCCTTTATTATGTTCAACCTTGCTTGCTCCCTAATCTGCTCTAACGACTCCCGTTGTAAACCGGTCCCGTTTGTTTTACCTTTATCAAAATCGGTCGATAGTAGGGTCCGCTTTCCCCAAACTATTTCGTTAGGTGAATAACCAGTTGTAGTGTGTATAACCTGATTATAACAATCTTCTATGTCCGGTAACAAATCTACCCAAGATTGATGTGACTTGTCACAGTACGTTCTGAATAACCTACCTAGTTCTTTATTTACCCTCTCCGTTGAATTTGGTCGTGGGTTCCTAACAGACGTGTGTGTTAGTACAATACCTAACTGGTGAATGCCTGCCTCGAAGACCTTTGAAGTAAAATTCGCGCCTCTGTCCGAGCATAATGTCCTAACTTCAACCTGTTTATGGAACTTTTTCACACATGTTAACGTAGCTTTTCCGCTCGCCTGTCGTAATGGATATAACCTAATTAGCTTGCTATAAGCGTCCTGCATCACAAATATGTATTTGTACCCGAACCGTCCTGTTGGCAATGGTCCATAAATATCACAGAAGACTCGCTCTCCTATTTCTTTTGCTATTACCGTTTTAATCGGTCCCGTATGTGTTTCTAACGCATGTTTTGACTTCTGACATAATTCGCAAGCTCTTACAATTCGACCTATTTTACGAGACATATTTGGGAAATAGTAACGATGCTTCATCAAAGCATATACCTTGTAACGTCCGAAATGTCCTACCTCTTCATGTATGCTAATAATTAAATCTCTTTGTAAGTCCTCGGGGACATATAGTCTTAATCTATCTCCAATTTTATCCGTCCTATATAGAATCCCTTCCTTTGTCGCATAATACCTTGATTCTGGTGTACCTGTTATTTCCATACGCCTAATTATTTCGCTAACAACCTTATCACGCCCTTGATAACTACTTATCTCTCCCCATCTCGCCTGTACCACTCGTCCCAACGTCGTTTTGAATAAATTCATCTCAGGCCCCGTAGCCTTATTTGTCAATACATCGGTGGTCCCTTTTATGTGCCGGGATAATACATCCGCAACTGTATTTGATTTACCCTTCACATGTTCTACTGTATAGTCGAATTGACCCATGTAATGCACCCAACGTATCATTCGTGCGCTCAGTAATTTACATGTTTGTAAGAATGTCAAACTCTTATGATCTGTCCTAATCACTAACCGTGCTCCTCTCAAATAAGTTTCAAACTTCGACAAACTAAAGATGATTGCCCACAGTTCCTGTTCTGTAACCGTCCATTTACGCTCTGCCTCCGACAATGACTTACTACAAAATCCTATTATACACTCTTCCCCTACTTCGTTCAATTGATAAACATATCCCGAAACTCCAAGATTACTGCTATCAGTTTGCAGATAATAAATCTCTTTCGGATTTGGATGTACGAGAAGTATTGTGTCTAAGAATAATTTCTTGACTTTCTCGAAACAATCGTTTATTTCTTCCGTCCATGACCATTTGTTATTTTGTTTTAATAGGTCGTAGAGCGGTCTAACCTCTTCGCTATATTTCGAAATAAATCTTCTGAAATAATTTATTAATCCCAAAAATCCCCGTAATTGTTTTATTGTTCGAGGTATGGGAAAATCCAATATGGCCTCTACTCGTTCTGGATCCATCCGTACCCCGTTTGTATTCACTATGTGCCCTAACAACTTCACCTCTAGGCATAAAAATCGACACTTTCCTAGCCTACCTGTCAATCCTGCGGTCTCTAATCTGTCTAGTACCTGGTCTAAATGTGCTAAATGTAGTTCTATGTCCCCTGTAGTGAATATGACAATGTCATCTAGATAATTCACGCAAAACTCACGCACTTCTTTTAGTATAATATCCATTGCCCTTGAAAATCCTGCCACAGACGTTTTTAATCCCTGAGGCAGCACACAATAGATATAAGTTCTCCCCATAAAAGAGAACCCTGTATATTTCCTAGAATCCCGATGCAAAGGTATTTGGAAATAAGCATTATTCAAATCAATCAAGCTGATATAATTCACTCCATGAAAAGATTGTAAAATCTCAGATGTGAGTGGTGGTGAACCTGCATCACCTATCATTTTCTTATTAAGTTCGCGCGCGTCTAATAAGAGTCTTATTGACCCATCCCGCTTTTTCGTAAATGTGAGTGGACTACAGTAAGGTGTTGCCTCCTGTCTTATCACACCCAACCTCTCTAATTCCTCCAATTCCTTCTTTACCTGTTCCCTATACGCCAAAGGTACCGGATAGCTGTGCTTTACAAAAGGAGTTTCGTCTACCAACTCAATAATGTGCTCGTATCTGCTAGTTAGCCCTAATTTGTCCGTAAATACCTCACGATGCTTGTCTAACACAGGCAGTAACAGTTTCTTTTGTTCACTACTTAAACACGAATCATCTAAGTGATAGTCTGTTTGAACTTCACCGTCCGTTCCTATTCTCGATAAGCCAAGTTCTATCGAACTAATATTTTGGTTTAATATTAAATTAATTGTGGTGGCGTTTGCCACTCCCCCAAGCCTTTCTATCTTACATTCCGAATTTAATCTTACGCAACATCTAACGCCTAGGTGTTCGATCGTCAAGGTTCGCTCGCTACCGCAGTTAACTACTCCTTTTACTCGCTCTAACCAATCATACCCTAGTATTAATGACCTGGGTAACCGTCGCATAACCAATACAGGTGCTTCAACTAAAGTACTACCTAACTGAAACTCTATCAGTACTAACCGATTCGTACTCTCACTCCGTGAACCAAATGCTCCCTGTATCTGAATTGCTGGGATCGCGATCTCTGGTAAAATTATGTTTTCCTTTACGATCGAGTCATACAACTCCCTAGTTATTCCGCTAATCTGACTTCCCGTATCGATAAGCGCACTCATGTTTCTACCGTACAATCTCACACATACTTCTGGTAATTTAGGCAAAGAATAGTCAATGTCTACATCGATCGTCTCATCGAGTTCGTGAAACATTGTACACACGTCTAAACCTCGCTTCAAACAACCCTTACATGCGTTATCTATCTCGTCGCATTCTAATATGTTACTAAACTGATTTTCCAATAAGATCCCTATGCTATCAATTTCTGACTGGAAATTATAACCACCGTTGTTCGTTCCGCCTTTCAACGTTCGCTTAATTCCATTTCCGCCGGCCCCTAAAGCTTGTCCCGGTTTCCATCCATTGTTCGTTAGGATCTTATAAGCCAAGCCTATTCTTTCATGTCCCGATATATCTTTATTCCCCGTTCTACACAACACTAAGCTATCGGACCTTACTTGTGTGGGGAAATTTAGTTTTTTTGAATTTCCCTCCCCCACATGTTTCGATGAATTAGAGCTTTCGCCCTCCTTTACAAAAGTAATAGCTGGTCTGACTCTTTCAGTTTCGGATAATGTAGGTCTATTAAAATTCGCTCTATAACCTAATCTACCTCGACGATAACCTCGTCCCCTTGTCGAATTACCTCTACTAGCCCAATTGTTAGTTGAAATTGTTGCAACAATGGGACGCGCCACCCGCGACTCATTGTACCTCCGTCCCCTGAATCCACTACCTACAATACCTCCCGCGACTCCCTTTTGTTTCTCGACAATGTTTTGTTCTAGGCTCCTTAGGAATTTCGCTCCATTCATGATGCTAACTTCCTCAGTTCTAGTAAACCATAATCGCTGTATATCTATCGCATAGTGTCGCATAATAGAATTTACTAAATCTCGCTCGCTAAACGCAATAGTCAAAGACTGCATTGATTCGGCTTGTTCGGCAAAGTGCTCAGACATAGTCATTCCTGAATCGCTCGTATAAATTGCATTTATCAACCTATATCTCACAGATTCCTGAATCTGTTCGGTCCAGTAGTTTCGCCTAAAGTCAGCCTCGAAATCTGCGAACGTAACCCAATCCTTTGAGTACAACTCCATAACCTTTCGCGCGTGTCCCGATATACATCCTAGCGCTATATCAATCTCGCGATCCGTTCCATTTACAGCCCTTATATACTTCTTTAATCGTTTTAAAAATGCAATAGGGTTGGTGAAGGGTTTTCCATCAAAATTTGGTTTGCTAACCGATGGTTGTACCACATAAATGTTCCGAGTCTCGGAAGACGCTACACTAGAACTCGTAGACTCTACACTAGATCCCTGCCTTTCGCTTTCATCACCTTCACCTCGTACCACGCTAACCGTATCGTGTGACGTGACACTTGCCCTTTCATTCAATATCGTACTGGGACTCGAACCCAAATTTTGTAATTTCTTCTCGAAATCACTGATTTTTTGTAAAATCAACTCTAATGTCGCTTTCCCTACGGTCACTGTTTGCTCGCTCGTACCTACAACGCTCGCCTCCGGTCCGTTCTCCGCTACCTGCTTCGCACTACGGCCCTTTCTACCTGCTGGCATCGTCTCTAGTTCGACTTAAACCTCTCTATTTGCTATTTTTCGCTAAATTCCCATTAAATGCTAAATCACTCGTTTTACTTGCGCGACTTTCGTGAACTCGTCAGACAGTTTGTTATTGTAATAATGTAAAACCAATGCAATACTGACACCAGATGTTTGAACTTAGGAGTATATACTGATTTTATGAATTCTTAAATTCAAGAAAATAAATCTAAGATATAAGGCAAGATTAGTATCTCGGTCACTGCGATCAATCTCCCGACGATCCCTGTAAATTTTACATTTATAAGATATACTGCTCATCTCGGCTATTCCTATAAAGAAAACACATCTCTTATACAATAACATGCACAGTGTGTCTTAACCCTTTCTTTATTTATTTTATGTATATATAAAAATTTTTTTTTTTTTTTTTCTCCCTTTTTTCAGTCACGATTCCTACGTTGTGTTTATATATTTTTTTCTAATATAGATCTAGTCATACCGTTATTTCGAATACGTACATAGACCCCTGGTCGCTCGGCAACAAAATTCTGTGACCTACATGGTCACAGATCTGTGACACAGGACATAGATCCTGGTCACGGCACCAAAATTCTGTGATGGCACCGGCGTGATCGTCTTGGCTAGTTAAATATCGTGGCTTGTATATGTGAAAAAGAGAAAAAAATTCTATAAACTTAGAAACGGAAAATAGCACTGCAGAGTTAGTAGCACTTTAGGTATCCGGTCGTCGTATTTGTTGGTTATGATTTACCAGTAAAACTGGTACTTAGCACAGTACGCTGGGTGAACATTGTAAGGCAGACCTAATCAATCCGCCTGAATCATAGTATTCTTTATTGATACCTTAGCGCGAAGTCTATCTTAGAGATGTTTAAATTACAGTTTAGTAACAAGTATATAATTCGAGTTTGCAAATCAGGGCCGGATTGAGTGGTTGCTGTTACATGTATTTCCTTTAAAAAGGCATCTTAGCTGACCAATGGTAACCGAGCACGGGGAATGGTCCCTACGCCTGCACGAGGCCCTTAATCATTGTTATTTGGGGCAGCAGTCAACCTCCTTTATTGCGCTGAGAAGCGAATTTATTCCCACATCCGCTAGCGGCTGGTACTATCTTTTATGGGCATATTAGCCCGCCCCTGGTCCATGGACTTTTATTTATTTATCATTTCATATAGTAAGTTTTATGAATTGGCCAATTCATGGTCGGAGGTCGATCTGCGAGAGGAGTGTGTGTATGGTGTGCTGAACCATTGCTGCCAACTTGTCACCACGCAGCCATGTAGCCGATTACTTTGACTATATTGTCAATCACTGTCAAACATGTTATCAAGATTGATTTGGTTCCCCAATCAACCAAAAGTGCTCCACACTCTGCGAGTACGTCCCTGCTTTCGAAACAATAGTTGTAGCCTGACTCTTTTGTTTTGCGTATGCCCCGTTCGTTTCGCTTTCACTCTCGCTCTCGTCGCTGTAGACCGCCTTCTCGTTCGGATGCTATATACCTATATTAATAAAACCTATTGTTCCCTATTGCTCGCAAATATCTTATGTATATAATTTAGATCTATTTTAACCCTTATGCCAAATTTGGGTAAGTCGGAACCTCTTAGACTGCATTAGGTCGTCTTATCTCATTTGAAAACTTTCTGAGGAGCCGTTATCTGTTCTATTGTATAAAAAGTAGTGAATGGATTTTTGTTTACAACAAAATCTGTTCATAGGCTCGAACTATGAAATTATCCTGTAGACCTAAATTAATTGCGATGACCTATAAAATTAACCTAGTTCATTTCTTCAGGGTTAAGAATCGTGACTGTAACTTGGACATGTGGGATGAAATTCATTATTGGAGTGTTATCCATAATCTTTAACACAAGTCATTAATGTAATATATTATGATATAAACCATAATTAAAGTTTAGACCAAAATAAACTTCCAATAATAAATCTGTAAGGTAAACTTAACTGTATAATAAAAAGGAATGGTTATGAATATAATTTACTTTTATTTTCCCAAAATTTACTTAATTTGTTTCACTCGACACTGAGTGATAATAAGAAGAGAGACACTGGTTTAAATTATTTACACCGAATTCGAGTGTTTGTGCAAACGTTTACTTCGGTGGAATTTCTCGTTCCTAGGCCATACTAATTTGTAAGGGAAAAGAGAAATCCAAGATAAAAACCCTTACGACCATTTAACCTAAAATACACCTTATACTTTACTATATACACACACGTACACATTTATGAATCATCAGTTCAATAGAAAAAAAAAGCGTTAAGACACACACATAAATTTAGACATTAAATTATATTTACAATGTGTCGACAAGGCTCACGGCTATATACCTTTAATTTGATTAATTCAGTTTATCGGTTCCGATTCTATATCTGATCCGGAGGTATTTTGGATGCAACAACATGTGATTATTTTATATAATCTGGCTCCTACTTTGGTTCTTTTATACAACATTATAAGTAGAAATGCAATACCCATAATTTTCATTATTAATGTAATAATGTCAATGGTTGACCATGTACTTCCTCTATTTTTCCCCGTCATTTCATACATGATATCCAAACTAGTGTCCGGATCCATTTTGACTTCACTTATAATAAATAAGTACTTTATTGAATGATTTAAATTACTAGAATTTACTGTGAGCCTCGTTTATAACACCTTAAGAAAACAAATTGAGTACATTACCAATAATAACAGCAACTCGGCGTCTGTCACTAAAACACTTTACCTAGCCTTATACCTTGAAGTTTAAACAATTTTATATTATTTATATTACACAAAGCTAAGATTAACGCTATGTCAAAACTACTTCTAGACTATTGGCTAGTTGACCGCCCACTCGGAGATACAAGATCAGAATGTAATTTTTATATTACAAAACTAAGATTAACACTATATCAAAACTATTACTAGACTATATATAGGTGACTGCTCTCTCGGAGCTTTAAGATCGAAGTGTCGTTCCGCACGCCTCGAGCCAAAGATCTCCCTTCTCTCTCCCTCCATTGGCTCCTTTCTCCCACTGCAAAACACAAATTTCCGCCACAATCAAATGCTCAAACATGATTCGTCAAACAATGACGCGTCAATGTGTTAGCCAATAGTCGAACGCATGGTCACGTTCCCGCTTTAGCATGTTTCGCGCCAATTTTGTGCCACATCTGGTATCTTAAAGTTTTTGTCTTGACGCTTGTCCACGAAAGAAATGCCGCAAAAAAAACCCCGTCAATTACGTACCTCGCCCTTTTCAAGCGGCTTGTCAGAATTTGGACCTCTTTGTCTCAACCGTAATAACTTACAAAGCTTTATTGAGCTTATAGTTAGTGTGAAATTCTATGGTTTATTGCTTCAAAAAAAAAAAAAATTATCCTAAGCTAACTTTTATAATTTCTAAAGCTCTTGTATTTTCAATAAAAAATTTGACCCTCGGTTTTAAAGTCTCAGGCGAAGTTTTACGAGTGTTGCGCTATGTATTTAAAATTCGAAATAATTCATGGAATCGCTAGGAACACATGTAGGGTGTCTACTTCATGAGGCATAAATCATAAATTTTTAACTTTTTCAGTAGGTGGCAAGTGGCAACCAGATATGATAGATGTAGCAAATCTCTCTCAATATTTAAGTAAATGTCATTTAAACAAATTATATAATTATGATGCTAATGTGTTAAACTTGAAATTAGGAAATGAATTATAGTATAAAAGCTACATTATTACTCTTTTTGTTGAATTCAATGTTTGAAAACTTTTCATAATTTTGAAATGTAGCAAATACCTTGCTTAACTTTTTATCCCGGAAAATCGAGGAGTTCCCATGGGAATCAAAAAACTTCTTCCACGCAGACGAAGTCGCGGTCATCAGCTAGTGTTTAGTATTATTTATATTTACATTTTATTTTCTTCCCTTTTAAAACGTCGATGGACGTCCATTAACAGATCAAAAGCTCTTGACGGTATTATAACCCGACCACCACCACCACCACTACAACCCATTAACATCACAAACGGCAAGGGCTTCCACTCTCATAGGAGAGAGGGAATTAGAGCTTAGACCCACCACGCTGCTCCAGTGTGGGTTGGCTTGCTTTAACGACTATTAGCATGTTAATAATAACCGGGACCGACAAGTGCTCTCCGAGGAACCGGAGTAAAACACCGCCAAATTCCTAACTGCGGAGAATTTCTAGTCATAAAAACCGGCCAACTACGAGTCGGACTCGCGCACCGAGGGTTCCGTTCAAACCTGTAGGTATATAAGTAAAAGTTATGGTATTTTCATTGTTAAATGAAATCTATAACGTAAGTTTAAAATTATTAAAAATATTTTTATTATAATATGATGTAGGTAACTAAAAATTTATGCTTTTCGCAATTTTTCCTTTATCTGTCCTGACGTTGCTTCGTACCAAATTTCAAGATTCTGAGTTCACGGGAAGTACCCTGTAGATTTTGATTCCCTTGCGAGTGTCGAAAATTTGCAGCATAAATGGCTGTATCTTTTGATTGAGTTGGCTTAGAAGTTTGATTTTTTCACAGCTCCAAGGGACAGTAGACCTGAGTATTTGATATGAATTTCAGCTTGATACCTCCATGCGTTCCTGAAAAGAAGGGTCTTGATAGACAGACAGACGGACAACAAAGTGCAGATCCTATAAGGGAAGGATACGGAACCTTAAAGACCTAATACTTAAATATTGCCAGACCCGGGACTCGAACCCGGAACTTCGCCGGCCGCAGTCGAACATGCTAACCACAAGATCAACGAGGCAGTTACAACAGAGGCAATGAGGTATTGTAACATGGTCTTTGAAAATCATAATGGGTACAGACATTATCAAAAGCCATTATAAATCAATTAGTCAATATAAGCTCTAATTCAAGAATATTAAAGAGGTTATCCTGAAGTGATCGAATTATGCCGTAATAAGGGTTGTAAGAGCGTGAAGAGCGAATAGACTTCTCAGCGACGAAACGCTACGCAATATTATTACAAATTTCAAATTCATTAATTTGGGTACCCAGTAATAGCACAATCACAAAACCCGTGTTCCGTAGATTTTATTATGCAATTTATATAAAAACTAAGCTTTAGCCTGCAGCTTCGCTCAAATCAGTTCTCAAAACCCTATTTTAACATCTAATCCCACAAGTCAGTGTAATACTTGTATCGTATAACGTATGTGTTGTATTGTATAATTATAGTAACCTCTTTATTTTTTGAAGAAAAAAGCAACTGCTGAGTTTATTGCCGGCTCTTCTCAGTAGAACACCTTTCTGAACTGGTGGTAGAGTCTTAACGTTTCATAAGTGACATACGAGTAAGTTGTCCCATGTGAAATAAATAAATCATTTATCATTTTATCATTAATTATAATAGCTATCTACTATATACCATATTTTAGTTTAGCTCGATCCAATTGAGCTCTACATTGAGATCAATCAGTCACCTTTATAATATTATAAATATCAAATTCAAAAGGAAATGTCTCCATCATCCTAGGATGATGTATGATGGATGATGGTAACGCTATGGCAATAGGGACGTACTTAGATATGTTTTCAAAATAAAACACATGATGTTTCATTATGTCTAGCTGATAACCGCGACTTCGTCCGCATGGATTGATGTTTTTTGGTTCCCGCTGGAACTCTTTAATTTTCCGGGATAAAAAATAGCCTATGTGTTATACCAGACTATGATCAGCCAGAAATGTTCATAAGTTCTGGCATTATTGAGTTACAAACATCCATAATTTCACATTTAAAATATTAGTATAGTTAATCAAGACATCGATTCCGAGCACAAGTTATACGTATTCCTTGTTGACATCTTCTATGCCGTACAAGTAATCCTTCGAAGCAATAAGTTATTTAATGGAAAATTCCGACCACGACCTCGGACAAGCTTTTATACTTATTTACTTTTACTTAAGTGGGTACTTACCTTTTGCCCGCGGCTTAGCTCATGTTAAGTAAGATTTTCATTCCATTTTCAAAGCTCTGTTGAGAGTTAAATCCATATCCATACTAATCCATACTATAATATTATAAATGCGAAAGTGATTCTGTCTGTCTGTCTGTTACGCTTTCACGGCCCATCTTCAACAGATTTTGATGAAATTTGGTATGGAGGCAGGTTATATCCCGGAGAAGGAAATAGGCTACTTTTATCCCGGAAAATTAAGGAGTTCCCGCGGGAATCGAAAAAATTTATACCCCGCGGATGGAGTCGCGGGTATCATCTAGTTTTCAATAATTCTTAGCGGATGTCTACGCCATAATAGCTCTCTCTATGCCTTAAAGCCCCACCCGACTAGTGGTTTGAGCTGTGCGTTGTATGGTCAGTTACCTTTTTCTTTTAAGTATATAATATTATATATTTTATGGTTTTTAGAGTTTTTTTTATCCACTACAAGTTAGCCCTCGACTGTTATCTCACCTGATATTAAGTGATGATGCAGTCTAAGATGGTAGCGGGCTCACTGGAACGCTAAAACGCTTGGCGGCACGCCTCTACCGGTAGGGTGGTAGGTATATATAGCCCAAGCCAAAAAATCATAAATTATGAATTCCCCTGAAGGGGATCGTACCCGGGACTTCCCACGTTAGACAAAAGCGCTCAATACTGCGCCAGGGAGGTCGTCATATTTAGGGCTTAGACTTAGAGATTAGAATCCTGATGACAACCGCGACTTTCATCCAAATTAACCCTTCCGGGGATCGAACCCGGGACCGCGCTCACCGCAGCACAGCGCAGTCAGGGAGGTTGCGATGCTGGTTCATTTATAAGCAACTAGCTAATGCCCGCGACTTCGTCCGCGTGGATTCAGGTGTTTCGGTTCCTGCGGGTACTCTTTAATTTTCCAGGATAAAAAGTAGTCTATGTGTTATTCCAGACTATAATCTACCTATATGCCAAATTTCATCCAGATTCGTTCAGCCGTTCGGGCGTGACTGAGTAACAAACATCCATCCATACATACTTTCGCATTTATAATATTTGACCGAGCGAAGCGAAGGTCTCTGAGTCTACTTGGGTGAATTGGCACTTGTCCGTCCGTCCGTCCGTCCGTCTGTCAGAGCATTATAACTTCTGAATTACTGAACGCAATTACTTCAGCTTTAAATATAATATGTAAACCAATGGCCTCCCGCCGAATACGGCTTAAAAAATAATAAAAATCTTTATTTCAGAGGGGCTCTCATAGAAGCGAATGCGAAGTAAAATATTTTTTATAAAGTTACATAGGGCTGCGGTATATCATTTTAAAGATAATTAGGAATAGAGTCCAAAAATATTTTTTTTTTAATTTTTCCCCCAAAATTGACGAAATGGGGGGCTTTCAAAGTGGTGATTTTCTAACGTCCAAAGATGACCTCAGAACTCGAAATTTTCTGAAAGGATGAGCCTGAAACTTGATCGATTATTTCAATTATATCCTGTACTTGAACAACAAATACTAAAATTAGATAAATATTGTAAGGAAACGGAATTATTTAATTTTTAATGAGCTTCAGTATTTTTAACAGAACTTCACATTTATGTCAATAGATGGCGCCGCGAGGTCTTAGTTCGGGGCGAACCACTAGTTATATAATATATATATTATTATTACATTTGATTGATTGATTTGATGGATCCTAGGTTCGAGCTATTACTATTTTCCAAATTGCGTTTGGTTTGACTGGTTTGAAGGCTTAATTGGCCGTATCTTGTTAACTCACTACTAAAGCTGAGTAGCCAATTTAGCATTATTGTTCGATGACACGTATAATAGACCGATTGAGAGAGGTTTTATAACCAGTCATGCGTTAGGAGTAGGATCTCTTTCGAATCTTATCGAATCAGTAACGCATTAGAACATCATTGTATCAAGCTGCCAAAAGTAAAATAAATGTTTGGACAGAGAATAGTAACCATTTAGCTACAGACTTGAATTTGGAATAGTTTTAAATAATAGTGCCCCCACAGTGTACCTATATTGAATAAATGAGTTGATTGATTAATGCTTATCTATGCAAATGAAAGAATTAAAAAAATATTACTATTACTACTACAAAAGGGGCTGAAATGAAAAATCTGAAATAATTTGTGTTTATAAAAGTTTATGTTTACTTTACCCGAAAGATATAACGAAATTTTTAGCGAGAATAGGTTTTGAGAAATCAGCCATAAACCTTTACAAACAAACTAAGTTTTACGTTCCGAAGTAAAAGGGATTTTTTCAGAGATTTGTGTAAACTTTACAAGTTTTGAAATAAGATTTTAAAAATAAGAGCAAGTCTTTAGCTAGGAAATTTTTACCGGTAAATCTTAACATAATATTAAATACTATAAAGTTTTCTATAAACTTCTTTTACTGCAACGTCTTTGTTATTTAGAGATCGAATAATAACTAAACCAAATATTTCCAAGGTACGTAACCCTTGGTGCGCGAGTCCAACTCGCACGTGGCTGGTTTTTATTATAACAAAAATAGAATTCTGTGTCGAAACTGATTGACAGCTCAAAAATCCAGTTCAGAATGCGTTAAGTACACGTGAAAACTAAAAATAAAATATCTAAAAACGATTTAAGAAGCTTTTTGAAAGTGATAATTCAAAACGTCATTACAAGTCTGAGTTTACTATAACTTTTTAGGATTCAGCAGGCCGAAAGGAATTTTTTTTTCGTATTCGATCGCGTTTTATTTTTTGACTAGACTATGCTACGTACTTACGTAGGCCATACTGGCCGCTACAGCGTCACCGGGGGGTTACATTTATAAGGAACTAGCAGATGCCCGCGACTTCTTCCGCGGGGATTGAGGTTTTTTTGATTCCCGCGGAACTCTTTAATTGTCCAGGATATAAAGTAGCCCATGTGTTATTCCAGACTTTAATCTATCTCTGTGCTAACTCATTATTTATTATAAGTATAGTTGGTTGCGGAACTCGAAAGCAGTCCTGCTTTCGAGTCCGAAAAAAATCTTAGTTCTAGCCCGGAACTATAGAGTTTGCGGTATAGTACCTCTGTGACTTGGCAGGCAGATAAAAACGTCGCTACTGCGCCTGATCTCTCTCCGCCGCGCAGCTAACTCCACTTCTATACTAATATTATAAATGTGAAAGTTTGGATGGATGGATGTTTGTTACACTCAATCGTGCTCTCAATCACACCAAAACGACTGAACGGATTGAATAAATATATTTTCTTTCTTACTAGCTGATGCCTACGACTTTGTCCTTGGATTGAGGTTTTTCGGTTCCCGCGATTGCTGTTTAATTTTCCGGGATAAAAAGTAGCCTATGTGTTATTGCAGACTATAATCTATCTCTGTGCCAAATTTCATCCAGATCCGTTCAGCCGTTGGGGCGTGATTGAGTAACAAACATCCATCCATACATCCATACATCCATCCAAACTTTCGCAATTATAATATTTACTAGCTGATGCCCGCGACATCGTCCGCGTGGATTGATGTTTTTCAGTTCCCTCGGGAATTTAATTTTCCGGGCGGGTTTCATCTAGTGGAATAAAAAAACATAAGGCTCGCCGAAAGGTTTTAGCAACTACTTAGTAGAGGTAATGGAACCCTACTTTATGCCTGTTCCGGCTCTCACTTGACCGGGATTATACCTATTGTTTTTGCCTGTTGCCAGCTGGGCCCGTAAATTAGTTTTGGCGTCATTTCAAATGCTCTCTCTTGGCAAGATCTCAACTGTTTAAGCCATTCACATCTGGGCATGATAGTTTACAATTTGGAGGACAAACGTACCTAATAAACAACGGGTGACGTTTTTCTTTAACCAATGTATTACCTACTATTAATTAAAAAAGTGTGTGTATGCAATTCACACACACATTCAGAAGTGAAACTTCAGAAAAGTAGCCTACGAGATAAATTGAGATATAATAATATATATATTTTGATAATCTGTTTTCTGTGTTACTAACATTAGTTTTTTTAAGTAAATTGTAATACTAACAAGTTGAGCCCCAGTTGCTCGAAATAAAGATTAATTATTTATTTATTTTATTTATAGCTTGTTCTAGATGATTGCGTTTTTCGTTTTATCAACCAGAGGCGGATTAAAATAAAACATAAAAAGCAATTGACAAATCAAACTTTCTAACGCTACATTTAAACAATCAAACTGAAAATTACAAAAATGGAACGCTTTAATATACGTTCGTCCGGTGGCGACAACATCCGTTTCATCGAATTTTCAAATCTCAACGATTCTAAAGAAGTTTAACTTCAAAAGTATATTGTGGATGCATATTTTACATTATTGGTATCACTCCTGCATTCTTACAGATTTGTGTGGTGTGGTGTGGTACCGATGCGAATTGCTGGCCTACTGGGCGGTGAATAATGCAAGCTACACGTGCAATATACACGCTAGTACCACATTTCGTCTACTTTGGCAGATTATAGCAAATTAAACTTCAAGTTCTTTCATTGCATATTTTAGGGTTCTGTCCTATAATTTATGATTTTCCGAAACCGGTGGAAGATTTCTGACTTAACGTAAGTTACACAAGTTTTTCTACATGAAAAAAAAAACTACCGTATCACTAACATGTTAGCCCGCTACCATTTAGATTGCATCATCATTGATTGCATGAGGTGAGATCGTAGTCAAGGACCTACTTGTAATAGAACATAAAAATAAGACTAACGTATGAGTATTCGTATATTAATAAAATTGCAATTGTTATTATATTATTCTGCAGATAAATAACACGAGAATCACTGCTTTGTTGAAAGCTGTTCATGTTTTTGCAACGCTCTTTGTATATCTTTTGGCTATTTTTAAATTGAAGTATGTAATAGGTAATTTTAGCTTAATGCTGGTTAGCCTAGCTACTGGTCTGATTTCACTCTGGGCCACATTTAACCTAAATTTATAGTCGCTTTATAAGCCCGGGAAGAAAGCTCGGCCCGGGAAGAAAGCTCAGGGTCACTTAGCGGGTGATGGAGAGCCCTATGCTTGGAAATGGCAGCCTACCAGCCAGTTAGTTGGACGGACAATCTCAAGCGTATAGCTGAGAGCCGCTGGAAGCAAGCGGCACAAGACCGTGTTCTGTGGAGATACATGCAGGAGACCTTCGTCCTGTAGTGGAAATCTATCGGTCGAGACGTCGACGACAATTGTTATTAAGAGTTTTGACATCTTTTCCAGTCAAAACTACTTATGAATGTTTCTTTTCAGCAAAAAATAGTTCTGACCACAAATAAGCTTCGTCAGTAACGACAAATATTTATTATAATATAATTTGTAACATGATGCTTTCGTAGTTATAACGTGACATTATTATTTTCAAAGCGCTTTTTTTTTGTAAATAATTTAGTTCCAACCTCATCATACTATCGGCTCACTGTTGAACGAATCTCCTTTCCGAATGAGAAGGTTTTTGGGCCATTGTCCACAATGCTAGCCATATGCAGAGTGGTAGACTTTGCAAATCTTTTAGAACTTTAAAATACGAAAGTAACTCCACTGTTTGTCTGTAACCTCATGTGTTTCATGGTAGGTTTTTTTTTGCTAAGTAATGAAGACTAATGGTGGAAGGTTTACTGGTATACTCCCACACCATATCATTTGTTTTTTTTGTATAATATATTTGTGTATTTATAAGTTATTATTATTCAATATTGGTTCAAATCTGATATCTAATACTTAATAGAAACAGAGTAATTGAATCGCGTATGTTCTGTATTAATTTTTATACTAGAATTCGATTAAATAGTCTATTCTACGCAATATTGACTGACATTTCAAATTACTCTGAAATAAAACAAAGCTTGCTGCTCAACTGCATCACGTGCAAGCAGGGAAATTCAAAGAAGGGAAATTCAGCGAAGCAAGTTTATTGACAAGCCACATTAACATGAACGCTGCTACGTCAAAGTTAATTAAGTGAAATGCTTTGCAGCTGAGGAAATGTGTTTGGATACCTAGTAATGGTAATTGCTGGGAATATTACTCCTAGTATTATTACAGTAACCTAAGACAATACACCATACTATTATTTATTACTAGATGATATCCCTGTTTGAGGTAATAACTGGAAATAGTATAGGAAAATACACCTAGTATTATTTCAATAACCTAGAATAACAGCAGTTCCAGTAACACCATGTACATAATACATTACAAGGTTGCAAAATTTCAAAATAATACACCCAGCGCGTTGAACTCTACTTTGATGTAGTAAGTCAGTATATTTTTTATATTTATACTTCGGTTAGAGTTATAAAAATGCGCTTACGAGAGTCAGATCGGTATATAGTACCTACATGTAATATTACCTATTCTGTGATAGTACAATACAATTGATACAAAACAATATTGGTTATCTTTTCTTTTATATATATAAAAATGAAACCCGTTTTCCTTGGTCACGGCATCACGCGTGAATGGCTGGACCGATTTCACTAATTCTTTTTTTGTTGTATTTGTTATTATTAGGAGAAGGTTCTTACGGAAAAAAATATTAAGAAAATCTCTCAGAAATATTGAAAAATATACATTTAATTTTGCATACTAAGGCGGTATGAAGTTCGCCGGGTCAGCGGGTCATAAAAATAATATGTTACCGATATACCTAGACACACAAAATTTTAAATTCTTATTTCTACGAAGATATACCAGTCAGGGGCGTGATGGTGTAGAGTATCTTTAGGCTGGAAGTATTTTCAGTAAGTACAAAATGCAGTTTTACATACAAAGTAATAATTTCTATGGGCGTCAATCCACTGATCTAAAATTGTAATTAGTTAAAACTATTCATAAATATGCTAAAAACTAAGAATTAAACTAACTATAAATTTTTTTTAAGACAAATCCTTATATACTTACTAACAAAAAATAAAAATTAAACCCTAATCAATAAGACCACCCCTGGTTGTGTCTGGGCTAAAGGTACCCATCAAGCTTGCAGCATTGCCACGCTGAATGGCGATGGATAACCTTTCAACCAGGTTGGAACCAGAACGTGAGTCGCAGCCCCTTTCCCTCAAAATTTAAATAAGTCAGTCTGTATTTATCCTTTATAAAGACTTCAGTATACCTACCCATTTCAATCGATTCAGAACTGAACTTCTGATACTGGCTTAAGTTTATTTGAGTCTGAACTTGAACGTTCGAGTAGCTATAGATTTTAGAATCACCTCTCGTTCTCATCTTACTAATTAAATGCTCGTCAATTTAATGAAAGGGTATAATATGGCTCGTTCAATTAGATCTGCGTAGGTTCCTTAATTAAACTTTTAAAATCAATTAAGTATGTGTTCGAAACTCGAAGTTGGTGAGTTGAAATCTATACTAATACATATTATATAAAGTAGCTTGTAGCCTAGCTCACGTTAGGTTCAATTTTCACAGTCCAACCCCTATTTTATCTCCATAAGGGTTGAATTTTCAAAAATCCTTTCTTAGCGGATGTCTACGTCATAATACCTGAATGCCAAATTTCAGCCTGATCCATCCCGTGGTTTGAACTGTGCGTTGATAGATTAATCAGTCAGTCAGTCCTTAAACTTTTCCAATTAATGAAGTATTTGCGGTCGAAACTCGATGTTGGCGACTTGAAATCTATATTTCTAGACTAATATTATAAAAATAAGAAAGCTTTGATGAATGCACGGATGGATCCAACCAATCCATTGTACCACCAATCTATTGTACCTGAATAAACCCTTATGCGTATTTATAACCGTGAATTGTTTTGATCGTTCGTCTAGCTCGAACTGTGCGTACGCCTGGGATAAATCTATCTTACTGAAACGTTCCCCACCATGCAGACGGGTCAGCAGGTCTTCTACTCGCGGTAAAGGGTAACGGTCAACCTCGATAACTTTATTCAGCGTCAACTTATAATCAGCGCATATCCTAATGTTACCGTCCTTTTTGACGACGGGCACGATCGGCGTGGCCCAGTCGGACCGCTCCACGGGCGTGAGGATGCCGTCGCGCGTCAGCTGTTGCAGCGCGCGCTCCACCGGCTCGCGCAGCGCGTACGCCAGCGGCCGCGCGCGCATGAACACGGGCGCTGCGTCCGGCCGCAAGTGGATGCTCACCGCACCGCCAGTGAACCTGCCCAGTCCGTCCGCGAACACATCACAGTATCTGGAACTGAATTCCGCAAAATTAAACTCACAACCTTCGATACTATTACAATTATACACAGGCAATTGAATTGCTAGTTCCATAATCCACTGTCTACCCAATAACATAGTTTTCCCGTTCTTAATGACATACAGATCTAGCGGTTTACTCTTATCCCGATACTTCACTAACGGACGTATTACCCCCACGGGATATACCACCTCGCCCGTATAATACCTTAAAGCTAAACTACACTTGTTTAATTTTAAATTTCCAAACTTGCGTAAATATAGCTCGTGACTAACACATGAAACGGCACTGCCCGTATCGCATTCCATCTTTAGTATGTGATCGTTAACATTAACTGTAATTAAAATAGGTTTGCAACGTTCTATCGATATCTGATTAATATTCACAATTACCTCTTCACTTCCGTCGCTGTACGGTTCCATATCGTCCATTACCTCCCTCGCGGTCGTGTTGTAGTGGGTCGAATACGAACAAACCCGGGCTAAATGACCCTGCCGGTTACACACCCTGCAGAAATATCGGCCATAGCGGCACCCAGCTGTCCCGTGCGCATTACTTCCGCACGCACCGCACTGCAGCCCCCGGCCAGCCGCCACCGAAGCCGCCACCCGTGCCGATGCCTGCGCATCGCTGTTACTGGAGCTCCGCCTCTGACCGCGCCCCCGGTTGTTTGTTATCCTGACTTGACTGCCAGTGCCCTTGCCCCGCCATGCTCCCGCCATGGCCTGGCAATCCGCTGAGACACTTCCACTCCCGCCTGGTGCAGCTGGTGTATTCGGTCGGTTCTCCACCAGCGCGGCATCCTTCTCAGCAGCCTCCATACTGCTCGCCAGCTGATACGCTTTGGCAAAATCTAACTCCAGTTCCGCGAACAACCGTTGCCTTATGGTCTCGCTTGATAGGCCGCAAACTAACTGGTCGCGAAGACTTTCTTCTAACCAGGCCCCAAACTCGCAAGTTTTCGACATTTTTTTTAAGTCTGCGACGTATTGCGATATGCTTTCTCCTGTTTGTTGTACCCGACGGCGAAATTTAAATCTTTCGGCTAATACACTCGGTTTCGGTTGTAAATGGTTACCGAGAATGTCCGTTAACTCTTTAAACGACTTGGTGATAGGTTTGTCCGGTGTACACAAGTTCACTAATAACTCATAGCAATTCGCCCCCACAACCGTTATTAACGTTGGCACTTGCAATTCGCGTGGAATCTTATTCACAACGAAGTACTGTTCGAGGCGCTCAACGTACAATCGCCAATTGTCACTTTCCACTTTAAACTCGGCGATTTTACCAATCGACATGTTCGACCACAGTATTCTAAACAAACACACGCGTGAAATTCTTTAAAAAGACACTCGTCGCCACTGAAATATTTGGAGTAAATAATACCACGTATTCAATGCACCATCTATAATTTCCGACAACTCACCGATACAAAAAATATGACAACTATACTTAGACTACCCACATTTACACACATACATTACAGAATGGATGATGAAAAAACGTCCGTTTTTTACTCAATCACGCCAGAACGTCTGAACGGATTTTGATGAAATTTAACAAAGATAGATTTAAGTCAGGAATAACACATAGGCTACTTTTATCCCGTAAAATTAAAGATTTCCCGCGAGAACCAAAAAACCACAATCCACGCGGATGAAGTCGCGGGTATCAATCAGCTAGTCTCTGCTATGCGGCGGTAGATCGGTAACTAACCTCTGTTACCCTTACGATAGGGGAATCGAGATTGGAACCATTTGGAATGAATTGTACCTACCCTTTCACCCTATCTCGAATCTCATCGCAGGGGTCAAAGGCTGAGGTCACGCTCTATATTTGCTGACAATACATACAATCTCTCTAGGGATTCTCGTTCACCCATAAAATTCCACACGTTTTATGATAAATTTTTTCAGTACCTGCGAGAACTCCATAATTTTCCGGGATAAAATCCATTCTGGCGTGATTGAGCAACAAACATCCATCCATCCAAACTTTCGAATTTATAATTAACAGTCAAAAAGATGCACTTTAGCATTTTATAATATTATAAAGTAGACCTTGTACGAATACAGTCCTGTGGCATGCTGTATGCTGCAATGTCGCATAATGTTCTGGCGTAAATGAAGCTTGAGTACTATATCATCAACTACAATATTAAATTGTACAATGGTAAGATTGCAGTCAAGGGCTAACTAGTCGCTTTCTACTAGGCATCGTACCAGAACGCTAAATCGCTTGGCGGCACGTCTTTGCCAACTAGCCACGGCCGAAGCCTTCCACCAGGCGTATAATAATAAATATTGCTGATAAAAAAGAATACGTTGTCCGCAGCGTAACGAACATTTTCCTAGTGAACCTGTCTGCGGCCGACCTGCTGGTGACGGGCGTGTGCATGCCCATCCAGCTCAGCAAGGCCATCACGCTCGTGTGGTACTACGGGGAAACGGTGTGCAAGATTGTCAACTATATACAAGGTTATATACAAGTTGCTAAATACTCACTACCCTAATATAGTCCCACAAACGTATCAGACCCGGTGACATAGTCGCTAGTATACCTATCCACCACTACAAGCCATTTACGTCCCACTGCTGGGTACAGGCCTCCACTCCCATTTGAGAGAGGGAATTAGATTTTAGACCACGCTGCTCCAATGCATGTTGGTGGGCTTTAACGACTATTATCATGTTAGTTATAATAACCGGGACTGACGGCTTAACGTGCTTACCGAGGCACGGCTAACTCCGGGCTAGTACTGAGAATTTCTAGTCAGAAAAACGCAGTAGGTATTTAATTATTATGGCCCGAGCCGGGACTCAAACCCGGGACCTCGTCGACCGCAGTCAAACATGCTAACCACTAGACCAACGAGGCAGTTGACTACAAAAATTCCAAATCCCTATTTACCCTCTCAGGGGTTAAATTTTTAAAAATGCTTTCTTAGTGTGATAGTTCCTGCCAACTAGAAATTCCTTCGGGGCAACCTTTCTCACTGGTTACCCGACTATTCAAAATTACTTTCAATATTTTTTTAAATCTCTCTTCTCAAACCGATCATTTCCTCTTTAGGAGTAGCAGTAGCAGCAAGCGTATTCACGCTCACAGCAATGTCGGTGGACCGCTGGCTCTCCATATCACCGGAGCCTCGGCTGAGACCCCCGGGGCGCAGGCAGGCGCTACTGCTTCTCACCCTGCTGTGGATTGCAGCACTGCTGATATTCATACCACTAGTGCTTGTCGCATCTGTGAGGAAGGAAACTGTTCCTGTTATCTCTAAGGCCTATAGGAATATTTCGGTAAGTTTTCCGGTTTATGCTCCGGTGTCGGAGTGAAACGTACGTTGAGAATAATTTGGAAGATTTGTGTAGTGTGGAGCTGTTCCAATGCGAATTGCTGATCAGTGAATATCGCAAGCTACAAGTGCAAGACACACACTTTACCACATAGATTTGTCTACTGTAGCGGATTCATTTTCATGGATATTCGCAAAGTAACGCCGCTTCTATTCAATATAAGTAATTTTATCCAAAATCTCTGTCTCTAAGTCGTATTTCTTGATGCTGAGATCGTGACCCCTTTCCATTAATCACATAATGGGTTTTCTTGGGATAATAAATGGGGTGGATTCACTTGAATATTCCAAAGCACTTGTAAGAGTTTATTTATATTAATCATGCAGTGAGTCCAAAGTCTTACCGCTTTCACGTACATTTTATCAAAGTTTATTAGGCTTAAAACAACAGTTTACTATTTTACCTCAGAGAAATTAACCATTTCTTAGAGGATGTGACGCTTCATCGCAATGCATTTTGACGTGGAGACAAATAAAATAGTCATATCATTTTAACACCTTCATCGTTCACGAAGCTCTTTCCTGTCGCATATTTATTCAAATTAAACTTTACAAATGCTCTTAAATCGTGAAGTGAATACAAATAGCTCTTGCTGAAGAAAGAGTTCAATCTAGTCGGTAATAAAGAAATCTATTCTTCGTTCATATTTTCCGCCATTTTCTTTAGTGTATGTAATAATAGAGAGCGTTAGAAAGGGCTGTGGTTCACATAATAGGTATCACTGTTATTTTTCCCTTGGGACACATTACATTGAGAGACTATCATAACACCGAAACATTTTCCATGTTATAGAACTTTCGCGATTTTCTTGACCCTGCAATTGAGTGATAAGGCAGCGCAGTATCCTAAGCATCCTTCTCGCTCGCACATTCTAACATTTTCAATGATTGTGAAAGACTCAGTAAGAACACTTTTGACAAACATGGTCCAAACAAGTCCTAAGCAATAAAATTGCGTTCATTTGAGACATATTTTGATCGTATTATACCTCGTTTTTGATAGAGAAAAATGGCTATAAAAATACAGAATGATTTCGCCATTTTTCTCTATCAAATATTACTGATATTAAAGTAAAAATATATCAAAAATGAACGCAATTTTATTGTTTAGGACTTGTTCGGGCCATATTTGGCAAAACTATACTAGGGCCATACTGCCAACGCTTAAAGCCATATTGTTTCATTATTGTTGACCGTCGTGTTTTAGAATTTTAAATAATCCTTATTTTAGGAACGTCAAGGTACGTGACATCAAATTGTTATTTTGAGTAATATTGCTTAAGTATTACGATTAATGCGTTGGCAGTAGGGCCCGTGAGTCTTTCACAATCATTGAAAATGTTAGAATGTGCGAAAGAGAAGAATGCCTAGAATACAACGTCGCCTTAAGCTCGTTTGTTGTTTGTTTTGTTTGTGAACTGATTGCGGAATAGGAACCTCTCGTTTGTACTTTAAATTGCTTTGAAAATTAACCTAACAACACTTTTCAGTTATAATATGTTTGACGATGATGAAATTAAATAAATACTTAACTGATTATCACTTCCCATCAGGTGTAATGATGGTTAAGCGTAAAAATATCAGTCTTGCTATAACGGTAACGGAAAACATCGTAAAGAAACCTGTATGCCTGAGAATTCTACAAAATGTTGTCGAAGACGTGTAAAGCCAGTCAATCTGGACTTGGCCAGTGCCAAGCGTGGTGGACCATGGCAAAACACTCTTCATTTCGATAGAAAACTCGTGCTCAATAATGAGCTGGCAATGGGTTGAAATGACAATGATTGCTGATGAAACTTGATTATCTACAAGTTTAAACAGGCATAAAAATTTGTTCCAATTATGGCCCGGGTCAGAAAAGTTTGTGGGGTAGTAGGAACTTTATATCTACATATTACTTGGAAGTGGGAACAGTAGTTTTATTAAAAACGTTTCTTTTAGATAGAAACAAAAGACGTGCACTTCTGTACCGAGGAGTGGCCAAGCACGGAGACGAGGAAGCAATTTGGCACGTTCAGTTTTACTTTAGTCTACGCGATACCTGGTAAGTCTAGATAATAATTATTCCTATTATTTATCTATATTAATATTATAAATGTGATTTGGAAGGATGTTTGTTACTCAATCAAGCCAGAACGGCTTAACGGATCTGGATGAAATTTGGCATGTATAATATTTAGCCTATATGTTAAGAATTACTGGATGATGTTCGCGTAAATTAACATCCATTGATTCCTTATTTTACCCAATTTCGTCAACAACGGTTGAAAGATGGACAGTTTCACTGTCCATCTGTCCATCAAGCGTCAGACAGACTGACAGATATAATTTTGCATTTATAATATTTGTGTGAATTACCTTTATTACACCTGCCCAGACTTCTATGTGGCTTATGTTTAGCCACCAATTGTATTAAATCTAATGAATCCTAGATAAATACAGTAGAAATATATGAAAGCGAGATGATCTTAAGCTTTTTTTAAGCTTTGACTAAACTAAACAAATGCGAAAATGTGTCTGTCTGTCTGTCTGCTACGTTTTAACGGCCTATGTTTTCAACCGACTGTGACGAAATTTTGTAAAGAGATAAGTTGTATCCCGGTATTCCCGGGGAAAGACATAGGGAACATAGACAAGGCTCCTTTTTATACAAGAAAATTAAGGAGTTCCCCCGGGAATTAAAAAAAAAATCCACGCGGAGGAAGTCGCGAGCTTTATCTAGTATTTAATTAAAATTCCCAACGGACTACCAAATGGTAAAAAGTATGGATACTTTATTATTTTAGCCAAAGCTTTTTAATACGTCTGCCTAAATGGAACACCCACATTTAAATACATTAAAAAAAGGTCCTAAAAATCACCCAACGGCTAAATGAGCAATAAAGAAAGCCAATTTGGCAAATAACGTAGGCGTACTACGTCGTACGTCTTCGGATAAATAAAATACGCTTTCTTTAGGGTGTAGAGGAAAAAATATATTGATAATTGGTATTATATAAGTAGATAAACTATGAATATACTTGTAACCTATGATATTATAATATTGCTTTTAACAGACATTTTTGAAACAATGATAGTAATATTTTCATGCTCATCATGCTCATATCATGCTCTAAAAATATGTCATAGTAATAGTATATTGTTCATCAAGGGATTAAAATGAGCAATTTCATACGAGATGTTTAGCTTACCAAGCGTGGCGAGGTATGCTATAGAATCGAGTAGAATAGCTTTTAGTCCCGTGGTAAACACTCTACTTCTTCTTTTAAGCTTTGTTAGCTTTGTTGTTTGTTGTTAAGGGGATAGTAAGGCAAAAATTAAAAAAAAATACTTTAATGCCTAGAGGCTTAATGCTAACTTTAGTTCGCATACGCTAAGCTTTAATGACAGCTTTTTAGAGCATGAGAGGTGAAAAATATAACATAATAAATCTATGTTCATTTTAGCCATGGATTTATGAAATGCCAAGAATAACTCTATGATTTTAGCTTAGCGTAGGCGGAAAGTTAGCATGTAGTCTCTAGGGATTAATTTTACCATTTTTGTGAGCGTCGACCCACTGTATGAAATAAATCAATAGTAACGCTATGATGCTACGATGCACACAGAGTCTGCTTTTCTATGTTCCATTTTTTAAATAATTTCTTGGAATGTATTTTAACTTTTTATAATTTGAATTTATTTTTAAAAATGGAACTGCAAGCGGCCTTCACTGCTGCACTTATCCTTGGTTGATACTTGTCTGTTTTTAATTTCTTCTTGATAATATAAGTATGTTAAGATACGATGTCTATGTAATATCTATGTTCATACAGCTCTGTGGCAAACAATCCGTGTATGCGTTAGTATGTTTGTATTTAAATCGTACTACTAATGCTTGGACTACTCTCATTATAAATTAAATTACATTAATAATTATTTTGTTTGGTACAGTACGTTATAAACTAATTTTCAAAGGCTAAATATTGTTTACATTGAGTACTTTAAATTAGCCTGTGAGTTTCATTGTGAATTGTAAAATTATTTTTGAAACAATACACATGTTAAACCAGCAGGCTTAGCATGCGTACAACGAGATAATCTCGTGATGAGAGTGAGAAATGTTGTCGTTGCCGGCAAATTTTTCGTTTGCCCTAACAGGCACAAAATCCGGTATATTACGAGAAAAAAATAGTCGGCATGTAAGGGTTCAAAGAGAAAAATACCACAGATAAGAAATATTACTTACATCTCTACTTTTGAGGTGACGAGACAAGTCATATGTGTAACTATGTTAGCTTCGGTAGACAAATAGAGATAACGCCAGAAAATGGGTAGACATAATTTTACTCGTTGTACGCATGCTAGCCCTTGTTCTTGTTCAGCTGCGCGATGAGCTGCTAAATAACCACCTTCTTTTTTTTTTTTTTTTTTTCTTCGGGGAGGAGGAAATCCTCATGGATGCCAGCCAGTTGGTGACATGTCCGACTGCACCGTAATAGTGCCCTACGGACTAAAACCTCCTCCCATCTCCGGCCGTCCGTCCCGGTAGCGCAATATGCATGACTTCAGGAGGGAGGCTGTCAGGTTAGGCTTGGTCGATTTTTTGCCTTTCCAGCTCATCTTTCACTCGTCGTCCTATAACTGCTTGGAGGAATGTTGCACATCTATCCCATCCCTCTCCGTTGTCCAGCATCCTTGGCACCAAGTTGTCCATGGCGATAGGCTCTCCGCCGCCACACGCATTTACTCTCTCCGCTTCAAACTCCTTGCATTCGAAGAGAGCATGGTTCGGCGTATCCATCTCACCACAATAGGGGCAGTCATCGCTGGGTGCCTTGCCAATTGCATTTAGGTACGTATTAAACACGCCATGTCCGCTGAGTGCTTGTGTCATTAATTTGTTGACTTCGCCATGCTTCCTATTCAGCCACTTTGGGAGGTCCTGTATTAGGTCTCTAGTCCATTGGCCTTTCCCTTTTTCCTTCCACTCTTTTCCCCACTCTTGTAGGGTCCTCTGTCGCTCTTCCTCCGGGGTTTTTTGATCAACTCTTTTGAAGAGCCTTGTTCTTTCTGTTACCAGTCTATCTATGGGTATTAACCCTGCTATTACCAAGACTGCTTCTTTAGATATTGTCCGGTATGCCCCACAGATTCGAATGGCCAGCCGTCGCTGTATTCTGCCAAGCATATTATTGTATTTGGCCATTTGGAGTGCGTGGCCCCACACTGGTGCACCGTAAAGCATGACCGAGTGCGCAACAGATGCTAGTATCTTTCTATTGCTAGCTCTTGGGCCACCTTTCCTGGGCATTAGCTGGCTCAAAGCTGTTGCTAATTTTTCTGCCTTCGCGGCGGTTAAATAACCTAATAAAAATAACCACCACCTGCCCACACCAAAATCGCGGTTATTAGAATGGATTAGTATGAGTTGACCGAGTGTTTTTATCCAGGTTCAATCACGATTCTGTCGTACGCGTGTATGGGGAGGACGCTGTGCTCGGTGCGGCCGCCCTTCGACATCGATGAAGGAAACGTCAGCATGCAACAGGTGAGAGCACCAGACACGGTCGGTGCACGCCACCTTACCCCACGCCATGTTATCCCACGCCACGTTACCCCACGCCATGTTACCCACGCCATGTTACCCACGCCACGTTATGCCACGCCACGTTACTCCACGTCAACTTACCCCACCTTTCGCTGTTTTAACCCACGCCGCGTTACCCAATAAAAAAAGCCCACAACACCCACGTGGATTTAGGTTTTGTATCCTGTGAGGATTTTTAATATTTCTAGGATGTAAAAGTAGAATTTGTCCTTCTTATAAGATAATATAATTTATCTCTGTACCAAACGTCAAAATCAGTTGAACAGATCGTCCGTGAAAGCGTTACGGATAAACAGACAGACACACTTTCTATATAATATGTTATTTTCGCAGTATTATAAATTTGTATGGAGATCCGTATACTTCGTATATACTTTCAATGCTTTTAACGACTTTTATCGGATTTGCTGTGTTCACATTCACACTGACAGTCCA
This sequence comes from Erebia aethiops, assembly GCA_923060345.2. Classification (NCBI taxonomy): domain Eukaryota; kingdom Metazoa; phylum Arthropoda; class Insecta; order Lepidoptera; family Nymphalidae; genus Erebia; species Erebia aethiops. Next base: position 14,956,355 of record OV281081.1, on the reverse strand, counting down.
TAATTACAGGACCCATCGCTACTCGAGACTTGTGTCAACTGGATCCGGAATACTGTCGTGTGTGTAAACTCGCTCCTTTAATTACATAATTATGTACGTAATTGCTGAATAAAAAGCATCCGATTAAACGGAAGGCAATTTCGGCCTCGTACCTGCAAATCATGGAACCAGCTTCTATCTTCTGTGTGCCCCATGATTACAATATGGGGCTCTTCAAAGGGCGGATAAACAAATATCTCAAGCCGGCAACACATTGGCGGTTCCTCTAGCGCTGCAAATGTTTATGGACGGCGGTAATCACTTAACTGTTCCTCCTTCTCCGTTCTACCACAGAACAGCGAGAAACCGTGAGCGTTGGCACCCTTATGTGGTTGACGTCCAATTTGCTCGCACGAAGCGTTTTTGCTCCACGTTTCTGATACGAACCGCTAGGGTGTGGAACACCCTCCCAGCGCACGTGTTGCCTGCCACTTATAACTTAAGTACCTTCAAGGCAAGAGTGAATAGGCATCTTCTAGGCAAGCGCGTTCCAACCTAGACCTCATCATTGCTTTGCACTAAGCATGATTGTCGTCAAGCGCAAGGCTATCACGCAATTAAAAAAAAAAAAAAAACATCAGGTGACCCGCCTGCTCGTTTGCTCGGAAACGGAAACGAAAACGAAAAAAACGGACCGCTGTATACTTTATGAGATCGGTATTTTTACTGTTTCTGGAATACTGTCGTGTACGTGAACTCGTTCGTACAACTACACACACCATCGCTGACGGACCACTGTGTGAATGAACCCTTATAGTTTGTCAACGAGAAGCATTATTATTAGTTGGTTAGTTAGCAAGAAGTTAAATACTAGCTAGGAACAGGAATACATAATTAACATAATATAATCTAATAAGTACAGTGGCGTACAATTGGTAGGGAGGGTGATATAATATAACGTACCTAACGAGTTATACCGCTTGAAACAATAATATTGAATTGAAGCCTACATTTATATTAATTATGCTGACAACTTGAATGTGTATATTTTGGGTAGAATTCCATTTGAAGTTCAATATTGGAAATATTAATAACATTAGGCAGGAACATTGAATTGTGATTTTACAAACAATAACTATAGTTCGCGCGCGAGGTCCGAGGAATCTTAAGGAATGTTGACGTAATGAGATAGAGTTGTGAATTAGTTGATGTTACGTTATCGATACTAACACATATTTAGTGTCTGTGCGCGTGCATTGTAATAATTGTATTACGTGCGCAAGCGTGCCGCGTCTATGATGTGCAGGCTAGTGAGCAGCATACTAACACCCTCCTCAGCACATTGGCTACTAAGCTGGACAGCCCTCTCTAGAGGTGCTGGAATGGTGCACACATTCTCGTTAGGAGGCCCCGACGAGCCTTGTAGGTATAAGCGTAGGTTAGGTATTTTGTTTGGTTTTTTTACTAACATAGGTTAAGACGTGATTTTTACTAACAAATGATGGGCTGGCAGTTTGTAGTTGCCTGAAATAAAAACTTATTTATTTATTTATTTATTATGAAATTGTACGTAAAACTGTCACGTATAATTGGTCTTAGGTGCTCCCTACGTACGGTGCCACGGTAAAACCGGGCATTTCACTTTCATTCCATTTACTAATTTAGTTTTTTTAATTTTCAGAATTTTGTGGGGATATTTTTTAATAATTAATAGATTATTCGCGCGAGTTTGTCCGGATTCATATTCCGGTGGGAACAATTAAGAAGTTTATCGTGGAAATCCTAACAGAATCCTTTCCACAGGGTTTGAGGCTGATGAAGGAGAGGAAGCGAGTCGCCTGGATCCTGCTGCTGCTGGCGGTTCTGTTCGCGCTGTGCTGGATGCCCTACAACATCATGCAGCTGCTGCTGGACATCAACCTGGTCAACCCCAAGGACTTGAGCATGTACCTGCCTTATGCACTCTTTGTGGGTAAGCTATCATCAATAGTCCATACTTATATAATAAATACGAAAGTGTTCGGTTACACGCAGTGTCCCTAACAGAAAGTGTGTCTGTCTGTCTGTCTGCTACGCTTTTACGGCCCATCTGTTCAACCAATTTTGATAAAATTTGTACAGGGATAGGTTGTATCCCGGAGAAGGACATAGGCTACTTTTTATTCCGGAAAATTAAAGAGTTCCCGCGACAATAAAAAAACCTTAATCCACGCGGACGAAGTCGCAGGCATCATCTAGTTAAGTATAAGTAGTTTAGTAGCCGCAAACCACGAAGAAAATGGGCATGAAACCCTAGATACGGTTAACTAGTTACTATTCAGACCCACGCAAATGGCCAAATTATTAGTTATTAGTAAGTTTTCTAGTTAATATTATATTCGTAGAGTTTTGTAAGCTTTTGGAAATAAATAGAAATGAATTGAAAAAAAAGCTATAATATGACTTAGGGAGCCGCTGGATGGCGGCGGGGCAGGACCGCGGCGTGTGGAAATCCTTGCCAGAGACCTATATCCAGCAGTGGAACGTCTATCGGTTGAGGATGACGCCTGAACGGCAGAACGGATCTGGATGAAATTTGGCACAGAGATAGATTATAGTCTAGAATGATACATGGATTACTTTTTATCCCGGAAAATTAAAATGACCCCGCGGTGAACAAAAACCTCAAACCACGCGGACGAAGTCGCGGATATCAGCTAGTTAATTAAGGCGCTGTGAGCTAACGAGATGAAAAACACAGTGAAATCGAGCATGCGCATGTCGCAAAAAATGCATGAAATAATTTGTAAAAAAATTAATATTTAGGTACTTTTCAATACAAATGAATACGACAATGTGTTTGAATTAGAAATATGAATTTTATCTTATATTTCTAGAGCTAATTATTGGTTTCCATACGGAGAAAAATTGCTTTAAAAGGTAAATTAAGAGGTATTTTTAAAATAAATTTCAATGCAGAGATTTTTTTTAATTGTGTTTAGAGATGCGTCAATGGCTGCTCAAAGGTCTTGAAAACAGCACATTATTTTTCAAGCATACATTATGTCACCGTTTAATGGATACACTGCTTTGAAAAACCCCCTTTTACGCTACACAGGGCCTTAAATAAATCAATAAATAAAATATCTTTATTTGCAAAAATTACATAGGTTCACATTAATAATTTGGCCTCTACCTCCCAAAAAAGTAAAAACTGTGTTAAGGATATGTCCATTCTAAACATAATTATTACTATCATTATGTTTAGAATGGAATAGAATAGATTTTTTTTATTTGCTAACCAAACACGTACTAAACACAAAAATACACACAGACAGTACTTAAAATCTAACTTAACCTAATTAACGTCTACAATGTGTCGTGCTAACGAGAGCCGGCAATGGCTCGATATGAGAGAGAAGATAAAGATTATAATTTGTATCATTTTTCGCATTCAACAAAACTCTCTCTAACAATACAACTCTCTCGCATTTATACACTTTAGTCTTTACGGGACAAAATGAAACGAAAATTCTATTTCAATAAAATATGCGAAAAAAATTCGCTCCATGCAAATCCGTTTGAAAAATTAAATATACAAAAGTACGAGTAACAATTTGTTTCGTCATCTGCATGTTATCTCGTTAACTTTTATTATTTTAAATACGCGTTTATGCAAAGCTTTATGAATAACTATATTATGATGCCCGCGACTTCGTCCGTGGATTGAGGTTTTTTTTGATTTTCCGGGATAAAAAGAAGCCTAAGTACTTAAGTGTCATTTCAGACTAAAATCTATCTCTATGCCAAATTTCATATAGATTCATTCAGCTGGTCTGGCCTGATCTATCAATCCAAAGTTTCGCATTTATAATATTAGTACAAATGCAAAGTATAACGAATTATTTACATGACATTATTAGCCTGGTCAAATACAATTCAACTCTAACAATACAATTTTAACATTACAAATACAATTCAAGCTTCAAATATTTGAGGTTTCAGTTTGCAATTATTTGTTAAATTTACGTTATAATTGGTCTGTTTATTTTAATGACCTAGATAATATCACAGGTATGTATGTACATAGATACAAAATAATGAATTACGAGGTTTTACGTTATAGAATTTGATAACGGTCCATACTTCCATACTAATATTATAAATGCGAAAGTTTGTCTGTCTGTCTGACTGACTGCTACGCTTTCACGGCCCATCTGTTCAACCAATTTTGATGCAATTTGGTACACGGGTACATTGTATCCCGGGGAAGGACATAGGCTACTTTTTATTCCGGAAAATTATAGAGTTCCCGCGGGAATCAAAAAATCTTAATCCACGCGGACGAAGTCGCGGTCATTTGCTATATTGGTATAATATTTATATTTTATCATAATCATCCGCCATGTCCATTTGTCAGGCAAAAAGTATAACCCGGAGTTTCTGCACGCGCGCCTTACATACGCGCTTTGTATGGCAGTTTGTATGAAATAGTTGTGACGTCATCAAATTTCAACGCACTTTTTTTCTTTAATCGATGGTTTCAAATTCAATTTATTTCAAATTCAAATGATTTTTATTCAAATAAACTTTAACAAGTACTTTTGAATCGACAAGTGAATGTACCACTGGTTCGGAATACCATTCCTACCGAGAAGAACCAGTAAGAAAATTGGCGGTTGCTCTTTTGAAAAAAAATAATTTACAATTTCATTAATTTGTAGAATACATTAAGTAACAGCTGTCCTTAGCATTGCTTGAGCGATTTAAAACAATTATCAAACTTAAAACTAACAGATGTTAATTTTAGTTCTTTTGGAAGATCCTCTATTTAATAATCAGTAAAAAATAATTAATTTTTGACATAGGCTGCATCAATATCCTACCCTTGTCTGCATAACAAAATAACTGTTTGCTCTATATAATTAATATGTACCTAAGAGTAATGAATCAAACCCGAAATTGACACAGACATTTTAGCTAGTCCGACGACTTCATAAGGGGGCATACTACCGTCGCTTAAAGTAGTATTGTTTTAATATTGTTGTTAAACTTGTTTCAGAATTATAATTCTTAATTTAAGGACAGCAAGGTATGCCGCATAAAACTGCAATATTACAATAATAATAATGTCCTCCCGACCGAATTTCGGCCAGGACGGCCAATCTCCAGAGAGATCTGTGTGGCAGATATTATAGTGCACAAGTGTATGCGCAAACACAGGTGCACTCTCTGTTTCTTTACTCTCATAGCCCGATGGGACGGAAAATCCGACACGACCAGTGAGAGATCAGGCGCAAAACCGACGGATTCACGTGCTCTCCGAGGCACGGGGGTGAAACACCGCTAACTTCCTAACTTCGGGCTAGTACCTACTGCGAATTTCAAGTCAGTAAACCTAATACTTAATTATGGCCCGACCCGGGAATCGAACCCGGGACCTCGTCGGCCGCAGTCGAACATGCTAACCACTAGACCAACGAGGCAGTTATTATTATAATAATACTGCTATAAGCGACGGTAGTAAGCCCCCTGTGTGGCTAGCATGCGCACAACGAGTAAAATTATGTCTACTCGTTATCTCTATTTGTCAACCGACGCTAACATCATTACTTGTCTCGTGAAGTCAAAAGTAGAGATAAAATAAAAGTAATATTTCTTATCTGGTGTACTTTTCTCTACGGACCTTTACATGCCGACAGTTTATTTCTTGTACTATACCGCGTTTTGTGCATGTTAGGGTAAACGAAAAATTAGCCGGTAACGACAACATCTCTCTCTCTCGTCGCGAGATCGTGGTGCGCATGCTAAGCACACTGGACTACAATACGGCTAATAAAGCTCATGTTGGATTACTGTGAACACAAGATAAGCATATAAATTGGTTAAACCAAACTTCGGAGCAAACATTTGCCCGAATGGAAAGTTTCGTATCTAAGTATATTAGTTTTAAGTAGTAGTATCTTTAGTTTTAAGATAACGTTACCCATTATCACCATCATGCTTTTTAAGTAATTTTTAGACGAAAATAAGTGTACCTACAGTGTACCGATATTTAATAAATAAATAACTATGACTATCGAATCTTCTCGACATTATACAATAAATTTATAGAAAAACTATAAATTTTCCTCAACATCATGAGGTTCTCATCGCCTTTTGTTACTCGCACAATGAGAATTTTATTATCACTATTTCCTTTTGTGCTGTTATTGCTTTAGAAAAGCATTTATAAATGTGGAACAAAGTCGCAATCCGCATTTGCTTGTATAATAAGCTTACAACTAGTAAGTATATTAGTGGAATACAAAACGGTTTTTGCCATCATTCATAACACTTCATGTAGAAACTTTGTGTCTGAGAATCATAACATACGTCCAGCCGAGCGTAGACGGGTCACGAGGCATTTATTGAATCTTTTTTTTTTGTGTACTACAAGTTAGCCCATGAATACGATCTCACCTGATGGTAAGTGATAATGCAGTCTAAGATGGTAGCGGGCTAACCTGTTAGGGGCATGGCAGTTATATTTAACCCAAACCCCTAATCGGGTTCTACACGGCATCGAACCAGAACGCTAAGCGGCACGTCGTTGCCGGTAGGGTGGTAACTAGCCACGGCCGCAGCCCCCCACCAGGCCAGACCAGGGAAAATTCAGAAATTTTAAATTCCTAAATGGACTCTGCTGGGGATCGAACCCGGGACCACCCCACGTTAAGAAAACTCAACACAACTCAACACTCAACACTCAACACTGCGCCAGGGAGTCTAAAATCTAATCCTTATCCTTACTGTAATATTATAAGTGCAAAAGTTTGGATGGATGGATGTATGGATGTATGGATGGATGTATGTTACTCAATCACGCCCGAACGGCTGAACCGATTTGGATGAAATTTGGCACAGAGACAGATTATAGTCTGGAATAACACATAGGCTACTTTTTATCCCGGAAAATTAAGGAGTTCCCGCGGGAACCAAAAAACCTCAATACACGCGGACGTAGTCGCGGGCATTAGCTAGTCACATAATAATAAAAAAAACTGCATTATTATTCAGTTTTTAGACATACCTTAACACATATTTTAAAAGGCTAGGTATTCCTTTAGGCGCAATAAAAAGTGTATGGATTCTATAATAACAGTGATAAAAAACACACACACAAAAAAAAATAAAAACACTATAAATATTCCCAGCGCAGAATGCTAATCTCTGTGGAGACTGGCCACCTTTGCCGAAACGCGGTCGGGAGGAATATAATAAGCTTGAGTGGGTTCGCCCTAAGCGGATTCACTCAGCAAAAGCTTAGTGTAAATCAGTCAGTCAGTAGGTATATATTAAAGAGTCAGGTCCCTCAAAAGAAATTAATTTATTTATTTACTTTGCCCGTAAGAGGGGTACTTGATCATCCGAAAGCCCTTGCAATAGTTAGTTTGAATAAAAAATCTTTCTTTTATATTCTTTAGTATATATCTAGCTTCGAGCTATTGTAAAAGAGTCTGCAAATTAATTAAGTTTGGTATCTGAGAGTCGACATTCATTAGCCTGTAACTTTGAAGAGGTTGGCCTATAATCTGATAAGCAATACTCAATTTAAGTTTTCACGGGGTGATTGGATTATGGATTAAAGAAAATCAATTGATAATATAATTACAATTGACAAAGTAACAATCCCCGGTTTTTTGTGTATAATATTTTGTTCAGAAATCCCGTTGGCATCCTTATGTGGTTGAAGTCTAGCGTTCCAGTACGATGCCGTGTAGAAACCGAATCAGGGTATGTGTTTAATATAACTGCCATGCCCCTAACAGGTTAGCCCGCTACCATCTTAAACTGCATCATCACTTACCATCAGGTGTGATCGCAGTCAAGGGCTAACTGGTAGTGGATAAAAATAAAACGTTTCTTCGTACCGCCAGGATATGGAAATTACATGCCCTTTCAGCGCATGTATTCCCTGCCGCGTATAATTTATGTACCTTCAAGGCAAGAGGGAAAGCGTCTTCTAGGCAAGCGCGGTCAACCCATCATTGCTTAGTATTAGGCATGATGGTCGTCAAGCACTCGCCTATTCTTTCATAAAAAATATCCCGGCAAATAAAAATAAAATGAATGTAATACATAATATAAATTTGTTTAATATTATTTTCACTTTTGTACAGTTGTGAATAATTTAAGCTAAATAAAGTATATTACCTAAATTTTCACTAAAATTAATAATGACGAAAAATTAATTATAAATTGAATCTTGTAACGAGAGGCTGTTAAGCATGGGTATTCATTTAGGAACGGGATAATTGACCGTGAATAATGGAATGTACCGGAAGAACCTTTTTAGGGTGAACACAAAAGTGGTAATTAATGGAAAGAGCGAAACTTTTTGAAGCTTAACAAAAAGAGAGAGCAGAGAGATAAACCCTGTCATAAAATTTCCAGCTGTCATATATTCCCGCAGGAATAAAAAAAATAAACCATGCGGACGAAGTTGCGGCCACCAGCTTGATAGTAAGATAACTTGTTAAGTACCCAAAACAGAGATAAAACAGGTGTCCATAAGATTCAGAGTTCTAGCAATAAGATAAACCCTTGTCACGTCCAAGATCTAACGAGGGTCCATTATCGCAATTACATCCCTAACCCTTTACCTTAACCGGAGACTATTTCGACGACTTGCTAATGTATAGTTTCACTGTTTCTTTGTCTGATATTCTCATATTCTCTGAAATTCCCTTTTATTTGCAAAGTAGGTAATATTAAGAATATTTGCATAAGATTAATTAAATTATTATGTTAGAATTTCTTGTTTTTTTCGAGTATTTTAATAATATTTTCGATTAAAATAATGTATTCTTTACACACAGGATGCAAACGGTATACAAAGAGCAACGGGACTGTATTACCATCGCTTAAGCCGTGTTATTTTAATATTGTTGACGATCATGTAATAGAATTATAATCTTTATTTTAGGGACGTTATGCTACGTGACATATTAAAACTAGGAAATATGTAGTGACCCCCCAATTCATTTTAAACCCATCTCAGAATGTATAGAATATATTATTATACATTCTTAAAAGGGTCACTCAGGCAATATTACCAATAAAGAGCATTCATATTGACGTGTGAAACAGGTGTTTTGAATGACAATATGGATACATTTACGCTTAATGCGACTTGATTTCAATATATTCAGAGCACTATTCATATCTAAATTTACAAAGCAAAAGATAACTGACTGATTGAGTGACTGACTGATTTATCAACCCAAAGCTCCAACCACTGGACGTATCGGGCTGATAGCTTTTATGACTTGAGAAGGGGAAGGGAATATTCAAACCGTAAGAAGGTAAAATAGGGGTTTGAAATTTGTATGAAAATGGAACTTAACGTGAGCGAAACTGCGGGCAAAAGCTAGTAATTAATATTCCCGGCGCAGTAGAAAGTGAAAGGTTCCAGTTTCAATTTCTGGTAGAAGAAATTTGATATTTAATAATTACCAGATGATGCCTCCGACTTCTAAATATCCCGGGAGAGCGATTGATCCATTACTCTGATGCTGCGTGATTAAAGGTCAAATCTATAAGCTGGGCTATTTTAACTTGGAAAAATCAAAGATCACGGCAAGGTCACGGGCATCAGCTCATTTACTCAATTGAAATGATTGCCAGCTCATGAGCATTAATCTCCTCTCAGAATGATAAGAATTTGGCCATAGTCATGTATAGTAGATGATGCCCGCGACTTCTTCCGCGTGGATTAAGGCGCTGTGAGCTCACGAGATCAAAATACAGGCGCGCGGGGGTGAAATCGAGCAAGCGCATGTTGCAAAAAATGCAAGAAATCATTAGTAAAAAAATAAATATTTACTGTTCAATACAAATTAATCCGACAATGTGTTTGATTAAAAATGTAAATTTTATCTTATATTTTTAGAGCAAATTATTAGTTTCAATTATGAGAAAAATTGCTTTAAAATGTAAATTAAGAGGTATGTTTAAAATAAATTTCAATGCAGAGATTTTTTAAATTGTGTTTTGAGATGCGTCAATGGCTGCTTAAAGGTCTTGAAAACAGCAAATTATTTTTACAAGCATACATTATGTCACCGTTTGATGGATACACTGCTTTTAAAAACCCCCTTTTACGCTACACAGGGCCTTAAGGTTTTTTGATTCCCGCGGGGACTCTTTAATTTTCCGGGATAAAAAGTAGCCTATGTCCTTCCCCGGGATACAACCTATCCTTGTACCAAATTTTATCAAATCGGTTGAACAGATGGGCCGTGAAAGCGTAGCAGACAGACAGATAGACAGACAGACAGACATACACACTTTAGTATGGATTTAGTGTTTGTTTATGTCAACAGGTCACGCCAACTCCGCAATCAACCCGATAGTCTATTGCCTGATGACGAGGAACTTCCAACGCTCTGTGCACAAGATGCTTTGCGGTCGAGGCGTCTGCCAACAGACTAAATTCACGGTAAGATTTTTTTTATTTGGACCATAGTTTTTTCTACAATATAAAAAAGGATATCGGCTGCTCTGTCTCACATTTAGATGTAACGACGTCCTACGAAATAATTATTATACTGGGATTATAAGCAAAGCCTTGACGCTTCATTGTGTAATTTTCTGACAGCAAAAGCAAAACCCCGTTACAAAATTAGTTAACACGGACCCAATCGATTCTACATACTGCGCCTATCACGTTATAGCAATAGGAAATCTGTAATAATATTATAAATGCGAAAGTTTGCTTGGATGGATGGATGTTTGTTTCTCAATCACGCCAGAACACCTGAATGCATCTGTATGAAATTTGGTACAGAGATAGATTTGTGTTATATAGCATTAGTCTGGAATAACACAAATGCTACTTTTTATCTTTTTTAAATTTATATCTTTATCTATCCCGGAAAATGAAAGAATTCCCACCATAAACCTCAATTATCAGCTAGTTAACTTATAAAAACAAAATCGATTTCATTGTTCATACTGTGTAAACATTAAAAGGGGTTTATGCATTATTTATTCGTTTGATGACTCACTGGCCACCGCCTTTCTTCATCACGTAATATTATTCCAGCGTCGTAACAAACTCCTCCACAAAGTTATCCGACACAGACCTCCGGTCGCCGCATTGTGCGAAGTTCCACTGGGCCTTGGAATTTGATTTGCCTTATCCTATCAGAAATTTTGAACCATATCATACGTCTACGTTCAAGCAATCACGGACCTTTGATCAATTGTCTAGCGCTATCCACGAGTATTGCTTTACGTAAACCAAATGCACGGAATCCGTAGATACTAACATTGTAAATGCGATAGTGCCTGCCTATCTGTCTACTACACTTATATAGGGCGCATTTTTTCTACTGCTTTTTTATGATCTTTGGAACAGAGTTTGCATCCCGAGGTAGGACATGCTACCCTGGGTTAAAGAGTACGCACGGGAATCAAAAACCTTAATCTAAGCGGACGAAGTCTTTGGCCTTTGGCCTTTGGTAATGACGTAGTACCTTAAATGCCTATAAAACTTTATATAGTTGTCATTGCTTACGTCTAATATACATGTAAGTAAATCTAATATTATCTAATACATCGTCAAATTATTCAAAAAGCAACCGTCTATTTCCTTGCCGGTTCCTGTCTTGGGGGCTTACTATCATCACATAAAGCATATTTTAATATAATTGGCTCTCGTTTCCGGAATATAATCCTTATTTTAGGGAGGTCAAGGTTCGTCATATAATCTGACATTTTAAAATAATACTACTAGAATCATTACTAAAATTCTACATCAATGACTAGAATAGATGGTAGTATGGCATCTGAACTTATATATTTCTATGATTTTGTTGAAATACAATCGGTTAAGCAGATGGGCCGTAGCAGACTGACAGGTAGACAAACTTTCGCTATTACAATATTTTAGTGGAAAAGAAATTTAGTAAGAAGTATATCTGCTCAGAACCTAATTTCCGTTAGTGGTTACGAAAGTGGGGCTGATTCTGTAGTGCACAATCTCTAAACTAAACTAAACTAAACTAAAATTAGAGCATTACAAATATTGCTAACCCTTTCATAATACTTCCAACGGAAAGGGACAGAACTAGATTTAAAGCTGCCATTTTAGTTTAGTTTAGAGATTGTGTTATAGAGAATCAGCCCCAGTGTCAAGTTATCCTGATTGAATTTATGACATCAGAAAGTTGCCTCATAAAACACTTCACTTTTAATAAAGCTTTATAATCTGAGAGATCGCAAGCGGATTTTATTGACGACTCCGAACTCCGACATCGGTCCATCCAAACTTTCGCATTTATAATGGGACAAGCGGTCGCCCGCGACTTCGTTCGCGTACAATTTCTGATTTCCTATGAGATTATGAAATTTTCCCGCTGCAAAATGTCTATCTAAATAGGCTTTATATAGTATATGCAGGTTTTTATTATTTAAAACTTATAACCGAAATGCTGAATTTTCATGTCTCTTTCTACAAAAACATAGGGCTTTCATACAAATTTTCAACTCCCATTTCACCTTTTGTGGGGTGGGTTTTCGTAAAATGGTTTATACAGGTTATTATTATTTAAAACTAATAACAGCTTAAATCCCGATTTTCAAGACTCCTACTTCAAAAACTTAAAACCCTCATGTAAGCTTCCAACCCCTACCTATTTCTTTCCTATTGGGGTAGATTTTCGTAAAATTGCTTATATAGGTTTTTATTATTTATAACTATTAGCCAATTTTCATGTCTCTAACTTCAAACACAAAGGACTTTCACACAAACTTCCAACCCCCATTTCAACCTCTTAGGGGTGAATTTTCTCAAAACCTTTTCTTAGTTGACGTCTACACCATAGAAGGAATCTACCTTCCAAATTTCAAGTCATTATGTTTTATAGCTCCTGAGATCTCTTGATGAGTGAGTGACCTGTCGCTGTTATATATACATAATATATAGATAAGTATAGATTATCACAGGATGTTCAAAAACCGTTAGTCCTCGCCGACAAAGGTGTAGGTTATTTAGGTTTCAATACCTAAAAAACTAATATTACTTTATTGTTACAAATATAAGTGAAAAATAAAGGTTTGAGGTTGAAATACTTAATTTGAACAAAAATGATTCCTATTCTAAGGTCCCAATTAACAAACTAAAATACTTGAAGCAATAAGTTATTTTAGGATTTTCATTATTCCCATGATGGCGACTGAAAAAAAAACATTTAGCGCAACAATACAGACGTACCTATTTTATAAATAACGAGGTTATTACCACCTAAAACAGAAGTAATTTTTGTTCCAATTAGCTTTGTTGAGTGGTGGTTGTTTGGGTTTTTTAGGCTTTACTTTACTTTAATTGCCTCTACGAATTATTGTAATGGCTATCTCTGGGACTATAATAATAAAACTTGTGAACTTTGTTACAGTGGCGATGTACACAGAAACCAGACGGATCTTCAAGCGATTATGAGCTCTATCACGAACCGCACAAGAGATGTTACTTACAAGTAAGTTTGAATCACTTTTTGAGGGGAATATGTCTGGAAGCATTTATTACACCACAGAAACATAATGTTCAACAACGAAATATAATTAGGTAGATACTAGGTACAGTCGCGGTCTGAAAACGCTTACCACTTTAAGGTTTATGCACATAATACATAATACATGCACATAATATTTGTGACAGAAATTTGATACGTGATTCAATTAGGCATAAATCATAGATTTTTTATCATATTAGCAGCAACCCCTTGTTTGTATGGCCGTAAAACATATTATCTAAGAACCTTCTGCCGAGCTATACATAATTTTATTTTAAACTAAAAACCACTTCTATATTGGCCCAGTAGTTTTTCAGATAATCGGTCTAACATAGTTACAAAAAAACACGATTGCAGCGCAGCTTGGTGGACTATGAGCTACTTACGTTAATACCTATGCTTTATCTTATCCTTATCATACTAATATCCGAAAGTGTGATTGTTTGTTGGTTGGTCCACGCCGCAACGGAGCAACGTATCGACGTGATTTTTGGCATGGGTACTGGGTATAGTTGAAGGCCTGGAGTGTGACATAGGCTACTTATCCTAGAAAGTTAAGTAGTTTTATTCGTTTTATTCGTTCAGCGCCTGTCTGTATGTAATTTTGCTAATTGGTTAGTGCTTCACAGTTCGATCCGATATTATATACTTACCATAGGTGTTCAGTAACAGTACCTTAATATTAGAATAGAATAGAATAGAATAGAAGAAACTTTATTGGCAGCAATAAACACAGATGCACAAAATAAATCAAAATTAAAAATGAGTTACATACATATTATAAAATGTAAGTTTGTACAGCAGTGTAACGCTACCAACAGGTGAGTCACTCAGCTTGTGTTGGGGCTCCTGGCCTCTCAGGCTTAAAACCGGCGATGCCGCCAGGACTCACGTCTGAGGTGCCAGGTGTCCCAACGCTGATTATTACTACCCCAAGTCTAATACATTCTGCCTTTATTCAATATACCTAAGCCTTATTGCTAAGGATTGTGACCAGATGAACAAATTCATTATCGTAAGAAGTTTTCTGGGATAAAAAAGTCGGTGGGTTCCCAGACCCTTTCGGATAAATTAAAAATAATACTATGAGCAAGACCCTGTCCTACAAATTGACGTGTCGTCCAAAGTCCAAACGCGACAACGCAACTCGATACGACGCGACGCGACGCGGCAGTATAAAAAAGTAGGTAACGTGGTCTACGTTGTCGATAGATAAGTTTTTCATTTTCGATGGACACGTACTGCGTCACTTTCGTCGCTCAGGAATTGCTCTACGTGAGCAACAAACGCGAATACGCGATTCGATACGGCGAGGCGCGACAATATGACGTTTCATAAGCCAACGTTGACCGTTGTCGCGTATTCAAGTTTGTCATTTTATATTTTGGAGTCGCATCGCGTCGGGTCGCGTCGAGTTGCCTAACGTCGCTTTGACAACGGCTAAATAAGTATTATAATTACAGATGAATGCACTGAGGTACAACGGACATCCGCACGGCGCACCAACCGCTCGCGGTATAGAGGCGCGTGCGACGACGCAGCTCAGCCACGTGACGCGATCGTCGCGTCGCACCGCGCCTGCGCATGCCTTGTCGGTCGAGATGCTACAGAGGCATGGACATATTGACTACAAGCGATAGGTCACTTACCGCACCAACAGCACCACCGATTGCCACCATCCGATTGGTTTGCTAAACAACCTTTTATTAAATGCGTTTTCGAAAAAGTTTACCCTCATATATAAAAGACGTAACGCTGCCCCTTCAGTTTAAATTAATCATCTACCACTACAACCAATGAACGTCCCACTGCTGGGCACAGGCCTCCACTCTCATAGGAGAGAGGGAACCACCACGCTACTTCAATGCCGGTTGGCGGACTATCAGATTAATTATACTTCATACCTACTAATATTATAAATGCGAAAGTGTGTTTGTTTGTTGGTTTGTCCTTCAATCACGTCGCTACAGAGCAACGGATCAACGTGAGTTTTTGCATGGGTATAGTTGAGGACCTGGAGAGTGACATAGGCTTTTTATCCCGGAATATGAAGGAGTTCCTGTGGAAATTTAAAAAAAACTTATTTTACGTCGACGAAGTCGCGGGCACCAGCTAGTCCTTTTATAATATATCAGTGGTTCACTTGCGATGTCATTTTTGTTTAACATTGACACTTGATTGACACGCATATTGTAATATAGCTATTTATGCAACTGTATCGTAATGAGGGTCATTTTAAGTGCTGTTTTTTGATACGAGGCTGCCGAGTATCAAAATAGGATAGTACGAGAATTAAAATGACTAATTACGTACAGTTGCATACAAGATTTTATCTACGACAAGGACGTCTTTATAATTTTTTACTTTGTAAATTAATAAAAAAGTCAAATCAATTGACTGGTTGGGAAAGTGCCAGAACCCAGAGCCGCTAAGCTATAGGTATCCTATTTATGAAGATAACCATATCGATACAGCTACGACTCATAACGATACAGCTCCCATACAACGAACTGTATCGTTATGAGAAGCAAACACGAAAGAGGGTTCAATTCGATATAGTTGTCAAATTCGAAATTGGAACTTTTCGATGCTGGAGTAGATAAACTAATTATCATCACTGTTAAAGCACAGAATATCTAATAATAATGTTACTATTTAAAATTGTTGTATAAAATGCGAATACATTACTGCAAAGGTTGAGACATGAAAGCCATGTTTTTGTAAATAATATTTCATAATACTTTTTATTAAAATAGGACTTATTATACAAGTAAAAAAAATGTAATTTGATGTACTTAGGTATTCACATTTTACTAATATTAAGGCATATTGAGAACCAAATGAATGAATTTCGTAATTTATATAATAATAAGATTAGTATAAATCCATACAACCTTACTAATATAAAATGCGAAAGTGTGTCTGTCTGTCTACTACGCTATCACGGCCCATTATTGGTTGTTAATTTTTGGCTATATCCTATTTCCCGCGGGAATCCAAAAAACTTAACCCACGCGGGCGAAATCGCGGGCATAATCTAATTGTATAATATTATTATATATTTTAATATCTTGAACCAAATTTATTAGATATATTAAATAAATAAGAATGTTATTATACTTTGTACATAAAACTGTTAGCAAATAAGAAACTTATGTAATATCGGAAACATATTGGAAAAAATCACGTTGTTTTATATTGAACATAAATAAAGAATCCTTTATGTAATTAATGATTGTCTTTTATTTAATATAATCTCTGCTTTTGATATCATGCTTTTTGGCAATTTGTGAATTTGCCTAAGTCCATGGTCTGGTTTAAATCCATTCTAATGAAGGAACTAGGAGTTTAACTCGCTATAATCCGCCAAAGCAGACTTTATGTGGTACAGAGTGTAGCTTGCCGTGTAGCTCTTTAGTTAGCTGGCGATGGGTATATGGCGCATATTTTATTAAATGCATAGGGCGGTTTCAGACCAGCGTTTTTTTTTTTGCGAGTACACGTTCGTTATATCGGCTTACGCACTTACACGTGCACCACATTTTTTAACTCATTATAGGCTTACGCTTGACCACAATCACACCTGATGGGAAGTTATGATGTGGCCTAAGATGGGACGCGCTTGTCTAGAAGATGCATATTTACTCTTGATTTAAAGATGCCCGGGTTGTAATTGGTGGGAACCCAATTTTTGGTAGAGTGTTCCAGACCCTAGCCATGCGAATAAGGAATGAAGACGCAAAGATGCGTGTGGATGGAACGTTGACGACATAGGGGTGGAAACTCGCACGGCGTCTTGCGGTACGCTGGTAGAAAGGTGAAGGAGGTACAAGATCGATAAGCCCTTGAGAACACCCCCCGAAATATATCTTGTAGAATACCGATAGGCCGGCTACCTTACGGCGGTGATCCAGTTTGGAGTTTCGCCAGAAGAGGTGGATCTTCGCCAATAAATCTCCTTTTTCCACATTTTTCGCTTAAAAAAAACCGTCGCGAAGACGCTCTTATACCGGCGTGTTCGCTCAAACCCGTGGGTCGGTCAATAGTTAGTCTGTAGTATATATGAGCTTATAAGCGGTAGCGGATATGGCGCGCCTAAATGGGCCTGTATGTACTTCCAAAAACAAGCTTATTATCGGACCGAAAAAACGCTCATTTAAAACCGCCCATAAAAAGTTATAACTCATTATTATTTGCTGTCAGTTGCTCTACAGTAAAGTCGCCACTTAGTGAGGCGCGCAATCTTAATTTACAACATCTTTTAACCAGCCAGGTTCCTTCATTAAGTTCTATTTAATATTGAGTGGCATGTTGTAATAAAAACTGAAAGCTCATTTCCTCTGAAAGGCATACCGAGTAAAAGCAATTAAACTTGTTCAAATATTTTCTGATTATCTCAGGACTAGTTTGCAGGAAAACTGAACCAGCGAACAGTTCTTTTTCAAATTAAAAGTAGGTATACCAACAGTTTGTAATCTACTATATGATACGAACTAATAGAACGATTTTTAACCCTTTTTGTCAAACATTACTTATGCATAACATTGTCTGGATATTCCATAACGAATTAAGTTTCTTGTTCCTTGATTTTTTTCATCGACTTCCGCAAAGTGTCTGGAATCGTAAATTGAAAACTCTACATTTTGGGAAATTTTATATATTTTAGAAAAGCAACATTTTGTGAATACAACTTTTTAAAAAGTCGACTTCGGAGTCCTGAATGATCTCAAATTATCTATTCTGCGGTGTAAAATATTCAACCGACTAATTTTCCCAGAGTGAAAAATCTACAGCGTATTTCATGTTCCACAAGCCGGTAAAAGCTCTTAATCCTGATTTTTTCCACCCATTTTCCACGCTATACCTACAAATTTTTATACTTTATAGTAAACTAGTTGATGCCCGCGACTTCGTCTGCGTGGTTTAAGTTTTTTGATTCCCGCGGGAACTCCTTAATTTTCCGTAATAAAAAGTAGCATATGTCCTCCCCCGGGATACAACCTATCCCTGTACCAAATTTCATCAAAATCGGTTAAACTGATAAATATTTTTGATTCCCGCGGGAATTCTTCAATTTTCCGGGATAAAAAGTATCCTATTTCCTTCACCGGGATTTAACCTATCTCTGTACCAAATTTTATCAAAATCGGTTGAGTAGTTGGGCCGTGAAAGCGAAGCAGACAGACAGACGGACAGACAGACGGACAGATAGACACACTTTCGCATTTATAACATAAAGTATGTATAATAGCCGTACCTACTCTATAATATTATGACCAGACCGGCAGTTTTTCTTTGAATAAGTATAAAGTAAAGCTAAAATATAAGATGCTATTAAAATGTAACTGTCAATGTCAGTTATTACGTCAGAAAAATCGGGTCAGAAATGCGTGTGAGCCGAGAAGGCTAAATTTTAGCTTAACTTCAAATTGTCGTGTATCAACACATAGAGCGGCAAAATCGAAACTAGGCACAGACTTATCGACTTTGCGGCGCGCTAGAGGTCGTAATTTTTGCCAAAAATAAAAAGTAAAAAACAAAATTGTAGGTCTGAATACGCTCTACAAGTTTGATACTAGCCATTTTTTCGATATCTTTCACGAGAAAAAAGAAAATAGCAATAAACAAATTTCTCTACCTAAATTTATGTTTATTTCGATTATCTCAATAACGATGAACGATTGGTGAAAAATGTAAAGGACCTTAATTGTGGATCGTAAAATGAGAAAAAAAAAGTTTTCGTATCTCAACGGAGAACTGCCTTTTGCCTGGTGGGAGGTTTCGGCCGTGGCTAGTTACCACCCTACCGGCAAAGACGTGCCGCCAAGCGATTTAGCGTTCCGGTACGATGCCGTGTAGAAACCGAAGGGGTATGGGTTTAATATAACTGCCATGCTCCTAACAGGTTAGCCCGCTACCATCTTAGACTGCATCATCACTTACCATCAGGTGAGATCGCAGTCAAGGGCTAGCTTGTAGTGGATAAAAAAAAAAGAACCGAGTTATTGTGAAAAAACTGAATTTAACCCTTTTTTCAAGATGGCGGAAAATGCACATATTATAAGAAATCTTGGTCGACAATTTAAGCTTTTCTAGGCCATGTAATATCCAAAATTTAGCTTTCTCGGTTCACATGCATTTCCAAATGCATATAATAACTGGACTATTACAGATTGAAAAATATAGCTGACATAAGTATTTGTTAATCTGTACCTAAGTAATCTATACTAATATTTTTAATGCGAAAGTTTTGATGGATGGATGTTTGTTACCCGATTACGCCAGGACGGTTGACAGAATCTGAATAAAATTTGACACAGAGATACATACACATATGAATACATTGAAAAGCAGACCATCCACACTAATATTATAAATGCGAAAGTGTGTATTTAATAGCCCAGTTTTTCAACAGATTTTGATTAGATTTGGTGATGAGGTAGGTTACATGCTGGGGAAGGAAATAGGCTATAGGCTAGGCTAGGGCTAGGCTAAGCTATCCCGGAAAATACGCCCGACGCCGCGGGCAAAAGTGTTCTTCGATCTTTATAATAAAAAAAAAAGAAAATTCTAGGTATTACGAATACCGAGTTGACCATTTTTCATATGCTAGGATTGCCTGAGCTTATAACTAAGAACCGATCTAGATTAATAGAGCATCGTTACCACGACCAAATAGTTATCTAGACTTTGACAAAGTGTGATACATTGTTATTGAGATATTGTTCCTTCGTGTAATAATCTAGATATTATTACGAAAATGTACAAATAAATGTGTTTGAGTGGGTACTGGTTTAGATTAATTAGGTACATTAATTTAATTATATTATCAACTAAATTGTTCAATACTATTTCCTAATATTATTGACTCAATTTCCTGCAAATAATTACAAAGCGTGTTCTTTGAGAAGGATGTATTACCATTATTTCTTTAGTTCAAGTAGGTAGGTCACATTGGAACCAACCTATGAACATTACACTTGTTTACAAATCAAGGCATACTTAATGAGAATAGGTATTATTGGCTTGTATTTTCAAAACCTTTTAAACAAACTTGTAGCGCGATGCATTATAAAAATACAAGGGTGCGCAAACCATCTGAAGACAATGGCCCACGCTTTCTAAAATTCCTGTCATCGACGCGTGCCCAACGCACAAAAAACAAGGGTCCAGGAATGACCCATGCTAAAACAATAGATCGCGCACTTTCTACATAGCAGCAGGAATTTACCACGCCAGATGAACTGTATAAAAGCGGCCTGCATCCCTTCAGAATCACGCAGTCGAGTACTCGTCAGGAACTGTGCGCTCTCTTCCCTTTTTCTAGACAAAAGTACTCGATCCTGAATGGTAAGCGTGCGCCACTTCCCAGTCTACCATTTCAGAGCTTAGCAGTACTCCTCATCTGGAACCGTGCGTTATATATCCCGGTCTCCTATACGCCATACCCTACCTCGCTTACATTCAGTGAAAGTGAAACCCATAGGACTCTGAACTGAAAGTGAGAGTGAAGTAAATAGGACTGTCGTAACGTGAAAGTGAAACTCACAGGACTCTTTGGACCGAAAGTGAGAGTGAAGTCAAAACCAATAAGACTTTTAGATGAAAGTCAACCCTAGCAGTCTTATTTGCGTAACATATGTAACTCTTAACTTGTAAATTATCTGTACCTCACTTCTGTACTTGTGTGTTACGTTGTGTTAAACTCTTCGTGTAAATAAACCATCTTCCCGTGTGTACCGAGTGTTTCTATCTGTCACGCCTGGCGCTACCCTCACCGGCTCTACCTACCCATCGGGAAAGAGCACTCCCCTACAAACTTGATTTATTTATGTTACTTAAGTAGGTACAACAAAATTAGACAACAACAACAAAATTACAATAAAGATATTATCATAGTTGTCTATTTCTTTGTTGCCACACCAATTGTAATGAAAACAACGTTGGTACATTTTCACTCAATGATGTACAAATAGAGGTTATTTACTCAACCTAATGAAATTTATACACGTTAGTCCCATTTCCACGCCCACTGGACGTATCTACTTAAGACAAAGATCTTCAATGAAGTATTTAAGAGATTCTGAGGCGATTTGCTTCAGGCGTTATTTGTATAACCTTTTAATGGTTGATTTGTATTTTAGTTCGAGTCCTTACGCATTAAGTTTTATCAATATTGCTATAGTAAATGTAGGTTAATCACATAAGTGTTGAGTATTGAAAATCAGATCAAGTAACGAGCATGAAATAGCTGAGGAGTTGTTTCTTAGTTTAAGTAAACGAGTGTTTTGCCGGTTCTTCTTAGTAGAATCAACGCGTTCCAAATCGGTGGTAGAGTCAAAAAAAGATATATCATAAGATAAACCTGTGCCTATGCCCTATTTGAAATAAAAAAAATCGAGTATTGAGTATCAAAATTGTATAAACAGTAGATATATTTGTGATATACCTACTAAAGCAGTGTTCTTTAAATGGTTGAACACGAAAGAAAGTCAAGAAGTAGGCTACTACGCTGATTAAAAGTTAGCGAGTCAAAAGGAGGACTTATTCCAATAAAGAGTCTTCTGTATAATCTGTGGAAGAGCTGAAAAGAGCATTGAAAACAAAAATAGCTAGCTTTGCATTCTGATGCAATGCAGCTATCTCAAAGCCTTAAAAGGCCGTTTAGCCTTTACGCTTTGCCAAAAAAGGCGTTCTGTAGATTAAGAGAAGATGAATTATATAAAAAAAACTCGATGAAAGGGAATTTTATTGATATAAGGACATTTTGTTTTTGTAGTAAGTTTGTGTTGTAAGTTACGTTCCGAGATTTCGAAGTAAGAAGCCTATGTCTATCTTCGGTATGAAATTCAGTAAGATTCGGTTAAATGGATTTACCGTGAATAGGTAACAGACAATCCGACAGACAGGCAAACAGACAGACAAATTGACAGAGAAACAGACAAACACGCATATTAGCATAATTACACGCACTTGTGCTTTTACGTAAAGTATTATGTGCATAATTTATTGCTCTGAGATCCTAACAAAACGCTTTGCTTTTATATGTTAATTATTTCTGAAAATATTTTATAAAAAAAATTGAGTTTTGAACAAAAAAATTACACGCTTTAATTCGCAGAAGAATTAAAGCGTGTAATTATTTTGTTCAAAATTTCAAGACTACATTTTTGAACTATATCGATTCGTTATTCAGAAAATAATTATTTTATTCCGTGCTAGAGTCGCCATCCGTTCACTTTTTTTTTTTCAAATTGTTTGGGTGAATAATATTTTTTTAAATTTACTTTTTTTAATGTCAAACAAATAATGTATTATAATGGACTTGTTAATAGCCTTGCGTATAAAAAATAGTTTCCCAATTTTTCCGTATGCTAATATAATAAATTGAGACGCATCGAGGAATGGGTGAGCTGAATTAAACTATATTATCTTAAATTCCATTCATGGGCGAAAAGGGTAAAAGAAAGCTCTGCTTACCCAATTCGGCTCGTAAAAGTCGTGGGTCAGAGGCGTTGGAATTGAAAAATCCCGGTCAAGTACGAATCGGCCTTGCACACAATGGGTTCCGTACCACCGCACAAAATAAATTCTTTTATAAATAAAAAGAAAGATGACATAACTTGTAGACAGCTGTGAAATAACTAGCTTACATAATATGGCGCTAAGCTTACAAACAATTCAACACCCTATGAGTACGGAACCCTAATTATTGATTTTCGTTTTTTTTCCTATACTTACGCGAGTTACGCCACCGCAGCCTCCCACGACACGTACCTATCAGCCTTAATGAGTTTTGCGTTATTGCTGTGACACATAGCATAATAGTAAATTTTTTTTTCAGTAACGTGCTAGAATGTTGTTCGGCTTTTAGCGGAGCCTGCTTATTATTGAAAACCATACGTGACTGCAGTTTTTAAAAAGGACAATTTACAATATTTTTTCCAGTGGCGTGCACAGTATTCGGAGCTAGAGTAGGCATTGGTTAGGTAGATATCTATTTTAAGGCAGGGTTTTTGAAAAAGATGCAAGCCTTTTTTTAGTATCAGGGTTGAGGATTTGGAGTCAGAATTTTTTATGGGACCACCTCGAGAACTTCCTCTAACGACTGAAAAAAATATTTTTCAGATCGGCTTAGAAACCACGGAGATATGCGGTAACATACTCGTACATTAAAAAAACGCACCGAATTGAGAACCTCCTGATATTTTGGAAAAAAAAAATTGTCGGTTAAAAAAATTGGGCGTCTATCCTTGTCCCCGCCATAGCGCTTTCCCGCTTTTGAAACTAGATGGCGTTAGTAAAATAGGTCCACATTCTTTGTCTGACAGGGCCCGTCTATTTAAATTGAGGTCGTTGAGGGAAAGCGATGCTTTTTATGCCTCTATGACGTCGTGCACGCCACTGGTTTTTTCTATCTCTGCGTTTCCTCAAGAACCTTATTATTGGTTTTATCTACTCCAGCATCGAAAAGTTCCAATTTCGAATTTGACAACTATATCGAATTGAACCCTCTTTCGTGTTTGCTTCTCATAACGATACAGTTCGTTGTATACAGACTGTATCGTTATGAGTCGTAGCTGTATCGATATGGTTATCTTCATAAATAGGATACCTATAGCTTAGCGGCTCTGGGTTCTGGCACTTTCCCAACCAGTCAATTGATTTGACTTTTTTATTAATTTACAAAGTAAAAAATTATAAAGACGTCCTTGTCGTAGATAAAATCTTGTGTGCAACTGTACGTAGTCATTTTAATTCTCGTACTATCCTACTTTGATACTCGGCAAGCCTCGTATCAAAAAACAGCACTCGAATTAAAATGACCCTCATTACGATACAGTTGCATAAATAGCTAACTCTTTCAAACTTACGTGACCCGATGACAGCGTCTCTAGTAGATATGAAAAATAACATAAAATTTAAAACTAAAAAAACAACTAAGTGGTGTGGGGAAGAGCACTTCCTAGGTTTCTGGTGTTTCTTAAGCCTCGATTAATGATCATCACCAGTTAATTTTTTTTAAATATTTTTGTCATACAATAATTGCATGATTCCATCCATTTCTTTGATGAAAGCTTGTTGAAATCATCATCACTTACATCATGACAAACGACAACACAGATGGCGCCTTTGAGAATTCATGCAAGGAATCATTTGGTTTAATCTATGGTGCTTAAATTACATGACCGCAGGAAATTGTAGTCCCACATCCCATCCGGATGATAATGGACAAACAACGCATTGTAGTGAAATTCACATCGTTGGTAAGCGATTGTAATCCAAATTAATTGTAATCGCGGTTGATTGACACGAGAGTACGCGATTGAACCGATTATTTCCTTAATTGGTACACCATTCAATATATAGCACGTTCCATAGTTATTCATGCTTCTATATCCATATAGGCAGAGATCCGAATATACTGCACGACCTTCACCGATCTGTTTAATAGATGAAACCTACTTTTTATTTTTATTTTTTTTAACTTTCGTAA
This sequence comes from Erebia aethiops, assembly GCA_923060345.2. Classification (NCBI taxonomy): domain Eukaryota; kingdom Metazoa; phylum Arthropoda; class Insecta; order Lepidoptera; family Nymphalidae; genus Erebia; species Erebia aethiops. Next base: position 14,931,341 of record OV281081.1, on the reverse strand, counting down.
AAGAAACGAGAGAGGCGTTCAAACATCAGGTTTCTTGTATTGGGTATATCCCTTTAATTTTTATTTAATTGAATTTTTATAATTTGATGTTAGATAGAGCGGCAATAGAAATACACTGGACGGTTAATGACGGGTCCCGTCGGCACACTTTACGTACGGAACTCTTAAAAGTTCTAAAGGTTCTATTGATGCGTTTTTAATTGATTTGGGAATAGAATCGTCAGCGATAAAGTAGTATAAAGTTTTGTTTTTATTCGATTTTAATGAATCTACAGGTTAATTGAAGCTTCGAAAGGAAAAGTTTCACTCTAGTAATAAGTATTCTGGCTGAATTTGTTCTTTCAACACCATGAAATTCAATAAAATTAAAAAGTTGAAGAAAATCGATAGTATGATATTGAAACGGAAAAGATTTTTTGAAAATATAACGACTCTACATGGCACCAATCAATTTACATGGATGAAAGGTCGTAGTTTGAATGTGTGGGCAGGTGTTATGGTTGTATATGTGCTAGCTTCTATCAGTTACTTGTATGTTATAAGTGGTAGATACAAAAACGATCAAATAATAACCAGGGTAAGTCCACTCTTTTTTAATATAAAATATACAAGCCCGGTGATTGAGGTTTTTTGGTCCTCGCGGGTAATCTTTAATTTTCCGGGATAAAAAGTACCCACAGTACAGGTCCTATGTGTTATTGCAGACCAAAATCTATGTCTGCGCCAAATTATCCGTTCTGGCGTGATTGAGTAACATACATCCATCCATCCAAACTTTCGCATTTATAACATTAGTATTATTTATAGATGAAATTCAGCTGAATATTCCATTATTTTAACGAGTGAATATGTTAAAATTACTCATATAATAAAAAGCTAAATTTAAATTAACGATGATTAATTTCAATCAAGCGGGCCTGAATGGATTGTTGTGATGTGAAGTAGATTAATTAGCAGACAATGTTTGCCCTCTAAGTCATTCTGAGTGGGAGCTAATCAATCATTCCCGTGATTTACCTACATAAGTAGAGATTTTTGGAAATAATGTCATGGCAATATTACTACGAGTATCTACGTAGCAGCACGAGTTTCTTTGCAATAGTAAACGAGGGGGAAAGTAACCCATTCAATCCCGAGGTAGGCATACATAGTCTAAGCGTGTGAATGTGTATTTTTTCCGAGGTAAACACACTATTTTTCATATCGAGATAGCCTTTTCCGACTGTTCTTTTTTAACCGACTTCAAAAAAGGAGGAGGTTCTAAATTCGACTGTACCTATTTTTTTTGTATGTAGGTATGTTACGCGATCATTCCGCCAATTATGAATCAATTTTTATGATTCTTTTTTTGTTTGGTAGATCATACTTCAGAGGTGGTCCCATATAAATTGTAACGAAATTGATTTTGCGCTTTTTGAGAAAATATTCAAAATATTAACACCTACCCAGATAATGTTTTTTACTTTTTAGTTTAAGTTGGTACATATAGGTACCTATAGTTTTGAAGTCGGTTTTTAAGCGAATAATTATTTGAATTGCATTATCTCCCACGAAGAGGGAATGTAGCACTTTTCATCTGCAGTTTAGATAAAGAATGCCTATTTTCCGAATATGAGATATGAAAAAGTAGGTGTACTCGTACCCATGATGCACTAAGAAGGGCAAGGTTATGGTATAATCTGAAAAGCAAAGAGTTCCACAAAGATTTGTATAAACCTCTATCCACGCGGACGAAGTCGCGGGCATCAGTTAGTAGCAATAAAAATGCCGCTTTGGGTCTGTCTATTTACATCATAATTTAAATTTTAAATATAAACGGACAGATGATTTCTGAAAAAAAAAATTAAGAACCAATAAGGTTATGGGTATCTACTAGTAAGTAGATTTCCAGGATAGTTTAATAACTTACTGTACATGTATACTGCTCGTAACTTAATGTGACATTTTCCTTCTTTATAAAAAGAACAACCATAGCGACTGAAGCTTCTAGAAACTGCTTTGCGTACCGGGTGAGTCCTGACAAGTCATAAGTGGCACAAGTTGTCCCACGTGAAATAAACATTAATTCATTTTATTTTATAACATTACATTTTTTAAAGCTTAAAATACATCTGCCTATTAGAGGTCAATTCAATTTGTTTTTGGCTGAACGAAAAATGAAAGCAATAAAATCTTTAGATATTATCTCTGACCTTTCCAGATTAACGCGAATTGTAAGGTGAACCAAGTACCCTTCCCCGCTGTTAGCATCTGCAACTTTAATCTAGTTTCACTCAAGCAGACTCACAGTATCACTAGAATTTTGTAAGTAATAAGTATCCATACATAAACTATTATACTTTATACTAATATTATAAATGCGAAAGTCCGTTTGTTTGTTGGTTTGTCCTTCAATCACGCCGCATCAAAGCAACGGATCGACGTGATATTTGGCATGGGTATAGTTGAGAGCCTGGAAAGTGACATAGGGTACTTTTTATCCCGGAAAATTGAGGAGTTCCCGCGGGAATCAAAATAACTTAGACCAAGCGGACGAAGTCCCAGGCATCAGCTAGTAAACAATATTATGATGCCCGCGACTTCGTCCGGAATCGTCAGTTCGTCGTGGAATTTTTTTGTAATTCCTTCAGGAACTTCTTAATTTTCCGGGAGAAAAAGTAGCCTATGTCACTCTCCACATCGTCAAAATATCATGGCGATCCGTTGCTTTGTTGCGACGTGAAGCTCCTTTTTATGCCGGGAAAAACTCCCGCGGGAATCGCAAAACTAATCACTAACATCAGCTAATGTAAGAATATATTATGAAACAAAGTAAGTATTGGTATATTGAAGAACATTTTAATGGAAATTTCGGGCACAGGTGGCCAAGGTATTAAATTCCATTTTAAAAGGATAAAGGAAAGTGGAGTTTGACTTGTCCGCGACTTGGATGGATTGAGGTTTTTCGGTTCCCGCGGGAATTCTTTAATTTTCTGGGATAAAAAAAGCCTATGTGTTATTCCAGACTATAATCTTTCCCTGTGCCAAATTTCATCCAGATCCATTCAGCCGTTGGCGCGTGATTGAGTAACAAACATCCATACATCCATCCAAACTTTCATATAATATTAGTGAGATAAAATAAGATAAGATTATTGTTGACGATCGTGTTGTAGAATTATAATCTTTATTTTAGGGACGTGACATAAAACTGACATTTTGAAATAATAGTGCTTTAAGATGATGCCCGCGACTCAGTTTTCTCCTTCCTTCCTCCTTCCAGAGTTGTCCTCTGTTCCAAGTTTCACATGATGAAACGAAAGACTAGCAGCACTATAAACTTATCTTTTAAAGATAAAAACAACACACACACACACACACAGATACATAGATAGATAGACATAGATAGAAGGTCTAAAGATGACAACAGGTTGAGAATACAATCTAGTCATACGGAGGTGTATGGGAATTCCTTCACAGTAACGAATGACATTATAGACAATCGAAATCTTTAAATATATTCAAGAATCGTTTAAAGGATTATTACCTAACTAATACTAGTATGCTATAGAATATTTAAGTATTGTATATGTAGGTTTAAAGGTATATATATTTATGTTTACATGTATTTATAAAATTATTAATGTTTGATTAGTATGTAATGTTTATGTAGTATATTGTATGGCTGTCTATATTGTTGCACTATCCCGCTCCTATCTTTAAAGTTCTTAATTAATGGGTTGTCATTATGGATGGAGGAGATCACTTTTAGTGATAAGACCGCCCTTGCGCACTTTGTTTTGCTTTGTTTTCTTTTCTATGTATTTTTATGTCTTGTATAGCAATAAAGTGATTATCTAGGTATCTATCTATCTCTTTCAGGCTCGATAACAACCGAACACAAGCAGAAATAGAGGAGTTCTACCGCAGTTTACCTGAGTTGACTTATTTTAGCAAATCAATAAGTAAGCTGAGAAATTTCACGCAAATCATGGATATTCTGAAGCATCACTATTACACGGTGGAAACTATTATGGAGGAGGTAAATTTTTTAATCTTCTAAAAGGATTCCTGCCCTCATTAAAAAATTTAAGTGGCTTTCTGCTCCGTTGGCCATGCGCATCTTAGGCTGAAACATAATCCAATTACATCCCTATTTTATTTTGCTCATTATTTCAGTTACAAGCGTACCTAATTTATCATATTACATTAGCTATTAGGATGATAAAACTATTTTTATCTCTTTTATTCTTATGATTACAGTCATTCGAGAGAAAGGGATAAAATACTTAATGTCATCCTAATAGCATCTGGTTATGATTAGGTACTTGTTAATTTTTTTCTGAGAAAAGCTTTTATTTGGAACTAATATAACCATAGACATAGGATTTTTTCGCTACGCTCAAATATAACACAGTTGTGCAATAATTTTGAATTCACAAATTAGTGTCAGGTCCATATTATAGTGTACTATAAACTATAGATGTCCCTTGTGTGAACTATAGACCTCCCTTGTGTGGTATTTCTCTCATAATTGGTTATTTTGTTTATAGCAACGGGTATTTTTAGGGGGATATTGAGTTATAAAGTGACAGCTACTTACAATCTTTTTCATTCCAGATTTGATTCTTAATTTCTACTAGATGATGCCCGTGACTTCGTCGGCGAGGATTAAGATTTTTTAATCCCGAGGAAATTCTTTAATTTTCCGGGATTAAAAGCCTATGTCACTCTCAAAACCCCCAACTATTTCCATGCAAAAAATCACGTCGATCGGTTTCTCTTTTGCGGCGTAATTGAAGAACAAACCAACCAACCAATAAAGCAACAAACAAACACACTTCGGCCGTGGCTAGTTACCACCCTACCGGCAAAGACGGGACGCCAAGTGATTTAGCGTTCCGGTACTATGCCGTGTAGAAACCGAAGGGTTATGGGTTTAATATAACTGCCATGCCCCTAACAGGTTAGCCCGCTACCATCTTAGACTGCATCATCACTTACCATCAGGTAAGATCGCAGTCAAGGGCTATAGCTTGTAGTGGATTAAAAAAAAAACATTTTCGCATTTATAATAGTAGTATGACAGCTGTATGTCACGTACCTTGACGTCCCTAAAATAAGAATTATAATTCTAAAACACGAACGTCGCGATGCCAGTATAGCCCCAGAACTTTTGCAGGTACACCAAACTTGTGAAGATCTATTGATTTACTGCACATTTAATAGAAGCCCGAGAAGCTGCAGCGAGATGTTCAGCCTCATCAAGACTTATGACGGCCATTGCTGCACCTTCAACTACGCGGCGCTCAACGAGGGCAACCTCGAGTGAGTAGTCTGCCTAAGCCTGGAACACACGACGCAATTAAAATAGGGCTATTCGATCAATATATAATATATAAACTCGGATCACGCGAGTCCCTTCGTGAAAAATTTAAAGAAATTGGCATCCTTATATATGTTAAATAGCGAAAGTGGTCTGTCTGTACCCCATATATATGTTAGAGACAATCCAAAAGTAGGTACCTATTTATGAGACACTTTTAATATATTTGTACTCTCATTTGGAACTTGCACGAATAAATGGTTAAACGCGTAGAGGTTCCACGAGAGATTTAATGTAATTAGATAAAAGTTGGCTAAACTGAAAGATAATATTCATTTGATCCGGCCACGATTGCTATTGTTAAGCTCTAAATCAAAATGCGATCTAAACACACAAGTATTCAATAATCGCTGAGTCTGTCGGCAGGAGACTGAATTACCACCGGTCAAACACTCATATTTATACTATTTTCAATAGGTATGGCGTCCGTATCCGCAGATTAAATCGAATGACATAAAACGAGTCAAATTGACAGATATTATACTTCCTGTTTCATGAGATATAATGACAAACAGTAATAATGCTAACATATTATATACGATAATATAATGTTTGTGAAACAAACTATTCATCTCTATAGACAAAGAGGGGTTTACTAGAAACCGGCATAAACTAGTAATGCCGCAATGTCGTCTACGCAAAGCTATTAGGTTGTATGGAACTTGGAAGCAACCGACTTTGGGTCCAGGTCCCTACAGGATTACACTATTGTATTTAATTTATATACTTACGTACGTATTGTAAATTGTAATATTATCTTGTTTAAAAAAAAGAGCAACTGCTAAGTATCTTACCGTCTCTTCTCAGCAGAATCTTTTTTCCGAACCGGTGGTAGAGTCAAAACATGACGTAACATAAGAGACACCTGTATGTCCTACATGTTTTAAATAAATTGAATTGATGAAACTACAACTTGAGTTACTTATTAGTTTCTTGTCTATATCATCAATAACTATAAAATTTTGACGAAACTTGTTATTATAGCTATAGGTTGCATATTAGGGAAGCACATTAGCTACTTTTTACATCCCGAAAAATAATTAAGCGGGAATCTAAAAACTTAAACCCCGATGTTGGTATGATAAGAAATATATTATGTCACCGTAAGATTGCAAAAACCGTTAGATTGTAGTAGCGAAATTGTAAACTGTCGACAGATTGTGAACCGATCAATGTTCTGAATGTCAATTTTTGAAATATTCATTGTATTTAGGTTTTCTTGTCTCTTTCTTGTAGGTTAGGTTAGGGTTCGATACAAATGATCTTCGACACAAATGACACTTAGGTTTTATCGGGTTAATATACCTAACAGATTACAATCTACCGAAAAATAATGCGTTAAATTATAATCTGTCGACAGTTAACAATTTAGCTAGTTAGATTACAATCTAACGGTTTTTGCAATCTCACGGTGACATATATATATTTTATAACAACTTAGGGGTTAATTTCAGTGACATAACCGACGACGGAGACATTGAATTCTACGTGGACTACAATGGTATGGACTTCAAGACGAGTGGCATTGTTGTGACGTCGGACTCGGGCCGGTAATGCAGACTATATTAAATTAAAAATTAGGTACAATTATTAATTTAGGCTAATATAGAAAGGTTAGATTTGGTTTATAAAACGGAGGAATTGACTGACATATCTTAATAGATTCCTGATTCAGAGATAATTCTGTCTATAAAGATTTCCTTAGATCAGTCACCGGACGGAGCCGTTTATCCGTTGTCCTACGAGAGCGACAAACGCGACACCGTGACTCCATACGACGCGACGCGAGTCACGCGACAGTGTCATACAGTAGCTTGACCCTTGTCGTTGTCGCGTGGATACGTTTGTCATTTTCTATGGCGTCGTATCGCGTCGCGTCGCTTCTGTCCCTCACCTAGGACAACGGGACAATAGAGCAACGCTGCTGTAGGGGAACAGGAACAAGAAGCGTAGGTATCTCCAAGCGGGCAGACTTTTCACAACAAAATTCAGTAATTCTTGCATCAAATCATACTATTATTATAAATGCGAAAGAGTGTTTGTTTATTTTGGTCCTTCAATCAATTGACGTGATTTTGCATCGTTATTGTTGAGGACCTGGAGAGTGACATAGGCTACTTTATATCCCGGAAAATTAGGGAGTTCCCGTGGGAATTAAAAAAACTTATTCCACGAAGACGAAGTCGCGGGCATCAGCTAGTTATACATACATATGTAGGCTTGTCCTTCATATAACGTAGAAACCCACTAAGCAATAACTTTCTAAAATATTTTCATACCCGAGCGTAGCCGGGCTGGGCCAGCTAGTTTACCTTCATCCAGATTAACATTTTTATATATTCATTTATTCTCCCAATTATGAAATCAACTTTAAAAAGTTTTAACGTGGAAACAATAGCCAACTTTCTTTTTAATGTTGGAATATTTTCAATTACAAAAAAAAAAGAAAAAACAAAATCCGTTATTAATATTTATCGCTTGAGTTGCCACTTGTCGTAACTTGTACTCCATTTAGCCTTTTGATAAAAGTTTTCTCAGATATTTTTTTATGGATACGAGTACTTAAGGCTTGAATACACGAAACGTGCGTTCGTACGTGGCTACGTTTTTATGTTAAAGTTCTTGTCTATTTGTCAACTAGTCAACAACTTTATCAAACGTAAAACGCACGCTTAGTATGAGAACTTGTATGAAATACTAGCTGACGCCCGCGACTTCGTCCATTTGGACTTATTTTGGGGCAGAGCATCTGATATCCAATCAATTTTTATTGCAGAAAAGAGCCATCCGTTCTATTTATAAAATGCGACCCAAACACCAAAGAATTTAACAATCGCTGTCCACCGAGCCGCGACTCATACCAGACTGCTTTACGAATTGTAAAACGTTTGTATTTAAAGAGATTACTCCCGTACAAATTGAATGAAACGTCATAAAATGAGTAAATTGAACAGACCTATATTATCAGGACCTAGGATAACGGGACCTAGGACAACGGGACCTAGGATAACGGGACCTAGCATAACGGGGCCTAGGATAACGGGACCTAAGACAACGGGACCTAGGGCAACGAGTTACCCGCGCCCGCAGCGGTTGCGGTACATAATGCGGTTGCGGTTTTTCCGATTTTTTACCCGCGCTGCTCCTTTTAAATTTACTTGGGAAGTCCTCAGCTTCGCCTCGTCCTTTCAATATTACTCAGCCGTGAATTGCTTTATTTCCGGCCTGCTCAGTCACGTACTATTTCATACATAAGGAGGCCGTGGACCCGCAACCACAGCGTGCGCGGGTGAGAAACGTCCCTTGAATACTCTATCTAATTCTAAAGGGACTAAACGCAGACGCGCGGTTTCAACCTACCTTTCTATCATACAGGGACAAAATACTAAAATACTAATATAATAAATGCAGGTTGAATCGTGAGCTGATTCCATTAAAATTTGTGTGTACCCAAGTCCTAGCACAACACAACATTGCCTTTTAGATTTACATATTTATGATCAGAATAATGAGCAGTATGCCAGTCCGTGAACTGGTAATTCTCTGGGGCGTTAATGTAATTTTAGAGTACCGTGGTCAAAGGGTTAAACGGGTATCGCATTTTATTATTAATTCATCGGCTTTTAGTACCGGCCCAACCGCGTGAAATTAGGGTTTAGCGATGAGCATTTAATTCTACAAAACATCAAATTGGTTTGAATTAAATTGTAGCGCCACTGATCTGGAACTTCGGAATTGATATCTGTCCCATTTAAGAATAGAGTCCGTAGGTATATTAATACGCATTTCAATTTTTGCTACATTTGTATGACAATGACAATACAGTTTTGTAGATCCACACTTCCATACTAATTAATAACCAAAATTAATAATAATCATTTTTTTATTTTTCAGTGGATCTGGATTGAGTGTAGTGTTCAATGTAGAACCTAGTAACTATCCCACTATGTCGCTAACACCCTACCATGGAGCTAAGGTAAACAGGGGCCATACTGCAAAAAGCAATACTTAAGCAATATTACTCAAAAATGATAGTTTAATGTCACGTACCTTACGTTACTAAAATAAGGATTACAATTCTAAAACACGAAAGTCAACAATAATGAAACAATATGGATTTGAGCGTTGGCAGTAAGTATGGCCGCAGTGCGAATCTTATTAAGATGATTATTTAACAAGAAGAAAAACAAAAAGTTTATTTTCAATGTTACTGATAGGAAACGCTAAGTAGAGCCACGTCATGAGTATGATTTCTTTCTTTCCGAACCGGTGGTAGAGTCTAAACATGACGTAACATAAGAGACGTCTGTACATGTAACAAATAAATTGAGTATTTGGTACCTACTCATGCGGTAGGACGCACTATAGGCATCAGTGTTTTCTGCCGCATTCTTGAATCCTTAAAAGGTATCTTCTAAACAAACGCGCTCAAATCTAGACCTAACTATTTAATCTAACAGTCTGTTAAAAAGCTATGAGGTGTGGAAGCTGAATTCTGTCTCATTTGCTTAAATATGCATAGTCAATCTAGTGCGTTTCATCGCTATTATACTCATGCCTTCGTTCGCTTTGGTAATTTGGTTTCGAGATGGGCGTATCCCGGGTAAGGACGTATGCTACTTTTTAAGTGAAAACTTCTCTAGCCGCGTTGAGCACTTTTTGGTGGGGGTAAATCTTATGGGTTCGCGTCGTGACGTATTGTGCAAGATTAGTGCTGTGTTTAACTTTACAAGTAATATTGAATGGATTTAGTTTTCACTTCAATCGGCAGTCCCTATGACTGCCAATATTTTTATCCTGAAAAATTAAGAAGTTCCCGCGTTAATTTAAAAAAAATGTTAATTATTTTCTGAAGTCGCGGGCAACAACTAGTTAATAATAAAATTTTCCAGATTCTCATCACAGATCCGACCGACTACCCGGAAATATCAGTTCTATACAAGTTCGTGACAACAGGTGAATCCTTAGACATCAAAGTGGCGCCGAAGATATTCAAGAGCGACGACGACATACGTCAGATGCCCGTGGACAAGAGGGCTTGTATGTTCCACGACGAAGCCGTACTGGCTCACTCGTACAGATACAGTACGGAGACGTGCAAGACTGAATGCAAGATGAGGAGTTATGCCGATCATTGTGGATGCATACCGTACAAATATCCCAGAGGTATTTTGAAGTGAAAACGTCTTTAGCCGCGTTGAGCACTTTTTGGTAGGGGGTAAACTTGTGGTTTCGCGTGACCGACATGCTCGCGAACAGCGACATGCTCGCGTTGTTACGAAGACAAAAGGTCATAAATATACTGCTCTACTATTCGTACTTAAATTTTAATGCCTTAGTTTTAAGGTTTATATTTTAAATATTAAAAAAATTTAAATTATTTAAAAAACGTCAAATAATCAAAATAAAATAAAAATTAAATTATTTTTTTTTTCTTTATTCAACTAGTAGCTCATACCTTAGAGGAACAAGTGGCCTAGTTGTGACAACGCATATCAGTAGATTGCGATTAATAAGCAACGTTGACCCAAGTCGATAACTGGATAGGTGACCGAATTCAGAGGTTTAAATTTGGCCTTTTTTGATTCCTCCGTGCCTCGGAGAGCACGTTAAGCCGTCGTTACCGGTTATTATAGCTAACATCTGATAATAATCGTAACAAAGGAATAGTTTTTCTAAGACTTTTATAGTCTTAGTCGAGTCGTATGCGGAAGGACGCGGGTACCCATTATTATTCCAAGAAAACCTCCTACCATTATGTGATTAATGGAAAGGGGTCACGAGTCACGATCCTCAGTAATGAGGAATACGAAGCAAAGAGAGCTCATGTCCGCGACTTCCTCCGCGTGGATTGTCGATTTATGATTCGCGCGGGAACTCCTTAAATGAACCTCCTTAATTTTCCGGGACAAAAAGTCCCCTATGTCCTTCTCCGGGATAAATTACCCTATATCTATACCAAATCTTATCAAAATCAATTGAAAATATGGGCCGCAAAAGTATAGCAGGCAGACAGAACCACTTTCGCATTTATATGATTAGTGTGGATCAGACTACATTAAGTGAGCTCTTGACTCCTATTTCGCCTGAATGTACCGAGACTACTTTATAACGTTGTCAAAGGTTCTCAAAGTGTACCGATCCACACTTGATTTTGAGGACTTTGTTTATCTGCCTCTTGTATATATTATATACGAGTACTTAGCGGAAATTTTCCAGTAGAAAGTTTCTAATTTTGCTATTTTTTATTCCATTTTGTTCTCAGATAAATCGTCCCGTGTTTGCGAGTTCCAGGATTTGGAGTGCCTTAATAACTTGAGAGGTGACGAATTTTATATCTTCCATTTTTAGTAAAAAATATGTTTTTGAAAGTATTATAGTGGGAGGTCCCGGGTTCGATTCCCGGCAGGGTAAATTTGGGAATTTATAATTTCTGAATTTTTTTCGGCCGTGGCTAGTTCCCACCCTGCCGGCAAAGACACATCGCCACGCGAATAAGCATTCCGGTACGATGCCGTGTGTGAACCGATTAGGAGCATGGGTTTAATATAGCTGCCAACAGGTTAGACCGCTACCATCTTAGACTGCATCATAATTTACCATCAGGTGAGATCGCAGTCTTGTAGTGGAATAAAAATACAAAAAAGGAATTTAAAATTATATTTTTTCGACGGTTCTAGCTTGTGGCTTTATTTTTGTTCATAAAACAGTATGTTTTAAACATTGATGTAGAATTTTTTTAGTACCTAGTTTTAAATCTAGAATTAAATTGAGGAATGTCAATTGCACTGTACCTATCCATAAAAATGTAAAAGGTATAGGTATGTGATATTCTACAAATTCCTACTTTCGAAAGCAGAAAGTTTCAACGTATTCAGGTGATATTGAATACAATGCAATAGCCAGGTTTAATCTAGATGCTATTTTATTGTTTTCCTAGCTCACAGAACGAGAGAAGGGAAACTTTGCAACCCGGTCTGCTATATCGAGTGCAAAGACAAGAAGTACAGTATTACAAGTGACGACATGCCACTTCTAGCGGACTTCTACCCACCGGACGTGACGTAATATAACATCAATAATAGAACGGATCTGGATGAAATTTGGCAAAGAGATAGATTATAGTTAGAACACATAGGCTACTTTTTATCCCGAAAAATTAAAGAGTTCCCGCGAGAAGCAAAAAAATTCAATCCACGCGGACAAAGTCGCGGGCATCAGCTAGTTTTTTATAGTTTTGTATTTATTTTTAGAAAAGGTCGAAACATCAGCGAGATGTCATCTCTTCAAGTGTATTTTGCAAAATACAACTGCAATTGCTATAACAGGATGCTTTTGATCGACTTCAATTACTTTGTCGGTAAGTTTGCCTGGGAGGCTTCGGCCGTGGCTAGTTACCACCCTACCGGCAAAGACGTGCCGCCAAGCGGTTGAGCGTTCCGGTACGATGCCGCGTAGAAACCGAAGGGGTATGGGTTTAATATAACTGCCATGCCCCTAACAGGTTAGCCCGCTACCATCTTAGACTGCATCATCACTTACCATCAGGTGAGATCGTAGTCAAGGGCTAGCTTGTAGTGGATTAAAAAAAAAAAGTTAACTACTACTACTAAGATCTACAACTGTATTACTTACGTCTTCGACTTCTCTACTTCTGCTATGATCAATTATTTGGCTGGTTGATTAGAACCATCGGGTATTGTGGCTTACGTTTGTTAGAATTTAACACACGCAAGCACTTTAACTTTAATTTTGCTAATACTGCTTCATGTGGTGAATCAACGCATTATTTGACTAAAGTTAATTAACTTAATCTTATCTTTATCTTAGGATAAGTTGGTGGGACTCACGGAATAGATAAAGGGAGACTAGTATCACGATACATTTTTGATTGAAATGTCGTGGAAATATTATGTAGTCTGGAGTGTCGGGGGTCTGGTGAAACGTTGCAACGCATATAAACATAAACTTAACAGGCATAAAAAATAGTTCCAATTTTGGCCATCGGGTCAGATAGATTTGTATAATAAAGACTATCCTTAGAAGTTATTCTTAGGATTGCCTCAATTCTTATTCGATCACGTAGAGAACTCGGAGCAGAACTCTCTCCATTGCTTATAATAATAATAATATATAACCGTTTACTTTTTCCTATAATTTTTAACCTTATTACCGTTTTCTCTTTCCAGCAACATACGGGGGCGTATTTTCGCTGAGCTTCGGAGCGTCGATCATAACGTTATTCGAAATCACGTATCTTCTCTTATCGTGTTCATTACAAATGCTATGGAGAAGTATTAGTAAGACAAATAAAATTGGTTTGAAGTAAATGTACAAATTTTTTATTTCATTGCAAGCCTGTATTTAACTTATGTTTGTGTGTTTGTTTGGGTCAAATCTTGTAACTGGATTTGTTTCAAACTTTTGTTAACTCGGTTCATGTTGTCACCGACCAAGTTATCAGAGGTTTGAAAATCCGAGAGGGACGAGTGGCCTAGTTGTGACAACGCATATCAGTCGATTGCAAAGGTTAAGCAACGTTGACCAAAGTCGATAACTGTTTCCTCCGTGCCTCGGAGAACACGTTAAACGGTCGGTCCCGGTTACACTAACACTAATATCGTTAATAATCGTTACAAAAACCTAAGAATTTAAATACTCTTTGTCGAATTGTATGCTGAAGGACGCACCGCATTAGTATCCCAACAAAACTCCTACCATTATTTGATTAATGGAAAGGGGTCACGAACCTGCTTAATGAGGAATACGACGCAGAGAGCTTACCAACCGATTGAGCTGAAATTTTTCATACACGTTTAATTTGTAGTGCATGTCAATGCATGGTTCGCTATGTGACGTCATGATGATGACGAAATGGCGGACTAGTTATTTTTTTATGCACTCTTATGATAATATGGGTATCAATTAGAAGGGTTTGCTGAGAAGAATGTGAAAAATAAAACGACGTCACACTTCATGCGTTTTTTTTAACTTTACTAAATTTCACATATATTAAAAAAGTTTTAACTTGTGCTAGTTTTCATGTCCACTGCTGGATATTCTCTCCCAGAACACACAACCACTACACATTCTGGTCCTCGTTTCCTTCTACTGGAACTTTATTATTATTACTAACCATCGTGAGTCATATCACTCTATACATCGATAAAAAATGTAAAGGCGGGTACAGACTGCTGTAACGTAACATGCAATGTAACATGAAAGGAGCATTTCATAAGTGTGGACGCAGCGCACACACGAACCGAGCATATATCTACTCGCATTGGTTTCCGACATGCGCGCGGCGAACATAGCTCAGTCTGCCGAGAACAACGTTCCGCAGTACAGACCACAGATTAACTACTCGGTGGTACAGACACAAACAACCCGTCCACACTGGCGCTCCGTGCACATTGCGCGCCCCTTTGTGTTCGGCGAAAAACTGACAAATGACGGATAACGGCGCGCAAGAGTTGAAATGCTATGTGCACACTCCCACAAGATCCGTGCACACTATCGTGCGCGCAAGATGATCCACACTATGGTAATTCTGTTACAATGCATGATACATTGCGACAATGTGGACGGCAAATTCTTTCATTGCGTGTTACATTGCATGTTACATTTCGTAAGTCTGTACCCGCCTTGAAGATAAAAATGATCTCAGCATCTAGGTAAACAATGACAAATTATTTCATGAATTGGAAGGAGTGAAGAAAAATTGATGGATATTGCTTGGATAGGTATATTTTGTTGGCTCTTAGAATTCCGTATGATGATATTGCAAAAACCTTTCAAGTGATTGGCTTGAGATATTGGGGCTGTTAATCGAAAGAAAAATATTAAGTACCTAGGTTTTGACGACCTTCCTGGCGCAGTGGTGAGTGCTGTGGTCTTACAGAGCGAGGAACCGGGTTTGATTTCCGGCGGGGTCAATTTGGGAATTATAAGTTCCGATTTTTTCTGCTCTGGTTTGGTGGTAGACTTCGGCCGTGGCTAGTTACCACCTTACCGGCAAAGAAGTACCACCAAGTTTACGCGATCGAATGGTTAAAAAATCTCACATTGAGCTCCCAGTTCTTTATCAATTCCGATGTCTATTTAGGGTTTAATGAACCGTCATAATTGATAGGACAAGACAGGCATTTTCGCCGAATTCCTGTGAAACTCGATCTTGTTCGTTAGCGATCGAACAAACTTTACTTCTGACTAATTGTTTGCAAGGTTTCATTAACCTTTGCGTCGTGAATTCGTGATCATCTTACTGAGTAAATACACTTAATTAACTCTTTATTTGTACCAGAATAGAAAATAAATAACATGATATAACACAGAAAAGAAAGATACAAAAGGCGGCCTTATCGCTTAGTAGCGATTTCTTCCAGACTTAAGTGATTATTACTATTTATCTTCAAAACTATATTTCCTCCTAACTCGTTGGTCTAGTGATTAGCATGTTTGACTGCGAATGAAGAGGTCCTGGGTTCGATCGCGGGGTCTGGGACTGGTTATAATGTAATAAACTAGATGATGACCGCTACTTTGTCCACGGGGTTTTATAGGTTCTTAGAAATCTCGTGGACACTCTGTGTCTTTCGTAAGTAAAAATTTGTACCTTCTTTCCTGAAATGGGCGCTGAACAGTTAGACACACTTTTGCATCCATATTACCATAATAAATTCGTATAAAATATGCAAAAAATTGTGTCTGTCTATTATATCTGTTACACTTTCACGGCCATCTAAAATTCTACATCAATATTCACGGCCTATCTACGCATTCATTTTTTTAAGTCTTGGGCATCATCTAGTCATGACATATTTTTATACGTATGGCAAAAAGCTTTCGGATTTCTTTTGTAAAAGCTTTTTAACGAAGCAATTAAGATAACTGCGAAGGAAATTCTAGTTAATTACTTCAATAAAATATTCTTTATTAAAAAGTTTTACAAGCTAATGGAATCAGGGTAATTATCACCTCCAAAGAAATAAAATATACTAATTACTACAAAGTAATATTGAACTTCCATTAAAATAAATACATTATGGGATGTACTATAAATTACACATTTTGTAATTTTTCTGTAGTGACTAGTGATAAGTGAACGTTGGCCTAGGACAGATAGGATCCTGTGTCTAGCTAGGCTTTGCACAAGTAGCTCGAAAGCACAGTAAACAGATAGAACCAGTAGGTATGGAAACTACCTAGAAACGTTCGAAACAGCCTCACTCACACAAACGTGCGCATCGAACATGCGATGACGCGACACTCACTACTGACGGCACTGCGACGAGCGCTTGGGGTCTCGTCGATGCGTACGTTTATGTGAGTGAGCCTGTTTCGAACGTTTCTAGGTAGTTTCCATACTGGTTGCATCTGTTTACTGTGTCGAAAGTCTGAGGGAGTTTAAACTCTTATCTATTCAAAACAGATAGACGCGACAGACAGACAGTGTTCAACCGGTATTTCCATTACTATTTTCATTTACCAAAATCCTAATTTTGTTCACAAAAATATACTACTCGTAATTGATAACAGTTTACAAGTTTTAATTTAGATGTACTTCAGTTCATCTCATATATTAAAATTAACGTTATTCAGGTACCTATAAAGAGATTCAATTTAATTTTACAGGTCTTCGCACAATTAATAGAATAGACACCACTCCGACTTAATTCACATTAATTATTATTGTTTTCTTTTTTATTTATTTTTTTATTTTTTAAATATATAGGCTAGCGCTTGGCTGCAATCAGACTTGCATGCAAGAGGTGATGCAGCCTAAGGTGGAGCGCGCTTGCCTAGAAGATGCCTATTCACTCTTGATTTGAAGGTACCTATATTAAAAGAGAAGGGGAAAACGGAAGCCGGAAGGGCATTCCATATCCTAGCGGTTCGGATTAGAAACGAGGAAGCAAATCGCTTCGTACGAGCCAGCGGAATTTCGACTGCATAAGGGTGCAAACCTTGTCGATGCCTTGCGGTTCGATAATAAAAAGGTGACGGAGGAACCAGATCGAATAGTTCTTGAGCACACTCTCCGAAATATATCTTGTAGAATACCGAATTACCGACAGACAGGCAACTTTGCGCCGATGTTCTAAGCTTTGCAGCTTCGAACTGACCAGTGCTTTGTTGCCGATAAGTCTCCTGGCGCGACGATCCACCGAATCCAATGCGTCAAGTTGGTACTTAGCAGAGCCATCCCATAAATGGCTGCAGTACTCCATGCACGATCGAACTTGTGCTTGGTACAGGATAAGAAGCTGTTCCGGCGTGAAGTACCGCTTGACTTTGTTGAGGATGCCAAGTTTCTTACCAGCTGTTTTTGCCTTGGATTCGATGCATTGTCCAAAGTTGAGGTTGGACGATATATTGATACCGAGGAGCTCGACACTGTCGGTAATTGGAACGGATATATTTCGGAAAGTCGGAGTAAGTGGGAATGAACTCCGTTTCGTGGTGAAAAGACACGCTTGCGTTTTGGTAGCATTAAACTTGACAAGATTGGCGTCACCCCAGTCGGACACCCCCTTCAAGGTCAAGTTGATTCGTTCTACCAAAGCGTCTTTGTGCTTAAGAATCTCAGCTCCACTGACTCGGGGACCGGACATGTATCTCTCTGTGTCTGTCTTTGTTTTATTGTTTTTCTTGTTTGCTACAATAAAAAGTTTAATTAAAATAATTAAGGTATGGATATGTGAGCTATGTTGCTAACGTTAGAAATTTTAACATTACAACAACAAACGGATCGGAGATAGCCATAGTTTTACGACATGTCGACCCGTTGTGCACTACTTTCAAATAAATGTTAAAAGATTCGAAGAAGAAGAAGACTTTTCTGGTTCTGGAAGTAGAAGTTCTGGAAGCTCACATTTCCATGCTTAACCGTGAGTTCAGTCAGTCAATAATGAGTCGGAGTCTTGTCTGTGTAATGTGCGAAGAACTAACCACGTCTAAGGCCCGTCTATATACCCGACATCAGGGGCCATACCACTAGCCATACTGCCAAAGCTTATAGTCATATTATTTCATTATTGTGGACTTTCAAAAAAAACCCGGGTGAGTTTCTTGTGGGCCCGAAACTTTAGTTAGTTAGTTAGTTAGTTAGTTTGAAGATACCGTAACTTATTATCACCATAATTATGTTTTATAGGACGTCAATAAGTGTACCTAATTTCAATAAATGGATATTGATTTGATTTTATTTCGTGCTTTAGAGTTATAATCCTTATTTTAGGAACGACAAGGTTTGTGACATCAAACTGTCATTTCGAGTAATATTGCTTTAAGCGTTGGCAGTATGGCCCCAGGTAAGAACATATTCTCAAGTATCTGTCAATCTATGCTTAAGACCGGTCTTTACTATAGATTGACCGATACTTGAAAACATGCTCTAACCTGATGTCCATGTATTTATACGGTTCTCAGATACCAAAATGTTCAGCCGCGTGTTAGCCCAGATATTCAAGCGTTTCTGCAAGCACAGCACGCTTCACGGCTTCTACTACTACTACAGCAGCTCATCCTGGTGGATCCACAGCATCTGGACCGTCATCATAGCAGCCAGCGTCACCCTGTGTCTCTATCTCAGCCACATGATCTGGGGAAAGTTCATAGATAACCCTACATTTACAGTGGTAAGTCATTTTTTTAAACTCAAGATGTCCGCAATTCGTATGGATTTAATTAGATGTTAGACTATATTTGCGGCAGTTTTATTAACATATCTGACTGCGATCTCACCCGATGGTAAGTGATGATGCAGTCTAAGGGCTAACCTGTAAGGGGCATGGCAGTTATATTAAACCCCCTACCCGCTTTATACCCCTATTCGGTTTCTACACAGCATCGTACCGGAACGCTAAATCGCTTGGCGGCACGTCTTTGCCGGTAGGGTTGTAACTAGCCACAGCCGAAGCCTCCCATCAGGTGATAATTACGGAATATAACCCGGGACCTCCTAATTAAGAATACAGCTCCCACTACTGCGCCAGGGAGGTCATCAAAATCCAATGTGACGGGAAACCTATATTACCCGGGATGTAATTTCCTGGGGAAATCACCAGCAGTTTCAGCCAAGTGGCGATATTTTCTGAAACAGTTATTACACGCCTTCCAGTTAACAATAATAAATGTTTCTGATAAAATATAAACGACGGAATTAATGGCGCACTTAGGTACGTACCCTCGCTTTTCTAAGTGAGGAAATCGAAAATTAGATCGACGAGAAATTCTTTAGAGATAACCATATTTTAACCGACTTCCAAAAAAGGAGGAGGTTCTCAATTCGGCGCGTCTCTTTTTTTTTTTAAATTAAAATTCTTATTAAACGTTTGTCTACCTCATAGAAAAAATAAATAGTCTACCTCATAAACCCTGAGGACTAATTGTCTTAGAAAATTGTAATCATTTGTGAGCTTAAAACGTATTACAAACTCTGTTTAAAGAGTTCATAAATGATTTTTGACACGCAGGAACTAATCTTGGGACTCCTTAATTAAACAGGTCGAATTATTCGTTTATCAAACGACAAGCTGATGCCCGCGACATCGTCCGCGTGGATTAAGGTTTTTTGATTCCCGCGGGAACCCTTTAATTTTCCGGGATAAAAAGAGGCTTGTGTCCTTCCCCGGAAAACGAACTATCCCTGTATCAAATTTCATCAAAATCGGTTGAACAGATGGGCCGTGAAAGCGTAGCAGACAGACAGACATACTTTCGCATTTATGATATTAGTATGGATAGTATGTGGATGGATTTAATTTTTTGAAACTCACATAACTTTGAAAAGTTGAAGGTGCGTGCAGTCCGGGGATCGAATCCGCGCCCCCGTCGGGTTTTTTAACCACTAGGCTATCACCGCTTGTTATGCGCTTAGCATTTCTTTGTCTATATCCCTACAACTCATCGCAGGTGGAATCGACCCACTACCCGATCGACCGCATTTCATTCCCGGCAGTCACAGTTTGCGATCCGGAGGTTTACGGACCTAGCACGAAGAATATTACGCAAATATTGTGAGTATGACACTTCACAATATTAGTAACTAGTGGTTCGCCCCGAACTGAGACCTCGCGGCGCCATCTATTGACGTAAATTTAAAAAAAATTAAATAATTCCGTTTCCTTACAATATTTATCTAAGTTTAGTATTTGTTGTTCAAGTACAGGATATAATTGAAATAATTGATCAAGTTTCAGGCTCATCCTTTCAGAAAATTTAGAGTTCTGAGGTCATCTTTGGACGTTAGAAAATCTCCACTTTGAAAGCCCCCCATTTCGTCAATTTTGGGGGAAAAATTAAAAAAAAAAATATTTTTGGACTCTATTCCTAATTATCTTTAAAATGATATACCGCAACCCTATGTAACTTTATAAAAAATATTTTACTTCGCATTCGCTTATAGAAGCCCCCCTGAAATAAAGATTTTTATAACTTTTTAAGCCATATTCGGCGGGAGGCCATTGGTTTACATATTATATCTGCAGCTGAAGTAATTGCGTTCAGTAATTCAGAAGTTATAATGCTCTGACAGACGGACGGACAAGTGCCAATTCACCCAAGTAGACTCAGAGACCTTCGCTTCGCTCGGTCAACAAGATGATTCTTAGCTATTTTTAATTCAGGCATGATGTTTTTAAAGTAAAGTAGTGATAAATTCGGAAAACCTATATTTTTAATCCCATATATCTTTCAGAAAGCTGCGTGGCTATAATGATGGCGAGATACATCAATACTACCAAAGTTTTACTAATATCAAAAGAAACGAGTTTGTACTTGAAGACAATGTGAAGAAAATACACTCAACTCTTGAGGACTTGGGATACACACATGATATTGTTATAAATCTGGTAGGTACTTATATTACACTCAACTAAAACTACTATTAAAAAAAAAATTATGATACTATGATTATCATAATACTATGAATATCATTTTTTTTTAATTTATAACTCCTAATAATATTAATTTTATGCCTTATTAAGTACTAGCTGATGCCCACGACTTCGTCCGCCTGGTTTAAGTTTTGATTCCCGCGGGAACTCCTTAATTTTTCGGGATGAAAAGTAGCCTATGTCACTCTCCAGGTCCTCAATAATACCCATGAAAAAATCACGTCGATCTCTTGCTCCGTTGCAGCGTGATTGAAGGACAAACCAACGAACCAATAAACCAACAAACAACTTTCGTATTTATAATATCAGTATGAAGTATGATAAAGATTGGCATAATCGTTAGGTATACTTAATAAGGCTAATTTTTATCCCGGATAATCAAAAAGTTTCCATGGGAACTGTAATCCTCCACGTTCAAGGAATATCAGCTATCGACAAGTTTAACTATATAAAAAAGAATTTTCCAAATCGGTTTATAAATGACGGAGTTCTGTGTAACCCAACATAAAATACAATCACAACAATCAAATAGAATCTCCACCGTTCGGTCCTCCTTCTTTTTTGAAGTTGGTTAGTAATCCACTTAAACGAGCGTTGAAGATTTAATATAATATAAGCCTGTAACGCAGAACTACTTGTATGCGTATTATGTAATAGATATTCGCATCCGTTTGTATTTTATTAGGATGGATGGATGGATGTTTGTTACTCAGTCACGTAAAAACGGCTGAACATAACTGAATGAAATTTGGCACAGAGATAGATAAGGTATAGTCTGAATTAAATCTCATAAGATATTCATCTAAATTAAATGGTATTTATATTGATAATGATTAATACTATGTCGGTAAAACACCTTCGTAAATAAAACATTGGTTTAGACCAAATTTTTAAATCATAAAAATGGTTATTGTGAATCAACCATAAAAGATAGATAAAATTATATGCTATCGTATTATAATAATTATTTTCGTATAACTTTAACTATTTACGCAGCGCACGCCACCTAAGCTCTCAGAAGAGATGATTTTTGTAGTGTAGTTTAGTTGCGTAGTAGCACAGAATAGATAACAGTAGGTTGCGTAGTAGGTAGGTTATAATAGATAATAGTAGTTGTAGTAGCACGTAGTAGGTAGCTCTTGCCATCGACTTCCTCCACGTGGACTACCCCAAATTCTAATACTGACAGACTTTCTCTCTCTATGCATCGTATTCCCCATTGCTGACGGTCATGGCTCCTTTCCATTAATCAAACAATGGTAGGGGTTTTCTTGGGTCCCCAGGTCCGCATGCGACTCAACTAAGAGTATTGTTTGATACAGATACACCAGATGTTAGTGATAATAACCGGGACCGACGGCTTACTCTCCGAGGCACGGAGGACACGAAAAGGCCAAATTCGGACGTCCAAATTCGGTCACCCATCCAGTTACCGACTTGTGTCAACGTTGCTTAACGATCGCAATCGACTGTTATGCGTTAACTAGGCCACTCATCCCTCACTTTCATGCAAAGTTAAACTTTACATGACAAAAAGCGTTAAAGTCAGTCTCTCGCCCTGGCCTCTAGTGTTGATGGAGAGCGATAGAGTACCTGTAATTATTTTATAAACATTTTGACCGTGTCGTAATCGAATATAATATCAAGTTCAAATCCCACTTACGAAATTCGAATTTTTTTCTTCATAGTTTAGCTGAAGTAACTTTAACACTTACTATCAGGTGAAATCGCAGTCAAGGGCTAACTTGTAGTGAATAGAATTACCTACGACTATAAACATGTACTGAAAACTCTAATGATCCATAAAACATTTGCGCAATAAACTCAAAGACTTCAAATAAATTGTAATCATGAAGAAAAATCTTGAAAGTAGGTACTTATATTTGTACTTTAACTGCCTTGACTACAGGACCGCTATGATATACAGCACTTTAAGTATTATTAAAGGTAATAATAAAAAGGTTGTACTGTATTTTACCATTTTTGGACCAAAGGTTTTGAATTTTTTGATCCGACATATTATTTTGTTATTTATAATATTATAATTTTTAAATGAAAATTACATATTTTATTGAAAATAATACAAAAGAATTTAATGCTAGCTAGCCTATCCTAATTACTATATAAATCATGCCCGTGTGGAATAGTGGCAAGAATGCTGGCTGCATTTCCGCGCTGGACAGCCAGGCTGATCCTTTGCGCCAAAAATGAGCCAGCTCTTCTGTCACCAGATGAGGCAATTAATTAACTATAGACGGACCTTAATCGCCTGTAAATAAATCGTTCGTTCGGTTCCCAATGTTAAATACAAATTGTAATTTTTGAAACTTTATTTAATATAATAAGTAGCGAAAACTCGAGCGAACTAGATCTAAGGTTTTTAAGGAGCGTCTACGTGACTTGTTTATTTTCAGCTCAAAAAGCCGTGCAGTATTCTAATACAGGAGTGTGTGTGGAGGTCAAAGGTCGTGGACTGTTGGCAGATGTTCAGAGAAGTCTTCACTATTATGGGTTATTGCTGCCAGTTCGACACTTCATATTTCAGGTGAAACCCTCTTTCTAGTGGTTAGCGTGTTTGACTGCGGCCGACCAGGTCCCGGGTTCGGGGCATAACCAGTATTGGGTATTTCTGACAAGAAATTCTCGGTACCCGGCTAAGTACAGTAGCCAGGAGTTAGGAAGTTGGGGGTGTTTCACCTTCGTGACTCAGAGAGGACATTATGGAGCCATACTGCCAACGCTTAAAGCCTTGACAGTATGGCCAACCTTCATTATTGTAGGCTTTCGTGTTTTTGACTCTCTTCAGCAATACAGCTAGACAGCGGTTTCATATGTATGTACACATTGATGAAATATTTTTTTTCAAAAGAGCAAGAGCAGTTTTGTCTTCTCGGAAGGAATGGCATTTCGAACCACTGGTAGATTCACCCGACGATTCAAAAGCACTTGTAAAAGTTTATTTGAATAAAAAAACATTTGAATTTGAATTACAATCATTATTTTAGGGGAGCCTTAATGGCTGTTACACGCATTTAATGAGACTGCGCCTTAGAACAAACGGACTGGACAAAACCATAGAAATTATACTACAAAAGCGATTGCAGAATGTATATTAATATTATAAATGCGAAAGTTTGAATGAATGGATGGATGTTTTTTAATCAATCATCGCCAGAACTAACAGCTGAGTTTTTAAATAAATTATACACGTGACACGAGTAAAAGTAAATAAAATAAAATATGAGCTCTATTTCTCAAAGTATATTTGCTACGTTTTCTATATTTTAGCAAATATTAACTTATGTTTGATACAAAAGTAAAAGGGGATTGTTTAGTAAATAAGAGTACACGGTAAATATCCTGAGAGCCGTGTTACAGGATATTGCTTTGACGAGACATGTTTGGGGAAATACAACTTTAGATTGGAAGGGTTAAATTTGGAACATGAATAGTTGTCACGCTTTAATTAAAAGGAAGGTCGCCCACGCCGATTTTTTGTGACGATGTACTATAGTAGGGGAGCTCAAGAAGGGATTTTTGGATTTACTCCAGCGCGGCAGATTAATATAAAGGGGGATTCTTTGGACCCTGTGGAGTATCTTAACCATATATGAGCCCTGTATATTGGTGAATCTGTCTAGGACAGACTTAAATAACTCTAACTCCTTTAGGTCTCTCTCAAATCGTCAGATTATTTGAATGTACACTTTTCAGCATGTAATTAACTCACTCGCTCACTCTGACGCGCTCGAGTATTTCTGATGATCGATTTTATTTATACTATTCTGATCTGCTGTCCTAGACAGACCCACCAATATACAGGGCTCATATACGGTGAAGGTACTCTACAGGGTCCAAAGAATCCCTCTTTTTATATTAATCTGCCGGGCTGGAGTAAATCCAAAAATCCATTCTATCTATGTAAATAAAATAATATCTATGTAGGTAATAATAATAAAAATCTATGTGACTTATATACTATAGACTATAAAGTCTGGAATGGCACATAGATTTTTGACCATAAAGTCATAGGCTTCTTTTAATCCCGGAAAATTGAGGAGTTTCCGTAGGTTTTTTTTAAATATTTATAGCGAGCAAACGAGCAGGCAGGTCACCTGATGGTAAGTGATTTCCGCCGCCCATGAACGTTTGCAGCACCAAAGAAACCCCAATGCGTTGCTGGCTTTTGAGATATTTGTTTATCCGCTCTTTGAAGAGCTCCATATTATGATCATGAGGGAACACAGAAGATGGAAGCTGGTTCCATAGTATAGATTACAAAACATACGACTTGCTTTGTATATTTCAGAAAACAATCGGGACAACTGATCACCAATTTCGGTACCGGGATAGAGGCTTGGGAAGGTTTGGAAATCATCGTGAACAGCCAGAAAATGTTTGCTAACGGAAGTGCCGCCGATAGTTTTGTGTTTGTGAGTATAATAAAAACAGTATTTTTTTTTTCAAAATGAAATACAGTAAATATTATTCGTCTGATGATGTCTTATATCTTTACATAAAGAATATTTACTTACAATGGATAGGCCAATACCATTTTTTATATTGTTATTAATAATAATGTGATCATGGTGTGGAATATGACGTGAAAATGCAAACATACTTACCTAAAGTTAATGATATTACTTGAAGGTTGGAATATTGGTAAACCTTGGCCGAACTACGATCTTAAAAATAAAATAAGTATTAAATATTATGATTAAGTCGACGAAAATTAATTTTCCAGACATTCTGGGTAAATAGTATTGACGTATTCTATAAATACAATCAATATATACTTATAATCATATTTTGTGTGATATAAATTAAGCAATGTTGGAGTTTTGCTCCACAAATAGTTTTAAAATCATTTGTTCTTCAATCATGCCGTAACGGGGCAACGAATTTATTTCATTTTGTTCATGGATCAAAAATCTGGACAGGGACATAGGCTAATGTTTATCCCGGAAAATCATTTATTCTTAAAAGTTACAGAGCGTTTTTAAAAAACCTAAGTTAACGCGAACGAAGTCGCTGGTGACATCAAATTGATTGTTGAATTATTGTCAAAGAGCATTTGGAAATGTACCTAGACTTAATATACTATACTTAATTTATTATTTACTTATTTTTAAGAATGTACAAACTTTGTGTGTCGCAAGTGGTAATGAAGTTACTTCAAATATTTAGCAAGTGTTGTCTTTCTCTATCACTATTACTTAATTGTTATAATTTAAGTTGAAAACCTTTCTACTTAGACTTTGGAGTTCTAAACAATTAGTATCATTAATATTAAAGTATTCAAGTTACAGAGATCAAACGAAGTTTTGTACCATTATCATTTTAATGGGAATACTAAGAAAACAAATTGATATTGTAATCTAATTCCAACAAGCAACTCTCATAAATAGGTAATTTTATACCACTTTGTTTCAATTATTTACAAGCGCTCTGAGATCTCTATAATTATTTTGTCGATGTTATTTCCGAAGGCTAACAGGTACTTCCAGGAGATGAACAGTCGGCGCGGCACATTTCTATGATTTATATTTTTACTTTTACCATAATCCATACTAATATTATAAATGTGAAAGTGTGTGATGTCTGTCTGCTTTGCTATAGGTATTGACCCATCTTTTCAAGCGATATTGATGAAATTTGGTATGTACAGAAATAGGTTGTATCACAGGGAAGGCTAAGACTTTTTATGGTATTGGATTATCTTTTATATTTCAGTTGTACATATTCGACAAGCAGAATAATCTTACACTACTGGACAGCTCAATCACCCTGACTCCGTCCACTTATTTCGACGTCACAGTCTCAGTGTGGGCCATAGATTCCTCCGATGAAGTCAAATCTCTGTCTTTGAAGAGTCGAAAATGCTTTCTACCAACTGTAAGTGACAACTTGACCATGCAACATAGAATACAAATAGGCAAAAGTACTAAACATAGCGTGAAAAATTATATTGTAGGAACTTAGCAGGATCCTAAAGGTAACGTCATTAGAAATATATTACTTCGCATTCGCTTCTATGAGAGCCCCCGTGAAATAAATATTTTTATAACTTTTTAAGCAATATTCGGCTGAAGGCTCAGGTTTACATATTTTGTTTAAGTTTGAAGTAATTACGTTCACTAATTCAGAAGTTATAAGGCTCTGACAGATGGACGGACGGACAGACGACTCAGAGACCTCGCTTCGTTCGGTCAAATACATTATTTTACTGTACTGCTTTACATAAGATGATTTATTTTAATACATACAATATAGTCATTGAATCGCCTGGGTATTATAATAAAACGATACAAGTGTTGAGCAAAATAAAAAATATCAATGTGTCCAATCGATTAAGTAAAACTTTTTCGAAAATTAAAGCGATTGTTATCAATAATCTAACCGGTAACGCAAAAGAACATCATTATCTCGAGCTGCGAAAAAAACGTTGAATTGGACGGAGCATAGAGCTTTGAGAACTTTCACGTGCGCAGGTTTTTCTCACGTCGTTTAAAGTCATTTTACGCTTGCTTTGAAAGGAAATGAAACACGGAAGCCGGAACAAATTGCATACTATTTTCCACGAACTGCACATTTTATGCTTTCCAGGATTCGAAAATAGCTTCCAACTCATACCAAGTTTGTATGACAATTTCTATGATGAGAAAAGTCGTACAACATTGCAGATGTTTGCCTTTCAATTATAAATGTGAGTACATTTTCTCTATTATTTTGCTTCTATCAAGCTTCTATTAATAAGGATTTTGCAGGACCTAGATTCGAGGGTTTAATTTCAGTAAATTTATTATTTATTAGGTATTATAACAAATTAATTTAACAAAATAATATTATACAAGATACATTAAAATCTAGATTAAAAACTAAACATTTAAAATATCATCTATGCCGGTGCAATGTGCCCAGAACGCTGGCTGCGTTAAACCCGCTGAATAGCCAAACTTAATATTATGTTGGGCGAGGTAACTGCCAGCTCTCCGGTCACCTGTGGACTCTGTGAGGGTAATTAAGAGTAGTTTATTTCCAAGGAATTACGGATTGTTGAGTGAAATTAATTAACTAAATAATGTTGACTTATGTCAGAAGTTAATAGGTACTTGAATTAAACTGTTAGTTTTTGATTTTCGCGTTTTATATTTTTTTCTCGTCTTTTAGTTTTTGGTAGTACTGTTTATTAAAACCTTGTTTTATTTCTTTTTAAATATATATCTTTATCACTTGGTGTTTTAATCGCCCCGCAAAAAACACTTTATGAAGAAATAAACTGAATAATAACTTCTTATTAATAAAAATAATAACTAAGCAAAGCTTGACCTTTAAAGCTTAGTTTTCAAGTCTAGATGATAGACTTCGATTTCGTTCAATCAGATTTAGGTTTCTTGTGTTCATCTTAAATAAATTTCTGGAATAAAAAGTAGGCTATGTCCTTCCCCGGGATATTAATTATCTTGGAACCAAATTTCGTCAAAGCTCGGTTGGACAAAAAGGCCGTGAAAATGACAGGCAGTCAGATTTTCGTTATTAAAAAATAAGTAATTATTTATTATCTAGCTGAATCCACTTCGCCCGCATGGATTGAGGTTTTTCTAATAAAATAATAATAATAATCTGAAATAATAATCTGTCTCTGTGCCAAATTTCATCCAGATCCGTTCAGCCGTTCTGGCGTGAGTGAGTAACAAACATCCATCCATCCATCCTTTCGCATTTAGCAAGTAAGTATAAGTACCTAGATAAAAAGTGACTAAAGTTGATAAAAAAAACATTGCTTGATAACTACTTTCTACTTACTTGTACTAATAGTTTTAATACTATTTCATACTATAGTTTAAGTTTGAGTTATATATACAACACTATCAATTTTTAAAATTAGGGCACTTTTAACATAGTGAACACTATTTGAATTAACAAAGGACTGTTATTGGAATGTCAATTAGATGTGGAAATAAGTAGAAAAAGAAGTTTAAGTTAACGTAATATTACTTAGTAGCCCATAGGTTAGATGGTAGTATAAAATAAAGCTGCCATGGCAGATATTATATAATATTATGGATAAAGGAAAGTTTTAAAATGTTTGTAGTACCTTGTCCAGGACATACAGAAATCTGTTTCATATATTTTGGCCACCTTCTGCTATTATACAATCGGTTTGTAAAAAAAAATATTGTTTTCACCTTGAAGCCATCAGAAAATCCCTAATCCATTACTTGTACCAAACCCCAATTGATTTGTAGAACAAAAAGACAAAAGCATCAAATACAAAATGGGAGCCTGTCCAATACAGACTTTATTAAACTGCCTCGTTGGTCTAGTGGTGGTTGGTAATGCATTATTGACTACAGCAAACGAGTTCCCAGGTTCGAGCCCTAGGTCGGGCTATAATTAAGCATAGGGTTTTTCTGTAAATAAATTATTAGTACTAACCCGGGGTTAGGAAGTTGGCGGTGTTTCAACCCCGTGCCTCGGAGAGCACGTATAGGCTTCGGCCCTGCACCTGATCTCATTCCGGTCGTGTTGGATTTTCCGTCTCACTGGACACACCCAAACACTCAAAAACAGGTACACTCTATTTTCCTTAAAGAGAGTGTACCTGTTTTGCGCACACATTTGTGCACTATAATATCTCCCGCGCAGATGGCTAATCTCTTGAGATTGGCCGCCGTGGCCGAAATTCAGTCGGCGACGGCGACAATCGAGTGCAATGGTGAACCGAACCGTTACAGTATAAAAAAAAGGAAATGAATCATACTTTTTTCAGTTGAAGAATTTGATGTACAACCATATCCTATATGCACTTGGGAAAGACTGCAGTGTATCTATCAAACGCTAAGTAAGTACTAGCTAAGTTTATTTATAACAAAAACTCTGTACCAAATTGGGGTGATTCTGCTTTTTTTTGCTATCAGCTGCTCTACACCACAATGCCGTACGACATAACACTGTCGGGGTAACTGTAATAGGGGTATAGGTTTAATATAACTGCCATGCCTCTAACTGGTTAGCCCGCTACCATTTTAGACTGCATCATCACTTATCATCAGGTGAGATCGCAGTCAAGGGCTAACTTGTAGTGGATAAAAAAAAATTTCATCATTCAAATTTGGTATCGATTTATGCAACATTAACATAAATAAATAATTTTGTTTTGTTAGTCTAACTTCAACAATCAACAGATGAACTGTAATTTTAAAGCATGTATTGTTAGTTTTTAATATATTATGTACACTACTTAATTTATAAAAAATATATACCTAAATACAATGCAAGCTTTTACCAATGAATCAAATGGGGATAGTATTTATTGAGAAAATCTGCGTCCTTCTCGTAAAACTCACATTAATAAAAATATTCCTACATCCACGTCGGAAATATTTTGGGATTTTGTTTGTATTTGAATACGTCAACTTCATATTTCAAAGGGAATGTTTTGTCATGCTATGATAAATGCAAGATAAATGGTAATCTGTGGGACTGTGAAATCACCTCAATAGGCAGATTCCTATTTCTGTGGAAATCACGAATAAATAACAACAGCTTTCTTCACGGTATTGCAGGTAGAGTACAAAGCGATTTACGTGTCAATATAACGCAGTGTTACCAGAAATGTGATTATGTTCAGTATGAAACTGAAGCCGAATATATAAAACTCCACAGAAATATTGAGTAAGTATGAAATATTTTGCTTTCAATGAACTTAAAGTTCTCAGTATTTTTTAAAGATCTACTAATTTTTTTTAGTTTTCCAGTCTTTTACTGTATAATAGACGATGTAACAAAGAGTAATTTTCGGTAAAATTAATTTCTTGCCTTGGCGTGAGCACTGCCGTATCCCCCGATATGGTATTTTGATAGGTACTTATTTGTTTGAAAAAGACAAAGGCAAATTTTAGGGAGATTTTATCTTTTATCTATATGCATGATAAAAGGATAAAATTACGGAGGGATAAAATGGTGGTGGTGGAAGTAGAAGGATACACAAGTACCCATGTTGGAATCTTGCATGTATAGTCCCTGTGGTGTAATACTCACTTAGTATGCCAAGGGATTTGAGAAATTCCAAAGGGGTTTTTAAAATAACTAAATTTATTAAATCCAATTTCAAAGCAAAATTGCGGTACATAATATGCATGCATAGTGTGCATGTTGAATTGAACTAAAACAAGCTATCTAAGAAGCTCTAGCGATGATTTTATCAAATCCTGCGGGGAAAAACGGGTCCTGTATCTTTCCACAGTCTAACGTTCTTTCCTACGAGTCTGTTTACGGAGGAGGACAGGGACAGGATGTGAAACTGGTAGAATTTTCAATACAAAATATCTACTTTCAATTTTATGTATAAATCTATAATACCTGAGTCCAGCGACTTCCTTTTTTATTAATTCGCGCGGTAACCGCTTAATTTTCCGGGATAAAAGTATATTACTTTCCAGGTTCTCAAATATTAATTATATTTGAGAACCTGGAAAGTAATGCCATGTCCATGCAAAAATCATGTCGATCCATTGCTCTGTTGCGACGTGATACAAGGACAATCCAATAAACCAAGTTTAAACGTTAGTGGTTTACAATTTCGCTAGTTAGATTACAATCTAACGGTTTTTGCAATCTTACGGTGACATATTATACATCGTATATATATGTAACCGTAAAATTGGAAGAACCGTTAGATTGTAATCTAACGCATTTTATCTTGATAGATTGAAAACTGTCGACAGATTGTGAACCGTAACATACTGCTTACAATTTAACGCATTATTTTTCGGTAAATTGTAATTTATTGGGTATATTAACCCGATAGAACCTAAGTGCCGGTCGGCCGGGCACTACCTAGATGATAATCTAATGGTTTTTACAATTTTACGGTGACATATACATACCATAATTTGTTATTTCAGCCCTGAGGAGAAGGGTAGCAGCCGCGTGGACATTCATTTCGCGGAAAACACTTGTATCAAGTACCGGCGCGAGGTGCTCTATACCTGGGATCAAATGTTGGGTTAGTATACTAGAAGTACCCTAACATATTCTACAGATTTTATAATAACCGATATGTCTTGTATTTTGCTGAGTTTCTTGCCACTTCTTCTAAGAAAAATCTGTTTTCCGAACCGGTGGTAGAGTCTTGACAAAGCTCACACAAATTTTCCTATATGTGAAATAAATCATATTTTCATTCATGGTAAGTGATACATACATGGTACCTGTAATACGGGCATGGCAGTTACCATACCAACCCATAGTACCCCTAATCGGTTCCCAAACGGCATTGTCATGTCAGCGGCACGTCTTTGCCGGTAGGGCGGTAACTAGCCACGGCCGAAGCCTCCCACCAGGCCAGACCACGGAAAATTCAGAAATTATATATTCCCAAATTAACCCTGCCGTGAATCGAACCCGGGACCTCCGCACGTTAAGATAACAGCGCTCAACACTGTGCCAGGGAGGTCGTCAAACTTGAATATAATAATGAAAATAATAATTTAAAAGAGTACTTAACATTTGTTACAGCGAACCTCGGAGGGATTTTCGGCTTATGTCTCGGCGGGTCCATTATAAGCATAATAGAGCTGCTTTGGTTCATCCTCGAGCTATTGTTCACTTCGCTCACAAGAGATCAAAGGAGGTGGCCACTCAAAGGACGTCATGATAAAAACAAAACGGTCTTCACCTTGACGGGCAACATCGCTCCGTCAGAAAAACAGTGCACCATGAAGACTATTGTGAAAAACAAAAAGGGAAAGAATTATCGGTTTCCGTATTTAAATTAAAATCGCGGTGGCGTTTTCAAATTGATAAGTAATGAGAATGTATGATACTATTTATTTTTACTTGCAATGAATATAAATTTTCTTAACTAATATAGAAATAAATGTACTTAGTTTATTCATCGTTGTATGTGGCACCGTTTGGTCAAATATAATTCACGAAAAAATTACATTGTTTGTATTATATATATATACTAGTGTTTCGCCCTGTGCGCGAGCTGCTAAAGCAGCTCACGGGTTGTGGTTTGACTTACAAGTAATGACTACGAATGAGTACAGACTACTGTACTAAACTGAATTCATTTATTATGGTTATAAAGAATTTCAAAATGGCGCTGATTTTTTAAAATTTTGGTATCAGTTTCCTGTTTTGTAACCCCAGGGAGTCCTAAATATCGATTTTGAACGAAATCGGTCAATTAACAAAGAATTTCAAAATGGCGTTGATTTTTTTTAACTTTGGTTTCAGTTTCCTGTTTTGTGATCCCAGGGAGCCCTGAATATCGATTTTGAACGAAATCGGTCCATTAACAAAAATTTCAAAATGGCGCTGATTTTTAAAATTTTGGTATCAGTTTCCTGTTTTGTAACCCCAGGGAGTCCTAAATATCGATTTTGAACGAAATCGGTCCATTAACAAAGAATTTCAAAATGGCGCTGATTTTTTTAAATTTTAGTACCAGTTTCCTGTTTTGTAATCGCAGGGAGTCCTAAATATCGATTTTGAACGAAATCGGTCCATTAACAAAGAATTTCAAAATGGCGCTGATTTTTTTAAATTTTGGTTTCAGTTTCCTGTTTTGTAACCCCAGGGAGTCCTAAATATCGATTTTGAACTAAATCGGTCCATTAACAAAGAATTTCAAAATGGCGCTGATTTTTTAAAATTTTGGTATCAGTTTCCAGTTTAGTAACCCCAGGGAGTCCTAAATATCGATTTTGAACGAAATCGGTCGATTAACAAAGAATTTCAAAATGGCGCTGATTTTTTTAAATTTTGGTTTCAGTTTCCTGTTTTGTAACCCCAGGAAGTCAAAAATATCGATTTTGAACGAAATCGGTCCATTAACAAAGAATTTCAAAATGGCGCTGATTTTTTTAAATTTTAGTACCAGTTTCCTGTTTTGTAATCGCAGGGAGCCCCGTCGTGGGTAAAACAGAACCGTTTCAAAATCTTGCATAGTTCTACACAGTCTTGTTGTATTCTTCAATATTGGCCATATATTTTCTATGGAAAAATAATTTTTTTTTCCTGTTCATCAAGTAGACCGTCAGGTCCTGATCATCTCTTGCCAAAAAACTACACCTCCATCTCTTATACACTCTGAGATAGACACTGACGAAATTTGTATGGCGGCCATCTTGAATTCACCATTTTCGAGTTTTTTTAAACTCATCGCCAA
Organism: Erebia aethiops; assembly: GCA_923060345.2. NCBI lineage: Eukaryota > Metazoa > Arthropoda > Insecta > Lepidoptera > Nymphalidae > Erebia > Erebia aethiops. The sequence continues at coordinate 14,896,894 of OV281081.1, read as the reverse complement.
TTGGATGAGGTTCCGAGTGACATTAGTTCGAGGACCCCCCACCTATCTTCAATACCTTGGCCGTGCCCTTTACCCGTCTCCGAAATCCTCAATCATCAGCTGTCTCCATATTTTTGTTAAAGTTATATTTCCTGACTTCTACACGAAGCCATCAGTGAAAAAAAAAATTTTCATACAAAATTTTACAGGAGGACATTTTTGGGGAAAATCTCGAAAACTACCCATAATGTGGCAACATTGCTTAGATATCGCGATACTGCCGGTCGAGCTACACAATCGATCCTTACATGTCAACTTTCCCAAATGTTGCCAACTGCCTCAAAATCGTGATCGAAATTTTCAAAAACACAAAATGAATACAAAATGGCCGCCACCTCGTTTCAAAGAAGCATTTTACATAGTTTCATAATTTTCCCGTAAACTACAGGATATACCGCTCCTGATGACGTTTCAATTTTTCATCTCGCTCGCACCCAGCCGAAATGATTGCTCCTGAAAAAAGACCATGTCGAAAATCACTTTTACTCTGATAAATTCCAGTGTTGCCAGACCTCGGCGACGAAAATACCCAAATGTCATTAGTACAAGTGGGACACGTGGTCGCTCGTACTCGACTTTAGCAAAAAATACGTATTTCGATTTTTTAATTTTTAGGGTAAATCTTGAAAATTTCCCGAGAAATGGGGTAATTTTTTTTCCCCAATCCATTCTTTGAGTCGGTACACACAATCGCCCCATAGAAGTCGAAACGCTCCGACGTTGCCAACTGTAAGAAAATTGAATTTTAAAATTGCGTTTTTTCGTACCTCAGACCAAACGGCCGCCGGGACAGCCGCCATCTTGAATTTTTAAAAACCACTCCCGTTCTGTCAAAATACAGGATAATTGTAGGCGAAAACAGAAAAAAATATTACGCTCGACCACGCCGTTTCGGATCTGTGGCACCGCGGTTCGGGGTCGAAAAATCAAAAATTTCAAAACACTACAGCTCGGCCGCCATCTTGTTTTTCCAATTTTTTCCACTTTTTCTATTGACCGTTTTCTAATTTCTTCAATAATTGCGAGTTTAAACAAAATCGGTTGGAAAACAAGAGAGCTGCAAGAATCACGTCGGCCGCCATCTTGTTTTTCCGAAATGTCATAATTTTTCCCTACTCGACTCCCGCACCCGAACACATTTCCCGTACATCATTATATCGTTTTCTGTCTCTTTCTAGGAGAACAATTATGTCAATGAGTCAGTCAGTGAGTGGTAATTGAGCTATATATAGTATAATAACTAGTGTTTCGCCCTGTGCGCGAGCTGCTAAAGCAGCTCACGGGTTGTGGTTTGACTTACAAGTAGTACAGACTTTACTGTACTAAACTGAATTAATTTATTATGGTTAAAGCAAAATTATTAAAAATGGCGTTGATTTTTTTAAACTTTGGTATCAGTTTCCTGTTTTGTGATCCCAGGGAGCCCTGAATATCGATTTTGAACGAAATCGGTCAATTAACAAAGAATTTCAAAATGGCGCCGATTTTTTAAAACTTTGGTAACAGTTTCCTGTATTGAAATCCCAGGGAGCCCTAAATATCGATTTTGAACGAAATCGGTCCATTAACAAAGAATTTCAAAATGGCGCTGGTTTTTTGAAAATTTTGGTAACAGTTTCTTGTTTTGTAACTTCAGGGAGTCTTAAATATCGATTTTGAACGAAATCGGTCAATTAACAAAGAATTTCAAATTGGCGCTGATTTTAAAAACATGGGCATCAGTTTTCTATTTTGTGATCCCAGGGAGCCCTAAATATCGATTTCGAACGAAATTGGCCAATTAACAAAGAATTTAAAAATGTCGCAGATTTTTTAAACTTTGGTATCAGTTTTCTGTTTTGTAATCCAAGGGAGCCCTAAATATCAATTTTGAACGAAATCGGTCGATTAACAAAGAATTTGCAAATTGGCGCTGATTTTTAAAACTTGGTTATCAGTTTTCTATTTTGTGATCCCAGGAAGTCCAAAATATCGATTTTGAACAAAATCGGTCAATTAACAAAGAATTTCAAAAAGGCGCTGATTTTTTAAAACTTTGGTAACAGTTTCCTGTATTGAAATCCCAGGGAACCCTAAATATCGATTTTGAACGAAATCGGTCCATTAACAAAGAATTTCAAAATGGCGCTGATTTTTTTAAAATTTTGGTTTCAATTTCCTGTTTTGTAACCCCAGGGAGTCCTCAATATCGATTTTAAACGAAATCGGTCAATTAACAAAGAATTTCAAAATGGCGCCTATTTTTTAGAACTTTTGTACCAGTTTCGTGTTTTGTAATCCTACAAAGTGCTAAATATCGATTTTGGACGAAATCGGTCAATTAACAAAGAATTTCAAAATGGCGCTGGTTTTTTAAAATTTTGATAACAATTTCCTGTTTTGTAACCCCAGGGAACTCTTAATATCGATTTTGAACGAAATCGGTCAATTAACAAATTTTTTCGAAATGGCGCTGCGTTTTCAAATTTTGGTTTAAGTTTCCTGTTTTGTAATCCCAGGTAGCCCCGTCCTGGGTAAAACGGAACCGTATCAAAATCTTGCATAGTTCTACACTTGTAGTCTGTTCAATATTCGCCATTTATTTTCTATGGAAAAATGGAAAAATAAATTCCGCCATCTTGAATTTTTTTCCTGTTCATCAAGTAGACCTTCAGGTCCCGATCATCTTTTTTCAAGAAACCTGTCTTCCATCTTTTATACTTTCTGAGATAGACACTAAATAAATTTCTATGGCAGCCATCTTAAATCTACCATTTTGAATGTTTTTTCAGCTCATTGTCTATTGGATTAAGTTTCGAATGACATTTGGTCGAGCACCCCCCTATCTATCTGCAATGCTTCGATCGGTTCATTTCAGCAAATCGGCCGCCATCTTGTTTTTCCGAAATATCATAATTTTTCCCTACTCTTATCCCGCACGCGAACACATCTCCTATACATGAACTACCCCGTTTCGGATACGTGGCGCCGCGGTTCGGGGTCGAAAAATCAAAAATTTGAAAACACTACAACTCGGCTGCCATTTTGTTTTTCCAATTTTTTCTGCGTTTTGTATTGATCGCTTACTAATTTCGTCAATAATTGCCAGTTGTAACAAAATCGGTTAGAAAACAAAAGAGTTGCAAGAATCACGTCGGCCGCCATCTTGTTTTTCCAATTTTTTCTACTTTTTCTATTGATCGTTTATTAATTTCCTCAACTATTGCGAGTTGTAACGAAAGCGGTTGGAAAACAAAAAGTTACAAAAATCACGTCAGCCGCCATCTTGTTTTTCGGAAATGTCACAATTTTTCCCTACTCCCATCCCGCACCCGAACATATCTCCTGTACATGAACTACCCCGTTTCGGATCTGTGGCGCCGCGGTTCGGGGTCGAAAAATCAAAAATTTGAAAACACTACAGCTCGGCCGCCATCTTGTGTTTCCTATTTTTTTCACTTTTTCTCTATATCGTTTACTAATTTCTTTAATAATTGCGAGTTGTAATGAAATCGGTTGGAAAACAAAAGAGTTGCAAGAATAAAGTCGGCCGCCATCTTGTTTTTTTTGAAATTTCATAATTTTTCCCTACTCCCATCCCACACCTGAACACATCTCCCGTACATCATTGTATCGTTTTCTGTCTCTTTCTAGGAGAACAATTGTGCGGGTATGTTGTTAGTTTTGTTTTTTTTTCTCATGCATTTGGTCGAACACGACTTCTTTCAACAATATCCTGGCCGTGCTCTTCACCCGTCTCCGAAATCCTCAATCATCAACTCGCTCCACATTTTTCTCCCAAATATTCGTTAAAAGTACCCAGTACTTATAAAGTTCCTAATCGCCATATAATTTGGTATGAAAAAAATAATCCGCCATCTTGAATTTTTTTTTCATTTCGCTTAATAGACTTCCTCGTCCTGATCATCTCTTGCCAAGAAACCATACTTCCATCTCTTATACTCTCCGAGATAGACACCAAACAAATTTGTATGGCGGCCATCTTAAATCCGCCATTTTGAATTTTTTTTTTGCTCTTTGTCTATTGGATGAGGTTCCGAGTGACATTAGTTCGAGGACCCCCCACCTATCTTCAATACCTTGGCCGTGCCCTTTACCCGTCTCCAAAATCTTCAATCATCAGCTGTCTCCATATTTTTTTTCAAGTTATATTTTCTTACTTATATACGAAGCCATCAGTGAAAAAAAAAATTTTCGTACAAAATTTTACAGGAGGACATTTTTGGGGAAAATCTCGAAAACTACCCCAAATGTGGCAACACTGTTTAGTTATCTCGATACTGCCGGTCGAGTTACTCAATCGATCGATACATGTCAACTTTCCGAAATGTTGCCAATTGCCTCAAAGTCGTGATCGAAATTTTCAAAAACACAAAAAGAATACAAAATGGCCGCCACCTCGTTTCACAGAAGCATTTTACATAGTTTCATAATTTTCCCGTGAACTACAGGATATACCGCTCCTGACGACGTTTCAATTTTTCATCTCGCTCGCACCCAGCCGAAATGATTGCTCCTGAAAAAAGACCATGTCGAAAATCACTTTTACTTTGATAAATACCAGTGTTGCCAGACCTCGGCGACAAAAACACCCAAACGTCATTCGTACAAGTGGGACACGTGGTCGCTCATACTCAAACTTTGCAAAAAATACGTATTTCAATTTTTTAATTTTTGGGGTAAATCTTGAAAATTTCCCAAGAAATGGGGTAATTTTTTTTCCCCAATCCATTCTTCGAGTCGGTACACACAATCGCCCTATACAAGTCGAAACGCTCCGACATTGCCAACTGTGAGAAATTTGAATTTTAAAATTGCGTTTTTTCGTACCTCAGACTGAACGGCCGCCGCGACAACCGCCATCTTGAATTTTTAAAAACCACTCCCGTTCTGTCAAAATACAGGATAGCTGTAGGTGAAAAGAGAAAAAAATATTACGCTCGACCACGCCGTTTCGGATCTGTGGCGCCGTTGTTCAGGGTCGAAAAATCAAAAATTTCAAAACACTACAGCTTGGCCGCCATCTTGTTTTTCCAATTTTTTCCACTTTTTCTATTAATCGTTTACTAATTTCTTCAATAGTTGCGAGTTTAAACGAAATCGGTTGGAAAACAAAAGAGTTGCAAGAATCACGTTGGCCGCCATCTTGTTTTTCCGAAATGTCATAATTTTTCCCTACTCGACTCCCGCACCCGAACACATCTCCCGTACATCATTGTATCGTTTTCTGTCTCTTTCTAGGAGAACAATTATGTCAATGAGTGAGTCAGTCAGTGAGTGAGTGGTAATTGAGCTATATATAGTATAACTAGTGTTTCGCCCTGTGCGCGAGCTGCTAAAGCAGCTCACGGGTTGTGGTTTGACTTACAAGTAGTACAGACTTTACTATACGATTTTGAACGAATTCGGTCAATAAACAAAGAATTTCAAAATGGCGCTGATTTTCTAAATCTTTGGTATCAGTTTTCTGTTTTGTAATCCCAGGCAGCCCTAAATATCGATTTTGAACGAAATCGATCGATAAACAAAAAATTTCAAAATGGCGCTGATTTGTAAAACATGGGAATCAGTTTTCTATTTTGTGATCCCAGGGAGCCCTAAATATCGATTTCGAATGAAATCGGCCAATTAACAAAGAATTTCAAAATGGCGCTGATTTTCTAAATCTTTGGTATCAGTTTTCTGTTTTGTAATTCCAGGGAGCCCTAAATATCGATTTTGAACGAAATCGGTCAATTAACAAAGAATTTCAAAATGGCGCTTATTTTTTAAAATCTTTAGTATCAGTTTTCTGTTTTGTGATCCCAGGGAGCCCTAAATATCGATTTTGAACGAAATCGGTCCATTAACAAAGAATTTCAAAATGGCGCTGATTTTTTAAAATTTTGGTTTCAGTTTCCTGTTTTTTAACCCCAGGGAGTCCTCAATATCGATTTTAAACGAAATCGGTCAATTAATAAAGAATTTCAAAATGGCGCTGATTTTCTAAAACTTTGTTATCAGTTTCCTGTTTTTTGATCTCAGGGTACCCTAAATATCGATTTTGAATGAATCGGTCAATTAATAAAGAATTTCAAAATGGCGCTGATTTTTTAAAACTTTGGTAAGTATCAGTTTCCTGTTTTGTGATCCCAGGGAGCCCTGAATATCGATTTTGAACGAAATCGGTCGATTCACAAAGAATTTCAAAATGGCGCTGATTTTTTAAAATTTTGGTTTCAGTTTCCTGTTTTGTAACCCCAGAGAGTCCTAAATATCGATTTTTAACGAAATCGGTCAATTAACAAAGAATTTCAAAATGGCGCTGATTTTTTAAAATTTTGGTTTCAGTTTCCTGTTTTGTAACCCCAGAGAGTCCTCAATATCGATTTTAAACGAAATCGGTTTATTAACAAAGAATTTCAAAATGGCGATTTTTTTTAATTTTAGTACAAGTTTTTTGTTTTGTAATCGCAGGGAGCCCCGTCGTGGCTAAAACGGAACCGTATCAAAATCTTGCATAGTTTTACACAGTCTTGTAGTATTCTTCAATATTGGCTATATATTTTCTATCGAAAAATAAATTCCGCCATCTTGAATTTTTTACCTGTTCGTCAAGTAGACAGTGAAAAAAACCATGACGATGCCAACTGTGAGAAAATTGAATTTTAAAATTGCGTTTTTTCGTACCTCAGACCGAACGGCCGCCGCGACAGCCGCCATCTTGAATTTTTAAAAACCACTCCCGTTCTGTCAAAATACAGGATAGCTGTAGGCGAAAAGAGAAAAAAATATTATGCTCGACCACGCCGTTTCGGATCTGTGGCGCCGCGGTTCGGGGTCGAAAAATCAAAAATTTCAAAACACTACAGCTCGGCCGCCATCTTGTTTTTCCAATTTTTTCTACTTTTTTGTAGTGATCGTTTACTAATTTCTTCAATCATTGCGAGTTGTAACGAAATCGGTTGGAAAATAAAAAAGTCACAAAAAGCACGTCAGCCGCCATCTTGTTTTTCCGAAATGTCATAATTTTTCCCTAATTCCATCCCGCACCCGAACGTATTACCTGCACATGAACTACCCCGTTTCGGATCTGTAGCGCTGCGGTTCGGGGTCGAAAAATCAAAAATTTGAAAATACTACAGCTCGGCCGCCATCTTGTTTTTACAATTTTTTCTACATTTTGTATTGTTCGCTTACTAATTTCTTTAATCATTACGAGTTGTAACGAAATCGGTTGGAAAACAAAAGAGTTGCAAGAATCACGTCGGCCGCCATCTTGTTTTTCCAAAAGGTCATAATTTTTCCCTACTCCCATCCCGCGCCCGAACACATCTTCCATACATCATTGTATCGTTTTCTGCCTTTTTTTAGTAGAACAATTATGCGGGTATGTTGGTAGTTTTATGTTTGTTTTTTTTCATGCATATGGTCGAACACACCCCCTCTTTCTACAATATCCTGGCCGTGCTCTTCACCCGTCTCCGATATCCTCAATCATCAACTCGCTTCACATTTTTCTCCCAAATATTCGTTAGACTTACCCAGTCCTTATAAAGTTCCTAATCGCCATATAATTTGGTAGGAAAAAAAATATTCCGCCATCTTGAATTTTTTTTCATTTAGCTAAATAGACCTCCTCGTCCTGATCATCTCTTGCCAAGAAACTACAATTCCATCTCTTATATTCTCTGAGATAGACACTGACGAAATTTGTATGGCGGCCATCTTGAATCCACCATTTTCGAGTTTTTTTTAAACTCATCGCCAATTGGATGAGGTTCCGAGTGATATTAGTTCGAGGACCCCCCACCTATCTTCAATACCTTGGCCGTGCCCTTTACCCGTCTCCGAAATCCTCAATCATCAGCTGTCTCCATATTTTTGTCAAAGTTATATTTTCTGACTTCTACACGAAGCCATCAGTGAAAAAAAAAATTTTCATACAAAATTTTACAGGAAGAAGTTTTTGGGGAAAATCTCGAAAAGTAACCCAAATGTGGCAACACTGTTTAGATATCTCGATACTGCCGGTCGAGCTTCACAACCGATCCATACATGTCAACTTTCCCAAATGTTGCCAACTGCCTCAATCGTGATCGAAATTTTCAAAAAAACAAAAAGAATACAAAATGGCCGCCACCTCGTTTCACAGAAATATTTTACACAGTTTCATAATTTTCCCGTGAACTACAGGATATACCGCTCCTGATGACGTTTCAATTTTTCATCTCGCTCGCACCCAGCCGAAATGATAGCTCCTGAAAAGAGACCATGTCGAAAATCACTTTTACTTTGATAAATTCTAGTGTTGCCAGACCTCGGCAATAAAAATACCCAAATGTCATTCGTACAAGTGGGACACGCGGTCGCTCGTACTCGAATTTTGCAAAAAGTACGTATTTCGATTTTTTTATTTTTAGGGTAAATCTTGAAAATTTCCCTAGAAATGGGGTAATTTTTTTTCGTCAATCCATACCTCGAGTCTGTACACACAATCGCCCAGTACAAGTCGAAACGCTCCGAAGTTGCCAACTGTGAGAAAATTGAATTTTAAAATTGCGTTTTTTCGTACCTCAGACCGAACGGCCGCCGCGACAGCCGCCATCTTGAATTTTTAAAAACCACTCCCGTTCTGTCAAAATACAGGATAGTTGTAGGCGAAAAGAGAAAAAAATATTACGCTCGACCACGCCGTTTCGGATCTGTGGCGCCGCGGTTCGGGGTCGAAAAATCAAAATTTTCAAAACACTGCAGCTCGGCCGCCATCTTGTTTTTCCAATTTTTTCCACTTTTTCTATAAATCGTTTCCTAGTTTCTTCAATCGTTGCGAGTTTTAACGAAATCGGTTAGAAAACAAAAGAGTTGCAAGAATCACATCGGCCGCCATCTTGTTTTTCCGAAATGTCATAATTTTTCCCTACTCGACTCCCGCACCCGAACACATCTCCCGTACATCATTATATCGTTTTCTGTCTCTTTCTAGGAGAACAATTGTGTCAATGAGTGAGTCAGTCAGTGAGTGAGTGAATCAGTGGTAATTGAGCTATATATAGTATAATAATATATATATATATATTACGAGCTAAATATTTACAGATACCCTTTTTTTGAATCAAATTTCTCTGATCTGTTGAAAAACTTAAATAATTATAAAATATGAGAATCTATTTACTATAATACCTTATTAGTCCAAGCTACATTAGTTTAGAAGCGCCATCTTATGAAAGCATGAATAAAATTTATCAACTCCATCTAGCGGCATTTTCCACAACCACGGGAACTAAGGGTTTCTGAAATTGCAAGAAACGACCTAAATAGAACTTTCCGGGCCGATGAGTTAACTGGTGGTTTTCAGGTACTGAGGCAGATGGAGCTGTGATAAAAATGCTAGAAACATAATACTATTAAATTATAAAAACAAAAACACGGTTACATAAACTTAATACAAAGCAACGTAGCAGTTTATATAATGGCATTTTCACTAACTTTTACCTTTTATTTGAGATACTAAACTTTAAACATTAAAATCCATACTAATATTATAAAAAAGGCAGGAGATCGAATAGCTGGCAGCTACCTCGGACAAAGAATTAGCCTAGGTATTCAAAGGGGGAACGCTGCCAGTATCTTCGGAACCTTGCCTAAAGGGGAGTCTTTGTATAATATATTTTAGTTATTATATTATTATTATTTTAAAGATTTTTAGATGTATTGTGATTATTTGATTGAAAATTATCATTAGATAATATTGGCATTTGAAATTTAAATCTTAAAATTCACGCCAAAACGCTCCCTGCATCGTTTGTGACGTCACTATTATTTTTACCAATGTACTCTATGCAGTGTGCAGTAAACAATAGTGTGATTGTCAAAGCTCGAAAACAAACCATTGTGACGTCATTCGCTTCTTGATGTTTTAACCAATATGGCGGTTTGCTGTATTTTATAATTTTAATATTTTATCAAAATAAATAGCAATCTCACTCGAAATAGAAAAATAAATACGTTTTTTATAATCCATGAATCCTATTTCATTAGATAAATTCATAATTTCATTGATTCTTGGTTACTGTCATCATGCCTATTGTGAATTGAAATATTATAAATGTGAAAGTATATCTGTTTGTCTTCTATGCTTTGAGGGACTATCTTTTAAATCGATTTTGATGAAAGATATAGAGGTAGGTTACATAGGCTTTAGGATTTAGACTTTTTATCCCGGAAAATTAAGAGGTTCATTCCCACAGAAGGTCCCTATTAACAGGATCGTTTTGAACGGATACAGACGTCGCCATAACTGGAGATTTGTGTTTGCTGGATGCGGAATACCTACTGTCGTGCGTTTGAACACGCTCCTACAACTACATAGGATACCTACGACTAAAAACATAAAAACGTTAAACGGACAGCTGCATGTGTAAATGAGTTCTGTTTAACTGTGGATAGTTTCGATAACTATCCATCCAAACAATCAACTTTAATATTATAAATGCGAAAATGTGAATGAATGAATTACTGTACATCAAGAAACACAATAAAACTAAGCTATGGTACAGGTGGCGGCCTTAAAGCTCTGTAGCGATCTCTACCAGGCAAGCATGCACACAACGGATTAACCCAGTGAGAAAGCTTCAAGGGTGTACGTTATTTAAAACGAAAACTAATAATTAGTTCTTAACTAATAACCTAGGTTCTCCTTGAAAAATATCATAAAAAATAATACATGTATACAAAATAATACATTTAGGTATGTATAATGTGACGTAACAACGGATCGACTTGATTTTTTGCATGGGTATAGTTGAGCATCTGGAGAGTGACATAGGCTACCCATTTTTATCCCAGAAAGTTATGGAGTTCCCATGGGAATTAAGAACTTATTCCAGGCTGTCGAAGTCGCTTACATCAGCTAGTATTAGGTATGTTAGAAGGTGAATAATGCAATCTACCTATGCTAACTGGGGTACAGTATTAATTCGTGCTTTTATACTTTAATATTATAAATGCGAAAGTTTGGATGGATGTATGGATGTTTGTTACTCAATAATGCCTAAACGGCTGAACGGATCTGGCTGAAATTTGGCACAGAGATAGATTATAGTCTGGAATAGCACATAGGCTACTTTTTATCCCGGAAAATTAGAGAGTTCCTGCGGGAACCAAAAAAACCTCAAACCACGCAGACGAAGTCGCGGGCATTCGCTAGTATTACATAAGTATACTAATGTGAGAATGTAATATGTCAGTCTGTCAGTTACCTTTTAAAGGCTAGTGAAATGAATGCAAGTGCTTCCAAGAGACCGATGTAGGAGGATTTCAACCCGAAAATTTGGTGGTTCCCGAGTTTTGAAGAACTGAAATGCACACAGGCGAAGTTGCGATTGTCAGCTAGCTTTTTGTATTGGTAACAATAGATACTCTACTTGCTCTAGTTATAAAAATGCAGTCACGCCATCTCGTGATCACGTAGGGATTCAGTCGGCTAATATGAAAATTTAATTCGGCCACGGAACCCTCCGCACGATCTTTTGTGATTTATGTTTGACTCACTACGCTTGTACATTATAAACGCGCTCAACTCACTCTATGAATAATAAAATGTCGGGAGGGATCGTCAGACTTTAAGACGTATTTTTTTTGCTCATCGCATCAATTACAAAAAAATCCCGTCTCAAATACGATATGTCACTTTTTATATAGTTTTATTTAATTTCTTCAATAAAACTATATAAAAATATTATATTCAAGCGAGCATAAAATCTAAATCCATACAAATATTATAAATGTGAAAGTGTGACTGTCTGTCTGTCTGATACGCTTTCACGGCCCATCTGTTCAACCGTATTTTATGAAATTAGTGTAGAGATACTCGTAATTTGTATTTTGGGGAAGGACATAATATTACGCTACTTTTTAGCCCGGAAAATTAAATAGTGCCCGCAGGAATAAAGAAACCTTAATCCACGCGGACGAAGTCGGGGAATCATCTAGTTAAAAATATTAATAATAACAAGTAATAATATTTAAAGCCTATTATAATTATATAAGAAGTGTAGGTCAGTCATTTGAAACAACGTATTGTTGCAAAAAATTGCACTTTTATACAGATTTCTGGGATGTTGTTAGGAATAGGACTTCCTCGTTGGTCTAGCGGTTAGCACTGTCGGCATAATTATTTTTAAGGATTGGATGAAGATGCCTATTCACTCTTGATTTGAAGGTACCTATATTAGAAGAGGAGGGGAAAATGGAAAACAGAAAACGTATATATCTATAGTAACTGTAAATAAGTTACAAAGCCAGATCAATTTACGCTTACAGCTCAGCACTGCGCTCAGGGAACGTGGCTCCTAAATAACTCAGTAAAAAGCGGCATAAAGTGGCGGTTTCGGGTAACAAGTCACGTCTTCAATATTGGGATTGGCCGCGTATTGCTATCAATTTTTCCCCCGACTCGGATTTAATTATTCATGCCTCGTCCGCGTGCGTCGGAAGATTCCAACTGGAATTCGGTGATTTGCATGGAATTCCACTTTTGGTTCGCTTTTTTGATGATTTTCAGTCAAAATTCTAATTTGTGACCTTTTAAAGATTTGTGAGTTCTTTGTACTTATCCCGTATGTATATATCTATTTACGTATGTATGTATGTTTGATTGTTAACGATTTTCTTGGAAACTAATGGACCGATTTTAATGTTTATTTTAATTTTAACTAGATATACTTTAGTTTAACACTTTGTATGCCCATATTTACCTATACTTAAACCAACATCAGCTAAGAACAGGCTCTCAAGTAGGTATCAGTCAATTTATGCTTACGACCACACTGTTTAACCATATATTGACCGATTTTAAACCGTGTCCTCAAAATATGATGTTGGTTTATTAATACGGGCCCTAGTCTTTTAGCCACAATGTAGTGAGTTGATTTTAAATTCTAATTTTAGTAGTTATTTCTCCACTTATACAATTCTTTCATCTATTTTAGGAAAACTTTAAAAAAAGTACGTAATAAAGGTTTCCTATTTTACACAGGTAAAAAACTAAGCACACGTAAAAGCAAGTGCTGATTTTTAAAAGTGAAGTGAATTTCCCAGCCCGGAGCTCAGCGTGCTTCTTGGGGAATACTACAGATATTCTTCAAGAGTACTACTGCATTTAATTTTACCGCAAAAACACCAACGAATTTGCCTAATTATGAAATGTGACACTATTTTTAGCAATAATAAATTGTGTAAATAGTTTTAATTTTACGGTTTTCGGGACATGAATCGAAATGTTTAAATATAAAGCAATGTTTCGACGACCTCCGTGGCGCAGTGTGTAGCGCTGTTGCCTTAACGTGCGGAGGTTCTGGGTTCGATCCCCGGCAGGGTCAATTTGGGAATTTATAATTTCTGAATTTTCCCTGGTCTGGCCTGGTGGGAGGCTTCGGCCGTGGTTAGTTACCACCCTACCGGCAAAGACGTGCCGCCAAGCGATTTAGCGTTCCGGTACGATGCCGTGTAGAAACCGAAGGGGTTTAATATAACTGCCATGCCCCTAACAGGTTAGCCCGCTAACATCTTAGACTGCATCATCACTTACCATCAGGTGAGATCGCAGTCAAGGGCTAGCTTGTAGTGGATTAAAAAAAAAATGTTTTCTTCTTTAACTTTTTCAAGATTTATATGTTCTTGGTGGTATTTCGGGGATCAAGTCTCATTTCGCATTTTGTTTTCTTTATAAAGTTAGTTAATTCTTGTACTTGTATCCCCAAATAAAGATTTCTTTCTTTCTTTCGTAGACACAGACTCCAGCATAAAGTTGTCAACTGGCAAGAGTTTAGGATAACGATTTTTACGTCGCAAAAGATTGTATTCACACAGAATTTCAATGGGCCCTTATCTGTAGGAAGAGAGGTATAAACATCGGCGTAAATTGTTGTTATTGTGGGGGTATAGCTTCATCCCCCCAGTCTTCCCCCAGTTGGTTTTATGGACGCTTGTTCACAAGCAGTTAATGCTTGAAAAATACAACAACAAGTGTTGTTGTATTTTTAAAATACGAGACTAGCTGTTTCCCGTGTCTAGGTTCGAGTGGGATTTACTTCCTGGTTTCGATACCCGGCAGAGTCAATTTGAGAATTCATAATTTCTGAATTTTGCGCTGATCTGGTCTGTTTAGCCGTGGATAGATACGACCCTGCCGGCAAAGATGTGAGTTGAAGCGATTTAGCCTTCCGATAAGATGTCGTGTAGAAACCGTTTAGCGGTATGGGTTTAATGTAACTACCGTACCCCAAACAGGTTAGCCCGCTATCATTTTAGAATGCATTATCACTTACCACCAGGTGAAATCGCAGACAAGAGCTTACTTGCAGTGGAAAAATAGCGTCAGAGGGTTACTGTATCCTATGCTCGTTAACTCATCTTTTATTGCAATCCTATAAAATCTTTATGAAGAATAATATTTCGTGTTTAGTGATAACGTTGAGTGCTCACCTTTACAATTGTTGTGCACACGCCTTATCAATGTTTTATGGGCCATTTTGGTAGATAAAATGGGAATTTGTGAAGATCAAAGAATTTTTTTAAACAGAAGCTCTCCCTTTATACCAAATTTCGTTCATATTGTTTAAAAAGATGGGCTGTGAAAGCGCAGTAAAAATACACACATTAGCATTTTTAATATTAGTATGGATTTCATCTTCGTTTCCTTCTGAAATACTGTTGCCTTGGTGATCCCGTTTTGATACAAGTTATTTTGATAATTTGACCCAGCACGCTGCTTTACTTGCTAGCAGGTATGATTGCAGCCCAGCGCTAGTCTATTAATAACAAAAACAAAGAATAAATAGTCATAAATGTTGGTACATAATATAATTATTATGTTATATTAAAATAAAGAAATACGTGTTTCACAGTTTTTGGAAATTTTATCCCCATGGGAGGTAAACTAGAAAGTTTGTCCTTCAATCACGCCGCAACAGAGCAACGGATCAACGTGATTTTTTGCATGAGTATGAATGGGGACCGAGAGTGATATAGGCTACTGCCTGCGGGAATTAAAAAAAACTTACGCCACGCGAACGAAGTCGCGAGCATCCGCTAGTTGTCTTTTATAGGTTGCCTGTGAGAGATGCAAAACTTTTTACTGTATTTTTTTTCACTTTGTAAACTATCTCCTATATTTGTGTGCAATAGAGTATTAAATAAATAATTAAACTTACTAGCTGATGCAGACTTCACCCGCTTGGTTGAAGATTTTTAAATTCCCGCCGGAACTCCTTACATTTTTCGGCGATTATTTGTTCCGGTAAGAAACCCGTGTTCTTCCCCAGGACAAAACCTATG
The DNA here is from genome assembly GCA_923060345.2 of Erebia aethiops. Lineage (NCBI taxonomy): Eukaryota > Metazoa > Arthropoda > Insecta > Lepidoptera > Nymphalidae > Erebia > Erebia aethiops. The sequence continues at coordinate 14,881,537 of OV281081.1, read as the reverse complement.
ACTGTACCAAATTTCAACATAACCAGTTGAAAAGATGCGCCGCGAATGATAAAGCTTTTTTTGAAAAAGAAAACTGAGGTTAGGTATATGTAAAAATTAGAGCAACAAGAGAAAATTATCTGTGACACGGAATACTTTTCTGAGTTTCTTAACCAAATTCAACGTGCACAAATCAAAATAAGCGGTTTTCTTTCAAATAAGATGTAGTTAGATGTAACAGTGCACTTTAAAAAAACACCTTTGAGCTTGTTTCTTAGGAAGCGACACTTAGCCCGATGACACAGTTTACCTGTGGCGACTGGAGAGTGCTTCTAATAAAACTGTCGGCTTTTAGTTTTATTTATTTTATTTATAAGGCACACATTACATTACATATTTGACATTAGTTATATTTGTTCAACCATTCGTTTTACTTTTTAAACGACTTTTTAACTTTTTTTTACGAGCTGAGGAGGTAGCCCTTTGACCACACGTAGTATAAGTGTAATTTGTATAAGTTTAGTTATACTAAGTATAATGAATTGTTATAGTGTTGGTCAATAAACTTTTATTTATTTACTTTTGACATAAGCACGCCTATGATGTGTCATAATTATTGACAAGTAGGTAACCATCGACAAAAAATGCAATACTCCTACAACAATTTTTTACAATAGTGTGCTCGACGTGCCCTTTTGTCCGATATTTCGTAACTCGTATACTCATCTAGTAATTACATCATATTCTGTACAACTTTCCTTTTCTAAATATTCACAGAGCTTCAACACTATAGCATGCTTCATAGTCCTTTAAGCACCATCTTTGGTGATGGATGTTTTTTATGGCCTGACCGATTCATATACATTTACTGTACTGTAAGATACTAGTGGTTCGCCCCGAACTAAGACCTCGCGGCGCCATCTATTGACATAAATGTGAAGTTCTGTTTAAAATACTGAAGCTCATTAAAAATTAAATAATTCCGTTTCCTTACAATATTTATCTAATTCTAAAACTAGTGGTTCGCCCCGAACTGAGACCTCGCGGCGCCATCTATTGACATAAATGTGAAGTTCTGTTAAAAATACTGAAGCTCATTAAAAATTAAATAATTTCGTTTCCTTATAATATTTATCTAATTTTAGTATTTGTTGTTCAAATACAGGATATAATTGAAGTTTCCTTATAATATTTATCTAATTTTAGTATTTGTTGTTCAAATACAGGATATAATTGAAATAATTGATCAAGTTTCAGGCTCATCCTTTCAGAAAATTTAGAGTTCTGAGGTCATCTTTGGACGTTAGAAAATCTCCACTTTGAAAGCCCCCCATTTCGTCAATTTTGGGGGGAAAATTAAAAAAAAAATAGTTTTGGACTCTATTCCTAATTATCTTTAAAATGATATACCGCAACCCTATGTAAATTTAAAAAAAATATTTTACTTCGCATTCGCTTCTATGAGAGCCCCCCTGAAATAAAGATTTTTATTATTTTTTAAGCCATATTCGGCGGGAGGCCATTGGTTTACATATTATATTTAAAGCTGAAGTAATTGCGTTCAGTAATTCAGAAGTTATAATGCTCTGACAGACGGACGGACGGACGGACGGACGGACAAGTGCCAATTCACCCAAGTAGACTCAGGGACCTTCGCTTCGCTCGGTCAATTAGATAAATATTCTAAGGAATTACAAATACTAATATTTGTTGTTCAAGTACAGGATATAATTGAAATAATTGATCAAGTTTCAGGCTCATTCAGAAAATTTTGAGTTCTGAGGTCATCTTTGGACGTTAGAAAATCACCACTTTGAAAGCCCCCCATTTCGTCAATTTTGGGGGAAAAATAAAAAAATATTTTTGCACTCTATTCCTAATTATCTTTAAAATGATATACCGCAACCCTATGTAACTTTATAAAAAATATTTTACTTCGCATTCGCTTCTATGAGAGCCCCCCTGAAATAAAGATTTTTATTATTTTTTAAGCCATATTCGGCGGGAGGCCATTGGTTTACATATTATATTTAAAGCTGAAGTAATTGCGTTCAGTAATTCAGAAGTTATAATGCTCTGACAGACGGACGGACGGACGGACGGACGGACAAGTGCCAATTCACCCAAGTAGACTCAGAGACCTTCGCTTCGCTCGGTCAATAAATGATTTATTTTATTACAAACATTAATACACTTTGTCATTTAAACGCTTGGGTATGTTTATAAAACAATAAAAAATGTTGAGCTTAGATAAATATCAATGTGTCAAATCGATTAAAACTTCTTCATAAAGAAAGTCAAAAATCGAATCAGTAACGCATTAGAACATCACTGAATCGAGCTGCCAAAAGTAAAATAAATGGTTGGACAAATATTAATACAAAAACGTACACATTATAACACATTCTGAGGTGCAATTATGTATCCATTCTCATAGGATATAGTACATACCTAAACGTATGAGAATGGAAACACGGAATTGAGCTCTAAGTCAATGCTGTTATGGTTTATTTTACTTTGAAGCCGAACTTTGACGATTTGATCGACAATTCTTACATAATCGCACCTCTGATATGTACCTAAATCAATTAAAAGTGTAAATGGCATTAACAGGTTATATCATGCAAAATAATTTTGGAAATTGGGATATTAAAAACTTACATACAAGGCATTATTTAATAATACAAAAAGGGGGAAACAAAATACAACAAAAATAATTTAGTCTTGTCATCTTCATAAAGAATTATTACTGCAAACTTTATACATAAACAAGATCTTTCATAAAATTTAACAAGTAAATAGGTAACTTTGCCTTATCTAGGTCATATCGCCCCAAGCACTTCTGCATAAATTCTAGATGTAACAATTTTTCTCTAAAATTAAACGTCGCGCACTTGAGCAGCTGGCCGGCTACCAAGATGAGCTTTATTTCTACTTAACCTGATAATTAACCTTTGGCTAGAGACCGCCGTTTATGAAAATGTTCTTTTTTATTTCAAAAAGTTAGCCCTTGACAGCAAACTCAAAGAAATCTAGAAATCTAGAAATTCTCAGTACTAGCCCTGAGTTAGCAAGTTGGCGGTGTTTCACCCCCGTGCCTCGGAGAGCACGTTAAGTCGTCGGTCCTGGTTATTATCACTAACATGATAATAGTCTTTAAAGCCCGCCAACCCGCATTGGAGCAGCGTGGTGAGTCTAAGCTCTAAGTTCCTCTCTCCTATGAGAGTGGAAGCCTGTGCCCAGCTGTGCGACGTTAAAGGGTGGATGGTAACTGCAATCTCATCTGGCGGAAGTGATGATGCAGTATAATGTGGTAGTGGGCTATGGAATATGGCAGTTAATACCCATAACCCTAATTGGTGTGCGGCAGGTTTTTGCCGGTAGTCACAACCGAAGCCTCCCACCGTACTAGACCAAAGAAAATTCAGACGCTACCGCCGATTCGTAAAACTGATTCTCCTGGGAAAAGCCGGCAAGAAACTCAGCAGTTGCACTTTTCTTAACAAGAAAAATGTTACAAAATATAAATAATTGATTGATCAGTAAGCCCTTGTTTAAAATAATATTTAAAATAAGCGCTTAGATATTACGATATTATGAGTCATTTTGACATTCGCTTATAGCACCTTTACTGTTACCTATTCTGTGATAATCCATACTCATATTATAATAAATGCGAAAGTATGTCTATATGTCTATCAGCTACGCTTTCACGGCCCATCTGTTCAACAGAATTTGATGAAATTTGGTATAGGGACAGTTTGTATCCCGGGGAAGGACATATTATGCTACATTTTATGCCAGAAAATCAAGAACTTCCCCTGGGAATAAAAAAAAAACTTAATCCACGCGGGCGAAGTCGCGGGCATCAGTTTGTACATAATATAACATTAGTGTACCTAAAACTCAGCCCTGCAGCGCAACCTCTGGAAGTGAATTTATATGGGTCGTTTACTCTATAAATGTACGTGCCGACGAGGTCCCGGGTTCGAGTCCCGGGTCGGGCCATAGCAAGTATTGGGTTTTTCTGAAAAGAAATTCTCAGTACTAGCCCGGAGTTAGGAAATTGGCGGTGTTACACCCCCGTGCCTCGGAGAGCACGTTAAGCCGTCGGTCCTGCGCCTGATCTCTCTCCGGTCGTGTCGGATTTTCCGTCCCATCGGGCTATGAGAGTAAAGGAATAGAGAGTGCACCTGTGTATGCGCACACACTTGTGCACTATAATATCTCCCGCGCAGATGGCTAATCTCTATGGAGATAGGCCGCCGTGACCGAAAATCGGTCGGGAGGACATTATTATTATTAAATGTACGGGCACAACTAAATGTTACGTTTTATCCCGTTAGTGCAAGAATTACGGCCAAAAAACTGCTTCTAACAATGCTATTCAGTACGATAGTTCCTTAGTTAAGATGATTATTGTGGGATATTAAAACAACACGGCTTTGAGCGAGTGTAGTATGCCCCCTGGACTTATGAAGTTGGCGGTGTTTCATCGCCATACCTTCCAGAATTATAGTGGAATTCACTGCTTGCGCTAATACCAAATACAATAATATGACAACAATCCAAAAAAAAATAAAGAAGAACGCATAATGTATCGCACTTCTGATGTCAACATTGAAAAGGTGACAGAGTTTTACTTGGATGAAGTGTTACAATAGTCCAGCGTATGTTGTTTGTTGCCGTTATCGGCACCCGGGATAGAAATGGAGAAACGGGTCAAAATGTAGGATAATTTTTATTCCTGAAAATCAAAGAAAACCGTGGTATATTCAATAACTTGAATCCACGCGCGTGAAGGTGCGGGCATTATCTACTAATCAATAATAAAATTAATATTAAAAAAAAAATTCTTTAAAAATATAAACACCAAAATCTCGGATATCTTTTCAATTTTTACGATAAAATACACGGACAATAGCGCGCTTAACCGGTCATCGCTACGTCGCGACGCGCATTGTCGAACTAAAGGAAGTATGGCCGCCGAGATAACTTTCACCCTGTTAAATAAAGACGACAGTTTTATTGAAAGTAGGGCCGTTTTCCTTCTGTAATTTCCTCGGGCCACCCTTTAGGTGTGGTGTAAGTCAAGAGCGCAATACCAGCCGTTGTCGTAAACCAACGTAAAAGTCATATGTTTATTCAAAACTAGCGGTCCGCCCTGGCTTCGCACGTATGAGCACTAATCATCATAATAGTCCATACCCAATAATAATAGCCAGTCAGCACTGGGCAGCACATAAGGTTTTAAATTAGCACTGCGGTATCAACCCCTGCCACTGCACGTCGCGCCGCGCCTATATTTCGGTTACGCGTTACATTATTTCTATGTTATCTTGTAAGATATTCGTCTAAATTAAATTGTGTACAGAACGAATTTGGTCTATATTAAATACTTGACATGTAATTATTACTATACTAATAGATTCCACTACAGCCTATTAAAGTCCCACTGCTGGGCACAGGCCTTCACTCTCACAGGAGAGAGGTAATCAGAGCTTAGACCCACCACGCTGCTCTAATGCATGTTGGCGGGCTAATAGATTAATACTATATTAATATTAGTAAATCACCTTCGAAAGTAAGGCTTTGTTTTAGATCAAATTTGAAAATCATAAAAATGGTTATTTATAAAACCGCTATCGCGGACTTTTTTAAAACTTTTAAGAGAAACAATACCACCATACATTGTTTTTGTGTAACTTTTACTATTTACGCAGCGCTTCCACAGAAGCTCTCAGATCAGGCTTTTTTTCCGACCTACTTCACATTATAGCAATTTTCGTAGAGATCCCTAATTTTTTTGAAAATAAAATATAGCCTATGTAACTCGCTGATAAAGTAGCTTTCTATAAGTGAAATGATATTTAAAATCGGGTAAGTTAGTTGTTTTTTAAGTTTAACCATTACAAAAAAACAAATCTTTCCTCTTCATAATATTAGTTTAGACTAGATGATCATTCTTATGATAGCGACTTCATTCGCGTGGATTAAGTTTTTTTGATTTTCACGGAAACTCCTTAATTTTCCTGGACAAAAAGCCCCCCGGGTATATCCCGGGGGGCTTTTTCTACCTTTCCTTCTACCTTTTTACCTAATTGCATCAAAATCGGTTGAAAACATGGGCCGTGCAAGCGTAGCTAGACAGACATGCTTTCGCATTTATAATATTAGTATGGATACTGCCATCTTTTTGTTGAGTGCAAAATTATGCGCATCAATAATTAAGCGCATAACATGAAAGGATCAAAGATTGCATAACATCTCGTCCTTTCATGTTATGCGCAACCGACTGTAACTTAAACGGATGCGTATCTGGAGATAGAGACATTTTTCGCTTTGCCACAAAGTTAAAAACTCGTTATTCGCGGGCGAAAAGTTAAGGAGAGCCCCCATTGTGCCTGGGCGGGAATTTATCGCAGTCTGACGAGGCCTGATTATTTCCTCACAACAAGACGTCCTAATTGGAGGGAGATTGTCGGCCGTTTGCGCTTTCAGACCTCTGTGGTTATGCTGCTGCCTACTTTTTGATGTCTGACAATTTTAATGCAATTACCGTAATTGTTGTACATGTACATTCATATTACGTATATTGTATTCCCGGGTCGGGCCGTAATTAAGTATTGGGGTTCTCTGACAAGAAATTCTCAGTACTAGCCCGGAATCAGGAAGTTAGCGGTGTTTCACCCCCATGCCTCAGAGATCACGTCAAGGCCGCACCGGTCCTGTTCCTGATCTCTTTCCTGTCGTGTCGGATTTTCGGTCCCAAGGGGCTATGAGAGTAAAGGAACAGAGAGTGCACCTGTGTTGCACATACACTAATTGTGGTCTATAATATCTCCCGCGCAGACGGCTGATCTATCTGGAGATTGGCTGCCGTGGAAGTTAGAAGAGTTAGAAGTTAGAAGTGCGTGCGGATTGAACCCTCGACCATCCAAATAAGAGGTCGAATGTCTCAACCACTAGGCTATCCTTGCTAGCTAGCTATATTTGCCACTAGCTGATGCCCGCAACTTCGTCCACGTGGTTTAAGTTTTTTATATTCTGGGATAAACAGTAATCTATGTTACTATTCAGGACCTCAATTAAACGCATGCAAAAAATCACTTCGATCCGTTGCTCGGTTACGGCGTGATTGCTGGACAAACCAACAAACAAACACACTTTTGCATTTATAATATTACTATTATGCTAGCTTCTAATAGCGAGAAAAAAAAATTAGTGTTTATTTACCATACAGAAAATAAAGATGAAATGTAATACGAACGCGACAATGAATAATTTTCTTGCTTATTAACATTTTCGACAAAATACATCCGTCGTCCTTTATTCATCCCGTCAGAGCTCCAGTTGTCTTGAGGCTTATGGGATACGCTAACCAAGGGTGGAGACACACTAGCAACTTTTATCTCCACAATAATTATTTCATGTAACAAAGTCTGCAACTATTGTCGGATATAGATGACTAACTGATCCCCGCGTGAATTTATTTTATCCCGCGGAAACTCCTTAATTTTCGGCCTATGTCACTATCCAAGTCCTCAACTATACCTATGCAAAAAATCACTTCAATCCGTTGCTCTGTTGCAGCGTGATTCAAGGACAAACCAACTAATGAACACACTTTTGCATTTATAATAAGATTAGTGTGATATCCCGTGCGTTTCTGCTTTCTGCTGCTGCTACAAGCGACACAAGAATTGAACTGCGACAAAATGTCGATACAGTCATCCGTGCTCTCTAGCAAGTTTTTTTCTTATCATATTCATCTCAATCAATCGCCATCACTTTACGGAGCACGGCTCTCCAAAATTCGACAGTATTTTAATCCATTAGTCTACCACGCTGGCCAAGCGCGCATTGGCAGACTTTGCAGGCTAGAGAACATAGAAATCTGCATGCCTTAGAATTCTCATTGGATTCCTCTTAAGCAAGTGATATTATTAAATACTTAATTTATTACGTGAATTGGGTATTTGACAACTAGTCAAATCAGTTTTTTTTTCAAACATCAAAACGCGGGTTCTTGTATGAAACATTGAATAGTGACGTCATCCAATTTCGATAGTTATTCAACATAAAACTATCAGTGGACATGGATATTACGTCTTTTGGGAGATCCTTTATTTAATAATCACTAAAAAATAATTTATTTGCATAGTTGTCAAATAACCAATTGTTAAGTAAGAATTATTGTCGAGACAAAAGTTGAGCGTGTGTGCGCGATCTAATTATTTCGTGAAAAGTCGCGGATAAAAAGAAAAAAATATCCCCCAGGCGTACTTTATTCACGCGAATAAAACAGCTAGAAACATATGCGTGGAACAGCCTTTCACATATATAAATAAGTTATACCTATACAGCCTTATTACGTACGTACCGCGTATACAAATATTAAGAGTTCATTCCTCTATGACGTGTCGTTTCTATCCATTTTGTTTGTGTATGGTTTGTGTTAAGTCATCATCATTATATCGATCTATACCACTGGACTACTACCAGCTGAACTATTACTTATTCTGTGCTTCTACATAATACTGAGTACGGTTCTCCTAAAAAAATTACAAGGCTGTAAGCTATATTCCACGCTGACCAAGTGCGGATAGATTTAAATTACAATTCAGACTTTATTAAAAAAAAATTAAAATAACGCGCTTACTTCACTCGCGCTTGTACAAACGGATAATTAATTACTATTAATGATATTACTAGATGATGCCCGCGACTTCGTCTGCGTGGATAAAGGTTCCCACGGGAACTCTTTAATTTTTCGGGATAAAAAGTAGCCCTTACCGAGATTATTCCTTTATCAAATTTTATCAAAATCGTTTTAACAGATGTGCCGTGAAATCGTACCAGACAGAAAGACAAACAGACACACTTTCGCATTTATAATATAAGTATGGATGTGAAAGAACCTTTCATATATCTGAAACTGAAGGTTTTTAAGTACAGCCCACTATTGATGACACATGATTTTTTCTAAATGGCACTTTAGTTTTTTGTACAGTATAAACCAAGATTTTCGTCCGCATTCCAGAATAGGCCTCCGCCCGGTAGCCTCCTAGATATATTTTATGGAGAGAGCGCACTCTTTTTGCAATAGCCTCCAGAAGGTGCGGTACCCAGCCCTTCATATTTACGATTAAGTCGTGATCAGAAACATAATATAGGTACGGTATGTTTTTTGTCGATAGCCCGTCGATACACGATGTTCTTAAAACTTCGCTTCGCTTGGATTGGTTTTCGGTACCATTTATGTAAACCGTTCGATTTTATTTTACGCTGTATTAAAGATAACTTTAGCGTTTAAACTGTCGTGAGGGATAATATGCCCAACTCCATGAATAAGCAATGCTTACCTATATACATATAGTAACTATAAAATAGCTTAAAATTTAAATTCTAAATTCTTAACAAATCCATACTAAATACGTTAGTGAGTCAATCTGTCTGTCTGCTGCGCTTTAACGGCCAAAGTAGTTCAACAGATTATGATGAAATTTGGTATGGGGATAGTTTAGAAACTATATCTGGGAAGGATATCTCGGACCAAGCTGGAAAAAATCCAATCCTGGAAAATTGGAAAGTTCCCGCGGGAATCAAAAACCTTAATACACGCATACAAAGTATTGGGCATCATGTAGTTAACAATAATTTTAAACTCTTACAACTAGAAAGAGAGAAATTACTAAGAACCGATAGATGTTGAGGTCCTGAGGTGCTGAGATGGCGACATCACATAATATGACTGATAGATATAGGTAGATTGAATGCAATGTCAATTTCATAAGCCTAGTCATTTCCTATCGCTTCCTTCATATTCCTTGACATATGTCAACGTCATCTACAAAACCTCTTGCAACACGACCGCTGACGCGCGTGCACGCATTTTCCGGACGAAGCAGTATTTTTTCCCGTCGAAGTGCAACTAAACAGTATATAAACGAGCTCGTATTAGTGCGAATAAACAGTGCGTGTCAAAAAGCATTATTCATCACGGATGTCCGAAGTTAGGATGTCACAGCATCCTGTGTGAGAGACGCAAGCTGCCTACGCGCATGAAACATCTAGCCGCGAGCCAGCCACAGGTGACCTTTCCCACCGTTTCCTCGCCCTTTGAGCATCCAATGACAAAGTAATAATATTTAACTTACTAAAACGCACGTAGCTCAGCAAAGATAATGATACAACTGTATAATAATGAAACTGTTTCACTTTCTGAATGTTCTATTAACAAAACTATCAGCATACAAAAACGATCTAGGCTACCTCTGAATAGATCGGCTTGCACAAAGCATAATGAGCTCATTAAAGTATGAATGGAACCTCCGCGGCGGTTCTTACACAGACTAACTGATAACGATATTATTATTATACCCAGGTGCAGGTACAGGAAACCGCCAGTCCACGAATTCTTATCTTGACAAAACCGGACAAGTACGTGTCGGTTCACGCGCAGTATTCGGTCCGTAGATTCTCGTGACGATGTGTGGACATTTTATGTTTGTAAGTCCCGACGTATGCCACGCTTCATCTATCGAACCACTTTCTTACACCTAACTATTTTATGTCGTCGAAAATTTTGATGAAGGGCGTCCCCTCCTAGTACGCTTGCTTCTACTGGCTAGATAATAACACAGAATAGGTAATTGTACGTATAATAATATGAATTGCGGAGTTATAAAACTCAAGCTAAGTATCAGAGTTCCAAGCGTGCTCTGGTGTGAAAAGAAGCTCAGAACAAACTCAACCGGGTATTATTATAATCTGCATCTCACAATACCATTTAAAACTTATAAGATAAGTTTGTAAATGTACTTATTAGTTTATGAGTTCCTCAACCAACCTATCTACGAGTCTACAAGACTGCTACGTTAGCTTACCACAACCATAATTCCTTTGCTACGAACGTGAGCGTCTACGAAATTGCTACGAAAACTTTGTCTCTTCGCGGCGAAAACACAAAAAGTGCACAGGATGAAAAATGGTTTGTCATTTTGCACCGGTTAAAAATGAAGCCTCAAACTCGCCGTTTACCAATTACGCGGCCATCTTCAAGTCTAACTGAATAAAACTCGGCGTCTTTTCATCATTTTCGTGTGGAAAAGTTTTAGTTACTTTTTGCGCCGGGCCTGATTTACGAGCGACCCGCGCGTCCCTCGCGGCGTAATAAAAGACTTTTGTAAAAACACCGTCAAATTATTGCCTCGGTCGATGAGGCCGTTGCCGCCGGTGTGAAAATTGAGTGTTTGTTACACTTTGCAGGGTTGATAAATAGAGTAAACAGTGTACCTGTAATTTTACAAAAGATACGGAATAAAGGTCTAAGTTTGAATATAACCTTTATTGGAATGATTCTTGGATGGGATTTAATTTTTAAGGTAACTTCTCGGTAGTAATGTCATTTCAAACCAGTGATAGATTCACTCGACGATTCAATAGCACTTGTAAAATTTTATTTGGATAATCCATCGACCCCAATATCGATGAGAACCATTTTGGGCTATGAATTAATTCTTAATTGGAGTATAGGAGCAGGCATTAATTTCTAATCAAGTCCGCGATAATCAATGCACTAGAAACTTAATTCCCGAAAACTAGAGATTCTAATAGCTCCGCTAAAAATCCTATTTAAATACATTAAAACGTAGGAAAAGGCAAGAACTTGGACTCGTACTACAGACAGAATATTTATTGAATTCGGAAAGGTTCTAATATTCTAAGACCCTCTTCCAAGCAGTGTCTAGACAGTTAAGGGTAGGTAGGTATACCGCGAGTGAGGTGCAATAAAAGTGGCGTTAACCCGTTCCCCATGCTGAATATTTTACACAAGGTACCAGTGACTGCGAGTTCCAGAACCTACAAATGTTTAGAATAGAGCCGTGTGTTTTTTAACCGACTTGCATAAAAGGAGGAGGTTTTTTTTAATGCATGTCGGTGCATATCTCCGTGTTTTCTTAACTGATTTGAAAATTTTGTCTATCAGTCGTTAGAGGTAGCTCTCGAGGTGGTCCCATAAAAAAATCAAATCCTCAACCCTGACACTAAAAAGTTAAAAATAATTTTGATTTCTACCAACTATGTTGAAGTCGGGCGGGTATAAAAAGGATAAGCAAAGTTGACGCATCAGGCTCGCCCGACTTCAACATAGTGGGTAGAAATCAAAATTATTTTTTACTTTACAGTGGCGTTGGAAGTTGGTTTTTTGGAAAGAATTTTTATCCTGTAACCATAAAGCACCATCTACCATGGCAGCCTTATTTTATACTAAGATCTAGCTTATGGGCTAAACTAAGTAATATTAGGTTAACTTAAACTCCTACTTCGAGTAATTTCTACATCAAATTTACAGTCCAATGACTCCTTAATTCTCATATACTTAGTGTTCACTATGTCAGTGTGACCTTGATAAGTAGCACAAGCACTATTTCACTAAAACTGCACTCAGGACACTTTCTACATTAATTCGACCGGTTTCGTTATTTTGAGTCTCCTTTAAATAATGACATCGGTGCTATCGAGAAGCTTTAAATAGCATCCAGATTAACATTTTTTTTTAAATTTTTGACGACCTCCCTGGCGCAGTGTTGAGCGCTGTTGTCTTAACGTCCCGGTTTCGATCCCCGGCAGAGTCAATTTGGGAAATTATAATTCTGAATTTTCTCTTGTCTGGCCTGGTGGGTGGCTTCAGCCGTGGCTATAGTTTCCACCCTACCAGCAAAGACGTGCCACCAAGCGATTCAGTAGAAACCGATTAGGGGTATGGGTTCAATATAACTATACCCCTAACAGGTTAGCCCGCTACCTTCCTAAACCCGAACAACGGTGCACCCGCTTCATCACTTCCCATCAGGTGAGTACGCAGTCAAGGGCTAACTTATAGTGGATAAAAAAAAATATGATGGCAAAGTCGGGGCCGTGGTGAAATGCTTTTTTGGTCTTGAAATATTTCATTACGAGTTTTCCGGGATGAAATCTCATAATTCGGCTCACACTGATAACGCGACAGAGGGCGCCACGGGCTTTGTGCTGCTAATTAGATCATTCGGCGGGCTTCCGTACTGCACCTGAGAGGAATACAAAGGGATGACGTAACATTACGTGTATGCCTCACGTGGACGTTGGAATAAGTCTCTGCATAATAGAGTAATAGAGTAATAGAGTAAAGCAGAGTAATTATAGATTAGGTATATTATGTAAATGAGACATTATTTGATTGTTGATTAGTCGAAATAGAGTGGGGCCAAAAGTGGGGCGCCTTGTCGTGGACTGAACTATCTATATTTTTATTATTTATTATATATTTGGGTTTCTTGTTGGCTAAGATTCAGTACAATCAGCTTTCCTAACCGGTGGTAGAGTCTTATAATAAGTGATACAAGTTGTTCTACGTGAAATAAATCATTTTATTTCATTTCATACGGCACTATTATATTATAACGAACAAGAACACAAATAAATAAAATGATAAATAAAAAAACTGTTTCTAATTTTATTATATTTATAAAAACTACACACCGTCCATGTGATCGTTAATGGGAATGGTGCCAAAAACACATTATAAACGAATATTAAAATAGTTGAATAGCAAAATAAAACAACCAAAAAAGTACCAACGAAAACTAGAGATCTATCAGCACAAAATAGTAAAGAACTGGTATAACAAACAGCGTATTTATAAGATTGTCTGTACGCTCCACGTGGGCCGATTGTAAATGGCTTTCAAATAGCTCACAACGAGAGTTTTGTGCTGGGCTACAGTGTGCGTGGCTATAGGCTGGCTGGGGATACACGGGAGGATGATCAGAGGATGATCAAGGATGAAAACGTTGATGTTATAAAAACGCCTTAAAATGTGTCAGGAAAAATAAACCCATATTATTTAATAACATTCCCTTTCTCCTATGAGAGTGGAGGCCTGTGCCCAGCAGTGGGACGTTAATGGGCTGTAGTGGTGGTGGTGAATATAATAACATATTCAAAATAGCTCATTTGGATAATGTACTTATAATTCAAATTCCGCATCGCTTTTTAAAACAATAACTAAAAATAACACCCCATGCATTAGTTATTAATTTTTATTGACATATTATTTATTTATCTATTTCTACCTATTTTAACTAATTTTATGATGCATGTTGAGTTATCCTGTAAGTATGTAATCAATGGTAGTCATACTATTATTTAAAAAGATCCTTGTATTACTGTTGGCTTCCTATTAAATAAATAAAATAGAATACTGGTAATGGATGGAGGGTTATTAAATTCGTCGTTTTAATAATCCTCTGGGGAACTCACTAATACTCCTGGATAAAAGGAATCTATGTCTTTCTTCCAGATGCAAGCTATGTCTGCAGTCTGCACCAAATTTGGAAAAACTGTAACGTAGTGCGAAATTCGCTATTTCATACTTGGCCAGCGTGATGGACTCTGGCCGAATACTTCTCATTCTGCGAGGAGACTCGTGCTCAATAGTGAAATGATGATGATGATGATAACATTACGGGTCGAAATGATATTGAAGCTGAAGGAACTAGAAGTTTAATCGAGTCGAGTCAACATCTCCTGAAGATGCTCTGGTATCGGAGTGAAATGTACGTTGAGAATAATTTGGAGGATTTCTGTGGTGTGGTGAATATCGCGGGCTATAAGTGCGGGATACACACTGTACTACATAGAATTGCCTATTGTCGCAGATTATATCGAATTATACTTCTAGTTGTCAAGGACTTCCGCAAAATGAACGCCTTCGTCTATCCAATATTTGATATTGAAGCGACCAGACAAGCGTTCAAGACAGGACCGTAGCCACTGTTCTGTCGTATGTTTTCAATTCGCCAGCAGTTAGTTGCAATTCGCGCCACGGGCCGGCCATAAACCGCGGGCGCCACCGTCGCGGCCAGATGGTGCTGCCCGCGATACGCTCCCGCACTGTGCACTGAGCACTGATGTCCTGCAATAAAATCCGCAATAAACTATAGTATTTGGCTTCACTTTAAGCTTACAACTATAGAACCCAGTAATTTAGTGCTCAAAAAGGGGGTTACCTGGAAAGTCTCTCGGGGGAATTTTCACTTTGCCCGCTCGTATCTTTGCCGCTCGCGCCGCCATATTGAAATAATGGCGCCCAAAAACACTTTTTTGACAATAACTCTTTTCGTACTAATTTTACGATGAAAATAGATAAAGTAAACTAGAGAAAACTTCTTACAGTATTTCATGCAATTCCTTTTTTTGGTAGAATCAATAGTTTAAGCGTACAAGAGCCGCAAACCAAAACCTAAATTCACCTTCCACAGTTTAAATAAATTTGTATTGTGGGTGTTTTACTATAGTTCTTTAAACTAAATTAGATTGACTTGGCTATTTAGTTTAAAAATCTAGTCTAATGTAGTTTAAAGAAATGTTTTAACAAATTACTGTATTAATATTGCGTATTCAGATATAATAATTCTAGATACATTGTACATTTGTTGAATGTCAGTAGTGTTGCTAATTGCTAATAGTGTTGCAAAAATGACAGCTTTAAATTTAGTTCTGTCCCTTTCCGCAGGGAGTATTATGAAAGGGTTAGCAATATTTTCAATGCTTTCATTTTAGTTTAGAGTTTGTACACTACAAAATCAGCCCCAGTTTCTTAAACGTGCTTTAGTTTGAGAAGGATCCCACAACAAACTCGGGCGTGTAGTTTAAGCGACATTAAACATTTTTGAAAATCACGTGGGAACAAGGACGTGATACCTATCACGTCTTTGTTTTTCCGAGATAGCCGATATCCTTCCCGGGATAAAACGTACGTACGTTAAATTTCGTTAAAATCGGTTTAATAGCGTGTTTATCTGCTTCTCTGCCTGCTATATTTTCGTGGCCCATACATTTAACAGTTTTTGGCGAAATTTGGTACAGCGATAGCTTGAATCCCCGGCACAGGCTGTTGTCCCGCAATATGTTTCCCAGGGTATTTTCAAAAACCCAAATGTAATCAATACTATAAATGCGAATGTATGATTGTCTGTCTGTCCGTCCGTCCGTCTGTATGTCTTACCGTGTCTGTCTGTTGCACCTAAATCCGACATCTTTTCAACCGTTTTTGATTAAATTTGCACCTAGGGTCATACATAGATAGATTTAATCTCCTTAACTTCTCCTAATCCTAAGGTTGCCTGGCAGAGATCGCTGCTAAGCGATAAGGCCGCCTTTTTGTATTCTACTTCCTTCTGTGTATTTGTGTTCCTTAATTATTATTTTTCCTTTTTGTGTTGTGGTGTACAAATAAAGTGTAAAATAAATAAATAAATAAAATAGACTAATTTTATACCGAAAAATTGAGGAGTTCCCGCGGTGATAGAAAATAGCCTCACCAACCCGGACGAAGTCGCGGGCATCATCTCGTATTATCTAAACACTGTAAAGCTAAAATTATTAAAAAATTAAAATATTCAGGCCTTATGCTATCTGTGGTTGTGATGCCAGTCTAGCGTCCAGACTCCAGACTCCAGTCCAGAGTATCTAGAGGGATAGATCGTGGTGTAATGTCAATATTATGATTACCTTGTTTGTGTGAAATGGTAAATTAAAATATATTAAGTGGATAACCAGTGTTTCCTTTTAATAATACTGACTGACTATCTCTGACATTTTCAGAGTAGACGTAGTTAAATACTCGTTCTTATGCTACAATAACATTTGAATTCGGTCTCGTTGCCAAATCCGCACTGTCAGTAGTTAGCAGCACTTCGGCTCGCGCAATTTTTTCCCCCCGGCCCACAAAACGTGCGTGCCGTATGTTAAAGAAGGCAATTTGGCGCCGCGGTTAACATCGCAGGCGGAGGTTAACGAATGCTATAGCAACTGTTACGAATGGCGTTATAACTTGTTTTGTAAGTACAGACATCCAGTATTCATTCATAGATTCTCTATCTATACATCGTTTGTATAAGAGTCGTTATCACTATCAATCAAATAAAATTGAATAAAATGTGAAAATATAAAACGAAATTTTATAAATATACCAGCCCATTTTTAGTTTTTTTTTATTAACGCGGGAATTCTTTAATTTTCCGGGATAAAAAGAAGCCTATGTGTTATTCCAGACTATAATCTATCCCTGTGCTAAATTTCATCCAGATCCGTTCAGCCGTTCTGGCGTGATTGAATACCAAACATACATCCCTCCATCCATTCATTCAAACTTCTGCATTTAAAATATTAGAATAGAAGTATAGATAATACTTTAATAACAAACGAAACATACAAAATATAAGGAAAAAAAAAGAGGAAAGTAGCTGACAATTTAAGAACCCTTGTCGCTTCTTCTCTTCTCTTTCTTAGTAGGTAGTAAAGATGTTCGACTGCGGATTACGAGCAACTGGGTTAGATTCCCGTGGTCGGGTTATAATTAAATATTAAGTCAATCTAAAAAAAATCCTAAGTATGTAATAGTAGTAGTAGTAGTAGAAGAATAAACTCGCTATTCTACAGCAAGTGCTGTCTAAACCTCCTTTTAAGAGGGCCAAGTATTATTTTCCATGAATAAGTAATCAACTTGAGAGCAATTTTCCGAAAAATATGGCATAATACGAGAATGTAAAGCAAATTGAGAGTACAGATCATTAATTCCAATTTGGAGGTACAGTGGGCTGCATATTAAAGTTTAAATTGAACGTACACTGCGCCTCGGTGTAAGTCTGCATTAGGAGTCTCGCGGGAAACAGTTTTGTGCTCAGGTTATACGGGCGAGCGGAAAGCGGATAGTGAATTTCATAGAAACAAACTTTTATTAATTCATCTGATAGAAAGTTAATCCATATTAAGATACAATCACTTAATGAGGACTCACAAAATGTGAGCTTGAGGTTGTCTAGTCTAAAAAATATATAAATAAATACAAATCAACACGCACCGCCATCATGTATGTTGTTGTTTGATGTTAGCTTTGTAGACCAGAAGCTCTATAGCGTAGAAATTATTGCTACAGTATAATAATTGCAATCACAACCTCTTCCGTCCGTGTGATTTGAAAAATCAATCTCTGCATTTACTTTCTAGGTCTCGACAGCCGCGCCTCTCATGCACCATAACCGCGGTGCATTCTCGAGGGTCGGGAACAAAGTATCGCTGCAGTTGTCTGCATAATTCACTTTATCGCCGCTGGAAGATATCCCGTCATAACTCTATTTCGGATCCTGCACGTTACTTCGTAATCCTTGCGGGGCTGCCACAGACTTTGTAGCCGCTACGTGGAAGGAATAAAGCTAGCCTGTTTCAAATTGCCCTAACTGGGTTATTTAGGAACCAGCAGCTAAGCGGGCAGGCTATAAAGCTTTCCTCGATCCACTAAATGTAACTAAAACCTGAACGATCGTAGCAACATTCTATTTAGCTACATTTTTAGCCGTCACTAGTAACTGACTTTCTGCTGCACTAGGGCCATACTGTCAACGCTTAAAGCCATATTGTTTAATTGTTGTTGAAGGCCATAAAACAAAATAAGAAGAAGAAGATTGTTGTTGACTTTCGTGTTTTAGAATTATAATCCTTATTTTAGGAACGTCAAGGTACGTGGCACCAAAATGTCATTATGAGTAATATTGCTTATGTACTGCTTGTAGCGTTGGCAGTATGGAATCACTCCTATTGACAAGGTTGTTTCATTGCTGCACTCGTTCATTTCACTTTTGAAACTTTAGACCTAATTACATCCTAAGCATCTATTTTATAATACTTACTACCACAGTCTATGGAGATACGTTCTGTCCTACCAGCCATCTGACGGAGACGCCTACAGAAGCGTGATAGCAGCGTGACAGGGGAGGGTATCTCGAGACTGGCATAATTTTCAATACAAAATTCTTTTCATTTTCTTCAAAAAATTCAACTTTTTGATTTTCTGGGACAGCCTATGTCCTTCCCCGGGATGCAACCTTTACTAAATTTCTTCAAAATCAGTTGAAATGTATGTCTGGTACGGCAGAAAAACACATTATTGCATTTATAATATTACTAGCTGACGCCCGCGACTTCGTACGCGTGGATCGAGGTTTTGTGGTTCCCGCGGGAACTCTTTAATTTTCCGGGATAAAAAGTAGTATATGTGTTATTCCAGACTATAATCTATCTCTGTAATTCATGCCAAATTTCATCCAGATCCGTTCAGCCGTTGAGGCGTGATTGAGTAACAAACATCCATCCATACATCCATACCGACATCCATACATCCAAACTTTCGCATTTATAATATTAGTAAGATAAGATAAGATTAGTATGGACACTAGCTACCTAGTGGACACCTACGTCTTTATACAGGGGTAAGTAGTTATAGTCCCACAAACTTAACTTACGCGGTAATCTTTTTTTTTTATATATGTATAGCAAACGAGCAGGCGGGTCACCTGATGGTGAGTGATTACCGCCGCCCATGAACATTTGCAGCACCAGAGGAACCGCCAATGCGTTGCTTGCTTTTAAGATATTTGTTTATCCGCCCTTTGAAGAGCCCCATATTATAATCATGAGGGAACACAGAAGATGGAAGCTGGTTCCACAATTTTAATAAAATAAAAACAAAACTAAACAGGCATAAAAATTAGTTCCAATTTTAGCCACCGGGTCAGATGGGTAAGTTGGTCGGACTACAGTGTTGAAGTATTGCCCTGTTCGTCGTAATAGAGTTTTCTCTCCGATGATGGCCGTTTTAAGTTAAAGTGCTTTCAGATCATAAACAGGGCATAAACAAAGCTTACCTGACCATCACCTATAAAAGCAGGCATTCCATATTCAATAAACAGCCATACAAAATATTTTTATGCAGATAATGTGTGTTTCAGACAAGATTTAACGGCGTAATTCCTTTTTTACGAGCGCCCGTCCCCTTATCGCTGTAATACGTGATATTTTATTATTTGTAGCCTACAGTGGATTGTATGGTGTTATGGCCATTACTTTCTTTTTAATGCTTCCGACTATAGGTGTATAATGCTAGAGAATAGAGATAATGTGAAGTATATTCAGGCGTTGGAAAAAATATTGCATCCCGCGGTCCACATTTTTTTTACTCCACTACAAGTTAGCCCTTGACTGCAATCTTGATGGTAAGTGATGATGCAGTCTAAGATGGTAGCGGGCTAACCTGTTAGGGGTATAGCTGTTATATTAAACCCATACCCCTATCGGTTTTTACACGGCATCGTAGCAGAACGTGAAATCGCTTGGCGGTACGTCTTTGTCGGTAGAGTGGAAACTAGCAACGGCCGAAGCCTTCCACCGGGCCAGATCAGAGAAAATTCAGAAATTATAAATTCCCGAATTGACCCTGCCGGGGATCGAACCCAGGACCTCCCACTTTTAAGACCACGATGCTGCACACGATGCACGATGCAAATGATGTATGCAGAAGTATGCACAGATGCTGATATCAATCATGATCAGAAGAGAAGAACAAGAAAAAGAGGAAAAGGAGAAGATGAATGAAAACGAGTGGTCGGCATAAAGAAATGCAAATGCGGTTCCGTGCTGATCGCGGAGACACGAGAGGGAGAAAACAACCAACTCGTACAGAAAAAAAAAAGATGCTCACCACTGTGAATAGAAAAGTAAGAAAGAAAATGGCGTGTAAATGATGCTTCACGGCAGCCCGTGTAGGCGTTCGATACAGTCAGCAAGGCCGCCCTGTCCCGGGTATTTCCGCGGGGAAATCATTCCGACTCTTATAGATGGCCTGTTTAGATGTGACGCGGCGTCATTTTTTACAACTGAAAGAGTTTTCTGTTACAGGTAGGAAGTTTGGAAATTAGATATAGCGTGAAGTACTTTACGGAGTGGAAATTCCGAGGTCTCGTACGAAGTGATCTACTTCCTCGTTCCTAATTCGAACCGCTAGAATATGGAATGCCCTTCCGGATTCCGTTTCCCCCCTCTTTTAATATAGGTACCTTCAAATCAAGAGTGAATAGGCATCTTCTACCTCAAGCTGCATCACCACTCGCAAGAAAGTCTGATTGCAGCCAAGCGCTGCCTGTATATTTAAAGAAAAACATAGTCTAATATGATATAATAAAACTAGCTGATGCTCGCGACTTCATCCGCATGGATTTAGCTTTTTGGTTCCCGCGGGAACTATTTAAATTTCTGGATTAAAAGTAGCCATGTGTTAACCCATGGTATAATCTATCCCCATTCCAAATTTCAGCCAAATCCGTTCAGTAGTTTTAGCGTGAAAGAGTTCCAAACATACACACGCTAATAAAAACTTTCGCCTTTATAATATTAGTGTGATGTGATACTGATTGTCTTGATCTAGTAGAAGGCTTTGTCCGTGGCTAGTTACAGCCCTACCGACAAATTCATTAACTGAAATGAATCATAATGTAATAATTATTAAAATATTTTAATTAAATCACTGTCAATATTTGCACACCAAAACGCTGAGTATATTGGAACTGCTAAATAATTATTGTATCTTTTTATATAATGTATTCGAGCAAATAAAACTATCTTTATCTTTACTCTACTATCTGCTATAATGTGAACTACCACCATGAGATTGCAGAATTTTTGAGATTGCAGAATTGACTAAATTGTAGGCTGGAATAAACAAGTAATCAAAATTATATTTTGCACATTCCTAATACGCTAGATTTTACAACGCTCTTCCGGCGACCGTGTTTCCTGCCACGTATGACTTGAGTATATTCGAGGCAAGAGTGAATAGGCTTTTTCTAGGCAAGCGTGCTCCAGCCAAGACCTCATCATTGCTTTGCATGATTGTCGTCAAGCGCAAGCCTATCATATCATACTAGAAAAGTCATAATGTCAATACTAGACATAAAAATAAACTTGTAATGCCTGTTTCTAGGTTTAGTAAAACTAGCAATTCATTTGTTGGAAACAGTGTCCGCTTCTATAATAAGCTCCCAGAAGACATGTTGAAGATGTCTCTGAATAAGTTCAAAGTTAATGTAAAACGTAAACTCATTGAAAAATCTTATTACCATGTAAAGGACTACTTAAACGACAAGGAAGCCTGGCAATAATTTGCTCTAATGTCTCTGATAGTTCCTTAGTAAGAATATTTGTGAGATGGTGATAATAAAAATAAAAAAACCGGCTGAGTTTGTTGTGGGCTCTTCTCAGACCAGGGCGCGTTTGGAACCCTCGTAGCTTTAGTTTTAAGATACCGTTACCCATTATCACCATCATGCTTTTTAAGTACTTATGTAATTTTTAGACGAAAATAAGTGTACATACAGTGTACCTATATTTAATAAATAAATGACTATGACTATGACTATGACTATAATATTATAAATGCTAAAGTGTGTTTGTTTGATGGGTTGTCCGTCGATCACGCCGAAACAGAGCAACGGATCGACGTGATTTTTGGCATGGGTATTGTTCAGGACCTGGAGAGTGACATAGGCTCTTTATATCCGGGAATAAAAAACTTATTCCACGCGGACGAAGTCGCGGGCATCAGCTAGTCTTGTTATAAAAAAAATACACGGGAGAAACAATTTTGAGTTAATATACTGTACAGTGTATTTGTCTACTTTAGATAACGAATACTGTACAATACAAGACCGTATGAGTAGGTACGTACAGATAGAGCTAACGTTCGTATCTCGTGATCGATAGATTGATATAATGAGAATTCCTATTGTCTAGTTCCAGCGTGTCTAGGATATGCTAGATAATGCATAATGCACTGCGAGTTCAGTACTAACCGATCTTGATGATTACCTGATTGTTTGTGTTAGATAATACGTCTGTAGATTGATTTGCTATCGTTATATAATGATGCCCGCGACTTCGTCCGCGTGGATTAAGTTTTCCTTCAATTCCCACGGGAACTCCTTAGTTTCCTGGGATAACGAGTACCCTATGTCCTTCCCCGGGATACAACCTATTCCTGTACCAAATTTCATCAAAATCGGTTGAACAGGTGGGCAGTAAAAGTGTAGTAGGTAGACAGACCGATACACTTCCTCATTTATAATATTAGTAAGTATGAATATCTTAAATTATTAGTATGAATATTATAATTAATGCTAAAGTATGGATGGATGTATTGATGTATGAATGTTTGTTACTCAATCACGCCCCAACGTCTGAACGGATCTGGCTGAAATTTGGCACAGAGATAAATTATAGTCTGGAATATAAAGTCTGGATTAATCTTTACTAATCTTTTAAACCTATTTTGGACTTGCCTATAAACAAATTTAAGAAATCCATTAAAAGTATGCTCCTGAAAAAAGCTTATTATACTGTTGAAGATTATGTAAATGATAGAGGAGCATGGATTTGATCGCTCCAGCAATGCTTATTTAATGAATTATTTAAAAAGAGCAACCACCTAGTTTCTTGCTGGTTCTTCTCGGTAGGAATGGCATTCCGAACCAGTGGTAGATTCACTTGACGATTCAAAAGTACTTGTAAAAGTTTATTTGAATAAAAAATATTTGATTTGATTTGATTTAATGGAACATTAATCTTTATAAGCAAATAGGTAAGTGATACTCACAATCGATTTACTAGAAACCGTCATAAGCTTGTAACAGCGTCATATCGTGTGCGCAAGGTGCAGGAATCCTTTGTGGGGTCGAGTGCACGCTTTTATAACATTCCCAAAGAGTTTCTTGATTTGCCATTACATAAATTTAAAGACTGTGTTAAACAGCATTTGTTAAGTCGAAGTTATTACACTATCGATGATTTTCTGAATGATAAAGTTGCATGGAAGCAACCGGGCTCGCATCCAGTGACCCACAACTCAGTCATGTAATACTTGTAACGTAATGTATGTGTAGTATTGTTACTAATTGTAATCTTTTTCTCAACTGCTGAGTTTCTTGCCGGCTCTTCTCAGTACAATCAGTTTTCCGAACCGGTGGTAGACTCTTGCCGTACCATAAGTGACACAAGTTGTCCAACATGAAATAAATAAATCATATTTTATCATTATAATTTATCAATAGCACATAGGCTACTTTTTATCCCGGAAAATTAAAGAGTTCCCGCGGGAACCAAAAAACCTCAAACCACGCAGACGAAGTCGCGGGCATTCGCTAGTCTATGATATAATATGTATAAGGAGAAGAACCAGAAAGAAATTCGGTGGTTGCTCTTTTGAAAAAAATAATTTACTTAGATACATAAGTACCTAACCGCTGTCTTTAGCATTGCTGGAACGAGTCAAATCCATGCTCTTTTATCATTTAGAGAATCTTCAAAAGTATAATAAGCTTTTTTTCAGCAGGATACTTTTATTAGATTTTTTAAACTTGCGTTATGGCATGTATGCTGTAATTCCTTTGTTAACTGATAAAATCAAAATAAAATATCGAAATACGAGCTAACTTGCACAGGGTGTTATATTTTAGCCATCCAGGAATATTTGCGCATCAGAAACTGTAGGTACTATTGTTAAGAAATGTGTGTGATCAAATGTTTTCATAATTTTACTCAGAAATCAGTTAACCGTGATATTATGGACCCTGAAACGTAGTAGACAGAAGAAAGACATGCAAACTTACAGACACACCTTTGCAAAATATAGTTAATACTATATTTTGCAAAGTTTTGCCATCAATACAAATGTATAGATTACAAAACGCATTTAGTGTGTCGTCCTAAGCTGTGAATCTGCCGTAGCGAGTCTGTTCAAGCCTTAATTTAACAAGCATAGAAATCGTAGGCAATCACAACCTAGTAGGGGTTGAAAGACAAATGTGCAGCAAAAAATATTTCTTTGTGACGTCAACTTCAGAGAGGGCGGTTTGAATATAGTTCGAGTTTTTTCTACAGGTTCATTGGGCAGCGGAGTTGCAATCGTATTCATGCTGTTATTGAAGACTAGCTGATGCCCGCGACTTCGTTTGCGTGGATTAAGGTTTTTTGGGTTCCCGCGGGAACTCTTAAATTTTTCGGGATAAAAAGTAGCCTTTGTGTTATTCCGGACTATAATCTTTGCCAAATTTCAGCCAGATCCATTCAGCCGTTCTGGCGTGATTGAATAAAAACAAACATCCACCCATCCATCCAAACTTTCGTATTTATAATATTAGTATTGTCACTACGAGGACACTGTTGAGTACTGTAAATTGAGTAGTTTTTTCATACTATAACTTACATAATATACCCGCGACTTCGTCGGCATGATTGAGTTTTTTTTTTAAATCCCGCGTGAAGTCCTTAATTATTATACGGTACAAAAAGTCACCTATGTCCTTTCTGGGGATGCAAACTATCTCTGTTTCAAATTGCATTAAAATCGGTTGAATAGAGGGCTGTAAAAAGTAACAAACAAACTCACACTCGCATTTTTAATACTAAGCTAGATGATGCTCTCGACTTCTTCCACGTTGGTTAAGGATTTTGTGATTCCCACGGGCACTGCTCTGTACGAAATATAATAAGCTTTCTAAGTCCAAGTATTTGAGCTGGGTGCTGATGTCAGTCAGTGAGTGAGTCAGAACTTTTCTTTTTATCGAATGAGAGGAATGTCTGCGCAATTAGCCTTTTGCGAAATAAAATGTAAATTTTTAATAATTCTCCTCCGCAGTTTAATTTCGCGGACAAGTTTCAAAGCTAGAAATGTTTGAACGTCTCAACGCACCGCTGGATAGAAAACCCTGGTCTTATGACACGCCAAGCGAAAATATCTCTTAATTACCACACCTTAAGGGCTCTAGTCGCGAATGTTTTTGCTTTGCCTCTCGACGGGGAGCCGTAAGTACGGAGCACTCGTGCTATGCTAGTGTGTGGTACAAGGAAAAACTCCTTTCTTGAGAATTTCTCAAAATACTATACTTTATTGTTGACTGAGGAGAAATCTTTTGAAATACCTACTTAAACTATTCACTCTTCAAGGTATACTAACCATTAGCGCCCAGACAACACAGGTGCTAAGAAACCAAATAAATGTAAAATTGTTTAAGTGTAATAAAATCCCATTAAAAAAGGTTTTTATTACACTTAAACGCGCATAATAGGAGGCTCCGTAAACAAAAAAAACATGCGTCGGCGTCTCTCTTACACGACGCCTATTTGGCTGGTCTTAAAATATACCCACCTTACAAAAAACAGTGAGTCTGTTACATAGAAAAAATACCTTTTCACGGCCCATCCAAATAAAAAGTTTATTAATGAAATTTGGTTCAGAGTAGCATGCAAGTTACCTGTGAACCAAATTGCATTAGACTCCGGAGATTTAGGTACAAAGGCTCCTTTTATCCCAGAAAGTTTCCAAGAAATATAAAAAATCTAGCGGTTGGTTTTTTTGTGCTAATTTCCATATTACCATAGCTTAATGTCATTAAGGCGATTGTTACTTTATTCATGTTTCCCTTCGATTGTTCATTTGTATTGATTTAGTGCAGGTATAAGTTGATATTTGGGATAAAAAGCCCCATCCTCAAGATACAATGTATCAAATTTCTTATTCAAACAAATAAAACCATCCTGACCTAAAACAACCTAAGACAACCCAGACAACAAAGGTGCTAAGAAACCATGTAAATGTAAAATTCTTTAAGTGTAATAAAATCCCATTAAAAAAAGGTTTTTATTACACGTAAACGTTCACTTGTAACTTGTACCATAAACATCGTTGAAAAAGGGAGGTTTCCTTGAGAGGTCCCCGCGGAAATTTTAAGTCTGCATTTATGTCAGTTTATTTTTCAAGTGTTAGGTAATTTTAGTGTTGTTAGCTTTTATTTGTATTATGAAATAAGTGCATTACTGTTGCGGATAGTGCTAAGAAAATGCACTTAAGTAAATTTCATAGTCGTTAAAGCGCACCTCCTTTCATAGATAATATAAGAAACAGAAGCTTAAAAAACTTTGATATGTTTAGAAACTTCCCTAGTGTGCGAAACACTATAAGGAAAATTACAAAATTAGATTTTCCTTTTTTAACAACTTCTTTTTACATTCTACCCGGAACACCAATCGGGCACAAACTTCAAAAATTTTTGAGCTATGTAAGTTTTAAGCAATAAAATATTTAAAACTGTAAAGGTTACCAAACTCTTCTCCTTCCGATAAGAGACTGGTGCTCAGTAGTAAGCCGGCAATGGATTGACCAAATATATAAAAGGAAAAGGTGATTGACTATCCACGCACAGCTCAAACCACTGGATGGATCGGGCTGCAATTTGGCATAGAGATAGCTTTTAAGACGTAGGCATCCACTAATAAAGGATTTTTGAAAATTATCAATAGGGCTTTGAAATTCGTATGAAAATCGAACCTAACATGAGCGAAGCCGTGGGGCAAAGCTAGTGGTTTGATAAGAGCACTGCAAAGGTAAAGAAAATCAATGTGAGAAAACCCTTACCTAATTGCCTCTCAGTTCTACATTTTCTTCTCAAAGGTGAGTGAAGTTTGTCAATACGCCCTTACCAGTGGAGGTCTATTCATTCCAAAGGGACCTGTGCGTCATTACGTAAATTAATAGTGTGGATTCGACTTGCTCCAACAATGCTCAAACAATTAAGTATAGGTGTATGAGGTATGGGTTTAATATAACTGCCATACCCCTAACAGGTTAGCCCGCTACCATCTTAGACTGCATCATCGCTTACCATCAGGTGAGTACGCAGTCAAGGGCTAACTTGTAGTGGAATAAAAAAGAAAGAGTACTGCAGTTACTTATGTATACCTATACTTAAATGATTACAATTGCATATTTTTTAAGAGAAAATGCTAACTTTCTTGCAGGCTCTTCTCGGAGGGAATGATATTCCGAACCTGTTTGGAATTCACTTGACCTTTCAAAATCATTTTATAAAAATTATTTTACCAAAAAATGCCATTTATTTAATTTTGATTTAATTTTCTCGGTAACTTTTAAAAGCATTTCTTAAGATAATTTGAGTGAAAAAAACTATGAATTTGATTTTGATTGCTTCGATCACGTGCTTCTATACAATACTACCGAGAAAGTTATTATCGGTAATATTGGATAGAAGCTTTACTTTGTGGAAGTCCATGATAATGACGGAACTAGAAGAAAGCAAGATACACACTGTACCACATAGATTTGTCTACTGTGGTGGATTATAGCAAATTAAACAGTTCCTTCATTTTCTCGGTAATGTTAGGTACTTATAGTGTTATTGTCATATTCTTAACAATATTATGACGTCACGTCAATAAACATAGCTGCCATATGAGCGGAAACTTCTCTGATTTGCGGAAACCTCGCATAACGACCGCTTTGCCGCCTCACAGGTCCAGTGCCATCTGTAATCATCGAGCAAACAATAGTAAAAGTTATTCTTTATTTTAATGGGCCATTGATGGTTTGAATGGTTGCCTGGTGGGAGGCTTCGGCCGTCGCTAGTTACCACCCTACAGGCAAAGACGTGCCGCCAGGCGATTCAGTGTTCCCGTACGATGCCGTGAAGAAACCGACTATATAGGCCAGGGGTATGGGTTTATACTGCCATACCCCTAACAGGTTAGCCCGCTACCATCTTAGACTGCATCATTACTTACCATCAGGTGAGATTGCAGTTAAGGGCTAAATTGTACCTAGTGGCGTTAAAAAAAATTTGGGAACATAGAAGTATTTCTAGTCAATATGCGTGGAAACACAACTATATTGAGTACTTCCTAATGGATATAAGTGTAGTTTTGACGCAAATTCACTCGCAGAAGTAACAAGGCGCCCATTGTAAGGTACGGGACAATGGGGGCTTATGGGAATCCCGTTTAGCCTTTGTCAGCGGGGACAAGGCTGCCGCAAGGATTTGCGCGAATTGCACTTTGTATGTTTCAACGTATTGTAGTGTTGAATTTCTTGTGCGTGTCTATAATCTCTTTGGATGGCCTCCAAATTAATTTGATAATGTTAATACTAGAAATCTTAATATTTTTATAAATAAATTAGTTGGAAACTGTGCCCTTTAATAACCGATAAAGGGTTCAATATAACTGCCGTACCCCTAATAAGTTGGCCCACTACCATCTTAGACTGCATCATCGCTGTATCATCAGATCGCAGTCAGGGGCTAACTTGTAGTGGAAAAAAAACAATAATAAGGGGTATAGGTTTTATATAACTGCCATAACTGCAATAACCCTAATCTTACTACCATCTAATCTGTAAAAAATAGGCCGTAATTTTTTAAACTTTTTAAAAAGTATTCCAATTATTTTTCGTTTCCTGAAATTATTTTCACCTCATCAGTAATCACAGCCGGTACAGAGCCGTAGCCACTGTAACGAAGTGGAGGAGAGTGACGGGGCTCTCCATTGATCCAGTCATTTGCATCGCAGACGGAGATGCAGACTCAGCTATCAGCAACGACTCAAAAACTAATCTCCGAAGTGCTAAGTATGAGAGCTGAGAACTTAGACAGCAAAAGCGGTGGAGGCGTGTTTTAAATCAATCTAGTATTATTTTATTCTACTAGAAAAGCCGCTATATTTTATAAAGCTAGTTTACACATTTTACGTATGCCTTAAAATATTTTTATTTGGTCATATTTTTATTGTAAATAATGTGAGTAAGTTAGATTTTCAATCGCATTAGGTTACCTGTAAAGATAGATTTAAGATTTTTACAAACATATATTTTCCTACTCCTCCTTGCGTCGTATTTCTGAAGGTTGTGTCCCCTTTCCATTAATTAAATAATGGTAGGAGTTTTCTTGGCATAATAATGCGGTGGGTTCCCACTTCCCACGTCCTTCCGCATACGACTCGAATAAGAGTATTAAAGCTCTTAGGTGTTTGTAACGATTATTATTATCAGATGTAAGTAATAATAACCGGGACCAACGGCTTAACGTGTTTTCCGAGGCACGGAGGAAACGAAAAGGCCAAATTTGAACGTCCAAATTCGGTCACCCATCCAGTTGACTTATATGCGTGGTCACAACTAGGCCACTCGTCTCTCATATTTTCCTAGCTGGTTCATATTAAATATGAAAATTGAAAAAATGAAAATATATAAAAATATAAAGAAGAAGCTTATTTGATACAAAGATAGTTGCAAGAATCGATGATTGTATTACAATTTTAGAACTTAGTTCTTTTTGTCACCATAAAACGTGGGGCTTGGAAAAAAGTAAGTGACAAAAAGCGGTAAACTTTCTCGGTAAACGGTCTCTCTCCCCCTAGTACAGATAGATAGAGACAGAGTACCTGTACTTAATTATTTTATTTCGGCGGCGGGTCACTTGTTGTTAAGTGATTATAGCTTGGCGGTACGTCTTTGCCAGTAGAACCAACCAAACCAGAAATTATTCAGAAATTATAAATTGCCAAACTAAGCCTGCCGAGGATCGAACCCGCAACCTCCCACTCATAAGACTTTCCACTGCGATAGGTTATTATTTTTTAGGTATGATGCTACTTTTTAAAAATCAAATTAGAACGACAGGTCTTGGGATTTTCTTGTTCCTTTTGTACAGTTTGCAACATTCCTGATTACGTCATTTATGTTTACATACCATTATCACTCTTAACACCTAAGAAATAAAGGCTATAACAGCATAAATAAAATATTTGAGACGTCTATTAATTACTTTGCGTAGTGTAATATTAATGTAAGATCTTGAACAATTTATATGATTTTTCCGTGGCGTCTTTTCTGCAAAGAATCTTAGTTGATGTTGGAAATTTTTAATTTCATTTAGAAATGCTAATATTCCATTAGGCTACCAACTGTTCATAAGATAGTGTTGAAATTGAATTTTATGTAAGTAATTATTTCTTAATTTATTATTTCTATTATTTATTTATATTTATTATTTCTTATTTTTCTTTTTGGCGGGAAAAAACGTGGAGACCTGGGCTGGAAAAATAGTACCGCTCAACTCCCGCTTTCTTACTCTAATATCGATGGGGATAGGCAGCTGATACCTGTTTGTTTTGTATCCACTACAAGTTAAAAATTGACTGTGACTTCACCTGACGGTAAATGATGATGGAATCTAAGATAGTAAGTAGCGGGCTAACGTGTTAGGAGTATATGGCAATAGTATTTAACTTATACCCCTAATCGGTTTCATGTTTTGACGACCTTCCCGAATTCGGTTAGTTAGTAATGAACATTTCCAAGGTTTTCCATGGTCGTCGGTGATCTGCTGTCAAAAAGAGCCGCGTCTTAAACAAGACGTTTCAATTAAACAATCAAATTAGAACGACAGGTCTTGGGATTTTCTTGTTCCTTTTGTACAGTTTGCAACATTCCTGATTACGTCATTTATGTTTACATACCATTATCACTCTTAACACCTAAGAAATAAAGGCTATAACAGCATAAATAAAATCTTTGACACGTCTATTAATTACTTTGCGTAGTGTAATATTAATGTAAGATCTTGAACAATTTATATGACTTTTCCGTGGCGTCTTTTCTGCAAAGAATCTTAGTTGATGTTGGAAATGTTTAATTTCATTTAGAAATGCTAATATTCCATTAGGCTACCAACTGTTCATAAGATAGTGTTGAAATTGAATTTTATGTAAGTAATTATTTCTTAATTTTTTTCTATTTTTCTTTTTGGCGGGAAAAAACGTGGAGACCTGGGCTGGAAAAATAGTACCGCTCAACTCCAGCTTTCTTACTCTAATATCGATGGGGATAGGCAGCTGATACCTGTTTGTTTTGTATCCACTACAAGTAAAAAATTGACTGTGACTTCACCTGACGGTAAATGATGATGGAATCTAAGATAGTAAGTAGCGGGCTAACGTGTTAGGAGTATATGGCAATAGTATTTAACTTATACCCCTAATCGGTTTCATGTTTTGACGACCTTCCCGAATTCGGTTAGTTAGTAATGAACATTTCCAAGGTTTTCCATGGTCGTCGGTGATCTGCTGTCAAAAAGAGCCGCGTCTTAAACAAGACGTTTCAGGTTCGAATCCGTCCCACGAAATTTGCAAATTTGTATTTTTTATTATTTTTTAAAGGAATAGCAAAAGTAGCTACGTTCTTACGGAGTATATAACGACACCACACAGCTTGTAATTTACTAGCCGTTATTAAAGAATTCTGTGAACGTTAGGGAAAATTTGTTTTCCTAGGATCTAAGGTACTTAATACTTATCCTATGTCCATCTTTAGCATGCAAACTCTGTGCTCAGGTCCGTCAACGGCAATAGATAGATAGACAACCAATTTACGCGACCCACTCAATATAGGGTCCTGAGGTCCCTTAAGAATCTTCAGACTCTTGATGAAAAGCACAGCAAAGAAAACTTTTATAAAATTGTTTTTTTTTGCCAGCGAAAGCCCGAACCTACGAAAAAAAACTTACCCGAGAAAAAAGGAAGATAATTGTTCAATTAAAAAATAATCCTATACCTACTGAAGCTGAATAAATTCAAGATTAGGTAATGGCAAGTTGTTAATAAATTATCCTAAATAACATTCCCAATTTCCGTTCAAGTTAATAAATTATCGTATAAAAGCTCAGCCGAGTGTATCCCGGTTAACCTAAGACAATAATAAATCAACTGCCACCGACACATCGTCATTTTATCTCAGACGTTGATGGATCATTTTCCAAGTCTTTTACATTTCACTCATTTATAACTTCGAGCAGCGCCCCTGGTGTGGGTTTTATAGTTTTTGGAAACGAACCTCTATTGAATAATGTTTTGTAAAATAAAAATCGGTATACGTAAGTAATTTATTATCTTACTAATATTATAAATGCGAAAGTTTGGATGGATGCATGTATGGATGTTTGTTACTCAATCACGCCCCAACGGCTGAACGGATCTGGCTGAAATTTGGCACAGGATAGATTATAGTCTGGAATAGCACATAAGCTACTTTTTATCCCGGAAAATTAAAGAGTTCCCGTAAGAGAGAACCAATAAAACCTCAAACCACGTATACGAAGTCGAGGGCATTCGCTAGTATTTCATAGGCCAGAGTTAGGTACACTTGTATGTTTTATTCACATAAGTCATTCACATAGACATAGGATTTTTTCGCTACGTTCTAAGTCTATGGTCATTCACATGAGTGACTTACGAAATGTAAAGAGTCTTGGAATGTTAGTTAAGTAAGTTACTTATTTCGGTTCGGTTATATCTAATAAGAATTTAGAATCCTCCATTTCTTGAGATGGCTTATATACGCCTACACAAAATCATCAATCTCTATGTACTACAACAGAGGATTTAACCACGAACTGACGATTAAAATCAGCTGGTATCTAGTAATAGGATTGAGAGACGTAGAACCTACAGTTCAGGAAATTGATGCCTTTTAGAACCAAATATAACCGCATAAAACCCTCAAAGTATTCGAGTTGTGGAAACTTGCACTAGAGTACTATTGTACTGCGCCCAATGTGACACTCTGGGAAATTTCTCCTAAAATCCTCAACTGTCTTATCTTAAGACTTTGTGTATTCCCTTTGGCCTAGATACGTCAGCTACCTATGAATCTTCATAAGCAGGTAACATTATTACCTAAATACAATATTTGTCGCGAAGGAAGATATGATCTGGTTTCAAAATGACCGGTTTTTAATGATGTTGTGTAGGAATTATGTCAAAATTTCATATTTTTACGTCGGACAAACATTATTCAGAGATGGAAAAATCGGCCCTTAAAAGTTATGACATTTGGTATTTTTCACGAAGATTTGCTAACAGTATTTCAAAGCACATTCATAGCTTCAAAGCGATAAGGCCGCCAATTGTACCGACTTGTATGTATTTTTTTTGTTTTATTTTTTCTGATTATTTATGTTATGTTTTTGGTGTACGATAAAGAATATTTCATTCATTCATTCACATTACTGATGCGGAAGCGTGTGAGCTTATACATGTATTGATATTGCGTACTCCGACAGAATGTGTTATGTTATTTACTGCCTGAACATGACGATAAGTTTAAGTATCCTTTAAAATTATTTAACCGAGTACATTTTTACCTGGCAGTACGGTTATTTCTTGAATTAGAGTTCTTCGGTAGAGTTATGATTTTGGCTAGAACGTGTGTGGCGTATTTTATTTAACTTGAAATATTTGTTTGTTTAGGTCAAATCTTGCAAATGAATTTTAAAACAGTTAACTCCAACCGATTGAGCCGAAATTTTGCATACACATATAGTTTGGAGGACAATGCATGGTTAGCTAAGTGACGTCATTCTAAATCTTATATGGCGGCCTCCCAAGATGGCGGACTTATTATTTTTTATGCAACCCCATTATATTATGTGTAGGCATCAACGTATGACGTCCCACTAAATTCAATATGGCGGACGACAAAAGCTGATTGTAACAACAACATTCAAAGGAAGCAGCTATATTAATTTTTAACCTTTAATTAAAATAATAAGTCTATGCCAATACTTGGGATACCAATTACTATCTTTGTTCCGAATGATGTCTAAATCGGTTAAACTGTAGATATGCCGCGAAAAGGTACCTGATGGACAGACAGACAGACAGACGGAAGGAGGGACATAAAAAATTTGCAACAAAACAAAAGCGCTAATTTCCATGCTAACAACGCATTCAATAATAATCAGCACAAAAACTCTCATTACTTCTTTGGGCATTGCAACAGTTTCTCATTAAAAAGAGCATAATTGCGGCAATATTAACACTCGTGCCGTGTTTCGGGCGAAATGAAACGAGTTTGGGCGTTTTTTAAAACGACGCAAAGTGCACACGAACGTGCTCGAGTGGACGTATGGCTTTATTGTGCTCTATTTTTGGAAATACCTTACTTTACCACGAAATCTTGACTAATAATTATTTGAGATAGAACTATTGTAAACGTCATTCCGGAAGTAGGTATTAATTTCTTTGATTATGTATAAAATCAAAGATTTTCAAAAATTTAAATATTTTACAGACCGTCATACTTATCTGGCCGTTGGCCAAAATTTAAACAAATTTTTATGCCAGTTTAGTTTTTTTTTTGGAGTGAAAACTTCTTTATAGGTGGTAAACATGTGGAATACGCTAGATCTACACCATTCTTCTTAAGACAAAAGGTCTTAAGTATAATAATATAGTACATTCGTAATTAAACTTTAAACCCTTAGTTTTAAGGTTTATATTAAAGTGCTGTGTAACCGTGACCGACACGACACGACACGTTAGTTTTAAAGTTTTAGTTTTAATTTGATTCTTTTTTTTTTGATTCGTTTTCACTTCTATCCAATCCAATTATTCTAGTTTGCAACATAATATATTATTGTAAATTTGTTGTATATCACCTTCCCATGGTAGATAGTGGTTTTGTTGTAGTTACTTTCAGTTTGATTAGCTTAGAAGATTTAAATAGGGATTTATGTGTACTAGCAATAAGTTTATGTGCTTATTATGTTTAATGTTTATTAATGTGTCTTCTATAAATAAGATCGTTTGGCGGTATTTGATTCATTCTTGATCTGGTAATGAAAGTGTAAGCATTATTGTCGCCAGTAATTTATGATTGGTTTTCCGGGTTAACTAAACCGCTTTACAAGTATTAAACACATAAAATAACTGAATTATACAATATGAAGCATCATCTGTGTGTATTATTTCTACGAGTATCCTGCCTGCGGGTATCACTTATTTAAGTATTTAAGTCTGTGTTTCGTAACATGTTAATTTTTTTTTCTTTTTCTCTTTTACCCCTCTTGAGCTCGGGTCTCAGCCCTCTATTCTGTTTATCTGGGTATCTCATTTTTTCTGATCTGAGAGGGGGAGTGTGATGTATTGAGGGTAATCATAAAAAAAATACTGCTGTAACAAATGTCTGTCACAATAAACCACTCTTGAGCTTGACGCCATTCGTGTTTTACTTAAATATCTCACTATCCAATGGCAATTTTTTATTATTTAATAATATCTACTAGCGACGCTGTCTCTGGGTCAGATAAGCTTTTAGGGACTACAATATTGTTGTACTATCACGACTCACGAGCGGTACAAGTCAGTTGAAGGAGGCCATTAAAAGGTAGTTGATAGACAGTCTTTGACATTTATAATGTGTGAATTAGCAATATACGGTATTTAATACTTAAGATCGTATTCCAATTAGGACCGGTGAGAAACCCATCCATTAGGCTAATATAAAATGCAGCCCTCGACTCCGAGAGAACTAAACAAGCCATTTTATCATCGTAGCATGTCCGAAATTTACTTGAATAAATTACGCGAAAGGCGAAAACTGTTGAATTTTAACCCGGCGACGCGCGTGACCGACCCAAAATGACCCGGACTGAATTTTAAATATTTTATTCATTTCACATTGATATAAAAACATTAGATATAGTCTCACAAACATATCTGACAGCGGTGATATATCTATACTAATATTATAAATGTTAAAGTTTGGATGGATGGATATTTCTTACTCAATCACGCCAAAATGGGTGAACGGATCTGGATGAAATTTGGCACAGAGATAGAATATGGATTGTAGTCTGAAATAATACATAGACTACTCTTTATCCTGGAAAATTAAAGAGTTCTCGCGGGAACCACAAAACCTTGATCCACGCGAACGAAGTCGCCGTTAAAAATAAAATGAAAACAAAAACTTATCCGGCATAAAAATTAGTTCCAATTTTGGCCACCAGACCAGATAAGTTTGTGGGAAAAAGTGAATAACATAATAAGTGGGTTTAATAACATTGCCATACACATAACAGGTTAGCCTGCACCATCTTAGGCTGCATCATGACGACCTCCGTGACGCAGTGTGTAGCGCTGTTGCCTTAACGTGCGGAGGTCCTGGGTTCGATCCCCGGCAGGGCCAATTTGGGAATTTATAATTTATGAATTTTCCCTGGTCTGGTCTGGTGGGAGGCTTCGGCCGTGGCTAGTTACCACCCTACCGGCAAAGACGTGCCGCCAAGCGATTTAGCGTTCCGGTACGATGCCGTGTAGAAACCGAAGGGGTATGGGTTTAATATAACTGCCATGCCCCTAACAGGTTAGCCCGCTACCATCTTAGACTGCATCATCACTTACCATCAGGTGAGATCGCAGTCAATGGCGAGCTTGTAGTGGATTAAAAAAAAAAAAAAAAACATTCTTCCTTACCATCTGGTGAGATCACAGTCCACCGCTAACACTTTACTCGTACTAGTTACTAGTAGAAAAAACTATACCGTGGGTGAAATTATGAACGTCAAAGTTTTTAACACTTACGGAACCCTACCTCATATTTTTTTCTAATAATGACATTATTTTAATATTGATACTACCACTGGATTGTATGACCTTTTTTTAACTATCGTTCAGCCATACTTTTGAGTGCATTTTTTACACGATTAAAAAAACATCTTGGGTTTTCATATCAGTGTTTTTATTCATTTTACATACATTTGCGAGTCTCTGTTACGAACGCCTTTCTGGGAAATTATAAAGGGGGAGATCTGTTCTTCTGTTAATAATGGATGTTTGTGGCCTCTCTTAAGATCTCTTTCTTTTTGTAAGCATTTTTTTTAATTCTCTCTGCTTTCTATTCCTCATTGCGTCATCAACTAACACGACAACGCGACTTGATAAAATACGACGCGACAGTATATTTTCGTCTCGTTATTCCAGGTCAATTCTGCCAGGTACCTGCAAATTATGAAACCTTCTGTGTTGCCTCATGATTACAATATGGGGCTCTTTTAAGGGCGGATGAACAAATTACTC
Source organism: Erebia aethiops (assembly GCA_923060345.2). Lineage (NCBI taxonomy): Eukaryota > Metazoa > Arthropoda > Insecta > Lepidoptera > Nymphalidae > Erebia > Erebia aethiops. The sequence continues at coordinate 14,843,923 of OV281081.1, read as the reverse complement.
AAAAGCCGGCAACGCATTGGCGGTTCCTCTGGTGCTGCAAATGTTCATGGGCGGCGGTAATCACTAAAAATCAAGTGACCCGCCTGCTCGTTTGCTCGCTATATACATAATTTAAAAAGTATCAAGCAGTAGCTGACACTTCACGTGGCCTAGATTGTCGCATAGGATAAGTTTGTCATTTGTTGCGTCGTGTCGCTTTCGTCGCTCATTTAGAACACAGGGTTATGTTATAAAATGCAACAGGGTGTCTGTCTGGTCTACCTATCTATATCTTAACTTTTTATGGCCCATCCGCTTTATTAATTTTGATGAAATTTGATACGGAGATAGCTTTTATTCTGGAGGCGGACAGCATGACTGAAGGCTCCCAACAGGCCTGGGGCCATATTGCCAACGCTTAAAGCAATTATCAGTTCATGTACCTTGACGTTTGTAAAATAAGGATTATAATTAATATAAAACACGAAAGTCAACAATAATGAAACAATACGGCTTTTAGCATTTCGGCATTATATGGCCCCAGACGTTCTGAGGCAATTCAGCAATTAAAAATTCCCAAATTTCATCAATCAGGGTTCAAATTAGGGACTTCCCACGTATACCCACAGATATAGCGCTCACTACACTTTATTAAAAAAAAACATAAAGAAAAGTCTCTTAAATAAATATATGATGCATCCGCATCTCAATCGGGGCTAACTAAATCCTGAATTATTCCACTCAGTGCAACTGCGAGCTATCTATCGGAATAAATTTCCAGTCTAGGCACTTAGGGATGATAGGAGTATAATCTTTCCGTATTTTTAAAAGTAAATGAGCATCTTTTATAGTAGACAGGCTACAGTTTTAGCAGTTACGTATCATACATATCATTACCTATTATTACCATTAACGTTATGTTAATAGTAGATTCGAAAGTGTGTTTGTGTTTTCTAATCAGGCGGCAGCAGCTATTTTTGCATGTTTTAATATGATTTTAGAAGGATTTTCAGTTATAGACCTCACTTCCCGGAAAATCAGGGTTCCCATGGGTTATCAGTTACTCAGTTATTTTTCGTCCTGACGTAAAAATAAAGTGTAAATAAAGGCTTTCAAATATTTCTCGCTCAAATAAATTCATAGCTTATATTATTATCTACTCAGAATTATTATATTATCTAACTAGTAAAGTAAATAGTATGTTTAATTGAGTTGAATGTACCATACATTAATTGATTAATGTTAAATTACAGATTTTGATCACAGCTTAATATTAATGTGTCATTACCCTCCATTTCTTTAACTGATTCCAGGCATATCTGGTGTGAGAGATAGGAAAAGCCTAACTCATGATGTGTGTGTTAATTTTGTGATCTGACAACACCTTAATGTGGTCTTCATCAACTTTAAACTATGATTCATATTATATTATGATAAGTGATACAACATTACGTCATTACGTCTAAACTCTAACGTCAGTTCAATACCACGACGCGCGCGCACCGGTTGTGTGTGTATAAGCATTCAAGGTCACGTGTTCCGGCACGTCGATTTACATCGATGTTGGTTCTTTTTATTGACATTACTTGTAGCCATTTGATATATTTTAAGACATTTACTCTCCATGATAGTATAAAACTGTGCAAGTGATACAATCTTGTTGTGAAGCCAAAATTTGGTGGGCCTTGAGATTAAATCAATAAACATAACCTCTTATTTCGGCCGCTTCTTCTAATAGATTCGATACGGATAATTTTGGGAAATGTGTTCATTACCTTTCTTTGAAATAATGCTATGACAAACTACTATGACAACTTGATATAATATGTCCTACCTGTATGCTATAGGTAGGATATATTATATCTAGTTTAAATCAATAAGATAAGCTATGTTCAATAACTTTAAAATCTGTTTCTTTATATTTTATGAATCCATTATTTAGCGGCACTTCGAACTGTGATAAATAAATAAATTAATTAATAATATAATTACTGTTGATTGTCCCAATTATTAAATGATAAAGATGAAATATGGCAAGAGGCTGGTGTTGTTTAGTTTGTTTATTATGAACCTAGTCGATGAACCGGCGCCAGAGGTAACGATCGAGCAAGGGATTTTGAGCGGTATAACAAGCAGATGTGGGACGTTTTTCGAATACCTCGGTATTCCATATGCGAAGTCCGATAACAGCACGCGATTTCAGGTAATCTGACCTACTTAATTTAATATTAGAATTTTGATAGATAAAGTTTATATAATAATACCTAAATTGTAATGGTTTTATATAAAGTAGTTTAAATAGTTTCACGTAAAATAGGTACTCCCACAAGTAAAACTTATTAGATCTTACCGAAACAAGAAAAGAAAAAGAATTATGTAATTCAATATTTTGCAGGTGTTTATACATATAAATATATAATATACTAGCAGATGCCCGCGACTTCGTCCGCGTGAAATAAGTTTTTTGAATTCTCACGGGAACTCCCTCATTTTTGGGTTAGTATATAGCCTATGACAATCACAAATAACGTAGCTTTCTATTGGTACCAGAATTTTCAAAATAGGTTCAGTAGATCCCGAGATTACCCCCTACAACGTCACAAACTCACAAACTTTACCTCCTTATAATATTAGTATAGATAATGTAATGTAACATCATCAAGAACTATTGAAGTAGACCTCAATCTGCATCATCAAGCAGGTCTGTACTCTGTAGCGAACGCTAGCCTATATGCCCGCGACTTCGTCCGCGTGGAATAAGTTTTTTTGGATTCCCGTGGGAACTCCTCAATTTTCCGGAATAAAAAGTAGCCTATGTCACTCTCCAGGTCCTCAACTATACTCATGTTAAAAATCACGTCGATCCGTTGCTCCGTTGCAGCGTGATTGAAGGACAAACCAACAAACAAACTGACTTACGCAGTTATAATATTAGTATGAAGTATGATATGATATTTAGGTACGTATACATGTTATTGTTGTTTTTTATAATAATTCTGTTGATTATTTATATTGCGTTTTTCTCTTTCAGGCTCCAGGACCACCTCCGTCATGGAAGGGAGTCTTCAAAGCAGTAGAAGGATACCACATGTGTCCACAAGAAACACTATTTGGTATAATGGGCTCCGAAGACTGCCTAAAATTAAATGTATACCTACCTGTCAATTCTCAGACCGAAAAACCACTCGCTGTTATGGTTTACATCTATGGAGGAGCGTTTTTATTTGGAAGTTCTGGAAAAATTATCTATGGTCCAAAATTTTTTATCAAAAAGGATGTCATTCTAGTTATATTTAATTACAGGGTTTCATTACTTGGTTTCCTTTGTTTGAGAACTAAAGAGGTGCCAGGAAATGCCGGCATAAAGGATCAAATAGCAGCCCTCAGATGGGTAAAAAAAAATATTGCTGCTTTTGGTGGTGACCCTGACAATATAACCGTGTTTGGAGAAAGCGCTGGGGCTGCTTCAATCTCTTTTTTAATAGCTAGTGAGGCAGCTAATGGTCTTTTTAATAGAGCCATTGTTCAAAGCGGATCATCAATGGCTAACTGGTCGATTAACAGAAAACCAGTATTGATTGCTAGTCTTCTAGCAAAAACTATTGGTTACAATACAGAAGATCCGAAAGACCTTTATGATATTTTTTCCAAAATGGATTACAAAGATTTAATTGCAATAAAAGCAAAGAAACCGATGGATATATTTTATGATACGGGGCTTGTCCATTTGCCTTGTGTTGAAAAATATATACCAGGGATCGAACCAGTAATTACAGATTTACCATACAAGATATTCAAGAATATTTCTAAAGATATTGATGTCATGTACGGAACTGCAAGCAATGAAGGGATTTTTCTAGCACCCACGGAGAGCGAAGAAATGCTTAAATCAAGAAACGGACGGTATCTATTTGCTTCTGATCTGCAATTTTCATCTGAAAAAGAAGCCATGGCGATAGCTGAAACGGTTCACAGATTTTATTTTGGTGATGATGAAGTTAGTTCAAAAAAAGTTCTTAACCTTTCAAAATTATACTCCCATTTATATTTTGAAATTCCAGCAATTTTCGAAACCGAATGCCTACTCAGTAGGAGTAAATCTAAAGTATATAACTACGTTTTTAATTATCACGGTTGGAGGAATATACTTAAGCTGACCAGCGGCTTTTGGTATGAAGATGGCGCTACTCACGGAGACGATCTTTTCTATTTTTTCGATGGAGACTTATTCCCTATGGTTCTTGGTACAGACGATCGTAAAATGATAGAACAGTTAACCTCATTATGGACAAACTTTGCAAAATACGGGTAAGTAGAGTTTTTATAGTTTGAAATTATTTCAAGTACATTGAGTTTGAAATTTTGTAATTCAATGTACTTAAAAGTTTTTTGATTTACATGCTTCATGTTTGGATAGTAAAGTTATCTGATGAAGAACATCAGAAGGAAAGAAAACTCTTTCGACTCGAAATTCGATTTCAATTTTTCCCTTGGCCTCTATGATTATGTTACACTTTTTTTTTTTTTTTTATTGAGAAATAGGCTTGCGCTTGACGACAATCATGCTTAGTGCAAAGCAATGATGAGGTCTAAGTTGGAACGCGCTTGCCTAGAAGATGCCTATTCACTCTTGCCTTGAAGGTACCTAAGTTATATGTGGCAGGAAACACGTGCGCTGGGAACTTTGAAGTCGGTATGTTTTTATATTCTTATTTTTATTCTCACAGGAACCCTACACCCGATTCAAGTGATCTACCATTCAGATGGAAGCCAAGTACCAAATACAATTTGAAGTTCCTGTATATAGACAGAGAGTCAAAAATGGGGCCGATGTCTAGCCCTGAAGGATATCGACTGTGGAAAAATATCTACAGTAAATACCGAAAGACTGATTTAACGTGAATAATATTGTGACTTAATATTTTCGTGTCATAGTTCCTCTATATTCAAAGTTTTTTTTAATCCACAAGTTAGCCATTGACTGCGTTATCACCTGATGGTAAGTGATGATGCAGTCTAAGATGGTAGCAGGCTAATCTGTTAGGGGCATGGCAGTTATATTAAATCCATACCCCTAATCGGTTTCTGTGCGGCATCGTACCAGAACGCTTGGCAGCACGTCTTCGCCGGTAGGGTGGTAACTAGCCACGGCCGAAGCCTCCCACCAGGCCATACCAGTGAAAATTCAGAAATTGTAAATATTCAAATTGGCCTGCCGGGAATCGAGCCCGGGACCTCCGCACTTTAAGACAACAGCGCTCAGCACTCCGCCAGGAACGTCATCGTTCTCATTAAGTAAATAATACTGTTATTTGTTTTAATATAGATATCAGTGTTTGAACAATTATTGAGATACTAGACAGTTGAAAATGATTTAATTGTTTTTTTAACAATTTGTTTTTGTTAATAAACAATTAATGCGTCAATTAATAATTTATCAACGCAGTTACTATTTACTTTTTATCTATTTTATTATTACAATGTCATTGCTATAATTTTTTATGTGCAAACTAGCTGATGCCCGCGATTTCGTCTACGTCGATTGAGGTTTTTGGTTCCCGAGGGAACTCTTTCATTTTCCGAGATAAGGCAAGGCAAGTAGCCTATGTGTTATTCCAGGCTATAATATATCTGTGTGCCGAATTTCATCCAGATCCGTTCAGCCGTTCTGGCGTGATTGAGTAACAAACATCAATCCATCCATACATACATCCATCCAAAATTTCGCATTTATAATATTAGTATAGATAGTCACTATGAACTTTTATCTATTTTATTATTACAATGTTTGAGTTATTAATTTTTATGTGCAACTTTAAATATAAAAAATTGGATCTCCATAATGTATAGTTTGGTATCACCAATGATAATTTCCAACTCTGAAGCAAGATAGGGCAAAACAACACGAATTCTCCGGAGGTATCTTAAGTTTTCTCATTACTTACGGGCGCAACTTTGTTGAAAATAAATTATAGTGTGCTGCAGAATCCTTTCATATATATACCCACGTAATATTGTTATAAAAGAAGTAGAGAAGTGTGCCTGTAGAGCTCAACTGCCATGTAGAACTTACTGTATGAAGTATGTTTTTTTTTATCCACTACAATTTAGCCCTTGACTGCGATCTCACGGGTCTGCGGGTTTAACCTGTTAGGGCTAGGGCAGTTGGCAGCACATCTCTGCCAGTAGCGTGGCTACTAGCCACGGCCGAAGCCTCCCACCAGGCCAGACTAGAGAAAATTAAGAAATTATAAGGCCCCGAATCGACAGGGGATCGAACTCGGAACCTCTCACTTATAAGACTGCAACGCTCACCACCACCAAAACTTAAACATAATAAAGTTAAGTTATTAATACTCTATTATAAGACATATTATTATAAATAAATATATACGTTTATTCTATGTATATTCTTTTATAGATTCCATGATCTACTTAACTGACGCACTTACATGTAAAGAGACGTAGTTTATACCTATTCGGCCTAATACTTACTAAAAAATAATTTGCTGCATTGACTGGCACAAATTGACTCATATTATCCTAATAGTATAAATGTGATATTTTGATGTGATCCTTATATTGTTATCGACACGAAGGTAATATTATACTTTCAATTTTGTTTTTAAGTATTGTTTTTTTTTAAAATCTTTTTAGGGTTCCCGTAGTCAACAAGGAACTCTTATCATGCCCCTTCGTCCGTGGCTTAGTTAAGGAACTAGTACTAAAAAGCTGTAATTTAGCATGGGTATACATAATATGAATCACACCGAGAAAGGGATAAAATAAAATTACAAAAAAAATGTTGTAATATAGAGCCCTGTGCCACATGCCATGGGGATCAAATTTCATCAAAATTGGTTGAAAAGATGGGCCGTGACAGCGTAACAGACAGACAAACAAACACACTTTCGCATTAATAATATTAGTATGGATATTTTATCGTTTTTCCTTGGTTTCTCAATATATTAATGCATTATTCATGAGGTGATATAGATTTCAAGATCGAGGTCAATAAGACTTGTAACATTTATCAAATCAAAGATCGACCAGGGAAGCAATCTTGTCAGTCTTTGATAACTTCGTTAATTTGACAAGGCAAGTCGATTCAGCTCCTAATGTTTGACATGATATGAATTAGGTTATTATTAAGTTACGCTGATCTTTATTCTATGGAAAGACTTTTTTTCTTAATAAAACTTTTTTAACATACCTTTTTTCATATATCACATACTAGCTGATGCCCGCGACTACGTCCGCGTGGATTGAGGTTTCCCGCGGGAGAATAAAAAGTAGCCTATGTGTTATTGCAGACTATAATCTATCATTGTGCCAAATTTAATCCAAATTCGTTAAGCTGTTCGGGCTAACAAACATCCATCCATACTTTCACATTTATCAGATTATTATTTTTATTTTATTTAGTACAGAAAACTTCAGCTATAACAGAGATGTATAGATAAATAAAGAATAAGTATAACGCCAATTACAACTTTTTACAGATAAAAAGAATTATATATAGATTATCAGAGATAGAATTATTGCCCCACTCTCTTACTCTTTAGGGAATATACTCCTCTACCTGCTATGAATTATACTATGAATAAATGAGTGAACGTTACACAATTTTATAAAATTTATATTATACTTCGTCGCTTCATTCTTCAGATATAAAGACACACACGTAGTTTCCCCACGTTGAGCAAATAATCGCACGTTGTTCAGAGGAGTTATAAAAAAAAAAGAACCCCCACTACTCGCGTCTGTCTCGCACGACAGAGCGGATTCGTTCGTCATTTTTTTTTTTTTTTTTTTTTTTATTCAAATTCAATATTCAATGACCTGCACAGCTAGGTTACGCATCGTTAAATAGTATAGAAGTCTAGACTTCTTAGATAACTTACTTTAAAGCTTCTAACGTCAGTGGGGCTAAAAAGTTCAAACCAATCGATTAACCCTTCAAAGTCGATATTAGTAGTCTGTCACAATATCGACCGAATATTCATTCTTCACCTATAAATTCGGGGTAACTTTTATGCGGGTAGGAATTTATTACATTCCATAACCTTATTGACGATATAATTGTTCGACAAACATCTTAAAACGGTATTTTAATATAAAATTTTACTCAAATATATAGTTAAAGCAATACTCGAGATAGTACCTTCAGAACAGGACCAGAATAAACCTGTTCTTTTCTCGCCACGCTTCCAAAAAACAAAACGTTCCGTCTTCTGCTACTGGGCAGGATTTCGCACTTAAACGTCCCATTGGACATCTGTTGTGCTAATTGTGTAAATAAAATAAAGTATTGCCCCGGCTAATATACTTGGTATTAGATTATAAATCTTGCTACTAGTTATGGACATCAATAACTATTTAGTTCCATTCGATTGCATCGAAACTATAATACGTTTATGCTTGTTACTAGCAACTAAAGCAAAAGAGCGCAAGATTGTATTATTGGTAAATTGAAAGTTATTTAAATTGAAACTTAAGTACAATGAATACTTAAGAGAAATTTTAATGTCATCTTAAATGTACGTAAATAAGCATCTCGGGGAAATCAACTCATGATTCCAACCTTAAACATAAACTGTTTAAAACATTACAGCTCAAATAAGAGATAAGAAGAATAAATAAAATTATTGATAACAATAATTAGTATCTATTCAGCGTAGATACAGCTCTTGCAAAAATATATAATATCTCTTAACATCTACGTGTGTGTCTTTATATCTGAAGAATGAAGCGACGAAGTATAATTAATGATTAAACGAACTTACCTGTAAGTGAAGTTCTATCATAATTATATGAGTCGCTTCATTCGAAGATATAATATTAAGTTCCCAACCCACCCATCCCGAAACATATTTTCGCAAGAGCTTTAAGTATAGGTATATATCTCTAAACTAAATGACGAACGAATCCGCTCTGTCGTGCGAGACAGACGCGAGTAGTGGGGGTTCTTTTTTTTTTATAACTCCTCTGAACAACGTGCGATTATTTGCTCAACGTGGGGAAACTACGTGTGTGTCTTTATATCTTCGAATGAAGCGACTCATATAATTATGATAGAACTTCACTTACAGGTAAGTTCGTTTAATCATTAATTATCAAGCACACCGTCGTGTTTTAAAATGTAAAGTTAATGATGGGTTTGGTCCAAGTCAAAGCAGTTCAGTGCTGAAAAAAATACCAGTTTTATTTGACCAAGCATGATGTTTTTGAAAATGTAGTGTTAGATGGAACTGGACTAATATGTACGGGGTTAGTTTGCCAGTTCTAATTTATCTGCAGCATCGTATGGGGGCTTATGTGATTGGCTGTAGGGTGCTATCCACCCGCTGTCCAAGCTTACTGTTTAGACTGCCATAAGACCACGAAAGGATTTCCCATATTGACACAACCTCGACTTGCAAATCGAACTCAGAACTTGTGATTTAACCGTCGCGTAGACGAGAATATTATGTCAACTATCTATGAATTATTGGAGATATAATAAAAGCAAGGAACAAAACATGGACCTTTGTCATTAATACCAGAAAGAGAGCACAGATAACTATTATATTTCCTATCCCTCATCACGTAACTGGTTTTTATAAGGCCAGCTATTTTAATGGCGAGCAACGAAACAATCTTTTTGACTGGCTTTGAAGTCAGTGAAAATGTTTGTTTTTATTGATTTTGAAACAACAAATAACATGTTCTATTTTTGGTCTGCCGCTATTACATCGAAACATATTCAGTGCCAAGTCTATAATTTAAATAATCGCCTTGCGTTTATATTTCAATATCTACTTACCAACACCTTCATCAGATCAAAGTTTGAAACTAAAACGTCTCAAGTTATGAATATTAGACAACCGCGGCCGTGATGGCCTTACTTTTGTAGCCTCGAAATATTTTTTATGACAAACTAGCAGACGCACGCGACTTCGTTCGCGTGGCATAAGTTTTTTAATTCCTGCAGGCACTCCTTAATTTTCCGATAAAAAAGAAGCCTATGTCACTCTCCAGTTAAATCAACTATACCCATGCAAAAAATCACGTCGACCCGTTGCTCTGTTGCTGCGTGAATGAAGAACAAACCCTCTATTGGACGTAACACTCTCTTGGGGATAGAAATTTCAAAAACTGTGAAATCCGTATTTCATCATATTAAACCTAATTACCAAGTTTCCTGGCTATAGCTTGAAAAACGACTTTGGACCGATAGCCAAAATACAAAGTTTCGTAGATTTAACTTGAAAAATATTTTGAGAAACGACGGACTTTCCTAAAAACTTTCATCCCCTATTTCACCCCCTCGGGGATAGAATTTTCCAAAACTGTGAAACCAGTATTTCTTAATTTTAAACCGGTAACTTAAATACCAAGTTTCAAGGATACATACAAACTTTCAACCCTTATTTTACCCCTTCGGGGGTAGAATTTCGAAAAACTATTTCTTAGTGGATACCTACTCTTCACAAAGATCACACCCTATAAATTTCATGTCTCTAGGACTAGTAGTTTAAGCTGTGCGTTGATATATAAGTCAGTCAGTCAGTCAGTCAGGACTTTGAATTTTATATATATAGATAGTGTATTTTTAATTATTTAACTTTTTCGTGCGGAAATGATAGTCAGGTATTACGAGTATTAAATTTAAGTTTTAAGCGAAGTTACAATTCTTGTATTAAATTACCTACGTCGTGTTTTAAAAGAATAGGTAATTGTAACTGCCTCGTTGGTCTAGCGGTTAGCATGGTCGACTGCGGATCACGAGGTCCTGGGTTGGATTCCCGGTCGTGCATAAAAAATATTAGGTATTGGGCAGCCCGGAGTTGGAAGTTTTCGGTGAGACACCCCCGTGCCTCACAGAGCACGTTAAGTCCCGGCTATTATCACTAACACACACTTAAACACGCAGGTGAAGTCGTGAGCATCACCTAGTTTTTTTTTTCAAGTTCATAAGGAATAAAATGTACCATATAAATTAGTGATTTTTCTGAGAATCCAGGCGGATTTTTCTTTATTGATGGAACACCATTAATTCATCCCATTGAATCGAACTCGAAGACAAAAACGAACATTATCTTTCATCATAATTTTAATCTAACAAAGTTTATCTGATAATTTATCGTCTGAATTCATCTCGGCAATGAGAGTGAGCCATTGATATAGAAAAAAAGAGATGCACAGCTGGGGCCATACTGCCAACGCTTAAGCCATCGACCATACTTTATGTTCAATGGCTTAAAACAATTTGTCACGTACCTTGACGTTCCTAAAATAAGGATTTTATTTCTAAGACACGAAAGTCAACAAAAATGAAACAATATATTTTTTGTTTTACTACTCACCATAAACGTCAAGTTTTTTAGAGGATGGCTACGATATTAAGATTTGTAAATTGTAAAGTTTGTTTTGATCAATAAATAATAAAAATTAAAAAAGAACTTCAGTTTTGTTACTTTGTTAGGGGTCGGTGCCTGTTCTTCGCAGTAGAATCTTTTCCGAACCGGTGGTAGAGTTTTGACATTTCATAAATGGCACAAGTTGTCCTAGGCGAAATAAATAAATCATTTACCACTTGTTCTTCGTATATCTTTACTACATGAACATATCCACGTACAAAAGTGGATTTTTTAAATTCTCATACAAGTTAGTCCTTGACTGCAATGTAAGTTGGTGGTAAGTAATTTTCTAATCTTAGGTGGTAGCGAGTTGACCTGGCAGAGGCATGGCAGTTATATTGAGCCCAGTTTTTAAACGGAAATCTCTAAAAATTCCGTTTCTACGTGGCATAGTACCAAATCAAATCAAAATAATGTTTAATCAATTTAGTTCGGTGCACTACAGTTATTTATAAAAAGTAGACTATGTTATTCCAGACTATACTCTACCTCTGTGCCAAATTTCATCCAGATCCGTTCAGCAGTTCGGGTGTGATTGAGTAACAAACATCCATCCATACATCCATACGTCCAGACATCCATCCATCCAAACTTTCGCATTTATAATATTTATTTGATAATGGTGATAATCAGTAACGGTATCTTACAACTTAAGCTACGAGGATTCCAAACGCGCCCTGGTCTGAGAAGAGCCCACAACAAAGTCAGCCGGGTTTATTTTTCATTATCAGCATTTCACAAATCATCTTTACTAAGGAACTAAAAACGCTAAATCACAACACATCTTTGCCGGTACCTCCAAGCCTCCAACCAGATTACACTCCAGAGACAATTGTTTAGAAATTATTTATTCCCATGTTCCCCCAAATATGGGTTATCCTAGATTGAAGGTCAAGGGTACTTTTAATTTTGGTAAAAGTCAAGTTTTTTTTTAAATTTATATCGCCCCTGCCTAGTATCGTTATAGATCAGCAGTGCTGAGAAAGCTCTCAGCACTGCTGTTGTGTAGTGTTACGTATTTAACCCTAGTGTACTTCAACGAGGAACTGTGTATCTAGTCTGTGCTACATCAATGACGCCCGTCCTCGTCGGGGTGAGATTCTGTCACCATCGCTCATCTGTTCGGTTAGCAGTTTCATTAGTGAAGGGATATTTTTCTCTGCGCTCAGGTGTTTGCGCGATCAGGAGATCCAATGAGAAATCGGCTCGCTCATAACTCAATCGGATATTGCGACTTTCAAATAATTTGCACTCGTTATCTTAACACGAAAACATCTTTGCGAAACGCTCACATCGTATGGGAAATACGTGTCGTCCTTTTGCGATAGTCCGTGTAGCTCTATTATATGACAGTTTTATTACAGAGGGGATACTTTTTCTGCGTTCAGATGGTTGCGCGATCAGTAAATCCGATGAGAAATCGGCCCAATCATAACTCAATCGGATATTGCGACTTTCAATTAGTAATTTGTACTCGTAAACCCTAAGGCGACAACATCTGCGCGAAACGCTTGCGTCGTATGGGAAACATATTTCGTCCTATCGCGATAGTCTGTACAGATCTATAATATGACAGTTTCATTACAGAGGGGATATTTTTCTCGGCGCTCAGTGGGTCCGATGAGAAATCGGCTCACTCATAATTCAATCGGATATTGCGACTTTCATTCGTTAATCTAAACACAACAACACGTCTTGCGCAAAATGCTCACGTTGTATGGGAAACACATTTCGTTCTGTCGCGGTTGTTTGTGCATCTCTATATCTAATATAATGGCAGTTTCATTAGAGAATGGATATTTTTCTCGGTGCAGCTCAGGTGTTTACATGATCAGCGGATCCGATGAGAAATCGGCTCACTTATAACTCAATATCTTGTTTTAATGCATTAAATACTCAAGGCTCAGAATACTAACTGTTTTTACGTACTCAACGTGTGTTTCAAACCAAGGAACTCCAATCTTGCTGCTCCACTTGAAATCGCAAGCCATAAAACCTTCACGTGATACAAGGATGTTATTACTTTTATTGTTTCCAAAAAGAGGCAATATCCGTCAACTGACAGAGGCGCAGGTGTATCCCGCGCATTCCAATCATGGAATGGAAATTAGAACAACTTTGCCTCTCCGTGACGACTGCCTCCATGATATGCTCAAAAATTTTTAGACATTGATAACACTTGTTTCCAAGATGAGATTTATTTCTCATAATATTATTATAAGTTATAACCAAGTACAGTTCCACAAACTTATCTCACCCGCTGACAGCGTCGCTAGTATCTCAGTAGTAAAAAGCATCTCAGAACGGGTCAATTAAAATTAAATCATAAGGTTATAATTACAACATCAAACTGTTTATTCTGACATTATTACTAATAGCTGGTAGGTTTCTTTTTACAAGCTACTCTCGATAATCAATATCTATTCATATGAATTTACAATGTGGTATCACTTTTATAATCAAATAAAACTAATAATAATTTTGACCACCGGGCCAGATAAGTTAGTGGGGACATACAGATGATGCCCGAGACTTTTTTCAATCCCACTAGTTAGCCTTTGACTGCAATCTGAGTTTGACAGGCTGCAGGTGAGATTAGCAGAGAATAGAAAAATCTCTCTGTCAAAAGAAATTCTCAAGTCTATACTGAACACTCAACAGATGGCGCTGTACGGTTTTAAATCGCGCTACACATGATTGTTTAGCGGAATTATATTAAGCGTCACAATCTGTTGTTCAAGTACACTACAGCAATGTACGCATATATAGCTCTAAAATGTAGGGAGTGTGCATTTAATTTTTGAAACTCTATAGAGTTGTTTGAGCCTTGATACCTAATAGGACGATACTTGTACGATGGACTTTGCATACACGCTTAAGGACAGGAGAGGACGTGGGATATATGTTTCGTCCTATCGTTGTATTATGTGCAGTTCCTTTGTGTGCACTGTGCAGGCGGACTTTCGATCCGTAGCGTGTTTACTGGTTCACACCTCACAATATTACATTAATTATTGCGAAATTTTGTTTTTATTAGGCGTTTTTACTTTTTATTCCCTAAATTACAAAAACGCAAATTATCCATTGACTGCGATCTCACCTAATGGTAAGAGATGATGCAATCTAAGATGGTAGCGGGCTAACCTGTTATGGGTATGGTTGTTATACCTACATTCCCAAATGCCGGGGATCGAACCCGAAACCTCCCACTGTGAGACCACAGCGCTTAATGCTGCGCCAATGAGATCGTCAAGATAGTAGCATTGTAAATAATTTTGGTAAGTTTGGGATTTCTGAATTTTCTTAGATTTTACTTTATAACCATACTAGCTATCCCACCCTTGCTTCACTCCTATACTTATTATAATATTCATTCGCTTATTATTAGTATATTATGGAGTGTAGAAGAGAGTTAGTATTTAGGTATAGTTATGGTTAATTAATAATATAGTTAGTTTGCTTATTTGATAGTAATTATAAATAGTAGGTAGGTATAGTAGGTAATAATTTATGATTTATAATATTATTTATAGTCCACCTAATGTCGAGGGCTCGTTGGTGTACAGAAAAACTCAGTTGAGTTTATGCTACACCAAATAGACTAAGTTTGTAACTTTTTGTTTTTATATAAATAAATAAATATAAATATAAATAAATAAATAACTTAAAAGCTTCAAAACTAACCTGCATAACTTGCTTGTTAGTACTTATATACTTTGATAGAATACTAGGATCCTCTATTCTTTAAGAACATCTTTGTACCGTATTCAACAAATAAATAATTTGAAGTTTTGAAGTTTTTTTAGTTTGAAGTTTAAAAAAATTTTGCAAGACGTAACAAAAATGTTAATCATCTGTGAAAAAATATTTTTGTCGGCTCTTGACCACTTTCCTAAGCAAAACTTTTACTAAATGACCTGATTAGAGCTTATCTAATACTATACTTTGAGGCTTCTATACTTTCTACCAGTACATAAGATTCTACTTAAATAATAAATGAGTCTGCCTTACTTCGTACCAGCGGGGAATACTACCTTCGCTTAAAGCCGTATTATTTTAATATTATTGACGTTCGTGTTTTAGAATTATAATCCTTATTATAAGGATGACAAGGTAGGAGACTTTAAACTGTCATTTTGAAATAATACTACTTTAAGCGATCATAGTAACCCTTTAGCACCAACACTACGGCGTGAAAGTCGTTCCACCATTGAAATAGAATGAGTAAACTAAAATTCTACATCAATGCGTTCCACGCTTAAAAAGTTGCAAATTCCAAATGGTCTTACCTTCGAAAAACATTCATTTTAAAACGAACCTTACATTTATTAACGTACGAGTTCTATTTATAAAATCTTGACATACCTACAAAAGGATAAAAATTCTGTATGATCCCATCTTAAAATTATTTCCAATCACATTTCAACCTTAATGTATACGATTTAGAGATGTAAATTGCCAATCGCCGCATAAAAAGGGTTTTGATACTCTAGGCTTTGAATGAGGTAGGTATGTGTTTTGAGCTTATTGCAATTTATAGGGATACCTGTTTAGTAGGTACATTCGGTGCACGCGACTTAATTAATTAAGCAACAAATTGTATGAAAACTACTGAAATTATAGTTAGTATCCTACAAAGTAGAAATAATATTAGAACAATATTTCATTATTTTTGAAGTGAAAACTTTTTTTGCCACGTTGAGCACTTTCTAGTAGGGGGTAAACTTGTGGATTCGCGTCACCGACATGCTCCGCACCGACATGCCCCGCGCCGACATGCTCCGCGCCGACATGCTCGCGTTGTTACGAAGACAAAAGGTCTTACATTATATATATATACTAAAATCGTAATTAAACTTTAATGGCTTATTTTTAAGGTTTAATTTTTTTAAAAAAAAGAAAAATATAATATTCGTTTTCACTTCTATCGGCATGACTGCCAATTTTTTTTTTAATATTTTACCTCAAATAATAAGTCTTCAAAGCGGCTAGACAAAAACTAAAACTACTACATGTTCAGTTATTATTTTATGTTACCTGAAACAATTTTTTTTATTAACCTGCATAGTATTAAGCATTGAGCAGTTATTTATTTCGGCTAAGGCAAGCAGTACATTTATGCCTCTATACCTCTATAAACTGCAAGCCACTGCCAATACGAAGGCACTCAGAGGTATCAGCATTTCTACCCGAGCAAACTGGGGGCATGTCACATCAGCTTATTTAGCAATAAATTCTCATAAGCCTTGCAAATGTAGGATATTATTGTAAAGTAAGTAAACCCCGCCAAGGTATCATTGCGTGCTGGAAGATGACAGCATCATTTACATAAGCCCAGACAAGATATCGGTTCAGTGAAACGGGTTACTGGGGATTAACGTAGATATTCCTGGAATTTCTTGTTACTAATATAAATTTGGCTAATTTTCGAAGTATTACTATAGACATTTTAGGAGACTAGTGTTACAAGCAGGCAGGTTACTCGTAGAAATTACACACACAGATGATGCTTCGTATTGTATAATTCCACGTACACTTATTTTATGTATTAACGCGATTTAGTTAAACCGGAATACCAGTCACAATTACTGGCGACAATAATGATTACACTTTCACAACAGATAAAGACTAATGCCGCCAATCGATCTTATTTTATAGAAGACACATTTTTAGTATAATGACGTTTTTTTATACCACCGATCATCTATACTCTATACTAATATTATAAATGCGAAAGTTTGGATGTATGGATGGATGTTTGTTACTCTATCACGCCCCAACGGCTGGACGGATCTGGATGAAATTTGGCACAGAGATAGATTATAGTCTGGAATAACACATAGGCTACTTTTGATCCCGGAAAATTAAAGAGTTCCCGCGGGAACCACAAAACCTTAATCCACGCGGACGGAGTCGCGGGCATCAGCTAGTGACATTATTTTTCTTGAATCCAGTTTATAGTCAAATTAGCCCTTATTATTCATAAACGCTAACACTAGACATTGTCAACCGGAGCGTCTGTAACTGTAGATATATGTCAAAGAGATATTTGCTAATCATTATACCGGTTTTTGTAACGTACCTATCTATTAGAAAAATCTTAGTAGAAGAGACGTCCACGTGAAAGAGCTTAGGCGCACCGCTCTTACCTTAAAAAAAAAAATATATAAAAAAAAAACCTGTAACTCGATTAGTTTTGAGAGTAAAACGATAATTATAAAAAGAAAACTCTATATGACCAAATAATTAACAAATAACTTCCCGGCTACTTCACACGACCCTATAAATTTGCATGCTTGCTGATTTTCAGATTTAGGGTCGGTAATGTTTGATATGTCATTTCCGGTTAAATACCCGATGTTGGAAGTTGTCGACGAATACACCTAGTAGTATTGCCAATAACCAAAACCTTTGTCTGAATTTAATGTAGGTTTTTTTAAACTAAATTGAACTGTCTACATCCTTGCCTCTAGAGTTTATTGTCCCAAGTTTAAAGTTCGATATAAAAACTCCTTGAGCTATAAATCATATTAGGCAATTAATGGTTTTACTTCAAAACAATAAACTTAGGCTCAGTCGGGCAGTTTTAATTTAATTAATCTCGCCGCAAATTACGCGAAAAGCTTACAATAAATAAAACTTATAGCCGAGGTTATCTTTTGAAGCGGGCACCAGAGCACTGTTTCGAGTACTATAAATTTTCTTCTATTGCTTCAAGTACTTATAAAATTTAGAAAATGTTAGCGGGGCGAGCGCAAAAGGGGTGAAAGTAGGGAGAAATTTATTAACACGTAGATAAGAGTGGCAATTGTTATAAATGCCTTAGAGAGTTAGGCTCTAAGCATACACAACGCGAGACGGCAAAAGCTAGGATGTTACACAACAGTTGGTTTGAGGTAAAAAAAGTTCTATGCCTATTCCTGACGTGTGGCGCAGAGGAAATCCGCACGAGAACATTATTAGCAAGCTGAACTGACTGTGGATAGTAGATAGGCCATTGTTGTCATAAGGACGATGGTTGTCGGTCCAAGTCCAAGTGCAAACACAGCCATGACTGTCTCCCACGAGACCAGACCAGAGAATATTCAGGGAATATAAAAATTTCCAAATAGACCCAGCCGGTGATTGAACCCGAGTACTTTTACTTATACCTGAGACCACAGTGTTCACCAATGCACCAGGGAGGTCATCAAAATCGTACAATATACCTGTCGTCTCTGAATATCTTCCGGTTGACAACACCGATTGAAAAAGGAACTGTAGTTTGCGACACTTTGAAATTGTATCTTTGTATCCTAGAAAACGCATTGGACGGGTTGCGGCATCGCCACGTGTATGCCCAGGCCATTTATACATCAGAAGTGAAGCTATATTTAATTACATATTTCCTTGGAAGTTATCTTCTCTTTCACTGCATATAACTTTAAAACTAAAAATATAACTAGCATTGAATTTCTTGGCAATTTTAAACGAGAACACACTAATGACAGTAAGTTTTTTTTGCTGGATAAAAAGTCCGCGTCATTCACATTTTTCTGGAGCGCGCATACTAGACGGCATGACAAAATGTCATTCCCGCCTATTGCGGACATTTTGTCCGGTCTGGTCCCTTGTATATGTTTTTGTTCAATTAGGTATAGAATGGAATGTTAATGGTAGCTTTTAACTACCACACCACACCACCACAAAACTATCTACTGCGTCTGGTGGTTTCTTGCAATTCTACCACAGAACAGCAAGAAACCGTCTGCGTTAGCATCCTTATGTGGTTGACGTCCAGTCAGCTGGAACGAAACGGTTCTGCTCTACGTTTCTCATTCGAACCGCCAGGATGTGAAATGCTCTTCCAGCGCATGTATTCCCTGCCACGTATAACTTATGTACCTTCGAGGCAAGGCATCCTCCAACGTCCAACCTAGGATCATTGCTTTGTATTAAGCGTGACAATGTCGTCACACGCAAGCCTATCTTGCAATAATAAAAAAAAATTAACCTGTTTTTTTTAAATTAAAATTATTTCATAACAAGATTGATAGGTTTAATTAATTAAGTAATTGATTAAACATACAAGCTTAGATTACTTAGCATAAAAGATACTAGAATAATTGGGTAAATGTAGAATATAATTTTTTGGTAGGTACTTTCTAGAGTTGTCGGTTGTCGAATCTTATGTGTCTTTTTTTTTTTTTTATTAGATATTAGCCTTTATCGAAAATAATACAATAGAACTTAATGCTAGCTAGCCTAACCTAATTACTATATAAATCATGCCCGCGTGGAATGGTGGCAAGAATGCTGGCTGCATTTCCGCGCTGGACAGCCAGGCTGATCCTTTGCGCAAAAAATGAGCCAGCCCTTCTGTCACCAGATGAGGCAATTAACCGCGGTGAAATATCTCGTAAAAATTTTTTGGCACTAAGACTCCATGGCCCCAGGGTCTCCACGGCAAACGGAACAAATATGTAACTCTCTATGAGAGAGGCATACTTCCGCCGCTTGTGTGTGTGTGTGTGTCTTTGAGCTTTTATATTCCGATATTATTTTCAATACAGTAGGTACATAAACTGTAGTCATAGCAAAGTACTCTATGTATTTATACAAATGAACGATGTAGGTACGAGTGAAGAATTAGCATTTCAAATTGAGGTAGGTATCTAGGTTACACGAAGGGATTTAGAACGATTAGAAATTTGAGCGGGATTCACTCTTGCTATGTTTGCAAATCATTTCCAAATCTTAATTCTATCACTAGGTACGCCTAGTAATATAAACTAACTGACTTTTTAACTGTCGATTTCCACTACCACAACTCAGTAGCGTCCCACTGCTAGGCACAGGCCTCCACTCTCATAGGAGGGAGGGAATTAGAGCTTAGATCCACCACGCTGCTCCAATGCGGGTTGGCGGGCTTTAAGGACTATTATCATGTTAGTAATAAGAACCGGGACCGACGGCTTAACGTGCTCTCCGAGGCACGGGGGTTAAACACCGTCAACTTTCTAGCTCTGGGCTGGTACTGAGAATTTCTTATCAGAAAAACTTAATACTTTATGGCCCGACCCGGGACTTGAACTCGGGACCTCGTCGGCCGCAGTCAAACATGCTAACCACGAGGCAGTTGGTGAATCCACCATATTAGGTGGAGAATACCATTCCTTGTTCCTACCGAGAAGAACCAGCAAAAACTCGTAATACATTAATAATCTAGTCTAGGTAATTACCTAGCTGGCTGGCTGGGGTGGAGACAAAAGAACTACATAAGTAATATCATTATAATGCAGATAGTGAGTATAAAATCATTAAAACTACACAAACAAAAGGCAATATGTTATAATGAACCCCGCGCTACTCCAGCGAAACAAGACGGCGCGCAATCCTTCTCGTATGCCCCGAGAGCTGGTGGGAGATACAACACAAGTTTGGCTAAAGGGTCAAGTAACAGCAGTTAAGTGGCATAGATCCCGTCACGTAAAAAGAACGCTGAGGGACGGATGTGTCTGTGCACGGATACAGTCTCGTCCTATAGGACGATAGGTAGCTAGAACTACTATTATAATAGGAATTATTAGGAATACTATTACATAATGTAGGTTCATTGTAAAATTAATAATAGGTATCTTCATATCACCAATTTGATTGATAAATCGTATATCGTCCTTTTTACGTGACCGAACCTACACTAAAGCGCTGGTTATAAGCACTTACCAGTAGGTACTTGACCCAGTTTGGTTTTAAGGATTACTGTTAAAGGAAGTCAGCCCCCCGATTGTGTAAGGAAATTGTAATCGTAATCGTTTGTCAAACGGATAATTCGACCTGTTTAAAAGCAGTTCATTCAGGTCAAATTGCGTCAAAATTTGAAAAAAAATTTAACATGAGAGGGTAATATTGTTTTTATTTATTTTTAATTGTGTTTAATGTGGTGATTATCACCTTCTCAAAATTTACCACCAGCTCGTGGACAATCATCGTCCCCCAACTCCGCCACATCTAATTAGTAAATGCTCGGCATAACGGATGCGCTGAATAAGTATGAAAGGGAATCGTATACATAATGCAACTCGAGTGGAGCCAGACCTTAACTCACTAAATATAAAGGTCATATTGGAGTGAGAGGCACCTTCTAATATAGACATGTTAATGATAAAAAATATTACAAGCGGGTGGCCCATGAAAAGGTCTTAGACAGACAAACTTTCGCATAAATAATATTATTAATAATAGTTGACATCACCACACCACTTCAACCTATTAGCCGGCTCCCTACTCAGCGCGAGTCTCTTCTCAGCAGGGACTGAAAAACAGATTCATAAAGGTTAGGTACAGAAAAAGTGTTACAGAATGAAAAAGTAACAGAATCGAAGCTGTAACCCTTTTGAATGTGTTTTTATTTCTGTTAACCCGAAACCCTTACATTTCTGTAACGAAACGAATCTGTACCAGAAATGAAAGTATAAGTGTAACCGAAATAGCGACGATGCCAAATTTACTATTGCCGCGTATTCAAATTTGAACCTAGGGTGAAAGCGCCGATGGTTGCGAAAAACATGGCCATGTTGTGTCAGTGTGTGTAAAGTCCAATTAAATGAGAATAACGCGTTATTACACCGTGCAGTTTGTTAGGGCATGTACCTATTAGGGTTACAGATAAAACACTTACTAGCAGAAATAAACGGTTACAGATTGATTGCGTTACAGACTTCCAGTATCGTTTCTGGATCCTTTATAAGTGTTTCTGTTTTATAACAGTTTCAAAAAACAGTGTCTTAAACCCCTTATTTCAGTTACTGTTTCAGTCTTACTTCTCAGAATTAGAATGTTTTAGGTAGAGTCCCCCACGCTAGCCATATTAAATTGTATTTAAACTTAGAACAACATTTATCGGGTCAGCAAGTTTTCAATAAAAAAATATATATACTTAATGTTTAAGAAAGAAAGTACCTACTACACCCACCCGTAGGTAAACCATTAGTCAATAAGAGCAACATTTTGTATTCCAGAGGTGTATTTTACACGAGTCAGGCAACGTCTTCCCTCAACACGGTAATGAGTTCTATAATAAATGAGTCCTCCAACTTGTGCGCGACACTTCGGCTTTCAAACTTGGCAACTTCCTGAGGATCCTGCATTACAATCCTCTTCAATGCAAAATGCAATTTTAAAGCTCGCGTTTGAAGTTTTGTTTAATATCTTCTTAAGATATTAAGACTTCGTCCGCGTGGATATCAAGTATTGTTTTATGCCTGCGAGAACTCGGAATGCTTTAATTAAATAAAGGGATAAAAACCACGTTCTTCGCCGGCATGCAAGCTATCCCTTAAATATAATATATATATTATTCTTATAGGATGAAGTTGGTACCAAACTTCATTAAAAAACGTTTGAAGAGATGGGCCGTCAAAGCGTTGCAACTACTAGACAGACAGACACACTTTCGCAATTAAAATATTAGTATGGTCAAGGTGATTTCTGCGACTTCGTTGAATCACAGAATAAGTAATAGGTAGTACAGCTGGATGAATAATGTTTTTGCATACGATACGCTAAATCACTTGACAGCACGTCTTTGCCGCCAGAGTGGTAACTAGCCACAGCCGAAGTCTCCCACCAAACCAGACCAGAGAAAATTCAGAAATTTTAAATTACCAAATTCACCCTGCCAGGAATCGACGATTCCTAAATACCTATTAGTATAAATCTTCAATTATGTATTCGAGCTCCAAATTAAAGTGTCCCTATAAATGACTGGAGCACATTAGCAAGCCAATAGCGGGAAAGATTGAAGATATTACCCGTTCTGTTGGTACAAGATAGGACAAAACTCACAATTTTTATAAGTCAGGAAAAAGAGGACATTATTTTTATGCACTTATTCAAAAACTTATTCATAGGGCTTACATACGCAATTAGCTTTTTTGGTAGCTCCTTTATTTGCCAGTGTTGGCACACTAGCAAATAAAGCATTTATTTATTTATTTATACTGGTCAAACTAAAAGCCCCTCTACAATTAGGCTAGATCTCTTAGCATCGCATCTGTATCCATTTGCGAAACATTATTAGTGTCAGCGCAAAATTGTTGTAATTATGTCGTCAGGGCGCGGCTTTGTCAAGGCTTTAAGGCATTTGCGGCGCAGCCTGCGAACTGCGGCGCCAATTCTAAATTATTGCTCACTACTTGTTGTTCAGGGATCGTTTGCTTTATTTATGAATCAGTTGGTATAATTTGGTGTTCTAATTTATATCCACCCGTTTTTATTCTGCTACAAGTTAGCTCTTGACTGCGATCTTTTCTTAATTCCACTACAAGTTAGCCCTTGAGTGCGATCTTACCTGATGGTAAGTGATGATGCAGTCCAAAATGGGAGCGAGCTAACCTGTTAGGGGTATAGCAGTTATATTAAACTCGTACTTCTAGTCGGTTTCTACAAGATATCGTACCGGAACGCTAAATTGCTTGGCGGGACGTCTTTGCCTGTAGGGCGGTAACTAGCCACGGCCGAAGCCTCACACCAGGCTAGACCAGGGAGAATTCAGAAATTATAAATTTCCACGTTGACTCTGCTGAGGATTGAACCCGGGACCTCCGCACATTAAGATATCATCGATTAGGAATACTGCGCCAGGGATTTCGTAAAACCTGCGTCTTACCTGCTGATAAAGTCCCACAAATTTATCTGACCTGGTGGTCAAAATTGGAACTATTTTTTATACCTGTTATGTATTAGTACATTGTTACCCTAGGGATGAAAGTAACTTATTTAGTCCCGAGACGGGGTTTGGCGCCCGAGCGTAGCGAGGGGGCCTATAGTTCGAGGGACTAAATAAGTCTTTATCCCGAGGTAAACACTGTGCTTTTCATTACGAATATAAGGAAAGTCAAAATAAAAATAGAAATTAGCTAAAGAAAATTGAGTGAACTTTATTTTACATAAATCAACAACTTTGGTGAGATATTTATTTAAAGTTTATGTTAAAATTAGAACAATTAGTAATAGTTAGTGAAAGGTTTTTGCCGTCTTTTCAAACTTTGGTAAAACCTACTATGATAGACAAGGACACACTGGGATTTTTTAGGGGCCCTACTCAATGAAATAAATCTATGGGTAGAAATTTCGTGCGAGGAGGACACCACTTGTAATTTGATACTTTATTTTTTATTTCTTTTTTTTCTTTTTTTTTTTAAATATATATGGAAAAGAATCTTTGTATCGTGTCTTAATACTCTGAAATGACTAACCATAGACAAAACCACGGATTTAGAACAAAGATACGGGTAATATTTTATGTTTTACAAAGATTCTATTTTTAAAAACGGGATCATTTTTTTATTTTTTTTTGCTATTTTTCTGTGTTAACCGTAAAGAAGAGCGATTACCTTTTAAACTTTAATCTATAGCTATAGTTCATAACGATTTGAATGACATACTTTGTTTACATAGCTTTAGTACGTAATAAGAGATATGTTTATTTATATTGCGCCGGGCGGCCGGCGGCTCGCGAAATTCGACACCTGTTAAAATGGGCTCGCAGGGGCGCGCGAATTTAATATTTAATATACGCAGAGGAAGGGTTATAAATGTGACAACTAGTTTTTTTTAATTATTTGACAGCTGTCAGTTGAAAACGATTCTCCCTAGGGCTGAAAAGTATTACTTTCAACCCGCTTCTCAGGCAACTTCAGACCTACTTTCCGTGTATGAGTAATGAAAAATATGTTACTTTACACATACCCCTAATCGGTTTTAACACGGGATACTTAAGACCATAGAGACCATAGTATCTTTCAGACCGGAACGCAAAATCGCTTGACTGCAATTCTATTCCGGTAAATTGGCAACTAGTCACTGCCAAAGCCTCCCACCAGACAACAGTCTGAAGAAAAAACAAAAGGAACTACTCGAAATAGTTTTCTCATCTGTCCTAAAAGTGTTGTATTTTATTTATTTTTCCTTATTCCATTTTATTTATTTCTCCGTAGGCGTAAAGTTTTCACGTAGATCGTCGTCGTTCGCGCCTGCTTATTTAACAAATCAGGGCCGTGACGAAACAAATCCAATACCTACCTATTCTAGCTTTTCAATTGTTTGCGAGCTTGTTTTTTGTGTAACAATCCGATAGACAACCCTGGGGCCAAGAGCTAGTGGAAGCTTTTTTTAAATTTATTGTTTTACTTTTTATCTTACTAATCTTACTTCTTATCTTATCTTACTAATACTAGTGGTTCGCCCCGAACTAAGACCTCGCGGCGCCATCTATTGACATAAATGTGAAGTTCTGTTAAAAATACTGAAGCTCATTAAAAATTAAATAATTCCGTTTCCTTACAATATTTATCTAATTTTAGTATTTGTTGTTCAAGTACAGGATATAATTGAAATAATTGATCAAGTTTCAGGCTCATCCTTTCAGAAAATTTAGAGTTCTGAGGTCATCTTTGGACGTTAGAAAATCACCACTTTGAAAGCCCCCCATTTCGTCAATTTTGGGGGAAAAATTAAAAAAAAAATATTTTTGGACTCTATTCCTAATTATCTTTAAAATGATATACCGCAACCCTATGTAACTTTATAAAAAATATTTTACTTCGCATTCGCTTTTATGAGAGCCCCCTCCTTGAAATAAAGATTTTTATTATTTTTTAAGCCATATTCGACGGGAGGCCATTGGTTTACATATTATATTTAAAGCTGAAGTAATTGCGTTCAGTAATTCAGAAGTTATAATGCTCTGACAGACGGACGGACGGACGGACGGACGGACGGACGGACAAGTCCCAATTCACCCAAGTAGACTCAGAGACCTTCGCTTCGTTCGGTCAATTATATATTATTAATGCGAAAGTTTGGATGTATGGATGTCGGTATGGATGTATGTATGGATGTTTGTTACTCAACCACGCCCCAACGGCTGAACGGATCCGGATGAAATTTGGCACAGAGATAGATTATAGTCTGGAATAACACATAGGCAACTTTTTATCCCGAAAATTAAAGAGTTCCCGCGGGAACCACAAAACTTCGATCCACGCGTACGAAGTCCCGGGCGTCAGCTATTCTTATCTTATTTTACTTCTTATCTTATCTTACTTCTTACTTCTTATCTTACTAATCTTATCTTCCATCTTATACTTACTTACTTACTAATATTATAAATGCGAAAGTTTGGATGTATGGTTGTCGGTATGGATGTATGGATGTATAGATGGATGTTTGTTACTCAATCACGCCCCAACGGCTGAACGGATCTGAATCACATTTGGCACAGAGATAGATTATAGTCTGGAATAACAAACACATAGGCTATTTTTTATCCCGAAAATTAAAGATTTCCCGCGGGAACCACAAAACCTCGATCCACGCGTACGAAGTCGCGGGCGTCAGCTAGTTTCAAATAAACTTTTACAAAGTGCTTTTATTCCACTACAGGTTAGCCCTTAACTGCGATCTTATCTGGTGGAAAGTGATTATGCAGTCTAAGGAGGTCACGGCCTAACCTGTTTCATTTTAGTTTTTCAGCAAGTAAAGAGTCGATTGTTTTGAGATACTCTATTTAATAATTTTTAAAAAAATATTTATTTGGATAAGTGAAATACCCAATTGAGCCACATACTCTCCGGCTATAAAATCCATGACAACTGTAGCAAGTTGGGATGGCTTAACACAGAAGTTGTGAAAATATTTTTTGCGCTCTCTTTTACTATAAATATCTTAAGCCTGCTATTTCCGCGACATACTTTTTGTAACAATAAATGTGCTCTGAAAGTTCGGAGTGAAGATGCTGTAATTGACTTACAGAGATCTTAACGTCAGTGGTATAATGTGGCCACTCTGTTTTAAACTGACAGCTTAATTTATATTGCTATCCTTTTCATAATACTCCCTGCGGAAAGGGGCAACACTAGATTTAGAGCTGTCATTTTAGTTTAGTGATTGTGCTAAGTAGAATTGGCCACATTGCCAATGTTAAGATGTTATGAAACACAGTTTTCAGAAATCGGTTATAAATTAATTTGCTCTTAGCTGCAGGGTGCTATTATGCAGTAAATATTTTTTTAATAATAGAATTATTAGAATTACTTACTGTCTTATGTTTGTGTTTATTGCATTACTTCGGATGCGTTTTTCTTTAAAAATTTGTTAAGTTAAAGTTTTTAAATTCAACGTGATCCATTCAATTTCCATACCCAAAGAGGTGTGATTGTGAATCCCGCTGAATAAAGTTTGTTGTGAACTTTGAAATAATTCTGACTTAATTTTGCTCAATGCTATAGGATGGCCAAACTTCGTCAACACACTCTAGCAGATTATTTCTGACACAGAATGAAAAAAAAGTAGCTGAGACATCGACAATAAAAGCTGCTGACCGACATTGTATTGACACTTTCAAGATGTGGTGCTGGAGGAGAATACTTCGGATACCTTGGACAGCGCACAGAACCAACGAATCGATCCTCAAACAGCTAAAAATCACGAAAAGGCTATCAACCACCTGTCTCCAGAAGATCCTAGATAATTTTGGCCACATTGCCAGAAGGGAGGGGCACAATCTTGAAAAGATTATCATTACTGGCAAAGTGGACGGAAAGAGACCTCGGGGAGGTAGCCCGATGCGTTGGTCAGATCAAATCCGCACCGCTCTCGATAGCAAGGTCCACGAAGCACTGTATGTCACAAAAAACCAAGCAACATGGCGCGACAAAGGATTATTGGTGAAATAGATCACGACCCTCAGTAATGGGGAATACGACGCAAGAAGGAGGATGAAAACCATCTCATTCTTTTATTTAAAACTGAAACAGCAAAAAAAATACTGAATCTTCTAACAATAAAAAAACTGCACAATTAATTGTACAGTATCAACTAAGTTAGCAAGATACGGAAGTTCAATTAAACCTGCAGTTGGAGTATTATTGTTTAAAGTTGTAAAGAGCAGCGACTGCCGCTGACAGCGCCACCTATTGTGGACTTGAGCTCCGTACACACCGTGGAGACTTGAGGAACTGTGGCACAAGTTACAAGGTACAGCGATTAACGCGTAGTTAAGTTATAAATAGCAGTATCTGCCGTTGACAGCGCCACCTATTGTGGACTTGAGATCCGTACACACCGTGAAGACTTGAGGAAATGTGGCCCAAGTTACAAGGTACAGCGATTAACGCATTGTTAAAAGTTATAAAGAGCAGTATCTGTCACTGACAGCGCCACCTATTGTGGATTTCAAGTCCATTCACCGCGAAAAGCAGTAGTCGTCAGCTTAAACTTCGAGGAGGGGAAGACCTCAGTATCTGGGGTGCTTCATCGAAAGGAAGCTTCATATGGCCCCCACGGTAAATCACGTGGTCTGCCAAGCAGCTGCGGCCCGGTCGATGCTCCATTCTCTCTTCACTTCCAAATTAAACACCAGAACCAAATTAAAAATCTACGGAGCCTACGTCGTACTGACGAACGCGGCCCCAGTCTGATACGCCCTCTGCCCCGAGTACCAGAAGAAGCGAATTCAGGTTCAGCAGAATAGATGCCACCGGGCCGACGCAAATGAAGCGCGGCCCCAGCCCATATAAGGACTGAAATTATATAGTCCGGGTAGCTGCAGCTACCCGCGAGGACACGCCTGGGAAAGGAGGCCTAGCCTCGAGGTCCGTACCCCCCGACTAATCACCGTCAGTCGGAGAAGGACCAACAGTAGCCGTACACACAGCGAATTTCATCAAAACCAGTTGAAAAGATTGAAAATGATCTTTCCTAAGATGCAACTTATCTCTGTAACAAATTTCAACAAAAATATTTGAACAGAGTGGCCGTTCAAGCGTAGCAAACAGACGGTCAGACAAACACACTTTTGCATTTATAAAATTAGTAGGATTTTAAACGCGTATGTCTTATAACTTACACAAAAACCGGAGCCTTTGCGCTCTTTTCAGGATGAAAAACAACGATACGGCCCGCTTTTGTTGGCAGCATCCTTTGTCTCTAACAAGATACTTATCTGGTATTTACTCGTTTACCTGATGTCATCCGCCATTTTATGAGCCGTCGGGTATATCGTTTATCTAGCTATAATTATGTAATAGGCATTTTTGTTTTTCTTAGGGCTCCTTGCACAAGGACATTTAAACTGATTTATAGTCCCACAGATTTATCTGACCCGGTGGGCAAAATTGGAACTAATTTTATTTGTTTTTTATTTTATTTTTTGACCGAGCGAAGCGAAGGTCTCTGAGTCTACTTGGGTGAATTGGCACTTGTCCGTCCGTCCGTCCGTCCGTCCATCTGTCAGAGCATTATAACTTCTGAATTACTGAACGCAATTACTTCAGCTTTAAATATAATAATATGTAAACCAATGGCCTTCCGCCGAATATGGCTTAAAAAATAATAAAAATCTTTATTTCAGGGGGGCTCTCATAGAAGCGAATGCGAAGTAAAATATTTTTTATAAAGTTACATAGGGTTGCGGTATATCATTTTAAAGATAATTAGGAATAGAGTCCAAAAATATTCCTCAGACCTCAGAACTCTAAATTTTCTGAAAGGATGAGCCTGAAACTTGATCAATTATTTCAATTATATCCTGTACTTGAACAACAAATACTAAAATTAGATAAATATTGTAAGGAAACGGAATTATTTAATTTTTAATGAGCTTCAGTATTTTTAACAGAACTTCACATTTATGTCAATAGATGGCGCCGCGAGGTCTTAGTTCGGGGCGAACCACTAGTAATATTATATACTAGTGACGTAATTCCTCCAAGTAGCGACGCTGTTACCAGGTCAGACAAGTTTGCGGGACTATAGTTAAATTTTGTAATGCTGTCACTTTTTGGCAAGCGCATATTGCGGCCTATAAAAAGGAATTTCCAATTTTAATTATAGTTAAAGCACAAAACAAGTTAACTTTGTTAACAGCTGATTAGGTTATGGTTTTTCTTAACACAAAAAGTAACAAATGAAGAGATAAACTGTTACATTTATTCTAGTAGAGATATTTACTTATCTATGTCTAATTATTAATTTCTGGCTAAAAATACTTACTGGTAATGAAATGGCTAGATGATGCCAGCGATTAATTAAGGTTATAAACTACCTCATTTCCAAATTACAGTCAAATTGGATCATTCATTGCAGCGCGAATGAATAACAAACATCATTCTATACAAACGAGCTTACAAACTAACAAATATAAAAACATCAACAAATTCAAATATGTAATATTAGTGAGATAACCATAACGCATCTTGCATGTCTATGGAACCCTGCATTTAGTCTGTTTAAATAATATTTCCCAAGCGTTCCGTTTTCATCCGATTTCACCTTCCTAATAATGTCAAATGATTTCCCCGTTGTCCTTCTGGGCGGAAGGAAAGCCCTTCTCGTGAGGGCCCTTGTACCGCTGAACCCTCTGTTAGCCCTCTTTGGATCTATTACCCTGTTTATACAATACCTTTTACCCTATATTAGGTACCTACTTTGATTATTACAAGTAACTTTTATGATAATTAAGGGTAACTTTGTTTTACTTTTAGTCCTATTGTTAACATTGGATTCGAAATCCATATAATACTGAAAAATAAAAGAGTTTCCCCGGGAATCTAAAAAAACTTAATCCACGCGGATGAAGTATCGGGCAACAGCTAGTATGGATGTAATTAACTAGCTGATGCCCGCGACACGCGTCCGTGTGGAGTCAAGTTTTATTAATTGGTGTCAAGTTTTTGCCTGGTGGGAGGCTTCGGCCGTGGCTAGTTACCACCCTACCGGCAAAGACGTGCCGCCAAGCGATTTAGCGTTCCGGTACGATGCCGTGTAGAAACCGAAGAGGTATGGGTTTAATATAACTGCCATGCCCCTGACAGGTTAGCCCGCTACCATCTTAGACTGCATCATCACTTACCATCAGGTGGGATCGCAGTCAAGGGCTAGCTTGTAGTGGATAAAAAAAAAACAAGGGAACTCCTCTATCTTATCTCCACTAGAGATAAGGATCATAAGCAAATACAGAAAAGATATGGAATAGGTACCTACGCCATATATGCTTCGATATACCATAGATAGGTACATATTCCATATCTTTTCTGTCATTTGCTAGTACGCGGGGTATTGTCATTATAGGCAGAGGCACTCCATACGAGCGCCCTCGAGTCGTAGGGCCCTTCATTGCTCCCTATGGGGCCATGTTTAGATGATACACTTACTGATGTTTGATATTTGAGTCTAGGGGTTAATATTGGATGTCTTTTATTATTGCTAGTGTTATGACTGTTTGTTTCGTTTGCCGTAGGGTTTTTTGGAATTCTAGTGAAAAAAATTGGTACGAAACATATTTTCTCTGTGTTTGATATATTTTGTTCCAGTGAAAGTAAATATGACATAATTCCACGCCAGTATGATTTGTGCAATTATAAGATAAGATTAGCTGGTACCTAATTGTTTAGTCCATACTAATATTATAAATGCGATAGTGTGTCTGTCTGTGTGTCTGCTTTCATGTGTTCAACCGATTTTGATGAAATTTGTTACAGGGATAGGTAGTGTAATGTATCTAAATACATGATAATGACAATGATGATACATGACTAACCCGGGGAAGCACAGAGGCAAGCTTTTTATCCTGGAAAATTATGGAGTTCCTTCGGGAATCGAATAAAACATAATCCAAGCGGACGGAGTCGCGGGCATCATCTTGTTTTAACGAAAATGCGAAAGTGTTTCAGTCTGTCTGTCTGTTACGCTTTAACGGCCCATCTTTTCAACCGATTCTCATGAAATTTGGTACAGAAGTAGGTTTCATCCCCGGTGAGGACAAAGGCTACTTTTTAGGTTTAAACAAAGGTTTTAATTCAGGAAATTAAGTAGTTACCGCGCGAATCGAAAATTCTTAATCCATGCGGACGAAACTTGGCATCATCTAGTAACAAAAATTAGATAATTTTGTAGTTTACTTTTCATTTCCTATACAAAAATTAAAATATTGTCGAAGTATAAAGCATTGTCGAAAGCGTGCAGTTACAAAAAGCTTCACGAACTAGTTACAGTAAAACCTTCCACTTTGACAATGTTTAATGACGATAACTTGACTGTGGTCACTCAAACAAACGAAATCGTGCGTGAGAAATTAGTTCCGTCCAAAAACATACCACCCCAACTTCAGCCATTCATTAGAAATATTCAATTTTATAATACTTAGTAATGTAGGAGAAAATGTAACCGTGATACTGCATTAGCCTTCATCACCACTTTTAAAAGAAAACTGACATTTTGTCATTCCTTGCTCCATGTTCAATTGTTCACTTGTATCAATCCACATGAATATTGATAATATATCTCATTTAGATATTTATATTATTTCTTTATATTCAACTACAAGTTAATCCTTGACTACGATCTCACCTGATGGTAAGTGATGATTTAGTCTAATATGGTATCCTCCTCTATCATTGATATAATATTCAATAGCATAATAAGCTTTTTTTCAGGAGCATACGTTTAGTGGGTTTTATAAATTTGTGTATAGGCAAGTTTAAAATAGGTTGTTGAAATTTAATAGAGAAAATAATGCTCATTCCCCTGAATAACCTTTTGACTTTTTTGAGGCGGAGCGATGGAGTCACGAGATTTTTGCGGCTTAGTTTGCCTATCGTGTAAATCGCATATTTTTTTGTAATTATGGATGTGATGTTTTACAAAAAATATATTGATGTAAATATATTGCGAGGCTACTATTAGAAAACCAATTTCGTAGCGATACGTCTATGCTGGTAGGGTAACTGTAGCATCAGTTAAACCAGATATAAGAATAGAAGAAATTATAAACTGCTTAATCACTGGACCAACGACGTAGTCACAATATAGTCCGTTCCAGTAGGGGTGAGCTTTTTTTTGACTTCTTTAACGTCGGATCACGTCATCTTATCTGTCACTTGACCAATAGTGATATGAGTATTGAAAGATGACAACTTTGAAGATAATTCTCATCATTGTTGGTCGAATGGCAGACGAGATTACGTCATGATCGAATGGCAGATGTAAAAAAGCTCATCTCTATTGGAACAGACATTAGTAAACATGCATCGGTGATCCTTTGAAATTCCCTCGTATATTGGATCTATTGTCACAACAGGCGGAGGTAAAACCCTTTGCTAAGGGCTCTTGTACTGCATAGTCCTCTTCATGAGCCCCCGCTGTACCGTCGTAAAGCTTTCCTCCTACCCTTACCTACGGATATCTGTTTGATATTTGCGAGGGTGCATTATTGGATACTAGATGATGCCCGGAACTTTGTCAGCGTGGATTCAGTTTTTTAATTCCTGGGGGAACTCCTAAATTTCCTGTGATAAAAGCCTAAAAAGAAAGAAAGTAGGCTATGTCACTCTGCAGGTCCTCAATTATATTCATGCAAAAAATCATGTCGTTCCGTTGCTCTGTTGCAGCGTGATTGAAGGACAAACCAACAAACAAACACACGCGTTTATAGTATTCGTATATAATGCCCCCAGCATCGTCCGCGTGTGTTATTTTTTTTTAATTCCCGGGGAAACTCCTTAATTAACTAGGGTAGAAAGTCACATTAATGACAAACCTATTTAATGTTAGTACGGATTGAAAAACGGTTCATCTTTTGAGTCAAAATCCCTATCGAAGAATAATCATAAGACGTAATAAAAGTTTTTTTATTCTCTAGTTTTTAAGTACCTACTCAGCTTTATCTATTTTTCACTATTCTCACATTCCAGGCTGCTGGAAGAAATATCTTCAAGAGATAAGTTGTCCTTGTACATGTCCTTAAAAATTTGTATATTTAGTTTTTATATTTGGTACTAAATATATAAATAAATAAAGAATTAAGAAAAGAGACGGTTTATCACATTAACGATTTATAACCACATTAGCTTATCAAATATGCCAGAGCAATGAATCGCTAGAGGCATCTTCACGGTAACCGACGCTAAGCCGAATTAATTACAAGACCGGCTGATACTTAGTTGACAGGTGACATGATACCTGAACACTGAGTATATCCACTCTATTATCCGCATTAATTTAGTTACTTGTAACAATTTGCTCATGTCTTTAATCACTCCGTGATGGATTGCGGTGTGTATGAAGGTCTTAACTCAAACCAGCAAATAACTTACAAAATCATTGTTTAATATTAGAACGGAAGTATGGATTCGGAAACGGTAAATCTTTTAGAGTTATACCTATGAAAGAATAAAGAAAAGAGACTGTATAACCTATTTATTATGATTTAGTATCACATTAGCTAAGCAAATATGCATAATGCCAGAGCAATGAATCACTAGAGGTATCTTCACGGTAACCGACGCTAAGCCGAATTAATTACAAGACCGGCTAATACTGAGTTGACAGTTGACATGATACCTGAACACTGAGTACATCCACTCTATTATCCGCATTAATTTAGTTACTTGTAACAATCTGCTCATGTATTTGGTCTTTAATCACGCCGATATGGATTATGGGGTGAGTGAAGGTCATTTTTAACCGACTTCAAAAAAAAGGAGGAGGTTCTCAATTCGTCGGAATCTTTTTTTTTTTTATGTATCGTCCCCGATTACTCGAAGACGCTTGGACCGATTTTGAAAATTCTTTTTTTTTTTTAAAGTATACCCTATACTTTCCAGGTGGTCCCATGGGCATTAGGTCTGATGATGGAATAATGGGGAAATCAAAGGAACTTAAATTTTATAAGGACACGAACCCACATAGTTATTAGGTACAGGTCTGTCTACCTTTCGAGAACCTATTTTATATTTACAGCACTAAAAAGCAAACAATAAAATTATTTTTAACTAAAAAAAACCGCCTTCAAAAACTAAAAAGCAAAAAAGAATTGGATATATTTACATATTATTATTTCTACCCACTATGTTGAAGTCGGGCGGGTATAACAAGGATAAGCAAAGTTGACGCAAGGCTCGCCCGACTTCTACATAGTGGGTAGAAATAATAATATGTAAATTTATCCAATTATTTTTTGCTTTTTAGTTTTTGAAGGCGGTATTTATTTATTTTAAATTATTTTATTTAAATAATTTTTTGAAGTGAAACTTCTATAGAATCGTTATATAAAAAATCGATGAAACGAAAAAGCGACACCAAAGAGGGACAAATATACTCATAACGGGATTGAGCCTGCGAGAGAATGATATAGAATACAAGCCATATTTATCTCATTCTCTTGTAGGCTACTTTTCTGAAGTTTCACTTTTGCCGTATGTGAATTTCACACACCCACTTTTTTTTATTATAAGAATGTTTTTTTTTATTAATCAATACCTGGAATCAATACAAGCAAGTATTTTATGAGACAAAATCCTAAAGCGTCTGGTTTCCGAGACATAGACTATCAAAGCTGTGCTGGTGGCGCCATCATCGAGTAGACTATAACTTTGTTAGCTCTGAAACCTGGGGGGTTACTACCATCGCATAAAGCAGTATTATTTCAAAATGAAAGTTTTATGCCACGTACCTTGACGTCTCTTTAAATAAGGATAATAATTCTAAAACAAGACAACATCAACAAAATTAACCTGTCCACTGGGGCGACAATACTAATTTAAGCGATGGTAGTATGCCCCCTGACGTTAAAAAAAAGTCTTTAAAAAAACTTGCTTGTATTAATGCCAGCTATTAATTTAAGGGTTTATAAGTGGGCCCCTATTTACAAAAATAGCGGAACGGTAAACCAAAATATTCAAGCCCATTTACAAAGATTTATAGGCATAGTTTTTTAACATTAGCACACATAGTTTTTCTGCTAAAACAGTTTGTAAAACTAAACGGAAACACAGAAGGTAAACAAAAACGCCTGTGTTATAACCCCTTTCACACCCTAATCATTATTTAATTATGCGGAACTTTGCCCCAAAAGAGGGGAGGATTAAGGTCCGTTTCTACTAAGCAGACGAACGGAAAAGCAACACGACACGCAGACTACAGGTTTATCAGAGATATACATCATTTTAGAAGTCAAACTTTAACAAAAAGTTCTAAATAATTTGAGATTATTTAAGAACTTTTTGTCGCACGAAAGTAATATCCAAACGTCACTCCCAATGACAGTGGTCGTCAAACAAACAGCTGTTTTGACAGCGCAACAGAGCGAGGCAGATGTATTCATGCAAAAAATAAGTACCTACTTGGTACAGAACTGGTTGGTGGTATTCCTCCTCCATAAATTGGCCCTTGACTGCAATCTCACCAGGTGGTAAAGGACGATGCAGTCTAAGATGGTAGCTTTCCAACGTGTTAGGATTATGGCAGTTATATGAAACTCTGTATTAGTTTCATAGGTTTCAAATTTCAGTTTATACGCGGAATTTTACTGGAACGCTTAATCGCTTGCATTTCTTTGCCGATAGGGTAGGGTGGGAATGGGGACTAATTTCTAATCTGGTTCAGACCTGGTTTGCTGTAAGGCTTTTACAGTACTTACTTTACGTACTTACAGTGGAAATGTAACGCCGCAACACGATTCGTCAGCCGTGTTATACTTAGCTCGTATCAGTGAAAACACACCCTAACCTAATGTTTTTGTTACTACCCCCTCTTACTCTTCTGTACAATGAATTCTCATATTAAAAGCTCGATAACCGGCATTATTACATTGTTACTGTTCTCGCGTATACGAGTTTTAGAAGTTAGAAAGAGAGAGAGTTAGATATTCAGCCGGAAATGGTGTCTACAATTTGGATTTGAATAGCTTGGTATACAAATCTAAATAATAATAGTTTAAAAAAACTAAAAAACACGCTTTTGACGCAGACACTCCGGGTCTCAGGAAAACAAAAAATCGCTAATCCTGATTATCCTAGTAAGGATAACGGGTCAAACTGTTTAAAATATTGAATTGTCATCGGTCCTTAATAGGTATGCCAAATTTAGAGTTAATCCGACGTTTTAAAGGGGGTCAAAATCATGTTCAATGATTCCGTTAATACTAACATACTAACATACATACGTCTGAAGCTAATAAAAAGCGTGTAAAATAGCGTTTAATCTATGGCGCTAACGGCTTGGTACTTCAGATTACTTTCGTTAAACATGGCGACATCAATACAGCCATTCTATTTAGCGGCTAAATTGAACAGAAACGGAACTAACTAACGAATAGAAAGAGTTAGAATAGCTGAGTTTCTTACCGGTTCTTCTCAATTGAATCCATATTCCTAACCGGTGATAAATTCCTAAAATATCGTGGCACAAGTTGTCCTGCAAGATAAACATTTCATTTATCT
Organism: Erebia aethiops; assembly: GCA_923060345.2. NCBI lineage: Eukaryota > Metazoa > Arthropoda > Insecta > Lepidoptera > Nymphalidae > Erebia > Erebia aethiops. The sequence goes on along the minus strand of OV281081.1, from coordinate 14,806,281 downwards.
TATACTAGCTGATGCCCGTGACTTCGTCCGCGTGAATTGAGGTTTTTTGGTCCCGCGGAAACTCTTTAATGTTCCGAAATCATAGGCCTACCTAGCCTATAATCTAGGGTAAAATCTATCTAAATTACAAGTTTCAGCCAAATTTGTTTAGTAGTTTTTGCGTGAAAGAGTGTTAAAAACATACACACACACACACATATAAACTTTTGTCTTTATCCATACTAATATAATAAATGCGAAAGTGTGTCTGTCTGTCTGCTACGCTTTCCCGGCCCAACTACTCAACCGATTTTGATGAAATTTGGTACGGAGACAGATTACATCCCGGGGAACGACATAAGCTTTTTATCCCGGAAAATTGAAGAGTTCCCGCGGGGAAAAAATAACAATATACGCCGACGAAGTCGCGGGAATAATCTAGTAATATTATAGAGTGATCACACGTAACTACTTCAAAAACAAAATAAAAATATTCACCTTTGTGTAAAAGTATACCATTTTTATCCCGGAAACTTGAAGAGCTCCCACGGGAATAATAAAACAATATACGCCGACGAAGTCGCGGGCATCATCTAGTAATATTATAGTGTGATCACACGTAACACTTACTTCAATAACAAAATAAAATAATATTCACCTTTCTGTACTCGTAACAGTATACCAGCATTCACACCTTGAACTAACGGACAAAAAATGTTCGTATCCGGTGCCAAAAATATTGAATTCCAGTCCACCTCTGTAATATTAATGCAGCCTTCCCGACCCGTGGCAATAAAAACAAACAAATTGCACGTAAAATAATACGGTGAGCCTTCGCCGCCGGCCCGGGAATTTATTCTGATGCCCTAAATCCTTATTTATATCATATCGCTATAATTCATCTGAGCCTACTTGGACTCAACGTTTTCTTGAGTCCCTGCTAAGGCGTAATCGCAGAGGAAAAAGTTTCGGATATTGTTTTATTTCACCTTCATACTCGGCTTCCATTTTTCCCTCCTCTTATACTTATACTAATCTTCTTACTTTATTACTTTTACTAATATTATAAATGCGAAAGTTTGGATGTATGGATGTCGGTATGGATGTATGGATGTATGGATGGATGTTTGTTACTCAATCACGCCCCAAGGGCTGAACGGATCTGGATGAAATTTGGCACATAGATAGATTATAGTCTGGAATAACACATAGGCTACTTTTTATCCCGGATGTTGCTGTTAAATGTGTGGAGATAGCAACAAGCTATATAGCTATATTTAAAAATCTTTGTTTTATTTAAGGAACAATAGGTATAATTGTTTTATCTATTCTTCGTATACAACCACAATTACTGCAAAGGGACACTGGTAGATATCTATATAAGTGCATTTAGGTATATCTAATATTTTTTTGTGTTTTTTATTTATCTTATCGTACAGAATAAACTAAGATTTTTTCCGAAAAACTAATAATAATAACATATCTGTATGGGGATTTAAACGAGTAGGTAGGTATAATATCATTTTCGTTTGGAGTAGACATGCAATATCATTTTAAGTAACATTTACAAATATTCCACGTCAACAAAGCCGATTTAACTAAAATATTCTACGGTTATTAAAAAAACATTCATTTCGACCACAAAGATCATATTTTGTTAGTAAAGGCACACACAGTAACCTAATGTTAGTAATTATAAAACGACCTAATCCTAATAACAATACTTAGTATAGAAGCAATCTACACGCGCATCGGAAATCAAACCCTATGGTGTCTAGGCAGTCCTATTAGCATCCATTAAACCCATCTACTATAAAAATCTTCTCGCTGTTGTCTCTGGTTATGTCTGGTGGGAGGCTTGGGTCGTGGCTACTTGCCACACTACCGGCAAATACATGACGCCAAGCCAATAAGCGTTCAGGGGTAACCCATTAGGGGTAGGTATAGGGTTATAAAACCACCAAACCCCTAAAAAGTTAGCCCAATACCATCTTAGACTGAATTATCAATTACCACCAATTAATTAGAATTATCATTAATTAGAATTTGATTGCAGTTTGTAAAGTTTTTTTAAAAAGTAGATACTTAAAATAATCTTTCCAAACTGCCATTATAATAACATAACAAAGCGTATTAAGCTCAACATTGACAAATTCAACTCCATCCAGCTCATTTAACATAAGAAGTTCATTTAACAACGTAAGAAGTTTTCAACTTTTCACGACCAGCCATTCTGAAGTTGATGTTCCCACATTACTTTTGATAAAGCGGCAAGAATGCCAGCGTTATTGAATTGAGGGAACTTTGTAAGGTAAATTATGTTTTCCAAAAAAATATTCTTACTGAGTAATTTATCATGTTATTTTATTTAAAAAAAAACAAATTGAAAACCTCTTTCTTTTTGGAAGTCGGTAAAAATGTCGGCTTGCCCTTGACGACCCTGAACAGATTTCAGGTCTTGGTTGGAGCAAGCACAGGGTAACCTAAATTAGGCAGCAGAGACCGACCATACCATATATCATTAGACCTAACTCTTTATTTTGTAAACTATGGCATCAAGAAAACAATTTTTTTAATTTATATACATAAATTTTCATTTTTTTAAATAGTACTAACACCAGCTACTTATTGGCTAAGTTACATATAAGTATCAGATTATTACGCCTTATGAAATAACTGGATTTCATTCGCGAGGAACAGAGTTTTGACTACCGCGGGAACTGTTATTAAATAATAGAAATCCACGTACCTTACTATTATGGAACGAGAACACACTCACCAAAAAATTTATGAAAAAAACCTGAAAGTTCTATGGTCAAGAACATAGATATGTAACACACACACCAAAAAATTTATGAAAACTGAAACGATTAACGAACCGTGCTCTTTACTAACGAAGCTACATGTCCGATTTTTGTAACACACATATTTCTGGTGTGCATGCTTTTGCAAAACAAAGTGATTCTTACACAATCTGCAGCTCCACATCTATCGCTTTTCCCGTCTGTTCCAACGATTTTAATGCAATTTATTATGGAGATACATTGCATCCCGGGGTAGGACAAAGGCTTATTTTTATCCCTGAAAATCAACGTTTCCACAGGACCGTAAAAACCAAAATGCACGCGGACAAAGTCAAAAATTAAAATGTTGTCCTCTTAGACATCCAACTTTAAAAATAATAAACTAGTTTCAACAAAACGGTCCTATATCTTTTTAAACAAAAGACGTCCCATTTTATTAAAAAAAACTGTGATGCAATACAATGCTAGATAGAACGAGTTCCTAACGTTCGTGCAAAACAAGATAGATGTGTTAGATGAACTAAGTATAGTGCAAATCTGTGCTACGAACTTTACGGATTTGGAAATCGAGGATGGCAAGAGAGTATTATACATTGAGTGTGGTGACGGCACGACCAGAAATATACAGAGGAAAGGGGATGATAAGAGGAAGAAAAACATTAAAGATGTCATCAAGCTCCTGAAAGAAGTTGACCCAGACGTCACGCCAACTTTTGTTGCGAGGGATCTGAATCGCCTGCCACCCGTATCCTTTGACCACGTGGACGTAACCCGCCTGCTCAAGGACATGTCCATGATGAGAGCCGAATTGACAGACTTTAAGACGAAGTTCAGCGCTGAACTGGCAGATTTTCGTAGCTCTTTAAACTCGCAGCAGAAGGAACGTGGAAACACTCCAACTCATATTATGACGCAAAAAGAACATTGTGTTAACACACCTCAAATAATGACGACCCCCAAAACGAAATTCCTGATTCCGCTACCGCTTGTGAATGAACCTCGCCCCACACTCGGACACGAAGAAGTTGAACTAAGTTCGCATACGCCGACTTATCGTGACATCGTTCACAGTAAGGATCGCTCGCATCAAGCGAAAGCAGCCCGTATGCACAATGCTGCTTCGGGTGGAGTTTGCGTGACTGAAGAACGCTTGACTGTGCGAGAACTACCGTCTAAGTCTGTTAACGTAACTAAAAATGATGATTTTAAAATCGTTGAATACAAACAACGAAAATCTAAAATAAAGAATATGAGGGGCACTTTTTCCAATCAGTCCAAAATAAAGGTGGCCGACCCGGAATGCTCGATTTATGTCTCGCGCGCGCTGAAAACTGTAACGGAATCTGATATAAAAGAACATATTCGGGAAATGGGGCAGGAATGCCTCAGTGTTGAACGTTTGTTACAAAATAGGGAGACCTCTTTTAACTCATTTAAGGTCAAGATACGAGCGAGCAATATAAATACATTTCTAGATGCCAATTTTTGGCCTACAGGATTAGTTTACCGAAGATACAGAGAAGGACAGACTCGCGCAGGCCTAAAATAACGTTAACAATTGATTTTCTGTCATTATTATTGTATCATTTTGTATGTACATTTATATTTTGACTATTTTTGTTTTTTAAATGTTTACTTGTAATTTAATTTTAATTTGTAATGGGTGGATAATGCCTGAATTAAATGACTATTATAGAACTATCAGTATTAGATACATTTTATCATGAAAATATTTATCTGATTGCCTAAGATTGATTTCAAGAGTCTGCGTCGATGTATTCTGAAGTGATTAGGTCATTATAAAACAGTATCATCGTCATTTAACCTGTGATACGGTATTGGTTGATTCCATGATAATGAATCACCGAATCAAAATTATAATCATAATGGTGCATACAACTTCCAAAATTTCAGAAAGATAAGACATGTGAAGAAAACAAGAATATAATAAAAAGAAAAGTAAAATGCTCATAGCTTTTTTTTTTGTAATGATTCACCATCACGTGATAAAAAAAAATTGACGTCCAAAAAATGAACAATGTAATTTCGGAAAAACATTTTTTTCTTTGACTTTGAAAGAAACTACTTAGCAAAATAATATTACTTATTTGACCGCTTTACAAACATCATAATTATGAGGCAGTCGTCACTTAAGTATAATATACACACATAATATCTATGATGGATCAAAATAGCGGCTGAAGTAGGCAAATTACCATAGCAGTTTGTTAAAGGGTACTTGTTCTTTGAAGGCGACCTCTTCATCAATTAATTCAATCATTCTCTTAATTTATTGATTTAAAAATTGATGAACAGATGAGGTTATACTGCATTACTGACGTGAAAAATGATAGGCGTTGATAAAACTTTGACATTATCAGCTGATAAAAGTTTCAGTTTCGGATAAATCTGTAATATCTGAATCATCAGTTCTTAAAAATAAGATAAAACATTTCATGAGTATCATAAAATGGATATAAATGTGTGATCATTTGTACTTGAAATCTATCTGTGAAAAAGAAACATTGTATCTAAAGTTATTATTTGAACTAGTCTAATTTCAAATCAGAAAATATGGCAGTCATGTTAAAAATTGTACTTTTAGTATCGGCTATATTTGTAGTAGATTTGTGTACATCTACTAGTTTACAAATGGGAAATACTATTAACGGTCAACTAGCTTATATCGATAAAGTCAAGCTCTCATCGATTCCTCTGAAAGTCAGGACGAAGAATGTTTTCTACAATGGCAATAATACTATCAAGGTAATCATTAAAAACTGTTTAGATAGGTTGTTTGAATTCACACGTCGTGTATTATTCTATCATGTGATTTTCTTCATCCCATTGGGCGGTACTTTATTTTCAGCATTTTATCTACTTCCGCAAATCACTTGAAATCCCATAACATTTTGCTTATTAGTTGAATTCCCAAAGCTTTTAATATATCAACTTACTATTACCTATTCTGTGATATAACTGATAAGATCAATTTTGACCCAATAAATTGGATGGCTAATAGCAGTTATGTTGTATTTCCATCAACATTTTCTACACAATAGCAGTCACTTAACATTTTGTTATTTCCAGATAAACGTTTAGTTTGAGATAAGCTCACAATACATTATTGATTTGACATTCAAATGTCAAATCAATAATGTATTGTGAGGTTTGATCTCGGTGTGATTTATTATATTGTATTGCTATTTTTCTACTACAACGCAACTAAACTTTTATCTTCGTTATCTTTATTTTTTTGCTTTTTTCTGCCCTTTACTATTCTCATGAACACAGTGGGTCTAATTATCAAAATCTTGAACTAGTAAATTTACCAATACTATGCCGTGTAGAAATCGTTGTGTTGAGAACTTGAAGTTTAATTTGCTATAGGCCGCCAGGCCAGCAATTTGCACCGGCACTACACCACCAAAACAAATCTTCCAAATTATTCCCAACGTAGGTTTCACTCCAACACCGGAGCACCTTCAGGAGATGTTGACTCGAAAATGCACGATTGGAAAGTTTAAAAAAATTGTCTTTTAGAATCGTGCATTGTCGAGTCAACGTCTCCTGAAGGTGCTCCGGTACCACATACACGCTGTTCCACATAGATTTGTCTACTTTGGCGGATTGTAGCAAATTAAGCTTCTAGTTCTTTCATTATTATAGACTTCCGCAAAATAACGCATGCTCCTATCCAATAATTGAAATCGTTGTGGTCTTGATTGTTTGAAGTTAGTCCGCTTTCATCTCAGACTTTTCGTCACCACTAAGTGAGATACCAGTGAAGGATTTACTTGTAATTAAATAAAAAATTGGCAGTTATAGGGACTGCCGATAGAAGTGAAAACGTTTTATTTTAATTAAAATTATTAAAATATAAACTTTAACGCTGGGGCATTAAAGTTTAATTTCGAATGTATTATGTTTATATGTTCGCGAGCATGTCGGTCATGGTCACGCGAATCTACATTTTTACCCCCTACCAAATAGTGCTCAACGCGCCTAAAGAAGTTTTCACTTCAAAAATAACATATTTCATTGAAAGTGCCAAGTTAAATATTATTGTCTTTTACAGGGTATCATGGCATTGGACATGGCTAATACGAAAGCTAAAGCGACCGTGACGTCGGGCGGCGTCGGCTCCAGCTTCGCTAACATCAAGCTCAAGAGCGAGAGGGGTGGGGAGATTAACTATCAAATTCAAATATTTGTCTAGATGTTTTGTTATGCTGATCTATAAATACCTACATATACAAACAGAACAAAATTTTAAGTCTTTGTGTATTTTATTGTTTTAATGTAAATCATGTAATCTAAGGTTTTTATCATATTTATTTATATTTTTCTATGTCCATAATCTCACCTGGTGTTAAGTGATGATGAAGTCTAAGATTGTAGCGGGCTAACCGGTTAGGGGTATGGCAGGTATATTAAACCCATACCCCTAGTCGGTTTCTACATGGCACTGTACTGGAACGCTAAATCGCTTGGCGTTACGTCTTTACCGGTAAGGTGGTAACTAGCCACGGCCGAAGCCTCCCACCAGTCCAGACCAGAGAGAATTCAGAAATTATAAATTGACCCTGCCGGGATTCGAACCCTATTATATTTTCTAAAACCCAAATTAGGCGTTTTAGCACTGGTTTTAATTCAGTTCAGTTCGAAAATTGTGCATTCGGTCTTTCATTCAAAATAGATTTGGTTGCATTATTATCGATGTTATTATGATAAAAGCCTGGCATTAAGGCGAGTCGCCTCCAAGATTTTAGGAGGTGAGGTGTGGGGTGCCGCCCGCGCGTCTCGCGGTACATTTCTCGTAGAGACTAGCGGGGAAGCGGGCAGCGCGGTATATTCTGAAACCGCTTGGCAACGTTCAAATTCTGGGATTAATTTGAATTAAATAGATATAGGACTTCAGTTTGAAATAAATTTTAGCAGGTTCTCATTAATACTTCAAGAGGAATTTATCCATATAAAAATGATGAGCAAAGTCGAAAATTTTATTAATAAAAAATTCGTTTTAAACTTTTAATTTAGCCTGTTTCAAGATTTTTTTTGATCGAGTAAAGTACATCCTATCGTGTAACAAATTAGCACATTCTTTAGACAATATCTTTAAGTGTATCGGATATTTTTTGTAAGACCGTTATTTAATAGTAAATACCGAAAAAATTTGATCTAGCAAACCAGTTTTCACCGCTGAGCTGAGGTGACTCGCCTTAACGAGTCATCTGTATTTACACATTATACCTATATTATGTAAATTATATATCTCATCTTTACCACTGGGAAAAATACTGGAAATGTCGCAAGATTAATCACGTTAGGCTTTTTTTTTTGGATGCGATCTCTCTGTATATGGTTAGTGATGAGGCAGATGAAATATAAGCAGCCTATCCCTAATGCCTCCCACCAGAAAATGAAACAAATGCTCTTGCAGGCACTCAAACCCGGAACTCCCATTAATCAAAATAAAGATTCGAATGCTATGACCCGAAGGAAGTTCTTTTTTATTAAAAGATAGGCTTGCGCTTGACAACAATGATGCTTAGTGCAAAGCAATGAGGAGTTCGTATTACCTACTCTGTGGAGGAGGTCTAGGTTCGAACGCGCTTGCCTATAGAAGATGCCTATTCAGCCTTGCGTTAACGGTACTTAAGGTATACGTAGCAGGAAACACATGTGCCACATCCAATTGTGAAAGGTTATTTTTAGACCAAAATTACGCTTTTATTATTGAAAAGCGTCAAAAGGGAAGTGAAAATTCAAAACAGTAGTGGAGGGACGTATGGCGATTGAACGATATATTGGTCAGCGGGAAGCGGTGCGTGAAGCGTGACTTAGTAGGCTAGGAGTACACGCCAAAAGTATTTAGTTACTACTACAATAAATAAACAATCTCTGCATACGGTATAACGATATAACGGATAACGTTAAACACTGTATTTTTAACAGAACTTCACATTTATGTCAATAGATGGCGCCGCGAGGTCTTAGTTCGGGGCGAACCACTAGTTATACAGAAAAACTGCGAATTTTCTACCAAAGTCGGGATAGAAAATGTGACTTTTGCGTTAACACGTCATTACTTTACTGAGGGCTGATATAACCAACTCCGAATAATGCTTAACATACAAATTTTGCAATTTTGATATAATTCCTGTAAACATTTTTGTCAGCGATGTAAAATATAAATAACTAGACAATGCCCGCGACTTTGTCCGCGTGGATTAAGGTTTTTGTATTCCTTTTTTTACTACTTGATTAGCCTATGTCCTTCTCCGGGTTGCAACCTATCTGTAGGTACTCGTACACCAAATTTCATCGAAATCGGTGAAAAGATGGGCCGTTAAAGCGTAGCAGATAGACAGAAAGATAGACAAACACTTAAAAATATAAGTATGGATATAAGAAGGCTGCAAGAATTTACGGTTTTTATCCAGGTAACGTCGAAATTGTTGCTGGCAATGTCGACGTTACCCCGGCAAGTTGACCAGCAAGCATTAATAGGTGCAGTTTTTTCGTCGCCGGCGAGCTTCTCTCAGACTACACAGTTGACTTTGGCCCCGCGTTGAATATGCATCGGCGGGGCGTGTCCGAAACTCTTGTAAACCTTTGTTTGGCGCTATATTGGATCCCAGCTTATCGGTCACTTTGATGCACTCATATATCCACTGTTTGCCTGCTACCTTTGCTTGCTCGAACTATACCTAACTCGAATAGTGTTGACAGATGTACCAACTTCCAAATTCTACTCCAATTTATGTCGCAGCTCTCACCTTCGAGCTAGTTAAAATACAGTTTTAAAGATTCAATAGCTAGCACTTATCAAAACAAATCATCACCACTCATTCGTCTATTAAAACTTGAAGCTACGATTTCACGGACCACTTGTTTAATCAATTTTTGTGAAATTTGGTATAAAGGCTAATTTTTTCTCGGAATTCTATTTCGGAAAATCAAAGAGTTCCATCATTATATATCCATTTTATGACTACTATACTATCCATACTAGATATTACAAATGCGAAAACGTTTTTATGGCGCATCTGTTCTCATCACAAACTGATTTTATCTCGGAAATCATAAAACCTTAATCAATGCGGACGAAGTCACGGACATCATCTAGTAAATAATAAAATATACCTATTTATACGCGGCGTTATCTAACACTCTTTATCTAACCGCATATTATTGCTGGTACGTTTTATCAACAAAATAGTACCTAGAATACTTGCAAATTAAACAACCAAACGCCACACAACAAAGAGAAGTCTACAGCAATCAGAAGTTCGGATTGGAAGCTGGCATGTCTGAAGATGGTTTAATACAGGATCTTGATTAGTTTCACTTAAGTTTTGTATGTGAAGTGTCAACAAAGTTTAATGTTGTGGGGTAGCTAGGTAGGTGTGTAGAAAGGTGTATTACTTCTTGAAGTTTAAATTGAAACTAAGTTTTGCAATTTATAGTCGTAAAATTATTTATCCTCGCACACATTCAGGACAGAGAGATACTATAGGTACTTAACGAAGCCTACCTCTAATCCATATTATCTTAATATATATAAATCACGTGTCACGTTGTTTGTCCGCGATGGACTCCTAAACTACTTAACTGATTTTAAATCTGCAATAAGCTGATTTCAAATTTACACACCGTATGCAGTTTGATCCAATTTGAAAGATAGGATAGCTTACATCTTAATTTATAGCCGCAATATTATTTTATGTTGGATTTGCAATTTAAGACGGAGAAAAAACGGTCGAACGAAAACGTTTCTTACGAAAAGCTCATTCCACGCGGACGAAGTCGCGGGAATCAGCTAGTCATATTATAAATTCGAAAGTGTGTTTGTTTGTTGGTTTTTCCTTCAATAACGCCGCAACGGAGCAAATGATCGACTTGAATTTTGGCATGGGTATAGTAGAGGACCTGGAAAATGACATAGGCTATTTTTATCCCGGAAAATTAAGGAGTTCCCGCGGGAATAATTACCACGCGGGCGAAGTCGCGGGCATCAGCTAGTACTTAGTATAAAAATATTTAAGGATAAAAAAATCGTATTAAAATTTTCATTTAATTTACTCTGACAGACCAAATTTAGAAAAAACCTCATCGCTTCGATGTAAAATTGAGACAGAATTTACACTAGGTACGAGTTCAGCGACTTCATCTGTGTGGGCTAAAGTGTCCTGTAAATTTTTTTTTTTATCTATTTTTATTTTTTATAAGCACATTACATATACCTACTCGACACCGACTCGACTCCGACTCGACTCCGACTCAACTGACAGTAAAGCACGGAAATGTGAGCTATAGTTTATGACATTAACAAGAACTGGGTAGAATTCTTAACATTATAATAAACGGGTCGGAGATGGCACGCGTGTACGACGCGTGGACCACGCCTTTCTTTCAATCAAATGTTGAAAATTCCACCGTAAGGAACATTATAATAATAAAGCTCACATTTCCATGCTTTACTGTGAGTTGAGTCGAAGTTTAGTCGGGGTCGAGTCTGTGAAAGATTGGCCCTTCAGCATTGGGCAGGTACTGCAAAAAAATTACTATACATGGCTTTTTTGGTGCGTGAAATAAGGACAAACCAACAAACAAACAGGTAATATAGTAATGATAGCACACTAGTGTGAAGCCTGCCAAGTGCCAATCCACACTTGGACAGTGGACACTGACAGTCCACACGTGGACTATCAGAGCCGGACCTTTTTCATTCTTAAATGAGTTAAGGGGAAGAAACTCGTGCTCAATAGGCTGGCAATGGGTTAAAATTATGATATGTATAGCGCAGAATTTTAACTGTTAACTAATAGTCCATATATCAATACTAGCGGATGTTCCCGCGGGATCTCTTCAATTTTCCGGGATAAGAAGTAGCCTATGTGTTATTCCAGACTATAATCTACCTCTGTTTCATCTAGATCCGTTCTGCCAGTTTTGCATGATTGAGTAACAAACATCCATCCATACATCCAAACTTTAGCATTTATAATATTAGTATTAGTGTAGATTGTATAGTGGAATGAAGTCCACAAAATCAGCATAGGAACAAAATAATGAAATGTAGAACATTTCAGCACAGTTCAGTATTTCAGGAGCAGAATTTCCAACCTGTTTCACGAAATATTAGTACTCAATGTAACGAGTAGTTGATAGCGCCGATAATGTCCCAGACTCTCCAGGAAATATTCCCAACACACCACATCTCTATGACTCAAACAAAATTTAACGTCCATTGCGCCCTATCCTAACTGCTGTACAATGTTTACAATAGTTTAACAGCAATGGTTACTGAAATAGGTAATCCAATCGTGGGAAGGAAGTATCATTGTCCTTCCTGATCCAGTGTTAATAGTTGAAACGTCTGTCCCTATCAGGTACAATTCGTTAGAGCAAGACAAACGGTCGTTGAAGGGGAAATTCATTGGGTGGTACACGGCGTCTTCAAAGAACATTAATCGACTCTTAGCGACTAATTTGTTGCCTAGTCACTACCACTTGTTACCCGCTTCGCCCCCAGGTATATGTTTTGTTTAAGCGATAACGTTAGTTTACGTATGCAAGTTCACTTTACGTTTGCGAATATTTTAATATATTTGTGCAGAAGTTTCTGCCTTTTCTAGACGAATAGCTGGAGTTTCATTGTCGGTTTTTTACAGCTTTGCCAGTTTTATATTTTACATTTCCATGAGCTTGCTGATGATTGGCATAATAGTATCATATAGTAATTAATATAATAAAATATATTCATGTCAAAGTTCATCAAAATCGTTTTAGCAGTTTAGCCAGCAACTCCAAAGATATAGTGATAATAATCAAACATACATTTTCAAATTGATATCTGTATGGATGCAGATAGTACACAATAATATAACCGGGATTTCGTCTGATGCCCGCGACTTCGTCCGCTTGGAATAAGTTATTTTATTCCCACGGGAACTCATAAATTTTCCGGAACATAAGTAGGTAACCTATGACACTCTACAGGTCCATGTCCAACTATACCCATGCAAAAATCACGTAAAACGGTTGTCATATTGCAGGCTGCAGCGTGATTGAATGACAAACCAACAAACAAACACACTTTTACGTTTTTATATTAGTAAGTATCAGGTATGATTTAATAAGATAAGGATGGCCATTAAGGATGATAATAAGAATTAATTTTCTAAAAATTAATAAGAAAGACAACAATTACTACAAGAGTGAATCAGGCATCTTCTAGGCAAGCGCGCTCGCTCCACCTTAGGCTGCATCACCACTTGCAAGCAAGCCTGATTGCAGCAAGCGCTAGCCTATATATTTGAAAAAAAAGGATTTATTTGCATTGACATGTTTTTACAAAAGATGGAAGACAGAATAACACAGACAATGTTTAACATTATGCCTTAACATTATGGGTATGCAAATATAAAAATTCATTTAAGTTTACCAAAAAATGTACTGGCTGCTTGGAAGACATTCAACGCTTTCATTACATAATAAACTGATGATATACAAGCAAGTACTGATGCCTGTATAGATGTATGGTATACAACTCTGGGGGTGTACTAAACCGAGCAATATCCAAGTGCTACAGAGATTCCAGAACAAAGTACTTAGGGAAATAGCCAATGCACCCTGCTACGTAAGAAATCACGATCTCCACAGGGACCAAAAAAACGCAGAAGCTCACCAACATCGACTTCGTCAACATGTCAATTAAGTAGAAACTGTAAAGAACTGTAAATTAGACGTAATATTACTTATTAGCCCATAGGCTGGATGGTAGTAGACAATGAAGATGCCATTGAAATATTGTAATGGGACTTTATGGTAAGAAGAAAAAAAAAAGTGTTTTTTGTACCTAATATCACAAAAAATTCTATTTCCTATCCTAACAAGTACAATAACCTCTAGCTCTGTAATTGGAGCTTATAACGTGTCAAAGCCTATTGTTACTGTGGGATTCGATATATCAGAGACGCGGGGAGACTGGGAACTCAAGATTTACGATTCCCCAGGCTGTGGAACTTGCTCGCAGTATTTTCGTGCTCCGTGACCAGACTGGAGATTTATCTGACATTAAAAATGTGTGAGCTAGTTCAAGTTTAAATATTAAGTTTCACATAAAACTCTAGAATGTAAATTGGAATATAATATTCAGAATATAATATTCAGAATATAATAAGAGCAACTAGATTATAGCCATGATATCGTCCACAGGGATTTAGGTTTTAAAAATCCCAGGGCAAATCTTAAAGTAAAAACAATACAGCAATCCGTTGCTCTGTTGCGGCTTGATTGATAAACAAATAAACACTTTCGCATTTATAATTTAAAAAAGAGCTTTGAGCTTTGGATGATAATTAATCGATTCTTATTAGTGATATATTCAAGATAAGGTGAGGTAATGGTGAAGTTGAGGGACGAGTGGCCTAGTTGCGACAACTTATATTATCAGTAGTTGCGTTTGTTAAGCTAAGTTGACCAAAGTCGGTAACTTGAAGGGTGACTGAGTTTGGTAGTCTCAACTTGGTCTTTTTGTTTACTCCGTGCCTTGGAGAGCACGTTATGCCGTCGGTCCCGGTTATTATCACTCAACATCGACATTTGATAAAAATCGTTAGTAACCTAAGAGTTGAAGTAGTACTTAGTCGAGTCGTATGCGTAAGAACCTGGGAACCCACTGCATTATTATGAAATGAAATGAAACACACATGAAATGAACTTGTACCACTTATTATTATAAGTCGCAAGAATCTACCATTATTATCCTAAGAAAGAGCCCTGCCATTATGTGATTGATAGAATGGGGTTACGACCCTCAGTAATGGTAAATAAGATGCACAGCAAAAAGGTTGAATGATAAAATAATACTAATTTTTATAATTTACACAAAGCATTAAAAAACGACTTGTATTGCAATATCAAATTACTTATAATAATTACGAAGTTGGTTCATAAAGAACCCTACGTCTATTTCGCAAAACATAACAGAATGAAAAGTTGGATAGTTTATAAAGAAGTCACTAATTAGAGCTGAATGGAGATCCCCCATATTTCCTCAAGCAAATTTTAAAAAGACTATTCTAAAAGAATGTCATTCCATGTCTGAGACAAAGAGTAAGCTCGCTACACATTTGCGCTTCCCTCCCTACTCAATTGTCCTTACATTTTACATTCCTGCATCATATTCCGCCCGTCGCAATGAAAAGTAAAAACATTGCAGATACGACTGAACCGCACTCGAAATTCAACCATGCTAACTCTCAGATAGAGTTGAAAACAGGTCATGGAAGTTATTTAGTAAATTCTGATGCAGAGAAAGATGAGAGTGGCTGAATTGAGGTAGAAGCTAAAGTGCGGAATAAAAGTGACGAGTGAAACTCGAAAGAAATAAACTGGAAGTGAACACTGAATCGCGCTATTGAAGTTATCGGTTACACCGTCGCGAAAGAGTTTATCAATGAACTTTTCAATATCAAATGTCATTTCGATTTTTATGAGAGGCTTAGCGATTTACATTTACGAATGCAGAAGATAGCATGGGATAAGGTTATTTTTTTGGGAATCCTGTTCCGAAACACAACTTATAGGCTACTTTTTATCCCGGAGCTTATAGCTGGAATATTACTTTCCAGGCCATTTATCCTTCAATTTGATTATTAAATAGAGGATCTCCCAAAAGTCGTATCCACGTCCCTTGTTAGTTTTATGTTTAAAAACCATTTTAAACTATCGAATGGAGTAAAAAAGTTCGTCGAGTTTTGTGACGTCACCGTTCAGTATTACATGCAATGATGTAACATCCCATACTTAGCGCGCGTTTTGACGTTTGAAAAAAGTTGCTGATTTGAGAAGTTCTTAAATAGGTACCCATTTTACCATTGATGTAGATTTTTTTTTTCTATTTCAATGCATTTTACACTCCCGCAAACTTTACTGACCCGATGACAGCGTCGCTAGTAAGCATATATGAAAAATAAAATAAAAACTAAAACCAAACAGGCAAAAAATTAGTTCCAATTTTAGTGTTAATAGTTTGTGGGGCTGTAGGTGTATGTCTCGAAATCCTAAAACCACCTTGGAAGAATACACTTGAGTCATGCGGTAACCGCTATACTACGAGTACGATAAATAAATGAACGAGCGAAGAATTTTAAACCTCAAAGCTACGCCGAAGACCGAAGTCGGTTTACTACCGTTCGAGTCACGTATCGTTTTTACAACCGCCTCAGCTGGCGGGGCAGCCAATTGGGAAAAAACGCGTTATATTTCATTTATTTACCGTTCATTCATAATTGAATTCATTTATTTTGAGTTCCAATTGAATTTGTTTATCTTAAGTGTCATATTGAATGAAAATCTCGAGCAGTTTTTCGCTTGGAAGATTTTGATTTATAATAACGGAAAAAAAATCTGTTTGGATGGATGAATGTTTGTTATTCAATCACGTCAGAACGGCTGAACGGATCTGGATAAAATTTGGCACAGAGATAGATTAACTATAGTCTGGAATAACACATAGGCTACTTTTTATCCTGGAAAATTAAAGAGAAAATCAAAATTGAGGTTTTTTACCTCAATCCAGACAGACGAAGTTGTGGGCATCGGATCCAGATGAAAGGCGCAGATAAAGATTAATTATAGTCTGTAATAACATATAGGCTACTTTTTATCCTTTATACTTTAAAGAGTTCCCGCGGACAAAATCGTTGGCATCAGCTAGTAATCTTTAAATAAGCACATTATTTTAATTCACTTTAAATCAATGACACACGATTAATTACATGAGAACAATGTGAATGACTGTTCAATTCATGTTAATTTACTGCTCGTTGAACTGCATGGGTTTATTGCATTTATTAGGGTTCCGATATACATAAAACTATTAAAGAACCCTTATAGTTTCGTCCAGTCCATTTGTCAGCCTTTCTGTCTGTATCATACTTATACTGACCGAAACTAATATTATAATTGCAAAAAGTGTGTTTGTTTGTTGGTTTGTTCTTTAATCCCGCTGCAACAGAGCAACGGATCGACGTGATTTTTTTACGGGTATAGGTGAGAACCTGGAGAGTGTCATGGGCTAAGAGATTTAATTTAACAGTTTTTACAGAAACCTTTTGGTATGAAAAGACTGATGATCGTTAACATTTTTAATAACTAGCTTGAATACGGAACCCTCACCTAAATACATATTCTGACTTAATGAGTTATTAAAACATATTATCTCTAGGGTTATTAAAACGCATGCACGCACGTATTCAATCGATTATGTAGATATCGGTAAGCAGGTATTTGCATATTAAGTTGCAGGGAAAATTAATCTTCATTTTCAATGAATCTGTTATAAAAATTTCATGATAATCATTTTTTTGTATAACTTCCTAGTGAAACTGACAATCAATAAATTAAATTTGGTGAACTACATAAACAATCTAATATAATGTTATTAATTTTAAACTCTATGCCTGTACTTCGTGTCCTTCTAAGAAACTTCTGTCTTCTTCTTCTTTTTTTTTTAATATCATAAATTACTAACAACAGTTAGTACGTTACCCTACTAAGTTACGATCTAGCCTATGAGTAAAGCTAATGAGTAACATTATTTTACCCTAAACTTATACCATAAAATTATATCTAAGAATTGGTCCATTGACTTATCTTAGTTTACGCTAGATATTATTACGAGACACTGTGTTCTTGTGTTCTTTGCATTGCACTTAGCACTACACTTTCACTTCACTACACTAACTCGAAGGGCTAGTCCTTTTAAGTCTACGCACTAAATCTGTAAGAAAGAATATGATTTCTGAACGACAAAAATTGTATTATTAGTTTACACAAACGGAATTGCGCTTTTATAATTACCACAAAGTAAACCCAATATTAATAATATCACTTGCTTCAAACGGTGAAGGAAAACATCCTGAGGAAACCTGCACGCCCGAGAGTTCTTCACAAAGGCGTGTGAAGTCTGGCAACCCACACCTGGCCAGCGTAGTGGACTATGGCCAAACCCTTCTCATTCCGAGTGAAGAGTCGTGCTCAGTAGTGAGCCGGTAGTGTTGATAATAGAGAGAGAAGAACACAGAAACATTTACTATATTGTGAGTTATTACTTTTTAATGCTAATGCGGATGAACTCTAAGTAATACTCAATACTCAATTAATTTATTACAACACTTATGCCCGCGACTTCATCCGCGTGGATTAAGTTTTTGATTCCTGCGGGAACTCCTTGATTTTCCGGGATAAAAAGTAGCTTATGCCCTATCCCTGTACCAAATTTCATCAAAATAGGTTGAACGGTGAGACCGTGAAAGCGTAGCAGACAGACTGACAGACAGACACATTTTCGCATTTATGATATTAGTATGGATGTAGGACATACAGGGGCCATACTACCAACGCTTAAAGCGATACTTAAGCAATATTACTCATAATGACAGCGCGATGCCACGTACCTTGACGTTCCCAAAATAAGTATTATAATTCTAAAACATAAAAGTCAACAATAATGAAAAAATATGGCTTTAAGCGTTTCTGTATAGCCTCTGGTGTCTCTTATAATAAGTCAAAAGACATTTTGAGGTGCAATTTCTGGATCGCATTCAAGTCACGGAGCACCAGTATTCTGCGAGCGAGTTGGTGGTAGTCGGGGGAATTGTAAATCTTGAGACCACACAGTCTCTTTGAGGCGTTTCCGATATAGCGGACCGACCCTTCGATTGTAATTGTCTATGATGGGTAGGTATTGAATTTGCCATGACCCACGGGTAATTGGGCTACGCATTCGCCTGCATATCTATAATATTTGGGATTTTCTACAGAATGTTTTAAAAACAGGTTACATTCCGCCTCCAAATGATTGATTACCGCCAAATACTTGGTATTTATTATGCCAATAACATAATGGTGTTACACCCCCGTGCCTCGGAAAGCCGTCGGTCCTGCGCCTGATCTCTCTCCGGTCGTGTCGGGTTTTCCGTCCCATCGGGCTATGAGAGTAAAGGAACAGAGAGTGCACCTGTGTATGCGCACACACTTGTGCACTATAATATCTCCCGCGCAGATGGCTAATCTCTATGGAGATAGGCCGCCGTGACCGAAAATCGGTCGGGAGGACATTATTATTATTATTATTATTTATTATGCGCACGCTGCACACACTTGTGCACTATAATATCTCCCGCGCAGGTAATAGGTATAGGTAGGTAGGCTAATCTAGAGATAGGCCACCGTGGCCGGAATTCGGTAGGGAAGACTATATTAATTTGACATAATATTGTTTTTGATTTGTAATTCTTAGATCTGTAATGTTGATTAAGTGTAGGATACAATATGTTTTATATGTAATGAAATATACTTGATAACCAGTTAAAAAGCAAACTGAAGTACTGACATTAATTCCACAGGCAGCCCAAATCGTTGAATGTAAAACATGAGATTTTGAGATTTGTATGAAGACCGTATGTACATAGATATACTTATAACGTAAACCCTCGATAGTATGTGTAACGAAGAAAGGTTTCAAAGGTTCCGTCCAAGCAGAGCCAGGTTGGGTCACCTAAGTACTAAAAAAAAAAAATCAAACTATTATTTTACTCTACCATTACCTATAGAGTAAAATAGTTGAATATTTCTGTTTGTACTTTTTGGATTACGAAAACATTGCATTGAGGCAAAATACATTAAGTTTATCTATTTTAGCTTAATTTATCTAGTTAACGATTACCTAAGGGGGCAAGCTATGAGCCAAAGGACCCATTGGTCTGTTTTTCATACTTAATCTACTATTACGATATTTTTATTTAGTCTATTTTGGGGAAAAGCAGGGCTTTAAACTAGGGCTTTTCCCTAAGCGAAGTATAACACTGATTTACCGATTGGTCATCTTACAAATGGAAGATTTCAACTGAACATAAGTTAGTGTTTAAGTTCCATAAGCAAGCAATTCCAGTAAGTTATTTCAGTCTATAAAGTTGCAGTTGGAAAGCAATCAGTTCTGAGTTTTGCAGTGAGTTGTGGACGCCATTTAGTAAACCAAGCTCAATAAATCGCCCTACGTCCTACGATGCAAGTCCTACCTATCTATCTATACTTATATTATAAATGCGAAAGTTTGGATGGATTGATGTGGATGGTCATTTGTTTGTTACTTAGTCACGCCAGAACAGCTGAATGGATCTGAATGAATCTGGATATGGCACGGAAATAGATTATAGTGTGGAACAACACATAGGCTACATTTTATATATTTTTTTACAAATTAAAAATGTCCTGCGAGATTCAAAACACCTCAATCCACGCGGATGATGTCGCGGACATCAGCTAGTTATAAAATATAAATGCGATGGTTTGGATGGATGGATGTTTGTTACTCTATCACGCAAGGAACGGCTGAACGGATCTGGATGAAATTTGGCACAGAGATAGATTATAGTCTGAAATAATATCCCGGAAAAAAAATTTATCCCGGAAAATTAAACGGGAACCAAAACAAGTCAATCCACGAGGAAGAAGTAGGCATCAGCTTGTGTTATTTAAAGCTGTCCTACCTTATACCACAGAAGACTACGCCTCACTCAAAACGGAGGCAAGTATTAACCTAATACCAAGATGCAGCTAGCGGCAGCGGAGATGTCTCTAAGCGCATATGTGTTCGTCTGCGGCAAATGTCTCGTTACCGCAATAGTCCGCCTGCACGGTACTTGCATTGCAGGCGACGCTTTGCTGTCTTTTACAATTTACTTGAGTGAAACCATACAGTTCTGAGGAAAATTGTTCATATTGTTAGATAATTTTTGAATATGCTCTACGAAAAACCTTCTATAGCAATGAAGTTAAGAGAGTTCCAAACAAGCCCTTGTCTGACAAGTTTTTTATTTTATTCATTATAATATGGATGGTAAGAGATGATCCAAAGAACCTTAAAAACCTCGCTACATATTATTTATTATCACCACAAAATGAGATACTACTAACAAATTCTTGACATATACTACGTAAAACTGTCCTATCTTATATCAAATCCTCATTCAAATCAAAGTCAAATTCTAACCTAATACCACAGAATGGCAAATGTCTCGTTACCGAAATAATCCACCTGCACCGTACTTGCATTGCAGGCGACGCTTTGCTGTATTTTACAATTATTTACTTAAGCAAAACCATACAGTTCTGAGCAACAAATTCTTTCCTACTGTTTGCCATACTTTGTTTTGTAACTTCTACTCATAGAAAAGAGTTTAATGCCTCTGTCAGTCTGTGTTTCAATCTGTCTATGGCATCGTAGCTAAACTGAAGCTGAGAGGGTCCAAACGCGCCTTGGTCTGAGAAGTAATCCAATCCAATAATCTACCTAAGTACTACACGGTACTTGAAGGCGACGCTTTGCTATATTTTACAATTTACTTGAGCAAATCTCTACAGTTCAGAGCTACAATTTTTCCTTGAACGTACCTTCTTAATATTGTTTGCCATTTGTTTTGCTACTTCTAAGCGATGGAGTTGTAAGACCCTTCTGTCAGTATGTATGTCTGTCCGTCTGACTCTGTCTGTAGCATGGTCACTGTGGTAGCGCTTATTTTCGTAAGCGTTTAACAGAAACCCTTGCTACCTTGTTACCCATTTTTTCAAACTACTGCTGCAAAAATAAGGGTGTTTTACGGAGAAAGCTCATTAATAACTATTAGATGTTTTGAGAGATAGGTAGGTTTTTTATAAAAAAAAACAAACCCCCGGCTGGGTTTATTGTACGTTCTTCTCAGAATAGGGCGCATTTGGAACCCGTCTCAAATTTAATTCCCGTTCAAAACGTGTAAATACAGTGTTACCTATTTTGATTAAACAGCTTTAAATATTAATTGGTTTGAATGTCTAACGGATGTTGGATTTATTCTGATCAATATAACCTGTTGTAATATTATGCCTGATGGAAATCTGTTCAATGCAAGTTGCAACTAACATTACTATCCTGTCTATCACATACCTTTTATATTAAATAACAAAAAAAACACGTTATTTTTAAATAATATGGATAAACATTAGATAAATTAAAAGATAAGCCATTTATTGCACAAAATATCGCGTTAGAATGGTTGTAAATATACTGAACCTATGGTTGGAGCTAAGTGCATTCAGATAGCTGTAGGTAGTGTACGTGTATTTGCACGGTGTCTGGTGGAAATTTCTCGTTACCGCAATAATCCGACTCCGGATAGAAATAACGTTTTGCTATATTTTACAATTTACGTGATTGGAATGTGTACAAGATCTTTGGAAACGTTTCCTACGTTATACGTAGTTACCTGTATACTGTTAAGTATAAACAGCTTTTTATATTCTAATTAAATGAAGTGAGATAAACAGTTTTAATTTTCAAGCGATCCGATGAATATAAATCAAGTTTATAATAATCTTTATCTACTCCAGCATCGAAAAGTTCCAATTTCGAATTTGACAACTATATCGAATTGAACCCTCTTTCGTGTTTGCTTCTCATAACGATACAGTTCGTTGTATGGGAGCTGTATCGTTATGAGTCGTAGCTGTATCGATATGGTTATCTTCATAAATGGGATACCTATAGCTTAGCGGCTCTGGGTTCTGGCACTTTCCCAACCAGTCAATTGATTTGACTTTTTTATTTATTTACAAAGTAAAAAATTATAAAGACGTCCTTGTCGTAGATAAAATCTTGTATGCAACTGTACGTAATTAGTCATTTTAATTCTCGTACTATCCTATTTTGATTCTCGGCAAGCCTCGTATCAAAAAACAGCACTCGAATTAAAATGACCCTCATTACGATACAGTTGCTTAAATAGATATTACGAGCTAATATCAAATTTAAAAAGAAATGACAAAATAAGAACCCAAAATTAAATTATTTAAATTATTACGTGATGCCTGCGACTTCGTCCGCGTTGATTAAGATTTTTCCGGTTCGCCTTTTATTTTCCGGGATAAAAATAGTGTGTCCTTCTCTATACAAAATTTCATCAAAATAGGTTAAAAAGATGGTCCGTTAAAGCGTAGCAGACAGATAGACACCCCGACAGACACTTTCGCATTTAAATTCTACTAATTCGGTATTAGTATAGAATGACATAAAATTGAAAATAGAAATATATCTTACTAAGTAGGAGCTTAATTGTTGAAAAGTATAGCATAGCAACCGTTCAACCACTCCATTCCAGACTGCAATTCCACAATTATTATTTTTCCATTTCCATTCCATAACTAAGTGAGTTAACTCACTCGAATACGGTAAAATGTCATAACTACGATTAAGGATTACGAAGATTTTAAATAAAGCAAACGACACAAAGTGATTTCGGGATGAATCGCTCATCAGATCCATTCAGCCGGCAACTATACCGCTGCTGTACAAACTCCGGGGCACTAGGTCACTCGTTATGCCGTTTTAGCGTCCCACTTACCTTTTTGTACGTAACACTAATAATTTTCTCATTAAAACACATTCTGGAACCCCGCCAAGTTCCCGAGCGTAAAATGTCAAAGTAAAAGTAAAACTGGAGTTAAACCAACAATATTTATTTCATTTCCAGCGTGCTAGCCTGGAAGGTGTGTAGTCAAAGACCCGAACAGGACCAGAAATAGAAAAGGCTATTTATGTGAATAAACTTTTAAAAGTACATTCAAAAAACACCCTATACGATAAGTCTGAAATCTGTAAACCGCAGTTTGGTGTCATGCAAACCAAAATGATACCGTTTAGCCAATTGGAAGAGATGCGTTTATATTTCATCACCGTCATAATATCTTCATCTTCATCTCTTCTCATTCTTACGGGAAAATATTTTAAATTCTAATTCCCTCCAATACCCCACGAAGCCTTTTACAGCACCAATCGATTCCACTGAATATAAAGTGAAAGGAATTTGCGATCGCCTCGCTCCCGAGTGACTTGTTTAGACTCAAAAACGCTTGATATCTGTTAGCAACTCCTACTTCCTTTGACACTGGACTCAATTGGCATGCACCAAAACAGAAGTTTTATTACTTTTTACAAGCTTTTATTTAACTTGCAATGTTTGTTTAGGTCAAATTTTGCAACTGTATTTTAAAACAGTTATCCCAACAAATTGAGCTGAAATTTTGCATACACGTTTAGTTTGCATAACTATGTATGATAAGCTAAATGACGTCATTCTAAATCTAATATGGCGGAATGGTAATATTTTATGCACCCCCATAATATGGAATTAGCAGCTACGAAGAATAAAATGATGTCACACTAAATTCAATATGGCGGACGTTAAAAATACGTGGCTTGTTTTTAAAAATGTTTTGACTTTATCAAAATCAAATTGTAGAGTAATCAAGTGGTAGAGTATTGACGTATCATAAGTGTCACAAGTTGTCCTATATGAAATAAATAAATCATTTATCATTTATCAAATTAGAGAAAACGTTTTCATTCAACTTTTCTAGTTTGAATTGACAAGGTGTGGAGCGTTATAGTTACGGCTTTCATATTATTTCCTGCCTTTTAACAAGAGATCTTTTAAGGTTAGAGTGTCTACTATAAGGTTTACCCTTATACCATATAGACCATAGCTATCATAATATAATATTATATTTCTTTGTTATATATAATTTAGTCTCTGATTTCGTTTTTAGGGTTCCGTACCTTAGAAGGAAAAAACTGAACATTTTAGGATCACTTTGTTGTCCGTCCATCTGTCTGTCAAGACCCTTTTTCTTGCATAGAGGTATCGAGCTGAAATTCACATAAAATACTCAAGTCTAATGTCCCTTAGAGCTGTCAAAAAATCAAACTTTTAAGCCATCGCAATCAAAAGATACAGTTGTTTATGCTGCAAATTTTCGACACTCGCAAGCGAATCAAAACATACAGGGTACTTCACGTGAACTCAGAATCTTGAAAGCTACGAAGCAACGTCTTATAGCACAGATAAAAGAAAAATTGAGAAAAGCATAAATGTTTAGTTACATCATATAATAAAGATATTTTCAATAATTTTAAACTTACTAATGTTATGGATTTCATTTAGCAATAAAAATACCATATCTTTTATTTATATGCTACAGGTTTATAAGGAACCCTCGGTGCGCGAGTCCGACTCGCACTTGGCTGGGTTTTTTAACAATGAACTACTCAGCATCTTCCAACACTTTATTATCTACTTTGCCATTTTAAAGATTTACAAGTGAGCATAATAATATTATACTCAAAGGTTTTCGTTACTTCCCGAAAGACAAAGTAAATCCAGTTCTCTGTAACAGTACCTAGGTTATCCGAGGTTATGCATTAAATAAGTAAAAATCTTTGAATTTATCGACTATAGAACGAGCAAAAGAGAAAATGTAATCGCATTTTATGTTCCGAACAAGACTAGATTTCTAATTTCCTAGTTCAGCTTTAAATCTAGGTTGAATACGAAGCCGTATGTCTTAGTGCAATTGCAAGAATATCTTATTTTCTACAGAGGCTTTTATGTTCTATTATTTTTCTGTTCCTTTCACTCCTGAAACATGATTTTGTAATAAATGTATTTCACCGTCGAGTGAATCTACCACTGGTTCAAGATGAAATTCCTACCGAGAAGAACAAGCAAGAAAATGGGTGGTTGCTCTTTTGAAAAAAAAAATTAGTAAGTAATCAATGTCCTTAGCATGCTCTTTTTTTATCATTTAGTAGATGATGCCCGCGACTTCATCTTCGTGGATTAAGGTTTTTGATTCCCGCGGGAACTCCTTAATTTTCCGGGATATAAAGTAGCCTATGTCCTTCCCCGGGATACAAACTAACTCTATACGAAATTTCATCATAATCGGTTGAATAGATGAGCCGTAAAAGCGCAGCAGACAGACAGACAGACAGACACACTTTCGTATTTATAATATTAGTATGGATAGTATAGATTACTAAGGGTCGATTTTTTAGGTGTTGTGATAGTTTTTTTATAGGAAATCAATAATGCCGTAAGTTAAGTGACTGATTGCGAAACTACGATAGAAATAAATTAACACATAAGCTTTACAAAATAAAAGTCAAGTGGTAGTAATTCAACCGATAGGACGTGCAGTTCGCAGTGTAGGTACGTCCGTACAATGTTGTTGCATGCACGCTCGAGTGAGCGCACCTCATTGCATATTCCCGTAGCGTGGACTCCCTACCCTGCACGCATGCATGCTCTGCTCAGTTGTATACTTCCAGTAAGTTTAGCTATGCATATTCCCGACATTTCTGCTTTATAGTTACTAGATGATGCCCGCGACTTCGTCCGCGTGGATTAAGATTTTTTTTATTCCCGCGGGAACTCTTTAATTTTACGGGATAAAAAGTAGCATATGTCCTTTCCCTGGATACAAACTATCCCTGTACCAAATTTCAGTAAAATAGGTTGAAAAGATGGGCCGGGAAAGCGTAGCAGACAAACAGACAGACAGACACACTTTTGAATTTATAATATTAATATTATAAATTCAAAAGTATGGAAGTATGGATTAAACCCAAAAATAGACACGTTAAGAACCTTAGTAACTATTCTAAATCACAATCAACACGTTATCAAAGTGTGAAATAACTTGACTTGGCTTTCTGAAGATGCTAAACTGGCAGCGCCTGACAAACTATTTGACATCCTATTAAAACGGAACTCTAATTAACGTGTTTCGAATTTTTTCCTATACTTGTGCTGTGAGACCTTGCCAAATTTTATGTTTCAAGATCAAGTGGAAGTACCGTACCTATAGGTTTTTTAGTGTGTTAAAATATAGTTAGTGACGAGTGTCAAAATATGCGGCATTAAGGATTGCGTTGACTACCATCAACTACCATCATACTTAAATCGCTGAAAGCAGTATTATTTCAAAATGAAAGTTTTATTATACCTTAACGTCTTTAAAATAAGAATTATAATATTCTAAAACAAGAAAGTCAACAATATTAAAATGGTAGTATGTTCCTTTGAGAATCGTTCATTCGGACAAAGTCGCCGGCCGCTCGGCTGAGTCGACAAAGATGTGACATATTATTTTCAATTTGCACTCCTCCACAGCATCCCGGGCTATTAGTTTCCCGGGCGTATTGACGCGACACACTTTATCAACTCGAACGAGAGAACAGGAAACATGGACATTGTAGAACTTAAATAAATAAATGCTAGCAAGAGGTATTGTAGAACAAATTGTCGTTAGATGGACAAATAATAGACAGGGGCAATATTATCTGACTCTAACAGTAGGTACCTGCAAATTATGGAACCAGCTTCCATGTTCTGTGTTGCCTCGTGAGTATAATATGGGGCTCTTCACAAAGGACGTATAAAAACTCTAGAGCAGGCAACGCATTGGCGGTTCCTCTGGTGCTGCAAATGTTCATGGGTGGCGGTACTCAGTTACACTTACCTTATACTTACACGCGGTTCGCTATAAATATAAAAATGCACTTCTAGCGCGAATGAGGAAATTCAAAAATCTTACAAATGTTATAATGTGAAAGTGTGCAATAATAAATGTAGTGACAATTTCTTTGTAATTAATATAATTAAATATTTATTGTACTAGTAACTATAGAAATAATAAAATAATGTCCCGACCTAATTTCGGCCACGGCAGCTTCTTATCAGGCGGCGATCTTCAGAGAGATTATAGCCATCTGCGCGGGAGATATTATAGTGCACAAGTGTGTGCACAAACACAGGTGAACTCTCTGTTCCATTAAGTACCTACTCTCATAGTCCGATGGGACGAAAAATTCGACCCTACTGGAGAGAGATCAGGCGCAGGATCAACGGCTTTACGTGCTCTCCAAGGCACGGGGATGAAACACCGCTAACTTCCTGACTGCAGGCTAGTACTGAGAATTTCTGGTCAGAAAAACCCAATGCTTAATTATGGCCTGACCCGGTATTCAAAACCGGGACCTCGTCAGCCGCAGTTGAACATGCTAACCAGAAATCCAACGTGGCATCCAAGCTTGATAAAGCTAGGACATAGCGTAGGACGTTCTCGTCGCAAACTAATGATAAGCTCAAGCTTAATATCCAGTGTGGATAGTAAGCCTGACGACCTCCGTGGCGCAGTGTGTAGCGCTGTTGGTTCGATCCCCGGCAGGGTCAATTTGGGAATTTATAATTTCTGAATTTTCCCTGGTTTGGCCTGGTGGGAGGCTTCGGCCGTGGCTAGTTATCATCCTAGCGGCAAAGACGTGCCGCCAAGCGATTTAGCGTTCCGGTACGATGCCGTGTAGAAACCGAAGGGGTATGGGTTTAATATAACTGCCATGCCCCTAACAGGTTAGCCCGCTACCATCTTAGACTGCATCATCACTTGAGGTGAGATCGCAGTCAAGGGCTAGCTTGTAGTGAATAATAAAAAATAGCGATAAAATCCGTTTTCCTACGTTTCTATACTACAACGTGCAAGGCCAGGCCGTAGTTTTATAGTACTAGTAACTATTAGGTAAGGAGTAAGTATACGCGAGCCAGCAATATTACTATATAACTAGTCGGAAATGTAACAGCTAAACGACCCGCGAGCTCGTCGGTGAATCCTTTGAGCGTAACGTGATAGAATTACGTCTCCGGAGCGTTACGGTGTTCCAAACGTTGATACATGCACTAGAAACGCTTGTATATTCTGTACAATATTACCTGCAGTAATGTTCTCTTTGTCTATAATTTATAAACTGTAATTAGACGATTTTTGTACGTTTAATATTTTTGAAAAAGATTTTTGAAATGAAACTTCTTTAGAATCGTTGTGATTTGAAAATTCGATGAAACGAAAATGCGTCACCAAAAAGAGACAAACATATTCATAATTTAGCCTGCGTAGTAAGAAGTAGAATACAAGTTAATCTCATTTTCTCGTAGGCTACTTTTCTGAAGTTTCACTTCTGCCGTGTGTGAATTGCACACACACACTTTTATTTTTTTTAAATTTTTATTCCACTATAAGTTAGCCCTTGACTGCGATCTCACCTGATAGTAAGTGACGATGCTGTCTTTCTTCTTCTTATTTTGTTCTATGGACGATGCTGTCTAAGATGGAAGCGGACTAACCTGATGGGTGTGATATTAAACCTAGTTACCTCTAGTTGGTTTCTACACGGCATCGTAGTCGTACCGAAACGCTAAATCGCTTTGTAATCGCTAAGTCTTTGCCTGTAACACTGGTAACTAAAGACAGCCGAAGCCTCCCAGCAAACCCAGACCAAATTGACCCTGTCGGGTATCAAACCCGGGACCTGCTACGTTAAGACTACATCACTCAACACTGTGCCAGGGAAATCGTCAAAAGTAGTAGGTATAGGATACTTTTTATACAGACAAATTTGCTTTTTAAACTGGTTTTTTTTTTAGAGTTTACGCGTGAACCAAAAAAAACTCAATCCACGCGGACGAAGTCGCCGGCATCAGCTAGTTTAATCTGATAAGCGAGCGAACCCGGGCGGAGTCTATGAATTTTTTTAATGCCATATTTTTTGAGAAAATTCAAAAGAGGAGATACTTCAGAACAACATTCAAACATAATATGAAAATATAAATAAAAGCTTACATTTCGCTATCCAACGCTGCATAAGTCCATTCATTAAAAACATGAAGATGCATCAACGTTAACGCAACGGCCACAAAAAAGGCATTCAAAATGATCTCCATCTTAGTCGAGGAGGCGCTTGAAACGCGTCAATGCACACTTCAGTTATACCTCCAAAACGAGCGGCCTCCTGGCCTATACTGGACACTACTTTACTTTAATAACCACATTATATCAATACTTAAACAACGTACATAACGTGATTTGTTGATAACTAAAAATAATAGGTTAAAACAAAAGCAGCAATGTAAATGAAAATGGTAGAAATGTCGTGTGTAACTGAGCGTGAAGTACAGTGCCACTCGAGTGAAGTAGTGAGGTGAAGTGTAAGTGCAGACATGCATTATGCAGTGGGTGTCGATAGAATTACTATAGCTTGCATCATCTTAACTTAGTTTATCTTGTACTTGGGGAGGTTGGAGACTACTTGGTACTGAACTTGAAACTATGTTGGTACGCTCGCATTTTGAGGAGTTTGAATAAAACAGACCCTATCTTGCAAATTTAAACGAATTTAAGAAAATCTCGTTTAAATACTGTCGCGTAACTAGGTGAATTTACGCGTAACTAAGTAAACAACCATTATGTCAAGTAAATAACAGTCAAAATTAACGTTCTACGACAAGCCAGCTGTCTAGTGGCAGAGATAAGGAAATAATGGGTTTGGCAATTGATAAAAAGAGACAGAATGGTGTTAATGTTTTTATTGGGGATTTAGGCAGTGATACCTCTTTTTTAATGTTACCGGTTAGCTGAAATTAACAAGAAATCATGTGGTATTTGAATTTAAACAGTTTTATATTCTGGAATATCGGCCTGAGGGGTATAAAAAGGCGCTGCGTCCAGACATTGATAGAGTTACAAATCAGCAGTCAACGAAGCGACAACCTCGAGATGATGGAAGAAGTTGTGAAAAGAGAAGAAAAGTGTACAGTGTACCAGTTGTCCTCGACTATGTAAGACCAATAAATTATTGTGAAACATACAGCATCTCTCTCCGGTTAACATAACCCCAGCCCGTAACAATACATTATACACAATAATTATTGAATTTTCTCTTGAAATTGAATTGATTTATGATAATTACCTAAATAGGGTAATGTAAAACAATACAATTATTGTAAGACGATACATTACCCTATTTAATTATTTTACCAATATCTTACAATTACGGCTCACGTACAAAATCATCCCTTAGGTACCTACCCGCAATTCTGGACCACACGCTGCTAAGATGGCGTCAATTTGACAATATTTTGAATTTTCAATGCATTCATTTAGTATCTCATTTTATTTATAGTTATTCATTTTTAGAACCCTTTATGCAAAAGCATGCGTTTTTTATGCCACTTTATGTTAGACCTTGCTCACTTGATGGTAAGAGATGAAGCAGTCTAAGATGGAAGCTAATGTTTCAAATCGGGAAAGCTTGTCTGTGTCTGAATCTGTGAAATAATACAGCTTTAAGCGATGGCAGTAACTCCCCTGATGACCCAAAATAGGCACTCATGGGCCATGCGTCTTAATGATTTTTTTTTTATCAACTGCAAGTTCGCCGTTGACTACGATCTCACCTGTTGGTAAGTGATGATGCAGTCTAAAATGGTAGCGGGCTAACCTGTTAGGGGTATAGCAGTTATATTAAATCCATACCCCTAATCGGTTTCCACACGGCATCGAACCGAAACGCTAAATCGCTTGGTGATATCTTTGCCGATAAAGTGGTAACTAGCCACGGCCGAAGCCTCCTACCAGGCCAGACCAGGGAAAATTCAGAAATTATAAATTCCCAAATTGACTCTGCCGGGGATCGAACCCGGGACCTCCCACGTTAAGTCAACAGCGCTCAACGCTGCGCCAGAGAGGTCATCAAACGTTTATCAATATCGATGCTGTTCAAAGGAAAAATGTGGAGATTCCACCAAGTTCTTTAGAATGTGTCGGATTTTGATAGTGCTGATAAGTTGATTCTAATGGCGCTACGTGGTCTTTTATAACAGGAACCGAAATTTAATCAAACATCACCAGTGTGTACTGTACGTATCCATAATATACATGTACTACTATGCATAAGTTTTACCTAGGGTTGACACAAAATTATATATAAGTAACCACAAGACTAAATAAGTACGCCAGTGGAAGAATTGCCTAGAAAAAATCTGCATTGAAACAAACTCGGTTACGGGTATGCCTATAAACTTTCATCCCATCTATGACTGCATTGCTATTTACCATCATAATTATTATAACGTCCCATTCTCTAGCTGTCGTTAGATAATATAATATAGTAAACAAATGCAGTCACAATATTTTCGAGTAACATAACCTTATCTTCTGAAGCTGTGTAACAATAACCAATTAAATGCACGTTCTGACTTGAAACGTTTTAAGTTGGCAGTAATATTATTTTAAAATTGAATAAATTTATTTAAATCGCCAACCCTAACCCTACGGCATGCAATAACGGCCGATATCAAACGGTCCGATATTGATGAGTAGAGCCCAACGCCAGCCTCCGCCGCGCAATGAATCACAGGCATTACCTGGCGTCCATCACTCTCACCCAAATTACATGTAACATATGCCATTACTACATACATTGCTGACCGATTACCGCTAAAAATTCTCGAGTAGCCATAAAATCAGCAATGGATGTGGAATTTGAATTATAATAGGCAGGTGGGCTATTTATGGAATACAAGATGTTGCCATAGTGCAAGCACGAATGTTCCTGTGATATATGCAAGATTAAAACATCTACAGACATACCAACTCTCAATTCAAATTTCCAACGTACGGTTGCAGCATATACCTACTTAGTGAAAAGCTCTATCAAACAAGGCTTTGGTTAAAGCTCGCCGAACCAATTAGTGTATTTGTGTGTGAACCATAGAACATGGAAAATACTAAAACTTACATTGAAATTAAGTATCGTTAATAGGTAAAACAATAAGTTAGATAGATACAAAATATTAAAAACAAAAATTTCATGTAAGTGGAACTGGCCAAGTCTGTACATAAAAAGTGAGGGCGTATATACCACGTTCAGTATGTGCCTATGTGAAATCATAATGACGATTCTTAATAAAATATGTTTTAAAAAAAAATTCATTAAAAATATTAACCGCCATAATTTTAAGTTTGACCTGTGCTCAGTAGTGGAACGTCGATGGACCTGATGATGATGATGATCTTGTCTAAATAGCCAAACTATCTAACCTTTTTAGATAGTTTCTTGATAGTAGATATTATAGTTTTTCTTTTTTTGATGTTCAATAAAGTATATTTCACATGATTCGTTATTTTTATTTTATCTACCTAGTTAGTAAGTAGCCAGTGTAAACCATAGTACCCATAAATTCTGTGAAAAATGACAGTAAATAACTCTACTTTATGCACCTTTTTTTTTAAAAAAGGGAAGAAGCTGGCTTGCTGGTTCGTGTGCAGTAGCTTTACACCATATACGTTGTTCGGTGCTGCAAGTTTAATACGTAATGAGACTGATTGACGTTGGCCGGTCTTTATTTATGGTCGTGACGTGATTTTGCAAACGTGAAAATCGTTTACGGTGTACGCGCGTTGGGACTCTCGGGGGGCTGTTGTTGCTTTATTGCGCGTTCAAAGGCTTTATCGGTTTTCGCGTTCATTAAATTTTATACCACCTTTTGTATAGGCCTATTCAATGTTATCTCAAAATGAATGGGTTTTGTAAGTTTGACATGTTGAAATACGACGGATATTGACGACCTCCCTGGCGCAGTGTTGAGCGCTGTTGTCTTAACGTGCGGAGGTCTCGGTTTCGATTCCCCCAGGGTCATTTTAAAACTTTATAATTTCTGAATTTTCCCTGGTCTGGCCTGATGTGAGGCTTTGGCCGTGGCTAGTTACCACCCAACCGGCAAGGATGTGCCGCCAAGAGATTTAGCGTTCCGGTAAGATTCCGTGTAGAAACCGATTAGGGGTATGGGTTTAATTTATAACTGCCATACCCATAACAGGTTAGTCCGCTACCACCTTAGACTGCATCATCACTTACCATCAAGTGAAATCGCAGTCAAGGGCTAACATGCAGTGGTTTAAAAAAAACGTGTGTGTGTAGTTACGGTAAATTTATTTATTTTTATTTTGTTGGTAGGCCTTTTCTTCTTCTTTTCTTGGTTTTTGGCCTTTTTCTGCAAGACTATAAGTCGACCAACTCAGACTCAACGTCAGGGGATCGAATTTGGGTTTCGGTGTGCGCGCGCTTCGTAAAAAATAGTTTGTTGGTAGGCCTTTTTCTGCAAGACTTATAAGTTGACTAACTAACTTCAGGGTGTCGAATATGGGAGTCGGTGTGCACGCGCATCGTAAAAATTCACTCTGATATTTTTTTCTAACGCTCCAAAAGAGATCATCCGCGTCATCCGCGTGGATTAAGTTTTTTAAAGTTATACTAACTTTAAAAAACTTAATCCACGCGGATGAAGTCGCGGGCATCATAATTATTATACTCTCCTAATGCTTTTGTAAGTTATATGACGTAGAACTGAAAATGAAAATTTATATTAAAACTATAGCGAGTGCCCGTGACTTCGTCTGCGTGGTTTGAAGTCTTTTGGTTTCTGCGGGAACTCTTTAATTTTCCGGTATAAAGGTTTTTCTTAAAACTTAAATGAAATCAACGCTTATTTCGGTGATGTTTTACTGAATATTTAAATTTTAAAACATCGGCACTGCGGCGCCGTTTCAATTCACAGCAAATACACTGACAAACAAATTGATACATGAACTTTATTTGTCAATGACAAAATATAATGGGGGTACATATCGCTTTTATTTTTGGCAAACGCTTGTTTGTTATTGAAACTTTCTTAGAATCGTTGTGATTTGAAAATTCGATGAAACGAAAAAGCAACACCAAAAAGCATTCATAATGGGATTTGGTCTGCGAGAGAATAAGATAGAATACAAATTATATTTATCTCATTCTCTCGCAGGCGACTTTTCTGAAGTTTCACTTCTGCCGTGAATTGTACACACACACTTTTCTATTACAAAATGTATGCCTGTAAATTAGTAGGTAAGTTTGGATGTTAGTTACTCCTTCACGCCTCAACGACTGGACCAATTTGGTTGGAATTTGGAACTTCTATAGCTTATACCCTGAATCACTACACAAGCTCTTTTTTCCCGCAAGATATCTAAAAGAGATCCCGCTGGAATCAAAAACCTGAATCCACGCGGACGAAGTCGCAGTCATCATCTATAGTATCTGCATAAATCTCCGCTGATGTCGGTTCCGCAATACGAAATTAGCGATACATAAATATATTCGATACATATTTGAACCACTGACTGTAGTTGATTGAATTTTACGCACGGAGCTACTAGCAAATAAACACATGGATATGATATAGTAAATTTTTTTTTTTTGGTATCACTCAGTACTCAAAAATGTAATTGAATATGCAATTTCGAAAAGGACACATGTCGCATATTTTAACAAAAAAAAATTTTATATCAATGTGTTCTAAATACTTCCCTGTACATTTTATATTATGCTCGATGACGGACTTCTGTGGCATTGGTTCTCCTATCGACTACTCAACTCAAAAATATTTAGTAAATAATTAGTTTTCCTCATTTCCTGAAAAGTTTAAATATTCAGACATGTGCCCTTTTCAAAATTGCATATTCAATTAAATGTTTTAGGCACTGTGCAAACATTTACACTTCTGATGTGTGTTGGACACAAGCGACCGGCCCAGACTGCCCACTTATTAGCACAGTGTGAGTTTCTACCGGGCCCAGGTCTAGCATAAACATCTATTTTGTGGTTGAAGCTAACATCACTTAGAATATAAAAATTAATATGATAATAACGTATCCAAATTTCCATACATTCGTGAGGTATTACGGTATAATTAAGATTAGGTTACGCGAGATCAGTCTGACGATTTCGGATAGTAAATCAATCGGCTTGATTGAGTCGACTCCCAACGTCGGTGTTAATTTAACTTGTAGCTTATCAAACGACTCACTTAGCCCTCAGGGCTTTGGATATACCTGGACAACTTAATTTAGATACTGAACATTATAATCAACATTAATATCATAATATTATTCACAGTTATTTAACCGTGTTTTTTTTTATTACCGCTGCCCATGAACATTTGCCGCGCCAGAGGAACCGCCAATGCGTTGCTGGCTTTTAAGAAATTTGTTTATCCGCCCTTTGAAGAGTCATTATTGTTAAAAATAGTTCTGCAGTACGAATTAAGACATATAGTTCCCTATCTCAAAATAGATGGCGTTGCTTGTAATTAAGTCGCGCTATAATGTCACACCATCAATTGCATAAGACTAATTGTTTATTTCCATTTCTTTTTGTAGTGTTACGAGTAAAATAACGTGTTTTATACTAGTGTGTGTGTTTCATTTTAATCATGGTGCCGAAACCCGGGAGTAAGGAATAAGTGAGTTAAAGTGCAAAAAATAGTGAAGTGATACAAGTGAAAAGTTAAGGTAAAATGGACCCTAAAACCGTGAGTAAATTAACTTTAAAAATAGAAGTGCATTTAAAAGACTTGTAAAAAATTCGAGTTCATGTCAAAGACTTAGAAAAATTATCGAGATAGTTCAAAACACTTGTAAAATATTCGTGAATTTATTCCATAAACTTAGAAAAATAGCAGTGCTGTGGACTTGTAATTTTTCGTGATTTTATTCTATGGACATAGAAAAATTCTGCTCACACGTGTCATCGACTTGTAAAATTTTCAAGTTTCATACTACGGCGGACATAGAAAAATTCCGGCGTCTTTAACTTAGCATTTTTTGTTCATATACAATAGACTTGGAGATTTTGAAGATGCTATGAGTTTTAACTTATTTTGATGAACTTGAACTTGAAAAATAATGTGAATGAGCTATGTTAGGGAAGCAAGAAGACATACATTGGTTAATGTTTTGATGAACTTTGGTGAACACAAATTGGACATTTTACTCAAAATATTTTGGAACTTTTTGTGAACTTTTGAATCAACTTGTGAACTATTTTGGACTTTATTTTTGAACTTGAAAGATAAACTTTTTGCACTTTTACGTGAACATATACAACACTTCGTGGAGATTTTACAAACATTTAGTGAACATTTATTTGGAAGATTTCTTAACTTTTGAAACGCATTCATTTATACTATTGGCAACCAACATGGAGTTAGCAAGCCTAATAAAAGGTCAACAAGAATTGTTTGATCAGTTAAGAAAAGCTGAACGCAACCTTAAGAAAGCTAATCAAGAGATGCGGTCGAAATATAGTTATTTGACTGCTAGAATGGAAGCGTTGGATAAATTAGAAGACGCTTTTAATCAAAATCATTTGGAAATGGTTTCAAAAGCTACATCAGAGCAAACACTACAGTTACCATATTTTAGAGAGGACATGCAGGACAATTTTCAAGAATATTTTTTACAATATAAAGCGCTTCTGAAGGAGTATATTGCACTAACAAAACCAACCACCATGTCAACAAAGGCAGCTACGAGTACGACTGCAGTTGCAAATATTAACAGCTTAGAGGTGAAATTACCTAGAATTGAACTTCCGAAATTCTCTGGAAAATATACTGAGTGGCAATCTTTTTTTGACATGTTTGTCTCACTCATACATGAGAATAGTGCACTAACGCCAGTTCAAAAACTACACTACTTAAAATCCAACCTATCGGGAGAACCAGAGATGTTATTGAGAAATTTTCCTACAACAGCTGCTAATTACATCGAAGCCTGGGAACAATTAACTAAACGCTATAACAATAAGAGATATAACTGTAATGCAATTATGAAGATTTTATTTGGACAGAAAACTATACAGAATGAATCTGCAAGTGCTATCAGACTTTTACTAGATACTACAACTTCTTGTTTGAAAGCACTTAATAATCTTAACATTAAAACAGAGCAGTGGGACGCTATGATTATTCATTTAGTGGTTTCTAAACTGGATCATGAGTCTCACCGACAATCGGAAAAGGAAGTGAGTGTTGCATCAGACGAGCTACCTAAATGGACACAATTGGAAACATTTTTAGAAACAAGATTTAGAAGTATAGAGATGATTGATAGTAAACAAACAACTAAGCCAACACAACAGAAGAACGTCACACAAGTAATTAAAACTAAAGCATTTCATACTGCTGTAGAAGATAAAACGAGTAATACTGAACAGACATGCACGATGTGTGATGGTTCACATTTCATTTATCACTGTGCTGAATTTAAGAAGTTACCTGTACTGGAGAGACAGAAGATAGCACAAACGAAGAAGCTATGCTACAATTGCCTGTCCCCTACACATCCTGTATTTAAGTGCTTCCAGAGAACTTCTTGTCGCCGGTGCCGTCGGAAGCACCACACGATGATCCATTTCGAGAAAGACGATAAGCAAGCGTTTGATGCAACAAGAGATAATGAGAAACAGGCAGATCAATCTACTAGTGAAGTGACTCCGTCCACAAATGAAACAACGATCGTAGCCAACTTTTCAAGTGGTGATATGAGAACTAATAACGTGTTGTTAGCTACTGCCGTGATAAAAACTACGTCTACAACCGGTTCTTGTAATCTTAGAGCGTTGATAGACCAGGGGTCTCAAGCCTCTTTTGTTAGTGAAGAAACTGTAAAATTACTAGGTTTTAAGCGTACTAATGTGAATGGTAAGGTGTGTGGTTTGGGAGATGGTCAGTTGAATGTAAAACATAGTGTTAGGATTGAAGTCGAGTCGCGTTACGAACCTGGAAAAAATATAACTGTTAATGCTTACGTGCTTAAATCACTTACCTCTATGTTGCCTTCGCATGAAGTACATATCCCTGATTGGCTGGAGCTGAAAAACTTACCTCTCGCTGATCCTGGATTTACAACGCCTGGAAGAGTTGACGTATTACTGGGTGCTGAAGTGTATGGAGAAATACTACTGAGTGGATGTAAGAAGAGTCCGAAGGGAAATTTAATAGCGCAGAACACGATATTTGGCTGGATTGTATCTGGAAGAGTGTCAAAAGATTTAAATAGTGAAACTATTACTAGTTTACATGTTAGAGTAAAGGAAGACGGGTTATTGCGAAACTGGGAGACACAGAACGAGCTTAAAACTTCTGAGAGAAAATCAACTAGAGAAGAGAAACTAAGTGAAGAGATACTAGAGAAGAGAGAAAAACTACGTGAAAAGAAAACTACTATACGAGATAACGGAAAGTTAATAATGCAACTACCGTTTAAAGCTACTGAGCAGCAATGTCGATATGGTAATTCATGGGACATTGATACGAGAAAACTGTATTCGTTAGAGAGACAACTGAGAACCAATACTACACTCGCTAACGACTATAACAACGAGAAATACACTACAGTTGGTAGTACGAGAGCAGTTGAATTCGATATCTTTTTGAGAATTTTGTGGACTAACTCTTCCACTACGTTATCGTTTCAACTTCACTAACTAACATATTTATGGGACATTAATACGAAAAAAATATATTCGTTAGAGACCCAACAGAGAACAAATACTACCCTCGCTAACGAATATAGCAACGAGAAAAACACTACATTGAGTAGTACGAGAGCAGTTGAAATCGATATCTTTTTGAGAACTTTGTGGAATAACTTTTCCACTACGTTATCGTTTCACCTTCACAAAGAACCAGCATTCATCATGTACACTGATAGTGCAATAAAACGAGAGGAATACAAACACATACTAATAGAAGAGAAAACTAATCGATATTACTACGAAAATTACAGAGAAATGGAGAAGCGGGTGAACTACCACAAATATAGGAAGAGAAGAACTAATTTACTATTAAAACGAGATAGTAATTTAAAAAACATTTATAGACAAAACATAGATGAAGAACCGAGTAAATTTGAAAAGAGCTGCGAGGAAGAATACACTACTATTTTACCAGTCAATGGTAACATCAGAAAGATCATCGTTGACAATGTTGAGCAGGGTTTTACGAAATACAAATATCGGATATCAGGAGCACGCGAGAAAGGCACAGGACATGTTAAAGCTCATGTGAGAAGAGTCATCGGGGTTTGTACACAAGTGGAAGCATATTTAAATTTGCAACTTTTATCAGTCCTGGGACATAACCCAGATGACCCTCTCCCATTAACACCTGGCCATATTCAGTCGTTGTTAAATATTAGTGAAATAAACTATTCTGATCGAAGTGTAACAGATTTAGACAGATCGAACATAATTCGATTTGTTAACTAATTTTGGAATAAAAACTCTGTCGTTCATAGTTTTGAACAATTTAACCAACAAACTAAATAGTGTATTAGAATTCACATTGGAGATATAGTAACAATAGGAACTGTTAACATTTTAATTATTCTTACTTGTGTTTTTGTTTTGATATTAGACAATTTTATAGACCAACATGCTGGATGTGATAATGTGATACGAGTCGTTAAGTTTAAATTTAGCCGATGTTTCTTCAAACGTCCAATGAATAAGATTTCGGTTAACCTGAATCGCAGAAGCTCGAGTCACATTGCCACGGTGGGCGGTTGTTCCGCTAAAATGAGTATTAAATTTTGACTCTTCATGTTTGGTTTGTTGTAAGTTAACGTTTATAAAAAGAGAGTGTAATTCGACTTTGATTTGTATGAGCTTATAAATTATAACAACTAGAGCAATATTAACTTTATATTAACTGAACTAAGATTGTTAAACGTGCTAGATTCTACTTAATCTTTGTCAACCTTTACGAGATGGTTGTTTAATTCCATTGTTATTTGGATTTCGCGTGTTTACTTTTACAATGTCCACCTGTTTCAATGGACAAGTTACCTTATATCACGGTGGGCGGTTTTATGCTATATGCTGTATGATATACTTGACTTGAAATATTGTGAACTATTTTTATGGCTTTGATACGGTTTGAAGGACTAAGTCCTTGGTGGGCGGTATGTTAAAAATAGTTCTGCAGTACGAATTAAGACATATAGTTCCCTATCTCAAAATAGATGGCGTTGCTTGTAATTAAGTCGCGCTATAATGTCACACCATCAATTGCATAAGACTAATTGTTTATTTCCATACATTGAGTTCTTTTTGTAGTGTTACGAGTAAAATAACGTGTTTTATACTAGTGTGTGTGTTTCATTTTTATCAATTATATTAGAGTCATTTAGGAACACAGAAGACGGAAGCTGGTTCCACAATTTGATTTGATCAATTTGTGTGTAGTAAATAGTAATGTAGCCCTAAAACTCAGAGTCAGACTCGCGCACAAAGGGTTCCGTACCACCACATAACACAATTAATCAAACCACAATACTGTCAAACCTGGAACCCACCCAACAAGTGTGTAATCTTGCTTTACAACGCACGTAGACGTCACATAATATGAGTTTTACCGCACTCGACGCAAAGGCCAAATTGCAATGAATTATGTTACAGGATTTGTGGCCAACGCAACATTGAATCTCCAATACCATCGATCGTGTCCTAAACCGAAAATCGACGATAAAATAATTCATTTTGCACTGCTGTTCAATTGTATAGTCTCCGACAGTGATACTGGTGCGTACAAAATAATAGATAGGTAAAATACCTCTAAAAATATTTATATTCCCGCATGGAATTTCATTTTTGTGCCTTTTGGTGTTGAAACCCTGGGATCGTGGGGCGAAAATGTTAGATCATTTTTTAAGGATCTATCTTCTCGTCTCACAGAGTCCACAGGTCTGCGGTCACCTGACAGTTTCCGGCTGGCAGTTGCCTCGGTTAACATATAAGTTTGGCTATTCAGTGGGGTGCGAGCCAGCGTTCTGGATAATATTTTTAATGTTTCGTTTTTAGGTTTTAATTTAGATTTTAATATATCTTGTATAATATTAGTTTGTTAAATTAATTTGTTAATATAACGTAAAAATATAATTTCAAAAAGAATAAATGAATGCAGGGCAGTCATGGAATTTATTATTTTCAGTATTTTTTTTTATTTTTTCTAGAATGTTCACAGAATATGGTAGACAACTAAATTTAACGTAATTATCCATAATTTATTATCGCTGTCGTTACCTCAATTGATAGATGTCCACTTTGGACAATCGGCATATCGCGCGACTTCGGTTGCAGTGATTTCCAGCGACGAATAACAGTGCAGTGTGCGGACAAGCGGTTCCACCGTTGCACTGTGAAAGCCGCCGTGACCGAAGTAAAACAATCTAAAAATCTTAATCCACGCGGACTGTACCGGGAGTTGAAAAGAAAATGTGTGATAGTAATAAGAGAGGAATAATAGTCCCGCGGTAAATTAAAAAAAATATTTATTCACAGACCAAAGGTAACGGTACAGGAATTTATTTACCGCGGCTAGCTCAATGGCTACACGAAATTTTCGTGGGTTACAAGATCATGCCTTGACCCAGGTAGTCTATGAATGTACTCCTGGTTTGGTGGCCAAGATGTTAGTGGCCTCAGAGACGCTGGGGGTAGACGGCTGGCACGCAGACCCGAGACGCTGACACGAGGTGGACGCCGAAGCGCGCACGGGACGTCGACCGTCGCGGTCTGGTGATTGTGCCGAGGTGGTGGTTGTGCAAGAGGTGCAGTAGTGAAAGCATAAGCCAAGCACGGCTTAAGCAAGTGGAACTTGAACCAACTGGAGCTTGATCTGAGCGGAGCTTGATCCAGGCGGAGCTCCTGAAATTGATATACCGACTCACAGGCATCTACCAGTTACGTCATATCTCTCGTATTTAGAATCAACGGCGTCTGCAAACTCCAGTTTATATTGGCAGGATGCGATTTTTATTGAATGCTTTATGCTGTCCGGCATTGTCGGTGGCGGCGCAAAATGTTCGTGAAACGATTTATGACAAGCGTTAAGCGTATATGCTCTGAATATTGTACGAGCGTTCTAAGTTATGGATGTTAGTTTTAAAACGTTTTATTTTGTCGCATATTTCAATACAGGATACATACAAAGCTTGTGTTAGATTATTGTTTTAATTTATTTGTATTTATGTTAAAAATCAATAATATTTTTATATAAATTGAATTCAGGTATTTATAAATACATACTTAATATTATAAATGCGAAAGTAACTCTGTCTGCCTGTGTGTTACGCAATCACGCGTACACTACAGTACCGATTTAAATTAAATTTGGTACAGAGATAGTCTAGAGCCTAAGAAAGGAGATAGGCTACTTTTTAATGCAAAAAAGGGCTGTAAGGGGAAGAAATAGGGGATGAAAGTCTGTATGGAAATAACGTCATTTTTGAAGCTAGAAACTTGAAACTTATTTTTTTAGGCTTTTGATTAGATATTAATAAATACGACATTAAAAGTTTCTAAAAATTTTACCCTGAAGGGGGTAAAAATAGGGGATGAAAGTTTTTGTGTGATGACGTCAGCAAAAAAAGCTTACGGCCCAGAAAATAAAAATAAAGAAAAACATGTGATCATCATCCATATCCATACTAATATTATAAATGCGAAAGTGTGTCTGTCTGTCTACTACGCTTTCACGGCCCATCCGTTCAACCGATTTTGATGAAATTTGGTATAGGGATAGGTTGTATCCCTATAACATAACAACGCGTAGACATAGGCTACTTTTTATCCCGGAAAAAAAAGAAGACGAAGTATTTATTATTATTTGTAGGTACCTAAGAGTTATCCTTTGTCAGCATGAAAAGGTTCTAGAAAGACACATCTTATTTTCAATACTAACTGATGCTCGCGACTTCGTCCGCGCGCATGAATAAGTGTTACCATTCCCATGGGAACTCTTCAATTTTCTGTAATAAAAAGTAGCTTATGTCACTACCCCGGTCCTTAACTATACCCATGCAAAAAATCTCGTCGAACCGAGGCATTGTTGCGGCGTGATTGAAGGACAATCCAAATATCCAACAAATTAGCAAACAGACACACATTCGCATTTATAATATTAGTATCAGTACGACAATATCTACAAGTAAAGTATAGATTTAAGACTTAAAATATGTAATCAAAATACATCAATCACAAAATACATACATAAAGTATTCATTCATTCGCTTGATATTTTACACTAAAATATTACGACCCATATCAGCGCATAGGAACAATTTTAATTATTCCGTATGAAGGTTTTGTCAGTTTTAGACAGCACAGCTTGCTTTTGAAATTTCATCAGCTATGCGACGAGTCTCCAAAGAGAATTCTAATATGAGAGTATTTAACAATTTGTTCTGAAATCCATATTTTAGCTCGCATACATACAGAGTGAACGTTGCGACTTTTAATCAAAATCCACCGTTTGAAACTGGAATCAACTGGCCAAAACTAGTTTCGAATAATATTTATCCACTATCAGCAAAACAAAAGTTTTGTAGAGGGAACTTTGAAATTCGAGGCAACCCTTGCTATGACTGTTTTGCTAAACGAAACTGTGCTTTATTTCATTTGTGTTACAGTGTAACCTTTAGGGTTGTGTCTATTTTTTGTGTTGTATGGACGTGTGAAAATGTTTGGGCAATTACGGTTTTAGGGAGTTTGAATCGTATTTTTTGGGATTTAAAGTCGGGATTTGAGTGTGATTTGCGTGAATTCCCTGAATTTCGCCCGTCACAGTGGTGTCGGAAGGGCTTACAGAGTTCGCTCTTCAGGCAGGCTTTATGTTGCTTTTTGCGTGCTCCTGTTTTTATTCGATGGCGATGAGATACAGTTTGGTTGTCTTGACTGCGGGTTTGTTATGGATAGTCGCAATATTGCGTTGGTTTGGTTCTAGTTTGTTAAGTAGTTTGTCGACATCCTTGACGCAGTTGTCGAGATCCTTGAGCGCTGTTGTAAATGTCCCGGGTTCGATTCGCGCCAGGCTAAATAAAGGAATTTATTATTTCTGAAATCTGTTTGGTCTGGTCTGGTAACAGCGTTAGCCGTGGCTAGTTACTAACCTATCGGCAAAGAAATGTCGGTAGGGTGGTAACTAGTTCAATAATATTACTGCCTAACCTGGCAGTAATAGAATTGCCTGTTACAATCTTAGACTGCATTATCACTTATCACCAAGTGACATCGCAGTCAAGGTCTAACTTGTAGTGTAATAAAAAAGGACCTGTCATAACATTTTCAAATGGATATTAATTCCACAGAAGCATGAACTAGAATGAATGATAAGAAACTACTTAGGCTGAAAATATTCTTGGTATTTCTTTAATAAAAACACTTTTTATATAATACAGGTTGATCCTTCAAATATTACCTTTGAACGAACCAAGGTACATGAAAGGTACAATGCTTAGGTACAGAAATGATCGTCAATGGATGTGCACTGAAGCCTCCTTATCACCGCTTGCCTAGTAAATAGCTAATGCGTGTATACCACAAATTATAATGACCAACCAAATCATGCTAAATAAT
This sequence comes from Erebia aethiops, assembly GCA_923060345.2. Taxonomy (NCBI): domain Eukaryota; kingdom Metazoa; phylum Arthropoda; class Insecta; order Lepidoptera; family Nymphalidae; genus Erebia; species Erebia aethiops. The sequence continues at coordinate 14,761,482 of OV281081.1, read as the reverse complement.
AACAAAGGAATCTCGTATCTTTTTCTTTGCACATAAGGAATACAATCCCGTGAATTTCATAGACTCTTACGTGCTTACCGGTGTGTTCAACTGTAAATCGATTTAAAGCAATTTCCCTTTGATATTTTAGTGATAGTTTGGGCATTCAATAATAATATAATGGTAAAGGCATCTTCAAAATTTTTGATGAATAGTTTGGTTTAATCTTTATAGTTGAGTGAGTATGTTTTAAAAATGAAATTTGAAGTCCGTTTGTTTCTGAAGCACTTTGTTTACTAGCTAGCACTAGTTTTTTTTTAAATTCATTATAAGCTTATGCCTGACCACAATCACACCTGATGGGAAGTGTTGATGCGGCCTAAGATGGGATGCGATTCTAGCTAGCGCTAGCGATCATTATAATGGAAAAGGAGGCTGTGTGAAAAATTTCATCTTTCTAGGTGCAAGGCTTTGTGCTGGGCTGGGCCTTGATGAGTGAGTCAGTGTTCCCTCCCTGGCGCAGTGTTGAGCGCTGTTGTCTTAACGTGGGAGGTCCCGGGTTCGATTCTTGGTAGGAACAATTTGGGAATTTACAATTTCTGAATTTTCTCTGGTCTGGTCTGGTATGAGGTAACCAACTAGTGGTATGGGCTTAATATAACTGCCATACCACTAACAGGTTAGCCCACTACCATCTTAAACCCATACCCCTAGTCGGTATCTAGTATTTACACTACATTGTACCGGAAAGCTAAATCGCTTGGCGGTACATCTTTTCCGGTAGGATGGTAACTAGCCACAGCCGAAGCCTAAAAAATCACAAATAGACCCTGCCGGGAATTGAAACCGGCACCTCCCACGTTAAGACAACAGCGCTCAACACTGCGCCAAGGAGGTCGTCAAGGGCTTCCTCTGTGCCTCGGAGTGGCAAGATTACTATCACTAACATCGGATAATAGAAGTTAGTAACCTAAGAATTAAAATATTAGTAGAGTCGTATGCGGAAGGACCTTGTGAACCCACCGCATTAGTGTCCCAAGAAAACCCATTGTGTGATTAATGGATTTTATCTACTCCAGCATCGAAAAGTTCCAATTTCGAATTTGACAACTATATCGAATTGAACCCTCTTTCGTGTTTGCTTCTCATAACGATACAGTTCGTTGTATGGGAGCTGTATCTTTATGAGTCGTAGCTGTATCGATATGGTTATCTTCATAAATAGGATACCTATAGCTTAGCGGCTCTGGGTTCTGGCACTTTCCCAACCAGTCAATTGATTTGACTTTTTTATTAATTTACAAAGTAAAAAATTATAAAGACGTCCTTGTCGTAGATAAAATCTTGTATGCAACTGTACGTAATTAGTCATTTTAATTCTCGTACTATCCTATTTTGATACTCGGCAAGCCTCGTATCAAAAAACAGCACTCGAATTAAAATGACCCTCATTACGATACAGTTGCATAAATAGCTATTTTAGCGCTTCATCTACTTATACTTAATATTATTATATTATAAATGAGATAGTTTGGATGGATGGATAGATGTTTGTTACTCAGTTACGCCAGAACAGCTGAACGGATCTGGATCAAATTTGGCACAGGGATAGATAGTCTGGAATAACACATAGGCTACTTTTTATTCCAGAAAATTAAAGAGTTCCCGCGGGAATCAAAAAACCTTAAATGAATGTTTGTTACTCAATCACGCCAGAACGGCTGAACGGATCTGGATGAAATTTAGCACAGATATAGAAAGTCTAGAATAACACATAGGCTACTTTTTATTCCGGAAAATTAAAGAGTTCCTGCTGGAGCTAAAAAAAACCCAATCCAGGCGACGCAGTCGCGAGCATCAGGTAGTCTAAAAATATTTGAACAACCGGGATATCCAAAGGAAAGTGCTCGTCTCGTGTAGTTATCCGTAAACGTATAATGCAAGGCGCGCTTTCAATCGAAACCCCACAATCTGTTCCTGTGCGTTACATTGTTCTACGTTAACGAATCCCTTCACCGAGTGAGGATCCCACACAATACGCTTTGTAGGGCTGTCACCTGTTAGGGCTGCGTTGCTGTTACGAAACAGACTTGGTTATTTGTATTTATTTCATTGTTTTGCTCACGACTTAAGCTGTTCATTGCCTAATATCAGCAAGCCGTAAATATTCATTAATAAATGACAGTCATAGGGACTGCCGATAGAAGTGAAAACGAATATTTAAAACTATTTAAATATTGTTTTAAATATTCGTTTTTTTATAAATTTAAAAATTAAAAAAATATACATATCTAAAATAATTAAAATATACACCTTAAAACTAAGGCATTCAAGCTTAATTACGAATGTAGTATATTTATATTTAAGACCTTTTGTCTTCGTAACAACGCGAGCATGTCGGTGAAGTGAATCCACAACTTCAAAGAAGTCTTCACTTCAAAAACAGTTACCCGAGTACCGACAAAAAACCACGGTCCCCACTTTTTTGCATGTAACATTCGTCATGACGATTTTGTTGTAGAAAAATGTAGCCTATATCACCCGAACCATATAATAACGAATCGAATGACATCTCATTTTGTCAAAATCGAATTAGTAGTTTCTGAGCTAAAGTGGAACATGCATAAATACAAACATACAAACATAAATACAAATAAACATACATACATACATACATACATACATACGTATGGACAGCTAAAAAATAACCCTCCCTTTTGGATTTGCCGTAGCCGGGTAAACACCTACCCCTAAAAAATTTTTAAAAACCTTCTGGATGTAGAAACTTTTCATTTGGATAGCATAGAGGCTCTCTTTGCGTGAAACTCAAAGGATATTCAGCAAAATCATTCGACTGAAGCTGGGAAAGCGTAGACAGTCTAGTGATAGAGATGTCAGCCCTTATTCTTGGTGTCCAGAGTTTGAATCCTAGAAGCTCGTCTTCAGCTTTTCCGGAGTTATTTGCATTTTTAGCAATTGAATATCAGTTGATTTAACGTTCAAGCAAAGTATCGTGAGAAAATAAATATAAATAAATATAAATAAATATATTATACATCTCAATACCAACCCAAAGTTAGGAAGTTGGCTGTGCTTCACCCCCGTGCCTCGGAAAATCACATAAAGCCGTTGGTCCTGCACCTGATCTCTATCCGGTCATGTCGGATTTTCTGTCCCATCGGGCTATGAGAGTAAAGGAACAGAGAGTGCACCTGTGTTTGCGCACACACTTGTCCACTATAATATCTCCGTCGCAGATGGCTAATCTCTCTGAAAATTGGCCGCCGCGGCCGAAATTCGTTCAGGAGGACATTACTTATTATTGATGATGGAAGCAGCCGGGTCTCATCAGTTTAGTTATCTACTACTAATAAAAATAAAAACAAAAAATCTTTGCTGGTCTATAGATTCGTTTATTCTATATCAGCTACGTCATGAGTCTCCCACCGATTTCGAAAGCAAATTCTACTAAGGTGAGTCTTAAGGCGCTGTGAGCTCACAAGATCAAAATATAGACGCGCGGGGATGAAATCGAGCAAGCGCATGTCGCAAAAAATGCAAGAAATCATTTGTAAAAAATTAATATTTACTGTTCAATACGACTTAATCACACAATGTGTTTGATTTAGAGATATAAATTAATCTTATATTTCTAGAGCAAATTATTAGTTTCAATAAGGAGAAAAATTGCTTTAAGAGGAAAACTAAGAGGTATTTTTAAAAGAAATTTCAATGCAGAGATTTTTTTTAATTGTGTTTTGAGATGCCTCAATGGCTGCTTAAAGGTCAATAAAACAGCAAATTATTTTTACAAGCATACATTATGCCACCGTTTGATGAATACACTGCTTTAAAAAAAATCCGTTTGCCGATTTTATGCTATGATAGGGCCTTAAGTTAAATAGTGACGCTTTTCAAAAGCGCTTTTTTTAAGCATTATTGTTAGTAAAGATCTAAATTACGGATATGCTTTGGGCACTTCTCGTTTGTTCAACCGATAAGTGACACCGTTCAACTATTGGGAATTTTTATCTCAGTAGTTCAGTTGATAATAGTTACTGTTTATTTTTTGATTTCATAAATCAGCAATAAATTTGATATCAATGGCTCTTTTCTAAAGCCTAAGGAAATATTATTATGGGATACTAGGTAATGCCCGCAACTTCGTCCGCGTGGATTGAGGTTTTTCGGTTTCCGCGGGATCTCTATAATTTTCCGGGATAAAAAGTAGCCTATGAGCTATTCCAGACTATAATCTATCTCTGCGCCTAATTTTAGCCAGATCCGTACAGCCGTTGGCGCGTGATTGAGTAACAAACATCCATACATCCATCCATATATCCATACATCCATCCAAACTTTCGCATTTATAATATTAAGTAAGAAGTTTTTTTTTATCCACTACAAGCTAGCCCTTGACTGCGATCTCACCTGATGGTAAGTGATGATGCAGTCTAAGATGGTAGCGGGCTAACCTGTTAGGGGCATGGCAGTTATATTAAACACATACCCCTTCGGTTTCTACACGGCATCGTACCGGAACGCTAAATGGCTTGGCGGCACGCCTTAAGATTGTGTCTGTGGCACTAATAAAGGCCATATAACAAAATAAGAAGAAGAAGAAGATTGTGTCTGTCTATCTTTTCATTGCTCAGAAACTAAACCCATACTGACGAAATCTAGCATTTGGCAGTTTACATATATTTTGTAGAGCCATGCATCATGCATGGGATACTTTACATCCCTGAAAATAAAAGATTTCTCACGAATATTTTGTTAAACCGAAATCCACGCGGACGAATTCACTAGTACTCATATTAATATCATCTAGATAAACTAGATAAAGGGTTGATAACGGATAATATTAATACTTGCGAGATAATCTATATGAGAAATGTCCAAATACAAAGGCATAATAGATGTACCCCAAAAGGTAATGCAGGGTGCATTCAACGCATGCGTGCTGCACCCCGCTAACTAGCCAACGACCTGTCTTAGCGAAGCTGCGATCAAATTTGGATCTTACGTTGTAACCGACTGGTTCCCTTTGACTGTGGCTTTGGGTATCCATAGGGGTTGGTTTAGTACCTCGCCGGTCGTCAAAGCCTTCGCGCGTGTTAGCCTTCGCTAGGCAGTTTCGCCGGACGAAAGTTTGCAAACTTTTCGTAAAACATTATTGTAAAACTGTGTCCTGTTATTGTTATGTTAAACTGTGGAGGTTTTCGGATGTGTGTTTTTGTAAGGTATGTTTTTTTCCACTTATTTATTGTGTGTTGATGATGTGTTTTTAATTTAATTGTCACTATTTCGGTATATCGGGTAAGAATATTTATACCTACCTACATTTTGACTTTAGTTCAGTTATTAAATTACTAAATAGATAGATGACCGCGACTTCGTCCGCATGGATAAAAAAAAATTGTGTTCCCGCGGGAACTAATTAGGTTTCTGGGATAATAATTAGTATGCCTATGTCCTTTCTCGTGATACCATCAGCTATCTCTGTACCAAATATCATTAAAATTTAAAAAAAAATGGTCCATTTAAGCTTAGCAGACAGACAGTCAGATATTTTAATACAGATATTATAGTACGCATATATATTATACATGCTTACAAATCATATGCTGCTAAAATGTAGGTAGTTACTCAATGAGGTTTCTGTTATTATTATATTGTTAATTTATTATGACCGGTAAGTTTTATTGGACTTTTCGTTGCAATGTTTGTCAATTTTGAAATTAAAATCATGATAACAACTTTAATTTTTAAATTATTTTTAAAAACAATAGATAATAAGATTAAGTACTTAATTAAGTTAATAAATTAAAAAATATTCAAACGAGCCTATTAAATTCAAGTCAAATTCATATTAAGTAGCATTTATTTTGATTAACGATATTTAAATCGTATTGGTTATAGTAATCATTAAGTATAATAGCATAATACCTATTTAAACTTACGATAATATGGGGGTTCTAAACACTGAGAATCTGATATCTGAGAATAAGTACACAACGAACTCTGCCGGATTTTTTTTTAATTATCACCGTACAATTAAATTAAAGATTATTTAATAATAGAAACAAACGAATTAGTTTAATTAATTAATTACTACCTACGCCTACTAAATACTTTACACATAATTAACATTGGTATTTAGAGAATATTATTATGCTTATTTAATATAAGAGTTACTTGCCTAAATAATTAACCAAAAATATATTTTAATATTATTTTTAGAAAATGTTATTATTGAAACATTATCATTAACCTCATTAGTTTTTATAAATAGAAATGTTATAGATTTTTTGTAGTAGGTCACTTTTTGTAAATATTTTAATTATTATTGTTAAGATTCGTTCGTCAAACTATATAATAGAGCCTAATTATCCTCAAGTAAATAATATTATTCATTAAAAATATTTTTAGTTTAGAAAATGAACGAAAAATTAAATCTAACCTTCTTATAATTAAAATCGGTAAATTTACTATTAATTAGTATCGAAATGATAAAAATGGATTAGAGAAAAAAAGATCCACTGGATCCAAACGACGCAAGACCACGGCGTAAGAAGTGCCCAAAATAGTCTAACGGTTTAGGCACAGCGATTAGGACCAGAGAAGAGTTTTCAAATTAGCTATTCAAGATATTTTGTTCAATTAAAAAAATTGCCATATGTATTATGAATATGTTTTTACTTTGTCATAATTACATGTTTCACTCCGAAACCAGAGAAAACTACAGGAGATGTTGACTCGACAATGCACGATTGTAAGTTTTTTTCTTTACGTACGTTGAGAATAAATTTGAAGATTTGAGTGGTGTGGTGTTGTGCCGGTGCGAATTTCTGGCTAAGTGGGCAGTGAATATCGCAACACGTGCAAGCTACACGTTGTACCGCATAGATTTGTCTGCTTTGGCGGATTACAGCGAATTAGCCATTTAACGATAACTGTTTACTTCAACCACCTATCATGCAACTTCAAAATGCATCCTCGAAACGCAAGCGCAATCAGCGCGACCGCAAAATAAGTGACGCGACCCCACTTCCCCATGGATTTTTCATTGAAAGACATATTATGTCGCATTAAACGTTCTTGTATAAGTTCTTGAATAATGAGTAGTTGACCCGCCACGGCTTCGGTGGGGTAAAACTTCTGCTAATCCTTTCTTAGAACGCTACTTGCTAAGTCTCAGACTTGAAGACCCTTATACCCTTTTTTATCTTTCTTTCACTTTGATTTGCCGGAATAAAACGTAGTTTATGTTCTTTCTAGGCATACAACCTATCTCGTCGAATTTCGATCAAATTTCATCGAAATCGGTTTAATAGATGGGCCGTGAAATAAAATTAATTGATACGTATATCCTAGTTAGGCAGATACCAGAAACATTCTAAGAAAACAGCAACAAATTAAGTGTAATACAATTTCATACAAAAATTGTTTCATTAATTTTGTAAAGCTTAAAATTGACTTAAGTACTCATACATAAATGGTGAAAATCACCAATCAGATAACGAGAGATTCACAAATATATCATTCATTTATTAGCTTTCAAATATTGTACTTGTTTTCATGAAAAGCTTTCAATAATCCTTTCACTAACGCCGTTGCATTTCATACCAATTAATCATCTAATATTTCGATATAAATTTAATTAAAAGCTAACTAAAAATAAACCTTGCATAATAACGGAATAGAGTCTCAATTCAAAGAGTATTCAACACGTAAATGAGGGGGAGTCTGAATACACGTCAGGAGCACGGATGCTACAAATAGCAACAATAGGACAATGGCCACAGATGGCGTCTTATTCGAGATTGATTGAAATACGGAACCGATTAATATTTAGTATTATGGCGATCATAATAGTTCAATGCTGGAATCTATACGGGTTATTGGAGATTATGGAATAGACGAGGTTGCTTTTACTTTGAATAGAACGCAGAATAGAGATTGTAAGCTTTACGAATAACAACTGAAGGTCTATCGACTACCTGATGCCCGCAGCTTGTCAATTGGATTTAGTATGTTTTTAAAAATGCCTTGTAGTCTAGGCAAGGGGGCGGTTGGTTGTATGGAGACCCCCGCATTAAATCCTCAGTCGTTGAAACTTGGCAGGGTTGTAGTATGGCATGAACCAAAACTTATACAAAAATATCCAAAAAAATATCCATGCGGAAGTTAGGTATTTATACTTAAAACTTTATTTTTAAAGCTGAATATTATCTCGATTTCTTTTTCAAATAATAGTAGTTAGTATATTTACACTCATCGAAATATCAAACGGAATATGATTATTCCGTTCTTCACGCAGAACATCGATATTTAAACCGATTTTATTATCAAACCTAAACGTTAACGCGATAATGTACCTTCCTGCTTTGACAATTGGGTGTAGCATAAAAAATCTTACTTCCTTTCTGATTTTTATTGGATATTTATAATAAACGTTTAACTTATGACACCTTATCATACTGTAAAGTTTCGTCGCCTGAGGAATTATTGTTGGGGTCAACTAGCTTTATTGCCTAGACTATTGGGAAGTCATGTTTTTTTTGGAAAAGTAACTCGCGCAAAAAGGTGACAGAGTAACTTTGTTATCCATACTAATATAAATGCGAAACTGTGTCTGACTGACTATCTGACTGTATGTCTGTCTGTTACTCTTTCACGGCCCATTTTTTCAAACAGTTTTATATAAAATTTGGTACAGAGATAAGTTGAATCCCGAGGAAGGACATAGGCTACTTTTTATCCTGGAAAATAAAGGAGTTCCCGCGTTAATAAAAAAAAATCTACACGGACTAAGTCGTGGATATCATCTAGTATTTTATAAGCTTTTAATCAATGTCACATGACATGTTTGTATGAAGTTCAAATCTTGCCACTGAATTCTAACACATAAAATAGGTACTTCATGAAGATGTTGGTAGGTGGCCATGTAGGTTATCTTCAAGTACTAATCCTGACTGCATCGTGTTTGGACCTTTAAAAATTATTTTGTAGTATACCTTATTAGTGGATGGAGGGATAAAAAAAGCTACCTAAACGGTGAACAGAGAAGTTTAAAGTTCACAAGAAAATAAACAAAAGAAAATAAACCTTATATTGATTTAATTGCTAAGAAATGGAATACTTCCATAAGTAAGTCGATAACAAAAGGATCTCTAAGGGAAAAGATAGTCAAGGAAGTCTATCTAGTGCCTCTTGAGATACGAATACAAATAACGTTTATTTCAAGTAGGACTTCCTTACAGGCTAATTTGAAATGACAAGTGTCTCTGTTAATACGAAGTTAAGGTTCGCAAAGTAGATTTTTCTTCGAAAAAGTAGGAAAATAAAAACAAAGAAGTTATAAAAAAATACGATAGCTTTTTGCAGAATATTTCTTGACTATTTCAACATCACCATTTCTCTTTGAAAGTGATACTGCAAAGAGATTTAAGAGATCCCGTGCAAAATTATCTATAGAAGATCGATGTAAACTATGACATTTTGATTGGTAAACTCCGTAAAATTTTAGCCGTATAATTTTGATGTACCTAAACAAGCAATCCTATTATTTAATCTTTGTGCATCTATGAGCACCTACGTTTCCTCTAAGCTCGTCTTTTCGGAGTATATACAAAAACAATACAAAACTAACATAATACAACTTATTTTACGTTCTTGGGTGTTATTGTACCTATGCTTGCTTTACGTCCACACAGATAATTCCGGTCGTCATCCACTTGCTAGAACGGCGAAATTTGGCATACATAATATAACTAGTTTTCTTGAAAATTCTACTCTAAAGGAGGTGAATAGGGGGTTGAGATATACAAATCAAAATGAACAAAGTTATTATGAATATTAGCTTTTATCTACAAAGTGACGTTTTCCTTTTTATGAAAAGAGAAACTGCTGAGTTTCTTGCCGGCTTTGCTCAGTTGAATCATTTTTCCGAACCGGTGGTAGAGTCTTGACTTGTCATAAGCGGCACAAGTTGTCCTACGTGAAATAAATCATTTCATTTCGAACTTAATGTAAGCCTCGGGCAAAATTTATTGATTGCATCAAAAAATTGCTACTAGTCATTACGTTTTCAAAGCACTGCTGTAGTAGGGAGACCATCGATCGAAGCCAAAATACATAACAGCATAGGTAAATAAGGTCACCGAAGCCCCAAAGGATGAGTTCACATATTCAATACACCATACAAAGTCAACTTGCAAACTACTCCTGGATCCCTTACTACAAAGTTACGGGTCCGTCCCAACGGGGCGTCTCGGTGTATTGTGGAGCAAACTATTCAGTTCACGAGAGACACGATTTGCAAAGTTTTTTTTTTTTCAATTCACCACGTAATGTTACCCTTTTAGTGTCCAATGCTTTTAAACTGCTGAATTCGAAAGTGAAATTGGAGAATGGAATATTTCGGAATTGTAGAATTTAGTTGCAAGATTGAAATTGGCTTCTTTTTTCTGCGAGAATGTGGGGAGGGTCTTATTTTTAAGAAAGAAAAAAAATTACTACTAGTCAAATCAGTTAATTTTGAACGTCAAAATGCGTGCGTAAGAGCAGCCATACACGGACTGCTCGAGCAGTTATAGTCAACAGCTTGGAGCTACCATTGCTTGATTGCTGCCAACCGCCTGAAGCAGTCGCAACTGCTCGAGCGGTTATATATGTGTACGTAGAAAACTGTAGTTCATTATGCAGTCGCAGCTTGAAACAGTCCATCGTGACTGCTTCAAGGGGTCCGTGTAGTCCGCACTAAGGGATTTTGTATCAAATATTTGATTGTGACGTCTTCCAAATTCGACGCACTTTTTATTCAATCGATAAGTTTTCAAATAATTATAAAACTAAAAGAGGGTGTGGATATTACGTCTTTTTCCTATTAATTAATTGCTAAAGAAATCCATACTAAATTTATAAATGCGAAAGTGTGTCTGTCGGTTTAACGGTCCATCTTTTCAACCGATTTTGATGTTATTTTGTATAGAGATAGGTTACATTCCGGGAAAAGACATAGGCATACTTTATATCCGGAAAATAATAAAGAGTTCCTCCCGGAATCAAAAAAACTTAATCCAAGGGGACGAAGTCGCGTACATCATCTAGTTATAATATGTATTTGGTAAAAAAACGAAGCAAAACTGGTTCACACTCAATATGTACAAACCATTTTTAATTAGTCAGGATACATTAATGAAAAGGCCTGGCTTTATGCCATAAAAATTATAGCATCTAACAATTATATTAATCAGGAAACGCAAAAGAATAACATTTATAAAGATAAAAAAGAAAACTCCAGAACCCTCTGTTTTCCAATACCATTAACTGATTAACAATTAGTATAATTTTAAATATTAGTTTAGCATTCTAAACTGGGGATTGCGCCCCGACTCAATACAAAGGAAATTGTGAACGTAAAGAGGAGCGAAATTAAATTGAATATATTAAAGTATGAAGAGCACTTTCCCGGTTCCGTAATTAAGCCACAAAATTAGGTATTGTTATGAAAAAGTAACAAAATAAAAACTTTCTAACCGATGGTGACTGAGAGGCTTGCGGTATGATGCATTAGATAACAGCGATATTAGTAATGATGTTTATTTTAATAGGTTACCTATTGAAATTAATCTTATCTTACTAAAGTTTAGATAGATATATGGATGTTTGGATGTTTGTTACTTAATTAAGCCCCAACGGCTGAACGGATCTGGCTGAAATTTGCACAGAGATAGATTATAGTCTGGAATAGCACATATGCTACGTTTTAGTAAATTAAAGAGTTCCCGCGAACCGAAAAACCTCAATCCACGCGGACGAAATCACGGGCATTCGCTAGTACTTTAATAAATTTATGATAGATATGGGATATTTTTTATATAATTCTGTGTAAAATGAATAGGTAATCACTGAATCAATAATCATAATATTAGTAACATTTAGCATGTTACTTCAGCTGTAAAATATTTATATATAGCATTAAATATCCGTAATTAATATGGCGCTAAACTTTTTTGAATTGTTGGTTTTATTGACTATAGTATAGCAACTGTTTTTGATAAAAGAAATAGCCACAAAGGAGTTCTTTCCTTAAATAACTATGTGTCTGTCTGTTTTTCTGTGTAATACGCTTTCACGGCCTATCTGTTCAACAGTTTTATAAAATTTGGTACAAGGATAGGTTGTTTTCCGGGAAAGGACATTGGCTATTTTTATCAAGAAAAATTACAGAATTCCCGCGAGAATTTTAAAACTTTTGTCTACGCAGACGAAGTCGCGGGCATCATCTAGTTTATATAATAACCAACTTTATAACAAACTAAAGTAATTTATTAGATAAAATCTAGACATCGCTCATATCTTGTACCACGGGTTGAACAAAATTTACACTAAAGCACGAGAAAATCTCTTTTATTTCCGCAGCGCGATGAATATTCAGCTTAATTCGAGGTTTATATAGGAGAGAATATCGCAGAGCGGAGTGTTTTTGCTACAGCTCTGATTTATAGTTGGTTCTACTCGTGCTAGCCCACTCGTTTGTTTTGAGCGAATTTGAATAAAACATTGCGCTGCAGAAGGATCGTCTTCAAAACTGTTTATCCACATAATTATATACCTAAAGGATTCTCTTTAAATGATTTTCTTTGAGATAATTAAGCTGATTTTATTGCAATTGTATGCAGTAGGTACATATTTTTTAATGTAATAATGTAAAGTACTTATCGCTTAAATTAAGATTAGAAACTTCAAAGTAGAAGAAATCTAAATTTATAATTTTTCAGTTTTTTTTCAGACACAAATTAGAATTTATGCAAACTGAAAAATTATAATAAGAGTTTAATTTGCGATTTTAATTTATATTGTAGTTTATATTTTAGTTCAGACTTTTATCCCCGTAGGGTTGTCTTAATACAATCAAACTTCTGAACATTTTGCTACTTAGTGTAAATAGTTAGTACGGTACAAATCATTATGAAAATGGTAGTTTTTTTATTTATTTTAATTAATAAATATTATATTTTTCTTGAATTTGAGTAACTCAATTCTAAGATATGCTTCGAATCCAAGTTAAATTAAATAACTAATCACTTACACTTACACTTCTCCATAATATTTAGTGAAAACAAATTTTAGTGTGTGTGAAACCTAATAGTAAAGTTATTAAGTAACTAAATCTTAAACGTAAATAGAAAGCAACATAACCTAAACGTGAGGAAAACGCCCCCACGTCTTGAGGCGATGCTTCGTAGACTTGAGTGAGGTGAAGGTGATTTAAAGTTGACAGCCCTAGCCGAGGCATAAGTTAAGTGGAGTGGCTCTAGACGTAACATCTTACACGGGGTAAGGCTTTGGCCAAACAGAACTTTGGTACAAATTATATTAGTCGTTAACTAGGTACTATTATATCTATTTTCCGGACGACCAAACTGTGCTGCATATGGTGCGATTTTACTAATGCGACACTTTGCTGCACAGTATGTGGCGCAGTCATTAATGTTTCTCTCGGTGGACTCGCAAACAATATGTTCGCGTTATTTTTATATCCACTCTAGATGAAAATGTTCGTGCGCAAACGTGCTACACAAGATTTATGTGAAATAGCAGCAACACAAGATGAGCTTGTGGACGTCGACAATAAAAATATCTGCTCAACCCCATGACTGGGCGTATATTTGGCATTTTTAAGTGATTTATCAATATCGCAATAATGTCCTCCCGACCGAATTTCAGCCACGGCGGGCTATCTCCAGAAAGATTGGCCATCTGCACGGGAGATATTATAGTGCACAAGTATGTGCGCATACACAAGTGCACTCTCTGTTCCTTTACTCTCATAGCCCTATGGAACGGAAAATCCGACACGACCGGAGAAAGATCAGGCGCAGGACCCACGGCTTAACGTGCTCTCCGAGGCACGGGGGTGAAACACCGCCAACTTCCTAACTCCGGGCTAGTTCTGAGGATGTCTTGTCAGAAAAACCCAATACTTGTTAAGGCCCGATCCGGGACATGAACCCGGGACTTCGTCGGCCGCAGTCGAACATGCTAACCACTAGACCAACGAGGAAGTTATTGTTATTATTATTAATTATTTATTTTACATGTTAACAGTTAGGTTATTTTTTTGTTCTTCTGAAATAAAAATAAATACGAAACAACACGTCTATTTAGACTTTACTAAACTACAATTATATAGTAAAGTATGCTATATGGTGAAGTACTTAAGTATTACAGAAATAAGTATAATATAGTAAATACGATAACAGTAAAGCGGTAGTCCTGATGTTCCTTAAATTTCTTAAGCTCGTTCTCATTTGCCCTAGGCTATGACATGTTTGACAGAAGTTTATCAAACTATTAAACATATAATACATCTGCCAAATTTTCTTAGGTAATTAAGCTAAATGTACTAAAAATATGTATATTTTAACATACTGTACGTTCTTTACTTTTAAAAATCTTTATTTGCTTCAAGTTAATTTTGTTTGAGACAAACGTTGCTGATCGTATTATAAAGGCAATTTAAAGTTGAGCTAGCTCGGGACACACGGTCGAAAAATTCAGATCAAAAAATAATTTTTATAGCATCTCTTATTCGCTTGGAACAGAACACAAATACATTAATAAAAATGCTCAGACTCAATGAATTACAACCTATCGGCACCTACCTACCTTTATCGGCAACTTTACCATTCTTTCGTTCCTACAAAATATTTTCGTGCTCTATTTTCGAGAAACTAAGCTTTTAGTGTGGGAAAAACAAACGTGATCTTGCAAAAAAATGCTTCATTCTGTCACAGCTCACAACTCGTAAATCGGATGTGGAATTTCTGCCAAATCATGGTCTTGATTTTTGCCCTATGTTGTCATACTCATGTTTGGTCTACTCTTGAATTACGTCTAATTTTTATCATTCTTTTGATATTTCCTTGTTTATATCATGCTTCTTTGTGAGAAACAAGAAATACTAAACGTTGTCAAGTTATAACTCTGTATCTTTTTAATGTATTGCATGACAGACAATAACTTTGAGATACGTCTCTGTTGTACACAAAGATTTACTTTCATCTTACAAATAGATTACTGTTCTTGACGTATAATACATTTCTTTGTTTTTCGCATCATTCTGATGAGTCTTGAGTTCTTTGAGTTCTGAATCACTCGTAAGAGTTAAGTAAAATACGACGTTATTTTTATAACTATTTTTATAAATATATAGTTATTTTTTTAAATATATAGGCTAGCGCTTGGCTGTAATCAGACTTGCATGCAAAAGGTATCTAGAGATTAATTTTATCATTGCTAAAGGTTGTGACATTCTCACTGAGAAGGATTGCCTTGATCTAGGAGATCATTTCGTATATAACATAGATCTAAATGCCAACAGAAGCATGGAATATTTAGGTCTTGTGTAGATTATATATGTCAGTAACGCCATATTATTATTGATAATTTATTTCAGGCAACTAGGCCCGTAGTATAAAATACAATATTACTTTTTAAAAAAACAATACAAAATACAATAATATAATCTTAATACTAAGATAAGGATTTTTGTCTTGCTTCCCTATAGCGACGGTACACTATGCCCTCAGGCCAAAAGTCCGCACTGAGGAACATATTTTTGCATCAAGTCGGAACTGTTAGTAGGTAGCCTGTACTGCCCACTTTCAGTTAAAAATTTGAAAAATTAATATTAATTAAATTGCTTAAACATTTTTGTAATAATGACATTACCGCATAGTAAAAAGTTTGGATTAACACGGGGTGGCTCAACAATCGATGCTGGTGTTGAGTTAATTCAAAATATATTCGAAGCCTGGGAGAAGTCGCGTGATGCACTTGGAATTTTCTGTAATTTATGCAAGGCTATTGATTGTGTTGATCACAGAACATTTGTATGAAAACTGCACCATTATGTAATTAATGGTGTAGCAATGGATATGATGAATTCCTGAAAAGGTAGACGTCAATGGAAAGCGGTCTTCCGGATCGATTGTAAAAATGGGGGTTCCACAAGGTTCAATTTTAGGGCCTTTTCTATTCCTCATTTACATTAACGATCTTCCTTATCTTGCCAAGGATAATCATGGGATAGTATTGTTTGCTGATGATACATTACTTTAGTTTTAAATGAATCGTTACGAAACCACACTTGACGAAGTAAACAATTCTCTCACTAAAGTGGTACAGTGATTTGAAGCTAACATACTCCTCAATGGAAAAAAGACAGTGTATCAAATTTACATTACCTAATGTCAAACAGGTAAAAACCACTGTACAACTTGATCATGACGAATTAGATTTAGTGGATATCGCTGTTTTTCTCGGAATAACGTGAGATGCTAAATGAAAAATGCTCCAATGGGGCCATTACATAAATGACTTATCGAACAGGTTCTGCTGCATACGCGGTTAAAATATTCGCCAGTTGATAGATATAGAAACGGTGAGATTAGGTTATTTTGGTTACTTTCACAGCATTATGTCATATAGTATATTATTATGGGGTAATGCTGCTGATATTAATTCTGTTTTGTGCAGCAAAAGAGGACTGTGCGAGCCATATTTAATATGGAACCAAGAGATTCACTAAGACATACATTTAAAGAAATCAATATTAAGACAGTGCACAAACAATATAATTATTTGAAAATTTAGTATACGTGCATAAACACATTGATAAATTCAAGAAGAAAATTGATTGTCATAATGTCAATACTAGAAATAAAAATAAACTTGCAATGCCTGTTTCTAGGCTTAGTAAAACTAGCAATTCCTTTGTTGGAAACAGTGTCCGCTTCTACAATAAGCTCCGGGAAGACATGTTGAAGTTGTCTCTGAATAAATTCAAAGCTAATGTAAAACGTAAACTCATTGAAAAATCTTATTACCATGTAAAGGATTACGTAAATGACAAGGAAACTTGGCAATAATTTGCTCTAATGACTCTGATAGTTCCTTAGTTAAGATTATTTGTGAGATGGTGATAATGAAAAAACAAACCTAGCTGAGTTTATTGAGTCTCAGACCAGGGCGCGTTTGAAACCTTCGTAGCTTTAGTTTTCAGATACCGTAACTAATAATTATCACCATCATGTTTTATAAAGTAAGTAAAAAATTGACGTCAATATGTGTACCTACAGTGTATTTAAATTGAATAGAGGATTGATTGATTGAAGGAGTTAAAATAAATCGTCCTACTCGACTTCAGTTCTTCCAGGTTCATCTGCACTTCTTCCGTTGGTCTTCCTTCTGCAGATGTACCATAGCGTTTTTGGTACGTCTCCATGATGTACTGGATGACGTCACCCTTCAATGTTTTGGGGTTCACGTCGCGAGACGTGGTAACTTTTTGTAGTAGATAAGACAGATTTTGTAGAAGAAATACTTAAGTACCTAAGAAAACTTCAACAAGGGCTATGAATGGTTGTATCAAAATATAATTTGGAAAAGGTTACCTTTTACCTAATTGCAACGTCAAAATGCTTTTAAGTAAGTAGCTTTTTAAAAATAGTTTGAAGTGAAACGGACGTTGAATGAAAATCTAATAAAACGAGGGGACTACAGAGAACTGCGCAAAATGAAATATCGTTGACACGACGCAGAATAGCCGCTTCGATTTAGAGCCTCTGTACACTATTCAATATGAGACACACAAGTCTTTTATTTCGACTGTCTTATCTCAGACATTCGTTTTCGGTTTTAATTTTAAAATCTTTAGTGGAAGTACTTTAACAAGATTAAGATTAATATCAAAATAATAATAATAAAAAGAAATGTTATCTTTCCTTCGGCAAAGAGAACTGGCGCAAACCAATAGTACTTAGTGCTTCGGATCGCATGGCGGTATGGGAGAGCAAGGAGTTGCATGGTAGATTCTACAAGGGAACCAGGGTGGAGGTAGATCCAATAGCATCTATATTTTGGTTACAGTTCGGTGACCTCTTTGGGGAAACCCAAGGTTTTGTGTGTGCAATTATGGATGAAGTTATCAAGACGAATAACTATCGGAGACACATTATGAAAGATGGCACTGTTGACATAATTATGTCGTGCGTGTCATCTTCCTGGGGAGTCCCTCAGACATATTGTCTCCGGTTGTTCTCATCTTGCTAATGGAGAGTACTTGCATAGACATAATCAAGTAGCCAAAATAATCCATCAACAACTGGCTCTCCAGTAGGGACTTGTTGAGACTGAGGTACCATACTAAAGGTATGACCCAGTGCCAGTTCTCGAAAATAGTAGTGCCTTGCTCTACTGGGATCGGTCGGTTATCACTGATAGGTTTATTTTTGCCAATAGACCTGACATAGTGTTAGTCGACCGCTCAGCGCGCCGAGAAACAATTGTTGATGTTACTATTCCACATGATGATAACCTGGTGAAAGCAGAAAAGGAAAAAGTATCGAAATACTTGGACTTTGCACGAGATCAACTTTGCTCAAGGCATACCATTGTATCCCATTAGTGTAGTGGTAGTAGTGTAATAGCATTAATCATTATTAATGCTAGTAGATAAATAAAGTTGTGAATAAATGACTGAGATAGATAGATTTCGTAAGTCGCTATCACTATAAAACCATGACAATATGACCTTTTCGCTCTTCGTTTTAATAACAAAATATAGCAAATGTATGTATGTATTTGTATGGTGTCGGAGTGAAACGTACGTTGAGAATAATGTGGAAGATTTGTTTGATGTGGTTTTGTGCCGGTGCGAATTGCTGGCTTACTGGGCGGTGAATATCGCAAGCTACACGTGCAAACTTCACGCTGTACCACATAGATTTGTCTGCTTTGGCGGATTATATTACTTCTGTACTTGTAGTGATCTTTATCTGAATAAATCTAAATCTAAATTATAGCAAATGTGCCTTATGTGTGCACATAGCTTTATATAACTATAATATTGGACTAGTGCTGCCAAAATGAAATATCGTCGACTCAATGTAGAAGCCCCATTTTATATTTCAAAGGACAGCAGCTGACTTGCTCTGAAATGACCAATTATTTTTATTGGTCATGCCCTAGCGTTCAGGCTCATAATAGCAGCTCTAATGTCCTGAAATTGTTTGAATTTATCCTTTGTACAAGACGTTATCTTTATTGTTATGTATCGCTGAAGTTGGACAGAGATTTACAACACGTGCTATCTGACCAAATTATTATAATGTAGTTGTTAGGATACTGCAGGATATTATTTGCATATCTGCGTTGAATAATACTTTGATGCCATTTATTTCTATTTTGTTTAATAATTATTTATACTGTATTCCAAGATTGGAGTTCTCAGTCGGTATCATACTTAATATTATAAAAGCGAAGAGTGTTTGTTTGTTGGTTTTATCACGCTACAAAAGAGCAACAGAATGACGTGATTTTTTGCATGGGTATAGTTGACGACTTGGAAAGTAACATAGGCTATTTATATCCCGGAAAATTAAAGAGTTCCCGCGAGAATTAAAAACTTATTCCACGCGGACGAAGTGACGGGCATCAGCTAGCCATTTATATAAAAAGAGAAACTGACTGACTAGCATACACACCTCTTGGTCTAAACACTTAAAACTTTGCACGTAGATTCTGCATGTTAAAACGTAGACTTTAAAAATAAAGGATTTTTAGTTTTTTTTTCATCCGAGTGAGATCAGGGAGGTTCAACTTGTCTACTAATTACAATACATCATCTAAGGTTAATAATGCCGAAGCTCTAAGCTTTAAATTCAGCATCAGAGTATAACGAGAGGGTTGAGTAATATACATAAACAGCAAGTTTTCGCCCGCACCCAGCGTAGCTCCTTATTCATACGGAATTGCTAATGTAATTTCACAATGTAATAAGATAAAGCCTAGGTTGTAATCTGAATTTGGGCTGATGCCGCGGGCGTAGAATAAAATTTGTAATATATTATTATAATGTTACTTAATTTACTCGCTTTTGAAGGGGTTACTTGCAAACTCAAACTCAAATCTTTTAGAGACGTTGTAGACTTGTCAAAGTAGACTTTGACAAGTGCTTTTGAATCATCGTGTGAATCTACCACTGATTTTTCCTACCGAGAAGAACCAGTAAGAAACTCGGTGGTTGCTCTTTTGAAAAAAGAGATACCTACGTTAATCAAATGCGGAAAAGCCCAAAGAAAGAAGAGCGGGGCTACTTTTAGAAGATTCATGATTTTCATGATTGCATTTCACTGACAAATCATATTTTTTTTAATTTAAAATTAAATAAAATTTTCGGGTAATTCGTACAAAATCACTTCATTTCGAAAATTTGACATAAAAAAAACTGATTTGGTAAAGCTTTTGAGGACAAAAGCTTTACCAAATCAGTTTTTTTATACACTACAAGTTAGCCCTTGACTGCGATTTCACCTGATGGTAAGCGATGATGCGGTCTAAGATGGTAGCGGGCTAACCTTTTAGGGGCATAGCAGTTACCCATATCCCTATTCGGTTTCTACACGGCATCGTACCGGAACGCTAAATCGCTAAAACGGCACATCTTTGCCGGTAGGGTAACTAGTCACGGCCGAAGCCTCCCACAAGGCCAGACCAGGGAAAATTCAGAAATTATAAATTCCCAAAATGACCCTGCCTGGGATTGAACCCTATACCTCTGCACGTTAAGAAAACGGCGCTCAATACTGCGCCATGGAGGTCGTCAGTAGTTGTTTCTGTAGTAATATAAACGACTTGCAACTCATTACGAACCAAATTTCTCCTTACATTTAAACTTTCATTTCGCTCACCAGACGTAGCCCGAAAATAAGAGACGGGAATGATATATGGGAGCTTGTCTCCTACCCGACGCGTTTTTATTGCTGCTATGTGTAAAGCTTGTAGAAAAATTACTTACGACTCACTCTCTTATTCGTTGGGGGAGGGACGAGGTGATAATTTTTTACGTCCCTCCCCCATCGAATTGCTTGGAAACGTCTCTATTTACAGGAGTAATTGGGGGGAGGGGGTGGAATAAACGCGACGGTAAAGAGGTGCTTTGTTTATTCTCGTTCTCGCCATTTTACAAGTGGCCAATTCAGTCAACCAAAATTGGCTTAATTTTTAAATACAATATTGAGGTGCATGATACAATTTATTTGTAACGTGTTGCGAACAAGTAAACATATTATGTGAATTTTTACTATCACAAAATGCTATATTTCAAGGTAGTTGTGTTGTAAACCCCTCATGATAATTTTAAAGTACCTATCTGTAATAGGGAGCAAGTCAAACCTAAAACTTTTTGAAATTACATATTGTTTTACATCTCCCAGCAAAATATCTCACAGATTAAGAAATAATAAGAGATGTATGTTCTGTAGTGAAGCTGGAAGACAGGTTACGTGGTAAAGACGGTGCTTGAATTGAAAACTAGGTAAACGTTTGATCTCACGCGAAGTAGCTGGGAGTCACTGGACGTAAGCGGCACAAGACAATGTTCTACGGAGTTTATCTCATAATATAGCATTGTATAGCAGTAATCTACCGGTAGATCTCACGACGGCGATGACAAAAGAATTCGTAGCCAATTGGCACAAACCACACATTCATACTAATATTATAAATGCGAAAGTGTGTCTGTCTGTCTGTCTGCTACGCTATCACGAGCTATCTTTTCAACCGATTTTGATGAAATTTAGTATAGACGTAGGTGGTATCCCGGGTAAGGACATATTTTACTTTTGTCACGGAAAATTAAGAAGTTCCCGCGGGAATAATAAAACTTAATCCACGCAGACAAAATCACGGGCATCATAAACAATAATATGATAAAAACAATATTTAGAAAGAAAAATAAAATTATACGATAAATCGAGAACCGATCCACGAAGTTTCTAAAAACCCATTGAATTCGCTCCCAATCTCCGCCAATATTATAATATCTTCGAGACTCATTTGCGGGCTTCCTTGAGCGTTTAATATAGCAAGATGAGGCCAAATTGTTCGCAGTCACGCTTCTTATTACCCGGCAAGGATTTGAGATTTTGCACTCTAATAGCATAATAACCCTTGGAAATATTCATATCTTGGAAAAAAAATAAAAGTTCCTCTGTCGGTTGTGAGGTTTCGATTAGACTTAAGGCTGCCTTTCCATCAGTTATCTTGGCTGTACAAAAATGTATGATAGGTGCTCCCTGAATCAATTGATAAAAAAATTGATAAAGTAAGTATACTTTCTGTAGAAAGATATTCTACTACAAGATAGCTCTGACATGTAGTATAAGAATATCTTAGATTGCATCATCACTTCAGACTTCAGGAGGGACTATCTTGTTAGGGGTATTGCAGTTATGTTAACATTTTATTTGCATAAATCGCTTTAAAAATAAAGAAAAAGCCTTCCTTTTTTAGTGACGATAAAAATATCTATCTATCTATACTCTATACTACTATTGTAAATGCTTGTTTATCTGCCTGAACGTGTAACTATACGTACCAACGAATCTGGATAAAATTTAGCACAGAGACAAATTATAATCTACAATAACACATATGCTACTTTTTATCCCGGAAAATTAAAGAGTTCCCGCGGGCACGAAAAAATCCTCAATCCACGCGGACAAGGCGCGGGCATCAGCTATTTATGATATAAAATTTTCAAAAAAATAATTCATACCATTCATTCAAAAATAATAGATAATTTTATTCCTTCCTTGACTCGGTATTCCCGCAAAATGCCGGCGGCTTCTCGTAACATAACACGGAAAAACATTCATGTCCTCAGGCGAACGATGCGCATCGAATAAGCCCAATAAAAGAAAAGAAATTATCCTGATATAATGTGAAGAAATTATTTTATGTACCAGAAAAAAAAATACAAAATAAAAATATTAAGTTCGGATTGGCAGACTTCAGGCACCTTCAAGTACATTATGTACCTAGAACTCTCGGGCCGTCACCTTCCTTTCTCCAAAAAATAAAAGG
Source organism: Erebia aethiops (assembly GCA_923060345.2). NCBI lineage: Eukaryota > Metazoa > Arthropoda > Insecta > Lepidoptera > Nymphalidae > Erebia > Erebia aethiops. Next base: position 14,738,562 of record OV281081.1, on the reverse strand, counting down.
GGCGTGCGCGGAGATCGAACCCCTAGCCACCCAAATAGGCAACCGCGCGTGTTCAAACCACTAGGTTATCACCGCTTTAAAAGTGCGCACATGGAAAAATATTTATAAAATAAACCAAGAATGTTGTTTCGAAAAAAGCCGGCAAGTAATAAGGCTTTCACTCAGTCTCACGAGTAGCTGCGAGATAGGATGAGAGTGCTCAGAGTTGAATGCGGAGCGCTCGTCCGCGGCTGACTGCGCCAAGAATGACTAATGTAGGTGAAGTGTGGAGATGTGCTACATAAAACTTTGTGGAATTAATGTTTCAAATCTATAAAATAAACAGACTTTTGTAAGTTATCACTACCCATTTTATAAAGGCGAAAATATAATTTTTTGGGCCGTTGGAACGTCACAACGGAGCAACAGATTACGGACGGAGCGTGAATTTGCGCTGGTGACGTTGAGGACCTGAAAAAAGACAGCACACATAAGTTTTTAGAAATGCATTAGTATAGAGCATGGTTAATCTTATAAACATTCCTAGCAAATAAAGTGCAAATAAAACAGTCGTAGGTTGTTAAGAATGAAAAGGATCAAACTCAAACTCAAAACTCAAATCTTTTTTACTGTAGTTGACTTGGACAAGTTCTTTTAAATCGTCGAGTGAATCTACCACTGGTTCGTAATGACATTCTTACCGAGAAGAACCGGCAAGAAGCTCGGTGGTTTCTCTTTCACCCACATAAGATCACCCACATAAGATCACCCACATAATAAAAAAGGATCTTTGATTTATTATTCCATAGACTCGAGTAAATACTGTAGGTCAACACAAAAGCGGAATTATCAACAAACATTGTCAATTCCGCCCGTGGCGGTCAAACGACTGTGAACACCAAATATAATATAATACCGAGCATTGAGCAAACACCGATATCGGCGACGATAAAAATGCTTTTCGCGAATATTTTGTCAAATTTTCAAACCTTGATATATAAATTGAAAATAAGTTCTGCTACGATGCTAATAGAATTGCAAATAGGCAAGCCTTCAACCAGGCAAAATGGCTAGAAGCGGCCGTTGTCCGGCTGTAATTCATCTTTATACCGTTTTACCGGAGGCCTTTTCAGGACTTTGTGGGCTTAAGTAGCTTCAAACGGGCTCGTTTTGTTAAAAATCAAGGTAAATCCCCTGCGCTTGGGATTTTGTGGGGCAATATTGCTCTTTATTAGTTTGTTGTAAGATCCACTCTACTGTAGAGACTTTAATAACCGGCTTAAAAGTCTTAGGCCCAATTTTTTCTCTTGTTTTATTTTTAAATAATTTAGCATCATAATTCCAACTTCCCCCGATAAAAGTAAAAGTAGGAAAAATTCAAGTTTAAAAAGTAGGATAGGTGAAGTAGAATCCATACTTAATATTATAAATGAGAAAATGTGTCTGTATTTCTGCTACGCTTTCACGGCCCACCTGTTCCAACAATTTTTATGATATTTGGTACAGGGATAGGTTATATCCCGGGGAAGGACATAGGCTTTTTTTGGATTTTTGACATTATGTTTATTTTTTTATCCCGGAAAATTAAGTTCCCACGGGAATTGAAAAAACATAGTCCACGCGGACGAAGTCGGGGTATCATCTAGTATAATATAATATTGCTTAGAATAAAACATAATATATCCTGAAAACAGAGCTATTAATAAAATCGGGGTGGAGAAGATTTTTATAACTCGTAGATAATTTTATCAAATTGTGTTTAGTGAAATTGTTATTTTGATCGAGTAATGCATTTTACTCGAAAATATTTTTTTTATTTTTATTTTTATTCTACTAGGTGCATGTTAGCCCTAGACTGCGATCTCACTTGATGGTAAGTGATGATGCAGTCTAAGATGGTGGCGGGCTAACCTATTAGGGCATGGCAGCAGCCACGGCCGAAGCTTCCCACCAGGCTAGACCAGGGAAAATTCAGAAATTATACATTGATTGAGCCTGCCAGGAATCGAACCCGGGACCTCCTGACGTTAAGACAGCAGCGCTCAACACTACGCTAGTGAGTTCGTCAAATATTTTCTGTGAGGTATTTTCAGAATATCTTACTTGATCAAAATGTTATTTATTGAGACTATAAAAAATCAATAAAAAAGACGCAAACTAATTGAAAAAGGTTTTTCAGTTACTAGAAATGTAATTCAAATAGTCCAGGATGATATTACATCTGCAACAGAAGTCATGGATTTGAATTCATAAAAACGTAATATTGGCAGTCGCGACGGTAGAATTTTTAGTCAGTTTCTCGTTTGACACAATTGAATTTGATCTTTGGGCAAATCAGGTTTCAGGGCACGGAGAGGTTGTCTTTGGATGTCGTTTGTCTTCAAGGCATGGAAGCGAGCGGTTATTGAATTATGAAAATTTTGGTGGAATAATATTTGAAAGCTTGAATTGTTAATTTTTACTCACAAATTTGTCTAAGGGAAAAATTAGATTTGGTTTCTTAAAATAACATGTGTCTTTGCTTTTGGTTACCTTTTTTGTAAACTCTATTATTTTATAGTTTGAATAGTTGTTGTATTTACATGTGGTATTGATGAAATCCTTCTAGAATCTGAAACAATGAAATTGGATATTGTAACGACGTTGTTTTCTTTCTATATAATGAAAATAGCTATAATGTTGTTAAAATCTTGCCTGATACTTTGTATGCAACCATACACAAAGAATATAGACTACAATAGTTTTATTACATTTCGCAAATTTTGATTTATGCTTCAATAATCCAAGTGAATAGAAATCAGAAAGGTATTTGACATCAATGAAACTATGCGCGAGTTGAATGAAGAGTAATTGTATGGTGACACATACCTTTACTCCGCATTCCACTCTCGCGCGAACAATGTTTAGCAAAAGCTGCTTCTACTTGATTTTTAAAAAAAAAGTTTTATAGCTTCGTATAAGAGCACAATTTTTGATCGGAAAAGCCGTTCCAAATTTTTTTTTTTTATTCAACGATAAGCACAAGTACCATCCGCTAGACTTACTCTACTCTCGGCGCTGTTTGATTTTAAAATATGCCTAATATTCTTTAAAGAATACTTGAACTGAAAAAGTACAAAGTTAAAGTATCTTACAACTTGCACCACACATTCTTCCCTTTGTGCTGAACTCCGTCGCGGCAAAGATCAATCGTTTGAAGCTACTTATCGAGTCTTTGTAGCGAGCGCCAGCGGTCGGGAGCCAATCGTTACCGCAAATTGACTACTGCGTCAGTGTTTGCCACTTAGTGAACCCGCTTTGGTACTTAGGCACTTAGGTACTTAGGTGTGAAATTTCTGCCACTTTGGCACAGAAATGAAAAATCTACTTATCTACTTACGAGTAATACTCGTATTATAAAACATGTAAAGTCGTCAGTCCTGCACCTGATCTCTCTCCGGTCGTGTAGGATTTTCCGTCTCATCGGGCTATGAGAGAAGGACAGATAGTGCACCTGTATATTCGCGCACACACTTGTGCACTATAATATCTCCCGCGCAGATGGCTAATCTCTCTGGAGATAGGCCGCCGCGCGTGACCGAAATTCGGTCGGGAGGACATTATTTATTATTATTATTATAAATGCGAAAGTGTGTCCGTCTTTCTGTCTGCTACGCTTTAACGGCCCATCTTTTCAACCGATTTTGATAAAATTTGGTATAGAGATAGGTTGCATCCCGGATAAAGACACTTTTTCCCCGGAAAAGGAGTTCCTGCGGGAATAAAAAAAATTAATCAACGCGAACAAAGTCGCGGGCATCATTAAGTTGATCAATAATAACGTTATCATTCTAAAGGTTGTACTATTCAGTCGAAACAGGGGAATCAAAATAGATATAATATGTTAATATACATCTGTTACGCAGCTAACAGACACAAAAATTCTAAAATAAATAATTGTGTATCGAACCTTCATCCAATAAAAAATCAAAAAATATTTAATGTACTTACAGAAATCGTCCAGTCTGTCGTCATCAATCACAGTTTAAGCCCAAACATATAAATTTTAGTGATTACAACCAATAATAGAGGTAGGTATCAGAAATAAAATAAAAATATTTTCACTATTTCAAAACTACCATCGGGGCAACCAATAGCTTTACTAAAAAACGTGGAATGGACAACATTTTATTTTTCCGAATTCTATGTTGGAATTGTTGTGTATTTGAAAAATGTTCTACAACTCGTATCCGACCTGTATCAAAAAAGTTTTGAATACAAACGTCAGAAATGCGTATTTTTGATACTGGAGTTTATAAAAGTGTAAGCGATATAATAAATCACTGGTTTGGTCGATACATGCCAGGTTCGATCCCCGGCATTTGAGAATTTATTATTTCTAAATTTCTCTGGTCTGACCTGGTGGGAGGCTTCGGCCGTGGATAGTTATGACCACCTTACTGGCAAAGACGTGCCGCCAAGCGATTAAGCGTTCCGGTACGATGCCGTGTAGAAACCGATTATTGGTATGAGTATAACAGCCATAGCCCATACTCCTAACAGGTTAGCCCGCCACCATCTTAGACTGCATCATCACTTACCATCAGGTGAGATCGCAGTCAAGGAACTCTTCTAGGGTCAACTTGTAGTGGAAGAAAAAGATTATCTCATGACTAATAACATGGGCTTGTCCAAGGAGGATTAACTTGTCGTCGTCATCAACCGATAGACGTCCACTGTTGGACATGAACAATTGCCACACGCCGCGGTCAATGCTGCGCTTTCGTCCTCAATTTTCTAATTTATTATCAGTTTTTTAACTTTTCTCTGTACAAGCTGTATGTTGTCTAATTTAATATTTTTAGCTTTTCAGTTTCCTTCCGTATATATTTTGTCTGCAGCACCGTGTGTATGGACAGGAATAACGAACCGTAACGTTTTCTAATTTGGTCTAGGAGTTAACGTTAATTGATTTTGTTTTCCCGACTGTCTAACAGTTGATTATGGTTATGGTATGGTTTAATTTATAATTTCTGAATTTTCCCTGGTCTGGTCTGGTGGGAGGCTTCGGCCGTGGCTAGTCACCACCCTACCGGCAAAAGACGTGCCGCCAAGCGATTTAGCGTTCCGGTACGATGCCGTGTAGAAACCGAAGGGGTATGGGTTTAATATAACTGACATGCCCCTAACAGGTTAGCCCGCTACCATCTTAGACTGCATCATCACTTACCATCAGGTGAGATCGCAGTCAAGGGCTAGCTTATAGTGGATTAAAAAAAATGGTATTTTTAGTGAATTAGGGGTAAATAGTGCAATTTTTTTTATATAAGTGGATTTATTTTTGAGATATTTAATAGAAACTGTAGACGTGACTTACAGATCAAATTATTTGACTACTAAAAATAACAAAGAATAAAGAGAAAACGTACTTTAAAATAACAAGTACTCAAGTATAAAATTCAGCTACCAATCATCCAGTTATTGTTTAAAATATGATTTAAAACAATAAAATAAAGCCTAACAAACATCATGGGAAGTTCTATGTGTGCAAGAGACTGTTTAATAAAAATACAAGTACCTATTGGTTTTACATCCAATAACGACCCTTGTGTGTGAATACATAAACTTTTTTTCTCTCTTAACATAATAAGAATAATTGTATTAGATGTTTACTCTATGAACTTCGCCAATATAATCTTTGAAGGAAAGTTAAAGACTGCCTAGACAAGACAGCTTTTCTGCGCAACTCCGACTTTATCTGAATTTTGTTTCAAATTTTATTCTAATTGAGTCTCTTTAACAGCTCATTTATTTAATGCGCAAAATAATTTTTTTGCGCCATAGTGGAATAGAAAAAAGTGTTAGTTAATATTTTATCAAAGGTCTCTCCTTGTTACAGATGGTAAACCTCGACAAGGAGACAACAATGCGACGGGCGCTGAGCAGCTGGTGACTGTCCTGATGCCACCATGAGCGGGAGACGCGGACCCTTCCGGAGTTTCGCCATCAGCCTCATACAGATCATCACTATTATATGTCAAGGTGGGTCAAAATCATCATTTTTCTAATAATTATGTCAAAGTGAGATCGCTCTCACCTTGACATATTGCTTGACTTGCGAGACGCGGGCCGTTCCAGAGTTTGGCCATCAGCCTCATACAGATCATCACTATTATAATATTATGTCAGGGTGAGTCAAACTCATCACTTTTCTAATAATTATGTCAAAGTGAGATCGGTCTCATCTTGACATATTGCTTGACTTGCAAGAGACGCGGGCCGTTCCAGAGTTTGGCCATCAGCCTCATACAGATCATCACTATTATAATATTATGTCAGGGTGAGTCAAACTCATCACTTTTCTAATAATTATGTCAAAGTGAGATCGGTCTCACCTTGACATATTGCTTGACTTGCGAGACGCGGGCCGTTCCAGAGTTTGGCCATCAGCCTCATACAGATCATCACTATTATAATATTATGTCAGGGGGAGTCAAACTCATCACTTTTCTAATAATTATGTCAAAGTGAGATCGGTCTCACCTTGACATATTGCTTGACTTGCGAGACGCGGGCCGTTCCAGAGTTTGGCCATCAGCCTCATACAGATAATCACTATTATAATATTATGTCAGGGTGAGTCAAACTCATCACTTTTCTAATAATTATCTCAAAGTGAGATCGGTTTCACCTTCACATATTGCTTGACATGACTTGCGAGAGACGCTGACCGTTCCAGAGTTTCGCCATAGCCTCATATTTTATGTGAAATTGAGATTTGTTTGATTATTTAAGGTACTATATTAGTAAGAGTTAGAACTCTTTATATGTATCCTTTTCACAGCTTAGCAGTTTAAGTGATTTTGATGAAACTTGGTGCAGAGCTAGGTTACGTCCTGGAAACGCACATACTCGTAGAATACTTTTTAAATCAAAGAGTTCTCATGAGATTTTAAAAAACCTCACTGCACGTGAACGGACTCGCAGCCATCATATATTTGTTAAATATTATAATCAAAAGACCTAACGTGAGCCTCATAATATTTTAGACAAAGCCTTTTTAGTCGTAAAATCTTATTACATCATCAGTAGAGCCATAATTTTCACTAACTCAAAATATTTGTGAAACATTTTGTCGTAAACATGTAACCGACGTGAGGCGACGATCATAAATGAAACTGTTAATAGGCTAACTAACTTTTCCAAATTACACGAAAACTTTTCAAATAAAACGCGCTCAAAGGGCGCAGTGTCTTAATGAAGACAATATTTTGAAGGGTTCTCAACTTCGGTAATTAAATCTTGCTCCTCATATCTTGGGGGCGCGTGGCTTTGAGAATTGGCGTCTGTATTAGATGTGGTGTCAATCAATTTAAGTGCTACTTTAGTTTTGGGCTCAATTCCCGTGAGTTTGAGTCGACTAATACCTTATTTCTCGGAACTTTCCAACTGGGTTAACTAATTCTCTATCCAACTTTGTGCTGCTTGTGATATCGATTATTTATTGAGTACCTTAACCTCTATCTATATATTTTAAATAACTACTTATACGTTTTGCATTATTAATAATAACTAAATCTTTGTAAGCGATTATTATATTTATTTTAGATGGATCCAATTAGAGCTTTCAATTATCGACTTAAGCGGTATGTGTTTTCAAGAAAATTGTTTATCTGCTGCTTTTAACTGTAAACTTATTTCAAGGTTTAAAAGTTTTCGTAAAGTATTCGTAAGTTAATTTCGGTCCTTTATTTTATCATCATCGCTTATCAAGTGACCACTCAGAAAAGGAGTCGACTGAATAAGAGACTAATAATTTATTAAAACAATAATATCCTCGGTATGCTTACAGCAATGCTTAAACGCATACAGAGTCAGAAATTAACAAAATTCATTAATACTTTCATTAAATACGTCTAGCTGTTGGTGCTGAGCAATCAAATCGTTGAGCAGAGTAAGTGCTTGTAAGGTTGGCGAATTTTCTGCAAAATTTGTTAAAATTAAAAAAAAAACTATCACTCACTTATCACAGCTTGATTTAAATACATTGATGTAGAATTTTTTTAGTACCTATACTTCTATTTCAATGTTTAAATATTCGAATCTACTCGCTTTCATACTAAAAAAATTCTACATCAATGCTTTCACACGATTAATATATATATGAGTCCAATTATAGTTTAAAATTATCGATTAATTTTATTAATCTACTTGTAAACTTATTACCCCCCGCTTTCTTTTAAAAGTTTCCTCTGCCCTAAGGTTGCCTGGAAGAGATCGCTACTTAAGCGAGAAGGCCGCCTGTTGTGCCGTATCCACTATGATTGTTTTTGTGTTTTTATTTCTTACTAGCTGATGAACGCAACTTCGTCCGCCTGGATTGAGATTTTTTGGTTCTCGTGGGAACTTACTTTATTAATGTCACTGTTTTCACTCTTTAAAACATCAGTGTGTGTTGTTAGTATAGACAGATATATTTGAGTAAATGCAATATTTTCAGTTGCGTAGTAATAAAATCCTTTGGTTGACTAAATTTTGGTTTTATTAATTTAATAATCACTACTACTTTGAATCAGTAAATCTATGATTAATGTATAAAAACTATACCTGAGTTATTTGGTGGTTTGATATCTCCATGTCATTTTAAGAGTCAAATATTAGGCCGGGAAATCAAAGTTCATTTAAAAATAATCCATTTATCAGACCCAGATAAAAAAATATGATTTTCCTTGTTAAGTAAAAAACATCGTATTGAATATGAACACCGTATAGAAGTATTTCCATCAGCGTATGCCAATGCGACACACACAAAGGGGATGCTTTGTCATGTAGCGTTAATTAGAACTTCTATTGTCCGAAATTTTATCAAACTCCGTTAAAATGTTTCAACGGCCTCTGCGGCTCTCCAATTAACTTCAATAGCGACTATAGAACAGAGTTTACATAAATAACGTATAAAACTGTCATATTTGGCACGTATCTATAGTCCATAAAATATAGCTTGACTACGTGATGCCCGCGAATCCGTGCGCGTGGATTGAGGTTTTTCAGTTTTCACGGGAACACTTTAATTATCCGAGATAAAAAAAGTAGCCTATGTGATCTCTGTGCCAAATTTCATCCAGATCCGTTCAGCCGTGATTGAGTATAATAAATATAACAAACATCCATCCAAACTACTCTCGTAATACTACTCCTACTAATCCACTAATATTCTAAATGCGAAAGTGTGTTTATTTGTTGGGTGTGTTGTTCGACGGATCGACGTGATTTTTGGCATGGGTATAGTTGAGGACCTGGAGAGTGACATAGGCTACTTTTTATCCCGGAAAATTAAGGGGTTCCCGCGGGAATAACAAAAAATTTAAACCACGCGGACGAAGTCGCGGGCATCAGCTAGTTATAAATATAAGTATCCATACTAATATTATAAATGCGAAAGTATCTGTCTGTCTGTCTGCTACGCTTTGACGGCCCATCTGTTCAACCGATTCTGATGAAATTTGGTACGGAAATAGATTGTATACCAGGAAAGGACAAAGGCTACTTTTATCCCAGAAAATTCAAGTGTTTCCGCGGGAATCAAAATAATTATCTGTTCAAACGATTATGATGAAATTTAAAAATTCAGGAGTTCCTGCGGGAATCAAAAAACCTTAATCCACGCGGACGAAGTCGCAGGCATCATCTGGTAGATTAATATGACAGCTGTAAATAATGCTTCCTATCTGTATGGTATGACGTGTCACATTAGACAGCTTTCGAAATTATGTGACAACTGCTTCTTTCTCTTTCTTTCTCAGCTGTAGCCGTATTTGTTTGAGAGCTGTCATTCAAATCATAGCTTATTTATTTGAGGGACTGAAGAAAGATTAGCGGTATAATAATATTCTTCCTAACCGAATAAACCATTACTATTAGTCTTACTTCCGTACTAAACCCTTACTATTAGTCTTACTTCCGTACTAAACCCTTACTATTAGTCTTACATCCGTACTAAGCCCTTACTATTAGTCTTACTTCCGTAATAAACCCTTACTATTAGTCTGAGTTGGCGGTGTTTCACCCCCGTGCCTCGGAGAGTACGTTATGCTGTCGCTCCTGCACCTGATCTCTCTCCGGTCGTGTCGGATTTTCCATCCCATCGGGCTATGAAAGTAAAGGAACAGAGAGTGCACCTGTGTATGCGCATACACTTGTGCACTATAATATCTCCCGCGCAGATGGCTAATCTCTCTGGAGATAGGCCGCCGTGGCCGAAATTCGGTCAGGAGGACATTATTAGTCTGATGAGACAACAATCCGACACAACTAGAGAGAGTTCAGGTATAGGACGGAAAGTTTTACTTGCGTAGTATTACAGTGATAATAACTAATTACTAAAATAGATAAATAAGATAATAAGGCTCTTCTCAGCCGAATCATCTTTATGAATTGGTGGTAGAGTCTTAACTTATCGTAAGTGACACAAGGTACTTATGTACGTTAGTTACCTAAGTACGCTACTTGCGTAATAACTTACAAGTGTAAGTCTGGCCTTATGTCAGTCAGTCAATTAACCTTTTTTATTTTAAAAGTTAAAGAAGGATGTAGGAGGATACATAATATTTCGTTGATGTTGCATATTATATCTATAATTTAAATAAATAACTTGAATAAATGTACCAACTCAATATTTCAATACACATTCAAAACCTCGTGAAGATTTCCTTACGGAGGATATTAAAAGCAAAATATCAAAATTATTTTTCTTTATACTGTACCATTAAAGACATGATTACTTTTGCGGTAGACAGTAGGCTTCCAATTTGGGGACGTTTTCTTACAAAATAATTTTGGTTACAATTATTAATACATTTTTAGATATATCTAAGTAATATGAGAAATACTAATTACTAGCTGATGATATTTTATCCGCGTCGTTTTAGGTTTCACAATGACCGTTGGAAACTTTTTACACCTGGAAAACAAAGAAGTCTATATCCGTCTCCGGAATTTAAGCTATCCTTGTACCTAGCTGTCAAATCAGTTAAGTGGATAGGATGTGAAAACTTAGCTAAAAAATAATGAAAATAAATAATGTCCTCCCGACCTAATTTCGGCCACGGCGACCTATTTCCAGTGCGATTAGCCATTTGCGCGGGAGATATTATAGTGCACAAGGGTGTGCGCATATATCGGTGCACTCTCTGTTACTTTACTCTCATAGCCCGATGGGACGGAAAATCCGACACGACCGGAGAGATATCAGGCGTAGAACCGACGGCTTAATGTGTTATCCGAGGCACGGAGGTGAAACACCACCAATTTCCTAACTACGGGCTAGTACTGAGAATTTCAATTGTCACAAAACCCAATACTTGTTATGGCCCGACCCGACGACGACCCGGGTTCGAGTCCCGACCCGGGACGTCGTCGGCCTCAGTCAAACATGCAACACTCTAGACCAACGAGGCAGTCACGTAACCGACTGACAGACATACACATTGTTGCATTTATAATAATTTGGATTAAGTTTGTTCAAACACATTGAGTCTTGATTAGAAAAGAACTCTAAATTTTGATATTAATAATATTCTGATTATTATTTTGCAGTAAGTATTTTTTTTAAGTGAGTTGTGAATAAAATAAATTAAGTGGTTGATCTAAATACCAAAATTAAACCTAATGTGGCAGGAAATAATTTCCTATATTTTAAAATCACCGTTGCATTTATGCCTCTTCAGAAATCAAGAAGAAACGTTGCCATAATAGTCTCTTTTGTCGTTTATACTTTGCAACACATACAAACAAATATTCCCTTTTATTAAAAATACAAAAAAAAATTGAAATTCCATTTCCAAACTCGAATGATTCATTCAAAATTAACTCTCCAATCTCACGGCTGATACTTAAAACCGTAATCTCTCATTGTTTAATTTCCGCACAGTTGAACTTGCTCCAGTATCATTCAACAGTAACTATAAACACCCCACAAACTGCAGACAATTATTAAATTTTTCTATAAAGAACTTCGGTTTCTTCTTCTCTGATACTGATATTGAGACTGACATATTGTGACACTAGCGGATGCCCGCGACTTCGTCCGCGTTGACTGGGATTTTTTTGGTTTCCGCGGGAACTCTGTAATTTTCCGGGATAAAAAGTGGGCTGCGTTATTCCAGACTATCTATGTGATAAAACCGTGAGGAAACCTGCATGCCTGAGAGTTCTTCATAATGTTGTCATTTTGAAGTCTGTCAATATGCAGAACTGATCAACGGATTTCGGATTTCATAGGCTACTTTTTATCCCGGAAAATTGAAGAGTTCCCAGAGGAACCAATCCACGCGGGCGAAGTCGAGGGCATCAGCTGGTTATTCATATGAAATGCGCATTCCACACTAGATCGGCTGATAAAGAATAATTGATACAAATAAAATGTTCTATCGATTAGACGCCAGAGAAATATGTCGTTAACGAGCTCCTTAGAGCCATTTTCGAGCGCTAGATTATCGGTCTCGCAGTTAATAAATAAATAATGCCCGTCAAAGTCAAAATCCAATACCATTATGAAAGAGAGATATTTTAAGGAAGTCCTAATTTTTTTATTACTAAGTATTACCATTCTTATTGGTTTTTCTGCAGAGTGTTTAAATTAATCAGGCTTAATAGTTTTCCTTGAATAAGTACGCTGTGACATCTTGGACATCTGCATTTAGAACTTAGCCACTGACAGTTTTTCTTTCTTTGTTTTAAAACTTTCTCATTAGAGTTAAAGTTAGAAGGAAAACTTTATGCATTTTATACGCAAAGAGAAGATTATTTACTCATCGTTTGTATTTATTCTTCGAACTAACTTTTAGGTTATCAGTAAACTGATAATTTATGACATAAATTCGTGAAATAAGATAGAAGTATAGCTTTTCCTTTGATTTTATAAAAATAACTTGAATACGTAGATACATGGCATTTCCCAGAACACGTTATTACTGAAGTTTCATTGCATTTCCACTGCAAACTTACCTGGCGGTACATGATAGTACAGTCCAAGATATGCAATGCAAGGTAGCAGGCTAATTTTAAGGGGTCTGGTCTTATATTAAACCCATACCACAATCGGGTACTACACGGCATCATACTGGAACGCTAAATCGCTTGGCTTCGCTAGCGATGGTTTGGGATTGGACCGATAGCTAATGTATTAACTTCTGTTGCAGTGCTAACAGAGGAACCACGGTTCTCGGAACCGATCCCCAACGTGACGGTGGCGTTAGGCCGCGACGCCAGCCTGCCATGCGTCGTGGAACATCTTGGCACCTACAAGGTAACAAAACAATATTCAAGTTAATCCATAATCATCTATACTAATATTTTAAATGCGAAAGTGTGTTTGTCTATTTGTCTGACCGTCCGTCTGCTAACATTCAACCTGGTTAAACGGTTGGTATGAAATATTTTACAACAGTTAGGTACCTAATAAGTTACATTTTTCTTTTAAATTTCACGTTATCCATAATAATATATTTTTGCTCATAACCAGCTTTTAATACACGCATGTGATACTAATTCGATCTAAACAATCCATCTAATATTATAAACGCGAAAGTTTGTCTATCTGTCTGCTATGCTTTAACGGCCCATCTTTTCAACCGATTTTGGTTACGTCATACGGAAGGTCACTTTTATCCTGCAAAAACAATGAACTCCCACGGGATTTTAAAAAAAATCCTACATCCACGCGGTAAAATTCGCGGGCGTTTTCGAGTAAAAATTGTGGCTCTATAAGTTTTGCGCTTGAAAGGGAAAACCTACGCAATATCTTACACGTCTGCATTAGAAGCAGCGATACGCTCCTACCACTATATCAACCGCCCTACGTACATTTCCACTCAACCACATAATCGTATATCAACTCCAAGCTATATATTCCAATCTAACACTTTTTCCGTTGATATTAACTTGAGCCGAAATCCGTTTTTTATTCGCAGCAATAAATACTACTTTCTATCTTGCATCTACCCCCTTTTCCCCTCCATAAATTGACTATCAAAAATGGCACTCTATTTCGTGAGCACTCGTAACTTAGATCGAAATATTCGCTCGAGATTAGAAAGATACAGTACGCTTTATGTTTTTTTTTCGCCGGGAAATTTCGCTCCAAAAACCGATACAGTATGCTTGTCTCAGTTTTTCGTTTGAATAAATGGGAGTAACTTTGTCCGTAGCTTTAGGATTCATGTTGAAAGTCGAATACCGAATATTGGAAGCGTGTTTTCTGTGCATATTCGGGAGCAGTTCTCGAATAAACGATGATATTTTAGAACTGTGCACTTTAGGCATGCCATATTTCATATATTATCCCCTTAAGTTATATGCTATAGTCTGTGATAAATAACTGTAGATAGAGAATTCAAGCAATTAACTCCGTTCTTATTTGGCAACAACTGCGCAATTAGCAAGTGTATAATATGGTACCTCCATTTACACAATTCTTAATATTATTTGTTACCAATTACAATATAATATATATTCAAATTTTAAATCTAGATCTTATTTTATATTTAAATATTTATCATAATATTCTAAACATCTTTAGCAGTACATGAAAAAAATGAGAAGTAATTTTCTCCCTCAACAAATTAACAGATAACCAACTATTTGATATTATCATCCCATTGCTCGACTTTATTCAGCCAACTCAGCTCTGGAATTAGTTGGGATGAATCTTTGTTTTTCTTATGCTAAGTAACTGAGTAGATATTACTTTACTTGGAAAACATTATTTCGTTTGCGCTAGGGAGTTTCTTGTTATTATTATCGTCAAAATCTTTGCCGCTTATTTGTGTTATGATTACATACAATCAAGAGTTTGGTTTGAGCTTTCTGGAAAATTATGGAAATTACATAAATTATTCCAATAAACGTGTGATACAGAAAATATAATATACTAGCTGATGCCCGCGACTCCGTCCGCTTGGATTAAGTTTTTTTTGGTTCTCGCGGGAACTCCTTAATTTTCCGGGATAAAATGTAGCCTATGTGCTATTCCAGACTATAATCTATCTCTGTGCCAAATTTCATCCAGATCCGTTCAGCCGTTGGGGCGTGATTGAGTAACAAACATCCATCCATACATCCAAACTTTCGCATTTATAATATTAGTATTAGTATAGATGAGCTTTTAGTAGTGATAAATAAGTAACCTGAGAGTTTTGAGACCATTCCTTACTTAGCAAAGTTATATATTTTCTTCTGTATTTCTTAGTGATTTAAATGCTTCTAAGTTATGAATCATCGTCATCATCGATGCATGAAGTACAACCACTGCTAGCAAAGTTTGACCAAGTTGGACTTGGACTTGAATAACCTTTTAAATATTGAATAGAAGCAGGCCTTTGCGGAAGTCCATGATAATGAAGCAACGACCTCAATTTACATAGACGGGCCCTGTCAAACAAAGAATGTGGGCGTATGTCTAGTAACGCCATCTAGTCTGAAAAGCGGGAACTTGCTTGCAACATATGCCCCATCTTGAATGAAAGCTTGAAAACGTATGACTCGGTCATAGATAATATAGGTCATAGCCGTACTAAGCCGTAAGGCCAGTTAGGTAAAAAAAAAATCATACAGTTTGCCGCGGAAATTAAATGATTGCGTAATGGATAAATTTTTTAAATAGGAAGATTAATAACGTTTTTTTGGAAATGTATAATTGTGAATTGATGCACTTACCTTAAAATAAAAATTATACAGTGCCAAACTAATAAGACTTTAGATGTTAACTTAATAATAACAAATTATCTACACGACGAGCGACCGTGACAGCGCTACGACGCGACGGGGACAAAGACAGGTGAGGAACGTGTTCAGCAAGTCGGACGCCCGTCATTTTTCTATGAAAGGGCCCATCTAGTACCTACATATATATCGATGTAATGAAGGAATTAAAAGTTTAAGATTATATCACACAGATTTACCTATTGTCGCGGACTAAACTTCTAATTCCTTCAATAACCTTTTTATATTATGAAAAAAACTCCGCATGTTTCACACGTTTCGTAAAATTGACATAAATGAAAAGCTGTCCACTTTCTGGAAACGCAGCCAACATTTCGGCCGCGGCCAACAAGTCGTGAAGATTTCCCCGAGGGCCAGCACTTTATATATTGGAATTGGCTGAAAAACGATATAAACGTCTGCAATTTTACAGTTTCTATATAGGAAACTCTAGTTTATACTTCAGACCAAATTATTTACTATTACCTTAACAAAACAGACGATCTAGAGTTTTACATAAACTCTATAAAGCACCTCACCCATCCCAAAGAACGGACTTTTTAAAAGCTTTTCATTCAAACTCAAAGTCATATTTCTTTATTCAAATAAACTTATTAAAAGTGATTTTGAATCGTCGAGCAAATCTACCACTGGTTCGGAATGACATTCCTACCGAGAAGAATCGGCAATAAACTCGGTGGTTGCTCTTTTTAAAAAAATCATATACAATTACATCAATGTGTAGATACATAAGTAACCGCAGTCCTAAGCATAGCTGGAGCGAGTCAAATCCATGCCCTTTCATGTACATAATCTTCAACAGTATAATAATCTATTTTCAGGAGCATACTTTTAATAGATATCTTGGGTAATGGCAAGTTTAGACTAACCCATCACTGACCTATTGACCAAGTGTGGATTGGCAGACTTCACACACTTGAGAAAATTACGTAGAACTACAGAACACTTTGATAGAACTCTCAATACTGCAGATTTTCTCATCATGTTTTCCTTCACCGCTAATGGTACTATTAAATATACGTAATAATTTAAATAATTACGTGATAATATTTAAGTTTATCATTTATATTAAAAAATTGAAAGTAATAGATACATTCATGTAAGTTCAGGGGGTTGACTACCGCGCTTAAAGTTGTATTGTTACATATTGTTGACGTCTTTGTTTTACAATTATAATCCTTTTTATAGGAAAGTCAAGGTACGCGATATAAGACTGTCATCTCTATATATAATAATCAATTGCTGGTCGTTTGTCTCGCTAAAACTCGACAATTACGGCTGGGCCGATTTAGTTGATTTCGGTTTTGAAATGTTTGTCGTAGTCCAGGGAAGGTTTAAACGCTGAGAAAATATGGAAAAATTAGTTAGTTACGACGTGCAGACGAAGTCGCGGACATCAGCTAGTTTTGATATAATATTTCTCTAAGCCCCATGTTTAAGATAGTCTATAACTGTTAAGTTACTTAAGCGTTTGACTCGACTCATTAACTTTTTTGTAGGCTTATTGGAAATTGCACAAGAATGATTATTTCTCCGTAGCTTGTCAAAGAGGAAGTCTACCGTCTCAAAGTGTTATTTCAGCTGTAAGAAAACGGGAAGATTTCCCGAGGGACGCCACTTCACGGCAATTGGCTGAAGATTGGTACAATCATTGTCATTTGTAAAGAGTTTTAGGATATTTTTGAATGGGCTTATTGTTAAAATTTCGGACGAATGTCATGTATTTTTGCTATGGCTTACGCTTGCTTACAATTACACCTAAAAGTAAATGATAAAGCAGACCAAAGTCAAGAGCACCTTCCTAGATGATCGCATACCTCGCAATTTTATACCAATATAAACTACTACTAATAGTTTAAACTTAATTTTTCGGAGTACATCCTACAAGGATTTGACTCGCTCTAGCAATGCTTAGGAATGCAGATTTTGATTAATTAATGTTTTAACCGAATGCACTAAAAGATTAATGTTTTGTCAAAAGAGCAACCGCCGAGTTTCTTGCTGACTCTTCTCGGTTAGAATGACATTCCCAACCAGTGGTAGATTTACTAAAAGATTCAAAATTATTTGTACCAATTGAATTTTGAACTAGTTTCGAACCCCTCGGTTCTTATTCGTAAAATATACTTACTGTCAAACCATAATATAAGTAAAAATAAAAATATTTGACGTTGTTTGATCAGGCAAGATAAATGCTTTAAAAAAATGATCATGGTACCTGTCTAATATCATTTATACGTTTCTAATACTTGCCATATGATTTAGTTATAATTTATTTTTAAAGCCTCCCTATCTATATTTTTGAATCCTATACCTATGACATTGGTTAAATGTATCTTTAAAAAACATATATCAACAACACGCATGTTACCTAACTAGATAAGCAGTCGCAAATAAAGCACTGAAGAGAGTACCCGCGTTTTGATTTATTTAAGTCTCCTGAAGTATAGTGAACCTTATTATAGTAAACATAGTGGTCATAACGAACCGGATTTTTGTTAACGAACTAAATAGTGAAGCAATTCGGCGCTCGGAGACAATAGGCGACCTTTTCGCAGGTAAAAAATAGTGAATGAAGAATAATATTGAAGACTGCACTCGTAAATAATATTACCTACAGATTTGCCCGTATTCACATAATAATTATAGAACTGCGTTTTTAGAAATATCTTGTTGTTTTTCGAGTTGTTAATAATGACAACACCCACTAAAGAACAAAGTGGATATTTAACTACACTGGAAGATGTGGCTAATATGTTACAAACAGCACAAACTAACATGAAAAAATGCCCTAAGCAGAGATTAACGCAAGGTTATCTACAAGCACGATTAAAGTCAGTAGAAGATTACTGGAACACATTTAAAATCGCACATCATAACTTAACTAGATGTACACAGAGAGAACAAAAGGGCGTGTTGCCGTACTTCTTGAACGAGGAGTTTTATAAGTTCGAAGAAATGTACTTATGTATGTATGCGGATTTGACCGACCTTTTATTAAATCTACAACCTAGGATCGTAGATACTTCCCCCTTGTCAAATTCATCCCAGGGTGATCACGGGTCGTTCGCTAAGCTACCTCGGATAGAACTACCTACGTTTTCGGGAAAATACGAAGATTGGCCCTCTTATCAAGATTTGTTTTTAGCACTGGTTCATAACAATTCAATGAGCGATGTGCAGAAACTGCACTACCTAAAGACTAGTGTTTCGGGTGAGGCAGAAAGGCTGTTGCGTAACATTCAGATCACTGAATCAAATTATGCACTGGCGTGGGATTTACTAAAAGCGCGATTCGGCAATAAGAGAATGATAACCAATTCTATATTTCAAAGATTATTCAGCCAAAAAAGAGTGAATAACCAGTCGGCAACTCAAATCAAAGCTATTCTAGATACGACGACAGAGTGTTTAAGTAGCTTGAACAATTTGAAAATAAGCACTGATTCTTGGGATCCAGTAATTATATTTTTGGTAAGTCAAAAATTGGATGCAGAATCTTTGAAAGACTGGGAGGAAACAGCATACAGTGAGAGTTCTGAAGATATGCCTACATGGAAAGATTTGAAGAAGTTTTTGGAGTTCAGGTTTAGAACCTTAGAACTCATTACGCCAACAGCAACAGCAACTTCACGAGATAATCAGTCGATTTACAAATCATTCCACGTTACTTTCGGAGAAGGTGAAGGCGATAGATTCAAGTCTGCTCATACCACAACCAGAACGCAGCAGATCTGCACTTACTGTAAGGCTTATGGACACTACATTCAGACCTGTAAAGAGTTTATAAAGTTACCGGTAGAGGAACGTCACTCATTTGTAAGGAAGAATAACATTTGTTTTAATTGTTTGAAATCTAATCACAGCGTATATGAATTTCTATGCAAAGGAACCTGCAGGATTTGTAGAAGGAGACATCACGTACTTTTACACCAAGTAAAACCAGAAGAGAAGAAGGAGAACATAGAAGAAATACACCCGGAATACAGAATTACAACGGCGCACTGCAAGCACGGCGAGCAACCTGGTCGTGATGTTTTATTAGCCACAGCACACGTAAAAAATTAGGGCGAGCAATGGAGAAAATTACAAGCTTCGAGCCCTTATTGACCAAGGATCGGAAGCTTCGTTTATTTCTGCTGGAGCAGTTGAACTACTTGGGTTGTCAAGAATAAATACCAAGACTGTTATATCTGGAGTTCGAGAAGGAACACAAATAACGAGCAGACACTCAGTTGACCTGTCAGTTATGTCAAGATTCAATGGAGGTAAGGAGATTCAAGTGAAGGCTTATGAGCTGGGAACAATATCAACAATATTACCCTCGAAGCATATCTCGAAGAACTGGACAGAACTTCAAAATATACAGTTGGCCGATCCTACCTGTTTTATACCAGGTGGAGTCGACATTTTGCTTGGCTGCGATGTCTTCTCTAAAATTATCGAAGATGGGTTGATAAAGACGCCTGATGGTGTAGTGGCACAAAAAACATGTTTGGGGTGGATAATCTCAGGTCAACGACAAGACTTAAATTAGATCATAACTAAACAAAGAAGTTATTAATAAAGGAAATGTATGGGTATTTAAGAAATGGTATGAAGACAGCATGATTTAATAAACATATATATATTTATAGATTTTAATTAAAGAGATTAACAAAGATATTTACAGTCCACGGTTGATGCTACTGAGAAAATAAGAATAAGTAATAGAAATAATTTAGATTCTAGTTACTGATAAGGAACTGAAGAGAAATATGGAGAATGTGCGTGTGTTACGATGATTAGGTTATCATGATGTTCGGAGTATATGTAAAAACTATAGTTTTTGGTGGGCGGTATGTCTAATATCATTTATACGTTTCTAATACTTGCCATATGATTTAGTTATAATTTATTTTTAAAGCCTCCCTATCTATATTTTTGAATCCTATACCTATGACATTGGTTAAATGTATCTTTAAAAAACATATATCAACAACACGCATGTTACCTAACTAGATAAGCAGTCGCAAATAAAGCACTGAAGAGAGTACCCGCGTTTTGATTTATTTAAGTCTCCTGAAGTATAGTGAACCTTATTATAGTAAACAGTACCTATTTGTCGTTACATCCAAAAACAGCCTTATTACACCGTTAATTATCCCTTTGATATTATATTAACGGTGTGGAGTTATTATTAATGAAATTTACCGAGAACTCGATTACATTGAGTTCACGTTAAAATTAATTATTAACAAAGCGACGTTAATGTTACTTTGTAGGCCTGTTTCCACGACACAGTGCTTCTTCTGGGAACACTTTTGGAACGTTTTGGCAACTCGTTGGCCTAAAAATACATATTTCGTGCTATAATTAATATTTATTTTATTATAATTATGGATGTCAGTATTGTACACAAAGGGTTGTCTTATGTCTATCGCACAGCATAATTGAGATTTATCACTCCAGTGGGAGATTTTGGCGACGGCTTGTTACGTATATCCATTCCGCCAAGCGATTTAAAAATAAAGTTTTGTAAATGTTAACCCCTTGGTTTTATTTTATGCTACAATACTTACCACTTTAACGAAATGCTCAGTCTTAAATTCCTATATTGACACTTGACAGCTCAAGACCAGGCTATGGAACTCCTGCGTAACGTATTACAACAGAATAATTAATAATTATAAGTAGATACCTTTCGGGCAATACTGTATTCTTTCGCTTGGCTGTTGGATTTCCAATAATTATTTTAATTCTTTAAATATAATTAGTCAAACGAAAGCCGTTTCATTATGAATATTTGTTATATTAAGCAATTTATGTTTAGTGTAATTTAATTTACGTATCTTAGCGATATCATACCGATGAGTGTTTTGTTTCTTGATATTAAATAAAGCATTTTCTCAAATCACCTAACCGATAATCGAACTGTATGTAAAGTCCTACAATCTATTTGTTATTAGTAAGATGAGTATTTATATGCGCCGGAGATATACGAGATTTCAGTCCGCTGAAATTATGACCCCGGGCGTCTAGAAATCTCTGTCAAAATAAGCTCTAAGCCCCGCATGCATAAGCTCTAAGCAATTTTCGCTTCAAATTAACCCTGAGCCTTCAGGCTTTTAGAAAATGAGCATCTGATGTTAACCGAGGCCCGTTAACCTCTATATGGAGTGCAGCGGACCAATTAAATTATTCATGAGCAGACCATGTGACGGTGTTTAGATAATAATTGCAGATTCCTGAGCTTATCTTGCTGTCATAATTTTGTTCTACACGCTACGTATGATTATCTATGTTGATGATTTATCATATCATATTAAACTTCTTAATAATTTATTATTCAAATAACTTCACGTTGTTCGCAACAGAATTAACCATATTTTTATGGCGTAATTGAAGGACAAACCAACAAACGAACACACTTTCTCATTTATAATATTAGGATGATATGAAGTATGATATACATCAGCATGTGAACAACTGCTGAGTTTCTGGCCGGCTCTTCGCAGTAGAATCTTTGTTCCAAACCGACGGTAGAGTCAAAACATGACGTAACAGAAGAAACAATATGTATGTTCTACGTCATGTATTAATAAAATTGAGTATTTATATACTTGCGTTACACAATAATTATAGACGTCTTTGATGTTGCAGTAAGTACCAACTTATTATAAAAAGAGATTAAAATTATATAAAATTTCTTCTTACATTTAAAATCCCTTTATTTTAAATACCAAATCAAATCAAATCAAATCAAATCAAATCTTTTTTATTCAAATAAACTTTTACAAGTACTTTTGAATCGTCAAGTGAATCTACCACTGGTTCGGAATGCCATTCCTACCGAGAAGAACCAGCAAGAAACTCGGTGGTTGCTCTTTTTTAAATAATTCATTTACAATTACTATATCAATGTGTACATAAGTAACCGCTGTCCCTAGCATTGCTGGAGCGATCAAATCCATGCTCCTCTATCATTTCCATAATCTTCAACAGTATAATAAGTTTTTTTCAGGAGCATACTTTTAGTGGATTTCTTAAATTTGTTTATTCAATTCATGTCAAAGACGGGCAGACAGAAAGTAGCCCCATTCCCGCCGGTGGCACCCGTTCACGAGCATGACGCATGATCCAGCCATTGCTTCGCTCGACCATATTTGAGGGAACGTAACAACCCGCACCACACGACACCACCACAGAAATGTTTAAAGAGAGCGTGACATACTCAGTCTACCCATATCAAAGCATCGAATTGAATACTAATATTCAAACACTAATTTATAATAAGTAACCGCTGTCCCCAGCATTGCTGGAGCGATCAAATCCATGCTCCTCTATCATTTACATAATCTTCAACAGTATAATAAGCTTTTTTCAGGAGCATACTTTTAATGGATTTCTTAAATTTATTTATTGGCAAGTCCAAAATAGGTTGTGGAACTTTGTTATAGAAAATAATGCCCATTCCCACGAATGACCTTCTGACTTTTTTGAGGCGGAGCGATGGAGTCACGAGCTTATTACGGCCTCTAGTTGGCCTATCGTGCAGATCGCATTTTTTTTTATAATTATGGATGTGCTGTTTTACAAAAATTATATTACTGTAAATATATTGCGAGGCTACTGTTAGAATACCAATTTCTTTAAATTTCTCTCTAAGTGAATCACGCGGTTTTAAATTATAAATTGCTCGTATTGCCCTTTTTTGTAGTACAAAAATTTTTTGAATATCTGCCGCTTTACCCCACAGTAAGATTCCGTAAGACATAATGCTATGGAAATAAGCAAAATATACGATCCTGGCAGTTTCGATGTCAGTTAACTGTCGAATCTTTCTGACAGCGTAAGCAGCAGAACTAAGCTTGCCAGCAAGTGTTGATATATGGGTGCCCCATTGAAGCTTTGCGTCCAAGGTCACCCCCAGGAACACAGTAGTATCTTCTATTTTCAACATGTCATTATTTACCATTAGTTTTATATCACTTGTGGATCTGGCATTCGGCAATGCGAACTCGACACATTTAGTTTTTTTTGTGTTTAAAAGTAGATTGTTAACCGTAAACCAGTTCGTGACTTGAGAAATTGCAGTATTTACGTCGTCAAAGTTGTCCTTATGTCTATCGACTTTAAAAATCAAGGACGTATCATCAGCAAATAGTACAATGTCGCAAGTGTTACGGACAAAATATGGCAAATCATTGATGTACACTAGGAACATGAAGGGACCCAAAATGGAGCCTTGAGGGACACCCATTAGTGAGGCTGATCCGGATGACTTCACATCGTTGACACATACTGTTTGAATGCGATTACTGAGGTAGGATGCAATGAGGCCAAGCGCAGTGTCTTTGACTCCATAGTAGCTCAACTTAACTAAAAGCGTCTCGTGCTCAACGCAATCAAATGCCTTAGACAAATCACAGAAAATACCAATAGCATTCTGTGATTTCTCCCACGCGTCGAATATATGTTTTAACAGCACGGCGCCCGCATCAATTGTCGATCGACCTTTAGTAAAACCATACTGCTCGGAGTGAAGAAGTTTATTTGAATTAAAGTGCTGAAGCAGTTGGTTGAGCATAATTTTTTCAAATATCTTGCTGAGTGTTGGCAAAATTGAAATTGGTCTGTAATTATTTGGATCGCTTTTGCTACCCGATTTAAAAAGTGGAATCAATTTACCACATTTCATAAGGTTTGGAAAGGATCCTGAATTTACAGACTCATTAAAAACTAGAGCAAGATATGGTGCAATAACATCAATAATATTGCCGATTATTTTTACGGATATACCCCATAGGTCTCCGGTTTTTTTAAGTTGCAAAGATTTAAATACTTTAATAATATCATATGGGGTCACATGTCTAAACTTAAACAGCACACTGCACTCGGTGACACTATCCTTGAGAAGTTTATGGGCTTCTGTTGGCGAGGAGTTAAGGAAACTAGTAGTCGTGACTGGAATATTTCGAAAAAAATTCTCAAATGTGTTTGCGATTTCTGTTTTGCAGTCAATAATACGGTTGTTAATTTTTAGCTCCAGTTTATTGTCGTCCACTTTATGTTTCCCAATTTCATCGGCGATTATTTCCCAAACTGCTTTAATTTTGTTATCTGAATTTATAATTTTTTGTTTTATATGAAGTGACTTTGCTTGTATGCAGACATTTCTAAATAATTTTGAATAATTTCTGACGTATTTAACAAATGTGGGGGTGTAATTATATTGCTTCTCGGCATACAAGCTAAACAACTTGTTTCTACTTTTATAAATGCCAACAGTAGCCCAGTCACTAAATTTTAGGTTCTTAAACAATTTTTTTTCTACTATTTTAAAGATGGAATTAAATTGAGAATTTAGCAGATCAAAGAAGGTGTTATAGAGTTCATCCGGACCACCCTGTGTAAAATCGAGCGTAGGTAAATTATTTGAAATTTCATGTTTAAATTTCTGTACTTTTTTAGTGGTAATTGGCCTATACTTTATTATTTTAGTTGTATTTTGTTTAGAGCTAGGTATAGATATCATTTGCCCGCAGTGATCAGATCTTAGATGAGTAATGACGGATTTGTTGACAATTTTACAGTCACTGAAAATATTGTCAATACAGGTAGCTGTACTTGCAGTTATCCTTGTTGGTTCAATAAAAATGTTCTCTAAATTGAAACTTTTAAATAAGTTAAGTAATTTCTCAGCTGGAGAAGTGAGATGCAAAATATCTATATTAAAGTCTCCACAGATTAAAATTTTTTTGGATGACTTACATATCCGCCTTAGGGCCTCCTCCATAACATCCTCAAACAGTGCAAGGTCACCTGAAGGAGGTCGGTACACACAAACTATGATGTATCGCTCCAACTCAACACAGGACAGCTCAATAGTGCGTTCAACGGAAAGGTTAACAATGTCTTTTCTTTCTTTACAATTGTTATTGTTACGAGTTATTATTAAAGACCCTCCGCGTATAGCTTTCTTTCTGGAGAACGCACTTGACAGAGAGTAATTCTTAAGATTGAATAATAATTGATAACTATTGAGCCAATGTTCAGTAAGACATAAAATGTCAATATCAAAATTTCTAATAAAAAGCTCAATCTCATGTTCTTTGCCAGGTAAGCCCTGTATATTCTGGTGTACAAGATTAATATTACACGCCTTACCTGTTGTCTTATTACTTAGTTTAAAATATTTTTTCCAACAATTATATTACAATTGTTTGTATCTGGAGTTAAAATACTACTACTCAGATTCATACAATTTGCATCCGGTGTCAAAAGACTGGAATTAGTAAAGTTACTAATATCAATATTCTCAGTACAATATGTACAGTTGCCAATAACATTACAGCTAAAAATAGCTGGGTCTTGTATATTACAAGCTACAAATGTAGCTATCTGTTTTTTATATCTATGGGGCAGATACAGAGTATCTCTTGTCAGTGTAAATTTACTAACAAACTTATTTGTGTCAAAAATATGAAAACAGTCTCTGTGACTACAAGTTAAATTGTGCAAAAGCCTGTTAAGTTTGTAAATGCGCATATTTTGTGCTTGGGTCAATGAGTGAGAAAAGGGAAAAGCACAAAGTATAAATTTACAGCCTGATTTTTTTTGAATACTTAATAAATACTCAAAACTTCTGATAATTTCTTTTTTGGTTATGCACAGGCTGTTACCAATCAACAAAACAACTGTACTATAACTATCCAAACAACAATCTTTGATATTTTCAACTATGTATTCATATGGGGCCCTAGGGTAACAGTTGTTAGAGACATTTTGATGTAACTTATTACTAAGTAGGTAACCGAAATCTTTTCCCAGTTCATCTGAAAATATGAATGTTTTCCGCTGTTGGGAATGTAATAATATGTCATTATGTTCACATCCTTTTCTTTGTTCAGTGCACTGAACATCCGCTGATACAGCTACATCGTCTTTTTTAAAATACTGAACCTCCGCTGATAGAACTAATGGGTCCTTACTTGAACACTGAGCCTCCGCAGGAGCAACTGTAATGTCCTCATTCACACACTGGCACTTATTAACCAAAGAGTCAAAACGGTCTATATTATAATTACCTAAAGCTAACAGTTCATTGGCAACCAGTATTTGCTCACCGATCTGCTTCTGTGACAGCTCATATTGGGATGTAACGGTTCTTAAGGAGTTTTCCAATTGTAAAATTGTATTATTCAGGCTGTTAACATCATGCTCATATTGTTCTCTAATTTCCTGCAGAGAAGAACAACATGTATCCAGCTGTATTAACAAATCTGAACGTTCCTTTCTCAATGAGATGTTTTTAGCACCTATCTTTTGAGTTTTTATTAATTTTCTTGTTTTTGATATAAATTTGCCAAGTTTTAAATATTTTTTAATTTTTTTATGGCTATTTAAGTGAACTGGTACCGAGAGCGGTCTTTTGTCAACACAAGGGCTGTCACAGGTGAGGTCAATGGTCACAACAGCTGGTGCCGTTGAGGATGAAGTGAGCAGCTCGTCATATAGGTTATTTGTTTGTTGTATTTCACAACTTAGAATTTGTGACTGAAGGTCACAAATTATTTTTTGTGATCTACTCAGTTCATCCTCTAACATTGAAATCCTTCCTAATGCCTCTTCATATGTCCGTATACACTGGTCGAATGAGCTGACTGCCACCTGTAGCTGGTCCCGCTCCTCCAACACCTGAGTGTGAGCGCTATGCAGGCTAGCCAGTTCAGCCTTCAACTGAGTGTCCCTGGCAATAATAACTCTCAACTCAGCTTCACTATCATCCTGTTCTTTCAGCAGTTGTTCATTCAGTTGTTTCAGCGACTTTAGTTCATGCAGTGCATTTTTTAGCTTATGTTGCTCCTCTAGGGCTGCTGCCCGTCTGGTTTGCATTCTGCAGTACTTACACCTGAAACACAGCAAGTGATATATGTTAGTGAAGGAAGGTAAAAGTGTTTTGAGAGTAGGTATAGAAAAGAGTCTGAGTAGACAGAAGGATAGGATAGTATTATATTAGGCAAACAGATAAGTAAATAAATAAAGAGTGGTGTAATTATTATTATGTGCTATCTACAGAGTTTGAAATTAATATGTACCTATTTGCTTAAGTTACAACACAAGCTTATTAATGGATTTAAATACATAAATATTACATTAATTCGGTTCTTTTGATGTACTAGTGTAGTGGTATTATTGCTAGCTTTAACTAAGTGAGTACCTACTCAAATGAAATCAAAATGTTATTATAGGTACGCTTCTTATATGAGTAGATGTTGTTTAAGTACAGTTAGTGTCAATTTTGTCTGTAGCAATCTGGGTTATTCTTCAACTTTACTTCCACAGATGAGTCAAGTAAAGTGAGAAAAGTCTTTGCCTTGGTGTGAGGAGGGACGTGTCTCGAAAAACTCGAGAATGTACGAATAGCGTGTAGGGAGTGATAGATTTGTTATGTGGACCAATATTTTGTATATAATTATTATTAATAAAGACATAAAAGCAATACTCCCCAGGTTTCATCCGTTGATTTATGAATCACGTCATCCGACAAATCGTGTAGTTCATGACACGAGCTCACTGTTGTTACTTTCGTTGATAAAACTTTTAAATATCTATTATTTTCTATTCACATATATTTTAAGATCTAATTTATACAAAATACTCAGTAATTAAACGAAACTAAACACTAAATATTAAAGGAATCTAATGCGGACAAAAAATGAACCGGACCCGACGAGCGAAACCGCACAAAAGGCTCTGAATTAAAACCTACATCGAACAAAGAGCAATCGCCCTTCGATAGAGAGAGACGCTTTACTCAACTACCAAAGTTTCAGAACTTTGGGGAACTCAGAACACAGGGGCCAAAGTGTCATACTGCCAACGCTTAAAGCCATATTGTTTCAATATTGTTGACTTTCGTATTTTAGAAATATAATCCTTATTTTAGGAACGTCAAGGTACTCGTACGTGACATCAAACTGTCATTTTAAATAATATTGCTTAAGTATTGCTATATGCATTGGCAGTTTGGCTTCTGATCGCTGAGTCAAAATATTGTCATGTAGGTTTCAGCATACTTACAGTTCTGAAGTGAAAAGATTAGTCTTTTGACGGTAACTTACATTGCTGCTCGTTAGTAACTCACATGAATAAAACAAGTAAATGTCCTGTTTTACTTTGAAGATGCTGTCGTTAACATAAAAAGAAATGTAAGCATTCAAAAGAGTACAGAACATGATAGCTATTTCAAAGTGTCATATTAACAGGTTTGCTGAAAATTATCCAGAATTCGGACTGACCAGCTAAAACCTCGACCGTTTCTTTTTTAACCACGAATCTTTGAATGGTCAATTCACACACTTTTTCTATTTGTAGAGAGAAAAGTCTTACTCCTCCTGCATGCATAACATAACTTTCACTGAATGCCAGTCAAAGTCACTAGACATTTTTATGCTGTAAAAAACTATTATCTTTCAAACTGACGACATCATTAAAATATATTAACTATTTCTCTTATTTCAACTGAATTATAATATATATATTAGTCAATTTTATATATATATATTATATCATATTTTTTATTAATGTTTATTATTGGTTTATGTATTAGTATGTAGCTATCCGAATGTACTATGTATGTTAAAGGTTTTCACTACCTGCAATCCTGTTATCCTTATTTATTCCTATTCCTAAGGTTGTCTGGTATAGCAGGGTGTACCACGTTTTGTGGTGTTGTAAACCCTATTTTATTCAAATAAAATTACCCAGAAAAGTTTAAATTTTCCTCAAATAAGATAAAAAATACTATTTATACTACACCCGCTCGGAAAGTACCTTCATTCTTTTTTAAAAACGAGGTAGAAAGTACGTCATTGCTAGAAACCAAATATGCGGGAGGGAAAGATGTATGAAATTTCATTTCTAACGTGCTAAGCGGGGAGAAAAACTATATGAAAATCCATTTCTAACGCGCTGTTTTTTTTTAATTTTAAGTAAATTAGGTATATGGACGTTGAGAATTTGGGTATGTCCTTATGGATATAATAATAGAAGCAGCTTCACCATATTTGACTTACAAAAGTCAAATATGGTGGATGTCGATTGTCGATATCAATGTCGATTTTGATGGTCGATTGTCGATATCGATGTTGATTGTCGATATCGATGTCATGGTCGGTTGTCAATATCGATGTCGATTGTCGCTATCGATGTATCGATGTCGATTGTCGATGTCGATTGTCAATGTCGATAGTCGATGTCGATTGTCGATATCGATGTAGTTTGTTGATATCGATGTCGTTATCAATGTAGATTGTCAACATCGATGTCGATATCTTTGTTGATTGTCACTATCAATGTCGATGTCGATATGGATAGTCGATATCAGTGTTGATGTCGATTGTCGATATGGTAGTCGATTGTCGGTATCGATGTCGATTGTCGATTGTCGATATCGATTGTCGATGTCGATGTCGATTGTCGATATCGAAATCCATATTGAAATAATCCTCAAAATGTACCTAGTCTAGTTTTGATAGTGAAGCTCCGAATGAAGCGACTCATATAATTATGATAGAACTTCACTTTGTAATTTCGTTTAATCACTAATTATTATCGCTTATTTTCCTCGCAGGTGTAGTATAAAGCACTATGTATCACTCGGTAGAAAGTACGATTCCTACCTCGCGTGTATTGCGGCCCTTCGGCTACGCCTCGGTCCTCAAACTACACCCTCGATAGTAATCGGTCACTTTCTCCCCTCGGTGAACAATGTACTATTATCTTCTCTTAGGCGAGTTGATCTATACAATCGACGCATTCTTTCATACCTTTTTAATGCTCTTTGTTACAAAAGTTAATGAAAAGGTGTTTTGTGTAACACATGGCGTCTAATGTATTGGAAATTTTAGTTTGTCATATTCTTTTCATGTGCTATCGTTATATCGTAAAAAGCGTACTATATTGTCATAAATATAATAGGAATTTAGGTAATCAATAATGTTAATAATGTCCTCTATTATTTGGTCTGATGGAAAACATTCGTGACAGTGTACTTCATCCACTGGTACGAAGTCGGACGGTGGGCCCTAATGGAGTTGAAGTATTACAGACGCACAAACAGATGTACAAACAGAAAGACACACTTTTGTATTAATATTTACTGATAAGATGCTGACAGTATAAAAATCTGAAATGATACGTAAAATAACAAACTTAAGTAATTTAAAAGTTTAACTCTGTAGCTGTTACTGAAATGAGAACAGTTAAGACGAGTCTACACTCCACAGTATCTAGACGTTTCTGATTAGTCCTGAACTGTGACCGCATCTCGAGATAAGTTCTCGGCGTGAATAAACTGGGTGTCAGAATTCACCCCCGCTGTAATTAAACAAAGGCAAGGGTTGAGTGGATGAGTGGGGGATGATACACACTAGTCCGGGTCTATACGTTCTGATTAGGATCCGATGGGCCGTGCAAGCGTTTCAAACAGACAGACTTTCACATTTATTTTCTTTGTATGGATGTCACAACTATACTCTTACATTTTACAAAGAGCTCATAACATTGATTCCAAGACCAAATAATATAAAAATCAACTTGTATCCAGCCCGTTTTCGCACTTGATCAAATTTACCGCCGCTGGGCGAAAAAGCGAATAAATAACATGCTTTAACTGCTCTTACGGACCCACCGTGCGGATATTTTTCGCCTGTCTGGATACAATGATTACATATGGCCGAGTTCCCGTATATCGCGGATAATGTATGCTGCGTAAATTTTAAAAACGATATTGTATCCGAACATTTATTATGACTCGACGGAATGTAGCGTGTTTTAGTTGGATTTTGACCAGTTTACTTTTTTCCAGAACGCGAGCGTGAAATTCTTTCACCGGTTTCAATATTGCCGTTACATTAAAATTCATCAGTCATCTATATTTTAGAAAGTATGTGGCTCTTGTTATTAATCTAGAATTTACATCGGCGGTTCATTCTAGATTAATCATAAGTTATGTAAGTAGTACTACTACAACTACTGTGTTAAAAGAGACAAAACATTCTGTGCTATAGTCCGACAAAGAAAACTAAACAGGCATAAAAATTAATTCCAATTTTGGCCACCGGGTCAGATAAATTTGTGGGAGTTTTTATAATACAGAGTTTTTGTGAAAATATTCAGTATGAAAAAAAAAAATTTTATATTTTTTTTGCACACGACACGATAGTGTTTCATTGATACGGTTACATTATTATAACATTATGCATTTTGTAAAAAGAAACTGCTGACAATATTCTCGTGATTCTCTCCACTAAAATCTGATTTCCGAAACCCGCTTATTTTCATAAATTAAGTAATAAAAGTTATTCTAGTTTGACTTTAAAAAAGCAAAAATGAAACTCGTTTTACTTAAATGGACAAGTGTAAAACGACCCCGATACAAGGCTTACCAGGAATAACTAATTCATGAATTTGCTGCGGCTCTAATTATTTATTTTATTTTACGAGACCTATTATCGCGAGACTGCCTCCTCGTAAATACTTAAGCAGTAACGGAGTGCCTTAGAGTTTTGAAATAATTAGACGCCGTTGTTTAGTCTTTCTACCCACTTAACTTCATTCTTTTACCAGTAAGCAAAATTTAGGGACGTTCAAAAGTAACATTGCCAGTTATTCAAATTTTAATACTTAAACAGATGATTCATAGTAGGTGTAAAATACGTCATTAGAAAATTAAATTATCTAAGCTCCTTGATTATATTTTTTTCCAATAATATTATCAATGCGAAAGTTTCTATCTATCTGTAACTATTTCACGGTCCTCCCGTTATAACAAATTAATCAAATTTGGTACAAAGAAAGTTAGATGCATAGGTTACTCACCTTACTTATCTCAAAAAATCAAAAGCTTCCCACCAATTGTATTGTCTGTGCTTCATCATAAATTTATTAATTTTAAATTAAGGATCCTTCTCCAAATGCAACAAAAAGCTACTTGCAGCTGAAAATGCAATAAAACGAGAAAAGCTTAGGGAAAATTCAGCCCACATCCCAGTCCGTTACTGTAGATAGCAATTGATAAATGGTAGAAATTGCAACTACATTACCCAAATTCCACTAGAGTAGTTAATAAATTAAACATCAAATTCTCAAAGAACACCTTACATTTTTTTTTTTTTTTTTATATTTTCTTCTTCAGGCAGGTATCATAATTTATTTCATAGTACATTGCGCAGACAAAGACTTTATTCTCGAGTTCATTAACTTCGTTTCGGAGAAGGCTTTTTCAAACACAATTCACAAACCCGCTTCACTATTTACTCTAACCTAATCTAATATTAAAATTCTAAGAGTAAATAGCGTAAGAGATACTTTATCTTCAATATTTTTTGAAATTATGATTGATGTAAAACAAAGAAAAGCTTTAGGTAACTATTTATGGAAAGCTATCTATGAAATATCATTTTATATTACAAAATAAAAAATAAAAGCAAGGAGGTATCCTAGGACCCTAACCATTTACTTTATGTTATTCCTACAATTTGTCCCAGACAGGTGTATTTTGTCGATCGTGTGCCATTTTATACATATATAACGAATACAAAGTCCGTGGTATAGCTATGCTTGTACTACCTGAGATATTTTAAAAATTATTTCCAAAAATACAATTGTAGGAATCCAACATAATAGTACACCTACCTAATAACTGTTATTTAAAAAATGATCAGGTGCATAGTTTAATTTAAAATTTAAACAAATTCATTTTTTTTACACGTATCATCATTAACCAATAAATCACTTTTCCAGGACAATAAATTAGTTTAAATGTTGAGACGACATTATCTTCTAGTACGCTGACTAAAGAAATATTTTTTTAGATCCTTTAACAACATCACTAACTGTCTTGACAACATCACCTGAACAATTTCGTGAACCATGGATAATTAACTTTTTACGACTCACAATTTTTTAAAGGTCATAAAAACTCTTATCGCTTAAAACAAAACTCAAAATATAGCAAAGGTAGTCACAAACAACGTTTCCACTACCAGAGGGAGAGAAGTTAAAGTAATTCGAGATAACGCGCGGTTTACTTGAAATTGCCGTTAAGTATGTGGTGGGGAAGGGGGAGGGTGTGGAACAGGGGTAAAGAGGCTTAGTGGCTTTGCAAGTTGCGAGCGACAAGTTGTGAGATTCTTTCCGTTTGTTTTTGGATATTTCGGGAGCTGATTAAGTGATTTGCTCCCAACTTTCACGACGACTGTTTTGAAATGTACTTAAGCAGACGAAGTTTTTATGTGATTTTAACGACGTTTTAGTGTACAGAAAGCTTTTGTTAGCGTTTAAGTGACAACTGACAACCTCCGTGGCGCAGTGTGTAGCGCTGTTGGAGGTCCCGGGTTCGATCCCCGGCAGGGTCAATTTAGGAATTTATAATTTCTGAATTTTCCCTGGTCTGGCCTGGTGGGAGGCTTCGGCCGTGGCTAGTTACTACCCTACCGGCAAAGACGTGCCGCCAAGCGATTTAGCGTTCCGGTACGATGCCGTGTAGAAACCGAAGGGGTGTGGGTTTAATATAACTGCCATGCCCCTAACAGGTTAGCCCGCTACCATCTTATACTGCATCATCACTTACCATCAGGTGTGATGGCAGTCAAGGGCTAGCTTGTAGGTGATAAAAAAAAAAGTAATGTCTTCATCAATGTAAATTCAAATATTGTTCTTGTCAGCAATAAGTTCGGATTTGAAGCCGTGATTATAGAAACAAAATGCTATTTCTAAACTAACTATATTCTTTTATTTCTGAATGGGTTTTAGAAAATTTTATGAATTATTTATTTCTCAGTCTTGTACCTTAGCGATAGGTTTTTACATTTTGTTTTAATTTTCATCATTACGGAGCTCCAGATAAGACTTAACACAAAAAAGCAACTTGATGTTTTAAAATAGGAATAATTATTTTAAAAAATATAAGCAGTTCAAATCAACCTGCACAAAAACTCAACGCCTCCTACGAAATCATTTTAAATGCTGGAACATTCAAAGCCATGACGGAATAAACCGGGCGTATACCTAAATAATAGCTGTGGAAGTCTTTAAACTCTCAAAGGTCCAGGTGATGCTAATGGTTGTATAATCGACGACGAGGGGCCATTAATTCTCTCTCCGAGTTCCTGCCGTCATAAGTCATCGGTCACAGTTTCGGAGGGCAATACAGTTTCGTCCACCTTCGCACTACGTACCTTGGATATACTCCGAATTGCTAGTAGTTTATAACTGTCCGAAATCATAGACTTTTCATTACGTGACTGCGGCATTGCCAAATAAATGGTTATGATTTTAGCAGTCTATGTTGATTACGGATTAGGTTGTATCCCGGGGAAGGACATAGGCAACTTTTTATCCCGGAAAATTAAAGAGTTCCCGCGGGAATAAAAAAAACTGCCTCTTTAACCGATTTTGATGAAATTTGGTATAGGGATAGTTTGTATCCAGGGATAGGACATAGGCTACTTTTTATCCCGGAAAATTAAAGACTTCCCGCGGGAATCAAAAAACATTAATCCACGCAGACGAAGTCGCGGGCATCATCTAGTTATTAATATTACAAAGTTCCAATAATCAGAGAAAATTTTCCCGTTTAATTAAATAGGAAACGTAGGTGAGATGGTGACTAAACTAACTAATGACTCTAAGAAATAGGAACTCAGTTGCAAAAGTTTCAGTAATTTACATTAAGTTAGTACTTTTAGTTGATATAATGTTTAACTAACCATTTTTAACGGATGCAAGCTATGAATAATTTATTAAACTTTTTTATTTAGTAGGTAATAACTACCCTGGTTGGTTTGTTGGTTTCTCCCATAGTCACAAAGCACATAGATCGACGTGATTTATATCCTGGAGAGTAACAAGCTAAGCTAAACTAAGAAGTTTTCTATTGTTGTGGAATGATGTCATCTGCTTGCTTGATTTAATAGGGAATATGCATGTATTTTTTTTAATTTTTTAAACTATTCTTTAAGTGATTATATAACCGGAAAAAATATAACACTTGCACAATTTTATTAAATAAGCTTAAAATAAATAATTAAAACTACTATCATTTTCGGACGATTTAAACGCCTCCATTTTGGCGCGCTCGTTTTGTGACGTCACCGTGCACAGCGTGAAGTGTTTGATTCACAGTTTTAATAAAAGTGAGTGAAGTAAAGCGTAAAAGATTAACTTATTGTGATGGAAGAGCACCCAAAAGCTTATTAGAAATATTGTATTGTCCCTATGTGCAAAAATAATATTATAAAACTGCACCTGAAAAGATATATTTTCATATGTAAGGTGATGAGGAGAGAAAATGTATCGTACTTGAGTAGTTTATATTGTTGTGAAGATCATTTCGACGTGAATATTAAATATGTATGTACCTACCTACCAAAAATCTTTTTCACTAGGACTCGCGAACAATATAAACAATAAACTTACCTAAAAATTTAATTACATGTTCATAAAACTATTCTGATTCCCAATGTTTTTACTCATTTATTAATATTACACAAGGAATAACTACTTTCAGTTAATAATTCCCAAAAACACTAATAATTTATCAGAAACAGCGGCAAAACAATGCGAATTACCTTCAATAATCATAGAAAAGAAATGACCTGTCAACAGTCGACACAGACTACAGAGTGAATGGTGACGTCATGTTTCGTTCCGCCAATACCGTTGCGTTTTAGAAATTTGAGCGGGAATTTGAAAAATACTACCATTGATGTAGAATTTTTTTAGTATGAATACTACTTTTAAATAATTAAATTTATTATAATAATCATCTGTAGGTATATATTTCATAAGCAACAAAGATTACACATAATTTTTTTGTCCATTTCTAAATAACATGCATATTCCCCATTTTTCCAACTTCTGCTTCAAATCCGCGATAGTTTCATTACCAACTGACGGCTTTTAATTTCAAAGCCAACTTTTGTTTTTATTTAGCTCCGGAGCTTGTTAAATGTTGATTATTACTATTTCTGTTAAAATAAAGGTTATTTTAATAAAGATTTCAAGTCGTTCACGTTAATTTTTTCGTTCAGAAATTACAAATTCAGCTTCCAAAATTTGTAATTCAACTTACCTAGTCCCATTATCCTGAAGTTTTATAAACAAATCGCACCACCGTACCAAGAAAGATCGTTTAGGTATTATCAATAACAAATGTGAAGTGGAAACTCCTCGGCATTCAATATTCATTGCCCGTTTCGTTTACTCGAAGTTCGCCTGTAATCCCCGAGCAAGAGTACGGCTATTTACTTCGACAATACGATCGATCAGTGTGGCTGCTGATCCATCGATACCAAGGTAGACTGCACGGAATCAAGAGATACACTGATACTCCTGTAAACAACCAAAGATAATATGTTACATGATGCTTTTACATCTGCCGCTATATTTATTACAATTGAGATATTTAGTACAGTTTATTGATCTCTGCTTTTGTTTTTTGGTTCCCGCGGGAACTCTTTAATTTTCCGGGATAAAAAGTAGCCTATGTGCTATTCCAGACTATAATTAATCTATCTCTGTGCCAAATTTTAGCCAGATCCGTTCAGCCGTTGGCGCGCGATTGAGTAACAAACATCCATACATCCATACCTACATCCATCGATTCAATCTTTCGCATTTATAATATTTATTTGATTTCATATTTAATAGGATTTAGGGTGCGAGAGAATGAGATAGAATATAAGTTATGTTAATCTCATTCTCTACTAGGCTACTTTTCTGAAGTTTCACTTCTGCCGTGTGTGAATTGCACACACACACACTTTTTTTTTATTTGTAAAACATACTCATATGTTTTAGAGAATTTTTGTTTTGAAATGTCAGGCAGTGCATACTGCTTGCATGATTGCTTGCTTTTCATGTTTAGGCCGACTTGCACAACACTGCCTAAGCTGATTCAGATAAATTTTGTGTTAAAATGAAAAGGACAGGTAAGGAAATTTTACTTAAACAGTTTTGACTCCCTAAAAGCAGGTCGGTGCTTAAAGTATGCCTCTTGATATACTTAGTGTACAAAATTGACTATTTGGGAGGATTATTAGTGAATTGAGCTTCTTGTTCTTAGGTTATCATGGACTTCCGCAGATTAGCGCTTGCTTCAATAAAACACTATGTTGTAATTTCGTAGCTTTGCTACTATTAAGTCCTATCTCGGGTTTTGTAAATCTATGTCACGGAATCAAGTTGAGAACTCTCATAAAATATGCAAGCTATTGACTATAGCGCAGTGCGGCACAGCCCGCGTCTGCGGTTCCCGGGTAAACGCGGCAAGTTAACGCCGCTGCGACTTCGTCAAAGCAAACACTGATGCGTGCTTAGTTGACTTTACTTTCTAAACCGCGATTACGGTAAAGTTGCAGCAATTATTACTGCCACATCAATTGTTATGTTTTCCTTTGTCGAGGCCAATAGCGAAAGAGGGTTAGCCAATATGAGGTGGGAAAAGCTTGAGGCTTTAAGGCCCTGTGTAGCGTAAAAGGGGGTTTTTAAAAGCAGTGTATCCATCAAACGGTGACATAATGTATGCTTGTAAAAATAATGTGCTGTTTTCAAGACCTTTGAGCAGCTATTGACGCATCTCAAAACGCAATTTAAAAAAATATCTGCATCGAAATTTATTTTAAACATACCTCTTAATTTACCTTTTAAAGCAATTTTTCTCCTTATTGAAACCGATAATTAGCTCTAGAAATATAAGATAAAATTCATATTTCTAAATCAAATACATTGTCGGATTCATTTGTATTGAAAAGTAAATATTATTATTTTTACAAATTATTTCATGCATTTTTTGCAACATGCACTTGCTCGATTTCACCCCCGCGCGTCTGTGTTTTTCATCTCGTGAGCTCAAAGCGGACGTGGATCGTAGTATTGTATTTTCTACATTACTTATAATACATTAGTATTATAAGTAATGTAGAAAATAATAGAAAATAAAGTAATGTCAACATATAGGTATGGTTTTATTTCTCTAGTGATTGTTCTACCAACTAAGTAGAAATAGTCTTTCTTTAAGAAAGACAATCACTAGAGAAATAAAACCATACCTATTAAGAAAGACTATTTCTACTTAGTTGGTAGAACAATCACTAGAGAAATAAAACCATACCTATATGTTGACAATCTCCTATCATATTTGTTAGTGTTGTCCTTCAATCACGCCGCAACGGAGCAATTGATCGACGTTATTATTGGCATGGGCATAGTTGAGGACCTGGAGAGTGCCATAGGCTACCTTTAAGACCGAAAAATTAATGAATTCCCGCGGGAATCAAAAAAAACTTAAACCACGCTGATTGACGGATTAACCAACAAACATACACACCTTCGCATTTATATTTTAAGTAAGGACACAACACAAAGTAGTAATATCAACAACTTGTCACGCCATATATTAACTGTGTGATTTTATGTTAACTGCGACTTCGTCAAAGTAAACAGGGTTGCGTGCCTGTATGTGTATCAGCTAGTTTTGGAGCTTATTGTATATTTGTTTGTCTTTCGGTTTCGGGATTTTGAAATCCGGTATTGTTGGTTCGATCCGAATTGCGATTTATATGTGCAAACAAAGATTTTGGCTACGTTGTATTTCCGGTATCGGATTTTGGGATTGTTAGGATTCGGTATATTGTCGAATTAACGATGCCAACTGCAACGTCACTATAATGTTTATCTTTATCTACCACTAAGTTTTGCGCAAATATTTTCTTTGTCTACGTGTAAAATCCCTAGTTTTCAGACCGATTGGATCATTGATATTAGTTTGTTTCTTTAGTTTTGTACTATTTAAATAATTTTTTTATTTCTTTGTTTTTTCACCAAGCAATGAATAATTTATAGTAAACTCTATCAAACGACAAAATTATGATTTATGTTATAATGTAACTTGGATTTTGTATCAAAATCTTTCTTTTAGAAGTAATAAGCAAGTACAAATACGGATTGTTTTTCGTCGCTCTTCTCAGTAAAATCATTTTTCCGAACGGTTGGTAGAGTCTTGACGTATAAGTGATACCAGTTGTCCTACGTGAAATAAATAACTCATTTATTACTTTGTTTTAGAGGCAGATATTTAATTATAAACCACAGTCTTCACACGTCATAGGCTAAAACGACGTCGCAGTAACCTAAATTAAGAGCTCGCAGCGAAAATGTTGATTTATCCTTATTATAACATAAATATTGAAGCAAGGTTATCGAAGGGGATGAACCTAGCCGCAGAGAGTTTGGTTTCAACTCGATAGGAAATTGAATTCCAGCCACATACTGCGTCATACCATTATGTGTTTTACATACCGCTATTGACTTTATGTACCCATTCTAATATACGAGTAGTACGCCTCATTTTGCTCTGTTATCTTCATGTGTATGAAATTTTATCCAGTTAATTTTAGATACAGCTGTCACTTTTATAAATGTTAGGGTCTTCGTTGTCGCCTCAAGCAATATACCTACCCTCGACAGTTAGATAAAGGTCTCCTGCATGGATCTCAAAAAGACACGGTCTTTTGGAGAAATTTAGTATAACTAGATGAAAATAAAGTTTTTATCGATGATTTTAAAAGACAATGAACTTTTCATCGAAATTTACATAGCTCTACGAAGTAATACATAACTTTAAGCTAACCTGGTTTTTAAAGAGGGTAACTCATATTATTAAATAAAATAATACATTACATGTTAAACAATACACTATACTTACGGGTAAATATTATAATTTCCAGTGTGTTAAATTAGATGATTGTTTCCAGGTGGCATGGATACACATAGACAGACAAATGATTCTGACGATCCACCGGCACGTGATTACGCGGCTGGCGCGCTTCAGTGTGTCGCACGACAACGCCATGACGTGGCTGCTGCACGTCAGCCAGGTGCAGCAGGAGGACCGCGGGTACTACATGTGCCAGGTCAACACTAACCCGATGATCAGCCAAGTCGGATACCTTCAAGTTGTGGGTGAGACTACTTTACTCGTACTAGCTCGTAAATCGCTCTCATATTTAAAAAAAACAATACACAATTGGGGCCAATTCTCTTTAGCACAATCTCTAAACAAAACTAAAATTACAGGTCTATTTATATTACTATCCCTTTAATAATACTCCCTACGGAAAGGGGCAGCACAAGGTTTAGAGCAGCCATACCTAAGACAAGTCAATACTACAAATTGGGTGTTTTTAAGTTGAATTCGAATATAAAAAACAGAGTGCGCAATGATCATCTTATCACTAGAAGTGATCTCTTCCAGACAATTATTTTTCTAAGAACCTATAATAATAATGAAACGGGATAGTGCAGTGAAGCGCCAACCAGCAACGCCAAAGATAGTATGGGATTTAAAAAAATACTTAATCCAAGCTTAAAATTAAACTAAAATTGCTAAACAATAAAGGCTATATCCGTGTACACGGCTAATCGTAAAGAACCTAAATCTCCTTTATAAATCTTCAAAGTTCCGAAGCAAAATGAACAAAGGCTTGAATAAATAAATGCGCCTCAGACAAATTCGAATTTGATACAGACATGCACACCGCTGCAGGGGCACGGATGTCGGATAGGAATTTAAAATTTGAAAGTTGATAAAATTTAGCCTTTATTCCCCCTTATTCCCCCTACATCGCTGCTTTAAGTTTCACGGATGAAAATCTCGAGAAGTTTAAATTCCCGCGGGACGTGATATTCCAACAGTTACAATACAGTCGTGCAAGTTTGCGGTACGTACAGGAATATTTGAGAAATACCTACGAGAATTTAGGAACTACCTTCACCTTTGTGGGATTTTCTTTGTAAAGAAAAAAGTTGTAATTTTTTACCTTTGATAATCTTGTAAGTTCTGTAATTCCAATACCTGTTTTACTTGCAAGAAAAGTTTATTGGCTCATATTCTTTGGAGATTCTAAAGAAATAAGCTGGTAAAGTTTTAATAGAGCCTGTCATGATAATCATCATCATTAATGTGTCAATCTCTGAACTCCACTTCTGCTGCTCGCTCTCCCTTATGCGTGCCATATTTTTCTTCTCAGTAGAAGCAGGTCATTTCTGCCTCGTACCTGCAAATTATGGAACCTGCTTCTGTGTTTCCTCATGATTATAATATATGGGGCTCTTCAAACGGCGAATAAACAAATATCTCAAAAGCCAGCAACGCATTGGCGGTTCCTCTGGTGCTGCAAATGTTCATGAGTGGCGGTAATCACTTACCATCAGGTGACCCGTCTGTTCGTTTGCTCGCTATATATATATTTTAAAAAAATGAATCAGCTTTCCGAACCGGTGGTTAGAGTCTTGAGTCTTGACGTATCGTAACTTCGTAAGTGACACAAGTTGTCCTACGTGAAATAAATAAATCATTTATCATTCTGTCTAGTCCTTTAAAATAATAAATTAATAGTAATTCGGTATTGCACACTAAGTACTACATATTGTACAATGTGCCATTTTAAAATTTTAAAAAAATCAAATAAGTAGTTCTCTGATCCTATATCCTCATTAATATAAAAACTAATATTATTAAGTAAGCAGCTCTGCACGTTCTTACTTCTAAGCAAACAACCTCATCACTTTAACGTATTCATTTGCAACACACCAGTAAATTAATAAAGCTAAGCCAATAAAGCCCTGGATAGGGGACTTGAAGTGCCCTAACCGCCACTTGTCAGCTTTGGCCGCAATGAAACCGATATAAAAACATCTCCAACGTGCCGCGCTTAAGAAGTACCACGAACCCTACTTTTTATTTCCACTTAAAAGTTTGTTCGACATTGTGGCCGTATAAAAGGACTAAGCGCCACCCCT
The DNA here is from genome assembly GCA_923060345.2 of Erebia aethiops. Lineage (NCBI taxonomy): Eukaryota > Metazoa > Arthropoda > Insecta > Lepidoptera > Nymphalidae > Erebia > Erebia aethiops. Next base: position 14,695,974 of record OV281081.1, on the reverse strand, counting down.
AATCGGCCGTTTGGGACCCACCACGGCAACGTTCTTGGAATTCAGTAAAAATTTCCTCGTAAAATGCCTTTAGGCTTTTTAAATTCTTAATAAGGATTAGATTAATATTTAAACTGGAGTATTTGGCGATTTTACGCCCTTTCTGCGTCCGTGTTTCCGTCTTGTTATAACTTGAGCATCTTCAAATTAAAATTAGGCATATGACGACTAGTCAAAATCAATTCTATTTTAGTGATTTATTAAAAAGAGGATCTGCCAAAAGTTTAAATCATCGATTAAAGTAAAAAAAGTGCGTTGACTTTTGATGACGTCACAATTCAGTATTTCATACAAAATCTTACCCTAATCGCGTATTTTGAAGATGAAATACTTGATTTTTGAAAGAAAGAAAAAGTTTGATTTGACTTGTCAAATACCCAATTAGGCATCTTCTAAGTAAGCCCATTGGTGAGCTCTGTGAGGTCTTGGGAGGTGCCGGATTCGACCCCAGTAGGATCAATTTGGATAAGTATTTAAAATTTCTGAATTTTCTCTGGTTTGGTCTGGTCTAGTGGGAAGTATCGGCCTTGGCTATAGTTACCACCCTACCAAACAAGAGGCGCCCTTAAGCGATTTAGCGGTCCGGTACAATGCCGTGTAGAAACCCATTATTTTATGGGTTTATGGGTATGGTTTAATTTAACTGCCATACCCCTAGCAGGTTAGCCAGCTTCCATAGCTGACAAGTTAGACTGTATCATCACTTACCAGCACTTGAGGTCGCAGTCAAATGCTGACTTGTAATTACTTTTGACGACCTCCGTGGCGCAGTGTGTAGCGCTGTTGCCTTAACGTGCGGAGGTCCTGGGTTCGATCCCCGGCAGGGTCAATTTGGGAATTTATAATTTCTACATTTTCCCCTGGTCTGGTCTGGTGGGAGGCTTCGGCCGTGGCTAGTTACCACCCTACCGGCAAAGACGTGCCGCCAAGCGATTTAGCGTTCCGGTACGATGCCGTGTAGAAACCGAAGGGATATGGGTTTAATATAACTGCCATGCCCCTAACAGGTTAGCCCGCTACCATCTTAGACTGCTTCATCACTTATCATCGGGTGAGATCACAGTCAAGGGCTAGCTTGTAGTGGATAAAAAATAAAAAAAAACTTAAAATCGTTTTTTTAATTAATTTATTTTATTACATATACTAACAATATACATATTATGTACATCGAATATCAGTGTAGGTTGACATTGACAAAACATTGACCAAAACAACGCATGCAACTATCAAGATAAAATAATAAAGAGTTGAGTTTAAGTTAAATTCAATGAAAAAGGTTTGAAAAACTTATGGCATTGAGTGTTCTTGGGCTTCTGATAGTGAGTGGTAATACGGAAGCATAAAACAGCCTTTCCTAATACAGTCCAAACCTAATAAACATAATGTATGATATCGTTAATGATAATAAATCAATTAGTATGATAAATGTAGTTACAGATAGATATTAATAATATTGAGCTATGAACTATATTGTACCTAGGTTAAATCATAATATTAATCAATCAATTAATGTATTCATTTCCGTAGCTATCACTAATTATCCTAATTAAATATAAATAATTTATGAGCTGAATTAAATACAATTAATATCCCCTAATTTTATGTCAAAGTCGTAAGTTATTTGGAAGTTAACATAATTTACAAAATATTTTATTTATGTAGATACCCTTTTACCGTTGCCTCAGTATTAAGACAGCATATTATTTAACTCTAAGATTCATTATCAATCTCATCTGACTAGGCGTACCTACTCAGATGAGATTACTCGTAAGTAAGTCTTGAATGAAGTATAAAAAATAACATATAATTAGCGATTAAGCCAGTAGCGACATATGCGATAATTCGATGCGTCGCAACCGTTTTAAACTATATAATCTGACCCTTCATATTGTGGCCTTTGTTGGTCGTGTATATAAGTTTTTCACTTTCTATGGAGACGTGTCGCGTCGCGTCTCATCATGTCGCTTTCGTCGCTCTCCTAGGACAACGGGTGCTATATATTTTCAAATTCATAATTAAATTTATTATTCGTATTTTTTTACGCCACTTCAAGTCAGCCCTTGACTGCAATCTCACCTGATGGTAAGTGGTGATGCAGTCTAAGATGGTAGCGGGCTAACTGCTAGAGGTATGGCAGTTCCCTACTCGGTTTCTACACGGCATCGTACCAGCACGCTAAATCGCTTAGTGGTACGTCTTTTTCCGCTAGGGGTGTAATTACAATTAATACCATAAATATCAAATTAAAACTATGCAATACATTACAACTATGTAATTCAAATCGTTGTGTTTTGTTGACTTAATTTCTAACATTGCAACTACAATTAGCAAGTTGATTTATCCATCACAAAGCCGTTATTTACAGTCCAAAATATATCCGCGGGCTAAATTCCAATATTGATGGCTAATTAACTAAAATGATTCGGTGCAGCGGCGCGGTCTGACGCCGGTGCCGCCGCAAATGCCAAAGATTTACAGTTTTCAGCCAACTCTATTTATTTTATTAATCCACGCTGAAATTACGTCCCTCGGGCTCTCTAAAACGATTTATTTAAAAGAACACTCGCCAACTTTTTGATCTAATTAGTTTAAAAACAACACTTCAAATTGCAAAATTTAATCCACATTTCCGGTGAATTGCGTTTGATTATTATTTATCTAATTAAAGTTGTGTTAAAACTATAATGATGATAAATTATAAGCCTTTTTAATCATAATATTTTTGTTTTAGTAAAAACCTAGAAATTAAGACTTTGACCCTAAGTTTATACTTATAATTAATATAAACTAGATGATGCCCGCAACTTCGTCCGCGTGGATTAAGATTTTTTGATTCCCACGGGAACTTTTTAATTTTCCGCGATAAAAAGTAGACTATGTCCCCAGGATACAGCCTACCCCTGTACCAAATTTCATCAATATCGGTTGAGCAGATGGGCCGTGAAAGCGTAGCAGACTATTCATAGCATGAATCATTAAAAACATCGTTATTTAATACGAATGTGTATCTCTTGTCGACAGTACCACCAAACATACTGGACGAGGAGAGCACGCAGTCAGCAGTGGCAGTGCGGGAGAACCAGAACATCAGCCTGGTGTGCAAGGCCGACGGCTTCCCCACGCCCAAGATCATGTGGCGGCGGGAGGACGGCCAGCCCATATCTGTAGATAGGAGAAAGAAAGGTAACTACCACTTTGTTGTAGCTTTTAACACATTGCCGACTCACTATTGATTATACGAGTCTACTTTCAGGAGAGAAGGGTTTGGCCATTGTCCACTAAGTGGACAAAGTAAGAGGAAGGACAGCCAATATCTGTAGATAGGAGAAAGAAAGATAACTACTATTTTATTGTGGAATTTAATGTCCTCCCGACCGAATGTCGGCCACGGCAGCCTATCTTCAGAGAGATTAGCCATCTGCGCGGGAGATATTACAGTGCATAAATGCGCATACACAGGTGTAATCTCTGTTCTTTAACTCTCAAAGCCCGATGGGAAGGAAAATCCAACACGACCGTTGGGAGATCAGGTGCGTGACCGACGTGCTCTCCGAGGCACCGGACTGAGAGTTTCTTATCAGAAAAACCCAATTACTTGCTATGGCCCTACCAGGGATCCGAACCCGGGATCTCGTCGGCCGCACTTGAATATGCTAACCACTAGACCAACGAGACAGTCAAAGGGAAGGGATTATTATTAGTCTCCTCTCATAAGAGAAGGGTTTGGCTATATTCTACCACGCTAGGCAAGTGGGAATTGTTGGTCTTCAAATACCTTTGAGAACATCATAAAGAACTCTTGGACATGCATTCTTCCTCACGATGTTTTTCTTTAGCGTTTCAAGCGCACATAGGTAACTCCGAAAAGTTAGAGATGCGTGCCCGCAGATCGAATCTCCTGCCATCCTCATAAAATTTGGGACATCTAGGCTTTCGCCGCTTTTTCTGTAGTTTTCCTTTTCTAATTCTAATTTAATTCTAATCTAATTCTAATTTCTAATTCTCATTAACGCGTTATTATACCATAAAAAAACATAGAAAAAATAAGTAATACCAAATCAAAGGGAGCCCCCCTTTGATTTAGTATTACTTACTTATTTATTCTCATATAATGCTAACGCCAATTTATAGTGAAGTTAGCATTAATTCGCTGTTAGTGGAGGCATTAAATCCCTGTTTTATGAATCGTCCCGTTGTTGACACGGTAATTAAACGAGTAAATCTATTCTAATCCCAGCGACCCGACGTCGGGTCGGTGGAAAATTAACTTTAACATAATTTTAAAACGGAAATGGGTGGTTCAGGTCATATTACGTTTATTACTATAAAATTATAGTACAATAGTATAAAGCATAGTCTAAAAAAAAGAGAAAAGCCTCAAAAATAATTATATAAGACTAGCTGATGCCTGCGACTTTTGTGAGTATGGATTGAGGTTTATAGTTCCCGCGGGAACTCTTTAATTTTCTGGGATAAAAAGTAGCTTAGGTGTTATTATAGTCTTTAATCTAATAACATCCAAATCCGTTCAGCCGTTCTGACGTGATTGAGTAACAAATTCAATTAAATCACCACATTATCCATCCAACAAACATCCATCCATCCAGCCATCCATCCATCCAAACATTCGCATAAATACAATATATTAGATATAGATTCAAAACTTGTAGAAGTTGATTTTCTTTTAAATTTTTACATTTAACTTTATGAAAGGCAGTTGATTTAAGTCTGTATTGATACTCATTTAGTTTCGACGCGAAATCGCTTCATCCATAACATAATAACATTTAGCTGCATGTTTCATGGATTGCTTGTCGCTGACACGTTAATGAATCCACTCTAATCCTCGACCCCCGGGGACCGAGTGGAGAAAAATCTGTTTAAAGATAATTATGCCACGGGAGCACCCAAGTAGGTACAGGTTAACCGCCAGAGAGAAAAGTGACCTAAAACAGAAAATACATAATTTTCAGAGATGTTTTAAATTACATATTATTTACCTATTAGAAACACTAAAATTAGTGGTACTTTGAGTTTAATACAACTTTTTTTGGCCGTATTTCTTGCTGATCCAGCTTCACTTGGGAAGTATTTCTAAGTTTATTTACATAAACTCAAGTTCTAGATCCAGTGGTTAAAGCTGGAAGTTCATGTTATATTACAATCAGTTACTCCTTTCATATTAGCTATAGGATACAGATGAAATGGCAAAAGTTATCAAGGCTCAAGTTCACAACAAAACCAAAGCGTATAGCTAATCTGCAATAAATAAATAAATGTGAATGTGAATCAATGTGCCTTGACCCTTATTACTAATTTCCATAGACATAGGATTTTTTCGCTACGCTAATTTCTAGTTGACGGCGAGTTGCGCATAAATTTCCATTAAACATATTAGGTAAATGGATATTCAGGCGCAATGTAAATAAGGCTTTCAAATTGCAATAAATGGTTAAGAAGTAGTCGATGCAAATAACTTAATGCTAGTAGGTATTAAACTGCCTCGTTGGTCTAGTGGTTAGCATGTTTGACTGCGGCTGACGAGATCCTGGGTTCGAGTCCCGGGTCGGGCCATAATAAGTGTTGAGTTTTCCTGACTAGAAATTCTCAGCACTAGCCCGGAGTTAGGAAGTTGGCGGTGTTTCACCCCCGTGCTTCGGAGAGCACGTTAAGCCGTCGGTTCTATGCCTGATCTCTCTCCGGTCGTGTCGGATTTTCCGTCCCATCGGGCTGAGAGTAAAGGAACTGAGAGTGCAACTGTGAGATTCGCCGCCGTAGCCGAAATAATGTCCCTATGAGTATTATTTTATATCACGTAAAGTAGGCAACTATTCTCAGCGTTGTTTCGCTGCTACAGGAAAATGAAAGATACTTTATTTACACAGGAATAATTTAAGAGCACGTTAAGCCGTCGGTCCCGGTTATATCACTAGCATGATAATAGTCATCAAAGCCCGCCAACCCGCATTGGATCAGCGTGGTGGGTCTAAGCTCTAATTCCCTCTCTCCTATGAAAGTGGAGGCCTGTGCCCAGCAGTGGGACGTTAATGGGCTGTAGTGGTGGTGGTGGTAGTACGTATTAACAACTTTAATCAAAAGGCACATAGATTATTTTACACATGTTAAAACATGTTATGATGCAATCAATTATTACATTTCATTTCAAATACCAGCAGAAAAATTTGAATATAAATTCTAAAATTTTAAACTTACACCCGTTTCATTCGAGCTGGGTCCTTTAGAGAACTCATTCGCCGACACGCGCTCTCACAAAAGCGCCGAAATTGAGTTTAATTTCAAAAGCGATTTTCTTTCACCGGCCGAAATTAACGTGTGGTCGTGAGGGCCGCTAATTGAGTGTGTGCGACCCGCTCTTGGAACTGTCACTCACACGGGGTGATTATTTTTCAGGGGCCGACTGATCACCGACGTTTTTAATTATTCCCCAAATTGAACTTTTTTGGGACCCTCCACATACGTACTCATAATGTTTTGCGGTCGACATATTATTATTTGATAATGAAATTGAAACCTGACGGAATTTCGATCGACCCGTCCTGTTTTATATCAGCTTTCGAAGTGACGAGGAGTAAACGTCGTCTGTTTATTGTGAATCATACTTAAAATTATGAATGAATGAATGAATGAATATACTTTTATTGTACACCACAAAGTAAAATAAATAACAGTAAACTTAGCTAATATTAAAATAAGTATACAATTTGGCGGCCTTATCGCTACACAGCGATCTCTTCCAGGCAACCAAAGGTTTAAAAGGACATTAGCTACAAATACAACCGGTAGAAGGTGCAGAAATAACAAAATAAATAAAAATATTTATAAAAAGCTATAAATTAGAATACATATTATATATACACTTATATATAATAAATAAAACATCAGTCATAAATACTACACACATAATATATAAATAAACATACATACATATATATACTCACAAATAAATAAATATACAAATAAATAAACGTAAACCTCATAAGAAAAAGAAATAGGTATCAAAATATATAAAAATAAACTACTAGACAAATAATAATATTATTGTGACAAATAGTAATTTTTTACAAGTCTTTTAAAAATATTTATCGATTGAGCCTCTCTGATGTCAAGAGGCAGAGCATTCCACAGCTTAACAGCTTGTACAGAAAAGGATTTATGGAAGAAAGAAGAATTATGAGTAGGCGTCCTTAAAACAAGTTTCCTTGTAGTACGGAGAACTTCTCCTGGACGGCCTACGAATTCAAACTTCTCCTTTAAATAAGCAGGAGATGAAGGATTAAATAACACACAGTACAGAATAGAAAGGATATGCAAGTTCCGGCGAAGACGGATGGGTAACCACTTGAGACGAGAACGAAATTGAGATACATGGTCATATTTGCGTAATCCAAATATGAACCGAATGCTAATATTTTGAAGTCTCTCAAGTTTATTGAACTGATCTTCAGTCAGGTTAATATAGCTGGCGTCAGCATAATCAAGAATAGGAAGCAGTAGAGTCTGTGCTAACATAATTTTTGTAGGAATTGGAAGAAAAGATCGCAGACGACGCAGAGAGCTAAGAGATGCAAAAGTTCTCCTACTAACCTGATTCAAATGATTCGTCCAACCCAAAGTGCAATCCATATGTATTCCCAAGTTTTTGACGGTATCACAAAACGGGATAACTATACCATTGTATTCAATGGGAGGAAGCACAAACCAGTCAACTCTAGAGATTAGGTACCGACTACCTATAATTATGGCTTGAGATTTTTTAGGATTTACATTAAGGCCATAGAATCTACACCACTCCAAAATTGAGTCAAGATCTTTATTTAATAGTTCAATGGCTGCTGGAAGATTCTCAAGAGTTGCCTGGGTGTAAATTTGGAGATCATCTGCATACATGTGGTAGAGAGAAGATAGCTTTTGAGTTATAGAATTAATGAAAATAGAAAAGAGTAATGGTGACAGCACGCCGCCTTGAGGTACACCAGCAGTAATATCGCACCAAGACGAAAGCGTTTCTTCGATACGAATACGCTGCCGACGACCACTAAGGTAACTATGAAACCAGTCAGTTGCTGATGGAGATATGTTAAGAGAACGCAGCATACCCACAAGTATATCATGATCAACCGTGTTAAAAGCATTGCTGAAATCCAGCAAGGTTAATACTGTGAGCTGCTGATTATCCATGCCCCTACGAATGTCATCGGTAACTTTAATCAGAGCAGTAGCCGTACTATGCCCAGAGCGAAAGCCAGACTGGAAAGGGTTAAATAAGCAATTTTTGTTTAGGAAAAGGTTAAACTGATAGTGTATCAATTTTTCAAGGACTTTGGAAAGAAATGGTAAGATTGAGATGGGACGAAAATCAGAAAAATAAGAGGGATTAGTCTTTTTTGGAAGAGGTACAACATTTGCACTTTTCCAGGCATCAGGAAATTTGGAGGTCAGAATGGATTCATTTAAAATAAGTGTAATAATAGGAGTAATAATATCAAGGAGAGGAATAATCATATTACGGCTAACATCGTCACAACCAACGGCATTAGAAGAAATGGACAATATGGTCTTCTTAACATCACATGCAGAAAACTGACTAAAATTGAACGGAGGATAAGTAGCAGTTGGAGTTGTCAAAAGAGAATGAATGGTTTGTGATTTATCTGAACTATTAATAGAGTTCTGAGGAGAGGTGAAATATTGATTCAGAAGATCAACGTCAATACTAAGAGGTGATGAATGATGAGATTTTTTACCAACTCCAACAGTTTCAAGAAACTTCCAGACACGTGAAGAGTCGCCGTCCTCGACTGATGTATGAATATGGCGTCGCTGTGCATCTCTACACAATGTATTGCAGCGATTCCTAATTTTGTTGTATTTCCTCTGATTCTCAACAGATGGATTGCACTTAAGCTTGGACTTCGCTATACCTTTCTTAAGAATACTATTCTTTAAATCTAGTGAGAGCCAAGGCGCAGGTAAATGCTTAAGTCTAACCGGTTTAACAGGCGCATGGATATCAAAAAGTTGAGTTAGTAAGAAATTGAAAATATCAACTTTATGGTCCACACCAGATGCAGTCTCAATAACGGACCAGTCAATTTTGCAAGCGTCGTCACGCAATCGATCTAAATCCATTCCCGCAAAATTACGCCGCAGAAGAATTTTAGGTTTGATTTTAGGAGGGCGCAATTTATACGAAAGAAAAATTAAATCATGATGAGAAAAGGCATCAGCCGAGCACTGACCGTGCTTAGAAACAAGTTCTGGCGATGACACTATTATTAAGTCAAGAAGAGAAGGAGTACAGTTAGGAAGTTTGTGGGTAGCCGAAAGGGGAAGGATTTGCAAATTACAAGAGTCAATGATAGACTCAAGTTTGGCAGCCCTATTGTCGCCTTTAAGTAAACAAGTATTAAAGTCACCCATTAATATTGAATGAGTGTAAGTAGGGAGAAGTGATTCTAAAAGTGATTCGAATGAGGGAAAATAATTAATAGTAAGAGAGGGACTATAGAACACTCCAAGTAGGATTTTAGTTGTCTGAGATAGGGAGACCTCAATTAGTAAATGCTCAGCGGCATCAACGGGAGGCGGTTGACACGACGAACTAACGATTTTGAAAGGAATGTAAGATCTAAGATAGATCGCCACGCCACCACCACCCTTGTTGATGCGATCATTTCTTATAAGATGGAACCCAGGCAAAGAATATGAAGAAGAAGGCAGACAGGGCTTAAGCCAAGACTCAGACACTAAGATGGCATGAATATTCTGGGACTCAAAAGACGCAAGCATATCTGAGTAATGTGCCGGAATGCTTTGTGCGTTAATGTGAACAGCATTAAAGTTTTTCACGCAATCGGAGAAGTAAGAATCAAGAGTTGCATTAAGTGGAAGAGAAGCGGTTGTACTGTGGTAACTTGCATCACTTATTGTCACATCGCTAGAAGACAGAGACAGAAATAAGTCACTATCAACACTAATATTTGAGGATACCATAAGTATTATAATTAAATAAATAAATATGTATAATTATATAATACAAACTAATAATATACAATAAATATTAAATAAAACTAAAACCAAATGTACCCGTGCTATTACAAATCCACCAGCAAAATGAAAGAGAATATAAAAAAAGTAAATCACAATAATTGTCAAAAACCTAAATAAAACAAACAAAACAGCAACTTTAATTTAAAAACTACATTATGAATAATAGAAAAAAAAAAATATTCACACAAAAATAGCTCGTCCGGCCTTTTTTTAAAACCAAATTAAAAATTAAAATTAACTTAACTATGTTTTACACAGCTCGCAAGCAACCCGCCCAAAGTAAGGCACTCGCAAAGTAAGACATACAGCATGCGGTAACATAAGCACTGAACACCCAGTTCCTACCCGAGCGGGCTACTAGCATCGTGTAAAAATGGCTTAACAATATATTAGATCTATGGCACAAATAAAAGACAACTGACAAAGATATTGTCAGTGCCATTTGTCAACTGTCAGCACTGAACTGTCATATTGTTCAAATCATACCATAAAAACGTACATTAAAAAACTACCTTCAGTTGTGATAAAGATTACAGTCGTAAACAAAAGGTTAACTACTTATGTTTATAAAACTGAATCTTATACCTAACATATACCTAAATGACTTACACTGCACTAAACTAACGACGAACTATTAAATTCCAACCAATCCATTATAATTATATCTAAGACACAACAACCAACACTTATTTCTTAATAGGTTTTCTAGGCCTAACGGTTTTATTGACCCTCGGAGTTACGGAGGCCGCGACCGGTGCCGAAGTCCCAGGCGCAACGCCAGCAGGATCAGGGATCGCATTTACTTCAGCCACGGAGACCACTCTGTGGCGCACGCCGTCGGGCCCTAACACCACAACACAGCCGTCCCGTGTCCAGCATTGCGACACACCAAAGCGTTGGCGGGCTGCGATGAAGGCCTCATGTCGTCCCTTAGTCATGAACTCCGATAGTGTTATTCCACTGCCCTTCAGTTTAGTCTTACAGAACCATGCTTTATCACGAAGCTCCTGATCACGAAATTTAACTAACACCGCTCTGGGCTTGTCACTGTTAGGACGGCCCAAGCGATGACACCTGGAGATTGCGCCCACCTTGATATCAGGCAAATTGAGCCGGTCACAGAGTAGATCAGCGATGCACTGGACTGGATTCTCATCATGGGATTCAGAAACCCCATGTACAAGTAACATCTTTCTCCTAGACCTGACCTCCATATCATCTTGTTGCCTGGAGAGTAGTTGTAGCTGCAGCTGAAGATTTTCGAGTGCTGTCATGACAAACGACCTGAATACTTGAAATTGCGCGTTAATGTTCGACGAGGGACTCGCAGCTGGAATGGAAGTTCGAACCTCCTTCTGAAACTCATCCATCCGTGACGTGAAGTTTGCAGCAAGCTCTTCAATGGATTTCTTAAGCAATTCCATGTTGTAGTTATAGGTTACAATTTACTAGTGTGCACGCACTGTATTATTTTGTTGTTGGAAAGTTCAAACAATTATTGGAAAATAATGCTGGTGAATTAAGAAAAATACTAGTACAATTTCATAATAAAATTAACTGATTAAACTAATTAAAACTTTAAAAATACGAGAGCAAATAAAAACACGTCAACACAATTGTGCGCCTACCCACCGAAAAAAAAAAAATTATAAATGCGTAAGTGTGTTTGTTTGTTGGTTTATATATGAAAAAGGGGTCACGACCCTCAGTAATGAGGAATACGACACAGATAGTCTGGACATCGAACATAATTTATGTGGAGGCACCCTCAAATTTGGATCGTGATAATCCTTTGTTAGGAATAATGAAACATCGCGTTTTTTTTAAAAACACGTTAATGGAAAGAGTTCTTTGAAAGGCAATGAAAAGCCTCCGCGATTTAAGATCATAATGGAACACATGCCGCCCCATTCTCGCCAGAGGCGTTATATGGACTTATTTATAGTGAACCCATTTCACAATTTCGTTTCTGAAGCTACGAGCATATTTTTGTGCTAACAATTTCTTTTGCGCCGAAAATTTGCAGACGCTAGTTAGCTATTTTTTACTGGTTTCGTTTTTTTCTAAAGTTATTTCTTATAGCCTTATACATATATTAGGCTTCTACAATTTTTTTCAATATCTATACTAGATAATAATGCGAAAGTTTGGATGGATGGATGGATGTTTGTTACTCAATCACGCCAGAACGGCGGAACGAATCTCGATGAAATTTGGCACAGAGATAGATTATAGTCTGGAATAACATATAGGCTCCTAAACTACTTTTATCCCGGAAAATAAAAGATTTCCCACGGAAACCAAAAAACCTCAATCCACGCGGGCGAAGTCACGGGCATCAGCTAGTCCGATAATATGTCTTTGGTGCAACAGACTCATTTAGAAAGATTTCATTGAAGGAAGTAACTAGATAGATAGATAAATTCTTTATTGCTACACAAGACTAACTACTAACTAGATTGAAACAGCCCAATTTTTTTTCTGTCCGAATTTTGAATCGGGCGTCTCAGCAACCTAAAAAAAAACTATTGAACGAATTTAAATGAATTTTGGCTTGCGTGCAACGTATGATTTGGTTGAACATATTATAGAAAGAAAACATATTCTGAAAAAGAATAGAGTTTCTTTGTGAAAGAGAATGATTTTACATCAATTAACGCAAGGTATAATTGCAGTGAGTTTAAAATATTTCGCATAATTAATTATTATGCATACACAAGTCTAATACTACTAAGTTTTAGTCTAATCCTAATAATTTAATGTACTTACTTAGACACCAAAACATCCCATCTACTCGGTGCATCAAACAAACCAAAATTGGAAAGCCGAATACATTCGACTAACATTATTTCGAATTTTCCAAAGCAAAGTAGAAAGGGTAATCCGCCGCTAGTAAACGAGAATGCTCCGGGGATGAAATTGTAAAATCATCTAATGAATGGTCTCTTAAAACGCCTGGAGCGGGGGAATGGAGTCAAAAGCTCCACGCCAGTCTTAAATTCACACTTTCATCCACTCCTAACTAACACTTTCCGTTAAACCGTTCAATATAAGCCGGCCTCGTATAAGACCAAATAAAGGCTTAAAAAGTGAATACCAGCGGTTGTGGTCGTGGTATTAATCAAAACCACTGAGTTTCTTGCTGGCTTTTCTCGGCAGGAATTCATTCCGAACCAGCGGTGAATACACTGGACGATTCAAAAGCACTTTTAAAAGTTTATTTGAATTAAAAGATTGAAGTTTGAAGATCAAAATCATGACAATGAGAGTCCTTACAAGTAAGTTCAAATCAAAAATATTCACACTTACCCATTAGAGATTAGCCCGCTACCATCTTGGACTGCATCCACCAGAGTTGAAATTGCAGTAAAGGCCTTACGTGACGTGAAAATAATTGATCCCTATAGAGAAGGTTGTTTTGGTTTAGCAATTAAAATGCTAAACAGGCATTTCCATAAAAAAAATTCGCCGTTCGTATTCCACAAGCATAACATTTTGAGCCATGTTTTTACATATGCCTTATTATCTTAGCCTAACTAACTGCCTCGTTGGTCTACTGGTTAGAATGTTCGACTGCGGCCGCCGAGGAACCTGGTTCGAGTCCCTTAAATAAGTATTGGGTTTTTCTTACTGCAAATTTTCAGTATTAGCCCGGAGTTAGAAAGTTGGTGGTGTTTTACCCCCGTGCCTTAGAGAGCACGAAAAGCCGTCGGTCCTGCGCCTGATCTCTCTCCGGTCGTGTTGGATTTCCGTCTCATCGGGCTGAGAGTAAAGGAACAGAGAGTGAACCTGTGTTTGTGCAAAGACTTGTGCACTTTATTATCTTCCACGCAGATGGCTTATCTCTCTGGCGATTGGCCGTCGTGGCCGAAATTCGGTTGGGGGTCTTCCACGCAGATGGCTTATCTCTCTGGCGATTGGCAGCCGTGGCCGAAATTCGGTCGGAGGATATTGTTACTATTATTTTAGATGGCGTCTTTTAGTGCAGCAAAGTAAAGTAGGCAACTATTCTCAGCGTTGTTTCGCTGCTACAGGAAAATGAAAGATACTTTATTTACACAGGAATAATTTTCTGGACTAGGTAATTCCAGAAGTAAAATTGCTGAATGAACAGATGCACTAATTAATAATTCTTAAAGCTTTAATTGGCTGAGTAGCTGACTGAGTTACCAAAACATTAATAAGGCACTGAAAGTTCCTCTCCTCTCATGTATACAAGGTAGATCTTTTTAGGCGGTTCTATCTGTACTATTAATTGTAGTATTTATGTACAGATTATTATCCTAATGTGGGTACTTTAATAATGAATTACAAATGCGAATGTTTGGATCGATGGATGTTTGTTACTCAATCACGCCAGAATGGCTGAACGGATCTGGATGAAATATGGCACAGAGCTAGAACTATATCTGGAATAACACATAGGTTACTTATTATCCCAGAAAAAAAAACCTATCTTTTAACAAATAACTTTTTCAGTTTTTTGTTAAATTTGACGAATTTTTTGCAGATAAATTTTAATTTCACAAAACATTATTTGCCAAACAAATCATTTATTATTGAAACAACGCAGATCATAAAAACGTTAGATACAACGTCTTTTTTGTGTCGGCAAGTACTTAAAAAACTACAACCTCTAAGATATACAAATAAAAGAGTTCCCGCGGAAACCATAAAAACCTCAATCCACGCGGACGAAGTCGCGGGCATCGGCTAGTTTCAAATAAAAACAAATTAAACAATTCATTCTAATCTAAAATAAACATAAAACATCACTACGGTCAACAAGTGCGCGATATTCACTTTAATATGGAGCCGCACACGCTAGCATTACATGACAAAATATAGTCTCCAATAATTATGTTTTCTAGGAGTTTATTATAGAAAAATACACACTTACAAACAATTGAATTACCATACGAATCGATTCCGGAATAATTTAATGCCATTTCTAACGTTGCGCAAGATAAGTTGCCAAAAATTTATACTAATAACTATATTCGTGGTAACATCCGGAACGCATTAGGTCAAAACGGAATATGTACATACGAGTATAAAGACTTTCGGAACGAAACAATTATTTCCCACTTACGCATACGGTAGCACGTACTAGGGACTATTAGGAAAATAATTCCCGAATTTCGGGGAGATTTGCCGCGATAGATAACCGCGTACACCGGGTAATTAGCGAATGAATATTAATGGTTACGTGATAATTACACACGGGTGCGACTTTATGGCGAATATTATGGAAATATTGCCACAAACGCGGTTGCCAATATGCTCTATCCCCATGTGTATGTGGTATTTTTTAAACTCTGCTCCAAGTCACTGGCCATGGCTGAAGCTTCAATAGGGATGATGACAACTCAATCAAATCAGCAACTCTTTATCAAACTTTAAAACGCGCTTCTATTCTATTTTATTTATTTTATTTTATTATCATAGGAAAATCAACAGCGATTCTGATAAACAATAATACTTAAACACTAACAGGATCAGTATGGCCAATTACAGATTTTCTCAAACATAAATTAATTACAAGAAATGAGAGTGAGTTTAAAAAAATTTTAAGAAAGTAAGTGTAACAAACTTACGACATGTGCAATGATAAGTATAATGTTTTAGTCTGTATGCATGCGTGTGTGTGTGTGTGTGTGTGTGTGTGTGTGTGTGTGTGTGTGTGTGTGTGTGTGTGTGTGTGTGTGTGTGTGTGTGTGTATAACTATTGGTGGAGTTGTGTAGTGTGTCGCTTAAAGGTATTTTTAGAGTGGCGGAAGAGGTCAATTTCCGAGTAGATTTTATTATAGGTACGAGTCATTCTAGTTATTGCGGAATTTTGGGAGTAGTTTTTCCTTTTAAATGCCACGTGGAGGAGTGCAGTATGTCGAGTCCGTTTAAGAGGTGCAACTAATTTAATTTTGGACAATAGGTACGGACTTTCTATTTTACCGTTAATTAAATCATATAATACTAACATATCAGCTATTTGCCGCCGCTGCCCACAAGTTTGTAATTTATAGCGCTTACAATTATTCATATAGTCAAGAGGCTCAGAGTAAGTGCGAAAATTTAAATGTTTTATAAACTTGCGTTGTATCTTCTCTATTGCCTCGCTAGGCTTTATGTAGCAAGGTGACCAAATGCTGCTGCAATATTCTAAGTTGCTACGCACGTATGCGGAGTACATTGTCTTAAGTGTACTAATATTCTTAAAGGGTTTACAAGATCTTAAAACAAAGCCCAGCATAGAGAAAGCCTTATTAGTGATTGCTTCAATATGAGGATTAAATGACATGAATGAATTTCTAGTATGGGAGTTTGTTTAAAATAGGTACATAGCTGTAACGTCATCAAATTTCAACGCACTTTTTTTCTTTAATCCTTAATTAGAGTGAATCAAGTGTCAAATCAATCTTCAAATCAAGAGTGAATAGGCATCTTTTCATCATCTTATCATTTCATCATCTTAGGCTGCATCACCACTTGAATGCAAATCTGATTGCAGCCAAGCGCTAGCCTTATATTTAAAAAAAAAAATTACCAAACTTAATAGGATGTGAATTTTAGGTCTTTCGGAAGACCCTCTATTTTTATTTTTTTTTGACATAGGCACCATCCCTATAAACCATACTTCCATACTAATATTATAAATGCGAAAGTGTGTCTGTCTGTCTGTCTGCTTTCTGTGTGCTTTCACGGCCCATCTGCTCAAACGACTTTGATAAAATTTGGTACAAGAGTAAATGTATCCCGGGGAAAGACATAGGCTACTTTTTATCCCGGAAAATTAAAGAGTTCCCGCGGGAATGAAAAATCGTAATCCATGCGGACGAAGTGGCGGGAATTCTAGTTATTAAGAAATCTTTGCTAATATTATAAATGCGAAAGTTTCGTTGGAATGGATGTTCGTCACTCAATCACGCCAAAATGGCTGAACGGATCTGGATGAAATTTGACACAAATAAATAATAAAATAAAATAAATAAAAAGAGATAGATTATAGTCCGACACATCACATAGGCTACTTTTTATCCCGAAAAATTAAAGAGTCCGCGGACGAAGTCGCTTGCATCAGCTAGTTGATTATAAATTAAAAATTTATCACTACCGCATATCAAACCCAGGCCCTCTGAAACTTATAAAACAGCAGCGCTCACCTCTGCGCCTCGCATCGCAATATCTACACTAAAGTATACTTACCCACTCTAAAGTGGGCAAAGTGGTTGGTAGTTAGTTATGTATCATTTTACAAATATAGTCTAGAAGGTGTCATAATAACGGCTTTAGCGATAAAATATTTAAGGAGACGAGTGTTGGGAGTGCGATCTTATAAATATTATGTAAGCAGAACTTGGTAACGTGAAAAGTTGGGCCTCGTTGTAATTAGTCTCCTGGCAGTACTTAGCGAGTAGTCTAAGATGGAAGCGGGTGATGGAAGGATTATACTAGTGTAAGAACTCGAAAACAAGAGATTTTCATTTTTATTTCTCTCTCTCTGTCACTCTCTCGCTCTGATATTCCTCATTACTGAGGGGCATGACCCCTTTCCATTAATCACATAATGGTAGAAGTTTTCTTGGGATAATAATGCGGTGGGTTCCCACGTCCTTCCGCATACGACACGTCTATGAGTATATTTTAAACTCTTAGGTTTGTTACGATTATTATCAGATATTAGTGATAATAACTGGGACGGACGGCTTTACGTGCTCTCCGAGGCACGGAGGCCACCGTCGGTCACCCAGCCAGTTACCGATTTGCGTCAACGTTATTTAACAATCTCAATTCAACTTTAAAACTGTATTGCAAAGTAAAAAAGCTGAGTTCAAGTCCAAGGTTCCAGTTGATAATCATACTAATATTATAAATGTAAAAGTGTGTTTGTTTGTCTATCAATCGGTAGGTTTTGGTAGATTTACTCGACTATTCAAAAGCACTTGTTAAAACTTGAATGAAATATGTACCTATTTTTTTGATTTTTTATTCACGCCGCAACGGAGCAACGTACCGGCGTCGCGTCGTGATTTATACGTGATTTATACGCATGGGTACAGTTGAGGACCTGGAGAGTGACATAGGCTACTTTTTATCCCGGTATATTAAGGAACTCTCGCGGGAATAAAAAAATACTTAAACCACGCGGACGTGAGCATCAGATAGTTATAAAGTTACACAGAAATAAAAGATGTATAGTAATTCTATTTGTTCCAGTAACAGTATACGAAGGCGACACGCTGAGTCTCCAACGCATCAGTCGCACGGAGATGGGCGCGTACCTTTGCATCGCGACCAACGCGGTGCCGCCCTCCGTGTCCAAGAGAATCATCGTTGATGTAGAATGTAAGTTATACCACATATACTATCTGATCAGATCTGATCAGAAATAGTTTTTGAAGTGAAAATTTCTTTAGCCGCGTTGAGCACTTTTTGGTAGAGGGTATAAATATGGAAACGCGTGATCGACACCGTGACTGACACCTCGCGCCGTGACCGACACCTTGGCACATTGTGACGAAGACAAAAGGTCTTATATATCAATATAGTTTATAGTACATTCGTAATTAAACTTTAATGCCTTAGTTTTTTTTAATAATATAGTCTTTGATAGGCAGAAAATTAATCTTTATAAGCAAATAGGTGATACTCACAATCGATATACTAGAAACCGCCATCTAGTAACAGCGTCGTATTGTGTGCGCAAGGTGCAGAAATCCTTTGTGGGGTCGAGTGTACGCTTTTATAACATGGTTCCTAAAGAGTTTCTGGATTTGCCATTACGTAAATTTAAAGAATGTGTTAAACAGCATTTGTTAAGTCGAGGGTTTTACACTATCGATGATTTTCTGAATGAGAAAGTTGCATGGAAGCAACCGGCCTCGCATCCAGTGACCCACAAGTCAGTATAAAACTTGTAACATAATGTACCTATGTGTTGTATTGTTTTCTTATTGTAGCCTTTTTCTTTTTTGAGAAAAGAGCAACTGCTGAGTTTCTTGCCGGCTCTTCTCAATAGAAGCAGCTTTCCGAACCGGTGGTAGAGAGTCTTAACGTATCATAAGTGGCACAAGTTGTCCTACATGAAATAAATAAATCATTTATCATTTATCATTATCATTTATTTTAATTATTCGTTTTTACTTCTATCGGCAGTCCCTATGACTGCCAATTTTTTTATTGCACTATAAGCTTGCGCTTGACGACAATCATGCTTGCAAAGCAATGATGGGGTCTAGGTTGGAGCGCGCATGGCTAGAAGAGGTACTTAAGTTATACATGGCAAGGAATACATGCGCTGGAAGGGCACTCCACATCCTGGTTTCGAATCAGAAACGTAGAGCAGAACCGTTTCGTAAAATTACAAAATCTATACTAAGGAGTTCCATAACGTATCTGAGTGCGGCTTTTGTTACTCAGATTGTCAAAGCATCATTATTCAATTAGACACGGAGAAAGAATATTTCCGAGAAAGCGGGAATCCCTTTAAAGGTCTCAGATTCCCCTTTATTTCCATTACAAGTACCAGGCAGCTGGCTAAACAAAAGCGACTAGTGATAATTGAAAGATAATATTTTTCCAAGGTGAACGTCTTGGGACGTTGCAGACGCTCAAATCGATTTCCCTTTCCTTTGGAAGCATATTCTTAATGATACGCAAATAGGGAGTGCGCAGAAAGAGGTTTCCAGTGTGGCATAAGTCTCTATTTCCTTCTAGTTATGTGTATGGTATCTATAAATAAATAAAAATGCGAAAGTTTGGATGTATGGATGTATGGATGGATGTTTGTTACTCAATCAAGCCCTAACGGCCTAACGGATCTGGCTGAAATATGGCACAGACATAGATTATAGTCTGGAATAGCACATAGGCTACTTTTTATCCCGGAAAATTAAAGAGTTCCCGCTGGAACCAAAAAACCTCAATCCACGCGAATGAAGTCGCGGGCATCAGCTAGTGAAAAATAAAACAAAAACAAAAGCTAAACAGGCATAAAAAATAGTTTAATTTTTGGCCACCAGATCAGATGAGTTTGTGGCACAAAATTATTATTTCTACACTTCTCAGTACACGCTAAGCACTCAAGATTTTTACTACGTGCATATTACTCCAGTTTGTTTCCTAGACTTGTATATAAGCTGATCCAAATTTAAAACGAGTAAGTAACGCTCAAGGCAAGAGCTAATAGGTAATAAATAAGACTGCTGCATGCTATATAACTGAATGAAATTTTGTTTTACATCTTTAGCACTCCAAAGTGTGGCACAAAATGTTTATCTCGTACAAGCAAACATAAAAGTAAAAGTGTTTTTCTGCCCATCCACTCGAGATAAAAAGTTCGTGCACAATTAAAACTACGCTTAACACACCATTTTGGTGGAATCGCACCATAATTGAGCAGAAAGATATTACAAAGTTAAAATGAACTCGCAAGTACAAAGTATCAACAAACTAAATGGCTAAATCATATCGAAAATGAAATTCCAAGATAAAAATCAAAACAAAAAAATGCAGATGTCTGTGAAAGAAAGGCCCCAAGCTGGTAAAAGCTATTTGCTCTTATGAATTGCATTGACTGGGAATGAAATTAAAGTGGCGATAGAGCTGCCACTCGCCATTCACGCGATGACAGTAATTTTCTGGAGAAATTGGAATTTTAACTGTTGCGAAATGAAAATTCTATAATAAATTTTATGTCCCATAATTTCTTGTTGGTTTTGAAAGACATTATTTTTATGATAGATTTTAATTGATTTATATTATAAATTGATATTTCTTCTAGTTATATATATAGTTCGCGTGCGAGTTGAATGCAGAGCAAATGTATGGTGACACATACACTTACTCTGCATTCAACTCGCGCGCGTTTGTACCTGTTTATGAATACGCAAGTTAAACTAACTGTGAAGTGTTATTGTTGAGGAAAAGTCTTAACTACGATTTTTTTACGCTGATAGCTTTTACACGCGACTTCGATGACGTTAAGTTCAATATGCACATTAATTTAAAACACCTATTTTGCCTCCTTAGGGATTGTTTTTTTTTAAATCCTTTCTTAGCAGATACCTACGTTATGATAGATATCTCTATTCCTCAATTCCTAATTTCAGCACGATCCGTCCAATGGCTTGAATTTTGCATTGCTAAGTCAGTCACCTTTTTCTTTATATCTGTACTAGCTAATGCCCGCGACTTCGTCGGCGTGGTTTAAGTTTTTTTTATTCCCACAGGAACTCCTTAACTTTCCGGGATAAAAAGTAGCCTATGTCATTCTCTAGGTCTTCAGCTATATCCATGCCAAAAATCATGTCAATCCGTTTCTTTTTTGCGGCGTGATTGAAAGAAAAACCAACAAACAAACACACATTCACATTTATAATATTAGTATGAAGTGTGATGATAATTTATATTAGATAAAACAAATTCAACCCACCAAGTTTGTCTGTTTCACTCAACAATTCTTGAAAGATAATGTCTCAAGAAATATTTTGTTTTATATCAGCAGATAGTTTGTTTCTCAGAGAGAGTTTGAATACCTATAGCTACATAATCGTTACTTTGGGCTCCCTTTCTAAGGCCGAAGCAAGTCCGCTGATAGAAGCCATGTGGCTAGCTAGCATAGGGCTAGCTTGTAGTGGACAAAAAAAAAAAAGTGGATGTATTGTTCTGAACACATAAATCAAATATTCCACCAATAAAATCAAGAAGAATATCCTGAACCAAATCACCCGCATAGGGTCGTAAATCCCATATTCATGCCGAAGTCTTCATAAAAATATCATTATATAAAATTGCAAAAAAAAAACAATAAAATAGCACCCTGCTTAGTATACACGCTAGGGCTGGTACTTGGTAGATAATGAAGTCATCCACCATGCGCATATAAGGAATAAAGGTGGACTTTATAAATATTTTAAACCGTCGTAGAATATTAAACCGTATCACCCGGCCCCGGGTAATATTCGTCCTGAAAATTGCCATCATAAACTCTGGGAATGTGAATTACGTTCTCAAAGTGTGGATTTTATTATCCGGGGGAGATGTGAAAAATCGTCGGCTGCGTTCGGCTGCGCTCGGGGAACTTCGTGGCTATCTGTCATCATTGAGGGTTTATGTATTGCTCTTATGTACTGATGCCTAGATTCCGATAGTCTCGCTTTCTAACTTCATTGGCTGAGCCAAGCTTCTGTGGTTTTTATTTCCACAACAAGTTGGCTCTTGACTGCGATCTCACCTGATGGTAAGTGATGATGCAGTCTAAGATTTTATTAAATCCATACCCCTAGTCGGTTTCTACATGGCATTGTACCGGAACGCTTAATCGCTTGGCGGTACGTCTTTGCCGGTAGGGTGGTAACTAGCTACGCCTCCCACGAGTCCGCACCAGAGAAAATTCTGAAATTGTACATTCCCCAATTGACCCTGCCGGGAATGGGCGAGGCACCGCAAACTTCCTGACTCCGGGCAGTAATGGGGCATTTCTTGCCAGAACCCAATACCTTATTTTATTATAGGAATCGAACCCAGGACTTCATCATACATGTTAACCACTGGACCAAATAGGCAGTTATAATAACTGTATATTATATAATATATCTCACAAGCACCGATCTACAGGTTTTTAAATACTGCACCATCCCGCGCTCCGTTTATTAATCCTTTCACCAAAGGTGGTCTGTAAAAGATAAGACCGTCTTTGCACGTTTACATTAAAACTACGAAAGAAATTCCACTTCTTTTTTAATTGTAGGTACTTACACTGTATAAAGTATTAAAGATATCTAAATAAAATATATTTATTTTATTATATTTAGATATTTTTAACGTGTTAAGTTCCTTAAAAGAGAGACGTGAAAAATAGTCGGCTTCGCTCTGGAAAGCTCTGGAAAGTTCGTGCCTATCTGTCATTATTGAGAGTTTATAAACGACTCCCCAGCTTGCGATAGTTTAACTTTGGCCCCTTGCATGCGCTCGCTGGCGGCCCTACCTACTTGGATTACTCACATGATTAATGTTGGAGACTTTAAAATGTAATGTCTAAAGCTTATTCTTGTTACTGCACTCATAATATATTCATAGTTCCATCCGTGACTTGTACATCCACTTATAATTAAGGTTTCCACTGTGCACCAGCGCTGCAGCCTGCTGCAGCATGATGCTAAGATGGAGACCTATGTTTGGTTACGTATCACGATACCTACTTAATATGAATTTAATTATAAAAGTCCATAAAGTGATCAAATAAAAAACAATTTTTTTCTTTCTTTTTGGTATAATATTTGGCAGATAGTCGCTTTTATAACATAGGCATGCCCTAAGAAAGAATTATTTTCGAAAATTCAACCCCGAAAGGGGTAAAATCTGTATGAAAATCAGCCCCATAGAAGTCTTGAAAATTGTCTGAACTTTCGTTGTTTTGTTCCAGTTTCACCCATGATCTGGGTGCCGAACCAGCTAGTGGGTGCACCAGCGGGCACGGACGTCACAGTGGACTGCCACACGGAGGCGCACCCGCGCGCGATATCCTACTGGGTGTACGATAACGTCATGGTGTTACCCACTAAGAAGTACGCCATCAACACCGAGGAAAACTCTTACAGGTGATTTTCGCTTAGTCTATAGACTTGCGTTTGACGGTTTTCTTAGAAAACTTTCCTTGTTTAGAAAAGGAAAGAAAATATTCCGGATGGTAAGCAAGAATAATTATTATCTTTGTTGGAATATGCCTGCTCTAGGCAAGTATACTTCATCTATTTTCGTTATCGGTCTTATGAGTTTCGGAGTGAGCAAAAAGTCTGTAAATACATCCATAAATATAATACATTATAAATGCGAAAGTGTGTCTGTCTGTCTGTCCATCTGTCTGTCTGCTACGCTTTCACGGCCCATCTGTTCAACAGATTTTGATGAAATTTGGTATGAGGATAGTTTGTATCCCGGGGAAGGACAAAGGCTACTGTTTATCCCGAAAAATTAAAGAGTTCCCGCGGGAATCAAAGAAAAAATCTTAATCCACGCCGACGAAGTCGCGGACATCATCTAGTACTAATATAATTATATACATATTCTAAAACATGAAAATCGGTTTGCCATCTCGCAGCAAACTAATCACTTACAATTCACAAACTATTCATTGATATTAAGTATGTCTTAATTTATAATGCAAGAGCCGAACATTATCTTAGTTTCAATTTCAAATCAGAGCGCCAATATATTATGCTCTTGTTAATAGTCAAAGAGCCTTCAACTAAGCCTATTATCGACTAGTGCTAATAGGCTTTACTGTCATGAAACTCAATGCATAATGCTGGATGTTGAGCTGGAGAGAGCTTGAGAGAGCTTGGAAGTGCTTAGTAGAGGGCTGCCGATACCCGTTCAAGTATTAATAGCATGTAAGGCGAGCTACTCGTCTCGTGCAAGTTGAACGACTTGTAAGCGAGCTCTCATTTGCATGGTTAAAATGCTTAACTGTTACCCATAGGCATATAGGCTGGTTTAGTATAATACACATTACATTGGTTTACTTTGGGCAGATATATAGCGGTGTATCTAGTTTGTGAAATCTTCTAGTAACTCGATACAATCCCAGAAAAAATGTTATAATTTAAAACTTTCTACCAAAAATATTGGCAAATTTTGATATCAAAATTATGACCAAGTTCTTTGCTAGGCTTTGGTTGGCAAGGTATAATTTTTTACACCTTTAAATAATGTGGATTCAAAATGTCATCCTACGAAACTTCAACTTTCTACGTACACGGATCAAAATTATAAAGCAATTCGCTTTATAATTTTGATGAGTGGGCGAGTAGGACCCGTTTTATGTAATTTTTGAAACTCTGTACCTCAAATACCTACCATAGATACTTGAAACTTATAGATTATCATCATATTATAAATGAGCTTAGTATAATCATACTGGCTGATGCCTTTTTTTTCAATCCTATCACTCACTTCTTTAAATCCACGCAAAAGTCACGCCGCTCAATTGCTCCTCAGAAGCGAGATTGAACATCAAACCAGCAAACACTAATTATTATAATTAAATGAGCACCTTATTGAACCATACAAGGTCGCCTCAATTTTCCAACCAAAATTCAATAACAGCCTCTTAATATTATAGGAATAATCTATTAATTAATTTCAAAATGTTTTCTTATATTGTGTTAGATCAGAAAATTGCTACAATTCGATATAAAAAAGTTTTGAGTTAATACAGTGAATAATACAATAAATCAGGGGGGCCAAAAAAGCTAAATAATGACGAGAAACATTGGAGCTGAACCCTTGGATTTACATTTCACGATTTCGTTTCTTTACTGTCTTATTCAGAATGCACTCAAAGAATTAATCGAGATGTCGCATTAACATTGAGCTGGCTCCTCGCTAGGCTTTATTAATAAAGCTTAATAACACATAATGCTCGCTTACGATCTCAAACGCCGGGGAGTGCTTTTAGCAGCCATACAATATTAATTGTATGCTACGAGTATGTGCATGTATGAGCCGTTTCACATTAACCTGATAACTTTTTAACCGACTTTCAAAAAAGGAGGAGGTTCTCAATTCGGCGCGTATTTTTTTTTATGTATGTTATCGCATTATGTCCGTGGTTTCTAAGCCGATTTGAGAAATGTTTTTTTCAGTCGTTAGAGGAAGCTCTCGAGGTGGTCCCATAAAAATTCTGACTCCAATACCTCAACCCTGACACTAAAAAGATAAAAATAAAAATTATTTCCAAAAAACCACCGACTTCCAACGCCACTGTAAAGTTAAAAAAAAAATTTATTTCTACCCCCTATGTTGAAGTCGGGCGAGCCTGATGCGTCAAAGGACATTGACCAGCGCCCATACAAAGTTCGCCTAACAACCAACAGTCATAATACACACATTATCGGATTCAAAATAACACATAAATACTATTGTAATTATATTTGAACAACGGACACTTCAGAGAATTTATTTATTACCAAAAATATTTTCAATTTTGAGGTTATTTCGACTCAATCTGCTTGAAAAATAAATATCATCGTCAACAAGTTTCGTCGTAGTTCACCAAAAACATTACAGATGGCGTTATAAATATTAATTTATTGTGCTTTCAATAGATGGCGTTGCGAGATTCGGAATACTAGCACACTCAGCGCTTCAAGCTGCTTTTATCTTATTTCTTAAGTTACGGAACCAGCGCTCAAGCGGTGGTATTGTTTATTATTTTAACCTGTAAGTTACAAGACGGAAAAGAACGGTAATTAATTTAATACCCATTTATTTATATTTTAATTAATTTGAAGTGTCCGTTGAAATCTAATATTTGGAATAAAGGTTAAAAAATAAGCTAAGAATTACTGTATATTTCAAAAGTATGTTGATTCTTAGGCGAATTTGGACAATGTCCTTTACTTATTCTTGTTCATTGATGTAGAATTTTAGTAATGTACTTATTATACCCACCCGACTTCAACATAGTGGGTAGAAATCAAAATTATTTTTTACTTTACAGTGGCGGTGGAAGACGGTTTTTTTGATAGAATTTTTTTCAGGGTTGATTTGTAAAATCATAATTTCTGAATTTTCTTTGATCAGAGGCCCAATTTTGTAAGCAAATACTAATCCTTTGACAGCAAACGTTTTACGTGAACTGTAGAGTTCATACATGCTTTTTGACGTGCAGGCATCTACCGGCTAAAAATTACAGCTACAGTGTAACGATCGCAATCACCTCTGATTGGTAACACTCTTCCACTATTGGAAAAAATCCGTTGACGCAGCAAGAATACCACAAATTCAGCCAATCACAACAACTGATACTGTAACAATGATTGATGCAGAAGTTACGTAATCGCACTGCAGGTTGAATTATCCGTTTGACAAACGATTACGATTATGATTTCTTTACACAACAATCGCTTAAATCCGTACATATTGTCTACGTTCGTGTTTTAGAACTATAATTCTTATTTTAGAGACGTCTAGGTACGTGACATAAAATTGACATTTTGAAATAACACTGATTTAAGCGATGTATGTGTTTAATATAACTGCCATACTGCCAACTGCCCTAACCGGTTAGCCCCTATCTTAGGTCAAGGGCTAGCTTGTGTAGAATAAAACAAAATAAAAAAACACCAGGATTTAAATCTCGATAGTCCAAATAAAAGGGGCCATTTTGTTCGCAGGGCGCACATGAAACTGACTGTCCGGAATCTACAAGGCGGCGATTTCGGCAACTACCGATGTATCTCTAAAAACTCCCTCGGGGAAACCGAAGGCTCTATTAGGCTATACGGTAAGAGATTTCCGTAACATTGAAACAGGGCAGCCCCTTTGGACCCTTGCTCTGTTAGGTAAACTCATTTGTCATTCAAAGTTAGTTCTACTTTCATAGCTATTAGTTGATAGTTAGGTATGGTACTCGTATTTATTTTATTTTCCATGGTTTGGGTGTTTGATTGATACCTTTTTTACCCGACTATGGCAAAGCCAAAATGAAGGGTTATGATTTTCGCAGTCTGTGTATGTATTGTTTACCGCAGCGCGTAAAATACTGAGCCGATTTATAAAATGAAGTATCCATCACTTCGTTATTATAGTCCGGGTAACACAGATTACGTTATACGAACAAAATCGATAAGACGGATGTTACACCCAAAAAAAGGGGATCAGCTTTGAAATTTCTTCCGTAGTCGGGTTACAGTTTTTAATAGTTTACTGCTTGCTGCAAGAAAAACTTGCCCTTCACAAAAATCAGTCTTATTTTATAATTTATGTGTTGGTTGATTATGAGGTGAATGAAAATAATGATGCAGTATAAGATTCACAAAATGAAAAAGAGCCTGAATTGAAAACTGAATTGAAACAAAATTGAAAAGGTCTGAAAAATTCGATGAATATGCAACTGGAAAATCTGTGAATGCTTGCAGTGTGTAACTTGTAATATGTGTGTAACAATATGATTGTCTTCCAAATTCTTAAACTGGATTTAGAAATACAATCTGGGAATTTTCGTTGATAGTTAAATTAAAAAGGGTTTTGGGTATGAGCTCGATATTTATCATAATTCTTAAGTATAATATTTAAATTATTAATAGAATTAACAAATTGGTTTGATTTCTAATAGTTATCTGGATTTTAACTCTGTAATCTTTCTTTCAGAAATCCCCATGCCTTCCACTTCGCCCAAAGCAACAGAGATGAAAAGCAATGCCAACAAAGAAAGTGAGTATAATTTTGACAGAGTCAAAATCAAACACAAACAAGAATTGGAATTATTTGACACTGTTATACGTAGTACTTATTAGTTCCATGGAGATATTATCTAAAAAAATCGCTTAAGTTTCGAATTTCCGTAAAAACGTAGCTTTACTTCCAACTCGTACTGAAGCTTACATAAAAGTTTTATATTGAATTGCTATACTTCCTTAAATATAAGTTCTTGAAAAATGTCCTCACATTATCATATGAAATTAGACATTCCAATCTCAGATCACGTTCTTAACATCAAAAGCTGGTATTACGCTTTGTGTAAATCGGTTTTTTAATGGTAGCCCATAATGGAATTATCTTACGACCGACATGGACCCATGGTTACGTTCAAAGAGACTTTAACTCGATTTTATTCTAGAATGTTATAATATTATCTAGTATATTTATGAAACTGTTTAATTATTTATTAGAACGAAATAAGGCCCCGTGAAGACCGGTGAAGACTAGAGCGGACGTGTTTTGCCGACCAATCTAGATTACCTACTGATAGATGACATAAAAAACTCATCACGTTATTTATCTTTAATCTGAGGCCCAATTCTCTAAGCAAATCGTAATTATTTGACACATTAAAACGTATTGCTCGAATTGTCTATGGAGTTCATGCATGCTGTTTACGTGCAGGCATGAATTACTCCTTAAACAGGTCGAATTGTCCGATTGACAAACTCCGATTATTGGTCAGCTAAACACATTACCGACCGTCTCTGCTCTGGCCTGGCATAGGTACATAACACAAAGTGAAAAATTAATGCCAGTACTATGAATGGTGGAACGAAATTGTTGAAGAGCAGTTTTATAAAATGTGGTTTGAAAAGCAATGTAGTTTAAAAACCTTATTGAAATATAACTTTATATTTCAATAAGGTTTATATGTTACATGTTACATTATAATCACTCTCTGTGTCGTATTCCTCATTGCTGAGGGTCCATTTTCCATTAATCACATAATGGCAGGTGTTTTCTTGGGATAATAATGCGGTGGGTTCCCAGGTCCTTCCGCATACGACTTAACTAAGAGTACTATTTCAACTTAAAGGTTTCTTACGAGTATTTGCAGATGTTAGTGATAACGGGACCGACAGGTTAACGTGCTCTCCGAGGTCTACATTAAGCGAAAAGGCCAAATTCGGTCACAAATCCGGTTACCGTCTTGAGTTAACGTTACTTAACAATGGCAATCGACTGATACGGGTTGTCGCAACTAGGTTGCTAGTACTTCACATTATATAAATTTGAATACTAAAAAGGTCGCACCATAATAATAATGTTATGGAATAGTTAATTATATTCTCATCAAACCGATCGGTCACCGCGGCAAAATTCCAGTAATTTACGGAGCACTGCGGTGTGACAGGCTGGCAGCTCGCGGTTTGTGTGTAGCTTGGCGACTAAACTAATCCTGACCTATTTTACATTGGATTAGTATCAGCATAACTAATTTGCATATTAATGAGTGATATCAAACTGGAATACGTCCGACATTTTAAATAATTTGTGTACCTATTGTTACTAATTGTAAGTGTCACTAGTGAAGTTACCACGGTGTGCAAAGTTGATACCACAGATTAAAGATTTATAATCTACTAGCGAATGCCCGCGACTTCGTCTGCGTGGTTTGAGGTTTTTTGGTTCCCGCGGGAACTCTTTAATATTTTTAATATTTCGGGATAAAAAGTAGCCTATGTGCTATTCCAGACTATAATCTACTTCTGTGCCAAATATCAGCCAGATCCGTTCAGCCGTTTGCGAGTGATTGAGTAACAAACATCCATCCATACATCCATACATCCATACATCCATACATCCAAACTTTCGCATTTATAATATTTATTAATTAATTATATTATATATTATATTATTATATTATTATTATCGGTATAAATTTAGCTCTCACGCCCGCATACAAAATAAATACATATATAGCCAAAAGATTTATAATAAACTTACGTAAATAAATGTAAATTAATAAACTTACATACACAAATACACAAATAAATAGTTGTAGCGGGCGGAGGATTACACCCCGGCAGGGGAGACCAGACGGCCGGGGGTCAGGGGGACAGGTTGAGAAACCGGCGGACTATCCTAGCCGAGTCTAGCAGCACCGCTTTCTGCATCCTGGCTGCGAGCGAACTGCCACGAAATCCCAGTCGCCTCAGATGGTGAGCGAGGCTGACTGGGATTAACCCATTCGCAGATATGACGATTGGGATGGTTTCAGTGGACTCCACATGCCACATGGCGGAAACCTCGTGAGCCAGATCGAGATACTTACGTTTTTTCTCCGTCTCAGCTCTCACAAGGTTCTCGTCATATGGAATGGTGATGTCCACCAAAAACACCCGCGACTGTGCCCGGTCCAACAGCACGATGTCAGGCTTATTCGCAAGAATAGTCCTGTCCGTGATGATGGACCGGTCCCAATAGAGCCGGACTCCGTCACGCTCGAGTACAGGCACCGGTGTGTACTTGTAGTATGGCAGCCTCTCATCCAGGAGACCGTACTTCAGAGCAAGCTCCTGGTGAAGGATTTTGGCCGCTTGGTTATGTCTGTGCAGATACTCAGTGTTAGCAAGCGCCGAACATCCCGAAAGCACATGTCTGAGTGACTCACCGGGATGGCGACAGGCTCGACAGATGTCATGAGTGCCATCCTTCAGAATGTACTTTCGGTAGTTCCGCGTCTTAACTACCTGATCCTGTATTGCACAGACAAACCCTTCGGTTTCCCCAAAGAGGTCACCGAAGCGCAGCCATTGCACGGACGCTTTTTTATCTACGTGTGGCTCATTAAGAGCTTTAAAAAAGCGTCCGTGCAACTCCTTCTCCTTCCATACGGTCTCCCGGTCAGAGGTGCTAAGTACCACCGGCGCCTGCCACTCGATTTTGGCTAAGGATAGGGGAGTAAGTCCTTTATCACATTCTATGACCTCTCTATGCATGGGTGACTCCCTCTTCGTCTCAAAGTATGTTCTGAGATTGGCTATCTCCCGGTTATGCATGGTCTTGACGCTTAATACGCCTCGACCACCACATTTCCGGGGGATATACAATCTCATCACTGACGATTTCGGGTGATGCATGCGATAGAGAGTCATAGTCGTGCGGACTTTTCTATCCAGGGCGTCAAGTTCGGTCTGAGTCCATCTGAGTACGCCAAAGGTGTACATGAGAACGGGCATAACCCAGCCGTTATATGCTCGAACCTTATTTGCGCCTGACAAAAAGCTTTTACAGATTTTTGTCAGACGGCCAAAGAAAGCCTCGCAAACAGACTGTTTCATGTCCGCCTCATTTACTCCCATCGATTGCGACATACCCAGATACCGGTATGATTCAGCTTCGGAGAGGGTCCTAATGCTCGATGGCTCGAGACTAAACTCAGCCGAGTGAGTAACCTGTCCCCTCACCACATGCAAGACCGCACACTTGTCTAGCCCAAGCTCCATCCTGATAGAATTGCTGAACTCAGTGGTGACATTCAGCAATTCTTGCAGGCGGGTAGCATTGGGTGCCAGCAGCTTGAGGTCATCCATGTAGAAAAGGTGAGGCACTCTTGTCCCTCCTCTCCGAAACTGAAAGCCCGTCCCTGAACTCTCCAGCAGTGAGCTGAGTGGGTTCAGGGACAGGCAAAACCAAAGTGGGCTCAGACAGTCACCCTGGAAGATCCCTCGCCGTATCCTCATCCGGTCATCGGCAGCCGCCAACCGCTCACCGTGGAGACAAAGGATCGTACTCCATTGCCCCATGCATTCCCTGAGGAAGTCTCGAACTGTACCATCGACTTTGTACAGTTCAAGGACCCTCAAGAGCCATGAATGGGGCACCGAGTCGAATGCCTTTTTATAATCAATCCAGACCTTTTCAACCTTTAAGTTTTATTATTATTATTATTATATTATATTTATTTGAAGTACGATACTTGATACTGCCAGGTGAGGGTAGAGGTGAGTTTTCAGTCTCTGAAGGGCAGAGTTCCTGAAAGTTCGTTGAATTTTGTGCCCTCACTGATTTATTTACGTCATGGACGAATCCGATCCGTGCCATATACGGTAAATTTTCGACAGATGGACAATTTGTCCCCCGGACAAGGCACTGACGCTAATATGGTAGATTCATTCGAAAATTCAAAAGCCCTTGTCAAAGTCTACTTGAATAAAAAAGATTTATAATTGTACGGTACTGTATGGAGCAATAAAATTACAGCCAAAATACTCTTTTACAAAGAGTGCGCGCTCATTAAGCGACAGCACAAAACGTTTGTCCCGTCCAAACCCATAAACATTTTATGCACAGCCTTGCCAGTTCACGGTGAATCTGTATATAATTTATAACCATAATCTTTATACTTCATAAATTAGGTACCTACATAGTATTATAGGTTACTAGCTGATGCCCACGACTTTGTCCCCGTGGTTTAATTTTTTTTATATTACCGCGGGAACTCGTTATTTTCCGAGAAAAAAAGTAGCCTATGTCACTCTCCACACATGGCAAAATCACGTCGATCCGTTGCTCCTTTGCGTTGTGTTTGACGGACAATCCAACAAACAAACACACTTTCTCTTTTAATATATAATATATTTCGCATATATATAGATTTAGTGAAGCAAGTACTGAGTAGAGCAACTGCTGGGTTTCTTGCCGGCTCTTCTCAACAGAATCTAAATGTTTTAAATAAATTGAATTGAATTGAATTGAAGATAAAGTTCAGTCATTTGGTTCAGTCAGTCGTTTCTTAAAAAGGGGGTTACCTGGAAAGCTTTCCGGGAGTTTTACCCGGGATTTCGACGTGCTCATTCCGAATTTTCACTTTGCAACCTCGTATCTTTGCCGCTCGCGCCGCCATATTGGAAAACTGGCGCCCAAAAACAGTTTTTTAACAATAACTCCTTTCCGACTCATTTTATGATAAAAACAGTTTGTAATAAATTAAACTAGAGAAAATTTCCTACAATTTATTTTTTTGGAGAATCAAAAGTAAAAATTCAAAAAAGTGCACGATGAAATCTATGAAATCACCAACTTCCAAATCTCCCGGAATACTTTTCGGGTAAAACTATCAAATGACTGGACTATCACTTCGTTTAAACTCACCAGTGAAGTGACAATCCTTGAAAAATTAGAGCAGAACTCACATTAAATTTCTTTTTTTTTTTGAGTCGCATTGGGTGACCTGTAAGGATAGATTAAGTTGGTTGAAATAAATAAAGTAGTGGTTCGCCCCGAACTGAGACCTCGCGGCGCCATCTATTGACATAAATGTGAAGTTCTGTTAAAAATACTGAAGCTCATTAAAAATTAAATAATTCCGTTTCCTTACAATATTTATCTAATTTTAGTATTTGTTGTTCAAGTACAGGATATAATTGAAATATTTGATCAAGTTTCAGGCTCATCCTTTCAGAAAATTTAGAGTTCTGAGGTCATCTTTGGACGTTAGAAAATCTCCACTTTGAAAGTCCCCCATTTCATCAATTTTGGGCGAAAATTTAAAAATAATATATTTTTGGACTCTATTCCTAATTATCTTTAAAATGATATACCGCAACCCTATGTAACTTTATAAAAAATAATATTACTTCGCATTCGCTTCTATGAGAGCCCCCCTGAAATAAAGATTTTTATTATTTTTTAAGCCATATTCGGCGGGAGGCCATTGGTTTACATATTATATTTAAAGCTGAAGTAATTGCGTTCAGTAATTCAGAAGTTATAATGCTCTGACAGACAGTTATAATGCTCGGACGGACGGACGGACGGACGGACAAGTGCCAATTCACCCAAGTAGACTCAGAGACCTTCACTTCGCTCGGTCAATTAAAAAAAAAAATTAATCATATAATTTATTTTTTTGTTGCATTCAATGCCACAAATAACACGGTCGGTTATTGTGCGTTATTTTAATATTCGTAAAAATAAGTACAGAAATGACTAACATAATAATTATCTGGAATCATGATCTTGCATGCAGGTTTTATATAACAATGATCAAAAAAAAAGTTTTAAGAAATCGAAATCGTTTGAAAGTCTCCTTCATAAGTTCATAAGCAGTTCACAGATCCAATATGAGACATGTGTTATGCACGTTATGCATTTAGCGTGATTTAGCGTTCGGTTACGATGCCGCGTAGAAACCGAATAGAGGTATGGGTTTAATACAACTGCCATGCCCCTAACAGGTTAGCCCGCTATCATCTTAGACTGCATCATCACTTACCATCAGGTGAGATCGCGGTCATGGGCTAACTTGTAGAGGATAATTAAAAAAAACTTACTACTATCAACCATTACACATTTAGTAAATATGCGATATTCATGTGATGGCAGTTATTTCTCAGTGCATGAAACCGTGACCATGAGCGTACGTAAGCATTGCATATAATGGGAATCCAACTCGCCCCAGTTCGACAGTTAGTCCAAGTTTGTACTCGAAAGTTTTCAATCCCAAGATTTTCTCCAATTTTCTTCACAAAACTTCTTCTCCGATTTAACAATCTTTGAATTCTGTTGTAGAATTTTCCTTTGAAGTCGGTCCATTAAGTACACTCGATTTGCATTCAGGTTTTTATTTGACGTTATCTCAAGTGTAATTAGCGATACAATATCGTTTGTCTTAATTTTCATTGCATTGAAAAGTATGCAATGAAAGTAGACTTTCAGATATTTTACAAGATTCCTGTTTCCCAATGTCCAATTAATGTTTAACTGATGAATAAATTTGATTTTTTGATACAATACTGTTGTATAGAAATTCTGACAAAATTTCAATTTTATTAATTGTTTGTTAACGTTAACCGTTTATAAAAAAGGCCCTTATGTAATAACGGGCTATATTTTTCAAAAGACTCATCAAAAAACCTCATTTGTTCAAGGCCAAGACAATTTAAAAATGGGGGTCCATAACTACTCGGTGTGTTCATCTAAGCGCGGGTATATACGATTGGCGACGGGCGCGAGCGAGGTGCGGGTGGGGTGCGCCCACGCCGCGCCCGCGCCGCGCCACTTCTATCATATTTCATACAAAATGTATGCAAGCGACGGGACGCCAGGTATACAGCGGCGAGGTGCGAACGCCACTTTCATACTTCAAAGCCCACACCACCGCCGCACCTCCGCATTTCCGCGCCGTCACCGCGCCTCTCGTATATATATACCGCGTGGCGTTGCAGAATACGCAGTGTTCATACCTATTATTTTTTGAATACATATCTTGAACATTAATTTATCGAAGCCCTTATATTATATTATTATTTCTCATTGACGGGGGGTAGCATATTATCTTGAATACAAAGCCCTCACCGCTATCACGACGTTCACCTAAAACCGCGTGGCGTTGCAGCGACGCGGCGCGTGAACGTCAGCCGCGCGACTGCGCGTGACGCGGTGACGGAGCGGCCGAGCGTGGTGCGCGCGCAGCTCGACCGCGCGCCTGACCGCGCGCACGTCTACCGCGCGCCGCACCCGCACCACGCCTCAGGTACGCGGCCAAACTGACTATCACATACATCAGTATGACTTACCCGTTGTCCTAGGTGAGCGACAATCGCGACAGTATTAAACTGTACCTACCTGACTCGTTGTCCTAGGTAACTGACAGAACCGACGCGACGCGATGCGACGCTATCTGTCGCGTGGACACATCTGTCATTTTATATCGTGTCGCATCGCGTCGCGTCGCTTGGCGTCGGTTCTGTCGCTCGCCTAGGAGAAACGGATCAAGTACTGTTTGATACTTTCGCGTTTGTCGCTCATCTAGGACAACAAGTAATTGCGTGGTTTAACGACATAATTTAATGTAAGTCGCACGTACGTATACGTCGATTCCTAAGTGTGGGGCCAGATGAGTGAAATTTTTGAGTTGTGAGTCGCGTGATTTCTGCTGCATTCTGTTTCATGTAAAAGTCCAAAACTGCCACACATCGACTTAAAGTTACGTGTGTCAGGACTTTTATGTGATACCAGTGCAGTTAGCATTTAATTACATTGTATCTTTTCTTCCTTTATTTCGTTTTTCTCCGAGCATAGTGAAATTTAATATTATATTACAAGCTGTGGCAACCTCTAAGTGGGTTTACAATAATGAATATTACTCTGATAACTAGTTATATTTTTCCTGTTAATGTATTGTAACCTGTTGAATGTCCTTAAATAAATAAATAAATGAAACAGAATGCAGAAATTACGCGACTCAAAACTCGCTTGTCTGGACTCACATTATACGTTTTGTACGTTGGTTACTAAATAGTTGCTTATGACTGTGTAAAAAAAACAACCAAAATTAACGATAAATACGAGGATTACTCACTTTTGACACAATTGCATGAATCGTGGTCACAACTTGGCCACTGGCCGTGACTACGACCCCTGTTACTGGCTCTAAATATCGACAATCTTTTAATTTTCGATATATTTTTGTCAAATGACCACAATATGTTTGTCGTACCTGCTACTTACAATTTATTATGACAGTGAAATTATTTTTTTCAATACAAATTTTGCATCGTAGTTTGCACTGTATTTTAATGGTTCAATAATGTTAAGGAAATAGTAATAGTTGCGTCCTTGGGTCTATTGTGGACCATGAAAAGACGTAATTTTTAAAGTTCAATTGAAATATTTAATATAAAGGTAACACCTTATCTGCTTAACATGCGGAATAAATGTCGATGAGCATTTTTCGTTTGTTTGATTGATAAACAGTTTCCTAATCACAGCCACACTGATTTTAGATGACACCCTGAAATAAATCTTTTTTTGTTCCCAATTTTAGGGAATTTTAGGGAAATATTTAATTAATATTTAAAGTCACTATTTTCTTAACAAGAATCGATTATGTGATACTCAATAAAATTATTAGTGCCCGTGTTGATAAATTTAATATTTAGTATAATAATTGCACTTTTTTAAACCACGCAAAGAATTTAAAATTTGTTGACATAGTCTTGATTGTATTGAAATAGTCAGTTCGTTTCCATTTCATATTCATCTTCCTTGGATTTAGGTT
The DNA here is from genome assembly GCA_923060345.2 of Erebia aethiops. Lineage (NCBI taxonomy): Eukaryota > Metazoa > Arthropoda > Insecta > Lepidoptera > Nymphalidae > Erebia > Erebia aethiops. Next base: position 14,658,590 of record OV281081.1, on the reverse strand, counting down.
TTTGAAGTGAAACTTCTTTAGAATCGTTGTGATTTGAAATTTCGATTAAACGAATAAGTGACACTGAAAAAAGACAAGTATATTCATAATAGGATTTAGCCTGCGAGAGAATGAGATAGAAAATACAAGTTATATTTATCTCATTCTCTCGGAGGCTACTTTTCTGAAGTTTCACTTCTGCCATGTTTTTTTTCATATTTTTGTTATTTTTCTTGTATATTATATAAATATTATGCACTGGATTTTTTGTTTTAAATACTGCACTAGTTATTTGTAAGCATTCATTATTTTCATGGGCTCCAAAATTATTAAATTTAATCCACTCCGCTCTAGTTAGTGGACAGGCAGTCTTAGCATGCCGACTGGCGTTAAAAGAACTTAAAGAAACTTTATTAACAGTTCTCTACTGCCCAGTAAAAACCCTTTTCCGCCGTACAGACCCGAAGTTGACGGTACATTGGATCGTAAGGGTTTTACTCCCCGCTTTGTGTTCTTTGTTACAATACACTGCATTATTAAAGGCGTCTTCCCTTCGCGGGGTGAAAATAAAAATAAACGTGCTCAGAACTCGCGGCCAGCAAAATACCAGAAGAACTGGAAGTATCCGTAATACTTTATTGAAAGTACAGGATTGTAGCTAAGTTTTTAATCGTCTATGGTATTCTGGTCTTTTATCAATACTAATATTATAAATGCGAAATGCAAATTTATATTCAAGAGAGCATAAAATCTAAATCCATACAAATATTATAAATGTGAAAGTGTGTCTGTCTGTCTGTCTGCTACACTTTCCCGGCCCAAATTTTCAACCGATTTTAACGAAATTTGGTACAAAGGTAGGTTGCATCCCGGGGAAGTACCATGGGCTCCTTTTATCCCGGAAAATTGAAAAACAAAAATCTTAATCCACGCGGATGAAGTTGCGGGCACCATCTAGTTAATTATATTCTTAAAATTGCCATCACCGCATCTTGCTATGATAAATTTTCTAATCAATTCCTCATGTCAGAGTGGACGGAAATAAGCTGTCTGGCAAACTTTGCTATTCGAAGTGGTACCCGAAGAACTTCTCATCGGCATCACACCATTTTGTATCAAATCCGTTTTGTTTTTTAACCGACTTCCAAAAAAGGAGGAGGTTCTCAATTCGGCGCGTACTGTTTTTTTAATGTATGTCGGTGCATATCTCCGTGTTTTCGGAACCGCCAGACTGCAACATACCTAGTGTGTAGAAATCAAAATTATTTTTTACTTTATAGTAGCTTTGGAAGTCGGTTTTTTGGAAAGAATTTTTATTTAAAGCTCATCTCAGTGGTATGTCTATATTGTTAACTTCACATTCTGCGATTTGTTTTATAAATTCTTATTAAGATGATGATGATTAAGATCTAGGTACCTTACGTAGTTTTTTTGGCCCTTTTTACGCCACATTTGTGAGGTTAAACCATAAACTTATTATATTTTCTAATTCGATTAAACAGTTGAGTGCCAATCGCGGCTTTTGTCTGATTTTCACGCGACTTTCTTTTGGTACCGATGCACCTCATATTGAAATAACTATTTTAAAACTAAAGTAAAGTAATACGTTATGAAAAAACTAGAAGTTTAATTCGCTTAAATCCGCCACAGAAGGAAAATCTATGTGGTACGGTACGTATCTTGAACTTACTGTCTGCGATATTCACCACACTACTCATTCTAAAATTCTACATCAATGACACCACATAAACTTTCGAAAATACCCTCAACGTACGTTTCATTCCGATAACGAAGCATCTTCAGGACGTGTTGACTCTACAATGCATAGAGTGACGATTTTGTCGCAAAATCCGTGTGAGTTCAAGATACTGTACCAAGTAGATTTGCCTTCTGTGGCGGATTATAGCGAATTAAACTTCTAGTTTTTTCATTGTCATGGACTTCCGCAAAGTAACGCCTGGTTCTATCCAATATGAAATAGGTTATGTTAAAAATGTAAATATGACTCTTATTTGTCAGGCACTCTAAAGCGGTGAATAGCCTGAATCACTAAATAGGCCTTAAAGCGGACTAACTTGGCACTCCGTGTATTTGGTTTGGGAGCAGTTCCATTCGAGCTAGGCTCGCGGCGAAGCCGGGTCGCTTTCCACCTACCGCCAAATACAGATTAAACATTCAACGAGTTCGCATACACACTTAACCCTCGTAAATATTCAATGCAGACCGCGTACAATCAATTCTTTCAGCTCCGCAAGCTTGAGGAAAAAGTGTTTGAACAGCCGAATAATATGATATCAAATAGAGAATCGCGTTTGAATAAAATATGAGAGTTCCCACAGTGGAAATTAACTATCTATGCTTCTGTATTATTGAAACTGTGTCAATGAGAGATGTCCATTAGAAAAGTTACGACATACAGTTCATACCTGCAATAGAGTCTACGAAATACTTGTTTCAAAAAATCATTAGACAGCCTATTATGTATAATATAATATGTCACCGTAAAATTGCAAAAACCGTTAGATTGTAATCTAACGCTTTTTATCTCGATAAATTGTACTGTCGAAAGATTGTGAACCGTTCAATATTCTGAGTGTCAATTTTTGAAATATTCATTGTATTACGTTTTCTTGTCTTTTTCGAGGTTAGGTTAGGGTTCGACATAAATAATTAGGTGGGGCACTTAGGTTTTATCAATCTACCGAAAAATAATGCGTTAAATTGTAATCTGTCGACAGTTTACAATCTCGCTAGTTAGATTACAATCTAACGGTTTTTGCAATTTTACGGTGACATATACATCAATCATTATTACAGTATCAACTGTTGTGATTGGTTGAATTTATGGTATTCTTGCTACAACGATGGATTTTTTCCGAATTAAAGCTGAAGAAAATTTAATATTTACCAATCAGTGGTGATTGCAATCGTTAGGTGAAATCATTTTCCTTTGCCTGTTCCATGTCTTTTTCGACAATTTTACTAAAGTGAGTTAAAAACTACTTCGCCAGCCAGGATCTTAAAATTATTTGGTTTAAAAATTAATTTACTCATTTTACTTCATTTCTCGCGAACAAACCCGCAGAGAGAAGCTAGTTAACAATAAAAGTTTCAGTCCATTTTGCGCCATTGTGCCGGTAATGAGATTACCAGGATCTGCAGCGGAGCGTGAAGCCGATTATCTGGTATCCGATATCTAAGAAATGTACTTAAAATTGTTGCAATTCGGGTTCTCAATCCAATTGAAAATTATTGGTTTCCAATTGTGATATAAATTGGATTTGCTACTTTTCTTTATTGCTGAACGGAATGAGGATGATACCATATATTTCAATTCTCATTTCGTGATTGTGATTGTGGGTCTGCTATCTACTGCTGCTAGTAAAAGTTAAGCGCTTTTTAAAAAGAAAAATTAAATATTAAGGTAGATTCGTGATTGGTTTTCAATTCGTTTTTTATCTGCTTTCAGCAAGACCATTTTTTGTTAACTTATTCAATTCCTTACTTCGACGGTCGCGGAGGGTGGTGAATGATATCTTTATCTGCAAAATTTCTAACTTGTAAAGAAATTCAAAGTAGCTAACACATTCACCCAACAAGCAATTAGAAAGCTAAGTTACGAAACACTTTTTCCGTAGCACAAATATCCGCGTGTAAATAAATTTGCGGATGCGTTCCTCTCTTGGCTTTCTCCGCGTCTAAATGCACAAAGCATTTTGTATTTTGTTTCGCTTTTCGTTTCCTCAGTCTCGTTTACTTTCATTCTTTTTGTATTACGCTTCTTTATATTTTAAAATTTTGACTTGTTCTTTCGTCGTCGCTTCCCATTTCTCGCTTTAGATATTATTTATTTTGGCTGATTGTATTATTTTGCTCACGTATTTTATTGACATGTTTTGGTTTCACGTAAATTTACATACACGACGTAGTTTTGGCTTATGATTCGGTATTTATTTTATACTTTTGAAAGATAAAAACTGCTACAAGAGCTGGACTCTAAATATTTATAGGAATTTTTATAAAGAGATGAAAGAGAGCAAGAATAGTTTTCAGTCTCGGTAATCCGATTCAATAATTACTACATTTTATACGTATTAATATTTTTTTTTTTGTTTGTTTTAGGCACAAGAAGTCTACAGTGCTGGCGGCAATCATTCTTAGCCATCGTCATTTTAGTTCAAATTGATATTTTAACAGATTTTGTCATTTGTTTTTAAAATGTATAAATTTTTCTGTTTACTTCAAGGATAACCTATTTTTAATAACAAAATGATCTCTATAAATTAGTGAAATAGTTTTATTTATTTTTTAAGTTAAGAACGTTATGTGAAAGTTATATTATTAAATGATTTTGAAAAAATAACATATCATACGGAAACTCGTAGCGTCATATCCTTTGGTTAATATTGAGAGTGAGAATTTTATATGTATATAGACAAGGCTAACTTTACCTTTACCAGAAATACGAGTAGAATATAAGCCAAAAACGGATTGTATCTCGACTTAATCTTCCATTTATCTTCCATTATTTTAATCATCCAGATCTTTTACTCAATAATATTTTACTCTACAAGGGCTTTGAGTAATTGCGTTATTTTATTTAAGTAATATTAGTATTTTGCAGTAATATTAATAATTTTATTAGTGTTATTAATTTGTAACTCGATCAACTTCCCTTGTTTGCATAATCAAAAAAAACTGTCACTTCCAAAGGAACAATAACGACTGTTTTAAAAATATTTTAGTAGTGTCGTAATAGTATCGTACATTATTATTTAATTGTCCTATTTTTGTATCATAGTTATTCAATAACTAATTAATTATATTTTCATTCAAATGGTTGAGTTAGTAACATTTCTTGAAGCCGTTAATGTTATCTACTCAATTGAATGCATTCGTTAATTTATCATGTATAACAATTAAATTAAACAATAAGAACAATTTGACTTGATGAATGTATCATCAAGACAAATTGTTCTTCTTCTGTAAATTCACCAAAATAAATTTTTGTTTCATACATAGCATAACATAACATTGTTTCATAACATTACAGTTATATATTATATACTTCAGAATAGTTCAAAGTGTTATTGTAATATTAATTATGATTCGTGGAATCCTCTCCATAATTCCAATCCCAAATTTACATTTTATACCCAGTGTACTTGCATTATGTACTACAAAAGGTAGGTTATATACACTGAGAGATGATGAATAATAATATGCGGTTTAAATAAAATAGTTACCAACTATTGTATATTTGAGCAAATACCAACAACCAGATACAATTTGTCTATCTGACTGTATCTCTAGGACAGAAAATTTATTTTTAAAGTCACAAAATAATTGTAATCTCGCACAAAAATATACTATGACCCCGCTCATTTAACACTTCATTTAAATTATATAAAAAATGCCAGTACAATTTTACAAGCTATTATTTTGGTTGTGTTTGTAGAAGGAGGAAATAATATGCCAGATTACCGATACTATGTGAAAACCTTGTATTTATTGAATATAATTTTATCTCATTTTTTTTAAATACATTGAGAAATTGTTGAACATCTCCCAGACAATTAAGAATTGTATTGTATTAATTGTGTGCCGTGCTTCGCTGAAATTGCTATTCCAATGTGCCAAAGAACTTTCGAGAACTTCCCACTGTCAACCTATAAGTTCATTTTATACTTCGTTAATTTTAACAGTTATTTTAGTCAAAACACGAAGTTACCCGATTGAAAATATCTATATCAGGGATTTAGGATTACTTTGATTTTAATGTCAAATTGTAATTAGTTGTTTCAATTTTATGGCAAGTGCTTATATTAATTAAAACTTTAATGTACGTACAATTATTTCGTTTTGAATATGTAGGTAATTATGGATGTTAAAATGTAACCCTTCAAAATAATATCAGCACGATGCTATTGCAATTTTATCATAACTTCCTTCTAATTGTGCATCAATTGACAAAATTATATTTTAGTGAAAAAAATGGGTTTTAATTAATATGAGCTCTTGTAACTAGTACTTATAACCTGGCTTGCCCTTCACGCTTACATACCTGTAAATATAAATTTAAACGATTATTGCACATAAGGTTACATTTTAACAGTTAAATAATAATATTTTAAATATAAATAAAATTTGTTAATCTAAAAAATAGATTATGTACCTATAAATGTATAAATACATATCTTTTATTATGACTAAGAGATATTATCACTAGGCTAAATTTATCTTTACAAAACAAATACAATATTATATTGTAAAGATGATTGTGCGATTTGGACGATGTAAATAAGAATATTAAATAAATTAGTATAAAATAATATTGAGTCTAATTTTTTACCTTTCATAAGAAATAAATCTCCGTGCAATAAAAGTTTAAAATGGGGACAGCTAACTCATCATAAAGAGAAAAATAATAAATTCGTTGGAAATTCCTTCGTTAAGTCCTTGAGTCTGCATTAATATTCAGAGTGAATTTAGGTCTCTATAATTTTTATTAGGAACACCTGTAGGGGAATAAGATTATATTCGTGCTCTGAAAGCATATTTACTTAAGAAGTGAATCCTTGAAAAGATTAGCATCTCATCCGCTTAGAGCAGTCTTAAATTCACATCATTCGTACCTTCGTTATTCTCATACAGTAGAAATATTATAAACTAGCTTATACCAGCGACGACTCGTGGATTGAGGTTTTTTACTTCCCGCGGGAACTCTTTTCATTTTCCGGGATAAACAGTAGAATCCAGGGTATAATCTATTTGCATTCCAAGTTTCAGCCAAATCCGTCCAGTATTTATTGCGTGAAAGAGTTACAAACATACAAGCTTTTGCGTTTAAATAGTGTTATATTTTGTTAACCGACTTCCAAAAAAGAAGGAGGTTCTCAATTCGGCGCGTATGTTTTCTAACATCTGATCTGACTCCAAATCCTCAATCCTGATGCTGTAGGTGTACCCGTATTACATGAAATCCTCAAAACTAGGGAGTTAGGAAATTATGGTGAATTCATATAGTAGGTATCAAGTCACGTATATTCGATTCAACTCTGAGTCCCAACTCCTCAACCCTGATGCTGCATGGTACAGAACTTCTTAAAAATAGCGATTTAGGATTTATTTGTGGTGAAGTCATATTATAGGTGTCAAGCAACGACTTCATACTTAAACTCAAGTCTCAACTCCTCAACTCTGATGCTGCAGGTACTGCATTCTTAAGCTGTGGGGATTTAGAGAACACTAAAAAGTTAAAAATAAAAATTCTTTCCAAAAAACCGACTTCCAAAGCCACTGTAAAATAAAAAATAATTTTGATTTCTACACACTATGTTGAAGTAGGGCGAATATACAAAGATTGGCAAAGTTGACGTGTCAGACTCGCCCGACTTCAACATAGTGTGTAGAAATCAAAATTATTTTTTACTTTACGGTGGCTTTGGAAGTCGGTTTTTTGGAAAGAATTTTTATTAATTAGATGATTCGATTCCCAGGACTTCTCACTTTTCGGAGTCATACTATAATATTATAATATTATGTGCGTTTTATTAAAATAATAATATTAATTTCATAATAATTTCAAGTGATTATAATTATTATTATTATTACCACTTAAAAAGGTGCAGTAAAACATTGTGAAGAAAGCTGCTTGCCCGAGAGCTTTTTATAATATTCTCGAAGGTGTGTGAAGTCTGCCAATGAGCACTTGGCCAGCGTGGTGGACTATAGCCAAACCTTCTCCTTATAAGGGGAGACTCGTGCAACGAAAGGTATCGAAATCTATAGCCTAAGAGAAACTAATCTTCATAAATTATAGTATAGTAGCTCAACGTAAGTCTATAATATTTTTTATGCTCAAAAGTCGGGAATTCATTGATAGTTCCTGTACGGTGCAGCAGCGAGTATTCATAAGCAGCGGTACTTAATCACATAGCATTGAGCCGTCCGTCTGCTCGTTTGCTCGCTACTAATTAAAAAATAATTTTAAAGGTGTGTCCAAACATTGAGCGGCAATTGCGCGGCAGCAACACGCGGCGTTTACAGGATACAATTCTGCCGCAATCTTGTAAGGACTTGAGGACTGAACCCACGAATATAATACGCGCAGCAGACGTCCAATAACAGCGCGGCCTTCGGCGCGCACGATTGACACACTGTTTTTTTAAATTTTTCTGTTTACTTTAAGGATAACCTATTTTTAATAACAAAATGATCTCTATAAATTAGTGAAATAGTTTTATTAATTTTTTAAGTTAAAAAAGTTAAGTATGTGAAAGTTATATTATTAAATCATTTTGAAAAAAATAACATATCATACGGAAACTCGTAGCGTCATATCCTTTGGTTAATATTGAGAGTGAGAATTTTATATTTATATAGACAAGGCTAACTTTACCTTTACCAGAAATACGAGTAGAGTATAAGCCAAAAACGGATTGTATCTCGACTTAATCTTCCATTTATCTTCCATTATTTTAATCATCCAGCTCTTTTACTCAATGATATTTTACTTTACAAGGGCTTTGAGTAATTGCGCCAGTTCATTTAAGTGATATTAGTATTTTGCAGTAATAATAATAATTTTATTAGTGTAATTAATTTGTAACTCGATCAACTTCCCTCGTTTGCATAAACAAAAAAAACTGTCACTTTCAAAGGAACAATAACGACATTTTTAAAAATATTATCGTATTGTTCAATTTTTGTATCATATTTATTCAATAATTAATTAATTCGATTTTCATTCAAATGGTTAAGTTAGTAACATTTCTTGAAGCCGTTAATGTTATTTACTTAATAGAATGCATTCGTTAATTTATCATGTATTACATTCATCAAGTCAAATTGTTCTTCTTCTGTAAATTTACCAATATAAATTTTTGTTTCATCTACATTACAGTTATATATACTTCAGAATAGTTTAAAGTGTTATTGTAATATTATTCATGATTCGTGGAATCCTCTCCATAATTCCCATCCCAAATTTACATTTTATACCCAGTGTACTTGCATTATGTACTACAAAAGGTAGTTTATATATTATACTGAGAGATGGTGAATAATAATATGCGGTTTAAATAAAATAGTTACCAACTATTGTATATTTGAGCAAATACCAACAACCGGATACAATTTGTCTATCTGATTGTGTCTCTAGGATAGAAAATTTATTTATTAAGTCACAAAATAATTGTAATCTCGCACAAAAATATACTATGACCTCGCTCATTTAACACTTCATTTAAATGATATAAAAAATGCCAGTACAATTTTACAAGCTATTATTTTGGTTAAAAATGTGGTTGTACAAGAAGAAAACAACATGCCAGATTACCGATACTATGCGAAAACTTTGTTTTTATTGAATATAATTTTATCTCATTTTTTTTAATAAATTGAGAAATTGTTGACCATCTCCCAGACAATTAGGAATTATATTAATTGTGTGCCGTGCTTCGCTGAAATTGTTATTCCAATGTGCCAAAGAACTTTCGAGAACTTCCCACTGTCAACCTATAAGTTCATTTTAGACTGCGTTAATTTTAAAAGTTATTTTAGTCAAAACACGAAGTTACCCGATTGAAACTATCTGTATCAGGGATTACTTTGATTTTAATGTCAAATTGTAATTAGTTGTTTCAATTTTATAGTAAGTGCTTATATTAATTAAAACTTTAGTGTACGTATAATTATTTCGGAAAGCCCCGGCTTTTGAATATTATTACGTGACTAGGTAGGTAATTATGGATGTGAAATTGTAACCCTTCAAAATAATATCAGCACGATGCTATTGCAATTTATTCATAACTTCCTTCTAATTGTGCATCAATTGACAAAATTATATTTTAGTGAAAAAAAATGGGTTTTAATTAATATGAGCTCTTGTAACTAGTACTTATAACCTGGCTTGCCCTTCACGCTTACATACCTGTAAATATAAATTTAAACGATTATTGCACATAAGGTTACATTTTAACAGTTAAATAATAATATTTTAAATATAAATAAAATTTGTTAATCTAAAAAATAGATTATGTACCTATAAATGTATAAATGCATATCTTTTATTATGACTAAGAGATATTATCACTAGGCTAAATTTATCTTTACAAAACAAATACAATATTATATTGTACAGATGATTGTGCGATTTGGACGATGTAAATAAGAATATTAAATAAATTAGTATAAAATAATATTGAGTCTAATTTTTTACCTTTCATAAGAAATAAATCTCCGTGCAATAAAAGTTTAAAACGGGGACAGCTAACTCATCATAAAGAGAAAAATAATAAATTCCTTAGAAATTCCTTCGTTAAGTCCTTGAGTCTGTATTAATATTCAGAGTGAATTTAGGTCTCTATAATTTTTATTGGGAACACCTGTAGGGGAATAAGATTATATTCGTGCTCTGAAAGCATCTTTACTTAAGAAGTGAATCCTTGAAAAGATTAGCATCTCATCCGCTCAGAGCAGTCTTAAATTCACATCATTCGTACCTTCGTTATTCTCATACAGTAGAAATATTATAAACTAGCTTATACCAGCGACGACTCGTGGATTGAGGTTTTTTGGTTCCCGCGGGAACTCTTTTCATTTTCCGGGATAAACAGTAGAATTAAGGGTATAATCTATTTGCATTCCAAGTTTCAGCCAAATCCTTCCAGTATTTATTGCGTGAAAGAGTAACAAACATACAAGCTTTTGCGTTTCAATAGTGTTATATTTTGTAAACCGACTTCCAAAAAAGAAGGAGGTTCTCAATTCGGCGCGTATGTTTTCTAAAATCTGACTCCAAATCCTCAATCCTGATGCTGTAGGTATTACATGAAAGGTAGTAGGTATTACCGTATTACATGAAATCCTCTAAACTAGGGAGTTAGGAAATTTTTATGGTGAATTCATATAGTAGGTATCAAGGCACGTATATTCGATTCAACTCTGAGTCCCAACTCCTCAACCCTGATGCTGCATGGTACAGAACTCGTTAGAAATAGCGATTTAGGATTTATTTGTGGTGAAGTCATATTATAGGTGTCAAGCAACGACTTCATACTTAAACTCAAGTCTCAACTCCTCAACTCTGATGCTGCAGGGTACTGCATTCTTAAGCTGTGGGGATTTAGAGTACACTAAAAAGTTAAAAATAAAAATTCTTTCCAAAAAAACCGACTTCCAAAGCCACTGTAAAGTAAAAAACAATTTTGTCGGTTTTTTGGAAAGAATTTTTATTAATTAGATGATTCGATTCCCAGGACTTCTCACTTTTCGGAGTCATACTATCATATTATAATATTATGTGCGTTTTATTAAAATAATAATATTAATTTCTTAATAATTTCAAGTGATTATTATAATTATTATTACCACTTAAAAAGGTGCAGTAAAACATTGTGAAGAAACCTGCTTGCCCGAGAGCTTTTTATAATATTCTCGAAGGTGTGTGAAGTCTGCCAATGCGCACTTGGCGAGCGCGGTGGACTATAGCCAAAACTTCTCCTTATAAGGGGAGACTCGTGCAACGAAGGGTATCGAAATCTATAGCCTAAGAGAAACTAATCTTCATAAATTATAGTATAGTAGCTCAACGTAAGTATATAATATTTTTTATGCTCAAAAGTCGGGAATTCATTGATAGTTCCTGTACGGTGCAGCAGCAAGTATTCATAAGCAGCGGTACTTAATCACATAGCATTGAGCCGTCCGTCTGCTCGTTTGCTCGCTACTAATTAAAAAATAATAATTTTAAAGGTGTGTCCAAACATTGAGCGGCAACAGGTTTACAGGATACAATTCTGCCGCAACCTTGTAAGGACTTGAGGACTGAACCCACGAATATAATACGCGCAGCAGACGTCCAATAACAGCGCGGCCTTCGGCGCGCACGATTAACACACTATGTTTTTTTTATACATGTAGCAAGCAAACGAGCAGGCGGGTCACCTGATGGTAAGTGATTACCGCCGCCCATGAACATTTGCAGCACCAGAGGAACTACCATTTGGATATTTGTTTATCCGCCCTTTGAAGAGCCCCATATTATAATCGTGAGGGATCACAGAAGACGGGAGCTGGTTCCATAATTTGCAGATACGTGGCAGAAATGACCTGGAATAACGGGAGGAGGAAACTGGAGAATTGACTGACTGACTGACTGGCTCGAGACTGGAAGGTGGTATTAGATTAAATAACTCTTCAAAGCACCTTCTCCCCATTGTAGAGACGGTAGAACACACAAAGACAACTTATACATCTCTTCCGCGGTGCTCTAAGGGCTTCAGTGTGCAAGTAATTTTGGGATTGTCTACGAGTCGAACTGCCCGCTTTTGTATCCGCTTTTGTATATTTGAACACATCTTTAGTAATTTAAGTTTTAATTGAAAACAAAAAATACCTTCAAAAAAAGTCATAAAAATTGTGAAGATCTAAATTAAGATTTATGAAAACTTCTGTATTGTTAATACTTAGACCTAGTTAAATAAAAGTATAAGATTTCGATACCCAAAACCGATACGACAAAACAAATAATGGTTTGGAGGAATTCAACGGAAAATTTCTTTATTGGAAGAAGTAAATTTAACTAAGCATTTGGAACAGCTTGTTATCGAGGTTGGAATTTCCGAAGTGTCAAATATTAGTTTACATAATGGTGGAAATTTAATTTGAGCATTTTGAACCGAGAATTAAGTTGCTGATGATATTAGTATACGAAGATACATAGCGCCACGACTTAAAAAATAATATATTACTGAGTGAATGTTTTGATACACAGTGCCATTCAACGGAAAACTTCTTTATTGGAAGAAGTAAATTTAATTAAGCATTTGGAACAGCTTGTTATCAAGGTTGGAATTTCCGAAGTGTCAAATATTAGTTTACATAATGGTGGAAATTTAATTTGAGCATTTTGAACCGAGAATTAAGTTGCTGAGCGCCACGACTTACAAAATAATATATTACTAAGTGAATGTTTTGACACACAGTGCCACTACTAAACTAACCTAACTTAATACTTATTTTTTATACAAAATGTATTATGTGAAAGTTTTGAGTAAAATAATAACACCGAACCGATTCAAAACAAATAGAGTCAGTGGTACCATCTCATGAGATGCTTCGAGCACACAAGAAATAAACAAGAAATTATGTACTTTCGTATAGGCCACGATGTCAGATAGTGGGCAATATTAAAAAGCATGAAACGATTAACGGCTTTATGTCTATAGCGTAAAGGTATATCGCGTACCGCCTGCGAATGCGTGCTTTTTCAGGCGTACATTCGTTAGGGTCTGCGTATCTTTGTCTACAATAACATTATTCAATCAATGGTAACCGCAGCAAAATTTGGGATCGTGTCTTGGCGTCTGAATTGCTTTTAAAAAGTAAATATTCAAGTGTTCCGTATAAACAGACTGACGCAAGGCTGGTTGGGAGCCAAGTGATTCACGCGATCCAAATACTGGCTACTTTTTTCAGTTTCAACTTTTTTCAGTTTCAGGCGGTTTTTGTCATCGAAAATTCTAAAACCTATATTTGATTGTTTTTTGTAATTTTGCTTTTCGCACCTCCTTCGTTCTCAAAAGGCGACTCAATAAAGATAATAAGTAATTGTAATTAAATGAAGGAGAAATTGAACACAATAGAAAATTACATAAAAGTCGAATTGGCGTTAAAAATAATTAAGGGTAGATCTGCGGGTCGGACAATCTTATCGAGTGGCCATTCCGGGCCGTTCCCACTCACTCTGACAGACGTTATCGGTTCGTGAATCGATGGTCTTTAATTGATTCCCTCTTTTCAACGTTCCCAACCTCCCCTTTGTCTTTTTCTAATAGAAATTCAGCGCGAGTACCGCTAACGAATTTTTCTTTAAAAAGAATTTTAGGCTAAGAGCTGGACATCAACTTTGACTAACCTTTTAATATATTTCATTTTACCACAGTCAATTAGTCAGTCTAGTTTTGACCGCAGCCGAAGGTTTCTAGCGAGTGCCGAAATTGTAGCGCGAAGAGGTGACGCGAGGTGCCGAGGCTATTATTTATGACAAGTTCAACAAGACAACAGTCAACATAATATTATACTTAAAATAAACCATTATTTTATTCACGCTTAGCCAACCTTGAACTCAATTTCTTAGGGCTGTTAAACCTTCAGCTAAGGCTTTGGCTTCGGCTGAATCGTGGCGATGGCCAAAAGGTGGCTTCGGACAAAAATCGACGTTCGGTGACCCTTAACATTTTATACGTAAGTTGATTTGTGCCCGGTTAGTTTAATCTACTTATGCCCGATAGCAGAAACGCCGGGTTATCCTTTTAACCTAAAGTAAACTGCTAATTTTATAGAATTCGTATAAAACTTTTGCCAAAATTTCAAATTTATTCCTTGGTGAAACTTAAACTGGTGTCAAATGTCAATGCAAGCGAGCACTAGAGGCGATTGCCGTCTTGCTCCCAGACTGCGTCCGATAAAAGTGAAAGAATAAATACTGCTCTTTTAAATGGGCGCCTGAAACAGGGAGCTTTATAATTATTTATGGAGGCTTTCGAGGCGGCGATAAAAACATTCTCTTCCCACACTATTTCAAATGTGTACTTGGAGTTAGACTGCTAATGCTTGCTACCTCCCACCTCTTTTTATATTTGTGTACGCTACACTTGTTTCTGGGATAAGGCATTATTTTTTCTTTGTTTTTCCTTATTTACTCACATAAAAGTATAACTTTTTAAAACTTTTATCTTATATTTGTAGCGGAAGCTGTAATCCTCGTGGTTAAGTTGGTCCTTCTCTATTCGAGGGGTAAGGGATTCGAATTCCAAAAAAATCTCTCAATTATTTGTGTAGGTATTTCCTCTTAGAGAGAGGAACCTCTTCACTATTCGCGCCTTCTCAAGGATAAGCGCCTTCTGTATCCAACCCTTAACCCAAAAACCACTCGAAAGCTTCTTAAAGGTGTTGATCGAAACTTTTCGCAATAAGACCGTCATCTAATACAACCATCGCGACATAATCGTTGAGTCAACGCTCCACATGGCGGTAATCTCGTGAGCAAGTATTTCGATACTTTTTCCTTTTCTGCTTTGACCAGGCTATCATCATGTGGAATAGTAACATCATCAATTATTCGCTGAGCGGTCAACACTATGTCAGGTCTATTGGCAGCAATATACCTGTCAGTGATAACCAACCGATCCCAGTAGAGCAGGGCACTACCTATTGAAACTAGTCATTCCATCACATACGTCAGTGTAAATACTTACGTAGCGTATGAATTGTATAGATATTATAATTTATTTTCATTTTGTAATTAACATTCGCAGTAGAAATAGGTTTCCGGACCGGTTTTAGAGTTTTGACTTCTCAAGTGACACAAGTTGTCCTACGTGAAATAAATCATTTCATTTCACACCTGAAAATACGGAACTTATTTGATATTTCGTCGCAAAAACAGAGCATACATAGAGAGCAATAATCCCGCAGTTCCGCAGTAAATTTGGCGCAGGCTCCCGAGGACTGGAGGCAGACCACATCTCAGAACTAGTTTAATTGACACAAGCCGCCGCACTTACCCCCCTCCCCCTCCCTACAGCTCGCGCTGCAGTACTGGATAAATGTTTAAAAATAGACATGATAGACATTATTAATACTATTTATTCGGTGGTTTTAAAATTTTGGATTGAAGCTTAACGCATGTTATGGACAATGGATATGGACCGAACACAAAAAGAGAGAACGTCATGAATCGGTCGGAGACAGTCGTTTTTCTTCTTTCTTTCTATAATACTTCGTGGTTTATTCCATACTAATTATATAAATGCAATTGTGTCTGTCTGTCTTTTCTACTGACTGTGTCGAAATTCGGTACAGAGATGGGTTCATCCGGGGGCTAAATTTTATTGCGGGGAATTTAAAAGTTCCCAAGGAACCTAAATCCACGCGGAAGCAGTCGTATGCGTAATATAGTATAGAATAGTCGGAGACACGGAGATACGTACCACGATAAATTCGCGATATTTTGCGATATTAATACTCAATGCTCTATTTATTCCATGTAGGAAATACTAGTGTATCTTATGTCACGTCATGTTATTACACTACACGTGTATTACACTACCCCGTTACTCGCGGTGGGGTTAACCTCTTTATTTTTAACACACCACTTTGGAGATAATATTTCATACTAGATGATGCCCGTGACTTCGTCCGCGTGGATTAAGTTTTTTCAATTCTCGCGGGAAGTCCTTAATTTTCCGAATAAATGAATTAGCCTATGTCTTTCCCCGGGATACAACATATACCTGTACTAAATTTCGTCAAAATCGGTTGAACAGGTGGGCCGTAAAAGCGTAGCAGACAGACAGGCAGACAGACACACTTTCGCATTTATTATTAAATAATGGTTTTAAAAGCAATATTAAGGTAGTTAGTATAATACCATACCCAACTGATTGATACCATCGCTTGATACTATATTGAGAACAATGAACGATGATCGGCAGTTATCAATGTTAACGGATCACATTAATGACTGCGATCTCACCTAATGGTAAGGGACGATGCAGTCTAAGGTAGTCGGTATCTAAACGGCATCGTACCGAAATGTTAAATCGCTTGGCGGTACGTCTTTGCAAGTAAGGTGGTAAACTGGTAACTAGCCACGACCGAAGTCTCTCATCAGACCCGGACCAGAGAAAATTCAGAAATTATAAATTCCCACATTTACCCTGCCGGGAATCGAACCTGGGACCAGCGCTGAACACGGCGCCAGGGAAGTTGTCGAAGTGTTTGCAGCCTTACATTTTTACAGTTTTGCGTTTTTTCACGTTAAAGATTCTTGTCACGCATTTTCACTTCTTTGTATTCGGTACTTAAAGTTACTCAAAGGGAATTTTGGGGTATATATTTCTACTTTCTATAACTTCTTTACTTTTGTTTAGAAAGCGTTTCGTGATCTAGTTTAATGGCTATTACAATATTAATATAATGCTAGTAACTACTGTGGTTCACAATCTTTTGTTTCAGCGTTTCATTATTCTTGACTTTCGTGTTTAAGAATTATAATCCTTATTTTAGGAACGTCAAGGTTCTGTCATTTTGAGCAATATTGCTTAAGTATTGCTTTAAGCGTTGGCATTATGGCCCCAGAAACTATCCTCTATATTTGACGACCTCCCTGGCGCAGTGTTTAGCGCTGTTGCCTTAATGTGGGAGGTCCCTGGTTCGATCCCCTGTAGGGTCAGTTTGGGAATTTATAGTTTCTGAAATTTCTCTGGTCTGGAATGGTGGGGTTTTAGCCGTGGCCAGTTACCACTCTACCGACAAAGACGTGCCACCAAGCGATTTAATGTTCCGGTACGATCTGTGATACGATGTTGTGTAGAAACAGATTAAGGGATATTATGTGTTTAATAGAACTTATAACTGCCATACCCCTAACAGGTAAGCCCGCTACCATCTTAGACTGCATTGCATCATTAATTACCATCATGTCTAATCCAATCCAATCCATCAGCCTGTATCCATCCACTGCTGGACAAAAGCCTTTTCGAGAGCGCGCCACCAAACCATCATGTGACAAGAGTTAACTTGTAGTGGATAAAAAAAACCTTTCTAGTTTTACCACGGATCCCTAATCATGCATTGAGTAATATCAAATTTGTACCGTCCAAAATCACAATCACCTACAGTCTACACAATAGCGGGAATTTTCGCCTCGTCCATTATAACGGAATTTAGTGATTGCATATCTAGTGGTTTCATTTTGAAGCCATCATGGATGTTATTATTCTGATTGCGAGTGGTTTGTGCAATTACACAATACTATGCAGGTTTGATTCTCGACTGTTGGTAACGTTTTAATTGGCACCTTCTATAGCAAAACTGTATATTTGGTAAAGTCTCAAAGATAATTTTTTAAATTATTTTCTTTTTAAACAGCTCTCAAAAATCCTGTTTCCAGCAGCGCATCCATACTGTTAGATTGGATAGGATTATAAATTTCTGATTCGCCCCTACTGGGAATCGAAGCCGAGACCTCCCAGCGACTGGTGTATACCTACTCTCCACAGGGAGTACTCTCTACTCTAACATGAAAGATAAGAATTATTGAAATTAGTATGAAGGAAAAGATACATTTAGTAGAAGGAGTTTTTTTTTATCCACTACAAGCTAGCCCTTGACTGCGATCTCACCTGATGGTAAGTGATGATGCAGTCTAAGATGGTAGCGGGCTAACCTGTTAGGGGAATGGCAGTTATATTAAACCCATACCCCATCGGTTTCTACACGGCATCGTACCGGAACGCAAAATCGCTTAGCGGCAGGGTAACTAGCCACAGCCGAAGCCTCCCACCAGGCCAGACCAGGGAAAATTCAGAAATTATAAATTCCCAAATTGACCCTCCCGGGGATCGAACCCAGGACCTCCGCACGTTAAGGCATCAGCGCTACACAATGCGCCACGGAGGTCGTCAAAAGGAGTTTTGTAATTTATAGTGTAACTAGAAATACGTTTAACTAAGCTAAGTGCATCCATATATACCTATAAGGGCTTCGCCGATACAGGCATGCTACGCACATACTGAATATCGCAGCCAAGGGTAATCATATTATCGATAAAAACGAGCGAAGCGAAAATTCGCTAGATACAAGCAAAGGGGAACCGTGGTGCCTTTTTAACTTTTACAAGCGTTTAATAATGTGCGGGACATGTAAATTCGGCCAAGTTTTCCAATAAAAGTTGCAACGCTTCGTGTACGCGGCTGCAACATTGTGCCTTGCGCGCTTAAATATTCAGGACTCAGAATTCCACTTTGGTGCTTGTATGTACTTAACTGAATATTTGATCCGCCCGCTGCTCGCGTGTTTGGTTTCGGTATCGGCATTAGATGCATCTAAGGCTTTGTAGCTCAACTGCCAATGTTCGTGTTATGTTATCTTGTTGACCTATTTCTACAAGACTGTATCTTATCTTCACTTACTTATTACTTATCTATATCTACTACCTATATATATACTGTAATATTATAAATGCGAAAGTTTGGATCGATGGATGGGTGGGATGTATGGATGGATGTTTGTTACTTAATTACACCTAAACTCATTTTTATCCCGGAAAATTAAAGAGTTCCTGCGGGAACCACCAAACCTCAATCTACGCGGACAAGGTCGCGGGCATCAGCAAGATATATTACCTTCTTCTTGTATGCATATAAAAATTGATATAATTACGAGTATCAAGAGAACTGTTAGTGCAAAGTAGTTTGCAACTTTGTAGCTTTGGGATAAATTTACAGAATCTGCTTTTCGGACCGATGTGCTAGAGTATAAGACTTCATTTAATTATTTAATTTTGATGCACGCACATCGAACATAGCACTAACCTCAATCCACGCGGATCAAGTCACGCTTCATCCGCGTGGATTGAGGTTTTTTGGTTCCTGCGGGAACTCTTTATATAACCGCGACAAAAGTAGTGTAATTCTAAATCTAAGTGTTATTCCAGACTTCAATCTATCTCTATGTAAAATTTTATCCAGATCCGTTCAGCCGCTCTGGCTTGATTGAGTAACAAACATCCATCCATCTATCCATCCAAACTTTCGCATTTATTACGTTAGCATTTTAAATATAATTGCCTGTAGATAAATTGTATTTTGAAATCTAGTATAAGAAATAAACTTATTTTAATTTGAGATAAATCAAATTTAAGTCTGTGTAAAGCATTAATAAAGGTTTCTTTAATCTTTCCACATGGCCTAAATAAAAGTTAAAAATTTTGAAACCACAATAGAAATAAACGTTGATGTTTGCTTTACTTCTGTTTGAAATAGTAAATTTAAAGTCGGTAAAAATTTCACCAAGAGCCATTTGGTGAGATCAGGAAACGGTCAGCCGCTATAAAGAAAATTCATATACGAGCCACTTCTTTCCACGAATTGAGAAATGGAGAACAAAACTGTTCAAACGAAAAAGCACTTTATATGTCAGGCAATAAAGTACAGAATGAAATTTACAGACATCAAGACCAGTTGTAAAAAAGTTATAATGGAATTGAAACTTTAAACCAATGGCTTCAGGGTTGAAATTTGGAGGATACGCGATGTTTGTTGGCATTTAGTGGACACTCCAGAGAGGGATGATTCGAGCCCGTCGACACTTGTAAAATTTCACGCACAGTTACCTTAGATATAATATTATGGGATAAGGGTGACGAAGGGTATAGATATAGAATTTCAAGTGTTATATTTTATGGCAAATTAGGTTTTTAGCGTGAAAACATTCCTAGGTCTCTTTTTTATGATAAACATAAGCTAACATTTGTTAGCTCATAAAGAGCTTTTTTGCCCGGCAATCCGCATTGGAGCAACGTGGTGGGTCTAAGTTCTAATTCCCTCTCTCCTATGAAAGTGGAGGGCTGTGCCCAGCAGTGGGACATTAATTTGCTGTAGTGGTGATATTTTGTCTTTTAGTATTTGTTCCAATGGGGAGGGACAGGCAAAGGTAATCTCAGATGGCGCCACCCTCGCTGGTGACTGTCAGGTTCATTTGTGTACATATTTGAGGTAATTAGGCATCCTATTTTAATTGAATCTGGGAAAAAAGCAGTATATGTGGTTGCGCACTAAAAATCGTCAGGTCTAAAGCGCTACATAACCTAGCCGATGAACTGGGTTTCCAATTTTGTTTGCGCAAAGCTTTGTACCTTAGTCTTCTTCTTTCCTCATCAGCAGGAAAACGGTGTGCTCCTTTATTATCACATTTGAATGCACAATATATTATATGCATTATAATGAATTAATCTAAGAAAATTAAACTATCGCGTTAAAAATATATGGTGTTTATAATATATGGTATAACACCAGCGACGATAAAATAGCGGGAGAAGTAGCGGGATAAAATGGCAGTGTCTTCCATTACCTACCGCACATGCCGTACCTACTTCGAACTTTTTAGATGTTTTTACCTCGTTCATAACCACACTTGTAACATTCTATAAGAGCTAGTGACAAATAAATAAAATATTTAAACCATAAATGATTTTGAGAAAAAGACAACAGTTTTGTAAAATAGAAACTAAAACAAAGCCTGGAACGCAAAGCTTGGGTATAAAATGCCCTTCTGGTTACTGTTATATCCGTCACCCGAAAAAATTTTATAAATAAGCAGGCACAATTAAGAAAATCATAACACTGAATCAAAGCTCAACTAGGTGAGTTAAAATAGAAATACAGTTAAAGAAATGTACCAAAAGAAGATAAGAAGATACCAACTAATAAAAAACTGCAAACTGTAAAAAGTAATTCAAACCTAAATTAAATATCAACAATCAAAATAACTCAAGATAAGATTAGCAAATGAACACCGCAAACTATTTCCCGTCCCGACATATTTAGCCGGCGAATAAATACCTAAGTTTAATTAACCGGCGGAGACGCCCCAAACAATACACTCGAATTCTGATTCAACCGACAGATATTCGCAGATTCCGAACCGCAGCCTGTCTGTGGATAAACTGATTTATACTATACGATACGACTCCGAAAGTAAATAAATTGAATAGGGATTTTAATAAAATATGTCGAAGAGTGTGCTCAAGGATATTTTGATGTAGTACTTCTCTTTCACTACAAACCGCATTAACCATGAATGCGTTTCAGAAGCTGATAATATTAAAATATTGGTTTCAATTTTAATTTTGTCCTAGTCCAAAAAATCTTGCGTGACCAAATGATTTCATCGCGTAGCGGCTTCTCGAATGATAATAATAATTTTAATGAACTTTATAATACTGGAGCGGCCGCGGCAGGTAAAGCCGCGCGTCGCAGCTAGCGAGAGTTCCAACTCGCGAGTTCACGATCATTTCTAATATAGTGGTCGTAGAGTAACAACGAAATAATCTTTTACTATAATATTTATACTCAGGAACTCGGCGAGTTTAGCTGATAATTTGTTGTATCAAACACCTCTCAACTGCAATACAATAGACTACAATTAACAACACATAGCTTCTAGCCATCTACATTGTAGCCCTTTATTGCAATAATTATAGTAACCATATAATACCTAATTAAATAGTCAAAGAAAAAGTCTACGAAAAGTATCCTGGACTAGTCAGTGACTTTCTGTCAGCACAAGCTAACCACAGAATATAATTTTGTGTATGTTATATGTATAATATAGTATAGTCCCAAGCGTCACTAGTTTAACGTTTAAAAATAAACTAAAAACAAAAACTAAACTGCGCTGATACTGCACTGACTGTGTGGGACTGAACTATCTAATACAAAGTTTCTCTAGGGTAGAGATCTCGTTGCGCCCATGCTAAATAGATATCTACAGAAGATAGACTAAACCGGTTTGTGAAATAAAATACGTCATGCTGGTCTCTAATAAACAACAAAAATTGCTAAAGTCAAAAAGTTCATCCGCCTTTTGAACTTGTAAGAGCGTTTAATAATGTGCGGGACATGTAAAGCAGGTAAGTTTTCCAATAAAAGTTGCAACGTCGCCACTCGAGTGGATGAAACGTTTTCAGACGCAATATTACGCTCGAATGAGTGAAATTGTAAAATTCATTCAAGTTTATTTCCATGGAAAGGTTAACGGTTTTAATCTAGAGATAGCAATCGACTTTGCATCTGGCGTCCCACGAGATAGTGTTATAGCTGGGTTTAATGCTCTATAGCTACTCATTGTCACATGTTGTGTATAGAAAAGAGCTGTTTACTGAAAACTGTTTTCTTGTAGCTCCTCGCCGTAGAATCTGCGTGTTGTAGAGTCAAAACAAGACTTAAGTGCACTATGTTTTACTTGAAGTAAACAAGGATGTTATAATCCATACCATCCAAACTATTATTATAAATGCAAACTTGTCTGTCTGTCTAGCAACATTTTCACGGTCCATCTTTTCAATCGATTTTGAAGACGAAGAAAGACGTGCCGCCAAGTTACCGTGTGAATCTTTAGGAGTATGGGTTTAATACAACTGCCATACACTTCTTGATGGCATCTTTCATCTTTAACGGCATTCTTGACTTCTTAGATGGCATCATTACTTACCAGGTGAGATCGCAGTTAAGGGCTAACTTGTAGTGAATCTATAACTCCTATACTAATATTAAATATAAATGCGATAGTTTGGATGGATGAATAGATGAATTGATGGATGTTTCTTACTCTATCATATGTTTATGATGTTTCTTATATCTGCTCTGGAATAACACATAGACTACTTTTTATCCCGGAAAATTAAACAGTTCCCGCGAGAATAAAAAAAACTCAATCGACGCGGAAGAAGTCGCGAGCATCAGCCAGTACAAGAATAAAACTTGTAACTTTTTGATATATATTTGAAATCCCCGACACGTCCCATGACACGAAACTATCTTCAGTAGAAACTAAATTTTATTCAAAGTTAAAACATTCAGCTAACTTTACTGGAAACTAGTTAGCGTATGTGACTTACGTTAACTTGTACACGTACTTTATGGATATTTCTTATATGTCTTTCAGTTTAGGCAGCTTTCGACTCAGGCTTATTTAATCTATTTAGTGTAAGATTTTGTAAGTGCGCAAAAGTTTACTAATTTTGCTTTAAATATTATGACTTACCCGTTCTACGTGAGCGACAAATACGACACCGCGACTCGATACGACGCGTCACGCGACGCGACAGTATCAAACAGTAGCTGACCCTTCACGTGGCCTATGTTCTCGCGTAAACAAGTTTGTCATTTTCTATGGCGTCGTATCGCGTCGCGTTGCGTCGCTTCTGTTTAAAATGTCTCGCTCCCTCAAGTATAAATTGAGAAAGACAGATAACCCGAATGTTAGTATTAAAGTTAGTGTTGAGCATATTTTAGATTTGGATGAAAGGCACAGAGATAGATTATAGGTTGGAATAGCACACAGGCTACTTTTTATCTCAGAATGAGTTCCCGCGAACCGAAAATCCTCAATCCATGCGAATAAAGTCACGGGCATCAACTAGTGTACAATAACTAATAATATACCGCGGCGCGTAACACCAATTCATTGTTTTGGCAATGAAGATACATCGTCCCCTCACCCGTACGGCCCGGGTACGGTGCCAGGGACGTACGCGTGACGCGGGTCAACCTTTTTCTTTATAACGGCACACCTCGGGAGTAATATTTCACATTTAAAAAGCAATATCATATTTTTCCCTTTAGGCTTTTTTCTATTTTTGGTCTATTAAGTGTCCAGTCACGATCTCTCAATATTTCTGATGGCCGTGACCAGTGAATGATGTGAGTTTCTTAAAATAGTGTTATTTTGTTTTTTGTTTTAATCAGATTATTTCATCCTACAGCTAACGCTCTGCACCGAGTTAAAGTCTGCAGTTAAATATGCAGCTCGGTAAGAATGAAATTTCGTTGTAGATTCACTCCACGATTCAAAGTCTACTTGAATAAAAAAGATATGAATTTGTGTTTGAGCCCAAGCACAATCACTGTTAAAAATCTCTCCCGTGTAAATTTTTGTTGCAATGCAACAGTCAGTCAACAAAGCACTCTTGCTACTACAACTGGTCTACAACTATAGATACTAAGAACCCGCAATAAGTGAAATAGCTACAGAATCACATTTTTTTCTGTACTCAAAACGCAAATAGCATCAACACTAAAGAGTCTGCCGTATCAGCCGCGCTATAGAAATACATAAATGCTGCAGTACAGCTACCGTGCAGTTATGAGTACCCCAGAACTAGAAATATTTCTAGTCCAGATGCCGACTTGCACGCTGCATTGACTTCGCAGTCCTGTCAATGAGATAATGATTTCGTTAACAAACAAAGTACAATTTCGCAATCTTACGGTTTCAATCACGAAACGCAGATAGTCTGGTTTGACGAGACGTGACAAGATATGTAACATGCAGATCGATACCTAGACTGGCTTTGACTGAATACTTTACTAGTAAGCTAATAGTGCGGATTTATGATAAAGACTTGAATCTGTCTCGATTTAACTGCGTCTTAAGTGTCATAGAGTGGTAGTACGCTACATAAATCTCTCTCAGCCTAAGTAGACATGTGACCTGCCTGAAACATCGCTCTCGCAGGTTTTACAACGCGTGGTCGATGAGAATGTTACGAGAAAACTTTGTCACACCGATCGCTCTTGGTTACACTGATTCTGCTTTGGCTGACGCAAAAAATTTGAAAAATAGTTATTTTAACCGTATTAAAGAAGGAAGTTTTGTATTCGACCCCATGGAAGTATTTATAATATATAATATGTATGTATATATTTATGTATATGATATTGTAATATGCGGCTTATAATATTGTCACGACTTTCCTTAGAAGGCGTACTTATTTGCACAATCATTAAATACTATCAACAATATACGTTTATATAATATAAACTAAAATATTATTTTTGTAATAATAATATATCAAATCTAATTATTATTCACGCACAATTATTTTATTGAATATATACATGAAAAATTAAAATCTAAATTAAATCTAAAGTAAAAAAAAAAAAAAAAAAGGAAACTAAAAACTAAACATTAAAAATATCATCTATTCCACTGCAATAAGGCAATGTGCCCAGAATGCTGGCTGCGTTACCTCGCTGAATAGCCAAACTTATATGTTGGCCGAGATAACTGCCAGCCCTCCGGTCACCTGTGGACTCCGTGAGACGAGAAGATAGATCCTTAAAAAAGGATCTAGCATCTTCGCCCCACGACCCCATGGTTTCAACACCAAAAGGCACAAAAATAAAATTATTTTCTATAATTTCATATTTGCGCCTCTTGGCTCTTTCTGCATTAGAGGCCGCCGCCCCCGCCGCCATGGAGGTCGCCTGTAAGTGGGACAACGCCAGCGTATCCACGCATGTGGCATCCCAAACAAGCGACCTTCCTAGCTTCCACGGAACCAGAGTCATCCCGTCAGGTCTCTTACCATCACTGCGTGCCAAGCCATTTGGCTCTAATACTGCAGGCACTTTAGCGGTGGCAAGAGACCTACGGATGATGTCGTTCAGGGAAGCATGACGCGATAGACGACCGGCACTTTTAATGCAAGAAAGCCCGTGATGACCATACGTGTCCACTGTCCCACCACAGTGGCATAGATGTGGCTGTTGTATCTTGGCGCCAAGTCTAAGACCAACCGCAATCGTCAGAGTGAGGTGGTCCAACAGAGTGCCTAAATGCTTAGAGGGGAGAGCTTGAAGCCAGTAACTTGATTCCCTCGTAGACACCGCAAGAAGGCGAGCACGGTCGCTTGCAGTAGTTGAAGAATTTAAAAGCTCCTGCAAAACATCCGAACACAGTGCGTCGTCCCATTGTCTTTGAGAGAATAAAGATACTGGTTCCTTACTAGGACATGCCACATTGAAAGCAATTCTAGCTTCTGCCAAATACGACGGCTCTATGGAACCTAATGAATGGTTTATAATATTGCCAAAGAGCTTGAACGTACCATAAGCAGAAGATAGAAATGCTGGTAATGATACACTACTAATTTTACGAATGCCTAAACCACCGTATCGAACTGGGAGAGAAGCTTGTGTCCATGTCGTGCCATCTAAAGGACAATTTAGAATTTTGGATAGAGTATTTTTAATTTTCTTATCCAAATCGTTCAATAAGGGAAGGAATTTCCATAGTGGTGAGCATCGAAGAAAATAGGTAAATTTTGGAACAAACAGACAATATTTAATAATAAAAAGGGCCATGTGTGAATTAATTTGAAAGAGGCGTTCCGAACATTGATCAAATTTAGTAATTTGGTCATTGATAAAAAGTGGAATAGAATCAACTAAGACGGGAGCTCCAAGAAGGCGAAGCGAGTCTTCACTTAGAATTTTGATTCCTGGTGCCAAATGATTAAATTGTTCAGTAATTATGTGTCTTTTTTGGGCTTCCGTTGAATTTGGAATATAGAGCTCACACTTGCCAAAATTCAATTCCAAACCAACAGATTTAAATTGTTCAATTAAAACCGCAAGATCATCTAAAACAGATGAAGCTTCACCTCCTAAAGTTCCATCATCTAGATACCAAATGTTAAATTTAGAATTCAATTCCGAAATAATTGGGTGAATAGCCAAACTGAAAATGGCAGGTCCCAGTGGATCTCCCTGTTGGCAGCCTACAGCAGAGCTTAGAAAATTGGATTTATACAATAATTTGGAAGGTTCCGCGTAACATTGCCAAAGGTAAGGGAAAATTTTTGGAATTTTGTTTTTAACTTCAGAGAGGAGGATGTTACGATCAATTGAGTTAAAAGCATTTTTAACATCAACTTTCAGCAACACCTCCTCGCCCGAATTTAATAGAAAAGTACGAGCAGCGTGAACAGCAGCTTCACAACCACCCTTACATCCGAAGCCTAGCTGTATAGGTTGAAAAAATTCTGACATAGATGGTGCAATGTTCCTACAGCAGATTTTCGAAACAATGCGTCTTATAGTGGAACCCACAGCAATCGGTCGTACACCACCATCTTTTTTGGTAAGAGCACAAAGATTGGCGCCATACAAAATAGGTGTTATTTCTTTAGGTACGACGCCCAATAATATTAGGTTGACTAAATTTGTGATTGATTTTAAAAGTTCTTTACCAGTTTCACCGTTTAATTCAATTAAATCTTTAAAGTGCTGTGGTGACATAGCATCGATACCGCCAGCAGACCCACTTCTGAAAGACAATACAGCTGCACGAACATCCTCCACCTTAGACAGAAGCGAAGTTGTGTCTCCGAAATTAAGATCTGATACAACTGAAGAAATAGGCTGCGGATGTTTTGAACGAAGAACCTCTAAGGTCTCTTCTGTTTCAGGGGCCAACACATCACTAGAAAATAAAAGCCGAGCTGCACCCTTATAATCGCCATCACTAATTTTATTTTCAATATATACTACAGGATCAAATCTTTTGCTAATTTTATTATTTACTTCTGATATATTATGGCTATAACTTGAGTTTTGGTCATAACATTTACCGCAATTATTTTTTATTTTCTGAGTAAGGGAGCAGCTCTCGCTTTTGTCTACATTTAAAACTCTGTAAGCAAAAGTTAGAAACTGTTCCCAACTTTGAGTAGAAATTTGTGTAACTACAGCATCGATCGTTTTCTTTAAAGTGTTTGCTACTACTAAACGTGAACCCCTAGGAATACGTTTAATAATAGGTACATTGTTTTTCAAAAAGCTAAGATGTTGCCAAAATTCAGTTGATGAAATATTTGAGGTATTAATTGGTGTAGAATTTTGAATTTGAGTAATTTGTGACTGCTGGTTTACCGAATCAGTTTTGTGAATTTTCCCAATGTGTATGTTAAGGCCTACTTTAGTTTTGAAATACTTAGGTTGAGAACAGTACTTACAGAGTAGCTGGCTTTCCAGTGATGAATTATTCCCAAGGCTACCAACTGTAGCACTCATTGAATTGGCGACAAGAAAACAGCAATAAATAACAAAAAGCAATAAAAAATTAAATGTTAATGAAAAAATACACTCAAAATAACTTAAAAATAAGAAACGGAAAAGTTTTAAACTCAAAAGGCCCGGAAAACGAGCCCCCTGCGGCCTGCCACCCAACAAATGGGAGGCAGGATGTCAATCTGAACTACTAAATATAAGTATATAAGTATTATTTGATACTTCGTATTTTCTTCTTTTTTACTTTTTATATGATTTCACGCTGGATAAAACCGAATCTGTTCCAATTTGTCTGCTAGTCGATCAAGGATAGAGTTGAAACTGTGTCCTGACAATACACTTTCCATCATGACCATTAAGATTGGCTTTTGGTCTTCTCAAATGGCTTCAATATCTTTCACTATTAATAGTGCTTGCTATATTTTTATTAAAGATCTAGTAGTTTCTAACATTTTCCATTTAAGAATACGTTTCCAAATAACTAAAATCCTTAAAAGGGTATTATTTTCAATTTTCATGAAAATTTTTCTTGTTTACGTATTTGACAGCTTACGCCAGTTCATTGGCTGAGTAAATTAGATAAAAGTAATTAAAACATTATTTAATGTTACTGTGATTTTGAAGCGTGCTCACATTTTTTATAAGTTTTATATTTTTCTTTACCTTAAATTTGCATTAATTAAGATAAGACAGAATCGTGCATTAAGTTCACAGCGCGCTGCCGTCTCGACATATTTAACTACGCCGATTTAATCTTAGTTTAATTAACTAAATTATGCCACTAGACTCTTAACTACGAGACTGTGCTACGAGTATATTACCTAAAGCAAATTCCAGCTTTTTTTGAATAATATTTTAGCCTCTAGCTTTGATGGCTGTAAAATCCGCAAAGATTTAGTTTTTTTTTAAATTGCCTTGATTTTCCGAGATGAAAAGTAATCTATTATCCAAAGCGGTGATATTCTAGTATAGTCCGTCAAACATGACCCGGCTGAAATTGGAACTAATGTTTTTGCCTGTTTAATTTTTATTTTGCTAGCGACGCTGTTACTGGGTCAAATAAGTGTGTGGATACTTTAGACACCGGGCTTAAACCTTCAATCGATTCAAGGGCTAATTTGAGTGCCAATAAAAGGAAAATACCCAATACAGAAAATATAGTTTATCCGTAAAAAGTGACGTCATATCAGGGCCGCAATATTATAATCCGCTTGTCTGTCTGTGGGTTGACATGGGTTAAACCTCCACCCTCCCCCGTCGCACCCCCTCTGCCCGCCAGCTGTTGACTCTGTGTATAATTTTACAACGTGAATGAAATCTGGCAGTTCTTTGGTTTTTGTGTTCTTTAAAGTTTGTAGTACTAGCTGATGCCCACGACTTCATCCGCGTGGATTGAGGTTTTTGGTGTAATATTAGTGTGACAACAGTTCGTTTAATAAGGATACAAATAATATCACTACAACCATACATTAAAAATACATTAAATAGCGTTTCGGTTCGATGCCGTGTAGAAACCGAAGGGGTATGGGTTTAATATAACTGCCATGCTCCTAACAGGTTAGCCCGCTACCATCTTAGACTGCAGCATCACTTTCCATCAAGCTAGCTTGTAGTGGATAAAAAAAAAACAATGTACCTTCTGTTATTTCTAATCCCCACTACTGACAAAACCAGCATAGCATAAAATTTAGTGAGGCGAATGTATTGCTATTGTTTTTAGCGCAGCGTTTTCGCTAAACTGTCAGATGTAAGTCTAAATTTGGCGTATGTGTCCGCGGAACAAAAAACCAGGTCCGTTCGTGGAACGTGCGCAAATATGAAGAAAGGGGATTTACCCTCGTCAAGCGACGCTCGCCGCAATAACTAGCGGCCGAGATAAAATGAACTTACGTCGCGATACAAAAGACTGTTAGTTAGGGGCACGTGAGTAATGAATTATGTCGTCCTTTGCTCTATCAAGCGGTGGTGTCTTACATCAAGGCCACAGAATATCACAATGCTTATTTTCGCTTTATAATATTTATTATGCTCGAGAATATACTTAACGAAATCTTTTCAAAGTAAATAATGTCCTCCCCATCGAATTTTGGTCACGGCGGCCTATCTCCTGAGATATTATTATAGTGCACAAGTGTGTGCGCATACACAGGTGCGCTTTCTGTTCCTTTACTCTCATAGCCCGATGGGACGGAAAATCCGACACGACCGGTGAGAGATCAGGCGCAGGCGCAGGTCGGCTTAACGTGCTCTCCGAGGCACGCGGGTGCAACACCGGCAACATCTAATTCGGGGCTAGTAATGAGAATTTCTTATCAGGAAAACCCAATACTTATTAAATATGTAATAATAATATTAATGGATTTCTTAAACTTGTATAAACTGAAGTATAAATTAGTTTGTGGAATTTTGATGTAGAATAGAATGCTTATTCCCACGAACGATCTTCGGATAGCACCAGGGTGGTCGCCAATGAAGTTTTTTAGTTGGCTTGCAGTTCTACACACACCTGGCTTGCAGTAATACAAGGACCCTAAAAGTACACATTGATATAAGTACAATTCATCATCATCATACTGAATAGATAGACGCCCACCGCTGGACATAGGGCTCCTGCATGGACTTACACACGCCGCGATCTTGCGCCACCTGGATCCTGTGGCTCCTTGCGACCATCTGATATCGTCCGTCTGCCGATTAGGGGGTCTGCCAAAGCTGCGCTTTCCAGTGCGAGGTTACCACTCCAGCACTTTAGGATCCCAACGTCCATCGCTTTTTCGAACTATGTGCCCCGCCCATTGCCACTTCAGCTTCGCAACACGTCGAGCAATGTCGGTTACTTTAGTTCTTCTGCGGAACTCCTAATTCCTGATTTGATCGCGCAGAGAAACCATCGCCTGTTGTGTGACCCTGAGCTTTCTTAAAAGGCCCATAGTTAGAGGAGGCTATTAGTACAATTATAGACAGTAAAATAATGTTAATTACAAATAAGGACCGTTTGAGCAGACAGCCTTTTAAAATAAACAAACGTCTGCAGCAGTCCGCCTGTAATCGCAAACGTTTCATTCATTCGTAAATTCCGTCAATTAGTCAACGCGGATCCCGTGCAAATCGCTTGTTAATTACAAGCTTCCTTTGTTCATTAGCCTAAAGGTCGTCACCCATTTACCCTCACCGCCCGGCCCTACGCACTTTAACGTACCTTGTTCAAAGGACATTTTGAGGTGGGTATCATTACCGGATTGCCACCGTCACATGCACCATATTTTGGACTAGCAGATGCGCGCGACTTCGTCCGCGTGAAATATGTTTTTTAAATTCCCACGGGAACTCCTTATTTTTTCGAGTAAATATAAAGCCTATGTCACTCACAAATAATGTGGCTTTCTATTGGTACCAGAATGTTCAGTAGATGCAGAGATTAAACCCTACAACAACAACGTCACAAACTCACACACTTTACCTGTTTATAATATTAGATTAGATAAATATTCGCTACGAATAAATACATATTGTCCCAAAAACTTAACTGACCCGATGACAGCATTGCTGCTATCATATTTAGGTCCTGTTACACAAGTACCATTACATACATTTACATACATACCGTACCTACATTTGATGTTTAACAGATATTGCATAGAAATTCCGTCAATATTTCAAATTTATTCGTCAGGTATGGTTTACTGGGCGATTGTCAAACAAGCCCTTAGTGTTGGTAATAAATATTAAAAATAAAATAAAAACAAAAACTAAATTAGTTCCAATTGTGGCCACCGGTCCAGACAAGTTGGTGGAAATGTACGCGTGTTTATCTATGAGTTGACGTGACACTAATATGTCAACTTCTCAAATGTCAGCAAATCTGTATATTTTAATACTCGCAATCATTGATGTAGAATTTTAGTTGCAGAAAGTGCTATGCGATAATTGTAACTGCTATAAACTACACTGAAGCGAATAGCAATGTGGCACAAGTGAACGATGACCTTAAAAGGTCTTTTCTATTCTCAACTTTAAAATGTCCTTTGTATAGTCTGTATGAAGGTGAAAGCTCTCGAAAAAGTGGACATGAAATATTAATGCGGTGCCGTCAGTCGAGCTGCCAAATTAGCGGTGTAAGAAAGGAGATAATTTTTTAATATCGTGGTCTCAGAGAAAGGGGAGTTTTTGAAAACAAAGCAAAAATGGCTGAAGATAATTTTTGTGCAAGATAATATTATGAATATTTAAAAATGTATGTAATATTATGAATATTTGAAAATCTGCCTAGCTTTTTTTAATAAAACAAAACAGTTTTTCGATTCGTGTTTTAGAATTATAATCCTTATTTTAAGGACATCAAATTACGTAACTTAAACTGTCATTTTAAAATAATACTACTTAAAGCCATGGTAGTAACCCCCCCTGGTCTATCTATACTAATATTATAAATGCGAAAATTTGGATGTAAATGGATGTTTGGATGTATCATGTATGTACCCAACGGTTGAACGGATTTGGCTGAAATTTGGCACAGATATAGATTATAGTCTGGAATAGCACATAGGCTAGGCTTTTTATCCCGGAAAATTAAAGAGTCCCCGCGGGAGTCGAAAAACCTCAATCCACGCGGACGAAGTCGCGGGCATTAGCTAGTAAGTACATAAATAGCGTCTTTTTTGCTGGGCGCTGGGAGCTTATTAGCATTGCTTAAAGAAGTATTATTTTAAAATTCACGTTTGATTATGACGATCCCTAAAATAAGGATTATCATTCTGAAACAAGAGCGTCAACAAGATGAAAATATTACTGCATTAAGTTATAAAAATCTTACTCTTTAAAAATATGTGCGATCTCACCTGATAGTAAGTGATGATGCAGTCTAAGATGTTAGCGGGCATACCTGTTAGGGGCATGGCAGTTATATTAAACTACACGGCATCGTACCGGAACGCTAAATCGATTTGCGGCACGTAATCGATAGCCACGGCTGAAGCCTCCCACCAGGCCAGACCAGGGAAAATTCAGAAATTATAAATTCCTAAATTGACCCTGCCGGGGATGCCGCTACACACTGCGCCACGGAGGTTGTCAAAAACTCTCAGAATACACTGTTTGTCAACTCGTTTAGCTAAACAGGTAGCTTACGTGGAACTGCTAGTTCGTCGGAATAAGCCCCGAGGCTGCATGCAGGCAGAGTGCGTGATCGGCACACGGAACCAGCTCTCTGACGTAGCTGCTTGTTTGAGATCATTTGAGATGCAGGTTTACATAGTACTTCATACTGATACATCCTCATACAAAATAAGCTTTTGCCCGCGACTTCGCTCACGTTAAGTTCGATTTTCATATAAATTTCATTTGAATTTTCAAAAATCCTTTCTTATAGGATGCCTACGTCATAATATCTATCTGTATGCCGAAGTTCAGCCCGTTTCGTAGTGGTTTGATGTAAGTGTTGATTGATCAGTCAGTCAGTCAGTTAACTTTTCCTTTTATATATTTAGAAGACAAAGATTTCAAGTATGTAGTTTCAATAAAATCTCGTTATGACTCTTCAGTAAGGAAGAAACCACTACTTTAGTCAAAATAGATGTACTAAAATAGGGTTACATGTTACATCTCGACCCAGTTTCACGCGGACAAAGCCAAGAGCTGGAAACATATAAAAGAAACAAATGAACTTACAAACATTGGATTTAATACAGATAGAAGAACACAGAAGTGCTCAACTGGGATCCGAATACTCTAAATATTTAAGCACAACATTGCAGCTCCGAATGCATCGCCCGCTGGAACAACGTCGCAACTTTTATTGGAAAACTTGGCCGAATTTACATGTCCCGCACATTATTAAACGCTTATAAAAGTTAAAAAGGCACCACAAATACTTGCACCCGTAGCGAATTTATATCCGAGACAAATTTTACTATGTTGCAAGTTATAATGGGTATTAATAGGGTCGAAACTTTATAACTGTATCTATTCGTTAAAGATAATTTCTTTACAATTAATTTCAAGCACCAGAGAGCTTCTCTTCCTTGTA
The DNA here is from genome assembly GCA_923060345.2 of Erebia aethiops. Taxonomy (NCBI): domain Eukaryota; kingdom Metazoa; phylum Arthropoda; class Insecta; order Lepidoptera; family Nymphalidae; genus Erebia; species Erebia aethiops. The sequence continues at coordinate 14,624,159 of OV281081.1, read as the reverse complement.
TTTTGGAAGTGTAGACTACCAAAATACACTAAACTTTAAATTGTTATTTGGTAGTTGAGTATGGTTGTTAGGTTGAGTTGTATAAGATAGTACCTAATTTATTGAAGTGAAAACTTCTTTATGCGCGTAGAGCACTTTTTGGTAAGGGGGTAATAATGTAGATTCACGTGACCGACATGCTCGCGAACAGCGACATGCTCGGGAACAGCGACATGCTCGCGAACAGCGACATGTTTGCAAACATATACTCCATTCGAAATTAAACTTTAATGCCTTAGTGTTAAGGTTTATATTTTAATTAAGAATAAAAATTATTTAAAAAAAAAGTTCGTTTTCACTTCTATCGGCAGTCCGTATGACTGCCAATTTTTTTTTGTATACTTAGTTATCGTTCGTCAACAAATAAGGCTCCGCTCTCAGCACAAAGCCGCGCAGCGCTGGTTTTCAGGAGGAAAGAAGATTCTACTGTTGTCGTACTCCAAAAAATATAATAGAGTGTGAAAGAACGGAACTCGAGAGGCTTGTAGTTAAAGTTAGTAATGATGCATCGATACCTGCAGGCCGGGAGGCGGCCGAAGTTGAGAAGTGCTAACTGTAGCACTAACGTGCAGCGAAGTTAGTCAGTTTCGCTGCGCCTTCGTAATTGCCTGTCAAATGTGCCTCGTTCGCTACTTCCTTGTTCACTTCTCTGAATATAGATTATTGTTATCGAGTTAATTTTACTAGTAAATAACTTTTTGATTAAACTAGCTCAATCACGCGTTTAACTTAAAAAGATAAAAAGACGTAGTTTGTGTTCCCTGGTTGGTTAGTCTAATTAAATGAAATTATTTTATCAAAGACAACTGGTATATCTATTTTAATGTAAATGCGAAAGTTTGGATGGATTAATGTTCGTTCCTCACACTAAATCACGCCAAACGGCTGAACGGATCTGGATGAAATGTGGCACAGAGATAGATAATAACAATAGGTCTGGAATATACACACTACATACACGTAGACTACTTTTATCCTGAAAAATTAAAGATTTCCCGAGGAAACCAAAAAAAACTCAATCCGCACGGACGTAGTCGCAGGCATAAGCTAGTTTTAGGATAATATTATGTCCGGATTCTACCTACTACCGCCAAGTATAGAACACAGATTATTTTGAGAAGAGCCGACAAGAAACTCAGTATGTACACTTTTCTAAAAGTAAAATGCTACAATGTATTGCACAAAACATAAGTTCTTGAGTCAAGTAACGAGGGTAACTATCTAGGGTAGATATAATTGTAACAAAAATAACTTCTATTGTAAATGTACGAGTTGGTCATAAGCTCCTAATTAACTAACTAAAATATACATCCGTGCTATTTCGCGAAATTTTGTTTTTTGTCACCATCTTGGAAAAAATTAAAATTCCTTATTTTCTATGCTTCCATGTTAGATTGGATATTGTGAGAAAAAATAACGTCAGTAATTTTTAGTTCTAGTTTATCCGTAGGTTAGCCCGCTACCTTCTTGACTGCATCATCACTTACCATCAGGTGAGATTGCAGTCAACTTGTAGTTGTGTAAAAAAAAAGTAGGCAATATTTGATAGAATTAACCATTATCCATGTAGAAAAGAGGTTACAGCTCCTGCCTCTGATAGCACAGTCGAAAAAATCTGATTCTTGAGAATATCGTGGCGCAATCACAGCAAATTGTAATAATCATAGCAAATCATAATATTAACAAACCTAGAACAAGATTTGATTAATTTTTAATCATAACGATATTAAATCTTTGATTGAAATATAAATGAATTAATTCATAAAAACATACATAATAATTATTATTGTCACTCTATAAAGCGTCGTTGGATTATAGTAAAAAGAACGAGATTATAAGCAGTCGATGGATGGTAAACCGATAACATTAAGGACTAATAACACTGAATCGGTTTGATTCGGATTTTATCCATAGAGAAAGTAATATTTGTACGTAAAGAAGCTGAATTGAGCCAGTACAAGTAAGTGCCATTTGTTTCTTATGCAATAACGTTACCGCAGTGCCAAAATTGGAAATTAACTAATTATTAGTGGTAAGAATCTTCAAGTAAAGTTCTTTGCTGGAATAAATCATCATCAAGTTAAAAAATAAAGCATAAGATTGGGTGAATGGCGTCTAGAACGATTTTTTGTACTAGTTTTCTTATAAACTGACAATTCTTACCCGGTGACTTCTAAACCTGCAAAACAACAAAATAGTATCTTTATCTGGGGCCATACTGCCAAAGCCTAAATCCATATTATTTAATTATAGTTACTTTAGTGTTTTAGAATTATAATCCTCATTTTAGGAACGAATTAATGAAATATTATTTATTGTACACCAAAGACAACATAAATAATCAGAAACAATGTCAAGGTACGTGAATTCGAACTGTCATTTTGAGTAATATTGCTTAAGTATTGTTTTAAACGTAGGCAGTATGGCCCCTGAAACCTGCAATGAGAATTATATTGTAACTAAGAGGTGATTACTTCCAGGCAATCTAGTTGAGTAGAAGTTATTAAAGAACATTTGATGACCATAAAAGTTATTAAAGACTAGCAGATGATATTACTAATTGTATTGCTTTTTCAAATTAACCATCATATTAAATCAATACCAATTCATCCGTTGAGGCCAATGAATTTACGGGATGCATGGAATCAGAATTCAATTGGGGGATCAAGAAATTTTACAAAACGATTTCTACCTCTATGCGGAATCGATTCTTATGAAGATGTGAAGATCGGGTGTTTACCATATGACACTGTAAAAGAAACTTATACAAACAAGTTTAAAACTACACCGCTATTTCTGAATAACATTATAGTTAACACTTCTGAATCATTCCACCTTTGTAATAAATTAGCTAGGTGCCGTTATATCTCTGGCGCTCCTCGAGGATTTGTGGTTCCCCACAATCAGCTGAAATAAATGAATTTTTACTAAACTATGGTTTGCATTTCCACTCCACTGAAAAACCGGAATAAAGAATTATTTTATTACTTTATGATACCCACGACTTCGTCCGCTTGGATAGTGGTTTTTTTACTCCCGCGGAAACTCTTTAATTTTCCGGGATAAAAAGAAGCCTATGTCCTTCCCCGGAATGCAACCTACCCCTATACCAAATTTCATCAAAATCGGTTGAACAGATGGGCCATGAAAGCATAGCAGACAGACAGACAGACGGACAGACAGATACACTTCGTATTTATAATATTAGTATGGATAATATGATATGCGTCGATCGATTTTTACAATAAACGTCTCTTTGTAACGCAATAACTCTATCTAAGTCATAATCCCCAAATCCATGGGGTTTTTGGGCTCCAAAACCGAAACTCACAAATTATTCTATTCTACTAATAATATTATAAATGTGAAGGTTTGTGAATTTGAAAGTTTGAAAGTTTTTTTTTTGTGATTTTCATGACCCCAATAGTAAAGTCATGCTGTTCATTGCAGTGACTAATCAAAGAAACTATTGCTGTAGACACCAAGGAAATATGTGTGAATAGTCTATAGCACGTTAATTAGGTATATTGATGATTCACCTGAATCGAAAAGCATTGTGCTAATAATTGTCCCTCTATCATAGTTTTCAGTCTTTCAGACGAATTAGCGAATTAGCTATATAAGCATTGCATAAAAATAACAAAATATGTTAATGTTTATACTTAACTGTGGCAAATCATAAAAGTAAAAACCGCGTAACGCAAGTTTTAATTATTTTTTAATTATAACATGCTATTAATTTTTTGAATAAAAGATAATTGAATATATTAACAACACAAGGACCAGATCTACAAAACAATATAACCTTTATCTGAGCTAAAACTATTTCTGGTATTATCAGGAAGAAGTGATCACCAAGCAACCAAGTTTGGTATATTATGACAAGTTTCTAAGAACATTAAATACCAGCAGATGATATTAGTGAAAGTGTGGATATTGCTATTTGCAATCAACCAACAGATTATAATATCAGCACCAATGTATCCGACGACACCAATAAACTTACGGGATGCATGGAATCAGAAAACAATTGGGAGATCAAGAAATTTTCGAAAACGATTTCTAAATCTATGCGGAATCGATTCTTATGAAGACGCAGTGATTGGGTGCTTACCGTATGACACTGTAAAAGAAACCGACAGAAATAAGTTTAAAACTACATCGCTATTTCTGAAGAATATACTTTTGTATGGTCGTTCTACTAAATTAATCCACCTTTGTAATAATTTGGCCAGGTGCCGTTTTGCATCTGATACTCCTCAAGGAGTGGTGATTCCTAGCCACTTCCTATTGAATTTGAAACGAGTTTGACACGTTGAAAATTTCCAGTTATCTGATTTAACACACCGGCCATGGCATCTGCAGCACAGCTTATACTATTGCAGCGCCATCCTTGCCAAATATTTGTAAACCAAAATATGTGTTCGAAATAATAATAAAAAAACATTTTATTTTTCATTTATGTTTGGAAAAATAACTAATGCTAGTAATACGTCCATATCCGGGTAACTTTAAGAAAAATGTTCTATATTATTGTTTTGGTCAATTAATTCTAAAAGAAACAAAACTGAAGACTTAGCTTAGTTTTAACATACGAGTGACAATATGAATTTGAAAAACACTGAGGATGAATTAACTCAAAGAAATGATATGCACTGGGATCAGAAAAAATAAAATTAAAACATTCGCTTAAAAATTGAAACAGGATATTTTATTTAATACTTTATTTCATTTCAATATCGTTAGAGGTATATTAATTATGTGAGTAAGACTGATATACTTAATCGTCAAAATTGTGTGAGACACACCTCGCAAGTAGATTGCAGTTCATTCCTGGAACTTGTATGGACGAAGTAGCCTGTGAAGAGCCAGCCACATCAGTAGTAGTTATATGAATTATATCTGCTGGGTCTCCAGTCGGCGCAACAGTGCTTGTGGTCTTAGCAATAGTAGATACCGCATATCCGAGAAATTCAACTAAGTAGGGCTGTAAATTAAAGTTATAGGTAATCATACAATCATTATTAACAGTAATGCTTTTCCTCTGGTGGGAAGGTTTAAGACGGAGTGGAGATTTATAGATTCGAAACTAAAGGTTTTGATGACCTTCCTGGCGCAGTGTTGGGCGCTGTTGTCTTAACGTGCGGAGGTCACAGGTTTTATTCCCGGCGGGGTTAATTAGGAAATTTATAATTTCTGAAATTTCTCTGGTCTGGCACGGCTTCGGCCGTGGCTAGTTACCACCCTACCGGCAAAGAAATGCAGACAAGTAATTAGTGTTCGAGTACGATGCCGTGTAGAACCGTACCATACCGTTACCACCATTAAATGAGATCGCAGTCAACGGGTAACTTGTAGTGGCATAAAAATAAAATTCAAATTTCAATACCCACAAGCCTCGCCGTTGTCACGTCGCCCCGAAATACAACAGTAATTAGCAGTACATGTATCATATGCATTTTAGATTCCGGTAAAATTGCATTCTCCCTTTGAGGGCGGGTGCGGCTCTGGCTGCGTAATCGCGTCGAATAACGAGTAAAACTGCAATTACGTTGTTTATACTTCGCGCTATGCTTGGGAGAGCGCTGTTTGATATACAAATACCTATTATTTCTTTTTAAATTGCTGTTTTTCGCAAAGCTGTCTCGCGTGCTGTGCATTGCCGGTTTTGACGTTGAATCCTCGTAAATGTTGAAAAGTGAACAGGAAAAATGCCTAATTTTAAAAATCTGGCTAAAAATAATGCTGAACTCGATACGGGTAGAACAATGTTTAACCGAGTAGGTAATATTAGGATAGTTGTATGCATACGTTTTTTCAATCCCAATGAAAGAGAAGAAAAATTGTATTTTGTTTTTTCCTTTAAATATTTGATTATAGTCATTAAAAGAGGGTTTAAGAAATCAATAAGAAAATCTACTAAGGAACCAAAGTGGCTGGCGAGAAAACAAACATTATTTATCTATCTAATCTTTGCAAGAAGATTTTATTGGTTTTAAGTCCAAGTTAAACCCAAGACGTTAGGTTGAAGAAGCATGATAATAAGATGACTACTTAACAAAGAATTTGATATAAACTATTCGAGTATAAAGCGCAATAAATAAAACATAATCCATCATGGGTAGTATCACTAACAATAAAGTGGCCCGGAGTCGTCAAATGTTGCAAGTTGAGCCCGAGATGTTAGGTTGAAGAAACATGATAAGAAGGCGATTACTTAACAAAGCACTTGAAATAAACTACTAGAGTAGTAAAGCGCAATAAACAAAACATAATCCATCAAGGGTAGTATCACTAACAATAAAGTGGCCCGGAGTCGTCAAATGTTGCGAGTTGACTCCGAGTTGTTGCGAAACTACCGAACAAAGCTATTCCCATGTGGCGCCGGTAACACTCAGTTCACGGTACAAGAACGAGCGGAATAAATCCCTAATAATTAATAGTCTAGCGACTCTAAATCTCTCAATAATTAAATAAATCACTCTAGTAAAGTAATATACTAATATTATAAATGGGAAAGTTTGGATTGATGGATGTTTGTTACTCAATTAAGAAAGAACAGCTGAACGGATCTGCAAGAAAGGCACAGAGATAGATTATAGTGTGAAATAGCACATAATGTGCTACTTTATATCTCGGGCATCAGCTAATACCTAATAAATTATTTTAAAGAAAAAATATTTTTTGGCGAAACCCTGGCATAGTGGGTCATTATTTTCCCACGGATTTTGGGTCTCGGGTATTATTTTCTGAATTTTCTCTGTACTAGACTGGTGATTGGCGTCAGCCGTGGTGGCTAGTTAACCCTACACGATATCGTACCGGAGCGCAAAATTGCTTGGCGGTAAGTCTTTGCAAGTAAGATGATACAGACCCAAGAAAATTTAGAAATTATAAATTCCTAAATTGACTTAGCCTTGGATCGACCCCGGGACTCCACTTGTAAGACAAATAGCGCTCACTGCGCCCGGAAGGTTACAGTTTTTTTTTCTAGTTTTTGTTCCAAAAAATTATAAAATTCGTAGAACAACAGAAACATAGTAAATAATGAAGCACTTATCTCTACAAGAAATCTCTACCAGTGACCCTTGGCAGTGGGAAAGGTTGTAAACGAAGAATAGGTATAACAAAATATGAGGTGGAATTAATGAATGGCTTGAAATGAAATATTATAATACATAAAAATTACATAAATATGTTATATACATTTTGATAGGAATGGATTACATGCTTATCCTTAAAAAAGATTACTTGAATCATTTCAGCTTGTTAACATGTCCTCACCCAGGCCCTAAACAATAAATGAGTGGCAATTGCGAAGAGATTACCGTAATCGAGCTGGCTCGTAAGGGCCGCGGTGTGAGCAGGTCACGCTGAATTCCTACTGAGGTATCTGTCTTCTCTATATACTTTTATATTTGTAAGGTAATTATTCTCACTATTCGGTTATTCTCAATAAGAAACTCAGGTTATTTTATAACTATTAGATGATGCCCGCGCTTCGTCCGCGTGGATTAATATTTTTTGATTCCCGCGGGAACTCTTGAATTCTCCTGGATAAAAAGAGGCTTATGTTCTCCCCCAGGATACAACCTATCCCTGTACGAAATTTCATCAAAATCTGTTGAACAGATGATTTTTTTGATTCCCGCGGGATCTCTTGAATTTTTCGGGATAAAATACTTTTTATTTGGTATTTGGCCCATGTCCTTTTCCGAGATACAACGTATCCCTGTACCAAATTTCATCCAAATCGGGTTAACAGATGAGCCGTGAAAGCGTAGCAAACAGACAGACAGACACACTTCCACATTTATAATATTAGTATATATGCATGGCAGATTCACTAACTGCCGATTCGAAAGCACTTCTAGAAATGTATTTGAGTATAATCTTTACATATTTTATATTTCAGATAACGCAAGGCCAAACCGATGGACATAGAGATATGTAATCTGAAAGAAAAGACCCATGTCTAGAAATAGGCGTCTGTTAGGCGACAAACATAGCCTTTATTAGGAGCCTTATTACATAACAATGACAGCTTCAGTGTAGCGATCAGAATCACCTCTGATTGGATAACACTCTTCCACTATTGGACAAAATCCCTTGACGCAGCAAGAATACCATAAATTCAGCCAATCACAACACTTGATACTGTAACAATGATTGATACAGGTTTTGCATAAAATTAGTACTAACCTACTCCAAAAATGTACATTTAATGTACAGTTCCAGTACATCATTTGGAACGTCAATAAGATATATCAATAATGATAATTATAATGTGATAATAATTGACTATGACATTTTACTAAACTATTCCAAACACGCCATTGTCTGAGAAGAGCCCACTCAGCCGGATTTTTTGATTATATGAGATGAATGAAAATTTTCGCGGCTTTTCAGATTACGTCCAAAAAACCTATGTTCAGTATAACAATAAATATTGATTACATACGAAACACAACCGCGACGCATTCGGAAATGTGAACGCTGTGGCGAATACGAACAAACTGGACACTGTCGTAAATAATGACGGTACTCCCACTTCGGATGGGGTAGTAAAAAGTGGCTGTTTTATTTATTCTTCGTTATTCATACTTAGTTACTTTTTATTAACCAACTTAAAAAGAGAGGATAAATGATAAATGATTTATTTATTTCACGTAGGACAACTTGTGTCTACGTTGTGCCTACAACGTTAAGACTCTACAACCAGTTCGGAAAGCTGTTCTACTGAGAAGAGCCGGCAAGAAACTCAGCAGTTGCTCATCACTTAAAAAAGGAAAAGGTTACAATAAGTAGACAATACAACACATACGTTACAAGTATTACACTGACTTGTGGGTCGGTCACTCACTGGATGCGAGGCCATTTGCTTCCATGCAACTTTGTCATCAATAAAATCATCGATAGTGTAATAACCTCGACTTATAAAATGCTGTATAACACAGTCTTTAAATTTATGTTATGGCAAATCCAGAAAATCTTTGGGAACCATGTTATAAAAGCGTACACTCGACCCCACAAAGGATTTCTGCACCTTGCGCACAGAATACGACGCTGTTACTAGCTTATGGCGGTTTCTAGTATATCGATTGTGAGTATCACCTATTTGCCTATAGATTCTGCCTACTTAACCTAGCTGTTCTCATGTATGTATGTAATGTTTTTGGTACTGCAAAATATTCACATATGATAATCTATAAGGGTTTTGACGACCTCCGTGGCGCAGTGTGTAGCGCTGTTGCCTTAACGTGCGGGTTCGATCCCCGGCAGGGTCAATTTGGGAATTTATAATTTCTGAATTTTCTCTGGTCTGGTCTGGTGGGAGGCTTCGGCCGTGGCTAGTTACCACCCTACCGGCAAAGCCGTGCCGCCAAGCGATTTAGCGTTCCGGTACGATGCCGTGTAGAAACCGAAGGGGTATGGGTTTAATATAACTGCCATGCCCCTTACAGGTTAGCCCGCTACCATCTTAGACTGCATCATCACTTACCATCAGGTGAGATCGCAGTCAAGGGGAAGCTTGTAGTGGATAAAAAAAAAGAAAAAAGGCTTCCAAAACAAAAATATACAATCTTACTTCTTACTAATATTATAAATGCGAAAGTTTGGATGTATGGATGTCTGGATGTATGGATGGATGTTTGTTACTCAATCACGCCCCAACAGCTGAACGGATCTGGATGAAATTTGGCACAGAGATAGATTATAGTCTGGAATAGCACATAGGCTACTTTTTATCCCGGAAAATTAAAGAGTTCCCGCGGGAACCACAAAACCTCGATCTACGCGTACGAAGTCGCGGGCATTCGCTAGTATTTTATAGGTTTATGAATAGGCTGTTAAGTATGTGGTTCATCTTTTGGATTATCACTCGTTAAATTAAAGTGTCTCCAAGAAATAAAATAGTCTAATAATAAATAGTAGTAATAAAAAAGTAGTAATAAAAAAGAAATAGTTGTAGCTGTGATAGCCTTATGATTTAAAATTTCGATCCCGGGCACGCAACTTTAACTTTTCGTTATTATTATTATTTGTACACCACAACACAATAAAAATAAGTTTTATAAGTTTTTTTTAAATTAAGGAACAAAAATACACAGAAGGAAGTAGAATACAAAAAGGCGGCCTTATCGCTTAGCAGCGATCTCTGCCAAGCAACCTTAGGATTAAAAGAAGTACTTAATTAAAATATTAATACATACATATCACTTGCTGTAACGGTTAGAAAAACCTACACTGCCGAGAGTTCTTCTTATAATGTTCTCAAAGGTGCATTAAGTCTGCCGATCTGCACTTGGCTAGCGTGGTGGACTATGGCCAAACTCTTCTCATTCTGAGAGGAGACTCGTGCGTAGATGTGAGCAGGCGATAAGTCGTACTGATTAATTTAAAAAGAAAGCAGAGAAATTAACATAACGTCGTAGTAGCACGATCTAGTAATAGGCATGAATCGAACTAATATTATAAACGCAAAATTGGGTTTGTTTTTTGGTTTGTCGGTTTATCCTTGAATCACGCCGGAAAATAGCAACTTTTTATATTTTAACAACAACGTATTTCTACGTCATTTTGTGGGGACCTGGAGAGTGAATTAGGCTACCTGGAGAGCGGCATTTTTATCTCGGAAAACTCGTGGAAATAAAAAAAACTTATCAGCTAGCTTACTACAGTATGGAAAACCCCAAACAGTGGGCAAACCAGGCACGGGCGTGGCCTTTAACCCTTTAAACTTTATAAAACTAGACGGGCACAATATTAAAAGCTAAATACAATCCCTGTTTATGTGACGCCGCCACAAAACCACAAAAGGCCGAAGTGGCATGTTGTCACTGAAAAAATAAGCAATTTCATAGAGAGAGCTGTACCCATGTCAGTGGACGGACGTTCCGACGGACAGATTAACGTCCTGAGTCCCGCGACGGACGATATGACGGACAGGTGAAATTCCACGCTCATTCGTTGTATCTACTACCATCGGTTAAAGCAGTATTATTTTAAAATATCAGTTTTATGTTACATACCTTGACGACCCTAATATAAGGATTATAATTGTTAATCACGAATTTTGGCAATATTAAAACAGTACTGCTTTAAGCGATGGTAGTACGCCCCCTGCATTTACACATTGGCGCAACACTTGGCCAATGCATTCGGCGAACGTAAATTAGCTAGCTTACTGATCTTCTAAACTCGGTAGCATGGTATTCTAGCACTAATCCATAATAATATTATATATTCGAAAATGTTTCTGTCTGGTTTCCCAACTGTCTATCTGTCTGGCGTCTGCTACACCTCTTTTTAACCGATTTTGATCAAATTTGCTTCAAAATATCCTTAGGAAGGTCATAGGCTACTTTACTTAGTCAATTTATCCTTTTAAACTATCCTAATATTTGAAAACATGTAAATCAGCTCATGTTGCTATTATAAATTTTGAAAAAATTAAGCAGAAAAAGAGACTATTTCAAAAATAATTTATAAGTTACAAAATAAAAGAATTGTAAACCAAACCGATCGGCTTCGGCTCCGATCCATTGATACCGTGTTAAGCGAACAAAAGGCTTGCACGGGAAATAAAAGCGAGTCGTATTTTTTGTTTTTTTTCTCTTTTTTTTTTGTTTGCGTATTTTATTTTCCGTGGTTAAAACGATCGCGATTCCAATCTGCCTTTAAAAATTCCGTGCGGGTTTAACTTTACTGGCTTTAACTGAATAAAGGTGTAAAAGTTATAGTTAAAAATTCAAAGTGTGTTTTGTGTGCTTAATCTGTGTATAAGCACCGACCGCGGGCGATAATTTTCAAAGTTTAGCTCATTTTTTGAGCTTAGTAATTAGAATGACAGCTGTGACTTATGCTTCTTTCTCTTTCTTTCTTTTTCTTGCCGGTTCTTCTCAGTAGAATTTTCTTTCCGAATCAGTGGTAGAGTCACGATAATATTTCATATGTGGCACAAGTTGTTCTACGTGAAATAGATAAATCAATTGATTTCAAATCATTTCATTTATTTCTCTTACTTTCTCAGCTGTAGCTTTATATTAGTTTCACAGCTGTCACTCTATTCAATATTTAAAAGCATAGAGTATGAGCTAAGCTTTTGTTTAAAACGAGTAAAAAATCATAATTGGGTATTTGACAAATAGTCAAATCCAGGTCAAATCAGCAACTTTTTTTCAAACGTCAAAACGCGTCCTAAGTATGGGATTTATATGAAATTCTAAAATGTGACGTCAATAACGTTCGACGCACTTTTTTACTTTAATAGATTGTTTAAAATGGTTATTCAACATAAAACTATCAAGATACGTGGATATTACGACTTTTGGGAGATACTCTACTTAATAATCACTAAAAAATAATTTATTTGAATAGTAGTCAAATACCCAATTATATAATTATCATTCATAATTATGTATTACATAAAAAGAAATCATACATAATTATGAACTAAAATCTACAGATTGTACTTACATCTGCAAATCTGACTACATTTTGAATAGGATTATACATTTTAGGATTTTAGGATTGTACATATGAATACAGTAGGTACATTTTGAATGATGTAGTTTACGAATTTTTCTGTGAATCTTACAGAAATTGAAATATAGACAGCTAAAAAATATGTTTTTAAAAGACTTTGGTACTTTTAGACAATGAGATTGTTTCTTTTGTGAGAATTGTTTGTGATTTTGTGTTAGTTAGTTATTATAGCTTCAAAATATTAATTAGGTCTCTCTTCTTCAAAATATGTCTGCGTGTTAAAGAAACCTAAAGGTAAAGCCACAAATGTGCCCAGACCCGCGGCGGAAGAATAATAAAAACCAAAGTCCACGCATCTACACAAAATGGCACTACCTAGTATTTCAAGCACCCCTTAAAACTTCCTGTCACATTGTAGCAACATTAGTATTCCACCATCGTTTTATACTTCAAACGTAATACACAAAAGTTGACTAGGAACACTCCGTATTTATGGATTTTCACACGAATGGCTTACAAAGTGGCAACTTTTAACAACTTCGCACACTAACCGAGCCCGCATGCGAGTAGCTAGCAGTGTGTATATCATGCGTTACTGTGTTCGCAGAGCGCAATTGACTTGCTTTCGAGTTACAATAAAACTTGCTTGCAGCGACGGGAGGCGAATAATGTCCTGTGCTGTAAGGTATAAACTTGTCGCGGGTCTCATCTTAAGACCAACGACCAACGACCAATATAACGTAATCAACTTTTGTTTGTGACTTCACGTGCTTTTTCTTTAGATACTAAAGTTAGTTTTACTATGAACAGTGTCCTTATTTTCTATATCTAGTCTCGTCCTACATGCTCTATATGAAATATTTGATTTTCTGAAACTAGTTGTAGGTAACAAACTTTATCCATACTTCCATATCCATACTAATATTATAAATGCGAAAGTGTATCTGTCTGTCTGTCTGCTACGCTTTCACGGCACATCTATTCAATACAGGGATAAATACAGGGATAGTTTGTATCCCGGGGAAGGACATAGGTTACTTTTTATCCTGGAAAATTCAAGAGTTCCCTTGGGAATCAAAAAAAGTTATCTCTTCAACCGATTTTGATGAAATTTGGTATAGAGAAAGTTTGTATGATGTCACTCTCCAGATCCTCAACCATATCAATGCAATAAATCACTTCGATTCGTTGCTCTGTTGCGGCGTGATTGAAGGACAAACCAACAAACCAACAAACAAATACACTTTCGCATTTATATATTAGTATCATATGATATGATTATACGAAACGGAAAGCGTATGACTTGAAGCACACAGCACACACCCGAACATAAAGCGGGCGATGCAAGTGCAAGTTCGCGGTAAACTTCCAGCTGAGAGGCACACCTACCTAATTGGGTAAGCATTGGAGGCGGTACCCAAATCAGAAAGAGTGTGTGCACACGTGGGCTACAGTAATGTTCTTAGCTCAGTTAGGGTTGTAACGGAACCTCGCCTCCACCTCCGTAAATGCGGAACTTTCGCAAGAAATCGTACTTCCGCTTCTGCATCCGCCTTCGCCCTTTTTTTGCGGAGTTGTAACGGAGGTATTTACGTTGACTTCCAATGTGAGAGGTACAAAGCAAGCAGGTAACGTCAGTTACACCATTACAAAAAGCAAGAAGGCAACTATCCTTAGATGAATCCTCAAAAAAAATCCTTCACCTCCACATCCGCCTCTGCTTGCGCTAAGAATGCATCCGTTACAACCCTACTCATTACTTTCCCGTTTAGTATTGTTTCTGAACAAAAAATAAGCTTTACTCATTTGCTCGTAAAATTGCTCTTACTTCACCGCTATTAAAACTTTAAAGTAGACTTTTACCACCCTTTGGCAATAAAAAAATATCGCACAATTAGTAGCCTACAAAGGAGTGCGATAATATTGTGGCCACCGCCCACCATTCAAAAGCACAGCTGTTTCGATGCCGTAGTTTTAGTTTTTTTATTCAAACTTCAAACTTCAAATTATTTATTTGTCGAATACGGTACAAAGATGTTCTTAAAAAAAATAGAGGATCCTAGTATTCTACCAGTGTAGTGCACAAATATTGATTTAATTTATTTTTAATTCGGCATGTATCGTAATAACTACTTTACTATAAACTGAGCCAACTGCGATTGTTTCAAGGAAATAGGTCCTCCTTTTAGTAGTGAATAGTTTGAAGGAAATCATAGTGAGGAATTTTCGTCAAAATGTATTTATATTATGTTAATGTCAATGTATGTCAAGTACTTACCTAAGTCTACATCACCAAATGTCTTAATAATTATTTCGATTATAATAAATTTATTATTATTGCCTATATCATTAAAACAATTTGAATGTCGAATCAAAAGTTTACTATTTTTCACCTCACCTTTTAAGCTTTAAGCTTAAGCTTTTATTGATTTTTTTAAACTCATCATATTTGTTACTTTTTTTATTTCATTTGGCGGATTATTGTTCCTATTTGGTGATCGCTAGACAAAATACGCTCTTTTGCATTTTTGCCGAAGCTTTATTGGAGGAAGCTTTTTTTCCTTTCGATACAGAGCCCAAAACATTTTTTAAATATCTGTCTGATAATTATATTTTTTAAGTATTTTGTCTATGTAAGTGTTTTAAAGTTTTAGTTCTCTATCGTAACGGCTTTGCGTGCTATCGTATGCGTGGTGGGGGTGAATTTTTACATCTGGCTTTTTTTCAAATTCATAGACTGTTTTGAAACTTTTTTTTTTATTTTCGCTTGGCTGTACTCCGATTTTCTAGCAAGTAGTGATGCAGCCTAAGGTGGAGCGCGCTTTTTAGAAGATGCCTATTCACTCCTAATGTTGTTATGAGCTCTGCATCGCTTTGGACCACTGCCGTTGCTCTTCGTAGCTTCCGTTTTCCCCTCCTCTTTTAATATAGGTACTTCTAGGCAAGCGCAGCCAAGCGCTAGCCTATATATTAATAAAATAAAGAAATATTGCAACATTTATGAAAATTATATACCGCATAACAATAGCTTTCGAATTGCAAGCTAATTTCAAAACAGTGCGGTGAAATTATTAAATTAATAGACACAATGCTGACAGGCGTGAAATATCACCCGCGCGATAATAAGCGCGAGCGAATAAGCCGCTAAAACCGCAACGAATGTCTACATACACATATATGTATAGCTATAGGTATATTATGAGTATTACGTGAAAATATACATAGTATATATGTTTAGTGTATATGAGCAATGGTAGGTTCCCACGAGGCATCAAAACACGCGCTATAACACCACTATAAGGCACGATGACGCCTAATAAAAGCAAATGAATAGGTTGCTAAAACCGTAACGAATATCTTCTTCATGGTTTTAAGCCATAGTCCAACATGCTTACCAAATGCAATTTGGCAGATTTCCACCTTTGAGAAAATTATTGTGACCAGGCCATCAGGCCAGCAGGTTTCCTGACGATGTCTTCCTTCACAGATAAAACAAGCGCAATTCGACAAATACTTAAAAATATACTGCGTAAAGAATAAGAACGGACCCTGTGGGACAGTGAATAAGCTAACGTTATAACAACTATAGGATTTCAAGGCTAAAAACTAAACTACTACTAATACTACTACTACTACTAGGATAAAACTATTTAAAACGTAAAATACGTTTTTTAATACCCACGGGAACTCCCTAATTTTCCGGGATAAAAAGTAGCCTACGTCACTTTAGGTGGTCAACTATACCTATGCGAAATATCACGTCGATCCGTTGCTCTGTTGCTGCATAATTGAAGGACAAACCAAAAAACAAACATTTCACATTTATAGTTTTAGTATGATGACTAGGAAATGGCGCAGTTCGCGCTTTCTCGGCCTGTGAGCGGCCACCATGTGAATGTATTCATATAATAACTCATCACATAATTAGAACGATAAACTGAAACCGAGTCTACGTTCACCTAAGGGACTATGCACACTTGTCCTTTTAATGTTTGACTTCATTAGCTATTGTTTATTTTAACAATCATACTGTTTGCGAGGTAGTGCAATGACAAACGTCTGTTATATTAGCCTCAAATATGGAATGTACAGATCCAGTCCATTATAACTATACATAACTACCGAATAAACTCGCGCGTTATGTCGGAAAATGCCCGACTAGTTTCGAACCCGTTCGGGGTTCTTATACACGAGCCTGTCTGCGCTGACTGACTCTAGTTTAAACGTTAAAATACCCATCCATTATCTCTATTATATTAAGTAGATTTTTAGCAGTAGTTCTATAACCAATGGACACTTCAAGGCTACCCCTGAAAACCAGCGCTGCGGCTTTGTGCTGAGTGAGGAGCCTTATATTTTGTTCACGAATGATTTAATAGGCAATAATTCATTGACTTACTTCTCTAAGCACATACTGTTAATTGTTTTCATGAAATCATTTACGCTGAGTTGTACGAAACACATTCAAAAATTTAAGTGGCAGTTAAACTAATTTAAGTGCAAGATTTGTATGAAGTCTTGTGATTAAATTAGTTTAATCAACACTTAAATTTATCAAATTGTTTCGTGCAACTCAGCGTTATCCATCTATCTATCTCTCAATGGAGATTATCGTTTAGTGCAACTTAATAATGTACTGAAATTATGTATGTCTGTCTTTCACGGCCCATTTGTTCAACCGATTTTGACGAAATTTGACGGAAAGGAAATAATGCTACTAATTTTTATCCCGGAATATCAAAGAGTTTCCACGAGGAAATACTAAATTCATGCGCATGAAGTCACGGCTTTCATCTAGTCTTTAGTAATACTGATCAAAACTAATCATAAAGATACATTTAGCATAGCTTGAGCCCAATTTCACCGATCTTGACAAACAAAGCTATAAATATAATAAAAAATAGCGTATAATTGTGATAACTGCAAGGTGAAAGCAAGATAGGTATATTTTATCTCAGAAAAAACATCAACGGGGTTTCTTGTAACCCAATAATTATACCAAGAAAAAAGCTTTAACGTGTCTTTTTTCTTGTTTTTTCGCACTGTATGAACATGCCTTAACACCTACTCATGCAAACCGATATGAATTTGCAAATGATATATTTGCAGGTGTCAGGCGTGGCCTCAAACAACGCGTTAATATCCGGTATTAGCGGCTTCCGGTGAATAAAAAACTACACTTACATAAATTGTTAATTCAAAGTAGGTAATTTCTAGAAATCTGGGTGAGGGTTCTCGCTGAAAAACAGCGCTACATGCTCTTGCACTCTTGCTACGAGGCTTACAGCATTTTTTTTAAATTTATAGATTAGAATGGCTGCAATCAGACTTGCTGGAAGTAGTGATGCAGCCTAAGGTGGAGCCTAATTATGCTTATTATATTGCCTTGCATTATAGTGTGCTTGCGCTTGGCACCTTTTTTCAGGTTGCGCCACCCGCGACAAGCGTTATCCTAGTATTTTTAACACTGATTGTAGTGGAAATACCATGGTAACTCATACCTTAAAGTGGTATTGTGTGGCACAATGTTGATAGTAAATGTGCTGAAAATCAGCGCTGGTATGGTGCGGTTCATCTACAGTCTACACCATATCAGCATTTCGCTGAGTTCGATAACCTTTTTGGGATTTTCTAAGACACAGATTCGATTGTTAGTCTATAAGTTTTTTTTTGTTTTGTAATTTGTTTGTTTTTTTTTCTGTATTACTTGAAAACCCAAATTTTTTTTCTGTCTTCGTTTTTTTTAGGAAACACTTTTATGCCAAATAGGCTAGCGCTACAATCAATGAAAGCCAATGAAAGATGACCCAAGAGTCACTGCAGCTTTTGTGGCTTTAGTAGCTCCTCATTCAATAAGAATACGTATAGCTGTCTATTTGAAAAAGGTAAATAAGGCTTCACAGAATCGAGTAAAGATGAAATTGTGAAATTATTGGAGAAAATAACTCCAGAATGTAGAGTATTTTAGTTAAACCGCAGATAGGATTAGAACCCGCGATCTTTCCTATTTCAGCATACAGAGCAAACAATGTACATAAGACACTGTTTCCATTGTTTGTGAGTACCCAACGGTACTCCAATTACATATGAATTACGAATGGGTATGAAGTTCTATTTACCATATTATACCTGGGACTACGTGCATCAAAATCCCTCTTGTGTGTCAAGACACAGCGGGCGGTGAGGTGTGCGCAAAACACGCGATATGTGTCCCGATGTGTGTGTGATGCGCCCCTCGAATACGAACTCTGTCTAAACGGCGTCGTTTACACCGAACTGCATCTAATTCTAACCAAATAATGTGGCCAATTCCGTATAACGCAATCTCTAAACTTAATGAAAATGAAATCTAGTTATATCCCTTTCCACATGGAATATTATAAAAGGCTTAGCAATATCTTATGTAACGTCATTTTAGTTTATTTTAGAGATTGTGCACTACAGAATCAGCCCCATTATCAATAACTAGTATTTGCAGACTTAGCTCACGTTAGGTTTTTAAAATTTTCAAAAATCCTTTCTTAGCGAATGCCTGCGTCAAAATATGTCTGTAAGTATACCAAATTTTAGCCCGATCCTTCCAGTGGTTTGAGCTGTACGTTATTAGATCATTCAGTCAGTCAGCTTTTCTTTTTGTATATATTTAGATGATTATGAGAAACGATGTTTTGTTGAAAAGTCCTGGCGATATCTGTGATTGGACAGCAATTATGAGTAAGAGAGAAGCAGAGATAGTTTTACTACCGTACAAACCTTAAGTAGAAGATTAATATATATATAGCTGCTCGTGCTGACTGACTCATTGATCACCTCTCCTGTAAAATTTTGTATGAACATTTTTTTTTTCACTCATCGTTTCGTATAGAAGACAAAAAATCATTAAGAGGAAAAATACAGAGAGAGCTGATGATTGAGGATTTCGAAGACGGATGAAGAGCACCAGCCAGGGTATTGAAGATAGGTGGGGGGTGCTCGACCAAATGTCACTCGAAACGTCATCCAATTGACAGTTAGCTGAAAAAAATTTCAAAATGGCGGATTTAAGATGGCCGCCATACAAATTTCGTCGGTGTCTATCTCGGAGAGTATCAGAGATGGAAGAGTGGTTTCTTGGCAAAAGATGATCAGGACATGAGGGTCTACTTGATGAACAGGAAAAAAATTCAAGATGGCGGAATTTATTTTTCCATAGAAAATGTATGGCGAATGTTGACTGGGATTTGGAAATTATGCAAGACCTTTTCAAAGTTTGTATCTTCGTACTGTCATTCTGACAAATGATTCGGAAAGAAAATATGGAGATCGAGGGTTTGCAAGATGGGTGAAGAGCTACTAGCTAGCTAGAGAGCAGGGTATTAAAGATAGGTGGGGGCTGCTCAAACAAAAAAAGAAAATGAGCTGAAAAAAAAACTCTTAAATAGCGGATACAAGATGGTGGTTATACAAATTTCATAGGTGTCTATCTCGGAAAGTATAAAAAAATTTAAATAAAGCTGAACGATAGCAACTGACAAGTATTCATTAATTAATAAGTAACTAGATGATTCCCGCGACTCCGTCCGCGTGGATTAAGATTGTTTGATTCCCACGGGAACTCTTTAATTTTCCGGGATAAAAAGTAGCCTATGTCCTTCCAGTTATAACAGGAGCAGGAGAACGTGACATATGCCGGGCTTCAATAAAAAGTTCTGACATTTGGCGCTACATTCAAGAATTCAAACTAACTGAAAATCAGCGTGCAAAAGAAGACCCCAACTTTGCTAACTTTTTATTGAGTGTTGGCGAAGGAGAAGCCGAGACGACCGAAGAGTATTTATTAATTTTAAAAAATATCAATTATGTAAATAGTTTACAGCAATTAATTGATGATATATATCCACAGCACGAAGTCTGTGATGTAGAAAATTTGTGTAAAAGGGCTATTCTATCAGGAACTAATGAAAACATAAGAGATATTAATCAAAAAATACTGGAACTGATACCTGGACCCATTATTATCTGTTACAGCGCCGACACCACCAACCACCTAAATGACAACTCACCTGAACGATTAGAAGGAAGCGTTTTAAATTCTTTCACAGCACCCGGTGTGCCAGATCATGACTTGAAACTGAAAGTAGGCGCAGTCGTATTACTTATTCGAAATATCAGTTTCACACACCGTTTAGTTAATGGTACTAAATTAATAATAGATCAAATTTCGAAATTCACTCTATTAGCGCATCACCCAAATAGTAATGAGCCTATCGTAATACCTCGCATAACTTTTAAATTTCAAATAGGGCGAAACGGTATTGAAATGACCCGCAAGCAGTTCCCTGTCAAGTTGGCTTATGCTATGACGTTTAATAAATCGCAAGGGCAAACGCTTGATCGTGTAGGAGTAGATCTAAGAAGCGATGTTTTTTCACATGGACAGCTGTACGTTGCTTTGGGCAGAGTACGACACAGTCACAATTTGTGCGTCTTAGTCCCGTCAGAAAGAGTTACCAGAAATTACGCTCTGACAAAAAATATAGTTTATAAATCATTACTGTAAATAATATGTTGTCACTCCGGTAAAATCGTAGTTAGACATTTAAAATGTCTGAATTGCAGAAATCTTTTGAAATTTAATTTTAAATAATATGTAGATAATATGTATATCTGTATGTAACTTATTTTTAAATATTATGTAATTTGTAGATGATATTATCTTTTTAGTTTTATGTTCTATTTCATATTTATTTGATGTCCTTCATAACAGTACCTACTTATTTGTTATAATGTTTATTCCATTTATTTATCTACCGTGGAGCAGAGCTGCAAAAATATTTAAATTTTAATAATATTTTTGCTAAATTGCAATAGGTCTCATTACTCAGGCATGCAGAATTTTTTTATAATTAAAATTTTATTTGGTTTTAACTGTCTGAGAATGGGAGAACCACGTAAAAAAAAACGAGCTGAGGCCATACCTCTTCGGTGGCTTGGAAACTGGCCCACTACACTTTTTGATATTATAAAGTAAAGCACACTAGAAAGTTGATACATAAAAATGTAAAGTAAATAAACGTAATAAGTAATAGTGGACCAGTTGAGTCACCGATGTTTATTTTCCTGTTTCAGATAATACATATTTTGTAAGAATTTGTAAGAGTCTTCTTCGATATGGCTACCCGGGGTAACTTGAAGAAAAAGAAGAATTTTTAGTACAATAATATAATAAAAGGCACCACTATGTATTACCTATAACACACCAAAACTACAAATCCAAACGGACTTATTATTCACTCTTCTACGCGGTCCGCTTCAGCGGGCCGCGCATCCACGCGCCATACTAGTTTCTTATATTATTATTTATTTCTTTCTTACTATTAATTATTAATTACTTAGCGGTAAGTCTTTGCCAGTAGGGTGGTAACTAGACACTACCAAAGCCTCCCACCAGACCAGACCAGAGAAAATTTGGAAATCCACACTCCATACTTAATATTATAAATGCGAAAGTGTGTATTTATGTCTGTCTGCCTGCTACGCTTTCGCGGCTCATCGATTCAATTTTGTTGAAATTTGGTAAACGGATAGTTCATTACCCGGGGAAGGACATAGACTACTTTTTATACCGGAAAATTAAAGAGTTTCATAAAAAACCATAATCCACGCGGACGAAGTCGTGGGCATCATCTAGTTAGGCATTAATTCCCAAATAAACCCTGCCGGAAATCGAATCTGCGGCCTCCCACAATAAGAACACCGAGCTCACCACTGGGAGTTCGTGTAACGATTATTACAATTTTCTAACTAATAAATACTACAATACTACGATTAAAACAAACATTACTTCATCGTGCGAGACTAGCGCCACCTACAAACTAGGTATCGGTCCTAGAAGCAGTCGAAATGACCAGAGGCCAGAGCCGCGTCAAAAAAAAGGTAGTCGGCGAATACATGCTCGCAACGTGTCGGTGTGAGCTACGGCCATGCATCAAGTTTGTTCGCCGAGCTAATTAGTATAGCTGCTCAGTTCGTCAATCATGCAGCCAACGCGCGCACTCTAATTATTTAACTTCATTCCGCTCATTCCGCTTTGTACCTACAAGGTGTACTGGTACACTGGCGCCGTCAACTTCGGGGTTCGCTTTAATTGGATCGCGACAATCTTGTTCTTACATGTACGAAGTTACTTTGTTACTGAGTCGGTGTTTTCAATTGCTATTCCGGATTAGAGCTCAGAATACTTAATTGTATTTTTTATGAAAAGAGCAAACTCAGCATTTCCGCTGAGTTTCTTGTTATATTTTCAGTAGAATCATCATTCTGAACCGGTGGTAGTCTTGTCGACTTATCATAAGTGGCACAAGATGTCCTACGTGAAATAAATAAATCATTTTATTTCATTTTATAAATCACTAGCTGATGCCCGCGACTTCGTCCACGTGGTTCAAGTTTTTTTGATTCCCGCGGGAACTTCTTAATTTTCCGGGATAAAAAGTAGCTTAAGTCACTGTCCTCAACTATACCCATGCCAAAATCACGTCGATCTGTTGCTCCGTTGCGGCGTGATTGAAGGACAAACCAACAAACCAATAAACCAACAAACCAAAAAACCAACACACTTTCGCATTTATAATATTAAGTATGAAGTATGATTTCATTTCCGTAAGTATTGTTAAACCGACATGAGCTAAGAACAGATTCTAAAGTATAGGTCAATCTATGCTTAAGAGCGATCTGAGATTGACCGATACTAATTTGATAACTTATTCTTAACTGATGTCGGTGTATTAATACGGGCCGTAGGTACGTTTCCACCAGAGATTCTCGTAGCTTTAGTTTTAAGATACCGTAACTGATTATCACCATCATGTTTTATAAGTAAATGTACAGTGTACAGTGTGCCTAAATTTAATAAATATAATTTGAGTTTGAGTTTGAGATATGCTACGTCGCTACGCTACATCATCAATACGAGCGCTTGATCTGTCATCTAGCGCTCTAAGCTATGACAATCAAGCTCTGCTATAATGGTTGGTTTAAAACAAAGCCATAACTTGACAACGTAACGTCTAACTTAACATTACATCTTTCCAGGCAGCCACAGATTTCTTAGAGTTTTTTTGTCTCAGTGAAAATTCAGTAATGACAAAAGAACAGAAAAATATATCATCTATAAATAAGAAAATGGGTTAAGACAGCTAGTTTAAAATATTATAAAACTAATATTTCAAAGAAGCTGTAGTAAAACAATGCTGGTATTAATTACAAGTTTTACAACTTATATTTTATACAATAGATGAGAAACAATCTCTTACTTTGTAACAATAATTAACTTCTAATTAACTTTATACATTGCTCATGGTCATGACGATATTCTAAGACTTAAAGGCAAGTGTTTTGTGTGGTTAAGGTAACATTTTCAGAACATAATTCTTTCTGGCGCGATTAATGCAGGGACCTGGATTGGAATTTTGTATACATGTAATCATAAACACAATCATTTATTTTTTGCCAGAATATGGTACATGTAACATTTTGACATATGTTAGTAAATATATTATGGAGTCCACATATCCTGCCGGGTGTGCCGTGCAAAATTATTTTTCACCTCTCATGCTCTAAAAAGATGTCATTATAGCTTAGCGTAAGAGGACTAAAGTTAGCATTTGGGGTCTAGGGATTAGTTTTTTTTGCCGTACTATCCTCATATCGGTATGCGTGATATCCTCAAAAATTCATTCAAAAGTCGGTTACCAAAAATTTTTTGAAAAAAAAAATTATGTCACTTAGTTGAATGTCAATGTTACCCATAGTATTCTATATACCATTATCCTACAGATCTATGTCTATGGTACTACTGTATTTTTTTAAATTCCTTCTTGATAACGATACGGAGAAAAATAAAGTTGGTATTGCGGTTTGCCGCAAAATCATAGATTTTTTTGTTGTAATTATTTTAAATTTATTTAAATGGATGTTTTATGGATGATAGTTAATCCACTTGAAATTTCGATGCAAAATAAGTAATAAAAGGTGAAGGCAGGTAAAGTGAATGTGACAATTTATTTGTTAATATCATCAAGTAAAAATAAAGATCTTACTCTTAATATGAAAATGTAACAGAAAGGCAAAGTTTTTATATTTATTATTTATTACACGGGACTAAAAGATTCTATAGCATACTATAGAACTCGATTCTATAGTATGCTATAGAATCAAGTAGAATGGCTTTTAGTCCCGTGGTAAACATCTCGTATGAAATGGTTCATTTTAGTCCCTTGATGAACAGTCTACTATTTATGCATGTATGTAGTTTAGATAAACTCAAACTCAAACGCATATTTTTTTGTTCAAATAAACTTATTAAAAGTGCTTTTGAACCGTCGAGTGAATCTACCACTGGTTAGTGTTCAATAGTCCCTCGCAGATGGCTAATCTGCCTGGAGATTAGCAGCCGTGGCCGATAGGTATTCGGTCGGGAGGAAATTATTATTTATTATTATACACGCCTTTAATAGTCAATTAATTAATTATTGTTTTTAAAAAACATCGCAGAAAGTTCTATCAATATACCTGCTCTCACAACGCGTACCTATATAAAAACATTGAATAAAATGCCTCAGCTGAAAGCTAAATTACAAGATAAATTTTGATTATGGATACAACATTGGAGCAGAAACTATAGAAGTTCGACGTAAGCAGACCGCGGTGTCCCGCGTTAACTAAGTGCTCAAACTTGGGGAACTCCCCAGATCCCCGCTGCGCTCGCCGATATTCATTAGAGATTGGTTCATAACTATCATCTTACACAAACCACTAACTGACTCGGCCCGGCTTCTTGCACAAAAGCGCCAACTTCGCAACTCCATGCTGTTAAAGTCTAGCCCCACTACAAAGGCGCGACGCAGCGACACGTAGCGGGAGGTATTCTTTGTATGAGGTTGCATGCTGGACCGACTTAGGCGACGCGGCATCGTGCGAACTCATACAAATAATATTTGCCGCCACGCGCCGCGCCGCTCCGTCAGCATCTCAAGCGGGGCTTGACTTTCACTGAGTAATTTGTAAATTAAATGACAAATTACAATTTCTTGACAAACAAAATAATGTAATAAATAAGTGATGTTCAATTATAAGCACTAAGCATAATTAAATGAAATGAGTTATTTATTTCACGTAGAACAACTTGTGCCACTTACTACAAGCCCGAACTATTCTACCTCCTAGTGTCAGTAGCGTTCTTGATCGGCACATTTTGTCTGTTACTTTCGTGTCTGATATCTCTATTATAATCCAATCCAATCCAATAGTCCTGTTATCTAATCCAACAGAAAACAGATGTTGCATAAGTTAAAAATAAATTATGTTTTAATAATAATTACGAGTTATTAGATACTTAGATTGATTTGCCAAGAAAATTTTCATATAAAATTTTACAATAACTCAAATACACAAAAAAATTATTATTTCTTTCGGAAAATCCTTGAGACCAAACCCCAGTGAATAAGTAATATCTCACCTGTCATTCTGGGTGTAAATTGTAGTCCCGTGGACTGTGGGACGGACCCGGGCAGGCTTAGGCGATAATCCTAATATAAGGATGCGACGGCTTTCTGAAACAATATTGTTTCCTTGGTATTTACACTGTTTATTTATTTGACGACAGCTGATCCAGTGCGACTTCATTCGGGTAGAATTTCTGAAAATCATGCAGGTACACCGTTCACAAACTTCTCGGACTCGGTGACAGCGTCGCTGCTATCGCATAATTTAATGTTGCTAATAAATATTAAAAATACAATAAAAACTAAAACTAATTAGTCATATGTTGGCACTCGAGCCAGATAATTTGGAGGGACGTATATATAATATTAGGGCATCAGCTAGTAGAAAATATTTACTGCAGCACTAATTAATCAAAAATTTAACCCAGATTTAAACAGCACAGCGCGTTTTATTTAGTTAGTTAGTTAGTAATTACCAAAGGGTAAGATAAGCTGAGCGCCAACAGGTCACAGAACGCGGTCGACATGCAGCTAATTTCCCACCGGACCAATAAATTATTTTATACCAAATTTTCAGTGACTAATTGCGAGTAGGTATTTTATGCTTTGTCCCGAAAACTTTCAGCATATAGTTTATTAACTGACTTTCTAAAAAGGAGGACGTTTGCTTTTCATTTAAAAAATTATAGTCATAGTAGTAAAGTAAAATAAAAATAAAGCACAAATCATACTAATCAAAGAATGGGAATAATAAATGGGAATGTTGTTTGTTGGTTTTAGAGGTGGTAAACTATCGCTAAACGGTTTACGGTTCAAAACGGTAGTAAACAATCTTCACTCCTGTACCCTAGCGAGTAAAAAAAAAACATTGTTTTCTTACTACCGTTTGTTAAACTGTTTACGGAAACGGTATTTACTCTTGTACACTAAAAACATTTTTTTCTAGAAACATTATATTTTTACTACCATTTTCAACCGTTACCCGTTAAACGTTTAACCGTTTAGCGATAGCTTAACACCTTTAGTTGGTTTGTCCTTCAATCCCGTTGCAATAGAGCAACGGATCAACGTGATATTTTTTGAATGGATAAAGTTGAGGATCTGTCCCCCGATTGTATAATATCGTAATAGTAAACATTTGTCAAACATTTAACTCGCTCTATTGAAGGAGTTCATAGATGCCTACATGCACATCTAAATGTCAAAAAGCACGTATGAACTCTTTAAGCAGTTCGAGTAACACCTATCTTTCAAACGATTACGACTTATTACAGTCCATCATATTTATATTATCTGACCCGGTGTCAGCGTCGCTAGTGTTTTTTGAAAAATAAAATAAAAACAAAACTAAACATATAATTTTTTCTACAATTTTGTCCACCGGGTCAGAATAGTTTGTGGGACTGAAGACAATTGGGCCTCTGGGGAGTGACATAGGCTTTTATCCCGGAAAAGTAAGGCTTTCCCGAGTAAAAGTCGCATGTATCGTCTAGTTCAAGATAAAACAATGATAACAAGTTGTAGGTGGCACTAGAACACAAAAGGGCCCATTACAGTGTAGTGCGAGGCACGCGCGGCGTGTTAGTGTAACTCCTACACCTCGCATTATATTCCTACATCCACGAATATGTGTTGCGCGCGTGACCTGGAAGACAAGCGTCTAAGAGCCAATACACACTAGGGTAGTAAATTTCTGTGTGGCTTCTGTCAGAATCCTACTTCTGTAGGATAGGATTAATCTAATAAGGACTAATATTATAAATGCGAAAGTTGGGATGGATGGATGGAGGGATGCATATTTGTTACTCAATCACGGCAGCACAGCTTATCTGGATCAAATTTGCCACAGAGATAGATAATTTTTTTTTATCCTCTACAAGCTAGCCCTTGACTGCGATCTCACCTGATGGTAAGTGATGATGCAGTCTAAGATGGTAGCGGGCTAACCTGTTAGGGGCATGGCAGTTATATTAAACCCATACCTTTATATTATAGTCTGGAATAACACTTAGGCTACTTTTAATCGCTGAAAATTAAAGAGTTCCCGCTGGAACCAAAAAAGGTTGCTACACTACAGACAGACCAATGCTGAACTAATAGAGCTTTTGTGTGAAAGTGTCCTAAAGGAGCAATTTTTTCGTCGTTACGTGCGTAATCTCAGAACGTTGATTGTCTTGCGTCTTGAGTAAACACTCAATATGGACGTAGTGGATAATTGCCGTAAAACCAGACTCTGAATCACCAAAATCATTTTGTGAAAATCCGTATTCTGTTATCACACTTTATGATGGTATCCTCTTACTCACAAAGTCTGATGAGATAGCTGACTAACACGACACACGACATCGGTCACGTGATAAAGTTACCTCCCTGGCGCAGTGTTGCACGCTGTTGTCTTGACGTGGGGACCCGGGGTCCATGCCCGGCAGGGTCAATTTAGGCAATTATAAATTCTGATTTTTTTCTTGTCTGGTCTCCGGGAGGCATTGGCCGTGGCTAGTTGCCACCCTACCAGCAAAGACGTACCACTAAGCGTTTTAGCCTTCCGGTAAGATGCCCTGTAGAAACCGATTAGGGGTTTATAACTGCCATTTGACTTGACTTGACTTGACATTACCCTAAACAGGTTAGCCCTACTATCTTAGACTGTATCATCACCATCAGGTGAGATCGCAGTCAAGGGCTAACTTGCAGTAGATTAAGAAAAGAAGTCTACTTTAGTAACTAGGTGTTTAAAGTGAACATACTTTAAACAGTTACGTTAGATGATGAATTGGTTTGAACAAAACTGTTCTCAATCGAATATCTATAAAAGCGAAACAATAGAGGTAAAACATTACATTACTTCAAAACAATATCATATTTCCACCTTCTGCAATTGTCGTTTACGCGTTATTCTGATATACAGCAAATCGAATAATGCGAAGGAACGCCAACTCGCACGGAATCCCGAGATAATTCTCGCGCCAACCGCCGAAATACACTCGACTAGCTGATACCGTAACTTTCTCCGAGTGGAGTTTATAAATTATAATACAAAAAAATCTAAGTGCAGCAGCTGAGAAATCATGCGAAGGTAATGAGTCAGTCGCTCATCTTTTGGGATTCCTCAAAAATTTACTTGTGTCAATTGTTTTCAAAATAAAGAGAGTTGAGATATAGTCCCGTAAACTTATCTGAACCGGTGAGAGCATCGCTAGTATATATATCAAACTAGAGAATGCCCGCGACTTCGTCTGCATGGTTTGAGGATTTTTGGTTGGCCCGCGGGAACTCTTTAATTTTCCGAGATAAAAAGTATTCCAGACTATAATCTATCTCTGTGCCAAATTTCAGGCGTTCAGCCGTTGGGGCGTGATTGAGTTACAAACATCCACACATCCATCCAAACTTTCGCATTTATAATACTAGTAAGATAAAAAAAATTAAAAAATATCTAAACAGGCAAGAAAATTAGTTCAAAATTATGGCCACCGGGTTAGATTTATGGGACTAACTTTAAAGTCACTTTTCCATACATAAAATGTTTGTTTTCAGGATGCAAACTTCTCTATTATTAAAAGTACCTTTTTTATGAAATAAATGAAAATAAAAATCAATCAACATAATTAAGAACTAAATTGTTAAATCGGTAAAACCTCATAATTATTCCACTGCAGTGCGACATAGCACCCGAGATGTTGACAATATTTGAATGGCCAAACTTAACGGATTCTTGCAGGAATAATATAATATTTCAGTTGTATGTTTGCTAATAAATATTATGTTTTTAAAAACTATACGAGGATCCCAATTACGCCGATCATTCATTCGAGTATACACCTTCTACAGGCTCAAAATTTCTGTAAAGGCAACAAACAGAAAAACTTTCACACTTATTATATAAAAGCGTGGATTATTCGATGATTCTGGTGAAACGGCGCAGGAAAAAGTCGGCAACAATAAACACGGTGTATTCAAATGAGGCGAGCTCCCGCGGGGTGCGGGGCGGGGGTTCGGGGGCGCAGGCGGGAACAATGATAATATTACAAACTTATTTACCACTTGGCCACGAACTTAGCGGTACAGGTGCTATAATTCCTTGACATGAAATGGAAGTCTGTAAGGGCTTCGTAACAATAACATCGTCGTATTAAACGTAAACTATTTTCCCATATTTTCTCCTTTTCCTAAGAATACCTGGTAAAGATCGCCGCCTGTTGTATCTTACTTCTGTATGTGTTTACTTCATTTTTCCAATTTATGTCTTTTTTTACACAAACATTACAAACCATTTTTACACAAGGAAATCTCCCATCTCAATTGCCCAGTTACAATAACTAAGGTGTTTTTGTTTCTAAAAATCATATCATAATTATTAATAACCATAAAAGGCTTTGTCCTGAGTGACTGACAGACAAACTACAGCCCAAATGGCTGAACGTAGAAATTTCAAATTTTGAGACAATATTTCCTGAGCACCCTTGAGGTGTACTAAGGAAAGATTTTTTGAAATTCCACCCCCAATGAGGTTATTTAGGTGGTTCAAGTAATATTCATGAAACTTGTTACCTATAATGTGCTTTCGGTGAAAAAATAAAGAATGTTTTGTTATGTTTTTCATATTTTTGGAAATTTCTTTTTTGAGAACCTAATTCCACGTGTCGTGGGTAAACACTAGTATGGTATAGGTAGTTATCTCATTTCTCGTGGCCCAACGCGCTAGGCAAGAAAATTCGTGAAAAATTGTGAGCGCGTATGCAACCTTGAATATTCACGGGGAAGGGTTGCCGGCTCCGGCCCGGAACGTGACGTCTTACGACATTTTCTCTCTTAGGGTTTCATGCGCCGCTCCTTTAAACGAAGATCAGCAACAGATGTATATCCTTTGAAGGTTTATATAAAGAGACTACAATTTAATAACAGTAAATATGTCTTAAAATGTGGATTGGCCTAGGTTTAGTACCCAGTTAGGAGATTGGTATCCATAGCTCCTAAATAATTGGGTCTGATCTAGTCCATGCTAGGTGGTTGTAGGACCTTTAAAAGAAAATTAAGACAGTGGTTCATACAAAAATGTTTTTATAATATTCATGATTAGATAAAAAACAAACTATACAGCTTCTTAGTATTAAAACTTACTAATATAAATATTTTTTTTAATTTTATTTAATGACTTAGATCCATTGACTACAATTATTGACTACTTTGTTGATATAATTTATCTAATGTTTGTAATAGCTGTAATTAATTTGATCTTTTATATACATTTTATTCAATTAATTTGGCGATTATAATAATAATAGTTGTCTGTAGTGCATTTTCGCCCTAAGTGTGACGTATCAAATTTTCCACATTGTTGCAATTATATGGACCAGCCAATCATCATACAGGCATCCTGGTGCAAAGTAATAAACAGTGATTTAATATTGCCCCCGGACTGCGCACGCTAACGCATTCCTCGCATGATTGCATCTATGCGAGTTTCGATAACCAATTCAAAGCCACAATAACTCGTGACGGATGACCCAAATATGGCGATGGTCTATGCTACGATACTAAGTTTAACTTACTAGCTGATAACCGCGACATCGTCCACGTGTAAAAAAAAAAAAAACCAGTATAAAAAGTAGCCTTAGTATGTGTTATTCTAGACTATAATCTATCTCTGTGCCAAATTTCATTCAGATCCGTGCAGCCGTGCGTGCAGTTCTAGCGTAATTGAGTACCTAAAAAACAACCATCCAATCGAATGAAAGCATTTTGTTCCAGTTTTCTCCAAAAAAATTAATTGGCTTATAATCCAAATGCGCCAGTTGTAGTTTCGATTCTGTTTCAAACATCCATCCAATCGAATGAAAACATTGTTTCGATTCTGTTTCACGTGACATAAACTGAAATATGTTTACATATAGCGGTGGATTCTAACAAATGATAATGTAAAATAGATCTTTGTATTTCACGCAGCACTCATTTCACTCTCAAAATATATCTTTAGACTTAAATTGAGACATATGCATAGGTCCCATTCAAAGAGAGATGTCCAATAGATTTTTTGCCAAAGGGCCACCACGGACATAGTACTTATTTACTGGATCTGTTTACTACGCAAGCCTTGATTAAATTTATTCCACTACGTCCGGCAACAAACGCGCCCGGTTACTGGTAGGTATTGGCTTCGTGAGGTAATATTGATGACCGTATCATTGAGTTTTATTAGACCCACTAAAAGTTTATTTGATTCAAGAATTATTTACATAGAATTAAAAGAACTAAAGTAACCGACAGTGCTGAACGTGTTGCGAAGCTGACTTCAGCTTCTGCAATGATCAGGGCACATAGTTCGAAGAGCCGATAGACGTCGGGATCCCAGAGTACTGGAATGGTGACACTGGAATGCGCGTTGGCAGACCCTCCGGGCGGTGGACGGACGACATCAAACGGATCGCAGGGAGCCGCTGGATCCAGGCGGCGTAAGACATTCCTTGCAAGAGACCCATGTCCAGCAGTGGACGTCTATCGGTTGACAACGTTGACGATTCTCAATACTATAAATATATATATAGTAACTTTGTTACGTACATTAATCGCTTACAGAGACACCACATATCATATTTATCTGATGCCCGCGTGGATTGAAGTTTTTTTGGTTCCCGCGAGAACTCTTAAATTTTCCGCGATAAAAAGTAGCTTATGTATTATTCTAGACTATAATCTATCTCTCTGACTGACTGTTGTGGCGTGATTGAGTAAAAAACATCCATCCATATATCCATCCATCCGAATTTTCGCATTTATAGGACTAGTATAGGAGTATAGATTTACCATTCAATAGTGCCTTGCGTAAACGGAAACGCATGATATATCACGCCGTGCATGCTGTATTGTATGCAAATGTCTCGCTCACGATGCCTTGCGAGGCTCCAGCCTCAAGAGATTCAATTACCCTCGTTGAGTACCTACAGACCAGCTGCTCACAGAGACGTCAGGAATTATTTTGCACAAAGAAATTGGGTTATAATAACTTGACCTACAAATTTTTTTATATATATAGCGAGCAAACGAGCCGGCGGGTCACCTGACGGTAAGTGATTACCGCCACCCATGAACATTTGCAGCACCAGAGGAACCGCCAATGCATTGCTGGCTTGGTTGAAATGAGTGAGTTTGGCGTTATCCATTCTGATGAAGATGGAAATATTTATTTTAAGTATTATACTGTACTATTTTAATTCGTAAAATATCCTGAATGATGCCGCGACTCAGTCTGAATGAATAAAGAAACCAAAAATGTCAATAACCGAAATCCACGCGGGATCTATATAAATTTTTGACATTCCCTATCTCTATACCCAATATGCCTAGTCTGTGTCCTTCCTCAGGATGCAACCTATCTTAGTACCTAACTTTGTCAAAAGCGCTTAAACACTTACGCCGAAAAAGCGAAGCCGAAAGACGGACAGACATACATAAAGCGTACTATAAATGAAAAAGACATGAAGAACATCTCACTTTACTTTTGTATAATTTTCATCAATTGAATTTCATGAATGAAACTTTATTACGATACAAAAAAAAACGTTCAAATACGGTCTGTGAACTCTATACAACTTTGATTCGATAAGGTATAACGCTACAGTACACGTATTTACATAGATACAGTGCAGCTCGCATAAAACGCTCCGAGTCTATACAACTCTGAAGGACTTTAGAACCACTTGAAATTCTGAAAAGAAAATCGTCAAAGCTCTATATTGCCTTTGCCCGATTGGAGCCATTCAAATCGCGATTTAAATAATAATGTTCAAAGGGCACATAAAAATGGTAAGTACTTAGGTATCCCAACGATCAGCATTGTGATTTTCCACACATTAAAACTTGTTAAGTAATTACTGATAGATGATACCCGCATCTTCATCTGTGGAATTTTTTGATTTACCGTGATAGAAAATCTCAGTTTATGTTACCTACCAAAAGAGCGAGAGGTTGCTCGCCAACTAGGTTGTCCGACCAACTAAGAGAGTCGAACACGCCCAAATTCTAATAATATAACAAGAACATGCAAAACCAATAAACACACAAACAAACACACTTCCGCATTTATAATTATAGTATAGTAAGAATGGCCACTAACAGATACCTACCGGTGGAAACAAATTATCCGTACAAGATGGGGATCTCCCCATCTTGTACGGATAATTTGTTTCCACTGTTGTGGAACTGTTCCACTGTTTCCATTTGTTGTGTTTGGCTAGATAGCCAGGACCATGAACTTCACTTCTACAGTAATGAAGGAACGACTGAAGAGCGAGAGAACAATATACAGACAATATATTGTTCTCTCGCTCTTCGGTCGTTCCTATATTATGTAATAATATTAGATATAGGATTACATAAGTTAGAACTAAGAAATTCCCGACAAATTAAAACATACTTACTCTTCAACTTATAAAAGAGCTGAATATCTTTAAACGGTTGAAGCAATTTTCTTGAATCATAACTCAAAACACGCTCAATTTAGTCACCTTTTAAAATAAAATAAACTTAATCAAAATTGATTCATCAGTTTGGTTTGGGAGCTACGACGCCACAAACACACAGAGATACACGTTAAACTTATAACACCTCTTTGTGTACGTCAGGGGTTCAAAGTAAGACACCGGAAAGCAGTATAATAAAAAGAGTGACGTAGATGGAACCCATCCCGCTTATAAATTGGTAGGCTTACTGGCCACACACGGAAGACTAAAGCGCCGCGACGTATGAGCACATGTTTTATTCATGACGTATCTACTGTTTGCGCCTAAACGCCAAAAGGGGAGGGGGGAGCGCGCCAAATTAAATTGTTCATACAAACGTCATCCGCAAGGTAATCGTAATACCTGTGGTAATACCCCTGTGACGTAGAGCCGGCCCTTACCGCCAGGCCACGGGATGGCACTACGTGGAGCTGTTTAGGTTATTGCTGTCTTTACCAAAAGAAGCGATCGTTTGTCGCTCACCTAAGACAATGGGTTACACGGATTCGCACTCAATATCGGAACAGAACAAACAGTTATTCCCCACCAACGCGAACAATTCACATGGCTTGACACCAAGCTCGACACTTTTATGGAGCTGCACACACTAGCGCGATAGGACAACTTATTATTATCCTCCGTCCTCCTTCATCATTACACGCTGACATTTTTTGTTGTTATCGCTCTTAGTGCTTATTCGCTTTCCGATAAAATATCGCTTATAATACAAAACCGTGGCCCTATACTTCACTGTTCATCATTTTAATTAAACTTAAGCAAAATATACCCTTTACTAAGTGTCGTAAAGGACAAACAGCTTCTGGGTGTATGTGAATTATATCATACTTTATCAATTAGGTAACATAATTTCGTTACCTAGCGCTTGAATCTACAGGTTTCAATATTCAGCAGCTCAAATTGTTGTCCTAGGTGCTAAAGATTTGACCAATGCCGTGATACTATAGTATAAAAAAGGGGTTGACA
This sequence comes from Erebia aethiops, assembly GCA_923060345.2. Classification (NCBI taxonomy): domain Eukaryota; kingdom Metazoa; phylum Arthropoda; class Insecta; order Lepidoptera; family Nymphalidae; genus Erebia; species Erebia aethiops. The sequence goes on along the minus strand of OV281081.1, from coordinate 14,588,665 downwards.
TTTTACACTATACAAGACCTTTTCTACCATCGAATAAGCACCATTTTCCTCATAACTTCATTAAAACACAAACAAACATAAACGGTTCTTAATCTAGACGTGAAACACCCATTTTAATGTATTTATAGCCCTACGTAGCAAATAATTTGTCGTAGCACTCGTGCAGCCAGCGTAGCTTAATGCTACACTTCCGTAGCACCGTTTTGTTTAAATTATATTTACACGCTTGGCGTACACAGTAGCTGTAATGCATAATAATAGTTGCATAATCGCACTTTCTACCAGTTTCTCTACGAATGTTTTTCTGTTTTTTTTTTATTTGTTAAACAACGCAATACTTAATTTGGTTTTTTTCTAATCGGTGGTTAACTCACGTTTTCTTTCCGGAAAACACCCGACTAAAATCCATACTTAATATTAAAAATGCGAAAGTGTGTCTGTCTGTCTGCTACGCTTTAATGGTCCATCTTTTCAACAGATTTTGATGAAATTCGGTATAGAGGTAAGTTGTTTCCCCGAAGAAGGACATAGGCTACTTTATATCCCGGAAAATTTCGAAAAAAAACTTTAATCCACGCGGAAGATCATGCAGGCATCATATTTGTTTATAAGAAATGCCACTCACGACAGTTGAAAATTGTTTATTTCATACTGTATGTATACAGGCGTCTCTTATGATACGTCTTGTTTTGACCCAACCACCGGTTCGCAAAGCAGAGGTACAATTGTCTAAGCAAATCGTAATCAATGTATTACTCGAACTGTTTATAGAGGTTTTTTTGACGACCTCCGTGGCGCAGTGTGTAGCGCTGTTGCCTTAACGCGCGGAGGTCCCGGGTTCGATCCCCGGCAGGGTCAATGTAGGAATTTATAATTTCTGAATTTTCCCTGGTCTGGCCTGGTGGGAGGCTTCGGCCGTGGCTAGTTACCACCCTACCGGCAAAGACGTGCCGCCAAGCGATTTAGCGTTCCGGTACGATGCTGTGTAGAAACCGATCGGGTGTGGGTTTAATATAACTGCCATGCCCCTAACAGGTTAGCCCGCTACCATCTTAGACTGCATCATCACTTACCATCAGGTGTGATCGCAGTCAAGGGCTAGCTTGTAGTGGATAAAAAAAAAAGGTCAATAAATGCTTTTCGACGTGCAGGCATCTGTGAACTCCTTAAACAGGTCGAATTATCCGTTTGACAAACTATTACCCTTACGATTTCCTTACACAATCGGGGGGCTGATTCTACTGAGGAAAGCCGGCAGGAAACTCTAAATATAAATAAAAACCTGGATTTGTAATCGTCATGGCAACAATAAGCACGTATTATTTTGCTATAGCGTGATTGATAAACAAATTAACAAACGAACACTTTCATCACTGCATTTACAATAATGGACACTGATTAAGGTATAGAGTAGAATACTGCGCAGTTTTACCTCTACTGGCGAAAACTTTAATATTTCCACAACTCAATTATCACTTGTACCGCGAGGATTCGCTAATGACTGTCACAATATTGAAATTTATTGAATTGTCGAACTAAAAGTTGCGCCACAACAAAATGCAAATAATTCGGCGGACATTCCGCGCAAAATATTTTGATTTCTGATCAGAGTTCAGAATGCCAATTAGGGATTTTTTTTTAATCCTTAGAATCGTTGAATATTGAATGGGCATCGGTTTACATTGATAATATGTAAATAGGGGGGCTTTATTATTTGTTTGGTGAATCTATGGTTGAGCTTTATATATGAAAGCACAATAATATAGAAGATGGCTGTATTAAATTTCAAAGGTATCGCAGGTTTATACCTTTTATAAAGCTACTCCCACAATATTAAACTTCCTTTAAGGCACTTACCATTATCTCAATTCCATCACTAGGGCCGGTGACGGAATCTCTTTTTAAAATGAGAAGGGTTAAAACCATACTACATCACGCAGCCAAATGCGGATTGGTTTTATGTGCACCTATAAGAATATAAGTAAAAAGGCTATTTCGTCCTAAAAAAGTATGTCTGTCTGTCAACTACCTGTTCTTTGGAAACGCGTTAAGGTATCAAGTTGAATTCAGCCAGTAGTTATTTCACAGTTGATTACAATATGACATCTTTCTTTTAATGTACTAAAATAATTTAAGTATAATGTTTGGTGGTACGGAACCCTTTGTGCGCGAGTCTAACTCGCACTTGACTGATTTTTATTTGTGATCCTGCAACGATTCCTTTTTCCTTTTAAAGTACGGAACTATAAAGAACAAAAAGCTCCCACGGAATAAATAAAACTGAAATCCATCCAAATCAAATCGCGGGTATAATCTAGTCATAATGTATTTTAATTTAGAATCTCGTACTCGTATGCAAAGTGTAATATTGTCATGCGGTAATCAAAACAAACTTCGCTGAAGCGGAAATCAAACCCGGAACCTCCAATTGCGACGGGAATGGGTGCCAAGTAGGTCGCATTCACAAAATCTAATATTCATAAGAAGTTATGATAATATTATGAAGTGGTTGCCAGATTACTACTAAAATAGTGCTGGGATTATGACTAAATCTGCGTTGAATATAATATTTTCTAGATTAGTTTTTTATCCGTTATAAGTTAGCAATTGACTGCAATCTCACCTCATGGTAAGTGATGATACAGTCGAAGATGCTAGCGGACTAACTTGTTTAGGGGTCTAAATCGCTTGGCGGTGCATCTTTGCCGGCAGGGTGGTAACTAGATACGGCCAAAGCCTCTCACCCGACCAGACCAGAGAAAATCCATCAATAGTATAATAACCTCTAGTTACAAAGTGCCGTTTTACTTCCAAATCTAAGACCTCTTGCTAAAAAGAGCGTACAGTCGATCCGTCAAAGGATTCCTGTTTTATTTTTATTCTGTGTAATAACAACTTGCGCACGGGCTCCAGGGACCTTCAAGCACAAAAGTGTTTGCAAAACTTTTGGTACACATAACACAACCCTAGAGCCTTATAAACAGATATAGCATTGAATGCCGCGGCTCATTTCTATGAGCATTTGCTCACAGCTTTCGAATAATTGAACCTCAAATAACCGCGATCCGGGGCCGTCTTCGAAGGCACGTTCCAATTGGAAAGTAATCCAACGCCAAACATTTGTATGTCTCAATCGCCGGCCCTATACCCCCATATAAAAACAAATAGGTGCCTCGGAATTTACAACGTCCATTGCCCACTTTATTCATACTTATTTCTTAATTAGCATGAACCAGCAACCAATGGATGATGTATTTATAAAATATATACAGAACATTTATAGTAATTGAGTTGGGAAATGTTTCCGAATTGCCTTCCCTCTACTACGATATGAAACAATAAAGTCTCACAGAAATTTCGACTTCCATTACGTGTTTTGAAATTTTTTTTCGTTATCTCACAAATGGATACATCAGTGTATTTAAAATGTTGGAGGTAAACGTCTTGTAACTGAACAATGGAATGTTTCAAAATTATCATGAAAGAGAACAGGGACCGATCATTTCGCGACAAAATATGCAAATGTGAACATTTGCTTTGAACGTTTAACGTAATATTTTCATATTTACAATATTCACAAACAACGCCAGAGTACTATTAATACTATAGTTTTCGTAGGCTACTTTTTATCCCAGAAAATCAAGGAGTTTCCGAGAGGAAAATAGTAGATTATTAACCAAGGGGATAAAGCAGTGTCTTCTGTCGCGGGTGACGATTTAAATCGCGAGCGTAACGAAGGACTCGAGGTTTACTCCCGAGCGTAGCGAGGGTGTTAAAAACTTAAATCACGAGCGAAGCGAGGGATTTAAGACGAGTCCTGAGTGTAGCGAGGGATTTAAGTTCACCCAAGACTAAGACAGCTTTATCACCGAGGAAAATACTCTACTTTTCGTACCATTTGCGAAAAAATTAATACAATAATAATATGAGATAAGCATTTATTAAAAATAATGACAATTAAAAGATTTTTAGAACATTAACTTATTTATTAAAACAAATTAAAATAAACTTAACGTTTATATATTTGAAGAAAACAAAGACGCGGCAAATTCCTAGACTAATATTTTTTGTCGGAAAAGCAAAGGCATCAAGCTCATACGGCCTCGTCGGTTTTCGTAATTTTATTTAATAATCATAACTACATGATAAATGCGTATTCCTTTTTCAAAAAGATGTTTAGATGCTTCATATGCAAACTCAATGGTGTAAACACAGATGTAGTTCAGTATAAATTTCGGTAAGTATTCCAAATTTAAATCACATTCTCCCCCAAGAGGATGAATGAAATTCAGTATAATTTTCTTTCCCTGTTTTTAACAGATTAAAAATGATTATTGTTATGTTCGCTTTTTGTGGCATAGAATGTCACGTTTTTGAGCAAGTGGTACGAAAAAAATTTAATCAACGCGGACGAAGTCGCGGGCATCATCTAGTAATAAATATAACTATGAGCTAGATAAAAGCAAGATGATAAATTAGCAGCGATAAGATCCAGCAAGCTGTGGCAACCAGCTGACTGGATCTATTGCCGTACAAACATTGTTACAACGTACAATTCGTACCTACGAGAGCACGCCCAGACGATGGAATTCAATGTTTTCCCTTCCAACATGAATCGTTTATAAATGCAAATGGCCGCCGCTACAAGTACCCGCGATTATTCACGATTGGTTATCTGTGACGTATTGAAGCCGGGTCGCGAGCCACGATTTATTTAATTCGGTGACGTATTGTTTGTTGTCAATAATACCTACATCCATTTTGAATCGTGAACCTGTGAAAGTGAAAACACATTTTTTCATCAATATTTTAACTCATCACTGGCCCACTACTGAGCACGAGACTCTTCTGAGATACGCCATAGTCCAACACGCACGCAAAGTGCGGATTGGCTAATTCACAAACATTTGAGAAAATTGTGAAGAACTCTCGGGCATGCAGGTTTCCTCACCTTTTCCTTCACTATTAAAGCCATAATCCATACTAATATTATAAATGTATGATATAAATATCTCGGAAAAATAAAGAGTTCCTGTGGGAACTAAAAAACCTTAATCCACGCAGACGAAGTCGCGGGCATCAGATAGTATGTAATATAATACCAGTTTCAAAAAGGATCCTTAGAATCATAATATAAAAAAGAGAATAATTTTTATTCAAAGTTCAAAGAAGCGTGGAGCGGCCGCCGCGCGCCCGACAGCTCGTCCCCGATATTTATTGCGCCCGACTCGGCCCGACCTCGCCATTTTTATGGCTCACTCCTCGAAAGATCTATCTTATATGTTCTTTGGCAAAAAAAATACACTAGTGTGCTAATAGATCCTAAGAATGACACAAAGAAAGAGTCTAGTAAACTGTAAAATTGAAGTGGATAAAGTTTCAGATAAAAGTTAGTTTTATTCAAAGTTTAAAGTAGCGTGGAGCGGCCGCCGCGCGCCCGACAGCTCGTCCCCGATATTTATTGCGCCCGACTCGGCCCGACCTCGCCATTTTTATGGCTCACTCCTCGAAGGATTAAATTTATGTTTACCACTACGTCCATATTTGTAATTGAAATAAAGTAGTGTGGCTAATGTAAATACTTGCGATTTACAAGATAAATTGTAGTTTTTATTTGGTGAGCAAAAACTGAAAATTACTTACATCATGCAAGACTACTTTTTTATCGTATGCGCAGACGACAATCATGTTAAGTGGAAAGTAATGGTCAGATAATAACCCACCCACATAACCTCTCCGTTTCCCCTGACGGAGAGGTATGCGTCAGGCAGGAGCATGCATTTTTTTACAAACTACTAAACAAATGACCAGCAGGCTACAAACGCATCCGAATTTCCTTTTTCCGACTGTATTAATGAGAAATTTTGGATAAAATCAATCGTTACAGATGGCTTCAATACGTCATCGATAGCCGTACGTGAATAATCACAGTCCTTGTACCGCCATTTGCATTTATAAATGATTCATGCGAGCTGTTGTCCGAGAAAACATCGAAATTGATCGCTCGAACCAAACATTAGCCCGGGTGAGGACGTGGCCCGGAATAGATACAGTTAATCAGTATTAACTATCTGTTTAAACGCTAAACGCAAATATGTAGATGCGATAAAGACTAGGTATAACGATTGGCATACATTGTTCATGTTGTGTGGAAGGTGTTACTTTGCCAAATCCATAACGCTAGAAAGCCTCGTATGATGCCGGGGAGATGCAATTCTTAAGGCGGAAAAACACTACGGACAAGGCAGTGCCAAAATGCCAGCACGAATTGGTAGCCTGCGCAATTTTTTTTTACGCCACAACATGCCCTTGACAGCAATCTCACCTGATGGTGAGTGATGATGCAGTCCAAGACGGTAGCGGGCTAAACTGTTAGGGATATTATGGCAGTTATATTAAACTAATACCCCGATCGGTTTTTACACGGCATCGTACCGAAACGCAAAATTTCTTGACAGTACGTCTTTGCCAGTAGGGTGGTAACTAGCCGCCACCGATACTGCAAGGACAAATGGTATGTAGCCATGTAGTGGATCACGGTTGTGTAAGCCAAGTTCAAGTTCAACGTTGGCAAAGCGGGCTATTAGGAATAATTGCGGTTAATACATAGAACGTGCCTTGCGGGACGCCGGCCACGCATACATTAGCGCGCCTCGGGCGATTACATGTTTTATTACAACTCCCTAAGGATGTGTCGAGACTACATCAGCGTCTCTTACTACACATTACGTCACTAGCTTGTATGACAAGTTAGCTTTATAAACATTTGTAAATTTCAAAGAAACACAAAACACAATAAATATAATTATACAGAATTTTAGAAAAAATTATAATATAGTAAGTATCAGAGACTGAGACGACTTAACTTAAGCGCCAGCACAAAGCTTCTATACTAATCTTATTGACTTTACATGGGAGCAACCGGCTTCGCATCCAGTAGCCCACAAGTCAGTGTAATTGTTGTTACTCGTACGTAACGTATGTGTTGTGTATTGTTTATACATATTGTAACATTTTTCTTTTTATGAAAAGAGCAACTGCTGAGTTTCTCGTGTGCTCTTCTCAGTAGCATCTTTCCGAACCGATAGTAGAGTGATGTAGTCTTGACGTATCATAAGTGACACAAGTTTTCCTACGTGAAATAAATAAATCATTTCATTTCAACCGCTCGTGTTAGACGGGAACCTTCCCTACCTATCGCGCAAGCGTGTGGGACTCCATACAAAATAAAGTTACGCTGACTTAATGTCCGCCATACAAAATTTTTGGTCCGTAGTATATTCTCGCTTGTAACGTAAAAGTTTCAACAAAATTTTCCAAGATACCAACCATAAATTGGTCAAATATCGTGATTGCATACCCACAATATGCTAAAAGCCCGAAGGAAAACATATTTCAGTATTTGTTCGCTTATACCCAGAAGGTCTCAAGCCATTTCGGACAACGACACGTCTCGGGTATTTATTGCCGGCCGCTTTTACGGCTCACTTCGGCAATAAGCTTATATTACGTTCGCTAAACGTCCATAATATTTAAGTTAAATGTTTACATTTCATAGTGTTTGTAATTTTTACCAATTAAATATTTACATGACTAGTAAGCTGAGTTGCACGAAACAAATCAAAAAATTGAAGTAGTGATTCAACTATAATTTAATCGCAAGAAGATTACGTAAATTAGTATAATAACCACTTAAATTAGTAATAAGACCGCCTTTGCACGTTTCTTTGCAATTTTACTTCAATTTTTTTTTAAATTGTATACTGTATATTATGTGTGTGCAATAAAGAAAAAAATAAATTTGTTTCGTACAACTTAGGGTAAACAATTATGGTGTGACTATGGCATGGAATGACTTTCCTAATAAGTGGTTAACTTGACGAATAAAAATCACTTTCATTTGAAAAAAAAATGAACTTTGTTTTTAACAAGTTTTCCATGTCTAGGACACTTGAGGGATGAACTTACAAAAATATTTTAATTACAGCCAAAGTTCAGACTTCATCAGACCTGCCTTCCTTTCCTTTGGTTTTAATATTCAGGACCCCAAATTAAAAATTCTGAGAATGTCAATATTGTAGCAAGTGGGTATAATGAACTCGATTGTCCTTGATCCTTTGAATTAAGTGTAAAAAAGTTTGGAAAATCTCGATGGTTTCCATTGCAAATACCTACTTCGTTCCCAAAGTTATCGGAGACCAAGAGCGCAACGCGATAATGAACTCGCTGGCTGCCAACTTTGAGAGCATGTTGCTTTTGTTTGACGTCTGTACTATTCGTGTTGATATTGGGAGTTAGCCGCGGTTACACGGTGCCGGCTTTTGTGTGAACGTTGGTTAAGTCGGACTAACTTGGAAATTTGAACTACATTATTATGCACTTTTTTAAGAACCAACCTCTATGAAAGGCCTGTAGCTATATGGAAAGTGGTGGTATTTATTTACTAACTAGCGATCCGCCCCGGCTTCGCACGGGTAGCACTAATCATCATAACAGTCCATACCCAAAAATAGCCAATAAAAGAGCACCGGGCACTAGGCAGCGGCTGGAGTGGTTTTACATTAGCACTGCGATATTATCTTTTCACCCCGTTTCCTTATTTCTATTGCGGGTTACATTATTTCTATGATATCTTCTAAGATATTCATCTAAATTAAATGGTGTAAAGGACGAATTTGGTATATATTAAATATTTGAGGTAACAAACTATTTTATTTTGATAAGTATCAATACAATATCAGTTCAAAACACCTTCGAAAGTAAAGCTTTGTTTTAGACCAAATTTTAAAATCATAAAAATGGTTATTGCGAGACAACCTTAAAAGATAGATATAATATTATGCTATCGAGGACTTTTTTTAGAACTTTTTAAGAAGCACAATTTCCACCGTACATTGTTTTCGTGTAACTCTTACTATTTTGACGACCTCCGTGGCGCAGTGTGTAGCGCTGTTGCCTTAACGTGCGGAGGTCCCGGGTTCGATTCCCGGCAGGGTCAATTTAGGAATTTATAATTTCTGAATTTTCCCTGGTCTGGCCTGGTGGGAGGCTTCGGCCGTAGCTAGTTACCACCCTACCGGCAAAGACGTGCCGCCAAGCGATTTAGCGTTCCGGTACGATGCCGCGTAGAAACCGAAGGGGTGTGGGTTTAATATAACTGCCATGCCCCTAACAGGTTAGCCCGCTACCATCTTAGACTGCATCATCACTTACCATCAGGTGTGATCGCAGTCAAGGGCTAAAAAAAAAAAAAAAAAATTACGCAGCGCACGCAACGGAAGCGGTCAGATTTTTTTTTTTCCGACTTCATTCACATTATTGCAAATTTCGTGGAGATCTCTATTTTTTATTAATATAACATTTGATGCTCAAATTTCCAAGCATGTTTGAGAAAATGTTATTTATTTATTATTCTATTTTTAATCAGATTTTGTGAGGATAATATTAAAATAGTTTTGAGTCCAACTTCCTGTTTCTAGAAGGATTAGCAGGTAAAACTCAAGACCTCCAGGATTTAAATAATTTTTCTCGGAACTTGTATAATGAGATTAATGAGAGAGAAAATATCGAAAATCAAACTACTTTGTTATGGTTTAGGGTTTTGCATAATCTAGGAATAGGGGTATTTTAATCAGAATATATCTTATTCATAGTGCTATGATAAATAATTGAAACCGCAAATAAACTACAACCAAAATAATAAGAAGCTCAGTTGATTATTTCCCAAAGGTGTCGTTACATCCGAAATATCGCTCTAACTTTATATGGAAAAACTTGAGCCAACCCCGACAATTTCTCACAACAACGGCTAATTGGCCTAAAGAACTTTGGAACAATCACCAAACAACGAGAAATATTCAGTTAAAGTAAGCGGGAAGAGTCTGTTCAATAAGTCAGTTTACTCAAAATTTTAGAAAAAAAACTAGCAGATGCCTGCGACTTCATCCGCGTGAAATAAGTTTTTTAAATTCTCCCTAATTTGTCGGGTTGAACATAGCCTATGACACTCACAAATAATGTGGCTTTCTATTGGTACCAGAATTTTCAAACTCGGTTCAGTAGATCCAGAGATTACCCCCTACAACGTCACAAATTCACAAACTCACAAACTTTACCTCTTTATAATATTAGTATAGATTTTAAATCGCATTCTGACGACATCATTATTTGATGTCAAGTATTTTTGAAGAGTAGGACTGTTCACATTTGTTTGATTGATCAATGATTCTTTCACAGTGTTGCTATAAACTATTTTTCAATTACTTCCTGTAAACTGACTTATTGAACAGACTCTACCTATTTTATTTTATTTATATTTTAAAATAATGATAAGTACTTAGAAAAATTGCTGTAACAAAAATTACATCTTTATTTGACGCCACTATGAGTCAACGGCTAGTGCAGTCAACGGCTGACTTGTAGTGGCGTAAAAATCTCATCTGATAGCAGGATCAATTTGGGAATTTATAATTTCTGAATTTTCTCTGGTCTGGTCTGGTTGGGCCGTGGCTAGTTACCACTCTACCCGCAAAGACGTACCGCCACGTGATTTAGCGTTCCAGTACGATGCCGTGAAAACGACTAGTAAACGACTAGGGGTATGGGTTTAATAGAACTTCTATACCCCTAACAGTTTACCCCTTACCATCTTAGACTGCATCATCACTTACCATCAGGTGAGATCGCAGTCAAGGGATAACTTGTAGTAAAAAAAGATAATAAAAAAAGGTCTTAATTTTACCTCATGCTTGCTAATTGAATTGCCTGTGTGTACTTACATGTAATTATCATGACTTAATTACAGAATAGTAACGTTTACTACGTACTTAAATTTTGTAGCAGTAGGTACTTGTATGTCCATTTATTATGAGCGTTGTCCGAGTAAATTCTTAAAGTGGGGATAACTGCGACATTTGTATAAATAATGTCGACGACACGCGGTCGCGGTCACGTCGCAATTTGCGCCCTCGCTGTAAATCAGCCCCTCGGAAGGGCTTAGTTCACTTAATGGCTGCGACAACACTATTTAACACCCCGCCTAATTATACTAAACCGCTTGTTATTATTTGTCATAAGTTTATTCTATGTTTAATTTGAAATGTAAAGCGGAAAGCGCAGCGTAGGTCTACCCCCTTTGTAGGTGGACGGACGATCTCAAGACCGTGACCTGTGGAGAGCCATGCAGGAGACCGTCATTCAGACGTGTATATATAAAAGTCGCGGGCATTAACTAGTTTAAGATATTTTGACAATGTTTTAAAAGAAATATACTTTTAGAAATAATTTATTTGACCTAAATTGTTACAGTACTATGTATGTTCAAGTTTGTAAATGTTTTAACTTTACAAATGCTATTGAAAGTCTGAATAGGTCCCGAGGGAGAAATTCAGCGCGTAGTTAAAAGTCTCCCCTGAAAACAACCAAACAATTGCACCATAATATTTATTTGCTTACCTACTTAGGCACAAATTAAATTTTTTGTACTGCAGCAAAGCCTTCATCTTATAGATGCAGTAAAGTTTTATTATTATTCTTTAAAGGTAGTCAACCGAATAGCATAAAATCGCTAAAAACTCAAACTCTTCAATTTTATAACCCACTAGCTGACGCCCGCGACTTCGTACGCGTGGATCGAGGTTTTGTGGTTCCCGCGGGAACTCTTTAATTTTCCGGGATAAAAAGTAGCCTATGTGTTATTCCAGACTATAATCTATCTCTGTGCCAAATTTCATCCAGATCCGTTCAGCCGTTGGGGCGTGATTGAGTAACAAACATCCATCCATACATCCATACCGACATCCATACATCCAAACTTTCGCATTTATAATATTAGTAAGATAAGATAATATTGACCATACTAAATTTTTATGGCAGCGTGATTGAGAAGATAAACCAGCAAACTAACAAAACAACAAACAAACACACTTTTGCATGTATACTTAATATAAACAGGTATAGTAAGTAAGATGATGATGTAGGATTAAAGAATTCCGTGGCGTGACATGGCAGGTCAACTATCATAATGTATCAAAATGTAATAAAGAGTTTATCTATGTACGAAAGGTCAATGCAAATTCCTCTGCAACATCCTACACCAATAACCGTTAGATTTTATGACACACGGCGCCGTTTTGTACCAATGGACGTTTTTAACTTCGGAAGGATTCAAAGCAACATGGGTTTCGAGGAAAGGTACGCATAATCTCTTAATAAAGATCATGGGGTCCGATCACAATGGTCAATTATTATAACTTAAAGCGTTACGGTATGTTAGATACATACCTTTCATGCTGTGGCACAGTGCATAGGTACTTTATGTCATTAATTTGTTGCTGTTAGTAATAAACATTTATTTATTTATTTGGTGTGCGACGCTCTGGCATAAATAAGCCTTTCGAATTGTTTTTTTTAATCGACTACTTTGCCCTTGACTGCTATCTCACCTGGCAGTAAGTGATGATGCCGTCTAAGATGGTAGCCTAACCTTTAAGGGGTATGGCAGTTACAATAAACCCATATACCTAATCGGTTTCGACACGGCATCGTACTGGAAAGCTAAATCGCTTGGCGACACACCTTTGCCGGCAGGGTGGTAACTAGCCGTGGTTAAAGCCTCCCAGTAATGGACTTCAAAAGGTTAATACGAGTATGTTTATGAGAAATATTAATAAGCTTTAGCTTTTGGAAAAATGTTATTATGACATCGAGGAATATTTAACTTGATTTGTTAAATTTTTGTTTTATGTTTTTATTTCGACTGGTTTATTATTATTTTTCTACATTACTTCATATTCGACATTGATTGAGTACCTACCTACCTAAATAATTTTTTTGTTTAAACATTGTTCTTAAAACTTAATTTCCCTAATTCAAAAGTGCTAAATAACTATCTGAAATTGGTACACTATTAATTAAGTTGAATGTTATGGCCACTTATTGACATATTTTCTTACCGTCAAATATTGTTGAAGATTCTTTGCAAATAAATGATTATTTATTTGTGTCAAAATCATTTTATTCAATGAATATGAAACTTTATATTTCGAAAATCAGATTAGCAGAAGCGGAGATTTAGCTTATCCAAACTCACGCAAGAAAATCGAAGAGCTTAATATCGTGGTTACATAGAGTTTCAGTATTAAATTCTTTCAAAATGAAATATTCAAAGAAGTCGCACGTCGCGAATCGTGTTTTCCAATTTCAGGTCTGAACGTTTCGTTGAACAGATTCAAATATTATGATCGCTGGGATTTGTGCGATTTGACGCCACGGGTCGTGACTGGCTGCTGAATATTATTAAACCAATATCTAGACACGTTCTAGACACTTTAAAGAAAGTCTTAAGATTCTTTAAAGAAGAGCTTTTTGGCACTAAAGCATACAAATGAAAATTAAATATACGTATAATATTTATTTTAAGAAGTGAAACTTCAGAAAAGTAGCCCACAAGTACTCTTACACAAGTCTCTCTTACTTGTGTAAGAGTACTTGTGTTCTATATCATTCTCTCGCAGGCTAAATCCTATTAATGAATATGTTTGTCTCTTCTTGGTGTCGCTTTTTCGTTTCATTGAATTTTCAAATCATGACGATGCTAAAGAAGTTTGACTTCAAAAATTTATAATTAAAATAAACTTTAACAAGAGTGCTTTTGAATCGCTAAGTGAATCTACCACTGGTTCAGAATGCCATTCCTACCAAAAAAAAGATAAGTAAGACACTCGGCGGTTGGTCATTCAAAAAAAATTAATAATATTAAGCTGACTTATGGTCAGGACTCAGTCAAGTCAACAGGTATACTCTAAGGTGTCCTTCCAACCTTACTTTTAATTTCTTACTGAAACCATTCTAACATTCATAAGGTCTTCTGACAAAACTTTCTGTAAAAAAAACAATTTCCGTGCCAAAAAAAGTTAAACGTAAATCAAAGATTAAATAAACTCATCTTTCACAGAATTTAAAGCACAAATGGATCGGTAGGCTCAATGGTTGCGCACGTAAAGTAGGAAGGGATGATTCCGGTAGAGTATAAAAAAACAATAAAGGGAAGACGGTGGACGAGCCGTCGCTCCCAGGGAAGCCGCTGTAAGATGATTTACACACTTCAAGCGTTCCAGTTTGTGTACTCCCTGAGGTAGCCCAGTATCTTGTTGGTTCTTCCTTTTAGGCATTCCGAACCAGTGGTAATTTTACTTGACTATTTAAAATAATATTAAAGATGTACCTACTCTTATGTATTTTCCAATTTTAATCAAATTAATGCGTGTAGTACAAGATCAGTGATTGAACATGCACAATCATGTAGTATACAGTGTTGATGGTGCTAACTTTTTTCCTCCACTGAAAACTAAAGCTGTACAATTTCACTACAAGCCTTCGGAAAATCAACAAAATGAATATAGCATCATAGTATTTAAGTATTCTGTGTTAGCACTCTATTAATTAAAGCTACGGAGAGTATCAAAGGGTAAATACTAATTAACTCGGAAGAAAGGGTCCATACGAGATTAACTAAATCCATGCGGAAGAGGTCGTGCATAAAGAGTATTAACACATAATAGGATCGTTCGTACAACCACAGGTGAAACGTCGGCAGTGTGAACCGCCCACGTGACGTTCGACTCGGGCCGGTGAGTAATGGAGGCGCGTCGGCGGCTATCTAAATCGCGCGTTATAAATGACGCGATCAATTCTTGTTTACTCTCGAGGACCCTTATTGAATATACTCGAGCTTAAACTGCACTCAGACGTTCATTTGAAAATTTGTACAAGATTTAGGGCTGATCGTTGGATAAATAAGATTGGCTTCATTCTTGTTAAATTAAATGATTATGTTTACAACTTGTAACTAAAGAACCTCAGTCCACGCGGAAGGAGTCACAGAAAAAAGTTGGAAATTCAAATTCAAAATGATTTTTATTCAAATAAACTATAAAAAAAATAAAAAGTACTTTTGAATCGTCAAGCGAATCTACCACTGGTTCGGAATGACATTCCTACCGAGAAGAACCAGCAAGAAACTCGGCGGTAGCTCTTTTGAAAAAAAAGTTTACAATTTCATTAATTTGTAAAATACATAAGTAAAAGCTGTCCTTAGCATTGCTGGAGCGAGTCAAATCCATGCTCCTTTGTCATTTACGTAATCTTCAATAATTATAATAAGCCTTATTCAGGAGCATACTTATTATATAAAAAAATGCTTAAGTACCAAGAGTATTAAAACCCGCAAATCTACCCGATTCATGATTGGCAGTTGAAATTACTCGTATTTGCGCGATCAATTTGTGTTATCGAAGTGTTTTGCCTGTCAATCAGGAACCATGGGTGATTCCAATAAAAGGTTCGACATTATCTACAATTTTGTTACCTGAATTCATAGAAAGTCAATAATATTATTATGATTAGGAAATACGTCAAGAGTGTTTGATGGTTTGTTGGGTTGTCCTTCAATCACGCCACAACAGAGCAAGAGATCAACTTTATTTTTTGCGTGGGTATAGTTAATTAACTCGAGTGTATTATCTCAGAAAATTAAGGAGTTCCCGTGGGCAATAAAAAAATTCCACGCGGACGATGTCGCAGGCATCAGCTAGTAAAAAATAATCGGAAGCGGATGGCTTCTTTAATTTTGACTTTGAAAAGCTAGCATTTGCTAGGGTCCCAAAGACTATAATGCACTATAACTAAAACTAGTTTGTATAAAACTAGATTTTTGCCATTTAAAATTTGAGCGGTTCTTAAAGTTAAACGTTCTTAAAGTTATTTAAAGAAGACGTAGAGACGAAAACTTGTGAGTTTGCATCAATAGACGGCCCCTGTAGGGCTGACTTTGGAACTCGTGATAGCACTAAAGTTGCTGAAATGGTAACTTACTAAGTGGCCTTAACTAGTTTCCTCCGCTTCTATAATGTTTTGGCACAATATTTCATACATATTTCACTTTTCAGGTATCTTAGAGTTGCAAGTTACTCGTCTATAACAATTTTTAATCGTTTCCAAAAAAGGAGGAAGTTCTCAATTCGGCGCGTATTTTTTTTTAATGTATGTCGGTGCATATCTCTGAATCGATTTGAATTTTTTTTCTATCAGTCTTTAGAGGAAGCCCTGGAGGTGGTCCCATAAAAAATTCTGACTCTAAATCCTCAACCCTGACACTAAAAAGTTAAAAATAAAAATTCTTTCCAAAAAACCGACTTCCAACGCCACTGTAAAGTAATAAATATTTTTTATTTCTACCCACTATGTTGAAGTCGGGCGGGTATAACAAGGATAAGCAAAGTTGACGCATTAGGCTCGCGTTGGAAGTCGGTTTTTTGGAAAGAATTTTTTGAAGACTCTAGATATTATGTATTTGTAATGCTCTAACGTCCATAATACATATGGGCACATATAGGTAAGTGTAAAGTGGGCAGATTGTGATACATTTACTTTTTTGCGTTTCGTTACATTGAATTATATATTTTATAACTAAAATCTATACTTCAATACTAATTATTATAAATGCGAAAGTTTGAATGGATGAATGTTTGTTACTCAATCACGCCAGAACGGCTGAACGGATCTGGATGAAATTTGACACAGAGATAGATTGTAGTCTGGAATAGCATATAGGCTTCTTTTTATCCCGGAAAATTAAAGAGTTAGTAATTATCTAGTTATACTTTAAATAGCTCAATTACCACTGACTCATTGACATAATTGTTCTCCTAGAAAGAGACAGAAAACGATACAATGATGTACGGAAGATGTGTTTGGGTGTGTGTTCATTGCACATTAACTAAAACAAGTATTAGTGTCTAGTTACAGCACTTCACAGAAGTAAGTAAGAGCACAAAGGGGAAAACAGTTTATAAATAAAAAAGCCCGTTCCAGTGCCCGTTGGACGTTCATTAGCATTTATATTGTCCTGTATGTACGCACACTGCAGCGAGGTTGTTTCCACAAACCTCAGCCTGTTTCACACTGAAGCATTGTGTTCACGTAGTTCCCAAGGAAGAGAGGACTGGTTCTGAATTTGTTGTTGTGTTTCTGAGTTGACCTGTGGTCAATTATAGGCATAATTAGTAGTCGTGGTGTTAGGAGATCAATACAAAATCTGAAACTAAAACTCAAAGCAGAATTTTGTGCTAAAAATACATAAGAGAATTATAATTGTGGTGGGGTATAATATTAAAAGATCCATCAGTCTTTCGAATAACTTTAGTCCACTAATTTTTAGAATAAACAATGGTAGTCATATGCACAAACATAAGGCATACTTACTTGACAATATTATACACGTATAAAAAACGTTGTAAAGTAGGTATAGTTGTAATTATTGTTACCAAATATTTAAAGTTTTTGTTAAGAATGTAGAGATCTTTAAAACAATGTCTTAGAACCCTAAATGCCGATCGCACAAAATTCTACCAAATTTTAAATGTATTCCTAGTTTTAAGGATATCCTTAAAAAATAGGAATACATTTAAAATTTTGATTTGATTGATTTTGATTTTGTAAACAACATCTCAAAACATCAAATTTGATCGCATTTGGTGCAATCGGCACTTATACCGTATAATATTGGCACACGGAAAATCAATGGATCAAATTGTTTGCATAAATAAAATGATTGACATGCTAAACACTACGATTAGGCATAGTTGATCGTCCATATTACATATAATTGCCCATGTAGGTAACTTGGCTGTGTATATATTTGCGAATTATTGAATTAGGTGCACACAATACCTTACTCACAGTCGTATAGGTGGAGAAAGATGTATTTTTTTATAGTTTATGATTTTTTTTAATCAAAAAGTAAGGCCAACTTTTCTCTACTATTATAAATTCATATTTAAGAATATTGATGTTAAGATTAATCCATCAGAACGGGCCTTATTTTTTGTCAATTTTTTTATCATCATCTAAAATCTCTCTGAAAATCTCTACCTTTGTAGTAGCATTTTTGAGTCTAACTAGTTTAAAAGATTAGTCGTACTATGAGACCAAGTATAATCCTGTGGCCCATAATACTAGGTTGTTTCTTATCGCAATATGGCGCCACTAGACGTCGTGTGAATAGAAGCTTTGTTATAGATTATTTTGAAAGTAAAAATGTTGTTTTTTTGTGCTATTTAGGCTGTAATAGTCAATACGGTAAGTTATTAATAATTGATTATATTTATATGTTATGTTATTTTAAGTATCTATAAGATTATTACAAGAAACCCAAACATATTCCAAAGCAAAAGAAAATACAAGTAGGTAAATAGGAAGATTTAAAATAAATCATACTCATCATTATACTTACATCATAATCGAAAATTTTGCAAATTTTGACTCTATGTTGGCTTTATAATTTGGTAAATAAAATAAAATACATATCGCTTTTTTGTAATATACTTTCGTACAAAAATTTTTTTTTTTTTTAAACTGGAATCACCTCGGCGTCCGTCCGTTTGCCACAAACCTTTTTTTTTTCTAGAAAATAAAGAGCTATCCCTACAGTTTATTCGTAAAGGAATTAGAGTTTCCACATTACGAATTAATGAGAGTACTTTTAACAAATTGGAAGTTAGTTTGCGTCAATGGACCGTCCCTGTCGGAGTGCTGTTAGACGGGACTTGCGTCCGCGCGGAAGATATTCTTGAAGAGGTAAAGAACTAGTATATTATCTGTTTTATTTATTTATTCTACTAAAAGTTAGCTACGATCTCTCCTGATCGTAAGTAATGATGCAGTCTATGTTGGTAGCTAAGCAGTTAGGGGTATGGCAGTTATATTTTTAAGCCCATACCCTTTGCCTTTTACGTTTGCCAGTAGGGTGGTAATTAGCCTCTACCGCAGAATCCCACTAGACCAGAGAAAATTCAGAAATTCTCAAATTGACATTGCCGGTGATCGAACTTAAAACCTCCCACTTTTAAGACCACAGCTCTGACTACTGCGCTAGGCTGATTGTCAAAACACTTCCACGTCTAATATAGGTATGTTTTTCTCCT
Source organism: Erebia aethiops (assembly GCA_923060345.2). Lineage (NCBI taxonomy): Eukaryota > Metazoa > Arthropoda > Insecta > Lepidoptera > Nymphalidae > Erebia > Erebia aethiops. The sequence continues at coordinate 14,569,682 of OV281081.1, read as the reverse complement.
CTTCTACGGATCTCCTCAGCTCTCATTTAATCCTCCGAGCTACTCCAAGCATAGTACTCTCCCATCGCTCACTGAGTGATCTTGAACCTACTTATTAGAGTAACCAAAATTTGAAGTGACAGTGCACCTCATTTGGTGCCTACCTTTCCACCAAATAAACAAGAAATATAGTTCCACCAAGTTATCTGACCCGGTGGCCAAAATTGGAACAAATTTTTATGCCTATTTAGGTTTTTATTCTATTTTTCATATATCCTAGCGACGCTGGCACCGGGTCAGATCAGTTTGTCAGATTGTACATTTTATTTTGGGTTATGGAAGAGTCTTGACTTACTTATTAGTCGTGACACAAGTTGTCCTACGTTAAATAAATAAAACATTTATCATTTCTCGTTGTAGGCATCAAGAGAGTCCCTATTTGACGCGATGCATATGTGGGTTATCATAGAAAACTCCGAGGAACATAACAATACTACAAAAATACGCATACGAGACATTTTACAGAAATTGAATTTGAGTGTTGATGCTGATGTTGTTATCGCTTCTGAAGAAGGTAACATCAACGCATTCAATTAGTACTTTAAGTCTACTATAGAACAAGCTAATACCATTTTAAAAGGAGAAGTAAAACCTTATCCCTTGACTCCAACTTAACTGCCCATTAAAGCCACCGTTTGATTTTATTTCAGGCAATCGTTTCTTACTCACGGACGTATTTAACTTTGGAAAGATTCAGGGCAACAATTTGGAGACAAAAGATATAGGGGAATGGAGTTCAGAAAGAGGTACCTATATTAACAAATTGAATATTATGAAACCTTAATGCGAATTTTAGTTCCTCTTTCAATCATGCCACAACAGAGTAAAGGATTGACGTGATTGTTACCACGTGAAAATTCAAAGTTTCCCCGAGATTTTTGAAATCTGATCCTCAATCCATAATCTAGTTTAGTATCATTATGAAAACAATTAATTTGTTTTAATATAGGGTGAGAAATTCAAGGAGTTAAATAATTTCAGGTTTGAGCATTTCGGTGAACAGTTTCAAATATTACGACCGCTGGGATTTCAACAATTTGACACTTCGAGCAATAACTGTGGTGAGTATTATAAACTATTATAAACTAGATGATGCCTGCGACTTCGTCCGTGCGAACTATGTTTTTTATTCCCTTAACTCTTTAATTTTCCGGGATAAAAGTAGCCTATGTCCTTCTCGGGGATACAACCTATCCCTGTATCAAATATCATAAAATTGGTTACACAGATGAACCATGAAAGCCAGGCATACAGACAGTCATACTTTGGCATGTGGTAGGATTTATTTCATAGAGATAATATTATCTTACTATGTGTTTTATTCCTACTGTTCGGCGCCCGCGTCATGCGGTGAAAAAATGAGTGGATAAAGTGGGTAGTTTGAAAACTCACAGGAAATCGAACACAGAATATATATGTCACCGTAAGATTGTAAAAACCGTTAGATTATAATATAACGTTTTTTATCTCGATAGATTATAAACTGTCGACAGATTGTGAACCGTAACATACTGCTTACAATTTAACGCGTTATTTTTCGGTAAATTGTAATATATTAGGTATATTAATCCGATAGAACCTAAGTGCCCGGGCACTACCTGAATATTCATGTCAAACCCTAACCTAACCTATAGTTCGCGCGCGAGTTGAATGCAGAGTAAATGGATGGTAACACTTACATTTACTCTGCATTCAACTCACGCGCAAACTGTACAAGAAAGAGACAAGAAAACGTAAAAACAATAAATATTTCATAAATTAATACTCAGAACATTGAACGGTTCACAATCTTTCGACAGTTTATAATCTAGCGGGATAGAAACCGTAAGATTATAATCTAACGGATTTTACAATCTTACGGTGACTTATAGATTGTTTGTTAGTCCAATATTTATGAAGATTATGGATAGTATGGAAGCGAAAGTGTGATTGTTAGTTTGTCCTTTAATCGCAGACACTGAGCAACAGATCAACGATATTTTTTGTATAGTTAAAGACGTGAAAAGTGACAGGCTACTTCAACACGAGATTTTTAACAACCTAAACGAGAATAAATTCGTGAGAATCATTTAGTTGAAAGATCACTGCAACAAAGAGAAGTCAAAGACAAGGTCAAAGTATTATGTTTATTCAAAATTGGTGACTTAACCACGGTATTTCAAACTAAAGCAACGAAAAATTAAGTACTGTAACAAAAAGTGAGCAAATGGTTTTAAAACCAAAATGTTTTTTTTCGTAGATTTTGGACCGTCCCAAAGTGTTCAAGCCGGAAATGTTAGCGGATCCCCGGTACACCCCAGGAGTTTCGGTGATGACCAAAATTGTTACACAGTTACTATGGGTCCTGAAGGACAAGCATAACTTCCGGTACACGTAATCTTGATTATCCTGCATTCATAACCAATAAAAAAAATTAAACTCTGTAAGTTCACTTTGTTTCTAGCTTCAATTATACGATTGCTGGGAGGTGGATAGGATCACCAGTAAGGAACTCAACATTGGTAAGTCTTTAACCCTTTAAAAAGTTTAATGTCCCACTCAATGATGTTTTATCACTTTACATAGATGTAGCACTGCTGCCAGCTACAAATGAAGCAGATCCATACTTTTTATAATCCATACTAATATTATAAATGCGAAAGTCAGTTTGTTTGTTGGTTTGTTGGTTTGTTGGTTTGTTGGTTTGTTGGTTTGTTGGTTTGTCCTTCAATCACGCTTCAACGGCGCAACGGATCGACGTGATTTTTTGCATGGGTATATTTGAGGACCTGGAGAGTGACATAGGCTACTTTTTATCCCGGAAAAACAAACAGTTCCTGTGGAATAGGATGCTCTTTTTCTCGCATTTTTCTTCAATTAGGCGGCAACGGCACACCGGATAGAAGTGATTTTTTACATGGGTATAATTGAAGAACTGGAGAGTGACATAGGCTACTTTTTATCCCGGAAAAACAAACAGTTCCTGTGGAATAGGATGCTCTTTTTCTCGCATTTTTCTTCAATTAGGCGGCAACGGCACACCGGATAGAAGTGATTTTTTACATGGGTATAATTGAGGAACTGGAGTGACATAGGCTACTTTTTATCCCGGAAAAACTAACAGCTCCTGTGGGATAGTATGCTCTTATTCTCGCATTTGTTCATCAATTAGGCGGCAACGGCACACCGGATCGACGTGATTTTTTACATGGGTATAATTGAGGAACTCGAGAGTGAAACTGGCTACTTTTTATCCCGGAAAAACTAACAGCTCCTGTGGGATAGTATGCTCTTTTTCTCGCATTTTTTCTTCAATTAGGCGGCGACGGCACACCGGATCGACATGATTTTTTACATGAGAATAATTGAGGAACTGGAGAGTGACATAGGCTGCTTTTTATCCCGGAAAAATAACAGCTCCTGTGCGATAGTATTCTCTTTTTCTCGCATTTGTTCTTCAATTAGGCGGCAACGGCACACCGGATCGACATGATTTTTTACATGGGTATAATTGAGGAACTGGAGACTGACATCCATACTTCCATATCCATATACTAATATTATAAATGCGAAAGTCAGTTTGTTTGTTGGTTTGTTGGTTTGTTGGTTTGTTGGTTTGTTGGTTTGTTGGTTTGTTGGTTTGTCCTTCAATCACGCTTCAACGGCGCAACGGATCGACGTGATTTTTTGCATGGGTATATTTGAGGACCTGGAGAGTGACATAGGCTACTTTTTATCCCGGAAAAACAAACAGTTCCTGTGGAATAGGATGCTCTTTTTCTCGCATTTTTCTTCAATTAGGCGGCAACGGCACACCGGATAGAAGTGATTTTTTACATGGGTATAATTGAAGAACTGGAGAGTGACATAGGCTACTTTTTATCCCGGAAAAACAAACAGTTCCTGTGGAATAGGATGCTCTTTTTCTCGCATTTTTCTTCAATTAGGCGGCAACGGCACACCGGATAGAAGTGATTTTTTACATGGGTATAATTGAGGAACTGGAGTGACATAGGCTACTTTTTATCCCGGAAAAACTAACAGCTCCTGTGGGATAGTATGCTCTTATTCTCGCATTTGTTCATCAATTAGGCGGCAACGGCACACCGGATCGACGTGATTTTTTACATGGGTATAATTGAGGAACTCGAGAGTGAAACTGGCTACTTTTTATCCCGGAAAAACTAACAGCTCCTGTGGGATAGTATGCTCTTTTTCTCGCATTTTTTCTTCAATTAGGCGGCGACGGCACACCGGATCGACATGATTTTTTACATGAGAATAATTGAGGAACTGGAGAGTGACATAGGCTGCTTTTTATCCCGGAAAAATAACAGCTCCTGTGCGATAGTATTCTCTTTTTCTCGCATTTGTTCTTCAATTAGGCGGCAACGGCACACCGGATCGACATGATTTTTTACATGGGTATAATTGAGGAACTGGAGACTGACATCCATACTTCCATATCCATACTAATATTATAAATGCGAAAGTCAGTTTGTTTGTTGGTTTGTTGGTTTGTCCTTCAATCACGCTTCAACGGCGCAACGGATCGACGTGATTTTTTGCATGGGTATATTTGAGGACCTGGAGAGTGACATAGGCTACTTTTTATCCCGGAAAAACGAACAGTTCCTATGGAATAGGATGTTTTTTTTTTCGCATTTTTCTTCAATTAGGCGGCAACGGCACACCGGATCGACGTGATTATTGACATGGATATAATTGAGAAACTGGAGAGTGGCATAGGCTACTTTTAATCTCGGAAAAATAAACACTTCCTGTGGGATAGGATACTCTTTTTCTGGCATTTTTCTTCAATTAGGCGGCAACGGCACACCGGATCGACGTGATTATTTATATGGGTATAATTAAGGAACTGGAGAGTGACATCGGCTACTTTTTATCCCGGAAAAACTAACAGCTCCTGTGGGATAGTATGCCCTTTTTCTCGCATCTGTTCTACAGTTAGGCGGCAACGGCTCACCGGATCGATGTGATTTTTTACATGGGTATACTTGAGGAACTGGAGGGTAACATAGGCTACTTTTTATCCCGGAAAAACTAACAGCTCCTGTGGGATAGAATGCTCTTTTTCTCGCATTTCTTCTTCAATTAGGCGGCAACGGCGCAACGAATCGACGTCATTTTTTACATGGGTATATATGAAGACGCATAGGTTACATGCTGCTGCAACTATGCGACATCGTTTGTATAATCAGGAATCTGTATAACGTGTAACCTATAGCATTGTGTTTTCTTTCGTAGATATCGTGAATATTTTTTTTCATTTTTCGTGCATGAAAAACCTTGCTCTTGCCTTTCGATGAAATACGTCGATACTAAACGTCTCAGTATTCTTCTCCATGGCATCCTCTTGCATGCTTAATTTAAATACAGTTTTCTAACAAAAACTCATTTATTGTTCCCTTGAGCCACGCGAGCGAAGCCGCGGGTAATAGCTAGTCCATACTAATATTATAAATGCGAAAGTCAGTTTGTTTGTTGGTTTGTTGGTTTGTTGGTTTGTTGGTTTGTTGGTTTGTTGGTTTGTCCTTCAATCACGCTTCAACGGCGCAACGGATCGACGTGATTTTTTGCATGGGTATATTTGAGGACCTGGAGAGTGACATAGGCTACTTTTTATCCCGGAAAAACAAACAGTTCCTGTGGAATAGGATGCTCTTTTTCTCGCATTTTTCTTCAATTAGGCGGCAACGGCACACCGGATAGAAGTGATTTTTTACATGGGTATAATTGAAGAACTGGAGAGTGACATAGGCTACTTTTTATCCCGGAAAAACAAACAGTTCCTGTGGAATAGGATGCTCTTTTTCTCGCATTTTTCTTCAATTAGGCGGCAACGGCACACCGGATAGAAGTGATTTTTTACATGGGTATAATTGAGGAACTGGAGTGACATAGGCTACTTTTTATCCCGGAAAAACTAACAGCTCCTGTGGGATAGTATGCTCTTATTCTCGCATTTGTTCATCAATTAGGCGGCAACGGCACACCGGATCGACGTGATTTTTTACATGGGTATAATTGAGGAACTCGAGAGTGAAACTGGCTACTTTTTATCCCGGAAAAACTAACAGCTCCTGTGGGATAGTATGCTCTTTTTCTCGCATTTTTTCTTCAATTAGGCGGCGACGGCACACCGGATCGACATGATTTTTTACATGAGAATAATTGAGGAACTGGAGAGTGACATAGGCTGCTTTTTATCCCGGAAAAATAACAGCTCCTGTGCGATAGTATTCTCTTTTTCTCGCATTTGTTCTTCAATTAGGCGGCAACGGCACACCGGATCGACATGATTTTTTACATGGGTATAATTGAGGAACTGGAGACTGACATCCATACTTCCATATCCATATACTAATATTATAAATGCGAAAGTCAGTTTGTTTGTTGGTTTGTTGGTTTGTTGGTTTGTTGGTTTGTTGGTTTGTTGGTTTGTCCTTCAATCACGCTTCAACGGCGCAACGGATCGACGTGATTTTTTGCATGGGTATATTTGAGGACCTGGAGAGTGACATAGGCTACTTTTTATCCCGGAAAAACAAACAGTTCCTGTGGAATAGGATGCTCTTTTTCTCGCATTTTTCTTCAATTAGGCGGCAACGGCACACCGGATAGAAGTGATTTTTTACATGGGTATAATTGAAGAACTGGAGAGTGACATAGGCTACTTTTTATCCCGGAAAAACAAACAGTTCCTGTGGAATAGGATGCTCTTTTTCTCGCATTTTTCTTCAATTAGGCGGCAACGGCACACCGGATAGAAGTGATTTTTTACATGGGTATAATTGAGGAACTGGAGTGACATAGGCTACTTTTTATCCCGGAAAAACTAACAGCTCCTGTGGGATAGTATGCTCTTATTCTCGCATTTGTTCATCAATTAGGCGGCAACGGCACACCGGATCGACGTGATTTTTTACATGGGTATAATTGAGGAACTCGAGAGTGAAACTGGCTACTTTTTATCCCGGAAAAACTAACAGCTCCTGTGGGATAGTATGCTCTTTTTCTCGCATTTTTTCTTCAATTAGGCGGCGACGGCACACCGGATCGACATGATTTTTTACATGAGAATAATTGAGGAACTGGAGAGTGACATAGGCTGCTTTTTATCCCGGAAAAATAACAGCTCCTGTGCGATAGTATTCTCTTTTTCTCGCATTTGTTCTTCAATTAGGCGGCAACGGCACACCGGATCGACATGATTTTTTACATGGGTATAATTGAGGAACTGGAGACTGACATCCATACTTCCATATCCATACTAATATTATAAATGCGAAAGTCAGTTTGTTTGTTGGTTTGTTGGTTTGTCCTTCAATCACGCTTCAACGGCGCAACGGATCGACGTGATTTTTTGCATGGGTATATTTGAGGACCTGGAGAGTGACATAGGCTACTTTTTATCCCGGAAAAACGAACAGTTCCTATGGAATAGGATGTTTTTTTTTTCGCATTTTTCTTCAATTAGGCGGCAACGGCACACCGGATCGACGTGATTATTGACATGGATATAATTGAGAAACTGGAGAGTGGCATAGGCTACTTTTAATCTCGGAAAAATAAACACTTCCTGTGGGATAGGATACTCTTTTTCTGGCATTTTTCTTCAATTAGGCGGCAACGGCACACCGGATCGACGTGATTATTTATATGGGTATAATTAAGGAACTGGAGAGTGACATCGGCTACTTTTTATCCCGGAAAAACTAACAGCTCCTGTGGGATAGTATGCCCTTTTTCTCGCATCTGTTCTACAGTTAGGCGGCAACGGCTCACCGGATCGATGTGATTTTTTACATGGGTATACTTGAGGAACTGGAGGGTAACATAGGCTACTTTTTATCCCGGAAAAACTAACAGCTCCTGTGGGATAGAATGCTCTTTTTCTCGCATTTCTTCTTCAATTAGGCGGCAACGGCGCAACGAATCGACGTCATTTTTTACATGGGTATATATGAAGACGCATAGGTTACATGCTGCTGCAACTATGCGACATCGTTTGTATAATCAGGAATCTGTATAACGTGTAACCTATAGCATTGTGTTTTCTTTCGTAGATATCGTGAATATTTTTTTTCATTTTTCGTGCATGAAAAACCTTGCTCTTGCCTTTCGATGAAATACGTCGATACTAAACGTCTCAGTATTCTTCTCCATGGCATCCTCTTGCATGCTTAATTTAAATACAGTTTTCTAACAAAAACTCATTTATTGTTCCCTTGAGCCACGCGAGCGAAGCCGCGGGTAATAGCTAGTATTATTATAAATGCGAAAATGTGATTGTAAAGGGATAGATGACATCCCGAGATGGACTTATTTTTATTCCGTAAAATCAAACAGATTCATGGGACCGAAGTCGCCATTATGTAAAAAAGGGTGAGCACAAAACCAAAGTGCCTTCTTGTTTGTTCGTATGTTTTTGTTTAGGGTTAACTGTTAAACGGTTTTTTACGCCACTACAAGTTAGCCCTTGACTGCAATCTCACCTGATAGTAAGAGATGATGCAGTCTAAGATAGTTGAGGACTAACCTGTTGGGGATATGGCAATTATATTAAACCCATACCCTCAATCTACACGTTATCGTACCGGAACGCTAAATCGCTTGGCGGTACGTCTTAGCCGATAGGGTGGTAACTAGCCACGGCTGACGCCTCCTAGCAGGCCAGAAATTATAAATTCCCAAATTGATCCTGCTGGGGACCGAACACGGACTTCCCACTTATATGACCACAGCGCTCACCACTGCGCCAGGGAGGTCAAGTTTACATCGTCCTTCAACATTCTAAAAATCATACTTAATTCCTTTCATATTGTTCCAGGCAGTAACCAATGCCCTGTACTGGGGTGAGCAGGACATTTCCTGCACATGCGCCAGGATTTTCACTCAGTGGTTGGATTGGGTGGACGTGTTCTTTCCGCCGGCTACAACACTACAGTGAATAGCATTTTTGAACATACATACATATAGTCCACGAGATGATGCCCGCGATTTTTTCCGCACGGATCGAGGTTTTTCGGTTCCCACGGGAATTATTTTCCGGGATAAAAAGTAGCCAATGTATTATATGTATATTATTCCAGATTATCGCTGTGCCAAATGTCATCCCGATCCGTTCAGCCGTTCAGGCGCGATTGAGTAACAAATATCCATCCAAACTTTCGCATTTAATTCAAATATTAGTATGGATTTCTGAGATAAAAATTCAGTCATATACATCCCATTTAACTTGATAAATATAAATTACACGGTCAAATTTTCCTTAACAAAAGTTGTTTATCAAACAAAGAACAACTTCTTTCTTACAAACTTGCTTTAAAAGTTGAAAATTATTACTCAGTTATACTTAAAATAAACACAACAGTCCGTTTTCACCTTGATCTATTCCGTGGTTTTCACACCTGACTTGGAGACGGACAATAGACAAATTCATCATACTAATATCGTAAATGCGATAGTGTGTTTGTTTGTAGGTTTGTTGGTTTGTCCTTCAATCACGCCGCAACGGAGCAACGGATTGACATGATTTTTGGCATGGGTATAGTTGAGGACCTGGAAAGTGACATAGGCTACCTGACCTGCAGCTGGAAATCTGTTCCTATAGAGCACCACCCCTGATTACTAGCAGTCCTCACTTTTTCTCATCCTGCAAAGAAAAAGTACATACTATTTACAGAACGAAATTCTATTACCTCATTTTGGACAAGGGGGTTGGGGATTATGAGAACCGCTTCTTAACCCCCCTCTTTCCGGGTGTATGGTGGTGGACCATAGCCGCATGTGTCGCTTTCACCGTCATACTGGCCGTCACCGCTGTACTGGAACAGAGAGAAGAGCCGGGGCTGTATGCTGCGTTCAGCGTGTTTGCTATTATCTGTCAGCAAGGTAAGGCATGCATCTGATGGATAGACGATGCAGAGACTGTAGCTGCCTCGTTGGTCTAGTGGTTAGCATGTTCAATTGCGGCCGACGAGGTCCCGCGTTCGAGTCCCAAGTCGGGACATGAAAACCCTACTACCTATTTTGGTCTGACCCGGGAGTCAAACCAGAAAACCAAGCCAATTCGTTATCTTTTGTTAATCATGCTAACCACTGGACCAACGAATACGAAAGTTGCACATAAGTTTGCCTATTTTAGTTATTATCGATGCAAAAGTGTGTCTGTCTGTCTGTCTATCTGCTACGCTTGCTCGGCCCATCTTGTCAACCGATTCTGATGAAATTTAGTACATAGGTCGTTTGTATTCCGTGGAAGGACATAGGCTATTTTTATTCCGGAAAATAAAGGAGTTCCCGCGTGAAACAAATACTAATCCACGTGGACGAAACAGCAGGCAACATCTATCGTTCACATGTATGTGCGCAAACTCAGATACACTCTCCATTTTCTGACACTCGTAGTACGATGGAACGACCATCCGACACGACCGGTGATCGTGTCAGATCAGAGAGATCAGGTGCAAGAGCTACTTTACGTGCTCTCTGAGGCCTCTGGGGTTGAAACACCGCCGCTGAGAAGGTAAAAATACCCCGAACCCTATTTTGGTCTGACACGGGATTCAAACCAAAAAACCAAGACAATCGTTTTCCATAGTTAAACATGCTTACCACTAGAAATTTGTGGCACATAATTTTGCCAATTTTTGTTATTATTTTAAAATATTTGTCTGATATAAGTATCGTGAGACAATCGCCGTAAAGTACAAAATAAAGTTCACCTCCCACTTTGTCAAACGTATCGCGAAGTTTTGCGTTTAACATCTTTAATCATTTGAACTTTGAAGAGACTTACAAAACAAGTTGGAGGAAGTCATTGACTTACATCAAAGTACTTTGAAATAACAAGTACAGGAGGAGTTTACAAATCGGCCTTTGTGTTTCAGCCTATGAGGACGGAATTAGTTTGTTCGACGAAGTTTCTTCTAGTCAAGGTATGTTTTTTAAAATCGGTTAACAATAATTGGGTATTTGAAAACTAATCAAAAAATTTTTTAGTTATTATTAAATAGAGGACCTACCTAAAGACATCATATCCACGTCTCCTGTTAATTTTATGTTAGACAACCATTTTAAATTATCGAGTAAAGTTAAAAAGTGCGTTGACTTTTGATGACGTCTCAACTCACTATTTCATACAAAATTCTACGCGTTTTGAAGTATGACAGAAGTGCCTGATTTGACTAGTTATCAAATACCTAATTCTAACATTGTTGTGTCTAGATCAAGGTCTTGCAAATAATAAATAATATATATACTTTAAAATACTTTAAAACTCTGATTTTGATGACTTCCCACGCCGTGGTGAGCGCTGTTATCTTAACATGGGAGGTCCCCGTTTCGATCCCTGGCAGGTTCAATTTGGGAATTTATAATTTCTGAATTTTCTCTAGTCTGGTCTGGTGGGAGGCTTCGGCCGTGGCTAGTTACCACACTTCCGGCAAGACGTGCTGCCAAGTGATTTAGCGATAAGATGAATTGAAAATTATAACTGCCACATAACAAGTTAGCTTGCTACCATCGTATACTCATCGTTTATCACCTGTTAAGATCGCAGTTAAGGGCTAACTTCGTCATAACCTATAGACGTCCATTGCTGGACGAAAGCTGACTATTATTTACGTAATATGTATTAGGCATTAGCAAGTAAGGCATTTATGAAAGCTATAAATAAATCCATCAATCATTCCATCAGCTAATTAATCAAATTGTTAATTATAATTATATTCAATATACGATGTTTGTGATATGGCGATAATAACACAAACCCGGCTGAGTTTGTTGTGGGCTCTTCTCACACCAGGGCGCGTTTGGAACCCTCGTAGCTTTAGTTTTAAGATACCGTAATTCATTGTCACGGTCACTCTTTATAAGTTTCGGACGTCCATAAGTGTACAGTGTACCAAAATGTAATACATAAATATTGATGGATTGATTGATAAATAAATGGATTAAAAAATAATTAGCTTTTTTTTGGCCTTACTTTCCGCTGACCAAGTTTCCCACGTACTTGAGTTCTAAATCTTCCAGGGCGTCGCATGGTCCTGCTAGTGGTGGGCCTGATGAGTATGCTTCTATACAACTACTACACGAGCAGCGTGGTCTCCTGGCTCCTCAACGCGGCCGCTCCAACGCTGGCTGACATGGATGCCCTCATCAACACTGATCTAGAACTCGTGTTCGAGGACATTGGGTACACGAGAGGTTGGCTGGACGTAAGTTTGTATCACGTTACGCGGGGTGTGTCTATGTGGATCAACACTGGTCACTGATCTAGAAATTCATTTCATTTATTTAAATCAATGATATCATTTTACTGTTAAAAAAAAGATTTTAATGGAGTAATAATTTTAGATAGCTGAAACAGTCTACATGCAGTAACATGCAGTCTAAATATTATTGTTTGATTCAAACAATTAGTTATTATATTATTTTAAATTTGTATAGTATTTAGTTCAATTTAGACCTTGCAATAAAAACCCATACACACTCCAGGGTTTTTGCTCTTCATCTTATAAAAATAATAATAAAAGTCATAAACGAGTTTTTTTAAACTCTTCGCTTTACGCTTTTAACTCTCTTCAGTTCTGATTTGTCTGTAGTCAGTCGATATTTTTCATAATTTTTATTTTTGTCTGAAACATATGTTTTTTTCAGTTGGTGTAGTGTATTTTTACACGCTACAAGACCTTTTACAGTCTGTTTGTTTTTGTTTTGTTTTTAAAAAAATATTTTTTACGAAACATTTTTTTTGTATTCCGTCTTTTTTAAACGTGCATGAAACACGACAACACAACAACCAAACAACAAAAATTTTTGAAGAAAATTTTATTTTATCAGTAACGTTAAAATTGTTATTTTTTTGTAGAACCCAGGATTCTTCTACTACAGTGGCTACAAGAACCCGAAAGAAGATATTTTGAGAACCAAGAAGGTAACAAACGCCAAGAGAACAACGCCGTTGCTGCAGCCGGCGCCCGCTGGAATCAACCTCGTTCGATCTGGACGTAAGAAGATCACTTATTGAAAATTTAATGTTCTTATCCTTCCGATTTAAAAAATCATTTCGTTTCATTACCTGATTCAAATTTCGATAAGTCAGAAAAGGTGATTAGCCTATACAGTAACTGCTGGTAACACTCTTGACATTAACTGATTAACTAGTCTCGGGGTAAACTGATCAGGACTACAGCCCTTTCCAGTTATTAAAACTTGCAACGTCGCCTGAAACATTTCTGAAAATTAGTTTTATCTTGTACAGAACATTACCAGATAATGAGATTTAATTACGAGCAGTGCCATCTATTTTTGAATTTAGAACTAAACAAACATAAAGATCAGTTATGTTCAACTAGCATCATACTAATATTATGAATGTGAAAGTGTGTTTGTTTGTTGGTTTGATCACGCCGCAAAAGAGTAACCTATTGACATGATTTCTTGCATGGGTATAGTTAAGGACCTGGAGAGTGACATAAGCTAGGCGGAAAATGAAGGAGTTCCCGTGGGAATAAAAAAAAACTTATTCCACACATCATCTAGTATATTATAATATTTTCAGAATACGCCTATCACACTGAACCGTACAACGCATACCAAGTAATATCCAAAACTTTTGAAGATAAAGAGCTATGCGAGCTGGGCTCCCTTCAGATGATGGCCCCGGCATATGTATACATCATGGCGCAAAAACGAAGCCCCTACAAACAGTTCTTTGTTTGGAGGTAAGTTATACTATTCAGAATTCAGATACATCTATAGGCTTAGCCCCACTATGGATGCACGTAGCGGCAAAAATTCTTTGTTCAAAGAATATTTCCTCCACCCACTATTATTGGGCCCACTTAAGCGACTATCTGTGATTTATTTGCACAAAGAATACATGAAGTTACGTGCCGTGCCGCGACATTAAAATTAAATTGATCTAGGTCTATTGAATTTTGAAAATGATTATTACTAGAAATGTGCAAAATATTAATTATAGCTGTTAAGTATATAAATATAGTATTAAGTTATTGTACTTGTAAACAAAACTTAGGTAGGTGCTATGAGCTTTGTATTATTGTATTCTATAAATAACTAGCCAATGCCCGCGACGTCATTCGCGTGAAAAAAGTTTTTTGATTCCCACGGGAACTCCTTAATTTTTCGAGCTAAAAAGTGCCCCTATGTCACTCTCCAGGACAGGACTTACCCATGCAAAAATCTGTAGCTCCGTTACGGCGTGATTGAAGGACAAATCAACAAACCACAAACACACTATTGCATTTATAGCATTAGTATTCAAAATTCAAATGTTTTTTATTCAAATATCCTTTTACAAGTGCTTTTGATTCGTCGAGTGAATCTACCACTGGTTCGGAATGCCATTCCTACCGAGAAGAACCAGCAAGAAACTCGGAAGAAGAAAAAGTATGATTATTATGTTTTAGTCTGATGCGCCTTAACGAGCGCGGGCACATATCGGTGTCGCGCACACGGGCCGGCGGCCACACGCCCGCGTGCTCCGGCCTGGCGCCGCGCGCGCTGGCGCTGGGGCAGGCGGCGCCCGCCTTCGCTGTACTCGCGCAGGTCGCGCTGCTCTCGCTGCTCATTTTGATGGCCGAAATTATTTATCACCGGTAAATATGTCACAGATATTTTAACATATGTAATATGATTATAGTAATATGAAGAAAATAGTTATTAATGTTCTCCCGACCGAATTTCGGCCACGGCGACCTATCTCCAGAGATATTAGCAATCTGCGCGGTAGATACTATAGTGCGCAAGTATGTGCGCGTACACAGTTTCACTCTCTATTCATTTACTCTCATAGCCCAATGGGACGGAAAATCCGACACGATAGGAGATATATCATGCGCAGGACCGACGGCTTTACGTGCTCTCCGAGGCACGGGGACAAAACAACGCAAACTTCCTTACTCCGGGCTTGTACTGAGGATTTGTATTCAGAAAAACCCAATAAGTACTTAATTATGGCCCGATCCGGGCCTCGAACCCGGGACCTCGTCGGCCGCAGTTGAACATGCTAACCACAAAACCAACGAGGCAGTTAAAACATAGTTAGGTATCTACGGAGTCGAATCGCGTTTCGTTGCACCAAATTATTTATCGCCGCTAAATATTTTAACGTTATATTTTTTTTGCCCACTTGCACAAGGCCGTTAAAGGTGTTTGAATACTTATCATACTAATATTATAAATGCAAAAGGGTTTGTCCTTCAATCACGCCACAACAGAGCGATGAATCGACGTGATAGTTAGTTGAGGACCTGGAGAGTAACATAGGCTACCTTTTATCCCAGAAAATTAAGGAGTTCCCGTAGAAATAAAAAAAACTTATTTCACGCAAATGAAGTCGCGGGCATTAGCTAGTTTTCAATTATTGTCCTTTTGTTGTTTTATCTTGTACAGCATCCAACGCAGAAAGGAGATCAGAATACTCAATGAAGGCGCACGTAGGGAAAGACGCGGAAATTATTCTGACGGAGAGTAAAAAACAATAAAGGGAAGATGCTCGACGGGCCGCGTCCTAGGAAGGGGCTATCTAGCGGCTTTTCACATTGCAAGCGTTTTAAAGCGTGTTAGCAAAGTAGATTATTTATTTTTCAATTTTATTTATAAGTATTAATAGCGTCTCATTTGTAAGAAATTCAACTAAGGACGATTAATAAATTATTGATGAAAAAGACTTTTATATTTTGACGATGTTAAAAACAATTTGCAAGACAATTATAATATCACTAGATCATTAAGTAATTTAAAAACAAAATCAAATTCGTTTATTTACATATATACATAGTTTTACCTATTATTAATATTCCTTTTTTGACTCCACTCTACTGGTTCTGAAATTACTCGTACTCTTAAAACGTTTTAGTTTATGTGAAACGATCAGAAAGTGAATGTTAGTGTTAATGTAAGAATAGAGTTCTCATGCCTTGCAAATTTGCTCAAACCAAAACTCACGTGAAACGTCGGCAGTGTGAACCGCCCGCGCGACGTTCGACTCGGGCCGGTGAGTAATGGAGGCGCGTCGGCGGCTATCTAAATCGCGCGTTATAAATGACGCGATCAATTCTTGTTTACTCTCGAGCACCCTTATTGAATATACTCGAGCTTAAACTGCACTCAGACGTTTATCTCTTCAAGAGATTTTAAGCACCTAACTGAGTAAAATTTTACCTCTTTAGGTACATTTATAATACCGTTTTCTTTTATCATTATCAATATCAAAGTGGTTTGAATATTACCAAACGATCCGCCATTTTCGCAGTGTTTAGCGCTGTTGTCTTCGTAGGAGGTCCCGGGTTCGATTCCCGGCCGGGTCAATTTGGGAATTTATAATTTCTGAATTTTCTCTGGTCTGGTCTGGTGGGAGGCATCGACCGTGGCTAGTTTCCACCGTAGGTACGTAAGGCGTACCGCCAAGCGATCTGGCGTCCCGGTACGATGCCGACTAGAGGTATGCGTTTAATAAAACTGACATACCCCTAACAGGTTAGCCCGCTACAATCTTAGACTGCATTATCACTTACCATCAGGTGAGATCGCCGACAAGGGCTAACTTGTAGTGGATTGAAAAATTAAAAAATACCAGTTTTCGAAGGCTTTGTGTGACATTAGTCTAAACGTCTCTGTCCATCGATCTGACCTTTCTGGGCACAGTCGTTTCTCTTGTTCATGTAATTATCTATATAGATGTACTAAATCAAATTATTTTTATCTTTGGTAAAGTGTGAAATAAAATACTTTTAAGAAGTTATCGCGTTTCAAATATACAAGCGTACAACCTTTAAAACTTTTTATATTGTATATTTTTTACTGTTATTTTAAATTCAAATTCAATTTTAAGCAATTAAATAGTTATTTAATTAGTATTCATGTTAGACCTTAAAGCGGCCGCCTGAGCACTAAAGCACTAATTGCCGTCGGCGGGTGGAGATGAATGAGATTATGTAGAAACACGATTACTTGAACTCCGTAAAACGAAATTGTATTAAGCTGAATTTCAAAGAAAATGCTAGTAAACTTAAGACAGTTAACACGTCTTCAAAAATGGAACGTCAGAAGGATATTTATGGCGACGCGGCAACCGCGCGTCGCGTCCTCGCGCCGACAAATGCATTTGCATGCAAATTGAAGTGTCAGCCGCTTATTTTATATTACTTAACCGAGCGAGCTCTATGTCTCTGTCATTGCCTTATTACACTTTTTAGGCGAAACGAGTTTCTCTTCCACAGTTTTTATTTGAGACAATCTATTTTGTTGTGTGTAACTCGATGTTTCTGTTAACTTTCGAATGTAATTTCGAGTTTTAATTGGGTTTCAAACCCATTTATTATTATAAATCAGCTGTTAGCTTTTTTATCATTATTAGAAGATAGTTTCAGTAGCGGGTCTATTTTGACATAATATCAAAATCATGTCATCACAAGACGGTCGGTAATCCGCATAGAATGTAGTAATGCCATGGTCATGCCTTAGAGCGAAAACTAATGGTCCTATTGAGGATCGGACAGGGCGAAACTTCCGCGTGATACGTCCGCGTCGGTAACCCCTTGTGCTAGGTAAGCGAGAGAAACGACGCGACGCGATGCCTTAGAAAACAGACGTATCTGCGTCGCTCACCATCGTCGTTCAAAGTTTAACAGAATCTATCCTTAATCTATCACAACCTTGTTAAACAGGAAACTTGCTAACAAGGTAGTACTCAATGTTGGCTTGTGTATAGCATTATTTGATATAACATGCGTTGGACATTCATATATATTTCTTGGTGATGGCTCGTCCCATACTGAAGTAAAATTTAGATACATAGTGTTTAGACCTTTAGTTGAAGAAATTCTAATAGGAAAAATCAGGAATTGCAGTAGAGAAGGAGTACATGGATTTTGGTTTGAATTATCCCGCCACGCACCATCGTGCACCATCGGCCGCCTTCGGTCGCGACTTGCCCGCCGCCATTTTGGACGGCGCGTCTGTCTTCACACCACTGGAGCCATACTGAGCTAGCTCCCAAATAAAAATACTAAAATACATCATATAATATGTGCAAACTCGCGAAGAAAAGGCCTGTGGAAACACGTGAAAGTGATGTGTAAATACTAAACAGTAAAACCAGTGCGCACGAGTTCCTAACTAAATAATCCAAAACGAAAGAAATCGCACGTGGCGGGTGAGTGATATTGGTTTAAATTTCATATGAGCGGATATCGGATATCGGAGTACCTATGCAACATTTTTTGACTCTTTGTTCGTCGTCGCTTTGAAGTTGGGACAACGGGTGAGTGAGCGACAAACACGGCAACACGAACCGTGGTCTATGTTGTCACTTAGATACGTCTATCATTTTCTATGGCGTCGTAACGCGTTGCGTCGCTTATGTTGTTCAGCTGTGACAACGGGTCAAACGCCGTTTTTCCTGCGTGTGCGCCTTCTATATAAAATTTAATAATTAATAATGTGGACTTTTGGTCCACCATAAATCCTTGAGGACGAAGTGTCATCAAAAGCAGGTGTTGAATTATTTTTGGTTTGCAT
The DNA here is from genome assembly GCA_923060345.2 of Erebia aethiops. Taxonomy (NCBI): domain Eukaryota; kingdom Metazoa; phylum Arthropoda; class Insecta; order Lepidoptera; family Nymphalidae; genus Erebia; species Erebia aethiops. The sequence continues at coordinate 14,551,088 of OV281081.1, read as the reverse complement.
GATATTTGTATATAATATAATATATATTGTATAGTAATATGTAAAGCATATTCATCAAAATATACCTACAAAAATTACCGTTGCATATTGCATACATTTGATTACGTTATCGTTAGATATTATTCAAAAGCGATTTGTCGCTCGTATAATTTTGCATTGCAGAATGTTAAATTAAAATATGTTGATTACTTTGTGTTATATCGCTATACTCTGCGCTTTGGGGCAATTTAGGTATCGTATTTCAATGTGGAGATTAATGTGTTTTCGTATTACCTTGAATCGAGCAAGTTAAACCCTATAATTGATGGCATATATCTGAATCTAATTAAAATTTTACGTCACACTACAGAATACTAATAAATAGATTTATAGATAAATTATTTATTGCCAAACTCACAACACACATACACACAGAAAACAAAGTGCGCAAGGGCGGTCTTATCAATAAAAGTAATATACTCCTTATAATACTCGTGGTACCTTTCAAGTGTAAATTAACACACCCCTATCATAAATACGAATGTGAAAAACTTTTTTAAATTGTATACATTTTAATCACTCAAACATCACTTCTTATATCGTTGAAGAAAACATTTTAAGAAAAATTGCATGCCCAAGAGTTCAAACTCAAGTCTTAATGTTTTTGTGTGTGCTTTGGAATCGTCGAGTGAATCTACCACTGGTTTAGAATGCCATCCCTACCGAGAAGAACCAGCTAGAAACTCGGTGGTTGCTCTTTTGAAAAAAAAATCATTTTCAATTACATCAATGTGTAGATACAATATATACGAGTATATTCATATTCGTATACACATAATATTATATACACAGGAAAAAAAAAAGCACACATACAAACCTACTTCACGACTATCGTGAGTTGGCACGTTCTGCATAATGTCCTCAAAGGAATGCGAGAAGTCTGCCTAACCACTACGACCAAACCATTTTCATTATGAGAGCGAACTCGTACTCAGTATAGCAAATCGCTTATGGGTCGAAGTGGTGAATGATTGCAGTTTAAATTTCCATTTTTCTTTTTCTCTTTTACTAATATTATAAATGCGTAAGTTTGGATGGATGGATGCTTGTTACTCAATCACGCCAGAACGGCAGAATGAAACTAGATGGCACAGAGGTAGATTATAGTCTGGAATAACACAAAGGCTACTTTTTATCCCAGAAAATTAATGAGTTCCAGCGGGAATCAAAACAACTTAAACCACGCGGACGGACGTCGTGAGCTTCAGCTAGTAGAACAATAAATGAGACTGTCTGCCATATTATGTTTAAGTACATGCGTATGTTATATTTCATCAAACAAACGACTTCCACGGCAAACTCGAGTTGCCAACGAGCGGATTAATTAAAACTTTCTCGCATCCGAAACAGAAACACAATATTTTATTTGCGCATTTTATAGTTTAATGTTGGCGTGAACATTTTAAAAGGGTGCGAATTTGTGTGTCTTCTTGAAGATAAGGGGGATTTGTTCTCCGCGAAATTAATGCCAGGTGTAAACTTTGTGTATATTATGCGTACAGCTTCGTTCACTTTGGTAAAGCGTAATTAGTGAGAACACGGGAACTGCCAATTTAGGCTGCTATCTCTTCCACACATATATTATAAATGCGAAAGTGTGTCTGTCTGCTACGCTTTCACAGCCCATATTTTCAACCGATTTTCATGAAATTCGGTATTGCGGTATTCGGTCTTGACTGGTGAAAGTTTCGGCTGCGGCTGGCTACTACCGCGCACTGGCAAAGATATGAGACTGCAGTTAAGGGTTAACTTTTCGTAGCTTAAAAAGAATTGGTAGAAAACCAGACATCCAGGATATGTTTTTCTATACTTGACGTTCAGAAAGTGTATCACAGGTACCAATTTTGAATACATACACTTTGAATTTGAATTTATGATGTAAGGTGCGACCTGAAGATGGTATAAGTTCAAACAGCTGATTAAAACACTCCCAGTAAATTTTATCCTCAGGTTTTATAATTAAAATACAGTGCTTCTCACACTAGGAAAGTTTCTAAACTTACTTATATACATATCAAAAGACTGGATTAAAGATGCATATCTCAAATTTCAGCACTGACGGTCAAAGGCGTTCCGGACGCGATTCCCAGAGAGACGCAGGTTCAAATTATGCCAGTTCCGCAATTTTTGATATGTATTTAAGTAAGTTTATCCTCAGGTTCACATCTTTCGAGACTCGTCGGGATCTTCGTAGCGGGAGCCTGCGCCGCTCTGAGGCAGGTAGACGCATTACGCGTTACGCCTAATTGCTGTTATTTTACATCCTTCGACACAACGCCATGCCACTTATCAACTCCCTCCCAATTACCCTTCACTTCTACATGATTACGATGATTAAGGGCTTCTAATTAATTACCTAAACTTGCGTATACATGAGATTATGTAACTACTTCTCGAAGGTATAGTCGGCTTGTCGCGATGAGTGGCGAAGTGGCAATGAGCGGGGCACACAGTTCCAAGAACCGATAGACGGTGGGGTCCCAAAGTGCTAGAATGGTGACCTCGCACTAGAAAGCGCATGGTGTTGCCAGAACCCATACTTGGTGGCCATACAATCAAACGCAAGGATTCACTGGATCTAGGTGGTGACCGCGGCAAAAAATTAGTGCAAGAGACCTATGTCGGCATCCGGTGGCAATGGAATATAGTTCGAAAGACCGGCGGTATATTTACCACTACTATTCTATATCTATAATATATCATCATTACCTACCTCACCGATGTGACTTACTAAAATTGATGCCATATTTTGAAAAACAAATTAATTGATTTATTGAGCTGTTAAATTAATGTCCTACCAGTAGGATCACGAAGAATTGGTTGGAATCGGGATTCATCGTGGTCCCACTATAGTAGTCTTATCAATTTCGTCTATAACCTGTATGTGTAAAAGTACATTCACAACAGTCAAGGCCTAACTTGTAGTAGAATAAGAATGAAAAAAAGAACCATATTTTTGTATAATAAAAACGACGCCTGATAAAGAGGATCACCTTAAGTGGAGAAAATAAAATGCTGATTTATGTTAACCCGTTTGTGTAAGAAGCGGGCGTTCAGAACGCTATAAAAGCAACGGCCGGCGCGGCTCACGGCCCGCCGTTCAACGATATTGCGAAACATCCCTTCTCACTACCGTCAACCCTGGCCAACCCTAATAAACTATAATATGAGTACGGCCGCGGTATTACGATATTGTGTCGAATTATTCATCGTTCCTAATAGTTGTGTGAGTTTCATTACAAGCCTTGAAGATGATCTTCTTGCGCAGTCAATGTCAGAGGCCCGATCGTCTAAGCCCCGTATAGAATTAATAAACCAACATCAGCTAAGAACAGGCTATCAAGTCAAGCTATAAAAAGCAGTCTGTCAATCTATACTAATATTATAAATGCGATAGTTTGTCTGTCTGCCTGTCTGTCTGTCCGTCTGTCTGTCTGTCTGTCTGTCTGTCTGTCTGTCTGCTACGCTATCACGGCCCATATGATCAACCGATTTTGATGAAATTTGGTATGGGGATGGTTTATATCCCCGGGAAGGAAAAAAAAAAGGCTACTTTTAATCCCGGACAATTAAAGAGTTTCTGCGGGAATCAACCAATTTTTAAACCAGAACCAGATCAAAAAATCTTAATCTACGCGGACGAAGTCGCGGACATCATCTAGTCTAGTATATAATATAATATATATATATAATTAAAACAATAATATAAATGTTAAAGTTTGGATGGATGGATGGATGGATGGATGGATGTTTGTTACTCAATCAAAGGCTGAACGGATCTAGATGAAATTTTGCGCAGAGATAGATTATTGTCTGGAATAACACATAGGCTACTTTTTATCCTTCCCGCGGGAATCAAAAAACTTTAATCCACGCGGACGAAGTCACTGGCATCAGCTAGTTTATTTTTAAGCTCGAGTTTAAAAAGCTCTTAAGAAATGCATCCGACTCTAAGCTGTTTGGAACGAAGACAATTGACGCTCACTACCGAACTTTTAATGTTCTGTTTCACTGCAATTTACTGATTACTCTTTTACTACCACGGTATCACATTTACGGTAACTTTAGGCTAAATAATTTTTATTTTTATTTATATACATATAACAACAAACGAGCAGGCGGGTCACCTGATAGTAAGTGATTACCGCCGCCCATGAAGATTTGCAGCACCAAAGGAACCGCCAATGCGTTGCTGGCTTTTAAGAAATTTGTTTATCCGCCCGTTGCGTGGATTAGGGTTTGATTATTCCCGCGGTTACTCTTCAATTTAAATAAAAATATTCAGATGATAAAAATCATTATAATATTATGAATGCGAAAGCTTTGTTTGTTGGTTTATTATTCAATCACGCTGCTACAAAGCAAAGCAGTGACGTGAATTTTGCATGGGTATAGTTGTGGACCTGGAAAGTGATTATTGGCTTTTTATCCCGTGTAATTATGAAGTTCCCGCGGGAATGAAAATAACTTACACCACACATGAACCCGTGAGCATCAGCTAGTATAAAATAAAAAGCTAGTTTATACTATCTCCAAGCTTATAAGTGCTCTAGTTTGATAATCTCCTTTCCCCAAAGCTTGTCTGGAAGAGATTCCTTTAGCAATAAGAAGCCTTTTCACCCTTCTGATTTATCTTTTAACGTTTTTGATTATTGTTTCTGTTTAGTGTGCAATAAAGAGTTTTATCTATCTCCATTCCAATTTTCAGTCAAATTGGTTCATTCATTGTGGCGTTAAGTATCATACAATCCTACAAATAGCCAAACTTTCACATTAAATATTAGAGGTATTTTTTTTGCAAATCATAATAAATAGATTGTATCTACAAAAAGAAACATAGTTGTAATCGCAACAACAATAATAACAAGAAATACTCGGATATTCCTAGAAAATAAAATAAAAGCTCTGTATAAGATAATGGAATTGATATTTTGCCATTTTGTCAAAGCATCACATAAAGCTCATAATATTAAAAGGTTCTTAAAGTTGATCCTAATCCATTATATACTTAACATTATTAATTCTGCGTCCCTCCATCGATACCGTCTTAGCGTCCTTTGACATTCAACATCATAATGTAAGGAGAAAAAATCCTCATAAAGTATCCGATGATTAAATTGATAACAGAGCTTCTGGGACGGATTGGCCCAAACAAGTCTTATCAAACAAAGCCCTTCGGAGGACCTATGGAGGGCTTAGACATGAACCCTTTCAGTAAAAGAGATCAATGAATGGTGCTTGTGGCCCAAGGTAAAGACGGGAACGAATATAAAATTTTACTTATTAAACAACAAGATGATCCCGCAAAACTCCTTAGTTTTGCGGGATATGTACCCTCTGTCCTTCCCCGGGATACAACCTAACCCAAATTTCATCAAAATCGGTTAAACAGGTGGGCTGTGAAAGCGTAGCAGACAGACAGACATTTTTTCGCATTTATAATAATAGCATGAATATGCAATCCAGAAAAAAATCATAAGTCATTGTTTCCTGGCTCTTCAGATTTTGTTTTAGATTCTGATTAGAAATTTATATAAAAAAAATTGCTTAACTTTAATAATTCGCTTTGAAAGGGCTTTCTTTGGTTGTTTTACGCTATATAAACGACCAAAGAAACGCTATAAGGTAAGGTCTTCTTCTTCTTTCTTTCTTTCTTTAAACGTAGTTTCCATCGGGTGGAGATGCTTGGAGAAGAGTTTTGCATGATATCTCATTTTCACAATTGGTCTGCTAAGCACATGCCGGCCAATAATTATTTGGTCTGGTAGAAAACGGGCATATTTTCGATAAGAATATCGACTACACAGAAATTCTCTTGTTTATACTCTACCACAGATTCAGAAAGAAGATTGTACTGAGAAAAGATAACTTAAACTTAGCAATTATCCAAACGGCAAAACGTTTCAATAAAATGCATTATTTAATGCTTTAAAAGTTGTGCGGTCTATAGTTCGCTTCTAGTAGTTATATTTTCCAAAAGGATAATGCGTTGATAGTGATCGCTGGTCGCTTGTAACTTGGAGGGCCCTCGTCAGCGATCAGATATTGTGGGGCTCACAAATAAAAGCCAAACAAAGTGCGAAGCTGAAGCTTGGGCCGCGCGCCGCGACGCCGCACAACTTTTAATGTTGTGCGGTTAACGTTTCGCACCGAAACCTGATTTATAACTTTGATTTATCGTCACCATAAGCGCTTTTGTTTGCTGTGTTCGGGTATCTGTTAGCAATTCAGATTTGCCGTGCAAATGGCTGCGGGCCTTCACCGCAGCTCCGTTACAATACAGATTTATATTTCAACTAGCTGACACGCCCTGGCTTCGCATGAATAGTTATCTAGAAAAAAAAACTCGTGATTCTACCGCCATACCCCTAACACGCTAGCCCGCTACCATCTTAGACTACATCATCACTTACCATCAGGTGAGATCGCAGTCAAAGGCTAATTTGTAGTGGAATAGAAATAAACTAGTGGTTCGCCCCGAACGGAGACCTCGCGGCGCCATCTATTGACATCAATGTGAAGTTCTGTAAAAATACTGAAGCTCATTAAAAATTAAATAATTCCGTTTCCTTACAATATTTATCTAATTTTAGTATTTGTTGGTCAAGTTCAGGATATAATTCAAATCATTGATCAAGTTTCAGGCTCAGCCTTTCAGAAAATTTGGAGTTCTGAGGTCAACTTTGGACGTTAGAAAATCTCCACTTTGAAAGCCCCCCATTTCGTCAATTTTGGGGGAAAAATTTAAAAAAATATATTTTTGGACTCTATTTCTAATTATCTTTAAAATGATATACCGCAACCCTATGTAACTTTATAAAAAATATTTTACTTCGCATTCGCTTCTATGAGAGCCCCCCTGAAATAAAGATTTTTATAACTTTTTAAGCCATATTCGGCGGGAGGCCATTGGTTTACATATTATATTTAAAGCTGAAGTAATTACGTTCAGTAATTCAGAAGTTATAATGCTCTGACAGACGGACGGACGGACGGACGGACGGACGGACGGACGGACGGACGGACAAGTGCCAATTCACCCAAGTAGACTCAGAGACCTTCGCTTCGCTCGGTCAATAAATAATTCTCACAGGATCTGGAAATGTAATTCATCATCGACGTAGCTTTAGTTTTAAGATATCGTTAATTATCACCATCACGTCTTAAACTTTGTTTAATCAATGTTCTAAAAGCGTAGTGTGGAGGCAGGTACCAATTTTCTTTGACAGATCATCATTTCAACCCATTTCCGGCTCACCACAACTGAGCAGGAGTATGAAAAGGGTTTTGGCTACAATCCACCACGCTGCAGTGTGGAGTAGCCGACTTCACAAACCTTCAAGAACGTTATGATTCAATGAAGAACTTTTGGTCATGCATGTTTTCTCAAGAGTTTTCCGTCACCGTTTGAAGCATGTGATATATAATTTCTTAAAACGCACATAACTCCGAAAAGTTAGAGGCGCAGTATGGAAAGTGTGGCCGGGGATTGAACCCGCGACCTCGAAAGAAAACTTAAATATGAAATGTCAAGTTTCTCAACACAGTTCATTGATAGCCATATGTCAGTCCTTCAGTCAATATTTTGAATTTTATATAATATGATATATACTATAATATGACCGACTAGTGGTAGGGTAGAGTGATATTTAGTAGCTTGAAATACACATAACTCCGAAATGTAAATGTTTGCACAAAGTTCGAACCTTCGACCATCTGAGTCGGAGTCCAAACCACTAGCCTATCACCGCTTTAACTATTATTCTATTTCTTTGTAATAAGAAAATAGAATAGAATATTTGCTGTAAAAATATTGATTCCTGAGATATTCGCGTGTCCTCCCGAGCCAATATTGACATCCGCCGTTTATGGGCCATAAAACTTTTATATTTACTTGCTATTGTCAAACGCACACTGAAAATATTAAAAAATAAAGCGAACGATCTAGGAACGTCGATATTCGATAAAAATTATATTCCATTTTAATAATAATACCGTCGTCAACTTCGGGCATGTCGTCAATCGTACTATGAAAGGAATAAATTATTTCTTACTGATTACTAAATAGAAGGTCTTTTAAAACACCTGTAATTCACATCTTCTGTTAGTTTTAAGTTTGATAATCATTTTAAACTATCGATTAATGAAAAAAGTGTGTTGAAATTTGATGACTTCACCACTATTCCTTGTTTTTTTTATATATATAGCGAGCAAACGAACCGGTGGGTCACCTGATGATAAGTGATTACCGACGCCCATGAACATTTGCAGCACCAGAGGAACCGCCAATGCGTTGCTAGCTTTTAAGATATTTGTTACTTGTGTCTTGGTGGGGTTGAAGTGCACAATATTTTGTGAGCCCCATTGTGATATTACTTGGTCGAGACAAGACTCGATGTTCGACACAAGCGTACTTTTCACTCCTCCAGCTGAGTACGAGAAAGCTGTGCACGACCTTTATATAAGTCATAACCCGTACTATCGTCCGCATAGCAATGAACATTGTTATTACAGAATAGGTAATAGGTAACATTTCATTAATATGCAGTATGAATAGCGTGGGTGAAAGCGCAGATCCTTGCGGAACGCCAACATTGATGGGCTTCAGTTCAGAGCAAAAACCGTCAACAATTTTCTTTGCAAATAAAAATAATTCTATTTTTGTGATGCAATGTCTATTCTTTTATGACGACAAAATATAAAATTTACTGACACACTTTCTCACCATACACCACTTTCTAACCATTTTTAAAAACTACAATTATTGATATAATATCCATGTGGTTATTTTTTAAAGCAAAATTCTGATCAAAATCTTGTAAATTAGGTGGTTTGCAATCAATCAATTTCCAATTATCAGAATTACAAACTCGATATTCGCGAATACCTACGAGTATAACTGGAACTCAACACCAGCAGGCATATTCAATTAGCTATGAAAACTTAGACTAATACCAAATTAATTAGAGATTCTTTCGGCTGTTAATTAGTTTTGCGGTTTCGGCGGCGAAATTGTGTGGCGAGATGCTGAGGCGGTAAATTATAATTGGCGAAATTCACGGAAAATTCAATCTACCATTCAAAGTAGATTGTTTCAGACTATGCCAGTGGAACATTTTCACGACCTCATTATAATTTTTGTCTACATGAATTATACATAAAATCATTATTAATAATAATTAATAAGAACTGCTATACAATCTCAATGTTTCATCTGTAAAGTTTTGTTGCAAAAACTATGAGACCAATTAGGATGAAACTTTCGCATGTCGAAACATTGCTTATATCTATACTATTACTAATATTATAAAGACGTAAAGTTTGTGTGTTTGTGACGTTGTAGGGGGTAAGTTCCGGATCTACTGAACCGATTTTGAAAATTCTGGTACCAATAGAAAGCCACATTATTTGTGAGTGTCATAGGCTATATAATAACCCGAAAATTAGGGAGTTCCCGTGGAAATTTAAAAATCTTTTTTCACGCGGACGAAGTCGCGGGCATCAGCTAGTAGACTATAAAATAAATTCACCATACATTGTATTTTATGAATGAGCATCCTTTAGGTCATCTTTTGCGTCAAACAAAATAAGCCCTTCAGTAAACATCCCTTGAGGGGAAGGTCAGTTTCGCTTACACGCTCCACCGCCTCCATATCTGCATGAGATTTAATCAGTTCCTTTCATACTGCTTTATTGACCGAGCGAAGCGAAGGTCTCTGAGGCTACTTGAGTAAATTTGCACCTGTCCGTCCGTCCGTCTGTTAGAGCCTTATAACTTCTGAAGTACTGAACGTAATTCCTTCAAATTTAAATATAATATGTAAACCGATGGCTTCCAGCCTCATGGCTTAAAAGTTATAAAAATACTTATTTCAAGGGGGATCTCATAGAAGCGAATGCGAAGTAAAATATTTTTTATAGGGTTACATAGGGTTGCGATATATCATTTAAAGATAAGTAGGAATAGAGTCCAAAAATATTTTTTTTAAATTATTTCCCTAAAATTGACGAAATGGGGGGCTTTCAAAGTGGAGATTTTCTAACGTCGAAAGTTGACCTCAGAACTCTCAATTTTCTGAAAGGCTGAGCCTGAAACTTATTTGAATTATATCCTGTTACATTATTTCCTATTGCAATAAATACTAAAATTAGATAAATATTATAAGTATTATATTTATTTTTAATGAGCTTCAGTATATTTAACAGAACTTCACAATGATTTCAATAGATGGCGCTCTGTAAACGTTTATTCGTTTGTGCTTACAAATAATAAACTATCTTATGGATACCGCGAGGTCTCAGTTCGCGGCGAAGCACTAGTATACTAAATCCGACTTTGTTACATTGCGTAAATCCTGATATCACCTATCATACAAAGAAAGTGAGGGAATCAACATACCTGTGTTTACGTTATTGATTCGTTTCCGTTGAGATTGTTAATGTAAATTATTGTTTTTGATAAGAGGAACTGCTGTTTCTTGTCAGCTCTTCTCAGTAGAATCTTTCCGAACCGGTGTTAGAGTCAATACATGACGTAGCAATAAGAGACAATCGTGTTTCCTATAAGAAACCCCGGCTGAGTTTGTTGTGGGCTCTTCTCAGACCAGGGCGCGTTTGGAACCCTCGTAGCTTTAGTTGCCTGCACTGCGCCAGGGAGGTCGACAAAAGATTAAAAAATAGCTTTAGTCCTACAAACTTATCTGAACCGGTGACAGCGTCGTTAATATATTTATTATAAATAAAATAAAAACACAAACTAATCAAGCATTAAAATTAGTTCCAATTTTGGCCTCCGAGACAGATAAGTTCGTGGGGCTATACTTACTTCAGTATGGATACAAACGCCTTTTTCGTCAGCCCATTTGAACCCGTACAAACTACTAGTATTTCACGTTAACTACAAAAAGCAGTGAAAAGGGAATAAAGCCGGCGTCCTCGGTGTAAGCATCTACTTATTTATGTACAAGCCTAAATGAAATAAATTATGTATTTTAAAGCCTCGTTCGCACCTCGCACCCCCGGGAAAGTCCCCCTTTTAGCCTTGTTCATTTCACTACACACTTTTCGGAATATTTTATAATACCCTTCAAATAAAAGCTTTTACACATTTCTGTCTGAAGTTTCTACACGTTCTCACTTTTCTGTGGCAGGTTGTAATATGATTAAGCTAAATAAATCTTACATATTTAACGAAGAGTTTGGAGAATCATTACAAATTTTATAGTAGTAGTCTCAGTAGAATCTTTTTTCCGAACCGGTGGTATTGACTACCATAAGAGACTCCCGTATACACTAAAATTGTACATCAATGCCCGTATGTCCTAAATGAAATAAATTGAATATTTTAAGTCGCTACATTTCGACACCTGCTAGGAAAAACATTGGCGATCATTAAGAAAAAACTCAAAATTTCTAAAACTAAGATAATTACAATGTTCTTGTAGATGTCGAGTTGATGTTATAATAAGTGTGGGCAAAGATAATCCAAAATTAAACTTTGTTAATCGTTAATTCGCTATTTGAAAAGTTAACTTCGATAATCGTTGAAGCCAATTTTTTCTGAAAATTAAAAGTTAACCGTTAAAAGTTGTCCTTTCAAATGTTTGGATATTTTAATCACAAAAAGTCCCTTAGCTCTGTGTGCCTCGCGTCTGGCCTGGTGGGAGACTTCGGCCATGGCTAGTTACCACCCTACCAGCAAAGACGTGCCGCCAAACTATTTAGCGTTCCGGTACGACGTCGTGTAGAAACCGAATAGGGATATGCGATAATATAACTGCCATGCCCCTAACAGGTTAGCCCGCTACCATCTTAGACTGCATCGGCACTTACCATCAGGTGAGATAGCAGTCAGGGGCTAACACCCACTACAAGTTATTGTAGTGCATAAAAAACCCTTCATCAGCTGTCAGGTTCAGCTTGCCCTACCGACGTCTCTGCTGCCGGCCCTTATTTCTCTTCCTATCTCGTAGGGTCGCTCTGCTAAGCCTTAGTTTTAAAATCATAATAAGTTTTTTTCCTTACCATAAAGTTACATTACAATAATATAATGGCAACTTTATTGTCTACTACCATAATATAGCCTATGGGCTAATAAGTAATATTATTCTAGCTTAAACTTCTACTTAAAATTAATTTCTACGTCTAATTTACAGGCATTAACTGCCCTTAGTTTATTCTAATGTACTTAGTGTTCACTACGTTTTTGTGACTTACTTAAGTAGCACAAGCACTAATTCACTACACAGCACTTAAATGCACTTTTTACACTAAGTACTTCGAATGGTTTCATTTTTTTAAGTCTCCTTTTGATGTCCATGTTGTCTAGAAGCTTTACAGCCTCCAGATTCATATGAAGTCGATTTTGGTGAGCTTCTGCGTATTTTTGGATGATTCTGGCTACGAACTCCAGGTTTTTCAAAAATCTTCAGGGTTATTAATTTACATAAGATAAACGTTTTGAGTATTGTTTGAGTATGCGTAGGTAGCTATATTTTAATAAGGGCTTTTGGGACTCGAGAGTAAACAAGAATTGATCGCGTCATTTATAACGCGCGATTTAGATAGCCGCCGACGCGCCTCCATTACTCACCGGCCCGAGTCGAACGTCGCGCGGGCGTTTCACACTGTCGACGTTTCACGGGCGTTTTAGTTACTCAATCACTCACTTCATTGCCGGCTCGCTACCGAGTCTCCTCTCCGAATAAGAAGGGTTTGGCCAGTAGCCACTACGTTGGCTAGTGGTCACTACGTTGACGAAGTGTGGATTGGCATACTTCACAAACCTTATTATGAAATACTTTCGGGCATGCGGATTTTCTCACGATATTTTCTTCACCGTTTAAACAATACGTAATATTTAATTTCTTAAAATACACATCCTCCAAAGAGTTCTGAAAGTTCCGTTTTTTATGCATATATACACTATAATGATAATACATGCATGGTGTAGCATAAATCCACTCCAATTCCTCTTAAATCCATTTAATTATAAGTCGCTCATAGGCCTCCCGCTAACTACTGCAATGCGAAAACAGGACAGGACGGAGTGGAGGGCTATCGTGTCGAGCGTAACGAGGTCACTTCAATGAAGACTGCAACCGAGAAGAAGAAGAAGATGATCAGTGATGTTTTATTTCTTTTGCGGGCGATTATGAAATTGTATTATTTTAATTTTCGAAAATCATCGTAATGCTGCGTGAATCTGAATCAGTGGAAACAGTTTAAATTGAAAGTCGCTTTGAAAACTCGTCTCGTCTGAAAGGATCAGTCCTGGGTCGTCCCTTCTCTTCACCCAGCCTGTCGAGCATCTTCCCTTTATTGTTTTTATGCTTGCCGGGATTCAAAGCCGTCACTTCGTCATGTGCAAGATTATTGACGGACGTGATTTTTTTAGGATTTCTTATCTTTTACCAACCCTTAAGGGTTAACCTTAAAATTTTAATATGTGAGGTGGACTGATATTCGATTCAGACCTCATTTACCTACCTATTATGCTAATGGCATATTATACTCTTAATGTTTAAAATTACAGTATATTACCTTTCTTGCCCTCCTTTCACATTCTGTTTGGTTATATCAGTATAAAAATCAATGTAAAATATTTTTTATTTCGAAAAACAATGGGGTTTCTTCGGGATAGAGCATGAAAAGGTTTGTCGAAGTTATTCCATTACTCTCCAAAATAATCGCGTCAAATATAATAGCTTGACAAAAAGTAAGTGACCCTACCCTTGCGAGGCCGGTTCGGGTCAATTGCTTGTAAGTAAACTAAAAAAATCCAGAATAGAAGAACGGAAGAAAACATAAGATTCTGGCTTGTGGGTCCATCAATCTCTGTCTAATAACTAATGGGAAATCTTCCGTCTGAGTTGAAAATAAGTAATTTCAAACCACTAACTACCAGCTTAAAATATTCTAACTTCACAGCCTTTTCTCTAAATTCTCCTCACGAGACCTATTTTATCTTCAATAGCTATCATTCATAATACCCTTTAGCGCTAACATAGCCTAGAAATACTGATTAAATATTTTAATAAAATTAATTTTATTCCGACAAAATTTACATCTGAAGTTGAACTTGTTAATTATACAGAATTTTGGTTTTTATATTGTGTACATAAGAAATTTAATTTAGGTAAATTTAATTGCATTCATAGAATACAGTTACGTAGCTTAGTTAGTGGTAATCTATAAAGTAGAGGTACGGTATATAAACACTGACATTCCAGGGACGTAACTGTGCTTTTTGTTTAATCCACTACAAGTTAGCCCTTGACTGCGATCTCACCTGACGGTAAGTGATGATGCAGTGTAAGATGGTAGCGGGCTAACCTGTTAGGGGCGTGGCAGTTATACTAAAGCAGCCCTAATCGGTCTCGTACTGGAACGCTAAATTGCTTGGTGGCACGTCTTTGCCGGTAGGGTGGTCACTTCACTAACTTGCCACGGCCGAAGCCTCCCACCAGGCCAGACCAGGGAAATTTCAGAAATTATAAATTCTCAAATTGACCCTGCCGGGAATCAAATCCAGGACCTCCACACGTTAAGACAACAGCGCTCTACACTGCGCGAGTGAGGTCGTCAAAGTTCTAACTCTCGCTTAGTGGCCGAAGGTCCTAGGACTGGCATGTTTACCAATAATCGTTATAGGTACAGCTTTTACTATTTGTTATATAATTGCCAACACGCAGTTCTATACAAAAACTACCTTTAAATCAAAAAGTAAATAAGAATGCGCGGAAAAACCTAAATGCAATTTTTTTAAGTATAGGTAAGTCCAAAATATTTACAATGTAATACCATAACCAGGTTTGGTTAGGTAACCAAATAGACTGTCATTATTCTGTTGCAAATCTTGATTTCAAAGAGATTGTGTTTGAAACACGTTGCGCAATAAACCCCGTTGCTGTCAGACAGGCCGCCGCGCTGCAGGGAAAGTTTGTAGGGGGCACTTTTTGCCCCAAGTGTTGGCAAGTATCTTGTTAACTGACTTACTTTGGCCCTTAACGGACGTTATTGAATGAAAACGACCCCCGGGTCAATTTCACCTCCCGCGGTATTATCTTGGGTATTAAGTCAGTTTACTTCAGTAAAAATTTGGTTTTTTATCAGTGATTTAGAATAATGTATATTTTCATGAAGAATCACAAAATCCAGCAAGTAAGTAGTTAGAGTTAGTCACGGACATGTAACCTGTATGCTTGCGAGTACTCCATGTTATTAAAGATGTGCGAAGTCAGCAATTCGCACTAGTCCAGCGTGGTGGAAAATTACCAAATACATCTCATTCTGAAGGGAGACTCGTGGGCCGCCTTAGTGGGCCGGCGATAGGTTGAAAAGATAAACAAAGTCTACCAGATGATTACTTTACTGTTTTACTGTTTACTAGATGATGCAGTGTGTCAACACTGCATCATCTAGTAAACAGTAAAACTTAAGTACTATTCTAACTAGGTATCGAATACACCCAGACGTATAATCCTAGTATGTAATCCTCAAAATAAACAAAATAAATTATAAATACAAACTTGCAAAAGCAAGCACACCTATATTTTTGTTTAAACTGCAGGCAATTTAAAGTTTTTCAATTCAATTACTCAATGCGAGGCTGTATTAGCGGGCGCTTGTTTGATGGCGGCGTAAAAGGAAATGGCGCAAACGAGAGCCGTAGCCAACCGAGTGCCACAGTGTACCAACTGCAGTATCGCTACACGGCCGCCGTCACACCGGAGCGTAACGTGTGGATTGTAGAGTTGATCGCATCACAAACTTGCGTTAGTTGATAGTGGCATACTTATGATGGCGAAAACGAGAGTTATAGCCATCCGAGTGCCAAAGTGTACCCACTGCAGTATCGCTACACGGCCGCCGTCACACCGGAGCGTAACGTATGGATTGCAGAGTAGATCGCATCACAAACTTGCGGTAGTTGATAGTGAGATACCATAAAATGAAACAAATAAGAGCAATAACCAACTGAGCGCACAGTACACTATCGCATCATGCCCGCTGTGACACTGAAGCATAACATATAGATTGTAGAGTTGATCGTATCACAAACGTTTGGTTGAATTGATGATAGCATAAGAAACAAAGCACGAACACTTCGCGCCATAGTACTGCGGTTCCGGCCTCCCTTGAATGAATTGCAGAGTTCGAAGCGATCAATAGCAACTTATGGTTATTTGCTGGTCGCCCCTGCAATTGGAATGATGCCCATGTCAAAATTAAATATTTCTTATTGATTATTAATTAGACTGATGGGGGTCTTCTAAAAGACCTAAATTTAAAGTTTGATAACTATTTTAAACTATAGATAAAGAAGAAAACTAAGAATAAAAGTGCGTTGAAATTTGATGCCGTCACTATTTATTTCATACAAACTTCCATACTAAAATTAGAGCTGAGATGAGCCAGTTATATTGAGCTGTTATCATCCCTCTAAGTTTCTTTAGAGGTGACTATAAAACTGAAATTTTGCACTGAGGTTCCCTTTAAGATGACGTACCTTTACAAAGCAAGAAAGATTTTTTGAAATTCTCAGATAAGTGAATTTGCGAGCGGTCACTAGAAGGTAGAAGATAGGTATGAAATGAATCGCAAGCTTCGTTTATTGTTAAGAGGGCATGAATTTGTTGTAAAATTTCAAGGAACCAAGTGTTAACGGTGTAAATGGGATCCGGTGGTTTTGCAAGCAAACCCGGCGTTGTGTGCGTCGCAACAGGACAATATAAATGCTAATTCGCGTCCAGCGGTTCATGGAGCGGGCTTTTTTAACATTCTAAAGGTCTAGCATCACTGCACGGTGCGGCGCGGCAAATATTATTTGTATGAGATTGTTTGGGGCCGCATCAGTGGATCTCCGTGTTGCGCCGCTTAAGTGGGCCCAGCTCCTTACATCCTCATACAAAGAATATTTGCTGCTACGTGCCGCACCGCGCCACGCCTCTGATGTGGGGCTAGACCTCTGCGATTATCGCCGCTAACGTTAGTTCGGACTTTAGGATATTATAGTCGAATCGTGTTGGATCCTTTGTTTATTTGTATTTTTAGCTCGGAAATTGTGTGAAATTGTTCTGAATTAAATTCGCTCTTTGTATGTATTTTCTACATAATAATAAATAATACACATATCTCAATTTTCTGTGACTCTGAGCCATCTTTAACTTTCATTCCAAATGCACTTTACTTTAGGCAACAATTTATTAATAATTATTATTCACACAATGTGTATACATAATATATTTATATTTATGTCAAACACAGATCATCTTGTTCATCATGAACATTTCAACCTATTTTGTATTGTGTTTCATGTATTTGATAGCCGGCCCAAAACAAGTTTTCAAGTTTCCGCTCAGAATGAGAAGAGTTTGACCATAGTCCACCACGCTGGTCAATGCGGATCAGAAGACTTCACATTTGAGAACATAATGAAGAACTCTCGATGTTTTCCTTCACCGTTAAACTAAGTGATATTTCATTGCATAACTCAGAAATGTTAAAAGTGCCACGTGAGCAGGATGCTAAACGTCTGAGCCATTAGCATATCCCTGATCATTCTTTTAAATAAGCTAATATTAATTCTTTCGAATCGGAAATGAAGGACTATATGGAATTCTATGTTAAACATGTCTAATTCTATTCTATGCCATTCAGACGCCTGAAACTAAACGATGTAAACAGGTTAAATCGGAATCTGTCTTTATTTGCGATCACGTGCTGCAAGCCATTCGGGTCAGCGATCAGATTCAATGTATCCTCGGACAAGGGCGGGCCGCATGAATCATTTATAAACGCAGATGGCCGTCACAACTACCCGAGATTTTTCATGCTCGGCCATCGATGACGTATTGGAGCTGATTGCTTCACAAATCACAATATTATTGTGTAGAAGATGTATTGGTGAAAAGCAAGATTGGTATAGCGATCCGAATTACTGAGTACCAGTGCCCTCGCTGAATGAGAAGGGTATGGCCATAGTCCACCAAGTGTGGATTGAAAGACGTCTTTGATAAGATTATGTAGAGACTAGTTCTCTTCTCTCTTTTGCCCGCAGCTTTGCTCACGCTTGGTTCAATTATCATACAAATTTCAAACCTATATTTTACCCTCTCAGGGATTTCAAAAATTTTCAAAAATACTTTCTACGGATGCCTGGCGTCATAAAAGCCAAATTTTCACCCGATCCGTCCAGTGGTTTGAGCTGTGCGTTGATAGATCTGTCAGTTAGATTAGATTAGATTTAAACTCAGAGTTTTCCTGACTTGACTTAGATGTTTTCCTTTGCCGGATACATAGTGATATTTTAAACGCACATAACTCAGAAAAATAGAAGTGCGAGCCCGAGGATCGAACCCTCAACCCACCTGAACAGAAAGCCGAACTTCTTTACCACTAAGCTATCACCTCTAAGAAAATAAATTGGTCGGTATAATATTTCTTAATGTGTGATGACTACATTATTCTGAAGTTGTAAACAATATTTTCCGAGATGAAACCGTAACGAAACAGAAAAAAAGCAATCAAATACGTACCCGTGATTATACCATCCGAAATATCGTTCTAACTTATATTGAAAAACTTGCGGCAATCCCTACAATTTCTCAGCGTAATTGCCGAGAAAATATTATTTGAAAAACATTCAACCACACGCGCCGAAATACTGGCGTCGCTCTCGCGTTCAAATTACGTATGAGAATACTAATTACTCAGTACAATTTTTTTCGATATTAATTTTAAACTAGCTGAAGCCTGTGATGTGTGCTTCGTCCACATGGGTTTATGTTTGAGAAACTATTAACTATTTGATTTTCCGGGCTAAAATGTAGCCCAACACGGAGTTTGGCAATTTTAACAACAATATACAAGCTGTACTTGTATATTGGTAGATTAATTTGATGATTCAAAAACACTAGTAAAAGTTTACTTTAATTAAAACACATTTGAATTTGTACAAAATTTCATCAACATCGGTTAAGCCGATGGGCTGTTGATACAGAAAGTTATGCGTATGGCCATTATGTAGAATTTTAGTACCTATCGTATGGTGCATAGAAGTATGAACTAAAATATAACTGCCAACTTATTATTATACAACTCAAATCTAGAAATTTTGCACGTAGCTCCTCTCTGTAAAGTAGGTACCTACTTAGAAAGGATTAAAAAAAAAGAATTAGCAGTCATAGGGACTGCCGATAGTAGTGAAAACGAAATTTGTTTATAATTAATTATTTTTATTAAAATATGAACCTTAACAGTTAGGTATTAAAGTTTAATTTCGAATGTAGTATATTTATAGTTCGCGAGCATGTCGGCCACGTGAGCATGTCGGTCACGCGAGCATGTCGGTCACAGTCACGCGAATCTACATTTTTACCCCTACCTAAAAGTGCTCAACGCGCCTAAAGAAGTTTTCACTTCAAAAAATCAACGTAATTTATGCAAAACCTAAATCCACCAGAACGAAGTCGATGGAAATAGTTTTCTTCTTTACTGTACAGACGCTAAAATTGATGATATTTGAATTATTATTACTGATTGACCACTAAGGATTTTAAGAAATTCTATGTACCTAGATCGCCCAAACTTAGCAGGCCCCTCTGTGCCAATTTCTGCTACATAAGGCTGAGTTTGGATAAACTATACTCTATACTTACACTTAATATTATAAATGCGAATGGATGTATAGATGGATGGATGTTTGTTACTTAATCACGCCAGAACGGCTGAACGAGTATGGATGAAGTTTGGCACAGAGATAGATTATAGTCTGGAATAACACATAGGCTACTTTTAATTCCGGAAAAAAATTCAATCAACGCAAACGAAGCCGCGGGCATCAGCTAGTCAAAAATATTAACTTCACTGTAATATGCCGAGGCCTTAAGAAGATGTCCAAGTTTAGACGAAAATTATTAGTGTTCCATTATTCCAAACTTTACTAGATATCTATTGAAACTGCACTGTTCAGCTATAAACTTGGCATCTCTTGTCAGGTGGTATACACTGATATAAACCGGTTTAAACTAGTATAAACCGGGATATAGGATATCCTTGAAACCTCGCGAGTGACTATCGGCTGCAACTTGCCGTCAAAGTCTCGCCCGAGAATTGGGTATTGATATCATTGTTCACTAAGTTGTTTGCCTACATGATAAAATGATTAATTGTAACCCGTGGTCCGCATGAATTAAGTTCTTTCTTTTTTCCGCGGAAATCATTCATTCAGTCCGTCCCCGGGATGCAACCTATCTCTGTACCAACTTTTCTCCAAATCGGTTGAAAAGATGGCCGTTAAAGCGTAGTTAGACAGGCAGAGACAGAGATAGATAGACAGGCAGAATTTCGGCATCTATAATATTAGTAAGGACACTTACGCTGCAACTCTGCTAATATTAGAAGAAGATAGATTAGAACGATTAAGAAGAAGCTGCGATGTTTAAAAAATTAATGTAATAAACTAATGACACTGTGAATACTTAGATATAATATGTGTAGTATGTTACATGGTAATATACGACGTGCGGTCGGCGGCTGTATATTCCCGACACGTCCCCCGGGAGGGCAGGTTTAATAAAACATGTAAACTTGGCCCGCACTAAGCGGTTAATGTATGCGTGTTTGGCCTTCCGCAGGGTAGGCTTGTAGGTACAATTTTATTTTATAAACACGGATAATCTCCTAACTCGGTGTATTTGACTAAAGAAAGGTATTTAGGAACATTCAAAAATAATTAACGTTCTTTGGAAGCTCTAGTTCAGATATAAATTAATATCATAAATTACTGTTAACAACTTGTGAAAACAAACACAAAAATGTTTAAGTAAAAGTTTAATTTGCAATGCAATAGACAGAAAAATGTAGCAAAAAATGTGTACATATTGAAGTAGTGAAATCGTGCTTAAAGTTTTAATAACTAGATCATGCTTGCAACTTCGTCCGCGTGGGTTAGGGTTTGTTGATTACCGCAGAAACTCCTTAATTTTCCGGGATTAAAAATTCATCAAAATCTGATGGAAAGGTAAAAAGGTAGCCGGTAAAGCGTAACAGGCAAACAGACAGACACACTTTCGCATTTATAATATCAAGTATGGATTATTTTCTAAATTTCATGAGTTTAGCAAGAAAGGAACACAATACTTATCACGAGAAAAAATGTATACCTAGGTACTTGTTTTTGAACACGTATAATATAAACTATACATCTCTATCTCGTTGTATACTAATGCTTCGGTGCGACAGTTGGTCTCAGTATGTTTTTATATACGATAAGACTAACCTACTTAGGTTACTTAGGGCTTTGGTAACCTAAAACCACAGTAAACAGATGCAACCAGTATGGCAACTACCTAGAAACGTTCGAAACAGGCTCACTCACGCAAACGTGCGCATCGACGAGACTCCAAGCGCTCGTCACAGTGCCGTCAGTAGTGAGTGCCGCGTCATCGCATGTTCGATGCGCACGTTTGTGTGAGTGAGCTGTTTCGAACGTTTCTAGGTAGTTTCCATACTGGTTGTATCTGTTTACTGTGCTAAAACCTTGGTAAAATAAAATAAACGGCTCTAAATAGAGCGGCCTTTCGCGTGATTACTGCCAAACATCATTTTGATGATGATGATGTATGTTACCTTTTCACGGCTCAACCATTTACTGAACAAGTGATCAAATTTCAAAATTGAGACAGCGTCTTTTATTTTTATCCACTACAAGTTAGCCCTTGACTGTGTGGGAGCGAATACGCGAGTTAATCACCAGGCAGCAGGCGCGCGCGTCAGCCCGCGGCGGACCGGTCTTACCTCACCCCGCGCGCCCGCGCGCCTCCAACATAACGGGACAACGGCCGGCGCGGCGACGCTAATCGCTGTCGCTCGGACATAGGCTAGTGCGCGCCCGACAGTCTCACGCGAAGCCCGTGTCGCTCGGTACAATTTCTAACCGCTATCCGCTACGCCTTTGTCGCGACGTCATATTTTTCTGTTGTAAAAACTAATCTTTCTTCTTTTCTTAATATATACCTTAACTTCTATCTATCTACTGTCTCTATCATACTTCCTATCGCTACCCCAGTTACACTGGTGACCCCGACGTGATACGCAACGATGGACAAAGGAAACGCCGTTACAAAGGGCGGTGAAGGCGAAATGGCGGGTGACGTATTCCGAGTCGGAGTGAAGACGCCGCCGTTTTGGCCCGAGGATCCCGACCTTTGGTTTCGTCAGCTGGAGCTTCAGTTTACGTTATCCAATATCACAAGTGATTCGACAAAGTTCTTTTACGCGATTTCACAGTTGGACCACGCCTATGTGCCACAGGTGAAGGATATATTACGCGACCCGCCACCTACGGGTAAGTTCGAAAAATTGAAACTGGAACTCACCAAGCGGCTAACTGCGTCCCGGGAGAAGCAACTCAGACAACTGTTTGTCCACGAAGACATTGGAGACCGTAAGCCCTCACAGTTTTTGCGACACTTAAAAAATATGGCAGGCCCGTCCGTTACAGACGAGGTCCTACTTAGCTTATGGTCAGGCCGCTTACCTCACAGCTTGCAAACTGTAATAGCTTCACAAACACCACGGCTCGCACTTGATGACCTTGCGGAATTAGCGGACCGCGTTCATGAAATAGCTCCAACTCCACCATATCAACAAGTCGCTTCAGCGTCACATTCATCTCCATCACCGTCGCAACCATCATTTTCATGTGAACCACATTCATTATTACAGTCATCGTCATCCAATGATCAGCTTAAGCAAGAAATAGCTCAATTAACTAAAGAGGTTGCCAAGCTTACATCCTTTATATATCAGCAGGGGCGTTCCCGGTCACGTTCCAGGTCTCGAAACGATAGAAGTCGCGGCCGAAGCCGCTCACGTTCTAGGCAGCCACCAGCCGACCACCCGTACTGTTGGTACCATTACAACTTCGGAGCGCGAGCCAAGAACTGCAACCAGCCTTGCGAGTTCAAAGCGGGAAACTCTGCGGGCAGCCGGAAGTAGCGGCCAACGACTGCCCAGTTCAATCAGGCCGTCTGTTTATAACTGATCGGGTAACAAAAATACCATTCTTAGTAGATACTGGTTCCGACTTATGTGTTTTTCCTCGGTCAGCAATCAAGACGCCCTGCACAAAGACCAAGTACAGTTTGTCAGCAGCAAATGGCAGCATCATTTATACTTATGGTCCAATACATCTGCATTTAGACCTGGGACTCAGACGAGATTTTGTGTGGCAATTTACGATCGCAGATGTCTCTAAACCAATAATTGGCGTGGATTTCTTGAGCTATTATAATCTTTTGGTTGATTGCAGAAATCACCGTCTTATCGATGGTACTACTTCACTCTCAGTTAAGGTTCCACGACAGCAGATTCCAGAGGATGTATCTTCAATCAAGACTGTTTCTGGTGTCTCCGAGTACCATGACATCCTCCGCGAATTTCCGGAGGTCACGCGTCCAGCGGGGTTGGTACGTACAGTTCAGCACAATACTGTGCATCACATAAAGACCACCCCTGGCCCTCCAGTTGCTAGTAGACCCAGGCGATTAGATCCAGTTCGACTGAAGGCCGCAAACAAGGAATTTGAAGATATGCTGCTTTGTGGAACTGCTCGGCGTTCAGAGAGCCCTTGGTCCTCGCCGCTGCATATGGTTAGGAAGAAGGATGATGGTTGGAGACCCTGCGGGGATTACAGAGCTCTTAACGCAAGAACTATTCCCGATAGGTACCCCGTGCGGCATATTCAAGACTTCTCACATCAACTATCTGGTTGTACTGTTTTTTCAACAATAGATTTAGTGAAAGCCTATAACCAGATTCCTGTCCATCCCGACGACATCATGAAGACTGCCATCACTACACCGTTTGGGTTGTATGAATTCCCATTCATGACGTTTGGTTTACGGAATGCAGCCCAAACGTTCCAGAGGTTCATCGACGAGGTGTTGCATGGTCTCGAGGACTTCGCATATGGATACATTGATGACATAATTATTTTTTCTCCCTCAGCAGACACCCATAGCGAGCACTTAAGGCAGGTACTCTCGCGACTGAAAAAGTATGGCGTTCTCATAAACACAAACAAGTGTGTTTTAGGCCAACGAGAGGTAACTTTTCTAGGATACCTAGTCTCGGCAGCCGGAACTCAGCCGTTGAAGTCCAAGGTCGATGCTATTATGGAGTTCCCTGTTCCGAAGACCATTAAAGAGTTAAGAAGATTCCTCGGAATGGTAAATTTTTATCGCCGTTTTATACCCAACGCAGCTAACTTACAAGCACCTCTAAATTCTCTCTTAGTCGGCCCTAAGGTAAAAGGTTCACAACCAGTTCAGATGACACCGGAGCTGCGGCAGGCGTTTGAAGATTGTAAGCAGGCTCTCGCAAACTACACACTACTAGCTCATCCAGACCCAGAAGCGGAGTTGTCTATAACTACAGATGCGTCGGATGTAGCTATTGGAGCGGTGCTTCAACAAAAGAAGAACGACCAGTGGGAACCACTTGCTTTTTTCTCGCGTAAGCTAAGCCCCTCCCAAAAAAATTATAGTCCATACGATAGAGAGTTGCTTGCTATTTACGAAGCAATAAAATACTTCCGTTTCATGGTAGAAGCTCGAAATTTCTTTGTAAGTACTGACCATAAACCTCTCACTCACGCTTGTCGGACATCAAGAGAAAACTGCTCACCTAGGCAGTACAGATATCTCGACTATATCAGTCAATTTACGACTGACATAAGATACCTACCTGGTAAAGAGAACGTTGTTGCAGACACATTATCAAGAATCCAGGAAGTTAGTCAGGATCTTGATTACGAAATACTCGCACGCTCGCAGGAACATGATCAAGAGCTACAAAACCTACTACGGAGCGGATCATCTCTCAAGCTGCAAAAGGTCAGAATACCAGATACAGACATTCAAATTTACTGCGACACTTCCAGTCAACCTCCGCGTCCGTACATTACACCAGAGCACAGGCGGACGGTATTTAACATGCTGCATAATCTGAGTCACCCAGGGAACACAGCTACAGTGCGACTGGTGACACAAAGATTCGTATGGCCAGGGATCCGCCGAAACTGTAGAGAGTGGTCTCGAAAATGCCTACAATGCCAAGGCAGTAAGATAACTCGTCATACCTCAGCCCCACTTTCCAGTTTCCTTGTTCCTTCGTCGAGGTTCTCCCATATCCACCTCGACATCGTCGGACCTTTACCTAGTTCTTCTGATTTCAGGTATTGTCTCACCGTAATCGATAGGTTTACGCGATGGCCTGAGGCATACCCCATGAAAGACATCACTGCGGAAACCTGCGCTGCCACCCTCGTTGCTGGATGGATATCCCGATTCGGCGCGCCGCTCAAGGTCACAACGGACCGCGGTGCGCAGTTCCAGTCTCACCTGTTCCGCGCTATCGCTACATTGGTTGGTGCGAAGCACTATCGCACTACTGCCTACCATCCTGCCGCCAACGGTATCGTCGAGCGCCTGCACCGGCAACTTAAGGCAGCCATCATGTGCCATTCTACGTCACAATGGACCGAAGTTCTCCCACTGGTTCTTCTAGGCATACGAAGTTCGTGGAAGACTGATATCCAGGCGTCACCGGCAGAGTTAGTCTATGGAGAGCCACTGCGATTGCCAGGACAATTCATAGCACCTACTGAAGACTACAAGACGGAAGACTACGCTGACCTGGCAACTCGACTGAAAATGCATATGGCCAATCTCGCACCTAGACCTACATCATGGCACAGGAAAGGTCCCTTCTACATCCCTCGGAGCCTCGCAGACTGCACACATGTTTTCCTGCGACAGGACCGCGTACGAAGACCGCTGGAGCCGCCGTACACGGGTCCACATAAAGTCATAAGCCGCCATCCGAAGCACTACAAGCTGGAGGTTCGGGGCAAAGAAGTAACGGTGAGCATAGACAGACTGAAACCCGCGTTCATGGCCAAAGAGGAAGAGGTTCCTGCTACACCGTCGCCGTCTCCCGTCTCCGCCGCACCAGCCCCGCCTGAGAAGAGGACGAGGTCAGGAAGACTCGTACGTTTCCCAGACTTTTATCGCCCGCAGTAGCGGTCTCAGCGGGGGAGTACTGTGGGAGCGAATACGCGAGTTAATCACCAGGCAGCAGGCGCGCGCGTCAGCCCGCGGCGGACCGGTCTTACCTCACCCCGCGCGCCCGCGCGCCTCCAACATAACGGGACAACGGCCGGCGCGGCGACGCTAATCGCTGTCGCTCGGACATAGGCTAGTGCGCGCCCGACAGTCTCACGCGAAGCCCGTGTCGCTCGGTACAATTTCTAACCGCTATCCGCTACGCCTTTGTCGCGACGTCATATTTTTCTGTTGTAAAAACTAATCTTTCTTCTTTTCTTAATATATACCTTAACTTCTATCTATCTACTGTCTCTATCATACTTCCTATCGCTACCCCAGTTACAACTGCGATGTCACCTGATGGTAAGTGATGATGCAGTCTAAGATGGTAGCGGGCTAACCTGTTAGGGGCATGGCAGTTATATTAACCCATACCCCTATTCGGTTTCTACACGGTATCGTACCAGAACGCTAAATCGCTTGGCGGCACGTCTTTGCCGGTAGGGTGGTAACTAGCCACGGTCGAAGCCTCCCACCAGGTCAGTGATAGCTTGCGTTTTATAGAAGTACTATTATGCATCGTCGATTGAAACGCCTTATAATATTTCCTAGCACTTAACATTCTATATAAATACTAATAGCAGCTTGAAAAAGTTTTACATAACAACTCTACCCTTTAGATAAATCAAAAAATCATAAAGGTATAATCCCTTTGGGGCGACATAAAACACAAGGGGCGTAATATGACGTGAAACTATTACACGGTTCCGTATAATTAGGCGCGGCGTGAAACAGTGTTGGCGGAAGAGCCCCACTCGGGAACTAAGCCCTGCCGTAGGGCTGGCACACAGGGGCGCAAATTGCGACGTGACCGCGGACCGGCCCGTGCCACAGAGATACTATAATAAGAAGTAAATCGGCCATTCTTCGTACAAGCCAAGCCAAGGTCAAGTATGTTCTCGATTATTTTAACGTTTAAACTGTCGTGAGTGATATATATTATGTAATTTATTCATGAAAACGACGACTTCTTTGACGACATCCGTGGCGCAGTGTTTAGCGCTGTTGTTGGGTTCGATCCCCGTCAATTTGAGAATTTATAATTTCTGAATTTTCCCTGGTCTGGCCTGGTGGGAGGATTCGGCCGTGGCTAGCTACCACCCTACCGGCAAAGACGTGCCGCCAAGCGATTTAGCGTTCCGATACGATGCCGTGTAGAAAGCGAATAGCGGTATGGATTTAATATAACTGCCATGCCCCTAACAGGTTAGCCCGCTACCATCTTAGACTGCATCATCACTTACCATTAGGTGAGATCGCAGTCAAGGGCTAACTTGTAGTGGATAAAAATAACTCACATATATACACTGTCTTTTTTAAAAGGAAATGTAGTACCAGTGTAAACTTAAGTGGTAGGTAGGTAGCTAAAAAAGAAAAAAAATATAACAAAAATACTGCCTAGCTAAGGTTCCTGGCTCCCAAACTAAGATTCACTGTGCTATGGGAAGCCAGTCCTTCGCCCGTACCTCCCAATAATTATAATATTAGGTTAAACTAATTAATGTACATACATATGTATAATATAACTTTAAATATACTGGTATCACTGGTTGCAAATCACTAGCTTTGTCGAAAAATGCCCGTTTAGTTTTGGAGCCCGTCCGGGGCCCTTTGCATTTTCCGACAAAACTAGTGAGTTACAACCTGTGATATATTTATAGTTATAATGTGCTCGGTTTTTAGGCTAGTGCATTTTTTTATCTATAACAAGATAGCCCCCGACTTCTGCTACTGCGATATCACTTGGCGGTGGATGATAATATAGTCTAAGATGGTAGTGAGCTAGCCTGTTAGGGGTAAGGCAGTTAAGTCGAACCCTCACCTCTAATCGGTTTCTACATAGCATCCTCAAAAGTGTGCAGCACTAGCACTTTTTTCAGCACATTGGCTACTAAGCTGGACAGCCTTCTCTAGAAGTGGAGACCTAGGACTAACATGTGCATGGTACGGTTTTAGGGTATCAAAGCAAATTAACCTTTTTGTTGCTTGGTTTTACCAATTTGTCCTATCTGTTACCTCTCAAATAGATACATATTATCTTCAATGTCCCCGTTCATTATACGAGTTCCACATTTATCGTCGTTTAAGGATTGTGTTTAACGGAATTAATGATTATTGCGACCATTCAGTACTAAAGTGTGTGTATTCTTTTGTATTCTTCTACAAACAAGGATCTAGGGTAATAGATTACTGCATACTTTTCATTTGATTCTTCAGTCTGACAACTTTTGAAGCTTTTTTTTATTCCAGTACAAGTTAGCCCTTAACTGCGATCTCACCTGGTGTACTAAGCTGGTAACGGGGTATGGCAATTATGTTAAACCTGTCATCATTCAGCTAGTCTCCGCCGCCCATTTATATATACGACTTTCTAGCTGCAACGACCATCAACTCTACCAATAGACGCTCACTGCTAGACGAAGGTTATTCAATCTAATACAATCTGACGTGTTCTACATGCACTTTTCGTCGCAGAATCAAATTTCATCCTCACCATTACCTGCAAATTATGGAACCAGCTTGCATCTGTGTTGCCTCATGAATACAATATAGTCTAGGTATATTAATACCGTTTACTATGTATTTGCTGAACTGCTTATTTCTAAGTTTATCTATAGTTTTCGGTCACGATGCTGTGTTAAATGTATTCCGCACGTCTACTAGAACTAGGCCATGATTACAATATGGGGCTCTTCAAAGGACGGATAAACAAATTGCTCAAAAACCGGCAACGCATTTGCGGTTGAAACCTGAAAACCTGCTGCTCATTATATTAATATAAACATAAAAAAGGTCACCATAGGACGCGGTCTCTTGTCGCTCGCTTCCAGCGGCTCCCAGCTACTCGCTACAAATCATCCGTCCACCTAGTGCATACTTTAGAAATAACCAACAAGTACCTTTGTAATCGGAAATTTTCCAATAATGCTTGAATTCCTTTAAAGGATGCGCGATAGCAAGGAATGCAGCGACTCCGGGCCAGGGCGCGGAAATTCCCGGGATTCCATTACCGCTACCGACCAAGCTGTCACTGTAGTACTAGCTGCACCTACTACTTAATTTATGAAGTTTCGAATAGGCAGAAAAAAAATTTATACTTTAAACTGAAACTGAGCGATCTCTGTACGATTCGATTTTACTCCATAACTCGGTCGAATCTGCGTCGTAGATTTTTAAGCATAACATAGATAAATTCTGGAGTAGGTATATATGTCACCGTAAGATTATAAAATTCTATCCCGCTAGATTATAAACTGTCGAAAGATTGTGAACCGTACAATGTTCTGAGTATTAATTTATGAAATATTTATTGTTTTTATGTTTTCTTGTCTCTTTCTTGTACAGTTCGCGCGCGAGTTGAATGCAGAGTAAATGTAAGTGTCACCATACATTTACTCTGCATTCAACTCGCGCGCGAACTATAGGTTAGGTTAGGGTTTGACCTGAATATTCAGGTAGTGCCCGGCCCTATCGGGTTAATATACCTAATATATTACAATTTACCGAAAAATAACGCATTAAATTGTAAGCAGTATGTTACGGTTCACAATCTGTCGAAAGTTTATAATCTATCGAGATAAAAAACGTTATATTATAATCTAACGGTTTTTACAATCTTACGGTGACATATATAAGGTTAGCTGAAGGAGTAGCAAACGTCAGAACTATCACATATAATAGGTAGAAAGAAATCTGAGACATATCAGATCCAAAAGATCTTTTCCTACACCAATTAATGCGAAAAAATGCAGGATACCTGCATCTTTTCCAATTAAGTGGTGGGATTTCCCAGGTGGGAATCAGACTCCCGATTGTGTATGGAAATCGTAATCGTAATCGTTTGTCAAACGGATAATCCGACCTGTTTGAGGAGTTCATAGATAGGCGCACGTCAAAAAGCATGTATGAACTCCCTAAACAGTTCGAGTAATACGATTTAAGCTGTCAAATGATTACGCTTTGCTGCCTCAGTTCGAGCCACAGAACCTAGCAGAGGTTCAAGCTGTAGCCGCTAACGACTTAACGGTGACTGTAGCTGCATAACGTTGCTGCGAATTCATGAGATGTAGTGTCTAATGAGCACTTCATCTTCATTAATACAACTAGGTGTTAAACTGTGTTTTAGCGCAAACATGAATAATGTATTTTAGTCGGAAAATGTAAATATCCACATTAATCATTCCACAATAAATGCGAACGTCAGTTTTTTTGTTGGTGTGTCCTTCAATCACGCTGCAACGGAGCAAGGGATCCACGTGATTTTCGGCATGGGTATAGTTGAGGACCTGGAGAGTGACCAGTGAGTGAGTTTAATGAAATTTGGTGAAGAGATACATTGCATTCCAGGCAAGGACGTATGCTACTTTTTATACCAGAAAATCAAACAGTTCCAGCTGGATTTAAAAAAAAATTTAAGCCACGGTTAGGACGAGTCACGGGCATCAACTAGTATTAACTAAAAATCAGAATGATTTTATTCAAGCTTGTTTTTAGGATGATGGGAGAATACAATTAATCTTGGTTTCTAAAAAAATATGAAAAAGTTGACAATTTCTATTAAAAAGTTCTAAGGAACGTACTGATAAACTGACATTGAACTAAGCACAGGTTCCCAAGTATAGGTCAATCTATGCTTCAGACCGATTCCTGAGAACCTGTTCTTAGCTGATGCCGATTTATTAATACGGGTACAATATTCAATTAGTTGCAAGCAAGTCTGATTGCAGCCAAGCGCTAGTCTAAAAAAATAACTGAGAGCATTTATTATAGGTAGGTACACTATCTTAGCGCCAGTCGTTCTCAAAACTGAGTAAAACAATAATGACACTGTAGAAACCGGTGCAATTGCCTGTGAAACATCAGTAAGAATGAATAGAGAGTTTGGTTAAACACCGAGGCACGTTAGGTCGAAGCGACGATGTTCCACAGTTTCATTTACAGGCAACTCCGAGTGTCTTCCTGTACTGGCACCAGTGAGATTTCACAAACTAGAGCCCGCAAAGTTCTTGCAGCCGTGTTGTATTTTAAAACTGACGCTGGACCTGCTTTTACTCCGTCTGAATAAAAACTACTCAAAATAAAAAAGAGTCATAAGCGCCCTTAATATTACTTAATTTTTTTT
The DNA here is from genome assembly GCA_923060345.2 of Erebia aethiops. Lineage (NCBI taxonomy): Eukaryota > Metazoa > Arthropoda > Insecta > Lepidoptera > Nymphalidae > Erebia > Erebia aethiops. The sequence continues at coordinate 14,519,753 of OV281081.1, read as the reverse complement.
AATATTGCAAAAGATCGACTGACATTGACAGGATAACAGACTACACAATATGTCTTCAATCCAACTAGTACCCCGGTCTACCATCATCGTGCTTTGAGATTCACCGGTTTTACCAGTCGAGGTCGTCATTATACCACAGAATAGGTAATAGTACATTGTAAATTTGTAACCCCTTTTCTCTACTCTCCTGCGTCTATCAGCAAGGTACTATTAAGTATTCTATGTTTCAGGCTTTATACACCATTATCTAGCACGTTGAGATTTTGTAATTAATATTGATTACCCTGGTTCTTCAACGTTCGCAATAGGTCTTTATGATTTAGTAATTGCTGCCCACACCTTTACCCGCGTTTACTTACATTTTAAAAATCCCGGTGGAACATTTAATTTTCCAGGGTAAAAAGTAGTCTATATAGCTCTGTTATGACATGATTGAATTACCAAACCGACAAACAAAGTACACATTTGCATTCAAAATATAAGTACGGACTTGGGACACTATTTTGTCGTCTGTGATTCGCTCCTCCAGAGACATCAGCTCAGTGGCCGGTGCAGGCTAAAGCGTATGCAAGCCGGAGTGGAGTCATTTGTTAGGATAAGCTGTTTGTCGCCGTGACGCGGAAAACTAGACTCTTACTCTGGGAATACTCAGAGTCTAAGGCAACTGACTTGAATACCAAGGAACGCTTTAGCGTCGCCGTGTTCGCATTTTAATTTATACTTCGAAGTTAGTATTGTAGTCAGACGAGTGACACAGACAGGTGGCTGATTATAATTCTCAATATTATTATCAAGCATAGATATTGTGTTTAGTTACAGAATAAAGAATAAAATATTGTCTTTGTAGAATCAATACTAATATTATAAATGCGAATGCGAAAGTGTGTCCGCTGCGCTTTCACGGCTCATCTATTCAACCGATGAAATTTTGTACGTAATTTTGATGAAACTATAGTAGACTAAGTACTTAAAGCCTATGTGTTATTGCAGACTATAATATCTGTGCCAAATTTCAATAAGATCCGTTCAGCCGTTCTGGCGTGATTAAGTAACAAACATTCATCCAACTTTTTTAAAGATGGTATGATATAAATACAACTTTACGCCAATGTCCGGCGTTCCTCAACCAATGAATCTTTTAGCGTGACAATCCCACTGACTTCAATGCATCAAGATAACTTGGAAGGAATATACGAGGAATATACAGTTTCTCTAACAGATGAGCTTGGTACAAGGAAGGTAGCTGAGGTGCGATTATGTAAGAATTGTCGATCAAATCGTCAAAGTTCCGCTTCAAAGTAAAATAAAAGTGGTTTATTTAACTCTCTATATATATCTCTAAATATCTAATATATCCCATATTATAGTGCACGCAACTATCTGGGCAGAATATATTGTGTGCGCAAACATAGGTGCACTGTCTAATCCCTTACTCTCACAGCCCGATGGGACGGAAACTCCAACACAACCGGAGAGAGATCAGGCACAGAACCATGCTTAATGCACGGGAGTAAAACAGCCAATTGCATAACTCCAGTTTATTGCTGAGAATTTATTGTCAGAAAATCTAACAGTTAATTATGGCCCGGCCCGGGAATCGAACCCGGGACCTCGTCAGCCGCAGTCAAACAGGCTAACCACTAGATCGAGGCAGGGTATACCATATATAGATAAAGCATCGGAACGTCTACAAATTGAGCTAGGAGCGAGGAAATTCTCCACATTTATCCTCTAAATGCGCCATTTAATTCAGTGGGTACAGTTGGCCGCCCGCCACTGCAGCGCTAAATGATTGATTACCGGATACACTATTTGATTACTGGATGCACTACTTGATTACCGGTTGCACTATTTGGTCCGGGATAGTGGAGACTGGAGAGTGTACAACAATTATTTACATTTTTAATTTTAAACATGAACCAAAATTATTTATCATGTTTTACTTGTGGAAGTTTTTTACTTTTTATAAGTGTTAGTTGCGGTAAAAATAATATAGAGTACTTAATACTAGGTCACTAGCTATTAAAACTTTTTGCGTTCTATTACATTTAAAATTAATATTATAATCCTACCTTAATTAAGCAAATATAAAATTACATTCAGAAAATATAATTTCAAATTACACGTGAAAATAATTACTACTGTTATCAGAACAAAATTATAAGCCCTTATTTATTTTGAATGTGTTTAGACTAATCTAAATAAACTATTATAATAAAATACAATATTCATCAAACAAATAACCAGCTAGGTGTATAGTAACAGCAAAGTGCAGTTCATAAATTTTCCCAAAACCAGGACATCCACAAATTATCCAGTCCGGCAATTCTACAGTTGAGCTATTTACCTGCTAAAGCTGAACAAAATGCTTCACTAAATTAAAGCAAAGCGTAAAAACAAAACTTTTACAAGTCACATTTTAGCAGCAGCGTCCGCTTCTCGTAAATTTATCTCTTTTTATTCCGTTGAAAATCTTGTGTTTAAGGTATTTAGCGAGGTATAAAGCGACACATTGTGTAACAGCTAATATTTAATTTCTCATTTTTAGATGGGATTTAGAAAAATGGATACAAAATAGTCTGTTCGGACTAGACGAAATGTATAAACAACAAGTATACGAGCTTAAAACTGAAACGCGTAAAACGCGCTTTGCACAGCGGATAGTGCGTTGTTACCGCCGCTGGTAGTTACTTGTGCAAAACCTAACCCAACCTAAGTCATTTACTCTATTCTATAATGAGGACATAAAAAAGGACAGCTTTTGTCAACTCTTTAAAAAAAAAACTGATTGATAAAGTATATTATAAACTAAATGGTTTTTTGGAAGAAAAATAAGGCAGCCGTCTCTCTACGACCACTGATTTTTTGCTGTGCCCCACCGGGGTTCTAATATTATGATAAGAACTTTTCTATTGACATGTAAATTACTATAAGAATTATATTGGAATGCAAAATAAATGAATATGAATATGAATATTAAACAAAGAAATTATTAATTCAGAAAAAGCTATTACTAGTTATATTTACAAAAAATACACACCGTCCAAGTCAACATTAATGGAAACGGTGCCCAAAACACTGGCGCTATTACCTCGTTGAATAGCATGGCTAATCCGTTGGGCTAAATAAGCGCCAGCTCTTTGGTCACCAGAGGCGTGGATCAGTTTAGGACACGACACACCTAAGTCCAAAGCGCCAGCGAAAGTGTGTCGCTTACGTGTTTTGCTAAGCCTTCTTCCTCTAGGAAAACTAGATTATTGATTCATTTTCACCGAACCGGTGTAATCTATCTAACATTACCGTACTCTTCGGAGCCCGTGGTCTAAGATATTAGATACAACTGTGACTAAGTAATAGTTGTACAAATTGCTAAACTAAACTAAAATGAACAGGACCACCTGTATAGCTATGCCTTTGATTATCAAAGAGCTATCCACGGAAAAGAACGGCGCTGGATTTAGTCCCGTCAATTTAGATTAGTTTAGAGATCGTTTACAACAGAATTAACTGCAGTCTCTATTTTATCCCTTACTAGCTTATGCCCGCGACTTTCATCTGCGTGGATAACACAAATTTCAAACCCCTATTTTACCCCCTTAGGGGTTGAATTTTCAAAAATCCTTTCTTAGAGGATGTCTACGTCATAGTAGCTATCTGTATGCCAAACTTTAGCGCGATTCGTCAATTTGTTTGAGCTGTGCGTTGATAGATCAGTCAGTCAGTCACCTTTTCCTTTTATATTATACTAGCTGATGACCGCGACTTCGTCCGAGTGAAATAAGTTTTTTAAATTCCCACGGGAACTCCCTAATTTTTCGGGTTAATATAATATAGCCTATGACACTCACAAATAATGTGACTTTCTATTGGTACCAGAATTTTCAAAATCGGTTCAGTAGATCCACAGATTACCCCCTACAACGTCACAAACTCACAAACACACAACCTTTACCTCTTTTTAATATTAGTATAGATTTAGGTTTTTTTTTGTCAAAAGCGTACACGTGTAAACATAAACAAGCTTATTACATCTGGCCTCTAAAAAAATATAAATCCTCCATATTTTTTGAAGAAACGAGATAATACAGCAACGAAAACTTGGACAGCGAGAGACGTTTTCCTCCCTAAATTGTTATTATTGTATCAAATTAGAGTTAACGTCTAAAAAAGGGAACAACGTGGTTTTGAGTGACATTTCGCAATTTTGTATCTCACTGAACCTTCCAGTCTCGCGAACTGGGACAATTGTGAATGTTTTGAATGTTTAATTGGGATCGGGAAGATGGCTTATAATCTAATAGAGAATTTAATCGAATCGGTGGTAGAGTCTTGACGTACCATAAGTGTCACAAGTTGTCCAACATGAAATAAATAAATCATTATTTTATCATTTATCAATATTATAGAGCAGTCATGACACATGACATGGGCTACTTTTTATCCCGAGTAATTAAGGAGTTTTGACGACCTCCGTGGCGCAGTGTGTAGCGCTGTTGCCTTAACATGCGGAGGTCCCGGGTTCGATCCCCGGCAGAGTCAATTTTGGAATTTATAATTTCTGAAGTTTCCCTGGTCTGGCCTGGTGGGAGGCTTCGGCCGTGGCTAGTTACCACCCTACCGGCAAAGACGTGCCGCCAAGCGATTTAGCGTTCCGGTACGATGCCGTGTAGAAACCGAAGGGGTGTGGGAGTGGACCATCAGGTGTGATCAGTCAAGGGCTAGCTTGTAGTGGATTAAAAAAAAAAAAAAGTTCCCGCGGGAATTATAAAAAACTTAAACAACGCAGACAAAGTCGCGGGCATCAGCTAGCCAGCACTCGTCATGCGAGTCATTCTGTCAACACTAATTGTGGTGTTAATATCGAAGACTAGCTACTTTTTGTTCATGTTGAATTGTGTGTAATTTCTTGTGCAATTTTAGTGTAAATTCGTGTTAGAACTAGTCTGTTCAATTTTGGTTATTTTCTGTTTTGAATTTGTGAAAGTCGGGTTTGTCGATTGCATTAACTTTTCACCCTAGTCCACTTTCAATGTTTTAAACTATAATATACCACAACAACTTTTCCTTAGCGAAGTCTATCTGCTCTATTTTTAATCTCAAAAGATTAAGCTGGCAAAGGTTTATCGTGCAAATATTAGCACAGGCGTAAAGCGATAACTCGCTTCATTATACAGGGCCGCGAACAATACAAAAAAGGCAGATTTGAATTCGCATCGAGGCACCAATTACTTTTCCGCTTTGAAGGGGAAAAGGGAAACTTCCCGACAAAACAAACAACTTATTTTTGGGCAACACAAAGCATTCATGAATTTATAATGCGTTGGGAAATTAACTTTTTCCTCTCACTCGACGTCGGCGCAGAGGGGTTACTACGATCACTTAAAAACAGTATTATTTCAAATGGCAGTTTTATGCCATGTACCTTGGCGTGTCTTAAAATAAGGATTTAAATTCTAAAACAAGAACGTCAACAATATTAAAACAATACGGCTTTAAGTGATGGTAGTATGCCCCCTGGATTGTCGGCGGCAATATCGTGGACACGCGGTCCTCGCTTTAGTCCGGCTTTGTCTATCCAGCAAAATATATTATATAACTAGATGATGTTAGCGACTTTGTCCGCGTCGATAAAGATTTTTTAATTCCCGCGGGAACTCTTTTATAATTTTTTGTGATAAAAAGTAGCCTATACGAGTATGTAGCCCTGGGAAACAAACTGTTTCTTTATCAAACTCCATAAAATTCTGTTGAACAGATGGGCCGTGAAAGCGTAGCAGACAGACGTACAGACAGACAGCGACACTTGCATATTTATAATATTAAGATTGATATGCAAATGGATTAAGCGCTTTTGTCTGTTACTACCCGTTTGTTACAGAAATAGCTTGATTCCTGGGAACGAGTTATAGGACGTTTTATCCCAGTAAATTAATCACGCTAACGGGATTTATAATAATAACCTAAATTTATATTAGGTATAAATAAGACATTTTAGATGAATGGATAGATGTTCGTTACTTACTTAATCACACCAGGGCGGCTGAACGGATCTGCATGAAATTTGGCATAAAGATTGATTTATAGTCTGGAATAACACATAGGCTACTTTTTATCCCAGAATATTAAAGTGTTCCCGCGAGTACCAAAAAGCCTCAATCCACGCAGACGAAGACGCGGGCATCAGCTAGTTTAAGACATACTCGTAAATCCACATAAACGAAGTCGTGAGCGTCGGATTGTAGCCAACATTTTCAGCAACAATATAAAAGAGATTTATTAAAACAAAAGCCGTCAAAGCGTTGCTGCGTATGACAGCGTATAGTTTAGTGCTGCGACGAGTTGAAGCCCGCGACAGGGTAAGCTGTCCACACGTCGGCAGCTGCGGCCGCGCGACAAGACAATGCTCTCAGCGAGTAATCGCCGCTTGTCCCAACTGTCGGTAACTGGGGCGGACAGCTTCTGAGAGCCCACTAGCGCGCTCTAACTTGTCATTCAGGACTTGCTATTATTGTTTTTACTGACAATGGATTACAACTGTACATGACAGAAACACACTGCCAACAGCCGTGTCCCGACCACTCGGGTACAACGTTACAATGTCAACTTAACTGCCTCGTTGGTGTAATGGTTAGCATCTTCGACTGCGGCAAATGAGGTCCCGGGTTCGAGTCCGGGGTCGAGTCATAATTAAGTTTTGGGCTTTTCTGGCAAGAAATTATTAGTTCTACCCCGGAGTTAGGAAGTTGGTGGTGTTTCACCCCCGTGCCTCGGCGAGCACGTAAAGCCGTCGGTCCTGCGCCTGATCCGGTCGTGTCGGATTTTCCGGCCCATCAGGTTATGTGAGTAAAGGAACAGAGAGTCCACCTGTGTTTGCGCACACACGCTCCATAATATCACCCGCGCAGATGGCTAATCTCTGAAGATTGGTCGCCGTGGCCGAAATTCGGTCAGGAGGACATTATTATTATAATTATTTATTCAACGTCAATTGGGTATGATTGCTGTACGTTTATGATTGTCGCCAAATAATTCTAAATAAGGAACGGAAATGGGTATCTAGTATCTACTGTCTTTATTTCGGAGAACTATTTATTAATATATATTTATGCATAATTAAGACTAATCAAGAACCGCCACGGCCGTGGCCCCACTGTGTTCATCTTTTCTCATGTAGGTATGCATTCGATATACTTCGTGTTACCAACAAGACAAATAGACATAGCAATGGCGTCGTAACCGCGCAAGGCATTTTATAAAACAAACGGGCCTCTTATGGGTCAACACAACGTCTTCTCCCGGACAGATTCCCGCTAGATGGCGTTGTTAGGGCTTTTGACAGGTTTTTGATATTTTCGCAAAGTTGCAATGCACTGGTTTTAAAAATATTAAAATTGCGGCAGTACATCAATGCCTATTATTTTATCACATAATTAGTTTACTTTAAAACAGAGCCATTTAGTCAAATAGTCAAATTATAAACATCTGTTATATCGATTACTGTATATACGCAATACCCACGCACACACTGACAATGGTTGTTATCCAAGTTCTGTGGTTCTAACATAAACTACGAATTGTTTACTATAAAATTTAACTAGATGGCATTGAAACAAAAACTGCTGCGTTTTGCTTAGTATTGTTTTTTTATTTATTTCATTCCGATACAAGATAAACTTTCAGCTTTGACTGCAATCTCACATGGTTGATGGTGCCACCATGTGAGATGGCGGTAAGTGATGATGCAGTCTAAGATAGGAGCGGACTAACCTGGAAGGGGTATGGTAGTTTTTATTAAACCCATACTTTATACCCAATGACCTTCTATACAAGAAGGTCATTGTTTATACCCCTTTGATTTCTACATGGCATCGTACCGGAACGCTAATCGCTTGGCGGCACGGCTTTGCCGGTAGGGTGTCTTTGCTGCGGACGGGTGACAACTTACAATAATGTGGCTAGGGTTGCCAACTTTTTTGGAAACAAGCTACTTCAATTTTCAATATACCTACCTACAGAAAGCGAACAATTGGCCAATTCTTGAAAACTATTGAAACTATTTTAATGAAACTTGCACTGTTCCCTAAGTTGATGTAAGCCAGTAAAAAAAGATTAGTCGCATATTTTCGAATAAATGCATGGACAAACATACATGACATACAGACTTACATATACATATTATGTTTGGAAGCCCTAATAGATTGTCATTTATGTGAATACTAGCTGATGCCTGCGACTTCGTCCGCGTGGTTTGAGTTTTAGTTATTCCCGCGGGAACTCCTTAATTTTCCGGGATAAAAAGTAGCCCATGTCACTCTCCAGGTCCTCAACTAACTATACCTATGCCAAAAGTAACATCGATCCGTTGCTCCGTTGCGGCGTGATTGAAGGACAAACCAACAAAAAAAACACTTTCGCATTAATTATAATATTAGTATGATATGAAGTATGATTTTGCAGTTCCAATAATATAACACACGAAATATATTATGCGTGTCGAATTGTCTTTTGGAAGTCGGTTAAAAATAGTTTTTATTTGTTCAAAAGTTGTGAAAATATACTAGTTCTGGAAAATTATATAATTAAGTAGGTTTTTTACGAATCCCGTGGCAGCCAAATCGGTAATGACGTGATTAAGTAACAAACAAGTGTAAAGTGATACACATACTTCGCTTTAATTCTTTTTTTTTCTTCTGTTTGCTTGTTTGCGTGATTTTCCCCCGTTTAAGTACTCATTAATGCAATAACTGTCATTTAGGACAGAGTGCCGGCTTATAATTAAATTTTCGAGAGATGTAATAATAAATTAATAATTAGGTAGTACCGAGTACGGGTGGCAAGTGGCAACCCTACTGATGAGGCGTACTGTTGCAAGCCACGCGCAAGAGCGAAATAAGAAATTATTATCACCGCGATATTATAGACCAAGAGGAAACGAAATGTTTTTTATCTGATTTTATTTATTAGACACACAACAGATTATGACAAATACAAGTAAAAATGATAATGTACTTATTGTTGTGAATGTTATGCCTATACCGAAGTTGAACGATTTATATTAAAATATAAATAGGTAGGTATTTATAATAAAACTGTAACGGGTCCAATTCAGTATATTGAAAAAAAATTTTTTTTTTGAAGAGTAGGTACTCCATAATCTTTTTAATTTTTTTTCATTTATTTAATTATACTCCATAACTCAGCCAAATCTGAACCGCTGATCTGAAATCGCTTCGCTCGGTCAATTAGAGATAGGTACGGTACATATTGCATAGGTACTTATCTCATCACTCATGCAGATACTCAAAAAATAAAAACAGGAGGAAATGAACGGAAATTAGTGCCGCTGCCTCCCGGACTATAGAGGCCGCATCGGCTAGCGATGCGCGATTTTGAATTCAATTCGAATTATCAAAATCAGTAACTAACTTGAATAATGCTCCACTACCTAATTCGAGTCGATTAGTAGGCTACCTAGTTAGTAGTTAGTACTAACGAATAAAACTTTAATTTGAAATTGAGCCATAATTGCAAATTTATGTTATACTAGCTGATGCCCGCGACTTCGTCCGCGTGGAATAAGTTTTTAGGATTCCCGCGAAAACTCCTCAATTTTCCGGGATAAAAAGTAGCCTATGTCACTCTCCAGGTCCTCAGCTGTACCCATGCCAAAAATCACGTCGATCCGTTGCTCCGTTGCAGCAGCGTGATTGAAGGACAAACCAACAAACAAACTGACTTTCGCATTTATAATATTAGTATGATGATATTATGAAGTCAAGGACCTTTAGACCAAGGTCCTTGTATGAAGTATGATATGATTTCAATTATACCTCCTAGGTATCAATAAAAAGTTTCAATTTAAACCTAGGTAGGTATAAAGCCGCGGAAAAACGGTAGGTAGGTAAATACCTAAAAACATGAAGGCTATAAACACAGTAGACATTTCATCTATAGGTAAGTAGGTAGGTATACCTACCTATCATACTTTTAATATTATACCTATGGGGGAAAGTAATTTTGTTTGTTACTCTTTCACGCAAAAACTACTGAACCGATTTGGCTGAAATTTGGAATGGAGATAGCTTATAGCCTGACTTAGAACATACCTAGGCTACATTTTATCCACACGGGCGAAGCCGCTTGCAAAAGCTTGTATGTATAAAAATTATAATCATACTTCATAGGTACTAATATTATAAATGTCAAAGTGTGTTTGTTTGTTGGTTTGTCCTTCAATCAAGCCGCAACAGAGCTACGGATCGAGGTTATTTTTTGCATGGGAATAATAGAGGACCTGGAGTTACATAGGTACCTAGGTAGGCTACTTTTTATCCCAGGAAATCAAAGAATTCCCGAGGGATTTTAAAAACTTAATCCACGTAAACGAAGTCGCGGGCATCAGCTAGGTAGTTACAAAGTTATCTTTTAAACTCTGAACCGATGTTGATTAAACTTACAATGATCTTTTACTCTTTTCCTAGATTTATTCGACGCATTGGAATATTTACGTTTCCTATAGGTTGCCTTGTTTATTTGGTTCATTTTGATCTCAACAAATCCAAGTAGGTAGGTATATCGCAACACACAATCCACAATTGGGGGAAGCCCCGTCGCTAACGTCTGCAGGAACTACTTTCTACCTCCCTGCACGTGTCCCCTGGGTCACAGTATTGGTATATAGATACCAATACTGTGCCTGGGTGGTGCTAAACGAGCGACGAACTTGTAGGCGAAATAAGCGTTCTTTTTATGCCTGGATACGATTAAATAGTTTCGATCCCGATATACCACGACCTTCGCCGATCTGTTTTATAGATGAAACCTACTTTTTATTTAATAATAGATAAACACGCCTAAAATAGGTTAATTTGATAACAAATGCGATGGTATAGCATTGGCTACAATAAACTTGTCAAAAAAAAAATTAAAATTAATTTATTTAAAAATAGCCTGGACCGGATTTTGATAGGCAAACTAATTTAGGCGTATTTATCTATTATTAAATAATAAAAGTTGTTTCCAAAAAACCGACTTCCAAAGCCACTGTAGAAATCAAAATTATTTTATACTTTACAATGGCTTTGGAAGTCGGCTTTTTGGAAAGAATTTTTATTTTTAACTTTTTAGTGTACTCTAAATCCCCACGGCTTAGGAGTGCAGTACCCTGCAGCGTTAGAGTTGAGGAGTTAAGACTTGGTTTTAAGTATGAAGTCGTTGCTTGACACCTTCAATCTGAATTCACCATTAAAAATCCTAAATCACTATGTTTAAGGAGTTCTGTTCCCTGCAGCATCAGGGTTGAGGAGTTGGCACTTGGGTTTAAGTATGAAGGTGTTGCTTGACACCTACAATAAGAATTCATCATTAAAAAATCCTAAATTGCTATTTTTAAGGAGTTCTGTACCCTACAGCATCAGGGTTGAGGAGTTGGGACTCAGAGTTGTATTTTATACACGTGACTTGATACCTAGTACCTACTATATTAATTTACCATCAAAATTTCCTAAATGCCTAGTTTTGAGGATTTCATGTAGTACGGTACACCTACAGCATCAGGATTGAGGATTTGGAGTCAGAATTTTTTATGGGACCACATCGGGAGCTTCCACTAACCAGTGAAAAAAAATTTTTCAAATCGGTTTAGAAACAACGGAGATATGCACCGACATACATTTAAAAAAAACATACGCGCCGAATTGAACCTCCTCCTTTTTTGGAAGTCGGTTAAAAATAAAAAGTCGGTTTCATTTATTATACAGATCGGTGAAGGTTACGGTTAGGTGATCTAGTACGAAAATATTTTATCCACAATCCGCGTACTTAGATATGAACCTTCCCCTATCCTATAAAAGTTTATAGCATGTAACAGCGAACTAGTTTTACAGTATAATGATAGATGGCGATCAAATATATTTTTTTGACGCATTATTTAGGCGACACGGGCGACATCTATCAAGACGAATGTAAACTTCACAACTCACACATGCGTAAATCTGACACTTTTTGAATGCCGTTTTTATATTATAAATAATGTAAATATTTGTCTGACATGAAAATTGCGACCATAAAAAGCCCTAAAGAAATGATAAAACAAATTAAAAAAACACAAAAATGTATATATTTCAAGAATAATCGAAAAGAAAAATGTATGAAAGTCGACCTATGCACGTGCGCCTTATGTTAATAAATGAAGTAATAACCCCGAAATAGAAAGAAAAATGTGTGAGTTGTGTGTGCGGCGCAACGCGGAGCTCGATTGCCGCACGTACGGGCTGCTGCTGCGTTATACATATACACACACACACACGGGAGCTGGATAACTGCCACGACGTTATTTAAAACTAGAATGCTCGCGGGAAATAGTAACAGTACGTTTTTTCCAAAGGTACTACTTTCCTACCTACATGTTTTTTTTCTATCTGTGTACCAAACGTCAAATTAACGTTGTTACTATATTTTTAGTCCATGATTTGTTTACTTTGTAATTACTACACTGTGTGCGTGTATTATGAAAGTGATTGTTAGTAAACCTAATGAATACAAAGATATAGTCCGTGAAAGTTTAGCAGACAGACAAACTTTCACATTATTTTATAATATCAATGTGGAATCACAAAAAAAATTGAAAGTGGATTAGCTGACGGGACTACAATTTACTCAGGTAGTGTTATTATACATGCATTTAAAACTGTATACAAAGGCACTATATACACCTTTATGTCTACAAACTCCCTCTTCTATAGTATATCGAAATCAAAATTTCCATTTGTCAATTCTATATTTTCCACATAACTAGTAGTTTCTCTATATTGAATTTTATTGTAAATTCAGGAGTAGCGTCGCATGAGAGAAATTACCTATTTACCGAGCCTGCATCTTGTATAGGTTTGTGTGTCAAATCAGCTGCCGTGCAGTTATAAATTGTGCACGACTGCGTCCAACCAGGCTTGCTTACGCTCTGCTACAAAATATCAAGACAGCGAAAAAAATGTGAGATCCTATGAGAAGAGCACGAGTTAATAGATAAGTAGATACGTCGTCACAGCGTTTGCGTGTCAACTGAGTGACCGTGTGTTTCGTGAGTGACTAAATTATGACATTTGTCGCTGCCAGCGAGCGAAGCGCGGCGTCGACCACTCCGCTTTATTAACTGCTCTACCAAACCACTAGACAGAGTGAGATACATGAGAAGAAGATGAATATATGAATAAGTATCTGTCTTCATCATTGCCTGCTTTCGGGCATTTGTAGCCAAGTGCGTGTATGAAGAAGAATACAAGCGTTGGCACGCGACATCGGTCCGCGTGGACTACCGAATTGATGATTCTGAATGCAAAACTGGCAGGCTTAGATACCAACCCCCTGTTATACCCTCTTAGCCACACTTGCACGATGTTAAATTTGTGATTTTTTTAATTTTGTCACCTTTTGCCAACTGCAAAAGCTTAATAAAAGGTAGATTTCTAATCATCATGTACCTATACTACATCTTGTTGTATTAGTTAAGCCCAACCGTGCGAAGCCGAAAGAGGTAAGCTAGTTTTAATAAAGTAAATATTTGGATTCGTAATATTCCAATATAAAACACAGCTTAACTCATAACTAGAAATAATAATTAAGCATAGTTATTAAATTAAGGGATCACTAACTACTTAGTTCATAAACAGAAAATGATTAATAACCGAATGCCGCTACAATTGTAAATCTATCAATCGAACATACCCTTTATTCTTTATCATATAAACTTCAAATCGGCTCAGCATTGGTTTGAAATGTATATTTATTTGGCAAGTGCACCGTTTAATTCAGCGGATGGAAGCTGGCTGGTTGCCACGGCAGCTAATGATTGATTACTGGGCACAGTAATCATTAATATTGCCTTTGTGTATCGCTTCGGATGCGGCCACATATTCGTCGTCTCAACCAATGGACGTCCATAGCAGGACGAAGGTTCCCTGCATGGACAGGACATAGTCTTGTGCCGCTTGTTTCCAGCGGCTCCCAGCTATTTGCTTGACATCGCCCATGCACCTAGTGAGACTGTCATTAAAACACCTGGGACCCCAACGCCCACAGATGTAGTACTATACAGATACCGCGCTCGGAACACGACAGTGCGGCCAAAATTTATTCTAGTGTGCGTGACAGCACTGTCTGGACACATGCATCAGTGTGCGTGAAATGTTGCCACATTAATGAAAAAATGCCAAATTAATGTAAGAAATTTTAATTGTTTGTTCTATCTTTAGACCTTAACTACTTAACCGATTTCAACGACATATGGTAGGAGATTAGCTTGTATCCTGGAAAAGGAGATTCGCATATTACTGTGGTGGTACGCTGGCTACTTTGGAGCTACGCTGAGTAATTTAGCGGTACGTCGAATACTTTGAAGATATGCCAGTTAAATTGGAGGTACGGAGACTACTTTGGAGGTAGGCCGACTACTTTAGAGATACGCCGACTACTTTGGTGGTACGTAGGTACGCCAGCTGCTTTTGAGGTACGTCAGCTACTTTGATGGTACGTAGGCTACTTTTAAGGTTCGCCAGCTTCTTTAGAGGTACGCCAGCTACTTTAGAGGTACGCAGGCTACTTAGGAGGTACGTAGGCTATTTTGGTGGTACGCCAGCTACTTTAGAGGTACGCCGGCTACTTTAGAGGTACGCAGGCTACTTTGGAGGTACGTAGGCTACTTTTAAGGTACGTCAGCTACTTTAGAGGTACGCCGGCTACTTTAGAGGTACGCAGGCTACTTTGGTGGTACGTAGGCTACTTTTAAGGTACGTCAGCTACTTTAGAGGTACGCCGGCTACTTTAGAGGTACGCAGGCTACTTAGGAGGTACGCAGGCTACTTTGGTGGTACGTAGGCTACTTTTAAGGTACGTCAGCTACTTTAGAGGTACGCCGGCTACTTTAGAGGTACGCAGGCTACTTTGGAGGTACGTAGGCTACTTTTAAGGTACGTCAGCTACTTAAGAGGTACGCCAGCTACTTTAGAGGTACGCAGGCTACTTTGGTGGTACGTAGGCTACTTTTAAGGTACGTCAGCTACTTTAGAGGTACGCCGGCTACTTTAGAGGTACGCAGGCTACTTAGGAGGTACGTAGGCTATTTTGGTGGTACGCCAGTAGCCTGCGTACCTCTAAAGTAGCTGGCGTACCTCCAAAGTAGCCTGCGTACCTCTAAAGTAGCTGACGTACCTTAAAAGTAGCCTACGTACCACCAAAGTAGCCTGCGTACCTCTAAAGTAGCTGGCGTACCTCTTAAGTAGCTGACGTACCTCAAAAGTAGCCTACGTACCTCCAAAGTAGCCTGCGTACCTCTAAAGTAGCCGGCGTACCTCTAAAGTAGCTGACGTACCTTAAAAGTAGCCTACGTACCACCAAAGTAGCCTGCGTACCTCTAAAGTAGCTGGCGTACCTTAAAAGTAGCCTGCGTACCTCTAAAGTAGCCTGCGTACCTCTAAAGTAGCTGGCGTACCTTAAAAGTAGCCTGCGTACCAGCAAAGTAGCCTGCGTACCACCAAAGTAGCCTACGTACCTCTAAAGTAGCTGGCGTACCTCTAAAGAAGCTGGCGTACCTTAAAATTAGCCTACGTACCATCAAAGTAGCTGACGTACCTCAAAAGCAGCTGGCGTACCTATAAGCTAATCGGCGTACCTCGAAATACGCCGGCAGCGTAGCTGTTTCACAAAAAAAAAAACTATCTACTAACAGCTCATTTACACCTTCTTTAATTTAAGGGAAAATATTACAACGTAAATTAGCAACACTGATAGATATCGTTGAGGTTTTGTGTTTCAAGTCATCAGCAATTAAATAAAAAGGGAAAAAAAACTTACAGAATGAAAATATAAATTCTTACCTATGAAAAGAAACACCATTATCCTTTTTTAATTTTTGGGAACAATTTTTACAGTGTTTCAAGACACAAGAAGGCATTATTTTGAGAAACTTGTTTAAACACACGTTACGTCGAAACTTCTCGACGCGTCGCATCCAACTAAATGAGATTTGTATTTGCTTTTCGTTTTGTATTTGCTTTGTTGGCGCGCCTGCCGTGTTCCTAGCGCGGTATCTGTACTACATCTGTGCCAACGCCTATCGCCTTCGAACTATAATGTGCTCCGCCCATTGCCACTTCAGCTTAGAGACTCTTCGAGCTATGTCAGTAACTCTGGTTCTCCTACAGATCATCTCATTTCTAAATAGATCACGTAGGGATACTCCAAGCATAGCCCTCAGCATCGCTCGCTGAGTGACCCTGAGCATTCATGATAGTAAGCGGACCATGTTTCGGAAACCGAGTTCCTTGCTAGTTTTTCTCGGTAGGAATGGCATTCCGAACCAATGGTAATAATTATTTGAGGTTGAATATGTCAACGCGCACTGCTCAAAGGCTTTCATCTCATTTTCGGGGGTCCGGTGTAATTCGAACCCAGGCGTAAAACCTTTAAATTTTTGGAAGCCATTTTAATTGTTGAGTTATTAAATACAACAGACGCTTAAACTAAGCTATATTACTATTTGAAGTTTGTTCCCGTTAAAGACATCGACAGCTGAACGACTACTGGCAGTCAGTAGCAACGCGGTAAAAGCATTGTCTTGTATTGAGAGTCTCATTGCTTGGGAGATGTCGCCCTCGAGCCAGCAGCAGTCTTCGATAAGTTTCAGAAAATATATTAATATGATTTTCAAGTTAAAAGATGAAAAACACTGAAAGGACGCAACGTCGCAAAACGTTGACAGCTACTTACGCATCAAGGGTGCCTTACCGACATATACCTAATAATGCGTGCTCTCGAATTTATAAAATTAACTAGCTGATGCCCGCCACTTCAGCTGCGTGGATTGAGGATTTTTGGTTTCTGTGTGTTAGAAGTAGCCTATGTGTATTCCGGACTATTGTCTATCTCTGTGCCAGATTTCAGCCATCTAGATCCGTTCAACCGTTCTGGCGTGATTGAGTAGCAAACATCCATCAATCCATCTATCCATCTATCCACCCAAATTCATACAAACTTTCGCATTTATAATATTAGAATAGATATAAAAGTATCTCTTTTTGCATTACATTCCTTAGACCTAATAGCTGAATGATAAATGATAACAAAATTAAGATAAAGAGATTACGTATTTTTTAAAAGAGTGCCAATATAAATTATTAAATTAAAATTATAAATAATTACTTAAAAGTAGCAAAACCATTTAGAAAACCTTGGTAAAATATTAAAAAAGAGCTTCGAAACATTTAAAACATAAACCTAGCTACTAAAGAAACAAAAAAATGTATTTTACTCAAATGAACTGTATTCAAATATCAGTTGGAGGGACCCGGGTTGTTCTTCTAAAATATACCTAATTATTTTATTCGGCTCGTCAGAACATCTCTGCGTCCATTAAAAATTCAAAACATTCACAATTGCCTATTCTGCGCTGGCTCGGGACAACCTCGCAGAAATACCGAATTACCAAAACGTCACTCTTAGAAAAAAATACTTTTATGAAAATTTCATACGTTAAATGTACATAATAAAGTATACAAACTGTAAAATTGATATTATAATTTAATAGATGACGCCTGCGACTTAGTCCACAGGAGATTTCGAAAAAACCCGTAGTGACTATTTTCCTGGTGAAATGATATTGAGCATTTTAGAATCGGAAATAAAAATTTAGGCTGAGCGAAATATTTACTCAGACTGATCTTAGAGTGTAAACGAGATGTGTTTTAATTCTAACAAAGCCACAACGTATGCTATTTAAAGTTATTTTTAATTGAAGTTAGGTACACAAAAACGAAGCGGTGATAGCCTTTTGAGACAACGGATCTTGTGTATGGGGTCGCGGGTTCGATCCCCGGGCACCTACAACTTTTCGAAGTCATGAGCGTTTTAAGAAATTAAAAATCTTCACTGCTTCAAACAGTGAAGGAAAACATCGTGAGGAAACCTGCACGCCCGACAGTTCTTCTTAATGTTCTCAAAGGCGTGTGCAGTCTGCCAATCCGCACTTGGCCAGCGTGGTGGACTATGACTTAACCCTTCTCATTCCGAGAGGAGACTCGTGCTCAGTATTGGGCCGGCAATGGGTTGATAAGATGAAGAAGAAGAAGACGCAATAATTAATGAACTGATACCGTGAAAAACAGAGAATATATAACATCACAGAAAAATTGCTAGTAACTGCTGGTGCGAAGAAAATATATTGACAACAGAGAAATATCAGAAAAGGAAATACCTTTATTTCTAGTTTGTGGACTCGAATATTTTCCCATGGCGAGAACTTTAAAACAATAACAGGGGCGAGATTACCGTTTGATTCCTGTTTGCTTTCGATTCCGCGCTGAGCAATCTATTTGTCGGCGCCGCGCGCTGCTGCTAACTGAAAAGCGATTTAATTTCTCCGTAAAATCCATTTTCCCGGCATCACAATATAGACACCTTATTTCCTGCAGGAGAAATTATAAAGCGGGGCAAAGACAGGGATATTTATTGGATGTTTGTGCTGCCGAGCCACTAAACTGGCGATATCTCTCCAATATAAATAAACTAGCTGACGCCCGCGACTTCGTACGCGTGGATCGAGGTTTTGTGGTTCCCGCGGGAACTCTTTAATTTTCCGGGATAAAAAGTAGCCTATGTGTTACTCCAGACTATAATCTATCTCTGTGCCAAATTTCATCCAGATCCGTTCAGTCGTTGGGGCGTGATTGAGTAACAAACATCCATCCATACATCCATACCGACATCCATACATCCAAACTTTCGCATTTATAATATTAGTAAGACTAGCGACTTTGTCCGCGTGGAATGAGGTTTTTTGGTTCCCGCGGGAAATCTTTAATTTTTCGGGATAAATATAGAGATAAATTCGGGATAAATATAGAATAAGATAGTCCTGTGTTATTTCAGTTATATAATCTATCTTTGTGCCAAATTTCATCCAGATCCGTTCAGCCGTTCTGGTGTGATTGAGTAACAAACACCCATCCATCCATACATCCATCGGTTCAAACTTTCGCATTTATAATATTAGTATAGATTATTGCTATATTTTTTTGAAGTGTATAATTGATATAACGCGAGAACTGATGCAAGAATGAACGGGCAAACTTGCTCAAGGTTGTACGTCAGTATTGTTTTTCTTGAAGTAGTCTGTGGCACTTCGTAAGACTTTTGTTCGCCTTGGGCTGGTGACGTAGTGTGTTATCGCCATATATCACCAGATATGGCGATTTTTCCATCGCCCAAGTAAGTACATTTAGCCTAGTCGATAATTCAATTTTGTTTCCTGTAATCTTTTGAAGCAAGGTTACTTTTTCCTTTAAATTTTTAGAGTGAGAATGAAGGAACTATTCGTGCCTGCAATTTCCCCATAAGAAGTGCCATGCTTTCAGAAGTCCATGAAGTCAGCCAATCTGTACATGGCTACCTGATAGACTTAACACTTGTTATTCTGAGACGAGATTAAGAAGAGTAATGAGCTCGTGATGAGTGGAAATGCATTCAGGTCCCATTATTTTGTAAAACCGCGCATTTAATGTCCTCAGGGTCGTGATGGATCGCGCGCCGCTGCCAGCCGGCGGGAATCCTGCATCTGTTAGCATTCAACTGGACATCTATTTACACAGCGTATACTTGTACTTCCTTGTACTACTTCCAAAAATAAATCAAGTTTATATTTTATCACATTTTAAAGTCTAATTTATATTTTATACTGCATCCGCATGGAATAAAATTTATTTTTCATCTCTCATGCTCTAAAGTGATGTCATTAAAGCGTAGGCGGACTAAATGTTACGGTATCTCAGAAAGGGTCAATTAAAATGAAATCATATACAAAATCAAACTGTTTATTCTGATATTATTATTAATAACTAGCTGGTAGGTTTTTCACAAGTTACTCT
The DNA here is from genome assembly GCA_923060345.2 of Erebia aethiops. NCBI lineage: Eukaryota > Metazoa > Arthropoda > Insecta > Lepidoptera > Nymphalidae > Erebia > Erebia aethiops. The sequence goes on along the minus strand of OV281081.1, from coordinate 14,499,840 downwards.
CGTTAATCGATATTTATAAAATTCGTATGAATTTACAATAAGATATCACTTTTATAATTTCTCTAATAGGTATGCATAACTATAATATCTCTTTAAATCAATTAAATATCAGTTTTAAAAATATTCAATAATCTCACGCACCGTCTTACAGTAGCCCCCGTTCTAATCTAAATTCAAAAATTGGCGGCGACCGACTCGCACCATAACCACAGACTATACATAACACGGATATTACGCAACATAGAGTAATGATGTGGTATAGATTAATTATGTCGTGTTACATAAAGTTAGCGTTTAGCCTCTAGGGATTAAAGTAATTCTTTTTTAATTTTTGCCGTACTATCCTCATATCGGTATGCATGATATCCTCATTCGGTTAACCAATATTTTTAGTCTATGGCCATGTTGCCATGCCAATGTTACCCATCGTATCCTACCTTTTCATTATCCTACAGATCTATGTCTATGGTACTACTGTATTTTTTTAAATTCCTTCTTGATAACTGTTATAAATTAAACACCGAAACTTGTGGCAGAAGTAAATTTATTAAAACATATAACCTTTATGATGACACGTTAGCAAATTATATTAATTGTTATAACCAAAGAGTACAGAGTCTTAAGGTCACAGACTCAATCTAAAAACATAAGTGAAAATACCACAGACAATATACTACAATAACGATACAAAGAAAAATAAAGTTGGTATTGCATTTTGCCGCGAAATCATAGATTTTTTAGTTGTAATTATATAAATGTTTTAGATTTTTTTTTGTAGGTTATTGTTTTAAATAAAATTGTTATTAATTGTTTCTTTAACATGGATTTGAAATACCTTGTATGAAGTATAATATGATTCGCACAAGTATGGATATGGGTAACTGAATAAGCCCTATAGTGCCTCATTACATAGTCACTCGGTCCCTTGCGGGGCACAGCCGGCCACAGTCTACGCCACATTACCACATGTGTGGTCAGTCCGTCTGTGTGACCGCATGTACCCACGCAGCGGTTTCGCACGACAAGGCAACGCTTTCAGGGCGTCTCCGAGCAACGCCGCAATTTGTCGACAATTATTATTGGTGCACCATTGCGGGGTCTAGAAACGTTAGTGAATGAAACAGGGCGTCGGAACATTTCTGGTGTAACATTTTCATTAACATTATAATATTTATATGGATCTATCTCTCTATGGGCAAGCTAAGCAACCGACTTTGGGCCCAGCTACCTATAGCCTCAGAATACCTATTTACTATTGACAATTGACGTAGTTTAATCTGGGTAAGCACTGCTTTTACGCCTCTATGAACTGCGCGTCACTGTTATAATATTGCACAAGTGTGTGCTCAAACACAGGTGCACTCTTTGTTCCTTTACTTTCAAAGCCCGATAGGACGGAAAATCCAACATGACCGGAGAAAGATTAGGCGCAGGACCGACGGCTTTACGTACTCAAACATAACATTACCTATATTTATGTAGTAGATCACAACTCAAAACAAGATAATATGTAAATTCATGTAAAAATCATTATCGGTGTCGCGTCGTCGGTCGTCTAAACTGATGGACGTCCACAGCTGGACGAAAGCCTGAGCTCCCACAGGACACGGTCTCGTGCGTTACGTAGGCCTTCGTTGCTCTCTGTGATATAAACGCTATGAAGAGTCAAGTAGATACGTCATAAGCATAATATGATTACGGACCTACAATTATGTGGGCTATATTACTGCCTATCAATATCGCAGGAGGGTCGCAGTGATACGAACTCTACGTCGACGGTGGAGCGGGTCGAGTGCTCGACAAGCGGACAGCTAATTAAGCGACTATTATACAAATGGGGATTGAAAAAAACAACTTTAGTTAAACAGACACAATGCGTTAGGAACGATTGCGAGTTTTCTGTTTTCCTTCCAAAATCTAAGCCAAGGGGACTGACTTGAAAAATCGAAAATGGAGCTTTGCCTGATTATTTTGAACACTATTTTCATTTACAAAATGTATCTCATATCATATTGCACAAGACTCTGTAACTCCGAACGTATAAGCATTTAATCCTTAAAACAAATAAAGATATTTTAACACTACATAAATAATACCGCGAGATTATAGTAGACAGCGACATCTATTATAGAAATGCACAAATGTCATATCAGATAAATATTAATAATATCTTTGCACATGAAATTGTTCACCCTCACGCACACGCATACGCACTTTAAGAACTCGCTAGCTTAAATAAATTGAACAAAATTGTATTTTTAACTCTGTAAATATTGTTAAGATAAATAAGGCATAGTTATCCTGCAGTTATGTACAGGCTCTTCAGTTTTATTGTAATGTGTTTTTTATCCTTTTTGTCACTTTAGAATAGTTATTTGGAAGAGACTGATCCCCAAGTCACGGGTATATCCTAGTTTGGGGGTCCAGGGTAATTTAAGGAAATTGTACATTTTGTTTGAATAAATAAAGATTATTATTATAAGAGATACATTTTGTATCGATTGCCACTGTGAAATCACTTCTGATTTTGAATCCTGACCTTAGGAGATGATTAACTATGTGAAGATTTGAATACAAATTAATCTGTTGAACAAATTTATTCATCACTTATAGTTTAAATTTTGACCTCACTAACTGTACCCGAAAAACACCGCGTAGTATAGTGGACACAATTCCAGCAGTAGGTCTTCAGGTGGGTACAATACAGCAGTAGGTAGGACTTCAGCCGAGGTCTGGCGATGAACTATACTCAAACTCATATTTTTTTATTCAAATAAACTTTTGTATCGTCGAGAGAATCTACCATTAGTTGCCATTCTTCAGTTCAATCCAGTTCAGTCCAAGACGAACCAGCAAGAAATTCGAAGGTTGCTCTTTTGAAAAAAAAAAATTTACAATGACAAATAAAATGACATTATAATTTTTTTTTACAAGTATCTAAGCATTGCTGGAGCGAGTCAAATCCATGCTCTTTATCATTTACATAATCTTCAACAGTGTATTAAGGCTAAAGCGATGAATAGAGCAACAGACAATCCCAGACAAAAGTAATGCAATGCCGCCAACACTGCGCTAAGTCCATCGAAACTTGCCCCAAGTTTCACTTGGCTTTTCAAAATGTACACTTGTCTACATTTTGTTTCTAGAGAGAAACACTAGATCTTTTCACGAAAAGCTTTCCTGCATCCCAAATATTTCCACTCAACTACAGAGAGGAGAACTTAATGTTTTAACACGTTAGTGTGGGTGGGATTTTACCTTCAAAATCATATAATACTAATATTATAAATGCGAAAGTGTGTTTGTTTGTTGGTTTGTACTTCAATCACGCCGCAACGGAGCAACGGATTGACGTGATTTTTGACATGGGCATAGTTGAGGACCTGGAGAGTGACATAGACTACTTACTTTTATCCCGGAAAATTAAGTATTTCCGGTGGGAATAAAAAAAACTTAAACCACGCGGACGAAGTCGCGGTCATCAGCTAGTAAAAAATAAATCTATTCTAGGTGATGGTCGCGCTCGCGGCTTAGAGTGAATTTATGTTACATGTATCCTACGGGAACCGTGCATTTTTGTGAAAAACGTAGCCTACCTTATTTATATACTCGGCATAAAAAATTACCAACATAGTTTTTATAAAATATTATCTCTGCAGTAGATAAAATATCTCAATACGCGATGATTCACCATGGATATATACCTGTATACCAGGACGACATACAGGTTGAGAAACCGGCAGACTATCCTAGACGAGTCTTGCAATACCTCTTTCGGGCTGCGAGTGAACTGCCACGGAATCCCCATAGCTGTATCTATAACCTTCACATGATAGTTAAAAAATAATCTCTTATTTAGGACCATCTGAGACTCTTTAAATGCTTCAATGAGCAAATATTCTAAACTGCTTGAATCCTTACGTAGTCCGTAAACATGTTAAATATACACTGCCTAAAGTGTTGTATACCGATACTAGCGCGATCCCGTGACCCCATACCGTCCCAGGCACCTGGCGAAGGCGGCACGGGCTCTATTAAATATTGAAAACCAATATCTTTGCCTCCGTCCGTCGCAGGTGGACACAACTCTATGTAGGTACACCACGCCTTGTGTACACAATGCTAGCTGCTGTCTGACAGTAGAATAATATGTCGTAGCAACTCCCATGACGATCCCGACACGTAAGTTTAAGACTGATTTATTTAGTGATATTTGTTGTTTAGCTAATTGAATTGGTAAAAACTAGCTGAGAAACGTAAAAAATCGATGAGATGAGCCTTCCGAAGTAGCCTTCGGCTGTCATTAATTGTCAGTCATCATTACCATTAATAGTGCCCCAACTAATGATTACTATGCACTCTTTTCAGCTAGGTTATATCGGTATATTACAGTTCTTTTCTATTTCTATGGATCATACTGGAATCCTGAAACCTTAGTGATAGGATTGCAAGAGCGTTTAGAGAGAGTTTCTGGCCATGGCTAGTTAGCCATGGCCAGAAACTCTCTCTAAACGATTCTCAATGATCCAACCACTATCCGAGCAAGACAACTAGCTCGAACTATAAGGGAAGGGTAGTCTAAAATATAAATGAAAGAAAAACGTAAGAAACGAAAATAACTCCCAGAATAAAAGTGGGAGAAGTGGGAAAGTTTTTATTTTGTACAGATTGTCTATACTTTATATATTTTTACACACAGTCTCTGACAGTAGATTGTGTAGGAGAATGTTTACACTTTTAAAAACATTTGTAAAGCCTACAATTTTGCCAAATAAATGATATATGATTATAATAATAGGAATGCATAAGCTAGTTGACTTGAAGTCTACTCACTCTTCCAGACCACGTTACTCGCTCGTTAGCTCGCTCTGTATGAACAAGGTTTAAATGAAACTGACGCGGAATTTATGCCTTTTTCTATTGAGTTTTACTGTTGCGACGTTTGCCTTGCCTAGCTAAAGTTGCTGGTAGATTGATGGCTTGCTTGTTTATGTACCGGGCAAAAAGTTACTTCGCAAACAAACCTCTTAACAAATTAAAGCACTCTTAGCTCGTAGAGAAGGGGTTGTTTCAAACTAATTCCATTTCGATGATTGTCGAAGTACGTCTGATTTCAACAAAAAGTACCTACTTTTTTTTTTTATTACACTACAAGAAAGTAGCGAGCTAGTCTGCTAGAGGTATGGCCTATATTATATCCACACCTCTAATCGGTTTCTGTACGGCATCGTACTGAAACGCCACATCGCTTGACGGCAGGACTTTGCCAGCAGGGGGTTACTAGACAAGGCATTTAAAAAAAACATATATATATTAAAATAGCTATTTATGCAACTGTATCGTAATGAGGGTCATTTTAATTCGAGTGCTGTTTTTTGATACGAGGCTTGCCGAGTATCAAAATAGGATAGTACGAGAATTAAAATGACTAATTACGTACAGTTACATACAAGATTTTATCTACGACAAGGACGTCTTTATAATTTTTTACTTTGTAAATTAATAAAAAAGTCAAATCAATTGACTGGTTGGGAAAGTGCCAGAACCCAGAGCCGCTAAGCTATAGGTATCCTATTTATGAAGATAACCATATCGATACAGCTACGACTCATAACGATACAGCTCCCATACAACGAACTGTATTGTTATGAGAAGCAAACACGAAAGAGGGTTCAATTCGATATAGTTGTCAAATTCGAAATTGGAACTTTTCGATGCTGGAGTAGATAATAATATATTATAATATTATATTAAGGCATATTTTTTAAAAAAAGGCTGAAGCTTCCCACCAGAGCAAAGAATGAAAATCCAGATCTATGCTAATATTATAAATGCGAAAGGTTGGGACCACGGCCCTCCACACTACATTAGGGAGGTCATCAAAGTCAAAACAAAAAAACGACGTAACCGAACGACTGATCCAACTAAGTATCATAATTACTAATTACTGTTCTGCCGACTTCTGTCGCTTGATTCAATACCGTCTCGCATCTATGACTGCTCTGACTACGTGTCTCACTGAACCGACAGTATAAAATATCTCTTTAGGTTGTGTTAATACTAAAAACAAACTCCAAGGTGGCGTGCACTGGGTTTGAAATACGGTATGCAGTACTGTTAGGTTACCTATTTACGGACTTTGATGATGAAAAATGAGCGAGGAGCTGCTTCAGATTGGGCAAACAGCAGTTTTTATGCATCTGTCGACGACCTCCGAGGCGCAGTGTGTAGCGCTGTTGCCTTAAAGTGCGGAGGTCCCGGGTTCGATCCCCGGCAGGGTCAATTTGGGAATTTATAATTTCTGCATTTTCCCTGGTCTGGCCTGGTGGGAGGCTTCGGCCGTGACTAGTTACCACCCTACCGGCAAAGACGTGCCGCCAAGCGATTTAGCGTTCCGGTACGATGCCGTGTAGAAACCGTTGGGGTATGGGTTTAATATAACTGCCATGCCCCTAACAGGTTAGCCCGCTACCATCTTAGACTGCATCATCACTTACCATCAGGTGAGATCGCAGTCAAGGGCTAGCTTGTAGAGGATAAAAAAAAACTGTGTCCTGCACGCCACTAGCGTCCATATAGTAATAGTAAGCGTTTTGTCACACATTACTTACCTACGATACTTCCAGTCAGCGACCCTGTTGGGACGTGACAAGTAACACCTCATTTCTGCTGACAATGTGTACCTTTTGATATGTCGACATGTTGTATAACCTGAATCGAAACTACTACACATAGATTGAACTATGCCTAGGGAATGTCATTAATGTAGAAAGATCTTAGAAATAATATTTTTTCCATTGTCGAGTTACTATGAGGTACTCAATACAACAGCGATCTAGACCAAGTTGTGATTATCAGATCGCTATAATTGCAATCGATATGTTAGTCTGAATTACAATATCAGAAAGCGAGCAATAGTCAAGTAAAAGATGCAAGTGCATCTTCTAGTGAGGGAGCGTTAGCCACTCAGCAATATTTACAATCGTTCAGACTGTAGCCTTTTCAAGATATAGACTGTTAAGTGTGTGATGAAGTCGGTTTAACCAGACTTTATTTGCTACCGTTTAACTTTCAATCTTTCAGATTATTACCTACTTGTGCTAAACTGGCCGTAACTAATTATTATTACCTAATCTGAGAAATCTAACAGCCAAGTATGAAATAAACCCAATCGAAAGAAGACGCCAGTTAGTGTATCACTTTACCCCTATAACGAACCGCCACATCGGCACCTAAACACCGGGTCTCACCTCTTGTACGGCCTTCACACAATACGTTCATTACGGCGGGTCCACGCGCCGCTAATTTCCCGCGTGGCCCATAAATTATGTGCACTTGCTACCTCCACCCCGACCGACCCATTAAAAACCGCCCCCTACCCTCGCGTGGTCCGAACCACCGCCGCCGGCTGAAAAGTCGGCTAAACTTTAAAAATAAGTTTACGAAATATGAGCGAAAAACGTAATAAAAGAAGATTTGATGTATACTCGTATATTCAATATAGGTTTTCCGAGAGATCTGTTATAAAAAGATGTAAGTATTAGAAAAAGTTAAAAAAAACTATTCACTTTTTGACAATATTATCTTATCCAATTTGGAGGAACACAATGCACGAGGCTCTATGAAGTATTATCACACTTTTTAACTACTGAATATTGGTCTATTGAAGGTCAACGAACGCTCAAAATTGATCAAGCTTAACTTAGCTGCGTTTTATGTTACTGGCGGACCTTAAAATTGTTCTCTATAAAATTGTTCGAATAGTCTTTGTGCTCATGTTAAATGTTAAATGTTGAAACAACGTTTTCTATTCCGAACGCTGTGGCATCCATTCCTTGCTTTTACGACAATTCCGCATTATATCCCCCTGGGTGATGAGTTATTGTTATTGTTTTTAGATCTTTTGAAAGTATATCAGTACATACCTACTACACTATTAGTACATAATTTATCACTATAATATTAAAGTTAAGGATACTGGTTACCCTGTGGTTACGGCTTAATTGCTCTAAAGGATAGGAGGCTTTCCTATCCTTTAGAGCAATGTGCACTTATCAGAAGGAAAAGATAGAGAACCAATCTGCATGCCTGAGAAATGTCTATTCGATAGAGTACTTATTAGATTATAGAGATAGAGAGAGATCGAATTATATACTATACTTTACTTTTGCGCATAGAGTTATCACTCTGTGGGTGGGTGAAGTCCGCCAATTTGCACTTGGCCAGCGTGGTAGCCTCAAACCTTCTGATTCTGGGCCAGGGATGAATAATCTAACTTATCAATCTACTGATTTGCTACTGATTAATCAAAAAGTACCTCCTGAATCAAAAGTAGTAAAAAAAACATTAAAAAAGTTATGTTTGATTGAAGTTAACCATATTTATTTTGAATAACACTTACAGCAATGGTTTATCTCTCAGATTTAGTGAATCGTGGTTAGAAATGAAAATAATCATGGCTCAGGGCAGAAGGCGCCTGTGGTGTTGCGGCGGCGGTTTAGTGTTGTGTTGTGTTGTGGCGGTTTATGAATTGTTTTCTATTGTGTCCGGTAAGTGCGCCATAAATATCGCTGCACCCTCGAGACTTGGCAGCGTGAAGCTGGTACTACTGTTCCATTGATGAAGCGAAAATATACATTGCTTGTAGGATGCTATGACACACCGTGGTTTTCATTTAAGCAGTAACTTTTCGAAAACTTGAAAGTTTCTTGCTGAATCTTTTGACCACCTTAATCTATGATCGTCAAGATTATATTAAGTAATGAAATTTTAACGAAAACTAATTTCAGTCTCACGAAGTTCTGAGGAAGAATTGAAAAATCACTTGTTTCTTAATATATTTCCCACTAATTTAGGTGCGAATTTTCTTCCTCTTCAGCACGTTCAGTACTCACCTCAAATGAGGAAAAAGCGTAATATTTTATCAGAAAGTGATACACAAACCTCATGCCCGATCAAACAAATCCAAGCTACCGCCGTTACTGCAGAGGATTGCTATTGATAATGATCCTGCTTGCCTACTTCGAAGATTTAATATTGAAGCAAATAGTTTTTGTATCAGACTGACGCACAAACAATGTTCTTCATAATAGTTTCACATAACTAACAACAAAGATATGAATCGTTATAGCTTTGCGCTAACTGTGCGACTGCAGCTCGCCTCCCCATCCGTCTCTGTCCAAACATCCCCGACGTACCGTCCGATTCCCACAGCACAGAATCTAGAATACACCCTGATGCAGTCCGTGTATATAAAATGCAACACTTTATTGTCTATCTGTTAGTCAAGAAACCTCGTGTGAGAATATTTATATACATTACATAAGTAAGATTATTTTAGTTACTATTATTACCATTAAATCCATACTAATATTATAATGCGAAAGTGTGCATGTCTGTCTGTATGCTATGCTTTCATGGCCCATCTATTCAACCGATTTTGATGAAATTTGGTACAAGGATAGGCTTTTTATCCCGGAAAAATAAGGAGTTCCCCCGGGAATCAAAAAACTTAAACCACTCGGACGAAGTCGCGGGCATAATCTAATTACCTACTATTAAATTATTTAGTTACTATTAAATACTTTAGTTATTACTAGCTAATGCCCGCGACTTTGTCCGCGTGGATTGAGGTTTTACAGTTCCCACGGGAACTCTTTAATTTTCTGAGATAAAATGTGTTATTCCAGACTATAATCTATCTCTGTGCAAATTTCATCCATATTCGTTCAGCCGATCCGGCGTGATTGAGCAACAAACATCCATCCATTCATCCATACATCCAACCATCCCAACCATCCCAACTTTCGCATTTATAAAATTATAGTATATAGTATAGATTACTTTAGTTAGTAGCGAGAAACGAATCTATCTGTAAATACCTATTGCTGAGTACTGTATTTAATTTTAGTTTGTTTTTAATCAGGTTGCAATTAAATCGCGAATGTTGTGCCTTTACCTCGCCTGGCGATCACAAACCCGTAAGCTCCAGAACTAATAAACATTTTAATTTAACTTACTGGATTCAATTTACGCTGGCAGCGAATCGAAGAAAAGTTCTTTATTTTGTGCACACACAATCTCTAATTATGTTTTCCTGTCGTATTTTTAGTTAAAAATATCATCCACATCATCATGAATTCACCGAAGTAACTGGAATTATGCTTTAACTTGCCGACGAACCCGCGACTGCCCAAGAAGGAAGCTGGACGTCTAAGCGACTAAGCTATTGCCGCTTTCTGTTCCAAAAAACATTATCACTTTTAAATCAAAAAAAAAAAAAAAAAAAAAATTTAAAAATTGTATTATTGTTACATTAAAGCGTGTTATATGCTATAACGGCATGTCGTTGAGTCGGCACCGCGGCCAATATCGCGGGGCTCGCGATACAATGCCCTATTTGATTTCCTGATAAACTACATTTTATATTGAAGCTGAACTGAACGAGTAAAAGTAAGGTTTATTTCACTCAGCAACTTTCACCTTTAACTTTTTAAGCACTTTTTACCCGACATCAGATCGCATAGCATCATAGTAGATCGCAGGGGTATATGGGCAAAATGAGGTTTTAGTGGTCAAGAAACCTTAATTTTGAATTAGTACAATCTACAGTCTACTAGCGGTTTCCCTCAACTTCATGCGCGTGGAGTACACAATTTAAAACCCTCCTTTTACTTCCTTATGGGTTGAATTTACAAAAATCCTTTCTTAGTGGAACACTACATCTTAACAGCTATCTGCATGCCAAGTCTCAGGCAGATTCTTCAAGTGATTAGAGCTGTGCGTTGATAGATCAGGCAGTCATCTTTTCCTTTTAAATATTCAGATGACATACGGATCCGAGACATGGTCGCTAACTATATTTTAACTCTGCATTTTACACAAAAAACTGTTACGCAATGTGTGTAGAATTGTACAATAAGCTGCCACAGGGATTTAAAGAGAAAAATATGTCGTTACATGTGTTTAAACGTAAACTTTTTGAATGGCTCTTATTCAATTGTTTCTATAGTGTGGCTGAATACTTAAATCAATAATTTGACTACTATTTTATTTAATAATTTGACATTTTATTCTTTCTTATGATATAGTTGTAAATGTAATAGGTATGTAATCTCTTATTAAGCACCTACCTTGACATCATTATTATTTTTAAGTCCAATCTTTTCTTATATTATGACATACTTAAATGTTCTAATAAATATGATAATAAGAAATATGTAAAATAAATGATTATATGTAGAATCGTATTTTGATAATATTATATTGTATTTTACTAATTTTAATATTGCATGCCGTATTAAGGTATTTGGATGTACAATATCTAGATAACACCAAGTAAACCCAAATGTGCAATAAATAAATGATTGATTGATTGATTGATTGATTGATATAAACGTGATAAGAAGGCTCGGGATTACAGTAGGCAATAAATGAGCTATGCTGCGAGTTTCCCTGAGTAATCAATTCAGAAATAAGAAGATCCGCAGGAGAAACAGAGTAACCGACATATCTCAATCCTTGAATGGCGATGATATTTAAGTAGAATGTTAAGCAGTGCATTTGTGTGTTTAAGGTAGGAGCCCTAACTTTAGACAAACGAAGTACTGTGTTAACGATACGGACATAAAACCCTACCTTCAGCTTACGCAGCGTGTTTACGTCGCGTTTAAACGCACCAAGAAACCTGTACCTGTAGGTCGCAATGTTCCGCCTCGTTAGCGCTTAAAACTTATGTTCCAAACTGGACGGAATCATTACAGTTCAGGAATAAACTTTATACTTCTCTCAAGTTATACGGGTACTTTTAAGCAAAAATGTTTTTGAACTTTTGTCTATTTTTTCTATTGGAAAAACCAGATTTGCTAACACTTTAAAAGAATTCGTTAGAATTTATTCATTTATTTTAGGATTTTGGATACCATATTTTTTCCGTTTCATTTAATATATTTTATGTATAATATATTGCCTTTAGAAAAATGAGTATAATTACACCACAATTTTATAGACCAAAAGCTAGAATAAAACACAGGCAGACCAAATAGACCGCATAGTCTGTGTTAGGATTGGTTATTGAGATTCCTAAATTAAAAGTGACCACTATCTTAATAGCAACAATTTCTAGGCTAAGGGTGCGTTTTGACTGAAGCGGAGACGAGCGTAGTGGAACGCAAAGTCCAATTAGACGAATAAAAAAATGAGTGATTTATCATGGCATCTAACAATAACCAGATTGGTGTATTGAAATCACCTCTGCTCCATTCCGCTTCGGACTGACTGATATCAATTCAACGTACCTACTACAGCAAAATATACTGCTGATGTAAGAAACTTGAGATTAATCACCAAACCACAGAGGTTATCAAAAATTCCACACACACTTTCTGCAGTATTTTAGTACAAAATGAGACTTTGTTTTTTGAAGGATTCTGTAGTCGGCGTTCAATAAAATAATGCGCGTTATATTCTGAGCATCGGCTGTATTCGGGCGGTTTCAAATCAAATCAAATCAAATCAAATCTTTTTTATTCAAATAAACTTTTACAAGTACTTTTGAATCGTCAAGTGAATCTACCACTGGTTCGGAATGCCATTCCTACCGAGAAGAACCAGCAAGAAACTCGGTGGTTGCTCTTTTTTAAATAATTCATTTACAATTACTATATCAATGTGTACATAAGTAACCGCTGTCCCTAGCATTGCTGGAGCGATCAAATCCATGCTCCTCTATCATTTCCATAATCTTCAACAGTATAATAAGTTTTTTTCAGGAGCATACTTTTAATGGATTTCTTAAATTTGTTTATTCAATTCATGTCAAAGACGGGCAGACAGAAAGTAGCCCCATTCCCGCCGGTGGCACCCGTTCACGAGCATGACGCATGATCCAGCCATTGCTTCGCTCGACCATATTTGAGGGAATGTAACAACCCGCACCACACGACACCACCACAGAAATGTTTAAAGAGAGCGTGACATACTCAGTCTACCCGTATCAAAGCATCGAATTGAATACTAATATTCAAACACTAATTTATAATAAGTAACCGCTGTCCCCAGCATTGCTGGAGCGATCAAATCCATGCTCCTCTATCATTTACATAATCTTCAACAGTATAATAAGCTTTTTTCAGGAGCATACTTTTAATGGATTTCTTAAATTTATTTATTGGCAAGTCCAAAATAGGTTGTGGAACTTTGTTATAGAAAATAATGCCCATTCCCACGAATGACCTTCTGACTTTTTTGAGGCGGAGCGATGGAGTCACGAGCTTATTACGGCCTCTAGTTGGCCTATCGTGCAGATCGCATTTTTTTTTATAATTATGGATGTGCTGTTTTACAAAAATTATATTACTGTAAATATATTGCGAGGCTACTGTTAGAATACCAATTTCTTTAAATTTCTCTCTAAGTGAATCACGCGGTTTTAAATTATAAATTGCTCGTATTGCCCTTTTTTGTAGTACAAAAATTTTTTGAATATCTGCCGCTTTACCCCACAGTAAGATTCCGTAAGACATAATGCTATGGAAATAAGCAAAATATACGATCCTGGCAGTTTCGATGTCAGTTAACTGTCGAATCTTTCTGACAGCGTAAGCAGCAGAACTAAGCTTGCCAGCAAGTGTTGATATATGGGTGCCCCATTGAAGCTTTGCGTCCAAGGTCACCCCCAGGAACACAGTAGTATCTTCTATTTTCAACATGTCATTATTTACCATTAGTTTTATATCACTTTTCATATGTTGTGTTTGCTTTTCATATGTTTCGGAAATTAATTCTTCACAAGTGGATACGATGCGTGTAATAACTCGCGTTGTTTCCTTATGTTTGAATTGTACTTATAACATCGTGTAATAATAAGTAAGAAGTCGGTTAAAAATACGTAAGTTGTAAGAGGGTCAATGAGTAACAGTAAATCAATTGCACAAAACGGTCGAAAAATTATTGTTGTACTCGTAGAAATCATACTTAATTTTATAAATGCGAAAGTGTGTTTGTTTGTAGCTTTATTTGTTTGTTGGTTTGTTCTTCAGTCAAACCACAACATAGCAACGGAGCGACGTAATTTTTGGCATGGGTATATAGTTGAGGACCTGGAGAATGAATACTTTTTCGAAATGAAAAAAAACTCAAAACACGCGGACGAATTCGCGGGCATCAGCTAGTAGATTGCAATAATTCAAAAATAAAGGTTTATTGACCACTTAAACCTAATTTTACCCATACCCGGTCCTCCTTTATGAAAAAGGTATCTTAATTTTGTTTACCTTCTAAACTCTCTTGTGACCTTTGAAATTTACCTTTTTTACAACACAGTAATATTCGGACGCATAGGTACGTTACAATAATAAAGATGTTCAATGTCCAAAGCTTTGGCTTTCACATATCGAAATAATCTAAAATTCTATAAAACCCTGCGCTTCGGTATCACAATGATCTGCACCATCCTGGAATAGGCGGAATTCGCGGGCTGCCCGGAATTCCGGGATTTTACTGCTACTGCTACGCCTAACAAACGACAGTCACTGTCGCATTCACCAAATCTCTAAGCGAATGCGCAAAGCAAATTCATGACGAAAATCTATCTACCTAAACTACTCCCTGTCTTGTCCTCGTTCATTCGACAACTTAACTGTTTCTCTAGTTGTGGTATACCTGAGGATCGTGACCCAATATCACAAAAAGGAGATAGATCATAAATAATAAATGATTAATTTTTTTCACCTCGGGCAATTTGTGTCACTTATGATAAGTCAAACACTACCACCGCGCGGTTCGGAAATCTGTTGTACTGAGAAGAGCCGGCAAGAAACTCAGCAGTTGCAGCAATAGACGCTGGGGTCCCGAGGTAATGGCGATCTCTCAACGAAACGGAAAGTGCAAGGTTCAAAGACCTCCACTACGAGGACGGAAGCAAACGAAAATGAACAAGTAAATTTTATTTTACTCTTGTTTAACGTAGTATTTTACTTGTTTTATAAAAAATAAGCTAATTTAATGTATGCCTTTCGCAACAGAAAGGGGAAGCAGAAGACAAACAGCGTCGCCGGCGCCGCGACAATCGCGGAAATGCACGCAGCGAGCCGCGACACAAAACACTGCCAGCGCCCCTGACTCCCGCGCGCACCAACAAACACTTCGGATATGACAAGTTATTTTTATCCAATTCCCAAACCGACCCTGCCGGCAGTTCCTGATTATAAAACAACAGCGCCAAGGCGCCAGGGAGGTCGTCAAAATATGAAGTGGGTCTAAACATGTCTTTTATAAGTCTGGCACAGCCAGCCAGTCAACAGCCACCCACAAACATGGGCAGAACCAGAGAAACCAGAAATGCGTTACCGGCTTTAAAAAAAGGGGTATATCCTCTCCACGTATAGAGCAATAAATTGTTAAGGCCTGGATAAAAACAGAAATAAAAATCAATTGATTCTTGTACATTGTAGCATATTATAATCAAAGGATTCCATCTGTATTGAGTTGAATTTTTTGAATTTTCAATAATAATTATTGTACTTCCATTAGTTATATTAGACAGAGTATGGGCTGGACTGCACTGTGTTAAGTTAACAGTGGGGGTGAAAAGTGCACTGTGTTATGTGATTAGTGAAATCAACGTGTAAACGTTACGTGTGAAGTGCGAGTGTATGTTAAATAACACACTTTTACCTGCAGTGTTCACTAATTATCAGTGTGTGAATATTTACATATCACCACAAAATATGTTAATCATATCTGCACTTTTCACTATCCCATTATTATGGGCTGGTTCTCTTCAAACTAAATATTATTTTCAAATAAAATAGTATTGCGATGCCTTCTTCTATTCTTCGCACAGCACTGCATTGCATAACAGAGGTACATTCAAGCGGCTCATCTCGTGAGATGCACATTTGCACCTCGCCCTCGACGCGACCTCTTTGTGCCACCTTTTAGGTTATCACAACTCCTATTCTTATAAACTTACACCCTACAACACAGGCACTGACACAACCGATGCTTCAAACCAAGCGATTTTAAATCTTATACAAATCAGGTATAAAATTGAAAATTGGATAAATAGATTTAGCAAATTTGTTCTCGCGTAAATATTTCGTTGGCACAAAACATATAGAGTCGAATTTCCGTAAAAATATTAAACTGCTTTCTGATGCAGACGCTTTGAACGCCATGTACCTGCATGATCACTCGTTAAAGGCGACAATAAAATAACACTTCTGAAGTTTGATTTGTAGGATTCCCTTTCAACCGGTACGGGTTGGATTTGATATCTTTTAAAATACAGTTCACGAAGCAAACGATTTTACGAAGTCATAGCGATATTCCGTTATTCCAACATATTATGCTCGTTCTCGATACAACGGAGCTTCTGTAATGTATTTCTTTTATGAAAACCTAGAACATTATTTCCGTATCTATTTATATGCCAGTCAATCGACCAAGATTTAGTCAAGTTTGAGTTTAAGGAATGTATTCTTTAGAATACCGCAACTCAAATCGTTTTTGTTCAAGTAGACATTGACAAGTGATTTTGAATCAACCACTGGTTCGGAATGCCATTCCTACCGAGGAGAACCAGCAAGAACACGGTGGTTGCTCTTTTGAAAAAAAAAATTTACAATTATATCAATGTGTGTATGTAACCGCTGTCCTTAGCATTGCTGGGGCGAGTCAAATCCATACTCTTTTATCATTTACATAATCTTCAATATTATAATAGGCTTTTTTCAGTATGTAACTAATAATAAACTAAAATAATATGTCTAGACTGTTATAATCATGATTAGCTCAATTATGTAAACTATGTAACTTTTAAGGAGTTATTTAACTTACTTTAACGATGAAGGAAAACATTGTGAAGATCGAAGAAGTCGATCGTGTCAAGTTTGAGTTATTTTAATCCCGGAAATATAAGAAGTTCCCGGGGAATTACAAAAACTTAATCCACGCAGACGAAGGCGCGGGCTTCGTTAAAAATAAAATAGTATCTATTTTAAATCAAAGTCATAAAATTTATTTGCTATAATTTTGTAATTTTAATGTTTTCTATAACCATTCTATAAATAATGTATAGTGCTAAGCTGACGGCGATTAAGCAAATCCATCGCAGCTCGCAATGGAAAAAAGGCTTTAATCAACGTTGTATCACATCTGCATAAAGCTGGCTTATCGGTGCATATTTGCATCGCAGTAATTTAGATGCCGCTGCGGGCCGGAACGCGCCGCCCAACGCTTGAACAATCAAATTAAAAAATGTTATAATAATATGTTCAATGAATTATACTTTAAATACTCAATCCAAGAGAGACTTAATTCTTATTCTATTTAAGACATTGTCCTACGTCTGCACCAAACGCGACAACGCGACGAGTTACGGTCCTACACCACCCAACTGTCTTGAAGACTCAGCAGTCAGCATGCTTACGCTTTGTGATGAAAAAGGTAATGTTACTCGTATTTACCATTTGTCTGCCCAAAAGACAAGCTGGCTGAGCGCCATACTGGACGTGTTGTTTTGAATAACCATTTGTAAACACGCGCTCGGGCACCCTAGACCTTACGAATTGTCATCTTCATCAGCCTGTAGACGTCCACTGTTGGACATAGACCTTCCGTAATGAGTGCCACCACACCCGGCTTTCCTCATCCAGCCACAACCCGTCACCCTCTTACGAATACTACTGATAATATTTTCGTCATCGTACTACTACCATGACGAAAATATTATCATTAAATTCAAATTCCATTATTGCAGCGAAGCTAGTCCACGTGGACGAGGTAAAATAACGCTAAGAGCAAAACGGCATCCAACGCCTGAATAAACAAGCGATATAATGAATAGTTATATTATACAATCTGAGACAGAGATTGCTTCTTCTCAGTCTGTTTAATGAACACGATCTCGAGCACTCAGTTCGAGTCTCGAGCACAAAACAGTACAAAGTATTAGATACAGCTTTTTGAAATATAATTTTGTCTGAGGAAGTAGTCATGAATATAATACTAGATGATGCCCGCGACTTCAACCGCGTGGATTGATGTTTTTTAACTCTTCAATTTTCCGGGATAAAAAGTAGCCTATGTCCTTCCCCGGGATGTTAACTATCTCTGTACCAAATTTCATCAAAATCTGTTGAATAGTTGGGCTGTGAAAGCGTAGCAGACAGACAGACAGACAAGCTTTCGCATTTATAATATTAGTATGAATTAAGGAATAAACCAATTATTATAGCCATGACAGTTACTATATAGACTGATAATAATCGTTCATAGTTAAATCGAAGGAATCGAAGTGGTCTTATTACCGATTTTCCGAGGAACGTTTAACGTACGAATAAACTTTGTAGTTTTGTGATATTGTATACGAATTCTGTAAAAAATCTAATTTATTCCTATTTTTATTTTTGTTAGTAGGTATATAAGGATTTTAGATTAACCCGGCGTGATGGGGGTGGAAAAGTGATACACGGACGTTGGGGTGGGTCTCACCGACCCGTTCATTAATGTCAAAATTATTCCAATACTTTATAAATAATAAAGATTATATTTATACGTGTTTAGTTTTTTGAGTATTTATGTGAATAAATGAAACACAAATATTTTGTTATATTATGTTTTAATTATATTTAATAGAACTTTAAAAATATAACGAAAATTGTCAAAAAAAATATTCTCTTCTACTTAAATGTAATAATATTATTAATTAACAATCAGTCTTAACGTTTTAATGGCACTTTTTTGTAGGAAACTAAATAAATTTGAGAAAAAAAAAACAATTAATAACTTGGAATCATTATCTTTGGTACAGTCAGCACATAAAGGTACTATAGGTATGTTCTATTTCTATGCAATCGAATAGACAGTGGAATATCATCATCATCATCAGACTCTGAGATATCTTGTTCTGTGTCACTAGGATTACTACGCTCACTCAAGTGATCTTCTTCGTCGAACACATCCTGGTCTGACAACTCAGAATCAGAGTCAGACTCTTGTAAAATTGCAAGAATACGCTGTCGTTCTGCCTCTTCACGGTCCATTTTTTACTAAGTACCTACAAAAAATACAAATAAAATACATTGAACTATATATAACCAGCTATAATTGTAAATAACAACAAAAAATCAAATTTAAAAAGGATAAAAACACAGATAATAAGTAAAACAATATCTATACAAAATGGCGCAAAATTGTTACATTGACTGCGGGGATGGGTCTCACATACCTTTTTCAATTTTGTGTACCTGTATCTCCCACTGCGGCTGTGGCACGACTAACGTGTTGCTTGCGACGCATAGAACAACTCAACAGCTCCAGCTATTGAGAAGAGCAGCAACGTCGCACGCATAGTAACCGAACTACAAGCGAAATAAAATGTGACGGGTCGCACAGACCCAGCCCCCATGA
This sequence comes from Erebia aethiops, assembly GCA_923060345.2. Classification (NCBI taxonomy): domain Eukaryota; kingdom Metazoa; phylum Arthropoda; class Insecta; order Lepidoptera; family Nymphalidae; genus Erebia; species Erebia aethiops. The sequence goes on along the minus strand of OV281081.1, from coordinate 14,480,427 downwards.
CGCCGGGTTAACGTTTAGTCTATAAGTTTTTATTATATCTTGTAATTTTGTTTTAAATGAATAAATTAATATGAATATAATTTAAAAAAAAAAGTTAAAAAAAAAATTATTCCTTGGTTAAACATTATTCGGAGTTGGTTAAATCGGCACTTAGTCGTATGCGAAAAAATCTGCAATGACACGACTTTCAGTAAATATAGAGATTGCGACATAAAAATATTATGTAATAATATACTGGTATATTATATTGTTATGTATATTATATGTTTACTGAGGCATTTTCTCATGTATTATCCTGAAAAAGCGAAAAGTATAACATCCAACTTTTTCATTAACTTTATTTACTCCTTAAAAGACGACATAATTCATCAATACAATAAATACTGTAGGTATCAAAAAAATGTGCCATCGTTTACTTTGTAAGAAAAATTCGAAATAATTTCCATCAATACAATGTTGTCCCTAATAAAACTCAGTGTATTGTGGGTAGCGGTATTGTGGGGAGCGCGGGTATTGGGGCATGATATCGGCCCACAATGGGCTCCCGCAATAAATGAGCGCCTCCGGACGCGCGATCTCCATTAGCCGAATTACACGTGACATGTGCTCTGCGGTTATAAGGCGACAAATATTAACAACAACTTTATTTATTCCCTCTCTCCTATGAGAGTGGAGGTCTGTGCCCAGCAGTGGGACGTTAATAGGCTGCAGTGGTGTAGTGGTGAAGTGGTGGTTATTATACACATATACACAAGGCAAGTCCATTGGCAGTCTAACTAGCTCTGGCAAGATCCCTGATTTAATGCATCAATCAGTCGCATATTCTGGGGACACACTACCATCGCTTAAAGCAGTATCATTTTAAAACTTTGACGTCCCTCAAATAAGGATGAAAATTCTGAAAAAAGAGCGTTAACAATATCAAAATAATACTGTTTTATTGGTTCTGTTCATAGCACAGAATACATAATAATAATTTTATATAATACGTCTGTTGTCTATGTTCTACCATTTCTGATTCGGGGGTAGTGAAATGGAAATCAGACTAAATTACTAAATTTGAGAATCACCAAAACCACTAGGGTTTGACTGAGGTCCAAAATTTCCTAGAAAACTAGTAAGAGGCAAATTAAACAAGTAAAAACATCTCTGACCTTTCCCGATTGCCGTAAAACTGAAGAAGTCTGCGTAATTTCGGTGTTCTTGGCGCAGTTCCCCCATCCGGCTTATAGATGGCGCACAATTAAACTGTAAATTGCCCCTCCTTCCCCTTTCCCCCCTTCCCCCGTTGTGTCCTGCCGGTATTTATGCCGTCGTTAAGTCACCGCGGTGGATTTACTGGGACGGAAGCGCACCGGCACATGGAAGATATCGGACTACATAGATTGTGGAGAGTATTAATAGTGATTCCTAGAAAGCTGTTTTATAGACTGACGGCTCTTTTGGACGGATTCCTTATAAAATACATAAGATTATGCTGTATTTACTTACATGAGAAAATTAAATGAATATGTATTTGCAGGCTCTTACTGGGTCCAGAAACTTGGTACTTTGTGTGTAAGTTATCCCTTAAAATTAAGAGGTTCCCGATTTAATGAATAAAATAGGATGAATCTCAATAATTGTATTTTTTTCATCCCCCTACAAGTTAGAATTTAGTTATGTTTTTCACATGCAACATAGCTTACAACACATTGAAAATTTTAGTTATAATTGCACTTCCTGTGAACAGCTAATTTCATCTAAACATAATAAGCGATCCATTGTAAAGCTTGTGGCAGCGCGCTCCATAGCACCAATATAGTTATTTGTATGGTGATTTATATTAATTTTAGTTATAATTGCACTTCCTGTGAACAGCTAATTTCATCTAAACATAATAAGCGATCCATTGTAAAGCTTGTGGCAGCGCGCTCCATAGCACCAATATAGTTATTTGTATGGTGATTTATATTAATTTTAGTTATAATTGCACTTCCTGTGAACAGCTAATTTCATCTAAACATAATAAGCGATCCATTGTAAAGCTTGTGGCAGCGCGCTCCATAGCACCAATATAGTTATTTGTATGGTGATTTATATTAATTTTAGTTATAATTGCACTTCCTGTGAACAGCTAATTTCATCTAAACATAATAAGCGATCCATTGTAAAGCTTGTGGCAGCGCGCTCCATAGCACCAATATAGTTATTTGTATGGTGATTTATATTAATTTTAGTTATAATTGCACTTCCTGTGAACAGCTAATTTCATCTAAACATAATAAGCGATCCATTGTAAAGCTTGTGGCAGCGCGCTCCATAGCACCAATATAGTTATTTGTATGGTGATTTATATTAATTTTAGTTATAATTGCACTTCCTGTGAACAGCTAATTTCATCTAAACATAATAAGCGATCCATTGTAAAGCTTGTGGCAGCGCGCTCCATAGCACCAATATAGTTATTTGTATGGTGATTTATATTAATTTTAGTTATAATTGCACTTCCTGTGAACAGCTAATTTCATCTAAACATAATAAGCGATCCATTGTAAAGCTTGTGGCAGCGCGCTCCATAGCACCAATATAGTTATTTGTATGGTGATTTATATTAATTTTAGTTATAATTGCACTTCCTGTGAACAGCTAATTTCATCTAAACATAATAAGCGATCCATTGTAAAGCTTGTGGCAGCGCGCTCCATAGCACCAATATAGTTATTTGTATGGTGATTTATATTAATTTTAGTTATAATTGCACTTCCTGTGAACAGCTAATTTCATCTAAACATAATAAGCGATCCATTGTAAAGCTTGTGGCAGCGCGCTCCATAGCACCAATATAGTTATTTGTATGGTGATTTATATTAATTTTAGTTATAATTGCACTTCCTGTGAACAGCTAATTTCATCTAAACATAATAAGCGATCCATTGTAAAGCTTGTGGCAGCGCGCTCCATAGCACCAATATAGTTATTTGTATGGTGATTTATATTAATTTTAGTTATAATTGCACTTCCTGTGAACAGCTAATTTCATCTAAACATAATAAGCGATCCATTGTAAAGCTTGTGGCAGCGCGCTCCATAGCACCAATATAGTTATTTGTATGGTGATTTATATTAATTTTAGTTATAATTGCACTTCCTGTGAACAGCTAATTTCATCTAAACATAATAAGCGATCCATTGTAAAGCTTGTGGCAGCGCGCTCCATAGCACCAATATAGTTATTTGTATGGTGATTTATATTAATTTTAGTTATAATTGCACTTCCTGTGAACAGCTAATTTCATCTAAACATAATAAGCGATCCATTGTAAAGCTTGTGGCAGCGCGCTCCATAGCACCAATATAGTTATTTGTATGGTGATTTATATTAATTTTAGTTATAATTGCACTTCCTGTGAACAGCTAATTTCATCTAAACATAATAAGCGATCCATTGTAAAGCTTGTGGCAGCGCGCTCCATAGCACCAATATAGTTATTTGTATGGTGATTTATATTAATTTTAGTTATAATTGCACTTCCTGTGAACAGCTAATTTCATCTAAACATAATAAGCGATCCATTGTAAAGCTTGTGGCAGCGCGCTCCATAGCACCAATATAGTTATTTGTATGGTGATTTATATTAATTTTAGTTATAATTGCACTTCCTGTGAACAGCTAATTTCATCTAAACATAATAAGCGATCCATTGTAAAGCTTGTGGCAGCGCGCTCCATAGCACCAATATAGTTATTTGTATGGTGATTTATATTAATTTTAGTTATAATTGCACTTCCTGTGAACAGCTAATTTCATCTAAACATAATAAGCGATCCATTGTAAAGCTTGTGGCAGCGCGCTCCATAGCACCAATATAGTTATTTGTATGGTGATTTATATTAATTTTAGTTATAATTGCACTTCCTGTGAACAGCTAATTTCATCTAAACATAATAAGCGATCCATTGTAAAGCTTGTGGCAGCGCGCTCCATAGCACCAATATAGTTATTTGTATGGTGATTTATATTAATTTTAGTTATAATTGCACTTCCTGTGAACAGCTAATTTCATCTAAACATAATAAGCGATCCATTGTAAAGCTTGTGGCAGCGCGCTCCATAGCACCAATATAGTTATTTGTATGGTGATTTATATTAATTTTAGTTATAATTGCACTTCCTGTGAACAGCTAATTTCATCTAAACATAATAAGCGATCCATTGTAAAGCTTGTGGCAGCGCGCTCCATAGCACCAATATAGTTATTTGTATGGTGATTTATATTAATTTTAGTTATAATTGCACTTCCTGTGAACAGCTAATTTCATCTAAACATAATAAGCGATCCATTGTAAAGCTTGTGGCAGCGCGCTCCATAGCACCAATATAGTTATTTGTATGGTGATTTATATTAATTTTAGTTATAATTGCACTTCCTGTGAACAGCTAATTTCATCTAAACATAATAAGCGATCCATTGTAAAGCTTGTGGCAGCGCGCTCCATAGCACCAATATAGTTATTTGTATGGTGATTTATATTAATTTTAGTTATAATTGCACTTCCTGTGAACAGCTAATTTCATCTAAACATAATAAGCGATCCATTGTAAAGCTTGTGGCAGCGCGCTCCATAGCACCAATATAGTTATTTGTATGGTGATTTATATTAATTTTAGTTATAATTGCACTTCCTGTGAACAGCTAATTTCATCTAAACATAATAAGCGATCCATTGTAAAGCTTGTGGCAGCGCGCTCCATAGCACCAATATAGTTATTTGTATGGTGATTTATATTAATTTTAGTTATAATTGCACTTCCTGTGAACAGCTAATTTCATCTAAACATAATAAGCGATCCATTGTAAAGCTTGTGGCAGCGCGCTCCATAGCACCAATATAGTTATTTGTATGGTGATTTATATTAATTTTAGTTATAATTGCACTTCCTGTGAACAGCTAATTTCATCTAAACATAATAAGCGATCCATTGTAAAGCTTGTGGCAGCGCGCTCCATAGCACCAATATAGTTATTTGTATGGTGATTTATATTAATTTTAGTTATAATTGCACTTCCTGTGAACAGCTAATTTCATCTAAACATAATAAGCGATCCATTGTAAAGCTTGTGGCAGCGCGCTCCATAGCACCAATATAGTTATTTGTATGGTGATTTATATTAATTTTAGTTATAATTGCACTTCCTGTGAACAGCTAATTTCATCTAAACATAATAAGCGATCCATTGTAAAGCTTGTGGCAGCGCGCTCCATAGCACCAATATAGTTATTTGTATGGTGATTTATATTAATTTTAGTTATAATTGCACTTCCTGTGAACAGCTAATTTCATCTAAACATATCAAATCAAATCAAATCAAATCAAATCAAATTATTCTTTATTCAAATAAACTTTTACAAGTACTTATGAATCGTCAAGTGAATCTACCACTGGTTCGGAATGCCATTCCTACCGAGAAGAACCAGCAAGAAACTCGGTGGTTGCTTTTTTTAAATAATTCATTTACAATTATTATATCAATGTGTACATAAGTAACCGCTGTCCCCAGCATTGCTGGAGCGATCAAATCCATGCTCCTCTATCATTTACATAATCTTCAACAGTATAATAAGCTTTTTTCAGGAGCATACTTTTAAACCAACAAATACTGCAACAAATAACAATACTAACTAGAATAAGACAAACACTAACACAACTAACACTTATTTCATCTAAAAAGTAGTTATATACAATTGTAAATATCATGAGATTAGAAATAAAAAGGCTTATTATTATTATTATTATTATTACTTTTAATGGATTTCTTCAATTTGTTTATTCAATTCATGTCAAAGACGTGCAGACAGAAAGTAGCCCCATTCCCGCCGGTGGCACCCGTTCACGAGCATGACGCATGATCCAGCCATTGCTTCGCTCGACCATATTTGAGGGAACGTAACAACCCGCACCACACGACACCACCACAGAAATGTTTAAAGAGAGCGTGACATACCCAGTCTACCCGTATCAAAGCATCGAATTGAATACTAATATTCAAACACTAATTTATAATAAGTAACCGCTGTCCCCAGCATTGCTGGAGCGATCAAATCCATGCTCCTCTATCATTTACATAATCTTCAACAGTATAATAAGCCTTTTTCAGGAGCGTAATTTTAATGGACTTCTTAAACTTGTGTAAAGGCAAGTTTAAGATAGGTTGTGGAATTTTGTTATAAAATAGAATGCTCATTCCCACAAACGACCTTCGGACCTTCTTGAGGCGGAGCGATGGAGTCACGAGCTTATGGCGGCCTCTAGTTTGCCTATCATGCAGATCGCATATTTTTTTGTAATTATGAATGTGCTGTTTTACGAAGATTAAATTACTATAAATATATTGCGAGGCTACTGTGAGAATACCTATTTCCTTAAATTTCTCTCTAAGGGATTCGCGCGGTTTTAAATTATAAATTGCACGTATTGCCCTTTTTTGTAATACAAAAATTTTTTGAGTATCTGCTGCTTTACCCCATAGTAAAATTCCGTAAGACATAATACTATGAAAGTAAGCAAAATATACAATTTTTGCAGTTTCAACGTCAGTAAACTGTCGAATCTTTCTGACAGCGTAAGCAGCAGAGCTGAGTTTGCCAGCCAGAGTTGATATATGAGTGCCCCATTGAAGCTTTGAATCTAAGGTCACCCCCAGGAACACAGTGGTCTCTTCTATTTTTAAAATATCATTATTTACAGTTAAATTTATGTTTCCTGCGGACTTGGTATTCGGCAATGCGAATTCAATGCACTTAGTTTTCTTTGCGTTTAAAAGTAAATTGTTTACAGTAAACCAGTTAGTGACTTGAGAAATTGCATTATTTACGTCTTCATAATTGTCCTTGTTTCTATTGACTTTAAAAATCAAGGACGTGTCGTCAGCAAATAGCACAATATCGCAAGTATTTTGGACGTAGTATGGTAAATCATTTATATAGACCAAGAACATGAAGGGACCCAGAATAGAGCCTTGAGGAACACCCATAAGTGAGGCTGATCCGGACGACTTCACATCGTTGACACATACCGTTTGAATGCGGTCACTGAGATAAGATGCAATGAGGCCAAGTGCAGTGTCTTTGATTCCATAATGGTTCAACTTAACTAAAAGCGTCTCATGCTCAACGCAATCGAATGCCTTAGACAAATCACAGAAAATACCAATAGCATTCTGTGATTTCTCCCACGCATCGAATATATGCTTTAACAGCATAGCTCCCGCATCGGTTGTTGATCGGCCTTTAGTAAAACCATACTGCTCTGAGTGTAGTAGTTTATTTGAGTTAAAGTGCAGAAGCAGTTGGTTGAGCATAATTTTCTCAAATATCTTGCTGAGTGCTGGTAATATAGAAATTGGTCTATAATTATTAGGGTCACTTCTACTACCAGATTTAAAAAGTGGAATCAATTTACTGTATTTCATAAGATCTGGAAAGGATCCTGAATCTACAGACTCATTAAATATTAAAGCAAGATATGGTGCAATTATATCAATAACATTGCTGATTATTTTTACTGATATTCCCCATAGATCCCCGGTTTTTTTGCACTGCAAAGATTTAAATATTTTAATAATATCATATGGGGTCACATGTTTAAACTTAAACAACACACTGCACTCGGTGACATTACCCTTGAGAAGCTTAAGGGCTTCTATTGGCGAGGAATTAAGGGAGCTAGTAGTGGTAACAGGAATATTTTTGAAAAAATTTTCAAATGTATTTGCAATTTCAGTATCGCAGTTAATAATACGGTCATTAACTTTAAGCTCCAATTTAGGCTTTTCCACTTTATGTTTCCCAATTTCATCTGTGATTATTTCCCAAACTGCTTTTATTTTATTATCTGAATTAATAATTTTTTGTTTTATATAAAGTGATTTTGCTTGCATGCATACATTTCTAAATAATTTTGAATAATTTCTTACATATTGAACAAATGTAGGAGTGTAATTATACTGTTTTTCAGCATACAGATCAAACAACTTATTCCTGCTTTTATAAATGCCAACAGTAGCCCAGTCGCTAAATTTGAGATTTTTAAACAATTTTTTTTCTACTATTTTAAAAATGGAACTATACTGAGAATTTAACAGATCAAAGAAGGTATTGTAGTGTTCATCCGGACCACCCTGTGTAAGGTCAAGGGTAGGTAAAGTATTTAAGATATTTTGTTTAAATAGTTGTACTTTTTTAGTGGTAACTGGCCTATACTTTATTACTTTAGTTGTATTTTGTTTAGAGCTAGGAACAGATATCATTTGCCCGCAGTGGTCGGATCTGAGGTTAGCAATGACGGTCTTGCTGACAATTTTACAATCACTGAAAATATTGTCAATACAGGTAGCGGATCTTGTTGTTATCCGTGTTGGTTCAATAAAAATATTGTCTAAATTGAAGCTTTTAAATAAGTTTAGTAATCTATCAGAAAGAGGAGTGTTAAGCAAAATATCTATATTAAAGTCTCCACATATCAACACTTTTTTTGCTGACCTACATATCCGCCTTAGGGCCTCCTCCATGACATCCTCAAACAGTAAAAAGTCGCCTGAGGGAGGTCGGTACACACAAACTATTATGTATCGCTCCAGCTCAACACAGGACAGCTCAATAGTGCGTTCAACAGAAAGATTAACAATGTCTTTTCTTTCCTTATAATTATTATTACTTCGAGTTATTATCAAAGACCCTCCGCGTATAGCCTTCTTTCTAGAGAACGCACTTGACAACGAGTAATCTTTAAGATTTAAAATTAATTGGTAATTACTGAGCCAATGCTCCGTGAGACATAAAATGTCAATATCAAATTTTTTAACAAAAAGTTCAATTTCATGTTCTTTGCCAGATAAGCCTTGTATATTTTGGTGTACAAGATTAATATTACATAGCTTATCTGTTGTCTTACTACTTAGTTTAAATTTTTTTTACTAATTTCAACAATATTAGTACAACTGCTAGTACCAGAAGTTAAAATACCCATATTATTACAATCTGTATCCATTGTCAAAAGACTGGAATTAGAGCTGTTGTTACTAATAGAGTTAGCATTCAGTGTACAACATGTACCATTTCCAACCATATTATTACAGCTAAAAATAGCTGGGTCTTGTATATTACAAGCTACTAATGTAGCTAAATGTTTCTTACATCTATTGGGCAGATACATAGTATCCTTTGTCAGTGTAAAATTCTGTATAAACTTATTTGTGTCAAATATATGGAAATAGTCCCTATGACTATATGTTAAATTATGAAGGAGCATATTAAGTTTATGAATACTCCTATTTTGTGCTAGGGTCAATGAGTTAGAAAAAGCGATCCATTGTAAAGCTTGTGGCAGCGCGCTCCATAGCACCAATATAGTTATTTGTATGGTGATTTATATTAATTTTAGTTATAATTGCACTTCCTGTGAACAGCTAATTTCATCTAAACATAATAAGCGATCCATTGTAAAGCTTGTGGCAGCGCGCTCCATAGCACCAATATAGTTATTTGTATGGTGATTTATATTAATTTTAGTTATAATTGCACTTCCTGTGAACAGCTAATTTCATCTAAACATAATAAGCGATCCATTGTAAAGCTTGTGGCAGCGCGCTCCATAGCACCAATATAGTTATTTGTATGGTGATTTATATTAATTTTAGTTATAATTGCACTTCCTGTGAACAGCTAATTTCATCTAAACATAATAAGCGATCCATTGTAAAGCTTGTGGCAGCGCGCTCCATAGCACCAATATAGTTATTTGTATGGTGATTTATATTAAATTGAAGTCCGGCCCGAGGGTGAATACCTACTGTGAAGCGTGTTAACGCGCGAATCCGCGGGGCGCAATAAAACCCCGATTGCGTATATGATGCCATAATTTAATTCTCTTCACACCGCAAACGATATCTGCGGTGTGATCTATTCATTATATTATGTAGAATGTTTTAATTATAATTTACTAGATGATGCTCGCGACTTCGTCCGCGTGGATTGAGGTTTTTGGGTTGCTGCTTCTTAATTTTCCGGGATAAAAAGTATCTTATATGTGTTATTCCAGACTATAATCTATCTCTGTGCCAAATTTCACTTAGATCCATTGAACCGTTCTGGCGTCGGTATTGGTGGTCCCGTGGGTAGGGTACTCTTTGATTTTCCGCAATAAAAAGTTGTTATGTCTCAGATATAAATTTATAATCTGAATTTTCTCTGCTCTGGTCTGATGTTTTCTGGCTGGAATCTTATCTTTTTTTGTCTTCTACCGTGCCTAGTTCGTACCCTACCGGCAAAGACGTGCGCTAAGCTATGTACTTACCTAGTGCTTCGGTATAATGCCGTATATAGAGTCTATAGAGACCGATTAGGGGTATGGGTGGTACGGATTTATTAGTATTACATCATCACTTGGTGCGCATACCACCAGATCGCGGTCAAGGGCTAACTTGAAGTAGATAAAAAATAATTAAGTATACAAGTGTAACCGTCATTACTTGAAAACGAAACTAAAGAAAAGTTTTACTCTGTATTATTATCTGTGGTATTTCCCAAGGCAAAAACAATAAAACTGCAGCCGTGTTGTCGCAGCGGGCGTCATAAAGGAGATTTGCATCAACAGTCATAATACGCTAATCTGGGGCTTACTACCATTGCTTAAAATATTATTATTATTATCACGCTGTTTTGTCACGTACCTTGACGCCCCTAAAATAAGGATTATAATACCAAAACACGAGCGTCAACAATATTAAAAGTTAAAACAATATGGCTTTTAATGATCGTAGTATGCCTCCTGTACCCTTACCACAAAATTTTAAATCACACTGGCAGCGTCACATATTCGAGCGTCGAAGGATGTTGGTGTCAGAGTAATGTGGGACCAACCCCTCATGATTTAAAGTCGTAAATTCAGTACCACCAATTACAATTTTGCAACGTATCCGCTTGGAGTGCTAAAATAGTATAAAATCTTGTGGTAAGGGTACTAGCTCCAAGTGCGCTAATCCGCGCGTTGCACATGTGTAGGTGGTTTTATTAGTTCTCTGCATGAGGGCGAAACACATACCTATAATAGTCAAAAGTGACACACAAAACATCAAACTAAAATTGTATAATAGACAGAATTAAGTACACATCATACAGTTTTATATGGAAGGCGCATACTAGTGCGACTGGATAAAGTGTCGTTCCCCACCAAAGCAGACGTGATTTTCGTTCAAAGAAGACATTTTGAACACATGCGTACCTATTTACAGTATAACATTTTTTTTCTATGGTCACGCCTGTCTGTCTGTTCATGTGTCGTACGTTCTTTTTGGGAATACTTTGAAAAATAGTCGCTATAACGGGAAAAATAAATATTAAATAGTTCAAATAATATAATGCAGTAAAAATTTTAAAAATTTATAATGCGAACATTGAAACGTAATAATTTGCGATACCACGCATTCCTTTCTAATGTTTAAAACTTTTATTTTAAAAGTTAAAATTAAAAAGAGTCACATTAACAGCTGAGCCATTTTATTCCGATCTCGCACATTTAGCGCTCGCTTGGTAATGATAAAGCTAAACAGTAACGTACACACATAAATATTATGTTAATATCAACACAAACATTTGTTACTCGCCGCAAACGCCGCTAAATAGGCGGCTTAGTGCATTCGCGCTCAGATTAGCTCGCTATGCGTATTGTTGCTAATCTCTTTGTGGACTTTAATTTTGAGAAAAATGTGCATAATATTTTTCATCTTATTCGAGCACAACGCATTTTAAGTAGCGAATTTTAACGTCGTAAAAACGCAGTATACGATGCAATCAATATGCATAAGTATGTATCCCTTTAATCTTAAAAGAAAAGACCTATTATCATAACGACCCATTAAGCAACGCGTCCTTAGGCTTCACCATCACAAGCTAGCTGAAGTGCTAGTTTGTGAAATTAAAAAAAACCCAAAAGTTACGATTTTAACGTCATCGTTACATCAAGGCAACTGTAACAGCAATTGCCTCTTTGGTCGTTGTTTAACTGCCTCGTTGGTCTAGTGGTTAGCATATTCAACTGCGACCAACGAGGTGCCGGGTTCGAGTCCCGGGTCGGACCATAACAAGTATTGCGTTTTCCTGACAAGAAATTCTAAGTACTACCCCGGAGTCAGGAAGTTGGCTGTGTTTCACCCCCGTGCCTCGGAGAGCACGTTAAGCCATCGGTCCTGCAACTGATCTCTCCCAGGACATGTCGGATTTTCCGTCCAATCGGGCTATGAGAGTAAAGGAACAGAGAGTGCTCCTGTGTATGCGCACACACTTGTGCACTATAATATCTCCCGCGCAGATGGCTAATCTCTCTGGAGATAGGCCGCCATTTGGCGGAAATTCAGAGGGCATTATTAACTGTAATTAGAATAATACGAATAATAATATTATTATCCATCGTAATTGTAGAACATAGATTTTAGCTACGATGTAAGACGCAGGGCGTATGGAGTAATGTAATGGTAATTAATTGGTATAACTGTTGAACAGATGTGTATCAGATACGTGATATAACAGCCGCCGCCGTGGAACTCGGCAACTGGCATTATCACAAACAACACTCGTTCCGATCCTGATTGCGTTAGGGGTGGGATCTTCACTTGTTTTAGGTTATCGATAACGTTTATTTTATTCTATTACAAGTGAAGATCGCTATCAAAGGCTACCTTGTAGTGGATAGTAAAGACATTAAAAATATGAGTCCTTAATTGCGATCTTACCTGGATAGTAACTGATGATGCACTCTACGATGGTAGCGGACTAACCTGGTATGGCAGTTATATAAAACCTCTTGTGGGTTTCTACATGACGTCGGGATGACTTGACATGACGTCGATCGTACCGGGATGCCATGAGTCAGAGTAGCCATGGCCAACGTCTCCCACCAGACCAGACTTAAGACTAGAAACAATATTAAGAAATCATAAATTCTCAAATTACGCCTGCGGGTTATATAAGTCTTCTAAAAGACCTCAGCAAGATTGTTGTAAATTTGTCTAACGAAAGTTTTACCTAGCACGGACTAAGATATAAATGTCGCTGGCAAGATGTTGTAATAATTTACTTAATGTTATGGTTTTCAGCGTTATATTATGCTTGCTTTTTCCCGCGATTTCGCTCACGTCATGTTCGATTTTCATACAAACCCTATTTCACCCCCTTGGGGATTGAATTTTGAAAAATATTTTCTTAGGTGATGCCTATTGCCTACGTCATACTTGTAATAACAATCTGGATGCCAAATTTCAGTCCAATCCGTCCAGTGGTTTGAGCTGTGCGTTGATAGATTAGTCAGTCAGCCACCTTTTCCTTTTTTATATCTAGATTGGTAAAATAAATCGACATATTATTATGTTCGCACAACACTAAACCAACGAAGCCACTTTCGCGATATCGGCGTACCTACTCGCGTGGCTTACTTTTGTTTGTTTTAGATAATTATTACTTATCGTTATCTAGAAACCATATTATTATCATCTGTAACTTGGTTGCAAAATTATATGTATTTACTTGAATTTGAATACACAGTTGGTTGCAGCAAGCGAACTTTTAGTAATTATTATCACACGTTTTAATCTTAGAGATTTTACTCTAGGGATCTTATTTATATCATATTTAAACAGGAATGATTTTGTCAAGGGATATAACAGAGACTCCATATCTGGTCATTTAAACTTTTTTTATCAAAATAATAGTTTAAAAAAACTAAAACACGCTTTTGACGCAAACACTCCGGTCAAAAAATCGCTAATCCTGATTATCCTAGTAAGGATAACGGGTCAAACTGTTTAAAATATTGTATTGTCATCGGTCCTTAATAAGTATGCCAAATTTCGAGTTAATCCGACGTTTTAAAGGGGGTCAAAATCATGTTCAAAGATTCTGTTACATACTAACATAGTAACATACATATGTCTGAAGCTAATAAAAAGCGTGTAAAAAAATAGCACCTTTTTAGTTTTTGTCAATTATTAGACATTTCAATAATCAATATAATGGTCACTACTACAACTATAATAGACACTGTTATATATTTTTACTATTGAATTTCAGTACCCATAGAAGATGTCCGCGAAACATAACCGCGACATTGATCGAGTTGATTTAGGTATTGCTTGCTTGGTTGTTCTGCACAGTGGGTGCATAGCGTAACGTAGCATAGTTACTGTCTTACAGATTTATTGTCTGATTTGAGGGATTTTGGCAAAATTATAAAGGTTCTTGGTCCTTGGTACCAAGCATTTCCGCAAAAAATAGAGCCTGCTTACATATTGGCTATTTGAAGTTAAATACGTATACCGCTATGATTCCGCCCCATAGAGCTACAGCGACAAAACGTTCGTATTATTGACACCGCGACGGGACGCCTGCAACGCACCGTTTCCAATAACGCAACCACGTCAATAATTAATTGGAAACGTTTTGGAGGCGCGCTGCGCTTATTCATTGCGTGCTTTATAATGATAGCTCATGTCATTCGAATAGCCGCGCCTTTAGTAGGGCTGCCACTCGTACACTTTTAAAACATACTTATTCATTTTGGCCGTAGCTATTTTTTAAGTAGCGGATATTGCTACGGCCGCAGCCTTCGGCTAGACCAGACCATTGACTATTTAGAAACTAGAAATTTTCAATTCGCCCGTGCCACAAATCCCGGAAATTCGGTATCCTTCAAGACCACAGTGTCTATCGTTGACTAGAAATTTTCAATTCGCCCGTGCCACAAATCCCGGAAATTCGGTATCCTTCAAGACCACAGTGTCTATCGTTGCGGTATGGAACTTTGGAACTTGTCAAATGATACATAACATAATATAACATTTACACTATGGAGGTACAATAAAATACCGCTATGGATAACTACATCATTCATTCATCAACCATTCATTCTAATCCAAGCTAATAACGAACCAATTTAATTTTCTTTTGTTTCTATATATTCTGAAATCTGAACTTAAATAACATTCTGAACCATATAGCATTATATGGTTCAGAATGTTGGGCGGTGAAAGGGACGGATGAAAGAAAAGTACATGCGACCGAAATGCGAATGTTGAGATGGATGTGTGGAGTGACTAGAATGGATAAGATTAGGAATGAATATATAAGGGGAAGTCTGAAAGTAGCGCCAGTGACAGAAAAGATGAGGAGTAATAGGTTAGCATGGTATGGGCATGTAATGCGGAGGGAAGAAAGGCATATTACGAGAAGAATGATAGATATGCATGTGGAAGGAAAAAAGAGTAGAGGGAGACCAAAGAAAAGATGGATGGATTGTGTGAAAGAGGATATGAGTATAAAAGGGGTGAATGAGAGGTTGACGGATAACAGAAGAGAATGGAAGGAGAAAACATGTTGTGCCGACCCCACATAGCGTGGGAAAAGGAGAAGAAGAAGAAGAAGAAGAACTTAAATATATTAATTCATACAATTGCGGTTAAGTTTACTTTAATCTCTAGACTCTCTAGAGTCTAGACTCTACCAAAAGGTTAAAAAACCCGAGATGAAACAATTCAATAAACTGAGGAGCCCAAGCACAATCAAAGTGTTACACTTTTTTACTTGGATTGTCGCACTGATTGGGCTCGGCATATTATTTTTTATTTTATTTTTCATTTATTTGTTTAAATCAGGCAACTAGGCCCAATATAACATACAAAATTTTTAAATAAAGTAAATACATATAAAAATATTATAAAACTGTAGGGATTCTGGATCTGGCATCCCTGAAGGATGGTAAACTATGCCCTCAAGCCAAAAGTCTGAACTGAGAAACACGTCTTTGCACGAAGCCGGAACAGTAAGGACATACGAGCTGAAGTCCTACTGGACTTCAGTTTGTCCAGGGTCAGCTGCACTTCTGTCATCTGCGAACAACCAGATCCTCGCGAAACTTTGCAGCTGCTCCATGGCGATTTTTATACGTGTCCAAAATGTACCGTATAATATCAGCCTCACCCTATCAGACTTCTCAAATTTAATAAATCATATATTTTTTCGTCATAAATGTACTTTTCAATGGATTCTGATAAAATAGCAGCCCTACAACCGGAACAACTACAATTAACGTAGGATAACATAATTCCAACTTTATTTCAATGCAACAAGGTAGATTGTTACGTTGTCATTTTTATTATCCTTTAATTAAACAGATCGACCGATTAATATTCAAATTCGAGCCATTGAAACTATTTCATGCTGCACTGCCATTGGATTAGCTAATCTGTAAATTGGAATTCAGGCATAGAGTGAATAAAACGTAGTGAATGATGTATTATTATAATTTGAGGCATAGTGGGAACTATTGGAAATACATTCATAAAAAATAACATATTTTGCGTGAATATTATGAGGCAGACTACAATATTATGAGCTAGATGATGCCCGTCACTTCGTACGCGTGGATATGTTTTATTTTTGTACCCCTAATTCAAAATTCCTACATTTTCTGGGATATAAGCCTATGTCTAAGGAGTTTCCCTTTACAAAATTTAGAGATGGAATATGGCTGAATTTCTAGAAATTCCAGAGGGCCGATGCCGCAGGCGGTCGCTAGTAAAACTTATTATTGATCGGTGCATAGCGTTCTCTTCTAGGAAACCAATGTTCAAAAGGGTATTATAAAATAGTTTTTGTGGCACGAAAACTGCTTGACTATTTTATAAAATGGTCGAATATTTTGACAATGACAATTGACAAAAAGCCCTTAAATAAATCGTCCTACCACGGAAAAGGTAATACTAGTTGAACATTCATTAATAATATTGACAATAATAGTTGATTATTTTCAAGAAACGCTTTACTATTGTATGGGATGATCAGTTCTACGATTTGTGCACGACAAAGATACTAGGTAGGATGTTTATAGAGTAGCGAAGGCTATTTTACATCTAGGATTCATAGAAGCGACTGTTGACTCAGCTGCGAAGCACGCGGTGCAGCCTCGGCGTCTTAATGACTATTCATTGCGAATGGAAACGAGCAAGTATCAATCTCTCCCACTGAAATGCTAATTGTTTCATCATACCTAGCCTCCTAGGCACTGGAATGTACTACTTGGAACTAAGTGAAGAAATATTAAAGATGTGTTTCAAAGAAATACGCAGTAGGTACTTGTTATTTCATTCCACTACAAGTTAGCCGTTGACTGTGATCTGAACTGGTGGTAAGTGACAATGCAGTCTAAGATGACAGCGTGCTAACCTGTTAGGGATATAACAGACTAGCTGATGCCCGCGTCTCCGTCCGCGTGGATTAAGGATTTTTGGTTACCGCGGGAACTCCTTAATTTTCCGGGATAAAAAGTAGCCTATGTGTTATTCCAGACTATAATCTATCTCTGTGCCAAATTTCATCCAGATCCGTTCAGCTGTTGGGGCGTGATTGAGTAACAAACAACCATCCATACATCCATTCATCCATACATCCAAACTTTCGCATTTATAATATAGATTATTAAACTCAAATCCCTCAACGGTTTCTACAGAACATCGTGTCAGAACACTAAATAGCTTGGCGGCTAAATGCCAGAACGGTGGTAACTAACCCCAGCCAAAGCCTCCCACCACGAACCCCAATACGAACTCTGTCCCAGGGAGAGAATTCGAGAGTTAAGAAGTACTCATATTTCAAAAAAAAAAACAGTTTTGGCCGAAATTGAACATGCAATGTACGGCTATATGCTGCCCACAAATCCGTCCGCGTGGATTTTGATATTCGAAAGATCTCTTTGATTTTCTGGGATAAAAGTATCCAACCTGTCAGTGTACAGTGGACAGTGTACAGTGAAAACGTAGCAAACAGACACAGATAGATCGACAGACAAACAGCCACACTTTCGCATTTACGATATGGATTTGTCCAACTAAATAACCTGTTTATCTTCAAGTTAATCTAGATACTTTTCTAGGCAGTATTTTTATCCCAAGTAATACTCACCTAAATAAGTACATCGACGGGAAAGAAAAAGTTCCCACTCCGCATTAGCAGTAAATATTCACCTACCCACATACGTGAAGTTAAGATTAAACGTAAACTCAGCAAACTTCCGCGTGCAAAAGTGTTGCGAACATGAACTCACTGCTTAATTAACTAATGCTATACAAGCTTCTATATTTATTATAACTTGAATATATTTATCGTGGATAATTGGGTAATATTTTAGATTCTGCAACAGGAGGTAAAAATAGCTGATAGGTACCTACTAGCCATTAGAAATAATATGCCCGAGACTAAACACACCAGGCTTTAAAATCGGCTCTACATAGAAAGTTGAGCTATTGATCGTTGAACGCGTACATAGAACGCTCGAGCAGTCGTTTACACTGCTCCAAGCGGTCAATTTGTCAACTGCTCAGGCGATCTCTTGGAGTAGTCACGACTTTTCGGACTTTCTCGCATGTCAGAACGAAAATACAAAAGAGACAGCACAGGACGCCGCGTCGGACAGGACAGAAACGTCCGCGTTGACAGGGAATGGCATTTTATCATGTCTCGATAGTATGTGCAGGCCCATATATTATGTACTCGAACTTATTGTCCGCCCGATGAGTGTTTTGTCTGCAATGTGTTTCTGTTCTGACAGTGAAGGATAGTTCTCATAGTTTGATATGCAGTCACAGTTTGTAGTGGCCAGTCATGACTGCTTCAAGCAGCTTGTGAAGGGCCAAACTTTATTCTATACTAAATTTAGCGTGGGCCTGAAACCTAAAAGTACAATAACAAAACTGAACTGACAGCTATTTCCCAGATCATGTAAAGTATATAATATACCATATGCTTTGTATGGGGCCAGAAACTCATAGCCATCATACGGTTGGACCGAGTACCCCATAACCATATGTTTCTTGTTATTTGGATGTGTACTTACGTTTTATTTGTATCTTACATCTTGCATCTTACATCCGCCTAGAATAAATTGAGTGGAATTTATCCCCACTTTGCGCCTTACCCCGGCGTCGTGGTAATACTGCAAGTTTAAAAAGTCCCGACCAAAAGCAATGTTACTTATTGATAGCATCTCTTTTAAAATTCATCGGTTTGCTCTCGCTTGCGATTGCTATTCAATATTTATCATTTCTGCTTCATATTCGAAACATTAATAAATATTTTTTAAATTCAATGAAATCTTTGTGTGTCATTTATTTCATTTTATTATATTTTAAAAGTAAGCCAAAACAAAAAATAATAAAATAATCCACATTAGTGGCCGCTATAATAACATTAATTGTTTTTCCAAGTTTTGATATAAACAGGTGGGATTTTAGCTCTATCTACTCCAAATATCTATTCAGACATCGAACTATGTATGCTAGGCCCATGATGATCGGGGCATGATCGATTAAAAAAGTTTTTTGTACAAAGTAGAGTTTAAACGTCGGGAACGTGGCAGCTAGGGCATGCATATATATTTTTAGAGACCCGGGAATTTTTGGATCGATACTGGCATAAAACATGAGTTTTGAAACCGCAATTTTAAAAATATTATACATTATGATGGCGTGTGTAAAAAATTTAATAAAAATTTCGTAACGTCACCGGTGCGGCAGAGAGAGGCATAAAGTGAGCCGCATGCCGCAAGTGTCCAAACATTTGAATATTAATCCGCGACGCGGCACGGGATCAAAGGGCTTAGCTTAATCTGATCACACGCGGAAAGCAACCCGCGCTGTATATGAATATAGAGGCTGAAGGCTGGAAAACACTCGACGCAAGGAAACATTAAAAAACATCTTTGCAGTCGTACCTAAACATATTCCATCAGATAATACTCGTACTTACTCAAAATAAAGAAATTTTTTAAGGATACCCTAGAAACTTGAGCATAGCATGTAGGAATTCTTAATGCCGCGTCGTAGCGGGTCTACGACGTAGTAGGTCTACGGCGTAGTGGCTCTACGTTGAAAAGAAAACCATGTATCTTAGAAATTCTACCCTAGCAAACGCGTGCAGCTGCTCTAAAATCATAGATTTCGCAGTCCCCGCAAGAATCGGAGCATTGAAAATTAATACAAAAATTTACGAAGCACTTCTCGCTCCCTTCCGAATCTTTTAACAGCATTACCATGACGATCGGTCAATAATCATAGAAACTACATCACTTTTTATATATACGGAAATACCCGTTTTTCTACAATTTCAAATCTAAAGGGACCACTTCCAGGTCACAATTATTAACCAATTTCGCCATTTAATTTTTTCTTAAGTCGTTTTTTTCCGAAATATTTACAATTTAGAAAACAAACACTTCGACTTTACATTTTTCAAAATTCCAAAAAAAAGTTACTAAAGTTCAAACGCTCACACGTACTCGTATCTCGGTAAATTCCTCAACTCTTGGTGGTACTATTCCAATCTCATCCTCCCAAAATCCTCGGAACTATGGCCAAAAATACGCCTCAGGCGATTTGCATCTGATAACCATTTTCAAGGGTAAAAATTGATTTGTTTCTTGTATATCTCTTTCTTGACTATCTCTTTCAACTCACTCTATGAGCCAACTGCAATTTTCTTCTTTATAAAATGCATCCTCCATTTCTATTGATAATCTACGATAAGCCTATCTAAATGCTTTTGTGTTGCTACCCAGAGAAGGAATCTGTTTACAAAATTTTAATTAAATTTTGATAATATCAATCATGCGAGCGGGTGCAAAGTTAATCCAGATTCCACCTTTGTGCAAATTCGCACATCAAGCCAGTTTCGGCTCAAAAACCTGAAAGCACCTAGCCCGATTACTAGCTTACGTAGCAATAAACTTCAATAAAAACGTTTGAAATAATTTTAAATCTTAACAAAAGTATTTTCCTGTCTGAGTTTATTGTGGACTGACGCGTTTGGAACCCTTTAATTACCACCATCATGTCTTTTAATGTAAATTATTATCGTTCAAGAAGTATACAGTGTACCAATTTATTTAATCTTATTTCTTACATTAATTGGATATGACTTACCACGATCTTGGCAACGAACAGACTAGTCCGGTCCATCAAACGCATGAATCCCAACGTCAACCCCTGAGCAATATATTATTATATGTTACCAATAATTTAAGATAGCCCTATAAGAGTTCCTAGTAAAACAGCATTTGTTGTGTTCAGGTACTGTTGATACATAAAATAAATATTTTTCATTTTCATTTTTATATGTTGCCCCCAAATCTAATTAAGTTATGTTGCTTGTTGAAGCATTAGCTGCCAATAGAGCCTACATAGTTTAACAATCCGAAAAAATCTGTTTTGAAACTTCGTGTAAATTATCCGCGACTAATCGTGTTGTGTTTTTCTTGTTGACAAAACTCATTTTAAAAACTCTTTGGAAGTTAATCCCGGACGCCCGACACTTCGCTTCAGCTGAACAAGGCGACTCTGCCGCATGACCTCTGCAGCACTCGTGCATATTATATACGTGTAACAAGATGGCACATAATTCTATAAGGAAATAGGAACAGCAATTTGTTGTACTTTTTTTTATCCACTACAAGTTAGCCCTTGACTGCGATCTCACTCACCTACACATAATAATATGTCTTAAATCATCTCCACAGAAATTAAACAATAACCAGATAGAAAGTGTGTCTTTCTGTCTTCTACACTTTCACGGCCCATTTATTCAACCAATTTGTATGCAATTTGTTCCTGAGATCTAAGGCTATATCTCGGTAAGGATATAGAAGCCACTTTATTTTATTCCGTGTAATCCAAAATCCTACCACGCGGATAAAGTCGAGGGCGGCGGAGTCGGTAAATTATACAGAACATTTTAGAAATATGATAAATTTTTTTTTTATTAAATCATATATATATGTGTTCAAGTAGTGTCCCTTAAGAAATGTCTCAAAAGAAACTCTTGCGAAGGAGTCGTAACGGTGACGAACGTCGGGTCGAGCGAATAAAGCTTCCTGTTCCTTGATAACTCCATCTACTTTATATACCTGGTTATATACATGGTTCAATCAAACACGTTCGGGTGCCGCTCTGGCCCCCAGCTGCTAGTTGCTTAAGATTGTCCAACGCTGCGCTTTCGGCTGCGGCGCGAGGCCACTACTCAACCACCTTGGTATCCAAACGCCTATCTGTTCATCGAAGTAGTTAGAGTCAAAGTTAACAGCGCTGTACACTTTTTAAACGTCATTAAAAATGATGATTGCACTGTCATGATGGTGTTAATTAGTTACGGTATCTTAAAACTAAAGCTGAGATGGTTTTAAACGCGCCGTCTGAGAAGCGCATTTCTTCCTACGATTAAACATCCTCAAATAGAATCTAGAATTTTCCTAGGCAAGTTATTTACGATTCGGTTTAAAGCGGAAGGTACTCGCACTCGGTTTGCAACACACATTAACTTCGAGTAGTATTTCATGCTCTGCAACTTTGAGAATTTATAAAAGTTGTAAACTTTTAGAGCGGTGAAACTCCCTCGCACAGTCTATACTACGCTAGGTAACGACTGGTGCAATCTAGTAAACCGGAAAGTAGATAGCCACAAAAAGGATTTTTGAAAATTCAATCGCTAAGAGGGTAAAATAGGACTATGAAAGCCTTGGGCAAAAACTAGTCATAGACAATATCGATCAAGTCACTTTTAAAACAAAAAGAAAATCAAACTAGGTTCATCCGTTTGGCAGCTACGATGCCACAGAAGGATAAACAGGTAGGTACATTGGTACTTAAATACACAACTTCAACTCATAATTTCACCCTTCTGTTTGCGTATGAGGATAAAAAGGTCTGAAAATACCTATGAATTTGCCATTCTATGAGGCATGTCTACATTACGTCGTCTTAGGAGGTCTCGAAAAGCAACGTTTCCGCTAGCTATTTGTAGCAACTTTAAAAGCAAGTTTACCAAGCAATTAAAAAAGCACATTACCTTAAACACAATAAATTATTGTTAGCCGGAGTGTGGAAGCCGGCTGCGAGGCGAATTAAGTTGCAAGTTAAGTCAAGTTAGCCGCCGCCGTAAAACTGCGCCGCGCGCCGGAAACGCAAATAGAACATTAACAAATTAAATACTAACTTAGCGGAACCGATTGCTGTCCATTGTATTGCATTGACTATTGATTGCATTACTACATTAAGTTTAAGTACTAGATGATGCCCGCTACTACGTCCGCGTGGATTGTATTTTAATTCCCGGGGGATATCCTTCCTTTCCCCAGAATATAACCTACCCCTATAAAAAAAATAAGTAAAATCGTTTTAAAAGATAGACCGTTAAAGCGTAGCAGATAGACAAACAGACTTTCGCATTTGTAATATTAGTATGGAGTATTTTATAATTTCTGAATTTTCTCTAATCTGGTCTGGGGGGTAGCTTCGGCCGTACATAACTTTGTTTTTAATTCCACTACAAGTTAGCCCTTGACTGCGATCTCACCTCGTAAATGGTGATGCATCTAAGTTGTAGCGGACTAACCGCTTAGGGATATATGACAGTTATATTAATAATGGGTTTCTATACGACATCACGGCATCGTACCGGAACACTAAATTGCTTGACGGTACATACGTCTTCGTCAGTAGTTACCACCCTACCGGTAAAGACGTGCGTAAAGATCAGATCAGCCCCCTTATTCTGTAACTCAGTGGCTATGGCTATCAAAGAGTGAAAGCCACTGACATACATTTTTTATCCATTGAAGGTTTGCTATGAAAACTTAATTTTTATTTCATAGCAAACCTTCAATGGATAAAAAATTTATGTCAGTGATTTTCATTTTTGATAGCCTAGAGAATATGGCTGATTTTGACAATTCTTTTTCTTTAGAAACGTTACACTATCAGGTAGATGTCAAATTCATGAAACTCTAATGAATAGTTCGGAGATGGCGGCGGAACTCTTCAACGGGAAATCGATTAAGATCATAATATATACTCGGCTTATTTAAACGTATTTTAACCATAATGTATAATGCATAGGTAAATGATGTAGTATATAAGGCAAACCAACCTGTGCGAAGCCAGGACGGGTCCACTAGCTTTTAATATATGTATGAAATTAGGCACGACTACCTACGTAGAGTCTTCCCACGCACATTTTTAACCAGAATCCGGGATACTACTCGTATCTCATCAAAAGATTTCGTCAAAAACGTCGTGATAAAAAAGCACATAAACAGGCCCAATTTTACATAAAATATAAAATTTTACTTTACAGGAAATTATTGTAAGAAATTGAATTGAAAAGAGTTCATATTTATTTACATTGGTGTTACCGCAAGCAGCTAATGCGCTAATCTCGCCTTAACTCCTACAGCTCAAGCAGCTTAGCATACAGCTTAACACACGTATTCACGCAGCAGCTAGGGCGTTGAGCAGGCAAGCCGTAAGGTCAATTTAATTGCTGGAAGTATAATAAAAGTGTTTAAAGTTAAAACATTTTTGAAGTGACACTTCTTTAGAATAGTTTTATTTGAAAATTCAACGAAACAAAAAAGCGACACCAAAAAGAGACAAACATATTCATAAATAGGATCTAGCCTGCGAAAGAATGAGATAGAATACAAATTATATTTATCTCATTCTCTCGTAGACTACTTTTCTGAAATTTCACTTCTGCCGTGAGTTGCACACACATACTTTTTTATACTATTTTCGATCAAAAGGGATAATAATACGAGTTTTTTTTAAATTTTAATATCATCTTGTGAATTTTAAGTTACGATTATGTTCATTATGTCACAAGTTTAGACAGTGAGACAAAAACAGTCAGTCGATAAAACGTAACCTTTGTCCTTTCCCGGGATGCAACCTATTTCTATACCAAATTGAATTATTATCAAAATGAATTATTATCGAAATGCATTAGATCTAATGTAGGGAA
Source organism: Erebia aethiops (assembly GCA_923060345.2). Lineage (NCBI taxonomy): Eukaryota > Metazoa > Arthropoda > Insecta > Lepidoptera > Nymphalidae > Erebia > Erebia aethiops. The sequence goes on along the minus strand of OV281081.1, from coordinate 14,455,554 downwards.
CTAATGTAACGCAGGAAATGTAAATGTAAACAAAATGTAGTCGAAACTGTTTAGAAACGCCCCGCGGTTTCCAAAACAGACTAATCGGTTTTCAAACGACTCAATCGCGGCTTTTCAATTAACGCGATTACAAAATTTACACCGACCTCCCCTTCCTTACCCTTAGCCTTTCACCCCCTACTTCCGCCCTTCAGTAATTGATGTGCTTACACTAAAGTTTTGGTGAGAATCCTTTATTTATTACTTGCATCTCAGGTTGCGAGAAAGTTTGATTAAATTGATTTATTTTGACGCAGACAAATTAGGTTAAAATTATTTTGATATACTTAATAATTAATTATTTTTATCATCCTAAGATAGGTTATAAGTTTCAGCCTCCAATTGGTGATCCGGGGTTCGAATCTCGAGCAAGCACCTCTTCCTTAGCAGAAATAATATGTTATTTAAGTTGTGCTTTTTGTTTATAACACTCGCTTTATAACAACGTGAGAAAACCTGCATGCTTGAGCTCTCCATAATTTTCTCAAAGGTGTGTGAAGTCTATACCACCGTAAGTGACCAACGCGGTGGACTATGGCCTTAAGTCTGTATTTTGAGAGGAGACCCACACTCAGTAGTAGCCGGTGGATTATTAGACTGTTGCCTTTATTTGAGTGTTGTGTGACCTATATATGTATAGTAGGGGAGCCCAAGAGGGGATTTTTAGATTTACTCCAGCGCGGCAGATTAATATAAAGGGGGATTCTTTAGACCCTGTAGAGTACCTTCACCATAATATATGAGCCCTGTATAGTGTATATTGGTGCGTCTGTCTAGGACAGCAGATCAGAAAGGTAAATAAATAAAATCGATCATCAAAAATACTCGAGCGCGTCAGATTAAGGTAGAGTGAGTTAATTAGGTACATGCTGAAAAGTGTACATTCAAATAATCTGACGATTTGTCTACTAGTCATTCAATCCAGGTTATTGCAACTAATAGCTGATAAAGCATGAAATTGATGTCTTATATAGTAGGGTTTGAGTGCCTGAACACATGATTATTCCATGAAAGGACTTTTGTGTACGTAAATGTTTTTTTTGTTTCTTCTTGTGTATTGTTTATTTGTTTTAGTGTGTCTAAAATAACGTATTTTTCTATCTATATAGTAGGAATTAGGAAACCACTGTAAATTAATATTATGTTAACTCATCTATACCAAGTTCAAAGTTTCAAGCACCAACCATACTCCACAGCACACTAAATGCTGTTTGATGCTTATAGAACGATTCAATACCGAGATTTCAATGACTAAATTTACACTCCCATTACCCCCTACCCCCTCCTTTCCCCTCCTCTCCCCCCGCCGCGGTAATTGATGTGCTTCAACCGAAAGTTTTAGTGAGAATATTTAATTACCAACCGCTCGTGGAAGTTAATCGAGAGATTATAATCGACTTTGCGACTCGGTGAGTGCGAGTACCGATCGAGTTTGGACTTTTGGATGACGTTTCAGTTAATTATCCTGCATTCAAGTAGTAAGTCACTTCACATGTGACGTATGAAAGCGGTGATCTAGCTTACTGGATAAGAATTCAGCCGGATATGGCCGGGTTAAAGGTTTTTGAATCATAAGAGCCTCGAAATTTTCAGATTTACGAGCACTTTCTTGATAAACCGCACTCAGCGGTGGTGGACTTTGGCCTAATCTTTCTTATTCTGAGAGCAAACATGAACTCAGTAGTTAGCAGATTATGAATAGTTCGGTAGATTCCCATTACTTCGTTCATTAATAAAAACCGTCGACTCAGTCTAAATCAGTTTTTGATAAATACCTAGATTTTATTTTAAATCATATCTACAGTTTTCAAATATTTAGCATAGTTTTTGTTCCAGGACAAGAATTTTGTGCTGTGGGCTATCAACGATGGGTCTTCGCTATATGTAGCACCCTGTATATTGTATCGACACGTGTATAATTCGCTGTCGGATATCAGCCCGATGCGGCACTTTCCTTTGTGTCGCTGCCAAGCGTGAGCCGATAACCGGCCCGATCACCCTGTATATGCGACGGCGTTGCCGCAGATAACATTATTTGCGGCTTTTATGTATATTTGATACTCGTTCCATATTCCTCGATATAATAATAACATACACAAACTAGTCTGGTACATAAGTTTCGTAAATAACAATATTTTGAAGGTAATTCTAAATAAAAATGTTTGAACGAGATGATTTTTGTAGAGATTAACTTAAAAAGGCTCAGACTTCCTGACCCTCTTCGGGTTTTAGTTTTAACGTCACATTGTAATATTTTACAATAAATTTCTTATTAGAAATGAGAAGATGCCTACGTTCGCACTGCGAAAAACCTTCGCGCGAATATAACTCACCGCACCGCGTGATTTAATCAAACCAGATATTTTAATTTCGAGCGAATTTTACTCGCAACTGCGTATTATTTTATATTTCTATTGCGTATTATTTCTAGTGTTACAAAATTGCGAAAAAAATCGCGCGTATATTTTCCGCTGTGCGAACGTAGCCTTAAGAAAATGGAAGTACTCTCGGGCGTGCAGGGTTTCCTTCACCGTTTTAGCAAGTGTTTAAGCAATATTAATTTGTTTAAAATGCGGAAAATTTAGAAAATTTTGAATTGTATGCCCGAGGATCAAACTTCCAAACACCTGAACTGTTGTTTGAAAGTTTGATCTGTACTGTTGAGGCTGTATTATATATACTATACTAGTCCGCTATAAGTCTAAGATATTTAAAAAAACTGGGAGCTATTTTCATAACTTATGAACCAGATGGATCACAACTCGATAGTATAGACACAGTAACAAGATAAAACGATCGAGAAACTAAGAAGCTAGCAATATTTATATTACAAAATATCGAGTTTCAAGTTTGAGTCTGACGGGGCTGGAGGCTGGAGCGTCTCGCATGACATACTATCGTCTATCAGCGACGGTAAACTGTTTATGCTAAACTGAATTGAATAAAACGTGGAGGCTTCGCGTGAGCTGTGGGGCGGAGTCTCTCTAACATGACTGTTGAACTACTCTGTACATGGAAATTTTCTTTTCTAAGCGCACGTACTTCAACCGTTGGTCCCAAATAAAGTGATCCCTTCGATAAAATTTTCTTTCGTTCAAAAAGCACACAGTTCTACCAACACAGTTGGTAGTTACATAGTTCTTCTTTCCTTTTGACCTTCGACTTTGACTCTTTATTTCGTGAGCCGTGAATTATGGCCTATCGTTTGAATTTCGACCAAGATGGCTTATCTCCACAGAGATAAGAGATCAACGCGGGAGATTTTACACTACATCCCCTTACTCTCATAATCCAATGAGATGACAAAAAATGGGATTCCGAAATAAAAGGGTACTGCAACTTCCTTTAGCTACCGGGAAAGTAACCCTACGATTCGGAACTTCAAAACGGCCAAATGAATTTTGAAGCATCAGATGTTTTTACGATGATGCCTACTCCTTTGAGGCATGAGAGCTTGAGCAGATGAATTCAAGCCGGCTTAAGGTTGCCGTATGTAATAAAATACAAAAGCGAGTGAGCACACATATTTATTTTACAACCTCGTATATATACAGCCACCGATAAATAAATAAAACACCACAGTCTGCAGGTATCACGCATTTCGACCGCTTTTTCTTGTAGTCTAAAAGAAAGTATACGAGTACAATATTCATCTATACAAGTAGGTTTATTTGTGGGTGTACATACTAAGATGATCGCTCATTAGTTATGAGGCTAGCCGCTTTAATTACAATAGCCGCACGCGCCGAACACAACACAATAATATGATGTTTCTATGAAAATGTGATTGAAGTGTGCAGCACGTGTTAATGGCAATGAATTTGCCAAAGTTATTCATTTGTGGTTAGCAACAGGATTTAGGGCCTGTTTTGCTACGCGCAGTATGCTCTGATTGTGATTTTTATTAATATTAGCGCCTAGACTGGTAGGAGTTATACGGAATAACATGAAGTACTCCATACAATTACAAGGCAAGCTTGTGAGTTAAACTGTTCAGTACCTGGTGGGAAAGACTGCCAACTTGATCTGACCCGCTTCTGCTCCTGTCAGGTAGAATTTTAAAATTCTTCCTATTAATATTGAGACTGGACTATAACATAGACCCCACGATATAGATCTGTTACTACACGTCTGTTTCTGAGTCTAGATTCTGAGATTTGAGTTTACCTCGTGTAGGTAACTACGCGAGCGGTGTTAAATTAAACCCTTCTTTTAATTCAAAATTCCGTCGTAAATTTACTTAACTATTTAGTTTCCAAAGTTACTGCATTTTCTGTTCTGAAAATTGCGCTGCGTTCGGCCCGTGCATTCCCTGCGCTTTCTAATGTGCGCTCACCCCGAGGCGCGGTTCGCAGCAGCACTCCGCGTGATTGCTACTCATATCTGATTTCTGAGACATGATAAAAAACGTATCATCCGCGGAACGAGACGCGAGACGCGAGTGATGGGGAGCGCGCGCTGTATTTTCATTTTATGGTGGATTTGAGGAGATGATCGGGATGTGGTGCGTTTATCATGAAACACATCTTGTGAAGGTTTCAGCTGTAATATTTAGTTACTACACGATTCCCGCGGGAACTCTTTTATGATGGGATGTATGCAACCTATCTCTGTAGCAAAATTCGTCAAAATCAGTTAAAAGAAAGGATAGTTAAAGTGTAGCAGATAGACAGGCGCTGACTTTCGCATTTATAATAGTAGCAGCTTATGAACGTACCTATCTCCTTAGACTATAATATTAGCATGGCATTTATTATTTTGTAATCGTAGTATTTAGTTACACATGTACAACAAGTAAAGGTTAAAAACAGCACATATACCTACATGCAAATCGATTTCCTGACCAATAATGATGCAGTTTTTAACATTACATAAGCATAAAACAAATTATATTAAGCATTCTGTGCCAGAAGTAAGCAACGGAAATAAACTATCCAAAAAAACTTTAATATTCATTTCAGTTAAAGAATTACTTAGTAATAATAAGGCAGTTACTATAGGCCTACACTAAGTTGTCTCAATACCATATTATAGAAGTAGAGGTTCATAGATATCAGATGCATTAAAGTCGCAAGAACTTGTTGCACCTTAGATACAAAGAGTATAGAGTACACTCGTAGAGATCAATGAAACAAATCATTTGATGAAAAATAGGCACATTATAGTTAAATGGGATAGTAAATATCGTAATAGAAATAAAGAGCAAGTAGCAGGTAAGCCCGGCGATAGATTGTCTGCAGCCGCAAGCAGACTGCGTGTAGCGAGCAGCCGGCCGCAGCTCACTGGATACAGCTGCCGAGCGGCGGCTTTAGATAGATGACAGGACTGCTGGATAAGTTCAAATGTGTCGGAAGCTCTAAAACATTATTTATATGTTAACGACCACCTTTAACTTTACACATGTGGAAATATCGAAACATCCAGCCTTCCTTTCATAAGGGAAGCTTAGCTTTTTAGGTCCTAGGGTTTGTACTGCGTGTTGATAAGTCAGCCAATGAGCGCTGGTCCTCGTGAATCAATTAGGTCATTTTTACCATATGAGATTTATGTCTTGATACATAAAATAGGTTCGGTTACTCTCCAAAAAAAAAAAATAGGCATATTTAAATACAAAGCGTTCGTTGCCAGAGCAATCTAAAATTGATGTTTTACGATTTGTGTTATGTTTTAAGTGATTTCCAATTTCTACAAACTTCACTCGCATTTAAACCAAAAGGTACCTATAATGTATAGGTATAGGTATATAATTTATAGGAAGCATCGTATTATATTATTATAAAATACTTACCTACTTGAGCAAAAAAATTAACTCGTAACTTCAAAAATATGGCTAATCCAAAAGTCAGATTTAATAAATCTATAAAGTGTCGGAAAAGTTTGAAACATTCGAATTTGTTAACGTTTGTCAAGTATTAAAGGGATTGCATAAATTAATTCAAGGTGCGTGCGATTGCCGCGGGGCGGAGGGCGGAGGGCGGGGGGCGCGGGTGTCCCCTCAGCTCAGGAAATAGAAAAACTTTGCTCATTTGCAATATTATTTTACGGTTTCTCAACAACTTCCAACTATTACACTTGTTTGGTTACTCGTGTGAAATAACTTCATAAAAATGAACTTCTGTAAACAATCTCGATAAAAAATAATCAAGAAGTATAATTAGGATTCGCACTAAGTTAGGTATGCCGTACGGTAAAGTCCAAATTAACATGGTAAATCACAAACAAATATAAATAAACGCCAAAAAATAATAAGGAAAAAGGTCCCTTTTTTCTTTCATAATGTTTTTTTCTTTAAGTACTTATGTGTTTTTGTTTGTGTGTGAGTGTGGCCTGGTAATGGTAGCGAACATACATAGATTGAGGGACGATTGGCCTATTTGCGACAACGCATATCAGCTGATTGCGAATGTTTGATTGAAACGTTGACCCAAGTCGGTAACTGGATGGTTGACCGAATTTGGAGGATAAAACTTGGCGTTTCCCGAGAAGCAGCTGGTACTGGTTATTATTTTGTGTTCTAGCGATTTTTTGGCTCCTGTCAAAAATTATTAATAACCGAACCTAGAAGAAATAATAACTCACTCAGTATAATTAGCGGCGATGGCTCCTCTAATTAGCAGTTCGTATTTACCATTCATTAGTTCAACCTTCGCCGCTGTTTGCCGACTGCGTCTGCGGATCGCGAACTGGGAAAAGTGGTAGTTAACTCTTACCTACTATTCAGAAATAGATTAGGTAGGTATGTAGATTGCAGTTGTTTGTTATAATATAGAAAGAAGTTTGAGGCTTTTAGCACAAACACTTAAAGGCAACATCAAAATGTTGTATTATACAGCAATTGTAATCTGCTCAAATCGGTAAGCCACGCAGCTTATGTTGCGATTCCAGGCTTCCACTGTAGCGCACATCTGAGGTTCCAGGTGCCCCAACGCTGATATTCAGTGGCCGCCTTAATATATAAGGCGAACACGTCATGTTTGATCCTAACAATCATTGGTCAAAATAATAGGTTTTTGTAGATTTTTTTATATTTTTCTATTATTTTGGAAAAATTAATGAAACTGGACGATAGCAGTCTAGTGTGTATGATATCTATAGAGCGAACTTTGACATTGCTTAGACATGGTTAAAACAATACAGATTTATGACAATCATACAACGACCTCAATTTACATAGACGGGCCCTGTCAAACAAAGAATGTGGGCGTATTTTTAGCAACGCCATCAACGCCATCTAGACTGAAAAGCGGGAACTTGCTTGCAACATCTTGAATGAAAGCTTGAAAACGTATGACTCGGTCATAGATAATATAGGTCATAGCCGTAAGGCCAGTTATTTAAAAAAAATCATACAGTTTGCCGCGGAAATTAAATGATTGCGTAATGGATAAAAATATTAAATAGGAAGATTAAATACGTTTTTTTGGAAATGTATAATTGTGAATAGAAACAATTACCTTAAAATTAAAATTATACAGTGCCAAACTAATTAAACTTTAGATGTTAACTTAATAATAATAAATTATCTGCACGACGAGCGATCGTGACAGCGCTACGACGGGAACAAAGACAGGTGCGGATCGTGTTCAGCAACTCGGACGGCCGGCGTTTTTTTATGAAAGGGCCCATCTAGTGCCTACATATATATCGATGCAATCATATTAAAACGGGATGGCCGTGTTAATTCTAAGTAAAGCCTAAGCAAAGTCAAAGTACGCTCTATAGATCTCAGCATAAGTCAAGCGTATCCCCTCTTTTGAATAGAGGCTTAACGACCGACGATTTTAGTTTATCGGGAAATACTCCAGATTCAGCGCATACACTGTATATCTACTACAAGCACTACGTAATAGTGAAAGGGCATAATTATTTGGAGTAAAAATTGAGGATTATCCTATTTAACTTCATTACTATAATAAAATATTATGCAGCTTATTTAATTTATTTCTCAATCGTGAAAGAAAAAATCTGAAAATGTAATATTTTTAACTTTTTAATTAAGGCATACAAAAATGTTCCTTAAATACATTAGCTGCTAAATTCCGTCACAATAAAGCGCTAACTTTTACCTAAATTTATTTTAACCACACGTACAAGTTTGGCATTAGAAGTTGTTACGAAAATTTTATACTTCGATATCAACATTGTTGCGCGAGTACAACATACAAAGTGTATGTACATCGCAGCTTGCGGCGCCTCGCCACATGACTAACGATCCATACAGAGTGGAAATTACATACAAAACTGCAAATTACCGCCGGTCTCTCGGACGAGTGCTAACTGCTTGAGCTCTCAGTCGCGCCAATGATCACTAGAATGTAGAGACAATCCCCAGAGAACGACGACATAATTGGAGGGCTGATTTAGGTGATTTTACAATTCTAATGTAAGTACTAGGTAATATAGCACATTTGGCCAAGTTGTTGAGGTTCTTACGTTCTTTTAAGCGATTATTATTATTTTCATACCTTAATGTATGTAAAACTAGCTGATACCCACGACTTCGTCCGCATGGAATAAGTTTTTTAATTCCCACGGGAACTTGTTAATTTTCTGGGATAAAAAGTAGCAGTCACTCCCCAGGTTATAACTATGCCAAATATCAAGTCGATTCGTTGTTTTGTTACGGAGTGATTGAAGGACAAACCAAAAAACCAACACACTTTCGCATTTAAAAAAAAGATAAATAGAATAAATTTTATTTGTTGATCCAATAGGATTCTATTTTAATTTTTTTCACAAATTTTCAACTGCCACAGTTCCCCAACCGGACTATAAATGGACTACCACTCTGTAGGGGTTTTTACTCATTTGCCTAACTTCGGAAGAGGTCTCGTAGAACATCACACCGAAAAGTTGTCCGCTCGCGGCGCTCCGCCGTTACCCTTTGTGAAGTATTTGTTTACCCCCAACACCCACCCTAGCCCGGGTGCGATAATTACCGAACGTATGAAACATCTTATCTGTACATATTTCAGGGTGAAGTATTTTCGAGTGGACATGCAAAGGCTGTAATATTGCATACCTACATAATAATTTATTAACCTTTACGAAACCAGAAATGTTTTTACCGAACTTATTAAACTTTTACAAATATATTTTTGGAAATATTCAATAATATCTTTGGAAAATAACATGAAAGTATTAATAATTTTGTTCATAATAGGTGCTACGAGACTTGCTACGAGCTATGACACGTAGCAACATGACAAATCAAATCAGCAACTCTTTATCAAACTAAAAACGCGCTTTTTGTATGAAGTTTGAATGAAATACATAGTTAGTTGTGAAGTTTTCAAATTCCAACGCACTTATTTTCTTTAATCTATAGTTTAAAATGGTTATCAAATGTAAAACTAACCGAGGGTGTAAATTTTAGTTCTTTTGGCAGACCCCCTATTTAATAATCAGTAAAAAATATATAAAATTTCGATTATGTTTCAATGGTATAAAATAACATACATTTAGTTATAATAATTTAGATAAGTACACAGTAATTTCCCTGAAATACAAATATGCAGGCGGATTATTATTTAGTGGGCAAAGTGAAATGTAACAGGCAACTATGTGGAGACGGCAATTAAAAACTCCCAACTCTAATTTCCATCGTCGTAGTTACGAGTAAGTTGGTGTGCTCATCCGGGCACAGCGGAACCCGCATTGATGTTACAAAATGATAAAGTTTGTTGCTTTATTTTTATGTCGTTGGTCCTTCAATCAGGCCGCATCAGAGCATCTAAGTGATTATTTTTGCACGGGTTAGTTGAAAACCTGGTGAAATGACATATTATAGACTATTAATTTTATCTCGGAAAAACAAATATTTTAGCAGGATGGAAAGAAAAAAGAAAGAAAAACAGTTTATTCAACAATGGTGTCACAGACAAAACACAGATTACATATTTAAAAAATTTTGTCTGTGACACCACCCAGAACAGCTCAGCATTAAGCCCTGGATGGACTGGATCGGATCTTCTTCTTCTTCTTCTTTATGAGCCTTTTTTCCTGACATAGGCCTTCTCATGTGCACACAACTCTTCCCGATGTTGGGCAAGCCTCTTACATGTGTTCCCGCAAGCTTAGTGATGTCGTCCGACCAACAAGATGGTTGTCTTCCTATGCTTCGTTTGCCGGCACGTGGTCTCCATTCCAGTAGCAAACGGGTCCAACGATCATCTTTGGTCCTACAGACATGCCCTGCCCGCCTACACTTTGACCTGGACGCTTTCAAAACAATATCGGTTAGTCCCGTTTTTTGGCGCAATCGGAATCTGAAGTAAGCAAATTTAAAAAAAAACAGCTCCCTAGAAGTTTATACTTAGTTCTGTAAAAACAATTAGCCTAAACCTACGATAAATGTTAGGTAGGGTTTGTCGCTGTTTCAGAGGCTAGGTTGAGCGGGCTCATCGATCCGCATCCGCTGAGATATGGCCGGCTTGCGGGATCAACGTGACTCGCTGCGGCGGCAAATCAAATAGTTGCCAACTGATCCCCTCCTAGGCCGCTGTTCCACCGGGGATATGCTGGGTGACGTGCTGAACCCGTCTTAATCAGGTGATTAAGACGGGTTCAGCACGTACATGATTTGTTTGATCAGTGGTCCAATTGTCCCAAAAAAATTTGAGTGCGTAAAACGTATTACTTGAACCGGTTAAGCAGTTTGTACAATCCATCAGGTGAGATCGCAGTCAAGGGCTTACCTTGTAGTGAAAAAAATTAAAAAAAAATGATTTTCGACATCATGGAACTAATAAGTACTACGTACAACGTAGTACTTAGTTCCATGTTCGACATGCAGGCATCTATGAACTCCATAAATCTATGAATTCTCTGTTTGGAAATCGGGGGTTAGGATAATGTCCCGTTTGATATTAGTATTGATAGTATAGATGATTGTTTTTCTTATATTGATTGGAGTGGCAAAATTGTACAGTTTTGAAGTTACTACCTAAGGTTTAAAATGGAAAAATACTGTTAAATGTATTATGTACTTAAGCGATATCGAAGGGGATCACAATGTTTGTTTGCATAAAGATTTACGTGCTAGGATCTCCTTTGCGTTTCGACGCCGACCGCAGCGTGAGGCGAGCCGCCGCGCGCCGGGCGTCGGGTGTCGGTCGTTTGGTGCCGGGCGTCGCGTCGGGCGGTAAAGCTGGGAATATACGGCCTCACCTCGACAGGCGGCGTAAATAAAACGCTGCCCCTGCATATTGACGAGACACTCCATACAGGGCAATATACCGATACATGAACAATTTATTTCAGCAACGCTATATAAGTTAAATTTTATATTGTACAAAATGTATTTCATAAATCAGTAGTTACTTACTAGGTATGTAAGTAGCCTACCTACTTACATTTTTTTAATCCGCTACAAGTTAGCCCTTGACTGCGATCTCATCTGATGGTAAGTGATGATGTAGTCTAAGATGGTAGCGGGCTAATCTGTTAGTGGCATGGGAGTTATACCCATACCCCTATTCGGATTCTATGTAGGTACATTGGTTTGAATGCAATCACACGCATTCTACTGAATGCACTCTTGATACATTATCACATCAGTTGCCTACCAATACACCTGTCTATACTTAAACTACCAAACAAACAATATAGTAATATTGATTGTGTACAGTTTGCCTCACGGAATAGATAAAGGGGTTTGCCTAATGCTCGGCACTCAATAGGCAGGTGTCGGGTTGAGGTAAGCAGCCATAGAACTCTATGTAAGCAGCGCTCACTACAGAGGACTCAATTAGTTAACACCTCCCGCCCTCTGACGCGAGCGTGTGGTGCGACAGCAACTGTACCTACTCCGGCTGATAGTGGAGGTTAGCAAGTCTTTAGCGTGCATTCAAGATACGACCAAGTAGGTACTCGAACGCCACTTAGCATTTGCGAACACTAAAATGTTTAAATAATGATTTTCCACGTTTATGTAGATGACATAATATGGCACTGTGCGTTTAAAATATAACGACTATTGCCTTTGAAATGTAAATAGACTTGCTACTGAGCTTCGATAGATCTGGCCTTATCGATTGTCTACATTATAAAGGGAACTTACTTTTTTCTAGGCCCAACAGCATGGGCTCAGTGATTGAGCCACGACTGCTCTCTTTACATTATGTAGAACAAAGATGGTAGGTATATTGTGAGTTTTCTTTAGTAGGTAGATCCGTACCTACTATCCATACTAATATGATAAATGCGAAAGTGTGTTTTTTTATTATTGCGTGACAGGCTTGCGCTTGACGACAATCATGCTTAGTGCAAAGCAATGATGAGGTCTAGGTTGGAACGCGCTTGCCTAGAAGATGCCTATTCACTCTTGCCTTGAAGGTACTTAAGTTATAAGTGACAGGAAACACGTGCGCTGGGAGGGTGTTCCACACCCTAGCGGTTCGTATCAGAAACGTCGAGCAAAAAAGCTTCGTGCGAGCAAATTGGACGTCAACCACATAAGGGTGCAAACGCTCACGGTTTCTCGCTGTTCTGTGGTAGAATGGAGAAGGAGGAACAAGGTTATGAAGTTCCAGTCTGTCTGTCTGCTCCGCTTAAACGTCCCATGTTTTCAACCGATTTTGATGAAATTTGGTATAGGGGTAGATTATATCACGAGGAAGGACATTTTATCTCGGAAAATTAAAGAGATCCCGCGGGAATCAAAAAACCTTAATCCATGCGGACGAAGTCGCGGGCATCATCTAGTAAGTCATAATACTCTTACGTCATTATACTTACTCTTCTTCGAGTCGCACCTATGCGGAAAGATCCAGGCATCCATCGCATTATTAATCCAAGAAAACTCCTACCATTAGGTATGTGTTTAATGGAAAAGGTTCACGACCCTCAGAAATGAGGATACTACCCAGAGAAATAGGCCGATGGGACGGTAATCCCACATAACACACCGGCACGAGGGTTTTGTACGTGCTCTCATACCCCTACTCCTAGTGTAAGCTCAATCGATGATTCAAGCATTCAAACCATTTCTAACTAATGCATACGATACACACTGCCTAAATATAATATGCATGTATAGAGACATTGTGTGCACAGCGTCCTCGGGGGCTAAGCTTAGCAAGCGGGCGCTCTGAGCAAACGGAGATAATTTCAGCCTCACGCTAGGTACACTAACGAGATGCTATCTGAAGATAGCTCTACACAGGTAGGCTTACATTACCTAATGATATCTGATGAATGAGATGATGAGAGAAGAAGATGAAAATATCGAATAGACAAAAAGTCCGCGTCATTCATTTTAGGGTAGGTACCGTAGTCAACAAGGAATAGGTACCCTTATAGGTAGTTTTGCCACGTCCGTCTTTCCGTGGCTTAGCTCAGATACTGTAAGTACTAGAAACTAGCTGTACTTTGGTATGGGTATACATATTAATCACGCCGACAAAGTGGTAAAATAAAATTTTAAAACTAGTGGTTCGCCCCGAACTGAGACCTCGCGGCGCCATCTATTGACATGAATGTGAAGTTCTGTTAAAAATACTGAAGCTCATTAAAAATTAAATAATTCCGTTTCCTTACAATATTTATCTAATTTTAGTATTTATTGTTCAAGTACAGGATATAATTGAAATAATTGATCAAGTTTCAGGCTCATCCTTTCAGAAAATTTGGAGTTCTGAGGTCATCTTTGGACGTTAGAAAATCTACACTTTGAAAGCCCCCCATTTCGTCAATTTTGGGGGAAAAATTAAAAAAAAAATATTTTTGGACCCTATTCCTAATTATCTTTAAAATGATATACCGCAACCCTATGTAACTTTATAAAAAATATTTTACTTCGCATTCGCTTCTATGAGAGCCCCCCTGAAATAAAGATTTTTATTATTTTTTAAGCCATATTCGGCGGGAGGCCATTGGTTTACATATTATATTTAAAGCTGAAGTAATTGCGTTCAGTAATTCAGAAGTTATAATGCTCTGACAGACGGACGGACAAGTGCCAATTCACCCAAGTAGACTCAGAGACCTTCGCTTCGCTCGGTCAAAAATCACAAAAAAACCGTTTTCCTTGCCTTTTTCGCAGCGCTGGTAAACGGGCGCGAGCGGTGTGGAAACCGCTAGACGCCTAGACCACCAGGCAAAAGACGGTTTTGATACACGCAGACGTGTACCTATACGGACATGACTCAGGCAGGCCCGGGATCCACCAGAGCGGAGACGGTCACAAATGTGTTTAGCGGACCAATCAGATGTACCTGTATGTATGTTGATAGAATATAGATGACGATAAATGACGTGAAACTCATCACGTCATTCATTAGGTGATAATCCAATTGGTCCGCTAAACATATTTCCAGCCTTCTCCGCTATGGTGGCCACCGGGTCTAACCTACTCCTAACTGAAGAGTCCGCTACGCCTCTTCATACTTACATCTCTGGTGGAAACGCCACCACCCATTTGATAAACTCACTACAACCTGGTAGACATTCGTGTAGGCTCTACATCACGAGATATACATAATATGCAGATATATATATGTCCCAACTAACAGCTTACAATAGAATTATTACCTACATTAGCTACGTTCTTTGACTTTTGAACGAATGAAACTAATTAGCCGCACTGGGAGCGCTAAGTGGGTGCACTCCCTTATGCGGGGACATTTCCAATGGGGGTCATTTTTATTGCCGCTTGCCTCCCGCGGGGAATAGAACCTTATTCAATTATATAAATACAACTAAAATAATAAAATATAATAAAGTATAGGCCAATTACCACTAAAAAAGTACAGAAATTTAAACATGAAATTTCAAATAATTTACCTACGCTCGATTTTACACAGGGTGGTCCGGATGAACTCTATAACACCTTCTTTGATTTGCTAAATTCTCAATTTAATTCCATCTTTAAAGTAGTAGAAAAAAAATTGTTTAAGAACCTAAAATTTAGTGACTGGGCTACTGTTGGCATTTATAAAAGTAGAAACAAGTTGTTTAGCTTGTATGCCGAAAAGCAATATAATTACACCCCCACATTTGTTAAATACGTCAGAAATTATTCAAAATTATTTAGAAATGTCTGCATACAAGCAAAGTCACTTCATATAAAACAAAAAATTATAAATTCAGATGACAAAATTAAAGCAGTTTGGGAAATAATCGCCGATGAAATTGGGAAACATAAAGTGGACGACAATAAACTGGAGCTAAAAATTAACAACCGTATTATTGACTGCAAAACAGAAATCGCGAACACATTTGAGAATTTTTTTCGAAATATTCCAGTCACCACTACTAGTTTCCTTAACTCCTCGCCAACAGAAGCCCATAAACTGCTCAAGGATAGTGTCACCGAGTGCAGTGTGCTGTTTAAGTTTAGACATGTGACCCCATATGATATTATTAAAGTATTTAAATCTTTGCAACTTAAAAAAACCGGAGACCTATGGGGTATATCCGTAAAAATAATCGGCAATATTATTGATGTTATTGCACCATATCTTGCTCTAGTTTTTAATGAGTCTGTAAATTCAGGATCCTTTCCAAACCTTATGAAATGTGGTAAATTGATTCCACTTTTTAAATCGGGTAGCAAAAGCGATCCAAATAATTACAGACCAATTTCAATTTTGCCAACACTCAGCAAGATATTTGAAAAAATTATGCTCAACCAACTGCTTCAGCACTTTAATTCAAATAAACTTCTTCACTCCGAGCAGTATGGTTTTACTAAAGGTCGATCGACAATTGATGCGGGCGCCGTGCTGTTAAAACATATATTCGACGCGTGGGAGAAATCACAGAATGCTATTGGTATTTTCTGTGATTTGTCTAAGGCATTTGATTGCGTTGAGCACGAGACGCTTTTAGTTAAGTTGAGCTACTATGGAGTCAAAGACACTGCGCTTGGCCTCATTGCATCCTACCTCAGTAATCGCATTCAAACAGTATGTGTCAACGATGTGAAGTCATCCGGATCAGCCTCACTAATGGGTGTCCCTCAAGGCTCCATTTTGGGTCCCTTCATGTTCCTAGTGTACATCAATGATTTGCCATATTTTGTCCGTAACACTTGCGATATTGTACTATTTGCTGATGATACGTCCTTGATTTTTAAAGTCGATAGACATAAGGACAACTTTGACGACGTAAATACTGCAATTTCTCAAGTCACGAACTGGTTTACGGTTAACAATCTACTTTTAAACACAAAAAAAACTAAATGTGTCGAGTTCGCATTGCCGAATGCCAGATCCACAAGTGATATAAAACTAATGGTAAATAATGACATGTTGAAAATAGAAGATACTACTGTGTTCCTGGGGGTGACCTTGGACGCAAAGCTTCAATGGGGCACCCATATATCAACACTTGCTGGCAAGCTTAGTTCTGCTGCTTACGCTGTCAGAAAGATTCGACAGTTAACTGACATCGAAACTGCCAGGATCGTATATTTTGCTTATTTCCATAGCATTATGTCTTACGGAATCTTACTGTGGGGTAAAGCGGCAGATATTCAAAAAATTTTTGTACTACAAAAAAGGGCTATACGAGCAATTTATAATTTAAAACCGCGTGATTCACTTAGAGAGAAATTTAAAGAAATTGGTATTCTAACAGTAGCCTCGCAATATATTTACAGTAATATAATTTTTGTAAAACAGCACATCCATAATTATAAAAAAAAATGCGATCTGCACGATAGGCCAACTAGAGGCCGTAATAAGCTCGTGACTCCATCGCTCCGCCTCAAAAAAGTCAGAAGGTCATTCGTGGGAATGGGCATTATTTTCTATAACAAAGTTCCACAACCTATTTTGGACTTGCCAATAAATAAATTTAAGAAATCCATTAAAAGTATGCTCCTGAAAAAAGCTTATTATACAGTTGAAGATTATGTAAATGATAGAGGAGCATGGATTTGATCGCTCCAGCAATGCTGGGGACAGCGGTTACTTATTATAAATTAGTGTTTGAATATTAGTATTCAATTCGATGCTTTGATACGGGTAGACTGAGTATGTCACGCTCTCTTTAAACATTTCTGTGGTGGTGTCGTGTGGTGCGGGTTGTTACGTTCCCTCAAATATGGTCGAGCGAAGCAATGGCTGGATCATGCGTCATGCTCGTGAACGGGTGCCACCGGCGGGAATGGGGCTACTTTCTGTCTGCCCGTCTTTGACATGAATTGAATAAACAAATTTAAGAAATCCATTAAAAGTATGCTCCTGAAAAAAGCTTATTATACTGTTGAAGATTATGTAAATGATAGAGGAGCATGGATTTGATCGCTCCAACAATGCTGGGGACAGCGGTTACTTATGTACACATTGATATAGTAATTGTAAATGAATTATTTAAAAAGAGCAACCACCGAGTTTCTTGCTGGTTCTTCTCGGTAGGAATGGCATTCCGAACCAGTGGTAGATTCACTTGACGATTCAAAAGTACTTGTAAAAGTTTATTTGAATAAAAAGATATTTGATTGATTTGATTGATTGATATAGCTGGGTACTTAGCAAGATAATAGAATTATTTTGAAATCTTTCGTTACTTAGCTCATCCTTGAAATTTCATTTCTTTTTAACGCACCCTTAGGAAGAACACTAACAGTCGGCGTCGAGTAGAGAAGGTTTTTGCTAATAAACTCTGTTATTAACATAGGATTGAAATTGACCTCTATTTCATTAAGTACTGGCGGCGGCGTGCGATCCGCCTTAAAAATAGGTGCTTACACTGTACTTTTTAAACGTCAAAAAAATAAGAGTCGTGATGGTGACAATTAACTACGGTTTCTTAAAACTTAAGCTACGACAGCTTACGCATCCCATAGATTTCGAGTATCGGTATACTTACCTACATTAGGTAAAGTCTATCAGGGACAATAAGCGAGGATGTATCTCCATGCGTCCTTGTGAACAATCCACCACTAGGATCGGTCATGAGACTAAGGATTTCTCTAGCTTAATTTTTTATCGTTAAATGACACAATAATAACTTGTTTAAAATGTTGGTTTAAATAAAACGTCAAATCTATAAATCAAATCGATTTATTCAAGTAAATAATTGAACATTTTGATATATTTTCAACGTGATAAATATTTGAATCTTAAGTTACACATCTGAATATAAGCATTTATACATATAGTATACTGAAACATCGCCCGACCTCATCCGTTTACAAAAATATATGAACATCAAAATTTATTGCGACTATTTACTACTATTACTATATTTTCATAATATGCCGCATAGTATATGTATCTCTTTCTCATGTAGGTAAAAGTTAAACGTGTCAAAGAGAGACAACAAATAGAATACGTTTAATGCGATCTCTTGCACGCTTTTTGATATAACTATTTAATAACTAACAGGTATACGTATTTCTATTACACATTTGAGCAAATAATATTATATTTTTTAATATATAATAATGTATATAAAATTACTGAAACAATTCACACGCACCTAGATAGGTATAAGGTATTCGATGTACTAAGTAAAACCATATTTTCGCAACACCCGATAAAATATTATGAATAAATTGATCAAGAAGGAATGTGAATTCCACAAAAACCTGCAATAAGTTGCATGACATAATAAGAATACAAAAGAGACATTTATATTTATATCATGCAGAAAGAAGTTATCCCAGAAAAAGTGAACGCAGAACTCGCAACTCTATATAATTATATTATGCAGGAACCAATGTTGGGACGCCAAAACTACGATTTTCGTATTTATCATAATTTTCATCGTTCATAATGTTCTACATAATTTTGTTTCTAGCTACGATAAAGCTGAGTATCACCTTCCGCAAATCTCGGCTAAAATTAGACAACACCCAAGATTAAATACACCTTGACCCTAAAGAAGGTCACATATGCCTCTTGAAGCTGGCTTAAAACTAACAATATTATTTATATTATTACTTATATTATCTAAAGAATAAAAAGGAATAATTCAATTAAATATAACGGTGCGTTTACATATTCGCACGTGAGCGTCAACTTCTTACTAGCAACCGCCGCCGCGTAATGGCGAGATAGCACGAGGCGAACCGCGATCGCGAATATGTATATGCACGGTAAAGTGCATATATACATATTCGCGATTGACACATTACATTTAACTCTGAACGTTTAATTCATATTATGTAAATGACGAAAATGTCACAAAGATCGTAGTCAACCCACGAATTTCATTGTCCATTTATTAAAACATACAATTTTGTGGAATCAAACAATAAAAGCTTTAAGAGTAAGTCTACAACGACAAGTCCTCAAAAACTGTGATTCAGTAAGAGAAATTATAACAATTAATTTTTTTTTCTTTATGATTTAAAAAAACTGAGTTGGTACAGTATTAGTACCAATAAATAAAGTGCAGAGTGAAACAACTGTTATTGGCGAATAATAAAATGCTACGCCTAACCTACTAGTACAATACTGGACGTATGCCTTTCCGTGCACCATGCTCCAGTCACAAAAATTCACTATCTACTCGATACATATCTGTAATAACAATAATATAATATTTATCAATTATAAATATTACATTTATATTTTAGCAATTCTTTACATAGAACGTATCATTTAGTTTCTAGAGGCACCATACGCCGAAACTTATTCCTAAGCTCAATTCGCATTGAGAGAAAGATGCTTCCAAGCGATTTATTTCAAAAAATTTACAAACCGTACTGAACTTTAGCTACATAATATATTACCTACTCCCATATTTGTGAAAGTATCCTCCGTACAATTATTTCGAGTCCCTGTGTAACATTTCTTATAAACTTTGCAGGGCTTCGAGTCCGCTACAATTATTAGCCTTAAACGTAACGCACACCTATCGAGCCGCGGCGTCTTTCTCATAACAACTGGAAGTGAACTTTATTAACTTTGATATAAGAGCGGTTTCTTTGATTTCGGTATGCCAACTAAAAAATCTTTTCTGCAGGCGTCGGACCCTTACTTATTATACTTTAAAAATAAGTAGCATCTACAGGAAATATTATTGTTATATTACGATTGCAAAATTCTATGTTATACATTTGTGAATATTTAATTTGCAAATAGGATAACTGGGCAACGTACATTTCGCGACGTTTTTCAAAATAATTTGATCCAAATATAATGGATCAATCTAATTCCAATAGCAATGGTTTCCAATTTTGAGAACAATTTTATTTCGGTTACGAGTGCGTTGCGTTATAAATCCACTGTCAAAATAAGAATAGTTTGATATAACATTTTATCACATTTTCATACATAATAATTGTTATATTCATAAACTTATATAGCTACGTACTAAGTATTAAGTTTTACCTTATTATTAAGTTATCCAAAAATTCATATCGCTATAAGCGATTGTTATTGTTTGTAAATTTTCAAAAATCGTTTTTGGCACATGCTGATATTACGTTACTTTACATTCGCGATTTTCGTAACGGCCGAATACTGAAATATCAAATATAATGTTAAGAGGTTGCTTTTGCCGTTTACCGTATAAATAAACAGAATAAAACGCGTTAATTGAACATTAAAGGGCAAAACACACAGGAAGCGGACGCGTGTCGGGCGCGGGTCGGGTCGGGTGTCAGGCGGGTTGAATTCCTTGTATTTATATGGACGACATGACACAGCGACACCCGCCCCGCGCACGACCCGCGCCCGCGTTCCGTGTGATGTCTTCCATATAAATACAAGGAATTCAACCCGCCTGACACCCGGCCCGACCCGCGCCCGACACGCGCCCGCTTCCTGTGTATTTTGCCCTTAAGGTTTACTTTAAATTATAAGACATCTTCAGTATTCGGCAGTTGAAAGTTGATTTTACAATAATAAGGAACTCACCGCCAGCAACGAATTTTCAACTTATTAGAATGATAGCTTATTCCCGCGACTTCATTCGAGTTTCCACCCCTATGTCGTCAACGTTCCACCCACACGGACGAAGCGCTTTGCTTCTTCATTCCTTATTCGCATGGCTAGGCTCAGGAACACCACTAGGTCTACCAGAAAATGTGTTTCCAACACTGTGTTTCCAACGAATAACTAGCCGGGTATCTTTAAATCAAGAGTTAATAGGCATCTTCTAGGCAAGCGCGTCCCATCTTAGGCCGCATCATCACTTCCCATTAGGTGTGATTGTGGTCAAGCGTAAGCCTATAAGAGTTGCTTTAAATTTTTTTTTGTTTAAATTTTAAGCCCACTCAGATCCTGAGATTGCTGCCGGCCGATGCAGCATGTGTGGATCCCCCGTAGTGAGACTTAGAACATAGACCACGTTAGAGATGCAAAAATTCAAGTGTAGACGCCAGTTTAGACTGAACGTTATCTGTCAGCCAGTCAGGGTTCTGTTCAGTAAGAGAAGGGTTGTATGTTTATAATTGGATTGTGGATAGTATACCCTGGCGTACATACACGATCAAAATTTCGTTGCGCGCGGTAAGTTCCACATGACAAATGCGCAACTACCTTTACGATATGATTTATTGATTAAATTCAAACTTAAAATATTCTGGTGTCATCCGTTTATAAAAATGCGTCCGGGATGCACGTCAGTTATTAACAATTTAACAGATTATCTAATAAAAGTTTAGGTAAAGTAACTAAGCAACGTACGAGACGCGCAACTGATGATAATATTACAACCTTCCATCAGACTTGTCAGTACAGTGGTACGTCAAACTGTACGCATTGGACACCGTTGACTTCAACACGCATTAGCGTGTATTTATTAAAATATAATTAATGGCGGTTTATCTTCTTTCTTCATGAATACCACCCAGTCTAGCTCAAAATCAGAAGTACAGGTTCTAGGTACAATCACTACTATAGTCAATTCCCAGATGTGACAACAAACCGTTTTGATCTTTGACTGGCCAAATTTCGATCAATACTAGGTAATACAACTCAGACTGTTAATTTAATTAACTGATTCCCGCTGCTTCACTCAAATTAAGTTTGGTTTTGATTGCTTTATTTTAAGCCCTATGTAAAAGGGCTGATTTGTCAAAAGCCCTTTCTTAGCGAATGCATAACGTCGTAATAGCTATGTGTTCGTTCAGTGGTCGAGCTGGGCGATAATAGATCTGCCAGTCCGTCACCCTTTGTATATTTAGACAGATAAGTGTGATAACAAAAGGTGCCGTAACAATTTTAGTGTTTTTTAATAAAAGATGGAAAATTTTGGCCCATTGTCAACGATCAATTTCATCCTTACTCTTTTGATACATCTCATAGTTGATACATATCTGCAGCTCTGCAGGTCACTGGGTTGACAGTGACACAATGTGTGAATGATTCTGTTTGACAAAATCACTAAACTAAATTGTAACTCTAAATCCGGTGTTGTCTATCTCCTTTGTTAGTATTATATAGGGTAGAGCAATAAATACAGAGTTATTCAGTCTAGTTTAGAGATTGTGTACTGAACTACACACAGTATCTCTCATCTATCACAATTCACATTTTTAGCACAAGCCCCTCCAAACGTGTCACATTTCGAAACTACATCAACTAAAGTATCTCCTTTTAGCACCATTCAATCTTATTTCTTACATTTTCATCTAGAACCATAGTGTAGCATAATTCAAGTAAATACCTTGAAAAATGCTATGATTTTGTTTGTGCGTTTCAAATACACGAATTCGCCCTAATACAGGCTGATATCGACATTAATATGTACTTATACATATATAAATTTTGATTACATATTATCTGACTACAAGTTAACTCTCTTAGTTAAAGTATAGTTTTTTATACATCATTTAAATTGGTACAATGTAAGATATATCGTATAATATGTATTAATGAGTAATGGTTATTTACAATGAGTTGACAATTATGGAGTAAATATTGTCGGACGACAGTTTATGTAATAAGGGTAAGAAGAATGGAAGTATTAAGTGTTAACATGGTTAATGGAATGCAATGAAAAATATTACGACAGAGGAAGAAATAAGAAAATACAAACGATCTCATCAGCTAAAAATATAAAAATGACATAGGACAAAAATATCCATTGAATATTAAAATGATGAAAGTATTTCTAACGTTTATTCGTTAGTTAATTAGTCTTAAAAATAAAACCAAGTTGATGAACTGTGTCGCATGTCAGATGAAGTGTTTGAACGTTTACTTGTAAACGTAGTATCGCATAGTAAAATGGAAGAACGAAATTTTTCGTACGTCGTGAGAGTACAGTTCTGTACTAACAGTGGTCTGTGTGTACAGTGAGCAGGGAATATGCACACTAACTAGCTATAGGAAGTGCTTTCTCCGGTACACAGCTGTACACTAATACAGTATTGATATCGAATAATTTCTATAGCGGGTATCAAAATCTAGTGCAACGAAGAAAATATACTCGTGCGTAGCGTAATAAAAAAAATCGCCCAGATCCATAGAGTGTAAATTAAATATGATCATGATGTTAGGCTACGTCGTTCGCACTGTGAACAATATTCGTGCTTTTTTTTTTGCAACTGTAAGTCTAGAAATCATATGGAGTTGTACGCAGTACGCACTTGCGAATGAAATGCGCGCGAATGTTTTCCGCAGTGCGAACGTACCCTAAGGATGATGAAACGCCGCTCATGTGAATGGGGGGTAGTTCACCGGTGGTACGGGCGCGGCGCGGGTCAGTGCGGCGGCGGCGGCGGCGCGGGGCGGACGCGCGCGGCGCGTGGCGGCGGCGGCGCGTCGCGCGGCGGTCGCGCTAGCGAGTACGTCTCCGGCTGGAAGGTGGGCGGGCACTGCAGGTGCGAATACTGCTCCGAGCGACTGCTCTCCTGACCAACACACACATACAAATGTGAACATTGGCTTCGACTGTGCTCGGTCTATGACCGTTTGAATTGATTGATATATTATTATTTATTGCCAATAATATATAATTATTAAAATAATTATAATTAGATGATAAATGAGTGGCACGCGTGCTGGTCGCGATTATGATTTACGCACTGATATTACTCTTAGATTGAATGTGTAATTAAAACTAGGTTAATGCTGATGGAGCAAAATGTACGGTTGGACTGTGGACCGTACAGACTAAATTAATACTATCTTTTTTATAAATAAAACGAGCAGGCGGGTCACCTGATGTTAAGTGATTACCGCCGCCTATTAACATAACCACACCATCAAAAGCTTTTCGCCATGTTTTTCTGTCGCTGACCTAGGACCACGGCGAAACTCCAAACATTGGATCACCGCCGAAAGGTAGCCGGCCTATCGGTATCCTATAGGATATATTTTAGTAAGTGCACTCAGGAGCTTTTCGATCTCGTACCTCCTTCACCTTTCTACCATCGTACCGCAAGACGCCGTGCAAGTTTCCACCCTTATGTCGTCAACGTTCCATCCACACGCACGAAGCGCTTTGCGTCCTCCTTCATTATCCGCATGGCTAGGGCCTGGAACACTCTACCAAAAACTGTGTTTCCAACCAATTACAGTCCGGGTATCTTTAAATCAAGAGTGAATAGGCATCTTCCAGGCAAGTGCATCCCATTTTAGGCCACATCATCAATTCCCATCAGGTGTGATTGTGGTCAAGCGTAAGCCTATAATGAATTAAAAAAAACCTGTTACCTCGCTGAGTTGTCGCGCGATGTCGCGCCGCGCGCCGCCGAACATGAGCCGCAGACGCGACACGCCCACAGAACCCGCGCCGCCACCGCCGCTCGCACCGCTGCCCCAGCTGACGTCAACACCACGTGAAAACCTTTCATTGCTTCTAACATTTTACAGGCCGATTCCAAATGGCGAGACGTTGCCGAGACGTCATAACGTGTGGCAATAGTTATTTTTTAATATGGCACCTCAGTTGTATTATAAACTACCAGCATCATTGGCTGTCCGAAATCTAAATATCATAACTTGTAAACAAAAAATTAAGGATATTTCGCTGAAGAAAAGGAGTAATTAAGGAGTATTTAATAGACACAACTTTATAGATAGTTTGAACATTTAAGTTACAATCGATATAAAGTTTTACATTTTGAATATAATAAATTTTAATTAAATAAATTTCATATATCCATACTAATGAGAAGTTGAGTTTCTGTGGGAATCAAAAAACTTATTCCACGCGTACGAAGTCATGGGCATCAGCACGTTAAAAATAAAATTTAAACAAAAACAGTCATATCAAATCAGTTTTATCAAACCAATTTTTGCCACCGGTCCAGATATGTTTGTGGGGCTGTATCTAAGTCTGCTACTGGTATTAACTGGTTTTGGTTTGTATGCTCTCACCTGTCACTGGCGGCGTGCGCGGGCGGCGCGTGCGCAGAGCCGGAGTGCACCTGACACACACAACCACACAACTATTTTATTTTATATTTTCATATTTTATTTATTCATTTCACAAATAAAATGCAATTTATATGATTTGATTTCTACGTACTCGTAAGCGCTTGACGGCTTGCCTGAACACTAGTCCCATGCTTAATAACTAAATATAGTGGTGATAATGCCCCTAACAGTTTAGCCTGCTACCTTAGACTTTATCGTCACTTACCATGAGGTGAGATCGCTAACTTGTAGTGGAACAATAAAAACAATGACCTTCTATACACAAGGACATCGCACTGGCGCGCATAACAAGGGACCAAGTAAGTGTGCTTAAACTCGTTGTAAGCACACTTTTTTCATTAGTCGCATGTTCACTGCGAAGCTGTCAGGATGCCTAAGTGCGCGTTCCAATAGTGCCGAAATAATACATTAACGACGCAGAAAAAAGATGGTGTGACGTACCATCGGTAAGTTAATTTTATTTACGTAAGATAATATGCAAAAAAGTGTAAAATACGTAGTAAAACTATTGAAAACACAAGAAATATTTAAAATTATTTACAATGTTCCCATTCCTTTCTCTCACGCACATCGGAAAGAGACAGACGGAAGGGCGCGTCATGAATGTACAGAAAAACAAAACTGTGGAGTAGCTTTTTTTTGTTCCATGTAAAATCTATTGGCAATTATTGTTATCACATTTTATTCACTATCTTGCAAGTTTTCTCAATTAAGGGCCTTTAAACAATCAGGCCGCAACCAACTGTAGGTATAAAACTCGCCACACTACACTATATATCTGTACGCATATTATATAGCACTACGCTCTAGGCTCGATTTTATAGCCAACTAACCAATTTTGTTACTTGCTTTGCTTATTTTGTTTTGTTAATATCTATGCCTCCGCGCCACATTATTACAGTAAATACTAGCGGACGCGCCCCTGCTTCGCTCGGGTAATAAAAAAAAAGAAATTATCTGGTTACCAGAATTTAATAAGGATAAGAAAACTAGTAGAAGAACGTGATAAAAATACAACTTAAGGTGCCAGCCGAGAGTGTTCTTAAATTAGTTGTTTTTCTCTACATACACTAAGTTTATAGTCAGTGAACAATGAATTTTTTTTTTTTTTATTTGAGTCATCCCACATAAAACCATATAGCCCAGTCGAATTAGGATTTGACACGGAAAAAATTTCTGCACAGCAATTTTCCTTCGGAAATCGTTGGGGGGGCTCACTGGCAGTCTACATTTCGGTTTTCGGGATTCCAACCCTGTTGCGACATCCGCCATCTTGAATTTGAGGGTGAATTTTTGTTTATTGAATAACTCGTTTATTTTCCATTTTAAACGAAAAATTATAGTAATTACCAAAGTTGTTTGGAATTAAATTTTCGGGCCTAAAACGAAAAATATCGATCCTTAGAAAAAATTGATAAGTACCAAAATTATAGGAAATTTAATTTCAAATAACTTTGGTTATAACCATTTTTCGTGTAAAATTGAAAATAAACGAGTCCTTCCATAAACAAAAAATCTCCTCTCTTTTCGGATCTAAATCGAAAAATATCGATCCTAGGGAAAAATTGATAAGGACTAAAATTGTAGGAAATTGAATTTCAAATACCTTTAGTTATAACCATTTTTCGTGTAAAATTGAAAATAAACGAGTTATTCAATAAACAAAAAATCTCCTCTCTTTTCTAAATCTAAAAATATCGATCCTAGGGAAAAATTGATAAGGACTAAAATTGTAGGAAATTTAATTTCAAATAACTTTGGTTATAACCATTTTTCGTGTAAAATTGAAAATAAACGAGTTATTCAATAAACAAAAAATCTCCTCTCTTTTCTAAATCTAAAAATATCGATCCTAGGGAAAAATTGATAAGGACTAAAATTGTAGGAAATTTAATTTCAAATAACTTTGGTTATAACCATTTTTCGTGTAAAATTGAAAATAAACGAGTTATTCAATAAACAAAAAATCTCCTCTCTTTTCTAAATCTAAAAATATCGATCCTAGGGAAAAATTGATAAGGACTAAAATTGTAGGAAATTTAATTTCAAATAACTTTGGTTATAACCATTTTTCGTGTAAAATTGAAAATAAACGAGTTATTCAATAAACAGAAATTCTCCTCTCTTTTCGGATCTAAATCGAAAAATATCGATCCTAGAAAAATTTATAAGTACCAAAATTTTTTCCGTGTCAGCCCCTCTTTTGATCTAATTCGACTGGGGTAATATAATAGTTTCATATTTACAAAAACGAAAAATCTCTCCGAAATAACAAAAATTTATAGCGCTACACTACTCCATTCCCATTTTGTTCCAGTCTGATTCTAAAATCACCTTATTAAGCTTCGACTGATTAATCGATTTACATTGCGGCTTGAACACAGAGGTCAGTTTACAGGACTTGAATGTCAGCGGCAATGTATAGATGGAGCAGTCGAAGCAAAATAGGGTGAATTAGAAGCGTGTGCCATGTTTGGGCTCTGTTTTTGTATGCCACGATTTGTCCATGTGTATAGAAGGTCATTGAATAAAAAGTACAATTCAAACTTTATCACACGTCTCGGATATTAGCTGCGAGTGTAGGTTCGCGCAGGTACAGTGAGACCTAATTATTATGCGCATTGTACCGCACGATGTTCGTTGACGTTAATGCGATGTCATAGAGTTTGAATCGGGTTGCACAATCTCAATTGGCCGTTTGACAACTACAACTTTTTTCAAACGTCAAATGGCGCGCTTAGTACGGAATTTTGTTACTTGTGACGTCATAAAAATTGACAGTTTAAAATGGTTATCAAGGGGCGTGGGTGGATGTAACATCTTTTGGCTGGTCCCCTATTTAATGATAATTTATTTTTCACATAGGAAATATTATCCCAATAGGGATGATGCCTACGTCAATAAATTGTTTCAAAATGTTTTTAATGATTTAAGACCTATTAGAAAATAGACTTTGAATATGGTGTGCGATGTGACAATACGATAATAAAAACTTATTTGAATGTATGTTACCTTGTCCGCCCTCCGCAGCGAGGCGCGCCACGCTTCGATGCGATTATCCCTCTGTTCTCTCTGCTCTCTCTGCTCCCGCTGTTCTCTCTCTTCTCTCTCCTCATCCTGTTTATCTTCGGGATACACTATTTTCTCGTACCTAAGAAAGAAAGAAGAAAATATTTATTTGTTACATTCATTGAGATGTTTGTTGATGAATTAGAAAGCCGCAACATATCCGGTCAGCCATATAAAATTTTATATCGCAAAATGTTATGTGCAGATGGATATAAAATGTTATATCCATCTGCACAATTATAATCCTAAATAATATAAAAGCGAATGTGAATGTTTGTGCGTAACGCTTCCACAGCCCATTTCTTTATTTTGTACAGACTAAGGCTGTGTCCCGGGGAAGGATAGAGAGGCTACTCTTTATCCCGGAAAATGAGGAAGTCCCGCGGGAATTAAAAAAACAGCTATAGTTTTCACATAAAATCTATATGGCGTACACTAGACGGTAGCAATGACTATTGAAAAAAAAATATTAAGATATTTGTCACGTGAACACCAATTATCAAAATACGGTACGTTTCAGGTCAGTCACAGAGGCAGAACTTTAAAAAAATTTAAGATGGCAAACTGCTTAATTTCGAGCTCCCTTGATATAAATACTTTTACATAATTTATAAGCGAACAAACCCTAAAGCGGGTCATCTGATTTATGAATTATAACCACCGCCTATGAATATTTGTAGCACCGGAAGAACCGCCTATCCTTTGCCGGCTTGTGAGGAATTTGTTTAACGCCCCATGAATAGCCCCCATATTTTAGTAATTTGTTTAGTGTACAGACTAGCGCTTGACTGCAATCAGACTTCCTAACAAGTGTTGATGTAGCTTAAGGTGGAACGCGTTTGATTAAATTCCTAAAAGAAACCTATTCACTCTTGATTGCAAATTGCTTCGTATGCTTTGTTTGGCTACGTTTGCGTAAGTTGCGACTTTGCCAACGACCTCAATTTACATAGACGGGCCCTGTCAAACAAAGAATGTGGACTTATTTTACTAACGCCATCTAGTCTGAAAAGCGGGACAGCGCTATGGCGCGGACAAGGACAGGCTTATACAGCTTATACAGCTTATACAAGCATGCACTACGAGTCGGACGCGCAACTTTTTTCTATGAAAGGGCCCATCTTGTACCTACATGTACGATGGACTTCACTCACCCGTCCTTGCCCTTGACGGAGATGGGTTTGCCCCCCTCGCGGGGCGCAGCAGGCGGGGCGGGCGGGGCGCGGGGCGCGGGGGCGGGCGGCAGCCCCCGCGCCTGCAGCTCCAGCACCGGCAGGGGCAGCTCGCCCCCCGAGACCTACACACAATAACCACCACTCACTATTCACAGCCCCGATATCTTACATCACCCGGACGCGGTTTCAATCCACGGCCTCGGGGGCGTACGGACTAATCTAGTCCAACCAACCGACCTCCCATCCTAAGGTGCAAGGTATAGGTGCATCCCATGGTAAGGTATCCTCCCAACCCCCCGGTGATGCTGTAGCGGCCTGTAGGGCATACGCAGCATATTCAAACCGAAAAAAAGACTATTCACTGTCCAAGCAATGGTTCTGGTGTGGTCCCCTCAAAGAATAACAAGGGCTAAGCTATAGCCCGCCACACTAACCAAGTGCGCAGATTACACACAGCTTGTAGTTAAGGAATGCAGAACTAAACTAGGAGATAATAATGTGTTGCTTAGAATATATCGTGATTACAACAACTTCTTCAAAACTGCTTAAATTACCAAACTAAAAATTAACACAGATCCTCATTCACTCTCTTTGCAGCAGTGCAAAAGGATGGTGCATCAATTCATTGGTGCAGTGTCATAGGCTCATATATCTTACTTATTATCATTTTTGTTGTAATACTGTTTGTCTTTATTTTAGAGAGATTATATTATTGTACAATATTTTGGCTATATTTGTTAATTGGTTCAGATAAATGCATACTTACTGGCTTGCCACTGCACTTAAAATTTTTTCTGTGTTTGTATATATATTGTTTTGATTGTGTATTTTATATCTATTGGCAAACCATTAAATAAATAAAAAATTAACTTTAAGAACATTATGAGAACAGGCACGGATGTTTCCTAACGAATTTTTTACTCATCCCTATCTAAATCCGACATTAAAATAGGCGTAGTACCTCTCCATATATGACGTCGGGCACGATCTTGTCGAGCCTCATCTGCAGCTCCTTGGCGGCCATTTTATCGCCCATGTGGTCTCGTTCTATCCCCATCAGCACGCGGTTGGTGTACACCTGCTGTCTCTCTTCCTCCTGCTTCTTCAGCATGAATTCTTCGAGAGTCACGAAGCCGATGAAGTTGTCCGGCTTGTGGACCTTGGGCTTCGGCACCTGACACTTACAAATATTCATTACTAGACGATGAACGCGACATTGTCTCCAGGTATCGCGCAGAAAAGGATAGCAGTGGGTGGGTACCAAATACAAACTTCATCTCCAGATTACCCGCACTGAACAAAGGAAATGGTATACGGCCGACTGTGAATATCTACATAACTTCTAAAGAAAATGTTTATGACTGCTGAGCTGTGTTTGAGCTATGCATAGATAGTTATGCACAGCTCAAACCATTGGACAAGTTGATCAGATATAATTCATGACATAGGCTTCCTTTAAGTAAGGATTATCGCAAAATTCAAACACCGAAGAAGTAAAGTAGTGTTTTGGAATTTACCAAACAAAACTGCGTACTCAAAACTATTTGACAATATAAAGTTACACTATAATGTTTAAAGGCAAAGAGTAAACGTGTGTCACCTGTATGGCGGGCTTGGTGACGAAGTCGCTCTTCTCAAAGTCCAGCAGGTTGGGGTTGGAGGCGTGGATGTAGTTGATGGGCTTCGGCTTGGGCTGTGGCGCCGCTGGGGGCGTCGGCTCGGGCGGCACGCGCCGGTAGCTGCGATAGTGCTCCGTCGGCACCGGCACGCCCGACTGCTTGCTCTGCGACAGAGCAAATGCACTCTTACACCGCTGGTAATTAATGCCATTTCCGACATACATAAGATCCTGCTGGTTGCTGCTAGAGCTGGTATTCCCTGTATTTTCCGACATAGTGGGAGACAAGGCCTTCTTCTTACGAAAGAGAAGATAATTGATGCACTCGAGCGGTACTATGTAGAAGTGATGTTAGGAGTGTCATGTAACGTGTTCCGAACGAACGAATATCCACTTTCGAAGAACACGACATTAAGCAGCGTCTAACCTCTACTAATACTTTTTTCGGTCACGTATCTAAGCTTTAAAGTGTCGAAGGAAGGACAGACGAGGTGGTTATTTTTTTTCTCTGTGGTAATATACAATCACTGGCAACTTTTAGCAGATGTGTTCATTGATGTTTCGCTAAGGTGGTAAATTGGCGATGGCCGGAGATCTCATGTCTCAGAAAACACTGATAAAGTAGTCGCACCCCCGTTAATCTCTCTCCGGACACATCTATCCGATTATAAGAGTGAGTGAATCAAAACTGCACCTGTTTTGTGCACTAAATTTTCTACGTAATGGACTGCGGTGGCCGAAACTCGGTCAGAACAAACTCAAACTCAAAGCATCTTTATTCAAAATAGGTACCTACAAAATACATCTTCTGAACGTCATGTTTACAAGGAATAAGACTTGATGGTGATAATTAACAATGGTATCTAAAAACTAAAGCCATACCTTTACAATAATTACCTTGGTCCCCTTGGCGTCTTCTTTGGGCCTCGCCCGGGAGAAGAACCGCAGATACTTCCTGTCGAGACTTGTGGCGGCCTGGCTCACGTTCTCCTGCGACTCGCTGCGACTGGCGCGGTGCGTCAGCTTCTTCAGCGAACCGAACTTCGACTTGTCCTTCTCCCTCTCCCTCTCGCGCTCCCTCTCCTTCTCGCTTCTCTTCTCCGAGCTCTCGGTGTCTGATTCCGTTTCTGAGTAGTCCGTCTCCGAGAACTGTTTCGAGAGCTCCATCTGGAAGTGAACAATGTATTGTAAATGAGTGACTTCGTAAATCTTAAAGACTTACGAATCTCAAAAGACTATGGATGGAGGACATAGCTTCAAGAACCGATCGACGCTAGCGTCCTACAATGTGCAGCAGTGTTTGTTATGAAACAAGGTCTATTTTAGGACGAACGGAGGTGTATTTTAGAATTAACGCGGCAGCGCAGCGGAGTGAAACAAACAAATTTAAATGACATCCCATGATATGACGCCATATATTATTATTTATGTTTTGCTTCTACTTGCGGAAACCAACCACTCCAATATACCATAGAATGTTATTCGAATTTGTAAACCTCTTTAAGATGAAAGGTGCGTTTAAAAGAGAGGTTAGAGTGATGTAAAAAGGGTCACCACACCCGAAAATGCTAAAAGGATTATGTGGAAAGGAATTACTGATACATACTTGGAAAGTTTTACACAGTGGAAAAACTAATTAATTAACAATTGAATGGAGGTAAATTATAAAGGCCAATACAATGGTCAAGACTAACAAATGAATGTAGAACAGCAGCAGGCGTCTTCTCCTGTTGGCCCGTGATTCCAAGCGGGGGTACGGGCTTCGACGCCTAGCCTCAGTACCCGGGCGGGGCGCGGGGTAGTATTCTTCAAGCCGTGTGTCGCCTAGGGCCTGCGTTGGAGGCTACGGACCCCTAAGTCTGATGTCGTCTCCGGCGTAGGGTCCGCTCTACTAGTCCAGCAGCAGGGGTCTTCTCCGGTTGGTCCGTGAGGGCCAATCGGGGGTACGGGCTTCGAGGGCTGGCCTCATTACCCGGGCGGGGCGCGGGGTAACATTGTACCCCGGTGATTGTCTTTAAGCCGTGAGTCGGTTAGGGCCTGCCTTAAAGGCTACGGGCCCCTAGGCCTGGTGTCATCTCCGGTGTTGGGTCCGCACTGCGGGTGACGTCGTGCGGCAAGCACTTCACCTCGCTTACAAGGTAGTAAGTCACCGAAGAGACAGATGGCAGCACTTCACCTCGCGTAAAGACAGTAACTCATCAAAGAGACAGATGGCAGCACTTCGCCTCGCTTACAAGGTAGTAACTCACCGAAGAGACAGATGGCAGCACTTCACCTCGCGTAAAGACAGTAACTCATGAAAGAGACAGATGGCAGCACTTCGCCTCGCTTACAAGGTAGTAACTCACCGAAGAGACAGATGGCAGCACTTCACCTCGCGTAAAGACAGTAACTCATGAAAGAGACAGATGGCAGCACTTCGCCTCGCTTACAAGGTAGTAACTCACCGAAGAGACAGATGGCAGCACTTCACCTCGCGTACAAGGCAATAACTCACCGAAGAGACAGATGGCAGCACTTCACCTCGCTCTCGGTGTATGAGCTGTATCCACGCCAGCATGGCCTCCCTGGTGTCGCACGCAAAGTAGAACGCCGTCCCGGTGTGGTACACTTTGACTTCACCTCGCTCACAAGGTAGTAACTCACCGAAGACACAGAGGGCAGCAGCGTGGCGCGGTGTATGAACTTGTATCCACGCCAGCATGGCCTCCCTGGTGTCGCATGCGAAGTAGAACGCCGTCCTGGTGTGGTACACTTAGACTTCACCTCGCTCACAAGGTAGTAACTCACCGAAGACACAGAGGGCAGCAGCGTGGCGCGGTGTATGAACTTGTATCCACGCCAGCATGGCCTCCCTGGTGTCGCACGCGAAGTAGAACGCCGTCCTGGTGTGGTACACTTTGACTTCACCTCGCTCACAAGGTAGTAACTCACCGAAGACACAGAGGGCAGCAGCGTGGCGCGGTGTATGAGCTGTATCCACGCCAGCATGGCCTCCCTGGTGTCGCACGCGAAGTAGAACGCCGTCCTGGTGTGGTACACTTTGACTTCACATCGCTCACAAGGTAGTAACTCACCGAAGACACAGAGGGCAGCAGCGTGGCGCGGTGTATGAGCTGTATCCACGCCAGCATGGCCTCCCTGGTGTCGCACGCGAAGTAGAATGCCGTCCTGGTGTGGTACACTTTGACTTCACCTCGCTCACAAGGTAGTAACTCACCGAAGACACAGAGGGCAGCAGCGTGGCGCGGTGTATGAGCTGTATCCACGCCAGCATGGCCTCCCTGGTGTCGCACGCGAAGTAGAATGCCGTCCTGGTGTGGTACACTTTGACTTCACCTCGCTCACAAGGTAGTAACTCACCGAAGACACAGAGGGCAGCAGCGTGGCGCGGTGTATGAACTTGTATCCACGCCAGCATGGCCTCCCTGGTGTCGCATGCGAAGTAGAACGCCGTCCTGGTGTGGTACACTTTGACTTCACCTCGCTCACAAGGTAGTAACTCACCGAAGACACAGAGGGCAGCAACGTGGCGCGGTGTATGAGCTGTATCCACGCCAGCATGGCCTCCCTGGTGTCGCACGCGAAGTAGAACGCCGTCCTGGTGTGGTACACTTTGACTTCACCTCGCTCACAAGGTAGTAACTCACCGAAGACACAGAGGGCAGCAGCGTGGCGCGGTGTATGAGCTGTATCCACGCCAGCATGGCCTCCCTGGTGTCGCACGCGAAGTAGAATGCCGTCCTGGTGTGGTACACTTTGACTTCACCTCGCTCACAAGGTAGTAACTCACCGAAGACACAGAGGGCAGCAGCGTGGCGCGGTGTATGAGCTGTATCCACGCCAGCATGGCCTCCCTGGTGTCGCACGCGAAGTAGAATGCCGTCCTGGTGTGGTACACTTTGACTTCACCTCGCTCACAAGGTAGTAACTCACCGAAGACACAGAGGGCAGCAGCGTGGCGCGGTGTATGAGCTGTATCCACGCCAGCATGGCCTCCCTGGTGTCGCACGCGAAGTAGAATGCCGTCCAGGTGTGGTACACTTTGACTTCACCTCGCTCACAAGGTAGTAACTCACCGAAGACACAGAGGGCAGCAGCGTGGCGCGGTGTATGAGCTGTATCCACGCCAGCATGGCCTCCCTGGTGTCGCACGCGAAGTAGAACGCCGTCCCGGTGTGGTACACTTTGAACGCGTGGGTGCGCGACTTCACCTCGCCCGCCGCGCAAACAGTGAAGCCTTCCAAGTAGATCATACAGTCCGCGCGGTTGCACTGCTCAAAAAAAATCGGCTAATTAGGCCCAGTCTTTAATATACAACACGAACAAGTTACACACGCTGAAATTTTTATGAATCTTTTCCCGCAGCGGTATGATTTCATTTAGGTAGTACAATCGATTTATTATAACAAAAATATAGAATCAAATGAAATGAAATGAAATGAAAATGAAATAATAATCACAAATAAATAATTTTATACTACACCCGCTCGGAAAGTACTTTCTTTCTTTTTTCAAAACGAGGTAGAAAGTACGTCATTGCTGCAAACCAAATATGTGGGAGGAAAAGATGTATGAAATTTCATTTCTAACGTGCTAAGCGGGGAGAAAAAGTGTATGAAAATCTATTTCTAACGCGCTGTTTTTTTTTTATTTTAAGTAAATATGTTTTGGACGTTGAGAATTTGGATATGTCTTACCATAAGGTTTATTATTAGAAGGAGCTTCACCATATTTGACATCGAATATGGTAAATGTCGATTGTCGACATCGATATCAACATATTTGACATAGAATATAGTGAATGTCGATTTTCGACATCGACATCGATGTCGTTGTCAATTGTCGATATCGTTGTCGATTGTCGATATCGAAATCTATATTGCAATAATCCTCAAAATGTAGTCTAGTTGTGATAGTTAACCTTCGAATGAAGCGACTCATATAATTATGATAGAACTTCACTTTGTAAGTTCGTTTAATCACTAATTATCGCTTATTTTCCTAAACTACACCCTCGTTAGTAATCGGTCACTTTATCCCCTCGGTGAACAATGTACTATATTTTACTAGTAGTCAAACACCTAATTCAGTTGCTAGATTTGACCTACAAAAACCACAAACATGGCAAGGTAAATAAGAGCGTGCAACAAATAAATACCTCAGGTGAGCGGTACGCGTAGAGCGTATTGTACGCGAGCAGCAAATGCCGCTGCGCCCAGCGCGGCGCCGCGGCGCTGCGCGCACGCACGCGCTGCCACACGCGCCCCGCCGCGCCGCGCGCCGCCAGCGAGCGCGCCGGCACCGAGCGCCTCTCTGCGGGCAGGTGGCGGCGCGCTTACTCGCTGACCTTGGTGACGCGACGCCATACAAAACTGACGTATCTACGCGACAACGTCTGTCATTTTCTATAGCGACGCATCGCTTCTTCACTAGGACAACGGGTGAGCGACACACGCGGTAACGAGACGCGAAGCGACAGTATAAAGATTTGCTGACCCTTCACGTGGCCTACGTTGTCTAGTAGATACGTCTGTCATTTTCTATAGCGTTGCATCGCTTCTGTCGCCCACCTTTTCTTTTTTTTTAAACGAGGGGGAAATCTTCTGAAGATACCCGATCTCCTGGGGGAGAGTGCAGGTGATGTGGGATAATTAGCCACTAAAACCTCCTCGGTGGCCATGTTCTGAGCATAATGGGAATCTCCGAGAACTCACAAAAAACATGCGCCGGAGACTCCCTTGCGCGATGCCCAACCTAAGACCACGGGTTAGTCTGCCCGCGTTAAGAAGAGAGACTATCCCAGTTTTAGCATTGCAATTTTCGTCAAAATCAAAACGTTAATATTTTGCCAATCAGCTAAATGTTAGCCATTGATAGATTCACTTGACAATTCAAAAGCGCTTGTGAAAGTTTATTTGATTAAAAGACATTTAAATTTCATTGATTTGACTCGCTCCAGATATGCTTAGGACTGCGTTTACATATGTAGATACACATTGATGTTATTGTAATTAATTTTTTTCAAAAGAGTAAGAGTGCACTTTGCTGATTCTTCTCGGTTTTAACGGCATTCCGAACCAGTAGTAGATACGCTTGACGAATCAAAATCATTTGTCAAAGTCTATTCGAAACCGAAGGGGTAAGGGTTTAATATAACTGCCATGCCCCTAACAGGTTAGCCCGCTACCATCTTAGACTGCATCATCACTTACCATCAGGTGAGATCGCAGTCAAGGGCTACATTGTAGTGGATTAAAAAAAAAAACCATCTTAGACTGCATCATCACTTACCATCAGGTGAGATCGCAGTCAAGAGCTGCTAACTTGTAGCGGATAAAAAAAAATCGTCATGGACATCCAGTCCGGACCGGATAGTGGCGGATGCAAAAGGCAACTCACTGGCGAGCATGGAGTTCTTCTTCTTGAGACTCCTGGACTTGGAGGAGGGGAAGATGCCCCGCATGCCGCCGGCGGTGGGCGAGAACCCGGCGGGGCGGGGCGCGTCGAGGGGCGCGTGCTGGTCGCTGGCCGCGCCAATCACGATGTCGTCCCGCCTCGCTCGGGCCTCGCTGGCGGGCGGCTCGGGCTCGCCGTTGAGGGCCGGCATCTGGCGCGGCTCCGCGCACACCAGCATTATATCGCTCTTGCTGATGCTGCGCCCCGGTACCGACATCTGGACAATGAAAACTTCTTTAGGCGTGTTGAGCACTTTTTTGGCAGGGGGTAAATATATGGAAATTCTTCTTAAGACAAAAGGTCTTAAGTATTAATATAGTACATTCGTAATTAAACTTTAATTCCTTAGTTTTAAGGTTTATATTTTAAATACTTTGATTATTATTTTATTTTTTAGAAAAAAAATTATATAATTAAAAAAATCGTTTTCACTTCTATCGGGAGTCCCTATGACTGCCAATTTTTGTTACAAGCGTTTTCTTTTACTAATTTAATATTTTTTTAATAAATATTAGTGTTTCTTACATTAGGCAAGTTTCTAAACTATTCTTAAATACATATCAAAAATTGCGCAACCGGCAGAATTTCAACCTGCGTCCCTCTGGAAATCACGCCCGGAACGCCTTTGACCGCTAGGCCACGGTTCACTTACCCGTCAGTGCCGAAATTTGAGATATGTAATTCTTTTCAATTCAGTCCCGTTAATGTCCAGTAGTCGTAGTCTCAGGCCCATATTTTCTTTAAATGCCGACAGATAGCCCTCGCTTGTCAGATATCAAGTCACCTTATGATTCAAATTGACCGTCTTTTCAAAAATAACCTACTTGTACCAATTTCTTATTTATTTATTTATTTATGTATTTAGTAACGAACTTATAAACTAAACATAAAAGTTTAAAGGACATGTACAAGGACAACCTATCTCTACTTCTCTCTTACATATACAACAAAATAAATATCTGAAAGACAAGGGCTTCGCGAGCTCCACTAACCTGCGCTGCATCAGCCCGGTGCGACTTGGCAGGAGACAGGTCCCTGGGCTCGTGTCTCGGCCGGAGCGCGGATATCGGCTCCCAGGTACTCTGCAGAACGCTGCGGGGCGAGGGCAGGCGCGAGGGGAGCGGCTCCCATAGCTCGCGCGACACCTACGGTGCGAGGTGAACTCATAGTGAAACAGCACATTCGTCATTACAAAAAAAAACATGCGATCTGCACTTAAGCCGAACTAGAAACCGCTATAGGCTCGTGACTCCATCGCTCCGCCTCAACAGAGTGCGAAAGTCATTCGTGGGAATGAGCATTCTATTCTAGAACAAAATTCCACAACCTATTATAAACTTGCCTTTACACAAGTTTAAGAAATCCATTAAAAGTGTGCTCCTGAAAAAAGCTTATATAAATGATAAAATACATAGATATGAACAATACTCGCTCCAGCAATTATTAGGACTGCGGTTACATAGGTATCTACACATTGATGAAATTGTAAATTATTGTTTTCAAATGAGCAACCACCGAGTTTCTTGCTGGTTCTTCTCGGTAGGAACGGCATTCCAAAGCAGTGGTAGTACTAGTAGATTACTGATAGTTTTTATTAAAACTAAGTCAGTAAAACTCACCGGTACCGGAACATCTCCGTGCGGGTAACACTCTTTCGCGGGTAACGCCTCTCTGTACGGCGGCTCGCGGCTGAATGACTCCCGGGCGGCGTGACTAGGGGGCAACACTTCCCGCGGAGGGGGGGCGAGCTCGCGGGGCGGCGGCCGCGGGGGTGGGGGCGGCGGCGTCGAGGGGGGAGGGAAACGCTCCGTTATACGCGGCCTGATGTACCTGCCAGGAGGACAGGGTTATATTATGTACTTGTGACCCCCAACTTCTTTTTTTTTTTCGCAGTCAAGGGCTAGCCCTTGACTGCGATCTCACCTGATGGTAAGTGATGCTGCAGTCTAAGATGGTAGCGGACTAACCTGTTAGACGGATGGCTGTTTGTTAATCAACCTCACAAGAACGGATGAACTGCTGAATGGCATCAGCTATAAGTAAGTGATCAATAATAAATGCTAATATATTAACTCAACATGTGTAAACTACTCTTAAATACATATCAAAAATTGCGGAACCGGCAGAATTTGTACCTGCCGGTTCTCGTCTCGTCTCTTTGGGAATTGCGCCCGGAAAGCCTTTGACCGCTAGGCCACGGTTCACTACCCGTCACTTACCGAAATTTGAGATATGAATCTATTTCATCAAGTCCACGCGACTTTTAATGCCATCTAATAGCGATATAAATACTTATTATATTGCTTTAAAAGTAGTTTCAAAGCAATATAGTATTTAAGAATAGAATAGAAACTTCCATAAGTGTTACGCCACCCGGCACATAGGTCATAGTATATGCCCGGCCTGTAAAATATATGTCCGGCCTGTCGAAAACTACATGTGACAAAGAAAATGGAGGAAATGTGAACGAAATTTAGGAAGTTTTCTAAGCAAAAAAAACTCTAAACAACGAATGTCTATCTAACTCTGATAACAAAATCGCATACAAAAGTACAAATACAAGAGGGCGCCATCTTTTGGCACGTTTATGCGTTACCAAGTCGAGCGTTGTTACGTTCGACTGGTATATAAAACGATCTGGTTTTTGAAAGTTCCGCTAGATGTCACCAACTGTGAAAAACGGTACGTGACAGTGGAGACACGATAATAAGAATGACGTACTCAACGTGTGAACTCACTTGAGAGTAACGGGGAGCTGGTCATCGCTACTCGTGCTGTCGTCGGCCGCAGCCTTCGGTGCTGCCGCGCCCTCCGCCCCCTCACTCTCAACATTCACCGCCTCGCTCAGCACCGCGTTCACAGTCTCCACAATCTCCAGCCTGGCATCCTCATCGATCAACTTGATATCTTGGTCGCTGAAGATGTCGGGTCTCTCCTCGTCCGCCACCTGTAATATTAAAATTATGGATGGGCAAAAACCGTTTTGTTATATACAATATAGTTTATTTTAATAAATAACAAGAAATATGTGACAATCAGCAATCAATCAGCTGCGAAATAACTGGTTTCACACACACTAAGTACTTACCACGGCGACGGGGCATAAGGCAGCTTGGGCCTTTTTTAAATTCCACTATAAGTTAGCCTTTGATTGCGATTTTATCTGATGGTAAGTGATGATGCAGTCTAAGATGGTAGCGGACTAATCTATTAGGAGTATGGTAACTATATTAAGCCCATACCCCTAGGCGGTTTCTACATGGCATCGTGCCGGAACGCTAAATCGCTTGGCGCTACATCTTTGCCGGTAGGCCGGGAGCCACGGCCGAAGCCTCTCACCAGACCAGACAAAATTCAGAAATTGTAAATTCCCAAATTAATCTGCAGGGACTCGAACCCGGGACCTCCCATTGAAAATTTTGTACATAGAAAATAATTTTAGTTTAAGTAATAATAATATTTATAGGTACATTGGATAGAAGCAGGTGTTACTTTGCGGAAGTCCATGACACTGAAAAACTAGAAGTTTAATTGGCTATAATTTTTATGTGGTGTGGTGAATGTCGCGGGCATCAGGTTCGAGATACGCACTGTACCACATAGATTCGCCTTCTGTGGCGGATTATAGCGAATTAAGCTTCTAATTTTTTCATTTCTAGGTATTATAATATACTAGCTGATGCCTTCGACTTCGTCCGCGTGAATTGATGTATTTTTGTTCCCGCGGGAACCCTAAATTGATAAAAAGTAGATCTTTGTGCCAAATTTCACCCAAATCCGTTCAACCGTTTCGGCGTGATTTAGTAACAAACAAACATCCATCTATCCATCCAAAGTTTAGAATTTTTGACCGAGGGAAGCGAAGGTCTCTGAGTCTACTTGAGTGAATTTGCACTTATCCGTCCGTCCGCCCGTTCGTCCGTCTGTCAGAGCCTACTAACTTCTGAATTACTGAACGTAATAACTTCAGCTTTAAATATAATATGTAAACCAATGGCCTCCCGCCGAATATGGCTTAAAAAGTTATAAAAATATTTATTTCAGGGGGGCTCTCATAGAAGCGAATGCGAAGTAAAATAGGTTTTATAGCGTTACATAATACTACGATACGATAATTAGGAATAGGGTCCAAAAATATTTTTTTTTAAATTTTCCCCTAAAATTGACGAAATGGGGGACTTTCAAAGTGGAGATTTTCGAACGTCCAAAGATGACCTCAGAACTCTAAATTTTCTGAAACGCTGAGCCTGAAACTTGATCAATTATTTGAATTATATCCTGTACTTGAACAACAAACACTAAAATTAGATAAACATTATAAGGAAACGAAATTATTTAATTTTTAATGAGCTTCAGTAATTTAAACAGAACTTCACAATGATGTCAATAGATGGCGCCGCGAGGTCTCAGTTCGGGGCGAACCACTAGTTAATATGAGTTGAACACATTATTATTTTAAGTAAAACCCCTATTACACTGCACTTTCCGCAGGGACCCTTAACCCTGAATCAGTGTAGTGTAATAAAATTTAGGGAGTAAGGGTCTCTAAATTGGACCAAAATGTTCATTCTCAGAGGTTTTCTGCAACAAAATAAATTAAACAGCAAATGGGTCCAATTAATATTCCTTATATTTCTGATATTCAATTCACATTATTTTAGTACAAGGGGATTTGGTGGCTTCCGTTACTGAAATCTATCTCAATTCTCACTCAAAAATTGCTTTGTAATAAGCGACGCAAAAACTAGCGGCCACGCCCACCCTTACCACAGGGCCCTGTGAAAAGTGCAGTGTAATAGGGGTTTTAACTTAAAGTAGTTCCACTACCCACCTGCCTCCGGCTGCGCTGCTGCAGGATGGCTTCCTCGATTTGCGAGCTGGACTTCTTGAACTCCAGTATCTGTCCGGCCTTCTCCAGATGCGGCAGCGTGGGGCTCTCGCTGGGCGGCGTGGTGGGGGACTCCGGTATGGGCTGCGCGGCCAGGC
This sequence comes from Erebia aethiops, assembly GCA_923060345.2. NCBI lineage: Eukaryota > Metazoa > Arthropoda > Insecta > Lepidoptera > Nymphalidae > Erebia > Erebia aethiops. The sequence goes on along the minus strand of OV281081.1, from coordinate 14,412,919 downwards.
TGCCGCCCTCGCAGCCGGCCTCTGAGTCGTACGCGGGCGTGGAGTGGCTCTTGTCCAGTCTACCGCGACAAGTGGGCGCGGGCGGTTGCGCTTGCGCCGGTGGGTCAGCGCGGGGCGCGCGCGGCACGCCCGGGCACGTGCGCGGCCGCGGCGACAGCTGCAGACCCGTGCTGTACGACACCGCCTTCACACAAGGAACAACATTGTCTTACAGAATAGAGATGATGCCTATATCAAACATAAATTATTTCTAACTGATTATTAAATAGAGGGTATTCCAAAATACCTAAAATTCCCATCCTCGGTTAGTTTTAAGTTTGATAACCAGTTTAAAATATAGATTAAAGAAAATAAGTGCGCTGAAATTTAATGACGTCACTATTGTGATTTTCATACAACTTCCACACTAGAAGTGCGTTTTTAAGTTTGATAAAGAGTTGCTGATTAGATTGAGTTGTCATCATTCCTATTATCGTTTGGTAATTATCGCTTGAAAGGCTGATTTAATATTTGGTGGGTCTTAGGCTCTCCACTGGTAGGTAATCTACCAGTCTGCTTGCACGTTACTGGGAAACTGATTACTTATCAAAAGATGGTTATGATTACCAAATATGAACAATAAATAGGAAAGCTGATTCTTGTATAGTATTAAAGTATGCGCAGTACCAATGTGAACTGTGTAAAAACTGACACTATTCATCGGTCCGTTCACTAGATATCGTCAGTTTTCAGGCCATATCTCGTGAAAGGCCGACCTTTACTATCGTCATCAGTGGAGAGCCCTAATACTGAATCAGCCTTCCTGGCAATAGTTACCAAAAGTACAGCTATTCTATTGCTAGTCTATTACTTAATCAAACTCAAAGTATGTTTATTCAAATTTGGTACACAGTACACTTTCTGACCATCAAAATCCAAATTCAAAAATATTTATTTGTGAATACAATTGAGGTTTGTAGATAGATGTGAGTTTTACAGAAAGTATCATGTATTCTACCACAGTGTGGTGTTCAAATTTCTTACCTAATTAGAATTATTATTATTTTTATTAACTTAAATTATTAATCGAGCTAATACAAATTTAATTGGCGAATGTTAAAGGGATCAAAGTTAAAATAATAATACTTAATAATGGCCTCCCGACCAAATTTCAGCCATGGCGGCCAATCTCCATAAAGATTATAGTGCACAAGTGTGAACTACACGAATTTCAAACCCCTACTTTACCCCCTTAAGGGTTATATTTTCAAAAATCCTTTCTTAGCGGATGTCTACGTGATAATAGCTATCTGTATGCCAAATTTCAGCCCGATCTGTTCAGTGGTTTGAGCTGCGCGTTGATAGATCAGTCAGTCAGTCACATTTACTTTTATATATTTAGATAAATAGTATAATATTGGATTCAAAAAGCAATATGAACGTTGTACCTTGTCGCGTCGGTAGAGCGCGGCGTCTTCGGTCTGGGCACCGCCGCCGAGCGCCCAGCGCTGCTGCTGCAGCTCCTGCCAGAACTGGAACATATACATGCTTTACAGTTATGCTTTGTCTAATAGGGATGATGTAAAAATAAACGCAGCAATAGCAGCAAGTAGTATTGACCAGGAACTGTAGATGATGGAGATCACAATAGATCAAGTGATACCGGGTCTCTACACAGAGCCCCGCAATGTCCTCCCAACCGAATTTCGGCCACGACGGCCTATCTAAGATGAGCCATCTGCGAGAGAGATATTATAAATAAATAAATAAATAAAAGTTTATTGACGAAAATTGGTCAATAAACCTTTATTTATTTAACACACTTGTGCGCTGTAATATAAAAAACTAAGTCTTAGTTTTTTATATTACAGCGCACAAGTGTGTACACAGGTGCACACTCTGTTCTTTTACTCTCGTAGCCCGATGGAACGGAAAATCCGACACAGCCGGAGAGAGATCAGGCGCAGGACCGACAGCTTAACGTGCTCTCCGAGGCATAGGGGTGAAACACCGCCAACTTCCCAACTCCAGGCCAGTACTGAGAATTTCATGTCAGAAAAACCCAATACTTGTAACGGCCCGACCCGGGACTCGAGGTCGGGACCTCGTCGGTTGCAGTCGAACATGCTAACCACTAAACCAAAGAGGCAGGAGGGATGGATAAACGTAGAGCCACCCACCTGTTGAACAGTGATTGGCGCTCGCTTCGCTGGCGGGCTGCCGCCGCTGACGGAATGGCGGCGCGCGCGCAGCCGCGTGGGCTTGGGCGGGTACATCCTATACAACAAAATAACCTGAATTCACAAACTCATTGAAACATCTTATCACCAGGTAAAAGATTACGTCAATGACAAAAAAGCTTGGTAATAATGTGCTCTAACGCCTCTGATAGCTCTTTAGTTGTGATTTGTGAGATGGTGATAATTAAAAATAAAACACCCGGCTGCGAGAGCGGATGAGTTGAGGGGCGAGATATCCGAAATATTCAGGTCCATTCCAACAAAACACGTAAGTTTAAACCGGCAATATGGTTCGGATATGTGTAACGTCCATCGATTCGGCTCGGCCGCAAACATGGCCGGCGTCGCCCCAGCGCTTACCGCGTAGTGTCGAGGTGCAGCGTGGGCGAGGCGGGCGGCGACAGAGGCTCGCTGCCATCCGAGGACGAGGCGGGGCTCTCGGCCCTCTCGGCCTCCGCCGTCGCCTCCGCCTCCACTATCTTCTCGACCGGAGTTTCGGCGCAAGGGATGTCTAGCTCGTATCTGAAATTGTTGACAAAAATACTGTATTTATGGCCAACTGGCTGGTGCCCGTATGGTTTCAGTTTCTTTTTAATTTCCGCTGGAACTCCTGAATGTTCACAACACAAGAATTCACCAACAATCAAACACACAAACACATACACCGGAGACGTCGTGTCGCGAGTAAAGAGAGTAACGTCACGGCGCTTGTCGTGGCGTCATCTTATAAAGTACACAACACAATTAAAACACAAGTAAAAGTAAAACTTGGAGCTTTTCATCGATTTTAATATTTTAACTACTCGATACTTTATAACACCTCGACACCTAAAGAAGCTATAACTGAGTATAGGTGACACTGTACCTGTGCAGGCGGAGATGCGGCAGCCGCAGCCGGAGCGGCGGCGTGGGCAGCGCGGGCAGAGCCCTGGCGCCGCGCCGCCGCAACCGCAGCTGCAGCTCGCCCGTGGCGCGCGCGGCCTGCACGCACGCGCGCTCCACTGCCTCGCCGCGCCAGCCCACCACGCACGCGCCGCCCACCTGCCACGCAGTGGACGCTGTACACCGAGGCACGGGACGACTCCCGCGCCATAGCGTACAGGTTAGTCTTGGGTAGTTCGCGAACGAACTAGGTTAAAAGAGCGCTCCTTTAGGTGAACTATGCGAACTAGTTAATCGATGATCCCGCTCTTAGTTCTTTTTGTACTTAAAACTTGATACTATTAGTTGATATTTCGATATCGATACTAATTAAAAAAACTGAAACTTCGTGCTGCTGCGGCTGTAACCCAGAGCCGTGCATAAAGCCAGTTAAAAATAAATAAAATCTGTAGTCTGTGAATTATTAGCTGTGCCTCTGTGATCCTGCTATGATCTGTGATCAGAGACAAGTTATTAGTTAACAGCCTGTGATGCTCTGTGCTCAGAACTATAAGGAACTAATGAACTAATAGAGCAAACTAGTTCGCCATTGGATTATGAACTAAATTGAGCGCTCTCAGTGGTGACCGACTAAGCCCAAGACTATAGTACAAGTCAACTGCGATAGCACGACGCCCCCTCCAACACTCAACGCACGTGTGCGTGATGCGGGCACGTGTGCGCGCATCACGCACATTGAAACAGTAATTTGGAGGGGCGCACCATTTTATCGTAGTTAATCTTTATTCGACAACTATACTATAGCTGAATTCAATGTGGGATCTTTGTAAACAAACCATAACCGTATATTATAAATAATTATTTAAAAAATAACACTATTTAAGGTTGTACATATATATTTTTGCACACTGCCACTGGCAGTAAATTGTGAACGGGACTAATTATAAGAAAACAATTGCTGTTACCCACAATTTGGCAAAATAAAAATTATTAATGAATTATGAAATGAATAAATCGTCCTGTATCTGGTTGCTTCTAAGTCAACGCAATCAAAAGATACGGCCGTTTATGTCGCGTATTTTGACACTCACCAATAAATCAAAACTTATAAGATGCTTCCCGTTGACCTAGAATCATGAAATTTAACAAGAAGCAAGGTCTAACAAGGTTGGAAAAAAAACGAAAATCGTTAATTAGGATTCCATGTTCATAGGGTGTCGAATTGTTTGTCAGGCGCAACCAGTTTAGAGCCATAATTCACCGCTCATTACGTATTGAATCTTTTTTGTTAATTACTTAAATAATTTATATTGTGGTGGTACGGAACCCTTAGTGCGCGAGTGTGACTCGCACTTGACCGGTTTTTTAATGCTGACAAGCTATTTAATGTAAGTTATTTCATTGTATCAGAGGGAAAATATAATTAGGACAACAAAACAGACTCCATCGACCGAGATTTGGGGGGATGGCGTGAGTGGACAAAACTTTTTTAGTTGTTTATAATTAAGTACACGTCTTATACTTTGTAAACCTGATGTTCAGAAGGTGGATTATAGGAGATAGCTGCATTTTTGGTAACTATCGCCAGGAAGGCTGATTATTGTACAGCATTAAAGTATGCGCAGTACCTATGTAAACAGTATAAAAACTGACGCTATTCATCGGACCGTTCACTAGATATCTGCTCTCAAAGACGTGATAAACTTACAAACTTAAAATAATTATTAGCAATTATAAGTCCCGTTGATTGCTAAAACATATTATGGAGTCGTAAAATTAATTGCTATCCTACAGCAATGAATTTTACGCCTCCATAATATATAGTTTGAGTTTAAGTTTGAGTGAAAAGTTGGTTATACCTAAGTGAAACAGACTCACCTGCACAATCTCGTCGGCCTCGTGCACCAGGCCGGAGGCGTGCGCCGGAGACGCGAAGCGGATGTCGGCGAGCTGGTGGTGTCCGCAGAACGACGGCACAACCTCGAAGCCCAAAGGACGCGCGCCCTGCCGCAGAGACACCGCGCCCAGCGACGCCGGTTGAAGGATCATAGGGTCCGACACGTCCTGAATACACACACAATCTTCTGTAATCTTTCACCAAGCTGTGTCACCACACAACGCAATCTACATTTGCTGATGATACTGCAGCACTGTGCAACAATAAGGACCCAAGCACGGCATCAGAAATATTGCAAAACCACCTGAACAAGATAGATGAATGTATGACTAAATGGAGTATAAAAGCAAGCTCGACGAAGTCAACGCATGTGACTTTTACCATACGAAAAGACATCTGCTCCCCAGTCAGACTTGGTCCAGATATAATACCTCCTATGGAGTCGGAAAAATATCTCGGGATGTACTTAGATAAAAAACAAACATGGAAGACTCACATAATGAAAAAACACGACGAACTTAATCTAATTTTTAGGAAGCTCAACTGGCTAATAAGACGACATTCGCGTGTTTCTCTAAATAACAAATTGGTCATCTACAAAACTACTATAAAACCAGTGTGAACCTATGGTATTGAGCTATGGGGCAAAGAACTCAAATATAGAAATTCTCCAGTGATTTCAAAACAAAGTCCTCAAAAACATAGCAAATGCCCCGTGGTTTACTAAGATGTCAGAACTTCATGAACATCTTGATACAAAAACTATAAAAGAAGAAGTTGAACACAGAGCAAAGAGCTATAAAGAGCGAATAAACGCCCACAAAAACGAGCTTCGTTACTCAGCATCCCAATGCAGACCAGAAGGCTGAAATGCGGTTCTATTTGGGACTTCATCCACTAAAGTGAAAGGGGGGGGGGAAAATAAGAGGTAGAGCCTTCAATGGAAGGACAGCCTCACACGCCATGAAAACTCATAAAATCTGCTCATTGCTCTCACAGCTGATCTCATGATAGAGGGGACATTTAAAAAAAAATTGTGTTGCAAAATTTTTATTTTGTTTTGGCATTTCTTTCATCAAAAATATTGTTGTTATTTTGTCACTCTATTTATAGGAGGGGAGTAACCTCACTGAAGTCTATAGCACAGGGTATCCTAAATTAGGCAGTAGAGACCGACCATATAGTCTTACTTTTGTAAATGAAACAATTATTTATTTACTTAAACCTTTGGTTTCGGCCGAAGCTTGAGGCCATATTTCAGCTTCGTTCAGAAATCAATCTTCGGTCAGACTAACGACATTAGAGTAAAGAAATTACACTTTAGTTAATGATGACTTTCTGGCGCTGCAGGGGTGAGCTTCTAAATGGGAGATCCTAGTTCCAAAGGGGCAATTAATAATTTCAACTCTCTGATCGCTGCTAAAATGCAGTGGAAGCATACCTGTTGATGTCTTCGTCGATGACTCTTATTTCAACCCATTACTGGCTACTACTGAGTAAGAGAGTCTCCTCTCTCAGAATATGGAGATTATGTCCACAGTCCACCCACCTGTATGATATAGTCCGCGACAGCCGCCACGGCCGCCGCAGCAGCCGCCACGGCCCGCGCGGGTTGCTCCGCGAACCGGTCGCGCTGAGCGCACGTGGCCGCCTCTAGGGACAGCTTCAGCAGGGCAGCCTTGCGTTCCGCCAGGGGAGAGCCCGAGCATAGTGGCCATCTGACAAGTAAAATGGAAATTCATTTGACATGAGTCCCAATATACAGCCAAAATTTGATTATAAGTGTGAAATCTATAAGCCAAACTTGGTGCAATATCAACCTAGCCTGAAGTAATTCAGCCACATGACATTTGATGGTGAGTGCAAAATCAGTGTTGCAAAGTAACATACATAGTTCGAAGAATCGAGGGACTTAGAGATCCTAATGTGCTGGAATAGCAACTTTGCACTAATTTGGACTGATGCTTTGAGTGGGAAAATATTTTGGCATTATGGCACTTGTGTTGACTAACAGACGAGCTGTAAATGATAAATGATTTATTTATTTCACGTAGCACAACTTGTGTCGCGTATGATATAGTTTTGTAGTGCTCTCACCTATCCAGCCAGCACACAAGCGGTTTGACCGCGTGCACAGTCCGCGCCACGTCAGCCAGCAGCTGCGTCTCGAGGCGCGCGTCGGCGTGGTGCCGCAGCGCGCGCGCCAGAGACGCGGCCGCTGTGGACACCCGCACCGCCAGCTGCTGCACACACTCCCGCGACAGCTCATAGTGCTGGAACACACATGTTAATCTATACTAATATCAAAAATGCGAAAGTGTGTAAGTCTCAATCTGCTATGTTTTCACAACCCTTCTGGTCAACCAATTTTGTCAAATTTTGGCATATTTACATTTGGGTTGCACCCTGGGGAAGAACATACCCTTTTTATCCCTAGAAATTGTAGATCCCATAGGTTTTTCAAAAAATCCAAATCCACATAGACAAAGTCATTCAATATTTAGCAAGAAAACAATTTGGCAAATTAGAATTCAAATATTATAAATATTTGAATTCTAATTTGCCAATACTGAGTTGAAGAAGGAGAAAGGTGAACGACAGGAACTTATTGAGATACAAGCTGATGCCTGTGACTTCGTACGTGTATTCAAAGTTTTTTGATTCTAGGAGGAGCTCCTTAGTAGCCTATGTCACTCTCCAGGTCCTCAAATATATCACATCGATCTGTTCATAAAAATCACGTCAATCTGTTGCTCTGTTGTGGTGTGGTTAAAGGACAAACTAACACATTATGATAATATTAGTATTTAGTATGATGGAAAAATTATATAAATAACTATGTTAGACCAAGACACTGTTAGACCAACAGAGTTCATCTTTGGTAAAAATTATCCTTATTATAAGATTACCAAAGCTCAATAAATATATTCACTCAACACTCCATTTAAACAACATATTACACAATTGTAATATAAATATGTCCAAGCGTGTGCTGTCATAGTATAGGAGCACTTTTATACTAATTCCACCCCATTAGTACACTGTTCACAAATAATTGAGTTGAATTGAAGCCCAAAAGTTTAATTAAATAAAAAAAAGTTTGAAGTTCAACGTTTTGCAATTTAAGCATTCGGTACCAGTAATGGTCTGTCACTTTGCTTTTGTGGAATTTAAAAATTGTGCTGTGCTGACACAAACAAAAGCCACACACCAAACAACAACAACAAAAAATTGGGCCATACATTAAAAAGTCAAATGTTCAGCTTTCTACATTCAAGGATTTGGGCTAAACGTATATAAGTTAGCCAGTTAGTGAGTCAGATCTAATTGAGTCAGCCAGTGAGAGACTGAGGACATTTTTTTTTATTGCATAACTAGTGGATGCCCGCAACTTCTTCTGCATGGTTTGAGGTATTTTGGTTTCTGCAGGAACTCTTTAATTTTCCGGGATAAGAAGTAGCCTATGTGCAATTCCAGACTATAATCTATATCCGTGTCAAATTTCAGCCAGATCTGTTCAGAGTTTATGGCGTGATTGAGTAACAAACATCCATCCATCCAAACTTTCACATCTATAATATTAGTATAGATATCGGAAGTAAGTATCCGTCATAGCACATTAGAAGTGTACACCGAAAACTTTAAAATTATTTAAGCCTAGTGAATTGATCTTCTGTTGCATCTAAAAACAAATTCTAATATAAGATTAACACACATTCACAAGCAGCAGCATGTCAAGTATTAAGTAAGTGTGTAAGTGTGTGTAAGTGTTAAACATGTAACAGCAAGGTATAAGAAATCATACTAATTAATAAGAAATGTTAGTCACACTTGAATGAGCAGTCATATAATAACAAATTTACCTATCACTCTACTGCTCTAATATAGGATGCGTTAGATAATACAGTTACAGAATATGTTACAGTGATACATAAGAAGCAGTTAGATAATAAGTACTCACGAAGTTCCGTAAGTGTTCGACTGCCTCCAATATCAGTTCCTGGTGTCCTATAATGTTTATTCCAAGGTATTCGAGGTCGTCACACCGTAGGGTTAGCAATTTCGCTCCATTCAAACCCTTGTCCTTTAGCTCTGGCACGTACTGGGCCACCTTGGGCCCCAACCCTGGAACAGAACACCGCCGCTTAGCCTGTGAGTCACCACCACCGACACAACCCAAACACCACTACTCTCAGATCTACCTAACATCCACTCCGCGACTTGGTCTGGAGTCCATTCTGGAATATTTAAACTGCCCATGGTGCTATCTTAGCCTTCTTATTTTCATCACTTCACTATTCATTGTTTTTAGTCAACAAAATATTTTTCTTTCACCGAGCTGAACAATTTGCTTGTTTATTGTCATGAAATGTCACTGTCAAGTGTCAAGTGTCAACGTCAATATGTTACTTGTCTCTGGTCAACGTCTGCTGCACAATGAAGGAAATGCTGCATGAGGCTGCATCAAGGCTGCATGTTACTTGTCTCTGGTCTGCTCTATGCTCTATCCACAGGCTCTATCATTATATCACAGACAAATCAATGAAAGCTCTGGGCTCCAGCTCTTCTGAGATACAGAAATAATTATCCAAGACCACATATTATGAACTCATTATGAACAAGTGCTAATAAGCTAAAAACTTATCTGACCACAATTGGAATTCATTTTATGCCTATTTTTTTAACCGATATCCAAAAAAGGAGGAGGTTCTCATTGTTTTATTTATAATATAGACTCTAGCGGCTGTGTGAGTTTGACGGGTTTAAATTTTTTATATTGCAATACCATCCAACTGATATTATAAAACTTTTGAACTGGTCATTGGTCAATTAGTACATACTAGATGGCGCTAGGAGATGGGTAAGAGCTCCCGTAGTAAATATTATGTTCCTTGGGTAAGAGGCTTAGAGCTCCCTTCCTTGGGTAAGAGCCACAAAACTATAAAGTGATAAATTGATAATTTATTCGAGGTTGGAGCCAGTGCCACAGTTCATACCTTGCTCTATGCCACAGTATAACGATATGTATCGTAAAACTGTGGTAGGTTAGAGATCACAACGTAAACCACAGTGAACCCGGTCGGAGGCTTCGGCCGTGGCTAGTTACCACCCTACCGGCAAAGACGTGCCGCCAAGCGATTTAGCGTTCCGGTACGATGCCGTGTAGAAACCGAAGGGGTGTGGGTTTGATATACCTAACTGCCATGCCCCTAACAGGTTAGGTTAGCTAACATCTTATACTGCATCATCACTTACCATCAGGTGTGATCGCAGTCAAGGGCTAGCTTGTAATGGATAAAAAAAAGGTACATATCATAAAACTGTGATGGTGTCTACCTACTTGTAGGTAGGAAAAATATGAATAATAATATACACCTAGGTCTATAGCACAGAAGGAAGCCTAATCTCTGATTGACCTTTTTTTTATTTTACCCACCCCCACAAGTTAACCCTTGAAGAAGGGTGGTAACTAGCCACGGCCGAAGCCTTCCACCAGACCCAGACCAGATAAATTACAGTTTTAAATTCCGAAATTGAACCTGCTGGGAATCGAATCCGGCACCTCCCACTTATAAGACCAGAACGCTGCGCCAGGAAGGTCGTCAGAAGACCTTATGAAGATAAATACTTACTGATTGCAAATAAATAAATATGAAGTAGGTAATTGAAGTTCTCACACCTGAAAAATATTTAGCTACCTACTTAACACGATGACCCTAAAATCTATCTATCTATCATCGATTGCAAGGCTACCTCACAAATTCCGGCAATCGAATCTTTACCTGAGATACAGTACCCGACGCAGCAGTCGCATTAAGACCCTCGTTTCCACCACTAATTAGACACGTATCATCTGCCGTCCGTACATCCGCGGCCACCCACGATCACACACTAGATTCCTTTAGTTTTTTACACCCTAATTAAGCTAATTTATCGAGACAATAAGAGAAATTAAACGCGGGCGGTTGGTGGCTTTATGAGTGGTATTAAATCGTCCAGTTTAAGGCTACCGCGCTACCCCGCACATTTGATGCTCCAATAAATATGGGAGATTATCCGATAAGAGACATGGGTAACTCGAGAAGGCAAAGAAAGCCTGTGTCAAACGTTGACCCGTCGGGCCGTTACCCGTTGCTAGAATGTGTCGCGATAACAGAGGTGCCGGGCCCTCAGGTGCTTACGATTAAATGTGTATTTTATGGCACAGAAGCAGTCGGCAGGTATGTGGATGGAGGCAGTAAACGGAGCTGAATGGGCATCCGCGTGGGCCGTTTATTGCCGACCGACACCCGCCACGGATTCTTACTCGATTATCTAAATACGAACAGATTATCGGTATCTAGGTATGCGGGTATTCGTCACCTCCGTGCCATCGGGTCTCGCGACTCAAATATTTTGGTATACCTACTTACTTATTTATTAATTAACATGCTAAAATGCTCATTGCAATTCGAGAATCTACCAACATTATGTTTAAAAAGCTATTTACAAGCCGTGTTTTATCATACCTTACCTACCCAGTTTAATGAATTCCCTTTCAACGCATCGAAATTATTGTAATTTATCATGAGATAGGTATATTAACACGTCATTATGTCCCTACCATTCAATACTATTCTAATAATATGTCCAATATATCGTAACCTACCTGTCTAGCTACTTTCTTGTAATACAGACTCATATTACCTACATAGACCTAGGATATAAGTACCTATATACCTACCTATAAACAGACCGATATGCTTATTAGGTAGCTGGTAGTCCAAAGCTGAAATACTGGCACCATAGAGTTAGTAATATAGCCTACTGCACAGAGTAATACTGGTGAATGGGGCATCGCGATTGGTCTACACCACTGACTATGTATTTTATCTATTCAGTGGTCTACGCGATGCCCAGAATTAATGGCAAGAGTTGAGCGCTTGGAACACCAGAATCTATACTTACTTAGCATCTGACATCACATGGCTATTGAGTATTTAGTACGGGACTAATAAACATGGACCCTAAAATAAAAAATGTAAAGCTGATTTTTGGCACAAGTGTTCCTTGGGGTCTGAGAAGTACCTCTTAAAAATTCCCCCCCCCTAGGCCGCGGGCTTAACCCCCCACCCCCCCAAACGTCTCCCCAACCGCAGTTTTTAGTAATTTTCTCAAAAAATATTAGTGCTAGAAAAAAGCTTTCTATGGTGAAAATTATCTTCATTAAATTATCTACAAAATAATATTATAGTTCATTTCCATAAGACTAATAGTATCGGAGATATGTTAACCCTTTGTGCATGAAAAGAAAATATTTTGCATGTATGGCTTTTTGTAATGTAGTTTCTTGTAATTTCCATAAGAACTGATAGAGCTACAAAAATATTGTCTGAAGCAAAATGAAAGGCTATTAAATAAGCTATAAAATGATATTTAGTTTATTTTGATAAGAGTAATAGTTTTGGAGATATGCCTACCTATTGTGTAAGATAAAGAAAATAATATGCAAATATCGTGTACGTTGTTTTTAATTTTCGAAAAAAAAATAACAGAGTTAGGAAAAATTGATTGAAGCAGTAAGAAACATAGTTAAATTGCCTACAAAATAGTATTTCGGTAATTTTGATAGGACTAATAATTTCGAAAATATACCTGTCATAGTTAACATAAAAGCAATATTTTTCAAAATTTTTTATGTTTTCTGTAATTTCTAGAAAACTATTAGAGCTAGGCAAAAAACTCCCAGAAGTAAAAATAAACACCATTTAATCACTTATTTAAAAAAAATTAGTTCATAAAGATAGGACTAAAAATTTCGAATATATATCCATGTATAGTGTACGAAAAAAAATAAAAAAATTGCTAGAATCCTATGTTATTTGCAATTTCCACAAAAACTATTAGAGCTGGAAAAAATCCTCGGAAGAGTAATTAATTTCACTAAATTACCCACAAAAAAGTCTTATGGTGAATTTAGATAGGACCAATAGTTCGAGAAATATGGCAACCTATATTCCAAGAATATTTTTTTTTTTCGACAACCGTTGGTATATTTTTGAATTTTCACAGAAACTACTAGAACTAGGAAAAAAACATAAGAAGCAAAAATGAACTTCATTAAATTATCTTCAAAATAATTTTTAGTTTATTTTGATAGAACTAATAGTTTCGGAAATATGGCTGCCTAACTGGAATAAAAGACTAAACCTTTGTAAAATCCGTAAATGTTTATTGTAATTTCAAGAAAAAGTATTAGAGTTAGGAAAAAAGCTGTCAGGACTTAGTACAAAGATTATTAATTTACCTAAAAAATAGTGTTTAGTTTATTTTGATAGGACAAATAGTTTTCGAGATATACCTTGCTGTTGTGTAAGAACCGGTGGTAGTCATGTAGACTTAGCATAGTACTATGGAATAAATAGAAATTAACCTCTAAATAAATAACGTATTTTTGATTTTAGGCGCAAATGATGTCCTCTTTTCTCCCCACTCCCACAACCCCCCTCCCACCTCCGACCTCCCCCTCCCACCTCCCATCTCCCCCTCCCACAACCCCCCTCGCACCTCCCACAACCCCCCTCTCATCTCCCCCCTACCACGACCCCCCTCCCCCTCAAATATCTAGCCGATTGTGCTTTTTTGTAATCGTATTACAATTCAAGTATCAAATCAAATGTTTTTACTCAAGTAAACTTTTACAAGTGCTTTTGAATCGTCCAGTGAATCTACCATTGGTTCGGAATGCCGTTAACTGTTAAAAGTTAATCTGATAAAATTATCTGCAAGATAGCTGTTGAATGTTGGTGGTTCATTTACATATTTTTTTAGATAGATGCATATTGTATACCTACATATAGTTGAAAGGACTTCGAGACGTAGGTATTTATTATTATTATATTAGTATTATTAAAGCACATCATCATGGTCGTCATCATCACCTTCTTCCCCATCAATGGTAACATTTGCACACGAACCATGTCATTCCACCCGCATTTCCTTTGCAATCCTATTCGTTATTCTTCGGCCGACGCGACGCCTTGTCTTTGTTAGAACTTTAAACGAATATAAATAATAATATTTAATATATTATTTACTGAGTGTGGTGTTGTTTTGTAGATAAAGATTTCATGATTATTACCTACTATTAATTTATTGTAATATAGCATCGATCATTATCAAATAGAATGTGTAGGTACAAAGTCAAAATTATTGCAAAATATTTTTCTGTCATGCACGTTTTCGATCGTCATATTTCCGAAAGTATTCGGTCGATTGAAATGAAATAAAAAGCATTTTGTAGAAAATTTTATGAACTTTCATTTTGTTCTTGTCGTTTTTTTTCCTAGCTCTTATACATTTTGTGCAAATCACAAGAAACTTACACGATTTAAAAAAAAAAAAACAAATGCGTCAAATAGGCCGGCATATTTGCAAAACTATTTATCCGATCATAATGATTTAAGTGTCATATTGTAGATTATTTAATGTTAATTATTTTCGCCATAGATGGTTTTTTTCTAGCACTAATATTGTTTGAGAAAATTACAAAAAACTGCGGTTGGGGAGACGTTTGGGGGGGTGGGGGGTTAAGCCCGCGGCCTAGGGGGGGGGAATTTTTAAGAAGTACTTCTCAGACCCCAAGGAACGCTTGTGCCAAAAATCAGCTTTACATTTTTTATTTTAGGGTTCCCATACATAGCTTGCACAAGTAGCCTGGGCTAATTGACTACCGCCCAGATCCAAATAGGTAAGTAGGTACTTATTGAAAACTTTTTAATTTAGGTAGATACCTGAGTACAAATTAGTCCTTGATTTAGGTAGATGATAGATCTATAGGTGACCTCAATTCTCATCTAAGTGATGTTGCAGTTTAGTTTAAGACGGAAGCGGGATAACTTGGAAGCGGTAAGTATGGTAGGGAGGTACTTAATAAGAATTAGACTCATTGTTGGTATTTTTGGATTTGGCATCTGCATCTTACGAGGACGCTCTACCGGTAGAGTAGTAACTACTAATGCTACTAGCTAAAGCCGATGCCTACCAGACGGTACGAATGATAATCGATGTACCTACTTATGAAATATAAATCACCGAATAATCAATGCCGGAAATCGAATCCGGGACCTCCCGCTGATGAGACCACATCGTTCACCACTGCGCCAAGGAGGCTGTCAAAAACTATTGATGTTTCAACGTTATTTTTTACTGTCCTCGAATATTTTTTTTTATTGTGTTTAAGACTAGAAGGGTCATTCTATCGCGTCTCCCCCGCTACCTGTCTCCGGCTTGCGGGTAGGTAGCTGTAGATATATCTATAATAGGTAGGTATCACAGATCACGGAAACAAGGGAGATATGCCTATGTATCAAATTGTATTGAAACCTGCTGTCTCCAGTTTATCCCTACCTATCCCTACTACCTGCTACCAATACAAGCAACTAAATAAATACAATAGACAAGAAGTCTCACTCACACACGCATACCGATAGATCAGTGCATGAGGCACGAACAAATATACACTTTATTGTTTACCAAACAGGGTTCAATTTCAATCACCGTGCATCTTACTCACACAAACGTAAAACGTTGTCGATGTGCTGTGCAAAATTCAAATATGATACAATTAGTGATTGACTAAAATGGATCTATCGATGCTAAATTTCTTAATATTTGGGTTTTTGACAATGACTACCGATTATGAAAAGTATTTATCCACTTTTCTTTTCTTTCTGCATCCTTCGGATATCTTAAATATTAATATTAAAGAGTGACATTAAATATATCAATAAATGAGTAATGAGTATCTACGTAAATTGACATTATATTAATTCACCTAGTATATTTTTTATACGTTTCGTCAGCTAAGTAAGTCGAGTACTTACATTAAAAAAAATAGTAATAATTATGACTAAAAATATAGTTATAATGAATTTTACTCACGATAGTTTAAACGTTAAAATAGAAATAATTGTTTACTAAGTTATAATTAAGGTACTATTAATTATTGTATCACAGATCATCGTTTGGTCGCTAAAATATCGACAACTGCATTGTACTCGTACCTGCATCGTCACATCTCTAGTTCACCGCACGCCGACAGCGGCCGCACTACGAAATTTGATCTATCGTGCTAGTGAAAGAATCGGTAAAGAACACTTAACCATTGCGTCGTAAGACTGGCCGATTCATTGATAGATTTCTACTAAGCAAGCAATGGTTTTTGTTCATAATGAGATATAGACTTGTCACTCTATTACATTATGATACCACTAAATAATGTTTTATTGATTTTAATGGAAAATTACAACAATTTATTTGTACTTACGTGTGAAATGAGATGCCATCTTTCATGTAATTCACTTTGCAGCTTGAATTTTTACAAACAACCACTGAACAACGCGGCATTTTGTTAAAAACCGAGAGAAGTGAACCAATCTTTGAATGACATGCGACTAAAGACAAAAACGGCCATCAGGCCTATTTTGTGCCTGATGAGTTCGCACGCAACACGCCCCCTTAGCACATCTCCCTTGTTTCCGTGATCTGTGGTAGGTATAATAAAGGGACAGAACTGTAAATTATCGATATCTCGCCCCGATCGCTGTAAACGACGCCGGTAAATTAACTTCGATGTCTCGATGATGTCATGTTATAAAACGTCTTTAGTTTTTAATTTGTGTGTCTAAAACTAAATGTGTTTCTTTTGCTTTTGTTTGTTATTAATGTATTTATATTAATAGTTTGGTAGTTTAAGATTCAATATTTCATTCTTAAGAAGCTTCTCAGTTGCAAATGTTTTCTGATCGCGGTCGTTTTTTGAATATACCTATTATATCTAGTATATCTACTAACTACAAACTGGCAGACTAGACGTTTATCTAATTACTAGCTTATGCCCGCGACTTCGTCCGTGTGGATTACACAAACTTCAAATCCCTATTTTACTTTAGAAGATTAATTTCGAATGTCTACGTCATGCTGTGCGTTGATAGATCAGTCAGTCACCTTTTCCTTTTTATTTTTTATTTAGAAGATTAGAAGATTATAAGTAAAGTAGGCTTTTATGTATGAAAGTATTAACTAGATATACCTATAAAAAACTCAAATAGCTTTAGAAAGTGCAGTGCCAGTTAAACCCTAGAATTCGTGAATTAGAAAAAGTATACCTACGACGTGATGATGATAATTACGGTATCTTAAAAATAAAATAAAAACATAAACTAAACAGGCATAAAAATTTGTTCAAATTTTGGCCACCGGGCCAGATAAGTTGGTGGGACTATACTCTACCATCTGTTTCATACACAACATACACGAGACACTGACTCTTGTCTATTTCAGTGGCCATTTGTCATGCATTAATTCATTCGTCCAGCCAATTGTCAGCATATTATAACACTACATAGCGCCCACATAGCCGGCATAGCCCACTCCGCGCGGGCGCGTTGACACTTGCTATGACACACAGCATGATCATAGCACGAGGGTGACGGCATCACTCATACAACACTGCAGCTCTGTGACTGCAGTGTCGCCACTTCGGCACCAATAACAGTTATTAATACGTTTATGTTCTGCCGCATTAACTAACTCTCAGAGAACCTATTGGAGGCCCTGGGCACATTAGGATAGTGTTTAAACAGTGTTTTGTTAAAACAGGCATAAGGAGTAGGATAAGCAATATTCTAGATTTATTCAACTGTCATATTAAACACTTTATTTCTTCCTTGAATATCGGTTGTCTATCGGTAGGTGATATGGCAGGAACTAGGGGGCCCCATCGATTGCGGGGCCGGGCACGTGCCCAGAGTGCCCAGTGGGAAAGAAGGGCCTGCTAACTCTTAGCTTCCACAGATAAGTACACATTCACACAGCCTATTTTCAGCCCTAACTTCATAGCGGAAATAAATTGGTTAACTGCATCATCACTTACCATCAGGTGAGATAGCAGTCAAGGGCTAACTTGTAGTGGTTAAAAAAAAAACTTCTGAAAGTGGAACAGGAAGGAGTGACCCAACATGATGCTCTCAAACATCCTTATACGTCGTACGTTGTAGTAGGTAAATACGAATGTGCACTCTCAGCTGGATGCAGGAAACTTATTTTTCAGGTGACGCCACCACCACCTACCTACTCTACGCAATAATTCAATTATTATTTTAATATTATGTATGTTCTTAGTACAAGAATACCTAGTCACCTGCATTGAGGCTGCCATTCCTTCATACCTACGTTCTTTTTCAAAGCGTTTCCTTTCAAAAGGGACGATTTTTCCTACTGAATAGAAAATAATTCAGGGAAGAAAAAGTTATTTCTTTTGATAGGACACACTTTTGGAAGAATAATATACATAGAAATGGCTAGAAATTTATCTCCGTGGATTGTGGAAACTAATTAGGTGTTATATAGATAATAGACGTACTATCTACATCTACTGTTGCAAAGTGTCGGCAGGCGACTTGTCGGCACATTTACACGAATGTCGTCTATCATACATGAGGACTGAGGAGACCATAACGCGGCAGTATCTCGTACTTATCAGCAGTTATCTGTGGCGGCGTGATTTACCGCCGCGCGCGCGCTAATTGACGGAGTTATGGCCCGACGTACGCTCGCCCGTCATATTTATGCGCTCGTGGCCTAATTGCAGCGTATTTACGGCCTATACCTATCGGGTTGCGCGGGACAAATATTTCGACTAGCTCGTAAACTTGTAAAGATAACTGAGGAATGGGACACAGCTATTTTAAAGGCGCTTTTATTGTTTTTAAACGATGATAACGGTTAATAAATACAGATATTAGATAGTTAGTTAAGCTAGGCCTGCGCGACAGCAGACTTCGCTATTGAGTAGGTACTCGATTGAATACCTTTGTATAGATCTAAGTATGTATGTAGGTATGCGGATGAATTGATAACCATTAAAAGGACATGTAATCCAACGAATGCCTGAGTATGTATACAATTAATAGTTACCTACTCCATAATATAATGTAATAACCGCGCTCCAAGTCCAATCCTAGTTGAGAGAATAAAGCGATAAATAAGTATAGGTAGGTACCTACCTACTTAGGTACAAGGAGATCTTAGTAAAGTAGATTTATCCTTTAGGTAAAGCTAGGTACTTAGCTATAAGTATAGTATATGTCACCGTAAGATTGTAAAAACCGTTAGATTGTAATCTAACTAGCGATATTTTAAACTAGAGCACTCACACGAGACATGATCAGCGCATACGCGGCTGTAGGTAGTAGGTACCTACCTACATTAAGGTAGCTGTGTGTGTGTGTGTGTGTATTGTAGGTAGGTAGCTTGTAGGTATATGTGTGAGTCGGGGGCGTGTCGCGGCGAGATGAAAGGACCAGCCTGCGCGCGCGCAGCTCTATTGTTCCAGCTGCAGCTTCCCGGCCGAGAGGCGCGAACCTGATCAAATGATACCCACACCACACCCTATTTGCTTTTTATTCTGACTGAATACCTTTTTAGTATTTACTTACCTGATAAGTACTGAAGAAAATCAAAGGCAGATGTAGATAGCCGTACATCGACTCTCTCTCGCTCTCTTCGCATCGTATTCATTCGTATTCGTATTCGTATTCGCATTGTCGAGGGTCGTGACCACTTTCCATTACGAGTACCTTCTCAGTTCTCGCAATGGTGAAGTTTCGTTGAGTATGAATTATATTTACCTATATCCTATATCTAAAAGTATCTACCTAACAAGGCTCTGGAAAAGAAAAATACCAAGTTTAGAACGCCAGCTTTCACTTATCCTGTTACCAACCTGGCTCATCGTTGCTTTACCAGAGTTTCGACTGTAGGTATAAGTATGCGCCGTCATATTTAGGCCATAAATCTTCGGTCTTGGTGTCTAGCGTGCCTAAGAGTCAGGTAAAATTTCTTGTGCTACTAAGTAGGTATAGTTACTTACTATACTAACTACTTAATGACAATTTGGAAGGTCTCTACTTATATTAGATAAAAATAACGAAATTGCTTTTGAATACGTTAATTACCCAAATTAAAATAGGTAGGTAGTAGTAGATACATACAACTACATTGTAGAAAAGTCCAAACCAATTGAAATCACACACCTAATGACATAACAACCCGCAATCCGCGTTTCCCCCAAAGTCCGCGAATTTCGTGAATGATTTCATTTCCAGTGGCAACACCGAGCAATGCGACAATGGCGTTTGTTTCTTTGTGCTCATTGTCTGCAATCCGCCATTGTGCGGCCATTGTGTCGCGAGTAACGAGTCACGGGGAAACCGCGGGAGACGCCGCGGAATCGGCTTGTATAGGAATCTCATTTATGTTCAGCTTTTGTCTTAATGACTCGTTAATCCGTCGACAGCTTGCACACGTGAACTGAGACAATCTAAAAGAAGTTTGCTTCGATTATTTAAATTTCGATTATTATAATCGACAAATTAAATTAATTTTATAAGCCAACGATTAAGTATACCTACCTATTTAAAAATGAAAATCATTTAAGTATTTCCACCATTTAAGATCATAAATTCTGTTAGTAGATAAGGATTAAGGACAAACACAATAACCTAATGTTAGTAATTATAAAACTACCTAATAAAATCTTATCTATGACAGCTCTGATTTGTCAGCACATGCACCATAATATGACAATGGTTTAGGTACTGACAATCAAACCTGTCAGCAAATGCCGAGCTAGCCCGAACCCTGCTCATCAAGGGTGTGTATCAAGGGTATCGTTTGCGCATGATAGTAGTAGTGGTAGAAACAATCCACACGCGCATCGGCAAACATCCCCGACGCACTGCAGTATCTAGGCAGACCCATCAGCGTCCTGAATGCATTATTATACTGAACTGTACACACTGGTGACTGGGCACTGTAGGTACTGTTTTTGTGTGTAGTCGATCCACAGGATGCTCGTGTAGAATGAAGTGCAGTTTAAGCTCTGAAGAGCGTTTCTTTATAACAGATGCGGAACAACGAGCAAACCTGCGTGCGATCATATTCGCCCTACAGACAATGCCCTGCGCTCTCTCTCTCTATCAGCATTATCTTCCAGGTCAAAGGATACCACATGTGACATGACCAAGATATTCTGAGACACCATTAGCATAATAGGTGGTACAGTTGTAGGCAACGATTTTCCTTTGGCCTGAAAGACCATGCACTCACTTTTTTTTTTTTTTTTTTATCCACTACAAGCTAGCCCTTGACTGCAATCTCACCTGATGGTAAGTGATGATGCAGTCTAAGATGGTAGCGGGCTAACCTGTTAGGGGCATGGCAGTTATATTAAACCCATACCCCTTCGGTTTCTACACGGCATCGTACCGGAACGCTAAATCGCTTGGCGGCACGTCTTTGCCGGTAGGGTGGTAACTAGCCACGGCCGAAGCCTCCCACCAGACAAAACTTTGACTTTTTTTGACGTTATAAGTCAAGCCGTGACAGTGAGCATAATTTTCACATAGGTATATGCAACAGTTTCGCTAGGCCACAAACAGATGCACTCAGCAACACCATTTCGTCTGCGTAACTAATGTTGTTGAGACATACTCCATCAACATGACAACCGATATGAGTGGTCCTGATCCTGAGGTGTCCTGAGCGCCTCCAACAGCCTACGTACCAACTTTTATAACTAGGTACTTACTTCATAATCATAATCCAGATGATGGGCGCATCTTAGATATTGTTATACTTTTCCTGGATGCACCTTATGTCTGTACCATTATTTCGTCGAAATTGATTAAATAGATGGCTCGTGAAAAGGTAACAGACAGACAAACACACTTTCGTCACGAAGTAATAAGTAAGTATTGTATAAAATCTGTGCTTTCACATTTAGGTATAGCTTGTTCAGGCTTGGGACATGTCACAATTTTAGATCATTTTCTTCATATTTCTTTTGGAATTTTCCTACTTAAGTAGGTATTCCTTTATTTTATTAGTTCTTTGCCAATGATATCAAAAATGTAAATAGAAGTCAAACACGAGAGTACACGCGCCTCAATTGTATACCAATTTACCTAAGTACCTAAGAAGGGACTGAAAGTCCCTCGGTTAACTCCCGTAAAAATAAGACACGCAAGATTTATCCGGAAAAAGGGTTCCGTACATAATTAACGGAGAGGACCCGGATTGCGGCAATTCGCCGCACCTAGGATGACATTGCTTCACCATGTTTATTTTAATAAATGTGTCTTTGCATTAATTTGAGTTTTAAATTCGCTAGACGAAGTATTAGGCATAATACCAGCTGCCTTCGTAAATTGGACTTTTTCAATTTGTACCCTATTGCAAGCCCGTAAGTTATACCATAAACCTATTAAGTTTTTTTTTTTTTAAAATCTAGCTAGCCCTTGACTGCGATCTCACCTGATGGTAAGTGATGATGCAGTCTAAGATGGTAGCGGGCTAACCTGTTAGGGGCATGGCAGTTATATTAAACCCATACCCCTTCGGTTTCTATACGGCATCGTACCGGAACGCTGAATCGCTTGGCGGCACGTCTTTTGCCGGTAGGGTGGTAACTAGCCACGGCCGAAGCCTCCCACCAGACCAGACCAGGGAAAATTCAGAAATTATAAATTCCCAAATTGACCCTGCCGGGGATCGAACCCAGGACCTCCGCACGTTAAGGAAACAGTGGTACACACTGCGCCACGGAGGGCGTCTGACCTCTGAGTGAGTTTGTACCTAAGTAAAATTCAATCAGTAAGCAAATTAATTAATAAGTCGATAAACTACATAAGTTAAGCTGTTTTGTTTTTTATCAGGGTAATTAAATAGATAAACCTAAGTCTATAAAGTATTTAATGAGTAAATCTTTACTAAGTGTTATTTCAGTTTTGGGACAAAATAGAGTAGGTATAATAATAATAGGAGTTATCTTTTAGTACATTGTAGGTACTATTACCTAGTGCTTTTTCGTTGCTCAAAATTTTCTTGAATTGTGGTCACCCTAGCCAAGAAAAACAATTGCAAGTCTGTTAATTAAATATTTTCATTAAAATGGAGGATCCTCTTCCCTCAGGACAGGAGCTCGTAGACTCAAGTTGTTGAATCAAGAGGGCAATATAAACCTACTCCGTAAGTAATTAAAATATATCTAAGACATTAGCTCCTGAAATCTTCAGTGTTATCTACTTACGAAAAACTGCAGATATACTTTCTTATGTTTATAAAACTAAAATAACAAGTAAATTTAAAACCAAGACTTTAATCATTTACTTGTGTTAGAGACAATCCAGAAGTGAAACACTTTTAATATATTATAATCAATAACCTTCTATACACAAGGTCATTGATTATAATATATTTTGTACTCTCATTTGGAACTTGCACGAATAAATGGTTAAAGGTGTAGAGGTTCCACGAGAGCTTTAATGTTATTAGATAAAGGTTGGCTAAACTTAAAGACAATATTCATTTTATCCGGCCACGATTGCTATCGTTAAGCTCTAAATCAAAATGCGATCTAAACACAAAAACATTCAATAGATATAGGTATAATGACAAATTATAGTAATAATGCTAACACTTGCTTGCCTATATTAGAGACGTGATTTTAATTTTTAACGCCGGCGTAGGTACCTATCTCTTATTAGTGAAATAACATCTATGTACCTACCTATAACAACCGAACCTACTACAACAATCTTTCTTAGGTATAGTTAAATGCCTAAAAAGTACCTTCGTTTTCTTCAAAGATGATGTTGTGAAAAAGTTGTCTTGAAAGTCTTAATTATTCTTTCCTCCAAAGTAAGTCTTGTAAAGTCAACACCCGAGGGCGGGCGGCGCGGCGGAGGCGCTTTAGGCGGCGGGCGGGGGCGGGTGGCTCATAATTATCATACGAGTGGAGTTCCAACACTCTTGGAGCAACTTGGTGGAACTTGATCACGTCAAACTTTGCTAATGGAGCGCGGATTAACGTACGTGAACTTCATATCCGCGGCGAGGTTCTCATTCACGAAAATAGCCTAATTCTATAAAGTTAGTGAAGCCTCAGTAGCACATGAAATTCGAATAATCCTAGGCTCTCATTAGTTGAACTGTGATCACTGCAGAACAGAATACTTAATAGTACCTACCTACTTCTTTTTTCTTAGTAGGTAATTGTAGTATATCTCTAGTAGGTAAGTCACCATACTTAAAAAGCATATTAAAAGTGGTATCTATCATGGGACCTTTTTTTTTATTGCGTGATAGGCTTGCGCTTGATGACAATCATGCTTAGTGCAACTGCAAAGCAATGATGAGGTTTAGGTTGGAACGCGCTTGCCTAGAAGATGCCTATTCACTCTTGCCTTGAAGGTACTTAAGTTATAAGTGGCAGGAAACACGTGCGCTGGGAGGGTGTTCCACACCCTAGCGGTTCGTATCAGAAACGTCGAGCAAAAATGCTTCGTGCGAGCAAATTGGACGTCAACCACATAAGGGTGCCAACGCTCACGGTTTCTCGCTGTTCTGTGGTAGAACGGAGAAGGAGGAACAAGGTTATGAAGTTCCAGAGCACACTCCCCAGGCCCATGGTATATCCGATAAGCAGGCGACATTGCGTCGGTGTTGTAGACTGAGCAATTTCGCCTGCGTGAGTGATTGATCGCCAATCATTCTTCGGGCCTGGCGATCTATCGAGTCTAATGTATCAAGTTGGTACTTGGCGGATCCATGATTCCATCCCAAAGGTGGCAGCAATACTCCATGCCAGAACGAACTTGTGCCTGATAAAGAGTGAGGCGCAGCTCTGGCGTGAAGTACCGCTTCACCTTGTTCAGGATACCAAGTTTTTTGGCAGCTGTTTCCTTCTTCTTACCTTCTGCCTGCCCCATGCATTTATTTTAGCAATTAACTTAGAATCCCAACCGTTCCGACATGTCAGTAGGTAGGTAGGTATAGGTATTATAGTCAATAGTGGCTGTGGTTATAATATGGTTATAATTCTTTCCATCAAAGCCGGTTCTTTTACAACCTCAACTATGTATCTGTAACCGTAAGATTTTAAAAACCGTTAGATTATAATCTAACGGTTTAAAAACCGCGAGATTGTAAACTGTCGAAAGATTGTCAACCGTTCAATGTTCTGAGTATTAATTTATGAAATATTTATTACGTTTTCTTGTCTCTTTCTTGTACAGTTCGCGCGCGAGTTGAATGCAGAGTAAATGTATGTGTCACCATTATACATTTACTCTGCATTCAACTCGCGCACGATCTATAGGTTAGGTTAGGGTTTGACATGAATATTCACTTAGGTTCTATCGGGTTAATAAACCTAATAGATTACTGTTTACCGAAAAATAATGCGTTAAATTGTAAGCAGTATTTTACGGTTTACAATCTGTCGACAGTTTATAATCTATCGAGATTAAAAACGTTATATTACAATCTAACGCTTTTTACAATCTTACGGTGACATATCTACAGTATACTTAACTAGTTAGGTATAGGAAGTGCGTTACAGAAGTGCGAGATAATGAGCAATTTGTCTAAGTTATGAAACCAGTTTCTATTTGAGCAGGAAAATTTGCTTCCCTGTTCCTCTTTATAAGGCATTTTAATGTAGGTATGCTATGCGGCGATCACGTGTCAGATTTACTTAGTATTTTACTGCTGCAATAAAACTCAATAAAATATGGAAGCTTGTTCCAAAACATATACCAAAGCAAAATTCACAAGTAAGTAGGCGAGTAAAAGTTTTAAAGTGCGTGCCAACCCGTAACATACCGTAACCGAAGTTTTGTAAAGCGAAAAGTACAAGATTAATGGTACCAAGGTACCCCTTATCGAAATTGCGTCGCAAGAATGTGCCGACACAGTAGGTACATACCTACCCACACGCCGGGCTTTCCCGCCGTACGCTCGTAAACTTCCGAACTGCTCCACAATCAATCATATTTTATGGCGAGGCTTGCTCCACGAGGTCGCGCTGTTTGTGGCCGAATGCCTAGATAAGGGCCGGACGTTGTACGTTGACTATGTGCTACTTTGATGTAAGTACTTAGCTGTTAAACTTATCGTAAAATTGGTGCCCAACCTACCTAGCCCTTATCCTAATCTATATTATGTAACTTAATTGCCTTTTACACATTCTGTTCGGTTTTAAATGCATTCTCCGGCATACCTATCAAGACATATTTTTCTCACGATTTCGTCCGAGTTTCCGGGACGAGAAAAGCTGGCTACTTTTGTATAGATATCTAACTATCTACTATAGGTAGATACTTCCCCTGAATGCTACATCTAAGCTCTGTACCAACCCAGAAGGGTCTAAGACTAAATTGTTAGAACAGAATGGACCGTGAAAACGTAGCGAACAGACAGACATACTCAGATATCTAATTACAATATTAGTTCTTCGTCGCGGACAGTTGGTAATACACACCTACTTATGATCAGTTATGCATGATTAGGGCGCGACGATGTCATCAGCGGCAGACGGACAGACGGGCAGACGGCCGACGTCGACAGCGCATCAGCTACGATTGCCATGCATTATGCATAGCTCGGACACGCGCCTCCACTAGGGCTACCAGATAACAGGAATACTACTCTCGTGGCCGGAATTACTTTTCTTGAAACTGTCTGTGTAATGCTTCTAGACAGTTAAACTGAGACTAGTACTGAACACTTTCTAAGCACTGAGTCCTAGGTATCTCGTTGCACCCAAAAATACTTATTCTTGTGTCTTTGTAAAGAAAGCTGAGCACTGAGCTGAGTTGAATTGTTTTAACACAAATTGTACCTAAGTATATTGAGAAGGACGGGCACGGCGGTCGGCTCTTAAGTAGTACCTAAGTAGGTAGCTTGTAAGTCACCCATGGCCAAGTAATAGATTTTGCGTTACTGAACGGCATTGTTTCATCAAGAATCTACAGCTTACAGTCTCCTCTCCTTCCTTAAGTTTCAGAAGCAAAGTGTTTCGCACGTTCTTTCATCATACAACCTTCACATCTTTTCCAAAAAGCCTTTTTTAAGAGCTTTATGATTGAGTTTCTATTATAGGCAATTGTTACCTATATTTGTAGTGTGTGGCAACCCTGAGCGCTCGCCGCGCAAAAAGCGCCGGAAACTGACCACCGTGCGATGAGATGCACCCTACTTACCGCCCACTTTTGACGTGTTTCCGACATTTCTGCCGGTTTCTGCGTACATCAGATACCCTTGAACCGTCCATATGCTTTGACAAAAGCTGTCTTCCTATAGAGATTTCACATTCGTGTTCAAAGTACCTACTCTTCATTCAGTCTTAAGTAGAGTACCTGGATGACCTGGTATTTTTTATTTCGTAAATCGTGTTTTTTGGAAATTATATTTAAACTAGCTGATGCCTTCGTCCGCGTGGATTTAGTTTTTAAATCCCTCGGGAACTCTTTGATTTTCCGGGATAAAAAGCCTATGTCACTCTCCAGGTCCTCGACTATGCCCATGCAAAATATTAATTCAATCCGTTGCTTTGTTGCGACGTGATTAAGGGACAAACTAACAAACCTACAAACAAACACACACACTTTTGCATTTATAATATTAGTAAGATAATAAGAAGTAAGATTAGTAGGACTGTGCATAACCGAATTAACACTATTAACATATTTTAGACCAAGAAATTAAGAAATAAGTTAAGATTTATGTTAGTACTTGAAGTTTATTGATGCTAAAGATAACTGCTAACCGAGCACATTATAAACACAATAACAAAATTTTTGATACAAAGCAAATGCTCATGTTTACTTAACTATACATACACAATTTCTTATATAATGAAAATCTGTTTTGGGCTCAGTATCGATAGTAAAGCATACACCGATTAAAATTTTCTGATTATATTAAATGTACAGAAATCTTCCGGTTACAGTTTTATTCTAAGTATAGATAGATAATAAATTAAGTATATTTTATTTTTTTAAATAAACACAGATTTTCTAAAGTGTTGGACATTTGCTAGCAACTGTAGCCGTGTCCTCATCGACTATAGTTGCTACCAAATCAGCATCGGCATTGTGTGACACTGCTCAGTCCACTAATAAGGGTCAGTTCTTTGAGCGGGTCAAGCGGTCACCGCGATCCGATAAGAGCGCAGCTGGCGCGGCATTGTGTGCTAATGTGCGGTGTGTGTGTGTGTGTGTGTGTGTGCAGCGACACCGACACAAGCCCGCGACACTTGCTACATTGATTCCGACAATCAGCCGCGATAAAAACGCCCGTCTTGTCCCATTGTCCGCCAGCGACGGCCGCGGCAAATTACCCCTTTGTTAGTGAGACTGATTCTTAGAAGCATCTGTGAGTATTTCAACTGGGAATCAAATGTCGTTCGGTTTCATGGCAAGCTTTTCCGCGAAACAAATGAATATCTAGTTTTTATCCTGATTAGTTTGTGTTTTCTACACTCTAATTATTAGGAGTTAGTCAAGGCCTGCGCCTTCCCAATCCTAGCAAGTTAGGTAGGTATGAAGATCGCCCCGCCCCGAGAAGCAAAGGAATCCCCATCAAGCTACGTGACACATCCATCCATTGCAAACTATATGCTTAGACCGTGAGCCCGTGACTCGTGCCCGGGTCAATACCAGCTGGGTTATCAAAACCTGCACTTGCAATGATGTAGAATTTTAGTACCTACCTATACTAAGCACTGATTCTTGTTACACGTTAGTGCGAAACTACATCAAGAACCTACCTTAATATATTACAAGTAGATATAAATCCACTTGGCTAAGCCCATCTCATGCTTCAAAACAAATACAATTTCTTTCAATACCGTTACATACCTAACACTGATTTGAATAATAGTGTGCCGTTAGACTATTTTAAAGAGCTCGGAAGCCATCGAAGCGATAGGTTACATTACATACTAGGAACTTACCTATCGGCTAAGAATCTGTAAATAACTCTATCACCTTGTTTTCTAATCTTAGCGCTTGACTGGGCTTGGTCTGCGTAAGTGTTCGTTGCGTCCTGTAAACCCTATTGATTTGGAGTCTGAATTCTAATAGCCAACAGGTCTATCTCGTGTAAAGTATAAAGGGCTAATCTTCATTTGCATTTGCATCACAGAGATACTAGTATTATTGGTGTGTGGTATGTCACGGTTTGTGTTCAGTAAATGCGAGAATGGTAGCCAGCTAACAGCTTTGCTGCACCCTAAGTACCTACCTACTCAGGTATAATGAGGTGAACGACCCCGTTATCAGAGTGATGTTCAGCAGATGTTGCTGGCTGAGGCCTGAGGAGAGCGGGGGGTTGCCTCCATTTAAAAACAATAGAGTTCCGGTTGTTGCGCGGGGCGGCAGCGGGCAGACCTGGCGGCGCCACCTGCGCGAAATGTCCACGATAAATACTCGCCAAACTGTTGACAGCCCTCGACAAACAATTGCCGCGCATATAGCCCGAGAGATGACCCACATAACTGCCCGTCAGTGTGGGCGGCTGAATAATACGTCTTCGCAATGCCGGCTGAGCAAGGCTGCTAAGCAAGTACAGACTACAGACCCACAAACTTGGCCCGGTGGCAGAAATTCGAACTAACTTATAAGACTGATTAGTTTTCGTTTTTATTTTATTTTTAATAGGTACCTATTTATTAGCAACTTTAAATGTGATTTTAACGGCGACGCTATCACCTGGTCAGATATGTTTGTGGGACTATAAGTATCTAAGTTATTAGGTATATAGGGTTTATCGACACAAAACTTCGTTATAAAATTTATGTTAAGTCATAGGTATTAGGTAGTAGCTATTACCTATTCTGTGTTATTACGAGTTACGACGTAACCTGAGTCGCTGATTGTTAAAAGGTCTTCGTGGAGACTTTTCTGTACATTGTACTATATTACCTAATCTGTGGTAGTAGGTACAAAGTATTACAAAGAAAAGGAATAAAGCTTTGGAACTCTCTGCGTTTTTCTGTTCAACCCTCTTGAAACAATTCATTACCTTTATGCAAATTCTCCATAGGTACTTCCTAACGCTCACTATTTTAGATAATATATCTTAGTGTTTAATGACTTTGAATATCTATCTACACAGTAGACTAGGCTAGGTAGGTACTAGGTACCTACTGACACACCGAATGTCTTTGTCAAACTTTACTTCCGTATCTTCTGATTTTCTTCTTCTAAAACCGTTTCATATCCAAAGCCAGAAGTTGCCTGTCCCATTATGTTAGATATCGCAGATTCGGTAGGTGATCTGTGCCGCAAAAGTTCTCACTGTTAAAAGGAAACGATTTTTACGTGCACCGTCTCCCGGCCGTGTGCGACTTCAAAGTACCTATAGATAACTTATTCCCCATGTGTCGGTGGAATGTATTCCGTTCGGGGCTCGCTTGTAATTGTAAATCATATCATTTTTGCACAAACAGGTTTTCAGACTCGGTTGTTGTTTTGTCCATTACGTTTGGAAAAATACGATTAAATAGGCACAGCTGTTCGTAAAGTATGGTCCTAAATCTACAAAATTTACCTATACTTAGATATTGAAAGAAAAATATGCTTTATAAATTGCAATATTATGTACCTCTAACAACCTAATGTTTTCTCAAGAAGGACAGACTTCGTTTGACGTCACGATTGGTACTCTACCAAGGACTATTAGTGAAACATTAGTTTCTCTTACCTACCTACTACGGAAGCTTTCCCTACCGAGAATAAATAACAGCCAGAAAGATTGGATTATTAAGTTTTGAGTTCCACTGCAGCCACACTCATGTCCTGCGGTATTATGGCCACATTGACCTACAGTGCCTAGTGCTGCCTAGTAATCTGGAATCTGGACAAACTCGGTACTTAGACCAATGATCTTTATTATGAGCAGTAGACAGAGATAAAGGCAAAAAATAAAAAGAATGCAATGGAAGGGACTATGGTTACCTATCAACTTATGAGTTCGGTACCAAAGTTAACTTATCAGTTATCACTTCTTACGACCAAGAAAAAAATAACACTGAACATTAGTTGTAACTAGGTAGGTACGTGTACCGACGTAACCGACAGAAAATAGAAACGAAGGCATGTCTCTCCAATTAAATCTCACTAATCGTAATTAGCTATCTTCTAACAAAGGAGAGAGTTTTGTTCAGTGGTGGGATATAAATGGGAGGTTGCTTACATAAAATATACCTACCTACCTAACAATAAACAATAGCATTCACGCCTGCAGCATCATAAATCCGCGTTATCATCGTAAACGCCGCGCCAGCGCCGCCTCGACACGGCTGTTACGATTTTAATGTAATTTATGCAGCTAGGCCTTTGTTCGGTAATTAATTACCCCTAATTACCCGGGCGCGGATTTCAATTACTGAACTCGAATACATACCGATGCTTATCTGCATACCTACTGTTTGAGGAATTTTCATTTTTCATAAATGTACATACCTACCTACCTAATCTTTGTGTTATTTTTATCACTGTACAAGGTGATAAATATTATCATAACAAAGTTAATTTAAGCCTTGGTAACTAAAAGGTAGGATAGCATGAGGTTGTAGATTTACAAATGATTTGAAGTCAGTCATACCATGTCATATCTAATAAAAGATCGCTCATTGAAAGGCCCTACCGTAGAGTCTACGCACCGAGTCAGTATCCAGGTACTTACTAAAAGCTAAGTATGCAATTTCCTACCAAAAGGTTTTTAAAATCCTGCGAGAACACTTTGCTTTTACAGGACGAAAATTATTCCTTCCCGTTCCTGTGTCCTTCTTCCGGATGCAACCTGACCTATACCAATAATGTCCTCCAAATCGCTTCAACATCTGGACAATGAAAACGTATAGGAGAAAAGCTGAATCATACACTAGCATTTGTAATATCAGTAGGTACCTACGAGCGGTGATAGCCTAATAAAGCCTATAAAGGCCTATCATGGAAAATTTAATTTTCCATAATAATAAACAGCTTATGTTCCTCTAATCCACTGACAACCAGCCAGACAACTACGCTACGAGTAAACGTGGATCGTACGCAATTACTGAACATGCAGGAAAACCAAGCGATCAGTGCAGAAAGGCAATGCCAAGATTTCTAAGAGCAGACAGAAATTGGCGACCCCCGCCGCGCTCCATCCGACCACTAACCAACCCCTGCCTACCTCGCCGGTATTGTTCATGAAGCGGTTACAGCAAATTGTGGGCACTGGGGTCTATGGGCGATTGCACAGTGCCGACTGCCGCACGAGGTACGCGCGCACGAGACGCTATCCGGAAAAGTCACCGACGCGTGGAAGCTTCACCAACAACTTATCAGAGTTCAAAGGAAGCACAGCACGCAATTCGCCGAAAGAATATTTTTATATTATTATAACACTTTTTTGCATTCAACAGAGGCTACTTTGTATTGGCGGATTTTTCACGATAAGTACTAATAGTTAAGTGTACACATAGCAAATGAGTCGCCTACTACTCATGCGGCCTGAGTAGATTAGTTTCCTTATGAATACCTACCATACCTTTATGAATAGACAACATTTAAGTTAAGGTAAAATATGATTAAGTTAACTGTTACTCAATAGATGCCTATTTTTCATAGAATCTAGACAGAATCAAAACCAACTTTGGCTTGGTATGATAAATAATTAAAAGAGCGGTTCTTTTTATGTTTTATCGTAATAGTAGTTTGTGATATAAGGGCGGTAAATAGGTTTTTACATACGAGTTGACTAATGTCAGCCCGATGACGCCAGTCGAGGGCTGACCATCGTCACGAGTATGTAGAAAACTTAACGCCCGTGTATCACACGATATTTTTCAATACATTTGTGAGAAAACTTGAAAATAAAAGTCGAGTAGGAAGGTACTAGGTAGGTACTCACTAGAAAATGGCTTTTCACGCCCATACTTAGTCGAGATTTTTGGCGGCTATTACAAGCGCGATTTTTTTCTCACAACTAAAATACCTAATTGTTGATTTAATTTTATGATCCCACATCACTTAAACCACATAAATTATTTAATAATTTATAAGAAATACTCAATGAAACTTTTAAAAATAGCGCGCACAAATTAAAGATTTGTATGAATTGTATCTACGGCGCTTTGTTGTAATTGTTTTTTTTTTAAATTGGCTTCATGGCTCTAGGTTCTAGTTCTTAACTCAGTAACAGCCTGAACTATTCAGCCTTTACTTTTTTGATTTATAAAACCTAAAACAATTTTATTTAATCATATTAAATACAATTTTTTATTTTATGAATTAATTTCATCAATTCACATCTAAATGTCATTATTTTTTAGGTTTTATACATACCAATTCAATATCATTATGAACCTTCTTGCACAAAAACTTTTTATTTGGAAGTAACGTGGACTTAAAAAAATTAAAAAAAACTGCAAATTTACTGCACGAGGGCGGTAAATATTTACTGCACGCGGGCAGTAAATTTAACTTACAAGCCCTGTTAACTGCCTCTGTAAGTGCATTTTTCGAGCAAGTGTATTGAAAAATATTATTATGACCGATGCATTAGAAGTAACAAAAATGAAACATGAAAACACACACAGCAAGATTATACCTAATCTAAGACTCGCAGACACGTTAAATCTTTTGGACCCTATGGTCTAATGCTTTGGCACTTAGCACTCTTGTGTACTTGTATAGCTTATCCCACGAGAGGAGAGGGTTGGTTGTTGTATTGCATATCATGGCCCTTTGATGTGCGCCGCCGCGCCGGCTCTCGCCAATGATTATGAAGTATCATGGACGGATCAATTTCACAGTTCCGCGCCCTTCGCCCCCTCCCCGCGCCCGCCCGGTACACGCCCAGCCACCCTCAACCCCCTCGTGCCATAACCGAGACCACAGAATAAATAAACTCATCAGCATGAACATTACACGGAACCATATTGGGGAGTAGTTTCAGAAAGTTACTCAATAACTTCAATAGTTTCAAATTGAAACTATTGAACTATTGATAACATTTTTTTAATTAATACCTGCTAATTGCTAAATCAAGAATTCAGACACGTACACCTTGCTACCTACCTACCTATTAGAGTTATCCACGTAGGTACATAATATAAAACCTATAGTAGGTACACCGTATTTTAAAATTAGTCAACAAAATAAGGAGTGCCCTACAATCCCACTGTTCAGCTAGACTGTGCCGGCGCGCTGTTGTGTAGGTACGCACTACGCAACATGGCAATTGGCAGGTAGAGGTATCAGGTATGTACGGCGGTACCTGCTAGCCCGTCCGGAGCGAGTTCACTCAATTTGCGCCGTTAGCGCTCCATTTTTCACAGCTATCGAACAATTCCGCGCAACCAGCAACCACGCTAAACGAGAGCTCCCTTCGCTTTCCTCTGACGCTATCAATATGATTTTATGATATATAATTGTTTGCACATGAGAAAACATTGCCAAATTTGTTAAAACGTATGTACCTACCTACCTATCAGTATCTACGAAATATGTAAATAGGTATCCAATTCTTATAAATAGGTACTTATCCATACTAATATTAAAATTTAAAATAATAAAAAATAAAAAAAAACCCGG
Organism: Erebia aethiops; assembly: GCA_923060345.2. Taxonomy (NCBI): domain Eukaryota; kingdom Metazoa; phylum Arthropoda; class Insecta; order Lepidoptera; family Nymphalidae; genus Erebia; species Erebia aethiops. The sequence continues at coordinate 14,378,447 of OV281081.1, read as the reverse complement.
CTGAGTTTGTTGTGGGCTCTTCTCTGACCCTGGGCGCGTTTGGAACCCTCGTAGCTTTAGTTTTAAGATACCGTTACCCATTATCACCATCATGCTTTTTAAGTAAGTAATTTTTATACGACAATAAGTGTACCTACAGTGTACCTTTATTGAATGAATGACTTGAATCTTGAAAATTGCGAAAGTCTGTCTGTCTGCTACGTTTACACGGCCCATCTGTTCAACCGATTTTGATGAAATTTGGTATAGAGATAGTTTGTATCCCGGGGAAGGACATAGGCCTATTATCCCGGAAAATTAAAGAGTTCCCGCGAGAATCAAAAAACCCTAATCCCGCGGACGAACTCGCGGGCATCATCTAGTTTTGAATAATTATGTAGTTGTTCATACCTAGGTAGTTTAGAGTGCTACGGATCGACGTGATTTTTTGCATGAGTAGGTAGGTATAGTTTTATAGAAGGTGGAGAATTAAGCAACTTTCGATCCCGGAAAACACTGCCGGGGCCGGCCTGTTTCAGAAGATTCTGCCATCGATTATCATTTTGTGTTTGTCTTCTAACTTATCATACCTACCAATCCGAACTTTTACAATCAACAACTAATTATTTACCAATTTAAATAAATAAATAAATAAAACCAATTAATTTTCATTCATTTCATTCATTACCTACTTACTTACCTGAGTCTACAACCAAAGGCATCAATATCGATAATTAGGTCCCTTTTGTAAATAATTATTATCCATTTCACAGATCACGGAAACAATTTTATAGTGAACTTGATAGGCCTTAAATGGTATAGGTATACATTTAATTAATTAAACTTAAGAAACTAGACTGTTAAAGTCACTTGTTTCCTAGGTGTTGCATTATTTATCATACGTCCTAGCTTCGTTTCTAGCTAGATGCGGCGAACCGGTCTGCGAGAGGAAAAAAACGGATTATTTTAATTTGTAATCATTGATCATGGCAGATTAAAAATGCATGAGCTTGCTAAACCTATAGCTACCTATACCTACTGGCAGCCCGTGGAAAATATTATGAAAGGTTTTCTGGTAATACCTCGTAACAAAGTTGCAAATGTCCGTGGAAGAACTATTTATAATAAAACCTGTTTGACAGCCTGCACAGCGCACAGCAGTAAAGCACAGCCTATTTAGAGAGCAAGTTAGATGGATATAAATAATCGATGAACGCTGCTTAATGCTTTCTCACTCTAATTTTCCATAACCATTGCCAATAATTGGTATACCGAAGTAGATAGAACTAGGTTTATCTTCAATAAATACCTACAGCTACTTGGTACAAAAAGGTCCCAAGTCCCAACTCCATGCAATAGATTTGTTTGCAGTAGATTTTATGAATTAAGAAAGTATTTTTTTAAATATCGCCGCCATGAATTAATACTACTTATAATATAATTTATGAATAATATTATATAGATACCTACTTAGATAGTAATTTTATAAAACAAACAGTCATTTTTTTTAATAGCGACATGATTAGAAAATCTTCCAAGAAAAAATAGTAGGTACCACCCGGTACATCATGCAACCTATCTCTTTTCATAAAGGTTGCCTGGACTGGAAGAGATCTCAGATCACTCGTAGTGATAACGCCACCTTTACACCATCACAAGTTAAGTTAACAAGTAAATTATGTCAAGGTTTGTGTAAGTATTATATCTGTTTGTGTGTATTAAAGGGTTTTTACCTACTTCCAAATTTACAGTTGTGTTTACAAATGATACCTAGGTATTAAACTTATAGAATTATTATTTAAGGCTTGGCATATACCTAGGTACCTAACTAAAGTTGAATATTCATATGAATGCGCCAGAAGGTACTCATATTATATCGTATAATGTGTGGTATAAAATCAAGAGCAGTCAGGAGCAATAAGCTCATATAAGGCATTTAGTGTATGAGTTACCGGCAGCGGAGAGCGGGCTCCTGCCGGGGCCGGAGCTGGTGGCAGGTTTGCACGAGATACTTAGCTATTCAGTATGCGATGAGGCGGTCTTCACAGTCCGCACATAAACCAATAGATGGCACTACTAGTAGCGCACGAAGAACAAGAAGAATCGCGATTACGAAGTTTTCAAAGATCAATCAAATCAGTAGTTAGTAATTTTTTAGACTTACAAAGATATAGGCATAGTCATAGTCATAGTCATTTATTTATTAAAAAATTCTACATCAATGATTAAATATCGGTACACTGTAGGTACACTTATTTTCGTCTAAAAATTACTTAAAAAGCATGATGGTGATAATGGGTATCGTTATCTTAAAACTAAAGCTACGAGGGTTCCAAACGCGGGTATAGTTTATAGACTTCCAATAGTTGGACCGGACCAGACGACCAGTGGTCCCCGAGCAGCCGAGCACAACACCCGCTCGGAGGATGATCATCCTATTGTTACGTTACAGCACTACGCACTTGGGATTCTGCTATTCGGCCATTTACAGATTATGAAAGATCTACCTCTACGTGAAGCATACTTACAAGTTCTTTGTCAAGAAGTCGAAAGAATGGGTCGATCCGAAAAACTTGGCTGGTCAACTTGATATTTCACAAATCTACTAAATAAAATTTGCATAAGAATTAGCATGCGTTGAAGGAAATTCATCATAAAAACCTGTATACCGGCCTGCATAATCTTTCATAATGTCAAAGGGGTGTGAACTGTGAAGTCGGCACTTGGCCAGAATGGTGGACTACCTATAGCCAAAAACTTCTCATTATAAGGGCGTAGGTCCTCTGAAGCGGAGCGGAGATTTGTTGGGCGGACCAATCGGATTGTTGATCGATGAAGCGATAATTCTTTCGAGTCACCTGTCAGGAATCTGATTGATCTGCTGAGCATATCTCCGCTCTGCTTCAATGGACAGGCAGCTTAAGATGGCTCAGTAGTGAGCCGGTGATGGGTTGAATAATCGAAATATCATAAAACCTTGCCTGAGTAAAGCACGGCCCTGTGACAGCCGGCAGGTCTCGGAGTATCGGCGTAGTGAGCTGTGAGTAGGTCCGACTGGCGCCCGATATGGGCACGCTATGCGACCGCTTCACGCTGCCATAGGTACTGCGGAGTGCGGACTGCCCACGCTCGCTGTGTGTAGTAGGTACCGGACCTACTACACACAGCGACTGAGGCTGATAATAGTGAACACAATACACACACTATGTGCTAAAGCTAAACTATTACTTGTACTTGACACGATTAATTGTATTGAGCTATATATTTTATCAATCAATCAAAAAAAAGGTAAGTATATGTCACCGTAAGATTGTAAAATCCGTTAGATTATAATCTAAGGGTTTCTATCCCGCTAGATTATAAACTGTCGAAAGATTGTGAACCGTTCAATGTTCTGAGTATTAATTTATGAAAATATATTTATTGTTTTTACGTTTTCTTGTCTCTTTCTTGTACAGTTCGCGCGCGAGTTGAATGCAGAGTAAATGTAAGTGTCACCATACATTTACTCTGCTTTCAACTCGCGCGCGAACTATAGGTTAGGTTAGGGTTTGACATGAATATTCAGGTAGTGCCCTTAGGTTCTATCGGGTTAATATACCTAATATATTACAATTTACCGAAAAATAACGCGTTAAATTGTAAGCAGTATGTTACGGTTCACAATCTGTCGAAAGTTTATAATCTATCGAGATAAAAAACGTTATATTATAATCTAACGGTTTTTACAATCTTACGGTGACATATATATAACATATATTTATAATGTAACGTGACTGTTATATAGGTATTGAATTACAGTATCTTAATACTAAAACTAAGTACAAGGGTTCCAAACGCGCCAACAAAAACTCACAAATCGCCTTAAACTAATTCAAACTATCCAGAGCTGTTAGTTAAAGCAACTCATTCTGAAGCTTTGTTGTCATAATTTTCAATAGGTAACTGTATTTTTCAACAAGTTTGTCTATTCCTTTCAGAATACTTACTTCTTATGGACAAAGGCAGCTAGAAATTGAATCCTGTCATTTTAGTTTAGTATCCAAATTTACTTTATTCCACAAATTTAGCCACAGTGGCCTGTGAACAGGTTGATTGGCATCGATATATATGTAGGTACCTACTAGATGGGCCCTTTTCATGAAATTCAAAAAGTTGGGCGTCCGACTTGTGGTGCATGCGCCTCACCCGTATAAGCCTGTCCGTGTCCGCGCCATAGCGCTGTCCCGCTTTTCAGACTAGATGGCGTTAGTAAAATAAGTCCACATTCTTTGTTTGATAGGGCCCGTCTATGTAAATTGAGGTCGTTGCTCGCCTCACGCCTCACGCCTGTCGCCACTCAGCACTCAGCAGTCAGCACACGGCTATGTGAGGAATGAGGAGGACCATCACAATAACAACCTTGGGTGTGTTGGCTCGTGTCACTCCATAGTTAACTTCTCCATATCAACGCGGAAGCTGTGCGGCTTAGTATGTACCTAGATTACATTTACGTCACATATAAAGTGTACCTAGAATTCATAGAGCCTTTTGATATGAATGTAATTTTAGATTAAGTAAAATATCCGGTAGTAAATATCTAGACAGAGGGAAGGGCGGGAAGGCTCAAGGCACTGCACTGGCACCTATGATATGCGCTTTACTAGATATACCTACTTAAGGCGAGTCACCTGCAAGATTTTAGGAGGTGAGGTGTGGGGTGCCGCCCGCGCGTCTCGCGGTAAATTTCTCGTAGAGACTGGCGGGGAAGCGGGCAGCGCGGTATATTCTGAAACCGCTTGGAAACGTTCAAGTTCTGGGATTAATTTGAATTAAATAGATATAGGACTTCAGTTTGAAATAAATTTTAGCAGGTTCTCATTAATACTTCAAGAGGAATTTATCCATATAAAAATGATGAGCAAAGTCGAAAATTTTATTTATAAAAAATTCGTTTTAAACTTTTAATGTAGCCTGTTTCAAGATTTTTTTTGATCGAGTAAAGTACATCCTATCGTGTAACAAATTAGCACATTCTTTAGACAATATCTTTAAGTGTATCGGATATTTTTTGTAAGACCGTTATTTAATAGTAAATACCGAAAAAATTTGATCTAGCAAACCAGTTTTCACCGCTGAGCTGAGGTGACTCGCCTTAATCTCCTTTTCGAAGCTAAATGTAATAAAGTTTTTGATTAAAGTACCTATTATAGTAATAGAATTACTATGACAACGCTCACCACTTTGGCAGAGATGAATTGTATTCATTTCAATTTATTTATTAACATAAAAATTAACATACATTTATTTACATATTTTAGTGTAATATGGTTTTTATGGTAGTGTAATGGTCAATGTAATTTAAAATAGAAAGACAAAAACAAACTCGTTATAATTCATTGTGAGAGACGACTGGTGCTCAGTAGTCGTCGTCGTCGTCTCAACCTATAGACGTCTACTGCTGGACAAAGGTCTCCTGCATGGATCGCCACAGAGTACGGTCTTGTGCCGCTTGTTTCCAGCGGTTCCCAGCTGCACGCTTGAGATCGTCCGTCGCTCAGTCACAGATATACTCGTGTGGCTCAGTAGTGGGCCAATGTAATAATGATGATAAAAAATAATAATATGTATAGGTTGGTATACAGTACATAATAATATGTATAACTATCAAACTCACATGAAATCTATTGGTTCTACCGATGGCACCGTGATGATCGATAGGTAATATACAATACTAAAAATAATATCAATAACTAAATGACAATACTTATCTTGTAATGCAGGAAGTATTACCCATGTATTACCTACAGCCTATACAGACTACACAGTGGACTGTAGGTATAGGAATCCTAAAGCAGGCTTCTCAACGTTTATTGTATCAAGTTACCAACTGTGTAATCACGCTTTTTGCGCCGACAACGATAAAACCACACGATGGTCACTGGTCACAAAACAACAAACCACCATAGGTACCTAGTCACGGCACCGAGTATAGGTTAGGTACCCACATAGAGCAAGAATTTGTTCCTCGAATAGGTAAGTCAGATCTCATTAATTATTAATATCAATTGTTGTTGTAAGTATAATAAGTATATTTTATTATGGGAATCAATAATATTATATTAAATTATTATGTACCTACCTACCCACTGCCGCAGCTGTACATCATTTCTCGACTACTTACCTATATCAACATTATAAATGCGAAAGTTTGGATGGATGGATGGATGGATGTTTGTTACTGAATCACGCCAGAACGGCTAAACGGGGATCTGGGTGAAATTTGGCACAAAGATAGAATATAGTCTGGCTCTAGAGTCTAGAGTAACACTTAAGTCTTAAGGCTACTTTTTATCCTGGAAAATTAAAGAGGTCCCACGGGAATCAAAAACCCTCAATCCACGCGGACAAGTCGCAGGTATCAGCTAGTAACTAGGTACCTATTTCTATCTCAAATGCGGGAAACATCTACTTGTAACTCGCAAGCGAAATCTCTAATCCATTCTAGCACAGTTCTACCTCGTGGCTCTACTGTATAAATGTTTTTATATTCATTATTCAGTAAAGTAGACAATTATCGTCATGAGTTAAAGTGGTTAATATTGTTTTATTACCTTTTTGGAATAGATAAAACAGTTATTTTTATCACCTACAAACCTACGTACGAGCTCGTAAAACCACAAGCCTGATAAACACTCGTAAAAGGAGCCTTCCGTTCTTATTATGTATACTAATGGCAGGCATTTTAATAGTGCATAGACTCGCCTACCATTGTGTGTCCCGCTGCAATATCCAGTGGCAGGCTTACTGACGAAGATTCCGTGAAATCGACAATCAAAACTAAGTCAAAAGCGATGGAAAACAACGTTCCTTATTCGGTTATTTCATTCGTACATCATCATCATCATAATCATTTGGGTTGGAGGATGTAGTATTGCAGTGATTGCACACAAAAACATATTTATCTACTCCAGCATCGAAAAGTTCCAATTTCGAATTTGACAACTATATCGAATTGAACCCTCTTTCGTGTTTGCTTCTCATAACGATACAGTTCGTTGTATGGGAGCTGTATCGTTATGAGTCGTAGCTGTATCGATATGGTTATCTTCATAAATAGGATATCAAATCAAATCAAATCAAATATTTTTTATTCAAATAAACTTTTACAAGTACTTTTGAATCGTCAAGTGAATCTACCACTGGTTCGGAATGCCATTCCTACCGAGAAGAACCAGCAAGAAACTCGGTGGTTGCTCTTTTTAAATAATTCATTTACAATTACTATATCAATGTGTACATAAGTAACCGCTGTCCCCAGCATTGCTGGAGCGATCAAATCCATGCTCCTCTATCATTTACATAATCTTCAACAGTATAATAAGCTTTTTTCAGGAGCATACTTTTAATGGATTTCTTAAATTTGTTTATTCAATTCATGTCAAAGACGGGCAGACAGAAAGCAGCCCCATTCCCGCCGGTGGCACCCGTTCACGAGCATGACGCATGATCCAGCCATTGCTTCGCTCGACCATATTTGAGGGAACGTAACATATATACATATAGCTTAGCGGCTCTGGGTTCTGGCACTTTCCCAACCAGTCAATTGATTTGACTTTTTTATTAATTTACAAAGTAAAAAATTATAAAGACGTCCTTGTCGTAGATAAAATCTTGTATGCAACTGTACGTAATTAGTCATTTTAATTCTCGTACTATCCTATTTTGATACTCGGCAAGCCTCGTATCAAAAAACAGCACTCGAATTAAAATGACCCTCATTACGATACAGTTGCATAAATAGCTATTTTCTTCCTATCAATGAGTGTCGTTCAATCTGCAGGCTTAGTGGGAGATTTTTACACGACAGCCTGAAAATTGGAGTGTAAGGTTTTCTGGGTTCATGTATGTATGTACTATGTACCTATATGAGTTTCTTACCTCCACCATAACTTCTAAATGCCTGAACAGATTTGATGTATTTGTACTATTATACCTATTCTGTGGTATGGGGTATCATTAGAATCCTTACATCCTCCCGAGAGATACTGGCATTTTTTTTGAAAAATTCAAAACGGCAGGGCAGTCGCGTTTTTAAATTTTTTTAATTGTTTGTTTTAAATATTCGATCGCATTACAGATAAGTAGATAACTACCATTTGTATGGAATTGATTAAAGCGCCAGCGCCCGGCTGGCATCTGTCATCAAGCAAATCGTCGCGATTGAATACCTACCTAATAAGTACTTAAAATACTAGTAACTGCCCACCAGGTCCCAAGATTTCCATAGGTACTTACTTACATTAATTTTGACATCGACATTACAATTATTAATCTACTGCTGTAGCAATAGGCAGTAAAAAAAAAGACCCATACAAACTTAATGTGTTAAGATATTATTAAGATTGTATGAGTCCCAGTCCCAGTATCCTGCTTATACTTACGTAGAGTAAAAGCGTACATACTCTCACATCCCAAACTACTTCAGAAAAAATAATTATCGACATTTCAAAATATTTGATCCAAATTCATAATTCAGTTGACCTCGAATGTAAATCGGGACCACTCTCAACAATAAAGCCTCGGTCGGGAGGACGATATGGCAGCGAGCGGCGCAAAAAGTGGTCGCAGAGTGGTCCCTCCGTCAAGCGCGCCGGCAAAAACCCCGCTCTGCGACTATACGCAGAACAATTCCAAGGCTCCTCGACTACTCGCTCACTGCCCATAGTAATAATAAGTTTAATTGAATTTGTTGCGGATGAGTTTTTGCTGGTACAGGTAATTAAGATAAAGGAATATAATTAATGCTAGCTGGTGTGGACTGTGGACGCGTGGAGCGAAGCCGGCGAGAGCCGTGAAGCGCACTCATCGAATTGTTTAACTTGAACTTGAAGTCTTATTCTAATTTATTTTTGGATATAAAATAATATTAACTACCAGGCTCGGAAATTATTCTATAAATTGGTCTAAGATTCCGTCATACAACGACCTAGTCCGCCCATCTGATAACGATTAACGAGTCGGGAGGTGTATTTATGAATCAGAGTAGGTACATCAAAGAACATGCCACGAATTCCTTGCCTAGTTATATTTAAGTTAGAATGACCAATTTTTCTTTCGATTTTTACACATATCTGATATGTAAACGATATCCATACCAATCGAGAGCAGGAATTCATCGTAGAATTCATCTCTAAGTAAGTATCCATTTGTTGGGCGATAAATGACATGCAGACACATGAACGACTAGGTAAAGCTCCATCCGAGTAATAATTAATACTCCGAGGTCGGTAGTGGAACGGTTTCACTCCAGCGGCGTCGCGTCGCGCGTCGGCCGCGATCGCTGCGTTCTATTCGCGGCTCCATACATCACCTCCCGTCGATGCATCAACTGCTTACACTTTATTTTGGAATCACACGAGATTTAGTGCCCCCATTCAGCAGGAAACGTATTGTCTTCCTTTTTGTCGTTGCTGTAACAAGATTAACGCGTTGCTTTAATTTTAACCAACTTAAAAAATATTGATGGGCGTTCCATTGAATTCATTTAAGTTTTTTTTTCCATCCACTACAAGCTAGCCCTTGACTGCGATCTCACCTGATGTTAAGTGATGATGCAGTCTAAGATGGTAGCGGGCTAACCTGTTAGAGGCATGGCAGTTATATTAAACCCATACCCCTTCGGTTTCTACACGGCATCGTACCGGAACGCTGTACTCGTAAAGTACTTAGCTGATCTAACTACCTACTTATAATAATACTAGCTGACGCCCGCGACTTCGTACGCGTGGATCGAGGTTTTGTGGTTCCCGCGGAAACTCTTTAATTTTCCGGGATAAAAAGTAGCCTATGTGTTATTCCAGACTATAATCTATCTCTGTGCCAAATTTCATCCAGATCCGTTCAGCCGTTGGGGCGTAATTGAGTAACAAACATCCATCCATACATCCATACATCCATACCGACATCCATACATCCAAACTTTCGCATTTATAATATTAGTAAGACTAGTAAGAGTAAGAGTAAGATTAACTGCCTCGTTGGTCTAGTGGTTAGCATATTCGACTGCTGTCGACATGGTACCGGGTTCGGGTGACGGGTCGGGTCATAATTATGTACATAATACCTAGGTAACACTGAAAATGTTTAGAAAATGAAAAACCGCTTAATGTAGAAAGTTGCCAATACTTTTATTGTTTTTCGAAGTAATCTCCGTTCCTCTCTACACATCGTCGCATTCGATGGTACCACTGAGAAAAGCAGTGGGCCCATTCTTCCTTGGGGATCTCTTCTATGGCATTTTCGTACGCTTTCACCGCATCTTCAGGGCTCGTAAAGCGAATACCAGCTACCTCGAATTTTATCTTTAGTTCTTGGTTCTTGGGAATAAATAAAAGTCGCAGGGCGCCAGGTCAGGACTGTATGGCGGATGACTCTCGATACTCGACTCGATTATCTCGACACCTGCCATAGTCAAATATTCAACAGTCCGTTTTGCGGAGTGTGCTGAAGCATTGTCGTGGTGAAGGAGGATCCTGCTTCGAGGGCAAACAGCGATTGACATACCAGTCTGCAGTAACTGTCCTTCCATCTTCTAGCACTACTGTCGCGAAATGACCTTTCCGACCAAAGAATGAGGCAATCATCTTTTTTTCCTTGACTTCTTCCTTTCTTTACCTTAGTTGGCCGATCCTCGAAAGGAAACACCCACTGAGCTGATTGTCTTTTGGTTTCGGGTTCGTAGCAATATATCCAGCTTTCATCACCTGTGACGATGTCAAATACAGCATTTGAGTCACCGCCGTTGAACTTATCTATCATTTGGCGACACCAGTCCATGCGAAGGTGTTTCTGGTCGTCGGTTAAAGTATGGAGAACCCATCTGGTACAAAGCTTCCTGACGCCTAAATGTTCGTGTAATATTTTTTGAACTTGACTCATACCAATGCCTAGGCTTGCTAGTATCTGCTGATAGGTCACTCTCTTATCTTCCTCTATCATGCGTCGCACAGCACTGATGTTATCTTCAGTAGTCGCTAGTCGCTGTTAAAGGACGTCCCTAACGCGGATCATCATTGAGATTGCTACGTCCACGCTTAAACTCGTTAAACCAATTGTAAATAGTGGCACGAGATGGGGCTTCACTAAGAAATGCTAATCGCAGCCTATCATAGCTTTGTTGTTGAGTAAGCCCACAACGAAAGTCATAATAAATCATTGGCTGAAAATTTTCTCGCGTTAGGTTCATTTTCACGTGTAACGAGAGTTTTAGATTTGCCGCACATTCACAAAAACAAATGACAAAGAGTTCTAAAATTGAAATTCAAAAAAGTTTTCATTAGCAATGTTTCTAACTGGCCAGTTCTAAACATTTTCAGTGTTACCCACGTATGTATTGGGTTTTTCTGACTAGAAATTCTCAGTAAGTACTAGCCCGGAGTTAGGAAGTTGGCGGTGTTTCAACGCCGTGCCTCGGAGAGCACGTAAAGCCGTCGGTCTTGCGCCTGATCTCTTTCCAGTCGTGTCGGATTTTCCGTTACATCGGGCTATGAGAGTAAAGGGAACAGAGAGTGCACCTGTGTTTGCGCACACACTTGTGCACTAAATAATTACTATCTACCGCGCAGATGGCCAATCTCTGGAGATTGGCCACCGTGACCGAAATTCGGTCGCGAGGACATTATAACAATATTGTTTGAAACCTCAGATGATTAGATTGGCACGTGGGTGCAATTTATAATTAGGGAGGTATGCGAATTGGGAAGCTGTAAATAAATAGCAAGAGGAACTGATTAAACATTAAATCAATCATCAAGCGAGCAGCGGGCGGGCCCGGCAGTCGTCAGGCCGCGCTATATTTGCTGGGCGCTCAATGGACGCGGCCGGACCGCGCCGGGCACCGTCCGGGCATCGTCCGGATACCGTCCGGCGCGTCACCCCGCGTGTCAGGCGCCGGTCATGCCGCATAACTTATTACCATTGATTAGCTAGTAGGTACAACTGTACGTCCAGCATAATAGATCAATCGCGCCTATAAGGAAACTACACATCAGTGCCAATCGCTTTAAATAGCTTTGCCCATAATTATAGGTATCTATTGAATACACTCATGGCGCACAGTACCTACCTGCTACATATCGCACCTTTAGAATTGAAGTGGCTTACCTAACTAAAAATTTTAAGAAAATGACTTTTATATATTAAACGACTTATAAACATGTATTCTATCAGTTTATTAAAAATATACAGACTCTTTTAGCCCAGAAAAGGACAAACGTACTATTTCCGTCTCTTTTAAATTACGCGCTTACAGCGCGTCCTGCGGTATTGAAGGACCCCATTCGGTTTTGTGTGGACAGTGCTAAACGTTGGGTGCCGCGCGGTTGCTCCGTAAGCGACGTGAACTGTAATCCGCTGTTTTAATACTAAATGCAAGGTAAGTTATTCGTTCGACGTTTATTTTTGTAATGACTCTTTTTGGTTTTGGGCGTTTCAATACTGAATGATAATAATATTGTGGTGTCGTATTTGTACTGCCGTCATTTTATTACTAAATGTTGCTTGATGGATCGAGCCCTATTTTATACTATGGCTTTACTTTACTAACCGATTTTGTAACTAATGAGACATGTACGTAAATCTGTTTATTCTTTACTGAATGCTGTGTGACTTTATTGAGAGCTTTATTGTAATTGAGTCTTTTTATTTTTATTTCAGTAAAAGTTTAAGATCAAAAATGAAAAGAAGAGCAGATCTTAGTTTGCAACTATTAAACCGGCATGAAAATAAAATTCAAGAACAGTGTGAAGAGATGATAACAGCAAGTTCCGAAGGTTATACTAGTGTTCAAAATAAAGATAAACAAAACTTTTTGAAACTACCCTTGGATAAAGCGACGGATGGAAGTCCTAGTATGAATCCTGAAATTTTACCGCTAGTGGAAACTGAACAACGGATTCTAAAAGATGTTAACGTCGAAAACGACGTATTAACGACGTCGTCGTTAATACGTCGAAAATCTGTGGTGAGTATAACGTTGCTTCAACTATTGAAGAACAAACATCACAAAACAAAAGAGATCGGTCCAATAGTACATCATCATCCAGTTCTTCTACGTCATCATCAAATTCTTTTTCATCAGCGAAACAAAGCGGAGGCGAAATGAACATAAACAGCTCACCTTCAATCATACCAGGTACTCCAACAGACTTCCCAAATATAATTTGTGCCAAGCCTTTAATTAGCAAAAGACGTTCAAATAAAGACATAAACTACCGTCAATCACCTATGCATTCTGAGGAATCAGACGTTGATTTGAGTGACGCTGATCCGACTTATAACGATTCATCACTACGACGCTCATCAACCACCACGTCAGACAGGGAAAATGATGTTAACGATGCAATTGTTTCCTCTGAATCACTTCTACAGAATAAAAAATCTAGGAAGCGCCTGCGCAATCCATCTCAATGGAAACAAAATATCGTTAAATCGCTTCGGAATTTCGGAAAAGCTTACCAATCACTTTCAAAATCTAATAAAGAGGTACCTGCAAAAAAAGTAAGAGATAGTTGTGCTTGTAGACTTCGTTGTTCTGATAATATAACCCCTGAAAAGAGATGCGAAAGATTCGACTCTTATTGGCAGTTAAGTAGTTTGGACTTGAAGCGATCTTTTATCAAGGCATGCATGATGGAGGTGAAACCTAAATATAAGTACACAAATGCTGCCAATCCTCGTAAACCAAACACAGCTTTTTGAAAACGAATTCTAATGGGTTTGTAGAAGAAGATCTTAGAGGGCGTTCTAGAAGCCGAGCACCGATTGACCCAAGTCTTGTACAAGATATTAAAAACCATATTAATAGTATACCGCGCATAGAGTCCCATTATCTAAGATCTTCCACTACAAGAGAATATATTGATGGTAGCAAGAGTATAAAAGAACTATGTAGATTGTAGGGAATTTAATACTAATCAAACCAAAGAAAACAAACCTCACGCCCTATACTGGGTGTTTTACTTAATATTTATATATTTATTTTTACTACTCTACTGATAATAAGTGTTTTAATTGTTTTATATTCTTTAATCAAAAGTTTGGTATTTGCAGATTATTTAAAACTATTGATTATTATATAAACTTAAACTTATGTATACCAATTATTACGTTAAACCATTTGTTGGCAAATAATACCCAGTTGGATATTATATTCCATGTGTGAGCTGACTGATCTCAGTACTATTATTGTAAGCATCTATGTATTAAGGCATTTTCAAGGCTGATTTTCTAATAAGTATTCGTAAGATCAAAATATATTTTGCTAAGTCAGATGATAATGTGATGGTGGTAGCAGTACCTAAGCGTTGATTAGTGTTTAAGGATGATTAGTGAGGCAAAATTTCAAAATACACGATTATAAAAGCATACTCTGTTTTCACTTTCCATTAATTTAGCAAGTCATCAATAATTAAACAAGCATATTACAAAATTAGTCACTAATCAAAAATATAAAATCAGAAATTAAACGCCTCTTTTTTAAATAGTCACAGTTGTTTTTTGTATTGTAAAGTAAATAAAAGACACAAAGTCAAATGAGCCAATAATATTAAATTATTTTCAGAAAATAAGTGACTCTTTTTTTTCAATGATTAATTAACAAAGGTTCTAATTAGTTATACCTATAAGTTTAGTATGCAATCATTAAAACAATTCCTACCCTACGGTTAATAACTAAAATTGTGACAGAAACCGCTTAGCCTAAAGTATTATAATCGAAAAACTAAGAAATAGCCAATACTTCAGTTACATTTTTGGCGTTTACCAAAAAACAAGAATTTTGGATTAAGCCACTTCAATTCTAAAGGTGCGATATATAAGATAAATGACAGCTTAGCAAGAGATGCTCACCTTCTTACTCTGTCTTGTATAGTAATCACTCGCTCAACGTGTCAAAGATAATTTTTATACAACTGCCTGAAAAAAGGAGTACCTATATTGTTTTCAGGGTTCATGTATGTTATACCTGGAAAACAAAAACATGTTAGCCGTGTACTTGTAATATTTAGATATTGATTGCAGATTGAGAACTTGTGGTGTTTGTAGCCGATTTTCTGCTGACACCATTAGAAGTTTCAGCAGCCTGCCGTCCACTCTGCTGGCTATAACAGCCGTAGTCCGGTGTAGTGTTCAGTGCCTACAACCTAAAGGAAATAAATGATTAGGAAAGTATTTTAGTATTTGTAAAATATAATCGTTGAAGAGTAGTAAATAAACGGGCGGCGAACTTGGAATGAGTTAAAAGTAATTACCGTCGCGGCCATCATGTCAATCCGCTCGACACTGCCCGCTACTTCACTACGAACAGCTAGACACGCGCTGTCCGTCTGTCTATTCTATACTCTATACATTGATGTAGAATTTTAGTATTACTCATTCTATTTCAATGACTCTATACTAATTAATCCTTACTTCCTTAATTATAAATGCGAAAGTTTGGATGGATGGATGTTTGTTACTCAACCACGCCAAAACGGCTGATTGGATCTGGATAAAATTTGGAACAGAGATAGATTACAGTCTGGAATAACACATAGGCTCTATCACGAAAAATTCATGAGCTCCTGCGGAAAAAAAATAACCTCAATCCACGCGTACAAAGTTACACGCATCAGCTCACGGAATAGATACGTTCTTGCAAAGTTGCATAGGTACTTATTGTACTAAAAAGTTAACTAGATATATCTACAAGAAAACGGTCCAATTGAGCGATACGAAGCCACAGACAGCCATATACCATGCTAAGTATCAAACTTGTAACAACCCCTTTCTTTTACCTTGGAGGTAAAGTACCTATAGAGGAAGCGGCATGGTCAGGAGACATATTATACAGGGAGAGAGTTGTCTGAGACTGACTGAGATTTGAGAACATAAGCAAGAAGTACGTGCCCGAGGATCAAATCCCCGACCGACCATCTGAATAGGCTCCACGGTCTACACACTAAACCAGTAGGCTTTCACCCTATCTCCGTTTACTGAATCATACTATAATATTATATTTGTCAAAGTGTGTTTTTTTGTTGGTTTGTCCTTCAATTACGACGCAACAGAGCAACGGATTGACATAGGTTCTTGACATACTTTTTGTCCCGGAAAATTATGGAGTTCCAGTGGGAATTGAAAAAACTTATTCCACGCGAGCGAGGTCGCGGGCATTCAGCTAGTAGGTAGGTACATAATAGTTAGCTAACATGAAATAAAGATTTTTGTATTCCTAAGGTACTACCTACTAAGGCAACTACTCCAATTAGGTACACAAATAAACTAGTCGAGAGAAGCCGCGTAAGAGTGCAGTATAGCAGGCGGTATGCGCTGGCGCGCGCGTGACATATTGATGCATGGCTGACGGCGCTCATTGTCAGCGCGCACGCAGAAATAGACGCACCGCAATGTATAGCGGAATGGCTAGCCGATACCCGCTACAGGCCCAAATCAAATGCTGAGCCTAACTGAGTAGGTACGATTGCTAAATTCTTGTGATTTAATAATCATAATCATTTATTTATTTTGCCAGAATATAAGTACACGCAACATAATAATATTAATATGTTCATGGTACAAATTAGTTTTATCCTAGGTGTAAGGCTATAAACGTTATTTAGTTGTAGGTACCACACTATATTTATGAAATAAACTTATCTTTAAACTTTATCTTTAAACTTTTAAACTTTAAGGTGTTAGGATTAGGAGATAGGTACATAATATAGTGTCCACGTATCCTGCCAAGTTTGGAGTGAATACACTTTTATGCTTCATTTGAAAAATTGAAACATTTTGGAAGCATGGATATATTCAAATTCATTAGGTAAGTACTTATAACATGCCAGGCAAGAGTGAATAGGCATCTTCTAGGCAAGCGCTTAGAACCTACCTACATTCCAAATTTCCAACCTAGACTCTTCATTCTTGGTAAGCCAAAAACGCAAGCCTAGGTACCTATCTCGCAAAAAAAAACATTCAGGTAACCCCGTAATTCGTCAGGTAATTCAGGTACATTTTATATACTTACATCTATCCTGTATTGATTGGAATCTTCGCGTTGTCACCTGGAATTTTTTCAATTCAATTCATTTATCGACTTACAATTAATTTCAATACGGTCTAACAAAATTACAAGCAAAGAAAATAGCAAGTTATCTTTTGTGCGCGAAAATCTGGCCAAGTCATTACGACATCGTGACACCGGTTTTTTTGTTACATTTTGAAACAACACTCGGGTAGTAAATACTTATTTATCTATGTAACTGAGCTTTCGAACTGAAAGTTTCTCAATAACGGAGAACACCAACAAACTATTGCCTAACGTCTATAACTAGTGGTTCGCCCCGAACTAAGACCTCGCGGCGCCATCTATTGACATAAATGTGAAGTTTTGTTAAAAATTAAATAATTCCGTTTCCTTACAATATTTATCTAATTTTAGTATTTGTTGTTCAAGTACAGGATATAATTGAAATAATTGATCAAGTTTCAGGCTCATCCTTTCAGAAAATTTAGAGTTCTGAGGTCATCTTTGGACGTTAGAAAATCACCACTTTGAAAGCCCCCCGTTTCGTCAATTTTGGGGGAAAAATTTAAAAAAAAATATTTTTGGACTCTATTCCTAATTATCTTTAAAATGATAAACCGCATCCCTATGTAACTTTATAAAAAATATTTTACTTCGCATTCGCTTCTCTGAGAGCCCCCCTGAAATAAAGATTTTTATTATTTTTTAAGCCATATTCGGCGGGAGGCCATTGGTTTACATATTATATTTAAAGCTGAAGTAATTGCGTTCAGTAATTCAGAAGTTATAATGCTCTGACGGACGGACGGACGGACGGACAAGTTCCAATTCACCCAAGTAGACTCAGAGACCTTCGCTTCGCTCGGTCAATTAAAAATTTTATGTTTTGTAAGAAGAGAAACGTAGAGATTCTATGATCGACTATACATATTATCTGCAATAAATTCTCATTTGTTTGATAAAACTTAGATCTTGTACCTAAACATAAAACACTTATTTTAGATCCATTCCTTATTTTGGATATAACCGAGAAAAATAAACTGATACAAAATGGAAATTCCAAGATATACCTACTTAATTTCATGTATTTCTCAAAACTGTTTTCGTGTTAATGATAGCCTTTAAAAACAATAATTGCTCTTCTTGTTTTGGGTTTTTGGCCATTTACAGTAGCTGATTTTGTCAGCTGAGCTCAACACCTCAGGACAGTCATGTTTTTTAGGGTTCCGTACCAAAATGGTAAAATGGAACCCTTATGGTGCGACTTTCTCCGTCTGTCTGTCTGTCTGTCTGTCTGTCCGTCCGTCACACTCGATTATTTCAGTAACTACCGAAGCTATCGACATGAAATTTGGAATAGTTGTGTATATTAGTGGCCCAAAGACACTGGAATTAAAAAAAATTGGAAATTATTTTTGTTCTTATTTAAAAAGGGAGGAAAATCGGAAGGTTGAAATAAAGTGAGATAACTGTACTGTGTGGGGTATCATATGAAAGGGTTTACTTTGTACATTCTAAAACAGATTTGTAATTATTTTTAGTCATGATAGTTTTTGATTTATCGGGGAAAAAGTCTAAAAAAATACCGTTCCCCCCCCTTATCTCCGGAGTTTACCAATCGAAAAATCTGAAATAATTATGGTCAATAGGAATTTATGTATATTTTACAGGAAAACTATAGCCAATGCTCTAACTAGCATAGTTTTTTTGATATTAACAGTAAACCTCTACAAACAAAGTTAGTTTTGCGGTTCATTAACAAAGGTAATTATTACCGTTTTACATCTTTGGTCGTTACAGTTTTCAGTACGGAACCCTCGGTGCGCGAGTCCGACTCGCACTTGGCCGGTTTTTTTGCATACCTATTTTTTATGTTAAGTAGGTATACATATAGAACATCAATCACATCATTGCATACTCCCGAACGTCAAATTCCTTCGACCAGTTTATCTGTACATATACGGTATCCATTATTTACGAAACGTATTTTCACAGCTTTTTATCTCACGGGGACTGTTTACATAAAACAAAAATATTTTTGATCATATCTTACGTAGATCTTGCCCTAAAAACAGGAATGAGATTGTAAAAATCACACACAAGATTTTACATTAAAAAAAGTTGACTTTATCAAAGAGATATGTACCTACCTACTTTAGTTGAAAAGAAAAAAGAAATAAAATAGATCGCTTGAGCCGTGAGTAAATTGAAAAGGCAAGTAGGTAGGTAGCAGCAAAACGAGATGCAGGCATTTAATTTGAGAGAGGAATGTAATAATGCGGGGCTGCAGCTCCCGTCCGCGCGGCGGCCGACTCCAGCACAAAAAGCCATTAAAATAGTTAACTGACCCTCTCGGCCTCTTTTCATTACAACCCCCGTGCTATTTTCTCTGTGAACACATCCTCCATATATTTTCGAGTACATAAACCTGCCTAGTAGGTAACTGGCAGTCAGTGATATATTATCGTTTTTTGCTCATCTATTGAAAAATAAGTACCTACTTAGTAAACTTACCTATAAAATTATTTCAAATTTTATTATAAAATTTATATTATTTCGGTTTTTTTTATTTAGCTTACTGCTATTTTAAGCTGTAGTAGGTACCAAGATTTTCCTTCTACCCAATACCTTTTATATTTTTCCTTATCAGATTAGTTCTGAATCATTTTGATACAATAAGTTCCCAGAATCACCAGCGACAGTGATAAAAAATTTTCAAAAATAAAATAAAAACCGACTTCAAAAACCACAAACACTAAAAAGTAAAAAATAATTTAATTTATTATGTATACAAGAGTTAATGTAGTTCTATAATAACATTTTTTGGAGTCGGTACCAATTAGCCGCATGAACCGTCTACCTACCCTTCATTATTGTTGACGTGACTCCACATTGGCACCGACTCCAAAAAATGTTATTATAGAACTACATTAACTCTTGTATACATAATAAATTAAATTATTTTTTACTTTTTAGTGTTTGTGGTTTTTGAAGTCGGTTTTTATTTTTTTTTTGAAAATTTTTTATTTCACAATTTTTAGTGGCCCCACTGTTTTAAAATACAGGATGTAAGCAGAACGCTAGTAAAAACTTAGCGTTATTAAGAATCGTTTAATCGTTACTCGTCGACTTGTCTAACTTAGACAAGTCAAGTACAAAGTCCATAATATGATACCCCACTTGGTATAGTTATCATACTTTGAAATTTCAAACCCCTGATTTTCCCCACTTTTTTAATTAAACTAAAAATAATTTTCAATTTTCTTGATTTTCATGATATTGGGCCTCTATTATATACAACTATTCCAAATTTCATGTCAATAGTTAATAGTTACTGAAATAATCGACTGTGACAGACGGAAAGAGAAAGTAATAAGGGTTCCATTTTTACCATTTTGGTACGGAACCCTAAAAAAAAAAGATATGCTATGCATGGTTAAAACATACTGTTTACAAAACTATCACACTGATCGCGAGCAATTTACTCTTATCCATTGAGGAGTTCCGTTCTCCATCTCCGGAGATATTCATCAGATCTTCACCAAATTAAAATGGGACCACCTCTGAAGTATGACCTACCAAACAAAAAAAGAATTATCAAAATCGGTTCATAATTGGCGGAGATATCGCGTAACAAACATACAAAAAAAAAAAAAAACATACGCGCCGAATTGAGAACCTCCTCCTTTTTTGGAAGTCGGTTAAAAATCAAAAGTAGCCCTGCGTATAATATTTAGATAAATGTGGTCGAATCAAGCTTTGTCGTGTTTGGAGCCGCGGCCCGCGACACTGAATCCATTGAGGGACAGATTTATGTAGTTCGCCAGTTGATCGCGAATCATGGCGGCCCTTCGAGGAACCGGCGACTGTCTCGGAATAGGCAGGGCTATGAGGAAACATCTACTTGATATCACAAATCAAACGTTCTAGATCAGCTGTACGGTGGTACCAACTGCAGCTACCGTAAATCATCTTATTATAGAAGCTTTGTGGTACCAACATTAGAGATGACTGATCACAGTCAAATGCCTCGTTGGTCTAGTGGTTAGAATGTTTGACTGCGGCCGACGAGGTCCCGGGTTCGAGTCCCGGGTCAGGCCATTATCAAATATTGGGTTTTTCTGACTAGAAATTCTCAGTACTAGCCCGGAATTAGGAAAGCTGGCGGTGTTTCACCCCGTGCCTCGGAGAGCAATTTAAGTTGTCGGTCCCGGTTATTATCAGTTTATCACTAAAATGATAATAGTCGTTAAAGCCCGCCAAACCGTATTGCAGCAGCGTGGTGGGTCTAAGCTCTAATTCCCTCTCTCCTATGAGAGTGGAGGCCTTTGCCCAGCAGTGGGACGTTAATTGGCTCTAGTAGTAGTAGTAGTAGTAGTAGTAGCAGTATATGACAGTCTACCTATCAACTAATAATAGTTTTGGTCAAAAAGCTTGTAGCAACTATAATGGCAGTAAGCGATCGCCGTAAAGTACCAAAGTGCTAAGTAGGTATGCTTACCTAATATGGAATGCCATCATATAAAATGCTCTACAATTCCATATTAGGACACCATTCAAAATTATACACCACATTCTGTATTTGGTTACTTTCCCCGACTATTCGCACTTGAGGTGTAAGAATTGTACTTTTATTTTTATTTATTTTTTAGTTGAATTCTAATTGCACTTAGTGCTAAAGGTATGCTACTCAGTAATTTATTTGTAAATTGACGCAAAACAAAATTATGCGTCTAAATGTATAAATTTAATGTTTTTACCGCGTCCTCCCCTTCAAAACACATAGTATAATATTATAAGCTATCCGTGACAGCGCGGGAACGGGTCAGCTTATGAAAATTCATACATAGCAATGTGACAGCAATTAGACCGATCCACGGCCGGTATGTTTATTGAACAGACATTTATCATAAAGTTATTATATCAAACTAGCTGACCCGGCGAACTTCGTACCGCCTTAGTATGCAAAATTAAATGTATATTTTTCAATATTTCTGAGAGATTTTCTTAATATTTTTTTCCGTAAGAACCTTCTCCTAATAATACTAACAAATACAACAAAAAAAGAATTAGTGAAATCGGTCCAGCCATTCACGCGTGATGCCGTGACCAAGGAAAACGGGTTTCATTTTTATATATATAGAAGACTAGCGCGGTACAAGTCTATGGCATTGAATACCTAATGCGACATCCGTGAGGCTCTAGAATTACCTGCGTATAGATAATCCAATCGGTAGTAGGTACGTAGGTATATGAGTGAAAAACCGGAAAAACGGTTTCGGGCGGAATTTAGCTATACCATGTACCTAGTTACCTATGTCTCGAAGCTGTTTACAAAATGAACCTGATGTAATGTAAATGTAATACATAGGTAAGTATTAAAAATTAGAGGCTTGCTGATTTGGAAGACATTTATATTATTGCGGCAGCATAAATCTATCTAAGTTTGTAAAACAGCACATCCATAATTATTAAAAAAAATGCGATCTGCACGATAGGCCAACTAGAGGCCGTAATAAGCTCGTGACTCCATCGCTCCGCCTCAAAAAAGTCAGAAGGTCATTCGTGGGAATGGGCATTATTTTCTATAACAAAGTTCCACAACCTATTTTGGACTTGCCAATAAATAAATTTAAGAAATCCATTAAAAGTATATGCTCCTGAAAAAAGCTTATTATACTGTTGAAGATTATGTAAATGATAGAGGAGCATGGATTTGATCGCTCCAGCAATGCTGGGGACAGCGGTTACTTATTATAAATTAGTGTTTGAATATTAGTATTCAATTCGATGCTTTGATACGGGTAGACTGAGTAGGTATGTCACGCTCTCTTTAAACATTTCTGTGGTGGTGTCGTGTGGTGCGGGTTGTTACGTTCCCTCAAATATGGTCGAGCGAAGCAATGGCTGGATCATGCGTCATGCTCGTGAACGGGTGCCACCGGCGGGAATGGGGCTGCTTTCTGTCTGCCCGTCTTTGACATGAATTGAATAAACAAATTTAAGAAATCCATTAAAAGTATGCTCCTGAAAAAAGCTTATTATACTGTTGAAGATTATGTAAATGATAGAGGAGCATGGATTTGATCGCTCCAGCAATGCTGGGGACAGCGGTTACTTATGTACACATTGATATAGTAATTGTAAATGAATTATTTAAAAAGAGCAACCACCGAGTTTCTTGCTGGTTCTTCTCGGTAGGAATGGCATTCCGAACCAGTGGTAGATTCACTTGACGATTCAAAAGTACTTGTAAAAGTTTATTTGAATAAAAAAAATATTTGATTTGATTTGATTTGTACTAATAGCAACGCATTCCCTTCGCGAAATGTCTGATGTCTACTTCTAAGTATAAAAATTTGCCTTTTAACCTTAACCTATCATACACAACACAGGTATTCGGAGGTAATTTACATTCCGCTTGTAAAATTTTGGCAAAACAAAACAGCTACATACTCGCCGAGTGTATTCCGACTTGTTCCGACTAGGCTTGATATAAAAATGAGCAAATCGACGAGGGAAAAACAAAACAGACGGATAGCTGAGGCGTGCTCGGCAGTTCGGTATCGAATGCCTCAATAGTTTGGCGGCGCGGCGCGGCGCGGCGCGGCGCAGTGACAAACGATATCGAGGTATGCAGCGGTTCCGGGAACTGCGGCCGGGAACGTGTTCCGCGAGGCTCCGGCCTGACGAGTTCCCACGACTTTCGATGTCTACTTCTCTAACTACGTATACCTGCTACTTGGGCAGTCACCTTACCGATTGCATAGATATATTACATCAGTTTTGGAATTAGCAGTTTTCGGTAATTCACATAAAAATCCATATCCATACTATAATATTATAAATGCGAAAGTATATCTGTCTGTTTGTCCGTCTGTCTGCTACGCTGTCACGGCCCAACTACCTACTCAACCGATTTTGAAGAAATTTGGTACAGAGATAGTTTACATTCCGGGAAAGGACATACCTAGAATACTTTTATCCCGGAAAATTTAAGAGTTCCCGCGGGAATTCAAAAGAAGAAAAAAATCTTAATCTACGCGGGCGAAGTAGCGGACATCATCTAGTAGAAAATAATTACTTCGTAGATTCAACCGTGATAGCTCTCACAAGAAAAGCGGTAGAGTGATACCTACTATAAAACCGCTTTTCTGGACCAATCTACTCGTACATACAATTCACTATTTATACCTTTTTACCACGCCACGAAAAGATGACGCCACTGAATCTCCTATCTATCAATCTTGGTTTCGAAATAGCCACCTAGCCAGACAAATACTTTGGAACCATATTATTGAGAACGACATAACACCTTGTGTGTTGGCGCGAAAGGTCCTGCAGTGAGCAGTAGGTACAAGCCCCTGAAAGCTAATGACGTGATCTTATATTAGGTTTCGTTACAGCCCGATTCAAACTTATCTCAGTAGTGGCGGGCTCAGTGCCAAGTGCATGCGCCGCAGCCGGCGATACATCATCACTGATCGCTGCTACGGATGCTGCGAAGGTTCCCCGCTTCGTCACAATTTGGATAAGTAATTAAATTCATTCATCGCGGGTATAGTGAACACGAGACACGCGCATCTCATTCCGTTTGCTGCATTCCTGGCGCTCCCAGCATCCCAGCATCCCGGTATTCGTTCACGATTTCTTATTATTTCACTTTATCTAACGCAGACTGGACTACAATCTTAAGTAGGTCAGTAGGGAAATAAAGCAAGTTTTCATGAAGAACTCTAAGGTACCGCACGATGTTTTGCGACTTTAAGAAGTTTAAATCTTTATCGGATTTTAAGTCAGTTGATTTTGGTATGTCATAATTATAATTCTATCTCCAAGTTTGACGAACTTCAGTTAACATCGCACTGAATAAGGACAGGACACCCTCTCAGATCGAGTTTCCAAAAGGTCACATGAAATCCAACTAATCGCTTTAGTGCATCTATTGTGTCGAGTGGGTACTGGGTACAGACAGGGTACGGCGCGAGGGATGTGTAATGAATTTGGGAACAATGACAATAAATGGGCCGAATGTCTCCATAGCGAGGCTGAGGGGAGCGCGGGGCCAGAGAGGCATCAAAGCAAATATGCGGCGGAGGGTTGTCGCCGCGGAAAAACTAATAAAAGAGGATATTATACCTACGACACACCGCGCCGCCGCCGCCGCCGCCCGACCCGCGACCCGCGACATAGCTATTCCACGCATGTCGCCCGCTCCACTTCTTCAGCATTATAATATATTATTATGTATTGTTTATAGGGCTGCTAGCAGTTGGGAATTTTGAAGAGCACCTAAGTCTATATTTTAAAGTGTAGCAAAGTTGAATTAGCAGTGTATTACCACCCAAGGTATGCAAATAAAATTTATTAATATTAATAATAATAAAATTTTTGTGCTAATAGTTTTGTACAAGTTTAGTGTTTAAAGTAAAAACCAATTATAAAACTATCTTAATCATTTTAAATACAAGTTTTCATAAATTACTATAGTTGTACTTATACATTTTCGGTACAAAGGTACATTTTTGGACCATCTCCAAAACTTTAATATTAATTGTGTTAAAAAAATACACTAGTACATTTAATTCGTAGTTGATAACCCTGTTTCGGCGTTAAGTCGTGGAAGTCTTTTTGGAACCGTATTTTGCGATTTGAATATTGGAGAAATCCGATGCTACTTACACGTCAATTTGAGTTTTAAGCCCCTTTAAGTTCTTAACTACCTACCTCTAAGCTTAGTTTTCTTACTAGAATATAATAATGTCGTAGGTATCAAAATTATTATTAAAGAACATAAGATTAAAGTAATATGATAAGTAGGTACTGAATGTCATACCAACACGGATAACATACAAAAATGATTCTCGACGTGTGGGGGAGAGTGGGGCGAGACAGACTCGAGAGTCACTAAGCGCGCTCCAGCTGCACCGGCCGAGACCCGGCACAAGCACCGTGCAGAATTAAAAATCAAATAATGTCGTGTGTAATGAATTAGCGGCGACCCCGGCCTCCCCTGGCAATTTGAGGGGAAACGCACTTGTTTAATTTATCACTCACAATCAAATAAATAACGCTTGAGGAGAACATTGTTCGGTGATGCTGTTCAACAAGTGTACAATATTAATAGAAATAAAGATTATTTAAAAGCTCATATCGCTGAGTGTTATTATGCCTGACTGATACTACAACAGAAACTTACTCTAGGTACGTACTCTTCAACTTTCGGCATCACTGTCATCAATAAATAAATCAGTTGGATCATACAAACAAGAGCCCTAAGAACTTGTACTAAGTTTGCCTCAGATTAACAAATTAGCTGCTAGGTAGATAAGCTTCCTATTTCCAAAAAGGTGTGGAATTGTCAAATGACGATGTTTTACGGTTAATACAATGAAAAAGTTACTATACGCACAGTTCACATTAAACCTAATTGTACCTAATCATGTTTTTTTTTAAATTCTAGTTTAAACCTTTTACAAATATAAATGCATACACGTACACTTTAAAAAACAATATATTAAAAGATGAACTATTTCGTTGTAAGCCAATTTTAATTTGGCAATAATCGAATGTGAAGGGTACCCCGCGCGCCGCCCTGCAGGTGGTCGCATCAATAGACCTCTCAGTAATTGATAGTGGAACAAGTGCAGGGGTCAAACGAATATGTTGTAATGAAAACTTTAATATTATGAGCTCCACAGACGGGACCGATTTCCTTCTCTAACCCAACATTAAAACTTTCAATAGTTAGGACGGCCGATGCGATATGCGGATGCCTGCGTGAACTTTAACAAGTGACGTGGTCCAAAGATATAGAACTGACATTATATTGATCTCTTTAAAGAGGTTGGAATAAATATGTTTATTTTGTGTACCATGATTTGTATGAATTTACAAAAAAACGTGGCCAAGACGTCGCTGTTCCGTACCTTTATTATATTCCAAATCAACTTCAAGGTCTCCTAAGTCCCAATACTTATACGAAAAGGCAGTTTTTTTGCACTCCCGTAAATAACCATAATTAAGTGGTGCGGGGGACGATATCACCAATTACGATATTATTAAGTCGGAACGTAGTGAGTTGGGGAAGGGAGTTGGGCTCGTGTGTAATAGAAACTTTAATAAAACTAGTATGCACGTGTTCCGCCCGGCCTCCCCTCGCTGCGCGCGCGCCGCTGTATCGCCGGCTTTATGAGCTACGCACAATTTATTGAGAGCAATTTCGCATGTCATAAAACAGATTAATATTGTCCCGGCGTCGGACCACTCACCCTCAACTTGGTACTTGCTACTTTCCACTTGGCTCCGATCTATTTTGAGAATTGAGATAAGCATGTTGAGTCAAATACCTCCACCGTTTACGCTTCTTTCTCTATTGCTCTTATCAAATTATTAAAAATATTGCAAATTTGGTACCCAAAACGCTCTTAATTATGAGAATGGATTGAAATTATTACGTCACTTTGGACCACTGTGTAAAAATTAAAATAATTCCTATCTCTTGCTAAGTTAAATTATTATTCTATTAAATGTAAATAATAGGACAAAATATTTTGATCTTAGTTCAGCGCAAGTAATCGTAGCATATGCATATGAAATAAATACCTTAGCTTGTTTATCATTACAATTAATAAATTCCACTTGTCAGGCGTCCCTAGTTCATAGTGGATCAAACCTCTGCAGCGGATTTGTTAAATGGCTAGTAAGGACGTGTACAATATGTAGGACATCTTTAGATCTCGCGCGAGTGACTCGTACGAGCGACTCGCGCCAGTGTACTCGCGCCAGTGTACCTACTCGATTGATTCGTGACGCTCGACACGTGGCGGACAATTAATCAGTTTTCCACTCCTTTTAAGCTGTGTTTGGTTCAATTAGCTATTAGGTTTTTGACGATGCTTCTCTGTATTTCAACTGTATAATTTGTTAAGTAATTGTATAAGTGAATAGGTACCTACAAATTGTATGAAGACTCTAATCTTACAAATCACATCTTAAAAATAATATACTAATGCTCTAATAGAACTACTAATAGCTAGAATTGAAAGTTAGGCAGAAGGTATAGTTTTGTATGTTTTGGGAAAGCTTCGGTTACTTTATTGATAAATGATAAATGATTTATTTATTTCATGTAGGACAACTTGTGCCACTTATTGATACGTTAAGACTCTCTACCACCGGTTCGGAAAGCTGATTCTACTGAGAAGAGCCGGCAAGAAACTCAGCAGTTGCTCTTGTCTCAAAAAAGAAAAAGGTTACAATAAGAAAACAATACAACACATAGGTACATTATGTTACAAGTATTATACTGACTTGTGGCCGTAGGGCTTCCAATACCGGGATCCCGGACTTTTTTCGTCCGTTTTCAATACCGGTATTGAAATGTCTAATACCGGGATACCTGTATTGGTAACGAAACAGTGACTATTGCATATATTTCTTAGTACATGTCACTGTTTTTATTCGGCTAAGTTTAAAAAGCATTTTTACTGCTAAAAACCCGTGAAGAAAAGTCATTTTTAATCACTCAGATGGAAAAATTAGTGTTTGAATTTAGAACCCTGTGGCTTGGCATTTCTATTTCATTGACTCATGAAACGTTCAGAAATCTGTTTTTTATCAAATGCAATTTTTTTATTATGATTTATTTTCTTTAAAAAAATAACTATTGAATTTTTAATTAAATTGTGTTTTGACTAAACTACATATTTTTACGAGTAAAAAATGGCATTTTTCATTGAATTTAAGCAGAAAAGTGCTCTTTTGGAGTTAATGTGGTGAAAAAATATTTTTTATGGAAAACTGTTTTTTATGGTGCAGTTTCCTTCAGAAAAGACTAGTTTTAAGTTAAAAACAATTAATCTAATTTTAAGTTTTTCCCAATACCGGGATCCCGGGATCCCGGTATTGAAAAAAATCTTTCCGGTATTAATACCGGTATTGAAAAAAACTGGTATTCGAAAGCCCTTGTGGGTCACTGGATGCGAGGCCGGTTGCTTCCATGCAACTTTGTCATTCAGAAAATCATCGATAGTGTAAAAACCTCGACTTAACAAATGCTGTTTAACACAATATTTAAATTAAGGTTTTTCTTAAATAAATCAATCATAATTTATTTGAATTACAAAATAGGTAGTCAGACTTGAATACTCCTCAGTCTAAGGCTCTAAGCAAAGCTGTACTTTTGCTCACAAAAAATTATGTTCTGATAATGAATAGGATTCGATGATTTTCACGCGGGCTAGGCGTCGGAAGTCGGACCAAAGCTGACAAAATAAAATTTATAATTAAGAGAAAAGTATGATAGCAATTTAAGATACAGCATGGCATGCTCTATAGTCTATATGATTAGCATTTCCAAAATAAATGATAAATAAGTAAAATATATAGGAATACGATATCATTAGCATGAATAAAACTGTTTATTCCCGCTGTAAGTCGATTATGAAGACAATAAATAAGGCTCATGGGCCGCGAGGCGCGTCGGCTCCGTCGAGCGTGAAATAGCTGCGCCGATTGCTCTAATGAAAAGCCTTATTGCGTCGCCGTACTGCGCCTCGCGGCCCGACCCTCCCCGCCCTTAAGGAGTGTTCATACATTCCGAGACGTGTCAGGGGCGTGTTTTGAGCAGCTAGTGTAACTTTTTGAATAAACGTTCATCATCATCATTATTATCATCAACATTTACCTATCATCGGCCCACCACTGAACTCATGAATTAAGTAAAAATTGTTCGTTATTGACTAGATCCGTGCACTTTTGGAAGTTAAGTTAGAAATAAGTTAGAATCACTAGGCATCCCAACATTTTTTTCTGTTATTTTTTTACATGCTACAACGACTTTAATTATGTTCTTTGAGAATGTACACACTGCTGTCATTGCACAACCAGGCGAAGGTACGCGATAAATTGACGAAGCTAAATGTCTTTAGATCGCTAAGTATTGGTATACCAATTAGTTTACCAACGGCACTGGCGACCCGACGACCTTTACTAATAGGCGTTTAGCTATACCGGCTTAAAGTATAGTAACCACTTATAGAGTCATCTTCTAAATATATATAAATCACGTGTCACGTTGTTTGTCCGCGATGGACTCCTAAACTACTTAACCGATTTTAAATTAAATTTGCACACCGTGTGCAGTTTGATCCAACTTGAAAGATAGGATAGCTTACATTATATATATATATAAATCAATTGCTGTTCGTTTGCTCGCTAAAACTCGAGAAAGGCTGGGCCGATTAGGCTCATGTTGGTTTTGAAATGTTTGTCGTAGTCCAGGGAAGGTTAAAACGGTGAGAAATATGGAAATATTAGTTAGTTACGACGTGCGGATGAAGTCGCGGGCATCAGCTAGTTATTTTACATAACTGAATTATAATATATATCCAATTCTGTGATGCTACGTTGACCGGTAAGAGGCGCGGCACTGGCCGGTTCTGTGTAAACAGGTCTTTACGCCTCCCGCGTCCTCTCGAGATGTCGTTCGCGGATTTTTCTTCGCGTTTCCAGTTCACTGAGTTGCTATTGCTGCTATATTTTGTTGGTTATACGCTGGTCGAGCCCTTTCTGCTACATATACTATATACTCGTATTACAGTCCTAGCGCAGAACCTAGTCGGCATCTAGGTTCTGCGCTAAAAATTCAAACAGTAAAGAATTTTAGGAACCTTTTAACAGATTGATATTTGATACCGACATAGGTAGGTAACTAGGAATATTAACCGTCGTAGCTTTAGTTTTAACTAAGATACCGTAACTGATTGTCACCACCATATTTTGTAAGTAGGTATCTGGACGTTAATAAGTGTACAGTGTATCTACCTAAATTGAATAAATAGGTATACTTTTGACTTTGACTTATTAATAATATTCCCAATAAATTGGTACTTTTAATGTATTAGTTATCACTCAAGTCGATAAGTCTATCAGCTTAGGTAATACCTAGCGCCCTAGATTGCCCGCCCTTTTCAGTCCATTCTAATTTCAAACAAAGAATGGACGGTACTATTTTATCTAAGTATAAATAGTTTCACATGCTCTCCATGCATGACCTTATACTGCCAATAGCTCAATAGAAAATCAAAAACACCTTTAAATGCTTACTAGGTATAACTTTTGTGGCCAGAGATGAATATGAAAATTGAAAACAGGTTAATTTTCCACAGAGGTAAATTTCTAAATAACATCCAACTCCTTAAGTCTTTATCAAATATTAAGAGCCCCCTTCTCATAACTCGCTGCTCGGCACAGTGGAGTGGAGCGGAGCGGTGCGAGCGTTACCCAACAATTTGCAGTTCAAAAGAACTCCCCGCGAATTCTTCAAATATTTTCATTATCAATTTCACCCTTACAATTTGATTACACGCTAGAAGGGTTACCCTAGCTCCCTCTGTCAAAGGACAGACCCTGTTCTGTTTTATTGTATACTAGCTGACCCGGTGAACTTCGTACCGCCTTAGTATGCAAAATTAAATGTATATTTTTCAATATTTCTGAGAGATTTTCTTAATATTTTTTTCCGTAAGAACATTCTCCTAATAATAACAAATACAACAAAAAAAGAATTAGTGAAATCGGTCCAGCCATTCACGCGTGATGCCGTGACCAAGGAAAACGGGTTTCATTTTTATATATATAGATTTTTATTCTTTATGGAGTTCGTAATAATATCAGTCACTTTTAATAAACTAAGTAAAGTCTTTACAATTGTGCATTGTCGAGTCAACATATCCTGAAGGTGCTCCGGTGTGGGAGTGAAACGTACGTCGAGAGTGCTTTGGACGATTTGTGTGGTGTGTGCGCACGCGCTGTACCACATAGATTTGTCTACTGTGGCGGATTATAGCAAATTAAACTTCTAGTTTATTAAATATCATGGACTTCCGCAAAGTAACGCCTGCTGATCAATATCAGTCACAAATTTATGTATTTTTTATAATAATCTAAATTAGGTAGGTTCTTTATGAACTCGTAGGCATCTAGAAGCTTTACTGCAGAAAGCCTTACCGCAGAAATCTGGACGCATATTTATTGTAAACTAGCTGATGCCCGCAACTTCGTCCGTTGATTGAGTTTTTTTGGTTACCGCGGGGACTCTTTAATTTTCCAGAATAACAAATAGCCTGCGTTATTCCAGGCTATAATCTATTTTTGTGCCAGACTTCATCCAGATCCGTTCAGCCGTTCTGGCGTGATTGAGTAACAAACATCCATCCAAACTTTCGCATTTAGAATAAGAGAGATTTTCTTTATGAACACTTTAGACTTTTAACTTGTATGTTTTTGTGGAAAGGAAGCATATTTTCATCTAGATACCTATCACCTACCTATCTCAAAATAGCCTAAATATGTTTCGAGATCCCTGTATAAAATATTGATTAAGGGCATGAGAAAAACTTGTCAAGTCCTTATCCCGTTTTCATAGCATCCTGCGATGGGAGCCCTACACTTAATGTTGAGAGACAAGGGTTGAGGAGGAGCGTGACGCAGGGCTGAAGGATGTATTATTATAGCTGAGGGGTGGCCGGGGGGGAGGAGGGGGGGGTTGAGCTCGTAATCGATGCTAATGGGAGTGCACACACCCGCGCGACCCGATCTGTGCACACAATATTGTGACACAGAGTAATTGTGACGAGAGATTCCACGGGAAACCGAATCGTGGTGCCTACAGGCGAAGCGAAGGCGGGTCCTGGCATGTTGATATTGGCCACCAAAGTTATGTAGGTATAGAAAGAAGTAGCAATAAAAACGCGACACGCGGCCGCTTTTATTAGGTACCTATTCATGGTCTTTCGCGGCGGCGCAACATTGGGGGCGCGCGGCGGCGCGAGGATCACAAATCACAATTGACTTCTATTTGGGTTCAATTAATGCACAAATTTGTGTGCTTATTGAATAAGTAATTTTGACGACCTCCGTGGCGCAGTGTGTAGCGCTGTTGCGTTAACGTGCGGAGGTCCCGGGTTCGATCCACGGCAGGGTCAATTTAGGAATTTATAATTTCTGAATTTTCCCTGGTCTGGCATGGTGGGAGGCTTCGGCCGTGGCTATAGTTACCACCCTACCGGCAAAGACGTGCCGCCAAGCGATTTAGCGTTCCGGTACGATGCCGTGTATAAACCGAATAGGGGTATGGGTTTAATATAACTGCCACGCCCCTAACAGGTTAGCCCGCTACCATCTTAGACTGCATCATCCCTTACCATCAGGTGTGATCGTAGTCAAGGGCTAGCTTGTAGGGGATAAAAAAAAATTTGTCCATGGTGTCGTACTGTACTTTAATATTGTAATAACCTTGTTTGTAACTTAAAAATCTTCAAGAACTTCAAGTAAGTACGCCTACTATACATTGCCGTTAGTTCAGAATTCAAATTAGGTAAGTGTACGGTTTGCCAATCCACACTTGGCCGTGGAGGACTAAGGCCAACCCCTTCTCATTCCGAGAGGATTCTCGCGGTCAGTAGTGAGCTGGCAATGGGTTGATATGATGAAGATATGGACAAAAACAGCAAAAACCCAGTACGTAGTACCTATTGCTATCTCTTTAGAAAAGGCAAGTTACACAATACAAGTAAGTACCTTAGATTAAACTAGCTATAACTTACGAAATATACAACTATTATTTCACTACTACTACTATTGCTTACGATAAAACATTGCCTAATCAACTTCAACCAGTTAAATTACATAACTCAAGCCATCGATACAACAACCGTTAGCTGGAATCGCCGTAATAACCTGAAGCAGGCTTCCCAACCAGCAGGACACCGGCTGGCTTGTGGCTGCGTGTTGTGGCGCAGGCGCAGGCGCAGGCAATGAGTCGCGCCGGTGATTTCGGCGGAGTGGTGACAGCGGATGACGGACGTCGCCCGGGGACGCCCCGCCGCGCGCCGCGCTCGCTCCGCTAGCTGCGAGCGCCTAGATGCGTATCGCAGCCTCCGACATCAATCTTCATGTCGAACCTTTACCTGCCCCCCTCCCCCCCTGTGACCTCACCCCGCCCGCAGTGACACCTCATCGTTTGTCAATCTCGCCGTAAAAAATGATCCTCTCGATGCGACGTCAAAGCCTTCGCTAATTCACTATCCTCATTGCGGTGAACTGCCTCTAGTACCCTATCTGATGTGCTCCAACTGATGCTAGATAGCTTTGTTATAATAATATTATCTTGCACGTTTATTTGTAGCGGTGCAATAGATAGGTAGGTATATTATGGCAAACCTAGAAAATCAGTCTTGAGATGAATAACATCTTTCGTAACTTTATAAAATGTGTACATTGGATGAAAATTGGTGACCTCTTTGACCTTAGTGAAATACCGGAAACATGGAAGGGCGAAGAATCTGCAAAACGAGGTCGAGGTGAACCGTGAAATAACTACTCATTGAAAAAAAAGGCACAGCTGATGCTAGTTGATGTTAAATTCAAATGTTTTTTATTCACATAAACTTGAATCAAACCGCTGAGTGGTCAAGTGAATCTAACACTGGTTCGGAATTCGGATTGACATCAAACGTGATCACATCTAAATGAAGCGTTGTAAGTACATACTAGAAGTTGTAGATAAACGGCGCAGGGAACCCTCTTTTAGGTTTTATTCATACCTAGTGCATACCCATAACTGTCCGTAATCAGACGGCTATCAAGACACAGTTAATACAATAGTAACGGCAAATTAAACAAGGAATGTCCTCTCTCGCCGCAGCGAGGCGATTGGTGAACCGACCCACTGGTTTAGAGCGTCGCGTCGGGCGCATGCAAATGAGCACAATCGGATGCTGTAACCGCTCCATTCGCGGCGGAGGCGGACCTCCGGCCTAATTGAGAGCGAGGGCGAAACAATGCCTCCGCGAATCACCTTACGTAGCGTTGTTTTGTCGCAATTTGCTCAATCGTCCCCTCGCTCTGGATTGTATATCGCTTCATTTCGTGCGAATTCGTTGCCGAAGGTCGTGACAGTTCTCACGCAAATCCAGAATCCTAAAAATGCGGAGTTAGCTTTCGCGATCCGTTCCCACCGCGTACGTAGCGCTGATCCGGGGCAGGCGGGGCGGGTGGGGAGGGGGGAGAGGGACGAGATGCGCCGCGATAAGGTCGATAAATTTAATTAAAAGCAGTGTCGCGGTGTCGGGGTTACGGGCGGGCAAATTAGTTCGGTCCGGAGCTGAGCTCGCATTAATTGAGTGGCGGCCGGTGTCGGCGGCTCCTCAAAGCTCTCGCTCTCGGGACGCTGCCCGCACTCGCAAAAACTTCAGCGAGCTTTGTCGGCCGCCGCCGCCTTCACCGAGCTGGCGTAGACACGGCCGGGCCTGTTGGCGAATTCTTTCTCTATAAACTAAAT
Source organism: Erebia aethiops (assembly GCA_923060345.2). Taxonomy (NCBI): domain Eukaryota; kingdom Metazoa; phylum Arthropoda; class Insecta; order Lepidoptera; family Nymphalidae; genus Erebia; species Erebia aethiops. The sequence continues at coordinate 14,343,075 of OV281081.1, read as the reverse complement.
ATTTCCAAGCTATTTGAAAGCTAATCATAAATCGCATATTTAGGAAAATTTTCGCTTCGGTTCAGTTCATCCCACTGAATAGTTAAATAAGGTACCAAATACCTTATTTATCTATTCAGTGATTCGTCATAACTCATAGTCCTACTTACCCTATACGTATGATAAATTTCATGAAATACCTTTAGTTTTTAGGCCAATATTGCTTTTGTTTAAACCTATATTCGATTATTTGACCTAAAACCTTTAATTGGACCTCTCGTCTTTGTTTAGGACCGGAAACGGAATTCGGAAACTTGAGAAGACTAGGTAGGTAGGTATCTACCTAATAGGCGGATAGTTAGTTTGTAAGAAACGTGACTCGTATATTTATAGGAAAATGTTAAGCGTCCTCGCTTGACCACTTCGATAGAGTACCTATAGGGTTCATCATTATCATCGACATACGAGAGCCAACTTGAATTTCGAGCTTTTTTATTTCACTCCGAAGCTTTGAATACTCATAAAGTGTCGGATTCTCTCCTAATCGTGCTATTAAACAAGCATTAAGTACACTTATTAAACAAAACGTGTTGTCGCGTCGTTCGTAACGTATGGAGTCACATAGTAATAGATTAGTTAGCGTCAGGCGCGGCGGCCCGGCGCGCGGCTCCCCGCGGCGCCCGGCGGCTGCGACGCTGGACGGTGGGTGCTGCGCCCGACTAGATGTACATTGGGATAACTTTTTTCTGCCTGCACTTTTTAATGCTAAATTAAAACAACATGACCTTTCTAGAACCAGTGTCTTTCAATCAATCATTTAATATTTATCTATTAAATTTAGGTACACTGTATACACTTACGTCCGAAACTTATAAAACACTAGCTGATGCCCACGACTTCATCCGCGTGGTTTAAGTTTTTTGATTCCCGCGGGAACTTAATTTTCCGGGATAAAAAGTAGCCTATGTCACTCTCCAGGTCTTCAACTATACCCATACCAATAATCACATCGATCCGTTGCTCCGTTGCGGCGTGATTGAAGGACAAACCATCAAACCAATATACCAACAAACAAACACACTTTCGCAATTATAATATTAGTATGATTAAGCTTCTTTTCCTATAATATGTTTGCATTATCTGCTATCTTATAACATTTACTGCCACAGTCATATTATGCGGTTGCATAAACTAAATCAAGCTCTTGGTTACGGCATTTGTCTTCGAGCTTCTTTACTGAGGATTCCGTTCCAGAAGATACTGCTGCAGATAACACTTCTGTAGCAAAGTTCGTAATCTGCCCTTTCAATCTACTTAAACTGTGGTTCAGACTTCATATTGAGTCACATTTTTAATTAATACACGAAATTAAGTCCACATATCACCGGCAAACATATGGCATCGAAATATTATAGAAATACCGATGTAAACAGTAAATTATGTTGACGGCTTGCTGGCAGATTTTCTCTTGGTCGCAATTTTTTATAATTAATTTTGTTTCCTTCAAACGCCACCAAAAAGATATTATTAAGTCCTAATCAAGTGAATAATTGCTGTTATCTGTTGAGGAGTTTTGTCCTCTATCTCTGACAATATTTATCAAATCTTCACCAAAATTGGGCAACACTTACATGATGATACATACCTTCTAATAAAGAAAGATTTAATCAAATCAGTTCAAATTTGACTGAGTTATGGAGTAAAATCAACAAAAAAAACCCTATCCTGGAGGAACCTTATTTTCTATCGGGATAAAAACTATCCTATATCCTACCCGGAGTATCAGCTACCGCTATACCAAATTTCAATTAAATCCGTTCATTAGTTTTCGCGTGAGGCGCGGCCATACAGACAGACGGACAAAAATTAAATAAAAATCTGTTTTGGTCTCAGTATCGATAGTAAAGCATACCCCGATTAAAATTTTCAGAACATATTAAATGTACAAAAATCTTCCAGTTACAGTTTTATTATAAGTATAGATTACGGTGATAATCAATTACGGTATCTTAAAATTAAAGCTATGAGGTTCCAAACACGCCCTGGTCTGAGAAGAGCCCAAAACAAACTTAGCCGACTCAGCCGTTTTTTTACTATCATAATAATAATATTAACTTTATGTAAGTAAGTATTAACAATTAGATTTATTAGCCGCTGGAACAATTCCTTTCCATGTTTTTTTTTATCATTTTTAAATAATCCTTTACATTGTAATAACATTTTTCACTTACATCACTTCCTACATTAAGAGGTACCTATTTGGCGAGGTATTTAGTCACTGTCAGTAGCGGAGGAAAGAGATTAGTGAAATTGAGAAACATCGTCAGAAGAGTGTTGAGAGAGCCACTATACTCAACAAAGTTAGGGGATCAGCGCGGGGAGTAGAATTTCTCTCCCTCTGCCTATGATGTTTTAAAGTGTCAAACCATAGCTGTATTATCTCTATGTGTCAAAGGTTAAAGCTCTCTGCGTCGTGCTTATCCCTCGTTGTTGAAGGTCGTAACCGCTCTCAATAAATCACTAGTCACATACTTAATGGGAGGGATTTTCTTGCGATAGGCCACTAGTCACTACAGCTGTTGCTACTCGCCTAACCCTAAGCTGTACCTAGGTAGGTAAGTGTGTAGCCCGTCAACCCACCATGCAAAGCATGGTGGCTCTGAGTTCTATATCCCTCGACCTAGTATAGGCATTGCACTTCGATGCAGCCATTCACAGCAGCAAATCATTCTTTTACATCACTGCCTAATGTTGAAGATGCAAATTCTTATCTGACGTAGGTACTTAGCTTTAGAATTTTGGTTAGTTATAATAACTATTAAGAATATGTCAACACCTCGCCGCGGCGTTGCTCCCTGGCTAATAAGGCATGATTCACACAGCGGCCACGTGGAGTGGACACAAGGATGCATTGTCTGCGTCCACCAACCTGGCTGATATATTATGACGTCGATTGTGCCGGCATATTCGCTGCATTCGGCGCGAGAGCTGGCGGGAACGTTGAGAAGGCATTAAACACTTCAATCCTGTCACATTGTTTGAGAATAGTAAATAAAATATTCAAAAAACAATACTTCAAATACCTACCTACTTAGTTATACCTCCATCCTATAGTGAAAAATAAGGAAACCATTAAAGAAGGAGGGTTTGATTTAACTAATGGTTTTTGATATTAAAACCTTACAACCTACGTAGATAATTTTATACCGAGGTTAACATCAACCTGCCAGCCTGTCCATGTTGCAATTAAAGATGTAGATTCAAATACCTACTGGATATCTCGGGCAGACCACCTCAGGATCTTATTTTAATCATATAGTGCTCCTGCTTCGTTACAACTTTTATACGTTTACGTCAAGTTTCATGTTACAAGCCCTCTGCTTTTGTCAAGCACCTCCCGAAAGGTGCCCACAAGATCTTGGCACAGTACGTCCGGTGCAGCGAGGAATGCGCTATTCTGCAGGCTATTGTAATTCTTATGATCATCGTGTTTAGGGTGCGAATGGCCCGGGGGCGGGAGTGATATGTTTATTAGGGGTACGGGGCAGATGTCGCGCTGGTCCACTTCCCCATATCTGGGATATCTGAATAGATAGCTCTCTAATTTTATTGTGCGGTTGAGTTTTTTGCGGTCGAGGAATCCCCAGCGGGCGACGTGCTGCGACACACTGCCTGGTGAGTGGTGAGTCTACTGCCACGAGTCCGTTAAATCATTAATAGACATTTTAAATACTGAAAATAATAATAAAGTCCTCCCGACCGCATTTCGGCCATGGCGGTCATTTCCCACATAGATTAGCCATCTGCGCGGGAGATATTATAGCAGGTACACTCTTAGTTAGGTCAAAGTGTGCGCAAACAGGTGCACTGTCTTTTTCCTTAGCCTCATCATCTGATGAAAGTAAGAGCATAGACAGTGCTCGCTGCACCTATTTGATTTATTAATGAAAAGAAACAAACAAAAATAAAGAATCTGTTTCATTGCGCAAAACAAATAATAAGTAGGGAATACTCGCTCTAAGTATCCTAGATTTTTATCTCCGTTTGTAGATTTAAACACGATTAAACCATTAGGTAAGACTAAAACATATGTAATAAATGATGCTATTGTCAGTGAAAGACCTACCTATTTTAAATATCGTGTAACTACCTATTTTAGAAAGCCATTTGCAATATTTTCTAGAATACGAGCTAATATTTCTACCATACCATACCATTATATTTCACCAAAGTATATTCTCAATATTTTTTCTTTAGCAGACACCGCAAGCTGGGTAAAGATATAGGTACCTACCTAGGGAACCCGCATCTCTATTCTCTACTGGATGCTGCGACAGGCGACTCTATTCTCCCGCTCCGGACGCCGCGTCTCGGCAGTCGGCCCATTACAAATTCCTCATCGATTCCGATATCGATGTAGTATTTCTCGTGTCCGACAACAGCCGGCTATGAATAGCTTATCGATAAATATTACCTAAATACTTGCATCTAATGCCGCCATTAATCTCGACCAACATTCGGTATCGAATGCCTGCCGCTAATTAGTGCTGGCGTGGGAACCGAGCTCACAAATACCTCTTTTATATGTAAAAGAATCAGTTATCTCGAGGTATTTACAAAAAAAGTAACAGGTTTAGCATGATATTCACAGTTTCAGCATTTTTGTAGGCGCTACGATTCTTAGAATACCAAATTGATAGATTAGCATTAGAGTTTGGTTGCAGTGATCTGAGCACTGCATCCGTATCATAACAGAATAGGTATACCACACGTGACACGAGTATATACATCCGATAAAAACCCGCACTCGCATATTACCTATATGCTACTGTTTATGTGAGCTAACGAAACTGATCGATCACTTAAAAATAAAAACCTTTCGTCTCATATGTAGGGTAATTGCTACAAGACACAAATCTACCATTCCAGAATAAATTCCTAACAAAAAGTGACTATTAAAAATGCTGATTTACTAAAACTAATGTCATTAGTGGGATCGGTTCCTACTACTTACATTAGGCATGGATTGGAAATATTATGTATAACGTAGTAAGTAATTCAGATCTGCAACTAGGTAGCTAATTAATTAATTGTATAGTTAATTAATTTATTGTATAGTTTGTATAATATTTAGATTTTAGATTTATTAATTTTACTTAGGTATGTAAGTAGATACTTACTATTTATTTTTTTTTATTTTTTTTTTTTATCCACTACAAGCTAGCCCTTGACTACGATCTCACCTGATGGTAAGTGATGATGCAGTCTAAGATGGTAGCGGGCTAACCTGTTAGGGGCATGGCAGTTATATTAAACCCATACCCCTTTGGTTTCTACACGGCATCGTACCGGAACGCTAAATCGCTTGGCGGCACGTCTTTGCCGGTAGGGTGGTAACTAGCCACGGCCGAAGCCTCCCACCAGGCCAGACCAGGGAAAATTCAGAAATTATATATTCCCAAATTGACCCTGCCGGGGATCGAACCCAGGACCTCCGCACGTTAAGGCAACAGCGCTACACACTGCGCCACGGAGGTCGTCATTTTATTACTAACATAGTTTTAAGATACATTTTACTAACACTTTATATATGGATTCTAAGATCTGAAATAAAAAAATTATTATTATTATAAATTATCCAAAATAAGTATGTGTTCACGTCATGTGCAGTACGAAATACAGGCTAGTGAATCGTGGACTTGTTAAAGTAGTTTTCCTTCCAAAGGTTTTCCTGTAAAGGGAAAAATTACTGAAAATATCACTAAACATGGAAGATATATAAAATAGGTGCTTGTATAGTTTTTTTTCATACCTAGTAAGTTTTCTACAATTCATATAGATTTTAGAAGAACAGGGATTTGGTAACTATACAAAGTACCTACTTAGAAAAAAACAATTAATCAATGGGGCTGATTCTGTATAACACAATCTATAAACTAAACTAAAATGGCAGCTTTAAATCTAGTTCTGTCCCTTTCCGTAGGAAGTATTATGAAAGGGTTAGCAATATTTGTAATGCTCTAATTTTAGTTTAGTTTACAGATTGTGCACTACAGAATCAGCCCCAATATTTATTTATTCAATTTAGAGACACTGTACACTTGATGACATCCGAAACTTATAAAACATGATGGTGATAATCAATTACGGTATCAAATAATAAAGGTAGGTAAGTACGTAGTACATAATGACACTGGTAGGTACCTAATACTAAATACCTTATAGGTACTATACACTATTAATACTAGATCTTGATAATTTAGTCGTTCTGTAATTATTCACCTAGCTATCTACTTAGCCCTATTTCGACATTATGTAGGTAAGTTTATCATTATTTTTTTCATCATTTGAAGCGGGGGTGCGGGCAATCACCGGTGCGCAAAAAAAGTGCAGTTCATCCACTTTTATGCGACTAACACCTAAAGCAAACTCGCTAAATTTTCTACATAATATTTTTAAATAATTAATTTAGTATTTAATTAAACAGCTTTATAAAGTAAATTTGTTTTTATCAAAATATCATGTGCGGTAATGCACAGAGTGATGCTGTTACTTTTTAATATTGTTTGTAAAATTGTCCTTTTTAATGCCAACCCTAGGGTAGGTTGGACGGATTGAACAATCCATGGATCCTTCGATAGATAGGTAAGTATAAATGAATTAGCTATTAGATAACATTACTTAGCATGATAGAAGTAATTCAAAGAAACCTCCACCTGCCATCGTGCGGTGTCCCGTGTCAGGTCTGAGGCGTCAGCTGAGGCGGGCAGGTCGCAGGCTCCACTGGTCGCGACGGGAGGCTCCGCGGCGGAAGTAAATTACGTCTCTATCGCAGGACATCGGGGTTCGTGGGTCGGTGGGGCGACGGGAGCCGCGGCGCCGCGAGCGGTAAATAATGACGTTTGATAATTGATTAATAGAGGCGCGGGCGATGCTATCGCGCGCGCCGGTGACTCGCTAATTAATTTAAATGAGTAGGATCTATTGTCGTACCGGCACGACAGAGCGCCGGGTCACGGCACGCATGGGCCCGCAGTTCGCTTGATTTATTTGATATCGATCACATATCGAATGCTATGAGTAGCGAGTACTGCGATAGGCTTGATTTGAGGGTATCACCTCTCTGTACCTTAGGTTCGTTTTCCTGTAGAAATCTATCTAGGAAGGTAAGTAGCTACTTACGTAAGCTAGATACTTACTCATACTTTAATACATTAAGTATGTACCAAAATTTCTTCATAATGTTCTCGAAATTGTGTGAAGTCTGCCAAGTGAGTGCCGGCAATTTGTTGAACTTGTGATGATGACGACATACTTTTAGAGAAACGATTTAACCAATAACCATAGGGGATACGTCTCACTGTATTTTATCTTACATTATTGATATTATTGATCACTACTTACATTATTGTTAACGTATCAATAGTGTTCGGTCGATGTAGATTGTAGAGTGAGTCTATGATTGCGGTCTGCCGCCGTTGCGGAGGTACAAAGTACAAACCCAGACCCTTTATTGAATATTGATGTAAGGTCGGCGCGCTGATAGCATCGCGGAGGCTGCACGCCGGGGCTGGCGGCGCTGGCTGCCCACAATAACTCACCATTACGGCGATACACGCTACTGACTGGACAGGAGAAAACGTTAGCGTCAGTAAAATCAGTAAAAATTCGTAATTTTCAGTAAAATTCGTTTTTTTCCGGGGTAGAGTGATCGATAAGCTCACTTTTTCACTCACGTTTTTTTTAACTAGATGATGTCTGATGCGACTTCGCACTCTTAATTAGGAGTAGGTATAGTAATTTTTGTTCAACAAGATAGCAATTCTTTTTGCGAGTGATTATATTTTGAATCCCGCGCGAGCGATCTACCTAGAGCGATTCTAAGTAAGGTTGCTCAATGAATGAGTAAAAATAAAAACTACTTTTGCTCTCTTGTTTTAAACAGCAAATGCGCCCTTTTTTGATCTAGAGAGGTGAAAAAGTTTTTTAAATCTCGGAGGAACTCTTTGATTTTCTGGACTATAAAATAGCCTATGACACTCTCCGGGTTACGACTTACGAAGTAACTAATATCTATTATTTCCTCTGTAGGTACTCCAGGTCTCCAACTTTGCCCACGCAAAAGACACGTCGATCCGTTGCTCTGTTGCGGCGTGATGGAAGGACAAATGAGAAAAGCACACTTTCGCATTTATAATATTAACACTTTGTTATATGAGTATGTCCTTTACATTTATTCCTACCTACATAATAAAATCGAATTGATATTTTTTATAGACAAATATCCTCGCTGTGGAATTCAATTTTCATAATGAAATATGATATAGGTAATGTTATGTAGCTAAGTAGTTATTAATCAATTTAATATTATGCATGTATGTGCTAATATGCGACTCGTATAGGTACTTGATAGAAAAACCGTAATTGATAAAAAAAACACAATATTTCTATTGTAAAGCGAGCACAGTCTTGGTTTTTGTTTGTGTGGCAACTGGCGACGCTCGTCTTACCGCGGTCTCACCGCGCTCCGTGCAATAAAACTTTATACGATCTTGTAAAGCACTTCTAATTAAATGATTAAAGCAATAAACTGGTCATTTTTCGACATTGTACTGACCTGTCGTGCGGTAATTTCACTGTCTTATATTGCTTTTTAATAGGTACCTTTAATGTAACTTATAAACTCCTTTACACGGAGTACCTACCTAGGTACATTGGATCATTTTATTGTGTGAAGTGTTTTCATATTATTTAATTTGGGAGCATGGGTATTAAATTAAGTCATACTTAATATTATAATAATCTGTAATCGGTACCTAAAGCCGAGCACTTAGGAAACCGTAAGAAATTATAAACGATACTAAAATTGGCAACTTGTTCCATTTATTTGAAAGGAATCGATTTACTTGCAATAATTTGAAGCAGGTATAAAAGAGTGATAGGTATAGAGGTTTTAACTTTTATGTGAGTAGGGTAGTGTGGGGTGGTAATGCAAATGCAGCAGAGGCACAGCCTAGTGCCGCGGGGAGGCGCGGGCGCGTCGGTCTCGCGGCGTGATTCACACTAATTTTTCAGCCGCGGCTAATTAATTAGGCTAATTTATTGCGCGGAGCCGGGCCCGGCCCGCTCCCGCCTCCGCCAATGTACCGCTTCTAATTAGTGTTCAGAGGAATTTTGATTGGTGACCGTTAAAACGCTATGAACTAAGGAATGCCCGAATTGTTCTAAGCTCACTTAAATAATATACCGTGTTATTATTATTTATAATAATTAGTGCCGCGGAATGGCACGCTCGCTACCATTACGATATTTCGTTTAAAGTTATCGCGTACACAAAAACTAGTGCTTAGTTAAATTTATTTTTATGTTCAGTTAATATCTCCGAGTTCACTTTGTCCGACACGTTATTACACTTAATTCCACCCACTCGGTGTACGCGAACATTTTAGTTTTTGAAAGGCGATTACTTTCGTATCGTTCCCGGCGTCGCTCGGGGCGCGGCCGGCGACACAGAGCGACAGTTTAGGATCATCGCGTTATCTTATCGGAGACATTAAAGCCCTTTGAATGTCCACCGATATTGCCGTCCTCGTTAAAGCAAACCGACTCTTATCGGGACGCAGGAGAGCTCACCGATGCGGCGATCCGTCTATCTCGAAGTGGCTAATCGGCCGGGAGCTAATTAAGCCGAGGGCCACCTGTCTTCGATGCCTCGCTACCGAACGCTCGATCGTTTCCTCGAACTTTATGACGCGCTCCCACACCTACCTGCTGTTTTTTCATCGGCGTTCGAATAATTGTGGCTAGTTAACGATAATCAGCAGTTTCAACTTCGAACACCCACCGTCCAAACCACAGATCACGGAAACAAGGGAGATGTGCTAAGGGGGCGTGTTGCGTGCGAACTCATCAGGCACAAAATAGGCCTGATGGCCGTTTTTGTCTTTAGTCGCATGTCATTCAAAGATTGGTTCACTTCTCTCGGTTTTTAACAAAATGCCGCGTTGTTCAGTGGTTGTTTGTAAAAATTCAAGCTGCAAAGTGAATTACATGAAAGATGGCATCTCATTTCACACGTAAGTACAAATAAATTGTTGTAATTTTCCATTAAAATCAATAAAACATTATTTAGTGGTATCATAATGTAATAGAGTGACAAGTCTATATCTCATTATGAACAAAAACCATTGCTTGCTTAGTAGAAATCTATCAATGAATCGGCCAGTCTTACCACGCAATGGTTAAGTGTTCTTTACCGATTCTTTCACTAGCACGATAGATCAAATTTCGTAGTGCGGCCGCTGTCGGCGTGCGGTGAACTAGAGATGTGACGATGCAGGTACGAGTACAATGCAGTTGTCGATATTTTAGCGACCAAACGATGATCTGTGATACAATAATTAATAGTACCTTAATTATAACTTAGTAAACAATTATTTCTATTTTAACGTTTAAACTATCGTGAGTAAAATTCATTATAACTATATTTTTAGTCATAATTATTACTATTTTTTTTAATGTAAGTACTCGACTTACTTAGCTGACGAAACGTATAAAAAATATACTAGGTGAATTAATATAATGTCAATTTACGTAGATACTCATTACTCATTTATTGATATATTTAATGTCACTCTTTAATATTAATATTTAAGATATCCGAAGGATGCAGAAAGAAAAGAAAAGTGGATAAATACTTTTCATAATCGGTAGTCATTGTCAAAAACCCAAATATTAAGAAATTTAGCATCGATAGATCCATTTTAGTCAATCACTAATTGTATCATATTTGAATTTTGCACAGCACATCGACAACGTTTTACGTTTGTGTGAGTAAGATGCACGGTGATTGAAATTGAACCCTGTTTGGTAAACAATAAAGTGTATATTTGTTCGTGCCTCATGCACTGATCTATCGGTATGCGTGTGTGTGAGTGAGACTTCTTGTCTATTGTATTTATTTAGTTGCTTGTATTGGTAGCAGGTAGTAGGGATAGGTAGGGATAAACTGGAGACAGCAGGTTTCAATACAATTTGATACATAGGCATATCTCCCTTGTTTCCGTGATCTGTGGTCCAAACGGTCTTCCGTTGTTCACAGTCCTTTAGACATTTCTATGCGCTGTATCTGATAACAAAATGTCAGAGACTACAAAAACTCCATTGAAGGATTAGGACGAATGGATTCATAGACATGTAGATGGACATTGGCCTTTCATTATGTTTTTGAGTCACATAAAATACACGTCGCGGTAATGCCGGTCTCGGAACCCATCAGGCAGTAAATCGCGTCGCGCGGAGTGCAGGCCGCTGTTTATATTAATTGGCGATAATTGTCCGCGCCGGTCGTAAGTCACAGCGCGCAAGATGGCTGCGCGGCCGCGGCGGATGCGGTAATTGCTTTCGAGGAATCGCCGCCCTCCGCCCTCCGCCACGGCCCGCCACGACCGCCGCATACAGATTGCGGCCTCCGCAAAAACACCACCGCAATTAGATCGCCCGAACCTCCCACCGCAAGCAAACCCTAGCGGCTCCCTGTAGCGCCGCCCCACCTCCACCTGCCCACTGCCGGCCTAGCCTCAGCAGAAGATTACTTCGAGGTACACCGCGGGGTATCCATTTCATACGAGTGCGGGCAGGAATGTCCCCTCGTTACCGGCCACCGGGCTCCGTCGCTCAGCCCCAGAGTCCAACCGCTGCGAATACACGTCACATTACAGCCTGACTATTTAAAGATTCTATTGAACTCCTTATTTGGCTCCGGAGCACCTTAGATAAACGATGTTATAAGATGAAGCTCGAATGATGAGTCAATTTTAATGTGAAGCAATAGATAAGACGTATCTGAATAGACGCTAGGCGAATTTGTTTAATTAATTGAGCCGATGGACTTGCTGAGATATGCGCGCAATGTGCACGGCCAGGCAGCGGAGCGGCAGGCATCAGACAAACTGGTAGAGCATCGTGCTGGACGCGGTCGCGAGGCTGCGCCGACGCGGGAATGTGTCACATCGCCGACATACCGCGAGCCGGCACTCTTTGTGTACCTATTCGCATTTGTACCAACTACCAACGAGTACTACCTTTATATTCTTTTTATGGAATTTCAATCAAGAATCAGATCGATTTCTGTGCTAGTAAACCACGTACTAGCATCTTGAGTGGGCACATTAGTTGTTATAGATTAGGATTTTTTTAACATATTTTTGGAAGAGCGAACCACTGTGCTGTAAGATAAACTCACTAGACCTTATAAACCAGATAGGTAATAGGTACTGATGGCATGAGCATACTAATGAGTAGATCTTCGTTAAAGAGGGCAAATATAACTTCCAAGAAGAAGAAAGAATACCCTGTCGACATATCGGGCAGTACCTAATCATCATCGCTACAATGTATCGTATCTACTGGCGCGTATTAGTAGTCTGGTGTTGCGTGGTGCGCGCTGGTGGTGGTGGTGGTTCCCAGAAGCGACCGCCTCTCGCAGTCGCCCCGCCTCGCCGCTTCGAGGAAGGCGCTAATTATGGTATGTCGCACTGCTGTCAACAGGCGTTTGTACAACATTCGCCATCGTGTACTTGAGTATAATATTATGCTCCCTGTCTAGATACATAGATACGTACTAGCTAGAGACCAACCTACGATTTAGCAGTTTTTCACAGACTGCGGTAGTTGTATCTTCTAACTAGGTAACTAGGTATTGTTTTGGCAACTACGAAATAAATAAATTAGTTAGAATAACATACATTATTAGTCCCAAAGCTAAACGATTTGTATAGATAGTCATTCATTCAGACAGGTTAAAATCACAACTAAAAATCAATTAAGTATTGTTATTTGCAAGAAACAATGATAATAAGAGTGTTAGTGTAAGAAATTGGCTCCAATTGATAGTATTGGTAGATAAATAGATATAGTTTCTCTCTGTCAGCTGATCGATATAATAATATCTTTTGACGACCTCCGTGGCGCAGTGTGTGGCGCTGTTGCCTTAACGTACGGAGGTCTCGGGTTCGATCCCCGGCAGGGTCAATTTAGGAATTTATAATTTCTGAATTTTCCCTGGTCTGGCCTGGTGGGAGGCTTCGGCCGTGGCTAGTTACCACCCTACCGGCAAAGACGTGCCGCCAAGCGATTTAGCGTTCCGGTACGATGCCGTGTAGAAACCGAAGGGGTGTGGGTTTAATATAACTGACATGCCCCTAACAGGTTAGCCCGCTACCATCTTAGACTGCATCATCACTTATCATCAGGTCAGATCGCAGTCAAGGGCTAACTTGTAGTGGATAAAAAATAAAAATAAATCTTCATTAGAATGATTACGGTGGTTGCCATTCAGCTGAATGTCGAGGTCGCGGCGTCGCGGCGCGCGACGCGCTTGGAATTCGATAGCATTGTGAACTCGCTTGTAGTAGTCGCTACGCATCACGAGTAGGTAAGTAAGTAGATAACTCTTGTAGCAGGCAGGAGGTATGCAATAGTTGTACGTAGCGTGTCGACTGTCGCGGTGATAATTTGACGCTAAACATGCTCGTTCAGCGCTTGATATTGAGCGAAGCCGCAGTGGAGAGTGCTACCTGTATGAATTCCGCACATTCCTCTGCCCCCCCCCCCCCCCCCCTGTGCTCCTCTTTAGCTGAGATCCTAAAGATATAATTTGGTAACATTTAATCCATTTTAATTGATTCACTGGGGTTCAGAAAAGTGTCGGCGAGATGGGTGCCACGAATGTTGACCGACGAAAACCAAAAGCGACGTTTGGAAATTTCTAAGCGTAATCTCCAATTGTTCCAGCGTGATTCGAAGAAATTTTGTGATTGTCTTGTTACCATGGATGAAACGTGGGGCCACCATTTCGATCCTGAAACTAAGAGACAAAGCGTGTCTTGGAAACGACCATTCCCACCATTCATAAAGAAATTTCGAGTTGCTCTCACCGCTGTCAAAGTTATGGCCTCAATGTTCTGGGATAGTCAAGGAATTATTTTTATTGATTACATGTCAAAACGCCAAACGAATACTGGACCCTATTATGCAAATTTAAACCAGAAAGTGCGTGAAGCAATTAAAGAAAAACGTCGTGGAAAACTTTCGTTTCACGTGTTCTTTCTTCACGATTTCCTTAATCATCCACCATATTCTTCGGACTTAACCCCTAGTAATTTTCACTTATTCCCAAAATGAAAATAGCATAGGTATTCGTGAAACTAAATTTCATGATAATGACGCGGGTATGGATGCCGTAGAGGAGTTTTTCGAGAGTAAGGAAAAATATAATAATATAACCGAACGTCAATAAGTGTAGTATACCTACCTAAATTGAATAAACGTTCTTTGAGTTTGAGTTTGAGTTTATGTTTTTCGGAAGTAATAATAAAGTTAAAAACGTGTTATTCTAAATGCATTGCAAATTTAGAGAGAGATTATGTAGAAAAATAAAATATTATTGTTGAAAATTTTGAATTTGTTTAGGTATATAAATTCCAAGAACTTTTTCTCGTACCTAACTAATATACAATGATTGATTCTTTATTATAGTTTAGTAGGTAAACAAGAGTAACGTAATTATTTACTAAGCGAATGTTATGATTATTATTGTGCAGGCAGGTAGGTAGACGCTTAGGCTGCCTGTAGATAGGTCAATTTCCCACAGGGTTATCAACTTATAACTTCCCAGAGCTTGGAAGCTTCGCATGCATAAATCTCTTGCAGTGACGTCACGCGGACTTGGTGAGATGGGCGGCGCCGGCCCCGCCCACCCGCGCGCACTAGTGTGTGTGACTCTATACTCTGTAATACTGTAGCTCACACACACACACCTGTGGAGCATAGGCCAGAGCAACATTTAAGTACTTAGTACAGACTACCTATATTGTGTAGAGACTAAGTACAAATATTCTGTATAAATGTCCAATAGGTATATCTCTTTGACTACCTAACTCTTCGTGTGAGCTTCAAAATTTCAGCAGCAATTTTTTTATGTAGTAGCTTACCTACAATATTATAGGTACATATCTATAGCACAGAATCGTTGCTCTGCTTGTGAGCCGTGGCTACGACAGAATTCGACTACTTAGGTACCTCAGTTGTCTTATTAGTAGGAGGATCGATTCTCGGCAGGGGCAATAGGTCTAAACTCTAAACTGGCACTGGTCTGGTGTCATATGAGGTTTCGGCTGTGACTTGTTATCAACTAATCACCCTTACGGCAAAACCGTTCCGCCAAGCTCATTAACCCGTTGTCCTAGGTGACTAGGTGAGCGACAGAAGCGGCACGCGACGCGACGCGATAAGACGCCATAGAAAATGACAGATGTAGACTGTGTCTACGCGAGTGACAACTACTGTTTGACACTGTCGCGTTGCCGGAGAAACCCACACCAGACACTCAGCCATTCCATCTGTGGCATTTGGTACCTACATGACTTCACGTAATATTATCACTTATCAGCGCCGTATCCCAAATCTAGCTACTTAGCACTTAATATGATGAATGAAGAGTTGAAGACTCTTTCGCAGTCAAGAGGGAAAGGCGGATTTGAGTGGTAGGTAGGTAATTTATTTACTTCTCAGACGCGACTAGGCATTTCTAATCTAGTTTCAGTTTGGGTGGCTTAAACTAATATCTAATGTCCTCCCGACCGAATTCTAACTCCTTGCACACCTACCTACCACAGAATAGGTAGGTAATAGTACGTTGCTAGTACTGAGAATTTCTTGTCAGAAAACCCCCAATACTTATTATGGCCCTACCCGGGGACTCGAACCCGGGACTTCGTCGGCCTCAGACGAAAATGCTAACCACTAGACCAACGAAGCAGTCATTAAAACTAAAACTAAGGTAACGTAACGTAACGTAACGTACGTAAGTAGGTTCAGCGAATTTTTCTCAGTAGGTACTTAAATAATAAATCAAAACAAAGCCCCTATTTACTAAATGGATTGTGGACTTACTAATTGCGACAGTACCGGGAATTAACGTATCAGTGCCAATTTGAAAGCTGTTGCATATGAATACGCGCAAAGCTGGGGGCCGTAATGAGTCGCCGCGATAACGCCCCGATGCTATGGAGATGCGGCTTGTTGACTGCACCACAGCATAGATAACAGCACTTACTGAGTGACCTACAGCCCACACCACACCTAGCAGCTATCTAGATACTAGGAATGCCTAATGCTGAGGGCGCCAGCGCGTCGGCAGCCTCGATACTTCCACGATTAGCGTGTACCTACTGTATACCTAAGCAGGCTTAGACACAAATGATCTTATTAGGATGACTAAGATTATGACAAAGATAAAGTTAGGACGTTCTCTCCGCGAAATAACGATGGAATTGTGATACGAGTGAAAAACTCGAAAACGTGGAAAGCGCTGGCCCCAGACGTGAGACGCGTCATTTACGCACGTTTCTCCAAAACGATTTCTGCGGTTCGTTATTTGTACTCTTTTTTTTTTTTTTTTTTTTAATCCACTACAAGCTAGCCCTTGACTGCGATCTCACCTGATGGTAAGTGATGATGCAGTCTAAGATGGTAGCGGGCTAACCTGTTAGGGGCATGGCAGTTATATTAAACCCACACCCCTTCGGTTTCTACACGGCATCGTACCGGAACGCTAAATCGCTTGGCGGCACGTCTTTGCCGGTAGGGTGGTAACTAGCCACGGCCGAAGCCTCCCACCAGGCCAGACCAGGGAAAATTCAGAAATTATAAATTCCTAAATTGACCCTGCCGGGGATCGAACCCGGGACCTCCGCACGTTAAGGCAACAGCGCTACACACTGCGCCACGGAGGTAACGATTTAAAGAAAACTAGACTTTACAAGCGATTTCCTACGTTGCTAAACTACGAGTATATAGCCCGTAAGACCCGAGAAAGATTTGGCATTTGAGAGGTCATTTTTACCGGACGGAGCATAGAGCCAGCCCACGTAGTGAATCTATCTTCTGATTTATCCAAAGATTGGTACTTAGATGGAAACATGAAGAAATGAATGAATAGAGCTTTATTTAATTACATACAAAGTAAAGTGCATTGATAATGCAGATGGTTAGGTACATACTTAGAAATATTTAAAGGTTTTTTTACGATGTTTTCCTGCAGTATCTTCACAAGGTAGGTAAGTAAAGTCTAAGTAAAAGGACGATGGACAGAGTAATCGTCACGAAGTAACGATTTAAATTCATTTATCTGGTGGCTACGGTAAAAAATAATAAACGTACGGTAACTTATAAGTTCGTGTTATAATTCTGTACCTATACGTGGTTAAATGTGGAGTTCCATCTAAGAAGGAACAGAGCAACCTCAATCAAGCAGTGAAATCTGAAAATCCATCGGCTGAGACTTCGACAATCGATTTCATTGCCTCTAGTTTACCTTTCTATAAATAAACTTGTAATGCCTGCTTCTAGGCTTAGTAAAACTAGCAATTCATTTGTTGGAAACAGAGTCCGCTTCTACAATAAGCTCCCAGAAGACACGTTGAAGATGTCTCTGAATGAGTTCAAAGTTAATGTAAAACGTACACGTAACTCATTGAAAAATCTTATTACCATGTAAAGGATTACTTAATGACAACGAAGCTTGGCAATAATTTGCTCTAATGGCTCTGATACTCGTAGTTCCTTAGTTAAGATGATTTGTGAGATGGTGATAATGAAAAAAAAACCCGGCTGAGTTTGTTGTGGGCTCATCTCAGAACAGGGCGCGTTTGGAACCCTCGTAGCTTTAGTTTTAAGATACCGTATCTAATTATCATCATCATGTTTTATATGTAAGTAATGGACGTCAATATATGTACCTACAGTGTACCTAAATTGAAAAAAATGATTGATTGATTGATATCAGCAGTGTAGCAATGAACTTTAGGAGGTGGATAGGAACTGCCATCTGGATAGCTAGCTGCTAGGTACGTATCATTGCCTGCGTAAATGGTTTTTTTAAATTCCACTTCAAGTTAGCCCTTGACTGCGATCTCATGCTGATGGTAAGTGATGATGCAGTCTAAGATGGTAGCGGGCTAACCTGTTAGGGGTATGCTAGTTATATTAAACCCATACCCATAATCGGTTTCTACACGCGCCATCGTGAACGCTAAATCTCTTAGCGGCACGTCTTTGCCGTTAGGGTGATAACACTGGTAACTAGCCACTGCCACAGCCTCCCACCAGGCCAGACCAGAGAAAATTCAGAGATTATAAATTCCCAAATTGACCCTGCCAGGAATTGATCCCTGCACCTCCGCACGTCAAGACAACAGCGCTCAACATTGCGCCAGGGAGGTCGTCAAACGACATCGATATCGACAATCGACATTGACAATCGACATCGACAATCGACATGGATACATCGATAGCGACAATCGACATCGATATTGACAACCGACCACGACATCGATATCGACAATCAACATCGATATCGACAATCGACCATCAAAATCGACATTGATAACGACAATCGACATCCACCATATTTGACTTTTGTATGTCAAATATGGTGAAGCTGCTTCTATAATAAGGACATACCCAAATTCTCAACGTCCATATACCTGATTTACTTAAAATTAAAAAAAAAACAGCGCGTTAGAAATGGATTTTCATATAGTTTTTCTCCCCGCTTAGCACGTTAGAAATGAAATTTCATACATCTTTCCCTCCCGCATATTGGTTTGTAGCAATGACGTACTTTCTACCTCGTTTTTAAAAAAGAATGAAGGTACTTTCCGAGCGGGTGTAGTATAAATAATATTGATAGTAACTTGTGCGCCTGTGTATGGGCGTCATTACTCACGGCCATCACTCTTGCCCCCTTCTCGGTACACGTGCTCAAGCCTCACGTGCTAGCGCCATTTGTCCTCCACGTTTCACCAGACTACAGTGATCTATGCAGACAGTATAAATATCTACTATAGCTACGTTTACAAACATTTCTCTTCTACGCCATCTATAGTTTTGATCTAGGTCTCTACTCTCTACCTGTACATATTGGACCCATGTGGATTGTGAGTTGTGACGGAAGCTGCGTTCAACATAGAGCGTTGTTGTATGTAAGTAAGTTAGTACGTAGGTACTGTCATAGAACATAATACTTATAGGTGCTGCTGTTCGTATATTATTATGTCACATAATATGTTCCTATGTTGGGAGTTGGGACAGCATAATCCAATGAAGAGCGAGCAAATGAAAAAGTTGTTGAAATTATTGATGATAATATAATTAGAACTAAAACTCAACTTATTAGCAATGTTATAGTGTGGTAGGTAGTAGGTACCTATAGATATTTCAGATACATCATCCATTCCAGAGATAGGATGTAAGTACTTTCTAGTTTGCAGAGAATATAAGCACCGCCAAGATAATTGCATAATAATATGAAATAGCTCAATCAATCGCTTATTTGCTTGAAACATTATCTGCTCATTAGAATGACGCAGTCAGATTTGACTCGCGATAGCCTTGCGATAGCCCGATAGCACAGTTTAACGAAATACTACCAGTTGTTCGACGCCTTTGAAGTCGAGCGATGCCGCCGCTCGTGTAGGTATATACGTGTTCCTACGCAAATATGCAAGGGTTGTCACAAAATTGTAATTAAAATAATTTTCGTTATTATTATTCTCATATTATTTTTATTAACATAATATCATGTACATACTCGTAGGTTAAAAAATTATATTGAACAAGGACATTTTTTTTGAGTTCCACACCCAAAGAATCTACTTAGAAAATCAATTATTATTCTGAATTATTTACTAAATATAACTTCATGTAATTATAACGACAATTATGTTTCTTTGAACAAACCAAATACTTACTTACGATTAGGTAGGTAGGTAGGTACATAATATTATCACATAATATTTTGTAGTTACACTCTATTCAGTCTGGTAAATTATTCTTTGCGTTTCTACAAAATATTAAAACTTATACCTACTTAGTTTAAGTTTGGCAATGGCTTTAATCAGACTAGTAGGTATAGGGCCCCCATCAACGATTTATCTTAATTGGCTTTGTATACCCTGTAATGCTTATAATACACAATCCTATGCACTTAATTAATCGAGACTTTTGGGTTCAGTTTAGTAGATTTTTTTTAACTTAACAGTTCTTCGTAAGCTTATATATAGCTTGTAATTCGTATAGCATCCGTAGACAGAACAGTAATGCACCATTTTATGATAAAACTTAGTAAAACGACACTTAAAATATTTAAAACCACGCTCACGTAAGCCCTCGTCCATCAATCACGCAGACTACGCGAGTCTGCGTGCAGCGGGCCGCGCCGCCCGCGCTCCGCAACCCACCCCACCGTTGCTCTGTACAAGTACATTCGTAATAGGACTGTATATTTCAAGGCTGTGCCGATAGTGTGGACGCCCGATGCGGCGGTGCGGCGGCCGGCGGTGCGGCGGTGCGGCGGTGCGGCGGTACGGCGGTGCGGCGCGGCGGCGGTACGGCGGTGCGGCGCGGCGGCGGTGGTTTGGAGCCGTGACTCAATCAGCAGTCAGCACAATGAACTGCCGAGCTCGCGTTATATTATGCGTAAGTACTGTAGGCACTTGTTACAATGTAGCACGGACAACGATCAGTTGTCGAAATAAATCCACCGCTCTGCTCCTATACTTTACATCAGGGAGACCAAACGTAAACCATCTATGTTTTTTTTAATTTTTTTTTATCCACTACAAGCTAGCCCTTGACTGCGATCTCACCTGATGGTAAGTGATGATGCAGTCTAAGATGGACATAAAGATTATTCATACGGTTGGAAACGTGAATCACATCACACACGTAATGTGATCAAGCCATTTTTCAGTAGAGAATAGGACTTAGTAACCTACCTAGATTCTAAACATACCTATCTACTTAATTCTTTTTTGTTTTTTCTATAACAACGAACGATTAGATACCTACGCCCAAGCTATTTTTCATAGTCGAAAGATGACATCACAAAACACAACAACCGCAGAAAGTTTTCAATGATCATTGATCAAAGAGTGGCAGCAGACTGCAGACCATAATATGTTTGTTGAAATTATGACGAATGACGATGATTCCACCAATATAAACCTTAGCGTATAGTAAGTACCTACTATTATAATATATTCTGTGACCGTAAAGTATACCTACCTAGTATCTACTTCCGATTCCCCGTGGTTCCTAGAGAGCTAAAAGTATGAGAACGTTGTGTGGTTGAGCTGTCGGAAAACAGGAATAGTCCTCAACATACACGTCTGGTGTGGACACTGGCCACTCGCCGCGGCTGCATCACAATAAACATCTCGACACGGTTTAGCGTCGCGCAACAGACTGCTGTTTATTTTTCGATTAATTTAACCGCGCGCGATGCAAGAGGAACACTCGCGCTAACAAGAGGAAGTGAAACGGGGCGGAGGTGCGGGGAGGGTGGAGGAGGCGACGAGGGGGGGGGTCATAAATACATCACTCGAAATGAATCGCTCTTGGAACCGCCCGCTCTGAAGTTGGAGTCGCCAGTCGCCACACGGTGTTGTGATTTCGCTAGATGAAGAGATGAAGGGAATTTTATTTTATTAATTATATTATCCTACCTATCGGTACGTGTGTAGTTAGTTAGGTAGTAAGTACTAAGTACCTAGACTTACCTCAAAATTACTTCAAATTGGGCAAGACTTTTCGTAACAGTAAATTTCTGCTCAGAAAAAAAAAACAAAAAGGCGAAAACACAAGGAAATCTGAACGCAAGTGGTGTAAATCTATACTTAGTACTGAGGTAGCTTTTTTTCGAAAACATCAATGATCGAGATCCATAAGCAAGCAGGTAGGATTAATATCGCCAGATCTTGTCAAAGTTTCCTCCCGAGGTTAAAAGCATCGTACCTGCCCACTGGACACCCGGACGACGAATAGGTATAGAGTCGCTAAAATAATGGTTCTAAAATACCTATCGAACGGAAAATGAAGCAATGCGTTTTTACTGGACACTGTAGGTAGGTAATGCACGAGTAGAGTAGGCAGGGTATCAGTAGATAGCAGGTAGGTACCTACGTGTACGTATACTGCTAGGAATGCAATGTGTGCAATATTTTCATTAACTAGCGTTAAAAGTTCATTCAAAGAGATCCTTAATTAATATGGACATGGGCGTGCGCAAAAAATAAGATGAGCCATCATTACCGACTACCTAGTACTTACCTATTATACCTCTATAGGTGCATAGTGCATACCTACCTGATAGTTGATACCACACGAGTATATATCGTTGATACTAGGTACCTACGTGTTACGAAACGACTGAGCACAGCCAAATTAATTAAGATAATAATATCGTAACTTGCAGATGGATATTATATAGCAACGTGAATAGCAAAATGTGTGACCCATGTTAGGTATTTCGTAGCATAATTTAATTAGTCCTCTTATGAAACTATGAATCGTCGAGATAGATTCCAGTTGGTGTCGCGCCAACAAGCCGCCGCGACATCAAAGCGACAAAACACACTGTCGTGTCGCCATAAACCACTACTACCTTATTAATAAACAACACGTAACGCGTGTCACCCTATCCTCAGCCCTGTCTGTTCCTCACGAGTCGCGACACTCGCGAGTCGTGCTATCCGGCGGTGTGCGCAGACCACTGGACAGTGACAAACTATTGTTTAATCTGTTGCTATTCCGGGCCGCGCTCGTGTTGGGTGTTGGTGATATAAATAATTAAGTACTGAATGATGAAAATATACCTACTTAAATCAATAATGAAAATGGCTGTTACAGGCTACAGCTTAAAGCAGCGCGTTCCGAAAACTTAATACTATTATAAGAAGGTAGGTATAACCTGTTCTAGGCTAATGGGTATCTAATGCTATACAGAGAGGTACATACCTAGTCTTTCTCGATTTATGACACCGATTGTCCTCCTCGCTCATTACCGTATAGTATGGTAAGGCGAGCTAACAAAGACTCTCACATACCGGAAGCAAATCTCCATTCTCCAAACATGCAGACAATTCATGAAATGTTGATCGCAATTTACTCACAAGTGTATCGCGTGAGGAGCGAGCGAGCGGCGGCTGACGACCGCGTCACAAATACTAGGTATACAGGATAACCAAATGTGTTCAATTGTTCTCCTGAGATTAAGCGACGCAGCGCAGCGCGCGGCGCGGGGCGGCGGCACATTCCGCGCGGGATTTATTGACGCCGCGGCCGCCGCCGACCGATTTAGTTCGGATTAAAACAAAGGTAAATGTCGCCGCGTATTTTTAGTGCCGCACTAATGCGTCGCCCCGCGCTCCCCCCGCACTCCCCCCCGCGCATCGCTATTGTAAAACCGCCGTTATCCACTAATAAAAGCGCCCTAAATCACCCTCATTAATGCCCCAGAGAATGACGACTGCCGCGTTACGACCGACTAGACACCACTATTTGTTTTGGAACCATCGACCGATCCCCGTTATTGCCGTGTACCAATTACGTAAATTAGCGATGAAAATATCATATCGATATCGGTGCAGTTATGCGTCGCGATGACAAACAGGGCACGGCTGCGACACGCGCGGCATCCTCAGCCGCACAAATCGCCTGCTCAATTCGCAAAAAGCTGTCCGCGTCGCCGCTCTGTCTACCGCCGCCGCGCGCCGCCACAGCGACCCGGCGAGCCTTTATTTCCTCTGCCCCAAACCCGAAAATCACTCGTGCCCCACTTGGACATAGGGCGTTGTGAATCCAATCTCTTGACCTTTCTTATTCGCCATTTTGTTTTTGTTTGCGGCCATCTCTTACTTTAATGGAGCGGTATGCCGAAGCGCGGTTTATTTTGAGTGTCCACCGGCGAAACATTTCCATTCGTTTTGCCGTGAGGGATAGTTTCCTCCCGAGATGCAGATAACACGCCGCGACTGATATTCATTTCAATTCCAATATTACTCAACTGACATAATAAAATGAATGTAATAATAAATATGTACGGAATGGTGAGGCGGCATCGCGCGACTGGTTTTCGCCAATCGTCAAATATTTGTCGCGCGCCGGTCGCTCGCGGCTCGCGCCGGCTGCCATTGATCACTCGTTAACAATTGCATTATTCACATTTCTCTCACATTTTCCAAATTATTGGATTCATTAGTTTTTGTGAAAACTCAAGACATCTATGTACCTACTACCTAGGTTCTTAGGCTAGGCCAGTCTTTCTCAAACCTTGTTCTGGCATGGCCCGGTAATTTTCACACTGCCCCTTCGTAACCCACCTAATGAAATGAAATGAAATGAAACGCAATGAAATGATTTTTTTATTTCATGTAGGACAACTTGTGACACTTATAATACGTCAAGACTCTACCACCGGTTCGGAAAAGTGTTTCTACTGAGAAGAGCCGGCAATAAACTCAGCAGTTGCTCTTTTCTTAAAAAGAAAAAGGTTACAATAAGTAACATTACAACACATACATTACGTTACACTGACAATACTTTTAAACCCAAGCTGGTTCCATTAGGAAAAATAATACACATTTATTAATAGTAAAAATGTTTTATTAATACTACTATTTTGGTATCGCCTATTTAGTCACTTTTTAGTGCGAAGTATGGAGCTGCTGCTTTTTTTTTTCAAAGAATCCAAGTTCATGGAACATGACGAAAGTTTAATCCTAAGATCTGGTTCCACTTCAAGTCGGTTTCTATATTAATTTTTAAGGTATAAACTAGTGTTGAAAACCCAGCTTCACATTTATAAGTTGTGACAAAAGGCATTAAAAAAGTTATTGCTTGATGAGCTAATTTTGTGTGTTCTCGACGACAAGATTTAAACCAAAAATCTATCAATGGTCTTGTGTCAAATATTATCAAATGTGTAATTCCGCTTGCGAATATAAATTACGACGCGTCGATCGATGTCAGGTATTATTTTTAAAACAAGGCGGGAATGTTGCGACCCGGTATTTAATTTTGATGGTACGGTACCGGGTCGCGACCCGGCTAATGGGAAACGCTGGGCTAGGCAATAGGCATATTATTATTATATCACATACTTACTCGTGTGCCAATAATTTATACATCTAACAGAGCGAACGCGGAACGATACGTCAATGCGGCAATGCACTTATGTAGCTCGGTATGTTTTCGTAGACATTCGCAAGTAGTTAAATACCTACCTACTTACAATTTAAAGGAAATTATAAGCGCTAGAGCCATGGACGTATGGAGTGGGACGTATGGCGTGGTATGACGTATTTTAATAACACGCTATTACTAAGTACCTACTTACCGTTAGCATGCCGTAAAGATCAAACGCAATTTTCTATTATTCTATGACTAGGTAAGCACTGTACTAAGATGCGATGAGAACCCAATGACTGAGTAGGTAAGTACCTAAGTAGATACCGCAAACAAGAAACAAATTTTACAGCCGGATTCACAAATAAAATACCGGCAGCTAGTGAGGATGAGCTGAAATACCGGGGCCATCCATCCATAGGTACTTACAACAGGAATTATCTCAAAAAACGATCATAACTCGGCGTATCGACAAAGCCGCAGCGGAACACTTTTTACGTCGCTACTTACATGTGTTTTGTGCAGAAAAAAGCAGGCGGCTAATGTAAAGTGAAGCCGCCATTAGCGAATGCTGGTCAATTAGCGGCGCGGGATACATATCGCGCGTTTGTCGCTCGAGTGCGCGTGCGTGCGCCGGCGGCCGGAGTCCACCACCGCCGCCACATCACTCCGCGCCGCTCGTGGTGAACCATGCACGAGCCTCAATA
The DNA here is from genome assembly GCA_923060345.2 of Erebia aethiops. Taxonomy (NCBI): domain Eukaryota; kingdom Metazoa; phylum Arthropoda; class Insecta; order Lepidoptera; family Nymphalidae; genus Erebia; species Erebia aethiops. The sequence continues at coordinate 14,317,360 of OV281081.1, read as the reverse complement.
GTTAACATACTTCCACATAATTGTACTTGTAATACCGAAGTATGAAAATCCATGAATTATGAATACTTATTATCGTAGAGATTTCCGAGAAATACCTAGCAGTCACAAATTCGAAAGCAAGCTTACCCCATTAGGTTGTTCTGCATAAGGTATAGGTACCTAAGTTTAATTCGTTATCAATAATCCGCGACTATAGGTGGTACAATATAGGTATGTGGTACAGTGTGTATGCCGCACTTACCTATAGCTCGCGATATTCATCACGAAATCTTCCAAACTACTCTCAACGTACGTTTCACTCCGATACTGGAGCATCTTCAGGAGATGTTGACTTGACAATTCACGATTGCAGGATAAAATTTGACAAGTGTAGGTATTTCATAATTCATACAGGATCAAGAACACCTGAGTTTCTAACTGGTTCTTAAAACTGCCCTTGTAGCTGATTTCACCGGCAATGCCCAAGAGAACATACCTAATCCCAGTTGCACACCTATTGGTCTTAGGTTACTCTAAAATTGACATCAATGTTTATAAGATTAATCCTGTATTTCTTCTTAGTACCTACCACAGATCACGGAAACAAGGAGATGTGCTAAGGGGGCGTGTTGCGTGCGAACTCATCAGGCACAAAATAGGCCTGATGGCCGTTTTTGTCTTTAGTCGCATGTCATTCAAAGATTGGTTCACTTCTCTCGGTTTTTAACAAAATGCCGCGTTGTTCAGTGGTTGTTTGTAAAAATTCAAGCTGCAAAGTGAATTACATGAAAGATGGCATCTCATTTCACACGTAAGTACAAATAAATTGTTGTAATTTTCCATTAAAATCAATAAAACATTATTTAGTGGTATCATAATGTAATAGAGTGACAAGTCTATATCTGATTATGAACAAAAACCATTGCTTGCTTAGTAGAAATCTATCAATGAATCGGCCAGTCTTACGACGCAATGGTTAAGTGTTCTTTACCGATTCTTTCACTAGCACGATAGATCAAATTTCGTAGTTCGGCCGCTGTCGGCGTGCCGTGAACTAGAGATGTGACGATGCAGGTACGAGTACAATGCAGTTGTCGATATTTTAGCGACCAAACGATGATCTGTGATACAATAATTAATAGTACCTTAATTATAACTTAGTAAACAATTATTGCTATTTTAACGTTTAAACTATCGTGAGTAAAATTCATTATAACTATATTTTTAGTCATAATTATTACTATTTTTTTTAATGTAAGTACTCGACTTACTTAGCTGACGAAACGTATAAAAAATATACTAGGTGAATTAATATAATGTCAATTTACGTAGATACTCATTACTCATTTATTGATATATTTAATGTCACTCTTTAATATTAATATTTAAGATATCCGAAGGATGCAGAAAGAAAAGAAAAGTGGATAAATGCTACAGGAAGAGGTCCAAGCTGGTTTCCGACGAAAAATAGCACAATATGCTCGTATCACTTTGAGCCAAAGTGCTTTCAACCATTGAAGATGGTTCGTCGGCTCTTCGAATGGTCAATCCCAACATTGAACTTGCGTTTTGTGTTGACTGTAAGTTAATAATACCCACTAGATGATGCCCGTGACTTCGTCCGCCTGGATTAAGTTTGTTTTAATTTCGCGGGAACTCCTTAATTTCCGGGATAAAATAGTCTAGTAATTTCTGAGTGAAGTAGGTACAAATTCTGTACTTACGGGACATGGCTGTTTCGGTAAGTACTTGCACCAGATTGCGAAACGGGAGGAAACAGCCATCTGTCATGAGTGTGGTACTCCAGAGGACACAGCGCACCATACCCTAGTGGAAAATGTTATGGAGCTGAAGGAGGCTGCGGAACGGGAACGAGAGCTGGACCCTAACGCTCCACTGATCCGCAGAAGACGACAGGGGGGAAGAAGGCGACGCTTCGCTCGCCTTTTCCCGCCTTAGTATAGGTGTCTAGGACCCTATGGTCGGTTCAGCGTCGTGATGTCTCAGTAGCCTTGGGACCCTGAGACCTCTCTTTGTAGACGCGGACTGTGCTGCTGGTTTTTTAGTGGGTATTCTGCTTCCATCTGTGAGTCCCACATACCCGCCTTGTGCGGGATGCGTAAATGCATTTTTCCAGCAAAAAAAAAGTACAAATTCTGTGTCTAGTTGGGACGTTCGGGTGATATTTTCGTCGCCCAAGGGTGGTTAAAGTATATTTAATAACGAGGAAGTAAGAGCCACTTTACGAGCAAAGGTCTTGTAAAATAATTTTTCGATTAATGTGTACTTAAAATTCACCCAAACAAACAAACAACCAAACAAACTTGAAGAAAAAAGTGTTGTAATGTGCACAAAAAGAACCTCGTCCTTTTTTCGGAAAGTCGGTTAAAAATAATCTAATATGAGATGATTTTTTACATCTTATTTTTGGTACACAAGTAAAATATCACTTTTCATAATCGGTAGTCATTGTCAAAAACCCAAATATTAAGAAATTTAGCATCGATAGATCCATTTTAGTCAACCACTAATTGTATCATATTTGAATTTTGCACAGCACATCGACAACGTTTTACGTTTGTGTGAGTAAGATGCACGGTGATTGAAATTGAACCCTGTTAGGTAAACAATAAAGTGTATATTTGTTCGTGCCTCATGCACTGATCTATCGGTATGCGTGTGTGTGAGTGAGACTTCTTGTCTATTGTATTTATTTAGTTGCTTGTATTGGTAGCAGGTAGTAGGGATAGGTAGGGATAAACTGGAGACAGCAGGTTTCAATACAATTTGATACATAGGCATATCTCCCTTGTTTCCGTGATCTGTGGTACCTACCTACTGTAAACCGCTTTCTTTTGAGCAGTCCGGTGCTCAGTAGGTACTGGTTCCGAAAGTTAGTAGCATTTCATCTATGGTATTGGGCTGGAGATGAGTTGAAATGGTGATGAGTGGTGACATGATTCCCAGGTATCTACAATAATGATCCACATTATACCAATGACTAGGTACGTATTACCTATAACCTACCTACCTCGTAAGGAGGTCGCACTGTATATGGTGGTTAGTTTGTAATTATTACTTTCCTAAGGTAGAGACCAGCGTTGTACCTCTACCGGGGGTAGAGATTGAGAGCGAAGAAGATTGAAAAAAAAGTATTTATTTACTATTTTGCCACACATTACTTTTCCTCAAGGTATGCTACCCCGGCGCCTGCACCACCACCAATAACAACAATGAGCTAAACTGCCAAAGTAACAGAAGTGCCGGGACTACGTAATTGGATATCCTTCCTTTGTTTCTTAATCGTTAACGCATAAATGGACGACGAACTGAGTACCTATTGGCTATAACCATAAACAGCCAACTGTTGGGTCAATTAGTAAAGTGTCAACGATCATCGCTCTCGGCTCGTCTATTTCCGGCGGCTTATTGTCGACGGGAGCTGTTAGCGCGCGTTTATTTAGTGGATGCCTCCGGAGCCGCCTGAGCCGGGTTAAGCCGTTAATCGCCGCACGGCAGCAGCGGCAGATGTCGCGCCCGGTCCGACGCTCTTGCTGCAAGCTTCCAATGAAACGCGTGACGGCAGCGTTTAAAATCCAGCGCAACTTCGTAGCTACATTGCGCTTTGTATTATGACATGTTTGATACAGTTTACTTTAACATAAATCGTAGTCTTTCACTCACATTCTGTCTTGCAGGCCAAGCACACAAAGCTTAGTTTTTTACTTTTTTAAGTAAAGCTAAGCTAAGAACTTAGCAGGCACATAACGGTCGAAATATAGCGTCGAAAACTCTTTAATTTTCCGGGATAAATCAAAATCTCTATGCCAAATTTCAACCATTGCGCGTTGGGGCGTGATTGAGTTACAAACATCCTTACATCCATACATCTAATTACACGCCATCTTCTTTCTTTATGTAAGTGAAACCAAGGTATGATACTCGTAGCTCTTAGGCTGCCTTTCCACCAGAGATGTGCTACGACGCTGTCTCAACTCTCAACTCCACCAATATAGGGGCGCTCGATTTACATAGCTTAGATCGCTAGATAATAGACCAAAAATTAGGTGTTAGTGGGAGTTACATTAGGACATAATGTGGTGCGACGCGAAATCAGCGTGTCTTTATGATTGTTCTTGGGCTGCAAGTAACTGGCGATAAGTTTTGCTATCGCCACGCGTCGTGTTTGTCTCCACCCCGGGCGCAGGCGGACGTGCTGGCGCGCTCAGCCCCGGGATTAGCACGAGAGGCAGCTCCTCATGTCGCGCGGCGATGCTGTATTGTGTTCAAACATTATTACTATCTGCCAAACAACATTTAACTTTTCAACCCTCCACAGCTAATCGGTGTCAGCTTTTAACCCCGTACAAAACATGAGCTGTTTTAGTTTCAAACATGAGAAACATGTCCGCGGGCTGTACACAATATGCGAACATATAATATATTACCTACCTATCTACTTTTGCTTTTGTCGTCCTGAAGATGGTTAAACCTACATTCAATATCAATTGAGTATATAGAAAAAGTTGATTGACTCACCCGAATGATTGTTATAATATACAAATAGTTATTACATTAAAATTGAAAACAAGCAAAAAATTATAATTATTTTGATAATAATATAATATAATTTTCCACCAACTGACCTGTAGAGTCGTTCGTAGAGCTTCGTCTACGAATACGTAGCAAGGACAAATACAAAATAAGAGCTACGAAAAATATAAAATTCAAATTCTAATTTAGCAAAATAAACAGGAATTATAGCGATATGTGTCGAGACGCGTTTTGCGTTTAATTCTTTTTACTTTAGCTACGTTCTATAATATGTCAAGTAAATATTAATACCTAAGCAATAACACTATATCGGATCAATGTAGCGAGTGTAATTAGTTCTAATGTATAGCTCCTTGCAACCTCGTCGACTCTGGCTGTAGTATCTAGTAAATTCCAAAGCAGAATTAGTAGCATTGGTACCTGTTAGGCATTTGAAATGCCTACAAGGCCTTTAAGACCTCTCCCCCTACCCTCCCGCACCTCTTCACTACACTATTTACTACTTAAATTGTTTACGCATTTGTTAAATATCTACCTACAAGTTCCTACATGGAAAAATGTGTGATTTAGCTTGCATCCACGCTACCTAAGTAGGTACCTATAGTATTACAACGCCAAAGTGTGTCTACTTTATAATGTTTGTTGTAATCTGTACGTACGCGTCTGTAAAATGATATTTAACGGACCATCTTTAGGTAAGTATATCATCCGAAACCGGTTTTGTTGCAATTTGGGCGGACGGACATAAGTAGGTAGGTATACCAGATACTTACCTACCTACGAAACTCCATAGAATCTAAGATGGGATGTTACTCGCAAGCGAAGTCACAGATACATATAGGTACCTACACGAAGGACGTGAACTAGGCACTACGTAAGGCTACTTTTTATCCCGGAAAATTAAGGAATTGCAAGACATTTTAACAAAAAATTATAATTTTAGGTAGATACCTAAACCTAATTAAACCTAGGTACAGCTATGTGTAGTGTAGTGTGCAGTTACACCAAGGTGTTGTTTGTGACATTCCACTGTGTAAAAACTGCCATTGCCACTGTATTCCTACTCAGCAGGTATGTTTAGTTTAGGTACTCGTGTTCACAGAATTCCCGCTAAAGCTACGAGGAGGAAGGTCTAGGTATAGATAGATAGGTACTGTCCCATTACATGGCGACTTCTTATTAGTACATGGCTCCACACGCAGGGTAATTGAGAACCTAGGTACTAGGTAGGTGCCCTAACTATTCAGTTATGTAGTTAATACATAGGCGTAATTCTACATAAGAAATAGCCCGCCTTAACTGACTAATTATACTGTTGGTATTTTGGCTCCCTGTCACACGAGTTGAGCACCTATTAATGTACGAATAGAGTCGCAAACGCTGTAGAGGTAGAGCGCAACGATGTGGTAACGATTTGCCTTCAATGGCTCAGCGCCAGCCTTCGTAGGAAGTAGCTTTGATATTAAGAATTGTACACACGAACCATACAAGGCGTCAGTCGAAGTTTAAGAATGACGAGATAATGTCAGTGTACGTAGCCCAGTCACCCCCCGCGTGGCCCAGTAATTAAGGTACCTACTACCTAATGAGAAACAATAACCAATAGACATAGTTGTCGTAGAATATAGTGCAGGCTGTTGTAGGAATTTGAGTTCTGTGACCACCAGAGCTTTATTTATTTTATTTTCATGTTAAAAAAGTCCTTTACCTACTCCTAAAACTGCGCGTGTTACGGATTTGACCCTACGATCGACTATCGAGCGGTTCTAGCCTAAGTGTTCAAACACAGATGGGGTTCGATAGGCTTATACTATTGTCTGCTAAAACCTTTGCAAAACTCTTCATCAGCGCTCCAAGTAAAATTACTCAGTATACAGGACGAAAACGCAAAAACGCCTTTTATAGAAACAAAAGCCGCGAGAGGCATGCGTGTGTACTTTAGCTATTAGCTAGCTAGCGCAGCCGCTGCTGGGGCCTGCCACTCGTGTAACGTGTGCTAGTTGTACGTACTTAAAGGCAAGTCCATTATAGGGTATAATTATGTGTCAACATCGATATCTCACCTTAGTGGCGATGTGCACCAAAGAGAATATAACTACTACGTTTTATGGAGGCGGGAAATATGTATAATGGCGGCGGAACAAGTCGGGGAAGAAAGAATTGGAATAAGAGGCAAGAAAACTAGTTTTCATATAAAGGAGAGCTGATGTGCACTGCGCCTAGTAACTAGTGAGTAGATCGGGCGCGCCGGCGCCGCCCCGCGCACCAGCCTGCCGGCGCGGCGCCGCACAGCCTCCGCGGCTGCAGCCTGCAGTGGCTGCATTTATTTTTTCTATGGGCTGCATCATGCATGCTGCCACTTGCCAGCCACTGATTGTGCACTATGATAATACCCGCAGATTTTTATCTCGACTGTACAATATTAATTGATTGAATGCCAATAGATTTTAACAAATACAAAAATAAGTAGTAAGTAAACATTGCTGTAATGGTGTAAAATCAATAGTGTACAGGTAATGTTAAAATATGTAGCTATGACTTCCTAACTAGAAAAATCTACCTAACAAAGCAATAATAACTCTAAAGTGTAACTCCTGAAAGTATAACACGAAATATCAAATAACTGTTACGTCAACAAGTCAAGTCTATTTGATTTTTACAAATTCTGATATTTTTTTTCATACAAAATTCAAAATTTTTAAATTGGCTAACGCGCCGCGCGATTATCTCACCGGTTAGGTACTTATCGATCGATTACTGCCTATACTAAAACCAACGTACCTACTACCTACTATTTATTACCTATTCTGTGCTAAAACACAGTGTCTAAACTCTAGAAATAATTTAACTTCTTTGTTCTGTAGGTACCTACCTCTAAAGTCTAGACTAGATTTCTTTGGTAAATATACCTACCTACCAATTTAGTTTTGCAAAAATTTCTATACTACGAAAGCTTTTCAGTACTGTTTAGGTATTAGGAATAGATTAACTTATTGAAGGTAGGTATAGCTCCGCACACAGTAGGAAAATGCTCGAACAATTTTCATCAATAAATTATGCGCGTTGGCATTCGCCGTAAATTCAGACAAGTTCATGTTGATCGTGGAGGCAGCACTGAAGAGAGCAAGCTGAGGTACCTACACAAGTAGCCATCCTACCTAATTGGGAATATTACATTATAATGAGGCAAGCAGTCCACACGTGTCAACGCCGCTGAGCTGCTAACGATCCCTCACTTCCTGTTCCTACGGAAGGTTGAGACATGTTTGATGTAACTTGGGCTGTAGGTACATAGGCTGTATAACTGCTGTTGTCACCATTCCCTTCCGGGGCGGCACCTGTGCTGTGAGTTGTGACCCCGGGATGACGTGTCAGTAAGAGGTAGAGGTACCTACTTATCTAATTAAGTGAGAATATAGGTAGGTAGGTACTATTTCTACAAGGTTCACTTTATCGTATGAATCTTGCCAAGCAAGATAGATAATATGATATGAGGTAGGAAAAATAACGAAGAGAATTTGATTGTTATGAATTAGTACTACATCTGTGGTTATGAACTTATAGTTAGGTACTTACGACTTACCCATTTATGTCGGTTTCCTTATTCAATGAGGTATAAACTATAAAGTATAAACCAACAGTCAACACTTATGTAATTAGCATCTTACTTAATATTATAAATGTGAAAGTTTGGATGGATGTATGGATGTTTGTTACTTAATCACGTCCCAACGGCTGAACGAATCTGACTGAAATTTGGCACAGAGATAGATTATAGTCTGGAATAGCACATATTCTACCCTAGCTTTTTATCCCGGAAAATTAAAGAGATCCCGCGGGAACCAAAAACCTCAAACCACGCAGACGAAGACGAAGTCGCGCTAGTACCTAATATAGTGTAATGATAAGAATGTTCGGGAATGAAAGCGGCTCTTGATATGTAAGTAGTTCTTATTATATTAGGATGTTTTGTGAGATGGTGATAATAAAAACCCGACTGAGTTTGTTGTGAACTCTTGTGTGCGTTTGGAACCCTCGTAGCTTTAGGTAAAGTCCGACAAACTCATCTGGCCCCAGCCCGGTGGCCAAAATTGGAACTAATTTGTATGCCTTTTAAGTGTTTGTTTTTAATGGATATTCAGATCGAACGACGCGCCTATTCTTGAAGCGCAAAAACCTACTCTTAAATTGAGTAGGTTCACGAACAGGCGATTAGTCACTCTGTGGACGTCGTGACGCTTAACGTGTGCTACAAGTGTCAAATTAAATTAAATTATGCCGTGTTGTGCCGTTCCTACATGTAAAAATGCTGCTGGTCCCAAAAAGAAACAGGATGGGATCACATTTCATGTGTAAGTAGCTAATTCAAACATTGTTTTATTTAATTATTGAATAAATTATTTTGTTTTCAATTGTCAAGGGCAATGATGCGTCCATTTCGTTAGTGTTGCCAATATAACATTTTTGATTTTCCCTACTTCTGATTACTAAGGGATTTATTATTTGTAGTATTTCAATAACTAAATACTAAATGTTTTACCAACTTTAAAAAGAATGTTATGATATTGAAATGTATACTTGGAAATTCGAAATATTCAAATAGATTGTGAACAAATACTATTAAAATTAAAACTATGCTATTAAAATTAAAACTATGCAATACATTAAAATGCTAAAATCTATATATTAAACTAACTATAAAATAAAGGACTTGTCCAAGAACATGAACCAAGACGATTTTAATACACGTGAATTGAGATCCTTAAATATGGCTTATATAGAATAATTTGCACATTTTTAAAGGACCCCAATATGGAGAAAAATACATTTTTATTTTTTAGATTTTTGTCTGAATCTTATCAACAGTAAAGAAAAACTTGACTGTCTTTGTCACGTATGGCATAGGGTGATTGTCAAATGTCACTGTCAGTTTTGTTTATCTTTAACTATTGGTGATTTATTGTTGTATAATATTATTATTATTTTACAAATGACTCAACTACTCAAATTAATATTTATTAATCTTATAATGTTGTATGCACTATGTAGTGGAAAACGGGAAGTTTATCGAAACGGAATATTAATAATCACAACTAATCACTTATCCCAAGTTTTAGTGTTGCCATTAAAAACGGGGTTTTCTAAAATTATTATTTATAAGGTGTTTAATGTTATATTTTTTTTTCTTTGACGTGATGGCAGTTTGGTTCTGGTTCATTGACACTCAGAATAAAAAACTACCCTCCATACTGAACTGGGACATGTCCTTTAGAAAAAACCTTATATTTTTTATTTATTTACTAGCTGATGCCCGCCACTTCGTCCGCGTGGATCGAGGTTTTTCGGTTCCCGTGGGAACTCCTTAATTTTCCGGGATAAAAAGTAGCCTATGTGTTATTCCATTCTATATCATTATTCCAGACTATAATCTATCTCTGTACCAAATTTCATCCAGATCCGCTCAGCCGTTGGGGCGTGATTGAGTCAACATCCATACATACATCCATCCAAACTTTCGCATTTATAATATTTATCTGATAATATGAATATTTAATATTATAAAAATACCTTTTATAAATATTATAAATACTTTTATTACAATAATACAGATATTTGTTAAATTTTAGATTCCCTGCTGACGAAGAAAGGAAAATCAAGTGGACAAAAATCATTCAAAGAGCAAGGTTAGACCAGCTTTGGAAACCATCAAAGCGAAGCGTAGTTTGCTCAATGCATTTTGAGGAGAAATATTTTTATAAGACAAAATGTGGTTTAAAATGGCTGAGGAAAGGAGCTTTTCCAGATCAGGTAGATTATAGAATTTTTCATCAAATCATTATCAATCATCATCATTAGTATATTTATTTTACCTTACTTCGTAGATGAAGAATATATGACTCATAACTTATGATAAAATATTTTAGAATCTGGCCATGGCAGCAGAAGAGTCCGAGTCATGCATGGAAAAATCTAAAGATGTACGTATTAATTATAACTTATTTATAGTATAAATAGCAATATATCTGCGCTATAAACTTTTCACTTTTAACAATCTTATTAAGAGACAATCTTTATTCTACAGTTTTGTAATTAAGTATCCCACTTACGTTTATCCACATTGCTTTTTTTATTTTTGTTTTAAGAATTATAGTATAATTATAAGATTATATTATATGACTTAAAGACTAAATTTTTTTTATTTCAGACTAAACCACCTTACCTTTCACCACTTAAAACAAACTCGGAGATTGGTGATGTAAACGTTTCGGATTTGGACTCTGTATTCGACACGCCGAAAAAAGCAAAATTAAGATCCCAATTGCGCCGCACACAAATACTTTCTAAAAAACATATCCGACGCATAAAAACATTGCAGCAAAAAAATAGACGTCTTGTAAAAAAGAACGAATCCTTAAAAAGCATTCTTAGGAATTTAAAAAACAATCGTTACGTCAATGATGATATTTATGACTTGCTATCAAACGATATTGTAGCAGCTGATATTTTTAATAATATGTACAATAAATGCGTCCTAAAAAAGAAAAAACCAAAATATAATGCTAAGATTAAAAAATTTTGTCTTACGTTAAATTTTCTTTCCCCGAATGCATATAAATATGTAAGGGCAACATTCGAAACGTGCCTGCCACACCCAAAAACGTTGTCCAGGTGGTATTCCAATATAAGCGGGGAGCCTGGATTCTCCGATGAATCGTTTTTGGCTCTAAAAGAGAAAGCATCTTCCGAACGTAAAATTATTTGTGCGTTAATTGCTGATGAGATGTCCATCAGACAACAAAGTTTATGGGATGGGAAAAAAAATTGCGGATATATTGACATGGGATCCGGTACTTCCGAAAACTGTAAAACATTAGCCTCTGAAGTATACGTTTTTTTACTGAATGGCATTAACGATCATTTTAAGTTGCCTCTTGGATATTTCTTGGTGCATGGTTTGAATGCAGAACAAAAAGTTAATTTGATAAAACTGTGTCTCATCAAATGTCATGATGCTGGTGTTAAAGTAGCATCTTTGACCTTTGATGGGCATGCAACAAACATAACGGCTATGAAGTTGTTAGGATGTAAAATAGATAGTGAAAAGGAACTGAGAACCACTTTTAAGCACCCAGTTGACAATTCTGATATAGCTGTTTTCTTAGATCCAGTACACATGTTTAAGCTCATAAGGAATCACTTCGAGTCTAAAAAATACATTCTTGATGAAAACCAGGAAGAAATCAGTTGGAATCTGTTATGTAACTTAAACAATCTTCAAGAAAATGAAGGACTTCACATAGCTAATAAGCTAACACGAAGACATATAATGTTCCGTAATAACATTATGAAAGTTAAACTTGCTAGTCAAGTTTTAAGTAGAAGTGTCGCAACAGCGTTAAAATTTTGTAGGGAGGATGCCAAATTAATTGCGTTTAAAAATTCCAAAGCTACTGAAACTTTTGTACAAAACATGAATGATCTTTTTGATGTATTTAACTCTCGTAATATGAAGCAATTTGATTACAAACAACCTTTGAATAGTCGCAATAAAGAAATGATATATAATTTTTTAGATCGAATGACATGTTATATACGTGAATTAAAAATTAAAAATACTACAAAGAGAAAAATCAAGCAAGATGAAAGACAAGTGGAAGTTATATTAAAAAGTTATAAACCAGTTTTAGAATGTGCGTGTAAAACTGGATTTCTGGGGATTCTTATATGTATTGAGAGTCTGAAATCACTATACGAGAGTTTAGTTGAAATTGACAAAATGCTTGTATTTATACCTACGTATAAATGCAGCCAGGATCACTTAGAATTGCTTTTCGGAATGATACGAATGCACGGGGGACATAATGACAACCCAAATGCACGACAATTTAAAGGCATTTATCGGAAAGTATTATGCCATCTAGAGCTAAAAGCCTCCGATAGCGGCAATTGCATACCTCTGGAAAACATAGGCATATTAAATTGTTCATCTTCGACTAAAGCAATTAATTTTTCCGCGCATTCACAAAGATTTGAAGATAACGATCAGCTTTTTAATGATATTCCAACAGCGTCTATTGAAGAAAATATTGGTGGCAGTATTGCAAAATTATTGTCTTCCGCATTGCCCGAGTTACATGATTTGACAAAATATATCGTAGGTTATATAGCGGGCAGTGTAACTCATTATTTAGTTAAGCATATAAAATGTCAATTTTGTATAGAAACAATGTTAGCATCTGATGTTGAATGGTTTCACAAACTTATTGGTTTGAAGAATAGAGGTGGTCTTTGCTACCCTTCACAGGGTATTTATGATATCTGCTGTATTTCCGAAGCACATGTCCGTAAAATTTCAATTGAAGAAATTGTAATTAACTCAAATGCTCAGCGGCTAGCCATAGTAATATCAATTTATAAGAAATTCATAGGTAAAAATAGCATACTTCACGTGGAGGATAACCACGTAAATGGTCAAAGCCATCGAAATAAACTTATAAGACTTGTGATTGAAAAATATCTAGACATAAGGTTTCATCATTTGTCTAAATGTAAATCTCTGTTAATAAGCTCTAATTCCAAAAGACAATATTTTAGAAAACTTACTCAGCAAAAGGGAAATTAAAATTTGTGTCACGAATTCTTGTATAGGCATAGCTATTCCGCTATTAAAAACAGAAAAAAAAACGATACGTCTCAAAGGTTGCTACAGTTGGTAAGAATATCTATGGACGCAGTATGATTAACTACCTCATAAATTCTAATAACAAAAATATGAAATTAAAACACTTATTTTATATTTTTAATTGAAATGACACCGTCTTTTATTTATTCAACTTGTGTTTTATACTTATTCCATTCATTCATTTCATTAAGAAATGGAAGGAATTGACAGTTATTATTTTCCCTCAAATATGAACTTTTACCCTAAAATAGGGAAATAGTTTGTGAGCTAGCAACATTACGCGGGTGGGAAGAGCGACGGGCGCGGGGTGTTTCTACAGTTTTTGGACACAACGCGCGGCTTGCAATTACGGCTGGATGAGGTTTCTGTTCTGTATTCTGAGGAACGAAACGATTCTGCTCTTCGTTTCTAGGTTCGAACCGCCAGGATGTGGAATGCCCTTCCAGCGCATGTATTCCCTGCCACGTATAACTTAAGTACCTTCAAGGCATCTTCTGGGCGGGTGCCCTTCAACCTAGACCTCATCGTTGCTTTGTATTGATTGTCGTCAAGCGCGAGCATATCTTGCAATAAAAAAAAAAAAACTAGCGATGCTGACACCGGGTCGTGCCGGGTCAGATAGTTTGAAGGACTGTAATAATTATTATCACCATATTACATATTTTTATTGACGTTCAAAATTATAGATAGGTAGGTACCTATTTATATGCTATTTATATACCTACCATAAACATCTTTTGACTTTTATTTTGACAAGGTAGTTCGACAAACTTATCTGAACCCGTGACAGTGTCGCTTTACCTATGAAAACTAAAACAATAAACAAAAAATAAACAGGCTTAAAAATTAGTTCCAATTTTGGCCACCGAGTAAGATAAGTTTGTGCCTATGTACGTGTTCGGTGTTGTTCATGTAGGACAACAGAAATATGAATGTCCTATTATAGATACCTACTTACCTAGTAACTTTTTTTTTAACTCGCACACAGGTCGCTGCTCCAAATCATCGAGTAAGTACCTATATGTACTCATCCAAAGTGGTCTGTACTCCAAATAGACAACTAAGTATACACACTAGGTATCTGCCTACCTACTGAGGGCTGATATAAAAAGCTGCGCGAGACAACAACGCGCGGTGCCGTGATTTATCACTGGGAAAGAGATCTGTCTTATTAAATAGCTGTTCCTTAATGAGATCTCACTTAATTACATCGGATGCCGGAACCGCGCGGCTGCGGCGCACGTGTGACGCGCCCGGCTCGCGACAAGACAAAATATGTCCTAGCTTGTTGCAATAGACACCGGTTTGCCGTGACGCGATGCATCAGGAGGCTATTAGTGCGGTGGGAAGTGCGGCGGTCACGCTCTGTCGCCGCTAACGGTTTGTTTGTTTGTCTGATGCCGCGCGGGTCGGTCACACAGCCGCCGCTAATGAACGCGATTGCGCGTTAACTATTAGCGTGGGCGGGCGGGGCACACCGCACATCTGCAGTCTGCACACGTCTTTAGCATCACCGCAATAACAACATACCGAAAAACCGAAATGGCAATAGCTAAGTCACATGTACGTTAGTTGTAAGTATAGTAGGTACGCTATGAGCGGGAATGCAGGCAATGCAGCACAGCGGCAAATCAACAACGCGTGAAGGTACCTTCACGCGTTGTGAAAACACTATAGAAAACACTCTATACAACTCATCAACTCTATAGAACTCTATTTGTGGGAAATCGAAGGAACAATAAAGTAGACATCCAGCTGGTCTCGCTTTGGAGGCTGGCCCACAAGATGACGAGCACATTTCCACTGTCGAAGGTAAACGTGGTGAATCGAGATGTTCTCCCTAAGTACAGTACCTATTAGGTATACCTCGATCTGCCTACCTATTGATTGACACTTGACAGGTCTATCCTTTAAAAGGTGAGGACTGAGGACACTGAGGAGAGGTTGGTAAATAGGTTAGAAATCAATGCATAAACATACTTGCTTAGTCTCAGACTATTCATACACCATTAATTGGTAGAATGTATAATAAGGCTCTCAAACTGTACCTAATCATGTCAACTTTATATCATCTACATTCTCATGAATAAATTATTGTTTACTGATTATTTATTTATTTATTCATTTTTTGAATAGATACTTACTCGGTGGTAGGTACTAACTACTAATTGTACTTACATTATACTGTACATTTCCTATTTTGTATATAGAACACCGCGACTGGGTCCGTCTGTACAAGGCTATACCTAGACAGAGAAATTTTTAGTTTCTGTACCTAGCGGGCTAGTTACCACTCTACACTACATACCTATAAACCCACAGGTAGGTCGGAACATAGTGACTTCTATGCGTTTTACCATCAACTAACTTAGTTATTAGAAGCCCCTTTACCTACCTACCACACGTAGACCACTGCACACCCGCGTTAGGTTGACCAGCAAAAACCTACCATCGAAAAACCAAAAAATTGCTCGTTAAATGTAAATTCTCAATTTCATCTCGCTTAGTGCAGTATTATTTTATAATGACACTATTATCTCACGTACCTAAAGTCCCTTAAATATCTAAGGATTAGGTATAAGTAATTCTAAAACACGAACGTCAACAATATTAAAACAATACGGATTTATGCGATGGTAATACGCCCCCTGTTAACTTCAAGCTGAGCTCTACAATTTCGTGACGGAATTATTTCCGTATCATGTGCATATCTAACTCACGGGGCATTATCAGTGTGTAACGCGATCTGCCTCCGCGGCCGCCGCCGAGGGCGCGATCAACACATCGGGAACTAATCGACTCTCACTCGGACGCGAGCTAATTACTTTCACACAGATAACTAATATAGCGGTGTGATACTGCGCGCGTAAGTGGCGCCGTCCATTAGCATAAATAAGCGGCGACAAATTCACGCCGCGACGCTGTTTGTTTTACGATTTATTTGTTTCCCGGGAATGTGTCCCAAAACGCGGGTAAGTGGTGTTAGATGCGGTGGCGATGCTACTGTAAGATGAGGTGCGGTGGCGGTTACAAATAGTCGTCCGCTAATGGCGCTATTTGCGTGCGCCCACCGACCGTGGGTTGACCAGCCGGTACCGAGCGAAACCTGGGATATAAAATTAATGGGATTTCGAATCGTGGTTCAAGGTGGACCTATCCCCTATCCTACCACCTATCATCATCAACAGCCAATATGCATCCGATTTAGCATATAGGTCTCAACGAAATACGGATAGGCAACGTAGGCGCTACGCTAAAGCGCCAATTAGCATTTGACTTATTACTCGAGTTATTAGTATGAGTAGTATTAGTATGATCGATGCCAAATTTTACAGGATGCCATCGGTTCAGCTCCTGTTCTAACAGAGTTGGGTCTATAGGCATCGAATTAGGTAATAATATGTAAGTGTACATTATACCTCTATTGTCTATATGTAGATCGAAATATAAATAATCCACTATTATTTTACAGGGTTGTCAACTTGTCAGTCGATTAGTTATGCTGCGAAAGTGCGTGTCTGTTTGTTCTTTAGGTAATCACGCCGCAACATCATGTTTTTGGCCTCCCTTGGTATCCCAGAAAATGAACTAATTTCTTCGGGATATTGTAAAGCTCAATCCACGTAGACGAGGTCGCGAGCATCGTCCACGTCCAGTAGTGGTATAAGTTGCTATAGCCACTAGACTGGTCCACATTTGTATGGTAGCCTGGATACAGTATTAATGAAATAGGTAGATACTTATCCCGAATGTGTTCGTGAAACGGTGGTTGCCCCCGCCGCGTCACAGCTCACAACACTGACAACAGCGGCATATCTATTGTTGTTTGTTTATTTCCGTCGCTCCACCGTGAACTGTCCCCGCAGCAGCCCCACTGCCGCACTAGTGATACAACCCGACGCGCGCCGCCGGCGACAGCTGCGCCTCTATCTCTCTTAAGTGATGACTTGAGACCAATCCTAAACAAACATGTATCGGCGTTTCCCACTAATTAGTTTATATCGAATGAATTGGTACTTAATGCAGGCCAAGATTATAAAGTAATAACTCTGGTTCGCCCCGAACTGAGACCTTTTGGTATCCATAAGATAGTACTTATAATATTTGTATTTCGTAGTAGTAGTATAGTTGTAAATTTGAAGTACCTAATTACGTTCAGTAATTCAGAAGTTATAAGGCTCTGACAGACGGACGGACGGAGTAACTACGGACGGACAAGTGCAAATTCACTCTAGTAGACTCAGAGAACTTCGCTTCGCTCGGTCAAAAATGTTATCCCTAGTGTAATGGGAGTCACCAGAGTAGGTAGGTAGGTATATTTACCCTTGGGTATTAGTTATCAATGGATCAAACTAATGTGACCACGGGTAAACGCTCACTTATTATCAAAACCTGCCTCAGTATTATTTTTATGTTATTTATTAATTATTTATCTAGGTATTCATAAAAAAACAAAAAGTTACAAACTAATCTATTTGTTGTCGCATAAACTCAACTGAGTTTTTCTGTACACCAACTGTAACTGTAATGTGTAGGTAGGTAGGTGACTGTTATAAGTAGGTATAACTTAAAAGTCATCCGATCTGTGGCTAGATGTACTCGTAAGTTCAAAGAATTCCATCTGATTTTCTTCTTCCAATGGGAGAACTTTTCCTTCACCGATTAAGTACTTACCAAATCGTGTAATTATGAATATTTTCGCCTGATCGAGGGCGATTGGGATCGAAATCAGTTTCAGAATATGGCCGGCACGAACCATACTGCCCTCAAATTGTCATTTTGATGTCACGTACCCTGACGTTTCTAAAAACGAAAATCAACAATGTTTAAGGTGCATGACAAGGGTCTGCCCGCGAAATTCAAATTTAATTTGGTTTTTCACAATTTGTAAACTAATACGACAAAGTAGACTTATGGCATTCAAATTGCGAGCGTAGGAATATCATCTTCACAGGTTTATATAAAAATCTTTACTTGAAAGTGCCCAGTTTAAGAAATTAGTCAAATTAATGACTAATTTGTGAGTAACTCACGTCAAACTCATTATTTTGACTAATTTCTTAAACTGGACACTTTCAAGTAAAGATTTTTATATAAACCTGTGAAGATGATATTCCTACGCTCGCAATTTGAATGCCATAAGCCTACTTTGTCGTATTAGTTTACAAATTGTGAAAAACCAAATTAAATTTGAATTTCGCGGGCAGACCCTTGTCATCGACCTTAACACACGCTTCAAGCGTTGGCAGTAGGTAGGTAGGTATGTAAGGCCCCAGGGGCCAGGGCTGCCTTTTCTTTAAATCTTACCATTTTCTTCTCTTGCTGATGCTTGGACCTGCGCTGCGCATGGCCACGTGCTCTATTGAAATAATAGTTACCAATTTTGCTGTTGGTGATACGTATCAAAGATTGGCAATAATAAGTAGGTTTATTGCTGTAGATACCTGCCTGAATTATGTTAACAATTTGAGGCGATATGTTCATAGCGCAGCCTTGACGCTAGAGTGACTGTAAACAGAATTGTTTACTATCTTAATGTTTATTTTTGATTCATGAAATATTTAGAAAAGAGTACCTACCTAGATATAAATAGGTGAGGTAGAATGAAACGCGTGTGTAAACTTTAAATGTAATTATTTATTGAGCTCGCTCTTGAAGCTATTCACAATATTATACTGTACATACAATGTAAGGGCTGTGCTCCACACGCGGCACGCCGCTATAGCGAGCGATACATTTTTTTACAAATTCATTCCGATGGTTACAGTTTTTTTACCTTGACAGTTTGAGTGCTGTATGTTTTTAATAACAAAAACTTTACATTTGCGTTATTTTTATGGAAAGCCAACATATCATTTTAAATGGACTGATTCATAAAATAAAGATTTTTCTTTCTAGAACACTTGCACCAAAGCATCAGTAGCCCGGGAAGCCAAATTGTTCGTGCACAAATAACAGCCCCAGCACAATCAGTGCGACAACGTTGAGTACAAACTAAGATGTGATAAAACTGTGATAGAGATGTCTTGCAATGATTGAGCTCGGGCTTCATGTAAACAAACAACAGACGAATCATTCAATATCATCTGTCGGTACGACACGACTACGCGGCGGGATCGCATCTTCAGTATACCTACGGAGCCTGATATCGGTAGCAGTAAACGATCCCGCGGCACAGACCTCTTATTCTATTCAGGATATAGTTACGGTACACGAGTAGAAATACCTAGCAATAGTTACTGCATCGTTGTGTACCGACAAATCAGGATGCGTGTATCATCATTTCACGGTAAGTTTAGTTTGCACTGAGCTCTGCAGGAGTCCTGCGAGCGGAATCCATCGACCTCGTAACAACACACGGCAGTTGCTACAGCTGACCCAATGAGGGCCGGGCGTCCCACAACGCATATAACATACTGAGCCTTGACCGTAAGTTTACTGGGAGACTTTGTCGATGTAAAAGTATAATATTATAATATAACTCGTAGGTACGAGTATGCCGCACTCGTTGTGGTTGGGCTGTGAATTTACAGCAAGTTTCCCCCTTGAAAACTTACGCTAGGGCTCTGATACAAACGTAGCTAATATTATGACAAAGAATATTGCACATTTAGATACACATTGATGCTATAAGACACACAGATACCTACTAAGTAGGAGTAGCAGAACGCGGCCATATATACCGCAGTGTTTTCTTTTTAATCCACTACAAGCTAGCCCTTGACTGCGATCTCACCTGATGGTAAGTGATGATGCAGTCTAAGATGGTAGCGGGATAACCTGTTAGGGGCGTGGCAGTTATATTAAACCCATACCCCTTCGTTTTCTACACGGCATCGTACCGGAACACTAAATCGCTTGGCGGCACGTCTTTGCCGGTAGGGTGGCCTAACTAACTAGCCACGGCTGAAGGCTCGAAGCCTCCCACCAGGCCAGACCAGGGAAAATTCAGAAATTATAAATTCCCAAATTGACCCTGCCGGGGATCGAACCCGGGACCTCCGCACGTTTAGGCAACAGCGCTACACACTACGCCACGGAGGTCGTCAAACACAATTTTCCCAAACATGTGGCAAATGTGGACCAAAACTGCGATAGAGCATTCAATAAGCAACATTTCATTGAAATATGTTTGGAAGAATCGGTCTACACTTATAACAGTATTAGTTTTATGCTGAAATGGGCTGGTAGCACCTATATACAAGCTATCGACAATTTAATTTCTGAGGGAGCGCCTAAAACTATGATAATTTCTTTTAATAGGTACGTAATACGTATAGTCTGTTCCAATAGAGTCTGGCTTGGTCGAATGGCAGATGAGATTACGTGATCAGACGTTAAAGAAGTTGAAAAAATAGCTCATCTCTATTTGAACACACTTTATAATGTGACGTAGACAATAATATAATTCATACAAATAATAATACTTCAGGAAAACATACTTTTGCATCTTTTAATTATTTATCTCTTACATGGGCATTGGAATTATGTACATATTGCAACTTTGCTATACCTACCTAATGTAAAAAATGTACACTACCTACCTTACAATGCAATAAAGTGCTTAATTCCTTTTGTCTGAGAGCCCGGCCTCAGGTCTGTGGGAGCATCAGTGTCCACAGATATAATCTATTCCCTACATAATTACAATCTCTAATTTAACTATATTTACAACTCTTAATCCTACCTACATACATACACAGGGAGACATATCTCTATTATATTAAACGATATACGGTACGTATTTACATATACTTGCTCTATTCATGTCTAGCTACTAAATCTTACGCTAACGAGAGGTACACACGTGCGCGACCCGACACAACGCCCACCAGCTGACACCGACTCCAACTGAATTAGTTATCACAGACAATTTCTACGGAAACTATACGGACACCAGCTGTCACCGCGTCTGTTTTGTACCTAATGCTGAGTCGATCCTCGATTGTAACGTATAATTTTCAATATAATAAGTAGGTCATGTGTGCATACAGACAAGCTATATAATGAGTGCAATTTTTTACTGTTCCCTTGGGATAAATTCAGAGCCTTTCAGAGGGTATGGTACCTAAAGAGATATGTGTACCTAAAGCCAACCGCTTCATTTCATACCTAGATTAGCTCATCGATCCGTTTTCCACCACAGTTGAGAATTGAGATGAGCTATGAAAATGACGCAATCTTGTTGGTGGGGTTACACCATTCACCGCTCCGCATCCTCGTCCAGCTTGGTGGAGAGGCAGCCTCAGAGCGGACGGGGTCTCGTGGGCGGCGGCTCCCACGGCGGCGGCTAGCGGTCGGCTCCCGGGAACCGCGTGATTACCGCGCGCCGCAAAAACGCTAATAGCTACGATCCGCAGCCGAGGGTCCGTCACGACTCGCTGCCCCCACATAGTAGATTACCTATAGCTGCACATAATATATTATAGCGTGCGTGACTTTCCCCACTTACAAACAAATGTCAAATGAGTTATTACTAGGCCTTTGCTGGCGCCGCGGGAGCGAGCCCATCCGCGCGGGCTTGACTCAGGTCATAATTGCTGCGGCCGCTACACACCGCACCAACCGCCTCTCCGACCGCGGGTCATTGGTCGTTTAGGCGGTTCAGGGTGAGTTGGGCTAATACGATGTAAAACGAAAAAGCAACGTCCTCACACCCTGCGAGATGACCGAATCCACCGCATTGTTATCCCAAGAAAACTCCTACCATTATTTTTTTAATGGAAAGGGGTCACACGACCCTCAGTAATGAGGAATACGAAGCAAAGAAAGAGAGAGAAACAAAAAGTCGAAAAATTAAAAGAAGTAACTGAATAAATACTTCCAGGCATAGAGATATCATGAATAGAGATATAACATCAAAAAAATATACAAATAACTATCGAGAAAATTTTTACCAATCGTTTTTTTAAAACACGTAATCCAAGATTAAAGCTCGAATTGTGTATTAATTTCCCCAAATATTTGCAACAAACTTTTACAAATTCTGAGGTATACCTATAACGATTTCAAACTACAAAATTGCATATTACTCACTAAAAAGGCAGCTATATTCAGATTATCAGATTTTAGCAAGTCTAGTGAGAAGTTGGTCGCGTGTGTAGGTGCTCATTACAGCAGGTTAGGTACCTGCTGTCATGAGCACCTACAGCTACCAGTGAGGCGCGAATGCGGCTGACGAACGACTCACTTCAAACAAAGGAACTAACTTCGCTACAAACATTTACTTTCTGGTTATAACTTATAAGTAATTATACTTGTAACTCATGCGTCGTGAACAAGTCGTTAAAGTGAATTACGGCGCTGTCACAATAAGGGAACAGTCTGTTAAATGTTACTGGAAATATCTCAATACATGTTGTTTAAAACGCTTTCAAGTTCAAGTACGACTAAAAAAATTTATTGTACCTCTAGAATGTAGATACAAAAGTGAAATTGGCAATTGGTACCACAGACAGAAAGTGAGGCCGAAACACGTCCGGCGTCACGTCGGCAATGCGACGGTGGCACGGTAATATATTAACGGTGGTCTCACAAACGAATGCAACTATTTCGCCGCGGCGATGTACCCCAAGAGTAGCCTAAACAACACAGAATATAAGAAATGCCTAATGCGAAAATCTATTTCGAGCGTAATAAAATGACATAAATAAAATCATAGAAACGCGATCGAATCGCATCGCTCTGTTAGTGTGGGCAAAGCTCAAGGAATATTTTGTCTTACGTGAAAGGTGTCTCTTCATTTAATTATATTTTGTCAGAAAAGTAGGTATACCTATCTAGTAAACACAATACAGGCGCTATCTGACGCAATCAGTCGCTTTATCATTACTTAGTGGGGTTTCAAATACTAAGGAGTTCCTTATGTAATGATTAAGCGAGTATAAGTGCACGGGCACGAAATTAGCGGCGGCGGGGCGACGGCGGCAGCGAGGCGATGCGATTAGTCGGAAAGCTGGCGATGAATTTCGCCGCAATTTTGTCGTACTCATTTGAAATTTTTTTTCACGTCTGGGCATTGTTTAAAACCGCAAAATCAAAGTCGCAAAGTCTGGCGATTTGCACTTATTATTGAAATTACTCAATAAATACGTGATTAAAATTTCAGATTGCCAAAAGTATAATTTTTTTAAATTTTAATAAAATATTTTTAAAGAGGTCTAGTAATACTAAAATGTCTGTTTTTTTTCGAATTCTTATGTACTAAATGATTAAAAAATCAAAAAAATTTTTTTTGGTTTTTTTTTGCAAATGTAATATGCTGCGCAGTAGCGAAATAACCGCAAACGCTCTACCAGACTGGCAGGACTCCCGAAATTCGTCGCCAGCTCTCGGACCACATCGTCCCGCTGTCGCCGTCGCTCGGCCGTCGCTAGTTTCGTGCCTGACGCGGGACGCCAACTATTCTGTGCTGTGACAACTAAAGCAGTAGGCAATACAATTGGATAAGTACATAGCATCTCGAGCGCGTTCGTCGTCACGCCGCGCCACGTGATCTCCTAAGCTCAATATAACTACCTACTCAGTTGACCTTCAACGTCACGTTTGACGTTTGTAGGATCACTGTTTAGGTACAGGAGAGCAGCTAACTAGTGTGTCTGTAGCGGAACTATCACAGGTAAAGTCAACACTCGGCGACAAACTCTTGCAGTACGTATGTCCGGTGTCCGCACGCTCAGAACCAGTACAGATCCTTCGACGTGTCCTGCACCTGCGCCTCCAGACCTGCGGACAACACACGCAACATTTACACCGGCCCAATGTTATGATGTACGTAAACCTTATACACACCCACAATGCCTACCTATAGTTATTAATGCTACAACTCACAAGTGGAGCATGTGAAAATAACACTCGACGCTCAAACTTCAGTAGGTAGGTACTACGTTTCGGATAGGTACCTACCAATTAATTAATGCAAGAAAAGTACCTAGGTACGTTGTAGGAAAAGAGTTTTCAATATTATATTGTCGTGTACCTATCTACCTACTTGGTACTTACTATAAAATAAGTAAGTCGACAAATATGGTGGTATCCAAACCGATGTGGAGTGGCGGCCATTATACCTAGTAGATATTACCGCACAGTTATTAACTTACCTACTAAGAGGTTTATAATTGTCCGGTAATACTTTTATCACTCAAGGGTAGGAAAAGTCTACGCCACAGAACACATAACAAATGTGTTCTGTGGTCTACGCTATCGTTTTAGTAATAGCAAAGAAGTAAGTAGGTACGAGCAACGTGTTACTTTACAAGCAAATGTTGTAAAAGAAGAAACTGTCTAATTCAACAATGTTCAATGTTCTGAGTGTCTATACTTTTTAAATATTCATTGTATTTACGTTTTCTTGTCTTAGATAGATAGACAAGATAGACTTGTAGGTTAGGTGAGGGTTTGACATAATTAATCAGGTAGTGCACTTAGGTTTTATCGGGTTAATATACCTAACAGATTACAATCTACCGAAAAATAATGGGTTAAATTGTAATCTGTCATTAGTTCCAGCCTCCCTCCAGGGTAGGTACCTACTTATGACGACCTCCGTGGTGTGTAGCGCTGTTGTCTTAACGTGCGGAGGTTCCGGGTTCGATCCCCGGCGGGTCAATTTGGGAATTTATAATTTATGAATTTTCCCTGGTCTGGCCTGGTGGGAGGCTTCGGCCGCGGCTAGTTACCACCAACCGAATCTGCCATGCCCCAAACAGGTTAGCCCGCTACCATCTTAGACTGCATCATCACTTACCATCAGGTGAGATCGCAGTCAAGGGCTAACTTGTAGTGGATAAAAAAAAAATGTAGCGTCATGAGTGTAGCGAGGCGCGACGGGTGACGGAGCTCTGTGCGCGGTCGACTCTCGAGACGCTGAGGTCAGATCGTTGGTGCGAGATAACTCGTCACACTGATTGTTATAAACGACTGTCGCTCTCGGCTGTACTATCTACAGACAAACCTCCACTAGTACCTGGTGTATACGAGTAGTACCTGGCCACTTGCTCGGATAATTCTTCATTATTAAAAAACAAAACCTATCTAACTATGCCTACGTAGGTAAATAGCTAGATACCTACTAACCTCGAACGGATTAGATATTTGTTTCCACTGGTTTCACTGGAAAAGTTCAGCAGGTACCTATTACGTAATACGTACATAGTAGGTACCTATACCTAATTACTGAACTATGCCCTAATGATGACTGAAGTTACCCTGAATATTTAAGTATTTTTAAATTACCCGGTAAGTACCTAGGTATAAAAGCGAATAACCACTAGGTTAGTTAACTGACTGACCGACCAATCGCGAAATCAGAAACTATAAACCCTGCAAACTTGAAATTTGAATGTACGTAGGTACATTCCTTGAAGGACACAATATAATCATGTCTAACTTACATCTACTAAGAACTGATTTTAAGAAATTTTACCCCCGGGGTGTACCCATAATTAATGAGGGTTTTGATTTTATATGGAAGTCCTAGATTTTTAAAATTGGGCTCTAGGTAGGTATATTATTATTTATTTCGTCCATGTTAGAGCCTGACAATTTAGATAAAGCTCTTTAATTAGGTAAAAAAATTCTGTTTTTAACGTGATCGTTTTTTGAAAATCACCCCTAGAGTGTAAAATATGGTATAACTACCTAAAAGTTTGTACCTATAGGAAAATTTTCTTCCTAAGTTAGGAAGAAAACCTAACCTATATAGGTATGTTATTATAACTACTTGCAAGTAGGTACCTAAGTAAGTTGTTCCGGCGCTTGTACTAAGAAATGCTTGCTTGCTTTTACGAGTTATTTTACCTCTAAGAAATGTCGATTTTAAAATAAAGTGAATTACTTAATAAAGCTGGCTTTGGAACGTTTTATGCAAGTTCAGCCGTGATGGTTTCCTTAGGGGTTTGCACCACAATGGTAAAAAAATAAAATAGAGATAAGGGTTGGTTATTAAGGACTTTAAAGCTTGAACTTCTGCGAACAACGCGACGAAGCGACAACTGAACACTGTCTAGTGCACTAGCCTAGGTGGTAAACGGCTTAGAAGTCTCTTTTCGTAGATAATATAAAGAGGAAATTCACGATTAGCAACCTTCCGATAGCCTATAGCCAGGAGATGAGCAGACGCAGCCCGGGTCAGTGCGGGCACAATACAGGCTATTCATATTATAATGAAACTGAATGACCAGCGCGGCCCGAGGCGCGGCGGCCGGCGGCCGTTGGGCAGTAATTGACAAGACGCGTGATTGAGAGCCTCCGCCCGCCCGCCCCGCGCCCCGCGCCGCAGCGGTCAGCGTGCCGCCATTGGTGGGCGCGGCGCCCCGCCCCCACGCCCCCGACCCGCACGCGCCGCCTGGCTGGTACCCGCGCGCCCGACGGAAAACGTTGCCCCATTGTACTAAAATTCTACATCAATGCGTTGCCCGTTGATAACCCGGGTTATTCATCTTTGAATAGTATTTTAATTCTCTTTATTTAATTTTTCTTCATACTACTCAACTTGGTTTAAATATCGTCCAGTCCGTTTGTCCATTTGTCTGTCAGTACATTTCTGAATAAGTAAAATAATTTATTTAGGATAGGTAGATAGGGACGTCTACCTACTGAACATGAGAAATGAGAGCCAGACAAAATTGGTCGAGGTAGGTACAATAATTATACCACGGATTACAGTTCATTTACTCGGAGGTAGGTTGCCACTATTAAAACTGTGAAGAAACTTTTCCCACCCTGAGCGCTTAGATGCCACCAGGTAGTTTGGACGCAAAAAAAGCAAATTTTACCGCACAGTAATAAATAATTAGCGCATAACAGTGCAGTAGGTAATAGGTATTAATTTTCGGCCAGCATACAAGCAAACTGCTGTGTCACCATCATCTCTGATGAGATACTTAGCTCGGACTAGGTACCAAATCATAGAATATTAAAAACCGTTTCCTGCTGACATGACATGAATTTACTATGACCCTAGAGCTGACACATTTCCAAATAGATAGGTAGGACTAGGTAGGTTAGGCCTATTTTCTTACTACAAGTGTCTGCCAAGCATGTCTCACCTCGCATCACAGCTAGCTGAGCGCTGCATGTGTAAAATAACGATTTCCCCGCGAGTACGCCCGCCCGTGCCCCTGCCCCTGCCCCGCGCGGTGTGGGCAGGGTGCGGGACACCCTTCGTTTGACATATGACCGCGGGGCGAGCCTCCCCCAACATATCCGCACACACGCATTCCTTGCGCCGTGCGCGTCGTCGCCAAACATACGGCACTTACCTCTATACCAGCCACCGACACACTAGGTACTCTGCCACACTTGTGACGTGACTGCCTATTCAACTGCCGACAGCTGTGTTGGAGGCATGTTGTAGATACCTATTGATACTCGTAGGTGATAAATGATAATATTACCTATCTACCTTGTTATAATTAGGGCTTTCGAATACCGGTTTTTATCATTGAAAATGGTTATAAGATGCAAATCGCCTGAGACGTATTTTTGGCCACAGCTCCGATTTTGAAAAGATCGAGATGGGAATAGTACCTACCTACCAAGAGTTGAGGAATTTATCGAAACACGTGTGAGCGTTTGAATTTTGAAATCGGCTGGTAACTTTTTTGTAATATTAAATATGTAAAAAAGTCGGGTTTTTGGGGGTGTTTGTTTACTAAATTATAAAATTTCGGGAAAAAACCGACTTAAGAAAAAATGAAAAAAAGGTCCTTGGGTATTAGTTTAGCTACAAAATGGCGAAAAAATTTTGAAAATCAGTTAATAATTGTGACCTGTGTCCCTTTACCTACATTTGGAATTGTAGAAACACGGGTATTTCCGTATATAAAAAGTGATGTAGCTTCTATGATTATTGACCAAAAACGACATTTCTTCACTGGTTTTAAGCAATAAAAGCGCTCCTTTTGAGCTAACGAATAAAAAAACACTGACATACCAAGAAATATATACCTAATATTCGTATAATATAGTGTCACCAATACCGGTATCCCGGTATTAGACATTTCAATACCGGTGTTGAAGTCCGGGATCTCGGTATTGGAAGCCCTACTTATAATGTAGAATTGTAGATTGAGTTTGTTAATTAAAACAATTACTGAACCTGCAGTTACCGCTGCGGGCTTAATCAATTGCCAAATTTTTATTTACTAATTTAACAAGCACACAAAAAATATAAATAACATAAATCTATACTTATAATATTATAAATGAGAAATGATGGATGGTAAGGATGGATGTTTGTTAGGTACTCAATCACGCCAGAACGGCTGGACGAATCTGGATGAAAATTGGCACAGTGATAGATTATAGTCTGGAATAGCACATATGCTACTTTTTATTCCGAAAAATAAAGAATTCCACCAAACCACCAAAAAACCTCAATCCACGCGGACGAAGTCGCGGGCGTCAGCTAGTAGAAAATAAAATAAAAAGTACTACTAATAATTATTACCTATATTAGGTAAGTAAGTATTTACAAAAAATATCCTGGTATGCCGTACCTATACTAAATGTCAGATATATTTTTTTACTGGAGAATAAAATAATAGGTAGGTATGTCGTTTTACGCACTCCGCGTTGGCTGTTTGTACTAGGTATGGCGTTGGCGAGTCTAATCGCACTTGGCTGGTTTGATTTCCATTCGGAAGTTCAAATTTAAAAGTAAGTATATACTTATGTAGTAGGTAGGTAGGTAGTAGGTAACTAATATTTAGCAATTAAAAAAAGTGTGTGTGAGCAAATCACACACTCCGATTCACAATCTGCCAATCATAATATTATTATGGCGTGCAAATTATTACACTCTATAATATGTACCTAGTACCTACCTACAACACAATTATTACAACAGTTAAAAATATTATTTTGCTAGGAATAAATTCAAGCATTCTACCACATATTAGGTATTATTCTATTAACAATCTTCCTCGATCTAGATTTCATTATTATTATCACGCAATGTCAAAATATTTACTAATAGGTATGTCCAATTACTGTTGAAATAAAAAAGAAAATAAATAAAATGTAAAGCTGATCGTCAAACTATGAAAAAAAATACAAGTAAAATAAACTTTACTGAACCTAATAAAATATAGGTACATAAATTATTAGGTAGGTATATTACTGCCTCAAGTAGGTACTTAATCGTTAACAGAATAGAATTGGTATTGGTTAATAATTATTAGTTGGTTTTGCAATTAGAATAATAATCAGTTATCTATCGGTGCATCAGCTGTTGGTTACCTTTTCATCATCATAGATAGATCACTCGAGAGATTTTTATAAAACTTGACGCGAAGAACTAAATGACTGGCCACTTTTTATCGGGAGGAAACATCTTAGTCCCACGGGAAAAAAGTAATTGTTCGAGGTAGCCTCGGTTGATGGTGGGAACCTTGAACTCGGTAGGCAGTACCTAGGTACAGGTAGTGGAGGTACCAAGGCCTCTTCCTTCAACAAACCGACACGCGAAAATAATATTCTGTGGTAGAAATTAGAATTATTTACCGGCGCCCGGGAAAACCGACTGAACGTTTTTATTCAGGAGCTCGGTCCCCCTTCAGATTGAGGACGAGATAAATGGCAGCGCCGTCCCGAGGCGGCGGCGTCCGGCATCAATCAAGCGTCGCGGGGTCACGGAGGGTGTGCGGGGGGGGTGCGATGGGGTGCAGGGGGTCGACGGTGAAGAATTTAATTTGGCGGCCGCCCCCCCGGCGCAAATTAATTTTAATCGCCGTCATTAGAGGCCGAGCAGCGGCCGTCGCTTTCAAGTCGCCGCCGTTTTTGCGCGGCGGCGAGTAATCGCCTGCTGCCGTCTGCCGTCGACTGACTGCGTACTGTCAGGCCGGTGACGATGCGTGACGAATCACAAACACTAGGCAGGTAGGCTAGGCTAGATAGGTACAACCGGCGACAGTCAGTAGATCACTTTTCCCCGCGCCTATAGTTCTGTACCCAGACCTACTCTGCAGTCTGTATCTAGGAACATATGTAAATTGTAATGCCTTCTTTGAATCCAATGTGTGAAGTCAACTTGTTTTCATTGAAGTCTGACTCAATGTAGCTTCTGATATAACATTTGCTATAGGTACCTTACGACTCCTACGAGTATCTGCAGACTGTTGTGCAAACGGTAATTTGGTGCGGGCAGTTACCTAGATCCCACGCGTGGGAAGAGGCTACAGATGGAGTAAAGAGTATTAACGTCAAAGGCGCCGCCGCTAATTATTCTAATCAGCGAGCGTCGATCGAGCGCGTCGGCAGTTCGGCACTCGCACAACTCGCAGCGCTGTGACACGGCCACCGGAATCCCCTCTGTTCCGCGATGTAGGTATGTGAACAAATTGCCGACTCGACACAGACACATTACGCTGATTAGTAGCTAGTTGTGAAATAATATTTCGTATCTTTATTCATCGTACAAAGAATTACTTAGATAGACGGCGAGCGCGAATCACAGATGCGCGCTAAGTACCTATTTAGTCCGCGGGGCAACGCGCCCAAAATCATCATAATTAAAATATCCGCGGCCCGCACACCAGGAATGCGTTTGAAAGTCTGAACGCGAGGTGAACCCTGCCCTCATCCCTGTGCCGCTATACCTATGTACCTACCTAGTATGTAATGTTATTTATTGTGTTGTTTGATCGCGCGGCCGCGGCTTTGATTCGGCGCGGCCGCGGAAGAATGCGATCAGTCAATGGCAATAGAATTAATGAGAACAGCCATAAAACAACGCTAGCCGCTGCCGGGAGCCGCGCCCGGAGCCGCGCCGACGTTTTTGTCGCACCTATCGCTGTATTTCCATCTACACTAAAAGGGACCCGTCGAACAAAAACAAACTATCAACTTTCTGTGATCTGACGACGTAAACTATGACTAATGAAAGCGAAACATTTGACTTCAAATTAATATCTATTTCAAATTAAAGATTCCCATTCGAGGCTGATTTATACTGTTTACTTTGCTATAAAAGAAAAGAGGATTTTATTTCGGAAATAAATGTTTTGGAAAGTTCCTAGTTTATGTCAGACTATTAACCACTGGCAGAGAATAGCTAGGTAGCTATTTATATGCTACTAGTGCAGTAAATAGCGCCGAGAGTGTCAATTCAAATTCAATGTGCACGTCGTGTATTAAGTACATACTTACCAACAACATTTTACAATACATTTGTGTGTAAAAACAGTAAAACATTAAACTTATTCCATCTCTATGCTATAAAACTACACAGGCGCCCAAATTTCCAAGAAGTAGGTACAGGCTATTGAAAATGTGTCAGCGGGAGAATTTAGTAGATAGGTATAAGAAAGAGTGTCGTACCTTAACCTAAATACAGCTGATGTTTTGTACGGTGGACGGTGGTCATTAGAATATTATATTACCGCACTAGTGCGAAAGCTTTATAGCAAGTAAAAACGGATAAAAATTACATATATTTCATTTTCCATACTAAAAACTACGAAGGCTCGCGACATTTTGACCTGGAAAATATGTTAGGTTTTAGTATCTCATGGTGTGAGTAAGAAAAGAGTTTTGTATAAATACGATAAAATATAAAAAACTAAAATATACTTGATACCATAAATTGTTACTTCGACAAAGATGGTAGCATCTAAAATAAACAGCTGATATTTTTATGGCGGCCATTATATTATCAACACACTCGTGTGTTATCAATGCTTACACCAAACTATGGAGGGTAGAGGTACCTACACCGAACTTATAATGCGCATTAATTACCCTTCAAGACTGGACGGACGGTGTTGCTATTAGTGGCTACAAGTTGTCTGCACTACGCCGACGATACCACCCTGTTTGCAACCAGTGCTACCTAGTCATAATATGGAAGAGCTACTTCTTCAAATGGAACGCGTGAGCCTAGAGTTCGGATTAAAGATTAACCGCAATAAAACTAAGATGATGATTGTAGACCGAGCCAACAACAACTCGCCCGAAGGCACTCAGATTGCGAACTGCGACGTCGTTCAACCTATATTTATCTTGGTGCTTTAATCTCGAACAATGGAGGCTTCGTGGAGGAAATAAAGCGTCGTATGGGAATAGCAAGAACCGCGATAAATAAGCTGAAGAAAATATGGAGGAACAGGAACGTAACAAAAGCTAGGAAGACCGCCCATATTTTTATACGCTGCGGAGAGTGACGTGGACTTTGCGACAAGTCGAGAAGAAAAAGATTGATGCTCTGGAGATGTGGTGCTGGAGGCGAATGTGAATTCCGCACCAACGTCGCTATTCTCCAAGAACTTGGCATTGAGCAACGGCTTTCATCGCTGGTACAAAGTCGCATACTAAATTTTTTTGGACACGTCTCCGGTCGTGAGAGTGACTCCATCGAGCGCCTCGTCGTGCAGGGCAAGGTGGAGGGCACCAGAGGGCGAGGAAGGTCGCCCATGCGATGGACCGACCGAATTAAGTCGGCTGTTGGCGGTTCATTGCACGAGTGCACCAGGCTGTCGACCAGAAGGGAGAAGTGGCGGATGTTCGTGAAGCGCATTACATCTGCCACTAAAGCCGTCACTTCGTGATGAGCACGACCACCCTGTTAAGAGTGTAACGACGAAGAAGAAGATTATATTGCCGCACTAGTGCAAAAATCAATACCTGTAACAGCACAGCTGTTAATACCTGTGCTGTGATAATATGTCAATCGCCTAAGAATGAGAAAGGTCTATACTTTATAGTTGACCGAGCGAAGCGAAGGTCTCTGAGTCTACTTGAGTGAATTTGCACTTGTCCGTCCGTCCGTCTGTCAGAGCATTGTAACTTCTGAATTAATGAACGTAATTACTTCAGCTTTAAATATAATATGTAAACCAATAGCCTCCAGCCGAATATGGCTTAAAATGTTATAAAAATCTTTATTTCAGGGGGGCTCTCATAGAAGCGAATGCGAAGTAAAATATTGTTTTTAAAGTTACATAGGGTTGCGGTATATATCATTTTAAATTTTATTTAATCGTATGGCGTTCTTATTTCGCCTGCAAGTTCGTCGCTCGTTTAGCACCACCCAGGGGACACGTGCAGGGAGGTAGAAGGTAGCTCCTGAATCATTAATCTAATCATTTTAAAGATAATTAGGAATAGTTCAAAAATTTTTTTTTTTTAATTTTTCCCCTAAAATTGTCGAAATGGGGGGGCTTTCAAAGTGGAGATTTTCTAACGTCCAAAGTTGACCTCAGAACTCTAAATTTTCTGAAAGGCTGAGCCTGAAACTTGATCAATTATTTCAATTACATCCTGTACTTGAACAACAAATGCTAAAATTAGATAAATATTGTAAGGAAACGAAATTATTTAATTTTTAATGCGCTTCAGTATTTTTAACAGAACTTCACATTGATGTCAATAGATGGCGCCGCGAGGTCTCAGTTCGGGGCGAACCACTAGTTATTAGCGGTGGAGTAAAAGCAAGTTTACGAGCATAACGTAAGTGTGCACTGACCTGGCGGCGCCGGGTAGGAGTAGGGCGAGCAGGCGGCGGGGTCGAGGTGCGCGGCGGGGTGCGCATGCGCGTGGTGCGCGTGGTGCGCGTGCGCGGCGTGGTGCGCGCCCCACTCCACGGGCTTGTACTGCGCGTGCAGCGAGCCGCGGCCCAGCAGCAGCCCGCCGTAGCCCGCCGCCGCCATGTTGTGGTGCGCCGCCGCCGCGTGGTACTCGGCCGCATGCCGGTGCGCCGCGTGCCCGTACCTGCCGCACACACGTCACGCGTCAGACACACTACACAGCAGTACACAGCAGCACACGGTAGCGCACGGCACACACTCACCCCGCGTAGTGCTGGTGCCAGGGGTCGTAGTCGTAGAGGTCGAGGCCGGCGCACGCGGGCGCCGCCGCCGCCGCGTTGAAGAACGACGCGGGCAGGTTGCGCGACGACATCGGCACGCCCTCTGCGCAGAGGAAACAACACTACACTGTGACAGGCTGACTCTCCTGACGCCTCACCCTCGCGACCGTGCCATTTGAGTACGTAAATCCTTTCTTAGTGCAACTTTACGTTATAATACTACTTTACATTTTGTTATTAGTACTTTTTATTATGTTGATCAAAAAAATTTTACACTTGCACAAATCTCCTAAATACGACGTCAAAACGTCGACGATGTGCCTTTTTGATTTAAACATTTTTTGTAACATTTTAGAGCAAATTACTATATTTTACTATATGAAAACTTCGCTTTTCCGATTTAACGCTATGACATATTATAAGGTACCTTCAATGGGACTCTTATAGAGGCACTAGCAGGAAAACTTGGCTCGGCTGTTTTTGCTGTAAGGAAAATTCACCGAAATTGAAATAGCTGGGCTTGTCTACTTTGCCTACTTCCACGGTGTCATGTTATTGTGTCACTATACGTACGAGTACTTAGAGCAGGTCAGTATTAGAGCAGCTGATATTCATATAATTTTAATGTTGCAGAAAAGAGCTATGAAAAATAATATATAGTGTTTATTAAATAAATAAATAAAATAGAAGATTTTCAACAAAAGATTTTCTCTTGGTCGCAATTTCGCCACCAAAATGCTTTTTAGATAAACAGGTGTATTATGTACCAGGTATAAGTTGTATTTAGGTATTGATATAACTTAGCCATTTGAAAATAAGTGTAGGTTCCACGCGAGAAGCAAAAAATCTCAATCCACGCGGACGAAGTTTCGGGCATCAGCTAGTACTAAATAAATAGTCCTACTACTAAGTACTACTGAGTAAATAGTCAAAAGTCAATTATTGACTAAGTATTGACCTACCACACCAGAAAAGAATCCCGGGATACGTCGGCAGCGGGTGGAGCGCAGCGCCGGGGGAAAGGTCGAACTCGTGAACAAGCCCGCGCAATCAGCAATGAATAGTGAATAGCATAGAAGAAATCGTTCCGCCGCAGCCCGCGTCGCATTCCACTGGCGGCTGGCGGCTGGCGGCTGGCGACCGGCCAGCAGCCGACGGCACTGAGGCGGGAAATTAGCGCGCGACATCCCCGCCTCGCCACGCTCCAACTATCACGATGTCATCTCGTCCCGACTGGCATCGGTCACGCCGTACCGCGGCGTGCTTGGTCGCTGTAAGCCGTGCGCACGTCGTCGGTTCGCTCCCAGGGATCAGCATTGGTGCTCTCGACTGAGGCGATTGAACAGTGCCGCCACCCTCGCTGTCTCCGCGGGGGTGAGTGATTCGTGCTGCCGGGGTAGCTATGCGCAACACAACACCGTGGCCTAAGGTCAGTTGAGCAGGCGAAGGCGCTAAATTGGGTCGTCTATTGTAACGGAATGGCAGGAGCGATGTGCGAGTGGGACGAAAGGGCTTCAGCTGCACCGGTTCTTCCCCTGGGTCGCACGGCGCACTGGACTATGAGACCTCGCAGGTCCTGACAGGCCATGGCTGCTTCAACGAGCGCCTGCATGAGATGTGTCTCGTCGCGAGTGGTGAGTGCATGTGCGGACAGGCAAGGAAGACCTTCGCCCATACCACCGCGAGACTGTTGGGGCCATGGGAGGCGGAGGGCTGTCCCCACTCACCACATCACTACTGTAAATATAGAACATGATTCCAGATCAGAAATGAGCAACAGGCGTTCTTCTTTCATAATGAATCTTATGAACATTTACCTAACTCAAAATCTCAAACACAACAATTAGATGGTTAAGATCGAAGGAGGCACACAATCTTGTGGATTTTTGTCATGGCAAGTAGATAGATAACTATACCTACGCATACGCACGCACATTGATAAGTTCCAAACCGAGTGACCCATTCGCGAGGTTTGAATAAAAAGGATCTAATGAGAAATCAATTCTTGTGAAGAGCTCAGTGTGTCGGTGAGCGAGGTGAGCTGAACAAAGGAGCCAAAGGTAAATTAAGAGCAAAACACCGCGCCAGCTCCGCGCAGGAATGGCGGCGGCGACGCGCTCGTTAACAAATAAAACGAGACGGCCGCTATTAGGTACACAACGAGTTGACACCATAAAGAGAGATAACAGATCAAAGGCTCCAGCATCCCCGCCCACAATAAAAGGAGATTGTTCTCGGAATGCGGCCCGTGGGAGCTGGGAGCACAGAGTAGAACTGGGAGCGCGCCGCGCGAGAGCCGCGGACCATTCCCGTCGCGACAGCTTCACGCTCTGCATATAACACACGAGAAAGTGTCGTGCGATATTGTCTGATGCACATCTAGGTAAAGTAGAAGCTTTCATCGTCAACAACAGCTCCAGCGAGAGCCTAAAGGAGAGTCTAGTATAGTGGAGGCGACAATCGTTACTACCATCCCTAAATTCTAATCTGGTATTAATTGTAACCTAATAATTATACGAGTGGGTATACCCAATATAGTACATGCTAAAACCTCAAATTTTTAACACGTATGGCTGTAGCTTCGTGACAATGTAATGGATCAAAAATTTTATTTACCTTTCACACGCTTTTAATCGTAGTAAGTAACTACTATCAACACGAATTTTGCAATTATACTATGATATCTAATACAATGACATGGTATCTTTATCTACTATCAAGCTGGTAGCATGCTGGTAGATACTACGACACGTCAGAGATGGGGAGAGGAGAATAGGTACTCAATTACAGAAGTCCGACCATGTGCATACTGCATAGGTATTAGGTAATTATTGTAACTTTCAAGAAACTGGAATCGTCTTTTCTATCTTTTATGATGCGCTAGAAAGTAATAGAATAGATTTTTAAAGATATTTAAGATCCATCTGCACTTTTTAGGCCAATGGCCTATGGCGTTCATAAACGGTAAATTTTTAGTAAAAGTAAGTTGGTGAATGGTGACTGTACCACCGGGACTGGGCTAGAAAAGCTCTCAGAGAAGGCATATTATTGTAGGTAGGCATACGAGCAAAATGTTAATGCTTGTTTATGTTGCTACTGTATCTTGGCGTAAAAACTGTGAAATGATTTGCTATGAGTGGTATATAATACCTGAAATCGTTCTTGATCAAAATAAGAAATTCAAAACACTGCTCGAGCAGAAAGTAATTCCCTATAGGCAGGTATAATAAAATGTATTATACCTACCTGTAGGGACTTACTTTCTTACTTATAGGTAGGTATAATGGTAGGTTATTCCTGGCGTTGTCCGGCTAACGTCAGAGACAGCTCTCCTTCCAAGTCGCTTCCACTTCTGTAGCATCGATCCATAGCATCCTCTCTTCGAAGATCGATGTCGCAATTATAGGGGCTATGCTAATGCGAAGAAATCGTGCATTGGACAACCATCGGCCGCCCTCCAATGCAAAGGCAACTTCAATAATTTAGCCTGCGATACTTCTCACGAGGCTACCAGCCTACCACCGTACAACGATTCGCGGGTGTGCCAGGCTGCGCTGCCCTGGAGCAAGGGCTTGACGCTCGTGTGTAGGGCCGGGCTCGCAGACACCATCGCGAATTGTCGTTGACTAGCTCTGCTTAGCCCGGACTGCGGCGATCTATGTCTCGACATCGCGCAGCCTGCACGCAGATATCAGACATAATATATGATTCGCAATTCTTTTAACGGGCATATATCCCGTATATTCTTTTTATATTATACCTACCCTATTATTTTTTTATTATTATTAGCGAATTGTGGGGAGCGGGGCGGGCGGTCGGCGCGCTGCAAAGGCCGCGGAGTGCACTCGCTATGCTGTTTTTGCCGCGGCCCGCGCGGCTCGTTTCGCCGACGTCTAAGTAATCGCTCGTTTTTCCGGGCTGGCTGATTGACCGCGGCCGCGGAGCTATGCCCCGACTCCCGACTCCGGCTCGCCGCAGATCGACTGTTCGACCCAGTTTTTGATGCGAGCCTGTTGCCCCCCCTGCCCCCCTCCCCCGGCGGGTGAACCGGTCTGCATTGCGTCACCGGCGATCTTTATTCCCTATCGTGTGACGTGTCGGCGAATGCCATTTACGTCCGATCCGTCCTCGACTCGCGGAGCTCTGACATCTCTCGCGTTTATGCTATGGATGTAATGCTATCCAAATACATTCCACGAATTGAAACAATCGAGGCGATTAGGTGAGGTAACGAAGCGGTAACAATGGCCGGGCAAATGGAGCGGGTTCATCGAGAGCGGCCGCAGGATGTGCGTTGGTATGGGGCGAAGGGGGGCGGGGAGGCTCCACTCCGCAATTAAGCGAGTTTAATGAAGGCGCGAGTGATGTATCTAGCTAGCGAGCTGGTTCGCGTCGCGGCTGTTCCGCGAAGCGCGTGGTGAGTTTTTGTGTGCGGACGGTTCGCGGTATATAATGTGCGGCAGTCGTTAGCGCGCTGATTGCGGCGGAAACGCGCCCGGCTCCGGGAACCATAGCCAACTGCCTCAGCGAGTACAAGAAACCACATCAATCACTGCGCATCGAATTGTGCTCGTCGTGACGTGGCCGGGAAAAACTGACGCGGCCGATGCGCCCTTACGCTGAGCGCGGAAACACCCGCCTCGCGATAACGGGATACCCCATTGTCAATGAAAGAATAGGAACCAGGTACATAGTTATAACCATAATGTTAAAAGTTCTTTGCTAGTCTTTTTAGGTATATCAAAAAGAACTATAAAATACGCGTTCTGATACAGATTATTTTTAACAACTTCCCTAATACAGTGGTGAGCGCTGCGTCTTACAAATGGGGGGGAGGGGGGTGAGGTCCCGGGATCGAATCCCGGCAACTGCAGCTATTTGGAAATATTCACCTTGGTATCAATGACCACAAATTAAGCATGTCTCTGCAGACTCTGGTGTCAGGCAGGAGGCGTCGGGTGCAATAACACTGCTTTGGAACATGTAACTAATATGTAAACACTTGTTTGAGGTATGGTAAGTCCATAGTAAATATGAAAAAATGTTTGTGTTATTTTGACTTGTATTTAGAGCAGGTTTTGAACCAGCACAGTAAGAAAGTTCCAGGCATGGTTTCATGTTCCAGAGATGTTAATTCATATTAATGATATACTTAGTATTTTTAAATTTTACCATAGACAAAAGTTTTTATTTTTATTTTTATTCTAGCTTTTTGACTACATAATTATCTGTGAGACAGATTCTACGGTCCACGGTGAAAACAGTGGAATTCAATCACGCGTTGAATGATGCGATGAAGCTGACAGATGAAGTATCTACCAGTTTCCGAAGTAACATTAACTTAGGTACGAGTTATTCTAACAATCAATTCCCGTCGCCGCGACTCGACTGTTTCAATTAAAATCATTAACTGTAATTAGATATTAGCCAATCGAGAATAAACGTTTACTTATATGGATATAAATTGTTTACTAAATAATGTTTGTTTACTAAGTATCTGATCAATCAACGGGGTATGCGATTTGTTTTTTTATTCTTTTTTATTCATTATAGGCTTACGCTTGACCACAATCACACCTGATGGGAAGTGATGATGTGGCCTAAGATGGAACGCCCTTGCCTTGAAGATGCCTATTCACTCTTGATTTAAAGATATAACATTGTAATTGGTTGGAAACACAGTTTTTGGTATAGAGTGTTCCAGACCCTAGCCATGCGAATAAGGAATGAAGACGCAAAGCTTTTCGTACGTGTGGATGGAACGCTGACGACATAGGGGTGGAATCTCGCACGGCGTCTTGTGGTACGATGGTAGAAAGGTGGAGGAGGTACAAGATCGAAAAGCTCCTGAGCGCGCTCACCAAAACATATCCTATAGAATACCGATAGGCCAGCTACCTTTCGGCAGTGATCCACTGTTTTCGCCAGAAGAGGTGAAAAATTCGCCAATCAATCTCCTAGCCCGACGATCTACGGCGTCAAGAGCTGCCAGCTGATATGTCATAGACACACGTTCACAAACACTCTCACACACAGAAAAATACACGCACACGTACACACAACACATACTCAAATCTTGTATTCATCTGTAACTAATTTATCCATACTAATACCTATCCCTACTAATATTATAAATTTGTAAAAATAGCTCCGTCGAATAGATCCGTTCAGCCGTTCTGGCGTGATTGAGTAACAAACATTCATCCATCCATCCAAACTTTTGCATTTATAATATTACAATTTACAATTGATTGGTGTAGAATAAAGAATTTTGCCGGGCCGCTCGGCCCCGCCACAAGCACTAGTAGCTACTAGCTGCTAGTCACTGCTGGGATGGCCCTAATTACTATGTTATTGCCATTACATAAATTTAAAGACTGTGTCAAACAGCATATGTTAAGTCGAGGTTATTATACTATCGACGATTTTATTAACGACAAAGTTGCATGGAAGCAACCGGCCTCGCATCCAGTGACCCACAATTCAGTGTACCTAATACTTGTAATATTACGTATGTATTAATATTGTAACCTCTTTCTTTTTTGAGAAAAGAGCAACTGCTGAGTTTCTTGCCGGCTCTTCTCAGTAGAAACAGCTTTCCGAACCGGTGGTAGATTCTTGACGTATCATAAATGACACAAGTTGTCCTATGTGAAATAAATAAATCATTTATCAGTTATTGTATGAAAGGCACTAAGATAGGTTGCATCCCGAAGAAGGATATGAGGCTAGATACTTTAAAAACTAACTAGATCCACGCGTATCCCAGCACGTGGCTCTAACTACTCTTTTAATTACTAATATTATAATGTTGGAATTTATTTATGAGTTTCATAATTAAGAATACCTATCTTTCGGAATCACGTTGTAAGTTTGTAACCTATGAAAGCGATATGACGCTGATCCAGTTTATGACGGTTCTAGTAGGTGCGCTTACTGCTTATGTTGATTGTGTGTAGGTACATCACTTAAATAATAAGTAGATAGTCGTGGCGTCACCTGGAGTGGCTCCAGCTGAAAATCAGCGCAGAATGCTCTTGGGATTTATTGCAAGGCATTCTGCATTATGCTGAGCTGATGCCTTCTTTCAGGTTGTGCCACACACGACAAGTGTTGT
This sequence comes from Erebia aethiops, assembly GCA_923060345.2. Taxonomy (NCBI): domain Eukaryota; kingdom Metazoa; phylum Arthropoda; class Insecta; order Lepidoptera; family Nymphalidae; genus Erebia; species Erebia aethiops. The sequence goes on along the minus strand of OV281081.1, from coordinate 14,276,221 downwards.
CATGGTGCCTCTAGGCATGAGGTTAATGCACAAGTACTGGAGGCGCCATGGTAACATTTACCTTAAGGTATTGTAATGTGTGGCACAATGTGAGAATAAATAATTTTTCTTTCTTTCTTTCTTTAAATCGCATACGATCTTTTTATGATTTAAAGACCTGCCAACTCACTTACTCAGTATCTAACTCATCAACGCTCAGTTTAATTCAACCCGTTACACCTAGAAAGCTAAAATATTGCATACTTTGAACTTTCCCTTATATTGTAGATGTGGTGCCCAAACTGTAGAATACCTAATTGATCATTTCATTAAATAGTTGAGCATTTCGTGAAACAGTGTTGCGGGCGTTTAAATCGTTTAACGATATAAGCATTTAAATATGTACATGACTACCTATTATGCGGAAGGACTTGGGAACCCACCGCATTATTATCCCAAGAAAACTCCTATGGTTACGACCCTCAGTAATGAGGAATACGACGCAAAGAGAGACCTATTACACGATAATATGGTGAAACATTGTACGTATCTTTAACTCTTTTGGTAAAATAGTTAACATTACCTATTCGCTTTGTTTACACATTTCTATGTGTTTTGTCATGGCGGCTAAAAAAGGGTGTCAACTGACAATACTTTACAAAAATTTGAATATATTTCGAAAGTCAATGTAAGTACCTATCTAAGTCTTTCAATGAAAGGGTTCATGACCTGAGTTCCATTGATCGAATGGCTTCTTTACTGCAAAAACAACAATGTTTGGATACACTGAGTAGGGACAAATAAGTTTACCCCACAGCAATGGCATACGCTAGGTATTTACGTAGGTACTACCGTACTACGTACCGAAGGAGGGATACATGACACAGGGGCCTTGCTCTTTCAATATCGGTGAGTGAAGTTGTTCTGTGAACAAAACAAGTGCCTGCTAGTGTCTCTAAGAGTAGAGTTTCTAGTGTTGCATCGGGTACCTTTGGGCTTGTCGAGCGCGAGCGCGCGCGCGAAGTGCTCGTCCACGACGGCGGCCACGTCGCCCGAGTAGTGCGTGAACACGACGCAGTTGGCGCTGACGTACTGCGCGCGCGCGCCACCGCGGCCGGAGCCGCCGCCGCCGCCGCCGCATGAGCCCTCCGACTCGGACGAGGCAGCGCTGGCGCGGCCGTGCGCCGACACGTCCTCCTCCTTGGTGCGCAGGCGCGCCGCGTGGGCGTGCGCGTGTGCGTGCGCGTGCGCAAGGTGCGCGTGCGGCGGCGAGCCCGGCGACTGCGCGCCCGACGACGAGCCCGACGCGCCCGACAGCGCCGAGCCCGCGCCGCCGCCGCCGTACTCCGCGCCCGCATTGCCCGATGCCTGCACGTTCAGCTGCCGGACACAAGCCCGCGTTACACCCGGCTACGCCGACACACACACACCCACGGACACACGCGCACATACAGTACATCAATGGGCAACACCCTATGGTCTGTGGCAACACCTATTAGAGAGATAAAATATCTAGATTAATTTATGACGTTACCTATTTATACCGTTGTAGTATTAAGCGCCATATTATGTCGCGCACAGATCGTAGAATTATTAATCATTGCGTAAAATAATAGAGGATATCATGAAATACTTAGTGGTTTTTCATGATATCCTCTATTAGTCAACTATTACCGATCATATCAATGAATGCTCAACGTTTTTCGATTTGTCTAAGGACGTTTAGACATTTGTACCTACAGCTCGCGCGCGAGTTGAATGGATGGGCTGAGTCCGCGCCAGAAGGCTCGCTTCGCGCTTCACTAAACACTCTAGAGGTAAGGCAGATAAGTCTACGTGGAGTCGGGTAGTTCATTTTAGGTTTTGAGACAGATCCACATTTTTGAATAATACGATCACCGTTTTAAAATACTATTTTAAATGTTATACCGCCGAATTATGAAAACACAAATACTTATATAAAATAGTATATATAAAAGTATATATAAAATAGTATAGGTTATATACCCCTTTTTTTGTTTACTGTTTCTGTTTTAATGTAGGTATGTAACCTCGCCTCCCACAATCAACTAACGTCTAATTGTTGGTTTAGTTTCTATCTCCTTGTAATTTAGATGCTCTTCATTTTTATTTATGCCTTTAATAAAAATTAAATGCTCCATCAATACGTACGCTGGACCCTAATAAAAGACAATTTGTACAAACTTATGATATCTCCTTCACATAAAGATCAAGAATTACTACAATAAAAGGGCATACGTGTGCTTAAAATATGTAGGCATGCAGTAATCAGTCAATTGAACCTACATTTTGATTGCAGGCGCAACATTGTATATATACCGTGGAACTGGGTATATTGACAAATAAATAATAAATGTTCCTTGGATAGGTATAATACTTAGTGCACACTGCGACTAATATTATGAGCGATAGGTACGCGGCATTCCGCGGCCGCTCGCTGCCCAGTCGCGCGGCTACATTTTGTGCGCACCACAGACCATACAACCAACTAGATTTACTACTCGGTGGTGCGCACTCGCCACTCACATCGGGCTTTTAAAATTGCTATTCAACATAAAACAGGGAACGAGGATATTACCTCTTCTGAGAGATTCTCTATTTAATAATCACTAAAACATAATTTATTTTTGACATAGACAACATCCCAATTGTGTCTGTTTGTTTATTTGTCGATGTTTGGTCGATCTTCAATCACGCCTCAGCTCGCATCGGGTAGAAGTGATTTTTTGCATGGATAGTTATACTTAGCTAGACATGGAGAGTGGCATAGACTTATTTTAACCCGGAAAGTGAGAGTTCTCGCGAGATTTTTAAAAAACTAAATCCTAAATGATTACAAAATGATTTTGTAGCGGCCTCATCCACAAACTCAAAGTCACTCAGCGAGCTTTACATGCTTTACAGCTTTTCATGTAAGTTTCACAGAGCGCAAAGATCTCCAGAAATAAGGAGTCTCCCACCAAAAACCATAGAGGAGATGGCAGCTACATTTCCATAGCGAATCGTCTGTGGACTCTCCGTACACGCTGAATCACAGCATCAGCTGAGTTTAGCTACCTACTTGTATTAACTATTAAGTAGTTTATCCCCTGGCTGAGTAGCATACCGCATCTCTCGCACGAGACTTCATTGGGAGGAGCATTTTAATGAATTCGTCCAGTGAGTGGGTACACTACTAATACCACGGGCCGTGTACTCATACTCGTCTGCAGTACTGCCGCTCGCAATATACCTAATACCTAGTTATGCGGAGTCAATGAGGGTCTGTCTGTGAGTCACGCAACAACTAAACTGCTGAACACAGACCGTACGAGACCGCACTTTCCTCCTATATTTTGCTTCTACTAGATACCTAGGTATTTAACTGAAAACTATGCGTTGTAAATGCAGTGTCGTAATCGTCTCGCCGTGTATAGCGGCTGCCGCGGCACTGTGCGGCATAGATATCGATCGCTCACGGCTTATCAGCACCAGCCGCACCTAACTACAATCAGATCTAAATCTTATGCCAATACTCAATAATAGGCGGATTAAGGCCCATTTTCACGAGGACATTTTCTTGCCAGTTGAATGCAATCAAATAGAAGCAATAAATGACTAGCATCGTCTAAACACCGCGTAACATTTTTGCTCCTATAACTATGGCGGAAATCCCCATTCAATGCTGCCATTACAATAATTTCTTATGCAATTATTGTAAAAGATTGTCTTGTAAACAGATCTGATCATTTGATGACTATAAGGTACAGCTTGACCAAATCAATGAATTAAAATCGTTTGACGATATTAAGATCTAAACGCCCGACAGCTGCTGTTTCATGAGGTTACTATAAGTATACCTAGATTGTTTCATGATTGCGGCCAATTTTGTATAATAATACAATCTCTTTTTTTTTCTATTATTGAGTACCAGCGAGGTACTCATTTAACTACGATCTAGCCTAATGGCTAATGAGCAGTTTTGCTTTAACCTAAACTTATATTTTATCTTATGTACTAAGAAGTTGTCCATTGACGCATCTTAGACTCTAAATTCAACTAAAATGACAGCCCACAGCTCTAAATCAAGTTCTGTCCCTTTCCACATGGAGTGAATATTATTTATATTTATTTATAATAGTAAATTAGTATGTATAGTAATGTTATGTACCTATCTATAGCTATTAGCTTATAAGAAAGTGAGTAGGTATTCCTTCCACCGCGAGCTACAAAATGCTGCAATTAACACGTATCTACATTCATGTGAATATTTTCCAGTCGGTAGGCTGACAGTGGCTACGTACATAATAGATATGTTAGGAAGCACGGTCGAGGGAACCATATATGGATATACTCAGCATTGTTCGATTGGCCTGTTTTTGCTCCTACTACAGGCAGGTGATGACGAAACGAGGGAAACTAGAAGCACAGAATACATACCTAATAGTACCTTAACATACTACGGAGGTAACTAGTAACTACATATCAGTAAAAGCTAAGTAGGTACTGAATTACTGATTTGCCACTGAACACTGAACATTGAACACTGAACACTGAACAGTGAACACTCTGCTACCTTTGAATTGAATAATTCAATTATCACAATTCCTATCTAGTCTATTTATTGTGAACCATTGATTAGTTTTAGTAGATACCTATTCACAATAATATAATGTATAGGTTACCGAACTAGATAAGTACCGAATTGTTATGTTAAATAATAATTAATTTAACTGTGCAAAAGAAGATTTGGCTAACGTATGTTGTTATAGTTAGGTTATACCTGTTTCTAGTAGGAATGGGTACGTGAAAGTTAAATATTCAATCGAGAGCGATAAAGATCGTAGCGCGAGATGCAGTGATAAATGCCGCGCCACTCGGCACCTTGGTGGAGCCCACAGGTACATACCTAGTACCTACTATACAACACAAATAATACACTTGAGCTTTTGTCCGCGGTTACGCTCATTTTAGGCTTGAATCCTTTCTTAGGTGGTAGAGTTACCTAACTATAGTTATCTGCATTCGTTTTGAAATGCCGCGTGTAATGTTATGACTATGACCGATGTGATAAACACTAATAAATCAATAAAATACGTAATATATTTAGTAATTTGCGGAACCCTAATGAATAAGCTGCTCAACTGGTTAGAAGGTCGATCGGCCTGTTGTCGATAGTTCCAGTCGACTATTGCCTGCAATTCCCAGTAGAGCAGTGATATATGGAGAGAGAAAAACCCGCGGGTTGAGTCGGCGCGGCGGAGTGCGCACGGCAAAAACTGACACGCATTAGTATGGGAGGGACGCAGACGACAGCTGCCCGACGCGAGCTCGGAGCTCTGGACGATAACAATACCTAACCAGCTCGGTGCCAATGCGATGATACGGCCAAACCCCTAACAGTCTCGGTCTACCTGCAGGCGAAATACAATAGTTAAAAAACCGACCAATGGTTTCGCAGCTAGGAAAGAAATAAAAGACCTAAGAAGTTTATATTTACGACAGTAAAACTATAAGGTGCCTAAACACCAAGTTATTGTAAAACGCAAACGTATTGAAAAATCCTATTACATTGTAGGTAGGTACCTGAAGGATTACTTAAATGACAAGGAAGCTTGGCAATAATTTGCTCTGATGGCTCTGATAGTCCCTTAGTTTAAGATATTATTATGGCGATAATAAAAAAAACCCTGCTGAGTTTGTTGTGGACACTTCTCAGACGGCACGTTTGGAAGTGGAACCATTGTAGCTTTAGTTTTATAATCGTAATTATTATCAACATCACGTTTTGTACCTACTTATTTGGTGACGGTCAGTGTACCGTATCTAATTGGAATGAATAAACATTGAAATGAATTGATACTTAAGGTTCCGATCGTTCGCATCAATTAATTGATTTCTTGTTTCATAAAATACCTAAGGATGTAAGGTCGATGACCTAAGACATCGAGATACCGTGATCCGTTTGTTTTCGAGCTGTGGAACACTAAAACAAATCACCATCATTCATTAGCTGCTTAGCGTCCAGCTTGCAGCCGTCAGCCGTCAGCCGTCAGCTGACCGCGGGCAGGCGGCAGCGCGCGGTGTCGAGTGACACGCCATAACGACGCGCCGGTGCCTCTTTATTGCATTTATTATGAGTTTACTTTACCTACTGACTAGAGAAAAGAGGGCACACCTTCACCGTTTCTCGATTTCTAACCCTGATAACATCTAATCACATTGATTATTGAATTGCACAAGATATTACTTATTGGAAGTTAGATAACAGTAACCTATACCCGTTTGGTGAAAGTTAAGTTAAATAATAATCTGCCTCCCCTAGATAGTAGATCATACACAGTTATACTGAGTAAATATGTAGGTATGTGCTTATTATTGGTTAGCAGATTAGACTTTTGCCCAAATCGTCAAATTAATCATACTTCATCATATCATATCATACTTCATACTTATACTAATATTATAAATGCGAAAAGGTGTTTGTTTGTTGGTTTATTGGTTTGTCCTTAAATCACGCCGCAACGGAGCAACGGATCGACGTGATTTTTGGCATGGGTATAGTTGAGGACCTGGATAATGACATAGGCTACTTTTTATCCCGGAAAATTAAGGAGTTCCCGCTGGAATCAAAAAAACTTAAACCACGCGGACGAAGTCGCTGGTATCAGCTAGTCATTTCATTAAATGGTCATTTCGTGAAATGAAATGTGACATTGTTGGTAATCTCAGTGGGGTGAGTAGTGGACTCTTCTCAGACCAGGGCGCGTTTGGAACCCTCGCAGCTTTAGTTTTAAATACCCGATAGATAAGTGACCGATTATCACCATCATGTTTCATGTTTTAAAAGTACCCTAAGTAATTTTTAACTTCAATAAGTGTACCTACAGTGTACCTATATTGAATAAAAATGATATTGAATTGAATTGAATCATATCAAAGGAGACGGTCCAGATTTGTGTGGGCCGTGGGTCTTGCACCAGTAGTGAAAAGAAAGAAAATAAAATATTAAATTCAATCCACGAATTCGTCCTAATTTCAGTGGTGAGATTATTTAAGTTTTCCACGATTAGCAACACTAAACATAACCGTGACAATGGCGTATTCATATTATTATTGACGTCTTCTTTCAAGTGTCAAATATTATAGCCTCCTTTTAGAGTTACTTCAAATTGGCGAAGTCCACTGTGCTGTTTTGGCACTACTGGAAGCCAAAAAAGAAGAAAAGAAGAAGAAGAGAAATAACACAGTTACTCACGTAACTTGTCACAATGACATTTGACACATTTCGCGCCTACTACCTTCTCTATGGCTGAAGGGCACCAAAACTCAAAATTCAAAATGATTTTTATTCAAATAAACTTTTACAAGTAGCTCTTTTGAAAATAAATAAATAATAATTTACAATTTCATTAATTTGTAAAATACATAAGTAACAGCTGTCCTTAGCATTGCTGGAGCGAGTCAAATCCATGCTCCTTTGTCATTTACGTAATCACAACGACCTCCGTAATCACCCTCTTGGAAACATATCGAAAAACTTGAAATAGAGTTTTATTTTTTGCAAGTCATGTAGTTTGCAATTCTAATTTATTTCTTAGTAAAATATATATTTTTTCCTCTATTCATGATAAAGTTTACAAGACTACGCCAAAAATTAACCTTTTCTTTAAATTAATGAAAATAGTTTGAAGATAAAAACATCTAGATACTGGACTATTTCAAGATATGGACAAACGTTGTACCATCATAAATAATGGAGATGTTCGGAATTCCCGCACGCCACGTGTGTTGGTGTAGTGCGGTGAGCGGTGAGGAGTATACTCACTCGGTCGTACTGGAAGTGCGGCGCGTGGTGGAAGGAGCGTGCGGCGCCGCGGCCGTACAGGTAGGGGTAGTAGGCGCCGTACATCACCTCGGGGCAGCTCACCGCCATGCCGCCCGCCGCCGCGCGCGCGCCATCGCACCGCCCGCTCTGCCGACAACGACACACACGCTGTACGTGTACACTATACACACGTGGACCAAGCCATGTTAACGCGCAAGCACCGAAAGGTGGCCGCACTTCGCCTATGCACATTTCAATATGACTGAGAGCTGTTTTATTTTTAAATATGACGTCACAGTTAGCAAATGTCACGTGACCGACTGTTTTCGCGAGATTTATTAAACCTTTTTTGTACCCGTGGGTAAGAATGTAGGTATGTATATACTTCATTGTCCACCACAAATATACCATAGATTTATTATTGGGTTCGCGCGCTTCACCCAATAATAAATCTATGAAATATACAAAAGCAACATGCTACAAACAAGAAAACAACAATAAGTAGATAGGTACAATACGGCGGTCTTATCACTAAGTAGCGATCTTTTCTAGACAACACACACTTTCTAGACACTAGGGAGAAAATGAGAAAGAGGATAAAGGGAGGTGGTGCAGAAATAATAATAAACGTAAATACTAATAGCTAAATAAACTAACCAATACTAGTGGTTCGCCCCGAACTAAGCCTCGCGGCGCCATCTATTGACATAAATGTGAAGTTCTGTTAAAAATACTGAAGCTCATTAAAAATTAAATAATTCCGTTTCCTTACAATATTTATCTAATTTTAGTATTTGTTGTTCAAGTACAGGATATAATTGAAATAATTGATCAAGTTTCAGGCTCATCCTTTCAGAAAATTTAGAGTTCTGAGGTCATCTTTGGACGTTAGAAAATCACCACTTTGAAAGCCCCCCATTTCGTCAATTTTGGGGGAAAAATTAAAAAAAAAATATTTTTGGACTCTATTCCTAATTATCTTTAAAATGATATACCGCAACCCTATGTAACTTTATAAAAAATATTTTACTTCGCATTCGCTTCTATGAGAGCCCCCCTGAAATAAAGATTTTTATTATTTTTTAAGCCATATTCGGCGGGAGGCCATTGGTTTACATATTATATTTAAAGTTGAAGTAATTGCGTTCAGTAATTCAGAAGTTATAATGCTCTGACAGACGGACGGACGGACGGACAAGTGCCAATTCACCCAAGCAGACTCAGAGACCTTCGCTTCGCTCGGTCAACCATATTAATATAACATATTATGATAAACTAGTATTATATACAAAATAATAATAATAGACATACATAAACTAATTAGACAAACCAATTTTATGGTCGATGCATACCAATAAATACATAAAACGATAACAAAGAGATAGGTAATTTTTAACGTCAATTTTAAACTTATTAAGGGTTTTAGCACAATGAATATGTGAGGGAAGTTCATTCCATAGTCTAGTGGCCCTGAGTGTTTGTCTTTTTAAACCGACTTCTATTTTATGTTGAGAACGAGTTGTTTCCTAACCATGAGAAACTTGCTCGGTATCGATACGGAAAAGTATCTACAGCGCAGGGCACGGTGCATAACATTTCAACCAAGGATGATTATATTCGTGAGAAATACTTATATTTAGCGTCAAATGCTTAATTTTTAAGTATTAATCCTATTTATAAGTATACGGTCTATATTTTGGGTGGAAATTTTACAGCTTTTTACTGTAATTTGTGAAAATTACAAGCTACAAAAAATGTGCCGTGTCTATTTGTTGGACTACTAAGTAAAATATCCTGACAAATTGTTTATACCTACTTACGCGTTCCTATATTTAGGTATGTCCTAAACGTCGAACCGCGCCGCCACAGCCTCGATCACCCGCTAAAATTCTACATCAATGCCCGTAAGCAATAGACGACGTATGGATTTATCATAGATCATAAATCTATGGGATTTATGTAAATTGAGATTGAGGTCGTTGTCTAAAACAAAATTTCACGATTGAAGTAACTTTATAAGGATAAATTATCAGAAAGACACCTTTCTTAATTAAAATTATGTAAATTAAAATCGCTAATTATAAGAAATGATTGTAACTTGTTTTAAATTAAAATAAGTAAGTAGTTTTACACGGTTGATCTTGAATAATTAAAAGAAATCGGAAGCATTGCAAGTCGTAAAATTTTGGCGCGTGATTTGTACCTGTAGCCTGTAATCTAACCCACAGGCACAGAGGGTGAAATGGGGGTTGAAAATTGGTATACAAGTCCTATGTTTTTGTAGTTAGTGACTACCTCGTTGGTCTAGTGGTTAGCATGTTCGACTGCGGCTGACGAGGTCCTGGGTTCGAGTCCCGGGTCGGGCCATAACAAGTATTGGGTTTTTCTGACAAGAAATTCTCGGTACAAGCCCGGAGTTAGGAAGTTGGCGGTGTTTCACCCCCGTGCCTCGGAGAGCACGTTAAGCCGTCGGTCCTGCGCCTGACCTCTTCTCCGGTCGTGTCGGATTTTCCGTCGTCCCATCGGGCTATGAGAGTAAAGGAACAGAGAGTGCACCTGTGTATGCGCACACACTTGTGCACTATAATTATCTCCCGCGCAGATGCCTAATCTCGCTGGAGATTGGCCGCCGTGGCCGAAATTCGGTCGGGAGGACATTATTATTATTTTGTAGTAAGGTACTTGAAAATCGGGATTAAGGTTATTAGTTTTACATAGTAATAACCTGAATTAGCAATTTTATGAAAATATACCTCAATAGGGGTGAAATAGGGTTACATGAGGGTTCTGAGTTTTTGTAGTTAAAGACTTGAAAATCAGCATTTAGATTATTAGTTTTAAGTAATAATAAACTGCATAAGCAATTTTACGATTATTCACCCCAAAGGGCATGAAATAGGGGTTGAAAGTTTTTATAAAAGTTCTATGATTTTGAAGTAGGTATAGATGTCACCGTAAGATTGTAAAAACCGTTAGATTATAATATAACGTTTTTTATCTCGATAGATTATAAACTTTCGACAAATTGTGAACTGTAACATACTGCTTAAAATTAAACGCGTTATTTTTCGGTAAATTATAATAGGTATATTAGGAATATTAATCCGATAGAACCTAAGTGCCCGGCCGCATAACCTAACCTATAGTTCGCGCGAGCGAGTTGATTGCAGAGTAAATGTATGGTGACCCTTACATTTACTCTGCATTCAACTCGCGCGCGAACTGTACAAGAAAGAGACAAGAAAACGTAAAAACAATAAATATTTCATAAATTAATACTCAGAACATTGAACGGTTCACAATCTTTCGACAGTTTATAATCTAGCGGGATAGAAACCGTTAGATTATAATCTAACGGATTTTACAATCTTACGGTGACATAGACATGAAAATCAGCATAAGCTATACCTATAAAACCTCTATAGATAGGCTGTTTGCAGCGGGAAAATTTCATAACCTCATAGAGAATCCGCAATTGTACGCGGACGAAGTCGCGGGCATCAGCTAGTCTATATATATATATATGTATATGTCACCGTAAGATTGTAAAAACCGTTAGATTCTAATCTAACTTGCGATATTGTAAACTGTCGACAGATTACAATTTAACGCATTATTTTTCGGTAGATTGTAATCTGTTAAGTATATTAACCTGACAAAACCTAAGCAGGCCGGGCACTAATTGATTATTTATTTCGAACCCTAACCTAACCTATAAGAAAGAGACAAGAAAACGTAAATACAATGAATATTTCAAAAATTGACACTCAAAACATTGAACGGTTCACAATTTGTCGACAGTTTACAATATCGCTAGTTAGATTACAATCTAACGGGTTTTACAATCTTACGGTGACATATATATTATACATAATCATATATCTAAAAGCGAAAGGTCACTAACTCATCACGAGATCTCAGGAACTATAAAACATACAGACTTGAAATTTGGAAGGTAGGTAGGTTCCTTCTATGGTGTAGGCGTCAGCTAAGGGGTTGAAATGGGAGTTATTGAAGTTGAAGACATTAAAATTGGCATTTAAGTTAATAGTCCAAAATAATAAAAATCTGTATAAGCAGTTTTAGGAAAATCCACCCCAAAGGGGGTGAAATGGGTTATGGGGTATAGTAAGGTTGCATGAAGGTTCTAAGTTTTTGAAGTTAGTCTTGAAAATCGGGATTAAGGTTATTAGTTTTAAATAATAATAACCTGTATAAGCCATTTTAAAATATGTTTTGTGTAGTACCTACATATTTTTATATAAAAAAATTTTTTTTTAAGTATTTTATTTATGTAAAAAATGTTTACAATTAATTTTATAAAAATCAGTTTACAAATAAATGTACATATAGCAGTTTTAAAATTTTGTACGGCGCGGGCTATTGGAGATAGGCCGCTGATCGGTGCCCTTGTGGACGATTTGAGGATGCAATTTTTAAACAAATATTGTCCCCCGGGATCTCATAAACGAATTCTCATAAAAAGCTGTTAGGTAGGTACATGAGTTAGCAAATCATAAATCGATCAGTAAGTAGGTAGTTTCCGAAAAAATTGCGAACAAACATACCTACCTACCTGTGTGTGTGTGTAGGACATAATATACGAGTCGAACACCAAACGACCTTTTTGATAATAAACAACAATAGGGCTGATGATTAGGTACCTACTTAAATCAGTAGTTTGTATGAAATACTTAGGTAGGTACCTACCTATTTACTTAGTTGTGACTTGTGACGTCATAACATTTCAACACACTTTTTTTCTTTAATCTTTAGATTTAAAATGTAAACTAACCATGGAATAATCAGTAAGAAATTATAATTTATTGATTTCTCAAACTAGGTAGGTACATCGGAGCCTTAAAAACTATAGAACGATAACAACTGCGTTAATTTGAAACTGTGTTGTAGGTAGACTGTAGTTGGGAACGACCACCTGATTTACAATTTCATGACAATTATATTACAGTAATAGGTAATACATAATAATTAAGTAAAGGTGTTAAAATTTTAATAATTAATTTCTGACATAAATAATCATCCCTAGATGTCTTTTATGAATTTTAATACCTATTTAACTGATTTTAGACTTTATGGCTTTATGAATGCACCGGTTCGGAAAACAGATTCTACTGATTAAATAAGACCCGGCAAAAAAATCTTGACGCTCGCTCTTTCTAAAGCGGACTGTTACAAACTAAATAAGTAAAAGAGAGTATAATAACGCGTTCACTTTGTAAAATATAATCCAATCTTTCAATAGGGATTGAGTAGGTACATATTTTTAGGAGCTAACAATGTACCTAGCGTTCTAGTTGGTGCTAGAACCTACCACCGAGGTCAGAGGTGCTGGCTACTGACACTGAGCCTGAAAGGTTAGAGACGGCCGGGGATCGAACCCCTGTTTCCCTGAACATCGACAACGCCGCACTGTAACTTTTAACCGCTTGCTAGGTAGGTAACTAGGCCTATCACCATTTACTAGGTAGGTAGGTACATAGAAGCCTATACATAGTTATTGACAAATTTATGCTATGACGACCTCTTTGATGCGTTCCGGGCAGGTTCGATCCCCGGCAAGGCAATTTTAAATAAATTCTGAATTTTCTCTGGCCTCCGGCAAAAATATGCACCCAAGCGATTCGCTAGTGCATTTGTAGTGGATGTTAAAATACCTATCTGCCTTAAAAAAATAATGGCCAAGATATTAATTAACCTATAATACCTATATAATAATATTAATAGTTATTGGTTGATTAATATACGAGTAGGTTCCCGGGTAACTATAACACATTCATTAAGTACCTACCTATCCATGCTAAATGCTAATAATATTACCTATAAGTAGGTAGGTACCTATATCTGTCTGTCTATGTCTGCTATGCTTTCACGGCCTATCTGTTGTACAGCCGATTTTGACGAAAGCTAACTACGGAGATAGATTGCATCCCGTGGAAAGACAGAGGCTTTTTATCCCGGAAAATCAGAGTTCCCACGGGATAGTGTCACAGAGTAGGTACGTAGTGTGTTGCCTAGCTACTAGCGTCCGCCCGCGGCCGCACGTACCGTGCTTGGTGCTACGTAGGTACGAGTACCTACCACGAGAATTTCAGAAATCCGTCCTCAATGCTTGAACACTCTACATTACAAAGGGGCCAGTGTGCATCATTTCAGCTTTCTAGGTGCAAGCAAGGGTAGCTGGCTGTTGATGAATGACTCGGTGACTGAAAAACGGTGTCGTCGAAATAACAGCTAAAGCCTTTATGCCTACCTCTTTACCAGGCTTTACTTAGTTGTTATTGTTGGCAAAAAATAATATAGCTTTTTCTTTCTTTCTATACTTGAAGCGACTTTTGGATATAGGTACCTAGCGACAGAACTCTAGTGTGCTAGTGGCCCCTTCACCGTCGTCGTTATGACCGAGATCCAATGTGTTGACATCTGTAGGCCAATTGCCATTATTACTTAGGTATTAATATTAGTTACCTTGAAGACGGTATAAGTAAGCAGGTAGTTAGGTGTTCGCTCTAAGAGCACACTAAGAGGTTGTGCGTTTGTTTGTGTGTGCTTTTTTGTTATTTAGGTACTTATTACTTATGATTTGCCTGGAAACCTACTGAACCGATTATAATGCATGCATGCCTACGCAGATATTTAAATTATAGTTACTTTGTTTTTAATGCAGTTTTTTGTATCAGATATTATGTAATAGCTTCTGAGAAAGGGTCTTAGATATGTTATACAGCTATAGTCCACCAAGTTGCGCTGCAATCGTGATTTATATTTTTAATATGTACTTAGCCATTTTTTCTGAAAAAGTACCTACCTACTAGGCCGATTTAGATGCGGTGTTTTGCATGAGTTAAGTATGGCTTCTCAGAAGGAGATATATTTTAAGGCCATATAGTCCATCGCGCTGTGCTGCACTCGTGGTTTTGTTTTTTACTCATCATTTCAACACAATGCCGGCTCACTAATACTGAGCACGATTCTTCTCTCGGAATGAGCAGGGTTTGGCAATAAATACTCCACCACGTTGGTCAACAAGAAGGCGTTTCTGGTCTGGGATTCGTAAGAGTGGTGATAGAAAATGCCGTCGCGTTCGAGAATAATTATATTAGATATTATAACCATAACGCGCCTAGAGTTCTGCGTTCCGCGCTCATTGTGACCGACCTGATTTGTCCAAAAGTAATAACATTGACCGCCATGGTGATGTGCACAGTGCACAGCGATTGAGGCATAACCTGTGTCCACTCGCCTACCTGCTAGGCTAGCTGTGGTGATCGGGACGGCCGCGGGTGCGACGGCAGCCGACACCGCGGGCCCTGCCGCCGTCAGCTCGGTTCACTTAACGCACAGACGATGGTGTCACTGGTAAGGCGATCGATCGGTAAACAGGCACGGTCACTGTCACAGGTAAACACTGCGGGTCAACGGCGGTCACACAGCGCGTGCTCGCGTCGCGCCAGGAATGCGTCCGAGGCGGCGCGCCGAGCGGTACTGACGCGCCGCGCCGTCGCTCGCCGCCCGCCCGCCGCCCGCCATTGGTCGCCCCGCCCACCGCTCCCGCCCGGCCGCGCCCACCACTCACCACGCGACACCACTCGCGGGCACAAGGGACGAGCTCGCGCGCTTATGTCTGCTTGCTCGAGGGACCTGCAATGCAATATTAGTACCTATACCCACAATATACCACGCTTTTTGTTTATTTAAATGTAGGTACCTATATAAAAGAAAATTCTAGACTGCTTATGAGATGTAGGTATCTATAATTTATATAGATATCAAGGTTAGATAAATATCTATACCTAGGTAGGTATAATGTAGAACTTGTACCTACTAGTAGCTCTAATTTTAATTCTCACATAGGTACTATTTTATTAGGTAGGTATTTTTGTACTTAATTTTAATCTTATAAATTACCTGTAATGAGTCTCTACGGTCTACCTGAAATAAATCGATTTTATTTATTTACTAGACTAGCTGATGCCCGCGACTTCGTACGCGTGGATCGAGGTTTTGTGGTTCCCGCGGGAACTCTTTAATTTTCCGGGATAAAAAGTAGCCTATGTGTTATTCCAGACTATAATCTATCTCTGTGCCAAATTTCATCCAGATCCGTTCAGTTGTTGGGGCGTGATTGAGTAACAAACATCCATCCATACATCCATACATCCATACCGACATCCATACATCCAAACTTTCGCATTTATAATATTAGTAAGATAAGATAAGATAAGATGATGCCCGCGATTCGTCAGCGTGGATTAAAGTTTTGGATTCCCGCGGGAACTAGCTACCTACTTGATTTTCCGCGATCAAAAGTAAGTAGTCTATGTCCTTCCCCGGGATACAATCTATCCCTGTACCTACCAATTTCATCAAAATCGGTTGAACGGTTGGGCCGTGAAAACGTAGCAGACAGACACACTTTCGCATTTATAATATTAGTATGGAAATAGTGCTAGCATAAATATAAAACAAAATCTATCTTATATCTTTGTTCATAAGTTAAATAAATTAAATTAAGGTTTTATTTTTATTTTTAATAGTAGGTATATAAGGATTTGTTTATATTTATTGTATAGTTTGTATAATATTTAGTTATATAAATTAAATTACCGACAGATTACTTACCTACCTACCTACTTTGTACTTAATGAGTTACCTAATCCGTGTGTAGGTAAGTACTTATTAGGACCTACCTATTGGATCTCCATGGCCAAAGAGCATAAATATTCTTTATGCTCTTTGTCCATGGCGCAGTGATGAGCGCTAGGTTATACCTACTTAACTTAAGCGAGAGGTCTCGAGTTCGATCCTCGTCAGGGCAATTTGGGAATTTATAATTTCTGAATTTTCTATGGTCCCGGTCTGGCCGTGGGTATTTACTATTTACCACCCTACCGGCGCGGGCGTAGACGTGCCGACTGCCGCCAAGTCATTTAGTTTCGACAGGTAGGTACTATACCTAGTAAGTAGGTACCTACTTTTAAAGTTTTATGGAACTGGGTGACACAAAATCCTAGGTATCCCTTTTTGAGCGAGACGCTCGCCTGCAGTGTTTTAAGATTTTAGGGTAATACAATATACATACCTACCTACCTACCTGTGTTACTCTTAGAAATCACCAAGTGCCAGGGGTCTGTCTGTGAGACCCCGCATGTCAGTTAATAAATTGTAAAGGCGAACTTTGACGTAACTGCCATGCCCCTAACAGGTTAGCCCGCTACCATCTTAGACTGCATCATCACTTACCATCAGATGAGATCGTAGTCAAGGGCTAGCTTGTAGTGGATAAAAAAAAAGTACCTATTAGGTAGGTACTTATCGGTCCATCAAAAAGGTCGGCAAAAATCGCGTAGCTTCAGGGCCTAGGTAATAACCAAAAATAACATTAAAAAATGAAAATGAAAGTCCGTGTAGGTACACTACCTACTTTAATAAGCCGTGCGAAGCCGGGTCATAATTATACCTACTTAGCTGATGCCCGCGACTTCGTCCGCGTGGATTGAGATTTTTTAATGCCCCCGAGAACTCTTCAATTTTCCGGGATAAAAAGTAGCCTACGTCATTCCCCGGCATGTAAACTACCTCTGTACCAAATTAAAAATTAAATTAAACGCATTTTTTTAAAATATAAAAACATTCCGTGGAAGTTAAGGAACATACCTACCTATAGGAAAAAAATAGGTAGGTAGGTACTATTAGCCGAATAGGTCGAGCCGTTCTCGAGTTTTGCGTTTAGCAACAGTCATTTTTATTTAGGTAGGTAGGTATTTAGGTATAGGTGGTAATAATAATAACTCGTAGTTGAAACCCAATTGTTTTTATTTTCGAGACCCTTTTCAATTTCTGATAGGTAGGTACCTAATACCTATTATATGTTTGCGACTTGGGTTGAAGTGCCGTGTACGTCAGAGTCAGTACCGTATTTACCATCGAAGCTGAAAAAGCTGAAGCTTAGGGCGGGAACAGAAAAAACTAAAAAGCAAGGCGGCAGTAGCCGCTTCCCCACTCGTGCCGCCTCAGGAGGGCCTGCCGCTGCCGCTTCGAAGCTGTCTTCGTATCCGTTACGTACTTAATATAAAATAGGTACATATACCTACCTACTTTACTGTAAAGTACAAAAGAATTAACTTTATTGTGAACGGTGTATCTAATTTTAGAAGTCAGTAGGAGCGGCAAAAAATTATAGTAGGTATATCCAGCACTGGTCAGGGTGGATTGACATCGCCAGCGCTCTTCAATCTCCCTTAATATTATAGTAGCAACTTTACTAACTAACCTATTCTGTGATAGTAGTATGTAAGTAGTGTATAGGTATACCTACTATAAATGCGAATCGTTGGCAAATGGATGGATGTTAATTTCTCAATCACGCCAGAACGGATCTGGATGAAATTTGGCACAGAGATACCTATTACCTAGGTACCTAAAGAGTTCCCGCGGGAACCAAAAAACCTCAATCCACGCGGAAGAAGATGCCTCATGCCCGCGACTTCTTACGCGAGGATTGAGGTCTAGCCATCAGCTAGACTGCTAGAAGGTAGGTAGGTATAGAATGTTTTACGAACAGAATAAATTTCATTTCACTTGAAAGTTCTCTACCCTGAATCATCTCATTGTAGAGCTCAGCAACGGCGATGTCCGCCGCTCTATTGACGGACGACTCACGACACGGTGTTTGGTCGATGACCTACCTATTTTTTTCTTAAAGTGCACGGCACGCCGGAAGCTAGGCCTATCTGCTAGCGCTTTGTGAGAGCTATGCGCAGAAACACGCCCTGCAATAGGTAGGTAGTTACTTAAATACCTATGTAAGCTAACGCGACTTCGTTCGCGTTAATTCCCACAGGCACTGCTTAATTTTCCGGGATAAAACGTAGCCTGTCTTCACTCTTCAGGTCCTCAACTATATCTATGAAAATAATCACGTCGATCCGTTACTCTGATGCAGCGTGATTGAAGGACAAACTCTATTCCTCGCCTTTGGGGATAGAAATTTCAAAAACTGTAAATCACGCATTTCTTAATTTCAAACCGAAATCCCAAATTCAAGTTATAGTTGTATATAGTAAACTAGTTAGACTTCATACAAACTTTCAACCCCTATGTAACCACTTTGGAAGTGGAATTTTTAAAAATTTTGTCACACATGCTTCGTTATTTTTTACCGAAAGCCAAAATACCAAGTTTCATATAGAACTTGAAAAATATAGGAATCTAAAATTATTATAAATTCGAAAGTTTGGATGGATGTATGGATGTTTGTTACTCAATCACGCCACAACGGCTGAACGGATTTGGTTGAAATTTGCCACAGAGATAGATTATAGTCTGGAATAACACATTAGGCTACTTTTATCCCGGAAAATTAAAGAGTTCCCATGGGTACCAAAAAAACCTCAAATGGATGTTTGTTACCTGCTCAATCGTACCAGAATGGCTAAACGGATCGGGATGAAATTTGGCACAGAGATAGATTATAGTCTGGAATAACTCATAAGCTACTTTTTTCCCGAAAATTAAAGAGTTCCTGCGGAACCAAAACCTCAATCCACGCGGACCAAGTTGTGGGCATTAGCTAGTTGTAAAATGAAATATGCCATGATGATACAAGCATATTAAATTTCATCCCCTTATGTCAGCCCTTTGGGGGTAGAAAAAATGTACAATTTTTATCTAGTCATGTTTTTGGGGTTGGTACATTTTCAAAATTTAACGCTAAGCGATATACCAATCTATCTAGGTAAGAACCTATCAGTGGTTGATCTCAAGATAGCACTGAGATTTCACCTCCAATCCGGATGACTTCATGTCATTTACACAAACTGTTTGTATGTAACAGTTTATCACTAAGATAGGATGCTAATTCAATGAGGCTGAGTGCAGTCTTTAATTCCATAGTGACTCAATTTGACTAAGCGAGATTGATTAGGTCAGGAATCTATTATTCATCTACAGATTCATTAAAAATTAGAGACGGTGCAATCATATGATGATGCGATCATATGAAACCTATATCCCGACAGGGGTAAAGGTTTGTATAGCTGCTGAATCGCTAACAAGTTAGCCTGCTAGCAACTTAGACTGCATCATTAAAACAATCCTTTTTCTTTGGAAAATTAACAAAATTTATGTTTAAATAAATTATACATTTATTAATAACATCTCAAAAAGTTGCGAGAATACAAATTTACAAGCACACTGATTGAAACTCACACTATTCATAGCAAACTGTGAAGCAATCCAATCTATATAGATCCTATGACCTATACGTACAAGTCTCTAGATCCACCGGTTCAGGCTGTGCAACCTCTGCAGTATGCATAGTGAAGTTGTAGTTGTAAGAAGTTCACCTAATGTTTTCAGTGAGTTTGTATCACATCTCGGTGTGCCAAATGTATCAAAGTTTAGGCACACGTTATCGTTCACAAGTTGAGCTGCAGCGGCGCCATCAGAAGCGGTCGGGGTGCACCTTGATCTCGGCGGCGAGCGCGCGCTCCAGCAGCGGCGCCGCGAAGCGGTCCAAGTCGTCACCCGTGCACACGTGCGCCGGGCGGCGCAGCGCGGCCGCCAGCCGGCGCGCCAGCCCCAGCGCCGCGCCCGCGTCCAGCAGCGGCGTGGCTAGCGCGCCCGCGCCCGGCGCCGGCACGCCTAGCGCCGCGCCCGACAGCCGCGCCGCCCGCCCGCCCGCCCACAGCAGCAGCGAGCGCTCCATGCGCAGCACGGCCACGCGGCACACCAGCTCGCCGCTCCACACCTCGAACTCGTGCACGCGCCACGAGCTCGCGCGGTACCTGACGCGCCGCTTCGTAGTCAGCGTGCGCGGCGAACTGCCCGCCACCGGCTCTCTCATCGCCACCGCCAGATGTTTCACTTCACTGAATTAAAACCATTTCATTTGATTACACTGTATACAATATATTTTTATTTTACAATTCGTAGATATTCTTTTATATATATTTTGCACAGTTTTTTGAAAAGTTTTTGAGTTTTTCACTTGAATTACAAACACTTTTTAGAGTGAATTGTCAATTTCCACGAGATTGACATTTGATGGTGACATTTGACCACAGACCAATAACATGCATTTACATTAACACTACTTCAGCAGCAGTACGAACACTAGCCCAGAGGCTACTTGTGCAAGCTATGTATGGGAACCCTAAAATAAAAAATGTAAAGCTGATTTTTGGCACAAGCATTCCTTGGGGTCTGAGAAGTACTTCTTAAAAATTCCCCCCCCCCCCTAGGCCGCGGGCTTAACCCCCCCAAACATCTCCCCAACCACAGTTTTTTGTAATTTTCTCAAAAAATATTAGTGCTATAAAAAAACCATTTATGGCGAAAATAATTAACATTAAATAATGTACCATATGGCACTTAAATCATTATGATCGGATAAATAGTTTTGCAAATATGCCGGCTTATTTGACGCATTTGTTTTTTTTTTAAATTGTGTAAGTTTCTTGTGATTTGCACAAAATGTATAAGAGCTAGGAAAAAAACGACAAGAACAAAATGAAAGTTCATAAAATCTTCTACAAAGTGCTTTTTATTTCATTTCAATCGACCGAATACTTTCGGAAATATGACGATCGAAAACGTGCATGACAGAAAAATATTTTGCAATAATTTTGAATTTGTACCTACACATTCTATTTGATAATGATCGATGCTAATAATAAATAAATTAATAGTAGGTAATAATCATGATATCTTTATTTACAAAACAACACCACACTCAGTAAATAATATATTAAATATTATTATTTATATTCGTTCAAAGTTCTAACAAAGACAAGGCGTCGCGTCGGCCGAAGAATAACGAATAGGATTGCAAAGAAAATGCGGGTGGAATGACATGGTTCGTGTGCAAATGTTACCATTGATGGGGAAGAAGGTGATGATGACGACCATGATGATGTGCTTTAATAATACCTACTAATATAATAATAATAAATACCTACGTCTCGAAGTCCTTTCAACTATATGTAGGTATGCAATATGCATTTATCTAAAAAAATATGTAAATGAACCACCAACATCCAACAGCTATCTTGCAGATAATTTTATCAGATTAACTTTTAACTGTTAACGGCATTCCGAACCAATGGTAGATTAACTGGACGATTCAAAAGCACTTGTAAAAGTTTACTTGAGTAAAAACATTTGATTTGATACTTACTTGAATTGTAATACGATTACAAAAAAGCACAGTCGGCTAGATATTTGAGAGGGGAAGGGGGGTCGTGGTAGGAGGGAGGTGAGAGGGGGCTTGTGGGAGGTGCGAGGGGGGTTGTGGGAGGTGCGAGTGAGGTTGTGGGGGAAGGGAGATGGGAGGTGGAAGGGGGAGGTGGGAGGTGGGAGGGGGGAAATTACAATAAACATTTACGGATTTTACAAAGGTTTAGTTTTTTATTTCAGTTAGGCAGCCATATTTCCGAAACTATTAGTTCTATCAAAATAAACTAAAAATTATTTTGAAGATAATTTAATGAAGTTCATTTTTACTTCTTATGTTTTTTTTCCTAGTTCTAGTAGTTTCTGTGAAAATTCAAAAATATACCAACGGTTGTCGAAAAAAAAAAATATTCTTGGAATATAGGTTGCCATATTTCTCGAACTATTGGTCCTATCTAAATTCACCATAAGACTTTTTTGTGGGTAATTTAGTGAAATTAATTACTCTTCCGAGGATTTTTTCCAGCTCTAATAGTTTTTGTGGAAATTGCAAATAACATAGGATTCTAGCAACTTTTTTATTTTTTTTCGTACACTATATATTCGAAATTATTAGTCCTATCTTTATGAACTAATTTTTTTTTTAATAAGTGGTTAAATGGTGTTTATTTTTACTTCTGGGAGTTTTTTGCCTAGCTCTAATAGTTTTCTAGAAATTACAGAAAACATATAAAATTTTGAAAAATATTGCTTTTATGTTAACTATGACAGGTATATTTTCGAAATTATTAGTGCTATCAAAATTACCTAAATACTTTTTTGTAGGTAATTTAACTATGTTTCTTACTGCTTCAATCAGTTTTTCCTAACTCTGTTATTTTTTTTTCGAAAATTAAAAACAACGTACACAATATTTGCATATTATTTTCTTTATCTTACACAATAGGTAGGCATATCTTCAAAACTATTACTCTTATCAAAATAAACTAAATATCATTTTATAGCTAATTTAATAGCCTTTCATTTTGCTTCAGAGAATATTTTTGTAGCTCTATCAGTTTTTATGGAAATTACAAGAAACTACATTACAAAAAGCCATACATGCAAAATATTTTATTTTCATGCACACAGGGTTAACATATCTCCGAAACTATTAGTCTTATGGAAATGAACTGTAATATTATTTTGTAGATAATTTAATGAAGATAATTTTCACCATAGAAAGTTTTTTTCAAGCACTAATATTTTTTGAGAAAATTACAAAAAACTGCGGTTGGGAAGACGTTTGGGGGGGTGGGGGGTTAAGCCCGCGGCCTAGGGGTTGGGAATTTTTAAGAGGTACTTCTCATACCCCAAGGAACACTTGTGCCAAAAATCAGCTTTACATTTTTTATTTTAGGGTCAATGTTTATTAGTCCCGTACTACACGTACGAATGTGTATTTCATTCATTGTGTATTATATAATTATCACTGCATTAATATCAAAGACATGGTTTTGGTAAAGGTTTTGGCCAAAGGTAAAGCTTGACGTATCATTAAGACCGCGCTTAACGGGTATGTATTACAAAAATTCAAAGATTTCGCAGTCCCCGCAAGAATCGGAGCATTGAAAATGAATTCAAAAATTACTGAAATAAAAATCTCTTCTTCAAAATTTTTTAAAAATTTATTAAACCTATTTTCAAAATATCAACTCGAATGCACTTCTCGCTTGCATCCGCATCTTTTAACACCATAACCATGACGATCGGTCAATAATCATGGAATTTTTAATCTGAGCATGGAAGCTACATCACTTTTTATATACGGAAATACCCGTTTTTCTACAATTCCAAATCTAAACAGGTCACAATAATTATTAACCGATTTTCAAAATTTTTCGCCATTTTATAGCTAAAGTAATACCCTTTTTAATTTTTTCTTAAGTCGGTTTTTTCCGAAATATTTACAATTTAGTAAACAAACACCATAGATTTTAATATATATATTAAAATCTATGACAAACACCCACCCCTCCCTACTTACTACATTGGATATTAGGTCCATGTTTACTACGTACCATGGAACTAATAAGTACTACGTACAACCGGAATGAGCTCTTGTTAATAAAGTGTGCCGAGTGAGAGATACCACACTGACCGTTGTGTCTCTTTTCCACAAGAGTGACCACACTATTTTTGAATTTTGGGATACTTCAATATATGGGATATTTAAAATATACCTCAATGAAGAAATAAAAATCAGCAAATAATTTTAAAATATTTATATTTATAATGATGTTGACATTTTATATGTAGTGCCTATTGCCTCTTAGTAAGTCTCTTACACAAGTAAGCATTTAGGTCGTCGTCAACCGATGGACGTCCACTGCTGGACATAGGTTTCCTGTAGGGTCCTCCACAAGCCACGGTCTTGCGCCGCCTGGATCCAGCGATCCATTTAGGATCGATAATTACGAAGCATTTAGGTAAAAACAGATAATTATCGGTGATGGTTTAACAAAAATTTTTTTTTTTTTTAAGTTGGTTAAAAATTCAATAAAACTGGTATTGCTGTAAAGCGAAACATAAATTGACTTCTCGAACCATACATATTTGGCTTTTCGAGCCATACATATTTGACTTTTCGAACATACTGGGTATATAAAATTATTAACATGCTCAAATTTTTCATACAAAAAATATTTTTAACTCTTTGCCGCTCCTGAACTCATCTTATCACTATGCCAGTCTCCATGTTTGCAAATGTTTTTAATTTCATTCTGTTGAAGTACGGTGATACAGCACATACGGTGAAGGAAACATCGTAAGGAAACCTGGACTTGACAGTCTGAAATCACCAACCTGCAGTGAGCAAGCGTGGTGATTAATGCTCATGCATTCTCCTAGTGAGAAGAGGCCCTTGCCCAGTAATGGAACAGTTACGGGCTGGATTTTTATCATTATCTGTAAACGTACCTATTCAAGATAAAAATAAAATTGATCTTGCTTACCACGAGGAATCGTGAGGGAAGAGCATTTTCTTTTAAAACGGGCCGTGATAAATTAGGAATATAATCCTCTGGCATGAAATGTTTGCTGCATATTACAGAATTTTGGGTCACTTTTCTGTTACCACCAGGTATAATGCTTAAAACCACTTTTCACGCAATGTATCATTTTTTGGTAATCTGAAATATGAAAAAAATATCTATCCTGTTATAATTCGTGTTTCATAGTTTACGATACTTGTCCCGTATACTTGGTACCTAAATTTATGTCACCCGAAACTTCGTCTATCGTAAGATTCATCAAAATGGCCGTTTGTGTTGCAACCATCATAGTACATAATAATTCCATGGTTGCAACGTTTTTATTTTTATTACTACTACGATTGCCGCCTTCAACACGAAAACAAGTGAATTATTGACGTACTAATTTTCTAAATGCTTGAAATTTTAATCGGAGGTTAAGAGGTGACTAATTCGATAGTATAACCATTTTTCAGATTTCTTTTATAAACGTACCGAAGTATAATGTTAAATGTGAAATAGCAACGCAAAGCCCACTGTTAGAAAGGGCCACCGCGGTATGTTGTGGATGTCTCACTCGGATTCATTTTTATACTGCGTGCGTAGTGGTACTTATGTCCGTGACATAAGGATTAAATTTGATTAAAAATAAGTTAAATAAGTTTGTAGTACGCATTCCAGTTGTACGTAGTACTTATTAGTTCCATGCTACGTACAAACCACAGGTGGGTCTTGCACAGACATATTTCGCTATAAATCTGTGGGTTCTTGTATACATTATATATGGAGACTTCATACTTGTCTCTGAATAAGAGATCTTGTTTTTGGCGGGAAACAAGAAGCGCGTACTTTAAATTGAAATTTTAAAATACCTCTTTTGTTTTCGACTTCTGCAGGAAAATTAACTAATTTTCATTAATAAATAAAGAAAAATGCCGTCCGATAGTGACGGTTTGAACACAGGCATGGATAACGACGCGGGCGGGAAAAGGAAACCGCCGAGGCGTAGTCAAGATCAGCAGCAGGAAAATGTCGATTTTTACAAGCCATACCACAAATTAAATTATAAAAGAGTTTTCCCTGAATCAGTAGGAATGGCTGAATACACGGTTTTTATTGAGAGTCGTAAAGAAGGAGTCAAACTAGGCAATACCAATCCCTTAATGTTGGCGGGAGTTTTTAAAAATGAAATTAAAGGAGTAATTAATATAAGACGAATAAACGCATCTAAAGTTGGGGTGGTGTTCGCGCGAGCAATCAACGCCAATGATTTTTTAAAAAATGAAAATTTCCTGGATAAATACGAATATAAGGCATTCATACCAGCAAGTGCGGTGGAAACGATTGGGGTACTCAGATATGTTCCCATAAGTATAAGTAACGAGGAATTATTCAAAAAACTATCATCAAAATATGAGGTTGTCGCTGTGCGTCGCTTCACCAAGAAAGTTAATGGTCAAATTAAACCGTTTAGTTCAGTAAGTATAACTTTCCTATCAACCAACTTACCTGAATATGTACATCTGGACTTGTTCCAATATAGGGTGCATCAATATGTTGCCCCGCTCTTACAATGTTATAAATGCTTCAAATTTAATCACGGAGCAAGAATTTGTAAATCCGTGCAGCGGTGCTCTATTTGTGCAGAGGAGCATCGCTACACTGAATGTGAGGAAAATGCGGTAATTAAATGCATAAATTGTGGTGGCTCTCACGTTGCAATATCACGAGACTGTCCAATAAAAAAACAAAAAATGGAGGAAAAGTATAATAAATCTTCTTATTCAAAAGTTTTACAAACAAAACAAATACAAAATTTATTTAACAACTATAATGAAAACTTCCCTGCAATGAATAAACAAACAAAAATAGATACAGTTACAGTAGATAAATCACAAGTTAAACCTAATAACACTCCTAAAGTACAGAAATCAAAGACAGAAACTGCCCAAACTAATACCACAACTAATAATAATGAAACTCTTATTGAACAAATTATAACAAATGATACTATCTTGAAAGCACTTATTGGAGCATTGGTGGCCATGGGTAACTCAGGCCGTAAACTTACTACATCAGTTGTAAAAGAAATGCTTATTAATAATCTTAAAAACAATGGATAAACAATTTATTAGAATTTCACAATTTAATATACAATCTATTAATAATAAAAAACCTTTGCTTATTAATTACCTAGTTAAGAACGATATAGATATTTGCTTGTTAAATGAAACATGGCTGCGAGAAAATAGAGCTATCAACATTCCTAACTACAATTTCATTAATCAGAATGGAAAAAATGGACGTGGTGGAGTAGCAATTTTAATTAAAAATAGTTTCAAATATTTTGTTGTCCCTACACCGTTCTATGATTATATGCAGTCAGTAGCTATAACCCTTACTACAAGCCTAGGCAATATGTCCATTTTATGTGTTTATGCTCCACCCAGTGGGGGTCGCTTTAAGGTCCGAAGATTAAAACAAATTATAAACAGTTTACCTAAGCCACTTCTTCTTTCGGGTGACTTAAATGCTCATCATATTGCTTTTGGATGTCTCACAACAAAAACTAGAGGCACTGATATTTATAACATGTTGGATGAATGCGATCTTTGTATATTAAATAACGGATCTCCAACTACAGTAGGAAGTATTAATTTTAATCAATCTTCTATTGATGTTTCATGTGTTAGTCCTTCTTTAGTTCCTTTATGTGATTGGCATGTATATGATGATCCTATGGGTAGTTATCACTACCCAACCATAGTCGACTTATATACTTGTGTTGAAAAGTATGATGTAGGAGAACCGTGTGAACATTTTAATTATAAAAAAGCAGACTGGTCAAAGTTCCAGGCTGAAACAAAAAAAACGTTTGAAAACTTCACAATTGATACATCTAATCTGTTGGCTACTTATGAAAACTTTTGCACTTTACTTCTAGAAATAAGGAGAGATTGTGTACCTTTAATTACCAAACCTAATATGTTTGTTATGAGAAAACCAGTTCCTTGGTGGGACGCAGACTGTTTGGAAGCTGTAAAGAAAAGTAAAAATGCTTTAAGATTTTATAAATTAAACCCGACAATAGAAAGTTACATAGAATATAAAAAAATTGATGCCTTTAAAAAGAGATTAATCAGTGAAAAAAAGAAAGCAAGTTGGAGACGAATTTGTGATTCATTTAATAGATATACTCCAATAAGTTATATCTGGAATTATATTAGGCGATTTAAGAGGATACCTGTACATAAGCCATCAAAAAATGATGATTGGATTCCTTCTTTCTTAGATAAATATGCACCCACAGTAGTACCATCTGAAAAAGAAAGCAATATCATAAATTTAAATTCAATATTTAATCATATAGGTAGTGACAATAGTTCTTTTCTATTGAAAGCATTTACTTGGCATGAATTTACTGCAGCCATCCAATCAAGGAGAGATTCCACTCCGGGGTTAGATGATATTCCATACAAACTTATTAGCAACATGCATGTTAATGGACAAAAAACTCTCTTAAAAATCTTTAATTTGCTTTGGGACAATCAATGTATTCCAAAGTCTTGGAAAACGCAATGTGTGATACCTATTTTGAAACCTGATAAATCAGAACATGACTTTAACTCCTACAGACCAATTTCACTTTCCTCTTGTGTAGGGAAATTATTTGAATACATGTTAAAAAACAGATTAGACTATTACATAGAAGCAAATAATATTTTACCTGAACAGCAATTTGGTTTCCGGAAAGGAAAAAGTGCAGCAGACAGTTTTGCCTCTTTGATTTCAGATATAAATCATTCATTTGCCGGTCATGCAACCACAGTTTGTGCATTTCTTGATATACAAGGTGCATTTGATAATGTAGATCCTTACATACTGGTCAATATTCTGTGTGAGATTGGTATTCCTGGAAAAGTATGTAAATGGATTTTTAATTTTCTATATGACCGAACTATGTATGTTAAATTTAATAACATTATACATGGTCCTAGAAATGTATACAAAGGCACTATGCAGGGTGCTACTATATCTCCCTTGCTATATAATATATATACATGTTTAATAAGTAAATACATTACAGATAGAAATATAAACTTTCTGCAATTTGCTGATGATCTCCTTGTATATACTGTAAATAAAGATGTAAATATAGCTGTAAATAATTTAAATTTAGCATTGGAACAAGTCCATGATTATTATTCAAATAAGTTAAAATTAAACATCAGTCCTAGTAAAAGCGGAGCTCTAATTTTCTCCAAAAAAAATAATTCATGTGATAACTTTGTAAAATATAATAACACAAGATTACCTTGGTTATTGGAAAAAAAATTTTTAGGAATATTGCTTGATCAGAAGTTAACTTTCCAAGAACATGTAAATAATCTATGTAAAAATGCCTTTAGGGGTCTCAATGTTTTGAAATCGTTAGCAGGTGTGCATTGGGGAGCTGACCCAAAGTTGTTATCAATGCTTTATAAAAGTATAGTTAGAAGTCATTTTGATTACAGCACATTAGCATATTTAAATGCTAATAAATTGGTTTTAAAGAAATTAGACATAATTCAGAATAAAGCCTTGCGTATAATAACTGGGGCTATGTGCTCTACACCAATTCATGTAATGGAAGTAGAAAGTTGTATTCCTCCACTTTTAATAAGAAGACTTGAAATTGCTGAACGATTTTGTGTTAAATTAATAAGTTCAAAAAATAGTTTAGTTTTAGGAAAAATACTTCCCTATGAAGTTGCTAACTTTGATGATAGCTACATTGATGTAAATATGCTTTTATCTGGTCGATTACCAGACATTCTAAGGATTGTTTTATACTCACAGACCCAAACCAAAAATATGTATAAAAGCAAACCATGGCCTTTATATAAATTAGAATATGATGCTTTAATGAATGTCAATGTTACTATATGTCAAGAAAAAGTGAATTCTCAAGTGGAAATGTTAAGATATTTAGCTGATAATCACTTTTATACAATTTATACAGATGGTTCAAAATCTGAAGAGCATACTTCTTCAGCTTTTTATGACTCACAAAAGAAAATATCTAAAACTTTTAAAATTCATAATTTATGTTCTATTTTTACAGCAGAATGTTATGCAATATACTTATCTCTCTTGTACATTAATAATATTGTGAATTCACAGTTTCTCATTGTAACTGATTCGAAAAGTGTTATACTAGCTATTGAATCTAATAAAATAGATTACAAAAAAAATTACATTATATATAATATAAGAAATATGCTATACAATCTTAATAAAAGAAAGAAGATTGTTACCTTTATGTGGGTCCCTTCACACTCTGGGATAACTGGGAATGAGGTAGCAGATGTTGCTACTAGAGATGTACACTCATCAACATGTTTAGATCACTCCTCAATGCTGGAAATACCATTCACAGATATATATGCCTTGTTAAGCAATGATTTGAAATCTTTATGGAAGTCATATTGGGAAGAAATAAGCAAGTCCAAAGGAATTTGGTACTATGAAATACAAAAAAGCCCGCCAGCCACTCCTTGGTATAATAAAAAAGGGATTAATAATAGAAAATTCATTACGACTATAAACCGAATGAGATTTGGACATAGCAGAGTGGCCACCCACCTACATCGCTTGGGAATGAAAGAAAATGCAGATTGTGAATATTGTGGCGAAACGAATGGCGACTTAAATCATCTTGTTTTTCAATGTCGTCAATTTGGTCTAAATAGATTACTACTCATTAGCTCCATTCAAGATATTAACGATGGCAAAGTTCCTGATACTCTTCAAAGTTTATTAGCTGATAAAAAGTTCTTCCGGCCATTATATTCCTTTATTTCTGGTGCTCAAGATATATAAAAACAATGAAAACAACAAACAGTGATGAGTGAACCGATGTAAACTTTTCAAACTTATTTGTAATTTTTTGACTTTTTGTGACCAACACCAAAGCTAAAAGATAGAGTGATAATGAGACTTGTTAATGTAACTTCAGCCCGCCTAGGGTAATATTGTTCTGTGAACTTTAGGCTCAGAAGGACTGGAATCCAGAGCCGTTAAACCAGTTAATTAAAAAAAAAAAAAATTATATATGGAATTTTAAATCTATGTTAATGTCAGTATGATGTCAAAAGTCGAAGTCGACGTAATGTTACAATTCTATCCAATCATAACTAGACATTTGTATTTTCTGTTTTCCTATTTGTTCGATTGCTGTCGTGGATAGTTCTGATAAGTGGAAATTGATATTTCATAATGGTTTCAACCAATGAAAAACAATAATTTTCTGCAATCTTTTCCCTAGATCGTCTATGAAAGGAATCGAGAGGACTTTTTTTTGGCAAACTTTCTGTATTTCTGTTGTCTTGTCGCATAGTCGAGGTCCGAGGAGGCGTCAATTTTTAACGGCGTCGCAAGCCGGTGTTTAGTGTATTGTGGGATATTAATTAAAAGTCGATTATAAGTGAATTAAAAATGAAGCGTTGTTTCTTGCTAGGGGTAGGCGTCCTACTGCTCGCAGGTGAGGTTCAATTTATCAAATTTTTATTTTAAAATGAACGTGGACATTCCACGTTGCTTCAGACCGATATTTTGAACTTAACTCGTACGGCGTACCCATCTTGTAATCTTGAAAAGTAATCGGGTTCAATAGGTACTTTTTAAAGTTGTATTGCATGGACACGAGTAGGTATTGTGGCGCATTATCGACCTACAGACTACCGTTATATTTTGTTATTTATTCTGAGGTTATTTTGAGTGTGCCTAGTATAAAACCTTGTTAGCTGTAAATGTAAGTATGTGAATTCGATGGCTGGTTGTAAGTGAAGTGAGCCGATGGCACGGGCAGCTCGGCTCGGCGGCGACTGTACGTGTCGGTTTGTTGTCAGGATGGTGCGGCGCGCAGGAGGGCGCGCCCAGCGTGCAGGAGGTGACGGTGGACGCCGACCTGGGCGCCTCGCGCGAGGGCTCGCGCACCGGTGAGATTCCTACTTCTATAATAATTATAGTCCACAAAGTTCACCTACTAATTATACATAAAGCTACAGTTTTGTGATAGCCACTGCTTACATCCGACGCTCGACTTGACATAGTTAACCATAATATTAAGACTATAGTAATAAGGATGTGATTGAGTCAAGTAAATGTGTTAGCTAGACTTAAGTCCTTTTGGTCGACCAAAACATATGATATGCCCCTAAGTTAAGAGATCAGTCTCCATTAGAGAGCTTGTGAGGAAAGACGTGATGTTTTATTTAAATCCTGAATTAATTAACCCCTTCTATGATTATCTTTGTTAACAAACATAGATATTATGATGATAAGATAGACAAAAAGCATCAATACTGAATCTTTTGTTCTAGTTCTAATCTCTCAAAATTGAAATAGAATTTATTAAATGTACGAATCTAATGGGCACATTAGAGATAATGGTGGAGGATTAACTATAAATTGGCTGCTTTATCATTATCACTGTATCAGTTTAAAATTGTAATATAATCCAAGTCATATATTTTAATACTTACAAGCCTTACATTTGTGAGGGTCAGATTGTATTTTAAATAAAATTCGATACAACCTCCAGCTTACAATAACAGAGAAGGAAAATTAAATACATTTAATTTAAGTCACTATCAATAACTTGTTTATTGAGCCAGCAAGTCAGTCAAATGAACATAATTCACAGAACATATTAAAATACAGTGAACTGACAACTTGTTCTGAATTATTTTCTTAAAAATCCTCTTGGAATAGTAGATATCTTCACTGATATTTTATTTCATTATTGAAAACCTAGCCTGGTTAGGCTCGATGGCATAAAATTAGCATTCTGTTACTGTCTGCACACTGGTGGTATGCCCTGGTGTATTGCTAGTGGCGCTGCAGGCCGTTGTCAGTGGCCAGCACTCGCAGGCGCTCCTTGAGCCAGGCAGAGTCGCGGATGTGGTGGTGCAACCGCGGGTCGCGCCGCGCCGCCGCCTCCCGCGCCGCGCCGCGCTCCCACCACCAGCCGTACCTGCCACACATACCACCATACCTTCTGTCATCTGACCGCTGCCATTTGAAAACTTGCCATCAGTTATTAATTTTGTAGTGCAAAATTTATGAGATATAAAAACAACTGTATGGCTATGGGGCATGTGACAGATGAGTATGATAGATGTATTGAAAGTTAGTGGTTTATAATGGTTATTAAAAATCTATTGCGTGTTTAAAAACCGAGCAAAAGCAGTTTTTGCATAGTATCACCTTATGCAGATTTACATTCATTATTTAATACACACCATATGAAATACTCTACAACAGGATGAATCACACACTTCCCAATATTGCTAGATCTGTGTCAATGCCACAAACATATGGTATAAACTTGTTTAAAAACAAGATTGTTGTAAAACCTCCATACACCATTAGTAGATTGAACATGCCTGTGTGAGGGGCAGGCGAGTTGAGAACAGTGAGCATGTGTATAGTGTCCTATCCTGTATCTACTCAGTAGCATTGAAGTATACAACATCCTGTCTTAACCTCCAAGTGTCCTCACCAGTTTTATACTTTAACTATTCTTAAATGTCTGAATGTTATATGTATGGATATGTGTTTAGTGCAGCAGACCATATTTTTATCATTTTAGCAGCTAATTTAGCATTTTATCGAGGTTTTTGTGTGTTATTGTCCTTCCCTGTATATGTATTTGGTGTGTATAGTGCGGTTGCCGCGTATGGTCGGTTACGGTGTCGTACTCGTGCGAGGCGACGAGCGGCGCGGGGTGCAGCTCGCGCGGGCCGGCGCGGAACATGGCGCGCACTCGCTGCAGCGCCGCCTCCTCCGCGTCCGCGTCCGCCTCCGCGCCCGCTCGCGCGCACCGCTCGTCGCGCACCACGCTCGCTGACACAAACACGAGCAATTACTGTTATGTTATTGACATAGTTAGGTGATGCCCGCGATCATATCTCCCGAATGTTTTTTACCAGTCCCAACTCCCATGGAAGCTTTCTGGGATAAAAAGTAATCTATGTCAGTCTCCGAAGTGCAACGAAATTCCTTCAAAAATCTAATTAGGTCAAACAGATGATCCGTGAAAATAGCTGCGACAAACGGACTGATGCACGTATTTCTAGTATTAGTATGGATTATGGAAAAACCTAAATTTATTTTTGATAGAAGAGCTATCAAGCGTTTTATGAAACTAATTTGTTTGTGGGGTAACACAGAAATACATCTTCCGCTGAGTAGTTGTAAGTGCGTTCCTGTGAGCTAGCGGCGGTGGGGCGGTGGTCGCATCAGAGGCGCACTCACGCAGGCCTCTCGGCTTGACGGCGGACACGTTCGAGCGGCCCAGCTCGTGCTGCGTCGCGAACCGCAGCTTGAACGAGCGCGCGTGCAGCGGAGCCGGCCCCGCCCCGCCCCCGCCCGCGGACGAGCCGCCGCCGCCGCCGCCCGTGCTCGCCGACGCGGACATGGCGCACTGCTGTGCGTCTGGCGACCGGGACGTGCGGGAGGCGACGCTATCGATCACACGACACGTGCTATAGCAACTAAAATAACGTGCATATTATTTACTAGTAGGTACCTATGTTGCTTGGCTGCGTGCTACGCGGACCACAAAAGGACATAAAAAGGACCGCGCGATTGTAAACAACAATGCGAAAAGCGAAAGCACATTCCATATAAAACTGAATGTCAAGAAGAATATTGTCATCTTGTTGGCCATCTTTTTTCACCAATTCACCAAAGAATACAATTTTCGAGAATAATAATAATTATTAATATACTGCCGCAATTTTCAACCTTAATATTTTGGGTGTTTTCTGCATAGGCGAATTTATTTGCCAACTTTTTTCACCAGTTCACCAACCCACGGGCTAGTACATTTTTTTGTTTTAGGACCATGCCACTATTACTGATAGATTATATAGGCCTTTGCGGTACTTTGACAAATTTTCCATATTCTTGAAGTGCTTAATTTTCCACAAGGAAGATCTTTAGAGTTAGATGCAAATGTGTAGTTAGGTATAAAAAACAGGTTTCATACTAAAATGTTTTGGGAAGATTTTGTATGGAGAGGAATTTATTTATTCCATGGCCATCTATTTTC
This sequence comes from Erebia aethiops, assembly GCA_923060345.2. Lineage (NCBI taxonomy): Eukaryota > Metazoa > Arthropoda > Insecta > Lepidoptera > Nymphalidae > Erebia > Erebia aethiops. The sequence continues at coordinate 14,241,111 of OV281081.1, read as the reverse complement.
ACCAGAGCGCTAAGGGCCTCAAAGTATTTAGCATTCACTTTCAGGACCACGCCACTAGGATTGATAGTTTTTGAGAGCTTTTAGACTTTCACATTCATGACGTTTCGTATTTATAGTAAAGGAGTATTTTCGAGCTCTATGCATGTTGCAGTCAGTTAATCGACGTGAAGTTTTGTATGAGTATCGGTAAAGACTCGGAGATTAGACATGGAATGACATAGGTTACTTTTTTATCACAAAAATTGAAGTTTCACAAAAGTTTAGATTATATCACGGACATCATCTGGTTTTACTTGGGTAGCCTAGGCTAGAGCGTACGTGTAAAGCTAGAGTGTAGGCTTTGGCGTCAGCGAGCACTCAGCAGCCGGGCGGGCGGGTGTGTGTTGCAGACGCGGAGGCGGTGCTGCGCGAGGAGGAGGCCATCTCGCCGGACGGGCTAAGCGTGGCGCAGCAGCGCGAGCTGCGCGACAAGGCGCAGAACTACACCTTCCAGACTGAGGTCAACCGCATGATGAAGCTCATCATCAACTCGCTCTACCGCAACAAGGAGGTACGTGCGTCACCACACCCGGTGTCCTACTGTAGTGACACGGCACAGCTCTCACTCGCGTCTCGCCTCGTCCGCAGATCTTCCTGCGCGAGCTGATCTCCAACGGGTCGGACGCGCTCGACAAGATCCGGCTGCTGTCGCTCACCGACAGCGACGTGCTGGCCGCCAACCCCGACCTCAGCATCCGCATCAAGGCGGACCCGGAGCAGCGGCTGCTGCATATCATAGACTCGGGCGTCGGCATGACGCGCGCAGACCTCATCAACAACCTGGGCACCATCGCAAAGTCGGGCACCGCCGACTTCCTCTCCAAGATGCAGGACTCGGCGGCGGGCGGCGCGCAGGAGATGAACGACATGATCGGCCAGTTCGGCGTCGGCTTCTACTCCGCCTTCCTCGTGGCCGACCGCGTCACCGTGGTCTCCAAGCACAACGACGACAAACAGCACGTGTGGGACTCCGACGCCAGCTCGTTCAGCGTGGCCGAGGACCCGCGCGGCGACACGCTCAAGCGCGGCACGCACATCACGTGAGTACGCCCCTGTCGCTCCCGTGTCTCGCTCTCGCGACACGCGCTAACCCCTCCGCCTCGCCCGCAGGCTGCACCTGAAGGAGGAGGCGGCTGACTACCTGCAGCCGGACACGATCCGCGCGCTCGTCAAGAAGTACTCGCAGTTCATCAACTTCCCCATCTACCTGTGGGCGTCGCGCACCGAAACCGTCGAGGAGCCGGACGCGGACGCCGAGCCGGACGCGGCCGCGGACGCCGACGCCGACGACGACGCCAAGGTGGAGGACGCGGCCGACGAGACGAAGGAGCCGAAGCGCACCGAGAAGACGGTGTGGGAGTGGCAAGTGATGAACGACAACAAGCCGCTGTGGACGCGCAAGCCGGCCGACGTGAGCGAGGACGAGTACGCGGAGTTCTACCGCAGCCTCACCAAGGACTCGGCGGCGCCGCTCGCGCACGCGCACTTCGTGGCCGAGGGCGAGGTGACGTTCCGCGCGCTGCTTTTCGTGCCGCGCGCGCAGCCCGCCGACTCGTTCAACCGCTACGGCGCCAAGACGGACCACATCAAGCTGTACGTGCGCCGCGTGTTCATCACGGACGAGTTCAACGACCTGATGCCCAACTACCTGGCGTTCATCCAGGGCATCGTGGACTCGGACGACCTGCCGCTGAACGTGAGCCGCGAGACGCTGCAGCAGCACAAGCTCATCAAGATCATCAAGAAGAAGCTGGTGCGCAAGGCGCTGGACATGCTGAAGCGCATCCCCGACGCCGACTACGAGCTGTTCTGGAAGGAGTACTCCACCAACGTGAAGCTGGGCGTGATCGAGGACCCGTCCAACCGCTCGCGGCTCGCCAAGCTGCTGCGCTTCCAGTCGTCGCGCGGCGCCGACCTCACCTTCCTCGCCGACTACGTGGCGCGCATGAAGCCCAAGCAGACGCACATCTACTACATCGCGGGCGTGAGCCGCGCGGAGGTGAGTGCCGCGTGTCGTGTTGTGTCGTGTGGTGTGACGCCTGTGACGTGTACTGACTGCGCGCGTGTCGGTCGCACAGGTGGAGAAGTCGCCGTTCGCGGAGCGGCTGGTGGCGGCGGGCTACGAGGTGCTGTACCTGACGGAGGCGGTGGACGAGTACTGCCTGTCCGCGCTGCCCGAATACGACGGCAAGAAGTTCCAGAACATCGCCAAGGAGATTTTCGACCTGGATGAGAGTGAGTCGCGCGCATAACACAGTATATACAACACACTCGTTGACAGACTCGCTTAACTCCTCTTAGATATTATTAAAAATTTCAAGTTGTTAAAATTGAAAAACACCAGAGACCTATGGGGTATGTCCGTTAAAGTAATATCAAACATCATTAGCGATATCGCCCCTTACCTAGCTGTAATTTTTAATGAATGTGTTGACTTAGGTACATTTCCAAACCTAATGAAAAATAGTAAACTCATTCCTCTATTCAAGTCGGGCAATAAAAACGACCATAACAATTACAGACTCATTTATATTTTACCAACTCTCAGTAAGGTCTTTGAAAAAGTAATTTTGAGCCAATGAATGAATCATTTTAACAGCAATATCTTACTTCACCCTGAGCTGTACGGTTTCACTAAAGGTCGAAACACATCTGATGCGGGCGTAAAACTTCTAAAATGTATATACCTATGCCTAGGAGCGATCACAGAATGCTATTGGTGTCTTTTGTGACCTTTCTATGGCATTTGATTGTGTTGATCACAAAACTTTGTTACTTAAACCATTATGGTATTAGAAGTGTTGCACTTGATCTCATTGCCTCTTATCTTGGTGATTGAACTCTAGAGGGTTTGTATAAACAATATGAGTTCGGAGGGCTCGTCTACATTAATGGGTGTCCCACAGGGCTCAATCTTGGGTCCTTTTCGATTTTTAACCGACTTCAAAAAAAGGAGTAGGTTCTCAATTCGTCGGAATCTTTTTTTTTATTTTTTATTTATGTTCCCCTATTACACGAAGACGCCTCGACCGATTTTGAAAATTATTTATTTGTTTGAAAGGGTATACTTTCCAGGTGGTCCCATGGTCATTAGGTCTGATGATGGAATTCTGGGGAAATCAAAGGAACTTAAATTTTATAAGGACACGAACCCAGATAGTTATTAGGTACAGGTCTGTCTACCTTTCGAGAACCTATTTTTCTTTTTTTTTTAATATTTACAGCACTAAAAAGCAAACAATAAAATTATTTTTAAATTAAAAAAAACCGCCTTCAAAAACTAAAAAGCAAAAAATAATTGGATATATTTAGATATTATTATTTCTACCCACTATGTAGAAGTCGGGCGAGCCTTGCGTCAACTTTGCTTATCCTTGTTATACCCGCCCGACTTCAACATAGTGGGTAGAAATAATAATTTGTAAATATATATAATATATACTGTCGAAGATTATATACCTAAATGATAAAAGCGCATGGATTTGACTCGCTCCAGCAATGCTCAGGACTGCTGTTACATATGTATCTTTAGACTAATGCAATTGTACATTTTTTTTTCAAATAAAACATATAATAATATATACAATTTCTTAAAATATCTTTAAAATCTAAATTAAAAACTAAAAACTAAAAATTAAAAATATAATCTATGCCGCTGCAATGAGGCAATGTGCCCAGAACGCTGGCTGCGTTACCCCGCTGAATAGCCAAACTTATATGTTGGCCGAGGTAAATATATCCAATTATTTTTTGCTTTTTAGTTTTTGAAGGCGGTTTTTTTTATTTAAAAATAATTTTACTAGTGTATATGTCACCGTAAGATTGTAAAATCCGTTAGATTATAATCTAACGGTTTCTATCCCGCGAGATTATGAACTGTCGTAAGATTGTTGTGTGAATGTTCTGAGTATTAATTTATGAAATATTTATTGTTTTTACGTTTTCTTGTCTCTTTCTGTACAGTTCGCGCGCGAGTTGAATGCAGAATAAATGTATGGTGACACTTACATTTACTCTGCATTCAACTCGCGCGCGAACTATAGGTTACGTTAGGATTTGACATGAATATTCAGGTAGTGCCCGGTTCTATCGGGTTAATATACCTAATATACCTATTACAATTTACCGAAAAATAACGCGTTAAATTGTAAGCAGTATGTTACGGTTCACAATCTGTCGACAGTTTATAATCTATCGAGATAAAAAACGTTATATTATAATCTAACGGTTTTTACAATCTTACGGTGACATATATAAATTATTTCCATACCATGTCAACAATGTTTGTGATATTGTATTGTTTCCCGACGACACATCGTTTATTTTTATAGTTGATAGAAGTAAGGACAATTTTGACGATGTAAACAATGCAATATTACACATATCACACAGTGACTTGCCCCGTAGGGTTCAAACGTAGGCAAGCCAGCCGCTGCCTATCGTATTCTTCCGTCTACTTTTACTTAAGTTGTCTTGATGAGCCATTGACCATACAGTAGGTTGTATGGTCGATGTGACGAGCTCAACAAAGCACACAGAAGGCATAATAAGTTATTACTATACAAAATTACAGCAATGGTACACTACCATTGTGATCTAGGTACGTGCGAATTAATGATTTGAAATTTCATTTGCCAATAATTGGCAGGACAAAGAAGTTTCTATGAGTTGTTTTCCGAAATCCAGTTTTTGGGAATTTTGAGGAATTTTTATAGCACCAGTTAAATAATTTATATCATCATTTCTAACGAAAAAAGCTTGGAATAAGACTGTACATTGACTTACTGTACGAATAAAAAAGTATGCAACACTAACAATTAGCTTATTAGTATGAGAACAACCAAAATTCCATTTATTCTTATACGCGGATCTGTTAAATTGCCTTTTTCGATTTTTACAAGTTTGTGAAATACCTACATAGGTCTGGAATAGATTTTGGTGAATTTTTTTGTTCAAAAGTTATATATTTTACCTTATTTGCGCCAATCAATATTTGCACACACTTTAAATAGTCACAAGGAACAATATTGATTAAATCTGAACTCATTTTGTACAAAAAATAATATTATTTCAATAAACACTGTCACAACAAAAAAAAAACCCCCACTACGTTACAACACAAAAACTACAAAAAAAAAAACAATCGACTAAATTATGAAGGTTTAGTCCGTATCACGATTCCTCTAGAGGCCGCGTGGGACTTCTTAAATCAGACGTATTAATAAGCCAAGCAACAGACAGCGCTATACTATTTATAGGAATTTATAGCGGATTTTAGAGACAATATGTATGAAAATCAAAGCTACAGCCCGTCTCACTCACAAAGCCACAGCCCCTCTCACTCACTCAACTAGATTGTTCGTAAAACGTTCGCAAGCGCTCGGCCTGTGACTCGGCGCCCACCGGTCGGCTTAGCAATAATTGAACCGACTGATTGTAGAACGTGCGAAATTTAAACACGTAGTTTAAGTTCCGTTGTTTGGGTGTTTGTTTTGTTGGGCAAGCCAGGCTTTTTAACATTTTTAGAGGTTTCGCCACTGGTATCATACTGGTTTACTGTCAATAATAACATCTATGCACAAACCTCAACTGTATACACAAATAAATGAATCTGAATCTGAATAATTTGTTATTGAATGCAAAGAAAATCGAGTGCTTAGAGTTTGTTTTACCTAATGTAAAGAATATCCAATAATGTTAAATGGGGAAACACTAAAAATGGAGAACGCCACAGTTTTCTTGGGGATGAATTTGGATAATAAGCTTCAATGGGGCGCTCATATAGAGGCACTAGCGGGAAAACTTATGTTGGATGTTGTCGAAAATACTATGGTTTGGATAATAAGCTTCAATGGGGCGCTCATATAGAGGCACTAGCGGGAAAACTTATGTTGGATGTTGTCGAAAATACTATGGTTCAGGTGACATAGGCTACATTTCACATCAATAAAATCGATACGAAGACAATTTACATAAAAAAGTAGGGGTCTTTGAACTTAAACAATTAATAATTACTGCTACTGTTTGTTTTAGTCTTAACTGCACATAGAAAATACAACATATAAAGGCGAACTCAATATGTCTTGTATTATCTATCATGACGATTCAAAAGCACGTCTTAGTCAGTTTATTTGAATGAAAACCATTAGTATAGTATTGTATGTAAAGTGTTTGTGTGTCGCTGTTACAGGCGAGGACCAGCGCGCGCGGCTGGAGGCGCAGCGCGCTGAGTTCGAGCCGCTGACCACGTGGCTGGGCCAGGTGCTGGGCGAGTGGGTGACGCGCGCGGCCGTGTCGCGGCGCCTGGCGCGCTCGCCGGCCGCGCTCGCCGCCACGCCGTTCGGCTGGACGGGCAACATGGAGCGGCTGGCGCTGTCCAACGCGCACCAGAAGGCGGACGACGCGCAGCGCCGCCACCAGCTCGCGCAGAAGAAGCTGCTCGAGATCAACCCGCGCCACCCCGTGGTGCGCGAGCTGCTGAGGCGCGTGCGCGACGACCCCGACGACGCGCTGGCGCGCGAGGCGGCGCGCACTCTTTACCGCACGGCCGCGCTGCGCTCCGGCTACCTGCTGCAGGACGCGCACGCCACCGACTTCGCGCTCAGCGTCGAGGGCATGCTGCAGCGCGCGCTCGGCCTGCCGCCCGGCGCGCAGGTCGAGCCTGAGCCCGAGCCCGAGCCCGAAGGGGACGCCGAGGAGGCGGCCGAGACGCACGAGGAGCTGTGAGCGGGCGGGGCGGGGAGCCCGATACATTGAGACTGCGATTTATTTTTTACTCTATGGTGCATGCGAGTGCGCGCGCACCGGTACGACTCGTGCCAATAAATTGTAACAAAACGACAGTAGTCGTTCAATCTCACTCACATCAGTAGTGGGAGTTGTATTGTTGTTTCTAATACACACTACAATAGTACTATGGAATGCTTCAGTTTTTCCTCCCGCTCCTAATTTAAATTATATTAATTAATTCAAATCGAGATTGAATAACCATCTTCCAGACAAACACATACCTTCTTTAGCTGCATCATCGCTCGCGAGCAGATCTGCTCGCAGACGATGGCACTGGCCTATAAATATAAAAATACCACATACACACTTAAAACATAATTATGAATGAGAGAGAAAGATTTAACTCAATATAACGCCCCTATTTTCTCTGTTTCTTTATTGCTGCGAGTTGTAAATTTTAGTGTAAATAAACTTTAATATTTATTTAACTGTGATTTCATTTAATCAGCACAATCCTATACATGCACGTCATAGCGATGTTCCCAGCCTCTTTCGATCATTGACTGAGCACATTGATGGTCTCATGAGACTACGCTTGTCGATCTGTCAAAACCTTATTATACTTCCCAATTGATTATTAGCACACAACGGGAAACTGTGTGAATAGGTATCAAACAATTATATTGCCGTCGGGCTGCTCTGCGGATAGAGTCCCATAACACCCGATAGGGACAACTGCAGCTTGGACCGATTAACAGAACATAATATAATTATACTCCTTGTGGAGATTATACCAATGAATAACTTTTACTCTCGTATTCTCCTGTTTCCTTCTCCAAAACTGAACCGATTTTAACATTTTTTTTTTCAAGATTAATTTAAAAAGGACTCTGGCTACGTTGGTATGTTATTAGTATTATATTTGTTTGCGGGATGACAGATGATGGCGCGAAAACTGAGCCATTTGTTCTTATAATTATTAATTTATTGAAAAAAGCAAATCATAGGGACATGGCATGGATACATGAATTTTAAATGGTGCAAAAATATTTTCTCTATTGTAATTATCCATGGAGAAAACAAATACCTAATACGATTGTATGGGGAAACCGCCGTCGCATTAACTCTTAATACTATGTCTGTAAAAACGCCTTCCAATCATAAAAATGGTTATTGTGAGACAAGGAACCTTAAAAGATAGATACCTATATGCTATCGCGGACTTTAATCAGAACTTTTTGAGAGGAACACTACTAAACACTTTTCGTGTAACTTTAACTCTTTACGCAGCGCACGCCACAAAAGCTCTCTGATGAGACTATTTTTAAATTTAGTAGGGAGCCCTTATTTTTTTTAAAATAAAATATAGCCTATGTTACTCGCTGATAAAGTAGCTTTCTTTAAGTGAAAGAATTTTTAAAATCGGTTTAGTTTTTGAGTTTATTCATTACGGTGACCGATCATTTCATAAAAAACGAATTACAAATTTTCATTTCACAAACAACGTTTCGCAAAATTATGAATCATATTAATCGTTATAAAACTTTTGGTCCTATAAATAATTCAATTGATAAAACAATTAACAGATAAATTATCATTTCATAAAATATAATTTGACAAACAATTGATTTATTAATTGTGTTATTTAATAAAACAACGTAAAGCGTATTTCTTTTTTGATAAAATGAATTGTTTGATAAATACTGTAAGAGTCTTCTGGCGTAGCCCGTTTTAAAAAGTTGACATTCTTGGGTCGAAATCTGAGCACTCAGACTCCACGCAGTCTTGTCTGTCCTACCCCTAGAGTGTTTTTGTAAAGCGCGTACTTAGGCAGAAGCTCGCGAAGGAGGTCCTGAATGAAGCGAGCCTACGAGGCCGAGTGGAGCGAAGGGCGGTCGGCGGAGCTGGCAAGCGAAGCGAACCGGCGACCTCCGTAACGAAACGCGAGTGGTTTTCCTAGCTTCTCCACTTCCTTTATGAAATAATAAATTAGTAAATGACAATTTTACATTCAGCACGTTTGCAAAGTAAAGTATTTGTGAATTGAGTATTTGTCAAATGATCTTTTAATAAATTATGTTTGCGGAATACGACGTTTGTGAAATGATTAGTTTTTGAAACGTTTTTTGTGAAATGATCATTTGTTAAATGTTTTTTGCGAAACATTAGTGAACCATTCATTACAAACATACAATTAATGCTTTCCTGTTTATACTATTATACCTACTAACTGATGCCCGCGACTTGTTCCGCGTAGATTGGTGTTTTTTATTCCCGCGGGAAATTTTCCGGGATAAAAAATTGCCTATGTCCTTCCCCGGGATGTAACTTGTCTTTGTATTTTTATCCACGCGGACGAAGTCGCTCTAATCGAATCTAGTACTATATAAAATTAGACTTGTACCTACTGAGGCAGCGATCTCCTACAATCATTGCTACTTGCCACAATAGGTACCAGTAGTGCATCAGTACTCAGTAGTGTGAGTATTTGCGGGAGTATACTCTGTCGCGTCAAGGTATAGCCTAATTCTAATCTAAATAAAAACTAGTCGGTCAATTGTTGATATAAATAATATATTAAAATATAAAAATTTGCTAAATAGATCTGCCGCATTTTTTCGTATATTTATATAATAGTTATTAGTAGGTACATAAAAATGTGTTTAGAGTCTACTTTGACTTCATACACTATTTATACAAGAATAATACTGTATTAATATGTTACAACTAGCAACTGTCAACTGATTTGAGCTTTTTCTTATAGCTCAAATCACTTGACAGTTGCTATTTGTGATATAGGTACAGGAACAAATGAATTACTAATTTTTTACCTAGTATCCCAGCAGACTAGGAGGGACCAATAATCTTTTGATTGAGGATGGCAAGTTTATTAGCTTCCACCACTTCAGTCAGGAATACATATTAAATTAATTATAACATTACAATAATTATTAGATTCCAATGATATAAATAAATTAAACTAATAGTAAGCTTGCGCTCTGATGACTACCTACTATAAGGCTGCTCCAGTCAAATGAAGGCATGATTACGCGCGATGATCACAGAGCGAACGCGCGCGGTTGCGCCACCAGCCGACTGGAATAAACACAAACATGCCTTGGAAATGGGCAAATCATAATAATATGAACTTTGAATGTTGAATAGATAATAATTGAATTTCCTTTATTGGATTGTACAATGTGCTCTGCATCGCTTTGATTTGCTTTAGGATGAGCTCTGACAGACAGCGCACAGAGTGGACGCAGTCGGTTTATGCGGCATAACACGTATCATGTAGATATGTGCTACATTCCGGCGATCCGCTGCCAGACTCGCCAGTCGGTGAAAGTCGTTCCTAATGGCAGCATTTTTTCAGTAGTTTCAAAATCGACACCAGATGGAGGTACTGTGGTGGTGTGTGTGTGTGTGGCTATGGTATTCTGAAAGCTTTATTGGGTATCTATTTGTTAAGTATTCTCTCGATTTCTAACTCAATATAATACTACCGCAATGCTCTTCTTAATCAACAAGTCATCATTTTCCTGGTGATATTATTGGAAGAAAGTAAACACTTGGTTAACTTAAAAATTACATTTGACTCTTCAAGTCTTCACAGGCTACCAAATGATACGTCTGGAGGGTTTAGCTATTACCCACTATCTCGTTTACATCACCAACCAGGAAAAAAAAGATTACATTTTTGGTGATTTAAGGATTGTTGATTTCCTTGAAGTGTTATCTCAGATTTCAAAATTTGGTCATAGGTAAAATCTCAGGCAATTGTTATTGGCAGTCCAGGGTTTATTTCTAGAGTTGACTGGCAGAGCCTTTCTCCGATTATGTTTGATGGCGTTGCTATACCATACTGTGCCTCTGCTAAAGATCTTGGTATTCATTTGGATTCGGAACTGTCCTGGTCTGTGCAGGTAAAGGAAATGAGCAGGAAAACGTTTGCTGTTATGAGCTCGTTACGTCGATTGCGTAACCTTTTGCCAATTCCTACCAAAATTATGTTGGCACAATCTCTCCTTCTCTCTATTCTCGATTATGCGGATGCAAGCTTTCTTAATTTGACTCAGGACCAACTTAATAAGCTTGAGCGACTTCAAAATATTGCTATTCGGTTCATATTTGGCCTACGCAAATATGACCACGTTTCCGAATTTCGTCAAAAGCTCAAGTGGCTCCCTATTCGCCGTCGCCGGGATATGCATGTCCTTTCTCTTCTGTACTGTGTTTTATTTCACATTAAAACTCCTTCTTATCTTAAGGAGAAGTTTCAATTTCTTGGGGTGCAATCAGACATAAGATCTTGTCGTACACTTACCTTGAAAATGCCTGCACACAAAACAAAATTTTATCAAAATTCTTTTACTGTACAGGCAATTGAACTGTGGAATGCACTGCCACTGACAATTAGACAGTCGAAATCACTGGGCGTATTCAAGAACGCTCTAAAGGTATATTTCCTTTCAAATTGAAGACGACTTTAGTTTATTCTATATTATCCTATGGTATGTAAGTGTATGTATGTGTAATGTGTATGTATATATTATTTATATTATATAATATGTATAATTTAGTATCTATATATTTAGATGTATATATTTTAGTTTAAGTATAATATACTTATTTATATGTTATATTATGTATGTGTGTATCGTGTTATTTAATTTAGCATAAATTTTGAGCCACCCGCATTCTGGTTTCCCAGCGTTCTCCTAATCTTAAGGTTGCCTGGAAGAAATCGCTGTTTAGCGATAAGGCCGCCTTTTGTACCTATCCTTCTTCTTTAATTTATTTCATGTCTTATTTTTTATTTTATTTTATTGTGTGGTGCAAATAAAGAGTTGAATAATAATAATAATAGGTAACTACGAGTACCATAGAGCATATAAATAATCATAATAAAGCATTATTAGTCCTTACCCTTGTTACCCTTAACCCTTATTATCTTTGAACATAATATGATTACTTAACACTTGCAAGGTTTTGAGTTTACCTCCTTTAGAATCAATTTTCATATACAAGCCCGGGGTATGAAACTTTATGGGGAGTAAAATTAAACTTTCTCTGTTATGTTATTGACTTTATGTTTCCATGGTAACACTTGTTTATGTTTCCATGACTATGTAATGTATTTTGATGAATATAAATTATATAAAAAACGATAACATAACTATATTATAAAAATTATGTAGCACTAAGTCCACTTAAAAATGTACCTTTATTTATGTGCCCTTGGTTTACATGGTTGATGCCACTGTAATTATTGTTATACTAAGACTGTACCTATGAAATACCTACATTGTCGTTGTTTGTGAACCCAAAGAAACAAAATAAAATAATTAATATTAATAAATGTATCAAGCATGCTTTCAGTAATATAAAAAAATGTGTTCATTTTTATAATCGTTCGTAAAGAGTAAACTCCAGTAGTGCGTCTGAGCTGACACACAATATTTATTTATTTTTCAATTCAAAAAAATTATTTTAACCCCACAGATTAAAGATTTAGTAACTTTGACATATGACAGTGATAATGAATGAACTAGATGTTTAATTCGCTATAATCTATCACAGTAAACAAATCTATGTGGTACAGTGTGTATCTTGCACTAGCAGCATATAATATTCACGGCACCACACCACATAAATCTTCAAAATTATTCTCAACCTACGTTTCACTCTGACACCAGAGCATCTTCAGGAGATGTTGACTCAACAATGTACGATCGTAAAGTAATTAAACTTGTAAACTTTACAATCGTGCATTGTCGAGTCAATATTTGACAGTGAAGTGTACCTCCATCTACAGCAGTGCCACCAAGCGGGATCTATAGCAAAAAATGCTGCCAATCTATGTAGATTGTATAACAGTTACAATCAGTCTAGAGGGGAAGCAGGGGACGGCGCGACTCAGACGGCTCGGGCGGCTGGCGGCGCGCGAGGCGCGCGCGGTTGTAGGCCAGCACGCCGAGCAGCGCCAGCGCCATGCCGGCCAGGTTGAGCGGCGGCGCAGGGTTGCGCAGCAGCAGCAGCGACGCTGCCACGACGCACGCGCGCTTGGCGGCCGATGCCACCGCGTAGCCCAGCGCCGAGATGCGCGCCAGCACGCTGAACGCGGCCAGCGCCTGCAGCCACGCCAGCGCGCCGTCCGCCGCCAGCAGCGCGGCCGCGCGCGCGCCCACGCCGCCGCGCAGCGCGCCGCCCTCCGCCCACAGCCACGCCGGCAGTAGCGGCAGCAGCGCCAGCGCGCTCAGCAACTGCAGCAGGCGCAGCGGGTGCAGCGCCAGGCGCCGCAGCGCGCGCTTGCTGCCCAGGTGCTGCAGGCTGAGCAGCGCGGCCGCCGCCAGCGCCGCGCCAAGCCCCAGCGCATCGAACTGCAGCTCCGTCAGTGACGCCACGCCCACGCCCAGCGCGATCAACAGCAGCGCGCCCGCCACACCGCGCGACACGCGCTCGCCCAGCAGCAGCCGCGCCAGCAGCGCCGTCCACAGCGGCGTCGTCGCCTTCACTGTGAACACACACTGTCGGTCAGACCGCTGCACCCAGCCGCCAGGCGTGAGGCTGACCGGACGGACACTGACCGGTGTGCGCGTACGAGACGGGCACCTTCCACAGCGAGACCTGCGTGCACGTGGTGGTGAGGAACTTGGCGGCGCCCAGCGGCAGCAGCAGGCGCAGCAGCTCGGCGCGCGCAGGCGCCGCGCCGCGCACGCCGCACGCCGCCAGTGCGGGCGCGCTCAGCAGCGCCGTGGCCGCCAGCTGCGCGGCCGCCACGGTGAGCGGCAGCGGCAGCTCGGTGAGCAGCAGCTTGCCCACCACGTTGCTGGCGGCGCTCAGCGCGTACCACGCCGCGCACAGCAGCGCCACGCGCGCGCTCTCGCTCCGCGACCCCATGCCGAACCGACACTATCTACCGCACCACACTCGACTCATTGTATCGACTAGTTCACTTTAATATTCTCTAGTTCTCTACTAGAGATCGAAAGTCGAGTCATCGAGAAGTATATTACTGAAAAGTGAAAACTGAATTACCTACATCTAAAATTAAACTAAAAAGCCACACACTAAACAACAACAACAAAATTAACTGTGCCAATTGTACGAATCACAAAGTATATTTTATTTATTTAGGTACATATTCTACCTACGAATTTTGCGTTTTGCTTTTGCGAGCACAGAACATAATTTTCGGTTTTGCGCGACGTGACAAATTATAGCATTGCCGTCATTCAATGTGCTCTGTGGCCGTCACTGACAGAGACAAGTTAACCCAAAGTTAACCACACTGAGCTGAGGCCAAGCTGAGGCCGTCACCTTGATGTTTGACAGTTGACAGCTGGTTGACAGCATTGAATCATAGACTTTTGTCCTTAGTTTTTTTTTACGGCCCTTAAAAAAAACTAAGGACTTAGTACCTTGGAAGTACCCAATGACTTTGTTTCCTTATTCATTGCGTGAACGCAATGAACGCTTGTGAGTTTCCTTAGTCATTGTTGTGAACGTCCGTCTCTGTGCAAACGTCAGTTGCTTTTTCAGTTGCTGCAGCAGGGCGACCGCGTAACTTCTGCATCAATCATTGTTACAGTATCAATTGTTGTGATTGGCTAAATTTATGGTATTCTTACTGCGTCAATGGATTTGTCCAATAGTGGAAGAGTGTTATCCAATCAGAGGTGATTGCGATGTTACAATGATTGATGCATTTAGATACGCGGTCGCCCTGCTGGTCAGTTGCTCTCATAGTCATAGAGCTTCTTTTTCTGGTCGGTGCGTATAATGCACAGAGTACATTGAAATCTGAATATGGGGAGGGGTAAATCATAAATGGTAATGTACTCTGTGGTCAGTTGTCAAAAAAAGAAAGTTTGCAAATACCATTTTTAGTTTTTACTGTACCTATTTCCAGCTATTTCCTGATTCCTGTAACTTTTAGATAGAAATTAGTATCAGCAATACACTGGCAGTTTTGTTTTAGAAAACGAAGTATATATATTATAGCAGTGAAAAAATTACAGTGAACATTATTTTCTATTTACGAATCACTGCGAAAGTTTACAAGTCGAACATCGAAGTGGTCCCAAGAAACTTTTATCAGATTATTATCTGGAGCAGCGAGTCAGGTTACCAGGTAAGTGCCGTGCCGCTCGTGAAGGCGCGCGTGTCGTGTCGTGCGAAGGGTCACCACTGGCGGGCAGTTGGTACGTTCCATCCGTTGCAGAGTGGTGACTCGCATTAGATTGTGGCCGTTATCTGCGCAAGACCAAGATAATTTTGTACATGTGATATATTTTTCTTGCCTACTTTATTATCCTCCGATGTGGCTTCATAACTGGCATCGTGGGAGTGGCTACATTTTACTGTTATAAAACATTGTCAAAATAGTCAATTATTTACAATATTGTCAATATAGGCATTATTAAACAATAAACCTGCTAATGTTAGTTTCTTGATTTGCAGATACATTTATATGACAGGAGACTGTTACTGACACAATGTGTACTCAATTAATAAATTGATAAACTCATTAGCCAGCAGTGAACAGGCAAGGTATGTGGCCACTTACAGAGAAGCTCATGCTTGTATAGATCAAGGTAAATTTGCTTTGGTGTAAATGTAAATTAAGCAGTACATAATATCTGGAGTGCCCCCTGCAAACTATGTTTTTTAAGATCTAGTAATTTCAGTTTCAGGGCATTGGTTAAAATTTTGAAGTAGGTAATAATGTTCATAAATTCAGGAGCTTTTACAAACAGATTTTTAAGCAGAAGCAAAGACAGCTTCATACTGTCAGCTCTTCTTCTTTTCTTGGATTAGCTCTTACTATAAAAAGTCCATGTGTCTGTCTGTAAAAATAAATTATTGACTTGGAAGAACATTGGTGATTTTATAGATTCAGTCATCATCAAATGTGTGTCAATCTTTATAATTTGGGTCTGAAAAAGACTAAGTAACTATCTCATTCAGTTGCAAATTAAAGGGGTTTTTCTGTAATTAAAAAAAAAAGCTTTTTATCAAAATGGTGTATTTTATCAGAAATCTGTTTTTTCTTGTTTCTTATAAATTAAAACAAATAATGATTCTATAAAAAGCTTAAAAAGCAGTTTACATATTGTTTAAATTTGAAGCAATCATGTTCACAAACTTAGAAGTTATATGGCTCTGACTTATGGAAGGATGGATAGGATAAATAATTCACTAATGTAAACTTAGAGACTGCTTCGCTCGGTTAAAGAAAGGTTATCTTTTATGAGAATACTAGCTGATGCCCGCTAGTTTGTCTGCGTGGTTTAAGTTATTTTGTTCCCGCAGGAACCCCTTAATTTTCCAGGATAAAAAGTAGCCTATTTCACTCTCCAGGTCCTCGGCTATACTCATACTAAAAATTACGTCGATCCGTTGCTCTGTTGCGGCGTGATTGAAGGAAACCAACAAACCAACACACTTTCGCATTTGTAATCTTAGTATGATATTCCTCTTTTTTACACACTGAAAGAAAGAACAAAATGACACTATAGCTTCAAATTATCTAACCTAAATAATCTCTTCAAAATTCTTAAATTAAATATGTTGGAAAGCGGGCCTTTTCTTCTCATTGCTTTTTGAAATAGTTCTAAATAATGCTGGCTTATTAGTAGTGGACCAGAGACTGGGTGATCTTAATGCAATGCTCAGTGGTTTCAGCACAGTTTCCCAACATGTGGGCCCTAAAATTAACACAAGTAAGACGAAAATCATGTAATGCTTATGTTATGCTCCATCCAGTAATCTTTGAGAGTTCTGTACTCGAAATTGTAGACGAGTATATGCCTGCAAGAGGCCTATGTCTAGCAGTGGACGTCTATCGGTTGAGGATGATGATAATGATTGGACTCCAAGAGGGAATTTTGGGATTCACTGAAGCGCGGTAGATTAATATAAAGAGGGGTCGGTATTTCGTACGTTCATCATATTACATAATTCCTGCGTAAAGGGCGCGTCGCGCGGCGGGGGATGGTGCGATGGCTGGGCGGCGCGTGACGCGCAAGTGGGAGGTGTTCGCGGGGCGCAACCGCTTCTGGTGCGACGGGCGGCTGATGACGGCGCCGCAGCCCGGCGTGTTCCTGCTGACGCTGGCGCTCATCTGCGGCACCGTGGCGCTGCACTTCGCCTTCGACGCGCCCTTTCTGGCGGCGCGCGTGTCGGGCGCGCTGCCCGCGGGCGGCGCGGCGCTGGCGGCGCTCACCCTGGCGGCGCTGCTGCGCACGGCGCTCAGCGACCCGGGCATCATCCCGCGCGCCGCCGCCCCCGAGGCGGAGGCGGAGGCGGAGGCGCCGCGGCCGCCGCCGCGCGCGCGCGAGGTGCTGGTGCGCGGCGCGCCCGTGCGCCTCAAGTACTGCTTCACGTGCAAGATGTTCCGGCCGCCGCGCGCGTCGCACTGCTCGCTGTGCGACAACTGCGTGGAGCGCTTCGACCACCACTGCCCGTGGGTGGGCAACTGCGTGGGCCGCCGCAACTACCGCGCCTTCTACCTTTTCGTGGTGTCACTTGCCTTCCTGTGCGTGTGGGTGCTGGCCTGCGCGGCCGCGCACCTGGCGCTGCTGGCGCGCGCCGCCGGTCTGGGCGCCGCGCTGCGCGCCAGCCCCGCCTCCGCGCTGGCCGCCGCCGTGTGCTTCCTGGCCGTGTGGTCGGTGTTGGGGCTGGCCGGCTTCCATACCTACCTGGCGTCCACCGACCAGACCACCAACGAGGACATCAAGGGCGCGTTCTCGGCGCGGCGCGGCGCGCGGGCGGCGCAGAGCGCGCAGGCCAACCCGTACTCGCGCGGCAACGCGTGCGCCAACTGCTGGCACGTGCTGTGCGGCCCGCTGCAGCCCAGCCTCATCGACCGGTGAGCGACACCCGAGACATTCATTCTGAACCGAGAGGCGTAAATTACGTGTGCGAAAACATTATTTAAGTGGCGGATAGTCAAGAATCACTAAAAATATGTGAAATGCGCTAATAAAAGAGGGCAATAATTAATCTGAGCTACCAATTCAAATTTTAAGTGACCAAATTAAATACAAAAATACTATTACATACTTATACGAATTTCATAGTAACCTATATTACCAGTTTAAAGTTTAATTCATGAAGTACTTCAAAAATACACCTTTTTATAAGATTTTTTATTTTATTTCATTTTATTAAAATTAAGTATATTTTGTTTTAATGCATCAGACACAAAATATATTCACTGACTGATTTAAAAATACTAAATTAATTTTAGTTTATTTGAATTAAAAAATATATATATTTAATCTACCTCATCCTCAGTTCATGTTCATCTAATGTCAATCTATGAAATTGTGGTGTAACCTTTGTTAGCTTTTTTATAAGTCGATAAATAAATAAAATAAAAAGCAACAATTGCGGCGTCACAGGCGCGGCCTGGTGGTGGGTGACCCGCGCGACGAGCTGCCTCCGCGCTTCGCGCAAGCGCTGTGCGTGCAGCCGCAGCTGCAGCCCCAGCCGCACCCCCAGCCGCCGCTCGGCTCGGCGCCCACGCTGCACGCCTACATGAACCACAGCCTCGACCTCGACCCTGTGCCGCTGCACGGTGAGCGCACGCCCGCACACGCACACACACACACACACATGGGTTGGTTTAGCTTTGAACGAAGAGTAGATCTCGTCAGACGACTCCGCAGTTGGAACTCCGCACCGCACATTCAGAGAATCTGTTGGTTGTTGAGGCCATGGACAGGTCGATAAAATAAAAGAGAGCCCATGAAGAAGTATTGTATTAATAACTGACTACTTAGACTTTTGAAGTGAAAACTTCTTTAGGCGCGTTGAACACTTTTGGTAGGGGGTAAAAATGTGAATACTTACGCGTGATCGACACCATTCTTCTCAAGACAAATGAGACAGATTCAGATTTGTATGGGGCGTAGGCCAAGTTTTGTACAAGCAGAGAGATGAAGGAAAATAAAATACTAGACCAGTTTTTATTGGTCAAATCTACGAATTCGTCATAATTTCAGTGGTAAATTATTTAATTTTCCAAGTTAGGGAACACTAAACATGAGTGGGTAACAATGGCAGTTTCGAATTTTGACGTTTTCAAAAGAAAAAACACGTTATTTTGACAGTAACTGTCAGAAATGACATTTGATACATTTCGCGCCTACTGCCTTCTCTATGGCTGAAGGTTTCCATCTTGGAAACGTATCGAAAACCTGAAATACATTTTTATTATTTTTTGCTCGTTATTTACTTTACTGTTCTAAATTATTATATTTTTAATACAATCTATGTATTTTCCTCTATTCATGGTAGAGTGTACAAGAGTAGGCCTAAAATGAACCTTTTCCTTTAACAAATTAACATTTAGACCAGTGAAAAAATATAGTAGGATGAAACCCATTGGAAAAATAAGAGAATATAATATCGAAAAAGCACCCTAATTTTCAATCAAAAATTCTCACCTCAAAATATCTGCTTTTTTAAAAAAGTCGGTAGGCTTTTTGTTCTTTGAATTTTGTTCTTTGAGACGGGCCCTGTCCAACAAATAATGTGGGCGTATGTTACAACGCCATCTAGTCTGAAAAGCGGGAACTTGCTTGCAACATACATGCGCCATCGTGAAATTACAGCTTGAAAACGTATGACTCGGTCATAGATAGTATAGGTCATAGTCATAGAAGCCATAAGGCCAGTTAGTAAAAAAAAAATATCACACAGTTTGCCGCGGAAATTAAATGATTGCGTAGTGGATAAAAATATTAAATAGGAAGATTAAATAACGTTTTTTTGGAAATGTATAATTGTGAATTGAAACACTTACCTAAAAATAAAAATTATACAGTGCCAAACTAATAAGATTTTAGATGCAAATTATCTACACGACGAGCGATCGTGACAGCGCTACAACGCGGACAAAGACAGGTGTGGACCGTGTTCAGCAAGTCGGACGCCCGACTTTTTCTATGAAAGGGCCCATCTAGTACCTACATGTATATCGATGATTAATGTGGTAAATTATGGTAAATGTTCTCAGAAAATGCAAAGAAACGAAAAAATAGAATCCGAAAATATACAATTTTGAGCTATTTATTGAAATTTACACTTTAATTAGGTACCTACTCGAAAAACGTAAGATTCCATGTTACATTGATAAAAAAAAAAATTGCAAATCGAAATATACCTACTACTATAATTAACAACCAAATAACTTAATAAAGTTAATATTTAATTAGACATCCACAATATTTTGAGAAAGTTGTAGAATCCTTTTTAAATTATATGTGTAGATGCCCATTTATACAATATAAAAATATATATATTCGTTTTCAATTCTATCGGCAGTCCCTATGACATTTTTATTATAATTTTTTATAATGTCAATTTTTTTATTATATCTTCGAATGAAGCGACTCATAAAGTAGTAAGTTGTAAGTTCGTTTAATCACTAGTTAACTCACACAAGTACGTAGACCGAGGGTTGACCCGATCGAGTCGGTCGACAGAAGGAAGAGGGCGAAGGCAGATTTGCCGAAGACGAATACTCTCTCAGATACTTTAAAAATAACAAAGTATTGAGTACAGCGCACATTGTTGAATTACATTTCAACAAAACCTCTTACACCTGCTAATCACAAAAAAATCCTGAATTAAACTGCCACCGATAGATACAAATACTTGCCATATTGATAATACCAATTGAACTAAAGTCGTTTGCATTGAATATGTGTGTGTATGGTCACCGCTCGTGTCTCGGCTCGCAGAGGTGTGCCTGTCGGCACGATCGGCGGGCGCGGAAGCAGAAGCGAGCGCGGAGGCGGGCGCGGGCGCGGCGGTGGCGGCGCGCGGCGCGCTGTCGGCGTCGCGCCTGCGCCTGCTGCACGACACGACGATGATCGACGCGGCGCTCGACCTGGACGACCTGCCGCCGCCGCTGCCGCACGCCGCCGCCAAAGCGCTGTGACGCGCCGCGCGCGCGCCGTGACGCGCCGCCGCACCAAACCACTGTACATACCGACTGCGACTACCCCGATACCACTACTATAAACAGTTTTGCCAATAAATCGTTTGTTTTACATATTATATTTCGCCTCGCCTCGCATAAAACCTGATAAAACCTAAGTAAGTACCACTATCTGCCGGGCGACCGCGTATCTTTTGCATCAATCATTGATACATCGCAATCACCTCTGATTGGTTAACACTTCCACCTATTGGACGAAATCCATTGACGCAGCAAGAACACCATAAATTCAGCCAATCAGAGGTGATTGCGATGTATCAATGATTGATGCAAAAGATACGCGGTCGCCCTGCAGATTAAATAAGTCGAACCCTAACCTAACCTACAAGAAGAGACAAGAAAACGTAAATACAATATTTCAAAAATTGACCCTCAGAACATTGAACGGTTCACAATCTGTCGACAGTTTACAACATCGATATTTAAATTACAATGGGTTTTTACAATCTTACGGTGACATATACAGGGTGTCCCACGTACCTACTCTGTGTCCCACAGCTATGCCGCATGGAGGGGAAGTACCTTCAATATCGTAGATGGAACATTTTACTGAAAGAAGACTGAAACTGCATTCATAGATTTTGAAATAAAACGTCAAAATTAACAAACGTCAAATTAACAGCAGGGCGGCCAAGGGCGACCGCGTATCTTTTGCATCAATCATTGATACATCGCAATCACCTCTGATTGGTTAACACTCTTCCACTATTGGACGAAATCCATTGACTTTATATTCAGCCAATCAGAGGTGATTGTGATGTATCAATGATTGATGCAAAAGATACGCGGTCGCCCTGCAGGACTATCCTATAAGTTACTTAATGTCTCTGGACTGGACACAGAGTACATAGGTATAGAGTTGCTACTCGACTTTCCATGTACAGCGACATTTATTGGGATTTGGGAAGTTGTCCAATTAAAATATATTTACATATAATACTATAATACCATACAAGTCCATAAGTATCGTTTAATTGACCGAGCGAAGCGAAGGTCTCTGAGTCTACTTGAGTGAATTGGCACTTGTCCGCCCGTCCGCCCGTCCGTCAGAGCATTATAACTTCTGAATTACTGAACATAATTACTTCAGCTTTAAATATACTAGTGGTTCGCCCCGAACTAAGACCTCGCGGCGCCATCTATTGACATAAATGTGAATTTCTGTTAAAAATACTGAAGCTCATTAAAAATTAAATAATTCCGTTTCCTTACAATATTTATCTAATTTTAGTATTTGTTGTTCAAGTACAGGATATAATTGAAATAATTGATCAAGTTTCAGGCTCATCCTTTCAGAAAATTTAGAGTTCTGAGGTCATCTTTGGACGTTAGAAAATCACCACTTTGAAAGCCCCCCATTTCGTCAATTTTGGGGGAAAAATTAAAAAAAAAATATTTTTGGACTCTATTCCTAATTATCTTTAAAATGATAAGAAAAACGCCGGGTGTCCGAGTTGCGGAACACGTTCCGCAACTCGGACACCCGGCGTTTTTCTATGAAAGGGCCCATCTAGTGCCTACATACATATATATGTATATATCGATGGCTGAAATATATTGGATATTTTTTCGAAATAGTAGATACTTCCGAACATAATCTGACCATTTTTCAAAATCAGTCATCATGCCTATTGTACACTTTTTGAACATCGAATAGTATGATTGAATAGTAATAGAATTGAATAGTATGATGATAATCAGTTACGGTATCTTATAATGACTCCTGAATGATGAATTAATATATTGCCATGGAAGTATGGATTAAGTATACTATAGTATAGATCTAGACAGTTAAAGGAACGTGTTTTAGAACTCTGAATTAAACTTTCTTCCGGAAAAGTCGCGTGAAAAATACCTGCAAACCTATGAACTTGCTAATGGCGCAAAGTTCAGAAAGTGTGACTACATGTGTACAAGTGTGTACATCACCATCATGTTGTCTCACGGCAGCCGGCAGCTCGGCCGACCGCCGCGTGAGCCGGAGCGGCATGGATTCGGCTGCTCGGGGAACCATGTAGCAACGGTTTATATAGCGAGCCATTGGTAGGTACTCGAAATAAACTTATGTTTATATACTGGGAACAAACTACATTGAAAGAAAGAAAGAAAACACATTTATTCACAAATGGTGTTACAGACAAACATCTGTCATACATAGCTGTACACACAAAATTATGTTTGTCTGTGACACCACCCGGAATGGGTGTACAGCTCAGCCGTATGCCCAGCATCATACATATAAATGCATGCATGAAGCTGGACGCTGATTTTCAGCTGTGACCCGGGTGACGTCACAGCCAACGGATACCTCTATAAACTATACAAACAATTAACACATACTTAATTCACTACAAACCTAAGTCAAAGCATATACATAAGGGTTATTCATATTAAAGGCCAAAGCAAGATAATCAACAAACAACATAATATTATGTAAGTAAATATTAAATAAATATATTATACAAATATTAAAACGATCTCAAATATATAATTATAAATAATATATTATACAATAGAAGATAACATGCAAATAAATTAAATCAATTATACGCCGTATGTGCTACAAATTAAATATATCTACTTTCAAAATATTTATTAAATACCTAACTATATAATTGATATATCAACAGCGACATTTTCATGTTCCATTTGTTTTATCAAAATATACTGTTTTAATTTACGCCTAAAAGTATACTTACTGCGGCATTCCCGAATGGGTGGAGGGATATTGTTCCAACATCGGGTCGCCGCATATTTAAAACTGCCCCTAAACGCAGCTGAGCAATGTTGCGGAACACTTAAAGGCTTACGTGCACCTCTGAAATGATCTCGGCCCTCGTACATTCTTCCCAGCTTATCATAAATGTAGGATGGTCTACCACTTCTAAAAACTCCGAAAAGTAAGCTCGCAAGGTGTAACTTCCTCCGAGATCTCATTTTTAGAAGCTTATGTTTATTTAAATAAGGTGTAACATGAGTTCTAGGAGGGATGCCGAAACAGAATCGTGCACACGCGTTCTGAACTCGCTGAACCAGCTTGCTCGTTCTGATCAGCAAACGAGGACCATAGACCACATCAGCATAGTTAAGCTTAGATAAAATTAAAGCTTCCACCAGCCGAATCCGCACATCCTGGCTAATATATTTACGGACATTGGGTATTTACTCAATGCTAAAAGCTACAACCAAATTGAAAACGCGACGTCCAATTTAAAACTTGTAATCATACTAATATTATAAATGCGAAAGTGTGTTTGTTTGTTGGTTTGTTGGTTTATTGGTTTGTTGGTTTGTTGGTTTGTCCTTCAATCACGCTGCAACGAAGCAACGGATTGACGTGATTTTTTGCATGGGTATAGTTGAGGACCTGGAGAGTGTCGTAGGCTACTTTTTATGCCGGAAAATTGAGTTGAGAATTTAAAAAACTTATTCCACGCGGACGAAGTCGCGGGCATCAGCTAGTGTTTATTAAATGAAAGGCGGCACAAATCCAAAATGTTTTTTTTTTAAATTTATTTATTTAATATTGCACAAACAAATACAAAAATTATGTATCTCGCCAAACTACACACGCGGTTTGTTGGCGAGTTCGCGCTCAACTTATATTATGCCGTGCACTTATTATTACCAAATAACATCAATATACCTAGTTATAATTTAATTAAAATTAAGAAACTTACGCTAAATATTTATTTATTTACTTAACTATAGCATTTTCTTTTTAATCAGTGAAGGAGTCGATAATAAAAACTCCTTCACTGACTTTTTTACCTATATGTACTCTTAACCACTCTATCACGAATATTACCGTGACTCTATGCTATGCTCTAAATATCTTAGGTAGGTACCTACTTAAGTAACGATCTCTTACCATAATAATTATTTACTCTATTTACTCTAAATCGACCTTGTCTAACTCTTCTGACATGCTCTAGTGATAAAAGTTCTTTATATTTACTTGAATAATAAAATAATAATGTGTAGAGATTTTCCTGCACTAACATTAAAAAATTACCTACCTAACATTGAAAAAGTTCCTAATTGAAGCCCCGGACGACGATCCATTTTAAGACCAAAGTCAAGCTTCTAATAGCAGTGTTTCATGATATATAGTGTTTGATGATGTATGATAGAATCGAAATTCGATGGGTGTCGAATTCATAGGCAGTGGGGACGCCTCGCGGTCCGATGAAAACGGCCAGGGTGAAATTAGCTATGAAATATGAATTAATTTTTTATTACGATCCATTGATTGTTTACGAGCTTAGACTTTTACGATTGTTTATTCAAAAGTTCTCAAAAGAGCAGCCAGACTCCGCGGCACCGGCGCCGCCGCGCGCCGCTCCCCGAGTCCCGACTCTGCTCTGTGGCTCTGTGGCCGCCAGTGAGCACTGAGCAGTGAGCGCCGCGACGCCGCGCCGACTGTACGTGCGTATCTCTACGCGTGATATTACGACTCGCGAGTCCTCTCTCGCCGACAGCTGTTCGCGGTTTGAATCAAAACTCCGCGCTATTTATAAAATAGAACTGTTTCATATTTATAATTATTAATATTTCATTAATAATAGTGGGAATAGTGGTATTTGTGGTGTCGGGGGTACAGCTGCAGCAGTGAGTGCGATGGCGGGCTGGTGGTACGAGTGCGCGGGCGGCGGCGCGCGGGGCGGGTGAGGCATGGCGGCGGCGCTGGCGCTGCTGGCGCTGCTGGCGGGCGGCGCGGCCTGCCCGGGTGGCGGCGGCGGTGGTGGCGGCGGCGTCTCGCGATGCGGCTGCACCGAAGCCGCCGCGCGCCTCTCCTGTCGCGCCGCCGGCCTCGACCAGCTGCCGCCGCTGCACGAACGACTGCTGGCCGTGTGAGTTCCCTCACTTCACTCGTCACAAACCTGAGTGCCTCGCTGGTGTAGTGTTTAGCATGTTAGACAGCGACACTGTACACTTGTTGACGTCCGAAACTTATAAAACATGATGGTGATAATTAATTACGGTATCTTAAAACTAAAGCTACGAGGGTTCCTAACGCGCCCTGGTCTGGGAAGAACCCAAAACAAACTCAGCCGGGGTCTTTTTATTATCATCTCACAAACATCGTCCATAATTAACAATTTGATTAATTAGCCGCTGATTACTTTAGCAAAAGTTATTCACACAACAACTAGTTACCAGATCAAGCCCCTGTTGCCTCGAGATATTCAAGGGAGTAACTAGTTTCAAATATCAAATTGGCAAGATCGATCTGCCCCCGCGGTCGATTGAATCATGTGCAATATCGATGACGAAAACAATGTAGAGCGCGTTGATGTCTTTTCTATTGGTTTTTTTGCATTCATCACAGAGCAATAATATTATTATCATAGATGATGATGAACTTATTGATCTTACGTCACGCTTATTAATGTTTATATTATATTAGCAAATATCTACTTGCGTTCGTGTCGAATGCTAAAACTTATTTTAAAACTTATTAAGATGCCAATAATTGAGAAATTTATTTATTTTATGAGGTAACAAGGAGGAAATCAGACTCCCGTATAAAGGATAAAAACACACTAGGGACCGGGCTGGACAAAACGTCCGCGTGAAGCGACCGAGTCGAACGGGACGACGATTTTACCTGTCGCCTAGTATGTGCGCTCCATATTCATGTGAATGACGCGAACTATTCTGGCATACAATATTTTTTCGTCCGTAGTGTACCTACCTATTCATCTCTGAGGATAAATAAAGTGTGAAAATAAGCATGCACGCTCAGTCAGGCGTGGTGTTACGCAGTGGCATGTTGAACTAATTGCATAAACCTGTACTGCCGCTACTAGAGCAGACGGATTGTTTTAGGACGTAGCAGGTAGGTACATGTGTAGTACTTGAAGCGTACATGCAGCTAGCAGCTAGAGGTGAACCGGTATTGTACGAGCGTGATAATGAGAATGTACTCACACTCGGTTACTCGAAGTACTGTATCTCTCGCACATGTTTTTGCGGTATCCATAGTCCATACTAATATTATATTTTGATGCATATCTGACAGTCTTCTATTATTTCGCGGTAAATTTCAACAGACGTGTTGAAATTTGGAACAGGGATAGTTTGCAATCCGGGACATAGGCTACTTTTTATCCCGGAAAAACAAGAAACCAAGGAGTTCCCACGGGATTTTAAAGCCCCTGAATGCCCGCGCGTCACGTCTTAATTGTACATTTTTTATTAATTGTATGGAAGCTTGTGGCCATACAATAAATAAAGAATAATTGCGGAATTGCTTATAATGGCAATTTACTAAAATAAATTATTTTTTCAAAAGAGTAACCACTGAGTTACTTGCAGGTTCTTCTCGGTAGGAATGGCATTCCGAACCAGTGGTAGATTCACTCGACGATTTAAAAGCACTTTTTAAAATATGAGTGAGTTTGACATAGTTTAGGGAGAAGTTACCTAGAATATGATTGATTCGATTACCGGTTAAACGGTGTTGACCCAAGCCGGTTTCTGGACAATCAAATCTTAAGGATTTTCCAAGATCCATGACACGGTCAGGTCTGGTTAATATCTTTAGCGTATCTACAACACTGTAGTGGTAGTGCACTACAGCCCATTACCTTACTTACTAACTTACTTAACATCCCACTGCTGGGCACAGGCCTCCACTCTCGCAGGAGAGAGGAAATTAGAGCTTAGACACACCATGCTGCTCCAATGCGGGTTGGCGGGCTTTAACGACTATTATCATGTTATAGTGATAATAACCGGGACCAACGGCTTAACATGCTCTCCGAGGCACGGGGGTGAACCACCGCCAACTTCCTAACTCCGGGCTAGTACTGAGAATTTCTAGTCAAAAACCCAATACTTAATTATTGCCCGACCCGGGACTCGAACCCGGGACCTCGTCGGCCGCAGTCGAACATGCCAACCACAGTAGACCAACGAGGCAGTTGGTCTTGGTTGGTTGGTTGGGGTAGAATTGAATTCGTATTATATACGTATAAGGTACGTACACTCGAGTCTTCTGGGAGCTTATCGCACATTTATTCCAAGAAAACCAATAATTATTTTGGATTAATAAGAGGTAATGACCTCCAGCTATTGAGGTCAAATCAAAATACATCGCACAGAGAAATTGACTACTTGTAAAACATAATTATCAAAAGGAGACTGTAAGTGTGTCTACTTTGTCGTTCTCATCGGAGGAGTAGCGCGGTGTCATCGGCGACGCGTCGATGAGCCGTCGGGAATGATTGATGTATTGAAGCCTGTCACTGGCGGGAGACCGGGGGAGGGCAGGGATGAGCCTCAGCGAGGCGCAAAGAGGGTCGCGCCACCGCTGGATGCCGCGTATGTTTCATCCCTCGTCACGTCGCCGGGGCACGGATACACGCATTTTAATATCCGGCATGCGTTGCAACTTGCAATACCTCCTGACTTGCGCGCAACCTATTTTATGTATTGTAGATGTATTTGAACTTTGTCAGAAACTGGGAAGTAACCTTTAAATAAGATTGAAGTTTCTATTTCCTACTCAATGCATGAACGCATAGGTAACAATTTTTTTAAGAAACGAAGAAGCATAAATGACTTTCAAGTAACAACTATTTGTCGTCCTTTAAATAAAGATTTAAAAAAAAAACTATTTGCCGTATGGAGGACAAAAGTTTAACATTTCGGCATCCTATATGGGGAATAATGAAGGGAATAATAAAGACGTCGCGGTAAATATACAAGAAGCAGCTAATTGATTTAGCGAAGTATTTTCGTTGCCTCCTCCGTTAATACGGTAATTTCGTTATGGCCTCCCCCTCCCCCACCCCCTCATCCCTTCGCCTCATTGCAGCTCCGGCTCATGGAGTCGTGATTTACTTTCTCCGCAGCAGCAGGCCGCCCGATAAGGCGAGGTCGTGATGATTTAACGTTCATTTTAAAATAGTGCGACCCGCGACCACTGAATTTGCGCTAAACAAGACAATTGCGGCGGGGAACAACGGAAAACGACACTGATAGTTAATCCTGAAACCCTATTATCTGTCAGGCTGCATAGTTTAAATTATTATTTATTATATTATATCAGTAGTTTGTTAAAATGTTCATAATTTATGGTTAGACTGTAGTTCCAAAGCACCTTTAAACTCAGATGATGATGATGATGATGATGATGATGATGATGATGATGATGATGAACTGATGGTTTCTACCCATCGCCGGCCCACTGCTGACCGCGAGGCTCCTTTTAGAAGTAGTTTGGCCGTAGTTCACGTTTTGTTCGGAATAGTCGTTCTACGTTAAAGCAAAGCTACGAGTGCTCTAAACGCGCCGGTCTGAGAAAAGCCCACAACAAACTCAGCCGGCTTTTTAATGATGGTATATTCTACGTTTATCTTTTTTTTTTATTGGGTATATATTTATTGAAAATAATACAATAGAACTTAATGCTAGCTAGCCTAACCTAGCCCGCGTGGAATGGTGGCAAGAATGCTGGCTGCATTTCCGCGCTGGACAGCCAGGCTGATCCTTTGCGCAAAAAATGAGCCAGCCCTTCTGTCACCAGATGAGGCAATTAACCGCGGTGAAATATCTCGTAAAATTTTTTGGCACTAAGACTCCATAGCCCCAGGGTCTCCACGGCAAACGGAACAAATATGTAAGTCTCTATGAGAGAGGCATACTTCCGCCGCTTGCCGGTTTCAGCCTTTTCTGCTGCGGCTCCCGACCTTGATGCTGTCTCCCTGATATGACACGGGGCCAATGTGTCTACGCATGTTGCGTCCCACATTAGCGCCCGTCCCCGTTCCCAGGGAACCAGCGTCAATCCATCAGGTCTCTTGCCATCATCCCGACTAATCCCTGCCGGCTCAATGAGCGCAGGAATATCTATGGTGGCAAGAGCCCTTTTGATCGTATCATTGAGAGAGCCATGCCGAAAAAGCCTACCAACGCTCCTTTGGCAAGAGAGTCCGTGAATTCCAAATTTATCAACCTCTTTTCCACACGGACATATGTGCTCGTAGCACAGGGGTGTTTATCTTGTATCTACCATCAAATCAGCGGAGTGGAGTGTCGAGGGCTCCAATGAAAACAATCTTAGTAACGATGAAGTGGACGCTGCGCCGTAGTGCACCCGCACGGCTGTCTACTCGCGTGGTCGCGGGTTCGATCCCCGGGCATGTGAAGGAAAACATCGTGAGGAAACCTGCATGCCCGAGTTCATAAAGTTCTCAAAGGTGTGTGAAGTCTGCCGATCTTCATTCGGCCAGCGTGGTGGACTACTTCGCTGAGATTGTCCGTCCGCCTGCGCGGTTTCGTCCCAGTAGTATCTTCCGAGTACCAGGCGTAGCACTAGCGGCGCCCACTCGCGTCCGCATTGAATGATGACGACCTCCACTGTTTTGAGATAAATTATACATACAATACTTAATGTAATTTATTGTCTACCTACTATTTGTGATTTCAACCTTAACTACTATTGCTTAAGTATTCTGTGCTTATACCACACGGACGAACTCGTGGGAAAAACTTTGGTAAAGAAATAATAATTATTTTCAAACTCGAACTGAAATAACAGGTTTATTTCATATTCTAAGTTAAGTTAAGACCCATTTTCTAAGTTATTTTGTTTCTTTTGTGTTTTTTTAGTGATTATACTTTTATTTTACTGTGCATAGGTTATTATTTATCTCTCTTCAACCTATTACAACTGATATTATACTTCATGTTTCATGAGATATGTTGGCAAATAGTAATAATGCTAACAATCATATAAATACAAGCTAAGTAAAGTGATTACTTTTAAGTAAACACAACATGGATTAAAACAAAATCAACAACTACTAAGGCTAAAAGATATCGATTAAAAATGAAATTATAAGTTAAAAAATATATGTTATCTAGAATACATCATACCTAACTTGTATCATTTAAGTTGCGGCTTGTGTTAACTCTACCGCTGATTCAGAAAGGAAAATTCTGCTGACGTGAGCCGGTTAGAAAATTACCGGCAACTAATTTTAATATAAAAATAATGCCCATTTAAGGAAGTGGTCGGCGCGACGCGAAAGCGGCGCCTGTATCAGTCACTGCGGCCCAAATAGTAGCATTCCCGCGTCGCTATAAAACGCGCGATGCGCGCGCGGTATGCCTTATGCCGCACATTGATACTCGCCGCGTGACGCCCGTACCTACTTCATGTTTGTCAATGATATTAAATAAAACAAGTAGCAGATATGTTATAAGCGCGCGCGCTGTGAAGATTCAAATACGTCCCAATTGGGACGTCTTGTAATTAGTCTGCATTGAGCTCTATCACAAGCGTACCGCATTGTAGGTCTCTGTGTACTTACCAAAAATAAATAAAAAATGCCATCGTTTGTGTTTCGGAAGTGTACCAATTATGACTCTAAAGTAAACAAAATACAAGGGATCTCTTACCACATGTGAATATGCAAAGAAACTTAGAATATTTTAGTATATTTCAATTATTTTTGCAAATTATCTAGTAACTAACGCAAGACGCCATGTTCAGGTGAAGAAAGAGAAAGCGATCTAGTTTTGACGCTAGAGCGATAAGGATGCGTGCGCTGCGACATAGATTAGTTAGTGCAGAATGAAATATTGATGTTAGCTTAAATGCCTACAGTTAAAGTTCAGTTGTTCTTTATGTTTACTTCGTTTTTATAATAACTATCTATTGTATGTAATGGACTAATGTAATCAACATAAAAATAATTTCACTTTGTTCTTTTCTTTACTATTAAAGTATACATTATACTGCTAATTTAGGATTATTATTGTTTTTTCTTTTAATGAATTAGGTTTCCGACTGATCCGGTCAGACTACAAGTTTGGATAGCAATTGTTCGTGACAAAGAAGCGAATCAGGCTGGATACCATCAAAAATCAGCAGAATTTGTAGCAATCACTTCAAAACTACTAACAAATATGTTTCGAAAAAAGGACGAACACTACTCAAAAAAATGATGTTCCATTTATAGAGGTAATACATCATTCTATAAAGTAGTAAGTATGTAGCAGCTGTGGCCTGCATTTTCATTCACGTTTAATTTGTTTGTTCAGCATAGGTACAATCTACTTCAATAATATGTCATTTTTCGAAAGAATTTTCTCTCACCTCCTAACCAGAGTTTCCCTCGATTTCCCTGGGATCATCATCAGATCTTGACTTGGTGACAATGGGACCACCTCGGAAGTATAAACTTTCGACCAAAAAAATAATATCAAAATCGGTTCATAAACAACGAAGATGTCCGCGAACAAACATAAAAAAAGCATATATACGGTCGAACTGAGTAACCTCTTCCTTTTTTGAAGTCGGTTAAAAATGTGTATTTTATTTCTTTTCTTTCATTATTAATTATTTCACTGTTAAAATTTTCAATAAATGTGATTTACTTTTGTAAGATGTTTTATTTCTTATCTATGTACTTTTGAATAGTTTTGAATCAAGTGTCCACTCTACGACTATAAATGTTACTCTATGCACAAGAAACGTTTGAAGTGCAACCATTAAAATTATAGCTATCTCTTTCAATTGCGTTTTATTTCATATCTTTTGGTTTGCTTATCAGTAAAACTTGCAAATGTGTGCAGTTTTGGATTGCTGGGAGGTAATGATTTAAACACAGGAACAGATTTAAAACGTAAATTACTATGAACGTAACTTATCTTTAGTTTAAAATATCATTGATGTTTGTGCATCCACCATTGATGTAGAATTTTAGATGACATCCACAGACCACTGTCCTGATAATAAAAGGGATCAAGTACTAAGCACTCAAGCGATTTGTCATAAACACTCAGTTTCACGTTGGTATTCTGCCCACATTAAAGCGGTGATAGCCTAGTGGTTTAGAGAGACATCCGACCCCTAATACGGCGGGTTCGACCTCCTGGCAGGCATCTCTAACTTTTCGGAGTTAATGAACTTATAATGATTTATAACTTACTTCAAA
The DNA here is from genome assembly GCA_923060345.2 of Erebia aethiops. Classification (NCBI taxonomy): domain Eukaryota; kingdom Metazoa; phylum Arthropoda; class Insecta; order Lepidoptera; family Nymphalidae; genus Erebia; species Erebia aethiops. Next base: position 14,208,372 of record OV281081.1, on the reverse strand, counting down.
CGGTAAAGGAGAACCAGGAAGCCCAGGACCCCGATTTTTGTCTTGCCATAAACAACTAACGTTATAATGTATAAGACAAAATATTTTTGTTTGAAATATTTAACCGAATGAAAAATGTAGGTACGAGCAGTTGCCATGCGAATAATTGTTCCGAGTGGAATGTGAATCTGTTACATATAAACCTTACTTGTGAAATATCGAAATCATTTTGTGAACCACATCGAAACTCAGAAGGAAATACACGTACAAACCTGGATTTCATCTTATGTTTGAACTACGAGTAGCTTTTGCCCGCTTCGATTTGCATTGGTAGTATGAGGTTATGAAATACTCACAATTCACGCCACACTGCCCACGTCTGTGGTACAGTATTTCGCGATATAAATTATTATAAACTAAATCATGTTTTATCGATACATAATCCTGTAATACTTGTGGTTTAAACTACTACCTAGACACAATCATGTACATATTGCGTTCACTGCGTTTAGGTAGCTCTTGCGTGCGACAAGCTTTTTGATATACAATGAGCTTTATCCATCAGTGCAGTGCTTAGGTGAAGTTAAACTGTTTCCCGTCACCGCGGTGTCACGACCACAGTCACGACAGCGTGTCAGCGTGACGGGTGACGCGCTACGCGTGTCAGCGTGACGTGTGACGTGTGTCAGCGTGACGTGTGACGCGTGTCACGCGCTCGTGTGAGCGTCATGTGTGACTGTTGCACTGCACTCGTTCAATACCCGCTGATATACCTAATTCAAGCCATGCTCTGACATCACCATCATTGTGTTTCTTACACGAGTTAAATGCGTTCATGGGAATACTGATTACTGCCTCAAGTAGACACGATCAAGGTGGGATTTATGGATTGGGTAAATAATGTCAAGTGTTCGCATATATGTTACTGTACGAGTATAACAGCAGATCTGATATTTGATCAACTGAAATGTTGCAATTGAATAAAATAAATATTGAAACTAGGTGATGCCCGCTACTTCGTCCGCGTAGATTGAGGTTTTGGTTTCCGCGGGAACTCTTTAAATTTCCAGGATAAAAAGTAGCCTATCTTTTATTCCAGACTTTAATCCATCTCTGTGCCAAATTTCATCCAGATCCGTTCTGGCGTGATTGAGTAACCAACATCCATCTATCCATCCATTCAAACTTTCGCATTTATAATATTAGTATAGATAAATATTGTTCCCAGTATATCACTAGCTGGTGCCCGCGACTTAGTCCGCGTGGATTTAGTTTTTATAAATCCCGGTGGAACAGCTGTTTGATAGGGGTAGGGAACTCTATACCCGATACCCCGGCATCGGGTATAGAGTGCCCTCATTATGTCGCCGCCACGCAGTGTTCCTCCAAGCCTTAATATTTCATTCATTCGTGGTGGTTTAAGATATTTATTGTCTCAGAAAGAATTTTACAATTCACTTATTTGAGACTTACAGGCTAACATTACTTATTAATTACAAGATTTGGCATGTTGAGCGCACAGGATTAAGTTTACTGTAATTATTAATACTATACCTACTATTACTATAATTTACAACAAACATACAATTATTCTAAACCAAATATCAACTCAATTTCTCTTAAATTTATAATGAGGGTAGTCTTAGGCATTAGCTGTACGATTTGAAGTTCAAATCGTACAGCTCTTCTGTTCAAATTTTGAACAGAAGGGCTTTGTCTATGGAAGGAAGCCTATGACGGTATAATTTTATTTATTTTTACTATCAGGAAGTCTGTTATTAGCGGTAAAACTGGGCCTATTTTGGAGGATCCTGGCTCTTAAAATTAATTTATAGTAAAAACCTAAACACATGGAAATTTTATGAAAAAATATTTTCTCTGTCGTTATATTATCCATGGAGAAAACAGAAGAATACGTTTGTACGGACCACCGGCTGCCACATTTCCTTGCATTTAACTGTATTGGAGGAGTTGTATGGGCGGCGGGGATTGGGTCTCAACTGTCAAGGCTGTGGCGCAGTCGGCGAGGATAAGCCGCTGGAGCCGTGCGGAATACATTACTTGTACAATTTCACTGGCGACCTAGATCGCGCCGGCAATTGGACGCGGTCGCAGGATATCTATTCGAAGCTCGTCGCGCGGGGATTACCTATTACACGCCGTAATATTATGTACATTGGCTCGCAGCGGCAAACCTTGTGTTGAACTAGCTGTTACCCGCGGATTCACTTGCTAGTTGCTACTCGGTATCATTCATACAGTGGGTCGATGCCCATATCTACAAATGACAGACCCGGCTACCATGACACTGTAGTACATAGAGGCACGGTCCTCTCACCTACGAGTATGGTTGAGAGAGGTGGGAAACTGCATACAGAATACTCGTATGAACAGTGACCAAATTTTGTATAGAAAATTATGCCAGTTTCCTCTGTCACGTGCCTGTCACCGCGCAGCGCTGTCTCCAGCTGTGGCCTAGACGCCTGCGTCGAACGACTGCTCGTCAAAATCAGAACAGGGAGACTGATTTTATTCCACTACAAGTTGGTCCTTGACCGGTCAGATGGCAGCGAGCCTGTCTATATTCTACACGGCGGTTTGCGTGCACGGCATCGTACCGGAACGTTTAATCGCTTGGCGTCAAGTGTTCGCTTTGTCTTTGTTTGTTAATAATTTCGTTTCTGAAAGCTCAATTCAAATGAAAGTCAAGCTTATAAAGCGGCCTTCGACCAAAGTGAAGTTTCGATGTAGTTTTCTAGTAAGTGTAAGAAGCAAGGAGTCACGTCCGAGCACTGAGCAGCGCGGCGGGCGCTTATCGCCCAACTTGGACACAGTTACCTTTACTGTTGTTGAAACATGTTTACAATTCGGGCAAGGCGTTAAGACTGAAATGAAATAACGGACGTCACACGGAACGCGCGCCTACTTGTGTCTATAATTTGTAAGAAGTTGTAACACAGGGAATTGAGGGAAAACCTTCACATAGTTCTGGAGAGCGCGGCATCGTTGTGCATTTCCCCAATCCCTATGTAATATGCAGCATGCACACGTCAAACATTCCTATCCAATTGCGATGTTGCCTATGTCAAAAATAAATTACGATTCATTAAAAAAAAGAGGAACTTCTATATGACGTAATAATATCCACCTTACGTTTCAATTTTTTTTGATAACCATTTTATACTACATTGATTAAAGTAAAAAAAAGCGTTGAGTTTAGATATAACGTCACAAGCGAGTATTTTTACAACAACCCATTGGCGCGCGTTTTATTTTTTGAAAATTGGTTGCTGATTTGACTAGTCAAAAAATACCCAATTGCAACTTCCAGGAGCCGCGTTGGACATGGAGCTTTCGCGAGCTCGTAAAATGAAAACTGTGAGTTTCCATGTGAGTAACAGAAGTCAATATTAATAGACCTGTTTTAGGCGATAGTGATTTCCTTAAATAAATGGCTTATTTTATACAGTACATAGGCAGATGTAAGTAAGGCCAGATTTTTGTTTGTATTGTACGAATTATCGCCTCCGAAAACCCCTCACCAATTATATTTTCTACGAAGAATACGCCACCGACCTACATACGAAGCAATCAATTGAAAACTTAAGGTACTCTATTATTTATTACACATTCTTCAAAGTAACCAAAGGTCGGGCCTTCCACTCACGTTCCGGCCTTGTCCGTCAATCCCCGAAGCTTTAATATGACTTATGTAGGCGGAGAGGTATTCCCTAAAGTAACGAGCACGAGGATACCGACTGACTACTTTTATAATACTTTCACCTTGTTCAGTATTGTTTTTATTGCCCAACTATTGGATTGGAACAAGAATTCTCTTTGCTTCGTATTCCTGATGGCGCGCGCCAGAGGGTCGTGAACCCTAATACTATATTATATTATTATAATGGTTGGTTCTCTCTTGGGATAGTAACGCTATGATTTCTTGAATGCGGAGAATTTGAGATTCCGATCATTCCGCACGTATGGAGGTAATATTATGTATTTATCATTCCGACTGGCAGAATGGGAAGGCCAAAGTGTGAGGTCGGAGAAGATTTCTCGTTAAATTTTTTCGCTATAACGTAGAAGCCTACTAAGAAAGCCTGTTCAAATGTCCCGACCGTAGCCGGGCCGGGTACGGCCGCTAGGTAGCTACTCGAAATCTTAATTGAGTAGCTGCATGGAAAAATTTCCATGAAGTTTAATTTTACTTAGATACTCTAATAACGAACTGAAGCCCACGCAACGCACGTATAGCTCGGTCTATCAATCTCGGTGCGTTTGGTGTATAATTGTGTAATAGCGACGTGTGCGCTTGCGCATGCGACGAGCGCGCCTCTCACGCAGGCGCGCTCGTCGAGGTCGGAGGTAACTTATTATACCTCAACTTACGAGTAGTCTATTGAGTTCATCTTACTATCGCGTAATCGAGAAAAGCTCTTGAATTTCCTATTTTTCGAACTATGTTTTTTCTTGACCATGCAAAATGAAGACATTTTTAATTCTGACCTGATGCTACTCGCGATTTGGTCCGCGTGGATTAAGTTTTTAGTCTCGTTGGAACGCCTTGAATTTCAGGGATAAAAATCCTATGACCAACATCCTATCACTGTATATGTATTTCATCAAAATCGGCTGATAATATGGGCCGTGAAAGCGTATCAGGCAGAAACACTTTCGTATATTTTATAATATTTTAATTAGCATGGATTTACCAAGTAACGGTCAAGCAATATTTAATATGTATACCGTGGTCAAGATTTTCGCGCACGCGCTTCGGTTAGTCGAAAATCTTAGTCTACATGGGTATCATGGGTAGGTCTATGCAACCGTCGCCGCTGTTTCATTAAATAGTTTTCCATGAGAAGAGCCGACAAACAGACAGACATACCAATTCAATTCAAATCATTTATTCAATATAGGTACACTGTAGGTACACTTATTGTCGTTAAAAATAATTACTTACTAAAAATATGATAGTGATAATCGGTAACGGTATCTTAAAACTAAAGCTACGAGGGTTCCAAAAGCGCCCAGTCTGAGAAGAGTCCACAACAAACTCAGCCGAGGGTTTTTTTTATCACCATCTCACAAATCATCTTAACTCCTTAGTTAATATAATAAATAATTAATAATAGTTAATAGTTAAATAACTATCAGAGACATTAGAGCAAATTATTGCCAAGCTTCCTTGTCGTTTAAGTAGTCCTTTACATGGTAATAAGATTTTTCAATGAGTTTACGTTTTACATTAACTTTGAACTTATTCAGAGACATCTTCAACATGTCTTCTGGAAGCTTATTGTAGAAGCGGACACTGTTTCTAACATTGATGTAGAATTTTAGTACATGGTTTCCAACAAATGAATTGCTAGTTTTACTAAGCCTAGAAACAGGCATTACAAGTTTATTTTTATTTCTAGTATTGACATAATGACAATTACTTTTCTTCCTGAATTTATCAATGTGCTTATGCACGTATACTAAATTTTCAAATATACCTTAAATATTCCTATACCCTATTCATAATACCCTATTCAAATAGACCTAATATTTAAATATACCATTCGACCAACAGGCGTTTATTACTTAGCTGGTTCAAAACTCTACCACTGCACCGCGCCGGCGGTAGAGGTCTCTTTCTGTTACTAGCTCAGATTTCAATGCTCTCTCATGATGCTTGAGAAATGTTACTAGTTTTTATAATAATCGTTGGCGAGTTGTGGCCTCGATAGATTAGTGTGGAAGTTAGTAACTCATTGTAACAGACTCCGAACTGAACGCAGCTGGAACAGATGTCACTACAGTGGCCATACATTCGTACTCGTGTGCCAACGCCGGCTGGCGTGCAGCCAGCGACATTCATCGCCAGCCAGGATGCCTTTCCACCAGAGATGACCTAACATCTAACGATATAAGCTATGAAAACCAAACGCTCTTATTGGTGGGTTTGATGCACGTCCGTAGCTTAGCGCCGTAGCACATCTCTGGTGAAAACGCACCCTAAAGCTCCGCTCGTCTGCTGCCAAAACCAATGTCAACAAAAACGCGCACGTTCACCGAGCATTAATAGATCGAAGTGGCTCCCAGCAGTTGAAAACCTGTGATGTATACGATATGGTGTACAAACCGATTAAGGGTATGGATTTAATATGACTGGCATACCCCCAACGATTTAATATGATTACACTCAAGGGCTTACTTATGTAGTGGCGTAAAAAAAGAAAGAAATCTCACTTTATATGACGAATTTAAAATCCCAATTCTCAATCGCAAGTTGGAACGAAAGCTCAGGGTTGAAACGGGGCTATTTTTTCTTTATGTGTTGCCATTAATTTATTTTTCTTTGGACGCCCAACCGAAAATGGCTGTGGAAAAAGGTTAATAACCTATCTTCAATGGCGCCGCACACGTAAATGCTAGAGCTATCTCCCAATACCAATAATTGTAAACTTGTTTCGGTTGCCAAATAAATAAACTGGAATAATTTATTAACGTAAATATTTATTGCGGTACAATATTATTTCGCCCGATTCAAGCGATTGTAGCGTGGATGAATTACCCGCGACGCCACACCGGCCGCCGCGCGCCCACTAGAGGGGCGACGACCTCGCGATATGAATGGAATGAAAATTTAATATTATTGCAAGAGGTTTTCATAATAAACATATAACTTTGCTCGCCGTGTCAACTGAGAGATGGCCACAAGTGGTCACAGCATCGCTCCCGTCTCTCGTAGGGATTGCCACAGTCTTGTGCCAGCGGCTCCCCGTGACTCATTCGGTGTCGTCCCGTTGGAACGTAGTCTTCAGGCAACGCGCTTTTGAGCGCATCGAGCTTTGGTGTTCAGATTTAAAAAAATGAGATTTGCTGACCTCTTTTTGAGCAATGTTGATGCTGATTGGGAATTCATCTGCATAATATGGTTAATATAATATTTTTAAAAATTACTTAATATTATTAAGTATTTTTTTAAAATTCCATGAATGTAAAACTTTTCTTTCTTTTCTTAGCTTTCTTTATGGATCTACTACCTCATTTGAACTCCGTAATAAAGATCGGAAGCTTCGCGCTTGTAACACGCAGTATTTTACCGTCTACTGGCAGCTTTAGGTGCTTATCAGGAAATAAAAGCAAAAGAGACTGGTCCCGGTCAAAAGCCGGTCAAGTGCGACTCAGGGGTTACACAAAGGGTTCCGTACAGCCATATATAAATTCTTTTAAAAAATAATAAGAAAGATGCCATAACAAAACTCAGCGGTGAAATAACTGGCAGTTTAGCGACCGACAAACAATTCGACACCCTATAAATAAATAAATAAAATAGTCTTTATTAACTGGAAATTCGTTACATTTTTTTTAAAGATATTACTTACACACATTTATTCTAATGCTAAAGAGTTAAGAATACATCCAAGGGCCTTTATTTATTTTTTACTTACAATTTTAATACTATTCAACTATACTAAATTTTATACACGTTCGTCTGATGGCGCCACTGGCTACAGAAAGTTAAGCTAGTTCTCCTATTACTATGACCTATTTATTTAGATTATTCTAGTTTAGTTATAAATAAGTAGGTAGTATTTGCACGTATAATATAATATTGCACATATAATTTGTTACTTCTTTCTATAATATAATGCAAGCCTATAAATACGGAACCCGAAAAAACGATTTCGATGTTTTTCCTACTACTACTATACCTACTTGTGCTGTAAGACCTTGCTTCTTGGCATAGGTTTTCATTTATAGGCAAGAATCAAAATAGGTATGCAAAATATGCGGTGTAAACGGCCGTATCTTTAATTTGCGTTGACTTAGAAGTTTGATTCCTTTACAGCTCCAAGGGACCGTAGACCTAAGTAATTGATATTAATTTCAACTTAACACCTTCACGCATTCCCGAGATCCTATAAGGGTTCCTTTTTTTATTGAGGTACGGAACCCTAAAACTTACGCATCGTAGTCGCCGAGTTTGGCAGAAGTGGCTGTGTGTCGGTGACGCGCCGATGATGGATGACAGTAATAACGCGCCGCTCGTTATCGCACCAGAACCAAGAACCCCCGCGCCCGGCCCGCGCCTGGCCCGCTCCCGCCCCGCGCCCGGCCCGCGCCCGGCCCGAGCCCGCGACCCCCGCCCCGCCAGCCGGCAGTGCCTTGAACCCTCGCACTCAGCTGAGCGGCACATAGCTGCCGTATCGGGATATTCAAATCAAATCCAGCCTGTTTCAATAATCCGACACGCCGCTCTAGCATACTTAATCTTGCTTTATTAGTCTATATTAGGTTAATATTTAAAATGTGAAAGTTTGGATTTAAGTTAAGTTGAGTTGGAGTTGAGTTTGTTTGTAAGTACCTATAATAGATTTATGTGTTTGGATATTTGTTACTCCCTCACGCCACCGGCCACAATGACTGAACCGATTTGACAGTTCAGAATGGAAATTAACATAATTAAGCTAGTTGTCCCGGAAAATTGAAGAGTTCCCGCAGTAATCAATGAACTTTGATCTACGCGGTATCATCTAGCAATAAATAATAACAACTGGGCCGGGCACAGCTGCTGTTGTACTGATATCGTTCTCAAATCACGCTAATGAGTTGAAGATGAATTGACGATACAATAGGACCAGGCAATCAAACTCAAGTGTTTTCTATTCAAATTAACTTTTACAAGTTCTTTTCAATCGTCTAGCGAATCTATCACTGGTAGAACTCTGAATTTTGCAACCCAAAGTGATAAGGTGCCAGCGGAGAATGAATTGCCCATACAAACGTAATACCAAAATAATTAATAATTCGAGAACATTTCCACCAAAATGAGAGTTTATTTGGATTCAAATTGTATTTATCTAGTCCCCTGGATTTATATGTTTTCAAAATACTTTCCTAAAATGAAATGTAAATGAATTGCGTTTTGCATATTTTTACGACAAGATGGACATGTTTCCCTCTTATTTGTTTCATATTAAAACCAACGATATCTTACGTATTAATTGGTCAGCAGCATAGCCTATATTGTCAAGTTACAGAATAACAAAACGAAGTAAAAAGCACGATAAGTTTTCATTCATCATTTTTGGTATTCACGGAACAAGACTAAATGTATAACAAATTCTGTAAGCTCATATTGCTATCTCGCTTGAACGCGATCATGTGTCATCAGTGAAATAGAGATAGCAATATACCGGCAAATTTATATTTGCGGTTCGAATAGAAGTTGCGAGCGGCGCGAACCGGCCTCAACCATCATTGACCATCGACGGTGCAATTATTGACCCTCACTGAACTAGTGCAGACTGCAGAGGTTTCAATACAATTCGCTTATTGTTTTTCTGTTTCGTTTCTTATTTTTTGACGAACTCAATAGCGCAGTAGTGAGCGCTGTAGGTCTTGTAGTGGGAGGTCCCGGGTTCGATGCCCGGCAGGGTCAATTAAGGAATTTATAATTTCTGAATTTTCTCTGGTCTGATCTGGTGGGAGGCTTCGGCCGTGGCTAGGTACTTACTACCACCACAGAATACATAATAGTACACTACAGCTTACCAGTTACCACTGTACCCATCGATTTAAGTTATTGGTAGGTCAATGACCGTATCGGCAAACACATACCCCCGGGCTCCAAGCGATTTAGCGTTCCGGTACGATGCCGTGAAGAAACCAAGTAGGGGTTAATATAACAGGTTAGCCCGCTACCATCTTAGACTGCATCATCACCCACCATCAATTAAGATAGCAGTCAAGGGCTAATTTGTAGTGGAATATAAAAAAAGTATCGACGTGAATAGTTTCAAAGAATATTACATCGGTTCTAAGTTGTAGCACAGAATAGGTAATTAATAGCGTTGTAGCAGGCAGCAGGAAGTGTAGACTAGAGTGTAGATACAGAAGCCTTGCGAGCTGCAGGTGAGCCGCGCCGCCAAGGATCGGTGTTAGTGTTCACCTATAAATTATTCTTGTGTTGGTAATCGGTATCTCGTTGATTTAGTTCAGTTGGATCCCGCTTTACGTAAACCTCGTTCAACTCGTCATTGTGTTTTAAGTTGATAGCTTTTAGTGCAGGTGAAGTTGTTTTCGGCGAACTGAGTTAACACTCGTCTGAGATGAGTCGTGCTGAGGACTGCGGTTCGCCGCCGCGGCGACATAAGAAAGTGTTTCCGCTTCGCTAGACGACGCGACTCCCAAAGTTCGAAACACATTAATTTATTAAACTTTGAAGCACACAGAGCGCGCGACTACGTGTACAACGCAAGATGGTGAAATATTATACCTACCTAAAGAAGTGTAAGTATGTAGTGTACATTTTCGAGGCGCAAGATTTTTTTTTAATTTACTGGATGATGCCTGCGACTCCATCTGTGAAGATTACGTTTTTTAATTCACGGGGAACTTCTTAATTTTCCGGGATAAAGAGTAGGTACCCTATGTCCCTCCCCGGGACATAATCTACGAATGTACCAAATTTCATTAAAATCGGTTGTAAGGATCTGTAAAAGCGTAGCAGACAGATAGATAGACAGACAGCAGACGCAGCGGCAATCACCTCTTATTGGTTAACCATCTCCCGATATTGATCAAAATCCACTGTCGCAGCAAGAATACCATAAATTCAGCCAATCACAACAATCGAGACTGTAATTCAATGTTTTTTTTAATCAACTACAAGTTAGCTCTTGACTGCGATCACACCTGATGGTAAGTGATGATGCCGTCTAAGATGGTAGCGGGCTAACCTGTTAGGGGCATGGCAGTTATATTAAACCCACACCCCTTCGGTTTCTACACGGCATCGTATCGGAACGCTAAATCGCTTGGCGGCACGTCTTTGCCGGTAGGGTGGTAACTAGCCACGGCCGAAGCCTCCCATTAGGCCAGACCAGGGAAAATTCAGAAATTATAAATTCCTAAATTGACCCTGCCGGGGATCGAACCCGGGACCTCCGCACGTTAAGGCAACAGCGCTACACACTGCGCCACGGAGGTCGTCAAGTTTTGCAAGAGGTTAATGCAAGTTTTACTCAAAAGGGCTACAGTTTTACATGCTTTTTGTATTTCAGTCGCGCGTGGCGTGTGTGTGTTCAGGCTTTAGCACCAACACTATACAAGCTCTGACGCACTCAATATATTAAGGTGTCCTACTTTTAACAATTTCCGCGAAATGAGAAATGTCTCCGTGGGATTTAGGACATGTTTGTAGCTCTACTGAAGTCGGACCATTCCCGGGGGCCATTACCATCAATCATATCACGAAAACACTACTTTTGGAACTAAAAAAACTATAAAAGCAAGAAATAGAATTAATTTAGCTGTTAGATGATAGTTTTATACTGGCACTTACCTACCTATTTTAATAGGTACATTCAAATCTATTTAAGGCCCGTTTGTTTAAAGCCAAACGTATATACATAAATGTATAGGTATAAATAAAATTTTGATTTGTATTTTGTTAAAATAGGTACGTGTTATTTGATTATCAAAATCATTTTTGAACGTCGAGTTCATGCACATTGCACACGGCGTACCTATTTCATAGGCGCAGACAACGCGAGTTTCACGAACGCGCAATGTCTGCGCGTCTGTCTGAACTACAATCTTAAAATTAATCCTCATCGATGTGACCGCAGCGAGGCATAGTGCCCAAGATGCTGTTAGCATTGCCTCTTTAGATGGCCCAACTTATTCTTTGGCCAGCTTTTGACGCGGTAGACTCGATAACCCTTTTTGAAGTCGTTCTCTAGAGCGACTCATTCCCAAGGTCTCTTGCTTCTTTGTTGTCATCCTCTGTAAGTGGTCGTGTCTGTTGCAGTGACGTGTCGCACAACAACATCAGCGCTCTGCCGCGCGACGCCCTGCAGCGTGCCGCCGCGCTGCGCGACCTGTGAGTACAACGGCTTTACTTATGATTACTTATCCTCACTTTGTAGGACGTACCCGAATGATGCGGAGCGAGGGAGCAAAGATCAGGGATCATTGTGTTACTTGTAACAAACACATATACTTAAGTAGGTACTTAACCGGCTGGACCTATAGCAGTGATTCAAGTACCGACAATCAGACCGCGGCATTGTACCTGCACGTATGCGACAAACGCGCAACGCGACCGCTGTACCTACAGGCACGCGTTGCGTTGGCCGACGTACACGTAGTTGCGTAAATCAGTATGGAATCAGTATTTGTCACATGACACATCCATCTCGTCGATTACCGTGACCGTCGCTCATGACGACGGGTCAATAAATGCCCTATACGTAGAGCTGGCGGACTGAGAACTCGGCGTACCTACCGAGGATAACTGCTATGACGTATTAGTATGAAAGCAGTCTATACTATACCTGTTGGCGCCGTCCTATTGTCATCGCTCGCGCGATGATGCGATGCGATTTCATCGTGCGATGAAACTGGTCGCGCGATAAGATATCGTGTGTCCTATTTTGGAGCCATGCGATTACACTCGAAATGGCTCATAACAGAGTTGCACGGTTTTTGCTGTCGGGTAATATTTCTTTAATCGTAAACAGCATTAAAAAAAGAAAACGTGGACCACATAATATACTCCATAAAAACAGAATCCATACGTGGTCGCACGAGCGCCATTAGGACATTCAGTACTGATCAGTGTGTTTGATCGGCGATCGTCCCTGCGTCGATGGTCGCGCGACGAAAACTAGACAATTTGATCGCATCGCATGATCGCGCGATCTTCAATAGGACATTCAGTAGAACACAGAATGTTTGAACGCGCGGGCGCGCGATCATTTTCGTCGGACGCACGCATCATCGCACGAGCGATGACAATAGGAAGGCTCACGGCGCCTTACGGGCCTCGTCATATAGACTGCATTAATCATTATAGGTTCCTGGTTCAATACATATTACATAATATCAGGAATAGGCGTGTGAAACAAAAATAGTAAGCAGTGACGGGTCATATAATAAATCTTCTTTTATGTGCTGATCAAAACATGGGCAGATATTAATGCTAGATATTCGCAATCGAATGACGAATGAGTCTCCCTTTATCATTAGAAATTAGAATACAGCGCACTGAAATATCAGAATGAATTAGCAGAAGATACGCTCTAAGCATCGAATACAGTATAGTGCTACTGTATGATAAATGGAATAGCAATACTGTGATTTCATTTCATCGTCAAACATTCCAACAAAAGGTCGCGCCGAGTCGCTGTTTTGCATATTCGCTCAACCGTCAACGAGAGGTTGGGCTGGCGCGATGCCGAACGAAAGTGCAAAGCGAACGGGTCAGGGGAAACGTAATCGCCGCTTGTGCTCACGATAACGGCTGCGGAAATCTGAGGATTTTGTGTTTCAGCCAAAATATCAGCCATATTGTACTTATTACGCCAGGACGCGGACAGGACGCGGCGTACTATTATATTATTCTGTGGCGGCGCGACAAAAGTATTTTTCGCTAAATCCGGTTCTCTCGCTTGCAATAAAAAAGATAATTCTTAGCTTTCACTTATCGAGACGTATTTTAAATGGAATCGAAATGAATTTTATTTTATGACTTAAACCTTAAAAACTTAAATTACTGCGAAGATTACAAATTATACACGATTTTGCCCGTGACTTTGTCGGCGTGGATTTAGGGTTTTTAAACATTTCTTTGATTTTCCGGATTAAAAGTCGCCTGTGGCTGTCTTAGGGTTGCAACGATAAGCGGATGCGCCAACTAAAGCAAACAGACGAACAGACAGTCACACGTTCACATGCATTATGATAAATGACGTACTTACCTAGTAGCTGTAGTACTATATACCTACCAAAATTTCGTCCGAATTATTTCGCCCGCGCAGTAAAATGTTTCTTCGCTTTTGCTTTGTCTCCAATATTAAAGCTACTTAACCGTCTGACAGACAGACACGCGATCGCATTTACATTTTGCTAAAAATTAATAATATTATATTGTTTGTAGTAAAGGTACTATAAATTAGTGGGTATTCTTTGGTAGAAGGCAAGCACAAGTTGGGGCTGGCTTTCAGAGGAAATAAAACGGAAATCTTGATAAGTCACTTGGAAACTTGGAATGGAGTTCATTGTGGACATCGTTGAGTATATTTTTAACCTACTTAATATTATAATAAATGTGAAAGTTTGTATGTTTATTAGATACTCCTTCACGCCGCAACAATTGAACCGAAAAGTATTCCCGCGGGAACCAACAAGCCTCAATCCACGCGGACGAAGTCGTGGGCATCATATAGTCATACCTAAAGTGATGATAGTTTTAAGAGTGGTGAACAGGCGTACAGCCACAAGTTATACTGGTGACACAGTGATGACGCGTGTGTCGCTGTCCTCAGGAACCTGTCCGCCAACCGGCTGCAGTCGGTGGCATCGGGCGCGCTGAGCAGCGCGGCGCTGGCGCGTCTGTGGCTCGACGACTGCGCGCTCGCGCGACTGCCCGCCCTGCAGCTGCCCCGGCTGCACTACCTGTGAGTCAATGCGCACGTTTCACACTATACACCACATTCTGTAGGCTAGTTTTCTTCATCATCACCATCATCATTTCAACCTATTGTCTACTGTCGAAATGAGAAGGGCCCATAGTCCACCACGCTGACCGAGTGCGGATTAGCAGACTTCACACACCATCGAGAGCATTATGAAGAACTCTCAACATGAAGGACATTTTCTCACGATGTTTTCCTTCACGTCTAACACAAGTGATGTTTAACTTCTTAAAACGCACTTAGCTCCGCAAACTTAGAGGTGCGTGCGGGGGATAACGCGTTACCATAGCTAATACTTATATAATATAAGCAATCGCCGCTTGTCGGACGGACAGACAGAATAACAAGCCTGTAGGTATATTCGGGACAGTCGAACGGTACCTATCTGGTGAACGCTCGCCAGCGACCCGCTCGGGCCAGCGAGCTCGCAGCCCCGAGTCGATATTATCTGATATGTTACGCGCGTCTCCTCCTTACTGTCACTTTCAACAAGAAAACGGGTTGTTTTCCAAAAAAGGAGGAGGTTCTCAATTCGGCGCGTATGTTAATCTTTTTTTTTTTCGAGTATACAAAGATAGGCAAAGTTGACGTGTCAGGCTCGCCCGACTTCAACATAGTGTGTAGAAATCAAAATTATTTTTTACTTTACAGTGGCTTTGGAAGTCGGTTTTTTGGAAAGAATTTTTGGTTTTAACTGTTATACCAAGTTAACTTTGCTGTAGTGAAATAGTAGTAGTACCAACGTTTAACACGTTTAAGTAATAACTTTATTTCTTTAGTTTATATTATTCTGTGCTTTAGTTGTTAAATAATGTTCTCGGAAAAGCAACCATGCACCGATAGGAGTTAATGAAAAGCTTTTATTTAACTTGCATTTTGGTATTTGGTCGAGAGCAATTTCTCTCAAACGATTCGGCTCAAATTAGAAATTAATTTAGTACACGAAATGATGACACTTTTATTTTCTAGAATAAGTAATAGCCTTTGTCACTCTTCAAGTCCTATACATAATATACCTATCATATTATGACCATTGACAAAAATCTAAATTTCGGCGTGATTGATGCACGAAATAATCTGATTGAAAAACTTTCGCATTTATAAATTAGGAAGTAGGATTATGCTCGCATCGGTCACGGAATACAGCACTAAGTTGTTAGTGGTTACTAATTTCCTGTCTGCTTTAATTACTTGGGTCTCTCCGCTCTCCCCAAATCTAAAAAGAAGCCGGGGCCTGACTCAGCGACGAGCGCCCCGGGGTGAGCTTAGTCCGTCCGTTACGTACTTCGTGTGCGTTTTGAGATTATTTCAAAAACATCGTGGTCTGTGGAGTCATGTGGAGGTCAGGTTTAGTGAAAATAATACGCAGCCGAAGTCAAGATAAATGCGTAGGGAGGTAAATGCCCAAGTAGCTATTTGTAATGTAAGAAGGGCAGATATAGGGGATTGGCGACAGCCTCCAGCCGAATAACCTTCCGGCGACCGGCCGCGTCTCGCCGGTCGGGGTCTCGACTCTCGAAGCTGGAGAAAAAACCGCCTCCACGCAATCCGCGTCACAGCTGAGGTCGTTCACTCCTACAATACTGACAGACTGCTGATCTGATCGGCACATACCTATATCTGAGTCCACAGCAAATATTAACGACTAAGTACTCAGGTGATGCCCGCGACTTCATCCGCGCGGGTACTCTTTGGTTATCTGGGATAAGAAGTAGACGTGTTTATAGCCGGGATTCAACCTATCCCTGTACATTCCATTAAATTCGGATGGTTGAGAATGCAGGGATGCAGGTTTCCTCATGATGTTTTCCTTTACTGTTAAAACGATAGTAAATAAATAAATAAATAAAAATTTATTTTCACACAAAATTTACAAAAGTAAGACTTAGGATTACAATACAGTGTGTGGTTGGTCTCTGTAGCCTAATGTAGGATACCCTGTGGTTTAGGCTGCAGTGACTTTCCCTCCTAGAAAAAGAGTGACTAAAATTACAACAAGATAATATTTAACATAATTTTATTATATGCAAAAGTGTGTGAACTATTAGAGTAGGTGTGTATTTGTGTGTGTGTGTGTGTGTTTGTTTGTGTGTAAAAAAGATATTTGTAAATATAAGAAAATGTTCCTTACAACAGTGGTTTTAATTAGCTTTCTGTCTCAACATATCTTAGACTTTGTAAATATTTAGTGAAATATTTAGTTTTACAATTAAATCTATTCATTTCATATATTGAAAGTGTTTTATTGAAGTTGTTGTATGTACGTCTTCCCTATATAGCATTGGAATCATTGAGCAAAACGAGTGCGAAAACGCGGAATATATAGTGCTGTAATTCCTGAAAACGCATATATAACTCCGAAAATGTGCATGGCCGAGGATCGAATTATCGACCACCCATAAGGAGGCCGGCCGTCCAGACCATGGTACGGTCGGTTGAACGGCAGTGAGCCCACTAAACTCCTTCAGCAGCTGCTCAAAAGCTCGTGCACTTCCTAGAAGGCGCGCGTCGCAAGTGTCCGCCAGTCACGCCGCACGCCGTGACCAATAACAACTATAAATCAATGCAATCTATTCATTACATTGTAGAAAGCTTTACAATTCGATGGCTGGCGACAAACAGAAATAACATAGTACACAGAGTCGCGGGCCTGCAACTTTGTGTTTTAAATGTTTTTAAGGCTTTATGGCAGGTTAAAACGTTGTAAGCAGTTTTACGAAAATCCACCTAAAAGGGGGTGGAATTGGGGTAGAAAGCTTGCATGACGGTTCTAGGTTTTCGAAGTCGGCATTAAGGTTATTAGTTTTAAAGAATAAAAACCTGCCGAAGCTATATAGCCGCTATAAATAGGCCATTTGCAGCGGGTAAATTTCATAGGAAATAGGAAATTGTGAGCGGACGAAGTCGCGGGCGACCTCTATTATTAGGTAAAACAAAGTCGGGTTTGTTCGAACACTTTATAACTCTAGAACGGCTGGACCGATTTTCATGGTTTTTGATTTTTTGTATTTGTTTCCGTCCCGAATAGCAGAATAACTATTAAAAACATTGGAAAATTAACGAAAAAATAAAATAAAATAAAAATCATTATCCCTTGATTTTCCCATACAAAATTTTCATGGGTTTCGTAACGTGATTTTTGGCATGAGTATAGTTGAGGACCTGGAGAGTGACATAGGCTACTTTTTATCCAGGAAAATTAAAGAGTTCTCGCGGAAATAAAAAAAAACTTAAACCACGAGGACGAAGTCGTGGGCATCAGCAAGTAATATTAAAAGAGTGAAAACTCGAGCGTAAAGAATTAACGTTTGTACGGGATGTCCAACTGAACCACACCTAATTACTTGTTCAATTATTGTTGCTGTTGCACTTGTTTCATTAAATCGAAGGAACTCTTCGTCATTCCGAGAAAATGCTTCCAGGAGTAATTTTTACTATGCCTAATATTTTTGTAAAAATAATGTAGTTTTTATTTTTTGACAGTAAATATTTTACTTAGTGTAATTTTAGAATTTCTTCAAAAGTTTGAGCTTTTAAAAGTTACAGACAGACACGTTGTTTCGCATCTCCGAGTATAATAATACTGTATAGATTGGATTCCCAGCACGCGCGATTGTCAGTCGCGGCGGAGTGATGACAAACACGGCGTGTTTACACCGAGCCGCGCCAGCCGCCAACCCCCTCCGCTGTGTGTCAATAAATCGTACCTACGTGTAATGGATGTAGCAAACGGATATTCAATACGTGTACTATTTGTGCTGTGTGTAAACAAGCCACTTTAATTCGTAGTTCTATTAATTACATAGTGTGATTTAGGCGAATTTTGCCACGGACCGGGACGTGCCAGGCATATTGCGAGGTTTTGATTTGGCCATAATGTCATTTGGTAAAATATTTACGGCAAGCCTGAAGCCTAGTGGTTTACTGTAGACGCCCGGCTACCTACTCACGTGGTCGCTCGCGGGTTTGATTCCCGGGAACGCACGTTTAACTTTTCGGAGTTATGTGCGTTTTATGAAATTATATATTATTTTGTTTTAACGGTAAGGGAAAACATAGTGAGAAAACCTGCATGCCTGATAGTTCTCCATAATGTTCTTAGGGTGTGTGAAGTACGCCAATACACATGGCAGAAGTGAAACCACAGAAAAGTAATCTACTAGAGAATGAGATAAATATAACTTGTATTCTATCTCATTCTCTCGCAGGCTAAATCCTATAATGAATATGTTTGTCCCTTTTTGGTGTCGCTCTTTCGTTTCATCGAATTTCAAATGACACAACTATTCTAAAGAAGTTTCAAAAACAGTGTTAAAAACACATAATCCGGTTACAGTTTCAGTCCTTAGCTGCAATAGTTTGAGGCGCGGTCATGTGCCGGGGACTGCTGAGCCACGGTTCACAATAACTAAATTAACCGTCTTAACTTCGTTCTTAGTGAGCGTATAATGAAGCGAAACAAAACAGGAATGCAAAGCCAAACCTTCCCCCTTTCCGAAGGTATAAGACAAACAGTCAAACTCATTAGAAAAAAAAATCATGAATCATAATAAGATGACTGCGTGTATTGGAAGCCGTACGCTGAAGTGCCGGAGTGTATTTTTATTGTGCCACAGAAAATTGAGGTCGTGAATGTAAAATATAATAATAATAATATAAGTTGTAATGTATGTAAGTTTATTTCTTTCTTTCATTTACGTAAGTTTACTATAGAACTTTTGGCCTTTTATGTATTTATTTTATATGCGGGTGTGAGAGTCAAATTTATGTAGATAATAATAATAAATCATTTATTCCAGGCAATAACCCATCATTAATAGTAAACAATAAAATAGAAATTATACAATAAAATGAAAAAAAAAACTAAAGAAAGAAAACAAAAAATATAGCTGCAACTCTTATCTACTCGGAAAGAAATGATTATGCCATTTGACTCTCCGTTTAATTGAATACACATGAATTTCTATATATTATCTGGCACATAATGTATCTGGATAATGTGGACATTAAAATTTTATCAACTCTGTGATGTAGTTTACATGTTCAGCATAAGTTTTAATGAAGGCATTTCGCGGAGCACTAACTCTCGCACAGAGCAGAGAGCTCTGCGGGGGGCGGGGGAGGGTGGAAGGGAGGGGGAGAGACGCAGTGATTTATCTCGCGTCTTGATCGCTTTGCGTACAGCAGTCGCGGTCTGACAATGCTTACCACCTTAAGGTTCATAATTGAACCTCCGCGAAGCACCGTTAACCTTCCCAACCAAGCAAGAAAGCCAAGCTCCCAAGCAAGCAATGCCACCACCACTCACATGCACCACCACACAAGACTTTTATACTATTCTCGACGCACGTTTCTCCGACAGGCCAACACCGGAGCATCTTCAGGAGATGTCGACTTTGCAATGCAAGATTGTCAAGTGACGTTCGTGTCAAATGCGCGGTGTTATATATACCGCCATGGTCACAATACATAACGTGCTAAACTATAAATTACGAAATAAGTTTTAGTATAAAATAGTCATTATAATACTTACTCTTTTTGTTAAAATCAATCAATCAATCAATCAACAAATCTTTTGTAAAATAGCATAAACCCTGTATAAAGAATTTAACTTTGAATTTTGAAATTGATAAACATTTTCACACCGTGACTGTACACTCGTTGTTTGTAATGCCTCTCGCTTCTGTTACTGTAACGAACTCGCTCCGCGCTGTTCATTACAGCAACAGACGCACGATCACTATTAATTATTGAAATTACTGTCTCATTCGATGTACGAACTTGAGCGCATAAATTTTCAATTACATATAATGACTTTACTAATCTACGTGAAGAGATTTACGGCGGGCCGACGCGTTCTATAGGACGGGCCGACCTTACCGTAGCAGCAGATTTTATACCTCGTAACATTGATAATGGTGTTGCATTAATGCACTTACAATTTATGATTCTGAGTAGTTCTGATAGGCATTCTGCTAAAAACGATGCCTGTAGGGCCACAAAAGTGGGGTTCAATCGACCACAAGAAATAGGTATGTAGCGAGGAGCCAACTATGCAAAGTGCTTAAGCAATTAGTGAACTAGGTGAACGTGTGGCTTGCATTAGACTTCACAGTTCTAAAATTTACGTCAACATGCTCAAATCTACTGATAAACTGACTGTATGACATACCAAAGCTAACATATATAACACCAAACGCTATACGTTCAGAAAATTGAGTTTTTCAATGCTTACCTGCTTATGTTTATATTATCGGCCCAAGTTATATGAAACTTGCAGAATTGCTACTCAGAAAAGTTTCTCAGAAACACCCGACTATGCCGGGACGGATCAGATAGTCTCTGTAGCAGTAGAGATCCTATTCCTAACTTTACAATTCCAATGTGCTGTGTATGCACGCAAGCACGCACACAAAGCTATCGGCAGTGCATCGATCCGACGACTGAAGCTGCAAGCTGACACTATCTACAGTTCAGTGTGCTATCTCCCGCCCGCCCCCGCCCGCCCTCGACCGCCCCGCCCGCCCACGCACGCTGCGTGTCCTTTGGACCATTGTCAGCGAATATGATAATCTATAAGTCTGTGTGTTCGGTTCCCGGGCAAAGCCTTAGAGACCCGAGCGTAGAGGTACCATCAATGTGGAAAAATGCATTTATTATTTGAAAAGAAAAACAAAAAACTATCGTTGACTACCCGAGTAGTCAGTCTAGTACTACTAATATATTTCACTCAGATCCAGTGTGAAATATATAATTATTAACCTAATTTATGTTTTTACTACCTCTCTGGTGCGGTGCAGGTCTTATGTATCTTGGATTCGATCCCTGGTAGGGACATTTAAAGTGACTCTGGTCAGGTTTGGTGGGACTCTTCGGGGATGGCTTGACGGGCGCAGAGCAGCTCGCTTTGTTACGTAAATACATAGTAATAGTTAGGTGTTTTGTGACGACGGCGTGTACAAACCATTTTGGCTAATGGCTATGGATTTAATATTATAAAAATGCACGGCAACAAACGAGCTCTACAAAGTTGGGAGGACAGCGTAATGAGTATGAGTGATGTTGAATGGGAAGTGATGCGATCTTATCGGTAGGAACTACTCGCTTATATGGGTGAGCTGTAGCGGTGTGTGCGTGTGTGTGTGTGAGTGAGTGACCTCCGGCGAGGGCCGCGTGCTAATGCGAATCTGACGTGACGTAGCAAGTAGCAACCCGTAGCTATCAGCTGAGAGCAGTTGTGCCATGGAAACCAGAATAATTGTGGAAGAGTTGTTGACGGTGGGCGATGGCCGATGACCTATCACTGCGCGTTATTACGTAAAAGTAGACTAAGTTGCCCTAGTGTTACAGTTTAATTTGCGTTGTATTGAATACAAAAATGCGAGACACGACCCTAGTACAAAGATATCTTACTTATTTTGATGGAAGAAAGAAGGGAAAAAACCCAGTTCTATTACCTTGCTAGAGTTCGTATTACAGTACTCTCGAGGCCGGCCGCACTTCCTCCGCGCGGCGCCGGGCGGTGGCGATGTGTCGTGTCACTCGTGTTGCTATAAATAGCACTTATTATGTGGTATCAATATCAGTATCGGTTGAAAAGATGGGCCCTTAAAGCGTAGCAGACAGACAGACCGGCACACAATATTAGTATGGATATTTATAATTCCTTGTATTGCTCTGTACGCTTGTAGGCCGCGTTGACCGCTGTTGCTGCTATCCAAGCCGCAGTGATGCAATGCAAGTTTATAAAAATCGGAAACTTCAATTTACAAATATACTTGCTGATTAAAAAATTCAGAACGGCAGCAAAATTCCATAAAAAGAGTACCTTCTATACTAATTATGTCGTATAGGTACTTGTCCAATCAAACCTTATAAAAAAAGTCCATAGAAAATTATCGAAAGTGTGTAACGCGTCCGCATTCCGTCTCGACAGTGGTCTCGACGTAACCGATAACAGTAGTCAGTACATGCTTGCGGGCAGCTCTCCTTGATCAGTATTCAGTACTAATAATACGCCGCCGCATCAATTATGAATGTATTTAGGTACTCGTCTTTACGTCTGGTATCAACTGTAACGGTGGACTCTCGTGTAGGTATTGCATATGTGTGTGTGTGCGTGTGTGAGATTCGCACGCTCGCGAATATTTCGCAAGCGCGACGCGGATGCAATCCTGATGATAGTGGTGAGGCCGTCGTATACATGCGCTCACAGAATTGATACGCTCGTATACCAAGGCAATGCCATACATGAATGCCAAGTGAGCAGCGCCGATAGCGACAGGCGGACTTAGTAGACTCAATGCAGGGATCCAAATTTCGAATACCGCTATAAATTACATTTACCTACTTATTGCTAGGTAAGGAGAAATCGGTAAAGAGGTAAAAAGACGCATTAATTATCCGCGGAACGGAGGAAAAGGCGCTAAATGTGATAAATGAGCCGGGGCACGTCGCCCGCAGCGGCTCCGCCCACCCCGCACCCCGTACCACGCACCCCGGGGCGCGCACACAGAGCTGAAATGATGAATTGAAGCCTGTAGTTAATGCTAAATTTTGAACTTTTATTCTGGAATATGGATGACACCAAATTAGCTAATTTATGTACCTAAGTGAGGTCATAGTTCCATAGCCGGAAAATCGTGCAAAACCCATTTGCCGTGTTCAGTGCTAAACACTACGAGAAGGGTTTCGACTTTAGCTAAATCCACCACGCTGACCAACACTTTCTTCTTCCCACATCTTTAAAAATATTATGAAGAACTCTCCTCCTCGGTTAACAAACTCGGTTTCCACGCAATGTTTCCCTTCACCGTTAAAGCAAGTGTCATATTTTTTCTTAAAAATGCACGTAACTCGGAATAGTTACAGCTCCGAACCCCCGGACACACGAATAAGAAACCAGGCGTCTTAACCACTACGCTGTCGCCGCATTATCAATATCTACCTAGTACCTTCTAATGTTAAATAATAATACTTATTTGTGATGGCCAAAGCAATCGTATCCAAAGTAAGTAGGCCTTTCGGTGACTAAATCATAGATTTCAACACGAGTGCGAAAACATGTCGCAATCGCTCGTAAAATCGCAAATGACCTTCCGTGTTTCCCTGCGGCTATAAAAAATAAAAACTCTTAGGGAATTTTGCACTAATATTTCGCAGGAATTCCATCCATTCATATAGGCGCCCTTCAGCGTGCGAGGAAAATTGGCTCTTATTCAACGTTACAATGACATTATTATTTTCTTTTATTTCCTTCAAAGCTTCAAATCATATTCCTGGGGCAATAAAAATATCGTTGAGTAGCATCTACAAATTAAAACACTAGTAACGGGATTTGAATATTCTACTCATTCAGTATTCTTTATAAAAATTCTTTCCAAAAAACCGACTTCCAACGCCACTGTAAAGTAAAAAATAATTTTGATTTCTACCCACTATGGTGAAGTCGGGCGAGCCTGATGCGTCAACCCTGCTTATCCTTGTTATACCCGCCTGACTATTTTGGGTAGAAATCAAAATTATTTTTTACTTTACAGTGGCGTTGGAAGACGGTTTTTTGGAAAGAATTTTTATATTTAATATTTTATTGTCAGGGTTGAGGATTTGGAGTCAGAATTTTTTATGGAACCACCTCGAGAGCTTCCTCTAACGACTGATTAAAAAAAATTAAATCGGTTCAGAAACCACGTAGATATGCACCGAGATACATTTAAAAAAATACGCGCCGAATTGAGAACCTCCTCCTTTTTTGGAAGTCGGTTAAAAAAATATTTTGCTACTGAAAGAGACATGTAACTAGGTAGGTACACGAGAAATTGAAATTGAACTTTATTTGTAATTCATATAGGTATTTGGTGAGACTTTAATATTATGAGAAAGAAGAATTACGTATCTTGCTACGCAAAATAACTTGATATTATGAATCTTGGAGTATCTAGGTAGAGACCGTTGGGCAAAAATAATTGTAAACTAGATTCTCTTGAGACGGTTCTTTTTGCAAACATGTTTATTCGCTAACTCTCCGCCAACTCCCTCAGACGCCGTTAGTGTTACAGCTGTGAAAGAAAAGAGTCGTTACTATTTGAGACGCGCTTGTTTTGCGCTAGTTCACCCCGACGCTGCAATCTCTCTATGTACCCACACTATACCTAAATATATTTGCGTACAACGTACCTACGTCTCTCACATGAATTGCATTCCAAAATTCACTGATAACTCAAGAATCTCAATTCTTGAAAACATGTTTTTAATTATTATTCCATTTGCAAATTAATTAAATTTTGGATTACTTATATGACAAGGAAGCTTGGCAATGATTTGCTCCACAGATCACGGAATTCCGTGATCTGTGATTTGCTCTAATGGTTCTGATAGTTCCGTAGTTAAAATGATTTGTGAAATGGTGATAATGAAAAAATAACCCCGGCTGAGTTTGTTGTGGGCTCTTCTCAGACCAGCATTTGAAACACTCGCAGCTTTAGTTTTAAGATACCGTTACTGATTATTATCTTATCACCATTCTATTTTACTAGCTGATGCCCGCGACTTCGTCCGCGTGAAATAAGTTTTTTAATTCCCACGGGAACTACTTAATTTTCCGGGATAAAAAGTAGCCTATGTCACTCTCCAGGTCATCAGCTATACCCATGCAACGTGCAAAATCACGTCGATTCGTTGCTCTGTTGCGACGTGATTGAAGGACAAACCAACAAACAAACACATTTCGCATTTATAATATTAGTATGATGATAAATAACTGGACATTAATAAGTGTCGTGTACCTACCTAAATTAAATTAACATTATTTGATTTTGACTTTGATTATTATTTCATTTTGATTACAACTTCTCAGTACCTATGTTAAGATAATTTTCTAGCACGATTGTCGTCAAGCGCAAGCCTATCTCACAATAAAAAAAACACAATTTTCGAAATTTGTGTAGCCTATATAATATAATATTATATATAGTGGAATGTACTAATAGTGTACTTATTCTCGATCCTCCCAAAAGCCTCGGAGTTATGGCCAAAAATACGTCTCAGGCGATTTGCCATCTGACTCCTATTTTACCATTTTCAATGGTTAAAGTAGGAGTTGTAAAATGGGTAATTTTTCCCAAGTTTTCTAATAAGGCTGATATTTTAAGATCTGTATTAGTTTGTATGAAAATTAGTTTTGGATATTTGTAAGTGAGTATAGTTTGACTGACTCCCTTCGCCGCAGCTCCCTGGAGCACAACTCGCTGTCGTCGCTGGAGGCGGGCGCGCTGTCTGAGGCGCGCGCGCTGCGGGTGCTGCGCCTCGCGCACAACGCGCTGCGAGAGGTGCCACGCGCGCTCACACACACGCCGCGGCTGCAGGCGCTGTGAGTATAGTTTGATTGACTCCCTTCGCTGCCTAGCGCTGTGGGCGCTAGACTGGTTTAGTGCTTCCCGATGTAAAAAATGCGTGGGCGCTAGACTGGTTAAGTGCTTCCCGATGTAACAAATGCGTGGGCGCTAGACGTAACGAATGCGTGGGTGCTAGACTGGTTTAGCGCTTCCCGATGTAACGAATGCGTGGGTGCTAGTCTCGTTTTTTAATGATGGGACAGCTAGCTTACTACTATTATTTATCATTAAGTAGGGTAAAAATCGGTGCTTCAACTGAGGTAGGTTTTTGTTTTGTAATGATTCATCTTTTAAATTGCAGAACACACGGACAATTACTGTAAATTTGCGCGGGAACTCTTTAATTTTCCGGGATAAAAGTTTGCTTTGAGTCGTACAATTAGTATGCAATAGGAGCTAGGAGCCCACCGCATTATCATCCCAAGTAGGTGTATCATCCTAAAGGTGTGATTCAATGTTATAAACGGATAGGCTTGTACGCAATACGTCGTAAAGAAATCAACAAACATTTCTAAATAACGGCTTTAAATTGATAATTTCGCTGGATCGAGGACAACTCGTCACAGATACGGACCTGTTTCGCGCACAAACGACGTGACAGATGTCATCGAATCAATTACATTTAAACAAATACGACCGGCTCCGAACTGGAATGTAGAGCTGTCGAGCGCTTGCGCTGAAAAAAGCTTAGGTATTACTAAATTAGACTTGTCCTGTTACAATATATTTAATAATATTGAAATGGTTATAAGTTCTTACTTTTAAACGCATAGGCACTTCATCATCATTACAATATCAGTAGGCCGAGCACAATCAATGCGACATCTCGCTCAAGACTTTTGTCGATGAGAAAGCTACGAAAAGCATTGTCGCACTAAGGCGACTTATCTATACCCAGAGTCCGGGGCAATCTGTACAGGCGTAGAGATCACTGTCTTAGGTCTTTAGGTCTTTTGCGATGAAATTTGATGACGTCCGAACTTTGCATTTCAATCAAATTTCCATACTATAGAAGTGCGTGTTTAAGTTGCCGATTTGCTTGAGTTGTCACCATTCCCACTGACCGCGGCGCCTGTTGCAGCAACCTGGCCGACAACCAGCTGACGGCGCTGAGCGACGCCGCGCTGCCCGACCTGCCCGCGCTGCACACGTTGTGAGTACCGCTGCGCCATATGCACAGACATTACACAGCTAAATTTCCCATCATCCCGTGAGATATCTCTGATTTTCCAGGATAAAAAGTAGCCTATCTCCTTCCCCGGGATAAAAACTATCTCTGTACCAATTTTCGTCAAAATCGGTTGAACATATTAAATATGCGAAACACTTTCGCATTCATAAGATTTCAGAAACATACTAGCTTTCCTTTTACTGTTCTCTCATTAGGAAATTAAGTGTACAATAGGTACTCAATTTATTTATTAAATGTACTCGTAGGTACGACATACAGGTGTCTTTTTTTTTCTCTACCACCTGACAATAGAGTTCAACGTGTTAGAGACAATCTAGAAGTAGGTATACAGGTAACACTTTTAATATAATTGTGTATACTCTCATTTGGAACTTGCACGAGTAAGTGGTTAGACGTGTTCCACGAGAGATTTAATGTAATTAGATAAAATATGGCTAAACTTAAAGATAATATTCATTTGATCCGGCCACGATTGCTATCGTTAAGCTCTAAATCAACACGCGATCTAAACACAAAAGTATTCAATAATCGCTGAGTCCGCTTGCAGGAAACTGAATTACCATCGTCAAAAGTTCAAAACACTCGCATTTAATTTATAAAAATTTTCAATATGGCGTCCGTATCCGCAGATTAAATGACATGAAACGAGTCAAATTGATGGATATTATACTTCCTGTTTCACGAGGTCTAATGAGAAATCGTAATAATGCTAACAAACGAGACAGACTTATAGTTGCAGAAACAGATCCGTCTTGATTCAACTGCGAGGAATCAAAGTGGATGCGCTACATAGAACTTAATCTAAAGCTCTCTAGGCTTAGTGCAATGAAAAGAAAATCTTTGCAAAAGCGGATGCGGTGGTAAGGTTGAACGGAGGGAGGGGGAGCAGGGGGGCGGGAAGGTTTGCCAGATGGCTGTGATTCGCGGGGTTTCCCACGCATTAAAAGATTTAGTGATCTGCGGCGCGATCGACGCTTCACTTGCGATTACTGAATTAGGACGTTAAAACTTTTATTGCTATAGAAACGACTCCGACGGAGCGTATCTGAATCTAACTCATCGCTTCATCACTTCAACCCATTGCCGGCTAACTACTGAGCACGATTTTCCTATCAGAATGAGAAGGGGTTGGCCGTAACCCACCACGCTGGCCGAGTGCGCTACACACTTTATCGAGAACATTTTGAAGAACTCTTGGGCATGCCGGTTTCCTCAGGATGTTCTCCTTCAGGGTAACAGCGAGTGATATTTGCTCATACGCACACACCTCCGAAAATCTTAAATGAGCGTGCCCGGGGAACCCCCCATTACCCGAACAGTAGCCCGGACGTCTTAACCACTAGACTTTAAGCACTTTCTCTCATTAGTCAGTAGCTCGTAATAAAGCTAACTCTACAACCTCTCCAGATGAAAACTTAAGAAGAGAAGAACTTACCAAGAAAAGGTTAACTTCTATATTTGTGAATATACCTAGAACATTGTAACAATGTTCAAACACAGCCGATCCATTACCAAAGTCCACAGAATACCTACTATCTATTATACTTTATGTATACTAGAAAAGTATACTGAGTATTCTATGATTCTAGTCTACCAATACCTACCTACTGTGTGAAAAACATTCTCCGATACTTTTCGGGCCGATCTATATGAATTCCTCCATATTATCTTCGCATCGACGCGGTCAACTTCGCAGAAATGTATCGCGTAACAGAACTGCGTTCAGTTTACTTGTCAAAGTGGAAATTCCTAACAATAAGAATATTAAATTCCTCGCAAACATCTCCAAATCGAAACTCCATCGAGTCCGAATCTATTTTATTGCTTTAAATTAAATTCCTCACTCGTGATCGGTCTACTGGCTGTAAAGCCGTTATCGCGCCCGCCACCGCCGGCGGCGCGGCGGCAAGCGTCAACCCCATCGTTAGGGGTCCCTAGTTAGCTAAAGCCTGAAACACACACGACGCGTGTACGACTCCTCACTGAAAGCGCGTAATATTCCTAGGTATGTAGTTCAAATGACTGTTTGAACTGTCCCCTTTATAGTCTTTTTTCCAAAGCTAGAAAAAACGGGATCATGTAGTTTCTAGCTGGAACGCGTACTTTGCACGGCGGCGGGCGGATACAACAATGAAATCGTGACACGAGTGAAGAGTCTAAAGCGCCGAGCTAAATCTAAATCTATAATTGTATAAGGTAGAACTGCTGAATCCTTGCAACACAAGACCACGGCGTGTGGAAGTTCCTACAAGTCACCTATGTCCAGTAATGGACCTGTATCTGATATAATAACGACTTGCAGCCGTTTGACGTGTTCTCTGATGATGCATACATACAGGCGCGCAGTTTTAACGCGGCTTGACCAGTCTGATTGCCTTCAGTCCGGAGCTCATCATCAAACTGTCAATCGGCATGATTGTCGTCAAATGCAAGCCTGAATATCCTGCAATAAACAAAGCTCCTTCAACTTGTATAGCTGCGTTTGACGCGCTCTGTATGTTTCGAGCTCTACAAGCCCCTAGTTAGCCTAAATGAGAGGCAATCGATTGCGGAGTCGCTTCACAAGTTCACGCGAAACAATGCCGTTAATTCGGCTTCAAAGCCCTCTGATCACTCACACGCCTCAATAGATGCTCACTCAACACTGAGCGGCTGATACCTACTCAAATGTTTGAGTACGTTATTTATTGCTTTCAATTTCCGTGTCAATGAGTCCTTTTTGCCGTGTAGATCTGGTACAGATAGAAAAGTCTCTTCACGTCATTTACTATTTTGCGTTGAGTCGTCATTCCTTTAGCTTCATTGCATAATGGTAGGGATAGTAACAATAATGCGCACTCAGGGAACCGGGCTGCCATATACATCTGTGACTCACTGACTCGTCGACGCGACGCGACGCAACGCGTTACGACTGTACCTATAGGAAATGGACAGCTTGTCTGTGCTACAACGTAGGCAACGAGAATGGGCAGCTACTGTGTGATACCACAGTAAACAAATGCAACCAGTATGGAAACTACCTAGAAACGTTCGAAACAGGCTCACTCACACAAACGTGCGCATCGACGAGACCCCAAGCGCTCGTCGCAGTGCCGTCAGTAGTGAGTGCCGAGTCATCGCATGTTCGATGCGCACGTTTGTGTGAGTGAGCTGTTTCGAACGTTTCTAGGTAGTTTCCATACTGGTTGTATCTGTTTACTGTGGTGATACTGTCGCGTCGCATCGTATCAAGTCGCGTGGTCGCGTTTGTCGCTCACGTAGGACAATGTCTAACGACTTAATCAAGGGTTCTGGTTTTCAGGTTGGTCTGTGTTTAACGATTATAAACAGACTAGCTGATGCCCGTGACTTCGCCCGCATGGAATAAGCTTTTTGTCCGGGATAAAAAGTAGCCTATGTCACTCTCCAGGGTGCTTAACTATACCCATGCAATAAAATTACATCGATCCGTTTCTCCGTTGCGGCGTGATTGAAGGACAAACCAACAAACAAACACACTTTCGCATATTTATAATATTAGTAGGTACAATATTGGTGAATTAATACCCGCGACCAAAAGTGTGACACCACAAAACAAAAGAAAAGAAAAACAAATCGTGAACTGCAAAGTCGGAACTTGTCCGTCATGCAAGATAACGTTAAAACGCGATTTGTATCTCTCGTCGTGCTATAAGCCACACATTGCTCCAAATTTAAAACTGCATCGTCTGATAAACGATCGCGCATTACATTAACGGTCATCATTTAAACACGACCAACAGCCGACAGCCGACAGCCGACAGCGCGGCGCTCTGCGACCCGCCGCGATGCTTTGTTTTATGTTCCCCTTCCCGGTACAACACGAAAATAGCACAGCGATTAATATCAGGAGCGACAAACAGTTGTGTATAAATGTATGGTTGTTTTATCCACTACAAGCCCATTATTGCGATCTCACCTGTTGAGTACTAGTAATGCAAATAGTAAGTAGCCTGCTAATCTGTTAGTTATAATCTAATGATCGGTTTCTACACGGCAGTCGGTATCGAACCGGGACGTTTTCGCTTGGCGGCACGTCTTTGCCGGTAGGGTGGTAACCAGCCACGGGTGAAGCCTCCCACCAGACCGGACCGGAAAGAAATTATTTTCTCAAATTGACCCTGCTGCAGGGGATCGAGCCCGGGACCTCCCGCTTTTAAGACAGCAGTGTTCACTTCTGCACCACTAAGTAAAATTTGAACAGTTAAGGTTTACGTGATAGAAGCAATGTACGAGTATATTGAAGATAGATCCAACGATGTAACTAATAACAGCTAATAATAATGTCAGCCAAAAATGGACCTTCCCGCGAGCTTTATCACGCAAAATTAACATTTCTTTATCGGCTTTATCGTGATTCTAGTTTAAGTTATATCGGATGTCAAGTGTCAACGTAATCCGACATTCCTTGAACCGTAACCTGGGCACGCGATGCGTTCCTCTCCTAACTAATGAACACATCTCATTGACAAGCAATTAGCTGAGCCACAGCTGAGACGGTGCGTGACATTTGACAATACTCCCGCAGGCACAGCCGAAGGGAATCCCATACATAAACAATGTATTGGGAATTAGGATATACCCTACATCAACAATAAATTATGCTTTAGCGATTATTAAATAGAGGACCTTCCTTTAAGGAGGTGGTTAAAAAGTGTGTCGAATTTTGATTAAAGCGTGCGTTTTGGTGAAAAGAGTTGCTGATTTGATTAGTTGTCAAATACAAAATGGCGTTTCTCAGATGGAAAATCATGCTCTACTTCAGTTACTTTAGATCAAGAGCATGTACGGGGGCAGGTGATATAACTCGACCGTAACAATAGAATGATTATTCCTCCGAGCGGGTGTTGTGCTCGGGTACCACTGATCCTATATACCTATAGCGTACTTCGGAGAATACTTCGTAATCGAGATTCGGGCTCTTCGTGTTCCTCGTGCGCTACTAGTTCTATTGGATTATTGCGGACTGCGAACACCGCCACAAACCTATTACCTAAGGACAAAAAAACTTTGGCATACGAAAATTTTTCGTAACTCACTTTTATGTGGAGCAACCTGATGCACACACCGGCACGACATGACATAATGTCATTCCGACGCAAGTTTTACCCTGACAGACATTAGCCTGGGAGGGGCCATAATATGATGTTTATTATCCTAAGTGCTACTAGGTGAACGTACAAAATACAAAATACTACTAGCTCGCCCCGAACTGAGACCTCGCGGTATCCATAAGATAGTTTATTATTTGTAAGCACAAACGAATAAACTTTTACAGAGCGACATCTATTGACATCATTGTGAAGTTCTGTTAAAAATACTCATTAAAACTTAAATAATTTCGTTTCCTTATAATATTTATCTAATTTTAGTATTTGTTGTTCAATTAGGTACAGGATATAATTCAAATAATTGTTCCAGTCTCAGCCTTTCAGAAAATTGAGAGTTCATCTTTGGACGTTAGAA
Organism: Erebia aethiops; assembly: GCA_923060345.2. Taxonomy (NCBI): domain Eukaryota; kingdom Metazoa; phylum Arthropoda; class Insecta; order Lepidoptera; family Nymphalidae; genus Erebia; species Erebia aethiops. The sequence goes on along the minus strand of OV281081.1, from coordinate 14,175,847 downwards.
AATCTCCACTATGAAAGCCCCCCATTTCGGCAATTTTAAGGGAAAAATTTAAAAAAATATAGTTTTGGATGGAAAAAAAGATTTTTATAACTTTTTATATAAGACAAACTACTATTCAAAAGTGTGCCTTTCTATCTGTCTGCTACGCTCACAGTCCCACGGTCCATCTGTTCAACCGACTTTTAGTTGCATCCCGGGGAAGCGCTTGCTCTTATCCCGGAACATGAAAGTCCCCACAGGATTTTCAAAACCTAAATCCACACGCGCGAAGTCGCGGGCATCATCTAGTACTTAAATGACATTTGAACTTTCAAACGATTCTGACTACATAATAATGTTAACGGTGGTTGCACCGCGCGCTGGCCGCGTGACGTCAGCCAGCCCGCCCTTCCCGCGTCCCCCGCCCGCCCCAACCCCGCGTCGCCCGCCCGCCCCCGCATCTCCGTGAATAAATTCCCATCGTGACTGTGTTCCTTATCTCCCCGCTCCGTGGACATTTCAATTAAACTGATGCGAGCGAGGATGCCGCGGTGATCTGTATCAGTGTAGCCGGAGTGGCGGGCTCCTCGGGCTGCGCAGGGCGCCGGTGGGTGTCCCCGCCGAAACAAATACACACACACAGTTCACTGACCCTTGTGTCTACCAGACAGCCCTCTTTGTTTACACATCTGTTCAGCCTGAAACACACAAAACGCGCGGCTTCCGTACGTCAACGTAACTAGTTAACTACGTAACTATGAATGAGCACGTAATGTGTGATTTGTCATATGATACACGGAACTGCTACGGACACGCTTCGCCAGTTATACGACACTGCATACGCAACTTTATCACTACATCACACACATTATGCGAAATTGTGTGTGTTCTTTGTTTTATTTTTTTTTTGTTTGTTTTTACCCACGAGATTTTTGAAACCTTAAATACACGCGGTTAAAGTCGCAGTCAGTCTAGCCTAGTATTTATGTTATAAAAGAATGATTTAACTAACTAATAATCAAAGCACAGTAAAATCGCAGCGTTTAGTTAGCTGTTTAGTTTAGGCGCTTATGATATCGCGTGTTGTTTTCTCCATTAGAAAATAATACAATATCTAGTCTTCTAGAAAACGCGTTGATTATGTTGCTGTCTACTCCTTATGCGGAATAATAATATCATACATTCCTACTTTCTAGTGGGTAGGTATATCTCAGGTATAAGCAAACAATAATTAACAGTAAATACATCCACGACGCAGACGAGTCGATCGCAAATATTAGTTTGTGCAGTCAACAATTCAGCATTTCAATCTTGATTAGAGTCGCTCGAGCTCGCTTACTACCATCGCTTGAAGCAATGTTATTTTAAAATTGCAGCGTACCTTGAGTTCCTAAAATAGGGCTGTTAATTCTGAAACAAGAGCGTCAACAATATTAAAATAATGCTGCTCTAAGCCCCCTGCAGAGTGCAGACGCGATGGGATAAGTAATTACATGCAATAAATCCTGTTATGTCTGACGTCTAGTACAGGGACTAATAGGATTGTGCGGAGCGGCGCGAAAGAAAACAAACTGTTACAAGATATCCCGCAAGCTCGAGACGCGCAAAACATATAAGTTTACTTGTGTTTTATGTTCTAAATGTTACTTATTTTTGCAAGCTTTTACTTAGTTTCCCGGTATCTGTCTATAATCAAATCTTGCACTTCGCGGTTTTCGATTATCCGATAAATTAAGTTTGTATGACAATTGCACGTGACCTTAGTAGGTCCTAAATCCAATATGGCGGACTCCCAAAGATAGCGGAGTAGCTATTTTTTATGCACCCCGATGATAAGGGTATCTATATTAAAAGGGTTTGCTGGGAAGAATATGAAAAATACTAAATTCAATATCGGCGGAAGATAAAAAAATATTTCTTTTAAATATTGTCTTGGTTTTATTTCATGGAGATTATAATAGCAGCATGTATCATTTTGATAATGTCCAGACTTGATCAATTATCGTCTCCGAAAGCAGATTCTAGGAAGAAGAGTCACTCAGCGGTTCCTTTTCTTTACGTTTTATTTTAACTCCGAACCGATGTTTTATTATTATAAATGTGCAAGTTTAGATGTTGGTGCCGATTTGGGTGAAAGGAATGGAGATAGCTTGAACCTGAATAACATAATATGCCACATTCTTATCCCGGAAAATAAATTGGTTTAAAACAAACTTCACGTGGAAAGCAAAAAGAAACCTTAATCCACGCAGACGAAGTCGCGGGCATCATGTAGTTTTGTAATATTTTAGAATAAGTTACACGTCATTTGACTTTGCCGCTATGACCTTTGAGTTTAACAATTTTCTTGAAGTTAAAAGTAAGTAGGTACTTATATTTAAAGCAGTTTTCCTAAAGTAAATCTTGAATACTAAATTACGCCTCAGAAAGGTAATATTAAAAACAAATACCCTCCGGGTGTAGCTCTGACCGCGCGTCCTCCGCATTTGCTGCTCACTAAAGACTTTTACGTCCACGACACTGCCAATATGGTCAGTAGATAATAACGAGGTCGATTATAGCCTAGTTTGATTACCAAAACGTGCAGATGATCAAACTGTAATATCTCCCCGTAGTAAGAATAGCATCAAAAAAACAGATTTTTGACACTAAAATAATATTATGGTGTCAAAAATCAAAACCAACCAATGAATTACCATGTTATGATCCGGTATCTTTTTGAACGTGATTTTAAACGCGGAACTCGGAATCGAAACACTTCGCAGTGGGTGCGTGGCCTTACACGAATGGCCCCATTCCCGCCAAATAGCTCATATCACGTGAAATAATAATAAACTCCCGACTTTAACACCCGGATATATTGAAAATAATATATTTTGCCAAACAATTTAACCGTCGCGTTGAATGGAGACTGCCGCTTTAGGTACTTACTTCATTATATCAAATAATTAATATACGGTTACATCATCTCCCACATGATATTGCATTTTGTACGGAGGCAATGCAATAGTAGAGTGGAAACTACTTATTACTAAATGTTAAATTTTTAGTACTATGATATGAATCCAGATGCTATTGGGATGGCAGTTAACATTCTATCCTTTTCGCTTGAGTGAAGTTATAATCATAAGAAGAAAAAAAGAGATAGGGAAGAGATTTTTTTGACGAACGAGTGGCCTAGCTGTGACAACGTACCTATATCAGTCGATTGCATTTGTCAAGCAAGTTTGACCGAAGTCGGTAATTGGATGGACGACTGAATTTGGAGGTTCAAATTTGGCCTTTTCGTTTCCTCCGTGCCTCGGAGAGCACGTAAAGTTAAGCCGTCTATCCCGGTTATTATTACTTTCATCTGATATTAATCGTTACAAAAACCTAGCAGTTTCAATACTTACTCTTGGGACGTGAGAAATTGGGAACCTCCCACTAATAAGAGCACAGAGCCACGGAGCTTGTCAAATATGTGTTGTATTATCACATCGTGCACTCATATCAATATAGGTCTCAGAGCTCTCTGCATCAGGACCGCAAGCAACCCTCCTCAGCGCGGCGATGAGGCGACGCGTCGGCTGAGTGGTGATACATGACGCACCCTCCCCGCCCCTCCCCTCCCTTCCCTCCTCGTAATAATAAGGCTAGCTCCTCCGAGAGTGGCCGGAGTGCCCTTTGCCCTTTGAACAGCGCCCGGAGCAGTAACAGTCTCGGAGCCACACCGATCGCCTCGTTACATGTTTCGCAATACAATTCATTCCCATTGCAATATCTGTGCAGTAACTGCATATAAGTAATATTATTGTGTTGCGAAGCTAAAGTGGAATGGACAGGACACTCAGTTCGAAGACCTGATACAAGTAGATAAGATAGTCGAAAGCGCTGGCAAGTAGCGGGCACGCGGCGTGTGAGGCCGCGGCTTGTGGAACTCTTCATTGTTCAGTGCTGAATGTCGACGATGAAATTGATTTTATTTATTTGGCAACCGAAACAGATAACAATTTTTTTTTCATATAACCTGCACTGAAAGTGCGAGTTTCAATGCCTGTTGAGCCACACGAAACTAGTCAATTTCAGACGAATACGTCATTCAGCGAGTAGAAAACCGTCACTTTCTGCCCTAGGGCATGTGATGGTTTTCTACACGTTTTCTACCCGTTGAATGACGTAGCACTCCTTTCAATCCTGTCAGAGTATCTTTTATTTATTTTAAACATTTTTATTTGTCATTTTAGCCGTCAACTAAAATGACAGATATCATATTTATAAACAACAACCCATAGATTCATAGATTTATAGATTTATAGATGGTCTAAGACCAATCCTAAATCTATGCAACAACCTAACAACTAAAATAAATAAGAAATATAATTTTAATAAAAATTTTAATACAGATTATATGAAAAATAGTGTGTGTGTCGCGGGATGAAACATGATTTCAGAAGTTGCCTGCCTGAGCGAAGCGAGGGCTGGCATCACCCCAAGTCTTGTTACAACCATAAGCACACAATAATATATACTATTGCTCTAGCCTAAAGTCCTAACTAACATTGATAACATTTTGATAATTAATCTTATCATAATCCTAGAGGATCGCACTACAATAAGGTTCTTAGGGAAATAATAATTGGCGCGCAAAGTAATGCCACAGATTAATGATACGCAATAATATACCTAGTATAAGTGGAGGGAACAATATATATCCTACTTACTTATTTATCTTACACATTTTAAAATAAAATAGGGTGAAATAGGGTAGGTATAAGTACTTAATATTCTTTTGTGGTCCACGTAGATAGAGAAACTCTGTCTGAAGAAACCCTATAAGAGTAGGCTTCTATCTTAAAGTCAGGACTGGCGGGGTTCAGCTTATGGAGAGACATCACACTCCCCGGGGCGCCGTCCGCCGCGCTTTATTGCTTGGGATGCCAGCTCTGCTTAATTCCATCCATTCCATCTTGTATCCGATTTAATCCTTTGGGATTTTTGTATGCAACTTCAATTTTTCTTCTTCTCATTCGTTCACGCATGTCAGATTGGTCGTGGTTCTATCGGTCAGGTCAGCCGTTGTGATCACCCGACTCTCACCAATTACATGTGTTGGCAGTATTTCCATTCAGAGACGGCTTTCGAGCATGGCTTATTGTGTACTTCAGTCAAATAATTTCAACTGTAGAGCCCACCTTCGTCACCTATATCACCTATAGGTGCATACACGCAGTGGTCAAACCTATTATAACACGTTTTATAAAGAATATAAATGTTCAGTGAGCTGTCGTAGTGAGCGAGTTTGCCGGCGATGATTATTGCCAACGACACGAACGGACGACCCTCGTGCCGGCGACCCCACGCAGACCCCACGCTGACCCCACGCGGACCCCACGCTCCACCGAACGAGTGAGACCCCAACACTCATAAAAATCAGTTGACGATCGTCTACGGATCGGAAGATATTAGTTTGCTCGCTTTTTGTAACAGCTGGTACGGGTACAGCTGGGACGCGGATGTTCACTACGTTTTACTGCCTACTAGCTGATGCCCGCGATTGGATTAAGGTTTTTTTGATTCCCGCGGGAGCTCTTTAATTTTCCGAGATAAAAAGTAGCCTATGTCCTTCGCCGGGATGTAACCTACCTCTAAACCAAATTTCATCAAAATCAGTTAAACAGATGGGCCGTGAAAGCGTAGCAGACAGACGGGCACACTTTCGCATTTATAATAGTTATTAGTATGGAAGTCTGTATACTATAGCCTAAAGTCTATAGACCTTTCTCAGTCTGAGAGGGAATCTTGCGACCCGCCGGCAGTGGACAGAATCACGATGATGACGAAGAGCGCGTGGATCCTAGTGTTCACAGATAGTCGCAAGTTGGAAACCCGCACCCGGGCTTCTCACCTTCTACAATATTGAGCTTTATTCTGAATTTCTGCAAAAGCTTATTTATTAATATTCATCACGCGCGTCTCGAGGAAAATATCGTGCGGAAAATATGCATAATTCTTGCATGCATAATACGACTAGCAAGCTACCAAGCTTTATTGGAACTAGACGATTGGGAGAAGTGTAATGTCCTCCTCCTCCGACAGGCCACGGCGGGTGCCGGGTATATTTACATTATAAGAATGTACGAAAAAACAGGTGCACTCTGTATTCCCTTACTCTCGTAGCCGGATATGGAACAGTAAATCCGACACAGATACATCCGGAGAGAAATCAGGCGTAGCAACAGCAGCTGTGTACTTGACTCCAAGGCACTGAAGGGTCCGTAATTCCGGGCTGGTACTGAAAAGTGAGAGAGATCCTTGTCAGAAAAACCCAATACGTAATTAGGACCTGAGAATCGAACCCAGGACCTCGAGATCAGTAGTTGAACATGATATCCACAATAATAGGGAATCAGCTTATATGACTATAGACCAATGAAGTTGAAATAAAGTCTGTATGATAACATTATTAGAGAGCAGGTTATTTCCCGATTTACCTTTACACTGTAGCCTTTTATTATCTCCGTTGGTAATATATCGATGTGTTTGTCTGTTGTTGTAGGATCCTAAAGCGGAATCGCATCACGTACATCGAGGAGCGCGCCTTCCTGCGCACGCCCGCGCTGCGCGTGCTGTGAGTGTCATCCACCACACCGCGCCACACCACACCACACCACACCACACCTCACCACACCACACCACAACACAACACTACATCTCATCATCATCTCTCGTTTCACTCATCAACCATCGTTCTAAATAGTACTAGTTCGAAATATAATATACATAGGTACTAGTTTTAAATAGTAATAGTAGTAGTTACAAATTGTGTTACCGACATATTGTGTGCGACGTTGGACGACTCTCAACTAGGTGGACGGACGATGTCAAACGAGTAGCTGGGAGCCGCTGGAAGCAAGCGTCCTGAACATCCGTGCAGGAGACGTTCGTCCAGCCTGTGGTCCAGCTGTGGAATGGTTAGTAAATGCCCGCGACTTCGTCTGTGTGAATTTAACTCTTTAAATGCACGCCTATGTCCTTCAGTGGACAACATCCTACCTGTTGTCTTGAACCAAAATTGGCTGTGCAAACGTAGCAGACACACAGACAGCCGGAAAGACAGACAGATTCGGATTTCAGTAAAAATAATTTGGAGAATATTAGATGCGGATGCCCGCGACTTGGTTTGAGGTTCCCGCGCGAACTCTTTAATTTTTCGGGATAGCCTATGTGCTATTCCAGACTATAATCTATCTCTGCGCCAAATTTCAGCCAGATCCGTTCAGCCGTTGGGGCGTGATTGAGTAACAAACATCCATACATCCATCCAAACTTTCGCATTTATAATATTAAGTAAGAGTAAGATAAGTACTGAAATACTCGAAGAATTGTGATCGTCAGATCAGGCGGGGAGCGTATCACGTTATGTGACCTAGGCCTAGACCTACTATGATATACTCTGTGCCTAGACCCAGTCTAGGGCGCGGGCGTCTGTCCCAACTACAGATAGCAAACGGTTGTTATTATCAGTATGCAACATAGCTAATGCTATCAATAGTGATGAGATATGAGTGCTATTAATCAAGTCACGGCCGTTTATTTTAGCTTCTATCCGATGTGTGCTCATAAATAAATCTATATTTAGTAGTGCACGCTTCGCTTTAGATAGAATAGAAAACATCTGGGAGCGTTGAACTGAAAATATTCGGGCGGAATACAAATTAAATCAGAAAATTTTCAGAACCTAAGTTTCACATTTTACAAGACACGAGAACCAACAAAGTAAACAAGTAAAATTTTGACTTTATAAAAGCTGATTTCGTCCGAGAACGTTACAACACAAAGACAATTTAAATAAGATCCTATAAAATAAATTACAGTTGCACGCCGAAGCATTTCGATAAAATAAATATTGGAATGCAGCCTTTAATAAGTTATTTAATTTAATGAAAACCGCAACGAACGGAGAGTATAACTTTCTTCCCAAAAAAAAACTGATACAGTTACTGTATGTTATTCAACTTAATTATGCCTTTAGTGCGTTAGTTAGTCTGCGTTGTCAATTGTCGGCCTTGTGAATGAAGATATTAATTGTCTTCGTCTTGACTCCGTGAAGGGTGTGGGTGCATTACCCTCGACGACCGCCAGCTGACCCGCGCCGCTCGCACGCAGAGAGCTGAGCCGGGCGGCAAGTGTTACTGCAGATCGGGACCCTTTTATTAGCTTTAGACAGTTTTACTGCCACTTCGTAACCAGTTGGGATGATAAAAGTTACGATTACAGAATACGAGAGATTAACGATGCTGAAACTTGAAATCGACATCGTGAAAATTATGAGAATCACATTGTTTTTATCGTTCAGTGCCGTAACGATGAGGACAAAGATATTTCAGTTGTTATACCTACGAGTTGATCAAAAGTATCACGTGTCTAATTGATGCTATCTCAGCATCAAAATCGGTTCAGCTGGTGAGCCGTAAAATACCAGACATACGCAGCAGGCAGACACACGTGTTCTACTTGTCTTTGTTTATATTGAAAGTAACAATATAAGAGAGACCGAAGCTTCCACAGTTAGGCAGTCTTCCCATGTTTCGAAATTTTTGAAGTCCCTCGAGGACTGAACCACCTGAACTTCGGCAAATCCTTTCTCGGCTATAAATCATCGCCCACAAGTAAGTGAAAAGTATAGGAGTCGGCGCCGCGAGGTTCAATGTCAGGATAACTAATTTGTGTTTTCAGCTCGACGACGGCTCAAGGTGACGCCCCTGCTGACGCGACCGTTGGGTTGAAGATCGCGCCTAATTGTATCACTCTGAGAATATGAGCTCACCGAATCCGAGGACTTGGAACTTAAAAATCTATTATAAACTTGCAATTTAAAAAAGCTACCTAATCACGAAAGATTTAAATTATTAAAATTATTGCAAGTAAGTAGTATAAAATGGAAAAACGCAGCATTTACTCAGCTATTTAATTTTAAACTCAAAAACGTATCATTTTCCAAAAAAGTCAATACACAGGTACTTAAGCTAAACGCTGTAAATCCATATTATGACGCAACAATAATTAAAGGTCTAAAAATATACCTCAGTAAAAAAAACCAATAAGGTGAATTAGAACGATTTTGACTGACAAAAAGAGTATATTTTTTAGGCTTCGGCCGTGGCTAGTTACCACCCTACCGGCAAAGACGTGCCGCCAAGCGATTTAGCGTTCCGGTACGATGCCGTGTAGAAACCGAAGGGGTATGGTATGGTAATAAAACTGCCATGCCCTAAAAGGTCAGCCCGCTACCATCTTAGACTGCATCATCACTTACCATCAGGTGAGATCGCAGTCAAGGGCTAGCTTGTAGTGGATAAAAAAAAACTAAAACTAAAACAAGCGCTCACTTTCTACAGTTACATTTGAACACAAAAACTTTATCTAAAGTTCTCCTTTCAACTTTCCCAAAAGATTTACCAATTAATGAATAGTGCTCTCTCCACAAAGTGCTGTGGTTGTGTGGACGTATTAATTATCTCACGAGTATCGTTGCACCACAGTTACCCAGCATCACGATCCGCCTCCAACAATGTGAAGATCGTTGTATATAATAGAGTGCACCTCGTATATTCATCTCGGCATGCCAGCAATCAGCTCGAATGTAATCAACGCTGATTTATATCTGACAGCTCGAAAACCGCACATCGCCCGTCCAGCAGAGCGCCGCAATGGCCGCAACAAACCTGAAACATTTTAATTAATGTCAGCTTTTATTGCGCTCACATCTGATGTGCCCACTGAATAAATGTGCTATTTCTCAAACGTACAAGTTTGTACCCTGAGATGTCTCGTGAACGCAATAGTTATCAGACAAACAGAAATTGCAGCCTTAAATATGCAAATGTATGTATTTAGTATTAATTCTTATCATACTTAACACACAGTGAACGTAAATGTTACTTATTTTATATTGCAACATATTCTATTAGTGGGTACCGTTATATTATTTTACTTATCTTTAAATCAAAGATAAATATTTTATTTAAAAGTTCTGAAAGGAAAATCACTGATCTATCAACGCCCACCTAAAAGGACTTGACGGATTGAGCTGAAATTTGACATAGGTACAGGATAGCTATTAAATATGACGTGGGCATTTGCTTATGATGACGCAGGCATCCGCTAAGAAAGGATTTTTAAAAGTTCAATCCTGAACTTAAAGTGAGTGAAGCCACGCTCTAAAAGCTAGTCGTAAATAAAACCGCAGTTATACCACAGTTATACGTTCAAAAATAACAACTTGTTGGAAGTAGACCACTAGAATAGAATTCGAAATGAAACATTAAATCTAGGTTCAAGCGTAGCGACGACCGTAAACAGGATACAGATTACAGCAGTGAAAGACAACCAGAGCGGAAGCTCTCTATTGGTGGCTGACCTCGAATACTGTAATGTTTCTTGTGTTTTGCCAACGCAAGCTCGCCCCGCCTTGGATGCGACGGTTAGCGATAACATCGTTTACGTGAGCTTCACGGCTTATTGTGGAGTGTGGACTGGAGCGCACGTACCTAGCTACTGTTTCAAATAAACTAGACCACTTTATAACTTCGATCGCCACCAACGTGTCAGAGCGGCCACGGGAGAATGTAGCAAATAAAATAGTAAAACAAAAGGTTTTTCAACGATAAAAGCAATGGATAAAAGGATTTAATTTTTAACGAGTAAATCAACTCCTAAGCACGGGTCTCATCTCAGAATTAGAAGTGTTTAGGCCATAGTCAACCACGCTGGTCAAGTAGATGGGCAGACTTCACACACCTTTGAGATTTTTTTGAAGAACGCAGGGTTCTTCACGATGCTCTGTTTCACTGTTAAAAAATTCGATAAAATAATTATATAAGTATTTAATTTGAAAAAAAATAGCAACGAAAAGTGGATTTGAATCCGGAGCCTGATTTCTAAGCGCTCGTGATTTGTGTCAGCATTAAACCCTGCATTCAGGACTGAGGAGTTCCAGAACGTGGAGCTACTAAATGTTGTATTGTTATTTGTACTATCATCTAATAGAAACGAAATTCAAGTGAGACTTGAGAGATATCATGTAAACATCGGTTACATAAACTGATTGGAAAATCCGTTTCTAAAGGGGGACGCCCATATATGGCCTAGAAATGCCCAACAATATCCTTTTGCCGAAAAAAAGTATGTATTTTTTCCCTTCCTATAAAATTATTATTTTAATCAAGCAAGTTTACTACAATTTGTTTTAAAAAAAAAGTAATAAAACTATCTATGAAAACAAAAACCATTTCCTGTCAGTCCATTCGTCTATATATACATTCAGTATTGCCACATTTTAATATCGATCGATTTAATCGATTTTGACTTTATACTTATATCGAACAGTATCGATTTTTTTAAAATAAGATTTATTTGTAGTAAGTACTAATCGGCATTTGAGTTATAGCCTAGTTTATATTATATTAAAACTTCGACTGCGGATAGTTAGCAACTTACTGACAAACGTATATCGTGTAAAGTGATTTTGGATGCGTCATTATGTACTCATACTCTCGAGATGCTTGGGCATAGAAAAAACTTAACATTTTAATAACAACTTATTAATGATGTGATTCGTTGTAATAATGAATACTAACTCTTTGTACTACAGCTTTCCTCATATTTAATATAGTTAATTTTTCTATATTACTGTTTAAAAATACGTACTATATACCTAATAAAGTAAGGTAAATAGGATTTCAAAAAAAAAAAACTGTTAAAATGCGTAATTCGATGGGTTTTAGAAAAAGATATTTCCAAAAAAAACTTTTTAAAAATTGGGATTCCTTGTGGATGTGAGACACCTAAACCATTATGGTTAGAAAATATGCAAGAAAATATAGTTTAGTAGATTTTTTTTCACAATTATCATGTATGAAGTTACAAGCGGTAGAAATAATTAGAAAACTAAACTTCTAGAGATTTAAGAATTCCTAGTACTTAAAAGGTTTATTTTTACTTGATATAACGAGAGAGAAGGCGACCCCTGGGCCGAATGTGAAGAGAGTTGGAGAATCAGAAGAGCGTGGAAGCAACAAAGTGGCAACCGGTGACGGTTGTCACTTTTTCCCAGTTCGTGCATAGCTATATGCTATATTAAGCAGATATTGGGGCTGATTCTGTATAACACAATCTCTAAACTAAACTAAAATGGCAGCTTTAAATCTAGTTCTGTCCCTTTAGCTATATATTGCAATATCTAATAGGTTAGCAATATTTGTAATGCTCTAATTTTAGTTTAGTTTAGAGATTGTGCACTACAGAATCAGCCCCATTATTTATTCCAATACTAATAGTTTTTGTTCATCACTCAATCTCCAATATTTTAATATAACATTGCCATTTTTGAGAAAAAACTAAGACGTGAAAAAATTATATAAAGTCTGACGTGACGAAAAATAGAAATAAACTAAAACGGGATTTTTCCGTAAACATAATGTTATGTTTATAAAATAATTAAAAAAGAAAATAAATCCAAAATCGATAAATCAATATCGGTTTCGGAGTTTTTTTTATATGGCAACATCGATCGAATAATCAAATGACAAACAAATACAGTTGTCATTGTCACATCACACCTTGTGTTTGTACCTGTGGTTTGCTTTTTATTTCTCGGATTTGATAATTAACCAACGTTTACGCTTGCAAAATGGACTCCGACGACTCTTTTAACCCTGACGACCACGGCTTGAATATGGATCCCGCACCCGCTTCTCACGATGAACCCAGCACGAACTTGGATACGTTACCTGCTAACTTCGAAGAACCTGGCGCTCACACTGGACCAAGTACATCCCGGCCGGTTACTACGGCAAAAGGACCTTTACGCTGTGTGAATTGTGGACTTAATGTCACTAGAATTCGTAGACATTTGTTGGAAATTGCTGAAGTGCGTAACCGTCCGAGAGCGCGCCACCCGCGAGACCCGCGCTCGCGTCCTGTTCGAATATTGATATCATAAGACCATGTAGAAGAGTGTATGTATGTTTATTAATTGTATCTTATTAAAATCAAGCAAGTTACCGTACTGTTTGTTTGTTAAACACTATAATACATTAATGACAAATAAATACTAGTTTTTTTTTATTATGGTGTACTTTTTTAAAACCAATTCCTTATCCCATTCCTTGTTCAAACTGCATACTATCAGCACCATACAGTTTTAAGAGTGGGCACTCAGGGCCAAAGTGTTTATGGAAGGTGGGCGTTCCCCTTTTAAAAATAAAAATACGAAAGTGAAGCTAAGTAACGCTGTTCAATATTGTTCGAACGAGCGTGTTCACTAAATCACGCACATGATAGGCGTACAGCTTTTGTTTTTGTTCAAACAAACACAGGTTCAGTTGTCAAAGTACCTACATCGTATATTGAATAAAACCAATTCAGTGTTTACGACATAGTACAACGAAATCGATGAAAAGGGATAATACTGAATATCTCTATTATGAGAGGCGTCCGACAGCGGCCGCGGCTATATCTACAGCTGTATGCTAATGTGCGGACCCTCGTCATTACACGACGAGGAAGCCCCCACACGTGAACTAACTTGAATTCGTCGTTTGCCTTTCAGAGCTCGGCGGCTAATCGCTTAATCGCCTAATGTCGGGGACATTACACCCTATCCCCTCTCCCTCTGCGTCCACCCCGCGTCCCCTCGCGCCTGGACCTAAGCTGTCACCTGCGATTAATGTGCTAGCCTGCGCTTCCTCACTTCTAGCCAACAAAATTAGCCTTCTGTTTAATTTAATAAGACCTAGAAAGCGGATTCTAAAGGATCTGGATTATGTACCGGGAACACCGGAACATGATTTGAGAAAAAGTTTGCGCTAATTCAATCTCTAATAAACAGTCTCAGTAAAATTTTCCAGTCACTGCTAACAATATTGTAAGGAATTTAACTTCTTTGATGTAAGATGAAAAAGCGAGGAACAGAGTGGGCGGGCATGTCGGTAACTTCGCATGCAGCTCGTAATTTATCCGGAACGATGGGATTTATTCGATAACAATATCCGAGTTTGATAAACGCCAGTGTTTGTGCTCCCAAATTGATAAGGACGTCAGCAGTTTAGTTGGTTGATTCCACTGTGTGTTAAACCGAGATATGATCCAAATGGTTAGGCATTTAGATGCATAGTTCCTTATCTGAAAGTGCCTTGAGCAAACATAGATATAATCATAATTGAGTATCTATCAATAAATGGAAATCTCGACAAATCTTTTAGAGAGTTTCCTTCTATAGGCTTACGTTTAATCAACAAATAGTTGGTATCTCACAGCGCATACTAATCCATGGCCTTCCCTCTACATAATTGAAAGGTCGTCACTTAGTTGGAAGTTGTATTTGTATCTTACAATTAATGAAGCAGGATTAAGAAGTTTCGGCTCGGTGTAATTCCTACGCCTCGATCAAGACACAAAAATTTAATTCTCTGCCCGAATAGATTACAGTTGAGCTCACTCATTAATTAAAGTCTTTGTTCTAACTACAATGCATTAATTAGGACGACTGTCGGGTTGATGAAAGGCTTAGCTAATCTCTTTTAATTAATTTAACATGGTTGACGAAACGGTACAGAGGAAAGGCCTTCAACGTTGCGTTGACGAAATCTTTGAAATTCAAAAACAATCCATTAACCTTCCATGTTCGAGTGTTTCGCAAATTTTCGGGGGTTTTCCTTCTCATGTCCTCGTTCCTCACTAGACACACCACACTAGCCTCGACACTAAAACTAAACTCAAGTACATGACACTAGTTCGACACTATTTGTTGTGAAACGGTGTATATTGTTGCAGACGGCTCGAAGACAACCTGCTGAGCGAGTTGCCGCCTGCAATACATCTGTTGCCGATGCTTGAAGACTTGTAAGTGTGAGAGTACGATAACTTAAAGATTTAATGAAGTCCATTGAAAGAGCCCTATATCTTACTATCTTACTTCTTACTAATATTATAAATGCGAAAGTTTGGATGTATGGATGTCGGTATGGATGTATGGATGTATGGATGGATGTTTGTTACTCAATCACGCCCCAACGGCTGAACGGATCTGGATGAAATTTGGTACAGAGATAGATTATAGTCTGGAATAACACATAGGCTACTTTTTATCCCGGAAAATTAAAGAGTTCCCGCGGGAATCACAAAACCTCGATCCACGCGTACGAAGTCGCGGGCGTCAGCTAGTACTTAATATTATAAATGTGAAAGTTTGGATGGATGTATGGATGTTTGTTACTCAATCACGCGCCAACGGCTGAACGGATCTGGCTGAAATTAGGCACAGAGGTAGATTATAGTCTGAAATAGCGCATAGGCTACTTTTTATCCCGGAAAATTACAGAGTTCCCACGGGAACCAAAAGACCTCAAACCACGCAGACGAAGTCGCGGGCATTCGCTAGTATTATTATAAAAAAATAAAACAAAATTTTTTTATTTCAGACCTTAAGTCAAGTAATTAAGTCCATATTAAAGTTAGTACAATAATAACTTAAAACTATGTTAGTAAACTCAAAATAAAAACTAATCAAAATTAACTAATTTAAATACCTGCAGTTGTATGCTGGAGCACTAGGTACATAGACATGCGTATGTATCCAGTGCCTCAGCATAGCGTAGTCAGGCTTATCACTTAAGAATGACCCCTCAGAATGACGTTGGTGCTCCCCCTCGCCCTGCGCATCAGCGATGCGACTCGTTTACGCATGACGGCATAAAAGTCGTCCGTGTGAAACATAGCCGACGCACTATACAGTGTCGGGGGAGCCCCAACATCACCCGGAAGGCGTTATTGTATTGCACTCGGAGCGCATTGTAAGTCCTCTGCGTATAGGTGGTCCACAGGCCGCACGTGTATAATGCTGGCCAAACTTTGACGTCTAACGTACACCGCGCGAACCTGCGAGCCAACATACTACATCGGACCTTAAATTAAACTCTCCTTTCCCTCTCCATGTCAAGGTCATCCTTCAGATCCTCTGTTACCACATGGCCAAGGTATCTGAACTCTGACACTTTCCGAAGGTCGACCTCTCCTAGTGTCACTGGCGGTACATTATATTTCTACGACGAAGTCTGTTTCAGTATTGAAGTCATCAGACTAAACAAATCTGTAAAGGTTAATTTCAAGAAGTTATTTCACACTGCAACCAGGCATGAGCCTATAATATGCCTATATATATATATATAAGTTATGGACAAAGGAAGTAACGAAATACGTACGTGGTTGAGGCCACAAAACAGCCTACTCTTATGTTAGAAAGGTCAGATTTCATCTCTGACGCAAGTGATTCATTTGTTAACGGTTTCTTACCATTCTGCGTCTTTTGCATTTGCGGTGGGTGACCTAACTAGCTGAATGTGAAACGAATATGGTAGTAAACGCACCTCATTAAGCATACTAGGAGCAGCCTCATTTAGGTATGTGTAACGTCACCTTAAAAAAATTATCCAAGAGATAAGTTGTCCTAGTGCATGTCGTTGCATTGTCAATGTTTACGTTATAGTTTTTACGTTTGGTTCAGTATTCATAAATATATCAGCGAGCAACACTAGAACAAGAATCTACGCTGCATTGATTCTAAAATCAATGGGTTTTTAATAGGCAGTGGCGCCTCCGCCGCTCGCACTGCGCTGGAGTAGGTTTACGGTTGTTCTGTTGCCGCAGGTCTCTGTCCAACAACCGCGTGGTGGTGGTGGGCGAGGGCCTGCAGGCGTGCGCGCGCCTCACGCGGCTCGAGCTGCGCCACAACCCGCTCACGCAGCTGCACCCGCGCGCGCTCACGCGGCTGCCGCGCCTCACCACGCTGTGAGTATACTGCTGCTGCCGGTACAACCGATGGGCCGCAGGCGTGCGCGCGCCTCATGCGGCTCGAGCTGCGCCACAACCCGCTCACGCAGCTGCACCTGCGCGCGCTCTCGTGGCTGCCGCGCCTCACCACGCTGTGAGTACCTCTCACGCTCTATCATACTCAGCGCAGAGACTGCAGGCGCGCCTCGCAACCCGCTCACACAGCTGCACCTACGCGCGCTCTCGTGGCTCGTACCCACTGCTGCTGCTGCTGTTGTTGTTGCTGTTGCTGTTGCTGTTGCTGCTGCTGCTGCTGCTGCTGCCGGTACAACCGTTGCGTGTTGGAACTCCTGATTAATTCATGACGGTGTCATTGATTAATTCATGATTAATTCATAATAATAATAATAGATTCTCTGACGGCGCGTTTAGAACCGTCGTAGCTTTAGTTTTACCGTAATTGATTTATAAGTTTCGGACCATCACCACATGTTATCACCATCGTGTTTTATAAGTTTCGAATGTCAATAAGTATATAGTGTATCTACCTATCTTAAATAGAATAAATGAACATTGATTGATTAATATTAAAATAATACATCTTATTCTTTTGGCAGGTTTAATAAATGACAAAACAAAATTAAATACAATATATATATTTTTTTTAATTTATTTTATTAATATTAATCTTATAAAATTTACATGAAGTTGTGTTGCAAGCAGTGCCACAAAAACCACAGTCTGTTTTACTGTGCACCGTGCATATAAAAAATTGCGAAACCTAGTCTAGCCTAGCGGTCACCTATTCAGTGCTAGCGGTCAAAGGCGCTCAGGACGCGATTCCAGTAACTCATTGTTAAATCCATAATATCAAAAAATTCAAAATTCAAAATTTTAAAGTTTTATATTCAAAAAGACTTTTTACAAGTGCTTATGAATAGTCGAATGAATCTACCATATCTATCATGTAAGTAATGCGATAACCTTTGTTATCTGTTCGCCCTCGTCTCAGCAGGAGCATATTCTGTTTGTACTAATGGCAGGAGGGTGCAATCAATGCTCCTTATAAAAGCTATGAGAAACTCCATCCGTCGCGCGTCGTATGTAGGTATAGCCGCTGGCAAGTTGCGGCGACACTCGACCTTCTCTCCCTAATGGAACTCTGTTATCGTTGTATCGGAAGCTGCACACCGATGAATCCACTCCGCGAACACACACACAGCAGCTTGTACAGTAGCTCGCGAGCTGACACACACATACAGACAAGTACTGCTTGTGTGAAACGGTGAAATTAATAAAGTAATGGATGGAGTTTTAATTGGCGATCAATCACTTACGCAGGCGAAATTGCTCAGTCTACAACACCGACGCAATGCTTATCGGTTTTTTATCGGATATACCATGGATAGTGTGCTCAGGAACTTCACAACCTTGTTCTTCCTTCCCCGTTCTACCACAGAACAGCGAGAAACCGTCTGCGTTGGCATCCTTATGTGGTTGATGTCCAATCTGCCCGCACGAAACGTTTTTGCTCGACGTTTCTGATCCGAACCGCTAGGGTGTGGAACACCCTCCCAGCGCACGTGTTTCCTGCCACATATAACTTAGGTGCCTTCAAGGCAAGAGTGAATAGGCATCTTCTAGGCAAGCGCGTTCCAAGCTAGACCTCATCATTGCTTTGTACTAAGCATGATTGTCGTCAAGCGCAAGCCTATCTCTCAATAAAAAAATAAAAAAAAGCCACGAGACGATCAAATCGAAGGATAATTTCACAGCAACCCTACCGTTATGTGATTAGTACATAGTCCGAGTCACCAACCTTAGTGAGGAATACGACAATTCTCACTAAGGAAACGCCACATTTAGGACACACCTTTAACAGAATTGTTGGAGATGCCTAAATATTACGTGTGTGCAAAATATTTTCCCAGACATTCCTGAGTAGATTTCCTTATAATTATTCTTCACCATAAAACCTGCGATTACGCCACAGATTAACATAGGGAAGACACTTCTGTAGTCAGGTGCCCTGTGGAGAAAGCCGATGCCGGCGCCTTTTAATAAAACCAGTGAACCATACATGATTCAATGAGAAATAATGAACCTGATATGCCCTTAATTAGGCCCGTAATCACTTAAAAACACGTCCTTAAGTCTCGGTCAATCTATGCTAATAACCGGTTTTGAGCATAGATTGACCGCGACTTTATAACCTGTTCCCAACTGATGTCGGTTTATTAATACGGGCCTTAATGTAGACTACCCAAGCAAGATAAAGAAGACACACATTATATTTAGTTTACCATTTCCACATCAAGAGATAAGGCAGACGGCATTACTTATTCACGAGATACCTACAATGTAGCGGGTCAACCAGAACACAATCAAGCAGAACATAATTGATGTACCTAATAATTATATGTTTCCACTCTCTACGGGTGCTCCATCAGCGGGTTCTGTCAGTGAGTAGTGACGCAACTTATATCATAATATGCGTAACGATCTCGCGGTGGATGTTCGCCGCTGCCGGTGCAGTGTCACAGTGTGCACTCGACGCGCAGTGAGTCAGCGCTGCAAGTTTGGCAGAACGAGGTCAGCGCGAGATGCGGGTGTAGGGTCGCCACTCGCCACACACCACTTTATTCACTAAGATTAAAAGAAGCATGGATGTGAAGCTGGAGTTTTACACGAATGTCTTGACTTCTGACATATCTTCTATAATAATTAATTTATAGGTTAAATGCTTGAAGTGTAAATCAATTAATAAGTAACACTTTTTTTGAATATGATATTACAAATAGGCCTTATTGATGTTGGCGGGACTGTCTGTGTGGATTTACGCATTTTGTAATATAGGTAAGGCTATCTGCGGTTGCCATATACCGCGGCGGATCCGCAAGTGTCATTAGCGAATCCGCGACATCGCAAATAAGTTAGCGTCCCCTCATGTAGTCACCGAAAGCACAACTGCGAAACGCTGCGTATTTTTTCCGCTTCCACTCACCCGCCCAACCCGAAAATGCAGTCTTAGGATTCAAGTTTACATTGATTGTCACAAAATTCCTGACAATAACTAAGTCCGACCGGAGTTTCGATACATACCTAACTGGGTGCGAGCGATATCTTGATGTCTGGTAGCCCTAGTGGAATGAGAGGCGGAGAGGGCGGGTCGAGTGCACGTCACACACACGCGGCGCGGAGGGGCCAATTACAGATAATGTCAGCGCTGACCTGGATGCCGTGAAGAGCTCGCGAGGTGCGCTCTACGGGTGCCGAGAGAAACAATTGAGCAATATGCTATATTAGGTCACGGGTAGTGCAGCATCGTCGCCGTCGACTGTTAATGAGAACAACGAGACGCGTCTGCCCAAAACAAAACAGGCTCAAGGCGTTATCTGCACTCGGCTACGGCTACGCTATACTTAGATCGTATTTTTCTTTTCACGTTGATAAGTGGCGGTACATTTCTGTTCTTAACTTCCTACCGAAACTACTGTCCATACTCAAACTTAAATATTTCATACAGGTACATACCTACGTCTTGTTTAGACTCTTCCACCGGTCGGAAATCTTTCCGAGAAGAGACATTCCATTCTACTGAAAGAGCAGGCAAGAAACTCAGCATTTGCTATTAGTGGAGTGCCTGGGGGTTGTAACCTCGGACTTTTGTTACAGAATGAAATTTAATAATTCAAAGTGGAACATTTAGCTTAATAATATATACAAAAAAGTTTACCGATTAAAAAATTGTGATCTCCATTTTTAAAAAAATGAAGTTTAGTATGAAAGTCCTTCATTTCTCAAGAAAGGTACGAAACTTGGTATTTTGGCTTTCGGTAAAAAATAAATAAGTACGAGTATGTGTGTCACAGTTTTACAAAATTCTACCACCATAGTGGTAAAATAGGGGTTGAAGGTTTGTATGAAAGTCCTTCATTTCTCAAGTTATCGCCATGAAACTTGTCATGTTTTTAACGCCTCAGGCACTCCACTATATTTTCAACAAGCGAAATGTTTCATTGAGTAGGTACATAATAAAATGCAATATACTTTTTTATCTTTTTACGTGTAAATCGCACCGTGCGATTTTGGTTTAAACGGATGGAAACTTTGATTTGAAGAACGAACGTGGAAGACCGCTCACACAGGTGAATAACAATGAATTGAAAGAGATGGTGGAATCCGATCCAAGCCAAACAACCCAGGAATTAGCGGCATGGTTTAACGTTACCTTACCAACAATATTGACTCATTTGCGTCAAATCAATGAAATAAAAAAATATGAAAAATGGGTGCCTCATGATTTGACTGATCTGCAGAAAGAAACACGTGTTGAAACTTGTGTTGCCTTGTTGAATCAATACAGAAATGAAGAAATATTGGATCGAATTGTGACATGTGATGAAAAGTGGATTCTTTACAATAACCGTACCTAAGCGAAAAATGCAATGGCTGACCCCAGGTCAAACGCCACAACAGTGTCCAAGCAATGCTTACCAATAAAAAGGTAATGGTAACTGTTTGGTGGTCTCAGCATGGTGTGATTCATTATAGCTTTTTCCGATCTGGTCAATCATTAACGGCAGATGTCTACTGTGCCGAACTCCGAACAATGATAGCAAAACTAGCAGTGAAACAGCCCCAACTCATGAATCGATCTTCACCATTACTGCTCCATGATAACGCGAGACCTCATACAGCACGAAAAACCGTTTTAACTCTATAGGAACTACAATTAGTAACCATTCGTCACCCTCCGTATTCGCCAGACCTTGCTCCAACGGACTACCATTTTTTTCGTGATTTGGACAATTTTCTACGTGATAAAAAGTTTTCTTCTCAGGAGGCAGTACAAAATGCTTTCACACAGTTTGTCGAATCTAGATCACCAGAGTTCTATCGCAAAGGCATAAATGACCTTCCTATTAGATGGCAGAAATGTCTATGTCACCGTAAGATTCTAAAATCCGTTAGATTATAATCTAACGGTTTCTATCCCGCGAGATTATAAACTTTCGAAAGATTGTGAACCGTTCAATGTTCTGAGTATTAATTTATGAAATATTTATTGTTTTTACGTTTTCTGTCTCTCTTTCTTGTACAGTTCGCGCGCGAGTTGAATGCAGAGTAAATGTAAGTGTCTCCATACATTTACTCTGCATCCAACTCGCGCGCGAACTATAGGTTAGGTTAGGGTTTGACATGAATATTCAGGTAGGTTGTTTTGAAACCTTTGTATTAATTGTGACTGCTTCACTTGACTTTTTGCAATTCCTATTATGGCAGTATCATTAGCGAAAGCAATCATATTGTTTTCTGACACCGGGATATCACTGGTGTACAAAAGGTACAGAATCAGACCAAGTACACTGCCTTGTGGAACCCCAGCTTTTATTTCCTTCAATTCTGAATATCATCTTCTTGACGAATTCTGAACATTCTGTTAGTAATATATGATTTCAAAATTTCTGAAAATTGTTTGAGCAACATCATATTCAGCTTATATTATGTCCTTCGTGCCATACTTTGTTGAAGGTTTGCGCTACAACTAAACAAACGTTTTATCACAAATTTTTCTTCGATGAGGCCTCATAATCATACCCCCCAAAAGAGAAGATTGGAAAAAACTATTACTGAAAGTATTTTAGCAAACATAGTATCTACAAAATACTAAGATACCAAACAAACGAAAAGTTGGCCTATGTCAATATGGCGATCAAACGAAAGCTTCTATGCCGTTATCTGACTCGCCTAGATAACTGTTATCGCGAGGGGTATATTCAATAGGTCTATGACGTATTTATTGTCTGTGTGTGCAGCGTGCTGTCGGAGTGCCGCACGCTGGGCGGCGTGCCCGCGCTCAACGGCTCGCTACGCTTGCGCACGCTGCGCATGGACCACGCGCGCCTCACGCATGCGCCGCCCGACCTCTGCGAGCAGGTGCCGCAGCTGCGCGCACTGTGAGTATGCATCCAGCTATAATCCCACACTAATCAAGAAGCATAACGTTTACACAAATTGGCTTGGTTGCATCACGATATTTTGACGGACACGCAGCCCTTGATATTGCGCTTACGTACGTTCGTCAAAGAAAGCTTTGATTCGCCATTTTTATACGACTGCCTGAAAAAAGGAGAATATTGTTTTCAGGGTTCATGTATGTATATGTAGGTATGCATGTATGTGAGTTTGTATATTCCACCATAACTTCTTCTTCTTCTAAGTAAAGAAAACAAAGATCTCATAAACAGAAAATACCGTGGCGGCATATCAAAATAGCATAAGTTTATATCAATGGTTCTAACATATTTTATCTTGCTTATGAATATCATATCCCCGGCGAGCGCATCATATCATATTACAAAATTCAATACCAATCAATCTGTGTATTTTGACTCCATCTCCGAATTACAAATAATCCGGGATGAGTGGACAATGGTGGTCTATTACAATATGTCACCCTATTGGGAAGGGATGACTACCATCAATAAATTTAATAATTATTTAGACAAATCATGCGAGAGATTCCAAGAGCAAACACGATGCCATATGATACTCCAGCAGTTACATCACGAGAATAATGAACTCGAGCATTATAATAAGCTATTGCTGCATCAGGTTTTCGATGCGCACGCCAGACAGCGTCGGGGCCTTATCAACGGAATAGGATACGTCGCGAATACTTTGTTCGGCGTATTGGACGAGAGATTCGCAGAAAAGTACGCAAACGATATACAACAAATACGAGTGAATCAAAGACATTTATCAGAATTATGGAAAAATCAAACTTCAGTAGTGGAAGCTGAGTATAATTTGTTAAAACGAACAGAGGATTTAATTTCGAAACAACATAAAGCCATCAACAAACATTTAAATACTTTGGATCAATCTACAGTTTACATTAAAGAACAAATACAGAGACTATCGAACATCGAAGAATTTACATTGTCAGCGATTACGGCTATAAACTTAATAAATAATTTAAAAAGAGCGCAAGACACGTTATTAGATACCTTGACTGATATATATCATGGAAAACTGAATATTCACTTGATAACTCCTGAGCAATTGCGATCCGAACTACTCATAATTTCTAATCATTTATCAAAAGATTTAACGATACCTATAAGAAATATTTATGGTGAACTATTAGGAATTTACCACCTGTTGAAAGTGAAAGCGAGGATGACCCAAGACTATTTTATATTTGAAATCAAATTTCCACTTATTACTAGAGATAGCTATCAGCTTTATAACCTAATATCTATTCCGCATCAAATAGAAAATAATATTATGATCAGTATAATGCCAATATCAGATTACATCACAATCAATATACAGAAAGATTCATATATACCTACAACTCACATTGAACTTCAAGAATGTATAAACCATGAACAACGATATTTATGTCAATTAAGAAACCCTGTCCGACATTTATCAGTGAATGAAAGGTTTTGCGACATCAATAAGACGAATAACAGCTGTAGAATCCAGAAGAAACCTTGTGAGAATAAATTAGCAAAGCTTACTAATTCTTATAGTTATCTATATTTTTACTGTTATCCAAACAATTGGCGAATCATTTGTAACGATGAAATATCAAACAAAAAACTTCATGGAGCGGGAATCATCCACCTTAGCGAAAATTGCATTGTGAAGGGTGATGGCTTTTCAATTTTTTCACATGAATCATCATCTAGAAATATCATCACAATAAACCCAGAAATCATGCACCCTGAAATTCCACCCATAAATTATCTCCTAAATTTATCATTTCCGACCATAAAGCCTAATGACTCCGCTGAAGATATCAATATTAAAGAAAATCTTAACCATATCAAGAATCAAATACAGATTATGAAGGAGAATGCGAATTCAGCAGATGCCGACATATCAGGACACGACATACACCAATACATCATTAGCTATGGTTTAGTAACAGCAGCTGTGGCCCTGGGAGGAATCGCGTGGTGGAGGAGGCGGAGGCGCAATCGAGTGTCTTTTGATATCTTTTGATACACTGCTAAAACACTTAGACACTCAAAGTTTATACTGATGATATTATAGTCTTGATAAAGTTCCACAAATGAACAAACACTAAGTTCTGTCACTGATTCACCCCCGAGATAAAGTCCGAGGTCCCGCTTAAGAACGGTATAGGCTCGATGGACCAAAAGATGTGGGGTGCTGTTCTTTGTGGTGATAAAATGATAGATATAATGATAGTTATAGTGGACTGTATTTCACTGAGATGATAAATGATAAATGATAATGATAAATGATAAATGATATTGATTAGGAGTACTATCCGCGCGGACGATCGAACCGTACTGATTTTACCGCACTGTCCCACTTAACGTGAAGCAGTTGCGTAAAGTGCTGACTGCGCGGTGTTCGGTTACACGCAGTGTCCCGAACAATATGCCTGAACCGATTTTGATAAATGAGGTATCGTTAGAATCCCTAGCTTATTCCGGGTGACATAGGCTAGTAAAATTTAAAAAAAAATTATGGGGTGTCCATGGTCCCGCATTGAAGACTAAAGTTGAAAATATTCGAAAATAAGATTAACTAAGATTATAATCATCTTTTAGAAAATGATGAGTATATTCCAAAAATATATAACACTATACCTAGTTCAATATCCAGTGATTCACAAAAAAATATCATTATTTAATAAAAATGTGAATAAGATTCCATAGGTAGTGGTATCGTTACGTTGTAGCAGTGGTAGCCGTACTTCCATTCGAGGGGGATTTTTATTTTTGCAATTGGACTATAGGCAAACCTGAATGACGTATTCCAGTGTTCGGACTTTGAAGACTGGTCATTCAGTGAGTTTCTTTATTCCAACCATAGATTTAGCATTGGTCTTTACGACCGCGCGAGCCCAATTCTAAATCTATGATTCCAACATAACTACTAAATGCCGGAACAGATTTGGATGTTTGGGACATCTTTAAAATAATCCTTACAGCATCCCTAGTGACACTGGCTATTTTTTTTTTTTAATTCAATCTGGCAGTCGTATTTTTTATATATTTAATTATGTTCGAACGTAAAAGTCGCTACGTGTGTTAAATTTTGACGAACGTAAGTTACGATGACTACCTAATGGTCGTACTGATTATCACCATTATATGTTATAGGTAAATAACCGGACGTCATTAAGTGTAGTGTACCTACCGTTCAAATGTCATAACACCAAATAATTTAAAGCGGTGGATTATGGTTGGCCCATTGTTTGGCACGGAATTTCCGTGGGTTGGCATCACGCCAAAATTTTGGCTGTGTATCGTGACTTAAGTCGAATAACTTACCGTCAATAGCGAGCTTGACCTACCACTTGAAATGACCACTATCGCAATTACCTCGGCTACCACTCTTACTCTATTGGTCAAAAAGCATTGTCACAGCAAAAATACCATAAATTCAGCCAATCACATAATAATTTAAAATTGTAGCAATGTAATCTGCTGGTTTTGCACTGAAAATCTCAAATTTTTAACTACTGTTTCCACAGAGACCTGCGCGGGAACCAGCTGCGAAGTGTTCCCGAACTGCACGAGTGCTCTGAATTGCGGGTGCTGTGAGTATCGCAAGCCTGACATAGTAAACTAAGAGATAACTGCACTTTTGGTAACTATCGCTAGAAAGGCTGTTTCAGTATTAGGTGGGTGCTACGCTCCCCACTGATGACGATAGTGAAAGTCTTCCCGCATGCGGATAGACTCAAAGACGTGTTATGGTTACCAAAAATGAACCATAACTAGAAAGGCAGATTCTTGTACAGTATTAAAGTATGCGCAGAACCTATGTAAACAGTATAAAAACTGACGCTATTCATCGGGCCGTTCTCTAGATAGCACTTCTCAAAGATGTGATAGACTTACAAATTGTAAATAGTTATTATTAGCAATTATGACATCGTTTATAATGTAACGCGTCGTCACGTTGATTTTGCTTATAAATATTATAAGGTGTAACTTTTGGTAACTAATAAGCGTAATGGGACTGCAATTAATTTTAATAATTTAATATTTATTAGCAAATCTAGCGATAGTTACCAAAAGTGCAGCTATCTCCTATAATATAGTGCCTGCCTGCACACAGCCCGTACTACTAAACCGATGGTGCTCAAGTATAGGTCAATCTATGCTAAAGCCACTTTGAGGCATAAATTGACCGATACTCGAGAACCTGGTCCTACCTGATGTCGGTTTATTAATACGGGCCTGAATTCGTGACAGTGGGAGTTGAAGGAGCTGTGCTAATTAATATGTTTACAATTGACAATGCGTTTACTTGGCGGTGGTAGAGGCCCCCAGTCACGACATAATCATAAAAGCCACAAGTGATCCTACGTTAAATAAACATTTCATTTCATTTCTAATTGAGAAATAGTAATGAAATCAATAATATTCTTGGGGAATATTCCATATAATTTCTGAAGTATCTCTGGGTTATAATATTATGCCAACCATCACTGGAGACGCATCATAGGGGGCATTAAACTTATCACATCCCTTCCTAAGAGAGAGCACGATGGGATGTTGGTGGTTTTTTTTATATAAATAAATAAATAAATAAGTTTATTTAGCTTTACATGGAAATACATAATAAATAGAAATACAGAGATGAGAAATTATACCTACAGAATAAATACTTACTAAACTTACTTACTAAAATACAAGATGTATTTTACAAAATAAATACAAAAAATAAATTACTCCGTGTAATAGCTAAAAAGGCTGCTACCTCAGCATGTTGCTACAGTAGGTATAAATGATAACTGCAGCGCTGATTTTCAGGCAGAGCCTTATGTGGCGTCACGACTCACGAACCGGTAGCGACCAGCGCACCTTTTTCTCAAACATAGTACTTAAGTTAGGCAACAAAAATAGGACAAAAATTAGGTAGCAACAGAAAACATAGCATATTATTTAGTAAGACACGATTATAGATACTAAGTTTAATGTAAAAGAATATATAGGAATATACTAGATTCATACATAATAACACGATACACAGCTACATAACGCCTGTAAGACCTGAAACTATCTTCTACGGCCGCGCTTTTTGCTGTTCTAAAAGATGTTTTTTATGTGGGTTTTAAAAGTAATTATAGATTTTAGCATTCGATACGATTTTAAACGATCTTGCTTGTGTGGAGCAGTTCCCTGCTACGCGTAGTCACATTTTAGGGATTTATAAAGCACAACCAATACCTTCTAATAATATCATCTGGGACCTAGCTGAATAATAATAATTCCAGATATAAAAGAGTGCTGTTTGAGTAAAATATACAAAAAAAAAGTATAATAATAGTAAAATATAGTAGAAAATATTCTATCAGCGATCCTGTGATGTATAAGACGACGAATAAGATGGCTCAAAAGTAGTCTAATATGAAATACAGAGTGTATAATGGGAGATTTTCTGCCCATTCAATCGCGTCAACGCTAACTACGATTTGTATTGAGTTGTCAAGCGCTTGATAGCTGCCGTTAAACCAATTCCATAATATATGGAAGCTATCTTTTACTTTAACGCGATATAATACGTAGGTATAGAAACTCCCACTAGATTTTTAGAAAGATAATTGAATATTATGTTTCCCTGGTGGCAGCGAGTTGTCAGACAACGAGATCGAGTCTCTGGAGGGGGGTGTGCTGCGCGGGCTGCGGCGGCTGCACGACCTGGTGGCGGCGCGCAACCGCCTGCGACGCCTCACCGCCGACACTTTCCGACACACGCCCGCGCTGCAGCTGCTGTGAGTCGCGACTATAGCTCAACAGTCTCTGGAGGGGGGTGCGCTGCGCGGGCTGCGGCGGCTGCACGACCTGGTGGCGGCGCGCAACCGTCTGCGACGCCTCACCGCCGACACCTTCCGACACACGCCCGCGCTGCAGCTGCTGTGAGTCGCGACTATAGCTCAACAGTCTCTGGAGGGGGGTGCGCTGCGCGGGCTGCGGCGGCTGCACGACCTGGTGGCGGCGCGCAACCGTCTGCGACGCCTCACCGCCGACACCTTCCGAAACACGCCCGCGCTGCAGCTGCTGTCTAAATTATTTCAGTCCAGTTTAATGAACTCCGATGTTAAATAAATAAATCAAGATACTTTCAAGTCAATCACTAACATTGCACAGTCGATGCAAAATTGCTAGGTCTTATGTTATCTTTTATACCAATCTGAATCTATATGACCGTTATGACGTGACCCTCTCACGCCAAAAGAAGCTATCAACTTAATTTTAAGTTAAAACTTATTATACTTCGTCAACGACCGGTCAACGAAGACGGATAGCGGGTAAGCCGGTAAGGGCGACACAGTAGATTGGTATTTTGACACTGATATTAAATAGCAGTAATTTACTCTTTACATTTACGAAGAACCGGATAATATTTATTACTTTTTGCATTAAGTTAATGATTTTTGCAAGCAAACTTCGCCTCTAGCGTATTAATAAATTACTTACTTAATTATATTTTTAAAGGCTGAATGATTCAGGCGTGGATCCGACCCCATTGATGTATAATTTTATAGTAGGTAGGTATATTCTATTAGCTCAGGCTACTTGTGCAAGCTATGTATGGGAACCCTAAAATAAAAAAATGTAAAGCTGATTTTTGGCACAAGTGTTCCTTGGGGTCTGAGAAGTAGGTACCTCTTAAAAATTCAAACTTCGGCCATGGCTGGTTACCATCCTATCAGCAAAGACGTGCCGCCAAGCGATTGGCGTTGCTGTGTAGAAACCGATTAGG
This sequence comes from Erebia aethiops, assembly GCA_923060345.2. Classification (NCBI taxonomy): domain Eukaryota; kingdom Metazoa; phylum Arthropoda; class Insecta; order Lepidoptera; family Nymphalidae; genus Erebia; species Erebia aethiops. The sequence continues at coordinate 14,146,288 of OV281081.1, read as the reverse complement.
GGTATGGCTTATCATCAGGTGAGATCGCAGTCAAGTGCAACTTGTAGTTGATAAAAAAAAACCCTCATCTCATTATTACAAATTTTAGATTTCTCTGTGGTGTGAAGGTGAACACAGTATACTTACCTGCAAAAGATCGACGTGCATCCACTTTTAGGGGCTGCTCACTGATCGATTTACATTTTTATAGCAGTTCGCTTTCACTTCTAAAAGCCGCGTTGCCGTCATCGGAAACGTTATAGCCTAAATTGTGTTATTATCATGACTGTGCGCATGGTATTAGCAACAGTCGCGTTGTTTGGAGCTCATGTGATGGACGCATGTTGTTGTCGTTGCAGAGACCTCGAGGACAACCAGATAGAGCACATCGACATGGAGACATTCGTTCCCATCTCTAAACTAGAAGATTTGTGAGTACAGTTTTATCATAGTTCACTTTTTAAGTTTTAAAATAAGTTGGTACCTCGTTCGTAACAGTTCTCTTAGAATTTATGAAAGTATTTTAATAAAATTCTCAACTACGAATGACGATGCTAGAAACCAAAATAAAGTAGAAATAATTGTAAAATACCTGTTAAACGACTCATTCGTAATGCACGGATGCAGCTGTGAGGGTTCCCGGTTTTACTACCTATAGAAAGTTATGTTCAATCTATTTTGAAGGAAGCCTTTCTCGTATCAATAGTGGGTTTAGCAGCACACATGGCAAAAATGCACGGTTGCACTTTGGAAGCTAGACTTGCAATGACATGACTGCAGAGAAATCCAGAATTGAACAGACGCGATTGACCAGCAGAAAATATTAAGAACTCACAGAGCTATTCAAAGAATAACACAATCTTGACGGACAGGAGTAGGGCAAATCTAAGTAGTGTTAAGTTCACCTCCGTGGCGCAGTGTGAAGCGCTGTTGCCTTAATCCTGGGTTCGATCCCCGGCAGGGTCAATTTGGGAATTTATAATTTCAGAATTTTCCCTGGTCTGGCCTGGTGGGAGGCTTCGGCCGTGACTAGTTACCACCCTATCGGCAAAGGCCAAGTGATTTAGCGTTCCGGTACGATGCCGTGTAGAAACCGAAGGGGTATGGGTTTAATATAACTGCCATGCCCCTAACAGGTTAGCCCGCTACCATCTTAGACTGCATCATCACTTAACATCAGGTGAGATCGTAGTCAAGGGCTAGCTTGTAGTGGATAAAAAGAAAAGAAAGAAAAGTGTCTTTTTATCCTTGGCATATCAACCATCAAGCTAGGATTAAGTAACGACAATTTAACTAAAGTTTAGCATGTACGCGTTGCATTCGTATGCATCGAGGAGCCTGCAAGAAGTTCGATGTTGTGTATGTGTGTCGCAGGAACGTCGGCAACAACCGGTTCCCCGTGCTGCCGGCCAGCGGGCTGCAGCGGCTGCTGCACCTCAAGGCGCACAACAACCCCACGCTGCGCCGCTTCCACCCCCCGGAGCTCTTCCCCCGGATACAGGTACCCCGCCTCCTCACCCTCACACAAGCATAAAACCCGTTTCATCTGCTACCGGCGAGCGACACAGGTGCCCCTTCGCACTTCTATACCCAACGCTTTACAAAAAGACAGTCTTGAGTCTTGACTCTTTCTAAATATTTTTGGGTCTCATGCTTGCGATGAACTTTGTAGCGCATTGAAAATGAAATGATTTATTTCACGTAGGACGACTCCTGCCAATTTAACAATAATTTATTAAAATACAAAGCCTAGTAAAGTGATAATGTTTATGCAGTAAGTGAAAAGGTGCAAGGTTAAACAACAAGATGTTTTTCTTGGGTGACCGATAATTCCTTTCACCTTGAGCGGTAACCAGGGGATCAATGAAAAAGAAAAGATAAATCTTAAATCCCTCCCTCTCGTAGTTAGAGGTTAAGGGATTCAGGATACCTGCTGTCGTGTTGTTAATTACTATATTGAGTCTGTTCTCCGTTATTCTGGAAAAGAGAGTGGGAAATAGGGTATAGGTTAAGATTAACATTTTTCGTGTAAGTAGGTACCTACGCAAAATGATTGTAAAGATGGCGGAATTCTTAGTTTACTATAAATCACTAAAATTAGTATTCAATTGAGCAAGAGAGGGGTACATAATATTGTCATACCTAATAAACGGATCGCATGAGGCAAGTCATAAAGCGATTAGCTCGGTCATCCACAAGGGTAAGGCGGACGTTATCATTGCGGCGCCGCGCCCGCGAAGAGCGATTCCTTCGCAATTTCCTCGGTGGAAGATCGAGATTTAGATAGCGTACCTACTCTACGAGTATTAGACTATTTTATTGTCTGGGAAACCTTTCCGTATACCTAAAGTTTCCATCACGAAAGCGTTTAAACCAAAATCGCACGGTGCGTTCATTAGCAGTCCCCTCTCTAAACGCAACATTGATATTGCGAGCTGTTTCTGCCGCGTTAGTTCCGCGTCGGAACTCGTATTCAAAAATCACTCGAATTTTCGAAGTATCCATCTTTCTTGTTTAAGCTGAATAAAAAAAACAACTGAAAGTCGATAATCGAATGTTGCACATTTTTTAAAAGAAGAACTACATAGATTTTACTACAGAGATTTTTGAGTGAAACTTTTTTCACATGGTACCCCATGTGAAAAAAGTTTCACTCAAAAATCTCAACCCATGAAGATTCTATGTCAATTCGAAGTACCTATTACAATAAAACGGCTCTTTCATACTTTAACCCCTATTATTATCCCGCGCCTTAGCCACAGCCTTAGCGACCGTAGCATTCATTTTTGACTGTATTTTGCAGACGTTGGTGCTGTCGTACGCGTACCACTGCTGCGAGTTCATGCCGCTGACGGAGGGCGGCACGGGCGTGGAGGAGGAGGAGGAGGGGGAGGACGGGGAGGACGGGGGCGAGGAGGGGGAGGAGCGGGAGCAGTTCAGCGACCTGGTGTTGCTGCCGCCCGCGCACGTCGACCTCGCCGCCTGGGCCAACGCCACCGACATCTGGCCGCACTACCGTGAGTGTTGTGTATGGCCTGTCGTGACTCGTGTAGGATGGAGTTTGAAACCCTCAGTTCACTAAGATCTACCGGTGGATATAAAATAGCACTTTGAATTTTACTGTGACCCACTATTGGACTGAGTGGATCATGTGACACATTTCAACTAAGTATATTAGGAATCACTGTCCGGCAGTTTTTTTCTTCGAATCGAAGATTGATTCGAATTAGCAGTTTTCGCTTGTCGCTTTTCCGATTGCGAAGAGATAGGTTACACCCCGTGACAGCTGAATGCCTGCGACCTGCTTTATCAAAAGGTCCACCTCTATAAATTTCCTTGTGTGACACTTCCTTAGATCAATAATAAGTTCTCCTGTCCAGGTACCCTTCCCTATTCCAGACCATTCGCCTTCTCATTCCTTCAGGGTGTTCTCCCGTATTTCAGAGAACGTCTGCTCTTTAGTTTCAAATAGCACGGTTCGCTCCTTAACTACGTTGGCTATAGGGATTAGCCCCGCTACCACCAGTACGGCATCAGTAGAAACGTTGTTCTATACGCTCCGCAGATACCTATCTATAGCCACTGTCCGGCTCTATCAGTGTAGAGAATAGTACTCTGGAAGTCCACTGTGATAAACCGCTATTTTGGTGGAGCTTGTAGAGTGACATGTTCATTTGGGTCCCGCAGTGAACGCGTCGGGCGCGGGCGGGGCGGAGGGCGCGTGGGGCGCGTGGGGCGGGGCGGGCGCTGCGGGTGCGCTGCGGCGGCGGCGCGCGCGCTGCCGGCCGCGGCCCGGGCCGTTCCTGCCGTGCGTGGACCTGTTCGACTGGTGGACGCTGCGCTGTGGCGTGTGGGCGGTGTTCCTGCTGGCGCTGCTCGGCAACGGCACCGTGGTGTTCGTGCTGCTGTTCAGCCGCGGCCGCTTGGACGTGCCGCGCTTCCTCGTCACCAACCTGGCGGCCGCCGACCTGTGCATGGGCGCGTACCTGGGCCTGCTGGCCGTGGTGGATGCGGGCACGCTGGGCGAGTTCCGCGCGCACGCCGTGGCCTGGCAGCTGTCGGCCGGCTGCCGGCTGGCCGGCTTCCTGGCCGTGCTGTCGGCCGAGCTGAGCGTGTTCACGTTGGCCGTCATCACGCTGGAGCGCAACTACGCCATCACACACGCCATGCACCTCAACAAGCGGCTGTCGCTGCGGCACGCCGCCGGCGTCATGGCGGCCGGCTGGGCCTTCTCGCTGGCGGCCGCCGCGCTGCCGCTGCTCGGCGTGAGCGACTACCGCGCCATCGCCGTGTGCCTGCCCTTCGACACCGGCTCAGCCGCCGCGCGCGGCTACGTGGCCGCGCTGCTGGCCACCAACACGCTGGCCTTCCTCGTGCTGCTCGGCTGCTACCTCAAGATGTACTGCGCCATCCGCGGCTCGCAGGCCTGGAACAGCAACGACTCGCGCATTGCCAAGCGCATGGCGCTGCTCGTGTTCACCGACTTCCTGTGCTGGGCGCCGCCCGCCGCCGTGGCGCTGGCGGCGGCGGCGGGCGCGCGCCTCGTGCCGCCCGCCGTCGCCAAGGTTCTGACGGTGTTCGTGCTGCCGCTCAACTCGTGCGCGAACCCTTTCCTCTACGCCATCCTCACCAAGCAGTTCAAGAAGGACTGCGCGCTCGTGTGCAAGGCCATCGAGGAGTCGCGCGTGACGCGCGGCATCGGCCGCTGCCGCCACTCGTCCAACTTCAGCAACCGCCAGACGCCCGCCAACACCAGCTCGTTGGCGGGCTCGGAGCGCGCGCACGGCGCCGGGTGCGCGTGCCGCCGCCTGCTACCCGCACCGCCACCCGCTGCGCCGCCACGCCTGCTGCGCTGGCTGCGCGCGTGCCGCCGCCGCGCCGCCGCACCCGCGCCGCCCGCGCCGCCCGCCCCTCGCGCGCCGCCCAAGCGCGCCGGCTCCGTGTCGTCGTCGGTGGAGTTCTCGTCCTCGCGCTCGGACTCGTGGCGGCTGTACGGCCGCGCGCCGCCGCCGCCGCGCCGCGCTGCCTCGTGGCTGGTGGCGCGCAAGACGTCGCAGGACTCCAACCTGTCCTCGTCGCGCAACGACTCGTCCGGCTCCAACGCCACCGCCTCAACGGGCACGTGGCGCACGTCGCGCTCGGGCGGCAGCGCGGCGGCGTCGGCGGCGGCGGCAGCGGCGGCGCGGCCCAAGCTCACGCGCCAGCCCGCCGTGTCAGCCGACGAGCCGCCGCTGTCGCCGGGCGCGCTTCAGCCGCCGCCGCCGCGCCTGCTGCACACCATCCCGTCGGCCGCCGAGCCCGACGCGCCGCCCGACGACACGGAGGCGCGCTGACCCGCCGCCGCCGCCGCCGCCGCCGCACGGAGCGACTTATAATGCCGTCCATTAGCCCCGCCCGCGAGCGGCCGCCTCAGACGATCGTGTCTATAGTGTAGTTTCGTACAGTATTACGCGCCATGACGAGTTTACAGTTGAACGAGTGTTGCGGCACGAGACTTGATCACTATAATTTATTTTATATTTAGTAAAATTTACTACGTTCGTAAGATGAGAATGTCCTGGTTGATATTATATTATTATGATAGTGACCTAAATAATTACTCAATTTAATTAATTAAGACGGTTGATGTTTTTACAATAAAATACGTAAGTAGTTACATGTTTTAAAACTCGATCAACAGCGCACGGCAAGGCCTACGGTGCGGAGTTTCAAGCGCTATTTGTATAGGACATAGGTACCTACCTAATATTTCAGATGACAGCGCAAGCCCTGGACAGTATTCCACTTCAGTATAGTTAATTACATTGTATACCTATTACTACTGTATTACTCGTTAAATATTAAATTAATTAATATATTATTTGTACGCATATACGATATCGTTTACATTAAGCTAGATTTTATATGATAGAGTTTACACGATAGAGCTAGAGTGCAGTGCTCAATAGTAACATCCATACTGTTCATCTCGATTGACACTAATTGACAGTAGTTTTTGATTTTGATAAATTAATAAAATATGTATAATACGACTAAGTACGATCGCCTTCCGTCAGTTTAAAGTGGAAAGGGTAATTAGTTAGTGGCCGAGTTATTAACCCGATCATGTTTGACAATAAAAATATTGAACTGAAAAATACATTTGTAAGGTAAGTACCAGTTACCTACCAATTACCACTAGGTAGGTACTTACCAATCGTTCGCTAATGTCGACCAGACAGTTGCCGCGATCAACAACACGATCAACACACCCATAAGCAGTTGTAGTAGAAATACAGAGAAAAGCGATATACCTATTGTATATTGTTCAGTGATAGGTATGCTAATCTATATTACCTAATCTATATTATAGGTATATACCTAAGTAGGTATAATAATCCGTCTAAAATTCTAAATAAATAAAACGTGGCATGAACCTCATCAATAGTTATTACATATAAACTTTTACCTAGTTTATACCTACCTAGTACGGTGTACATGTAAGAATCCTGTCCTAAGATTTTTCATTGCTGTAAAATGCAGAAAGCAGTTCGTATTATAATGAATCCTAACAATATTATTATGTTCAACAAAAATAAATACTTACCTAATACTATTACAATATTATTTATTATAGGTACGTATAATAAATACTTACTAAGTGTTGAATAAAACTGCTACAGTCGTCTATTTTATCTCAATTGTTAATAGGTAGGTAGGTAGGTAGTTATTAAGGTTAAAATTTGATTTTTTACCGCCTTTTACATTAGATTAAGTAGGTATAATTAGGTATTATTATCGAATGTTTAGCTGAGTACCTAGGTAAATAGGTATTTCTGTTGTTATTATTAGCCCAATTTGTATGACCACAACGTAATTTTGTATACCTACCTATAAAAATAACATTAAATGTTAGATAATTTGTTTGTTGAGATGATAATATTTATCCGATGAAGATGTTTGTCAGAGCAGTGACTATTTATTGATGTGTTCTGGGAAGTGTAATTTATTTATTTATTTAATTTAAATAAATTAATAATAAACTTTATTTTTATTTACATCATCAGCCTACAAACACATTTACTATTAAGTTCACTAATTATAAACATATTATTGTACATAATATTATTAAATTTTATTGCAAACGAGGAATTACATTATAATTTACTGCAGACTCGACAATTTTTTACACAAATAGGTAAAATATGACGTACGAGTCTGCCCATGATTCCATTTTGTTTAGTAGGTACCTGTTCACTCATTCGCTAGTAAAAACTACATTTTAATTTTCCCGTAAAATACAATACCTAATAATATATTTTTTCACAAACAAGAAACTATCTCATCACCTACAATCCATGTACATCCTTTCTTCAAACAGTTCATAACGTGTCGATTCAGCTTAAAAATAAATGCGATACACACGCGGCAGGACTGGGCGCGCGCAGAGTAGATACACTTCAGCTTCCTAGTGACAGGGCCGGCGTCAGAGTGCTCAGGACGGGGCCGGGCTGGCGTCGCGCTGCGGCTCGGCGGCGGCGCGCATCGCAGGTGGCGGCTCGTCCGGCTCGCGCAGCAGCGTGCGCCTGGCTCGCCGGCGGCGGCTCTCAGCGAGCTGCGCGCCGAACCGCTCGTCGAGCAAGTCGGGCCGCCGCCGGCGTTCCTCTATCACGCTGTTCACGCTTGTGGAGCTTGCCGCGCATGTCTCCTCGCTCGGCGCGTCTTCGTCCACCTCCTGAAAAGTGAATAGTCATTCGATCGGGTTATGGGTAAAAAACTTCTACTATGCGTTTTGACAGAGTCTAACGAAGTTATTAAGTAATCAAAATACACATAACTAGTTTTTCTAAAATTGATAATCATATAGAATTTAGTAATGAGAAAAAAACTTAATTTAACCTACAAACCTCTAAACGAGCTTGAACTTGCGGGTTAGCGCGCGTGCGAGAGTTAATCATAATAGGCATACCTATTCTAGGCAAGCGCGCTCCAACCTAGACCTCATCATTGCTTTTCGTAAGCATGATTTATTGTCGCCAAGCGCAAGCCTATATTGTAATTTTAAAAAACGCTTCAATCTGCGATTGCATACCGAAGTAGCGTCTAGCACCCAGTTGTTACTTGTTACTGTCAGCCGCGTCGACTAGGTACAAAGACTGCTCGATCGGTGCGTGCATGTAGTTCAAAGATCAACCGCTAGAGCTGTCCATGTGCGTCCACTAATAGTTCGTGTCACGAAAAGAACTAAGAAGTGTCGTAGAGGCGGCTTTAGTAGTCGCATGTTAATGCAATTTTTGTGTGTAGGTAATATATTATTATGTATAAGTTCAACTTCCGCTTTGTGTTTTTCGAGGCGTCACGACACAACGCGTCAGGTACCTAGTTGTAGCGTGAGTTACCTTAATCTCTGCGAAGGTGACTGGCACGGTGCGGTGCCGCGTGCGGGGCGGGGCGTGCCGCCTCCGCCGCCCGCGCGCCAGCGCCGACGCCGCCGCCGGGTACACCGCGTCCATGCTGCCGCCCGCCTCGCTGCCGACCACAGTGCACAACAGAATGAAGCTCTATGTATAATAAATAGCTCGTGTCGCGAAACAAGTCTCGCGGCAATTAGTGGAACAATAATATAATATTTTATATACAACTAGCTGATGACCGCGACTCCGTCCGCATGGATTAAGGTTTTTTGGTTCCCGCGGGAACTCTCCATGTGCTATTCCAGACTATAATCTATCTCTGTGCCAAATTTCATCCAGATCCGTTCAGCTGTTGGGGCGTGATTGAATAACAAACATCCATCCATACATCCAAACTTTCGCATTTATAATTTATTTAATCGTATGGAGTTTGGTACATAATAAGCGTTTTTATAAAAAGAACGTTTATTTCGCCTGCAAGTTCGTCGCTCGTTTAGCACCACCCAGGGGACACGTGCAGGGAGGTAGAAGGTAGCTCCTGCGGACGTGAGCGACGGGGCATCCCCCATTTAAATATTATAAGTAAGTATTATAATATTATAAGTATAGATAATTGCATAAACATGCGACCACTAGCTACGCCACAAGGCTATACACATACCTACTTAGGTACGTAATGATACTGATTCCCTCCCTAGTCCAGAATTTTATTTTAATCCTAGATACTTAGGTAGGTTCTTTTTTATGATCATTTCTATAGTAAGCTCTTCGCGACATATACCTACATAAAATGTGAGAGTTCTTTTTTTATTCCACTAAAATCTAGCCCTTGACCGCGATCCCACCTGGTGGTAAGTGATGATGCAGACTAAGATGGCCACGAGCTAACCAGAGCTAGGATGCGTTACTTAGGGCTAACCAAGGTATAGGGCAGTTACAATCTATATTAGAGTTTCAGCGCATTTAAAGCTTTGTCATCAGACAGTTCAAGTGCGTTGAACGAAGATGCTTCAATAAAGATAGTACAGGCAAAGAAATCGTAGAATACTTACATCAAAAGCATATCATGTCTTACTTACCCCATGATCGTAACGAATAGCAATCGGCACTAATTCATCAACATCACTAACTGCGTGGCCGCTGCCGCGCCGGGTGAACACAATGAGTGCGCGGACGCTCCTCCTCTGTCGGCGCCGACACGCGCCGTTCTCGACCTTACTCTTAATTTATATTATGTGTTTCAACAGTGACGCACCGACGCGTGATACTGTCGAGTGCTGAACTTGCTGACATATTGAATAAATGCTCGCATTCAAATAATTTCAACAACGAATATTTCGGGTGAGAATTGTTTACACGTATGAAGCGCGGCTGCGAACTCGGATCGCGATCAACTCTTTTTGTTTTTTCCCGAGAAATCTGCATGTTTTGGAGTGTGACCGCGATCCGGTGGCGCGGTGCCAACGCGCGACCCCGCCGCCCGCGCCCCGCCGACGCCGCCCGCGCCCCACCCCCGCCGCCGCCGCCGCCGCCGTAAACAAACACGCTGCGAACTGACGATAAACAAAACAAGTGGATACTGCTGTCGCTACGTCATCAGTACACTGCTCGTATTGTATATAATGTCTTCGACGGCCTTCAAGCTTGGAACAACTGCGCGCGTTGGCTTACGTGACTTGCAACTACAAAACTGAAAATCAATAAAATTAACTACCTACTTACGAATAGGTTTGTAGTTTGTACCGCTGTTTCAGATTAGGTACTTCGGTAGGTACTTTAACGAAACTCGAGCTCAGCTTGGTCTCAGGTGGTAGCGACCTAACCTGAGTGGCATGGCAGTTATATTAAACCAATACCCCTAGTCGGTTTCTACACGGCTTCGTACCAGAACGATAAATCGCTTGGCGGCACTTCTTTACTGGTAGGGCGGTAACTTTAGCCACGACCGAAGCCTCCCACCAGACCAGACCAGAGAAAATTCAAAAATTATAAATTCCAGATTGACCCGGCTGGGAATAATTGAACCCGAGACCTCCGCACTTATAATAACACCATTGCGCCAGGGATTAGGGAAGCCATGAATCAGAATATTAAATTTTATTCAAGGTAGGTGCACAATTGGTTGGACGTGATGGTGTTATTTTAGGGTATCTGAAACTAAAGCAAACCAAACGCGCCGTCTGAGAAGAGTCCACATCAAACTCAATCGGGTTGTCCAAGACCCAAGTCATGCAATTATCATTGTTCCGTAGCTCCGGCCACGCGCGCACACTACAGCAGCGACAGGCCGCAGCGCGCCGGCCGCCGCTACACAATAATAGAATCAGTCAGCCGTTGCCCGTTGGTAGTCCGTAGCGATGGATAGTTCCGACGAACGAGAGACGAGCTCGAAACGCATCGCATAACATAGCCGCAAAAATACGCCTAGCAAGCAATCCGCCATAGCGATTAGCGTCGTGACTTGCGATGCGGCCCGCCTGAAGTGTGAAGTGTGAGAGTGTTCGATGAGAAATGTACGAAAGTGATGTGGGATGATTTTTGTTATGCGGTGCGGTGCGGTGCGGCTCGCCCTAATGTGCGCAAGTTTTTACTACATGTTCATGAGGTGCGACAGGCGGGGCCTTAACTTAAGCCTCTAATAATTTCCTGTAAAAAGAGTATTCCTCTTAAACCATACCAAAAGGGATAGCAAATAAAGTAATTATGTAGGTACTTTCAATTATTGACTTTCTCAATAAGCTTAGAGCTGATCTTGAAATTGGGCGGCACCACAGACATAATAAAGAAGAGCAGACATAACATTTTCACACCCACATAGACAAGTGTATGAGAATCTGTGTCCTTTTCCCTCAAAGAAAAAATGTCTATGTACCTACCTATCTTTTTTTAATTTGTTGCAACACTGTGCAACACCAACGCGCACATTGACAAAAATTCAATGCGTCGAAGACTGCTAATGTTATCAGGACATTTATTATAGAAGATCTATGGCGTTTGTTAAATTGTTTACATTGTGTTGTCATAATTTTTTTGTGAAATTTAGTTTTAGTAGCCATTATTCATTGAAATAATATGGTGAAATGTTGTGTCCCCCTGTGTTACAACGCTTCGTACAGGAAAACCCTAGAAATAACGTTCCATCGGTAAGTAAATTTCATGCTATCCTGTAGCTTTGAAATTTTTTCGTTTATCGCATCGTATCAAGGATAAGATACTATCTAATATACGAAATATGTACCCATGCATATATAAAAACTATAAATATAATAAGTCTATGGTTATAGTTTTCTCATTTCTGTAGAAATACATAATAATATGTTTTATGTTGTTGAATAATCTTTTGTTGACATTTCGAGAACTTGAAAAAATTAGATGGCCGGACTTGACGACTCTATTATTATTATAAGTTTATAACTTTGTCTTCAAGGTTTCCAAAGGATGAATAAGTACCTGAGAAACCTATGTATGAAAAATATTAATAGAAAAATGGCATTCCGAATCAGTTGTAGATTCACTTGGTGATTCTAAAGCACGAGTTGTAAAGTTTATTTGAATAAAAACATGCGCGTTTAACCTGTTGTAATTATTTTATTTAACCTTCTTAAAATATTCTTCTTTAAATTAAAATTGAATCGTTATTCCAAAAATTAGATTAATTTTTGGAATAACGATTCAATTTTACAACATTTATTTGGCTTACTGCCAAGAAATTAGTGTCAATAGGAACTTTGAGTTAAAAGTCGGCGGTATTTACACGATAGCCGTTGGTATTGTTCTCTAAATAATATCCCCATCACCTGCGCGTCGACGCAGAGCGAGAACGACGCGAGAACCACTGGCCAGTGAAACAAGTGAAGCTGCGGGCAAAAGCTAGATGAAATGACAATTTTCAATTTTGTTGTTACATTGCAGTTGTGATCGCTTGTGATGAAAAAATCATAAAAAGTACCTATAATTATTTTAAAATTAAAACCCTTACAAATTAAAGCTTCCAAAATATGATAGGTATCGTTTAGGTCGTTTTTTTTCACACGACAACCCTACAATCTACATATTGTTTGCAGCAACAAGCGGCCCTGAGTTTTGTCTATGGTGCGTAATGTTTCCGTGTGTTTGAAATTGCCACGCTATTTTTTTCATTATATTGAATCTGCTTCCCTTTATAAATCTTCTTTATTAAGTCTGTGGTTATCGGCGACAGCAGGTTGCGAGGTTGCGAGGTCGCCGCGTCGATTCCGGAGAAACACGACTCGAGTCACCTATCGATTATAATGTCAGTGCATTTCAATGATACTCTATCGCTTACTCTATGGTTTTCTATTGTTTCCTTATTCAATTCTTGGTTTTATGGCTTGCGTTTGTACCAAATGGGTACAATATACCTCGCCAATGACGCGTGGAATGGAGGAGACACGCTTTATAGTTTCCTTATTCCTCACCTTATTCATTGGCTTTTCCACGTTTTTCCATCATGTTTCCATCCTTTGTCAAATGACAATGTCAGTGTCAAATGTCAATATTGTTTTTAGGTTAGGTTACTATATAAGTATATATGTTACTTGTCTCTGGTTAGGTTAGCTTGAAAGTCGAAAGTCAAATTATTTATTATATAAAACACTAATATAACGTACAAAACAAACTAATAAATTAATCACCAGAAATTCAGAATCTCTTCAAAATAAATCTTGTAGTTTTTTACTGTGTATTGCAGTTTAATTTTTCTAATCACGTACACTGTACAGGGTGGTTATTACCTAAAATCAAAATGAGTTACATGTTGGGGCATTTACACAATGGGTGGCAAGTGGACCAAGCCATATTATCCGAAGAGGATAGAGTTGTGGTACGTATTACCTACTGAAAAGATAAAAAATTGCACTATTCCAACATAACAACTTGGAACCCCCGTCCTGAGTCTTCTACTATTGTTTCTGCCTTGGCTAGGGAGGGAGGAGGGAAGGCCTTTATTTCCTATAATTCTAATGCCTTATTATTTTGAGAATATACTTACACCTTCTGAAAGTAAGTCTTCCCATCTGTCTATTTAAGTTTTGTTGTTTGTTTGTTTTGTTTTCCCAACTCTGCAGCTTGCTGCTCTAGAACCTTGTGATTATCAGTGGCTATGGAATCCTTGATAATATTATTATAGTTAATAGTAATAGTAGCAGAACATTAACCAATCAAAAGGAATGTAGTTGTTGCATTGTAGCTGTAAGTTTGATACTTTGAGAAACGCATCTAGATCAATGAATAATTTAAAGCCTTTTATTGAACCCACTTGACTTCTGTCCCATATTAATTACTGAGTTGTACATTACCATTTACCCATAAGAGTCCTTCAAGTTGCAGTACGTATATAGATTATGCAGACATAATGGATTGTTTCCTCTGCAGGTCATCAGATTTGGGCACGACTGGGACCCGACCTGCATGAAGATGGATGAAGTGCTGTACAGTATAGCTGAGAAGGTGAAGAACTTTGCCGTCATTTACTTGGTGGACATCACAGAAGTTCCTGATTTCAATAAAATGTAAAACTTAATTTTAATTACCAGTTTGTAACATGCAACAAATAATTTTATGTCTGAATAGGCCTTTCTAAGCCATGACTTACACCCTATTTCTCCCCTAGCATCAAACAACTAAAATGCTACCAGAAGTGGTTTTTCACCTCAGGCTAACTTTACTTTTGTTTACAATGGAATGACCATTGATCTAGTACTATTAGTTGATGAATGTGACATTGGCAAGTGAAGAAAGCAGATGTCAAGGCTAATAGTATAGCATGCTGTGTTGCAGGTACGAGTTGTACGACCCTTGCACGGTAATGTTCTTCTTCCGCAACAAACACATCATGATTGATCTGGGCACCGGCAACAACAATAAGATCAACTGGCCTCTTGAAGACAAGCAAGAGATGATCGATATTGTGGAGACGGTGTACCGCGGCGCGCGCAAGGGGCGCGGTCTCGTCGTCTCGCCCAAGGACTACTCCACCAAATACCGATACTGAGCTGCCGTTAACAAGCTTCAGGACTTGCTCTGTCAGTTGTCGATCTTTAAATATTGCTCCAGAGATAGGGGCAATGTGGTGGTGACAAAATATTGGTTTTCATAAAAATTCAAAAAAGAAATAAACCACCACTTAGTACTAGACGTAGACGATGCCTGTGACTTTGTCTGAGTAAAAGAATTAGGTTTTAAAAACCCCATGGATCTCTAATTTTCAGGATAACAAGTAGCTTATGTTCTCTCCAGGTCCTCGAATATACCCAGGCAAGGAATCGGGTCATTCAGTTGCTCAGTTGCAGCATAATTGAAGGACAAACAAACAAACACACTTTCACATTTATAATATTAGTATGATTAGTGAAAGTAGTAAAATGTGATCTCTCTGTAAACAAGGATGAGCATCGCTTAAATAAAATATGTACATTTGTGAATAGTTGTTGTTCAAGTTGTGATAAATAAAAATGAAAGACATATTATTGAGTTGTTCATTACTTTACTTCAGATCTCATACAAAGTAGGCTTGACAGTACTTTGACAGATTAAAAAATCCCTAGTTACAAAAAGGACTTAAACTTAAGCGTAGAGTATCCATGTACTGGATGGGCCGAAGACAGGGGAAGAGGAGTCGCGGCGGCGAGGGACGGTGACTAGCGCCGCCGCGGCCGACTCACGAACCGTAGGCTTTCACTCGCGTGCATCGTATAGTATCTGCTATTGCCAGTTCCACCGAAAAGTGGCCAATTTGAACAATGAAGACAGACTTCCTAGCAAGATACACTAAAATGATGCACAGAGTCAAAGTTACAATATCATGAATTTGTTTTCGTTGCATTTTCCTTCTTTTGTTCATGTGACTACTGCATACTTATGTTTTAATCTGAACATAACAGGACAAAAATAATTGGTAACTGAAGATTACACAGGTCTGCTCCATAGACAACATAAATCAATAGAAGCAGTTCACAGATTATTATCAACACAATTTACAACGAGGATGGAAGCACATTTGCCACTGCTGGATCTTATTTATTGACACTGCTAGTTTCTTTTATTTTAATGACTTAGTGTCATTAAAATAATATAGTCCGGGAGGCAGCGACCGAAATTTTGCACCCATTCCTACAAAGCTAATTTTTCTGTCAAGCAATGTTTATACCGTGTAAATAGTGAAAGTGAAAGTCTGCCAAGCTTTTAGTGTTGCAAACATTAATAACAATTTTTCAAACCTGTAAATAAATAATAGGTAAATGTATTATACCTACAAGACTGAAACTTCTTACAGTGAACAAGGATACCTAAATATACAGGATAATGATAGTCTGCCGCATCGGAAGCGTTGCCATCTAAGGTCTTCCACTCACGTAATGTGTTGAAAAATTAACTTTTTGGACTTATTTCTACAAGGCTGATTTTTTTTCCTTAAATAGTTAGGTTTATACAAGAACAAAAAAATACAGTCTGCCAAGAATCCAATGTTGCTAAAGCCTTGGTAGACGCGATGGAATACACTATCTCCCGAGCGCAGCTACTGCGCCGATCCGCTATAAGTCGCTCTGAATAATTGGACATACCTTTTTGTCTACGATAATTATTAATAACATTGAATAATAGAACTCAATTTATTTAAACTATAAAAAGTTTTTACAAAATAAATGGTAATGTATGAAAATACTAGATGACCCGGTGTACTTCGTATCACCTATCCTAACGATAAAATATATGGGAAAATGAAATTGTTGTTTTTACTATCATTCTCGCAATTTTTCCATATTTTCTCACCGTCTAAACCTTCCCTGGACTACGACAAACATTTCAAAACCAAAATCAGCTAAATCGGCCTAGCTGTTCTCGAGTTTTAGCGAAACAAACGAACTGCAATTGATTTTTATATATATAGATACGAGATCTTTTTTGTGTTTGTGGCTATTGAAGTTTTATTTATTTTATAATTTTTTATATTTTACAATTTTTAGTGGTCACGGCTACTAGATGATGCCCGCAACTTCGTCCGCGTGGAATAAGGTTTTCGATTCCCGCGGAAACTCTCAAATTTTCCGGGATGAAAAGTGGCCTAAGTCCTTCCCCGGGATACACCTATCCCTTTACTAAATTTCATTAATATCGGGTGAACAGATACATTTTTTGATTACCGCGGGAACCTTTGATTTTTCAGGGATAAAAAAGTAGCATGTCTTTTCCCGGGATACAACCTATCTTTGTACCAAATTTAATCAAAATCGGTTGCACAGATGGGCCGTGAAAGCGTAGCAGACAGGCAGACAGACACACTTTCGCATTTATTATATTAGTATGGATGTCTGGTTAAAAACCTACTGTTTACTAAGCTATTACACTGATCGCCAGCAATTTACTCTTATCCATTGAGGAGTTCCGTTCACCATGTCTGAAGATATTCATCAGATCTTCACCAAATTTATATGGTCCACCTCTGAAGTATGATCTGTCAAACAAAAAAGAATCATCAAAATTGATTCATAATTAGCGGAGTAATCGTGCTACAAACATACATACAAAAACATACAGCCTAATTGATAACCTCCTTCTTTTTTTTGAAGTCGGTTAAAAATAGTTATCCCGGTATAAATTCAAACAAAAAAATCAAATTAAGATTTAAATTAGAAATTTTATTCGTTCATTGGCATTACATTTCCATCAAGTTCTTGCGCTACAACTTATGCCACGTCTACCGAAGCTTTAGCCACCTTCTATCGAAAGTAGACGACGATAATTCAATAATAATTATCGTAAACCGCTTGTAGACGAAAGACCAGCTTTGTAGATTTTAATTTAATGCCGGTATGTCCAATTATTCACAGCGACTTATAGCGGATCGGCGCAGTAGCTGCGCTCGGGAGATAGTGTATTCCATCGCGTTTACCAAGGCTTTAGCAACATTGGATTCTCGGCAGACTGTCTTTTTTTGTTCTTGTATAAACCTAACTATTTGAGAAAAAAAAATCAGCCTTGTAGAAATAAGTCCAAAAAGTTAATTTTTCAACACATTACGTGAGTGGAAGACCTTAGATGGCAACGCTTCCGATGCGGCAGACTATCATTATCCTGTATATTTAGGTATCCTTGTTCACTGTAAGAAGTTTCAGTCTTGTAGGTATAATACATTTACGTATTATTTATTTACATGTTTCAAAAATTGTTGTAAATGTTTGCAACAACATCGGCGCGGCAGACTGCCATTCTGTTTACGTACGGTCTCAAAATAACAAAATAGCAAAGAATCAGCTTTGTAGGAATAATGGCACCAATAATGTCGCTGCCTCCCGGACCAATAGAAACTAGCAGTCATGTCATTTAGCTTTCGTAGGCACAAATAAAGTACTATGTTCAAGGATCAATTAATTGTTTTAACATCAAAGACAAGTTTTGTATGGACAGTAGTATTTTTTGTGATGCATTGATCTGTCGTAAGCAAATTTAGAACTTCCCCACTTGGATAAGTACTTATTTGTGTCTAATTTATCAACTGTAACTGACTAAATGGAATTGTAGTAAGTTCTGATCCAGCAGTATTAATATGTGAATCAGGCTCAGGGCTGCCTCCCCGCCGGGCACCAGGCATGCAGCGAGCTACGCGTACTGTATCAACAGGATCGTTTCATTTCCATAGCTTAGATCATTGAATGCTTATTTTACCTCCAACACAAAAAGAGGGGTATTATAAGTTTGAATGGCATTGTAGTGTTTAAGGCGAAATGGTACGGCGGTTTCTTCATACAAACATATTCATCTGTTTTCTCCGTGGATAATTACAATAGAGAAATTATTTTTGCACCATAAATACCATATCTGTCCGTGCCATGTCCCTATGTTTTGCTTTTTTCAATAAATGAATAATTTTAAGAACATGGAACCTTCAAAAATTCCAAAAAATGGCTCAGTTTTCGCGCCATCGTCAGACATTTCGCAAATAGATTTGAAGAATTCAATCTTAAAAAAAGAAAAACATACCGACATAGCCAGAGTCCTTATATTATTCTTGAAAAAATAAAAATCGGTTCAGTTTTGGAGGAAACAGGATAATACTAGAGTAAGAATTTGACTGTTTTTCATAGGTATATTCGGTCCAAGCAAGTCCCTATCGGGTATTATGGAACTATTCGAGGAGCAGCGCAACGGCAATATAATTGTTAAATACCTATTTTCATAGATTCCCGTTGCTGGCAATTCCTCTTAATGGATGGATGGACGGACCGATTAGGACTGAAACGGAATGGAGAGCAGACGTGTGCATTTCCACCATTCAGACATTACACTTAAGAGTAAAATGTAAATGCAACTTTAGAACGTAACACATTTCAAGAGCTGAGCTAAGCGATGGTCACGAAGCTTTCCCGTGTGTCCAGTGGAGCGGCGTCGGGCTCTAGTCGCGATGCTCGTCGTCGTTGGCGGCGTGCGGGGCGGACGGGGCGTGCGGGGCAGGCGCGGATGCGGACGCGACGCGCCAGTCGCTGGGCGCGGGCGCCCAGATGGAGGCGAGCGAGCGGAAGGGGTCGTAAGTTCGCGGCTCGGGTGCGGGCGGGGCGGGCGCCGCGAAGCCCGGCGGGGGGCGGACGGGCGCGGTCGGCCACGCGCCCCACGCGCCCCACACCGACGACGCCGCGCCGCCGAACGGCACCGCCGGCCCGCCCAGCGCGCGCGCCTCGTCTGTGACACGAGGAGACTCCGTTAGTCTTAGTACCACATGGTGATCGTCTAACTTATCTGACCTGGGTGACACATCGATATATATGCCACCGTAAGATTGCAAAAACCGTTAGATTGTAATCTAACTAGCGATATTGTAAACTGTCGACAGATTACAATTTCAAAAAATCTTAATCCACGCGGACGAAGTCGCGGGCATCGTCTAGTTATATTATAAATGCAAACGTGTTTGTTTATTGGTTTGTCCTGGAATCACGTCACAACAAAAAAAATTGCAGTCATAGGGACTGTCGATAGAAGTGAAAACGATTTGTTTTATATGGGCTTTATCGTACGATCAGTCGATAGACTATGAGCAGATTAGTTTAAGGAGAAATTGGCGTGCAGGGAACACTTCCCCAGTGGGAAGCACTGCATGAGTGTCAGCTATACATTGTCAAGTATATGCCTTCTCTTTAAGCGACGAATCGCTTGTGGCATTGTCAATTGCCATGCCTGGTGATTTGGATGGTTGCCAAGCCTTGTTTTGGAGTTGCAACTGTAGTGCCTGATTTCTTCTATCACTGTGTTTATTTTAAGGTGAAAAAAAAATATATAACTAGTGGTTCGCCCCCAACTGAGACCTCGCGGCGCCATCTATTGACATCATTGTGAAGTTCTGTTAAAAATACTGAAGCTAATAATTTCTTTTCCTTAGAATATTTATCTAATTTTCGTATTTGTTGTTCAAGTACAGGATATAATTCAAATAATTGATCAAGTTTCAGGCTCAGCCTTTCAGAAAATTTAGAGTTCTGAGGTCAACTTTGGACGTTAGCCCCCCATTTCATCAATTTTAGGGGAAATTTCTTATTATCTTTAAAATGATCGCAACCCTATGTAACACTATAAAAAATATTTTACTTCGCATTCGCTTCTATGAGAGAGATTCTGAAATAAAGATTTTTATAACTTTTTAAGCCATATTCGGCCAATATATATTATAAACCAATGGCCTCCCATTGGTTTACATATTATATTTAAAGCTGAAGTAATTACGTTCAGTAATTCAGAAGTTATAATGCTCTGACAGACGGACGGACGGACGGACAAGTGTAAATTCACTCAAGTAGACTCAGAGACCTTCGCTTCGCTCGGTCAATAAAAATATTTCAAATATAAACCTTACAACTAAGTCATTAAAGTTTAATTACGAATGTACTATATATGTATATGACCTTTTGTCTTCGTAACAACGCGAAGTGTCGGTCTCCTTTCCACAGCACTTATTAATATAAACCTTAAAACTAAAGCATTAAAGTTTAATTACGAATTTTACTACTTATACTTAAGACCTTTTGTCTTAAGAAGAACGGTGTGTGTATTCCACATTTTGACCCCCTACCAAAAAGTGCTCAACGCGCCTTAAGAAACTTTCACTTCAAAAATCACGTCGATTTGCTCTGTTGCGAACTATACAGTTGAGAAGAGTGACATATGTTACTTTTTATCCTTGAAATTTAAGGAGTTTCTGTGATATTTAAAGTGACAATATTAATATGAAGTAAGCCTCCCCCCTTCACTATATACTTACCGAGGTAGTGGGTGGCGGGCGCGACGAGGGCGGGCGGGGCGGGCGGTGCGGGCGCGGCGGTCGGCGCCTGGCGGGCGGGCCGCCACGCGTCCGCGGCGCCGTTGAAGTAGAAGAGCGAGTGGTCGGGCGCGCGTTCGGGCTCGCGGCGCCGCACGTCCGAGCCGATGGGCGCCAGCGCCGCGCGCCCCACCACCACGCTGCTCCACGGCGTGCCCCAGCGCACGGCACCGCGCGCCTCGCCCGTCTCGCCCGCAGCTGCAGGCGCGCCGCCGCCCGCTGCCGCCGCCACCGCCGCCGCCGCCGCCGCCGCCGCCGCCCCGCAGCACGCGGGCGCGGGCGAGCGCGGCGGCGGCGTCGGCGGCACGCGGCGCTTGCTGGCGCGCTCCTGTCGACAACACGTGTGCTACATTAGTGTACATAATAAAAAGTCAGCATATTGGTTGTTGTTTATCGACTACTGTACTGTGGGACTGTGGGAGGTGGTGGGTCCATAGTCCAAACGTGAAAGTTTGCTCCATCAGCATTAACCTAGTTTTCATTACACATTCAATCTGACAATAAATCAGTGCGCAAACGCGACTAGCACGCGTGCCACTCATTTATATCATTAGCATTTATCATTTATCATTTAGCATTTAATCAATAAATTATCAATCCATCAATTCTATTTACATCATTCAAAGGCCTAGACCGAACATTTGGTCCTTCGAGCCGGATAAAAAAGTTCGTGCAGTTTTTAATCAAAGTTTTGTAAATTAATTTGTGAAACGGATAATTTGTAAAGTGCAAAATTGTTTCAATACACCAAATATTTATCACTAGTTTAAAAATGACTAGTCCCAATCATAACCCCAATCTTTCTCTTGCAGGTTAAATACATATTATACATATGTTTATCAAAAAAAAAAAAATATTTTTACTGGTTCGCGACTTCGTCCTCGTGGATATATAGACTAAGATAGCTGCACTTTTGGTAACTATCGCTTGAAAAGCTGATTCAGTAATTGGTGGGTGCTACACTCTCCACTGATGATGGTAGTGAAAGTCTGCCCGCATACTGATGGGTCTTTCACTAAATATGGCCGTTCAAAGACGTGATCCTTACCAAAAATGGACCATAATTAGAAAAGCTGATTAATAATTGTTAATATTTTTACAGTATGTATGTTCATAACGTCTTTGAGAGGTGATATCTAGTGAAAGGCCCGATGAATAGCGTCAGTTCTTATCAGTGGCGTGCACAGGGTTTGGGCTTAGGGTAAGCATTAGGGTACTCATATAATATGTCATACATTAGGTACAAAATAAGATGCAAGAAAAACAAAACAAACTGTTAGTGTGAACACAGCCAGTTAAAAGAATCATACCTACTCGAGTTACTTGTCCACCTTTTTTTTTGTGAGAATATCAATTACTTAACGTATACAAAGGTACACACCTTCCTTTGCGAATAATATCTAATTTTGCATTACAGGGAAAGGAAATAAAGCTTTGTCTAAGTACCTTTTACACACAGCGCCTATACAGATTTCGCACGAATACTCTTCCATTTTCCAAATAATAATGAAGTGCGTTCTATGAATAAACCTTTACACAAACTTTGCAATCATAAATCCGATTGGTTTTTTATTTACTTCACTTATTCCCGCAAAAATATTATAATTCACAAATTAAATCAAAACACTGTGAACTGACACGAAAGTAAACAACGCGTAAACAATATAAATATTTGCATAGACAAAGACAACTGACAAGTAATACGAGAATACAAATATGGCGTAAAAAAGTTTGTAAGGTCTATAATTATTAGAGTCAAAAATCACTTTTAATAATTTTTTAAGATCTAAAACCGTATTTAAATTAACGGAAAAAATGTGGATAAATTAATTTAATTAAAATAAGTTTATAATTATAAGAAATCAAGAGTACTTATTTGGATTATAGAAAATAACACGAAAATAAAACCTTCATTTGTTTTAACTTTCGACGCGCGCGGTTTTGAAAATTCAATAGACGGCAGACGCTTACGGCGGCGGCTTGTGATTGGTCAAGGGTGAACCCTGGCGATTGACCAATCACAAGCCAAGAAGCTCTGCCTGTTATACGCGTCATTCATTCATGATTCTACTCGGAATCGCGATGTAATGACACGAGTAGAGTAAAGATATCTGCCTACGATGACGCGCAAAAGAAGCAGATAGTTCGTAAGCTTTTCGGCTTCGCGCGATCTCTTCTAACGATAGATGGCGTTCATTGGTTGTCACTTATCTGACGCGAGTTACGCCGTGCGGGAACTAGATGTAGTTATTTGAAGGAGTGGGCTTAGAATGAATTTTATTTTCAATATTTTGTAAGGGGTATAATTTACTAAGGTAGGCAGTGCTTTTATGCCTCTATGCCCTGCACGCCACTGGTTCTTATACTGTTTACATAGGTATTGGGCATACTTTAATACTGTACAAGAATCAACCTTTCAAGTTATGGTTCATTTTTGGTAACCATAAACCGTCTTGCAGCAGCCATATCTAGTGAAAGGCCCATCAGCATGCTGGCAGACTTTCACTATCATCCTCAGTGGAGAGTGTAGCATCCACCTGTTACTGAATCAGCTTTTCTAGGGATAGTTACCAAAAGTGCAGCTATCTCTTATAATAATAGATTATTGTCTTTTTTATGTACTTGTGAGTTGTGTGCAAACAAGATTTAAATTTATGCATTAAACATTTTACTAAAGCTAGTATTTGTAAGGCTGTACATTATTGATTAAAATATGATTTGCGAATTTTAAATTTGTTAATTTGCATTTAATAAAGCTGTTACAAATGACCGGACATACGAATGTAACCAGATAGGCGACAATAGCGAGCATAGTCACCTTCCGCACGTGGTGCCTGCCGGGCGCGGCGCGGCGCTCCGAGTCGAGCCGCGCACGCTCCGTGCGGCGCGGCGCGTCCGCGTCGCGACGCACGCGCAGCGGGCGGGCGGTGCCGGGCGGCGGCGTGGCGGCTCGCGGCGGGCGCGCCGCGGGCTGCTCCGGTGGCTCCGCGGCGGCGGGCCCGCCGGGCGCGTCGCCCTCCTCGTCAGCGGCGTACGGCTCGTCGTCGGCGGGCAGCGACTCGTCCGAGCCGGTGGACGCGTCCTCGTCGGCGGCGGGCGGCGGCGTGGGCGAGTCGGCTGCGCGCGGCGGCGGCGGCGTGGGCGGCGTGGGCTCGTCATCGTCGTCGCTCGACCGCGAGGAGTCGTCGTCGTCGCGCCGCAGCACCTCGGCCCGCCAGCGCTCGAAGGCGCGACGCTCGGCGCGCGGGTCCAACGCGGGCGGCGGCCGGCGGGCGGCGCGCTTGCGGCGCGGCGGGGCGCGCGGCGGCGGCGGCACGGGCGCGGCGGGAGCAGCCAGGGCGCGCAGGTCGAGCGGCGCGCGCGGCTGAGACGCGGCGCGGGCGGCGCGCGCGCGGCGCAGCAGGCGCTCGGCGTCGAGCGCGGCGGCGGCGACGAGCGCGGCGAGCGCGAGGAAGGCGAGCGCGACGCCGCCCGAGCGCAGCGCGGCGTCCCAGGGCGGGCGCGGCGCCGCGGCCGCGCACTGCGCGAGCAGCTTGGCGGGGATGGTTGCCACCAGCAGGAATTCCACGGGTCCTGGCGGCGCCGGTGCACAAATTTTAGACATTCCGTTTACTATTAATGAATGCACACGTGCAGCAGTGGCGCGCACTCTACAACTAAAAAAGCTCTACTTACCCTAACAAAACTCAATATGAAAGAACTATTTTTTTAATCTCTAGATGTAAGTAAAATTCAATTGCCGTGTGTTAGTTTCTAAAGAAATTGTAGCTGTAAGTTTTCTGTACCAAATAAAATAAAATCGAGAATCCCTCGACGAAACGGAGACGGTATATGCGTTTGCCCTAAGAAGTTGTGTGTTAGTGTGTTTGTGCATTTTTTTGTTTTTGCCGCCTCTACTCACCGGTGTCGGTGTGCAGCTGCAGCGGCGCCGCGGTGCGCGCCAGCGTGTAGTCGGGCGCGAAGGCGAGGCGCAGCGCGGCGCTCGCGTTGGGCGGCAGCAGCAGCGGCGCGCACGGCCGCACGGCGAACCCGCGCGCCGCGCACGCCACGCCCGCGACGCGCCAGCGCGACAGCGACGCCGGCACGCGCCCTGGGTTGCGCGCCACCACGCGCCGCCACACGGCGCGCGAGTCGTTCTCCTCCGCCCCGTCCGCCCCGACCGCGCCCTCCGCCCCCTCCGCCTCGCCGCCCCACGAGCACTCCTTCACCTGCCACACGAGGTCACACTAGACAAGCGGCGTGATTCCCGCGAGCGCGTCTGTGGCGCGGTGGAATATACGTTGGCAACGTATTTACTTTGCAGTTTTTATTATTTACTGAGTTTTTGTCGGTCAAAAGTTGTATTCTAGGGCAAAATGTGAACTTAAGCTAATACTGTGATTTGTATCCGAGGGGTGCCAACGGGACCCTATTACTATGCCGCCGCAGTCCGTCCGTCCGTTTTTCTGTCTTACAGCGTATTGTATCTCATGAACCGTAATTGCTAGACAGTTCAAAATTTCACAGAGTGTGTCGGACTCAATTGCAATACCTTAGAACCCAGAGCCGTAAATCTAAGGAAAATAAATTAAAAAAACTAACTATCAGAATGGCGTTTGAGTCTTCTTGTCTTTGATTGTAAAAAAATAATGGTAGTTTTTCCCGCTGTATCGTTAAAATTGTATTCTAAAGTGTGTCAAAGGAAATAAATCATTAAACAAAATCAATTAACTAATCACAAAGTGTCGATAAGTCGAACCAGAAAGCTATCGGAGTTGTCCGTGTGAAATTGCCGCTATTATAGCAAATAATAAAAATTAAATTAAATTAGAAAATAAAGAGAAGAAACTTGAATTCTTTGGCTTTTTTTCTGTATCTCTTGAACCAAGTTAACATATGAAACGAGTTAACATATGAAATTTTCAGAGTGGGTAATACTGTCACCGCTATAAGAACAAATGAAAATGAAATGAAGAAGAGGGAGTACCTATACAAAAAAAAGTGTGTGTGTTTACTTATGTACGCACGGAAGAAGTTATACTTTTTGATAGCAAATAATAAATATCTTGAATCAGTTCTCACCTAACATACAGTAAATGTATTTATTTTTCTGCAAGACTTATAAATTGACCAACTAACTTCTTGGTGTCGAATTTGGGTGTCGGTGTGGCACGCGCATCGTAAACATTCACTCTGATAATTTTTCCCTAATGCGCTAAAAGAAGTATAACTTCAAAAGCTTAGTATTTAAAAAGTACACAGTGTTTCCCCTTTATCTGACATTTCAGAAACATCATTGAATCATACGGGAATAAAATCAAGTAAAGCTTACAACATATTAATTATAATGTATATGTTACAAATATTTTATGGATTCGATCATTTAAAGACACGATGCATGAAACTCTCCACAACTAAGTATTATGCAATCGTTTCATAAGCTGCTAGTGTGTCATGCGCTGAGCGTCAATACCCCCGGGCTCGTGTACGCACCTCGAACAGGAAGGGCCTGGCGGCGTGGTGGGGGCGCGGGCGGCGGCCGGCCAGCTCGAAGCGCGGCAGCTCGCCCTCGCCGAACAGCTGCACGCCCTCCAGGATGGTCAGGTTGTTGCTGCGCATCAATCACACTTCCTTTACTATTGAATATAAGCTTTTAGCGTGCGCCATTTTGAATTTAGTTTGACTGGCAAATAACTAGTCCATCATCTTTGGGAGTCCGCCATATTGGATTTAGAATGACGTCACTTGGCTAAACATGCGTTGCCATCTTTTTGCCATCGTTGCCAGGGGATACATGTTTTAAAATTCAGTTGCAAGACTTGACCTAAACAAACATTGCAAGTAAAACAGTGCAAGGCGCGCACTGCAGGCTCAGCTCGAGCTCAGTGAGCGGCGCCAGCAGCAGCGGCGGCAGCGCGGCCGAGCTGGCGTTGGGCGCTGCGTGCCTCCGCGGCGCCGCGCGTCACTCACCGCAGGTAGAGGTATGTGGTGTACGCGCCGACGTCTCCGGGCGCGAACTGCAGGCTCAGCTCGAGCTCAGTGAGCGGCGCCAGCAGCAGCGGCGGCAGCGCGGCCGAGCTGGCGTTGGGCGCTGCGTGCCTCCGCGGCGCCGCGCGTCACTCACCGCAGGTAGAGGTATGTGGTGTACACGCCGACGTCTCCGGGCGCGAACTGCAGGCTCAGCTCGAGCTCAGTGAGCGGCGCCAGCAGCAGCGGCGGCAGCGCGGCCGAGCTGGCGTTGGGCGCTGCGTGCCTCCGCGGCGCCGCGCGTCACTCACCGCAGGTAGAGGTATGTGGTGTACGCGCCGACGTCTCCGGGCGCGAACTGCAGGCTCAGCTCGAGCTCAGTGAGCGGCGCCAGCAGCAGCGGCGGCAGCGCGGCCGAGCTGGCGTTGGGCGCTGCGTGCCTCCGCGGCGCCGCGCGTCACTCACCGCAGGTAGAGGTATGTGGTGTACGCGCCGACGTCTCCGGGCGCGAACTGCAGGCTCAGCTCGAGCTCAGTGAGCGGCGCCAGCAGCAGCGGCGGCAGCGCGGCCGAGCTGGCGTTGGGCGCTGCGTGCCTCCGCGGCGCCGCGCGTCACTCACCGCAGGTAGAGGTATGTGGTGTACGCGCCGACGTCTCCGGGCGCGAACTGCAGGCTCAGCTCGAGCTCAGTGAGCGGCGCCAGCAGCAGCGGCGGCAGCGCGGCCGAGCTGGCGTTGGGCGCCGCGTGCCCCCACGGCGTCGCGGCGCCGCGCGTCACGCGCCAGCCCGCCAGCCGGAACGCATCGCCCGCCCATGCGCACGAGCGCCCTGCGCACATGGACGAGTCGCCGCCCGCCCTGCCGCCAACCACATACGTATTAATACATTGACGACACCAGCTGAGAACATGTGTTCTAAATATGTAAATACATTGTACATTCAGATTCTCAGAAGTTGTACATTTATATCTATTAAGCAGAGTACTCAGATACTCCTGAGACCACTTTGGCCAAAACTGTTGAACCATATTTTGCATCATCTGCCACCTACTTAAATTGCTGACTTGTCAATTTTGATATTTAGGATCGGGTACCTATGGTCAGTAGCGGTTCACCAATTAAAAAATGACCTGGAGTCAGCGGTGAGGAATCTCCTTGATTTTCTGGCAACCTGTACATCGGCCGCGAATTCAGACATGCCGCGATTTGTGCTAGCACCGTACATTCCTCGTACGTTAGAGTGCTTCCATCCAAGACCCTTTTTAGGTGATGCTTAGTGGAGCGCACTGTCGATTCCCATAAACCGCCGAAATTTGGGGAACGTGGAGGTATCAAGTGCCACTCTGTGCCTTTGTTGGCTAAAGATGCAGCTACTACCGACATGACAGCTGTGTCTTCCTCAAACAATTTCCGAAGCTCCTTGGCAGCACCAATGAAATTTGTCCCATTATCACTCCAGATTTCCTGGCAGTGTCCACGACGGTCCACGAATCTTTTGAATGCGGCAAGGAATCCTTCGCTGGTCAAATCCGTAACTGCTTCCAGATGAATTGCCTTGGTCGCCACACAGATAAAAAGGCTAATGTATGTAGGTTTTTTATTTATTTAGGGATCTCCTAAATTAACCTATTCCATTGTTTGCGCCCTCTATCGCACCCGACCGACCCGTCACTCTGACCCTTTGGACGGACGTAACAATTATTGAGAACGTCGCGCCTTGATCTCTCGTTAGATGGCGTTTCACGTTATGTTTTATATAAAAGGAAACAATCATGTCATAGACAATCGATCGGTCGACGGAGTCTAGACCCTCGACTTGTCTCTGACAAGTCGCCATTTTTGTCTGTTAATTAATTAAGAATTTGCTTTTGGTGCTTTTCGATTCATTGCATTTCATTCAGTCTGACTTTTGAAAATTCTTGCAACGCTTTTTTTTAGAATTAACCTGAAGGTGTAATTGTTAGCCAGTTAATACACGCAATTTGTTATGATGAAAGTATTCTTTATTGACAAAGATCAAATTATTGTGCAAGAGTTAATTATTGTAACTCTAATAGCGGAAAGCTAAACTATCATTCGAGTCACGTGTCGTGTTATTCTCGAAGTGTCTAGTTGGTGTAGTTAACAGTGATAAGACACATATCTCTAGTGTATTGTGTGTATTCATCGATTTGGAATACCAAGTCAGCTTGAAGCCAGGAGCGGCCTGACGCGAGCGCCAATCAGTAGTTGAGCGAGGGTTTCATAATCTCACACTGTTACTACCTACACATTTTCACAACCTATACATTTCCACCCTAACTAGCCCTCTAGACAGCCGCAGGAAAGAAACAGGGTAAGTTAGCACCTCTTTTATAATAATTTAATAGGTAAAAGTCAATGGCAATAGGCCGTCCGTACACGTTCCTGATGGGCCCGAATGAGTGGATCTCCCTGTCCTTGACTCGCTGAGCTGGTCGATGCCTCACCATCCATAATATTATCCATTTCGAAATATTACTATTACAATTAGTATTTTTATTAAAAATTAAAAACATAAATTCTTTTGAATTGAATTTAACTAAAATAAAAAAATTGGCAGTCCCTGGACTGCCGATAGAAGTGAAAACGAATAGTAAAAAACATTCAAATATAAACCTTAAAATCAAGGCATTAACGTTTAAATACGAATGTACTATATATACATATATTTAAGACCTTTTGTATTCGTAACAACGCGAGGTGTCGGTCTCAGTTCCACAGCACTTATTAATATAAACCTTAAAACTAAGGCATTAAAGTTTAATTACGAATGTACTATTTATACTTAAGACTGTCATAAGAACCGTGTCGGTTTCGCGGTCGGCCCCGCGTATTTCACATTTTTACCCCCTACCAAAAAGTGCTCAACGCGCCTAAAGAAGTTTTCACTTCAAAAAGCCGCGATGTCGGTGCGTGTCGGGGCGCGGTCGTGTTCATGTGCGGCGTTACTCACCGCGCGGGCAGGTCGCGGTGCGCGGGCTCGGCGGCCAGCCAGGCGTGCAGCAGCAGCGGCGCGTGCGCGGCGCTGCGCAGCGCCAGCCGCAGCGTGACGGCGCGGCGCACGGCGGCTAGCGGCGCATGGCCCGCGCCCGCCGCCACCAGCCGCGGCCACCACAGCGACAGCGAGCCCCCGGACACCGTCTGCACCACCTGCCCCAACACCACTCTGTGACAGCCGCCATCGCCGGGACTCACACACACACTTCAAACTACATCGTGGACCGAGTTGATACTTTGCTTCCCTGTACACTTGTTTTCCCTACTTTTTAAGTGGTTGCTTAAATAAAAATGTATCTGCCTAACGTTTCGTATGTATTAAAAAATATGAAAAAGTAGAGCTAGAGAAATCGTTATAAATACTATACTTCCATTACTCCTTCACCCGCTACATGACGCGGAGCAGTATAATAGACGGCAAAAACAAAATTAGGTCCGCCATCTTGAATTTTAAAATGACGTCATTTTCGTCAATCATAACTTCGAAAAATATATTCAAAACTTAATTTCTCTGTGCACCTCTGTGCGACACGTTACCTCAGTGGTGTGCATGTGCAGCGTGAAGTTGGTGTCCAGCCGTGCGCGCTGCTCATCGAACAGCTGGAGCCGCGCCCGCAGCAGCGCCAGGTCCTCCCGCAGCGTGGCGGCGTCAAGCGCCGCACCGCGCCGCAGCCACGCCGCGCCCTCTGTGCATAACGACACGATCTATTCACCAACCCTACACCCGACGTTTGCACCAATGCATAATACAGCTCGATGCGATCTTGTGTTCGGCGATCAACAACATCGTGACGTCTTAACTGTGCCGGCGCGGGATAATCATTGCGCTCCCTCTCAGCCGCAAAAACATTGTAATTGAACTTCAACACATTTTTGAGACAATGGGGATGATGACAACTCAATCAAATCAGCAACTCTTTATCAAACTTAAAAACTAGTATGGAAGTTGTATGAAAATCACAATCGTGACGTCATCAAATTTCAACACACTTTTTTTCTTTAATCTATATTTTAAAGCGGTTATCTAAACTTAAAGCCCCCTAAACTTAAATGATATGAATTATAGGTCTTTTGGAAGACCATCTATTTAATAATCAGTTACAAATAATTTATTTTTGATATAGGCATCATCGCTATTCATTTCATTCATGGAATGGCTTGTCAAATCTTTCGGTACCTTATAGCCCTGTTATGTAAAACCTGTTATCAGTTTCAGCCCGGAGTTGAAAAATTGCCAATTTTAAGACCCTGTGGATTCGGAAGCTAGTAAAGGATTATCGTGGCCTAAACGCAGCGGGACTCTTTCTGTAATCAACTATAGCTGACCTTCTGTGTCGAGTGACAGTCCGCAGTAGCAGTTGGGTTCGCAACGCTTCTCGGGCGCGTGCCGGACCCGCGCCACGCGCGTACGCCCCGGCCGCACCTCGCCGTAGCCCGCGCCCTCCCATCTGACCACAGACACCATCGTTACTGCCTTATTCCAATGCTTACGGTGGTTTTGGATCCCTTCAATGTTTGTAAAAAATAAATGACACTGTGTTTCAGAATATGAGGTCCACGTCATAGATTGTAATATTAAAGGAGATTGCTGCACTTTTGGTAACAATCGCTAGAAAGGCTGATACAGTAATAGGTAGGTGCTACAGTCTCTACTGATGACGATAGTGAAATTCTGCCCGCATGCTGATGGGCCTTTCACTAGATATGGCCGCTCAAAGACGTGTTATGGTTACCAAAAATGAAATGAACCATAATTAGAAAAGCTGATTCTTGTACCTGTGTACCTATGTAAAGAGTATAAAAAATTACGCTATTCATCGGGCCTTTCACTAGATATCACGCCTTCATAATTTTTAATAGCAATCAACGTGATGACATTATAATTGCTAATAAATTTTTATAGTTTGTAAGTTTATAACGTCTTTGAGAGGGTACAAAAAAAGGGTTTGACGGAAATATGCAGATGCTGGGCCAAGATCATTAAAAAAAACTAAAAAAAATTGTGCTGCTCCCAGCTCCAACGCACGACTGGAGATTTTTTTTTCAGCTTAATTTAATTTAATTTCATACCAT
The DNA here is from genome assembly GCA_923060345.2 of Erebia aethiops. NCBI lineage: Eukaryota > Metazoa > Arthropoda > Insecta > Lepidoptera > Nymphalidae > Erebia > Erebia aethiops. The sequence continues at coordinate 14,114,556 of OV281081.1, read as the reverse complement.
AAAAAATATTACAATTAGATTATTATTATAACAATATGTCAAAAAATAAGAAGTAAAAGTTTTTATCAATCCATTCACAAACTACTATCATCCATTAACATTTACTCATGAAGTGTTTTATTTTTTTAGAAAATTTAGGCCACACGGGGTTTTTAAGAACCTAATTCCACGCGGATGAAGTCGCGGGCAAAAGCTAGTATAATTATAAATGACGACAAAACCTCTATTTGCGAAGAGTCTCAATAAAATAAAATATTTTTCTGATTTCTTTATGCTAGTTAAACTTTACAACCAGTTTACTTCTTACTTAAAAATAATGAGATCATCCGTAAAATTACTCCACTAAGAAAGTCTGGAACGCATTCCATGCCTGCTCAATACCGTTATTTTTTCCCATCACTAGTTATGACAAACTGGCAGGTGCCAAAAAGGGTTTTTAGAGTAGAGTTAGAGAATCTTGAGAATGAAATTGAAACTTATTACAAAATCACAAAATCTGTAAAGTTGATTTGCTTGATTTTTTTAAATGAGCTATGGTGATTATTATTATGCATTTACGCTTCAATTTTCGTAATAAATGATTTATTTATTTCATGTAGGACAACTTGTGCCACTTATGATACCTACGTTAAGTCCACCAACAGTTCAGAAAGATATTCTACTGAGAAGAGCCGGCAAGAAACTCAATAAGTTAACAATATAAGGTATGGTTCGCGAAAACTAAATTCAAAGGCACTGGCATCACTCAGTCAGAGTTTTTGACAAGGCCTAGGCATGCTGCATTCATGGAAGCTCGGAAGCGGTTTGGAGTAACGAACTGTTGGACGCGGGATGGATGTATTCATATAATAGCCTCGGACGGGAGCCGAAATCGAGTGGAGACACTACGTGAGCTGGAGAGCATTCCCATGGGGTCAGCGTCATCGGCAGCCGCTGCGAAATCGCCTAGTCAGATCCCTGGAGTGCCTACTAAAAGTCCAGACACTAGGTTGCCTATTCATCGTTCTTCTAGACGAGTGGTTAAAAAATAATTACTTTCCTTGTTTGCTATAAATTGTTAATTTACCCACTCTTAGCAGTGTTTTGAGCTTCCATCTCTGTACATAAACGTCGTCAATTCAAATTGGAAAGTGACAGTGAGACAGATGAGATTTCCTATTTGTCATCCATAGACTTGTTTAGTTATTTTTAATTTGTAAATTAGCTGTGTTTTAGATTCCAGTGTTTTAAACATTTCCCTTTGTTATAGTGTTAAGTCGTGGTGGGTAACTTTGGTATGTTGGTAGTGGTGGGTAACTTTGGTATGTCGGCAGTGGTGGGTAATTTTGGTATGTCGGCAGTAGTAATACTCATAAATTCCTACCTCCTTGATACTAACTGCTATGTGTTTTTGAATTAATGTATTAAAATCTCGGGCTCCTTGAGTTTGTTACATACATATTACAAATAGGCATGATAATATAATTTAGGGTAATGTACTTTAGAATAATTATTATTTAATGTTTTTTCTCTTAGGTTAATGTCAATTCTCACTGTCACATGTTATTTGTGTTAATAATGTTACTGTTGCTTTGTATTAAGTTATTGTGATTTGACTTTTTGTTGCTTTGTTGATTTGTTTGTATTTAGATTTAAATTTATTATTTTATATTTATTAGTATATTTAATATTATATTTTATTTTATGTCATTTCAAGATATTAGCCTAGACGAATCATTTTTTTCATTATCATCCTCTGATGGATTGAATAGTAATGACAGTTTCTACAGTCTCCCTTCTCTTAATGAAACTATAGATTCTCACTTCTCAGGTGTACTGAAGAATTTCAATGTTGTCCATATTAATGCCCAGAGTATTCCTGCACACTATCCTGATTTGCTCTCCTCTTTTGACTGCAAAAACTTACACGCTCTTTTAGTCTCCGAAACCTGGCTTAAGCCTTGTTTGTCCTCCACATCTTGTGCTCTTCCTGGCTTTCAATTAATTAGGAATGATCGTACTGCTCGTGTTGGCGGAGGTGTTGCCATATACCTCCGATCTCACTTGCCGTTTAAAACGATTAGTATGTCAAATGTCCAGGCTGCTCCGGGAGCTGAATATTTGCTTGTTGAGGTCCTTTTTTCTTCTAGTAAGCTCTTACTTGGAGTATTTTATAATCCTAGCCTAACAATTGATTATTTTCCTGTGTTTGAAAGCCTTCTGGATCAGCACATCCCACTGTATCAGCACTCTATCATTATGGGTGATTTCAACACCTGCCTCTTAAAGAATGACTTCCGCTCTGTTCGACTGAAATCAATAGTTGATGCAGCGAATTTACATTTACTCCCACTTTCTGCCACACACTCTTTTCCTAATTGTACTCCATCTCTTCTTGATCTGATTCTTGTTTCCTCCATTGATCATGTTGCAAAGCATGGTCAATGCGCTGCTGATGCTTTTTCATATCATGATTTGGTTTATCTATCATATAAGTTACGACCTCCTAAAGCTAAAAAGAAAATTCTTCTGCTGCGTAATTTTGGTGGTATGGATTTAGATCGGTTAAGAGATGATGCGGCGATGATAGACTGGACCGATGTCCTTACGGGACTTAGCGTTGATGATATGGTGGAAAGCTTCAATTCACTTTTAACGCAACTCTATGATGTACATGCTCCAATTCGGCCAGTTCGGCTCAAGCACCTTCCTGCTCCCTGGCTTTCTGAGGAGATAAAAAAATTGCAGCATAAAAAAAACACTGCAAAAGCTAAATATAAATCTAATAACTCCGATGAGAATAAGGAAAAATATAAAAATATTCGGAATCGTTGCAACAGGTTGTGTAGGGATAAACAACGACGCCATATCCACAAATCTATACTTGAAGAAGATGATTCTGGTCGAGTATGGAATTTTCTTAAATCTCTTGGAGTTGGGAAAGCACGTCAGGATAAGAGCTCCTTAAATATTGATCTGAACCAACTTAATCAGCATTTCTCTTCTTCTTGTGGCATTGATGATGCCACAAAGTTGCGGACTAAGAATCAAATTTCAGCTTTACCCACTTCTGATGATCCTGCTTTTATTTTTAGTCAGATCACTGATAGTGATGTTAAGAAAAGTATTCGTGAGGTCAACTCTGATGCTGTTGGTACAGACTGTATTAGTCGTAAAATGATCATCCCTGTCATCGATATAGTGACTCCTATTATTAAATCCATCTTTAATTTCTCAATTTCCACTGGAAATTTTCCTTCTTCCTGGAAAGAGGCTCAAATTACTCCTATTCCCAAAAAAGCTAACCCTTCTGGACTATCGGACTTCCGACCCATTTCCATTCTTCCATTCCTATCAAAAGTCTTTGAACGTATTGTTCACCAGCAATTGAGCCTTTTCCTATCTAGATGGAGTCTGTTTAATCCATTTCAATCCGGTTTCCGGACAGGTCATAGTACGACTACAGCTTTAGTCAACATTACTGAGGATATTCGTCTCGGTATGGATAATCAACGTGTAACAGTGTTGACCTTACTTGATTTTAGCAATGCATTCAACAATGTTGATTTTGATCTCTTGTTAGCCATTTTAGCTTCTCTTAACATATCTCCTGAAGTGATTGACTGGTTTCATAGTTACTTGTTTGGTCGCCGGCAGCGGACGCGAGTTGATGATTCGTTATCTAACTGGTGCACGATCAATGCCGGTGTTCCACAAGGTGGCGTGTTGTCTCCTCTCCTTTTTTCAATTTTCATTAGTTCTATTACTCTCCAGTTATCTTCTCACTACCACCTGTATGCTGACGATCTCCAATTGTATGTACAGGCTAAATTGGTGGATCTACATCAGGCGATAGATTTGGTAAATAATGATCTAGATTCTATTGTGCAATGGAGTAAGTCGTATGGCCTGAAGGTAAATCCAGCAAAAACTCAATGTATAATAATAGGCAGTCAAAAGTTGGTCACGCGTATAGATTTTTCTACATTACCTAGTATTATTTTTGACGGTACTTGTGTACCTTACAGTGACAAGGTTAAAAATCTAGGTATCATTTTTGATAAATTTTTGTCTTGGGCTCCGCAAGTGAGTGAGGTGAGTAGGAAGGTGTTTGCGTCTGTCGGGTCTCTTCGTAGATTGTCAAATTTTCTACCCATACCAACTAAAATAACGCTAGCACAGTCTCTTCTTTTGCCAATTCTCGATTATGCTGATTCTTGCTATCTCAATCTAAATGAGGAGTTGCTTAATAAACTTGAGCGCATTCAAAATCTTTGTATACGGTTTATATTTGGACTCAGAAAATATGACCATATTTCTGAATTTCGCGAAAAACTCAAGTGGCTCCCGATCCGCCTTCGCAGGGATACTCACATTCTTTCTCTTTTATACTGTGTTCTATTCAATCCCACTACTCCTTTTTATCTCAAAGAGCGGTTTGAGTTTCTGAGTGACACTCATGATCGCTCTCTTCGCTCTAATGATAACCTAATTTTAAAAATCCCTTCCCATAATACCTCTTTTTCGTCGAAATCCTTTTCCGTTGAAGCTGCTAGGCTATGGAACTCCTTACCGTTGCATATCAGGCGTGCGCAATCTCTTGCAGCTTTTAAAAAGCTCATCAAAGCGCACTTCCTTCCTCCATGATTTACTTTGCGTCTTCTGGCTTTTATTTTATTTTACTCCCTTTTTGGCATAACATTTAGTATATGTATATAGATATTTATTTATATTAGTATATGTTTGATTGTATATAGGTATTGATTTTATTTTGTATTATATAATTATATATATATTATTATTATTAGTATTATATTAGTATAAATTATTACATTATTATTATTTCCTCCTAAATTTACGTACACCCTCGACTCACTAGGCTTAATTCCTATAAAGCGTGGTTGCCTGGAAGAGATCGCTTCAAAGCGATAAGGCCGCCATTTGTACCGATTTTCTTTAATTATTTTTATTGTTATTATTTAATGTATTTTTTTTTTTGGTGTACAATAAAGAATATTTCATTTCATTCATTTCAATACAACACATACATTACGTTACAAGTATTACACTAACTTGTAGGTCACAAGATGCGATGCGAAGCCGGTTGCTTCCATGCAAATTTGTCATTCAGCAAATCATCGATAGTGTAATAACCTCGACTTAACAAATGCGGTTTGTCTTTAAATTTATGTACTGGCAAATCTAGAAACTCTTTGGGAACCATGTTTAAAAGCGTAAAACTTGACCCCACAAAGGATTTCTGCACCTTGCGCACACGATATGACGCTGTTACAAGCTTATGTTGTAAGCGGTTTTAGTACATCGATTGTATCACTTATTTGCTAATAAAGATCAATGTTCCGTTGACAAAGACTATATTATTGTAAACTAGCTGACCCGGCGAACTTCGTACTGCCTTAATATGCAAAATTAAATGTATATTTTTCAATATTTCTGAGAGATTTTCTTAATATTTTTTTCCTTAAGAACCTTCTCCTAATAATAACAAATACAACAAAAAAAGAATTAGTGAAATCGGTCCAGCCATTCACGCGTGATGCCGTGACAAAGGAAAACGGGTTTCATTTTTATATATATATAGAATAGAATATAGAATAGATAGATAGATGTATTGTGAAGGCACTGTAATACACCAATCTCTTTAAATTAGATATAGTTACCAAGCCGTGGAGTCACCTGGAGTAGGGCTCCAGCTGAAAATCAGCGCAGAATGCTCTTGTAATTTATTGCAAGTTATTCTGCACCATGCTGAGCTGAAGCCTTCTTTCAGGTTATGCCACACACAACAAGTGTTGTCAGGGTGCCTCCTAGTACTTGACCATGAGTTTAATGCTCGGGTACTGAGGCACCATGGTAACATTTACCTTAAGGTATTGTAATGTATGGCACAATGGTGAGAATAAATAGATTTTCTTTCTTTCTTTCTTCTTTCAAATTTTTCACGAAGTGTTTCGCGTTTTTTTTTTCACGAAATTCGCGTGATCCGAGTTTATAAATAGAACGGATGGCTCTTTTCTGCAATATAAAATTGTTTGGATATCAGCTGCTCTGCCCCACAGTAACTTTTTTTACGATTAAACGTTAACTATTTTATTATGATTTATTATTTACCAATGCCTACTGTGTACTCACTGGAAGGAGAGCGCAGGGTCGGGGCGCGCAGGCGGCAGCGCGAGCCGCGTGACGCGCATGCGCACCGCCATCGAGCTGTCCGCCTGCAGCTCCGCCCACGAGCTCGCGTACTGGGGGGAGGACAAACGCTCCGTTTCGATTTTTTATTATTATTATTGAATTTAAAAAAAAAATAAGTTACGCCACATACAGCAATACATTGAAAATTAAAGCTGGTTTTAGAATTTGTAGCCGTAATAGGCCGTAGTCTAATTTAGGGCTGACAAAAATTATCAACCCAAATAATATAACATGCAATTTGAGATTTACCTTGAGACTTTTAAAAGTACCTAATTGTAAGACAATTGGCGGCGGCTATAACAGTTTTAAAGTATACCTACAGATTAAAGAGTGTAAAGTGTAAACTATTGTTAGCTCCTGATACTATTTATCAAAGACTAGCTGATGCCCGGGACTTCATCGGTGTGGGTTGTTTTTTTTTATGGTTCCCGCGGGAACTCTTGAATTTTCGGGATAAAAAGTAGCCTATGTGTTATTCCAGACTATAATCTATCTCTGTGTCAAATTTCATCTAGATCCGTTCAACCGACCTGGTATGACTGAGTAACAGACATTCATCCAAACTTTCGCATTTATAATATTAGTATAGATAACATCACTACGTTTAGTTCTTGCAATTGACGAGCGCGCGTGGAGTTTACTTGTAGTTGTGCACAATGGGAATGGGGAGGGACAGGCAAAGCTAATCTCAGATGGCGCCACCCTCGCTGGTAACTGTCAGGTTCATTTGCGTACTTATTTGAGGTAATAAGGCGTCCTATTTTAATTGAATCTGGGAAAAAACCAGTGTCTTTTCAGGTCTAAAGTGAGCGCTATCTAGCCGATGAACTGGGTTTCCAATTTTGTTGGCGCAAGGATTTGTACCATAGACTTCTTTTCTCATCAGCAGGAAAACGGTGTGCGCCTTTATTATCACATTTGAATGCACAGCATTTAGGCATTATAATGAATTAATCTAAGAAAATTAAACTATCTAGGGTGTGTGTGTGTGGGTGTACTGACGGGCGCGGCGGGCGGCACGCGCAGCGGCAGCAGGCGCACGGAGCCGGCGCGCACGCGCATGGCGAGCGCGACGCGCGTGGTGGCGGCGTGCGGCGCGCTCGTGTTGAGCTGCAGCTCTCCGCGCAGCGCACCCTCGCGCGCCGGCGCCACCACCGTCAGCCACGCCTGCGACCACGCGCCGCCCGCGATGCACTCCTGCGCGGGATAGACCCACCAGAATTAACGACTGAGATACTAAATATTATATACATCTGTATTGTTGTGCGAAATGGATGCGGGTGAATTGCGAAGCATACGAAAGAAGACATTTTTAGGATTTTTTTGGCGACCTAGAAAGCTAATTATCTGCATAACGGTCGTGGCGGTAGACAGACGTAAAGAAATCGCTTCAGTGTGATAGAATTCCTATTTTGGTCCTAACTGTCAATTCAAAATATATTTTTTGTGATTATAACAAGACACGTTCTCGTTTCGCGATAATATCATCAGTGACACCAAGCGGGGTCAACACGACGACATAAGTTGTGTGATTCACACAGATTTCGGTCACCTGTGCGGGCTGCGCGCGCGCGAACGTCGCCGCGGCGCCGGGCAGGCGGGCGGCGAGCGCGGCGACGCAGAGCGGCACGGGCGCCGGGTTGCGCAGGCGCACGCCCACGCGCCGCGTGGCAGACGTGCCCACCGCGCCCAGCTCCAGCAGCGTGTCGCTCGCGTTCGCCCAATCCCACTCCTGCCACACAGAGACAACGTGCACTTCAGTCAAACTACGTTCAGCCTGACTTAACCTAACTTCATTTTTAAACTTTAAACGCAAGATTACTACTAAACCGAGACATGGCATACAGTTTAAGATGGTAACGGCCTAACCTGGTAGGGGTATGGCAGTTATATTAAACCCTAGTCGGTTTCTACACGGCATCGTACCGGAACGCTAAATAAGCGATTTAGTGTTCCGGCGATACGTCTTTGCCGGTAGGGTGGTAACTAGCCATATTATAGGAGATAGCTGCACTATCGCTAGAAAGGCTGATGCAGTATTATGTGAGTGCTACGCTCTCCACTGATGACGATAGTGAAAGTCTGCCCGCATGCGGATGGGCCTTGTGTAGTGCGCCTAGTCGGTGTGCACGGTGAGCGCGCTGTCGAGCGCCAGGTCTGCGGGCGGAGCGGGCGCGTGCATTCGCACGTACGCCACGCTCGCCGTCAGCGGCAGAGTAGAGGCGCATACTCACAAACAGTATCTTCCCGCTGTAGGTGCGCAGCGGCACGGTGTAGTGCGCCTGGTCGGTGTGCACGGTGAGCGCGCTGTCGAGCGCCAGGTCTGCGGGCGGAGCGGGCGCGCGCATTCGCACGTACGCCACGCTCGCCGTCAGCGGCAGAGTAGAGGCGCATACTCACAAACAGTATCTTCCCGCTGTAGATGCGCAGCGGCACGGTGTAGTGCGCCTGGTCGGTGTGCACGGTGAGCGCGCTGTCGAGCGCCAGGTCTGCGGGCGGAGCGGGCGCGCGCATTCGCACGTACGCCACGCTCGCCGTCAGCGGCAGAGTAGAGGCGCATACTCACAAACAGTATCTTCCCGCTGTAGGTGCGCAGCGGCACGGTGTAGTGCGCCTGGTCGGTGTGCACGGTGAGCGCGCTGTCGAGCGCCAGGTCTGCGGGCGGAGCGGGCGCGCGCATTCGCACGTACGCCACGCTCGCCGTCAGCGGCAGAGTAGAGGCGCATACTCACAAACAGTATCTTCCCGCTGTAGATGCGCAGCGGCACGGTGTAGTGCGCCTGGTCGGTGTGCACGGTGAGCGCGCTGTCGAGCGCCAGGTCTGGGGGCGGAGCGGGCGCGCGCATTCGCACGTGCGCCACGCTCGCCGACGAGTGCGGCGCGAGCGTCAGCGGCGTGTGCGACACCATCTGCGGCACGTGCACCATCAGCGGGCGCGCACATCACACGTGAACAAGCTTTTCATCAAAACCCCGCGCCGGCTTCACACGGGTAACATAGCATATATATGCCGGGAGATGAAAGTTTCCAGTCGGCTTGATGTTCCCGACAACTTTAACAATCATCATCATATGAGGATGTCTCTCATCATTTATCATTTATCATAAGTTCAAAATTAATATAAAATGTAAACTCATTGAAAAATCTTATTAGCATGTAAAGGATTACATAAATGACAAAGAAGCTTGGCAATAATTACCTCTAATGGCTCTGATAGTTACTTTATTTATGGTAACGCATAACGCGACTCACGTGAAAGTACGGCGCGACGTCTTCGGGCATGTCGATCCCACGCAGTATGAGCGGGCGCGTGAAGTCGTTGTGCGCGCTCAGCTCGCGCTCGCGCCACGCGGTCGTGCCCTGCGCCACTATGCTGCGCACAACTTGTAGCTATTCAATGCTATACTTAGTGTGAGTGAATACCTTAATGATTGTATACTTGAATAAACTGTAACATTTTATTAACTAACTAGCTGATGCCCGCAAATAGGCATGATGACTGATTTTGAAAAATGGCCAGATTATGTTCGGAAGTATCTACTATTTCGAAAAAATATCTTATTTCAGCAGAAAAATAAGGTTTGGTAGATGAAATTGGCATTTGAAATTTAAATTTTAAAATTCACGCCAAAACGTTCGGCGGTGTCATGGCGTCGTTTGTGACGTCACTGTTATTTTTACCAATGTACTCTGTGCAGTGTGCAGTAAACAATAGTGTGATTGTCAAAGTTCGAAAATAATTGTGACGTCATTGTCGCTTCATTGGTGTTTTAACCAATATGGCGGATTGCTGTATTTTATAGTTTTATTTTATCAAAATAAATAGCAATCTTACTCGAAATAGGAAAAAAAATACGTTTTTTATAATCCATGAATCCAATTTTATTAGATAAATTTATAATTTCATTGATTCATTGTTACTGTCATCATGCCTATTCGTCCGCGTGGTTTAAGATTTTTTGAATTCCCTTAATTTTCCGGGATAAAAATTAGCCTCTGTCACTCTCCAAGTCCTCAACTATACCCATGCCAAAAATCACGTTACGAAATCCATGAACATTTTGTATGGGAAAATCAAGAGAAAAATGTTTTTTCTTTTATCTTATTTTTTCGTAAATTTTCCAATGTTTTTAATAGTTATTCTGCTATTCGGGACGGAAACAAATCAAAAACCATGAAAATCGGTCCAGCCGTTCTAGAGTTATAAGTGTTCGAACAAACCCGACTTTGTTTTATATATTAAGAAGATTTTTCATTTATAATATTAGTATTAATGATTATAATATACTAGCTGATTCCCGCGACTCTGTCCGCGTGGTTTAAGTTTTATTGGTTCCTGCGGGAACTCCTTAATTTTCCGGATAAAAAGTAGCCTATGTCACTCTCCAGGTCCTCAACTATCCCCATGCCAAAACTCACGTCGATCCGTTGCTCCTTTGCGGCGTGATTGAAGGACAAACCAACAAACAGACACACTTTCGCATTTATAATATTAAGTATGAGGTATGATTCTGTCCTTGTGAAGTGACTAGGGGATACTTGAACGTGTCACCCTAGGTATCCTAGAGCAATGGGGACTATCGTTTCTTTGCTCACCAGTTGGCGCCACTGTTGGTATAGCTGTCAAAGGCGACATAAATAAGATTGGCGCCGGAACAAAGTTTTAAATCTTGAATCTCATTAAGTTTATTAATTACTAGCGATCCGCCCCGGCTTCGCACGGGTAGCACTAATAATCCTAATATATACCTACCCAATATAGCCAGTGGGCAGTGGGCAGGTTACATTTTAATATTACATTGTAAGAGTACGCCCCGTCCTCATTATTTCTATGATATCTCATAAGCTATTCATCTAAATTAAATGGTGTAAAGGACAATTTTTATCTTAGTTAAATACTTGAGATGATTAATATATTTATTTTGATAAGGATTAATACTATGTCGGTAAAAACACCTTCGCAAGTAAAGCATTGGCTTAGACCAAATTTGAAAATCATAATAATGGTTATTGTGAGTCAACCTTAAAAGATAGATATATGCTATCGTGGACTATTTTTTTGAACTTTTTAAGAGGAACAATTTCACCATACATTGTTTTCGTGTAACTTTAACTATTTACGCAGCGCACGCCGCGTAAGCTCTCAGAAGAGACGATTTTTTCCGACTTAGTTCACATTATTGCAATTTTCGTAAGGATCTCTAACTTTTTTTGAAAATAAAATATAGCCTATGTTACTTGCTGATAATGTACCTAGCTTTCTATAGGTGAAAGAATTTTTAAAATCGGTTTAGAAGTTTTTGAGTTTATCCATTACAAATAAACAAACAAATCTTTCCTCTTTATAATAGGTATTAGTTTAGTTAAATAGTTAACTATCTATCATTATATCGAGTAGCTATGCCGCAATGTTGTGCAATTCCGTTTTAATCGGAAAAAAGAGGAGAACACATGTTTCCAAAAGATAAAACTGTTCTTAAACAGTGGCTAGTGGCGATTTGCAGGAATAACTATACCCGACAAAAAATTCTCGTGTTTGTAAAAAACATTTTAAAACCGAGGATTATGTGTTACCCAAAGAATCAAATAAGTACAGAAAATCGTAAGTAATTATCTTTCTTATTCATCTCCTAAATTAAATCCAAAAGTTGTACCTACCTAGTCAAGAGAGAAGAGAGAAAGGAAATTAAAAGAAAACGTGCAGAAAGAGCTCAACAACGTCAAAAAAAGAAATTTTTGCGCTTACTTATGCGCCTCTTTTTCTTAATTCCGCCTTCAAAACGTTCACATTAATCGCTAAATAATCCATATTTGCGATAATTTCACTATAGATTGGAGAAAATCGATATAAAAGAAGAACGGAAAATAAAATAAAAATAATTACACGAACCAGTATTGACAGTGATGAGATCCAGCAAGCTGAGGCAGACAGCTAGACTGGATCTTGTATATTTACAGACAAATCGACAATCAAAGACATAATTTATTCTAAATCTAAAAACCTAAAGACTAAAAATAGGTACTTAAAGTAGGCAGGAAAATAAAATATCTATATAACTAATACCAGAAGTAATTAAACAGATTCATTGCTGTATTGACATCTAAAATGATCCAGTACTTTCTTTCGAAACTTAGGAAAGTTATCACTAATGATGTCAATATCTGTGACCTGTGATCTAGAGCCTCGTTAAGTAATTTGTATAGAAAACCTAAATCTAGAAGCTTCCTACGGTCTACCAAAGTCAAAAGATTATAAAGTTGCAGCCTGGAATAATAGCTGGGGTTTTTATTACATGACTTATCGCCGAAACAAACATGATACAGGAAGCGCTTTTGTATTCGTTCTATCCTCATCGAGTGAAAAAAAATAATAAAAAAGCATAATGTTGTGGTAAGGGTACTGGGGCCATACTGCCACCGCTTAAAGCCATATTGTTTCATTATTGTTGACTTTCGTGTTTCAGAATTATAATCCTTATTTCAGGAACGTCAAGGCGCGTGACATCAAACTGATATATATTTTGAGTAATATTGCTCAAGTATTGCTATGAGCGTGCGTCTCCAGTAGCGTCGCGTCACCGCCCGCTATTACATTAAGAGATAGCTGCACTTATGGTAACTATCGCCAGGAAGGCTGATTCAGTATTAGGTGGGTGTACGGCACTCCACCGATTACGATAGTGAAGGTCTGCCCGCATGCCTTTCACTAGATATGGCCGCTCAAAGACGTGTTATGGTTACCAAAAATGAACCATACATACGATAATAATTGCTAATAATTATTTAAAGTTTATCACGGCTTTGAGAGGTGATATCTAGAGAACGGCCCGATCAATAGCGTCAGTTTTTATACTGCTTACATAGGTTCTTAAATACTGTACAAGAATCAGCCTTTCTAGTTATGGTTAATTTTTGGTAACCATAACATGTCTTAGAGCGGCCATATGTAGTGAAGGGCCCATCCGCATGCGGGAAGACCTTCACAATCGTCATCCGTGAAGAGCGTAGCACCCACCTAATAATGAATCAGCCTTTCTAGCGATAGTTACCAAAAGTGCAGCTATCTCCTATAATATATGGTCAGTGTCACTCACTCGAGATGCGGCGGCGTGAACCGTAGTGCGCCGCGCAGCACCCGCACGCTATAGGGCACTGCGGCGCGGCCGAGCCGCACGCAGCCCGCGCACCACGCCTCGTCGTGTCCTGTCGCGTTGTGTGCGCCGCCCGCGCCGTTCGCGAGCGTCGTGCCACCCGCGCCCGCCCACAGCTCCGCAACTGACCACCACAACAGAACACGTTAAGCTACACCTACCCGCCGCGCCGCTTCTATCAAATTTCATACAAATGTATGTACAAGCGACAGGACGCCAGGTATACAGAGGCGACGAGGCGGCGAGGCGCGGACACCGCTTACGTCCAAGGCCACACCGCCGCCGCGCCTCTCGCATATACCCGCGCCTCAAACGACCGCCCATAGAAAGGAATTTAAAGTTTTCAGAGTTCAAGTATATATGTGAGTTTCTTAACTCCACCAACTACGCAAAATAAAACAAAAAAGTTAACTTCTTTCTTCCAGTCCGTATGACATCCTTTATTTCACCCCTTTTGCCTTGAAGCATTGCTTTGTCTAGACGTTGTTGTCAACCGAGTGCATGAAGTATGTTGCTTGAAAGGCCGATACTTGATAAAAGACTAAGTGCCAATTTCACCAACTCCGCGTTACGTTTAACCTAGGATTAAAATTGATATTTTGACAGATGTTATGTAGTAATTCTGTCAACTTTTCAAATTTAATCCTAGGTTAGACGTTATTCGGAGTTGGTGAAATCGACACTAAGAGATAGCTGCACTTTTGGTAACTATCGCCAGAAAGGCTGATTCAGTATTAGGTGGATGTAGGGCTCTCCACTGATGACAAAAGTATAAGTCTGCCCGCATGCGGATAGGCCTTTCACTAGATATGGCCGCTCAAGGACGGTTTATGGTTACAAAAATGAAACATAACTAGAAAGGCTGAAGTATTAAAGTATGCGCAGTACCTATGTAAACAGTATAAAAGCTGACGCTATAGATCGAGCCTTTCACTAGATATCACCTCTCAAAGATGTTATCAACTTACATACTGTAAAAAAATATTAGCAATTATTATGTGGTCACGTTGATTGCACTTCATAATTTTTAATAGCAATCGACGTGACCACATAATTGCTAATTTTTTTACAGTAAAATTTTTAGTACAGTTGATAATGTCTTTGAGAGGTGATATCTAGTGAAAGACCCGATGAATAGCATCAGTTTTTATAATGTTTACATAGGTACTGCGCACACTTTAACACTGTACAAGAATCAGCCTTGCTAGTTATGGTTCATTTTTGGTAACCATAAACCATCTTTGAGCGGCCATATCTAGCGAAAGGCCCATCCGCATGCGGGCAGACTTTCACTTTAGTCATCAGTGGAGAGCCCTACATCCACCTAATATTGAATCAGCCTTTCTGGCGATAGTTACCAAAAGTGCAGCTATCTCCTTATAATATAAGTTTAAATAAATAATCGATTTTATGTTATGTATTACTATGTATTCTCATGCTTTCCAGAGACCTTTAAACGGCTGAACCGATTTTTAAAACAAAGGTTTTAAGTTTACTAGCAAATAGATTTAAGTTACATGTATCCACTAACACTAATATGATCCTTGTGGGTCGATTTTTTTTTACTAATTTAACAAATAACGAAATCAAAATCGCATGTTAAAAATACGCGATGTTAGTGCATTGCATTACAAAAGAGCAAGTAGCACTCACAGTTGAGCGTCAAGCGCGCCACCTTAATGAAGTCCTGGTGCGGCGCCAGCACGGCGCGCAGCAGCGCCAACGACGCGCCCGGCGCCGCGCCGCCTGCGCACACGCCACAAGGGTTAGTTGAGGCTCCAAGTGAAAGGACCGGGGCATAAAATATTTGAACGTGTCACTAAGAACCCTCGAGCACCGCGGAGAAAATTGAGGTAGCGTGATTGAGGTTTACGTGGCGATAGCTATCAATTTCACTGCCGCAGCGTTTGCCCCTTCATGTGAATTCTTATACTTTCGATTTGCGGGAAAAGCGATTGCGATTGATTATTGGACAATTGCTAATTGAATACATTACTATTACCATACTATTACATTACCATTACTATTTCGTAAACATTTTCTATACTTTATAAGTGTATATATTTTTTGCACACTGTTTCTGTCAGTAGATTACGTACCTACGGGAAAGTTTTCTCTTCTAAAAATACAGCTATTCGTTCAAAATAAATGATCTATGATTATATTTAATATAGTGTTGTGTGGTCA
Organism: Erebia aethiops; assembly: GCA_923060345.2. Classification (NCBI taxonomy): domain Eukaryota; kingdom Metazoa; phylum Arthropoda; class Insecta; order Lepidoptera; family Nymphalidae; genus Erebia; species Erebia aethiops. The sequence continues at coordinate 14,099,026 of OV281081.1, read as the reverse complement.
ATGCGTAACGGTAAGCGCGCGTACCGTTGACGCGCGCGGCGGCGGGCGTGGCGCAGGGCTCCGGCGGCGGCGCGGCGCGCCAGCAGCCGGCGCCGCTCACCGCGCCCTCCAGCGGCACGCCCGCGCTCGCGCTGTTCGCCAGCTCCAGCTCCACCTGCAGCACACAGCCGACACTCATGTTATGTGTCGAGGCGACAAAATAAAATTAAGTGAAAACGAATATTTAAATAATTTAAAAAAAAACAAAACATAATAATAATAATAATAATAAAAAATTCAAATGTAAACCTTAAAACTAAGATATTAAGTTTAATTTCGAATGTACTATATTTATATTTAAGACTTTTTGTCTTCGTAACAACGCGAGGCATAGCACTTATTGACCGAGCGAAGCGAAGGTCTCTGAGTCTACTTGAGTGAATTTGCACTTGTCCGTCCGTCCGTCTGTCAGAGCATTATAACTTCTGAATTACTGAACGTAATTACTTCAGCTTTGAATATAATATGTAAACCAATGGCCTCCAGCCGAATATGGTAATAAAAAAAAGTTATAAAAATCTTTATTTCAGGGGGGCTCTCATAGAAGCGAATGCGAAGTAAAATATTTTTTATGGCGTTACAAAGGGTTGCGGTATATCAATTTAAAGATAATTAGGAATAGAGTCCAAAACATTTTTTTATTATTTTTCCCCTAAAATTGACGAAATGGGGGGCTTTCAAAGTGGAGATTTTCTAACGTCCAAAGTTGACCTCAGAACTGAGAACTCTAAATTTTCTGAAAGGCTGAGCCTGAAACTTGATCAATTATTATTTGAATTAAATCCTGTACTCGAACAACAAATACTAAAATTAGATAAATATTGTAAGGAAACGAAATTATTTAATTTTTAATGAGCTTCAGTATTTTTAACAGAACTTCAATGTTCAAACTTCTTTGATGTCAATAGATGGCGCCGCGAGGTCTCAGTTCGGGGCGAACCACTAGTAAACCTAAACCTTAAAACTAAGGCATTAAAGTATAATTACGAATGTACTATATTATTATAGGTACTTAAGACCTATTGTCTTAAGAAGAACGGTGTCGGTCTCGCGTATTCCACTTTTTTACCCCCTACCAAAAGGTGCTCAACGCGCCTAAAGAAGTGTTCACTTCAATAACATTCACTTTAATAAAATAATAATGTATTGCGGCGCGTGCTCACCGTGTGCGCGGGGTCGCGGTGCCCGCGCGCGGCGAGGCGCACGTGCGGCGGGCGCGCGTACTCGCCCGGCGGCACCACGCGCGCCTCCACGCCCACCACCAGCCCGCCGCCCGGGATGTTCGCCTTCACCCTGCCGGCGACGCACGTGCACGTTACACCTGGCTCTAGCACCGCAGAGAGCGCACCGGACGGGCGACACGTACCTCACGTACGCAGTGAGCGGCTGGTGCGCGGGCAGCCCGGCGGGCGCGACGCGCAGGCGCACCAGCGTGCGCGTGGCGCGCGGCGGCACGGCCCAGGCGGCGCGCGGCGCGCGCTCTCCGCCGCGCGGCAGCCGCAGTCCCAGCCACGAGCCCGTCGAGTACACCTCGCTCACTGCACAACACCACACCGCACCAAGGTTACTAGCGATACCACTCGCGTGCTATGACTTATCAGACCTAACTACCGGTACACGTATTATAGAATCCAATTTTTCACGTTTTGTTATACATATTTTACGACCTGTTTACATTTGATTATTCCATTTTTTTTAAATCTTTATTCGGGAAGATTGTTCCTTATGGAATATGTCGCTCCGTAGAGCTTCAAAAAACGGTACACTAAATCTTAATAAACAGAAGACACATTAAGTATACAGCATCTTTCAGCAGCATCGAAGAGCAGTTGCTAATCCAAGATGTAAGAGGTTCCCACTGGAAGGTGTGATACCAGATTCCTTGTCTCGCGAACGTTGGCCAAAGAACGTTGATTGTTGGGTAAAGAAAAAATTTTTCTAGGAAGAAGTGTGTATATATGTGAATTTGAACTAATTATGTTCATTAATGCATTAAAATTTATAGGGCTGTGACCGACGAACGGACAGGCGGACAAGTATGTGGTACCTTGTATGGTGGTCCCCATGGGATTGTAGAGCGTGAGCTCGGGCTCCAGCGTGGCGTTGAGCGGCACGCGCAGCCCCACCAGCGGCCACACGCCGTACGGGCTGGCCACGCCCGTGGCCGACACCTGCACACGCCACCACACACACCTCACTATTACTACACTTGTGATGGTAAGCATAGACAGAATTTAAGCGCGAAGGCGAAATCTGGAAGCCTTGTGGCGCACAACAAACGCACAGATATACCATGCTCACCATAATTGGGAACCGTAAAGATGTAAAAAGAGGGCGCTTAAATGGCTATTTTTAAAAATATGTTTATACGACGAAAATTTCAAACCAATTTGAACTTTAGCCATACTCGTCCCTTTTTCTGCTGGTTTTACATTTTACGTGTTTACACACGCCCTCATACAAAGTTTTCAGAATGTTGGTTAATAAGTGTGTATAACAACGCATCAATACTAAAATTCAAATACATCCAGGAGAAGCTTAGAATATTTCGACCACATTGACCGAAAGAAGCCAAAAATACCTTGAAAAACTTATGGGGACAAAAAAGCCGGAAAGAAGCCCTGGGGTTGTAGAGTATGATTCGGCAAGTCTGATCTTAGGAGTACCGATTGCAAATTTGAATTCAAGATTCGTAACACCTAGCTAAGAACAGATTCTCAAGTGTAGATCAATATAATGTTGGACGGAGTTGTTCTTAGGTGATGTCGGTTTGTCAATACGGGCGCAAGTTGGATGGGCATTAGTGGAGTGAGGGGTGAGGGGTGAGGGGTGAACACGTACCGGGTACTTGTGCACGCCGAGCGAGGTGTGTATGTAGAGGTGCGCCGAGACGGGCCCCTCGTGCCGGCCGAGGTACACCACGTGGAAAGTCGTGTTGCCCGCCGGCGGCAGCTTCTGCGCACACCGCACGGGACAACATTCACCAACCAGTATCACAAGTCACAACCATGGTTCTTACACGACACATTCATACATTTTAACATTTTTAACAGATTTTTAACACAGTGTAAAATTTAGTTGACAAACAAAATCCGTTCACCATATGGGAGCTACGATGTTATACATATACACCGTTAAACATTGAATGCATCGTCATCTATAGCTTGTTCATCAAGAGTCTCCGTTCATAATGAAATCTTCAGGCTGCTGCACGCTGAGCTGCGGCGCGATGCGGAGCGACGCGGTGCTGTACGCGAGCGTGCGGCGACGCAGGAAAAGTTCGAGCTTGACTTCCTCCAAACCAAGTCAAAATACGAACTTTTCCCGCGCCCGCTCCGCTCTTTATACTTCTAGCTTCTTCTGCACTCTTGCGTTCCAATCTTCTAAGGTGTTCCAAACTGATCTAATAAGCCGCCTTTAGGGTTCAGTCGTGTTCATAACATAAATAGCTCAACGTGAGTGATGTTACAGATAGCTTAAGTACTTACATTCATAACATTATATTAATACACAATATATAAAAATGAAACCCGTTTTCCTTGGTCACGGCATCACGCGTGAATGGCTGGACCGATTTCACTAATTCTTTTTTTGTTGTATTTGTTATTATTAGGAGAAGGTTCTTACGGAAAAAAATATTAAGAAAATCTCTCAGAAATATTGAAAAATATACATTTAATTTTGCATACTAAGGCGGTACGAAGTTCGCCGGGTCAGCTAGTACACAATATATCAACACACATTTACATAATAAATCTTATGTAACAGCTACATAATGTTTACATGGTATTTAGTATATTTACATAAACTGGATATAACATGCAGACTCGAAACCGCAGTTGCGGATAAAGTGGCTAATTTTGTTGTAAGCACTTTCTAAATTGAACCGTCTCAATGTAGTGCTATAGTTTTCAGCAGGAAACTTTAGGTACGGCAGGGATATCGATACTCTGCCCAAGTAACACAAAAGTGCTGCATATCAACTGAATCACAGTCCATATTGGAAACTTTAGCTGCAAAACTTGCTATATATTAGCTGAATAAAAGCTGAATAATAGCATCCTCAGAAGATATAACTCTGATTTGGGCACAAATTATACAGCAACTAGCTGATTAACTGCCTACAACTGCGTTATATAAGCATTTAATAAGCATTTACAAAGGTAACGGTCGCCCCAAGAGCTGAACATCGGCTGATACAGAGAGTATGTTTTACCTATTATGCAGCTCAAACTACAAACCAGCACCCTTTTTACGCTTTTATGCAGTTAAAAGAGCACGAGCGGCGAAATCCATACTAATATTATAAATGCGAAAGTGTGTCTGTCTGTCTGTCTGTCTGTCTGTCTGTCTGTCTGCTACGCTTTCCCGGCCCATCTTTTCAACCGATTTTGCTGAAATTTAGTACAGGGGTAGATGGTATCCCGGGGAAGGACATAGGCTACTTTTCATCCCGGAAAATTAAAGAGTTCCCGCGGGAATTAAAAAAAACTGTCTCTTAACCCGATTTTGATGAAATTTGGTACAGGGGTAGATGGCATCTCGGGGAAGGGTATAGGCTACTTTTTATCCCGGAAAATTAAAGAGTTCCCGCGGGAATCAAAAATCTTAATCCACGCGGACGAAGTCGCGGGAATCATCTAGTTGTGAATAAATATTAATATTATAAATGCGAAAGTGTGTCTGTCTGTCTGTCTGTCTGTCTGTCTGTCTGTCTGCTACGCTTTCCCGGCCCATCTTTTCAACCGATTTTGCTGAAATTTAGTACAGGGGTAGATGGTATCCCGGGGAAGGACATAGGCTACTTTTCATCCCGGAAAATTAAAGAGTTCCCGCGGGAATTAAAAAAAACTGTCTCTTAACCCGATTTTGATGAAATTTGGTACAGGGGTAGATGGCATCTCGGGGAAGGGTATAGGCTACTTTTTATCCCGGAAAATTAAAGAGTTCCCGCGGGAATCAAAAATCTTAATCCACGCGGACGAAGTCGCGGGAATCATCTAGTTGTGAATAAATATTACTCCATATATTCTTTAATATATCACACTATCTCGATATTCTGCAGCATTGTTTATTTATGCGCACGTCCATCATACAATGTGACATATATGTCCATAGTTAAAGTTAATAATTCATTTTCGGTAAGTAAAACTTGTATTTGTTTTATTAGTGCCTGAAATTTGATAGGGAAAGCAAGTTTATTGTCAAATATCATATACTTTTAGACCAAAATTTTCACGCGCTCTCGAAATATAACTGTTTCCTAGGAAATCCTATTATACAATGGATTGTAATATTTTAAAAATGCCAGCAATTTCTTAATTATGGAACATTGAATATGACGAAAAGCTTTTTACATAAAAATTATTAAAAACCTTTTTCAAATCCAGTAGATATTTTCGTAGACAAAATAAAAAGAAATAGTAAATATCATAAATATTGTAGTTTAGAACATGGAAAATGGTGGACAAGCAATGTGAACCGTAATAATGCCAAATAAATGCTTTAAGAGCTATATTCAGATGCGAGGGGTTAAGTTAGCTGATTAAATGCCTACGGCAGTACAATTATTCAGCCCAAGTAGGGACAAAGAGGTACAAGTGATTAGTTTTATACCAGTTTGCTGTAATTTAACACCATATACGTTCACCCAAAGTGAACATGTGGGCTAGATAAGTGCAATTCTTAGAGTGCGTATTACAGCTGATTAAAACTGAAAGTTCAACTATATGCAGCATTAAGCGATAATTGAATTCACAGAATAACTGATAACATTATAATAACTCACATATGGTCTGTTAAAATGCAAACATTTGAAGGATACACATGTGACCTTTTATTCAGAAAATAGCTTAGTTTAGAGTCCATAAAGTACTTTAATGTAGCTGAAAGTAATAAAAATAGCTAAGAGCTGAATAACATGACCTGCGGACCTGATAGTAACGCTCGCAACATTACAGCGGTGCCTTCGTGGTGCCTTAATAAAGTCAATGTACAGCAGAAAGTGTAAAATTAAGCTTTTAGAGTAACGGTGGACTCTAATAAGTCTTCCTAAACGCTTAAATTACCGATGTGGACCTCATGTGACATCTTTTAATGCAGTTTTGTGTTACTTGGGTGAGACCTGTCGTTTAAACTGGTAGCTGTGTAGTACAAATTATATATATTTCAGTAGTGCCACAAACTTATCTGACCCGGTGACAACGTCGCTAGTACAATATTAAAAATAAAATACAAACTTATATTAAAAATAAAATAAAAACTTATCAGGCATAAAAATAAGTTCCGATTTTGGCCACCGGGCTAGGTAGGATGGTGGGACTATTATTATGATTGACATATATGTATAAGTAGTTCTTCGTAATATTGGCTGAAATATGAAATAATATGGCAATGTTTTACACTTAACTCACGCCATGACTGATATTGTGGCCCGTGGCACTAAAACCCTACAGAAATCGAGAAACGATAACATGTCAAGAGTCATATACTAATACAACGATAATAATATACCATTCGGAGGGTTATCTTAATTCCGGTGCTGTAAAGTGATTGAATACATAATATACCTGAACATATTAGCAGCGATAGCGCGTGCACAATAAACAGGTATCGAGAGATAACTAATTCCCTATTGTAAATATTGGCCGAGACCTTCGGTTTTATTGTGTGAACCATGTATAAACGATTGCAAATATTGTATTGTGCCAAACAAGCAAAAAGTCACATGCCTACATCAAGAATCTGTTAATCATTGACTGTCAAGAAAATCCAGGGGAATTTGTTTCTTTTGTTAACCTTGACCTTTAAGATGAAGAAAATGAAGAAGTTCAGCATCATCATCGTCGTGAACGGCTCACTGGCCACTAATGAGCACGGGTATCCGGAGTTTAATCTTACAATAAAAAATGTTGCGGTCGTAGTCCACCACGCTGCGCGCGTGCGGATTGGCAGCTACACGCACCTTTGAGAACATTATGGACAACTTTCAGGCACGCAGGATTTCTTAAAAAGCACTATTCCGTTAAAAGTGGTACGTGTTACTGGGGATAGAACCCCAAATTCAATAAATAGGCGGCTGAACTATAACCACTGGGCTATCACCGGCGCTGGCTAAACTGGCTTAGATTCTAATTTATAGATTCAGCGCGGAAACTAAGTTATATTGCATTTGCAAGATCTTATGTTTGTCAGTATTGTACTTACTCGTGAGCAATAAATAGTTACTTTCTTTTCTTTAAATACATAACGCGTACGTATGCCTTATTATTACGCCACGATAAGAAAATGATAGAAACACTGCAGTTCGCTATGCGAAAATCTCAAGCTTTCTTCGGCTCATGGTCACGTCACATGTGCAAGTGACATGATTTGGTGGCGTCAGTCATCAGTTGTCATTACAAGTAGGGTCAGCGCAAGGCCGGTGCCATGCCTCGCCATTACCTTAAACGATAAGGAGTATGTCGCGTCGCTACAACAGTACGCGCAGTACCGCGGGCAGACTGAATTTTACTTATTGAATGAATAAACTGACTACTTAACTGTAGTACGAAGGGTGTACAATATTTCCAACTGGTGTTGATTCGGTTTTCATCACCTCTAAACATTGTGATATATCATTTTCACAGTATTACTCGTGCTAACGCATAGTTATGTAGTAATCCTTTAGACATTATGTCAACCGAATAAGACCCAATTTGCTACAAAAGGAATCAACAGTTCGCAGAAACTGACCTATGGATCATAACGGCCAGCGTATTATAATATTAGGTCGACGATATGTCGAATATTAGGTGGATGACAAACGATAGTAAGTAGTTCATCGATCTAATACTGTAAGTTAGTCGTTAACTGTGTATATGGTGCAAAAGAACTTCATCGCATGATCTATTTGACGTCTGCGCTGGGTCTAGCCTCTAATGCAAGAATATAGTGTTTTGCGGATAAACATTTGGTACACCGCAGGCTGCAGCTCAATTGTAAGCGCATTAGCGACCATCGTAGTACCGGTTATTTCTTTCAATAATTACGATCCTTTCTTTCGGTAGCTTTGACCCAGTTCCGGCTGTTCCGGCGCGCGGCGGTCCGCAGCCGGCGCGGAACTGGTTCGAGTGACGACGAGGCGGCGCGGACAAAAAACTGCTGCATCCTTGTTTTGCTACATTATGCAACACAAGACATTATTACTGCATACCTAACTACCATTCAGAAGCTCTACGTAAACTTCTTAAAAAAAATTTTAATTCCCATACTTATGCGGTCTTTTTCAATATTTACGTACTCGTTGCAGCAACTGTAGCAAATAAATAAATACATTAGCGGTGAAGGAAAACATCTTGAGGGAACCTGTATACCCGACCTCGGTCGTCCTACACGTGCGACGAAAGCGACGCGAAGCAATGCGACACGATACGACTCCATAAAAAATGTCAAACTGATCTAAGCGACAACGTAGACCACGTGAAGGGTCAGCTACTGTTTGATATTGTCGCGTTGTCGCAGACGTTAGACAGGGCCTGAGAGTTCTCCATAATGTTCTCAAAGGTGTGTAAATTTCGCCAATTCGCACTTAGCCAGCGTTGTGAACTATATGGCCTGGACCTTTCTCATTATGACAGAAGACTCGTGCTCCATAGTGGCCCAGGAATGGGTTTATTTATATTAGGTCATATCATATACGTATCACCTGGTGATGACTAATTCTAGATTATCGCCGTACATGATATTCTAAAGCACCAGAAGCTTTTGTTATTGTAGTAATAGAGTGCTTTTATAGAAAAGTATTCAAAAGCTCGTAAAAGTTTATTTGAATAAACAAACATTGCTGTTCATTCGAGTTTGAGTAACCTTCGAATACCAGATAAATCCCCCACTCGTTACGCATACAGTAAAGGATTGTGTGTAACAGACGCTTTATCCATACTTAATATTATAAATGCGAAAGTATGTCTATCTGTCTGTCTGCTACGCTTTCACGGCCCACCGGTTCAGCCGATTTTGATGAAATTTGGTACAGGGATAGGTTGTACCCCGGGGAAGGACATAGGCATTTTTTTATCCCGGAAAATAAAGGAGTTCCCGTGGGAATCGAAAAAACTTGAGAAACGCGGACGAAGTCGCCGGCATCATCTAGTTATCTAATAAGTTTATACACGAGTCACTAATAATAATGTAATGAAAAGCTTCATACAAAATTAATCTCATCATACAACATAATAATATAAGTGCGAAAGTGTGTTTGTTTGTCCTTAAATCACGTCCCAAAAGAGCAACGGACCGACCGGAGCGAACGGATTTTTTGCACGGGTATAGTTAAGGACCGGAGAGTGACACAGACTACTTTTTATCTCGGAAAATTAAGAAGTTCCCTTGGGAATTAAGATAACTTATTCCACGTGGACTTCTCGGGCATCAGCTAGTACTCAATAAATATGCCTCTAGAAGTTGCGTAGACATAGGGAACCGTTTCACGGGCAGCAGTATACATTTGTACAACAACAGCTCTGTATTTATAGGACGTGTGCACTCGCCACTGGGGTCACGGGCCGCTATCGCTCGCGTGGTGTGGACACTGGACAGGACAGTCGCACAGTGGGCAGCGTCGCAGCAGCGGTAGCGTGACGCGATAATGCAACCGCACACCTACATACTGACATGATAACTACGCCTCTGATACTATGTTCAATTGTATTGATGTCATCAACAAATAAACAATAACATTGGGTTGATGGTTAATATTAATGTGATTGTCACATTTGCACTGCTGAATATGGTTATTGATGGTTGGCTGCAATAGTGTTTTAAAATTTACTAGCGGATGCCCGCGACTTCGTCCGCGCGTCGTAACTAACTAATTTTTCCATATTTTCTCACCGTTTAAACCTTCCCTGGGCTACGACAAACATTTCAAAACCAAAATCAGCTAAATCGGCCCACCCGTTTCCGAGTTCTAGCGAGACAAACGAACAGCAATTGATTTTTATATATATATAGATAGGCCACCAGAGAAATTAATTATTTACATGTTTTATTGCAATCAACCATCCAGGGGCCTTGTTATGTGAAAAATATTCCTACCGTGCGCTGTGTCATGATCGCAGTCAACTCTGGTTAATAACTAGTTGCTCTTCTGCTATTGATCAAATTCATAGTTGCAGCAGCAATACCATAAATTCAGGAAACAGCTGCAGGCGAATACGGACAATGCGCTCTAAGTAAGCGCTAAATAGGTATTACAAAATACATGAATATTACATAATCAAGAATAAAAAAATGTGTAGATAAAATTTGGAGTTCTTTAGTAATATGAAACAGGTCCAAGCTCGGTGGCAGCAGTAAGAGGTGACACAACGTTCCCGTCAGCTGCCGCCGAGCTGGGTGCTGTGGATGTGACTGTGGACACCTTGGAGTCGAAGAAGGAGGCGTGGAAGTCAGGCGTGGTGCCGGCCACGGAGGCGAGGTGCAGCGTGGTGTTGGCGCGGTTGGTGAGCGTCACGGCGTGCGCGTGCGTCGCGCCCAGCGCCACGCGCCCGAAGCGCAGCGCGCGCGGCCACGCCGCCACGCCCTGCTGCTCCCCGTCCGCGCCCTCCTCCGCGTCCCATTCCTGCAGCCCGACACACACGACTGTACACAGACAGCTTGCACGTCCAATGTTTGCTATTCAAGCACAATAAAATACTTAATAGTGGACTTTTAAGCTCGCCGTTGGGGGCCAAAACTTTCGCCCACTCACCAGTTGCCCTAAGTGAGCACTGAAAACAACACAATGCAATATGACTACATACAGAATGACAAACCTATGTATGCAACAACGTGAAGGGTCAGCAACCTACTGATACCGTCGCGTTGTCGCGTATGTCGGTGAAGTAAGACAAATGGACCCATGGAAGACCATGGAGACTTCATTTTCGAGTTGCTGTTTGATGCCATAGATCCAAATTCCAAATGATCACAATGGTTGACAAACGCTCAAAATGGCATGACCGCAAATGACTTAAAGCTGTGAATTATGGTGGACATGGAATTTCCATGGGTTGACTTTGCCCCAGGCTTAAAGATTCACTCATGATCAAATTTTGATTTTATAACGAGACTTTAGTCATCAAATGGCAAGCATGATGTGGAGAATTATCATAGACATGCATACTTTGCCTTATGTGATTTTCAATACTATAAATAATTTACAAATAATAATATTAATATACAAATTTTACACTTCTTCCAGTTAATTTAGCTTAGTTCAAAATAGGTCAACATAATATATGGCCACTATATCCAGTTTGTCCAAGGGCACCTTACTGCAAAAGCTCTGTCGAGAGTGGGGTGAGCTCTGGAGCTTATCAGATCATCTTCGTAAGGGATTCTAGTTTTGTATATGTCACCATAAGATTGTAAAAACCGTTAGATTGTAATCTAACTAGCGATATTGTAAACTGTCAACAGATTACAATTTAATGCATTATTTTTTGGTAGATTGTAATTTGTTAGGTATATTAACCTAGTAAAACCTAAGTGCCTAAGGGCACTACCTGGTTAATTATGTCGAAACCTAACCTAACCTACAAGTAAGAGACAAGAAAATGTAAATACAATGAATGTTTCAAAAATTGACACTCAGAACATTGAACGGTTCACAATCTGTCGACAGTTTACAATATCGCTAGTTAGATTACAATCTAACGGTTTTTACAATCTTAAGGTGACATATACATTCATATCAACATAGTTCATATGCATTGTGTATATACATATTTAACCAACTGTTCATAAAGATATATGCATTGATCAAGTCATTTGTTGACTGCCAATTCAGTTCATTTGACTAACAAATAAATACAAGCACTACACCTTCAGATTGTTTATGAATAAATAATTACATTAGGACAGAATTCTAATAAAGATCACTCAAGTATTCTCATATTCATTGTTTATTCAGAAAAATGAATAACAATGAATTATTTGTGTCTGGCTGTCTGTTAAAGTAATTAAAGCTTCAAGTTAAGACATAAATTTCACTGACTTTTAGAATGTGTAAAGAATCTATTCCGCCCTGCTTTTAATGGAATTTTTGACATGCCCACATAAATCTGTTAACAAAGCAGCATACACAAGTTAGTTTAAAATAATAATTACCTGAAATGTGATGCCTTCTACAAGAGAATCATGAATTGATACACCTGCAAACAAAAATATTACTTATTTGAAACAATAGAATACTGAGTAATATCTTCTATAGCATTCATTGTTTTTCTTCTTACTCAGAATCTCAAATGTAATGATTTTCAAAATTAATAGGCATAATAGGTGCAACTTCAGTTTATTTTTTAATTACAAAGACAGTGAAAAGTGATTCAGTTGTAAGATTACTAATGAGTGTGACTTAATTAACAGGATTACAATAATACGTGATTAAATCGTTAAATCTGAAGTGCGCGGCGCGGCGGGCGCTGGCAAGCGGCGCATCGCCTGCACAGTGCACCGCGCGCTGCACGCTTGCCGCTGACGCAGCCTCCCTCACGTCTCCGCTTTGACGGAAATATCCGCGGTTCCAATGGAAAAACAAAACCGACAAATAAGTCCGGCCCCGATCAAAAATAACATCACACCGCTCCCGACGACCCGCCGAGCGACATGCCAAATATTTGAATTCCCTCATACCTATCGTCCAGCTCGACTTACTTTATACTTAAATTATATTTTCTAGTTGTTTTCTAGTTTTATCACGATATACGTAAACAAATAATTTGGAAAATAATGGTAAAACATTGCAATCGATTTTACCATGGCTCTCTCCCTGGGCTGTCAGCTTAGTATTGACCGATAAATCCAGCAAAGTCAGTAAGAAAATATAGCACCACAAAATATTTCGAAACATTTTCACAATTTCTAATACTTGAACTATTTAATCACATTTCCACGCAAATCGATATATTTTAACGTAACACTCAGTCTCAGTTTCCATTCACAAATTCTGATTTCTGAAAATTCACGAGATGTGCGTGAGCGTCCGCGAAACGTCGATCACTCGATGCAAACCAGTGTTGCCAGTTGCCACTTGCTAGCTACATGCATATTGCGCAGTTCCGAAGTTTCGGCCATGATAGAAAAAGTTCTACCTTTTCAGGTTAACATTTTTTTTTTTTTTATCAACTACAAGCTAGCCCTTGACTGCGATCTCACCTGATGGTAAGTGATGATGCAGTCTAAGATGGTAGCGGGCTAACCTGTTAGGGGCATGGCAGTTATATTAAACCCACACCCCCTCAGTTTCTACACGGCATCGCACCGGAACGCTAAATCGCTTGGCGGCACGTCTTTGCCGGTAGGGTGGTAACTAGCCACGGCCGAAGCCTCCCACCAGGCCAGACCAGGGAAAATTCAGAAATTATAAATTCCCAAATTGACCCTGCCGGGGATCGAACCCGAGACCTCCGCACGTTAAGACAACAGCGCTACACACTGCGCCACGGAGGTCGTCAACATTACACAATTAAAAGGTACAATTTCCAATTTCCTATGAGAATAGCAATTTTCCTGCTGTAAGAGGCCTATCGACAAAAGTGCTATTTTTGATAATAGTTACCAATTTATTTATCGTAAAGTTTACGTATAAGCATATAGTATACAAAAGTGGTATCTTTGGTTCGGCCGAACTTCTTAATACTTTCATCAAATTATTTTATCGGAAGCTCCAAAATCAAGACCAGAAAATAAAGTCTGGACACCCCGTCCCCGATCCAACGCAGTCTTGTCTGCCCTGCTCCGAAACTGTTTTTTGTAAAGCTCGAAGCCCGAAACTTGTGAAGGAGGTCTTGAACGAAGTTCGAGTACAATCCCCTAAGTCACCCTACAAACTTGTATAAAATATTGCGGCAGGCGGCTGAAGATGGGTATTAAAATAGTTAATTTATGGTCAGCCGTGCCGCAGCCGTGTTGAAGAACCTAGCGCAGCAGTAATCCGGCTCAGATCCGGCTAACCATCGGGCTGCCTGTTTATAAAACGCATGGCGGATTCTACGATTTTGCGGCGACATGTAAACCAGCGGCAACACCGATGGTCCAACGTCAGTCTCCTAGTCTATGACTGGTCTATGACCAATATATCATTGATAGAAAGTTGAATTTTTTTTTTTTTTTTTGAATTTTTTTTTTCTACGTAAGTACTTCGTACAACTACTTACTAATTCCATGTAATATCTATAGTCGCCCTAGTAAAATCCTTTGATTAGGTCCATTGAAAAAATTCTACATCAATGATTAGGTCACACATTTATATAGGGAAGCAGATTCAATATAATAAAAAAATAGCGTGGCAATTTCAAACACAAGGAAACATTACGCACACATAGACAAAACTCAGGGCCGCACCTTACCTGCATAAAACATTATATTAATATGTAGGGTTAAGTCATGTGAAAAAAAAAACGACCTAAACCTTACCTATCATTTGGAAGATATAATTTGTAAGGGTTTTAAAAATAATTATGGGTACCTACTTTTTATGATTCTTTTAAGCGATCACAACTGCAATGTGTGGTGCTCCGCTAGCTGGCCTCTTTGCTTCGCACCGGCCAGTGCATACGTCTGCGAGCTATGTATTGAAGTTCGAATATCGAATCGCTCATTGGCAGAAAGCAACGTCGTTGGGCGGTGACACATTCACTCGAGATACGCGAAGAAGCGTGGACCTCTGGCAGTACTGCCAGATCCACCTTTCTTTTACCGTATACCTATACAGTATTGTTATACAATATGTTGTTATTATTTTATAATATATTATCGTGTTTGTCATCATCGAGTGTATTATTTCAACGCCTACACTTAGGAAGTGAATCCTAACTAGGTAGTTGTTTGTAGCAGGCAAGGAAGTCATAACGCCCTACAAATGTACTAACAAAATTGAAAATTGTTATTTCATCTAGCTTTTGCCCGCAGCTTCGCTTAATTTAAATTCAATTTTCATACAAATTTCAAATCCCTGTTTTACTATGGGATGAATTTTCAAAAATACTTTCTCAGCATCCGCTCCTACGATTTAACTCAAAGTTCCTATTGAAATTAATTTCTTGGCAGTAAGCCAAATAAATGTTGTAAAACAATCGAATTGAATCGTTATTCCAAAAATTAGGTTGGAAGGTTAAATTTACAGGTAGGTAGGTAGAAATTACAAGTTACAGGTTAAACGCACATGTTTTTTATTCAAATAAACTTTACAATTCGTGCTTTAGAATCACCAAGTGAATCTACAACTATTCAGAATGTCATTTTTAACGAGAAGCGTTATAATATATACAATAAGGAACCAGAAGTGGATTAAAGTAAAAAAGAAAAAAAACAACAAACCGATCTTTATTCTACGACACGCTTTTAAGGTAAGTAAATTTTTTCCTACTTATTTCTTACCTCAGCTGACTTTGGACATGGAAAAACGATAAGGCCTCTTATTTGGACAACGGAACTCTGACAAAAAAACTTACATCTGGTGGAGTAAAAGCTGAATCAGGCAAGGTCAGTTTGGGAATTTATAATTTCTGAAATTTCCCTGGTCTGTTCTGGTGGGAGGCTTCGACCATAGCTAGTTACCACCCTACCTACCTAACCTACTTACCTCGGCTAACTTTTATTCGTAAGTGGTCGGTATGGCACCAGGAGATAGAATAGAACGGAACACACTACGTTCTATTAAATCATCAAGTCTTTTCTATTGATATTTTTCAAACATAGGTTTCACAGGTACTTATTCATCCTTTGGAAACCTGAAATTAAAAGACAAAGATATAAACTTATAATAAAAGAGTCGTCAAGTCCGGCCCTGTAATTTTTTCAAGTTCTCGAAATGTCAACAAAAGAATATTCAACAACATAAAACATCTATTTCTACAGAAAACCATAACATAATAGTTTAAATATAATTTCACCATTTTATTTCAATAAATATTGGCTACTAAACCTCCAAATTTCACAAAAAAATTATAACAACACAATGTAAACAAACGCCATAGGTCTTGTAAATGTCTTTTACCCAAATGAAATGGTAGACTTCCCCGCATTGAATTTTTGTCAATGTGCGCTTGGTGTTTGCACAGTGTTACAACAAATTAAAAAAAAGATTTGAGATTTGGACATAGACATTTTTGCTTGGAGGAAAAAGGACACAGATTCCCATTCACTTGTCTATGTAGGTGTGAAAATGTTAAGTCTGCTTTCTTTAATATATCTGTGGATTAGGTCAATGTTAAGAGAAGAAAGGTGTATTTATTTTAGAGAGCATATGAAATAAGAGAGAACTCACTCCATGCTGGAACCCAGAGCCGTAAAGGCAATTAATAAAAAATAAATAAATGTGTGTGTCGTGTGCACAGGTCCTGTGTGTGCAATTCTCGTGTAATTATTCATGCTTTAAATTCAGCTTGCTCAAATAATTATTTAAACGTTAAATTCAGCAATTAAATCTCTTTATACAAGTACCTAATACATAATCAAAGTACATACGATAACGTGAACGATAACCTAGATTCTAGGAAAACTCGGTAGGTCGGTGCTGTCTACAAACAAAATAAAAAGTACTCTGTGCACTCATGCACTACTCTATGTCTGTCATCTGTGAGTTTTGACCTCAGAGTTGTGACCCATCTGGTTAACTTGTCTCTGGTGACCCATTGTGTATTGTGGACTACTATTTTTAAGATTTGTACGAGTGTTTGTTGAAAATAATTTTTAAATTTGTTCTGGATTTACATTAAACTATATTTATTTGGTGGAATAGGAGTCCATCAAAAAGGCAAAATTTCACTTCTACGAGCGCTATTAAGACGAATAATGGAAGACAACGGTGAGTATTGAAGCAATATTTGTTTTGAAAATTCTAAAATGCTGAGAATGTTGATAAATAAAATACAATTACAGTTTGATTATAATGTATGTGCACTAAATGCGCCGTGTTTTTGGCTACTAGAGAGCCTGTTTCTAAGAGTAGATGCCCACAGGCTGTCTAAATTATGTTGCTCATTAGTGTCAAGCGAAGAAGACGAGATGCAAGAGGAGCCCGAGGGCGGCGGCGCGCCCGCTGCCGTCGACGGCGCGGAGACAGACGATGAAGAACAACAGTTCGACAGAGCCCTTGCTGCGTCACACTCTGTTAGTAACAACAATCTTTTGCACCTAAGTTCTACCTTTTATAAATCTCTTCAGAGAGGTTGCTATATGTAGCTGTTTTCATTTGTTGTCTAAATAATAGACTACGAGATAGCTGCACTTTTTGTAACCATCCCCAGAAAAGCTGATTCAGTAATAGCTGGGTGCTACACTCTCCACTGATGATGTTAGTGAAAGTCTGACCGCATGCTGATGGGCCTCTCACTAGATATAGCCGATCAAAGACGTGTTATTGTTACCAAAAATGAACCATACTTAGAAAAGCTGATTCTTGTACAGTATTCAAGTATACGCAATACCTATCTAAACAGTATAAGTCTTATACCCATACTGGACCATAATTAGAAAAGCTGATTAATAATTGCTAATATTTTTTTACAGTATGTATGTTCATAACGTCTTCGAGAGGTGATATCTAGTGTAGTAAAGTCTATTTGTAGAGGCAAAGTAATTTAAGTAAACAAAACATACCAGCCACAACATTGCAACTTTGCTTACAATATTTTCACTGTTGTTTATCACAAATCACTCACAAACGTCTTATTTCCTCAAGTAAAACATTTAAAGTTGTTGTAATAATTTGAATGCAACCCTAATTATTATCTATGTATTGTCAATGTCTATATCTGTCAGAACTGTCATTTACTTATAAAATTATCTTCACCATTAAAGTCGTCACGTATATTTTGTTTAATTTATATATTAGTTGTTCTTTAGTTAATCCTAATTCCTAATATAATTTATTAGCAAGAAAATCACGGCTCAATACAGTAAAATCTTTCATGGTAGCAGAGCGTGGTTCGGAAAAAAGGTTTTTTTTTGAGGTTATACAACGTGGCCGGTGCCCGGTGGCAACTCGCAGAGATGAACAGCGGCAATAATAATATGTTCAATATTCAAAAATTAACTGGGCGCGATAACTATACGACCTGGAAATTTAGTGTCCGGACATACCTCGAACATGAGGACTTATGGCATTGTGTTGACGCAACGAAGCCTGTCGATGCCAGCAAGGATGTTAAGGCAAGAGCAAAATTAATTTTATTATTGGATCCTCAGAATTATATACATATCCAGGACTGTAAAACCGCGAGGGAGGTGTGGCTAAACCTAGAAAAGGCCTTCGATGATAACGGATTAACTAGGAGAGTGGGTCTCTTAAGGGATTTAATCAACACAAATCTAGATTCGAGCACAAGTGTAGAGGATTATATCAGTAAAATCATGACAACTGCACACAAGCTGCGGAACATCGGTTTTGATGTAAATGACGAATGGCTAGGTACTCTGATGCTGGCCGGCCTGCCGGAAATGTATAAACCCATGATTATGGGGTTGGAAAATTCAGGTGCCATCATAAGTGCTGACCTAGTAAAAACAAAGCTATTGCAAGAGGTAAAGTCATCTGAGACTAATGGTAATACTGCTGCATTTTATTCAAATCCAAGGACGGCCAAGCCTCCATTGAAGATGAAGGGACCCAGATGCTTTAACTGCAACCGATATGGGCATTTGGCCAAATTTTGCAGAGCTCCTAAGAAGAACAACAAAGAACAGAAGAAAGAAGATAATTCTGGTTTTATTGCAGCTTTTTCAGCAACCATTGGCGAGAATAGCAATCAATGGTATATAGACTCCGGTGCATCCATGCATATGACTAACAGGAAGGATTGGTTGTACAACGTCACAGAGCCACCTATGGACAGCATTACAGCTGCCAATAAGAAGCTGATGGCAGTTAAAGCTATGGGAGCCGTGGATATTAGCTTACCGGGTAATAAAAACATTCAGGTGAGAAATGTTCTGTATGTACCTGGTCTGGCAGCTAATCTACT
Source organism: Erebia aethiops (assembly GCA_923060345.2). Taxonomy (NCBI): domain Eukaryota; kingdom Metazoa; phylum Arthropoda; class Insecta; order Lepidoptera; family Nymphalidae; genus Erebia; species Erebia aethiops. The sequence goes on along the minus strand of OV281081.1, from coordinate 14,079,998 downwards.
CTCAGTGAGCACTATTGTAAAAAATGGATATAAAATAACCTTTAATAACAAAGGCTGCGAAATATATGACTGCAGTGGCAAATTTTTATGTTCAGCGATGTTAGCCAATAAATTATACAGTCTAAATGTTGAAGAACTCTCTGTCCACCTAACCTCCACAGATGAAGCTGCTAGTAACAATAATAATTGTATTCTATGGCATACTCGTATGGGTCATCTTAATTTTTCAGATGTAAATAAGTTGCCTGATTGTGCTGAAGGTGTGACTCTGGCTCAGAAGGAAAGCAATGTCACCACAATCTGCCACAGCTGCCTTGAAGGAAAGCAATCAAGACAGCCCTTTAAAAATGTAGGTACTCGAGCTACAAAGCCATTAGAACTGATACATTCCGACCTGTGCGGCCCAATGGAAAATCTCTCATATGGAGGTATGAAATACTTTATAACTTTTATTGATGATTTCACACGAAAGGTGTATGTCTATTTCATGAAGGATAAAATGAGTGTGCTTGAAATTTTTAAAGATTTTAAGATGAAAGTGGAAAATGAGACAGATTATAAAATTAAAATAATTCGAACAGATAATGGCAAAGAATATTGTAACAGTACATTACAAAAGTATTTGTCCTGTTGTGGGATAACTCATCAAACAAGTACCCCATACACTCCTCAGCAAAATGGCCTGGCAGAGAGGATGAATCGTACACTAGTAGAAAGAGCGAGAAGTATGCTCTGCCATGCAAATTTAGATAAAAGGTATTGGGCTGAGAGTGTTGCCACAGCTGCATATATTATAAACCGTTCACCAACACGGTCATTAGGTGATAAGACACCATATGAAATGTGGTGTGGCAAAAAACCAAATTTGTCTCACATAAGAATATTTGGTTGTGAGGCCATGGTCCACATCCCTAAAGAAAGGCGTCTCAAGTGGGACAGTAAGTCACATAAAATGATATTTGTAGGATATTGTGAGAATTCCAAGGGTTACCGCTTGATGGACTCTAAGACACATAGAGTAATTAAAAGTAGAGATGTTGTTTTTCTGGAAAAATTAAATGAGTGTCACAAGATGCAATTATGTGAAAAGTCTAAGACTGAAAATTATGAGATGAGTCCATGTAGCTCATGTGATGTTTTGCAAGATAATCAATCAAAGGAATCCATAGAGACACAGACTCCTGATATTTCAAACTCACCGAGCACATCAGTAGGTAAAAGTCCAGACTCAAGTGAGTATGAAACAGATACAGGTGATCAAGATGTGACATATTGCCCTTCTTCTCCTATTGGTTCAGTGTCTTACAGAAATATCACTCTTAGGCCAAGAAATAGGTCTAATAAAAATGATAAAACTAGCCTTCTATGTCTTATGACAAACCTTGTTGATCCACAGACTGTTGAGGAGGCCCTATCATCAGTGAATGCTTCAGAGTGGAAGAAGGCCATGGATGAAGAATATAAATCATTGATAGAAAATAATACATGGAGTTTGGCAGATCTTCCAGTAAATAAGAGGGCTTTACCGTGCAAGTGGGTGTTTAAATCAAAAACTGATCAACAAGGTAATATAGCGAAATTTAAGGCTAGACTTGTAATTAAAGGCTATGCTCAAAAATCAGGCATAGACTATGGAGAAGTTTATTCCCCAGTAGTGAGATATACTTCAGTACGCTACCTATTTGCTTTGGCGGTCAAACTCAATCTTCATATTGATCAGATGGATGCCGTCTCAGCATTTCTGCAGGGAGAAATTGATGCAGAGATCTACATGGCACAGCCGGAGCTGTATGAAGAAGGCTCACAGGTATGTCGCTTACATAAGTCCTTATACGGGCTCAAACAGGCTAGCAGACTGTGGAACATTAAATTGGATAAATCTCTAAAGGATATTGGATTGCAGCGTTCACAGACAGACCCCTGCATTTACTATGATTATGTAAAAAATATATTTATTGCAGTCTGGGTGGATGATCTTATTTTGTTCACATCTCAAAAGGAAGATAAAAATATGATAAAAGAAAAATTAAAATTACACTTTAAAATGAAAGACTTAGGTGAAGTGAGTCAATGCATTGGTCTTAATGTTACTAGAGCCGATGGAAAGATAATGTTAGACCAACAAAAATATATAAGAGATGTATTGAGTAAGTTTGGAATGGTAGAGTGCAAACCTGTCAGAACACCAATAGAAGTGGCAGCAAAATTTCAAACAATTTCTGAAGATGAGACGGAACAAGTTTTTCCCTATCAACAGGCTATTGGATGTCTTCTTTACATTGCACAAGGAACTCGTCCAGATATTGCATATGCAGTGAATACACTGAGTAGATTTAATAAAAATCCCAAATTAGAGCACTGGGTGGCAGTCAAAAGGGTGCTAAGATACCTACAAGGTACCATGGATCTGAGGCTAACATACTCTAGAGATTGTGAAGAAGGAATCACCGGTTATTGTGATGCTGACTGGGCCAGTGACATCCATGACAGGAAGTCATGCACTGGCTATGTTTTTATGTTACAGGGAGGTGCTATTTCATGGTGCTCGCGTAAACAGCAAACTGTAGCCTTATCCACTGCCGAGGCTGAGTACATGGCCATGGCTTCAGCGGCACAGGAGGCTCTCTGGCTGCGACAGCTGCAGAAAGAACTGGGCCAGTCTCAAGAAAGTGCTATACCGATCTACAGTGACAACCAAAGTGCTATAAGACTAACTACTAGTGATTGTTATTTGCCACGGACAAAACACATAGATATAAGATTTCACTTTTTAAAGAACCATGTTAATGATAATGCAATAATGTTTTGCTATATTAAAGGAGCCCTTATGATTGCTGATATACTAACAAAGGGCACTATGTATGATAAACATTTGTTTTGTGTTACGAACATAATGGGCTTGCATTCAGGGAGGGTGTTGTAATAATTTGAATGCAACCCTAATTATTATCTATGTATTGTCAATGTCTATATCTGTCAGAACTGTCATTTACTTATAAAATTATCTTCACCATTAAAGTCGTCACGTATATTTTGTTTAATTTATATATTAGTTGTTCTTTAGTTAATCCTAATTCCTAATATAATTTATTAGCAAGAAAATCACGGCTCAATACAGTAAAATCTTTCAAAAGTTCATAATATACTCAAAAGTAATTTAATTCAAGCACTTTGCAGCTAATAATTTATCAATTATCTAGCAAGAATCACGAAATAAAAACAAAGACTAATGACCTAATGGGCGTTTGACATATAGAAATAGAATGATTCCATAGAGATGTGACATGAAAAGTGAACCATAGACTGAATGATAGGTGCGGGTTTAATCGATTATAATAATCGAAAATCGATTACCACATTCTATGATTATGAAATTACCTTGCGATGTTGAGGACAATATTATAATTAAACCTTTCACTAACATCTTATCACTAACTTGATAATAGTCGTTAAAGCCCTCCAACCCGCATTGGAGCAGCGTGGTGGGTCTAAGTTCTAATTCCGTCTCTCCTATGAGAGTGGAGGCCTGTGCCCAGCTGTGGGAATTAGTGCAGTAGCATAATTATTAGCTTCTTAGTGCTTAAATTGAATTACTTTTGAGTATAACTTTAAATGGTTTACTTCAGGAAATAAGACATTGGAGAGTGTTTTGTGATATACAACATATGAAAATATTGGTAGCGAAGTTGAAATGACGTGACTGGTATGTTTTATTTACATGATTTACTTCACTCCGTAGAAGTATGTGGTAATCGATTTCAGAATGTATTCATTCAATCGTTCAGTCACAACTAATCTGTCAATGTTCCCATCACTATATGTCTAATGACAATTATAATCACGTGATCTGACGCCATATTTGTTTACTTAAATTACTTTGCCTCTACAAATAGACTGTAGTTATGAACATACATACTGTAAAAAAATATTAGCAATTATTCACGTCACGTTGATTGCTATAAAAAAATATGAAGGCGTAAAAATTTATTTAACAGCAATCAACGTGACGACATCATTGCTAATATTTTTTTACAGTATCTAGTGAAAGGCCCAACAGTATGCGGTCAGACTTTCACTACCATCATCAGTGGAGAGTGTAGTACCCAGCTATTACTGAATCAGCTTTTCTGGGTATGGTTACAAAAAGTGCATCTATCTCTTATAATATAAGTGATCATAATGTTTCTATCATTAATAACCAGTCTCTTATTCCTGATTTAGTTTTCTAAATTTAGTTCAAATACATGACATCCAAGCTAGGCTGTTTGTTAATAGAATTGTCGTGCACTACCAAGTCAGATTGAACACTAAAGCTAGAGACTTATATAACAAAAAAATATATATTTCCAGTACATGGGGTCACGGCTGGTCCCAGTGAGTGGTCGCGAGCGAACAGTGGTGGAGGCAGGCTGGGAGGGCCGTGTGCCAGTGGTGGCCCATCATGGTACTGTGTTCCCTGGAGAGACTGTTCCCATGCTGCTCACATATGGAGATGACATGAATATCATGGCACAGGCCATGCAAGCTGACAAGCTGTTTGGGCTGCTGTGCCCCGAGTGAGTATGCCAGGGAAAAAGAATTGCATACTTTAGGGATGATATTTAATATTCTGTGTAAGCTTCGGTTTGTGTGTAATATGCAAATTCTAAATTCAATTAAAAATATGAAAATTATCTGCAAATTACTAAAAACAAGGTGCTAATAATGCAATGGAAATGCACTAAAAACTAAAACAAATTTGTAATTGTGGTCTCATTGAAGGCATTATTTGCACCACTGTTTAGTTAATTTTTGGTGGTAGCTAAACATCAGCTATTTTTGATATGAATGTGGTTCTGTGGAACTGGACATTGAGCAGAAGGCGCTAGTGGCTTGGTTTGTTGGGCAGTGAGAGCGGCGGCATGATCTCGGGCTACGGCGTGCTGTGCGAGGTGTACGAGCGCGGCAGAAGTGGCGAGGAGGAGTCGGACAGCGACGACGACAGACGGATCGGGCGGCGGCTCCGGCCATGGACGCCGCTGCGCTCCTTCAAGGCGCGCGCCACGCACCGTTTCCGCTGCAAGCACATGCCCAAGCACGCTGCGCCCATACTCTCTTACGACAGGTGAGGACGGGCAGGGGGAGGGGGAGGGGCGGCGGCGCGGCCGCGCGGCCATTGACACCGCTGCGCTCCTTCAAGGCGCGCGCCACGCACCGCTTCCGCTGCAAGCACATGCCCAAGCACACCGCGCCCATACACGCCTACGACAGGTGAGGACGGGCATGGGGAGGGGGAGGGGCGGCGGCGCGGGCTGTAGCGGGTTACTTGAACCTTAAGAGGGACCCAGATTATGCCTAATTCTGTTCAAAAAATCTGTAAAGTTAACTAAAATGACAGCTCTAGATCTATCTCTTTCCGCAGGGAGTATAATGAAAGGGATAGCAATATTAATAGAGCTGTCATTTTAGTTTAGTTTAGAGATGGTGTACAACAGAAATGGCCCCATTGTCTACCTTAAATCACTATGCATGTCACGAGACCTCCAACTCAAACTGCTTTGTTGGTTCTACAGAGTTGCAATAAAAGATAGAAATGAACTTGGTGTCGTTTTTTAATCCACTTCAAGCTAGCCCTTGACTGCAATCTCACATAGTATGTGGTGTTACAGTCCAAGGTGGTAACAGGGCTAACCTGTTAGGTGTATGACAGTTATTTAAAACTCGTATCTCTTATCAGTTTATGAGGATTGATACCATTGATGCCATTGATGATCATCTCGAGGTCCTGCAGTGTGTTAACACGTGCGGTGCGGGCGCAGGTTGCAGCTGATGGACGTCCGAGTGCTGGCCGACGTGCTGCTGGGGGACCCGCTGCGCCACGTGCGCCTCAGCAGCCTCCACCCGCTGCGCCGCGATGACCAGTGAGTCACACCTTATTAACCTGACTCACTGTCACTGACCTAACTTACATTACATTTTTTCTTAAACTTTGCACTGTCATACCTTCTTTGAAAATTCCAACTATTTTATATTTATCTTTTGAAAATACCTATACTGACAATTGTAGAAGTCGCATTTATTAAAATCATTTATGAATAGTCAAAATTTTACGTTCAGTAATCCGCTTCCGTGATTGGAAGAGGTCGCGACCCTCAGGACGCAATTGCAGCTAGTGTACAACGTCCGCAGAGTGGCGCGGCGGCTGCGCAGCATGGACGCGATGCTGACGCCGTGGCCGCTGTTCGTGTACGAAATCTTCGACTTCCGCCACATGCGACTCGTCATTAGGGACTACTTCAACAGTATAGGCATGGGTAATAACTGTACTGTAAACACTCAGCGGTTTTGGCTTATTACACCGTGCACAACGCCATTTTTTTTATCTCTAACGTAACGTATAAGCTTATAACGTAACAGTGCTGGAAAGTGACGTATATCGGTTCACGTTATTCCGAAGGAGTTAATATGTTGGAACGTACGTATAGCGTTATTCCATCACGTGTACTGGCGAAACTTGGAACGTTACGCTATAATTATTATAACGCCGTATCCATTATATTAACTGCCTCGTTGGTCTAGTGGTTAGCATGTTCGACTGGGGCCGACGAGGTCCCGGGTTCGAGTCCCGGGTCGGGCCATAGCAAGTATTGGGTTTTTCTGAAAAGAAATTCTCAGTACTAGCCCGGAGTTAGGAAATTGGCGGTGTTACACCCCCGTGCCTCGGAGAGCACGTTAAGCCGTCGGTCCTGCGCCTGATCTCTCTCCGGTCGTGTCAGATTTTCCGTCCCATCGGGCTATGAGAGTAAACGAACAGAGAGTGCACCTGTGTTTGCGCAAACACTTGTGCACTATAATATCTCCCGCGCAGATGGCTGATCTCTATGGAGATTGGCCGCCGTGACCGAAATTCGGTCGGGAGGACATTATTTATTAACAGAAATGCAACTTAAGCTTATAATTACACCAGTAGTTTTACAGAAAAGAACGATTAAAATAAAATCTAATATTTTAACCGTTGTTCATCATCGATTTTTATTTTAAACGATTTTCTTTAAATAATCGATTAATTATCTTTTCCCAACCGAATTGAGTGTCCATATGACTGAATCAGAGTACAGATTGGCTTCTGTTATAGTGAGAGCCGGCATATTAATTGTTAACCTGATGGTTAATAGTTAAAATAAAAAATAAAATTGCCAGTCATCCCTACTGCCGATAAAAGTGATAATAATATGTATATAAGTGAAATAATTTAAAATTAAATTTTCAAACGCCAATATAATCCATTCAATTTTATCTGTAAAGATATAGAAAACACTTTAAAGTGTACTATACTTTTGTATTTACTTATAACCTTTTTTTGTCTTCGTAACAACGCCAAGTGTCAGTCACGGTTACACATAACTATTTACGAATGTACTTTTTGTATTTATACTTAATACTTTTTGTCTTAAGAAGAATGGTGTCGCGTGACCGACACCCTTCCACATTTTTACCCCATACCAAAAAGTGCTCAACGCGCCTAAAGAAGTTTTCACTTCAATAAATTGGGCAGAGAACATCCCCGAAGAGGCCGTGGCGCTGTCGTTCTGGACGGCCTCCAACTTGGCGCTGGCGGCGCGCGACCGCCTGGCGCTCTTCGTGGTCGACGACGCGCTGCTGCGCCTGCACATGGAAGTCAAACTCATCGCGAGGGTAGGGGGAACTCACTTTCATTTATACGAAATGTAGATCTATTATAAAGGCTCAGAGGGATATTTCCGTGGAATATACTCGAATCTATTCATCACTTCCTTATCACAAATTTAACACTTCATCAAATATTACAGCAAGTAGCAACATTATTAATCTCTGAGGTTCAATCATGTAAGGATTGCCGATCAAACGACAACGTAAAACAATACGTTTAGGGTATCGTACATACCTAAACGTATGAGAATGGATACACGAAATTGAGCTCTAATTCAATGCTGGGTTTATTTTACTTTGAAGCCGAACTTTAACGATTTGATCGGCAATCTTTACATGATTGCACCTCTGAATACGACCACTGTCGTCAATCGAATGAATCATCGTTCTCTCAATGAAAACTTTCTCGATTATAAAAGTTACTCTCCCACCTCCCTATGTAAATATACGTCAACAAATGGATATTGACTAAGGTTTAACATTAATTAGTTAAATCAAGTATATCGACGTAGTTACACTTCTTGTTCATATAATATATTGACAAACAGTATTATCTTAATAATATTTTTTATGTACACCACTACAGCCTATTAACGTCCCACTGCTGGGCTCCACTCTCATAGGAGAGAGGGAGTTAGAGCTTAGACCCACCACGCTGCTCCAATGCGGGTTGGCGGGCTTTAACGACGATTATCATGTTAGTGATAATAACCGGGACCGACGGCTTAACGTGCTCTCCGAAGCACGGGGGAGAAATACCGCCAACTTCCAACTCCGGGCTGGCACTGAGAATTTCTGAATTGAAAAACCCAATACCTAACAATTTTTTTGCCCGACCGGGAATCGAACCCAGGACCTCGTGATCCGCAGTCGACTATGCTAACTGCTAGAGCTAGACCAACGAGGCAGTTTTATGTACATCCAGCTCAAATTGAATAAAAAGTAATGAAATAAGTAAAATTGATAGCTCTCGAAATAATAAACCTTACAATTATTACCAAAAGATAATTTGCAGACTCGTTTGAACAATAATCTATTGATCATAGAAAAAATAGGTAAATATAGCTAGAAGGGAAATGTAGACGTTTCATGCGTGTCACACTTATGATCAAATGTTCACATTCCCGGTTGACCGAGTAGTTCACTACGCCTAGAGCGTGTCGGCAACATCAGGTGCGATAAAAATTAAGAGAAATGCCGAGTTGTGCAATTTTATCGTGCAGAAAAAGAAGTAATATATCAAGTATCAATCGAGAAGGTATTTCTTTTCACCGATGAGTCGAAATTATATCTAATTACTTTATAATTTACAATCTAAAATTATTAATCTCTATAAATCATTGCTTTACGACATCATTGCAACACGTAAGCAAAATATACATTGATCGCTAAACTCGCACATTGTCCATGTAACCATCGTGTTTATTTGCAATGTATCTCGTTCACTGATGCTTAATCGCCACAATATTTGGTCATTTCACCGAGTTAGGAGTCATGAGTACAACTCTTTCCGTAGGGTTGTGCTCATGTTTTCAGTTCATATAATTGACAGTCTGTCAATTATCAACTAAATTTTCTAGTCGTATACATTTAAGTAAAATCGTGAACGTGAATCGATAATTATTATAAGCTTTTATTTAACTTGCAATGTATGCTTGTTCGAGTGGAATCTTGCTACTCAATTTTGAAGCAGATATCTTCAACCTATTGAGCTGAAATTTTGTATACACGTTTAATTTAGATGACAATTGACAATGCATAGTTAGCTGTGTGACGTCATTCTAAATCCAACATGGCGGAACATCCTAGATGGCGGACTAGTTATTTTTAATGAACTCCTACAATATGGGTATCAAAATAATAATGAAATGGCTTGCTAAGAATAACTTGAAAAATAGTGACGCCAAACCAAAACCAAAAAACTTTTTCAATTGTGTTTTGAAACCAAAACACAATTGAAAAAGTTTTATTTTTCAGAAAAGTGTGTTGTGTTGCGCGGCGTGTGCAGAAGAAATCGCGCGACGGGAGAACATCTCCGCAATGTCGACTGAGGGCGTGCACTCTAACTATACCAATATAGGTAACCGATTTAATTGAAATACATGATATATGTTTTTTATATTTGTAAAATAATGCCAGTCAGCTTATCGTCCGTATTCTTTGCAGGTGGTTTTATGCACGACATAATCACAGTGTCTCGCGCGTCCAACACGACGCCGAGCGGAGCGCCGTCGGCGGAGTTCTCGTGGTTCCCCGGATACACGTGGACCATCACTCTGTGTGCCGCGTGCATGGCGCACGTCGGCTGGAGGTAACACGGCGCCGTGTTTGATTAATTTAAATAAAAAACACAACTGCCCTGCCTTTTAAAAAAAAATTTTCAATAAAATTGCCAGTGTACTTGTGCGAATGTAAGGATTTTAACGATACCCCATACATCCAAATTTGTATAGGCATTTATAAGTTATGGTGGTATAAAGAAACTCGCATACATACATGAATCCTGAAAACATTACATTCCTTTTTGGGCAGTCTTTTAAAGTGGGTTAGGTATTCCTGAATGTACTAGATTTATTTTGTTTTTCCTTGAGTTTAGTATGACACCAGTATTGCCAGTCTCTATTTACTTACGTGATATAATCCACTCCGAACGTTCACTAGACGGACTAGTACCTTCTACGTTGTTCGTGATGAATCCATACGCGTATAATCTTCAGTAACGTTCCAAAGTGAGAAACTGTTATTGATATTGTTATACGATAGAAATATCGTTACAATTTTCGTCGTCATGGCATAGTTATTTTTCTCGGTTCACGTGACCAACTGAGCACGGACCGTTACTCATTCATTCATTCATTTATTTAATCGTTTGACTATTACATAGTTTACTTAAGATCTTAAAATAATTTTACAGAGTAACAACAGTCTACCTCTAACAGGCATACGATATAAAGATCATCATCATATTAACATTTGATTAGATAATAATCAATAGTTGGTACAAATTATTAATTAGTAAAAACAGATTGGTAATTATTACATACTAGCGGTCGCCCGCGACTTCGTTCGCGTACAATTTTTGTTTTCTTTTAAGGTTATGAAATTTTCCCGCTGCAAAAAGTCTATCTAAAGAGGGTTTATATAGCTTATGCAGGTTTTTATTACTTAAAACTTATAACCGAAATGCTGAATTTTCATGTCTCTTTCTACAAAAACATAGGGCTTTCATACAAATTTTCATTTCACCCTTTGTGGGGTGGGTTTTCGTAAAAGGCTTATACAGGTTATTATTACTTAAAACTAATAACCTAAATCCCGATTTTCAAGTCGCTATCATCAAAAACATAGAATTTTCATACAAACCTCCAACCCCCATTTCACCCTCTTTGCAGTAGATTTTCGGAAAATTGCTTATGTACATGATATTTTTATTTAAAACTAATAACCTTAATCCCGATTTTCAAGACTCTAACTTCAAAAACTTAAAACCTTCATACAACTTTCCAACCCCTATTTCACCCCGTTTGGGGTGGATTTCCGTAAAATTTCTTATACAGATTTTTATTATTTATAACTAATAACTTCATTGCCAATTTTCATGGCTCTAACTTAAAAAACAAAGGACTTTCATACAAACTTCCAACCCCCATTTCAACCCCTTAGGGGTGAATTTTCCCAAAACCGTTTCTTAGCTGACGTTTACATCATAGAAGGAACCTACCTTCCAAATTTCAAGTGTGTATGTTTTATAGTTCCTGAGATATCGTGATGATCAGTGAGTCAGTCAGTGACCTGTCGCTTTTATATATATAGATATGTCAAAATTACCTAGCCAAGTTAATTTTTATATTTGTTAAGTCCTTAGTTTTGTCACGATTGAAAAAGTCATTTATGCTATAAAATCTAAATAATTACTCGTCAGTAACGTAAATTTCCTTCGCGCAGGTTCGACGCGCAACGCCGCAACCTGCGCCCGCAACAGTTCTACGGGCTGTGCCGCAACTACGTGCAGCCGCGCGGCGGCGACGCCCCGCCTTCCCCCTCCCCCGCCTCCCCACCCGGCGGCGCCAGCGGCCACCAGCCATGGCGCCTGTCTGCCTTCTTTTAGAAGACCCTCTATTAAACAATTACAAATAATTTATTTTTGCTAATAATAGCAATTTTATTAGCAAATATAAAAAGTTGCCTGTAAAAGCAACGTCCTTATTAATTTTGTACTGGAGCAGGTGATCTCCGACAAATAAGACAAGACCCACCTCCAAATTGTTGTTAAGCTCGAAGAAGCAGTGGGTTCTACTGATGTATTTTGGATTTTAAAACTTGTATATATGTATGTATGTAAGCGAATATTAGTGCGATTAAGTATCAATGGCGGGAGATAATATTAGTATCTGAAATATTTGATTGATCGACTTATCAAAACTGTGTTACCAGTTGACTGGTATGGGGTACCCTCATGCCTGAGGGTTTAAAGAACACGCGTTGGCTCAAACTTTACTTAGAACTCAGAGAGATTCATGTCTCTTGACAAATATTATGAGCAAGTCAAAGTTTAATAAAACTCAGCATTAGTACTAGTTGGCGCATGTGGAAAATATATTCCGCGTATCGTGTGTTGCACTGTAGACTCAGCCCGCAAGGCGTGCAATTGTCAAACCAAAAAAGTTACTTGTCTGGGGTCATGACCAAACAACATGTCATGGGCAACTTAAAAACAAACGTCTTTAGGTTAACTTTACTCCAAATTAATTAATTAAGTATTTCGATGTTTGATCAATATTGTATCGAGATGTGTCAGATGTGCTAAATTATAGAAAGAGTGCAGTGAGCGGCGCAAGGGTAGTTATACCCGAAAGTGTACTGGGACTGAACTGCTAACGGCTAAAGCTGGCGATGCACATGCCTGCAGCCCGCATACCAGACACCAGAAACTGGCAAGTTGCCTTACCAGGGTCTGGCATTCTTACCTGTTATCCTAGGTGAGCGACAAAAGCGGCAACGCGACAGTATCAAACAGTAGCTGATCCTTTACGTGGCCTACGTTGTCGCGTAGAGACGTCTGTCATTTTCTATGGCGTCGTATCGCGTCGCGTCACTTTTGTCGCTCACCTAGGACAGCGGGTTAGCCAAAACCACATAGAAAGCTGCAAAGCATTAAAATTCCCATAATCTATGCTCCCGGTACCTCCCAATTATAACAACGATCACTGCCTACATTGCCAGGCATGTCGTCAAGTGTATGCACTTCCCAGTATCTGACACGCTCTGTAGTCTGTAGCGAGCTGCAGGCATGTGTAATGCCGCCCTTATTCTGTGTGTCACATAACGATATCACATTATGTCCACTGAAATATGAAACATATTCCTTGTGAAATCCCACTTCTTCTAACCATTTTGTAAAGCGATTGTTTTGTAATATAGTAGCATTTAACTATTTTTAATAATATAAGAAGAAACTTATTATTGTTTTATTAATTATGAAAGTTTTAATCAACAGCAAAATTACTCCTAGTGACAAGGACATAAATTGGTTTACTACCCCATATTAATAACAAATAAATTGGTGTATAAATAATTTAATAAAATACATTATATTATATATAGCTCAATTACCACTGATTCACTGACTCACTGACTGACTCATTGACATAATTGTTCTCCTAGAAAGAGACAGAAAACGATACAATGATGTACGGGAGATGTGTTCGGGTGCGGGAGTCGAGTAGGGAAAAATTATGACATTTCGGAAAAACAAGATGGCGGCCGACGTGATTCTTGCAGCTCTCTTGTTTTCCAGCCGATTTTGTTTAAACTCGCAATTATTGAAGAAATTAGTAAACGGTCAATAGAAAAAGTGGAAAAAATTGGCAAAACAAGATGGCGGCCGAGCTGTAGTGTTTTGAAATTTTTGATTTTTCGACCCCGAACCGCGGCGCCACAGATCCGAAACGGCGTGGTCGAGCGTAATATTTTTTTCTCTTTTCGCCTACAAATATCCTGTATTTTGACAGAAAGGGAGTGATTTTTAAAAATTCAAGATGGCGGCTGTCGCGGCGGCCGTTCGGTCTGAGGTACGAAAAAACGCAATTTTAAAATTCAATTTTCTCACAGTTGGCAACGTCGGAGCGATTCAATTTCTATGGGGCGATTGTGTGTACAGACTCGAACTATGGATTGGGGAAATAAAATTACCCCATTTCTCGGGAAATTTTCAAGATTTACCCCAAAAATTAAAAAATCGAAATACGTATTTTTTGCAAAGTTCGAGTACGAGCGACCACGTGTCCCACTTGTACGAATGACGTTTGGGTATTTTCGTCGCCGAGGTCTGGCAACACTGGGATTTATCAAAGTAAAAGTGATTTTCGACATGGTCTTTTTTCAGGGGCTATCATTTCGGCTGGGTGCGAGCAAGATGAAAAATTGAAACGTCATCAGGAGCGGTATATCCTGTAGTTTACGGGAAAATTATGAAACTATGTAAAATGCTTCTGTGAAACGAGGTGGCGGCCATTTTGTATTCTTTTTGTGTTTTTGAAAATTTCGATCACGATTTTGAGGCAGTTGGCAACATTTGGGAAAGTTGACATGTATGAATCGATTGTGTAACTCCACCGGCAGTATCGAGATAACTAAACAGTGTTGCCACATTTGGGATAGTTTTCGAGATTTTCCCCAAAAATGTCTTCCTGTAAAATTTTGTATGAAAATTTTATTTTTCACTGATGGCTTCGTGTAGAAGTCAGGAAATATAACTTTAACAAAAACATGGAGACAGATGATGATTGAGGATTTCGGAGACGGGTAAAGGGCACGGCCAAGACATTGAAGATAGGTGGGGGGTCCTCGAACTAATGTCACTCGGAACCTCATCCAATTGGCGATGAGTTTAAAAAAAACTTGAAAATGGTGGATTCAAGATGGCCGCCATACAAATTTCGTCAGTGTCTATCTCGGAGAGTATAAGAGATGGAAGTGTGGTTTCTTGGCAAGAGATGATCAGGACCTGACGGTCTACTTGATGAACAGGAAAAAAAATCAAGATGGCGGAATTTATTTTTCCATAGAAAATATATGGCCAATATTGAAGAATACTACAAGACTGTGTAGAACTATGCAAGATTTTAATACGGTTCCGTTTTACCCACGACGGGGCTCCCTGCGATTACAAAACTAAAAAAATCAGCGCCATTTTGAAATTATTTGTTAATTGACCGATTTCGTTCAAAATCGATATTTAGGACTCTCTGGGATTACAAAACAGGAAACTGATACCAATATTTTAAAAAATCAGCGCAATTTTGAAATTCTTTGTTAATTGACCGATTTCGTTCAAAATCGATATTTAGGGCTCCCTGGGATTACAAAACAGGGAACTGATACCAAAGTTTAAAAAAAAACAGCGCCATCTTGAAATTCTTTGTTAATAATACTTGTAAGTCAAACCACAACCCGTGAGCTGCTTTAGCAGCTCGCGCACAGGGCGAAACACTAGTTATACTATATATAGCTCAATTACCACTGATTCACTGACTCACTGACTGACTCATTGACATAATTGTTCTCCTAGAAAGAGACAGAAAACGATATAATGATGTACGGGAGATGTGTTCGGGTGCGCGAGTCGAGTAGGGAAAAATTATGATATTTCGGAAAAACAAGATGGCGGCCGACGTGATTCTTGCAACTCTTTTGTTTTTCAACCGATTTCGTTACAACTCGCAACGATTGAAGAAACTAGGAAACGATTTATAGAAAAAGTGGAAAAAATTGGAAAAACAAGATGGCGGCTGAGCTGTAGTGTTTTGAAATTTTTGATTTTTCGACCCCGAACCGCGGCGCCACAGATCCGAAACGGCGTGGTCGAGCGTAATATTTTTTTCTCTTTTCGCCTACAAATATCCTGTATTTTGACAGAAAGGGAGTGATTTTTAAAAATTCAAGATGGCGGCTGTCGCGGCGGCTGTTCGGTCTGAGGCACGAAAAAATGCAATTTTAAAATTCAATTTTCTCACCGTTGGCAACGTCAGAGCGTTTCGACTTCTAGGGGGCGATTGTGTGTACCGTCTCGAAGAATGGATTGGGGAAAAAAAATTACCCCATTTCTAGGGAAATTTACAAGATTTTCCCCAAAAATAAAAAAATCGAAATACGTATTTTTTGCAAAGTTCGAGTACGAGCGACCACGTGTCCCACTTGTACGAATGATGTTTGGGTATTTCCGTCGCCGAGGTCTGGCAACACTGGAATTTATCAAAGTAAAAGTGATTTTCGACATGGCCTTTTTTCAGGAGCAATCATTTCGGCTGGGTGCGAGCGAGATGAAAAATTGAAACGTCATCAGGAGCGGTATATCCTGTACTTTACGGGAAAATTATGAAACTATGTAAAATGCTTCTGTGAAACGAGGTGGCGGCCATTTTGTATTCTTTTTGTGTTTTTGAAAATTTCGATCATGATTTTGAGGCAGTTGGCAACATTTGGGAAAGTTGACATGTAGGGATCGATTGTGTAGCTCGACTGGCAGTATCGAGATATCTAAACAGTGTTGCCACATTTGGGGAAGTTTTCGAGATTTTCCCCAAAAATGTCCTCCTGTAAAATTTTGTATGAAAATTTTTTTTTCACTGATGGCTCCGTATAGAAGTCAGAAAATATAACTTGAAAAAAAATATGGAGACAGCTGATGATTGAGGATTTCGGAGACGGGTAAAGGGCAAGGCCAAGGTATTGAAGATAGGTGGGGGGTCCTCGAACTAATGTCACTCGGAACCACATCCAATTGGCGATGAGTTTAAAAAAAACTCGAAAATGGTGGATTCAAGATGGCCGCCATACAAATTTCGTCAGTGTCTATCTCGGAGAGTATAAGAGATGGAAGTGTGGTTTCTTGGCAAGAGATGATCAGGACGAGGAGGTCTATTTAGCGAAATGAAAAAAAATTCAAGATGGCGGAATATTTTTTTTCGTACCAAATTATATGGCGATTAGGAACTATAAGGTACTTATGGTTCCCTCATTCTAACGAATCTTTGGGAGCAAAAATGTGATGCGAGTTGATGATTGAGGATTTTGGAGACGGGTGAAGAGCAGGGCCAGGGTATTGAAGAAAGAGGGGGGTGCATGAAAAAAAACAAAACTACCAACATACCCGCATAATTGTTCTCCTAGAAAGATACAGAAAACGATACAATGATGTATGGGAGATGTGTTCGGGTGCAGGATGGGAGTAGGGAAAAATTATGACATTTCGGAAAAACAAGATGGCGACCGACGTGATTCTTGCAACTCTTTTGTTTTCCAACCGATTTCGTTACTACTCGCAATGATTGAAGAAATTAGTAAACGATCAATAGAAAAAGTAGAAAAAAATTGAAAAACAAGATGGCGGCCGAGCTGTAGTGTTTTCAAATTTTTGATTTTACGACCCCGAACCGCGGCGCCACAGATCCGAAACGAGATAGTTTATGTATAGAAGATGTGTTTGCGTGCAGGATAAAAGTAGGGAAAGATTATGACATTTCGGAAAAAAAAGATGGCGGTCGACGTGCTTTTTGTAACTTTTTTGTTTTCTAACCGATTTCGTTACAACTCGCAATGATTGAAGAAATAAGTAAACAATCTTTAGAAAAAGTAGAAAAATATGGAAAAACAAGATGGCGGCCGACGTAATTCTTGCAACTCTTTTGTTTTCCAACCGATTTCGTTACTACTCGCAATGATTGAAGAAATTAGTAAACGATCAATAGAAAAAGTAGAAAAAATTGGAAAAACAAGATGGCGGCTGAGCTGTAGTATTTTCAAATTTTTGATTTTTCTACCCCGATCTGCGGCGCTACAGATCCGAAACGGGGTAGTTCATGTACAGGAGATAATATGTTCGGGAACGGGATGGGAGTAGGGAAAGATTATGACATTTCGGCAAAAACAAGATGGCCGCCGATTTGCCGAAATTAACTGATCGAAGCGTTGAAGATAGGTGCTCGACCAAATGTCATTTGAAACTTCATCCAATAGCCAATGAGCTGAAAATAAAATCAAAATGGCGGATTTAAGATGGCTGCCATATAAATTTATTTGGTGTCTATCTCAGAAAGTATAAAAGATGGAATAATGGTTTCTTGGCAAAAGATGATAAGAACCTGAAGGTCTACTTGATCAACAGGAAAAAAATTCAAGATGGTGGAATTTATTTTTCCGTAGAAAATATAAGGCAAATATTGAAGAAACTACAAGTGTACTAGAATTTGATACGGTTCCGTTTTACCCACGACGGGGCTCCCTGGGATTAAAAAACTGGAAACGGTTTCCAAAATTTAAAAAAAAAACAGCGCCATTTTGAAATTCTTTGTTAATTGACCGATTTCGTTCAAAATCGATATTTAGAACTCCCTGAGGTTACAAAACAGGAAACTTACCAAAATTTTTAAAAAACCAGCGCCATTATGAAATTCTTTGTTAATTGACCGATTTCGTTTAAAATCGAAATTTAGGACTTCCTGGGATTACAAAACAAGAAACTGATTCCAAAGTTTTAAAAAACCAGCGCCATTTTGAAATTCTTTGTACATTGATCGATTTCGTTCAATATCGATATTTAGGGCTCCCTGGGATTTAAAAACAGGAAACTGGTACCAAAGTTTTAAAAAATCTGCGCCATTTTGAAATTCTTTGTTAATTGACTGATTTCGTTCAAAATCGATATTTAGGGCTCCCTGGGATTTCAATACAGGAAACTGTTACCAAAGTTTTAAAAAATCAGCGCCATTTTGAAATTCTTTGTTAATTCTGGAACTTCATAACCTTGTTCCTCCTTCTCCGTTCTACCACAGAACAGCGAGAAACCGCGAGCGTTGGCACCCTTATGTGGTTGACGTCCAATTTGCTCGCACGAAGCGTATTTGCTCGACGTTTCTGATACGAACCGCTAGGGTGTGGAACACCCCTCCCAGCGCACGTGTTTCCTGCCACTTATAACTTAAGTACCTTCAAGGCAAGAGTGAATAGGCATCTTCTAGGCAAGCGCGTTCCAACCTAGATCTCATCATTGCTTTGCACTAAGCATGATTGTCGTCAAGCGCAAGCCTATCACGCAATAAAAATAAAAGAAAAATTGACCGATTTCGTTCAAATTCGATAACTGAGGATCCCTAATATCCCAAAAACCACAACCCGTGAGCTGCTTTAGCAGCTCGCGCACAGGGCGAAAAACTAGTTACAATATATTACAGCTTAACATTATATACAAACAACAACTACCTACTTCTTAACAATAGTATTGGAAAGTTTTCTGTTACCAAATAGTCGTCTTCGAATATAACCGCAATGTTCAACTCGAATTCTGAAAAAAAAAAAAATTGAAGTGAAAAGTTCTTTAGGCGCGTTGAGCACTTTTTGGTAGCGGGAGGAGTAATGATAAGGAAAATGTAGATTCGCGTGACCGACATGCTCGCGAACAAATATACTCCATTCGAAATTAAACTTTAATGCTTAGTGTTAAGGTTTATATTTTAATTTAAAAAAAATATTAAAAAATGTTCGTTTTCACTTCTATCGACAGTCATAGTGACTGCCAATTTTTTGAACCAATATTCATAAGCATGATAAGCACTTTATTACTGTAATAGATGATGCCCGCGAGTTCAACTGCGTAATATACAGACAATAATTATTAGTACAACTAGGTTGATGGTGGGTACAGGGGGAATTACTGATTGACAATAGTTTTAATCGTAAAATCTTACTATCGATATATTGTGGTTAATTCTGTATAACACAATCTCTAAACTATACTAAAATTTTATATATACATATATACTAGCAGATACCCGCGACTTCGTCCGCGTGAAATAAGTTTTTTAAATTCCCATGGGAACTCCCAAATTTTTCGGGTTAATGTATAGACACTCACAAATTCTATTGGTACCAGAATTTTCAAAATCGGTTCAGTAGATCCAGAGATTACCCCCTACAACGTCACAAACTTTACCTCTTTATAATATTAGTATAGATAGATGACAGCTCTAAGTCTAGTTCTGTCCCTTTCTGCAAGGATTATTGTGAAAGGGTTAGCAATATATTTAATGCTGTCACTAGATATCGTGTGGCACAGAATTGGCCTCAATGTATGGACATATTGTTATTCTCAAGCATAAGTCCGAGGTGCTATCGGGTCTGCCATACGGGGTGTGGTTGCGGGGTGCGGTGGGTAGGCGGCGTTACCGATCTTGAAGTGGTGCGCGGCGGTGGTGGGGCAGGTGAAGAGGCGCGGCAGCACCATGTGCAGCGGCACGTCGCGCGCGCGCGCTACGTCCCCGTCGCCCACCTGGATGTTCTGCACCTCCGTCGCTGCGCGCGCGCATACGCAAGCAACGATATGTATATGTCAAACAAAACGACTAATGTTATTAAGCACAATAGTTTAGACACTCAATTTCCTATTCGGGTGATAGGAGTTCGTAATTCAATTCGAGTCGTGCCCCACTGGTGAAGCTTGTCCCACTTTTATCTATTATTAAATAAAAATAAACAGTAAATTTCATCTGGTACACAGATCGGTGAAGGTTGAGGTATATTCAGATCTTAGACTAGTATCTAAGTAGTAGTATAGTGGGGTTTGACTTTAAACAAAAAAGTACAATTATAGTTGCAAATCAAGTTTGTGTGTAAACAGTGTCAAGTGCGGTACCGTCCCTGGAGTGGCCCTCGGCGTGCCGGCACGTCTCCACGCGCACCAGCTGCAGCTCGATCGACTTTATTGGTACCGAACACTCGTCCACGCGGATCTACAACAAACATGAGCTTTTTAATCACTCCTAGTGTTTCCTGCCACGTATAACTTGAATACCTGCAAGGCAACAGTGAAGAGACATGTTCTAGACAAGCGCATTCCAACCTAGACCTCATCATTGCTTAGTACGATTGTCGTTCACTCATTTCAACCCATTGAGCTCACTACCGAGCACGAATCTCCTCTCAGAATGAGAAGGGTTCGACCATTGTTTACCACGCTGGCCAAGAGCGAATTGGCAGACTTCACATACTTCTGTGAACATTATGGAGAACTCTCGAGCGTGCAGGTTTCCTCGCGAAGTTTTCCTTCACTGTTAGAGCAAAGTGGATTTCTTGTAACACACTTGTTGATGGCCCTGGGATCGAAACCGCGACCCCTCGAAATAGGCAGATTCTATAATGTAGCGCTGTGCGGCGAAAACTGCGTCGAGCACGATTTGAACTTATATTCTCTCATACGATACGAGTAGCGCCATCTTTTATCATTTACTAGCTGATGCCCACGACTTCGTCCGCGTGGTTTAAGTTTTTTTGATTCCCGCGGGAACTCCCTAATTTTTCGGGCCCTATGTCACATTCCAGGTCCTCAACTATATCCTTGCCAAAAATCAGGTCGATCCGTTGCTCCGTTGCGTTGTGTTGATTGAAGGACAAACCAATAAGCCACCAAACAAACACACTTTCGCATTTATAATATTAAGTATGATAACACCTTATCCTGTAACTTTAGTTTAAACTAGTGGTTATCTTACTTAACACACACTGTTCTTATTTAAAAACTTGAACTTGTTGTTACTATATTTATAAATAAATATGTATATGTTTTTGACGACCTCCGTGGCGCAGTATGTAGCGCTGTTGCCTTAACGTGCGGAGGTCCTGGGTTCGATCCCCGGCAGGGTCAATTTGGGAATTTATAATTTCTGAATTTTCCCTGGTCTCGCACTGTGGGAGGCTTCGGCCGTGGCTAGTTACCACCCTACCGGCAAAGACGTGCCGCCATGGATTTAGCGTTCCGGTACGATACCGTGTAGAAACCATCAGGTGAGATCGCAGTCAAGGGCTAGCTTGTAGTGGATAAAAAAAAATGTATTCAATAATAGTTATTATGTTTATTCCTTAAATAGCTAATTTAAGCTATAAGACTAACGTGAGTTACATTAATATCTAAAATAAAATCTTTTTGTTCGTCATTCTTACTAAACAGATATTATATTTAAAATAAATAAATACTATATTTTGTGTACTTAGTGATATAACTTCGTCGATCTTTTGTCAGCCCTAACGCATACTACGGTCTATTTGGGCTGCAATTTACAAACGCCAGCCTGTGTTTTTAGTGTAGTGCTTTGGTCTGCAAAATTGTGGTGTAATTTTAGATTTTTTTTAAAGGCATTAAATAAAGATAAAAATAAATAAAAAATGTACATGTGGAGACGGTGAAACACGTGTTGTATACGGACCTTCCCAGTGATGGGCGTGTCCAGGGCGCACACGGTGGAGTCTATCTCCGCGTAGAGCTGGAAGGCGGGCATGTTAGCGCGCGCGCCCGCACTGCCGCCGGCGGCGCGCAGGCTCGCGGGCGTGATCTCGCAGCGCACCGGCTTGGCGGGCGCGCGCTCCGCCTGACACACACACGCCGCGTTCACAATCATACACACACAATCTAGTGTGTGCTGGGATTATTACCAACTATGTTAATATCCAATGTTTTGACGACCTCCCTGGCGCAGTGTTGAGTGCGGTTGTCTTAACGTGGGAGGTCCCGGAACCGACTCCCGGCAGGAAATTTATCGTTTCTGAATTTTCTCTAATCTGGTCTGGTGGGTGGCTTCGACCGTGGCTAGTTACCACTTTACTGGCAAAGACCTACCGCCAAGCGATTTAGCGTTCCGGTACGATGCCGTGTAGAAACTGACTAGGGGTATGCGTTTAATATAAGTGCCATACCCCTAACAGGTTAGCCCGTTACCATCTAAGATTGCTTCATCACTTACCATCAGGCGAGATCGCAGTCAAGGGCTAACTTGGAGTGGTAAAAAAAATGCTCAATACTCTTGAACTAAAATGTAAAACCGCAAAAACTGAAACCGACAAACAAAATTGTAACTGTTGTTAGGGTTCCGTTCCTCAAAAGGAAAAAGAAACACTAAATGACCTAGACCTAGACCTAAGTCTACGGTTCCTTGGAGTTGTAAAATAATAAAGCTTCTAAGTCAACGCAATCAGAAAATATGGCCGTTTATGCCGCATATTTTGACACTCGCCAATAAATTTGCGAAGCGCTTTACGCCTTCATTCCTCATTTGCATGGTTAGGGTCTGGAACACTCTACCAATAACCAAACCACCTTGGTGTGTTTCCCGCCAATTAGAATCTGGGTATCTTTAAATCAAGAGTGAATAGGCATCTTCTAGGCAAGCGCATCCCATGTTAGGCCACATCATCACTTCCCATCAGTTGTGATTTTTTTTAGTCAATCAGTAAAAAAAAAATGAAAACCTATAGGGTACTTCCTATTGACCTAGAATTATGAAATTTGGCATGAAGCACAAGCTTATATTAGGAAAAAATCTGAAAATTGTTAATAATAATTGCTAAGGGCTCCGTATTCATAGGGTGTGGAATAGTTCATCAGGCGCTACCCCTAAAGCGCCATACGTAGGCCAATGGTGGTAGGGAACCCTTTGGTGCATACAAGGGGTTCCCTGCCACCACACAATAAAAATTTGTTTGACTCGCAATTGATCAGGTTTTTATTCTAACTATATTATGTCAATAACTGTGGTGCCACAATTCTTTGAGTACTTTGTAAAGTAATTAGATTAAGCTGGTTATACATTTTATTGAACTTTTTCATTAGTATTAAAATAAAATGAAATATGTTAGGTCCATCGATATATATGTAGGCACTAGATGGGCCCTTTCATAGAAAAACGCCGGGCGTCCGAGTTGCGGAACACGTTCTGCACCTGTCTTTGTTCCCGTCGTAGCGCTGTCACGATCGCTCGTCGTGCGGATAATTTGTTATTATTAAGTTAACATCTAAAGTTTAATTAGTTTGGCACTGTATAATTTTAATTTTAAGGTAAGTGTTTCAATTCACAATTATACATTTCCAAAAAAACGTTATTTAATCTTCCTATTTAATATTTTTATCCATTACGCAATCATTTAATTTCCGCGGCAAACTGTAAAATTTTTTTTTTACTAACTGGCCTTACGGCTATGACCTATATTATCTATGACCGAGTCATACGTTTTCAAGTTTTCATTCAGATGTTGCAAGCAAGTTCCCGCTTTTCAGACTAGATGGCGTTGATGGCGTTGCTAAAAATCATGGAATGCTAAAAATACGCCCACATTCTTTGTTTGACAGGGCCCGTCTATGTAAATTGAGGTCGTTGGTTAGGTCTAATGGTTCTACATCCTTTTAGTTTAGATGTATAACTTCTTCTTTAGCTATAGAAATCTTATTAGCCATTATTTGGTAAAGATGATCTGAATACAGCTGATGTATTCTGTAAGGCCCAAAAGCCTTCTGTGTTACATCAGTACTAAATTAACAAATCTATTATGCTAGATTTTTCACAAAGTATGTACAAATTAGTATGGATGGATGGCTATCCATTTGAATCAGCAGCTGCTTCTAGTACTTGGTTGTGATGCAAATCTATACTTATATTATAAATGCGAAAGTTTGGATGGATGGACGTTTGTTACTCAATTAAGTTATGAGGTATAATGCTGCTAAACGGACCTGGATGAAATTTGGCACAGAGATAGATTGTAGTCTGGAATAACACATAGGCTACTTTTTATCCTGGAAAATTAGAGTTCCTGCGGGAAACAAATATCCTCAACCCACATGGAGGAAGTAGAGAACATGAGCTAGTACTTGTAAATGTAATTGACTTACATGTTTATACTGAACAAAGAACTGGCAGCTGGTGTTGAGTGGTTTGTTCAGGAAGGACCTCTTCATGCCACACCTGAGTGTGTACATCACATTCACAAACACGCCGTGGTATGTCTCCAGCAGGCCCGGGCCCGTCCCTGTCTGCCGCCCCACCAGCGGCAGCTCAAATGGGATCTCTGTTACCCCAACAGGGATCTTACCTGCCGGGGCTAGTTCTATTGATGTGTTTATTAGATTTATGGGCTGGAAGTAACAGAAATAATGACAAATGAGTCTTGATTTAAAGCAAAAACATAAATATAGCTAAATAAAATCTTTCAATTTTAACGTTTTACTGATACCTACAGCAAATTTCTCACTGGCAACTAATTAATTTCTAAATTTCGCAGACAAGTTTATCACATTAAGTAGTAAATATAATAATAGGAACCCTGGTTTACCCTTATGCTGTTGGAGAATGCATCAAAGATGCCTGTGTTTTTTGAGCTCAATTGCAGGTTAACCGAGCCCTCCATGGTCAAGCTGAGCCCTTCGTGGCGCAGGTCACCTGTTGTGTCCACCACGACCACACCGGCAATCGTCTCCTGAGTGATAATCATAAGTTTAAACAAAATTACTTAATTAGGATTAAAATATTTACTGAAAGATGAACAGGTTCCTCCCACATTTTGAAGGCTATGCATACATAGGATATAGGATTAGTAGATGTATAAATCATTTCTTGGGTTACTATACTGCTACTATACAGTTTCAAGTACTTTTAAATGAACTTACCCCTTCATGGTAAACTTTGTTTGCCCTTTTTAAGTTTATAGTAAGACTGGCAGACATCTCAGCCTTTGAAAACTTTACTATTGTGTAATTAAGATGGAACTTTTGAATTCAGAAAACTGAAATCTATTAATTAGAATTATTGTGAATCAAGTTCCACTTGAAATGGAATTCACCGAGGATCTTACGTACAAAATTAGTTTGCTTAAAATAATAATTGAGACTACTTAGTTTTACTGATTTACTCAAAGATTTAACATTGAATGATTTCACAACTTTACAAGTTTGGATTGTTACGGCGAAAATCAGGCGAAATTAAATAAATAATAATAGAAACAATACAAATTACAAAACAGTTCGTAAAATAAACAAAAGTTTATTTGTCAATTGTCTGTGCTAGTCTGTGCCTCTGTGGTCAAATGTCCGTAAATTAAAACATCAACAGACGCTGAGATCACATTTTTTATTGGTGTTGGATAGTGATCGAACAGTGTAAATTTTTGTAAATACGGACTATTGGCTTTCGAATGTTGGTAGGACAAGGACACAAAGATGTCAGATGAATTTGACAGTTGTTTATCAATACCCGCTTGTGGCGGTTGTATGTGAATCGTCGTGATAGCTTTTATGATTTTATTTATTTTGTAACGACTATAAATATTTAATCGTGCGAAATTATTTTTATACGATTTCTTTTTTATTTTGCACTCATGTGGTTTCAAGTGGCGTAAAATATTAGTGAGATAAATTCGAAAAGGTGATGTCGACGATAAGTTCACCCCGAATGGATCGATATCGGTGACTCGGAGTTTGCTTTTTATTTGCGTCACCGGAGGGTGGTTGAAGATGGAAAAGTCTGCACGACCACGGACGGCTCTGAATGAGTGTGTCAAGGTGGTTGTGCGATGCAGGCCGCTCTCGGAGAAGGAGAAAAACGAGGATTTCGACGAGGTGAGAGAGGTTGCTTTGGCATTGTTGATGTCGAGCTCCAGGGCTGCGCAGACCAGGTGCGTCGGCTTCTACTCCTGCCGACACCTGTGATCAGGCAATTGTCAACATTTATCGGTTAACTTTTCGTCTGCTTCCATCTCGGTGATTTTTTCATAATACAGCGCTCGCGATTTATTTGCATCAACTTTATACAGAGTTTTGCTTTTCGTTACATACTTGCACATATTGTTTTGCAATTTAGTTGCTAGGAACTAGGAAGGACAGAATTAGGTTAAGTTGTTTTGTTATAAGCATTCAATTTGGGTCGTGAATCACGCGAGTGGGAAGCATTAGTTGCGTGTAATAGTTCGTGAATTATTTGAGACGCCCTTGCAGAATGCGCGCGCGTTAACAAATATTTTTTGTTTACGCTTAAAAAATGATTAGTAATAAATCTTCCTGCTAGTTCTTCTCGTTACGATAAGTATACTGAACCAGAATCGATACAGGCTGATTTCTGATTGACTAAAGTTAGACCAGGCCATTAAAATAAAATATAGAAAAATACTTAGTACTTACTTAAGTAGGTACTTAATTCATTCATAAGTAGCTGCCTGATAGGTTGTCTTTGTAGTCTCATAATAAATCTGATTCAGAACACTAGTATGGAAATAATATGAGTGTTTCCAGTAGTGATGAGGTGTTATGTAGTAGAACAACAGAATGGATGTTGTTGATTCAGTGAATCATGTCATAGTCTCAGCTGTGAGTATGATAGTGCACTGCAGTTGAGACTGATAAGGATTCTCAATTGGATATAATGTTCCTTATTCTTACATCTTGAATCTCAAGTGCTGATAATAATATAAAGAATGGATTTATTTAAATTGCAATTTAAAACTCACTTTTTATGATTTGTCTTGCTTATAGTATTGGAAGCAGATAAATTATTTAATAGATAAGTATATAATTAGTTGCCAGTAGCTTGCTCAAACTGAAATCTTAAAAGAATAAGTATGTACCTAGTTGCTTAGCTAGTAGCTATCTCATCATTTGAAATAATAAGGCATTTGTACCCACATATTAAATGGAAAAAATTGTCAATTTTACTTATGAACTAAGTGAAGTTTTAGATTGGACTAGGTGGTGCAGGTCTTCAATATTTGTATGGTTTCACATCCAATATTAATGTGTTTGCCATAGTTGGTTAGTAATTTTCAAGGGTATTTTCTTGCTTAGTAGTTTATGATGGAGTAGTTAGGTCAAATAGTGCATCAATTAATAGATAAGTAATTAACCAGTGAATTACTTAACTACTTATCGATACTTAATTGATGAACCTATAAAACAGAAAAGAAAAATTGGGGAAAGAATTTAAAATTACTTATTTGTGTTTCCTATCATTCTCCCAATAGCATACCTGCCTGTTTCTATTATAGTTTATATTAAATTAGATTTAGATACCTCCCCTGAATGAATGATAGGCTTTCACCAAATACACAATAGGGTATAGAGTTATTATAGTAGGCTTTATACTAACTCTATGCAATAAGGTATTTCATTGTTGCCTGCCATTGCAGAATCACAACTAGATTTGCCCTACCCATTCTGTTAATTAGTACCTACTTAAGTACTAAGTAATTATTTAATGGAATGGGTGGGTGGGTGTAGAATGTACTAATTACTACTATAACTTTTATTGGCATTTTCCTCTTGAACTAGTTGAAAAACTGCCGAAACGGCTACATTTCGCAGCATCAAGAAAGGATTTACTTAAATACGCGTTACTAACAGCTAGATACTGTATTTCCCGTAAAGTCAGTCAATAAATAGGCTCGTAATGTACGCGCAAGTACAAAGTAGACTGGTACCAACTGAGCCGTATTGTCCATACGCGGCTACCCCATATTTAGGCATAGATCATCTGGACTCGGCGAGTTAACAACGTCGGTCGACCGCACACACAGCTGACTAATACAAATGCCTTCGCGTCAACATTAATTAAATGAATAATGCCACACTTTTGAGTTTTAACCATTTTAGAACTGAATGTGGTGTGGATGCCATCTGGTGCAAACACGGCACCTAGGTGAGATAGGTATAACTATTGTCTTGTAGCAATACGAAAGTTTATGGCAAGTTCACAATAATACGGCAGTTTACCTAGGTATACGTAGCTAATAGCTTACTTATTAGCTACCATGAAGTATGTAAATATACCTACAGAATTTTGCCTATGGCTGCTAATGCCAACAGAGGCTAACAGGTAGGTATAGAGCACGCAAGCACAGGTGTACTGATGCACTCTCATAGTCCGTATGGTCCGAAGAGAAGGCAAATCAATGCATGCTTTCCGTGCCACGGCAACATGTCACTTCTGGCCTGCTACTAGCTTCGCTAGTCTGACAGAAAACCTGCCTGCCTGCCTGCCTTTGCCTGGTGCGAGGCTTCGGCCGTGGCTAGTTACCACTCTACCGGCAAAGACGTGCCACCAAGCGATTTAGCGTTCCGGTACGATGCCGTGTAGAAACCGAATAGGGGTATGGGTTTAATATAACTGCCATGCCCCTAACAGGTTAGCCCGCTACCATCTTAGACTGCATCATCACTTATCATCAGATGAGATCGCAGTCGAGGGCTAACTTGTAGTGGTTAAAAAAAACCAACTTCTTTGTTGCCCGGGACTCGAAGAAACCTTACGATCGAAATCTGGGTAAACTATTCACTATAGTTAATATTAAAGAGGCGTTAAGTAATGCTAACTGCCCAAAAAACAGATGATTATCGATTATCGCAATGCAAGAGATCGCGCAGCACCCCGTAACCTTGTACCATCGTAGTTTTGGCGGTGAAACCCGCTCGGATGCTGATCATCTCGCAACAGTATGCATTACTGCGATCTCGAACATTACACCGCGGTGTTCACGGTGGCGCAAGCGACAGATGACTCACGACAGCTTATTTAGACTATTGTCTCCCTTTTATTGATATTGGCCGAATTCTGGGACACCAGTCACCAGTCACCACCACTACGCCGTGTAAGGTTGTACACACGAGCTTCTTGTAATGTTGAAATTGAAAAGACAGAGAAGCTTTTCAGCACGTGAACGTTCCAGATAACAAGCGAGTAAGCATAATATCGCCAGAGGTGATGTAAGTAGTTAATACCATTGAGTCCGTTTTAATACTTTGAAAATAGACCGAATGGTAGCTAGAATAGGTAAGTACCTAGCTCTGGTGAAAGAATGCAATGCCTTACAAAAGAGAGTTTTATATTTTTCTGTTCCTAAAAGTAACATTGCACTATACTCGTGTTTGAGAAATAAGAACCATTAAGTACTTACTACTTACTACCTATTTATGAAATTGAGAGCACGTTGATTGTTGAACTCAACACGTCTACAACTCAATATGTCATGAATTTACACCTGATAATTTTTCTGAATCCAAAATGCAAACATGATGAACGACTCGGATATATCAAATTAAATTATGTTACGATGGAAGAAAGAACACCAGAAGATATCTAATCAAGACACACAAAATAATATGTTCCATTAAGTAAAATTGCTGGTCAACGTAATCGCATCATTGTTGTTTCGTGTAATTAGTTACCTCGTTTTCTGTATCCGCAATGCTAATGGTCTGAGGAAGGCTGCAGGAAGCCGCACGCAGCATAAATCTGCTCCGGAGGTCATTGGGGGAGGCTATGGTCATACACTTCTGCCGGATAAGATGCCAAGATGCCTTCAAGATTAAAATAATATATCAGTCAGCTAACTCTATACTGCTCCATAAGATGTGAGTTTGTCTGCTTGACATTTTCGATCAACAAGAACGAATCTGTATCCCTCCGGAGATATTTTCAGGTTTCCACACGGTGACACGTCACTCTGTCTCTACCATGTTTGCTGCCCCATAATATCCGTGCTCCGTAGTTCCTTCAACGACGAAGGGAATACGGCTTCTTGACAAGTCCAAGTGTGCTATTTCACGGTAAAAAACCTGCCCCACCTTGGAGCAGTGCTTGTAGTAACTATACGAAAACGAAAACGAAACTATAAAATATCAGGAACCTAGTTAGGTATCTACCTATTACGATTATAATCGTGTTGATATAAGAAAATATGGTGATCACTAGTGAATGCCCGCGACTTCGTCTGCATGGTTTGATGTTTTTGGTTCCCGCGGGAACTCTCTGGGATAAAAAGTAGCCTATGTGCTATTCCAGACTATAATCAATCTCTGTGCCAAATTTCAGCCAGTTCAGCCGTTGGGGCGTGATTGAGTAACAAACATCCATACATCCATCCAAACTTTCGCATTTATAATATTAGTAAGATAATATTCCGAGATACACTAGGTATCTATTAATTAGGGCAAGCATTTCCCCGGTTCTAACCACACCTACTTATTATAATATAGATGATGCCCGCGACTTCATCCGTGTGGATTAAGTAAGGAATAAAAAGTAGACTATGTCCTTCCCCGGGATGCACTACCCCTACCCCTGTACCAAATTTCATCAAAATCGGTTGAATAGATGGTCCGTGATAGCCCCCCAAGCAGACAGACAGACAGACAGACAGACTTTCGCATTTATAATATTACTTAAGTATGGATTCGGAACTGGCGAAAGCGTTCAGCCTTTGAATTTTGAACATGACAAATACTTAATTAGTTGGTAATAGGTAGGTATATATATGTAGATTGGGATGAATTGTTTAGCTGAAGTGAGTTGATCGCTGCTCTAGGATCTCCACAATTTGCAAGTTAAATGAGTTGAATGAGCACTTAAGTTATTAGACACAAAAAATACAGACTAACGCACCCCTCCCCGACTTTGACTGAAACGTGTGCAGGGGGTGAATGAACTGATCAATTGGCTTAACCTACAGTACACTCATTGTGGAGAGGCGTCTGCTCAATACATTATATTTTATCAAGGGAACTGAGCCGAAAATCTTTTGTGGACGTCGCGATTACAATTGAACTTTTTGTAAATATTGTGTAGATGGCCTATTTCTTATTCTCTGTAAACATTATACAGTTACTAGCACATAGTAATCGATACAGACTACAGTTACAGACTATTGGTCACTAACTATTTTCAACGTTGAGATCTGAATCAAAGTGACTAACGTAGATTTTTTAATCGTTTACGTCTGCGAAAACCATCGACAAAAACTGTATCGCTTTACCTACACAATTTGGACAGCTATTAGGTAGATAGTACGTTCTTCTGGACCTAAATACTTTGTCTGGGATTGATAAGTTTAACTTAAATATAGCGCTTTTGATTTTAAATAAGTAGGTAGGTACTTACTTAGTTTAAAAAAAATTGATTTTAATATTGGGAAAAATTTATCACCTCCTTATTTTTCCCATCTAGTTTAGTAAGTAGGTACTTTGTTATTCTAAAATATTACAATTTCTTCAAGAGCAAAAACCAAATGCAGCCGTTTAGCAAGCTAAATTGCGCGATCTTGAGTTCGCGTGGCTAATTGTCTGTTAATCTGTTATTTATTTTGGTTTGCGAGCTGCTCGGTTTACCTCGAGATGGGATGACGCATAGCATCGCTTATGTTTGTATAATAAAACTTGTATAATTAACGTAAGTTTAGCATATCATTGGCGTGTCGACCGTATCGTTGTGTACGCATTTTATGGACGAATGCGTTTCATATCAGTCATATTAAATACATCGAGGCACGAGCTGCAAGCTGGTGCCAGCTCTGTAGTGGAACTAAGTAGATAGATTAGGATGATTTGTGTTAACCCAACGATAGTACAGACTAGATAAATCAATGTTAATGGTTCAAGATTACCATCCATCCATCATAGGACGTTACATGCGTTCCGTTTGCCTTCGCGGTTCAATTTTAGTAACTTGTTGCTTAATTAAACACTTACTTACCTAATGGTATGTTTTAACTCCTACGTTTCCTTCTTTTAGGGCAAACCTTGGATTTACAAATAAAAGTTAGCAAAATAAATTATTTAAATCATTTAATTAATTAAGTACTTACTCAATTATTATTATTATTATTGGCAGCCTGTATTGTCCCAATATTGGGCAAAGACCTCCCTTTCCTCCTTCCATTTATCTACTTAATTAGGTATTTAGGTAATTAGTATTTATTAACTTAATCAGGTACTTAAATAAATAGTCTAGAGATTATAATGAAACTAAAAAAGCAACTAAGTCAGGTAGGTAACTACAAAGTAAAAGCTAAACTGTAAAAAGTATGTAATTTTAGTTGAAATAACGGACGAATAGTCGCAATAAGGGTTGCAAACCTACCTTTTAGGTACGCAACCCTAAAAATCATGCTTTATTTAGAGGAGGTTCTTTCGAAGTGTAACAATTCGAATTGAATTGCCGATTTATGGCGCATAACTTTACATATTTTTGTGTTTTGTTCTACGAAGCTTACCCAGGTTTATTTTATGGGCATCCCTAGGTGAAGAAGACGTCCCCACATCGCCCTGAGCAGAAATGGTACGAGCGTCTCTCGTCCAAGCCCTCGCCGGACAGTAAGAAGTTAAACTCTCCATTGCAGGTCTGAGCTCTGACCACAGCCAGCCACCGGTGCCGGCCACTAACCACGGGCGGAGGAAGATCACAATCCATTGTAGATTTAACAACTAGTTTTGATTATAGATTCATTCTTATTGGCGTCTGAGAACTAGGGCTTGAGCTCCGGAATTCCGGTTTAAACGAAATTCCGTATCGTTTCCTTTCAGTGTGATCGGGATTTCAATATTGAAAAAAAAATGACACGCGTTGACATTTCATGGCAGGACGATTGCTCCCTGTCTATCAGCAGTGGGAACTAAAAAATGAGAAGCGGAAGTGGATCACACTCAAACCTATTTAGATCATGTAGCACTTAACTACATACTTACTAGAGTCACTTAATGTAACTTCATGTGAAACTCGGTTATGAATCCAGGTCCTGCAGATTCAGAGCCAACTTGTGACCAACTTCTCAGCCGCCAATAAGTTTGAATCCTACCATAGTAGAATAAGCCTTTCCCAAGCTAGCTGCTAATATTATGTATAGTTTGGGAAAAGCCGTCATTGCTTCGCAGGACTTGTAGAATAGCAAGACCTTAGAATGGGCGTCCATTGCTTACCATCGTTTGAGCGATCTTATTTTCCAGCAGTTAAGCATTAGATGCAGCATACCTTTTTAAGCAAGCTGTCGAGGCAGTCTGAGACATATGCTTCCGCCCGGAAGCAGAACGCGGTAGCATTTGACATTTCAGAGCTGCTCAGAAAAAGCTTAGCTAATGAGCTAGCTCAGGCAAATGAAACCAACGTGCGCCCAGTCTAAACAAATCAGCCGCGGTTTTCGTCTGTAAATTCCTGCCTATTCATATTTATCGTTAAATAGATAACTATCAGGGTTATGGAATAACAAACTACTTAGCCTTCATTATTTAGGTGGTGGATCATAAAACTTGATTTAAGCTACACTAATTTAGCATAAGGAAGTGCTTAACTTAATTAAGTAAGTAGATAGAGTTAAAAGTAATGGAGCACACGTTAAATCGATGTTTATTCACGGTCCGTGGAGCCATCGATCATGCGACAAATCGATTGTTGCGCACCACACTTCAGCTGATTGTGAAATCCGCGCTCCTGTGTACTATAATACCTACCTACTGTTTAATATCACACTCGTGTGTTAATATGTCATTAGCAGTGATCGAAATCATACTAATATTTTAAATGCGAAAGTGTGCTTGTTTGTCCTTCAATCACGCCGCAACGGATCGACGTGATTTTTGGCATGGATATGGGTTGAGGAGAGTGACATAAGCTACTTTTCATCCCGGAAAATTACGGAGATCCCGCGGGAATCAAAAAAACTTAACCACGCGGACGAAGTCGCGGGCATCAGCTAGTACGGCCTATATACATAGTACGATTACGTCATAAACTTCACAACATTCGTCAACATTTCACGACCTATTCCGATCACTGTTCATTGGGTTTGACGACCTCTCTGGCGCAGTGACCTTATAGCAGGTCCCGGGTTCGATTCCCGGCAGGGTCAATTTGGGGTTTCATAACTTCTGAATTTTCTCTCGGCCGAGTTGTCTGTTGGGAAGCTTCGGCCGTGGCTAGTTACCCCTACAAAGCCATTTAGCGATGCCGTGTAAAAACCGGTCGTAATCGGTACGGCAGTTATATTAAACCCATACTTATTACTTACCCCTAGGTAAGTATGAGTTTAATATTTATAACTGCCATAACCGCTATCCCGTAGTAGCTACTACGGTTAGTAGTAGAACCTAGTAGTCAAGGGCTAACTTGTAGTGGAATAAACAAAAAGATTTGTGTAATCGTGCAAACGATTATCGAACAATACTCGCTGAATTATCTTTCATATCGTTATTTAATACGTGTATTTTGATCTTAAATAAGTAAGTAAACCATACAAAATCGCTTTAACTTTACCACTATCTGGAATCTGGATAATGTAAACTAACTTGGTGATGGAATTTTTAATGCCGGTTTAATAAAAACTGCGTTTTCTAGTTGTAAAACATTGTTAGAATATAAGCTCGCCGAAAGACGCTTACCTACTCAAGTTGCAAGGTCGCAGTGCAATACTTAAAAAAGCTGGGATGTTGCCGGCATTTCACATTGCACGCTGACTGCACGCGGACTGCGCAGTTGTCGTTGCCTGCGCAATGTGTCAACTGTAATTCTCTTCTCAGTAGAACTGCTTTCCGAACCGGTGGTAGAGTCAAAACATGACGTAACATAAAAGACACCTAGTGTAATAAGTATTGAGAATTGAGTATTGTACAATAACCCAAACTGCAATCTTACTGTCAGAACGCAGACTGTCTGTCATGAATTCATACTTGCCTTAAGTGGAAGATATGTAGGTTAACTAGGACAACCCAGGGCTGGTGTTGAATCTGTTGTAGCAATACTTACTAGCTACGTTGGCTCAGTGCAGTAACCCAAGAAGGATCTTAGCCTCCGACACTAGACCTGCCTGTCTAGACGCCAATTGGGTGTTCTGACGACTTGCAGTTCTTTGCACTATAACTGGGGGGTTCTAACGTAATTGGGGTAGCTTCATGAGAGTCAAATGCGAGTTAAACTATCTAGCTTATGCCCGGGACAAATTTCATATCCCTTCTTTAGGGATTGAATTTCCAAAAATCCTTTCGTAGCGGATGTCTACGTCATAATAGCTATCTGCATGCCAAAGTTCAGCCTGATCCGTTCATTGGTTTGGGCTGTCCTGTGATGGATGATCAGTCAGTAATCTTTTCCTGTTATATATTGTGATGTGCGGTGTTGGCAGGTGGTGAAGGTGTGGGCGGAGCGCGGCGCCGTGCAGGTGCACAACCCCAAGGGCCAGGACAAGCTGTTCACGTACGACGCCGCCTACGACTGCACAGCTGACACGCAGACCATCTACGATGAGATGGTGAGCATTGCACCTGATACATTCCCTTACTCCTATTACTTCCCTTTCCGTCGAGCGGTGGCCAGTACCCCGCTATTATTCCCTCCAGTAGGGTCAGCATGCGCAGAACACGTAAAATTATGTCTACCCGTTATCTTTATTTGTCTACCGATGTTAACATCGTTATTTGTCTCGTTATGTAAAAAGTAGAGATAAAAGTATTTTTTCTACGATTCCCTACATCATACATGCCGACAAATTTTTCTCGTAATATACCGGATTTTGTGCGGTAAACGAAAAATTAGCCGGCAACGACATCTCTCTCTCTCATCGCAAGATATCTCCTCGTGCGCGTGCTAAACCTGCACGTCGAGCCTATAATTTTTATCTCGCTTCTATACCTTTATGTCAAATGGCAAAAGTACAGTCGAAAATAAAAATAAATTCAGTTGATGCAATTTTAATCAAAGTTACATATTTACACGACTGCCGAAAAAATAATTGTAACGTTTTGTATTATACATGTATGTTTCTTTATTCCTCCATAACTTCTCGACGAACAACACTAACATCTCGCAGACAAGGCTGAATGGGTAGCTAGACAAGCGCGCTCTAAACTACAATTCACCATTGTTTTGTCGGGTGAATTCCATCATTCACATTTCACTATTTACAACTTAAATTACGAATTTTCTTCTGCAGTTTTTTTGGAAATAAGTACCTTGGGATCTGTTTAATGTTTCGGGATAAACAGAAGCATAGAAGTCTAGATTTTTTGTTGATTGGCTTAAAGTAGATAAATCTATATTAAGTAATATTATAAATGCGAAAGTGTCTGTCTATCTGTCTGTCCGTCTGTCTGCTACGCTTTCACGGCCCATCTGTTCAACCGATTTCAATGAAATTTCGTATAGGGATAGTTTGAATCCCGGGGAAGGACATAGGCTAAAGGCTTTTTATCGGAAAATTGAGGAGTTCCCATGGGAATCAAAAAACTTAATCCACGCGGACGAAGTCGCGGGCATCATCTAGTTGGATATATAAGTAGTTAAAAAAACCAACCATTTCCTTCCCAGCCGCCCGAAATGCAACCTAATAGAATCTCTGTGCCGAATTTTATCAATTAGTAGATGGGCCGCGAAAGCGTAGCAGACAGATATACATACAATTTATAATATTAATTAGTTTAAGGATATACTGTTAAAAAGAAACAATTTGAATGAAAATTAATGGTTATCGGTTTTCCGCCATTGAACAGTTACGTACTGACACGCATGCGGGCCGTACGAGTGACGAAACGAAAAGTGAAACGTTGATTAGAGGACCAACCAATCCTAGAAGTCGATGTACAAACAAACATACTAACAGTATTATAGATTTAGACAACTGAAGTTTCAGAGTTAATAGTGAAACTGAATCAATATCAGCAGGAATTGATAAAAAAGCATAATGCAGATTGCAGATGCAGATGAAAACGAGCATACATAACTTACCAAATTGTAGAATTAAGAACCCTGATAAAATAACAATGTCGTAACTAATTTTAGTGGTTGCTTAATATAAACAAGATTGATCAATGAGGCTATGAAGATCAAGGTCGATGAGACCATAAAATAAATTTAACTTTTTAACGCTTGTTGCATTTGCCGAAAGCTTCTGAATATATTAAGTAAACCGCTTATTTTTTGCCTTGATTCGACAAAAAATAAATGATATGATATGAAATTAAATAATGTGACTGTTTAATTGTTTATCAAGTAAACAACATAATTCAGCGTCTGCTGGATATCACGTTTCTTGACAATGACTACTTTCAGCCTAGAGAGATTGGCTGAAAAAAGTTACTTTAAAAGTATCTATTATATTTCTAAGTTTTCTTTTTTTTACTACTAAATAAACTGAAACAGTCAGACTGAGAGACAGTCTGAAAACGTGGAATTTTAAAAGAATAGCCTTTTCTACCAAAAAAGCAATCAAAATTGTTGGCACGGTCGTAAAACTATTTTGATCTACATTTCATTAAAAAATTGTAGTTTTTAGAAAATGGTCTTCTATGGCTTGTTTCCTGTATTGTAATTTCATATCTGAAATTCCTTTCCCTCAAAACTTTTTTTCTGAAGACTATTTTCTTTCTAGAGATTTCTTTGAAAAACTGCCAATGCAATGAACGTAATCGATATTTCTTTTGAATTATATCTATGACTCGGATGTATTATTAAATTAAACAACGCATGTTTTTGAACCACAAAAAATTGAGACGAATAAAATCAAATGGGCGAGTATTTTGGTATTCTTACAATATGTGTGTCATATGTTCGAAATATTTTTATTTCGGCTTGGATTTCTCGATCTCGATCCATTGTGTGTAACTATCTCGCAGCTTATCCAAAACATCCGACACCGCATACCGCAACATTGTTTTGAAATCATTCTTTAGAGTTTTTTGCCTTTTTATTCATTGCGCTATTTATTGCTCTTCGAAGGTCATACTCGAATCATACGACATGACACGGCATAAAATTATCTCCCTTATGCCTAACGAGTTCACGCCTAATTGTTAAATAAACGTATTGTTATTTGGAATTTCAGACTTACCTATTGATTAATCGGTTTTGGTTGTCTAGATTTTTGGATTCTCGTTTCTAACAAAGCCAAAGACAGCTTTCATGAAACAGGTTCAGCGTGATTCTCTTCTGAAAAAAATACTGCTTGAGAATTAAATAATTAAACCGTCTGGCAATCAAATTGTAGATAGAGCGACTACTTAGTGCCTGCATCCGATCTGCGGCATCCCCCTCAAAAACTAGGGCATATTCTAGGGGTGGATAAGAAATTCACACAAATAAGACGGCAGTACCTCTGATGCTACAGATATTCATGGGCGGCGGCCAATCTCTCCCCCAAAACTCAATGGAAATCATCCCCTATACTTAATGCAATCAAAATGAAGAAAACCACATGAACCGATGACCTAAAATAGGTGGCGGGGCGGGTGACGCGCTCTCCAAAAGTTGTATCTTCAGCAGTGAACTCACAAAGCCTAATTTATGGATGAGATGACTCGAAAATTGTTGAGTCTCATACTTGGCAATGATCATGACACAGCAGCCAGCAGCACAGGTGGTCGCAGCGCTAAAAGTGCTTCCTACGCGCGGGTATGCCGAAAAACAATATCCGCCTCGCAATTTCAATGGCGGGCCTTGACGCGGTCGAAGGTTTCTCGTTTTTCACGCACCTGAGTCACAGGCGCGACGGTGGGCGAGGGCTTTCAGATTATGGCCTCAGGCGCCTAACAAATGCCGAATGATTGTACATTTCGTAAATCAGAAATGGTTTTCGTACTCTCCAACGTCCTACACAAAATAATGATTCTTTACAATTTTGGTAGCTATATCTTTCACGCATCAAATCCTGCATCATCAAAAAATTATTTGTAGATTATGCAAACTGAAAATGTCGTATAGTAAGTTTGTTCAATGCATAATTTCGATACTCAATGTGGTGACTATGAATCAGCGTCAAGTTAAAAGTTGTCATAGCTCATCCAGATTTCAGTAATCTCGCGTGTAATCTCCGAATCACTTTGTAAACACGGCGATGCTGTAAAGCTTGTGAAGTGCAGGCAAAACATGTGTGTTTAGTCATGTTTAATTGGCTTTTGTTCGCGAACAAAAGGCTGTTCGGCTCATTGTTGGCGCACGCCGGGCGGCAGGCGCACTACGCCGGTGCAGCACGCGTCGGGTTTTAGAGTACCGTAATGCAACTGATAAACGGTCCATTTACGAAGCCAGAGCATCATCTAGGCAAGCGCGCTCCAATTAAGACCTCATCAAGGCATAGTTCAAAAATAATATCGTGGAAATGTTTAAGGAGCCTAGTATCATCTATTATAATTTTTGGCAGTGAACTTTATCGAAGTAAAATTTTTAAAAACTCAGTGCTTTGAACATTGTCAATTTAGAAACTACTTTCACCGTGAAAGTTTCCCAAGTTTTGTTGAATGAAGCAAAAATGGAGTAAAGCAAAAACAGCGCTTTTCCCGTGGCTCTATCTTATAAGGAACATTCTCGTAGTATAGTTACAAGAATTTGTGAAAACCACAATTTGCTATTTTCTAACCAAACTCTTGGTTATAACTTATGAGAGTATAATCTTAGTTGTAAAGTTAATCCCAGACCATGGCATGATGTGGCATATTTATCTCGAATACTTATAACAATAAGTAACTTATATAATCTATCAATTTGTGTATGTTTTTGGTTGTTACGTCAAAACATTGTCGCCCAACTCGCGCTTGTCCAGGCTCACTCGTATTTCGATGCTATTCAAGGTTAGCACATTGCACGTATGACTTCACGCCCACGTCAGTCAGGTACAGTTTACACAGACACCACAAACCGCGTTGTTCCAACTATGCAATGAAACTCAAATTCCAACGCAAAACTCAAAATATTTATTTAAAGAATAGTCCAGTCACCGCTGTAGTTACTCGTGTTGAATAGCAGTTTAAAAAAGTTACAACGGAAGCCGATAGAAGTGTCTTGCATGGACGTCCACATGCCATGTCGCGGTCTTGCGCTGCCTGGATTGATGTCTTTCGACCACCTACTGAGGGTCTCTGCACGCTGCGCTTTACATTGCGGGGTCGCCGGTCCAGCACTTTGGGACCCCAAGCCCAAGGAGATATGTTGGTTATAATTGAAAATGGTTTTCGTCAACAATTAAAGCTACTATGGCTCCAAACGCGCCCTAGTCTGAGAAGAAGCCCGACCTTGTGTCCGACGCACCACGCTCCAGTGCGTTTGGTCTAGATTATTTAAACTTACACTCGCACTCAAGGTCGCCCAGTGGCAATGGGCCGGGAGGGGAGGTCAGTGTATCGTCAATTTTGACTGCATTCTCCT
This sequence comes from Erebia aethiops, assembly GCA_923060345.2. Lineage (NCBI taxonomy): Eukaryota > Metazoa > Arthropoda > Insecta > Lepidoptera > Nymphalidae > Erebia > Erebia aethiops. The sequence continues at coordinate 14,039,574 of OV281081.1, read as the reverse complement.
CAGTTACGGAATTCAAAAACGAAATTCGGAAAAAATATCCAAACCGACTGACGATCAACTGTTGAGAAACTATGTTGGATCGAATTGGTCTTTTATTTATCATACGTCAATATTGTATGTAGTTATACAGATCGGAGTTCAAAACGCTATTCAAATGCTAACTGGCAGGGCTCTGTGCTTGACACGTACAACAACTAAGTAACTAAGTAACTTTAGCCACAAAGTGTAACCAAAACTTTTAAACTAAGTTATTACTTCGATTAGAACTTTTAAAAGCAATAGGCGCAAAACAGCTTAAATTAGCATTTCAATAAAGCATGGTGTATAATTGCTTTATACAACGTAACGTAACAAAGAAGAAAACGTAACCATACTTTTGCTAACCACGCAAAGCTCTATTCACCTGCATATTTTCTGACGATTTGTGATGGCGAAGATCAGGAAATGGATCTTAATGCGAACTGTTTTGTAAATAGAAGTGCTTTACGAAACAATAAGCTCAAATAATATTATCTCATTGATACTCGTAGCTATGGTAATATTTAAAGTAGGTAGGTATAGTGAAATCCTAGGATTTGATTTTGATTGGATTGCAACGAAAAGTGCAATGAAAATTGGCACAAACCCAGAAACCAGGGAATAAAATCCTTGAAATAGTTGGAAAATCTTTATCGAAAGGATCTTGTTTCATTATGTCCGTGTTATGTCAACCAAGAGGAGCATCATCACAAACAATGCTGTTTACAGAGCGCTCCGAATTCCAATGATAGCTATAAACAGCCCGTAAACTTGTTACAGCTTCCACACGAGCAATGCGAGAGAAGCTATTTGTATAGTGCGTTATGAACATCGCACATATAATATACGTACCGCACTACCGAACACTATGGAATTTCTAACTACATACTTAACAGACTATAGAAAATATGAAAAACGTTTCAATATCAGCTGCAACAAGTTGAGACTTCACAAGTACACTACCGGTTTCACTATATTTTGTAAAGCAACAGAGTATTCAGTCGTAGGCCATGATGCTACTTTTTGTAATTCTAAGAAAAGCGTACTTAAAGTTGGCACCGATGTTAAAAAGATCGACACCGATTTCCGCCATATGTTAAATAAAGAATGAGCCAAGAAATACGCTCCACAAATTAAACTTGATGATTAGCCTTAGACAATGCTATGAGCAAGTATAAAAGCGGCATCCGCATCTTCAGTACTGAAGATGCGTACTGAAGATGCGAATGCCACTACATTCGGGGCAGGTGGATGTTGCGGCTTCACTCTACTTCTCTGATGTGCTTAGAATGCTGGGCTTGTTTACAAGTGGAGTGCTCTTGATCGATTGAGGCGATGTTTAATGTTATCGTAAACACAACGTTAGTTACCCAATAGATTCCATTTGCGGAGTTTTTTTTTTTTTTAGTGAGTTTTCACATTTTAGTGAGCAAGAGACCAGGGCAAGGTTTTATGTAAGTAATTACTACTTAAGTAAATAAATGCCCAACTGCTACTAAAGTACTAAACTTCAATCGTGTTTGTCTGGTCCTGCCTCCTTGCGTCGTATTCTCCATTACTGAGGTTCGTGACCCCTTCCACCAATAATCCTTCTATGAACAATGTCACGCCATTTTGCTCGGTTTTCTGTGACATGCAGGGCTTCGTGGAGCTTGCTATCGAGAGCGGTGCGGATTTGATCTGACCAACGCATCGGGCTACGTCCCCGAGGTCTCTTTACGTCCACTTTGCCAGTAATGACAATCTTTTCAAGATTGTGCCCCTCCCTTCTGGTAATGTGGCCGAAATAATCAAGGATCCTCTGGAGACAGGTGGCTGATAGCCTTTTCGTGATTTTCAGCTGTTTGAGGATCGATGCGTTGGTTCTGGTTTGTCTGATAGCTTCGGCTTATCTTTGAAACGGCTAAGCCGAATTTGACGGAACTTAATGCAAGCATTTAAAGGAAAATCCATTTTAATATAATAAATGCGAAAGTGTGTCTGTAGGAAAGAAAGCAGTTATTTGGTGAAACTTTTCTTTATTTTTTTTAAATTTTTGTGAGCCTACAGACTTCTGAAACGGTTTTATCTGAAAAGTATAAAATATAACAATTGTAATAATAAAGAAATCTTTGTTGCACATTGATTTTTGATTCCTAGGCAAACTCCCATAGTTGCCCTGGTCAAGTCCTTTTGTACCATCTATAACGAGTTCCAATAAAACCGTGTCTAAAGAGCAGTCTCCACCGGCAGGTTCGCCCTCTGGTGGCGTCGGTGCTGGACGGGTTCAACGGCTGCGTGTTCGCGTACGGGCAGACGGGCACGGGCAAGACGCACACGATGGAGGGCACGCCCGAACACGAGGGTATCATCCCTCGCGCCTTCCGCCACATCTGGGCACACATCGAGAACACAGCATCCCCCGACGTCACGCACCTCGTCGCCTGCTCCTACGTCGAGCTCTACCTCGAGGACGTGCGCGACCTGCTCGCCAAGGAGCCCAAGAAGCTCACCATCAGGGGACAGGTGAGTGCTGTATTCCTGCAGTATGCGCTACGTGTAGCGAGCGAGGAGATTTAGTGCACATCATCCCTTGCGCCTTCCGCCGCCTAATAACATGATTTGGGGATAATTCGATTACACCCAAATCATTTTAGGTATTATTGTACAACCTAGTTTAGGACTTGCAGTGCCCTGACGGGGCCTCATGTCAATTTGGACATGAGCGCAGATGTGAAATAAATGAAATGATAAAACATTTATTTACCAAACACGATTTGTAACAAAGCTAAACGTTTTAAGGTTAAACCTACAATCACAAACCCACGAACAATCCAAACATACATTCATATATGGTAAATACTTCCTGGTCAAGACCCAAGCTCTAACAATGGTGCAACGTGCCCGCCACAGCTCCAGCTGAGGATTCGGTTTGCGCGGAACCTACTACGCGACCAAGCGAACTCGGCAGCAGAAACCCGCGTGACGTAATATACTCTAGGTGCCTAGTTGGCTTGGTCGCTTAGTACGTCTTGATAATGCTCTAGCCCCACTACAGACGCTAGAGGATTTATTGAGCTGGGCCACAGCAGATGCACTGGGCAACGCGGACCCGTACAAACTCATACAAAGAATACTTGCCGAGCCGCGTCGCGCTTCTGGGGCTAGACTGATTGTACTCTAAAGTGACCAGTTACTCATATCATATGAGACATTCCCGCAATTCAAACTCAATTCTAATTCTTCTTTACGAAACCTTTTCTTAATAGATTATAACGGACAAGGCGCGAACTAAAAACTAAAGTAAAAATCGCGTAACCAAGCTAAGTTGGAGGGGTAATATTGTTCCTTCATGACATGGCAAATATTATTTAAAAAACACCGTATGTACACGCAATGTTTTTGAAATTTCAAATCCGTTCAACCACCAGTAGAGTTTGAAGTCCACGTTTTAACCATCAGCGAGAATGGCATCATCAATTCATTTTACCAAATCATTTATCACACGCAGTCCTCCTTCATGGTTGTTTCGATAATGCGTTAATAATAATGCATAATGTTTGTATGTCGAAAACAAAATATACAAACCGTTGTCACATTAGGTCAAGTAGCTTACGACTAGTTTATTACTTGTGCCTGAATACGCACTAAACTCTACTGAAAGATAAATTTTAGGACATATTTTTGTCGTAAAGCTCATATTTTTGCCTAGGCGTATTTTAATGCTAGATAGAACTGGTATGTATTCTGTGGCTAGGTATAATAGTGGAGTTATTGTTAGCAGCGACACAGGTTTCACGTGATTTCAGTTTTTTCTAGCTATTGGTGATTTGCCAGATCCACTCAAAATCAGACATCCATATCCATACTAATATAATAAATGCGAAAGTGTGTCTGTCTTTCTGCTATACGCTTTCTCGGTCCGTCTTTTCAACTAATTTTGATGAAATTTGCTATAAAGATAGGTTGTAACTTGTATCCCGGGGAAGGACATAGGCTACATTTTATCCCGTAAAGTAATTTAAGCCCTTAGGGTTTCCCCATACCTATCGGCTTTTATAAGTAGGCTTTTTCTAGTGAAAACGCGGCAAAGCGCCGATTCCTTGGCGGCCTCGCGGCGCCGTTCCGTCGTCGTAGTACGAGGGTGAAATTCCCTGTTTGTTCGGGAACGCTCGTGGCTCGACGATCACCCTAATTTATGCAATTGCAAGAAAATTTTGCCTTTTATCGATTTAATACCACGGCTTTTCTTAACACCGCTTATCAAATTGTTACTATACTTACATCTAGTACGCACAAAATTTTTATTATTATTTTTCACTAGGGATGCCGCGAATTCAACCCCGTAGAGTTAGGTACTTGTTTGCAATAAATCCCGTGGGAACAAACGTTACTGTATACTTACTTCTGGATGAAATTTATCTCTCGCCAAAGTCTAGGGTCTAGCGATCGTCCCGTTAACAGACGGATCCACTTTCGCATTTATTATTCCGATAGAGTAAAGCTTATCTAATAATATTTTTAACATATTGATAATAAAATGAGCTGATATCAAAGATACTAAATTGAAACGAATGCAATAATGTTTCCATTATTATAATTTTCTTTGTATTTGGTAATTGGGACAGCGGGTTACAGTGTTGGCTTGTATCCAACTCGCAACGCGATTGTGAATCGGATTTGGGCTCGATTTGTGAATCAATTTACAAACAATGTATAGCTTCGATTCATTCATAATCAGATCTTGAGTGATTTGAGCCTGGCTTTAAATGCAAGTTATTTGTACGTAGTTTCAGTCTTCCTGATAGCTAACGCAGACTGTCGATTTATGGGTTAATGACACTAACCCATTTGACCGCGAAGCCGATCGATATTTGACTAATCTGATAATATCGGTCGTTAACACAAGCAATCCATTTTCTATTTCCTTTTAATAGCCAATTTTGAGGAAATCGATAAATTTCGAGCAATAGTTCATATAGATTCGCCAAATCGACATGGATTGTATTATCGTGGGTGAGTGACGTGCACCCAGAGACAGAGACCGATTTTTATTAGATGTTGAGGAGTGTTGTGTATTTCCGTCTATTGTCTATCTTTTATCCTCTTTTTCAATAATCTGATCGAGTACCGTATGTATATGTACTACTGCTGTGCTATTTTGGACAAACTATTATCAGTCGTCTGCGATAGGTGTTAATCTCTGTACTGCACAAATAACATTGTATTTTATAGGTACTTATCTGCAATCCAATATAATATTATAGTTATTGTAAAACCATTTAACGAGACAATAACAAAATATACAAGAGTGCAAAAACTGCTTCAATACTGCAGAGATTTTATGATAAACAAATGCGTTGTTTATAGCTCACGCCTTCATAAAATGTTAGTTACAGTAGTAACATTTTATAAACTATTGTTATAGGCCATTTCATTGGTTTGAAATATAAAATGAAATGTAAATAGAGCACTGTTAACCAAGCAACACAGGACGGAGAATAAGCTTACCCTTTGGTGCCCACTGCATATTATATCCAACTACCGGTAGTAATGTCATTATTTGACTGTCTTTACTACAGCGGTAGTTGTTAGAAGGAAAATAAAAAATCCGTGTTACTTCTTCTAGGCAGTAGATATTATATCAAGTATCTCTTCAGCTGTGCCAGGCATTAAGAAATGATATTTACCTATGTAACGTAAAACAATCTGCGGCTTTAGATAAAAGATCTCTTCCAGGCTTTCCTCGCCTATATTAGATCACTGATCGATAAAAAGATTTAGCTTGGAAACTCGAAAATTTTGCTTTAGGAAACGCGTTTAAATAAATCCGTTTAAAATCACAATTAGATGTAGGTAATTTACCTAGCACCTACTTTGTTTTAATAGGTACATTCACCAATCACTTGATTTACTCAGTCTGACTAAAATTAACTGTAACATAAAAAATTACTTATACACCAATCTAATTCCTTTAAAAATGGTTTTTATACTTTTCTTTGTCAAATACCACAAATATAGATCTTGATCCGAGAAATTGTATGGTCATTTCAGAGTATTTGTTAAGTGAAACTGAGGAAAAACTTCAAGCGCAACAGAGTGGTTTAGGTATTACTTTTACTAGTTTAGCGAAGTGCTGCAGGCGTGGAAGTGATAATGCCCTTCGACGGTCGTAGAAAACTTTCAACGTGAAAATTAAAGGCGCTAATTGTAACAGATAAAGCATAGGAGTCGGTTTATTTGCTATCAATTCAATTCAATTTAATATCATTTATTCAATAAACAACAAACAAATACTCTGTAGGTTAAAAATGACTTACCTACTTATAAAACATGATGGTGATAATCGGTTACGGTATCTTAAAACTAAAGCTACGAGGCTATCCTTTCATATATTGTTCTGGATTCCATTATTTCCGTAGAATCGTGGCATGAATTCCGGAAACAGTATAGGGTAAGTTTTCCTGGAAAATCAATCTGTACTAATGCGAAACTTTGGATGGATGTTTGTTACTCAATCACGTCTGAACGGATCTGGATGAAATTTGGCATAGAGATAGAGGGAGATTGGATATAGTCTGGAATAACACATAGGATACTTTTTATCCTGGAAAATTGAAGACATCCCGCGGGAACCGAAAAACCTCAATCCACGCAGACGAAGTCGCGGGATTACGAGGAGTATGAACGAGATTTAAAGTAAAGTAAATCAACACGGACGAAGACGCGGGCATCATCTAGTTGCTATATAATTCAGATCTCAATAGCAGAAAGCAATAATTATACATAAATTACCCTTTAAAATGTTGCGCTACCCCTTTCTACCTTTCCCGCAATATTTAACAGGAGTCCTCGTTTCGTTCCTGTCCTAGTTTTCACAGTTTATTTGCTTCGCACGGATCGATAGGCGTCTGACATTTTTAACTTAAATGCTAAACCAGTATGTAGTTAGAGCTGAAATATAGCCAATTGGGTAATAATGAAACCTACCTACTTTTACAAGCCAGAGTTATAAAATAACAGTAAATATTGTTATAGCAATAACTGCAGTGAACGCGTTCCGCGAGGCATATGAAAAAATAATCACTGTATGTGTAAAACCTATCACAGAATATGAACCTAGGTACTTAGATTTTGATAATCAGCCAGGCATCGGTCGCCTAGGGATTAAATGAAAAGATGACGTTCAAATAATTGTATTTATTGAAAACAATAAACAATTGAGACACCAGGATGATGTAAACTTACAGATTGACTAAACTCGCGGTTGTTTCCATACAAATATCATGCAATAATAGTTACACAATCATAGTATAAACATCTTCCAGCACCGCACTACTCCAACAAACCGCACATGCTTGCGAGATGCAATTATCTCTAGAGGAGGATTACCATGCATTACTGATGAGATGGAATTGTACTGTTCATGCCCATTTAAAAGAGTTTAACTCTGCGTGATATATTTAAACAAAAGTTTAACGGTTTTATCTGAATGTGTCTGTCTGTGGCATCTTTTTGAAGGTCCAGGACAGGGATCTACTTGGGGCTACTTGTGAAGCTTGCGCTACAGTGTTACCAGAAGAGTTAACAGTCTACTGACAACACTGTAAACTGTAGACTCTACAGACTCTAGTGTAGTCGAAATCTGTTTTATTCTCTACACTGCAGACAAATTCAGAGAGTTCACATTTTGATGTAGATTTAGGATTCCTTCAACAGTTTTATAACGTAATTTAAACGAAACAAAATAAATAAACTGACCTCATGGAGTTGGTTGAAGTGCTTTTCAAATTCAGAAACAGTCGTCCATAATACTAACAAAACAAACATTTGTCCAAGTTGGCGCTTCGCTTTTTAGGTTGCAGTAATTTCACAAAGAAAATACTTTACCAAGTTTTTTATTAAGATTCTTCACAAAGTAGCTAGTGGTATAAGTGAACGATTTACGTGACCACATTATGTTATTGATAATTTCCATGTTACGAGACCGACTTATTTTCTATTTTTTGATCAAATTACGGACCTGTAGAAATCATCGTAGATTTTTTATGCCTCTAAATTTAATAGAGTAATATTTTTTCTGAATGCCTGCTAAAATCATAACCCCCATTCAACTTCGAATTTTCCTCTATTCTAGAGGCGCATAAATAAATTCTAGAGGCAATGGTAGCCTCTTCCCATTAGGTGTTTATGCTCTGTAGTAAAATAATTGTGTGTACATTGTACACTTTTATCCTTATTGAAAATAATACAATAGAACTTAAAGCTAGCTAGCCTAACCTAATTTCTGTGTAATTCATGCCCGCGTGGAATGGTGGCAAGAATACTCGCTGCATTTCCGCCCTGGACAGCCAAGCTGATCCTTTGCGCAAAAAATGAGCCAGCCCTTCTGTCACCAGATGAGGCAATTAACCACGGTGAAATATCTCGCAATTTTTTTTTGGCATGTCCTTATTTGATTTTTCCAAATCATGGTTAACATAAGAATAAGCGAAACACCGCGTGTGGCGTCGCTGGCAATGAAAGCGTAGTTTTACTAAAATTAATTTATATAATTAACCACCAATGTTCACAAACGCATCTCGCCTACACCGCTTCTACACAATGAAGTACCTCTTGTGACAAAACATAATGATCTAAGCAACCAGCGTCTTTGTATCGGCAATAGTGAGAGGCACAATGCATTACGAATAAGCGAATAAATAAAATTTGGGCTCATAATTATACGCAAGCGCAGCCTTGTAAAAACGCACGCTTCGCGGATGCGGCAAATTACCCTATAATATGCCTGTATATGGTTGTCAAAAGCTAGGATTCGAACTTTTTCCTCGAAAGGTCATAAAACTTACGTATTGCTTCATTTAAGGGCTGTTTTTTCCATGACTCTCGTTGGCTTTTAACATCCACTTAAGATGCTCAGTTTCTCCCTCCCACGCTTTCTCGACAGTAATCGGCAATTAGTAAAAATCGAGGTCTCCTTCAGTCACCAATCCAAATTATCAAACATTAAACAAGAGAAAATTTCAAAATTCATATACGAGTATGTTAGACAACCCTTCCGATCTAATTGTGCGATTGTGCAAAAATTTGCTACAATGTATTATGACGCTACATAAATTTTACGGTTGCAGCATCTGGTAATATCATCTCATATTACGATTATACAAGGTCCACAATGTTCATCTCTCTCTTCGGTCGTTCCTTCATTGCTGAAGATCGTGGTCCTGGATAGATCGTACCCTCGAACGGATTATTTGTGGCTTCTGTTGGTAGCCATTCTCACTAAGGTATGTATTGTATGTGTATGTTGTCACTTGTCATACCTTAGTGACAATGTTCATACTACAAGCAAAATATTTGATTCAAAGGTACAGCATCTAAAATGGATAAGTTTCAGGAAAATAATGCCAAATACCAGCAGCATAAAAATTGTTTATCTATAGACCTATACAGAAAAGACCCAATGCCAAAAAAGCGTTAGCTAGAAAGTTTAGGAATGGCATTCCGAATCAGTGGTAAAAGTGGTCGAATTTATTCGACGATTCCAAAGCACTTATGCAATTCAATGCACAAACTGGGAAAACTTTGTAGAAACCCAGGAAAACCCCATACACCTATTATATTACCGCTACACAAGGGATTGAAACAAGACGATGATGATCACACTGTCCGAACAATGCTGCCTCGTCAATTGATTCCTCTAAAACTAACATAAACAAGACATTAAATGGCGACTTTAATAGACTGGATAATTCAATAATTAGTATGTATGAAGTATCTAATTATGCACTGATTTATGCTGGGAGTTGTACGAGTAGTTTTTCTCAATAGGAATTAATTTCCTTAGTCCTTGTAAGGCTAAAACGCCCGGCGCCGGTTCTAATGAATAACAATGCGAATTACTTATAGCTGGATTTTTTTACTTAGATTGGATTTATAATATTAGGAACCTACAATCAATTAAATCAATTTGTGTCTGTTATTTCTTTTGCGTTCAATGTTACAACCTTATTAAAATATAGGAAATCTTGAGCCCTATTCTTACCTCCATGCATAGTAGATGAACAGTTAGCATATATATATATATTTTTAATCCACTACAAGCTACCCCTTGACTGCGATCTCACCTGATGGTAAGTGATGATGCAGTCTAAGACTAAGTCTAAGGATGACCATAGATGATAGTTACCTGCCACTAGAGAAAGAGCTTTTTAAATTAAATCAGATATTTACTACTAATTTTACTTTTCTGCTGAAGTTAGACCTTGAAACCTTAGCAGAGGGAGTTCTCTGCTACGGTTTCAAGGTCCAACTTCAGGTTGCACTACTGCTTTTGACAACAGAATCCCGGGGCAGGGCATATGCTACATTTATCCAAGAAAATCAAAGCGCTACCACGAGATTTTGGACCACCATCATCATCTAGCCTTTCGGTAACAAGTGTAATTTGCTGAGACACATCAACATAAGTTGCGCCTCGATGCAAACTCAAATCAATATTATGTAGTTTTACATGGTTATCCATCTAACATTTAAAGACGTAGCAAGGTAAACAGTTATATTTACTTTTTTTATTTACCATATAAATATGGCGATGCTAATGCGAGATTGAACGTGAGGCCGTAATTAGTTTGCATTAAGTTGACGGATGTACTTCTTTAAGCTAACGAGTTTGCAAACATTGATTGGTGTACTTACTGGTAATTCTATCGTGTGTCACAACTCACAATATCATTCGTCTACGATTTGAAAACATATCAATTACCTATGCAAAAACATCCTTCGTTTTTATCAGCTAGATTTCCTTCTTCTTTATGACCAGTCTCTTCAATCCTGCGTGAGCTTTTACCTATGCAGTGACTTTGACCTTGTCATGTCTTTTCATTAAGGCGAGTCACCTCCAAGATTTTAGGAGGTGAGGTGTGGGGTGCCGCCCGCGCGTCTCGCGGTACATTTCTCGTAGAGACTGGCGGGGAAGCGGGCAGCGCGGTATATTCTGAAACCGCTTGGCAACGTTCAAGTTCTGGGATTAATTTGAATTAAATAGATATAGGACTTCAGTTTGAAATATATTTTAGCAGGTTCTCATTAATACTTCAAGAGGAATTTATCCATATAAAAATGATGAGCAAAGTCGAAAATTTTATTAATAAAAAATTCGTTTTAAACTTTTAATTTAGCCTGTTTCAAGATTTTTTTTGATCGAGTAAAGTACATCCTATCGTGTAACAAATTAGCACATTCTTTAGACAATATCTTTAAGTGTATTGGATATTTTTTGTAAGACCGTTATTTAATAGTAAATACCGAAAAAATTTGATCTAGCAAACCAGTTTTCACCGCTGAGCTGAGGTGACTCGCCTTAAGGAATTTTCACTTTCGTAAGAAAGCCAAGAGAGTAGACGTAAAATTTAAGAACATCTACAGCAGTGTGACGATCCTCATGTACTCTGATTAGCCGACACTTTTGCTATATTGTTGAAATGAATTTTTGCACCAAGAATACCATAATTTCAACCAATCAGAACCATTGATATTGTAGCAATTATTGACGCAGTTTTTCTTTATTCAACCAGCAGGACTTTGAATTAGGTCCTTCTACCTTCTGGTTTGCTAGCGTTTCCCGATACTTTGTTTAAAAGAGCTCGTTGGTGTTTCTCAATCCTTTTTTTAGTAAGGGTAACCCACAAAAGCTAACTGGTGTTGTATAATGTTGCGCAGGAGTTGAACGGCTTCTACATCCCCGAGATGACGTCAGTGGTGTGCAAATCAGCGGCGGAGATGGTGCGCGCGATGCGGGCCGGCAACCGCAACCGCGCGGCCGGCCGCACCGACATGAACGAGCACTCGAGCCGCAGCCACGCCGTGTTCCTCGTCACCGTGGAAACCGCGCACCGCGACACCAACCGCATACGGTGAGTGAGCCGCGCTTCCCCACTCCTCAGAAACCGCGCGGCTCCGTCTTACCTTACGGCTGGGATGATTCGTGAAACAGCAAGCTAAACTTGTTTAGGTACAACTTGAGAGTAAGTGACCACCAAATTGAACAACTGCTCTGCGTCCGTCATGAAATACAAGCGAATAGGATTACAATTCAGTTTTGACGTTTACAAAAAACTGTCTAAAATCGTATTCCGCGCACGCGCATTAGCGTCACCCACCACGCGCCAGACCCGCGCGCGCGTTCTGTGTGATGTCGTCCATATAAATACAAGGAATTCAACCCGCCGCGCGCCCGACTCGACCCGCGCCCATTCCGTGTGTTTTGCGCTTTAGTTTTACTTCAACCGCGCGCAATGGTTAGGGTATCTAATGCTGCCAAACGTTGATGTAAATCTCCCGGAGATCCCAAAACTATTTGATAATGTAAACCAAATTCTAATCTTTCTATAAAATGAAGCATCAACTGTAAAGAGCAAAGTGGCGTAAAATTTGGGCGCCGACAGCAGCACACTAATTTGCTGAATAGTTCAATGAGCGACCCTTGTTACTCGGCCGTTGCCCGACGCGATGCCGCGGTCGGCTTTTGTGAGCGGTTCATCAATCACCAGTCACCACGCTATATGAGTCATGTGCCAGTCCACAGTTCACTGTCGTTTCGATGCTGTTACTTTCCAAACACCTCGGAAACTCGTGTGGAATTTTTATAAATCGGTGAGGAGGAGGCATTTCCAAAATAAATAAATAATTAATTAACATAATCTGCGTCTTTAACCGAATGCCTAAGCCAACATACAATATTTTATGCAACTTTTCATCAATTATGATGAAATAGACCTTCTCAGGGGTTGGATTTCTAAAACGAAGAATTTCTCAGTGAATGCCTGCGTCATGAAAGGAATCTTATTAAATTTTAAAGTTCCCAACCATCGACTTAGACACTGATAGATGCTTCTGAGTTCTGATTACCTATTGATACTCTGTGACCTTAATACTTCTACTGAATTTCTCTTGATACTGATTCTGAGTAGATCTTTACGGATTTAAATTCCATGTTCCATATCTACTTGTTAGGTTAACAGGTCACATTCGCAAATTACGAGTAAATCAGTTCGCTCGATCAATCGTTGTATGGATTCGAAAACCCCTTTTCTTCAGTTTATCGGATTCCCATCTAGATAAACGGTTGTCATGATTGAACTCTGACCCACTTCTCTTTGCATGAGAAACGATTTTGAATTGAGTAGTTTCGGAGCACGATCGAATATAAGAGAAAATTAATTTGTTTCTAAAAGTTAATTTCATTGCTTTATATTGTAATCATGATTAATTGTAAAGCATTTAACTCTTGGCCTCGTTCTCTATATTTTTATTTACGAACTAACATTTTAATTGGCATAATTTAATTTAATATCTATAAGATTATAATAAAAGGTTATGTTTGTAAAAGTTTATAGAAACGTGATCTAATTGGTCCTGTTTTATTTATTACATCGATTTTATTGAGCTCATTGTAGAGTGTGCCATTTCTAAATCGTAGTTTTAAGTACTTTTCGAAATGACGATATTATGATATTCGACCATCCATTCAAACTAAAAGATAAACTCCAACTTGATCATATTCCCTTAAAAAGTATGGAGCTTGTATAAGAATAAGTTACGTTGAATTAACTTTCTGTTGAAACTTGGAAGCATGTTTAAAGCAGTCAGTAACCTCTGTTATCATTCAAATGAATTTCATTTATAGGCCCTCCTCTTTCAGGTATTCGTCTCAGATGTTGTAAAGCTTTAGTTTGCTTATAGTGCTAACCAGGGTACAAATATTATGAGTGCTACAAAGGATTGTATAATATATACTCGTATATGTAAGCCTTTGTTATTAAAGCTGATAACTACAAATAATCTTTTGTACGTGTTTCGTTTATGTTTCCTTTGTTTAAACAATATATTTCGCTTACATTCTGCCAGTTCATAGTTATTAAATGAAGGTTCTGGCTTCGATAAGACTTACTATAATTCATATTCATATAATGATAATCTAGGCTACAATATATTTCTTGAATTGTCTAGACGTGTTACTAACTTTGTTAAATATAAAAAGCCATTCTGTCATTCTCTTGTTTCCTAACAAAGTATTTTTATAGCTTTATTCGTATACAAAGAACAACACAATTGCGCATCGACGAACGGTCATACATTTCACTTCTTATACCGGAACGGCTCAGGTTATCATACAAAAACTTAGATAATAAGATATAATATGAATGCTGTGAGCTATCCAGCTTTTATTTAAAAAAAACTCTTTATAACTACAATTATAAAGTGCGTGATCTTTGTATTAAAATACTTGTCGGTTTCTCTCTTGATTAAGGCAATCTTCGAAATTTAAATATTTGGCAGCAATGTCCCATTTTAGGCTGAAAGCTGATCGTTACTTCAGCTGTTCAGCAGTATGAACCGAGTGTGACGACAAGAAAGTCGATAGTAATCCTTGCTGAAAGGCGCATGTGTGGGAATTATTTGACAACACATTTCCAGTTCGGGAATCAGATCTGGAAGCCTGGACATAATCCATTTTACGAAAACGCTCTGAGAACATCAATGTTCAGTGATCAGCAAAAGTTTATGAAAACAGTTTCTCAATTGCTTCATATCATCAACTACATCTTCATCTTACGTTTCTGTAGTGTGTGCGTAAAATGGATTTTCTCATACATGTTCTTACCTATATTTACGGACATTATTTAAGTAACCGCGTGTGTAACAAATTCAAGTACAGCCTTTAGAAGTTATCAAGAAATCAAAACGTGTCTCTAAAGTTTAATATACTTTTTATAATATACAATTAAGTAGTATATACAAGTGGACGGCTTAACATATATTGTTTTGTTTTCATGTTTACGTTTGTTTACTCCAAAACTTAAAGTGAAGTCACGTGGTTATGTTTTGATTTTCATCATGGTACTTTTTCCTTTCTGTGGCGCTATATTTTATTTATTTCTTCATATTTTTATTTGTAGTACTTGTGATCTTATTTTGTTATGTGGTGCATATAATGTGAAAACGTGGAATCACGTGCTTGTGTTCTGAATGTCACTGCTCATAAGGGCTCTGTTTATATTTTAACAGACCTAAGGCCAAGACAAATCTAGTGGACTTGCGCGCACCATATTCATTGTCTTCGCGCAGTAGGTATATGTGGAATTGATATGCTAATGCGTCAATATTTCAATTTCTCAAATTGCAGCGGAATTCTCCTTGATTCGTCTCAAGTCTAATTAGGAATGTGGCCGTATTCCTCGGAATCCCAGTTAAGTGTTTAGTGCGCGTGGGCGAGTCCAGTACTTACCCAGGCACTGTTAAGTGGTGACGCATCGCCAGCCTCCGATATCTGGCGCCTCCGGGACTCGCAATGCTGTCGCGACCTTCGAGCTCCTCATACGTGCCTATCCTATGTGTTCCTAGTGTTTTCATTCTATCAAAAGATTATGGCAGATCGATATCTCGTTTTTGCTACTTGAAGGTCGCTTAGTTCTTATTCGAGTGTTGTTCTGTATGCGGTATCTACGTAACATGGATCCCTGGTCGGGATATGTTCAACATTCCTGGATGAGGTAAATGTTATTTGAATTACTCGTAAATTAATTGTTTTTTTTATTTCATGACATGTAGATACATGATGATGATGTAGTATGGAGAATTTGGTTGTGATTCTCTCTTTTGTAGATACATACCTAATCATAGCAAAATGTGATGCACACACGGTTGAACTATTTACGTATTAGTTTTATAGTAATGCGTAACCTTGCACCCATATAACGATTTACGATAACATTGACAAACTTTTCAATAGAGTTTCCCAATTGTCATTGACAAGCCCCTGGTTCAATCGCAAAATAGTAGCCAAAGTGAAATACGAATAATCTGATTCCTGAATCACTCTGGATCCACGGTATCTGTACTTATATTATAAGCGCGAAAGGTATGGATGTTTGTTACCCAGTGTTGTGTTGTTTTCACGCCAGAACTGCTGAACGGATCTGGATGAAATTTGGCACAGAGATAGATTATAGTCTGGAATAACACATAGGCTATTTTTTATCCTGGAAAATTTAAAAGATCCCGCGTGAACCAAAAAGCGGATGAAGTTGCGGGCATCAGCTAGTATATTTATAGTTTTGAATTCAGCTCAATCATACCAGAAACGGAATTCATCACTAGTTCTGGCTTCTGTCCTACAGATAAAATTATTATAAAAATGCAGAAAAATTAGAATATTTTATGTAACAGAAAAGGGCCTTCAAGAGCTATAAGTGAATTGTAACAGGTATCGATTAAAGTACAACAATATGGTGGGCTACTTTCCTATCGTTTAAAGTAGGTACTTATGTGGTTTCACCCTCGCCCCTGCCCTTGGTCGGCCCATTCTTGACCCAGTGAGCCCTGGCCAGCCGTCTTCGTCCCACGCCATGATGCCGCCATGATGACGTCACGCTCGGCAGAGTGGTGATGTGGTCATCTAATCAAGCGAAGGATGCAACTAAACATGTTTAATTTAACGAGGTTTTAGAGTCAAGAGCACGTCTCTGGAAAAGTTAAACTCAGTTTGCAGTATTTTTTGCGCTTTCTGAACGAATCAAAACACTTTCATTCGAACAAAGGTCAAAAATATTAGGCATAGGTATATTTTCAAGTTCATCGATTTCTAGTATATGTATGACTTGCTGATGCCCGCGACTTCGTCCGCGTGGTTTAAGTTTTTTTGATTCCCGCGGAAACTCTTTAATTTTCCGGAATAAAAAGTAGCCTATGTCACTCTCCAGGTCCTCAACTATACCCACAGCAAAAATCACGTCGATCCGTTGTTCCGTTATGGCGTGATTGAAGGACAAACCAACAAACAAACACACTTTCGCATTTATAATATTAGTATGATTATTTCATAATTATCGTTTCTTACCTAGTTACCTATTGTAAAACCGTCCTATTTTGACAATAAATAGAGGTTACAGTTGTTTACCAAAAGTAGGTTAACCGTGGTTAGGTGACCTTAGTAGTTAGAAACTAACAATTGCCATCACAGATGTTGCGTAAAGTTTAAGGACACACATATAGCTTTTTAAATCTGTGATTGTATGTTTGTAGATAATTACTTTGCCCGTTTGTATACTTTGTACCTCGTAGTATAAAAGATTTGTGTTTACTTACATCGTGATTCGAATGTTGTTATGTTCTTAACGCTTTGTTTTGGACGTCCTCGAGACCTACGCCTAGTGAATTACATCGGATCCTACATATTTTTGTAATTTAAATGTGTTCGTCTAATTTCGAGGAACCTAATTTGGTACAAAAACTTGACCTTTTTTAAGCTTTAGCTTCTACAATCTCATTGTATTTTATCTGATAAGTTCTATATTCCATTCTCCTCAGAAGTGTACAGACAGAGGTTTTTTTTAACCCTATTTTTTGGATTTTTATTCTACATAACATGTCAAGTGTCAACACCATCGTAACATTATTTTGAATACATTAAAAAAAACACTTAACGTAACTAAAACAAGAAATAAAATAAAACTACACGACGTCGTCCGAAGACAGTCACAGATGGCAAGCAGTGACCAAATTACAGAAAATTTTCGCCGATTCTGATGTGGGACTTGCCAGTACGCTCTGAAGGAGTCCCACCTAAAGTCTATTCCAATTTTTCACCATCGTAGACAGAGATGTTGACTGTGTTAGATACAAGGGAGGTTACATTGTAAGTACTAACAGCTGGAGGTCGTAGGAACTTTTAAGGTATTTTCTCGGTGCCGGCGTGTAAAGGCCGCGCGTATGTATGTCAGTGTGTCGGTCCGTGTGTTATGTGGTTGCGCGTAACCCGCGAGCGCCCAGCGAGCCATGCTGGGAGTGGAAAGTTCCGGCGCGGTTTTTCAGACGCAACCGGGCAGCCGGCCGACCGTGAAGGCTGCTGTTTTTCATGAAGCCTATACTTCTGCCGGTGTACTGTTTTCTATTTGGTTGGGCATAGTCACTATTATTCTATCGTTCACTTTGATACTAGTAGATATCTCTCTGCGTCGTATTCCTCATTACTGACGTGACCCCTTTCCATTAATCAAATAATGGTAGGAGTTTTCTTGGGATGATAATGCGGTGGGTTCCCACGTCCTTCCGCATACGACTCGACTTAAAGTATTTAAACTCTTAGGTTTTTGTCACGATTATTATCAGATGTTAGTGATAATAACCGGGACCGACGAATTAACGTGCTCTCAAAGGCACGGAGGAACCGAAAAGGGCAAATTTGAACCCCAACTTCGGTCACCCATCCAGTTATGGACTTGGGTCAATGTTGCTTAGCAATCAACTGATATGCGTTGTCACAACTAGGCCACTCATTCGTACTGCCATACCATCGATAAACGTACTGCCATAAATATATCGTCGTCGTTATTTGTTGTCTTTTTATGGTATTCTTCCTTTCTTGCTCTTTTTATTTTAGTTTCCAGTTGTAGCTAACTATAAAATGCAATGTAAGATAAAGCCCCGTAGCTAATACATGGAAGATACATGAAGGAATCGGTAAAAGAAACGATGTACCTATTTGTTAAATCAGAATTCAGATGATTCGGAAAAGCGACTCGAAACTGAATTAATTGGTAATTTATTCTTAGCAATTTTATATCGCAATTTAGATAGATAAACAAATATATTAGGTACCTACAAAATACAATAGGTCAGTAAATTCTGTGGGTGACTCAGAAAAATATGCTTCTACGAGTAGCATATCCATTTCGTTGTTTAGGTTATTATTTTAGTGCGTTCGTAAAAAAATGTTATTAACTGAACACGCGATATGATTATAATTAACTCAATAGACTTTCTTAAATGTAGAACTCGTTAAGAATTTTTCCAATTATTTCGTACTAGATGATGCCCGTGATTTTGTCCCCTTGGATTGAGGATTCTTGGTTCCCGCGGGAGCTCTTTAATTTTCCGGGATAAAAAGTAGCGTATGTGTTATTCCGGACTATAATCTATCTCTATGCCAAATTTCTTCCTGCATATCCGTTCAGCCGTTCTGGCGTAATTGAGTAACAAACATCCATCCATCCATCCAAACTTTCGCATTTATAATACTAGCTGAAGCTGACTAGCTGATGCCCGTGACTTCATTCTCGTACATTGAGGTTTTCGTTCCCGCGGGAACTCTTTAATTTTCCGGGATAAAAAGTAGCCTATGTGTTATTCCAGGCCAATTTATGCCTTTCATTCAGATCTGTTCAGCCGTTCTGGCGTGATTGAGTAACAAACAAACATCCATCCATCCATCCATCCAAACTTTAGCATTTATAACATCAGCATATAGGTAAGACTCAGTTGGGTACGTATTTATATTTATTTTTAGCAAGTTTCTTTTCGGCTTTCAACTGCTTTTTCAGTTGCAGTATTTTTGTTGTCCGTCTTTGATAGAACCATAGAACATTCCAAGTATCTGTTCAGAGGGAATATATTTGGCAATAAATTGGTTCAATCAAAGCACTTTTGACTGAAACTCTCGGTACTCCGAACCAGTGGTAGATTCACTCGACGACTCGAGAAAAGCACTTCAGCAGTCAAAGTCTACTTGAGTAAAAAAGATTTGAGTTTGAAAGAGGATACCTAGTGGTCGTGGTGCGTTTTGGAAGTTTCAACTATGGCTTCTGGTGAAGCTGCAGTTTGCTTCTGGAAAGTGGAAACTAATTGTAGATGTAATTAAAGGCCATAAAAGTATACGGCAGCTGTTATTTCCTTAAGTTTGCCAAGTAAAGCGCAGTCTGGCGACAGTTGTATTTCGCACAAACAATCTAACATTTTATACGATCCAAGAAAGCGTCGTCCATCAATTTACTAAAAAGAAAAACATTTCGAGACGCTTTTACTTATTTTCACGCCGACAGTTGTTACGGAGTTGGTTACAAATTATTTTTGATGTGTTGCTAACTGCGCCAATTTAAATGATTACACTCATCAAATCGTCACAGCTATTATTTATATGATATAACTCGTTTATCAGTTTATAGTGTAGCTTGAGAGATCTCCGTCATGTTCACAAAGGTGTGAATTCTGCCAATCAGCACTTGTCCAACGTGGTGGACTATGGTCTAAACCCTGTGATTCTGAGGAGATTTCCATGCTCAGCACTGAGCGCCACGCCCCGGCGATGTGTTGCTATGATGTTGATGCCTAACTGGATGATATAAATTTTCACAAACTTCGCTGGTAGATATGGCTTAGGCCCGCATTAATAAACCGATAGTAGAGTCTCCTTTCCTAACCGGTGGTAGAGTCCTGTCCAGTCATAAGTGACAGTCTGTCCTGTGGATTGAGCTGTGCGTTGATAGATCAATCAAGTCAGTCACGGTTTCCTTTTATATATTTTTTTTTTTTTTTGTGAGATAGGCTTGCGCTTGACGACAATCATGCTTAGTGCAAAGCAATGATGAGGTCTAGGTTGGAACGCGCTTGCCTAGAAGATGCCTATTCACTCTTGCCTTGAAGGTACCTAAGTTATACGTGGCAGGAAACACGTGCGCTGGGAGGGTGTTCCACACCCTAGCGGTTCGGATCAGAAACGTCGAGCAAAAACGTTTTGTGCGGGCAGATTGAACATCAACCACATAAGGATGCCAACGCAGACGGTTTCTCGCTGTTCTGTGGTAGAACGGGGAAGGAGGAACAAGGTTGTGAAGTTCCTGAGCACACTCTCCATGGTATATCCGATAAAAAACCGATAAGCAGGCGACATTGCGTCGGTGCTGTAAACTGAGCAATTTCGCCTGCGAAATATACCTATTTAGATAAATAGACTGCATGAATTATTACTGCATCTTGTTTCAGTCAAGTCAGTTTCCGTGCCTCGGGGAGCACGTTAAGCCGTCGATCCCGGTTATTATCACTGACATCTGATAATAATCGTTAGAAACCTAAGAGTTGAAATAGTACACGTAACGCGGAGTTGGTGAAATTGGCACGTGCCAATTTCACCAACTCCGCGTTACGTTTAACCTAGGATTAAAATTGGTGTTTTGACAGATGTTATGTAGTATAATTCTGTCAAATTTTCAAATTTAATCCTAGGTTAGACGTTATTCGGAGTTGGTGAAATCGACACTAGTCGAGTCGTATGCAGAAGGACCTTGGAACCCACTGCATTATTATACCAAGAAACCCCCTGCCATTATGTGATTAATGGAATGGGGTCAAGACCCTCAATGAGGAATACGACGCAGAGAGAGAGAGAGAGAGAGATTTCAGTCAAGACCTACGTCAACTCGCATTTCAGAGCGTAGTATCAGAATCCGCGCCCCGATCAGCTAATTTTAGGTCTAGTATGCTGCGTGCAGTGATTCATGGCTCAGCGGCGGCCTTGAGCTTGGGTTCGAGCACTTTCATCACTGATACAATCATGATTTCACGAAATTTTATTTTCAAATCAAGATTCGTATAAAACGCCTTAACCACTACTAACTAAGAAACTTGAAACTGCTTGGGTTCGAGCACTTTCATTACTGATACAATCATGATTTCACGAAATTTTATTTTCAAATCATAATCAAACTAAGAAACTTGAAACATTGACAGGCACTATAGGCACGGTGAGAAATGTTTTGTTAACTGAAAATTTTCCCCTGTGTGGTACCTAATGTACGAGACCAGCTTTTGGTGACCAGGCAGTATTTTCGAAAATTGGATTTTGGACTTTTCGTTTAAAAGAAATGAGTACCAAAATTCTGTAATTTGGCAACTGAGGTCTGCTGGAGGTGCTAAATTAAGTATATTCCTGTTTTATTTTTCCTCCGCCTTTTTCCAAACCTGTACTCGAGCGTAGCTGCGGACATCTGCCACAGAATAGGTAATTTCTCTCTCTGCGTCGTATTCCTCATTACTGAGGGTCGTGAATCGTGACCCCTTTCCATTAATGAAATAATGGTAAGAGTTTTCTTTGTAAAATAATGCGGTGGGTACTGGGTACCCACGTTCCGCATAAATATAGAATACCTAGGTAATAGTTCATATTATATACCTACCTAAAACTAAGTGATGTTTTGGCGTATCTACTTTTATTCCTATATAACCATAAAACACTAAATTTTATTAGAGAGCTATATGGACTCCTGAACCTTAATCGCGGATAACGATCTGTAATAAATAGATTTATCCATTACTTTGATAAACTGTATATCTATAACTCGATTATATGGTAGGTAGTGAGGGCTGGTCGCGTAGGTAGGTACCTAACGCTGCGAATTTGAATAAATAATCATGGACGTAATGATAAAATCGATAAACATAATGGTCTTATCACTTATCAGTGATACAAACTCATTAAATTGATATTATAATAATTGATTTATAATTTATACGACAATTTGTGTCTTTATTTTGATAAGACATGGAAAATCTTCTGGATAAACTAACAGGTTTACAGGTTTTACACTACTGAACTGGAAATTTTACATTTTAATTCCCTCTAGCATAAAAGCGATGCCGTGTAGAAACCGAAGGGGTATGGGTTTAATATAACTGTCATGCTCTTAACAGGTTAGCCCGCTACCATCTTAGACTGCATCATCACTTACCATCAGGTGAGATCTCAGTCAAGGGCTAGCTTGTAGTGGATAAAAAAAAAATCATACCTACCTAAACTCTAAATTCCAGACTATTGTATGATTAAAGAATTTTCTGCAAATTCATTGTCAACTCGTAATATTTCTTACGAGTATTTTTAACAGCACTTATCCCTACGTGACTTATCCTGAGTTGTGTTATTTAAATGTTTCCTTAAAACTTTGAGTACCATATGAGAGTAAGCTGCTTTCCTATAGATTTCGATGTCGTATTTGATATCGATTAAAACGAGTTTATTTGTTCGTGACCGTTGGATGTACAGTCGATGGTGAGATAAATAGGTGCCGATCAGATTTATTTCACGATCGCGTGGGCCAGATCGCTTCATTGACCGTCAGCGTGGCCACTCGGCCACTAGCACTATAGCATGCAATTAGTCACTGCGTGGGAGAGCCCTGTACCCTTACCACAAGATTGTAAAACGACGATGTCCAGCGTATTCGAACGTTCGAATACTTTAGCGTCAGAGTAATAAATAATATTCTGCCGACTGTCAGCCACAGCCAGTGCGGGAGATATTATGGTGCACAAAGTGTAAGTGCAAACACAGGCGCACTCCCTTATCCCTTACTCTCATGACCCGATGGAACGGAAAATCAGACATGACCGACGGCTTTACGTGCTATCCGAGGCACGCGGGTTAACAGTTTAACACTGCCAACTTCATAACTCCGGGCTAGTACTGAGAATTTCTTGTCGGAATACCTCAATTTATTTTATAGCCTGACTCGGGATTCGGGAATCAAACCCGGGACTTCGTCATCCGCAGTTGAACATGCTAATTGTTATACTAACGAGGCAGTTAACGTGTAGTGCCAGCAGCCAGTAAAATGGATCCAAACGCCCTTGATTTAAAGTCACGAATTCAGAAGCACCGATTTTAATTTGGAAACATTTCCGCTTGAGCGTTGGCTATGGATGAGCTCATAAACAAACTTGAAATACGTCTGTTAAACTCAAACTCATATTTTTTTACTCTAATAAACTTATTACAAATGCTTTTGAATCGTCAAGTGAATCCACGACTGGTTCAGAATGCCATTCCTATCGAGAAGAACTAGCAAGAAACTCGGTGGTTGCTCTTTTTAAAAAAATAATTTACTATAATAATTTACTATCTAAAAAATAAATTACATCAATTTGTAGTTACATAAGGTTCATTATGTTTCGCTCGTACTCTCGACATTACCTATGATTTCAAATCTTATGGTAAGGGTACGGGTGACGTCACAATGTGTCGCAGCACCCACCACACCGCTGATTCTGATCAATGACATAACATCGACACTTCCGACCGAAGCTCTAACAGCTGTTGTATAGGCGAACACGTAACTCATTTGACTAGTAGTCAATCTATACTAACTCTGGTTGCTTTTTAAAGATCTATCTATCTATCTGATCTAGATCAGATTTGCGCCCTAGCACAATTGATTCTATTCTTGTTTTAGTTTCTACTGTAACTACAATCTGCTTTGTATTTTATCCCTTGATCAATTCATATTTACCCAAACGTAAGATTTTTTAAATAATTGAATCCAAATATAAATGTACTAATTTTGCGTGTACTTACCGTGTATAATGAATATTGAAAATGTAGAAAGCGTTAAAACTATTTGGTAACATACCTACCTACTCGCGAATCGTAATTATTTACAGTAATTTCAATCAATATCTATAAATAATATACGAATGTAAAATATCTTGAATACAAAATTCAATAAAACGCTTCATTATTATTTTGAAAGTTTATTTTATTATTTAAAAAAATATAGTAATAATTGTATCAGGGTCTTTACCTACTTAAGATATGGGAGGTCGCCGATGTTAAAAACACAAAGATTGTGCAAATAAAATGCAAATAATCGTAACATTGTATTTACATAAATGGCATGATATTATCACATATGTTTGTTAACTTAATATGCGCTTAAAGGTCATTAGTCACTTCATGTGCGAATTTTAACAAGTTTCTAAAGAGATTTCTTTACTTAACCTAAAGGTAGAGCCGACATGGGCACATAATTAAGAGGCATTCTAGTTGTCTCTACCTAATATTATAAATGCGAAAGTGTGTCTGTCTGTCTGCTACGCTTTCACGGCCCAACTACTCATCCGATTTTGATGAAATTTGGTATAGAGATAGGTTACATCCCGGGGGTTTAGGGGTTCCCGGGGGGAGGGGGGAGGGGGGACATAGGCTTTTTATCCCGGAAAATTGAAGAGTTCCCGCGGGAATCAAAAAACATCAATTCACGCGGATGAAGTCGCTGGCATCATCTAGTCATAGAATAAAACAAGCATTTATATAAATCAATTCACTTATGAATAGCCATATGCATAATACCTAATGGCCGTTTGCTGTGTAGTTTATATCTTACCAGATTTAAGCTTCCACCACCACCATCACTACAGCCCATTAACGTCCCACTGCTGGACACAGGCCTCCACTCTCATAGGAAAGAGGGAACTAGAGCTTAGATCCACCACGCTGCTCCAATGCGAGCTGGCGGGCTTTAACGACTATTATCATGTTACTGATAATAACCGGGACCGACGGCTTAACGTGCACTCCGAGGCACGGGGGTGAACCACCGCCAACTTCCTTACTCCGGGCTGGTTCTTTATGCTCTTTGCTCCGGGCTAGTACTGAGAATTTCTAAAAAACATAAATTTAAATGGCGATTAAACTAATTTAGTCACAAGACTTCATACAATTCTAGCGATTAAAGTAGTTTAATCACTACTTAAATTTTTGGATTTGTTTCGTACAACTCTGATGCGTTATTTAATTTTTTTTTATATTTTTCACAAACTTTCCGTGACGACTGTACCTACTCGATCGCGGCCGTTTGTTGTGGTCGCGTCGAGTCAATATTTATGTTAGTTAACACTTTAAATTCTACTTTGTGTCGTAAGTTATGTCACCGCGTCCTTCGGTCATCGAGCGGTTGGATGATTTATTATTCATATCTAATGGTTGTTACAGTCTTGTTTCCAATCGTAACTTACCTACTTATTAAAAACTAATGTTAAACTAATGGAAAAAGATGTAGGATTGAGGGGATAAGAAGCTTATTATATTATGCTTGTTTCCCTAATTTAGCCTTAGTTTAACAACAAACGCGACAATCCTAAGCGGAAACTTTGCTCTGGGGGTCAGACAGAATTAAATATCACTCACTGAAAACGTCGTGAGGAATCTGCATGAGTTTGGGTACCTACTACCTGTTTGAGTTCCCTATTACGTTCCCAAAGCTGATGGAGTCTGGCAATCCGCACTTTTCAGCCTTGTGGACTGCGGCCTGAACTTTTTCTGAGAGGAGACGCGTGTTTAGTGGCCGGCGATAAGTTGAAATGATGGTGACGATGATTTATTAGGAGAAAAAAACCCACAGAGCACTAGCTCTACTGATGAGGATCCAATGACATGGTGTACCTAATCAAATCAATAGGCTATGGTTGACGCGCACGTCAATTATGGATGTCTCCGTGTTGAGTGTGGACGTCATATCGACGTCGCACCAACGTCCACATAATGTACACATTATGCATATATTATGCCTAATTGTTGTATGATAATCGATATTTATGACGTCAAGTATAGTCAGTTACTCGCAACGCAAGTCATATAGTCAGTAATCAATCTATTTTCGTCACTAAATAGATAAATTTACCGATTCAGTGATTTGCGTAGATAAACAGTAGAATATTCTAACTGGCAATTGATAGAATATGGTATTTAGATTATAGTTGAGCTTTTAAAGCTCGTCAGTTTGGACAATTTAAGAAGCTCAAATTTTATCGAAAGCGGTTTAAGAAAAGAAATGTAGTTATTTAATTCAAAGTAAATAAAAAACCTATGCAAGCAGTCTACATGCGTGTTCCGAATTTATTTTATTTTTTTTATTTTTTATTTTTTATTTTTCCAGTAATCAACAGCGTTACAACTAATATTAACAAAAAAATATAGCTTGACTTTAAATAAGGCCTTAAACGATTACAGTATAAGAATACAAAAAATATTTTAACAGAGTAGATAGTAGTGCACTTGTATGTAGATCATATAAGTAAAATAATAATGAATATTTGTAACTTAGTAATAGTACGTGTGTGAGTAAGTAATAATAATTATGTGTGTGTGAGTATGCGTGTGTGTGTGTATGAGTGTACGTGTATGTGTGTGTATGATTGATGATGTATTTAGATCACAGTAATGCTAGAGATCGTCGGTATTTTTTTTTTTAAAGTGAGGGTAGTTTTCGTTGTCCCTTGTCTGAGACAAAACGGCGCGGCGTGGCTTCCTAAGGAGCAACGTATGCTCTAGACAAGGTTTTAGTGACAGCACTCACCGCTACATAGCGTCCGACTTACAATGGCGTAAAACACCTAAGATCAGAGAGTTGAGTGTTTTCGCGCGTTCCATAATTATAAGTGAATGATGTGACGTTTCGCGCGTTCGATTGGTCGTGTCTGTCCAATCCCTAGTGTGTTTAGGACCTAATTTACCTAACTACTCACCAAATCGTACACATTAATTAGACAAGTTGATAAACAACGCCGATTGAAAAGTAAAACAACAACGCATACCGGACGTTCACGTGAACATTGCCTGCCAGTATATATTAGCACAGATTATCGCTGGTGATTTAACAAGTGCGTTCTGCTCTGAATGTCTGCCTAAAATGCACATTGCACGCGGTGTATTTAATACGCGCAGACGCAGACGCAGACGACGCGATACAAACGCTATATCGAACCACACGCGTCGCAGTCAGAAGCCTTTCGACACGGACTCAAATTCAGGATGCGCCGATACAGACGAGCGCGCGTTTGTATCGCTACAAGATAGCTACAAAGTACAAATGGCACTATCTGCTTTGAAGTGAAAACGCGCGTTGTCTGCACGTATCAAATACGTAAACGCGCGCGCGCGCCGTGTGTACCAATGGTGTGTACAGGCTCGGTGTACCTACTTACCGGAAACACTAATAATATGAGTGATTCGCGCTCGGGCCAAGGACCGATTTGAAAACACTGAACGAACTAGGGACTTCAATTGCTCTGTATTGGGCACGACCTGAATTGACTGAACGCTTAGCGCACGCGGCGATCCAAACAGACGGAGTCAAAACATGCCGTATTATAAGATACACCTATATGTCCTATCATGATGTAGGTATGTATGTTATATCATGTAGGTACCTAATTGAAAATGAATTTTTTCAAATGAGCAACCACCGAGTTTCTTGCTGGTTCTTCTCGGTAGGAATGTCATTCCGAACAAGCGGTAGATTCACTCGACGATTCAAAAGCACTTCTAATAAATAAAAAAATATGAGTTTGACTTTGTGGTCTTCGCAGTCCCCACATAATCCTATTGGATTAGTACTAGGTACTATACTTTAGCGATTAGCGCTACTAGTAGTGCCATTTATTATGGCACTACTAGTAGCGCACTAAGACCACGAAGAGCCTGAATCGCGATTACGAAGTTTTCTCTGAATTGGCTACTTGACAGCTGTAACTATAAAATATGAAATATGTTAGATTTGGTAGCTTGTGGGTTAACAATAATTATACAATGTGTATTTTGCATTAAAATAAATTGTAAATATTTTATTTTTGCAAAACAAATTTGAGATTTTTTATCTGTGGATTACAAGAAGCGAAACGCGGGCGGTCATGACAGAGCCCCGTGTGACGTCACATTTCAAAAAAAATTTAATTTAAATGATTTAAATTCCGGGTCTCGGCAGATTAACTGCACTGCATTCGACGTTTAAATTATGACATAGGTAATATTATAGTACGAGTAGGAATGTGTTTATACAATTTGTCAGGATATTAATTACTTATTATTTATTGTATTTCTACACACGTCTTGTAGCTTGTAATTTCCACAATTGCATTAAAAAAGCTGTAAACTTTCCACTTAAAATTAAATAAAACTTAGAGCGTCGTATAGTTAACTTTGTTTTATTTTGAGCTATGACGTCACAGCTAGCAAATGTCTCGTGACCGGCTGTTTTCGCGCGAATTT
This sequence comes from Erebia aethiops, assembly GCA_923060345.2. Classification (NCBI taxonomy): domain Eukaryota; kingdom Metazoa; phylum Arthropoda; class Insecta; order Lepidoptera; family Nymphalidae; genus Erebia; species Erebia aethiops. Next base: position 14,010,926 of record OV281081.1, on the reverse strand, counting down.
AAAATTAATGTATTAAAAATGTATTTTTTTCTAATAAATAACGCTTTTTTTGAGAAAAAGTTAATTGTAAGAGGTATAAAATGAACCTACGTACATTTTTAAGTATTTTTCCGAAAACTGTCAAATAGCCAATTACGCTATATACTATGCAACTTCTAAACATCAGTGGTATCCGAGCACAACACCCACTCGGAGGATGATCATCCTATTGTTACGGTAGAGCCATATCACCTGCTTCCGTACAAAGCACAGTCAACAGATACAACCAGTATGGAAACTACCTAGAAACGTTCGAAACAGGCTCACTCACACAAACGTGCGCATCGACGAGACCCCAAGCGCTCGTCGCAGTGCCGTCAGTAGTGAGTGCCGCGTCATCGCATGTTCGAGTTTCCATACTGGTTGCATCTGTTTACTGTGGTACAAGTTTGAGTATGTGGTGCAACTGTGTTTGTTTGTCCGTGTGGCAGCGTGGGCAAGCTGAACCTGGTGGACCTGGCGGGCAGCGAGCGGCAGCGCAAGACGGGCGCGGGCGGGGAGCGGCTGCGCGAGGCGGCGCGCATCAACCAGGCGCTCTCCTCGCTCGGAAACGTCATCAGCGCGCTCGCCGAGAACAGCCCGCACGTGCCATACAGGTGAGCGCTGACCCCTACTCCTCCTCGATTGCAGTACCCCCCCTGACCGACTGTTGGACCCTGACGCTCCCCAATGACGGCGAGGGGCAATACACACAAGGAAAGCGGGCGCAGGCTGAGTTGGGCGCGCTGCCTGTGTGTTTTGCGCTTTAGTAACGATAGCAAAGGTTTATATTTTGGCCTACTTACCGCCCGCCATTTTTATTTTATTTTCGAAATAGCTGGCATTAATACACGCATAAGTATAATATGAGATAAAATCTTCTAAACCGTCAGGTTTTCGACACATAAGTAAGCTATCAAAGTTATATTCTAGTCGATAATAGCGCCACCAGCACAGCTTTGATATTGAATTTGTATATCAAAAACTGACACTTTAGAAGATTTTGTCTCATAAAATACTTGCTATTGATACAGGTTTTATCGTGAGTGTGAAATCTGCAAGCCAAATTCTAGCGCCATGCCAGCCATCAAAAGTTCCGCTCCCACCATAATCCACATGCAGCCTTAGGGCGTAAGTACACTTAAACTCGCTCGGGTACACGGAACGGGTGAAGCTTCCCGAACCGTATAGAGTTCCGACATATCGTGACAGAAGCAAGTTTTTCAACATCAAATCAAAAGACACTCCATGTATTTCCGCAGAGACTCGAAGCTGACTCGCATCCTGCAGGACTCGCTGGGAGGCAACAGCAAGACGATAATGATAGCGAACATCGGCCCCGCCTCCTACAACTACGATGAGACCGTCACTACGCTGCGGTACGCGCACCGCGCGAAAGGTGAGAGCGTTGCACCTCACAGACAAAAATGCTGTCATTTAAGAAAAAGTTGATGCGGACCCTAGTGCCAAACATTTCTTGCGACCTGCGAGACATTTGACCCCAGTTAATTGCCTCATAACGTGACAGACGGGCTGGCTCATTTTTTATAAGCACAGCTGTCCAGCGCGAGAATGCAGCCAGCATTCTTGCCACCATTCAAATTGGGCGTATTTTTTATAGTAATTAGATGGTTTTATTGCCGTTTTCGATACTAAAAGTTGAATATAACATTTCCAGCGATAAAGAACAAGCCGGTGCGCAACGAGGACCCGAAGGACGCCAAATTACGCGAGTACCAAGCGGAGATCGAGCGACTGCGCGCGCTCATAGAGTCGAGGCGTGCGCACGAGCGACGCAAGCGCGCGCCCAGACCCAAGCCGCGCGCAGTGATGAACAACCACGAACGTACGTACCCTCACACACACAGACATTACACAGCACACTTTTCGGATTCTTTGTGTCTACGTACACATGTACTTTCTTTCGAGCGTTACCGGGTGCCTGTACATTCCTTTTACAGACTTTTACTATTTCTTAACTAGATGATGGCTGCGACTTCGTCCGCGTGGTTTAAGTTGTTTCAATTCCCCTGAAAACTCCTTAATATTCCGGGATAAAATCCTATTTCACTCTCCAGGTCCTATATCCATGCAAAAAATCACGTCGATCCGTTGCTCTGTTGTTGCCGCTTGTGTGAAGCACAAACCAACACACTCTCGCATTTATAATATTAATATGATATTGCACCTTTGTATTGCATAAATACATCCTTCAATAGGGACCCGTGACATAAACGTGAACTCTATAAATACTGAAACCAAACACGCTGATGCTTTATACTTAGATCAAGTTCTCCCCACGTCACTTAATACCCAGCTAGACTACAGATACAACGTGTAACTAATAAATTATTTAAAAAACATCTTTTACATTAACAGCCGAAGAAGAAACGGCTAGTATCGAAAGCGAACACATTATAGCAGAATCCACGATAGAGCAAGAGAAAACCAAGACTGAAGAACTAGAGCATCAAATAAAGTCTCTGGAAGAGAGATTAGTCCAAGGCGGCGGGGGCAAAGACTTGATAAACAACCTGAACGAGAGTCAGTTAATATTGGAGCAGAGAAACACAGAGATCGCGGAGAGGAAGAAGAGAGAAGTGGAGATGCAGCAGAAGATAGACTTGGAGGAAGAGACTACGACAATCGTCACGAATACGTTCGCTACATTACAGCAGGAGGTGGATCATAAAACACAGAGGTGAGGTTTTCATCTTATTATTGAGTTGTGTGCAGGTAATTTTTTGAGTTTATGTTTAGGTAATTGATGCGTTAATGTGTTGGATATTTTTTTTGTTAATGTGTTGATAATTAATGATTTAATGTGAAGGTAATTTTTGGTTAATGTGTAAGTACTTTTAGAGTTATTTAATTTTTGAGTTCACGTGAAGGTAATTTTTCAGTTAAGGTGTAGGGAATTTTTGAGTTAGTGCGTAGATTATTTTTGGGGCAGTAGGCAGTTTTTGAGTGTGTTGGCTTGAGTTGGTGTATCGGTAATTTTTGTTTTAATCTGTGTAGATTAAAGAAGTGCCTATCAAAATACGCGTGCCTTCGCGAGGAAATGGTCGAGCAGCGGGAAGCCCACGACGCGGAGCGACGCGAAAACGAGGCGCTTCAGGCCGCGCTCATCGCTGAGCTGCGGAGACGGCTGCTGGTGGCGGACAGCTTCGTGCCCGAGGCGGGGCGCTCCACTGTGCTGCGGCTGCGGTACAACGACGACACAGACGCCTGGGAGCTGCCGGAACACAGGTGAGGGCGCGGCGGCACTAGATGCTGGAACGACATTACGCCTCCCGTTCACTCGCTGAGGCGCTTCAGCTCGAAAATATGTATTCAAATAATTGTGTTAAGGGCCTGTTTTACAATCGCCAAGGAAACCTCTGACAAGTAAATTTTGAAATTTTGACAGGATTCTTCACACAACATCAAATTTATTCGTCAGATAAGGTTTATTAGGTGATTGTGGAACCGGCCCTAAAATGATAGCGTTAATAAATAACACTGTTTATGTTTGCTATGTGCAGTGGTGCGGAGCCGCTCAGTGCGCGTCCGCTGGCGCACCCGGGCACGCGGCGGCCGACGTGCGCGCCGGCGCTGCACAGCGCGGAGCCGCGCCGCCGCTGCCACCAGTTGCTGGACCTCCGCCCCGTGCCGCTGCCGCCGACCGCGCGCCGCTACCAGCCCCCCCAGCCGCCCCAGCCGCCGCCGCCACAAGCCGCGCGCAAGGTGGGTGCAAACCAAACTCAAAGTATATTCTTTCAAAACTAGCTTATGCCCGCGACTTCGTGATTGAATGATTTCATGAATGAAAGAATAACACTTTCGCATTTATAATATTAGTTTGATTTAGAATAGATTTAAAAAAATTATTTCTCTGCATTCCTTAAGGTGCCAGCGGAGAATGAATTGCCCATACAAACGTAATACCAAAATAATTAATAATTCGAGAACATTTCCACCAAAATGAGAGTTTATTTGGATTCAAATTGTATTTATCTAGTCCCCTGGATTTATATGTTTTCAAAATACTTTCCTAAAATGAAATGTAAATGAATTGCGTTTTGCATATTTTTACGACAAGATGGACATGTTTCCCTCTTATTTGTTTCATATTAAAACCAACGATATCTTACGTATTAATTGGTCAGCAGCATAGCCTATATTGTCAAGTTACAGAATAACAAAACGAAGTAAAAAGCACGATAAGTTTTCATTCATAATTTTTGGTATTCACGGAACAAGACTAAATGTATAACAAATTCTGTAAGCTCATATTGCTATCTCGCTTGAACGCGATCATGTGTCATCAGTGAAATAAAGATAGCAATATACCGGCAAATTTATATTTGCGGTTCGAATAGAAGTTGCGAGCGGCGCGAACCGGCCTCTTAAATCACCATAATTACAAAGACGCACTTAGGAATTGGCTTCTTATGCAAACATACTCGACTACTGAAGGACTTTTGGAGATTCTAGTTTAATCCCTTCTTACTTAAATTATCACACACATACACACACACACAATACTCATTCACACACAACACCCACTCACTCACAATACACATACTCACATTCACACACAACACACAACACCCATAGGTACTCATGCAAACTCAAGCCTACACGCACATGCATTGTTGTATTCTTCTTGTGTCTCGAGTTGAAAGCCCTGTTTTCCGAGACACAGTTATAACTAGTTCGGAGAACAGGTGCACAATAATATTTAGAATGTATATCAACTATATTAGTTTTATCCTAGATGTAAGGCTATAAATGTTATTTAGTTGTCCCACATGTATGAAATAGACTTATCTTTATCTTATTTTGAGGACCTCCGTGGCGCAGTGTGTAGCGCTGTTGCCTTAAGGTGCGGAGGTCCTGGGTTCGATCCCCGGCATTAAATTTGGGAATATATAATTTCTGAATTTTACCTGGTCTGGCCTGGTGGGAGGCTTCGGCCGTGGCTAGTTACCACCCTACCGGCAAAGACGTGCCGCCAAAGCGATTTAGCGTTCCGGTACGATTCCGTGTAGAAACCGAAGGGGTATGGGTTTAAATACAACTACCATGCCTCAACAGGTTAGCCAGCTACCATCTTTGACTGCATCATCACTTACCATCAGGTGAGTTCGCAGTCAAGGGCTAACTTGTACTGGATAAAAAAAAAAGATAGATGACACTAGATACCCAAACCACAGACGTCAGCAACTTCAACAGCGGACTGTCAAATGCCAAAAGAAATGCAATTCAATATGAATATTTGCATATTACCACGAATAAACAATTGCTTAAATAATTAATAGTATTAATGCGACGTGCAAAACGACTGCGTGTTGCCTATGTGTGTCGATACAATAATGACAGACATTTGCTCCGTTGTCCTCTCATTCACTTTCAACAACAAATTACAATCATCTACTTGACCTTTGTCAACGACTCTCCCTCCCCTTCTCTCTCCGCTCTCCACCTCCTCTCTCTCTCTCTCTCTCTCTCTGCTCTACACCTCCTCTCCGCTCTCCCCCTCATGCCTGCACTAACCTTCTTCTTATGAATTCGCGGAAAATGCTCAAATTCAAATATCATACTAATATTATAAATACGAAAGTGTGTTTGTTTGTCGGTTTGTCCTTCAATCACGCGGCAACGGAGCAACGGATCTACGTGATTTTTGGCATGGGTATAGTTCATGGAGAGTGACATAGGCTACTTTGTATCCCGGAAAATTAAGTTCTCGCGGGAGTAACAAAAAACTTAAACCATTCGGATGAAGTCGCGGGCATTAGCTAGTCCATACTAATATTATAAATGCGAAAGTGTTTCTGTCTGTCTGTCTGTCTGTCTGTCTGTCTGTCTGCTACGCTTTCCCGGCCCATCTTTTCAACCGATTTTGCTGAAATTTGGTACAGGGGTAGATGGTATCCCGGGGAAGGACATAGGCTACTTTTTATCCCGGAAAATTAAAGAGTTCCCGCGGGAATCAAAAATCTTAATCCACGCGGACGAAGTCGCGGGAATCATCTAGTAATAAATAAATTGACAAGTTCTCAAACATGTGTGTTACAATTTTGCAGGCAATAGAACAAGTTCCAGTGGCCGTGAAGAAAGAACCCGCGGAGAACCGCCGCATGAGCGCGCGTACGCGTGCGCCCTCCGCCCACCCGCGCCTGGGCACCGCTGGCGTGCGGTAGGCCTCCGCCACGCGCCCGCAGGCCTCCGCCCCTCGCTAGGCCTCAGGCCTACTGTAGGCCGCTGCTGATGGAACCGCGGCAGATGTACCGAACTTTATTGCTGCGAGGTCGAAACCAGGCGACAAGCTATGCTATCTTAGACTATACAAAGATTTACAAAACCAAATTTTGCTGCGAGATCTTAAGAAAACTAATTTAACTACCGATAAAAATACCCTCAGTCTCACAAATTTACGTCGGAGTCTCTTTAACTTCTAAAATGCCCAAGCTAGTAAAAATTACACGCTAGATTAAAGTTAAAGTTGGTGCAAGAGGGTCATTTTCAATTCAAAAGGTATCTTATATTCAAATACATTTACAAGTTCTTTTGAATCTGGCTTTTGAAAATAACCTAAATGCATGAGGCATGCCGTGAGACAATGCCATTGTTTGAAGGGCGCATTTTTGGCATATTAAAACACACCCCTTAATATTTGAAGTTAAAACCTCTCCAAATATTTTATCAACCTCGCAGCTCTAAAGGTAGAGTTTGTCCGAGACTTTTAAACATTCTATAAATATAAATCTTATATAATGTAGATAATTATACTAACGACGCAACCCGTGTTTGCGTCCAAAACGACTGTCATGCGGAAAAACGAAGGATCGTTATAAATAATCAAACATAAAAATAGAGTAAATAATATACTGAATCGGTCCATAAAAAAATACCTATTGTTACAAAGTTGTAAATTAAAAATGTAAACTTGCGAAGCGCTGGTAGAAACAGCTTTTGCCAGACAGCTTTTTGGACTTGCTTGCCTGTTTGTCTAGTTTTTAAAATTCATTTTGCACCTGCAACTACGAACTATGATTTTGTGCAAGTTGCACGAAAAATCGGTCTTACTTTGAAACAGTTAATATTTTGCAATAAGCAGGCATGTCTTATTTGATATTTATTGCTGTATTAATTTGGCAAGTTGAATGTTGGACTTCAGTTTCAAGTTGCAGTTGCAAACTGGCCATAAGCGCTCAAAAATTATTTAAATTCGGTGCATAATCCTGCATTACGATATTTTTATACAACACAGAGGTAAAAATTATGTAATTGTTAAGAGCGGTCGCTTTATTCGCTTCAGCACGTGCGCGTGTCTCCAAATATAGTGTTGTGGTGTCGCGCTTCGCTCAGGGCTTTTGATTTGCTACATTGAAACGACGCATTTGGACGTCAAATGTGACTCCTATATACAAGTCAAAAACGTTTGAAGTCAAAAATTGCAGTAACAGCGATTTCAATGCAAAAGCCCTGTGTCGTTACGTTGTATCTAAATTATAGGTAGTCCTACGGTGTATACAGAATTACAGATGTGTAAATAGTACCTCTATATTATAATATTATATTGTATCGGCTCCCTCCAGCAATGTGAAATTCTGGAACCTGTTAGTCATGAAATTCCAATATTTTATGTATGTTAAACTGTTAAGTGTACTAATTTCTTCTTCAAATTCAGTAAAAAACGCGCGCTGGAAAGCACTTAGCCTACGAATAATGATATCTGAAGATACGTTACTGGAATTTCACATCTGATTTGGACTTTTCGGAGAGCCTTATGTTTCGTATTGGCCGAAACAATACGACGCGTACGATATGCGTCAATGATCTCAGTATAATAAACTCACAGGTGTCCGCAAAGAAGAAATTCTATTTAACAAACAAGTATTCTTATTTATTTTTACAATGGTACTAATGTTTTCTGCTAAAACCATAAATGTACTGTAACAAGTACAATATGGCAACAAAGATTTATGTATTTTGAATGCCTTTCTGAAAATATGATGTTGCCAATATTTTATCAGGATTTTGTTTGGTTTAGTCAGGTTTAGGTTGTCATTAATTGTTTTGTATGAGTATATTTTACCGTTGTTGTTTTTAGTAAATTTTATTTTGGCTTCATTCGCTGCACGTCTGAAGCGCGTGATATTAGATAGTGTGTGGCTGATGTGCCCCCGGGGTGACCATGAGTGTATTCTGCAAGCCGAGTGGGAGGATTTACGTATTCGATCGCGACAACTGACCGTCATTTATATGGAATTAATAGAACGCCAGCTGTCAAGCGCTTGACAATTCCATACAAATCGTAGTTAACGTTGTTGCGCATGGGAAGAAAATCTCCCACTAGGCACCCTGTAACCTTGACATTAAGCGATCGTCGCGCAACAGTCGCCATCTGTCATCTGCATACAAAACTCATGATGTGACAGCTGCAATTAGGGGTATGTTCCGATATACACTGCGAGCTGTTAAGGTGTGACGTCAATTTAGTATACTGGGAAGCTGTTCCTTTATAATTTGCTATACTGGTTACTGTTTAAAACGGAACGCAGTCAGCACTGAGAGCACCTCACTTCGAAAACGCCAGTGCTCACAGTACATAAATGGCGACGATTTATGACGTCAATTATTTCCCTAGGATCTACTGTCAGTTAATAACGGAACGAATTGCTCCCCAGTGAAAGCACTGAACAGTGCTCGCAGTGTATATCGGAACATACCCTAGATTGCAAGTCGAGTCGCTAAATGTCTAAAAGGATGCATACCACAATTGCAGCAAGAATTACATAAATATGCAAAAAATTATAATGATAGCAACTGTTGCAATGTGATACTCATTACAATCGTGAACAGTCCCGCAGGGCACGAGAGCAACTTGCAGGGAACAGTGAGATATGTCCCGTGTCGCGAGTGTAAAGTTGAGTCCTCGAGATTCAAGTGTTCAAATGTGTTACCAAAGATGGAAACTGTCCATTCCAATAGACGCAAGTGTTGATGTTATCTGATGATGTTCCTCTACTTGTAAATTTCATTATTGGTATTTGTTATAGTATGTTTTTATTCCCAAGACACGGTTTCTAGTCAATGATTCTTTACAAATAATTAATCTGTAAATAAATGTTTTATTGTAGTTATTTAAAAGTAAATTAGACTTAGTAATTAATGTAAGTAGGGCTTTATGTTCGCACAATACCTAATGAGAACCGAAAAGTGCCCCTCAAAAAGGTTATTTCAAAATTCTGATTATTTTTTCCTTCCATCGAAATCAAATGGAGATTTTTTTTGTTAATTAAAAATGATAAAACCCAAGTATTGTATGTAACACGCTAAGTTGTGTTGTGTAAGTATTATTATTTATAAATTGATTGGCTTTATTTATGGAGACAGTGGAAGACAGTAATCATGTGATATGTATTTTGGAAACCGCTAGTCAGCTGTGCCGCATACACGCTTATACTCACTAAATAAACATTTTTAATTTTTTACTTTGGTTTTATTTTACAATAACTCACCGCGGTTTCAGGACTTTCAGGTAACGCAGAACCACTCAATCTCACGACGAATAAGATTGTGATTATTATAAAATAAGATGGATTCTACTGTTTATATATATCTTTCTTACCAACAACTCTTTTAGCAAGAACCTAGGAAGTATAAATTAACAAACTGTAACCCGACTACGGAAAAAAAATCAGAGCAATCCTACTTTTTTGGTTGTAAAATCCGTGTTAACGATGTTGTTCGTTTATTAAAACGTAGCTTATGCCACCCGGACCGTATTACGGAACCGATTGACACTTCATTCATCAAAATCGGCTCAGCAGTTTAGGCGCTACGATGGAACATACATAAATACGTACATAGACTGCAGAAATCATAAGTTATCTATGATCTTAGGCCTTCCTTAGGTCTGCTTAGGGTAAAAAGCAAAGGTAAAAAGTACCTAACATTCCCGCGCAACAAAATGACCGTATATTCAATGTACTCTGTGAAAATGACTGTCTGTCAAAAGAAATAGTTCAAATAGTACGTTAGGTTAGGGCTGAGTGTAGCTGATATCGGAAATTCGATTTGGTTGGGTCTGTGAGTTGGGTGCCGACAGTATTGATGTTTGATTTGATTTGATTTTACTCTCCATAAAAATTATTACATTTTACTGAAGAGGTACAGTTCCACCAACTTATCTGGCCCCGTGGCCTAAATTTTTCGTTGTTATTTTATTTTTAATATTAACTAGCGACGCTGTCACTAGGTCAAATAAGTTTGAGACTAGAAGAAATATTTATTAGTTTAAGCTTTTGGCTGCAGAACCTTTATCCTATAAAAATATTGTAGAACTGTAAGAAATTCAATCCTAACCTTGGAACTATTGGACTTTTCGTGAGGACTATTCAAGAAATCACGTGTGTTCTCGGCTTAAAATATATGCTGTCAAATCATAGAGTAAGATGGTCAAATGTCAAATCAGAAATTACGTTCGGAAATCAGTACTTTGAATCTTAACGTTCAAAATATTTTTTAACGAAATACAAATTAATGTGTGTCGGATGTTTTCATAATAAAGAGGATATATATGCTAATAATATAAAAGCATACATTAATTATTTCTGATTTATAAATATAAATTGATGATGAAAATATTAAAGTAAAGAATAATAATAATTTTATCCTTATGGTTAGGGATGGCCATTATCGATGTTCAGAATTTCATCGAAGTATATTCGAGTCGTGACTTACTTGTACAATAGTATTCATAGGACAAATAAAGTTAATTAAAAATAATACATTTTAAGTTGTTATTAAGTAATATTCACAAACTTTTATAATATATTTTTTGTATCGTATAAAAAAATACATAATTATATTTTATTCTTAAAACAATAATTTTAGAAGAAGTTATGAAACCGAGATGAGTAAAATGAGAAAATTATATTATATTTTCATCTTCTTTCTTTTTTTCTTTCAATAATTAACTTTCGAATTTCAATGTAGATCAATGCAGTCTATGCTATTAAGATTAGGTTTATCTCTTTTTTTCTTATAATTATAGTCAATCGAGAGAAAGGGATAGAATGGTATACTTTGCCATCTTAATAGCCTCTGGATTAATATAATAGTTACTCTGAAGTTAAATTAAAAACTATTTCTAGTTATCTAAGAAATCCATAGATTTTAATCTATGAAGAAATCACAATTTTGACATAAAAAGATCAGCCGGTTTGACACGATTTACCGATTTTTACATCTTAAAACACTACGGACATCACTAGACACGCAACGGTCGTTTGATTTCAAAAGTTTGGGCGCTTTGTTTCGGTTGCAAAATGTGAAGTTCACGATAGAAAATCTTTAACAACGCCGCAATGACGGAAAAGTTAAAGGACTATCAAGTTCTCGACGTGTTTTGCGGCGGCACGCTGTACAAAGTGCGGCACAAGGTCACAAACAGCATATTTGCGTGGAAGGCGTACAACTGCTCCGCGTTCTCCGATGAACAAATACAAAACGTCGATAATGAAGTGAAAACGTTGAGCAAAGCGTTATCTGGGAACTTCCTACGTTACTACGATACGATACTGCACGGCCCGACCAAAACACTTTACTTTGTTCTCGAGTATGTTTCATGGCAGAGCATTCAGGAATTGATCGCACTATGTCGGGCCACGGACAAGCATTTTACTGAAGAATTCATCTGGTACACGCTGCTGGAGCTCGCGCGCACCTGTAAGGCCGTGGAGGGGTTGAATTTTGTCACTCTGCAGAAATGTGTCGCCCCGGAGGCGATATTCGTGAGCCCCAGCGGCGAACTGCGCGTCAATTGCTTCGAGCTCAGCGCGAAGGCCTCGCCGGCGACCGGCCTCATGCAACAAGTCGGAGAAGTCATTCGCACGCTCTGCTACCTGCCGGGAGCGTGCGACGACAGGATAAAAGAGTTCCTCTATAGCGACGACCTCCGCGATGTGATAAGCTTCCTCACAGACGCCGAGGCCGACAACCTGCGAGCGGACGTCGTGCTCTACCACCCGACTGTGCTGGCCAACACGGGAGCACTGTCCGGACTCTATTTTTCCTCAGAGATACTTGCCTCAACAGAAAGTAAGATACTGACCTCTGATGCTAACAAGTGTGATTCAGAGAAGGCTGTGGAGCAATGTAGGACTATAGAACCTCTTCCTAGAAAGCATGTAACAGTGGAAAGCCCCATCTACTGCAATATCAGCCCCAAGCGTCACCTAAAGGAGTACATTGAAGAGAGTACCTCACCATGGCAGCCTGTGTCACCAGTTATTGCAGCATTGGCTTTAGAGCTGCCAGGATATGTGCCCCGAAGCAGAAAACCCTATAGTGAGGCGTTAGAGAGGTATAATGGGCCTCAAAAGGTCTCTGAGGACACTCTTAGTCATCAATGGATGTCTCGCCTCATAGCTCTGAGAGAAAGAGAGGAGTCTCTGAACAGAAGGGAAAGAAACCTGATCGCTAAAGAGATTGTGAACAGTCCAGCTGTGGAGGTTGTTTCTGTAGATGATTCCTCTGAGCAGGACATGAAAACAAATGGCATAACTTTACCTCAAGTATTACACCAAGCCAATCAAGAAACAAACAACTGGGTGTCGCGTCGGCGTCACAGGAGGTCCAGTTCTGTACGCACGAGGACAAGAAGGAAGAGCTATGCTTATGAGGACTTGGACAGCTCCCTGTCGGCCGATAACGGAGACAGCAGCATGATCATAACAGCTGCCAAAATTACCAAGGAGAACATGCCTCGCAGGAACATATTCCCTGAAGTGTCGTCCAAGAAAGTGCATTTTACATCCAGCAACCCATTCGCTGAGAGTGATGAAAGTGTTACTCTAACTTTTTATGAGTTAGACAATGTTAACAGTGGAAACAGAGTGATCAAAACTGAAGAGAAACCATTGAAAGATATAAGTAAGTTTAAATATTTAGACTTTGAAAAGCTGTCCTCTGAAAAGAGATCTGCCATGCAGTGCAGTCAATCCTCGCCTTCCAAGCAAGCAAAAGTCACAGGTAAAGTGTTTAATGATATAACTAACAAAAACTTGAGACAGACCCCTTCAAAAGGCAGTCTCTCCTCCAAAGGCTCAAGAAAATCTATGATATATACTAGAAATCAGTGGGGCAATGATCTGAAAGCAGGCGAGGATCATTCCAGTGAGCTAACTAGCTCTAATGGCAAACTTGCTTTCACTCAAACTCCTAAAGCCCCTCCAGAACTAAAGAAATCTAAAAGGAAGTCTCTCTTGCCTTTTAAGACTCCTTTCAAGTTTAAGACTTCTACTAAAGTTTAAGTAGGTACTCTTTATGTTTACCAAAATCATGTACCAGTTTAATTTTTTTACAAAGAGATTAATTTGCTTGTAATTTTGTTAACTGTGTCATATTAGTTGTAATAACTATTATTCATAAAGGTTGTGGTATATTACTTTTTTTTCTTAGTCTTTATGAGCTTCTAATGTTTTGTGGTTCCAACTAACTTGGAACAAACAAATTGTGGATTTTATATAGTATGATTTTAAGTTTATTTTTTTGTATATAAGAAAATAATACGGACACAACCCACCTGAAATGTAGTGATAGAAAAAATATTGTAGTAACAATATTATATTTGTATAGTATTATGACTTTATGAAACAAATGTTTTAAATCTACTTTTTAATAGATAATATTATTAGTCAGATGTTATATGAAATTTCAATGAGATCTTATAGTTAAACTTAAGTTGACAATTTTTAGTCTTTAGTCTTCCAATTTTCCAATTATGTCGGACTTTATAATACCTTTTTTTAGAATTAAGTTTAATTTTAAACAAACCCTTATGTAATTTGAGTATTGAAATGTGCAATGCAATGTGAATTTTTGAACTCTAATGTAACTTAATTAATTATTCAATTGTCATCAAAATTATTTACCTATAAGTAAAAGGGTTTAATAAAAACAACAGTAAATGGTTAAGGTTAACATCAGGCAGTTTTATTTCAACAAAACTAATACAATATGTTTATTGATTATTATTTATAGTAAACTACATATTGATTCGTTTATTTCTTCTTGTTTAAAGCCTTATCAGCGCCTTCTACAAATTTCTTGGGTAAACCATATTTCTCTATAAGCAGTTTCGCCACTAGATGTGTCTGAAAAGAAGAAAAATTTGGTTGTTTTAAATATATAACAATATAAAAAGAAAAATATTAGAGCATTTATACAATATGATATATGTGCAAATTAAAGAACTTCTGCCATTAGTGGCCTTTCTAAATACTCAATTTATTTATTACATGTAGGACATACAATATGTCTTTTATGTTGTCATGTTTTGACTACCACCGGTTCGGAAAGCAGTTCTACTGAGAAGAGCCAGCTGTTGGTACAGTTGAAGCTCACCTGGTCGCCCTGAAGCATGAGCTGGTCGGCCCGGGCGGCGGCGCTGCGCGTGACGCCGCACGCCGCGCCCGCGCGCAGCTGGCATGCGTGCGCGAGCGGCCGCAGGCTGAAGCCGAACGACTCCAGGTTGGACACCAGCGTCACCTGGTGACGGCAGCGGAAACACCGCGTCAGTTGGTTATGCGACAACTACTCAATACTCAGTTTGTTTTTTCATACCCCTGGCTTTGTCACCAGCAGGCTTCGCATGGGCACAAAGAGATATCTTGCGACAAGGGAGAGATGTTGTCATTGCCGGCTTTTTCATTTAACCTAACATGAAAATAGTTTGCATGTAAGGGTTCGTAGAAAAAATTCCACAGATAATAAATATTACTTTATCTCTACTTTTGATGTAACGAGACAAGTAACCATGTTAGCTAGCAACAACAAAATAATTAGCAAAGAGCTGACCAAAGGATGGCTATGCTGATGATCTCTGGGGCCATAAGGACCACTCCATCTGCGGCTCTAGAGGTTCTTCTAGGACTATATCCTTTGGACCTCGAAGCCAAGAAAAAGCCCTGGAACACTGGTCTATACCAGTGTTCCAGGGCTTTTTTTTTAATGAAAATGTCTAAGCAGTGGAAAGACAATTTTATGGATAAAGGGCATACTGACGTTGAGAGCATATTATATGGAGATAAGCTGTCAATGATAATCACACACAATGACCTTATCAAAAGGCAGTATATCTTTGACAAGAAATACAGAGTGCACATAGGTTCAAAGGAGACATGGAAGATCGAAACCGCCAATGAAGATAAGATGATCTGTTACACGGACGGATCAAGGTGGGAATCAACTAAGCTCAGTGGTGCTGGAATCTTCTACAGCACCAATCCTGACAAAGACCAAGTAATTTCCCTAGGTAAATTTGCAAGTGTATTTCAGGCAGAAACGTATGCGATCATGGAGTGTGCTTTCGGCCTGATGGATACTGTAAGCATAGAAACCGAAGAAGTTGTCATAATATATAGTGATAGTCAGGCTGCTCTCAGAGCATTAGAAATGAAGGATACCACGTCAGCTCTAGTGAAAGAATGCAAGCGTATCTTGAACTTACTAGCTGAGAGACAAAGTGTGACAAAAGTCACAATTGCCTGGGTTCCTGGACACCAAAGAAATGAAAAAACAGATGAATTAGCAAGAATGGGAGCAAGCACTCCATTCTGTGGCCCCGAACCTTGCTTACCCATTCCATGCTCGATCACTAAGAATTAAGAAAGTGATCGAAGGAATTATAGAAAGAGAATCGAATTCAAGATGGAACAACTCTACACAATATAGGCAATCGAAGTTGTTCTTGAAATCATTCGATAAAAAGAAGATAAAACAACTTATGTCGCAAAGTAGAAACAATATAGCACTTATAGCAGGCATAAGAACGGGACACTGTCTGCTAAATAGACATCTCACAATAATGAGAATCGAAGATGACCTATCATGTCCAGAGTGCGGCGAGGAAGAGACCAGCTTTCACTTCATAGCTGAGTGCTATGAAGAGGAAGAGATCAAGGAATTAATAGGCAAGGACAGGATCAGTGAAGAAGACCTAAGACTTCTCTTCATAGGGGATATCGTAAGGTTCACTAAAGCTACAGGTAGGTTCGGGGGGGTAGGCTGCCGGGACACCAGTAACCTGTGTCCTAACACGGGGAAATGGGTGGAATGGTTCAATTAATGGACCGATCACCCGCCTGGCGACGGCGGGCGTCCCCTGTATAAGTACATACATACATACAACCATGTTAGCTTCATAGAAAAAAGAGATAATGGGTAGACCATATTACTCGTGCGACAAATTATTACCCCTATAGGGGTGAAAGCTGGGGCTTTTATCATATTAATATTATAAATGCCAAAGTGTGTTTAATTGTTGGATTGTCCTTCAATCACGCCCCAGCTGAGCAACGGATCGACGTGATTTTTGGCATGGGTATAGTTGAGTGACATAGGCTACTTTTTATTCCCGAAAATTAATGAGTTCCCGCGGAATCAAAAAACTTAAGCCACGCAGACGAAGTCGCGGGTATCAGCTAGTTTAAACTAATTTCCAGCTATCACTAGCGATGGCACTATCTTAAACTTAAAATTCCATTTGAGGTGACAAGCGGGAAAATTTCAATCACTGTGTCCCCGGTTTACTAAATAACACCCCTGGGGACAAAGCTGGGAGTGACAATTGGGATTTTTTATTAAAAACCTGATTCAACACACTTTTTGAAATTATGAACACCCAAATGTTACAAGTGGTTAATGTTATATAATTATGTTCAGTAACGCTATTTACCTTTTTGTTCCCGCTGCGCGTGGCGACCTGCATCGTGATAGGTTCCAGCCGCGACTTGGTGAGTTTGACAGTGCCGTCAGAGAAGCGCATCTCAGTGCTGGGCGTCATCCGACTGAGCACGCACGCCGTTAGCTCCTCCCACTTCATGAGCTCCTGGTACACAGAATTGGGTATTTTACTAAAGTCAATGTACGTAATTCATTCAGTCAATGTACATTTATTCAATTTAGGTACACTGTACTATTGACGTCTAGTAACCTATAAAATATGAGGGTGATAATCAGTTACGGTATCTTAAAACTAAAGCTACGAGGGTTCCAAACGCGTCCTGGTCTGAAAAGAGTTCACAACAAACTCAGCCGGGTTTTTTTAAATGTTTTTTAATTTTATGTGAAATCTGTGGCTAAATTTTGGCGTGATGCCAATCTACAAAAATTTTGGGCCCATCATAATCCATAGCCATTTCCACAGCCGTAAATCATTTGTCGACTGGCGTCATGACATTTTGACCGTGAGTGCCAAATTCGTGCGTCGAGGCATCAAGTCATTTGGACTTGTGGAGGTTTCCGCACATGCTAATAGATGGCACTACTAGTAGCATACGAAGAAATTTAAACCTTATATTTTTATTACATTAAACAAGAGGAAAATATCTTTTTATTGTTACGGGCGAGTCATATCACCTGCTCTCATCATATACACTGATGTCGTGACTAGGAAAAACTTTTGACGTCCATTCATTTGTTGTCGACTGGCGAGCATAAGATTTAGTTCGTAGATATTATTACGCGTTGTCCAAGGCGAGAGACGAAAGCGACCCGACTCGATATGACGCCATTGAAAATGACAACATAGGCCACGTGGAGGGTTAGTATACTGTCTGTTCCTGTCGCGTGCCGTCACATCGCGTCGCTTTACCCGATGTCCTAGGTGAGCGACAAACAGTAGCTGACCCTTCACGCCACGTGAACTACGTACTGTCTACGTTGTCGCGTAGATACGTCGTTCAGCCAAGACATAGATTTACCGTGTGAACTTTCGAAAGGGGTCTCTTGCCCAAAATAGTTTGGGAAACCCTGACCTAGGACAATGGGTGACCGGTTACCTGCGGCTGTTTCCCCGCGGCGGAGGCCAGCACGGCGTCGAGCGTGACGTGCCCCCGCGCTTGAGGGTGCGCCAGCTGGCGCTGCGTCACGCGCGACACTATGGCCTGCCGCACCTCCGACGCCGACAGGGCGGTGCCCTTTCTGCACGACAATTATTATAAAAAGCATTAAGATGTAATGCTCCTTTCCACTGAATCCGTCAGATTTAACTGACCCGGTGGCCAAAATTGGAACTAATTTTTGTTCCTATTTATTTTTGGTTTCTGAAGTTTCACTTCTGCCGCGTTTTTTTTTTCACTTTTAATTTTATTTTTTAATGTACACTAGTGACGCTGTCACCGTATCAGATAAGTTTGACGGACTATACACAATTTAAACTAAAGAAAGATCACCCTTAGAGCAACAATATCAAAATTCCAATCCCTTAAGCTCTTATTGAGAATTTGTTCACATCTTTTAGCCAAATCCAAAGAGAAAGTAACCCTTTTTCTTACCTCTATACGATTCAACCCCAGGACCAATCTGATCAAAGATCAGAAAATTAAAGGGTTCCAACATCATTTATATAAACATTTAAATCCACACAGTTGTAAAACGTAGCAGACGGGCAGAAATATTTTTTTTCGTATTTGTAATATTAGTATGATTTGACTATTAGGGCCTGTGCAGACAAGGGACAGAGGAGGACAGAAGTCAGCCGTCTCTTCTAACAAGCTTTATTTAAATTGTGTTAAATTAACAATGTTTGTGTTTATCTTGTAACTGAAGTTTAAAACAGTTATCGCCAACCGTTTGAGCTGAAATTTTGCATAGGTACACGTTTCGCTTGGATGACGATGCAGGGTCAGCCAGGTGACGTCATTCTAAATTCAATATGGCTGACACCCAAGCACCCGACTTCTCAACAATGTATGCTGAGAAAAATACGAAAAAAATGACGTCACACTAAATGTAATATGGCGGATAATAAAAGTTTGTTTTTTAAAAGACTTATTGATACGGACTTTCGCCGTATTAGTACATCGTACTATTTCCTATTCTGTGGTATTAGACCTTCGTGAGCATTATGCGATGCAGTTGAAGTGATTTATATTCAATGGACAACAAAGGTACGCCAAGGACCTTTGTCCTAAAAGTAGAAGTACGTAAGTAAGCAGGTCTTAAATATAAGTATTAGTCTGCGTAGGCTCTTACTTATATTTTGGACTTGTTACATTCTAGATGATGCCCGCGACATCGTCCGAGTGAATTAAGATTTTTGAATTCCCGTGGAAACTCTTTAATTTTCTGGTTTAAAAAGTAGATAGTATAGATATAGGGACTTCCCTGGGACGTATACAGGTTGCGTCAAGAGGAAGGCCTCAGGACGCAACCTGTATCAAATTTCATCACAATCGGTTGAACAGACGGCCTGTGAAAGCGTAAGAGACAGACACACAATTTCGCAATAATATTAGTCTATATGGATTAGTATATAGTACGGCCATTATAAGCGCGGACAAAAGTTCATTGACGCACCTTCACTATGAAACCCTCACGAAACTAACTAACTACGCCAAAACTATAACTGTCTCTTTCGCGCATATGAATAGACGCGCTTACGTGGTCGACAGTGGATTTCATAATAAAAGTCGTGACGTCTCACCACCGAAACATAGGTGTAAGTAACATTTTACGCGTCGTAACATCATGATTCATAATGTACTATAGTAGTACTAACGTATGTAAATATATTATGTAATTTGTAGTTCAGTAATCAACGATCAATTAATGTTGCGAATAATTACACAATTGCTACGTGAACCTTAAGAATTTGTGAAAAAAAATTAATAAAAACATGAATAATTACTTCATTTGTTTATTTTCTTTGTCTTTGAATTAAACATAATATAATAATCACATCTATCGACTTTCCAAATCACAGAGTTGCTCAGATTGGAAGCAAAACTAAACCGAATTCTGCTACTAATGACTGAAAATTAGCTACTGTTTGTGTTTACTAAACTACAACGGCTACGAGTGATTAGTTTCTAAGATCAAAAATTCCGGGCTTTATCTTCAAACATATTCATAAATACGTAAACGTAGCCCTTGACGGTACCTCAATACATACATAGGAACATCTGGGTCAAATTGCTTATACCTCCTCCTTTTTTTAAAGTTGATTACAAATGAATCAATTACAATACAAGAATAAAAAGATAGACTCCGTACAAGGAGCCGATAGATTATATTATTTTTTACAGAAGACCAAAGTGTTGTTTACCCCTTCATTAGGCGAACGACCTCTCTTTTGTTTGTTTACATTTTGTCCGCGCTTAAAATGGCCGTACTTTAGATATTTTAGGGTGCAAGTTATGATACGGTCTCACCTGAGCGGCGCGAACAACTCTGCCACATGAGCGGTGACGCAGTACAGCTCGCGTATCACCGGCGGCACGTACTCGCGCTCGCCTCGCTCGGGCTCGGGCTCGGCCGCGATCGGCGCGCGCGCACGGTGACTACGCACCAGCGGGTGTGCCGTGTTGACGGCCACTAGAGCGTCCACACCTTTGTCTATCTCGCGGACTTCCACCAGGCCTTCCTTGAACAAGCATGTGCAATGAGAGGTTATAGTTTACTAGCAGCTAGCTGATGCCCGCGACTTTGTCCAAGTGGATTAAGGTTTTTTTTTTAATCCTCTACAAGTTAGCCCTTGACTGCGATCTCACCTGATGGTAAGTGATGATGCAGTCAAAGATGGTAGCGGGCTAACCATGCCCCTACATGGCAGTTATAATATTAAGCCCATACCCCTATTCGGTTTCTACACGGCATCGTACCGGAACGCTAAATCGCTTTTAGTATAGTTTACAGAAAATAAATAAATTTCAAATTTCAATGGGTGTACTCTTCTAAAAAAAAGTCCATTAGAAGTATGCTCCTTAAAAAAACTTATACTGTTGAAGACTATAATTATGTAAACGGTAAAAGAAAGTGGATTTAACTCCAGCTATGCTAAGTACTGGAGTTATTTGTATCCTTATAATGATTGTAATGTTTTATTGAAAAGAGCAAACCACCGAGATCTTGCTGGCTCTTCTCAGTAGGAATGTTATTACGAACCAGAGGTAGATTCACCTGACAAAAGTATCTTCTTACCGGAAACTTCAGAGCTATATTGTGTACTGAATACTTTCCATTCCGGAAAAATAATTGTCTTAGCTTCTACAGGATGTTACAAAAATTTAAATATAAAAACGTCACATCGTTACGCATATATTTCTATTTTAGTAATAAGTCGATGTGTCATGACATTACCCGCTGCATAGCTTCGAGGAACTTCCCCATCTTCTTATAGCTGGATTTCTTCACTTCTAGTGTCCTGTCTGGCGGACAGAATGGCATCAGGTGGTTTCTGAAACGTTACATCCCATACAATAAGCACTCAATTTAAAAAACAAATATCCACTACAAGTTAGCCCTTGACTGCGATCCCATTTCATGGATGCAGTCTAAGATAGTAGCGGGCTAACTTGTTAGGGGCATGGCAGTTATATTTAGTTATATATAGTTTCTACACGGCATCGTACCGGACCGCTAAATCATCTTTGCCGGTAGGGTGGTAACTAGCCTCAGCTGAAGCCTCCCACCAGGCCAGACCAGGGAGAATTCAGAAATTATAAATTCCCAAAATGACCCTGCCGAATCGAACCCGCGACCCCCGCACGTTAAGACAACAGCGCTCAGCACTGCGCCAGGGAGGTCGACAAACATACGTATTAAATTAGATAGTCGGAGATAGTATGCATGGCAATGTCATTCTGAACCAGTAGTAGATTCACTTGACCATTCAAAAGCACTTGTAAAAGTTAATTTGAGTGAAAAACACTTTAATTTTTTGAACATTTTTTGTAATTTTTGTGCTTTCGTACAAAACTAGCTATTTAAACCTTTTAATCCCTGCATATTTGATCCAAAATCGCCAATAATTTAACCACAGATGTATGAGAAATTTCACAACCCAGGTATCTTTAATTCAAGAGGTATCGCGTAGGCTAATGCGTCCCATCTTAGGCAAACACTTAATACATACATAATTAATAAAGTAAAACAAGGCCCTATTTCCCCACACTTATGTCCAGCATGGGCTCTATCTATTCCTCTATAGGTTGACAAGTCACGACGATATTTATAAAAGTAGGGTTACCGTAAGTAAGGCTACTTTTGGCGTTGGTAAGGCTTTATTTTTATCATTGAAAATGTTTTCTGGGCACACTTTTTGAGATTTATACTCAAAAAGTGTGCCCAGAAAACATTTTCAATGTACCATGCAAAAATCTGGTCTAAGAAGATTTTTTAGTACAAATTCTCGTTATTATAATTCTCTTTGCAGTCCCGTGCATGCCTGTAATAATAGAACTAACTTGTATAATAAGTTGGTCTTAAGCGGGAGCTCCACGTGCTTGGCTTGCGCCTTGAGGAAGGACAGCAGGCACCACCGAAGCAGCCCGTCCATGTCGGCCGGCACCTGATCCTCTGGCTCAGAACTATCTGTAAGCAACAACCACTAAGTTTTAATTAAAGAACCTAACTATTATGAGGCACAAGTGGCCTTTATTTTTCAGTATGAAAATCTATCACATTCAAATCATTAATGATATTATTTATTTGGGTATACTCTGCACGTTTATGATAAAAAAAATTCATCCAAAACCTCTTGCAATTTTTTACCTCTCTTCTGCTGCTGCTGATAACGTCAGAATTTTTTGGCGTTTTGATAAAACAAGTGGTATTTTAAATAAATTAAAAAACGTCCTCTCATTTAATTCGTTGGATTTTTCTGCTCACGCTTGATGCACGCACGATAGTCTGTATGCTACATCCAGCACCGCGGCCTTGAGCTAAAGTACAGCCGGGATAGATCGTGAATAAAGCGCTTAAGGCCCTGTGTAGCGTAAAAGGGGGTTTAGGGGGGGGGGGGGTTTTGACGACCTCCGTGGCGCAGTGTGTAGCGCTGTCGCCTTAACGTGCGGAGGTCCTGGGTTCGATCCCCGGCAGGGTCAATTTGGGAATTTATAATTTCTGAATTTTCCCTGGTCTGGCCTGGTGGGAGGCTTCAGCCGTGGCTAGTTACCACCCTACCGGCAAAGACGTGCCGCTAAGCGATTTAGCGTTCCGGTACGATGCCGTGTAGAAACCGAAGGGGTATGGGTTTAATATAACTGCCATGCCCCTAACAGGTTAGCCCGCTACCATCTTAGACTGCATCATCACTTACCATCAGGTGAGATCGCAGTCAAGGGCTAGCTTGTAGTGGATAAAAAAAAAAAAAAAAATTATAAAACAGTGTATCCATCAAACGGTGACATAATGTATGCTTGCAAAAATAATGTGCTGTTTTCAAGCAGCAAGAGCAGCCATTGTCGCATCTCAAAACACAATTTTAAAAAAATCTCTGCAATGAAATTTATTTTAAACATACCTCTTAATTTACCTTTTAAAGCAATTTTTACCAAACCAATAATTAGCTCTAGAAATATAAGATAAAATTCATATTTCTAAATCAAACACATTGTCGGATTCATTCGTATAGAGATGTAATTTATATTAATTTTTTTATAAATTATTTCATGCATTTTTTGCGATTTCAACCCGCGCGCCTGTTTTTTTCATCTCGTGAGCTCACAGCGCCTTAACCATTTATTTTACTTTTGACAAAAGCATGCCTATGAAGTGTTATAATTATTAACCGGCAACCATCGATAGTAATTGGCTTTTCGTGGCGTCTTATCGCGTCGCGTCGCTTCTGTCACTCACCTAGGACGGTAGGTAATGTTGACTGCGCGAAGCCTGCCTCGAATATTATGTAGGTATTTTGTCACAAATATATGAATTTGCAAGCTTATACCCGCAACTTAGTCCGCGTAGATTGAGCTTTTTGGTTCCCACAAGCCATATGTTATGCCAAACTATAATCTATCTCTGTGCCAAATTTCATCCAGATTCCTTCAGCTGTTCTGGCGTGATTGAGTAACGAAGATCCATCCATTCAAACTTTCGCATTTATAAAATTAGTATAGATTATTGAAATAGGTACCTGTAGCTCCAGACACATTCAAGTCTTCAAGCTCTTCGTCCTCAGGCGTTGGTTCTGTTACATCCTCCGTCGCTTCAGGTTCCACCGGCGCGTCGGTAATAGTCAGAGGTTCGTTAGCTATAGGGGTGGGGGGTTGTTCCCGCACTAGGCTGGGCCATTCTTCCTTTATAGGTTGGATGTTTAACTGTAACAAATAACAAGCAATTTCTGTATCAATTTTTTTTCCATTTTAAGTTAGCCCTTGACTGTGATGTCACCTGGTGGTATTTGATGATGCAGTCTTATATGGTAGCAGGCTAAGCTGTTAGGGGTATGGCAGTTATATTAAACCCATACCCCTCAACAATTTCTACACAACGTCGTACCAGAATGCTAAATCACTTGGCAGTACGGTAACCTTTACCTTTAGGGTGGTAAATATCCACAGACCAGACTAGAGAAATTTCAGAAATTATAAATTGACCCTGCTGGGGATCGAACCTGAGACCTTCCACTATTAAGACCACAGCATTAAGTACTACGCCAGGTGGTAAGATGGAATTTAATTAAAATTCATTTAAAGTTAAAATACACCTATTACCAAAATATACACACAATCAAAGTTAAATAAAATTCACAGTTTTATTGGTATTTCAGAATTAATCTTTTATAATTTGAGAATGGAAAGACTAAATTTAAATCAAATCAATAGTCATTACATATAAATAAGTAAATCCACCTGCATACCTGTTTGATATCAACAGCTATGCTGTCAACACAGTCACTATACGAGGCTGGTGCTAGCTTGGGCCGCTCGATCTTTGAAAACTTCTCCTCCCTACACAACTGGTCTCCATATACGTGCAGTGTTTCCAAGCAGACCCCCCTGGAATTACATCATTATAGTCATAAGTTTTGGTTATTACTGAGTAATAACTATTTTAAAAATCTGTCTGTTATGGAAACTGTCATCTGGATCGGACCACAAGGAAAAAGAAATGTGGGTCACCCAAAGAAATGATGGTCAAACAATATCAGAGAAATGGCAAGAAAAGACTGGACAAATGTGGCAAAGGATCACATAACATAACAAACCATGGATCCATCTTGGACTAACACACTAACAAACTAACGCTTACCTTTAAATTACTTAACTTACTATAATATTTTTACTTACTCAATTGACTAAATCATACTTCATACTAATATTATAAATGCGAAAGTGTGTTTGTTTGTTGGTTTGTTGGTTTGTCCTTCAATCACGCCGCAACGGAGCAACGGATCGGCGTCATTTTTGGTATGGGTATAGTTGAGGACCTGGAGAGTGACATAGGTTACTTTTTATCCCGGAAAATTAAGGAGTTCCCGCGGGAATCAAAAAACTTTAACCACGCTGACGAATTCGCGGGTATCAGCTAGTATAGAATAAATAAATAAATATTATTATTTATTTCTCAAGTTTTGTTTCTCACAATTATCATGAATAAATCAAGTTTGTTGATTGTGTGGCCCACATTTTTAATCAACACATTTGATAGTCTAAACTCTACAAGGAATTTGTATAGTATTGTCATATTTGTTTGTCCACAGCTTTGCTTAGAGACTATTAGTACTAGAAAGTGGCCTGCACTTGGCTTGTTTTAGCGCATGTTGCATTCTGAAATTTTCATTTCAAAAACAGATTTTTATGATGATTTGATTAGATGAGTTATTTTGTACAGTAATAACATGATCTGAAGCGGTTTCAACAATAGATGTATTAATGCAGTACTTTTTGTCAAAACACAAAGTAGGTTTTTATAGAATACATTTTGCAATTTACTTTAAAAAGTATCAATACGTACATAGGAGCCCTGACTAGATCAGCGGAGGACATCAACGCGTGGCCAACGACGCCCGCGGCTGCGTTGTCGCTGGTGCAGGCCGCCACCACAGCTCCGCGAGGGAACTGCGGGAAACTGCCCTCCGTCACCACGCCCGGAACGTACAGCGGGGCACCGCCTTGCATCTACACAGTGTACAAGATTCACATACAATTAATGGACAACGTTTAAGCTCAATAACATATTTAATTCCAATTTAAATCTTTTTTTTATCTTCAACAGTATAATAAGGTAATATTGTTCATATTGTTTTAATTGAAATTTAATTTTTGTTTAATATTTTTGTAAGTATATTTTTATTTTTTATAATCTAGATGAGCTTTCTCTTTTTCTTTCTCAATCTTTTATATTGTGCCTCCTTTATTCTTAAATTATTAACTTGTGGACAGTATAGTTAATTGCATATTTGACAATATTTTATGTCTGATCTAAGTTAGATACATGATATTAAGAGAAAGTTATTTGTCCCAAATAGATAAAATTAAAAAAAAATTGCAGTCATGGACTGCCAATTGAAGTGAAAACGAATATGTAAAATTAATTTTTTTATATTCAAATTCAAATTCAAAATGATTTTTATTCAAATAAACTTTTACAAGTACTTTTGAATCGTCAAGTGAATCTACCACTGGTTCGGAATACCATTCCTACCGAGAAGAACCAGCAAGAAACTCTTTTGAAAAAAAAAAAATTTACAATTTCATTAATTTGTAAAATACATAAGTCCACAGTAACAGCTGTCCTTAGCATTGCTGGAGCGAGTCAAATCCATGCTCCTTTGAAAATTAATTACAAATGTAGTATATTTGTTTTTAAGACCTTGTCTTCGAAACAACACGAGCATGGGGCAGCAAGGTGTCTGTGATGCAAATCCACAAGTTTACCCCTAACCAACACTCAACACGACTAAAGAAGTTTTATAAAACAATGTCAATTTTGTTTACTTCAATACAAGCCAGTCTGATCTCATGTGGTGGAAAGTGATGATGCAGTCTAAGATGGTAGCAGGCTAACCTGTTACGGGTATAGCAGTTAAATTAAACCCTAATAGGTTTCTGTACAACATTGTACCAGAACATTAAATTGCTTTGCGACACATCTTTGCAGAAGGTTATAACTAGCCACGGCTGAACCCTTTCACTACATAAGACCAGAGAGAATTCTGAAAATATAAAATCCCAAATTTAACCCTGGCGAGGCTCAAACCTGGGACCTGCCACTTATAAGACCACAGCTTTCTATACTATAAGCAGAAATGGGCAGAAATTGCCTCAAACAAATTTAAAGTTGTCTAGTTTTAATGTCACTAATATACAACCAGTGGAGAAGTCACTAATTAGCATTGTAATACACTTTTACTTACTTTATTTAGCACCAGTGAATGAATCCTAATAGTAGGAACTAAATCTGGGACTTTCCACAGCGCACACACAGTCGGCACGAGCCTGTCTCCCACGTCTATCATTACGGGAACTCCATCTACCACATATACGCCGACAGTATCCCCCGAATGAAGGACTACTTTCATACAACTAGTAGCCGACTTTGTAGGCACCAATTCCTTTACTTTCTCATCCGTTGCCACAGGAAACTCACTCTGTATCCGTTGAGTTAGATATTTTCTACAAAAGAAGAAGTATAAAGAAGGTTCATACGATAAAATTAGGTAAAAATCTTATTATTAAATCGCGCGGGAAATGTGACTTACTTTTCCGTGTTTTTCAAGGTTTTGTTAGATTTCAACCGATACGGTTTGGCGAACATGATTGCTTGATGATATGAGCTTATGTTAGAAACTAAAACTAATATTTTTACACTGAATTTAATGGGTAATTTCCATTCTTTGAGTGCGGGCTACGGCGGTTGTTTTTTTACAAACCAAACAGCTGTCTCGCGATGTTGTCAAGTTGTCAGGTAATGTGTCAAAGTAATCTGCGTCCAAAAACACATAGGTACTAAAAACCGTGGACCTATAGAAACATGAATTATTTTGGCACTGGCACCAATAAATGCCAAAAATATAAAACGAAATAAAATAAAAATAAAATTATTCCCTTTGCAATAGCCGACCCTTTTGTAATTTTTTCATTTTTAAAACTGGCAATTTATTTGTTGTTCGTGATTGCTAGTTTAAATAATCAGGCGTATCTAAGAAGTATTGTAAAAACTAGCATACATCGTTTTATCAATAAAGTTTGCGTTTTTACGAACATGATCATGACATTATCAGGTCACACGATTTGTGATAGCAAGGGTATGCGCCAGGCGGTGCAGCGGTTAAAAAATATATTCAATTCTACGGTAATGTGCAATCAAAAAGCCAAAAAGGTTGATACGCTGGTACCTTGACGTTCCTAAAATAAGGACTATAATTATTCTAAAACACGAAAGTCAACAATAATGAAACAGTATGGCTTCTGATTTAGTAGAAAGTAGTTAGGTACTTACTTCTTCTTGAATACCTTAATTTCAGTGATCAAATATTATGATTCACGTCGCTTCTATAAAGTAGTTACTTAAGTAATAAGCACATTCCTTGTTCCATAGTATTTATCTTAATTAGGTGACAAAATCAGAAACTGCGCAGTAATTAGATACTTACCTTACTAGACTAGCAGGTACCTACTACCTAGATATAAAACAAATTTTAGGACGTAGGGTGAGGAAAGGCTCTGGGTAGAAAATAGCTGTGGAGCCAACATGGAGGCAACAAACCCTCGTTACCCAGTGCGATTTTTTCTAGCGCGAAAAAAAAACAGAAAAGTATGGAGTTGGACTATTTTTAGAACATTATAATGTCGGTCTGAGGTGAAACACATTTTGTGCTGTCCTGCTAGTCTGTGCAGCTAAAGTAGTATAGAAGTGAGTTACGCAGACAAAATTATTTTGTTAGTAGATTTAGTTCCTAGTTCGTAGTTTTTGCTCTTATTTTGGAAACAGCAAAACGTATTTCTTTTAACGTATTCGATCGCGTTAAAGTTAACTATTTCTAAGGAATTGATCGAGCGCTAGCTGTCAAGCACTTGATAATTCCATATTGACGGCATAAGTTGACGGCGATCGAATGGGAAGAAAATCTCTAAACATGCTCTAGAATGTCTAGATGCACTCTACAGTCTATGCTAAGCACTCTGATAATAATATATTATGTAGTTAGGAAATGACGGTGCAATGATTTTTGATTACTAGCATCTTAGTACGCTATTACCTTCGACCTTGGTGGATAAATAATTAGGTAAATACTTCTTAGATAAAATAATAACATGTGAAGTAAACAATCCCACGCTTCGCCTCCCCCGCGAAAAATACCAGGAACTGCAGTTCTGCGTCGTATATTGTACTTGGTCATTTGTCAAAGCCATAGAATTAATTGTATGGTCAAAGCATGAAATGCATTTTAATTAATTACTTACCTACATAATTCATAGTCATACATAATACAATACATTATAACACCTAGAACCTATTAGTAGGTTTGGAGACAGAATAATAGTTTACTACCTGCACTGTTACCTAGTTACCTACCTTACCTTTCTTAACAAAAACAAGACAATGTTTTATCTAAGTAGATATTAAGTATGGATTTGACTCGCTCCAGCAATACTAAGGACGGCGGTTACTTATGTACACATTAATTTAATAATTATTTTAAAATAGCAACCACCGAGTTTCTTGCTGGTTCTTCTCTGTAGGAATGGTATTCGGAACAAGACGAAGCGGGGCGGTTCAAAAAAAATAACAGCAGCAAAGCTCCGTTTTCAGTCAAAAACGCAGTTGCTGATTGCTCTAAGCTGTCCCACTAGCCTCCTTCGCATATGGAGCAAAAGGCACAAGACAAGTAAAGCCAAAGCGCTAATAAGAAATTCTAGAGCTTTAGTTCACGAGGGTCGAGTGCCTGCCGCCAGCCGCCAGCCGACGACCTGCATGCTAAACGCGGGGTTCATTTCTTTTCAAACTTTTCAGAGAGCGTTTTAAAGTTTGAAAGCGCTGAAATTGAGAAATATTTATTTTAGGGTAGAGCTAATGGAGCCCTTTTAGATCAACTTTCTGTGTATAACTCACTACGTAGTTTTTCTTAAGTTCTAACTTCTGAATCATTTTGGAACTTTTGATACGCCACACTTCTTTAATAAGTTAGAGTAGTTACTTCTACAGTTTTAAAAGTAACGGTCTCCTTATCATAATGATAAGTATTATGAAAAATATGTTGGGTACTTACACTGATTTTAGACCTGCCAACGTATTTAAAGTTCCTTTATTATTAATAATTAAATCCATAACTTGTTTAATGAATATTCTAGAGTTACGGTGCAAACTCCACCTCGAAGAATAGGTACGACAAGAAAAAAATCCACTACACTACCCAGTTGCTTAATATTGTACACTGGCTTACAATACAATGGCGAGTAAGTATTTTCAGTATTCTACACTGTTACACTGTAGTTGTACACTGTGTTTACAGTACACTGTAATAATAATTATAATTATTGTGTCATTGTACAAAAATGTGAAAACTTTCCGCAAAGCTTTCGCACAAATCGGTTGAACGGTTGAAAGTCTGCGACTATAAAATGAACACTTTAAAGCTCAACTTTTATTTATTTAGCCCGCAATGCAGCGCGGAATTTCGCATTTATTTTGTTTGCATGAAAACAAGGAACGTAAGGCGTAGCTCGCACTTTTAATAATTCTTTTTTTGCTGAAATTGCAAAGTTTGCAAGAGAAATGAGAAGTCTCATAGGTAATAATATCACTTTTTCATATTATTATTATTATTTAATATGAAAAAGTGATAGTTTGTAAGATAAAAACACCTTAGTTTGTAAGTAATAAGTATGTATGTTTACTTTAACAATAGCCGCAACGGAGCAATGGATAGACGTTTCACGTAACATTTTATATAGAATTTGTTCAGGGACATGCCACTTTTTTTTAAAGGAAAATCTGTGTACAGACAGTCTGCTAAGTGGCTAATGCGCACTTGACCAACGTGGCATACTATGTCCTAAAAGGAAATTCGCGCTCACTAGAGCCATGGGCCATGGCGACGCGACGGGTTGAAATTGATAATAACCTTCAGAATTTGATATTTCAGTAACTCGTGGTTAAATATTGATTTGACTTAAATCGAACGGGTATATTTCCGATTGTTATATTAATATTAACTTGCAGTTGGTGAGTATGTGAATTGGCAGAGCATTAACTATTGACAGAGCGCGGGACTGCAATGCGGGACTCAGAGGTTGCGGCAGTTCAGATAGGGCTGCCACCTATACGTTATTTTATCTTGAAACCACGATTAGCATAACCAAAGTAAGAGAAAACTTAATTACGGCTGGTTTTTTAAGTACATATAGTAGGTTGAATTTCTAGATATTTCGTGGAATTGTGAACTTACAGCCAACAAACAGTCAGTAATTACATGTTTAAAAATCTGAGGACAGAATATTTTCTTAATGTAGGAATTCTTTATTTAATGTAGGACTTTTTGATCAAGAGTTACGACATCCTGAAATGTGATTGTAAATCTATATCGTATCGAGCTCATCGCATAATAAATAAGAACTTTGGTTTCCACGATACAAGAAATTTTTGGGTGGAATTCGCACTTCCCCACAAACTGATTAAACTTACCATTGTTGTGATTTTTACGTGAAAAAATAAAATAAAATAAAATGAAAAACTTTGTAGTGGCGGCCCTAGCTACGTTGCTCAAGTTGTCCCGATCAATTGTGTCGGGAATATGGCTCATGCGGGATTAGAGTGTATACCTAATCTGTTACTGAGATGGATCACTGGACAGTGGACACTATATTGCATGATATCTGGATTCTAAATCTAGATAGACATATCCTGCTTAAGGCGCTGGCTGCTGAGAACTAATTGTTCCTTTATAGTCCCACCAACCATCTATCTATCGAATCATGTAGATACAATTACAACCACGTCAGCCAATCTTGACAGAGATAAGTATGTCAAGATGCACGGGACTCGGGAGATAGTGCACAAAGACAGGTAAACTCTCCATTCCCTTACTCTCATAGCCCGAACTTCCTAACTCCGGGCTAGTACTTATACTGTAAATTCTAAAACCCAATAGATAGGTACTTTACGCCCGACGCGGAATTCGAACTAAATACCTAAATACCTAATACTCAGTCGAACATTAAACTAACGATTCAGTCACTTCAGCCGTACCGTACCTATACATAATATAACGAATCACAAAAAAAAAATTGGCAGTCAGAGGGACTGCCGATAGAAGTGAAAACGATTTTTTTTAATATTTTTGTTTTTTTTAAATTAAAATTATTATAATATAAACCTTAACACTAAGGCATTCAAATTTAATTTTGAATGTCGTAAGTATATTTATATGTTCGCGAGCATGTCGCTATTCGCGAGCATGTTGGTCACGCGAATAGCTACATTTTTACCCCCTACCAACAAGTGCTCAACGCGCCTAAAAAAAGAAAAAAAAAGAAAAGAAAAAACATTTATTTCCACAATTGTGCCACACATAAATAGGATACCTAAAGAGGTAGATCACCACTGCACCTCACGATCTAGAGAAGATATATTATCTATACTACAGGAAAGAGGCGCAGGAATGAACTGCATTACGTGTGGCACAACCCGAAAAATGGTCCAGGCTCAGCATAATGCTGCATGTCTAGTGCAAGCACAAACACATACAGCCATACAGCGCTGATTTTCAGACGGAACCCTTATTCAGGTGAAACCACGGAAAAAAAAAAAAAAAAAAAATAACGTAGCTGCAAGCCAGTTCGACACTTAAAAACTATAGTTAAATAGTAAATTGAAGTGCTTTATATCTACAAAACCGACTACAAAGGATCATTAATACTACGTACAATTCTAATCACTATCCAATAAACTTTAACTACTCTATGAGTACTACACTACCATATCCTCTATTATTATAATAATGATTATATCTATTAACTATATAAATAATATTAATAAATAAGTAAGTATAAATAAACAAGTAAACGTAATACATATTAATTATAAATAATTTATTAAGCATAACATAATAATAAAAAGCTACAAAAAAGAGTAGGTAAGTACTCTGCCACATGATCTTCAAATTCACCTTGTTTTTCTAGAAGGAATTTTTTCATTTTAAATTTAAATGAAAATTTGCTCTTGCCTAAAGAAGTTTTTATTTCAATAATATTACGTAATAATACGTATCACAATAAGTAATAGTCCCTCAAACTTATCTGACCCGGTGACAGCGTCGCTAGTATCTGTAAAAAATAAATAAAAACTAAAAAGGCATAAATTTAGGCCAATTTAGGCCACCGGGCCAGAAGTTTGACGGAATCCATAAATAAGGATTAACAATATTGTATATACACCTGTTATGTCTTGTTGTACAGATAGTACAGCGGGCCGCGGCCAGGGGTATGTCAGGCTGCACTTCCGTTGCGCCCTCCACTCGACCACACCTGTTGACATTGAGCTAGGGCCACACCGGCTGCCGGAATTGGTATATTATGTATAGTTAATGTAAATAATCAAACAATTTTCCGAATTTTTATTCCAATTTCCAGCTTTCTCCCATATTATAATATGTATCGTAGCTATGAATTCTTCATGGTTTTTAAATTCCTCTTTTCCAGCAAATACACGAGAGCCGTTACAGCATTAAGGGAAGTATTTTTCCACCTTTGAGTATAGACGGTGGCTGTTACAAGATACAAGTTACAATTTACAGTCAAATTATTGGCCTAAGACCCGACATTCTACATAATTTTTATGTTTTTGAGAACTCAGAAAGTAGGCAAGTAGTTTTTCGAATTCAGTGACCCAACAATTATTTTTAGGTTTTATTTGTTTTGAAAAAAGTACCCAGGTTACCTAGGTACTTGAATTAATATATGTATAAAGTAAGTAAATGAGACCCATACAAGCTCCGGCTTTTCTTTTTAAATAATAAACAGTAACATTCTATTTAAAACGTAGTCATCGGCTGTTGGTCTGGCCGCAGCATTATCCAGTTTGCACGTTATGCAAGCCATTACAACGATTACTTGCAACAAAAAGTCGTAACTCGAAATACGCCACTATAATCCAAAAATACGTGAATATGGACGAAATGGAATATAGTTTTAGTTAATAACAGCTATTTCGTCATTTATTGTCGCTATTAAATGAAGGATTAACATTTAACGGATTGTCGATTACTATCCGGATAGGTTAACCCGCATTGAGGATTTGCTGTTGCAAGTATTATTTTTAACTAGGATATAAAGTATAGTTTTTTGCGCATGGTTCCTATTAACATATAATAAAGTAGGTTACATTACAAAATTATGAATTTTATATACTTACCTACCCAGTTGCCGGATTACTTTGAAAGATCCTAACTTTACTTATATACCGTTTTTTTTTAAATAGCGAAACTATATAGGCCGAAGTAGGCATAATATGCTCGAATGAGCTCATGAGCATTTGCAATGCGCAACGCTTAAGAAATACTCAACAAGTCTACAAGATATAAAAATAAAAACCGGCCAATTCCGTGTCAGGCCACATGCATTCAGCAGTGTAGGGTTCTCTATAGTTGCCCGTCACAATAGCGGTTATTTTTAAGTTGGTCTACTATTACTCGTTTATTATCAAATATTGGAAAATTTTCCGTAGCCGGCATCAAAGACTCATTTTGGTAATAGCGCCTTTGTTATGACTTGCATTATATGTAACAAACTCCCAGAAAGTATTGTTAATATGTTATAAATTAAAGCGTTCAATACAAGAATTTTTAATGTAGGTACAAAGCGTTTTACTTACACCATACAAGAGTACACAAACCGTTATAAAATATGATAAAATGATAATATAATATTTAGAGACTAAATAGGTACCTACCTACTTTATAAAGCACGTCAGCAATGACGAAACATGTGTGTTCTTTAATTAGTTTATCATTTTAATTTTACAATGTTTCTTGCAAATAAACGATTGATTGATAGATTAATTGATTGGCTTTATCACTTTGTCAGTGTGATTTATATAATGTAGGTACACCCATGCCAAATATCAGCACCCTAGTAGGTACGAGCCTGTAGGTACTATAAGAGCCTCTGAGGCTCTGAGTCAAGCCGCAGACGAGGACGGAGACGGGCACGGTGCAGAAACTTGAAGACCTCCATGGCGCAGTGTTGAGCGCTGTTGTCTAAACGTGCGGAGGTCCCGGGTTCGATCCCTGGCAGGGTCAGTTAGGATATTTATTATTTCTGAATTATCCCTGGTCTGGCCTGGTGGGAGGCTTCGGCCGTGGCAAGTTAACTTACCACCCTACCGGGAAAGACGTGCGTCACGTCACGTGCCGGCTGCCGCCAAGTGATTTAGCGTTCCGGTGCGATGCCGTGCAGAAACCGAATATGGATTTAATAACTGCCATGCCCCTAACAGGTTAGCCCGGTACCATCTTAGGCTGCATTATCACTTACCATCAGGTGAGATAGCTGTCAAGGGCTAACTTGGAGTCACTTGGAGAGGATAAAAAAGAAAAAATATACTATACTTGTTCCTTGTAGGCTAAGGAACCCTAAAAAACAACTTAAAAAGTCGTCTTAAAAAACTTCGTCGAGCGAAAGTTATCGTTCAAAACAAAAGAGACGCGAAAACAATATACCGTCGCCAATTCGGCTAATTTAATTAATTTTATTATGTGACCATGCATGTTATACAATACGCCACGATCTCGACATTGTCCCACGTTGGCTGCAGATGTCATTATATACATTTTGTTGATATGCCAGATTTATATAGTGCCTTGACGTCCCCAAAATAAGGATCATATTTCTAAAACTATGAGAGTCAACAATATTGAAATAGTACTGCTTGAAGCGATCACAGTAAGCCCCCAGAACAGGGAGGTTTTGTTTTATGCAGCATCCGCGTGATCCGCTCCCACGCGGTCGTCGTGAACTTGATGTGAAGTGTGAACTGAGGAGTTAAGGCTCGGAAATGCGATTTGAAATAAAATAAAGACTAATATACTTTTATAAATGCGAAAGTTTGGAAGGATGGATGGATATCCATGGACGTTTGTTTCTCAATCACGCCAGAACCGCTGAATGGATCTGGATGAAATTTGGCACAGAGATAGATTATTATCTGGAACAACACTTACGCCAACCAACATTCTCAATCCATTCGGACGAAGTCGCTAGTTCATACACGTAAAAGAGTTGCAATTCGAAGGTTTTCTATGATATATTATATTTTATCTATATCTGCTCTAGTTTGCTAGGCTCGGTAGGAAACCAAAGTTGATGCAGGTACTACCTACTAGTATACAGGAAACTATCTCAGACGAAATGTGAAAAGGTAGGCCAAAGTATAAAAGCAACCCTGTAAGGGCTATGTCATGGTCTCACGTACCGTAGTTAAACCTAAACGAAAATAGTGTCATACTGAATAGTGCGTAAACTAGGTACTAAATCGGAATCTTATGTGAAACTTGCTCTTAAAAGAATAATTAGCACGGACTTAGATGTTGTAACTATGACACGTTTTCATCTGAACCGTAAGCTTTAAGGAATAAAGGTGACATTATTTCTGAATTTTATTTTTAGAGAACACCATGTAGAGATCACCATAAAGACCTCACACGTGATGATGCGCTATTGTGTGTTCGAGTATTAGATTACACGGTTCAAATCTGTTAAATTTTGCCAAAATCTCCGCCAAATGTCGTCTTCTTAAATTGACTTATCTTTGAAGTATGAACTTAAGTACCATAGGCTTAGACTTGCTTCGCGATTGCGTCCGTATAGATTCCGTTTTTTTTGACTTAGCGGGATTAAAAGTACCTATGGTTTAGGTACATACTCGTCTCCGACGCAATATTCGTGCGAAATTCGTGAAAATAACGAGATAAATTAATGCAAGATATAATTATCTAGTTAAGTTTAAGAGATTTATAATATAAATTATTAATATAAAAAGTTTGGACTCTTGTATGGCATATTAATGTAGACTGAAAAATGGCTTTGTTTTGTACAGTAAATAAGAAATTTCACCTTTACGTCAACAGATTAATCTGATTTTGTGTCCAAACAAACCAAAATAATGCAGGGCGCATGTTGTGTTGTGGCTTGCGACTATGAGTCAGATCTGATACACTGTGAGATAGGCTTCAGAAGTCAGAACAAATTAATGCCGCTAAGCCTATCGCAAGTCGCCATTAGTCTGGCTGTAGAGACTAGACTCTAGAGTTCAGAATAGGTAACCTGTAATCTAACACCTAATATAATGTAATTAATTACGGTGCCTTAAAATTAAAGTAACGAGGCCAGGAGGGCTCCATACGAATCCTGGAATACGAGACCACAGTAAAATTAGTCGGATTTGTCTTTAGTAGAATACTGGCCCAAGGATAGAATATTAGGAGAACCATCATAGCTGTATGCTTGGTCCAATGATTTATGATATTATTGTGATAATTCTTAGGAATCCTCTCCCAACACTCCTTCAGTGTTCAGACTCCTGGGACATATTGTGGAAGTCATCAAGGAATATTTGAAGTGAATGTGATGTTGGTTGTTGTGTAGCGAAGATACATTATATTATGTATTCTGATTTCTATGGGAGCATATCTGCAGCTTATATCATACCAAAAGTATGACAGAACCTTGCAATTAATTTTGCATTCGCTAAAATATTTTTGTAGATTGTTTTAAGCAACTTCATTAACAATGGGCGTAAGAGCGAATGAATCTTACTGTTTTAATAATGCATTTTTCACACTGTAACTCGCCGGGTTATGTAATATTTTGATAAACGCTTCATTTTCTCTTGGTGAGAGGCGACTGCCGAGTGGAAGTTTATCAACACTTTTCTTGTTGTTTTTGTAAGTTTTTGGAAGTTATGAGTATGACTCACTTCATGGAACTTGGCTACTAGAAGAATCGAGCATTTCTTCTAGTAGCCAAGTTCCCTAAGACGTTCAGAATACATCAAGATTTGCAAAATGCCAATGACAGTCGATTGTGAACGTAAGCGTTCTAATGCGTTTTTTCTTTCAAGATCTTTGTTTATGTCATTATGGGTCAGGGTCACGGTCTTTGAAGAGTTACCATATCAAGGAATGGAATAAATTTGGGATGATAAAGGATCAGGACAGATGAGACAATATTTTTAGTTAATAAAGATATTTTTTAGTTAAATTAGGAGGACGATTATAGCTCTAAAGAGTATAAGATCTATTATTCCCGCAAATAGGTATTTAATTATTATATTATAGAAATAATAATATATACGATTTCTTAAAAAATCTATTTAAAATCTAAATTAAATCTAAATTAAAAACTAAAAACTAAACATTAAAAATATAATCTATGCCGCTGCAATGAGGCAAATAGGTTGCGTGGATTTGAGTTCTTAAAAATCCTGCGAGAATTTTAAACAGAAATCTGTCTGGGATAATAACAAAGATGTAGGATAATAAGTGTGTTACGTTAATTTCCTTTTTCAGAGTGCAAGTCATTTATGTGTCAATAAAAAGGTAAAAAGAAAACACACTCTTTCACATTTATTCGGTTAAGTCGCATTTAACAAAGTATGATCAAAACATAAACCATTAAAGAATAACACAAAGCGTGAAATCAGTAAAAAATCAGAAAAACGCAGCAATCAGCAATGCGGATTGGATTTCAACGATCGTAGCTCGGAATCTCGGACGGTCGGACCGGCAAACGCCATAAACTGCGGGGCTTATGGAACCGGCACTACGATACACTGCATTTGCAATTTGCATCGACGATATTGTTTTTCCTTTTGGAACGAGTAAAAACGAAGGCTCAGTTTTCAATATTTTGCCGGCTTTTTATGTCGTCTGCGCTTTTACTTGTACTACTGGGTATGTTAACCCGACGATATTGGCCTAGGAGAGTGTCATATGAACTTTGGGAGGGGTCAATAATACCCGGGCATTTTTGCCTCGCCCTTTAATGTTCCGGTTTTTGAACGGGGTTGATTAGCTTGTGATTCGCTTATATTCCAGTTGTGAGCAATGAATAATTAAAGTAATTTTTTAATTATAATGTTGACCTGCTTAGTCATTAGGAAAAAACACTTTAAAGAGTAGGAACTAGGAATTAATAAATCACCTCGATGTAAAATATGCTGAAATTGGGGCGGATCTGAAACTGAACCAAACCTATGGAAATCTATTTAGTAGTGTTGTGGATCTGAATCATCAGAGCCAACAGAGTCCTGACATTTTAGTGTTTCAACCCGGCATAATTGGGGTTGGGTCAGAATGACCCGGCGGCCGGCGTTTAATTAGGTATTCCTTTCATGTACCTACCTATTTGTTTGAATTTACACTCAATCGTTGTAGTTTAAAAATTAAATACAAGGTATGAAATTGTGCAGTGCAGTAAACAAATGCAAAATTTTGTTTAAAAAAATAATATGTTAGCTAGCGGATAAACATCTTTGCGAAATAGACAAAATTTAACACATCTGCATACTGCAGACATCTCGGAGGTGAACAAAGCGTTCCTTTTATCCTGGAAAATCATGAAGTTACCACAACAGTCGAACCTACCATGTTACTAGGTACAGTGTATTTTACTCGGCTTTGTCTGTCTGCAGTCTGGCTGGCCGTGCCTCGGCATTTTAGTGATGCCTTCGTTTCATATTGCACGCAGTCGCGGCGCGCAGCACACGCGTTTCAGCGAACCTACCATTTTGCTTGCGGCCGGTAAAATAATCACTGTATCGTAATAATTTACGCAAATCTCAAAGTTTCAAATTAATTAGTGAGTGAGAGTTTTTGTGACGCTAAGGCACTGTAGTGGAACACCAGTTATGACTTATGAGTGGAAAGAAGACGGGCTGAATTAATATTTTGGTAGGTAAGATTTTTTTTCACTTTTACGACGGTATTCGCGGTTTATTTGATGAGTTATTGTTTTTATTATGGACGTGTATTAACAAAAGTGCTGTTTTATAATAATTATAATTAGCTTGATATTAATGCTGTATTTTTACCGCATAAAAGTTACTTTATTACCGCGTATTTTTATTAAATATTGTTGACGCCATGGATAGACGCTTTTGTTTTTGTTTTTTTTTGACGCCTGTTTGAAAATTTCATAATTCTAAATAAGTTAGTAATAAATCGTAGTCTCACAACTGATTTTTAAGCTAAGCTTAGTTATTATAATAAAAAATTGGTGTGACTATCATTAGGTTTTTGCATAGGTACCTAAATACTTACCTACCTATAAAAATAGGTGTGATGAGTACCTATAGCAATTATTGTACCTATTTATCACAAATCGTACCTAATCTTTGTTATTGCTATAAAAAATAATAGTGGGCAAAATATACCTACTTACTTAATTCTCTTTTGTCAATAGTATCGTACGTATCGTGATGGAAACGAAATAGGTACTTAAGTATCATTATTTCCATAAAGATATAAAGGTACCTATATTAAGCTTACTACCTAGTAGGTAATTGCATTACCTCTTTAGTAAGTCCTATTTGTTTGTTTCCACAAGGCATTTATGATCCTAGCAACCTTTCTTGTTTAATTTGGGAAAAAAGCATTTCATGAATAACTAGAGACTCAATTTAAACTTAACTGCTCTATGACTTAAGCAACCTACCTGCCTAACAACTACACAAAACAGATATTCCCAGAAAAAAGTGGTCCATAAGCTCACGGATTGTTCTTGACGATTGTTGATCATTACTAGGTATAGGATACCTACATGTTTTGTCGGATGACCTGCGTCGTCCAATCATGTTTTCCTGTGATCCGATACTTGAAAATATAATGAACTAGACAATATAATCTAAGGAACTAGATGATGCCCGCGACTACGACCGCGTAGATTATTATTTTTTAATTCCTGCGGGAACTCTTTAATTTTCCGGGTTAAAAAGTAGCCTATGTCCTTCCCCGGGATACAATATATCCCTGTACCAAATTTCATCGACATCGGTTGAAAAGATGGGCAATGAAAGCGTAGGAGACACTAGACAGACAGACAGACACACTTTCGCATTTATAATATTAGTATGGACTTATAGTAGTTTCGTAGGTAGGTAGGTACCTACCTACGAACTACGAACCTACTACCTATCTAGGTACCTTCCTAGGTAAAACTGGGGCGACGCCTTTAGACTGTAGATTTTTTTAGATATTAATTTCAAATTTTGCGATCCACGCGTTACAAACTTACTTATATAGGTACCTACTTAGGTACCTACCTATCGGTTAGTCTGATTCACTCTGTTAAAAAGTAAAGTAGGTTCTAGGCACACGAGTATATGTATCCGATATAGTACTCTGTGTTCTAGGTACGCAGACTGAAGTAAAAAACCTACCTAACTTTTACCGAAATCAAATCTACCTATTGCTTGACCTAGGGCACACGAGTACATATATCCATCCTAGGGGAATTAAAAGTGAAAATCTTACCCTGTTTCTTACCTTCGAAGATCTATAATTTTATCACATTCTAAAACCGAAAGATGTCTTGACTCTTGACTCAATCGGACTCCAAACCACGGAATAGATAAAGGGAGTCCAAAACAATGTCAAAGACTACAGTCGCAAAAACTCAATTATAATTTTAATATCCAATAAATTAAAAAAAGATCGGGCGTTATCTTTAGCTGTAAACTGTCTAGGTAATTGGCGTATTATTCTGTACTCCGGAACTAATTTATTAACTAAGTTTGTAGTTAACACAATTACCTATTTAATAAGTTTTCGTGTTTAGAATGTAGTCATAGGTATCTAAGTATCTCTTAATCATGAGTAGAAAATCGAATCATCTTATTGTGTGGGTTATCATCATCATACCACCATACCATTCGTCATCCATCGCCAGTTCGCTACTGAGAACAGTTCTCTTCTCAGGATGGGAAGGGCTTTAGCCGTAATCCATCACGCTGCCCAAGTAAGGATTGGCAGAATTTACACACCTTGGTGAACATTTCTTAGGCATCTGGGTTTCCTTATAATGTTTGGAGGTTCTCTGGAAAGTTAGAAGCAGAAAACGTAGAGATGCGTGCTCGGGATCAGACCCCGGACCACCGATTAGGAGGTCGAAGTCTCCACTAGGCTATCGCAGCGTCATTGTGTCAGTATTTAGCTAAAAATTTGTTGCAAAATAACTTTTATTAGGTTTTTGTTTATGAATAATTACTGTTATTATTATTCTGAGTTATTAATTTTTATTTGTATCTATGTTGAGTTACTGTTCAGTATACGGTAAACAAACGCTCAAGATGCCGCTTAACTGATTTTAATTACATATTACGTTAAACGAAGCGACAAACGCGAAATTACCAGCTTGTGAACACATCCTATTTAATTTTTACACAAAACATTGATCCTTATTACTTGGGAATACAGGTCGTGTTTCAAGAAGCTAAACATCCCCGATCTAATGCAGCTATATAGGCGGACCTAGCAGTTTTTGCCGGCCGCCCGAATGCCATCTCCTTATGCGGCAGCAGGCCTGGTACTCGCGAGCAAAAACATGACAAAATAAATAGCCTCCTCGTTGTTAAAGCATCTAGTGTTTTGAACCCGGAACTTTTGGGACTGGGTACATTCCGGTGTCGCGTGATAAGCGAGATAAATCCACGATAGTATTACCACATTAAAAGGCATGATTTGAGATCTATTGCTAACTTCGTGACCATCAACGTTACCTACCACTGGAGCTGCGGTGACAGCCTGGTGGTTAAGACCTCGATCTTCTGTTTTGAAAGGCTGACTTCGATCCCCAATTCCTCAGGCATGAACTAACTTCGCGGAGTTGTACTACATACATAAAATATAGCACTTGCTTTAACGGCGAAGGAAAACATCGTGAGGGAACCAGCATGCTGGGAGTTCTTTATAAGCTGTGGGTAGTCTGGCAAACCAAACTTGGAAACGTGGTAGACTGTAGCCTAAACCCTTCTCATTCTGAGAGGAGATTCGTGCTTGGAAGTGGTCCGGCGTTAAAGTAAGCAAGTAATGTTACAGTAAGCAAGGTAGGTACGTTATTTTCTATTTCAATAGAATTAATTACCTTCAGCTTGACTCGCTTGATGTCATCCGTCCACCCGTGGAGACCCTACAGGAGACCTATGTCCAGCAGTGGACGTCCATCGGCTGACGACGACCTTTAGCTTTACCTATAACAGCTTGGAAATTGCTCTAGTTACTAGAGTCTCTAGAGCTGGATATTTATAGCGTCTAGTTCTATACTAAGGTTCTCAATTTCTCCTGAGGATTATGCGCGTATGGTGAAACCACGCTGAGGAATTTTGTACTAGTGTTAATTGACGTTGAATTATGATCTTTATTTATGAAGCGCAACGCTGATTGCTCGCACGTTTATGTGTTTTATTTATCTGGCAGAAACTGATTGCATTTTATAGCTATCGAGATTGTTTTGTTCGGTTAAGTGCGTGTAGGTACTTTTACAAATATTTGTTCTTACACATTCTCTTTATGCGATTGAGAAAATATAATATCATCATCATCATTATCGTATTTACCGCTGTTGTCCATCAGTTTCTTTTTAGAAGCAAAAACTTCCTATATTATCTTCTTCGCATCCAAATTATAATTAAGAGATTTCAAAATATTTGGAAAAGTTTCAAAAACACAATGTGTTAAATGCAAGACAGGTGGTGATTGCGAAACTATCATTGAAAGAAACTAGATCTTATGTTCCAATCACATTCAGACCTTATTAAAGCTAGATCTTGCAGTTAGTTGGTATTGCGAAAGCAGCATATTAAATGAATATCGAATAAATTATTAGGTATGGTTCAATCTTTGTATCCTTTCTTACGTTGCTAATAACTGGTATTTTATTTTTAATTGAATTAAGTCTAACTCTTTTTTTCTTGCAAGCATACGCATACATACGTAGCTTATGATAGTTCTAACTCTACCACCTCACATCTTGATCTACTTTTTCTAATCAAACATTTTTCAGTACTTGCTGACCCGGCGAACTTCGTACCGCCTTAGTATGCAAAATTAAATGTATATTTTTCAATATTTCTGAGAGATTTTCTTAATATTTTTTTCCGTAAGAACCTTCTCCTAATAATAATAAATACAACAAAAAAAGAATTAGTGAAATCGGTCCAGGCATTCACGCGTGATGCCGTGACCAAGGAAAACGGGTTTCATTTTTTTATATATATAGATTCAAATCTAACTTATTCGAACTACGTTTTAAACAGATCTAAACTGACATTGACAGGCCTCAATCGAGTGCCTTTCTGCAGGGAACATTATGAAAGGCATAACATTAAATTAACACTTGTAATTTTAGTTTAGTTTTGAGATTGTGTAAACAGAACTAGGCACATTTTTCTGATCGATGGATTAAAATCCCTGTGCTGACGATATCCTTTTAAACCCTGGCTTTATTAAGTTAAACCATGGCTTTAATTAACATTGCATGTCTGTCTATCGATACCTATCCTTGGTTTTATACCTTTTTTTTTTTTTTTTTTTTATCTCCTACAAGCAAGCCCTTGACTGCGATCTCACCTGATGGTAAGTGATGATGCAGTCTAAGATGGTAGCGGGCTAACCTGTTAGGGGCATGGCAGTTATATTAAACCCATACCCCTTCGGTTTCTACACGGCATCGTACCGGAACGCTAAATCGCTTGGCGGCACGTCTTTGCCGGTAGGGTGGTAACTAGCCACGGCCGAAGCCTCCCACCAGGCCAGACCAGGGAAAATTCAGAAATTATAAATTCCCAAATTGACCCTGCCGGGGATCGAACCCAGGACCTCCGCACGTTAAGGCAACAGCGTTACACACTGCGCCACGGAGGTCGTCAAAATACTTCAAGTAACATTTTGTTAAATCAAAGGATAGCCTTATATTTTTTGTCAATTAACTACTGCTACATATTCTGGCAGCAAAAACTGTGCACTGGTTGATTTATCGATCTCGTTATGACTCTTGCAGGTCACCCGCGAAACCCGTTTCATCTCAAGGTGCTTGGGCTGGGAATTATTTTACGGTT
The DNA here is from genome assembly GCA_923060345.2 of Erebia aethiops. NCBI lineage: Eukaryota > Metazoa > Arthropoda > Insecta > Lepidoptera > Nymphalidae > Erebia > Erebia aethiops. The sequence continues at coordinate 13,966,067 of OV281081.1, read as the reverse complement.
CCTATTTAGGTATTTTCTGGTTCTTAAATTGGAAACAATGTTTATCTTATACCACTAATGTTATGCTAAATGATCAAAACAATAATATAACAATTTAGTCCAAACTAAAAATTTAATTAAGATAAGATATGATTCAATGAAAGCGATCGGCCTTTATGTGGCTCAATGTCTAAAATTTTCATTTTTATGAAATTTTAATTCAATGGCATACCTACCTTTATATTTTTTATCTGTATCATGATGATATGACACTATCATCCTATAGTGATCTTATGAATATGTTCGGAGCTAAAGGATAAAACTTCTTGCAATTAGTGCCATAGTAACTTTTATTATGTACCTAATAGTTTACACAGGTATTTGTGTAATAAGACTATCAATGTCAAAGTCAAAACTCGAAAGATTTTTATATTCAAATAAATTGCGATAAAGTTAATGTTGTATAACGAACTTCACCTGAAAATTATAACTTGATTAAAGCCAATAAGGATAACATTAATGACCTTTCCACGAGTGTATTTTTATGCTGCGCAGTCAGAATTCGGGGACCTTAATTTATGATAGTAAGATAACGCGCGACCTATACCAACGTGATTCAGTATGGGTTTGGAGTTGGACTTTTACCTATTATTATCGTGTTTGGTCGTGCATTGTAAACTAATTCGTCGTCTATATTAAGAACCCTTGTCGACACTTTAAGCCCTGCGGGAGAGATACGAACTTTGTTTATGTTTCATGTCTAACAGTAAGCCGGAGGGTGGCAGCTATTATGATATTCTGGTCAATATCTTCCTGTTGTTATTAATTTCTGTCTGGCTTTTAATCTTCTCTTTCCAAAGAGAAAACCTGGAGTCAGTTATTAATTAAAAAGATCTGATTTCTTCTCAATTATTGTAAATCAAAATGTAGTCATACTTTTAGAAATCAAAAATCTATAAATGACGAAATGTGGCTTTTAATCCGAGTTTAGAAGCTACGATTTGGTATATTCAATTTTCGGTTACTAACTAGCTACGAAGATTCTGCATCAATCAATTTCACTAATCATGAGTCAATTCTCGACAGAGCAGAGAATTTTTCATGTAAACGTCGGGTTCACATTATAAGTTAGATGATAAGCGTACCAGGCAAATTACCATCAATATCTATGGTTAATTAATGAACTCCTTAGGTAGGTATTATTTGTCTCAGTCAGCGACATAAGTTACATCAATGAATTATGTATCGTTATGTAACATCGACAAACGACCTTGTCTCGTGGGAATCTCGGTTTATCTCTGATCGTTTTGTGAATTGCATTCAGTATTTATCTTTGTTTCTATAACATCTTCATATTGTGCTCGACCTAGGAGGCTATTCGTCTTGGACATGACTTAGATAGTTGGCTTATTGCCTTATTCCTTCTATTATGTAGATTGTATCCTGCTAATTAATGTTTTATGACTTAGAGCAAATCTTGTCGTGTCAAAGGCATATTATCTCGTAAGGTTACAAGTTTTTGAATTTAGTGCTTTTCCACGTCTTTCAATACAAAAGACTCACTATCAGGCTATCTTATACATATACGTATTTTATAGTTGGGCAAATTATATGATCCAAAAAGGAAGAAAGTTTTAGCTTAATATCAATCAATTAGATAGCCTAACATAGTACGTTTACTGTTTGTAGACAGGAAAATTACGATATAAACTTTACTGAAGAAGCATGAGAAGCTAAAGTCGTTCCTGATGAATTTAAACAAAGCTTACCTTAGTAAAAAGTAAAAAGTAAAAAAGAAGCAAGGAAGCTCCAAGCTCTTCGTCGATGTGTGGAATGTTGTATATAATATCCATTCGGCCAGCGTCGCATGCGCATCGCACGCGCAGGAAGTCATTACTAAGCGCGGTTCCGCACCACCTGACACCCATCGACGTTTCGGTCTCATGCCAAACAAAAACTACCGGCATACTATTATATCATGCTACTATAGCGTATTGAGCATATCTCAACTCTCCATATATTTCAAGTTGTTGTGAGTGTCCTGCATTAGTGTGCTTTATTCTGGTTAGTAGGTTAGGTTTCCTACAGATTTGGTCTTCAATAAATTGTCTTCATATTTACATGGCCTTCGATATTAAATAATAAGTCGTTACCTATGGCCATTTGAATTATGTAGGTACTTACTTTCATTTCTTCATAATAGTATTAGTAGGCTTTTATGTATTTAAATGCCACTTATAATAACTGACAAATCAAAGTACAGCTTGGCCGCGGAAATTCGGGGCAAGTAACGTCAGCAGTATTATAAGTATTTTAGTTTTTCGAACTTTTTATTATTAAAACAAAAACTCAAACATTACAAATAACAAGTAGGTACACAACAGAAAATTGGAAGAGTAGATAAATCTAATTAAACCAAAGCTTAATAAACGTAATGGAGATAAATCTATGAAACTAAAAGATAAGATCTGTAAAAAGGGCTGAAGTGAGAGTGAAAGTTGAAAGCTATGAGTGTGTTCCAAGATCTGTTTTACGATACGAATGATTTAGTGTGACTCTACCACGGAATAGCGACCGCCATGTCTTTTAGCGTCTACAGACATGCAGATTGCATTCTCTAACTAAGGCCTGCAGCAGACTGTATAGATGGATGGCTGAATGGTAGGCACAGACCATACTAGGTTAACTACTCGGTGATGGTAGGCCTCGTTTTATTTTATTGCTGTTATTATTATAAATATGCTACTTGTCCACGTTTTAGCTTGAAATTTTGATTCAAACTCAAACACCTACACAAGTACACGTCACGTTTACAAAGTATAAGACGTGATGGTGATAATTAACTGGTATCTTAAAATCTATAGATTATTATCACGCTTAGAAGCAGGCTGTAGGATATATATGCGTCGCCATTTTTTTCATCATTATCTTCAAATCAATCCATATCTGGCTCACTATTAAGCACGAATCCCTTTCAGAATGAATATATCTCTCTCTCAATATTTATCAAGATTGGTTTAGCTGTTAAGGTTTCAAAGTAATGATTCGACGGCAAACTTGGTTGGAACATGTGAAGACGCGTATTTCCTGCGGCTTCTCAGAACTACTGAAAAAAGCATGCAGCAGTACATTGTCCCACTTGATCAGATTTGGGTCAGCCTTCTTCCGTCCGTCACAATACATGGCGGATGAAAAACTGGTCGCCGTCGGCTGCTCCAGAAAATGAGGCTGGAATAGAAAAGTTGACGGTTGGTGACAGATTTGATATACTTCCTGGTTGTCACTCACTTATTGACTGCTCCCGGTTTGTTTTCTGTCCTACTGTACTGCCTCTAGTTCTAGTTATATATGTCACCGTAAGATTGTAAAACCCGTTAGATTATAATATAACGTTTTTTATCTCGATAGATTATAAACTTTCGACAGATTGTGAACCGTAACATACTGCTTACAATTTAACGCGTTATTTTTCGGTAAATTGTAATATATTAGGTATATTAACCCGATAGAACCTAAGTGCCCGGCCTGCGGCCGGGCACTACCTGAATATTCATGTCAAACCCTAACCTAACCTATAGTTCGCGCGCGAGTTGAATGCAGAGTAAATGTATGGTGACACTTACATTTACTCTGCATTCAACTCGCGCGCGAACTGTACAAGAAAGAGACAAGAAAACGTAAAAACAATAAATATTTCATAAATTAATACTCAGAACATTGAACGGTTCACAATCTTTCGACAGTTTATAATCTAGCGGGATAGAAACCGTTAGATTATAATCTAACGGATTTTATAATCTTACGGTGACATATACATATAAAAGATCGCTGACTGCCGAAATATCTCTATAGTTCGCCAAACTTATATGGCCCGGTGGCCAAAATTGGAACTTATTTTAATGTCTGTTTAGTTTTTGTTTTTATTTTATTTTTATGTCTCCTAGCGACGCTGTCGCTGGGTCAGATAAGTTTGTGGGACTATAGCGAAATATTATATTAACGTAATTGAGTACTTTTTGAGATTATCGCATTCAAACGGAAAGATGAGGTTGCAAGAGTGTAGTCAACAGTAACCACAGAAAAGCATAAAAAATATTGCAAACACATACAAATAAATAAATGAAGTTATATAAGAGACAGTGAATTTTCACTTAAAGGATATGCCTGTTTGGAAGGTAAAGAGTAGAATACAGGAATAAGAAAAAAAACCATTCGGTTTGGAATAAATTATGGCCTCCACGTAGGCGAAGATAAAAAGGTAAAAAACTTTCATCGTAGAGATTGGAGTACTATGGGAGGTCGGAATATAAACATGAGTATTAAGGATGTTCGAAGTCGTTGTAAAGGGCGCAGTAAAGTGTTATTTCTATCGCATTCAATTGTTGTTACAATCAAGCGGCGATCAAAGGAATAGGTCAGCCTGACTATAAATAAACCGAGATGAGACCACTGGAGATGCAGGGATGTGAGAACGATGATCTTGTTATCTAGTTAATGCCTATTTGAGAGAAATCATAAGTCGAATCGATTCATAAATCTTGATATGGATGCCATTGTTTAGTCAAAGTGTCCTCTGCGCTGTTGATTTTTAGGGGTTTGAGGTTGAACTTTTCCGCTTTAGCTCAAAAGGTAGTTAACTTTATCAAATAGGTATATAATTTGTAAAGTTTAAAAGTCAGTTTGTTTGTTGTTGGTCATCATTGTAATGTGTATATGTACTTTCTAATTTTTAATGATGTTATTATTACGATTTGCAAACAATATACATAGGATTAGCGGATTTCTTCTTCTTACGTAGATTTTTAAAGTAATCTTATTATTTATTATATATTTATTTAATATATTATTCCAAAAAAGGAAGTTCTCAATTCGGCAAGTAATTCGGGCGGGTATAACAAGGATAATCAAAGTTGACGCATCTGGCTCGCCCGACTTCAACATAGTGGGTAGAAATCTAAATATTTTTTTACTTTACAGTGGCGTTGGAAGTCGGTTTTTTGGAAAGAATTTTTATTTGATTTCAGTTTGTATTGAACTACTGGCACCTACATGGTTTTTTCAAAACAGTATTCTTAGTACGAATTTTGAAAAGAAATAAGTGCAAATAATGTGTAGCAAAACAAAGAAAAAAAATTTTTGTGCTCGTGGCATAATAATACTTCTTCAATCTGGTTTATAAACGATTGTTCTGTACTATTTGTATAGCAATGTATAGCAATACAATCCTTATCAACTGTGCAATAAGTGTCAAGGTGTAAGCAAGCTCTTGAGAGTGCAGTCGGTAGGTACACCGCTTTCTTTGCGCTGCTCTCGGCGTAAATATTTCAAAGTTGCTAGTAGCGTACTTTTCTTTTGATGAAAAGCTAGGCTAAAAAGCTTGCATTTCTTACTGTTTTATGCAGAACATAAATTGAAAACAAACATAAGCATAAATATTTATATGGAACAGCGTTAGTCTTGTACGTATTTCAATTTCTTAAAAAGTTAAAGTTATGCATTTGTCTTTTCAGTCATTATTGTTCTTCTTCCAACACCATCTATAACTTCTCTTTGATACCTGCTGGATGTTGGACTTAATTTGAATGTTTACTGATGACTATCATACTGTTTGTTCAATATAATATTATATATAGTATTTAAAGTAAACACCTTCCTTTCTCTTTTATTGAAGTGCGCACCTAAATATTTATGGTTTGTGATAAGTGATTACGAACTTGCCCTTGTTAAGAAGTTTTTTTTCTCTTTTACGATAAGGTTTTGTTAATTTTACTCCGTTATTTCAGTGTTTTTTGTGACCGGTTTTAAAAGGCCGACTGTTTTGAGTGTAGCACTTTAATCTTTATGTTTGAAAGTCTGACCCGATCCCTAGGTTATCTACCCATACCGAAAGATCTACAAAACATACAAATAAACTAACTTGGGCATAGATAAAGTTTAATGGGTTTATTCGTTTCGGCTTATCTCAAAACCGACAAACGACCGCGTCGCGTCGTCGACATCTATAATATTTTCTTTGAAGATTCCACGCAGTGGACGAATGAGTTTTGTTTGAATGATCAATGAGTATTTATTCTGTCACCCGAAGATCATAATCTGATACTAAAATCAAGATCTATCTCATTCAGACTTTCAATTACATATTTCGAATTTCGTCCAATCAATACTTTTTTCCCATCGTCAAGGCTTAGCTTCCTTCATCTTCTAGCAATCTAGCCTCAATAAAACGCTTCTTTTAGTTTCCTTTTTGGTAGTTAGGCTCGTTCTAGACTTTTTCAATTTTAAGTTTAAATTCAGAAACTTCTTATAAGCCTACAAACTTATCTGACGGAGTGACAGCGTTGCTAGTAGATATGAAAAATAAATTAAAAAAACAAAAACTAAACAGGCGTAAAAATTAGTTTTTATTTTGGCCACCGGGCCAAATAAGTTTGACGGACTATAATAGACCCACCAGTGACTAGGAAGATAACCTAAAGGCTTATTTATAAGGAGCAGTAAGAAAAAGACAGCAATACATTTAGAGTTTAGACCTGCCGATTTCTTTTGGAGATTGTGTAACTACCAACTACCTACAGCAGAAGTCACTGTTATTAATAAGAGGTTCGAAAATAGAACTACGACAATACTAGACCCACGCGTGGCACTATCTACCACAATAATTAAACTTACTGTAAAGTTTTTTTTAAATCTTACCAGGATAAACATTAAATCCGCTGAACTGGTAGTGGTAGGTATCTCGTACTACGTTTTGTTTAGGTTAATAGGCTGTTGCAACCGCAACCGCGGCTGAATCTCTCCGGCCACAAACACTATATCCGTGTAATCCATATTGTCTCATATCATTGCTCTCATGTAGTGCACGCTCTCCATTTACCTTTCGGTCCCTTTTACAATAGCGAAACTTTTACAATTGAAAAACGAATGGATTTCTTATTATATTATAGACGCTTATTCTCCTGTCGATAGTCCTCTGTATCGATCAGGTGATCATTCATCGATATGTAAGTATGTATTGGATTATTCTATTGACTCTTTGATACGAACTGCCCTATTTAGAAATGTACCCTCACAAAATAGCCTTAAAATGTCAGAAACTATATCGTATAACGTATTATGTCAAGTTATCGCAATTCAATTTAGTTAGTTGACCATTTAATATTGCAGTTGCCCATTTAATATAGCATTTTATAGTCCAGCTCGGTTGCACGACGCAGTCGTGGTTTATATCTGCGGTTTACCTATACGCTCGTAAAACCTTTCTAGGGAATCTTGGTATCGGATTTGCAGGATAATGACCGACTGCCTGCCGCCTGGGGTTTATGTGCTCCTAGTACACTGTTAGTCACAGAGCATTTAATTCCTAGAAACCAAGAGATTTTTTTTTAGTTGTTTTCGCGGTTTAGTAACCATTCACAAGTTTATATTAGTAGTAACTACGTCTTAACTAGTACGACAAATTTGGCGAGCAAACCCTCCGGATGCAACTGACTCTGTTTAACTCGCAGAAGAAACTGCATGCAAGCACTCAGTTCAAGAGTCAAAATCCAACTGTTATAACTCTTCGTTAGTGGAGATATTTTGTCAATGTCTACCCAGAGTTCAGTTCCGCTTTATCATTTCCCGCTCATTACCTGTATATTTATTCAAAATAGGTAGGTACCTACAAAGTACACCTTCTGAACGTCACGTTTACAAAGTACCTATAAGACGTGATGGTGATAATTAACTACGGCATCTAACTAAAGGTACGAATTACTAATTAAACTATGTCTAGATAAGGTACATTAAAATTACTCAAAACACACTCGAAGCTAGGGAAAAACATACATAAAAACGACATTGATTTTGATAAAGCTAACGTGTAAATTAGGACACAGGCTCTTAGATGTAGGTTCCCATATGGGATGTCATAGTGGATGGGTACTCTAACCTCAAGCATAACATCCTGCCATGCTATCAAAGCGCCACAAAGCACTTCAAAGTGCTTTAAACTTCGCAACTTGCCAACCACCCACCATCGCCTACCCACTCGATGGACCCTATTGTCTCCTTTCACAAAATTCAAGCCCCAAAAACTAAAACTGTAACAAATTTTAACGACTCATTAAATAGCCTTGCTTTAAAAAACCTTCCTTTGCTACTTTTTAGTAATGATCCTAACTTCGTAATTGAACAGCTTATTCTGAAAATAACAGAGTCTTTACAAGAGAATACTAAAACAGTTAAAATCCCTAAAAACAAACGTATCATTAAACCTTGGATTACAACAGGTATCCTTAGATGTATTAGAAACCGAAATAAAATGCAAAAGAAGTTAAAACTTAATCCGCTAGATGAAACTTTAAAAATATCTTACAAACGTTACCGTAACTACTGTAATAGTCTTATCAAGAAGCTTAAACATAAATACGAAAGAGACCAATTAGTTAAATCTTCAAGAAATTCTAAAGCGCTTTGGAAAAATATAAAAAATGTAACTTATTTAACTTCAAATAGGTCAGATAATACCCCATTATTGAATATCAAGCCATCCCCTACTGACTCAGTCAACGACGTAAATAATTTTTTTGCTAATATTGGAAAATCCCTTGCAGAGAAAATAATTTCAGGAAATAGCTCTAATTTTAATATTAATTCAGAAATATCTCACCTCCAACTCTCGTCCTTTGTTCTTCTGGATACCTCAGTCCACGAAATACACAGCGTGATATCTGGACTAAAATCTAACAGTTCAGCAGGGTGGGATAACATCTCGACTAGTTTCTTAAAACTGGCCAGAATTGTGGTCGCTCCGATTATCTGTCACCTTACAAACCTCTGTTTTGCAAGTGGTACTTTTCCGTCTCCCTTAAAACAAGCTATTATCACACCAGTTCATAAGAATGGTGACAGAAATGATGTTAACAACTACAGACCAATATCTGTCCTTCCAGCAATCTCGAAAATACTAGAAAAATGTTTGAATAAAAGGTTGGTTAACTACTTAGACAGATACAATTTAATTTCTACTTCTCAATTTGGCTTTAGACAGGGAAAATCTACCGAAGATGCTATTATTAATTTAACCTCTAAAATTGTTGAGAAACTTGACCAAAAGAAAAAGTGTTTGTGTGTATTTTTAGACTTAAAAAAAGCGTTTGACACCGTTTCTGTCACCATCCTTGTAAACAAGCTGGAACGAATGGGAATTCGAGGGATACCACTGAAACTTTTTAACAGTTACCTAAGTGATCGCAAACAAAGAGTCAAAATAGGACAATATGTTAGTTCTGAGATAGATATAGCTTATGGAGTGCCTCAGGGAAGTGTTCTGGGGCCAACCCTGTTTCTAGTCTACATTAATGGATTATGTAACCTTGGTTTAAATAATGGTCAGGTTTTCTCATATGCTGACGATACCGCTATTGTGTTTTCTGGCAGCACCTGGGAAGAGGTACAGAGGACGAGTGAGGAAGGCCTCGCTAAGATATCTGCTTGGCTTAATTCAAATTTATTAACCCTTAATGTAACTAAAACTAATTATATTTGTTTTTCGATTAAAAATAATATGCAACCAAATAATGATTTAACTGTTAAGATACATAATTGTGGAGACACCTATAGTCAAATTTGCTCTTGTCCACCTATAAATAAAGTAACTTCTACTAAATATCTGGGTGTTATCCTGGATCAAAGATTGTCCTGGTATCCTCAAATAGAACTTGTGGCAAGTAGGGTAAGGAAACTAACCTGGATTTTCAAGAAATTGAGACACATCGCCCCAACTGACTTACTACATAAAATTTACGTAGCTCTTGCCCAATCAATTATTACATACTGTATACCAGTTTGGGGAGGTGCTGCAAAGACTAGATTCATTGAAGCAGAAAGAGCTCAGCGCTTTTTACTGAAGGTAATGCATTTTAAGCCTTATCGATACCATACTGATATGTTGTATTCAATAAGTAATGTACTCACAGTAAGGCAATTATATGTCCTTTTCGCTATCCTTAAGTTACACAAAACTCTATATTTTGATCCAAGTATTTTAAAGAAAAGAACAAATAATACTGTTGTGGAACTAGTCCATGCAAGATCTGCCTTTGCTGGGTATCAATACCGACATAAATCTACTTACTTATATAATAAAGTTAACAAAATCCTGAACATTTACCCAAAGAAAATTCATGACTGTAAAAGAACACTTAAAGACTGGCTAAAAACACTATCTTTTGATGAAACGGAGGCTCTTCTGCAGATTGTTCGGTAGGTGTAACTGTGGCTTTAACTGGAATACATGGATACGCACACTCATACAATACACTCATATACTCTCTCTCTCACACACACACACATACACACACACACACACACACACACACACACACACACACACACACACACACACACACACACACACACACACACACACACACACTCACTTGCATGCCTGCATGATTATAACCTGTATCAAAATTGTACCAATATTTAATTATTGTTAAAATTGGAAGAGCTAGGCCTTCTGACACAGGTATTCTTATGCTTAACAGAAGGCCTCAGCCACAATAACTTGTTAATATTGTATATGGTAATAAATCATTTTCATTTTTTCATTTTCATTTTTCATTTTCCTTTTACAAAGAAAATTAACTTTAAATCCCAACAAATGATGGCCCGTGTTACAACTACACAAGGTTCAAAATTCACTGTGAGATTTACTGTCACAACAACAAGTTGTACACCCATTAGTCTATGTGCCGAAAACCCCGCATTTCATGATGTAATTCTAACTTTGAAAACTTAACACACAACTCCCTTTCTTCTTCAACGAAAGACCGGAATTAGCGTTATAACTTTTTCATATTATTTGCACAACAAAAATCGGATTAAATGTAATAAATTGTCTCATTATAGAGACTGTCGAAGTGAAAGGATTTGTAAAAAACAGAAACTGGTGCAGAGTACGGATTTAAACCTCTTCAACTTAATTATGTTCTATTTTTAAAGTTGGTAAGCGTTACGTTGGTGGGCATTCTATACGTGCGGTAGTGGCAAATGAGTAGACTATTTATGTATTTGTAGTGGCGTGCGGCGCGAGCTGCCAGATGTGCGATCAGCAGTATACTATAAACACATGTATTGTATTTGGTGGCGATCAATTGAACAGCGTAACAGATTTGTTTATTGTCTATGTAATTTCGAAACGTAATTAAATGTAATGGACTACCATTTTTGCATTATGTTAGGCAATTTGATTAGAGATAGAAGTTTTGCAATATAAAGCCTAATAAAGTTAAATATTTACTCATCGAGAGTCATAAGGTAAGGTAAGGTTTGTGTCGGTGTTCAAAAGAAGTACCTACAGGGCCCAGGGGAACTCTTTTTAAATTTCTTGAAGACTACACTGAGAGTTGGTCCATAGAAATCACCGAGTAGGTAGTTAACCTTAAACTGTGCTAATGGTCTGTGATAGAAATGGTCTACACTCGCAAGAAGGTCTAATGAACTAAAAATATTTATTTTGATTACTATGCTAAAGTTTTTTTCATTTGGAATGTTTATAATATGGCAGGATTAGAGTTATACGTAGTTAAGTATAGCCTAGGTAATTTAAGTAAATTAAATACCTACCTAATTTGAGAATTCCAATCGTCTTATGGACTCATTCTCATAGCTGGTATAGTTTTTAACAAATTCTTTGTCATCATAAATTATCCCAACAGTGAATAGTAGAATAAACATGGGCTTGGGTAAGTAAACAGAAATAAAATCTTAAAGCCTTTACTTAAATAACTCTATTAAGTAGGTACCAACATACTTAACCTAGCTACTTGATTTGGTGACCATATTATATTGAATGCGTGTTTACGGATTGCCTACTTTCTTTTGGCGATTGTGATTACGCGTTTGCTAATGATCACAATATTACATTCATAGGTTAAGCTATTTAGACGAACAAAAGAGCTATGCCACGGGGGCAATGACCTCGCAAACGGCGTGTAAACACCTCGCTGCTCGTAATGATGCACTTCTCTTGCATCTCTATGATCTATTTACTTTACCTACATATCACAGTCTGGTCATACCTGCATCAATAAAACTAAATACGTTTTATTGATGCAGGTATGACCAGACTGTGATATATTATGTAGGTAAACTTAAATCCCGCGATTTTTTTTATTCCCGCGGGAACTCCTTCAATTTCCGGGATAAATAGCCTATGTCTCTCTCCAGGTCCTCAACTATGCTCATGCAAAAATTCACGACGATCCGTTGCTCCGTTGCGGCGTAATTGAAGGACAAACAAACAAACACACTTTCGCATTTATATTAGTAGGTAGGTATATGATTGTTATCGACGACCTCCTTGGTACAGCGGCACAGAATATTAACTAAGTAGTAGGTAAGTATGTATTTTTGTGAACGCTTTGTCTTATTAATGGGAGGTCTCGGGTTCGATCGCCGGTAGAGTCGATTTGGGAATTTTTAATTTTTGTATTTTACCAACCATCCATCCAGCCAAGACGTGCTGCCAAGCAATTTAATATCTCTATTTAGCATCTCAATTCAACACGGAATCGAACCGAAACGGTCTTAACTCAGAAATAGCTTTTGCCCGCGGCTTCCCTCACATTATGTTCTACTTTCATAAAAATTAGAAAGCGCTATTTTACCCTCTTAAGAGTTAATTTTTTAAAAATCCTTTCTTAGCGGATGCCTACGTCATTCCTAATAGCGGTCTGTATAGCAATTTCAGCCTGATCCGTAAAGTGGTTTGAGCTGTGTGTTGATAGATCAGTCAGTCAGTCAGTCACCTTTTTCTTTTAAGTATATTGTATATTAAAGAGAAAGGGTTTGGCCGTAACCCACCAAGCTGGCCAAGTGCGGACTGGGCGGACTTCACACACCTTTGAGAACATTATGAACAACGCTCGGTGATGCAGGTGTTTTCAACATAGAAAAAATAAATACAGGTTTTCACGATGTTTTCCTTCTTTTAAATGTGTGCATCTACTTCGAAAAATTACAGGTCTGGAGATCGATTCCCCAACCGGCACCACCCGAATAGGTATTATTTACATTCTACACCACTGGCCACTGGGCTATGCCCGCCAACCCGCATTGGAGCTGCGTGGTGGGTCTATGCTCTAATTCCCTCTTTCCTATGAGAGTGGAGGCCTGTGCCCAGCTGTGGGTCGTTAATAGGCTGTAGTGGTGGTGCTGGTGGTGGGCTATGATCGCTTTTAAAGTATTTCGTTACGTAACGTTTTCTTATCTAAATTAATGTGGTGATTTATTTATTTCAATTTTAATATTGAACTTGATAAAAAATAATTGTTATTAGATTGTTTTATCAATAAACGATTAATTAACTAAGTGATAATTGCCCATTAGTTAATACGAAAACATGTCTCCAAATTTTTACTATATTATTATAATAAATAAGAATATAACTATCTCGGTGGTCGGTGGCTAGCCTATAAAAGCTCGGGCTACGTCAGAGTGGTTTAATTTTTTTTTATTTCCGCGGGAACTCTTTAATTTTCCGGGATAAAAAGAAGCGTAGGTATGTGCTTCCTTCGGATTCAACCTTCATCTCAAACTTCATCAAAATCGGTAGATAAGATAGGCTTGAAAGCGTGACAAACAAACTCAATGTTAATGTAAGCAATTTTGGCCACCGAGCCAGTTAGGATTGTGGATTGTGGGATTATTTGTACATTTGTCATTAGACATGCGTGTCACAGGGTTAATGCGAACAAAAAATGTGCCAATTAAATTAGACTGCTTTTGGGGTGCGCCGGGGTCATTACACGATACTTAATGATACTCGGGTATGTTATTGCATACGTAGGTACATTTCCTTTGTGTTCGTTGCGCCGGGCCAGCCGGGCTGTCAACAGCCCACGGGCGTAGGTTTACCATATCTCAGGATTTCTCTTCAGATTACAGGATTTTGGTCTCTTTAGTCTTGACAGAGTAAATTTTGGAAATCTCAAGATTTTTCCGTTTTTCAATGAAATTCAGATTTACTTACAATCAGAATAAATAAAACCATATTTTTCTTCTTACTAATATAATAAATGCGAAAGTTTGGTTGGATGGACGTATGGATGGATGTTTGTTACCTACTCAATCACGCCCCAACGCCTGAACGAATCTGGATGAAATTTGGCACAGAGATATAGTCTATATAGTCTGGAATAACACAAGGATACTTTTTATCTCGGAAAATTAAAGAGTTCCCGCGGGAACCGAAAAACCTCAATCCACGCGGACAAAGTCGCTGGCATTAGCTAGTATAATATTTTCACAAATCTGCGTAATTAACATACCTAATATTTTTATTAAAAAACATACAATATAACGCGTTCGCATGGCGTGAATAATGAATGAGTCGTTGATAAAAATTAAAATCAGGGTTTTTTATTATCCTTATATGCACTTCTAGGTACTTATGAATTTATGATTCAAACTGATCTCACCTAGTCCTCGGTTGAGTCTAAACTCAGGTACCTAATCATAATAAGTTCTCCGCAATACAGGTCCCTAGTGTGGAAAAAAATGACTGTAAATCTTGTTGGCAATAAACATAGAGATTAATATTTTACTGGCTGATGTCCGCGAGTCGCGACTTCGTCGGCGTGGTTTGAGGGTTTTTGGTTCCCGCGGGAAATCTCTAATTTTCTAGGATAAAAAGTAGCCTAAGTACCTATGTGTTATTCCAGACTTCCATTATAGTTAGTCTATCTCTGTGCCAAATTTCATCTAGCCGTTCTGGCGTAATTGAGTTACAAACATCTATCCACTCATGCACACTTTCGCATTTATTATATAAAGTACATATAGGTAAGTATAGATTTTTCTCAGGACTTGTCATTATTTCACCCGGTAACCCCCAAGCGGGGAGCGTGGAGTGCGCTCGGTAAGCCCGCATCCGTCTATTAAGCCCTGCAGCCCCGCGAATACTTATTGTCGGTACTACCGACTCGGTAATTAGGGAGCTTTTGTCTTGCTGTTGGAGTGATTGTACCCACTGTGTGTCGTGATTGTTTCATGAACTCGTGACGTCATGCTGGCAAAATATTTTAAATTGATGCTGGGAGTTTCAACTAGCGGTGGCCTTGTGTTAAAACTTCGGCATTACATTCGGAATCGGGCGTTCGAGGATCGAGATGCCCAGCTAATCCCGCGCTCTGAGTTTTCCGCATAATATAGATACTTTTTACCAATGTTTGTGGGTTTATTATCTCTAACCTATTGAGATGCAATTTTAAATACACGTTTAGTTTGGATGACAAGGCATAGTTCTACAAGTGACGTCATTCTTAATCCCACCTTAATCCAATATGGCAAACGCCCAAAGATGGTGGACTAGTTATTTTTGTACCCCCATGATATGGGTATCAATTAAAGGTTTTTCTGAGAAGAATACGAAAAATAAAATGACTTCACACTAAATCCAAGATGGTGGGCGGTAAAAGCTTGTTTTTAAAAATGTTCAAAAAAAAAAAAGGTTTTGTCGACATTAGGTACCTAAAGCTAAACCTATATGGATACTCGTTTGGAGTTCTAAAACAAATTGTGTCCATCATGACACATTTTAAAGTAAATTACAATTTAAAAGGTAGGGAATAGTAGTTTTTTTACTAAAACTGTAACATTCATAGAAGTAGATTGTGAATAATCACATCTACTTCTATGGTGGTAAATAAGTAGGTACCTACAATTATTATGATAATTTAGCCCTATGTCTAAATTATTATAATAGTTTAATAATTTCAATAAAATATATTATTTTTGTACCTATTCCACTTCAAAATTTCAATTTACTCACTTTCAAGGAAGGCTGGAAGAGATTTCTTTTTAGAGATAAGCTTTACATTTGTCCACTATTTTCTATTAGTTTTAAGACGATATTTTGTACAAAAATAATAAAAATGAATAAAAATAAGGTATGCGATGCAAATTATTATTTTACTTGACCTACTTTAAAAGTAAATAATAGTAAAGTAAACAAAATACCACATTGTCGTCATATAAAGCGTGTTGATTCGATAAAAGCAATATGTTTTACACAGATGTGTAATACACATTTTAAGTATAAATGAACGATTATTGTTTTAAGTACATATATAATACTTAAAATGTTCTTGATAGTAAAATATGAAACCTGCGACTCCGTCCGCCTGGATGTGGATTTTCAAATGTCCCGGGAACACTCTTTGATTTTCCGGGACAAAAAGCCTTTGTCCTTCCGCGGGAGTCAACCTATCCTGCAGGCTGCAACCAAATTTGATCAAAATCGGTTAGCCAAATACTTATGGCCGTGAAAGCGTAGCAGACAGACATACACTAATATTAGTTTTGATGTTAATATTACTTACTCTATTGATTCAGTTTTGTAGATGGTGTCAAGAACAATCGGACCAATTGTATAAATATCTACCAGGGCTATATAAAACTACAAGACAATAATTTATGTTTGCCGCGTGGAGGATATTTTGCGACGTTTATTAAGTGTTAAAAGTGTTTACCTTGATCCTTGATCCTGATAACATCTTGAACCTAAGGTCACAAGTAATGTACTTACATGCACATAGTAAATTACGACAAACATTTAAGATTTTAAAATTTAATTCAAGGAAAAGCCGGAATGAACTCAGTTGCAAAAAAATGTGATTCTATTTTTATTAATTATTTTTTATTCCACTAATAATTAAGCCTTGACTGCGATTTCACCTGGTAGTAAGTAATGATGCAGTCTAATAAGGTAGCCGGCTAACCGGTTAGGAGTATGGGTTATGGTAGATATATTAGACCCACAGATCACGGAAACAAGGATTAGACCCATACTCCAAATGGGTTTCTACTTTTCACTCAGCATCTTCTTCAATCACGGCGTCTTGGCCGACAGAGTGGTACCTAACTAGCCACGGCCGAAGCCTGCCACTAGACATAATTCACTATTCACTTACTACTAGGTCTAGGTCCATTCTGATCCTAGACTGACATCATGAGCACCCAAGAGGTGTTAATAGCTCTTGCACAATCGTTTATTTATATAAGTCTTCAATAATACACTAAACATTATTATTATTATTTACAAAGTGTACCTATAATATTTTTCTGTTTATGAAAAGAGCAACTGCTGAGTTTCTTACCGGCTCTTCTCAGTAGAATCATTTTTCCGAACCGATGGTAGATTCTTGTGACTTATCATAAGTGGCACAAGT
This sequence comes from Erebia aethiops, assembly GCA_923060345.2. NCBI lineage: Eukaryota > Metazoa > Arthropoda > Insecta > Lepidoptera > Nymphalidae > Erebia > Erebia aethiops. The sequence continues at coordinate 13,948,872 of OV281081.1, read as the reverse complement.
TGTCTTACGTGACTCACATAAGTAAATTCCTTTTTCATTTTCATAAATTAAAAAATATTAATTACTAGGGAATGCCCGCGACTTCGTCTGCGTGGTTTGAGTTTTTTTGGTTTTTCTTTAATTTTCAGGGATAAAAAGTAGCCTATGTGCTATTCCATACTATAATCTATCTCAGTGCCCAATTTCAGCCAGATCCGTTCAGCCGTTGGCGCGTGATTGAGTAACAAACATCCATACATCCATCCATCCAAACTTTCGCATTTATAATATTTATATATTATATTTTTGGTATTTTGGGTTTAATATAACTGCCATGCCCCTAACAGGTTAGCCCGCTACCATCTTAGACTGCATCATCACTTACCATCAGGTGAGATCACAGTCAAGGGCTAGCTTGTAGTGGATAAAAAAAAAATTTGATTCGATATTTGATACAACCTTGGCAATATAAAAAATTTTAATGTGGTTTAAAGTTACAGAATAAGGTATGGTTAGGTAAAATAAATGAATTCAATTTGGTTTTGCTAATTAATGCATTAAAAACTGGTTCGCATAGCCAATTAAATTCCAGACATAAGTACCTACCTAGTACGTTATATCATTATCAGTTTTTTTAAACACAGGAAGTGTAGGTATACAGCTCCGCATAAAAATACTCTATAAATAAAATATAGCGTAATAGTTTCGCTTTATTTATATTCTGTAAGTGAAATAACGTTTCTGCATTTTTTCCCCATCCCGTTTCACTTTTGCTTAGGCTGTTTTGTGGCAATAAAAACATATATTAGATCGCGTAGATTAAAGTAAAACTTTTCTTTAAAGTGGCAAAAACATTGTACATCCATACTAATTTAAAAGCAAAGTGTTTTTCTGTATGTTTGCTAAATTGCTACTGAAATTTGGTATACACAGATAGCTGCGAGCAGTGCATCCCGGGGTTGGACCTAGATTTTTATTCCCGGAAATGAAACGGTTTCCAACGAATTTGATAGTAATTTAAATCCACGCGAGCTATAAGTCGCTATCATCAGCTAGTTATAGATATAATCATAATCTTTGGATTTATAGTTTTCAATTGGTTTTCAAGTCTGTGGCCTAAAATATTTGGTAACCTAAAAATAATTTTTAATATCGACTTCATAAAAAGGCATGCAGCGTCTGAGTGCCTGCAGTTTGAAGTGTAAGCCGAATAAACAACTTCCTTTTGCGGTTAATTTCGTGAGTGGTTTATGGAGCGGATTTGTAAACGGGAAGTGTGGGTCGCGCCGATACATCGCGCTAAGGCGACGAACAGACGGACGCAAATAACAGACTACTTTCCAGATCGAGTGCATAAAAAGTAATGGATTTTTACATAAGTCTATAAGATGCGGTTTAAAAAGATGTTAAACTGGCTTTATGTCAGCAAGAAACCGTCTGCCTTGGCATCCTTATGTGGTTGACGTCTAGTCAGCTCGAACGAAACGGTTCTGCTCTACGTTTGTGATTCGAACCTCCAGGATGTGGAATGCCCTTCCAGCGCATGTATTCCCTGCCACGTATAACTTGAGTACCTTCAAGGCACGAGTGAATAGGCATATTCTAGGCGGGCGCACTTCAACCTAGATCGATCTAGATCATTGCTTTGTATTAAGCGTGATTGTCGTCAAGCGCAAGCCTATCTTGCAATAAAAAAAGAAATAAAAAAATGTTATATTATACCCATACCGCTAATCGGTTTCTAGGCGGCATCGTACTGGAAAGCTTAATCGCTTAGCGGTACGTTTTCGCCGGTAAATAGGTAACTAGCCACGACCGAAACCTACCATCAGGCCAGATCAGGGATTGTAAATTCCTGAATTTACCCAGCCGGGGTCGAACCCGGGAACTCCCACTTATAAAACCAGCTGGGATATCGTAGACGTCCTACTGCTTACTACCGTGCGAAACGCGTCTCATGCGTTTCAGCGAGGAGCTTTAAAAAAAGTTAACAAGTGTTATTCTTTTTTCTAGTTAAGGAAAAACAGACTATGTTATGTTCTCCTTGGAAACCCCTGGCCCTGCTTTCAACGGATAGGCATGCAATGGGACTTGGAAGGCAATGTATTCCGAGCCTAAAACTCGATGTAACGCCGCAATATCAATCAACAGCAGATCAAAGTTACCCAAGACGTCGGAGCGCGCGCCTTTTTAATGAATCCCGATTCCCGGTTAGAAAGCGCTGTCCGTAAACACTAAACACCACTGGTAAACACTGACGCGTCCACGTTATTCGTTCTGCGTTCATGTTACGGGTGGTCCGAATTATTTGCTCGCGAGTTATGATGGTTGTGAATGATATTGTAATCCATGAGATATTTTCGGTTCTTTATATAGGTATCGTATGACGTATCTAATATTTATGTTACTACCTGACAGTAGATTTTGTTTAGTTCACTACAACACATGGACTAGGTAGGCTCAGCTCAGTTGTAGAAACTAGAAAGGTTAAAAACATAAAAGTTAAAGGTCTAGTCCCACTCCCACTACAGATGCGCGGCGCGGCGCGACACGTAGCGGCAAGTATTCTTTGTCGCAGTGGACTGTGCATCTCCGGGCCGCGTCGCTTAATTCCATACAAACTCATACAGAAGATTTTCCGCCAGTCGCCACGTGACGTGCCGCGCCGCGGTGGTATAGTCTATAGGTTCTTACTTAGGTATTTGTCGGTTGAATTGAGTAGAACAACTAGAGTCTAGACTCTACACAATTAATGTTTTAGTGGCGCCCTCAGGGTTACGTATCTTTTTTCAAGCTACACAGAGCTATTTCAACTTGGATAATCACAAAGCAATATTTTATGCTGCATTTTGCACTCCACTGGGCTGTCTAAACTATAAAATCAAGTTCCCTCCAATATTTTTATATGAAGAGAGCGATATCTTTGGCGCAATGCGGATGCAGGAGATCACAGACAGTGCAGCAGACGGCACTAGGGAGGCGTACGTTACGTTAGCCCATTCGGTCGGACTATTTGACCCCCCTTGCCTGAGCTAGACTACAGGATGCAGTTACGCATGTCTAGACAATGCGCTCGGTTCTAATGCCTGGCTGAATAAGTGAACATGGCGTATTGGGTGATAAATCATATGCGGATAAAACTAAATGTACATTTCGCATTGTAGTCGGGAACTCCCTCAGTCCCTCGGGTAAAATCTTTTCTATTACTTATTCAGTTGTAAAATGTAATGTTGATATAAAATTTTCCAAGATATTATCATATGTAGGTACATCCCGTCACGGAATTACACGGACTCTAAGATGTTATATAAGTTTAACAGTGAGATGTATCCTAGCACTATGATATGACCAGTCTCCCTTGAAAAAGAGATTTGATGAATACACTAGCTGCTGTCCGCGGCTTCGTCCGCGTGGTTTAAGATTTTTTATATTCTATCGGCCTCGGGAACTCCTAAATTTGTCACTCACCAGATCCTCAACTATATCCATGCAAAACAATCACATTGATCCGTTGCACTGTTACAGCGTGATTGAAGGAGAAATCAACAAACAAACACTTTCGCATTTGTTATATATTAGTATGAGAGTTCTAGCAAATAAAAATACTTACATTTATCTTTTTTTTTAAAGACGGCTCATCCTGAATATCGTTTAGAATGTACTGTATTTAATGGGAATGTCGTCAGGGAGCGCGTAAAGCATCCTGAGCTGTCAGTGTCCGGTCACCGGTGCCGCTGGCTATGTTTAGCCTGGCCGAGACCGATTTAGCCTCTTTCACCTCACCCATAGACTAAAGTAGGCAGACAGAATACCAGCTCGCTTAAAAATATATTTAAAGTGAAGCTATACCTACATATAGTTGTGTTCGGGACGACAATCCAACTTTATTTAACAAAGACTAGACAGCAACTCTCCAAGTCTGTGGGACTATACAAGACGTTTGATAAAGTATAGTACTCAATACTCAATTTATTTATTTATTTCTTAAGCACACTTCTTGTTCCTCAAAACCTGTAGCCTTCTTCCCGGGTGATATTAGCCACAGTTTTGTAATCGTCGTCAATATCGACAGTAGGTTCCAAAGCTTCAAACCTATTCCAAAGTTCCATCTGGAATCGTCCCGAGCCAGCCTGGGTCTGGAAAACAGAAGGCCTGAGCGTAGACTTGTAATATGATAACATTATATTATATTAAACGTTATAAATTATACACAATTTAAACAAGAGTGCCATAACTTCAGTCGATATAAAAATATTGAAATAATCGCAATCACAAGTTTAGTAGGTACTGTGGCACTGGAGACAGCAAATATGACCTAAGGATGCCTAGTGCCTTGGCATTACCTGAATTATTTATTGAAATTAGATGCTCCCGACGCAGCGTCGCATTATATTTGGCAAGCATAGTGCCATGAAATAAAATAGGTGTACGGAATACCTGTTCCTTATCGTCCATTTTGTTTATTTGGTCTGAGACGGCATGCTCATTATAACGCCATTAGGAATTGGATTTCTATGAAAAGCCCTCCTCAAGTTTTACAGACGCTTCATCTGAAAAGATTTCCTCAAACAGAATCGGATGCTTTCCGTAGAAAATACTGGTGCGTTTAAAATTAAACGGGATTCTGAAAGCTTGCTCAGTGTTCCTGTTTGCTTTTCGCTTAATACATCGTTTTAATTTCCTAAATGGGTAATGAATTTTCCATTTTGCGCAGTATTTATATGCCTTTCCGACGTTGAGTGTGGCTTAAAAGCAAGCATGACCGTTCCATGCCAGGAAGAGCTGCTATTCGTAACGTTTTCTCTGCCAATTTACCGGACCACTGGGGCAAATAATGTATATGTATACATATACATAGAGGTGACAGGTGAAATGTGAATAGCTAATGACTCACTTACACTTATTTTCGGGTTAACGTAAGTTTTGCCAGTATATGTATATTTTAATTGCAAATGAATTTACGAAGAATTACTAACTTTAGAGTCGTAATGTACAATATCAAATTATTAAGGGACATTTGAAACTTATTACGAACGATATCAACTGAAAATCGTTGACTGCTTGTATACCTAGGTTTCTTGCAAGTTTGTACACAGAAGACGGTTCTGGGCTGCTTGTATCAAGCTATTCCCTGTAAATTTCTTGATGCGTCGGTACACCTAGTGAAGACTTCAGTCTTCAAGAAGAGCCTCTCAAATCTCAACGCTATGTTTTTCAGCTGATTGCGACCTTAATGTTGTTTTTTCACACTCACAGACTAGAATTGTATGTCTCCTTCTATTTGCGTAGCTTATTCCACTATGTGTATGATGCAGGTAATTAATTAAAACTTCAGTAAATTGATCCTGAATTAGTTTAACAGCTGTTTGGCGCAGTGCGGCGCACGCGAGATGTAACATGGAAATCATTTTAAACACACCCCGGCTGAAATAACCGAACGGTATCCCTGTCAGTCTAGCATAATAATTACTTATGAGTTTTATTGAGAGCGGAGCACCTGTTGTATAAAGGCTTGGGTTTTCTTGGCTCGACATCAGTACTTGAACTTACATATATATAACAGTTCTGTTGAGGAAAATATGGGAATGATAAGTGGGAAGGATACCTATGATTTGGACAAAATTTGGACACTGATTATTTGATTATAGCGATGGATTTTGGATCGCTTCCATCAGTATAGCTAATTATTATATTTGAGAACTAGCTTTTCCCTGCGACTTATGTACGCGTGTGTTAAGGCCTTTTAAAACTCCTGTAATCATATGTAGGAAGTAGGAACCCTTTCTTACTCCCTAGAGTACTGTAAGATACAATACAAGATATATAGAAATATACCTGAGTTCGTACTGATAATAGTACTAATAACAAGTCATGATCTAAGTACTCGGGTTTTAGATCATGATTTTATCTCTAGTAATGACCTCCCTGTAACAAATTTACAATTAGTAATTGAATGATTTCTTGGAGAGTAGGTGAAGTAATTCTTGATTGCAAATAAACGTTAATTATGATATATGGAGTGATACCAATACGAACCTCGTATCTCGTAACGTGGAGTCACGCTCCAGCGATGTGTCTTAATTGATGCAACTGCAAGTGAATGAAGTGATCTGAATTGCTTTTGACACTGTATCTGTTGTTGAAAGTGTGATAAATTATACTTATGGCAAAATATAGGCCATAATAGGTTTTGAACAAACTCATGACTCTAGCTTAGTGATTTATGTTCATCAAATTACTTGATGATTTATTGCAAACAATACAATAGAACTTAAACTTGCTTAAAGCTTGATGATTTGGGGATTGATTCGAGTTTGAAATTCCGAGGAAATGCGTTTATTTTTCGAGACAAAATATAGCCCATGTCACTCTCCCGGTCCTCAACTAAAAATCACCTCAATAGAAAAATACGTCGATCCGTTGCAAAACCAATAAACCAACAAACAAACACACATTCGCATTTATAATAACAGTACGGAACCAGTTTGACAGAAGCGACTTGTCGTTACTCGTTGAATCAACTTTGCAGTTTGCATGAAGTCTGCATGCACGATGCAAGGTGCTGAAATGACAATTTGTGTTTTTTTTGTACATTTCATAAAACTCTTCTATTGTACTGTCGTATTACCACAGAGTAATACTCGTGTGGTATTACTATCTCTATTATTTAGTGCATGTATCAATTGATGAAATAGTTTAATAAGTATGTGAAAAAAATATAAAGTAAGAATTGAAAATGCAAAGCTCCGTTCACAGGCTCTATAAAAGCCTGTCAAAATATTTCCTTTGTAAATTCGAGTCATTTTAACAAGTCAGATATTATCCATGTTGATAAATAAATGCTGTGGTAGGTAAGAACAAAAAAAGATCAGTGTGGACTTTGCAGTGTAACGTGATTTTAAATTAACGTAGGCGGAGCTGGAATCTCGTGCTAGTTAAACTCATAAGTTAACAAGACAAGCCCGACAAAAAAATGAAAAAGTAAAACTTGTTCACGTATGGTATGAATGAATCAAAGCAAGGATAGGATATTATGTCCGGCAACCGGCATCGCCAGTCGGTATGATTCACGCGTGGTTTCCTAAGTGTACTCGGGTGCTCGGGTTTCTGTGTAGTGGACTCATAACAGCCGCGACTAGTTTTGAGAGAGCGTGGGAAGGCGCGGCTACGAGTAGGTATACGGTGGTATATAGGTTTGTGAATTGTAAACAAATATTACCTTTGTCCTTCCCACGGGGTCGTCGGGAAATGGACATTATGGAACAGTTTTGTCAATATTTAAAATATGAAATCAAATACTTACACCGCGGATTTAGCTAAGAAGTAGGTACATAAATTGAAGAAGATTAAAGTTGGTAAGGCGACCAAGCACGTTATGACTAAGTAAGTGAGTACAAACCAAAAACTCAGCGCTAGGTTAGGTTAGGACGTAAGAGACGTCTTCTCGACTCGACTTCAAGCGAAGTCAAATTTTATTTATTACTTAGGCTCGCGACTTCGTCCGCGTGGATCGAAGTTTCGGTTCTCGTGAAAACTCTTATTTTCCGAGATATAAAGTAGCCTGTGTTATTCCAGACTATAATCTATCTCTGTACCAAATTTCATCCAGTTCCGTTCTGACTTCTGGCGTCATTGAGTTACAAACATCCATCCTTACTTTCATTTATGGTAAGAATAAGAATAAGAATATTTATTTGCATAATACACGTTATATAACTAGGTGGTTTACAAAAAAAAATTACGTCACAGTGTATTGCCATAAGTAATAACATACCTACCTAGGTTATCAAAGTTAAACCGATGAGGACGGTAGGGTAATCCTTCATTCCTAATACTCAAAGAATAATCGTAAGTAGGTAGGTATATGAATATAAGATTTAAAACATGTATTATCGCGCGTGATTTTAACTTTTCACAATTACGCAAACCACGGTAATCTAAATTTCTAAAAAGAAATGGAATCTCTTGTTTTTTGTGGCTAAAAGTTTTGGTTTAGTTTGCTTCGTTCAGCTTCTCCCCAGTCCCCAGTCCCCACTAAAGCTCATTATACTAATGGGTCGTATAAAAACCATAAAAAAGATATCAAATTACAGTCCAGTAAAACACATGTCGATAATGGAAAGTCCATCAATTAATTAATTCATTTTATCACGTTGTGAAAAAATAATCGTAAAATTTGAGTTAGTGAGAGGTAGCTACTTAAACTACCCCTAAAATATTGATAAAAGCTCTCGTTTAATAATGTCTGTCACTATACTAAACTTGACTAACGAAATTATCTCCCAACTATAATAAATCCATTTGAAACGATGCAATAATACGCGTCATATAAATTCCAATAATAAATTAAGGCACTTTCACACGCGTCTCTAAGTGTTATTGATTGTGATGTCCCGATCATAGCGTCTGGTCCCCTTATTATTTTCAACTTTGAGGGAGACTTGCGCTCTGCGGAGGTCTCCCCTCCCGCTCTAGCGCTTAGAAAGTTTTTAGAGGGTGAGAGGGAGGGTGGAGAGCAATTGATTCACTTGCTGCGGATGCTGGGTGGGGTTTATGCAGTTCGTTTTTTATGTTATGTATAACAAAAAAGCCTTTCAGCGTTCCATTGCAGTGAAATGTTCTGCCAACACATTTCTCAAACCTTATAAGTAATCTTAGGTGGATTGCAACACATACACATAATTAGTACTTACTATCATGCTATGCTATTAGTATACTTAGTCAAAATAGGTTAAAGTCTTTTTCTCTTATGATAACAGGTACCTACAGGTACCAGGTACTCGAGAGAAAAGGATAGAAGGCTGCTGTCCTTAGTAGTAACTAATTTATGAGCATGATAAGCTTGGCTAGCGTATAAAAATACACTAAGAATTTGGCGAAATATTGACTCTATACGTGTATACGTGTATTTTTGCAATAAATATAAATATAAAATAATCTTATCTTATCTAAGAGAAGAACCTAAGTAAATTTAAAGTTAAAACAACTTGTCAATATAGGAAACTTACGTAGATAACGATATGTACCGTTCTAACTTACCTCAAGTTTAGTTTCTAACTTTTCAGTTTCTTTCCGAAACATGTGAAGGTATTGTGACGTAAACAAGAGCAAAGAACTTTGAAGTCTTTCACTGAACTTGGCCTACTATTGGTTGCGTCTTACATCACTGCGCGAGATCAGTTCAGCTTTGTTGATAAAAGTATGCTAGGTAGATCTAGTCAGAAACAATATGAGACTTCAAACTTCAATGCAATTTAAGAATAAATAATATACTTTGAATTACTATTATTATATTATTACTAAATTATACCCGCGATTTTCCCTAATTGATTTAGGTCCTCAGGGAATTGGAAACTCTTCCGTTCAAAAAGTAGCTTAGCATTATAAATATCATTGTACCTAGCAAATTTCATCAAAATCGGTGCATTTATAATATTAGTATGGACTATAGATTTAGGGCGCATAAGATTTACGTAAAACAATACATGCTTAATTATGAATTTAATCGTTTAGAAAAAGTTCAGAGAGGTTGTTTAGTAAGTTAAATAGCGAGAGTAACTTGGACTGAACTTTGAAGTCGTTCACTGAACTTGACCTTCGCTTGGCCGCCTCTTGCATGCGACCGTCCACTTTCCCGTGCGGTACTCTCATCGTCGTCCGTGCGTACTAGCCGCCAGTACTGCTAGTGGTGTATACGCGCCGCGTCGCCCTCGACGTCACGTACCGGTACGCTCCGGCCACTATCCGGCCACGCTAGTCTGTGTTTAACTTTATTTTTTTATATATCGAGTTACAATGATTATATTTATTATCATTGTTTTGTGCATTTAGACTATTGCCACTATTCTTTTTTTGTGTTTGAATCTGAGGTAGGTTTTTCTGATTTTTTAAGTTTATTTTGACTTTTGTAGTATACCGGTTTCAGGCCGAGAAACTACAGCTACAGAATCGGATTTTAAGAAATTTATCTTATGTTTATGTTTTTCTTTATTTTTAAAACGGAATATCAAACTTATTAAAGCGAAATTACATTTATCTACCTATTCCTTCTATTTATTAACTTAAGGTGCCAGCGGAGAATGAATTGCCCATACAAACGTAATACCAAAATAATTAATAATTCGAGAACATTTCCACCAAAATGAGAGTTTATTTGGATTCAAATTGTATTTATCTAGTCCCCTGGATTTATATGTTTTCAAAATACTTTCCTAAAATGAAATGTAAATGAATTGCGTTTCGCATATTTTTACGACAAGATGGACATGTTTCCCTCTTATTTGTTTCATATTAAAACCAACGATATCTTACGTATTAATTGGTCAGCAGCATAGCCTATATTGTCAAGTTACAGAATAACAAAACGAAGTAAAAAGCACGTTAAGTTTTCATTCATCATTTTTGGTATTCACGGAACAAGACTAAATGTATAACAAATTCTGTAAGCTCATATTGCTATCTCGCTTGAACGCGATCATGTGTCATCAGTGAAATAGAGATAGCAATATACCGGCAAATTTATATTTGCGGTTCGAATAGAAGTTGCGAGCGGCGCGAACCGGCCTCTTAAACAGCATTGAAATCACATCTGCCTTAACTTGTCAATCTTCCTTATATTAATAATTACTAATATTAGATATAGGTACCATATTATAAATGCGAAAGTGTGTCCGTTTGTCTATCTATATCTCTGTCTTTCTGTCTGCTACACTTACCCGGCAGATCGTTTCAACCGATTTAAACGAAATTTCATACAGAGATAGATTGTATTCCGGAGAACGATAACGGTTACTTTTAATCTCGGAAAATCAAAGAGTTCCTACGGAACCAAAACCTAAATCCACGCAGGCGAATTCGTGGGCATCATCAAGTACACATATCTTATACTTACTTACTGTATAAATTCCATAATACATAATCAGGTGTATTTCTGTACAAATTACCGGTTCTTTGGGGCGGAAGAGCCCGAGTGGTAATATTTTTATTTTTTACTGTTACTGTTCCGTGTAGTTCGGTCTTCGGGGATATAACCAAAAATAGACTGATTGGAATATATACTTCAGACATGCAACAAATCGTTACAATGTGTTGAAAGTCGGAACATTCACTTGAGAGCTACGAATTTATTAACGGATAGAGATGTTATGACGTTTGGAAAAAAAGGTAAGATCTATCTATCTATCTTACCTATACCTTCTACTGAATATGGCCATACCTATTCCTGGTTAGCTCACTACCATCTTAGACTACATCGTCAATTCATCACAACAGGTGAGATCACAAGAGATCTGTACCTATCAAGGGATTAAAAATCAGAAAATGGTTATTAGGTAAGTACCTATATCGAGTAAAATATAATAATTATTATTACTCTGCTTGTTATTGAAATGTTAAGATATGGTAGCAATAATTAAATTTATACCTGCTGTATTAATAATTAAAATGTCGTACCCAAATTAAAATTAAGTAATTAAATTTTCGTAACTCAATTAAAATGTCAAGTAAGTAGGTACTTAATTGACTTAAAATTCAATCTTTAAACAGTATTGTTTCTATCTGTAAATCTTGTACAATATGTTTGAGAAAATTGTTCCTACTTAGATGTAGTAGGTTCCTAACTACCTACTTACTACTATAACAGCTATCTTATTTTCTTGCCCGAATCCTCATTTCCCTACTAATTTGTATCTCATCTTCCGCCTACCATTTTACTAAAATTACATAACAAATTACACATTACGTCCAACGATAGCCAACATTTCTTACAACAACATTGGCGTACGAGATAAACGCTGTCGCTCTCATTCGTTGAGCCAACGGAAGAAAACTCATTTTCTCAGACAACTGATAACACCTTATCAGAAAACTAAGAACAATTAACAACACAGCGGTTTAAGAGCTGTGACAGTTTTGTTATAAAGAGTTATAGCAGCGCTGCAGTGATGGAAATACTGTACGAGATTGAATAGGATTTTCTTGTAAATATTAGTTTTATGATACCGATAAGAGCTTTAGGTATCGATATTGTAATAGTATAGTTTATGCAATATGCAGCCGTTCTTGGCAGATAACTTTCGGTTTTCTATAAAGATTAGCGCTGCATATTTTATCACTAGCTGATGCCCGCGACTTCGTCCGCGTGGATTGAAGTTTTTTTGGTTCCCGCGGGAATTGGTAACTGATTGACTGACCTATCATCGCACAGCTCAGACCACTGGACGAGCTTAGATAGCTTTTATAACAAGGGTATCCGGTAAGAAAGGATTTACTTTTAAACTTTACGTGAACGAAGCAGCGGGCAATAGCTAGTCAGGAATAAGCGATAGCTCTGTCGATAGTAGGTACTCAATCCACCTTTATTCGATACAATCGTTGTAGATACTTAGTACTTACGTAACCTCAGCATTACCGTCAAGGCTACCCAACGTTGACATTAGAGCTCGCCCTCGGCACTGAAACCTGAAGCCCATCCATCAATTCACATCCATTGTGCCGGATCCAGCTGAACAATGCTGCCATTGACAGCTGGGTGATTAATGGACGTGTTTTTGAAAACATTTTACTACTGTATTTCACAGTAGCTCTAGTACCTACTTGTATTAAACTCCAGAGCTACTCGTAGTTCTCTGCGTATAAAGACGCTTTACTGGATGATGCCCGCGAATTCGTCCGCGTGGATTTCGATTTGAATTTTCCAGCATAAGATACACATTTTAGTCTAAATATATTATGTCTCTTTTCCAAATGCTAGCTAAATTGGATCCGTCATTGCGACAGAGTAACAAACATACAAACATGCAACCATCCCATCTTTCGAAGATTTATAATATCGTTCAGACTACGTCAATCATGATTTTCGTTCGAGTGGTTTAAATTTTTTTTAATCCCGTACAACTAAAGAGTTCCCGCGAGAATCAAAAAATATCACGGACCACAGATCACGGAAACAAGGGAGATGTGCTAAGGGGGCGTGTTGCGTGCGAACTCATCAGGCACAAAATAGGCCTGATGGCCGTTTTTGTCTTTAGTCGCATGTCATTCAAAGATTGGTTCACTTCTCTCGGTTTTTAACAAAATGCCGCGTTGTTCAGTGGTTGTTTGTAAAAATTCAAGCTGCAAAGTGAATTACATGAAAGATGGCATCTCATTTCACACGTAAGTACAAATAAATTGTTGTAATTTTCCATTAAAATCAATAAAACATTATTTAGTGGTATCATAATGTAATAGAGTGACAAGTCTATATCTCATTATGAACAAAAACCATTGCTTGCTTAGTAGAAATCTATCAATGAATCGGCCAGTCTTACGACGCAATGGTTAAGTGTTCTTTACCGATTCTTTCACTAGCACGATAGATCAAATTTCGTAGTTCGGCCGCTGTCGGCGTGCCGTGAACTAGAGATGTGACGATGCAGGTACGAGTACAATGCAGTTGTCGATATTTTAGCGACCAAACGATGATCTGTGATACAATAATTAATAGTACCTTAATTATAACTTAGTAAACAATTATTGCTATTTTAACGTTTAAACTATCGTGAGTAAAATTCATTATAACTATATTTTTAGTCATAATTATTACTATTTTTTTTAATGTAAGTACTCGACTTACTTAGCTGACGAAACGTATAAAAAATATACTAGGTGAATTAATATAATGTCAATTTACGTAGATACTCATTACTCATTTATTGATATATTTATTCTGCTTTCATCTGCGAGTCCCACATACCCGCGGGATGCGTAAATGCATTTTTCCAGCAAAAAAAAAAAGTACAAATTCTGTGTCTAGTTGGGACGTTTGGGTGATATTTTCGTCGCCCAAGGGTGGTTAAAGTATATTTAATAACGAGGAAGTAAGAGCCACTTTACGAGCAAAGGTCTTGTAAAATAATTTTTCGATTAATGTGTACTTAAAATTCACCCAAACAAACAAACAACCAAACAAACTTGAAGAAAAAAGTGTTGTAATGTGCACAAAAAGAACCTCGTCCTTTTTTCGGAAAGTCGGTTAAAAATAATCTAATATGAGATGATTTTTTACATCTTATTTTTGGTACACAAGTAAAATATCACTTTTCATAATCGGTAGTCATTGTCAAAAACCCAAATATTAAGAAATTTAGCATCGATAGATCCATTTTAGTCAACCACTAATTGTATCATATTTGAATTTTGCACAGCACATCGACAACGTTTTACGTTTGTGTGAGTAAGATGCACGGTGATTGAAATTGAACCCTGTTTGGTAAACAATAAAGTGTATATTTGTTCGTGCCTCATGCACTGATCTATCGGTATGCGTGTGTGTGAGTGAGACTTCTTGTCTATTGTATTTATTTAGTTGCTTGTATTGGTAGCAGGTAGTAGGGATAGGTAGGGATAAACTGGAGACAGCAGGTTTCAATACAATTTGATACATAGGCATATCTCCCTTGTTTCCGTGATCTGTGATCACGGACGAAGCGGCCTTAAGATCTCGACCTTCAGCTATGAGGAGAGTTACCTACTCTCCTCTGACACTGAGAGAGTAGTACCTAAATATGTATGACACAGAGATAATAATATACTTTAGTTTTATAAGAATTTTATATAATCTCGTAAATAGTGGAGTGGTATTTGAAAGCCGCTCAGTCGCACGCGAACAAATTCGATTAACACTTTATGACGCCGGCGCACGCGCATCGGTTCTTAATATTCAAATTTTATTATTTAATATTTTCCCAATAACAGCTACAAGAATCCAAATCCAATATCCATAATACTTAATATTATAAACTCGAAAACGTAACTGCCTGTCTGCTACGACAAACTGCTTTCACAACCCATCTTTTCAACCGATTACTTTTTATCCCGGAAAATTAAAAAGTTCCAGCGGGAACCAAAAAACGTCAATCCACGCGGACGAAGTCGCGGGCATTAGCTAGAAAGTATATATTTTTTAAATAGATGTAAGAATCTATACTAATTTTATTATTACTCATGATCAAACTAATATTACAAATGCGAAAGTGTGTTTGTTTGTCCTTCAATCCAGCCGCAACGGAACAAAATATAATCGACGTGATTTTTGGAATGGGTAAAGTTCAGGACGGAGTGTTACCTACGAGTACATAGGCTACTTTTTAATTTTTATTCCGGTTGATTATGGAGTCCCTGCGGAAATCAAAAACGATTAAACAATGTGAACGAAGTCGCGGGCATCAGCTAGTGTTATATATTTTTGCTTTCAAGTTTCAACACCTTATCATAAAAGTGCCGGTTTCGGTGTCTAAAAACTATCTACTCTTTACGCTTGTGTACAATACTTAGTTATATTTATATTTATTACAGGTCGTAATACCCGGTTACATAAAGCTTGACTATATATTGTGAACTACAATATTATGACCCACTTACCAATGCTGTATAATTGAGCTCAATGCCCATTTAAATAGGTTTTCAAGAACTCTATTGAATCGTCGGTAATGAAGCTATTATGGCATTAGTTATATTACCGGAACGAAATCTTAATTTTTCCCAATACGACAAAATTGGTGGGCATAACGGATGATGTCTTCGCTTAAAAAAACTTCAAGGTTTGCAAATAAGCAAATAAAAAATTATAAAAAAAAACAAATCTCTTATTGCGAATATCAAATATCAAGGTAAGATTCAATTTAGGGTTCAGTTAAAATTTAAATTATAACTGTATACAAATATTTATATCAATTTAAATCTGTTACTATAGGATAGGTACATAGGTACAGATATTAATTTGCTGAAGTCACCAAATTGTAAATTGCCTCATCTGGTGACAGAAGCTGGCTCATTTTTCACGCAGAGGATCAGCCTGGCTGTTCAGTGCAGGTAGGTGCAGGTGTATTCTTACCACGCAGGTATGACTTATACGGTAATTTGATTACACTAAGTAGGTATAATTTTTATTGTAACCTTTTCGTAAGTAAGTGCAATATGCACATGCATAACAATTGCAACTTGCACTTGCAATCTATATTTGATATAATATATAGGCGTTGTAATAACGGTAGAAAGCCGAATGACCTTGCATTTCAATAAAACCGATATCGTGATATGAGTTGTACCGGATTAGAGCACGCGTTATAGCGATAGTCGATTTATGTTTGTGTGTCGGTAGCGGTTTATGTATTGTCATAGTCGTGCAATGTGGTCTTTATTAATGCATTGTTGTATGAACTGTGATTAATAAAGTAAAGGCGGGGCTGGAAAATTTGTGGCACCGGTGTTAGAGAACCCGACTGAATTTGTTGTGGGCTCTTCTCGGAACCAGGGCGCGTATGGAAACCTCGTAGCTTTAATTTTACGATTACGTGGTTATTTATCACTATCGCGTCTTATACTCTGTAAACGTGACGTTCAGAAGGTGTACTGTATAGGTACTAAAAAAATTCTACATCAATGACTGTTACCAAGGTTAGTGTTAGGTTAGGTTAGGTTAGCAATCCTATATGATTAAGGCTAAAGAGATTCCTAAAGATAGGTATAGATTTAAATACGTTTTAAATTGAACCTGTTAAGTAAGAAGTACGAGTAAGAAGAGTAAGAAAAATGGACCAAAAATTATATTACAACATAATAAGCGTTCAAAATTTAAGAAAAGAAGCAGCGAAACGTCTTTGGCGAGATAGCTCCTTTTGAAGCCAATGACCAAATGCCGCTCTCGATATTATTTTGATAATTTTTTGAGCTTCTATTTGGGGAAATTAGGGTGATTTTAACACTTGTATTGAAGAACTTCTGCCATATAATGATTATTAAAACAATAGGATGATAGAAGGGCTGGCTCATTTATTGCGCATAGGATTAGCATGGCTGTTCAACGCGGAAATGCAGCCGTATTCACTCCACGCGGGCATGATTTGTAAAGTAATTATTAATTTTTAGTTAGATAAGGTTTGCTAGCAATAAGTTTCATTGTAACAGTTTCAATAAAATGTAAAGAAAAAAATTTACATAACAGTTTCAACGTGTGCTGTTCAATTCCAAGCAACAAGATAAATCAAAAATTCTGTAAACGGTAACGTAATAAACATAAATGAAGTAATAATTTAGTAATTAACACGTAATAAAGTGCAGGCTTGCGCTGGTGTGCGTGCCTGAACGCTAATATTTGAAGTTGTATGCGCTGGAAGTGGGCCGTACAATCATATTATTTGCGAAACATAGTCATCGCAATTCTAAACTTGATAATGTTGTCATAATACCAGAGCCAGCTCGGCAAGATTGCGGTGAAAATAATCTTAAAACTCATAAACTTAACTTGCAATATGACTTTAATCATAATTCAGAATTCTTTATAATTTCTGGCAAAAATCTGAAATTGATCATGAACCCGGAACCCAAATATGAAATGAAATGATTTTTGTTTATTTCAATAGTCAATAGTCAATAGTCCGAGTCAATAGTCAATAGTCGTAGCAGTGGCCCTTTTCATAAATAGAAAAATGTTACAATATGTAAACAAGATACAAAACATAGGTTATGTAACAAGTATTATACTGACTTGTGGGCTACTGGATGCGAAGTCGGTTGCTTCCATGCAACTTTGTTCTCCTCCTTGTCCTCCAATCCCATAAGGAACTTCTATTCATATCTTGGAGGTTGCATTTTGCATCTCAGATTCTTATTTCCAAAGCACACGATATGATGACCAAATTAACACAGGCTCAAATGAAACATAAAAATCACACATTATTTTCTTAAATGAAGTTGGAAAGCAACCTATATCTGTCAACTTGCATCTCTAAATTATTTTTCTCTCTTAATTTATAAATCTGCGCTTTTTGTGTTTTTGTTTCCCTCAAGTGGTATCACTTGAGGGATTTAGTTGAGGTATACTCATAAATGGAAAACAATATTCCCTCAATACATACTTAATTCTTATGTACAGAGAATCAAGTTCGTACATAATTCGTAAACTGATAGATTTACGATGCAAACGTACGAACGCCTTAGAAGGCGTGGTGCAAGCATGGCAAAACTGCAAGTGTCCACGGTCCACCATGTTTTATTCATTGATATAGTAAAATAGTGGGCTTGTCTAGAACTAGACATTTTTACGACCAGCCTTTGGCGGTATTAACATACTTCGTGTGTTTTGGATCAAAGAATGTTATTTATCAATATATTTGATGTTACGGGCGTCATGTGTGAAGTGATTATGGTTTCTTGTTAACAAAAGCACTATGATGTAACAGAGATGCTTCGAGCATTAGTGGATATTTTATCATGAATATTTTTCATCTATGTTTTTGTATGTCGTCTGTGAATTTGGCCTGTGAGTTATCAACAAGTGTCTTATACTGTTTGAAAGCGATTGATTGTGTGATGCATCTTAAGGTCACATATGGATAGCTTGGTGGTACCAATTCAGATAGTGAGCTAAACTATTAGCCACTGCTAATGCCTTCCATAAAGTTAGAGAGCTAACTGCAGCGTTAAGATCTAAGCCAATTAAAAAGTAAATTCTTTACTGGCCTTCTTTACTAGTTGTCAAAACAGGCCGATTAACTAAGGTTGATATCTAGAGTGTGTTACTTTACTCAGCTCAGACTTCACAATAATAATTAACTCTGCCTCATTTTGGTTAAGTATTTTCATTCTTTCTGGGCATTTTCATTAATTTTATAGAATTCCCCTTGGTTCTCATTTGATAAATAATTATAACATGATTTATTTTGAATTACAATGGGAAATGACGAGGTAGCCATAGTTTTATGCTGTAACACTATTTGTGATTAGATACGTGGATTTAAAAATTAAATAGAAAGTCGAAGTAGGCGCGAACCATGAAATATATTTTTGATGAAAGTCTTGATATTACCGTAACTATTGAACCGAATGTTTTAACTGTTAAGTGTCCTCTAACTTCACAATTATATCGAGAGACAGTGATAGTTACTTAAAGAATGAATCATCGCTTGCGTAAGTAAATCTTTTATCATCTCGAGTAAACAGAGCTTTGAAAATATTTGACTTTCGTAACAGTAGTGTCAGTGTAGTGTCATAGTTGACACTTTGAGAATCTACTTTTAAACTACACTAGTCACTACGGTATAATTATGTACACGTAAACTAGTCAAACAAACAAAGAACTAAAAGTTCCACAGGCACCTTTTCAGAGTTTACGTTTGCGTTGAGTTATAATGTCAGTTGATTATGGTGTAAGAAAATATCGTGAGTTGTTACTTCATTCAAGGGAGTTCTCCATAATGCTTTGAAAGGTGTGAACTCTGCCAGTGCACACTTGGCCAGCGTGGTCAAATATGGACTAAATCATTCTCAGTCTGGTGCAATGACGACCTGTGTGGTGAACATGGTGATGATAGTGTAAGGGTGTAAGGATTCAATCCAGAAAGCAATATAAAATACACGTACAATAATGAAACTAAAGATTGACGTGTTATTATTATATATCTATAGAAGACCATTGCGTGAAGCTGTGTAATGTGGTAACTACTGTTACGGAAGTCCCTGACGGAGCTGTAATATCCCATGACTATTACTCAATTGAATTACTCAATAGAGAATTGTACACATTCGATCAATTAATGTAGAGTAGGACTGATGTCAATTGTACCTAACCCAAAATTTGCTGCTACTTTGGCAGAATTCGTATACAACTTCTGTCATCATCGACCTTCATACTAATATTAAAAATGCGAAAGTGTATTTGTTTGTTGGGTTCATGTTGGTTAATTGGTTGGTCCTTCAATCGCGCCGCAATAAAGCATCGGATCGACTTGATTTTTGGCATGGGTATAGTTGAGCACTTGGAGAGTGACACTACTTTTAATTCCGGAAATTAAAAAAACTTATTCCCCGCGGGCGAAGTCGCGGGCATCAGCTACTAGATACATACTCGTATCTTAAGCCTTACTAATATATCTAAGTGGTTTCACAATCAGCGTTTCATCTGTGTTTCATAAAGATCTACCATCCTCTATACATTGGTAGAGAAGAAACAAAGGCCCCATTTCTTTGTCATACTACGAGTACTACCAAGGTACTCCCTAGTCCCTTTTTCTGTCCCTATGTTTATTTTCGGTTAGACACTTGTAAGAGTACTTGTCTCTGATTACAACACGTAACAATCGCCGCACCCTTCGCTAGGGGTTTGAGTGTTGACTGTAGAACAGGTACGATGGAGGTACTTCCGTTCAAGTACCCAAACGACACCTCATAAAAAATTAAATTAGAGTGAAAAATTAGCATTGTTACTTTTTTTATTCCACTACAAGTTAGCCCTTAACTGCGATCTCACGTGTTGGTAAGTGATGATGCAGTCTAAGATGGTAGCGGGCTAACCTGTTAGGGGTATGGCAGTTATATTAAACTCATAACCCTAGTCGGTTTCTACACGGCCTCGTACCGGAACGCTAAATCGATTGGCGGTACGTTTTTGACGGTAGGGTGGTAATAAGCCACGGCCGAAGCCTCGCACCAGACAAAACTTGACAAAGAAAAAGATGTTCAACTTTTGTTATTGTTTACTGTTACTGCGTTTTTATTTTTGTGTTTAGCTTTATAATAAGTAATAGATATTCCACCTACATATTAACATGGTAAATTGAACTGTATTGTCTGTCCGTCGGTTTATAAAGTAATAAGTAGTATAATGTTTTGAAACAGTAATTATTATTGCCATTGAGCTATGTACATGTAATAGGTAACCTACTAGCTATTGAAACGGTCTACATAAAGCAGCATCGATGGCTAATGATTGGAACCCTGGTGTCGGCACCGGCGGCGTGCGATCATAACTATTACCAACTACATTAATTGATTGTATTATAGGTATTTATTTAGTTACATTAGTATTTAGTTAGTTACAATACGACCCTGGGAAGATGGCAGCTTGCTGTGGCCAACAAGCAGCCATACCTCATGTACAGATCCAGGTAATGAGGTGACTTCTCCAGGAGTCCGGGACGAGCCCTATGGGCATCGCACAAGGGAGGCACTGATTGCGTTCTTCGGAGATCTCGGAGCCTCCCAAGCCCAACATCCGTTAAAGTCGGCCACCGGGGGGGTTTTAGTAGGTAGAAATCCTACATAACCCGATTTCGCCCGCAGGAAGTCGGTCCCCCCGTCAACAAAAAAAAAGGTATTTATTTAGTTACGTACAAGCATTTGGGGTTTATTGAATTGAATGCGATAGGTATCAGCAGGTCCAGCATCACCTATAGAATAATATTGACTAACTTATTGATCAACTATTGATGCCCGCGATTTCGTCCGCATGGATTGAGGTTTTGTGGTTTCCGCGGGAACTCTTTAATTATCCGGGAAAAAGAAGTCTATGTAGTCCTAGTATATTCCAGAGTCCAGACTATAATCTGTCTGATCTAAGTTCTGGCGTGATTGGTAGTTAAATAGATACGTGCACTATCCAATACTTTGGTCACTAATTATACTTAAAAGCTTTATCTTGTACCTACATGCAAAAATATGTTGTTAAAAGTATCATTAGAACTGATATAGCTATAAATAGAAGATAGTTTTATAAAACTGTATCGTGATTCGTGCCGCACGCGGTTTCGCGGAAATCTGAAATTGCTTGCCATCAAAGAAAATGGAAAAACTTTGAGCGAGCTAGCTACATGTTATTTCATGTGTAATTTCCTCCGTGTCAGCCTTTGCTGTCAGCATACATGGCGTGATAAAGCCTAGTGGAATAAAAGTAAAACCAAGGTCCTAGTAGTGTTTAATACGCCAATTTTTTCATTTTTTAGAAAACATATACCTATTTATACTTATTTTGTCTGTTGGATACAGAGGCAGAAAACTGACCGAGGCTACTTTTTCTCCCGGAGAAGACCGGAAATGAAATCCACCGACCACCACCATCCAACCGACCTAATATGCAACCACTGAATTAAATCATTACAGGAACTCCGAAATCTCTACTAAGGAGTTAGTTATAAGCGACTCTGAGTGCGGCAGTATGTCAGAGATTCCATCTAATCCATTATAAATAGGTTAAAAGAACTTAATGCCAAACAGGTAGAGGCATCGTCGTAGACTGCTGTTTAAAATACATACTTGAAACTTGAAAGGCTTTTAAACTATGAAATGAAATGGTTTATTTATTTCACGTACAACTGGTATCAAATATGATAAGTCAAGACTACCACCTACAAACCTACAAACTTATGTCTATAAAACAGTATATTAAATCAAACAATGTTCTGTATTTAGATCGAAATTTGACCCGCCCTAGATGCGTATTTTTTAACCGACTTTCAAAAAAGGAGGAGGTTCTCAATTCGGCGCGTATTTTTTTTTTTAATGTATGACGGTGCAAATCTCCGTAGTTTCTGAACCGATTTGATTTTTTTTTTCTATCAGTATTTTGAGGAAGCTCTCGAGGTAGAAATAAAAATTATTTTTTGCTTTAGTGTGGCGTTGGAAGTCGGTTTTTTGGAAATATTTCTTTTTTTAATTTAACCGACTTCCAAAAAAGGAGGAGGTTCTCAATTCGGTGCGTATTTTTTTTTAAATGTATGTTACCGCATAACTCCGTGGTTTCTAAGCCGATTTAAAAAATGTTTTTTTCAGTCGTTAGAGGAAGCTCTCGAGGTGGTCCCATAAAAAATTCTGACTCCAAATCCTCAACACTGACTTTAAAAAGTTAGAATAAAAATTCTTTCCCAAAAATCGACTTCCAACGCCACTGTAAAGTAATGTTAAATAATTTAAATAACTGTTAAATAATTTTTATTTCTACCCACTATGTTGAAGTCGGGCGGGTATAACAAGGATAAGCAAAGTTGACGCATCAGGCTCACCCGACTTCAACATAGTAAGTAGAAATAAAAATTATTTATTACTTTACAGTGGCGTTGGAAGTCGGTTTTTTGAAAAGAATTTTTATTAGACTTCAAAATGAGTTATAAACATAGATCACCGAATTCTTGATACGTGATGCTAAAACCTTACACTTAATTCATAGCATTACTGAGCTTTAGGTCCGAGTTCCGACTGAATCGTGAACCCGTGGAAAGCGAAAACTCCTTAGCATATTGACATTGGAAATGACCCGCCTGGCTATAGCTTCCTCATGTCATAAATTATGCACATTACACCATGAACACGAGACCCGTGCCTACTGAGCGGACCTGCATTATTCAATACAAAAACAAGACAAAAAAGCGTATAGCTTTAATAGCGCTTTGATATCAGTTACATAGATATTCGCTAAAGATTCCTTTTGATTCGATTTATGTAAATAAAATTATTAGTAGGTAGTGGTAGATTTTTATTTTATCTTTTTAATTACTACGTACGTAGTTTTAATGTCTCTTTTATTTCCGTGTACTTACTTGTGTACAATAAAGATTTAATAGTAATACTTTTCTATAATAATTTGTTTGTATGAAGTAAAGATTACACATAGGTATAATATGAGAAACTTTTTGCTTGATAAATGACGCAGATATAAAATCGCGTGTTCCCTCATTCATAGATACAGGGCAAGTTGATTTTCTGCTAAGGTACCACCATTCTGTGATATATGTGTATTTTTATACTCACCTATTTGTCTAGCGAAGATTCAGTTTAAGGTAAAATAGCCACAATATTTCCCTAATCAGTTCCTATGTGGTTCTAAAACACTTAATAAAACACCTAGTTTTTGTAAGATATAAGCCTTTCGCTGTGACTAAATGAGATCTAAAACCTTAAAAAATAAAACTAAATCTAGCTAGGAATCAAACCGAGATAATTTAGTTTATGTTACACTTGCTGATGTTACAGTTTCTTCCCCGTCGTTTAAGTTATTTTTGATTCCCCCGGGAACTCCTTAATTTTCCAGGATAAAAAGCCTATCTCACTCTCCAGGTCCTCAACTATACCCTTGCCAAAAATCACGTCGATCCGTTGCTCCGTTGCTCCGTTGCGGCGTGATTGAAGGACAAACCAACAAACAAATACTTTCGCATAAATTATAATATTAGTATGATAATCAGAGAGGTTGCCAGTGAAATTTTTACAAGCGGTAGAAAAAATCTAAGAAAATATTAAAAGGAATAGTAATGCTGATGGCTTCGTAACAATCGTTTATGGTAATAACAATAAGCACTAGTCCAAGAATCCAGAGCCGTTAAACCAGTTAAACCAATAAAAAATAAGGACTAGTCAATCCCTGATGCGGTCCATTCAGGAAGAGCGGTCGCAGAGAAAGCGGGCTGATCTATCTCCAGTCGATCCCATACCTAGATCGGCCGGCCTGCGGTCAGGGCGGGTCAGGGGGTTAGCTTTCAGATAAGCTTTATCTAAATATCGAGTGCCTTTCTAGTATTGCTCTAACTTTATAGAGACATCGGCATTACGTGCTGTTGCAGCATCTCTTTTAGATCATCGTCTAATATAGCTACATTACGTGCCAGCCAGGTGGGTTACTCTTACTACCATCGCTTGAAACAGTATTATTTATGACAGTTTTATGTCACGTACCTTGACGTCCCTAAAATAAGGATTATTATTCTAAAACACGACCGTCAATACGACTAGTACGGGTAGTATGCCCCCAGGTTTATTAGTGCAGCCAAGCGCTAGTAAATTGATAAAAATTCTTTCCAAAAAACCGACTTCCAACGCCACTGTAAAGTAAAAAATAATTTTGATTTCTACCCACTATGTTGAAGTCGGGCGAGCCTGATGCCTCTATTTTGCTTATCCTTGTTATACCCGCCCGACTTCTACATAGTTTTTGATAGGATTTGGAGTCAGAATTTTTTATGGGACCACCTCGAGAGCTTCCTCTAACGACTGATAGAAAAAAAAATCAAATCGGTTCAGAAACCACAGAGATATGCACCAACATACATTTAAAAAAAAAAATACGCGCCGAATTGAGAACCTCCTCCTTTTTGGAAGTCGGTTAAAAATAAGTATAGGATAGTTAGCATTAGTAATTTGTATCTCTCCCGTCTTTTATCTAATCTGTGTTATTTTTTGTTACAGTTTCTGGTTACTTGGAGGATGTTTTGACTATTGGTAAGTTATTTACCTTATTTTTTCCGATTCAAATTCAAATTCAAATAATGTTTAATCAATATAGGTAGGTACACTACACTTATTGCCGTCTAGTTATTTATAAAATATAATGGTGATAAACAGCTACGAGGGTTCCAAATGCATAAAAGTCTAGTTTTGTTCCAAAGGGTTGTCTGTTACAACCGGTGGATACAACCAGTAGTAAATTATTATTCTCCTACAGTAAATTTTGCACGCCTTTATTTGGCAGATTGTGATAATATGTACCATCTTTATAACATCTCAATTATTACTTAAAATCATGCAATTAATGAATAAACTAAAAACTACCTACTAGAAACTACAGTGTCAATTTCACCAGTTCTGATACTGACTACTGAAATCCGATAAGGAAAGGCACACGAAAAGAACCGATAAGACGCACGTAGGTAAGCGCCGTACCTCTAACAGGTTAACCCGTGACCATTTTTACTGTTTCATCACCACCAGGTGAGATCCTAGACAAGGGCTAACTTGTAGTAGATATTTAAAATAAAAACCTAAAATATTTGGCAACCCGCTTTTAAACCTTTAAGCTTTAGATCTGAATTCCGGATGAACTTTATACCAGGGAAAATTCAGAAATTATAAATTCCCAAATTGACCCTGGCGGGTATCGAACCCGGGACCTCCGTACGTTATCATGTTGTGTACCACATGACGTTTTGGAAAGGCTGGTTCTCTTGGATGGTCTTCGCTGGTTGTGATTGCCTCCTTATGGATTATAGCCATAAAAAGTGGGTTACACATCCTCCAGTTTTGTGGTACAGTTATGTTTAACGATCCGACATCGCTCGCATAAGAAGCACGCATCTGCATATGCAATTGGCGATATGGTGTTATTGTGTTCTGTTCTCAGATCACGCGTAACCCACTGACTCCGCGGCAGCACTGTTACAGTGGGAAGTAGGAACGGTGGTAGGCAGAGGACGGAAAGATCACTTCAATACTAATGTATTATATTAGCATAACTTTACCTAACGGGATTGTCCCGGGCCGAATTTGGTTCAAATAAAGGATGATTCATATAGCCCAAGGCTTGCCACGTTACATTAACTAATTGAAATATAACGGGAGGACAATTTTCCATTTTATCGGGAAGATTCAGGGATCCATTTGCGAAATATTAAGCTTTATAGTGTCCCTCCCCCTCCAGCTAAAGGGTTGTTTTAGGATGAAAAACCTAAAAAGGTGCGTGGCCCGACACGCGGATTTTCTTCCATAAATCATTCAATTACGTTGTTCTTCCGACAGTCGACAGCCCCGGGGCAATCTAATGTGTTTCTCTCCTTATATCCGATATCCTACGTACTCGTAGTTATATTAAAACGCGATATAGTGTTTGTTTGTTGATTTCTGCCGCCTCGGAACATTGGATTGACGAATTTTTGCCTAGAAATAGTTAAACACATATAGACATAAATCGACTGAAGTACTTAATAAAAGTTGTCTGTATACTTTCACATTAATTATATAAAATAAATAAAACATGAAGTGCTTTTAACCAACTGACGAATTTCCATAATTCCATATTTGCTAGTATTTAGTAAGGTACCTAGGTGTTACTCTAGTAACCTACTCTACTTACATTTAGAATTAAGTACTCATATGTTTATGTATAAGTTATAACTGTATGTCATAATAAAGTGTTGTAATTTAAAATTAAGTACATTTTTTGCCACTACGAAATATATTCGAATAATTTATTTACTTAATTAATTCAGCATGCTCAGTAGTCAGTAGGATACGTGTGGAAATATAATGACAGATTTAGGTGACATACAAATACTTGACCTTAATTTATTTAATTAGTTAATTGAATCATTAATCATTAATGTTCTGGCAATTAAATGTCCTTCACATAATGACTAGATACAAAAAAGATATGCGCCGAATTGAGACCTTCCTCCTTTTTTGACAGTCGGTTAAAAATTAATATTATAATTATGGCTGGGCGCACACTAGCGCATTCCCTCTCTCCTATGAGAGTGGAGGCCTGTGCCCAGCAGTGGGACGTTAATGGGCTGTAGTGGTGGCACACTAGAACATATCGCCTAAGCGGTAGTAAGGTAAGTCTCTCCAGCAGTCATAGCATCGAAAGATGTAATCCCACAAGCTTTAGCTGCTGAAAAAAGCTCGATCGCTTACATGTATGCTCACTACAACCGTCTACTAAGTATTTCCTTTTTATTTATTTGATGATGACTGAGGATGTCTGATCTAAACAATCATTCGTCTCCATCGCCGATTTGTGACTTTGAGTTCTTACTTATATTACTCGTATAATTCATCGACCAATCAGCCTGTGTGCGGTCACTCTATACTCACTCTATACTCTATACTATACTTTGTTTATTTCATATAGGCATATAGGGCATACCTAGATCGTCGGGCTAGGAGATTGATTGGCGAAAATTCACCTCTTCTGGCGAAACTCCAAACATTGGATCACCGCCGAAAGGTAGCCGGCCTGTCGGTATTCTGTAGGATATATTATTTCGGTGAGTGCGCTCAGGAGCTTTTCGATCTTGTACCTCCTTCACCTTTCTACCCAGAGTTTCCACCCCTATGTCGTCAACGTTCCACCCACACGCACGAAGCGCTTTGCGTCTTCATTCCTTATTCGTATGGCTAGGGTCTGGAACACTCTACCAAAAACTGTGTTTCCAACCAATTAAAATCCGGGTATCTTTAAATCAAAAGTGAATAGGCATCTAGATTCTAGGCAAGCGCGTCCCATCTTAGGCCACATCATCACATCCCATCAGGGGGGTTACTATCACTGCTTAAAGCACTATTATTTTGATATTGTTTCGACAAATCCTACCATGACGCCCCTAAAGTAAGCTTGTTAGAACATTGTTTTCCTAAACAGTTTTGTGACGTCATTACGCAAATCATTCACTCAATTCGTACCATGAAGTGTTTTTTGAGAGCTAGCATTATTGTATTACGTAGGATTTACGTCAAAGGAGACTGAACAAACACAGGCCATGCTTGTGTCAGAAGATAATTATTTTCATAATTTAAGTTTAATTTTTTAATTCAGTTTGGCACAAAAAACAAAGTGCTGCCTATCCCGAGATTTTTTCATCATTTTAAAAGTACTCCAATTGTATTTGTAAAACCAGACTCCATTTTTATCCGTAGACATACCTTGTGATGTTATTGTTGAAATCGATGAAATAAAAACGGGCGGTAATCGACTTTTAATCGATTAAAAACTATCATTTTCATAGTATTATAAAAAAATATCGATATTTATTTGCAAACCATTTTGATAGAATCGACTCAACTCGGTGCTAGTTGAAACACTTGCAGGTTAGTTGTCTGTGGTTTTTGCTTACTGACATTTTTGCTATTTTCGACAGCAAAGGTGATTCGAATTTAGATATTTTATTCCCATGCCGTTGTCTTGTACGTCGAGTTGAGATAAAGTATATTATTTCCTCCGTTGGCGTTAGGTTTTATTTTAATCTTGCTAGATATTTATTTCTCATTTCCTTAAAATAAAAATATTGTAAGTAGAAATATTTGTAACTGAAATAAAATCAATATTGGTTTGAACAATAGTTTTCTTTTTCCTTAAACAATGCAATGTACAAGATTGTAATAATCTTTCTAATACCTACCTAAAAAAGGGCCTACTTTTTATATAAGTAAGTACCTACCTGTGCAGTGTGCATGTTTTCTTTGTAAAAACGCAATGTTTTGGTAGTTTCGTTGTACTAATTTTATTTTTGCAGTTCTTGCTATCAATAGCCCAACTACAGTTTAAATAATAGTTACTTACTCAACCTAGTAATGTCTCAGTAATTATTAACGAAGCATATATTCCAGAGCTAGGGACCTAGTACACTAGTTCGAATAGCTGGTAGGCTTCTGGTAGGTATAGGTAAGCGTTGTCTATTAGCAAGGTCAAAGTAATACTCACTGGTACTGTTAAAGACATTATTTAAAAATATAAATACAATGGCACCTTATATATCTTCAAATATTGATTCATTGGCAATAACTATTTACTGGTTTTACCATAGGCAGCAGTAGAACCGTCCTGGTGAAGTGTGGTACCTACTACCATACCTAACCTAACCTTTTACATAAAATTGTTTTTCTCAAAAACTGGGAGGAATAAATTAAAAATTGTTTTTGTTTATGAAAGTAGGGTTATCAAACTTTATTTTAAGCAAACTTTTATCGAGACACAAAAATATTTGTTAATAGCCCAAACTCCATATAGTTTTGCTCAGTCTCCTTTAGCAATCATAAAAAAGTTACTTTCTTGCGACGGATCAACAACGAATTAACTTTATAAACAAATAAATAGGAAATTGTGGGGATTTATAATATACTTACTTAAGTGAATATTGGATTACGGTAAGTTGAGAATTGAGATATCTAATAAAAAAGAGAGTTATTTAATTTTCCAAAATGTATTTTTATTAAGTTAGGTTATTATTATTATGGGGTTAGCTGCTGATAACTATGAAAGGTAAAAAAGAAACTCAACTGCAGCCGACGAGGTACCGGGTTCGAGTCCTGGGTCGGGCCATAATTAAGTACTTATTGGGTTTTCTGACTAGAAATTCTCATAGCCCGGAGTTAGGAAGTTGGCGGTGTTTCACTCCCGTGGCTCGGAGAGCACGTTAAGCCGTCGGTCCCGGTTATTATCACTAACATGATGATAGTCGTTAAAGCCCGCCAACCCGCATTGGAGCAGCTTAGTGGGTCTAAGCTCTAATTTCCTTTCTCCTATGAGAGTGGAGGCCTGTCCCCAGCTGTGGGACGTTAATGGGCTGTAGCGGTAGACTGGAAAGCACAGCGTTGGACAACTCCCCACTAGGTGGGCAGACTATATCAAGCGTGCAGCTGGGAGCTGCTGGAAACCAGCGGCACAAGACCGTGCTCTGTTGAGATCCATGCAGGAGACAGCAGTCCAGCAGTGGACGTCTATAGGTTGAGGCGACGACGACGAAAAGTTTTAAAAATTCGAAAAAAATAGTAAACAGTGCCCTTATTATGGTGTTCCACTTGTTCAGAAAGATCTTAGTAATTAAAAAGAGAATAATAATTAATTGAATGTGATGTGAATTGTGATGCGATTATTTCCAGATGGCAAGTGATTACGAAATTTTCGAGTTTCTAGAAACTGAAAATACTAATTTAAACGCATCTACGAAGCTTCGGCGAAGACTTTTGCGTGAGCAGTCAAATCCATTATTAAATCTAGAGGAGACAGAGTTTGTTAGACGCTACCGACTAACAAAAGTTCAAACACAAAATCTCTGTGATGAAATCAGACCGTTATTTAAACTTGTAAATAATTACTTTCGACCAGCCTTTCCAGTCTTTGTGAGCTCCATCACCCTGCGAATTTAGGATCTCTGCAATCTCTTTCCATTTTTGTTTGGAATATTCTTTAGCTTGCAAAGATCGATTGTAGGCTACGGCTATATCTTTATGGGAATTTAAATATTCCCATAAAAGGTCTAGCTGCCGCCCCGAAACTCTTCGACTTCTGACGCTGCAAAAAAGTACACACAAACCACTTGAAATGCAGGAACCATTAACTGCACTGCTGCTGCACCACAAAACCTATCCGAACATACCGCCTAGCGCCACAATTTCACCAGTATTTTTTTGTTTTATCCATGAGAGCAATTAACACACAATTATTATACTTACTCGAGGCCCGACATATTAATAATAAGTAATTTATTTATTATTTATTAGTTTTTTATTTAAAAAGTTTCAAACGAATTTGTTTAGGTATTTGACATAATCAAATTTTCAAATTCAAACTACTATCGCGCCTTGTTTGACATTTAAAACAACCGTTTCGTTTTACACCATGGTAAGTTAAGATTTTTGAGTTAATTTTTAACCTAACAGAAAAAGAGCAAACAAACAATTATTATTTTGTTTAAGATAACATTAAAAAACATTTTGTTCATTTATTGCACTTTATAAAGGTATAATCACTATGTAAAGTTATAATATTTAATTTAAAATAGGTATATCAACACTGTGTTATATAAGCATGAAATGAAACGCGATGCAATTGAGATAGCGCTATAGAAAAAATATAGCTACATCTCGCTTACTCTGAAAGCAATGAATAGACAATGGTAGAGTATCATTCGTTCTTGCCATCATGTCTAAAAGAGTAAAACTATGATAACTTTGTGATGTCATGGTAGCTTTCTCAGTAATATTACAAAGAGATTGAAACAAGATGTTCCTGTATCATAATGGTTTTCTAAATGTTGATAGTAACCGCCCAGGTGTGATTGTGGTCAAGCGTAAGCCTATAATGAATAAAAATTAAAAATCTACACCACGATGCCTCACATTAACGTAGGTATACGTGAGCGTGACGTTTTGTTTTGAGTATATTAACTCACTGTTGGACATATTTTGAGTTTTGCATATTCGATCGGCCATCTTCATCATCCATGTACTTTCAAAGACATTTTTAAGAAGAATATTGTAATAAGGTAGGATCATTCAAATAGGACGAATCAAAAGTCAAAACGAATAGGTGCTTTACCAAGAGTCTAGAACCTAATTTTCTTAATTTTGACTTTTGTCAGTTGCTGGCTATGGGATAGGTACTTGTAAGCACGTAACTAGCAATGCGTCAAGTTTTATACGCTACTTTTAAGGGCACTTTTATGTAACCTACCTCACATAATCTTTCACTGAAATGGACCATTGTGACACAAACATATTGGACTTTATCACAAGGGGATAGGGCTTTAAATAGAATTAGTACGTAATGAGCTACTTTCTACACGCCTTTTGAATGAGTTATCAGTTAATCTGGCTCGTCAGAATGGGTCTGTACACCTCTTTTGGTTTACTAGGTAGCTCATACTACTTACTAGGGTTGTCACTTGCCAACAAACTGCATTTTTATTGGGCACTATATAACCTACGATTATAAGCTTGATTAGCCGATGCCCGCGACTTCGTCCAAATTGATTCAGGTTATTTCAAATTCCCGTGAGAACAGTTTTTCCAGAGTAAAAAGTAGCCTACATCACGGTCCAGGTTCTCAAACAAAAAATCAACTCGATCCGTAGCTACTAGGTTTGTTTTGGAGCTACGGATACGGGTGCTGCAAACAGACAAACGAACAAACACACTTTCGCGTATAATTGCCAAATGCCTACTACGCGCAGTTCTAAACTTCATTCTAATTTCATGATGATATTGAATGCGCATTATATTATTTCATGTATATAATTGTACCTAATTAAGTCGCGAAAAGAAAAGTTGATAATGGAGAAAAAAATTTGACAGCCCTATCCCAACCATATCGGTGTACTTAAGGATCGATGTACTGTAAAATGTAAATAAGTTTACCTTGATCGTTGCGCTCATTTGACTACTGATAAGTTACGTTACCTGCTGATAGGTTTATACTTTATACCGCAACCATTGTTATTTAGTATACGCACCTCCAACGGTGAAGGAAAACATCCTGAGGAAACATGCCCGAGAGTTCTTCATAATGTTCTCGAAGGTGTGTGAAGTCTGCCCGTTCGGACTTGGCCAGCGTGGTGGACCAAACCGAAACTGTTACCTTGACTCTCTGGCGCAGTGCTGTGCGCAGTTGTCTTCGATCCCCGACAGAGTCAATTTGGGAATTTATAATTTCTGAATTTTCTATGGTCTGGCCTGGGGAGGCTTCTGCCGTGGCAAACACGTGCCGCCAAGCGATTTAGCGTTCCGGTACGATCATACAATGCCGTGTAGAAACCGATTAGGGGTATGGGTTTAATATAACTGCCATAGATTAGCCCGCTACCATTTTAGGTTGTATCATCACTTACCATCAACTGAGATCGCAGTCAAGGGCTAACTTGTAGTGGATAAAAAAAATCGAAAGGAGACTCGTTCTCAGTAATGAGCCGGAAATGGGTTGAAAACTTGAAAATGATTAACCATTGGAACTTATCACCCACTAACGTTACTATATTAACCGTTAGCGTCAGTCCATTTCTTTCATAATGGAGTCAGACAACTGGAAATGTACTACACAGCTATTATCTTTAATTGAAGCCCGACCGATATGCAAATGTTTTGATCTGCTGTATAATAATTATAGATGAGTGTCATAATTAAATTTAACATAGTCAATAAGTAGGGCACTAATGAAATGTTTTTTGTTTATTTGACTTGCGATAGTCTTGATAAAATACGAGTAAGTACAATTACGTCATGTACTATTTGAAGTTGGTCCCCCATTTCTAGGTTTTTATTTCCATGTTTTGCCTGTTGGACTCTGAATTCTTTTCCTACCGTGATGAAATAGCCCAATTTTCGCATTTCGTCCGCGTGGAAGGTTTTTTTGATTCCCTTAATTTTTCAAGCTAAAAAGTAATGTCCTTCCCCGGGATGTAACCCCTTTCTATTCTTTACTGTATACCAAATTTCATCAAAATCGGTTGAAAAGATCGGTCGAAAGAAGCGTAGCAGACGGCCAGACACACTTTCAATATTATCAGTAAGTATGGATTAGCTTTAGATAAGTAGGTACTGGATGATGTTCTATTCGTAAAAACATTGGTACCTCACAACCTATCTAAATGTGACTTGCCAATTAAATTTTTATATCTAACTCTATGGTGACTTGCATTGAAAAACTCAACTTCTAACAATTACGCTATGTCAAATCCAACAGACCCTACAGAGCTAAAGTCCATACCTGTCCTCCAAACAATCATCTCAAGCAGATGGCCGGTGCAATGTATAGTGACGCAACGGTTCCGCTTTCCGGCGCCTGCGTCCGATTCCATTGCGCACACTTTCCCGCTGCGCACGCGCCGGCCGATTACCGTGTTAGATTTATCGCTGATACCGTGTTAATTGCCTGAGTGTGTTTATAATATGCAAATTGTTTGTAAAAATTGCCTTACAAGTGGATTGTGGATATACTTAGGCTATGGTTATCAATTACCATGGTGTGCCGTCTTCGAAATGAAAGTGCCTGCGGTTCAAATCTTCTTTATTATTTTGATTTGCTATGAGCCTAGTCCATAAACTTCTGTAGGTATATCTATCTACCTATCTAGTATCTACCAAACACTTGCGCCTTTGCACTTTACGTCACAGATTTTGAGGTTGTAAAAGATTATAAGTATAACCTTAAAATCTTTTCAGTTTTATTTGTACTAAAGAAATTTTAAAAAGTCAATTAATAGTGGGTACTGGACAGACCTCCTATCTAGTATCTCTGTAAGAGATCTCTTACCTTTCTACTCCGTCTTTATTTTTTCTGGGATCTTTTCTTTTTTCCACGCGAGCCTTGATCAACTGATATATTTACTTACGCCAGTTTTGTATTAAACAAGTTATAATAAGCCTACGTTTCCAATGAGCACAAATCATAAGATTAACTAGCGGCGCTACGATCGTAAAGTACACGTAATTAACACCTCCAGGAGTGCCAGCCTTTGATTACACCTCTAAAAGTTTCTGGTACATCAGTCTATAATCTATGTCTACACTCTACAAGTGTACAGTCGACTCCGAGACGCCGTGTTGACAGCTCATTCGGATAGTTTATAGCGCCAATTACCACTATTCCGATGCTATTTATGTGCGGCTCAGGCTTGGGAACTTGAAGTACTGCTGTTTCCATTTTAATTATTAGAGCTTCATCATGATCCTCTAAAGACTGTTTATATATACTCGCAGTGACTGTTGCTGCCGATTCCATATGCGTGATAGTATCTTCTTAGATTATATTTTTTCAGGATCTAAAGTATGCTAATTAATCTAAGTCCATCTTAAGGATACATAGTCTGTATCCTACATATTATATCTACTTATTTATACTTACTTTACTGGACCGTGGCAGCAATATTTAAATAAGTGTGGAGAAGAGATATAATGGCTGACTCTATCTAAAGTTTATCGATCTCATCTGATGGTAAGTGATGACGCTGTCCAAGATTTTAACGGTCAACGGGTTAACCTGTTAGAGGTATGACACCTATGCCCCTACACGGCATCGTATCGGAACGCTAAATCTCTTGGCGATACGTCATTGCCGGAAAGGTGGTAACTAGTTACGGCCGAAGCCTCCCACCAGACAAAATAATATCATGATAATTCTAAAGAAAAAAAAATTTTTACGAGATATTTCACCGCGGTTAATTGCCTCATCTGGTGACAGAAGGGCTGGCTCATTTTTTGCGCAAAGGATCAGCCTGGCTGTCCAGCGCGGAAATGCAGCCAGCATTCTTGCCACCATTCCACGCGGGCATGATTTATATAGTAATTAGGTTAGGCTAGCTAGCATTAAGTTCTATTGTATTATTTTCAATAAAGGTTAAAAAAAAAAAAAAAAATCTAAAGAAGGTCATATTCAAATAGGTCAAAAATTCTTAATTGCAAAAAGGTCGCAAAATAGTGTTCGCAAAACGAGCCGAGACTTGGTATGTATTCTGCTTAAAAGTAACGGGAATGGAAGGGAAGTGATACAATAGTATAGTAAATAGTAATTGACTTAGTGAATTTGCACTTTTCCGTCCGTCCGTCAGTCCGTTCGTCTGTCAGAGCCTTATAACTTCTGAATTACTGAACGTAATTACTTCAAATTTAAATATTTATAATATGTAAACCGATGGCCTCCAGCCGAATATGGCGCTTAAAAAGTTATAAAAATCTTTATTTCAGGGGGGCTCTCATAGAAGCGAATATTGTAAAATATTTTTTATAGCGTTGATATCGGTACGGTATCGAGTTGCGGTGTATCATTTTAAAGATAATTAAGAAATTGGGAATAGAGTCCAAAAATTTTTTTAAATTTTTTCCCTATAATTGACTAAATGGGGGGCTTTCAAAGTGGAAATTTTCTAACGTCCAAAGTTGACCTCAGAACTCTCAACTTTCTGAAAGGCTGAGCCTGAAACTTGATCAGTTATTTGAATTATATTATTATCCTGTACTTGAACAACAAATACTAAAATTAGATAAATATTATAAGGAAACGAAATTATTTAATTTTTAATGAGCTTCAGTATTTTTAACAGAACTTCACAATGATGTCAATAAATGGCACTCTGTAAAAGTTTATTCGTTTGTCCTTACAAATAATAGACATTAGGGCTGATTCTGTATAACACAATCTCTAAACTATAATTTAAAATATAATTTTGAAACCTTCACGTAATATATAGGCTTTTAGGACACATTTTGTTTCGATGAAGTGATCAATCACAAGATGTAACATGCTTTTAACATGTCACCCCAAATATGGCGTATTTAATAAAGAATAGCAGAGTGACGCAAAGAGTGCAGTATGCTGTATCGGGGGTATTATAATATTATCTCTATGATGGGGGGAAACTGGAAGCGAAAGCGACGCGCTGCGTAACCAGTACGAAGGCCGCGGCCGGTTGGAGAGCGATCCGCTGAATAGCTGACCTAGGAATCTTCTAAACTCGCGGATATGCTAGGCAGTGTTAGGACTTAGGAGAAACATAAACAAAAGGGCTTTTTCTCATCAAATATAGTGCCACAAACTTATCTGTCCAGACTCCAGGTGACAGCGCCGCTAGTATATATGAAAATTCAAATAAAAAAAAACTAAACAGGTATAAAAATTATTTCCAATTATGGCCACCGGGACAGATAAGTTTTCGGGACTATAAGTTAATGCCTGTTTTTTTGTGCTAAAATATATTGATATTTAGTTTTGAGAATAATCTGATTAAAGATGAATTCAAGGATCTATTAATTCGCTATAATTATGATTTACCTAATTTTTAGAAAACAGTAATGACGGAAATCCACTGATTTCTTTGAAAATCCTATGATCCTCTCTGTTCATGATGATTGATTATGAGTTAAGTACTAGATGATGCCCTCGACTTTGCCCATGTTAATTAAGGTTTCTTGATTCCCTCGAGAACTCTTTAATTTTCCGGGATAAAATGTAGCCTATGTGTTAATTCAGGGTATATGCTATCTTACTATCTATATTCTGAAGCCAAAAAGTGACATCGTCTATCATCGCCAGAGGGCATCATCTAGTCAATCAATAAAAGTCCTTGTGCAAGTGGGCCTAAGTCCGCGCCTCTTGACCAGTCGACAAGCAATTATAAAATTAAAACGATACGCTAAGTAATTTCCAATAATTAAAATTGTTAAACAATGAGTGTTATTACGGATAGCCTTGTAGATTAAATTTATTAATGTCCGTTGCATATTGCACAAAAACATAATTGAACAGTAACACTTAATATAAGTACCTACGTGTCAACTGCCAATTAATAAAAGTCACACTGCAGAGCGCGTTAAATGCATTTAATCAATTAGTTACATTTTAATATAAAGGTTCGCCGAGGTCGGCCACTCTGTCTGGTTATAATATTTTGTTTGTTAAACTAGGGCTGTGGTGGTAGTGGCTTGATTTAATTTAAATTATAATCCGCCATAGAGTTGGGTTGGTTTGTTATTACGAGTAAATAGTAAATATAGCTAAATGGGCACCTACAATAAAAAAATGTTAAAATATATATATCCTATATATTTTAAATTTTTTTTAATGTATATAATATTTATTTATTAATATGTACACCCCTCCCGCTTTCTTTTAAAAGTTTCCTCTGCCCTAAGATTGCATGTTTAAGAAATCGCTGATTAAGCGATAAGGCCGCCTGTTGTGCCGTATCCATTAATTTGATTGTGTTTGTCTTTTTATTTCTTTGTGTACAATAAAGTATAAATTACTTTAATTTTACTTTACTACCCCAGCAAATGTGGGAACTGGGAGCTATCTATTCACAGTTGGTTCCATAGTGAACATGAAGCTCAAGCATTTATGGTATTCTTTATCTTTTGCGATAAGCAAAAGAGAGGTACCCAATCAAAAGTGATTGCAGTCGTTACTTTCACGTAGATAACACCGTAGGTGGTAACTTTTTTGTCTGGTGGGAGGCTTCGGCCGTGGCTAGGTAGTACTTACCACCCTACCGGCTCAGACCGTGTCCGTGTACGATGCCGTGTAGAAACCGACTAGGTGTATGGGTTTAAATATAACTGCCATACCCCTAACAGGTTAGCCTGCTACCATCTTCGACCGCATCACCATCTTACCATCAGATGAGATCGCAGTACAGGGCTAACTTGCAGTGGAACAAAACAAAACTTTGGCGCTATGTGATATTATGTCCAATTACCTACATACTGACTGTTGGAGGGGTGATAATGAAATTTTGCTGCACTAGTGTCTTAGTTAGAAAGTTGACAACCATGTATCAGTCGTTAGTCGTCAAGCAGTCGAGTCACGACTCGATTGGGTGACATTCGTAATCGGCCGATTTGCATACATTGAGTTAGTGGCTCATGGAAACACGAGCGACGACCGCCAACCGGGCTTCACTATGGAAACAATCGACTTCTTTATTGCGTATTGTTGATGAGTACTTGGGGATTAAGGTTTTAGGTCGCATGGTGCAAGTCGTGCTATTTTGGTGCGTATTATTTATGCTAAATAATTCGTAATAGGGTTTCGAGTCTAGTACGCGCGGGCTGAAGACTGAGAGAATTTCCCGCTCTCGGTTTTCTACTAGATTTAGCAATTTGCCGAGGTGCCAAGAAATCGTAATTTTTTGAGATTGTTTTTTATTTCAAAGAAACTTAATGGCTTTGCTCAAAGGTAGCTTGTGGATGATCGTTTCAGAGATTACACTTATTCAATTGGACCTATAGGTATATTTAAGACGTATGAAATATGAATACTTTAAATATTTTAACTTTTTAGTAAATTAAGTATATAAAAGTTTTTCATCATTCCATATAAGTAGCGTCCATCCCACGGCTATTATAGTATATTAACTTCCAAGCTAAATCGTGCAAAACAATTGTCGGCCATCTGTTTAATTGGCTAATTAATGTCTCAGTAAAAAAGTCCTGTTCATTGAACAAGTCACCACCCGGGGTTGCGTTCAGTTAACATCTTTCATTCGTAATCCATAAGCTAATCCACACACCATAAGTGTGACTGAAAGTATGTCTGTCTGTCGGTCTGTCTCTGTCTGCTAAGTTTTATATCCCATCTCTTTAAACGATTTTTACAAAATTTGGTATACCTAGGTTGCATGATAGGTACATCAAGGGGAAGACATACTTTGTAGCCTATTTTCTGTATAAAAGGAAAAGGTGACTGACTGACTGACTGATCTATCAACGCAAAGCTCAAACCACTGGACGAATCCGGCTGAAATTTGGCAAAGAGATAGCTGCATCCGCTTCGAAAAGATTTTTAAAAATTCAACCTATAAGTTTTAAAATAGTGGTTTGACTTGTGTTATCTACGCGGATAAAGTCGCGGGCAAAAGCTAGTGCAAAATAAAAGTGTTCTTACAGGATTTAAAAAAAATCCAAATCCAGGCGGCCCGAGTCGCGGGTATCATCAAATTATAATAATATCTCGTTATTCTTTCGCTATCACTATCATGAACTAAAATTTAATAAAACCTAGTTTTTTATTGCGAGTTGCGATATATGCTGTAGTGGACATACACCTGGAAAACAATAATTGTTTCGGAAAAGCGAAACGCTTGGTTCCCAAGTCACAAAGATCCTAAGTACCAGTGAAAGACTTATTTCAATAGGAACAAACACACAAACTTTACCTCTTCCTAATGTAATGTACAGTAGTTAGCGTAAAGCGTCGCAGATGTAAGAAACCCATACATCTGCCCTCACACATGGCTAGGACGGTAGGACCTCACCAGATGATGTAACATTTTCGATGCCTAAAAGTCATTTTAAGCATTTCATTTCAGTCATTTTCATTAGCAGTCATCTTTTTGGAAATCCTACCTACTACTGACCAAAGCCAGGGTACAGACTACAGATGAAATAAAAGTTACCTATTCCCGCGATACGATTCGCGCTGAATTCGCCTCTTCTGGACAAGGTCTTACTCGATAGTTATAGATATATATTATGTACTTATGTATGACGACCTTCGTGGCGCAGTGTGTAGCGCTGTTGCCTTAACGTGTGGAGGTCCCGGGTTCGATCCCCGGCAGGGTCAATTTGGGAATTTATAATTTCTGAATTTTCCCTGGTCTGGCCTGGTGGGAGCCGGGAGGCTTTGCCGTGGCTAGTTACCACCCTACCGGCAAAGACGTGCCGCCAAGCGATTTAGCGTTCCGGTACGATGCCGTGTAGAAACCGAAGGGGTATGTTTTTAATATAACTGCCATGCCCCTAACAGGTTAGCCCGCTACCATCTTAGACTGCATCATCACTTACCATCAGGTGAGATCGTAGTCAAGGGCTAGCTTGTAGTGGTTACAAAAACTTATATAGGTATTATGAAAGTGTAAATACAAGGCACGATACATTTTTAATCGGATCTTTTTATTATAACATCAATATAATGAACGACATCACGTAATTGCTTTAAATGCCTTTTTTTTTTATATCCACTACAAGTTAGCCTTCTAAAATTCAAAAGCATCTCGATTCGCATTGTTAGCATTCCGTATCGTAAATCTGGCAGTGTGATGGTAATCGCTGCCTTTACGTAAAAATTGGAGAATTAACGTTATTACGCCGAGTTACTACGTAACACGGGATTAAATGGATGGATTATAGCCATATTATAGTGTAACTTATTGCCCATGACTGTATAAGAGGCGCAGTTATATAATGTACAATATGACAATAACCATAAAACGAAAGATGATTTAAAAATTGATAGATGATTTGAATTGAAACATTCATTCATATTTGTATTTTCATACCACATCATTTACCTATTATATGTATAACCAATCAGGGGCCGTACTGCCAACGCTTAAAGTATTACTTAAGTAATATTACTTGAAATGACAGTTTGATGTCATGTACCTCGAAGTTCCTAAAATAAGGATTATAATATTTCTAAAACGCGAAAGTCAACAATTTAATGAAAAAATACGGCTTACGTTGGCACTAGGCAGTATGGCCCCAGTTAGAAATAACGTCTCATTAAAATTATCTACGTAAACTACACTAAGAACCCTATATTATGTTATATTATATTAAGAAGCCGTATTTTCAGTTCGTGTTTCGAAATTTTTACTTGTGAATGAAAACGAAAATTCAGAAATTATAAATTTCCTATTAGGTACCTAGACCCTGCTGGGACTAGTACTTGGCACCTATAAAACACAGAGCGTCAGGGAGGTCGTTAAAATCACGGGTTAAAATTGTCTTACCGCTTACCCGTTGTCCTAGGTGAGCGACAGAAGCGAAGCCACGCGATGCGATACGACGCCATATAAAATGACAGACGTATTTACGCGACAACGTAGGCCACGAGCTACTTGAGCTTGATAATGTCGCGTCGCGTCGCGTTGCCGCGTTTGTCGCTCACGTAGGACAACGGGTTAGCGGTAAGTAAATTAGACTTTAAATAGGTAAATAAATAATAATTTATTTCACAAAATTGAACAAAAGTATTGTAGACTTAGTTATTAAGACAAAAGTCTACAATAACAATGTATAGTCGGTCTCTGCAGCCTAATGTAGGATTCCCTGTGGCTAAGGCTGCAATGACTTTTATGTATTAAGTAGGTGCAGTGACTTTTATGTCTATTAGTATGAAGTAGGTGATTGTGGTAGGTACAGAGATACCACCGCGGTAACTACGCTGATGTACGCTGGACGTCTAACCGCAGTCGCTTTCATTGGATCAGGTTACTGTCTCTAGGATTCTAGGATATGAATTTCACGTGTAAACGTACACTACACATTCTACACCCGTTGGGTTTTTTAATCCACTACAAGCCCTTGACTGCGATCTCACCTGATGGTAAGTGAATATGCAGTCTAAGAGGGTAGTGGGCTTACTAATCATTATTATATCATTTACTTACCTAATCTTAAACAGTATACTGTATAGTGTTGTTGTTGTATATGTATATAAGCTTTAGCTTTTTATATATGTATAAGCTTTTTTCAGGAGCATATTTTTTAATTAATTAAACTCGTGTAAAGTCAAGTTTAAAATAGGTTGTCAAAAAATAGGTGTAAAGAAAAGCATATGCCTTACCAGTGCAGTAAAGTTGCATTATCAAATACAGAGTTTATATAGGGTAATGCGAGTTTACGGCACTGGTAAGGCTAAAATAGGCGCTCGAGTAAACACCGCGCCTCTGGTTTCTTGTAAAAATAGAGCGTAAATAAATAAAAGCTTGCTTTATTATGCAGTTGCCGCAACTCAACGAGTATCACGGCACAGAGTGGACAATGGACGTGACACATATTATTATGCAAGCATAGCTTTCATCGGCAGCATATCAGAAGTTTCGAATCAATTCGGATAGAGGCGGAGTCTAAATTAAATATTAAAAGTTTTTGTTTTTGCCCGTCCCAGCCGACACACTAGCCGAAAAAATCTAATTTCCCGTAACCGAAACTAATGGATAATCCGAAATAATTGCATATCCGTAATCGCATCTGAAACCGGTATAATATTATTTCTATCGTATCAGTATCCAGATCTGAATTTCCATATCCATAACATCCCTGCTTTCCATAGGTACTTAATTATTTACAAAAATATCCATGAATCACGAATAATTATAAAGTTCACATAATGGTGTCCCACATGGGTAGGTAGTGTTAGTTTAATATCTTTCTTCATGATACAGCAAAAATAATTTTAGATTTAAGATCAGAAAACGGCTGAACCATTTAAGGTTTAAACTTAAGCAAAGACAGATTTGGTGAAATTTTATGGGGTCGAGTCGACCACGGAACCGTGAATCACATCACACAACTACATGACATATATTATATATATACGATATACAGTTGTATATTTTATGGACCCATTGGTCCGGAACCTACGCACAGGGGAATAAATTCCTGCCACGTATCTAGAGCTTCAGTAAGCAGAGAATAAGTTTTGTTATGTTCGTTTCGCTCGCTTGCGCAAGTTCGCCGGAGTTCGCAAGTTACAGACGGAGGGCTAGAGAAAAGAGCCCAATAAATAAAACATTTGGAACTTCTGCTTTTGTACTTGAAACTTTTTTTGGTTATTTGTTAGTTTAGCCAACATAATATTACATTCTTGTCATTTTTATTAAGAAACCATTATTCCTTCCTTTTATAAAATTATATCAATAAAGCTAAATATCAAGTAGTGTGGAAAACTGAACGCATAAATGAACAAATCCGCCTCAAAATCATTACGTCTGGAAAGTAAAACAATATAGGTAATTTTAATTAAGTAAGTCACAAATAGAATAGGTAAATGTCAATACCGACATAGCACAGAACTGAATATAGCTACAGCAGCGGTACGACAGAATCGCCTATGATTGGCTGATTCTTTCTCGTTTTTGGCAATGCAAAGAAAATTACAAACTGAACAAAAAATTGGGATTGGGTAGCAATGTTACGATCATCATCACAGTTTTCAGGGCTGGACAAGAGTTGTGGAATATAAAATCGCTACAGTCTACATATCGGCCCATGCCAATGCCAATGAAAAGGCGGGCGGTGCGGTGCGGCGGAAACGCGCTTGTCGCTCCATTGACGGACCGCACTCATCAATGGCGCAACTTCGACCGAACTCACTCTGACTCGTGTTGTTACTGTAAAACACATCGTTACAGACTTTCCAACTTGGCGGCCGCCAGACACGCTGATTAGTTGCTACGTCTGTGGGATTCCTTCAAATATTATATCTGTTAATGTCCGCACGTTTGCCCTCGAGAAAGGTTTTAAAAATCCTATCGCAGGGGACTCCTGCGAAAAGTATTCTAATGTAAAATTCTGAAAAACAATTGACACACGATTGTAACGGTATAATGAGGAAAAGAGCTGCATCTGTGATTTTAGAGTAGGACGTGGAAGCTCCAACAGTAATCTGAGAACGAAATTGGGAAAACCCTTTTAAATCTATTGTCCTAAATCTATGGTTGCATGTGAACTCCAAGTGTCCAAGGCGGTATCATACTTCATAGCTTAAATGCGAAAGTGTGTTCCTTTGTTGGTTTATTGGTTT
The DNA here is from genome assembly GCA_923060345.2 of Erebia aethiops. NCBI lineage: Eukaryota > Metazoa > Arthropoda > Insecta > Lepidoptera > Nymphalidae > Erebia > Erebia aethiops. The sequence continues at coordinate 13,904,801 of OV281081.1, read as the reverse complement.
GTTGGTTTGTCCTTCAATCACGCCGCAACAGAGCAAAGGACCGACGTGATTTTTTGCATGAGTTTTTTGCATTTGAAGACCTGGATAGACACATAGGCCCCGGGAGGATTAAAAAAAGTTACCCAATGCGGACGAATATCATATAAGCACCACTATTACGGGCTAATATTAATTACTTACTAATGCATCAATGTATTTGGTTGGTAAGGATTTGCCAACAAAATAAAGTCCCAGGCAAAGTAGGTTAATATGTTGAAGTTTTGACGAGAGACCTCTGGGACAATCCCAAAGTGTTTTTGATTTTTTTTTTTTTTTTTTTTTATTTATTTTACACTTTATTTGTACACCACAACACAAAAAGAAAAATAATAATTAAGCAACACAAATACACAGAAGGAAGTAGAATACAAAAAGGCGGCCTTATCGCTTAGCAACGATCTCTGCCATTCATCAATTTTAATCGGCTATAAGATTGTCCCACTAACGTATTTTCCTCTGCTTCAGAATAAAGTCTTACCCAAAATAAACAACAAGAAAATCGTTACACACATCTAGATAAGTAGTGCATAGTAAGCCAGGTCATCGACCTAGTGAGAGCTGAGACTCGCAGGACGTAAGCTATTGAGCTAATACTAGCCTGTATAAAGGACTAAGGACTCTTGACAATCGCTTAAGACGATCATCTAGTTAAGATACGGTAGAGTTACGATCTATTGATGACTTGCAGGTTGGTCTTAAAAGCTTATGTAAGCAGCAACAGCTAAGTACTTTAATCTTTAGGTACATAAGTACGTAAAGATTAAACTACGATTCAAGTTTTTTCGATACAACACTTTTAAAGACACAAAAACTGCCCGAAGTAAAGACCATAACTTGACCATGAAAATAATAAGCAATGAAGGAATCGAAACATCAACGAAAAAAAGTAAATAAAAATAAGCAATTGGAATCTAAACGAATTACTTAGGCTTTAGATGCTATAATAGTTTTCTATTTGATCGATGTTTCTGCCATGGATACCGCACGATGTCATTGCGTGTATTTCAGCTATCGATATGCCTCATAATAATTTAGATGCAAATAAACCACTTTTTAGTTGATACTATGAATTTGTACATTTTCATAAAAGTTGGTGATCCAAATTTTATGAAACTGTACAAATTCATTCATCAACCTAAGGATAAGAATTCATTTTCACTTCACCTTAGGATTAGCATAAAGCAGGCGTATTAAAATGAGGTTAGCGTTATGTTTTTGGGCAAAGGATCAGCCCGGCTGTCCAGTACTGGTGCCACCATCATAGATTTATATAGTCCATCCATGGTAATATTATAAATGTGAAAGTGTGTCTGTCTGTTAATTATTGTCTGTAACTGTCTGCTACGCTTTAACGGCCCATCCTTTTGACCGATTTTGATGAAATTTCAAAGGTATAGTAGAGATAGGTTGCATCCCGGGAAGGACATATTATATGCTAAGTACTTTTATCACGGAAAATTGAGGAACTCCCGCGGGAATGAAAAAAACTTAATTAACGTCTTGTGATAAATATGGTTTGCAATGCTCGCATACACCAAAGCCGCAGTTCTTAAGACTTGTCCGGCACGTTAAGGGGTACCCGGCCGCAGGAGTGAATGCGATTATCCAATTAAGGCTAGTCGCCACGCGGGAGCAACGCACTCCCTTTGTCTACCGCCGCCTTGCTCTGGACTTATCCTGCGAAGTGCGAGCACGGCCCACGGGCTCCGAGCGGAATGAGGAAGCGAAGCGAGCTAATTAGCAATTGAATATGGTGCCGTTAAAAGGTCTGGGGCTTTACTGCCAACGCTTATAGCAATACTGAAGCAATATTACTCAAAATGACAATTTGATGGCTGTATCTTGACGTTCCTAAAATAAGGATTATATTTCCCAAACACAAAAGTCATTAATATATCATTGGTAGTATGACCACTGAGCGCAAATTTGTCGTATCATACTAATCATACTAATATTATAAATGCGAAAGTGTGTTTGTTTGTTGGTTTATTGGTTTGTTGGTTTGTCCTTCAATCACGCCGCAACGGAGCAACGGATCGACGTGATTTTTGGCATGGGTATAGTTGAGGACCTGGAGAGTGACATAGGCTACTTTTTATCCCGGAAAATTAAGGAGTTCCCGCGGGAATCAAAAAAACTTGAACCACGCGGATGAATTCGCGGGCATCAGCTAGTTTCATTATAATGTTGGTAGGTACTATGCCTTTAAACAGTGGCATAAGCCGATCTCCAAGTACTTAGGTACTTTGTTTTACATAGGAAAAATTTGCCATATTTACGTGCAATTAGAAAAGCGAAGTCAAATCATGCTTTTTTGTCAAAATATATGCAAATTCTTATACTTTTACAGAAGCTACTGTCTGCTTCTCACAGCAAGTTTCTGTATACTTACCTAAACATAATACCTGTAGGTACTAGGTATACTATTGGTTTTAGTAATGGTCAATTAGATTACCTACTTCTTATTTTGTTTTATGGCTTTTATTAGTGCCACACCAACACAATGCACTTTATGTTATATTATTTTGACATTTTGAAAAAAATTAATTTATATTTTCCTTACCATATTATCATATTTTTATTTTTTTAAATCTTTGTTTTGTACCTCTGTTGCACGCCCAAAGAGGCAATGTATTAATGCAATACATATTATAGCCTATAGGTATGACTTTTAATTTTAATTCTTGGGAGAAATTCTAAAACTCTGATGTATGCTTGTAAGCTTAAATATTATCTATACAGCTACCAGCAATCTTTGTATTTCACTGATTTAATTACTAATTTAGTTATTTTTGTTCGAGAATTATTAATTATGATAAGAACTTAGAAAACCTTTATATAGCTCTAATTAATTTTATCGAGAAATGTTACGTATTTATGAACCCCTTGAGTTATCTAAATTCTATAGTAGTAAAATTTTATATGATTGCGTCATTGCTCATTAGGTAGGTACTTCATTAGTTTTAACCAATATTGTCCGTTATTAATTACACCATAATCCACACCCTAATTTGTATTATTTAAATAATTAGTAAAGCCTTTAATATTAGCCCTTCAAGCCTTTATATTGAGTAGCGTAAGGACAGACAGTTCAGTTTGTGTCTTTGCGTATATGGAGATTTTGAGATCGCCTGCTCAACTTGACCTATTCATAGGGTCGCGTGGGTTGACAGTTGCCACCAGTGAAAATCTTCAAGGCAAACAAATCATTATTACCATAGCAAGAAAGGACCAGTTTGTATGTAAGTTTCTACGTTATTGATGTTATCTTTGGTGTTGGTTGTCCACGTTGAAGAGTTGGCAGCAACTGGCGACATTGCCGTCTTTCGACAGCCCCTTCACATAGTTTGTAGATGGTTTATAGCCCCACGTGTGGGCGGGTGTTGATATTTCGTGATTGATACCAATCTAAGTGACAGTATTCACAAATAAACAATTTTGATTGATGGATTTGACATGATGAAATACAAACAAATTCGTTTTAAATACGTTTATGTACTTACTTACTTATTATAAGCGTAACTTTAGTACCTATAGTGTTGCTAAGAAATGTAATACTTAATATAATAAATGCGAAAGTTTGTTGGTTTATTGGTTTGTTGGTAAGTATTTCCTTCAATCACGCCGCAACGGAGCAACGTGATTTTTGATATGGGTATATTTGAGGACCTGGAGAGTGATATAGACTACTTTTTATCCCGGAAAATTAAGCAGTTCCCGCGGGATTGTAAAACACTTAAACCACGCGGACGAAGTCGCGGGCCACCATCACTTCAGCCTATTAACGTCCCACTGCTGGGCACAGGACTCCACTCTCATAGGAGAGAGGGAATTAGAGCTTAGACCCACCACGCTGCTCTAATGCGGGTTGGCGGGTAAGTCGCGGGCATCAGCTAGTAACTTATAAAACATAATGGTGATAATCAATTACGGTATTCCACTAAAGCGCTGTTGTTTTCTGTTTTTGTATATAATTAAGTTTTCTCTTTGTTATGTGTGCAATAAAGAATTTATCTATCTATCTATCTATCTAAAGCAACGAAGGTTCCAAACGCGCCTTGATCTAAGACCACAACGAAGTCAGCCATGTTTTTTTAAATTATCACCATCTCACAATACATCTTAAACTAAAGAACTATCAGAACTGTCAAGCTTCCTTGTCATTTAAGTAATCCTTTACATTGTAATAAGATTTTTCAATTAGTCTACGTTTTACATTAACTTTGAACTTATTAGACATCCAACATGTCTTCTGGGAGCTTATTATACCTACTTAGAAGCGGACACTGTTTCCAACAAATGAATTGCTAGTACCTATTACTAAACCTAGAAGCAGGCATTACAATTTTATTTTTATTTCTTGTCTATCATTATGACAATCACTTCTTCAATTCATTATATTGAAAGGTTTTCATCCATACCGTAGATCATACCATTTCCGCCATCCTTTTGGTCGCGTGCCGATATTACTTAAGCTTCGGGGAAATCGTCGGGCGAGTCTGACATGAAAATGAAATTTCCGTGCCGTCGGGATACTATGCGCAATATTGTCCTAATTCGGGACGGATCGATTCAATATATTATAAGGTCGTGTTTTATAACGTTGCCTAGAACTATTATATATTATCGATATCACTAACGTGCCTCATAAAAATTTAAGCTGTCAAATGATTAGGATTTGCTTAGACAATTTGGCCCAAGATCGCATTAGCATCTCGCGCAGAGGTTCTCACGCGCGGGTCGCATACGGCCCGCCTCTGACCACCCTGTTTTGTTCCGCCGCGCCGCTCGAGTTCAAGGTTCCAGCAGGAACCAGTTACCTAGTACCTACCTACCAGATTGGAATTAAGCTCTGTTCACGAACAACCCGCTACGTAGGTTGGGCGCTTTATTAGTGATTCCAGTGATTCAAAATTTTTACGTACTTACAATTGGTGTGAAATCAAATAATTTAAATTAAACTCTATTTTCAACCAACTTCCAAAAAAGGAGGAGGTTCTCAATTCGGAGCGTATATATATTTTTTTAATGTATGTCGGTGCATATCTGCGTAGTTTTTGAATCGATTTGAAAAAAATTCTTTTCAGTATTTAGAGGAAACTCCCGAGGTGGTCTCATAAAAAAATCTCCATACTGTCCCTTTAATAAGATCGATTAACCAGGGGTCATACTATACTTAAGCAATGATAATCAAAATGATAGTTTGGTGTCACGTGCCTTGACGTCCCTAAAATAAGGATTATAATAATTGTAAACCACGAACGATAACGGCGCGGTACGGTATTTAAGCGATGGTTGCCCTCCGATATAGTTTGTGGTAACAGATAGAGATAATATTACTGTCGTGGATAGTGATTACCGATGAATTCGCATGACAAATCAACAATGAAGTTCAACTTCAACTTAGACAATTTAAATTTAAAGAAGTGCAATAATTATACGCGTTTGATTTTCCCAGATTCTATTTGATTATTGAAGATCAAAATTTGAGAACAGCGGAACTAAAACTTTGCTCGAATGCCTAAATAATATTTAAAATTAGTTTTCGATTTGACTCGCTACTCGCGTTAACAGCTTACTTACGGAATTTGTTGAAATTGTGAGAAAGCTTCGATCTGGACTATAACAATAGCTTCGCTTCAAAACAGATTATCAGCCTATTCAAATGCATCACACAATTTGATAATATATCTTGTTAGCCTCACGTTCTTTCTTTCTTTTTCATTTCTTTCTCTCTTCTTTCTTTCTTTCTTCAAAAGAGTTCTTATATTTTTTCACGAGTGTTCTTGTATTCAAGAAGATACAGTTCAGCCGTTGGCAGGTCATCAGCTCTTTTCTAGTTGATGTAGGGATATGAGATTGGTTTCCTGTTACTTCAATTATATTTCATACACCTGACCTGAGGCTGCTTACGTAAAATCTGAATACCCAACTCCTCATCACGGCAGGGGTATCATGTTCGGGCTCATTGGAATGGTCTCAATGAATAGGTTATAGATAAATGGTGATCAGGGTCTATTGATGGAGCAGTAAGTAGAGAGCAGTAAGTAGATAAATGTTACCCGGCTGAGTTAGTTGTTGGCTCTTCTCAGACCTGGAGCTATACTACCAACGCCTAGCCATAATATTGTTTCATTATCGTTGACGTTCGTGTTTTACAATTATATGTAACCCTATATGTATTAGGAACGTCAAGGTCATTGATGTAGAATTTTTTTAGTACCTATACTAGATGTAGGATTAGCGCTTCAAAAATGTCCCCGACAAATTACAGCACAAATACGAAAGTGCTCTTATTTGCCACTAGTATGAGCCAACCTTAGCCAACATAACGACGCGTCAAAATGCTGCAGTGCTCATATAAAAAGTGTGCTAATATCCTTTGGCCAATGTTTGTGACAATGCGTGAAATATTGTAACAAACATTGACTGTTCTGGATAGACGGGATGCATGGAGTAGTGTTGGTGTTTTAAAAGTATTGTTGCTTAGTGATTCCCTGGTAATCCATTTCGTTATGCAGTAGAGTTGTTTAAGCCATCTAAAATATACAGATAAGATTAATTATGTTAAAATTCATTTTGATAAAATTGATATTACTGGAAACACACATACCTACATAGTTACATAAATACACATAAAATACATGGGTACATAAAGATATTATATACTTTACATAAATATTTTATAAAAAAATGTAGTAAAAAATAATAAAAGCCGCAAAGGCTAAATCTGAATAAAGTTTACTTGGTACTTTTTAAGTTTACGTGTAATACGTCAATAAAACGTAGATTTTTAACCTTGATATTAATTTTAAAATGAAACTAAGTAAGGACAATTTAATTTTAAGTTAAAATCTTACTTCTTAAACAAATGTTAGGTAGTTTAGTTTTAGTTTCCTCATGTTTTTACACAGATACTTATGCATATCATAACATTGTACAGTTATAAATATTGATAGAAGAGGAGAGAGTACGCCATTTAAGCCTACGTGGTTTTTCGCAGTGCTACTCACCAAAACTGTATCAATATTTATTTTGATAAATAAAACATACTGTACAAGTATAACACATAAGTGAGTTGCTGGGGCGCGTAAGCTAGTAATAAATATACACGACCACATACCACCACGATATACAACTTTAAAAAAATCAGCAACTCCATGCCTCCATTGTTCTATTTGAATTTCGTTCCATTGAATTTTTTGTTTTTGCCTTTTTACAAAGACAAAAGGTCTTTAATATAAACATACTACATTCGTAATTCAACTTAATTTCTAAGTTTTAAGGTTTATAATAAATTGACGTTGTTGATATTGACAATGTGATGCCAAGAGTTGCGTCTTGTTCCAAAATAGTGTAAAGGTATCAATTTGGCAACGTATGAAGTACCTTATTGCTTACACATTAAGTTTTATTTTAATAATAAATATTTTTGTACTTATTTTAAAAATTACTTTTTGTTTTGGATTGAAAGGTTATTCCTACCTTTTCTCTGATGACAGAACGTCTTAAAAATTAATATTTTCTAATCGTAATGTAGCATTATGAGTTAAGCTTAAGGTGCATAATTAACTGAAGTTGTTGCTAATATAATACCTTTTTCTACATTTCCCACTCAGCATAGAAATGTTTATGTGTGTGCAAATTGGGACATTTTTGCGATATTTTTTGTTCGTGACCCTGTTTCTAGTACTCATTCTATTTCAATGGTCAAGGTACGTGACATCAAACTGTCATTTTGAGTACCTACTATTGCCTAAGTATTGCTTTAAGCGTTGGCAATATGGCTGCCCTAACCCTCGTAGCTTTTTTTAAGTTACCGTATTTGATTATCACCATCATATTTTATATGTAACTAGCTGACCCGGCGAACTTCGTACCGCCTTAGTATGCAAAATTAAATGTATATTTTTCAATATTTCTGAGAGATTTTCTTAATATTTTTTTCCGTAAGAACCTTCTCCTAATAATAACAAATACAACAAAAAAAGAATTAGTGAAATCGGTCCAGCCATTCACGCGTGATGCCGTGGCCCGTGACCAAGGAAAACGGGTTTCATTTTTATATATATATAGATAGATAGATAGATAGATAGATAGATAGATAGATAGATAGATATAGATAGATTGGACGTCAATAAGTGTACATAGTACCTAAATTGAATAAATATATTTTGACTTTTGACGTTTTAAGGATAAATTGGTGAGGGCCTGAGGGGTGCTTAGCTACTTTCATTACTTAAACAAACTCGTTATTTTATTAAGTTAACAAATTTGTGAGTGAAATAAGCAGGAGCTGTCATACCGAAGGCCGAAACTAAAAATATTTGAATAGGGTTATGTAAAAAATAGTACATATGCAAATGCAGCCTCGAAGCTAACTGCGTACAATTTGTAAAACATATTATTGTTTTGTACGGAATTTTGTGATCACTCTCATTAGCATGCGTGTTTTTATCGCTGCCCGTTTACCGAATTCAAATTCAAATCTTGTGACTAACCCGAACGAGCTGAACGATGTCCAAATTACACCTTTGTGATTGTAATTACATGCTTAACTGTGTGACCTTCGTTACATCATTAGTTTTTGTTAGAAATACTTCCCTCGTAGGTACATACATGTAAGTGCCCTCGAGGGTTACAATATTATTATTTATTTGTATACTTTTAACTAGATGAACCAATCCGTGTCCGCGCGAGTAGATTTGAGCATGCATGGCAAAAATGCTAAAAATCAATATTTTTTTCATTTCACCACAAGTTAGGCCTTGACTGCGATCTCACCTGATGGTACGTGATGATGCAGTCTAAGATGGTAGAGGGCTTACTTGTACGGTAGTTATAATAAACCCATATCTAATCGCTTGCTATCGTACTGGAACGCTAAATCGCTTGACGGTACGGTGTCGGTAGGATGATAACTAGCCACGGTCGAAGCCTCCCACCAGACCAGACTAGAGAAAATTCAGAAATTATAAATTCCAAAATTGACCCCGCTGGGTATCGAACTCGGGACCTCCTGCCTTAAGGCAACAGCGCTCAACACTGCGCCAGGGAGGTCCGACTTCCATCTCCGAACTATACATCAGATCTTCATGAAATTTATATAAAACTGACAGTATAATTATCCTTTTAAAAAGAAAGAGTAATGTTAAAAAACCGGTATAGTTTATGAAATAAAATAGACTATAGACAAAGTCTGTAGTCTGAGCGAGCCCTTACAACGCCTAGTTCAAAATCGCAAGTCATGATGTGAGGTCTTTATGACTCTGCCAAGGGCGCCGCATCCTCTACGAATCTCATTAAATAACTAAAATTTATTCAAGTCATTAAAATTGGTGTCACAGAGTGACAGAACCCATCACAGTAATTGCTTTAAACTGCCGTTTGAATCTCAATGCTATACTTAGACAATACGATTTGACTATTACGATTTATTATTGCTCTGCGATAAGGATTTACGATCGATTTCAGATTAGAAACAGTCGTTCGTTTAAATGTTTTTATGGTTTGCTTTTCTGATAAAGATTGATTAATTAACTTCATTATCAGCAATATATCAAAATTTTGTTTGACGCGGATTTGTATTTTGTGCTTACAGACTGAAACTATTTATTTTGGTAGCGCTTTAAAATAGAGCTCTTCCTCATTATGAAATGAATTTAAATAAAATCATTTGTTTATTTCACGTAGTACAACTTGTGACATTTATGAAATGTCGTGACTCTACCACCGGTTCGGAAAACAGATTATATGCCCATGCAGGTTTCTTCACCGCGTGAAGCGCACCCAAAGCGCACCATATAATTTTTTAAAATAATATACAATTATAAATAATATAAAGTTAGAGGTGCGTGTCCGGGGATCAAACCAGCGACCTCGTTTAGGAGGCCGAGTGTCTTAACCATTAGGGCCTAGGTACTTCACACCTACTTCTTATGAATTTCTAGTACTAACAGAACAATTTTCTTTGTCCCCAGATTAAGCCACCATGGCTTTCTACCGCTGCGGACCTACAGCTATCGGCAACCGGGCCTCCTGGTCGGTGACGTCACCCGTCCACCAGGAGTCCAAGACCTTCGACCGTCCTCTCAGCGGCAACTACGATAGAATCTTCAACGCCTTTGAACGGACCAACGCTTTTGAATACGTCAGAAGCACCTTCGAAGGGAAGCCAGAAGAAAGGCAGATAGGCCATGGGGATATAGTAGTGAACAGGAAGATGTCCAGCAGTTTTGAGAGAGCGGATTGCGCATTGGCGGCGCAGACTCCGTGTGAAGATGACGAGGAATTCTACCGGGAGAAGATTCTGTACTCGCAGGCGAGGCAGCTGTTCCCGTTGCAGGAAGATCTGGCTGATTGGATCAATAAAACTATTGGTAAGCCGTTTTTTTGTTCTTTCCTACAAGCTATGTACATCTGTAGTCTTGTGTAGTGGATGTGGTTGAGATATTTGTCCTTTTTTCGATTTAAGTAATACGAGATTATGTTGATGTCATGAATAGGTCCTAATATTCTTTCGGTGAAAAATTGTATCTGTCTGTAGTGACTCTCGCCAAAGATATTGAACTAAGTAACTAATTAATCTGTTATTAGGGTGCACTCTTTCTTTTCGGCTAGAGCTCGTCTAATTCAAAAATGATCGCGACTTCAATGTATTTATGATTACACGCATGTAGGTGTAAAGTAGTACGCACAAGTTGGACGTCTTCATCGTCAACTTACTGAAGCAAAGTGTGTGCTTTCCTTCGTATGCATGCATCAGATTGCTACCTAGTTTTACTTTTCCCTTTTTCAACAAACTTACAAAAAAGGAGGAGGTTTTAAATTCGGTGCGTATTATTGAAGTAATAAGTATAAGTAGTTGAATTTAATTGTTTCGCGTGTGGAAAATATGAAATATCAAAAAGTCTTATTGTGGCGTTTAATAAATTGCTTAATGAACGTGTCTACAATGCAACCAATAAATTAATAACGGTTAATGGTGTAATGTAGTGTGCGGTAATTGATGAGTCGACGTGTGGTTCGGTCTATTAACCTAATTAGTGTGAACAAACACCGCTTGTGTTACAAAGTTTGCAACATCATGTATGAGCAGGGCTGCTACCTGTTGAGTGTGTTACGGTTTTCTTCCGATATACTTACCTAGGTAGATATTTCCGAGTTTTATAACATCTGACTGATGATTCCATTTAGGAATCGCTTAATTCAATTTTAATGAAGGAACTAGAAATTTAATTCGCTATAATCCGCCACAGTAGGTAAATCTATATGGTACAGTATGTATCTTGCGATATTTAACCACACCACAGAATTCTTCCAAATTATTCTCAATGTACCTACGTTTCAATCCGACACCGAAGCATCTTCAGGTACAATGCACGATTGTGATCGTTCTAATTAAATTTTCATCGTTTACTCTCCCTTTTCTTGAGACCGCTAAAACACTCAAGCTAACTGGTTCACGTGACCCTCATTCATTTCAATGCCTAGTCCCAAAATTCATGTCTAATTCAGCTCTCTTTAGATACCGCAATGTTTCCGACCGATCTTATCCTAAACATGTTTCGAGAAATACTCGAGAGGAAAATGCTAGATTTGGATGTTAAATCCATAGTCCTCCACACTGCTGGATATATGTACCTACATATGTATGTAGGTACATATATCCAGCAGTGTGGAGGACTATGGACTTAACACTTGGACTTGGATATATGTATATCTCACAATCTGAATTCCTCACGATACAATGTTGCTGTAGGTATAAAAGACAACTTTACGTCATCTTTCATTCAGCACATCTGCTTTAATTAGTTTTAACCATAAAATAATAACAACCAGTGACAAATGACAAGGTACCTATCACTTATAACATTCAAAGAATTTGGGACTTCTTAAATAAAACTGAACTTTAAGAAACTACAAAAATAGCCCAAGCTGTAAGATTGAAAGCATTTCTCTATTGAGATTAGAGGCTATTCGTTTTAGGAACCTGATCGATCTGCTCATAAAATTGTCTCTTAAAATATGTTGATCATGATTTTAACTTGCTTATTTTACTTCAAAGCATGAAAAGCGGCCTATCCCTTCGATACTATGCCTAAATATTCAAGCTTGGTATAACAAAGAGAGTCGATTACCAGGAATCGATGTGTCGATACGATATGTGTGTCTGTCTATTAGGAATTACACACGCGTAACGGGGCTCGAGCGGCGCCCTTTGAGAGTTCATCGACATAGCTAATTATATTGTTATGTCTTGCATTATGGTTTTTGGTTAAGGCCTGCAGGCAGTTACGTCATATGTGTAAAGATTTTGTTTGTTGAAGAGATGCGCTGTTCAAACTACTTATATGAGATATTGTTTTAGCTTCACCTTCACGCTAGAAATAGGTACTACTACAGTGAGTAGATTTTATATCCGGATCTTTATTCAATTTACCTACGGTTTTATTCAAGGAATCTAGAAATTGAGCAACAATTAAAAATTTCACAAATAAAATATATAAAGCGTTATTAGTGAAAAAACTTTTCTCTTTGTTACTTCGACACTTTTTCTAATAATATTAAAGGACTAAAATTTAAAATCATATTCAGAACGAACAGTACTGACAGTATGTCTTGGATCCTTTTAGCTTTGACCATGGATGTATAAATAAGGCAGATCATCTTAATCGATGGCTAAGATTTTTTCACTGTTGGAGTTTGAACAGATAGCGCCAACACTATGGTATTCAGTCCCTCGTATCTAATCAGTACCAGCTTTTTTATCAAAGTTCAGCTATTAAAAATTCACAGTCTATTTGTAGAGCCGCGTTCTTCACCTTAATTTAGAAAATTAGTGTCCTTTTAAATATCAGGAAATATGAAAAATATAAGTTCTATGAACTCCGGCTCAGTTCCTGGACTTAAATACCTACTAGTATTTATATGTTTGACAATAGTTAGTTTTTCCAGTTAGTTTTTGCGCGTCGTGTGTGTCACCCGGCGCTCGTCTTGTGTTGTCCACGTGGTGGTTATGTCAGCGCGCCATATCTGCTTGTGTTTACAATCCCCCGGCGAGGGCGGCCGTGGGCGGGCTCATGAATGAACCGCTGCGCACTGTGCGCTGTTACTAATACATTGTTGACGATCAATTTGTCACACTTGAAGTGTTGTATGTCCTATTTGATTACAAATGATATATTATACACGTATTTCTCGTACATAATTGATATCTAATCAGAATGAGAGGGTTTAATTTAGTGTACTTTTTCATTGTAACGTTTGCCGTCTCGTTTATTAGGTATGTAGATTGTAGAGGAACATTTGGAAAACGTTGTGACCTGACATCTTACATAAAAAATCTTACATGATAAGTTCTTAAAATTCATCATAGAGATTTATTAGGAGTAGGATAAGTCTTAAATCATCAAATATTTTTAATAGATTTAAATACGACACAGTAAAGCAGTTTTCTTTGTATAGGTATTAATTAATAGGTAGGTGCTGTATTTATTTTTTCTATGTTTTTCTATGGGTAGGTAAAATATAATTGTTTCTAAACACAACTCACGTCCGGTGCAATTAAACGGTCCACCGACAAGCCAATACATTTCGTCACAGACGAGCTATAACAATGTTAATTACCTTATAACTACATACCGGCTGTCGCTAATCCCTATATTATAACTGTCTATAGGCAAAACATGTCTGGAATTTCGAAAGACTAGATTGTAGGCCTAATCGGCTTCTGATTTAGAAGTTATCTTTCGCAGATTAGTTGTATTACTTAGCTGCTCGTTTTCTGTGTCTTTAAGTATTTGACTATCGCCGCTAACTCAGGTCAAGGCTGCCTGTTAATCATTTTCATTGCAACTGACAAACTATGAATTATTGTGTGCTTTATGTTTATTTTAATTAGGTACTGAGTTACTGATGACACTTGGCTGTTGTAACAAGTTTCGAACCGAAACCCAAAAAGACAATAAAACAAATAAATTACAAACAAACAAGGAAAGTTATCAGCTAATATAAACATCTTAAGACCATTTACAGTCATAAAGGAACAATTTAAAAAATCTAGAATAGCTGCAGATGAAATAAATGATGCAGATCTATCTGGATTCGATCTTAGAAGATTATTAAAAAATGGCAAAAGATAAAAAGCAATCAACAAAAACTGCTCATTAATATGACAAAACAAAAAGGGTGGTACCAAAAATTGACTGGACCAGAACCATATATTCCAGCATACTAACAAATATAACAAATTTCAAGACTTAAGCACCTCCTTGGACCTAGAAAATAAATGATATGTTTAAATGTTTGTAATAGTTGTTGTGAGAGAAAGCAGAATCTATATCTCAAGTTTCAATGTCCGGTCAACACTCAACATAATTTGTTTTGTTCTCCCGATGTAAAGCCTCTTATAATGTGGCAACTGGCACTTTGTATTTGAGTTCACTAGTCACTAGTCAGTAGTCACTACTGTGTGCGGCCAACGCCCACTCCGATCACGACTGCTGGTAAACAGTGAACACGTTCCATAGATATTAATCAAATTATACAAGGACAGCTGAATAAGCACCACGAAATTATATGCATTCGCATGTTTTAACACCATTACCATGACGATCTGTCAATAATCATAGAAGCTACATCACTTTTTATATACGGAAATACCCGTTTTTCTACAATTCCAAATCTAAAGAGACCACCTACAGGTCACAATTATTAACAGATTTTCAAATTTTTTCGCCATTTTGTAGCTAAAGTATATACCCTAGGACCCTTTTTTTTCGTTTTTTCTTGAGTTGGTTTTTTTCCGAAATATTTACAATTTTGTAAGCAAACACCCCCCAAAAACCCCGACATTTTTTCCATTTTTCAAAATTCCAAAAAACGTTATCGGCTGATTTTCAAAAATTCAAACGCTATTGTCTCGATAAATTCCTCAACTCTTAGTACTATTCCCATCTCAATCCTCTCAAAATACTCGGAGCTATGGTCAAAAATATGTCCCAGGCGATTTGCATCTGATAACCATTTTCAATGGTAAAAACAGAGCTGTTTTACTGACTTTCAATTTCCACAATCCTCAAAATTTATGTTAAGTAAAACCTATTTGGGAACATTAGGGAGATCTACAAGCGTTCAGCTTTCGTTTGTGCTTGTATCAAGAGCGATCGCTTTGGCAGTTAAACCAATAGTTTAGAGCAGTCACGACGACCCATTATGCGCCGTAAACCAATTCTCAATTACCCATGTCTTATCCGCTCAGGGTTACCACATTCAACTCTGAGAACTCCTACGGAAAATCCTGATTTTTCCCATCATTTGCTTGCATTTGTGATCGTAAAATCACAAGAAAATCATGAACTAATTTATGAGTTACTAATAGGGTTCAATTTATTAAAATTTACACATCCTTAGTATTCATGTACTAAATTCTTAGCTTTAAAATTCCTAAGAGTTTCATTGTTAATACATAAAATTCCTTCAAAGTTTTTTCAGCTAAAACTTCTTGATCCAAAAAAAATCTAATGTATGCGCTTTCCTACGAATATTATATACGACTCGTTATCACCTTCATCTATAACATTACTTATTCTTTCTCTAAAATATTACTACTACTGTAGGAGAAACAAACTTATAACTGTGTTTCTTTCAAGTTAGATATTATCCAAGAGCTTAAGTTAATCAATGGATAATGCTAAAATTATATTCATAAAGAAAATTCCTTCCAGCTAGTAACCCTATATCTGCTACAGAAAAACCAGTCAAATTATCGACCTTATGACAGTCATAATAGCTGCTGTAATCCGCTACCGAGTCACTAATAAGATAATAACCCGGCGGTTTAGCGCGTTGTTGCTTGTTTTTACGCATCAAGACGTTCGTGACAATTGGCTACGATTCTCGGATAAGAAATCGTTAGTGCACACTTATTTGGCGGAGAATGTTTTCAGATATAATTAGAGAGATCCATTTCGGGAAATACTAGGCCAATCTTGGGATTCAGTAAACCAACCTTTTCCACGATAATATTTTGCTAATAGCATAGCATCATTAATTTAGGAATCTCATGTCTTATTGCATATCTGAAAGAATTTGAAGCAGTTTTTTGTCGTCAATACGAGCAAAAGATAAACAGGAATGTCCTTGAATCTTAATATGAGATAAGACAAGTCTATGGCATTATCATACAGAAAAATAAACCCACGCTCACGGCTCATGTCTTATTTAAACCATGTATGATTTAAATTGACTCGCCTAGAGTGCTGTCATCGCTAATCTTACCACTGTTACAACGTATAGGCCATGAAATTTAGGCTTAAGTGGAGGTAAGTAGAGCATGCCTCAATAAGATAAATGGTCCATGCAACAGTTTGTGTTGTCAACGTAAATACGTAATAACACCAAACCGCATCCGTCATAGCACTTAAAGACCGAAACGAAATTGATAATGTACTTGGCTTCATTGAACTCATATTTGCTAAAAGGATCCTTGTTAAAATTATATTGTTATCCATGGCAAAAATTCATTGCAAATACTTTCTGGCAAGAAATTTCTATATAACTTAGTCTATAAATAGATATTCCTCCATCTTCTTCGGAGCATTCTTCTCTCGGCTTTTTATCCCTTTCATCAGCTTCTTATCTTTTATTATACATATAGAAGCTTTTTGCTTTCAACTTTGTACATCATGATGAGATAGTTGGCTTAGGAGTTGAAAGTAAGAGATTATACTGGTTATTCATTTACCATGTATATCATAACAATCCAGCTAATCTTTTTGCTTTCATAAAAAAAAAATTAGTTTTCCCCTTTTTTCCATCGTTCTTATTTTTTGACCCACTTTATTCTAATCATTTGCTGTATGCTTTATCCACTTGTTCACACTCATATTAGTTTACACACACACTTACACTGGATTAGGATTTTGTGTTTACCATATAATCAGTTAAGATGAAAGTACCGGAACTAGTTAGCTATATCCTGATTTCTAGCACCAAATCCAACTACCGCTAGAAACTGCGGAAGACTAGCGATGAGTCATTGCGTAACATGATAACTTTATAGGTATAGAAGTTATTAATAGTGTGCATATCGGTACCTGCCTCAGCGAATACACGCAATGAATATTCAACTACTTGGGTGCAAGCGAGGAGAGTAAGCTGATGAACTAAAGGAGCCGCGCTACCACTTCACGTATTATAGGAAAAGCAAGAAAACAATACGGACCACCTTTAATACTCCGAGTAACTTTGTTTTGCTTTAAACTCTTTATTGCAAAAAACAATATCATACATCTGATAGTCTTTAGTTTTCAGAAACCTGCATGATATGAAAAGTATAATTGGAGCAAAGAAAAGACTAATATTTATCTCTTTAAAGTGGAAATTAACACTCTTTTGTAATTTCACTGGGGATGTGCATATGCCTAAATCTTCCACAGGACTATTTTCACTTTACCACATTATATCCTTCGCACCTCCCTCTTTGATCTATCAATTTGAACAATACGGCTGAATGAATTGCAAATCATGAAAGTTAGCATTCCCATATAATATCCCTTATCTAAAATCTTGATACGTTTCAAGAAGCGTAACTACCAAAACTTTACACTCAAGAATCGAAATTATGGCGTTAGTTAACAAACCTATACGATTGTTGCAGTCGCCCAAAGCGGGATACAAATGCCTCACAATTCAGCTGTCTCATTAGAGATTGAGTAGTGGACAATAAGACCGACAGCAACAATTTCCTCAATATTCTCCAATTAGATTAAAGCGATAGATTCATTCTCCGCTACACTTTACGCTTTGCGCTCGATACAACGGGTTGAGGCATTATTATAATTTCGTCACAAGTCCCGTTGCTTCCCGTGCCGACACTTTGCATTGACACAATTTTGCAATTATGTAGGTACGTTTACCGTTATTAGATGTTAAATAATTATTATCATTGATATTAGTTACATGGTAGATTTAACCACTATTACCCTGTACTGTTAAGTATTCTGTGCTATAACCTGTTTTTAAAGTTAGCTCCATTCTGTTAAATTCTCATTACTTATATGTGGTATTTCAAACCTATATTTTAATGTTTTAATTTAATTCGTATACTTATTCTATGGTTGTCTAATTTGACTCTTGTGGCTGAAAATATTCATGATTTCTTAATGTATTATCCACTATTAATGTAATCAAAACATATGAGAATACTTATTTAAAAAAAAGCTAAGAGAAGATATACTTATATTCGAAGATTTTAAGTATTCTAGAGACAAGCTGACATCCAATCGCCTTGATTGTATCTATGAGGTGCGCCCTTGTCTTTTATTTCGGAATGTTGGCAGACATTGAGGCTTACGTTCGAGCTGCAATTATTTGTAAAAAATCCCAGTTCCAACGACCGGTTATTCAGAACAGCATCCCGGTATAGAGATTAAACTAAAGAGCAGAGCGGCCATTGAGAAAGTTTTCATGTCTCATACCAATATATGTAATCTTATTTCAGTAGTTAAAGCAACTATTTATTATTTGAAATCTGTGGCACGACTATGGTCACGCTAGTTGAAAGTAGAGAATCGAGTATCTAGTTGTCAACATGTCAAAAGGTAAACTTTTAGTGGCTTTTTTCATTCAATTATATACTTCATAAAATATATGAGAAATGTAGACTCCTCGCACACCATCCTGCTTAATTCGTGTTGCTGGCTTCACAATGGAAATATGCCACATTGAAATTTCTTACAAGGAGCTTTTAGGATTAGATTTTCAATACTGAACCGAAAGTCAAAACATGTTGTATAAGAGACACCGGTTTGTTCTATATGAAATAAACAAATTGAGTATTGCGTATAATATTGGATACCCTTGGTAGTGTGGTCCCTTTTGCTTCACTTTTTTATTATTATTATTGGGTTTGAGCTGTGCGTTGATAGATCGGTCAGTCAGTCGCCTTTTATATATTCAGATATATTAGATATAAAAGATTCGAACAACCAGACCGCAGGCGCTGCCATCACGGCTAAGCTTTGTCGTTTCTGTGGTGCTGTAATTTCGTCGATATCTTTGAACCGCAGGCTACTTGCTAGGCACAGAACGAGTCGCGAGGGCGGCGCTTTGAACTTAAACTCAAGGTGAAAAAAAAACTGCAGTATGGTAATTACTGTTTATGGGCCGTGACGTGAATGTGACACTCTCCTTTTATCCAATATCCAACGGACGCGTATAATGTTATTTTTACAGCTTCGTAAGCTGTAAAAACAACCTGATCTGAATGAACTGATTAAAAACATGTACCTAGGTATTTACTTAGCAAAATTTGGTTTTAGATATATGAATATTGAAACTCTATTAGTTATTGGATGCCTGCGGTTTCACCCGCATGGTCAAGGTTTCTTATGGATCCCGTGGGAAATCTTTAATTTTCCGAGATAAAAAGTAACCTATGCCCTTCCTACAAGTTTATCTATACCAAATTGGTTGAAGTCAGCATGGGCCGTGAAAACGTAGCAGACGGACAAACACAGTTGCATTTATAACGTAAGATAACGTAACGTACCAATCATAACTTATATAAGAAGACTAGCTTTTGTTCGCGGCTTCGCTCCCATTAGGTTCAATTTTCATACAAATTTAAAACACCCCTCTCAAAAGTCCTTTCTTAGCGGATGCTTACGTCATATTAGTAAGCTATCTGTATACATCCCGATCCGTCCAATGCTTGAAGATGTGCGTTGATAGTGACATATTCCTTTTATATATTTTTTTTTTCTGTTGTCTGACTTTAAAACTTACTATCAGCCTTCCTAGCGATAGTTACCAAAAGTACAGCTATTGCTTAGTCTATAGTTATACCTGGTAGTAGGCTAGTAGGTATTGAGCATTTGCATTCAAGATAATTATTGTTCTGGACCATTAGTTACCACGCTGTCATGTAATAATGGCAAGGCTGAAGGCGAGGTGGTCTTGAAAATTCGCAATAAATACTCGGACTCGATACCGGCGCGTTTATTGAAGGCGCCGTTATTTTGTTTATTTATGCCCGATCTCAATCGCAACACGTCTCTGTGGAATGTTAAATTAATAATATAGACCATGACATATGAATATTTATAGATGGCGATATTTATCTGCCAGCTATCCGCGTGGAGAGATCGATTAGGTATATGCATTATGCACACAGGTTTATGTTTCAATCAGATTCCAGTCACATACGTACTCCAATACAACGATAATATTATTTTAATTCTCTGACTCTACTCAAGCTATATTTATTTTATGTAAATTTGTAAACCCACCTGTGTTATTATGGTGAGTCTGTAATGTGACATTTTTGTCAAAAAAATCACGTTTTTCTAAACCTACCTATTGTAGGTATTTAACTTCTTACTCAATTATCAATTAGGTAAATATAAGCAAGCAGAACACCCACAGTGAAAACTGGAGACATGGAGATGGCTACAAATTCGAACTAGGCACATAGACACCAAAAACCTTTTGACGAGCTCCCTGGCGCGTTGTATTAACGTCGGAGGTTCCGGGTTCGATTCCCGGCAGGGTCAATTTGGGAATTTATGACTTCTGAATTTCTCTGGTCTGGTCTGGTGTGAGGCATCGGCCGTGGCTCTTACCACTCTAAAGGTAAATACGTGCCGCCAAGCGTTTTAGCAATCTGGTACAATGCCGTGTAGAAACAGACTAACTAGTTAGCTGCCATACACCCCTAACAGGTTAACCCGCAACCATCTTAAACTGCCGTCATCACTTACCATCAGGTGAGATCGCAGTCAAGGGCTAACTTGTAGTGGAATAAAAAAAGATTGTTATTCTAGGTATAGAAGCTACGCTTATTTAGTGATAGAGCTTTAATTTTCCTGTTTTGGACTATTGGTTTGGAATTTCAGTGAATTATTAGTACCTTATCATAGTGCCGAACCGAAAAAGGACAAAAACTTCAAAAGCTCGTCCGTTCAACGAGTTAACGAGGCTTACATAACGCCTCGTAACTTGTTCTTCACCTTGCTCGCAGATTTTAAGGCTTTCAGTAACCGGTCGGTAACCAACCTTCGTGGCTGGTTTACGTGGTTCTTTATCATACTCGACTAGCTTTTACCCGCGGCTTCACTAACGTTAAGTTCTATTTTCATACAAATTTCAAACCACTGTTTTGCCCCTTAAGGGTTAAATTTTCAGAAAACTTTGCAAACAGCAAAAGCAGATGAAATCGTCATAAAGGCTACTCGTATGTGTATGCCAAATTTTAGTCCAGTAGTTTGAGCTGTGCGTTTATAGATCAGTCACTTACCATTTCCTTTAATAGGTAGGTTTAATATTTAGATAGATGATACCCGCGACTTGGCCTTTCGCGGATTTTTAACCGACTTCCAAAAAAGGTGGAGGTTCTCAATTCGGCGCGTATTTTCTTTTATTTTTTTAAATTTATGTTACCGCATATCTCCGTAGTTTCTAAACCGATTTGAAAAATGTTTTTTTCAGTCGATAGAGGAATCTTTCGAGGTGGTCCCATAAAAAATTCTGACTCCAAATCCTCAACCCTGACACTAAAAAGTTAAAAATAAAAATTATTTCCAAAAAACCGACCACTATATTGAAGTCGGGCGAGCCTGATGCGTCAACTTTGCTTATCCTTGTTATACCCGCCCGACTTCAACATAGTGGGTATAGAAATCAAAATTATGTTTTTACTTTACAGTGGCGTTGGAAGTAGTTTTTTGGAATGTTATTTTTATGTTATTTTTTATGGTTTTTAAAAAATCCCGTGGGAACTTCCGGGATAAAAAGTTGCCTGTACGTTCTTACTCGGTCCTCAGGATGAAAGCTATCAGCTATGTCTCTAGGTAACAAAGGTCAAAATCGGTTGCAAAGTTGAGCCGTGCAAGCGAAGCAGATAGACACTCTTTTACATTTATATGTAGTAAGTATGGATATTTGGTTCCAATGGATTGGGGAAAAGTGATCGACCTTCCATATAATCGATACTGTCGATATATGTAATATCTCAGAAGCTTTCGCAACGGCGACATTGAAACTTCATCTTAATATGTTTATGAGCTTATTATGGATTATAATATTGTACCTACTTATCTACCTAATTGCCATGATGAAGGCAATATTTTTATACAACTTAACAGGTGACCGGAGGGCTGGCAGTTATTTCGGCCAACATAAATAAGCTTGGCTATTCAACGAGGTAACGCAGCCAGGGTTCTCACATTGCCTTATTGCAGCGGCATAGATGATATTTTTAATGTTTAGTTTTTTATTTAGATTTTAACTTAACAAGTTATGTTATGGCGTACCTATAAATTATCTTACTTCTTATCTTATCTTACTAATATTATAAATGCGAAAGTTTGGATGTATGGATGTCTGGATGTATGGATGGATGTTTGTTACTCAATCACGCCCCAACAGCTGAACGGATCTGGATGAAATTTGGCACAGAGATAGATTATAGTCTGGAATAGCACATAGGCTACTTTTTATCCCGGAAAATTAAAGAGTTCCCGCGGGAACCACAAAACCTCGATCCACGCGTACGAAGAAGACTGTAATTTTTTTACGAACATAATTTATATTATACTAGCTGATGCCCGCGACTTCGTACGCGTGGATCGAGGTTTTGTGGTTCCCGCGGGAACTCTTTAATTTTCCGGGATAAAAAGTAGCCTATGTGTTATTCCAGACTATAATCTATCTCTGTGCCAAATTTCATCCAGATCCGTTCAGCTGTTGGGGCGTGATTGAGTAACAAACATCCATACCGACATCCATACATCCAAACTTTCGCATTTATAATATTACTAGCGAATGCCCGCGACTTCGTACGCGTGGATCGAGGTTTTGTGGTTCCCGCGGGAACTCTTTAATTTTCCGGGATAAAAAGTAGCCTATGTGCTATTCCAGACTATAATCTATCTCTGTGCCAAATTTCATCCAGATCCGTTCAGCTGTTGGGGCGTGATTGAGTAACAAACATCCATCCATACATCCAGACATCCATACATCCATACATCCAAACTTTCGCATTTATAATATTAGTAAGATTAGATAATTACTTATGTACGCAGTAGGTACGAAACCCTTAAAAAGAATGAATCGGTTTAAAAATAGCCGTGACCTTGCATACGGTATGCATATTTAGCGAGGGAGTGCCACACAGAGAATTTTATGAAAGGGGTACCTACAATAATAATTATTGCTATGCGGTCCATATCAGTCCAGGATAATATAGGTACTACGTGTGAAAACAATCGGCATTTTTTGAAGCTTTTATTAAAAATCTAAGGGCGGAATTTGGTATTTGGAGTTTTAACTCAAAAATTGCACGATTAAATTTAATAAATGCTTTATTTATAGCGGCTTACCGTTCCACAAAGTTATCTGACCTGGGTGACAGCGTCGCTAGTATACCTACCTATATCATATACTTTTAATATTATAAATGCGAATATACTTTTAATATTATAAATGCGAAAGTGTGTTTGTTTGTTTTGTTGGTTTGTTGGTTTGTCCTTCAATCACGCTGCAACGGAGCAACGGATCGACGTGATTTTTGGTATGGGTATAGTTGAGGACCTGTAGAGTGATATAGGCTACTTTTTATGCGGAAAATTAAGGAGTTCCCACGGGAATGAAAAAAAACAAACCACGCGGACGAAGTCGCGGGCATCAGCTAGTGAAAAATACCTAAAATAAAAACTAAATAGTCATAAAACTTATTTCCAATTTTGGCCCCCGGAGCCATCAATTTAAGGTATTGGTAAGTCAATGTCCGGGGCCGATAAGTTGTTTGGACTATCCTCCTTTTAATGTAAGTAGGTAATTTCCATAGAATTAGACACGCCAAAACATCAATAGGTAATTTCGTTTTGGGGAAAATTAATTTGCCCTCTTTTTTTCGCTCTTTTTTTTGTTTATGTACAACAAAAAATGTCATAGCATAATAGGAATGCCATTTCGAAGCAGCGGTAGATTCACTTGACGATTCAAAAGCATTTAAAATTTTATTTGAATAAAAAAACTTGTAAGTTTGTTTCAATGGCCTTTTTATTCTTCCAACGCGTAATGTAATACTTGAGCAATACTACTTCTTTCTCCAATTTTTTGGATCAAACTTTTGCATCTCCAAAAATTTCGCTTTCACAGACTGCTCCGAAAATCCTACCCCATGTTTTATTGATCTACATATTTGTGTATAAGGATCATGATCACATAAGAGCTTCATGTAGCCCAAAGACATGAAGCGCACTCGGTACCAGCTATTTGCGATCAATAATTCATGAGCTCCGAGTACCGAAGACACGAGACCCGCGCGACGCCGGGGGCCAGCGCCTATAGCTATAGTATACACGCAAGAGTTGAACGGCCGAATACTCTCTCGGAGTTTATAGGTACACTCGTATATTAGCATTGATATATCTTGAATATAGCGAGGCAAATGCTTTTTTGCAGGCGATAATAGGTAGTTGCTTTAAACCTATGTAGAGAAATAAACTCGATAAAGTTGGTACTCGATAAGTAAAAGTCTCGATAAGTTCAGATTTGGGTTTTAAAAATGAGAATTTTGAATAGAAGCAGGCCTTACTTTGCGGAACTCCATCATAATGTAGGAACTAGAAGTTTAATTCTCTATAATCCGCGACAATAGGAAAATCTATGTGGTACAGTGTGTATCCCGCATCTATAGCCCGCGATATTCACCACACCACAGAAATCCCTAAAACTACCCTCAACGTACGGTTCACTCCGATACCGGAGCATCTTCAGGAGATGTCGACTCCACAATGTTGAATAAATGAGAATTTATTCAACATACAGCACCGAATGAGCGGAAATATGATAACCTCGATGGAATTGTATAATTATTGTGCACTAGATGATGCCCGCCACTTCGTACGCGTGGATCGGGGCTTTGTGGTTCCCGCGGGAACTCTTTAATTTTCCGGGATAAAAAGTAGCCTATGTGCTATTCCAGACTATACTTAATCTAACTCTGTGCCAAATTTCAGCCAGATCCGTTCAGCCGTTGGGGCGTGATTGAGTAACAAACATCCATTCAAACATCCAACCTTTCGCATTTATAATATTACTAGCTAACTCCCGCGACTTCGTACGCGTGGATCGAGGTTTTGTGGTTCCCGCGGGAACTCTTTAATTTTCCGGGATAAAAAGTAGCTTATGTGTTATTCCAGACTATAATCTATCTCTGTGCCAAATTTCATCCAGATCCGTTCAGCCGTTGGGGCGTGATTGAGTAACAAACATCCATCCATACATCCATACATCCATACCAACATCCATACATCCAAACTTTCGCATTTATAATATTGGTAAGATAGTAAGATTTCGGGATAGAGAGGGGTGTTTCCTGGGGCCGTGGGGTCGGGGGACTCGAGCACTTGTTGATGAACTTTCAAAAAGAGGCTACCGGGGATCCAAGAGCTGGCAGCTACCTGGCCATGTAAAGGAGATATGCTGTCAGCATCTGCCTCAGTGCCTCGCTGCGGTGGATTCAAATGGTTTCGATGACGATTTTACTGATTTAAATATTAACTTTATTTTACAGTTTGTAATTCAAGAATGATTTAGTTTTAATTAATATTCACCACATTGTCTTTTCATAATTTTTCACCTAAGGCACATAATACGCAATGAGTAATACCTACAGGTTTAAACATGAATTCCATAGCTTTTACAGTACTCTCGCCCACTATTCGCAATAAAAGGGCAAAGGCATTACCTATTCCTGTTTTCACCACACCCATACAGTATAAAAATAAGTCAGCATAAGTCACGGAGCGGATCGGTAGCGGAACGTTCACGTCACGGGCGCAGCAACGCGTGAAGGAGAGTCAGACTATGATAAGCGCTCATACGGTTATAACGGGCTGGGTTTAGAAGTAACAACTGCTTTTCTTATGTCTGAGGGCGGAGAAACTAACGCGTCTTTACTCTATAGCAGTAGGTCAATTGCAATTTAAACGAATTTGCACTACAGAAACAGTCATTTTTATTTTATTTTATTAGAACAAGAAAGATTGACAGAATGGACAGGCCTAACCTAACAGTCCTACCATAAACGTCGACTGGATTCGTAATTTGTTTTTCATTGTCCACAGGCATAACCTACCTGTCGGGGGAAAACTTCCTCGATGCGTTGGATAACGGCGCCGACCTATGCCAACTTGCGGTCGTTATCCACGAGCGAGCGCGGGAGGCCCTCGACCAGGGACTCATAGTAGGGGTAAGAGCTCTTCGGTCAAGTTAAATCTAGACTTTGATTTTGTAAGGTCTTGAGCTGAGCAGCCGGGTCCCAACTCCCAACGAAATGACGCTGAACAAACCCTGCATTTGAAATCTTAGTAGAGCACTCTTTCTCTCTGTTGAACAAACCCATTTGAAAGTTTAGTAAAAAACTCTCTTACTCATCTTCACATCTCACCTCGAACCCCTCTTAGCGTTCCCAACAGTGCTGTCACTCTCGAGAGCCATAGAGGCAGTCAGACCACGGATTTAATATGATAATGTTCAGCCTAACAGTATAGTGTCACACACGTCCCTCTACTAAAGCATAAACTCCTCAAATGGTAAACGGGAGCTGGTTTGATGCATTTTACCAAGAAAAAAATATGATCATAACCAATGGAGTACCTGGAATTCAAGTCACCTCTCTTTACAACCATTTAATTTCAGTACAAGCATGATATAATGTTTCCAGCCGGTGCCAGCGATCCGCGGCCGCTGCTGGCAGCGCGCCGCGCGCCGCAGCTTCTTCTCGCGCGACAACGCCGAGAACTTCATCACCTTCTGCCGTGAGCTCGGCGTGCACGAGAACTTGCTCTTCGAGAGCGATGATCTGGGTGAGAACTGATATCTCTTAAATAGACTATTCAATCAATCTTTTGCCGAAGAAGAAAAATAAAGAAATGAGGTTCCAACCACATAATTCGCCTTAGCTCTTTAAATTCTTGAAAAGTCCTTGAACAGTCCTCAAAAATATGATTTTTCCCGTCAGAAACACATTATTATATTACTGATTTATATATGATTCGAAGCCATTAGCATAATGTAAGATGCTTACTAATTTCGTTGTGTCGTTTTCGTCGTTTCAACCAATAGACGAAGAAGGTCTCCTACATGGATCTTCACATTCGTAGTACGTACGAAGAATTGAGGAAATTTAACGCTTTTGACGGCAGTTAATTCAAATTTTTTTCTGTGCCTTATTCCAGTGTTGCACAACCAGCCTCGCCAAGTGATCCTCTGTCTTCTAGAGGTGGCAAGGCTTGCCACAAAGTTCAATGTGGAGCCTCCGGGCCTGGTACAGTTGGAGAAAGAGATCGCTTTGGAGGAGCGTGACTCCGGGCTTGACTCCGCCATGTCTGGAGCGGCGTGGCAGTTCCGGGATAACTCTCCGTCACCCACCAGGGAGAAGTAAGTAATTTTTTTTTTGATAAAGTACCCCTTGATTGCGATCTCACCTCATCTAGTTACACGAGTCCAAGATACTCGTACAACACGATGTTACGGTACAACTGTTTCAAAGTCCCTTGAGCGTCATCGCACTGAAACTTTAAATAGTCTGGACTGTGGTGGTACGTCTTTAATGATAGGGTGTCGAATATTCGCAACTGAACTTCCTCAGAGACCAGAACAGACAATTCAGAAATAATAAATTCCTAAATAATTCATATGAATAACAAATTTAATTTCCTTTCAGGTCTAAATCAGAAGCCTTGCCTTCTTCACCAGATGACTTGATCGATGGTAATAATGGCTCTCATATAATTTTTACGCCGTCACATCCTTCTGAATCATCCACTCACGCCTTAAACATATTTAGCTTGTTTTAACTTAAAGACGGTTGGCGTGACAGGACCTTTTACATCTTTAGCTTCTTTTAACTTAGAGATGGTTGACAAATTATTTGCACATGGATATTGGTAAAAACAGTCTTATTCTTAATCGTATCAGGTCAGCAGCTGGTGCCGGATAACGTGGACGCAGAGAGCACCAAGTCTGGCGACACGGAGAGCAGCACCGACACGGATGTGCCGCTCAAGCCCACCAACGAACTGGATAAGAGGGTAAGCTTTCGTTTGACTAAAAGCAAAAAATAAAATATCTTGACGGAGGCAACGCAAAGTCATTCAAAAATCTCCATAGAACACTTCTGGCAAACGTCATTGCTTTGCTTGTGCACCGGTCTTTTAAGTTTGCCATAAGAAGACACAATCCAGATAGTCAAGGTTCGCCGTTGGGATACTCCGAGGTATACCTAATGAATTCTATGATCTAAAATCTTTGCCAACGAAACGTTTTCCTCAAGGCATATTTAAGGATAGTAAAGTAGCATGATAAGTAAATTATGACAAATTAGGTAGATGAGATTTGAGAAATTGTAAAACGACAAGTTAGTACTTAAATAACTAAATGCCCTCTCGTCGAAAGTTGGAAGAATAGGTGGAGGATGCAGCGTTCGTCTCAAGCAAAGTTTCACACTCCATATAAGACTAACCGTTTAATCGATCAATATTTATTTATTCAAGTTAGATACACTGTACACTTATTGATGTCCAATAATTAAAACTAAAGCTACGATGATTCCTAACGCGCCCTGGCCTGAGAAGAGCCCACAACAAACTCAGTCGGGTTTTTTAAATTATCACCATCTCACAAATCATCTCAAACTAAGGAACTATCAGAGCTGTTAGAGCAAATTATTGGCAAGTTTCCTTGACATTTAAGTAATCCTTTACATTAATCCGTTTCAATTAATAACATTAAGTGGTGGTGGCCTCCTGACCATAGTAAAGTAAAAGCACAAGCTCTCTAGTCAATACTTTTGGTTGCCTTCGTGATCGCCACAAGCTCCTCTTCAGTGAAGTCCTCACTGCTGCGCAGGTGCAGCTGGTGACGCGGCTGATGGAGCGCGGCTGCAGCTGCGGCGCCGGCAAGTGCTCCAAGCTGCTCAAGGTGAAGAAGGTGGGCGAGGGCCGCTACAACATCGCCGGCAGAAACGTCTTCATCAGGGTTAGTAGTTACAGTTCTTAAGAAGCCGCCTTTGTTACAAAGATCTACTGGTTATCTTGTTGGTTAGATACTTCCACTGCTTTATATTGAGGCTTAAATAATCCGTTGTACAAAATCTCTAAACTAAACCGAAATGACAGCATTGAATGTATCACAACCCTTTCATAATACTGTCTGCGGTGAGGGACAGATCTAGATTTAAAGAGATTGTGTTATGCAGAATTGACGGTATCATAGTTAGCCACCATGTTTCAACGTGTAATCTTCTTCACTGGCTGTTCGAACTAATAGAATTGTTTCCACTTCCAGCTCCTAAAAGGGCGGCACATGATGGTCCGCGTGGGCGGCGGCTGGGACACGCTCGAACACTTCCTGTCGCGCCACGAGCCCTGCCAGGTGCGCCTCGTCACGCCCGGCCGCCGCCACGTGCTGCCCCTGCCGCCCGCCTCGCCCCGCACCTCCCCCGCACCCTCACCCGCACCCTCGCCCGCCGGCAGCAAGGCCTCGCTCAACGGAGACGGCAAAGCCTCCCCCTCCCCAGCGAGCAGCAAAACATCCTTAAAGGAATCCCTCCCCGGCACCGTCTCCCCAGTAGACAGCAAAGCTTCCTCCGTCAGCGGCAAAACTACCCCCCCACCGCGCAAAGCCTCCACAAAACTTACAAATGGATCAGTATCATCTGTAGACAGCAAAGCTTCCTCCATCAGCGGAAAAACTTCGCCCGCAGACTCTGGAGTCAAACTCCGCAGTAAAACATCTCCTTTACGCACTTCTACACCCAAGCCACTCTATAAAAATAGATCAGCGTTAACATTGCCACTCAAAGAGCAAAATGATAAGACTGTAACGAGGCGAAAACAATCTGCACCCAGCTTCAGCACCCCCGGCACACCCACCGGTAGAACCCGGACGCCGGTAGAACTTCGCAAATCGCTCACTTCGAACGCACTTAACGCCCCTAAAAAGTCTAGAAGCATGAGCATCGCTAACACGTTCTGTGGGACAGATAGGTTGAACCAAAACGCGAAGAAAAACAAAAGCCTAGTCACCACTCCCACTGAACCGATAGCCAGAAAAACACGCAGCCAGAGCCTCGCTTCCACACCTGTTAATGAACCAAAAAAAATAACCAACGGCTATGGTAAAAAAACTCGAAGCATGAGCTTAGCTGCGCCCGCCGAGTTCGGGAAACCGTTACATAAAAGTGCGTCGGTTACCACCACTGGGTTGACTCAAGCGGCTATAGAGGATAGTATCCGACGGTCGTTAGAGGCCACTATAGCAGACCACACGTCGCCCAAGAAGCCGTTTTTGCACATCAAAGCCAAATACAGAAGTCCCCCGCCGAGGGAGGTCCCTCCCAGATAATTTCTACGCGGCCAGATTCCTCATTCCACTAGTTTTAAAGTTTGACATTAGTATTGTTTATGATAGTTTTTAAAACTGATCGCACATTTGTATTGCGCCGCACGCAATGTATTTACTGAAGGCCTATGTCTGCACTAAGCGTGTTGTATTCAACGCATTTTTATTTGGGATAATAATCCTTTACCAAAATTATATAGGTTTTCTTGGAATAAAAATACGTTGGATTTCAGCATATTTCATTGTACAGTACCAAAAATAACACCAAAACTCTTCAAATGGATCACGCATTTATTTATGACCTTTCTTAGTACTGAACTATACTAAGAAAGGTCATAAATAAATGACGCGTTCTAGTATGTAGTACGCGTAGTAGCTACTGGCTATAAGACACATAAGTGTTCGAGATTGCTCAGGATACAGATAATAAAAAAAAAATGTGTGCGTATGGTGCTTTCGATGCGTACTAATGTGCGATCAGTATAAGTCTACGAACATTATTCACGGGCTCGACGCTGTGAAATATTTTAGGGTCCGGTGTGGAAGTTCAATTACTAGACGTTTATAATTTCATGGTAATCATATTTTTAGGCCCGAAATTAATATTATAATCAATCTATCTGTAAAGCATGGATAGGTATTGTTAGCAACGTTATAATTTGTAAAAAATGAACCTAAAGGAATTTTTGACAACTAAAAACGTTGATAAGTAAATCATCGACGGATTACGGATTGTTTATTAGTTTCAGCCGTTAGTGTAAGCGTTATTTAGATCTCCTAAGCAATCTCGTATTTATCACCTGTTTAGTGGGTAGAATCGCTATTATAACTAAGTAAGCATTCATCAAATACTCCAGCAGTACGAGCACAATCATTGCGACATATATCGAGCCTCGAGCCGAGCTTTCTTGATGAAAACGACGTAGTGATTGTACTTGGACTGAAGGGTTCTTACTCGCTATGACATTCTTAATACACTCGTAGCTACAAACTATGTAATGTAGATCGTACGATGCTTTAATACTACGATTCTGCAAAGCAAAGTATTCTGTTTAATTAATTGAAATGCTATTCTTTAGGCACCTTTAAATCAAAGTTAAAACATGATGGTTCAAAGATTAGTGTGATCGCGCTAATCCTAATTCGGAAAGGGGGTTACACCTAACCCAAAAGGGGGTCGCGGTAACGCCTATAAATACTTGCTTGTTTTAAACGAACGTGAACTGTGCACGTTTATGTTAGGACCTGTTCCTTTGTTTAAAACACGATAGTGAATAGGCGAAAGACGTCATAAGGAAGCGCATCATCAACGTATTTCTTTGACGCGTGCGGATGCGTAGTGACGGAATTCACATTCACAGTATGTCGGGTTGCGTTCGGCATGTGCGGCTTAAACATAATGTGAGAACAGCTTACGACGTCACAAATGGAATTTAAAACTATAATAAAATAAATCAATGTCACAGAGAATCAGAACCCAACTATTGGGGGACTAGTCATAATGAATTTCGTATGTAAATTGTAATTAAGTACCTATAATTAATTATTATACCTAATGGTAATTCTTTAATGATGATTAATTTAATTCATTTCCAATTTGCAATAATTATAATAATAGGTATCATTTATGTTCGAATAATTAATTTATTTAAGAATCGATTAATTTTTCTTGTCTTTTGTATCATGGTTTCTGTAGATTATGTTGTGTGTTGGTACGCGTTTAATGTTTGTATTATCTTAAGTTTTGACTGCTGAATCTATTTTGAATCTAGTAATTACTATTTTATTGTATGAATATCAATTTATATTATATTCAAAGACACTTATTGCTTTCATGCTTTTAAGTATATATATGTAAGTTGAATTGTAGCTCAGCGTTGCTTAATCATAATTTGCAGACTAAAGGAAAAAGTTAGACAGAACATTTGCGATCTATAAACAAAGAAGCCAGTTGTATGTCTCTATGGTGCAGCAGTTTGCTCTTGGCTATGTAATCATGAAGGTCAGGGTTCGGTCCTCGGCTGAGTTAGTTTGTCCATCAATCGTAAATTGGCTCCCTTCAACTTCGACAGTTAAAGGTACGGCTCTACCGGTAAAAAACCATGAACCCCAGAAAATTATTACAGATATACTAATGCATAGACTATGATTAAAACTGGTCCCATCCTGATAAGAGAGGCTAGATGATCGCACTTTCACAAAACAGCTAACTAAGAACGCAGAAAAATATCCGTTTTAATTGGAAATGGCTTTTCCGCACCTGTTTCGTTTATATATTATTATTATACTGCAGTGGACGAATATTGTTGAATCTTTTTCTTTAGTTTGTCAAATACCTACCTATCGTAATGTAACGTGGCTTAAGTACACCAGTGACCTCAGCGGTACAAAGTTCAATGTCCATACATCATCTATTTTGGTACATCGTTTGTCGAGAGGATATCAAATATTTTTGCACTTAGATAGACAAGCACTAGCTAGACTCCGATTAATTAAATTTTATATAAAAATAAGTAACTTATATAAAAAATCACAGACACGAAACAATTAATATTTAACTAAATAAGTCCTTAAAACAGTACGCGTCACGAAACTCGAAAAGTGTGCGGTATTTTATTTCGTTGCGGTGATTTTTATTCAGGGCTAACGTGTACAGTAGGAACATATTATGACATCTCTGGTGCTGAAAGCCCAGTGGCTTCCTGTTCAAGTGATCGCGGGTTCGATCCTCGGTCACACACTTCCAACTTTTCTCCAATCATCCCTCGCTAAAGGCCAATGCACATTAGGAAAAGAGTAAACTCACCACCGCACCTCACCAAAGAAAGAAAGAAAGAAAAACAGTTTATTCAACAGTGTTGTCACAGACAAAACTAGATACAAATGTAACATTTTCGTCTGTGACACCACCCAGCCTAGGTTCTAGGTTATAAAGCAAAGACGTTTAAACTTTTAAATCTATTGATGACCTACCTACTTACCTACTTTCAGCACAATTCTACTTTCGTGTCGCGAACTGCACCATTGATACCTGTTGTGATATAACTAAAAAAACAATTGATGGTATAATATTGACATGGGCCTTTATGAAAATATCCAAAATCTTCCAATTTGTGTGAACGGAGCTTAACTTAGGCTAGCGATATACAAACATACTGCCTGTCTGTCGTACCTACTACAATATTGTGCCAACAGTTTTATTAATGTGTAAGTTTGAAATAAACTTTTTGATATCATTGCATTCAGTTGTTTTACTTTACGGACTAAGTAATCGCACTTATTCATCTCGATTCAGCTTTTGTCCAAATTCCCAATAGTCCCCATTGAAGTGCCATCACTAGGGACAACTGGAAATTATTTTAAATAAAAATGTTGCCAACCCTGGGGACGAGGTCGGGGATAACCAATGGAAATGAGCGTAACAAAATTGACGTTTCCTAGGGTGATGCATACTGCTCTTTCCGCTGTAAGTATTGATAAAAGCTGATTCATGCTGAATAAGTGCAAAATTGGTCCCTCAATCATCATTACATAGTTTTTCACCGTTGACTCTGTAACCCACCTCATCGTATCAGCAAACTCACTGGAGGAAACCTACAAAACTTAAATGTAAGTACTTGACTGCTTCTTAATTACATAGTAGATAACTTAATTATATGCTTACATAGATTACTTATTACTTACCAAAAGTTTCACGAGAAAAAATTAGTTTAGTAATTAGTTAATTATTAATTATTTAATTATTTTTTTAGTAATTAGTCCACAAAGTTTTATAGGGAAGTATAGTAACCGGCAGTAGGTACCTAAATTATTACACTTATCTGATTAACTATTATATTTCTTTCCAAAGCTCGATGCTTTAGAAATTAATATAACAGGTACTAAGTAAATGGGGCGTAAGATAAGGGTATGGGTAATTATATTCTGCCGTACCCCTACGGGTAAACCCACTACTATCTTATGGGTTAACACTTAACATAGGTACCAAACTACGATTTTTTTAACCACTACAAGTTAGCGATCTCACCTGATGACAAGTAATGATGCAGTCTAAGATGGTAGCGTATTGACGTAGGACTACGGGTAATATTTATTGAGTAGGTAACCTAACTAGTTTGTTGTAGATCTAAAGATAGCAAGTTATGATTTTTTTATTTCGCGGTCTTAGTGTGAGATCTATAGAGCGAACTTTGACTTTGCTTAGACAGATTTATGTTACTCACATAAGTCCATCTCGTTTTAACTCTGAGCCAAGTCAAAGTACGCTCTATAGATCTCACCTTAGTGTTGGAAGCAGGCGTTACTTGGCGGGAGCCTATTACTTAAGTACTTATGTACCTAATCGATATTCGATACCCAAGGAACAAGAAGCTTAATTCGCTCATTTCGCTAAAATCCGCCAAAACAGACAAACCTATAGTACGTGCAGCATGCGAAATACAAAGCCCATTGCTTGCATATTAAAAGCGGTGCATATCGCATGCTGCAGCGTTGTACCACATATAGATTCGTCTGATAATTAAGGCTATAGCGAATGTGGATGGATTCTTCTTCGCAATCTTACCCGCTCACCCTAGGTGAGCGTTAAAAGACACAACGCGACCGTAACTATAACACAGTAACTAGCCCCTTCACGTGACAAGCCTGTCATTTTCAATGGCGTCGCGTCGCGTGGAAAGAAAGAAAGAAAGCTCGTCGCTTCTGTCCGTTATAGACCTCTAGTCCCGCAGTAACATTGGTTCTGTCTGTGTCAACAGTGTCGCAAGGTGCCCTCCGGCGCGTCGGTCCGCGTGGCGGTGCCGGTGCGCGCGTCCGTCACGCCGCACAAGCGTCGCTACACCTACTACAACAAGATGTTCAAACCGATTGTGTACGCGCTGCCACAGCCACTCTGCGTTTCCCTGGTGTAGAAACCTGCTGTCATACAGGTGGCGGTAGGTGAAGAGACCTCCGAACGACCGACCAGTAACCAGCTTTCTGGCGCCGACTGTTTTTTTTTTTTTTTTTTTTTTAATCCACTACAAGCTAGCCCTTGACTGCGATCTCACCTGATGGTAAGTGATGATGCAGTCTGAGATGGTCTGAGATGGGAGATGACTGTTATCTTAACAATCTCTCTCTCTCTGCGTCATTACCCCTGTCGTGAACCCTTTCCGTTAATCAAATAATGTTAGTTTTCTTGGGATAATAATGCGGTTGGTTCCCAGTTCCCACGTCCTTCCGCATACGACTCGACTAAGACCTATTTAAACTTTTTTTTAAATTTTGTAACGTTTAGTGATAATAAACGGGACCGACGGCTTAACGTGATCTCCGAGGCACGGAAGAAAGGAAAGGCCAAATTTGAACCTCCAAATTCGGTCACCCATCCAGTTACCGACTTCTTAACCTTCGCAATCGACTGATATGCGTTGTCACAACCAGGCCACTCGTCCCTCAATCTTACAAGTCCGATCTTAACAATAGCTTAAATAGCCACAAGTTGCATTGCCGTTGTACCTGGTCTTGACATAATTATGAAGCAAAACCGTAAAAAAAGATGATATATGTTCTTAGAAGAGGCGCCAGCAATCGATTTTATTGC
This sequence comes from Erebia aethiops, assembly GCA_923060345.2. Taxonomy (NCBI): domain Eukaryota; kingdom Metazoa; phylum Arthropoda; class Insecta; order Lepidoptera; family Nymphalidae; genus Erebia; species Erebia aethiops. The sequence goes on along the minus strand of OV281081.1, from coordinate 13,868,761 downwards.
AGTTACGAACTACGAACGACGCGACCGCGATACAGGTCAGACTAGCCTAACTTTAATAAAAGTTACACATAAGTACTAGTCCAGCCCGAAGGCCGAACCTAACGACTTTTATCTCATCCTAGAGTGAAAACAATATAGGTGGTCATCTCAAGTCACAAAATAGAGGCTGTGTTACCTTTCTATTTTGTATCGAGGTTTATGCCATTTTTTAAGAATAGAGAAAGATGTCGCCTAATCTAAAAATGCACGTGCCTAACTAAACAGTCTCGTCATTTATAGATACTAGATAGTTAATAGATCCGAATTCGTCTAAAGGTATAGCCTACAGTCAATTTTTGTGTATTTCTATACACGGCATGAGTCCACAAGACCTAAAATAGACCACAAAAAGGTAAAATTAGTTTCCTCTAGGTTTCATTCACTTAATTCATCTCTATTTCTGACTGTTTGAGTTCAATATAAATCAAAAGTTAAATAAATAAAACATTTTTCTATTTATTATTAATTTATTTGATTACCTATAAAATAATACAAAATAATAATTATTATAAATAAGTAATACTAAGAAGTATATAAAATGATAAAAACCGAAAGGAATGGTTATTTATTATTTAAATGCAGGATTCTTTAATACATTAGCACTCTCAATGTAAATAATATTACTTCAGCATTACAAATAAAATCTATAATATTATAATGTTCTAGAGAGCGCCGCTTTTCACAAATGTTTGTATATGTTCAAAATATTTTCATAAGCTTTTACTTATTAATAGTACATATATTATGCTTATTAAAAACTCAGTTGTTACGGCTATACACAATTGTTTTTCAAAGCCTGAATCAAACTCAGGTGCGTTTCCACCACAGATGTGTTACGTTGCTAAGCTATGGATGTGTGTCAAACTCACCATTAGCAGCGGTTGATGTTCAGAGCATAGATCGCTAGATGTTAGATAATTATTCATCTGTACTATCTATACTTAATATTATAAATGCGAAAGTTTGGATGTATGAATGTATGGATATATGGATGGATGTTTGTTACTCAATCACGCCCCAACAGCTGAACGGATCTGGATGAAATTTGGCACAGAGATAGATTATAGTCTGGAATATCACATAGGCTACTTTTTATCCCGGAAAATTAAGTAGTTCCCGCGGGAACGAAAAAACCTTAATCCACGCGGACGGAGTCGCGGACATCAGCTAGTATTGACATATATGTAAAATATAGTATAATACTGTTTTATATTGTAATAAAGTAACTACTAATTATAATTTTTCTTCTATAAATTTACACGTGCGCACCACCCTATAGATCACTCGTAGTGATAAGGCCGCCTTTACATCGTAACAAGTAGTAAGTCACGATTCGTGTTACTTCTGTTCTGTTATTTGTTTGCGTGTAATAAAGTGTTTCTAAAATCTATCTATCAAAGTGCTCCTATTTGTGGGTTTCACACACACCCATAGCATAGCAACATAGCACATATCTGATGGAAAGGCAGCCTTAAACTTTTTTAATTTTCAAATATTCAGTTACCGTTACTGTGACACTCGTTTTTCTTCCGTTCTAATTTTAACTCTATCCAAACATTACTCTTATGTCCTATTATATTAAGGCAAAACATACTTATGTATTTTATGCCTAAAGTAAAGGTTAAGCTTAATAAACTATTGAAACATAACCATCGTGTTTTATTTATATCATCGACTTTACGTAATAATCTTTGATAGAATATTTTGACCAACATTTTAAAAATCAGATTTTTAGTTATTTTTCATGAAACATCTCTGAAAGCAGACCTCAAATTTAAAGGCAACAATACCAGTGCCAGCAATGTTCAGTTATATAAAGCATTTTAAAGAAGAGATATTGAAAGGACATACTTAAAAGTTAAAACATAATTTATGATTAATTGCTAAGCCTACATAAATAAATTTTGGTATAAAACTTTTGAATAACTTACGTATGGCTAAGTGCGTAACTTACAACTAAAATAAAGTCCGTACAGAGTACAGACTTGAGTACCTCGCATCCAAATACTGAAACACCGATTTATTTTTAGCAAGATAAGATATTAAGGTCCTCTTGAAATGATTTCGTTAAATTTTGCGATGCTGTCACTTTTTGAAAAAATTATTCCAGGCTTAACATGAAAAGGACCCATATAAAAATGGTTGGTGTAAGAGGACCTAAGTGATGGTCTTTTACAGCTGATTCAAAACACCACAAATTGAAGGTGGCGTTTCAGTATTCAAGATCTAGGATCGGTACAAGGTGGTTACAATTTGTTTGATCATAAACAAATCAATCAATGTTTGGTGTTATCATAAATTGCATTCATATTTTATTAATAAAACTTTAACACAAAATATATAATTTGAATTTATAAGGTGTTACGTCTACTATGCAGAAATTTCGTGCAAATTAATTGCCAAATTTTTGGCCGAAATTGAATTTTGGCCATTTGTTCGTCCTTACTCTGAAACCTCATTATCGATAAAATTACTAATTTAAGAGTAAGTTTTGAGACAATTTCGTGCGTTAATAAACTGTTTAATTACGAAATGGCAAAACTAACGATGCAGAGGTATACTTTAGCAAATAAGTTTCAATTACATAATATCTATAATTTTTTTCAAAACATTGATCAGTTTTGAAAAAAATAACGTAATCATAAACGTTGATCAGTGGGGCTGATTCTGTAGTGCACAATCTCTAAACTACACTAAAATGACAGCATTATAAATATTGCTAACCCTTTCATAATATTCCCAGCGGAAAGGGACAAAACTACATTTAAAGCTGTCATTTTAGTTTAGAGATTGTGCACTACAGAATCAACCCCAGTGTATACCTAGCTAAAATATAGCGCATCTCGCTCTCGAGTATGTTCCGCTCGTAAATGTGGATTGAAATAAGCATGCTCTCACAATGTAGATCACTACATTACCACTGTAACCCTAGTGACAGATATTTTACCTATTCTACCGTTTGTTTAAAATTTATCGAACACTAGTTATCATATAATATATGTCATCAAGAGCTTGACACTTTCATAGAAATCGCAATTAGCTCGAATACGCAAAAAATCTCCCACTAGGCCCCCTGATCTACCTAATGGACAGACACCTATAAAACCAAAAAATATACTTTATAGTAAGCACTACATTTATAATGTTCCCTAGTTTTAACTTATAATGCGTCATTTTCAGCTATATGATCCATTGGAAAAGAATTCATATACTGGAAAATTTCATCAACTAATGCAAACATCCAATTCATGAAATCCTATGAAAAAAATCAGACTTTAGGAGCAATATATGGCTAAACATGTCTATTGATATATTTTGTTTGGGGTTGTTTTATACAGGTATTCTGTAAATCACACCTAATAGTTCCATACAAATTTCAGACAGACAAAGAATGTCGCAATAATCATAATAGTTTTGAAGACTATTTTCAAGATATTTATTGAGAATTTCTATTACTGAAAATAGATATGGTTTTATTTGTTTATTGATTAGATTGTATCAAATATTCGACGGGCATTGTAATCCTCCTGCAATTGAATGTTCTTGAATGAACTTTATAGTTCATATATACTTCTGACGTTTCAAAATATCATTTCCACTATAAAGAGTTCAAACTTTAAAGGTCTCTGTGAAAAGACATCTTGAAACGTCAGTCTACTGCATCCAATTAAAGTCAGAGTACAGTTGCCCACTTTATGGAGAATATCAGATATTTCCCACAGAATACCCCTATGTCAGCAGAAAGTCACACAAACGGCGCTTAAAGCTGCGTTCGCACTGCGAAAAATGTTTTTTTTGCACTTCTGTAACTCTAGAAATCATATGGAGGTGTACAATTTGCGAATAAAATTCGCGCGAAAAAATCGCTAATTTAATACAAATTAGGTAGGAATAGGTGAAATCTGTACGCGAAATATAAATCGCGAGAGTAAAATTCGCGCAAATATTTTTCGCAGTTCGAACGTAGCGTAAGGGTGCTCGCACACCGGCGCGCACCGCGTTACTTCTTCTTGCTCTTGCCGAGCGTGAGCGTGTGGTGGCCCTGCGCAGTCTGCTGCTTGCGCCGGTTGAACTCGATCGTGTCGTCCTCTATCTTCTTGCGCAAGTCTTCCAGCCGCTTCTTCTCTTCTGTGTGGTCCTTTTTCAGCTTTTCGAATTTCGCGTGCAACTGAAATTGATAAAAAAATAATTATTTAATTGAATTAGGATGATGACAACTCAAGCAACTCTTTATCAAACTAAAAAACGCATTTCTATTAAGGAAGTTTGTATGAAAAACATGGAACTTGTAACATCATCACAATAAAAACGCAATATCAACATAGTTTTTTCTTTAATCTAGAGTGAATATTAGGTCTTTTAGAAGTGAATATTAGGTCTATTCAATAATTAGCAAGAAATAATTTATTTTGACACAGGCATCTTCCCAATTCTGCCGCGCGTTGTTAGTATGGCCTTGAGGATACCCACAAATATAAAATGCGCGACATTCGGCGCGCGGCAGCCGCGCTATATTTGGACACACCTAAAGAGCAAGTTAACGCGCAAATGTACAGTCGCGGTCAGAAAATGTTTACCACCTCAAGGTTTATAATTGCATGAAATGGCCAGAAGGCCGTTATGTGGTTTGATTAAGCACAGATCATAGATTTTTTTAACTCTTTCAGTAGGTGGCAAATGTGTTAACTAGACAGGATAGATGTAGAAAACCTCTCTCAATATTTTTAATAAATGTGAATATGTTAATGTGTCAAACTTGAAATCAGGAAATGAATTTCATTATAAAAAAGTCATTAATACTCATTTTGTTGAATTCGAAATACCTTGCTCAAGCGTTTTAGACCTTGGATGCACGCTGTGTTCTTAAATAATCTAATTTGAAAACTGGTAAACATTTTCAGGCCGCGTACGTACTGTAACTGGTTATATTATTCACGTACCTCCTTCTCGGCCTCCTTGAGCTCGGCCTCCTTCTCCTTGACGCGCGTCACGAACATCTGCTTCATCTCGTCCTCCTTCTGCTGCAGCTGAAGCAGGTGCGCGCTGCGCTTCTGCTCGAACGTCTGCTGGAACGACACCTGCGCCAAACAGAGCCAGTACAGTGTGCGGCCAGCCTTACAGTCTACTAGCGGTTATAGTCTTAGTTCAGTTTAAAATCTTCATTTTTTTGAAGTGAAAACTTCTATAGGCACGTTGAGCACTTTTTGGTAGAGGGTACAAATGTGGAATACGCGAGACCGACATCGTTTTTCTTAAGATAAAAGGTCTTAATATAAATGCCTAGTACATTCGTAATTTAACTTTAATGCCTCAGTTTAAAGGTTTATATTTGAATTATTTTTATCATCATACTAATATTATAAAAAATCGTTTTCACTTCACACACTATGACTGGCAATTTTTTTTTTATTGCACTCAGTACAAGTTACTGCGGTCTCCATTACGGTACAGTATGGACAGACAGACCTATAAGGTTTCCCCAATAGGAACACTTCGTTGAATGAATTGTTGCCGTTCGCTAATCTCGCTAAAACTCAGAAACGGCTTGACCGATTTTGATGGAATTTTTTGCGTTGTGTCGCGCCCGTGTGTGCAGTTACCGGCTTGTTGTCCGCGTCGACGTCAGAGAAGCCCATCTGCGCGAGCCGCCTCCGCCGGTACAACTCGTAGTGTCGCGCGTGCGTTTTCTCGCGCATGTCCTCCATATTGGTGCGGATCAGCATTTCGCGCAGCTTCACAAAGTCGCAGTGGGACTCGTTCTCCACTGGAATAACCACCAAAAATCATACTTAATGCGAAAGTGTGTTTATTTGTCCTCTATCGCAATGTAACGATTGCGGCGTCAGTACTATATCCGTTTATTTGTGTTTCTAATTATTGGTCTGTTACAGTTGCACATGACAGTTGCGATGAAATAAAATTTAATGTGGAATGTCATAATAAAAGAATCTCAATTCAGCTACCATCAATCAGCATTAGCAATTGAAGCAACTTAGCGGCGGCCATCTTGGATTTAAAAAATTGGACCAATCAACTCACCCTGCACCGTCCCCCAGGGGTACTGTCGCGCGCGCACCGTCTTATTGCCGATCTTCACAAAGTCGGTGCTGCCCACCACAGCGAACGGTATGTGTGAGTTCATACTCCCGTTCACCTCCGATACAGACTCGTCGTCCACCGGGAACTGGTAGATCTCCACGCCGTTCATTTGCAGCTCCTGCATTATTTTGGACTGAAAAAACAAAGCATTTTTTGTGAATTAAAAAAAATTATATGCGCCGAATTGAGAATTTCCTATGTTTTTGGAAGTTGGTTAAAAATGTACCCGATAAAACACAAGTGATAATCTAAAATATTGAGTAAGTATCTAAGTAAATTCTTACATAATTTCTAAATTTGCACATCAACATTGACGAGACATGTGTGGACTACTTTTGAACTGTCATCATAATTGTACAATGTTTCAAGCAAATAAACGATTGATTGATTGATTGAAAGTTAACACACAATATAACAGTCCATATCTTGAAAACTACAGAACCGATTTTGATGAAACTTACACTATTCCCTAAGTTGAAGTAAATGTAAGCCAATAAAAACAGAATAGTCACAATACGATTAATAGTTTCGGAGAAATCAATACAATACATAAAAACTTATGTTTTATTGCAGTTTCAATAATATTACAATACATACATGTAGAATTGATAACAATCTTTTTTAAAGTCGGTTAACAATGCATTTTGCACAACAATCACTAAAAAGTTATTTGTTTTTGACATAAGCAACACCCCAATTGTAGAATCGAAGCGCTTGCTTTGCTTAACCCACAGGTTAATAGACTTCAACCTGTGCCCTACCAATAAGGACACGACAGCGAGTATTCAATTTCAATTTTTCTTTATTCAAATAGACTTTTACAAGTGCTTTTGAAGTGCCGAGTGAATCTACTGCTGATATCTATAGGGTGCACTTTGACTTTGCTCAGGCTTTACTTATAGTTAAAACGGGATGGACTGATGTGCATACAATTAATCTGTCTCATTTTAACTTAGTCTTATTCAAAGTATGCTCTATAGATCTCACACTACCACTGGTTCAGAATGCCAATCCTACGAAGATCTAGCAACGAACTCGGTGGTTGCTCTTTTTAATCAAAAATTACAGTAATTATAAGAATACAAGTAACTACAGGCTATGTTCAGATATACACTGCGAGCACTGTAAGGTGTGACTTCAATTTAGTATACTGCAAAGCCGTTCCTTTATAGTTAGCTATACTGGTTACTGTTTAAAACGGAATGCAGTCAGCACTGAGAGCACCTTACCTCGAAAATGCCAGTGCTCGCAGTACAAAAATGGCGACGATTTATGACGTCATATATTTCCCTAGAATATTGCGGCAGTCTACTATCAGCGCATAACGGAACGAATTTCTCCTCAGTGAGAGCACTGAACAGTGCTCGCAGTGTATATCGGAACATACCCACAGTCCCAAGCATAGGTGGAGCGAGTCAAATTCAGGGTTAGGGTGTTACCTTGAACTTCTGCAGCTCAGTCTTGGAGATGGTATCGGCCTTGGCGATGATGGGGATGATGTTGACCTTCGTATCCAGCTTCTTCATACACACCAGGTCTATGGACTTCAGCCCGTGACCTGCGATACAGACATATAGTACTTTAGTATAGTCTGCGATAAGTACTATGTATATGAGTTTTTTATGCCACCATGACTTCTAAATGCCTGACTAGGTTTGGATGTATATATATCGTTAGAATCCTTACTACATCCCGAGTGTCACTGGTTATAAATTTTTTGAAAAAAAAAAAACAACATGGCATGGCAGTGGTGATTTTTAGGGTTCCGTACCAAAATGGTAAAATGGAACCCTTATGGTGCGACTTTCTCCGTCTGTCTGTCCGTCTGTCCGTCCGTCACACTCGATTATTTCAGTAACTACCGAAGCTATCGACATGAAATTTGGAATAGTTGTGTATATTAGTGGCCCAAAGACACTGGAATTAAAAAAAATTGGAAATTATTTTTGTTCTTATTTAAAAAGGGGGGAAAATCGGAGGGTTGAAATTTAAAAGTGAGATAACTGTACTGTGTGGGGTATCATATGAAAGGGTTGACTTTGTACATTCTAAAACAGATTTTTAATTATTTTTAGTTATGATAGTTTTTGATTTATCGGGGAAAATGTCTAAAAAATACCGTTCCCCCCCTTATCTCCGGAGTTTACCAATCGAAAAATTTGAAATAATTATGGTCAATAGGAATTTACGTATATATTTTACAGGAACTTACTTACGAGTCCGACTCGCACTTGCCCGGTTTTTATAATTGTGTTCACATGTTCAATGTACTAACGAATTTCTAAAAACTTTAGAATCAAGTGTGAACAATATTAATAAATAGAGCTCTTATCCCTTGCACCTTCAATCAAGCCTTACAAATGAATGTTGCTTAAGCACCTACTTAGTTTACATGATTCCAAGGTCAGTACTATTTAAAAATACAGATTTCATGTTATGTTAGATAATAGGCTGTCAAGTGAAATCTACTTTTCACTGTGGTAACTGGTAAGAGGTTTGGCCTGGATTTCATTGGAAAATGGGCCATTTCTTTTGTTAAGTCATCGGAACGCTTAAAACCTATGACTTGATATATTAGATTTTTCCCATTATTATTTCTTGAGTTTTATATGATTATGATACGATGATCTGTGTACGAAAGTAAGTCTTGATATCATTTCGTGTAGAAGAATATGATGTCCTCCACTTTGGCAGCGTGCATTTAGGTTTAAAAAACTCTCGTGGAATGTCTTTGATTTTCTAGGATAAAAGAAGTCAGTCTCCGGGTCCAGGATGCAGGCCATTTTTTACCAAATTTAAATAAAGTCGGTTAAACGAATGTGCCGAGAGACGGTAACAGATAGGTATATGATTTATTTCACGTAGGACATTATTACTCAAGTCGCTTATGGATAAGTCAAGACTCTACCACCGGTTCGGAAAAAAAATTGTAATTACCGGGGGAACTTCTTAATTTTCGAGAAAAAATTAGCCTATGTCCCCAGGATGTAACCTACCTCCCTACCAAAATTTCATCAAAATCGGTTGAAAAGATGGGATGAGATGGTTAAGGCGTAGCAGACTGATAGACAGAGACACATTTTTTATAATATTTTGATAATTTTATAACATTTATAATATTAGTATGGATTCTTGGATGCTATAAATTACATACTGGCGTCGCAAAACTAGCTCCGAGCTCAGTTCAAAATAGGTTCCTTATCGCGCAAGGAGCCGGACAGCGGACCGCATACGCAAAGTAAAAGTGTTATGAGCCGTTATCGGAAACGACACGCAAGGCACCTTGCATACGAGCACGCATTTACTATGTAAATATTTACATTGATTAGTTATCACAGTTATTTTCACGCGATGCGCGTCTGGCAAGAGCAAGTAATCTATATCTTAGACTTAATATTATAAATGCGAAAGGTTGGATGGATGTTTGTTACTTAATCACCCCAGAACGGCTGCACGGATCTGGATGTTTGTTTTGTGTCACTAATATCAATAAGACTCTGACAGCTAGCATCAGAATTGGCCAAAATGCCTCCCTAACAATTAAGATTCCTTAACTTATGAACTAAGATAACTTTAGTGTCGTAATTATCATTAGGAATCGTGTGCGCGCAGCCTACTTTGACTTATAATAATATGGTCATCGTATGTGGACCGCGCGCGATCTGAATACGTCAGAATATAGCATCAATAGTTAACGATCGAACGAATGTCAAGGACATTCGTGAAATATTCAAATATTTTATGAGACATCGAGTCGCTGGCCCACTGAACTAGAAACTTAGAAAGTAAACATTGTTTTCTAGGTATAGTGTCACAGTGCTGGGTAAACAATGAGTGTAAATTATAAATTTTTAATCACCTCCAACGAATGGAATATATGAGCACGTATGAGTCTGTTCTATAATAAGAAAGTTCGTTCAAACTCTCCTGGTACCTTGATTTCATACACTGAAGATAAATATATTGATTCACTCACTATTATTAAAGAAAATAAATGCTGCTTCTCCAAGAAGAAAACTAAAATAGTGTTTTTGGAATATTATTTGGTTATGTTCAATATCGTAGAACTGGAAACAATTTCTCCCACTATGACTTGAAATATCTTGTCTTGCAAATATGACTTTAGCAGGGTATAGATGTTGTGAGGAAAGTTTGTTTTTAATTTGTATAGTAGGCCCTCATGGCAGACCCTGTCAAAAGCTTGCTGAACATCTAAAAATGCTGCTGAGCAGTATTCCTTCTTTTCTAATGATTGTCTTATTTTTTTAATAACTCTATGGACTTGTTCTAGTGTACAGTGTACCTAAATTTAATAAATAAATCCATACTAATATTATAAATGCGGAAGTGTGCGTCTGTCTGTCAGTATTGAATATATTGAATCTTAACACCTATGTAAATATGTTGCATGTACCATATATTCTGGCAAAATAAAAATGATTATGATTATGACTTACCAGTAGGGCATATAAAGTACAGACACACATGCAGACGGCTGTCATGGTACGCGGGTAACGAGCGCTTGATCTTCAGCTCCTCTTGCAGGTAGGCTTCGAACTGCGCGTCGATGTAGTCCACTACGGCTTTGAAGCTGTCCTCCTTGTTCACTTGGTCTCCGTAGCCCACTGTGTCGCAGATTGTTAGCTGGAAAGGTTATTGATTAATGCATAATCCACATTTGAATATAATGAAATAAGAATAAAATTGTAGTGCCCGCTTCTAGACTTTGTAAAATTAGTAACTCATTTGTCGGTAGCAGTATACGTTTCTATAATAAACTCCCAGAAGACATATATTGGAGATGTCTATCAACAGGCTAAAAGTTTGTAAAACTCATTGAAAAGTCTTATTATACTGTAAAAGATTATTTGAATGATAGGCAGCCATGGTTATGAATTGTTCCAGCGGCTAATTATGTTATAATTATAAATATAATAAAGTCATTTCCTATAATTATGAGATGGTGATAATTAAAAAAAAACCCAGCTGAGTTTGTTGTGGGCTCTTCTCAGACCAGGGCGCGTTTGGAACCCTCGTAGCTTTACTTTTAAGATACCGTAGCTAATTATCATCATCAAATCTTATTTCTTGTAATCATGACGTTCAGAAGGTGTACTTTGTAGGTACCTATTTTGAATAAAGATGCTTTGAGTTTGAGTTTGAATATAGCTTAGTCGATTGAAAGAAATTTAAAAATCTATACTAATATCCGGTTGTTTCCAGTGGCTCCCAGCTGCACGCTTGCCGCTAGAAACAAGCGCATATCGATTGCGAATGTTAAGCAACGTTGACCCAGGTCTGGATGGATGACCTAATTTGGAGGTTCAAATTTGGCCTTTTCGTTTCCTCCGTGCCTCGAAGAGCACGTTAAGCTGTTGGTCCCGGTTATTATCACCCACATCTGATTATAATAACCGTTAAAACACTAAGAGTTTAAATTATCGAGTCGTATGCGGAAGGACGTGGGTACCCACCGCATTATTGTCCCAAGAAAACTCTGACCATTATTAATGGAAAGGGGTTACGACGACCCTCAGTAATGATGAATACAACGCAGAGAGAGAGAGAGATCATAAATGGGAAACTTTGGATGGATGGATGTTTGTTACTCAATCACGCCAGAATGGCTGAACAGATCTAGATGAAATTTGGCACAGAGATAGATCTTAGTCTGGAACACAGGCTATTTTCCCAGAAAATTTAAGAGTTCCGGCGGGAACAAACAATCTCCAACAATCCATGAGGACAAAGTTGGGTACATCAGCTAAATACATGTATTATATATCAGTAATTACTAATTATTATCAACACTACCCATGTTATAAATATGAAAGTGTTTATATGTTTGTTCTTCAATAACGCAGCAACGGAGCAACAAACTGACTACGGAAAAGGAAGGCATTAGCGACTGGACAGGACTAAATGTACAACCGCAACGAAGCATAATTTTGTAATGACTTTTTGTCCTATCCGGTCCATAGTTTATTTTCTGTCACAGACTTTCAGATTTTACTAACTATATCCAATGTTTCCCACAGACTTCAGACATGACGAAAAACTAAATAAGTAGGTACAGAGAGATATAGCTAAGTTACCTTGAGTCTCACATTGCTCTCTTGCAGCTCATAGGTGTGGGCTTTCAACTTGACAGTGGGCAGGTTGTGTGGGCTCGGCGAGGACTCGAAGTTGGTGTTGAACAGAGAGTCCATCAGTGTGGACTTACCCAGACCCGTCTCTCCTAAATAAGAGCATAGCAGCAACTATGAGCACCAAATTTTGATGTATCCTGAAGTATTTGTGTAAATCGGCTTAGTTGTTGCTTGGCCACAGGCAGGTGCCGATGTATACTGAAGACTCTCTGAATGTCAGTCACCACAGATTCCTTTATTTTTTTTTTTCAGACTAATGCAAGTCTACAAACATGATGGCTAGTGCTGATTATAGTTTAAGGTGGAGCACACTTGTCTAGAAGATGCTTTGTCGCTCCAGATTTGAAAATAATAATTACTAATATTATAGGTGGATGGAAGCAAATCAAAATTATATGATTGTAATAAAATTGCAAGTTTTCTTCAGGGTTCTTTTCTGCACTTGGATGAAACCGTCCATAAGCTTAATATTAAGCTCACACTTAACCCCAGCTCAATTGTAGACTTCTCAAACCAGGGCCTGGTCTAATAAAATGTAAGGTAACAGTTGAAATCTATGTAATTTTTTAGTATTTAGTTGTTAACTGTTGTCTAAAACATACAGATTTTCCTCTTATAGCTATCAGTATATTTTTCCTTAACTTTAAAACTACATATTTTAAACAAGTTTAACCAATGCTCAAGAATAATTGTATCAGAGAAATATATGTGATTTTTAGAGGCATATGTTTTTCTGCCTCTTGAATAGATCCATGGACCATGATAAAATATTGAACATTAAGTACAGAAGTTTAAGTACTATTAATGTATAATAAGGGTTGTATGAATCTTTACTATCTTGTAAAACAAACATTCCAAACAGACTAACAATAACTACTAACAGGAACATTGTATGGATGGAGATAAATACGTACTATAGATAATAGGTATAGAGTTAAAAGATGTGATTAAAACTTATGAATCACTCAATACTGACCAATGCACAGGATGTTGAACACAAATCCATTTTGAACACTTTTATTCACCAGTTGATCAGGCAGGCTGTCGAAACCGACGTGCCCCGACAGCTTTAGCGTACGCATCAGGGTTTCGACCTAAAATTAATCACAGGACTTGAGAGAAATGCGATGCTCAATAATTCCAATCACAAAAGACTAACCGCAACCGATATCTCCGATCAACTGTAAATTATTCACTTTATCGACACAGATTGTTTGTTTGCATTTCACTGCTAGGAAAGTTATTTGCTTATTCCGTTCCTATTGTATTAACTGAACAACAAATTGATGGAATTTATAAACAATTTCGAAAGAGAACGCCCAGGCGAATAGTAGTTTCAGAAATCAACATTATCACAAAGTAGAGGCTATTTTTTTTAACACGAACAATGCACAAGGGAAAATATGTTAAATTATTAGGTTTTAAATTTGATTATTCAAATATTTCCTTTTTTTTAAGCTTACTTTCGTAGGTTCAGCTTCTATCGCCGCCATGTTTCTTTGACAACCTGACTAAACTGTGAAGTTTCTCAGTTCTCCCTCGGAATCAGAATCATTCAGCACGTTTCACTCGCCAATGTGACAAACATTACAATCTTTATTTGAATTTTTATCTGTAATACATAGTATTATTATTTATTTCATCTTTTAATTTTAATAAAAATCAATAATTTTTGAATGGAATAATGTATGGTACCTATATCGAAATTCAAATTATAATACATAGTCAAGATAGATAACTATAAAATAATTTTATTCTGTGTTATTATTTTGAAGGGTTGGTTGCATTGTTTGTTCTTGCTACACTCGATATTTTTCCCAGAAAGTAGGGAAATAATAACTAATGGAAACGTGAAGCGAAGCGAGGCGAGGCAACACGAAGTGATGCGAGGAGGTACTCTACAGTTTCTACTTACGCTACAGATTCCGTGGTTTTCTGCCATTTGAAATTGAGGATTTAACTCTGAGGCAAGCACGATCACTAAGTCTTAGCTTAGAACTCACACTGTTTGTCTCACCCTCAAATGTCAGGAAATCTATATTCTCGCAAAAGCCTCGCCCATCCCAACTTCAGCGAGATTCTAGAGCTAGTAAGTATCTATTCAATCAATTTGCACATTGTACTTTTGAATACTGTGGCACGTTGAATTGGCTTATAGGGCCACCTCACACCTTTATACAAATTTTCATCATCATCTAGGACCTCACCTAGTAATAATTATAAATGCGAAAGGAACTCTGTCTGTATGTTATCTCTACACAGCCCACCCACAGATTTTGATGAAATTTAGTACATCATGGAGACATTCATATGCTTTCCCGGAAAATCAGAGTCCTCAAGCGATCAAAAAGCCTGAATCCATTCCACGCCTCCACAGCCGTGAACATAATATTATTATAATAATATTATCTGAAACATGTTTCGTGAACTTTTGCTGTTCAGAGTAAATAAAAGCTGCATCAATCATTATTAAAGTCTCAATAATGATTGCGATTGGCTGAATTTATGGAATACTTGTCGTAACAAAAGATTTTGGCTAAAAGCAAAAGAGCAACAACTTATTACTGGGGATTGTGATTGTTATTTGTTACAGAAACTGTAACATCTGTAAAACATTTTTACGGCTCCAGGTTTATCAACAAGCTGACTCATCTTTTTATTTTTATTGATTGATTAGGCAAAATGAATTGCAAGTTTTAGTTGTGCTGGCAACATTGAGAAAAAACCAAGATGGCAGAAAGCGACATTGGTGCGTTATCATGTGAGCCGATGAAATGATGTTTTCTTGAATTATTTCGTCGCGAGTGGATTTTAAAATTGTGTTTCAGTGAATTGTGACAAAATAAACCATGGCGGACCTAAAATCACCGCCGTTTAGTGACATTAAAAGACCTGAGGAGGTCGTCAGGATGACGACGAACGACAGCCTGAAATTTGCAGTTCTTATCGGGCTGATTGAAGTCGGACAGGTAACCAACCGGGAGGTGGTGAACACCGTTCTTCACCTGGTAAGTACCCATAGGCAGGTCACATTAATTGCGCAAGGATTGCACGGAATAGTTAGCTGGAATCTTATTGGATTCGTGTAAGATAGGTTACTTCGTGTCAAAGATTTATCAATGTTTTATTGCTAGTTTAGGCATACTAATGAGTCTGTAGAGCACAGTTTGGGCGCATAATTAATTCTAATAAAGAAAGCGTGATGTGATGGGAGAGTTGCGTCTATTTTCATTGTTTTTATCGATCGCGTTAGTGGTGAATCGTCCGTCCGCGAGCACCTCGCGGGAGCCAGTCGGCGGCCGGCGCGGTGTTTGTTTTGATCTATGTAGGTGTAAGTAAGTATTCGATGTAACTTAAATAAGTAGGCACACTCTTCGAAATAGAAAGATAATAAATAAATAGACGACGACGTATTACAATTTGATTTTATTAAGTAATATGATAGATTTATATCGAATTTCATGGACCTACAGTTAGTTCTTTTATTATCTAAGATCTATTATCATTGATCGAAACTAATAAGTTTTACCAAAATAAGAAAAAAAAAACAGTACTTAACAAAAAACACTCGAACTCTGTTTGAACGCGACTGAAACAAATTAAAACTGCCACTTTAAAGTTTAAGTACTTGTACTTATCTACCTACCTACTATTTTTCATAACTTACTGTCTACTCGTGTGTTATAATACCTATAGGTAACTACCTACCTGAGTAGGTACTTAGTTACAATATTATTTCATGAATAACATTCTTATCAAAATAATTATTTACTTATAATCTATTTGTTATGTGCTAAGAAAATTAGAAGAAAACCTATCTGGTTTCTAGTTTCTATGCAATGGTTGTACCTACCACAGATATTATGTACTTATCTAACCATATCTGTGGTTTGTTAAATTTCTTATTTTCTTTAGAGTTATCCCTATTCACCATATCTACCGGCTCATGCGAAGTGCATGGCCGATCTACATTCTGTTGACGTAATACCGTACTTCCGTACATCCGTACTTCTACGGCGTACCTAATATACAGATCCGAAACATGGTCGCTAGCTAGGTATGGGCCTCGTGAAAACTCGGTAATTCAACGGGCAATGGAGGGAGCTATGCTCAGATTCTCTTTACGAGATCAAATCAGAAATTCATGGTTGCATACATGGTTGAACTCAAGCCCGCGGGGCACATAGTACGAACTACGAAGGACTGATGGACGTCGGGACTCGGGACTCCAAAGTGCCAACCCCGCATAGCGTCCTCCCTAAGTGGATGAATGCCATCAAACGAGTCACAGGGAGCCGCCGGATTCAGCAGGTACAAGGCTGGGACATTGGCAAAGTGCTTGCAAGAAAATCTGTTCAGCAATCAACGTCTGTCGGTTGAAGACGATGAATACTTCGTCCGCCTGTTTAACTTTTGTTATGGCCTTTTGTTATGGTAACCAGGCAGTAAGTAAAGTATGGTTAGGTTAGTTAGGTTATGTGGATCTAACTGAAGATCATTTTGATAACTTGTTTGATGTCTATTACTCCATCGATTGTTCTGTACACATACCTATATGTATATACCTTCTCGTATTTGATATTACAAGACTATACCTACCTATTAGGTATACCTAAGGTTAATTGTCGTTAACAAGTGATCTCCGAGTCCCAGCAACAAAAAATCGGATTTAAAATTTACATTACACGCGTGCGGTTGTACCTATTTAATATTGATCATCTAGTTTATATATAACTAAGTACTTAACTAGGTAATTCTTCCAATTCCACATCCGACCAAGTTTGGTGATCGATAGATATCAACTTTATACCTAGTTCGTCTGTTAGTATTCTCAGGCGGAAAGTTTAACAGCAGTAAAATCCATTGTGCCCAAGCCAATAGGTAAGAATGCGTTACGTAATAGCTGAACGCCATTGTTTTGCGCAGTTTTCGAGAATTTTCCACTCATGTTTTTATCATTGTTTCAGTTCTCACTTTGAAAAAAAGAAAGATCAGTTTTAAGTCAAAGAAAAGCAAACCTACCTATTCCGAATAAGAATTCAAGCACCCGAAATATGTAAAGCAAAGAAGGAACAAGCATTTAAATTCCAAAAAAAGAGTTGTTTAACCGATAATTGGCAGAATATAAACCCATATTATAACTCTCATAAATTATCACTATTATAGTCAGTTATTTTGTTACTGCTTAGTGCTTACTAAGTAACTTATCTAAATATATAAAAGGAAAAGATGACTGACTGACTGATTTATCAACGCACAGCTCAAACCACTGGAAGAATCGGGCTGAAATTTGGTGCAGTTAATTAGTAGTAATAAGTACTATGACGTAGACATCCGCTAAGAAAGGATTTTCGAAAATTCAACCCTTAAGGGGTTTGAAATATACGTAGTCTGCGCGGACGAAGTCGCACGCAAAAGCTAGTAACTACCTAATTTGCTGGCTCAGTTTACTCAAGTGCATCTTGTCCTCCGTTTGCAGATATCAGGAATGGTCTCATCTCAGGCTTGGCGCCATCGGATCTACCGATTGGCGTGGAAAAAAGTCGTTTTCCTATGAGCTTCGGCACATCCTCGAATACTCCGAGGTAGAGGAGAACTCCTCTAGGAGTCCTCTTCCATTGTTAAGGGTGTTTTTACGGGTGGTTGTGCTGACTTCGAAACATTTAGTGGTCATGTGTATAGAGTTTTTGTAGACACCTGCAGGGCGATTATGTTAAACCTGCATCAATTATTGTTACAGTCTCAATTATTGGTTAGAGGCAGGCGTTACTTTGCGAAAGTCCATCATAATGAAGGAACCAGAAGTTTAATTTGCTATAGTCCGCGACAATTAATTTGTTTGGCAATTTGTCGCGGATTATAGCGAATTAAACTTCTGGTTCCTTCATACAGTCTCAATTGTTTCGATTGGCGGAATTTGTGGTATTTTTTCTGCGTCAATGGATTTTGGCCATTTCCATTGGTCTGATGTACACATGTGTGGCCACTAGTAACTCAAATACATAATTCAACTAATTATTTATGAGATATTATACGAGCATTTAACTTCTCATAAAAATCTAATCCCTTCCGAGCTATAAAAATGTGATGGGACTTGGGAGGGCACCTATTTTACTAAGTTCGTCCAGTCTTCAACTTGCGAAACTGTGCAATCAAAAAATCAATTAACTTAAGTATAATTGATAACAAAACATGTCAAACTAAGTGATATCTGGAAAACTAGAATGTATCTAAAAAGTGTAACCAATTTCTTATCACAAAACAAACATTACTTATCAAGAGTTTTAAATAAATGTTGGATCGAATAAAATTGCGTTAAAGTCTAGCCCCACTTGTTACAGAGGCGCGTACGTAGCTGCAAGTATTCTTTGTGTGAGGTTTTATGGAGCTGGGCCCACTTATAGCGACTCGGTTTCGTACAAATAATATTTGCAGCTACGTGCCGCGCCGCTCCGTAGTCCGCTCTCAAGTGGGGCTAGACCTTTCTATGTAGGATTATGTTGTCTTGGAAAACTCCGTCGTTGTCTCAACCTATGAGTGTCCAGTGTCCACTGCTGGGCACTGGACACTCATAGGATTACTAGGATCACTCAACTAGGATTGCGTTACTTCATGGTCTGGTGTTCTTTGTGTCCAACGGGTCCTTCTGGGTCATAAGATATCGTATTGTTACCACTAGCTAATGCCCGCAACATCGTCCGCGTGGACTTAGGTTATTTCAAGATCCAGTGGGAAATCTTTCAGTTTCTAGGATATAGCAGCCTATTCACTCTCCAGATCTATACCCATAACCCATGCAAAAAATCATGTCAATCTGTAGTTTTGTTGCGGCGTGATTGAAGGACAAACTATAAAAGAAACACACTTTCGCATATTAACTATGATATTAGGTACGATGTGTCTAAAAGAAATGAATATTTTCATGTAAGAAATGAGTTCTTTTCTTGAGTTAAAGGGGGAGATGCGCCTGCGCACCACTGTAACAAACGAGCAAGAGTACTTACAAAGTTAAAATATACAATTGGTAATCGAGAATTGATTTTGTTAGTGCTACTTCCTTATAGAATTATCCCATTTTGAAAATTGATTTTTGCGCTCGTTGTTCCCCATTGTGTTCGCTTTACGAGCATTTGAAAACATCGACTGATGCATGGTTAGTTAGTTATTGGTTATTCGTTTTCCATTATCACTCACGAACGACACAAGAATATTGAATCATTGATCTCCATACAAACTGCAGTTATACAATAAGTCTTCGAAAAAGGATATCGTTTGGTATACAAATACACCAATGCAGAAAACACAACTGCATGTAACCAGTTATAATTAATGTGTCGCGGGATAGTCTGGCCTTCATCAGTTGGTCTACCTAAAATAAAAATAAAAATGTAATATGTTAAATAATCTCGATGTTAATCTGTTAATTTAAAGTACCTAGTAGTTTTTATTTATTAGATTTGTTTGTGATATCTGTACTGTTTTTTCCTGTGGCTTCTTCGCTGGTGTCTGTGTTTTGTGTGCTATTTTAATTTTAAGTATTTTGGAAATTATTTTAGCCCTCAATACTTAAATAGAATAAAATATTAAATATTGTTGATTGCTTTGAGCCATGTATTTCTTTACTAATCTTGGCTAGCAAAAAAAGTTGGATCAGCATTTTTAGCGGTCATTTTCATCCAAAATCTGTTCACGGCGCACAGTTATTCGTAGGAATTCCAACAATCGTTCTCCGGTGGGAACTGCCACATCCGTCTAAGAAACTGACTGAAATGCTTAGTTACTTCATGTCTGTTCAGTCCCCTCAGGTCGAATATGGGATGCCCCATCCTGTTTCTTTACTAAAACGTCTTGGACGGGAAGTCGGAGTTCGAAATTGAACGCTTTTCCAAGTTTCCTTTTTCTTTCAAATCCTGAATTATTGTTGTCATCTCTGGAGAAATTTTTGAATGAATTTCCTTAATAAGTCTGTTTAATGTGTTAAGAAGTAGGGGCTTTCTTCTGAATGGTATCCGGCCTCTACTTAATATATTTAAAATGAACTGCTTTGCACCTAGCTCCTTCCGTACCTGAGTAAGTATGGTGGCTAAAGCATCCCCCCCTGAACGAGTCCCCCCTTGAAATGAAATCAATTCTACCTTAACTATTGTAAAAACAAAGTGGGCGGTATTTTTGCGTGGATATTCCCCCTTCTGTGCGTCTAGAAAATATAAAGGTGAGATGGTTTAAGGACTTACTGGACAATTTGATAATTGTATGACGAGTAATCTCGGCGTGTTTCTAGATTTTTCAACAGTGCAGCACATAACACCAACCCTCCACTGTTTAGTCTTTGGTTTTCACCACGGCCGCAGTTATTTTAGTAGTTTTAAGACAATTCAACTGCCTCGTTGGTCTAGCGGTTAGCATAGTCGACTGCGGATGACGAGGTCCTGAGTTCGATTCCCGGTCGGGCTTAAAAATTGTCAGGCATTGGGTTTTTCAATTAAGAAATTCTCAGTGCCAGCCCGGAGTTGGAAGTTGGCGGTGTTTCACCCCCGTGCCTCGGAGAGCACGTTAAGCCGTCGGTCCCGGTTATTATCACTAACATGATAATAGTCGTTAAAGCCCGCCAACCCGCATTGGAGCAGCGTGGTGGGTCTAAGCTCTAATTCCCTCTCTCCTATGAGAGTGGAGGCCTGTGCCCAGCAATGGGACGTTAATAGGCTGTAGTGGTGGAAGACAATTCAATCACTTGCGATCACGATTTTGATGGATTTAAATGCACACGTCACATATCATATAAGATGGCGTTTTTCGGTGGGCAAACAAATCGCAATAAAAGCGATCACGACGGGCAGCGTTGAGAATCTATAGTCCGACAAACTCTGAAGTAAGTATGACAAACTTATCTGACCCGGTGACAGCGTCGCTAATATCTATGAAAAATAAAATAAACAGGCATAAAAATTACTTCGTTCCAATTTTGGCCACCGGGTCAGGTAAGTTTGTGGGACTGATTTGAATGCGTGCGTGAATGACAATTGGGTGCGGAAAACAAAGGAATCAACGAAGATTGAATTAGCAGATTGTGATCATATTATGTGAGTTTGCGTTTCGTCTATGATTCCATTGATACAGATCATAAATAAATTTTGGGATCAACCACTCACGAGTAATGTGAGACAATGGCTATTGTCGGGAGTTGTCGACCAGCCCAAATATTTTTCAAAAATATCGACGCTCGACCTGGTTTCGTAGCGTAAAATTTATGCATCGATGCTCTTCAAAAGGGTTATCGGTATTCGCTCGTAACACAGAATCATCGGCGAAGGCCCCTTTTGTTAAGCTCATATAGGGAAACAATGTTATAAGTGGTTTTCTTTACAGTAGTTTATTTACCATAACACTTTCATTGAAACTTGTCTGAAGTTACAAAGTTAGTTCCCTATATAGGATAGCCTGATCTCCGCGAGGTATTTTAATATAGTTACTTTGTATGTAGAAGAGATAACATTTGAAAAACTTGGGTTATAAAATTTGATAGTATAGATTGAGACAGATTTATCAGATCACCACACACAAGCTGAATACTTTCAAGTATTTCTTTAGTACCGAATCACTTAACAAACATAGGGAGCTTAGTTCGGTACCTACAATCTACATGAAAGGATGTATAGCATACTTTCATGTAGGTTATACCGTACCTTATTCAATACCTTACAGTTAATACGGAGTTTCTGTACGGATGATCTCATTATTTTTATAGTTATTTTTAAGTTAACTAGTTGTAAAGTTTAACTAGCATAAAGAAATCAAAATTGTCATTGTCAATGACCATTGTCGGCAGTCTTTCCTGATGGCGGGCCATAGAAAACGCTGCACGATGAGTATAGCGGTGGCGTTTGCGCCAGGATGAGGACTGTCGGAGACCTGCTTACGTAAGGATGAGGGAACGAAGGTTCTAGAATTAGATGTACCCGTACTTACGGCGCAAAATAATTCGACACAGCTCTTTTTGTACTACATTAGGTGCTATGCTGCAGCATAGCACCTAATGCTAAGTCAGAAGCATCTGTGACAAGAGCGAGTTTAGCTTCGCAATCGGGGTGTGCTAGCACGAAGCGCCAATTGACGTTTTCGACATTCTCCAAGTCCTCGGCCGTGAGCCGAAGACCCAGAGGGCAGTCTCTGTAAGAGGTAATCTTTCTGATAAAAAAATTTTTTGGGTACCCCGGGTACTTCCTGTTGAACCCGGGATGGTAACTTGGGAGGAGCCTCCGGATGCCAATGTTGCGGCTGGCAAAAATCGCCGCACACAAGGCACTGGTGGCCCCCACCGACGACTGAGTGAGCGGAGGCTCGAGGGTCGCGCACGGCTCCGCCGCTATAAACATGGGTAGTAAATTCATAATTTTCATTCAATATCAATTTTTGACAACTACACAATTTTTATACATAAAACTGGTTGTCTACACAAAAATATATAAACTATATTAGTATAATAATTAGTTCTATACTATTTTAATTTGACCAGGAATCAATCTTGACAACTGTTAATCACATTGTTATTATCACGTTAGTCGGGAGAGGGGCGTGGTAATTAAAACGCTTTATTTATAAGACTACCAATAAATTTGTTTATTCACACCAACAATTTCCACACTATACTCGTAATTATGACAAAATATTTCTATCTTTTCCCGTATGGTTGTCCATAACAGGTGTGACAATGCTAATAATAATAAATAATAAATAATTTCTTTTTTGTATCTGTGGTACTATCTATACTATATATAACTGCTATCATCATCAGGATACTGTTTGAGCTTGAACGCAACCTTGCCAGGAGGGATGCAATCTTTTTTCTGATGACGGCATAGAAATCATCAGTGCGTGCCTCTGCAAACATGCCTGACGCTGAGCAAAATCGCGGCAAGCCCAACAGTATCCTGAATCCATTGTTATACTGAACTCGCAGTGTATCTATAGCCTTTTGCGTGTAGTTAGTCCACAGGCCTCCCGTGTAGCAGGTTTGACAGTAAGCTTTGAATAGCGTTATTTTCGCTTCCTTACTACAGCGGGCGAACCTGCGGGCCAACATGTTACACCTTACAGCTAAGGCTATCCGTTCTCGTTCTATGTCTACCTGGTCTTTAAGATCCTCCGTAACATAGTGACCCAGATATTTAAATTGTGCCACTCGTTTTAACAACACCCCATTGAGTGTGATTTTGGGTTCGTATTTCACTTGCTTACGGGGAGTCCCAAAGACCAGGTATTCACTTTTGGCCACATTATAGACGAGTCCGTGTCTAATCGCATACTGCTCACATGATTTAAGCAGCTCCCTGATCGAGCCCGCCGTGGGACCCAACAACACCATGTCATCTGCATAGCTTAGGTTATTTACGCAGACGCCATCTATCCAGCACCCGACTGGTTTGTTGCTGAGTTCCACGATCAGCTCGTTCACATACAGGTTGAAGAGCTTCGGTGAGGTCAACCAAGTTAGCAACCAAGCTAAGTTCTTCTTACTGACATGCACTAGTTAACAATATTTTTAAGACCCTATTCTTACAGACTAGTTAACAAAGGAGATCAGTATACTTAATTAAGTTATAAGAAGGAAAATCGCCAATGTATTACAAAAAAAACGTAAAATTAAAAATAATAATATGAAAATGTACCAAAAGGAAAGGTTCAGTGACCGCTGAATTGATAACCAACAATTTTTCTTTTGAATTTAGGCAGTTTGTCATGTAAGATGTCCACATCAATAGCGACACAAACGTCATTGTAGCATTTGAGCATGCGAGGAATGGGTGAATTAATTACTACACGATGCAGTTCTTGTAAACGCCACGTGAAAGAGACGTTTCTCCGGTCTTCTTACCCGTCTTACCCGTCCGTGTGTGTATTTATTTAGCGATACGCGCCTGGCGTTCTGCCACAAGGCGAGCGCGGTAAAAAGTGATTAGGTAAGTAAATGGTGATTTGTTTTCCCCCATGCTTCCTGAGTTTCTTGCCTGCTCTAGGCCTCTAGAGTAGAATTTCGATAAATATAAAACGGCGGTAGAGTCACGTCTTAAATACTACTTACTAGCTTTTGCCCGCAGCTTCGCTCACGTTAAGTTAAATTTTAGCACAAATTTAAACCCACTAGACGAAAAATGAAAAAATATTTTACATAAACATCTATACACGAGTATATTTGAGGAAAAATAGTTTCCTCAAATATAGCCTTCATTTGCATGTAAATGTATGATATAATGAATGACCGCGACCTTGCGATGCATCACTAACTAGCCAAGTCCAGGAACCGGCCCGGACCGGTTCAACGGGCTATCGATCGCGGACCGCTATATTATCACCGTCCCGTTTCCGTATTGGGGGTTTTTCGAACTCGAAGGCTGCGTTCGCACTGCGAAAAACATTCGCGCGTTTTTTTTTACGTAATTCTGTAACTCAATTAAAATTTTCCTTCCTTTCTTTTCTATAAAAAGTAGCCTATGTCACTCTCCAGGTCTTAAACTAACTATCCATGCAATAAACGACGTCTATCCGTTGCGGCATGACCAACAAACACACTTTCGTATTAATAATATTAGTTTGAATGATATCATACGCTCACCCGACCGCTGGCTTCTGCTTCTGCTCCACGACATCGCGTCTAAATCTCTTCAGGATTCAGATAGCACTTAGTACCAATAATATTACCTACGGTAGCTTTACCGTCCCCGACGCCAATGAGCGTCAGCGTCAATGTAAATGTGGTGTGGTCTTTGTAATGTGCCAGCGATATTGCTAACGAAAAAGGTTGCATACTTAAATATTGAATAGGACCCGTCAAAACAAACCACACGTGCACAAAACACGAAGGGGCTTGTAGAGTGAGATATTGTGTTATAGACAGATTTTCACTAAATCCAAATTCCTATTAACTCGAACTAACTTGACCCGTTAATAAGTTGGCTTTAAACATGTGGTCTCCTCATTAGTCTAGCATTATGGGGTTCTAGCACATCATGGTATTTTCGTTAGAGTTTCAAATTTAAACACAGTAAAAACTGCATGATAAGTCAGTTGCAAATACGCTTGCAAAATTCTAAAGGACCAAGCTTATAAAACGTGCAATGATAAAAGTTAAAACAGATTAAGCAGATTTTCTTCCCCACATACACGATACAAACCGCTAGAGAATAAATAACGAGTACCTATTTGGGTAGTTGGGTTGCATATTATGTCCGGCAGAGCGCGCTAATCTCGGCCGAGTATAATTCTCACGACAAAAACAGTGCGCATTTTCTCTGTCGTTTGCGTTCCTCTCGTGTACACATTTGCATTAAAGGACAGGTTGTTTGCTTTTACTCGTTTTTTCTTCGCATTTATCGGTTTAGTTCTAGTTCTAGGTATGGTAATGTATAGCTCTGGGATAGCCAAACGAGATATAGTATTATTTGTTATTTTATGTTAATTATATTTCTCACAAGACAATTTCACGCCAGGATATTTTCTCTCAAAAAAAACTTGTGCATTAAATCTGCATCTTACTTCTTACTAATATTATAAATGCGAAAGTTTGGATGTATGGATGTTTGTTACTCAATCACGCCCCAACGGCTGAACAGATCTGGATGAAATTTGGCACAGAGATAGATTATAGTCTGGAATAACACATAGGCTACTTTTTATCCCGGAAAATTAAAGAGTTCCCGCGGGAACCACAAAACCTCGATCCACGCGTACGAAGTCGCGGGCATTAGCTAGTTGTACATAATATTTTACACCCCAGAATCTTTTAATCCGCATATTGCTGTTTCTGGATGGAAAAGAGCGAATACTTTGCTCTTTTACTGTATTCACTTTTGTGATGTCTGTTCTGATGATGATGATGTGATTCTTATTGACTAATTGGTTATTTTAGAGTCTACGGTGACTTGCGTGCGAAAGAAGTACGTCCAATTTTGTGGCTATATTTTGATGACATGTCTATTCTGCAGAATTACCGTAAATCAAGTAATATTCATTAGTCATGTATTAACTATTTGATTTATGGTGATTACTTATTATGTCCACGTATGTGTGTGATTTGAATAGCTCTATCTATACATAACTGTCCCGAAAATTAATTTTCATAATCTTCCGGTTTTTGTAATGAAAGTTCTGGAATCATAAAGAAACTTCATTTATCATATCAATTTATGGTCTCTGTATCAGTAATTCCATGTTATCTACGTATGTAATATGTATGTATGAAATATGCAAATTAAATATAACAATTTTTAAAGGGAAAACGGAACTTTAGGTAAACGACAGGATAGAAAGGATCATATCATTGATTGCACCAATTTGGTAATATTTAGAGGGGCGGATTGGATTGGACGGTTTGCAAACTCTCGTAAAAGCAGATTTCCCCGTAAAGCCCTAAGAGAAATATTGACACTGGACGAAAAACCCAGCGATGGATATATTGAATGTAGGGGCTCCGCATACAGGTTCGGAATACGTAATATCTACTGTCGCCCGAGATTCTAAAGGCTTGGGCGGATCAACTGAATTCGTTTAGGATTTTTCCCGTGGAAGACATCATCGAGCTATGCTGTTGTATGACAGGACGTAGTACTTATTCGATACAGTTTTTTTTACATATCTACGGTGGTCAAGGACCTTAAAGGTCCTTGACGGTGGTGCAATTGCAAGCGCGAAATTGCAATTCATCGCACAGTCGACAAAAACGTAATCCGTCAAAAATAAATCGTCATCGTAGTTAGTTGCGAGTGCATAGTTTTATTGAACCAGAAATAGCTGAAATACCTTACCTTACCTTACCTTTTGATTTTGTTAAAATTTGTTTGTTAGTGTTAGGTTATTAGGTTTACTAGTGCATATTTTTAGATACAACTTAAATATTATGTATAGAGCGCCAACTCGCCAACAAACTGGCCCACCAGTTTGGCGAGATATATATTATGTAAAAATTGTTGGTATCCATTAGAAATAAATAAATTATTAAAAAAAAAAAAAAAAAACCTATAATATGTGTAATTTTGTTCCCCGATATGACCTCAATATTTATATACTTTACAGGTTGTGCTTAAAAATATAAATATCGCCTACACATTTATATAAATTTTTCCGTAGATTTGTCTGCTTTGGCTGATTAAAGCGAATTAAGCTTCTTGTACCTTGATTGTCATGGACTTCCGCAAACTAACGCCTCCTGCTTCTTGTAATTTTACCGTTTTCTTCTTGATCGTATTTTTTATGACTAAAGGTCTCCTCCACAATAAGGAGAGCCAGTAAGTGACTGGCCCTGGTCAGATAAGCTGCTAGGTAATAAGTAATCGGTCGCGTCTTTTGCTCCAAACATTTAAGTACATCCTGGATAAAATCTTGCCTACAACTAGCCTTAATAAAGTTCCGTGAAATATTGAACGTGCGCTTAAAAGTTAAAACACGAGAGAAACCGCCAAGTCGTAGTGTAGACCAAGTGGTCCACTAAGTTGGCTCAGTGTTAAGTGCGAAGGGGTGGGACGTTGGTTCTTCAAAAGGCATTTGTCCGAACAGCAACCCTTTCGTCATTGTTACACGATGAATGGTCCGATGCTCCTCTTGAGAGATTAATGTTCCGTTTGCCCGTTCTTAGACGCTTTCTTTTATTATGTAATCGTTTGTGAGTGCTTTTTATTGTTTATCGCTGATCACTATTGATTACTTATACCTACTGCTTTAGCTTACTTAAGTCGACGATTCAAAAGCACTTGTTAAAGTGTTCTTGAATAAAAAAGATTTGAGTTTGAGCTCTTAGAAGCCGAAAAAGAAGAAGATAGCCTCCCAGCTATCACCTATAAAGCGTGTCTCCTCCATTGCAAGCGTCATGGGCGAGGTACGAGTATATTGTACCCATTTGGTACAAATGTAAGCCAAGAATTTAATTGAGTTAAGTTCTTAACGTGCCGTCTCCTTACGAAGGTTGGCGATTCCAACTTTAAAGAGCGCTGCACTAAACACTGTGCTCTACCCAACCCACTGGCGCAAGTTGATGTAAGCTATAGCCTATATTAAAGTAAAATACTGAAGTTACGAATTTCAGCAATATGCAGTTACTTATTCTATACTGCATCTTGATGAAATTAAGGAGGCCAAGTTCACATGAACTATAATTACCAACCAATTTAAGCTTTTAAAAATCTCACGAGAACAATGATTTTCCGTGATGAAAAAAAACTACTTCGTTAATAAATAAAACTAAAATTAAAAAAAATTAAACAAGCATACTTAATAATAAAATAGTATTTTTTGGAGTCGGTCCAGACAAGCGTGCCAGCGCGAGCGTCCAGGCAGCTGACGTGGTTGGCGGTTGGGTCTTCGTTTAGAATATTTCTTTATTTTCAAGCGATCTTAAGCACCGACCGATGGTCGAAATTGGTTTGACATATCTACCGTGAAAAGATAGATAGATGAATACTTTATGGCACACAATGAAAGAATACAAAGTAAAGTTATAATACTTTAAACCATAATCTTGGTATGCAAAGGCAGCCTTATTGCTTGCTGAGCAATCTCCAGCAGGCAAATTTTTGTGAGACAATTTAACAAGATGTGTAGGGTAGTGTGGCACAACACACAGTTATTATTAATAGTAGCACATAATATAAAACATAATAGACGGATTATATATTTAAACATATTTTTTTATAAAAGATAACTAACAGACGTATATATAAATACACTTTCGTATTCGCCATATTAAGTAATTAATATAATTGCTTGCCTGGTCAGGCCAATATGTACTGAGTTATTTCACACCCAAAACAAGTAACAAGTAAGGCTCAAAACAATATTATATTCAGTAGCAGCCGTTAAACTAAACGGTTACGCTGTAAAAGGGAAGCCATTAAACTGTTAAATTGTTTTGCGAAGAGGAAATTAAAGTTCCTGAAGTGTGATTTGCAAACATTGGGTACATTTTATTTTATAAATAGCTTCTGCCTGTGGCGTTGTCTGTTTTGCTTTAGCCTAAACTTTACGTAGACCCAAAGAGCAAGTCTGCTTGACCATACCTGGATTTTCAGGAACTAGTTGCTCAGGCCTCTGAACCCCATGTTGAGAATCTGTGGGAATACCGCTGCAGGGAGTTGATTTAATTTTCATCAATCAATGAAAACATTTATTTGCATAGATTGCGTAGGTAAATTGGTGTTATTAGTGAGAACTACAATCTGCCGTGTATTTTCATGCAAAAAATATCTTATTCTAACCATTATTAGCAGCCGCATAACACAGGTTCATGTGCGTAAGAAAAATTATCTTGCACAATCGTCGAATCGTCGTATCGGCCGAAGTTCGTCAGGCCCCCAGGTGATCAGGGTAAAATTGATTTCGATGGCGTGCCGTGCAGTTTCGGTGTGCAAGAATTATGTTCCGATGAAAATTCAACATCCATAGTTTTCTTTTACGACTTAACCAGTGGTTCGTTTTAGGATCTCGCAGTTTCGTGCTTAAGTTTTTTCTATACCTGCCCTTTTTAGGTTAATCCCGTTATACCTAAACTTATCAACAATTGTCAGCATCAAAAAATTGAACTAAATCAGCCCTCTGATTGTGTAAGGAAATCGTAATTGTTTGTCAAACGGATAATCCGATCTGTTTAAAGAATTCATAGATGCCTGCACGTTAAAAACCATGTATGAACTCCTTAAACAGTTCGAGTAATACCTTTCAAGCTGTCAAATTATTACGA
Source organism: Erebia aethiops (assembly GCA_923060345.2). Lineage (NCBI taxonomy): Eukaryota > Metazoa > Arthropoda > Insecta > Lepidoptera > Nymphalidae > Erebia > Erebia aethiops. Next base: position 13,838,752 of record OV281081.1, on the reverse strand, counting down.
TTTGCTTAAACAATTGGGCCTCAGTTTAGGCAGTGTTGTGCAAGTCGGTCTGAATGTCCTTGTGCAAGCGGTCCTAAGTATCATACTTACCTTTATTCAGAGTTCGTTCTCTTCCAATTTAGTTCGTGTTTCTGCTAAACAAAAAAGAAAGAACAATCACCTTCACCTTATTTCTACATGGTAGCAAGGAATCTGAAACCAATGATAGATTTCCATGTTTCATAAAAAAATCTGTTTCTATTTGGAAGAATTTATTAGATGACTCATGAACGCTTCTTCGTTTATAAGAAAGAAAATACATTTGATACATGAGCCTTTTGTATTTGCCTCGAATCTTACGATATTATATTACATAGGGCTCTAGGTACGTCAGCCTGTATTTTCATCTCGTAATAAACTGATGTAATTATTTAGGAGCTATACTTGAAGACATTGCTTTTCCTTTCTCTTAATATTACGGGATTCTTGTTAATAATATGCCTTCTCATTGTTGTCTCTATTTTTTATGTTACTTTTGGTGAACACCAAAAGGAAAAAAATAATGAACAAACCTCAAAATACGCTTAGAAGTTTCTGCTTGCCTAATATATATCTACTCAAATCAAGCAGAAACTTCCAAGAGTTAATTTTTAAAACCAACTACTTAGATTTTTTTCAAAATTGGTTAAATTTTTCCAAAATGTTATTGAACAGAACTTCGCTGCTAAGGCTTTTCATTTTTATTGAAGTTGCTATTTGCAAGCTGTCTATTTCTGTCTGATTGATGCAGATTTGTTTACTTTGTGTCGTAGTAATTGATCTTCTAACTTACAAAAATATTTTAGCTTAGAAGTTCTAAGCTCAAATATTTTGGTCTTTTACTACTACTTTAACCGAGAATACTTGTTCATTATTGTGCTTGTTTAGGTAGTTTATGGTCTCAACTGTTTAAGGAGTCTTCCGTTTTGTGTTTTTCCGTTAAGGAGTTAAAGATCGGCTTCATCCCTCAGAGACACTCGTTAAAGAACTGTGGCTGTAGTATTATTAGAAGTTAGTTAATGTGATGTCTGCCAAGGGTACCTATAACTACACCTTCTGAACGTCAAGTTTACAAAGTATAAGACGCGATGATGATATTATTAACGACGGTATCTTAAAATTAATGCTACGGCCTACGAGGGTTACTTTTACCTCACTGAGAAGTTACTTCGCACAAATCTATAAAAATCTGTTTAATTATTCAAATAAATTTATGTCACACAAATAAAATAATAATAAAAATAATTCAAAACAATTTCTGTACTGACAGCCGTGTTACCCCTATAATTACCTCGAACCAAATTATCCTCCCTTCGCTTGTCGATGTGTGTTGTCTACGTTCGCGTCTCAGAAACTAAAAATTTCTAGTGACTATTTTCCATGGATCTGTTTGCGGGTGAAATGACCTAAATATTGTATTTGTAAGAAAATCCCTCCGTATCATGTCATCATTCAGTCAATAATCAAACGAATAGCAAATAACTCAAAACCTAACATATTAGAAGTGATATTTATACGTAAGTATGTTATAGTACTATAAAAACGGGACGAAAAATAATTCAAGTGCGAAAGTCAAGTTCAAATATTTTTAATTCAAACAAACTTTTACAATTGATGTTGAATAGTCAAGTGAATCTATCATTGGTTCCGAACTCCATGTGCCAAAATATGGCAAACTTCACTCCTCAGAGATGGAGAACAGGCATAAAATTTTCCTTTCAAACTATTTACTTGAGTAATTACTTCAAACGCACTTAGCTCCGAAGTTATTTGGTGAAGCAAAAAGGTCAAGTTCAAAATAAATTGAAGCGGGCTGATTACCTACCGGTATCAGAGGGTATTAGTTAATCCGTAGCGAAATAAGCGAAACTTAACTAAATTCGGCTGTAAATACATTCGGGGTGTGACTGTTTTTTATTTTTAGGTTTAGTAATAAGGATTAACATGCAATTATGAAATTTAATCAAAGTAGTCATTGATGGCAGCTCGTCGGATCTTATGGCAATTAATGCCGGTGTTCCTAAAGGGTCTGTTCACTCCGCTACACTATTTCTGTTACACATCAATGATCTGTTGCAACCGGGAATCCTTGGGTTCGCAGACGACAGCACTGTAACGGAGAGATATATATCCAGTCCACGCGTAAGTAGTTCAGATACCAATGAACTCAGAGAGGCGATGGTTGAGCGGCTGAACTCTACCCTGAAATTCGTCTCAGATTGGGATGTTGCCAATTTGGTGGAGTACAACGCCACCAAAACGCAGGCGTGTCTGCTCACAGCGAAACGGAGTCCTTTCGTCTTGACTCCCTCTTTCCTGGATGTATCCTTACCCATTACCGATCACATTGATCTCCTAGGCCTCGACATCACGGCCAACATTAACTTCGGGAGGTCTATCGAAGCGAAAGCCAAGACAGCCGCCAAAAAACTCGGTATACTTAACAAGGTCAAGGAGTACTTCACACCACGCCAACTGGTTACCCTATACCAATCCCAAGTTCGGTCGTGCATGGAGTACTGCAGTAAGTATCAGCTGGCGGCTCTTGACGCCGTAGATCGTCGGGCTAAGAGATTGATCGGCGAAGATTCACCTCTTTTGGCGAAACTTCAAACTCTGGATCACCGCCGTAAGGTAGCTGGCCTATCGGTATACTACGGTCTGGACATCGGTATGGAGTTGGGACACTCTGGGTTCTGCCATGACGAAAGATTGAAGATTTCACTTGACAACGTATTCTCTCAATAAAACTTTGTGTGAACTTTTTCATACAAAGACGGTGTAATTAAAGTTTTTTTTTCAGTGTTACCTTTTATTTTTAAAATGAAAAAGTAAGTAATTCCTTCCGTAGTTAAATTTTTATTTTCAGGATATATTTTTTAAATATCCGAAGAATTTCTAAATATGCCCGAAGCATTGGCCCGAAGATTTCCACAATATTGTGTTGTTCTGAAATAAGCAAAATTATATTTTTATATTTAGCAAGCATGTTATACTTAAATGGTTATTAATTTTTTTCTTTGTTATTGTATCGTTTGAGATTTTTATATTTTAACAACGTACACTAGTTTCAGTAATAAGAGGCAGTTAAATATGTACAATGACTAGGTATGTACTTACTTTAATTTGTTTCAGTGTTTTAAGGGGAATCAATTAACCCACGGCATTTATTACTGGTTACGTGAAATTTAATTGCTTTTTTCTATCATTTGCTAGCTAAACTTGCTTACGGAGGCGTTGGTTATGAAAATTAGGCCCTGTGCCAAATATTGAGTAGATAGTAGAGAGAAGTCATTGTACCATTTACTTCCTTTAGTGCAGTTGAGTTCGTTTCACTGGTTTGATTTTTTTTTTGTTACAATTAGCAAAGATCGGGAAGCAAATAAGGTAAAAAGATTGGGAAGATGGTAAAACACCAGAACCCTGATGCTCTGACGTCCAAACACGTCTAATTTCATACACGTACCTGGTTGACCAATCAACATGAAAGAAGTCCAATGATCTTAATATTTATTTGCTGATTGTAGATAGGAAGTTCTTACAATAATAAAAACAGTGTCTTTTCAGTGTCTTAAGCCGTACCCCTTAAACCTCGTTCTTGCGGCGTTTTGACCAATATGGCAGCTTAAATAGCCCGCCTGTCCGTGTATAGCATGTCCTTTTGAGCTTTTTGCAATTCTAGGTCAGCTTTGTCAATATTCAATTTATTGAAAGTAGATTCTACTGAGAAGAGCCGGCAGTTGCTCTTTTTAAAAAGCAAAATGTATATATATTATATGTTCATATATTATTTATTATGAGTATTATGTTATTTGTGTAAATGGTTTATGTAATAGTATGTAGGTATTTGTTTGTATGTTTATTTATATGAATACACCACCCGCAATTTAATCTCCTTAACTTCTCCTAATCCTAAGGTTGTCTGGCAGAGATCGCTGCTAAGCGATAAGGCCGCCTTTTTGTATTCTACTTCCTTCTGTGTATTTGTTTTCCTTAATTATTATTTTTCCTTTTTGTGTTGTGGTGTACAAATAAAGTGTAAAATAAATAAATAAAAATGTCAAAGCCGTCTTTAATGATTTTATGACGTGTAGTGATAACGCGTCCTAATTGCCTTTTAGTAATATGAAGTAAAATAAAAGTAGTACAAATTCCAGTTCCGAATGGGATAAATTCGATCGAAGAGTACATGTTTGTACCATTTCCAGCTACAAGTGCTGCACCCGACAATTAATCTAGATGAAATAAAAAAAAATCACGCTCTGAAAAATATTGTCATTGAAATTTTTAGTTGAAAACTTGACCTTGTATTACGCCTGCGGTGTCATAACCTACTTCCTACATAATATTTTTTATTACTTATTTCATTTAATTGTATCAGTCTGTTAGTTGGTTATTCTACTTCCAATCTTATTGCGTTTTGATGAATGTGGTGTCCTTTGCTTGCCTCTACAAATAAAAAACTCTGCATTCGGTTTTCAACTGCGAAATTGCAGTTTGGAAGTGGTTTTATGGGTACCAAAAACCACCCTAAACTGCAATTTTTCAGTCCAAATATTCCACGTGGTATAGCTCATAAGTCATGACATAACCGACGTGCTCAAAAATAACAGGTTCTCACCTATCTGCTGTATCAGAAGAAATTCCGTTTACGAAGAACACGCTTTAAATTATGATGAATGCGCTATTTATAACGGCTTTGTGAACTAGAGTCATTGAAGATATGCCACAGCGTCTCGACGCCGACGGGTCGATGCAATGCCGCTGCGACGGCGTTAATTATCTCCTTTATAGCTAGCAGCTACTTAGCGACTATACGCAACATACGAGACGAACGACATTAACTAACTTCTGTTTGTTATGTATTCCTAGTTATTACAATCCTTATTCCAATCTGGATACACTTTTATTGCGGATAATGAAACAAAGACGTAATTGCTTTTCTCTAAATTTATTTTTTGAAAATAAATCATTTTCATTTCTCTGTAAAAATAAAAGATTTATTTACAAAACGTACCAATTTACATTTAATCAATTACAATATCTGTTAACAAACGATACCTGTGAAAATAAACAATTTTAAAAGCCTTCTTCATAGCCTTACTTCAGGTCTTTTCGAAGCTTTAGGGACAAGTAATAAAATTAAAAATTTTAAAAAACCCACGACGAACTGCAGAGCTCCATTGAAACAACAATTAGAACTTAGCAAAAGTATATATAAAATAATATCTAAAACACAAAACTGCATATTTGCCGGCTCAGTAGTTCTTTTGACCAGCGTGGTGGACAATGGCCAAACCCTTCTCATTCCGAGATAAAACTTGGGCTTAGTAATGAGCAGAGGTGTCAATTAATAGTGTTAAATTTTAATATTCTGATAAAAATTGTTTAAAAAAATGTGATCACTTAAGGAGTTCCCATGACCACCTCCTGGCTCCATCATAAGACCCTGAGCAGCATCTAGGTACAAAGTGTTAGTCAAGACAAATCAAAAGAGTCCAAACACGACGGGTTTACGATAAGAACTTAAGGAGTTCCTATGACCACCTCCTGGCTTCATGAGACCCTGGGCAGCACCTAGGTACAAAGTGCTAGTCAATACAAATCAATATTGTCCAAATACGACGGGTTACGATGAGAACTTAAGGAGTTCCCATGACCACCTCCTGGCTCCATCATGAGACCCTGGGCAGCATCTAGGTACAAAGCGCTCGTCAAGACAAATCAAAAGAGTCTAAATACAACGGGTTTACGATGAGAACTTAAGGAGTTCCCATGACCACCTCCTGGCTCCATCATGAGACCCTGACTAGCATTTAGGTACAAAGTGCTAGTCAAGACAAATCAAAAGAGTCCAAACACGACGGGTTTACGATAAGAACTTAAGGAGTTCCTATGACCACCTCCTGGCTCCATCATGAGACCCTGGGTAGCATCTAGGTACAAAGTGCTAGTCAAGACAAATCAAAAGAGTCCAAACACGACGGGTTTACGATAAGAGCTTAAGGAGTTCCTATGACCACCTCCTGGCTCCATCATGAAACCCTGGACAGCATCTAGGTACAAAATGCTAGTCAAGACAAACCAAAAGAGTCTAAACACGACGTGTTTACGATGAGAACTTAAGGAGTTCCTATGACCACTTACCAAATCACTAGCTCAGCTTGATTGTCTATGGTCCTAAAATATATCTAAGAACCTTCTCACAAGCTATACATATATGATGCAAAAAACCGCATATTAATCGGTCCAGTAGTTTTCCAGGAAAACGGTAACAAAAAAGTGCACAAACAAACATACTTGAACAAACAAACAAACACACAACCTCTTAGGGCAAACACATATACCGTCTCCGTTTCGTCGTGGGTAAAAATTTATTGCACAACAAACACGTTGAAATGTCACACCTGTCAGTGGTGACATCTAGCAGGCTTTATCGATCACGCGGCAAAGACAAACAAAGGTACTATTATTATGTACATGGATATCTTGTTTTTTTTCTTATATTCGATTGAGTCTTGTCATGCCGAGAATTATAAATCTTATTATGAATACAAAATACAATGTAATACATAGTTGCTATAAAGTTGTAAAACATAATGAACATAATGAATACTCATTAAAAATAAGCAAAGTAAATATTGCAAAACTTATATGGTAAGTAAAGCAGCCAGCGTTGTGGGCACTCATTGTGCCCATTGCAGCGGTTTAGAAGATATTTCAGATATTGTTCAGTTTTTTATTTAGATTTTAATGTATTTCTTAGTTTTAATTTGATATTTATTTTATTAGGATTTAAAAAGTATGTAAATATTGCAAAAACGTATATTTGCCAATAAATATTGCTACAGTTGTCATGTTAAGAACCATAACACTTGACCTGAGTGTTGTAATCGATGCAGCATCAGGTTTCACCCGGGCTGCACTTGACGTGACACTGACGCTTAGGTATGTATCGATGCGATGGTATGCTCGAATAAAGCTGTGCAATCATTTGATCCGTACCTGTAATGATCAATATTCATATCATACAACATAAACTAATCTGTGTGTAAAAGCATCAATTACAGCTATAATCTAAAAAAACTGTACCTATAAAATATGTTCTACGTGATGTTTCCTGTGAACTTTCATGGCACCAGGATCACTCTAGAAAAATATAACCTTCGTAGCTCCTCTTTCTTCAGACTTGTCAGAAAGGTGCTAAGTGGTGGCTGCTGACACTACGTATCGTAGCAATATGTGATTAATAAACAAGATGTAATTATGTACGGGACAGCAATAAAATAAGATTTTATTATTTTTGCGCAAAATGTCATCTTAAAACTAATAGAAAAAGTTTCAGTTTAGTTTAGAGATTGTGCACAACAAAATTAGCCACAAAGTTAGTTTTTCTTTGGAATTTCAACTTGGGAAAAATCACGGAAAGCTGAATTGATGGATTACCTTAGATGTTGTTGTTCTGAACAAAATGTTGATTGTCCACACCGATCTGAGATATTTTGTTTTTGGCTTGGGCGTATCCTTTAGAATACGGCAGGTCAATACAGAAACTTTCAAACATCATCATTTATATCTACGTTATTAGTAGAGTTACAGAACTAAAAAATATTCAATATAGAAGTCAAATTACCGTAGTTACGGTGCAAACGGCAACACTGGCGGAGGGATTATCCGCCCAGGAACCTGCCGCCTGTTACTATTCACGCGAGTGATTAAGAGCCTCCGGAGCTAGTTATGTCGCACACAAATTGATAGATTGCACGGGCGGGTTCGTTAGCCGTAATTAATTTCCACCTGCACGCCGGATATGTATCGCCCCGGACCCCGGTCGATCAGCGACACATTCAGTGTATACTGCAGTTCCTGCTTCCTACTAGTATTATTAATGCGAAAGTGTTTGTTTGTCGGTTTTTTCTTCAATCAGGTTGCAACGGCACAACCGACTAATTTGACGACCTCCCTACCGCAGTGTTTAGCGCTGTTGTCTTAACGTGGGAGGTCCCGTGTTCGATCCCCGGCTAGGTCAATTTGGGAATTTTTTATTTCTGATTTTTCTCTGGTCTGACCTGGTGTGAGACTTCGGTTATAGCTAGTTACCACCCTACCGGTAAAGACGTACCGCCAAGCGATGTAACTGCCATACCCCTAACAGGTAAGCCCGCTACCACCTTAGACTGCATCACTTACCATCAGGTGAGATCGCAGTCAAGGATTAATTATTATTAGTGGATTCTTTTAATTTCGAATTTCGCCGTTTTTACTGATAAGTGTGTCGGAGTATATATTCCAATGAATCCACCGCAGCTTAATATAGTCGGTCAGTATTTGATGGACGGGGCAAAGGTGTGGCGGGCGAACCTTTATGGGGCTAATTGGTTTGTTTGGGGATCGACTTGCGGTCAGCTTAAGCCAAGTCTGGACTTAATTAAACTTTGCTTGATACGAGTTTATGCTATTTTATGTTCAAAGTCTAATATTAAAATAGCTTCACCTGCGAAAGGTTCTGGTGCTTTTTGGTGTAAGGTATGGATTTGACTCGCTCCTGTTATGCTTGGGACTGCAGTTACTTGTATCCTTATAGTAACTGTAATTTCTTGCTGGCTCTTCTCGGTAGAAATGTCATTCCGAACCAGCGGTAAATTCACTCGACGGTCCAAAAGCACCTTTAAAGAGGTTATTTGAATAAAAAAATTGTGAAGTTTGGTCTATATTTTCCGTTGTTATCTACCCCAAACACCTTAACCCAAGTTGATGCTGAAGTGATACTTGTAGCCGCCAAGCAATTACTTTATCCTTGAACATCAGGTCCTATCTTCTCAATCCTGATGCTGCAGATTACCACAGTAAGCTATGAAGACAGAAAATTACTAGTGTGCGGAAATATAACTTCAAAAGCTTAAAATAAAATTCCTTTAAAAAAACCTTGAGTAACAAACATCCATTCGAACTTTCGCATTAATAATATTAGCATAAATTGTATCAACTATCTGGCAATCTTTTAATGGTAGACTCAAATATTAAAATAGAAAAAATCTATATTGAAAGAATTCTTAAAACTTCGATCAACTTAGTTACTCTGATGTATCGAACTAACTTACCTAGTCGTAACTTTAATCCCGGCTCTCGCCCTGGGATTCGCAACTAGCAAGAAAGTTCCACAGGCTTGTAAACATGTAGTTTCACTGCTCTCTGGGTGGAGGTCTCTAATTCAATTAGCTGGTAAAAGGTAACGGGTGTGCAAACTATCTTTATTGGATTACAGGTTTTAAGACGGATACATGCTTTTACCTGCTGTTTACAAGGCATTTACACAGTCACAAGACAGTGTAATAACCTGTCACATTGTGTTTCTCGCTCAGTAGAATCTATGTTCCGAACCGGTGCGGTGGTAGTAAAAACAAGACGTATCCGTATCTCATAAGACAATAGGGATGATGACAACTCAATCAAATCAGCAACTTCATATCAAACTTAAAAACGCGCTTCTAATATGGAAGTTTGTATGAAATACTTACATAGTTGTGACGTCATAAAACTTCAACAGACTTTTTTCCTTAAATTGATAGTTTAAAATGATTATCATGCTTAAAACTAAATGTGTGAATTTTAGGTCTTTTTGAAGACCCTCCATTTAATAATCTTAAGGAGAGTTTTTACTTTTTCTTAAGGAGATAAGCAAAAAGATTCGTTTCTGGGATATAGGAACCGGCCATAAGAAAGCCAAATGGCCCTGCCATTTTTAATTTTCAGCATTTCAGCATCATCTTCTCTGGCTTCTAGGAATATTATACACTCGCCGGCATATTTAGCGGAACATAAAAAAAGGTCCATAATTAAAAAAATATGGTTTTATTTTAAAATCTACTTACTACACTTCTTTTGTTATTTAAAGTTTCATTTGTTTTCCTTAAAATGAGATCACATTAAGAACAGATTTTGCGAGTAAAGGCTATTTGTGAAAAATGGTACATTTTTGAATTTTTCATGTAACCGGGAAAAGTGAAATTTAATATTAAAATAACAATTAATTAAATTAGAAAAATGGTGATTAATATCGCGTATTTCCTCCACGTGCTCTTATTAAAGTTTCTACCCGTCTAGGCATACTGAGAATGATGTTATCGATGGTCTCTTGGGATAGTCTCCGCCATTCCTCAGCTACGGCGATTCGCAGTTCTCCCACGTTGGCAGGAGCTGGAATTCTGGACTTAACTTTTCTTTTCAGCAAGTCCCAAACGTGCTCTATTGGGTTCATATCCGGTGATCTCGCCGGCCACTCCATAACAGTGATATTCATATCATTAAGATAAGCTTGAGTTACCCGAGCGGTATGCGGCCGAGCATTATCCTGCATAAAAACAAAATCGTCACCGATATATGGGGCAAACGGTACGACATTTTCTTCTAAAACTTCTCTGATATAGCGGTCTGCAGTCAGACTCCCTCTGTCAATCACTACCAAGTCTGTGCGAGCTCCCAAACAAATGCCCGCCCAAACCATTATTGATCCACCACCGTATGCAACTGTAGTTTCAAAATTTGTGTGAATGTATCGTTCTCCTTTGCGTCTGTATAATATTCTTTGCCTGCCGTCAATTTGATTTAAGAGAATTCTGCACTCATCACTAAACAATACCTTACTCCATTGGTCCGAGTTCCAAAGTCGAAGTTCCTGAGCAAAAGTTAACCTGTTTCTACGATGATTTACCTCGAGCCTTGGAGCCTTGGCGGGCACAAATGAACCCAAACCAGCTTCTTCGAGCCTTCTTCGTACCGTACGCTCACTTACGGTTACACCCCGCACTGCTTCTAACTCATGTCGGGCTTGGACGGCCGTCAAACGGGGGTTCCTACTTACACGAAGCCGAATGAAACGATCATCCCTACTCGAAGTGCGTCTTTTTCTTCCTTGTCCTGCTCTTCTCACATAAGTACCGGTCTCCCTGAACCGTTGGATACTGCGATGGATCGTTGAAACTGGTCGACGAAGATCTCTGGATATCACTCTGTAGGTTTGACCATTTCTTCGCATTTCGAGTGCCCTGGCAATCTCCGTTGGGGCTAAGTCAGGCATAATTCAGTCATCAACTCCAGAAAGATACGCGATTAAAAAAAACTAACAAAAAACAGTGAAATTTTAAATCAAACTCAGAAGGAAGAAATACTCGAAGTTCGTTTCAGATAAGGTGTATTTGAATAAAATTAAAACAATTGCATAAAATGTGATGTTCAGTTGTTTTCTTAATTTGAAAATATTTCTTTTTAAATTAAATGACGTATAAATCAGCCAGCAACCTTATATGATACTGATATCAAACCTTTTTTTTATGTTCCGCTAAATATGCCGGCGAGTTTAGTTTCTGGTAGTAGCTCGTGAAATTTTGTCGAAAATCTGCCACGTCTTAGCCACCTCACATCTGTGTGAAGAAGTAAGTCGGTGTGCTCCAATTCGCTACTCTCCAGTTGTGTTTTAACTAGTCGCTGCTGCAAACTTCTCGCTCGGATGGAGTTTCCTACTTTGAAGGCTATTGTCATGACATCTTTCATGTTTAACATTTTTCCACAAAGTGCTTGCTGATGAATCACAGTGAAAAGCGAAAAAGTTCTGAAAGTCTTCATTGGCTCGACACAGTGCAATAAATCCGTTATGGTTGACTGTCATGGCTGGAGCTCCATCTGTAGTTATGCACACAAGTTTATACAGCGGCATTTTGACTTCCTGTGTGAACTTAAGAAATGAATCAAAGATATCTACTCCTCAAGTACATTCTTCCAACGGAATCATTGTTAGAAAGTCTTCTTTGACAGTCATATCTGGAAACACCATGCGTATAAAAATGCAAAGTTACGCCACATCTGTTACGTCTGTCAATTCATCGAATTGTAGAGAAAAGTAGGCGCAGTCTCTGAGAAAACTCGTGGTTTGATTTTCCAAGTTCTTGCTGATGGTTCCAACACGTCTAGTCACGGTTTGCCGGGACAGTTGAATGTCTTTAATTACTGATATTATTTCATCTTTTTTTTGAAATTTACGTACAGACTCAGCTGCTTCAACAAAGCATTATTTCATCATCGCTCCGTCTTCGAATGGCTTCTTATTTTTAGCTAAAATGTGGCTTATTTTGTATGATGCAATAGTAGCCGCTTTCGACTACTCCAATGGCTTTGTAAACATGGCTTGTCCACCTGCCAAACAACGCTTCATGTCTTTCAATTTAGATTTTCGTAAATCACTGCTACGCGGGTAAGGTGTCTTCATGTTTTTTATGAACGGTTGTATAATTTCTCTCCAAATTTTCACGTTTGGGTGTGGCGATTGCAAATCGGCATATCAAACACATTTTTTTATAATCATAGTGAAGAAAAAGTCTTCTTCCCACTCCGGATTGAAGTGATATGTTTTGGATGTTTTTGGCCCACTCATTGCTTCAGAGGTTTACACTTTACAGTCATCCATCCACAAACAAAAGAAACACACTTGTAACAAAGTAACTCTCACTTGTAACTCTCGCTCTGTTAAGTAACTGACTGAATTGAATGACGCTCACGCGCTCACTGCCGCCTGCGCACCGCGTAGCGTAGGTAGCGACGCGGAGCGTCAGCTCAGGTCAGCCGCAAGGTATCTAACCTTGCGGCTGACCTGAGCTGACGACCTATTGCGCGCTCCATCTCGCGAAAGAGAGAACGGCAATCAGATTTTAAAACATTTTTTTTTTAAATTTCATGTTTCTGTACGTCGTTTTTTTCTTTAGCAAAAAGCTACAGTTTTAAGGTTGATCACTGATAATTTTAGCTATGATCGGCGATTGACCTTAAAACCTTGCGCGATCGACCGTATGGGCACCTCTGATATAGATGGTCCATAAGTGGATTCCAAAGACAATACGTCAGCCTCTAGACGGGACCAATCCAATAAGCGGTAAACGATGCGAGTGCATCCATCGCGATCGATAACTTACAGGGCTGCCTGTTGACTTGGGCATATTGCATACCCATTACGTATGAAAATTGTAGAAATTGCTGTATAAGAGGCATTGGAAATGGTAGAGGCTTTTGCAGAATTCCATGTCTGATGTCATGCTACAATAGTTGATGTCAAATTAGAATTCGATAGTTTTACCAAAAGTGCCGGAAAGAGTTCTTTGATTATTTTTAACTGAAATAGAAATAATGTATGAAATATTATATTTTGTACTGCGGAATCATATAAGGGTCGTGTAACGTGACATAACGGACTTAGGAAAATATATCGTATTACTTAAGTAAGTACAACATATTCCAACTTCCATACGTCGGGTTAAGTTACATGTTTGCTCGGAAACATCCTACAAAAATGTAACCAAACGATAATATTATCTTTTGCCAACCTTTATATTCCAAGTCCTATGTAAGTGACATGTTCGTGTTTACAGAGATGAAAAGTGCGAATTCGTTATATAAAAATATTCCCTTCTTTTTACCTACCTAGTTACTTTATAAATTTGCACGTCAGCCCGAAACATGTTTGTTCCTTGATTAGTTTGTAATCTTAACTGTACAATGGGGCTGTAAAAAGATCATGTTTTCGTTGATGTTACGCTCCGACATTTTAGATCAAAGTATTAGTCTTGTCAGTATATGTGTTATCAATCAATCAATCCATCATTTGTTTGCAAGAGACAGTGGGGCTGAATCTGTAGTGCACAATCTCTAAACTAAAATGACAGCTTTAAATCTAATTCTTTCCCTTTCCGCAGGGAGTATTATGAAAGAGTTAGCAATATTCTAAATGCTGTCGTTTTAGCTTAGTTTAGAGATTGTGCACTACAGATTCAGCCCCACTGTCTCTTGCAAACAAATGATGGATTGTTTGATTGATAACACATACACTGACAAGACTAATACTTTGATCTAAAATGTCGGAGCGTAACATCAACGAAAACATGATCTTTTTATTTGAAGGTTTTAAGCCCCTTGAAGAACAAATAATTATTTTATTTATCGTCAACAAACATTTTAAATAACAATTTCTGAATCGAATGACTTGTTATATTTACGTTTAATATAATAATAAAGATGGAGAAAATGTAACAAAAAGTTCCTGACTTTGGCACGCGAACATTGCCCGCGGCGATTGCTTCAGACGTTAGTACAAGAAATATTCAAAAAGTTGCCGTCACCATTCGGATATATTACTCTTGTTGAAAGTTTCGCCTCCAGGGCGTTCGGGAATTTCTGTTAACAATTTCGCGATTGGCAAGCATATGTATTGGAGCCGTTTCTTATGATCGTATCTACAAAATACAGACAAACAAGAGTGAACGACATATGTTTATTCAGTAGGTAAACATCAGACGCCGTAGGCATTGTTCGCCTTCAGGAGTTCAAAAGAGATCTCCTTCTATCATTGCGTTGTCATTAGAACGCGACGTGAGCAGAAGTTTCCGCCTGTCTTCGCATGATACCCACCGTCGTCATCGCTTATTTCCTTGTAAATTAAGAGTTGGTTGCGTTTTCCCCACAAGTCTTCATTGCTAATTGTGCAATCCCAAAAAATGCGGAGAATAACTTTGGATCGAAGGATCCAGAGTTATTCTCCGCATTGCTACAAGTAGCAGCCTGATGTCCATGTCTCTTCCAATGCATTATGATTCCTGCTCTACTGCGTAAGTGCGTCAGAGGCTCCTGGAACCATCTAATGTATCTGCCCTATGTTATCCGGAGATTAGAGATCCGTGATAAGTCCACAAGAAAGACAAGGGAAAGCAAAGCGGTGCTTGCTAAGTGGGCCCCAACATCCTGCCTTCTTGCAATGAGGTAACTCTAGCCTCTAAATTTTGCACTCTTTGTCTATCAGCCGCACTTTCTGACACCAAAGTATTTTTGAGCCTAACTATTTATTTCACGTATTTTTGGATACCAGAGAGCTTCTTACTCGTGAGGACATTAAAGGAAGCTTTTATACGGATATGGAAATGTTTTCAGAAAGTGCACTCCAAACAAACGCTCGTGTAATTTGGGGCCAAGTACCTTCTTGTGTTAGTCGATGTGACGTCAAAAGTCGGTCACAAGTGTCGAGGCTAAACTTGAACGCCGCACCTGCCGCCAGGGGACTAAGGTACTTGCGTGATTGTTTTAATCGAGTTTCAGTGAGTCATTAGTGTCTGGACAACTAGTTTTTTAAAGGAATTATATTTATCAATACGCATAATTACATGTAACATGTACATTGTGCAACAATTTTTTTTTTTGAAAAGGATCCTCCATTATCTATGCCTCGCGAAGGAGTGTCGTAAACGCTTATTTATACTCCGATTGCAATTTATATTAAATGGCAGACATTTTGCGAATTAGGACCACTCTAAAACTTAAAAGAATTTTTTTAAAGTCCTGACTGCTAACATAATATTATTAATTATTATCATACGTGGTATAAGTTGTGCAACATAAAAATATAATTTCTCAATAGATTATTATTGAAACAGCAGAGTTCTGGCATAGACTAATTTTATTGGAGATCATCATCACATAGACAACTACACAGAGCTCAAAGCCTTCTATCATAATCATAATAGTTTATTTGCTTGATTGCAGGTAGATAGATTACAGGTCTTAATTACAACTTTTAACTCATTTATTCAGGAGCCACTTAAACAGTTCGTTTTTAAAACGCATAATTGTAAATTTTTTTAGTTCCGTAGGCAATTTATTGTATATTTTTATGCACATTGAGTCAACGCTCTTAATGTAGTGGCAACTCCGTGGAGCGTGTGTTAAGGCGATCCGATTTCTGCTACTTCTAGGGTCGATTTCATATGCCTTTAAGTTTTGGTGTTTTTTTTACAAAAACACAGATTTCAAAAATGTAAAGACATGGCAGGGGCAGAATACGTAATTTTTTGAATTGAGGTTTGCAAGAGTCCAAAAATGTCGTCCCTGTCATAGCTCGTATGCATTTTTTCTGTGCTATGAATGCTTTACCCATGTCGACTGAATTTCCCCATAGTATGAGTCCATACTATGATGCGATCCCTTTCAAACTTGGCTAAAAACGAATATGATTATAGACAATGACACAGTAGGATTTTTTCTGGGGCCCTACTCCATGAAATAAATCTATGGGTAGAAATTTCGTGCGAGGAGACACGACTTAATTTGTTTTTTTTATTTTTAATTTTTGGTTTTTGTTCTTGAGTGAGAACTATGGAAAAGAGTTGGTTCGTGTGTATATGTCACCGTAAGATTGCAAAAACCGTAAGATTGTAATCTATCTAGTGAAATTGTAAGCTATCGACAGATTGTGAACCTTTCAATGTTCTGAGTGTCAATATTTGAAATATTGTATTTCCGTTTTCTTGTCTCTTTCTTGTAGGTTAGGTTAGGGTTCGACATATATAATCAATTAGTTTTATCCGCTTAATATACCTAACAGATTACAATCTACCGAATTATAATGCGTTAAATTGTAATCTGTCGACAGTTTACAATTTCGCTAGTTAGATTATAATCTAACGGTTTTTGCAATCTTACGGTGATATATATATATTTAAATGACTAACCATATAATGAATCATAGATTTAAAACAAAGATATTGGATGAATTGTATATTTTTCTGAGTTTGATTTTGGAAAAGGGAGTATTTTTTTTTTGTTTTTTTTTTTTGTAAACCACAAAGAAGAGCGATAACCTTTTTAATTTTAATCTATTGCTTTAGTTCGACGATTTGAATGACGTGTACTGTGTGACGTAGTTCCGTACAAGTAATACGAGTTATAATTTTTATAGCGGGACCGCCGGCTGCTCGGAAATGCGACACCTGTCACGTGACCTGTCGAAGTTGCTAGCTGCCATTTTTAATGGCCGCGCCGCAGGAAGGGCATAATTATATAATCAACGAGTTCTTCTTCATTTGTTTAGTGGCTCCACGCATCGAGCGTTTGAGTCATAGTCAATTTTGTTTTTTTATAAACGGAGAAACTTATTTTATATTAATAAATCAAAATTAAAAAAAAACGGAATTTTTAAAGGATCAGAAAAGGGTAGAAAATAATATAATACTAGCTGACCCGGCGAACTTCGTACCGCCTTAGTATGCAAAATTAAATGTATATTTTTCAATATTTCTGAGAGATTTTCTTAATATTTGTTTCCGTAAGAACCTTCTCCTAATAATAACAAATACAACAAAAAAAGAATTAGTGAAATCGGTCCAGCCATTCACGCGTGATGCCGTGACCAAGGAAAACGGGTTTCATTTTTATATAATATATAATATAATATAATATAAATAAATAATATACATACTATAAAATGGAATATACATACTAACTAAGACTAACTACATATTTACAGTTTAATATCATTATGTAAGTTAAATGAGGAAAAAAGTTTATATACACAAGGTTCATCAGAGGACAAGAGGATGCCTTTTCTGGCTGTTAGGTGACTGCTAGATCCGCTATCTATGTTCCAATCGTTTTGATTAAAGTTTACATAGATAACTACACAGAGTATAAAAAAATTATAGCAGTAAGACACAGACGCATTATTATTTTGTTACATAAATAATCAACAATTATAACAATTTGAATGTAATTGTATTGTTTCTTTTTTTTGGGCGCAATAAAGAGTTAATCTCGCATATTCAGTTCTGAATATTTTCTTATAGCCTTCTTCTATTCTTATTCTTATTTTATTATGTCTTGCTACCGCGTGCAAATACATTGACAAGTTCTCTACATTGATTCTAAATTATTATGTTTTACCTAAATAATATTGAAATAACTAAACTAGGTTGTCATAAAACTGGTGAAAAGAAATGAAAAATCATTAGTAGTTCTGATGCCGAAGGGTGCTTCAATTAACTAGGTATCGCTTGCTCGTGCCCACTACACGTCTACGACAGCGCGCTTTCGATGGCTCTAGCTAGGGGTCGAATTAAGCCTAGTTTAATTTTCAATTAATCAGACAGAAATTGCAGTACATATTCCTTTCGACATGTTGTCTGTGGAAGGGAATTTCAACCTGCCCATATAGACAACCATTTAGTTTTTTTTGTGATTATTATATAGAGGAACTGCCATAAGACGTTATCCACGTCTCCTGTTAAATTTATGTTTGATAACCATTTCAAATTGTCGATTGAAGTAAAAAAGTGCTTCGACTTTAGATGACGACACAATATTTTGAAGATTTTAAGGTGTTTTCAAGTTTGAAAAAGTACCTGATTTGACTAGTTGTCAAATATCCAATTTGAGTTCCAATCCAGTTGAAAAATTGTTTATGCCTCTATTTTACGTTTCACTCTTATCTTGTATATAAGTTGAAAAATCATCATAAAAGTACTTGTTACAACTAGTGAGGCAGTGATTTCCACACTAGGATTCCCTGTGTCGTGGAAAACACTTTCTTCCGTATTCGTTATTTTAGTGTCTTGTTCTTTTGTCTGTATTGTTTTTGGATAAATCGAGTTGAAATTCTATAAAATAAAACATAGACTGCAAATATTTGTTGGTGAATTTTCGTAAGATCCAATCCAGAAACTCAAAATATAGCTTCATAAATGGATTACATAAACAACAAAATTAATATTTTCCATTGAAGTGAGGTCACGATAATTTTCGGCAACTTAAAACTATTAAAGATGATTTGGTTGGTTTTGGTTGGGTAATAATAATAAAAAAAGTGTATTTGTGCAAATCACACACGGCAAAAGTGAAACTTCAGAAAAGTTGCCTACGAGAGAATGAGATAAATATAACTAGTATTCTATCTCATTATCTCGCAGGCTAAATCCTATATACGAGTATGTTTGTCCTTTTTTGGTGTCGCTTTTTAGTTTCGTTTTTCGTTTTATCGAATTTTCAAATCATAACGATTCTAAAGAACTTTCACTTCATAGACATCGAATCAATATTAGGCTTACTACCTTCATAAAGTTCACGATTTGACATTTTCGATAACAATAGCGGCTGAAGGCCGTTATCGCATTTGAAGCTTGTTGGAATAAAGAGGCATTTAATGGGTATAAAGTCATTGAGTGGAAAGACGTGCTACGAAAAAGCGTAGATGTTGCTATATTCGTAGCTGCGCTTTTGTGCCGACTTGTGCGTTTGAGAGCTTTGCCGCTGCTTTAACGATCCCGCCCGCCGCGTCAATGGTTTGTCGAGGGCTCGAGAACAATGCTACAGGACACATGTTACACTGTGTAGGGAGGGATATTGACCTTTGTTATTGGAAGTGCATTTGTTTTCTGATGCCATAATTGTTTTTTTTATTGGCAGGTTTGTATTGTTTTCTTTGCGGTCCCGTTGCCTTTTCATCATCACTTCAACCCATGGCTGACTCACTACTGAGCGGAGCACGAGTCTCTGCTCAAAATGAGCCATAGTCCACCACGCTGGCCAAGTGCGGATTGGCAGACTATACCTACACACCTTTGAAAACATTTTCAAAAACTCGGGAATGCAGGTTTGTTTCGATGTTTTCTTTCACCAATAATGCGATTAATATTTAATTGCTTAAAACGCACTGTATACTCGTAGCTTCGAGAAAGTTAGAGGCCCGGGGATCAACCCGCCGCGACCATCCGAATAAGAAGTCAAGCGTCTTTACCACTGGGCTATTACAGCTGTTTTTAAATCCAAAAGATCTTTTTCGACTTTTTTTAAATGTCAGCTTCTTCTTCTCTCACTGGGCTTTTCCGCACTTAAGCATAGGTACGTGCCCGTTGTGCGTGAGACCTTTGGTGCGACTCCCCGCCGGATCACTCCAGCCATCCGAGCTCACTCCAGAATCCAAGCAGACCGGCGAGGACTTCCGGGAGTATTGCTGGGAAGCCAATGTAGGCTTCTCGTTGAGTGGATAGTGGATACAGCACTACATTCGAGTAGTACGTGTCTTGGTGGGAACTATCTATCTCTTGTTCTTCACAGTGAGTGGTTGATGAGGTCCATGACTTCCTTCGTGGGGATCTGGCCGTCAATTGGTAGATACAGTGATGCCAAGACTAGTGGTCTAGGCGTCCACCCGTTGTTTTTTTTCATTTCGTTATGTATTTTTATTGCTGTTAGATCTCTGTAACAGTAATGTGTTAGTAGTGTCGCCGTGATATAGCGTGGTAGGTACGTATATACATGTTCGTGGCGGCTCTTGCGAGCTATGGTAGAAGAACTTACCGTCGCAATTGCCGAGGCCGCAAACACGATTGGCCCGAACCCACGGCTCCTGGATTAGGGCTATGGTCTCGGCCGCAACCTCCAGCTGCTTTCTTAGGGTGGCCGTCGCAAGGTGTTTGTGCTGGAGGTTGGTCTGCACTATTTTAAAGTGCGTGAATGTTGGGTAGGGGAGAAAGGTTTACAGGTCCGAGGAGCGTTCTTCGTTCTCGACAATAGGGGCCCATGTCTTCAGCAGTTCTTGAAGGTCTCGAGCTGCTGTGTCCGTCATGTCCGTCGTGTCCGTCCCCGCCTCCTGCCACTCGTCCGGTCTGGTTTAGGAGTCGGCGGTGAATCTGTCAACACCGCGTTGATATTATCAAGCACGGTGCTGACAGATGGTTCTTGGGAGTCTGCAGGTAATCCGTCTGTCTGTGCGTTAGTGTTCGTGGTTGTTTTTGTACTTGTGTGCTTTCCTGGCTCAGAGGACGCCATGGGTGGTACATTACTCACTCCTTCACTGGTGAAGAAGCGGATGTATATGGACCCCGTGGAGTGGGCTACTTGCCGCCCCCTCGTCAGGATGTGTGCAATCTGTTCCTTGGGCACTCCTAGAACTAGGAGCACACCAGGAGTATTGCTGTCTACTTTGATGTAGTTGTACAGAGCCCACGTTGAAATCTGGTACTAGGGGTTCTGGCTGGCCAGGATCCTGTGTAAGTGCCCAACTGCCTCCATTTATAAACAGTGCGGACCTGATCCGTACAGGGATCTCCGACAGTTTGATCAACGTGAGCCCCGTCCCCTCACGTGGTGACTTCAGTCGTGGAACAACCTCTTGTAACCACGACAGGGCTTTGTCGTCGTAGCACCATAGCTTCAGCACACCCTCGCTCAAGAAGGCTTTGCCCTCGAACTCGGGTGCGTAAGGTAAGGTGCCTGGTGCCGATGGTTGGAAACAAGCAGCAAAGATCTCACTTTGGATTTGACCTTGAATGTTGCTCGCTTCTTGTTGAGTCATGTCTGCGCGCGGTGTAAGCATTACTGCTACACTAAGGTGCGGTTGTGTTGCGCGGGCGTATGAGCCTGTGTGTTCGGTCCTCGGCCTTTTAAGTTCTCCCCGAGGGGAGATCTTGTCGTCAAGCCTGTCACGCTTGACGTCTGACTGGCAGGACGACGGGGCGGTGCCCTCCAGCCCTCCCCCTGCCTCACCACCGCTCCGCTTTCCCCAGTACACATTCGACCGGCGGGCGACAGGGATTGGCCGGGGTGGGCCGGGAAGTATGCACTGTTGGTTTGTTCGTTGTTGGTTGTGTGGGTGACAGTGGTCAGGCCACGACCAACGCCCTGCTGGTCCACGCCCACTCCTCCTTCCCGCTGGCTCGAGACGACAGTTTCCTCGGGCGGGCAGCGGCCTTTTTCGGGCGGCCGCCCACCTCCGCATCGTCCGTACGAGCCTGTTGCCAGATGTTCGGTATTAGTGACCGCAGACCCTCCGGGTGTCAGCATTGACCGATCTCCGCTACGACTCTTAGAGGTGTCCGTCTGTCTGGTCTTCTTGCGCTTCCTTTTCGCCTTTGCGACCACCTGCGTCCATGAGTATAAGCTGCCGAAAACAATACTGAGTATAAGCTGCCAATTGGCAGCTTATACTCAGTATTGTTTTCGGTGTGGTCTTGTTGCCTCAGCGCGTATAAATTGTACTAGTTACGTAATGTGGAAGTTAAAATGGACAACCAATTTAGAGCGCGTTCAGTTAAACTTTGATCCTCAATTTTCATGATTCCCTTGAGTGACGTGAGTTCGGAGAGGTATGCAAATATGCAGAAAGATTTGTTGCGTGGCGTTTAGTATCATCCTGAAATTATATGGTGCTAGATGAAGATAAACTTATTAAGAAAATTCTCATTTATCTAAACTAATAATCATAAAGAGGAAAGATTTGTTTGTTTGTTTGTTTGCTTGTTTGTTTGTAATGGATAAACTCAAAAACTACCGAACCGATTTTAAAAATTCTTTCACTTATATAAAGATACTTTATCAGCGAATAACATAGGCTATATTTTATTTTCAAAAAATTAAAAATCCCTACGAAAATTGAATTGCAATAATGTGAATACAGTCGGAAAAAATCGTCTCATCAGAGAGCGTCCGTCTCGTGCGCTGCGTAAATAGCAAAAGTTACACGAAAACAATGTATGGTGGAATTGTTCCTCTCAAAAAGTTCTAAAAAAACAGTCTGCGATAGCATATATCTATAGTTATAAAAACGAAATAGGGCCCAGTATGCTTTTACACTATAATCTCAAAATACCTAAAATTCTGTATTTCTTTTAACTTGGTATGTTTAAATTAGGGATTAAGAAACGTGAAAACACAAAATTGTTTGAAAAAAAGTATATTTTTGTTGAATTACAGACAAAAACAAAAACAATAACAATTAGGTAATCAACAAAATCGTAATGTTTAACCTAACACAAATTTAAACTCTTTCATTTAATCCTTAAAAAAAATAGTTTTTAATAGCCGGTAGGGCCTCCTCTGCTTCGTACACTTCGTGCTTCGTACTGAGCCTGTTTGGGACACTCAATAAAATGGACTACATTTTCCTGGGGTATTCTCTCCCAACAGGCTTTTAGAGCATTAATCAGCTCCTGCTGGTTATTAATGTTAGTGTAGCTCTCTTAAATTTCTCTTCAATTGGTCCCATAAATGTTCAATCGGATTGAGATCCGGACTCATAGCAGGCCAGGGCAAAAGGGAGATATTGGCGTCCGCGAGAGCCCTCTGGGTGATCCGAGCTGTATGAGCGCGAGCATTGTCGTGCATAAAAACAAATCCATCACCCACCTGCTGTGAAAATGGGATCACATGGGGTCGAATTACACGCTCAATGTAACTAGCAGCGGTTACAGTTCGCTTGTCCGAATTACGAGCTCGGTTTTACCTGCTAGGCTAATTCCGCCCCATACCATCACACTTGGCCCCCCCAGCGGTCTGTTTCGTGGATGCATGGTTCTGTGAAATGTTCGCCTTGTCTTCTCCATACCCGTACTCGTCTGTCATCATTAAAAAACTTAACTTTACACTCATCACTAAAGAGTACAGTCCTCCAGTCGTCCATCGTCCATTTCAAATACTCACGTGCGTAACTTAAACGTGCCGCACGATGAGCTCTGGTAAGTTTCAGCCGAACAGCACGCATTCTGGAACGTTGCCCATCCTCATGGAGCCAGTTTCCAATGGTTTGGTCACTGACTCGGGTACCAGTGGATTCCCGTAGTCTGTTTTGTAAGAGCCGGGCGGTTAAGGTACGATCTCGACGTGCAGTTAATCGGATGTACCGGTCCTCTTGGGCAGTTGTGGCCCGAACTCTTCCTGATCCACGTCTCCTAGCCACACTGCCTGTCTCCTGATATAGCGTTCCCATACATTTCGGATGGCTCGGCGAGACACACCGAGGCGCTGAGCTACAGATCTCTGAGACTCTCCCTCCTGGAGGAAAACAACTGCTCTTGTTGCGGTTTCTAAGTTCGTATGACGACGAAAACCAGGCATAGTGATCAAGACTATAATACCGAAATTAAAGTAAACAGCTAAACAAAGTGACTTTCGGCAGCAACGATTAAAATTTGACTGAGAACACAAGCGATCAGGAATTTATGCAAAGGGATGATTTTAAGCACTTCAGTTTTTTTTGTCACCCACTTCAGAATAAACACCGAAGTTGTCGCTTGAAACATCGTTAGGGGTTCATAAACATGTCTCCGAAATGTTTCAATTCTTGACATTGCTAATGGTTACGTTACAACTCATTTTTTAAACAAAATTCGAGATTATGTGAAGAGTGCCCTATTTTGTTTCGAATAGTTTAAGGTTGTCTCACAATAACCATTTTTATGAATTTCAAATTTGGTCTAAAACAAAGCTTTACTTTCGAATGTGTTTTTACTGACATTGTATTAATTCTTATCAAAATAAACTGGCTGGCCATCTCAACAATTAATTTTAGACCAAATTCGCCCGTTACCTTGTTAAATATATAAACATACAGACACTAATAGTTAAGTCATAATTTTCACAAATCACTGTAGCAAACCATTTTGTAAAACTTATAAAACACTATTAAGATTATTTTAACAAGTTCTTAATTAAACATAAACTGTGTAAACATTACAACAATCTTTCTTTAGTCCAAAGTCTAACTCGGTACGGAATCCCGATATGATAGCAGTAGCATAAAATATAGATGTACCTACTTACGCAGGCGAAACTGCATAGATTACAGCACCGACGCAATGTCGCCTGCTTATCGGTCTTATATCGGATATATTTACTTTGGAGAGTGTGCTCAGGAGCTTTCCAACCTTGTTCCCCCTTCACCGCTCTACCACAGAACCACCAGGATGTAGAATGCCCTTCCAGCGCATGTATTCCCTGCCTCGTATAAATTAAGTACCTTCAAGGCAAGAGTGCATGAATAGGCATCTTCTAGGCGGGCACGCTTCAACCTAGACCTCATCATTGCTTTGTATAATATTAAGCGTGATTGTCGTCAAGCGCAAGCCTATCTTGGAATAATAATAATAGTAGATTATTAACCAAGGGGATAAAGCAGTGTCTTCTGTCGCGGGTGACGATTTAAATCGCGAGCGTAATGAAGGACTCGAGGTTTACTCCCGAGCGTAGCGAGGGTGTTAAAAACTTAAATCACGAGCGAAGCGAGGGATTTAAGACGAGTCCTGAGTGTAGCGAGGGATTTAAGTTCACCCAAGACTAAGACAGCTTTATCACCGAGGAAAATACTCTACTTTTCGTACCATTTGCGAAAAAATTAACACAATAATAATATGAGATAAGCATTTATTTAAAATAATGACAATTAAAAGAAGATTTTTAGAACATTAACTTATTTATAAAAATAAATTAAAATAAACATAACGTTTATGTATTTGAAGTAAACACTTGAGTACCTTTTTTTTTTATTCCAACATTATGACATTTTTATTATGACATTTTATTATGAAATTATGACATTTTTACTATGAAGATACGACACATATTTGTAAATCACATTATTTAAATTTTGTATGACTAGGTAGGTACTTAGGTAAATTATTAATTTTTATGACATAATATTGTATTGTATTATATCAATTTGACTTTCGTAAGCGCTTTTTATAAGTCTACTATGCGAAGAATATAAAGAAAAAAAAAACGCGGCAAATTCCTAGACTAATATTTTTTGTCGGAAAAGCAAAGGCGTCAAGCTCATACGGCCTCGTCGGTTTTCGTAATTTTATTTAATAATCATAACTGCATAACAAATGCGTATTCCTTTTTCAAAAAGATGTATAATGCTTTATATACAAACTCAATGGTGTAAACACAGATGTAGTTCAGTATAAGTATTCCAAATTTAAATCACATTCTCCCCCTAGAGGATGAATGAAATTCAGTACAATTTTCTTTCCCTGTTTTTAACAGATTAAAAATGACTATTGTTATGTTCGCTTTTTGTGGCATAGAATGACACTTTTTTGAGCAAGTGGTACGAAAAAAAACTTCCCTACCTACCTATTTCTTGATGCTGCTATAATAACTAATTTCTGATTGTCCATAAATTAATTACATAGACAGCAATATTATAATAGGCAAGTTAATCCGCAGTTCGATCTACACCGCTGGTTACTGTGGCGGATCACGCAAAGTTGAACCGTAGGACTAGTAATAATATATATAGCCCGGGGTCAGCGCCCGGGGGGAATCTGACCCCGGGACATTTTGGGAGTGACCGCGACATGGCTTTTTGGAGGACGAAAGTTTATTAGATGGATACTTTAGTATATTTGGCTCTTCTTTTTATGTTGTACTAGCTTTTAGATTTGCATGCGACTTCTTCCGCATAGAATGCACAAATTTTTAACCCCTATTTTACCCAGTTATGGCGTTAAATTTTCAAAAATCCTTTCTTAGCGGAAGTCTACGTCATAATAGCTATCTGTAAATACTATCTGTAAGCGACAAGCTTGAGCTGTGCGTTGATAGATCAGGCAGTCAGTCAGTCAATCAGTCAGTCACCTTTTCCTTTTATATGTTTAGAAGATTAAATAGACTATCTTTTTCTCAACGGCTAAAAGCGTTAGACTAGATCTAACTGTTTATTTAATTCGCCAAAAAACACGCTATCTTTTGCCAGACAGAACGAGGTTTTGCGGCCGTGGTGCTTTGTAAATAATTTACCGTTTGATATCGCGCGATCTTCACGCTGCAGCCGCGCTACTGTCGTGCGACAAAATAATTACAGAGAAATGGTACCTACTCGGGAGGAATTCAAACTACCTACTTACTTAATTTTAAAATGCCATAACTTTAATTGGAAGTGCCATTTCTGGCTACCAATGTATTTTTCAATACACTTGCTCGAAAAATGCATTTACAGAGGCAGTAAACAGGGCTTGTAAGTTAAATTTACTGCCCGCGTGCAGTAAATATTTACCGCCTTCGTGCAGTAAATTTGCAGTTGTTTTTAATTTTTGTAAGTCCACGTTACTTCTAAATAAAAAGTTTTCTTGCAAGAAGGTTCATAATGATATTGACTTTGTATGTAGAAAACCTAAAAAATAATGACATTTAGATGTGGATTGATGAAATTAATTCATAAAATTTTGAAAAAAATGTATTTAATATAATCAATTCAAATTGTTTTAGGTTTTATAAATCAAAAAAGTAAAGGCTGAATAGTTCAGGCTGGGAGTTAAGAACTAGAACCTAGAGCCATGAAGCCAATTTAAAAAAAAAGCAATTACAACAACGCGCCGTACCTAGATACAAATCTTTAATCTGTGCGCGCTATTTTTAAAAGTTTCATTGAGTATGTATTTCTTATAAATTATTAAATAATTGTATTTTAATAATTATAAGTGATCTGGATTAATTAAATTAAATCAAAAATTAGGTATTTTAGATGTGAGAAAAAATCGCGCTATCAATAGCCGCCTAAAATCTCAAAATACGAACGAGCGTGAGAAACCATTTTCTATTGAGTACCTTGTACCTACCTACTCGAGTTTTATTTTAAGTTTTCTCACAAATGTATTGAAAAATATCGTGTGATATACGGGCGTTAAGGTTTTAACAAACTCGTGACGATGGTCAGCCCTCGACTGGCGTCATCGGGCTGACATGAGTCAACTCGTATGTAAATAGTATATTTCATTACAAGTGTGGAAAGGCTGTCATTGCAAAGAGTTCCGACAAATGTCTACCCGAGCCGAGGCGCAGCCGAAGGCGAGGGTTGACAGTCGGAACAAGTTGCAATGACGGTTCCGCACGTGTACTGAACGACTATTTTTAATACAGTTGCGAAAAAATGAAGCAATTTAATAAAATAATAAAAACACAATATCATCGGGAGCTTCGTTCAAAAACCTTTCCACTTCATTCGATGTTCATATTTTCGACTTTTTACTTGTAAAACCGTCTGATTCACTTATATCCACGTTGTTCCTTATTTTCAGCATACTTTTTACCATCGAAAACCTCATATGTAGCGACTTTTTGACTTTTCCGGTTAAATGTTCTCCGAAGCATTTTGTGCAATTATACTGAGTTCCGGTGGTGTTAATTAAAAAAAAACTACGGTCGAAATTACTCATTTTGTGCAACAAACAACTAAACTCGAAAAGAAAATTTCTGAAAAATGGCGCCAACCGTAGAATATAAGCAGAGTTTTTTCTTCTTCACCCATTCTGGTAGGCACAGGGAACTATGCCCATACAGCCAAGTTTTCAGTAGATTTTTTTTATTGATATGAAATGAAAATGAAATTTAATGAGATGAAATGAAATGAAACCTAACCAAACTCATTCAATCAAATCATTAAACCTGATATTGAAACAAATTAGTAGCTTCTTTTTAGAAATACATAATTATGTATTTGCATGAATCATAAAAACTTCTATGAATTTTTTTAGTAAAAACTTCATGGTTGGTTTTTCTTTTTCATCATCATCATCATCATCATCAGCCGTTGTGCATCCACTGTTGGACATAGGCCTCTCTCTTTTTCTTTTTAATAGACATAATTTTGACAGTTGGGTAAGAGAACGTACGAGTTCGGGAAAGGTAAAAAAAAAGCACGAGTATGTAATAGCCCACATCCCGAACGCTATACGTCCCTGCAATACGCCACTTTTTGAACAACTGTATTAAACAACCTATTTACCGCTCTGATATCACAAACTGCTATTTTTAGTTCCAATGCAACGTATTCGAATTAAACTGGGTACATTAACTACTAGGATATCATAAAGCTGCAGTGATCGATCATTAATTATAGTCTGTCGAGGAAATAACAGCGTGGTTCCGGCCAATTATGCGCGTGCCGCGGCTCCCCTAATGATGTTTGCCGATAAGTGTTACTGCGCTGATTGATTCGGTTCACTAATGTTTCGCAAAAAACATTTAACAAATGATCATTTCACAAAAAACGTTTCAAAAACTAATCATTTCACAAACGTCGTATTCCGCAAACATATAATTTATTAAAAGATCATTTGACAAATACTCAATTCACAAATACTTTACTTTGCAAACGTGCTGAATGTAAAATTGTCATTTACTAATTTATTATTTCATAAAATAATTCATTCTTCAAATTCATAATTTTACAAAATATTAAAATATAAATTGTTATTTGTAAAATAAAACTATATCATCCTAAAAACTATATCAACTATATCATCCGCGTACAATCTCTGATTTCTTATGAGATTGAGATTTTTTATGATATGAATTCAATATATACTCGTAATATAATATGTTACGGGTAAGGCTAGAAGATGTTGTAAACCTAGGTTTACACGGGTTTACTTAGTTTTGGGTAAAGTTCGAATATAGGTCTACCCAACTCTGGCTGGATAATGTTAGGGATATGGGTTCTTTCCCTCTCCCTCTCACCCCCTCCAAGGCCCGGTCGACGGAGCCCCGCTTCGCGGGGCTCCTTCTTTCTGGGTGGTATAAAAAGGAAATAACCACGAAGAGGATGGCGGGGTCTTTCAGACCCCGCCATCCTCTTCGTCACCTAAACCATCCGAGTCGGAGTGCCCCCAGTCCCGAGCTCGCTTCGCTCGCTCTTGCATGAGTAGGAGTGGTGCCTAAAAAGGAAGTGGAGAAGCTAGGAAAACCACCCGACCTTCGTTTCGCTACGGAGGTCGCCGGTTCGCTTCGCTCGCCCGCTCCTCCCTTCGCTCCACTCGGCCTCGTAGGCTCGCTTCATTCAGGACCTCATTCGCGAGCTTCTGCCTACGCGCTTTACAAAAACACTCTAGGGGTAGGACAGACAAGACTGCGTGGAGTCTGAGTGCTCAGATTTCAACCCAAGAATGTCAACTTTTTAAAACGGGCTACGCCAGACGGCTCTTACAGTATTTATCAAACAATTCATTTTATCAAAACATAAATACGCTTAACGTTGTTTTATTAAATAACACGATTTATAAATCAATTGTTTGTCAAATTATATTTTATGAAATGATAATTTATCTGTTAATTATTTTATCAATTGAATTATTTATAGGACCAAAGGTTTTATAACGATTAATATATGATTCATAATTTTGCGAAACGTTGTTTGTGAAATGAAAATTTGTAATTTGTTTTTTATGAAATGATCGGTCACCGATTGATTCATTTATGTACTCCTAGTACTTTGCTATGTTCAATCGTGCTTTAATTAAATACTCTAAGTAAGAGGATCTTCAATTCTTTATTTTTGTTTTCTCCTTGATGCTTCGTTTATTCAATACAAGCACACACAACTAAATAAATAAAAAGATAAAGTAAAATAGTAATTATACTTATATTTATTTACTAAAAATATACATCATCCAAATGATCGTTAATGGGCATGGTGCTCAAAACACTGGCGCTATTACCTCGCTGAAAAGCCAGGCTAAGCCGTTGGGCTAAATAAATGAATAATCTTTAAATTAAATCAAACAAAGTTGTCTTGAGTTGGCGTCCAGTAAAAATTTGTCAATTTACAGTGTTTTGACAGATTAAAGCCAATTCTATTAAAGAGTTTGTTATCTACCCAAGGTTCTGATTGTCATCACCTCCTGCCCATTTTAATTACATTTGAACAAGGGTGAAGTTTGAGAATAACTTTGTTTTGTAACTGAAATATTTAGACACAAGAACTGAAGTTGCTTTCAAAAGCTTTGGTTTCGATTTTAATCTATTAGGGTCTGACCCCACTACAGAGGCGCGGCGCGGCGAAGCACGTAGCGGCAAGTATTCTTAGTACAATTATGTAGCAGTGCATCTCCGTGCTAGCCCGACAACCCGCAATGGAGCAGCGTGGTGGGACTAAGCTCTAATTTCCTCTCTCTTAAGAGACTGGAGGCCTGTGCCCAGCAGTGGGACGGTAATGGGCTGTAATGGTGGTGGTGGCATCTCCATGCCGCGACGCTTAAGTGGGCCCAGCTCGATACATACTATATTTGCCACTACGTGCCGCGCCGCGCTGCGCCTATATATAACGGGGCCAGACCTTTAAGGTTGAATATAAATGGAGGCAGGCGTCGCTAAGCGAATGGACGTTTTCTTTTAAAATAATACTTGTTTGTTTTGACTTTTGTTACTTTTGTAATTGGCTACTTGACAGCTGTAACTATAAAATATGAAATATGTTAGATTTGGTAGCTTGTGGGTTAACAATAATTATACAATATGTATTTTGCATTAAAATAAATTGTAAATATTTTATTTATGCAAAACAAATTTGAGATTTTTTATCTGTGGATTACAAGAAGCGAAACGCGGGCGGTCATGATAGAGCCCCGTGTGACGTCACATTTCAAAAAAAAAAAAAACGTCGTGTGTACTAACGTTTGCGTATTGTTGAGAAAATAACAGTAATATATTTCGATTTGTGATTGTGAGCGGTTAAATGAAATGGGGTTATGCTTTACAGCTGATAGTACAAATCTGCCTAAAGTCGATTCATTTATGGTTGCAAATTTATTTGCGTGTAAACTTTTGCACTGCCGAGTTTCGTAATGTATTAAAACTTCCATGTAAGTACCTACCGAAATAAACAAAGTAATAGTACTTATTTCTCGTGTTTAAGACCTAAGAAAGTGCTGCTGTAAAGTGACAGAAATATAATTTATTTTGATTTTATGTCATGTTTTATGAAGAAAATGTCAGGTTAGGTTTAATTCATTTTTGCTAGATCAGAGTTTTAAGTTGATTTCTTCACAACACTAACATCAAAGTGGTCTTCACAAAGTAATACCGCAGATATTTATCCGATTTAAATTCCGGGTCTCGGCAGATTAACTCTAACCTTTATCTATTCCGTGACTCTAACCACTGCTTTCGACGTTTAAATTATGACATAGGTAATATAGTATATAGGAATGTGTTTATACAATTTGTCAGGATATTAATTACTTATTATTTATTGTATTTCTACACAAGTCTTGTAGCTTGTAATTTCCACAATTGCATTTAAAAAGCTGTAAACTTTCCACTTAAAATTAAATAAAACTTGGAGCGTCGTATAGTTAACTTTGTTTTATTTTGAGCTATGACGTCACAGCTAGCAAATGTCACGTGACCGGCTGTTTTCGCGCGAATTTAAAATTAATGTATTAAAAATGTATTTTTTTCTAATAAATAACGCTTTTTTTGAGAAAAAGTTAATTGTAAGAGATATAAAATGAACCGACGTACATTTTTAAGTATTTTTCCGAAAACTGTCAAATAGCCAATTGTCCATGTTTTATCCAAAAGATGTCTCGTCTTGAAAAAATTTTGTTGAGGTTAACGAATCTGTCCAAAAGTTTTATTTTTATATTTTGAACTAGCTGATGCCCGCGACTTCGTCCGCGTGTTTTAAGTTTTTTGATTACCGCGGGATCTCCTTAATTTTCCGGGATAAAAAGTATCCTATGTCATTCTCCAGGTCCTCAACTATACCCATGCCAAAAATCACGATCCGTTGCTCCGTTGCGCCGTGATTGAAGGACAAACCTTTAAACCAAGAAAACAACAAACAAACACACTTTCGCATTTATAATGTTAGTATGTTTAGTTTTGCTTGCTAGAACAGTTAAAAATACAATTCTGATATAATTGTGTCCAAATAAAGCGAGAATTTAACTAAACTTAAGAAAATTAAACCAACGAAAAGTGAGTAGTCCTTAACTAGGTAAGTACTGTCTTGTCACAAATAAAACTTAATGCCCTCGGAACTCGGAAGACGTTAGGGAAACTTATTGGGCAAGTTAATGTCCGCTATAATATTGCAAGTTAGTAGTGCTAATAGTTTCACACAAAATTGTCATGTCATTTGTGAATGCCAACATTCTTATGTGACTGTTCTTGTAATGTCCTACAAGCTTTATTATTGTTTTTATGTCAAAAAAATGACTGTCACAGGGTCTCTACAGCTTTAGAAGCCTTCCAGTGTTACTATGGTTTCTATAATGGCAAATTATCTAATTAAAAAAAAAACCCAATGGGGTATTTCTGTCACAAAGGTCTACAGCCGTTGAAATTTGTACGGAATGCGTGTTACTATGGCCTTTATTTGTGAACTACTCAAGTCCTCTTGCCTTTTCAAATGATCGCCTTGTCCTAATTCTGATTCGGGCCGTGTCGCGGCCGTATTAACATTTCACGTTGCGTCGTACCGCCGCCCATACATTTCTTTATAGAGGCAACCTTTTCTGCGGTTACGTCAATATGTGATGTGGATCTCTGTACATAATAATTCACGTCGAAATGTCGAGTTTTCAAGTACAATCCGACGCCAGATGTGGTTGCGGGTTTATTTCTGATACGTGATCGGCTTATCTGCCGTGTATCCTACGTCTGACGCTGTAGACTTGTGCCTCACTCAATGTCATCTGCCCTATCTCCCTGTTACTTGAAGCGTGTGATTATAGAGATTTATGTGATAGGTGGGTTTCAATAATCCTACCCGACATCGTGTCTCGGTGTGAAACAGACACAGTTAGAGGCGGATAATAGAAAGTGCCCTAGGCAAGCACCTCATGGGCGCCCCCCTAGCAGCCATATCAAAAAGTTTACTAACTTCGAAAGCACGAGGAATCGTCTCATTGCATAGCTGGTAGCTACCAGTTGGTGTTTACTATAGTTGGTAATTATAGTATCTCGAACGAGTGAAGAACATCATTTGACACCTTGCTATATTAAAGAAGAGGCGGTTTCGGTCACTCCAAATAATATTAGTAGGGATAATTAGGAAGCCAGGGTTATATTAGGGTCATGTAACGTACCTATGGACATTTTTAACTACCTCATATTTGAAACGACGTATCTCTGTATATACCAATATACCCAAAGTATACAAGTAGTTAAGATCTTATATTGTAGGGCATACGGTCTGATATTACTAGTTTTTTTATTATGTCTTTAGTGTTGGCATTTCTATAGTTTATTACATTAGTTTTAATATGGTATTTTGTCCTCAGGTACGTTACTTGTTTGTACCTTTGGACAGCCTTGTATGTACCGTGGGACGAAATAAAAGTCAATGATTTCTGTGTAATCAGTCTTTTAATCATCATTAAATTACATAATAGAATATATAAAAAAGTAACAAAATATCTTCTGCTAGTTACAACAAAATCAAATATTAGTCTTAGGTAATAATAGGAACATTTTAATGAAATAAGGAATAAAAATGAGATCTAAGTCATCCAAGATATTTTCTTGGATGATTGAACCATTTGAAATAGTTCTTCAACAGATTCATCATCACTGTCATCTAATTTAAAACAGTCTGCACACATAAACAACTCAGAATCTTCATGATCTGGAATGTTTTCTTTGTAGTTCTTAGGACAACATCTTTGATGGTAATAAAACTTGCATGAGCTGCATTGTAGGACCTTTCCTTTAAGATCTATTTTATTACAAGACTGACAAGTGACATATATTTTTTCGCTGAGAATCGAATTTTTTTTCGCAGGAACTATCGCTGTTTTAACAGCCATAGGAGCGTCTAAGTTTAGCTGAAGATTACAAGAGCTTTTTCCTTTGCCGGTGTATTAGTTAAAATACGAGAACTTCCTTTCTTCCTTCCTCTTTTACTTTCTTTTCTAATAAATTTTGGTAATGGGCGTATCATTTCAGGAGTAATTGATTGTTTAGTTGCATTTTGTTCATCCACATTTGACATGAATCCTCGGGAAGTAGATGGCTGATATTCAGACAGAATATTTTTTTAATACCTTTTTTACTGCATAATTTGGGCTACTTATTGTTTCTATAATAAAACCGCTTTGAATAGACTTGGCATATCTGTGTAAAGTTGACTTTTTTAATCCGAATTCTCTTGCAACAGTACGCACTTTTCCTCCATTTTTGTTTGTTGTTGTTTTAATCGTTCTGGGCTAACTCCTTTTCTTTTTACGCCAGTTTTACTCCTTGGCACTGCAGGCAAAAAGAAATGAAACATCATGAAATAGTGTCCATAGGTACAAACATTGTTTGAACCTTCGGACGTGTCCCAAGGTACAGACAGAATCGAGTCCAAAGGTACAACCATA
Source organism: Erebia aethiops (assembly GCA_923060345.2). Taxonomy (NCBI): domain Eukaryota; kingdom Metazoa; phylum Arthropoda; class Insecta; order Lepidoptera; family Nymphalidae; genus Erebia; species Erebia aethiops. The sequence goes on along the minus strand of OV281081.1, from coordinate 13,804,010 downwards.
GAAATATAAAAAAGAAACGAATTATCTTGATTTGTAGGTTAGAATGCGGTATTGTTAGTTATAGAATTATAGACGCAACTAGCTAAAGATAAATAAATTAATTTATTGTAAGAAATATGTGCATGCATGTCGTATATAAATCTATAATCAAAACATCAAAATACTCACTTTTGAACACAAAAACCTTCACAACAAATTTACACTTCACCCGATGCCGATACAATCACGCCACTCACTGGTGTTGCCAAGTAGGAAAAATACTATCCGTTTGGTAGAATTTCGTAATTTTAATGTGGCTACTTTTCAAAATATAATCTATGTCCAAAGGTACAAGCGTCTCAAGGTACGTTACATGACCCTACTTATACTTACTTACTACTACAGGGTTATACTTGATAACTAAAAAAAATAAAGTTATGAATTATTTATTTCAAAATTGTTGCTAACCACATTCAATGACTGACTATTGCTAAAAAAAAAATTAAAATTTCTACGTCTACATTTTTGTCTTGCGAAATTGTCAATAACATCGTCATACATAAAGAGCAATAAGTTTGATTCAATGTTAAGTATTGCTAGCGAATTTAATCTCTTATCTGTCATGGTTGAGCGAAGATAATTTTTATTATTATTATTACTTAACTCTTTATTTGCACCACACAATTAAAAAAAAATAGACATGAAATAAAATAAAGAAGAAGGATAGGTACAAAAGGCGGCCTTATCGCTAAACAGCGATTTCTTCCAGGCAACCCTATGATTAGGAAAGCGCTGGGAAACCAGAATAATATTTTATACTACACCCGCTTGGAAAGTACCTTCATTCTTTTTTAAAAACGAGGTAGAAAGTACGTCATTGCTACAAACCAAATATGCGGGAGGGAAAGATGTATGAAATTTCATTTCTAACGTGCTAAGCGGGGAGAAAAGCTATATGAAAATCCATTTCTAACGCGCTGTTTTTTTTTAATTTTAAGTAAATTAGGTATATTGACGTTGAGAATTTGAGTATGTCCTTATGGATATAATATTAGAAGCAGCTTCACCATATTTGACATACTAAAGTCAAATATGGTGGATGTCGATTGTCGATATCAATGTCGATTTTGATGGTCGATTGTCGATATCGATGTCGTGGTCGGTTGTCAATATCGATGTCGATTATCGCTATCGATGTATCATTGTCGATTGTCAATGTTGATTGTCGATGTCGATTGTCGATATCATGTCGTTTGTTGATATCGATGTCGTTATCGATTTAGATTGTCAACATCGATGTCGATATCTTTGTTGATTGTCGCTATCGATGTCGATGTCGATATCAGTGTTGATGTCGATTGTCGATATGTTAGTCGATTGTCGGTATCGATGTCGATTGTCGATATCGAAATCTATACTGAAATAATCCTCAAAATGTACCTAGTCTAGTTTTGATAGTGAAGCTTCGAATGAAGCGACTCATATAATTATGATAGAACTTCACTTTGTAAATTCGTTTAATCACTAATTATTATCGCTTATTTTCCTCGCAGGTGTAGTATAAAGCACTATGTATCACTCGGTAGAAAGTACGATTCCTACCTCGCGTGTATTGCGGCCCTTCGGCTATGCCTCGGGCCTCAAACTACACCCTCGATAGTAATCGGTCACTTTCTCCCCTCTATGAACAATGTACTATTTCACTCTCTTTAGACAGGAAAAACAGTACAGTGCAGTCTAACAGTGCAGTGGTGAGCGGAGGCTCACCACTTCACTGTTAGATCTAGGCGTTGCAAGGTCAAAACACATGTTTTATGTTATCCTGAGTTTTCGTGGCTTTCTAATCTAACCGATGCGTTTTTCCAATCATTAAAGCCAACATCTTGTCTTCCAAAATTAGTTCCACCACCGTCCACACCAAGGTAAGCTAGAGAGAGTAAATATGCCATTTCCTTTTCGTTTTTCACGTTTTTACGTTTTTCTCTATTTAATAACTTTCGTTCAAACATTGTTTTTGTCAAAAAACGTGAGATTTTATCTTCATATACTCTCTTACTCAATGAAAAATCTGCGTTTATATTTTGATTAAAGACATTCAGTGCAATATATTCTTGTGTTTCGTTATTCATATCCCACTTGACTGGGTCACAATCCACGATAACTAATCTATTTTGCGACTGCTTCACAACTTCTACCAACGCTGATGGAGAAGGCGGCGTAGGCACGGACAAATCTTGTGGCTGTTTAGAACTAGAAGGAATTTCGCATTGAATAGGGTCGGTAGTAGACGCACTTTGAATTGTGTGAGATACCGGAACATCACTTTTTAATTTTGAAAAAAAAGTCTTGATATTTTTTGTATGCTTTATTACATTTTCATGTTTTTCTTCTTTTTCCTTAGCCTTCCTTTTATATGCTGCACCACTAGGTTTTTCTTCAACTCACTCATTCTTTGACCAATTACCTAAAAGGTAATAACTAAACTAACTAAATACCTATACACAAATACGGAATAACACTGCGAGAACGTAAACAATAGAAGCGTGCGTAAGTCGTAACTCGTAAAGCGTCACTCACACTGACGACAACCAGACAACGGGAACGGGACCCGGGCCCCGCGCTCGACGCGGGAACACATGGGTGCGGAGCCCGCCGCCCTTTTAATGGATTTCGATTAGAATTGAAAAAATGCGTTTTCTCATATGTCAACATAAATATAGTATTCAATGGTTTTGCATAGAAACGAAGATTTCCGAAACGCAAACTCTCACTGATCCAACTCTATGTACCTAATGATACAAATGTAACACTTTCGTCTGTTACAGCTCAGCGTTTTGCCCTGCGTTATAAGCCCATAAATGCATACAAAGTAAGGCGCTGATTTTCACCTGTGAGGACGACGTCACAATTACAACAATAAATTAAAACAAAATCAAAAGTTAGAAGGGAAATAGTAGGTAAGTATTGTCGCGTAACTAGGTGAATTTACGCGTAACTAAGTAAACAACCATTATGTCAAGTAATTATCAGTCAAAATTAACGTTCTACGACAAGCCAGCTGTCTAGTGACAGAGATAAGGAAAGAATGGGTTTGGCAAATGAGAAAAAGGGACAGAATGGTGTTAATGTTTTTATTGGGGATTTAGCCAGTAATACCTCTTTTGAAATGTTACCGGTCAACTGAAATTAAGAAGAAATCATGTGGTATTTGAATTTGAACAGTTTTATATTCTGGAATATCGGCCTGAGGGGTATAAAAAGGCGCTGCGTCCAGACATAAACAGAGTTACAAATCAGCAGTCAACGAAACAACAACCTCGAGATGATGGAAGAAGTCATGACAAGAGAAGAAAAGTGTACAGTGTACCAGTTGCCCTCGACTATGTAAGACCAATAAATTATTGTAAAACATATAGCATCTCTCTCCGGTTAACATAACCCCAGCCCGTAACAGTATCTATGTTTATTGATTCAATAAAGATTTTGTTGTTTTCGTCTTCTACAGTTAGCTCACAATTCAACTTTCACCAAAAGCATGTATCGCTATATTTAACTAGCGTATCATTTTACATCTCCAAACAAAAATAGCAGGTAAGCAGTTACGGTATTCCGGTGTCATCCTAAACTGTTTACTTAGCCCGCGTAACATAAAAGGGATAGGACCAAAGTACACATTGTGCGACGCCGGTGCGCAATAAAGGTGAATCGGGCAATAAGGGCGTCGGTTATTGTTTGTGGGTGAAAAACAACTGCTCTAGTGAACTCCTACGAGGAATGAGTCCGTTTTATATAAACCACAGATCATTTCCGTGATCTGTGATATAAACATAGAAAAAAGAAAATTATTTAAAAATAAACGCTTTATTTTTAAATGTAAAAACTTGTTTGATAAAGATCCAATTGCTAGGTGGTAAGTAACATCGCTATAAAAATAAACTGTTAGAAGTATAGATTCAATAATATTATTATGATCTATCGAACTATAACGCCTTAAAACGCAGTAGACGATGTGGTGATAAGCCATTTTATGTACCTAAGACTCGATCTTGAGCACAACGGCGTAGTCGGCCATTAAAGGCCACTCCGAACAAGCAAACTATCCCGCGTCAAACCACTAACAATGTTGCAAGCAGCGCCTGATCTACGCCAGTTCGCCCTAACTTTGTTATGCCGACGACGCAACAATAAACCAGCCGTCCTGAGAGTTGCATTGCAGGTATATTGTAATTTGATATCCTATAACCCCCATATTACGTGCGAACATTGAAACCATATTATCGCTACATCTAACATCACATAATGTACGTTAAAAACTGCCGTTTCCAAACCAATGTTCAATTGTGTCAGTTAGTAACCGTAAAACAATTATTAAATAAAAGAGAGTTCGTCATTTTTTTTTAAATTTAAAATGAAGCCGTTACGCCATCCCCATGCTTTGGTGAATTAGGGCGAATTAAGTTCTTTAAAAGCATAGGAAATTCGTTGAGTATAAGATAATTCGCCGACAAAAACAATTATAGCTCCATTTCGCCCTAGAGGCAGCCTTTATTAGCAGGAAATATTACTGTCGCAGTGAAAATGAGACACAATTTTTGTCCCGGAATTAACAGAATGTACCTCCTCCATGATCACGTAATTGGACGGGATGAGATGAAGATACGCTTACGGATTACGAAAATTTCATGCATATTTAATGTTACCTTTTACTAACTTTAAAGTGCGGCGTTGGAATTTGATTTATCACTTTTTAACTGAAAGTTCGGTTTTGCTGAATTAGCCTATAAATTTATATAAATTATCACCTATATTACCAAAACCAACCAAAAGGTCGGTATATTAACAAAACCAATTAAATACCGGAAACAATGCTGTGAAAAGGAAGTATTACCATATCAGTCTTTAATGCGTAATTTAAGTTTCGTAGACACTGGGGCTGATTCTGTTGTGCACAATCTCTAAACTAAACTAAAATTAGAGCATTACAAATATTGCTAACCCTTTCATAATACTTCCTACGGAAAGGGACAGAACTAGATTTAAAGCTGCCATTTTAGTTTAGTTTAAAGATTGTGTTATACAGAATCAGCCCCATTATGTCTCGAATTACAATAAGAGAGTTCTCGTCAGACTTCTTCACTCCACGGAACAGCAAGAACTTACGACTCCTGCTGTCCAGATCATCGGCCATTTCTAACTTGAGCTTACAGTTACAGTTATGGAGCTAACTTGAGCTTTTATAATATTTCCAACGCAACCAGCATCATATCCCTAAACGCACTGAAATCTGCGGTCAACTATTCAAGCTGAGTGGATGATTGATGATGATCTTCTGATTAAATGTTTTCTTCAGGAAATGAAAGCATTTTCTGGATCGTTTTTTTTTATTGCGTGATTGGCTTGCGCTTGACGACAATCATGCTTAGTGCAAAGCAATGATGAGGTCTAGGTTGGGACAGTGGAATCTTTACAGTGCATTATCTTGATTTCATTGTTTGTTATTGTTAATGAAGATGGCGAAAGATATGCAAATGACTTATTTTATTCGGACTAGCTTTTGCGGCAAATGCGGCTGTAGACGTATAATATTAAATAATACTACTACATCATAATATTTAAAAGCCTTGTTTTATTGACGGCTTGTTTCAACAGACCAGCATTTCGTGCTGGCCCCAAGCTTTGTTGGCTGGACTTCAATTTATCCCACACTTCTTTGGAGGTTGTGCAGCCACTTACTTGCTTTGGCTCGTTAGGTGACATGAGAAGTAATGTTTCTGCTCTCGCTATCATGTCTCGCTTTTTATCGCCCGTAACGTATAGCCACAATAATTCATTTTTGATAAGTGTGGCTTGGGCTTAAAAACATCATGTATCTTGATTATCTTTTTTTAGTGGTTCAATCCGATATGCAGACGCCGTCATATTGCTTCCGAAACCTCGAAACCACGCTTTGTTACCAAATGTAGGAAGTATAATATTAAATAATACTTCTACATAATAATATTTAAAAGCCTTGTTTTTTTATACGACTGCCTGAAAAAAGGAGTATATTGTTTTCAGGGTTCATGTATGTATGTATGTGAGTTTGTATATTCCACCATAACTTCTATACGCCTGAACCGATTTTGATGAATGAGGTATCGTTAGAATCCCTAGCTTATTCCGGGTGACATAGGCTAGTAAAATTAAAAAAAAAAATGATGGGGTGACCATGGTCGCGCATTAAAGACTAAAGTTGAAAAAAAAAATTCGAAAATAAGATTAACTATAATAATCATCATCTAGAAAATGAGAGTAGTAGGTTTCGGCGCAGTACAGGACTATCGTCCTGTGCAAGTCTGTCTAGTATATTTATTTTTATTTTATTTATTTATTTATTTTTTAACACAAAGACCGGTGTAATTTAATTAATATCATATAATATATATCAACTCAATTTTCAAGTGTAATACTATTATATACTATTAATTAGGTCTTTATGTGACATGGAAAACATCCACAAGTTTGGTTGATGTTTTCCATGCCCTTTACATTTAATACACTTCCAAATTAGTTTATTTACATATTGAATTCATAATATGGAGAGCTAGTTGGTGGTGCACCAGTGATGGCATTGTCTCCCCTCCTGTCACATCATCCACATCTTCGCTTAGGATTCCATCATTAGAAGATTCTTCATCTGAGTCCGTAGGAATCTCTTTGAAGTCCCGGTACGAAGTCATGGAGCTCTCAAAAGCGACAGGGCTTATTCGTTTGGGGTGTCATCATCGTCATCATCAGAAGGCCCAGCCCCACTAGCTGCTTTAGCTGCATCTTCATTGCAGAGAGCTTCTACAGCTGCCAAATACTGCAGTCTGGACTTCTGCATGATGTCAGCTGATCGAGCAGCCAAAACTTTCATGTCATCTGAAAATTCAACCATCTTCCCCACCTTCTTAATCAACCCAGCTGTCACCAAGATCTTGCACTTGACCATGTCAGAAATAGAGCTACCATTTATAGCAGCATCTACATACTGAGAAGATGATTCTAAGAGTTCTTCTATTGTCTTGGATGCCATGCGCCTCTTGTCCTTTGGGGAGGCTAGAATTATTGACATTTCCATATTCAAGATCAGGGCTATCTGACGAAGACTATCAGTCATTATCATGGATTGTGGGATGAGGCCAGGGAATACAGTGTGCTGCAGTACAACAGATGGTAAAGCCCTGAATAGCTTGGAATTGAGCTTTCCTTTGATGTTCTGGCTTGTTATCAACGCCGCTGTGCATCCAGAAAATGCTTGGGCTAGTCTAGCCAACGTCAACTCCTTCGTGCCCAGAATATTCTTATTCTGGACCGGATCCATGATGATGCCGTAAGCTTGAGCCTTTCTCCTCAGAATGGCGCCAGCATTGGCATCACACTTTAGAGTGGCTTTTGTTATGTTGTTACCCCTTTCCAAGAACACCTGTAAGAAGAATAGCAAATCCGTCCTCTTGTCATTCTTCTCATAGAGTGCAAAGTTCCCACACAAAAGGCTTGGGATATCGTCCTCTTTTATTGGATTCTCAGCAGCCTTTTTGTAGAATTGTGCAGCAATAGCTCGAGCATCAAATCCGACATACTGCACCACCTCTCGAACATTGGCACTGTTGTCCCATTGCTCCTTCTCCATCACCATGAGAAAATCATCACGGTTCACGTCATCGATCCCCATGGATCGAACCAGGTCATTGAGCTCACTCTTGTTCAATGACAACGCTTTACCAATCATTGATTCAGCCATTTTGTATCTCTAAAAGTTTTAGAATACAGCGCGAAAAATCTTTAATAAATAATAAATAAAACTTTATTATGAAACATTAACCAAGGACTTAGAAACATAAATGAACGATAATCCTGCAAAAGTTAAAAACTGCGTTGCAGTGATTATCGCCCTCCTCAGACATTGTTCCATGCGTTTCATGTTACATCTAATGGTTACAAAAACTAGACTAAATCATTAATATTAATTACACATATTCACAAAATTTTCTAATATCTAAAAAACAATAGTTTAGAAACAAAAATTTAGAAATAAAAATTTAGAAACATAAATTTCGAGATTTGCTTATCAATTATTTAAATTTAATTAATTGTTGCTATACAAGACAAAAATGAGTGGTAATAGCTGTGCTAGCTCAAGCAATGTAATTAAAATATTACGTGAGAGTTTTATGGTGTGTGCATGTGCGTGTGTGTGAGTGTGTGTGTGTGAGTGTGTGTCTCAATTGATTATGTGTACGTGTGTATGTGTGATTTTATGAGTGAGTGTTATATGAGTAAGATTTTGAAATTACACCGTCTTTGTGTAGGATGACCGTGATATAGTCTGCACTGTTTATTTGTGTTCCTGCTTTAAAAAAAGTATATTTCCATTGTCAGTTCGTCTTGTTCAACATTTAAGCAACTTAAAAATACGAAATTATCTAACCATTCCAACAGTACAGCGCATATTGTTGGGTTTGTCGTATTAAACAAAAAACAAACAACTTGCAATTTGCATAGCTTAAGCGAGGCATAAGCGAGAGTGCATCTAATGTGGAACTGTGGCGAGCGACAATTTCATCCGGGGATTATGAAAAGTGTATCCGGTACAGGGCGCGCAGTGACCGCGTAATTGAATGCCCGCCATACGCTACCGCTGGGCTGGTGTGATTAACATAGTATTACAGAACTGGCCAATTTTTTGTTGAAATGGAGAAATCTTCTTAGATTTCTATAAGCAATCAAATTTTATAGCAGCCAGAAACAGTGTTGATCAACTCTGGCTGGATCATGGATGATACTCTTTTACTATTAGCTAAAACGCACAGTTGTAACTAGAAAACCGTCAATCCTAATGTTGTTTTTAGGGTTCCGTACCTCAAAGGGAAAAAAAGCGGAACCCTTATAGGAACGCATGAAGGTATCAAGCTGAAATTCATATCAAATACTCAGGTCTACTGTCCCTTGGAGCAGTGAAAAAATGAAACTTCTAAGCCAACGCAATCAAAAGATACAGCCGTTTATGCTGCAAATTTTCTACACTCGCATGGAAATCAAAACCTACAGGGCACTTCCCGTGAACTCAGAATCTTGAAATTTGGTACGAAGCAACGTCTTATAGCACAGATAAAGGAAAAATTGCGAAAAGCATAAATTTTTAGCTATTTCAATTTCAATTTATTTATTAATATGAATAAAAAATACATTTATGTTTTCTTAGCACATATTAAACCTTGTCGACTTGACTGGGGGCTGCACATTCCTCTAAAATATAGTACATAAATGTAAGTATTATATATTTTATTAGTAGTAGTACAAATAAAATAAGTAACACAGCAATAAACAAATAATTAATAGTAAACGAAGCAAGTGAACAAAAGTAATAAATAATAAATATACATCATATAATAAAAATATTTTTAATAATTTTAAACTTTCTGATGTTATGGATTTCATTTAGCAATAAAAATACCATAACTTTTACTTATATACCTACAGGTTTGTACGGAACCCTCGGTGCGCGAGTCCGACTCGCACTTGGCCGGGTTTTTTTTCTAATTTATAAATTAGAAAAAAAAAACAAGATTAGCGCTTGGCTGCAATCAGACTTGCTCGGAAGTAGTGATGCAGCTTAAGGTGAACCGCGCTTCCCTTCGGGATGCCTATTCACCCTTGATTTGAAGATACCAATGTTAAAAGTGGAGGAGGCCGGAAGGGCATTCCAAATCCTAGCCTAGGCATTCCAAATCGATTTAGAAACGAGGAGGCAAAATTGCGACGATCGCAATGTGTGACGTGATCATGTTTTATCTTAAATCTTTAGTTGATGCCGATGAAGATAAATGACTGAGTGCTATTCGCTGATAAAGATTTAACATTTAACTCTATCAGTTTTATTATCTAGACTGTAGAGAGTTATTTATAAAGTTTCTCTCTTCCGTAGACCGCGAAGCTCTAAACGCCTTAATTTCCCAAGCGAGAGAGCATCCGGAGAAATAGTTACTACCAAGAAAATGCTTAGAATGTTTGTGATTTCTAACTATTAACTGCACATGTTCGCCTGAGAAAATATACTCGTAGTGTGTGGTTCTGATTAGGTAACTACTGTGCTTCTAGAAAACAATGTTCCAAATACTCTTTATTTATTACAGCTTCTGACGGTTGAGGATAAACTACTTGCTTGTACAAATATACAATTCTGTATGTATACCCAACCAAATTTTCGCCAGATATGCCAAATGATTTGAGCTGGTCTGGTGGGCCCTAGCAATTTGGAATCAGAATATCAGCTCTTTAAAAAAACCATGTTTAAGTTAATTACAAGGCTCCGGCTGACAATCTCTAGTCCCCTAGAATGTCTAGTATGCTGAAGTGTCCAGTCCCACAATATCCAGTGTTTCATGATGACTAGAGTACACAATATCTACATCTTCAAAAGTTTGTGGAGGTCATTCGAGTAGAAAAATCGTCATTATTTGTTCTTGTGAATACTTTAAACCTATCTGACGTTTTACTGAAAAGTTTAAATCAAAGATGTAGATCAGATAACAGTAACCATTTTTTGTGAAGATTTTATTAATAATCAAACAAAACTTACCTGCATCTGCGGCGTTGATGTCGACGTAGATCTTCATAGCACATTTGGACAACATTTCCGTATAATCTTCAATCGAGTGAAACAGGGTGGTTAAATACGCGGTGTGATTTCAGGCTTTACATTGAGTTGTATTCCTTCCTTTCTTTATGTATTTCAAGATTAATATGTCCCGAGGCAGTACTTACCCTTAAAGTTTTCATAATCAATTATTAGTGACTGGCCTGGGCGAAGTGTTTATTTCATCCAAGATACTGACTGGTACTTCGATTAAGTGAACTTTCGATAGGTATGCAAAAACTCTTTGAAGGGTCGAATTTTTTATTTCTTTAATCTTAACCCTTAAAGTGCGAGTTTGAGACTTCGATATCAATTTCAACTTTTTACCTCAAACAGTTTCCATATGAGTGTCCATCTGAACTCAATATTGACTTCAGATGGACACAAGGTGCGGACAAAATGACCAACTTTGTAGCCGAGAGCTGTAAAATTTGTTTTATCAAACGAACATCGGACGTCCTCGCTGGGGAAATTAAGCTCGGGCCGCGCTCGGACATTGACGGCTTAAATTAGGTTACCCGAATTATACGGCGCCATCAAAATCATAATGGACAACAATAACGAGAAAAATTGTGTTGCCATATTTCAAACTCAATTCATTTATTTAATGGGGGGCGTATACTTTTGCGTTTATGGAAGCGGTTAGTTATGAAATATAACTTCTTTGGTGGATCAGAGGATTTGAGAATACTGTTTAAACCGAGTTACTTGCTGTATCCGTAGTTGATACCATGTTTTGTGTGTATGTGTAGACAATGAAAAATTCGATAGCTAGACACTTGCAGAAGCTATCGAATTTTTCATTGTCTACATGCAGTCTACTACACTGAACTATTTATATTATGTGTAGGTTGTAGAGTAGTCGTTATTTATTATTCAAACCATTGGCAAAGTTCTCGCGGTTTTCTTTTGAGAGTACTATCCGTACCGTATAACCACTATTTGTTGTGTAAGTGTCACTTCTTACAAATGAAACTTATGAATATCATCTGTGCTTAAGCGAAAAGTTGCCAATTGGCCTCTATTTTCTTGTCTTAGTACGAAAAATTGTTTTGTCCTGTCACTAATAACTAGCTAGAGCTTTTCTGGCGAAACAAAGTTGTGTTGATATGAAAGAATATACTTTCGTGTTGAAACGACAACGTTTCTCAGGGCCGTATAAGTTGCTATTTCCCAAAAGTGGCAAGAAAACTTGAAGAGCATCCACAGCCTGATTAATAGGTAAACAAAAATCTCGTCAGGCGCTGACCTCTTCTAGCTTCATTAGTATCCCTTAGCGTTTAAACTTGAAAAAATTCATAGATTTCGCAGTCCCCGCAAGAATCGGAGCATTGAAAATGAATACAAAAATTTACGAAATATTTATTTTATTTTGAATATTTACATTATACATATACAAATTGAAATTTTATTGAGATTTACTTCCCTAAGGTACACAACTACATTACTTACAAGTCGAATCATAAAAAAAGAATGTATAACACTGCACAATACAGAGAATCACATTTTCTTTTCTTTTAGAATCTAAGTGAAATTCATCGGGCGCCTTCTTTTGGCGGATTCATTCTCACTTTCTCGACTGGCATCATCGTCGTTATCGTCATATCCTCGGCAGCAAGATCTAATTAACGGGATTCTTGTTACTTTTCACCGTTATACCACGCACATCATTGGGAGTACACAAGATTGGTAAATAATTGGGTTTCATCTCGTTGAAAGATTCGACAATCTCCCATAGAAACTTATTCAACGTCTCCATCTCGCTAAATATGCCCCAAATCGGCCTCACAGCGTAAACGGAGTTAACTTGTTGCTGCTCTGCTTCCTCTTCGTCGTCCATGTCGACCCCTTCATCGTTGGTACGTTTCTTACATTCGGCAAGGACACTAAACACGTCACTCTGGCATCATTTTCATCTCTGCGCGATGACGACGAAAATGGAGTCGATGGAGATGGAGACTGTCTCTGTTGCTATGAATGTTGCGTCGGCTTGGACTTTGTATTTTTCACCTGTCTAGAATTGCTCTTCGTCTCAACTTAAACTCTTCATAATTTTTCAAAAATTTATTAACCGATTTTCAAAATTTTTTCACCATTTTGTAGCTAAACTAATACCCTAAGACCCTTTTTAAATTTTTTCTTTAGTCGGTTTTTTTTTCGAAATATTTACAATTTAGTAAACAAACCTTTTTCAGAATTCCAAAAAAGTTACCAGCCGCATTCAGCCCAATGACAAAAGAGGTCGCTTCGCTATTCAGCCTTGTCTTCGTATGAGTATAATAGTCATCAATTTTAAATATCGAACGGCGTAGCTCAATTTCGTTCTTGAAAAAAAAATTTAAAAAAAAAGATGAAAAAAGGCGAAATATCGAACGGCGAAGCTCAAATTCGTTCTTGAAAAAAAAATTTAAAAAAAAGATGAAAAAGGCGGTAATAGAAAACTTTTACTTTAAATATTGTTTGCTTTTGGGATTTTTTTATAATTATGTGCTAATTAGGAAAAAAACGTGAGTTCTGCAAGTGATGAAGATATAAGCTGCACTCCCGATTCAATGAAAATATAAGCTGAAGCAGCAATTAACAATATTTTGCCTGAAAATTGTTCTCATTTCACTATAAATTTTAACTAATAAAATGTTTTATTCTTGTAATGCCGGTTTTTTTCTACTTACCTCACAATCGAGATGTAAAGCAGAGTAGTTAGCTCGGGTGTAAGCATCAATTGCACCCTCGAACTATAGGCGCCCTCGCTGCGCTCGTGCGCCTAAATATCTCGGGCTGCAATTGATGCCTTACAGCCCTTGGCTACTAATCTACTATTAACACGACTCTTAAAGGCCGCTAGAGATTTTGCTCGTCTGATATCCGCTGGGAGTGCGTTCCACAATAAGACTGCTTTTAGGGTGAACGAGTCTGCGTATCCCTCGGTGTTGCGTTTGGCGATTTTAAGTTTATTGTCACTGGCAGATCGCAAGGCATGTTGGATTGGGAAGGAGCTAAGGAACCTGAATCGTTCCTTCAGGTAGGGGGGTGACCATGGGTGGTAAAGGGTAGCATAAAGAACAGAGAGGACATGGAGATTACGCCTATGTCTGATAGGGAGCCAGTTAAGTTTCCTCCTATATTCCGAAACATGATCGTTTTTCCTTAGGTCGAAAATAAATCGAATGCATAAGTTTTGCAAGCGTTCTAACTTATTTAAAAGATCTTCGGTCAGATCGAGATAACAGACATCGGCGTAATCAAGGATGGGGAGGAGAAGTGTATTAGCTAACAAGATCTTGGTTTTAATTGGCAAGAAGTTTTTCCACCTTTTAATAGAACCATAAGCGCCAAAGATTTTCCTACTAACCTCTGAAACTTGCGGTTTCCATGATAGATTGCTGTCTATGATAACTACAAGATTTTTAACGGCATGACTGTAAGCTAGCGCAGTACCATCAAAGACCACAGGTGATAAAGCAGAGTAGTCAACTTTAGACATTTGTCTGGAGTTACCTATGATAATGACCTGTGATTTACTAGCATTTACTAGTAGACCAAAGGACTCACTCCAGCTGCAGACAATATTAAGTTCGTCGTTGATGCGTTTAATAGCTTCAGATATCTGTTCAACAGTTGGAAATCATCGGCATAAAGGTGATATGACAGGGAAAGAAGATTAGTGACAGTATTTGTGAATATGGAAACGAGCAAAGGAGAAAGGACTCCACCCTGTGGAACACCAGCATTGAGACGGCAGTATGACGGCAGTTTTTCTCTAACACGTATGCATTGCGACCGGTCAAATAGGTAAGACTTTAACCAACTGATAGAAGCAGAGGAAAACTTAATAGATTCAAGAATTGCTAAGAGAATATCCAGGTCGACGGTATTAAACGCGTTAGAGAAATCAAGCAATGCTAAGATGGTTACCTGCTTGTTATCGATACCAAACCGTATGTCATCACACACCTTGTTCAGTGCCGTAACAGTACTGTGCCCACGGCGGAACCCAGACTGAAAAGAACTAAGTATATTATTTCTATTCAGGAAAAGCGTGAGTTGGGAATGGATAATGCGTTCAAGGACCTTAGATAAAAAAGGGAGAATGGAAATCCGACGGTATTGGGAAAACATTAATGGTTTTGAAATTTTAGGTACAGGAATAACCTGAGCAATGCGCCAGCAACTGGGAAAGGTATTAGAAGAGAGGGAGTAGTTAAAAAGATGATACACGACATGTAGGATAGAGTCTAGACTTAATAGAATCATCTTGCGGCTGATGCCATCACTACCCATAGCATCTGATTTACGGCAACAATATGCTTTTTTATTTCACTCGAACTGATTGTGCTAAAGTTGAAGAAGTCGTAGCTAGGTTTTGGACGCAGTTTAATGGAAGAGAGCGTTTCGGACTTCTTCAGTATATCAGTGGTGACGTTAGTGAAATGGCAGTTGAGGGCATCAATGTCTACATCGTGAGATACTTCCTTTTGGTTCCTTCCAATACCCATAGACTCCAAGAATTTCCACACCTTTAATGTACTTTTGCCATCAACAGACGAGTGTATGTAATTACGTTGAGCATCTCTGCAGATTTTATTACACCGATTACGCAGCTGTTTATACTTCAATAAATTCGGTTCAGGAGGTTTTAACTTATATTTTGATTTGGCAGCGTTCCGTTTATTCATTAGCAACTTTATATCGCGTGTAAGCCACGGTGCAGGTAAATGTTTTAATTTAATTGGACGAAAAGGAGCATGGATGTCAAAAAAATCGGTTAAGAGAGAATTGAAGATAGTAAGTTTGTCATCTAAGGTAGCATTAAAAACGGAGTCCCAGTCTATGTTGTTTAAATCACGCAAGAAGTTGTCATTGTTGAAGTTTTTAAAGCTGCGTCGCATAACAACTGATGGTTTCATCTTAGGTGGGCGCACTTTATATGATAAGTATACTAAATCATGGTATGAAAATGCTTCAGCAGATAATTGCCCATGCACATCTACGTATTCCTTATTAGAGACGATCATGAGATCAAATTGTGAAGGAGTGCAGTTTGGAAAGTAGTGAGTAGGGTTCGTTTAAAGCAAAGTCAGATTTGAGCTATTAATGATATGTTTAAGTTTATGCGCCCGCGAGTCATCTTTAACTAGGCAAGTATTGAAGTCACCCATGATGATGGTGTGATCTACATTAGGTACATGATTCTCTAGTAATGCTTCAAACTCTTGGAAGTAGTCTATACGAAGTGACGGACTGTAAAATACGCCCAAAAGCACTTTACGGCTGCCAAACAGCAGTTCCAGAAACAAGTGTTCAGATGATTCCGTATAAGCAGACGGGGATTCACTCATGATGGAGAAAGAAATATGACTATGCAGATAAATTGCGACCCCTCCACCACCTTTCCCCTCCCGGTCATTACGGATTAGATGGTAACCCGGGAGTGAGTAAGAGGCTGAGGGGAGGCACGGCTTTAAAAATGTCTCCGACACCAGAATCAAAAGAGGCTAAGAAATCTGGGAAATGGGCAGGAATACTGAGCATTCAGGGGGACAACGTTAAAATTTTTCGGGAACCCACTAAATGCAGAATCAAGGTAACGGTATTGAAGTACTATGAAAACTTTCATCTGAGGAACAAACAAACAGACGAAAAAAAATAGTTTATATTTTTGGCGAATTAAAAGTCAGCGTTTTCATAAAGCTAATTCAAAGGTACAACATACTAAGTAATATTTTTGTAAATACTAGCTGATGCCCGCGATTTCATTCGCGTGGAATAAGTTTTTTTAATTCCTACCTATCCTTAATTTTCCGGGATAAAAAGCCTTACTGCCTTTCTCCAGTTCCTCAACTATACCCATATAAAAAATCACATCGATCCGTTGCTTTGTTGCGACATGATTGAAGGACAAGCACTTTCGCATTTATAATATTTAATTATGATTAGTATGATACCTAAACGCAGTAACCTAGATTATCTTGTAACGTCAGTATTCTGTTATCCATGGATTATAATAATATCCCTATCAGGCTTTGTTTGAATTATTAACGTCTCGGCTTACACCAGCTAACTCTGTCTATGTATTTTAATTAATTTATTCAAGGATTTGCGTTTCGCTTTTACATAGACTTTACCGAAACTGTTTTACATTTAATAAGTGAAATACAAGGATTATATAATAACACTATCAACAAAGCTTGCAGGACCAAGGACCTCATATACCTACCACCAGGTGAGATCGCAGTCATGGGATATTTGTTGTGGATAAAACACCAGGAGGACCAGCAGTACCTACTATGCTTAAAATCGTCTCTTTAACGAGTTCGGTCCAATTCTTATTTTCATTTTATTTTATTTATAAATAATAGGTTTACTAACAATCACTTACCCATTAATAAAAATCATTGTTGAGGCCAACGCCTACCCCAACGAAGCAACCGTGCCCTGTCCCGGGCCCATAGAGGAACCCGAGCCGGTCGTTGGGTTAGGGCCTTGGTGAACCGGATTTTACTTGGTGATGGCTGTGGTAGCCGTACTTATATGTCTACACTTACCCTGGCAATCACCTTGCCGTCGTCTAGGGAGCAAGTGAGGGTGTACTAGTGGTGTTCGGGAGAGATGTGTAAATGAGAGTGTGTGTTTTGCGTGAACCCTCACTCAACTCCTTGGTGGTAGGTGTCAGGCCTCTTCTGGCGTCAAGATGACTTGGTACTTCACTAGTATAGGTAGTGTTTACAATTGAATGGCACACAACACAAATACTATTACACCTTCGGCCAATTTAGAGCCGTACAAAAGGCACTTCTATGTTCAATTCACTCGAGGTTACAAAACATTATCGTTATTAAACGCGACACAAAACAATTTTAGGTTATTACGCGTGTCAGCCGCGGCTCCAAAGGGGGGTGGAATTGCAGGCCTCGTCGCTGGAGAATCCACCAGCGTATCAAAACGAGGGCTCAGCCTGTCGATAACCAGTGCCCAAACCCGGGTTATTTTCAACAAAAAACTGGTTAATCACCAAAAGAAAAAACGCCGCGCGCTCGCCGACTTGCAAAAACTTTTTGACAGATCTTTTCGAAGCGGTCATAGACAGAGAAGCAAAACCGTAGACAGAGAAAGTCACTCGCGGGCATAGACTAGGCGCGATCAATCATAATATATTATACAAGCTAAGTGTAGTGATTACTTATAAGTAAACACAGCATGGACTTAAACAAAAAAAATAACTAAAAGAAATTACAACATAAAGAATTAATGTTACCATAAGAAACGAGGCTATGATAAATAAAGAATTAATTAAAATTTCAGAATTTTATGAGTAGAATATTATAACTTAATTTCTTTATTACTGAGTAGGTATATATATTGATATTCAGGGTCATAATCCACAGGGATCATCTGTCCATCTATTTTCGGTTTGCCGCATTCAAGCTCCTTGGAACCCCTTCTTGAAGTCCCTCAGTTCTTCGAACACTTTGTTTTACTGGTAGTACTTAACATTTTTTCAATTAAGATTATTGTAAATATGTAGATCAATTCTTTGTTCTTTTTTATGTTTCTAATGTGGATATTACGTATATCTTGTTCTGCTCGAGCTGTGAAGTACTAATTTTAACAATTGAAGAATCCACTTGTAAGTTCGAACGTAGCTTAATGTTTCACCGACCCTAAGTAGCAAGAGTTCTTAAGTGGCGAAATAAATAATTTTAGAAAGGAAGAATGGAGATTTTAATATCTCACTCTGGCTGTAATTGAAGCTCCTTTGAAGTTTTAAATGAGAGAGATAAAGAATTCATTATCCGCAAGAGCGGGCGGCTGAAATGATTAACTGCAGGGCCATGGCTCCTGGCAAGCGGCGGGGCAAAGAGTCTTGGTCTGATAATAACATAAGTGCTAGAGACCTCTGTGAAACAAATAGAGAACAGTAGCCACCCGACCCATATTTCGATACGGATACTCTCCAAAATTGATTCCTGGTCCATACCATCATTGATAACATACATCGTCTTATAGAAGCTCTCGAATTTTACATCGTCTACAGGCAGAAATACTATAGTATATACGGTACTTTTGATATTGTGTGTAGATGGTAGCACTTGCACCAATTACATTTCCATAATATTTTAGTTTGATCCGGCTTCGCACCGTTGGCATTTTTCCTAACAAGTTCTATAAAAAAAATAGTGTACTGCTGCTGTTCTGCTGTTGTTTTGGGTCACTTGTGGTTTGTTTCCGATCGTACGATCAACTTAGGACACGATATAGGTTGCTGCAAACCATTAAATGTATGCTCCTGAAAAAAGCTTATTATAATGTTGAAGATTTTGTAAATGCTAAAAGAGCATGGATTTGACTCGCTCCAGCAATGCTTACGACTGCGCTTACTTATGTATCTACACATTGATGTACCTAATAGGCATGATGACTGATTTTGAAAAATGGTCAGATTATGTTCGGAAGTATCTACTATTTCGAAAAAATATCTTATTTCAGCAGAAAAATAAGGTTTGGTAGATAAAATTGGCATTTGAAATTTAAATTTTAAATTCACGCCAAAACGTTCGGCGGTGTCATGGCGTCGTTTGTGACGTCACTATTATTTTTACCAATGTACCTACTCACTCGGTGCAATGTGCAGTAAACAATAGTGTGATTGTCAAAGCTCGAAAACAAACTATTGTGACGTCATTCGCTTCTTGGTGTTTAATCCATTATGGCGGATCAGTGTATTTTATCAAAGTAGATAGCAATCTCACTTGAAATAGAAAAATAAATAAGTTTTTTATAATCCATGAATCCTATTTCATTAGATAAATTCATAATTTCATTGATTCTTGGTTACTGTCATCATGCCTATTGTAAATGATTTTTATCAAAAGAGCAACCACCGAGTTACTTGCTGGTTTTTGCTGCTGCTTGCTGGCTGCTTGGCTGGGTAGAAATGGAATTTTAATCAAAAGCACTTTTAATAAATACGTTTATTTGAATAAAAAAATATGAGTTTGAGTTTAAAGAACAATTGTCAAGAAATGCACTAACGCAGAGCAAAGGTTTTTGAAAAGCAAAAAGGGAGTTGTGTTTTGACTGCTTTAACATTTGCTTTCGGCCGACCCGACTTTCGACTTGAAAAGATCGTGGCCCAAAGGTAATATTTCTTGTAGAATTTGTGACGTCATCTGATTCCCGCCATTTCGGTGACAAGGGTCGACGACAATAGTTACAAGGGTGAGAGCGGCCGGCCCCACTCATTAAACGTTACAAACTGGGAACTGACTTAGGGCCTCCGTCCATCCATCAGCCTCTGCTGGTTATCAGGGTTGCTCGTGTTGTTTTCAGGGTATTTTTTAAATATAAATGATTGGAAAGTATTTTGGTGAAATTTAAAGCACGACTAGATGATGCCCGCGACTTCGTCATCATTGATTAAGTTTTTTAATTCCTGGGGAAATCCTTAATTTTTCGAGATAAATGTATCTTATGTCCTTCCCCGAGATGTAACTCCACCCAACCCAAAGATTGAAAAGATGGGCCGATAAAGCGTAGCAGACAGACAGACAGATAGACACACACTTTCGCATTAATAATATTTGTAAGGATTTTTTGAAGTAAGGCTTCATTGTAATAAAAAAAACATTCGTCACGGGCATAGAACATGGCATGGAACCTTCGACCACTTAACCAACCATGGAGCACTAAAATATTAGATATTATAGAACAAATTCTAATATGTCTAGTAAGAGATGTGTGGGCTTTGGAGCCAGACATCAGCAATTTATTCCATGGAAACATCGTCTTTTCACGAGATCGTTTATCTCAAATCCAATATAAATAAACGTCATTTTTTTTATACATAATTCATTTATGTATATAATTTTAGTGGCAGGGGAAATGAGTTGGAGGTCGTCCCATACAACGTTAATCGTTACGTGGTCTTTACTCCAGCTTGCATCTATCCGACCAATAAATGTTTCTGCAACAGAACTGGCCAGCCTACTGTGGTTTAAGGTTGTTAACCTTTTGTCCTAGGTGAGCGACAGAAGCGACACGTCTCGATGCGACGCCATAGAAAACAGAAGTAGCTGCGCGACAATGTCTGTCATTTTCTATGGCGCGACTCCATACAACGCGACGCGACCGTATTAAAAAGTAGCTGACTAGCTCAGTAGCTGAGCAGTAGAGGGCGTGGCCTATTTTGTCGCGCAGACAAGTTTGTCATTTTCTATGGCGTCGTATCGCGTCGCGTCACTTTTGCCGCTTACCTAGGACAACGGGTTATCCTCTTGGTTGTCAGTCATTGCAATACTCCGATAGATTTTTACTCAGAGACTCCTGTTATAGCCTGCTGATTAACTTAAAAATTCCTTCAGTAACACAATAAGTGCGAATTTACACCAGTCTCGCGGATCTCACGAAACGGACGTATAAGCAAAAACGCTTTCCGCAAACTTTGCGCAAACATTAAAATCTGCGCCGAAAATGAATGGCTTTATTATAATAGAGGCGAGGCCGGAGCTCTACAACTTTTGACACTTGCCAACTAAACTTTGCTCAGTTTATAAATTACTAGAATTAATCATTCTAGCGCAGCATCGTCGTTTTATACTCTTTTATTATATGAGTAAGTTGGGTGTAATTTTTGAAAATTAGGGTTAACAAGAGTCCTGAAAGTATTTCTTTACTAGATGATGTCCGCGACTTCGTCCGCGTGGAATGTTAAGTTTTTTTTTGTTCCCGTGGGATCTCCATAATTTTCCAGGATAAAAATTAGCCTATGTCCATCTCTGGGCAACAACCTATTTCTATACCAAATTTCATCAATATCGGTTGAAAGGATAGACCGTGAACGCGTACCAGACAGACACTCTTGACAGGTGCCTGGACATAACCTTTTTCTGTTTCATTGACAAAGAAAGCATCAAGCTCATGGGAAAAGAAATCTGCTTATCAAGCTCAAATTGTATGCAAATGGAGATTTTAGACGCTTCGTTTCCAATAAACACTAAAAGCTGTGGAGCGTTGGGAGTTCATTGGATTTTAAGTACTTTTTATTCTTTTATTTTCTTTATTCTTTAAAAAAAAAATTTCTGTGTCAAAATGGACAAATTGGATATCAATCGCTTTTTTTCTGTCTCGTTCAATTGGTGGGTCTTGTATGAGTTTTCAATGCCTTATAACTATCACCGTAAGATTGCAAAAACCGTTAGATTGTAATCTAACTGGCGAAATTGTAAACTGTCGACAGATTACAATTTAACGCATTATTTTTGGTAGATTGTAATCTGTTAGGTATATTAACCCAATAAAACCTAAGTGATAACTTGAAAGGTGACACTACCTGATTATTTGTGTCGAACGCTTTTTTTTTTTCGTGAGGAAATCCTCATGGATACTTTTGCATCTGAGGAAATGCAAAGGTTATGTCGGACTCTTACCGACTAAAACCCTACGGTGTTCCTCCCAACGTCTTGGCTGGACAGGGACCGGCGAATTCGCACAACACAGCCATCAGCGTCGTCTGATCGACCCTTCTCCCCGGGACTTCAATATTCCCTTCTCACGGTCTGAGGTACAACAGGAACACCAACGTGTGCCTCCCGATTCGAGGACTATTTTCCTAATGAGCAACAGAATCCCCATGTCTGTCGCTCGGAAGTCCTTCTCACGGGGGCAGGCGGCGATCATGGGCAGCACGCCTGCGCTCGCCTCTTCTATTGGGAGGAGAGCCCACGTCGTCCTCTCTCATCCGCTCCGCTGACTCCTTCTGCGACATTACGCTTTACGCATTACGCAGAAGGAATCCATTGCCTTTCAGGAGCTCTCGCTCCCGCGACTTTCACCCACCGGAGGTGCCCTTCTTGGGCCGTGAAAGCATAAGGCCTCCGATTTGTTGAGGGCGACTTCAAGCCCCAGCCTACGAATCCTTGCCACAATTTGGGCCACAGCCGCCGTAGCTAGGACTTGTGCCTCCCTGAAGTCTCCCCCATGGGCCTTCACGAGCGTGTCATCCGCGTAGCAGGTCACGTCGACACCCCGCATGTTGGCCTCCCGCAGTACCCAGTCGTATCCGATGTTCCACAGAAGTGGCCCTAAAACGGACCTCTGTGGAACACCGCAGGACACCTCTCTGCGCACCCAACTCCCGTCATGCGTTGGGTAATCGACAGCCCGGTCGGAAAGGTAGGCCTCCACGATTCGCATCAGATAGACTGGCATCTCGTGGTATCTTAGCGCCTGCTTGATACTGTCCCAGTGCAAGATGTTAAGCGTTGGCGATATCAAGAGACACCGCAAAAAATTACTTCTCCCTGGGACACCACCTCATCCGCCAGAGCCCTCACTCGAGCAATAGCATCGATGGTGGACCTGCCCCGGCGGAAACCGAACTGGTGATCGCTCAGACCCGTACCTGTTTCTTCCAGATGGCGGACTATTCTTTCTGCAACCACACTCTCGAAGAGTTTTCCTACCTCGTCTAATAGGACGATGGGCCGATTTGCTGATAGTGAATCCACCGGGCGTCCCTCCTTGCGTAGCAGGACCAGTTTCCCCGTCTTCCAGCGACGTGGAAACTGACTCTGCTCCAGGCACGTGCTAAACAGTCCCCTTAGTCGGGGCTCCAGTGGACTTAAAGCCAATGCCAGTACCCGCCCGTGTATATTTATGTCGAACCCTAACCTAACCCACAAGAAACAGACAAGAAAACTTTAATACAATGAATATTTCAAAAATTGACACTCAGAACATTGAACGGTTCACAATCTGTCGACAGTTTACAATTTCGCTAGTTAGATTACAATATAACGTTTTTTTGCAATCTTACGGTGACATTACTATACTTTCTTATAAAAATAATCTTGATAATAATACCTACTTGTCTATACGGACTATTTTACTCATCTATGAAAGCACAACCTGAACAGGTGCTGGGGTTAGACTTGGATTTTTTTATAGTAAGTTCCTTTGATGGTGAACTAATCAACAAAAGGAAAAAAAAATTAAATAGAAGATGAAAGTTTCGATTAAAGTTTGTAATTTTTCTAGTTATATTAATGAGACCCATTCTCATATTAAGGTTTTGGATTAAAAAAATTAAATTAATAAGTTTCAGTATTTTTTAACTACCAACTTTATTTACCAAACTGAAACAGGCGGATCAGGCCCCCGACCTGTTTAAGGAGGTCATAGATACAGCTATAGCATAGAGCAGATGTAGCACGTCCAAAAGCATTTAAGAACTCCTTAAACAGTTCGCGTAATACGTTTTAAGCTAATTTAAAATTACGATTTGCGTAGACAATTGGGCCTCAGATAGACATTTATGGAAGCGTGTTCTAGAAACACTAAACAGTGGCTAATCCCTGTACTCCCGCGTCCCATGTTATTAAGGTGTCTAAACTCTATCACTATAGACGACCGTCAGCGATCGCGCCCGACTCCATTCGCAATTCAATCCGAACCACGCCGATACATTATGCATGAGCTCGGCGGCACATGTTAATTTATTCTGCACTCCTTAGGTAAAGGTGCCTACGATCATCTACCTACAGTCAGCCATACATATTATATGTACTGAACCACTTAGTACAGGTATACATACATATACACGGTCACGGGAAAATGTGGTCCAACCCTTAAAGATACGAACTTACCACCGGTAGTAAATATTCCCGAGTTGATATTGTATTAATATTTCTTGTACTAGCGTCATTGTATGGCAGATTGTGATATGTACCTTATTAATAATAAAATGTAACATCTTTTTTATACTTTCATGCAAAATATGAACTCAACTTGCTAGCTCAACAGATTTCTCATTGCCCAGACCATTAAGGCGCTGTGAGCTCACGAGATGAAAAACACAGGCGCGCGGGGGTGAAATCGAGCAAGCGCAAAAATTCATGAAATAATTTGTAAAAAAATTATATTTACTTTTCAATACAAATGAATCCGACAATGTGTTAGTTTAGTTAGAAATATGAATTTTATCTTATATTTCTAGAGCTAATTATTGGTTTCAATAAGGAGAAAAATTGCTTTAAAAGGTAAATTAAGAGGTATGTTTAAAATAAATTTCAATGCAGAGATTTTTTTTTAATTGTGTTTTGACATTCGTCAATGGCTGCTCAAAGGTTTTGAAAACAGCACATATTTTTTACAAGCATTCATTATGTCACCGTTTGATGGATACACTGCTTTTAAAAACCCCCTTTTACGCTATACAGGGCCTTAATCATAGATGCTTACAAAACAAAAATCGTGTGGGTATGTATTCCTTAAACAGTTAGGGTACGTGGTAAGCTCTCAAATGATTATGATTTCCTTTAGACAATCGGTTCTCAGATCCATGATATTGATTCAATTGATTTGGTCAATTTGCTTTAGTTGGTTCGAGCCATAGAGAATTTGGATTTCCTCCTTTCCGGTGTACATATTATTTTTTCACAACCTTTATTACTCATATTAAACTTACTGTTGAATCGTCAAGTGTTTATGTAGCAAGTTTTGAAATTGAAAGTAACGAAAACCGTTAAACGGTTCCCATTTCCTGATGTACCCACAAGGGAACACCATACACTCTGCGTGGTATTCCTCATTACTGAGAGTCGTGACCCCTTTCCATTAATAAAATAATGGTAGGAGTTTTCTTGGGATAATAATGCGGTGGGTTCCCACGTCCTTCCGCATACGACTCGACTAAGGTTCTCCGAGGCATGGAGGAACCGAAAAGGCCAAATTTGAACCTCCAAATTTGGTCACCCATCCAGTTACCGACTTGGGTCAACGTTGCTTAACAATTGAAATCGACTGATATGCGTTGTCACAACAAGGCCACTCGTTCCTCGATGTACCCGCTAATACTTGAGGTATTCATAGTACGTGTCGATAAGCTCCGGTGCCGTATTTTCACAGCGTCGATCCGCTCGCCGTAATAGCTTCAACACCCGCGGGGGATCAGGCGGCAAATATTAGCTTAGTAATATGATCTAGCGGGTGCTTTACCCGCTAGATCATATTACACTTTTCTCTGTGGACTTTGTATTGGGAACCATTACTATCGATTTTATATTCTTTACTAGCTCATGCTCGCGGCTAGGTCCGCGTGGAATAAGTTTTTTTTAAATTTCCACGGGAAGCCTTCAATTTTCCGGGATAAAAAGTAGCCTATGTCCTCTCCAGGTCCTCAACCATATCCATGCAAAAAGCAAGTATATCCGTTGCTCTGTTGCGGCGTGATTGAAGGACAATCCAACAAACCAATAATCCAACAAATAAACACACTTTCGCATTTATAATATTATACCTACCTACTCGTAGTATGAGTATGATTCTTTATTAATGAAACATGCTTCTTTTATGGTTTGCGAACATAATATCGATAAGTGCATGTGATGGATAGACTGGGTGTTGTTTTAAAGTAAGAAAATGAGTTTGGGGTGCGTTTATGATGACTGATGAGGGATGACTATCGTAACTTTAGTTTTAGGAGACCGTAGTTTATCTAAATTTTTTGCGTTTTATTCATCTCTCAGATCAGTGCGGACGGAGGGGTCAATGTAGGTCAAACAGGTGTCTCTTATGTAACGTCATGTTTTGACTCTATCACCGTTTCAGAAAGAGTTCTACTGAGAAAAGTTGGCGGGAAAGTAGCAGTTGCTCTTGTATCTTAAAGTAAAATGTTACAACATACGCATTACATACGTGATGTAACAAGTCAATACACTGTCTAATAGGTCGCTGAATGCGAAACCGATTACTTGCTCATACAACTTCGTCCCTAAAAAATGTATTGTGTAATTCGACCAAAAAGTTGTTTTTACACGGTAAATAATTAGTACAATTGCAAATTTAAAAGCTCTTTTATAGACATAATAAAGGTAGGTGCTTTAATAGTAGATTGTTACACAAGGGACGTAAGTAAGCTATTACAGAACAAGATCCAATTTGGCGCCAGTGCGAGCGCAGCTCGCATAGGGCGCTAATGGATCACGTGCACCCGAGATATTTAGTCACACGAGCGAGCGCAGCGAGCGAGGTTGAATATAGTTCGAGGGTGTAATAGCTACTTGCAACCGAGGTAAGCATTCTACTTTATATCATTCTTGCGAGGTAAATAAAACATTGGTAATGCAAAATGAAATTTTAATTAGAATAATTAGCAAATTTAGAGAAAAAATAGAAAAAAATGGTTACTTATTATAATTAATTATAGTAATATTGCTGCAATTATGAAAATGCTGTGATACTGGTTGACTAGGCAAGTGCACTGTTTGAATTAAGTTTTGAGACAGTGCCACACTATCTTCGTCACGTGTAGCCTCGGACTTATCCGGCAAAAGGTTTTGCATCATTTGTTCTGCTTCAAGCAAACAAAAATCAGGCTCTCCTCCTTTTTCATCATCTGATGAAGTGCTTGACATTGTTGTTAATAACTTAAATCACTTTACGAACAAACTTCACAAACTTTCAGATCAAATGAAATGCCGCCATTTCCATTTTTTTTCGTAAATAGTTTTTCATTTTTTTTACGGCTCTGAGTTCCAAGGAGTTTTGCATAGTTTGAAATGTATGGAAATTAAATGCCGCCATGTTCAGTGTTTTTTTTTTGAGTAAAAAGTTTTCTTACCATTTTATAAGAAAAGAGATTTTTTACCAAGGAGTTTTGCATAGCTTGAACTGTAATGTGAACATTACAATTCAAGCATAGTGCGACGTAATGTTGCCTTGAATTGCAAACACCAACTTACAAGGAGACTTTCCACCATAGTAATCCCTAGTCACTGAGCAAGTATGATATAAAATATGGAAAGGATTTTGTGAATTTAATCATAGTTCTGTCAATGTGCTACGACGACGCTATAATCCAGCTTACGTTGCTACGCTACGTCAGTGCTACGACGTAGAGCTCCCGTAGAATGCTACGGGTTGCGGCTTATTTGAGGGTTTCCGCCTCCTCGCTCAAGTAACGAATTATCAGCCGTGTATAAAGGAAAGCTATACATTTTTGTCTGTGTGTTCTCTTATATGTACATAAATTATAGAGATTAACTGACTGGCTGACTTCTCAAACGTACAGCTTTTGAGAAGCGTGACCACTGAGAGTATAAACTTGAGGTTTTTTTTGGATGTACGTTTCTCTATGATGTAGATGCAACTATGTGTGCAGTACCGCACGTAAGATATTTGATAAAAACAAATTTAACTTTAAAAACTGTTTAATTAACAAATTAATAAAAGAGCCATAACAAAATTATAAAAAAATAGCGAGTTTGCTTATGATGTTGGTCGCTTGACTTAATGTAAATAAGTAAGGTGAATTGCACTTTTTGCAAGACGGTCCACCCGCGCGACGCGCACCGGTGTTTGCCCGGACCCCCGCTTCCGCGCTTATTAGCGGGAGAATTTAAATGTCGCGCGAACACTAAGAAAGTAGTTTCAGAAATTCCACCTGAGCGTTCATTTAGGGGTCGAGGACCAACTACTCTGTCCAACCAGTTGGCGCCTAAAATAATAGTTTGGCGGTCCAAATATTTTATTTAGTTGGACCATTACTAAACCCGTGGTCACACTGATTTATTGTTAGTAAATGGAGTTTTCCGTCGGATCTTCATGAGGCTTTACCTATTCTACACGAAAAAAAGGAAGGTCGTCACAGGAACTCAACCTTTTCACTTTTTCTATTTAAATCTTTTGATATCATAGTTTTTGTCATTTTATTTATTTTTGTAGTGTAAAATAAATTATGTTTTACTTTTTTGTTTTCTACGTAGTTCCATTGGGTAAGTACTCGTTGGATTGGTAGACAAGTAGGTAGTTGGTAGACAATTTCCTATGGGAGCGAAGCCGCGGGCGCTCGCTAATAAAGTTTTTAAACTGCCTGCCTCCTAATAGCTGTTGCGAAACTGAAGACAGAACAAGAAGTGCGCAACAGACAACAACTTTGTAATAGTTGAAACAAGGCGCGCGCCAACTTTTAACTTAATTAACACTTATTACGGAATCCAAAGCAAGGAATTGTGCGGGGCAATTTTGTCTTTGTAGTCCTATTCTTATTTTAATTAAAGTTTCTAAAAAAAAAGAGATACACAAATATAGGTATGTAATAAGGTTGGGTGATTATAACTTGTTCTATTATATAAAACTAGATGATGCTCGGGACTTCATCCGTTTTTCCATAATTGCCAATTTCATAATGAATCGTATTAATATTTTCGTAACCTACACTGCTCTACCTTTAACTTTCTTTATTAATTCATTTTCTTCATAATAATGTACAAAACACCGTTTAGTTACTTATCTAGATTTTAATACTCCATCTTTTAACACCTGCACAACGAAGCTCGCGTCAGCTCGTGACTTGGGCTTCATTAAGTCTGTTTACGGAACATTAATAAGGCTTTGAGCAAACTTTTACGGTGACAGTGTGGCGTCGTTGTAAAATCTGTTTTATTTCCTTGTTTGTAAAGTCTTCGTCTTTTACCATGCTCTGATTCCCCATTGATCCCGTTTTAGTACCTAGTTAATGTTAAAAATCTGTCAAAAAATTTAGAGGTTGTACAACTTCTAAAAACAGTTAAGTATTTTTAGTAAAATTCTGTGGATATTATAATCTATATATAGGTTGCCGTTAGATTAAAATGCCTATTTAGGTATTATTTTCTTTATTAGAAAATGAAGAAAATAAGTAGTGTGTGTGCAATTCACATACGGCAGACCGCAGAAGTGAAACTTCAGAAATAATAGCCTATGAGATAATGAGATAAATATTACTTTTATTCTAACTCATTCTCTCGCAGGCTAAAGCCTATATATTATGTTTATCTCTTTTTGGTGTCGCTTTTTCGTTTTATTTTTCGTTTCGTTGAATTTTCAAATCACAACGATTCTAAAGAAGTATCTATCACTCCAATATATATGTAGGTAAGCTTAACTTACTTACTATATTTGAGTTAGATTTGAAACCTGAAATAAAACATGGATTGAATTGGCTGTTAGCCCCAGGTGGAAATGTATGTTTGGTCGGATTTTTCGCTGCACAAGTTGTAAACAGTGAATGGTTACATCAAACAGCGTCCGTGCAAAGCGCATCGCTGTATTGACTTTAATTGCTGACGTTTGAGCGAGGTTTTGGTGAGGTTCCGTATAGTTTCAGCCGTACATTCGTTTGAAAGTGTGAATTTGCTCTTTGCAGTAGAGTATTTTTTTTAAACCTGTCGGCTGACCGACGGGCTTCTCTACCCTCCTTACTAACTACGACAACTCAATCAAATCAGCAACTCTTTATCAAACTTAAAAACGCGCTTCTGGTATGGAAGTTTGTATGAAATGCATAGTTGTGACGTTATCAAATTTAAACGCACTTTTTTTCTTTAATCCATTGTTTAAAATGGTAATCAAAACTAACAGATGTGAATTTTAGGTATTTTGGAAGACCCTATATTTAATCATCAGTAAGAAATAACTGTTTGTGAAAGCTGAGAGTACATAATTGAGGGAAATAAAAAATAGCGGGTATCCCCGGATGTACTTGGAATAAAAGAATGAATAAAACCACTTGATCGTTTTGTATTGAGTCAGTGTTGGCTGTATCTAAAAATGGTAAATATTACAGCGCCGGCTTTTTCTAGACAGACTGAATGTTTAAAGTCTGATTTGACTTTAAACGTGTCACTGGGGATATCGGGGTTGGGTAGCGAGTTTTTGATTCTGTTTCCACCCTAATTCACAGGTAAAATACTGCCATTTAAAAATCCGTCAGTGGAGACGGAAATTGCAATATTTTTATAATAATAACGCAAAAGAGTACGTTATACCGTGCTCATATTTCGTTCATTCAGTCCTGGGTACCAGGGGACGTGAAATATGAAAGCAATATGTTATGATGCCGTCATGCCTCAGTGAATCATAATTATTTCAACTCGCACACCTCCTCTACTGATGTAAAATACCAAAAGTAAAAGTACCTACTTGTGAAAATATTGTAAATGTCAAAGTGTCTGCCTATCTGTCTGTCCGCTACGTTTACACGGCCCAGATATTCGACCGATTTGTCAGCATTGTCAGGGATGATTTTTATACATTTACCTATATGATATCTGCTTGAATGTAGGTTTTTTAAATATAAAAGAGGATACTTACTCTTTAATTTTCAGGAATAAACATTCCGTGTTCTTTCCCGAGGTGCAAGCTATCTCTGTAAAAACAAAAACAAAATCGCTTATAAGAACATGAGCATGAGAAGACAGGCACATTATATCATAATTTAGAATATTAGTATGAAGAACATTGGTTAGAACGGGAACGGATAAGCCTCAAATTGATATAATAGTGGTATTACATAGCAAATTTGCATAGTATCGGCACAAGTCTTCATTAATGTTGTACGCAGATAGCGAGCTGATAAACTTCAAAGCGGCGGAACGTCTATACAACTTCATCAATATTTCACCGCAACCGCGAGTCAATAACCTGTGCAATTATGCCCTTGGTTTTTATGTCGCCTTGGTATTTTGCTCAACTTATAGAGACAAAACTAATCAATGATATATATATCCAGTTTTCTTTTTCAAAGTATTTAAATGAACAATTAAAGTAATGAACAATTTGAATCGATACGTATAAGAAATAAAATTTATCTCATACAATGAAAAGATGTTGTGTTGTGGGGAGGCTTCAGCCGTGCCGGTACGATGCCGCGTAGAAACAGATTAGGGGTATTGGTTTAACTTCAATATAACTACCCCTACCCCTATCAGGCTAGCTCGCTACCATCTTAGACTGATCCTC
Source organism: Erebia aethiops (assembly GCA_923060345.2). Lineage (NCBI taxonomy): Eukaryota > Metazoa > Arthropoda > Insecta > Lepidoptera > Nymphalidae > Erebia > Erebia aethiops. The sequence continues at coordinate 13,772,593 of OV281081.1, read as the reverse complement.
ACCATCAGATGATATCCTAGTCAAGAGCTAACTGGTAGTGGAAAAAAACACACACACACAGCAGTCATGAGGACTGCCGACAGAAGTGTAAACTTAAAACTATAATTTGATTATATTCTAAAAACGATACAATAGGATTATGGTAACTAAAATAAGAAGCAAAAATTCTTGATTGAAATTTATATAATTGTCTGGTAAAAACCGCAACGATCGTCGTATTATATTTTGTAGTACTGAGTTTTCGATCATTATGGTGTTAGCGTTAACACGTCACGTGACCATGTCGATGACGACTTAGAAGTTTTCACTTCAAAAAGCAGTCCTGACTATATAACTTGCTGTCTGACTCACCAACGCCCAGCCAGAAATTTTGCAGAGGTCTTCTTTATAATGTAGATGTCACCGTAAGATTGTAAAAACCGTTAGATTGTAATCTAAATAGCGATATTGTATTGTAAACTGTCGACAGATTACAATTTAACGCATTATTTTTCGGTAGATTGTAATCTGTTAGGTATTAATTAACCTGATAAAACCGATTATTTATGTCGAACCCTAACTTAACCTACAAGAAAGAGACAAGAAAACGTAAATACAAAGAATATTTCAAAAATTGACACTCAGAACATTGAAGGCATCACAATCTGTCGACAGTTTACAATATCGCTAGTAAGATTACAATCTTACGGTGACATAGACACGGAATGAGGCCGGGTTATTTCTGAATTCCCTCGGGAGCGAAGCCGCAGGCGGTAGCTTGGTGAATAAAGAGCACATTTTTGACATAAGAATAATATAAGAAAAAGATTTCGGACCGTGATTTACTATTCAATATAGAAAACAATGAATGTTCTGACCAGGTTAACAGCAGATGTATTTAATCATTAAAACAAGGGACATCAATATTTCATCAAATGACGATAACCTGAGCCTTATAGCAGTTCTCTTGATTTTCCACGAATTAACAATGTCAGAGATTTGACTCTACATACAAGTAATGGAGAGATTTCTAGACGTAGACGCGATCTTTTATGCCTGTACAAACATAAATTCCCCAATACAGTAAAAATTACATACCATAACACTAAAAATACAAAAATCACCAACATTTTATGAGGGTTTCTTTCCTAGAATTCGTAGACATGAAAAAAATCTGGAAGTTTGACGAACTAACTGGTTATAAAATTTTCATGCATGCTATTCTTCTAGATCTACTTTCATTGTACCAGGATCACATAAAAATAAAGATCACATTTCAGCTATCAAATAAGAGTAGCCTTGAAACCGAGGAGAGGAGTATTTTCACATTAGCCAGGGACGCGCTAACTTCATCAATATTTCATTGGGAGCCAATAACCTGAGCCTTATTGCCGCTCGCTTGGATTTTCCCTCGCCTTTCCAACGGAGGAAATTGGTGTATTTAAAAAATAAAAGTGTATTTGCAGGAGATCAACTTTGAAACATTTAACCTGAAGTTTTTCGTTTTTGCAATTAATTGTAATGATTTGAGTCTTGTAATTTATGTTCTTAGCAGCAGTTCTATATTTTGTAATATTTATTTCACAAAGTTGCACATAACACAGTTAAGTCCACTTGCACCAACAAGAAAAACGTGTTTAGGTTAATTTTTTACTTTATCAGTTTATAAGCCCTTTGGTGATGGGCCTTACAATTTAACGACTTGTTAGTTTGTAAGGGCCGCTGGCACAAGGACATTTAAACTGACCAAGTTTTTTGTAATGCTTTCTCTTTTTGGCAAGAGCATATTGAGGTTGCCAAAAAGTGACAGCATTAAAAAATAAACCGGTCAAGTGCGAGTTAGTACTAAAATACTTTGATATCACTTTCTTAATACTGCATTCGGATAAGGCCTCTTTCATTTATATTATCATAAGATTTAGGCCGCTATTACACTTTTAAACTTTACTAACGTAAGTCTCTTAAATGTGTAAGTTACCAGTTTGTTTCTTGTTAGGGTCTCCCCACATCAATCGACGCGGAACTTAGTTAGAAAATGCTCTGTGTGGAGCTTTTATTTTATTTATTTTATTTTGCTCAGAAAACTTACAGCTACAACAAAATTACAAGTTTTCACAGATATAATTTACATGAGATAGAAATAGCTCGCAAATGTGGAAGGAGTAAATATTAATATGCTACATAGGAAGTAATTAAAACATAAAAAGCTTATAATTAGGAAGATGAGTTAATACAAGAGAAGAACCAGAGTAAACTAATATTTGGGATGATTTAGAAATTATTAATTATTTACATTACTAGCCAGCAAACCACTTCAACTCAGGCAGTGAGAGCCAAAGAATTCACTGGCTAGAATCCTACGCATGGAAGTGGCCGTGGTGCAAAAGAGATCTAGCTTAGTATTCTTGTTTACCAGTTTATTGAATGATAAAGAAGATCTTGGCAAATAGGAGTTCTGACGAAATCTGATGGTGGGCGGAGAATAGAGTAGGCACGGGGTATTGGTAGGCACTTTGAGGGATAATTTTTCAAGAAGCGGCGGACAATCGACTGTGTTATTAGCGATATTGATGAGGTAGGTTATATCGCTGACATTTCTCCTAACGGCTAAAGGCAGAAGGTGTAAGTGAGGACATAAATCATAATAACTTAGGTTTTCCTGCCCTTAATCGCGTATCACCTGCAAATGTTCGATATTTACATAAGTTCCTTACGTAAAAGGGTGATTGAAGTCTAAGGCCTGACAATTTAGCTAATTTTGTTTAAAACAATATTAGCACTCACACATTCTTCGCTAAAAGACTTTGTTATAATAATATCAAAAAGGAAAATGCCAGACTATGTATGGAGCTTTACCCCACTTATTTAAATTCGTGTACAAGCATGCCGTATGTAGGATTTAATAGATTTTTTATTCCTGATAACCAAACATACATTTTTAAGCCTCTAACACTTGCGGTTTTTTATTAAAACTAAGTTTAAGTTTCAAAATATTTTGAGGTTAGGTATATGCATTTTTAATTATTGTGAAATAAGTAAAAAAATGCTGTGTAACGTTACAATGCTCCTTCCAAGAGATATTATGGCTTTAAAATGAAGTAGGATACTCAAATGCCTGCGTAGCTGGATGTCTACCTGAAGTATGATACCTAGTTAATAAGCTTGTGCTATCTTTTCTAATGATAAAATGGTAGACTAGCTAATTGGAAATAAAACAACTGTTATTGATTTATTAATCTTCATATTAAATAGGTAATCAGTCGTTACATTATCAAGAAATGCTACCGGTGCATCAATATCATTTTGATGGTGACCCCAACCAAGGTTATTACAAACATGTCTTAGCATCCTGTTTACACTCAGGTGACAATTTATGCACCTCAACGTCGTAGCCCAAATCGCAAGCAATGGTCATCCATGGAAAATAGCGTAAAGTCGGCGAAATCGAATCCATATTAAAGTATAGCAAAAGTTCTTGGTGAAACATTCAAAACAACCACGGTAAACAGCAGTAAACAGTCAATGTCACTAAACCCCATAGCTAAAACCCAAAAAACCACTAAAACAATGACATTGACATCTTCAAATACATTGTCAATGACGTTTCGTTGCAAAAAATGCGTGAATGCGAAGGTAAGGTTTTAATGCAACTATATTATTAATCATTATTATTCACATTAAAATAATAATTATGTGTCATTTTCAATAATTAACAACACAAAATAACGAATTTAAACAAAGATTTGTAGTATGATTTATGTAATAGGAGTTTTTTTTACTTAAAAAACTGAACAACTCGTAGTTTTATTAGTCGTGTATGCGTAGAATGTAATGCAAGTTGCCGCAGGAGAAACCGGAAGTGGACGAGGGAGTTGAATTACTTTTTCTTTTACATTTTAAAATCCGCAACTATTTCATCAATAATTATTAAATCATACGTGGTCATAAATTCCTAAGATAATTTTAAAAAGTTTACATTCTGTGTAAATTATGAAAATGGATGGGGCAGAATCTGGCATTCTCCTTACTATATCACTATTTATTAGCGAGCGGGCAAAGACAATTTGTTTACAATGATCAAACCTAAGACTAAAGAACCCAATCTAAATAGCGTATGCCGTATACAATAGGCACATGGGTATAATGGGCCCCGGCGGCCGGACCGGAGGCCATATCAAAGGATAATTTAAACGCGCCATAAATCCTGCGTGATACGAAAGAACGTAAATAGGACCGTGTAATAAAACCTCATCTACTGGAAATGATCGCTATTTTTACTAGCATTATCTCAGGACTCTTAATTTCTGAAATATTTTCTTTGGAAACCGACTAACTCTGTTTCTATGGGAATGTTGGACGAGTCTACCTACTGTCTAACTCGAAGTTGGCTTAGCCGTGGGTTGGATTTAGACGCACTGCTACGAGGTCACAGACAAAGCTTTTATCTTGTAGCTTTTTAACACTCCGTAACTAACGAAAATTCAAATTTCCCCCAATTATATTATCTCTTACAAACAATAAAGCTAACATCGAGGCCGGCGAAATACGCGTTAGGTCGCCTCCACACAACTTCTTACTAAATTACCTTCTCGCATCGTCAACGTCTGCCCATACGTAGACGATACGTAAATTTCTCGGATACGAAGCCATTTGCTTCCTAGTTTCTAATCCGAACCGCTAGGATTGCCCTTCTGACTTCCGTTTTCCCTTTTTTGTTTCCCCCCACTTTTAATATTCAAAAGTTAATTGGAATCTTCTACGCTTTCATGGTCTGAATTGTCAACCGATTTTGACGAAATTTGGTACAGAGATAGGTTGCATCCTGGTGTAGCACATAGGCTGTTCAAAAACCTTAGGAATTCACGCGAACGATTAACTCGCGAACGCCTAAGTTGTTCCAAACCTTTTTCACTTGAAAAGCTGCCTGCCGTTTTATAAACATGACGAACTCAATTTGTGAGTATTGTCATTATAATTTAAACGTTTTGATATTGTGAAGGAGTCTTTAGGGCCGACGAAATTAATTTCATAATTTTCTTTGCTCGAGCACGAAAAACATGAGAAATGAGAATGTTGGCTCAGGTTATTGACTCTGGATGAAATATTGATAAAGTTACGGCCGCTCTTCCTTTGTAAATAGACTTTTAGCCGCTTTAAGGGCTGTCGCTACTCGGGGATGTGAAAGTTATGTTTTATGATGACCTGCGACCTTGCGACTTGTTAGTTTAGGAGATCTTTATTACAATAACTGTATTTTTATGATTATGAGTAAGCGAGAAACGGTTTCTGTCGGGAGTCCCATCTACTCTATAGGTATGAGCCTTTTTATTCAATTCAAACTATTATGTCTTGTGGAAGGCTTCGGCCCTGGCTAGTTCCCTGCCGACCGGCAAAGACCGTCGTATATCGGGATCTCTGACTATTACGTGACTATAATAGTTTTTCAATTTGCCATTGTCCGGGCTTCATAGATAGGTACTTATGGTATCTATGAAGCCCGGACAATGACAAATTGAAACTATTATATTCCACACTTCCAAAACTTTTCCACATATATTTTTACATTTACATGACACAAAAGACAAAATTTCTGGAGATGCGGCGGCTGTCTAGTGTAGGAAATAGGAATTGGTATCTATTTTTCTGAAAAAGTCCAGCCCCAATCATTAAGCTATTTTTTTGCCAAGCCCTGCACTTGGCAATGTTGTAATTACCATTATTCGTTCTGTTGCTTTGTTTATCGGTTCGGTGTCAGCATTGAAATCACTAAAATGGCCACAAAGATCTTTTGAGCTATAAATAAATAAATAAAAGCTTTATTATTTTCATTATTGTTAGGTTAGGTTAGTCACAATATATCTTAAGACTAAATTAAAAACTAACATTAAAACAATTGGAAGCAACCTCAGCATTGCCGAGCATTGCCAACTATGATTAGCGCTGGTTTTCAGTTTGCTCCATTCAGATGAAAAAAAAAAAGAATAATAGTACCGAAGGTTATTATTGTTTTAGTAAGATTTTTAAAATGTCGACTATTTTTTCCCCCTTCGCGAAACACTGCTGAGTTAGTGTGTCACATCCGGAAACTTGAAACAATCAACTTGAAAGTAATTCGTTTTTCAATTGTTCGGGCTTCATAGAGAACAACGAGTTTTTTTTAGCAATCTTCAACTCCTGTCAGTATCACCAGTTAATCCAAGTCTTTTCCAACGACTATTACTGAATTGCAGTGTTCAACTTTATCCAATGCAGTGGTATTTATAAGAATGATTGAATTCTTCAACGCTTTGCTTGGTCAAGGACTTTTATTTCATTTTTCAAAAAAATTCTCTTGGGCGACAGTGATCATTGTATTCGCTTAAAATACTATATCTTGACATACAAGGAGTTTTTTTGCAATCTTCAACTTCTGTCAGTATCACCAGTAGATCGATGCCTTTTCCAACGACTATTAGATACCTACTGAATTGCAGTTTTGAACTTTATCTAATGCAGTGGTATTTATAAGAATGATTAACATCTTCAACGCTTTGCTTGACCTGTATGTCACAGACTTTTTTTCATTTTTCAAAAAATTCTCTTGGGCGACAGTGATCATTGTATTCGCATAAAATCTCAATAAAATACTATATCTTGACATTTGACGTTTCTTCTACGCCATTCTGACATTCTGCCGTTTTTAAATTCTTATTTTCTGAATCTGGATATTAGTCTAGGCAACGGGGCGGTTCGTTGTATGGAGGCCCCCGCATTAAATCCTCAGTCGTTGAAACTTGGCAGGGTTGTAGTATGGTATGAACCAAAACTTATACAAAAAATATCCAAAAAATTATCCATGCGAAAGTTAGGTATTTATACCTGAAACTTATTTTTTATGACTGAATACACTCAAAACCGAAATATCAAACGAAATAATCATACAGAACATCGATATTTAAACCGATTTTACTATCAAACCTAAACTGCGTTTACGCTATGATGTACCTTCCTGCTTTGACAATTGGGTATAGCATAAAAATCCTTACTTCCTTTCTGATTTTTTATTGGATATTTATAATATAAGTTTACCCCATGATACTTTATCATACTGTAAAGTTTCGTCGCCTGAGGATTTAATGTTGGCAGTTGGGGTCAACTAGCTTTATTGCATAGAGCCTAGACTATATCTGGCAAATACTGAGAAATTGCAGCCAAAAGCTTACTTGCAGTAGAATAAAAAAACAAACTAACATTGTGTTCTTTTCTCTTTTGAATCGCAGGTATTTTTATATCCATATCTGGCAGCTTATCCACGATATCCATGAAGTTATTTATATGATCACAATAAATATCTTCTGTGGTCATCCGCTTTAGAACCAGCTGTTTTAACAAGCCTACAACTTTTTTCATACGTTTTCATTCAGAAGGCTATATTGAAAATAGGATTTCAGTTCTTGCCTTCATGTCTTCTTTGTTGAACGCCAGCTTCGCCACCGTATTCGCATCTGATGGTAATGTTTTTTCGCCGCTTTCAATGTCCCAATAGTATTGTTTTTTGTCTTGCGCTTGTAGGCACCAAGCCAAGTATCGTAATTTGACTTGGTCAATGGTTGTATGTTGCGACAACTCGTTGCAGATTATATTTTCGTTATTTTTCATTGAATTATTTAACCACGTTCTGCTACCTATTTGTGAGGAAATTAATAATACTATGGGGTATACATTAACACCAGCCAGCTCTTTCTAGGTGGCCAGTTCTCAGAGACTTTGCAATCATCGTTGCACGGATCCATAACCTGCAAATTGTATGGAACGCGAAGTAAAACCGAAAAGTATGTCGAGTGATCCATTCCATGTTGTATGACAGCGTTGAATAGACTTCGATAGCGCGTAGACGGCTTATTATAGAAGGTAATGGCTCCATCGACCGCTTTCAGGCTGATTTCTGAGCTAGCATTTTACTGTCTTGTGACAAAAAGTTAACGCGGCTTTAACTGAGATGCCAGTTTAAAACGTGCCCACCGTTTTTGTAATAAGCCTCATACGGTTCATATTTAGCCTTCCATAAGGATGGATCAGTGGTAGTAGAAATAAAAGGCTTTTTTATTTATTTTTATTTTTATTTTATAAGGATGGATCATAGTAAAAAATGTTTTTTTTTTCAATATTTAATTTCAGTACTTTTTCCGCGTGATTAATATGTATTCCCATGCCAAATTACAGCTTTCTAGTACTAATAGTCTCTGAGCTAAACTGCGGACGGACGAATGGACTTGGCGATAGGTACTATAAGGTTTCCTTGTTGACTACGGAACCCTGAAAAGGGTTAACTTATAGCTTAAAGCAGCAGATTTTCGTAAATAGAAAAAAAATAAACAACCTCGATTACTTACTTTTTTAAATAATTAGTTTGTTAATAATGTCTGGTGAACCTATCTCTACAATTTCCGTTTTTAAGCTGTAAAAAGTTAAGGCTAATTTTCAATTTTTACAGTGAATCTTACCAATTAATGATGAATGTAAAAGTTTGGGAAAAGGATGCTTGTTACTCCTTCACGCCACAACTACTGAACCGATTTTGGACAGCTTATAATTATTAACCCTGAATACATACATAGGGTACATTTTTTCCCGGAAAATTAAAGAGGTCCCGCGGGAATCAAAAGCCCTAAATCCACGCGGACGAAATTGCGGGCATCATCTAGTACCGGTATAATTAAGTGAACTAAATGTAATCCAACGCCCTACTCTATTTATTAACATTACAGTTCGCATGACCAAACCGAATCAAACGATACGTGATGAGGACTAAATAGGACAAGTGTAAATAAATAACTCCGGTCGATACGTGCAGCGCCGATCCCTCGAGGGACGTGTGGACGGTTGGCTCATTCATCCTAATGAAAGAACTAGAACTTTAATTCGCTATAATCCGCCACATTTGGTAAATCTATGCGGTAGTGTGTATCCTGCACTTGCAGCTTGTGATTTTCACCACACCACACAAATCTGCCTAATTATTCTCAACGTACGTTTCACTCCGACACCGGAGCATCTTCGGGAGATGTTGACTCGACAATGCACGATTGGACTGATTGTCATGGCTTTTCCGCTAAGTAACGCCTGCTTCTACCCAATGGGTGCCTCAACATTAGCGAAGTACTATGTCTGGCCTATTAGGTATGCTGGCTGGTGTACTTAGTAGACTGTAGGGGACGGGGTGATTGATTGATACAAAAACACACTTTTGTAGCACAAGTACAATCGACTTTAATTTTGATCCTGTGCGAACACATCCGTACACGGCAGTCTTGGTAAGAGAACTCTCCCTGCGTCGTATTCCTTCCTCATTACTGAGGGCCGTGACCCCTTTCCATTAATCAAATAATGGTAGGAGTTTTCTTGGATAATAAAGCGGTGGGTTCCCACGTCCTTCTGCATACGACTCGAGTCTCGACTAAGCGTTAACGTTTCTGTAACGATTATTATCAGACGTTAGTGATAATAATCGGGACCGATGGCTAAACGTGCTCTCCGAGGCACGGAGGAAACAAAAAGGCCAAATTTGAATCCCCAAATTCGGTCACCCATCCAGTTACCAACTTGGGTCAACGTTGCTTAACAATCGCAGACGACAGATATGCGTTGTCACAAGTAGGCCACTCGTCCCGCAAGTGTGAGAACTATTGTTCTTAATTTAGTACATAATATGTGACAGGGTGAATGAACCGTGAACGAACTGTACATAGATTATAAAATATAATTGATCCAATTTTGTGTTCCAGGTAAACAAACATCCGGCTTAATAAATATGTTTGTCTATATTTTTTATTCGACTATTAGCTGATGCCCGCGAATTCCTGTGGAAACTTTATTATTCTGGGATGAAAAGTATCCTATATCACTCTACGGGCGGTCTTAGATTAGCGTTTTTTCGACGCGTATAAGCTCGTTTTTGAAGCGCGTATAGGCGCACCCTTTGCCGCATACACAACTCTTACTTGAGTTGACGCGCTAATAAGCTCGTATACTAATGACAACTTTAACTATATTTATGCAAAAATCAAGTGATCTGTTGCTTCGTTGAGGAGTGGAGATTGAAGGACAAATAAACATACTTTCGCACTCATTATTATATTTAATTGGTAAATTAAAAATTGGTGGCTAATTATTGTTTCCTTTACAGGTAAGTGAATCGACTTTAAATAGTACACTCGCGTTCAATCTGAGGAGGCCGGTAAGTAGCACATTTAATTTGCGAAATAAAAATTATTGATATAGGACGCTACTAATTAATTTTGTTTTTAACATTTAGTGTATGGGGTGGTTTCAATTTATCTTTACTAGCGCCATCTCTTAGCATCGCTCTGAACTGCTTAAAGAAAAACCCTACGACTTAACGCCCTGTGGCCATAGTACCGGGTTTTCTACATCGTAGTACGTTTGGCGGCGTATAGATGGCGTTGCTAGTAAGTTTGTAACTCATTTGTTAGAAGAACCCTTACTTTCGAAGTTAGAACCCTATATTATCAAAGTGATATTTTTTTTCTGGCGTAGATGTCGTCATTTCTAAACCATGGTTTTTTATGACGTATCGAGAGTATGTTTCCAATTTTTAAGTTTTTAGAGATCTCACGCTTTGAGTATTATTTAAATTTTTTCGAGCTTATTTACCTAGAACTCAGAACTGAAAGGAATTAAAAAAAGTATTTTCAAAAATGCCGTCCGTGTGCTTAAGAAATACCTAATTATTAAAAAAAAGGTATGTACTTAATGAAAAAGGTATTCAGTCTTTCAATAATAGGTCCATTAATTGATATTTACATTGATAAGTAAGAACATCAATCATTTACAGTAGGTATACAAGCGTGATCAAAGCTAAGTAAAAACAATTTTCTTTTACGGCTTATCATGCATTAAACTCAAACTGTAATTTAACCATAAAGATTCGCTCGCAGTCTCTACCTCTTATCTTCCCGTGTCTCGCAACTTGCAATGCTTCGTGAAAGGATTCTAGTGGGACACATCTCTTTGTCATCTCTGCCGCCCTGGTACTACACACGTACGTGTGCTCTATATTCGTACGCATGTTTTTCTTTCTTTTTTACCCCCCTTGTTTACCCCTGTAGCTCGCGGGCTAGCGTATGAATATAAAAATAATGACGTTTATTTTATAAGTCTTACAAAAGTTATGTAACACAAGCAAAACTAGGCGGCAGCGCTTTCTCGTGGCTTTATTTATTCACAAATGTCAAATTGTTGGGAAAATCCGAACAAGGTAATCCATTTAAAAAATCGCAAGCTCAATCCGTTGCACTGTTGCAGCGTGATTGAAGGAGAAACCAACAAACAAAGACATTTACGCACTTTTCATATTAGTAATGATTCCACACACAATCTAGGAACAAGATCAATGAGAATGGAGTACTTAATTATAAATTTATGTTAACCATTCTATGGCAGATGTGTGGCACTCGCAACTTGCATCTCATTTGCAATGTGCAGTTGAACGCCAGCGGATGTCAAACGTATACAAAATTGAAATGCCCATTGAATTTGCCTGCGTTTTGCATGAATAATAGTAAATATATTATGCATCGCGGTCATGGAAATATTTCAAATCAAATCAAATCAAATCAAATATTCTTTATTCAAATAAACTTTTACAAGTACTTTTGAATCGTCAAGTGAATCTACCACTGGTTCGGAATGCCATTCCTACCGAGAAGAACCAGCAAGAAACTCGGTGGTTGCTCTTTTTAAATAATTCATTTACAATTACTATATCAATGTGTACATAAGTAACCGCTGTCCCCAGCATTGTTGGAGCGATCAAATCCATGCTCCTCTATCATTTACATAATCTTCAACAGTATAATAAGCTTTTTTCAGGAGCATACTTTTAATGGATTTCTTAAATTTGTTTATTCAATTCATGTCAAAGACGGGCAGACAGAAAGTAGCCCCATTCCCGCCGGTGGCACCCGTTCACGAGCATGACGCATGATCCAGCCATTGCTTCGCTCGACCATATTTGAGGGAACGTAACAACCCGCACCACACGACACCACCACAGAAATGTTTAAAGAGAGCGTGACATACTCAGTCTACCCGTATCAAAGCATCGAATTGAATACTAATATTCAAACACTAATTTATAATAAGTAACCGCTGTCCCCAGCATTGCTGGAGCGATCAAATCCATGCTCCTCTATCATTTACATAATCTTCAACAGTATAATAAGCCTTTTTCAGGAGCGTAATTTTAATGGACTTCTTAAACTTGTGTAAAGGCAAGTTTAAGATAGGTTGTGGAATTTTGTTATAAAATAGAATGCTCATTCCCACAAACGACCTTCGGACCTTCTTGAGGCGGAGCGATGGAGTCACGAGCTTATGGCGGCCTCTAGTTTGCCTATCATGCAGATCGCATATTTTTTTGTAATTATGAATGTGCTGTTTTACGAAGATTAAATTACTATAAATATATTGCGAGGCTACTGTGAGAATACCTATTTCCTTAAATTTCTCTCTAAGGGATTCGCGCGGTTTTAAATTATAAATTGCACGTATTGCCCTTTTTTGTAATACAAAAATTTTTTGAATATCTGCTGCTTTACCCCATAGTAAAATACTATGAAAGTAAGCAAAATACTGTAAATATAAAATAAATTTACCTACTGACAAACACAATACCTACTGTTTTTGTAAATTGCCAATTAATTAATAGTGCAATAAGGAATGTCATTCCGAACCAGTGGTAGATTCATTTGACGATTGCAAAAGCATTTGTAAGTTTATTTGAAAGAATTTGAATTTTGAATTTCTGAATTTAATATCAATTCATCAGGTACCTACAATAGGTAGGTAGGTACATACATCAGATACATACAATAGACACGCGTACGTTGAGTTTTATATAGGTACCGTATCGTACGGAAAATCAGCCACGATTGGAGAAAGATCAGCAGCCTGATTCTATAACTCAGTGGCTATCAAAGAGTGAAAGCCACTGACATATATTCTTTATCCATTGAAGGTTTGCTATGAAAACTTAATTTTTATTTCATAGCAAACCTTCAATGGTTAAAGAATATATGTCAGTGGCTTTCACTCTTTGATAGCCACTGAGTTACAGAATCAGGCTGCAGGTGCAGGATTTACGTGCTCTCCGAAGCAACATCGCGCCAACTTTTTAATTCCGGGATATAGAAAACCTCAATACTTAATTATGGCCCAAGCGTGGATCGAATCCAGGACCGCGTCATCTGCACTCGAGCACGCTAACCACTAGAGCTAGATCAACGAGGCAGTTTACTTATTAAGTTATAGTATAACTTACTCTAGGCCATGAGCAAACGAGATTTAAATCGCACCGATACCCTGTGGGCTACCAGGCATCCGGCGGCTATTTAAATTAGTTTCCGCGACAAAATTCAATTCCCCCGATCGCAGTCCGGAGACGCGCCGTTCGACCCTTTTTGCCCCATGCAAACCCCGGTTTACCCCACTTTTACCCCCCGCTGTTAACATATTCGATTTGCGTTACCCGTTTTGCATTTCATTGCTGTTCTAGTCTGATTCTGATTGCGGTTGCCGAATGTACTGAGCAAAGTTTACCAAGCAACCATCACTGATGTTTTTTGTGAAACGACCGAAAACGGCGTTGAAAGCATGAATGGCGATGAGCCGAAGCCTGATTTGGCTCTATGGTTGGGCATTACGGCATCTACTGATCGCCTCTGTGTTGCTCACGCATATTTAAATAGAGTAGTGAATTGATGACATACAGAGTAAGAGTGAACTCTCTAAATTCACGCGAACGAAGTCGCAGGCATCATCTAATAACAGCTAACATCAAACGCCTATTTTTTATTATTATTTTTTAAATTATTCTTAAAGGAGGAAAATCCTCTGGAATACTATTTATTTGCCTGTCCCATTCGTCATCTTCCCGCGTTTTCATAATGGTATTTTCCCTTCTTCATTATTGTTTACTATAGAATACAGAAATAAACAAGAATTCATTCATTTAGTTACGCAAGTAGTCCTGATCCTACCTGGAATTAGCTTATAGCATAAGCTCGCTGGCAAAGCTGGAAAAGTTAGTTCATTAGCGTAATCTCTCGAGAAATAAACATCCACGGGCTAAGAGCTACATCGTTTGTTTATTATAACCCTTTATGTATTACGGAGTTGTTTATTAAAACTCCCTTCGCGTTACAAAGTTTAAAAGGAGTAGGTAATGTTACCTCGGGCGTGAATTCTAAACTTTTGATGAGTAGGTATATTCAGACTACGAGCAGCCTCGGTATAGTAACCTTTTTACCCCAAAGACATTTAAGTGTATTAAACACACGGAATCGACATGTATTATTCCCACCAACTTATCTGACCCGGTGGCCAAAATTGGAACTAATATTTTTGACCGAGCGAAGCGAAGGTTTCTGAGTCTACTTGAGTGAATTTGCACTTGTCCGTCCGTCCGTCCGTCCGTCTGTCAGAGCATTAAAACTTCTGAATTACTGAACGGAATTACTTCAGCTTTAAATATAATATGTAAACCAATGGCCTCCAGCCGAATATGTCTTAAAAAGTTATAAAAATCTTTATTTCAGGGGGGCTCTCATAGAAGTATCATAGTTACATCTCATAGTTACATAGGGTTGCGGTATATCATTTTAAAGATAATTAGGAATAGAGTCCAAAAATATTTTTTTATAAATTTTTCCCCTAAAATTGTCGAAATGGGGGGCTTTCAAAGTGGAGATTTTCTAACGTCCAAAGTTGACTTCAGAACTCTGAATTTTCTGAAAAGCTGAGCATGAAACTTGATCAATTATTTGAATTATATCCATAAACAACAAATACTAAAATTAGATAAATATTGTAATAATTATTTAATTTAATTTTTAATGAGCTTCAGTATTTTAACAGAACTCAACATTGATGTCAACAGATGGCGCCGCGAGGTCTCAGTTCGGGGCGAACCACTAGTTTTTATTTTATTTTTAATATATTACTAGCGACGCAGTCGAAATGTTGCGATCAGTGATCATCCCCCCGATTGTATGAGGAAATCGGGAAACGTAATCGTTTGTCAAACAGATAATTCGACCGGTTTAAAGAGTTCATAGATGCCTGCACGTCAAAAACCATGTATGAACTCCTCAAGCAGTTCGAGTAATACGTTTTAAGCTGTCAAATGATTACGATTTGCTTAGACAATTGGGCCTCATGATCACCTTTAAATTACTTAAAGTAAAGTAGAAACCAAGTTCGTAGCTTGCGATTCGATCCACGTAGACGGTAGAAATAGTTTCACTTTTATTCCATCCCATTGGAGATGGGCTCCCGAAATTCCTTGCGTAGTTGCTGAGATCCCTGGAAACAAGGGAAATATGTTTGCCAAGTATTTAGACCTGAAAGTTTGATGTTTGTGAGTGGAGCATACTGTATCCATATTATTTGCGTGATTAGTTTGAATATGGAGCGAAATTTCTTTGTTTTTTTTCTTTTATTTCAGTCTTGACTGTGATCTTATCTTAATTTATTGATGAACTTTATAGATGGAGATTGACGTCACATGAAATAACATCAGAGATTCACATGAAATTGTGCGCTTGCAAGCCTTCCGTGTAATCATACGTTGCAACTGACTGCGTTCAACGGTTGTTAGCTAAGGGTGTGTTCAGGTGGACCACACCACAGCGCCGAAAATGTGGCCAGGTGGCAACATTCTTGGCGCTGTCTGGTGGGATTTGTCTCGCTGCAGCTATCCGATATTGATAATGATAATTTTTATTTTGCCCAATTGTTGGTAACATAAAATTTTTTGGTTGTTTTCATAAAAAAAGCTCCGTTCACAATTTACTGCTAGTGACTGTGTGCAAAAATATACATATACAGCCTTAAATAATGTTAATTTTGAATGTTTTTGAACTAACTAAATGCGTAGAACTAAAATTGTGTTCCACAAACTAAACAACGTCTGTTGCTTTATCGACATCGATGTTTTATTGACATTGAGTAACCATACAATCTAACTCTTGTTAAGAATATTTATTCCATATCTTTTTTTATTACACACTTGGAGATAACTGTCTGTCATAATGCAGTCGGCCGACGCGTGTGACTACCACGTTCAATTCTTTTTGTGGCTGCGATGTTGTTGGACCACTCGTTCGCCTGCAACTTTTACCGGTAACATTTTTGCCGATCACAAAATGAAATTGAAATGAGATGTATATTATGTAGGATAACTAGGCCACCTAAATGATAATCCGCCTGACTGCGGAGTCTGCCGCCTGTGTATTGTGATGACGATATGGTTGTGGCACATCTGCATGCAGCCTTACAATGAAATTACGTACTCTGTGGTTATGTCGTTACGTCTCGTAGCTTTGCGGCTGAGACAGCGCTGAAAGCAATTTAAGCGCTGAATAAAGCGACAAGTTTGCTTAATTGTTCACTATTGGACATTGTCCATTGGGACTTGGAATTTGAATGTTTCGTTTATTAAGTACTATAACTGGTTCACTAATGTTTCGCAAAAAACATTTAATAAATGATCATTTCACAAAAAACGTTTCAAAAACTAATCATTTCACAAACGTCGTATTCCGCAAACATATAATTTATTAAAAGATCGTTTGACAAATACTCAATTCACAAATACTTTACTTTGCAAACGTGCTGAATTTAAAATTGTCATTTAATAATTTATTATTTCATAAAATAATTCATTCTTCAAATTCATAATTTTACAAAATATTAAAATATAAATTGTTATTTAAAAAGGAAATAACCACGAAGAGGATGGTGGGGTCTTTCAGACCCCGCCATCCTCTTCGTCACCTAAACCATCCGAGTCGGAGTGCCCCCAGTCCCGAGCTCGCTTCGCTCGTTCTTGCATGAGTAGAAGTTGTGCCTAAAAAGGAAGTGGAGAAGCTAGGAAAACCACTCGAACTTCGTTTCGTTACGGAGGTCGCCGGTTCGCTTCGCTTGCCAGCTCCTCCCTTCGCTCCACTCGGCCTCATAGGCTCGCTTCATTCAGGACCTCCTTTGCGAGCTTGTGCCTACGCGCTTTACAAAAACACTCTAGGGGTAGGACAGACAAGACTGCGTGGAGTCTGAGTGCTCAGATTTCAACGCAAGAATGTCAACTTTTTAAAACGGGCTACGCCAGAAGACTCTTACAGTATTTATCAAACAATTCATTTTATCAAAAAAGAAATACGCTTTACGTTGTTTTATTAAATAACACGATTAATAAATCAATTGTTTGTCAAATTATATTTTATGAAATGATAATTTATCTGTTCATTGTTTTATCAATTCAATTATTTATAGGACCAAAAGTTTTATAACGATTAATATATGATTCATAATTTTGCGAAACGTTGTTTGTGAAATGAAAATTTGTAATTTGTTTTTTATGAAATGATCGGTCACCACTATAACTAGGGTATAAGATGATTAATGGAATTGGTTTCGAAATTAAATTAATGTTATCATACTCTTGAGCAACAAACGGATAAGTCCGCCATCTTTGGGAGTCTGCCATATTGGATAGAATGTCGTAACTTAGCTAACCGTGCATTGTCATTCAAACTAAACGTGTATGCAAAATTTCATCTCAATCAGTTGGGATCAACTGTTTTAAAATTCAGTTGCAAGATTTGATACAAACATAAAATTTCAAGTTGTAAAAATACAGTGGACTTTTAAAGTTATAACTACAGGACCAATTCCAGTGTTTAATCAGAGCCGTGGAGAAGATTGCGATTCCACCAGTCGAGGTTTATGCCCCGGGGACGAGCGCCAAGAATTGCATTTTATTTACTCTGATGTACCTATAGCTAGATGGTAGACAGGCTATAGGATTTAATTTTTTTTTAATTATTAGCCTTTTGTCCTCTAACTATAAGTAGAGTTTGTGCTAGAAGAATTTACGATATGACTGACTAAATTTCAAAGTAAAGGACTGAAACCATATGGTCGATGACTGAAACCTATTACTCAATCTTACTATTATTATAAATGACGAAAGCAATGCACTGCGACGCGCGCTACGTCTCCATAAAAATGACAAACTTATCTACGCGACAATCTTGGGAAAAATAGGATTCCACACTCAGAACATAGTCGCACCGTACTACAACAATTTTTAAAGGATCCTTAAAAAATGTTCACAGCGCCACAACTCACAAAATTAAGAAAGCTAGAAAAATTTAAAAGACAAGATTGGAGGCGCCGGGTATCGATCCCGGTACCTCTCGCATGCTAAGCGAGCGCTCTACCATCTGAGCTACGCCCCCGTTGGTATAATCATCGAATTTAGTGATCAGTCTTTGGTTCTACCTGTAATGTAGGTCAAGACAAGTAGTTGAAAGTTACTGCTCTACATAATAATTTGCCGCGGGCAAGGACGACGGGCCTTAAATTCTCTACGCTTTTTTAACGCCACTACAAGTTAGCCCTTGACAGCAATCTCACCTGATGGTAACTGTTAATACAGTCTAAGATGGTAGCGGGCTATCCTGTTAGGGGTGTGGCAGTTATATTAAACTGGTTAACGGTACATTTTCGCCGGTAGAGTGGTAATTAAACAAGGCCGAAGCCCCTACCTGCAGACCAGAGTAGAGAAAATTTCCAAATTTTAAATTGCCAAATAGACCTGCCGGGAATTGAACCCGAGACCTTTTTTCCACTATAAGATCACAGTGCTCACCTGCACTGCACCAGGGAGGTCGTCAAAAAAAGTTAAAAGATTTCTGGTAATTTTTTTTAAGTTTCTCTTCAGCATACATGCTTCTATATTCCAGGTTCTATATCAAATGAGGCCTTTGGTAGTAAAATAGCTTAACAAAAAAATTGGGTTCACCTTTCGTTTCAGTTCGTTTTTCCCAGTGTACCTACCTATTGTGTGTATTACGTTCGATACAGTTCCATCCATACATTACAACGCAGTGGTACTTACGTGCACTTCTATGCGTACACATCCGGCATCCGTTATTATTTCGGCCTTTAGGGAACAAGTCAGCATTATGGGATTTCAACATTTCGAGAGTTTCAACTTTTTAGGAACTCGACGTTGTGCAAAATTGAAAAAAAAAAAACATTATGGGATACATTTTGTGAATTCAACTTTTTAAAAAGTCGCAGTTTTACGACTTTTTAAGTTTTTATTGGTACGATTCCAGGCGTCTGCACTTGGCCTTAAAAGATTAATTAATTCGAAGTCTTCATTTATCACATTTGCCTTTTTTGTTTCTCGCGGGCGTCTCCATTAAAATCGAATTAAGCGATACTTTATCCGGAAGAGCGATAAATGATTTATTAGCAAAATGGACAAATGCAACCAAGAAGACATTATTTTAAGCGAATAATAATAATTTTCTCCAATGTGCTTAGGTAGCGTATGTGAAGGTATGACTGCGTCGTTGTTCTCGTGGTTAGCATGTTCGACCGCGGTCGACGAGGTCCCGGGTTTGAGTCTCAGGTCGGTCCATAACAAGTACTCATTAAGTTTTGCTGACAAGAAATTCTCAGTACAGGACTAAGGAAGCTGGCGGTGCTTCACCCCCGTGCCTCGGAGAGCTCGTAAAGCTGTCGGTCTTGTGCCAGATTTCTCTCTGGTCGTGTCGGATTTTCTCTCTGTCCCATCGGGCTTTGGGACTACAGGAACAGAGAGTGCACCTGGATTTGCGCACACACTTGTGCACTATAACATCTCCCGCGCAGATGGATAATCTATCTGGAGATAGGCCGCCGTAGCCGAAACTCGGTCGGGAGGATTTTATGTGTAGGTGTATGCAGCATTACACACAAATCGGTCGTCGTCATCGGTCATTGGTCGTTCAGGTTCAGTCACTGGCTCTTTCGATATGAGTTCGACGGTCGGAGCGGAGCTATTGGCTAACTAGTGCATACGTGAATGACGCGCACTTTTAGTTCAGTTGCTTTGACGACCTCGCTGGCGCAGTTTTGAGCGCAGTTGTCTTATTAACGAGAGGAGGCCGCGGGTTCGATCCCCGGCAGGATCAATTTGGGAATTTATAATTTCTGAATTTTCCCTGGTCTGGCCTGGTGGGAGGATTCGGCTGTGGCTAGTTACCACCCTACAAGCAAAGACGTCCCGCTAAGTGATTAAGCGTTCCGGTACGATGCCGTGTAATATCCGATTAGGTATACGCCTAATCGGAGTAGTACCTAGTAGTAAGTAGCGTTAATTTTTTTAGGTCAGACGATCTCTAACTTAGTATCTATGGAACTGGATCAATATAATCTATTGTATCTTGTTTTCTCAGAAAATCAAATGCGATTAGCCAACTAGCTTTGAGCTCTATAAAATATGGATTTACAACAAAACAAAATACATAATTCATGGCTATATTTAGGTAAAGTCTACACGTGCAAAAAGGGAACGGGTCTCTGTTAGTTTAAAGCAATAAAAATCATATTTTATTTACGAGACTGCAAACATTAGTAATTATTTACTGAGAAACGCTCCACTCCATCGTACGGTGAGATGAGTACAGTAAATAATTAATTCTAGTAAATCGTACGGTTCAAAGTGAATCGTAAAAGCGTTCTTTCTATTTTGCTTTTTATTAAGTAAATACCTACTAGACGAGGCCCACTGGAAAATGTTTTTGAAATTCCCACAGGAACTCATTAATTTTCCGGGATAAAAAGTAGTCTATTTCACTCTCCAGGTCCTCAACTAAATGTGAAATTGTGTTTGTTTGTTGGTATGTTGGTTTATTGGTTTGTCCTTCAATCACGCCGCAACAGAGCAACGGATTGACGTAATTTTTTGCATGGGTATAGTTAAAGACCTGGAGAGTGAGTCCTTAATTTTCTGGAATAAAAAGTAGCCTACTACTTTTTATTCCGGAAAAGTAAGGAGTTCCCGTGGGAATTTCAAAAAAACATATTGCACGTGGACTAAGTCGCGGGCATCAGCTAGTAAGTGAATATATTGAATTGAAAAAACAACCTTAAGTATTTACCATTTAAACCAGTCAGGCCCATGTCGAGCGGAGCCCGCATCCATTATGCCGGTTAATAAATGATCAGCAGAATCAAGTGTATAGGCAGATTAATATATGTATATGTCACCGTAAAATTATAAAAACCGTTACCTACCTAACGCTTTTTATCTCGTTAGATTGTAAACTATCGAAAGATTGTGAACCGTAACAACTGCTTACAATTGAACGCATTATTTTTCGGTAGATTGTAATCTGTCAGATATATTAACCCGATAGAACCTAAGTGCCCAGCTTGCGGCCGGGCACTACCCTAACCTAACCTGCAAGAAAGAGAAGAAAAAGTAAATACAATGAATATTTCAAAAATTGACTCTCAGAACATTGAACGGTTCACAATCTGTCGACAGTTTACAATCTAATCGAGAAAAAAAGCGTTAGATTGCAATCTGACGGTTTTCACAATCTTACGGTGACATAATATAGACTACTAAAAAACAATCCCAGAACATAATATTATGTAACCACCTGTCATTGGCAAAGTGCATTGTGCTGGTGTGGCACTAATAAAGGCCATAAAACAAAATAAGAAGATAATATGTAACTCATGTTGGTTTTGCTTCAATTTATCATCGGGTTCTATCATTCTCCATACTAATAATTTTCAATATCTTCTTCTTGTATCCTGGGATTATTTTCCGCACTTGAACGTAGGCGACCGCTGTGCGTGCAATTTTCAATATGCCAAAGTGTGTCTGTTTGTCCTTTAAGCTTTTATTGCAAATTGAGGCTCGCGACTTCGTCCGCGTGATTTAAGTTTTTATAATTATTCTCACAGGAACTCCTGAATTTACCGGGACAGAAAGTAGCCTATATCACTCTTCAGGTCCCCATCTATACCCATAAAAAAATCACGTCGATCCGTTGCTCTCTAGCGGCGTGATTGAAGGACGAACCAACAGAGAAACACCTTTTCGCATGTTTAAAAATATTAGTATGATAAAAGATAGAACTTTTATATCTACTTTTAAATACTTTTAAATCTCAAAAAAAAAACTTTGGGATTTCCAGACATTATTTTTAAATTTCCAAGTACCCACGTGGTAGTCGCGGTCACAAGTTGCACCATAAGTTGTGGGAAGTTATTAGTAGATATGAGTTATGTAGGTATTTTCATCCTGTACCTAACGCGAGTCTGAAATGTTAATTTTGTGTGTTTTAATATTATTCTGACGTTCATCCGAGTTTCTTAATGAGCCGTCAGAGGCTTGAGTGACGTTTCAACAGACGTTCAATTTAGATGATATTTGGTTTTAATTTTACTTACATAATTGGATATTTGACAACGATTCAAATGAATTTAAAAAAAAGTCCCAAAAGTCGTAATATCCACGTACCCTGTTGGTTTTATGTTTGAACTATCGATTAAAGTGAAAAAGTTTGCAATTCATTAGGATTTAGGCCATTAATGTTCTCAAATTTTCTAATCGCAAAATAATGGTGTGTTTTAATCTGAATCTTAATCATTGATATGCTGA
Source organism: Erebia aethiops (assembly GCA_923060345.2). Classification (NCBI taxonomy): domain Eukaryota; kingdom Metazoa; phylum Arthropoda; class Insecta; order Lepidoptera; family Nymphalidae; genus Erebia; species Erebia aethiops. Next base: position 13,750,101 of record OV281081.1, on the reverse strand, counting down.
AATTGGTATTTGGTATTGCATAGGTACGGTTGAAGGACCTGGAGAGTGACGTGGACTTCTTTTATCCCGGAATATCAAACAGTTCCCCACGGATTATTAAACCTAAATCCACGCAGAAAAGTCACGGGCATCATCTAGGATCTGGACAATGTTCTGCTCTATCAATTATTATTCATCACTCATGATTGACGGAAAAAACCGATGCAACAGCTGATATGTTTTAGATTCTACTTACTGTCTAGTAATTATTTCTTCCTTTCATCAAATTAATTTAAAATTCCTATAATTATAGTAGGGGAGCCCAAGAGGGGATTTTTTTAATTAACTCCAGCGCGTCAGATACTGGTAGCGTATACGCACCACGTGGCTCTGTTATCGGATGTATGTTATAGCTTCATGTTCCAAAGGTGCTGACCCATAGTCTGACGATTATCTCGAGGAATTTTCTTAACCCTATCATTTGAAAAAAAACCTGTAGACGCTCCCCCCACCAGTGAAGGAACATATAATATCATAATATAATTTTTTTTCTTTCAACATCTAATCTTCAAAATCACGATGCTCGAGTAAATCCACATTTAGCATCATGGGCTCCCCTATCATTAGGTATGTATTCAAAATAGATTTTAATTAAGTTTTAATTCAGTAAGTTGTGAATTAAAGTTTCTATGTACGCGTGTAGGTATTATACAGTATTTTCCTCGGTCGAGTTACATTTTCCGTTTGGCTGGGATGTATAGAGAGCTTATACAACGTATATAATTACGCGCTTACTCTATTCAAGTACCCGTCGTCAGTTTTCTATATAGTAATGAAAGACTTTTCTATTTATATCGAAAATACTTGCCTCAGACCCTCGGTACAAAAACGTTATGTCTAGGTTTTAATGTTAACATTTATTGCGACTACTTTTCTGTTGATGTAATGAAAATATAAAATGTCAGCTATTTAATATAAATGATGCTAGTTTATTTTATTTTTAACCGAGTTCCTAAAAGGAGGAAAATCTCATTCTAGACGAGTATTTATTACTTTATTAGGTACAAGTTAGCCTTTGACTATAGACTCTCACCTGGATGGTGAGTGATGATGATGCAATCAAGTATCTAAGATGGTGGCTAACTATGTTAGCTATGTTATTCCCCTAATTGCTTCTCCACACGGAATCGAACCGAGATGCAAAGTCGCTTGGCGGCTTTTATGCCGGTGAGCAGTGACGTGCACAGCATTTGGAGCTAGGGTAAGCATTAGTGAGTCAGCTTACCTATTTACTGACTGTCTTGATGAAAAATGAGCATTGAGGTATTTTTACTTAGGTAAGCACTGCTATTATGCCTCTATGAACTGCACGCCACTGCCGGTGAGGTGGTAAATTCTTACTAAAAACCAGTAGAAATAGCAATATAACACTAGTTTTTGCCCTCGACTTCGTCCACGTGGAATTAGGTTCTTAAAAAAAATTCCTAAAAGCTGAAAAATATAAACTTCATATAACTTGAACCCCTTAATTAACCTTCTTGGGGGGTGGAATTTCGAAAATTCTTTCCTTAGTATACCTCTAAGAGTGTTCAAGGAATATTCTCTCAAAATTTCAAATTTCTACGTTCAGCTATTTGGGCTGTAGGTTGTCTGTCAGTCACTCACCACAAAGCTATTTATATAGTTTTTGATAATCGAAGTTTTGAATTACTTAGAATTTATGGTTTAATAAACACTAGCTAATGATTTAGGTTCCAATAATCCTTGGTTTCGACTTAGAGCGTCGAACGCGACATAACTAGTGAAAAATACAAAACTGCTTTTAAAATACTTTTAAAAATACAAAACAGCTTTTTTTCAGCTTATGGCGATTTTGACCTCGAACTTCGAAGGACTATTTTTTGGTTTTGGTGTATAAGGATAAATTTGAGCTCAAAACTGTCCTGTAACTGGCCCATCTATTGAACCGATGTTGATGAAATTTGGTTTGATGGTTTGACGGGAATCAAAAACCTTAAATCCACACGTACGAAGTCGCGGGCTTCATCTAGTAACTTATAAAACAGGATGGTGATAATCGGCAGTGGTGACCGCTGTTATAGGCGGGAGCTACCGAATTCGAGCTCGGGTAGGTCAATTTCGGAATTTGTAATATCTGGTCCGGTGGGAGGCTTCAGCCATGGCTAGTTACCACCCTGCTGTCAAAGACGTGCTGCCAAGCAATTTAGCGTTCCAGTACGAGGCCGTGTAGAGTTTCTACACGATAAGGATGTTGGGTTTAATATAACTGTCGTACCCCTAACACGTTAGCCCGCTACAATGTTCGACTGCATCATCGCTTACCACTAGGAGGGATCGCAGTCAAGGGCAACTTGTGGATTAAAAAAATATTGATATAGACTCGCTTAAGTTGCGAGGTAGAGAGACGAGTGGCCGAGAGAGCCGCGGGGCAATCGTTTTATTTGTGCCATCCCGTTGTTTTGTATTTTTGTCATCAATACACGGATGCCCTTGAAGCCTTTTTCAGGTCACCGTTGCTGAAACATACCCCATTTTTTACAAGCTTTTATTTGCTATATATTCGTTCAGATCAAAGTTGCAAACAGTTATCCCCAACCTGAAATTTTGCAGACCTGCACGTTTAGTTTGGATGACAATGCATGGTTAACTAAGTGACGTCATTCTAAATCCAATATGGCGGAGTCCCAAAGATGTCGGACTTATTTTATACGAACGATCTTAGTTTGCTGGTAAGAATACTAAAATAAACTACACTAGTTACACTAAATTCAATATGGCGGACAATAAAAGCTTATTTTTAAAAATGTTGTTTAGTCATTTATTATATTCGCATGTTTTTGGAGAACGTTTTCGTCAAAATAACGGGAAATATAACAGGAATCTTTACGATAATGGTTAAATGGGTGTATGTCAAGATCTTTTAGTCTAAAAAAAAGTTTTAGATATCGTCCTCCTAAGGCGTTCACTTTGAAGATACTGTGTAAGTGTAGGTACATAACATACAAAATTAGAATATTGAGAGGTAAAATACAACAATAAAACCGGAAAAAGCTAAACATACAATTATCAGACCGAAAAAGCTCATACACAATTGATACTTGAGTGTGTTTACGTCTCCCTATACAATAAGCATGGGACTATCAGACAGGGAATCGGTCGATGACTCTCGTCTCATTAACTTTCCCAATAAAATAATTGAGAGATTCTATTGCGGGGATGAAGCAGGGCGGGCGGCGGGGCGCCCGGGACGTCAGTGATCGGCCGCCCGCCCTGGCGCCTGCACGGGTCTGCCCGCCCTGCGTTGTGCGAACCGTCGTGTGTGATACCAGGACGACATAACCTCTCAGTGTTCTACTTGTATCATCCCTCGTGTGGGTGCGTTATCGCCCCAAACATGATACGTTTGTGCTTTAACATCCGATCGCTTCTGATCTCCCAGTGAAACGTGTGCTTTACCTTCCACACTTTGACAGATAACATCTACTAAAGCGCTTCTTGCGAAATCAATCCGTCATCCTGTCAATGGAAGACGTCGATGCTCCATCGACTTTGGTCCGTCAGATCTCTTTGTATACCGAAAACTGTTATTGAGTCTTCTCGAATTACATAATGGATGAAATTTACCTACTGCAGATTTTACTACAGCGATCTATATTAGAAAACAACGCCTGGCCCAGCGCCTCACGTTTGGAGCTAGGTGTATATTAACTTGACACTTTAACAAACATATTAATATTTACGATGAATGGCATTCTTAGAAACCAATTTTCTACACGTTTTTGATGTCAAAAAAACTTAGTGTAGGAATATTAAACTAATATTATCAAATCAAGCCATAAATGCGTACAGCATAGAAATTGTAGACCTTAGCATAAGCACATTTTTAAATGAATCTATAAACGTCGAGTATGTACTATGTAACTTACGCACGCATTTAGGTAAAGTTCGCGCGCCAGTTGAATGCAGAGCTAATGTATGGGGACACATACAAAAGCTCTGCATTCAACTCGCGCGCGTACTGTAATAGATAAGCCCGTTTATCAATGGAATTTGTTTTTAACTTCTAAGTCACGTTTTGTATTAGGGCAGAAGAAAAGCTAGGAGTCAGAAGAGTGATGTGGCAATTTGTCTACCTCGGCGTAATAAAGTGCGCCTTTATATATTTCTATATTTCCTCTGTCGGCTTAACCGTAATTGCGTTTGTCCATAGATTTAGTTTGTCAGTCTGTTTGTGGAGGCAACGTCTCGATACTCACCTCCCTACCGAGTCTAATTTACCTACTCAGATATTCAATATCTGAGTAGGTAAATGAATATTAATCGACATCTGGAGCAATATAAGCGGTTTACGCTTAAAATTTAATATAATGGGCCGAAGATTAAAACTTATTGGAGTTGAAATTTCTTGATTACTCCCAAAGATCTGTGCCTCGAAAGTTTTTGTATGTACCTAATATTATATTTGGTGGGAACAAAATACGGGTCCGAGGTTGCTAATAAGTACAGCTACCTTTTTTACAAACTATTGAATTGATTGGAATTGAGTTTCTAAAATGTCCCGTGCGAATTTCTGTAAATTTCGGAACCCTTATACATTTATACTTTGTATAAAATCGTTTAAACATCCTTTGTTAAAGTCATATAAGCATTAGCTAGAAACAGGTTATCAAGTATTAGTTTTAAGCATTGACTTGATAGACTTGAGAACGTGTTTCTAGCAAAATGTTGGTTTATTAATACGGGCATTGGAGTCGGATGTTTAGATGCTGACGACACTGGGCTATACAAAACTCTTGGCGAAACCAATAAAAGAAAAAGTAGTACATTTGGCAATACCGTACCTGTTATTTTGTACCTAAATTTCCTACTATTTAGTACTCTGAGCTTTCACTAGACATCAAATATGATTGTTATCATCATTATTCAACCTATTATTATAGAAATTAGAAACCAACATAAAATCGATAGGTATGAGACACCTACAGAGTATTAGGTGAAGCTCGTAACAGAGTCAGTCGGTCGGATGAATTTCTATGACAGCACTCCCCACCTTGCTTTGACAGACTATTAATAACTCTCTTTTGAAGCAAGCTTTAAACTTGTGCAAAAAATACAGGGGATAGAAAAGGCTTTATGAAAATGCCAAACTCTGCATCGATAATCCACAGCCATTTATAAAGCTTATACAATTATTAAAGTTGCATAGAAGCGTTGCTTTTCTATACTAGCTAAAAGCTTGCATTACTTCGTCCACATGGTATTTGGCTTTGATTTTATTATTGGTCTGAGGTTTTTATTTATTTATTCAAACTCCAAAAAAAGGGTTGAAAAAAAGAAGAACATCAAAGAAATTGCAGGCAAAGTATATTAATTAAGCGGCTTAAAATGCTTTCTTAGTGTGGGTTTTTATTTTTAACATTTATCATTCTATAATACAAGAATTTGTATCTCTATAATACAGTCTACATGCAAACTCTTATAATCTTACCGCTTTCCTTATGATTCCCGCGATTTCGTCTTCGTGGATTAAGATTTTTGATTCCCACGAGAACTTTTTAATTTTCCGGGATAAAAAGTAGCCTATGTCCTTCGAGGGGATATAACCTACCCCTGTACCAAATTTCATCAAAATTAGTTGAGCAGATAGGCTCTGAAAGCGTAGCAGACAGACATGCACACTTTCGCATTTATAATATTAGTATGGACTTATAATGATTTAAGACGCCCTGGCCCCTTATTTAATAAAATTTACAATCAAAATTGAACGACTCATCTCACACAGAAATATCGTACAATTTAAAAATTATACTAAATTAAATTAGACTTTTTTACTTTGACGGATTGTAATTTTTATTAAAAAGGAAGCCTGGTTGGCTGATTACTTACTTCAAGTTTTTGTTAAGTATCTATCGGTACTCTTTTATGGTCTTGTGGTTAGAGTGAGCAATTTTCCACACTTACCCAAATAAATATAAGCCAAAATATGGATATAAAAATGGGAGTGCCGTTTTAATTCAACATAAATATCTATATGATTTTGCCAAGTCACGTTCTATTATGTTAAGCCAACCTTATCTATATGCCCTCAGATGTTTTACACAAAATGTTTTCTAACGGTGAAATACTCGATTCTAAATACCGTATGTTTTGCCTTCACAACCGTCTCGTGTAAGTATAGATATAAAGAACAAAGAAGAAGAAGAAACTTTCAAGTAGAGTCCCGACTCACTCACTGACTGATTCATCAACGCCCAGCCCAGACTCGAGCTGAAATTTTTTACAGAGGTTCACTTTGCAATGTAGACAAGGAATAACGTCGGATTAGGATAGAAGCAGGCGTTGCTGAAGTCCGTGATATTGTGTAAGGAACATATAAGCGCCTAATTCACTCCGACACTGGAGCATCCTCAGAAGATATCGACTCGACAATGCATGATTGTGAAGTACCTATCTTGCATCGCCGGTGTGAAATGTACGTTGAGAGTCAATGGAAGATTTTTGTGGTGTGGTGTGGTTGCGGTGCAAATTGCTGGCTTATTGGGCGGTGCATATTTATTGGTTTGAACTACCAACTGAATTACATGTAGAAGGTATACAAAATGTTAAATGGCTTGGACACAAGGAGTCCCTAGAGCACCGAAGACGTTAGTTCTCTTTGTGTGTCCTATCGTCTCTGCAATGGGGAGTTACTTAATCTAATACCACCTTCCGTGTTCTTCAGTCGCACCCTCCGTCGCAGAAACAAATTTCATCCTCACCAATTGGATGCCTGGTTTTCTTCCACCTCCCGTTATTTCAGGTCATTTCTGCTACCTGCAAATTATGGAACCAGCCTCCATCTTTGTACCACATAGATTTATCCATTTTAGCGGATTATAGCGAATTGAGCTTCTTGTTCCTTGATTAACGCCGGATTTTACTGAATTTCCACGTGAGCGAAACCGATTATCATGAAAATTTTATAAATAAAAATCATAAAATATTTTTTCTCGGAAAAAAATTCGTAAAACGAAATGATAGGCTGTTTAACGAGGCGGTAAACTTATTAATTCTAAACTCCGCGGGCGGTAATTATTTAAATAAAAAATATACCCTTTAGAGGCTTTCACGGGGGACTACATTTTTACCATTCACATTTTAACCGTGGAAAATCAGCTTATATATACATTTTTTTTTCTAGTAATACTAATGTGCGTCTAATGCGTAAGCCAGTCAGTGTGTTTGTTAACTTTTTACGGCTTAAAACCGCCAACACGATCTTGTTGAGGTTTGGTGCAGACCTTCATTCTGGAGATAGGTTATTAAAATAATGAACTTTATAAATACAAAGTTGCATTGCGGAATTTTGTCGTTGCAATTATAATTTGTATGACGATTGGCAACTAGCCTACATTGATATTGCAACTAATTTGTATTCTGTCAATTATTTTGGTTTTTTAAAAGTGAGTATTTACTCACTTTAAGAATTTGCTTTCAGCATTTGCTGAGTTTCTTGCTAGCTCATCTCGGTAGAATTGCTTTCCGAACGGATGGCTTGACATGTCATGGCTTGTGTATGAATAAATATTTTTAACTAACTCATGGCCGTAAGTTTGCGTGGATTTAACTCTGATTTCTATTCTCTATGTCACTCTTTTTCACACAGGTCTTTTTACTATAATCCATGTATAAAAATCACGTCGACCCGTTACTCCGTTGAGGCGTGATTGAAGGACAAACCATACAACAAACACAGATTCGCATTTCTAATATCCAGTACGATTTGACTAAGTACTTGCACCATATTACGCTACGTTTATTACGAAAATTTCAGAAATTAATGTCACAAATTCATTTAATATTATGTTCTAGCAATTTAAGATTGCCGTACATTCCTGTCGCACAAAGCCGGAAGCAAACAAAACGGGAGGGGAGCAGATTTAATCTGCGGAATCCCGGCTTAATGTTATACAATAAGGCGTACCTACTCCCGTGTTGTGTGCCTACCACTCATGTAGGATTTAGGATCTTCAAATCTGTACCCAATTTAACTGATACATTGTTAGTCGTTAAAGTCCCACACACTTGTAGTGGATAAAAAAAACTTATCTAGCCCGGTGTCCAAACTTGGAACTAATTTTTATGCCTGCTTAGTTTTTATTTTTCATAGATGCTTGAGACGCTGTCACCGGGTCAGATAAGTTTGTGGGGTTATACCTAAAATTATACCAACAGTTGGTTCGGGTCATAATAATACCAAAATATTTTTTTAAATATTTATTAATAATATTTCACTTCTATCGGCAGTCCCTATGATTGCCATTTTTTTCGCATTTACCTAAATATCACTGCTTTAATGGTGAAACAAATGCATAGTATTATCGTGAAGAAACCTGCAATATTTCTCTATAAAGTTCTTACAAGTATTTGAGTCTGTGAGCCATACCATCAGCGTAGTAGACTATGACCTACTCTAATCCTTCTCATTATTACCCGAGCTCAGTAGTGGGCCCAGAGCCGATGGTAGGTTCTGGTGATGATAACGAAACCTATTAAGGATTTAATTTATTCAGTATTTAAGGTTATTTTATAATTACAACGCTTTCAAAAATAACATTGCTGCAAACAAATGACGCGTTTGACCATCGCAGCTGTACCAATATTGTTTGGTGGCGTATTGAGCAAATAGTGCGCGAAAATATGTTGTTATTGTACGACCAGTGTCCAGTATTCACATTATATCGATTTCTATTACTTTTAAACGGTGATTAACTTTTTTTTCATTTAATATTTTGGTTTTCCAATATATAGAGAACAACACAAGAGTTTTCATTATAACAATCGCATGATGATGCCCGCGACTTCGTCCGCGTGGATAAAGGCTTTTTGATTCCCGCGGGAACTCTTGAATTTTCCGGGATAAAAAGATACAACCTATGTAACCTGTACCAAATTTCATCAAAATCTGTTGTACAGATGGGCCGTGAAAGCTGAGCAGACAGACAGACACACTTTCGCATTTATAATTGACCGAGCGAAGCGAAGGTCTCTGAATCTACTTGAGTGAATTTGCACTTGTCCGTCCGTCCGTCCGTCTGTCAGAGCATTATAACTTCTGAATTACTGAACGTAATTACTTCAGCTTTTAATATAATATGTAAACCAATGGCCTCCAGCCGAATATGGCTTAAAAAGAGTTATAAAAATCTTTTCACACCACATGCTCGACAATGCCGAATTATATGTCATGTAAACCTTACCGAAAGCAAGACATTATATCTCTTGGCTTTAGCCGGGTTATAATGTTCTATTGAATTTCATTATAACCCGCTGGTCAATAATGTGATTTTCACTGTCATAATTCTTATTGCAGTGTCGATAAAGTCTAATTTCGCTAAACAGAATGTGTTCTCAGCGGGCGCGGCCAACTCGATTTTCTAAAACCGAAGCCGTGGCCCACTAGATTCGCACTGAGACGAACTTCATTTGTTTGTCAAATCGAGTAGGCCACGCCAGCTGAAAGAAGTGGCTATATAGGCCGTGGCCCACTAGATTCGCACTGGGACGAACTTCGTTTGTTTGTCAAATCGAGTAGGCCACGCCAGCTGGAAGAATGTGCTATAGCCGTAGCTAGTAGTACCTTTAGAAGATTCTATCACAACTCAAATAAACTCTAGCTCAAACGTATCAAACTCGATAAACGTAACAAATAAAAATATAACGTTATCTTTCCTTATTCTTTGGACTAATGTCTCCAATATCAATTTGCACTTTTAATTTGCTGTAATAAACACTATCTACTAAGCCTGGTTTTTATTGTCTCGCATAAAGTGAGAAAAGTAGAGTATACACCACGGGGATAAAACTGTTTTTTTCTTGGGCGCTTGAATCCCTCACTGCACTCAGGACTCAATATTAATTCCCTCGCTTTGCTCGGGAATTAACTTATAACACCCTCGCTGCGCTCGGGAGTTAAATTTGGAGTCCTTCGTTACGTTCAGGATTCAATGTAGCGCCCGTGACATAAAACAGTGCTTTATCCCCTTGGTGTATAATCTACTATTATTTGAGGGGGGCTCTCATAGAAGCGAATGCGAAGTAAAATATTTATTATAGCGTTACATAGGGTTGCGGTATATCATTTTAAAAAGATAATTAGGAATAGAGCCCAAAAATATAATTTTTTTAATTTTTCCCCTAAAATTGACGAAATGGGGGGCTTTCAAAGTGGAGATTTTCTACGTCCAAAGTTGACCTCAGAACTCTAAATTTTCTGAAAGGCTGAGCCTGAAACTTGATCAATTATTTGAATTATATCCTGTACTTGAACAACAAATACTAAAATTAGATAAATTGTGGAAATAAATGTTTTTTCTTTCTTTCTTTCAAATATTGTAAGGAAACGAAACTATTTAGGTAATTAATGAGCTTCAGTATTTTAACAGAACTTCACAATGATGTCAATAGGCGCCGCGTGGTCTCAGTTCGGGGCGAACCACTAGTATTAGTATGGATTAAAAGATAGGGATAAAAAGTAGACTCTATTGTCACCCTCCATGTCCTCAACTATAACTATGTGAAAACGCACAACGGACGCCTGCGTCCAAGTGCGGAGAATAATCCCGTACTACAAAGAATAATGCAAAAAATCACGTCGATCCGTTACTCTGTTGTAGCGTGTTTTAAGGACAAACCAACAAACAAACACACTTTCGCATTTATAATATTAGTATGATTGAAATGAGATCACTGGACGAGCTACCCCGTTCTGGCTCTGCGGATTTGTTTTCAAACGTTTCAAACAAAGTTGAGTTATATGAAATATTACGTATGTGTAAATATACAACTTTGTATGAACGTAATAAAAATGTCGGCATTCGCCTTTGTGGTGATATTTTCACTCCGCGAATTCCGCTAATGAAATAGGTGTGTCGAGGGTTTAAACTAGCGAGCGAAATGCCGGATTTATACAACAGTGCGGGAAAATGCTTACTAAATGTAATTAAATAGCTGCTTTTGCTCATCTTTGCACGCTTTTAAAGCTTTCTGACACTTGGAAGTGGAATACCAGGCATACCTCCATGCCTGGTTCAGTGTACGAGTGTGCATCTCCGATTCGCATCGAAGAAGAAGAAGGAACTAGGTGATGCCTGGTTCTGTCTTATTCATATTCTCTTCGTCGTTCATTCTTCGCCATGAAAATCTTAATCACATTTCATGATTTTTCCTTCTCTCTCTCTGCGTCGTGTTCCTCATTACTGAGGGTCGTGACCCCTTTCCATTAATCAAATAATGGTAAGAATTTTCTTGGGATACTAATGACGTATGCGGAAGGACGTGGGTTCCCACTTCCCACGTCCTTCCGCATACGACTCGACTGAGAGTATTTAAACTCTTAACGATTATTATCAGATGTTGGTGATAATAACCGGGACCGACGGCTTAACGTGCTCTCCGAGGCACGGAGGAAACGAAAAGGCCAAATTTGAACCTCCAAATTCGGTCACCCATCCAGTCTTGGGATGACCGGACTTAGGTCAACGTTGCTTAACAATCGCAACCAACGGATATGCGTTGTCACTACTGCGCCACTCGTCCCTCGTGATTTTTCCTTTACAGTCCTAATTTGACGTGATGCGTGGAAAAATGATAGTAGGTAATCCAAGACAATGAAACATTATTGTGGGGGACGTAACGTGTCTGAGAAGACAAGGATGAGCTGAATTAAGTAGGGTCGTACGAAGCGATAGAGATAAGAGTCACAATATTACCGAGGCTTGTACTAATTCGTTTGGATTAAGGAACTCTAAGATTTGTTAATACGTTTTAATATATTTATGTACTTATTCTTATTATTATCGTCGTTCATTCGTAAGTAGGCAACAAACATTAAAATAAAAAGGCGCGTGTTTTCGTTGGACACCTCGTAAGAACCTAACTTTCACTATTCTGTTTAAAAAATAAACAATTTTCGTGATTGGTTTTCGAACCTAAATAAAACAATCAATTATAAAATGTGTTATAAATTGTAAAAGTTAATCTAACTTAAATAATTACATTGCTGCTCAGTCTCTCTCCATTTATAACAGAAGTGGAGAGACTGAGTTAAACAGTTAAATCGAACAAAAAGAAGTATTTTCTAAGAACTCGATTTAAAAATATACTCGTTTAACAACTGTGTGACCTTATGCTTATAAAAATCTGTGATTATGAGTTTAATCAAAATCCATTTAAAAATAAAATAAAATAAAATGAGCCTTTATTGCAGTACTGTACAGTTTTACTAATTCTAACTTAAAATATAACACTTAAATTATAATGATAATTGCTCTGCGTGTCCTTCGACATAGGCCTCCTCTAAATTTTTCCAGGCATTTCTATTTTTGGCTAACCTTGTCCACATACTACCAATCAAGTTTCTTATATCATCCTCCCATCTTTTAAATTGTCTGCCTCTTCTTCGTTTTTTGTTCCTGGGGTACCACTCTAAAACTTTTTTGGTCCACTTCTCCGCATTTTCTCTTATCATATGACCTGCCCATCTCCATTTTTGTCGTTTGACTACTCTTTCAACACTTTTAAAATTTACTTTTCTTTTAATGTCTTCTAGCTTTATTCTGTCTCGTAGTCTTACACCTAAAACACTTCTTTCCATAGAGTTTTGGCAAGTTCTTAATGTTGTGAGGTTTTTCTCTGTAAGCGCCCAGGTTTGTGACCCATAAGTTAGACATGGTAGGATGCAGGTATTGAAAACTTTCCTCTTGTTCTTGATGGGCATGTATTTGTTTTTCATCACTTCGCTGAGCGACCAATATCGTTTCCAGGAGTTTGTCACCCTTCTGTCGATTTCTTTTGTCATACAGTCCTTGGTTGACAATAAATGCCCCAGGTAAACATAATCATCGACATACTCAATTGTTTCACCATCTACTTTGATTTGTGTTTTGTCAGAGTTTGTCATTATCTTGGTTTTGCTAGTATTCATCGTGAGTCCTACTTTGGCGCTTTCATCTGACAACTGCTGCAGCATGTGTTCTAATTTTCTTGGACATTCTGAAAATATTATCAAGTCGTCTGCAAATCGTAGATGGTTGAGGTTTTCGCCATTTATATTGAGACCCTCGTTTTCCCATTCAAGATTCCTGAATATCATTTCTAATACAGCCGAGAACAGTTTGGGAGATATCGGATCTCCCTGCCTGACTCCCCTTTCTATTGGAAACTCTTCACTTGTTTTATCCAATTTAACACAAGCTGTACAGTTGGAATATATTTTCTTCAAAATGTTTATTATTTTTCCATGTACACCCTGTGCTCTGAGGCATTTCCATATTGCATGGTGTTCTAAAGAGTCGAAAGCTTTGTTGTAGTCTACAAAACCTAGATAATATACACAATTATATTCCTTGTATTTTTCTAGTATTTGTTTTACTGTGTATAAATGATCTACGGTCGAGAATTTCGCTCTGAAGCCTGCCTGCTCTTTGGGTTGATTTTCGTCTAGAATCTTAGAGACTCTAGATAATAATATCTTCGAGAATATCTTATATATGTTAGACATTAAACTTATCGGTCTATAGTTCCCAATATCATTTTTATCGCCTTTTTTATAAATCAATGTTATAGTTGACTTTGTCCAATCTACTGGAATGATCTCCGTCTGTAATATCTGGTTAAAGATTTCTGTTAGTTTTGGTGCAATTACAGGTGAGGTTGCTTTAAGCATCTCATTTGATATTTGGTCCGGTCCTGGTGCTTTGTCGTTTTTCTGTGATTTTATAGCTGAAATGGTTTCACTAAGTAAAATTTCAGGTAGAGGATCGTCGTTTATGTAAATGTTTTCATCGCTGTTAATTTTCTCAGCAGAATTGTGAGCGCCTGTAGTTCTTCTGTAAAGATTACGGTAAAACTGCGCAGCGATTTTTATTATTTCATCTCTGTTTTTGGTTATTTTATTGTTTGAGTTATTCAGATGAAGCATCCAGTCCTTTTTGTTTTTTAGACTTTTTAAAGCCTTTTTTACACCTCCCGTTTTAATAATATGATCTTGAATAGTTTCATTTCTCTTTCGAGTTATGTCTTCACGTATTTGATCTCTAATTTTTTTACTCAGTTCCACGATTTTACTTCTGGTTTCTTTATCTTTTTTCGATGCAATCAATTGTTTTCTTTGTTGTATCAATTTCTCACTTTCTTCTGAAAGGGTCTTGTTTTCGGATTTACATTTCCTAGTTTCCCTTATAAGGTTTGATATTAGTGAATTATATTTATCTTCAATACTATCCTGCATTGTTTCTTCTTGGTTTAGGGCTATGGACAAATTATATTGTAGCTTTTCATTGTTGTCTATCATGGGTAATTGCTTGTTAGTTTTATAATTTCTTCGTGATTTCTTCGGTGGGACTATTTGTAAAGAGGCTCTTACCATCCTATGGTCGGTGTTGAAATTAAATTGATTCAGGACATGTGTGTTTGAAAAACGTCTTGCTCTGTTAGTCATAATGAAATCAATTTCGTTTTTATGTGTTCCACCAGGTGAAACCCAGGTCCATTTTTTATTAGGTTTTCTTTTGTATCGACTGTTGAGTATAGTAAGTTTATTTTGTAATGCAAAATTGACTAATCTGTTACCATTCTTACTGCGTGTTCCATGGCTCGAGTATCGTATTATGTGTTCTTCACCAGATTTACGCTGTCCTATTTTGCCATTAAAATCACCCATCACTATAACATTCCTGTTCATATAGTGATTGATATATTGTAATTTTTCAAAGAAATCTTCTATTTTCAAATTATCTTCTTTTCTAGTAGGTTCAGTGGGGGCATATACTTGTATGATGGTCCATGTTTCATCCTTTATTGATGTTGGTAGTTTAATGTTTAAGATAGCTATTCTTTCGGATATTCCAATTATTTCTTCTATTTTTGTGGATAAATATTTTTTAATCAGAAAACCAACTCCGTAAAGGCCTGGTGTTTCTCCTATATGATAAAGAAGGTAGTTGTCATATTCTTCTATACGTTCCCCCATTCTACGCACTTCGCTTAAGCCAAGAATGTCCCATTTTATATCAGAGAGCGCTTTTTCAAGTTCAAGTAATCTTTCAGGTGAGCTTAGGGAGCGTACATTAAGTGTAGATATATATATATGTTTATGTTTATCTATAGAGTAGTTTTTAATTTCATTTAAATTTAAATTTAGAGGGTGTTGGTCATGTTCCTCCACGATGACCAATCGGCTTGGAGGAGAGTTTTTCGCGTTTTTCTTATATTCGTTTGTTACTAGATCTTGTTTGTTATTCCGGTTGTCGAGTGCGGGTAATTGCTATTTATTTTTATCTGTTGCTTTGCTCAGAGAATTGGACCGAGATCTCATTACATCGAAAGCATTTACTCTGCTAAATTTCGAAACTGGTGTGGTGTCTTTCTCATTTTTGTTTTCAGCGGTATTAGTAGCACTAGTTGGTGTGGGTGGAGCACGCTTTCGTTTCTCCTGACTCTTATTACTCTTTACTATTAGCTTATCGTATTTAATATAAGCGTAGTTTCCTTTTTTTCTTTCTTCTTGCAATTGATTCTGTAGCGAGCGCCTTTTTTCTAACACCTCTTTCGGGAAATCTTCCGTTATATAAACGATTTTTGATTTCTTTTTGTTTTTTAAAATTTCATTTCTCTTCCATGTGCTTACAAGCGTTACAACAATTGGCCGTGCTTTATCGTTGCTAGAAATTTTCTTTCCAACTCGATATGCAGAATTAATTTCATTAATGCTTAGTTCTATCTCTAATTTACTTATTTCCTCTGTGATTTTATTTATTAGTTCTTTATTAGACTTCTCGCGCTCTTCTATTCCAAAAATTATAATATTGTTTTTCTTTCTATCTTTTTCTAACCAAGCTACTTTCTTTTCCAAATAGTTTAATTGACTCTTTAGGTTTTTATTTTCTTCAATAATTGGCTGTAGCTTTTCATCGATTTTTTCTGTTAGTTTAGTTGTAATTTCTGTTGTTTGATTCTCCATTTCGAGTTTTAATTTAAGGAACAATTGTTGTAGGTTGGGATCCATAGTGTATTGCAATGTAAATGTTGACAAACGTATCCAAAGTTACCCACTTCCTGTACAGTACTTCTGGCATATATACTACATCTATGGTAATGTGTTCAACTCTGTGTAAGTTGTCACTCAAAATGTCAACTTATGTCAGAGGCAACTGACAGTAGCGGTGATGACGCTTCTACTTTGAGAATCGTGTTATTTTTAAAGTTGTTTTAATCGAACACAATGTTACTATTATTGGTTAACTTATATTTGTTTTTCAGTGTATTCGCACTTGCACAACTTGTTTCCACAAAAATCACTGTTAAAAAGGTACTTTTAATCACTTTTAATAATTAAACAGTGAGAGCTACTATTCGCGATGTTTACACTTTGACAGCCGGAACCGGAAAAAAATCAAAATCCATTTACTTGTTTCCAACTCTGAAATTGTGCGGCTATAAAGAGAAAAAATAAACAGGCTGACAGAAATATTGGATTTTAATAATTGGTTTCATGTGTCAAATAAAATTCAAGCTACCCTCAACTTTCTCAATTTATTATTTAGCTTCTGGTTGATCGTCGCGGAAAATATCTATTATTGCGTAAAACGTAAATAAATAATAGATAGGTATAAATAACTAAAAGCTCATTCTATATTTCAAGCTAGTTTGAACGAAGTTGTTTTTATTGGAAAACGGCTATTCTCTGGATCTACACATTAATCGAACATTTTTTGTTGCATTTTATATTGGTTTTCTTCGATTTTTGTTTCCATATCGGTCAGGTTGTATTTCTTGAGACGTCAGATAAATAGTTTTGATGTGTGGATTGCTATAATGTCCTCCGAACATTGTGCATACCGAATTACAGCCACTTCGATGAATCTCCAGCGAGATTAGCCACACAAGCGTGTGCGCAAATACAGATGCACTTCATATTCCGTTATTCTCATAGTCCGATGGGAAGGAAAATCTGACACGATCGGAGAGAGATCAGGCGATAGACGAGGCACCGCCAACTTCCTAATTTCGGGCTAGTACTGAAAATTTGTAAATGCAATTGCTATAAGTTATAACACAGCCAATGACACCCAATTTATCAATTTTATTTTACTGTATATCAGGAAGCAAATGTTACTGACAGGCTGATTGGGAAACGGATTTGTACCTCTTTAGCCGCCGGAGAAGGAAACAGTAGATAAACAAATCATGTTTGATTTGAATGCAACATGCAGGCGCTAAGTTAAAACACATCACATGCGCTCTCACGTGAACAGAAATGTACGAAAGAGGCTTGCATTTCTTAAAATGTCTGCTAGGGACGAGTCACACTTGACGACGCTTCGGTTCGAGCCAAGTCTTGGTCAATTACAACGAGAATGTAAATCTCGTTGTAATTACGTAATAGTACAAATTGAAATATTTTTTATTCAAATGAAGTTTAACACGTGCTTTTAGTTTTATTTATTAGGACAGCCAACAGTTGATACCTACCCTAAATACGTTGTTATTATTAATCAAACGCATGTAACAAATATATTATGTTAAATGTACAACCAGAGAAGAACCAGCACTAAACTGCGGTTGCTTAACATGCAGAATACATTTTAGATACCTATAGTCCGTTTATTGGGCAGGCGGAAAAACTGTAAATTTTTATTGCTCATTAACTCGATTATTTTCCACTTATCAACAAACTTTTTAAGTGACTCGTTTTTTTTTTCAACAAAAATCATCAAATGGAACATACTTTCGTGTCCTATGAATACTAAATTGAACTAAACATGCGTGAAACATACGTGAACTAAATTTCATCTACCCTGGAAACTTGACTAGGTATAGGAACCGACGCCACGTCGAGTGATACGCCATTTTATTTGGTTTGCTCGTTGAGAGTAGTATGTTTCTACGTTTACACTAAAAAATTTCTTGCGAAAAAATTGCAAGTTTCTTCCGCGTTGAATCCCGAAATTTCGAAAGATTTTTTCTGGATGTTATAAGTTATTTTTATTGATGTATTCAGAGAGTTATCCAGATATTTGTCAGCTAACAAACTCCACTTTTTGAGAAAACTATAAGAAAAAACTGTCTTCTAATCTAAATGAAAAATAACAATATTGACATACTAATACAATTTTACAAATTGTAGAGATGATGCAATAAGATAATCTGCAATACAGTTCCGCCCGACCCGTCGCGGTCCGGTTTATGTGGATCGTGGCTAAGACTCGCATTATGAGAAAACCCTCGGCTTGAGACATGTAGGGATTACTCCGAAACCCCTTTTGTTCTCGCGGGCTTTGTGTTGCTCCTAATGAACATTACTATTTATTGTTTAGCTTTTATTGAGATTGTTCTACTTGGAACTGGGAGTACGAATGTCTGATTGAGAAGCGCTGGAGTGTGGGCCTGAATAAATTGCCTGCTTTTCAAACTGTAAATTGAGATCTCAATACGCCATTGTTTTTCTCTTAATTAATTGCTAACATACATTTTAGTATCACAATAATATGTACAGTTTGTCTAACACACCTCCAATGTGTTGTCGTTTCTGGATGTGGTCATTATTGCTGGACCGTTACTGAGCGGAGTCTCTTGTCAGAGTAATAAGGGTCGTAGTGGCTATAGTCCACCACGCCGGTCATCCGAAAGTACAGATTAGCAGATTCTGAAACACATCATCTGTGAAAACAATTTGGAAGCATGGCGGTTTCCACACGGTGGTCTCTTTACCGGAAGCTAGTATAAATCTTAATACAATTAGTATAATATCTTTGTTTATACTAGCTTCCGGTCCGGTAGCTACTGTTAAAGTAAGTGAAATTTTTACATTACTCCGAAAATTTACTTCTCTCTACTTCTCTCTTCTACTAATGGGATCGAACGCTGGCCTTAGCAAGCAAAAGCTAAAGACGCTCTACTATCTGTTACACTACAAGGAAACGGATATATGATTATACCTTTGACCCGGAAAATCGAAGAGTTTATGCTCAATTAAAAAAAAAAAAAAATGTATATGTAATGTAATGTAACGCGGATATATATCAGGTACTTTTAATAATTTGATGACAAAATTGAACATTTGCCAGCGATTTCCGATGACGATGTACTCAGGCCGTCCGTCCCTGCGAATGGTATTAAAACCTGAAACGCCGCCGGTTCGTTAGCGCCGTTTATACACAAGCGGGCCCTGTTTGATGGAACCGATGTTCAGATTAATTGGTGTCGAGCCCCGCTGGGTGACGCGACAGCTTTCAGCTTTTAACTAGGCGGATGATATGAAATGGAAAAATCCGATAGGTACGGGTTGTAAAAAGTGGTAGGGTAAGCACTGCTTAAACGCATGTATGGAGCGAACGCCTGTGATAGTCTGCACATATCTTTGTAAAGGTACGCACACACAGACACCTCATACACACACAAACGCGCGTGCACGCACCCACACACACACACACAGAACTCGTCTCCGTATACGCCACTAGGATGTTCTTTTTCCTGTTTCTTCTTACGTTTCTTTCGGAAGTAATAAACGGTGTAAAGTAATTTATTAATATTTTGATTACTTACTAGCTCGCCTGTTCCGGCTTCGCTAGGGAATTGCAAATAATCGTTATTTTATTCTTTACAAGTTCTTGAACCTTGAAATTCTCAAATTTCTATAGAAAGCGAAGTAAAGGTGCGTTAAAGTTGATTTTGAATCAAGAACTTAAAAGTCCCAGTTCAGTTTCTGTACTTACACATAGATTGTGTTTGTGTGGATGAGTGATTCAATTGCTTGCATGCTTGCATGGATTTTTGACGTCGACCGTATACATAATAATTTAACTCGCCTGGCGCGTAGTGCGTACCATCGCGTGGCGGATTGAACCTCGTCATTTTACAACATCCGCTCTATGTCGGGGTCTATTCGATTGTCACCACGTACTGAGTTTAATTTGCGTTATATTGTGAAAAATACACGAGTGTATTATTTATATTCATACCGTTGCCGTGGAATGTGGATATTTAAAATCTGTAGTTTCATCCTTTAGTGATGAGAAATGACAGCGAGTTGTTTTTACAATGGATGCAGCCTTTGGAAAACCAACACAGTTCGCTGCCATTGGCTATAGTTAGCCTAAAACTACTAGTTACTTGCTATTTTCAGCAGCACCTTCCTCTTTCGTATTTTGTTTCATCTAAGTTCACTATGGAATGATTTGTTCCCAGTGCATTTTCGTGAACGCAATTAGTATGGCATCTAGGCCTATTTTTAGAATAATTGATTGCTTATACATCGAAGCCTAACCCATGTTTCGTTTGATGGTTTCAATGAAATGAATATTAAATGTAGCATTTAAAGCAGAATTTCACGTTGAGAACATCGATGTTAGAAATACTTACGAAACTTGGATCTATTGTCTGCATTCCTATTATGCTCCGTACTTCGATAATACACTCCGAGCTCTCATATTGTTAGGCATAAGCCGTCGATGGACCTTTGTTAGGCGTTGGAACATTAATAGAATCTCATATTGCACCCACTTGCCACCTATCTGGCACAGAATGGATGTAAATGGATGGTCGGCTCTATATTGAAAGCAGAAGCGTGCTTTGAAGCATTGTCCTACGTGAGCAACAAACGTGGGAACGCGACACATTGTAGAAATATTATAGGGTTAGCTTTAGCTATACCTACTTGGCCTACGTGATCGCGTAGCGTGGAAGTTGTTAATGTCCTCCCCAAACGATTTTCGACCACGGCGGCCAATCTCCACAGAGATTAGCGATCTGCGCGGGAGATATTATAGTGCACAAGTGTGTGCGCATACACAGGTGCACTCTCTGTTCCTTTACTATCATAGCCCGATGGGACGGAAGATCCGACACGACCGGAGAGAGATCAGGCGCAGGACCGACGGCTTAACGTGCTCTCCGAGGCACGGGGGTGAAACACCGCCAACTTCCTAACTCCGGGCTAGTACTGAGAATTTCTTGTCAGAAAAACGCAACACTTGTTATGGCCCGACCCGGGACTTGAACCCGGGACCTCGTTGGCCGCAGTCGAACATGCTAACCACTAGACCAACGAGGCAGTCATGGAAGTTATTATGAATTGCATCACGTCGCGTTCGTAAGGCAGATTCAACAAATTGTAACTACCGCCACTCGCGAATTAATTCGAGTTTAAGATTGCCGTTCCTACGATTATTGCCATACATTACTGTCTTATTTCGGTTAGAATAATCTTAATCAGAAATATATTTTTATGAAACGATATCAAATTAACAACTATCGGATTTTCAAAAGAGTCATACTTACTATAGAGCAAATTTGATCGAGGTTTGAAAGGTATAAAAAGTTATAGTTAAGTTAACGATATTCTAACATAGGTACGTATCGCAAACTTTATAACTTTTTGTCCATGTTGTCACTCCCTCCCCTGTCCCCTCGGTGTCACAATCTGTCACAACTGACCCTTCTCCACTTTATGACGTGGAATATTTTACCATAACCAATTTTAAGGTAAAGTATGTTAAACTTGCCATGAAATTGTATCATAATAGTTTTGAAGCAAAGCTTAATGGACATTGGGGTGGGGACATCACTAATGAAACGGTCGAAAAGGCATAAAATCACAATTCAACAAAAGAAATAATATACAAAAAGATTCAAAATAAACTATTTAGAAATTGGCTGCAAAGGCGGTTTTATTACTAAAGCATGACCTTTGGATAAAGGAATTTGCTAACTAGCTTCGTTGATTAAATTGACACCTGACCTTTGATCTGATTATGATTTTAATTTTAAAATGTCACGTCTCGGTCGTTGTACTGGTATTTCGCTGAAACACCGCAGTCGTTTCCCTACGTAAGCGCCTGTAGTGAAAACGTGTACCTACTTTATAAACCAGATTAATTCATTACATTAGCCCAACTAATAGAATGCGCTTGGAGGGCCTAATTGATACCTTATGTGTTCTTACCTCATTTATGTTTTTTTTAAATGTTTTATTGTGAGATAGGCTTGCGCTTGACGACAATCATGCTTAGTGCAAAGCAATGATGAGGTCTAGGTTGGAACGCGCTTGCCTAGAAGATGCCTATTCACTCTTGCCTTGAAGGTACCTAAGTTATACCAATTTTTAACTCAACAATGCGCACTCCTACTATACAACATTTTGTACTTGGTTGCTTGTTTTTTTAATATGATTAAGTACGTGCGTTGCACATCATTTGCTGCAAATCCTAGTTGAGAAGTATATAGGCTAGCGCTTGGCTGCAATCAGACTTGCATGCAAGAGGTGATGCAGCCTAAGGTGGAGCGTGCTTGCCTAGAAGATGCCTATTACCTCTTGATTTGAAGGTACCTATATATAAAAAGGAGGGGAAAACGGAAGCCGGAAGGGCATTCCATATCCTAGCGATTGGCGTCACCCCAGTCGGACACCTCCTTCAAGGTCAAGAGAAAACTGATCCCTAAGGGACACCGGCACTGATCGCCATGAAATCAGATGAGGAGCCATCAACGACTACTCGAAATGATCGTCCACTCAGGAAGTCCGATATCCAGTCGCAGAAGCCAGCGGGTATCCCATAGGCTGGAAGCTTGCTCAAAAGGCTTTCATGCCAGACCCGGTCGAAACAAACGTCTAGTGAAACAGCTAGTGCTTCACCATACCTCTCGATGGCCTTTATATGCTATGCTATAGCACGCATGAAAGCATATGACGTACGCTCACTGCAGCGCGTTACGCGAGACTAACGGTCGGCCAGCGCACTACCATCAGGCGGGCGTCGCGTCGCTACGGGCGCTACAAGTGCTACGAAACGAACTACGAAGCACAGCGCGCTCGCGCGTCATAGCACCGTGCACCATAGCAACATAGAGGCTCCTCAGAAAGCATGCTGTCCGTGCTAAGGAAAAAAAGCGTGCTATGCTTTTGTGCTAGCTACGTGCTTTATTATCCACCTCTACTCTATCCAAACAAACATCAATTTCTACACGACTCTTCGTAATCAGTTAAAAAGCGGTCGCACATGCTACAAGGTCGTCGCCCCGCTTCGAACTAGGAAGCTGAACTAATAGATATCGCATTTACGTAAGCCAATACGGTGTGAAGTTTGATCCCCGCTCCAACTTGTGCTGTGATTTGATAAACTTTGCGCGTTTCTAATTACTCCTTGTTGAGTTGAAGGCACTTTTCGAGTTCTCGTTTGTTTTGTGAAATGATTTCGTTGGAACTTTCTGCTTTAATTGGAGCTATCGAAGGTTAAAATTAAAAAAATGCTTTCGTCTTTAAGGAATTTAGGAAATGCTTACGTTTTTAAATTTTTCTTGCAAGCACAGCTTTCGTTTATTCGGTATGAGTGTAATATAACTGCCGTACATACACTGACAGGTCTGCTCGCTACCATCTTAGACTGCATCATCACCTACGATCAAGTGAGATCGCAGTCAAGGGGGGTTACTACTCTTAAAACAGTATGCTTTCAAAATGACAGTTTTATTTCACGTACCTTGACATCCATAAAACGGATTATAATACCAAAACATGAACGACTTCAGTATTAAAATACTACGGCTTTAAGTGATGGTAGTATGGGCTAACTTGCGTTAACGTCGTGTATTTTCAAATGAATGATTTCATAGTACTACTTTCATGGCACCCATAAGATGAAGATTTCGTTTTAACTTAAGAGCCTACAGTACTCCAGCTCGTATCCAAATTTTTCCCTCTCCTCACTGTCCGGCGGTGTAGCCGCCCGCACCGCGCATCGCAGCTATTTCACTCGCACGAGTTCATCCCCCGGCAGGGGTCACGCGCCATACGATAGGGTATAAGACACAGTTATCGTACATCTAGTACATAGGTATGGAATAGTACATTGTTCACCGAGGGGAGAAAGTGACCGATTACTACCGAGGGTGTAGTTTGAGGCCCGAGGCGTAGCCGAAGGGCCGCAATACACGCGAGGTAGGAATCGTACTTTCTACCGAGTGATACATAGTGCTTTATACTACACCTGCGAGGAAAATAAGCGATAATAATTAGTGATTAAACGAACTTACAAAGTGAAGTTCTATCATAATTATATGAGTCGCTTCATTCGAAGCTTCACTATCAAAACTAGACTAGGTACATTTTGAGTATTATTTCAATATAGATTTCGATATCGACAATTGACATCGACATCGACAATCGACATCGGTACCGACAATCGACTACCATATCGACAATCGACATCAACACTGATATCGACTATCGATATCGACATCGACATCGATAGCGACAATCTACATCGATAACGACATCGATATCAACAAACCTTGCGCCTAAACACAGGCTTCTGCTGTATAAAGCGCAAGTTCGGCCCCACATGGAGTACTGCTCTCACCTCTGGGCCGGAGCACCCCAGTACCAGCTCCTTCCACTTGACCGGATACAAAGGCGGGCAGTTCGACTCGTAGATGATCCCAAAATTACTTGCACGTTGGAGTCCCTAGAGCACCGAAGAGACGTTAGTTCTCTTTGTGTGTTCTATCGTCTCTACAATGGGGAGTGCTCTGAGGAGTTATTCAATCTAATACCACCTTCCGTGTTCTCCAGTCGCACCCTACGTCGCAGAAACAAATTTCATCCTCACCACCTGGATGCCTGGTCCTCATCCACCACCCGTTATTCCAGGTCTTTTCTGCCACGTACCCGCAAATTGTGGAACCAGCTTCCATCTACTGTGTTCCCTCATAAATATAATATGGGGCTCTTCAAAGGGCGGATAAACAAATATCTTAAAAGCCAGCAACGCATTGGCGGTTCCTCTGGTGCTGCAAATGTTCATGGGCGGCGGTAATCACTTACCATCAGGTGACCCGTCTGCTCGTTTGCTCGCTATACATATAAAAAAAAAAAAAAAAAAAAAACGACAGCGATATCGACAATCGACATCGACAATCGACATTGACAATCGACATCGACAATCGACATCGATACATCGACATCGATACATCGATAGCGACAATCGACATCGATATTGACAACCGACCACGACATCGATATCGACAATCGACCATCAAAATCGACATCGATATCGACAATCGACCATCAAAATCGACATTGATATCGACAATCGACATCCACCATATTTGACTTTTGTATGTCAAATATGGTGAAGCTGCTTCTAATACTTATCCATAAGGACATACCCAAATTCTCAACGTCCATATACCTAATTTACTTAAAATTAAAAAAAACAGCGCGTTAGAAATGGATTTTCATATAGTTTTTCTCCCCGCTTAGCACGTTAGAAATGAAATTTCATACATCTTTCCCTCCCGCATATTTGGTTTGTAGCAATGACGTACTTTCTACCTCGTTTTTAAAAAAGAATGAAGGTACTTTCCGAGCGGGTGTAGTATAAATAAAATGAAACGATTGTAGAAAAGTATCAAAGCGCCTTACGATAGGGTAAATACACAAATCAAATCATATTTTATTCAATATAGGTACAATGTGGGTACACTTATTGACATTAAAAATTGCTTACTTGTAAAAAATGATGGTGATAATCAGTTACGGTATCTTAAAACTAAAGCTACGAGGGTTTCAAACGCGCCCTGGTCTGAGAAGAGCCTACAACAAACTCAGCCGGTTTTTTTTATTATCAGTTATTGTACATCTCGCAGTACGACATTATTTTTGAATATGTTTTCATTTCGGAATGTACGTACAAATCTCTTTCATAATGACTGAGTTCCTGAAGTCTTAGAAGACTGAAATTTGGTATGTAGGCTAGGAATTGCTTATAAACAACGGAAAAACGAATAAATCGGAAACTTTCTCCCTTCAACCTCTCGTATAGGGGGTGCATACATGTGCAAGAAATAGATCTTTTTTGGGTACATCCTGAAGTATTAGATGACTGATTAGATGACTTGGTGTGTAGGCTAGGAATTGCAAATAAACAACAGAGAAACTGATAAATAATAGTATAATAATAATAATACAATAATACAGAAACAAACAAAGAATAACAATACTTAGTGTAAGGGACAATTCAGAAAAAAATAAACAAATGCCCAATAGTGTCATCACGTAAAATACGAGTATTTTCACAAATATGCGACTACCACTGGTTCGGAATGCCACAACCTAGCGAGAAGAACCAGCAAGAAACTCGGTGGCATCTAACATTCAAACTAACTTTGTCATAGCCACCGATCAAAAGAAAAATTAATTTCAAATTACCCACGTTTAAAAAAAAGTACACAAAACAAATGTGCAGAAGGCAAAGCAAAATCAAGGCAACATGATTCACATCCCACTTCTGAACTGTAAGGGACAATCCAGAAGTATGTATTAATGAAACACTTTTAATGTATTTATCCTCTCATTTGAAACTTCCACGAGTAAATGGTTAAACGTGGAGAGGTTTCACGAGAAATTTAATATAATTAGATAAAAGTTGGCTATACTTAAATACAATATTCATTTGATCCGGCCACGATTGCTATCGTTAAGCTCTAAATCAAATTGCGATCTAAACACAAAAGTATTTAATAATCGCCGAGTCTGCCTGCAGGAGATTGAATTACAATAGTCAAAACACTCGCATTTATACTAACAATTTTCAATATGGCGTCCGTACCCGCAGATAAAATCGAATGACATGAAACCAGTCAAATTGACAGATATTGTACTTCTTGTTTCATGAGATCTAATGACAAACAGTAATAATGCTAACATTAGAGACTTTATTGACATTTGACATCAAAAAAAAATATTAAAGATCTCTAATTGGCATATTTCGAATATGTCTTGCATCGCACAGCTCAGGCAGCATGTGTAATATATAAAAATCTTTCAATTTCTCCTCCATACATTGTTTCCAAAAATGATCATCTCTTTCAATTATTTCAATTTTCATCTCTTTATCACGTCCGGACCACACCGCAAAAATACATTTACGCCTGCCAGTGACATGTAGTTGGCCTTGTACTTGTAGAAACCAGGCATGTTTTTGATTTATAACAAGACCGTCTTTTGATTTCTTCCAAAAATTAACTTTTCTTTTTTCTATGGCATCATCTATGGATGTTTTAAATGCTGTGATTGGACATTTTATTTCTACTAAGGTGTCTTCACCTACAACTCCGTCTGGTGTTGCACCTAAAAACGGCAAATCTTTATCAATAAAGAGACCGCAAGGCTCAATTTTGATTTTGAGTTGCGTTTCTAACTGCTCTAGAGCAGTACTCTCATTTTCGATTCCGTGTTTTAAGGAAGGCACATGACTGAGATTTTTGGGATAAATAAGATTTTTCACCAAATTCTTCACGCTTGTAGTTGGTCGCCTATTTACCACTTTCCCAAAATTTGATGCTGTAAGAAGTTTTCGTCGAAGTTCTAACCATTCACTTGAATCTCTTTGCAAAATTGTCTTTTTTTCTATTACTTTTCTATCATCGTCCGAGCACTGTAAACTTCTTAAAAAATCTTCTTTACATCGGTTGTACTCTGAAGCTGACATATCTGGTTTTTGACAATTTTCGCCATAATTTTTATCGGCCGATCTTTCTTGGCTGCTGAAAAATAACTTCTTTCCTTTTCTCATACTCTTAGAACCACGCATTCGTTGTCGACAACGATTCTCTTCTAGTTTTTTCACGGCGGCACTTGGGCTTTTTCCCAAAATGGATCTGTGTAAAGTTGAAAGAGGACGTTTTGTGTTAAATGCAACCACTGCAGCATTACATCTTGATTCATATCCACGGCGCATCGAAAAATTTATTCTTTTTCCTCCAACAAATTTTGCAATAATGCTGTTAAACGACTCAACTTTATTGCTATCACTATTGTGCATGAGACTTCGAGCTTTAGACGCCACAGTGTTGACTATAAACTTTATTCTGTGCCATATAGCACACGTTTTCAAAGTCAAAGTCAAATCTTCACTGTTTTTCTGGCTATTACAGTAATATGGCTGGCAATGTTCGTGGTTTCCAAATGCATGATTGTATGAATTTGTGATATCCGTGAACAGCAAATTTACTTTTGTATCGAAGTCTGCGTCTTTTGAAATGTGTTCAGATATCGAAGAGCAAATGACTTTTCTGATAGCGAGTATTCTCTGCGTTGTTATTTTTTTTCTTAGGTTTGATGGATATTTAGTTTCTGTGCCTATGCCTTTCAGTTTTTTACACATATTCCGAAAAATATGATTTTTACATTCCACTTTTTCGACCGTGCAATCAGGATAAGGACGTCCTTCCAGAATTTTTTTGTACGTACATGAATCGCCATCTGCCACCATACGTTTATAAATAAGATTGTGCATAGAAATAGACTGTTTGAATCCTTCTAACAATAAGTCCGACTCCATACCCGTAGACGAACCAGTATAATTTTTATAGCAAACATGGTCTCCTGGCACAATGTTTTTATTGTTAGCTCTCGCACAGATGCAACAATATTTATTCTTTACTCCAATGAACAATACCTCACCAAACCTTTTCCCGATGATAGCTGCGGCTCCAGATAGGGCGGAAAAGTTTGTGTTGTAGGAGCGTTTACTCCAGGCCCCATCGGCAATGACGTCTATGCAAGCAATGCCGTTTTTATTGACACTCCCTTCCGCAATTGCAGCATCACGTTCTCGTGTACCAGCCGCCTCCATCGCACTTACAGCTGTGATTCGCCAATCGTCGTATATCTGATTTTGAACTTTATCGTAATGTTTTTGAGTGAAAGATGGACAATCTATTGATGCAAATAATTCGTTAAATTGTGAAAAGCCAATTCCAGTAGACATAATGCCAGATATTGCAGCTTTATTTAAATCCAGGTTTGATTTGGGTTCTGAGTCAAGACTAAATTTTACATTGCACATGTTGCATTTCAACGTATATTTGGAAAGTAGTCCTTTTCTTTTTTCTCCAATAAAGTGGACATTACTCAATGTACATCCAAACTCTTTATTGTGATTACATATTGTTTGAAGTGATTTAAAAAAATGTTCCATATCGATGAGTCTTCGTCCATTCATAGGGAAAATGCGCTCCGTTTCGCGATCACAATAGCTTATTTCGTACCTGAAATAACCAGATTCAATATTAATACTTATGTGACTTATGTAACTAGCACTTCGTGAATGTAACACGCGGCGGATTTATTAGTGAAGAAATAAATAAATAAGCCGCAGAAATAAGCTGCGCAATTACAGCATTTAAACTTATTTTAAGAACACTTCGTATTTTTCAAAAATACGTAAAAGTTTACAATTACCGAGTAGTATCGTCGTCAGACTCATGCTGTAAATCACCAGTAAATGTTTCTGGAAGTCTGAAAAAAAAATTAGAAATACAATATAAACATGTGGTTACTAAGAATCGGTGATTGCTCTTATTGTGAAAATATTTAGGTATACATATTTTAGCTAGGTAGGTAGTAACAATGTATTGTAGGTAGGTGGGTATAATACGAATTACGATTACGTAACAGGTCTACCTACTTTACTAACCTACCCATTACATACTACTGAGTCAGAGAAAAAATGTACCTATGTAAAGATATTAGATAAATATTTTAGATAGATAAACTCACAATTCTACAGTTTGTAACGTTGTGAAATCAGGTTCGTTTGCATTTTTGGAACTACTGGCATCCATGACTTCAGTTTGTATTTGCATTCTGTAAGAAAATAGGCTATTACTTCTCTTTTGTTCATACTGCTAAAATAATGTGACCGTGGCAAGTTACTGGGACGATTACCCTAATATTTAGAGATGGTAGGTGTATGTAGGTACATATTCAACAGACAAGACGATTATTACCTTTCACTATAAACATAATATGTACCTAGTAGGTTTTTAGGTAAGTACCTAGATACTAGGTAGGTACTACCTACCTAGCACCTAAGTACCTAAGAACCTGTTTTTACTCTATTTGTGAAAACATTTAGGTATCTACATAGCTAGGTGATACTCACGGCCACTGGTCCACCTCCGGTCCATTTTCTTTATTGCAGTCAGTATCAAGCAATATTTGTTTATTTCTGAAATGAACAATGTATTGTAGGTAGGTGGGTATAATACGAATTACGATTACGTAACAGGTCTACCTACTTTACTAACCTACCCATTACATACTACTGAGTCAGAGAAAAAATGTACCTATGTAAAGATATTAGAAAAAATATTTTAGATAGATAAACTCACAATTCTACAGTTTGTAACGTTGTGAAATCAGGTTCGTTTGCATTTTTGGAACTACTGGCATCCATGACTTCCGTTTGTATTTGCATTCTGTAAGAAAATAGGCTATTACTTCTCTTTTGTTCATACTGCTAAAATAATGTGACCGTGGCAAGTTACTGGGACGACTACCCTAATATTTAGAGATGGTAGGTGTATGTAAGTACATATTCAACAGACAAGACGATTACCTTTCACTATAAACATAATATGTACCTAGTAGGTTTTTAGGTAAGTACCTAGATACTAGGTAGGTACTACCTACCTAGCACCTAAGTACCTAAGAACCTGTTTTTACTCTATTTGTGAAAACATTTAGGTATCTACATAGCTAGGTGATACTCACGGCCACAGGTCCACCTCCGGTCCATTTTCTTTATTGCAGTCAGTATCGAGCAATATTTGTTTATTTCTGAAAATGAACAATGTATTGTAGGTAGGTGGGAATAATACGATTACGTAACAGGTCTACCTACTTTACTTACTTACCCATTACAATACTATACATAGGTACATTACCTAGGTACTTCATTTTTCTAATCATGTTTTATGTCAACAAAACAACACAAAATAGGTAGGTGCAAACAAACATTTTATGACCTTTAGTAGGTAGGTACTTACTTCAATATTTTATTCATGTTTTTAGCAGTTTCTATTCTCCAATTCCGTCTTTTTTTTTTCTTATTCCGATTGTTTCCCATTTCACTACACTTTTAATTTCTTAGGTAATTACGTATTCTGGTAAGTCGGTGTTAGAGCAAGCGACGCAGGTTCCTCGTTCGAATGCCGGAGCGCGACTGAATTCAAGCGGTGCGGGGCGGGTGAACGTGAAGTGAACTCGCAATATTTCAGAATTTAATTTCTAACAACGAAAAAAAAAACATAATTTTAAATTCAGATCACATAGTACACGTATTGTACTAAGTTGAGTTTCTATACAAAGTTTAATTAGTATAGGTAAAGTATTCAGTGACTACTGTGGTTTATTTGTAAAATTCAGATGAAAGTTTGTGATTTTTTTCTATCGAGAAAATTTTTAGTAATCGTGTTTTCGCACCACATAGGACTCAGTGTATATCCTTAATTTTACTATATTTTTTTTTCAATATTATTGATTCAATACTTTTATTGATATGCAGGTTCAAACGTGAGAGGTAGAGCAGTTTTTTTGACACGCAGGCACCTATAAACCCTTAAATCACTAGAATGACCCATCTTGGTAAAAAATAATGTCTTTCTTTACGTCTGTCATTTATTGTTCGCGTAATATTTCGCGGTGCTTGGTTTTGTGTACGTTTGCCCTCTGCTCGTGACGGCCATTAGCCTTCATCTAGCTTTTGTGCTCGTTATAAATGCTGATCTTGGCTTTTTCTTTTGTTGTGTGTTTTTTTCCTTATAATTTCTGTTCCATTGCTGAGTGTCCATACTATTATGATTGCACTTAGATCATATTAATAGAAAAGTTAGTAAGTACTTAGTACATGTTTAAAACGGCTGCTTATGTAGGGGTCATAGGATAATTTTACCGTCAGTTTTAAGCGAAAAGAAAAAGAAAACGGGAAACACTGTTAAAATTAGAATGCAATATAAATGATTAATAAGAAAATATGATTAATAAAATATTACTCGTTTATTACTGGCTAATAATTATAGTTCCGCGCATAAGTAGTTACCTGTATAAAGAGGTGCAAGACACATCAACCAACATGGTCCAAGAGCTCGCGACGTATTTAGGGAAGGTCCTTTTGGCAAGCTGAAATTGTGAAAAAACATAATTGCGTCAATTGGCGTATCCAGTCCTGCCAGTCTGCCAGAGCATTTGCGGTTATTTCGCTACTGCGCAGTATATAACATTTGCAAAAAAATATCTAAAAAATATCTTTTAATTTAGTACTTAGAGTTCGA
The DNA here is from genome assembly GCA_923060345.2 of Erebia aethiops. Classification (NCBI taxonomy): domain Eukaryota; kingdom Metazoa; phylum Arthropoda; class Insecta; order Lepidoptera; family Nymphalidae; genus Erebia; species Erebia aethiops. The sequence continues at coordinate 13,717,947 of OV281081.1, read as the reverse complement.
AAAAAAAAATCCAGACGTTTTTGTCGGTTATAACGTATTACCAACCCTTCAGTTTTTTTTTGATTTCTTCTATTTTCAAGGCAAAAATAATATTTATTGAATTTTACACTTCAAAATATATCTAGCAAGCGTAATTATTGTTTTTAAAATTTTTAATTAATTTTCAATATAAGGACTAAATTAAAATAAATAAATAAATCAAGTTGCCAAAAAGAATTTTTTAAAATATTTTTTTTGAAAATGTTATATACTGCGCAGTAGCGAAATAACCGCAAACGCTCTACGAGACTGGCAGGACTGGATTCGCCAATCGACCAAATTATATTTATCACAATTTCAGCTTGCCAAAAGGACCTTCCCGAAAGTCGTCGCGAGCTCTCCGTCTAACAGCAATTAACTTTGGAATTATTGGAATTGACCCTGTCCTGTCTCTATGTTCTTATTGATAGTGGTTGGACTACCAAATCGGTTGCTCAACTTTTATCTGTCGTTCAAAAAAAGTTAATGTAACATAGGAGTGCCATAGTCGTCAAGAAGGCTTTACCAAAGCCTTCTTTGTGTATAGCCGGAAATCAACGGACGCGTGCGAAGCGATTTGCTTCCTCGTTTCTAATTCGAACCGCTAGGATATGGAATTTAATTTTAACATCAAATGAAGAGTGAATAGGCATTTTCTAGGTAAGCTTGGCTGCAATCACCACTTGACAGCAAGTCTTGATTGCAGCCAAGCTCTCATCTATAAATAATAAAAAAACACCTGTACTCTGTGTTAGTAAGAATCTTACGTTAAGAGTCCATATTTTAAAGCACAAGTGGCTTACTCGCCATATTTATTGGATCTGCTATAAACACTCGTGGAGCAAACGCTTCCTTGAGCTGGCGGGCGCTGTGAGAGCGGCCGCGCTAAATCATCTGCCGCTGACGTTACGGTGTTGCTTTCGCGTGCAGTGTGCCATTTGTAATGGACACGCTGGGGCAATCGAAAATGGTGGCTATTACCTTTACTGGGGGCATACTGCCAACGCTTAAAGCAATACTTAAGCAATATTACTCAAAATGACAGTTTGATGTCACGTACCTAAAATAAGGATTATAATTATTCAAAAACACGAAAGTCAACAATAATGAAACAATATGGCTTTAAACGTTGACAGTATGGCCCCTGGAATTTAGATACTTCGCTGTGACATCAATTTTACAAACACTAAACAAGTGCTTTCGAATTGCCAATTGAATCTACCCCTCATACTTAATTAATCTCTCAACATGTTCGTGCATATTAAAATTTAGGTAATTTGATTGATTTCCCATATTGAACAGAATTTGGTGGACAATGTTTAACGCTTAACTTATACGTAACTTTTACCCATAAAAACGGTAATCTGCTTATTATTAAGCCCGCCCTTCATGCTAATGGGCCTTAATTCAACAGGTAGAATTCAAATCTACGATCTTTCAAATATGTACCTTATTAAGTATCTAAATAGACCACATACATTTTTGAGTCCTTCATTTATGAACTCTATTTCAGGAGTGGTAGTTCTTTGATGAGTTTAAATTACAGTTCTGTTGGTCAGTGAGTTAGTTGAGGCGGCGCGGCGCCGGCCAGTAATCAGAGGCGGAAGTAGCTCCGCCATAGCTCGGCTGTTCGGCAAACTTGATAAATCTCGGAAACGCACAACGTTTGAATAGTCAATTTGAATGTCCAACAGATTCCAAGTTTTTCCTCGAGGTTCGTCGCCGGCGGGGGTGACGGGCAAGGGTTGCCACGCAAATAGTTTTCTCTATACCTTTTGATGCCTGCGACTTTGTTAGGTCGACTAAGGTTCTTAATAAATCACGTGAGAACTTTAATATTTCAGAATAACAAGTATTATAGTCTACGACCTTCACCGGGATGCAAGTTCTAAATTCCATCAAAAATGTAGCACTCGTATATTAAAAAGGTAACAGACATCTCAGATAGACATATAGATAGACACACTTTTATGCTTTACCTACTTGTAGCTATTATTTTTTGTACTTTCTTACTTAGTTCAGCTGATTTTAAGATTAGCCTAGACTGGCTAAAATACACGTAAAACCGTTAAGCTCTGCAGATATTTAATGTCAAAGAATTATCTTGTCCAGATGATGCAATTTTTCTAATATTTCCAAATAATCCATGCGATGTTATTTTCTTTTAATTTCAGTTTTTTGGCGTCACAAGTGGCAAGAAGTAGTGTCGTGGAATTTAACTCCTATGAGAACTATGCATTATGTACCGCATTTGAATCTGTTGTTTTTTATGATCAAATAGTGACAACCCTGAATCGGTGCCGGCGGCCCTAATTGAGAAAGTTTAGTGGAGCGGGAGGATTTCTTTAAAGGCCGTCCTAACTGATGTCCCCCGGGCGCCGGCCGTCCCCCCGGAGCGGACCCAGATTAGCGGACGACAGATCTGGGATCCGGCGTTTACCTCGCTCCGCGTCACAGAGATGCGACTCAAGGGTAGACCGGCTATTTGGACTTACCAATTTTTAGAACAGTCGATAAATAGACTGCAAAGAGTACTTACAGTATAAGATAGCTCAGGATTTCTTCTATACCGCTGTCTCATTCAAGCTAAGCCAATTGTCGCCAACTTAGCCGTTGAGAAGTGAGAATGGCCTTTTTAGATCCGGCTTGGAATGGACTATGGATCAAAAATTTATGTTGATGATAATTATTTAAAAACATTCAGAACATAATATAAGTTGTAGATTAAATAATTGTGAAGAGAACATGCAGATAATGAAAAAATAAAAATTGAAGTTATATCACATTCTCATATTAAATACCTAACTACCTACTTACATAAAATAACAGGTTAGCCCGCTACCATCTTAGACTGCATCATCACTTACCATCAGGTGAGATCGCAGTCAAGGGCTAGCTTGTAGTGGATAAAAAAAAAAAATATTATTGTGCCTATCTGTCACTTGGTTAATGGTTAAAAAATCTGGGCCCGACATCAATTTGATTTTCAAAGGAAACATGAAACTTGTTTCTTTACATAGTACGGGAACACGTGTACGTGTTACATAATATTCCGTAAATGGGGTTTTATAAGCAGTGTGACACTGAAATGTGGACGAAATTTTTTCATGTCCGTTTTTTGTCACCACTCGCACTGACCATGATTGATATGACACCGTGACGTCCCTTACGATAAAGTGTGTTTTTATCTCATTACACAGAGGTTTCATGTATTTCTTCTTACTTCTAGAATTGCGGTCAAACGTAAATTTTGTTTCGGTAAGATATCTTTATCTTGAACTAGCTGATGCCCGCGACTTCGTCTGCGTGGTTTAAGTTTTTTTTATTCCCGTGGGAACTGCTTAATTTTCCGGGATAAAAATTTGCCTATGTCACTCTACAGGTCCTCAACTATACCCATGCCGAAAATCACGTCGATCCGCTGCGGCGCCATTGAAGGACAAACCAAACACACTTTCGCATTTATAATATTAGTAGGTACCTATGATAACTATTAATGGGCTTTGTCTGTGGATTTAGGATTTTTTAAAACTTTGAGTAATTTTGATTTTCTGGGATAGTAAGTAAGACAAGTGCGTCTCCTAGATGTAACCATTTTCTACCAAAGGTCAAAATCGGTGTGCTGTGAAAATGTAGGAATCAGATAGACTTTCGCATTTATATTATGGTATAACTCGAATATAGCGATATCGGAATGGCGCCGTTAAAAATGACGGCGAGTGGGTTTAATTGAGGGATGGCCGGAAGTTGGGGATGGATTGCCGTGATCGATACCCAGCAGCCATGCTTTGCGTTTGTTTTGACGCATTACTTTTTTATTTGTTTTACCAAAAAATATGCAATAATGTTATAGAAAAATTGAATCTCGCCAAACTGGTGGGCCAGTTTATTGGCGAGTTGGCGATATAGGTACGAGTATTATCACTAGACTTACTACTTTGTCAATTATTTTTAGTAATAAAAAAATACAATGAATTATAGATTAATGACTAATTATTATAGTTACAACTAAAGCCCTACACGCAACGAATAAACAAATAACGAAATAAAAAACAGCATTTAGTCAGTAAAGGAGTCACTAAGTAAGTAAAGTGCTTATCACTATACAGGTTGTATAACCTAGTCCAGAATTGCTTGAGGCTTTGATATCCAATGCGACAGTGTGACCGAATTTGGCCCTATCGTTTCCTCCGTGCCTGGTCCCGGTTATCTGATACAAACAAAAGTTTAAATACTCATCAGTCGCGTCGTATGCGGAAGGACGTGGGAACCCACCGCATTATTACCCTAAGAAAACTACCATTATGTGATCAATGAAATGGGGTCACGACCCTCAGTAATGAGGAATACGACGCAGATAGATAGCGACAGCGCTAGCCGCTGACCACGTTGAGCGATATGGACAAACTACCGAATCGACGTTTGTTTAGGTGCCCAGTGGAAATCCATCGGGTGGAAGACCATTAGATGATTAATTATTTAGGTCATTGGATGTCGAAAACAAAGGTTCCTAATAATTGATTGCGCGATTTTCGCCCAAACTAAGAGCGAAAAGACATTAGGGTCGGACAGGATGGAATGTCTGCGTGAAATTTCTGCGTTGAAGGGGTACGATGCTTAGTCCTGTCGCGCTAGTGTGTGCGGCTCCATATAAAAGTGAGTTACATGAACTTTTTGTCCACCAGACTTTTTTTTGTACGTTGTGTGTCTAAATTATATTGGTGAGTGGGTTCAATAATGATGATTGATTTTATCAGACACTATTTACATTGTTTGAGAGGTAAATTCAATAACATTCCTTTGATCTCTCCTTTGTGCTTTGTAAAACGCTTTTCATTCTTCGTAGGTATTTGAATAATATCGGCGTTTAAAGTGTCCAGTACACGATAGGTTTTGCTGTAAATTTTGGAATAGTCGCAGCTGTTGAAATTACAGCATTTAGCTTAAACTTCTACACATGATTAATTTCTAAGTGCAATTGGCTGATGCAAAGCCTATCGTCTATGGACTTTATTTTTCGTACAATATTATATCGATTTGTTCAGCTGTCAAAAACTTCAATGTCATGAAACTAGCTTCTATAAGTTCTAGTTATAATAAATTTCGAAGTGGAATTATGGAATTGACTGACGCAGATCCTATCGAAGCCTATCGCGTATGGACGTTGATGTTTTTCGTACAATTTTATTATGTAGATTTTTCCAGCTGTCGAAAACTAAAGTGACACGAAAAATTTAACAAATACAACATAAGAGCAAGTTGAATATATGTTACTCAGCTAAAACATTTCTTAATTCCACAAACTATCTGAAATTTTAATCTCCGTAGGTACATAAACTCGTGCCTGTGGAAATACCTCCCGCACTTGAGCGTTTCCGAAGCATTGTCCTATCTAAGCTCGCTGACGTAGGTACGTTGCAAAATACAGATGTTTCCACATTTCAGTTTAAAGCTTCTGAGAGAAAACTTAGAATTATTTTATGCATATCATTATGCATATCATTTTATGCATATTTTGAAAGATATTCTGTACGCAATTGTGTATTTATCAAATTGATGACCTCTCTGGCGCAGTGTTGAGCGCTGTTGTCTTGATGTAGGAGGTCGCGGGTTCGATTCCCGGCAGGGTCATTTTGGAAATTTATGATTTCTGAATTCGGTCTGGTCTGGCTTCGGCCGTGGCTAGTTACCACCCCACCGGCAAGGACGTGCCACCAAGCGATTTAGCGTTCCGTTACGATTCTATGTAGAAAACGATTAGGAGTATGGGTTGGGATTTTTTTACGGGGCAATTGTAAAAATGCTCAAATTTAAGGCTTCCACTGTGCACCAGCGTAGCATGTAACATATGCATGCTGCTGAGCTGGAGACCTGTATTTGGTCACACAACTGTGTTGCTATATCTAATCTGATAGTTTCTTTAACTAAATATTGTGATCGAATAAAAAAGTTTTCATTCTTCTTTCTTCCTTTCTTACTCTACTAGTGGTAGAGTCAAACTTAGTCAAACCCAAGTGTAACTCTCTCTGATTCAGACTGCATCTTTTACTTCACTGTAGCAATCAATTTTACGTGATAAGGACCCCGACTATTGTGCTCGATGGATACGATGGCAATGATAAAATTTTCCTGTCATTTATTCACTGCAATAATGCAATGCACCGTACTCAGGTGTCCGCGTGTCATTCAGCATTTGGCAGCTGAGCGGAGCACCGCTTCGGTCCTTTGTGAGCGATTCCGAGCTGCCTTCAATTACGCGGCTCAAAGTGGAAACTGAAAGTGCTGACATTTGGGCGTATGTGGTATACGGCCGGGTCGTCAAAGCGCGACTCTGTAATGTGGTGTGTGTCGAGGCAATATAGCAAAGTTATGGCAATTATTGTGAAAACTGGCATCATTTTTAATGAATGGATGATTTTTGAGTGAATCAAGATATAATTATGGATGAATTTAGTTCAATAAAGATGATCCTGTACTTTTGACCTAATCTGGTGTTTGAATATTAACTAGAATTAAATTAAATAAAAAAAAATTGGCAGTCATAGGGACTGCCGATAGAAGTGAAAACGAATATTTACCTTTTTTTTAATATTTATAATAATTATAATATAAACCTTAAAACTAAGGCACTAAAGTTTAATTACGAATTTAGTGTATTTATATTTAAGACCTTTTATCTGCGTAACAATGCGGTGACGGTGTCGGTGTAGGTGACGCGAATCCATAGGTTTACCTCCTACAAAAAAGTGCTCAACGCAGCTAAAGAGGTTTTCACTTCAAAAATAAACAGAATCGTTATCTCAATTTGGATTTACCTACATGACAGGGGGTGAATGATATTTGGATAATCGTTAAATAGAGCTGTAGTGCAATTATTTCTAAAGCTTGTGGGAAGGCATCTTTCCTATACGACGGCGCGCGTACTGTGTTCTACGCGATTCCATCTTCGCATTAGCAAGCAAACCTGACCCAAGCCGTTTCACAGTTCACCCTACTCAGAGCAGGAACCCAGTCATTCATATTTAAACGGGTAGGATTTATACGACTCGCTTTGTAAAAGACTAATCAAGAAACAAGATACTTAATGAGCTCTAATCCATCAAAGCAGACATATTGTTGGCTTATTTGGGCGGTGAATATCGCAAGCTACACACTCTGTATCGCATAGATATGTCTGCTTTGGCGTATTTTTGCAGTTAGCTATTGCTAATATCAAAAAGTTGCTACATTCCTTGCTTATAATCGGATAAGAAAAAAATTGAGAAAAAATTCCTAATTGATAAAGCCTTACAAAATTACAAATTAAATGACTTTTTTGAAGACAAATAAGGCAGCCGTCTCTCGACTAGTTACCACTAATTTGTTGTGCCCCACCGGGGTTCCAATATTGTAATAAGAACTTTAATGGGTATACGGCTGAGCTGTACACCCAATCCGGGTGGTGTCATAGACAAACATAAATTTGTGTGTACAGATATTTGTCTGTAATACCATTTGCGAATAAATCATCAAAAAAAAAATCTTATTACCATGTAAAGGATTATTTAAATGACAAGGAAGCTTGGCAATGATTTTCTCTAATGGCCCTGATAGTTCCTTAGTTAAGATGATTGTGAAATGGTGATAATGAAAAAAAAACCCGCCGGCTGAGTTCGTTGTGGGCTCTTCTCAGACCAGGGCGCGTTTGGAACCCTCGTAGCTTTAGTTTAAGATGTCGTACTGATTATCACCATTATATTGTTACTCGTATATGTTATAAATAACCGAAAGTGTAGTATACCTACCTAAATTGAATAAACGTTCTTTGATTTGATTTGATATGAAAATGTGTTTACTTTCTTTCTTTCTAATTTTCTAGTGACATTATGTTAATTATTATAAGAATTGGAATGCAAATTAATGAATATGAATAAGATTTTAGTTAAATTTTCGACTCCGACGTGGAAGAGGTAACTACTCGGTAAAGGCGTGATATCTTACGTTTTAATGATTCGGTAAACATATGTTATAGAATTCTTCACAGCGCCTATTGTTGGGCCTCTTTAATGTTCTGACCGTATGTTTATACTTTGCCCGATCTTGCGAGTTGCGTAATTATTAGGAAGTACCTATCAATGGGCTTTTGTTTTAGCGACGAGATGTTTATGTTACACGTTGAGATCGCGATTACAGTTCGGAGCTTTTATTATTTCCTTTGTGATTGTTTCGGCTTAGTGTAGGATAAGTTTTGTTTAGGTTAACTGAAATATGATTATTGTAACTTGGAGCCGGTGATATTGTATTTGGAGCGACTCAAGTCATAGTTCATACCTTTTGTAACACTCGTCCCGAGCACAGCTTTTACGGAATATAAATTGTATAAAGTGAAATATTGAATAATTATTTAACATCCTGACCCACCTTCTATTACACTTCAGAAGTGGGATTGAAGAACAATGTCCGGCCCATATATCGACGGCTTAGGCAAACGGAGACATGAATCTATGACTTCAGTGTCATCAAACGAAGAAGAAAATGAGAATTTTTTTTTGGAAACTCCGGACTCTCAGTCAACCAAGAGATTACGTGTTACTCCAACGGATGCTGAAGTGATACCAAAGTTTCGTCCGGACGATAAAGGAAGTAACGTGACAGGTTGGTTACATAAAATAGATCAGCTCGGAGACGTCTATGGCTGGGATAATAAAGATCGACAGTTCATCATGCAAATTCGTTTACGCGGCTCTGCACGAGCATGGTACGATGACTTAGAGGATTACAATTTGACTTGGGACGAATGGAAGCAAGCACTTCGTACCGCATTTCCGCGATCTACGGACTACGTGAACAGACTTGAAGAAATGTTAGCAAGAACGAAGTCAGACTTTGAAACAATGACAAAATATTACCACGCAAAGTTGTCCTTGCTCAAGAAATGCAACATTGACGGAGAAGCAGCCATTTCCTGCATCATACGAGGCCTGCCGGTAGAACTGAGAGCCAATGCTAAGGCTTATCAGTGCGACAAACCAGAAAGTCTCTATTTCGGCTATTTATCGTCGCTGGAAAATTACAAACGAGTTGAAACAGCCAACACTATACGGAAGTCTACTTGGAGGAGAGGCTCATATGGCAGCAATAACTCTGCAACCACAACAAGTACGAGTGAAATAGTCAGCACATCGAAGCAGCCACTACCGAAGATTTGCTACGCGTGCCGAAAACCTGGCCATGAGGCGAGGGATTGCAAGACTCAGCCGCTACGGTGCGAGGTGTGCCAGCGAGTCGGGCACGCCACCGCGAACTGCTGGTTTGCTGCGGCCTCTTCACGACAACAATTAAATAAGGTCAGTGACATCAAATTTGTCACATATTATTTATTTCAGGATTTATATAAAAGAACAGTACATGTCAACAGATTAGAATTACTAGCTTATATAGACACAGGCAGTAAATTAAATATAATTACGGCGGCACAAGCTAAAAATTTAAAACTAGAAATTAAACCATCTAATGTGATTATGAAGGGATTTGGAGGTGCATTTACACAATCTTTGGGTACGTCACATATTAAAGTCCATATTGATGATGTTGTTTTAAAAGGTGTAATTGAAATAACAGATTATGATCTATCAGATGTAGATTTGATTATCGGGCAAACAATGATTAATCAAAAAAATATTAGTTTGGTTACAACGGTAGACTCTGTGACTTTTGTATCAACCTGTGGCCATGAAAGTGTTCTATCAGATATACAGTTAAACATGTTAGATTACGTTTCGAAGTTCCCAGTTTATCTGAAATACGATACCGTCTTACCAGCGCTGAGTTATAGTTATGTTGAGGTAAATATTAAGCTTCAACACCACGATCCAGATATTACACTATTAGCGAAACCAGTACATTTCCAGTTAGGTAATTCTTCTTATTTTATTCCAGAAGGTATAATAAGTTCGAAGCAATCGTATCTAAAGGTCATTAATGTTAGTGATGAGCCTATTGAGTGGAAAGCCAATAAACTATTAGTTAGGGCGGAGTTAATTTCACAAACTAAATTGACCAAAGAACATAATAATACCCAATCAGTGAATCAGATTTCTGTAACTAAACCGACTGTGCTCACAATGACTGACCTAGATGTAGGTGAACTTGATGACATGGATAAGGATCGACTCTTACGTTTACTTAATAGATTTGCGAAATCTTTCGCGTTCTCTACGAAAGAACTAGGATGTACTAATTTAATGGAAATGAATATTCAGACTACAGTAGATCAACCCGTATACTTTAAACCCTACAGGTTGTCGTTCAAAGAAAATGATATTGTGAATGACAAAGTTCAAGATCTTATTGATGCAGGCATTGTGCGAGAATCTATGTCAGAATATGCCAGTCCTGTAGTGCTAGTGAAGAAAAAAGGGGGGGACTATCGGTTGTGTGTCGATTATCGTGCCTTAAATGCACGAACTGTAAAAGATCGTTTCCCCTTACCTCATATAGAAGACCAGTTAACACGTTTGAGTGGAAAATCCTTTTTCACTACTTTAGATCTTGCGCAGGGCTATTATCAGGTACCTATGGCTGCAGACTCTATAAATAAAACTGCTTTCGTAACATCTTCGGGACAGTTTGAATTCTTAAAAATGCCGTTTGGGCTTGCCAATGCACCAGCTGTATTTTCTCGATTAATACGCATGGTTTTACGTAATGTTAAGGAAGAAATAGCACTGTATTTAGATGATGTTATGATTCCTTCTATATCCGTCGAAGAAGGATTGAAGCTGTTAGAAAGGGTTCTGCAAATACTTACTGATGCAAATTTAAAATTAAACTTGAAGAAGTGTTCTTTTCTCAAGAAGAGCACTAACTATCTGGGTCATGAGATTACAGCCGGTACAATACAGCCCGGTCAAGCGAAAATAAAATGTGTTGCCGAATATAAAGCGCCGAGAAATGTTCATGAGATAAGGCAATTCATCGGCTTAACGTCCTACTTTAGAAAATTCATTCGTGGTTTTGCTGAAGTTGCACGACCTTTGACAGAATTGACAAAAAAAGAAACTGACTGGGCATGGGGACCGGAGCAACAGCTTGCATTCGAAACTCTTAAGCAGAAACTCATAGAGCGTCCAATATTAGGTATTTATGATAGAAATGCAGAAACTGAACTCCATACAGATGCAAGTAAGCTAGGTTTGGGAGGGATTCTTTTACAGTGGGGAGATGATGGTTGTTTAAAACCAATAGCATATTATAGTAGGGTCACAAGTCAAGAAGAGCAATTTTACCACAGTTACGAACTAGAAACTCTTGCCGTGGTAGAGTCTTTGAAGCGATTCAGAATTTATTTGTCAGGCATTCATGTAAAAGTAGTCACGGATTGCGCGGCATTACGCACGACTCTGCTGAAAAAGGACTTAATTCCTCGTATAGCACGCTGGTGGCTCACCATTCAAGACTTTGATTTGGAGATAGAATACCGGCCAGGCGAACGGATGAAACACGTAGATGCCTTGAGCAGGAATCCTGTCATAAATACAGTACTTCTGATCGATGATGCAGATTGGTTACTGACTCTACAATTGCAAGATGATAATATTCAGAATATATTAACTCAAATTCGAGAAGGTACCACCAATAGAGATATCACAAATAACTACATGATTAAGAACGATGTTTTGTTCAGAAAAACGCTATCAGGCGAACGATTCGTGATTCCAAAAACCGCTAAATATAGCTTACTCCAGAAGTTTCATGATCAGATAGGCCACCCAGGTTTCAATCGATGTGAACAAGTTATCAAAGAGCAATTCTGGTTCCCAGGCATGACGCGTTTTATACGCAAGTATATTAACTCTTGCTTACAATGCGCTTACGGTAAAGGTGACCATGGTAAACAACAAGGGGAATTGCATCCCATTAACAAGGAACCTGTTCCTATGCACACACTACATGCAGACCATCTCGGCCCATTCGCCAAGACACGAAAAGGACACACATACGTTCTTGTAATTATCGATTCATTCACAAAATTTGTATTTGCCAAGCCGGCCAAAAATTGTAGTTCCATTGAAACGATCAGACTACTTAAAGACGTTTTCAATTTGTTTGGATTTCCTCACAGAGTTGTAACGGATAGGGGAAAAGCATTCACAAGCAGATATTTTAAACAATTTGCGGAAGAAACTCAATTTAAACATGTTCTTAATGCTATAGCGAGCCCTCGATCGAATGGACAAGTGGAACGCGTAAACCGCACGCTTCTAAATGGTCTTAATTCAACATCTGAGAGTGAGTGCACATGGGATGAAAAGCTGTCAGATGTTGTATGGGGCATCAACAATACTCCCAACACTACGACAGGCATTTCACCCTTTAAACTCATGTTTGGACACGGGAACTCTCGTCTGCCAGCTTATCCTAGAACCGATTCAGATAATTACAATACCCAGCAAGAAGAAATGCAGGCGCGTAGGGCCACTGCTAAATTACGTATAGATCGTAATATGACGCTAATGAAGAGCAGATTTGATCGCAACCATAAGAAATGCAATAAATATACTGTAGGGCAGCTCGTTCTATGGAGAGGCGGAATAGCTAGAGATACAAATGCTAAAGTTGTAAGAAAATTAAATGGTCTCTATACGGGACCTTATAAAGTTTGTGCAGCCAACCACTCATTAGATCGTTACACGATTGTTAGTGTTAAAGGTATGAAGGGGTACAGAAGATTTAACGCTGTAGTACCAGGTGAAGCTCTTCGACCTTATAAGTCAGCAGTGTCTGATGATGATAGCTCCGGTAGCAATAGTGAGATAGATAGAGACGACTTAATTGATTTGTTAGAAAGTTAAAAATCTTAAATATTAATTTTAATCATTTCAAATAATAATGTGATATGGAACAGAACAAACGGCGAATATGTAGATTATTATATTACTATTAATAAACCAATGCGAATTGTAAACTACACCAGAGAACCGTTATTTTGTCCCACTCTAATACATAATATGAAATAAGCTATGTGAACGTAAATCTGAGTGACATGTATCAGTAATATCGAAAATTTAAGTAAAGAAATAGATAATTATGGAGCTTATTAACTGTGTGAACACTGTGTGATAAATCAATAGCGCACCTGCTGTCTGATCGTGCGTGATAAATCGAGTAGACTGTGTGAAATGCATAACTGTGTGATACGCCCTGCATCATGTGTAGAGCATAGCTGTGTGATACATGCTCTAGACTACTCTTTCAACTTAACTGTGTAGTAGACTAATCCAGAACACTGTGTGAAGTGCATAGCTGCTGTGTGATACGCTTTGCACTGCATTATATATGTATAACTGTGTGACATGATGAGTAAAACTGTGTGATGATAGGTTTATATTGCGGATTCTTGCTTAGCATTTTAGTGTCTAGCTACAAATGACAATTACTGCGTTATTTTTTTTTTGTTGTAGGTGCCAGAGGACAAACTACATTGAGCGCCGTGGGACACGACGCGATTGCAGGAAGGCCGAGTGTTATAGAATTCTTCACAGCGCCTATTGTTGGGCCTCTTTAATGTTCTGACCGTATGTTTATACTTTGCCCGATCTTGCGAGTTGCGTAATTATTAGGAAGTACCTATCAATGGGCTTTTGTTTTAGCGACGAGATGTTTATGTTACACGTTGAGATCGCGATTACAGTTCGGAGCTTTTATTATTTCCTTTGTGATTGTTTCGGCTTAGTGTAGGATAAGTTTTGTTTAGGTTAACTGAAATATGATTATTGTAACTTGGAGCCGGTGATATTGTATTTGGAGCGACTCAAGTCATAGTTCATACCTTTTGTAACACTCGTCCCGAGCACAGCTTTTACGGAATATAAATTGTATAAAGTGAAATATTGAATAATTATTTAACATCCTGACCCACCTTCTATTACACATATTTCGTCCGGACCAAGTAGGTAATTGCAATGGTAATAACGGGTAAGATGGGAAGTGTTATCGTTCATTTCAGATTTCCTCTACGGTTTTATTTAGTGGCCGTTTTTTATGTGTATCTTCTTTGTTATGGGGCTTTTTATTGTATTTTATTGATATCATAAATGGGCACCATGTACCGAAATGTTAAATCGCCTCTCCCTATGTCCGTTATCCTTCGCCTTGACGGCCGCCGGTACGGTGGTAATTCATTGTGGTATATGCCCCCATCGGATTTGTTTCAAGTAAGTATTTAAAAAAAACCCGCTCACTAACCGGTAAGTACTAGGTACTATCGGTACCTTCAAGTTAAAAGTGATCTTAATAGTCGCGCTCCATCTTAGGTTTCAAAATATTCAACACTAACTAAAATAAACGTATACAGGTATTCTGTCTTTCTCTTTCTATACTGGAAGGAGTAGGCAGAGACTAACGTTTTTCTGTCATGTACGATCTTTCCAGCCCAGGGTCCCGCGTTTAACCTGCCATAACTTATGTTCTAATCATTGATGTAGAATTTTAGTACCTAACACACTTACACACATATTTTTAGTAATTTAGCTAGCTATAAATAGTTAAAATTCTGATATGTTGACGGAAGAGCACGCAATTTAAACCTTTGTGGTTTTTCGCAGTGCTACCCAACAAAGCTGTTTCGATTTTTATGTTGATGATAATAAAAAAAAAACATACTTTATCAGCTATTCATCTATGCTTTAACCGTGTATAATGTATAATGCATAGAATATTTGTAATTAGGTACCTACTGTATTTGGTAGCCTTTGTTGCTGTTACCTAACAAAGCCAGTGATGAGTGATTCTGTATATTATATGAATCTATATGGATTTAAGCCAAAACAATTGTGTGCAATCATTGAACGAAATTTGGGCAAATAGGTAGGTACATACATGCCGAAATAAGCACAATTTTAGCTCATTAGTAACGGAAACCCTAGTTTACTGTGGCAGTAGTCATATTTACTGAAGTAACTTATTTACTAGTATTATATACTATTACTATGATGTAGCATTTTACAATGCCGCAGTAAATTACTGTGTATGTATGTTACATGTGTAATAAAATTGTTTAAATGTGTTTCACAATACTTAGTTTAACTTTTAGCGAACAAGATAACGAGCAAATTTTTATGATTAACTCAATATGAGTTAATCATAAAAATTTGTAAAAACTTTAAAATATATAACAGTGATTATAATATAGTCCTTTAAAAATTATAACAGTGCAGTATATATCAGTACTATCAGTAGACTATTTTATTATTCCACATAAGATGGTACTAACGTCTATTATTTGTAAGCACAAATGAATAAACTTTTACAGAACGCCATCTATTGACATCATTGTGAAGTTCTGTTAAAGCTCATTAAAAATTTAACAATTTCGTTTCCTTATAATATTTATCTTATTTATATTAATATATCTAGTATTTGTTGTTGTAATTCAAGTAATTGATCCAGTTTCAGGCCCAGCCTTTCAGAAAATTGAGAGTTCTGAGGTCAACTTTGGACGTTAGAAAATCTCCACTTTGAAAGCCCCCCATTTCACTCAAGTAGACTCAGAGACCTTCGCTTCGCTCGGTCAACAACCTATACTCTATTTATCTTCATCTATACTGCAGGAAGAAATACAGAATAAAATGATTTTTTTTGTCACGTACCATTCCATTCCAATCCAATTATTGTTGTCATTCCAATTTTTCCACAATCCAATTTCCAAACCAATCCAATCGAATCCTAGAATAATCGAATCCTATACTAGTTATTAAATTTAAATTAATTTTTTTTTAAAAGAGCAACCACCGAGTTTCTAGCTGATTCTTCTCGGTAGGACGGTATTCCGAACCAAAGGTAGATTCACTCGAGGATTCAAAAGGATTACAGGCCATTCCTATAAAGAACTATGCGCTAAAAACAAGGCAAGGTCGGTTGAAAAGATGGTCCGGGAAAGCGTAGCGGACGGACGGACAGAAACACTTTCGCATTTACAATATTAGTATAAAACATTTAAAAAAAAAAAGACAGGCATGCCCAACAGGCATTATTAGCGATCTCTACCAGCGTGAAACAGGCATAAGAAAACAAAATTATAGATAGCGTCTTCAGTATAACCGCGTGTTAAACCAACATCGAAATTCTCTAATCAGTAAACAAAGCGTGTCTCACGACGAATCAGATCCCCCGTCAACCGCAGACGCGGATCCCGCGGAATCAATAAACATAAATATAAACATGAGCATAGACGACGATGTTGATTGTAGATAATGAGATAACGACGAGATCACGCGCGCTGCTGGATTAGGGATGTTGTCGGAAGATATCTTCCGAATATATTAAAGAAAAAGATGACTGACTGATTGATCTATCAACGCACAGCTCAAACCACTAGACGGATCGGGCTGAAATTTGCCAAAAAGAAACAGTAGAGAACAAACAGAAACGCTAAGAGAGGGTTTTTGAAAATTCAACCCCTGAGGGGGTGAAATAGACGTTTTAAATTTGAATGAAATCCAAACTTAACGTGAGCGAAGCTGCGGGCAAATGCTAGTTACGTATGAAATTGCTAGAGTGATAACAAGGTTATTTTTTAGGGAACGATCGTGCTGGATGCGATCTCTTTATTTCGTGTAAAAGAAGAAACTGACTGACTGACAAAGTATAGCTCAATTCATTTAATCTAGCAATTTTTTAAAGTAGGTTTTCTCTATAGCAATCCCGATAGCGTTATGTTCAGACATAGTCGCACTATAAGGGTACCCTTTTCAAAATGTTGGTAGGGGAAAGAAGGACTCTTTACACACAAACGTTCTTGGAGCATTCGGCCGTTAGAATCCCTTTCAACAGCAGACAACCTTACCTTTACCTATTTTACCTGAAACATCTCTTTTACCTACAGTCTAGCAAATAAAGGATTTATTTATTTAAAATACAGCACACGAACAAATTATAATAATGTCATCACAATAGACAAGAGCTCAAGACTGACACATTCATATTTAATCATCAGCTACGCGGAAGATTCCTGCGTCATGAATTATAAATATATTAATTAAGGGACTCGATCGTGGAAATTGTCCCGGGAATTAGACTAATGAAGTCGTGTCTTATACATAAACTCTGTTTGACATAATCTGGGATCATACTACCAATGCTTATAGCAATACTTATGCAATACCTACTAGCGAATGCCCGCGACTTCATCTGCGTGGTTTGAGGTGTTTTGATTCCCGCGGGAACTCTTTAATTTTCCGAGATAAAAAGTAGCCTATGTGCTGGTCCAGACTATAATCTATCTCTGTGCCAAATTTCACCCAGATCCGTTCAGCTGTTGGGACGTGATTGAGTAACAAACATCCATACATCCATCCATACATCCATCCAAACTTTCGCATTTATAATATACTAGCGAATGCCCGCGACTTCGTACGCGTGGATCGAGGTTTTGTGGTTCCCGCGGGAACTCTTTAATTTTCCGGGATAAAAAGTAGCCTATGTGCTATTCCAGACTATAATCTATCTCTGTGCCAAATTTCATCCAGATCCGTTCAGCTGTTGGGGCGTGATTGAGTAACAAACATCCATCCATACATCCAGACATCCATACATCCAAACTTTCGCATTTATAAAGAAGTATAAGAAGTATAAGAAGTAAGAAGTAAGATTAGTCAAAATGACAGTTTGATGTCACGTACCTTGACTTATGGATTTATAATTCTAAAACATAAAGTCAACAATAATGAAACAATATAGCTTATTGACGACCTCCGTGGCTCAGTGTGTAGCGCTGTTGCTTTAACGTGCGGAGGTGAGGGTTCGATCCCCGGCAGGGTCAATTTAGGAATTTATAATTTCTGAATTTTCCCTGGTATGGCCTGGTGGGAGGCTTCGGCCGTGGTTAGTTACCACCCTACCGGCAAAGACGTACGATGCCGTGTAGAAACCGAAGGAGTGTGGGTTTAATATAACTGCCATGCCCCTAACAAGTTAGCCCGCTACCATCTTAGACTGCATCATCACTTACCATCAGATGAGATCAGTCAAGGGCTAGCTTGTAGTGGATAAAAAAAAGCCTTAGCACTTATGGGTCCTGTCCTTCCAATAATACACGGGTCACTGGTTTACCGTTTACTGTTTACTATTTTTATTTTATTTTAATCCCTATTAGAGTAACAATATTAGTGTAACTTTCGTCACAAAAAAGATCTCCTTAGGCGTTGCTTATAAAGTTTTATCTCAAAATCTTATTCAAGTACTTAATTACTTTACCTACCTAATTGTAAAATCGTTTCAATGTTTTGTCAATTAGGTACACGGAAAAGTTCGTAAAAGAGTGCGAAATTTCAAAATTAAATCTACCAAATCAGTAAAGTTGACTTTGGGTTATTGTTTTTTAAAATCCGGAACGAAATCGTCCTTTATATACTTTCCCCCTCGATATAGAAGCTTTAAAATAATTAGAATAATAATATTATGTACATATTTTGAAGACTCGAAATGGTAAATTCTAATTTATGCTCAGCGGACAGCGTAAATTTTTTATTTCAGAAACAGTTTTCAAGCAAAATCTGCTTATAAGAGCAGCGCGACTTTTTTTTTTATAAAACCATCAGACTTGACGCCACTGCAAAGTTTTTCAATCATTTGAAATGAGAATTTCCTAACAATAGTAAGTAAACGTTGGGTAAATGGAACAAAACATTTGGTCGAGCGGATTTTAGCATAAAACATTGCAAATTTTATGTACATTTTTTAAGAGGGAAAATATTTTCTGTTTTGATGCAGCCATGCTGACTGATGTTCTTCTGAATACGGTGGAGCAAAATTTTGCGCTTTCAAAACGCCGTACTGTATGATAACAAATGTGTTCCTCATTTATCTCTTATTTAGTTTTGGGTAGTTTCATAACGTTTTCGTTTTCTCTAAAATACCGTCCATTAAAGTTGCTTTGTCAATATGTGTATATAAAACACAAAAATGTTTCGACATATAATCCGTTATAGGCTTTGAAACCATCCAACCGGTGTACCTCAAACCGGTTTCATTAGAAAGGCAATAATTTGCAATGGTTTTCTTTTCTCTTTTTTTTTCTTTTTTAGCGTATTAGCACACGCCGGCTATCCGCTAGTATATGATATAAAATTTATAAATGCGAAAGACTATTTTATGTGTTAGTCAATTCTTCAATGCTTCCTCAATGGTGCAACGGATCGACGTAATCTTGAGTGTGACATACTCGTAGGCTACTTTTTATTCCGGAAATTTCTGACTACTCTTTCATTTTAACTACGTATACCTATATATCCTCTTACGTAGTATATCTTGTTTTTGTGTAACAGAAATGCCGAGTTTTGTTCGTATTTAATGGCAGTTGTCCGTTTTCATTCTTCTTCGAGTTCTTCGAATGAGGTGACTCATAATTATGATAAAATTTCACTTTGTAAGTTCATTTAATCACTAATAAGCAACAGCAATGGCCAAATAACTGGAAACTTGTAATTCCCAATCATTATAAAGCACACTGATAATATCGTTGGTAAAGAGCCATGATTTGTTACTAAATAACTATTAGATAGGTAGGTATAGCCGTATAATAGGGTTTACAGCGAATTCATCGCGTTCGGCATGAGCGCATCAATCTCAGTCATCTGCCGCCGCTGAATGCACCGCTGTACGCTTAATCACTTAACCATGCAAATCACTCATTGCCATTTCTACAGTCTACATTTCCACATAGCTTAGGACTTGAAGAAATAAATAAAATATAAGTATTTATTGATTAGAACATAACTTTGACCTATTCTTACAGGATGCCGTAATTGATTATCACAGTCATGTTTTATAAGTTTCGGACGTCAATAATTATACATTGTACCTAAATTGGATAAATAAATATTGATTGATTTGTTGATTGGATGCTTACAGGTAAACCTAACATGTACTCTGAGTATATTCTAAATATTATTAATAGATAATTCGTTTTATCGAGAATATAAATTCTCGAAAAGGAAGACATACCGACTCAATGGGCAACATCAACAATTATTTTACTACATAAAAAAGGAAATAGAGATGATATCAGCAACTGCAGGCCCATTAGTCTGATGTCTAATCTCTATAAAATATTCTCAAAGATTATACTCGATAGAATTACTAAAATTTTGGACGAAAACCAACCAAAGGAACAAGCTGGATTTCGTAGTGGATTTTCAACTGTCGACCACATACACACCATAAAACAGATAATAGAAAAGTTCAAAGAATATAACATGCCCTATTACATAGCCTTCGTAGATTATAACAAGGCATTTGACTCACTGAAGCACGAAAAGATTTGGGAAGCATTAGTCAATCAAGGTGTGCACAAAAAATATATTCGTTTAATCAGTAACATCTACAGGAACATGACGGCAAAGGTGAAAACAGAAAGGTTAGGGTAAAAGTTTGAGATCAGAAAGGGCGTAAGGCAAGGGGACCCTTTATCTCCGAAACTCTTTAACGCAACTCTCGAACACATATTTAGAAAAATGGACTGGACAGAATACGGAATTAAAATAAATGGAGAAATACTTAGCCATCTCAGATTCGCTGACGATCTCATACTGATTTCAGACAACTCAAACCATCTGCAAAAAATGTTAGAACAGCTAGTAACGGAAAGTCAAAAAGTAGGACTACTCATAAATATTACAAAAACTAAACTTATGACTAACCGCACTAGAAAATCTATCGAAGTTAGCAACGGTACCATTGAGTATGTCAACGAATATACATACTTAGGGCAAATTATCTCTCCTGACAACCTAACATCCAAAGAAGTGCAGAATAGGATTAATGCGTCATGGAAGAAGTATTGGTCGCTCAAAGAAATCACAAAAAATCCAGCAATACCAATGAAACTAAAGAGCAGAACATTTTAACTCTTGTATTCTTCCGAGTATGACTTATGGTTGTCAAACATGGGCCTTAACAAAAGAGAATTTAAAGAAAATAGAAACATGTCAACATAATATTGAAAGGAGCATGCTTGGCATAAAGAGAGAAGATAAAGTAAATCTTAAACTTATAAGAGACAGAACAAAAATCACTGATGTAACACGTACAATTAAGAAAATTAAATGGAAATGGGCCGGTCATCTTATCAGAAACAAAAAAGAAAATTGGGCAAAAAACATTACAGAGTGGTATCCACGAGAGGGTAAGAGGAAACGAGGAAGACCATTCCGAAGGTGGGAAGATGACCTACGGGCCACAGCAGGAATTTTTTGGAGGAGATTAACGCATGACCGCAAAACATGGAAGAACCTGGGGGAGGCCTATGGTAATGAGCAAAACAATCAAACATTACCGGTGTCTTTTTAGATTTTAGTTACTATATTTTTTTAATTCACAACTTTGTTATAAAATGTAAGATTGTTAATAAAGGCTAATAATAAAATAATAATAATAAAATAATAATAAATTCGTTTTATAATTTAGTAGCTGTTGCCCGCGACTCCATCCGCACGGATTTATATTATTAGAAGACTCGTGGGAATTCTTTGAGTTTGCGAAATAAGAAGTAGCCTGCAAACATACTTTCTTATTTAAAATATAATGATAATATGATAGTGTAATTAATATAACGCCTGCTGTTCACATAAATAATGTCCCGATATACCGGTTTATTTATTTCACCATCCATTTGCTTAATTCATCGGAAAATGCATGTGTATTCGCGCACGTAGCAATTAGTAGCGATCCGCAAAAATATCGCAAACATGAGTTACGGTATCGAGTATGTGATATTGGTAATCGTTATTAAATAAGTTACCAGTTACATTATCAACTTACTTGAAGTTTTATGTTGATTTTTTAACCGGGTCTTTTTAATGAACTGAAATGTTTAGGAACAAACTTGTAATAATGTTTTAAGTAGTAGACTACCTGTATCTACCTCAAAACTTAAATTCAAATGATTTTTTTTCGAATAAACTTTTACTAACTGACTAACAAGTAGTCAAAATCGCTTGAAACTTGACTACCTACTTGGTATAACTGGCTCGCTCAGAGTAGCTTAGTCATTACTTAAGGAACTCCTTAGTATAGATTTCAATACAAAATCTTCCTCATAGGAGTTCCTTAAGGAATGATTAAGCGACTGCCAAGTGTGGCAGTAGACTTCCTCCAAATTATTTTTCTTCAACCTTTCTTTATAATTCTTATCCTGTTGTTACTACAATTAAAATCTACGTTACCTGATATCGATACTTTTGTTTTGATTCTGTCACAGTTAACGATGACGATATCGGTATTTAAGATCGTTACCGGTATCGAATAACAACGATATTTTTGCCGAGCATTTAATTAGTGAAAGCAAAATAGAAGGGTTCGTACCATCAATATAACAGATTTATCGCTAGTACGTTGGACATGTATAAATCTCGCGAAGAATGAAAGGTTTTTGTATGTAAAGCGGCTGTCAATGGTCGGGATTGATGCGGACCGCGGGCCGTATTGACGTATCTCGTGTATTTGTGATGCGGATACTGTATACTCAGTTTGCTGAACGATATTGTTAAGTACTGAACTGGGGCCATACTGTCACCGTTTAAAGCCATATTGTTTCATTATTATTGACTTTCGTGTTTTAGAATTCTGATCCTTATTTCAGGAACGTCAAGATACGTGACATCAAACAGTAATTTTGAGTAATATTGCTTAAGTATTGTTGTAACGTAACTACTGAACCTTACCGATTAGGGGTATATACTTCATGTAACTGCCATACCCCTTAACAGATTACAGCGGTTTCGTGTCTGAGAGGCCCGGAGTCCCAACACAAGCCGAGTGGAAGCACCTGTTTGTTGCACTGCTGTACAATACAGTGCTGATTTAGCATGTAAATGTTTTAGTTTAAGTTTTTTTTGTGCAGAAGTGCTCAAATAAAGATTTTTCTTTCTTTCTTTTCTTAGATTAGACTAGGTGAGAACGCAGTCAAGGGATAACTTATAGTGAATAAAAAACATTAAAGGGCTAGTTTTGTCAGCTACATGCAATTTTGTAGCAGAAACAAAAGCTGTATTTACTGTTTCTTGCGCTAGAAACAATGCTATGGTAGGGAAAAAACAATAATTCAACAGTACATAGTCGGTGTAGGGATCTGTCATACTTTTGATATTTTTAGTAAGATTTTTTTTAATTGTTACTTTTTATATAATAGGTTCCTTATCTATACTATACAATAATCCGTTTCACAAAATCACATGATAACCCAGTGAGCCTTTACTTCTGTAACGTTATTCGGTTATCAGTGTCTTTGAATCGATAATGGAATCGCTCTATGTAACGAGAACTGAGGCCTTTGTATCGAATTATTCTATTTACAAGGTACATAAAGCTATACGATACGCCTTGAACCGAATTTCTCTATGTATCCGTCCTTTGTTACATATAGTAACCCTTTTTATGTCGTAAACCGAGATTTGTCTATGTATTTCTGTGTATGTGAATGACCGATTCGAATTTTGAGGAATCTAGCCTTATTCTTTGTCTACATTATAAAGAGAACCTCTATACAAAATATCATCTTTCTATGTCCAAGGACTTAGGCTGTGTCAGTCAGTGAGAGTGAGTGAGTGAGTCAGAACTTTTTCTTTATGTAGGATGAGGTGCTGTAGAAGCATTCAATATTAGTCAATCGGTAACAAGGGAAAGGGTAACAGACAGATGCACTACCGTATTAATATTATTAGTATTAAAGACCATAGATACAGATGGATTTAGCGGTACTTACAGTATAATTAATTTGCTTTGAATTGAAGAGAAATGTTATTTCGAATAACTTCAGTATGCGTGACGGCTCTCCTAAATTTTCCATAAACAAATATTAATTATCCTTACCTAATTCAGTGAAATTAACCTCCAACAAATCTTTACTAAGCATGCCAGTTGTAGAACAGAATTATTTTAATTAAAGACGTTGTTGTAAAATCTGTATTAGGTAAAGTCGCCATCGTGTATTATCCGTTCACTAGCTCAAAACTATTTACCAATAAATGCGATGGTCGCAATCATCGGGGTTCCGATATTTTACTGCTTTACTGCTTTGGCTGAAATAAACAGTTTTTGCAAGCGTGCAATGAAATAAATATTCAATGCAACAAATTCAAAGATTTTTGCGCCCATTTGACAGACGGTCAACCTAAAGGTTAAATTCGATTACTTGTATTGATAAGGCATGTATGGATAACTATCTGCGCTATCCTTTATTCATCAATCACGATTGACGTAACTGACTGATGCGGAACCTCGTCTAATGGACGACTTATCTTGATCGATATATCTTGATTGTTTATAGGTTTCATGTTTTCAAAAATGAGTGCTACATAGACTTTACGTGATGCCAAATGGACTATCAAGTGGCCAAGTGCAGGATGGAAATGTACATGGTGATAGGCATGGGGGTACTGATCTATTCCATGGTAGCTCTCCTCATGAGCAGTCGTTGCTGGCGTTCGGACGTTGACAAGTGTACATGCGAGGAGTGCCAGCAGTTGTGTCAAACCAAGCTCACTGTCAAGTCATCTCTCGGTTCCATTTCCCGTCGGGTTGACGACATCGAGCGCCAATAGATACTTCCAAAGTTAATAACAACTGTCTAAGTGCAACAAATTTTTATCCCCAACTACTCCAAACTTGAATTTAAAACTAGATTAAATCGTGCTAAGCTCATTGTAAGGTTGTATTTACAATTCTAGATACTAAATAGGTGATTTCCAAAACAAGGGTGACAGTGCCAAAATCTTAGACTAAGTTTTGAGAATTAGCTTTTTTAATACGTCATAGTTTAGTAATTATTGTGCCAAAATAATAGTTGAAAACTGTGTTCAAATACTGCTATTTGATTGGGGGCTTATTACTTAATTGTGATAAGGGAGTAGATCTAGTGCCCAATAATAATTAGCTTGAAAACCCCAAAGTCTTCTTTCCAATTTATGCCCAATTGTTGGGAAGTCTAGGCGTATTTCGGTGTACAGTGAAGTGAGTGAAGTTAGTGATGAGTGGGGAATAGTAGCGGGCGATGGACCCGCTAGCCCGGCTGATGGAGGGGGCTCCCCTCCCGGGGGTGCTAGGTGCGACGAGAGACGCTCGTCCCCGTGGTGCCCTGGTGCACGCGAGCCTGGCCGCTGCCCCCCACCTGGGGGACAAGAGGGGGCGCCACCTGACTGGCACCTTCTGCCTCACTGGAGACACCATGGAAGGGATAATCCAATGCCTCGTCTTCCTCAAGGCTTTTTCGGTAAGTACGCCGTAGTAGATTAGTATGAAGTCCTGACATATAGCGTCGTTTTAAAGTATTTTCGTTATTTCATATTGGTAAAGTGGTTTCCCGAGAGAAACGGAAACAGTAGTTTGTGATATTAGGGCGGTAAATAGGTTTTTACATACGATTTGACTAATGTCAGCCCGATGACGCCAGTCGAGGGTGACGATGATGAGGGTGATGAGGTCAGTTCGACCATCGTCACGAGTATGTAGAAACTTTAACGCCCGTGTATCACACGATATTTTTCAATACATTTGTGAGAAAACTTGAAAATAAAAGTCGAGTAGGAAGGTACTAGGTACTCACTAGAAAATGGCTTTTCACGCCCATACTTAGTCGAGATTTTTGGCGGCTAGTACAAGCGCGATTTTTTTCTCACAGCTAAAATACCTAATTGTTGATTTAATTTTATGATCCCACATTATTATTATTTTTTTTATTCACTACAAGCTAGCCCTTGACTGCGATCACACCTGATGGTAAGTGATGATGCAGTCTAAGATGGTAGCTGGCTAACCTGTTAGGGGCATGGCAGTTATATTAAACCCACACCCCTTCGGTTTCTACACGGCATCGTACCGGAACGCTAAATGGCTTGGCGGCACGTTTTTGCCGGTAGGGTGGTAACTAGCCACGGCCGAAGCCTCCCACCAGACCAGACCAGGTAAAATTCAGAAATTATAAATTCCTAAATTGACTCTGCCGGGGATCGAACCCGGGACCTCCGCACGTTAAGGCAACAGCGCTACACACTGCGCCACGGAGGTCGTCAAAACATCACTTAAACATTGAGTATTTCTTATAAATTATTTAATAATTTATAAGAAATACTCAATGAAACTTTTAAAAATAGCGCGCACAAATTAAAGATTTGTATGAATTATATCTACGGCGCGTTGTTGTAATTGCTTTTTTTTTAAATTGGCTTCATGGCTCTAGGTTCTAGACTTCTAGTTCTTAACTCAGTAACAGCTTGAACTATTCAGCCTTTACTTTTTTGATTTATAAAACCTAAAACAATTTTATTTAATCATATTAAATACAATTTTTTATTTTATGAATTAATTTCATCAATTCACATCTAAATGTCATTATTTTTTAGGTTTTCTACATACAAAGTCAATATCATTATGAACCTTCTTGCAAGAAAACTTTTTATTTAGAAGTAACGTGGACTTACAAAAATTAAAAAAAACTGCATGAGGGCGGTAAATATTTACTGCACGAGGGCAGTAAATTTAACTTACAAGCCCTGTTTACTGCCTCTGTAAGTGCATTTTTCGAGCAAGTGTATTGAAAAATACATTTCAAATAGATATAGCGCGAGCGGAAAACGCGCGCGGAATTTCGTTTGAATGAAATTATTAATACTAGATAGTTATTCCAAAAACAGTACCGAGGCATACTAGCCCTAATGAGGACCCATGGCGAGTGGCGACGGAAAACTTCAGAAAAACATTTCGCATTTTCTCGCTCGCATGTTCCCTATTATTTTCTTTTAGGTATATCCCAACGAACAACAACAAGGGGCACTGCTTAAGTGCCTACGTTTTAAATACAAGAATTATATAACATATATATATATATATATATATAGCGAGTAAACGAGCAGGCGGGTTACCTGATGGTAAGTGATTACCGCCGCCCATGAACATTTGCAGCACCAGAAGAACCGCCAGTGCGTTGCTGGCTTTTAAGAAATGGGTTTATCCGCCCTAAGAAGAGCCCCATATTATAGTCATTAAGGTACACAGAAGATGGAATGGACAATTTGCAGTTACGTGGCAGAAATGACCTG
This sequence comes from Erebia aethiops, assembly GCA_923060345.2. Classification (NCBI taxonomy): domain Eukaryota; kingdom Metazoa; phylum Arthropoda; class Insecta; order Lepidoptera; family Nymphalidae; genus Erebia; species Erebia aethiops. The sequence continues at coordinate 13,690,858 of OV281081.1, read as the reverse complement.
GAATAACAGGAGGTGGAAGAAGACCAGGCATCCAGGTGATGAGGATGAAATTTGTTTCTGCGACGAAGAGTGCGAGTGGAGAACACGGACACGGGTATTAGATTAAATAGCTCCTCAGAGCACTCCCCATTGTAGAGACGATAGAACACACAAAGAGAACCAACGTCTCGTCGGTGCTCTAGGGACTCCAGCGTGCAAGTGATTTTGGGATTGTCCACGAGTCGAACTGCCCGCTACTGGGGTGCTCCGGCCCAAGGGTGAGAGCAATACTACATGTGGGTATCTCTCTGAATATAAAAATCAATAGAGCCTACAGCGATCTTACACAAAACAGGTACATAATAATACATGTATACAAACAATACCTACATAGCTCAAGGCTTGCAGGATGTAGGGAACGTAATCACTGTTAACATGAGCGGGGAACCTAATGTTTACCTTGTCGTATTAGATTATAATCTACGGAAGGTACCGATTACCGTACCCGCCCGCGCCGTTTGACGGCCTATTACCGTTCAACGCTCACAAAAACTCGCATGACCGACTATCAAATATCCCGGTTATCTCCTGTATGAAATTGAGCTTTTATGGTTTGAATATTTAGCGATCATTTTATCGCGGATCGACACTGTTATGGAATGAAAATATGACTTGCGTATATTTAGTAAACTACTTTAACCAACCAACAATACAGAGCAGAGATATTGTGGAAATCTTTGAGTTCACGATGCTTCATAGTATTGAAACTCAAACTCAAATCTTTTTTATTCAAATAAACTTCGACAAGTGCTTTTGAATCGTCAAGTGAATCTACCACTGGTTTGAAATGACATTCCTACCGCGAAGAGACGGCAAGAAACTCAGTGGTTGCTCTTTTGAAAAAAAATAAAAATTATGAAATAAAATACTGGAGCGAGAATGATTCTTCAATATGAAAAGCAATGATGAGATCTAATTTGTGACTCGCTTGGCTAGAAAATGTCTCTATACTCTTGTCTTGAAGATACATAAGCTTTACAAGGAATATTTCACTTCACACTTGACATGACTTTGGTGCTCACTACAGCGTAATAACACGCTAATAAGTAGATATCCGAAGCGGTTGCCAGCTAAACATTCAACAGGACATAATTAAGCTCATCTGCTGAGCGAAACTGAGCGCTGGGCTGAGCGGTTCGAGCGATACTCCGACCATTTGCTAAGCGCTTTGAAGGATGCTCAAGTATTGATCAAAGGAACAAAAAGAGCTAAGACGTGAGACTGTTCTGAAATGCCTTCCCTAGTCCATGTATAGTACAAACTTATCCGACCCGGTGACAGCGTCGCTGATAGCCCATTTAAAGTTGCTAATAAATATTAAAAAATAAAAATAAACTAAACAGTCATAAAAATTTGTTCCAATTTTGGGCACCGGCCCACATAAGTTTGTGGGAATGTAAATGGCTTTATAATATTCAGTAGATGAGGATTCCCGCCACTTCGTCCGCGTGGATTAAATTTTGTTTATTTCCCGCGGTAACTCCTTAATTTTCCGAGGTGAAAAGTAGCCCATGTCCTTCCCCTGGCACAGAATACATAATAGTTAAGGTTAGTAAAGATGGGCCGTTAAAGCGTAGCAGACAGACACGCATTCGAATTTATACTATTAGTATGGATCAAGCGAAGCCGGGGCGAGTCGACTAGTACTTACGTTAAACAATATACAATATACAAATTGGTCGTAATATTAAATCATTACTCAGTGCTTCATCAAAAACCATATTCAGTATTCCATATTGAAATATGGAAATAATGCCCAATTTATCGTATCGTTGAAATGAGGTACCTACTTAATGGAATCCAACAGCAATATCTGGTTGCTGTTTCCGAAAATGAATGATGATTTATTATTCTGTGTGTAATATATACTAGGTTTTCCAGGGCATGAGAGCTCATATCTACCCATTTATAAAGTTGTCATCAATTTACTGTTTACTTATTTGTGTAAAAGTAACATAATTTTTTTTTAAAGGGGCTAAGAGATTAAAACTTTTTAATATTTTAATCAAACTAAATTAAACACAAATTATTACATATTAAGACTAACAAGGAAATAAACTTTAATTTAAATTGAAAACTAAATTGTAAATTGGTAAATCCTGATCAAAACCATCACAGTTAGACGATAGTGCCCAAGATGTTGCTAACATGGCTCCTTTAGGTGGCCAAAAATTAAAAGGATATACTTAGAATGTAAATAATTAGATTTTGCTTAAGGGCCGCTTGCACAAAGACATTTAAACTGATTTAGTTAAATTTTGTGATGCTGTCCCTTTTTGGCAAATGCATATTGTAGTTGCCAGAAAGGGACAGCATTAAAATATTTAAAAATTATATTAAATTTTAAATCAATTTAGAAGTTCTTGTGCAAGTGGGCCTTAGTAGAAGTTTGACTAAACTCTGTGAAATACTCAAGAATGAGTACTACTATATACTAATATTATGATTTTGCTTTGGTATTCATTGAGAAGATCCTCTCTTTTACTTTGAAGATATTTTACTTTTGCTCGAGCATAAAGTCCTTATCGGTTCGAAGATGCAAGTTTTTACGCACGCAGACTACTTTATAGTTTCGAAGCTATGATGTATTTATAGCTATACTATACTTAATATGCGAAAGTATGGATGGATGGATGGATGTTTGTTACTCAATTACGCCAGAACGGCTGAACGAATCTGGATGAAATTTGGTACAGAGATTGGTCCGGAATAACACAGGCTACTTTTTATTCCCGAAAATTAAAGAGATTCCGCGAGAACCAAAAAACCTCAATCCACGCGGAAGTCGTGGGCATCAGCTCGTAAAAATTAAATAGGCAAGTTCATCACAATGTATAATAACTCGTACAGTTAAGCCAGCTGAAGCCCCTCAGCTAAGTTATCATCCCTAACTCTTATAAGCCCATCGCAAGTCCCCCAACTCCTGCGGGACGCATTAACACTGAGGCGCGGGACATTTCGCGGGACTGATTTATTTTCAATCACTGAGTACAAGAATAATGATAAATCCTTGTCTCTGAATTTCAATAAAACCGCGCTCTTTTGCCGAGTAGGTATTACATGAATATTTGTTTATGTAGTTAACTGCTTCGAAGAAAACCACAATTAAAGGAGTTGAGTCTTTAAAATATCGTGTGGTGTCGTTGGACTCTTTATATTTAAGAAAATTGAAAAATAAATCATATAAGACTTTTTAAAATTTTTTATGACTTCAAAAGAACTGAAAAGCATTAAATAAATTTTTTATTACTTTCATTCAATTTACTCTTAGTCACAGAACAAAAAATAAAAACTTATATTGTAGGTAGTTTTTGAAGGCGGTGTCTAATTAACGGTTCTTGTCCTTTGTACGTGTACTTAGGTAAGTAATGATATTAATTAGTTTTGTATTTCGTTATCTAATTAGTATTTTTCTGTATTGATTTGGATCGAATAGGTACATCCTGTTTGAAGTCTGTTAATTTGCGAATTTCGTGAGTGGGCTGCGAAGTTCGAACCTGCGACACGTTACTGCTGCTGCTATGAGACACTGTTCTTTTACGACTCAGCTACAGATTACAGGAACCTACTTGGAAGTCAACAGAATATGCATGCCTGTCCAGTATAGCCTCCTCCCTTCCAGTATAGCATCCATCTGTACTGGAAGGGAGGAGACGGAGGTTAACACTTTTTTGCCATTTTTCCAGGCCAGGTCCATCGCGCCATTAAGAACTACTTACATTTTATTACTTTATTTAAATATATAAATGTAAAAATGACTGACTGCCTGACTGACTGATCTATCAACACAGAGCTCAAACCACTGAAGGGATCGGGCTGAAATTTGGCATATGATAAGTATGACGATAACTGACGAAGATATGACGAAGGCATCCGCTAAGAAAGGATTTTTGAAAATTCAACCCCTAAGGGGGTTTGAAATTTGTATGAAAATCGATAATAACGAGAGCGAAGCTGCGGGCAAAAGCTAGTGTTCTAAAAATGTAGACTACTATAAAAAAATTAAATGTACCTGAGCAAGTTTTGTTAATATTGTGGTGAAAAAAACGGAATAAAAAAGGAAGCCATAAACTATACTTTCGTTTGAAGAAAAGTAAATTGACGCTGAACATCCAGTGATACTCAAAAAACAAGAAGAAGGAATAATCAAAGGGAAAAATTGAGATGGTCTTTGAAACGTAAATGGAGGTGATTGTACGACGTCGTTAAAGTGAGAACGATAGCGGATATGCCAGTTGAGGCGGAGGTACACTTTGGACACGACACGCGAATCCATGAAACGCAAAGCGTCTCAAGTCGAATCAATTTGTAGGATTTATTTTTTCATCTCGGGTTTTGAGAAGGTTTAAGTAATATGATTCTGGTCTTAGAAAACTTAGCAAGATTAGACTCGAAATTTACGCGGTAGGACCTGGGAATCCACTGCATTAATATCCCAAGAAAACCCCTGCCTGACCCTCAGCAATGAGGAATACGACCCTGAGATATACCCGAAATAGCGCCATGTGAATGAAACACCCGATATGAAGACTAGTACCTAGTGTCGGTTACTTCTCACGACTTTTTTTCCACTACAGGTTAGCCTTTGACGGCTATCTCACTTGGTGGTAAGTGATAATGCAGTGTAAAACTCTGTTCTCTCCTTCCTCAAATTTGACCCTGGAAATAAATTGGTTTGGATGAAGTAAATCTCTATTAGTTGCGACTTGGGAGTTACATATTTAAATCTATTTCGGACGAAAGTAACGTTTGAACGTCACGTCAACATTGACTGCCAAATAAAACAGTTGTTTTAAGGCCTCCATCTTTTATCGAGTTGTTCTCGAATGGCAAATTATGAGGGTTTATCAAAGAAATTATACTTCAACCTCGCGTAATGATTTTATTTTCAAGTTTATTTATACTTGCTTTGCTGTTTTGTACGTGTAATATCATAGATATGATTTCGACATTCCTTACGTTCAAAGTATGTTTTTATCCTAAAAGGGAAAGTGGATATTCGAATAAAACACCGCGATTTTGTGATATTTCAGGATGCCGATAGAAATGTGTCTTGATAATGGTAAAAGTGAGCTTTGACTTTTTTCTTTTTATCTTTATAGTGTTGGCTCAACTGCCGTGTATCAACGCAAAGCCAAGAATTTGACATAATATTACAATATCACAATCACAATAATCGATGTAGTATAACAAAAAAACATTGATTTTTCTTTTCTTTGTTATCTCCGCCATGTTATTCACAGAGTCTCACGAAAACTTATTTTCTTTGAGCCGAATCGTTCAACTGTGAGCATTTACATAAAAATTTTCGAATTCATTTATTCCTTTTGCAGAAATTACCTACATTTTATTCGGAGAAGGATGATTAATTCTACTGGAACGTATTTACGTTACGGATTTCTGGAGACGCTCTAACAGGGTCGGGGCCGGGTGATTAAATATGTACAAGGGCCAAGCCGGTAGCTGGGGCTGGGAAGGGGATGTAATCCCTTGAACTTTTACTTTTCATTGGTAATAAACATCACCTTAAGTTTTTCTTATTATGTAAACTGTTTAAAAAGGGAGATCGCAGTAATTTATATGATTAGCAACTCTCACGTGTGTTACAGGCTTAAGAAAATGAAATAAATCACGATAATTTAAGAGTTACCTTTTAACCATCATACCGCAAGACGCCGCGGCGAGTTTCCACCCCTATGTCGTCGACGTTCTATCCACACGTACGAAACATGGCATTCATGGCCTCCTTCGCATGGCCTAGGTTCTGGAATACTCTAACAAAAACTGTGTTCCCCTGCACCAATTATAATCAGAGTATCTATAAATCAAGGTTGAATAGGAATCTTCTAGGCAAGCGATGATGGAGCCAAAGATGGGACATCTTTGGCTGCATCATCACTTCCCATCAGGCGTAATTATGGACAAGCGTAAGCCTATAATGAATTAAAAAAAAAGGTTTTTGAGATCCGAGTTTTCACTTTTCGGCATATTTAGCCCTACATGTGTTATGTGTTAAGCCCGTTCTACCTTTGTGCATTGATACAATTGGGTGTTGGACGGGGTTGAATCAGCAACTCTTTATCGAAACGTCAAGAGCGCACGCTTAGTGTGGTAGCCTTGACGAAATGCTGACTTGTGACGTCATCAAGAGTCGACGCACTTTTTTAGTCTAATCGTTAGTTTAAAATGTTAACTAACGAGGCGGATTTTACATCTTTTAGAAGACCCTGTATTTATTAATTACTAAAAAAAATATTTAACGAAATAAAAATTTACTTGAATAGCGGCATTCCCTTAGTTCCTACTTGGCTTCGAGAAATCTCAAATTCACGCGCGAATTGCGAGCATTACTAGCGACACGCGGACAGAGCAGGGTTACCCGTTGTCCGAGGTGGACTATAAGTGCGGCAACGGGACGAGACGCGGCAGGAACAAACGGTAGCTGACCCTCTAAGTGGCCTACGTTGTCGCGTAGATAAGTTTGTCATTTTCTATGGAGTCGCGTCGCTTTCAGGTTAAATTGATATAGTGGTGTAAGTACCTACGTAAGTGTATACCAGATAAAGTAATTTAAACCTACTACTTTTTTGCTTTCACACAACGCCCTTAATTTAATCAAGACTGAGAAAATACAGTATTTAATTTAGATACGATGGCATATAAATATGTGAAGGTGCGATTATAAACAGCACTTTACCCTCCTGTGTTTTGGTTTACCGCCTTGTTCCTTATAAATCTTTTAGCTAATGAAGTCCTTAAATATTCAGCGTCGGGAGTGAGGCACGTCCTTGGGGAATAAAACACGTCCCGACGAGAGCTGCGAGGTAATTGTCGGAGTACAAAAATAGGTAATGCGACACGTTCGGAGGCGTTACGTCATAATGCCTGGGGGCATACTACCATCGCTTAAATCCGTATTGTTTTAATATTGTTGAAGTTCGTGTTTTTTAATTATAATCCTTATTTTATGGACGTCAAGATACGTGATATAAAACTGTCATTTTGAATTAGTACTGCAGGGCGACCGCATACAGACAGATTACAATCTAACGGTTTTTGCAATCTGACGGTGACATCAATAACTATAAAAGTCGTTGTGCTGAATGACCGACAGACAACCTACAGCCCAAACGGCTGAACATAGAAATTTGAGAGAATATTCTTTGAGCACCCTAGAGGTGTAAATTCCACCCCAAGAAGGTTAGGGTAAAAGCCGTATAGTTGCCCCACTTTTTAAAAAAGCTCTATTTTGAAAAAATATTTACTTGCTGAAAATTATACAATATGTATCTCGAAACATAGGTCTTTTATCTTCTATAATAGCCTATTTTTGTAAACAAAATTAACAATGGTGAATAAATCCTGTTTTATTTGACCTCTTAAAAAACGGATAGTTGCCTATCGTGGCGGATAGTAGCCTAGCGTAGAAAATGCTTCGGGGGATACTTGCCTCATGCGGGGATAGTCACCTCGATTTTTTTTTATAGAAACAAATTTATCTATATTAATTTTAGTAATCTTTACTATTTATTTATCAGCCTTTATAATTTACTGAGATCTTTATTAAGTACAACTTAAAATATTTATAAACATTACTTATTAAATATTATTCAGTTATCCAGTAGTCAATAGTCGATAATGTTTATTCAATTATTTAGATAGGTACACTACACTTATTGACGTCCAGTAGTAATTCAATTCAGTCTAATTCTTCGAACGCAAGTGCTAAGTTCCCTTCTGTCCAGTTGATGTGGCGAGGCACCACGCCTGGTTTTCTCTTATACTTGCAGGGCTTTTTGTTCACCTAGAATGAATATATGAAACAGTTAATAATTTATTTTGTTTAAAGTTATAGTCACAGTAAATTGGAAAAAACAAGAAAGAAAAAAATCTGCCTTTGCTCGTTAAATAAGTCATAGACACTCTAGGGGCAACTATCCGCAAAAGTAAGTAGGGCGACTATCCTTTTTGATGCGGATACTTGCCCTTTTTATTTAAAAAATTAATAAAAACTATTCAGCAATAAAACAGAATAAACAATGTAATTTAAACTCTAATGCATGCAAAGAAATAAAAAGTTGACTGAAAACACGATCAGTAATAAAAATATTCAATAACAATTACTTACCAAAATAATTTTAACGCCTGTCAAAGTTTCGCCGCGGAAGATTTTCGCTCACACGGACAAAATACCTGCGCCTACTCCGATGGCTTACATGGCACTGAAGCCTCCGGGGGGCCACTTCTTATTGTGGTCAAGGGCTAACTCAACTTTTATTCCTAACATAGTGAATTCAAAACCGGGGCATGTATCCCTCTGAGGCAACTATCCGGCTTTTACCCTAACTAAGCGGTTATGTTATATCCATGAAACTTTGTATGTGATTTCAGTAAAAAATAAGAATTTTATGTTATTCACAGTTTTTTGAAAATTTTTAGAACCTAATTCCACGCGGCGGAGTCGCGATCAAACAGTTGGTTTGTCCTTCAATCACGCCGCAATGGAGCAACGGATCTGCGTGATTTTTGCATGGTTATATTTAAAGACCCGGAGAGTGACATAGGCTATTTTTTATCGCCGGAAAATTAAGGAGTTCCCGCGGGAATCAAAAAACTTAAACCACGCGGACGAAGTCGCGGGCATCAGCTAGTAAGTATATAAAATAAAAATATTTTCCTCGAGGAATAGTCCGGCAGGCCTCCGGGCAGCGCTGAGTGGTCGTAAAGTAAGGAAATTAACTTAACTGTGGTCGTTCCATAGCGGCCTCAGTTGCGCGCCCGTTGGCTCGAGGGCTCTTTGAGCATTTTTAATGACCGGCCAGCTCTTGGTTCTATTCCACTCGTCATTTTGCTTGCCTTGGGGTCGAGTGGACTACTAGGTGTGTACTTCGCTGGAAGAACCTACTGCAGTTAATTATTTTGTACATTGGGAACATGTACGCTAGCGGTATGAAAATGTTTACCGGTTCTCAAATTAGATTCTTTAAAATGCTGCGTGCATTAAGGTCTATCGAATTTCAAACATCGAATTCAGCAAAATGAGTATTATTCGTGAAAAAAATGGAGCCCTGCGAGCACAAAAATGGAGCACTAGGTATGTGTCCATCTTTTGGTCTGTTGTTCATTACGTTCGGTTTTTGGGTAATTGATTGAGGTAACATGGTAAAATACATTATAAACCTCGATTAAAGACCTCAAAATTAGGTTTTAAGTTTTAGTATAATTTCACTCACGGAATACATAATCGTCATTAAACCTAAAATACAAATCCTTCTCAGTGGTCGACTATCATCCATCAGCATCCGGATGCTTAATGGATGTAAATGTTATAGGTATTTATGATGAGCCTTATTATTTTTCAATTTATTTTCTAATGAACAAGCTGCGTTATTTTATTTCTCAAGATAAATTGAAAGTAAAATCTAAATAACAAAGTAATAGGTATTTCAATTGATGAGACTGGTTGCTCGGGGAATCGATGGTTGAAATTATATTGCAATTAGTATCGTACGATGTTATATCGTTCGTAGATCCAGCAGAATGCTTTTTTATTCAAGTAGACTTTGACAAGTGCTTTTGAATAGTCGAGTGAATCTACCACTGGTTCGGGAAGCCATTCCTACTTGGTGGTTGCTGTTTTGAAAAAAATAAATTACATTTACATCAATATGTACATAAGTAACCGCTGTCATTAGCATTGCTGGAGCGAGTCAAATCCATGCTTTTTTATCATTTACATAATCTTCAACAGTTTAATAAGCTTTTTTCAGGAGCATACTTTACTTTTTTTTCCTGATTGACTGACTGATCTATATCAACGACAGAAACAGCATATCAGTGGATCATGTAGAAAATTTAAATTTTGATTGCAGGCACTCGTAAAAATAAGAAAGTATTTTTGTTTTTGAAATCTATCCCCGTGAGTGCCTTCGCCATAAAACTCATACTAACTTGCATTCTCGATGCAATGTAATGGGAATTTAATCAGTTTTAGTTCCAAAAATTATGAAACACTAAAAGTATTATTAGTGTTGCAGAGTTTTTAGAAACTCATCCCAAAAAGGAGTTTTTAAATATTTCGACCCAAGCGTAAATATTTCGATATTACTATACAATATCATTGACAATTAATTTAGCAAACTCAAAATCGCTTTTGGCAAGAATCTGCTTTTAACTGCGTGAATTGAATCCATTGATAAATTTCAATTTTCGTGAAAATTTCATGAACCACTCACGGTTTATTTTAATTTCACCGCTAGTGCTCGGGGCCGTAAATTGGGCAAATAATTGGGGCCTCCTCTCGAAATGAAATTAGGTAGGCACGCTCCTTGTCAGAGCAGGCCACGGACTGGGTAATGTAAGGGTCTCCTCACATTTATCCATGCGGAATCGGCTGGAGCCTATTGGGTATCACACCACACTTCTCGCATAATATTATTTGCTAATAATATCGTTCGACGATCGCAATCCCTGTTTAGCAATGTCGCTTCTTCCGAACGGCCTTTGCTACCAGATTTTTGGTAGTGAGAGCCCTTCGAAACAGATTGGCAACATCAAAGTGCGTCAGAAAGGTAAAGCGTTCGTTCGGCTACCGTTATTGGTGTGCGAATGCGATTAGCAAATCGGCAAACAATTGGTTTCCGCCATCGTCGCGTAATGTTGTACAAGTTGAGCAAAAGTGTAACGATCTCAATCACTTATTTTATCAACATTGATTAACACTCTTCCGTTATTGGCCAAATTCCATTGACGCAGTAAAAATACAATAAATTCAGCAAATCACAACAATTGAGGCTGTATCAATGATTGATGCAGGTTTTAGGCACATAATTAGGCTACCGGCCTAGGCTTTTGGACCGGCTCAAGCAGATTCCGCGTCGATAAGTGTGGACAGACCCCCAGCAGGTCGTGCGGTTGACAGCTTGATTGCGTATTGATTCGCTCATCAGATCTCGGCCGGCCGCGGCATCCGCGTCTATTATCTCGTTGTAGTCGGTCCTATCATCCGATTTGTTGTGATCGAGATGCGGAATTGGTGATAGCGTATATTTTTGATCCTCGTTTTTTTAAAATTAACTTACTGTTTTCACGAAACTAGAATTTATATTATTATTACTTGGTTTTGGCAAAAGTTTGGATGGATGTATGGATGTTTGTTACTTAATCACGCCAGAACGGCTGAACGGATCTGGATGAAATTTGGCATAGAGATAGATTATAGTCTGGAATAACACATAGGCTACTTTTTATCCCGGATAATAGAAGAGTTCCCGCGGAAACCAAAAAACCTCAATCTACGCGGACCAAGTCGCGTTTAACGAAGGCATTATCTGGGATGGAATAAAGGAACAGGAAGCTTAATTCGCCATAACCCACTTACGCTGAGTTGTACGAAATAAATCCAAAAATTTAAGCAGAGATTAAACTAATTTTAATCGCAAGAATTGAATGGAGTGTTGGGATTGAATTTGTTTAATCACCACTAATTTTTTTAATTTGCTTCGTGGAACTCAGCGTTAAACGGAATAATCGACGAGGTAGGTACAACGTGCAGCATGCAATATGCAGTAAAAGCAAGGAGCAAGCAAGCGTTTTGTTTTAGCGGATTTCCTTGATTATCATCATCGATATATATGTAGGTAGGTACTAGATGGGCCCTTTCATAGAATTTTTTTTATCGTCCGACTTGTGTTTTTTTTTTTTTATCCACTACAAGCTAGCCCTTGACTGCGATCTCACCTGATGGTAAGTGATGATGCAGTCTAAGATGGTAGCGGGCTAACCTGTTAGGGGCATGGCATGCATGCCGCTAACCTGTTTTAAGTTTTTCTTAAATTATCTTGGTTTTGTGTTCCAGCCCTAAAATAGTCCAGCCCAGTACGATAAAAAAAGCAATCAAGATTAGTTTCAGCATAGATGGAACGGACAATAGACATAAATGCCTACCTAGACGTAGGATATATTACCTACTAGATGATTCCCGCGACTTCGTCCGCGTGGATTAGATTTTTGATTCCCGCGGGAACTCCCTAATTTTCCGGGATAAAAAGTAGCCTATGTCCTTCCCCGGGATACCATCTACCCCTGTACCAAATTTCAGCAAAATCGGTTGAAAAGATGGGCCGGGAAAGCGTAGCAGACAGACAGACAGACAGACAGACAGACAGACAGAAACACTTTCGCATTTATAATATTAGTATGGATATGGATATGGATACGGTCTGATCATCATAATCATCTCAGCCTGCGGACGTCAACTGCTGAACATACCCAATGGGCCTTTCCCAAAGAACGCTACCACACCCGGTCCTCAGCCTTCCTCATCCAGCCACTTCCCGCCACCCTCTGTGTGTGTGTGTGTGTGTGTGTGGGTAGTGGGCAGGCCATGCTTGTCGAAGGAGCGATGGCCGCTGGAGCCGAAAAGTTTTAGAGTGGAGACCACGTACAAGTAAGCGTAGTGTGGGGCGCCCTCCAGCACTATGTCTAATAATATGGTTGCTAAATTAAGTTCGACATTCTTTGTTTGACACAGCCCGTCTAAGTTAATTGACGTCGTTGATTATCATGGACTTCCTCCGCAAAGTAACGCCTGTTTCTATTCAATAGTTTAGTGTCTTTAACGTGAATTTCGTGTAACCGTTGCTCAAACTGCCGCCCACAGCCCTTTGCTCAATTTGCTTTGACAGCTAAAGCGCTACATAATATTACGTTTAAGTAAATATTTCATCGTAATAATTTGATTTCGTTGCCTTATTTGAATCGTTTTCCACGAAAAAAGTACTTAACTTTCGATTTGGCGTAGATACGTAATAACGTATGGCAAATAAAAAATATATATATTCCGTTATTTAAAACGAATAATTTTATTCTTTGTTACAGGTAAGTAAAGCTGCAATACATGTCGAAGAATTATACCCAATATGGAAGAGATTTTAAAAAACAATTACGGTAAGTTTGCAATCGCAACGATTTGTATAAAACTTTAATTACAGTCCGGTCAATAAAACCGTTTGTGTACCAATTTGTACTTTAACAAGAGACTCACCGGTTGTGTCGGCTGGCTGATTACATAACTCGCGACAGGCTAGCGACAGGCGTAAATCTCGCGATCGCTGCTGTCAAACGGCACTTTTGTATTACGTATCAGCGGCTACAGAGCAGACAGCAGTCGAGCTCTAGTTCACCCTCTAGCGGACAATCTATGAACTAAAAACTGCATTCGTGTCCTTGTCATACCAGCAAATTGGTATTATCTAAGCTTCCTTGACAGCAATACGACAGCGACAGCCGAGCAAAATGAAACGTCAAACAGCAACAACCTCTGCACCTGTTGCAAAGTGATTGTTGGGTAATTGTCGAGTGCGTTTACTGTGGTTTTTTAAATAAGTAGGTACATACTTCAAGCAATTTGAATAATTCAGTACCTAAAACAGTAAATCTATCTACGTGAAAAACCAACATCTTTGAAGGTAAGATAGTTTCATTAAATCTACTCGTAATATGTAGTGCAAAATATTTATAATATTAAATTACCAAAATTACATAAAAAATTAACGCAATATGAACCTAACTTAAATTGTTTATTTTATTTTAATAGGTAGTTTCGAAGAATGGCACGCGCTTTTCTACTTTTAGAGGCACTTGATGACGAAGAAAGAAGGGTGGAATTTTTGGAGAGGGCTCGTTTGCAGCAGCTTTATTTTTAACTATTTCAAGTCCGCCCAATACTACAGATTACAAAATTAGGCATGATTAGCACAACTTGCAGCAAACCAAACAAGAGCAAACCAAATAACCAAATAAAAGTATTCATACACGCTTCCACCGCTGGCCCGTCTTGGTTGCACCATTACCGTGGGCGTTAAGCCTGGAAGCGAGATTATTCCACTCTCGATCTATGGTCTCCTTTGATCTCGCTCCCAAACCAACGCCCTTGACCAAGGCCTGGGTGCTCCATCAGGTGCTGCAGTAACTCGTCCATTTGACTTTGCGACACTCGATGTTCCACTATAAATAAATCGAGAAAATGTTAGTTAAAGGAAACGAACGTACGAATTTTTTCTATTGAACTATAATTGATTTTTAACTTACTGTCCAAAATTAAAATTCAGCAAAATCTCAAAATAATCACTGCACTGGTTAACTTAAAAAATTCAAACTTCGCGCCATTTACAAACAAAATTCAAAGTTCACTTCTTTGAATTCAACCACAGACAAGGAACATACTCAAGGAACGTACCAAAGATGACGATAAAAGGTATAGATAAAGCTGCTTAATTTGTTTTCATCTATTGCTGTCCTGTCGCGAGTGGCGCTAGTATCGATAGCAAAAGTGCATGAAAAGTGCATTCTGCGACAGGCGAGCAATAGACGTGCGATCGGCTTGCGTAATACGAATTCTAGTGACATTTTGCGACCGATCGCGTAGTGTTTGCTGTCGCACTGCTACTCTGCTGCTACTGCTGTCGCTACTGCAACATTTTACGTAATCAGCCTGCGGATTTTCCGTCCCATCGGGCTATGAGAGTAAAGAAATAGATAGTGCACCTCTGTATATTGTAGATTGGCCGCCGTGGCCGAAATTCGTTCGGGTGGACATTATTAGTCCAAAGTTTTATGAAAAACATTTTTCAAAAAATAATTAAAAATATTTTGTTCAGGATTTTTTTAGACAACCCATTTTTAATATATTTTCTAATATACAAAATTTATTATAAAATAAGTTTTATTCTATTATCAGCTCGGTGAAGGTCGATTTAGGTTCGGATCTTAGACCATACCAGAATGTGTGTATGTGTTTACATGACATTACTTACCTACCTTACATGAAATTTTTAAATGTTTACCAGTTTTAAAATTATATTCTTTATTACATTGCTTACAATAAGGTCTAAAACGCCTTAGCGAGTATTTATTACCAAAGTTACCAAAAGTTTTCAGGCATCGAATTCAACAAAAAAGTATCAATTACTTTTTTATAATAAAACTAATTTCCTAATTTTAGTTTGGCACATGCTACATCATTGCATATTTTGTTAAAGTGACATTTATTGAACAAAACTAAAAAAGTTTTTCTGCATCAATCCTATTTAGTTGTCGCCTACTTCAGCGACCGATACACGTTAAAAAATCTATGATCTATAAGCCTAATCAAATCACATATTATATCGACTTTCTGACACAGATGTATGTAACCTTAAGGTTGTAAACATTTTTTGACCGCAATTCTACTCGCAGGATTTAATGCAGCTATAAGAACTTTATCGAAAACACGCATTAACATGCAAATGTGAAACAAGGTGTAAATGCGTTCCCTTCGCGTCGGAACGGAAAGCCATTTGTCGTTCCTGATTATTGTGACACGTTACACACATGCGTGAGATAAATTGCGGATTATGCGGTGTAGGTATCTCACTTGGTGGTAAATGATGATTCGATCGATCAGCCGATGGTCGATAGTTGCGAAATAGTATCAACGTTCTCAGAAAAAACTAAGGGACGACCTTCCTGGCGTAGTGGCTAGCGCTATTGTTAGTCTTATATAACGGTAGTGGTATGTAGATTGGTAGGAGCGAATTTATTCTATATCCATACTTAATTATACTTAATATTATAAATGCGAAAGTGTGCTGACTGCTACGCTTTAACGGCGCAACTTTCGACTGATTGTGATGAAATTTGGTACAAATATAGGTCGTATCCTGGGGAAGGACATAGACTACTTTTTATTCCGGAAAAAGTAAAAGTTCTATCTAGTTCATCAACCATTTATAGTAGTTCATCAACCATTTATAGTCTCTCGTGTCTTATGAGAGAATTCAGTCGTGACTGGTTTCCTTCCTACCGGCAAACGCCAAGCCGCCTAGCGATTTATCGTTTCGCTTGTACTTAACCATTCGTTACGTCTTATCTGTCGTTATCAATCACACCTTTACCCATTGCGATTGCGTAGCGCGATAAGTTCGTGAAATCCATCTGTTAAGGCGTATTCGTTACTCAATACACGTATATCTGCCATTTACATCCCGTCTCCATTTATCTCTTTCGCAAGGTAATTGCGATGCCTACAGCAATCGAAATCGTTTTGCTGACACTCCATGGTGTCTTTGTGCCAGTTTTTTTAAATTAAAAGATAAGACTTACGCTTGACGACAATCATCCTTTTTGAAAGCAATGATGAGGTCTAGGTTGGAGCGCGCTTTCCTAGAAAATGCTCTGTGGCGGCGTGATTGAAGGACAATCTAACAAACCAAAAATCAAACACACTTTCGCATTTATAATATTGGTATCTAGATGTGATACTGGCTAGGTTTGCGTTTTAACATGTAGGTATTTTAGACAATATGTCAGTTTAGTTTAGCTTATGAATTAGTTGTACACAACTGGCGTGATCTATTATCGTGTAAATTGATTCAATTAACCCTTTTGAGAGTTAATTGAATCCGGAATCTCCCACGCTGACCACTGGTTATCAAGATCAACAGATTGCAAGAGAATCGAATAAGTATCAATATGATATGACTTTTTTTTTATCCACTACAAGTAAGGCCTTGACTGCGATCTCACCTGATGGTAAGTGATGATGCAGTCTAAGATGGTAGCAGGCTAACCTGTTAGGGGCAGGGCAGTTATTAACCCATACCCCTAATCGGTTTCTACACGGCATCGTACCGGAACGCTAAAGGGCTTAGCGGCGCGTCTTTGACGGTAGGGTAACTAGCCATGGCCGAAGCCTGACCAGGGAAAGTTCAGAAATTATAAATTACCAAATTGACCCTGCCGGGGATCGAACCCGGGACCTCAGCACGTTAAGACAACAGCGCTTAACACTGCGCCAGGGAGGTCGTCGAACTAAGCTTTGCTTGAACTAAGCTGTTTCCACCACCACCACTACCACTACAACCCATTAACGTCCCACTGCTTAGGGCCGGTTTTTTGAGACAAAGTCAACAGAGAGTTGACAATTAGTTAAGTTTACTATACTTAAGACGCTAATAAATGGTTAAACCACTGTTTCGTTTTTTGATCGCGATTTTAACTATAGTTAGCATTAACTAATATCCATAGTATTGCCATTGCTATTAACACTTTATTTCCGTAAATCGAGATCATTTCTCGTAGGGAGTCATTATTTTTATGGCAATACTAGAAGAGTCCAATGTAATATGACGTTGACAGATAAAATTATCGTGACATCGCTTTGTTTGTGACTTGTGTGGTGATTTTATAGGTTAAAAAAATATAGGAATATGCTCCGCATATCACCACCTGGGCTCGTTGTCGCTATACGCTTACTATACCAATAACACTTGGGAATTTTGCAAGTGAATGAAGTTTTTGCACAACTTCTCTTATTTCTTCGTCAGTCTCAGGCATAGAAATTAAATGATTTAGTTTAACACAAATCTGTTTTGACACTGCATGAATTATTTTACGTACCTACAGTTGATTTTGAAACACCAGAAAGATCACCGGAACACTTGCATATTTCCAGTGGCATACAATCTTAAAGTAATAAGTAACTGCTCGGGGGGTAGCACTGCATGATTTCTTGTAGTGGACGTTTGTAATTCTACACCTATTTGTTCGACTATCGAGGCAACAGTTCATTTAGATAACCGATATCGTTTCAAATAATCGACGTCATCCCAATGGTCCAGCGGCGAATTTCGTGGTCTATACAATACTTTAGATCTTCTCAATAGGACGTATTCCGTGAATAATTTGTCATCAGATGAACTCTCTGAATTCGCAAAATATCTGGTAATATTGTTGATTATAAAATCAGCAAAAACACTTATTTTTCTACTGAATATAATCTCACTTCAACGAATAATGTTAACAAAATGTTGTTTAAAGCAAAAAACAGTTGAAAAGAACAGATGTTCTAACAAAAGTTTACTATCCACCATCTGCATAACCCTCGGCATTGCTGTAGTTAAATATTTTAACAAATTGTCAGGTTTATTGACCATTAGTTAGGCTAACTTTGTCTCAAAAAACGTTTTTTTCCGAAATTTAACAATTTGTTACAAATTTTAACTATTGGTTGCCTTAACTATGTCTCAAAAAACCGGCCCTTAGCCTCCATTTTCATAGAAGAGAGGGAATTAGAACTTAGACCCACCACGCTGCTCCAATGCGGGTTGGCGGGCTTTAACGACTATTATCATGTTAGTGTTAATAACCGGGACTGACGGCTTAACGTGCTCTCCGAGGCACGGGGGTGAAACAACGCCAACTTCCTAACTCCGGGCTAGTACTGAGAATTTCTAGTCAGAAAAACCCATTATATAATTATAGCCCGACCCGGGACTCGAACCCGGGACCTCGTCGGCCGGATTCGAGCATGCTAACCACTAGACCAACGAGGCAATCTGAGCTGTTTACCGTGTATCAATCATCAGAATGCTAAACTTATTATTTCCACATCGGATTTCGGGATTAAAATCGCCGAAGCTCGTCACAAAACGAGTTAACATGCAGATGAGGCTATACGTGTGATGACTTACGAACACGCGTAACGAGATTTCAGCCCCGGCGCGGTCTTGAAAACTTCGCGTCACTCCTGATTACGCGCGTTTGATGGAATATTGAATTAGTTTGAGGCGACGAATAAATAATATGTAAATTAAGGTGATTATTTGCTTATAACTTCGTCTTCTTTGATATTGAAAATTTTGATTTTTCCACTGCTTTAGGTTCCAGAGTTATCACAAGTTGTCCTACATGAAATATAACATTACATTTCATTTCTTCCTGTTTTTGGTTCTTATACTTATCTAGCAGGCTTAGCATGCGCACAACGAGATATCTCGCGACGAGAGATATTGTCGTTGCCGGCTTTTTAGTTTATCCTAAGACTAAATAAAAAAAAGTCGGCATGTAGCGGTTCGTAGAGAAACATACCACAGATAATAAATATATCTTAAGAAATATATCTTGTATCTCTACGTTTGACGTAATGAAACAAGTCATACTTATGTGTAACCATGTTGGCTTCGGTAGACAAATAGAGATAACGGTAAAACATAATTTTACTCGTTGTGCGCATGCTAGCCCTATGAAAGAAAAACCTGACTTACCGTTTAAATATCAAAGTACTCCAATTATAGCTCACATCGCTGGCTTTCTGCACGTGGGGGTTTTCATAACGTTGAATCAGGATAAAAGTTCCATCTGAGACTTCCAACTAACTATGTATTTTAATTACGTAGAAAACCCTCTGAATTTTTAGATAAGTTTTTCGTACTGAGCAGATTCGTCAAATAAAATCGCTCTTTAAAAAGTTTTTTTTAGTTTTTCTTTTTAAAAACTCAATATTTTTTCGCTGACACGCCATTATAATAATAATTATTAAAAATATTCGTTGGATCAGAGACGATTCCATAATTTAATGAGGTGCGATCTCAGTAATGAACACGAAAAGATGGCGGCGCCGGCCGGAGCACAAATAAACTTTTCATAATTAATTCCCTTTTTGATGCTCCGATTATTTAATTACGATGAAATTCTTGGTACCGAAGAGCCTACTTCTTATTAATTATAAATAGGCATTAAGGTTTAGATAGAGTATAAAGTTCGAACTCTATCTCAGAGACCGATACAATTAGGCGTTAAGGTCTGAAGGAAGACCTCCACTAGATGGATGAACGATTTCTAGCAAATAGTACCTACTTATAGTAACTGGGAGAAAATCGGCTCAAGCGGCATAAGACTGTGTTTTGTAGAGATCCTTCGTCCGTCCGTCCTCTATAGTAGCTGTAGATTTGTCTTTTGCAATATTATATTAGGGGAACAGAGTCTTATTCTATGTACTCGTAAAGGGCATGCCTAGTTCATATTTGGCTTACGTATTTCGGCCCTCGCTCTCGCTGAACATGGATTGATCATACATTGCGTAGCAGTTTCGACCGCTGTGTAAGCGCTGCTTGTGAAATGCGCTGTATTTTTATGCTTTTGAGGTTTGTATGAAAAGCCAAGTTGCCGACAGCTTTGGGCCAATGTGTACCGGCCGCCTTTCCATTATTACCGTTATATAAAAGTTAAATAAGTTAAGTTAGTCACATTGACGAGGTCGTAAGCTGAAGACTGAAGCTTATTTTATAGATTTTAATTTATTCGATCGTTTCTTTTCAATGAACATGAAAAAGCTGAAATTAAATAAGTTCGTTAAAGCGGCACGGTGTTGATAGGCACTGCGTTATTATTTTATGAAAGAGAAGTTTTCCGCTGGGATAATGACGGGGAAGTTATAATTTGTTATACCCATAATGTGAGTATTGTTAATATCTAATGAACAATTAACGTGAAATTTTAGGCATTTTAGGTTTTAGAACCTACAGGCACGGCTAAATCCTCCCACCAGAGACAATTTAGAAATTAAAAAAACCTTAATTGCCTCTAGCTGGGATCGAACCCGGGACCTCACACTCAACGACCACAGCGCTCACCGTGACTGCTCCGGGTAGGTCATCAAAATCAGATTATTCATTAGAACAAAGTAAATTTGTTGTTATTTTTGTCTTGGTGAGTTTCGAGTCGATTTCTGACGAACTAGATTTTCTCCACTATTTGGTTCAATTTTGCAACAAAATATTTTGCCTTATGGTAAGTTTGTTTTAAATGCTTTCTTAGGGGATGTATACCAAATTTCAGCCCGATCCGTTCAGGGGTTTAAAACTATGCGTTGTTAGATTAGCCAATCACCTTTTTCTTTGTCACCCATCAGCTGAATCAGGAATAAATAAAATAAATATTATCAAGATAAGATGAGCCTTTATTGACAATTTAAATACAAATTTCTTACTTATATCAACGATTTCATTAAAAAGTTATTATTAATATTTATAATATACATAAAAAAAGACACCGACAATTATTGTTTAAAAATTATTAAATTGTTTTGTTAAAAAGTTTAACCGCCTCCTTCCTAGCAAAGGCCTCCCCTTTCATAAATATTATCAGGAAGGTAAAAATAAAGAAGGAAGATAAATATAAATCGTACGTCTTCAGGAAAAGTTCGTAGGAAAGGCAGTAATAGTATTCGGTTATCGGTAGTAACTCGTATCTTGAGATGAAATAAATAATAACGTTACTTTAGTATAGGGAGGGAATAGCCCTGCGGTAA
Source organism: Erebia aethiops (assembly GCA_923060345.2). Lineage (NCBI taxonomy): Eukaryota > Metazoa > Arthropoda > Insecta > Lepidoptera > Nymphalidae > Erebia > Erebia aethiops. The sequence goes on along the minus strand of OV281081.1, from coordinate 13,669,689 downwards.
TAGAAACAAATAAATCCTGTATTTATTAGCTTTATGTTTTGTTTGTGGAAGGTCGAGGGTATTCAACGAGCGAAAAGTTATTCTATTAGTGAGATGGCCTCCAAAATGTTTGCAGTTTTGCGGGGTCCGGCCCCATTGTTAGCTGGAGTAAATAAATTTAGGTAAACCCCGTGAGCCCGTCGACATTTCGCGCATTAGGACGGCTTCCACTTGGCTTATTGTTCAGTTTTCATTTGCGGTAATTTATGAAAAACATACATTAAAAAATGTGATGTTTTTTTTAAATTTTAGTGGATTAAAAATTCAAAGGAAGAAGTAATTATTGTATTAATATAAAATATTATTAGATTTTATAAATTTTTAAAATCAGAGAATATTTTACAAAAGCTTCGAAATAACCGAAGATTCTCATTCGAGTCAATGTACTTATAGCAAATTATAGCAAAAATCGAAAAGAAAGCGATTTTTTAATATTTGAGGGGATAAATAATTCAACTAAATAAATAAACACTTGGAATGTTTATTCTAGATTTTCTTTAATCTTCAGCCTTCAAAAAGTCAAGATTCTTATTCGAGGCAATTTATTATTGAATGTGAAAGTGTCAATTTTCCATTTACTTCACATTTTTGTAATTTTCTTACTTTGTTGTAATATCTGTGCCGTACTAACTATAACTTAGTTACTTGAAAAAATGAGTGCCCACAAAACTTATTAAGTATTCATACAATTAGCAAAAGTCCCAGGACATAAGAGCTTTCACGATTCTACAACAAGCTTACTCTTGAAACTCAGTCTATCAATTTTTCCAAATGCACTCAAGTTAGGGCGAATGTGGACAAACAACATGCGTGAACCAGCCTAATGACTTTCCCTAGTCGGTCGCTGTACGCCGCGTAATCCTGCAGTGGATTTGGAACGCTCTGCAAATTGAATCTTGGCTCTGGTCGTTTGTTACGCTGCCTCCACACCCGCACCGAGCCGCCGAACTGTCGATGTCGCCAGGTAATTCCTAGTCGAAAGGCAAAATTGGATGTAATCCATTATTAGGACTGATTTTATTGCTGTTGGTTCGGGAGTCTTGTCTTTGTATACGGTTTTGGATTGATCCCCGGGTCTGACAGAAGGTTTGATTTAGAATATGTATCTGTGTATCGTTAGTTGGATTAATTTGTACAAAAACCCCTCTCCTTTCTTTACTTGTAAGCCAGATGTAGAGAGGAAAGAGTGAAGGGCATGATATTTGCTCTGGCTGTATTCTTATCAGTGTAAGTCAATAATTGAAAAGGTGTTTATTCAATAAAACATGCTTATCACCATCGATAAAATTTTATACGGAAACTAAAGCTACGAGGACTTAAAACGCGGCCCGGTGTGCCAAGAGTTCACAGCAAAGTTAGACAGGTTTATTTTAGGATTATCATCATCTCACAAATCAACTTAAATTAGAAGTATTAGGGGCCATACCACCAACGCTTTAAGCAATACTTAAGCAATATTACTTAAAATGACAGTTTAATGTCACGTACCTTGACGTTCCAATTCTAAAACGCGAACGTCCATAATAATGAAACAATATGGCTTTAAGCGTTGGCAGTATGGCCCCTGAGCCGTTAGAGCAACTCATTCCCAGTTCCCAAATGAGTTTGCGTATTTCAGCAACATTGAACTTGTTGAGAGACATCTCCAACATTTCTTCTGTACTTAACAGTACGTTGATTTGTGGTCAAGCCAGGAGTAATCCACATTATTTCAGTATGATCATGAGTGGTTCTATGAATTACAGAAAATATTATTTTGATAATAACCCAGTAATTTGGTGCTCAAAAAGGGGGTTACCTGGAAAGTTTCTCGAGAGTTTTGAAAATTGTTGTATTTTATAGATTTCGACGTGCGAAATCTTTCCGAATTTCCACTTTGCCACCTCGTATCGTTGCCGCTCGCTCCGCCATATTGGAAAAATGGCGCCCAAAAACTGTTAATTTAAAATACATAACTATTTTCATCGTAAAATTTGTCGGAAAGAGCACGTCGAAATATATAAAATACACTAATTTTCAAAACTCCCGAGAAACTTTCCAGGTAAAACTACCAAATAACCGTATTATAAGCGATCTGATAAAAACAGTCAAATTCAATTCAATTTGCGAATTTAGTTACCTGTTATCAATGAATAAAGAGTACTTCCTTAGTCATTGCCTGTTATATACAATCAAATGTCAAATTCAATCTGCGAATTTACTTTTATCAATTTTGTCTGAATAAATTTTATATGTGCCAAGCTTTTCCAAATCGATGTCAGTAAATTTGGTATGCGCTGCAAATTGAATTCTGACGGCGGACATTCGTTACACGGAGCCGTGTGTCTGCATTCTGCAGTGCTGGGGAACGCGAGATTTGTGCTCTGCCATTACTTTTAGCTACATTTGTAAAGAAGCTTGCATGCATTAAATAAAAAAACGTGTGGTGGTGTCGTGAACACCAGATTATTAAAATATTTATTAAAATATTTGAAATTATTAATATTTTGTTGTGAATAAAATAAGTGATTTTTTAATAAAAAAAATTAAAATATAAACCTTAACACTAAAGCATTAAAGTTTATTTTCGAATGTAGTATATTTATATTAAAGACCTTTAGTCTTCGTAAAAAAAATCTTACTCCCCGCATTTTCGGTACGCACGTTTGTTTGCCGGCTAGGGTACCCCTCCGCATCGTCCCATAAGGAACTTCGTTCCAAAATCCTTTGTGGGGTCGAGTGTACGCTTTTAAAACATGCTACCAAAAGAGTTTCTGGACTTGCCATTGCATAAAAAGGACTATGTTAAACAGCACCTGTTATTGATGATTTTCTCAATGACAAAGTTGCATGGAAGAAACCGGTTCGCATCCGGCAACCCACAAGTCAGTGTAATACTTGTTACGTAACATATGCATTGTATATTATTTACTAAGTGTAATATTTTTCCGAACCGGTGGTAGATTCTTACAATTTATCATAAGTGGCACGTAAGTTGTTCTACGTGAAATATACTCGTATCATTTCATTTTCAATAAATGATTATAAATAAACTTTTATTTGGATACAAGAACACAAGGGAATATTAGAACGATTATCCTGCAAAAGTAGGTATATAAACAGTATGTAATCGCCCTCCTCGAACATTGTCTGTACAATGTTTCAAATTATATCATAAACAATGGTAATTGTTTATAAAAATAAAACCAAATTGTTGATGTTAAGTTGTTATATATAAAAAATATTGTAATATACAAAAATTTTGAAAGTCGTAATCATTATTTTTAATTAGTACTTAGTTAATGGTCTTACAAAACTAGTCAAGTAGTCATTGGTTGAATGTACCTTCACGGCGAATGCGCTTCGCTCTTTTGCTCAAGGAGAAATAATCCACTAATGGAGTTTAATGACATGGATGACAATCTGAAATTATTCAATAATACAGTGTGATTTTCCTAATTTAAAGTGCATATCAAACTAAGTTCACCTATTGGGCAAGGTGCATCCAAGTTAAGGTTTTAAGGACCTCCCTGGTAGGTTCCGGGTCGATCCCCGGGAGGGTCAGTTGGGGAATTTAGAATTTCTGAATTTTTACTGGTCTGGCCTGGTGGGAGGCTTCGGCCGCGGCTACGAGTAGTTACCGCCCTACCGGTAAAGACGTACCGCCAAAAGATTTAGCGTTCCAGTACGTTGCCGTGTAGAAACCGATTAGGGGTATGGATTTTAATAAACTTCTGAAAACTGCTGTATTCCTAACAGATTAGTCCGCTACCATATTAGACTTCATCATCACTTACCATCAGGTGAGAGCGCAGTCTAGGGTTTTCTTATAGCGGAATCCATCCTAATATTATAAATGCGAAAGTATGCCTGTCTGTCTGCTACGCTTTCACGGCCTATCTGTTCAACCAATTTTGATGAAATTTGGTACAGGGATAAGTTGTATCCCGGGAAAGGACATAGGCTACTTTTTATCCTGGAAAATTAAAGAGTTCCCGCGTCATCATGTTAAAAGAATGGATTGGAATCAATCAAAAGTACAGATAAGATGACGTTTTATTTCTACGTACGAAGAAGATAAAACGTGTGCTTACATACAGAGAATAATAGAGACAATGAGAGTCTCTTAATTAGACGAGCAATTCTCTTCATAGAATCCACGGGAAAGCAATTGGCTTCCCTTTATTAACTGTTTTCAGGCTCTCAATTATTAGGTATAATAGCCTAACATTATTTATATTGCGATGTCCGTTTACCATCTATATCTTTTGCCCTTAATCATACATTATTAAAATCATTTTTCCCTGAACATATTTGATAAATGTCCTTGCAAAACGAATGCGGAATAGCAGAATGCTGATTTATTTACTGGTTTCCTTTTTATGAAAAAGGTATCATTGTAAATACATAACAAAATGTTTTTCCTCATCTAACGTTATCGTTATTTCTAAAAGAATCGCAATTAGATTAGTTTTTCGATTGCTACAAGTATTATTAGTGAGTACTTTTGGGAATTTAGTAGTTTTGCTGACTTCGTCTAGGCTGGAATTTGTCAGTCATTTCTCAGTGGACTAATATTATTGGTAGACAGGAGCGGCCGAATATAAATGAGAAGTTTGTTCGATTGATATAAGTATCATTAGTTTTTTGTGGCATTTTATAGTTGGGCTTACTTCTCCTGGCTTCGGGACGTTGGTTAGTTATTTCTCAGTCTTCACCAACAATGCTTAAGTTTTAGGGGACACCTAAAACCAATAGGCGACAGTTTTCACATACAATAACTGGACAGCTAATGGGCTTAGGTATTTCCTAAAACTTAAGCTCAGTGTTGACAGCGGCGTGCAGTTCATAGAGGCATAGAGGCATAGAAGCACTGCTTACCCTAACGGAAATACGTCAAATCTCATATTTCATCAAAACAGCAAATAAATAGGATTTCTTACTGACTGATGCTTCAAAGCACGTGCACAGGCACGCCACTTTATGTTGATGAAAACGAGCACTAGCTGGCTAATCATTGGGAGAAGAAAGTTTCTGAATGTAATAAGAAATATCTCTACCACACATAGACTGACTTGGATTTGCAAGTTGGGATATTACCTAGAAATACTAATTGTGTCAGAGGAAAGGTTGCTACATCATAATTAGTAGCAGGAACTGACCGAAAAAAAAACAATAAACATAAACACATAGACATTAGGAAAACTGACTCCACAAAAGTAATAATAAATCAGAAGCACGTCCAGAAAGTCACGTAAGTCGCGGCAAGGTAGATTGACGTCACTGGAACCGTTCCCTCAGGAGGCAATTACCTCAGTTTGCTGATGGAAGCGACGCGGGTTTAACTCTTCAAGAGCATAGGTAATTAGAGCGCGATAACAAGTCTTTAGAGACTAGGCACATTGTCAACTCTTCTTTCGAGTCTTATAATCCGTTAACTAGGCTGCCCTACAACTTTGTACACCGAGCGGTGCATCAAAAACGAACCGTGTTTGGATTTGTTCGATAACATTCTTTCAGAATACTTCTAATAAAATTAAGAAACTTATTCCGTTATTCAGAAATTTAAGAGATATTGCGCCTATTGAGACGACAATGATGGTGTATAAGTCATTGTGTCTTCCGATCATGACCTATTGTATCTATGCATGGGGTGGGGCTGGAAAAATGTTCTTGCTTCAGTTAGAACGAGCGCACCGAACCTTACTCAAAACTATTTTTAAAAAACCATTTAGATACCCCACTGACCAATTATACAAAGAATACAGTCTACCTACTCAACGTTCGTCAACATTACTTAGTTTCAATAATTTTACGCTTTCACTCAAAATTTGATCACTGCACTATAAATAACAACAAAAGAGTAATAAAATTTCCATAATCAATTGCTAACACTAGTTTTGCCCAATCGCAATTTGAATTCAGCTCATCATATGCATATAATGTATTCAGTAGGGGTAACAAAGGTATTAATTTGAATCAAATTAATAAATTTAACCTGGCTAAATCCCATAGAAGTTGGCTAGCACCTAAGGGCTACGATGCAACTGAAAATATTTTAAAAATAAAAAAATAGCATTGCGCGCACTTACACATGCACTAACACGCACACACACACACCCACACGCAACACGCTCAGTTTTCCACACGTAAATAAGTAATTAGTTTTTAGTTATATTTTCACATTTATCACTGGAAGGAACTACCCTCTACAATACAGGTTATCCTAGCGTAGAGGGCAGGGACCGATATTTAATTAAGTCACTGAAGTTTATTGAAAATAAATATTATTCTTATTCTTCTTCTCATCCAATTTAAAACTTTGTGATCTCTCTAAAAAGCTCTGTAAACCTCAATCGCCTGGTGGGATGGTGCGACCATGGCTAATTACCACCATACCGGCAAAGACGCGCCAAGCGATTTAGCGTTCCGGTACGATGTCGTGTAAACAGGTTGTAACAGGTTAGCCCGCTACTGCCTAAACTGCATCATTACTTACCATCAGGTAAGATCGCAGTCAAGGGCTTACTTGTAGTGGATTAAAAAATAATCACCGGTCACCTACTTAGCACTAGTCAATTTCTTTATTAATTGCAATTCCATCTTATTCCTTAAAATATAACATTTAGTCAATAGTAGGTAAGGCAGGCTATGGATATCCAGTTTGGGTGTAGCATCAACATTGTAGTAGTCTCTATTTGTCTTGGAAGTTCTCAAGAAGAAATTACTGAAACAACTTTATCGCATTCAGAAAAAAAACATGGACTAAGAGGGTTTAATTTCAAAATCAATGACGCAAACTTTTGAACTCTTATTTAATTTTACGAGAACACGCCAACTTCAAACAGGCACTCCCGAGGGAAATGTATTTTTAAAAACAATTTCCCCAAATTGTCATTCGATAAATTGACTTTGATGGTATGAAAACAAATAATAATAAATTACATAAAGTACGTACGCGGTTTACTTTTATGTCGCTACTCGCTAGCTTATTTTTGTGTCACAAGTCATGACAAAATTTTCCTCTTCGCAATATTTTGATGGGTAACGAAAATATCAGATTCTAACATAACAACATTATAGACAGGTAATTTCAGTTGTTGAAATAAAAAGTTCTTTACCCGCGTTGAGCACTTTTTGGTAGGGGGTAAACTTAAAAGGGGGGACAAAACTTAAATATAAATATACTTAATTCGTAATTAAACTTTAATGCCTTAGTTTTAAGGTTTGTATTTTAACTAGCGAATGCCCGCGACTTCGTCTGCGTGTTTTGAGGTTTTTGGTTTCCGCGGGAACTCTTTAATTTTCCGGGATAAAAAGTAGCCTATGTGCTATTCCAGATTATAATCTATCTCTGTGCCAAATTATAATATTTATTTGATTGATTATTTGATTTGATATTTGGTTATCTGATTGATTATTTTAAATAAACTAAAAAAATATTCGTTTTCACTTCTACCGGCAGTCCCTATGACGGCCAATATTTTTTTCCTAAATTGCAAAATATGCGCTATTTTTTGTTCACGCCATTACAAGTTAGCCGTTGAATGCAATATCACCTGATGGTAAGTGATATTTATTTTGTTAAACGGCATCATACCGGAACGCTAAATTGTTTGGCGGTACGTTTTTCCGGTGAGGTGGTAACTAGCAACAGCCAAAGCCTCCCACCAGACCAGACGAGAGAAAATTCAGAAAATAAACATTCCCAAATTGATCCTGCCGCGAATCCGAACCCGGGACCTTCCACTATAAGACCACAGCGCTCACCACCGCATGTGTATTAGAGTCGTATTGCAATGAATGTCAGTGATTAGCTACTTAGCTAAATAAATAAACATACTTTTTGAGCGTTCTTCTACCGTATAACAAATCTGACCAGTACCGAATAAGTGCTTGTACGTGGTGAAGATCAGAAACGTACATCTTACTTTGGCACATCACAGACATTTGTCAGCGAGGGCTCTGCCTAGATCTCTGTCTTTACTCTGTGGGGACAGAAGGCATGAGTGAATTGCAAAAGTTGTAAATTTTTTGTTTTCCCGCTGGTGACGTCGTTTTGACGGAGGCGTGAGGCTGGGCGGGAGGGGGGTTGATTGACGACTCCTCTCCTACACACTTTATCTTAATTCTGTCCCCGCTAAGAGTCCCTTTTATTTTCGCAACAATTATTATTTAACAGTTCGGAATCGGAAATGTCCCTCAGATCGACCGGTGTCGGTATGCGGCGTGTTTTTGTGTATTCCTTAATGGCTTCCTTTCTGTATTTTTGTCTCCTCGTTTTAATTTTGTTTTCTCGCAACGGGTTTCAATTCCAGTTTTGTACAAATGCTGGATTTTGGAATCAGAACAATCACATCCTTGAATTAGCCGCATAATAACGCCTATTGTAGCGATAAATTGATATGAAGGCTCTAAGAAAATGACTTAGTAAACCGTTGGTAGCGTCAATATTTTCAGACAAACTATATATTTTAGAAAGCTTCTTCCAATTTCCAAAAAGTCAAGCTTAAGTCGCTATAATACAGTACAGGGTGCTGCAGCATGCGATATGCACTGCCCACTCTCCGCTTCGGAATATGATAGAAAAGCAAGCCAGAAAAGTTTATGTAATAATATATCATAGCCTAGAAATATCAGAAATGCCACCTGAGGCGAAGCAGGTCATACATAACTCATAATGTTGAGCTAATATTACTGCAAGCGTATGACCTCTATATCCCTGTGTGACACCTGACGAGGGTTCAGAGAACTGGCTTCTGGCTGTGTTCAAGTTAATTACGCGTTACGTGCTTTATTCAGGTTATGAGGCCCTGGTAGATCAGATTCAGACGCTTCTTGGGTTACTGCGAAAAAGGATGCAAGGAAATAAAATTATAAATATGGTAGACTTGTTTGCAATTTATTTTGGTACCTTTCCAAACGTGGTCGCGTAATGCATTAGTATAGTGAAAAGTAAAGTGCCGATTTCTTACCAAGGGTGCGCAAGGTATTGGGTAAAAACCTCAGAATTTTCTAATTTCAATTTCTACGTCAAGACACCCAAGAAAGTCAAGGTTTGAAAAGCAGTTTTAACTCAAGTAGCTGAGGTTTAGAATTTAAAACCTTAACAAAACGTGAAAATCGTATCTTGCAAGAAATTCTTTGTTTCTGTATGTACTGCTCTTGTCCTTTTCAGTCAAAACAACAATGCATAGGTACATAGTTCAAAGAATTGGGCCTCAAGATGCTGAAATTAAAACCTCATGCCGAAAAGCTCAACACACTAGGTTAATCAAAGGAAATGAACAGAAACCGCTAGACACTTGCATTCAGTGGTTCCCTGATTAGTAATCCTAAACAGAAGATCACAGCTAGATTAATTCCAAACCCTAAGTCCAGCTGTAGACGTATAACGGTTAACGACGATGAAGATTAATGCTTGCTGCATTATCAAGTATGTTATTGTTCAAAAAGTAGGCTAATCCTGGATGTCATAAAGCTCATTATCTCTTGACGAAAGAGAGTCGATAATGAAGACATCTTGTCTCAAATGATCTCCTTTGAAAACTTCCAATTTAGCGCGACACTTTCGATGTCATTACCTCCTAACGTAAAATCTTTTCAGCAAACGTTCAAAATGAATTTACTTTCAAACGTTTACATTAGCTTGAGGAGGTTTTTCACTTTGACTTGAAACCTATTAGCCTAAAAGCCAGAAGCAAATTTTATGAAGGTGATGGATATATAGTAAAAGAAGAAACCGTGGCCTGTGTACACTTCCCATTTATTTCAATGTCAGTGTCAAGTATTTTGGATTGATCTTCTCCCATTGCAATAAAACATCTTATTTCGGGATAAAAAGTAGCCTGAGTAGCAAACATCCATCCATCCAAACTTTCGCATTTATAATATTAGACTATAATCTCTGTGCCAAATTTCATCCAGATCTGTTCAGCCGTTTTGGCGTGATTGAGTGACAAACATCCATCCATCCATCCAAACTTTCGCATTTATAATATAAGTATAGATAAAGTGTCGTGGCTGGACTTTTACCTAAAAAAAACTTCTCGTCATAATCACCTTGTTTAATCACGTACTTTTTATTATCCAAGATAGACACATATTTGAATTTGTATTTTCTTGAAATAAAACATTTAAAACCTCCTAACTTTTGTACCCACCGTGAACTAGCTGGTAGGATATCAAGTAATTATGTGTTTCCTTCCATCATTCCATAGTTCCATCATTTTCATAGTTCGATAGGACTTCCTTACAATTAAAAAAAAGGAAGTCTCTTTTCAATTGTCTACACGGGCTCTTGGCCTTGATAAAAGGCTTGTTTCAATAAAATTCAGTCCACCGAAAAACTTTTTGATTTCAAGCCGAAGTGAGGATAATTGTTGTTAAAATTACACTCGAAGAGACACTTTATTCGATGGCGTCTTGTAAGTCTAATTTGTATTTGGTAAAGTATTTTCATTTACAAAACAATAATGTGATATTTTCATTGCTGAGGGACTTGACCCCTTTTCATTAATCATATAATGGCAGGGGTTTTCTTGGTATAGTAATAATAATTACTTTTAATAAAGAAGTATTGAACCGTTAGTAATTGACATATTGTGGGTTTGTCATCTTTTATAGGACAGTGAATGATTCTCGGTAGGTGCCATATTCATTCATCTTCTGGTTCTTCCTAGCGTTGTTCTGGATGACGTCACGATCCACTTACAGTTTATATTTTGATATTATCCTCATAAATTTTTTTCTATTCAATTTAATTATCAATTGTTGTACCTGAACTAGGTATCTCCTGCTATTAACGAATCACCAAAGCAAATATTTATCAAGGTAAGAGATTTTATTTATGTAAAAAAAAATGTTTCAAAACTTACAGGAATAAAAAAACCATGTGATACTAATAAAAAAATACTATGTTGTTTGTCATATTGCATTTTTTCGATAGACAATCAATGATTCGATCGAACAATCGATTTTCGCGATAGAAAGTAGCCTAGGTGCTTCCCACGAATACAAACTATCTATGTACCACTTCGTCAAAATTAATTAAAAAGATGGGCCGTGTAATCATAGCAGACAGACATCAACTATGACAGTCTTAGCCTGTCATTTCTTTACCCACATTTTTTTCTAAAAAGACTTTTCTATTGACGTATATCTGTGATATTGAAATATTCATGTATGTAGCCCCAAAGCCCGCCCTGACATGTCGACGTAACCCTCTGGCGTAACCTTGTTTATCGACACGTGGAAAGCTTTACGCCTTAATCTAACAGATTATTGTATTTGATTCACATTTCATAGAGCGTGATGTTACATCGTGTCTGAAATGAAGGATTCTTATTGAATTGTTGGAGACGGATTTTTGTTTGGTTTGTTTTCTATTTCGCTATATTTTTGTCGTTGAATTTCGAGACGGTTCACTTTTCTATCGTCATTGTATTAATCTACGTCGTTTTCGTCGTCGCCTCCAGCCGATTCACGTCCACTGCTGGACATAGGTCTTTGTTAGGGACTTCCACACGCAGCGGTCTTGCATCTCCTGGATTCAGCGGCTTGATCCAAGTTGGACGAACGACTCCGTTCACCTTGGCCAACTCTGACCTTTCCAATGCGGTTCACTGGGACAATAGGACGTTATATGCTCGATTCCTCCGATCTTCTCATTTATGATTTGATCACGTCCAGCTCACTGTACATGCTACTTAATATAAAACATGCTTTGCATATGGCCGTTACTGTTTTGAGGTTTCCATAGTTTCAGACAATTTTTCCGCGGGCTCGTTTCTAATTCGAACCGCTAGGATATGGAATGCCCTCCCGGCTTCCGTTTTCCCATCCTCTTTTAATATAGGTACCTTCAAATCAAGAGTGAATAGGCATCTTCTACGCAAGCGCGCTCCACCTTAGGCTGTGTCACCTCTTGCATGCAAGTCTGATTGCAGCCAAGCGCTAGCCTATATATATAAAAAAAAAGTCATCAAGCCCTGCAATCAAGTGCTATATCGACCACCACTACAGCCCATTAACGTCCCACTGCTAGGCACAGGCCTCCACTCTCATAGGAGAGAGGGAATTAGAGCTTAGACCCACAACGCTGCTCCAATTCGGGTTGGCGGGCTTTAACGAGTATTATCATATACATGATAATGACCGAGACCGACGGCTTAACGTGCTCTTCGAGTCACGGGGGGAGGGGGGGTGATTTACCGCCAATTTCCTAACTCCAGGCTAGTACTGAGAATTTCTAGTCTGAAAAACCCAATACTTAATTATGGCCCGACCCGGGACTCGAACCTGGAATTTCGTCGGCCGCAGTCGAACATGCTAACCACTAGACCAACGAGGCAGTGCTATATGCACACTTGTTATTCATTACCGGGAGCGAGTCCTCTGTGCCAGTGTGAAGCGCCTTTAATTGGACAGAGCTCCGGAACAAGTTTACCGCTATTGACACAAGAGCACTTTAGTAGCCACTACCCATGCGGGGCGCTTACTACGATTGCTTAAAGCAGTATTATTTTAATATTGTTTACACTCTTGTTTCAGAATTATGATCCTTATTTTAGGAACGTCAAGGTATGTAATATAAAACTGCGATTATAAAATAATACTGCTTCCAGCGACAGTACTAAGCCCACAGTGTTTTTACAGTGAAACCAATATTCGGTACCAATTACGCCCGTATTCGTTTTGTTTACTTATACAGTTAGTATGGGAATGGTGGAATTTAATCGACTCAATTTTAATTGGCCCGCGTTGGTCATTTTCCACCAGAATGTACCTTTTGCTTTAATTCCTGCCACGTAACTTAGGTACCTTCAAGGCAAGAGTGAATAGGCATCTTTTAGGCAAGCGCGTTACCAACCTAGATCTAATCATTGCTTTGGCCTAATCATCATTGTTGTATAGCACAAGCCTATCTCAAATAAAAAAAGTGCCAGTCATAGGGACTGCTGATAGAAGTGAAAACGAATTTAAATAATTTTTGTAATAATTTTTTTCTAATAAGAAAATAAAATTCAAATATAAACCTTAAAACTAAGGCGTTAAAGTTTAATTACGAATGTATTATATTTATATTTAACACCTTTTGTCTTCGTAACAACGCGAGGGTCACGGTTCCACATTAAAACTAAGGCATTAAAGTTTTATTACGAATGTACTATATTTATACTTAAGACCTTTTGTATTGAGAAGAACGGTGTCGCGCGTTTCCACAGTTCTATCCCCTACCAAAAAGAAAGACCTTGGTTGATCTTGTCCGTCCACCTAATAGAGGTCTGCCAACGCTGCGCTTTCCAGTGCGTGGTCGAAATTCCATCACCTAGAGACCCTCTACGTCTATCAATTTTATGAACTATGTGACCCGCCCATTACCTCGTCAGATTCGTAAACCGTCGAGATATATCGGTTAAGTTGGTTTTTCTACGCGTAACTCTACTAATATTAGTAGGTACGTCTTATGACTATTTAGGAAGAAAGCGCTTTTGAAGAAATTGAACGAATAGCATAAGCCTTGAGGCAGTTGCTAAGAAGTCATAAGCGGATCTGCGCCGATCCTCTTTTGTACCTATTTAAGTACCTATCTTCTGTTGTTACGGGCCCTACTTAAATTGCCTTGGTATTTTATCATAAAACGGCTAGATTTTACCGAATAATAGCTCTATTTTATTGTCGTATTTGAACATTCCATTCCATTTTCCAGGATAATCAAATATTTTTCATTAATGATTCTAAAGTTCTCATATTTTGTTCGAGGACAAAGTTGAACACCGTCGATCTCGGTCTCTAACAATATATATTGTTTTTATATTATTTTCTTGTTATGGACTCAAGTACAAAAATCCATTATTGTTTTTCACTAATATTTCTATTGTAGATTTTTTATTAATGTTTTTATTACGTTTGAAAAATAATAATTTTGTAAATGCAAAGTTGCTAAGTATGTTTAATCAAATCAAATATCAAATATAATAAATGTTATAAATGCGAAAGTTTGGATTATAAATGAAATTTGGCACAGAAATAGATTATAGTCTGGAATAACACATAGGCTACTTTTTATGACGGAAAACTAAGGAGTTCCCGCGGGAACAAAAAAACCTCAATCCACGCGGACGTAGTCGCGGGCATCAGCTAGTGTTTATTAAATGTTGGTTAGGAATTTCGTAGGAACGGATCAACGTCATTAGTTGCATAGATATATTTGAAGACCTGCAGAATAACATAGGCTTATCCCTGTAAATTAAAGAGACCCCTCGGGTTTTTTAAAAGACGTAAGTAAACCTACCCGGACAAATTGCGGACATTATATTCTAGTTCTCCACAAAAATGCTGCACATCTACTTAAAAAGCTGTGGCAACCTGTCCCGATCGCTATCATACCTACTAATATTATTTTATGTTTGTTTGTTTGTTGGTTTATTGGTTTTTTGGTTTGTCCTTCAATCACGCTGCAACGGAGCAACGGATTGACGTGATTTTTTGCGTGGGTATAGTTGAGGACCTGTAGACTGTAGAGTGACATAGGCTACTTTTATCCCAGAAAATTGAGGAGTTCCTGCGTGAATAAAAAAAACTTAAACCTGCACTCGGACGAAGTCGCGAGCATCATCTAGTATAGGTACATATTATGTCATCGACTGCGTCCGCGTGGATTAAGATTGTTTGATTCCCGCGGGAACTCTTTAATTTCCCGGGATAAAAATGTCCTTTCCCGGAATACAATCTATTCCCTGTACCAAATTTCATCAAAATTAACTGGAAAAATGAGCTGTTAAAGCGTAGCAGACAATCAGACAGACAGACACACTTTCGCATTTATAATATTAGTATAGATTTGTTTGTCTTGTCTGCAGGCGCGACTCTTCGAGCGAAATTAATATTGTTTTCGTTACATTATGCTAAAACAGACGAGGTTTGTACAAGGCTTCTCGGAAGTTCCCTCGCTCCCAGCTTGTACCATTTGTGTGTCGAAACTTCACCTTGTAGACAGAATCCTTAATTTGTTGCGTCGTAGATCACATTAAGAAATAATGTAAGCAAGTCGGTAGAACTGTTGTTGTTGTTTACTTTTATACTTATTTGATGGAGACATGGAACTTTAACCACAGAATAGAAAATCTTTCACTCTTGTATAAGACTGTTGTTTGATGTTTGTTGTTTAAGACTGTCACTTCACTTCACTCACTCACTTAGATTTTTTATTGTTTTCAACGCTTGTATCATAGAGAATTGTTTTATACAGATAAAGAAGAATCGTAAAATATAACTAGGTAGGTATTATATTTCGATCATTGATCATCAAAATCAAATATTTTAGGAAAAAAATACTAGATAAAGAATTACCTTGTTTATATATTCTACTAATGACTATTGACAAGATTCATTGCATGCACTGAGTAGATGCGACGTCGACTTAAAAACAAACTACAAGTTTGGATTTTTTTGTTTAACTTAGACTAAATTGGATTCACAGTAGGTAATTTAGAAATTATTTCTTGCTTTTCAGTTCTTTTAAAATCTTATTTATACTTCACTGAGAATAGTTATCTTTAAAGTTTCTTAGTATTGGCAGATATCTTTTTACAGATAGATCTGATAACAATACAAATGAGACTTAAGCCTGGCTCGCTTGCAGACACCCCGGGTTACATTTAACTCAGAAATCAATTTGAAATTTTGTCAAAAAGTCAAAGTTTATACTAATTCTGTCAAAGTAGCAGCTAACTCTGGGATAAGAGAATAATCCGTCGTTTCTGCAGGCGGTAGTACATTTTGTCAACGGGTGAGAAATGTCAAATCACGTACCAATTTTTGGGTGTACCTATTCAGATACCTATACCTACATAAAGTTATACAAATTTTCTCGATAATTGGATCATTCCGTTCAGTGACAATAAAACGCATGCGACATTGTATCCACATTACTCTCGGCAGGCAGGTCCGGACGTGCCGTGCGTCGGGTCCAACTGTGTCGGGTCGCGGGTGTCGGGCGATCCGTCACCCGCCCAAGTGATTGGCCCGCCCTACGGAGACCGATGCTACTCATCGCTCCTCTTAGTTACCGCCCTAGGGATGTATAGTGACTGCTATGGCGGTTTATCGCAAGCCCTTTTTAACCGACTTTCAAAAAAGGAGGAGGTTCTCAATTCGGCGCGTATTTTTTTTTAAATGTATGTTACCGCATATCTCTGTGGTTTCTAAGCCGATTTGAAAAATGTTTTTTTCATTCCTTAGAGGAACCTCTCGAGGTGGTCCCATAAAAAATTCTGACTCCAAATCCTCAACCCTGACACTAAAAAGTTAAAAATAAGAATTATTTCCAAAAAACCAACTTCCAACGCCACTGTAAACTGTAAAGTAAAAAATATTTTTTATATTTAGCCACTATGTTGAAGTCGGGCGGGTATAACAAGGATAAGCAAAGTTGACGCATCAGGCTCGTCCGACTTCAACATAGTGGGTAGAAACAAAAATTATTTTCTACTTTACAGTGGCGTTGGAAGTCGGTTTTTTGAAAATATTTTTTTTAAGTTTCTAACTTCCTAATTTTCTGGGATGAAAACTAGCCTGTGGCAATCTCCAGGTCCTCAACTATACCCATGCAAAAAATCACGTCGATCCGTTGCTCTGTTGCGGTGTGATAGAAGGACAAACCAACTAACAAACACATTATAATATTAGTATGACTAACCTAACCTAAACCCACAGGGACGAATTCACAGGAGGATTCCTGTGAATTCGTCCCTGTGGGTTTAGGTTTTAGGAAATCCGTAAAGAACTTCGCTTTCCAGGAGTAAAAAGTAGTCTTGAAAACTTCTCGGATCTTTTCTTGCAAATATTTCATTTCAGTCGTTTGAAGAGCTCTTACAAACAAAACTTTAGTTCAATTAATTAAAAACTGTTGGCATTTTATTTTGACCCAGTATAATGGCTTCTTCGTATTAAAATGAGCTTTCCGAGCGGGCAGCCCAATTTTAGGGCTGGAAGTATCACGTGTCATTTTACATTTTACATATATACTAATATATACATGTTCGAATGTATTTCTATAACAACGATTTATGAAAAATGTGCACATCTGCGTGACAAATAGTGAACGGCACTTATCTCCGAGGGGTCGGTTGTGGGATGTTATGTAGAGTGGCGGTGCATTAGCGCAGCATCCATCACCCGTCTACTTGCGCTGACAAGTGACAACTTGTCACGATATCTCCACTAGAAGAAATATCCATTTTTGTGCAGCATACAAGATCCGGCTCAAATTAAATAGACCAATATAAAAGATCTGTTCTGGCCTGATGGGAAGCTTCGGCCGTGGCTAGTTACCGCCCTACCGGCAAAGATGTACCGCCAAGCGGTATGCGTTTCGGTACGATGCTATATAGAAACCGATTGAGGGTATGGGTATATAATATAACTGCCATACTGCTCCCAGGCTAACAGGTTAGCCCTCTACCATCTTAGAGTACATCATCACTTACCATCAGATGAGATTGCAGTCAAGGGCTCACTTGCAGTGGCGTAAAAAAACGTCATTTTGTTAAAATTTGTCCTTGTTAATTTGCCCTTTTACCTCCAGTTTATCTATCATATAGCAAAGTTCACATTTGAACTAAATATCTTTCACGGGATTTTCTTGCATCTCTAAATTTTTTGTGCTACTAAGGCTTATTGAATTATAGGAGTAGGTATAAGTATTTTAGAAATGCGAGATCTCAGCTCAAAGTAGGTATCTCTGCAATGCTGCCATGCGAACTTTAGCAAACGTGTTACATGCTTCTCGTACATACACGCTGAATATTTGAAGAGCACTCGTCTAACACAAGCTGCGCTGCAATAGAGCTACAAAGTAACAGTTTTACATGATCTCTGAAAATCCGTAATTTTTTAAGGCAAAATATATAACGGTTTAAATTAGTTTTTAAATGATTTAGGAAAAATGAAAAGAAAGATTTAGTTTTTATTTTAATTGTAGTATTCATTAATGTGATTAAAAGTGAGATCAAATAAGGAAGAGCAAAGTGCGCTTATTCGTTCTAAGTTTATATCAGAATCGAGATGTGGACATCGAATTCTGAAATTCTTGCTAATAAAAAATACACAATACAAAGGGCTCATAAATGGCTTGTACACGTTCAATCAATCACAAAAACAAGTAAAATCCGAAACCATAAACATTGTGCACCATTTTTTCTGCAAAAATAACAGCAGTACGCCAGAAATGGCAATAAATCAATAAATCAGTAAAAGCATTTAAATAATTATTGCATGTGATGTGTATGTGACTTACGAATCTAGACGTAAACAGTATATTCCTCAATAAATCTCTTATCCTTTTAAGTAAATGGTTAAAATGTGCAGTCAAAGAAAAACGGTGAAAGCGGCTTTTTTCATAAAAAATAAAATATTTAAAAAACCGTTTATTACAAAGAATAATACGGCTCAGAAACATCTTAGACTTCATTGTGACCGGACAAAAGCCAACGACATTGAATGAGCTCTGCACAGCTCTAAAATGGCTCGAAAAATAACAGCTTTTGTGCATACAGCGCGATGAATAGCTTCACTTCATCGAAGACGGTCGAGCGGGGCTTAGTTAATACATGAACGATTTTTTCATATTGGAAATCAAATCAAATATTATTTATTCAAATAAACTTTTACAAGTACTTTTGAATCGTCAAGTGAATCTACCACTGGTTCGGAATGCCATTCCTACCGAGAAGAACCAGCAAGAAACTCGGTGGTTGCTCTTTTTAAATAATTCATTTACAATTATTATATCAATGTGTACATAAGTAACCGCTGTCCCCAGCATTGCTGGAGCGATCAAATCCATGCTCCTCTATCATTTACATAATCTTCAACAGTATAATAAGCTTTTTTCAGGAGCATACTTTTCATGGATTTCTTAAATTTGTTTATAGGCAAGTCCAAAATAGGTTGTGGAACTTTGTTATAGAAAATAATGCCCATTCCCACGAATGACCTTCTGACTTTTTTGAGGCGGAGCGATGGAGTCACGAGCTTATTACGGCCTCTAGTTGGCCTATCGTGCAGATCGCATTTTTTTTTTATAATTATGGATGTGCTGTTTTACAAAAATTATATTACTGTAAATATATTGCGAGGCTACTGTTAGAATACCAATTTCTTTAAATTTCTCTCTAAGTGAATCACGCGGTTTTAAATTATAAATTGCTCGTATTGCCCTTTTTGTAGTACAAAAATTATATTTCAAATCAAATATTCATGTATTTAACTTAGGTACATTGTAGGTACACTTATTGACGTCAATTACTTAGGTACTTATAAAACATGATGGTGATAATCAGTTACGTCTTAAAACTAAAGCTATCAGGGTTCCAAACGCGCCCTGGTCTGAAAAGAGCCCACAACAAACTCAGCCGGATTTTTTTAAATTATCACCATCTCACAAATCATCTCAAACTATCAGAGCCGTTAGAGCAAATTATTGCCAAGCTTCCTTGTCATTTAAGAATCCTTTACATGGTAATAAAATTTTTCAATGAGTTTAATTTCAAAACGTTCCCCCCGACGCGGAGCTAAAAACCTAAGTAAGTAAGTTGCCGTAAGCAAGCTATCGCAGCTAAAAACCTGCTCAAAAAATCAAACTCAGGAGCTCATACCATAATACCAGACGTTTGAAAATTCGCTGCAACATACCTAGTCAAAAAAAAAAAATTAAAACTGTAATTATCTCCCTATTCCATGGTCTCAATAAAACCGCGGTTATTGATATTTTTTAGATATTGCAATATTCATAGCGTAACGCGTAGGCGTTAGCGTTAGTTGGCGTAGTCTCATGACAACTTTTCGACGCCTACATAATAATATTTATGAAACCCGAAAGCTGTCGCTTTAATATCACGTCTTATTTGTCTGATCTTATTTGTATGAAATTATCGTTTGTTTTTTATTCGAATCAGCTTAACAACAAATGTCAGTAAATCTTTTAGGTACACTAATTATTTTTTAAGACAAAACAATAACAGGTATACATTTAAAGAATATTGTAATCTTAAATGTATTTACATGTATTGGACAATTTTTTAGTACATAAGATAAATTATAAGTTTAGATTAAAATAAAACTACTCATTAGCCAATTAGTTAGGCTAGATCGTAGAACTTATATGAGTACCTCGCTGGTACTCAATAATAGGAAAAAATACCTAGCAGAATACAGCTATTCTGATAATTATTCTGTAATTGTTTCTGTAATTGGCCATCAAGTTATAAGCAAAACTCGCAAAACATATAGTTCAGAATGACCCGTTTAATGCGTTGTACATTTCTATGTATTTCGGCCTATGGTTGTTGAGGAGCAGTTATTCATATGGGAATTGGGATATTTTAATACTTCGAAGAACTTTTTCTTCTACTAATTAAATTGTGGCTTATTTATCTCTGTAATTTTTTTAATGTGTGTGTGTTTATTTATATATCTGTAAATATTTATTTTGGCTAACCAGTAACCACTGTAAAAATATTATCATAGCTAAATTATTTATTTTATTATAAAATATGACAGAATTCCTGTACACACACCATCTGTCTAAATATAAAATTTAATATTAAATAGGTTACAATTATTTTTAATCTTTATTTGGAGTTTGAGCAATAAATAGTTGATCTTAAGTTATTAACTTTCTTTGAAGATGAAGACAGATATGCAGATGCTGGGTGTGAGGAAATTAATGTTTGTGACAAACTATAGTTATTTAGGTTTGAAAAATATTTTCAGATCATTCAGTTTTTGCTCAAATAATATTTATAGATAGACATTGTTAAGTGTTTCTTAGCAAGAATAAAAGTACAAAATAAAGAAGTAACCAAGGCCTTATATCACTGAGAATAAAAATAGCTTTTACAAATACATTGTTGGGTCGTTTAGCAACCCCATGCCATTGGTTACACGTCCATAAAGTTTCGGTCAGAAACACGACGCAGTATTTCAGATTTCACGGGTATTTTACACTTTTTTCGATAATTCCTTAATGATGCGTTCAGAGCTGAGGTCAGGCCGAATATAAGGTCTTTATTACATGTTGGAAAAGTGCCTAACTTTCATATTGTCGGCAATGCCTAAATCAATGGTGGCCACTTTTGTTTAACACAGTCTCTGAACTAAAATGACAGTTCTAAGTTCAGTATAAAGAGCTGTCATTTTAGTTTTAGGGATGGTGTACTACAGTATTATTACAACAGATTAAATGTAATAAATCATTATTACTTTACTTTACTTCGCTTTACTTTTACTTACCGCCTTACATAATACACACGTTTGTAGGCCCTACATATTGTAATTAAAATCTTCTGGACAATTTATACATTAAATCATTTTTTAACATTTTAATTGGGATGACCTTTACTATTTAATATGAATTCAGAGAGAGATTAGTAAAGGTAAATAAGGTTATCCCACCCATGCGAAACCTGATCGGGTCAGCTAGTGAATACACATGATAACCAAAAGTCACATTAACATTTGGAAAAGCCAGTAGCGCAGCAGGTATTTACGCCCACTCACCTACAGATATCGATCAAACATGTTGTTCAAATCAACCTACGCTATCTGTAGAGGCGTATTTAACATACAACGAGATCAAACTTCATACACACACCCACGCCCTGGTACTGTTTGTTTCAAATAGCTCCTATTTGCTCTATCTGTACTAATATTATAAACTAGATGATGCCCGCGACTTCGTCTGCGTGGATTAAGTTTTTTTGAATCCTGTTCTTCCCCGTGATACAAATTGTGCCAAATTTCACCAAAATTGGTTGAACAGATGGACCGTGAAAGAGTAGCAGACAGACAAATAGATAGACATACACACACGCTTTCGCATTTGTAATATTAGTATGGATGCAAAAGTTTAGATGGTTTGTTACTCAATCACGCCAGAACGGCTGTCCGGATTTCGATGAAATATATAGATTATATATTATAGTCTGGAATAACACAAAGGCTACTTTTTATCCCGGAAAATTAAAGAGTTTCCGTGGGTACCAAACAGCCTCATTTTTCCTACGCGGACGAAGTCGCGGGCATCAGCAGGTTTGTTATTATAATAGACTCTCAACGAGACCTTATTTATTAAACTATGTACACATACATACATATATACATACATTTAGTAGACTAACGATGGAAAACGTGCATACCAACTAATTTATTTAGGCTGCTAAAAATAAAACAATAGGCATGATGCCTGTGTCAAAAATAAATTATTTCTTACTGATTACTAAATAGAGGGTCTTCCAAAATACCAGAAATTCATATCCTCTGTTAGTTTTAAGTTTGATAACCATTTTAAACTATAGTTAAAGGAAAAAGTGTGTTGAAATTTGATGACGTCATATCTATGTATTTCATACAAACTTCCATACTAGAAGTGCGTTTTTAAGTTTGATAAAGAATGACGGATTTGATCAAATCAAATCAAATCAAATCAAATATTTTTTATTCAAATAAACTTTTACAAGTACTTTTGAATCGTCAAGTGAATCTACCACTGGTTCGGAATGACATTCCTACCGAGAAGAACCAGCAAGAAACTCGGTGGTTGCTCTTTTTAAATAATTCATTTACAATTACTATATCAATGTGTACATAAGTAACCGCTGTCCCCAGCATTGTTGGAGCGATCAAATCCATGCTCCTCTATCATTTACATAATCTTCAACAGTATAATAAGCTTTTTTCAGGAGCATACTTTTAATGGATTTCTTAAATTTGTTTATTCAATTCATGTCAAAGACGGGCAGACTGAAAGTAGCCCCATTCCCGCCGGTGGCACCCGTTCACGAGCATGACGCATGATCCAGCCATTGCTTCGCTCGACCATATTTGAGGGAACGTAACAACCCGCACCACACGACACCACCACAGAAATGTTTAAAGAGAGCGTGACATACTCAGTCTACCCGTATCAAAGCATCGAATTGAATACTAATATTCAAACACTAATTTATAATAAGTAACCGCTGTCCCCAGCATTGCTGGAGCGATCAAATCCATGCTCCTCTATCATTTACATAATCTTCAACAGTATAATAAGCTTTTTTCAGGAGCATACTTTTAATGGATTTCTTAAATTTATTTATTGGCAAGTCCAAAATAGGTTGTGGAACTTTGTTATAGAAAATAATGCCCATTCCCACGAATGACCTTCTGACTTTTTTGAGGCGGAGCGATGGAGTCACGAGCTTATTACGGCCTCTAGGTGGCCTATCGTGCAGATCGCATTTTTTTTTATAATTATGGATGTGCTGTTTTACAAAAATTATATTACTGTTGATTGCGTTGTCACCATCCCTATTCTAAAATCGGGAACAATTATCAAAAGCTAACAGGTTTAATGAACAGAAAATATGCCGGCGACATAACACGCATGAAATTGTTAAATAACGTCGACGGACCTTTACGTAGGGGCCTATTAATATCGACGTGGGATGAGGGCCGAGGGGTCCTATCAAAACATCTATAGTGGAGCATGTCGGGCGAGCCCGGCCCAGATTACGCTTATTACCGGCTTTCATACAGAGACGGATCAAATGATAGAAATAGGTTCGTTATTTGGAAGGTCATAGAGACAACAAACTTTAAGGATTCCGTATACAAATGTGGAACCCTTTGTTGTCTGGTCCTGTTTGCTTATAGGGAACAGCCCTTGAAAAAAACTGTTAAATCGGGCGGATACAAGCATTTTGCATTTGTGCATTGTAGCTAAGACAGGGCAGATAAGCTGATCACTACTATCTAAATAGGTATATATAAATCACGAGTCACGTTGATTGTCCGCGATGGACTCCTAAACTACTTAACCGATTTTTAATTAAATTTGCACACCGTGTGCAGTTTGATCCAACTTGAGCTTACATCTTAATTTATAGCCGCAATATTATTTTATGTCGGATTTGCAATGTAAGACGAAGAAAAAACGGTCGAACGAAAACGTTTCTTTCGAAAAGCTCATTCCACGCGGACGGAGTCGCGGGAATCAGCTATAGTAATATTATAAAGGCGAAAGTTTTTATGGTGTGGAAAACTACTGGAAGGATTTGGCTGAAATTTGGATGGATAGATTATACCCTGGATTAATACATAGGCTACTTTTTATCCCGGAAAATTGAGGAGTTGAGTTGGAAAATTGAGAGGGAAACAAAACACTTCAATTCACGCGGATGAAGTCGCGGGCACCATCTAGTAGATAATAATATAGAAGGAATCGCCAGTATTTTTTTTTCGCTAGATGTGAGCAAATAGCTGCCAGATGAATATTTCATTATTAATTCCGATCTGCCTTTGATGCTATCGACGGAATGTGTACTCGCATGTTTGACACCGGTAGCTGTACCGGGTAAATTCATCTGTTTGCTGTATTGAAATATTGCACTGGAATAAAATGAAATTATTTATTTATTTCCCGTATTACAACTTATGCCACTTATGAAATGTCGTGACTCTATCACCGGGTTGGAAAACAGATTCTACTGAGAACCGGCAAGAAACTCAACAGTTCCTCTGTAAAAATAATGTTACAATATGTACTTTACACAATAATAATATTATTTATCATAGATTTTATTATGGCGACAAAAATACTTATTCTTCGCGCTTTAACCACAGCTATTTCATTAATATTTCATCAGCAAAATTCATTATATCTTTCAGGATTACGGAATCCAAGGAAAACAATAATGGGATGTGGTACACCTACATTACCATCATTCATGGCTTGTTTGGGATTAACGTTTATTGCATTCTGTGGTTTCTGTTATTCTTTCGCATAACCCGCTTACTGCTCACCCCAGGCAATGACCTACTTACATGGTGCGTATCGTACCGTGCGTAAATCTCGTAACATCTCTTATTTTTGAAGATTACGAGATTAATCTTTTAATGCAGACGAAAATAAAGAAGCAGTGTTCCGTATACGCCTGTTTTGCAAATATAGCGATTACTAGCTGATTCCCGCGACGTCGTCCGCGTGGATTAGGTTTTTATAATTCTTACGGGAACTCCTTAATTTTCCGGGATAAAAAGTAGCCTACATTACCGACTCCAGGTCCTCTACTATAGCTATGCAAAAAATTACGTCGATCGTCGTTGTTGCGGTGTGATTGAAAGACAAACCAACAAACAAACACACTATCGCATTTATAATATTAGTATGATAATCTGAAAACTGCATGGCTGTAATTCGAGAGCTACATTTGAGGACCTCCGCCGCCAAGCGATTTAGCGTTCCGGTACGATGCCGTGTAGAAACCGACTGTAGGCTAAAATACATCGTGCAATTACAAAAATAACTAATAAATGGCTTATCACCAAAATTGCAAATTATAATTAAGGAATATTGCCATTAATTAACTTTAATTAGGCTAAGCACTGCTTGTATGCCTCCATGACCTAATGGAATGGAAAGAGTATTTTAGATTTCGCCATATAGTCGCCTGCGAGACCGCAATTATCAGCGCAACTTACCTACTCTTCATGTTTCAGAAAGGACACGGAAAAGCCGTTGGCTAACGAAGCCGGATTTCGTTGTCCACTATTTTCGGCACACTCCCGGAATGGAAGAAAATTGAAAAAAGGCCGAGTGAATTTTCCAATTCCCCTCCTCCGGGACTGGTTCAAAACTCAGCGCAAACAGCACTTGTGCGCAGTGCAGTCGATTTAATTCCATTTTCACTTCCTGCGTGTACCGAACACATAGTGCGAGCTATGTTATCCTATGCTTACAAAAGTTTTGCCAGTTGCCTTCGATGTTATTTTGTTAAACCACTGAGATCTACCGAGTTAACACTCGTTGAATTCTTGTCAAAGATTTTTGCTTGATAAGACTTAGGTACAAACAAGACATAGCTATACCAAGGTCTGGTTTTATGGCATAAAGGTCTAGCCCAACTTGAGATGCATGGAGCGGTGGGGCACGTAGCGGCAAATATTATTTGTATGAGTTTGTACGGGGCCGCGTCGCGCAGTGCATCTCAGTGCCGCGTTGCTTAAGTCGACCCAGCTCTAAACAACCTAAAAAAAAACACTTGCCGCAACGTGACGCGCCACGCCGCGCCTCTGGGCGCTAGACCTTTAAGCTGGTTGGTCATGAGGATACGTTTATCAAAAGTAGACTTGTACCACATTTCATCATGGTGATCAAATTGGGAGTCATTAGTTATAATGTCCTCGTCAATTGAATAATTATTGTGTCGGATCCACTTCGTTCCGACACAATAATTACAACAGATCGTTAACAATTAACAGATCGTTTTTTCGGTTTGACGTTCCTCCCTGGCGTTAATGTGCGGAGGTCCCAGGTTCAACCCCCGGCAGGGTCAATATGGGATTTTATAATTTCTAAATTTTCCCTGGTCTGGCCTAGTGGTAGGTTTCGGCTGTGGCTAATTACCACGCTACCGACAAAGACACGCTACCGACAAAGACACGCCGCCAAGCGATTTAGCGTTCCGGTAAGACGCCATGTAGAAACCGATTAGGGGTATCCTAACAGGTCAGCCGGCTACCATCTTAGACTGCATCATCAGTTAACATCAGGTGAGATCGCAATCAAGGGCTAACTTGTAGTGGATTAAAAAAAACCTTTGACTTGCCCGAAAAATATTAAAATTAAAAAGTGTTCCGGAGGAGCGGTTCCATTAAGGATTCTCGAGATGGCCGGGATACAGCGTAAGCAGGCGCTCATTAGGCTCGCCTGGCTGGACAGCCCTTCTCAAAGCGTCGCCCCGGCGCGCTACTCGCCTGTCAGACGACTTCAAAGGAGCTTTCAGTTTATGTTGTGCTAGCGAATCATAGTTTGCTGCGGTACGTGTGTCTACAAAGTGTAGTACTAAGTTTTAGGGCGGAAAACTCACTAGGGAGCTGGCAGGAAATCGCCCGGTAATTAAAAACAAAAACACTAAAATGTGAAGTCCCAACAGGCAAAATTGTGAGGCAACGTAACTTAAACATAAAGCTTACCGTGTCTGTCAGTGTATCTGTCTGTGGCATTTTTGAAGTGAAAACTCCTTTAGCCGCCTTGAGCACTTTTTGGTAGGGGGTAAACTTGTGGATTCGCGTCTCCGACATGCTCGCGTTGTTACGAAGACTGGTCTTAAATATAAATATACTACATTCGTAATTAAACTTTAATGCCTTAGTTTTAAGGTTTATATTTTTATTCTTTTAAATATTCGTATAATTATAATATTGGCTTTTGAAAATTTTATATTATTTTCAAATTTTAATACTAAAATTCTAAGTTTTATTTTATTTTTTATTTATTAGGGACGATAAACAATTACACATTAAAATCTTATTATCTAAACACAAACAAAATAAATAAAACAAATGTGCAATAGGTACACCACACCATCCACGGGTTAACAGTTTAAAATTTTGAATACGAAGGCGACACAATGTATCAAACTTATCTAAATTATATATATGTTATACATAAAATATAAAATATAAAATAATAGTTATAAATTTTCACTTTTATCGGCAGTCCCTATGACTGCCATTTTATTTATTTTTTCCAGCCCTTGACTGTGATCTCTCTGCGGTAAGTGATGTGATGCTGTCTAAGATTGTAGCGGGCTAGCTTATGAGGGGTATGACAGTTTATATTAAACCTCGATTCTTACAAGGCATCTTACCGGAATGTTGAACCGATTTTAATGTAGCTTTTCGTTTGGAAGGTCTTCATCGAGTACATTTTTATTTTAGCTATGTCTCAAGAAAATCTGATCAGCCGTTTGAAAGTTACCCTCTCTTACCCAGGTCAGATTGATTTGTTGGCATCCTGTTACTTCATTGTATCAAGGGTATTTAAATTTTACTTGCTTGATACTAACTCGCTATGGAAAGTAAGATTAAGATTGAAGATAAGATAATCCATTTTGCCATATTTTAGGTAACAGCTTTTTTGTTTTTTTATAAAAATACCTTTCACGATTAGCAGTAAATCGGGGTAAACCTTAGGACTGTATCAACCGGTCGATATTTTGTTTGTCGTAGTCTCGTTTTCCCGCTTCCCGGTAATCCCGTAATAGCAAAGCCTCGGGCCAACCTCGCTGATAAGGCTGTGTTGCGATCGCTGTTTTATTGTTCCGCAGACTCTCCGTTCGTTATCGATGTTCCAGTTAGGTAAAGGTGCATGCACAATGCACGCCAGTATTGGTAGTAATACTTCTTGTGCGATTACATGCGCTTTAGGAAACTGTCATATTAGAAACACTGTGCACTTCAAAAAACGGGTTGTCAGGTCAATCAATCGGTCAATTAAATGGTAAGAGAAAGAACGAAAAGCCTAGAAAAATGCATGTTGGTTTTACGGTATGTTTGTGCTGGGCAATGCAAAAATATCTGGCACTTTCCTTGGCCAAATATGCAGATGGAAATTTTTGCGTAATCTACATTTTTGGCTGCCTAGGAAATTCACTGTACATCGCGTATTTTTGAATATATGATGATCCATAATATTATTATAATTACATTTTTCATTAAAAGAAGATAAGTATGTGCGATTATTGGAGCGATGCCCGTACCTACGCATCCAAATATTTCAGGCCGTAGTCGTGTTACAGTTGTTTTAATGCATATAATTCTTTAAGATAGATTTCGCAGTGTGTACTCACCTTTACAAGCCGTCTAGGCCGGCTATCGAAGCTTTGTAATGTAATAGTCGAGGAGCATGTGCACCATTATCGTGATGGAGTTACCCTCTGCTCTTGTTGTATAGGCTCGCTCACTTTGCGACTGCATATCTTTTTAAAAAAAATCTTTTTTTTCTTCCGGCTTCCTCTTTTATAAGGTTCGTCATGATACTTTATTGTTTTAATGGATCGTTTCGGAACATAATATCAAACTCAGAGACTGATTATAGTTAGAGTGTTGTACTTAAACTAGAAAAAAGGCAAACAAGTTGTATCCGGCCGGAACGCGAACAGACGTATGATCTACGCGACAACGTAAGGTTTTAAACGAATTTTCTATGGCGTCGAATCGCGTAGCGTCGCTTCTGTCGCTCACCTAGGCCAACGGGTTAACAGTAGCTTGCCCTTCACGTGGCCTACATTGTCGCATAGATGAGTTTGACATTTTATATGGAGTCGTATCGCATCGGACTTCGTCGCGACGCTTTCGTCGCTCACCTACGAACAACATAGCATAGGAAATTGCTAACGAGAACTAACGAGTGAGAAACCTAGCTTGAAAATGTCTCAAGCGCCGTCGCTTGCGCTTTTCGCTAATAATGTTTCTGCAATTTATTAACATAAGACTATGCTCTAAGTAAAACTAACCTATATTGTGTAGGATTCCGCAGTAATATAGGAGCTATTTTAGTTATATCCGGTACCTCTGTCCGTTTATCCTTATAATATTATACTGGTAATAAATAAAAAGGTGAAATAAGACTGTGGCAAGGGTCATCACTCATCGTGTATCTTTCTAATGCAAGGAAGACCTACAGGTCGGTAGATTGATGGAGGGGAAAGGGATATGAATAATTTGGGAGTAATTCAATGTTGGATGTAGAAAAATATTAGAACTGAACCAAAATAGTAGAACTATTTTGGTTCAGTGGGAGGCATCAGCCGTGGCTAGAAGCGGATGTAGATGATAACACTGACCTTCTGTTGATGATCTTTTTTTTTGACGTCCCGTGTTCGATTCTCTCTCGATTTTTTAACGCTTATTGGACTCTGTTGCAGTCTGGTGGAATGAGGCTTTGGCCTCAGGGCTAAATAAAGCAAAGTGAACTTAGCAGACGGATCTGAATGAAATATGGCATATTATAGATAGCTATTATGACGTAGGCATCCGGGTTTTAATATGATGAAATTATTTATTTATCACGTAGGATAACTTGTGTCTTATGATAAGATTATTATTTTAAAGAAACTTATTAGGTAATCAAAATCGAAAGAAATGTGAGCGAAGCCGCGGGCAAAGTTAGTAGATCTGCAAGTTGAGTATGAACAATGAACTCAATATAGAAAAGTTTTCCTGCAAACTATTTCTTTGAGTTTAAAATTAATTTATTTATAGAAAAAAGTGCGGTAGTGGCACGTCGGCTAACTTCTATTCAGTTTTCCGGTCCAGTAATCCAGGGGAATTCTCTTACGACGACGGGTGTTTTTTTTTTCTGTGTGGAAATTGGAAAACTTTTATCATCGTTGGAGGGGTACATCTTGGCGACGCGGTTGTTAATAAAACGAGCAATGAAATGAGTTGAATCCGCGCTGTCAATGGATTGTGTAACTGAATGACTTTGGGGTGCTCCTTTTGTTTACATAGATACAACTGACATACGTATAGCTGATTGGCCCTACTTTGCACGCGTTGTCGCTGAGACGACGAATAATAGAGTCTACCAAGACGTCCACTGCTGGAGGAAGGTCTTCTCCATGAGACACGGTATCCTGCCACTTGCTTCCAGTGGCTCCCAGCTGCCACACGAGTATAGTGCAGCTGCTCCCTAGAGATCGTCCTTTTCTATTCTTACTTTAAGACTTTAGTTCATCATCGTCGATCATTATCTCAACCTATGTCGGCTCAATACAGAGCACGACTCTCCTCCCGCAATGAGAAAGGTTTGGCCATAGTCCACCACGCTGGCAAAGTGACTTGGCAGACTTCACACTTCGAGAACATCGTGAAAAACTCTCGGGCATGCAGGTTCGTACGAAAAAATTCCGCGGGCTTGTACGAAGCGATTTGTTTCCTCGTTTCTAATTCGAACCGCTAGGATATGGATTGCCCTTCCGGCTTCCGTTTTCCCATCCTCTTTTAATATAGGTACCTTCAAATCAAGAGTGAATAAGCATCTTCTAGGCAAGCGCGCTCCACCTTAGGCTGCATCACCTCTTGCATGGAAGTCTGTACACAAAACGTGTGTAATGATGTGATTGAGTTTGCTCCCTTTACTCTGACTCTAGCTACTCTGTAGTGAGCCCTGTAGCAACACACTTTAGTTAATGCAGTTTAAATGTGTCCACTGTTGATTAGGTGTAGGTATGGTTTTAATATGACTGCCATACAGTTGGACTATTGTGAATGCAAACTTGTTTTATCTGTGCATTTTGAATTAGGTACTAAGGTGGTTAAAAGTGGGTGGGTAAAACTAGATATAACTGATATAGAAAACTTCTTTCAATATTTTTAGCAAATGTCACTTTAACAAATGCGATGATGCTAACGTGCTAAACTTGAAATTAGGAAATGGATTTTATCATAAAAAAGTTATTAATTAATACCATCGACATATTATATGTAGGTACTAGATGGGCCCTTTCATAGAAAAAATTTGGGCATCCGACTTGTAGGGCGTGCCCCTCACCTGTATAAGCCTGTCCTTGTCCCCGCCATAGCGCTGTCCCTCTTTTTAGACTAGACGGCGTTAGTAAAATAAGTCCACATTCTTTGTTTGACAGGGCCCGTCTATGTAAATTAAGGTCGTTGATTAATACTCTTTTTGTTGAATTCTATGTTTAAAAACGTAATAAATACCTTGCTTGAGCGTTTTAGACCTGAATGCATGCAGTGCTATAAAGAATTTAAAAACTGGTAAACATTTTCAGATATTGATGTAGAATTTTAGTACCTATACTTCTATTTCGATATTTTCCGACCGCGACCGTACATAATAACCTATTATAATATAATATTATTATATATATATATATATATATATATATATATATATATATATTAGTATTATATTATCTATAATTTATATTATTATTGTCCATGGGCCATCTTCTCAGCCTGTGCCACAGTATACCGCTAATAAAGTAATAATGAAGAGTATTGGAAAAATATAGAGTAAAAATTCGCCTAGATGCAATCCAAGAGTCCGCATTGCAGATCTGGCCCCGGCTCGGTAATATCGTCACGGTTGCGAGGCTATGTTAATATATTTGCGGCAATCCATCCATGCCTATCGAGACACGACCGATATTCTTGTAGATAATATAATTAAGTGGATAACCAGTGTTTCCTTTTAATTATTCTAATACGACAGTCAAAGCGGAAAGCCGCAAGCGTTTTTCAGCGCGCCAAATTTCACTTGATTTGCCTCTGGCATAGTAGGGTTTAATGGAGATGTCTTCTTCTTTAGAACATTACCCGTGGGGTTCCTGATTCAAAAGGATAATAAACGTAACGCATTTATTTTGCAATCTTCAAATTAATGAGACCGCGGGCTTACAGCTGTGTTTTAGGATTCCGTACCCAAAAGGTGTCAACGGGTCCCTATTACTAAACCTCCGCTGTCCGCCCGTCCGTCTGTCAGCGCGCTGTATCTCATGAACCGTAATATGTAGACAGTTGAAATGGTCAGTGTGTATTCCTATTGCCGCTATAATATGAACGTGCGGAGGTCCTGGGTTCAATCCCCGGCAGGGTCAATTTGGGAATTTATAATTTCTGAATTTTCCTTGGTATGGCCTGGTGGGAGGCTTCGGCCGTGGCTAGTTACCACCCTACCGGCAAAGACGTGCCGCCAAGCGATTTAGCGTTCCGGTACGATGCCGAAGGGGTATGGGTTTAATATGCCCCTAACAGGTTAGCCCGCTACCATCTTAGACTGCATCATCACTTACCATCAGGTGTGATCGTAGTCAAGGGCTAGCTTGTAGTGGATGAAAAAAAAAAATAATGTAATTAAAAAAATATAAAAATACAGGGAAATTCTATGCTAGAAACGTGTTTATTTCGGTTTCGATATACGGAACGGAAAGGTACGGAATGCTTCATGTGCGATCCCAACTCGCACTTCGCCGGTTTTATTTTATTTTAATTTCCTCTTCGCCTGTGAGTGAGGCGTACAACGGTTTTATTACTGTTTGGACATTGCCCCCTCGGGTCGTAAAGTACCGACTACCGCAGCATTAACACTAACATTTCTGAACGAAATTTTTCGCAATTTGACATTGTTATCTTTTTAGTATAGGAGTTAATAAGTTTTTTTTTTTTGGTCCATCGGTTCTCTCGTAATTGTTATTAGATTGTGATAAATATTGCTTAGTCTTAGCGTTCCATATGCTTTAGTCTATTCTCTACATGTATATTAGTTTACTAGCTGATGCTCGCGACTTCGTCCGCGTGGAATAAGTTTTTTTAAATTCCCACTCTTAATTTTCCGGGATAAAAAGTAGCCTAAGTCACTCTCCAGGTCCTCAACTATACCCATGCATAAAATCACATCCATCCATTGCTTTGTGTTGGCGTGATTGAAGGACAAACCAACAAACAAATACACTTTCGCATTTATAATATTAGTATGAAGTATGATGACAAATTAATAGAATTCAGCTCTAGAGTTTCTATAGCCCTCTGACAATGAGATAATAGTCTTACAAAAGAAGATCACCATGATCATTCAACTCATCGCGGGTCTACTACGAGCACGAGTGTCCTCTCAGAATGAGAAGGGTTCGGCTATAGTCCGCCACGCTGGCTTAGTGTGGATTGGCAGACTTCACACACTTTCGAAAACATTATAAAGAACTCTCGGGTATGCAGGTTTCCTCACGAGTTTTTCCCTTAAATTCATTTCTTAATACGCACATAACTCCTAAAAGTTATGACCACCCGAATCCAGGTATCTAAAGCGCTAGGCTATGACCGCTGTATAAAAGGAGACAAACGCTTTGCCGACTCAAATGAATCCATCTGAATAAAGTGATAATCCCACCTCGGTGGTTAGTCAGAAACTTTGCACTACTTTCCATACTAGGTACAGAAAGAGAATGTTCTAATGAAATTGCTTTTCAAGATAGTATAAAAAATATGTTCCAAGAAATTCGAGAACATTTCGGGAGCGTCGAATTCGAAGAGCGAAGCCCCAAATAAAAGTAGGTTGCATTTCGCTTGGCGCACTGCACAGGCGGTCTGCACTGCGGGCTGCGGCACTGTTACGCGGTGCTGCTAGCTGATTGGTAGCTAACCACTACTTTATCTGCAGAATTTCGTAAGTTTATTTCGTAAGTTAAGCAACTTCTTCCGTGTAGAAATAAGGTGTTTGTTTTTATTCTCGCGGGAACTCTTTAATTTGTCGGAGATAAAATGTAGCCTAGATAATTCAGGTTATATTATGAGCTATTATATATATAGCTATCCATTCTGAATTTCAGCCCAATCAGTTCAGTCATTGTGGTGTGAAGGAGTATTAAACATCTATAATTGTTACTGTACCTCCAGAGTTCAAACAATCTACAATTATACCAACTAATAAATTTACTAATATTGAAGGACACTTACAAGGACAAGATGATGCCTCGCGGAGTTTTAAAAATCCCGTTAGATCTCTTCAATTCCGGTCTAAATTGTAGCCAATGTTCCGGTCTTTATCCATACAATATAACACGTCAATCCCTTGCTCCGCTGCGGAGTCATTGAAGGATAAACCAACAAATACCACCTTCGCGTTTGTTATATTAATGGCTATTGAAGAAAAGTAAAGCTTTAATTCTGTTGAAATAATCTGGCAAAAAAACGACAGTATAGAAAGAGGATGACTAGAAATATCAAAAGTACCAAAACCGTTTAACAAACAAGTAGACAATATAGGAATAACTGTGAAAATGCAATTTATTTTAGCTGTTGATTACTGGAAAACGAATTACTAAGATTCATTAGTTCTGCAAGCCTTCCCAATTTTGAGCAACGTGTTTTGTTTATCAAGCGGAATATTTTAGGGACAACTTTTTTTATTTTCAACTGTCTGAATGGAACATTAAACAAAAAATATTTTAACAATAATTGTTTTTTTTCTTTTCAGGTAAGCATCCACCCCGAAAAGATCAATGACTCCAAAAATATGCAATAAAAGTACCAGGTTTGCATAGAATATAATAGTTTTGTTGCCATTTTTGCAAGGGTGCTCGCTGTGGGTGCCAAAGGCGGAAGTAGGTGCCAATCTATGATTAATATATTGTTTAACTAACAAAAAATATTTCTTTTGTAAAATACAATGATAATTATAAATAAGTACATAATATGGTGACTGCCTCGTTGGTCTATTGGTTAGCATGTTCTACTGCGGCCGACGAGGTTCCGGGTTCGAGTCCCGGGTCGGGCCATAATTAAGTATTGGGTTTTTCTGAATAGAAATTCTGAGTGCCAGCCCGGAGTTGGAAGTTGGTCCCGGCTGTTATCACTAACATAATAATAGGTGTTAAAGCCCGCCAACGTGGAGCAGCGTGGTAGGTCTAAGCTCTATTTCCCTCTCTCCTACGAGAGTGGAGGCCTGTGCCCAGCATTGGGACGTTAATGAGTTGTAGTGGATGGTGAAGCCGTATCTTCAAATTGATAATTGGTTGATGCAGATATCTACCATTAGTTAGTAAATCCCGTTATTTATAAATGGCAGATGAACTTCAGCAACTATTTTGATTATCTCTTAGGTAATTACTGTTCAACATGTTCGCTCGCTGACGACAATATGTTTAAATCAATTAAGTAATTCTCCGCAATTCAGCTTTCGTAAATTACACGCTTAATATAGACATGAGTCTTATTGAATCAAATTAATTTAATGTAACAATGAGTTATCGGAAATTGAATTACGTCTAACAATCGTCTGTGCTCTGTGATCGTTACACTGTATAAATATAATTATATCATCGTCAGATTGTTGCTGCCGATAGCTTCTATTACAGGCTACT
Organism: Erebia aethiops; assembly: GCA_923060345.2. Classification (NCBI taxonomy): domain Eukaryota; kingdom Metazoa; phylum Arthropoda; class Insecta; order Lepidoptera; family Nymphalidae; genus Erebia; species Erebia aethiops. The sequence goes on along the minus strand of OV281081.1, from coordinate 13,633,957 downwards.
AGTTGAGACAGTTTGAAAGAAATTCAAGTAAGTATTTATGAATCTCTTTGAGATGGACTTGAGTAACCTTATTACTGGACGCCTAAAAGGAAAGTAATTTTACGCCGGAACTGTACCAAAAATGACAAATACCTTCTTAATTGTTCTCTGTAATTACAATCTCTTTGAAGGGTAATGAACGAAGACGCCTCGACAATGCCTATAGCGGACGTTGAGGCGGCGTCGAACAAAGAACGCTGGGGATATTTGAAAAGGGATGCCGAAAGACAGATTTCTCATTATGTTTTTGTGTAGCTGACAGTTTTACTTGACCGATCCTTTTATCTTGCTTATTAACCTTGCGAAAATGAATTCAGACTAACCTAAACCATGAAAAGATCCGTAGAAAATCTAGATTCTAGATTATCCGACACAACTCAACGGTTTGCGGGGCGAAGCTGAAGTGGCAATGGGGGTACACTGCAGTTACAAAAAACGATACACGTTGGGAATATAATATGGGGTGCTGGAATCTATAGTTTAAAATGGTTAACTAACACAAAACACACCGAGGATGTGAATTTTAGACTTCATATTTTATAACCAGTAAGAAATAATTATTTATTTTTGTCATAGGCGGTCATCCCTATTGGTTGATCTTGATCGGTCACTATAGGTGGACGACATGCGAGTCGCAGGAAACCGCTGATTCGCGCAAAACCGTGCCGTGTGGAAGATCTATGTTCAGCTGTGAACATCTCTCGATTGACCTATAAACAGTACGAACCTTTACACTAAGGCTTTCTCTTGATTAACTTAAAGGAATACTTACTTACTGATGCGTATTTTTGCAAACTTGCAATTTTTTTTCCCCGAAGAAAGGTTCAATGGCTTCTAGTTTTCGCAACAAAACTACCAGGATTGCATAGGTATCGAACAGCTAGATTCGCGCTTTTGCAAGCGAGCACACCCCACGCGTCGCCTGGGACGCCCGGGGGCGCGGTGCATCGAAGTGTGCCGTAATCGCCCGTGATTTAATCGTTTCATCGTCCCGCTTCACCGCCCCTGGTATTAAGTTGAATTTAATTACGGCTCCAATAAGGTACGTTTTTTTCTACCGAATATGCTATTAGAGTTAGTTTCTTTACGCCCGTTTTCACCAACAATGCCTGAATTTTAGGCAACACCTAAGCCCATTAGGTCACAGTTAGGATACGTGAAAACTGTCACCTGTCTATCTTAAGTGTTTCCTTAAATAAAGGCGTTCTTGGTTGGATCGGGAATTAGATTTCATATGTCAAACATTAGACTTTATAACGTCAACTGGATATTTGACTACTAGTGAAATAAATTATTTTTTAGTGATTATAATTACTATAGGATCTCCGAAAAGTCGTAACATGTCGTCCCCAGCTAGTTTTGTATTAAATTACCATTTTAAACTATCGATTAAAGTAAAAAAGTGCGTCGAATTTTGATGAAGTCACAATTTAAAATTTCATACAAAATCCCATACTAAGCACGCGTTTTGACGTTTAAAAAAAAAGTTGCTGAAATTGTCAAATACCCAATTCAGTTTGATTTTAGTGACTATTAGTTGTTTTTCTTTTACCAAACCATCAAAGAAAGGAAAATTAGACATTTATTTTTAAATCTAACGATTCACGGGTACTTTTGGCTCGTTCCTTTTGTTACCTGGCATCTCAATGGCTTCAAAGGAATGAACGTAAATTTTTCACTCCCTTGTGGCGTTCTGATGTAAAGGCGTACATTTATTCGGACATTTATCTTGCTTTTGGGACTTGCGCAGAAATGCTCGTGTCTTAAGGCGCTGCCAGATCACAAAATCAAATAACAAGTCAACAGTTTGGCTCTCTCCATCTATACTTTTCAACGATGAGAAAAACTGCTTTAAAAGGTGAAATAGGTGGTACGTTTAAATTTTTTTGTGCAACGAATACGAATATGATTGGCGATCCGTTATTGGCTGCATAAGAATCAGGTTCTTTTTAATTTTACATAATATATGCCACTTTTCAATGGATACACAGCTCTAACCCCCTTTTTTAAAAGGAGTACATTTCGCCGGTCGGAAACACGTTTATGGACTCTTTAAAGCTCCCTCTGAAAACCAGCGCTGCAGCTTCCTGCGGCTTTGTGCTGAGCGAGGAGCCTTATTTGTTAATTAAATAATATAATATATAATAAATATTATAAATGCGAAAGTTTGGATGGATGTTTGTTAATCAAGCCCGAACGGCTGAACGGATCTGGATGAAATTTGGCTAAGAGGTGAGGTTAGTCTGGAATAACACATAGGCTATTTTTTATCACGGAAAACTAAGGAGTTCTCGAGGGAACCAAAAAACCTCAATCCACGCGGACGTAGTCGCGGGCATCTGCTAGTTATTGAATAATTGACTTACTTCTGTAAGCACATTTTGTGAATTGTTTTCGTAGACTAATAAATCATTTATCTTTCTATCTTTTTAGCGATTTTACGTGCTGACTGCGCCTTAATATCATAGAGGGATATAAGACAAACCGAGAGAAGTCTCCAAGGCTGGTTCTTCGGGGACACGTCATCGTAAATTGCGTAATTTAGTACCTGCCCGAAGTCCTCATGGGACCGAATTAGTATGAACATTAATATACGCCATACGGTTATATTTACCGACGTCAATTTCGCTTTTGACGACGGTCGCACCTAATTTCTATGAGTATTTAACACATAGTCGGAAGGAGTAAGTAATCTCTACGACAAATATCGACGGTGAATGATCGTTGTATGTATGTCGTGTGGAACTATTAGAAATAACTTACATAGAAAAACGTTAGATGTAAGCACCTAGTACTCACGCGTAAGTACTATAATTTGTAATCTTTCTATCTTGAGGATACATATTGTTCATCACGCGCCATAGGACTTCATGAAAGCGGTACCACAGGGGCATGGAATATTTGACGGAGGAAAACGTATCACTCAATGCGTACGAATAGTACCTAATCGTATGTTTACGTACGATCGAATTCGAATCGAAATGAGTGCGGCCTGAGAAGATAAAAAATACCTATTAGCAATTGACCTTACTATATTATTATATTAACCTTATTATACTAAGCTACGTATTAAGCAATCATTATATTATATTAAGCTATCGATATTGAACCTACCCAAAAAATAAATCTAAAGAAACATTAATAAAATATCCTAAAGAAAAATCTTTCCAGCTTTTAAATGCTCTGCCGGCTCGGTTTATGACTTAATCGGCGATATAAAGACCGACTCGTTCGTTCGTTCATCCATTACATTAAAAGCGAGAGCGCTATTGCTGGACGTAATTAAAAAATCTGTTTTAGCATTTTCGGAGAAATCCGCGTTCGAACGAGATGATGACGTAATAAGAACCGACAACGACTGAGTGAATCTCTACATTGAAACCGTATGAGGACGTTTTATTACGAGAAATTTTTAAACAATATTTTTTTGCTAGTTCTCTCTCTACATGAGTTCCGCGACTTCGTTCACGTGCTTTCAGGGCATTGAAAAGTCCCGTCAGATGACAGAACTCTTTGATGTTCCGGCATAAAAGAGTATGCCTGTGTCCTTCCCCAGGATGCACCCTACTCTGTACTAAATTTCGTGATAATCGGTTCAAAAGATGGGCCGGGAAAGCGTGAGGGATCCGACAGACAGACACATTTTCTATAGGTGGATAAAATATGTGTATCGTGTATTTGTGCGCTCCAAAGAACCCTATATGAAGTATGAGGTTGTTGGAAGGACTTTGGCGGCGACCATCCGGTGAGGTTGCAATCAAGGGTCGACTTGTCACTACAAGCGTAAAAAATGGGATTCTACCGTCCATGGCAAAAAACGGCTAACTTGTCTTAATAACCAGGAATCTTTTGCAACCTTTAATACCTAGGTAACCTAATTATATACGCAGACCTTTATTAAATGCATTATAAAAATCTTCGAAGCAAGCACAAAATAATACTTAAGTATTACGCCTTACCTATAGTCTCTAAACTTACCTGCAATATTAAAGGGATAAATCATAGGACTTTAATCGTTAATAATAATTTAATCTTTAATATTGTAGCCAATATTCACCTTGAATACCCACGCCAATAGAAATCTAGCAGATTAGAACCACGTTGTCTAAATTCCATTCCTGACGGACGATCACGTTTAGTGGTATTAGATTTCAAAACCGTTTAAAAATGTTACGGAATCCCGTCGTTTCCAAGTGTTTGCGTCCGTTGATAGCCCCAGTTTAAGCTTTTAAGGCACTTGTCACACACGGAGACTGAAAAATATACAGTATTGATACCTTTAGAGGCTTTAGAGGCTGTTATCCTATTGTGGTAAATCGGTTCTCAAATCTATAAGCCGTAACCCATTTTTTAAAGAGCTTATTCTTCATGGATTAGATTTATATGTGAGTACTAGATGCTGCCCGCGAATTTGTCCGCGTGGATTGAGATTTTTTGGTTCCCGCGGGATCTCTTAAATTATCCCGGGGTAAAAAGCCTTTATGTTATTCCATCCTATAATCTATCTGTGCCAAATTTCATCCAGATTCGTTCAGCCGTTCAAACGTGATTGAGTAACAAACATCCATCCATCCATCAAAACTTTCGCATTTATAATATTAAGTAAGTATAGATATAGATAAAGCATTTGTATTGTATCATCAAGGAAATTATATAAATAACATCTGTGTATCGTCAAGGTAAACAAACTTGATCACTGTATATCGCAGCTGCTGTTCAGTGTCGCGCGTCGGTTGCTGGAAGTTCTTACACATTAAGGTGAGTCACCTCAGCTCAGCGGTGAAAACTGGTTTGCTAGATCAAATTTTTTCGGTATTTACTATTAAATAACGGTCTTACAAAAAATATCCGATACACTTAAAGATATTGTCTAAAGAATGTGCTAATTTGTTACACGATAGGATGTACTTTACTCGATCAAAAAAAATCTTGAAACAGGCTAAATTAAAAGTTTAAAACGAATTTTTTATTAGTAAAATTTTCGACTTTGCTCATCATTTTTATATGGATAAATTCCTCTTGAAGTATTAATGAGAACCTGCTAAAATTTATTTCAAACTGTAGTCCTATATCTATTTAATTCAAATTAATCCCAGAACTTGAACGTTGCCAAGCGGTTTCAGAATATACCTGCCCGCTTCCCCGCCAGCCTCTACGAGAAATGTACCGCGAGACGCGCGGGCGGCACCCCACACCTCACCTCCTAAAATCTTGGAGGTGACTCGCCTTAATTTGGAGTTATTAATTAACATCGACCTGTTTCCCGAACTTGAGAATATGCAATGAACTTCGACTAAGTATTAAGACCGCGTTACCACTGTACAAACGAACGAGAGGGGACGAGAGGGGACGAGATAAAGTTCAAGACATTTAAATGATGAAGGCCGAATATCAAATAAATCAAATCTTACAATCTTACAATGAATTATAAATGTGAAAGTTTGGTTGGATGTATGGATGGATGTTATTTACTCAATCACGCCCCAACGGCTGAATGGATCTGGATGAAATTTGGCACAGAGGTAGATTATAGTTTGGAATAACACATAGGCTACTTTTTATCCCGGAAAACTAAGGAGTTCCCGCGGGACAAAAACCTCAATCCACGCGGACGAAAGCTTAATAAATTGTATAATCGCGCATCATGTATGGTAGGTATCATTTCGATGCAGCGATTAGTTGAGGTGACGGATGGACGACGACATAATTATGTGACTACATAAATTATAGAAAACTACTACTACATAGTACTTAATATAGGAGGAATAATGAATAAATCTGACTGAATTTCAGCGCCTCCTTTGACAGTGAGACAACTAAAAGACTATCCGCAATGCAATATTGCTCGAAGACGGGGCCGCTCCAACTCGTCGTACCATCGTAATATATGCAGGTAGGTACTAGATGGGCCCTTTCATAAAAAAATTGGGCGTCCGACCTGTAGAACGCCCTCCACACCTGTCATAAGCCGTTATAAGCCTGACTGTCCCCGCCATAGCGCTGTCAGACTAGATTAGTAAAAAAAGATACGCGCCGAATTGAGAACCTGAAACCTCCTCCTTTTTTGGAAGTCGGTTAATAAGTTCACATTCTTTGTTTGACAGAGCCCGTCTATGTAAATCGAGGTCGTTGTTCCGTACACATTGGCCAATGGACAATGGCCAGTGTCGTATATATTATATTGTCAGCTTCATAAAGCACGATTTCTAGTCAAAATTACTCATATAGTACATGAACGTCATAGAGTTTGACTCGTAACGCGTGTTCTCGGGCAATACCCGCCTCAGTGAAAACGCACCTTAGTCCAGCTCGACGCTCGGCGGTAGTATTGAATAATATTAGAGCTTATAGTTATAGCGCGCCCATATTAGTTACAAACTACATGATAGGGTGTTTAAAGTTGAATAGGGCTGCCACCTACGCATCTTATTAAATTAACCCTCTTAGGGGTTTAATATTCAAAATTCAAAAATTGGTCATAAGTGATGATGCTGGCTAAGATTAAAACGTTTATGGCGGTCGATTAAACGTTTTCTATCGAACCTTAATAGGTTTCAAGTTTTTACGCATCATCGCACCGGAACGCTAAATATTTTGGCACCTCTGAAATTTCAGCTACTCACAGAGCACATTATAACCTATACGAACCCTAATGTTAAAGGGCAAAAAACACAGGAAGCGGGCGCGGGTCGGGTAGGGTGTCAGGCGGGTTGAATTCCTTGTATTTATATGGAAGACATCACACGGAGCGCGGGCGCCGGTCGGGCGTGGGGCGGGTGTCGCTGTGTGATGTCGTTTTGACTTCAAATAACCGATAAAGCGAACCCCGGCGAAGCGTCCGACTCCAATATCATATCACATCCAATTTTGTCACAATACACGCGGAATAGCGCAATGTGTCGCGAAGCCAGACTAAATTCCAGAACACAGAGCACATTATAAGAAACTACGTTATTTTCTGCCAGTCGTTCAACGGAGACGCAGAGCATCCATTTTGTTTTAGACTTGCCCTTAGACAAGTTTAAAAGTCCATTAAAAGTATGCTCCTTAATATACTGTTGAAGATTATGTAAATGATAAAAGAGCATGGATTTGACTCGCTCCAGCTATGCTTGGGACTGGAGGTGCTTGTATCCTTATAATGACTGTAATTTTTGATTGTAAAGAGCAACCACCGAATTTCTTGCTGGCTCTTCTCGGTGGGAATGTGAAGATTCACTCGACTATTCCGAAGCACTTATCTATTTGAATAAAAAGTCGAAAGTTCAAAAGTGTATTTGAATAAAAAAAGATTGAAGCAACGCTGCGGGGTGACAGGAAAGGGTATCCAGGATGACGTTATTGCAATACAGTTTTTTTTTTATATAGATTTTCCCTCGATAACTGCTTGTGAGAACACCCATAACACGCCTTTCACACTTTCTCAAGCTTTAAATCCGCCTATTGTACAGAAAACTGGCAAATTAGTAGTTATACATGTATGGAGGTGACGAACTGTGAATACTGTACTGGTAATCCTACTACTTTTTGGATGTTTGTACGTTTGTTACTCCTTCGCGCCACAACTACTGAGCCGTATTGGCTGAAATTTGGAATCTAGGTACATTACAACCTGAATGAACACAAAGGCTGCATTTTATGCCGAAAAATTAAAGTGCTCCCGCGTGAAACCAAAAACTAATACAAGTGGACGAAGTCGCGGGCATTATCCAGTAAAATGTAACAACGACTTTATGTTAGTACCGTTCTCAAAAGCAAACTCTTCAAATATCATCGAATAAGCGAATACCGGCGAAGCACCCGACTGCAATACGAGTATGATATCACGTTCAATTTTGTCACAATTCTCGCGGAATAGCTCAATGTGTTGCGAAGCGGCCGGAGTTGCGAAGCCAGACATACTTCCGCGAAGTTCCCGGGCACGTGTGAAGTATATTATTTACCTGATTTAGACAAGCTACACGCTGGAAAGTAGACACAATACGTATGTTGGATGAACCATTAGCTTCTAGCTTCAGCTAGTTGGGACACGCTTGGGAATAAATCTGGAATAGAAAGTAACACCTATTTTCAAGTCATATCTGTTATCCATCATCACCGTCATACCTTTCCAATGGCTTTATGTCGAAAACTAGCTTCTGACGGCGACTCGATACAACAATGGTCGATTTTTCGAAGAGCTGGAAGAGGTTCAATACCTTCAATCCGTTTGTAACTTTAATTAATATAAATTCTCAAATCATTGGATCAGTGAATCTATCAAAAAGTTCATATCGAAGAATAAAAATCAATAGGGCAAACCTACGATTTTAGCTTCAATTTGATAACATTTCAAATATAATTACAGATTTTTCAGATCTATTGGTCAAATATTTTGGCGAAAAGAAAAGCTACACATAGCTTCTCGCTTTAGAGAGGAGTAGCTTCATGCACCTACATCTAACAAGTATTATTCTTTAGAGAGTTTCCAGGCAACGAGTGCGCGGCACACGTTCCATATGAAACTCTGCGCAATTCCTGAACTCTTGTTACGGCTGAATAAACTCAGTGCTGCCGTCTGACTATAACTTTTCACCCCGAGCTTTCTTATCAGAAGGACCAGAATTTTTTAGAGGGTGTTGCGGTAAAAAGATTTGTTCTCAGCAGAACTATCGAAAAATAGAGTTAAACTTTAAAAGAAAGAGTTTATAATGAAAAAGATAGTCCTTCCTGCGCGGGTATATTATAGTGCACAAGTGTGTGCCCTCTCATGGCCCGATGGGAAGGAAAATCTGACACGACCGGAGAGAGACGACGCACCTCCATGGCGCAGTGTGTAGCGCTGTTGCCTTAACATGCGGAGGTCCTGGGTTCGATCCCCGGCAGGGTCAATTTGCGAATTTATAATTTCTGAATTTTCACTGATCTGGCCTGGTGGGAGGCTTCGTCCGTGGCTAGTTACCACCCTACCGGCAAAGACGTGCCGCCAAGCGATTTAGCGTTCCGGTACGATGCCGTGTAGAAACCGAAGGGGTATGGGTTTAATATAACTGCCATGCCCCTTACAGGTTAGCCCGCTACCATCTTAGACTGCATCATCACTTACCATCAGGTGAGATCGCAGTCAAGGGCTAGCTTGTAGTGGATAAGCGAGCTGGGTATAGCCTAAGCTGATTTAGTTAATTTTTGATGAGCTGTCACTTTTTGACAAGTTCATTCCGCGGTTGACATGAAAAGGTCTTGAGCAAGTGGGCCTAAATATTCGATTGATAAAAATAAATAGGCGCTGTAAATAAATTGAGCTGTAAGATCGAATGATTAGCTCAAACATGTTTATCTTCCCGTCTTCCATCACCTCCGGTGTCGGAGTCCTATGCTAATGAAATGGTGGTTTTTGTTCGAGACTTAGGCCTGACCCAGTCCGTCCTAAGTAAACTGGCCTCGCATAAACATTGCGTTTACAGTTAGTGTTGTGCGCCTCAGGGTAATTTTGTTGTTTTAGGAGATTCTGATGACATAAGATTGTAGTCTTAGGTTCGTTCTAACCGATAGCCCCCTTAATTTATAGGAACACCTATGCCCAATTAGGTGTCCACTAAAATTTAGGGATTATAAGTGAAAACTTTTGACGCCCTCCGTGGCGCAGCGTTGAGTTTAATTAGCTATCATTGAAATAGAATGAGTACTAGAAACAGGGTCACGAACAAAAAATATCGCAAAAATGTCCCAATTTGCACACACATAAACATTTGTATGCTGAGTGGGAAATGTAGAAAAATGTATTATATTAGCAACAACTTCAGTTAATTATGCACCTTAAGTTTAACACATAAAGCTACATTACGATTAGAAAATATTAATTTTTAAGACATTCTGTCATCAGAGAAAAGGTAGGAATAACCTTTCAATCCAAAACAAAAAGTAATTTTTAAAATAAGTACAACAATATTTATTATTAAAATAAAACTTAATATGTAAGCAATAAGGTACTTCATACGTTGCCAAATTGATACCTTTACACTATTTTGGAACAAGACGCAACTCTTGGCATCACATTGTCAATATCAACAACGTCAATTTATTATAAACCTTAAAACTTAGAATTTAAGTTGAATTACGAATGTAGTATGTTTATATTTAAGACCTTTTGTCTTTGTAAAAAGGCAAAAACAAAAAATTCAATGGAACGAAATTCAAATAGAACAATGGAGACATGGAGTTGCTGATTTTTTAAAGTTGTATATCGTGGTGGTATGTGGTCGTGTATATTTATTACTAGCTTACGCGCCCCAGCAACTCACTTATGTGTTATACTTGTACAGTATGTTTTATTTATCAAAATAAATATTGATACAGTTTTGGTGGGTAGCACTGCGAAAAACCACGTAGGTTTAAATGGCGTACTTTCTCCTCTTCTATCAATATTTATAACTATACAATGTTATGATATGCATAAGTATCTGTGTAAAAACATGAGGAAACTAAAACTAAACTATCTAACATTTGTTTAAGAAGTAAGATTTTAACTTAAAATTAAATTTTCCTTACTTAGTTTCATTTTAAAATTAATATCAAGGTTAAAAATCTACGTTTTATTGACGTATTACACGTAAACTTAAAAAGTACCAAGTAAACTTTATTCAGATTTAGCCTTTGCGGCTTTTATTATTTTTTACTACATTTTTTTATAAAATATTTATGTAAAGTATATAATATCTTTATGTACCCATGTATTTTATGTGTATTTATGTAACTATGTAGGTATGTGTGTTTCTAGTAATATCAATTTTATCAAAATGAATTTGAACATAATTAATGTTATCTGTATATTTTAGGTGGCTCAAACAACTCTACTGCATAACGAAATGGATTACCAGGGAATCACTAAGCAACAATACTTTTAAAACCAACACTACTCCATGCATCCCGTCTATCCAGAACAGTCAATGTTTGTTACAATATTTGACGCATTGTCACAAACATTGGCCAAAGGATATTAGCACTCTTTTTATATGAGCACTGCAGCATTTTGACGCGTCGTTATGTTGGCTAAGGTTGGCTCATACTAATTTCAAATAAGAGCACTTTCGTATTTGTGCTGTAATTTGTCGGGGACATTTTTGAAGCGCTAATCCTACATCTAGTATAGGTACTAAAAAAATTCTACATCAATGTTAGCTATAATCCGCCACAGAAGGCAAATTTTCTCAAAAATTTGAATAGGATTCCAAAAGTATTCAAATTCAATACGAGCTACGGCAGAGCAGTCGTATTTTTTAATAATTTTAATTATATTCACTTGTTCATGTATTATTATCCTAATAGCATCTAGATATGACAAAACATATAACATGCAGCTTCCTCACGTGTCGACAGCACGTATGTCGGTCCCGGGCGGAATCAGTCGAATAAACAGAGCGTAATGAATTGCCATTATATGCTTCCCTCGCACGTCCCGGCTCGTCGGGCGTGGTGGAGCTAATCCGGTTGCCTACTGTTTGATAAGTGTTAATTAAAAAACTGTAACCAGACTAGAGATAACAATGGAGAAGTTTCATGATGCTGTAGTGTGAATATCATATTTAACACAACGGAAGTAAAATATAGATTAAAACTAATAAATCTGTGTTTTTTTTTACAATCCATCAATAAATGACTGAGAAATGACGATTTAAAAGTTTAATTATTTAATGTACACCGAGTGCTGTATCTTACTCGAGTGAGAAATTTTGTGAGTGAGTTTTAATACCTAGCCGAGATTTAATACTTCAGAATATCTTGTCAGAAAAACCCAATATTTGCTATGGCCCGGCCCGGGACTCGAACCCGGGATCTCGTCGGCTGCAGTCGAACATGCCAACCACTATACCAACGAGGCAGTTTTACGACTCATAGTACGTGTACGGCTCATAGAGCTTGGTGGGAAGTCAATGTCTTCAAAATGTTGTCTTCTGTCCTACTACACTAAACTGTCGCGCAGCCCGTGGCCCGGCGCTAACTCGATCGTCACCAGCGATCGCGCTCTAAAGAGCAAATTCGGAAAAATATTTCCCGCTATATTTTATTGGATTTGCCCTCACACCGGCGCGGAGAGATTTCCCTGAGAGGTCGGATCCTTCGCCCGGAGCGGGAATCGAATTTAGGTCCCATGAGCTGGATAAATTGATTTATACCGCCCTCTCGGTAACACGGATTTGTGAATTCAGCCATCAGTGATTGACGCCGATGCATATTTCGAGGTGTGTGATAAAATGTGATGTATTCCTCCCTCGCGATTACACATTTTTGCCTGTAACGGTAGTAATCAGGTTTTCTCGGCATTTTCTATCAAGGTCTGTGAACGTGAACGATATAGAATAGTTACTTATGTACCTAATCATGATCAAATAACAAGAAATAAGTACATTATTAAGGTATTGTTGTATACTCGTATTTTAACAATTTTATGATTGTGCCATGGGGTTGATTTGTCCGTATTAAGTAAGTAGGTACTTATTGGTGAAATGTATCTAAACTGGTTCTTATAAAATTGTATTATTTAAAGTATGAGACGTTTTTAAATTCGGATATCCTTGATTTGGGGCTAGAGTTCTAGTTATTGATGCGATTTTACAAAATGTCCATAGACAAGAAACCTACACGTTTATTAAAGCGGAGAAAGCAGTAAATAATAATCCATACTATCAAATATTAATATCAATCAAATCAAATAAATATTATAAATACGAATGTTTGGATGGATGGATGTATGTATGGATGTATGGATGGATGTTTGTTACTCAATCACGCCCGAACGGCCGAACGGATCTTGATGAAATTTGGCACAGAGATAGATTTTAGTCTGGAATAACACATAGGCTACTTTTTATCCCGGAAAACTAAGGAGTTCCCGCGAGAACCAAAAACCTCAATCCACGGGGACGTAGTCGCGGGCATCAGCTAGTAATAATTATAAATGCGAAAGTGTGTCTGTCTGTCTGGCATAGGCTACTCTACTTACTATACTTTAATCCAGGAAAATTAAAGAGTTCTCGCGGGAATTACCAAAACTTGATTCACGCGGACGAAGTCGCAGGCAGTTAGAGTAGAGATATAAGTTATTTTCGAAGCCGTATTCTAAGAACGTATAATTAAATATTGGTTTACATATCGGAATAAGATAAATCTTAAAAGCTGGTTAGTGGTTAGGTATACTTAGAAAATACACATAACGAAGTTCTCCTAGTAATAGATTACTATCTCAATTAGGACTCAATTACAACCCCGCCTCAAGCCTATTGCTACCTAGCTTAGTGAAAATTGATAGTTCTCCACAAATCCACACCTATACAACTACTAGTAAATGGTTATATGAAAGCTCAGTCGAAGCTTAGCAATAATTAATTGGACTACCTATACCTAGATCAAATAATTAGATTGAAAAAAACTCAAACCCAAATCTTTTTTATTCAAATAAACTTATGGGTGTTTGTGCGTAGCTGCGTAATAAGTTATTCAAACACAAAACTAATAAGACTTATATTCAACTTACGAGAACAATCCGATAAATATAATTTATGTATGCGTATTGCGTGGTTCACTTAAAAGACGTGTTGGGTAGCGAGTGCCGTTCTGGAACCCGGGCGCCTGCGCAGCCCGCTGAAGCCCCGCAGCCCCCGCTCTGGCCCGTGCACACCAACAAAGTGGCAAAACAACTAAAGGATGACTCACGCCAGACCGTCAGAATAAGATGGTAGCGGGCTAACCTGTTAGGGGCATGGCAGTTGTATTAAACCCATACCCTATAACCTATTCGATTTCTACACAACATCGTACCGGAACGCTAAATCGCTTGGCGGCATGTCTTTGCCGGTAGGGTGGTAACTATCCGCGGAACTTTAAAAAGTCTAGAGTACAGTAGAGCCTCAGACTCATACACTTTTCAAGACGTATTTTTGATGCATAGAATTTTTGTTTGAAAGATGTCACACTTAAGTATATTTGTGAAACCGTTTCACAACTAAAAGCTTCTAGTGCGAAACATTATGCATATGTTTTGGCGGAAAGCTTTCAAGTCGATTTTATCACATTTACTCTTGTGTCTTCAGTACCCTTACCACAAGATTTTAAATCACACAGTATTTGAGCATTGAAACACGTTGGCTTTAAATTTCAACGAACCTTAGCACTATTGTTGTAGAGACTATTGTTGTAGAGCTCAACTTCGAGTTGAAGACAGGTGATAACGATAATACCACAAAATAAAAACAGGAAAATAATAATTTTGTTTTTGTATTGGATTGTTTAGCTCAAAGAGGCGGCTCAAAATAGAGAAGCTTTTCGGATGATGACCGCCAAACTTCATTTAGAAGAAGGCACGCGATGATGATGATTATGTTTAGGTAGTACTACGTTTTCGGAAGCGTTCCTATTACACTCTGTATATCCACAACAAACGCACCAAGCGGAAACTTAGCGAAATTAAAAACAGTGATTTTGAATTTGTGACTTAAAATCAAGGGTGTTTGGATTTATTTTACTTTGACACCGAATTTTGTCGACGCTCGATTACACTCAAAGCTGTGTTTTAAAATCTTGTGGTAAGGGTACAAAACGCAAATTAGATTTTACCTTTTTTGCCTTTTACAAGGGAGACTCGCGTCTTTGATAATGGCGATCAAGAATTTTGGTACCTATCTATACTTTTTTCAATTTACATACGTTTTTATAAACCCATGGGATATCCTTTTCTTCTTCGCTAAGAAATTTGAATCACATATCTAAGGTCGCCTTGCACAACACTGCCTAAACGGATTTAGTAAAAAAATTTAATCGAAACGATCACATTTTTTTTCAATTTTTTTTATACCAAAACGTTATAAAATACGTACGAGAGAAAGATAGAAACATTTGTGTGGACAAGAGATCTCTACCAGTGACCCTTGGCAGTGGAAAAGGTCGTAAACCAAAATTAGGTACAACAATTTAATTATGAGGTGGAATGTATTAAAAAAAAAATTTAGGGTTAGCATGAAAAGGTACCTATAGAAAATTTAACTTAAACACATTTAGTGGGCCTAAGAAAAGGTCACCTAACTATGATTTAATCGTGTGCATTATAAAAGGATGTAGAACGCACGACTAATCCTATTGTATACGTAGCGTCTTCGTACATACGTAGTTAATTTTACGCGTCATTTATTACTACGATTCTTATACAAAACTACTCTGCAGATAAATAGGTTTCCGCGATGGGTCGCATTGATAACGGCTAAATGGTTTTAACTGAACCAAGATTATTGTGTAATTTTTGCAATTCACGAGTGTGCGTGACTCATGGTTGTTTTAAAGTCCTATCTAGGTATGTACATTTGTATAAGGCTGACCGCTCCGAAAGGCGCGCACACTTACGCAATGTGCATAACTACAAGCAACTACAAGTATAGTTCACGCGCGCTCGGGAATTGCAAGAACTATAACTGAAACAATTATTTACCGCGACTTCGCTTGGATTAAGGAGTAGGTAAAATGATTAAGTGCCGATTTTACCAATAAAGTTTAACTTAAGAATAACTTGGAAATTTAGAATGAATTCCTGTAAGTAAATAAGTTTCAAAACATCAATTTCATTCCGGCTAGGTTAAACGTTACTCGGGAGTTGGTAAATTCGGCACTTAATGATAATAACTCAGAATGATATTGTTTATTCAGAGTCTGTAAAAACAACACTGACGAATATAGGTCTTAGAGTAAATGTGGGCTTCTTATAATTTATTATACAGCATGTATGTACCTGTTATACTAATAGTATGGTTAAAAATAAAAATAAAATCATGGCGCACTTTCTAGATGTCTATAAAATATCTGGTTATGACTGCTGTAATCTCCTAATGATGTACTGTGATGTAATGTACTTGATAATATCCGCGACTTCGTCCGCGTGAATTAAGGTGTTTTGATTCTTTAATTTCCCGGGGTAAAAGCGTAACAAACAAACTCACATTCACATACATAAGTTAGGATAGGTAATAGAGACGTGTCCAATCACCTCAGGCACGGAATAAATAATAGTACAGGCTCAGGTTCGTTTCACGCGCCCGTGGCTTCAATACTGGCAAGATAATTCCCTCCCCTGGCTGCCCGGAGTCCGATAATGGGCTCAAATCATTTACGTATTGCCTAAACCTAAAGTTAGGTGGTAACAGTTGAAGGAATTTACATCAATACAATACGAAACATTTTTATTCAAGTAGACCTTGACAAGTGCTTCGAATAGTCGAGTGAATCTAGCACTGGTTCGGAATGGCATATATACTAATATTATAAATGTGAAAGTTTGGATTGATGGACGGGTGGATGGATTTTTGTTACTCAATTACGCCATAACGGCTGAACGGATCTGGATGAAATTTGGCACAGATATACATTATAGTCTGGAAACACATGCCGCTACTTTTTATCCCGGAAATCGAAAGAGTTCCCGCGGGAACCAAAAAACCTCAATTCACGCGGTCGAAGTCGCGCACATCAGCTAGTAATAACATAAATTATTACTAGATACTAAAGATTCCTCCAATTAACTTTTGAAAAAATATTCAATGATGTAAATCGTCCAGTTAAAAAATTACATATGATAAGTATAGATACATGTGGGGAATTTCAACGAATTAACCATGCCGTGGCACTCTCATTAACTCATGGGAAAGGTCAAAATATAAAGTTTGTGTGCTTCAACAAAAAATTACTGTGAGGCCGTTAGGACCTAATGGTAAGGGTACTTTGATCCTTAATTTACATGCAAGCCCTTCTCAGATTTCAATAATTATGAACCAAAATGAGTTTTAATAAAAAATATGCTGAATTTTATATTAATGCTGGCCATTGAAGGTAAGGCATTTGACTTACGTCGCGATAGTAAAAAAAAAAAACCAGCCAAGTGCGAGTCGGACTCGCGCACCGAGGGTTCCGTACTGAAAACTGTAACGACCAAAGATGTAAAACGGTAATAATTACCTTTGTTAATGAACCGCAAAACTAACTTTGTTTGTAGAGGTTTACTGTTAATATCAAAAAAACTATGCTAGTTAGAGCATTGGCTATAGTTTTCCTGTAAAATATACATAAATTCCTATTGACCATAATTATTTCAGATTTTTCGATTGGTAAACTCCGGAGATAAGGGGGGGGGGAACGGTATTTTTTTAGACTTTTTCCCCGATAAATCAAAAACTATCATGACTAAAAATAATTAAAAATCTGTTTTAGAATGTAGGTACAAAGTAAACCCTTTCATATGATACCCCACACAGTACAGTTATCTCACTTTTAAATTTCAACCCTCCGATTTTCCTCCCTTTTTAAATAAGAACAAAAATAATTTCCATTTTTTTTTAATTCCAGTGTCTTTGGGCCACTAATATACACAACTATTCCAAATTTCATGTCGATAGCTTCGGTAGTTACTGAAATAATCGAGTGTGACGGACGGACAGACAGACAGACGGAGAAAGTCTCACCATAAGGGTTCCATTTTACCATTTTGGTACGGAACCCTAAAAATTATTGTGAGTGTCAAATCAGCAAACTAAATTTTGACGCCATGCTAACTACTACAGCAAATGCATACATAAATACAAATGTATACATTTAAGCGCCATGCCATGCCACGGAAATTCCATGCCTACCATAATCCACAGGCTTAAATCGTTAGGCGTCATGACATTTTGACCGTGAGTGTGAAATCCGGCGCGGCTTGAAGCCGTGGCAGCTGGTGCCTGGTCGTGTACCGGCAAATCTCAGGGATGGATAGTTGACATGTCTTGTGTCTAGCGGCAATCTTGCGCGGCCGCCGCGCTGTTATTGGATGTCTGCCGCGCATATAATATTCGTGGGTACATTCCTCAAGTCCTTGCTAGGGCGCGGCAGAATTGTGTCCTGCAAACACCGCGTGTTGCTGCCACGCACTTGCCTCTTTTATGTTTGACACACCTTTGGAGGTGAACATATCATCATCATCAGCTGTTGTGCTTTTCTGGTGAACGTAATATACCTATTGTATATTATGACTATTTTCTGTACTGACTGCTTACTTAGTGCTTTCTTTCAAACTTTTGGTTTTGTTTTCATTTATTATTGTAACTGCGACGTCACCCGGGGTCACAGTTGAAAGGCACCTTGCTTTGTATGCATTCATGGGCGTATGACGCAGGGCAAAATGCTGAGCTGTACACCCTTTCTAGGTGATCACAGACGAAAGTCTTACATTTGTGTCTACATTTGTCTATATGACACTTGACACCACTTACGAATAAAAAGTTTTTCTTTCTTTCTGTGTAATATATAGAAATCATTGAAGCTAACGCATGGTGGGTACCAAAGATACATAATTTGATCAAATGGCAAAAGTCCACATTGTTTGGATTTGTTTGTTGATCACTGAATCTTGGTGACAAATCCGATCCACAGCTGTCGATGTAATTTCGTTTGATAAGAAATTATCGAAGCGAGTGGCCGGTACCAGGGCGGCATGAGGCCTACGCAGTGAGCTGTCAAACTCGCTCGTACGTTCACGCCGACTGACTGCAGGTAGGCGTGATCTTTGTAACGCATGGATGAGCGATCCGTACCTACGAAGTCACATTTCTTGCTCTTTTCAGATGTGACATGAACAAAGATAAGATTATTAACATAATACCGCTTGTTATTTATCCACACAAATATTAATGCGGAAGAATGTCTGTTTGCATGTGGATTTTGTGAAGATCAGATGATTAGTTCGGAGATGGAGGGCGGATTGCGGAACTCCTCAACGGAGCTTAATCATGATACTTTTAAAATTATAAAGTTGAATATTTTATGTATTACTTCAATGCGAATGTGAGTTTCTGTTTGTCTTTTACTCTTTAACGGCCCGTCATTTCAACCGATTTTGATGAAACTTGGTACAAACTTTTATCCCGGGAAATTAAGGAGTCCGCCCGTAAATTAATCAAAAACGGATAAATTTTATCAGCTAGTAGCTTAACATTGAATAATAGTAAATTTTTACGTTTTAGGTAGTACGTCATTAGGTAAACCCACCCGTGCGAAGCCAGGTCAGGTCATCTTATTAGACTTAAATTTGTGATTAACGCGTTCCGGGTCTGGGTCCGGGCGCGGGCCTCGTTTGTCACGCCCCGGGCCTCTCGAACCCGGACGGCGGGTATAAATCACCCCCTAAACTATTTATGAAGATAACTCACAATTTTCCCGTCGAGGGGAATTCGTTTTCAAGACGGTGGTTACGGGGCTTGTTATCTTATATTTTTTACCGTTGGCTTGAATCTAATTCAGAATCTGCTTAGTATGATTTATGTTACGCAGTCGAAATTCCGCGGACTCGTACGAAGCGATTTGTTTCCTCGTTCCTAATTCGAATCGCTAGGATATGGAATGCCCTTCCGGCTTCCGTTTTCCCCTCCTTTTTTAATATAGGTAACTTCAAATCAAGAGTGAATAGGCCTCCTCTAGGCAAGCGTTCTCCACCTTAGGCTGCATGACCACTTGCAAGCAAGTCTGATTGCAGCCAAGCGCTTGTTGCCAAAAAAAGTGTTGGTAGAATTCCTTAATTTTCCGGGATAAAAGTTTCTTCTATGCCATCTTCATCACCCAGGATGCAATCTATCTCTGTACCTTTCATCAAATCTTACACTGACATAACTGCTTAACACTAAACCCTCCTGTGACAGTTGTCCAGATTTTGAAGAATTTGTTTATCCGCTCTTCAGTGACGTTCATCATAGACCTGTTAATAAATTAAGAGTGGCTAAAATCAGTGGTCTGCGTTAGATCTAATTTAGAATCAATATCCTAGGTCCTAATGTTCTGGGAAAATGGTATCTGGTAGAGCTAAACCCCGCATCGGCTACAATATTCAATTCAGCATATTATATTAGCGGAGCCGACAAATTCCTTCCCCTAACTAAATCATTGCTCTATGAGTCGTGGCGAATTGAGGTTCAGAATACGGTGTTTGAGACGATAATGCTGAACGCATAACTACTCGCATACTAGGTATTACTTCTCCGCGGCGGCGAAGAATTGTACGGATAGGTATAGGCCCATTGCTGGGCGTACAGACTACGGAGTGCCACAAACACATTGAATATCTCGACTTGAAGCAAAAATTTTAGAATTTACACACACAACCTTAGCCCAGTTGTCCGGGATGAGCCCAACGAGTATCGCGCAAAGGTGGCACCCGATGCGAGATCTTGGAGCCTAGAACTTTACGACTCCAACGGCCATGGCTGCTACGACAAACTTTCCTAGACTTAAGCACTAAATACCCTTCTTCAGCTCGCTTTACGCAGGGGAATGAATAAGGTGGTATGTCGATAAAAACCTATTAATTATGTCTTTAATATCGTAACAGCTCATAGAGTTTTACATTTTTTCCATAAAAGTTATATTTTATTCCTTTGTAATAGATATAAGATAACCTTTTTAATTGTATTCTGTTCCCCTGTTGTCTACGGACTTGTCTTGAAGTTAGTCAACAATTTCGAACATGCAAACGATGCTCGCTACTAAACGGAGTTGATCAAGTTAGTTAATAAATAACTTCTTAGAAACAATAAGTCCACTTTCGTTAAGTTCGAGTTAGAGGAGTTTCGGACGTTGCGTTTCTTTGAAGAAGCAAAGTTCGTTACGTGCGAAACTAACACTAGGAGAGCAGGAAATATAGGGAGATAGTCCGGGACCCGCTGCAATAAAATTTACCTCACAAGCTATATAAACGAGTAATAGAAAATTAACGGTCATTGTGAACGTGTAATTGTAATTTTTTTCAAAAGAGCAACCACCGAGTAGAATGCTGGTTCTTCTCGGTAGAAATATTGCCAAGTGCAAGTGCTTCTCGATTCAAAAGCACTTGTCAAAGTCTACTTGAAAAAGATTTGAGTTTGAACGGAGCTGGCATGTTGTGAAAGTTACTTACTTTCTTAGTGACACTGAACTGTATGTGATGGTTGCCATTCCTTAATGAAAAAGTGCATATTATACGGCCAAATAAAAATCTACCAGCCTGACGTCAGGCAACCATGGTAATTCGTGATTGGGACATTCGGAGCTTACGAAACTGTACTGATTTCGGTCTTAATATTTGTATCCTATGAGGTAAAACTAACTATGGCACTATTTAATAATAACTAAAAAAGAATTTATTTGAATAGTTGTCAAATACTCATTCAGTGTCTCTTGAGTACCTACTTAGTTACTTTATTTACATCTCCGTTCACGTATATTGTGAGGTAAGTTTTTTTGCAGCGGGACTTTTTTTACTTGATGAGAATAATGTTGAAAGTTTTTTAATTACGGCGCCCGGGCCGGGTCGGGGTCCTCTATAACGCTCTGATGAGCGCTTTCGGCTCCGAAATGATTTACTCGCATTGTTTTCGCTCGCGGTCCAATAGTTGCGACGAAATGAACCGTTCCATTAATTGTCATTTGTTCTGCGGTCCTGGCAGGGAATTTGGGCTGCACTCGACAGTTTTATTGTTATGCTTTTAAAAAACTGGGGTTTTATTTGGATTGCATATTAATTTTGCCATATTTATTTAATTTTCTTCACCAGGGTCCCAATCGCCTTAAAAATCGTTATCATTTGAGAGCTTAAAACGTAAACAGTTCGAATTAGCCGTTTGACAAACGAAACTGATTATGGTTTTCTTACACAAACGGCACTACAGGTTTAAAATCTGTATGTAGATTCAAAATTTCAACAAAAAGGTCGAAGTAGATTCCGTGTTCTTACTGCTCATAGTAAGAACACGTAATCTACTTCGTGTACAATCGTGCACGATTTGCGATATATGCGATCGATTTCACGCAGTGGTAGGATTTTAAAATAGGGGTGTTTTTTTAAAATAGGGTCCAATATGCGGATGGTGGCCACTGAGGGGGTTTTAGTAGGTAGAAATCCTACATAACCCGACTTTGCCCCACAGAAGTTGGGTATCTTGGAAGATTTCGCCCTCGAAAAAAAAGGAATTTAAAATAGGGTAGAGTCAATTTATTACTGGAAAAATGAGCATTTAGCGATTTCAACTAGAATAATCAGTGCTATAACTAGAATAAACATATGCTTCTATGACATTCACGCCACTGATTTTACGATACATCGTAAAGACAAATACTTATTTGCTGCTAAGTCGTAATTTCCATAGACACGTACAAAGCGATTTGATTCGCTAGGATATGGAGTATGGCTTCCTTTCCCCCCACTTTTAGTATAGGTGCCTTCAAATTAAAAGTGAATAGGCATCTTTTAGGCAAGCGCGCTCCAACTTAGCCTGTATCACTACTGAAGAAGAGACTAAACAAGAACGTCTGATTTTAGACTAATAAAAAATTTAGACTTACAAGGTACTGTCCGAATCTATGTTACTGCTATATTATTGTTGACCATTAAAGGAAAGTTTAATAGTATCTTCATAACTTTCTATAGTCCTTCAACATTCTGTCCTCAACAATGAGTATCTGCAGTTCAGTGAACTGTGACCAAAACAAGTCCATTACGGGGGTGTAACGGGACACTGTGGACAATGATCGACTCGTCGCCCGACTGCGCCAAACAAAACACCATCATGTGTACATAACAGCCACTCCGATGAGGATACTTTTACCTATTTCATGTTGTCTCGAAAAATACATATGCCTGGTGGGAGGCTTCGGCCGTGGCTAGTTACCACCCTACCGGCAAAGACGTGCCGCTAAGCGATTTAGCGTTCCGGTACGATGCCGTGTAGAAACCGAAGGGGTATGGGTTTAATATAACTGCCATGCCCCTAACAGGTTAGCCCGCTACCATCTTAGACTGCATCATCACTTACCATCAGGTGAGATCGCAGTCAAGGGCTAGCTTGTAGTGGATAAAAAAAAAAAAAAAAAAAAAAAAAAAAAATACAATGTCATTGACTTCTAGATGTCAATACATAACTTATATAGGTCAATTTCCAAGATCATTTGGTGAGTTTCTTGCCGGCTCTTCTCAGTAGAATCGGCCGTAGAGTCTTGAGTTTTGACGTATCATAAGTGACGCAAGTGACACGTGAAATAAATTAATCATTTCATTTCATCACCAACGTGTTCATTTCCTATTTGTAACAGGACGTTCATGTTAATTTTATGGTTTTTAAGTAAGCAATTCTGTCTATAAAGTTCTTCTCCAAACTGGAATAAACCTGCCAAAATTGACAGCTTCATTATATTAACAGTAGTTTAGCGCAAGAGGCACCATTAAAAGGGATAATTATTATGATGTTTATATTAGCTAGCCCTTGACTGCGATCTCACCTGATGGTAAGTGATGATGCAGTCTAAGATGGTAGCGGGCTAACCTGTTAGGGGTATGGCAGTTATATTAAACCCAAACCCCTTAGGTTTCTACACGGCATCGTACCGGAACGCTAGATCGCTTGGCGGCACGTCTTTGCCGGTAGGTTGGTAACTAACCACGGCCGAAGGCTACCACCAGGCCAGACCAGGGAAAATTCAGAAAAACACAAAAAACAGAAAGCTGTTGCAACTTGTGTGTACATCTCAATTTAAATTCACAAATAAAACTATGACAGATCACTTTTAATAACACACCTCTTGCATAACATTAAAAAAATATCCGATTAATTTAAGTTGCTTTAGGTCCTACTAAAGTTCACTCCCAGGTCAAACCACGTACTATGTAGTATCTTAAAATGCCTATTCTGCAACTGTGCATATCTAGATATAGACGTCACAGATTTTTATATTCTCGTGTAAAAAGAAAACAGACTCTTGAGACGTAGCGGTAGCTCTCATCACGCCGGCCTCTTGGGAGGGGCTGGGCAAACAGCGTGAGTGCGTTGCACTCGCCCTCCCGTCACCACTTCACAATGGAGGAATATAAAAATAGATATTCTGATTTCTTAATAAGTGTTAAATAATTAAAAAGCATTTTTAAAAATAAGCTCTTATCGTCCGCCATGTTAATTTACTATTGTATTGACGTCCTTTTATTTTTCGTATTTTCCTCAGCAAAACCTTTTAATCGATACGGTGCAATAAAAATACTAGCCCGCCATATTGGATTTGGAATTACGTCACTCCAGATTAAACGTGCAAAATTTCAAGTCAATCGGCAGGTAATATGTGTTTTTTTTATTGAAGTTGCAAAATTTGACCTAAATAACCCATAAAACCACAACAAGTTAAATAAAAACTTGTAATAAAACTGGCTGAATGCGTGGCAGAAAATGCATAAGTAATGTTCCGTAGCCATCGTCGGTATCGTCTCAACCAATAGACATCCACTGCAGGACGAAGGTCTCCTGCAATGGATGTTCATAGGATACTGTATGCCGCTCACTTCCAGCTCGCTTCAGATCGCCTTTTGACTGTCTGTCTATCTTTTTGATTTTGATTTTCGATGAAATTTGGAACAGAGATCGGGAATTTAAAAAAAACTTAAGTCATGCCGAGTGCAGATGAAGTCGCAGGCATCATCATTCATGACTTCTTCCTATATTACCTACGCGATATTCAAAGTAATTTTGTCACGTGACAAAATACAAGAAGAAATAGGAGCTCAGGACACAGGTGAAGATTATTTTCATGATTCGGAGAAAAGTTAACAATATTGGAATCTGTTGCGTATTAGGCTGGGTTGGTTTGGAGTTTGAAAGTGTTTTGCATATGTAACTATATTGCTTTATTAAATGCGCAAAGGTTGCAGACAATTCGGGGAAAATCGAAATTCCATTCTCTGTTAAACGAAATTGTTAACCGTTTGAAACTTCTGCAGCGTATTGGCGGAATGTCACTGCTATTGAAATTTTCGGGGCTATAGCAAAAAGACAAGCCACAAAGCTAGGTCATCGTGTTTTTGACCCAACCGAAATAGTTATGTCTGTCTATTTTTTTTCGTAGTTTAATACAACCAACCCTTTGCCTCAAACTAAACTTACAGCTTGATCTAAAAATTCCTGTTTCATGTAGGTACTTATAACATTAATTTTAATATAGAAAAATTCCAATTTGCTTCAGTCGTCTATACTTCTCACCGTTTAAAACCGGGCGTCATGGGATAAAAGTTGTCATCTGTAGGCCTAGCCAGGCCCTTCTTCTTCTTAATTGTATCCTGGGATTATTTTCCGCACTTAGACGTAGGCGTCCGCTGTGCGTGAAAACCACTGGTGCGACTCCCCGCTGGATCATTCCAGCCAGCCGAGCTCACTCCAGAATCCAAGCAGGCCACCCAGGTCGGCGAGGAATAGAATAGAATAGAATAGAATAGAATTTATTTGTCTGAATATGTGTTACAATGATGGTTACAGTATAAAAAGTTGCAGCATATCCAATCAGGCAACCCTGACGTACAAATTTTTTTTTTTTTTTTTCTTCCGACTTAGGACTTCCGGTAGTGTTGCTGGGGAGCCGATGTAGGCTTCTCGTTGAGTGGAAACACCGCTGCACTCGAGCAGCGCGTGTTTCGGTGTCTCCATGCAGGCTCTGCATCGAGGGCTATCGGTGATACTTAGAATAGATAGGTGTTTGTTTAGAGGGCAGTCCTGTTATCATACCTACAACTATCTTGAGTTTAGCCAGGCCCTTATCCATACTTAATATTATAAATGCAATAGTGTGTCTGACTGTCTATCTGCTACGCTTGCAAGGCCCATTCGTTCAACCGATTTTAATGAAATTTGGTACAGGGATAGTTTTTATCCCGGGGAAAGACATAGGCTACTTTTTATCCCGGAAAATTAAGGATTTCCCGCGGGAATTAAAAAAACTTAATCCACGCGGACGAAGTCGCGGGCATCTTCCGGCTTTGTCAAAAAGACATTAGAGTCGTACTATTTTAGGATTATGTCACTTTTTTTAACAAATTTTTCTAAATAAATAAATAAATAATCGTTTATTTGCAAGAATGTTTGTACATAATGTTGGTAAAATAATAATCAGTTCATAAACATTCAACTAAATTAATAGTGTGCAAATATAAGGATTGTATGATTGATTGATTGATTGATTGATTTCGGATTGTAACTTTTATTAAATACGGCGACAACACTCTCTTACAGCTGATTTTGATTACGGTTTGTCGATGTAAAATCTGTGATAGCTTTGTCCCACTGATCTAGATCGCTTAGGCAGCTAAGTTCAAACATGTCAGGGAAGCAGAAGAGAGAGTTAATGTTATACAAGTTAGGTACTAGGATTTCATATCTGTTCAGAAGCCTTCAGACATCACGTCCTAACCGCGATGAAGTTTATAACCGTTAATAGCAGACGTGGTGCAAGTAGGTACGCGAGTCAGGTGCGGTGAGGTGTAACTTTCATACAACACGGATCAAAGTTAAGATTGTGTTGGACGAACTTGTGTTCGAATAGCTGAAACAGTTGCGAAATACTAATTCAACCTGCGGCTTATGTTAAATCCCCCCACTCACATGACGTTTAATAGTCCATGATTGTACGGTGTTGTAAAACGATATGTACAATTTACCGTATGTAGATAGTCCGGTAGTTAGTATCTGTATTCAAGTAGCAAATTGCTTTTGAACTTAATTTCCTTAACATAAATTTTAGAACATAAGTACCTAGTTGTTTTTAGCAGGATGAATCACGGAGACCTGGCCTGGAAAAATCGTACTTGACAATAAAGCGTTAAACCCTACCTGTAGTGTAGATGGAGAGAGACATGTATGTAATTATTTTAGTTAAACATTTTGAATACTTCCCTACAGTAGCTCTGAGTAGAACAGTGGGAAAATAGCCACGTTGCAAGATGTCGCAGGTTAAGATTCGCACATTTATTTTAAAAAAAAAAACAGCTTAAGTTTGTTTGTTCTTACAAAATATCCAATCACACGGCTTGTTTTCAATAACCAAGCCAACATGCACTTGTAGGAGTTTTTGTTTGAGCTTTGGCGATCAAATATCGATGTCAAAACATCAAAAGCCATTGCATGCAACCGTGTAGAGCTCGGTTGGCCTGAGCCGATCCCACGCTTGTAAAACATCCTTCAAAAGGCTGCAGTGGCCTTTGTAAAACCCCTACGCATGTTATGTATGCCTGGTACCACATTCGAACTTTTTCAATTTTCCCAGGAATGTGAAAGGTATGGATGGTATGTAAGTACGTACGGATCTGACTTTACAAATAAAAATCTAAAAGCTAGCTGGCCTAACCTAATACTTGTATAAATCATATTGTTCAAAATATTATTAAGTAACCTATTTTATATGTGGTAAAAATATTTAAATTGAAAAACTGCACATTTATACAATACGTCATGCCACACTTTCTGAGTCGTGTTCGTTTCAATAATCATAATCTATTTGAACTACTTATTGAATATTTATCTGTTCTTAAAAAAGCTGTTATTTGGTTGGATCCACCTATGGGTGTACACTTCTATCTCTAGAGTTGGGTATAAATCAATCTTGCCAACCTAGCTAATACTACTTGCTTTAGGCAAATAGACGCAATACCAACTCTAAAGTTCCATATAGCCGCTTGGGAGAACACAGTGAATTAAGATAATCGATCACCGTCCAATGCGCTGCGAACTCCGACCGGCCAACTATCAAGTGTGAGTTGGAGTGTACAGAGCTAGGTATGTCACTTCAAAGTTGTTGGAGGAGCGATCCCGGTCGTGCATGAGTTTGGAGAGCGGCCAATCTCATATAGTTCGCTCGTGTATTGTTTTGGACGTGGTGAGTTTGCCACTGTGCATGATTTCGTGTGTTCACTGTTCAGACTTCAAGTACCTCGATCAGGGAAAAAATACAACTTTCGATTAGGTTTAGGTTATAAGCATCGAAATATTTTGTATGAAAACCTGATCCTAACCAGTGGGCATATTTGGTACTTTTCTGAGCACAAATAAAACCAATATTACATAGTAGGCATTTTATTCCTTTGCTTTGTTGCTTTTATAGAAGAGGTACCTTGAATTTAGATTCTGCCTACCTGTAGCTAAATTTTTATTAAAAGTTATACTTAAAAGTATAGTAACGAAGTATTTAACGAAGTGTATTTACATACATAAACTTATATTTTCTCTACGGAGTAACATCAAATCAAGCTAATATATTATTAGTGAAAGGATATGAAAAGGTTGTAACTCACGTTCTGTGCGAGAATGTCCGACAAGTGCATAGGTATTATAATGAATATCACTCACGATAAGATGGTTAATCAATAGTAGGTATCTCTTCTAAAACGTGAATACTAAATGTAGAGTGGGCTACAGGCATTATTAGTAGATTAAGTTCAGATTTATTGCGTTTGTCTGAACTACTTGGACGTGGTCCAGAGTGGGTGCGGGGAAGTTGGATCTGAATCACACTGTATCGTATTGGCAGAGTGCCGCATCGATTACAAGTGTGACTGAATGTTATATACCTAAGTTATATCATTACTAGCTTATGCTCGCGTCTACGTCCGCGTGGATTCAAGTTTTTTGAATACCTATCCTGTTACGCAAGATAATATTATAATATTGTTTAATCTTGTAAGGTGCAACATGCTGCGTTTTCAAAACAACAGCTTGAGTTTCTAGACTGCTCTTTTAACAAGAGTTTGCCTTCTCAGCCGATGATATTATAGTCTTTAATAGTCATAAGTGCCATAAGTGAGCATAAAATAAATAAATATTACCTTGATTATTTAATTTTTCACTAAAATTAAATTATTATCGAAGCAGACCTGCTCGAAAGAGCTTTAAAACAGAATCTATTGTGAGCTCTACGTATAAAACAATTTCAGTAGTTACATTTACCTATTCAGTGGTACTTACTTAATATGAAATAATAATGTGTCATTTTAAAATGTTCTTGTTTTATTTCAGGTACGTAAACAAATGCAAAACTCCTTATCTGTGGAAAAATACGTAAGTCGTTTTTATTCAAAAATAAAATAAAATGAAATATGCTTTCTCCGAGCGAAAGGTATTTCATTTTCGCGATTTTCCTCGCAATGGGAAAGAAATATAAGGCGAGGGAATCCGCTGCAATTTCGCCCAGTTTTCGATTGCGCCGCTTCTAATATTGACGTGTTTATGGCTAAGGCACGGCTTACAGATGCCGCCACGCCGGCTGGGAGGGGACGAAAATGTAAATTTTCCACGTTTGCACTTTATCAACAGCTGTTGAATGTTGATTGTTTTTACGTTCCGTCACCGATCTTCTGACTGACTCAAAGAGAATTTAAAAGTATCAGTTCGTTACTTTGTTTGTCGTTGGTTTACTCATTAGTGACTACCCGAATTGGCTGCATATAATGAGGGCAAAAAGAGAAAAAAAATTGCAATCTGAGTTATATTGTGAAAATCTCTATATAAGAGTCCTTTATTGTAGTCATTAAGTAGGAAGTATTATGGATCGGAAAGGGACGAACAAACGTCGTGTTTAGACATCACTATACATTTCCGCAGTTTGAGGCTGTTTTTCCTGTTTTCGTTGCTAAGCTACGAAATGTGTTATAGTTTTCATGCCGCGCATCGCAAAGTACATCTTCACAGCAAATTTTACCCGTTCCGCTACACTACACTGTTAAGCTTTGGTGACACATAGTTTCGTAGCTTAGGTTTAACCAAACCAGACGTACCCTGGCTCTACAGGTTTAACAACCTCGCTCGGCGCTAAGCTACCTCGCACAAGTCAAGGTAGAAAGGCAGCTAAAGAAGCGCCTCAGTTCTCGATGACGATCAATTTTGTCTTTATTTTGCAATTGTGACATCACGATACAGACGACAAAGTACTAGGTGTTCATAAACGCGAGAGGGTGTCGCTATGAAGGCCCTTGAATAATGCAATAGACTTCACTCGCACCCGCGCGGTGCGTTATACAGGCCTTTATGTTAATTTAATTTGACGCAGCACTCGGCAACGCTATTACAATCTTGGGGCTTGGAAGCCTAGTATTATTTCCCCAAGGTGTGTAATATCATACGGGGTTTCTTTACTGCGTAACAGAAACAGAAAAGCTAACATAAGTTGTAATTGCGCAGTAATCGCTCTATTGGAGGATTCACGCTAAGTACGCTGGGCTGACGGCCGTAGGGAGACATGTTGCGTTCATACTAGACCGTATCGCACCAAATCTATCTATCTATAAAGACTTGCTGAGTAGAGTTACTTGCCTTGTTCTCTCACAGTCTCTCGCTCTCTCTTTTTCTCTCACTTTTTGAGTCGTATTCCTCATTCCAGAGGCATTTATGTACTAAGTAAGTACATGGAAGTATTGAAGTAAGTCGTACTTAAATATTGAAGTAATAATTGGAATAAAAAATTATTGTCATGACTTCACTTCATCAAGCCACTGCCAGTATTGTTGAGCACTGATTTTTTCTCAGAATGAGAAAGGTCCACTACACTGATCAAGTATGATTGCAGACTCCAGACACATCTTTGAGAACATTACGGAGAATTATTAGACACTAGATAATGCCCGAATAATAATAGAGAAGAGTATTGAGTATTATAATCTGTGGCCGTAGTAGGTAGAAGTGAATGATGAAGGTACTAATTAATAAATACAAGTTGTTACTAAGCTAATTAGAGTTCTCTCGTTAGCGGTCGGGGAGGGGACATTACGTAGATTTCCGAGAGTCATTGCGGCTATAAACCGACCGCAGTCGCTAATAACGTTAATGCGGATTAGTACTACTCTACTACGAGACACTAGGTTTGCTGTTGGGAGCAATACAGTTTTAATTCGAATAATTTATTGCAGAACTAGCTGATACTGAGCTGAATAAGTTTTTTTAATTACCACGGGAACTCCTTAATTTTCCGTGATAAAAAGCTATGCTGCGATAGCCTGTGTCACTCTCCAGGTCCTCAACTTTACCCATGCCAAAAATCACGTCGATCCGTTGCTCCGTTGCCGCGGGATTGAAGGACAAACCAACAAACCAACAACCAAACACACTTTCGCATTAATAATATTAGTATGATTAAGTATGATTAACTTGGTTTTCACAACGTTTGAGTCTGCATATTTTTTCCCCAATGCGATAGAAACTTCCACGCGGATGATGTCGTGGGCATCAGCTAGTCGGACATAATATTGAAAATATCTCTGACTGCAAAATTGAGTTGAAATGAAATCCTATCTCCTCGTTAGTCTTTAGCTAAAGCAATTATTGCAATTCCATTGTTTCCCTATCATTTCGGTTTTTAATTTGGCTTATAGTTAGAGTATATCTAGGAATAATTGACGTTTGTTAAATGATCGGTTATTGTTTAACGAACGTATTTTTCAATAATTGAAGCCTTTTAATGGTTCTGTTTTGTTTTTATTTCATTCGCCGTTCGCGGCAATTGGAAATTGAGTTTGTTTGAAATTCAATTTTCATTATTCATTGCTTTTGGTTAGCCATCGGAGTACGTAGTTATTATATCTTAGTATACTATTTTAATTGCGTGAATATGCTTTTTTTTTCTTTGCATGGATTCTGTTTGAGATGTTCTTTATTAAACGGCTTTATACTCAAACTCAAACTCATATTTTTTTATTCAACTTATTAATAAGTGCTTTTGAATGGTCGAGTGAGTCTACCACTGGTTCGGAATGACATTCCTACCGAGAAGAACCAGCAAGAAACTAGGTGGTTGCTCTTGAAAATTTCATTTACAATAATTACATCAATATGTTTAGATAGCCTGCATCCTTTAAATGGACGTAATATTTTCTTGTGCTACACTGCTACAGGCTACATTTTACTTCTATTGTCTAGCAGGGGGCTTCGGGCGTGGCTAGTTACCACCTTATCGGCAAATACGTCCCGCCAAGGCGTGTATAGAAACCGAATAGGGGTATAGGTTTAATTAATACAACTACCATAACCCTAACAGGTTAGCCCGCTACCATCTTAGACTGCATCATCACTTACCGTCAGGTGAGATCGCAGTCAAGAGCTAGCTTGTAGTGAATTAAAAATATAACAAAATTTGAAAGTTTTGCTATTTAAATTTTAGGCGGAAGAGGTCACCAATCTATTCAAGTCTTAATAAAAGGAGGGACTAAAAAAAAGAATCTGACTGACTTACCCTGCATATCAACGTTAGTTCTAACCGTTGCGCTGGCGGGCCTTGAAATTTTGCATGTAATTTTCTTGATAATGTAGACCTTATGAAAGGATTTTCCGAAACAAACTCAAACCATCTTTATTCAAAATAGGTACCTACAAAGTACACCTTCTGAACGTCATGTTTACAAGGAATAAGACTTGATGGTAATAGTTAACCACGGTATCTTAAAACTAAAGCTACGAGGGTTCCAAACGCGCCCTGGTCTGAGAAGAGCCCACAACATCCTCAGCCGCTTTTTTTTATTAGTACCATCTCACAAATATACGAAATTACTTAATTATATTTATAAATATAACATAATTAGCCGTCATTCAAATAATCTTTTACCCTATAATAACACTTTTCAATTAGTTTACGTTTTATAAAAACTTTGAACTTGTTGAGAGACATCTCCAATATGTCTTCTGGAAGTTTATTATAAAAACGTATACTGGTACCGACAAATTAATTACTAATTTTACAAAGTCTACATCATCTAAGTACTTATAAAATCTTATGTAGGTAAGTTATTTTACCAAGAAGCTTCGTGGTACAAGTTACGACGTAAGCTTTAAGCTGTAGCAAGGATTCGAGGAAACAACGCAAGTAGTTGTAGTTCCCGAGATCTGGAAGTGGGCGGGGCGGGGCGGGGACGCGGCGCCGCGACGGCGAGGCATCCTGTCACGTCATCGTATAGCTCTGTGTTCATCCATACTAGCTTCATTGATATTCATTTCATTGTAAAGTGTGTCTGCCTGTCTGCCGCGCTATCACAGGCCATCTGTTTTATCATTTTTGACAGAATTTTGGACAGAGATAGGTTTTCATACTGGGGAAGGACTTTTTTTATGCTGGGAAATCAGAGTTCTCACGTATTTCAAACATTTTAACCCACGCGGACGAATTCGCGGGCATCATCTTGTCATATCGCGCCTCTTTGTTGTTGTTTAGATTCAAGATCTTTGTTATATCGTTGAGGTGCAGGGGTGATCTACCTCTTTATGTACCTATGCTTGTTTGTGTGTGTCACAATTTGGAAATAAATGTTTTTTCTTTCTTATATGTATTATAAAGCGTCCATTTTACTTAGAGACTTCACTTAAAGAGTTGTACATAGACTAGTTATAGCCTTATATTATGTACAGCTCTGTAAGCGTTTTTCCCTGATCATAGTGCTCTACACTCTTTGGATGACCGAGCACGCCATTTCCCGTGGGGTGACGTAGTACCTACCATGACCAAAATTAACCCCATAGAACTGAATTAGGGGTTCTGTTTTGTTATTTTATACCAATAAGCTTCCTTAGCAAGAATCTTTATTAGGGGATAATAGAGTTCTATGGTTAATTTTCGTGCTAAGTCAACTAGCTAGGCCAGTGCAAGTTGTATAATGTACTCATTATAGTAGTACAAACTCAGTCACTCTATTTTATCCTTAACGGTCATTTTAAAATCGAATTATGGAAATTATGGAAATAAATTCATCACGGGAACATGAAATTAGATGTAAATCCAACGAAAAAAAAATACAATTAAAAAGTTAGACAGAGCAGTAGCCCAGATTAATCTTATTAATTCCTACGTTCAAACTTGCAAATTGACCGACCAAGTTTTCATAGTGTTTAAAATTCATACCGGAATAAATTCGCGTCTATCATCATTTGCGTATCATAGTATTTTAAGTTTCAAGTATATTTTTGACGACCTCCGTGGCGCAGTGTGTAGCGCTGTTGCCTTAATGTGCGGAGGTCCTGGGTTCGATCCCCGGCAGGGTCAATTTGGGAAATTATAATTTCTGAATTTTCCCTGGTCTGGCCTGGTGGGAGGCTTCGGTCGTGGCTAGTTACCACCCTACCGGCAAAGACGTGCCGCCAAGCGATTTAGCGTTCCGGTACGATGCCGTGTAGAAACCGAAAGGGTATGGGTTTAATATAACTGCCATGCCCCTAACAGGCTAGCCCGCTACCATCTTAGACTGCATCATCACTTACCATCAGGTGAGATCGTAGTCAAGGGCTAGCTTGTAGTGGATAAAAAAAAAATTAAAGCCAAAGCATATACGATAGAATACTTTTATAAGTCTAGGATTGAAAACATTAATAAACGCAGCAAAATAAAATATGCATTTATTTTTTCACAATTCAAAACAAGCTCTATTTACTATAGTGCTCTGAACTAGATAAATCCATATGACGTTACAACGTCCAGCATAAAGTAGCGTGTATACCGTAGAGGCATAAACGCACTGCTTACCCCGAACGAACACGTGAACCCACTTTTTTGGCCTAGCCAGAATTATGATCTAACTGAAATAGATGACTATCTCTCTAACTAATGCTTACCCTGGCTTCGAACGTTGTGCACGCCACTGCCAGCATGGAATATAGACCGTTCACTCTTTCGATACTACACGTGCAGAAAAACCAAGCAATACTATGCAACACCATACAAATTCTGTAAAACACTACACACGTTTCACTCTTACGACTCCGGAACATCCTATGTATAATCACCGTAAAAATGCAAAAACCGTCAGATTGCAATCTAACGCTTTTTATCTTGATAGATTTGATTGTAAACTGTCGACAGATTGTGAACCGTTCACCGTTCTGAGTGTAAATTTTTGAAATATTCATTGTATTTACGTTTTCTTGACTCTTTCTTGTAGGTTAGGTTATGTGTCGACATAAATATTCACGTAGTGCGCGGCCGCAGGCCTGGCACTTAGGTTTCATCGGGTTAATATACCTAACAGATTACAATCTACCGAAAAGTAATGCGTTAAATTGTAATCTTTCGACAGTTTACAATTTTGCTAGACAGATTACAATATAACGGTTTTCACAATCTTACGGTGACATATATATTATGTATATGCATTCTACAGTGCTGAATTAAAATAAAGTAATTGTTTCAAAATATTATAATAATTCGAAATTTAACTCATGCTTTGGTTTCATTTTAATAATAAAAAAGTTTTCGTTTGAAAAACACCAAAAAGCTTCATGCGAAACAGGGTTTTTGTGTCAAAAATTCCTCCCTAAATTAAATTTAGCTTTTTGTTCCTAAAAGTCAGACTTTTTTAAAAACAAAATGAAATGACTAGGCAATTGGCGTGCAGCAGGACATTTCGCTTTTTGTTGCATTTAAAAAACACCACAGAGATTTGCACTTTGCAGACCGTGGCGTAGAAGCTATTTAGACATTTTTCAAATCTGACTTCGTGATTTCTTTTCCAGCGCTAACAGTTAACTTATGTTTATAAAAGTAGAAAATGATACTAATATTATAAATGCGAAAGTGTATTTGTTTGTTTGTCCTTCAATCACGCCGTAACGGAACAACCTGATCGACGTGATTTTTGCCTTAGGTGCAGGTAGTTGAGGACCTGGAGAGTGACATAGGTTACTTTTTATTTCGGAAAATTAAGGACTCCCCGCGGGAATCAAAGAAACTTAAAAAGTCGCGGGCATCAGCTAATGAATGATAAGATCTCTAAGGTCATCTCAGATTATACTTGTAGGCAGATTACGGGTAACATCTCGAATAAATTCCTTTTGACTTTAGCGTGGATGGAGAGGACTAATCCAGGCCAGTACTGATATTATGACGTTACTGGATACAGCAGGTGGAATAATATAAAACGCGCATTAATAAAATCAAATATATTTTCCCCTTAATAAATAAAGTTCGCAAGGTAATATATTTCCTTCGATCCTTTATAATATAGACATGTAGTATGCATTATTGAAAATTATTTTGTAGAATACTCAACAAAAGCGCAAGAATATGAATGCGAATTCAACTTTCTAGAAAATACGGAGTAAGCCAGGATTTTCCGGAAGGTTTTACACGAGATATTTATGTGAATATGACGATATTTCAGAGAAATACCTGTTGAATATAATCAAATCAAATCAAATATTTTTTATTCAAATAAACTTTTACAAGTACTTTTGAATCGTCAAGTGAATCTACCACTGGTTCGGAATGCCATTCCTACCGAGAAGAACCAGCAAGAAACTCGGTGGTTGCTCTTTTTAAATAATTCATTTACAATTACTATATCAATGTGTACATAAGTAACCGCTGTCCCCAGCATTGTTGGAGCGATCAAATCCATGCTCCTCTATCATTTACATAATCTTCAACAGTATATTAAGCTTTTTTCAGGAGCATACTTTTAATGGATTTCTTAAATTTGTTTATTCAATTCATGTCAAAGACGGGCAGACAGAAAGTAGCCCCATTCCCGCCGGTGGCACCCGTTCACGAGCATGACGCATGATCCAGCCATTGCTTCGCTCGACCATATTTGAGGGAACGTAACACCTATATATATAACTTTTATAAATCATTTGGTTTCATTAAACTTGAATAGATGTATTAAAATAATATTTATATTATTTACCTACAATATTAATTCTACTTGAAGCACCAACCCTTTAAAAAAATACATAATTAGTTAAGTTATTTGTTTAGTTTTATAATAATCAAGTAAAAAGCTCTTTGTAAATTTTCACAGATCATAGTGAGCGAGTCTTTTAAATATTGGGATAATACGAAATGAAAGGCAAAGAAATTATCAATAGCTAGTACATGGTAATTATAATATTTCGGAACAACTATCCTTTGATTATTTAATAGCAACTTTCTTTTTCTGAGGCTTTTTGTTCCACCATGTGTCTGATTGATTGAGAGTTTGCTTAATGGTTAAAACATGAACTACTCAATCCTAAGCTATGCCTAACTTAAAACCTAAATTAGGATAAACACGTGGCCATATATTATGCTCATATATACTGTTTGTGGGAAAATGGTGAAATAAATCCAATATTAACAAAATTTCCTAATATTTCTTACATCGAAAATAATACCAACATACCGTTGAAGGCATATTTCCGAAGGCTTTTAACAACACCTCATTTAACAAGAATTTTCTTGTTAAAAGGGAGAAGGGCGCTTCCGAGAAGCATCCGGTGGGCTCGGATAATCGTAATTAAATGGTTTTCGACTCCTTTTTAAAGCACTGTCGGTATACAAAATTCTAATTCTTGAAATTCCGTACTCGCTTCCGAAAACAGGTTAGCTGAAAATTTTATTAAATATTGAATTTTCGCCTAAATGATTTTTATTTCAGTGAAGAATATCCCCGGAAGAATATTGAGAAAATTTTTACTTTGAATTCAGCGGGATCTGTCCAGTGTTTTGCGTTGTGCGTTGATAGATCAGTCAGTCAGTCAGTCATCTTTTCCTTTTACCATTATATCAAGTGTAATGAAGTAAGTAAATGACATTACGTCAAACACAATGTTTCATCAGCCAGTTAAGTAATGCGTTTGTCTTTGTCTCTCTTTAAAATCATTAAGGAGATTCCATAATAACCACCGATTAAGCGACACTTGAGAGCGGCGGTAAACTTTTTGGCGTTTTTGTACACTTTTAAAATCTTTTTGGCTGGGTTGAATTATCTTTTCGAAGCGTTTGGAATATAAAACAAGTTATGCCAACAAATTGGTATAGGTACATCCGAGGACAGCATGAATGAATGAGAGTCAATTGTGAAGGACGGGCCAATTCGCAACAAAGGCGTCGAATCGCGGAGAGAATTAGTTCGAGAGGCCGCACGTCCCGGCCACTTTGTCGCAATTTGCCGCAATTTACCTCCACTATGCCGGAGTTATGGGCCCCTGGGAAACAGCTTACGTATATCCAATTTGGTATGAGTAAATAATTTTCATGAACCAACGGTTTGTCTCTTTGTATGAAATAAAATACTTTTCAACACACTTGCTCGTACTCGTAAAGTGGCTCTAATTTCACCGCAATGGGGGCTATCGCGCGTGATTTTGCCACTAGGGGCGCTGGTG
Organism: Erebia aethiops; assembly: GCA_923060345.2. NCBI lineage: Eukaryota > Metazoa > Arthropoda > Insecta > Lepidoptera > Nymphalidae > Erebia > Erebia aethiops. Next base: position 13,595,990 of record OV281081.1, on the reverse strand, counting down.
TCGCGTGAGGTCCAATAACATTCACTTTTCACTGGTTTTGGCGGGCTTCGTGACATAAATTATAATTTCTTTATTTTACCTGTTGAAAAGTGATCTCCATCGTGAAATTATCGCAAATATGGATTATTTAGCGATTAATGTGAACGTTTTGAAGGCGGAATTAAGAAAAAGAGGCGCATAAATAAGTGCATCTTTTTTTGACGTTGTCGAGCTCTTTCTGCACGTTTTCTTTTAATTTCCTTTCTCTCTTCTCTCTTGACTAGGTAGGTACAACTTTTGGCTTTAATTTAGGAGATGAATAAGAAAGATAATTACTTACGATTTTCTGTACTTATTTGATTCTTTGGGTAACACATAATCCTCGGGGTTAAAATGTTATTTACAAACACGAGAATTTTTTGTCGGGTATAGTTATTCCTGCAAATCGCCACTAGCCGCTGTTTTAGAACAGTTTTATCTTTTGGAAACATGTGTTCTCCTCTTTTTTCCGATTAAAACGGAACTGCACAACATTGCGGCATAGCTACTCGATATGATGATAGATAGTTAACTATTTAACAAAACTAGTTAATACCTATTATAAAGAGAAAAGATTTCTTTGTTTGTTTGTAATGGATAAAATCAAAAACTACTAAACCGATTTTAAAAATTCTTTCACCTATAGAAAGCTACATTATCAGCAAGTAACATAGGCTATATTTTATTTTCAAAAAAATTAGAGATCCTTACGAAAATAGCAATAATGTGAACTAAGTCGGAAAAAATCGTCTCTTCTGAGAGCTTACGCGGCGTGCGCTGCGTAAATAGTTAAAGTTACAAGAAAACAATGTATGGTGAAATTTTTCCTCTTAAAAAGTTCTAAAAAATTGTCCGCGATAGTATATCTATCTTTTAAGGTTGACTCACAATAACCATTTTTATGATTTTCAAATTTGGTCTAAACCAATGATTTACTTGCGAAGGTGTTTTTACCGACATAGTATTAATCCTTATCAATATAAATATATTAATCATCTCAAGTATTTAACTAAGATAAAAATCGTCCTTTACACCATATAATTTAGATGAATAGCTTATGAGATATCATAGAAATAATGAGGACGGGGCGTACTCTTACAATGTAATATTAAAATTTAATCTGCCCACTGCCCACTGGCTATATTGGGTAGGTATATATTAGGATTATTAGTGCTACCCGTGCGAAGCCGGGGCGGATCGCTAGTAATTAATAAACTTAATGAGATTAAAGATTTAAAACTTTGTTTCGGCGCCAATCTTATAAAGTCGCCTTTGACAGCTATACCTCTGGACCTTAGTCAACAGTGGCGCCAACTGGTGAGCAAAAAAACGATAGTCCCCATTGCCTATGATGACACGGTCTACGAGTATAATCAAACTGTGACTTTTTCATTACTATTCACAAGTGAGTTATAGAGTTTTTATTCTATTTGATCTACTCAATGAAATTATTTTTTAGTATTATTATTATTCACAAGTGAGTTATAGTTTTTTTATTCTTTTATCTACTAAATAAAATGTTTTTTTAGTGTTATTTTCTTCACAAGCATGTTGAAAAACGTCGTATGATACACGTGCGTATTGATGATTACCGTCCACAATGGCGCCTCAGCGGTAATCAACAACATTACACACTAGTACCATAATGTACTATTAGATAATACTAGCTGATTGATGTCTTTGAAATTATGCATTGAGCTTTGTAAGCAGTACCTTTATGCCTCTATGTCGTGCACGCCACTGGTGGGCGGGCGGTGAATATCGCATGTAGGCGGATTATAGCAAATTAAGCTTCTTGCTCCTAAGTTTGATGGACTTCCGCAAATAGAGGCCTGCTTCTATCCAACAATCTATACTAATACTAGCTGATGCCCGCGACTACGTCCGCGTGGATTGAGGTTTTTTGTTCCCGCGGGTAATCCTTAGTTTTCCGGGATAAATAATATTACCAGTCATACATAAAAAATCAATAAATAATTCGATGATATAAATGCGGGTAGTTTTATACAAAGCGGTGTTGCAGCAATTACGTTTAATGAGACCCAATTTGTATAATCCGCTGGAAAATATGGCGGTCCTTATTTTTCATTAGGCGGCCCGTATTTTGTATTGCGAAATTGAATTTTAATTTGATCGCTTCGCATTCGAGAATAACGAACTATGTATTTAGTTAATTAAATTAATGATTTTATTTTAATATGTTTACATTCAATTCATTGATATTTTTGGTTAAATTGGAGTTTTGTGAGTTGTTGTAACAAAAGGAGTTTAAAAAATTGTGTTTAAGCCTCAAAGCCCCGCGGTAATTAGAATGATATCCTAAATAAATAAATAAATAAATCTTTATTGACCCACACAATAACGAACAAAATTTTAACAAATGAACTCAATTGGTACATAATATATGTATGTATATACTACCTAATTTAAAATTGTGTGGTCAATGGGCCCGCCTCCTCAACCTGTGCCACAGCATGATATGCGTTTGCCTACCATGCCGCAACGCTGATTTAAAATATCTAGTTAGGAGTCAGACCTACCACCCACCGAAATGGCCAAATTATGACGTAAGTCCAAGTTTGATGTTTTATTTTATGTCAAAAGTCGGAAAAGTCATTGTAGAAAAAAACTTTTAAAATCATTTTACTAAAATATTCTTTAACACATTTTTAAGCAGCCACTGGTTTGTACAAAAGCTGTCTGATTGTAATAATTAGTATGTAGTTTTATTGATTAAAATGTAATTCATTTCCCCAACAAAGCGGGACCACCATTCAAAACCACCGCGCAGATAAGTTTTACGATATAAGGACACACCCTAGCGGGCCTAGCCCTAACCATCATCCTGTTCTGTTCACTCTCAAATTTTATGTCATCCTGATAACCGTTAGTTAACTTTTTCCATTTTAACGAGCCGTTTTCTTTTCCATTTTGTCTGGCACGAACGTTCTGACTTAAAAATCGTTAGATATTATGATAATATTACCCTACCTTTTGACTAATGACTACCCATCATCCCGTTGTGTTTAGTCTCAATTTTTATGTCATCCTGGTAACCGTCAGTTAACGTTTTCCATTAAAATTTTGTTTATTTAAAATTTTGTCCGGCACGAACGTTAGTAGGGACTACCTATTTATTGTATTATCATCGTCCCGTTGACACACTCTCGTATTTTATGTCATCTTAGTAACCGTCTGTTAACTTTTCCATTTTAACGATCCGTTAAGTTCATTAAAATCGATATGGCACGCACGTCCTAACTTAACCACTGCATATAGAAAAAAAAATGGGTGTCGCATGACCTAATTTCGACCAAAATTTTTGAATGTCCGTCCAGCGCCTGTTCATGCCAATCGTTTCTTCTGAGCAATTGGAGGTCTTTGCCAACTTCTTCAAATCAGCGATACCTGCGGCCCTCAGGGCTTTTTTTTTGGGTGACCTAAGTATGATCTCTTCATAGCACGTGGACTTCAGGTGTCCAAGCCAGCGGAAACTCATGATTCGGGCTATCCAATTTTATTTGGCCACTAGTAAGTCTGTAACTTGATTCTTATCTATATACTTAATATTATAAATGCGAAAGTTTGGATGGATGGATGTACGGATGGATGTTTGTTACATATAGGCTACTTTTTATCCCGGAAAATTAACGAGTTCCCGCGGGAACCAAAAAAACTTCAATCCATGCGGACGAACTCGCGCTAGTGTTTTTATATGTAATACGTTTTACGACTTTTGTTATGGATTTTAACACGGACCGAGGATTTGTCTGGTGAAGAGGTTAGTTTTGTGCACACGCCTATTAGCGGGAATCACTTGGATAATATATTGTCATCAGTATGTGCAATTGAGATACCTAATTGTAGGTAATCAGACAGCAGTTGGTATTCGATTGTCAGCGGCAAATGGTTGAATCGCATGCAGTACTGTAATTAGTGCTTCAACTATTAGATCAGCGACCGCATGACTATGCTACATTTAACCAAATGTACCATAATAATTAGTTACTAATTAATACATCTTATTAAGTAGGCTTAGAATTATTTCTTAATAGGAAACAATACATACATCATTCAAATTATAAATATTTTATTATTTAGAGCCTCAATAAGTTAACAATCAAAGTAAAAAATGAAATAAGCCATTCTGCTACAAATATGAAAGTATTTCTGTCCGTCAGTCACAAAGTGACGGCACAAATTAAGGATCCAGTCGTGATGAAATGATATCTTGTATTATAGAATCTGATATAGGAATCGTTTTAATCAAAAGAAACAAAGGATTATTATTTGGGGGGCGAAAAATAAATTCACTACCTATTATTTTGGAGATAATTTATTTATTTATTTATTTATTTAGACAACATACCCGAAGAGACCTTACAGTTGCCCAATGCGTCTCTCCGGGCTACAGATAGAGTGACAATAAACAAAAAACTTAATTATTACAACTTACAACTAACAAAATACAGAAACAAAACACATAATTTGGTACACAGATCACAAAAACAATGTCATTCAAATAAGACTGCACAAAGCATATGTCGGCGCGTCGATATTTTTAGAGTGACAAGGAGCGCATCCGACATTTGTCTTTAGTCTGTGGGGTTTGACAGCTAACGCTCTTTGTCACTCTGGCACAACCCCGAGCGCTAGTGTAACTCACGCGCGGTGAATTGAGAAGAAATCCTTTTGCATCGCGCGGTTTAAGCTACGTGTTCGGTGGAGTGCTAGTTGGAATTAAACCATAAAATTAAAGTGATTGTAACTCAAATTATATTCCTGTGATTCTATGCAAGTTTTCATTAATTCTCCTCGCCCGCCTACCCACAATGAATAGTATGGAATCGGCCACTGATGATGAGGGTACCCGGTGTGCCTTTATCAGAAGCGGGATGAAAAGGGCCTAGATCAGAGGAGAACAGTCGCAACCATGAAACTTCTACGTAAACGTGCGCAGATCGGAAGGGCGGCGGAACAAAGGCTAACCGCCTCGTGTTCGTGTATTCAGGAGGTTCATGTGAACGTCAATCATCGAGAAGCACTCTCGCTACATTATCCGGTGAGCTCGTTTCCTTTCTTTTTGATAGTGGATCTGCTAATTGTTAATTAGTAACTGATAGTTTAGCCACTTTAGCTGGTACTGTACGGAATTATTTGGTAGATCTAACGGGAATTGGCCGGGGAAACGTTGTGTGTCTTGCAGATTCTTAGTCCCATCAATGTACAAGGCATTTCGTTGACTGTGCTGTTTCATTTAGTACCCAACGTACGTTCATTACTGAGAGAAGAGACAAGTGCGTATATGGTGTAGCTGATTGAAAGGACTGGCATAAATGGGTCGATGTTCTTGATCAGGATGTGCGTATGTGGTGTAGCTGATTGAAAGGACTGGCCTATATGGGTCGACGTTCTTGATCAGACTACGGTTTGACTATGACTTTGGTTGTTGCGTGGGGCGATTGTTGAATGGTCTAAGGGACTGGCTCATGCGGGTCGAAGTTCCGGATCACTTCAACCTGGGTTGGTACTGTATGTGTGAGCTGTGTGGTAAGTGAATGGTCTAAGGGACTGGCTCATGCGGGTCGATGTTCCGGATCACTTCAACCTGGGTTGGTACTGTATGTGTGAGCTGGGTGGTAAGTGAATGGTCTAAGGGACTGGCTCATGCGGGTCGACGTTCCGGATCATTTCATTTGCGGCAGCGTGTGAACGTGTGACGTTCGTTACTGGTGGAAGGGATGCTGACGGGTTGTGTCCGGTCCACGTCATCACATTGAGGTGGTGACTGGTCGAAAGGAAGCCCGAGTTCAGTTATCCGCTCCAGTGGGTGTGTGGGTAATTGACGCAATGGACAGCTCCAGTAGGTGTGTGGGTAATTGACGCAATGGACAGATGTGGTGTTAGGGGACGATCTAAAAGTAGTTAAGTGTCAGGGATGGGCGAGCATGTCCAGAAAGGTACTTCAGCTGTGTGTTTTTCTTTGCAGATATCCCTGGGCACGAGCAGACGCGCGAGGGCGCGCGAATGTCAGTCCGGCCGTGTCGGCGCGTCGATATTTTTAGAGTGACAAGGAGCGCATCCGACATTTGTCTTTAGTCTGTGGGGTTTGACAGCTAACGCTCTTTGTCACTCTGGCACAACCCCGAGCGCTAGTGTAACTCACGCGCGGTGAATTGAGAAGAAATCCTTTTGCATCGCGCGGTTTAAGCTACGTGTTCGGTGGAGTGCTAGTTGGAATTAAACCATAAAATTAACGTGATTGTAACTCAAATTATATTCCTGTGATTCTATGCAAGTTTTCATTAATTCTCCTCGCCCGCCTACCCACAATGAATAGTATGGAATCGGCCACTGATGATGAGAGTACCCGTGTGCCTTTACATAATACACATAAAACAACAAATTAACCAAAATAATAACAATTAACCAAAATAATAACAATAAGGTTATCGACCTTCCAATATTTTTTTTATTATTATAATTATTGTGACGTGTAATTTAATCCTTGGTTATTTATTAGCGACAGTCACCATTCTCACTTTGATTGATATAAATAAGAATTTCAAATAATTTAAAGAAAAATTTATAGATTTTTAAACTAGCTTTTGAATGCGTTTGTTTGGGGCGATTATAATTCTATGGACACATCACACAACGCCCATCGACTTCCCATCATTACGTTTTGAACATTATTTTTTATGATGTCCTGGTAACCGTCAGTTAACTTCTCGTTTTAATCGTAAGTTCATCCCTATTTCACCAAAAGATAACTTTAGTTTATAGGAACAATTTAACTGAGGGTTACCAGGACACTATAGAAATTAGAGAATGATAAAACTAGTCGATGTGAAGTTGCTGAATAGGGATCTTTTTTCTTTCCATTCAATAGTTATTCTGTGTACGTAACAGTTTGTTGCAAATGAAAAAAAAAAACTTCTTAGGAGTTTAGCGTAGTCGGTTCACTGGTACAAATTATATTACCTATTTTTTTTAAGTGATACAGCAGAAACACCGACTGTTAAGTTCCAACTTCGTACCCAAACAAATTTTAATGAACAGTTCTTAATTATCGTGGTAAGAGTGGAAAAATTTACCGACGGTTACTAGGATACCATACAATTAGACACTGAAAAACGGATTGATTCCTTATTACATCCCAACGCATTGTGTGTAAAACTTATCAGCGGCTGTACATGCCTTGCCCGATTTTTTTACTAGGATTTGCCCGCGACATTGATGTTGGGTTGATTATTATTATGCACACACCTATACCTCCTGTCGTTCTATCTTTTACACTTCCTAAATTTTATATTATCCTGGTTACCGTCAGTTAAGTTTTCGGTTTAATCGTAAGTTTCACACCACCCATTTTCACTAAAAATTAAACTAAGTTTAATGGAACAACTTAACTGGGGGTTACCAGGATAATATAAAAATTAGAGACTGACAAAGACGGATTGATGGGAAGTTGATGTGAAGGGGTGTGTCCTTATTTCTCCCCACAACCAATGGTGAAGAGCACATTATTGTCTTGCGGATATATACATATATATTTTTTTTAAATCATGCATTGTGTGAAGCAATGTTGTTTAAGTTTCAATGTAGAACCTACAAATTTTAACGATCGGTAAAAAGGAAAACTAGTGGCGGTTACAGAATAATGCAAAATTATAGAGTGAATAAAAAAAACGGATTGATGGGAATTTGAGGGGTGGGGTGTGTAATGTGTCCTTATTATACCCAGATTCCGTGGGTGGAAAACTCATCTGCAGTCTTGCATGCCTTGTCCAGTTTTTTAAAATCAGGTTTTACCCGAGAATTCATCTTTGGGTGGCACACGCATAATGTAAACCCATTGAAACTTCCCATCATTCCGTTTTGTTCACTCTATGATTTTTATGATATCCTGGTAATCGTCAGTTTAATTATTGGTCTTTTTCATTACAAGTTAACCAAGGTTTACCTTAAGTTTAGAGGAAGAATAAACTAACTCACGGTTACCAGGATAAAATAAAAATTAGAGAGTGAAGATAACGGATGGATGGGAAGTTAATGGAGCATTTTACCCCAACCAATAGTGTAAAAATCCACGGTCTTGCAGCTTGCGTTATTTTGAAAGGGAGATTGTATATCAAATCAATGTATTTATGAACGTATGACTACTCGTACTTTAATAATTATATTAAAGTACGAGTAGTCATAGAAGTATGGATACGTCTGTAACATATTAATGTTACAGACGTGTCCATACTTCCATACTAATATTATAAAAACGAAAGTGTGTCTGTGTGTCTTTCACCCGATACCTCATATTGTCAGTGATCCTTTGATAAAACATGGGGCTGTCACCCTTCTGGTTGTTCACCTAGTTACACTGGCATTAAAATCAATGTCTATGAAATCACTCGTTAAATGTTTAGTACCCAAAAGGCATTTGAGATACCACCTTTAGTTGAAACGATAGGAATGGGATTTCAGGATATCGGTATAAAAAAGAAAGATAATCGACACTCGACAGGCGTTAAGAAAAGTCACGTTTCGTGTACCTAATATAGAAAATAGTTTTGTTTAGAATAGAGGCACTTGAGTGCTCTCCAAAGGCGAATCTATTCAGTCGCTTATTTTCGCGCCGCATTCAGGAGTCACCTTAAAAGCTCTTTGGGACCCTCCGAAATCGTTTACTTTTTCTTTTTCGCCTCTCGAAAACTTGATTATGTTAACTGCTGCTGTTTCGTTTCACGCTTGATACTCGTAAACATTGGTTTGAATTTTTTTTAACTAGGATAGATTAAGGAGTAGGAGGAAACAACAATGGACAATGGAAAGATACACCAGGAGATCATAATCATTAGAGAGTTGAATATAACGCGTAGGATATAGGGTGTGTCTTTATTTATCATCCCCAACAAATAGTCGAGCCAATAGACGATGTCGTAACATAATAATGTTATTTGAGTCTCGATTTGTATGGGTGGTATTTTTCGTTGTAGTTAGCAACTATGTATTAATTGTCAGCACTGATCAATATTACCAGGCATAATAAACAAAAAGTTTAAATTCCGAATAAAACTACCATTTGTCAGTTTTTACTCGAAATAAATTCTAATAAATAATTCTGTGTTATAACTGCGCAAAATTCAGTTATCAGAGTGTTTTGTTTACAGTAATTTAAAGGTCCTTAGATTGTTACCGAAGTAAACATTTTCAATCCAATTACACTTTTTATTAAAAAAATTAAAAAAATTCAAATAGATAAAATAAAAGAGAAGGAAAACAAACACACAACCAACATTAGATACACCAGGAGCACATAAAAACATACAGCACTTTCATATTAAAGAATAAAGACATAACAATTCCACCGCGTGCCTGTGGATACGTAACCGTTTAAATTCCGAAATAGCTCTACCACGCTCTACCCCTGTCAGTTTTTACACACAATGGCGCGTATTACGGCGTCAAAACGTTAACGAGTCTAACCCGTGGGGCTTTTATGAGCCACAATGACCTGAGTGGCACTCGGGTTGGAGGGCGCGCGCCTCTACCCCGACCTTTATAATGAGCTCGGTCAAATCGCAATAACCACTCCAGTTTTCTTCTTGCCATATCGTTTTATAATTTCTCCATTGTTGTAGCATTATTTTTAATCGGAGGTTGTATGTAGTTTTCTTGCTGGTTCTTCTCGGTAGGAATGGCATTCCGAACCAGTAGTAGACGATTCAAAAGTATTTGTTAAGTTTATTTGAATAAAAAAACATTTGATTTTGATTTTAGAATATACTTAGTTCTTTTTAGTAGGATAAAACGCAGGGACGTTGGCAGGAAATATCGTACGTAACAAAAAAGGAGCTTAAACTTTTATACTGGTATAGTACCTACTTTGATATCTGGGATCGCTACATTTTTTTAAATTCCACTACCAGTTATTAGCTCTCTGATACTGCGAACTCATCTGATGGTAAGTGATAATGCAGTCTAAGATTGTAGCGGGCTAACATGTTAGGGGTATGGCAGTTATATTAAAGCCGTGCCCCCTATTCGGTTTCTACACGCTAACGCTAAATCGTTTCGCGGTACGACTTTTCCAGTAGCGTGCTAACTAGCCATGGCCGAAGCTTCCCATCAGACCAGACCAGAGAAAATTCAGAAATTATAAATTCCCGAATTGCTCCTGCCGGGAATTGAACCCAGGATCTCTCACCTCCCACGTTAAGACAACACTGCGCCAGGGAGGTCGTCAATATTTATTTTAGTAAACATTGAAACGTATAACAACTCTTTTTATGCCTCCTACTCGTTTTTTGTTTTGTAGGGTTGGTTACTTACACAGGCAAAAGTACGGAGACTTATACGAGCTTCAAAAGTCCTCAACCTTTTTCTTGATCCAAAGTTATGTACTAACTTTATACCCCGTTTCAATCCCTCATAATCCTTTTCTAGCGAAAGTTTCAAAGGGAGCGCAACTATTGAAAGTTTTTTATATAGATGGATATATTTCGGTAAAAGGGCATGAGAAAGCTGTCATCAAGAGCGAAAACGCACTAAGAATCGGATAGGATAAAACGTCTGTGTGAATTTTTTGCGGCGTGGGAGAACTACATGCTTTATTCTGTAGTGCTAGTGTGTGCAGCTCCATATTAACGTGACACTAGTTAGGTAAAAGGTAAAATAAAGTCATTTCATCCGCGTGGAATTATGGATTTAAAAAAATACCCACTCATGGAAACCGTGCCTATGTTTCTTGGGATACAAAGTATCACAGTAAAAGCACGGCTCAAGAATGCATGCTATCTCTGTGCTTTTTGGTTGGGCGCATCGAGCATCAACCTGGTTGTTCAACCGGAAATGCTACAAAGTAATGTAAGTTATCTAGTGGTGGTCGTTCGCACGATTTGTACAGGAATTCAATCAGGCTAGGTTTATGATTTGTTTTTGTCTGCAAAAGTGCAATTGTTTTGAAAAGTGTACCTATCTGATGAGTTTCTTGTCAACTCTTTCTCAGTGAAAAAACTTGAAGTTTAATTCGCTATAATCCGCCACAGAAGGCAAATCTATGTGGTACAGTGCGTATCTCGAACCTGATGCCCGTGACATTTACCACACCAAACAAACCCTCAAAAATACCCTCAACGTACAGACACTTACAACACTTTACAAGACTTTCAATCGTGCATTGTAAAGGCAACATCTCCTGAAGATGCTCCGTTATCGGAGTGAAACGTACGTTGAGGGTATTTTTGAGGGTTTGTTTGGTGTGGTAAATGTCGCGGGCATCAGGTTTGTCAAGATACGCACTGTACCACATAGATTTGCCTTCTGTGGCGGATTATAGCGAATTAAACTTCAAGTTTTTTCATTGTCGTGGACTTTGACTACATGGACCAAAGTAACGCCTGCTTCTATCCAACTCTTCTCAGTACTTTTTTTTAAATCTATAGATTAGTGCTTGGCTGCAATCTGACCTGCTTGCAAGTAGTGATGCAGCCTAAGGTGGAACGCGCTTGCCTAGAAGATTCAAGATGCCTATTCACTCTTGATTTGAAGAAAATTTATTAGACCAAGAGTCGCCATGATTTCCTCCATGGAATAAAATCTGCGCTCAGTACATCTATATTCTAAATTAGAATATCAGGAAAATGTAAAGGCGGAAGAGGTAATAAATATTTTATACTAGAAAATAACTTTGCGAAACGCGAACTTGTTAGAAGTGCTCATTAAACGTCTTAATATAAAGCCTTAAAGAAGCCACTCTCACGACCCTTTAGAAATACGGGGGTGAATTTTCAATAAGCTCGTACCTCCCCTCGAGAAGTATGATATTAATGTTATTAAGTAGCTAATTTCCTTCAATTCGTCGTCTTTTTAAAAGTAAAAAAAAGAGCGTTTCAGAAAGCCAAGGTAGGATGCCGTTGTAATGCTAATTTTAGCGGCAATTTCTTTTTTTTTTTTTTTTTACTAAAAGAATCATTATTCAAAAATAAATATACCTACAAAAACTGTTCGACAAAGCTTGTAATGATTTTGTAATAGACACTTGTACTTACAACGTATACCGATCTATCAACAACGACCTCAATTTACATAGACAGGCCCTGTCAAACAAAGAATGTGAACTTATTTTCTGCCATCTAGTCTGAAAAGCGGGACAGCGCTATGGCGGGGACAAGGGCAGGCTTATACAGGTGAGGGGCATGCACCACAAGTCGGACGTCCAACTTTTTTCTAGTACCTACATATATTATATCGATGTGTATAACCCGAATGCATGGCCAAATTTTTTTTCAGCTTACTTTTGACGAAGCGAACATTTGAAAGATTTATATTCAAACAAAAATTTACACGTGACTATGAATCGATCATGTGAATCTACAAGCAATGTTGCTCTACCAAGCAAGATAATTATTTGTAAATCTATAGTAGATTTACAATTTTTAAAATGCGAAAAGCATTCCCACCTGAATATTTCCGTACGAATAATTATAGTAAGTAGGTACTGCGAGCGTACGGCCTAAACTCAAGGGCTCTTCAGTAACGAGTCACTGCGACCCTGGTTGACACTCGACACGGGGTGCGGCCTTACCGCCCACCCCCATAGTGACCCCCCCTTATTATGCCTCTTGACAAGTTTTTGCGCTAGTTTTGTTCCCTGTTTAAACTAAGTTTTCGAATAAGTACTTTAACTTCTTTTGGACTATGATTGCCTAGTGGATAGTGTCTTGGAATTATTTCGTCCTTTGCGATTACGTCCACTTCCATGATATAGCCAAAAAAAGGTAAAAAATGCCAAAAAAAGTACCTAAAATATGTTTTAAAAATAAATTATAGTCATTAAAATGAATCATTCACATGTTTTTGGCAATTACCTAAATACTTACAAAATTTAAAAAGTTGCAGAAAAACTACAGTTTCCTGATAATACTAAATTTTAGAGCTTTCTTTGAAAAATATTTGTATCGAGAAGATTGTAATTTAAGCCCATAGTGTTTCTATCACATAATAATTTTTATCTACTCCAGCATCGAAAAGTTCCAATTTCGAATTTGACAACTATATCGAATTGAACCCTCTTTCGTGTTTGCTTCTCATAACGATACAGTTCGTTGTATGGGAGCTGTATCGTTATGAGTCGTAGCTGTATCGATATGGTTATCTTCATAAATAGGATACCTATAGCTTAGCGGCTCTGGGTTCTGGCACTTTCCCAACCAGTCAATTGATTTGACTTTTTTTATTAATTTACAAAGTAAAAAATTATAAAGACGTCCTTGTCGTAGATAAAATCTTGTATGCAACTGTACGTAATTAGTCATTTTAATTCTCGTACTATCCTATTTTGATACTCGGCAAGCCTCGTATCAAAAAACAGCACTCGAATTAAAATGACCCTCATTACGATACAGTTGCATAAATAGCTATAGATTAATTTTAAATATAAATAGCAAAAAAAACATATTATACCTCGGTAACACTGAAAATGTTTAGAAAATGAAAAACGGCTTAATGTAGAAAGTTGCCAATACTTTGATTGTTTTTCGAAGTAATCTCCGTTCCTCTCTACACATCGTTGCATTCGATGGAACCACTGAGAAAAGCAATGGGCCCATTCTTCCTTAGGGGTCTCTTCTATGTCATTTTCATACGCTTTCACCGCATCTTCAGGGCTCGTAAAGTGAATACCTCGAATTTTATCTTTAGTTCTTGGGAACAAATAAAAGTCGCAGGGCGCCAGGTCAGGACTGTATGGCGGATGGCTCATTATCTCGACACCTGCCATAGTCAAATATTCAACAGTCCGTTTTGCGGATTGTGCTGAAGCATTGTCGTGGTGAAGGAGGATCCTGCTTCGAGGGCGCTGCTGTCGAATTTTTTCCAAGACAACAGGCAAACAGCGATTGACATACCAGTCTGCAGTAACTGTCCTTCCATCTTCTAGCACAACTGTCGCGAAATGACCTTTCCGACCAAAGAATGAGGCGATCATCTTTTTTCCTTGACTTCTTCCTTTACCTTACCTTAGTTGGCCGATCCTCGAAAGGAAACACCCACTGAGCTGATTGTCTTATGGTTTTGGGTTCGTAGCAATATATCCAGCTTTCATCACCTGTGACGATGTCAAATACAGGAAGGTAAAGCCAAACTAGCCTCCAAAAAACTCGGGGTGCTCAACAGAGCGAAAAGATACTTTGCGCCTAAACACAGGCTTCTGCTGTATAAAGCGCAAGTTCGGCCCCACATGGAGTACTGCTCTCACCTCTGGGCCGGAGCACCCCAGTACCAGCTCCTTCCACTTGACCGGATTCAAAGGCGGGCAGTTCGACTCGTAGATGATCCCAAAATTACTTGCTCGTTGGAGTCCCTAGAGCACCGAAGAGACGTTAGTTCTCTTTGTGTGTTCTATCGTCTCTACAATGGGGAGTGCTCTGAGGAGTTATTCAATCTAATACCACCTTCCGTGTTCTCCAGTCGCACCCTACGTCGCAGAAACAAATTTCATCCTCACCACCTGGATGCCTGGTCCTCATCCACCACCCGTTATTCCAGGTCTTTTCTGCCACGTACCCGCAAATTGTGGAACCAGCTTCCATCTACTGTGTTCCCTCATGATTATAATATGGGGCTCTTCAAAGGGCGGATAAACAAATATCTTAAAAGCCAGCAACGCATTGGCGGTTCTTCTGGTGCTGCAAATGTTCATGGGCGGCGGTAATCACTTACCATCAGGTGATGGTTGGTGATGGATGGATATTGACGACCTCCGTGGCGCAGTGTGTAGCGCTGTCGCCTTAACGTGCGGAGGTCCTGGGTTCGATCCCCGGCAGGGTCAATTTGGGAATTTATAATTTCTGAATTTTCCCTGGTCTGGCCTGGTGGGAGGCTTCGGCCGTGGCTAGTTACCACCCTACCGGCAAAGACGTGCCGCTAAGCGATTTAGCGTTCCGGTACGATGCCGTGTAGAAACCGAAGGGGTATGGGTTTAATATAACTGCCATGCCCCTAACAGGTTAGCCCGCTACCATCTTAGACTGCATCATCACTTACCATCAGGTGAGATCGCAGTCAAGGGCTAGCTTGTAGTGGATAAAAAAAAAAAAAAAAAAAAAGGTGACCCGTCTGCTCGTTTGCTCGCTATACATAAAAAAAAAAAAAAAATTTGAGTCTAACATTTGGCGACACCAGTCCATGCGAAGGTGTTTCTGGTCGTCGGTTAAAGTATGGGGAATCCACCTGACTCATACCAATGCCTAGGCTTGCCCGTATCTGCTGATAGGTCACTCTCTTATCTTCCTCTATCATGCGTCGCACAGCATGATGCACTGATGTTATCTTCAGTAGTCGCTGTTAAAGGACGTCCCTCACGCGGATCATCATTGAGATTGCTACGTCCACGCTTAAACTCGTTAAACCAATTGTAAATAGTGGCACGAGATGGAGCTTCATTAAGAAATGCTAATCGCAGCCTATCATAGCTTTGTTGTTGAGTAAGCCCACAACGAAAGTCATAATAAATCATTGACCGAAAATTTTCTCGCGTTAGGTTCATTTTCATGTGTAACAAGAGTTTTAGATTTGCCGCCAATTCACAAAAACAAATGACGAATGAATGCAATATACTACATTAGGTTACCAAAGAGTTCTAAAATTGAAATTCAAAAAAAGTTTTCATTAGTAATGTTTGTAACTGGCCAGTTCTAAACATTTTCAGTGTTACCCACGTGGGTAACACTGAAAATGTTTAGAACTAGATAGAAATGTTTAGCAATACATAATATTACCCTCTATATGAAACTAACCAATAATAGTCCGTGCTACAAAAGAAGTCCCGCGGCAGTTAGTGAAACTACATTTTACATACAATAAAAGAGTCGCATAAATAACCAGCTACTAGTAGAAAAGGCTACTAGCGGCGCCTGTAGGGGACTGCTTATACGTGACACGGACTATACTATAGATATACTGCAGCAAAGGACTTATATTTACATTCCCCAAGAAAAAATAAAAGGGTGTAACTAAAACTTGCGTGACCGCACATTGGTTGCACGCCATTGGTCAGGTATAAAAGGATCACTCCCTTCAAATGTAGCCCTTTTTAATGCATCCTCGCTCGTCATGCGTTCCTAGTATCGTGGCACTGGAATCTATCCATCCTTAAATAATACGGGAAGAAAGGAAATGATTGATAGTAAAAAGCAAATATGACCTGCTTGATTTTTCTGTTTGCGAATAAGTTACATTTAGGCTATATGGTTGTAAGTTACAATAAGTAATTATTTAATGCATCCCCTGATTGTAATATCTGCTGGTAGTACAGTAAGTTCTATCCATCCTTTAAGGATAGATTATAGGGAACAGGGATCGAAGGATAGATAGGGCTGACGAATGAATAATAATACTCCAGTAAGTTGCAATTTAATCCCCTCATTGTCATTATCTCCTTGTAGAACGGTGGTGGGATCTATCCGTCCTTTAAGGAGCATGTAGGGATTGGAATATGGATCGAAGGATAGACTGGACAGATAGGGCTGACGAATGAATGAACAAATTAGGAGGCCCTTGTGATTCTTTTTTGTTATATGTATGCACTCTGTTTATAAGTTGCAATTGAATGCAACCCCTAAACCCCTCATTGTCATTAACTCCTAGTAGAAGGGTGGTGAGACCTATCCGTCCTTTATTGATAGATAGGGAACAGGGATCGAAGGATAGATAGCGCATACGAATGAATGAACAAACAGGGGACCCCTCCTGATTCTTTATTGTTATATCCTCCTAGTAGTGTGGCGTTAGGTAATGAGGTGAATAGGGACGGACGGATAGATGATCTGATACGACGAAAAGATAGTAATTGAATGCCTCCCTTGTTTGAAATGAAAAGTTTCGTACATGTTGGACAATCTGTGTCACTAGTGATAATTCGGGAGTTGGGACTCTACCACTGGTTTGGAAAACAAATTCTACTGAGTAGAGCGAGCAAGATACTCAGCAGTTGCTCTTTTAAAAAAAAGAAAAATATTGTTCAAGTAAGTAGCTATAAACAATACATAGGTACTAGCATTGTTTATAAGATTTCCTGTCGCACCTTCTCGAAGTCACAATATAGGGTATAATTAATAAGGTAGGCCTCGAGAATGTTTTGGTTAAATGCTCGAAGGGTAGGGATTGATGGATACAATACGTAGTCATAGGGCCGAAGAACAAAAACTAGCATGTGATCCTGGTTTTTTTCTTCTTTTTTTTTTTCTTTTTTTATTCAATTTAGGTAGGTATACTACACTTATTGACGTTCGGTTATTTATAACATATACGAGTAACAATAATCAGTGATAATCAGTACGACATCTTAAACTAAAGCTACGAGGGTTCCAAACGCGCCCTGGTCTAAGAAGAGCCCACAACAAACTCAGCCGGGTTTTTTTTTTCATTATCACCATTTCACAATCATCTTAACTAAGGAACTATCAGGGCCATTAGAGAAAATCATTGCCAAGCTTCCTTGTCATTTAAATAATCCTTTACATGGTAATAAGATTTTTTAATGAGTTTACGTTTTACATTAACTTTTAACTTATTCAGAGACATCTTCAACATGTCTTCTGGGAGCTTATTGTAGAAGCGGACACTGTTTCCAACAAATGAATTGCTAGTTTTACTAAGCCTAGAAGCAGGCATTACAAGTTTATTTTTATTTCTAGTATTGACATTGTGACAATCACTTTTCTTCTTGAATTTATCAATGTGTTTATGCACGTATACTAAATTTTCAAATATATATTGGTTGTGCACTGTCATAATATTAATTCATTTCTTATTTATACTCTCTTGGTTTTAGAATCTAAGTGTTATTTAGGTTTAAAATGATAGGATACGTTATAAGGATAGAAAGATGGATTTAATGGATAGAAAATATGTGTGTACGCTATTCATATTTAGGTGTATGGACTGATGAGATTTAGAAATCTGAATAACGCGTGATAATGGGCTCAAACGCATTTTGACATAATCGATTTCCTAGAACTTTTGACTAGATTAATTTTTTCAGTAAAAGTTCAGCAAAAGCAGCGCTATTAGCGATTAAGTTCCGACATGTTTATCGACGGACGCCAACGTGCAGCGCTATTTATGCGGAACTTGAAACAGCTCATGAATAAGGATACTGCATTTACCTACTTGGTAGACACTCGATAGTCGGCTCCGGTAGTCGACAAGTTTGCGTCAGCTATTATAATATTCTTTAATGTTTCAGTCTATTTTTGTGTTGTTTATTGGCAGTATTAATGCTGGCCATGGACCGCGAGTCATTCTACATAAGTCGCGATATAAATAAATAAAAATTGATTGTGAGTGTGAAATTTGTAAGCCAGATTTTGGCGCCATACCATCTTGTGGAAATTCCGTGCCCACCGTAATCCACAGCCTCAGCATGATGACGTCATGACATTTTGACCGTGAGTAAGAAATCCGTCGTTGCAGTCGCACGTGGGACGCTTTGTCGAAACTCGAATGTTTTTGAACTGTGCCGTGAGTGGGATTTTTTTTGGCGTAAGTCATTTGTTTTAAATAGTTTGAATGCCAATTTATCTTATTATTAACTTGAAATTAAATAAGCCAGGACCAGATGATATCGCGCTGCTATTCAGAGAGGCCATATCGCCAGAGTGTTGGGTTGTGGGGACTATGCCCATCCATATTCAATATTCATTATAATATTTTAGTAGACGTACGTTTTTGTAATTAATTAAGTTTGTGTAGTTTGTCCAGTTTCCATTTGCGTACTTATTTAGGGTTTTTTTGTTGTTCATATAAAATCTCACGTCATAAGTTGGCATTTTATGTATTTCTTGCAAATTGCAAATGCAAAAATGGACTTCTTACTAAGTTTAGTCGCCTCTCATTGCTGAAGATTGTGAGTTCTGAGTTGTGACCCTTATCCATTATTAGAATATAAAGTGTGTGATCCATTATGGAGAACTTCTGGTATTTTGTAGAGTCTCAACCCTCAACAGAGTTTTTTTACTCAAGCACGTCCTTTCAGTCTTTAATGCTTCTATGATATCTGCACAATAGGTTAATTTTACGAATACAATGTATTTATATACTCTTTATCTATAGACTGAGATGCAAAGATACGCTTAAAGTTTGCGTAGTTTATTTGGACGAAGATTTAGTATTTTCGTATCTCAGATTTCTGCTGAATAAGATACATTCTGGGCATGAACTTAAATGCCATTTAATCCTTTCAAGATAAAGGGATCCCGCATTATTAATTACAGCTTAAATCTTTATAAATGAGCGAAATAATTTAGCCGGGCGAGCGCTCAATCGCCCGAGAGACTTATGGCCTAAGCAAATATTTAACGAGGAGGTCTGGCGTCTGAGCGGGCAGAGAATAATGTGCACCCTGTTTATGGCACCCTAACCGCAGGGAGCCAGCGCCCAGCATCCATGTTGCGAACTGACATCCGTTATGTTCTATGCTGACCTGGTACTTTTATTGCATATTCATGCTAGTTGTAGTTTTCGCAAACTTTTCGAAAGCTTGCTTGTTGTTTATATGTTGGAAGGAGCGACCCAGATGTTTCCTGATTTTGTTTAAAGGCTTTTTACATTTTTGAATGATTCAAAACAAAATATCCATAGTCTGCATTTGCAATAATTACTACTCAAAAATTAAAATATCATTAAGTTGCATAAGCAAAGGCTCCCTATAGAGTAGGAATCCGGTTATTTGCTTCCGTCCCGCGTCCTAACGATTTGCGATTGTGCCCATTGTAAAGGTTGTGATACACTTCTGTTAAGTTATGGTTATCTGGTACCAGTTTATCAGCTTTTAACCCTTTACTTTATTAATATAACAGTAAGAATTTATTTTTGAAATGGACTTCAATAGTTATATATACGTAGTGTTTTAAGAGAAAGAAGGCGGAGTTTGTTTATAATATAAATGACAAATGAATAAGGAAAATATTAGCTTGGGCATCGAAAAAAAACAATGAGTTTTACGTGTTATTTATAATATTATGTAAGTCCTCGAAAACTAAGGCGCCAGGCAGGGCAGGGCGATAAAGCTCGTTTGTTTGTATGGCAAAGCTTAGAAATAAGTGAACAAAGAAAACATCTAATCGCGTTACCAGGGTTCCATGACTGAGCAAGAATTAAAAAGGTAGCTTTAGACGTATTATTTAACCGAGGGATATAAAAAGGGTCGGGGCACAATAGACACCCTTGGCGCGCCCTTGTATAATAATGTAAACTGAAAGTGGTGTTGTGATTTATTTACTTGCACAAAGAGTTTATGCATTCCTAATTTATTTAACATCTTTATTTAAACGTTTTTGTCATATGTACACCATTTCTGTTATTAAGTGTATTTTAATGATTTAAAGGTGTTTTTTTAATTAATCTATTTTTTGTGCAAGACTATAGAGTAACCGATGTAGCTCAATGGGTTGCGAAGTAGAAAGATAGTTCGAAGAACCCATAGACTTGAATTTCACCGTGAAATCGCAATGTTGACAGACCCCCTCCCACTCACTAGCTGGTAGTATATATTTATATTTAAGTTCTTCGTAACGAAAGTCTCGCTGTTCGTGAGCATGTGCCGCCAAGTTTTTCAGCGTTCCGGTACGATGCCGTGTCGAAACCGAATAGGGGTTTAATATAACTGCCATGCCCCTAACAGGTTAGCCCGCTACCATCTTAGACTGCATCGTCACTTACCATCAGGTGAGATCGCAGTCAAGGGCTAATTTGTAGTGGTTAATTTTTTTTTTAAATGTCAGTGTTCGCAAATCCACTAGGTTTACCCCCTATCAAAAAGTGCTCAACGCGGCTAAAGAAGTTTTCACTTCAAAAAAATACTTGCGTAGTTTTAGAACTTAAGCGACGAGATTATGTTCTGTTCGAATGAAAAATCTTGACAGGAGAAGGCTACGCACAAGATTAGTAGCCACCGCGGGAGAGTGTCTGTGAACGGTTTTACGAGCACTTTGTCTCGCGCCAAAACTAATGCGCCCTTTTGCCGCTGAAATGGGGCTCTTCATTGGCGATTTGCGGATATTCTTTGCGCGCTTTTCTATATTGCCCTACCTTGATCGTTATATCCACAAATTAAATGGAAGCGTTTTCTGAAATTACTGCTAAAATCTTGCCTGTGTGACAAGCAAACATATTTGCATTGTTTCACTGCCCATCCACTTGAGATGTTCGTGGACAAAAATGTCCTACACACGGTTTGGGTGCAATCGCACATAGAAGACCTGAACCTATTTCGTGATATTAATTCAACAAACTGATCTGACCTGCAGGTGGCCAAAATTGGGACTAATGTTTATGCCTGTATAGTATTTGGCAGGATAGACTTTTTCAGAAACTGATTGCATAAAAAATTAGGTGTTTTTATTTGTTACACAGATAGTGCTTGATTCCATGACGTCAGAGATTATCTTTGTCATTCTTTGAAAAGAACGCCGAGTTGACATTATTTTCTAGAAAGGTCACGTCTCTAACCATTACTCCCGTTGCATAGAGAATGAGCCACCCGACCACCATAAACCGATGGAGATACGTGACATCGTCGCATTTTAATCTCGGAGCGTATCCCAGGCGGGTAGACCTCTTGCCGTAATGACACTGAATTTAGATGCAAAACGATTTCCGCGACAGTCATGTTCGCCTGGTGTTTTTCACGCGGCTAAACAAAATTAGCGCCTGGTACATTAATTTAATAATTTCATTGTAGCTTTTGCCCTTTAACTTTAGTTTACTGATCTCAGACTACAATCTGCTTTCGCGAAAGCGATGCATGCTGTCTTAATATAAGAAGATGCATAAGTTTTCCCACATGAATAAAGAGATTGGATGCATCTATCTATCTTGACATTCATTTAAATAATATTTAGTCTAGTACAATTTAATTGTTATTTTATTGTAATAACCTGTATATTTTATAGTTATTATCCTCATTATGCTTCTACTAATTACCTGACATAACTTTTTATTAAGACACAACCGGTTTGGAGCCCCGGCCTGTGGCTTATAAACCAGTTGGATAAAGTAATCCAATTACTAACGCAGCCCCCGCTAAGGCCTTAAAATACCAGACTTGTAGTAGAATATTTTAATATGCTTTGTTAGCTAAAATTACTGCGTATAGAAAGAAAAACAAGAGAAATACCATTTTTAACAAAACCACCTAATAAAGAGTTACATATACTATATTAAGAACATTTTTAGGAAACAATATCATTGTTTCCTAAATGTGCTACTAATTGTGCTTGATGAAGAAAAAAACCAATCTTAACTAAACTAATAAAAAAATAAGAAAACCGAACTTTATTGATGTGAGCCAGAGAGAACCAGAGAACATAATATTACTAGGCGCCATACTTAGCTAACTGAAAATACTAGGCTTACATGACCGTCCATGGCCGTAGTTTCAGTGTAATTACGGGAAGAGGGCAGAGGCCAAGGGGTTGCGTCTCGGGATAACATTAAAATGCGACGTCGTCGTTGCATATCTCCACCGGTGTATGATGGCTTAATGCCTCATTTTCTATGCAATGGGAGCAATGTGCGTTCAAAAAATGTACATTTTCTAGAGGTTTACAGTTTTTTTTAAGAACTCATTTTGCCACGAACGAAAATGTTAAAAGTTAAAAACGTTTCTGTAGCTTTTCATCCAAAAGTATCACTGCTGCTGTTATCCCGCACTATACCGAGCTGCCTTTCCTTTAATTTAACATTTAAAGAAGTAAGAAATGTGAAATTTGGTATTTATACAGGATTCTATGAATAAGTCTTTCTATAAACTTTCTACGTAGTTTTTACGTCTCTTATTTTCTCCTATAATGTACATATCAATTTCCAAAATAAAAATTTGCTAATTATTCCTTAGCTACAAGGTGAAGGTTGAAGAAGAAACTGTTGTTCCAGAAAATGGGGACGAAATCGTTGATTTGAATAATCAAAAAAATATGATCGAATTGAATTGAATTTGGAGACGGTTAAAAATTGTTTATATTTGTATTTTATTTATTTTAAGCACTGTACAAGGACTCTTCACGTGCTCCATATTTATCTGGACCACGTTCTTTCGTTTTGGATTAAGCTGTGCGTCTTTGGTTAGTCAGGATTGTAAAATTCCTGATATTCATGTTTTAATACTCAATCAACACTCAGGTATCTCTTTAATACATCTTGTTTTGAAACTTGTTTTCAAGATCTTTGAATATACACGCGTTGAATCTAAAAAATAAGCTTGCTAAAGCTTTGTTTTTTGTGCGATAGCTAAAAAGCATACCTACCTAATAGCTGAGAAAGCGAATGCAAGAGCGAATTAATGAGAGCTATCTGTGGACCACAAACTGCAGGAACGCTAGAGCTTGCGGTCACCGGAGCACTAGAATCTAGATCCAATGTTATTATTCCAACCCGTGGAACGAGAGGTATTCGATGAACAGTGAGCGCTATTGGAATAGAGATGCAGTCTTTCTCTAATTGAAAGTTTCTTTTTTTTTTTATTTGTCTTTTATCTTTGTACTTTGTTTTTTTTTAATTTGAGCAATGTTGAATACCGAACTAACTATCCATATTAATATTATAAAAATGCGAAAGTGTGTCTGTCTGTGTATCTGTCTGCCACGCTTTTACGTCCCATCTGTTTAGCCGATTTTTGCGAAATTTCGTACAGTTAAAAGTTACAACTCGGGGAAAAACTCGAGTTCCCTCTGGAATCAAATAACCTTTATCCACGCGGACAAAGTCGCGGGCATCATCTAGTAAGCTGTCATCTAGTAGGTATAAATGTGAATAACAAGAGATATTTACCAACTAAGTACCTACCAATGAGTCCAGTGGACCCATAAAAGCTACTGAATACTTCAATTGGTTTCGCGAGTCACTTTTTAAATTGTACGAGAGTTTTAATAGTTACGAGTATTCGCCTGTGTTGTATAATTTGCAACCATATTATTCCCATTGCACTAACTGTATGTAAAAACAGGGCAATAAAATGTAACACTCGTGTTACAATGTTATCTACCTGCTGATCCTGTTTTGTGACTCCGCCCATCGCATTGTAGTGCAACCACCAACCACGGCTGGGGAGAGCCCCAGTTTTTGAGGCCCAGTTAATTAACTACTTCGTTACTTTGCTCTCCTGGTAGAATTGACCGATGCATGTAAATTTTTGTTACAAAATTACAATGGGAATTGACTGATTTGATTGATGTTTTTTGCGCAGTATAACTTTACAATAATATGTTGTCAATATAACATTGAATTTTTTCAGTCTGGTGTATATATTTTTATGAATGGGAGACCCTTGACGCGAATGTCTGACTTGTTGTGTGGGCAGCCCTTGTTTTTTTTTCTTTTTTCATGTTCTCTGACGACGCCATTGTTGGCGAATACAAAGGGTCCGATCACCAGGCGCGCAGAAGCTATTTAGAGATCGTGCAAATTGAATATTGGTCGAATGGGGTCGGCAGGTTCCTATTGTAGCACCAGATTTTCAAAAATCAACATGTAAGCTATAATACTTTAGCTAGATCAGAAAATATTCCCTTGCAAATGAATAGAAAAGGCACGCTAACTTCATGGTATTTTCACACCTTTACAACTTGCATAAAACATTGATAAAACAATATTTGGAAAATTTTTTCATAGTCATACTTCCTTCTATGTCCTTGTTTTGAATATATTATGTTGCATGGAACGACGGACAAATTGTTGAATATTGTTTCTATTGTTTGTCTTAACAATGTTATTTCTTAGTATTTCACTTTGCCTTACATTTTAACACGTACCTGGTACAATACGAACCAAGAATAGGGAGTAGGGCCGAACCTGAGTATCCTTATTGTGTCGGAAGCAAGAGTCCCGTGATACGACTATCCCGATTACCAAGGTACCATAGATACAAAGATGTACATATTTCTTTCTACGTCTCATTGTGAGAAACTTTCTAGGAATCAATCGGGAAGACTGAAAACTCTTTCGTAATTAGTTTTCCTAGTTTGTTAATCGCTACTAAAAATACAAACTAAGAAAAGGAATAAGAATTTCATTAAAGTTTTAATTTCATTAGAATTTCCAATATATAATCAACAGCTAATTGAAGGGTTGTTTCAAATATTCTAAATATCTACTAGGTTATGTTTTCTTATTTTCAGAAATATGTACTTTGAATTATGTACGTATAACATTTTTTTGGACCGTCCACGGCAATGAAGTTAGACCAAAACTGCAGTGTGTAGTTCAAAATTTTCTGTGCTGTTTTTCAAATCCGGTCCCGCTGCACGTCCTATACCTACCTACAATAAATCTGATTTGTTTTGCATACGTGTACACAGTGGAACTCATTGTTTTTGAATTACACTTCTGTCGGAGGCAGGCTCGGTCGAACAATGCCTAGACTACTGCTGTAGTGTGGATGAAGGATTGTTTTTTTGCGTCCTCATTTAACCGTTTGTTTCTGCATCTGGATTATTTTTTATGCCATAAATAAAACACAAATGTTGTTGACTCTGGATAATACAAGGCTACAAGGGTTTCGTAGTTAAACAAGGAACTCTTATAGTTTCGAAAATAATCATGACAGTAGTATAACGAAGTTAAAATTAAAACTATCACAGTTAAGTAGAGTTAAGGCAGTAGATTGGACCAACTTATAAAATGTCCGCATATATTGGGACGGGCAACTACGGATAATGCAATAATATGGTACCAATATACGATAGGACCTCCTCAAATTCTCCACATAACTCCATCTGGTTTGGGCTCATTGGATTTGTCTTGACACGTACTAAGATGAAATTCTACGTATTTTTGAATTATAGTTGTTTATGTAATTATTAGAATATAATGTTTATGTAGTCTATTGTATGATCATAAGTTGTTGCACTGTCCCGCTCCATTTAAAGATTTATAATAGATGGGTTGTCTGGAGGAGATCACTTTTAATGATAAGACCGCCCTTGCGCACTTTGTTTTCTGTACTTTTTAAGTTTAAGTTTGTGTGGCAATAAAGAATTTATCTATCTAAGATGGTGTTCCGAATCTAATGGCAGCAGAAAAGCTTGTTTGTTTACTTAGAAAATAGTATTTTTATTCAAACTTATATTCAGTCAACATGATACTGTAATTATTTCCTCAATTAACGCAGATGTATCACTGGAAGGAACTACCCTCTACAATACCAGTGATCCTAGCGTAGAGCGTAGAGGAAGACCGCTATATAATTTAACTCTTTTATTCTTATTGACGTGTACGTTTTGTTTGTCCGCAGCTGGTGGGCGGCGAGTTCGACATGGAGCTGAATTTCGTGATCCAGGACGCGCAGAACATCCAGCACATGCTCGAGCTGCTGGACCACTGCCCGCCCAGCTTGCAGGTCAGCTGGTTTTGTATTTATTTTATTTATTCAGGTCAACAATTGGATATTTGACAACTGATCAAATCAGGTATTACATTTTCAACCTTCAAAACGCTCGTTTAGTATAGAATTAACTAAAAATTAACTACGTGGTAAAAATTTAGAATATAAAGGTGTAATTTTTAAAATCGCACTATAGAAACTTATATAGGACTCACACCGTTTGCTGGCTGGCGTCCTGTATAGGGGATAAACGGTATTACATTGTAGTCGATAAAAAACAGCTGTTCACCTTTCCGTCACTGGCGTTCGTTAACGGCCCCCTAGTCGAGCTATGCGCACTCTATTTGCAACCCCATTTGTTAACTTCGCTCCTCTATTTCCATGATCGCCTGGTACTGTTACACCATAAGGGTAGAAACTTCATTGTTGTTTGCTTAGGCTTAGAAAATAAAAGTTATGGGGTGGGCCCCATAACTTATGGTGATGGCATTCAAAGTCTAACAATGTCGCATGTAAATTCTGCCTTCTGCTCACAGATAGATACCTACTAAAAATTTTTTATTTTTTATTCGTGGATAAAATAAAAATTGAGACATTAATAATTGAAAAGCAAGCAATTCGTTTTATCAATGAATTAAATGTGTGTCACAAAGACATTAAATTAATTAAGTAAAATGAGAATTTCAGTGAAAAATATGAAATTTTAATTAACTAAGTAGCTAGTACTTACCTAACAAAAACATACCCCCGTGGATCCCCTCATAAGGCAGCCATAAACTAAGTCCTCTAGCAAAAAATAAAACATCCTCCCCATTGTCCTGCTCTATTTCATAACATTTTATATGCGTGAAAGGGACGGGCAGATGAATGCACGTTCATCATTATACTTCTTTTTTTCCTGAAGGCGTGCCGTCCGTAGACTTGTTTGTGGTTGTTTTTTAAGACCACTCAAAAGATTGTACTGCCTGGGGCCCTATGACGCCCTAGTATCAAAGTGGAGCAAGTTAACCCCTTTAGAATTTTCGCAAGGCATTTTGCAAAAAAGAATCAAACTTTAACTATCAAAGAGACTCCCTCAAACTTGAAAGGATAGGTAGGGATAGTAAAAAAAACACCTGTTTGATGTTTACGTAAATATCCTTCAATGGTGTCCCTCAATCCTGTCATATTATCCTTGCGGGGCAATATCCTTTTAGATATGTGCTCCTAGTACCTTCAGGATTAAAAACAACGGGTTAAGGGAGTCCTTGTGAGAAGAAAAGGGACTTCAGGACCGGGCTTATTTATAGAGTGAATGCAATCTTTATTAATTTCTTTTGAGACAATGACAGAGAAAACGTATATAAAGTAAAGAAACAATTACATTACTTAATTTAACTTTGTTGGTTAGCGTAGCTTTTACGTGTAGAGCTCTGAAATGTACGAAATTAATTCTACGTGACATTTAATTTTACGTTCAATTATACAATTACCGCCGTTAGAGGTATGAAAGAGTCTTGTTAATCTGTTCATAATTAAGTTTCAAACATTTCCAAGATTTCGAGAAAGATAATCGGCTTTTATAAAGTAGACGCTTAAATAAAAGGGGAAATTTCGTGGAAGTGGAATATCAAATAACCAATAGACGGCGGTGAATGTACCAATAAATAGGCTTAGCCTCAAAAGTTGTCAAATGAGTTGCCGTCGCGTCGGCCACGTTCTTCGGGAATCGGAAATGAAGCCAATAAGATTTTCAGACTGGATTTT
This sequence comes from Erebia aethiops, assembly GCA_923060345.2. Taxonomy (NCBI): domain Eukaryota; kingdom Metazoa; phylum Arthropoda; class Insecta; order Lepidoptera; family Nymphalidae; genus Erebia; species Erebia aethiops. The sequence continues at coordinate 13,567,849 of OV281081.1, read as the reverse complement.
GCAATTTTGTGCAAAGTTTTGAGCAGCTTAGAATTTGCGCTTTATAAAGCTTAGAACTAATCTAGGTTTAAGCTAATTAAGTGTCAATATAAGAGTAAGCTTTAGTTTCATAGCAGCACATAATAATGTTCCTACTGACCAAATGGACCAATCTCTGCGGTGACTAGATTAGTTAAGGGATATTTGCTCCAGTTACCTACGCAGATACCTGACGTTCGATCGTACGGAAATCCGACACGACCAGAGAAATAGCAAACCTGGATCAACAGCTTTACATGCTTCCCAAATCATAGAAAGCTGGAGCCGTAACTTCTTTAGTACGGGCTGCTTATTTTCTCGATATGGGACTGTAACATCCATCCATCTATTTCGTAAAGCAGTTTGACTAGAGCAAAATGAATTATCGTCATTGGCGAGCCCAATTGTCTAAGCAAATCGTAATAATTTGAGAGATTAAAACGAATTGCTCGGACAGTGTAAGGACATGCGGGCAATTATGCACTTAAATAGTTCGAATTATACGTTTGGCAAACCTTTTACGATTACGATTTTCTTGCATATAATCGAGGGGTAGAGAGGCTGGGGAAATGAGGTAATCCTATTGGTGGTTTTTTTTTCTCGCGCACCGCATAGCTGCATCGAACATCTCTGGTAGAAACCTAACCGATGACCTTACGATCAAAATAAATAAAAAAACATACAAAGAAAAAAGTAAGAAAGAAAAACAATTTATTCGACAATGGTATCACAGACAAAACATAGAATACAGATGTAACAATTTCGTCTGATACCACCCAGAATGGGTGTAGGTACAGCTCAGCGTTAAGCCCTGCATAGCATGCCATTAAATTGCATACAAAGCAAGGGGCTGGTTTTTTTTTTTTATCCACTACAAGCTAGCCCTTGACAGCGATCTCACCTGATGGTAAGTGATGATGCAGTCTAAGATGGTAGCGGAGTAACCTGTTAGGGGCATGGCAGTTATATTAAACCCATACCCCTTCGGTTTCTACACGGCATCGTACCGGAACGCTAAATCGCTTGGCGGCACGTCTTTGCCGGTAGGGTGGTAACTAGCCACGGCCGAAGCCTCCCACCAGACCAGACCAGGGAAAATTCAGAAATTATAAATTCCCAAATTGACCTTGCCGGGGATCGAACCCAGGACCTCCGCACGTTAAGGCAACAGCGCTACACACTGCGCCACGGAGGTTTCATAACATCATTCAAATGTTTTGTCCTCAAATGAATTTTTATAAGTGCTTTTCAATCATCAAATAAATCTACCACCCACCACCACTACCTCTACCACTGGTTCGGAATAATTTAGACCAGAAAGAGAAGAACCAGAAAGAAACTCGGCGTCGGAAAATCTATTATCCACTGGCTTGCGTACAAGTTTTATAAAATAATCTTTGTTGTAGAGATGTAGTTAGGAGTGGCGTGGGTCGCGATATTAGCGCGCGGGGGCGGGATGATGTACGACAGTGACGTGACAGGAATCCGTCATCAAGACACGCTGATATCACGTGGGACGCGGGTGTAATTATTACTTTTTTGATCCTGCAACAAATAGGTAGTATACCTTTATCCCCTAGTAAGTACTAGCTTTAAAGTTTTCGAGAAGGCGAGTTTCCTCGATCAACAATTATACCTGCTTTTGGATAGGTTTTTATTTATAAGTAATATATTAAAAGAGTGCCCACCAGTTAGTTTGGCGCGATGTAATCTAAGTATAACTTTGATGCATCAGCCTAATATAATTTTTCATACTTACAATGAATTTCCCGGGAAATTAGCGAAATTGTAGCGAACTTCTTGTTCCTTGGTAATTAAATGAGGATAACTGCCCTATAAAGCCCGCTGTCCACCAATGCGGAGAAGAGCGGAGATGTAGTCCGCTTAGGATCTAAGAGACTGATGATACATGACGTAAGAAACTCATCACATTTATATCCACGCTTTGGTGGATATCGGGCCTATGCGGGTGTTGCGTGAGCGACGAAAGTGCACGACCTCAATACGGTGCGATTCGACTCCTTGAAAAGTAACAAACTTATTACTATTATTATTTTTTATTTTAGTTATTATTACTTAAGTGACAACGTAGCCCAAATCTAGATACAGCTAGTTTTGATATTTCCGCAATATGTCGCGTTGCTACGTGTGTCACTCGTTTAACGTTACGTCGTTACGTTACGTTGTCATTTTCTATGGCGTCGCATTGTATGGCGTCGCTTCTGTCGCTCACCTTGGACAACGGGTACCACGGATTTTTCCTTTTGAAGCGGAATCTATCCGCTATTTGTCCCTGGTCTAAGTAGCCTTAAAAAGCCTTATTCAATCATCTGTGTGACTAAGGCTACAAAGATAAGGTAAAGTTGGTGTTATTGAAAATGTAATAAGGTGACTGGACGCCTTGCCGACACGTCGAAGTCATCTATCACTCTAACGTATTGTGCTAGGGATACACAAATATGAGGAAACTTTTTCGTTAAAATTTGTTTTTTTCTTTGGAACATAGTATCTCATACTAATATTGTAACGCGAAAGTGTGTTTGTTGGTTTATTGGTTTGTCCTTCAATCACACTCCAACAGATCGACGTGATTTGGAGAGTGAGAGTTGCCGCGGAAATTAAAATTAAGTCAGGAGCATCACCTAGTTTTATGATAGATGATGCCCGCGACTTCGTCCCCATGTATTAAGTTTTTTTTAATAACTCCATAATTTTCCAGGATAAAAACTTCCCCGGGGACCTATCTTTATACTTTTATTGGTCTGTAAATTTCATCAAAATCGGTTGAAAAGATAGAAAGATAGATAGATGAAAAGATCGCTAAAGCGTAGCAGACAGACAGACACACTTTCGCTTTTATAATATTAGTATGGATGATGCCTGCAACTTCTTCCGCGTGGAGTAAGGTTTAAAAAGTTCGCCGGGAACTCTTTAATTTGAATAAAAACAAATAATATATTATAAATTTCAAAGCATCTAGGCCTATAGCCATACCTACTGCCAACGCCTAAAGCAATAATTAAGCAATATTACTCAACATGACAGTTTGATGTGACGTACGACGTTCCTAAAATAAGGATTATAATTCTAAAACACGAAAGTCAACAATAATGAAACAATAATGGCCCCAGTCCAAATTATCCTCAAAGATTGGTGTTAAATACGTTGAGGCGCGCGTAATGGCGCGGAGGAATGTGATTCCGAATACCGCCCTCCGCAATCCACGCCGATTGGGAATGTACGACATGCTAGTAGGTACTATCTTGATGCGTGGAATTTTTGGTTTTGTGTTGGAATTCGTGTAACCGATAAACCGACACACACACAGATAAACTCTTAACTAATTATATAAAAAAACTAGAATTTTAATTCGCTATAATCCGCCACTGAAGGTAAAATCTATGTGCTACAGTTCGTATAATGAACTTGCAGCCCGCGATATTCACCACACCACATAAATCTTCCAAAATACTCTAAAGTCTAAACGTACGTTTCACTCCGATACGGGAGCATCTTCAGGAGATGTTGACTGATGTTTTTTCATTGTCATGGACTTCCGCAAAGTAGTAACGCCTGCTTTTATCCAATATTATATTATTACTAGGTGATGCCCGCGACTTCGTTCGCGTGAATTGAGGTTTTTTTGGTTTCCGCGGGAATTAATTTTCCGGTATAAAAAGTAGCCTTTGTGCTATTCCAGATACATCCAAATCCGTTCAGCCGTCCTGGCGTATTTGAGCAACAAACATCCATCCGTCCATCCATCCAAATTTTCGCATTTACCTATAATATTACCTATAGATAGGCACTGCTAAACTATAGACATTCCGTTTCTACAGCAGCAGGGATTTCGTTTATAGGCAAAAGGAACTTTTATATTGACTAGAGTGTATAAAGTAATTTATTCCATTTAAATATAAATTGCTTGACAACATATATTTTATTTGGGAAAAAAACTGTTGATTTGAGTTTTACAACAGGCTCACCTTTCAGAGATCGTTGAAAAGTTTTAAAATCCGACTTATTGATCTAAAACAATATTATTTTATTTATTATTCTTTATTTTTTATCCACTACAAGCTAGCCCTTGACTACGATCTCACCTGATGGTAAGTGATGATGCAGTCTAAGATGGTAGCGGGCTAACCTGTTAGGGGCATAGCAGTTTTATTAAACCCATACCCCGTCGGTTTCTACACGGCATCGTACCGGAACGCTAAATCGCTTGGCGGCACGTCTTTGCCGGTAGGGTGGTAACTATCCACGGCCGAAGCCTCCCACCAGGCCAGACCAGGCCTATGTTAGGCCTGTGTAGGCATATGTATGCATTAATTTTTATTATTTGTTGTTATAGCGGCAATAGAAATACACAAACTCAGTGAAAATTTCAACCGTCTTTCTATTATGGTTCATGAGATGACAGACAGACGGACGGACTTGGTAATAGTGTCCCATTGGCACCCTTTCGTAACGGAACCCTAAAAATGTAAGCGGAGTGCGGAACTGCGAGCTGCGTGAGTTATGAATAAAATTCCGCGACATTTTATCGCTCGCAGAATTTCGCCCCCTGTAGACCCTTTCAAAATGAAATTATTATTTTTACTAGATGACACCCGCGACTTCTTTCGCGTGGATAAATTTTATGATTCCCGCGGGAACTGTTTAATTTTCCAGGATAAAAAGTAACCAATATATGGAACCTAACCGGGATACAACCTATCCCTGTACCTAATTTCTTCAAAATCGGTTGAATAGGTGAACCGTGAAAGCGTAGTATACAGACTGACAGACTCTTTGGCATTTATAATATAAAGTATGGATTTTTTCCCTATGGCCATCGTCGAAACAAGTTTTACGCTCTGTGTAAAGTAAAGAATAACCCCAGCTTTTAGTTACATTAAAAATGTACAAGCGAAATGAGAAAAGCTCCTCCTATTTAAGTTCTTGAAAAAATCTTACTTGAAAAGCGTTTTCCGGGAAGCAATCTGCTAAGGGTACTTGCAAAAGTCTAAAACTTTGAAGTAAAATATATGTCACCGTAAGATTGTAAAAACCGTTAGATTGTAATCTAACTAGCAATATTGTATACTGTCGACAGATTGTGAACCGTTTAATGTTCTGAGTGTCAATTTTTGAAATATTCATTGTATTTACGTTTTCTTGTCTCTTTCTTGTAGGTTAGGTTAGGGTTCGACATAATTAATCAGGTAGTTCCCGGCCACAAGCCACAAGGGCACTTAGGTCTATCAGTTTAATATACCTAACAGATTACAATCTACCGAAAAATAATGCGTTAAATTGTAATCTGTCGACAGTTTACAATATCGGTAGTTAGATTACAGTCTAACGGTTTTTACAATCTTACGGTGACATATACGAGTATATAACAAATGTACCTTGTGCCTATAGGTAGGTAGGTGTTTTGGTTAAGGTAGTAATTCGATGAGTTGTTTCACCTAAAATCATACTAATATTATAAATGCGAAAGTATGTTTGTTTGTTGGTATGTCCTTCAATTACGCCGCAACAGAGAAACGGATCGGTATAGTTGATGACCTGGAGAGTGACATAGGCACTTTTTATCAAATAACAAACAAACGTATAAACCAACAAACCAACAAACAAACAAACACATTCGCATTTATAATATTTTAGGTATGATTTTAGAAACGTGAAGGTACGTTACATCAAACTGTCAATTTGTGTGCTTTATGCGATTGCAATTAAGTTTGGCAGTATCTCCCCTGACCGCTATTTTAATTGCAGTTTTTGTGAGTTATTGCAATGAATGGAGTAGTTTATCAGATAAATTGTGTTATTTGTGTTTCTGTGAACAAAACAGGTTGACAGTTATAAGCCTTAAGCCTCGCGGGAATTGGGAATTATATCCTAAATACAGGAAACTAATTAGGAGTTGGACCTACCCACGTTAATGGCCAAATTATGACGTAAGTTCTTCTATCATGTTCATATTTGTGTTTCGTGGGTTTTTTTCTTATCTATATGTCACCGTAAGATTGTAAGAACCGTTAGATTATAATATACCTCGCAGGATTATAAACTATCGAAAGATTGTCAACCGAACATACTGCTCACAATTTAACGCATTATTTTTCGGTAGATTATAATCCATCGAAGTAAATCTGTTAAATTGTCAACTGTCCGAAGGCTGTCCCTGATTGGTCGGTCTTACAGTAGGCAGTTCTGTGTCCATAGAGTTATGAATGAAACAGAGGTGTCAGTCAAATAAAATAAATGCACTTCAAGAATTGTGACATCAAGTATTTATTTATTATTAAGTAAGTAATCAATAATTCTGACATCACATGGTAAGAAAACATTGTAATAAAATCAAAACAAAATAAAAAATAATTGTAACAAAATAAAAAAATCAGAAAAAACAGAATTTTGTTAAATGATCCTGATATTGTAATAACCATTTATACTCTTGATCTGGAGATGTTTGGAAGTCTACAAGATCTATTTGTCCCCTTCGATTGAAGTCGTCAGAAATCAACGGTTTTACGACAATTCCTTTTTTTGGAAAGGTTTTCTTTGATAGACATGTTTTACACAAATTTAGGAATATTGAAACCGCAAATACTGGCACCACATATTTATGTTTCAAGGCGTGAACAATTTTGTCTCGACGTCCATGCCCAGTGGCAATATGTGCGTCAAGTATCTTTTGATAATACTCTTCCGTTGGAATTATTTGTACTACAGGATCTGAGATATCCTTTCTCTTAATAATTAAAACTTTCTGGTTTCCAATATTCATTACATCGTATTTTTTTGCATGATAGTAATGAGTGTTTGTTGGTCGCCTACCTTGAGATTTGAATGTGTTGTTCTCGTCTAACAATTGTATCACACTTTGTATTCTTTGATTTGACCATTCAAATTTTTTACTATTTTTATTATGCCCGCTGTAATAGTTTTGCAACTCTCTGGTAAATTAATCCTGATTAACAATAACAGGTATTTCTGAGTATTGTTGATGGATAGGCTCAATATCCGACATTGTAAATGTTATCAAATGAGATCACATAGGTTCAGGCGCATAAAAAATATTAAAACACGGAAAATGTCTGTAATTTAAGGCTATGTTCGGTGACTAATACTAACTTATTTATCATTCAAACTGCACTTCTTTGGTTAAACACAGATTCATTTTACTTCCACAACAATTTTATATAACTGATTCTAAAGCTGTGAGTTATTTTCAACACGAAATCAATTTACAATCACCAAAACACTGTTTGTTTACATTCGACAACAAATGAATTATCCAACAAATATGGCGGCGCATGGCATATACCGTTCCACCAATCAGCGCGCGAGGTGCGTTCCGTCGCACGCTATTTTATAATTTGACGGTTTCACTTCGATGGATTATAATCTACCGGAAAAAAATACGTTAAATTGTAAGCAGTAGGTTACGGTTGACAATCTTTCGATAGTTTATAATCCTGCGAGGTATATTATAATCTAACGGTTTTTACAATCTTACGGTGACATATATATAACAACTTACGTTGTACAAAATAATGATGAATGTTTTCTTCCCTTGTTTATTTCTCAAACCTACTCTAATAATATTTGGCGCTTCCTTTTAAATTTACCTTAATGCTAATGTGGCGCCCCCAATGTGGAGCATTTCGACGGACACTTTTTATATGCAGAGATAACACTCCTTCCCTTCTACACTCCAAAAGTCTGTGACACAAAACTACCGTATTCCATAGATTGTAAATTGATTTTGAATTGTAGGTAAGACTCGTGTAGCTTACCTTACTTTTGCATTTCGTAACGAGTCTAACAAAAAATAATAGTTTTTCAGCAACTAGTACCACAGTATAGATCTAGTAGTGTCGAAATTATTATAGTTTTTGTAATTGCACAGAATAGGTAATAGTACTATTACCTATTGTGTGCTATTACAAAAATTATTATCAAATAATAATAATAAATATTTAAAAAATATTCTATTAGTAACACGGTCTTAGGAACTAATTTTTAACTGACTTCAAAAAAGGAGGAGGTTCTCAATTCTACTCTGTTTTTTTTTGTATGTACTCGTATGTTACGCCATCATTCCGCCAATTATGAATCAATTTTGATGATTTTTTTTGTTTGGTAGATCATACTTCAGACGTGGTCCCATATTTTTATCGAAATTGATTTAGCGCTTTTTGTGAAAAACATTAAAATATATACCCAGATAATGTTTTTACTTTTTAGTTTAAATTGGTACTTTAGGTATAATTTTGAAGTCGGTTTTTGTTTTAGATGAAAGCGAATAATTTTATCTCAGATACAACTTACGTAAGCGATATTCAACCTTTGCGTCATGCCTGAAATGACATCTTAGCTGGAAAATTAATAGCTGGATGTGGTAAGGTGAATATTTTTGTCCCCCGAATTTTCGTTTACACAAAACAAACAATAACACCAACTACAAAGGATATTTGCATGAGAGTTGTTTGCCCGAAACGGGATGCTTTGTCCCCCGATCGCCCGAAACACGGGGTCCCAACCGAAAGTTACAGTGAAAATCCTTTGAAACAATGCGGGCTTATTAAAACATAATCCACTGGCCGCGTTCGTCGCCCCATATTCGGTGCCTGCAAGCGTCCAGGCAGACATTTTCAATTTCGGAGCTTTAACATTAATAGAGCTTGGGGTGCGCGGTTCGTGCTTGCGAAATATTTTTAATATACGAGCGGTGGAATAGTTTTCTCTTAGCGCGTTTCGTTTTGGAATTTGGGGGTCTGAACTCGCGTGAAACAATGCTGGTAGGACGCTGTATTGTTTGGTGGTATAACCGTTTAGTTATTACTCTAGGACTTAAGTTGCGTTAGCAGTTAGCACATTCTGAATAAATGCACAGTTTATCATCTAGTATTAGTTATATCCATAAATGCGAAGTGTGTCTGTCTGTCTGCTACGCTTTAACGGTCCATCTTTTCAACCGATTTTGATTAAATTTGTACAGAGACAGGTTGTAGCCCAGGTAAGGACATAGGCTATTTTTTTAACTCGATAAGTTCCCGCGGGAATCAATAAACCTTATTCCACGCATACAAAGTCGCGAGCATCATTTAGTCACCAATTTATAAAAGGCTTTGTCCTGGGTAACTGACAGACAACCCAAACGGCTGAACGTAGAAATTTGAAATTTTTAGAGATCCTAGATGACGTGTACTATTAAGGAATTTTCGAAATTCCACTCCCAAGGAGTTTTAAATAGGAGGTTCAATCCATCCATGACACTTGGTATTTGGGCTTTTGCTGAAAAATGAAGAATTTTATGTTTTTCACAGTTTGAAATTTCGTTTTTTAAGAACCTAATACCACGCGGTCGAAGTCGTTGGCATCTTTTAGTATGATATAAATAGATAAAGTATGGCTATTTGTGTTGTGGGCAGGCGGAGATATGGTCGGTGTTCATCGCGATCCTGCGCAAGAGCGTGCGCAACCTGCAGGCGTGCACCGACGTGGGCCTCATCCACCACGTGCTGCAGCGGCTGCCGCGCGCGGAGACCGTCGTCGCCGGTGAGCAAACAGCTTTACTATACCTAAGTATACATATGTCACCGTAAAATTGCAATAACCGTTAGATTATAATCGATCTTGCGAGATTGTAAACTGTAACTGAACACTGAACTGAAAACTGAATGATTACAATATAACGCATTATTTTTCGGTAGATTGTAATCTGTTAGGTATATTAACCCGGCACTAACTGATTATTTATGGTCCAAGATCCCAGAGCCGCCAGACCTTACTTATTTTCTGAGAAACAAAATGTGTGTTATATAGTAGCTTTGGTACCTACGTATATTTAACGTACGCATACTCGCAAATTTGGGGCGACGGTCAATTTATAGTTATAAGGTGCTAAAGGTACGTAAAAACGTTGCTAACTTTACTTATTTTCTGAGTGCTGATTTTTATGTATGTTTTACAGAATATTGTTATTAATTAATAATCAATACTCCCAGACTCATGCCGTGGGCCGTTATTTCTGCCAGACAATTTAAAGCTCGCAAAAAAAAGGCCTGTTAGATTTTTAGCTTACACACATTTTGTTTCTCAGAAAATAAGTAAGGTCTGGCGGCTCTGGGATCTTGCTCTATTATGTCGAGCCCTAACCTAACCTACAAGAAAGAGACAAGAAAACGTAAATACATTGAATATTTCAAAAATTGACACTCAGAACATTGAGAGGTTCACAATCTGTCGACAGTTTACAATCTATCGAGCATGGAACTAATAAGTACTACGTACAACCGGAATGAGCTCTTGTTAATAAAGTGTGCCGAGTGAGAGATACCATACAGACCGTTGTGTCCCTTTTCCACAAGAGTGACCACACTATTTTTGAATTTTGGGATACTTCAATATACGGGATATAAATATACCTCTATGAAGAAATAAAAATCAGCAAATAATTTTAAAATATTTATATTTATAATGATGTTGATATTTTATATGTAGTGCCTATTGCCTCTTAGTAAGTCTCTTACACAAGTAAGCATTTAGGTCGTCGTCAACCGATGGACGTCCACTGCTGGACATAGGTCTCCTGTAGGGTCCTCCACAAGCCACGGTCTTGCGCCGCCATTTAGGATCGATAATTACGAAGCATTAAGGTAAAAAAAGATAATTATCGGTGATGGTTTAACAAAAAAATTTTTTTTAAGTCGGTTAAAAATACAATAAAACTGGTATTGCTGTAAAGCGAGACATAAATTGACTTCTCGAACCATACATATTTGGCTTTTCGAGCCATACATATTTGACTTTTCGAACATACTGGGTATATAAAATTATCAACATGCTCAAATTTTTCATACAAAAAATATTTTTAACTCTTTGTCGCTCCTGAACTCATCTCATAACTATGCCAGTCTCCATGTTTGAAAATGTTTTTAATTTCATTTTGTTGAAGTACGGTGATACAGCACATACGGTGAAGGAAACATCGTAAGGAAACCTGGACTTGACAGTCTGAAATCACCAACCTGCAGTGAGCAAGCGTGGTGATTAATGCTCATGCATTCTCCTAGTGAGAAGAGGCCCTTGCCCAGTAGTGGAAAAGTTACGGGCTGGATTTTTATCATTATCTGTAAACGTACCAATTCAAGATAAAAATAAAATTGATCTTGCTTACCACGAGGAATCGTGAGGGAAGAGCATTTTCTTTTAAAACGGGCCGTGATAAATTAGGAATATAATCCTCTGGCATGAAATGTTTGCTGCATATTACAGAATTTTGGGTCACTTTTCTGTTACCACCAGGTATAATGCTTAACCGCTTTTCACGCAATGTATCATTTTTTGGTTTTTTGGTAATCTGAAATATGAAAAAAATATCTATCCTGTTATAATTCGTGTTTCATAGTTTACGATACTTGTCCCGTATACTTGGTACCTAAATTTATGTCAACCGAAATTTCGTCTATCGTAAGATTCATCAAAATGGCCGTTTGTGTTGCAACCATCATAGTACATAATAATTCCATGGTTGCAACGTTTTTATTTTATTACTACTACGATTGCCGCCTTCAACACGAAAACAAGTGAATTATTGACGTACTAATTTTCTAAATTCTTGAAATTTTAATCGGAGGTTAAGAGGTGACTAATTCGATAGTATAACCATTTTTCAGATTTCTTTTATAAACGTACCAAATTTGAAGTTTATTGTTAAATGTGAAATAGCAACACAAAGACCACTGTTAGAAAGGGACACCGCGGTATGTTGTGGATGTCTCACTCGGATTCATTTTTATACTGCGTGCGTAGTGGTCCTTATGTCCGTGACATAAGGATTAAATTAGATTAAAAATAAGTTAAATAAGTTTGTAGTACGCATTCCAGTTGTACGTAGTACTTATTAGTTCCATGCTATCGAGATAAAAAGCGTTAGCGTTACAATTTTACGGTGACATATAATATATAAAAGGATAAGGTGACTGACTGATCTGTCAACGCACAGCTCACCACTGGACGGATCGGGCTGAAATTTGGCATGCAGATAGAGCTCCATTTAACATCCCACTGCTGGGCTCAGGCCTTCACTCTTATAGGAGAGAGGGAATTAGAGCTTGTAGTCATTTATTTATTTATAGATTGCTTTCATGCACATGCCTTACTTGCTAATATATAATATTAAGCAAAATAATGCAGCTGAATGCAAAGAAGTTTTTGCATTATTGTATGAAGACAGCTGTTTTCAAAATAAGTTAACAATGGTATTTGGTAAATATAGGAAGAAATAACAAGAATGCCATTGTAAGTTTTTTCTGGAACGCTCTTCGTTCCCTCCCTCAATATCATATTTAAATATTTTGATTTGCACTAATTCGTTCGTATTTTTACTTGCACAATTCCGTATTATTTCCTCCGGAATTTGTTCACCTTTTTGATGTTTCTTTACCTACTATTTAAAGTATTTTTTTATCCACTACAAGTTAGCCCTTGACTGCGATCTCACCTGATGGCAAGTGATGAAGCAGTCTAAAATATCACAGTTATATTAAACCCATACACCTATTCGGTTTTTACACGGCATCGTACCGGAATGCTAAATCGCTTGGCGGCACGCCTTTGCCGGTAGGATGTAACTCGCCACGGCCGAAGCCTCCCACCAGGCCAGACCAGGGAAGATTCAGAAATTATAAATTCCTAAATTGACCATGCCGGGGATCGAACCCGGGACTTCCGCACGTTAAGACAACAGCGCTCAACACTGCGCTACGGAGGTCGTCAAATATTTTGACCCTTGCATCTGTAATACTCAAAAAATTACAGAAAACGTCTTCATGTCGCCTTAACTATGTTCCTTGTATTTATAACCGCCTAGTATAAATGGGTGACACTGACACGCCCTTTTATTTGTACTGGTTTCAAACCCCTGCATTCCCTTCAATAAAAAGTTGCCGCGCATAATATTTGTAAGCTCAAAGAGCTGTAGTTTGTTTTGAAGTTCTCTAAAATTTCTTTTATCCTAGTACATGTGTGGAGAATATGAAAAGGGAGCACAACATCTTATAAGCTCGTTTGATGAACGAAATCGAAAAGTTAAATTAATTAATAACGCTATTGTTTCTCGTCTTCGTAAGGGGCTCATCAAGCCTACGGTCAGACAATCTGTGACCGATTCTTTATCGGCAGAAAATAAAACATATAGCTATATTTAAACACTCGCGTCCTTCAAAAAGGCTATCAAAAACGAAAATCGGCCGATCACCGACAAAATAGATTGTCGGTGGAAAATGAAAGATTAGAACTTGAAGACGCTGAGTCGGTCACAAAGTCGGTGATAAAGTCGGCACGATTATCGGACCTTCAAAAAGTCAGACCGTGGGTTGAGCAGGAAACGAACATAAAAAATAAACCACGAAACAGTACAGACTACAAATCTTACTTATCTTACTTCTTCTTATCTTATCTTACTAATATTATAAATGCGAAAGTTTGGATGTATGGATGTCGGTATGGATGTATGGATGTATGGATGGATGTTTGTTACTCAATCACGCCCCAACAGCTGAACGGATCTGGATGAAATTTGGCACAGAGATAGATTATAGTCTGGAATAACACTTAGGCTACTTTTTATCCCGGAAAATTAAAGAGTTCCCGCGGGAACCACAAAACCTCGATCCACGCGTACGTAGTCGCGGGCATCAGCTAGTACTTGTATAAAAATGTCTACAGCTATGCCCCGTTAAAAATGCCCGAAAGCACAGTGACCTGGTTTCCTTAAAAAAAGGTGTCGTGGCAAAATAAAAAGACGGTATAATCATAGGAGCGACGCCTATGGGAAACAGAGTACAATGGATTCGCGACTTGGATGGAGAGATGAGACAGGTTTTAGGCAATTCTAGATTACGCGAATTTTTGGAAAATAAATGCTTTTCCAACTCAATAAAAAAAAAGTACTTTATGTAGCGAGATTTGCCTATAATTATGTATTACTAGCTGACCCGGCGAACTTCGTACCGCCTTAGTATGCAAAATTAAATGTATATTTTTCAATATTTCTGAGAGATTTTCTTATTATTTTTATCCGTAAGAACCGTCTCCTAATAATAACAAATACAACAAAAAAAGAATTAGTGAAATCGGTCCAGCCATTCACGCGTGATGCCGTGACCAAGGAAAACGGGTTTCATTTTTATATATTACATCTGTGTTATATATATAGATAATATTTTCGATTTTCTAAGTTTTTACTTCTTACCCTACATGAGTATGTATTGTGGATATTCTAAGTTTTCTGAACTAATAAGCCTTCGAGTTTTTGTTTTGTTAATTTGAAAATTGGCAGAATTTGCGTAAATAAGTTACGAATTAACAATATCCAGAAACCTACTATATTAAGGCATTGTTAATGGCTTTATATTATCTACTTGCCTACTGAAACTTCAAGCCTGTGGCCCGGGGCGAGAGTCGAGACCCCTGGTTAATATTTAAATTAGCCGGCCATTGGGTTGGGGGTATCATTTTATATTTAACGGTCTGGCAATGATATCTCTATTATATTTTGGTTATTGTAAAATGTTGTATAATATTTGTTTCATTTTGTTTCTTGTTGTCACTTAACCCCACCTCTATGCTTAACCCTTTCAAAAATTATGAATAAAGATTCTTTCTTTACCTGTGCTTACCATCAACCCTTAGATACGTTTTCACTTAATATCTTATTATTTTCTGTCATCCTAGTCTATGTGGGAAATATTTAACCCTTCCGTCGTATGGTCATTTTAATTTTATTTCATCTGTTTTGGGATCTTATTTGAAAAGTTAAACCCTATTCAGGTCGGAAAAAATTAGTTTATATTTAAGAGAATAAGTTACGTTAAATATAAACTATTTTTTTCCGACCTGTTATATAAATTGTTTATTTCTAAGATTTGGTTCTTGTATACAAGAACCAAATCTTAGAAATAAACAATTTATTCAGACAGCCGGCAGTGTGAACTGTATCAAAAGAAGACAAAAATCCAGTTGGTCTCTTTCATGTGATTCTCTTGCGTTTAACTTCTCACAATCCTCTGTCGCCCTAGTTCATGTGAGAAACATTTTAACCCTTCCGGCAAAATGTTTGCTTCCCACATTTTTACTTTTTATAATTTATGTTCTTAATCTTGATAAATTCTTAGAAAAGTTTTAAAAGCCCAAACAAAAAACAGTATTTTCTTTCCGCCAAATGGTGCTTTCAATATTTTTGTCCCCTGGGAAGTCTTAAATCTCACATATGTTGACACAGGCATGTTCACATCCTACGCAATTTATTCTCAAGGATACAAGGGGATCATAAACGCTTAGGATAAAAATGAAGGAGTTGTCTATTAACTGTGATCCCACCCGGCGCATCTTATTCCCAGGATTACAAGGATAACAGAAACGATCAAGAATTAACTAAAAATAAATAAATAAACAAAAATAAGGTGCTTAGACAAGACTTGACAACAGCTGTCAAACCTACCTCATTTTTCTATTCTATTGAATATAATTTTTCCAAAAATTCCAATTGGAATTACCAAAAATTCCGTTGGAGGCGCCGGGTATCGATCCCGGTACCTCTCGCATGCTAAGCGAGCGCTCTACCATCTGAGCTACGCCCCCTGTGACATGAATTTCGAATATCATAACAATATTACGCTAAAGCCTTCTCAACTAGTACAGCTGCGGAGCGACATTGGAACAATACAATTCTGCAATTGCAAGTTATACTAGCAGAGCTGACATTCCGCGTAATTGGGTTCCAGCCGCAAATATATATTTGTAGTGTCTCTGTGGTGTTATAAAAAGTTTATATTCTGACCTTTCATAAAATGCAAACTTATTAAAAATAGGAAATAAAAAAAACCTGTTTCAATTCGATAAGGGTTTCTTGAGCTCAACAAGCTCTTATTTCTATTTAAAGAGCAAATCCTTAAAGGCGATCAAGGCTGGAATCGCATTTGTTAGCATCGACCTGCATTCTGTCTATTGTAATTGTTTATTTTTACAAAATGCGAATCGTTGCTGTCCAATTTGATTCCATCCTAAAGAGAACCGAAAAGATCTTGATCTCTTCTTATCTCTATAAAGTTGAATATTCTCATCTGCACCAGGGCACAGAATATAATATAATATACAACCCTTGTATGACAAGACTCTCAGAAAATGAATTCAATGTTTGTTACTCATCTCATTCATCATGATTCATGATGATGATCTCTTTTTATTACAACCATTAAAATAAAACACAAAGAAAAAGCTCATTGGGTTCACTTCCGGGTTTCCTAAAGGGTTGTATTTCTGTCGCACGGCTACTAGGACTTCAAATTGGTGAAGGAGGTGAACCTAAAAATATCGCGGATTTCCAATGCTGTAGATGCCTCAGACTCCTTGTATAAAAAGTTAATTGGAGGCGCCGGGTATCGATCCCGGTACCTCTCGCATGCTAAGCGGCCGCTCTACCATCTGAGCTACGCCCCCTGTTATAGATTTAATTGAATTAGAAGACCATATTTTTCAATGCCTATTCGTTAATTCAGATACTGGGCCGCAACTCGCAATTGATACAAAACAAAGATATTTAAGCATTAAAATCACACATAAAATCACAAAAAGAAAAGAGCCACATGGCTCATCATTTTTCATTTATTTTTTCTAATTTGTATTTGCTAAAAGACTAACTAGAACTTGGAAGTTGGAAGCACATCACAAAATTTTGGCAGATATCATGGTTCGTTTAGGTATGATTATGAACCAATCAAATCATTTCTTCTGCGCATTAAATACATGGAATCTAAATATCTAGTGCGTATGAATCTTTTAATCCTCGTGTTTAATTAGGGAAAGTGTTGACAGTTCTTTTTTGGTTAAAATTTTTGCCTTTCCCTACCAAGTTATCCTTATTCTCTACTGGTAGGGATAATTATGTGGTCCACAGGCTCAGGACTTTTTTCCACATAATTCGTGACACGGACAACGAAATATAATTTTCCTGGATCTACCGGTGGGGATTCCTGAGAATTAGTTATCAGTGAAAACTTATCACTTCAAATCTGACCTTCTTACATTTACTCGCAGCTAATTATAAAGCAAAGTATGCCAAAGGCTTCTCTACCCTGTAGACAAATCTCTGCAGTACATACGCCTCGGGCGAGGACAGCGAGGCTAATATTAAAAATGCCTCCGTAATACGCCTTTTACTTTGATCAAATACTTCAATCGGTTATTGTACTGGTATTATGTAAGGACGGGGATAATAATTTGTTCGATGTGAAGGAATCGCTTTAAAATTAAAATGTTCATTCCGTTTTGAAGGAGATATTAAAAATTATCACAATCCATACCAATATTGTAAACGTAGAAGTGTGTCTGTTTGTCTGCTACGTTTTCACGGTCCATCTTTTCAACCGATTTTAATGAAATTTGGTATAAAGATAGGTTGTATTCGGGGAAAAGCTACTTTTTATTCTGGAAAATTTGGGAGTTCCCATAGGAATAAAAAATGTATTTCACTCACGCGAATGTAGTCGCGGGCATCATCTAGTATTCAATATCTGAAAATAACACTGACCCTTTTTTCTTTTTTTCGTTTTTCAATTATCATCAGCTGAATTCGAACGGAATGTTCGCTTTATACTATATCCATAATAGCCTGTAATAATTATTTTATAATTAAAATCTTAAGATAAGCCTTAATTCATCATTTTATTGCACCTACTTGAAATTGTTTTGCTTCAAGAAAGGTCGTACGTGCCCTAAAACATTTTGATATTCATCACGCACTTATCTTTTAATTCAATAATAAAAGGTTTTTTAGCGCAATGAAATTATATATCTAGAGTTTGAGGAGGCGTAGTTCAGATGGTAGAGAGCTCGCTTAGCATGTGAGAGGTAACGGGATCGATACTTGGCGCCTCCAAATAGAGTTTTATTTTTTAGAGGATATAATAATTTTCACCGTGTCATTCTTACTATTTTTTGATAACGTCTCCTTCACAACTATGGTCCCTTGGTAACTATGTGACTAAAATATAACCCTTTACAATTCCAACGAAGGATAGATACTACAATAGGGACGTTTTTATGATGAATGGTTTATTTTTTGGCCTAAAGAAAAAAATATGAATGAAACAAACTATTTTCCACGACACCTTTCTCACAGATCTGAGATCTTGGTAACCATGAGACAAAAATACAACCCTTTAGGCGCCTTTTTTATGCTAGTAAAAAAAGGTACGGGTGAAATGAGCGGCGGCATTTTTAACACAGATGGTCCAGTTATTGCAACTTCTGGCGCCTGATGACACCCTGGTTTTCCTGGGAATATTTATTTAATCTGGTGCACCATCACCACTTTGTGATGCAGTCTAAGGTGGATCATACAATTCACTCTATGATGCTAATACAGAGGCGAAAACGGAAGCCGGAAGAGCATTCCATATCCTAGCGGTTCGAATTATAGAATCGAGGAAGCAAATCGCTTCGTACGCGTCTGTTCAATAATAACAGTTTCTAAATTTCCCGTAATACATTACGGAAAATTTATTATTATGCTTATTTTATAACTGTGCTGTACAATTAAATCCTACATAAATCTCTCCTTAGGATATATTTTCATAATCAGAGCTCCATATTCGCTATGAACTCTTAAGAGTACCATAAAAATTTTAAAAACAAATTTTACTGGTTACACACTCGAAGTTTTGACATCAGAAATCAGGGTCAACTTAGCATGCTTCAATGCTTGCTTAAGTTTTTTGTGATAAGGTGGTGTGTAGGCTTCGTGTGAGAGAATTTCTTTAGGACAAATTGTTACCACCATTACGGGACTTTAATAGGTCGGTCATTACGACTGGGGTAGATTGTTGGTTGTCTACATAAATTAAGGTATACCAGGTAAAAGGAATGGGCCAAGGGATCTCAGAATTATAAACTTTCTTCTTAGTTTTGTAGTCCTGGTAAATATGGGAATGATGAACTGTCGGATAAACTTTTCTGTGGGGGTTAGCAAGGCCGTGCAAAAACGTACACAATAAGATGGTAGGGATACTAACTATACCCTAAGTCTACCTAGGTCGTAAGGTTGTCACGACTTACATTTACATAATATCTAGATAGAAGTTTATACGAAAATTATGTCACGTAGGATAATTGAATACCACGTTTTTTAAATGATTGAGATATTAAATCAAAACATCAACGGGGGCGTAGCTCAGATGGTAGAGTGCTCGCTTAGCATGCGAGAGGTACCGGGATCGATACACGTCGCCTCCAATTGACTTTCATTTTGAACAAATTCCAATTGGAATTATTAATTTTGGATGCAAACAAAAAATATATAAATTCAATTGGAAGCTAAGTAAGGATCCTTATCTTATCCTCCAATAATCCTTATTTTTTCTGTTATCCTAGTAATCCTGGGAAAAAGTTGCGAGGGGTGGGATTGACGGCAAAAGAAAACTCTTCATTTTTATCCCAAGCGTTTATGATCGCCTTGTATCCTTGAGAATAAATTGCGTAGGAGGTGAATTGTCATGTGCATGCATGCCCCTCTCTACTCATTAAAACACAAAACGAAAAGTTCTCAGGATACAAAAATAGTTTAGAAGTTGGCGAAAGTTGTTCGAAAAGATATAGAAAATTAAATAGGTTTCGAAGGATGAAACGGAAGTGGCACTAAGATTTTGTCGGCAGGGTTGAAATGAGTCTCACATGAACTAGAATGACAGAAAATTTAAAGATATTGGACAAAGACGGGATCAAAGGTAGATAGAACCTTGCGCAGGGAATTATAGTCTGTGACTGTGTAACGATAGAAATCTCGCGGTAATTAGTGGTACTTATAAATTGTACATGCATTCTGCTTGCTTACTAAAATATTGGAGCAAAAATTTTTATAAATAAGATAAAATGACTATAAAATAAAGTTAATGTTTAATTAGTAGTTATACCTTCCTTTTCGTAATTTTAATACTGCAACAGTTATCTGTAAAATATTAATCTGTGTCTCAAAGTAACTTGTCTGTCTGTCAGTCAGCCTTTTGAAGATCCGTTCATTGGTTCAGTCGATTTTAACCCAACTTGGTACAGAGTTTTTTGCACTAATATCTCCTGTAATTTGTAACATTTCGCTAATTTAAAACAATTAAGAATTTTCTTCTTACCTGGTGGTAAATTTTTTTTTTACATAAGATTTATTTTAACTATAGCTTTTTGAAAACATTTGTTTTCTTTCTTAAATACTCATAATATCTGATTCCAGAGTTAATTAATGGGCGTAAAAGTTAATAAAAAAAAACAGCTTGTAAGACAAGTGTTGATTTTGTTAATGAACCTGTAAGGGACGCTTTCCAGTGGAAAATTCGGTGTCCTTTGATAATTTTATGAAACATTCGGGGCGTGAAAGTGAAATGCCTAAAAAACCGGCAAAGTGCGTGTCGGACCACGCGCAGTGTAGGGTTCCGTTGTTGCCCATCACAACATGCGGAAATTTTATAAGTTGGTCGAATATTACTCATAAACTTGTAAAGTCGTTGTATAGCTGTGATAGTTTCCTTTTAACTTCGTTTTATTTTACTACTGCCATGTATTTTTTCACATATCCAATAGCAACCGTTTAGCTGGCAGGGGGACTTGATTCTAACAAAAAATTTCCCCTTTAAAGCTTAATATTTCACAAACGGATCCCTGAATAAAAAATAGTTTTCCACACCCAAAGTATTTTGGAACTACCTATCTAAAGATACCTCACACTATGGAAAAGACGAGAAAAAATCATCCCACTTTACGTGTAGGGGACGTACCGTTTTTTTTAAAATTTTATTTTACCACTTTCTCGGCAAGGTTAATATGTATACTAATGCCAAATCATAGCTTTCTAGTAGGTACTAAGAGCCTCTGAGCTAAGTCGCGGACAGACAGACAGACAAACAAACAGACAGACGAACGGTCATGGCGAAACTGTAAGGGTTCCTTGTTGACTACGGAAGTCAGAACCCTAAAAACGGAAGATATTTTTTTTTGCATTTCAAGCAAAGTGTCGACTGTCGCGGCTTGATGACTTTAATTTTTTATTATAATAATTATGAACTACATTTTCTACTGATAAAATTTACCCGGAATTTAGGTTCTACTTGTGCTTAGAGGCTTCAGCCATTATGTTTTTTTTGTATATTTTACGATTTTACTGCTGGATAGGATTTCGGAGAATGTGTCCAAGAACTTTTTGATCTGATTTTTACGTCATTTTTCTACTAGTATAACGCGCCTTGCCTTCAGGGTCTGCAGCCATAGGGAGGGACATCCAAACGTATTCGATATCCACGGATACGTAGGTACTAGGTACGAAGAAATTTTCCTTTTTAGCGTTTTATTTTCTGATTTGAATCGCTAAGCGGGAACCGGTTAGGCATTCCATATTCCGGCTTCCGTTTTCCTTTCCACTCTTATGACAGGTAACCTTCAAATCAAGAGAGAATAGGCATCTTCTAGACATGCGCGTTTCACCTCAGGAGCTACATCACCGTTTGTTTGCGAGCAGGTCTGATTGCAACCTATAAAATCAATTATTGTAATAGAATAAAAAAAAGCGCTACCTTGCGAGTTATAAAGAGAATCTCTGTTTCTATGAACCAAAAATAAGCTTGTAGCAGTAATAGGTATGTGAAGCTGAATTTGACATGAAGTTCTTGTGAAGACAACGCCCACGTACCGCCGCATTTAGTACCAGGCATTCATGAGGCAATGAGGGTGCATTATTTCGCAACAATGGCCGACATTTGACATTCGCGCTGCCATGAGAGCGTTTCCAGATTATCCGATCCGATATCGGTGTTGGACGCCGATACGTTATCCTGGCAAGTAATCGGGGTGTTGGCGGCACCATCGGACTAGGACATCGGGTGTCGAAGCTATTGAGAAAGTAACTGAATCGGAATGATATAATCGGAAATAATATGTAAGGACACCACACGGTGTCGGCTTCGGCACCCCCCCAAACTCCAGACGTTGTTTATTACATTAAATTGTAACAAGACGAACCGTTATAATTATGTTAGCAACGTCCTAACAGGGTTTCGTAATCATGCATGCTAATTATTGGTAAAAAGTTATATTATCTATTAGTAAGCTAGCCATATACCGGCACCGGGCATATCGGATCGAATAATCTGGAAACGCTCTTACGACATTCCCTCATAGATTACTGCAGCACGTTCAGACTAAATTAGCGAAATTTGTGCTCGGCGTGAAGAATGATCTACGTGAATAGCATGGCAAATTTTATAAAAAGGCACAGTCACACTTTTAACACGTAACGTAGAACAATATTATACTAGAATACATTTTATTATTATAATTAGTACAGAAACTTTCGACTAAAATGCGATAAGTTCAGCTAACGATCCCAATATTGTATCAAATTCGCGAATGATCCAAGTTAGATGAAGTTATGACTTGAAACTCGTGTACACCAAGTTTCAAAGAGATCAATTTAAGTTGTACCAAGTTACACGGAATATCTTACACCCCATTAAACCACTTCACAGCATCAGTTCTGTTTGGCAATCCGAATTATGTTACGTTTGAATTATTAATGTGCGAATGCTTTTGTGGCTTGATAGTCCCGTGCCACCTGTGTTATATTCAGAACTCAATAAAACGACTAATAGGGGTGACGAAAACTTAATCAAATTAGCAACTCTTTATCAAACTTAAAAACGCGCTTCTAGTATGGAAGTTTGTATGAAATACATAGTTGTGACGACATCAAATTGAAACGCACTTTTATTTTCTTTAATCCACAGCTTGAAATGGTTATCAATGGAAAAAATAACCGAGGATGTGAAGTTTAAGTCTTTTGGAAGACCCTTTATTTTATAAATAAGATGAAGTAAGAAATCCTCTATTTAATAAAATCAGTAAGAAATATGTAATTTATTTTTGATCAGCACTATTTGTGCTATTACTTGCAGCATTATTCAGCTCAATAGTTTTGTATGCAAAACTGACGTTTTCTATGCATGCTATCAGATGCATGAAAATTAGTGGACGATACAGTTTCATGCAGCTAAACGGTTGTGCATAATATACTATCTAGATTCTAGAATGTGTGAATCTCCATAGATAACCTAGTTTTGTATGAGCAAAAGCGGAATCGATCTGAATAAGTAGGTTTAAAAACAGTCCGTGTCACGAAAGACGTACCGTGGCAATAATTTAGTGGAACTTATACATAATACATTATTTGTGCCGCCTCTATGGCATTTCTTTCGTAACACGGACTTTAGTCCTAACTTACTAAATTACTAACATAACCTATGAATAAATGCAATTTATCACATATTGGTAGGGGTTATCTTCAGCATCTACCAGCACATAAATGGCCGAAATTGATCCGTATTTTATACGGATATTTTCGTATTTACGCGTATTTTATTATATTCGCGTATTTTCCGCCAAAGAATGTAAATTTTCAAAAGAACGAAGTACATATTATATTATTTTTATAAATAAATGGAATGTTATTTCTGTGCTCATGGGAACCCATACATTTTCCGGGATAAAAAGTAGCCTATTTCACTCTACAGATCCTCAACTATACCCATGCAAAAAATCACGTCGATCCGATGCTCTGTGGCGGTGTGATTGAAACCAACAAACAAACACACAATCGCAATTTTATAATATTAGTATTAGGTAAATATGATTAAAAAAATGGTATTTGAGATAGCGTTTGGGTATCAGCCGCGAGCAATTTTTAATTTAAACATTAAATTGTGATGCTATCTAGCATATAGTTTATTAGTTAACCCCCAGACACGGTTCAACATAACGCATTACGTACGGCATGGATGGAACGAGGCCGATTGTATTATGCAAATGATCCGGTTCACATCGCCGGGGCGCCTATTACGTTAGTCGTAATGCGAGCGCTTGTTTTCGTATAATATGCCGGCTCTATTGATTGTTGTGGGGGGATGTTTGTTAACTGAATATGTTATGAGCATTGGTTGTTATCGTCTGCTTGTGATTGAATTATTGATACTGATATGGCTACGTTGGTTAAGTTATTGTGGGAAATCTTTACTATCGGAAATCATACTGATCATTCAAGATAAATATAAAGCAGTTCGCCTATTGTCAATAAAAATATTGTCAGTTTTATTGGCATTAAATTCTATACCTCAATTACAATAGGGATGATGCCTATATCAAGAAAGTATTATTATTTGTTACTGATTATTAAATAGAGGGTCTTCCAAGAGACCTAAAATTTACATCTTCTGTTAGTTTTAAGTTTGAAAGTAATTTCATACCAACTTCCGTAATAAAAGCGCGTTTTTAAGTTTGCGTGAGTTGCTGATTTGATTGAGTTGTCATCATCCCTATTCACAAGAATTGAGTTTGTGGTAGAACATAGTTTTATCTTACTCATATCACGCTCGAATTATTCCCCTTCAGGAGCAAACTCTATTTAACTAGGTACCAGTACAGCATACTTACTATTTATTTATTTATTTGTAGGCTAGCGGTTGGCACAGAATCAGCCCTGCTCCCAACTGACGATGAAGCCTGAAGTGGAGCGCGCTTGCCTAGAAGATGATTCACCCTTGACTTGAAGATATTTACACTGATCATATAAAGTTATTTTTTTGAATACGTGTTTTTATATACACGGATTATCGATTTTTCCTCACCAGGAGTGGAGCTCAAGCGCGCCCCATACAAACGAGGTTTGATTCTCGTTTGCTTGCTGTCAGTGGCGTGCAGTTCATAGAGGCATAAAAGCACATCTTACCCGAATAAAAATACATCAATGTTCATTTTCATTATAACAGTCAGTAAATAGGTATTCCGACTAACTAATGCCTACCCTAGCCTCAAGGTCTGTGCACGCCACTGCAGTTGCTGTTAGGTACCTACTGGTGATAAAACAGTCAATGTCTGTTTGCCCTCAGACCTGCTGATCGAGATGCTGGGCGTGCTGGCGAGCTACAGCGTCACCGTGAAGGAGCTCAAGCAGCTGTTCAACGCCATGAAGGCTGTCAACGGGAAATGGGTGAGACCAACATTTTTTTATTTAACATGCTGAGTGCAAAGCAATGATAAAGTTCAGGTTTGAACGCAATTGCCTAGATGATGCCTATCATACTAATATTATAAATGTGAAAGTGTGTTTGTTTGTTGTTTCGTCCTTCAATCACACTGCAACTGAGCGTTAGATCGACGTGATTTTTTGCATGGGCATAGTTGAGAACCTGGAGAGTGACATAGTCTACTTTTATCCCGGAAAATCAAGGACTCAGTGGGACTCTAGGGGAATCTCATCTAGTAATACATAAATTGACGTAGTATCACGGGTACAAACTACGATAAATATGATGATTTAAATTGTCGATATTTCGGCCCACAAAGACTTCCCAGGAACTTCTCGAGAAATTAATCCATACCAATATTATAAATGCGAAGGTGTGTCAGTCCGTCTGTCTGCTCGTCGGTAATCGGTTGAATAGATGAGCCTCACGGCTCATCAGAGCCGTGAGGCTCATCTATTCAACCGATTTTGAAGACATTTTGCACAAGTTTAGATTGTATCCCGGGGAAGAACATGGCTAGTGCCCGCGGGAATACCCGGATGAAGTCGTGGGCATCATCTCTATAAACTCTAAAAATTAGAATAAGATAATCTCATGAATTTTTGGGAAGCAGAAATTCTAGAAGAAGTGAGCTAGAGATAATAAATAAAATAGAGATAATAACGTTGTCTCACAATATTCAATAGCCGCTTATTTGAATTCCAAAGTTCAACTTGCAACTCGTAATTATTTTCCTACGCATACAAACGTGGTAAACATAGGATGAATGCAGGTTTTGCCATCTGCATAACTGGACAAAGGGCAACTATCGACAAATAAAAGTAAAAACATTAAGCGGAAAATGCCAGGCTCCACCAGGCAAACATAAACAATAAGTAACTGTGCCGGTCGGTCCTGATGGCTAATTATCCTGTATACAGCGCTGCAGATTTAAAGAGCATTCGTTCGTACTAATTGCATTAATTGGAACAGTGATCCGTCTCTATAGCCGTATTATTATGGTTGTTATGAGAGATGGCTCTTCTTTTATTATGCTAACCTTAAAAATTAAAAGTAAACATGCATTAAAAATCTTGTAGCATTCGTTTTAAGGTGGATTTAGACCAAACAAGCGAATGCTCATTCTATCCTCACACCATCAAATTCTCCTTGTGTAAACAGTGACAGAGCATTCTTTCCTTGTTCTATGTTCGTGATGATTCTACGGAACGTTCTAAGACTGCTCAAATGCAAATGACGAATTCTAGTTCTATTCAGTTTTCTTGCTCGAAGGCATTATTCCAGCATTTACACTGCTAGGTAGGTCTATAAACGAATAATTTTTTACACTAAAAGATCAACAATATCAAGGAAATAATGCTATGGTTCTATGTTCGTTTAGTTTGAGGCCGCCTTTAAAAAAAATTAAGTAATAAAGATGTAGACTTTCTTTCGGAATGTACATTATTTTTGTTTAGTTTTTCTACTGCCCGCGGCTTTCCAAGTTTCCTATACTTACCAAAAGTTTATCAATGCTGCATAACTGCTGTTTGTATCCCTGAGTAGACATGTATGAAATGAATCCAAGGCATTCGGATGCCGACTCTGAGAATGAATCCTTTCTGTTTCTGCTCCCCTGGTACACGAGGACACCAAGTGGGGGAGGCCGTGGAATTTATCTTTACTCCCGCTGTCCTTTGTTTATGAAATGCAATTTACAATTTGCGAGTTACTTTACTTTGGGTTTTTTCTTCTATATTACAAACTCTATTACGAAATAAACAGTCCACTTGTTATATTCGGTATATTTTAAGTATTGATAAGATGTTTGCCGTAAATGATTATATGATACGTATTTTGGCTCAAAATATTTTTTCAGTGACCAACTTTCCCACCTCTACCCCTGTATCTTAATGAATAGGGGATCATTACGTCGGTATAATTTCCCCTTAAGGTAGTGCCTTGGTAGAAACATAATGGCCTACAACCAATTCCCTTAATTGCCACTAAGTAATGTTTGGTTATTAATTGGTGGAAGAGTAAAAATGTAGTGTTTCTACTTACATATTATACGACATACATCATTAAACAGGGTTTTTGGTTTGATAGGCTTGTTAGTGTAGTCGTCAGAGCTAAATAAGTAGGAGTATATGATACTTCGAGGAATCGAACCCAGAACCTCTCATTTGCAAAGCTACAAGTAGCAGGTCGGTATTTGATGTGAATTTCAGCTCAGCTCAGAATACATTAAGCTTTTCGCACACTTATCAACACCCTGTTATAATAGTTATTCCGCATTTCTTTGAGGCGTACTTATGACAATGAGGTTGGTCGAATTTTTTTGACTTATGAAAGTTTTTGGCTAGGAATTATGCCGCAATATAATTAATATGAAAATAAGATAATTTTCCGCTAGATCATCTCAAGACAGAGTTTTCTGTTTCGTCTGTCATATGCGATCAGATATAGAATAACCTATGTTAGTAGTAGAAAATAGTGTTAATAATATTATGGTATTGTTTCAGCCGCGGCATTCAGCGAAGCTCCTGAACGTGCTGCGACAGATGCCCCACAGAAATGGCCCCGACGTCTTCTTCAGTTTTCCCGGCAGGAAAGGATCGGTAAATCTACACACTTGAACTTATAAATTACTAAAATAATATTTGTGAAATTTAGAATTTATATTTAACAAGTATCTCGTAGGTACATTTCTTAATTACTTACACTGTTTATTTAATTATGGCCATTGAAACATACCTAGAACGTGCCAAACAAATGTGAGTGTACGAGATTGCAAAAGATATAATATGTAATAAGAAAATAATAAAACAGTGATGCGTGCGACGCGTTCAGCGCTACCAGATGTGCGATCATATTGTTAGATTAAACTTAAAGATATTGATACTTTGATTACAAAACGTTTAGGAAGGGTTGAATAGAGGTATGTCAATCCCATCCACTCCATACGAAGTACGTGACTTACCTTACGGTTTATACAGTGTCTAAGTTTAGAGAATATCATTCACGTTACCTACCTAGTAGAAAAATCCAGAAAAATTAAAATAAAACCTTTTTTGGAGTTTACCTCCTTTAGAATCGATTTTCATATAAAAGCCCGAGGTCCTTTATAAATTTACTAGCGAATGCCCGCGACTTCGTCTGTGTGGTTTGAGGTTTATTGGTTCCCGCGGGAACTCTTTAATTTTCCGGGATAAAAAGAAAGAATAGCCTATGTGCTATTCCAGACTATGATCTATCTCTGTGCCAAATTTCAGTCAGATCCGTTCAGCCGTTGGGGCGTGATTGAGTAACAAACATCCATACATCACATTCGCATTTATAATATTATAGTAAGATGGGGGTGTAAAATCATTCTCCGTTACGTTATTGACTTTGTTTCCATGGTAACACTTGTTTATGTTTCCATTACTATGTAATGTATTTTGATGAATATAAATTATTAATAAATGCAATCATGCATGCTTTCAGTAATATAAAAAATGCGTTCATTTACCCTCATTTACTAATCTATATATTATTTTATAATCATTCGTAAAGAGTAAGCTCCAGTCGTGCGTCGGAGCTGACACACACGGAGCTTTTTTATTTCAACTTGTAACTCCCTGTGTGCTTTCCAGATAGGAGAGTTTTATTTTCCTATTGTGTCGAACGCAACCGGAAACCTAATAATACAAACAGGCAATTGGACCACGATAGCGTTGTAACAGCTAATTGGAGTAGGGACTAATGAGCAATGAAACCTTGTTGTGTTCATAGTACCCTGGTAGTTGGTACTTGGTACACTAGTTGTTATTCCCCTTTAAATAGGTATTCCCTAATTATCGATTGTGTTCACGTATTGTGCTTATGCTCTATTGAACTTATGAAGGCCTTGTGGAGTTGACAAAACGCATTCATCTCAACCTATTTGAGCATGACGGGTCTTCTCGAAGGGTGGGAAGGGTTTAATGCTATAGTTCACCACGCTGGTGAAGTGCAGATTGGCAGAATTTACATTAGGAGAACAATCAGGCATGCAGCTGTTTACTTGCGATTTCTTCAACTATGAGAAGTTAAAGGGGACCCCCGAATAGGAGGTCTTTACTACTGCCAGTCACAGCTTCGACTTAACTGAAGTCGGATAAAAATTTAAAAAAATTAAAAAAAATCGATTGGAGGCGCCGGGTATCGATCCCGGTACCTCTCGCATGCTAAGCGAGCGCTCTACCATCTGAGCTACGCCCCCTGTTGAGTTGAATGGCTAAATTATTGACCAGTGTAGGTTTTTATAAAAAAAACATACGTGGCTTACCTTGTGAAAATACAAACGTGTACAGAATAAAGTCTGTTAACTTAATATTTTGTAGGTATTCAAGGTCTATTAAATTGTTCTACTTTGTTGAGCCATTAATTTATTTTAAAATGTCTGCAAAATTAACACAAACTAATTTGAATTTTATTTTATTACCGTCGAAAACTTTTACTCTAATTAGGCTGAATTTTAGTTTGTTAACGTTTTGACCTAAATAAAGCTGTAATATAACTACATCCAATACCATTCCAATACCTACCGTGAATATAAATTTCACATTACATAGTAGATACTGTTAACAAGGGGAAAAAAGAGTGTGAGTGTAATTCACATACGGCAGAAGTGAAACTTCAGAAAAGTAGCCTACTAGAAAGTGAGATAAATTATATTACTTACATTCTATCCCATTCTCTCTCAGGCTTAATCCTATTATGAATATGTTTGTCTCTGTTTGGTGTTGCTTTTTCGTTTCATCGAATTTTCAAATCACAACGATTCTAAAGAAGTTTTACTACAAAAGGTCTGTACAACCACCGCATAAGTATAATATATTCATACAGTGGGTCGACGTCCATACAAATAGACAGACCGGCTACCATCGCAGTTGTAGCACCTAGAGGTATACGGTAGGTACTCTCATCCTTAGTTGAGAGAGGTAAGAAACTGCATACCTACTTTGACAGTGACAGAATTTTGTATCGAAAATCCTGCCGGTTTCCTCTCACGCCCCTGTCACCTCGCAGCGTTCCTCTGTTAGGATGCCTCCGTCGAACGACTGGTAGTTCCGAAGAAGGTATGTGCTTAGGCAGTGGTACAACTAGAATGTAGAAGTTTCATGATGTTGTGAATATCATATCTAACACAACGGAATTAAAATATAGATTAAAACTAATAAATCAGTGTTTTTTTTTTACAATCCATCAATAAATTACTGAGAAATGACGATTTAAAAGTATAATTATTTAATGTACACCGATTGCTGTATCTTACTCGAGTGAGAAAATTTGTGAGTGAGTTTTAATACCTAGCCGAGATTTAATACTTCAAAATTATCTTCACACACAAATTAAGTGCTTTTAATTCAATTAAGTCACGTTAAGTCCATTTATTTCTTTTATTCGACTTTATAAAGTCTTTTGATAGGGAATTATGACGTCACGTCTCCCGTCTTGCAAGCGCAACTTTAAAGTTCCATAACTTTTTCATTTGTTGAGATATTTTAATGATTCTTTCATATTTTTGTTTTACTTTTTCTTAATTTTCATTTAAATTAAAAAAAAAAATGGTAAACTTCTCCTTCCCGCAACCGCTCAGATGTAGGTATTTTTGAATTCCGTGGGTAGTCTAATTTTTCGGGATGAAAATGAAGCATAGGATACATGCTATCTCTGTCCACCACCACCACCTACCTATTACCAGCCTATTAACGTCCCACTGCTGGGCACAGGCCTCCACTCTCATAGGAGAGAGGGAATTAGAGCTTAGACCCACCACGCTGCTCCAATGCGGATTGGTGGCCTCTTAGTGATAATAACCAGGACCGACGGCTTAACGTGCTCTCCGAGGCACGAGAGTGAAACACCGCCAACTTCCAACTCCGGGCTGGCACTGAGAATTTCTTAATTGAAAAACCCAATACCTAACAATTTTTATGCCCGACCGGGAATCGAACCCAGGACCTCGTGATCCGCAGTCGACTATGCTAACCGCTAGACCAAGAAGGCCACGAGGCTATCTCTGTACTAACTTTCAAATCTGATTTTCCGTGAAAAGGTTATAGGTAGACAGACAGACACACTTTTGCATTTATAATAATTCTACTAATTGTATAAACGCGATAGTGCAATCTCATCGCAATAGAACTATGAATCATTGAGATTTTTGCATGGGTATACGTCTACTGCGACGTGAAGGTTGGCCTGGTTTTTATCACGGAAGATCAATGCGTTCCCACGAGATATAAATCCTGAACACACGCGGACGAAGTCGCGGGCGACTTTCATAATAGTAGTGCTATATTTTACAACTAAAATTGCAAACATACTCGCAATATATCACGAACCTGTTAGTTTTGCAATCATGGCAGTTTTATATTGAGAATTCAATATCGGCGCCAGGCATATCGACCGACCTACGCAAGCAATACCTAGCACCGGCTCACACTATTACGATTGCGAAAACAAACAAAATATACTAGTGTCAAACTTGGAGGATATCGTTTTATTACATTTTTATGACGACTGAGTCTTCTGCAAAATGTATTAAAAAGACCCAGGACATGCGATCTCACTTAAGGGCGTACTATACCATCGCTTATCTAAATATAGAAAAGGAAAAGGTAACTGACTGATCTATCAACGCTCAGCTCAAACCACTGGACGAATTGGACTGAAATTTGGCATGCTGATTGCAGATAGCTGACGTATCTAGACATCCCCTGAGAAAGGATTTTTTTAAAATTCAACCCCTAAGCCTAAGAGGTTAAAATATATATGAATATTTAGTAAATAAATAAGGTCATACTTATATTATAAATGCGAAAGTATGTTTGTTTATTGGTTTGTCCTTCAATCAAGCCGGATCGACATGATTTTTTGTATGGGTATAGTTGAAGACTTGGAGAGTCCCCGCGGGAATTAAAACAACTAATTCAACGCGGACGAATCAGCTAATCAATAATAAATGGAGTGAAATTATGCGAAAACCCTACAGACGAGTGGGTGGGTAGGTATTAGTTAGCAATTTCAGAGATTCCATTGAAACTGAAAAGTACTTGGAACTATTTCATAAAAGAGCTATTACCAGAGATATATTAGGGAATTCCGCGGATCGGGATGGTCGGACGAAATTAAATTGGAATCGAAAGTCGAAACCCAGCAAAATTTGGCCCATCGTAGTTTTGTATCAAAATCTCAATGTACCCGCGCTATCGTTCTAGTTGTGAGTGGTGTTGAGAACTTTGCACATTAGGTTTTATTTGAAAGAGAGGTGCTTCGGCTTTGATTATATCAGGTTAAAGAAAAGTTGTAAAAATGGTGCGATCCTTTCGATGTATTTGACTGCATTCAAAGTACCAAAAGCACCTTTAAATCATTCTAGAGTCTCTAGAACACATCTTGAAGGCAATGGCGCTCCATCTTAGGCTGCATCACAATTCGCGTCTGTGTTACTGCAGCTATTTTTTTTGTTGCACTGCTGGCTGGCTGACTTGTCTCCAATGTGTAATTTTTTTTCTGATATTGAAAGGATACCTACTACTAGCAAACACAAGTACCTAGGTATTTTATTTAAAAGATAACATGTGTTGATTTGACCTATTTCGTTTTTTTTTTTTTTACTTCTAAAAACTAACCCCGTTATTTTTATGTGAAATATGCAAAAGGCATCAATACAAGGCTGCAATACCAGTTATTCGGAAACCGTACACGATATAACGGAGTTTATTTGTGTGTTGGAAAAATAAACTTCTCCGCTTTTCTCGGATAGGTGTATCGAGTTTGTAATAAACCGGCATAGGGTTGTACGTAAAAATAGGATAACAAGGCATCATCCCGACCTCCCAGAAACTTTGTAACGAGGTGGGGTTTTTGTTCGAATTGTGTTGAAATTTAGTAAATCCTCTCTTTCGGGAACTGCAGGCAACATTCTAGTTTAAAATAGAAAAAACTTTTTATCTGTATCTTTCTATACTTACTTACTTACCTAAGCTGTATTTCAGTGGCACTTCTGTCTTTCTTTATTTGTCTCTATCTTTTCCTTCTTCCCCTCATTGGCCTCATTGGCCTCATTGGTCATCCTTGTTGCGTCTCATCTCATCATCATCATTTTAATCAATATTTTCTCTTTCACTGGGTTATTTTAACAAGACTTCTCCCCCAGGAAGTTGGGTATCTTATGAAGATAATATATTTTTCTCGCTTTGTGTTTTTTGTCCCTATTATTATTTCATTAAACGTGTAGAGAATAAACTTTTCGTGCACAAACCTCCACTGAGATGGAGTTATAATAAACTCGTTATATCTGTACCTTTACCTTAAGTTTTTAAAATATCAAACCTACGTTTCGATCAACTACCTATCGTATTCGAGCGTTGCAATGCATTGGGCGTCAAAGAAAAATGAATCTTAACTGCATTGCTTTCGAGCTTAATTTCGTGCATGTGTTACTGTTAAAGTTGGTGGTGGTGGTTTAAGGTGTCCTGAAATTGTAAGGTGCTCTTAAAAAGCAGATTGCATTCAAACTCTAACTTTTAAAAACCGTGCCTCAATTTTATTTCGAGTAATTCAATTAAAAAATAATTAGCCAGCTAGGGCAGTCGACAAAACGTGCTAGCGTTAATTAACGTAAAATTTCGAACTCTAATGTATCGAAATTAGGAAATATTGACATTAACGGTGTTCGGCTTTGGCGGTAACATAATATTATGCATTCACAGCCAGCGGTTCAAAAGGAAGCGTTTCTAAATTAAAATCGCTTGTACTGAATTTGGGACTTAAATCAAGAACTTGAAGGTTTTTGAGTCCATTTTACTTTGTCACCGATATGTTCGAACACTCGAATACGATTAACGTAGGCGGCGTTATTTAAAAATTTGCAGTAAGGGTACAGGCAGGGGAGCCAAACTGCGCAACTTTATAACGAGTCGAGTTTGATTCGCATTGTACTAGAATCTAATAAGTTCCCGAGAAGAGAAGCTATCTGAGAGTTTGCAGATGGTAATATAATATCCATATTATAAATGCGAAAGTGTATTTGTTTATTGGTTTTCGGTTAGTCCTTCAATCGCACCGCAACAGAGCTACGAATATACGTGATTTTTTTGCATGGATTTAATTGAGGACGTGGAAAGCGACCTGGGCTGTTTTTCATTTCTAAAAATTACAGTTTCCCCGGGATTATATCCAACTCCAAAATCCATGCGGATGATGTCGCTTGCAATATGTCTCATCAAATCAAATCATTTATTTGCTTGTGTTAACCTAACTCACTAACCAGCCATAAGAAAGTATGCAAATGCCTACATTTACCTAAAGTACAATAGGGTGTACAATATCTTGTAGTAGATAATTATATAGACTTACTAGCTGACCCGGCGAACTTCGTACCGCCTTAGTATGCAAAATTAAATGTATATTTTTCAATATTTCTGAGAGATTTTCTTAATATTTTTTTCCGTAAGAACCTTCTCCTAATAATAACAAATACAACAAAAAAAGAATTAGTGAAATCGGTCCAGCCAAACACGCGTGATGCCGTGACCAAGGAAAACGGGTTTCATTTTTATATATATACTAGCTGACCCAGCGAACTTCGTACCGCCTTATGCAAAATTAAATGTATATTTTTCAATATTTCTGAGAGATTTTCTTAATATTTTTTTCCGTAAGAACCTTCTCCTAATAATAACAAATACAACAAAAAAAGAATTAGTGAAATCGGTCCAGCCATTCACGCGTGATGCCGTGACCAAGGAAAACGGGTTTCATTTTTATATATATAGATATATAGAAGATTTTTGACGACCTCCCTGGCGCAGTGTTGAGCGCTGTTGTCTTAACGTGTGCAGGTCCCGGGTTCGATTCCCGGTAGGGTCAATTTAGGAATTTATAATTTTTGAATTATCCCTGGCCTGGTGGGAGGCTTAGGCCGTTGCTAGTTACCACCCTGCCGGCAAGGACGTGCCGCCAAGCGATTTATAATTTCGGTACGATGCCGTGTAGAAACTGATATGGGTTAAATATACACAATTGCCATGCCCCTAACTGCTTAGCCCGCTACCATCTTAGACTGCATCATCACTTACCATCAGGTGAAATAGCAGTCAAGGGCTAACTTGTAGTAGATAAAAAAAATACTTATCTCGTATTACAGTGAATATTCGCAAAATCGCAACATGAAAACAGGAAACATAATTATAAGCTCACCGACTGACTTTGTAACGAGGTGAGTTTGATTCGAATTGTATGGGAATTTAATAAGTTTCTACGTTTTGTGCTGCTGGGACTTTGAAGACAGCAATTTGTTTGGTTTCTGCTTTGTTTGTGTTTTCGCTGAAACTACTGAATGGATTTGCTTAAAGCTAAATACTCTGATGGGTTAACAAATAAGTATATCTTTTTATCAAATAAGTATAGGGATATGGACTGGACCTGTCTGCCATAGCTTGCTGGATAGGCACTGTTAATTTAATTTAATCTGTATTCGTTATTTTTTTTTTGTATCTTTTTTTTTATTTATTACTTTTTTCTCCGATAGTGTAATTTAACATTATATTGCAAACTGTGGCAACTTCTAACTGGGTTTACAATAATGCATATTACTCTATTATCTAGCTATATGTTCCTGTTAATATATTGTTACCTGTAGGATGTCCTAAAATAAATAACTAAAAAAAATAGAAATCTTTATTCCGAAAAACACTTTCTAAAATCAATTCCTGAATCTCCATATCTTAGGCTGGCTAATCCTAGAGCATCAAGATGCAGAATTTTTTTAAGAACCTACTCGCGAATTTCCTCTATTGAGTATTTAGGTATTTTTCCGTGCCACGTATAACTTAAGTACCTTCAAGGCAAGAGTGAATAGGCATCATCGAGGCGAGCGTAGATCCAACCTAGACTTCATCATTACTTTGTAATAAATGCGATTGTCGTCAAGCGCAAAAATATTCTTTGATTTAAAAAAAAGTATCCCAACAAGTTCGCGTAGTAATTACAAGTAAGTAGTTTTTATAACTTACTGTCCAAGTTATTATCCTATCGCAAAGAAAAGCTCCTTATAATAGCGGAGTATTACTTTTATGCATTGAAATAGAATGAGTAACTAAAAAAATTCTACATCAATGCTTTTATGGTATCTATTTTATTTGTCAGAATTTACGAAAAATGCACGCTTCAAAGTATATTTTATAAAGCAAAATTTTATGTAGAACACTTTTAAAAAAAATTCACTCTTCTTTTAAATACATAGTATGACTCCGTTAGTATTTTTTACATATTTTTGTAGTTTGCAGTCTGTTTTACGCATATTTTAGATGTTTAAAACTTGAGCAGCTAAAAGGTTAATATTTAAAAAAAAAATTAAAATTCAACGCTTGTGCATTTTCAAGCGGATATAAATCTCTCTACATTAAACCAAACTGGAGAATTTGCATATTTATAGAATTTTTAAAGCTGTTAGTTTTAAACGAAACAATATTTTATCATACAACTGTGAAATCTTAGCGTAACCTAAAACCATTTTTTTTCGCGATGATGTCTGGTTTTCAAACTCAGGTCTGATCCGGTGGGAGTCTTTGGCTGCGGCTGGCTACAATTATAAAATACAAATTTTACATTTTATAATACACACAAAGTTTTTTTTTTATTCTTAATTTATTAGGGGCTTTTGTCCGACACGGACACGCCAGCCCCATCGTAACCTAACACACAAAGTTTAGTAGGTACACATTGAAAAAAACACAGACTCAGGGGTTTGAACCACTAGATGGTTCCCAACTACATAGATGGTTCACGCATTCCGTCAGCGTGGAAATGTGGAGCTTTTTTGATTTCCACGGGAACTCTTTAATTTTCCGGATAAATATAGCATGTGTGCTAAATCAGTGTCTTAGCTATTTCCATTCCAAATTTCAGTTAAATCTATAATTCAAACTGCCATACTTCTCACAGGTTAGCCTGCTACCATATTAAACTGCATCTGTGTTTGGGCGGGTAGTTTAATCCACTACAAGTTATCCCTTGATAGCGATCTCACCTGATGGTAAGTGATGATGTAGTCTAAGATGGTTGCAGACTAATCTGTTAGAGGTATGACAGTTGTACCTATAAAACCCATACCCCTAATCGATTTCTACACGGCATCGTACCGGAAGTCGGAACGCTAAATCGCTTGGCGGCACGTCTTTGCCGGTAGGGTGGTAACTAGCCACGGCCTCCAAAGAGGCACTAACAGCAACTCCCAACAGGCAGATTCTCAAGGAATAAGACAATAAAATTAGTAACTACTTTTGAAAACTGCTAAATAAACCTTGTATTTTTCTCCTCACCGTAGGGGTGTTAACTAAGTAATTAAAACTGAAACTTACCCTTAAGTTATATAAGGGTTGATTTATAGTACAACTGGGATCCCCCGCGGCCTTAATATTGCTAATTAAAACATTTCGATAGAATTCCGAGATCGGGCTTTCAAATTCGCCTCGAGTTTACCATAACGTAGTAGGTACCTATACAATCGAATATCCCATTTATTTTATCTTTGAAAATTTTGTTACTGCCCTACGTCGAATGAGATTTAGATCGCAGTGATTTGGAGTAAATTCTATTTTGTGATCGTATTTTCAATCGGAATTTTGTTATTATAAATACCTAGCATAAATCATGCAAATGAATAAGGGACAGACTATTTTGATATTCAGAATATATAATAGCTACATTCTGGATTTAAATATTCTTCAAACGGTTGATCAATAAGTGTTGATATTTTTCAAATTGAAAATTTATTTAGTAACTTTAGTTGATGCCAGCAACTTCGTCCGCGTAGATTTGGGTTAGTTGAGTTTACCGCGCAGGTTAAAAATACCGTGAGAACACTATGATATAATTTGGGATAGTAGCTGTCGCTTTTCAGGCATTTCAATATATTCATGCAAACAATCACGTCGTCCCGTCGCTCCATTGCAGCGTTATTGAAGGACATACAAACAAACTGACAAACAAACAATTTCGCCACAGAATTCTAACTTATTGCTTTCGCCTTAATAACGTTGGTAGGATTTTTGAAACAAAATGAACGAACTTTGAGAAAGTATAACCGGAGCAACCTAAAGAATCAATACCAGAGGAGCAGGACATGCAAGGAGAACTGTTTGAGCGGGTCCTTATTGGCAATTCTTATTCAAATACAACCGGCCGAAGTAATCCGTGACACACTGGGATCCATGCTATCCTATGTTCAGAGATCCGTCAGAGTAACATCACTTACAAATTACAATCTACGCACAAACATGATTGTATTTGTGTGAATATGAATGAATAGTATAAGTGCTTGATGGAACTAAAGTAATTATTACTACGATTTTGTTTATATTTTTTTTAATTCCCGCGGGGACTCCTTAATTTTCTGGGATCGAAAATAGCATAATATGTCCTTGTTATCCCTGGGACACAAACTCGGTATATTGGTGGGAAAAGTGAATTAACTGTGAGAGGACACCCAGGACTAACCTTAAAATGTCCTTGCGTTCTTCGATAGCTGGTTAAAGCACTTCACTGATTCACATAAGAACACCCACCATAAGTAATTGTTTTAATTATTAAATAGATTTATGGTTCGCGTGGGTCGACCCGTGGGTTTTTAAATATAAATTAGGAAAACTATGCACGTAATTAACGTGTGCAAATACAATGCGTAAATAGCGGCGTGAGCGGTCAGCGGAGAACGACAGACGACTGGGTGTTCAAAAAAACACCGGTAGAAAATTGTCCGTTGATGAATTCGCTGTCTCCTTTTGTCCTGGGCAGTGGGAAGGAGACGGGTGAGGGTAATTAGAATTAGGTACATATATTAATGTGTAATTGCGTTCTATGTGTGTGTGTAAACGGCGTGAACATCATCCCCCGGGCTGAAGGGATGCCTTCAGAAAGCGACAAAGTTTGTATAAGCATATAGCGATATTGAAAAAAAGTAATGAAAAGCGGAAGTAAAAATTAAAAACTAACTTAAACTATTGCGGAGTTGCAAAATACTATTATTGGAGCGGCAGAGGGCATAGCCGAACAACAGGTCTAACGTAAGAACCTGTACGCGTTTTTACCCTAGCGGTTCGGACTACTCCGTCTTTACCGGGGTAAACCTCCTGGACTATACCTAAAGGCCAACTCAGAGGTGGCGAATTGTCATCACGAATTATAACAATACAACCAATTGTGATGGGATGAGATGGAGTATTCCACTTTTGTCTGCTTTGGAGAGAGGACAAGTATTCGCGACTCCATCTCTGCCAATATGATTGAACAAGTTTTGTAAGTAACTGGTAGCGATTCAGTCTATTCTGCGGTACCTCG
This sequence comes from Erebia aethiops, assembly GCA_923060345.2. NCBI lineage: Eukaryota > Metazoa > Arthropoda > Insecta > Lepidoptera > Nymphalidae > Erebia > Erebia aethiops. The sequence continues at coordinate 13,528,358 of OV281081.1, read as the reverse complement.
GTAAAGTCTTCAGCAGGTAAGTATTTAAGTGGCGTTATATTTAAAAAATGAGAAGGTGTAAGCGCGGTGGGCTCGGATGGGTCTGAACTCAACACACACAGCGGACGACTGTTCATAATTCCTTCAATTTGGACCAGAACAGTATTTAGCTCCTCATACGTTAAAGTTTGAGTTCCTATTACTTTTGACAGTTGCATTTTTACTGAGCGAATTTGACTCTCCCAAACCCCTCCAAAATGCGCCCCGAAAGGGGGGTTTCTTCGAAATTGAATGCGTAGATCTCCTAAGTGTTGATCTAAAATTTTTTCCTTAGATAAAAGCTCGTGTATTTCGTTTATTTGTCTATTAGCCTTAACAAACGCACCACCCCCGTCACTTACTATCAAAGAAACAGGGCCGCGCCGACTTATAAAACGACGAAATGCGTCCAGAAACAGCTGGGAGCTTAGGTCGGAGACCAGCTCCAAGTGGAGTGCTTTTGTAGTGAGACAAATAAATAGGCACATATAAGCCTTAAGAGACTTAACACCGCGGCGGCGATAAGGAGTAACGTAAAATGGACCTGCGTAGTCCACGCCCGTGTATACGAAACTCTTAACTTCACTAACTCTATAGTGAGGCAGGTCTCCCATTATGGGAAAAGTATTTTTAGGTTTTACTTTAAAACAGCGGTTGCAACTTTGTACGCGTTTGCGAACCATATTACGAGCGGCGATAATCCAATAATTTTGGCGTAACAGTGCGAGTAGTAAAGAAGGACCGGCGTGTGCGTTTTGTCTATGGAAATAGTCCACCATAAGATGTACTATACGATCTTTCGCGGGGAGCACGACTGGATGCATTTGCGAATAGCCTAATTGCGATTGTGACAATCGCCCACCGACGCGTATAATATCATTTGAGTCTGTAAATGCGTTTAGCTTTCGCAGGGCGGGATTGCGTATGTCGAACGAATGTCTCTTTTGTATAAGGCGTAGTATAAACATCTCAGTTGCTTCCAAATCCGAGACAGTAATATCACCGTGTGAATTTAAAATTTTGCTAAAGCGTAGCACATAAACCCACGCGTGTAGGAATTTATTCCAATTTGACATGCGATTAGCGGAATTGTATAAATCGTTATACAAATTTTCGGTATCACAGACTTTGGTGGTTAAGGTGACAAGTTTTTTATGCTCTGGTAACTCATCAACCGCGTGTGGCGTATAAGCGTTTATGGGCCAATCGCAGAACGGCTGCGAGACCCATGAGGGTCCGTGAAACCAAAGCGTGTTATTTATAAGTTGAGCAGGCATAATAGGTCGCGATATTATATCTGCGGGATTTTCCTTTCCAGAAACATGATGCCAGTTTTCAGCTGGAAGGTTAGCGTTTATAGCGGCGATTCTGTTTGCGACAAAGGTTTGAAATCTATGAGGCGGCGCGCGGATCCACGAGAGCGTAATCGTGGAGTCGGAGAATGCGATTATTTCATTAATTGTGACGCGTTCACTAATCGAATCCCTAACAGCAACGATTAAGTTTGATAACAGGAGGCTAGCGCAAAGTTCAAGTCGCGGCAACGATACATTGCACTTAGGTGAGGCCACCCTTGATTTTGCACACAGCAATGTGACTTGACCTTTATCTGTTTCATTAGGGCTGACTCGTAAGTAAATGACAGCACCGTAACATTTCTCGCTGGCGTCAGCGAATCCTATCAGCGAAATATTATGCGATGTTTGTAAAATACCTATATGTCGCGGAATCTGTAACTGTTCTAATAAATGAAGTTCGCGTTGTAACTGCAACCACTGGTCTTCTATACTAGCGGGAACGTCGTCGTCCCAACCTAGGTTTAGTTTCCAGCATTCTTGCACTAATAATTTTAATAAAGCAGTTACAGGGCCTAGTAGTGAAAGCGGATCGAATAATCTCGCGGTTACCGAAAGAATAATGCGTTTCGTACATTTAGTTTCTTTAGGTACGTTTACTTTAAATGTGAAAACATCTTCGTTCGGTTCCCATCGTAAACCTACGATCTTGGTATTCGCGGTAATAGAATTTTCATCAAATTGTACGATATTTGGCGAGCGTAAATCAGAAGGTATCTTTTGCAGTAAATGGGTACTGTTCGAAATCCATTTTGTAAGTTTAAAACCACCAGCACTGAAGAGTTGAACGAGTTCGTTATATAAATTCTTAGCCTCTTCTATAGAAGATACAGAAGAGACGTAATCATCCATATAAAAATGGCGCTCGGCTGCCCAAGCAGCGGCCGGGAAGCGGGCGCGTTCATCTTCAGCGAGCTGTTTCACTACGCGCATAGCTAGGTACGGCGAACTCGACACGCCGAAAGATACGCAGTTAAATTCATAAGTTTCAACGGGATCGCTTGAGTCGAACCTATATAGGATGCGCTGGTAGCGGTGATGATCGCGTGAAAGTTTGACTTGAAAATACATTTTTTCAATGTCGGCGGATAAGGCGATTAAAAATAATCTCAAGTTAATTAATAAATCAAATATGTTAGCCTGCAAGTTAGGTCCCGTGTATAAGATATCATTTAGTGAGCGGTTCGAGTTATCGTAGCTGTTAGTCTTACAGCTTGCGTCTAGAACAACCCTAGTTCGCGAGGAAGTTTTGTCCGGGCGATACACAGCGTGATGCGGAATGTAGTAACACGGACCTGGCTCAGGATTTTTGATTAAGTTTAAATAACCTTTAGTTATGTAATCGGAAATGGTTTCGTTGTAATCTTTGCGTAACTCGGGAATATTGTTCAATTTCTTCTCCAAGTTCAATAAACGGCGTTTAGCTATATCGTATGAACGACCGAGTACGGTAGGGTCAGATTTGAACGGAAGTGAGACAGTATAATGCCCAGTACTGTCGCGTGAAATACTGTTTAAGAAAATGCGTTCACAAGCGGCGTCATCAGGACTCAATTGATTTCTACTAGGCACCGAGTCCAACTCCCAAAAGCGCTGAGTAAGTTCCTCCAAAGTCGGTTCAGTAGTTTTGAAGGAAGCATGGAGGGATTTCTCCTTAGGGAGCGGAGGAGCGAGGCAATGTGCCTTCCCCATTATAACATAGCCGAGTGATGTTTGGACACCGACGGCCGACGAATCAGTGGACGTAACTTTATGATTGCCTAAAAGAAATAGGAATAGCTCGTTGCCAATCAAGCCGTGAATTTCCGCGGGTGTATAATATTTATCATCAGCGAGAGGTAATTTTTTAAAATGATTCAAATGATTTAAATCAACTAAATCATTCGGAATTTTGTCTGTTAGTGTATCGACAACGCGTGCATTCACTGCGTATTTGACGCGGTCGTCAAAGCGTGAGTATATTGTAAAGCGGGCTAGACCTTGAACTTGTTGTTCTGAAAGGCCGAGTCCTTGCACAACTGAAGGCGAGGCATTAATTTTTAAGTTTAAGCGATCACAAAATGATTTTGTGATAATGTGACACATAGAACCACTATCTAATAGTACTCTCATGTTAAAACGTTCGCCTAGATTATTATAAACATGAACTACTGCAGTAGGTAATAAGACTGTTTGATTCGTATTGAATTGCATGCGAGACTGCAATACGTGGTCTGTCAAACAAAGTGTCGACGGCGCGGGCGCAGTAGTGTGCGTGGATTGTGCGATAGGTATTGACTGCGTCGAGCTACGAGCGCTCGCATCAGTGACGTCATTCGGAGTAGACGCCTTGCTATGGGTCGCGGGTTCGATTCCCGCGTGTAATTTTGAGTGATGAGACCCTCCACAATAACATCTTACGCGACTTTTACAGTTTGCAAGGCTGTGAAATCCAATACAATTTATACATAGGTTATTTTTACGGACAAATTGTACTCTAAATTTCGGATCTTGTTCCATAAACTTGTGGCACCTAAAAAGCGGATGAATACTGTCGTCTTTACAGTACGGACATTTAGGTAGGTTTTTACCAGTGGACGACACAAGCGTGGATGTCGCCTTTATAGGTTCTGTATAGTTGTTGTTATTTATATGGAAGGAGCGTGCGGGTACATTATTAATGCGATTTGTTTGCGGCGTAATCTTGGATTTCTGTTTAGAAATATTTAAAGACATAGGACTGCGTAGCGTGTATATTTTGCTTTGTTCTTTTACGAACTGAACTAGCGAATCAAAAGACGGCATTTTTTCACTGCGATGAGCTTGTTCGAATAATGTTACCGTTTCTTTATCTAGTTTAGACAAAGCGAGATGAGTAAAAATAAAATCAGCTAAATCTGTGATTTCGAGGCGTTTTAAAGCGGCTTGTGCGGAACAAAATTGTTCTATAAACAAATCTAAAGAATTTTGCGAGGTAGTTTGACTGCCTTTAAATGATAGAATCTGTTCAAAATACATCGATGCCAAAGTTCTTTTATCTTCGTATTTTTCTTTCAAAGCGTTCCAAATTATATCATAATTAGCGGCTACTGGTTGTATGCCAGAGCAAATTATTAAAGCCTTACCTGACAGCTTACCTAGGAGGTATTGTATTTTTTCAGCGTTTGATAGTTTCGCATTGTTATGAATAAGCGTACTAAAATTCTCGTAAAAAGCTGTCCATTTACTAGGAGTTCCATCGAAACTTCTCAACTCCAAAGCAGGCAATTTTTTAAGTAGGTCTAAATTATGTGATGTATTTTGCGATAATTTGGCTAAAGCGTCAGTTTCTGCGGATTTGACGTGACAATATAACTCGTCAAACGATGCTAATGTATCAAAATTAATAGTGGCCTTTGGATTAGCTCTTAAATTAGTTAAATTAAGCTGATCCGTTACGGATGTGTAATCATTCCGTAAAGTTTCGATAGATTTAATTCTGATCAAAAAATTTTTAAGTATAACATCGTTCTCAAGGTTGCGACTTAAATCGTATAAATTTTGCATTTGCTTATAAAAGCTTTGCTGCTTTGCTTCTAGCATGCGAATTTCGATTTCTAAATCCTTTTTGTCCGTCATTTCTAACGAGATATGTGCGTACGTGACTCAAAGATGGCGACCGTGAGGTGTGGTTTGTAAGTGTGAAAATGCGTGAAATATTGCGGATTAAGCGGTTTAGCGGTATAAATACGTATATAGCGGGATAAAGGAAGGTATCCGTGGGAGAAGGACCAAAAATATGGTGGGAAAAGTGAATTAACTGTGAGAGGACACCCAGGACTAACCTTAAAATGTCCTTGCGTTCTTCGATAGCTGGTTAAAGCACTTCACTGATTCACATAAGAACACCCACCATAAGTAATTGTTTTAATTATTAAATAGATTTATGGTTCGCGTGGGTCGACCCGTGGGTTTTTAAATATAAATTAGGAAAACTATGCACGTAATTAACGTGTGCAAATACAATGCGTAAATAGCGGCGTGAGCGGTCAGCGGAGAACGACAGACGACTGGGTGTTCAAAAAAACACCGGTAGAAAATTGTCCGTTGATGAATTCGCTGTCTCCTTTTGTCCTGGGCAGTGGGAAGGAGACGGGTGAGGGTAATTAGAATTAGGTACATATATTAATGTGTAATTGCGTTCTATGTGTGTGTGTAAACGGCGTGAACATATATATGTCCTAATTTCATTGAAATCGGTTGCAATTATATGGGCCGTATTCATTATTGGTTAGGCTAAATTATGGAATTTCAGATTGATGAAAATCTATTATAGTGTTTTTTTAATAATTTGCATAGTTTTTTTATGTGATTAATTCACTCTTTCTTATTATTCAGAAATGACGAAAAACTGCGAAAAATTGTACAACTTCCAATGCTAACTGATGGGGCTGATTCTGTAGTGCACAATCTCTAAAAACTAAACTAAAATTATAGCATTACAAATATTGCTAACCCTTTCATAATACTTCCTACGGAAAGGGACAGAACTAGATTTAGAGCTGCCATTTTAGTATAGTTTAGAGATTGTGTTATACAGAATCAGCCCCATGATACGTATTTACTAAATCAATAACAGTAAATTTTTATATCGAGTGGATCATAAATCAATCGCGTTACACGGAACCCTTTTTACGGAATCGCATAAATAGCATACACGTGGATTCGCCTTTATTTATAGTGTGGGGCGGTCTGCCTCCATTTCTCTTTGTCCGTATCCGTATCTCAAGATCTGACGGTAAACTGACGCATCTTATCCCGAGGAGGGATAGGTACCAGAGTAGCATAAAGATAAAGTATGTTTACTAACCCGGGCGCGATCTGTGTTCTCCAATCATAAAATTATGTTTTACTAGAGTGAAACAGATGTAATATAAGCATTCTAAAATGTATGATTTAGCTGTTGTTTCTAACTGACGATTACTAATAGTAATTATTCTATAGTTGAGGTATTCATATTCATTCAGACTGCCTCGTTGGTCTAGCGGTTAGCATAGTCGACTGCGGATCACGAGGTCCTGGGTTCGATTCCCGTTCGGGCATAAAAATTGGTATTGGGTTTTTCAATTAAGAAATTCTCAGTGCCAGCCCGGTGTTAGAAGTTGGCAGTGTTTCACCCCTGTGCCTCGGAGAGCTCGTTAAGCCGTCGGTCCCGTTTATTATCACTAACATGATAATAGTCGTTAAAGCCCGCCAACCCGCATTGGAGCAGCGTGGTGGGTCTAAGCTCTAATTCCCTCTCTCCTGAGAGTGGAGTCCCACTCCTGTGCCCAGCAGTGGGACGTTAATAGGCTGTAGTGCCAGGTGGAGGTATTCATTCGTTCATTGGTATCAAAAAGTCGATCTCCTCGCATTATGCATATTATTAGGTACCAATTAGCTGCCACCCGTGGGGCATTTAGAACAATCCGGCCAAATTCCTTGTTTACGGCGAGTCACCTCAGCTCAGCGGTAAAAACTGGTTTGCTAGATCAAATTTTTTCGGTATTTACTATTAAATAACGGTCTTACAAAAAATATCCGATACACTTAAAGATATTGTCTAAAGAATGTGCTAATTTGTTACACGATAGGATGTACTTTACTCGATCAAAAAAAATCTTGAAACAGGCTAAATTAAAAGTTTAAAACGAATTTTTTATTAATAAAATTTTCGACTTTGCTCATCATTTTTATATGGATAAATTCCTCTTGAAGTATTAATGAGAACCTGCTAAAATTTATTTCAAACTGAAGTCCTATATCTATTTAATTCAAATTAATCCCAGAACTTGAACGTTTCCAAGCGGTTTCAGAATATACCGCGCTGCCCGCTTCCCCGCCAGTCTCTACGAGAAATGTACCGCGAGACGCGCGGGCGGCACCCCACACCTCACCTCCTAAAATCTTGCAGGTGACTCGCCTTAAGAAAGCCTTTTCTTCTCGGAATTCTGTGCAAAATATATGTAGGTTTGAATTAGCGTTTTGTCTGGGCGTTGACGAGTCAGTTAGTCAGTCAGTCAGTCAGTGAGTGAGTAGGTAAGGACTTTTTAAAATTTTTCAGTGATATCTTTCTCTGTACAGTGACAATACACTTGCTGCATGAATACAGAGTCTGAATTCGATAATTCCAATGATTTTCGGGATTTTATCGCGTTATTGTTTTGAGTATTGAAACATGAGAAGTGGTTTTTGATGAGTTTTGAACGGAATTATCTGTACCCTTAGTACGAGTTTGTGAGGTTGTACATGTCGATTAAAGAGTTTGTCCTTCGAAACTCAAGTTAGAGAAAAATGGTTCTATAGTTCCTTGTTTTCAAATCGTTTAAGTACTATAGATTTTTAATCGCTTGTGGCGATGATAGTACCTGGATTAATGGACGAACTGTAACTTACACACAAATGCCCGTAGGAGACCTCATGTTTACGAAATCATATAGGTTAGTATGTGTGAAATCAAAGTAGCGAAACAACTACGCTGAGCTACGTTTCGATGCGTTAAATGTCACGGAATTGTGTACCGAACCGAAATGATTCCGATTAGATAGTCATTCAAATCTCTGCCTCACACTTTTTCGCCTCTGCTTTGCATGTTATACAACTGACAAGTCATGCAATGCAATGTCAGGCATGTCAGGAATTGCATCGGTTTTTCAGCGCAGGTGAGGTGAGGTATAAGCTATCAAGTTTAGGTGAATTTACTCAAACTCGATCCTCGAAATCGATCAACGTTGTTGAGATGTGGAAAACTGTTACTAAGACAGGGCTTCATCACTACTCGAGACTGGAGGGTCATTAGGAGGGTCCGCGGCGGCGTAACATCTCTGTATTTCACTGGGACTTACTTATCGAGAAAAGAGCGCCACGATTTTTCCCGAATCGCATTTTCAAGCTAATGACTGTTTATTGCATTTTCTTCGATTTATACTTGACTTAGCCTGAGAGGGATTTGTGGAGGATTAAGCGAGTCCTTTGTTTGATCTTTTCATCTGTTTCCATCGATATATATGTACTAGATGGGCCCTTTCATAGAAAAGAGTTGGGCGTCAGACTTGTAGGGTGTGCCCCTCACCTGTATAACACTGTCCTTGCCCCGCCATAGGGCGCTTTTCAGACTATATGGCGTTAGTAAAATAAGTTCACATTCTTTGTTTTACAGGGCCCGTCTAGTAACTTGATGTCGTTGTCTGTTACTAGTATGTATTGGATCCAAATTAAAGTTAGATTTGCGAACATTAGGGTTGCCGGTATAACACCCCTCATGCGTCGAGGGTTATCTAAAATAGAATCAAAATGGAATATTGAGATTGTTCCGTGTACCTGTAGCCATATGAATGCATCCGATAAGACCTGCCTACTTAATAACTTACGTACCTTGGATTTAGAAGCGGGTATTTAAAATTTTTTTTGATAATATAATTTTCAGAAACAGTTTCAACGTGCATATTATAGACCTTTTCGAGAGAATTAATTAATTAGTTGTCACACTAAGTGTACATAATAATAAGAATATTTAAACAAAGTAAAATATATTACAAAAAAATAAAAACTAATAGGTAGGTACCTATTACATTTCGCACAAAAATTTTACACCGTCCAAATGATCATTCAGGGGCAGGCGCCCAAGACGATGTTACACTGGTCTAAAGTCTTATACTCGTAATTTATATATTTTAGTTATAAAAACAGTCGGAAACACGTCTAGGCTCCTCCTGAAAACCAGCGCTGCAGCTTGCTGCGGCTTTGTGCTGAGCGAGGAGCCTTATTTGTTCACGAACTAAGCAAAAGCTGGCAACGCATTGGCGATTCCTCTGCTACTGCAAATGTTCATGGGCGGCGGTAATAACTTAACATCAGGTGTCCCGCCTGCTCTTTTGCTTGCTATTTATATTAAAAAAAAAAACACATTGCAGCTATGCGTTGTGCCTTAATTTAATGGACCCTTCCCTTGCAATAAAAGCAAATGTGCCTCAACTTATATGAGACAGAAAGAAATAAGTATCGGGATAGAGTATCCATCCCCCGAGGACAGCCGTCCCGCTATTTATTCGGATAGTGAGGGATAATGTATCGGATGGCATTTAATCTTCCCCCGGGAACCTCTTATCTCGAGATATATAGCATCTCTTAGATACGTTCTAGACGTAAACCTTGACGTATGTATTCTAACAAATCCTCTAAAAAAAGAAAATAAGTAGGTAAGTGACTCTTTCTGGTACTGAAATAAAACATTTCATTTCGTTTAATTACTATTTTTATTAACCAACTACAAAAAAGAGGGGTTCTCAATTAGACGCGTATTTTTAGTTTTTGGAGTTTACCTCCTTTAGAATCGATTTTCATATAATATAAGCACGAGGTATGATATGGTGAGTAAAATCAAAACCGTTACGTTATTGACTTCATGTTTCCATGGTAACAACCTAATGTATTTTGATGAATATAAGTTATATAACTAATATAAATAAATGTATCAAGCATGCTTTCAGTCATATAAAAAATGCGTTCATTTACCCTCATTTACTAATCTATATATTTTATAATCGTTCGTAAAGAGTGTTTCACCAGTCGTGCGTCGGAGCTGAAACACAAATTTTTTTTGAAGTGTCAAAAGAGCATAAAAATAGTTTTATTTGTTATCAAAACAGACTCTGTACTACCTGGATTTGCTTTGTAGTTTGAACTCCTTGTTAACATTATTATTGCTATAAATATAAATAATATGAAAACATGCGTGTCAATGGAAAATGAAACTGAAAACGTTCGCTTTTCTGTTGGCACATCTAAGGCTTCTTTGTGCAGTCAAACAAAATATGCGCGAGGGGATATTGCTTCGAGTCCCTTTGAATGGAAACTTTCATAATATTTTTACAAGTTTTAGCTGAATGATTTTCTTTCTTGCAAGATTTTCTCGTGCTTTAATGTAGTCATTATTAGGAAAATAGTCGGGCATTTTCCGACAAAACTAGTGAGTTACAAGCTGTAATATATTTATAGTTATTTTTAGGTTTGTTGTTGTATTGCGTTTGTCTTAACTCAAACTCAGGCAAGTCTTTGACTTTTTTTTTCTTGACTATCAGTTCGTAAAATATATTATACTGAGAAGAGCCGGCAATAAACTCAGCAGTTGCAGCAGTTAGTAACAGGTAAAGCCGGTAAATATCCTTTTGACATAAATTCTCGTCTGAAATAAAAAAAATATGGGGCTAACGTGCCTTTCGCCCAAAATGCGAGGCGTTCCGCCAAGAACATATTTCACGACAGGAGAGTTACGTGAGCAGCCCCTGCTCCGAAATTGTTGCTACAAACTGCATTTCGTTTATGCATTCCTGGTACATTTCCTGCATATTTATATTTACTTGAACATGAGCTTTTGTGCTCTCCAAAGGCACGGGGTGTTAAATTTTTATAAATTGGTCACCCAGTTAATAGTTAGTGTTCTGTGGCCGCACTATGACTTTGATTTAGAAAAAGTTTTTGATTTTTCGCGCGCCTTCGTCCGTGTGGATCTTAAGGTAGATACTCCATCGCACTTAGTAGAGAGTCAGTGATTTTGAGTAGTACGTCGTGTAGAGGCGATATTTAAACTTTCCTCCACATTGACTTTTCAACTCTTAGACTAAAGCACATTGACTAGGAGCTTGAGACTGACCTTTTAAGTGTATTTTGTTTTCTAGTAACCAAAGCATGAAAAAAAAATCTAATGCAAGACTTCTCTTGTGTACGTACATTGTATGGGGTACTTTTTATTGGCGCGCCGTTTCTATTAGAAAATTGGACGCTCAGGAAAATAAAAGGGGTAGGTAAAGAGCAGCTTATGATTAATATTTAATGGGTGCCCTTACCCCTTATTTATATTTATGTTAATAACACAAAATGTTAACACAAAACATTAACCCACCTACTATGTCTACATGACCCCAGAAAAACATAATCTTCTACCAATTTGTAATACAAAAACATCTGAACATAATAACACCGATATTATACATCGGTATAACCTCCAAATCCCAAATAACGCTAGAAAACTTATTTCACCAACCCAAAGCCCCGGGAATCTCTTGTAAAGGATCCTTTACCCCGGTATCGTATCAATAAATCTGCATACGCTTCCTTTTTGCGAGCCCGAAAACTTGTATTTCCTTTAGTTAGTTTCGATTTATTTGACATTCCTCTATGCTTTATGTAAAGAATATTGAAATATTATAATATCGAATATTGAAATTATTGCAAAATGGACGACGACACTGGAAAGGGACTGGCCTCTAAGATACGAATTTTCCTAAGGATTCCAACGTTTTGTATACTGAGTTTATTTAAGAAAGATTTGTAATATCTCAATTCTCAAAAAAAAAAGGGATTTTGATTCATATACAAGTTACGTTAGGCCTTGACTGCAATCTCATCTGGAAAGTAAGTGATGACGCAGTCTAAGATGATAGAGGGCTAATCTAGTAAGGGCCGATTACCCCTAATCGGTTTCTACACGGCATTGTACCGCAACGCTATTGCTTGGCGGTACGTCTTCACCGGTCACCCACTATAACAGAGAATCAATCATTCAATATTTACTTATTCAAATTAGGTACACTGTAAAATTTTTGACGTACTATCCCTTAAATATATAAAAGGAAAAGATAACTGACTGACTGACTGATCTATCAACGCACATCTCATACATTTTAATATTACATGTACGCCCCGTCCTCACTACACCTGTCACTGCCACCAGCCGGCAGTCCTCAGATTATAGGTAGCGCCGACCGCAATCGCGCTTTTTTCCCTCGCACGGATTATTTCTATGATATCTCATAAGATATTCATCTAAATTAAATGGTGTAAAGGATAGTTTTTATCTTAATTATATACTTGAGATGACAAATATATTTATTTTGATAAGGATTAATACTACATCGGTAAAAACACCTTCGCAAGTAAAGCATTAGTTTAGACTAAATTTGAAAATCATAAAAATGGTTATTCTGAGTCAACCTTAAAAGATAGATAAATATGCTATCGCGGACTTTTTTTTAGAACTTTTTGAGAGGAACAATTCCACCATACATTATTTTCGTGTAACTTTAACTATGTGCTTAGCGCACGCCACGTAAGCTCTCAGGAGAGATGATTTTTTCCGACGTGTGTAGTTCACATAATTACAATTTTCGTAAAGATCTCTAATTTTTTTGAAAATAATATATAGCCTATGTTACTCGCTGATAATTTAGCTTTCTGTGATTTTTTTTAAAAAATCGGTCGAGTATTTTTTGAGTTTATCCATTACCACAGAATAATAACTAGTACCATTACAAACAAACAAATCTTTCCTCTTTGTAATATTAGTTTAGATAAAATGTGGTCGGTATGATCACAGTAAACAGATGCAACCAGTATGGAAATTACCTAGAAACGTTCGAAAACTTTCACAAACGTGCGCATCGACGAGACCCCAAGCGCTATTCGCAGTGCCGTCAGTAGTGAGTGCCGCGTCATCGCATGTTCGATGCGCACGTTCGTGTGAGTGAGCTGTTTCGAAAGTTTCTAGTTAGTTTCCATACTGGTTGTATCTGTTTACTGTGGTGTGGTGATGGTGTAGTAACGTATGTGTGGTGTCTGTCATCGCAGGCGGTGGTGCTGCCGCCGCTCGCGCGCTGGCCCTACGAGAGCGGCTTCACATTCACCACGTGGTTCCGGCTCGACCCCATCAACTCCGTCAACATCGAGCGCGAGAAGCCCTACCTATACTGGTAATTACTGGTTTATGATAACTATGTCTGTTTTTACTTTAGTGTGAATCAAGTGTATAATATACTAGATGATGCCCGCGAATTCGTCCGGGTGGATTGAGTTTTTTCAATTCCCGCGGGAACTCCTTAATTTTCCGGGATAATCGTTCCGCGGGATACAACATATCCCTGTATCAAATTTCATCAAAATCGGTTGAACAGGTGGGCCGTCAAAGCGTAGCAGACAAGCGGACACTTTTGCATTTATAATATTAGTATGGATTATAAATGCGAAAGTTTGGATGGATGAGTGTGAAAGTTTGGATGGATATCCAAACTTTCGCATATTCATCGAATCGAGTATGGATGGATGGATGTTTGTTACTCAATCTCGCCCGAACGGCTAAACGGATCTGGCTGAAATTTTGCGCAGATATAGATAACAGTCTGAAATAACATATTATAGGCTACTTTTATCTCGGAGAATTAAAGAGTTCCCGCGGGTACCAAAAACCTCAATCCACGCGGACGAAGTCGCGGGCATCAGCTGTTCAATAATATTCTCTTCACAAAAGTTCTGAAATTTTAACGTTAATTAATTAATTATTAATTTATTTAAAAATAAGTACTATACTGTGTTGATTTTATTTTTGTGCGATAGAAGTCGCCTCTTCGCCGTAGGCCTCCCCCAATTGTCCCAATTCGTCCCCAATCCCTTGCTTGAAGATTGTTGGTTTTAGGTTTGTTTGAAGATTGTTCAATATGGAAAATCTTAGAACTCTTTCGGAATCATGCTATTAAAACGTATACTCAAACCCATGAAGGATTTCTACATCTAGGGGGACAATATGACGCTATTAGTAGCTTTGAATAGCACTATAGTATTTTAGTTTTATAGACAATATTAAAACAGCAACTACAGCACGGCATTAAGACGAAGTATCTATTATATTGGATAACTATAGAAATGAACCTAATTATTTTGAGAATAGAGCACAATATTGCACTCAAAGCGTGTATAAAGCGGTTAACGAAGATGAACGTTAACTCAAGAGAGCTTTTAGCTAAAAGTATTGTTGGTAACGTTGATGAATAGCGGGATAAGTTGATGCTGAGAGCGTGTATTAATAATTTAAATGAAATACGCGCATCTTTAAGCTTCGTATGCAGGTTTTATTTAAAAATACTTAAAAGTAACCTCTCAATTGAGAATCAAACGAACTTACCTTGTGATGTTTGATATCTAATTATACGAGCGTCTTGACCGAAGATGATTACAGTTTACATGCAGCAGTACGCCAGATTATGCTGTCCTAATCACACTTTTAGAGTTATTTTTCCAATATAATACTTTATTTTATTTTATTTTTATAAATTAGTCGCTTTTTTGACTTCAGACTACGTCCCACCACTATAATTTCTCCCCGCCATATTGAATCCTGTCTTGTTTCATTTTTTAGAGCCTTATTTTTTCGATAGGTCTAGGGATTTTGACAAAAACAGGGTGGGTGGGTTTGTAATCATCTTCGGTCAAGACGCTCGTATAATTAGATATCAAACATCACAAGGTAAGTTCGTTTGATTCTCAATTATACTTCGCATCTCTCCCGAAGATGATTACAGTTTACATGCAGATGTTTAGAGCATCGAAAAAATACAACAATATTACAACACGATCATCATTATTTATTACCTGATCGTTATGAATCATTGTATACAATAGTTATTAAAAATATAAATGAACTTTATATATAACTGGGAAAAAGAAAATTATAGTAAACATTTACATTTTTGATCAAACAGAAATCAACGTTACTTATACATATTAATAATTAATTAATACAATTAGGTAGATATTTATTCAATAATACTGTTTCGAAATAGTGTGTCTGCAAATTCAATTTGACCTGGTTTTAATACTTCTTTATTGTAATATTTTAGAAATACATTTGAAGATTCAGTCCAGCCTGCTGCTTTTCGGATAATTTCGAGATTAACACCTGCCCTGTGAGCAGCTGATGTTGACGCGTGTCGCGTGCTGTGTGCGCCGAAAAATGATATGTCTATGCCACTTTTTTCTAGGATGGACTTAACCCAATGAGATAAGGTCTGGGACCCTACCTGTTTGTGTGGTTTTTGATAACTTATGAACAAAAAATCACCTTGTGCACGTAATGAATTAGTCCTTTCCAAATAATTTTTGAGACACAAGGCTGGACAAATTTGAGGTTTTTCTTGAATATATGGTAAAACAATGATTGGCTGAAAGACATTTGGCCTTGAGGTTTTTACGAGATTATCTATTTTTATTTTAATTTTATCGGGTTCCAATGAAATATTTTGAACTTTTATAAAACTAAGCGTCTGCATTCTTTGTGCAGATGCTAATGCCAAAAGTGTTATAGTTTTTTGAGACAGGTCTTTTAGTGAGATCAGATCGTTGGGGTAAGAGGTATGTAGATAATTTAAAACTAAATTTGGGTCCCAAGTGGTATCATATTTCGGCGCTGGGGGTTTTGTACGGTAAACGCCTTTAAAAAACCTTTTTACGGTGTCATGACATGTAATTTCCTGGCCTAATAGAGTAGATAGTGCAGAACGATAGGTATTTAATGTACTATAACCAGCACCTGAATTAAATTTTTCTGTCAAAAATTCAATCAGCTGTGTATTATTTGAATCACAATAATTATAACCTTTGTTCTTACAAAATTTCCACCATGACTTTAAAGAAAAGTTATATTGATTTATAGTACTATTAGAGAAAGAGGCCATTACTATGTCGAGTGACGCGTTAGGGACTCCGCGTCTCAGGAGCGACTGCCTGATAATTTCCCTGCCATCAGGGTCAGATCCGCATGGAGAGGATGATGCTCCCTGGAAGGACAGATTAGTAGGTTTTTATCAGGCTGAAAATATAATATTTCAGAAACCAGCAGGTTGGTCCATATCGGATACCAGGGTTGAGTGGGCCAGTATGGAAGTACCACAACGCCCTCTGCCTTATCGCTTTTAATTTTGTGTAAAACTTTAGAGATAAGGCTAAACGGTGGAAAGGCATAGAAAAATATGGTTTTCCATTTGAACGTAAATGCATCAACAATTTCAGAATTTGGGTCTAATTTCCATGAAGCGTATCTCTGACATTTGTTATTTTGATTACTAGCAAATAAATCAAATTCAGGTATGCCGAAATAATCTTTTATTTGACGATACGCGTAGTCAGCCAGTTCCCATTCAGTGTCCGTATTAAACTTTTGACGAGATTCAAAATCTGCGACTACGTTCATATTTGATTGGATGTATGACGCAAAAATATGTAAATTTCGATTTTCGCACCATTGCCATATGTCACGTGCAATTTTATTTAGATGTGTGAATTGTATTCCACCCATTTTATTTATATAGGCGATAGCTGTGGTATTGTCTATTCGTAATAAGATATTGCAGTTTTTAAGTCGTGACGCAAAAACTTTGAGGCTATAAAAGGCTGCAAGTAGCTCAAGAGTATTTATGTGCAATGCTAGTTGCAAATGATCCCAGTGGCCGCGAGCTGTCTCGTCGTTACAAGCTGCACCCCAGCCCGAACGCGATGCGTCACTGTACACTACTAGTGAATATTCTTCATATTGAAATGAACAACTTGCAGAATCAATGTGATCCCTCCACCATATGAAATCATTTTTTAAATGTACCGATAAGTTCATATATTTATTGTAGTTTTCGGAATAGTTAAGTGCCAAGAACTTTTCTCTTTCGAACATTTTAGTATAGACCCACCCGTAGTCGACAGCCGGGCATGCCGATGTTAACAAACCAACATAACTAGCTAATTTCCTGATCGTACATCTTTTTGTATTTAGTAATTCGATTGTAAATAACTTTATACGTTTTTTCTTATTTTCTGGTAAAGTTAAGCACATTTTAGACGAATCAAAGAGAAAGCCCAGAAATAAACATCTTGTTTGTGGGCAAATTTGACTTTTTTCATCGTTGATTAAGAAACCTAATTTTAAAAGTAAATTCTTGGTTGTTTCTACATTATCTACACAGCTGTTAAACGAATTTCCGATGCACAGGAAATCGTCAAGAAAATTTACTGATAAATATCCTGATGAACGTAAATAGTGAAGGACCGGTTTTAATAATTTTGTATAAACATATGGCGCAGTGCAAAGTCCAAACGGTAAAACGTTGAATTCAAAAATATTATTGTTCCATTTAAACCGAAGATATCTTCTATCACTTTCAGCAACTGGTAATAAAAAGTATGCATCTTTTAGGTCTAAGGTGGCCATAAAACAATCTTTATCAATCAATTTTAATGCGGTACGATGGTCTTCCATTTTGAAGTGATTGACACGAATAAATTTATTTAATTTTTTTAAATTCAAAATAAAACGATATTTTCCGTTAGGCTTAGGAACTGCAAAGATTGGTGATATGAATTGTTTTTCGGACGGAATACAAGTCGATATGTAATTTGATTCTAATAATTCTGTAATGCAATCATTTATTATGTCTATTTCTTTGGGAGAATACGACCTACTTTTGACATCCATTTGACATGGAGCACTAGTAAAGGGAATTTTATAACCTTTAATCCAAGACAAGATAGTTTTATCATTGGTAATATTAAGCCACTCGTGAAAAAAATACTGGAGTCTGCCAGCGATAGGTAAATGTATATCTGTATTATGTACCTGTGGCGAAGCAGCTAGCGGCGTCGTTGTTGTGCGTACGACCTCGAGCGGTGATTCGTCGTCGGAATTGGCGCTCGGCGGTGATTGCGCGGCACTTGTGCTGACGTTCGAGGCGGCGGCGGCGGCAGCGGTGGTTGCCGATACTGACCCGGGTACACTCGCGTCTCGGCGGCTGGTGCCCGCGGTGCCCCCCGTGCGTTTAAAGCTCCCGGATTTCGAGTCGAAGTGCTCGCCTGTGACCTGAACTGGTTAGGTTTCAACTCTGAAGCGGAGGTTGAAATAGCCTTTGATGATTTTAGGTGCTCAGATAGATTAGAGCCAAACAAATGGGTATCTATTTTCGTATTTTTTAATATATCTCGCTTTTGTTTGCTAATGCAATTAACGATAGCATATCGCCTCGAGAGAGATTCTCTGTAATGGGTGTCGCATAGCAACCGCCCTGCGTCACTCAGCATTTTTATAATTTCTTGAGGAACAGTATCTTTATGTTTCAGACTCAAGCCAAGTGCTTTGCCGATTGCTGAGAGACAATTTGATATTTGATTTTGTTTTTGTTCGCTATATAAATCCCTCTTGACGTTAATCTCCGATAATGCCGATTTTGTCTCGGGATTTAGAATGGGTGCTTTCATATATGCACAATTTTCAGCAGGTAAATATTTTTTTAGAAGATCTATCTTTTCTTCTTTAAGCAATCCGTTAGTTAAAATATGTTTCCATCGTGTGGCCAAATCTTTGTGTATGTTTTCTCCGAAAGGCTTGTCTTGGGTTGGGTCTGAGCCCAATAGCTGTAAAATCTCTGGATCTAATTCGTCATTCTCGTCAGTGATCTGTTCTCCTATCAATGTCTCAGCTGGAATCTCGTCTGTAAAGCCGTACCGTTATGTAAGTATTTAGTTAATTTTTGCTCTTACAGGGAAATCTCACACACGCTATGCGTCGGAGGGCCTAGTTAAACTAGGTAGTTCTAGTTTTTGTTTGGGCGTGTGACTCGGACGACACAAAAATACGTAATGAAACAAGACAGGATTCAATATGGCGGGGAGAAATTATAGTGGTGGGACGTAGTCTGAAGTCAAAAAAGCGACTAATTTATAAAAATAAAATAAAATAAAGTATTATATTGGAAAAATAACTCTAAAAGTGTGATTAGGACAGCATAATCTGGCGTACTGCTGCATGTAAACTGTAATCATCTTCGGGAGAGATGCGAAGTATAATTTAATTACTTCTCTAAGAACATATAAGGTTTGTTCTGAAACTTTTAAAAAACTTAATTTTCTAAAAATAATGTATTCTTAGAGCAACCAATTAAAATATTTTTATTTTTTATGAAAAAAAAAATATTATTACATACTCAAAATTTTTTAAAGTTTGATAAGACCGCCTTTGCATACTGTATACAATACATTGAAGTTATAATGTCTTCCTTATTTCCATGTGCTTGTGTGCAATAAAGATTTAAATAAATAAATAAAGTTTTTTAACAAAAGTTCTTCATTTACGTGTAGTATTTGTGTACATATTATTATCCTAATGTGGGTACTTTAATAATGAATGGCATTGACCGTAGTACTTGTCATTATACGCTTAGTCTGGAAAACGTCGTTTCATTGCTAAAACCTTATGCTGGCGACGAGGATGGGATACAAAAGCAAGAGGTTTTATGTACTTTTATTTAAACACAAAAAATATTACATTTCGACTAGTTCTACCAGGGTTGCAGCAGTATGCTTATCTGGCTTTGTGCCGATGGACAGAAGTGTGCTCTGGCATTAATTAACTAAATGCATTCGACGCCAGACCGTTCCGTTACGATTCACTTTGCAGGGGATGCCTATATTGGAATAGGGAGTGATTTGCAAATAGATTCACGCTCGAAATGTTACATACAGTATTAACTGATCGTGTTGGAATTCATGGCTGGTTCAAATGCTTGATGTTTATTATTGCCTGGTATCTACCTACTTTGTTTTGGTAATTTCTGTTAGACTGGAGGTTAGACTTAGGTAAGCGTTTATTTGCTTATCTCTAACTTATGTTAGAGACTTTCGGTTCCTATTAAACTTTATACCTCACTAAGTCTTAATTGCATCTATTTATTTTTAATTTATGGACAGTTGAATTCTTCTTTTTAATGGTGAAACTGCTAACTTTCATGCCGGCTCTTGTCAGTAGAATGTGTGGTGGTAGAGTACATATTACCATAAGTGACACAAATATATGTGACAAACATTAAATAAATATTTCATTCGTTTGTCAAATAAATATTTCCATGTAAATTGAGTATCTAAGTAGTAAGTACTTATTACATGGATAATCCGTTAAAAACACTAGTTATTATTTACTATGTTTCTGTTTTTTTACGCAAACAATGTTAACAGTTATCTTTAGCTTCAGCGACAGTGTCTTTGACTACCGACATTGGCGTAACTACTTAACAGATACTGTTTGAAGCCAGGGTAAACATTTAGGTAGTTAGGTACATTTACTGGCAATTGGCATGTCATGATAATATGAGCATTATTGAGTTATTACAGCTAGGATAAGCAGTGTTTATATGCATCTAAGATCTGCACACCACTTTCTGCAGAACATAAATGCGGTCTTTTTCTGTAGGTTGGATAGGCACTAGCTAGCCTAACTAGTGTGATTTTCGATTTCAGTGAAATATTGTTGACTGATCAAATAAACAAAACACGGCTTTAAATTATCCATTAGCCAGCCATTGCATGGAAAGCTAAACCGATCAGTGGCTGTTTAGTATGCAATGAATTCCAAATAGCACATCTCTCAATAAATTATCCACATTCATCAGTAAATGTGGTTGGTTCAAATTGAGCGTTCGATGAAAATTATAAAATGATCTATCGAAACTTTTTAATAGTTGTGCTCATGTTGTGCTGTATAAAACTTTGTTGGCTTTGGTCCCGTTACCCGTACCCAAAGGCTCCGCTATAATATGCACGTATGTCTGTCCATCCTTTCCTCAATCACAGGAATCACTAGCTGCAGCGGTTTTAAGTAGTCATATAAATTTTCACAGATTTCATTTTCACAGTGTCAGTATGGCAAGGTATCATGACATAAAAATATGGATAGAGGAGTCCTCATATCAAATACCACGAAAAAAGTTGTCATTTACAGTGTGGACCCTGAAATATGATAACATAATTTTGCATAATTGCGTTTAAACAAACTGTCATTTTAATTTTAAAATGCTTGGTTCCCGTGGGAATTTTAAAATTCCGGCAAATTTCAATAAATTATTCCTTGTCTTGAACGGAAACCTATGTGCGAAATTTCAGCTTACTGAGTCCAAGAAGAAGAATATAGAAAAGGAAAAGGTGACGAACTGACTGATTTATCAATACACAGCACAAACTACTGGACGAATCGGGCTGAAAGGCTAACAGATAGCTATTATGACGTAGACTCATCCGCTAAGAGTGGATATTGGAAAATTCAACCCCTAGGGGGTAAAATATGGCTTTGAAGTTTATGTAGTCGTCACAGACATTATAAACTGACTTTAAAAAGTTGCCATATTTATTTCAAAAAGTAAAGTGAAAGTACCAACTTCAATTTTCCTCTCTAAAAGAGATTGCAGCACTCGACCTGTCTAGTACCGAGCAGGATCGCGCTAAACTTACACTGTATTTCTGTACATGCGATAACGTAGCTACGTGATTCAACTGTAAAAGGGTCTTAACGTCTTCGTGTAGCAAAGTATAGGGGGATTTTTCATCAAGACGTTCTCTGAAACTTGTTCGCGATAAGATTGAAGTGAGGTTTAAGAAAGTCAGTTTTTGTAAGAAGACTGCAATATACAATTTCATTATAGGCATAAGACTTGTACAAAATTTCTCTCAATGGCATAGAAACATCTTATTAACCGACTTCCAAAAAAGGAGGAGGTTCTCAATTCGGCGCGTATGTTTTTTTATTAACCGACTTCCAAAAAAGGTTCTCAATTAGGCGCGTATCTTTTTTTTTTTTAATGTATGTCGGTGCATATCTCCTTGTTTTCTGAACCGATTTGAAAATTTTTCTTTTCAGTGGTTAGAGGAAGCTCCTGAGGTGGTTCCATAAAAAAATCTGACTCCAAATCCTCAATCCTGATGCTGTAGGTGTACCGTACTACATGAAATCCTCAAAACTAGGGAGTTAAGAAATTTTATGTATCAAGTCACGTATATACGATTCAACTCTGAGTCCCAACTCCTCAACCCTGATGCTGCAGGTTACAGAACTCCTTAAAAATAGCGATTTAGGATTTTTTTGTGATGAAGTCATATTATAGGTGTCAAGTAACGTCTTCATACTTAAACTCAAGTCCCAACTCCTCAATTCTGATGCTGCAGGGTACTGCATTCTTAAGCTGTGGGCATTTAGAGTACACTAATAAGTTAAAAATAAAAATTCTTTCCAAAAAACCGACTTCTAAAGCCACTGTAATGTAAAAAAATAATTTTGATTTCTACACACTATGTTGAAGTCGGGCGAGTATACAAAGATAGGCAAAGTTGACGTGTCAGGCTCACCCGACTTCAACATAGTGTGTAGAAATCAAAAAAAAATTTTACTTTACAGTGGCTTTGGAAGTTGGTTTTTGGAAAGATTTTTTTGTTAAATCATCAGCTTCATCAACTCTTAATGTAACGATAGATATTCGTAATTAAGGCGTGATAATAAAGGTTAATTATTTAATAGATACTATAATGAATAAGCGTGAATTTAGGGGAAAAAACCATGAGAAATCTTTGATTTTCTGGAGATAAAAATCATCCCTATCTCTGTACCAAATTTCCTCCAAATCGGTTAATTAGACGGGCCGACAAAAGGCATACAGACACACTATCTCATTTATATTTCACACTATGCATTAATCAAGATTCATATGAATCTTTCTATGAATATTGTTTCGCAATTTACTTTGATCTGGTATCCACGTTGTTTTCTTAACATTCAGGGATATGGCTCTCCTTTGATATGATAATATTATAACTGTTGGATAAGATAAACTTTTGGTTGGGTCGGAGTTGATTTAACGAGTTTAGTTTAATCGAACTGGTGGTAGAGTCCCAGGACGAGGTATAGGTGATACAATCATCAACAACCTCCTCTCAGAATGAGATGGGTAAGGCCATAGTCTACCACGCTGGCCTGTCATATCAAATGGCACAAGCTGTCCCAAATTAAATTAATATTTAATTTCATTTAAACGTGAGAAAATTACAGAAGATAAATTACAGTTATAGAAGTTTAACGACCTCCGTGGCGCAGTGTTGAGCGCTGTTGTCTTAACGTGCGGAGGTCGCGGGTTCGATCCCCGGCAGGGTCAATTTTGAGAATTTATAATTTCTGAATTTTCACTGGTCTGGCCGCCAAGCTATGTAGCGTTCCGGTACGATGCCGTGTAGAAACCTAATAGGCGTATGGGTTTAATATAACTGCCATGCCCCTAACAGGTTCGCCAGCTATAATCTTAGACTGCATCGTCACTTAAAATCAGGTGAGATCGCACTCAAGGGCTAACTTTTTGAATTTAAAAAATTGGTAGTCATAGGGACTGCCGATAGAAGTGAAAACGAAACTTCTTTTTAATTTTTTTTTTAATTTTAATTAAAATATTAACCTTAAAACTAAGGCATTAAAGTTTAATTTCGGATGGCATATTTATATGTTCGCGAGCATGTCTCTGTTCGCGAGCATGTCGGTCACGGTCACGCGAATCTAATTATTTACCCCCTACCAAAAAGTGCTCAACGCGCCTAAAGAAGTTTTCACTTCAAAAAAAATATTGTACTATCTTGTTTTGTGGCAGCTTCAAGACGAGTAAAGGCGTGGGGTACACCGCACACTTCGTGGGCAATTGCCTCGTGCTGACTTCCATGAAGGTGCGCGGGAAGGGCTTCCAGCACTGCGTTAAATACGAGTTCCAGCCCAGACGGTGAGTCTGTGTACCTATGACCGACGGAGCTTATGCCCATCACAGAGATTAGCCATGTAAGGGTCTCCCCACATCCGAGAGCCGGCTCGACGTTGCATAAAGCTTTTTCTGACCGGCTCAAACCGGTTCCGTGTCGTTAGATGTGGGGAGACCCTAACGCGTATTCATTAGTAACATATTTGAGTATGATTTAAGTAAAACACGAATGGCGTTAAGCTCAAGACTGGTTTATTGTGACAAGACATTTGTTGCGGTAGTATTTAATTTTCTAGTACCCTCAATACATCACAAATAGAATGAAATCTTAGGCATAGATATGGATATACAAATTCGTGGCTTTTGCTTTTCTAAATTTGTGCTACGTGTCAACACGACGCGACTGTATCAAACAACATCTAATCCTTCTCGTGGTCTACGTTTTCGCGTAGATTCCTAAGTTTTCATTTTCTATGGAGTCGTATCGCGTCGTTTTGCATCGCGTCGCTGTCATCACTCATCTAGGACAACGGGTTACCCGATTATCGGTATAGTTCTTGCAATTCATGAGTACGCGTGGCTCATGATTGTGTTAAAGTCCTATCTGTTCACATTTGTATTCGTGTCAAAGTGTGCGTGTACGTGATTGCGCTTATTCGTTTACTTTCTCACTATACTGCTATTCGAGCAGAGAGTAACTATACAGCTCAATGAAATAGGCATTAAACACTCCTTAACAACAGTCAGCAGTTCTAGACTAGCGGTTCTAGACCTGGTTAACTTTTTTGTCTGCTATTTGCATTGAAATAGAATGAGTAAACTAAAATTCTACATCAATGGCTGTTTGGGTTCGCAATTGGGTATTTGACTACTAGTGAAATAAATTATTTTATAGTGATTATTAAATAAAGGATCTCCCAAAAGTCGTAATATCCACGTCCCCTGATAGTTTTATTTTGAATAACCATTTTAAACTATCGATTAAAGTAAAAAAAGTGCGTCGAACTTGGATGACGTCATAACTTAAAATTTCATACAAAGACCATACTAAGCACGCGTTTTGACGTTTGAAAAAAAGTTGCTGATTTGACTAGTTGTCAAATACCCAATGGCAGCCATTGCTTCCTTTAATTTACTGTGTTTGCATACATGCTTCAGTTCAATGTTGTTGTATGCGCAGATGGTACGCGATAGCGGTGGTGTACATATACAACCGGTGGACGAAAAGCGAGATCAAGTGCTTGGTGAACGGACAGCTCGCGTCTAGCACAGAGATGGCGTGGTTCGTCTCCACGAATGACGTGAGTATACAGTTCTTTTTTATTATTAATTTATAGTCTAGCTAGCGCTTAGCTGCTTCAGACTTACTGGAGTGATGCAGCCTAAGGTTGAGCGCGCTTGCTTAGTAAATTCCTATTCACTCTTTATTTGAAGATACCAATATTATAAGCGGATGGAAAAACGGAATCCGGAAGGGCGTTCTATATCCTAGCGGTTCGAATTAGAAACGAGGAAGCAAATCGCTTCGTACGCGTCTGTGGTTTTTTTATCACGAGATAATATGTTTGCGCTTGACTACAATCATGCTTATGAAAAGCAATGACGAGGTCTTGGAGCGCGCTAGCCCAAAAAGACCTATTCACTCTTGCTTTGAAGGTTCTCAGGTCATAAGTGACAGTAAACACGGACGCCGGAAGGGCGTTACAAACCTTAGCTTAGATGATTTTTTTCTGACAACGACTCTACAGTATATCGTGCAAGCGTTCTAGTAGCAGGATAAACGTTCGCTAAGGACGTGTACAACTATGGCGACCCGTTTCATGTCTATCGTTTTTTGCTTATCTCTTCTTAAGATTCCCATAACACTCGTGCTTAACAAAAACACGTAAATAATTCATGGGGGGATACCCTTAACTTTTCTTGCAAGAAGAAAAAGGGTTGTTCCCTCCATACGATGTCTTGTAACTTTCTTGGGATACCAGGCGACTATCAGTTGTGAGGAACTCTAATTACAATGTTCACTACGGCAAGGGTGCAACCCTTATAACAAAAAAGTTTGGTTCGTTTCATTCGATCCGGTTACACAACTTTTGGAGAGCTAACTCATTCATAAAAACTGTGTATTAATATTGGGTGTAGACATTAATATATTTCGTGTTTATAATACTAATATTGGATAATAGTAGATAAACGGGAGAGTTTAGCAGATCGGTTTTATTTCGGTGATGTATTGTTCAATTTTACTACGCAAGAGCATACCTTGTCGGTAAAGCTTGTTCACAAACAGACAAGTATGGCAAAAGACTTGGTAAAAATAAGGAATTGAACAGATGGAAGTCAAACAAATCTATTAATTAAAAAATCTTTTTTGTGCAGCCTTTCGACAAATGCTACATCGGCGCCACTGCGGAACTGGATGAGGAGCGAGTGTTCTGCGGTCAGATGGCAGCTATCTACCTGTTCGGGGAAGCCCTCACTACGCATCAAATCTGCGCTATGCACCGATTGGGACCTGGTTATAAGGTGCGGTCTTATTTCCGAGAAATTACTGACTTGTTGTTGGGACAATCCCATTAGGTGGATATTTGATCTTAGGCTGTGATTTCCGCGATACAGGGAATCCTAGTGTGGAAATCACTGTCCCACTTACTGTTGTAATTACTTCTGTACTTGTGTTCTTTATTTGAATAAATCTTGAATCTTGAAATCTGTCGCAATCCAAGAGACCTAGATTCAGTTGTGGGCGTCTAAAACTAACGATTAAAACTAACGACGACACTTCTGTAAAAATGCCTTGTCTAGTAGAACTTTTCTGATAAAACTTCTGATTTATATTTTTTTTTGAGACAAAACTAAAGCTTGAGTTTAGTCAATCTAGTAAAGGCAATATCCACCGTGAAAGAAGCTAAGTTAGTTTTGATTTAGAGTGTATCTCACATGGTATAGCAAACTATGAACATAATATATTGCTTTACCGTGTATGCCAATGGGAATAACAGGAGTTTTGACAAAAAATAGAAGATTTCGTTAAACTAAATTAGCGTTGGCTTAGCTTCGATCACCGTAGAAGTTGGCTATAAAGTAATCGAATTACATACTTAATTTTAAATATGGATGCCTTTGACCCCATAATGTGTTTTGTTTCCCGCTAACATTTGGAACACAACAGAGTCAATTCCGTTTCGACAACGAATGCAACATCAGTTTGCCGGAGAACCACAAAAGGGTGAGCGAGACGAACGCTCCCAAGCTTGACGCTGAAATAACCTTACCCCCCTTACCTGACGATCCCGAAATACCCCAAAACCCAGAATCAGAAACCCGAAACCCCGAATCAAAAACTCCCGAGCCCGCTTCGCGAGATGAAGATGCCAAGGCGACAGAAACGGAAGGAGCTTCAGTAGTTGTCAAGGAAGATGCAACGCCTCGCGGGCGCCGAATGGCTGATGAAGCGCGTGAAGTCGCCGCCGCGCATGCTTCCCTGCTCGTAGATATTGAAGCATGCAAGCGTGTAAGCATGTCGCGCTGCTCGCTCTTATTATGTTTTTATATGTTTTGTCCCGCTTTTCTAGAAAACATTTTAGTCCCTTGAAGACCAATTTACTTCTTTGGAACCTGCACCAAAACCGTGATATCTAACAGACAACAGTCATCGACTCTCCAAAAATATGCACACTGCAGCTGTTATGTACAGTTTATAGTGATACAGTAACTTGTAAAAAGCTTGTTGCTTCTCTTGTCTTTCAAGTTTCTTTAATGGACTAGACTGTTTTACTTTCGCACATCACACGCGTTGTGTTAATATCACTATAGGTTTTTTGTTACTATTTTGTCTGTGGTGCCAGGGTCAGTTTCGATTCGATGCCGAGGCTCGCGTCCCGCTGCCGACCACTGAGGTGCGTGTCGACAAATACGGCGAACTCGTCCACGATCCAACACAAAATGTTCACGACGTAAGATAATAACAACAAATTATAAAGGATCCTAACAAAAGGTTGAACGCAGACAATAACTTTCCGTTAACACTCCACATTATTTATGGTGCCTTGATACTTTTGTGTTCGGGTTAATAATTTTGCATGCGTATTTTAGTTACTTACGTCTTGGTTATTTATTTAGTTGAGATTTTCGGGGTGATTTCTATACAGCAACTAGGCACTCTCGTAATTAAGTCGAGATAAATAAAGTCTCCATTAAAAACAACAAAAGGACTGGGAAATGAACAAAAGACGTCTTTGATGTTAATCCGACCAAAGCGCGACGATTCCACGATAATTGTTTCGGATCTCTTACATCATGGTCGAGATAACGGTTTGTTTTGGCCATTTAGCGTTATTTGAAAGCTCAGATATTCTCTTAAAATAATAAAGAATCTTTCGAGGAACAAGTTTCAACCTAAAAGAATATCAAAATGTTTTCAAGTTTTTGCGTCTTTTCTATAATGATTTACAAACTTAATTAAATTGTAATGTACAACACATTACTAACAACAAAACCTTTGTCACTTTCTAGTCAGTCCATCGGGCTGTAGGTGTAGGTCATAATATTTAAGCGTCACGAACCTATAGACCACTTACGTAACGTACTTTTGATTTTGTCCCTAAAGTTTTGGAGCAGGCTAAACTGTTCACCTTAAATTCGATACAAAACACTTTTAAACTTATTTGTAACTTTGAGGACGAGTTTCCAAGACTCCCATTTGTAAAGAAACACTTAGTATCTCCAAAGCGAGCTTTTAACAAAAGTAATTTATTACCCCCGGATTGTTCAACTTTGAGGTACGGAGGGACTCTTAAGATTTAGGAGCTTAATTATTAAGTCTACAGAGCGATCGAATATGTTAACTCTTGTTTTGAATTATGCTCCTTTATTTGTCGCCAGCGATTGAAGCTTAGATATACCTAGTAGACAGTATTTTAGCTTTGCTCAGATTTAAAACGAGAAATAATTTAAGTAGGTACTGTCTCTGACACAAATCTGTCCCATTTTAACTCCTTAGTAAAATCCAAGCATACCTAAGATGTATTCAAAGTTTTCTTTGGCGCTTTTTTGTACGAATACAGTCACGGCGAATTTTTCAATTATTTTTCCTAAACCAATTCATATTATGGAACTTTGTAGTTTGTACGAAATTCGTTCGCATGAAAACACAACATTTTGCGGGTGAAGCGTACGTAAAAAAGAGACTATTAAGTACTCCTACAGATTATTTAAAAGATATATCACATTCTCAGCAAAACCTCAACCTCTAACGAGTTTCTTCTTTATATCTACCGCGATACTGTAGCCCTATAGACCTGATGTTATAGATCAAACTGCAAGACAGTTGCTTGCGTTAAAAAAAATCATCAAAGTATACTAGATACTACTCCTATAGTCTGGCTAGATTGTAATTATACTGAGCACCTTTTATTGATACTCAATAATAGAAAAAAAAAAACAAAGTATACGAACTTGGCACTTTGAAAGCTCGGAAATTTCCTGAAATACAAGGCAGACTGTTCTTATGCTCTTCATAATTCCAAAGTTTTACGGGCCATTTAATATACTGGCTTGATGTCTATGCAACCCTTCGAATAAAATTGTATAAACAATTCTCGACTTTATGCTTAAAACTTTAAGGATTTTATGCAATCATTAAAGGAATGTTTCCCTGTTTATAATAATTTTTGTAGTTCTATGCAAGTCTCGACTTTATATAGCAAATCTTAAGAGCTAATTTGTGGTTGCAAAAAGCGAGTGTTGCCATGTGTAACAGGTAGTAGATGTTATATCCCTCAAAGAGCTAGCGACGGAAGGAAGCTGTGGTCGGAAGTGAGTTCCACAGGAATACAGGAGGTAATTATGCGTTGGAACGACTGACGTGCGGTAGAGAAAGTTTCCTTGATCGCTTGAGGGAGCATAAATACTTAACTTACAAGCACTATTTTGCACTATGCGGTTTTTTAAATGGCTTGCTCTTACTTAACTCAGGTACTAAATCTGCTCTAAGAAATTGTGTATTTGACAGCTAATCAAATTTTTTTTGGGATTATTAGAGGATCTCCCAAAAGTCGTAGTATCCACGTCCGCTGTTCGTTTTATATTGGAAAACCATTTTTAAAAAATCGATTGAAGTAAAAATGTGCGTCAAATTTTGATGACGTTACTGTTCTGCAGTGTAATTCATACATCATCCCATACTAATCGCGGATTTTGACGTTTGAAAATAGTTGCTGATTTGACTAGTACATAATCAAATACCCAATTATGGAAGATGCAATGTGAACATATTAGTTTTTAAATGTAATAATATGTAAGTTTTTAGAGGCCTATATTTCCATAACGCTCTTAAATCGTTAAGGCGAGTTAAATCCCCAGCTTTAGTTTCAACCTTGCACGAATTATCATTAGATGCTAGTGGGGACCACAGGCAAACATGCTCTTTGAATTTTTTAAGGCTTTGAATGAAAACAATTGACGATCATCCCTCCAGGCCCCAGGACCTAGAATATCTGTTTTCCGAGACACAACCCTAACTAGTGCGGAAAACAGGTGTACAATAATATTTGTTTGTTATTCTACTACATTAGTCATTGTTAGCGACACGGTCGCGGTACTAGATTAAGCGGCGGAATTAAGTCGGTCGCGCGGACAGACCGGTTAGCATATTATACGGCCGGCGTAAAGGCGGACCGCGGTATCGAGTAATAATCGATATACGTCACTTGTGAACTATAACGGACAGTCGATTTAAGTGTACACCTTGTAAATTTGTTGTTTTTCTGCAATATAAGTTATTGGATATACAGTCTACGAGTTTTATTTGGATGCCCAGATATCCCTTGCTGCAAGTACAGGGCACTTGGCGCCAACATATGGTCCTTTTTCACCTTTAATGAACCAAGAGAAGTTCGTGAATAGAACAACAAAGGACAGAAGAGGTTACACTAAGTTCATCACCGTGTACAATATTCCCACAACTCTTTCTGGACAATTATTTGTGGTTCTTCAGAGTAAATAATGCTGTGTACCTAATCAAGAACACTAGCAGAAATTCTCGGCCATCAATATAATACCGAAGGATAGTGGATTCATCATTAGAATTGTGTACCGGAACAAGACGTCGACAACCCAGTTCAAATACGCAATATAAATCAAGAATTCATCAGGATTATGAAGATATTTGTGTTGTGCTCGGATTTGGTTACCCGGTGTGAACATTGCTGAATCATTGTTATTATCAGCTGACATAATCGGACATCAAAACATAGCCAACAATTAAGGAATTGTCAAGAGGATACCTGAAAATCGTGAGATCTTTCCAATTTATCCTTCTTATTCATCCTTTTTATCATTCATTTCCATTAAAATCATTTACTTATATCATTCCATAATAGTAAGTAGATAGAATTCATTTCATTATTTGCGTAATTTCATTTTTTGTATCATTAGTGTACATAACAAAGTGATTCATGTTTTCATAATTTCATTAGTAAATCACTTAAAATAATTCATTAAAACCAAGAACAGGTAATCATTTTACATTACATTACTGTTGTGTCATTGTTTACTATATTTTTTTTCAGTACTAGGTCGGTAGTACAAAAATTTTGCCAGTACCGAATCCATTATAAGCAAACAATCGATTACATACAGAATTTATTAGCAATTCTACATTTCATCGTCAGAAACAAAATTTCTGCAGTAGATATTTTTGAAAGTAAAATTGCTATTAGAAATTGTCAGAAATAAAATTTCCGCAGTAAATATTTATGAAATTAAAATTGCTATTAAAAATTGTCAGAAGCAAAATTTTTGCAGTAGATGTTTTTGAAAGCAAAATTGCTATTAATATTTTTACGGGCACCTATTTTTTTTCATACTTGGCTAGTTTTGATGATTTTCTGTTCTTTTATTTTCTCCCTTTTGATTTAAGTCAAAAATCAAAATGAGTGAACAAAGACAATTGAAGCAATTGATTAAGAAAAGAGCTACGATTAAAGGGAAGCTTACTAATTTCGGCACTTACTTAAAATCGTTGAAGAGTGGTGACGAAACTCCAGACCCTGTCCAAATTCAAATCGAGCTCCAATTGCGGCTAGAAAAGGTAGAAGCTTTATACGATGAATTTGACGGTTTTCAGAGCGATATAGAGGAGCTGTGTGAATCATCCGACGATGAATTCAAAGAGCGCCACGCGTTCGAGATGCTATACTATTCGCTCGTGTCTGCTGGTAGGGCTTTGATTGCGAGCCATCGCAAGCTGTCAATGCCATCCCACGATTCCACGGCTGCAGTAGACTTCGATGATCCTTCAGACTCACATAAACGTAAGGTTGTCAAACTACCTAAAATAGACTTGCCATATTTTAATGGTGAATATCATCACTGGCTTGGTTTTAGGGATACATTCAATTCGTTAATTCATTCTGACGAAAGCATTGATCCCATTAGTAAATTTCATTATTTGCGTGCCTCACTTAAGGGGAATGCTGCGTCAACAATTTCAGGATTGGATTTTTGTGCAAATAATTATCAATCAGCATGGAAGATTTTATGCGATCGATATGACAATAAGCGACTACTCGAAAATCATCATTTAAATTCGCTTTTGAAGATTGATTCTCTACAAAAAGAGTCTAGCGCGAATTTACGAAATTTAGTAGATGCAATTAATAAAAATTTAAGAGCTTTAGCTAGCTTAGGTCATTCAGTTCAACATTGGGATATTTTAATTATTCACATAATGTCCTGCAAATTAGATAGTGTTACCAATAGAGAATGGGAAACTCATAGAAACAAATTAAAAGATTCTCCTACATTAGATTGTTTTTTAAAATTTATTTCAAATAGAGCAAATGTTTTAGAAACTCTGGATACTACTAAACAGGATAACACCAAACAGGATAACACCAAACAGGATAACACTAAACAGCTGTCGAATAAACCTAAAAGTCTAGTGGTTTCTACGAGTAAACCAAAGTCTAATTCATGTCCATTGTGCAATCAGGAACATTGTCTATATAAGTGCGAATCTTTTAGACTACTACCAGTCGAGAGTCGAATTCAGAAGGCCTTGGAATTCAAGGTATGTATGAAATGCCTTCGCCAAGGTCACTCAAAAAATAAGTGCAGGTTTTCCAACTGTAAATACTGCTCTAAAAAACATAGCACATTATTAC
Source organism: Erebia aethiops (assembly GCA_923060345.2). Lineage (NCBI taxonomy): Eukaryota > Metazoa > Arthropoda > Insecta > Lepidoptera > Nymphalidae > Erebia > Erebia aethiops. The sequence continues at coordinate 13,495,463 of OV281081.1, read as the reverse complement.
ACACTGAACCAATTACTACACCTGTTAGTGCTGAAAACGTGGCTCTATCAGCTAAATCACATGACCCCTCGTTTGTAACTTCTACGGTTTTACTTTCCACAGCCTTGGTAAAGGTACTAAATAGCAAAGGGCAGCCGCACTCTGCCAGAATTTTGCTCGACAATGGGAGTACTACTAATTTTATCACGAAGGATTTCTGTAATAAGCTGAATCTCAATATAGTTTCAGCCAAAAATAAAGTAACTGGTATAAATAGTCAAGCACTCAATAGTACAGAGTCTTGCTCACTCACATTTGAGTCTCACGTTGGTGGTTTCAGGATAGGTATAGATTGCATTGTTTTGCCAAACATTACCACACCACAGCCATCAACATTTGTTAATCTTCAGGATTTACAAATTCCATCTGGAATTTGCTTAGCAGACCCGTCATTTCATATTCCATCCACGATAGACATATTAGTAGGAGCTGATATATTTTGGAGCGTTATTGGCACCAATCGAATCAGTCTCGGTAAAAATAAACCTACTCTTTTCGAAACGCAGCTAGGATGGTTAGTTTCGGGTACAATGCGTACAAATAACAAGAACAATAATGAAACATGCATGTTAAGTAGTAACTTAGAGTTTGATCTGTCACGTTTCTGGGAGTTAGATTCAATTTCTCCGAAACATAATTTAACCCCCGAAGAGCGAGCATGTGAGGAACACTTCATAAAAACCACAAAACGCAAACCAGACGGACGATTCATTGTCTCATTGCCCCTGAAGGAATCGCCTGAAGTGTTAGGGGATTCATATTATATGGCTAAGTGCAGATTCTTGTCTTTGGAGCGAAAGTTGGGAAGAGATTCTAACATGAAGAAACTTTACGTGGACTTTATGAAAGAATATCTGACACTTGGTCACATGACAGAGCAAAATTCGATTAACTATAAAGCTTGTTATTTGCCGCATCATGGTGTTTTAAGGGAGTCAAGCACAACCACAAAATTACGGGTCGTTTACGATGCTTCCGCAGTTACGACGTCAGGAAAGTCACTTAACAATATTTTGAGAGTGGGACCAACAGTACAAGATGATTTATTATCTATATTGTTGCGTTTCAGACAACATAAATACGTCGTTACTGCGGATGTAGAGAAGATGTACCGCCAAACGGAAGTCTTCAAACAAGAACGCGCACTTCAACAAATTTTGTGGAGAGCAGATCCCTCTCATCCTCTTAAAAGCTATCAACTCAACACCGTCACTTATGGCACGGCTTCAGCGCCTTATTTACCCACAAGATGTCTTCTTCAATTGAGTTATGAAGCTGAAGATTCCAATATTCAACGTGCAATTCGTCACGATTTCTACGTTGACGATTTCCTATCTGGAAATTCGACTATAGAGGAAACTATTTCTTTATGTCACGGAGTAATAAGTGCCTTATCATCCGCTCAATTGAACTTGCGAAAATGGAACTCGAACCATCGAGACATTCTGAAAGCAATTTCTGGCGAGGCAAATATATCAGGATCTGTAGATCTCAGCAGTGACAACCTTTCTAAAACATTAGGTTTAAATTGGAAATGTCCTGCAGACACTTTGTCATTTTCCATTGACATTCCTGAAAATGTCAATGTGAATAAAAGACATATTTTATCAACCATTGCCCAAGTCTTTGACCCACTTGGTCTCGTGTCACCCTGCATCGTGGAAGCAAAAATAATCATGCAGCAGTTGTGGATTAACAAATGTGATTGGGATGATCCGCTTCCTACACACATAAGACAGGCTTGGTTTGATTTTGCCAGGTCTTTACCTCAATTAAATACGTTTGATATTCCCAGATGCGTTGCGTCTAACTTACCCACAGACATTCAGCTGCACATCTTCACAGATGCCTCGGAAAAGGCGTATGGTGCATGCGTCTATGTAAGATGTTTGGACACCGATGGTACAGTCACAACTCATCTGTTAGCATCCAAAAGTAAGGTAGCTCCCATTAAAACTACCTCAATTCCTCGACTGGAGCTTTCAAGTGCCCTACTTGGAACGAGGTTAGGTATAAAGATTATGAAATCCTTAACACTCCTATTCAGTAGGTGCATATTATGGTCCGACTCTATGATTGTCTTAGGTTGGCTAAGTTCTTCTCCAGCTCATTTAAAACCGTTTGTTCGGCATCGCGTATCCGAAATCCAGGACAGTTTTTCGGCTCATGAGTGGCGCCACGTTCCTTCCAAAGAAAACCCGGCAGATCTCGCTTCACGAGGTTTAAAGGCCGACGCTCTTGGTAAATCATCTTTGTGGTGGTCTGGGCCGTCCTTTTTAAAGTCCGATCAAACCAATTGGCCGGAAAAACCCAAGCAGGAGACACAAGTTTCTGACTTGCCGGAAACTCTTGTCAAGTGTTTTCATGTTGCGGAAGAGCCTAACTTATTTTCTGAACTAATCAGAAATTGTTCTTCACTCTCAAAATTACAACGCGTTACTGCACTTGTTTTTAGATTTGTTAAAAATTGTCGTGATGCCTCTAAAAAGGTTATCGGTAATATAACTCTAACCGAATTTAATAATTCCAACAATTTTCTTCTAAAAATTGCACAGGAAGAATCTTTTGCTGAAGAACGACACTTAATTCTTTCACAGAAAAAATTGCCCCATAAAAACAAACTTCTTCCTTTGTCACCATTTATTGATGAAAATGGACTCATTCGTGTTGGTGGCAGGCTAGGCAATACCAATTACGACTACAACATGAAACATCCAGTTCTACTGAGTAGCAAACACCCTTTATGTAAATTAATCTTCAAACACTTTCACATAAAGTATTTGCATGCAGGTCCTCAACTCCTTTTAGCAACAGTTCGACACAATTATTGGCCTCTAGGAGGCACAAATCTGGCTAAACTCACTGTGCGCTTGTGTGTTAAATGTTGCAGATTAAAGGGCAAAACAGTTCAACCCATAATGGGTCACTTACCTGAACAGCGAGCACATTTAGAGTTTCCTTTCTTTAATACAGGGGTAGACTATGCCGGGCCAGTAATGATTGCTAGTCATAAAGGTAGAGGATGCAGACACATCAAATCTTACATTTGTGTATTTGTGTGTTTAGCTACCAAAGCTATACATTTAGAGCTGGTTTCGGACATGACGAAGGAAGCCTTTATAGCGGCGTTAAACAGATTTACAGCGCGAAAAGGAAAGCCGAAAACCATTACCTCAGACAATGGAACTACTTTTGTTGGTACATTTCACGAGCTTTCTAATGTTCTAAGCCAGCTCTCACCAACAGACACGATCGAAGATGGTATTGAGTTCTCTTTTATACCCGCGTACACGCCGCATTTCGGGGGTTTGTGGGAATCGGCTGTAAAATCCGTAAAACAACACCTCAGACGTGTACTGGGCTTAACCTACTTGGACTATGAAGAAATGAACACTTTGTTAGTACAAGTAGAAGGTATTTTAAATTCCCGTCCGATTACTCCATTGTCCGACGATCCTTCCGATCTGTACCCACTTACTCCAGCCCACTTTCTCATCGGACGATCTCTACAGTTTGCACCGCAAGCTCAAATCACCTGCAGCAGAATTTCATCTCTCGCAAGATTCCATCGCATCGAATTGTTAAAGCAACATTTCTGGACTCGTTTTTCTACAGAATATGTCACTCTATTGCAACAAAAAACGAAGTGGCTGCAATCAAATGACGACTTGAAAGAAGGGACTATGGTAATCATAAAGGATAAAGGCAGCCCCCCTCTAATGTGGCTGCTCGGACGTATTGTACGTGTGTATCCAGGCGGAGACGGAATTAGCAGGGTCGCTGATATCAAAACCAAAAAGGGAATCGTGAAACGAGCTTTCAATAACATATGCCCCTTGCCCACTAATGTTGAAGATACTTCAACGCCGGGAGTATGTTAGCGACACGGTCGCGGTACTAGATTAAGCGGCGGAATTAAGTCGGTCGCGCGGACAGACCGGTTAGCATATTATACGGCCGGCGTAAAGGCGGACCGCGGTATCGAGTAATAATCGATATACGTCACTTGTGAACTATAACGGACAGTCGATTTAAGTGTACACCTTGTAAATTTGTTGTTTTTCTGCAATATAAGTTATTGGATATACAGTCTACGAGTTTTATTTGGATGCCCAGATATCCCTTGCTGCAAGTACAGGGCACTTGGCGCCAACAGTCATATCCTAGCTTTAAATGTTATTAAGTTACCCATATTGTGTGATTGTGAAATAAAATCTTTATCTTTATTGATGATCTTAGAGTTCAATCACCATTTGGACTATCAGAAAACATGAAAGTTAAAAATTATTTTCTTTTGTTAGTTTCCTCTTGAATCTTTGGAGTAATTTATGTTTTGCATTCGGGAGTTTTTATCATGCTGGTTGACCCGGAATGGTAGATTGTGCTGTCTCATACCCAGATGAAAACATATAAGAACAATAAGAAAAGCAAGTGTTCCATGTTATTTTCTCAAAGCTTGTGTTTTCAACGGCAAATTGCAAAGAAAAAGTTGCCAATTTTGTTTTGTTTCCGAAAATACACCTTTCCGTTTACATTTGGAATGTAAGATGTAAGAGGAAAAGGCTTTCGTTTTATTTTGGTAATATATCTAAAGCATTAGAACTCTCTTCGGGGTAGATAGAGTATGTTGATTGAAGGTTTTGCGACATCTGAAATATTTAGGGCAAGATACTCAAGGGTGACATTCCTCTTGAATATTCATGACGTCTTGGTATCGCATTTGTTTCATTTTCTTTCCTTTCTTGCCTTTTGGGGCACCGTGCAGCGTGCTCCTATTTTTTGCCGTCCCAAGGCGGATTTTGTTTCAATATTAGCTAATCCGGTTGCCTAGCGATTTAAAACAAGTAATAAAATTAAAAATTTTAAAAAACCCACGACGAACTACAGAGCTCCATTGAAACAACAATTAGAACTTAGCAAAAGTATATATATAAAATAATATCTAAAACACAAAACTGCATATTTGCCGGCTCAGTAGTTATTTTGACCAGCGTGGTGGACTATGACCAAACCCTTCTCATTCCGAGATAAAACTTGGGCTTAGTAATGAGCAGAGGTGTCAAATAGTGTTAAATTTTAATATTCTGATAAGAATTGTTTAAAAAAATGTGATCACTTAAGGAGTTCCCAAAACCACCTCCTGGCTCCATCATAAGACCCTGAGCAGCATCTAGGTACAAAGTGCTAGTCAAGACAAATCAAAAGAGTCCAAACACGACGGGTTTACGATAAGAACTTAAGGAGTTCCTATGACCACCTCCTGGCTCCATCATGAGACCCTGGGCAGCATCTAGGTACAAAGTGTTAGTCAAGACAAATCAAAAGAGTCCAAATACGACGGGTTACGATGAGAACTTAAGGAGTTCCCATGACCACCTCCTGGCTCCATCATGAGACCCTGGGCAGCATCTAGGTACAAAGCGCTCGTCAAGACAAATCAAAAGAGTTCAAATACAACGTGTTTACGATGAGAACTTAAGGAGTTCCCATGACCACCTCCTGGCTCCATCATGAGACCCTGGGTAGCATCTAGGTACAAAGCGCTCGTCAAGACAAATCAAAAGAGTTCAAATACAACGGGTTTACGATGAGAACTTAAGGAGTTCCCGTGACCACCTCCTGGCTCCATCATGAGACCCTGAGTAGCATCTAGGTACAAAGTGCTAGTCAAGACAAATCAAAAGAGTCCAAACACGACGGGTTTACGATAAGAACTTAAGGAGTTCCTATGACCACCTCCTGGCTCCATCATGAGACCCTGGGCAGCATCTAGGTACAAAGTGCTAGTCAAAACAAATCAAAAAAGTCCAAACACGACGGGTTTACGATAAGAACTTAAGGAGTTCCTATGACCACCTCCTGGCTCCATCATGAGACCCTGGGCAGCATCTAGGTACAAAATGCTAGTCAAGACAAACCAAAAGAGTCTAAACACGACGGGTTTACGATGAGATCTTAAGGAGTTCCTACCACTTACCAAATCACTAGCTCAGCTTGGTTGTCTATGGTCCTAAAATATATCCAAGAACCTTCTCACAAGCTATACATATCTGATGCAAAAAACCGCATCTCAATCGGCCCAGTACTTTTTGAGAAAAATGGTAACATATATTGAAAAATTAAAATCATAGACTACAGCTCAGCTTGGTTGTCTATGGTCCTAAAATATATCTAAAAACCTTCTCACAAGCTATCCATATCTAATGCAAAAAACCGAATCTCAATCAACCCAGTACTTTTTAAGAAAAATGGTAATATACTGAAAAATTAAAATCATAGATTACAGCTCAGCTTGGTTGTCTATGGTCCTAAAATATATCTAAGAACCTTCTCACAAGCTATACATAGCTAATGCAAAAAACCGCATATTAATCGGTCCAGTAGTTTTCCAGGAAAACGGTAACAAAAAAGTGCACAAACAAACAAACAAACAAACACACAACCTCTTAGGGCAAACACATATACCGTCTCCGTTTCGTCGAGGGTAAAAAACCATTTCGTTAATAAATTCCGGAAAACTGGATTTTTATAATATCAAAATTGTTGTTCTCCTTGTAACTCAAATGTCTAAAGCTTCCGTCGGCAGTGATTAGTGCCACTTAAAATTTTTCTCCGAAACGACAAAATAAGTCATATCTACCTAACTCTTTTTCGTGAAAATTTCAGCTGAAGTTACTTTTACAGAAAACACTTTTGTACTTATCAAATTGTAGCTTAGAAAAGCCCCACTAAATGAGATATTAAGTTATCATAGATCTATTTTTCTCTTTCTCCTCCCTATCTTTCTCTTTCTCGCTCTTACTCTTATCTCTCGTAGAATTTGTTCTGGCCCGGACTACTTTGAAATGTTTTCAAAATAGCACCTTTTAATTTTTTTTTAAAATAATTTCATACTTAGTTCCAATTATTTTTGGTAAAACAAAACTATTGGTATGTGAAAGGTCGGATTGACTTTGGATTTATTCGTCCACAGTAAATGTTAATATAGAATGAAAAAGTTTAAATATCCGCGAACTTTTAGCGTAGTTTCGTGATCAGGCGTTTGCGCAAAGTGGATTATCATTAAAACTTGGTAATTGAATTTTTAAATTAAATCGTGATAATGTATTCCTCACTCATCTCCCGGCGAGTATTTGCCCCTGGTAACCTAGCTCATCTCATGAATTAATTAGTTAGTTAATTGAAATTTAACACATTTTATTTTATTCCAAGTTACTGACTGAAATGGGGATGAATATTCGAACATTATTTTCTTATGTCCCAATACAACGTTATATTGAAATTAAGTATTCATTATACCACATACTGAGATTTAAAAAAAATCTCAATAGGTACAGCTAACTCACTCTGTCTTCGAGAATATTTTCATTTACTTTACCTGGAACAAAATCTTCATAAATGTATTCTGTGTGAAGAATTCAATTTATTCGGTAAACATTTTAGCGCGCTGACTTCAGATAAGTATCTAATATGCGCTGTGTTTGGCAAAACGTTTCTTAGAGACTCTTTGAGAATAAGTTTAGCAAAAAGTCACTACATCAAATTATGAATTCGGTTTGCTTGTTCGTACCATTTTTAAAGCACTTGTGCCGCTTAGTTGTGACCTCTCTGGCGCTGTACAAAGGTTCAGAGTTCGATTCTCGGCAGGTTCAATTTGGGGATATGAAATTTCTATATTTCTCTGGTCTGGTCTGGATGTGGTAACTACCACCCTACCGGCAAAATCTTGCCGTCCAGCGATTTAGCGTTCCGGCACGATGTCGTGTAGAAACTGATGGGGTAAGGGTTTAATAATAACTGTCATACCCGTAACAGATTAGCCCGCTGAATAGGATGCTAAAGTTTGCTGGTCTGTCGGTTTGTTCTTTAATCACGCCGAAACAGAGCAACGGGTTTGACGTTATTTCTTGCATGGGTTTATATAATAATTGAGATCTTGAGGAGCTGGAAAATTACGTAGGCTCAAGTCAAAGTCAATGTAGATTTATTCAGAGTTGGTACCTACACAGTACACCTAATGAACGTCGGGTTACAAACCATAAGACGTGATGGTGATAATTAACAGCGGCATCTTAAAACTAAAGCTACGGGGGTTCCAAACGCGCCCTGGTCTGAGAAGAGCCCACAACGAACTCAGCCGGCTAGGTATTTTTATTATTTCCCAGGATTTTTAAATCCGAAATAAATGCGCATAAAGTTGCGGTCATCATCTATAATTAAAAATATTATAAATTTGAAAGTTTGAAGTTTGGATGTTAGCACATAGGCTACATTTAACTCTGGGACATTAATGAATTTCTTAGGGGTTTTAAACCCACATACATGCGACGAGGTTCTATCATCTAGTTATAAAAGTAAACCATCCCTCTTGGATAGCCCATAGGGATATTAAGCTTTATTATAGCTTAAAGATGCCGGAGTAATGTGAGGAGTTCGTCGCGGTGCATAATCATGGGGTAAAAAGCTCCCAACATCCGCCATTTTGTAATGAAATTACGTTCACCGAATGGCATAATATTACCGCCATTGCGGGGAAATTCCAGAATTACGGGTATATTACATGCGGGATTATCCCGGCGTGTAGGAGCGCATAGTATGTCAGTAATGACTTCAAAAGGATTATTTCTTCTTCTTGTAAATAAAAATGTGATATGTGCGGTATTTTTGTTAGACTGTCATTTTATTAAAATTAAGAAGTCTCACAAGAGAAGGTATAAAAGTTTTCTTGCGTTATTTTCTCTGATTTAATTTTTTTAGGGTTCCGTACCTCAAAAGGAAAAAACGGAATCCTTATAGAATCACTTTGTTGTCCGTCTGTCTGTCTGTCAAGACCCTTCTTCTCAGGAACGCATGGAGGTATCAATCTAAAATTCATATCAAATACGGGGAGTATTTGATATGAATTTTAGACTACTGTCCCTTGGAGCTGTGAAAAACACAAACTTCTAAGCCAACGCAATCAAAATATATAGCCGTTTATGTTTGCAAATTTTCGACACTCGCAAGGGAATCAAAACCTACAGGGTCCTTCCCGTGAACTCAGAATCTGAAATTTGGTACGAAGTAACGTCTTATAGCACAGATAAAGGAAAAATTGCGAAAAGCATAAATTTTGAGTTACATCATAATGTATAATAAAAATATTTTTAATCATTTTAAACTAATTAATGTTATGTATTTCATTTAGCAATAAAAATACCATAACTTTTACTTATACTACAGGTTTGTACGGAACCCTCGGTGCACGAGTCCGACTCGCATTTGGCCGGTTTTTTTAAACCCGCGGTAACTCTTCTGATTTTCCGGAATAAAAATCCGTCTTAGCCATCTCTATACTAAAATTCTTCAAAATTTATTGAACGAGTCTCCTCTCGGAATAAGAAATTTTTAAAAAAAAATAACTGACGATTTCATTTATTTTTATCTGAGTGTGCTCTTCGCGAAGATGCACACTCTCGCCTTCGAGATACGATCGCCTCTCGTGGTCGGCCTCGTGACGCCGTGGAGGGTCTACATGCCGTCTATTTTGCAGTAGATCTGTTGGTCAGTTCTGATAACAGGAACTACTGGGAATTGGGTATTTTCCTCACTAGTTCTGTGGCTGAAAAGACACTACCCTTCCCTTCCCTTCGACGAAACTACTGGGATTTTCTCCCCCACTATTTCTGTGATTTTTTGGGTGTCTGTGGGGTTAAATTGACACTTGATTTTAAAATATTTATTCATACAAACTTTTACAAGTGATTTGGATTCGTGAAGTGAATCTACCACAGGTTAGAAATGCCATTCGTACTGAGAAGAGAGAGCCAGCTTCCAGCATGAAAAAAAGCGGTTGCTCTTTTGAAAACAATTAATGAAATACAATAATAGTAATTAGGTGACCGATCAGTTCATAAAAAACAAATTACAAATTTTCATTTCACAAACAACGTTTCGCAAAATTATGAATCATATATTAATCGTTATAAAACTTTTGGTCCTTTAAATAATTCAATTGATAAAACAATTAACAGATAAATTATCATTTCATAAAATATAATTTGACAAACAATTGATTTATTAATCGTGTTATTTAATAAAACAACGTAAAGCGTATGAGTGTTTTTGTAAAGCGCGTAGGCAGAAGCTCGCGAAGGAGGTCCTGAATGATGCGAGCCTACGAGGCCGAGTGGACCGAAGGGAGGAGCTGGCAAGCGAAGCGAACCGGCGACCTCCGTAGCGAAACGAAGGTCGAGTGATTTTCCTAGCTTCTCAACTGCCTTTTTAGGCACCACTCCTACTCATGCAAGAGCGAGCGATGCGAGCTCGGGACTGGGGGCACTCCGACTCGGATGGTTTAGGTGACGAAGAGCCGCCATCCTCTTCGTGGTTATTTCCTTTTTATACCACCCAGAAAGAAGGAGCCCCGCGAAGCGGGGCTCCGTCTACCGGGACTTGGAGGGGGTGAGAGGGAGAGGGAGAGAACCCATATCCCTAACATTATCCAGCCAGAGTTGGGTAGACCTAGGTGAGTAGGTATGGGTAAATTCCGAATTAAATTTATTTTACTGATTATTCGAACTTTACCCAAAACTAAGTAAACCCGTGTAAACCTAGGCTTACAACATCTTCTAGCCTTACCCGTAACATATTATATATATTGAATTCATATCATAAAAAATCTCTGTATGCGGACGACGTTGCGGGTGACCTATAGTTAGTTTTATTTTTCAAATAACAATTTATATTTTAATATTTTGTAAAATTATGAATTTGAAGAATGAATTATTTAATGAAATAATAAATTAGTAAATGACAATTTTACATTCAGCACGTTTGCAAAGTAAAGTATTTGTGAATTGAGTATTTGTCAAATGATCTTTTAATAAATTATATGTTTGCGGAATACGACGTTTGTGAAATGATTAGTTTTTGAAACGTTTTTTGTGAAATGATCATTTGTTAAATGTTTTTTGCGAAACATTAGTGAACCTAGTAATTAATGTGTAAAAAATGCAGTCCCAATCATTGCTGGAGCAGATCCACCTTCTTTTATCATTTACATAATCTTTAAAAGTAAAATAAGCTTGTTACAGGAGCATACTTTTAATAGATTTTTGAGCGTGTGTAAATCTTTCCTTGAATTTGTCCAGTTTAAGAAATTAGTCAAAATAATGAGTTTGACGTGAGTTACTCACAAATTAGTCATTATTTTGACAAATTTCTTAAACTGGGCACTTTCAAGTAAAGATTTTTATATAAACCTGTGAAGATGATATTCCTAGGCTCGCAATTTGAATGCCATAAACCTACTTTGTCGTATTAGTTTACAAATTGTGAAAAACCAAATTAAATTTGAATTTCGCGGGCAGACCCTTGTCCTCCACCTTAAACTCATAGTTGAATCTCCCCCACTAGGGTTGGCAACTAAAGGCTTGTTTTGAGACTGCGTCGTTTTCTAGTTTCCAAAACTACTATCATTAATTTTTTGCCAACTTTTCTTCCATAACGCGAAGTTTAAAAGTTTCGTTGAGCACAGTGCCCGCCAAAGTTGCTCTTACAGGCCAACCGTTAGTCCGAGTTGGATTTGTTTGCGCAAACTTTAGGCTTTAAATCACAAACAATACGCACGAAGTTTACCCATATAGCTGAAAGATAAATGGTTTATAATAAGGTTTTATGGTGGTGATCTTATTTGGATTGGAGAAGTTTCAGTTAAATTAGAATTGGAGTCTTATGCGCCGCTATAAATTTAAAATAATTTTTCAACTTAGGTCTTTCAACTTTATTCTTAGTCACAAATAATTGGTTAAAAGATTGTGATAGACTGACTGTAATAAAGTCTTAAATAATTTCTACTAACTTTTATAGAACTTTCTCTTTTTCAGTTAGTCTACCTACGTTGGCCCCACGCATTTGGCCAAATTTTACTGCCATTTACCTATTTTGCTCGCGGCCATTTTGGCCAGTTGGCTGGCCTACTCTTTCAGTTTTCATAAAAAACATCAAAGGATGCTTAACAAGCGTACGTAGTAGGGCTTGTACTCTTAGATCACTGTGTAGGTACTGGATTTATATACCCGAATTTAGTTTAGCTTAACATTGTTGGGACCATATCAGAAAAAACATTGATCTTTTTGTATATTAGATGGAGCTGTAATGTTTTGGAATTTCGCGTGTTACCCTGCCATAAAGAACTTTAGTTCTAAAATCACTGCTAATAAACTCATAAGTACATTCTTGGCACCAGTTTAATACCTACTTATCCAGCGTTGGTTGTAAAAGAAGGTAATATTTCACGCAATAAAAATAAATCTTTTCCGATAGGCGATAATTTTTGCGAATTCCTATATCGGAGAAGATAATGATTATAACTTGGTATAACTTTGCTCATAAAGACATAAACCTTGAGTGTCTCGTCATCGTCTCTTACGAGTACGTCGGGTAACTTTGCACTCTTCGACTTTTCGAGAGTGGTTTTTAAAAACGAGTTTAGAACTTGTGTAGTTATGAAATTTGTTGGGACCAAGTTTTTTTCGCTACGAGTTTTAGTATCAAAAAGAAAATGGGACTGAGCGTTCTTAAAAAAAACTATACTGCGCAACTTTTGATCGTTAAAAGCCACCGATGCGTAGCGAAGTTTCCAGCACCAAAGATCCAACAATAGAATCGTTAAATCTTGATACTTCGCTTTTTTAGCATAATTCCATTGAGATAATCCAACCCATCAGCCTGTATGCGTCCACTGCTGGACATTGGCCTGTTTGAGACCGCGCCACCAAACACGGTCCTCCGCCTTACTCATCCATCTGCTTCCCGCCATCTTCTTTATGAGATGATGTTTAGGCATTTTAATTTTATGGCGTTTTTTCCGCTTCATAATTTATGCTGAAAGTTCAGACCAATTAATATCGCGAACCAAACGTGATGCTCACACTCCCACGGTTTCAATTTACATAATATTTCGTGAGAGTGCGTACGTACCTACGTTATTATTTATTTACTTCTCGCATACATTTTAATACAGAGGCGTAAGTGACGCAAAAGCCGTACATACAACACTCAATTGCGACATTTAACGGAAGCTTTAGTCGCAAGCAGCTGTCGCTGGCCCGAAGATAAATATGTCCTAGGTGAGCGACAGAAGCGAAGCGCCGCGATGAGACGCCATAGAAAATGACGTAGACGTAACGTCATTTTCCATTTAGTCGCGTCGCGTGGCTTCTGTCGCTCACCTAGGACAACGGGTTGAGTATTAATTATTTATTTACACTCATTAAGCTCGATTAAGCTTTTTCCCATGCTTACCTTGTTCAGCTTTAGAAAACACCAGTCTTGGATCGACAATAAAGCGTGTGTGCCTATATGAAGCGTAAAATAAGTCTATTCATTGTAAAAGTAGACTTATTGGCATAGCGTTGGAGTAAGATTTAGTTTTTTGTCTGGAATACAATTGGTGATCTAGATATAGTAAAGGAAAAGGTGACACTATCAACGCACAACTGAAACTACTTAATGGATCAGGATGAATTTTGACATACGTAATGACATAGGCATTTCAAAAATTCAACCTCTAAAGGGAATAAATTAGGGCTTTGAAATTTACCAATCAAAATAGAACTTAACGTAAGCGAAACTGCGAGCAAAAGCTATATTTTAGTTCTTTCTCTATCCCGTTTTGTATTCAAATACACGTTTCGACTCGTGCGGCTTTTCGGGCTGTGGCGGCTCTCGATGAGCGATGTGCGACCAGCCTTATGCTGCAATATAACCAATATTAATGGGTGCTCCCATTTTACCGTTTATCGCAATACTTGGTTGTAATAAATTGTGGGCTGGGTGTAATAATGTTTTCATCATTTTATATTTTGTTGGTGTTCTCCATTTATGTGGGATCATTATGACAAACACGCGGGCAAGCAGGTTTCCTTAAAGTGTTTTTCTTTACCGTTAAAGCAACTATAAATACCTATTGATTGTTTTAAAACGTACATAGCTCCTATAAGTAAGTTGCGTGCCCAGGACAGAACTCCGGACCCTCTCCCCCCTCTAATTGAAAGACGAAGTTCTAACTACTTGGCCTTGGATTTTCATCGATTTTTAGTTTTGTTTTTATTTGCACGATTTATAGTTACTACTCTTACTTACTACTTGTGGTTTATTTAATAAGCCTGGGCACACATTGGTTATTATCGTCTGAGCATATAGAGTAGCTGCTTAAGAAAACGGTTGAGAAGCATCTCTAGGCCAATTATTGCAGAGAACCGTTGATAGAGATAAGATGTATCTACGCCAGCTAGAAATACTGAAATGTTTCTGTACGGTCATGCATCTGGATGGAAGCCTGAAATGCTAAAACTCAGACTCTGCTGAAGAAAACGACTTCCAGATTTTGATGTCATTTTCGCGTCGCGTTGCTGAATGTGTAAACGATCAAATCGCAAAAGTATAATATACCTATAAGCAAACACTGACGCCGCGGCACGTTAAAATGTCTTTGTAAGCTCTTTAAGGTTTAGACAACTGAAGATATCAGCTGAATGGCATGTATGTTTTTCACTACAAGCAAAGATATCTCTGTACTAAATATTAGTAACCGTATGAATAACTTCGAGAAACTTGTGTCTGCCCAAGCCAGATTTTTTAATTAGATTGTAGAGTTACAATTTACATTAACTAATTATTCACACGTCATACCATATGGTTTTTGAATTATGCATGCTGTGTTTATTAAAAGGCCATTTTACGCCAAAGCAACACCGTGCGACATTGGTGCATCATTGGTTCAATAAATTAAATATAGGTAAGTAGTTACCGCGAATCGTAGGATGACTGTGGTACCTATATTTTCGGTTCTACAGCAGTATTTTATTTAGGCACGCTCATTAAGGCCGTAAAATTAGTGTTCTCATTTTGTATGCCACATTTTCGCATGTTGTTGCTTTTGTGTAAAACAGCCTAAACATCTGTCTGTGTCTAAATGTAATATGGGTTTCGGAAAATTATTGCATAATATTGTTGCTTCTATGTTTTGGGTTACATGGTATAATCGATATATTGTAATTTTTGTATGTTACGATTAAGTAAGTATTTCATTTTAATCAAAATCATAGCGTAACATTAACGTATATTAAAATCAATGTTCCTTTTTATAAGTAGTAAAGTATCAAACTTTTAGCTTAGCTTATTCCGCTTTAAGGCTATCAGATGTTAATTAAGTACCTACCTAAGTACTCGACTTTCCGAAAGTTAGAAAGTGTTAGAAATTGATACAAGTTGTTTTCTTTTGTCTGGATTATAGTTAACTAATTGTTACTTACGAATAATATAATAATAATTCACGTTTTGAAATTGCGGGCCTGAACCTAAGGAAAAATTGGGATAGCGATATGTCACCAACGAATTTATTCTAATGTATTTATCTGAAACTGAGTATTTCTGATTTTTTTATCGAACTTTCTTAATCATTTTTAAGGCTTATAATTTATGGCACACGATTTTTTTTAAATAGTTAGAATTTTTGATAAAATGTAGATTATTTATATTATTTTTATGTAAAGTATTATTTATATTATTTGTATGTGGCATAGGTACTCTACGACGGCAAGCTATCATCCGCGATAGTGTTTATGTACAATCCTGTGGCGACGGACGGCCAGCTGTGTTTGCAGTCGGCTCCAAAAGGCAACGTCTCCTACTTCGTGCACACGCCGCATGCTTTAATGCTACAGGTAAATTTCGTATCCCTTTTAATTCATGCATTCCTGGTAGCGCGGGTATAATATTATACAGCCTTTGATCAGTCACATTTCAAAATGAAGGCGTAGTTCTTGTGAGAAATCTGAAAAATTCTTTTTGTTTTTCGCAAAAGAATATTTTTTGATGTATGATGTATGAAGGATTCTCAAGTTATGTTTTAATCAACACAAATCAGTGGGCTTTTTAAACACAGCAGTTATGATTGATATTGCAATAGCCAAAAATTATAGTAAGCTGAATTTACTTAAATGTATACTCTTGTTAGAACTACTGTCTGCCATACTTTTGCCAGAGAACCAAAGTCTAAAATAACACCTTTTAATACTGGAGCGCCGATTATGACAACGGATAGATACTCTTGAGACTATTATTATTTAAGGTTGGCTACGAGGGTGTTAACTGTTAACCAATCAAAGGAGATTGCGATCATCAGTTATACGATGATGATTTTCTTTTTCCGATATAGTCTGTCATTTCATGTTTACTTTAGTGAGCGAATTTTTGTGTAAAAAACACTATAAAAGTATATCGAGGAATGATTTGCCATATCAAAACCAACAATGAGGTTTAACGCTCCTTAAAATTTCGATCAAACAAACGATTTTCTTTTACGCGAAGTCACGCTTTTTGGGGGAGCGCGTGTGCTTACAGATTGCGTTGCTATTTACTCTGGCAAGAACCGAAACGTGTTCAGCCGATAAACCAAATCGTACACACTCCAAACAGCCAACGGTAAATATTTGCTGACCTAGTTTCGACTCCAGGGATGAGTTGCTTCTTCGGTTTTGGTAAAGAAAGAAAGCGTATTGTGTGTTTTAGCGTACAAACTGAGAGAATGATAGATATTCCACCTTTATTAATACATTCTGTAGAACAAATTCTGTCCCTCTTAATTTAAGTACATCAGAAACGTACTGACTATATATAGTTATCTGACTATACACTAGAGTCTGTAACATAGAATGTAGGTACCTATTTAACAAATAATGCCTTCAGGAGCAGGCACAAATTCCGATATTGTGCCAGGCTTATACGTTTATTTTGTACTTTCACGTATTACGATTAAATACGCTATTTTGAATAGTGTTATATCATTTATGCATGTTTTTAAAGCTTTTGCGTCTTTAATGCAAGGTCACTTGTTCGAATTTTAAAATTTTACGGGATGAGTGAGGTAGGAGTGAAGAAGAACTCTTTAAATTTTAACAATGCAGTGTAAAATGAAGGCGTGCTATCTTGGAAGGAGTAACTTAAAGTTTAAACCCATAGATACTCTTTAATCAGTTTCTACGCGACTAGTACCGGAACGCTAAATCGCTTAGCGGCACTGGCTTTGCTGAAAGGCCACCAACCTAAAGACAAGATTAAATTCGTTAACTCTAAATTACGCCTGCTGAATGCTGCTGAAATGCTGAAAATCGAATTCGGGCCCTTATCTGAACTGTGTAGAACTATAAGATTTGTGGCTATAGATTTTAACTTTAACGAGGATTTCATTTGTTTTCAGGAGGTTAAAGCAGTGGTGACGCATTCAATACACAGCGCTCTCAACTCAATAGGTGGCGTTCAAGTGCTTTTTCCGTTGTTCGCACAACTAGACCTGCCGCACGACGCGCCTGCAGCAGACCCCAAGAGAGACCCCATGCTTTGGTATGTTATTCTGGTAGTTATCTGTCCACTGACCCCTAACAAATGGGCGCCTTTATGGTCTAGTTATTATAAAATAGAAATGCTATTAAAAGCGTACTTACTTAAAAATTCGAATGCACTACAGATTTTCGAAAAGGCCCCATGGTTTGGCATGTTTTCCTGGTACTTATGTATTAAGAGGCCCCTTAAGATAGGGGTCTGTTTAGTTAAAGACAATAATTTAAAATTATTGGTTGCCACCCTTGCAAACGATTTCTACTTCTTATTTTGTTTTATGGCATTTATTAGTGCCACACCAGCACAATGCACTTTGCCAATGTCAGGTAGTTTTATCTTTTTATGTGTGGCTTATGGCTTTTTTAAATACCTTCTTCCTAGCAAACTTGCACGACACACCTGCAAACTATCTCAAGAGAGGTTCATATGAGCATTGATGTTATGTTCTCCAGCTAGCTAAGTAGGTATTAGCTATCCCCTAAAATAAGGCCTTGTCCAGTTATTGGCTAGTCACGAAACATAAGTAGCATCAAATAGATTAAATGTGTTTGGAATTTCATTAGGGTTCAATAAACTCTTACTCGATTCCTACTGCAGTACCTATTGTTAAATCTACAGTGGTCACTTAAAGTTTAAGCCGAGAGCCAACTGTAGCAATAGTACGAAGTCTACAGCTAGTTGTATGGACTAAACTAACTAGCTCTGAAATTTCCTAACTAAATCATACCGCCAAGTTTAGATACGAGTTAGTTCTAAGGATACTCTCATTATTATTATAGGGTTGTGCATTTAGATTTACGAATTAAATTAAGATGCTGTCATGGAATCCGATAGAAATGAAATATATACGCATCGAATAGAACGTCCTCCTGTTTCGAATTTTGTGTGAACATTTAATATACACGGATTTTAAAACATATTAGCCATCTTGATAACTCAAAAGGTAAGGCATAGACAGAAAACAAATTGATCCTATAAAAAATATAGGTACTTACGGTCTACCTTTTTCCATTATTTGGTAAGAAACTTTAAAAATCTCTTACATGTAACTCAATCTCATCATGTAAATTTATTTGTAAATTTTCCTTTATTATCCGATATATAAACTCATTGCTAATTAGCACGTAATTAACTGAACCCTTCTAACATATTATTTTAAACCCTGCTCTTAATTATTAGGCTTAATCGTGAACAGCGAACAATATTCATGCAATATTTTAATAGAGGCACTTTAAAAGTTTTCAGTGTCAACCCTTGTCCTAAATAGAAGGGGAAGCACAACCCGGGCAAATGCGTTTTCTATGTCGCTGCCTAATCACCTTCTAAGTTAGCCAGCCATCTAGAGACGGCCGGGTAATAACTAACTCCTCAGAACTCCTAATTGCCTGGTGTCGACCTCGGTTAGCCGGTTGGATTTATTACAGAGTTTCAGGGGATTTAAATACGTCTGTGGGCTCGGGTGTGTTAGTAGAGGTATATCACTTGCGACGATTATGTTCGCAATTAAAACTAAGTGTTACATTAATTAAGACTTGAAAAATACCTATATCATTTTTAGCGACCTTTAACTCAGTTGCTTTAAATATTGGATAGAATTTGTTGCTTTAATTAAAGTGCAAAAACACGACAGTGTGTTGTAATGCTAATAATATTATAAATGCGAAAGTTTGGACGGATTGATGGGTGGATGGATGTTTGTTACCCAATCATGCCAGAACGCCTGAACGGTTTGGAATGACACATAGGCTACTTTTCCAGAAAATTAAAGAGTTCCCGCCGAACCAAAAAAATCTTAATCCACGCGGACGAAGTCGTGAGCATCAGCTAGTGCATGATAAAGCGATCGAATTGAGGCATGCACACTTGTCTGTCGTGGAATATTGATTGGTTATTTTTCGCATCGACTTACCAAATCTTCAATCAAATATTTACCAAAATTTTACAAAATCTACCAAAATCTACCAAATCTTTACAATCGTGCATTGTAAAGACAACATCTCCTGAAGATGCTCCGATATCGGAGTGAAACGTACGTTGAGGGTATTTTTGAGGGTTTATGACTATGTGGTGTGGTGAATGTCGCGGGCATCAGGTTCGATTCATTGGTGATACGCACTGTACCACATAGATTTGCCTTCTGTGGCGGATTGTAGCGAATTGAACTTCTAATTTTTTCATTAAACCAGTTCCAGTTATATGGACGCTTTTTGCATTTGTAGTAATTGTTGTGGGTGATATTGTTACTCTGGTTTGGTAAATCGATATTTTGTCGTGTCAGATTCAGTTGCGACTCACCACAACACAATAGGTAATAGGTAATATGTTTCCAGCGTTATGGTAAAATTATTCAGTGGCACGTTCTCATGTCGTCTTGGTACAAATTATAATTTGAATATGGGTCTCAACTCTTAGGGCTTTAAGGGGGAGGGTAATGAGGCTCTACAGTGGCCGAATCACGCGTTCTCAACGTTGAAATACCTATATCACAATCATTGCTTTTTTTATACCATTGATCCAGTTTCCTACTGAGCCAAATGACGTATTGTTTTTTGAAGTGAAACTTCTTTAGAGTCTTTGTGATTCGAAAATTCGATAAAACAAAAAAGCGACACTTAAGGCGCTGTGAGCTCACGAGATGAAAAACACAGACGCGCGGGGATGAAACCGAGCAAGGGCATGTTGCAAAAAATGCATGAAATAATTTGTAAAAAAATAATATTTACTTTTCAATACACATGAAACCGACAATGTGTTTGATTTAGAAATATGAATTTTACATTACATTTCTAGAGCTTATTAGTTTCAATAAGGAGAAAAATTGCTTTAGAAGGTATATTAAGAGGTATGTTTAAAATAAATTTCAATGCAGAGATTTTTTTTAAATTGTGTTTTGAGATGCGTCAATGGCTGCTCAAAGGTCTTGAAAACAGCACATTATTTTTACAAGCATTCATTATGTCACTGTTTGATGGATACACTGCTTTTAAAAACCCCCTTTAACGCTACACAGGGCCTTAAAAGAGACAATAATTAACATATTCATATATCTACTTTTCTGAAGTTTCACTTCAGCCGTGTGTGAATTGCACACACACACTTTTTTTAATAACGAAGCAATATCCGACCAACCAGCAGAAATACTTTAATCGATAATTTAAAATGGTCTTCAGTCATAAATTATCAGGAGACGTGGATATAACGTCTTATGGCACTTCCTCTATTTAATAATCCACCACCACTAAATTACGTCCCACTGCTGAGCACAGGTCTCCACACTCGTAGGAGAGAGGGAATTATAGCTTATACCCATCACGCTGCTGCACCAATGCACCCGCATTGGAGCAGCGGGCTTAAAACGTCCTAGCGGCTTAATTTAATAATCACTAAAAATAATTTAGGTATTTGACTAGTTGTCAAATATTCAATTATCAATGAACTTATATTTATTATATTGTTTCTTCCGCAGCTCGAAGCTCCTCGGCTTCGTGTGCTCCCTGGTGGAGTCGTGCAGCACAGTCCAGCAGCACATGCTGCAATGCCGCGGCTTCCTGGTGATATCGCACATGCTGCAGCGATGCGGCAGGGACCACCTCACGCCCGACACGCTCGCTTCGTTCCTGCATCTGACCAAACATCTTGTCACTTGCTGCTCTCCTAATTCTGATCTGCTTTTGAAACAGGTAATTGTGTGGAAATATCTAGCATCTTAGTGCGTTTCCACCAGATATGTGCTTACGATATGTCGAACCAACCAATAGATGGATTATTCCAATCTGTCCCACTGGTCAGGGGAACAGATAGGAATAAAAAGTTCGTTCTGTCCCCTTGTTATCTACGAGGGGACAGATCGAACTAATAAATTCATTTTTGATTGTTGCGCTTGATTTCCATAGCTTCGATCGCTCAATGCTGTATATGCCTATAATTAAGTATTGTGTTAGAACTAGACATAACTGTATTATTTTAACATTATTAATTGTTTGTACAATATTTGTTGGCATATTAATAAACAAAAAAAAAATTGGTGGGTTTGACACACATCCATAGTCTTAGCAACGGAGCACATATCTGTGGGAAACGCACCCCTAAGCCCGGAGTCGACTACAGCCGCATGCATCGCTTCAAATCGAATCGTTTGATGGCATTTCTTTTGTATGCGTAAAAACTCGATTCGGCACGCTAATCGATGCAGTTTCATAGTAGGTATGTAGGTTCGATTTGATTGGGCTCCGCGGGTCTAATGGACACGAGGCTCACTAAAATGTTGCACAGTCAAATTAATTTGCTCCTCTGCTAGCGGTCTGAGCGGTCGCTTTTACCAGCTTAGGGGGTAACTTAACTTCCATGCCGTGGCTTGAAGTTCAAGCTTTTCTTTGGTCGCAAAGTTCATAGGTTCGATGAAATATTTTTGGCGGCTGACAACAATTCCCGATACACGCAATACCAGCGTAAACCCGAATTCGCGCTAATTTCTCCAAAAAATATTGTATCGACCTATGGTTTTATTTACCCTCAGACTAATCTACACCTGCCTATAGGCTTCGCTATTATCGATTGATTAAAAAGTTATATTCAATGTAAATTATGAAACAAAGCAAATATTTTAATGAGGCAACCGCATAATTCGACCTAACTCACAAACTTCGGAACTTTGCGAGCGTAAATGCCAAGTGAGCCTAACTTGGGCAACTCAGAAATATTAATTTGCGATCAAATCTCAGCCTTTTCGTAATTTCGGCGCCGGAAGGAATGGGGTGCTATGGTATATTGCCTCATAAATAAAGTCGAATTGCGCGCAAGAATTTGTAACTGCCAAGCTTTTTGCCGTTAACGAAATTTCAACTTTGCTATTGGTGGAAATATTGAGCTATTAAATTGAGCGGTGTAGTGAATAAATAAATTAAAAAAAACTCAACTTGAAAATATTACAGAAAATATAGAGAAAATATTTAATATATGACTATTTATTTGTAACGTTCATATTCTTAGGTTAATTAAATATATTTTCAAGGTAAATGTAAACGTTTAATTGAACAATAGTAATACGATCTCAAGCCAAATAACTTCTAGATTAGTAATTGGAGAGGTAAGTTATGCGCAAGTACGAAACGCCTCGAGCATTCAATCTTTTGTTTGTGCCGTATCAGATTCTTCCAAAACATTAACTGGTACTGATGGAAATCCGTGCTTATAAAATTATAAATGCGGCTGTCTGGACCTTTTCAAGGTTCAAACCGCTTTTACGAAGTTGGGCACACGTACGCAGGTTTACTTGTAGCGGAAAAAAACACGCATTCAGAAACGATTTACGCGTACAAGTCATTCCATGGAAAACATTCAGAAAATGGTTTATGTCTAGAATTCTAGATGCACAGTTCTAAGTCCCTGTCCTACGTCAGCGGCAAATGCAACCACGCGACTCAACGCGACGCTATCAAACAGTGGTCTTACTCCTAGGTGAGCGACAGAACCGACGCAACGCTATGCGACACCATAGAAAATGACAGACGTTGTCGCGTAGATACGTCGGTTTTCAATAGCGTCGCATCGCATCGCGTCGCGTGGCGTAACTTCTGCCGCTCACTTAGGAGTTAGGACATCGGGTGAGCCTACGTTGCTTACCTTGTCGCGTAGACAATTTATCATTTTCTATGGAGTCGTATCGCATCGCTTTTTCGCTTACCTAAGACAACGGGCAAACGGATTTGTACATTTTGTATGATTTCACTATTTTACACTTTATTATGAGTATCTATATTTTAAATACCTAATTGGTTTGTATTATTTCATTCTGATGGTTGTTAGCGCACGCTCTACTTGCTTTAACACAACACCTCCCCCCCACCTTTAATTTTCAACATTTAATTTTCAACATATCTAAGATGTTATTCATCTGAACTGTGTGTTATACTTTTTGTCCAAGTGTTGCACGATGACCCATGGCCAATGCAATCCAATTTTTATCACTGTAAATCCCACATTTTATTATTCATTGTTCATAATTTAATATTCGCCATTTAATAAACAAACGCTTTGTCTTATTCACGTTTCCTGCAAAATCAGAACTAAACAGTTCGTTTGTAAAATAAAATTAGGGAGAAGGAATATTTCAGTTAGCAGCAATGAAAGTATGGAATTCACAGAAGCACAAAATCTATTACAATTAAAGCATTAAAACCATAACATCCACTTTTCAGTGAAATGGGAATTTAGAAATGCTTTGAGTTCTAATTAATAGATAAGTACTAAATTATTGTTGTTATAGTGCTTTTCCAATCATAAATCAATTAAACATTCCATGATGTTATATACCTGTAGTTTTATCCAACGTCTGGTGTGATTATAGAAGGACATAACACGAAGTCTAATAATAATTGTATAACTATTTCTAGAGTACCTGCGTCAAAATTAAACCCTAGACCATAACACATACTTTGCTGTGATATTTTCTGTAGGCGTATCCGAATCAAGGTTAAAATATAAAAATAAGTAGGTATTTCGTATCGTAAATTTTCAGCAAATAGCACCTAGAACTATGACAGACTAAGGTACTATTTAATGGAAAATGTTATCGAAATAATGCTTAGCATTCTGAGATCCAAATTATCAAGCCACATCTTTGAAATCAGAAAATCTAAATTGTAAAATTCGCAAGCAAGAGAGCCTACGCTACCAATCACCGGACAGTCAATAGTCTATGCTAATCCAGTCTTTTTGCCAATCGTTTCTGACCTGGCAGCTCTTGGACCACATCCTGTTCAACCCAGCGCTCTGGATCCACACGCCTGCGGCTGTGCAAGCGCGACTGTACTGCTACCTGGCGACAGACTTCCTTGCTGATGCGCACATATACGGCAGCGTCCGACGCGTTAGTACAGTCCTGCAGACTGTTCACACGCTCAAGTACTACTATTGGGTGGTGAATCCGAGGACGAAGAGCGGGATTTCGCCGAAAGGGATGGGTAAGAGAAATTATGACTAAATTCTCCAGATCAGAGGCCCAATTATTGTCCAAGGAAATCGTAATCATCGAACTGTTTAAGGAGTTCATACACGCTTTTTGACATACAGGCATCTATGGACTCCTTAAATAGGTCAATTTATCTGTTTGACAAACGATTATGATTGCCTTCCACAACTCTCGCAAGAAAGGCTTATGCTTGACGGTAATCATGCTAAGTGCAATGCAATGATGAGGTCTAGGTTGGAACGCGCTAAGATAATGCCTATTCACTCTCACTTTGTAGGTACTTAAGGCACTCATAAACTTGATAAATATAATTTCTGTTCCCCAATCGCAGAGGGTCCTCGGCCAGCGCATAAAGACATTCTAACCATCCGAGCATACATACTGCTGTTTCTGAAACAACTCATCATGATCGGGAATGGTGTGAAAGAAGACGAATTGCAATCAATACTCAACTATTTGACGACTATGCATGAGGTAAGGGGAATTTATTATTGTTGACTGTTCAAACGATTTCTGTCCTTTGAAACATATCTGCTGCATAGTTAAGTATGTCTTTCGACATCTGTATACCTGAATGGCTAATGTTCACGGCCTAGCGAAGTAAGTGGTACAAGTCAGTATTTTTCTTGAATGAATAAGTGGTTTATTCGTTCAGAGTTCTCACATCCATAAGTAAGATTATAAGTTAAATTTTGGTAAAAAGTAGAAGAATCATGACTTTTGAAACACAAAGTGGTGTTGGTTAGAGGTAGGCGTTACTTTATGGAAAAACCAACCAAGGTACATGATGCTATTGCCCTTAACTAATTTTCAAGCTATTTGTGTGACGAGTGGTTGATGTGCACTCGTCCGCAGCAATAGGAAAATCTTCCTCCAGCCTGGTGTTTTGCCCGGAGACCTTTCTGGTCCGACTCCGATCGTTGTAAATTGAAGTTCTATTCTATATAACGCTATTCTAAGAAAACTTAGATAGCGCGATGCAGACTTGTATGTTTCTTATAAGTTTTCAGTCAATTATCTATTATGTGATGGAGATACAATTAGCGCCATCTAGTTGACACAGCGGTAACCTCTACATATTAATAAAGTTAAGTTAATTTTCTCTTCATATTGTTCCAGGACGAAAATCTTCACGATGTGCTGCAAATGTTGATCTCGCTGATGTCGGAACACCCCAGCTCGATGGTACCGGCATTTGATGCGAAAGTAAACCTTTACTATTATTTCTTCCTCTATTTCTCTCTTGCACTGTTTATTTCCGATTTTACATGCATTACATAATTTGTGGCGCGTTCACTTTTTGATTAGACAACCTTTTATTATTACTTGTTTTAAATTATGGCTATTATTTAACCTGATTTGGTATAGGTATTATTATAAACTAGATAATCAGTATCTTTGAAATTAACGTGTTTCAGGGTGGAGTCAGGACAATTTTCAAACTGCTGGCTTCAGAGAGTCAATTGATAAGACTACAAGCGCTGAAACTTCTCGGCTTCTTCTTGAGCAGAAGCACGCACAAGTACGTGTTTTGTATATTTCATTTATAAAGCAAATGGTAATTCCTTTAGAGACATGAAATTATTATGTTCCATTTAATTTGAAAAATAATTGCACGGTAATAATTTGAATACAAAAAGCTGTTTAAAGATTGCACTTGGCACCAAGCAAGTTGCCATTGCTTTGTAGGTAAAATAAGGAAAGT
This sequence comes from Erebia aethiops, assembly GCA_923060345.2. Lineage (NCBI taxonomy): Eukaryota > Metazoa > Arthropoda > Insecta > Lepidoptera > Nymphalidae > Erebia > Erebia aethiops. The sequence continues at coordinate 13,469,364 of OV281081.1, read as the reverse complement.
ACTCAGCGTAGGTGATGTTTGACAGATTTGATAGCAGAGTTCCAAATTGTGGTATACCTACTGGAAAGGCGAGTAAGACATTGTGTATAAATACGGGCGTCATTCTGTGGACGGCAGTCGAACATCGGACACTGTCCGTGGTGCACGTCTGTCTTGTTTACATTTATATATGTATATCATAATATACAGTGTTGTACTATACTATTGTATAATAAATTGTATATAGTGAGGACTTTATACAAATCTAGGCTATTCCTTATTAAGGTGCCTGACTTTTCAAGCGACGAAGTGATAGTGATATATGCAAACACTCCCAAAAAGTTAACCCTCTTTCTGGTGCAGTTGGATAACATATACATTAATTTAATTTCATCTGAATGACCCTGCGCTTCCTTTTTAGGCCTTTAGTAAACGACCAAGTTTCGGAGCCGTAAATCATCACTGTCAACACGCACTGTTCGAAGACTTTCGCCTTCATAATATAACTAGCGGTCTCCCGCGACTTCGTCTGCGTACAAATTCTGATTTCCTATGAGATTATGAAATTTTCCCGCTGCAAAAAGTCTATCTAAGAAGACTTTATATAGTATAGCTTATGCAGGTTTTTATTATTTAAAACTTATAACCTAAATCCCGATTGTCAAGTCGTTATCTTCAAAAACATAGAATTTTCATACAAACTTCCAACCCCCATTTCTCCCTCTTTGGAGTAGATTTTCGGAAAATTGCATATACAGCTTATTTTTATTTAAAACTAATAACCTTAATCCCGATTTTCAAGAAGTTAGACTTCAAAAACTTAGAACCATCATGCAAACTTCCAACCCATTTCGGGGTAGATTTTCGGAAAAAAAATTATACAGATTTTTATTATTTTAAACTTATAACTTAAATGCTAATTTTCATGTGTCTAACTTCAAAAACAAAGGACTTTCATACAAACTTCCAACCCCCATTTCAACCCCTTAGGGGTGATTTTTCCCAAAACCGTTTCTTAGCTGACGTTTACACCATAGAAGGAACCTTCCTTCCAAATTTCAAGTCTGTATGTTTTATAGTTCCTGAGATATTGTGATGATCAGTGAGTCAGTGACCTTTCGTTTTTATATATATAGATTTACAGAAAAAAAACTATTTCCAGAAGGAAATACGACGTGATGTCGCCTCACAACCTGTACACTCTGCTGGCCACTCGGCTGGGCGCGTGTGGCGAGGCGCTGGCTCTGCCGGTGTACAACGCGCTATATGAGCTGCTCACTGAACATGTCGGTCAGCAGATCCTCTACACCAGCCACCCGGAGCCGCAGCCGCACTTCCGCCTCGAGAACCCCAGTAAGACGATACTAGAGTATGCTGTCCGCACACCGCCACACACTACTAAAACCCATCGCCACAAATCACAAACACAGTAAACAAATACAACCAGTGTGGAAACTACCTAGAAACGTTCGAGACGCTCGTCGCAGTGCCGTCAGTAGTGAGTAGTAGTTTGTGTGAGTGAGCTGTTTCGGACGTTTCTAGATAGTTTCCATACTGGTTGTATCTGTTTACTTATGTCACAAAGCCACACTATACAAATTTTCCAAATTACTCTCAACGTACGTTTCACTCCGACACCGGAGCATTCTCAGGAGATGTTGACTCGACAATGCACGATTGTAAGTACGATTGTACTTTACAATCGTGCGATATACACACGTTGTACCACATAGATTTGTCTGCTCTGGCTGATTATAGTGAATTAAGCACAGAGTACATTGAATATGTGGAATTAAGCTTCTTGTTCCTCGATTATTATGGACTTTCGCAAAATAACGCCTGCTTCTATTCATTACTCTCTAGCTGAGTATAGTCTAAACTAAATTAACAGGGCATATTTATAGTACTCGCTTGGCTGCTATCAGATCTGCTAGCAGGCGAAGATGGAGCGCGCTTCTAAAATTGCGTTCACGGCCTTTTCGAGAGCGCGCCACCATTTTGGATATTCCTTCCCTAGGATCGGATCTTTACCCATCAGTCCGCTTCCGTCAGCTACCTTCTTAAAATCGTCAATCCAACGGGCTAGAAGTTGTCCCAGCTACGCTTGTCGGTCTACAAACTTCTACGAAAATCGCGAAGAAATATAAACTATATTAATTTGGAGATTGCATACAACCATTGGGCTAATACAGACGACAAAATGTTGTCTCCTCAAGACAAAGTTTTACACCAATAAATGTAAGGTGAATTAGGATGATTTTAACGATTATTCTTTTACTTCCGCAGTGATCCTGAAGGTCGTTGCCACACTGATACGTCAATCAAAACAAACCGAACAGTTGCTTGAAGTTAAGAAGCTTTTTCTTTCCGACATGACTTTGCTATGCAGCAACAACCGCGAGAACCGACGGACAGTATTACAGATGTCTGTGTGGCAAGAGTGGCTTATTGCCATGGCGTATATACATCCGAAGAATGCGGAGGAGCAGAAAATATCTGATATGGTGTATTCACTGTTCAGGATGCTGTTACACCATGCAATAAAACATGAGTACGGCGGGTGGCGAGTTTGGGTCGACACGTTGGCTATTGTGCATTCAAAGGTAGGTTTTTTTAAATAACTTGTATTTACAAAATAAAAATAGATACTTTTTGATCTTAAATTTTTTTGAGACATGTGGTATACTGGAGGGTAGGTGAGTAAGACATTGTGTATAAATATGGGCTTCATTCTGTTGAAAGCTCAGTCAAACATCGTGGGTGCACGCATCGAACACGCTGTGCACGTCTGTGCAGTGTTCATTTATATGTATATATTTATATATATCATAATATACATACAATATATATTATAAGTGTTATATTATACTATTGTATAATAAAGTGTATATAGTGAAACGCGGTACAGTACAAGACATACGGTTCTAAAGGCACGCTTCTTATTCTAGTACCATCGCCTTTTTATTATTTCCTATTTTAACTGTGTGTATGTTTTGTTTTCGCTGCCCCAAACAGTGATCTTGTGCTCTTATCTGCACTAGCGAAAGTTTATGAGCCAGGTTTTTCGTCTACGGCCATGCCTTTGTTTTACAAACACACAGTATACGAACTTAGTTTTGAACCGGTATGGTCAGGGAAATTTTTACGTCATTACAACAATTTGAAACAGAAATTTCGAAATTGTGTGTGTAGAGGTTTACTTAAACATGAAAAACTGTTTGAATTAATTTCAGGTTTCTTACGAGGAATTCAAGCTCCAATTCGCTCAAATGTATGAACATTACGAGCAAAGACGTGCCGATAACATCACAGATCCAGCAGAAAGACAACAGCGACCAATCTCCACCATATCCGGCTGGGACAGACATACAGACGGACAAGTCAAATCTAGAGTATTACCTGACACTGACGACAGTGTAGATAGCACCCCAGTATCTATTAGAAAGTCTAACGTACTCAACCACGGAGCTCAAACTGAAATAGGCAAAGGACTCTCCCTTAGAGAAGTAGAGTCGTGTCGATGTAAAAAACCCAGTGAAAGTACAGAAGACAGTCGGACTACAGTAGTGTATAGTGAAGTGTGTAAAGTGCATAGCCCCGCCAAAACTGTTACAGTTAATACCGAAGTGCCCTGCGACGAAGGTTGTGATAGTAGTAATACCGAAGTCGAACATGCCATCGACGAAGAACCCATCGAAGACAACGTGCTCAATGCGAATGACGAATTAGTACAATCAATCATCGAAACTAAACTCCTAGAAAGTTCCGAATTGGGAATGGAAACGACAGAACATCATTCTGAAGAAAAAATTGACAAACCTATGTCTCGACAAGGAAGCTTAGACTACATTCCCGTTAGAGATGTAGGCGATAATGTTATGAAAGAAGATAATACTGACAGAAGCGAGGGATTGCCCTCTAGTTTATCAGTAAGTGAAACGGCTAGCCCAGAAAGAATCGCCGATGGATTAAACATAATAACCGAAAGAGAATCTGAACTATCAGATCCGTCTGAGTTATATTTAACTCCGAGTGAAGCGACTAGTCCAAAAAAATTAGAAGATAAGACTGACTCTAGCATTCCAGATGATTCGACTGATGATCCCAAACATATTGCAATTAATATCGTCAATGATGTCCTAACAGTTGCTTTAGAGACTGTAAGGATAAAAACAGACGACGATGCAGATTCAGGTGCCATTTCAGGAGGCATTCCTTCAGAAGGAAACACACCTAATGGCCGAGAGGATTTGGAACCAGATATTGAAGATATTCTAGATGAAAAACAAGCTGCGGAGACTTTTGCTAATGAAATAATTATGGACATTTTAACCTCAGTTGTATCCAGAACTGAAGAAATGACTGATGTAGAAGATTGTCCAAATAGTCCTCAAAGAGTTATTCCTTCAGATCACCCGCACGAAGGCAACGTTTTGCCTCTTGACGGTGAATTTATAGTTCCTTCCAAAGATGAATCGGAAAAGGAATTTACAGCAGAGGAAATTATAGATGACGAAAATGCCAAAAACGAAAGCCAAAGAATAGAAACAAACGTACAAGAAGAGCGTGAAACTCTAGAAATTCCCCCAATATCGACGATTAGTGAAAACATTTCATTGGGAAACAAGAAGCAAGAACATGAAGAAGAAAGGGCTTGTGAGAGTGAAAGGGACAAACGACGAGTGAGTTTACCGGGTGATAGTGAGATGAAACAGGAAAGCAATAAAGGTCAGGGTGTGTCCACACAAGGAACAAACACGTGCACGTCGCCAAAGCGACCACGCAGTGCTTCTACAAGTACCCAAGTGGATTCTAATCATTTCGGTAAGCTGCATTCTAAATTGTCATACCATATTCTGAAACTATACTGAACAATTCATTAGTAAATGAAATTCATTCGTAAATCAAATCATTAGAAACTGTACTGAAAAATTCATTAGTAACTAATTGCATCTGAAATGATTTCAGGCTACAGTAATAATTGGTTTCTAATGATTAATATCAAAAAAATTCAGCATAATAAATTCTGTTAGAATGTACTATGCTGAATTAGCAAAATAGATTATTCGATTGCCACTTGGTACATCTAAAGACATAAAAATAGAATTTAATCCAACACCTAAAATTGTACTACCCACTTTGTTGAAAAAAATCTTGCTGCATATTGTAAAATCTTTCCGATGTTAAATTTTTGTCATTGTGATATAACTTGAATTTATGTCTTGTTTTACATCGCTTGGGTAAAAATAACTCGTGATATTTGTCGAGGAATTGTGATGTTCAAATAATTTAAACTAAAACAAGCCCTGTGGTATTTATGTACAATCTGTAAAGAACATAGTTACTTTCGCTATCCTATTTAAAAAACAATACGAATTTCGTGAGTGAGATTTGAACCTGCGACATCTTGCCAACGACGCGGCTCTTTTCCCGTTGTGCCACTGAGACCCAAGCTGGGAATCTTGACTAGAGTGAGAGTTGAACGTTTTTTGTCACGCACAATTTTCCAGCCCACGTTACCGCATTTTATCCTCAAATTCTATAATAGGGAAATATTGGGTGTGCCCAAAAGTGACGCATCTTTACTTTGTTGTCTCTTCCATCCCACAGAATCGAAGCGGCCGTCAAAGTGCAGCAGGCCGATGTTCTCACCCGGCCCCACGCGGCCGCCGTTCCGCATTCCGGAGTTCCGGTGGTCTTACATACACCAGCGGCTACTTTCTGATGTCCTATTCTCTCTCGAGACTGATATACAGGTAATTAATATTCGTAATTTTGGCTCCAGAAATTGAATTTGTCGTCGACATTAAGTTCTATGGAGCACTCACTATTTTGTTATTTGATAGAGACACAAGGCATTTAAAATGTGCATTAAAAAATCTTAATGCATATTTCATTAAGATTTTTTAACAGTCACACTTTTTTCAACGGTATAATTTATTTCTTAAACAGTTAAGATTTGTAAACTGAAATAAAAATTTAATCGATAGGAATCACAGTATCTCGAAACGAAGAGGTAATTAATATTCGTAATTTTGGCTCCAGGAATGGGAGTTGTCATCGACATTAAGTTCTATGGAGCACTCACTATTTTGATAATTGATAGAGATACAAGGCATTTAAAATGTGCATTAAAAAATCTTAATGCATATTTCATTAAGATTTTTTAACAGTCACACTTTTTTCAACGGTATAATTTATTTCTTAAACAGTTAAGATTTGTAAACTGAAATAAAAATTTAATCGATAGGAATCACAGTATCTCGAAACGAAGAGAATATCGTGTGGAAAACGAGTAAATTTGTATACAAAATGTAACATACGGTCTTTCTGAGGACATTTCTAAATAATAATGCACCCAAAAATATCACATACAATTTTTGGTACTAAACAGGTCAAACCTTTAAGATTTTTAATGATTTATAAAAAACAGCCCTACTATAATTTAAAAAATTGCACAAAGCTTTAAAAAAAGTTTGAGTTAAAGTTTCTATATCTACCTGTTTACCGTGGAATACATTTGTTAAAAAGCGACAGCAAAATTTTACTAACTTTAAGCAGATTGTGCAAGACGACGTCAGAATGAATCCCAAAATCCCATTTCTGATGATTTCCAGGTGTGGCGGAGTCACTCCACGAAGTCTGTGATAGATTTCGTGAACAGCAGCGAGAATGCGATATTCGTTGTCAACACGGTACATCTCATCAGCCAGCTCGCTGACAACTTGATCATCGCTTGCGGTGGACTCTTGCCCTTACTTGCTTCTGCCACATCGCCTAATGTGCGTTACATTTATTTCTAAGTAAAACTCTTCCCGTGCCCGTAAATGCTACAAAATATTTGTTTTTCTTAAATCGTATAAACACAGCCTTTGAAAATTCAAAATCATATATTTGGGATATTATTCTAAGGAAAGTCTATTTTCATGTCCTGAATATGATCAATCTCACCGGTAGAGCATGTGACCTTGAGGCCTTAAGGGGATCCCTTGAGGGATTAAGTAAAAATATACCCCACAACAGGCTAGCACGCTACCATCTTAGACTGCATCATCATTTACCATTGGGAAATTTACCAAATTTACATTTACCACCATGTGGGATGGCATTCAAGGGTTTGTGATGTTCCATTCTCAAGGAATCCAACGGGGTTAAAGGGATCATCAAATAAAACACGTTCGCTGGCTTCATTCAAAAACTATAATGTGTTGACAACTGACATTTATGTCATAGGTACATCACACTTAATTCAACCCTTAAACATATTTACCCATAGAATTAAAAAAAAAACATAACGTGAGGTGTCAATAAATGGTTTCACCTTTCCACGCTGCAGAACGAACTAGATGTGATCGAGCCAACACAAGGCATGCCCGTGGAGGTGGCAGTAACTTTCCTACAGAGGCTAGTGTCGATGGCCGATGTGCTCATATTCGCGAGTGCTTTAAACTTCGCCGAATTGGAGGCTGAGAAAAATATGTCCAGTGGGGGAATCCTGAGACAGTGCTTGCGATTGGTGAGTGGGAAATTCTAAGGATGTAGATGTGGTGCCAATGTTTTAATACTGTCTGAATATTGGCCAGTGGGCTTGTTCATTACAAAAATTATAAACTAGATGATGCCTGTACCTTCGTCCCTGTGGATTAAGGGATTTTGATAATCACGGGAACTATGTAATTTCTTGGGATAAAAAGTTTAAAAAAAAACTATTTTCAAAATTGGTTGAAAAGACCAGCCTTGAAAGCGTAGCAGACAGGCAGACACTTGTCCCATTTATAATATAAGTATGGATGCGAGTTTATATTGGCTAATTGATCTAAATCTAAGGGCTATCCTGGAGACAGAAAAATTAAGACTTTTATCGCAAAATGCCCACGTGCTTTTAATTGCGTGAGCAATGTAAAAATATAATAAATCAGTTTATATTATCTGGCCGAATATTCAGAGAATACTAAAATTTTGGCACGTAAAATATAATTTTATTCATCTTTATATTAGACGTGAAATATCTTAGAAATTGTTTGTGACGGATGAATTTTACACTCTGGATGTAGTTTGTTTTCGTATTAATTCTTTAGTAAATTGTAACCTATCGGGAAAACTAGTTTAGACCATGGACTTTTAGTGCAATGGAGTACCTTCATAGTACATAGAAGGATCCATGATATTATAGATAGTAAAATTAGGTGTTTAGTAAATTTTCAAATAGTTCTTCGACCTTTTCATATTTATATTTTATGTTTCTTAATTTGTAAAGTAACAAAATTCTTCTTATAGATTTAGTTCTTACAAAGTTTAATACAGATGTTCCCTTTTTTTAACAATCTTCGAATAGATGCTGTTGTTAAATGTAAAAATAGAATATTCATCCATTCTATATATATCTATCAAATTCTCACCGACAAAGCTTGTCTAAATTATTTGATGCTATTTCGGTTAATAGTAGAGCTATCTTTCTGAGAATTTTCCCTATGGAAGACATAAAAAAGTTGTTAATGCAGGCTAGCTCAAGTAGACTAGCACTCGTGTAAGTTTCCAATAATAAATAATAATAATTTATTCATGAGAATGTTGGTAGTATTAAACCAAGTTAAATAACGAGACATTCAAATCGCATTGATTTGCCATGAAGTTGTCAAATAACGATTTCCCAGGGCTTTTGCGGTAAAATGATTATTATAGTGTAACGATCACCTCTGTTTACCTTATACTCTACTTTACCTTATACTATATTTTGCTGTCTTCCAAAATATAATGTAGCAGCAAGAATATTAATGTGATTGATCAGATTTTTCCAAATAGAGCTGTGTAGACAGATTAAATATGCCGATGTGCATGTTACGTTCATTTTAAAAGCCACTGGGGTCTCAGAACGGAAAAAGTTAAAACTCAAATAGCTTGGCACGTCGGTGAAAATTAACCGTAGAATGGGATAGCGTACCGTAGCGTTAGTAGTTCGTAGCTCGGTAGTTGTAGCGCCATCTGTCGACAGGTGTGCACGTGCGCTGTGCGCAACTGTCTCGAGTGCAAAGAGAGACAGCGGTGCGCCGCCGCAAGGAGCAACCGGAACGATTCACCCTCGCCCAAGGTAAGCTTCCGCACGGTCCTTGGCCCCTGGTACTTCGGATCGGAGGTGTGAATAAAAGTGACGTAATTATATTGTAGAAAAAAGCTAATAAAATGGTAATCGAATACACAAACATGTAGCGAAAATTTTCATTTGGAAAAATACCTTGTTTGCCTGAGTTGTAAACTAAAAAAAACTAATCCTGGATATTGAAAATGTATAAACGATTCCTTTTATGATGTGGCAGGTGTGTCAGAAAAAAGGCGGCTATGAATGAATACAACCTTGAGTCCATGACACTCAATATCCAAACTCCTTGGTAATCTTAGTTGCCTGGTGGTTTGTTCTATTTTATTCAAATTATCTCGTCCAAGATTGTTTTAAGCGCTGTGTATGGGCATTATTGTCATTCGTTAATTTATGAGAAATCGTGTAAAATTGTAGAGAATTTGTTACTTGAAAAGATGTGTTATGTGTTTGTTTTTAAAGTTACTTTTTAAGTGTACTTTAGAAAGTGTAACTACTACAATATTAAATGGGAGAGTTCTATTAATATTTCAGCAATTTATTTGTTTTCATGCATTATTTATGTATACCGCAGAGTGTGGTGGCGAGCCTAGCAGATGCTTCTAGTCCTGTGAAAGATCCAGAGAGGCTCCTACAAGACATGGACGTGAATAGGCTACGTGCAGTTATTTATAGAGATGTTGTGAGTATATTTTTTTACTTGCTCTACTTTACTTTTTATTTTATGTTATGATTAAAATACGAATTTCAAATAGAAGAGTTAGGCTTGTCCCTAATCGATAAAGAAAAGCAAAATGTTGTTTACTTGTTAGATAACCGCATCTGGTTTCCTAAATGATATTGCGAGGTGTTGTGTTTTTGATACATTTTAACTGTTCTGATGACCTGTTGTGCTAATTTCTGCTACACACATCTATTGAAGATTCCCGTAAAATAAAATTTCAGCCAGATTGTTCCAGACGATTGGTTGCCTAATTGGAAACCTAAATAAATTCCAGGAGAAACATAGCTTGCCCAGTTCATATCGCTAACTATTAGATAACTTTAAAACTGAGCTTTATAGCTCCATTTAGGGACTAAAAGATTCGTGCTAAATCGGTCATCAAGAATATTCTTAAGATTGGCAAATGGCTTCTTCTAATTGGAAAATTCTAAATAAATTCTAGGAGGAACCCAGTTCCTATTGCTTGCGATATATAACGTCTTAATACAGCCTATTTAAAGTACTGCATCTGCCATTTTCACAAAGATTTCAGCTAAATATGTCATCAAGACATTTCCAATAAGAATAAGCTTTATCACGATATCAGAAAAAAACTGGCTGATGCCTTTGACTTCCAGCCCATGTGTTATTCCAGACTATAATCTGTCTCTGGGCCAAATTTCATCGAGATCCGTTCAGCCGTTCTGGTGTGATTGAGTAACAAACAAACATCCCTTCATCCATCCAAACTTTCGCATTCATAATATTACTATAGGTTTGGCATATTCTTATTGGCAAATTGTTAATAAATTCCAGGAAGAAACGAAGCAAGCCCAGTTTCTATCGCTCGCGATAGTTTACTTCATATCCGTGCTGATGGTATCCAAATACCGGGACATTCTGGAGCCGCCCGCGCATGCGCAGCCCGAGTGCGCCAGAAGAGTGCACCATTCGCACGAGCATCCCGGTATGTTTATGAAAACATCTTTTTTCTAGGTTATTATTATTTATTGTAGCTCTATTTTTCAGTTTGTCAATGGTTTGATACTTGCTAGTTGAACTTTTTAAGTTGTTGGAGTGACTTTTCGATCGAGACAATGAAATCTAGTAAAGCATGATCTCTCTTAATAAAGAAGATATGAAATTTATTTAATTTTGAAAACTTTTATTGAAATGCATAGTAAGCTGAAAAATAAACTTTTTACATTCAATATAGTTTTCTTAACAGTTTTGAGTAGAGATGCGCCGAATGTAGGTTCAACCGAATACGAATGTTCGGCCGAATATTCGGTCCAAAATGTACCGAACCGAATATTCGGCCGAATCATTCGGTTCAATTCTGCGCGGTAAACACGTTTGTGCACGTGGCAAATTTTGAATGAAGTATTAAAACTGCTGCAATCTTTCGAAGAAATAACAAAGCTCACAAGTTGTACTTTTTCATCAATATCTGAAGTAATTCCTCATATTACGACACTTCTAAAGTATTTACAAAAGGTAAACACTATACAGGCATGCCCAAATGTCAATGAAATGCGAGAGATACTAGAAACAGAGTTAAAACACAGATTTGCAAACATTTAAGAAGACAAATATTACACACTGGCCACATTATTAGATCCCAGATTCCGACTGAATTTCTTTTCTGCCAAAATTGAAAAGATATTGAATCAATTAAGTCAGCATTTTTTAGAGAACATATCAGAAAGAGTGATTTAGAGAGCAGCAGCGATGAAGAAGAAAGACTACCATTACGAAATGTGACAAATATGGGCACTCGCGAATCTCACGATCCTCATTTAGCATTTGGGAGTTGTTATGAAGAGTTAGCGTCTACTAAGCAGTCAACGATATCTGAAGAAAGTCAAAGTCCTAAAAGCCAATTAGCTTTAGAATTACAAAAATATTTGAATGAGACTTTATTACAACGCAGTATGAGTCCTTTTACATGGTGGGCAAAAAATCAAGGAAAGTATGAACTCATGGCTATTTCAGCCAGAATTTTTTTAACTTCTCCAGCAACCACTGTGTATAGTGAACGGTTATTCTCGGAAGCAGGCAATGTATATGAAGAGAAAAGAAATAGATTGTTGCCTCACAGGGCTGAGAGCCTAGTATTTCTGCATCATAATTTAGCACTCTTAAATTTTAATTATTAAATATTATGTTGTTTTTATTTGTCGATAAATCATCATAATTTAAGTATGTTAATGTTACGATATGATTATTAAAGGACATAATAGTAATCTTGAGAATCAGATTTTATTTTGCTAACATTGTCATTCGTCAAAAAACCACACTTCTTTAGTAATTAGTTGACCTTACTGTTTAATAAAATGTAATTTTTTAAATATTAACAATAATTTAAATATTCGGTAATTATTCGGCAAATCAACCGAATATTCGGCCGAATACGAACATGAAAAAATATGCCGAATGTACCGAATACGAATATTCGGCCGAACATTCGGCGCATCTCTAGTTTTGAGGATATTTTTGCCCGTTTGTGATTATTTGAAAATAATTCACATAATTTTGATCTCATGATACGAGAGTAGATATTTTTATTTTAAATAGAAATAATTTGTGTTTCGTAACAGTATTTGAGTTACTTTAATTATTTTGATCGTAATGTTTTTTTAAAATAAATATATAAATTAATCCTTATTCTAAAATAGGTGTAAGACTCATTTTTGTAGACGATATACTTATTTTGTAAATATTTCATAATTTTCATTAGCAATTCAAAGAAGGCGCTGTTTCGTTTAATTTTTAGGCAAAATTATTTTTTACTAATCTCATGTTTCATCTAATCTAAAATTACTATAAATTCATAATTTTGCTTCTTCAATATTCCGCTTAGTCGCACCATTATTCAATATGAAATTATGTCACTTTTCTCATATTATACAGACTCTTGAAAGACGCAAAGTTCAAATCTCAGAAGTTCAACTAAAGTAAGAGTCATTGTACGGTCAAAAGAAGAAGAAGAAATAATATCTTTTAAGAATCAAAAGAACAAATAATTAGCTGTTGTCATTCAGGGCAATAATTGCAACTATTCTAGTTACCTGTGTTCCTATATTTTTCGACTGAGCACTATTTTAAAGCCAAGCTGTAAATCAGTAGGATAACAAATACATTATTGATTGTAGCTGTTAATGTTGCATTTGCAATTCTATTTTTTTCGGTTTATCTTCTTTTGACCTTTGCAAAGAATACTAAATTATTGAATTTGCATATTATCTGAAGAAGTGTTTTTCCCCTTTTTTCACGCCGCTTGAAATACGCGTCACGATTTGGGACACTGGTAAAATCTACGTTACTTTCACTGCCTACACTGCGATTATTAACTTACATGGACACGCCAACTTGCTACATACGACATGCGACATGCAAACACTACATTATCTACCGCAACCATGTTGCCTTTCGACGATACTTGTACATCTTTTTCTTTTACATATTTAAATGATTTATTGGCTTTCAACATGGTGTGTTATTCCTCTAAACGTTATTTGTTCTTCTACCTTTTTTTTATTTATAAAATTATTTTAATTTCTGTTTGCCTCTGTTTGCATGCCCAAAAATATCCTCTTTTTCTATTAATTTTATTTTTTTAAACGATTTTACATGCTGCCTTATGTGTTAACTTTACAACTTTTACTAATTATTCCTTGTCTCTATCTTTATTTTGTTATGCTTATTTCCATTTAATTTAATTGTTATGCTTCTTCATTTCTTATACTATCATTCTTCGTTTTCCCTCATGTCCCCCCGTATCTTTATCTTCACTTCATTCCCACTTCACCTTACTGTGTCTACTATCTTCCCTAATTTTACTCCATGGCTATCCTATCTCTCTTTTACTCGTATTTTATCCGCAATCCTTTTTATCCCATTTTAATTTACCTGATTGTTTTCTCCATTCTTGACATTCCTGATTTCCTTATCCGTCTTCACATTTTTGCTGTTTATCTCTCCTATATCCCTCGTATCCTCGCGTGGACCTGGTGTGGTCTGTCTGCCTTCTGTCTTTACATTTCTCCCCGTATGTCCCATATCCGCCCCTCCTTTGTTTGCCCCTGGTATCCTCGCGGGGACTCGCTGGTGGCACCAGGGTCGAGGCCGCTGTTCCCCCAGTGGTCGCACCACGTTTACCCGCAGTTCCTGCCGGGTGGGCACCCCGCTCACCGCCACTCGCACTGCAAGCTCGATTGCGGCCAACACGTTAATACTAACTCGCACGCGCACGCACGCATCGCTAATTTCCACCGCGCGCACGCAGGTAAACAAACCCGGCCCCGAGAAACATCCGTATTACAATCATACTATCATACCAATGCGAAAGTGTGTTTGTTTGTTCTTTTGTTGGTTTGTCAGATCGACGTGATTTTTTTCATGGTTATAGTTGAGGCCTCTGCTATGTTTTATCCCAAAAAATTAAGGAGTTCCCGTGGGAATTAAAAAAAATCCTTTTCCATGCGTACGAAGTGGTTGGCGGGCATCAGCTAGTATTAAATACGTACAAAAATTGTGATAAGCTTTATAAACATATAAAAACTGTCACAAATTCATGCAAGAATATGCAACGTAAAAACTTTAAAGTGGTTGGATACGCCAAGAGATTGACGCAACTTTCTCAAGTTTTTAAGGGATGCAAAAGAGCTTTATGTCAATAAATTGGTAGAAATTTATAAAATGATAACTAGAGAGAAATCTTAGGTGGTAATGATATAAAATAATATTTATACAAACCAATAGTTGCGCTTTGTTTATAAATTGAAGTGTTACTCTTCTGTATTCCCCCTCAGTTTAAAATAACCACGACTTGTAATGCGGATGTTTTAAATATTATATTGTGGTCGATGTTTGCGCACATTGTTTTGTCTAGACAAATTCGCAAAAAAACCTCAATCTAGTATTTTTTATTTAAATCATACAGGCGCGTAAAAATCATTGAAAGAATAACCTTTAACATTTTCTGACAGATTCGTCAAAAACTACTCGCAATTTTTATTTTATTATTTGCTGTTTGGACAAGACAGTGTCTATAGCACCGCTTGGGCATTGCTGAAATATTTTATTTTCGTTGTTATCATTTGCGTCATCATTCAATTTAGTGTTATCATCAAATCATCAAAAAATGCACGTGAGAGAGTTAATTTTGACTTTGTTAATGATTGCTAATTTAGTAGGTTTTTGTTTGGAGTTAGAGTTTGCTTTTTCTAATTTTAATGCACGTAATATTTTTATTTATTTGGGAGTCTATAATATATGTTATAATATATATATGATATACAAGAGGGATATTTTTGTTCTAAACATTGAAATCTAATCTCTACCGCACAAAATCTTGTACTTAGAAAGATAATTGAATGGTACAGAACTTGTCACAAAAGACTTTATTATGATCTTTACGATTTTTCTATTTTTCTATGTAGAAATTTTACGATAATAATGTGTGTAAACCACACTTCGTGCACACTTTCGTGACGAAAACTGTGTATAGTATACTAGAAATTAATCGAATTAAACTCTAATGTGACCTGTACTCCTTAGTCATTTAGTAGAGAAGCTTAGACGTAAAAGTTTCCCTGTAGGACATCAACTGCTTTCTTAAAGCTTCGTCGATGTTTTGCAAAAATCTCATATAAAATTGGTCATACATTTATCTGCATTGAATTCCTCGCACGCAACAAATGTTTGAATGCTCAAGAATTACGGTGTTGTGTGTAAGCGTGTTAAGTGTTAACCTGTTAAGTGTTAAGTGCTATCTACTGTCTTCACACTGTCATGTGATGATTATATCAGCCAAGCGTCAGTTTTGTAGGCCAGGATTGACAGCTACAGCTGACGTTCAAAAGGGGTAAGGAAAAGGGTGTGTGATGTTGCTCTCGCAGAAGCAATAAAAAGATCTCTAAAAATACTGAGCATTTAACATCACATGTTTTGCCTACTTAGCACTTAACGTGTCTTTGAGTTTTGCTTAGTACTTATCACTAACTTAATTATGTAGCTACCAGTCCCATAAACTTATCTGACCCGGTAACAGTGTCGCTAGTATATATTTAAAATAAAATAAAAACAAAACTTAACTGGCTTAATTTTTAACAACTTAAAAAATTAGTTCCAATGTAGGCCACCGGGCTAGATAAGTGGGTGGAACTGTACCTATTACCTAGACATGTAGAATGTATATCATCCATTATTACTGGGTGGGTGCATAGGTTAGCTACTTCTAAAAAAATTGAAAAATTCGCTGCGTATGATGCGTTTAATGCTACGTTTGTAAAGTTGAATTAGATCTGTATTTTTTATATTAATTTGTATATTTTTCTCTCTAGAACACAACGGAGATGACGTCGAATACGCCATGATTGTGGTGGACGAAAATAACTCCACCATAAACGAATTAGACTCCCCTTCCATGAAGGTAAGGTTTTTAGTCTTTTCCTAGTTCGCCGTTTAGTTATTAATGTGGTTTCCGTCAAAGTGAATATGGCATGTACTTATTTTTAATAGATCAACCCCTTTTTTCCCCCATTAAGTAATTTTTATTGATACAGTTATATAGAGTTCCCGAAATATTTGAGTAAAAAAAAAAACAATTTCTGTAGATGTTATAAATTAATAATCGTTTATTCTTTGCTTTCATGTAAACACAAGGTTGATGACAATTTTAATGTGACTTATTTTTAAAAATATAGACTGCACATCGAACGACTGGATTTTGACAAAAGTACGAGGCTGCCCCAAATTGATTCCGTCTACGTTCTTGTTAAATGTAATGTCCAGAGGCTCTAAAGGACTCTTTATGTATACAATTTAAATAGTGACCTATTGTACATTTCAAATTATCAACTTTGCGTTTACATACAGAAATTCCTAAGGGTAATGTATTTTTCCGAAGATTTATTTAGCATGCAGTTAAAATACGTTACAAACATCAAAATAAGGTAGTCTAGTAGTCACAGAATCTTCTCAAACTAGCGATAGCATTAGCTCAACCCTTCGGCGTAATGCATGTCCCCTTAAAAGTACATGAGAAAATCATAAATCCATTTTTGGCGTATTTGATTTGCAACCTACATTGCCCATCATTGGTTTTCGTTTTGACGTTTGGATGTGGTGTTATTTATGGTTGGACGCTTTATACATTCGTTCTTATTTTGCCATCGCGTTCAATTGATAAAGGATGGGACAGAAGAGGGCGTGGCTAAAATTGAAACGACTACCGCCGAAGTGAAACCGAATTCGGGTGAGAAGCCCAAGATGGTGGAACTGGCCCTTACGCCGTGCTCTGAGAAAGAGGAGCCACTGTTCAAATCGAGTCTTCGAGTGAAGACTCAGCCTAAGCAAAAGGTCAGTTACGGGTTATAGGTTCGATCTGTCCTTCTATTTTAGTTTACTAGGAGTTTCTTTGAAATTTTGGTGGAATTTTAAAAGCTGTGGTGGTGTTGGTATCTTTCTAGAATTCCCTGCATCTGGGCCTATCTCTCTCTCATGTCCTTTAATATATTCATAGCTGTGTGTTTCGTTAAAGAATTCGAGAGTAATTCGGTGTTTAATTCCTTTAGAACTATTTATTATATTATAGTTTTATTGTTTAGTATGGCCAATCAAAACCAAAATAAAGCAAACTTCTTGGCTCTGGTCTATCTAGTTTACTATCAAAATTTAAATATACTGTTTTTAAGAAGACGAAGGTTAATATATGAAAATGTACTTTTAAAATCACTTATTTATTAATTATTTATTAAAAGATCTTTATTGTCCTGTTGTAAGCATCCCAGCGCAAGGTCCAAAACATTGTCGGGGATTACGGTGTCGGTTGTGAACCTGGTTTGTACACGTTGAATTAAACACAACCTCTTAGTGTGAACACCTACAAATGGTTTATGGAAGCCTGGTAATACAGTATTTAAACTTTAAAGTTAACAAAGTCATAACATGCCAAATTTTGATTTTCCTGACACGCTATTGGAAAGTCCAAAATAATCAAATATTCGAAATTGAAAAGCTTCAAAATGTACAGCAGCACACTACACATTATTTGTGATTATTACATTGAGTTAATAGTACCTAATCGTTGTCATTGATTGAATTTTTGGTACTCTCCCCGAAACGTTGGTTTTAGCCAATATAATGCAATTCTCGCATTTTTCCATCAAAGTTACCATGCTTTTACCTTTACCTAGAACTGTCACGTCTAGCTCCAAATTTGGGCGGCTACATATGACTGTATCACATTTCATTGGCTGTAAATTGTAACTTTCTAATAGCCTATTACTAATAAATGCCTAATAAATAAAACAAATAAATGCCATAAAATCAGTCAATTTCAGCGATTGTGATGATAATCACAATTTCTGTACCAGTTGTCATGATTTCAAAGATATTTTATAAAAACAGTTAAAAAAGTATTAGGGGTTTCCAAACCGCACTCAATTATTACACAAGCTTGAGAAAAAATGTACTATGACTAAAACCACTGCGTGCAATTTAAATGAGTATACACCACCATAGAAGTAATAAGTATATTTGTGTGGTACGTCCATGCTGACCACAGAGTACGCTAATGCTACACAAAATGTCACATATACACATATTGTAAATACAATATACATTTTCATATCACATTTTTTGAGTAAAGATCACCTTGACAAATAATGGAGGCAAAATGCGCTTCCAAAGTTCTGTATAATATTTTAAACCCACATGTTATGTGAATCATTTTTTATACATAGGTAAATAAAATATAAAATTTAATTTGAAAGGGTTCATAATATATTAGGTACTATTCATTATGTAATTACATTATGTAATATTCCCGTCACAATACGTTCCATGGGCAATTTATTTTTACAAGGTTTTATTTAGTTTCACCTGTCCCATTGTCTGTAATATGTAATCAAATCTTGCAAGTTAAAGTTGACCCACTTCCCGGTTTCTGATAGAGTTAAATTTTACATACACGTTCTGGGTGACAATGCATGGGTAGCTAAGTGACGTCATTCTAAATCCAATATGGCGGACTCCCAAAGATGCTGGACTAGTAATTTTTTATGCATCCCCATGGGTTCCAGTTAAAAGGGGTTTGCTGAGAAAAATACCTAAAATAAAATGACGTCACACTAAATTCAATATGGCGGACGATAAATGCTTGTTTTAAAGTAAAGTTTTTTAATATTATTGAAATTCATCTAGACGATATTTCGTAAAATCACCTATTTGTGTTATTTATATGTCACCTGTGCATTTCATAAAGTTGTATCCCTATAGTATAATAATATGTACTAGTATTGCATGTTTTCGCTTTGCTTGCTTCTCCACTATTATTTAATTGCATGTTATCACCTTATCGAACTTGTCCAGGAAAGGTACCTACGAGTTATTTCACGTTAAACAGTTTCGGTCAGACTAGTAAACGTTTTTTATTGCAAACGTGGTGGACTTTGGCTTACTAAACCCTTCTTATTTTATGAGAAGACCCGTAATTTGATTAAAATGATGATGCTAAGTTTGAGCGAAGCTTACTAATTTTTTACAAGACTAAAGTCATCATTCGTCTATGAAAAATAATAGACTATTATAGACGCTCACATAAGCATGAAGTCTGGAAAAGCACTTCTTTCAATAGACGAGTGATATTTGTATATATTTAAAAAATGGCGCTCAAGGTTTCTGGTCTTGTTCTATGCTTTTTCACCCCTTTTTCTGAGAATAGTTTTGATATTCACTTTCACTAGCATTTTCTCTTTTACCTATTTATTATAGAATTGATTTTATTATAAGTGTACTCTGGATATTACGTATTTCGATAAAATTTATATTATGTGTATCGGGACAAACTATGACAGTAATATAAGCTGGAACTACGCAATAAATATCAATATTGTTAATTATTTCATTGATATCATATTTTTGTAATATATGACAAAAATATATTATTATTTGTTATATGGCTTATTAAAATGGCAAGATATTGGGGCTGATTCTGTAGTGCACAATCTCTAAACTAAACTAAAATTAGAGCATTACAAATATTGCTAACCCTTTCATAATACTTCCTACGGAAAGGGACAGAACTAGATTTAAAGCTGCCATTTTAGTTTAGTTTAGAGATTGTGTTATACAGAATCAACCCCATTATGTACATAGTAAGCCATCAGTCTCACGGATGCTTTTATATCGCGCCTTTAAAAAGCTTCAAATGCGACGAACAGTTTCAAAGCTTACTGGTAAGTATTGTAATTGCAACACTACGAAAAAAAATAGACGCGCTGAAAAAGCGATTGCTCATGAAAAGCTTTTGTGACTGACTGACTAGACAGTGAAACCTTGCAAGTACAGTTTAGGTCATATTTGTCAGTGCCACGCGCAAATAACAAAAGTCCAATTCAAATTCACCGGTGCGATTGCTACGCGCTATTGAAAAATGTGGCCAATTCTGTATTACACAATCTCTAAACTAAACTAAAATGACAGCTCTCAATCTAGTCAGTGTCCGCAGGGAGTATTCTGAAATGGATAGCAATATAAATAAATCTGTCGTTAGTTAGTTTAGTTAAGGGAAGATATACAATAGAATTGGCCTCATTGTAAACCCATTTCTCGCGCGTTAAAAAGCGCTCGTGTGATAGTTAAATTGTTTATTTGATATCAAATTAACATGGTATAATCTGCGACGACCACCAGAGCGTGGACTCGATAGAGGACGCGGGCTCCTTCCATCTTAACTCCACCGAAACCACCAACAACGATCCGGAGACGTCCAGCGAGATCGCTTTAGATGACAATAAACATCCTGTAAGTATTATTTATTAGTTTTTTGAAGTGAAACTTCTTGAGAAATGTGATATGGAAATTCGATGCAACGAAAAAGCGACACTAAAAAGAGACAGATATATATAGAATACAATTAGTTATACTTGTCTCATTCTCTTGTAGGCTACTTTTCTGAAGTTTCACTTCTGCCGTGTGTGAGTTGCTGCACACACACACAATTTCCAATTCAATCGAACGGCCTCGTCTAAATTTTGAGTTATTTTCGTAACTTCTCTTCTATAAATTGAATATCCAATATTATATATATTAGCTTTTCCAAGCTATTTATTCGCCTAAATTTATCAAAACTATTTTCCTTTATAATGTGAATGAAACCCCATGCCTTTTTACTTTCTAGGTCAGCAATGACGAATCATGGACGGACGTAAACTTGAATGAAGATGGTGAAAGAGGTCCAGCCACTATCACTGGAAGGACGAGAGATCACGAAGGAAATATACATGAAGGTAAGGGCTGTGCAAGAATAAGAATTTAGAAAAAAATTACTAAACTAAACAGAAATGTTTGTAACGCGATATTTTGCCCCTGACAAGATTGGGAAAAAGCTTCCCATCTCTTTCTGTGAGAGAGTATGACTAGAGCGAATTTACTCAAATTATGCGGTTTTTCTATTTGCAACAGTTTCCTAAACTTATTCTAAATTAATACAATTTTCTTCTGATTAATTCCTTACTTTTCCAGATATAGACAAACAAATTCACATGAGGAATTCAGAACACCACCACCTGGCTCAGCGCCACCAGAACAGAAGTTTGCAAACTGCGCAACGACATTTACATCCGGTAAGTTGATTCAGTTTGGTTCACAAACGATAACCAATAACTGAAGTACCTTCAAGGCATGAGTGAATAGGCATCTTCTAGGCAAGCGCGCTCCAACCTAGACCTCATGATTGCTTTGTATGAAGCATGATTGTCGTCAAGCGCTAGCCTATTTCGCAATTTAAAAAAATACCACTTTTTTTTTTTTTTTTATTTTTTATTTTTTTTTTATTTTTTTTTTTTTATTTTTTTTTTTACATTTGCCTATAAGCTACAATAAAAAAAGCTTTGGAGGCGATATCAGTGGCAAGAAGTTGCCTAAACTTACATTCTAGTTTTACTAGATAATTAGTGCTTCTAAGCACCTAACAAATCTGAATTGTTGTAAAAGACGTTTTAAACCGAACCATAAATAAAAATCTCCATAAACTTAAATTAAAAGTTTTTACATTTAGTGAAGCTATATAACATGGAGGGATAGCAGAAAACCTTGTGATGAAACGCATCACATTTTCGCTTCTATTCGGTGAGCGATATCTCACATACCTGTTTTTACAATGTCCGTTATTTCTATTAAATGCGGGCCTTGGGCTGGAAAAATCGTACGCGTCATAAAAGCTCTGTCGTTCCCAGAACTCTCTAGCTAAACTAAAATGACAGCTTTAAATCTAGTTCTGTCCGTTTCAGCAGGGAATATTATGAAAGGGTTAGCAATATTTTTAATGCTGACATTTTAGTTTAGTTTAGAGATTGTGCACTACAAAATCAGCCCCGATATGGTCCGAGGTGGTAAGAGAAACGCGAAATTCGCATTTTTTAAAATATAGAATAGCGAAAGTAATTATATTCCTAAGGGGTATCCAAAGAAGCGCATCTTGTTTTTATCATTTTTCTATCATGCTATTTGCAGGACAATGAAACCCTCGCCGGGCTAACGATGTCAGCCGACGGCGTGTCTCGGGAAGCCTCGCTCACACACAAGCTGGAGACAGCGTTGGGACCAGTGTGCCCTCTGCTGAGGGAAATCATGCTAGACTTTGCGCCGTTCCTCTCCAAAACTTTAGTTGGAAGTCACGGCCAGGAGTTACTGATGGAGGGTAAGTTATTGATCACTCTACTTTAGATATTTTATCTGGAGTCTAAATCTAATATTATAAATGCGAAAGTTTGCATGAATGGATGGATGTTTGTTATTCAATCACGTCAGAATGGCTGAAGGGATCTGGATGAAATTTGGCACAAATAGATAATAACAATGTATAGTCTATAATAACACATGCTACTTTTTATTTCGGAAAATCAAAAAGTTTCCCGCGGGAACCAAAAAAATGATGTATGTATGATATCTTATAGTACTATTAAATTAATACACTACCCACAAAACATTATAGCAATAACAAAGCCAGCTTGCTATCTTACACCAAACACACCTACTACCCAATACCGTTCATTCCAGGTCTCCAGACCTTCAAGTCCAGCACATCAGTAGTGGAGCTGGTGATGCTGCTCTGCTCCCAGGAGTGGCAGAACTCTCTGCAGAAGCATGCTGGACTCGCCTTCATCGAGCTCATCAACGAGGGTCGACTGCTGTCGCATGCCATGAGGGACCACATCGTGAGGGTGGCCAATGAGGCGGAGTTCATACTGAACAGGATGAGAGCTGATGATGTGTTGAAACACGCAGATTTTGAGGTAAGTTTTTCAACAAATGTGCCCTATTAACTGATTCAATTCATCGAACTCATCAAGGAGGGTTAACTGTTGTCGCATGTTACGAGAGACCATGTCGTGAAGGTGGCCAATGAGGCTGAATTCATACAAACTACGTCCCACAAACTTATCTGACCCGGTGTTAGTGTCGCCAGTAATATATGAAAAATTAAAACAAACGCAGAACAACAGACAGCGCTACGTTGACGCAACGCTGACGCAACGCGCCGTGTGGACTCTCTGTAAGTTTGTGGGACTGTAAATTTGTAATTTAGTTTGTTATTCTAACTTTCTTTAACCTACCTACTTTTTTAACCATAGACAATCCTCTAGCTATTTGTATCATTGATCTGTGAGATTGTTTGCCCCTAACAGGTTAGCCCACCATCTTAGATCGCATCATCACTTACCATGAGATTGCAGTCAAGGGGTAACATGTAGTGGTGTTTAAAAAATTGTATTCCCCAGTGTCTCTGTGCGACGACCAATCAGGAGCGAGGTGAGGAGGAGAGAACATGCGAGCGGCTGATAGCGGCGGCGCGACGCCGCGACCAGGCGTCCGCCGCGCGCCTGCTGGACAAGCTGCAGCACGCCGCGGCGGCCAGAGCCGGGTAACTACACTTGTATATCTACATTATTTACCACTAGCACCGGCTCTGAAACTTGTCACTTACTATGAGCCTGATAAAAAGGCTAAATGCAACTGAGTATCTCTACGTGTTCAAATCAGAAATGAGGAGCTCCATAGGAAAACCAGAGTAACCTAAATAGCTCGAAAAGTCGCTATGCTTAAGTGTCAATAAGCGGGGCATACAGTTCCAAGAACCGACAGGTGTTGGGTTCCCAAGGTGTTTGAATGGTAGTCTTGCACTATAAAGCGCAGTGTTGGACGACTCCTCCATTATTAGGTGGACGGATGACCGACCCCTTTATAAGATGGAGAGATTCATGCAGTAGAGTTTCGTCCAGCTTTGGACGTCTGTCGTTTGAGACGAAGTCGACGCCGACAGCCATTTGCAAATAATCCGGCGTTATTTTTTGTCTACATTGTAAAGGGAACTTCTGTGAAAAATCTCAGTTGTTTCAGGACTAATCATTCTTTAATATTTAATTAACACCCAGAAAAAGCTACACGGGATATTTTTTTTTTCCAAAAAACCGACTTCCAAATTCCATGTAAAGTAAAAAATAATTTTGATTTCGACACACTATGTTGAAGTCGGGCGAGCCTGACGCGTCAACTTTGCCTATCTTTGTTATACTAAGAACCGCCGAATTGAGAACCTGCTCCTTTTTTGAAGTCGGTTAAAAATCACTGTTTGACAAGCATTTCAGCCTGACATCTAAAAAATTTACTTTTAAAAATTGTAGGGAAAGTATCAATTTAAATATGCGTAATGTTTCTCGTAGTGTGAGCGAAGGGGAATCAATAGATGGTGGGTTCTGGAAGCTGGACTCGTGGGAGGACGACGCGCGGCGGAGGCGGCGGCTAGTGCCGGACGCGCGCGGGAGGAGGCACGCCGCGCGCTCGCATCACGCACCCCTACCGCCGCCCACTGACGCCATCTCACAGGTGAACTCTCCCCTCGAACTCCTGAACGAGTTTTGGATATGGGGAACTCTACAGGCCTAGCCAAGCTTCCTTGTCATTTAAGTAATCCTTTACAAGAAGGAACTAGAAGTTTAATTCGCTATAATCCGCGACAATAGGGAAATCTATGTGGTACAGTGTGTATCCCGCAACATTCACCACACCACAGAAATCCCCCAAAATCTTCAGGAGATGTTGATGATCATAATCTGCTAAAAAGACTATGCCCGCCATGATAAAAATAGCGCTTGTGTATTTATCTATGCTGTGTGATCCTTACAATTCATTTTACGGATGGATGTATCTTGGCCAAAACCTTTTTCGATTGGGCAAAGATGGGCAGAGATGGAAGCTGTTGTAATTATAAAAAATCTTTCCATAAAACCGACATCCAACGCCACTGTAAAGTAAAAAATATTTTTTATTTCTACCCACTATGTTGAAGTCGGGCGAGCCCGATGCGCCAACCTTGCTTATCCTTTTTTTTTTTTTTTTTGTTTTCGCTGGGAAATGCGTTTAGGCATCCCTCTCATCCCTCTCGGAGGCAGGCAGGTGAACTGCAGTGCCTCCGAGAGGGTATGTGGGACTCACTGGCACTCCAGAATACCCACTAAAACCCAGCGGCGCTCCTGCGCATCGCCTTAAGACTGGGTTACGGGAGCACCAAAGGCATTCATCCGCGACCCAGCCAGCGACATCCGCCCAAGCGGAACCTCCTCCGGGGGCATACTGCTGCCCCGACTTCCTCATTGAGGGACACCACCGAGGTGCGCCTCACTCCCGCTTTTTCTTCCGCGACCGAGGCTCGACGGGCGACAACTGTGATGGGTCGTCCGCCCGGAGCCCTCGCTAGGGTGGCAGACGGCGGTCTCCTTCTGAGTCATCACCTCCTCGCAAAAGGAGGCGACGGCACTCCAGGCCTCCTCGCTGCCCACCATGGCCCGGACGACGGCGGGCAGCGAGAGGTAACCTTGCTTATCCTTGTTATAAGCCCGCCCGACTTCAACATAGTGGGTAGAAATCAAAATTATTTTTTACTTTACAGTGGCGTTGGAAGTCGGTTTTTTGGAAATAATTTTTGTTTTTAACTTTTTAGTGTCAGGGTTGAGGATTTGGAGTCAGAATTTTTTATGGGACCACCTCGAGAGCTTCCTCTAACGACTGAAAATAAACATTTTTCAAATCGGCTTAGAAACCACGGAGATATAACATACATTTAAAAAAAAAATACGCACCGAATTGAGAACTTCTCAAGCCTCCTCCTTCTTTGGAAGTCGGTTAAAAATGTTGGTATTCATCACTAGGCCACGGAAGAGTTGCACGCAAGAATCGCGCAGGCTTCGGGCGGGGCGCAGCTACCGGCGCCGCCCGCCGCAGAGTTGCTGGACGACGCTGAGTTACTGTTGGATGAACGGGATGCTGAACAGGATCTTACCGGTAAGTTGTCGGAATGTTTGTGGAAAAACACCAGCCCCCCTAGACAAGTTACATACTTTTCGTGTCTATTCTCGTTCTATAAGTGTTTAACGCTTCAGCGAAACACAAAAAAAAATATCTAACGAATGTAATTTGGTTCCGATTTTTCTTTGACCATGTGACATAGTGATACGAATATATTGTAATGCCCATACATTCCCTTAGTTTTCTAAAGCGTTAATGATTAACGATAACACGAAACGTATAATATGTAACTTGGCTAGGGGGCAGGTTTATCTGAAAGCTTGGTGGAGACCATATTTTTTTTCATTTTTCAATCCTGCGCAACGGCAATCTGCTTCGTGTAAACAATAAGCCGCTTTGTTGTGTGAAGAATCTTCTGGGTGTGGTTTGAATTTCAGCGAGTTGTCCATTGTGTCACGTCATGTTGTCGTATCTTGGAGACAATAATATTTAAGTCATGTATTCAGAAGGGAAAATATCGCCTGACATTTACGTGGTATTTCTCTGCGATTATGTAGGAAAAAGCCGCTTGGAATTTGCCTTTTCCATATTACGGACGGACGGACGACTGTTCGACTGTTATGGTCACTAGGAGCAACAGAGTCGACTAGTGACATGTTACGTGACTAGTAGGACGTCTTTTTTTTAATTTTTAATTGCGAGGTAGGCTTGCGCTTAGCGACAATCATGCTTAGTGCAAAGCAATGATGAGGTCTAGGTTGGAACGCGCTTGCCTAGAAGATGCCTATTCACTCTTGCCTTGAAGGAACCTAAGTTATATATTTTGGCAGGAAACACGTGCGCTGGAAGGGTGTTCCACAACTTCGTAGTTCGTATCAGAAACGTCGAGCAAAAGCGTTTTGTGCAAATAGGTTGAACGTCAACCACATAAGGATGCCAACGCTGACGGCTTTTCGCTGTTCTGTGGTAGAACGCAGAAGGAGGAACAAGGTTGTGAAGTTTCTGAGCACACTCTCCATGGTATATCCGATAAAAACCCGATAAGCAGGCGACATTGCGTTGGACTTTCAAACTGAGCAATTTCGCCTGCGTATAAGATAATCGCCAATTATCCTTCGAGCCTGCGATGTCGTGTCGGGAGACGAGGTTGTGGTTGTATTGGGCGAGCTTAGTAACGTCGACGTCACACTAAATTCAATATGGCGGACGGTTAAAGCTTGTTTTTTTTTTATGATGGGTTAAGTGTTATTTAATGAATACTGACTGCTTGTTGATCGAACTCGATGTCATCTCTCAGGGCCGGTGAACATTAGCACTCGCGCGCGGCTGGTGGCGCCCGGGCTTTCGGCGGCGGGCGCGCTGTCGCTCACGGCCACAGAGCTCTACTTCGAGGTGGATGAAGATGATCCCGACTACAAGAAGATTGACCCAGAGGTAGGTACATACCTGTGTTGCCTTATCAACTATTGAACATGAGAATTTATCGTTCACAAAAGTCAGTAGGTCAGAAGTCAGTAGTGTGTATAGATTTGTGAGGAACAAAATCTATCATTAAAACATATTCAATCTTCTTCTCTTATCTTCTGATGTGGCTATACAGGGCTCTGTAAAGAGAACCGGTATCACTTTGACCGTTGCCGATCTATTGTGATCGCCACCATCTAAAGTTCCTGGCCAATACCACTAGCTGCTAGGAACAGCAGCACCTTCTTGGCCGGGATATTCTTTGCCTCTTCGGGATCCACTATGTGCTTCCCTAAAAGGAGGCTACGTTTGTGCATTGATGCGGGGCAATAGCAGATTATGTGTAATGGCGTTCGTTAAAACTTACAGCTCGCCAAACGATTTGTAAACCGCTAAGAACTACTCACGCGTAGTTAATACGTCGCGAACATTAGGTAATTTAACATCACATTTAAAAGAAAACCGCATTATATACAAATATTCTTTTTATAGTAGTTTTATAAATAAAATTTCATGGTTTAAAAAATAAAACGGGGTCTCTTTATGACAAAGGCGAATTCAAATAAGGTGTGACATTAGATCTTTGTACGATTATTTATTAAAGGCTCTGTGTTTGTTCAAGAAGTAGTAAAATGAAAATTATGTCGTTCGCGCCGCGATCAAAATGGTATAAAGCCTTAAAACCGCGCTAATGCAATATCAACTTTATGATTTGTGAAATTAAATTTGAATTTCATTGTTCGTGACTGTGATTTAGGGATGTTTGTAAATGGAGCGGTGTGTGATATCGATAGCGTGTATAGGCGTGTAATATAGGCGGGTAACCGAATATGAGGCGCTTTTAACTGCTCGAACAATGAAGCCCCGCGGCGAGGTGGCCCGTGAGGCGCCACGGTAGTGATGTGCTGTGTTAAATATTTTATTTTTTGTACGATAAAAGGTACGGTGCTTTTTTTTTCAAATTATTTCTAGAACATGAAATTCTGGTCATCGCTTTCAGATTGTGATGTAAAACAAATAAATACTTTTAAGAATATCCATCGGATTGGCTTTGTTTCATCAATGAGGTTTCATTAATCATCAATTTTTTATGGGATTAGAAAAATATTCTTACTAATCTGTATTAAATCTGCTAACGTTCTCGTAACGTTTTGGTTTACTATAAGCAAAATATTTGCGATACCTCCTGTCCTTTTTATCCTGCTCTAAACTGAATGGCCGTTTGGCATATATACTGATGATTATTATCACATAAAATCGTGATCCATACACATAAATGGAGATTACTTTACGGTGGTGAAGCCGAGGGTTAAAGATAAGCTAGCTTTGTATTTTAATTTGCAAACCGTAATTCAACTATCGATAGTGGTATATTCACTTGACGATTCAAAAGCACTTGTAAAAGTTTATTTGATATCGATTATTATCAGTGATGTCATGATTATCGATATGTCCTTGTCCCATGCCTATCCGTCAGCGGTGTGTGGCTCGGGCCCTCAGCGCGGGACAGCGGGACAATGGCGTCCCGCCGAGCTCGCGAGCGGAACGCGGCCGGACAAGTTGTGATGTACAATCGTGCGGCACGAGGGGTATTCCTAGAACCGCGGGTAAAGGGTTTCAAATTACTTATTGTAAACGGGGAAACTGACTGACATACTTATATATACCTACAACTGAAACCGCTGGGTAAAACTCTCTGAGTTGTATTACCTACCCATTACTGTGTGTTGGGACTCCTTGCACCAATCCTTTTATGAACGACTAGCTTTTGCCCGCAGATTCGCTCACGTTAGGTTCGATTTTCTTACATTAGGGGTTGACTGTTCAGAAATCCTTTCTTAACGGGAGCCTACGTCATAATAGCTATCTGTTTGCCAAATTTTAGCACGATCCGTCAAGTGTTTTGAGCTGTGGGTTGATAGATAAATCAGTCACATTTTCCTTTGATATATTTAGACAAGATGGTTCTCGCGACTTCGTACTATACAGACAACATATAATAGTTAAGTAAATAAATAAATATTAAGCGTAAGTTTCTTAATTTTTATTATATTATAACTAGGTATATTGATGTTAAATATGTGTTAATAATAAGTGCACGGCTTAATATAAGTTGAGCGCGAAATCGCCAACAAACTGCGTGTGTAGTTTGGCGAGATACATAATTTTTGTATTTGTTTGTGCAATATTTAATAAATAAATTTAAAAAAAAAAATAACCGCTTGGACTTGGGTTTTTGAACTATCCCATGGGAACTGGGAACTCTTTCTGATGTGTGGTGCGGATTTGATCCGACGAATGCATCGGGCTACGTCCTCCCGAGGTCTTACTAATCTAATTTCTAAACAAATTTAAGAAATCCATTAAAAGTATGCTCCTGAAAAAAACTTATTATACTGTTGAAGATTATGGAAATGATAGAGGAGCATGGATTTGATCGCTCCAGCAATGCTAGGGACAGCGGTTACTTATGTACACATTGATATAGTAATTGTAAATGAATTATTTAAAAAAGAGCAACCACCGAGTTTCTTGCTGGTTCTTCTCGGTAGGAATGGCATTCCGAACCAGTGGTAGATTCACTTGACGATTCAAAAGTACTTGTAAAAGTTTATTTGAATAAAAAATATTTGATTTGATTTGATTTGAATTGTCTGGTTCACTAATGTTTCGCAAAAAACATTTAACAAATGATCATTTCACAAAAAACGTTTCAAAAACTAATCATTTCACAAACGTCGTATTCCGCAAACATATAATGTATTAAAAGATCATTTGACAAATACTCAATTCACAAATACTTTACTTTGCAAACGTGCTGAATGTAAAATTGTCATTTACTAATTTATTATTTCATAAAATAATTCATTCTTCAAATTCATAATTTTACAAAATATTAAAATATAAATTGTTATTTAAAAAGGAAATAACCACGAAGAGGATGGTGGGGTCTTTCAGACCCCGCCATCCTCTTCGTCACCTAAACCATCCGAGTCGGAGTGCCCCCAGTCCCGAGCTCGCTTCGCTCGCGTAGGAGTTGTGCCTAAAAAGGAAGCTAGGAAAACCACTCGAACTTCGTTTCGTTACGGAGGTCGCCGGTTCGCTTCGCTTGCCAGCTCCTCCCTTCGCTCCACTCGGCCTCGTAGGCTGGCTTCATTCAGGACCTTCTTCGCGAGCTTCTGCCTACGCGCTTTACAAAAACACTCAAGGGGTACCCATACCTACTCACCTAGGTCTACCCAACTCTGGCTGGATAATGTTAGGGATATGGGTTCTCTCCCTCTCCCTCTCCCTCTCACCTCCTCCAAGGCCCGGTCGACGGAGCCCCGCTTTGCGGGGCTCCTTCTTTCTGGGTGGTATAAAAACGAAATAACCACGAAGAGGATGGCGGGGTCTGAAAGACCCCGCCATCCTCTTCGTCACCTAAACCATCCGAGTCGGAGTGCCCCCAGTCCCGAGCTCGCTTCGCTCGCTCTTGCATGAGTAGGAGTTGTGCCTAAAAAGGAAGTGGAGAAGCTAGGAAAACCACTCGAAATTTGTTTCGTTACGGAGGTCGCCGGTTCGCTTCGCTTGCCAGCTCCTCCCTTCGCTCCACTCGGCCTCGTAGGCTCGCTTCATTCAGGACCTCCTTCGCGAGCTTCTGCCTACGCGCTTTACAAAATCACTCTAAGGGTAGGGCAGACAAGACTGCGTGGAGTCTGAGTGCTCAGATTTCGACCCAAGAATGTCAACTTTTTAAAACGGGCTACGCCAGAAGACTCTTACAGTATTTATCAAACAATTCATTTTATCAAAAAAGAAATACGCTTTTCGTTGTTTTATTAAATAACACGATTAATAAATCAATTGTTTGTCAAATTATATTTTATGAAATGATAATTTATCTGTTAATTGTTTTATCAATTGAATTATTTATAGGACCAAAAGTTTTATAACGATTGATATATGATTCATAATTTTGCGAAACGTTGTTTGTGAAATGAAGATTTGTAATTTGTTTTTTATGAAATGATCGGTCACCGAATTGTCTACTTCGGCACTAATTAAAATATTTTCTAGGTTGTGTCTGATCCCTTCTGGCAATGTGGCCAAAATAATCGAGGATCCTCTGTTTACAGGTGGCCCAAGCGGCCTAGTAACGGTATATTATACTTTGATCACCGTAGATTATGATGAACCTTCGAATATCATATCACCTTTTTTTTTTATTGACTACATGTTAGCCCTTGACTGCGATCTCACCTGATGGTATGTGATGATGCAGTCTAAGATGGTAGCGGGCTAACCTGTTTATATTAAACCCATACACCCCTGTTCGGTTTCTACACGGCATCGTACCGGAAGGCTAAATCGCTTGGCGGCACGTCTTTGCCGGTAGAGAGGTCTACTACTACTAGCCACGGCCGAAGCCTCCCACTTTCCACACACCCAATTCAGAAATTATAAATTCCCAAGTTGACCCTGCTGGGGATCGAACCCGGGACCTCCGCACGTTAAGACAACAGCGCTACACACTGCGCCACGGAGGTCGTCTAGGACCTGAAGATGGAAAAAACAGTGGCTTGATCAACTTAAGATTTGCATTTTCTGTTCTTTTTTTTCTTCCTCTGAGAAAAGTTTTTAGAAATTCCAACGGCTTCTATATAAAACTAAACCCACGCCACGACTTTGCGGGAAAATATCAGTTAGGTACTAAAGAAATAAAACCTATAGTCAAATGGACTAAAAATGTAACAGTAATAAATAACATGGTATCTACACAGGAAATAGGGTAGATACTTAAACATGCTAATGCGATCGCTTTTTATTTAATTAAAAATTTTACTAAATTGCGGATTCAACCGTGTGTACGAAAAATGTGCAAATTTATTTAATCGATAGTTATGTTTGTAGAACATCACTCAATAATAAAATATAGAATATCAACTAAATGGTAGATCAAATAACTCGATGAAAGTTGACTTACAATCCCAGGAACTTATCTGACCCGGTTGCCATAATTGGAACTAGTTTTTATACCTATAGAATATAAATACTAGCGACACTGTCACCGGGTCATATAAGTCGGACTTTACAGCGATTTGACTTTTGTAACTTACCTAGAAAATACTATATTTTTGGTTGTAAAAAACACGTTTTAAATGCAGACATGGGTCTTATTGTTGGTGAATAAATCTATAGCCATGTTCCGGGCTTGGTCCGCATGTGGTCCGAAGAACTACGATAGCATAAGTTTAGTGATGTTACGATTAGTGTAGCTAAGGGCACTATTTGCTTTGCTGTCTCGATATAATGAATTCATCGCCGGACGCTGTGAGTTATGAGCCGCGTCTAAGTTACAAGCGGTAGCGGGTATATAGATAATTAATATTTCCCCTATTTATCATTCAAAGTTTGTAAATTACCAACATTTAATGCTCATAGAAATAGTGTTTGGATTTGGTATCGTTTTTTTGAAGCGACGCTTAGCTGACTTTTGGGACAGGGATCTTAGCTTGTTTAATTCCACATGAATTTTTCGATTTCTTTCGATAAAAGTATCCTATGGCCACCTCCAAAATGCTAGGAAGCTCTATGCCAATAATACTGATATTGAACCGTGAAAACGTATAACGTAACTTTTAAGTAGCCCACTAGTCACAATAGCCTGAGTTCACCTTAATGGGGATCCACAGACAAAGGTAATCTTAGAGGCCGCTACTAGCGGCCCGGCCGTGTCAACAGTTGAAAGTGTATTACTTTGTTAAAAGTTTGTCACCGGTTATTTTAGATAAATTATCAAAATACTATTGAAATATCAAGGAAGAATAGATACCTAATAACAAGCCAATAATTTTAATAAAGTTTAATTTTCGCTTCAAAATTTCAATTTATACTTACGTTTTTATAATTTATATAGACGCTTTCTTTCCTGTTTTAGACCATATGGTTATTATCCAACTGTTTCCGAGGTATTATTTACTGCGACTAATTCAAACGACTTCAGAGATTGTAAATTGAATTCCTAATGGGGCATTTTATTTGTTTATGCTAATACCCGATTTTAATTAACCGTGGCGCGTATGGTTGTATGGGTGGCGGGAGGGAGACAAAAACTAGTGGAATTCGGAC
The DNA here is from genome assembly GCA_923060345.2 of Erebia aethiops. NCBI lineage: Eukaryota > Metazoa > Arthropoda > Insecta > Lepidoptera > Nymphalidae > Erebia > Erebia aethiops. The sequence goes on along the minus strand of OV281081.1, from coordinate 13,435,699 downwards.
TATGCGTATGCGCATGACCGTTGAGTTAATACAATAGAGCTGCAGACTTTAATATACTTATCACTATCAGGCGTCCGAAAAGAGCATATTTAATTTAAATTTTTATTTTGTTTTTAAATAATTTTAACCCATTTCCGGCTCTCTACTTTGAACAAGTCTCTTAAGTAACCTAGCTAGGTTAGGTGGGGGTTTGGCAGAATTATTTTTAAACTAGCTGATGCCCCGCGACTTCGTCCGCGTGGATTGAGGTTGTTTGGTTCCCGCGGGAACTCTATAATTTTCTCGGATGAAAATTAGCCTATGTCCTTCCCCGGGATACCTACAACCTATCCCTGTACCAAATTTAATCAAAATCGGTTTAACAGGAGGGTGGTGAAAGCGTACCAGACAGACAGATAGACACTTTCCCATTTATAATATTAGTATGGATTTAAATGGCGTTGAGCATAATCGACTGTATAATGCTTTTGCATACGTTTCCTTTTAATATCAGATGCCTCTGTTTCACAGTCGTTACCTCTAGGTACGGCATAAGGCATCTCTATGCGCGTAATAAAAACGATCTGATTTATTCGACCGTGCGTCATTATTGAAATGTGGATAAAATTAATAATAGTTTTCTTGTTTAGCTTTATGGCCATTTCGATTTGTGTTGTGTTTTTTTTTATAAATAAATATATTTTTATTAATCAATCTCTCTGTTTGAAATCTAACATTAATTTTGTGGATTGTAAAAATGTGTCGCATAATTTATCTTATTTGACTTCAATGTTATTTGGTACCTTTAGATGCTACAAGACAACTGTAATATATATATATATATTATGGTTACTTCTACGGTGGCTATATATAATGGTCCTGTAACCGATAGAACTTCATTCAATTCATTCTTCATTTATTTATTCATTCATTTCATTCAGAACTAAGTTGACAAAACATTTTAGGCAAGTTGCTCAAAATACCAGACTTACAAGTTTTACAAAATACACCAATTTTTGACGCTTTCATCTAAATTATCGTGACTTAGCGGGTACATTTTCTTCAAAAATCGTCATTTTCCTTGAATGTGAGAAAGATAAGATATATCAGAGTGTGGATAAGTATCAGTACTTGGATGGTTCACCAACACCGCCACCACTACAGCCCATTAAGGTCCCACTGCTGGGCACAGGCCTCCACTCTCATAGGAGAGAGGGAAATGGTTGGTTCACAAAAATATTTTAATAATTAATTATTGAAAATTAAGTAGGTTTAATTAAGTAGGTACCACAGACAAGTTTAGACCATAACATTGACAGACTAGAATACAAACCAGCCCTATCATAGATCATAGACCAGTGTTGTCCGTCCGAGACATTCCCACGTCATCGATGACGCCGCACCGCATGTCATAAATAAACACATTACGTCACTCTGACAGCTCCCGGAATACCTGACACGTGTCATCGTACTACGAGATTTATTATTTCACCACCGCCAAACCAATTTCAACCCTAATTCTTTTACTTTTAGGTTTGAATTCATGTGTAGGTTTAGCAAGGAAATTTTCGACATGTTATCTCGTATTCTGTGGCGATTTTGAACTCTAAAATTGAATCGTTAAGCTTGAAAATAGCGCGAGGAGTTGAAGGAAATTTTCGTCATGTTTTTTACATTCTGTGTGCACGCCATACGGTGCCTACCTGTCGTTTCTGCATTATATTTAATGTTTGATTTCAAAATACGATAAAGTTCGTACACTTATGTGTGATTAAAGACTCTATGGATACGATATGGTTATTATATTTTGTTTTTGAAAACTTGCACATAAAAAATGAAAATTGTTGTTGTTGTTTGGTGTGTGGCTTTTGTTTGTGTCAGCACAGCACAATTTACTTCGCCAATGTCGCGTTGCTTTTTTATTGTATGTGTGTACTCAATAATTGGTAGTGACCAGTGACCAGTACCTACAGCTAACAGTCAGCTGATTCAATCGACAGAATCAGTACAAAAAAAACTATCCAGGTTCTATAATTTGCCAAAACAATATTAAGACGATGATGATACTATTTAATGTAGCCCCAACACTGATTTAGGGCCGCTTGCACAAGGACATTTAAACTGATTTAGTTAAATTTTGTAATGCTGTCCCTTTTTGGCAACTACAATATGCATTTGCCGAAAAGGGACAGCATTAAAAAATTTAACTAAATCAATTTAAGAGTCCTTGTGCAAATGGTACTTTTAATGTGTCTACTGCTGTCTTTTTCCGCAGGGAGTATTAAAAAAGGGTTAGCAATAAATTTGGAGCTGGTATTACAGTATTGTTTAGAGATTGACACAACCGAATTACCCACATTTTAAATCGTAAAAATCGCATTATACGGATAACACTAACTGGTTAGCAGTTAGTTATTATCCGCATAATATGACTTTTTCATTGAAGGGATAGGTACTTGGCGTGAGAGTCTTATCCATAAAACTGCCAGCAATAGGTAACGAGCCTTCCGTCCGTCGGTGCGAGTGGTATGCGCGGGTGTACGTTGCGCGCAGGAATTTAGGCGCCTGATGTGCCGGCCGATAGGACCCCCCCGCCGGGCGTCTATCCGAGCCTTATCGATCTATCGATAACGTTCGTTTCCCATCACTACAGCCTTCAGTCAATAGCTGAGATAACTTGATCGGTCTTTGAATAATTGTGTGCAAAAAAATACTAATGACTTTTTCACCTCACTTAGTCAAAGAGGGCGAGTTCTTCAAACCAGTAGTTTTACATAATAACTCAATGGTTTTTAATTCCAAATACGTTTTCTCACCGAGTGAGCAAATAAACATTGTAGGTCCTTGACTACGATCTCGCCTGGTGGTAAGTGATGATGCAGTCTAAGATGGCAGCGTGCTTACCTGTTAGGGGTGCGGCTTAATGAACCCATACCCCTATTCGGTTTCCTTTGTAGCGGAACCAGAGATAAATCGAAAATTATACATTTTTAAACTGAACCCGGGACTACAGCGCTAAAAACTTCGCAAGGGACGTTGGTAATGATACCTAATCCATTCTATCCTGAATTGTGTTCGTTATAAAATCTAAAAAATTCTATTCTCCTGTATTCTTTATTCTACACGCTAATGGAAATAGTAAAACCATGCAACATACGTACCTACATAAATTATAATTTGTATTTGTCTGTATTAGTCGTCGTGCGCATATATTACCCGAGCCTAATTACCAGAACTGCATACCGCTGTGGGAGATATCCAAATATGCTAAGCATCCGGGCGAAACCCCGGAGGCGCCATATAAGCGTTTGGAATCTGTTCTCGTTATACAAACCTATTTCTGTAGTTATTGTAAGTGGGTTCAACTTTACGATGACCTCCTTTATAACATTACTAGCTGATGCCCGCGACTTCGTCTGCGTGGAATAAGCTTTTTTGATTCCCACGGGCACTCCTTCATTTTCTTGGATAAAAAGTAGCGTAAGTATATCACTCTCCGGGTCCTCAACTATACCCACGCAAAATAACACGCCAATCCGTTGCTCTGTTGCAGCGTGATTGAAGGACAAACCAATAAACAAACAAACACACTTTCGCATTCATAATATTAGTATGATTCAAGAAAAATAATCGGTACAAGACCACCTGGTCAAAGATTACATTCTGGGCCCAAAACTATTTATAGTATAGTTACCTACTTGAAGGATTTACTAATGCAGAACGGACTGCCCAGGCAAAAATAGTCAAAGTTTCAACAATCCAAACAAGTTGTCAGTAAGGCAGACGTGTGGCTTTTTAACCAACTTCAAAGAATAAGACTTCAGGTATTCAAAATATTTTATGGAATTTCATGGAAGTTTTGTTACAGAAATTTCATGGAAAGTTATAAGGAATATTTTTGTCGCTACCAAGATATAAATTAGCTATTTCCTTGGTAGGTAATTATTTTTTACACGAACCTCAACGTCAACTTTTACACCGATATTTTTAACGTCATACCTATTGACAATGAAAACTCGCAACATCAGCTCAACTAGTGATGCGCTAACGGGAGGGCGGAACCGCGGAATGTTGCCTAATTGAAGCGCACAAAAAATAAAAACACGGCCTAGTGCGAGCCGGTCTCGTGCACAGAGGGTTCCATACCTCGGAATGATACGTTATTATGATGATTATTTTGGTGAAATTGTTCTAACAGTAATTGTAATTTCTTTATTTCAGGCAACAAGGCCCATAGAATTAAATACAAAACAACACAAAATAAAACAATACATTTTGTCATTAAGAAATTCATAGTATAGCATCGGCTTAACATCCACTCCACTTACTCCACCCGTATAAAACGACTGTTATTCCAGGTCATTTCTGCCACTTATCTGCAAATTAAGGAACCAGCTTCTATATTCTGTGTTCTCTCGTGATTATAATATGGGGCTCCTCAAAGAGCGGATAAACAAATTTCTCAAAAGCCGACAACGCATTGGCGGTTCCTCTGGTGCTGCAAATGTTCATGGGCGGCGGTAATCACTTAACATCTGCAGGTGACCCGCCTGCTCATTTGCACGCTATATATTTTTTTTAATTCTGTTTTACTTGCAGTCTTTAAATTTATGCAATGGCAAATCTGAGAACTCTCAATTATAAGTAATTAAGTAAGTAGGTAGGGAACCCTAGAAATTCGAAAAGAATGTGAAAAAATGCAAATCTGTCGTTCACGTGTATCTGATTAGAGGAAGTAGTCTAGGAGCGATCGGCCTCCCGGGACGGTGCGTTTAATCAGTCATTTTTTATTTTTGGTAAATTGAATGATGGATGGGGTTTTTGGGTAGGAAGTGCGGACTCCCACAGATGAGATTTGTATCTCCGATCGGTTTTTGATTCTACATATTTTGTTCTGGAACCATGCTGCCAACGCTTAAGTAATACTTAAGCAACAATATTACTCAAATCATTTTAAGTAATAGTTTGATGTCATTCAGTCAGTTATCATTCTAAAACACGAAAGCCAATAATAATGAAACTAAGTATATGGCTTTAAGCGTCGGCAGTACCTAAATCTAAACAATAAGATTTTATATTATATTTTTTGTTTTAAAATATTGCACATATAAATTCAATTTCTAAAGCTTTTTTTTCACGTGAAACACAAGTGCTTTTGAATCGTCAACTGAATATAGAACACTGGTTTGGAATGCCATACTTAGGTACATCAACCCGCGATGGTTTAGAGATTAGAACTTACACTTACTTACTGAGAGGCTACGAGTTCAGATCTGAATCCTGATTTAACTTTAAATGAAAGTGTCCATAAGCAGTGGTGGTTATAATCATATAACCATTTCAGCCTCCATGACGCTTCCAGCAGTAGCCGGCTTTCCGGCTCTTTTCATTGGAATATTCTTTCCGAACCAGTGGTACTCAGAGGACACTTAGATTATACAAATTGCCTTACATGACAAAAAAATGACTTAAGTACTTCAAAATAAAATTACTAGGACTTCAGGAGTATAGGAAATGTTAGAATACTAGAGATGTCGTGTTTCAGAGTCATATAAAGTTTTTATTACTTTTGTTTGGGCTTGTGGAAGTTTGTACACTCGCGTGCTAATGTCGTGGTTGGCGCTATGACACAATAGCCCAGTTCGGAAGTCAGTTGCATGAGGTGTCTGTAATAAATCTTTACTTTGAAAGACACTAATAGAAATATATCCTTTTGTGTTTTGATTGCATAAGGATGAAATGAAATGAAAATATACTTTATTGTACACCATACATAAAATAAGGATATCATTTTATTCATCGAAAAAGTTATTTTTGAAGCGAAACTTCTTTAGAATCGTTGTATTTGAAAATTCAACCGAAACGAAAAAGCGACACCAAAAAGTGACAAACATATTCATAAATAGGATTTAGCCTGCAAGAGAATGAGATAGATTACCTACAAGTTATAATATATTTGATCTTATTCTCTCGTAGGCTACTTTTCTGAAATTTCACTTCTGCCGTTGTGAATTGCACACATGCACTTTTTTAGGTACCAAAGGCCCAATTGTCTAAGAAAATCGTAATTCGTAATCACGATTTTTAAATTTGTATTCAAATCAAAAAAAATTTTTTTTTTTAAATCTAAAAGAGTTAATGGGCAAATAGGGAAGTTCTTACACATATCTACGGCTAATAAATTTACTATTATCATACGCATAGGAATGCAAGTCAAATTCAAAACCGTTTCCCATATTACCGATATGCTTTCCAGGAAAGTAACGTTAATTCGACCGATAAGTCTACCGTCGGTTTTGCTTTCACAACACGTACAAAGATGACTTGATTTTAATATTGCACGCCTGCTTTTATCGACCCATTGTTTTTTTTTTCTTCATACTCTACGTGCATAGACACTGGCGCCTACAGCTTGTACATATTTCACTATCACGCGTAGGAAGCAAAACGTGAAATATGTATGTGATGGGTTTTTAATATTTTGTATTAAGAACGCTACAAACGTACCTAAAGTTTCGTTTGAAATCGTTATTCGACATCGAATAACTTAAATTATACGTTTCTTTCCCACTAACTTAGGTATAGTATAGATTGGAACTAATTTTCATGCCTGTTTAATTTTTGTTTTTATTTTATTTTTTTATTATAATATACAAGGTTATAGCGTCCTTCAGAATATAAGTTCTATTTGGGAGGGACGCTTAGAAAGTTTCCAGTTTCTTCCGAAGTTGTGAAAAGAATAAATTAAAAATCCAAACAGTGGTCTAAGGAAACAAATGGAACTAAAATTACTCTTAAAATTCCTTATGAGTCGAAATAACCTTGCTGGCAAAGTGACAGCATCCGTTAGAATAAGTACTATCAAATATGCCAAGCCCATGGAATTACCAGGCGATCATAGCTTAGCAGGTACCGTTCGAGGGGCAATTTACTCGGTGGAAACAAATTTGCGAAGCGCGTGCTCGCCTTGGGGAGCTTACGGGTGGGCTGTCCGTCTGAACGCTAAAGACCTCCTGTCGACCCATGACAGCCTGGTGTGATTGAATCTGGACTATATTTTGTCTGCCATCTGTCGCCCGAATGAATACTTTGCTGTTTTATTTAAATGTTTTTCGACTTTAGTCCACACATCAAGAAGAGTCAAAAGTTCTCTGATCCCTCCATACGTAAGGTGTTCTTAGTACAGAGAGAAAATAATAGACAAGCCGTTAATGGTATCGTTGGAACTTGAAAACCCTGTAAGAACATTTCCCGTTACTTTTATTTTATTCTATTTTTAAAATATTTGAATTTCGTGAGTGGGACTTTACCTGCAAAATCTTGCTTGCAATGATCAGCACTAACTAAAATAATTGCATACAAGTACTCTGGCTCTCTCCATCGATCCAAGAGGGAAAGTGGGAGAGTTTCACACTTTTTTGTCATGACTTTTCCAGGCTAGGTCCCCGCGTTTTAGGTCCGCGCATAAAGAACTTACGTTTTAATAATTTGCGTTGAAAATATGGCTTAACTAAGCGAAACGTTTACGTTTCATTACTAAAATTGTAAATCAGTAACTTTTGACCGTCAAAACGCTTGTTTAGTATGATATTTTGTATGAAATACTGAATTGTGACGTCGTACTATTACCTATTCTGTGATGACGTTATCAAAGTTCGACGCACTTATTTACTTTAATCGATAATTTCAAATGGTTATTCAATATAAAACTGACAGGAGACGTAGATATTACGTCTTTTGGGAGATCATCTATTTAATAATCACTAAAAAAATATTCGACTAGTAGTCAAATACCCAATTTTCTAACTTGTGTTTTTACTGTGCCCGGTTATTGATCCTCTATAATGATATGCATGGAAAGCCAATAAGCGTTTAACTAGGCACGCCGCAGTAGTGGCTTCTGTGTTGGTTGCGGGCACAAAATCAATCACGTCCTAATTAGGCGCGTCTGTCTATTTAATATTTGAAGTATAAGCGGATTTAATTGTTGCACACAGACTAAAGGAAGGAGGTAGATGATAATTTGTCATCATCGTCTACCACCGAATGTCGTCCGTAATTTGTGAATTCATAAAATTCGAGCTAGTGTCGTAACTCTCTTAATATTATCTACTTATCTAGATAATAATTATTTATCTTGGTATGCGTGTCCTAGGATTGGAATTATAGTTTTTTTTTCACTCGTTAATGCTATAACAGTTGCTTTGTACACATCAAGACGAAAGGAAAATGAAGTTAAGAACTTGAAAAAAAAAAAAATTATCATTTATTTGTCAGAATGCCTTGGTGAGAATCCATTCAACTTTTCGGACTTGTTTCGTGTAGTGACTGTGATTCTACCTTTAACCTTTAGTCTGTGTTGCTTTCTGTTCTTCTGTTGCATGTAGTTATCCTGCATTCTTTGTATCTCATTACTCAATATTAGAAGCTACCTTTATGAACCTAAGAAGGAATAGATGCGAACGAATAAATCCCGTTTGATAAACATCTTCCTGCTTGCTAAGCTCCTGGTATATTTTGCATATTTATACTACCTTTAATAAATTGCGAATGTCAACCAAACAAAATAGCCGCAGATCTAAAACAGATAAAAAATAACAAAGTGGCTATCCAACTATCAACGTCTGTTCTTAATTATTTCTTGCGAGAAAAATGTGAGTATAATCACTCAATACTCAATTTATATTCAATTTTTATACTCAATTTATAACTGAGAGGAGTCAGCAAGAAACTGTGCATAGTTACTTATGATCACTGGCAAGAGCGAAGGGAAAAGACAGAGACCCCATGGACGCAACCCAGACGTTGGTCAGTAGCCTGACTCCTGAGACATGCGTCGCGGTCAGACAAGAATATAAAGAACTCGAATAACTTTGCAATGTTATCCAAGTGGCTGGAAAAAGAGTAAAACTGGAGGAACATCATGAAAAGAAAGTTAGTTGAATGGATGCCATGATCCTTAAAAACCACGAAAGAAGAGCAAGGCAACGAGACTTTCTATAGTACTTCCTATAAACAATACGACGCGACGGACGGACGATATCGCGTTTTACAGTTAGCTTTTGGAGATTAATGGGGGATTTAGCTCCAAGTTGACCCTAAGCCAACTCTAAGCTGTTTATTGATTATTATTCATTGAATTAATGGACGTTTTGTCAAATGTTTGCAAATTGTCGTATTCCTTAGGAACTGTTATGTAGTGATACTGACAAAGTGAAATATTGTTCTCCCGGTTTATATAATATGTTTGAGTAAATCTTATGTTTCCTATTTAAATACTAGTTTAGTCATAGAAATTCATTTGCAAAATAAATAGTGGAGTTAGACTTCTATTCCTAATTTTTAAATCTCACATTAGGTGGTAAGGTTATTTGTTTTGAACTGCTTTAGGTACTATTTACGAATGAACTGCATGACTAATTTTAATGAAACTGAGTTGAAAATTTAGACACCTTACTCGAGAAGAACATAAAATGCTTTTTACTTGTGAATATGAAAGATTCCTAGTCCTATTAACAACATACCTACATCCGGCAGTGAAATTCACAGGCAGAAGCTATTGACCTATTAAAAATGCCGCTTCTTACAAATCCTATATTCTTTTCCCGCACCAGTAATTTATATGTAAAACGGTTGCGCGGGCGGCGTACGCCCGTCACTCATAATAACGAAATGCCTAATATTAATGCGCATCCAATATCGGTAGTCAAAACTTATTTTTATCTATTACAATACCGAAATTTGTTTTGAATAATTTGACGATTGAAAACTAAATCTGTGATCTTAATGATATGATTGGCATCTATAATAATCTATCTATGGCTATTGTTTTAATGGCTAAGTATTATAAAATGGCGTGGATTTGAAATGCGGCGGCTTGACGTTCAGCCTGATTGTCGTAGCTTTGCCCACCTTTAGCCGCATTGAAGTTGCATTGGTGGGTGACTATACTAACGAAATATTTAATTAATGGGCTATACGCTAGAAAATGCACTTCGTCTCTTTGAGCTTCACCTTAGGCTGCATCACCACTTGCAAGCAGGTCTGATTGCAGCCAAGCGCTAACCTATATATTTAAAAAAACCTACTCGTCACTTGGCCTCGTAAGGTCCTTTCATTCAGTGCCTCCTTTGCGAGTTTCTGGCTTCGCTTACAAAAATTCTGGGGGTAAGGTAGAGTGTAGACAAGACTGCGTGGGGTCGGTGTTCCCAACTTCATATTAAAAAGAGAGCAACCGCCGAGTTTCTAGCTGGTTCTTCCCTGTAAGAATGTTATTCCGGACCGTAGTAGATTTATTCGACGATTCAAAAGCACTTGTAAAAGTTTATTTGAATATAAAGAAAGCATTTGAATATATTTTGAATAACTGACACTAATATTTCCAATCTAGTGTTTCATTTTACGCTTTTTTTACAAAACGGCGGATAATAACCCGCCCAATTACATTATGTCCAGCCGGTATGAAGAATGCGGCTGAAATTCGTTTAGCCGTATTAAAATCTGGCTAAACGTTAAACCGCCGTATTAAAAAACGTTGCCGTTATGAAATATGGCGGGTTCTGCAATCCGGCTGCGACATATACTTACAAAAGTTAATAAAAATTTCATATTCTTCGTTGTTAGGGATACAGAATCCTAGGGATATTAAGTAGGTATGGCTATACCATCGCGCGTTATATGTAATTATGAAACGTTACCGACTTTTACGAGCGGCGGGCGCGCGTGTTCTTGCAAATTGAAAGTTTATTTATTGGTTATGAAACGAACATCGCTAATTGATATTCGGTAATTGGCGGTAAACCTTACGAGAGATCCCACAGACTGCAGATAGTTGCTGCCGGTCATAAATCTGCAGTCTATGGAGGACTTTATGTTATGTTTGGAAATACTGGTAGTTGTGAAAATAAGAGACCAGGAAGCTTGATAATCATTGCAAATATTTTTAGTTTTTTTAGTTTTAGTTAATTTAAACACTACATGATGCCCGCGACTTCGTCGGCGTGGATTAAGTTTTTTCAATTCCCACAAGAACTCCTTAATTTTCCGGGATAAAAAGTAGCCTATGTCCTTCCTCGGGATACAAACTATCCCTGTACCAAATTTCATCAAAATCGGTCGAACGGATGGGCCCTGAAAACGTAGCAGACAGACAGACCGACAGACAGACACACTTTCGCACATAATATTAGTTTGGATTCACGTACCTTATACCAAACGCTGATTTGCACTATCAAATCATCGCGCATCTCGCTCTATAACCTAGAATATGTCGTGCCCGTAAATATATCAATTTTTAAATAAATCTAATAATAGCATGAATGAACTTAATATCATGATTCCGAGTACTTATGTTCAGTCCACTCTTTTAGTAAAGTACGTTTCAATAAGCCTTAATTCATTAGAAAATATTTTTTTAAACATGCTTTTATTGTCAGCCATATTGAATTTAGCGTAACGTCGTTTGATATTATTTAATCTTCTCTGCAAACGGTCCTCTTCCACCACCCGTTATTCCAGGTCATTTCTGCCCGTGTACCTGAAAATTGTGGAACCAGCTTCCATCTTCTGTGTTCCCTCGTGATTATAATATGGGGCTCTTCAAAGGGCGAATAAACAAATATCTCAAAAGCCAACAGTGCATTGGCGGTTCCTCTGGCGCTGCAAATGTTCATGGGCGGCGGTAATCACTTACTATCAGGTTACCCGCCTGCTCGTTTGCTCGCTATACATTTTTTTTTTAAAAACCCTTTTAATTTAGTACCCACATCATGGGAATGCATGAAAAATTACTAGTCCGCCATCTTGGATTTAGAATAAGGTCACTTATCAAGCCACGCAGTGTCATCCAAACTAAAGGTGTGCAAAATGCAAAATTTCAGCTCAATCGGTTGGTTGGTGATTACTGTTTTAAAATTTAGTTACAAGATTTGACCTAAAGTCTAATCAAACCAACAAACGTTGCAAAATGCAAGTTAAATATAAGATTGTTATAACTTTCTAACTATAAATATATCACCGGTTTGTAACTCACTTGTTATAACTTTAAGTTGTTATAACTTTACGAAAAAATATATAATGACCAATAAGACTCTGGGTCTGTTCATGAAATAAGTATATTACAATTTATCACCAGCATTAACAATAAAAAACGTACTGTGTTAATTGGTTTCAATTATTTGGAAAAAACACAAAATACATTATATAAAATTATAATGACAATAATTAATTTAAATTAAATGCGGGCATTTTTTAATATAAATAGCCCAATTATTTCCTTAATAGATAGAAGCTCTTAAATAAACATAAAAGATAATTTTTCGCGGCAGGTGTCCCGCAAGATGTCACCACTATAGTTATTGCCTTCTGAAGGTCCTATCATACTAGAGGGCCGTATATATTACATATGTATTTAATTCAGGTTTAGTTGCCTAATGAGAAATAAGGTTGTCGTTAAATTTTGACCGTTAAAAGCAAAATGTGTTTTTAAATACAGGATTAACTTTGGATCTGGATAAAAAAATATCCTTTAAGTAGCGAATGCCCGTGACTACGACTGCGTGGTTTGAGGTTTTATGGTTCCCGCGGGAACCGCTTTCAAACACTGTATTGGAGTAAATAAAACGCGTCACTTAAATGTGAATTGACCCTAATTAACCCTAAAATGTTGTCACAGCTTTCAGTTGATTGCAAGCACATGTCAAGGTACACTCGGACCCATCATTATTGTAATATATTGGTTTTTTAACCCAATCAATTTTGTTTCTTTTTCAAAGGGGTAATTTGCTATCGATAATGAAACAAGGCATTCTTATATTTTTACCTGTCTGTATTTCTGGGTAGATATCAATGTCATTTAAAAATTCCACCTCAATACCTAAATTATAAATGTATATCTGTCCGTTTGTCAGTCTGAAACACCTTCACGTTCCAATAGTTCAACCGATTTGACGAAAGGTACAGACTACAGAAAGCCACGTCGACTTTTATCCCAGAAAATAAAAGACTTCTCGCAGTATAAACAACATCTTTAATTATCCAAGCGGACGAAGTCATAGTAGTCGTTGCCTAGCTATTTAAAGTCATTGTGAGATTTATTATGCTAATAGAAAAACTAAAGCTTACCTTGACCGTCAAATATTTAGATACCTATCCTGCCTATCGGTTTTTTATCGGATATACCATGGAGAGTGTGCTCAAAAACTTCACAACCTTGTTCTTCCTTCCCCGTTCTACCACAGAACAGCGAGAAACTGTCTGCGTTAGCATCCTTATGTGGTTGATGTCCAATCTGCCCGCACGAAACGTTTTTGCTCGACGTTTCTGATCTGAACCGCTAGGGTGTGGAACACCCTCCCAGCGCACGTGTTCTAGGCAAGCGCGTTCCAACCTAGACCTCATCATTGCTTTGCACTAAGCATGATTGTCGTCAAGCGCAAGCCAATCTCACATTTAAAAAAAAAACTTACTAGAATAAGCACAGAACCTTTTACCTAATGTATACCTATTCCAACACCCACTTGACTAGTTTATAGGGTTCATAAAGTTTCCCGCAAAGTGCTGCTATATAGTCGTAGGTACTCGTACGTTCCGATAAAGGAATTTGGAGCGAATGTTTATGTACCGAATCCTTTTATTTGGCAGATAAGATTGCGTATTTTTGGGTAGCGAATACTTTTTATGTCTGCGATATCAGTTTTATGGGTTCAGAATTGACCGTTTCATTCCATTTCAAGGTTAAATAAAATTATGGTTAAATTAGTAGGTAGCAAGAACTGACAAGCAGAAAAAGACTTTACGTAGAGTTCACTCTGAAGTAGTAGGTGCTAATTTTATTTTTCTGACTTTATGTTCCTCATTAAAACCAACTCCGACATGGGGATAAGAAATGTTTGACAGTTTCGCAAAAACTACTCCATATATTTTTTTACGAGCCAGGTGTGAAGCAAACGTAAATTGAATTAGATAATAATTTAACCCGGCTGAGTTTGTTGTGGGCTCTTCTCAGACCAGGGCGCGTTTGGAACCCTCGTAGCTTTAGTTTTAAGATACCGTTACCCATTATCACCATCATGCTTTTTAAGTACTTATGTAATTTTTAGACGAAAATAAGTGTACCTACAGTGTACCTATATTTAATAAATAAATGACTATGACTATGACTAATAAATTTGTTTACTTAAACAGTAAAACTTAAAGCAATAGGAATTCATTATTTCTTGTGAGCAATGAGGCATAAAACAAATATAAAAAAGGAAAGAAAAACCCAACCCTAAACTGCCCACGCCTATTTGAAATACAATGTCTCATTAGCGGACACGAATTAACATAAAGTACAGTCGTAAATTGACGGCAGACGAATAAATAGTGGTGACAACAGCTGTGCGATGCACCGGCCATAGAGTTAGGAATACAAAAGAAGGAGGATTGTGTGTTACTAGCATCACTAGTTTGGATCGTTTGGATCAATAAAAGCTGCTGACCGACATCGCATTGACGCTTTCGAGATGTGGTGCTGGAGAAGAATGCTTCGGATGCCTTGGACAGCGCACAGAACCAACGCATCGATCCTCAAACAGCTGAAAATCACGAAAAGGCTATCAACCACCTGTCTCCAGAGGATCCTTGATCATTTCGGCTGCATTGCCAGAAGGGAAGGCACAATATTGAAAAGATTCTCATTACTGGCAAAGTGGACGGAATGAGACCTCAGGGACGTTGCCCGATGCGTTGGTCGGATCAAATCCGCACCGCTCTCGATAGCAAGGTCCACGAAGCCCTGCATGTCGCAGAAAACCGAGCAACATGGCGCGACATCGTTCACAGAAGGATTATTGGTGGAAGGGGTCACGACCCTCAGTAATGGGGAATACGACGCAAGGAGGAGTTTGGATCTACCTAGTGATGAGAGCAAGAAGGGAGATTTTCAGCAACAAATAGGTACCTATTATGAGACGAAATTAAGTTTACGGAAGGACGCATGCATTTTGACAGCAATAGGGTATTTTCAAAATTGACAGTATTAAATCATAACAGTATTCATTTTAATTTGAAGTGGCGAGTTCATTATCAAATACCCACAGACAGCGATGTTTCGTTTCACTCAAACTCCGTGATGCTAATAAACAAAAATAGAATAAGATACAGACGTACTCTGTTTTTATTGGTTCTGTTTATAATATTCCTAGCTCTCTGGTACCGGGAGTTTGGGACTGATCGGACTGATAAGCTGGAGCTTATATGTTAGATATCATCGCGGGCTGTATTTCATGTGGTATTTAAGTTTACCGACTAAAATTTAATTTAATTTTTGTTTTAGCTTACCTACCTTTTGTTTTTCTCTTACTATTGATGATATTCTTAATGACAAATTTGTATGGAAGCAACCGGCTTAATACCAGCAGCCCGCAAGTCAGTGTAAATTCTTGTTACGTACCCTAACGTATGAATTGTATATTGTTTAAACGTCAAAACGCGCCCTTATTATGGTATTTTGTGTGAAGTACTTACTTGTGACGTCATCAAAAATCAAACTACTTTTTACTTTAATCGATAGTTTAAAATTGTTATCAAACATAAAATTAACAGGAGACGTAACTTGTGCTTATTATGATAATAGTAGTCAAAAGCCATCAGTTAGGAAAGCTAATTTTACTGAGAGAAGCCAGCAAGCAAGAAACCCAAATATGTTTATTTTAAATAAAAGTTGAGGGCTTTGCAATGAGTTATTTTCCATTAATCTCATACTGGTGGGTTATACGTAATGTACTCGTATAACACGGTTGTATTAACTCTGCACCTCAGTGGACTACGCTTTTCTTCTCGCATTATTCTCTTTTATTTCCTCACTCTTGTGACGTCATCAAAGTCAGGCGCATTCTTTTCTTCCACTACCAGTTAGCCCTATACTGGAGTCACCTGGTAGTAAAAACGCAGTCTAAGATGGTAGCGGGCTAACCTGTTAGGAATATAAGCAGTTACATAAAAAGCCCACATCACTGAACGGTTCGACAGGGCATCGTACCGGAATGCTTGAATCGCTTGGCGTCATTTTCAACATGTTGTACCTACCTTCACATATAAAACTACCAATACATGATTAATTATAGTGTGGTTGTAACATGACCTCACCGCAGCGTTATACGGTTACGTCTCTCACCGTCACGCGTTAACTGTGGGTTAACAGTTAACACCTCCTCTCCACGACACGTAAAAAATACCCAATCTAAACCTGAGATATATTTACATTCATCATCATCAATACTGAGCTTCTAGGGCTTCATTTAGACCTGCACTTCACCACGCTCGTAAGACTATACCTAAGCACACGCAAAATCATCGGAATGAATGAATGAATGAATGAATGAAATATTCTTTATTGTTCACCAAAAAAAATGCATTAAATAATAACAATAAAAATTATTAAAGAAAAATCGATACAAATGGCGACCTTATCGCTTTGAAGCGATCTTTTCTTTCATCTGCCATTTTCTTTTCGGGTTTTAATTAAAACAGTGTAGTTAGTACCGATCTTTGTTTCTCGTTTCAATATCAACACCGAGGTTATTAATTTAAATGTACTTTTAAAAACTTTCTAAGGAATGCCCGAATCGCCGCGGGGAATTCGGAACGGTCGAGGCACCGCTTTTTTATTTGAACATGTCCGAGAAAAAACGTCCGCCGGTGTCCGCCGCTCCGGTCCGCGTGATGGATGGCGGGGGCGAGGCGCGGGGCGGGCCGGACATTAAAAAACAATAACCCACAGGCGTCTTGTCCGCCACAATTTGTGTGTTTGCGCAAACAAGTCTTCATAATTTCTGAATGCGATGAATACGAGTCAATCTTTGGACTGAGTCAAGTAGGACTCAGGGGCCATACTGCCAACGCTAAAAGCCATATTGTTTCAGTGTTGTTGACTTTCGTGTTTTAGAATTATAATCCTTATTTTCGAAAAGTCAAGGTACGTGACATGAGACATCAAACTGTCATTTTGAGTAATATTAAGTAGTGCTTAAGTATTGCTTTAAGCGTTGGCGGTATGGCCCTAGGAGTCGAATAGATAATTTTTTTTTTAAATTATAGCCAGTGTCATTCGGGATGACTTTTGGACAGTCTTACTTAAAATTAACTCTTGCTTCCTTTCAATGCATACTAAAAGTTGGTTTATTTATATTTTCAGGTAAGTGCCTACCTTCATAGATTATTATCGACTGGTGACGAGACAGATAAGGTAAGTGACTAACATCAAATATTATTAATTTATACTAGAGTAAAATGAAATACTGAAGAACCTCACATAGACAGTATAGACTAGGGTTGTAACAGAGGCGTTCTTAGCGGAAGCAAAGGCGGATGCGGAGGTGAAGGGACTTTGCCTCCGCGGATGCGGAGGTAAGCGGAGGTGGATTTCTCCGATCACATCGTCCATTTTCTGTGCTTTAGGATGCGATGAATCCCACATTTGATTTTTTCTGAGGATTCTTCTAAGGACAGTTGCCTTTTTGTTTGTTGTAATGGTGTAACTGGCGTTACATGCTTCGATATGTACCTCTCGCATTGTAAGTCAACGTAAATAAACCTCCGTTACAACTCCGCAAAAAAACGACGGAGGCGGATACGGAAGCGGAGGTACGATTTCTTGCGAAAGTTCCGCACTTACGGAGGCGGAGGCGAGGTTCTGTTACAACCCTAGTACAGACTATCTAGTTTTTTCGTTTTTAGGTTTTAAGGTCCATCACAGTTTAAGGAGATGCGTTCTTTCTTACCAGTCTACCGATGAATACGTATAAACAGAGTAACGCTGCGGTGTGACAGGAGCAAAACGGGAGAGAGTATCTTAACTTAAGCTTCGATGTGTATGTATGAAGGTGTAGGTGCAGAGAAATTTGTATGGGCGTCGGTCCACTGTAAGATTATATTCTTAGGCTAAAGAAAATCCACATTTTATTATTATTTTAAAATGTCCCCAACGGCTGTGTTTTACATGCATAACATCCAAATACACGAAACATAAATTATTATAAATCACTTTTCGACGTAATCTGATATCTAAGATCTTGAAAACTTGTTTGTTTTGACGATGTGAGCTTATTAAAGCACGCCAGAATGGCTACCTATTCCAATTTCGATTTACAGTGTTTAATTTTGTGATGTGCCACTCATAAGGTAAGGTGAGGTGAAGTAGGTACTAAAATACATAGTTTTATTGTAAATGCGAAAGTTTGTCTGCCTGGTACCTTTTCAAGTTATTTTTTTTTAATTGACAAAATTGTGTAAAAAGATATAGACTTCAGTTATATTCCGAACATAGGTTAGGTACTATTTTATAACGAAGAGTTCTCCCGCAATTTTTAAAATACCTATAGTCCGCAACTTATATGGCCCGGTTGCGAAAATTGGAACGAGTTTTTATGTCTGTTTAGTTTTAGTTTTTATTTTATTTTTCATTTATTATACTAGTGACGCTGTCACCGGGTCATATAAGTTTGTGTCGCGATCATAATCTAAAATAGGAAGAACGTCATATTGCATAGTTTTAGTTATGAAAGTTTACATTTTAACATTATTACAGAAACTATTTTCGAAGTGAAATTTCTTTAGAATCGTTGTGATTTGAAAATTCAACGAAACGGAAAAGCGACACCAAAAAGAGACAAACATTTATATAGGATTTAGCTTGCGAGAGAATGAGATAGAATACAAGTTATTTTCATCTCATACATAATACAAGTTATATTTATCTTTCATTCTCTCCTAGGCTACTTTTCTGAAGTTTCCACCCACTTTAAAATATAAAGCTGAGCTAACATCTTTGGAAATATGATACTAAAATATAACATTTTTAATTGGTCTATTATTTCCATACTTACATCTCATTATTTTGAACGCGTGCGGAGATGTATCTAAGTGATAAATTCGTAATATTACGATAATATTTGCCTATATAATTTTATTACACTCACTTGCAATTTAATGTAAAGGTTAGGACATGTTATTTCATAAGCAGGTGGTGTTAAAACGCTAAACCAAGTGAAATGTCAGAGGAGTCTCGTTTACGGCCACATAATAAGCATTAAACTTTTCAATAAGCTATGGTATAAACCGTGGTATAAACGTAGCTAATTTTGACGACCTCCGTGGCGAAGTGTTGAGCGCTGTTGTCTTAACGTGCGGAGGTTCCGGGCTCGATCCCCGGTAGGGTCAATTGGGAAATTTTAAATAATTTCTGAGCGAATACAACTGGGTTTGATTCTATTGGGATTTTGCACTTTTTTCTGAAGTCAAATGAAGATTTTTGACGTTGTTGTTGAGCGCTGTTGTCTTAACGTGGCAGGTCCCGGGTTCGATTCCGGCAGGGTCAATTTGGAATTTTATAATTTCTGAATTTTCAATGGTCTGGCCTGGTGGGAGGCTTCGGCCGTGGCTAGTTACAACCCTACCGGCAAAGACGTGCCGCCAAGCGATTTAGCGTTCCGGTACGATGCCGTGTATAAACCGAATAGGGGTATGGGTTTAATATAACTGGCACGCCCCTAACAGGTTAGCCCGCTACCATCTTAGACTGCATCATCACTTACCATCAGGTGAGATCGCAGTCAAGGTTACTTGTAGTGGAATAAAAAAAAAAATCAAGCTTGTCAGTAACGGCTTATCTCATAATTGTTTAACCATTCATGGCAAGTTGGAAGGTTTAGTTTGTTCTTCTGTCAGTCAGTCGGTGGCAGACTATCGGCCGAAATTAATAATCAATCTATCTGTAGTCTGTCGATTAGTTGCTTAGCAACATTGTTTTATGACGAAAAGTACAATACAAATAACAACGTTGCTTGGTAACAAACCGACAGACTACAGATAGATTGATTATTAATTTCGGCCGTTAGTGAATATAATAATTATCAAGATTGGTCCTCTGAAAATGACTTCTCTATGATGCTATACTCTACATAATATATACGAGTAAGTGACGGCTAAATAACGAAACCTTCTAACCTAGTCATGCAGAAACGCCGGGTTATAGCCCAGAGTTAGTTGCTACTTTGACAGCATTCGTGTAAAGCTTCTGTCAAAATTTCAATATTATTCCTGGGTTGAACGTAACCCGGCGTCTCTGCAAGCAGGCCTAAATGTATTAAGATAATTTCATTTTCATTTGCCTTCAGAAAAATGTGCAGAATCCCAATAGAATCAAACCCAGTTGTATTCGCTCATTAAGTTGCATAATGTTATTGATATTTAAACAGCAACTAAGACGTCGCAACTAAGTATTAATAGGTCTCTTAAAATCATCACTCGCAATCCCCAGTCCACTTGCACCGTAAACCGCGAAACGTATTAGCACATTATGTATTTTAATTGCACTAATAAAGTTACTGTTAGTGGTATTTTCTTAAGATATCATTCCGTAGGGACACATTAACGGGTATTAAGTGAAATACATTTCTTACATATACCCGATAATGGCAGCGGGCGAATAAATTTCACAATACTTGATGTTGGCTCGAGGCGATAAGTGTATACGTAGAATGTAATTGAATATTTGCCTCGCATTTGTCAATGCTGTCGCGCTGATAATAATGCTTTTAAGGAGATATCTTTTACACAAAAGCCGTTGTTTATTTCTGCGGGTCTGCAAAAGCTCCTAAACTCCTGAGTATTTTAAGGGATTCCATATCGTAACTTACAAATGCAGAAACCGACGAAAGTTTTGCGTGAGGTCTGTGAATTTCGCATAACTTAAAAATTATATTGCAGTAGCTTTATCATCATCTAAATTTTCAACCCATTACTGACCTACTACTGTGTACGGGTTTCCTCTCAGAATGAGAAGAATATTACGGTTATATATATATATATATATATATATATCCACTAAACTAGATGTGCGAATTGGCAGACTTAACACACCTTTGAAAACATTAATTTGCCGCACCACGCTGAACAGGTGCGGTTTTGAAGGTTTCACATAGATAACAATATGGAACACTCTCACGCATGCTGGATTCCTCGCGATGTTTTCACGGATATTTAATTGGAAATTAGGATCCAAATCGGATCTAAATCGAATCCAATTAGATAATAACATGATTGTTACCAGTTTTATAGCTCATATACGAGTATGAACCTGGAATCCCAAAGATGCCGCCGTTCCTCCGTTATCGCTCCTTCAACTTTTGTGCCAGCACTCTCAAAATCGTATTATTTTTCGCCGTTCCATTCAGCTAATCAGTGCGCCTACCATTATCTGAACAAAACAAAGCTGAGCGCACACAACGCGCGCGGCGCCCCGGGCGAATCATATTTGCGTGAGATTTATGCGCGCTCGCCTTTGTTTACACACGGCGGGCCGCGCGGCTATCGGCAACGTGTAATTAATTCACATGTGTGGTCAGCCATAACTGGCTATACCGTGGAAACACCATGAGCTTATGGTGGACCTAAAAGCTTAGAAGTGAATGGCGAATCGCTGACTTCATATAATTTTGATCGGAGATCATTGCATTCGTTGAATAAATATTTCCATAATCCATAATATCCGTACTAATATTATAAATGCGTAAGTGTGTCTGTCAGTCTGTCTGTTACACTTTCACGGCCCAACTACTCAACCGATTTTAATGAAATTTGGTACAGAGATAGTTTACATCCCATTACATAGGCTACTTTTTATCCCGGACAATTGAAGAATTCCCGCGGGAATTAAAAAACATCAATCCACGCGGATGAAGTCGTGGGCATCATCTAGTATTATAAATGCGAAAGTGTGTCTTGTCTGTCTGCTGCGCTTTCACGGGCCACGGCCCATCTGTTCAACTGATTTTGATGAAATTGGTACAGGGGTAGGTTGTTTCCCGAAGGTTTAAAATTACATAGGTTACTTTTTATCCCGGAAAATTAAAGAGTTCCCGCGAGACTCAAAACCTTAATCCACGTGAACAAAGTCGCGGGCATCATCTAGTAGTAGATATTTTGATAATTTCCCGCAGTAAGTAATAAAAGAAATGTGAAGGAGAAGAGTGTATGTGCAATTCATACACGGCAGAAGTGAAACTTCAGAAAAGTAGCCTACGAGAGAATGAGATAAATATTACATGTATTCTATCTCATTCTCTCGCAGGCTAAATCTTATTTATTTATCTATATGTTTGTCTCTCTTTGGTGTCGCTTTCTCGTTTCATCGAATTTTCAAATTACAACGATTTTAAAGAATATTCACTTCAAAAATCTTCCGATCCGGAAAAATACACGCGGACGAAGTCACGGGCATCAGCTAGGTTATAATATTAGCATGATCCAGCTGGCACATTAATCGTTCAGAGCGTATACTTAGCAGCTAATACTGATGCAACACACGAGGTGTTAGGAGCACTAAACGAGTTTGTTTGGCGACACATTGAGGCGAGCACTAATGGTCTATTTGCTTCGTGTCGTACCTACATTGCAGCTCTTGTTATGTACGACTGGCAGTTGTACTAACTGTTGGATTCACATCAGTTTACACATCATCATCTTTCATCATCATCATCATCATCATCATCGTCATCATCATCATCATTATCATCATCATCCGTCATCTACTAAGCAATGGTCTGCTCTTACCAGTTTCCTAGGGGAGCGACAAACGCGGCAATGCAACTCAACAGTGTCAAACAATAGCTGACCCTTCACGTGGGTTACGTTATCGCGTAGATAAGTACGTCTGTCATTTTCTATGGCGTCGTATCGCGCCGCGTCGCGTGGCGTCGCTTCTGTCGCTCACCTAGGACAACGGATTGCTTCTTCAGACCCCGATTCCTCGGAGCTCGTCATGCTGGTTAAGTTCGAATCGGTGGACTTCACATACATAAGGTTCCATCTATACATCTACAGGCTTATACTTCTTTTTTTTATTTTATCTTAATTTATTAGGAGGCATATACTTTATCATCGCAAGTGCAACCCATCGTTGTCACCAAGCACAGATCTGCTCTCAGAATGAGAAAGGTTTAGGGCTTTAGAGTTTCGACCATACCAGGCTGGCTAAGTGCGGATTGGTGAACCTCACACGGCACACCGCCCTTTCAGAATGTTTTAACCGCTGCATTTTTAACATCGAAAAGTTAGTGCATCCCTGATATTCGAACCCTGGATAGGAGGTCCTCTAAACTACCAGGCTTCACTTCACCGTATCACGTTTTATGCTTGTTCGTTTTTTTATAATGTGAAAAAAAAATGTTTTAATGCATTTACTCAATCGCGCGTATCGTGCAAAATCCTTTAAAAAACAAAAATGGCGGAGGCAGAGTCAACAACCTGCGCTCGCCCATCATTCACAGTGTTTATTTTTCAATTTAACCCGTCAGCGGCGCTAGGCCGGTGACTTAGGGCCGCCACACACCGCGCCGACAGATTATATACGCCCAAATGCGCCACAACACTTGTTAGGGATCAACCCTTAAGGTTATTAAAGGTTTTATAATTGACCGGTACAGTATGCTTGGCTATCGATTTTTTGTAAATTAATTGCTATTGAAATTAGATGGCAATTAATTTACGACTGTCCGAGTGTAATGATAGTTGGGGATGTGTAATTTTATAGTCGCCTATCCACGCCCAATTGGGGAAGTAAACCTTTTATTAAAACTTGATTGTATCAACCGCACCTATTTAAAGAACGGCTCTACATATTTTACAATTTTGAATGATTATATTATTGATTTGAATTAAACTTAAACTTCAAACACAAAATGTATTTGTTGTTTAATCCTGTTTATTATTAGGCAGACTTTTAGTTTACTTACGAATATCTGAAGCAAAAATCTAAATAATATATAAAAGTGACTGACTTGACTGACTGAACTACTTAATCTAGCTCAAATCACTGCGCTGGTACTGCACTGGGCGTATCGGGCTGAAATTTAGCATACAGATAGCAAAAAGAAGGCAACGTTAAGAAATATTTTTTGAAAATTCAAACCTAAGGGTAAAAATTGGAGTTTGAAATTTACCAATAAAATTCGAACTATAATATAAGAAAAGGCAAAATACAAAATATTGCCAGTGAAATATGATGTTTGTAATTAGTCTCTATCCTGTTACACACTGGAAAAAATACGAATGGTGACAACCCTACAAACGAGCACGTTTTGCGAGGCGTTGAGAACCTACAATTAGGCTCGGGCCAAAAAGACCTCTACGTGCACCGCTAATACACACTTCGCTAACTAGTTTTACGCCTCAGCAATGCATATGCCTTGTCAACACAAAGGATTCACGTCTCTATCAAAACGTAACATGATGCTTTTGAAATGCAAACAAAAGTTTGGGGGTAGAAAGTACCACCGGAGTCGTTAACACAGTTAACTTTGCCATCACTGAAGCGTATAATGAATCTTATGTTGCTAAAAGAATAAGGTTTTCACGTGTAATATTTTTAATTTTGGTGAGAGAGCATAATAAATGATGCATTATTAGTTGTCGGTAAAATCATCATCTTCCAGTTATTACATCAAAATTTGCGGAAAAAAAATGGCTGTTTTTGGAAGTGAAAATTGATTTTTTGCCGACGTAAATTATCGTAACGGCAGTGCGTAATTTCACATTGATGTTTTAATGTATGTTATTGAAATGATGAACGTGACGATGACACTACGGTTCAGTTGCATAACATGCGGACGTTGACTATACAGTTGCTTTGACTGTCGATATGAGAAAAAAACAAATGACTCTCTCAGGAACTGATGGTCTACCTCTACGAAGTTCAGTTGCATACTACAATTAGTTATAGCAATCTATAAATATAAAAGTGAAATACCACTCATGCCACTAACTTTTTTTTTATCCTCTACAAGTTAGCCCTTGACTGCGATCTTACCCGATGGTAAATGATGATGCAGTCTAAGATAGTAGTGGGCTAACCTGTTCGGGGCATGGCAGTTATATTAAACCCATACCCCTATTCGGTTTCTACACGGCATCTTACTGGAACGCTAAATCGCTTGGCGGCATGTCTTTGCCGGTAGGGTGGTAACTAGCCACGGCCGAAGCCTCCCACCAGGCCAGACCAGGGAAAATTCAGAAATTATAAATTCCCAAATTGACCCTGCCGGGGATCGAATCCGGGACTTCCGCACGTTAAGGCAACGCTCTACTCTGCGCCACGGAGCTCGTCAAACTGACTCACTGACTAATCACGATATCTCAGGAACTATAAAGCATACAAACTTGAAATTTAGAAGGTAGGTTCCTTCTATGGTGTAGACATTAGCTAAGGTACGGTTTTGAGAAAATTCACCCCTAAGGGGTTAAAATGGGGGTTGGAAGTTTGTATAAAACGTCTTTGTTGTTGAAGTTAGAGACATGAAAATTGGCAATAATTATTATACATGTTCCGATTGCATTCATATGAGATCTCGGAGATTCCTGATATGCCATACATATTAAGAGCGCTTAGGATGGCCACCGAGGGGATATTAGTGGCTAAAAAAGTTACATAATCTTATGAAGATTCCTACACTGAGAAAAATTTTCATCACAAATACTGTGAACTCACATCAAGCACGGAGCATACTGATATCACCAAAAAGTACGAAGATGCTACTGCTCCTGCTGATAATTGTGTATTATGATGACATGTCACCATTGCTGTAATCTGATGCGTATACAGTATTTAGTGATTTCCTAGTGTTTTTCCTACTATTTAAGTGAGCCATCCTCATAACACGAATTATTCCTATTATTCATCGTACCATTTATTTATGCTTTCCTCTTAGCTCGAATTATTTCCTATTGTTTTTCCTACTATTCATCTATGATTTCCTTTCGTCTCAGGTTATTTCCTATTATTTGTGCTCTTATTTATCTATGCCTTCCTCTCATTTCAGGTTATTTCCTATTATTTGCCCTAGTATTTATCTATGACTTCCTCTCATCTCAGGTAATTACCTATTCTATTTCCTACTATTTATCTATGCTTTCCTCTCATCTCAGGTTATTTCCTATTATTTTTCCTACTATTTATCTATGCCTTTCCTCTCACCTCAGGTTATTTCCTATTATTTTTCCTACTATTTATTATGCTTTCCTCTCATCTCAGGTTATTCCTGTTATTTGTCTTGATATTTTAAATGCTTTCCTCGCATCTCAAGTTATTTCCTATTATTTTTCCTACTATTTATCTATGCTTTCCTTTCATCTCAAGAGGAAGGAAAGCATAGATAAATATAGAGGAAGAAACTGAAAACTTAAAACATAACAAGAACCTTAAAAGTGAGAAATACATAAAATCACTGAGAATAAACACTTCTAATAGGGGCAGATTGGAGACAACATACAAAAGAAATAACATAAGTAGCATAAATAAATTCAATATTTTATTCAATTATTACCGATACATATATGAGCAGCACTTACTATTTATTTACATCCAATCAATTATAACGAATTAATTACACATAAGACGTATTACCTCGCATTAGAGTTAGTGTGTTTGGGCAAGGACCAACAGCATATTGGTATGGAAAACACAGATAAGACTTAGGTACTTGTACGTTTCACTTCTTAAGCATTGTAATGAAAATTAAATTCAATAGTTTCTAGCATACAGCAATGAAAATAAACATCATCTGTATCGGTCACCAAAATTGCTTGAACTTTCTGCCTCACTCTTGACGTGGGTCACGAAGCCGTCTAGTATCTCTGCTCGGCTCGTGTGCCAGTCTTTTTTGGATCGTCGAGCGGGAGGAATATTACATAAGCAACCCAGCAGCAAAATTGCTGCGATCACTCTCGTCTCTGGTTTTGAATCTGGAAAGAAAATAGAATAATAGTAAATAATTCCGCTTGTCTCAGCCTATTTACTACTGGGCACGGGTATCCTCTCAGAATGAGAGGGATATAGCAATACTCGTAGCTTACCGCGCTGGCCAAGTAGGTACTTAGTGGGTTTCGCACACCTTTGAGAACTATGTACTCCTAGTGAACTTTCCAGCATGCAGATTACATCACTATGTTTCACAATTAATATTCACAAACGCACATAGGTATAAAAAGTCTGAGTCCAATGAAATGACCTGAAGCAATAGGCTATCACTACTTAATTCCGCTTGTTTGCATTTATTACTTTTTAGGTATGTAAATATTCATTAAACACAAGCAAACAAGCGACAGAATAATACACATGATTGTGTATTATAATTTCGGAAAAACCACCTACTCACACTGTACCTATGTGAATTGTGAGTGTTTACAGCGTAATTTAAGCCCACCTTAAAAATCTATCTCCATTCAAAATTTCAACCAATTCGGTTCAGTAGTTCAGTACCTAGTTGAGGCTTGAAGGAGTAACCATTCACATTTCACACTACACACATACAAACTTTTGCCTTTAATATTAGTGTGATTAGCAATTAAGTAGCATTACAATCTACTTCGGTATTCCATGACACAATGAGTAGCTACCTAATGAATAGATACCTAATATGGTATATGAAATAACTTAATGAGGTTGAAAGCCCAGTTCAGAAAAAGATCTGTACTTAGTTAAAAGTAGTCAACTTACCGGCAAATTGCTCATTAAAGTCCGTCAGGTTCCATTTGATCAGCAAGTCACAAGTGGCTTGATTCATATTATTAACTAAAACTAATATAATTTTATCTCTTTCCTTTATAATATTAAACTATTATTTATAAAGAAAAGAATGTCACATGAACTCTAGTCGCACAATAACCCATAATAACCACGTTCAGTTGTCACTCCACGGGGACGAAGCACAGAATAAAATATAAATAATAGACGAAGCCACAAATGAAAAGTTTCGAGTTAAGACAATATGTCGCGAACGTCGCGCGTCGTGCTGCGGTCATCGTATTTTCGAGGACTTTATCCTATTTTTGTTTCGGTAATAGGATTCACATAATAATAATATGATTTAGGTTCATAAAATGTGATGCATTCACTATAAGTGAAATTACATTACACATATAATTGTTTTATTACTACGTCAAGGTGACTTCAGCGTTTTATTAGAAACTAGCTTTTGCCCGCGACTTCGACCGCATCGAATTAAGTTTCTAAAAACAAAAAAATCAAATTACGGACTTTCGTCCCCTATTTCCCCCTTTTAGGTGCGGAATTTACCAAATCTGTAAATCACGAATTCATTTTTTCAACAAAAGCCCAAATCAAGTTTTACGGATATACCTACCTTATAACTTCAAAAATGAAGGACTGTCTTACAAACTTTAATCCTCAACTTCACCGTTTTGGGGGTGAAATTTTCAAAACCTGTAAAACACGTATTTCTTCATTTTTAACCATAATCCCAAATACTAAGTTTTATGGCTACAACTTGAAAAATGACGGAATTTCATACAAACTTTCACCCCCTATTTAAACCCCTAGGGGGTGGAATTTTGAAAAGTACTTCTTTAATACACTTCTAAGGTATTCAAGGACTATTATTTCAAATTTTCAAATTACATTCCGGGTTTGAAGTTAATTGCACCTAATACTGAGGGTTGTGATGCCTGTAACTTCTAAACTACAAAACCAATGACCTTGAAATTTTTATGGATCAATTTTTGAAGTATCTTCTTTCTAACAAAAAAAGAATGAATGAAATCGGTCGCCGCATAAGGGAGTTACAACTAAATATATATTTTGATTTTTATCCCCTCTCCCAAGGGAACCGTGCTGAATTTCGGGATAAAAAGTATCCTATGTCCTACCTCGTAGTATGAACACAAATTGTGCCAAGTTTCATTTGTATCCGTTTAGTAGTTTCGGCGTGATGTGCGGCCAAGAAACAGACAGACAGACAAACAGACAGACAGACAAAAATGAAACAAATTGCAGTTTTGGCTTTAGTATCGATTGAAGAGTGCCTTCCCAAAAAAAAATTCAAAATATCTCCAATGTACAGAATTGAACCTGTTACAATTTTATTATAAGTATACATTAAGTTAAGTTCATAGTAGGAAAGCTTTATAATATACGGAAACACTTTCCTTATGTTTTACAATTATTATAAACATAATTGTAACTATCATCTTATTTTCTCAGAAAGTGTATTATTTCCTATTACATCGTGTTATTACAAGAAAATGATAAAGTAATTTTATGTGACCGATTTTTACGATGACTAGTATCCTAATATTGCTTTATATATCCAAACAATTCGTTTCTAGCATAACATTTAATTACTATCAACTTATTTTAGAATAACGCACATGGTTTAACATTATTTCACCATATTTAAGATTAAGAAAAAATGACATTTTTCTCAGTGTACCTCCCCGTCAACAAAATAAGGACATACCTACATGTGTCTCTTCTGATTCATCTTGTCTTGTTTCTACCACTGGTTCCGAAAGAAGATACTATTATGAAGATTTTTCATTCCTGCACTCTCTTTATATCGTCGGCACGTCATCAGAGTTGGAGGACGCCCCACGTTTAGAACTTGAACTGACAGGGATAGACTTTTTAGTTCCAGTATTAAGATCTGTTATTAAGAATCCAAGATCATAAATATTTTATCGATTCTCGAAAGCGCTAATCACATAGGATTAGGATACTAATCCATACTAATATTATAAATGCGAAAGTGTGTCTGTCTGCTACGCTTTCACGGGCCAACTATTCAACCAATTATGATGAAATTTGGCATAGGAGCAGTTTGTATCCCGGGGCAGGACATAGGCTACTTATCCCGGAAAATTAAAGAGTTCCCGCGGGAATCAAAAAACCTTAATCCACGCAGACGAAGTCGCGGGCATCATCTAGTATTATATAATGATATATTTATGCCATAGAAAGGTATTGCAATGCTTATAAATCAATGTTCGGACCGATTGTGTCAAGATTCAAGATTCATTTATTGCAAATTTGGGTTTTCAGTAGGTCTTAATGTGATATAGTAAATTTGTCTACATCCAAATACCTTCAATATACGGCAGTGGGGTGCACGGCATAGAGGCATAAAAGTACTGCTTACCCTAGTTAAAAAAAAGTTCAATGCTTATTTTTCGTCATGCCCTGTCTGACAGCAGGTTTTTATATCTGTGTACCTAACCAACGCCTATCCTGGCTCCGAATACTGTGCACGCCACTGATATACGGCATGCAATATTATAAAATAGATACATAATGTTTCATTAATACAACTTTAATTAATTATGAAAGTCCATCCAATTATTATTTTCACTTTAAATACAATTTTAATATTATAATGTTATTACAAGTCCCAATATATCAATATACAATGTCTTTAAAATTAGGTCAAAAATATCATATTATAGACACGTACCGGAATTGAACCGCAGACCACACAAGTGGAAGCGGTAGCCACCGGTGAGTGAAGCCGCTCCGGGCTGAGGTTATTCTGTAAACAACCTTGTTATACGGGCTCCTGTCCGTTCTGCAATATTTTATTTGCCCATAAAAGTTTTTTTTTTTCATTTATTGCATACACTGTGTTACAGTTAAGGTCGTATCTAATAGCTATCATATTAAGATACCTACAGTTCGCAAATTTTGGCTTACAACATAATATTATGTATGCGTGCAACTATTAGGTTACATGTTAAAATTTGATTTTCGCTAGGATTGTTGATCACCACAGCCACACAAATTACGAAAACCAAACTAAAGAATTTACACAATCTCCCCCAAGCCGACTGGTCCTCGTGGGGGATAGAGACCACAACCCTCCAACACCACAGGAAAAAAATTGCGAAAACAGTCACAGAAAATCAAAAATCTATGTTGCGGCCCTCAATGTGCTTACACTGAAAAACGATGAAAACCTTACAGAAATAACATATGCATTAAACAAGATCAAATGGGACATCTTAGGCCTGAGTGAAGTAAGGCGAATGGGAGAAAGAATTATTTCCCACCCAGACTATCTTCTATACCATATAGGAACGACCCCAGGTCATCATGGAGTTGGTTTTATTATCAAAAAACACCTCACAAATTATGTGGAGAGCTTTATAGGAGTATCAGAGCGCATAGCGGTGATGAATCTTACGCTACCGGGGTACAAAGATCCATGGTCCATTATACAAGTATACTCGCCTACGGAACAATCCGATACTGGATCAATAGACTCATTCTACCTAGAGCTAAATAAAACAATCCAAGACCATGCTCACAAAAACCTTGTTGTGATAGGAGACTTCAATGGCCAAATTGGAGAACGACAACCAGAAGAAAACACAGTCCTCGGACCATTTTTATATAGTAAAAAGATCAGAAGCAGAAACGGAGTGAAGCTTGTAAACTTTGCCCAGGAGAATGGCTTGAGAGTCTTAAATACAATGTTCAAGAAGAGAAAAAGTAAGATGTGGACCTGGATATCACCAGACGGGAAAACAAAAAACGAAATAGATTTTATAATGACTAATAAAAGCAGATACTTCTCAAACATGAAAGTCATAAGCAATTTCAACTTCAATACCAACCATCGAATGATTCGAGCTGAACTGATGACAACTCCGCCAAAAAACCCAAGACCAAGAAATAGTATGATGAACACAAAACTTACCAAATACCGAACAGTCCAAATTGCCAATTCCATAACGATAAAACTTAGGGATTACAATAAAGAGACAGCAAACATGGAGGTACAAGAAAAATACAACTGGTTAGAAGGAACAATCAAAACAACTACTCAACAAGGGACTAATAGCAAAGACCTATCTAACAAGTGGATGACTGACAAAACCATTAATCTTATAAATAAAAGAGCTGACCTAATTATTGAAAAAAAAAAAACTAACGACAGTCGAAAGCAAATAGCAAAATTAAGCAAAGAAATAAATGAAAGTATTAGAAAAGATAGAACTCAGAGAAGAATGGAAACAATAGAGAGACACATTATACTGACAGGAGGAATAAAAAAGGCATATAAAGAGTTAACTAACAAAAAGGACTGGATCGTACAGATGAAAGATAATAATAGAATGATGGAAAACCGAAGACAAAGAATATTAGGAATTGCTACATCTTACTACAAGGAACTATATGAAAGTACCGTAGTGGAAAAAGAAATAGAATTGTTAGAAATCTCATCCGTACCCAGCATCATGCAGGAAGAAATAGAATTCGCTATAGAAACCCTAAAAGATGATAAAGCTCCAGGACCCGACGGAATAAACAATGAAGTACTAAAACAAGCGAAAGAGGCAATAACACCTATTCTCAAAGAAATCTTCGATGATATCATCAACACAGAAACGATCCCACAACAATGGACTGAATCTAATATAATCCTTCTGTACAAAAAAGGTGATCAATACGATATCGGAAACTACCGACCCATAAGTTTGATGTCCAACCTATATAAAATATTTGCAAAGATCTTACTCAAGCGAATGGAAAGAAAACTCGACGAACAACAGCCAATAGAACAGGCAGGTTTTAGAAGAGATTACTCAGTACTTGATCATATCCATGCAGTTAGGCAAATTATCGAGAAATATGCGGAATATCAACTTATATACTATCTAGCATTTGTCGATTATAGCAAGGCATTCGACTCGTTAATACATAATAACATCTGGGAGGCGTTAAGAGAACAAGGGATAGAACAAAAGTATATAAGATTGATTAGAAATGTATACAAAAATAGCTCGGCATGCATTCAGCTAGAAAAGAAAGGGGATTCATTTAGGATACAAAAAGGAGTAAGACAAGGAGATCCTCTCTCCCCAAAACTTTTCTCCGCTGTTTTGGAAATGATCTTCAGAAGCTTGAGATGGGAAAATTTGGGTTTAAAGATCGATGGCCGCACACTAACACACCTAAGATTTGCCGATGATATTGTGATATTCGCAAAAACGTCAGAAGACCTAAATAGAATGTTAAATGAACTAGCATCTGAGAGTGAAAAAGTAGGACTAAAATTAAATCCCGAAAAAACAAAAGTAATGTCCAATGGAAATAAAAACAGCATTAATGTAGGCGAGTCACAAATTAGCTATGTTGAAGAATATATTTACCTCGGACAGCTAATATCACCTAAAGATAACATAAACAAAGAAATCGAAAGAAGGATAGCAAATAGTTGGAAAAGGTATTGGGGCCTAAGGGAAGTAATGAAAGACAAAAACCTTCAAATAGCAACAAAGAGCAAATTGTTCAATGTCTGCATTCTACCAATCTTAATATACGGAAGCCAAACGTGGGCCATAACAAAAAACACAACCAATAGAATTGCCGTTTGTCAACGAGCAATGGAGAGAAGCATGTTAGGAATAAAGAAAAGGGATAGATTAAGAAACATAAACATTAGGAAAAAGACCAAGATACAGGACGTAACCCTAAAAATTAAAAGGCTAAAATGGAAGTGGTCGGGGCACATGATCAGAGGAAAGGAAAAATGGAGCAAAATAATTACACAATGGTATCCAAGGGAAGGTAAAAGGAAAAGAGGTAGACAACAAAAAAGATGGGACGATGATATCAGGCAGGTTGCAGGCATAACATGGAGTAGAGTAGCCAGAGAGAGACCAGAATGGAATAGGTTGGAGGAGGCCTTTGCCAATTGGCAAACGGACTTACAGAAAGTCAAGAAACATCAGATACGCGAATAACCTTAATTGTTTAAAAAAAAAAATATTATATATGTATAACAATGCAGTAATGTAAGAAACAATTGTTTATCTGTTTGTCCGAATAAAAGGCTTATTTATTTATTTATTATTTATTTAGGATTGTTGATCAATTGTTTTGAACGTAAATAGTTAATTTTAAAATTAAGCATTGATTAATAAACAACGGGTTGAAGATCCCCAAAAATGTCGTGATTTTAATTTAAATAGTGGTGATAGTTAAAATGTGGCACAACAATTTGTTGCAATATTAATTAATTACAATTACAATTATTATTTGCGTATGTTAGGTGTGAGCACAAAGTGGCTGCATCTAAAATAGAGTCAAGTGCTGCCTGACGTCTCCGTCGAACAACTGCTAGAAAATAGCTAATGTCCTAAGACTGTGGTAGAGCTGCGCTCCAGCTTACAACTCCACATTGCGACAGCAATTTCTTCTCAATTCTTGGCTATAAACTGTATTTATGTGGATGTAGAAATACAAACTTTCCCAATCAATTGTAACGAACCAGTAACAACCCATCCAACGGTTACCATCAAGCGTTGGTCGTGATCACGGGTATTACGATCATGATCAATGTCTGTGATCCCGCGGCGGCCGAACTCGTCGCGACAGGCCGCAATTAACTGGGCTTGGTTAAATACACCCATACACTCGTCATACACCCATTACACCCATCCACTCGTCATACACCCATAACACCCATCTACTCGTCAAGTGGGTCGGTTTTATAGTGCGTTTAAACTGGGTGACTTTGATTTTCTAGTAAAACGTAGTCGAAATTCCGCAGAAACGTACAAAGCGATTAGCTCTCTCGTTCCTATACGTTGATATATAATTTTAGTATTCCTATAATTCGAACCGCTAGGATATGGAATGCCCTTCCTTTCCCTTTCGTTTTCCCCTCCACATTTTAATATTGGTATCTTCAAATCAAAAGTCAATACACTCCATTGTAGGCTGCATCACCACTTACAAGTGGGTCTGATAGCCACAGGGGTGGGTTAATTTTGCTCTGGGAGAAAAATTTAAAATTACATAATTGGTGTTTTACACTGGACTATACAGTATACGTAGTACGTACGGTCGCGGTCAAAAAATTATTACCACTTTTCAAATTAGATTCTTTAAAACATGGTCTAAAACGCTTGAGCAAAGTATTTATTGCGTTTCAAAGTTATCAAAAGTTTTCAAAGATCGAATTCAACAAAAAGAGTATTTGATGATTTTTTTTAAGTTCATTTTCTATGATAATTTCAAGTTTGACACATTAGCATCATTTGTAAAGGTGACATCTATTAAAATCTATTCTACATCTATCCTGTCTAGTAGCCACATTTGCCACCTACCATTACTAAAATTGTCATCAATCCTTCTGAAAAAGTTAAAAAATCTATGATCTACGGCTTATCAAACCACATAACGACCTTCTGGCATATATGTGTCCATGCAATTATGAACCTTAAGGTGGTAAACATTTTCTGACCGCGACTGTACCTACGATTATAAAATAATCAAAGAGATAATACTGGTCTAGAAATAATAATACTTAATTATGACTTAAATGAATAAACACATTAATTGTGGACGTGCGATCATTTATCATTCTTATGTGAAAGATAAAAATTATCATTCCCATTATGATTACAATTAAATAGCTCAAACCTAAGAGATACACACGAATAAATAATAGAGAGGCCATTGGCTATTACAAACTGCAGCGTAGGATCAAAACTGAATGTTTTTATGAGCTCCGTGAAGCCATAAGAAAAATATGTATTATTGCAAATTTCTAGAGGATACTTGAAGAAGAAAGACCAAAAAGCTCTCCTGGCACATTTATTTGTCTGAACATGATAAAAATATTACAGCAATAAATAAAATCACACAAGAACGACACGCGATGACGGTTGACAAGGAAGAGAGCCTGGCAGCAGCGCGCGCATCCTTTTATAACCTCGTCCCTGACGCAGCAGCATTGTTTTGAAATTCATTCCATACTTGAATCATGTTTTCTTCTTCACGAATGAGTATTACTGTGGACAGAAGGAAGGAGTATTATATGGAGCTTCTGCAATAGTATCTTTTTGTCATTGCTTAATAATAATATGTGTTTTTTTTTGTCGTTGAGATGATTACTAGATTTTTATCAGTTTTATGACTTATTCGTTAGCATTGTTGTTGTTAGCAAAAAAGATAATTCATAAGGAAAAAATTAAGAGAAAAACATGCATAGTTTCTCTCTTTTTCTGGTCATATTTGATATAATATTATGCAATTTATGATATTTATTTTACATGATAATAGCCGTTAAAGCCCGCCAACCCGCATTGGAGCAGCGTGGTGGGTTTAAGCTCTAATTCCCTCTCTCCTATGAGAGTGGAGGCCTGTGCCCAGCAGTGGGACGTTAATAGGCTGTAGTGGTGGTTGGTATGCAATTTATTTATACGTTATCTATGATAGAAAAAGTCTATTAAAATATAAGGTCTGGAATGTCAATCTGTTCTGAAAAAACAAAATTTCTAAACTTACAGCACGTAACTTTGTATTTTG
Organism: Erebia aethiops; assembly: GCA_923060345.2. Taxonomy (NCBI): domain Eukaryota; kingdom Metazoa; phylum Arthropoda; class Insecta; order Lepidoptera; family Nymphalidae; genus Erebia; species Erebia aethiops. The sequence continues at coordinate 13,399,575 of OV281081.1, read as the reverse complement.
GTTAATTGATTTAAATAGAGTGCTATCTTTGAAGTGAGCTCAACCTTAGGCTGCATCACCACTTGCAATCAAGTCTGATTGCAGCCAAGAGCTAGGCTATATATTTAAAAAAAAGTTTAACCTTATCTGTCAATAGCATATCTGTCAGTAACAACCACGTTTAAATATCTTTGGTGAGAACTTTATGACCATAATATAAAATTTTGAGGAATTGAACGCTGATTTGCACACAATAAACCTGAGAAATACAAAACCACGGTGGGGTAATGCGAGCGGCCGCTTTAAAATTAATATTAATAAAATATTCACATAAATAACGCCGGTTATCGTCCGTTAGTCGTGTTTGTTTATTCATTAACTTCATTATTAATAGATTTAGTGGCACGTTTTGTGCCGTGGCAAGGTTTTTAATAAAGGTTTTTGTTTTGGAATGACGATTGCAGTGGGCTGTGTGGTCATTGAACCAGCGAGTGATATCTACAGACTTGTCAACGTCCAATAATTGTGACTTAGATCAAAAACACACCCGCATTAACAAAGAAAAATTGTTTGGCGGTTAAGATATTCGCGAATAATTTTTGTGGTCACTCTACATAAAAATTAATGAATCACTTGGTGAGAGGACAAACGTCGTCGTTTCTGTCATATGTGAACGTTTTATCCTGTCCAGTTCTCGCTCTATGTGTAGAGATGAAGCGCTTGGCAACGAATGGCACCAGCACAATGCGCGCTACACCTTCAAAATGTAAACAGGAGGGAGAAAACAATATGCTTCGCCTCGTCTTAGCTTCCTGCCACATCTCTTCTTTTGACAAACAAACTTACTTGTTAAGGATAAACTATTCAATAAGCCTAACCTCTTTTTACATACTTCTCATGAAATGCCGTCTTCCAACTTTTATTTCATCAGGTTGTTTGGCTCGTCGATCCGACCAAGTTGTCAATCTGGAAAATGATGTAAGCATCTGACTTGTCGGCACATGTGTAGATGTCTTTAATTGATATTGTAATGTCAACCTTGACCTTGATTTGTTGATCAAGGAGCAACAGACTTGTCTACTGGAAAATATTTTTTTTATAAATTAAGAGTTTATTTTTATTTTTCTCATGCATGAGCCAACCTGATTAACGATTAACGATTTGCTTTTAATTTCTTACAAATGTCTTCCACGAAACAAAATTAAGATAATATAAGTAGCGCATTTCTTTACGTCATTAATGATGACAAATAACCATTACCTATGATTATGATGATTGAGTTACAACAAAAGAAGATATTGAACTGAAGAATTTAAAAAAAAACATCGTCTTCTGTTCTATGAACTAGGTAGGGCTTATTAGATCTGTAACGAACAAGAAGTCTATTTCTTACTAAGATGTATGCTATCTTGATTTCTTAATTCTTATTTCATGCAGTGTTTGCCGATTTCCCTGACTCGGTGTAGCGCCGTTGTCTTAACGTGGGAGGTCCCGGGTTCGATTCCTGGCTGGGTCAATTTGGGAACTTATAATTTCTGAATTTTCTCTAGTCTGGTATGGTAGGAGTATACATTTTATACTGCATCATCGCACTTACCATCAGATGAGATCGCAGTCAAGGGCTAACTTTTAGTGGAATAAAAAAGTGTCCCTTTGTGCCGTTCGCCTATTTAGTGGCCAAACAGAACAACCCTGTACACGTACGGTCTGAAAGGGGAATGATTGACTGTTTCCTCATTTCCTTCTGACTTATTCACCACAAAGAAGAGCCTTCATTGTTTTATGAACGCCTAGTACTTATTTTTGCCTACGACTTAAGTTTTTATGAACTTAGTATGCATATGTGAAGTAATAAATAATTGAATTTTTATTTTATCGCTTCTCTTTTAGCGTAATAAGGTAAAACGTTGATCGTATTATAAAACTTTTTGGTATCGGTGGTGGTAATAAAGATAGATTTATGGCTACTAAAAACCTCAGTATTAACCTCACAGTTAAATTTAAATATGAATAAAGTTACATGTTGGAAGCCAATGGTTTATCTTTACATTAAGTCATTAATTCTAATGTTCTCACGTCTCACACATATTTGAACGCCAAACTGCATATAGACGGGACAAAATGACGAAATCATTTGACTTCAGAACTAAGAAGAGGCTCGTTGGCAACTTTTTTTCACTAATAAAAATTATTGTTGGCAATTATAAAATGCTACTTATAATAATTGAAATAATCGTTTATCTCACTGCCGGTTGTCTATAACGGTCTTGAGTTCTGATAATCGGTTTAACTAGTTGAAGCCACATCAATTTTTAACATACAGTACCATTGGCACACAAAAGGTTACCACCTATTAAAGTGCCAATATAATATTATCTTTTGTATATCCAAATCTATATTTTACAGTGAAAGTCGAATGTAAAACTCTGCCCTCTAGCATATCAACACCTTATTTACCATAGTTAGTATACATCAACCAGTATTTTCCGTAGACCCAACCTAAGTATGGAAAGGTTCTTATTAGCCGCTCTTTTTTAAGTAAATCTCTAAGTTTGTTACCGTACGTGCATAGTCAGTGCTTATCGAGCAATTTATTTCTTTTATATTTTAATTGTTATAAACCTAGAAACAACTTAGTATTTATGTAATGTATTCATACAACCTCGCTAAATACATATAATTACCTGTGAAATTCATTATTTATGCTTGAGCGCAATTTTTTATTGCTAAATACATACAACATTTCTACTCTGCATACCCATACATATTACCATCCTACTAATCCGTAGGTACTAATATTATAAATGCGACTGTTTGTATGTCAGTCTGTTTCTTTTCAACCAATTTTTGAGATTTGGTACAGAGAATGTGGTGGTGTGGTTTTGTGAATTGCTGGCTTTAATATCGGGCGGTGAATATCGCAAGCAAAACGAGGCTACACGCTGTACCACATGGATTTAAACTTTGGTGGATTATAACGAATTAATCTTCTTGTTCCTTGATGTTTTCCCTCACCATTAAAGCATGCTGCATGTGGTAATTAATAGGGATGATGACAACTCAATCAAATCAGCAACTCTTTATCAAACTTAAAAACGCACTTCTAGTATGGAAGTTGTATGAAATTCACAGTTGTGACGTCATCAAATTTTAACGCACATCTTTAACCTATATTTTAAAATGATCAATGAAACTTAAAACTAACCGAGGATGTGAATTTTGGGTCTTTTGGAAGACCTTCTATTTAATAATCAGTTAGAAATAATTTATTTTGGATATATCATTTCGCATCGTAATATCATCCCTATTGCTAATTTAACCACGGTGCTTAACATACGTTCAGCTTGCACTATCTACGAGGTAGTTTAGGTCGATGATTATATAAAATTGAAAATTAAAAAAAATAACATACAACGTGTAATAAATGGATTTATAATTCCTTAACAAACATCTGTCCGCGAGTCGCACAAAAACAATGATTGATGCACACCGGTTAATTAGGAAGGAATTTTTATTTCTGTACAGCCCTTTGCCCCGGGGGATGTAAATTGTTTTAATATTGTTATGGCTTTATTTGCAAGTATGCTTCATTATGTTTTTTCCAGTTGTCTGTTCAATTCATTGCAGAAATTTTTAATAACAAACAATTCAGTGGTTTATTTTAAATGACGCAATGAACGAGATGATGCCCGTGACTTCGTCCGCGTGGATTGTGTTTTTTGATTCCCGCGGGAACTCCTTAATTTTTCGATATAAGAAGTTCTTTTTTATCCTGGATACGACCAATCTTTATGCCAGACAGACAGACCGACAGACAGTAATTAATATTAAAAAAAAATGTATCAAGCATACTTTCAGTAAGTAATATAAAACATACATTTACCCTCATTTACTGATCTATATATTTTATAATCGTTCGTAAAGAGTAAACTCCAGTCGTGCGTCGGAGCTCCAATCGGTTCCGTTCGTCGGAGTGAAATTGTGTCCACACACAATTTTTTTAAATTCCACTTCACGTTAGCCCTTGACTGCGATCTCCCCTGATGGTAAGATCCCAGTTGCTGATTTGGTTGGCATCATACCTATTAGGGCTGCCCAGCCAACAGGGCGTCCTCTGTCGCCGTTCGTTTCACTTCTGAAGTTTGGAGTTTTCATCTCATCACAAACTTCGCTCGAGAAGCTTTTCTTCAAAATACTTTTATATAGAACTCTTAGCGTACCTTAATTAGTTCTGTGTAATTAAACAGACAGGTCTCGAGCTGTCTGTATCGTCAAATTAATTGGTAAGTAAATAATTACTGTACTGTTTATACCTAGTACCTACACGTATATAGGGTTGTCGGACGCTCACGTTTTAGCGGATATATTTATAGGCACATCAGGTTCTTGCAGGGTTGACACATGAATAAATAACTGTTTTGGAAAAAAACTAAATATGATTAGAAGGCAGTGTTAAAGTAAGTATTTAACTCATTGATGTAGAATTTTAGTATTACTCATTCTATATTTCAATGATTTAACTAGAAGAAAATCACTTAGCTTCTATCATTTATTTTAAACTTAAATTAATTAAAAATAAGAAATATAGTAAGTATACAAAGGAGTTTTAATATCGATATTTATATCGCATGCTTTCATTTCTCAATTTTCCTTGTAGTTTAAAACACGAATAAAGGTCTAGCCCTACTACAGCGGTCCGGCGCGGCGCGGCACGTAGCGGTTAGTATTCTTTGTATGTAGTTGTATGGAGCTGTGTCTACTTTAGCGGCGTGTCTTGAAGATGCACTCCGCGACGCGGCTTTATAAACTCATACAAATAATATTTGCCGCTACGTACCGCGCCACTCCATGCGTCTCAGATGAGTTAGATTAATTTAACGGACCGTACTTGTGGAATACGTTTGAGTGATAACGCGTCGCTACGGACCTTGTAATGTCAAAGTAAATAAAGCTTATTGGGTATAAGTTATTATCCGCGAGTTCTATCCTGCGTCTAAGCGAGTTAAATGCGATCATTATACCTCGAAAACGATATACCTTTTTATTTTTTCTATACAAAATAATTTTCGTGCATTGGCAACCCTAATGACGTCGGATATTATTGATTGTAATGATCATGGCGCCCTAAGTTAAATACCGTCCGAACACGCGATGCTCTCGGTCTCGGCGTGGACGAGTTATGTCGCCGCTCTGTTGCTCGGACGAGAGTATTTCGCTAATGATATGTTTATCGCTATATTTGTATTGTAGCGAAAATTCTCAAGGGATCAGCCGCCCTAGCCAAGGTAGGTACATACCTTTCGTGTCTATTCTCTTTCTATAATCGTTAACGCTTTAGCGAAAGCGATTAAAAACGCTAACCAGAAACTATTCACGTAATTTTTCTCTCCGCTAAAGCCTTAACGATTATAGAAAGAGAATAGACACGAAACTAATGTAACTTTGCTAGGAGGGCTGACTTGCGAAAAGTGAAACGAACGCTGCGATGAAAAATATAGTACCTAATACTATAATTATAATAGTTGATGCCCGCGACTCCTTCATTTTCCGGGATAAAAGTAGTCCACATGTTATTTCAGATATAATCTAACTCTGTGCCAAACCTCCAGATTCGTTCAGCCGTTCTGGCGTGATTGAGTAACAAACAAACAAACATCCATCCATCCATCCATCTAACCTTTCGCATTTATAATTAGAATATTAGTATAGAATACTAGCTGATGCCCGAGACTTCGTCCGCGTGGTTTAAGTTTTTTGTTAGTCCCGCGGGAACTCCTTAATTTTCCTGGATAAAAAGTAGCCTATGTCACTCTCCAGGTCCTCAACTATACCCATGTCAATCCGTTGCTCCGTTGCGGCGTGATTGAAGGACAAACCAACAAACCAACAAACAAACACACTTTTGTATGTAATAAAAAATATTGATATTATGATGATAATATAAAACTCTGAAAAGATAGAGGTGTAAAATTTAAATATGAATTGGGTAATTAAACCGTTATAATCACCGCTTATTTATATCACTCAAAACTTAAAAACCGAACAAAGAGTACATAAGTTACAAGTACAACACTAAAATGTGCGAGATATAATCCGATGAAATAATTAATCGATACAACAGTGTCCCCATTACAGACAATTACATACAATGCCGCGTCCGTATCGATGTTGTATGATTTACAATTCATTCGGTCTGTGCCTTGTTTTTTTTATATGTACCTATTCATATGTATAGGGATGTAAACGAGACATCGATATATCGAGGAATCCTTAGTGTTGAACTCGGCTGAGGTTTCCTATAAAATATCATCGCAGTTTTAAATATGTTTAACATATCCATACTAATTCCAAATTTTCCGTACTGATATTATTAATGCGAAAGTATGTCCGTCTGCCTGCTACGCTTTAACGGCCAATATTTTCAAGGGATTTGGACGACATTTGGTATAGAGATGAAATTATTTATTTATTTCACGTAGTACAACTTGTGCCACGTAAGATAAGTCGCCAAGACTCTAAGGAAAGCTGATTCTAATGGGAAGAGCCGGCAAGAAACTCAGCAGTTGCTCTTTTCGTAAAAAGAAAAATTGCACTTTGTAAATAATATACAATACATACGTTACGTAACAAGTATTACACTGACTTGTGTGGAGATTTATGTTCTATCCCGGGGGGAGGACAGGCTACTTTTTATCCTGGAAAATTTAAGAGTTCCCGCGCCAATTACAAACCTAAATCCGAGCGGGCGAAGTCGCGGGCATCATCAAGTCATCTATATTTCGACGTTCGACTGTCAAGAGAATCTCGATGTTGTCTCTAAAATATCGATAATCGATATTTTCCTGTCCGTCGGCGTGTTACATATTAATGCGCGTTTTTGCCCGTCGCGCTGTCTGTATGCTCGTTGAAGGCAACGCTAACAGCGTGAGGCTTTGCGCTTAAAGGAAATGGGGCAAAAATCGCAGGAATAACTTATATTCGCTGATGTTTTATTTCGATGAATTCGGCATTTCGATGTTAATTTTTACGATTCTGATACCTACTTGAATGTTTCTGTTATGATTTAGGATTGATGTTTTGTGGACTTGTTAGTTGAGTTATTTGTAAGTTTCATATTTCACTAGCTGCCCAGTCTCAGCGTTATATCATCATTGTCAACTCAACCCGTTGCCAGCTCATTACTGAGCTCGAGTCTCTTCTCAGAATGAGAAGGGTTTTGCAGTAGTCCACCACGCTGGCTAAGTGCGGATTGGTAGACTTTACACACCTTTGAGAGCTCTATGAAAGGCTTTCGGGCATGCACGTTTACTTACGATCATTATACGATAAAAACCTTTATTTAATTTCATGCGCAAATAACCCTGGAAAGTTAGCGGTTTTCCCACAAGGCTACGAAGGTTTTTGAAGAGTTTGAGTTATATGCTTGCTGCGATAAAAAACGTATACCTTCTACCTTTCTACAAAGTATAGTATCGCAAGGCTTCGTCGAGATCTGCATCCGTACATAGTCGAAATTACACGTGCTCGTACGAAGCGATTTGCTTCCTCGTTTCTAATTCGAACCGCTAGGGTATGGAATAAATTTCCGGCTTTAGTTTACCCCTCCAATTTTATTATTTGTATCATGAAGTCAAGAATAAGCATCTTCTAGGCAAACGCGCTCCACCTTAGGCTGCATCACCACTTCAGGTTTGATTGCAGCCAAGCGCTAGTCTATAAATTAAAAAAACCTAAGCAGTCTGTGAGGAGCGTCGTGCTCAATAGCCCATTATTTACCGGTGATGGTTTGAAATAAAGTTAAAAAACTCGTTGTCCTAGGTGAGTGAAGAAAGCGATGCAACGCGCTGCGATACGACTCCATAGAAAATGACAAACTTACTTACGCGACGTCTTAGACCTCGTTGAGGGGCTACCGTTTGCTACTGTCACATCGCGACGCGTCGCACGACCACGTTTGTCGTTTAACTAGGACAACATTACGTCGCGTCGGGTCGCGTTACGCGTGGCTTTACCTAGGACAACGGGTGAAAGCCGAAAACGACGGCAGGTTATGAGCTGAGGGTAAAACAAAAACGCAGACGGCGTGTCGTGGTGGATCATCGGAACACATGTCGTTCATGTATTAAACATTGTTGTTGCGCAAAAACTTTTCCGATTTCGATCGCGTCGCACGGTCTTATCTCATTTATAATCATCTTACAATCAGGCTGTTGCAATTAATTGAGGCGTGAAAGCGTAAAGCAAGATATTTTATTAAAATGACGATACAATTTATTTTTGATTCCCGCTGGATCTCTCTTTTCCGGAATTAAGTAAAAAGTAGTTTGCCTATATTATCCTTCACAGGGATGCATCTAAATCTCTTAGATACCAAATTTCACTGAGATTGATTGAACATGGGCCGTGAAAGCGTAGCACACAGACAAACGACCCCTGTGGCCCAGTGTTGAGGGCAGTTGTCGATTCCCGGCAGGGTCAATTTGGGAATTTATAATTTCTGAATTTTCCCTGATCTGGCCAGGTGGGAGGATTCGGCCGTGGCTAGTTGCCACCCTACCGGCAAAGACCAAGCGATTTAGCGTTCCGGTACAATGCCGTGTAGAAACCGAATAGGGGTATGGGTTTTATATAACTGCCATCCCCTAACAGGTTAGCCCGCTACCATCTTGGACTGCATCATCACTTACCACCAAGTGAGATCGCAGTCAAAGGCTAACTTGTAGTGGATAAAGAAACAGACCCATTAGAACATAGCAAAGTCAAAAGCTACACTAATAGTAATTGCCTCTTCTATAAAAAGACCGTTTGATTTCTATTACACATCTTACAAGTAATATCTCGTATTAACGTTATTAATATCAATCAGACATGCTCTCTTAGCGCATGATGGATGAGGCGCGCTACAAACACACCGACGTTTAACTACACATTAGTAAATAGTTATCTAATAACTACTATAGTTAGTTTAACTGCTCGTATTGTAACTGTTGCCTTTTAATGATACTTGAGATTTAAAATATTGGTCAAGTGTGTAGTCATTCTTGTTGGAAATATTACAAGCACAACGATTGAGACACTTACAATGATTGATGCTGGTTTTACACACTAGTTTAATTCCTCTTTCATAAAAGTTGCAGATTGTATTTCGGAGTTATGGAGCGCCCTTCCGGCTTCCGTTTTCCTTTCCGCTCATAATATTGGTACCTTCAAATCAAGGGTGAATAGGCATCTTCTAGGCAAGTGCGCTCAACCATATGCAGCATCACTACTTGCCAGAAAGTCTGAAGCCAATCGCTATAGTCTATTAAAAAAATATTGGCTGAAATGCACTTCTTAATGCAAAAATTGATTCTCACTGCGATAGGCTACTTTTTTTCCTGGAAAATCTAACAGTTGGGTAAATCAGCAACTTTTATTCAAACTTCAAAACGTACGCTAAGTATGAGATGTTGTATGAAATGCTGAATTGTGACGTCGTCAAAATTCGACGCACTATTTTACATCAATTGATAGTTCAAAATGGTTTTCAAACATAAAACTAACAGGGAACATGGATATTTCGACTTATGGGAGGATATCCTTTATTTAATAATCACTAAAATATAATTTATTTGATTAATTGTTAAATACCCAGTTCCCGAGGCATTTTTCTAGAGCCACGTGAATGAGGTATAATATAATTCTCGTTTGTGTCGCATAACAGCATGTTTAAATTAAATCAAAAATTGTTTTATTCTTATCTTTGATCTCCGAAGCATCTCTGTCTTCGTGTCCCATAGATTGATCAAAGATAAGCGGATTTATTTGTTCTTTTGTTTTAAAAAAGTCCCGCGCCCACAAAAACGAGAGCAGCTGAAAATTTTATTGCCTTAACAATAATAATTTAAATTACAAGAAATGTCGATATAAAACACCTCAGTTGCTTCATTTAGCGATTAAGCCGGGAATGCCTGGTATCTCAGCGGCGACCAAATTACCGGCTGCATACCTTGGACGACGAAAATGTGAAAAAAAAAAACAATTACAGTCAAACAAGATAAAGAACTAGAAACCGGATTCTAAAGAAAAAATAAAATGTTTAATAAAATGCTCTTTAAAAAATTTAGTATTTTTTAAAAATTCTTCTATTAATTAGGGATCAGTGGTACCTAAATCAAGGAACCCATAGACGTCTGTCCGTCGCGGCGTTTTAAAAATCAGCTTTAAGAGATACCGTTGAAATTGGTATTTGGTACCGGTGGTAGAAACCGGTTACTGTTATCACCCGTTACACAAAAGCGCACTGAAATTAAAAAAAAATGGACATGTAGGTACTCCTTAAACATGTCAAAGCGTCAGTCCAAAAAAAATTACAATTGCGAAAGTGTGATTGTTTGTTTGTTTGTCCTACAATCACACTGCAACAGAGCAACGGATAATCGTGATTTTTGCATGGGTATATAGTTCGAAGACCTGGAGAGTGACAATGCTGCTTTTTATCCCGAAAAATTGAGGAGTTCCATGGGAATTGAAAAACTTAATCCACGCAGACGAAGTCGCGGGCATGAGCTTGTTACGTAATAAGTATCACTATTCACTAGGTCTTTGGAATCGAACTCGCTCGAGACTACCTGGCACCACTGAGCCGGAAAAGTCGTCAAGTTTAAAAAAAATATATATCTCATCGACTCATCTACAGTTTCCCAGGATATGGGAATTAAAACATTGCCGTTTTTCGTGTTTGTTACCCGGGAACGAGCTTGAGATCGTATCTCTCGAGGCATGGTGCACGATTTATTTAACGACCAAAGACGTTTGCTTGACTTTGGATACGCGGCTAAAACGTTCATTAATGAGGACGAAATTAATTTTATTTGTTTTGAGAAATCTTCGGGTTGGTAACCCCCGACGCAAACAGAGTGGTGCTATATACTTAACATGTGTATCTGTCTGTGGCATCGTAACTCCTAAACGGTTGAACCGATTTAGATTTTTTTTGTTTGAAAGGTAACTTGAGCGAGAGTGCTCTTAGCTATGATTCTAGAATATAAATCAGCTGTTTGAAGTTAATCAATCATTAAGTTTTGTTCTGCCGCGTCCATAGTGTTCTATGTCCCCTAAACCTTATTACTAGGTATATACCTACAATCTACATATTATATAATAGAGCAACTAAATAGTAAAATTTAAAATGGGTAAAATCACTTTGTATTATTAATTAATGATTAAATATTACTAGCTTTTTCCCGTGACTTCGTCCACGTGGACTACGCGAATTTCAAACCCCTATTGTACCCCCTTAGGGGTTGAATTTTCAAAAATCCTTTCTTAGCGGGTGTTTACGTCATAATGGCGATCTGCAGGCCAAATTTGAGCCAGATTCGTCCAGTGGTTTGAGCTGTCAGTCACCTTTTCCCATCGATATATAAGTAGGTACTAGATGGACCCTTTCACAGAAAAAAGTTGGGGTCCGACTTGTAGGGCATGCCCCTCACCGGAATAAGCCTGTCCTTTTCCCCGCCATAGCGCTGTCCCGCTTTTCAGACTAGATGGCGTTAGTAAAATAAGTCCACATTCTTTGTTTGTCAGGGCTCGTCTATGTAAATTGAGGTCGTTGCCTTTTCCATTTACAGATTTGCAGATAACCTCTATATTTTATCTACTCAACGTAAACCACGGGGCTATTAATTAACCCAAAACAAACATCCAGCAAGCTGAGGTGCCTACACCTTAGTCATTAATCAGTGTTGTTTGCGTTTTCTTATTTAATCAATCACATTTTAATTCCATGTTTATTTTATACCAACCTACTATTTTTACAGATGATCTTTTCATCCATATTTTTCCATCCTTATGTACGAGTACATATATTATCAATGCGAAAGTGTGTTCGTCTGTCTGCTACGCTTTCACGTCCTCACAAACTTTCGCCTTTCCTCCTCAATTTCCCGGGATAAAAAGTAGCCTATGTCATGTTGCAAAAAACCTTTTTCGGGTTTGAAAAGCTGAAAAGTAGTATCTAATAATTTTTATCCGCATTTTATTAATGTGTGCGAGTAACAAAAATTGCCAGTGTACACTGTACTATAAGCGAATAGACATAAGTACACCCAACATTTACCATTTACTTACTTAGCATTTAACATTTTATAAGCATGGTACGCCCCATAGAGAAGACATGACGACCTCCCGCAGTCTTAACGTGGGAGGTCACGGGTTCGATTCCCAGCAGGGTCAATTTGGGAATTCATAATTTCTGAATTTGGTCAGGTCTGGTGGGAACACTCCCGGTAAAGACATATCGTCAAACGATTTAGCGTTCCGGTACCATGTAGAAACCGACTTGGGGTACCTACTTACCCATACCTACTCCTAACAAGTTAGCCCGCTACCATCTAAGACTGCATCATTTTTAACATCAGGTGAGATCGCAGTCTAGGGCTAACTAAGGGAATAATAAAAAAAGTCTACTTATGTACCTACGCACGTAAGAAGTTATACTTTTTGATAGCAAATAATAAATATCTTGAATATAGTTATCAGTTTTTTATTTTGTTGGTAGGCCTTTTTCTGCAAGGCTTATAAGTTGGCCAACTAACTTCAGGGTATCGAATTTGGGTGTCGGTATGCGCACGCAGCGTAAAAATTCACCCTGGTATTTTTCTCTAACGCGCCAAAAGAACTATAATTTAAAAAAAAACATTTTAGGATTACATTTCGTAATGTCGCTCATCGATTTTTACATTGTACCTACTAATAAATCATGCGCTCGATCATTATTGATAATAATTTATTGTAAGCGGGCGCACTACGCATGCGCGACGGACACGATAAATCAATTCCGTCGTAGACGCAGAGGTAACATGGTCAAAACTCAAACATGATGGAGATGTAATAAATCTTTGTGCTATCGTGAAATTATGCATAATTGTGAAGATGTTGCTACCTATTTGACGGCTGCACGTATGATGTAAACAAACTAGCTGATGCCCGCGAATTGAGGTTTTTTGGTTCCCGCGGGAACTCTTTAATTTTCTGGGATAAAAAGTAGCCTATTCGGTTTTCTAGACTAAATCTATCTCTGTGCCAATTTTTCATTCAGATCCGTTCAGCCTTTCTGGCGTGATTGAATAACAAACATCCATCCATCCATCCATCCTATACTCTCTTTTGTTTGCCAAAATTCCTAGTATTTTCTAGTACGTACTCGTATATCTAGGCTATATTATTATTGCTTAATAGCATCTGGACATGATAGAACCTTTGTGAAGAAAAAAGATTCGTCAAAATCGGTTTAGATTTGAAGGAGTTATAATATTATATAGTCAGCCACTCAGTTTTTACATTTTCCTGTAAAAAATCCTTGCCGACTATGGAAAATCAAATACTGCAGGCGCAATATATAAACAATGGAACGTCTACACAACTAAAATAAAACAGAACCTAACAATAGCGAATTGCCTTTGTTTTATAATGCCGCCAAAGCCTCGGCAAAAAGCCGCGATCGAGTCTTATATAGGTATCAATCAATAAAGTATGTAGTGTTGCTATGCTCGGTCGGCATTCCTGTACAGTCGCCGACTGAAAATGTTTATCAGCTTTCAAATTATCCATCTCCATACTAATATTATTAATGCGAAAGTGTGTCTGTCTGTCTGTCTGTCTGTCTGCTACGCTTTCACGGCCCATCAGTTCACCCGATTTTGATGAAATTTGGTAAGGGGATAGGTTGTATCCCGTGCAGAGAGGACACAGGCCTTTTTTTATCCCGGAAAATTTAAGAGTTCCCGCGGGAATCAAAAACCTTAATCCACGCGGACGAAGTCGTGGGCATTATCTAGTATTCTATATAACACTGTGTACAGTAAGCCGTAAGGGCTAAAACGCCATATCAAGGTATTTATTATGTAACAAAAGTTTTCAGTATCGATTTAAAAAAAAGAGTTTTTATAATTAAACTCATTTCCTAATTTCTTGTTTAACCATTACTACGAGTATCTACACTGCATTAGTACGAGTATCATGGCATTTGTTTGAGTGAAATTTATCAACCAAGGTTCTCCACATCTGTCCTGTCTGGTAGACACTTGTGACATAGTACTGCAGAGACAGTTACATTAAGAAAAAACCTATGCCTAATCAAATCTAGCCCTATTATATGTGCACGGTGCGGCGCGGCACGGTGCGGCAAAATAATATTCTTTGTATAAGTTTGTATGGAGCTGGGCCTAGTTCATAGACGCGGCATGGAGATGCACTGCGACATAATTGTACAAAGAATACTTGCCGCTACGTGCCGTGATGAACCGCGCCTCTGTAGTGGGGCTAAACCTTTATGACACTTAAAGTGTTAAACATTTTTAGACCGCGACTGTACTTGTAGCTCTGAGACCTAACTGCCCTTTGAGCTTTCCACACGCCGACTATTTATCGAAGGCTTTTAAATACAACCTTAATGAGCTGTAGGTATGCATGACCAGCGTAATGGCTGAGAGGGGAATCTTATAATTAGTATTTATAATTTGTTACACCTTATTAACTTATTGCTAAAGTTGCTGCTGTTTGTGTTTCTCTATCCATTCGGAAATATACATAGTTCAATTAAAATCGCATGAAAAACATTAAAAAACTGTATCATAATAAGTAGCGGTCACAAAAAAGAAATTAAAAAAAAGGAAAAAAAAGAAGTTTTTTTCATTCTTGTGACATTAATTAGGTGACATCACATAATATTGTTCAAATTAACTTTCAATAGTCCCACAAACTTATTTGACCCGGTGACAGCGTTGCTAGTAGATATGAAAAAATTACTTACAGGTATAAAAATTCGTTCCAATTTTGGCCACCGGGTCAGTTAAGTTTGACGGAATATAATAGGTATAGGTTTTAAATATAAATTTATGTTTTATTATAATTAATTTTTTAAGTATCTAATTTCAATTAAATTACGTTTACAACATTTCAGGTTTGTAAAGTACCTAACTCTTTTTCACAAAATGTAATCAGTCTTAACTTAATCCTCTCTTTACGAAAAGTAAACATTCCATCAGAATCTAAATTGAATCATCTCTCACATAAGGACGTCCTAACTCGATGAACAGAACAGAGGGCCGCAAATGAAAACTAATGTCGTTGGAACAGGGTGAGGGCAGGGAGGTTTTGACAACCTCCCTGGCGCAGTGGTGAGCGCGATGGTCTCACCGTGGCCGTGGGTACGAATCCCGGCAGGGTCAACTGGGGAATTTATATTGAATTTTCTCTGGTCTGGTCTGGTGAGAGGCTTTGGCCATGGCTAGTTCCCACCCTACTAAGAAAGACGTGCCGCCAAGCGTTATTTAGCCTAGATTTAGCATTCCGATACGATGCCGTGTAGAAACCATTAGAGATTAGGGTATGGTTTTAATATAACAACCGGACCACTAACAGGTTAGCCCGCTACAATCTTGTACTGCATCATCGCTTATAATCAGGTGAGATTTCAGTCAACGGCTAACTCGTAGTAGAATAAGAATTAAAAAAAAACCGACTTCACTAATAACTTAAACTAAAAAGGATCATTTAATTTATTACATTTTATTTAAGCAAGTTTTAATAATAGAATAGCAGGTATTTTTTGGAGTCCGTGCCAAACCAGTGCAGCGTCCAGACTCCAGACAGCTTCTAGTAGAATTAAAAAAAAGAAAACTAATATCGTTGCAATAGGGGGAAGCAGGCTATGAGCCGGAAATAATTCTGAACGTAATCGAATTGGATGCACCCTCCGCGATCATACACATGCCGCCTCTAAGATGCATAGATAAAGGTTATTTCTTCGCATAGATGAATGCATCGAATCGCATTACCATTATTTTTCGTAATTTCTGAACGAGTTTTTGTAGCGAAGTTAAAGTAACGGACGTTTGGGGTGACCGCGAGGACTTCTTAAAAATCGGTGTTCTTTCAGAAATATCAGAAACTATTTGTTTTATTTTTAGTTTTGGAAAATGCAATTAATTAAATATGTTATAATTTTAAAGTATAAGTTTAGGTTAAAATAATGTTACTCATTAGCTTTATTTACTCATAGGCTAGATCGTTACTTTAGTAGGGTATTAACTGTTATTAGTTGGTACTTTATAATATTTTTAAAAAAACTTTTATATTGTGTAGGATTTGAAGATTCCAAACGGTAACATTACGAGGTTAGCTTTCGTAGTTTTCAATCAGTACCCGTAGTCAAAGTTTTAACATTGCAAATTCGATTGATCGTAATCGAGCATTCGATTACATTGACGTCAAAGTAAAATGGACCCAAAAAGCCTTGATTTGAATTCGCAAATTCAGTGCAACGGTTTTAATTTCGATACGTTTCCGTTTGGAGCTCTGGCTGTGAATGCACACACGAAACAATGACGTTACTTTGACGATAATGTAATCTACTCGTTCCGGGCTCTCATATGAAAATCAGCGGTGCGGGTACGTCAGGTAGGTACATACCTACCTTTCATGCTGTGGTACAAGCTGAGGAGGTGGTCCATTGACCACACTTACTTTTTAAGTATGCTGTACTTTAAACTATTAGTCAATAAAATAAAATAAAAAAATTAATCGAATGCTGGATTACGATCAATCGAATTGGCAATGTTAAAACTTAGGCTAAGTGTACAGAAGTAAGTCACAAATCATCGTAGCGTGGTACAGTAAGGGATGCTGCGCGTGTAATCAGTTTGAGAGCGCAGTAATCTCGTTACGGCCCACCCCGGCTCATTAGCCGCTGTAATCTAATTCCGATTTCATTACCGGCGACCCCTCGCTCTGGTCTGTTTCTGTTTGGATATGTTTATTGTTTTTCTGACTGCAGCGTTAGTTGGAGGGTTCTTTGAAGTGCCTACTAGGGAAATACAAATCGTCGATACCGATAGACGTCCACTGCTCGTCATAGGTAGGTTTACCATCTCTAAAATCTGTCAACCAGCAGCCTTAGCATGCGCACAACGAGATATCTCGCGACGAGA
Source organism: Erebia aethiops (assembly GCA_923060345.2). NCBI lineage: Eukaryota > Metazoa > Arthropoda > Insecta > Lepidoptera > Nymphalidae > Erebia > Erebia aethiops. The sequence goes on along the minus strand of OV281081.1, from coordinate 13,382,623 downwards.
GAGAGAGATGTTATCGGTGCCAGCTAATTTCTCGTTTACCCTAACATGCAGAAAATCCGGTAGGTATATTACGAGAAAAAAATAGTCGGCAATTAAGAGTTCGTAGAGAAAAATACCACAGAGAAGGAATATATAACTTTTATATCTACTTTTGGCGTAACGAGAGAAGTCATATTATGTGTAACTATGTTAGCTTAAGAAGACATTTAGAGATAACGCGAGAAAATGGACGTCCCTACAGGACGAGATGCGTAACAACCCCGGAAGTCGTCAAATAGTCGTCGCCGTCGTGATATCCAAATATCAATTGTTTTGAGCAGTCCTATTGCCAAAGATCTAAACACGTCTCATTTAGTTAATAGCTGCATCCTAATAACTAGCTGTCGGCGGTGTTTTTGTGCGTCGCGGTCGCACGGCGGCTACAAATCTCCGCGTAAGCCGCGCTGAGCCGCGGATTTGCGGCGATCTGATGATTTAGCGACGACAGCTGTCATCGGATACACTCTCGACGACACTTAACACAGCTGCGATTTGTTCCACGATTTGTAAACCGAAAATTATTATATTGGATAGAAGCAGGTTTTACTTTGCGGAAATCCGTGATAATGACACATCAAGAAATCTTATTCGCTATTAAAAAATAAAATTATAAATTAAAAACACTAAACGCTCTCCGAGTCCAATATAATAGCATCTTCACGATAATGTTGGGACTGCCTCGGTACTGCAGTGGACGGTTTTTTCGCAATCATACGGAAGAGGATCGTCTCAACTAAAATCAGATATTTGGTGAGCAGTTCCAATATTATTCTGAGGGTGATGGCTGACTGGATGTCAGCTCTAGTTTGTAAGTGTATTAATTAACTTTTTGACTGTGTCTTTTGAGACTGTGTATACTTGGCGACTGACTTCCATCGAGGTGGATGATGCAGTATGAAAGTCTCACTTGGATCTTATTTTCGTTCAGCTCTATCATACTAATATTATCAATGCGAAAGTGTTTTTTTGTTGATTTCTCCTTCAATGAAGTCGCAACAGTGCAACGGATCGAAGTGTTTTTTGTGCGTTTTGTTTCTAAACACACGTTAGTGGTTATTATTAGCTCAGTGAACGTGTGAGAGGGACGCACAGTAATTACTCAGGCGCGTACTCGATAGGCGTGGCGTGTGAAGTACTCGACAGTGTCGATGATTACCTCCATAGCACTTTCATTGTTGAGAATCGATTGATCAAGAATCGATTTAAAAAAGGCTGATTACTGATACACGACTTCCATCTTACCCGTACTAGATATGGCTTTAGGTTTTTTTAAGATCCTATGGTAACAAGGTACCACATGTTTGATGATACCTACTCAATTATTTTTCATAGATTCTAGCGACGCTGTCACCGGGTCTTTAGTTTGTGGGACCATAATTTACAAGTTTGTGGGACTGGGACTTTGTGCGACATAGACAAGGATAACCTGGCAGATGTTTTGCGTTTCGTTATACAATTTTTATCCGTCTAACACTACTAAAACGAATTAATTAAAATTGCCGTCGTCCAAAGTAAACAAGCAAATGCAATGACATGCAACAGTCGGCCTATTAAAAATTACTTATTTATTTTTAGACCCTGCACATAAGGTACCTAGGTATGCTATGCCTAGGATAATTGACTCATAAACAAGCTGAAGTCCACCGCACACTGCCCACGGCCTCAGAGCCAGCGCATAAAATCTCCGCGGGGGGGACCTACCAGAAAATTACTCCCAGCTACTTTATAGCGGAAAAGGATTTAATTAATCCGCATAGAATTATTTATGCCCGCGGGAATATTTATCATCTGAGTTCGGCTGGTAATTAAAAACGATACCTAAATTACGTTCCGTTCTACGTGACCCGCTGTCCTAGGTGAAGCGACAGAAACGACGCGATGCGATACGACGCCATGGAAAATGAAAGAGTATATACGCGACAACGTAGGCCACGTGAAGGGTCAGCTACTGTTTGATACTGTCGCGTTGCGTCATATCGAGTCGCGGTATCGCGTTTGTCGCTCATTTCAGACATTTAAGACAACGAATGAGCGACAAACGCGACTCATCACAGACTGGGGCTTACCTTCTACCATCGCAGCAGTAGGTACTGACGTCCTTAAAAGGATTATAATTCTGAAACAAGAGTGTCAAACAACATTAAAATAATACTGATTTAATGATGGCCTACATTTACGCAATTTTGTATTATTGTATAGCCAACCACAACGATTGGGATTGTAGCAATGATTGATGCAGCTTTGTAGAGTCCAGTCATTTGGTAAGTTGGAAAGTTTTCCGGGAGTTTTGAAAATTGGTGATTTCATAGATTTCGACTTGCTCTTTTTGAATTTTCACTTTACCACCTAATTAATTACATAACTATTTTCATCCTAAAATGAGTCGGAAATGGGATGTCAAGAATTTGTTTTTGGGCGCCATTTTTCCAATATGGCGGCGCGAGCGACAAAGATACGAGGTGGCAAAGTGAAATTTTGGAAAGAGCACGTCGAGATCTTTAAAATTACCAATTTTTAAAACTCCCGGAAAACTTGCCAGGTATCCCCCTTTTTGGGCACCAAATGACTGGACTATTTTGGAATAGAGCGGCTCTTACAAATATACCTACTGCATATAATATTATAGTAACTCAGCGTTTATTGACTATATACTTACCTATGCAGTATGCACCAAGAAACCTGTACCTTAAATACACTGAATTCTTCAATTATTTGCATCTCTATTTTGATCAAACATATTAAAATCCGCATTTTAAACATCATAATATCCAAGTTATTTCAATGTAGACCTATTAACGGCGTATAAATAGCCGTTTAGATGAGTAGATCAGATATTGTGAGATATAAGATAAGATAACAAAATTGCAAAGCCAATATTGTTTCAAAGAAGTTCATTGGTTTTATACTATGAAGCTGATATCCCACGGTCTATGATAACGCGAATTTTAATGACGGCGCCAGTCAAGTTTAGCTACAATATTCTTCTTACATCTTGTATTTCTCGCTAGTGAGGTGACAAGATGTGTGTATGTAATCCCTCGCTACACTCAAGATACTAACTAAGAATCCTTCGCTCGCTCGGTATCACAACTAGACACTCGTAACAAAAACAAACTTTGCTATCTTGTTGTAACTACTTACAGTTTCTTTTTCTTGGGATAATTATGCGGTGGGTACCCACTTCCCATGTCCTTCCGCCTTAGGTTTTTGTAACGGTTATCATCATGTTAGTATGCTCTCCGAGGCACATAGGAAACGAAAAGGCCAAATTTGAACCTCCAAATTCGGTCACCCTGGATGGGTTGGTACTGACTTGGGTCAACGTTGCTTAACGATCCCAATCGACTGATATGGGTTGTCACAACTAGGCCACTCGTCCCTATGTGCGTGCGTTAGTGCGATCTACCCATACGCATTTTGAATACGTTAGCTTGTGACATGGTATTAGCTGCTCTAGCTAGGCTCTATCGTACAGTGAGAGTGCGTAGGCTCGTCAAATCGCACGCCGTGAGAAGGCACCTTTATGTACCATAAATGCATTTAAATATCAATCGAGCATACCCGCCGCGCGCCGCCACATAATGAAAAGCGTGGTTTATATTCATCTGGCGACTGGCGGGCAGCGCGCAAAGCAAACAGTTCATAATGGCCGGTGTTTATGAGACGTATGTTTGTTTTAACCCATTCCATGCAACCGCTACCTATGGCGAGCAGAGCAATGTGCGTAAATTGCGACGCCTACAATCATTATTATTATACTCTGTTTATAGAAATAAGTATTTTTTTATTCCTCTACAAGTTAGCCCTTGACTGCGATCTCATTTGATGGGAAGTGACAATGCAATCTAAGATGGTAGCGGGGTAACCTGTAAATAGCTAGCTGATGCCCGCGCTTTCGTCCTGTTACACGGGGAATCTCAATTTGGATTTAAAAAAAAAGGATTTCACAATGTATTTATACTTTATTGTTATTACATAATAAAGTAATACTTAATAAAACGTTTTAAAACAGGATAATATGAATAACAAGAATATCATGTAACGGCTTCGATGGGCCGAGTATTACTGACTTCCCCGCTCATGCTGCAGGCAGACGGTCAAGCCTGTTGCTGTTGATGCAGCCAGTGTCAGCATTTAAGCTAGCAGAGGCAGGGTGTATAACAGTCCGTGTGGATTGAGGTTTTTTGGTCCCGTGGTAACTCTTTAATTTTCCGGGATAAAAAGTAGCATATGTGCTATACCAGACTCTATCTCTGTGCCTTTCATCCAAATCAAGGGCTAACTTGTAGTGGTTAAAAAAATCTGTTCTGCCGTTCTGGCGTGATTGTGTAACAAACATCCATCCATCCATCCAAACTTTCACATCTATAGTAATAGTATAAATGCGAAAGTTTGGATTGATGGATGGATAGATGTATGGATGGATGGATGGATGTTTGTTAATCACGCCAGAACGGTTGAACAGATCTGCATGAAATTTGGCACAGAGATAGCTATTATAACCTGGATTAGCACATGGGCTACGTTTTATCCCGAAAAATTAATCCCGGATTATAGGTTTTGAGAACATTCTGTGAGATCTCTTGGAAGAAGTAGCCTTTGTTGCCTCTGATGCAAAGTAGCTCTGTATAGACACACTTTCACATTTACAATATCAGTATGGATTTTGTTATAAACAAACAACTGCATAACATAAGTCACTATCACGGCAGCCGGCACGCAGGTAGACTGTAGTACACGGCGCCGTCGGCATTACATCGGGTCTAGTGCACGCGTGCGCTTGGTTGCTCCGCATAATCCCTTGCAGCCTTCCACCGGCCGCTGAGTGGCCCAAGTCATATGCTAACGGCGGTGCATGTCCACGTTAAAACGTGAGTGCAGAGGCGGACGCGGGTGAAACAACGTCAGACGCATATAACACACTCACACCTACCTACAACTACATATACACCGCTAAGCTGTTAACTAATTTTGTGGTAGAATTACTGAATTTTGTACTGAAATTTCAACCAGTCATGCCCACGCAGTGTGGCTGATAGTTAAGTATCATGTCTGAATGTTAAGTATGTGGCAAAAGTATTTTATCTCATCAATAAACTGAATTAAATAATATAATTAATTAAAGTTAAATATAATAGTTAATTCCCAGATTTCCGTTCTTTTTCTCACCACACACAGCGTTATTTGCCTTACTAACATATCCTATTTGAATAGTGCTCTTCAGTAGCCCGTGCAACGGACTGGTTGTCCTACGCTGCACTTAGTAGTAGCTACGCATGCTCTACTTCAGAACACAAGTGCGCCAGATCTTTGATTGACAGACAAACAAGACATGTGAATTGACAAGTGTTTTGAGCTACGGAGATAACTTTTGTTAGACAATTTGATCATGGTGTTTACCGCACAATATGATTGCTGTGCCTAGATTGCTAGCAATAATTTCCACAGAACATGGTGTTAATGTTAAACCTATTAAGCAGCGACTAGCTTGACATGGCCCGTCCTCCTAGCGGGGTCTCAACATGCCTATTATCCCCGCTGCAAGCGTATACCTTGCGCCCAATCAGCTGATATCTTGATTACAGCGTCTTTGTCCGCGCCGGCCTTTGTCTCCGCTTATCAGGCACCCCCCATCAGGCATATTCACTTCCAGCCGAATGAGCAACATCATATTTGAAGGACGCGTGTTTTCGAACGATTGGATTTCGACAAACTCGATACGATATCACGTTACCTACGTTCCGTTATAGAACCTATACTTAAAACCAATATGTAGATATCTGTATGTTTGTTGCCTTAGACGACTAAGCCTTGATTTAGTTGACAGAGAGAGTGAAACCTGATTTAGTTTTAACGATCTCCCTGGCACAGTGGTCTTACAAGTGGGAGGTTCTGGATTCGATCCCCAGCAATAATTTGGGAATTTATAATATTATCTAAATTTTCTCCGGTCTGGTCTGGTGGGTGGTATCGGCTGTTCTACCGGTAAAGACGTGCCGACCAGTGGTGTGCCCCAAAAAAGTTAGCCTGTTACCATAAGGCCCTTGTATTAGGTACTTACTTATTTTAACTTACATTTAATTTTTAATTTAATGTAATTTATTTATGACTAGATGATTCCCGCGACTTCGGCCGCTTGGATTACGTTTTTCGATTCCCGCGGGAACTCCTTCATTTTCCGGGATAAAAAGTGTGCCTATGTCCTTCCCTGTACCAAATTTCATCTAAATCGGTTGAATAGGTCCGAATCCGAATTTCGTCAAAAGCTCAAGTGGCTCCCTATTCGCCGTCGCCGGGATTTGCATGTACTTTCTCTTCTGTACTGTGTGTTATTTCATTTAAAAACGCCCTCCTACCTCAAGGAGAAATTCAGTTTTCTTGGAGTGCAGTCCGATTTAAGACCATGTCGTACCTTAACACTGAAAACCCCAACTCATAAAACGAAGTTCTTTGAAAATTCCTTCAGTGTTCGAGCTGTTCAGCTATGGAATGCACTTCCACTGACCATACGCCAATCTAAGTCACTGGACATATTCAAAAATGCTGTTAAGAATCATTATCTTGTAAACTAAATACGACAATAAAAATTATTCTATAAGTTAAGTCGAAATATATACATATGTATTAGTATATTTTATAATTAGCTATGCTAAATATAATTTATATTTTGATTATATGTTTATTATTGGTTTATGTATTAGTATGTAGTTATTCGAATGTAAGTATATTATAGAACCACCTGCAGTCTATTTTCCTTTATTTTCTCCTTTTCCTAAGGTTGCCTGGTAGAGATCGCTACCTAAGCGATAAGGCTGCCTTTTGTATCCTACTTCTGTCTGTTAATTTTATTTCCAATTTTTGTTTTTGTTATTTTTACTTGTTGTGGTGGTACAAATAAAGTATATAATAATAATAATAATAATAATAGGTGGGCCGTGAAAGAGTAGCAGACAGACAGACGTACACACACTTTCGCATTTATAATATTAGTATGGATACATCAGCTAAGAACAGCTGTTTCTGAAGTCCTATAGACCAATCCTCCTCGACGACGACCTCCGTGGCGCAGTGTGTAGCGCTGTTGCCTTAACGTGCGGAGGTCCCGGGTTCGATCCCCGCCAGGGTCAATTTGGGAATTTATAATTTCTGAATTTTCCCTGGTCTGGTCTGGTGGGAGGCTTCGGCCGTGGCTAGTTACCACCCTACCGCTAAAGACGTGCCGCCAAGCGATTTTGCGTTCCGGTACGATGCCGTGTAGAAGCCGAAGGGGTATGGGTTTAATATAAATGCCATGCCCCTAGCAGGTTAGCCCGCTACCATCTTAGACTGCATCATCACTTACACAGATCACGGAAACAAGGGAGATGTGCTAAGGGGGCGTGTTGCTTGCGAACTCATCAGGCACAAAATAGGCCTGATGGCCGTTTTTTTTCTTTAGTCGCATGTCATTCAAAGATTGGTTCACTTCTCTCGGTTTTTAACAAAATGCCGCGTTGTTCAGTGGTTGTTTGTAAAAATTCAAGCTGCAAAGTGAATTACATGAAAGATGGCATCTCATTTCACACGTAAGTACAAATAAATTGTTGTAATTTTCCATTAAAATCAATAAAACATTATTTAGTGGTATCATAATGTAATAAAGTGAGAAGTCTATATCTCATTATGAACAAAAACCATTGCTTGCTTAGTAGAAATCTATCAATGAATCGGCCAGTCTTACGACGCAATGGTTAAGTGTTCTTTACCGATTCTTTCACTAGCACGATAGATCAAATTTCGTAGTTCGGCCGCTGTCGGCGTGCCGTGAACTAGAGATGTGACGATGCAGGTACGAGTACAATGCAGTTGTCGATATTTTAACGACCAAACGATGATCGTTTAATAATTAAATATTTAGTTATTGTTTAGATAGTTTTAAATAATTAATAGTACCTTAATTATAACTTAATAAACAATAATTGCTATTTTAACGTTTAAACTATCGTGAGTAAAATTCATTATAACTATATTTTTAGTCATAATTATTACTATTTTTTTTAATGTAAGTACTCGACTTACTTAGCTGACGAAACGTATAAAAAATATACTAGGTGAATTAATATAATGTCAATTTACGTAGATATACTCATTACTCATTTATTGATATATTTAATGTCACTCTTCCTTCACCTCGTCCTTTTTTCGGAAAGTCGGTTAAAAATAATCTTATATGAGATGATTTTTTACATCTTATTTTTGGTAGTCATTGTCAAAAACCCAAATATTAAGAAATTTAGCATCGATAGATCCATTTTAGTCAACCACTAATTGTATCATATTTGAATTTTGCACAGCACATCGACAACGTTTTACGTTTGTGTGAGTAAGATGCACGGTGATTGAAATTGAACCCTGTTTGGTAAACAATAAAGTGTATATTTGTTCGTGCCTCATGCACTGATCTATCGGTATGTGTGTGTGTGAGTGAGACTTCCTGTCTATTGTATTTATTTAGTTGCTTGTATTGGTAGCAGGTAGTAGGGATAGGTAGGGATAAACTGGAGACAGCAGGTTTCAAAACAATTTGATTCATAAGCATATCTCCCTTGTTTCCGTGATCTGTGATCACTTACCATCAGGTGAGATCGCAATCAAGGGCTAGCTTGTAGAGGATAAAAAAAAATCGATGCTTAAGACTTAATTTTCTGGTTTTGAATCAGGTTTTGCTTTTTATTCTAAACCTTCATTGACTTGATATACGTAAACCAGCTTTCATTTGACCTTTACCACTATTTGCCACGAGAAAATCTCCTATACCTAGTCTCACGGGAAAACAGAAAAGTAGGGTGACAGCTAGTATTAAATACGCGTGTTTATTGGATTGGAGCAAATGTGTGAAAGGATTAGTAGATGCAGAATTGCTGAGTATCGAATTTCATACAATCCAGAGAGCTTACTAACATAGCTTAAAGTAGTATTATTTTAATATTGCATTATAATATGACGTACTATGAACATCCCTAAAATACTATTACTTACTACCATCGCTTAAAGCAGTATTATTTCAAAATGATAACTTTATGTCACGTACCTTGATGTCCATAAAATAAGGATTATAATTCTGAAACAAAAACGTCAACAATATTGAAATAATACTGCTTTAAACGATGGTGCTAAGCCTCAGTGGCTGAAAGAAAATATTAGGGTAAACACAGACAAAGCGGCAAACGATGCCAGCGATTGTGTTGATAAATAATTGCAAAAACACACTATGGATAGGACAAAACGCCCGCTTGTAGTATGCCAAACACGTTTTATCCTATTACGGAAGTCTGTGCAGCTCCATATAAAAGTTTTTTGGCCGACAATTTTTTTTACATATACCTAAATACCGATACCACTACCACTACCACCAACTTTCTAACTCAGGGCTAGTATTGAGAAATTCTAGACAGAAAATCCCAACACTTAATTATGGCCCGACCCGGGACTCGAACCAGGGACCTCGTCCCGAGTACCGAGTACCGATACCACTGAATACTAACTATTACCTACACCAAGGCAAAACATTCTTAAAAGTCTTATATTCTCTGAGTCTCAATTTCTCTGCAAACCAGGTGTTAACAACGTTTGCCAGACAAACCGTAAACAGCGCAAACCGATTCAAAGACCCGCGATCTGCTCAACACAAAACAGATCATCCGATACCGAAAACTCCATCCCAGTTACACAATACAATATTGCATTACATTTAATACTTATATAGAAAGGCCCAAAAACGGCGCTCCATACGCGAACAATACTCAATAGACATTTAAGACGGGATTTGGATTCAAAGGGACCTCCTTCTTTGTTTCTGCACACGGCCTTTATACGATTCAAAATCTTGAGGTAACTGGATGAAGTGGGGTGCGGTCGTACTGCGAGAGTTTGGTTATTTATTTTATTAAATTTATTAAAGAAAACAAACAGCTTGTTGTTCTAAATAGTCTTAAAATTAGTTAACTTATAGCTAATAACAGGTCTTCACAACTAGAAATTAAAAAAGCAGGGGTACCTGTTGATACACAACAAAAGTTGTTGAGAACTATACCAGTTGTTAATCAATTAGTTGGATTTGCCTGTATCAATAATTCATTGGTTAGATATTGACGTACACTACACATATTGCCACAAAATAAGTCTATGCTAGGTTCATTGTCCAACTCCATATTATAAATGCGAAAGTGTGTCTGTTTGTTTTTGACGAGGTCACGCCCAGTTATGTATGTTTTATTTCAGCCAACCAACCTAGGCGATTTAATTTTGCTTGCCAGGCTTGGTTGATACCAAGCGCAAGCTGATCTTGCTATATAAAAAAAAATACAAGACTTCACCTGTTCCAGGTAAATCTTGAGTGACTCTCGGTTATTAGAAAAAAACCGTTATTAAATTCTAAGTAATCCATACTAATATTATAAATGCGTCCGTCCGTCTGTCCGTCTGTCTGTCTACTACGCTTTCAAGGCCAATCTGTTCAACCGATGTCGACGTTTTTTTTTTAAATTTATTTAGTACCAAAAGTTATTAAATATGAAGAAAAACAGATACATTGTGGACAAGGAAGCACTTATCTCTATAAGAGATCTCTACCCGTGACCCTTGGCAGTGAGAAAGGTTGTGGAGGAAGAATAGGTACAACAATGATTTCGGTTTAAGAAAAGATAATAATAATGTCTCGCTGAATATAGAGCCACACCTTCACGCAAATCTTCGAAGTATGTAGGTACTTAAGGGCTCGCTCTCCTTTCGGCTTGCTTTGTACGAACGTGAAAAGGCGTCTGCCGGTAATGCCGCGTAATGGGGAGTTTTTGCGCGCGACAAAAAGGCGGCACTCGACTCGCGCGTCCTGCACTTAATTGAACCAAAAACGTTTGAATAAAAGGGCAGAGCGGCTATTGAGAGCAATTTTATACCATAGCGAAGTGACCCCATGGTAATCCTTTGCCATGGAAAATAATAGAACTAGACTATTCTTAGGATCTCCATAGAATAGAACTCTCCATAGAAATAGTAATTGGTCTGCCAATGCCACTCAGTTGTTAGAGTTACATATACGAGTATGTTCTTAGAGAAACATAATTTTTGTATTTGTTTGTGAAAATTATAAAACAAATAAATTTAAAAAATGTCCTTCTTATATGCTTTGAATTTCTGAGAAACCTTTTTTTAGTAAATTTCTACGTTGCAGAATAAACTTGCATGCTATGTATTTATGTAATTTTTTCTCAACAATACAATCTGCGCGTATGAAATTAGCTGTGTGTGAATGCCTTTTTAAACAAATCGTAAAATGTGTTCATATTATCAATTCGAGCAAAATAAGGCTTTCTGAATTTTGCTCAAAATTAAAAGCATCATCGTTGTTTGATCCTTAACATACAGATTTCTTGAATGTATATATTTTACTTCTATAAAGAAAACGCCTCCAAATCTTTTTATCACCACATCTCTATCCACTAGTATTCTACCCTATATTAAACGTTCTTTGTACCTTTGTGTGTCCGTCTGTAACCCCCGCATTGATGGTGTGTTGACAACTATTGTCGTCATTGTTGCTTGCGCCTGCGCAGCGGGCTTTTTATCGCCCCCTTTGTAATGGTCTGTAATCCTTTTTATTGATATTACTCTTGATTTTCTGTTGATATGGGATTGTTGATGTGGGATTGTTGAGTATGGACACTGAAAACGTGTAGTTTGCTATGCTGCCTACGTTTTAACGAAATATATTATCCTTGCAGTTTTATTTCAATTACATACGTACTTATTGCACACACACATGATAAAAAAATTATATCTATACATTTATGTATGTAATTTTATTACAATTTGTATCTCTATACCACACCACAAAAACCACAAAAAGTTATAAAGTTGGCACTAATACCAGACATTCTAAATTGCTTTATTTTAATAATTCTGCATTCGGTAGAATTCGATCTTTGTTTTCCTTGACGTTGCTGTTGCTTGGTTCAAATAACAAACATCTAAAATATCATAAATCACTTACTGACTGTCTTGAGCTCAATACCTAATTGTTTTTGCCGGATTACGAATGTACAAAAAACTGATAAGTATTTGAGGTTCACCAGGTGAACCATCAAATCCAATTCATCAGTCCAATACGGTCAGAGGGTCAACACAAAGTAATTCTTAGAAGTTCCGTGCTCATCTGGAAGACGTGGGGGAGTTTGTTTAAGTCCGTGCTAGTCGGACGCGTTTTGCCAACAGGCAGGAAGTCCGGTGAGAGTTTTTCCTCCCCCTAAGAAGAAAAAAAACAGTCTAATACGGTAATACCGCCCCTTAAGGTGGAACCGCTTAACCTTATTCGAATCGCTATAGGATATGGAATGCCCTTCCGGCTTCCGTTTTTCCCTTTTCTTTTAATATGTACCTTCAAATCAAGATAGAATAGGCATATTCTAGGCAAGCGCGCTCCACCTTAGCTAGTCCTTACCACTTACCACTTGCAAGCTAGTCTGATTGCAGCCAAGCGTAGTCCTATGTATAAAAAAAGGCTTGGGACTTATCAATCACTCTAAAAACAACAGTCCAAATTCGTGAATAGACCCGTTAATGGTGTGGTATTCGTTTGATAGATTCCACTAATTTAATAACCGTCGTCCGAGTCGACGACACCCGAGATCGTGCCCATAAAAATGTCGAGTGGTGTCCAATCAATCTTGGTGCCTACCTGGACCCAGATCGGATCCACGAGATAACCCTTCCTTGATACGTAATACCACAAGTGTATATTCATACAGTGGGTCGAGGTCCATACTAATGACTGGCCCGTTTACCATGACAGTTGCGGCACCTAGACTCTACTCTCGAGAGTAGAGGTACGCTACTCCCACCTACGGCGAAGGCTAGACGCTCAGTAAATACAGGTCCAATAGTATTGATAAATACTGAAAGATCACATTCTGTTGACGGAATAGGTACACTAGGCATCCATGAATACACTAGATTACACGATCGATAAATACTGATGTACCACAGTATTTACTGAACTTCTTATAGCCTTCGCCTATGCTTGATAGAGGTAGGAAACTGCATATTAGTAGTTTATGCAACTGTCATATAATGAAGGGTATTAAAACACGAGTGTGAGTTTATGAAACGAGCGCAGCGAGTTTCATAATAGTAACGAGTGTTTTAATACCCGTGTTATATGCAGTTGCATACACTACTTTATCTTCACTAATGCAATTTATCAAACAACAAGAGTAAAAGCTGACAATAGTTTATTTATAATAATTGTTCAAATTTTGGACGGTACAATTTTGAAAGTTAATGTTAATTATTGATCCAGCAGCTGTCGCGGCCGCGGGGCAAGCAGTAGAGCTCGTAGACGGAGTCGGAATATTTATAATTACATTATGCCGAAGATTAGTGCAACCTGTAACAATAAACGATATAATAAGCTTGAGGTACATAGCCAAGGCAAAAACTATGATTTATGAAGTAGTAAAGTGTAGGTACCTACCTACTACCAAATTTATACACAAAGCGCTTAAACGGAGTGTCTAGATAACTTGCGTGTGTAGTACGTAAGTACTAGGTAGATTAAATAACAGAACTAAAATACACTTACCTTTTCAAAAAGATACAAAATATCTGGTGAATCTTCCAGGAACATCTTTATTTGACCTGATGTGAACGTCAAGGACTTTTTTTCCTTGTGTCCCTCTGAACTGCGTTTCAGGAACGCTATGACTTTTGAATACTTCGTGATATCAATATTGTTGTAGATACTCAGTGTGGACTTGAGCATAGAATATTTAGCCCACATAGAAGATGGCTTGAATTTGTCCGAGAGTTCTTTGAGATACGCAAGAATGACATTTTCAGAAAATGATGTAGTTTTCTTTTCGATCTTCAATGCCAAAAAGTTATTATATTCTTTTTCATATAATTTTCTAGATTTTTCTGGCAAAAGATTGTGAGTTACTTTTGTTGCCAATTCTAGAATATCCGGAGGCGTACAAATATCATCGTCGCTATCCATTTTTAACTTTTAATTTGTATTTTAAAAACAAAACACATTGCGAAACATTAAATTCACGCGTACGTGTATTGTCACAGTGAACTTGCCGCCATTAAAATCTAACCAATAAGAGCGCAGCTGCGCGCGCAGGGCCAATCAGGAGCGAGCGCGCGCTGTTCGTTTTTTATTTAATTGGCACAAGATCTTACCAAAGAGTTTTGTGTATGTAAGTTTAGTAGTTTCGACGAAGTTTTCACGTATAACCCAACTGTTTTCAAAAGTCCTTGTATGAGGATTTTGACATAAGGCTCGCCAGGTTAATTGGTCGCGTTTTATTGATGTTATAATGAGATTTTACGATATCGATGTGGATATTATACCATCATGTGAAATTGCTTAAATTGAGTGTTTTGTTATCTGCGCTATAACAGTAGTAATTATAAGTCAAGTATTGGAAACATAAGTAGAATGTTATAACATTAGTGTAGATAAAAATATATTAGAGTGACAGAATTTCCGTTGAAAATTCTGGCAGTTTCCTTCATCACGCCCGTGTCACCCCGCAGTGTTGCTTTGTCTAGACCCCTTCGTCGAACGACTGGTAGGAAAGAACGTATCTCCTTAGACTGTGGTAATACCATTAAAACAACGGTGACAAACAAACCAAAAGGTATTCCTTTACAGCTCACACTATTCCCAAAAACTGTAGAATAAACTCTAAAGAATAAAGTTGATGGTTCAAATTCGAATGGCGGCCATCTTTTTTATGTCCGATGATTAAAAATGTGAGATGATGATCATTGCGGGTGCTCCCACTGTGAAGGTTTGTTTAACTTCTTTGTTTTTCTGGAATCCTGGTCGTGGGTCCGTTTTAATTAATGCCCATCACGTATTTTTTTCGACGTTCGCTTTATCGTGATTTCTTTTTTTTTTTTTTGGGATTTTACTTTTTTTTTTTTTTGGTGTTCGTAAGGTATTTTTTGTGACTATTTTTGAAATATGTCGGCGTGATGCGATATCTCGATGTCTCCTATTGTTTTCGATTTGATATATTTATGTGTTGCCTTCTTGGGAGTGTTTGTGGGTTTGTTTTTTTTTTGTTTTTATTCAAGTTTCGTATGGAGCGGTGAGTTGGTGACGCGATATCGAGGATCACCGGTTCGGGTACGCCGACTGTTGATGTTATTTATGCGTTCTAAGTTTGAAATATCGGGCCGTATGACAGTTGTTATCTGTCGGACGTTTGAATCGATAAAACGGGGGTACATTTTGTATGTAAATTGTGTAGCTTCTTCGTTATATATCCCATTGATGTATAATTTTATATATCCACATATGTATATCTAGAACTGCTAAGAAAGGTTTGATACATAACTAGATGGCTACTTACCACAAAATCTTCAGGCGCCATTTAAATAGCCGTTAAACCCACGTTAAGTCGGTTTCTACAACGCAAAATTGTTCGTGATAAGATCGATGTTTATATTTAATTAACAAGCGAACGCCCGCAGCTTTGCTCTCATTGGGAAATTCGAGAAATGCAGCCTTTTTCTTTGTTTATATTACAAAGTTTACCACTGTGCACAATTTCCGCTTTCTATAATAGGTGCAAGGGTTTAGGCTGGGCGTTGATGAGTCAGTGAGTGAGTTAGACCTTTCCCCTTACTTTATAAATACTAGATGATACCCGCCACTTTATCTACCACCACCACCACTACAGCCCAATAACGTCCCACTGCTGGGCACAGGCCTCCACTCTCATAGGAGAGAGGGAAATAGAGCTTGGACCCACCACGCTGCTCTAATGCGGGTTGGCGGGCTTTAACGAATATTATCATGTTAGTGATAATAACCGGGACGAACGGCTTAACGTGCTCTCCGAGGCACGGGGGTGAAACACCGCCAAATTCTTAACTCCGGGCTAGTACTGAGAATTTCTAGTCAGAAAAGCCAATACTTAATTGGGTATTTGACAACTAGTCAAATCAGCAACTTTTTTTCAAACGTCAAAACGCGTGCTTAGTATGGACTTTGTATGAAATTTTAAGTTATGACGTCATCCAAGTTCGACGCACTTTTTTTACTTTAATCGATAGTTTAAAATGGTTATTCAAAATAAAACTATCAGGGGACGTGGATATTACGACTTTTGGGAGATCCTTTATTTAATAATCACTATAAAATAATTTATTTCACTAGTAGTCAAATACCCAATTGTGGCCCGACCCGGGACTCGAACCCGGGACCTCGTCGGCCGCAGTCGGACATGCCAACCACTGGACCAACAAGACCACTTCATCTGCGTGGTTTTAATTCCCGCGGGAACTTCTTAATTTTCCGTGACAAAAATTTGTCTTTGTCCTTCCCCACATTGCTACTATACCTATATCCGTACTCAATTCCAAATTTCGTCAAAATCGATTTAAAAAATGGGCTGCGAATTATAAACTTGTTTTTTTTCTTGTTAATAAAAACAGACTATAATTGTGTGTAACGTAAATTGTCTGTTTGAAAGAAATTCTATACCTAACACCTTTCGATGGTCATTTAATCGTACAAGGCACTTTAATTGATCCACATTTATTCCTCGATGCTATTTATTATTTTTTTAAAAAGCCTGATTACTGATTAACGAAGTGAAAGTCTAAAACAGTGAGGATACGGAGTTAATTGGCATCGATGAATCAACGTCCACATAAAACTCACCATAAACATTCCGGTTTAGAGCCGTGTAACTGATAAATAAAGCATTTATTGTAGTAATTAAAGTTTGATAAGTTAGCGTTGTAATCATTATAATATTGTAGACTTGTGCTCAAGTACTAATCGAGATTGAGAGATAGAGTCATCATCGCCGGGTTCCATTTTACAAATTGAAGATGACCATAGATGTGTGTTGATTTGGGAGTTGGTTTAAATCCATGTCTTGTTATCATTAGCAATTAGCATATCTCTTACAGGTTTGTAATTGGTATGATATATGTATCTTGGTACGTCAAAAATAAACTATTTCTTACTTATCATTGAAAAGGGTGTCTTTGAAAAGATCTAAAATCCACTTAAGTAAATTTTTAGTTTGATAGCCATTTTAAATCGCCGTTTAAAGAAAAAAAGTGTTATCAGAAAACATATTACAACTTTGAACAAGAAGGTTGAGTTTATTAATTTATAGATGCTTCAACTGTTAGACCACAACCAACCCAGCCCGTGGTTTGGTTCCCGTGGGAACTCTTTGGTTTTCCGGGCCGTTAGCCTATGCGTTATTCCAGACTATAATTTATCTCTGCGCCAAATTTCATCCAGATCCGTTCAGCCGTTCTGGCGTGATTGAGTAACAAACATCTATCCATCCATCTATCCAAACTTTCGCATTTATAATATTAGTATAGATAGTATAGAGTATAGACTATGGTATTAAATTATTGATTAAAATATAAATACCCAGTGGTAACACGAGTTTGGCGCACACATGATACTATTTTGTTGTTAATTTGTGGCGAGTGCGGTAAAATAAAGTTTAGTTTTTCTTCGTTCCAGGTAAGTTGACGAAATCCGACCTGCACCGTGCATGTAACTAATACCATAAGGGGCTGCATCGATGGTAAGTTCACCATGAGTATTGGTTATTATAGGATATTCTACATTGCAAACGAGGTAAGCTTAATATTTATGCTTACCCATTTGGTACAAACGCAAGCCATAAAACCAAGAATTGAATTGAATGTTTATGCTTGCTTAACTTAATATAGTAGCTTAACTTAATATTTATAATTGTTAGCTAGATCTGGACTCATAAAGGTAAGGGTATAACGCAACAAATAAACTTCTATCAATTTACTTTTTAAAAAAAACTCCTTGTCATTTCATGCGATCAATCCTTCATTTACCAGATTATTCCATGTAATATGTATTTGTAAGATTTAAATAGGACTTTTTGGTAAATTTTTTTCTCTACAAAATGGGTCAGGTTTGTCCCGGACTCATTACATCTGACCTCGTAGAGTATAAGCTGTCCCCTGTTAACCAAAAACGTGGAGAACCCACTCAGATCGCAGATAACATTTAGACGTACGGCGATCCCTGTATTAACTTATTTACATACCCACCAAGGCTGGAGATGCGCCGATAAGCGCAGGGTAGGGAAATATTTAGTCGTTAATGCGTAATTGATGGCCTACCTTAGGTATTGCTATAAACCCTAAGCACACAGAGCCCGCGATGGCAACTGCATGACAGGGCGTTATATTGATTTCTGGCATAAACGTGCTGATTTGTGATACTGATAACGTTCTGCTGACCGAATTAAGGCTTTATTTAAGCCATTATTTAAGGAATTAATTGATTTATCATAGTGCTCATATGCATTCTCTATTCCCTCACTTTCATCGTCCAATGGAACTGCATTCCAATTCAATCGGAGAATGATGACTGCTGGAAGTATGGACTCTCACGGCGAAAAATAGTGCTAATAAATGCAAAAGTGTGTCTGTCTGCTACGCTTTAACGGCTCATCTTTTCAACCGATTTTGATGGGTACAGGTTTATTATGTTGTATCACGGGAAAGGACGTAGGCTACTTTTTATCCCGGAAAATTAAGGATGCCGCGGGAATACAGAAAACTTAATCCACATCATCTAGTCCCTGTATATTATATTGAACTTCTAGCAACTGTGTTGACCACGGTTCCGTCGCGCGATCCGTGTGCTTCAGGCTTTATCGCGTAATGGATGGCTGTACCTGAGAAATACCTATCCTGAATGTCGGAGTGACATTTACTTGAAAGGCATTCGCTAGCTCATCTTGAAGAGTATTTATGTTAACTGCTAAGATATTTACTTAGTAGTCTTTTTAACTGCTAGTTGTCCGTCAATAGGTTTTCTACGGGATTTTTTTCCCAGGGTATATTCAAAGACTTTATTTATATATCTATATCAACCGTGTTGTAAACTTGTTTGTAACTGGACGTGAAATGTTGACATTCTTGCCAACTCTTCTCAGTAGAATGTAAACGTGTCGGGCCGCAGCAGGTCGAGGCGTCCGCGCAGGCGCCGCCCGAACATGGCCACGGCTGGCTCGCGACCGGTGGTGCTGTGCTCCGTATTGCGATACGTAAAAAGAAATCTACTGAGTGCAGTTAAATCGTCTACCTTTTCGATTAAAGCTTTCTTTAAAACCCGCTTTATAGTACGAACTGCGTTTTCAGCGGCACCATTGCTGGACGGGTGATACGGAGCTATTGTTTTAGATACAGCCCAAACTCAACTGAGGTAAAAGGCGGCCCTCCGTCACTGAGAACTAAATTTGGGAGCCCAAATTTAGCGAATAGTTGTCTTAAACGACCTATAACAACCGCTGCTGAAATACTCTTTAATTTCTCAACTTCGATCCATTTCGAATGAGCATCCACGATGACTAAGTAATACGCGTTGTTGAACGGCCCCAGAAAGTCCAAATTCAAGCGCGACCATGGCTCAGCGGGCCAGGGCCACGAGTGCAGCGGCGCGGTGGGCGGCGCGGCGCGCTGTGACACGCATGCTGTACATTGCGCCGAAACACGTTCGATGTCAGCGTCTAAACCCTCCCAATACACGTAATTACGAGCGATCTGCTTCATTTTGACGATACCCGGATGCCCCTCGTGTATTTCTTTTAATACTTTCTCGCGCAATACTTTAGGAATTAACACCCTATAACCCCAAATTAAACAACCTTGATCTATGTATATATTATCCTTTCTATTGAAATAGGGTTTTTCACATTCAGACATTACTCTATTCGGCCAACCGAACATAACGTAACCGTAAATTTTACTCAGCAGTGGATCTTTCGCAATCTCCGTTTTTATATCTTTAAAACTGAGCGGAAAATCATCCTGAATGAAATTAAGGTAGCTACATCTTTCGGCCTCGCTCCTAACTCGACTATCAGTCGAGTGCAGGGGAAGCCGAGAGAGCGCATCGGCCTGACAGTTTTCCAGTGACCTCACGAATTCTATTTCGAAATCATACGCACACAATTTAACCGCATACCTTTGCAAGCGACTCGCTGCGGTCAAAGGAATACCCCGCTTTGCGCCAAATATATAACTGAGAGCGCGGTGATCACTGCGGAGTATAAAATGCCGCCCGTATAGGTATTGGTGGTGTTTCGTTACTGTGGTTACACCGAACACAATAGCGAGCGCTTCTTTGTCTATCTGCGCGTAGTTGCACTCGGCGGGCGAAAGCGTGCGCGACGAGCAGCTCACCGGCCGCTCAGTGCCGTCCGCGTGCCGCTGCAACAATACCGCGCCTAGCCCATAAGGACTGCTATCCAATGCGAGTATGAGAGGAAGGCTCGGGTCGTAATGCGCCAGCACCGGGGACCTGCTTAGTACCTTTTTAATTCTATTAAAAGCATTCATGCACTTTTCGTCCCAATTCCACTTAACATTTTTCTTTAGAAGGTTGTACATTGGTTTTAAAATATCGCTCATGTTAGAACAAAACTTTGAGTAAAAATTTACGAGGCCCATAAAGCTTCGTAATTGTGTTACATTCGTGGGTGGAGGTGCAGCCACTATGGCTTCAATTTTTTTATCATCGGTATGCAAACCGAATTTATCAATTTTATATCCCAAGTATGTAACACTGTCTTTGAAAAATTGACACTTGGACCAATTAATTCTCAATCCGTTTTCATTCAATCGCTGTAGCACTGCCCTTAAATTCCTTAAATGTGTACTTTTATCTTTACCCGTAACACAAATATCGTCCGCAAACACAGCCGTTGAGGGTAATCCACTCAATGTTTCCTCCATAATCTTTTGAAAATTCTCAGGAATACATTTAATTCCAAAAGGAACGCGCCTATAAACAAAAGTACCCATGTGAGTCGTGATGGCCGTCATCGGCTGTGAGTCTTCTTCTAACACACACTGTTGAAATGCATTAGATAAATCGAGCTTAGTGTATTGATCGCCCCCACCTAGTGTGGCGAACAGGTCTTCGATTCGCGGCAGCGGGTAGTGAAAATCTTTTAGACGGGGATTTATGGTGATTTTATAATCACCACAAATGCGAATCGAACCATTAGTTTTGACAACCGGCACTATCGGTGTTCCATAGTCCGACCTCTCAACTTTGTAAATAACTCCTTCCCGCTGCAAACAAGCAGTCAGTATCCCATCCTCGTCGCCAGTGTTGTATATTAAAACCACGAGATTCGGATACTGACTGCTTTATTGGCTAACATGACAAGTGACACAGCATAGTTATTATAAAACTACCTACATAAGTTTTCATACATATCAATAATCTAACGGATTTTACAATTTTACGGTGACTCATACACTTACCGATTCTCAAACAATCAGCGACTCACAGTAGGTACTTACCTTACCATCTACTTAGTAAGTAGGTACCTTAATGCTGGTTCTTCCCGGTAGATATGTGATTCCGAATCGGTGGTAAATTCACTTGTCGATTCAAAAGCACTTGTAAAATTTACTTGAAAAAATATCGAGGTTTAGTTCAAATTGATGTTAGTAAAAATCCCCTCGGTCTTATCAGTAAAAAAATATCTTCTCCTAAAAGTCGCGTTTGTGGTCTCTACAATGTTTTGTAGCAGGCTGGTACGAAACCAGCCAAGGCTGTCGCGTTTATCAACAGCCCTGTAACAATTTACAGTAAATATTGTCTCGCGCAAAGTCGCGGCGCTCCGTCGTCGCGTGACTCGCGCCGGCACGCGATGTTCAGTTTATAGGCTGAGCCTGATCAGAGATAGGTATCTACCTACCTAGCGAGCTGAGATAGCCTCCGCAACGCATCGGTATTTAGTATTTACCACTATATCGTCCAACCATTTATTTAACAGACATAAGCACGCCTATGAAATTTCATAACTATTGACAGGCAGCCATCGACAAAGTTTTTATTTACATTAATGATGCGACGTGCTCTTCTATCCGATATTTCATACTCATCTAGTAATTACCAGTACGAATTTCCTTCTCAAAATAGTCACGAAGCTGCAACAGAAGTTCACTTGATTGTCCTTGTACCATACAAGTTGGTGGATGGTTTCCATGACCTGCCTGATTGATTGATGTATACAAATTATAAAATGTACATTTATTGTGTACTGCTTTACATAAATAATTGATTTTAATACTATGAAAGGTAGCCTTATGTCACTCCTCATTTCCAAAATCCTTTCCTAGATTACTTTAGATTTACCGCGAAAATAAAACCCCAACCAACCAAAAAATAAAACTAAAAAGATTTTATTTTCGACTAAAGAGGAATATGAAGAGGAATGCTGCGGACACTAAGTTTTCCCAATTTCAGTCAGTTAAAAATTTGTTCATTTTTAACAAACAATTTGGGGAACACGTAACATACTTTAATGTGTGTACAAATTGATCCTTCTGTCGGTCCGTGCTCTCGGGTTACGAGTCCTCGGGGACCGGGATTATAACCCTACTGGTGTAGTGCATTATTCAGTTCTAATTTGAGAGAGAAAGATTCGAATGTTGAAATATTTTTGGACATTTCAGACCCTATTTTGTCTGATTTTTCTGGATTTTCACTCGCTGGCTCAGCATCGCCCAACCCTTGAACCTCGAAAGCTAAAATTTTTCACAGAGGTTCCTTTTATATTGTAGAAATAGAATTACTTAAGTTGGATTTTTCAGAATTTCCACGGGAGGGAAATATGCGAAAGTGTGTCTGACTGTCTGTCTGTCTGCTATGCTGTCATGGCCCATCTGGTCAACCGATTTTATTTCATTCTTATTTATTGGGGACGATTAACACACATTGATTTCTTTATATCCCGGAAAACGGAAGAGTTCCCGCAAAAACCTTAATCCACGCGTACAAAGTCGCGGGCATCACATAGTATATCAGGCATCGAACTTTGATTACTTCTAAGCAACTCAATTACAATTCTGCCAACATCTGCAATGTATCTATTATTGCTGCAATCCCCGTACGTCAGGGCTCGCTGGTCTGGAAAATTGGAACCAGGGACGAATCCTTGTTATATTTTACCAACCCCTACATGCAGTACATAACACATTTATTGAAACAACATTAAAATTCACTTTCGTCTGATCGCAGTATCATGATTTACTTGGATTTTCGTGCATTTTGCAAGTATTCACGTGCAGTTGCAAACAGCCTTATTTATTTTTATTATAAGATTCGTTTATGATTGTCCTGGTTAAGTGTTTTCTGTGGTCGATAAGTCCCATGCGATTTTAGGGATTAAGAAAAAGCTACAATGGTTATTAGAATATGAATCAGTGTTTTGCTTGTAGCAGCTAAAACAAACCACTTTATTTAGAAGTCGTAAAATGCATGGGTGTTAGGGCTAGGTTTTACTTTTCGCAAATTATTTCAACTGAAAGCTCATTATTTGAATGTAGCTTACGAATTGCGATTAAAGAGCATGGATTTGACTCGTTTTTTGAGCGGACACATTGATGTAATTGTAAATTATTTTTTCAAAAGAGAAATCACCGAGTTTCTTGCTGGTTCTTCTCGGTAGGAACGGCATTCCGAACCAGTGATAGATTCACTCGACTATTCAAAAGCACTTGGTACAAGTCTACTTGAATAAAACATATTTGATTTAATATGATTTAAAAAGCTTTTAAGAAACCAATCTATTTCATAGTTTTTTTTTATTCATGAAATTATGTAACTGAAGTAAGTAACTTTATTTAATGTACTCGTAGGACTAAGTATAGGAGAACTTATGTAACTTATGCTATTTTATGATTCAAATCACGTGATCTGTGATTCAAATACTAAGTTTTTTTAAAAGTGAATTCTATTAAGATGAAATTCTTCAGTGACATAATCTTTTTTACCGACTCTTCTTTTTTTTCTTCTCTTCTCTTTTTTTCAAAGAAATGTGGTAATTCTCAATTCAACGCGTATTTCTTTAGCGGTATATAGTACTCCATAACACTTCGTCAAATCTGAACCAATTCAGATATTACATTTTACCTAAATGATTTGATTTTTTAGGTTTTCTGAAAACAATATTTTTTTAAGTTAAAATTCATAAAAAAATACTTACCTATCTTACATTTTTCCCGCGAACGAACAAAAATATATCTACTTAATACCTATTAGATAGTACACCAAACCAAATTGCTCCCGAACGATAAATCACAGACTGAAAATGACAAATGAATGAGCAAAAAAAAAACAATTTTCCAGCTCTCCTACCCTCGAGAGCGCGAAGAATCGCTACACGATAGTCATTCGAAAAATAATGATGTCATCAAACACTAATCCCAAAGCTTTCATGTGGATTACATATTACAAACTTAATGCATACACTTGACAAAACAAGGATCGCACAATTTTCAATCGTGTGCCTCAGAAATAAAGTTGAAGAACATAATCGCAACATATTTTAATAAAATAGTTCAAAATTTACTACGCTGGTACATCGCCGAATTGCAAATCTTGTTAAAGTTTAACGAAAATCAACTCTAAAGGTTGGCGTTGAAGAAATATTTTCGTTTATTTTTCGTTACTAGTAAGATCTATCACTAATCCTATTTGAATTTAAAGTTAGCTATTTGGAACTGTATTTCTATTCGAATTGGGTTGGTTTTCGATTGGAGAATGGTTTAAGGTGGTTACACACTAGTTCTCGTTTCGATACATTAGACGCGTGATTTAGAGGCGGGAAGCGGCACGGTCAAAACATGGAGGGTGTGCGATGTTTGCTGTTGTGTTACTATCTCTCTAGTAGTGACTATCTATGGACTATCTACTATACGCCGTTTAGTAGGGTTGGCAAAAATAAAAGATTTTTATGAAATACTTCTTATCAGTGGCAGAACACGAGCATTGAGCTTTTTTGTCGTGCACGCCACTGCCTCTTATAGCATGAAACTCAAAGCGGATAGAACTTAGAAGTTGTATGGAAGCAATCGACTTTGAGTCCAACACCCCAGAATAGTATGATAACTTACACTACTGTATATTATTTACACCTACTTATTGTAATGTCTTGGTTTTTAAAAAGAGCAACTGCTGAATTTCTTGCCGGCTCTTCGCAATTGAATCTGCTTTCTTGCAGTTGAATCTTATGTATCTACATACAAGTTACATCTTACAACCACTGTATTTAGCATAGTTAACGAACTGCAGACAGACAAACATTATATTTAACTATATAAAATTTTTGCAGCATTTAGGGTAATCTTCGTACCAATGTTAAATTAAATCTCGTTCATTTTATCACCATCTTATGTCAATTTATTAAATAGTTGCACCTGGGAACTCAATATTAGTTTGTTTCCAGGAGAATCTTAAAAATAAACTGTTCTTGATTCTATTTGAATTCCTAAAAACTTTAACATTAAAATAATTGTGGCAACCCTGAAAGCTCTTTGCAAATTGTCGAAGAGCACAACTCCCGAGAGAGCTGTGCTATCTCAAGAGCCCTTCCGAATTAGGCACTTGAGAGTTAAAGCTATCATTCAAACTAATTTCAACCTCTGTAATAACAAAATAAGATAGGAAATGTATTGGCACTGTTTGGGGGACTAGTCTATTATATTTTTCGTGTTTTTGTCCCCACACTAGGGGATTAGAGTGGTTTCCTTTTCACTTACAGGTGTGGCGATTAGTTTATTTTCTAGTTTACTATGAATACCAAAATGAAAAAAAAAATTGCTTTTGCGGTAGAAGAAATAGATAGCTTGTAGAAATATGAATGTAGCATTATAATAATAATATTATCATAGATACAGTAACCGTAATGGTGAGACACCAAAGGAAGTTATAAATTACAGATGATTTCTGCGTTTTCGAAAACCCTATGGGAATTACTAGATTTTCCGGAATAAAAAGTAGCCTTTATGTATGTACTAGGTAGCCACTTTCAATAA
Organism: Erebia aethiops; assembly: GCA_923060345.2. NCBI lineage: Eukaryota > Metazoa > Arthropoda > Insecta > Lepidoptera > Nymphalidae > Erebia > Erebia aethiops. The sequence continues at coordinate 13,356,676 of OV281081.1, read as the reverse complement.
GTTACCTCGATCCGTTTCTCCGTAGCGGTGTGATTGAAGGACAAACAAACACACGTAAACGCATTTGTAATATGGAACCTGGAAGGTGATGATTATTAATTTATTCAAAGTGATGTTTTATAGAAACTATGTTTTCATACCATTTGAGTTAATTTGTTAAAATTTTGTCAGTTATTGTGTGGGTCAATAAAGATTCATTTTTATTTATTTTATTTATACCAAAATGCATTAAGATAATAGTTTCCTATACTTACTTTAATATGAAAAGGCAAATCACAAATCACATTAGTGACCTAAAAGCAATGCATCATCATTTAAAAGCAGGGGGTCTGTACGAGATGCGTAGTGCAAGGGTTAGGGGGTGAATTGGGGAGTAATTTTATTTCGAGCAGCGAAGGGTTAACTATGGGTTCGGAGTTCTGTTTTATGCGTTTTAATTTGTTTTCGGGAAGCGATTTTGATGAGGGTGGACTTTTATTGAGACTTTTGTATCATTTTATTGATGTCGTATTAAACTTAAATGTGTTTTGTGGAAATTGCTACTGTATGGTCAATTATTAGATAAGAATAACAGATTTTCACACTGTACAGAACTAGGTAGATGCCCGTGACTTTGTTGCCCGCATGGATTAAGCTTTTGAATTAATGCTCGAAATTTTTAATTTTTTTTAGATAAAATGTAGCCTATGTGTAAAGGTATTAAACTAAATACATATATTCGTGCCAAATTTCAGCTAAATCAGTCTAAAGAGTTGTGGTGTGAAGGAATAACGTCAAATAACGTAACGTAGCATCAAATAACAAATATACAAACTTTCACATTTATAATATTAGTAAGAGTAAGATTCTAAGAAGATTTATCTGGTCAAGTGCGACCTGTAACCGGCGACGACTGGGTAACCTGTTATGGATTCTTTGCATAAACCACCAGGCTATCATAACTGTAAGCAGCTCTCCTTAGTAAAGAACATAGAATGTTGCTAAAAATTCGCCGCACAAAAATAAAACGACCCCTCAATTTAGTAAAGTGTTTTCGGCTATTAAGGCACCTCTTACAACCAAAAACACCTGGCCACTGTGTATAATGTCGCCATATTCTATTAATACATTCTAAAGTCTAAACGCTTTAGGGCGCATTTAATGCCCTCCTTCCATTAACAGGCGTAGTAAATTATAACCTACTTAGGCTCTAAGGACGCCTGGTACTTAACCACCGGTGTTTGTGAGTGACGGTATTGATGTAATTTGTGGACGTTGATAGATGGAGGAATAGGAAACGTGAATGATTAATTTGATATCTGTTTTTGGGATTGGCCACACTGGCACCTTGTTTACACATATATCATGAACTTTCGGTAATAATTTAAACATCCACATCATTGAGATTTAGAATTGGAAAAAAAGGAAATTATTTTTATTTGGTCACTACATGGAGTTTCAGAAAAATAATTATTAACGTTCAAAGTGAACAATTGAATAAATTACTTCTAGCTTCGATTTTAACTTTTTAGAATGCGTGCCTTCTCAGAACAAAATTTAATTTTTAAATATACCTACGATATATTAATTGATTTTCATCAACGAAATTAAAAGTTACCAAAGGTTGATGCACTTCTCTGAGAAAAATTCATCGATGTAAAAGTATAATAAATAAACTAAAACAGATGATTCAAAATTTTATTCTCATCCACTCATCTATATTATGAATTCACAACCAACTTTAACATTATTTTCTCGCTAAAATATTAAACATAACTTTTAAAAGTATGTATTTGAAAAACTCGATCGCGCCTATTCTCGTGACGGTCATCAATTTAATTTTTTATGAGACGCGCGTGTGTCCGTGTCATTTGTTTTCATTACAGACGCACCCTTAAGAAAAATAAGAAAAATGTTTGTAACGTTACGCGAGTACTCTCCATATGGCTCCGGATGTTTAAATAATTTATAGCGAAATTGTAGCACGCTTATGAAAATAAAATTTATTGTTATTATTTTAAGAAACAAAATTTAATTCTCATTTGTAGTAACATCTACCAACCTAGTCTTGTTTACTGTTAGAAACTTATTATATAGACTAGATGATGTCCGCGACTTCGTCAACTATTTTTTTTCGATTTCCGCGGGATCTCCTTAATTTACCGGGACAAAAAGTACCTCTTTACCAAATTTCATCAAAATCGGGTGAACAGGTGGGCCGTGAAAGCGTAGCTGGCACACAGACACACTTTCATTCATATAGAAGCGAAATTGATTGTACGTTTCTCTACTACTACGGGACAATTCTTTTTGTTATAATTTCTGATTGCCTATGAGATTATGAAATTTTCCCGCTGCAAAAAGTCTATCTAAAGAGGCTTTATATAGCTTATGCAGGTTTTTATTATTTCAAACTTATAACCGAAATGCTGAATTTTCATGTCTCTTTCTACAAAACATAGGACTTTCATACAAATTTTCAACCCCCATTGCACCCCTTTTGAGGTGAATTATCGTAAAATGGCTTATACAGGTTAGTTTTATTTAAAACTTATAACCTAAATCCCGATTTTCAAGTATCTAACTTCAAAAACACAGAACTTTCATACAAACTTCCAACCCCCATTTCACCCTCTTTGGGGTAGATTTTCGAAAAAGTACTTATACAGGTTATTATAATTTAAAACTGATAACCTAAATCCCGATTTTCTAGTCTGTAACTTCAAAAACTTAGAACTATCATGCAAACTTCCAACCCCCATTTAACCCTCTTTGTTAAGATATCGTGATGATCAGTCAGTGACCTTTCGCTTTTATATATATAGATATAGAAGATATGGTTGATACGTTACTGAGTTTTCCGGAAAGTTTATAGTGTATTGTGTCTATATATTTTTCAGACAGCATATCCAACGTTCGAAATAGCATCCACCATGTTTCGAAATATAAAATAATGCACAATTTGGAAAGAATTTATTATTTGTTATTGCAATAAAATCTTTCTTAACGGTCTCGAAGAAATTTTCTTAAATGTTTTACGTGGAAATTATCTGCTAGATTTAAGATGGCTGTCAATAAGTTTGATATGACTATTTGTTGCGCAAATTAAATAGTTAACCTACTTTATATTGCTAAAGACGAGATATTAAACATTTACAGAAGTATAATTTTCGTAAGACAACATATATATTATTGTACCTATGTAGGAAAGGTAAAGCTGAATTCAGACCCATATAGTTAACTATTATATCGAGAAATAGATGTGCTTATTTTACTACCTATAGACCTTAGTGATACTAGGATAGGTCTATACCGGCAAAGACGTACCGCGAAGCGATTCAGCGTACGAGAGCGTGTAGAAACAGATTAATATAACTGCCATACCCCTAACATGTCAGTCCACCATCATCTTAGAATGCAACATCATTTCCCATCAGGTGCAAGGGCTAACTTGTAGTGGCGTAAAAAAGGCCATAAAATCACCGTAAAATTGAAGTGCATAGACTAATAAAACTATAGAGGGCACGCGCGACCCACCCACTTACATATTCAGAAGCCTAACGCAGTAATAATATTGTTTGCAGTCGAGAGCACTTATTTCAAGTACTCAAGCACTTATAAGCACTTTACGTCTGTACCCCACGTTCCACAGATAACTTCAGGGGCCATACTGCCAACGTTTACAGCCATATTGTTTCATTATTGTTCACTTTCGTGTTTTAGAATTATAATCTTTATTTTAGGATCGTCAAGGTACGTGACATCAAACTGTCATTTTGAGTAATATTGCTTAAGTATTGCTTTAAGCGTTGGCAGTATGGCCCAAAGACGCAGAGGGATCTTATTGATATTTTTGTCACATTACATTCTTTTACAAATCGCTTGAGTTGTTATTTATTGAGTTATAAAGAAACAAAGATATTGCTGTTTCTTTTTAATGTTAAACGATGTGACGAGATTTATTGTACGCTGTTGAAGTGAATTGCGATTTTTTCGTTTTCAACCAAAAACGTGTCTTTGAATATTTTGCAATGCTATAAAGATTAGTAGGTATTTATTAACGTTTCAAGGTGTGGAACGCAGTCTTAATAAGAATGACATAATTACAGTAAATTGAATTTTAGATAATGATTTATACCACTTAGACAATGATTTAAGAATTCAATTATTTTTAGTTAAGTACTTGGTAACCTACTATTGCAACCCATGTCACTGACAAAAATACATTTCGGAGACTGATTTTTAAATCACCAAGTAATATATAATTCAGTTTGATTTAGTTAATGATATAATGATATTTATTTTCTCATAAACATTGATACTTAAAACTAAGGAACGGAAAAAACTGCGTTAGTATAAAACTATGTTGCAACTGTTTCAGTTAAAGACGAAATTAGGCATTTTTGTTTAGCCACACAATTTGTGAAACAATTAACGCTTAACATAGCGTGAGTATGTAATATGTATTTAGTTAAAACATAAAAAGAATCTTTCTCTTCTTCGAGAACAATTCTCCCTGAAGTAAGACTATATAGCCAAGTCAGTAGGTACCAGAAAAAAGTCTAGTCTCTCATAAAAACCTTAAAAACTATTTGAAAAACTTTCACTTTCGGCCCAAATCTTAAAATATATACGTCAAAATAGGAAATCGTTAATGATTTATGTGTGAGATTAGATTAGATAAACAAATACCTCGGACGAGTCCCTTCTAACGGTCTGAAAGCAAGTATCCTCTCCAGGAAGATGCCACATGTAACGGCACTTTTAGCCAAAGTACTGGGCCAATCGATCATCAAATATGGATGGGTCTTCGAACCGAAGAAGGGATGGATTTTCTATAATATGCAATTTATATAAACAAGAAGTAATAATAATTGTAATTATTGTTTGTTTTATTAAGTGTAATTTTCTTTTGGTAATTGGTTTTAAAGTAAACAAAGTGGAGATTTGCAGCATACAGTTAAAGTTACGGAGTAAAGCTTTTAAAAAAAGCTCAGTCTGGAAATATCTACTCTCTGTTTCGAAATGCTACTTCTGATGAATGTAATTTCTACACTCATCAAAACAAGCATTAACAATGACGTCATACAACACTATTGAGTGTTAAGCCCCTTTAAATGCGCAACGTCAAAAACTAAAAGTTCCAAAAGCCGTAAAACTCATGCAACAGTCATTTACACAAATAAAGTACTAAATTCTTGACCTAACCTGAGGGTTATAGTATCAGTGTACGTGCAATAAAATACTCATGCACTAAATAAATAAATAAAATCTTTATTTGGGATTTCAAATAACACAGAAAGCAAACAAAATTACAAGATACAGAAAAAAACTTATTGAGTAAACACTGATACTATAATCACTAATCTGTCTTGTAGAAAATCCCAAAAAGAGCATCGAACTCAGCGTAATGCTGATAATATGGTCTAGAATCTAGACTCTAGATGCACAATATCAGCGCTGATTTTCAGTCGACCCCTAAGAACTTCCCTACTACCACTAGATGAACCCAACGTTATTCTCTTATAATGTGTCCCCAGCCTTGTTACTCGTTGTATAGGGCCGGTATTGGCGCCTACCGCCCGCCGCGTCACCGCGTACCAACAATAAAATATTCAATATCATCGGCTCCTACCCCCCCGGAGATGTAAGGGCATTAAAGCTCTGTTTGAACAACGAGTATTAATGTAATTATTCCTTTTTTTATGAGCGATCACGGTGTTAGAGCCAACCTGGACGTAAATCTACAGGTCGTAATATTGTTCTCGTCAAAGCCTTGAATGGTTCGTGATTGGTTGTTTCTTCTGTACGACAGTAGGTACTGCTGTGGTTTTCACCGAAATTTTGACGTCCTCCCTGGCCAGCTGAAGGTCCCGGGTTCGGTTCCCGGCAGGGTCAATAAAATTTCTCAATTTTTCCTGTCTTGCCATTTCACCTGCTGATAAGTGATGATACAGTCTAAGATGGTAGCGGGCTAAACCCCATCTTCAACCCGAACCGGCTCACTACTGAAATCTGAATACGAGTTTCTTCTCAGAATGAGAAGGATTTGGCCTTAGTCCACCATACTGGCTAAGTAAGGATGTGCATTATGAAGAACTCTCAGGCACACAGGTTTCCTCACAATATTTTGTAGTAAGACAAAGCGTTCTGTATTGCCTGGTGGAAGCCTTCGGCCGTGGCTAATTACCACCCTACCGGCAAAGACGGTGCCACCAAGCGATTTAGCGTGCCGGTACGATGCCGTGTATAAACCAATTATGGGTATGGGTTCAATTTTATAACAGCCATGTACCTAACAGGTTAGCCCGCTACTATCTTAGAATGCATCATCACCGAATTTGTTGCTGGGTTATCTCGGTAGAAATGACATTCTGAACTAGTGGTAGATTCACTCGACGATTCAAAAGGACATATAAAAGTTTATTTGAATAAAAAACACATTGAACATTGAATTTTGAATAAAAAATGTCCTCTTATCTGCTACAAGCGAGGTAGGGTTGGTAGCGGACACTCGTGTTGATTAGAGGTGTCGACACTATCGACGGATAGTTTTCACATGGTTCAATTAATGCCCATCGTAAATCTTGCGATCGTTTCCTGTACACTTACTCTAAGTTTTAATTCGATTGATCGTATAAGCATTCGATGACAGTAGCGGCAAAGTAAAATGAACCTTATACGCGTTGATCAGATCCCAATTTCGTGTATGCATTCGTATACGTTTGCGTAATTCAAAACTAAAATCGGTTGTACTTACTGAATTTTTGACTTTAAGTCAAAGGCTTTTGGGGCTATATTACTTTAACGGTAATGTTATCGAATTCTTGATTTATCGAATTAAAACTTAGGTCTTAGACTAAGTTTATATACCAATCTCCGGAAAGGTGAAGAAACCGATGAGAGTTAAGGGTTTAATTTATCTGTCATACCCCTAACGGGCTAGCCCGCTACCATCTTAGACTGCATCATCACTTACTAACAGGTGAGATCGCTTTCAAGTTTACTATGATTTAGTTGCCGTTCATCTATGCTTGGGACAGCAGTTACTTGTATCCTTAAAATTGCTGGCTCTTCTCGATAGGAATTCATTTCAGACCAGCGGTAGATTCACTAGACGATTCAAATAACTTGTAAATTTTTATTTGAATAAAAAAGATTGAAGTATCGAGTGAGTGAATGAAGTTAAGTTAAAACTATCATTCATATACAATGAACACATTAACACCCGTTTTTACTGCTAAGTAAAAAAGGCTAGACAATGCAGTTTTATTGCGTTACGTGAGAATTTTCATAATAGTATAATCAGTAGCTACAGTGTTGCCGACAAAGAATACTAGGCCCTTTGGAAGTATCTACACACGGGTACAATTTCTACTCCAATTTATATTATTACCTACTTTCTATTCTAACACATGTTGGGCCAATATCAAAATACAGTAGTGGCCCAAGCCCTCATACGAAGGGTTACTGTAATAGGAGTTGGTCACAAATCTCTAAGATTACATCATAATTACTATAGCTGCCTCTGCCTCGTTGGTCTAGCGGTTAGCATAGTCGACTGCGGATCACGAGGTCCTGGGTTCAATTCCCGGTCGGGCATAAAATTGTTAGGTATTGGGTTTTTCAATTGAGAAATTCTCAGTGCCAGCCCGGAGTTGGAAGTTGGCGGTGTTACACCCCCGTGCCTCGGAGAGCACGTTAAGCCGTCGGTCCCGGTTGTTATTATCACTAACATGATAATAGTCGTTAAAGCCCGCCAACCCGCATTGGAGCAGCGTGGTGGGTCTAAGCTCTAATTCCCTCTCTCCTATGAGAGTGGAGGCCTGTGCCCAGCAGTGGGACGTTAATAGGCTGTAGTGGTAGTGGTACTATAGCTAAAACTAGGTGCTAGGTGCGGGATGCAACATATTTCGTTAAAATCGGTTATCAGATTTGCCGTTGCATAGCAGACAGACACACTTGCGCATTTATAATATTATATTAGTAAGGATGACATTGTTTGTGTATTCAACAATAAGTTGGAGTGGAAGTCGATCCCTTGAGTAGTCTTTTTAAAAAGCGATGAATTATTCCAAATCGGTAACCCACCGTCACGGACGCCGAATAAGCCAGAAGTTCTCGGTGCCATTTCAGTTAATAATTACTCCGGAAGCCCGTAATGCGTCGGCACTTAATATAAATCATCCACTTAACACTTTTTTTATAACTTCTAAACACCCAAAACCACGACAATGTCGTCTAAATATATACCAGGCGGGCATAAAAAGTGAATGGTGGTTTATTTTTGTACGGGGATGAGAAAGTATGTGCCGCGTCGTGAGCTACGGGCGACGTCTCAGCCGTGGACGTGCACCGTCCATCATACATATTCGCATCCTGTTTTAACACATCTGTTGAAATAGCTCGATCTCCTTCTAACAAGTCACTCGTGAACCGCTGTAGAGCCGAAGCAAACAAGATACTTTTTGGTGTCTGCGATTTTCCAACTTGATTGTCTAAGCGACCGTTTGCGTCCAATCATAGAGTCAAAATTCAAAGTCAGATGAACCGACGCAACCAAATCCATAATATCCTATTCCTTAATCCATATCCATCCTAATAATATAAAGTGTGTCTGTCTGTCTATCCGTCTGTCTGTCTGCTACGCTTTCACGACCCATCTGTTCAACCGATTTGGATGAAATTTGGTACAGGGATATATTGTATTCCGGGGAAGGACAAAGGCTACTTTTTATCCCGGAAAATTAGAGTTCCTGCGTGAACAAAAAGAACTCAATCCACGCGGACAAAGTTGCGGGCATCAGCTAGTAATATTAAAAATGTGACTGTCTGTCTGTCTGTTACGCTGTTCCGGCCTATCGTTTCAACCAATTTTAACGAAATTTGGTAAGAAGTTCTACCTCTGTACCAAATTTCGTTAAAATTGGCAGGGTAGGACATTATGCTATATTTTTACTACAGTCGTAGTGGCATTGACCTGTGCCCAGCAGTGGAACGTTAATGTGCTTACAGCTTACAGCCCATTAACGTTCCACTGCTGGGCACAGGCCTCCACTCTCATAGAAGAGAGGAAATTAGAGCTTAGACCCACCATGCGGATTGGCGGGAATACTTTTCGATAATGGTGTAAAAAAAATGTATAAAATAGAACAGATTGATTCACACCTGAGTTTCGAACTAAAAAAATTGATCAACGTTGGTATTCATGTGTGCAATGACCCTAAACAAAATAGCGATGAAATTTTAAAAAGATGTACTTTTTGAAATTCGAACCTCACGCTTTTAGCGACGAGCCGGTGTTTTGTTCCCTTTTGTCTCGACTTGAAAAATCGTCCTTCCGATAAAAAGCCGTAGCCGGCCGCGATAGTGGGTTTATTTTTAAGTCATACCTACCTACTAGCTTATCGTTTTCCTGTGGCTTTGCTTGCATGGAATGTTTGCCCTGTGTTTAGCTGTGATAGCCTATTGGTTAAGTTTGGCCTCCTGTTCGCTTGGTCGGGGGTTCGATCCTCGGGCACGCACATCCAACTTTTTTAAATTATGTGCAATAAATAGGGATTTCTTACTGATTATATTTAAACAGAGGGTCTTCCATAAGACCTAAAATTCACATCCTCGGTCTGATTTAAGTTTGTTAAGTAACTATCACAACTATGTATTTCATACAAATTTCCATTCGGTTGTTATTTAGTTTTTCACACTAAAACCTTTGATATACCTACAGACGCAACTCCATCACTTTTATTATATTAAAGAATCGCCTAAAACGTTTTTTTGCATCGATATTGAGAAATGTCGTCGGTTACGTCACGGTCGATCCGCGTATTTTTTTTTATTCCGAAATAAAAATACACAGAAATGCTCTTTAGCCGTCGCCGGTTATCGCGCGGGAAACAGTAAAAAAGTTTGCGGACGGGCTCCGATGCGTTATCTACGTTCTGTATTCAAATTGTTGATGGAAATTAAAAATAAGTTTTAGGCAGCCGTGTAAAGGTGTCCTTACACTGAAGCTAAGACGAGCGGAACCGAGTGACGGGAATACTATTAGCATTTCTCTGTCCACCATTTTACATAGTGAATGAATGAATAGAACTTTATTTAATATCATACAAAGTTAACTATTAGTTAATTACACATACATAAAATCTTTTGCCCTGACTGACGGGTCTATCAACGCACAGCCTAAACCGCTGGGGTTAGAAATTTGAAATTTTGTCAGTAATTATTAAAGTATTAGTATCTTAAGGTTATTATTGTGATGTAGACGCTCATTAACGAAGGATCTTTCAAAATTCCACCTGAGGGTGAAATATGGGGTGAAAGTTGGTATGAAAGTCCTTCATCTATCAAGTTATATCCATGGAACTTAACAATTGGGTTTTCGGTTGAATATGAAAAAGTACGCGTTTCATAACTATTAAAAATTCCACCTAAGAGTCGCGGGCATCAGCTAGTAATAAATATATTGTAAATATATTTTTTTTTTAAAAGAGCAACCACCGATTTTCTTGCTGGTTGTTCTCGTTAGGAATGGATTCCGAACCAGTGGTAGATTCATTCGACTATTCGTATTCAATAAGCACTTGTAAAAAGTCTATTTGAATAAAAAGCTTTTGAATATTGAATTTTGTTTTGAATTTATGCACAAGGTGCTCGTATCAGTAGACGTGGTAAAGCAATCTAATAAAAACGCCGTAGTATTTTATATAAAAACTAATAAATTGTATACCCTGCTACCGATTACATAATTACCAACATTATCTTGATACAGCCTTAAGTTAAGTTACGAGTATTTTCAACATGTTGGTTTTCAAATTGTTAATGTTGTCGTAGTACTGGTATTTAAATACATTTACTTTTTACTACTTTACACACTTTTTTTGCAGGATATTTTTTTTTACTAAATAAAGAATGAGTCGCCCAGCCTCTTTTAACTAACTTATGCATTACTTATTCCTATATTAAATGTTTGAGTTCAAAAACCGTTTTTGAGTAATTAAGGAAATTGACATTCATACCTAAGGGTACCAGCTCGGGCGCTTGACCCTCTTTTTCCGCCATTACAAGTTAGCCCTTGTTGACTGCAATCGAACCCAATGGTAGGTGATGATGCAGTCTAAGATAGTAGCGGGCTAACCTGTTAGGGGTATGGCAATTAGATTATGGCAACCCATATCTCTAATTGGTTTCTATACGGCATCGTACCGGAACGCTAAATCACTTGGATGTACGTCTTTGCTGCTATAGGGTGGCAACTAGCCACTGCCGTAGCCTCCCTCCAGGCCAGACCAGAGAAAATTCAGAAATTAAAATTTCCGGATTCACGTTAAGACACCAGCGCTCAACACTGCGTCAGGGAGGCTAAAAAATACACAAATAAATTTCCTTTACGAATTCAAAAATGGTTATTGAATACATAACATTTTTTACAACGGAAACCTTAGTAAAGGTACCGACCCCATAATAATATGTTATAATATCAATAACATAATCCCCGTTTTGTAGTAACACAATAGTCGATGTTATTATTTGCCGTAATAATACGCAAACTGATCCGTTTTCACTAAAAATTCAATGCTTTGTGTCGGATGATCTGCCTAAAGGTGGGGCCGCAGTTGAAGCGAATTATTCATGTGTTTATGATATTTACAGTTTTTTTTTTAATTTCTTATATAATAAATGCGAAAGTGTATCTCTCTGACTGTCTATTTGTCTGCCGGTATGTGTGTCTATTATCACGATAGGTTGGTAGGTAGAGATAGGTAGGTAGAGATAGGTTGCATTGCATCCAGGGGACGGACATAGTTATGATCTCAGAAAATCAAAGTCCCCACGGGATTTTTCAAAAACCTAAATCCACAACTGAAACAAAGTCGCGTGCATCATCTAGTTGTAATAAATCTAATACCTTGCTATTATTTTTTAATAACAAAAGTTAAGTTATAGAAAATAATACAAAACTTCCTTTTACTTTTCTTTTGCTGTAAAAATAAATAGATTAGCTAACTATTTTGATTTTTGATTTGAATATAGCTTATAATTAGTTAATCACCTGTTAACGTAGATGAAGTTCTGTACTTAATTAGTTCTTTACATAAATTTTCTTATATGTATATTTTATAGTAGGTATATTGAATAATAATATTGAATGGACATCCGTGTACGTTTGACGTGTATTCCCACGACTACATAGTATTTTCGGCTTTAGAGCGTGCATTCTTTGATGTAAATAAGTTTCTTTATCTTCAAACCGCCTCGCCTCGCGATACTCTATCGTTAACGTCGGTTCGGATTACTCGCTTGGTTGGACGCTCGCCTCGCTCGAGTTGTCTGCATTGAATTATATTAACTAAATATAAACCCCTCGTGTTTTGATGTAGTTCAAGTACATGATACGCTGTCGTCCTACATTTCGTCGTGTATACGCCTCTTTCTATTTTTGTTTACTATTAATATTTTGTCTATGTTATTCGTGTCGCATTTTCTAAGCGATAATGTTATTTCGTTTGATACATATGTTTCTTATTTTTTATGATAAGTTTTTTACTTTACTTTAAAATTTTTAATTCAACAACTACTCGTAATATTTATTAAAAGAAATCCATAACTAATAATTAAAATATTAATTATTGTTTTTTTTTTAATTTTACAGGATAACAGGTACCTAGTTGCTAAAATTAGCTATTTTTGATTATATTAGGTATAATAGATTGTATTTTATGATATTTAATTGAGTGGCAAACAATCTAAAAAGTTGATTAAATTAACCCTTCCGTTTGAAATACAAGCATAACATTTTAGTATAATTTTATGCTACTTATCATTTTAAGTTTTTTTTTTATTTTGTAATCTCAACTCTCGCTAGTACTGCGACCGCAACTTTACGCACGTCATTTAGCATTAGCCGCTCGGACGGGCGCGGTTTTCGCTCGAGTTATTATTATAATTTTAAAAAAATGGCAGTCATAGTGCACGAGTATATATCCGGTCATAGGGACTGCCGATAGAAGTGAAAACTAAATCCATTCAATTTTACTTCACATAAACATTTGAGTTTCTCACTGGGAAATGTAGAAAAAGGTATTAGGTATATATTAGCAACAACTTCAGTCAATCATGCACCTTAGGACTAACACATAAAGCTACATTACGATTGGAAAATATTAATTTTTAGGACGTTCTGTCATCAGAGAAAACGTAGGAATAACCTTTCAATCCAAAATAAAAAGTCATTTTTAAAATATGTCCAAAAATATTCATTATAAAATAAACCTTAAAACTAAAGGATTAAAGTTTAATTTCGAATGTAGTATATTTATTTATGTAAATATAATATATTACTATATTATGTATTGTGGATTCGCGTGAGCATGTCGGTCACACGAATCCACAATTTTACCCCCTACCAAAAAGTGCTCAACGCGGCTAAAGAAGTTTTCTGTTTGTTTGTTTGTTTTTTAAAAAAGACTATTTAATTCGCGAGATCATACAAAATCTATACTGAACGCTTTGTCTTACATCGTGATCTTTGACGACCTCCGTGGGGCACTGTGTAGCGCTGTTGCCTTAACGTGCGGAGGTCCTGGGTTCGTTCCCCGGCAGGGTCAATTTGGGAATTTATAATTTCTGAATTTTCCCTGGGCTGGTCCGGTGGGAGGCTTCGGCCGTGGCTAGTTACCACCCTACCGGCAAAGACGTGCCGCCAAGCGATTTAGCGTTCCGGTACGATGCCGTGTAGAAAACGAAGGGGTATGGGTTTAATATAACTTTGAAAACACGTACTTTTATAACTACAGTTTTCATGCCTTTAAAATATTATTGAAAAATCCACACTTAATATTATAAAAGCAAAAGTGTGTCTGTCTGTCTATCCGTCTGCTACGCTTTCACCGCACATCTAATCAACCAATTTTGATGAAATTTGTTATAGCAATAGGTTGCATCCCGGAGAAGGACATAGGCTACTTTTTATCCCGGAAAATCAAAGAGTTCCCGCAGGATTAAAAAAAACTTATTCCACGCGGGCGAAGTCGCGGGCTGAAATCTTGTTAATAATTTTCTCCTAAATGCTATTACAACCACATAGGTACTTTTAAAATATAACAAAAAAAATTGATATACAAGGTACCTAACTTTGCTCTGTAGCCTCGAAATATAGTCCTAGAATACATTGAATGTCTAGACAGGCTAATGTATTCTAGTATTTGGAATACAACAACTGAGCTAAAACAGGTCACCGCTTCATAGGATCTAGACTTTTTGCGATGCGCTCCAATGACGTCAAGTGACCTAATTTAATCACTTTCAAAAACTATCTTTATTTTTGTAAAGAAGTTGATTTTATGGGCATCATCTAGGCAAAGTGCAAATATTGGGTAGAAAAACCTAGAGATCCATAAAAATTGTAATATTATAGTATGGACCAGAATTATATGTTTGCTGGTATCCATACTCTAAAGAAAGCCCGCGATATTCACCACACCACACAAACCCTCGAGAATACCCTCAACGTATACGTTTCACTCCGACGGAGCATCTTCAGGACATGTTGACTCTACAATGCACGATTTTAAAGGTTGTTTTCGATGGTTTGTGTGGTGTGGTGAATATCGCGGGCAGCAAGTTCAAGATACGCACTGTACCACATAGATTTGCCTTCTGTGGCAGCTGATTATAGCGAATTAAACTTTTAGTTTTTTCATTCTCTGTAAGTCCGTTTGTTTGTCCGTATGTGTGTTAGCTTTCCACGGCCTATCCGTTTAATCAATTTTGTCAAAATTTGGTGCGACGGACATACTCATACTAATTTTTATCCCGGAAACCAAGGATTAACCAAGGAGACCAAGGATTTAAAAAAATCTCGAATCTATAGTGTTCAAATATAAGTACCTACACGATATTTATGGATTCTGAAATATGAATATAAGGTTTGTCGGAGAAAATATGAAGGTCTTATGAATATGTTTTTGTTTAGGTTCCTATATTATGTAATTTATTTTAGCTCTGGTCTGGTCTTCGGCTGTGGCTATTTACCAGGCAAACGCGTACCACCTACCATCTTAAACTGCATCATCATTTACCATCAGGGGATATCGCAGTCAAGGGCTAACTTGTAGTGGAATTTTTAAAAAGTCTTAGTTTTGGCAAAATTTCGTGCAGCGAGCCTGTTTCCCCCTCTATAGCTTAGGCTATTTCTAAGTCGGAAAACTAAACAGTTCCAACGAGATTTCATAAAATCTAAATACACTCAAATGAAGTCACAGGCATCGACTAGTGTTCATTAAATATACTAAAGTTTTGAGTTGTTTTTGATTCCCGCGGGAACACTTGTGTTTTCCGGGATAAAAAGTAGCATATGTCCTTTCCCGGGATGCAATCTATTCCTGTACTAAATTTCATCTTTCATCAAAATCGGTTGAACAGATGGGCCGTGAAAGCGTAGCAGACAGATAGACAGACACTTTCACATTTATAACATTAGTATGGATATATATTATGGAAATGGATATTACACTTATAGCCTCATTGCCCATTGTCCAATAGCAATAGTGATTGCGGTTCGCAGGTTCGCATCCGATCGTATGCTAATCCCAATAATCGAATAAAGATCGCTTCTCGGATGCTGTATTGAATAATTCATATAGCAAATTGTAATATTATACAAATTACATCGGATTCGACGCTCTGGGGGCTTACTATCGTCGCTTGAAGCAGTATTATTTTAATATTGTTGACTCACTTGTTTCAGCATTAAAATGCTTATTTTTAGGGACGCCAAGGTACGTCATATTTTAAAACGTCAGTGAAGTAATACTTATTAAGCACTGCTTTAGGCGATGGTAGTATACCCTGTGAAGACGTTCCTCTTTAGGTGTGTAGAAATTGTTGTACCATGAATTTAGATTGAAATCAGTTCTTGCTTAATTAAATCCATAGTGTTGCTCTCCTTTTCTTCATATCGACGGCTTGAAAAGGCGGAAAAGGATGGCAACACCATAAGACATTCTGTATTTTCTGCAGCCGAACCACATATACCATAGACCTTACTGTTAAGTACCTTTTTACGGCTACATACCTATAGGTTTTATTTCGAAAAATCAATGAATGCCTACGAATTTTTAAATCCTAAGGTCACAACAAAATGGTGTCACCTTGGCAGAGAATAATTTGCCAACATTAAAAGCCTAAGGTCATTTTACTTGTCATAGTTATGTTGTGGATATCAGCTCTGTCTTACTATAGAGAGGACACTCCTGACTCGCTCACTCAATCACTCACTGACTCCATTCAGCACAGTCCAAAAAACTACTTAAGTATTTACTTTATATGTATACCTATTGAGTAGCCTAAGCATAAATCTTTATACTTTCGTCAAGTAATTAGGTAGGTATACCTCGGTAAAATATCTCAAACAATAATTTCAAACGTCAAGAAGATTATTTATTTGCTGTAGATGATATTTTGATGCTTTTCTTGTGAGTAGAAAATATGATATTCTGTATGTAATCACTAAAAACGAACTGAGCAACGAGAGATACGCGCCGAATTGAGCACCTCCTGCTTTTTTTGGAAGTCGGTTTCTCTGAACTCCTGATTTTTTTTTATTTATTTTTTTCACTATACAAGTTAGCCCTTGACTAGCCCGATAGTAAGTGATGATGCACTCTAAGATGGTAGCGGGCTAACTTGTTAGGGGCATGGAAGTTACAAATCGATTTCTACACGGCATCATACCGGAACGCTAATTCGTTTGGCGGCAGGTGTTTGCCGTTTTAAATTCAGAAATTATAGTCTCAAAATGACCCTACCGGGGATCAAACCCGAGATCTCCGCACGTTAAGACAACAGCGCTCAACACTGCGCCAAGGATGTCAACTAGTTATATAAACAAAGCATACAGTCACGTTTACTATCACACGTATGGTAACGGGATATGATTTTGGAAAAGTTTTGGAATATGAGTGCGGTGGCGCCACCGGTCTCAGTGCAACGACGCATACTAATGTGTCTACAATTATTATGGTCATAATGGGCGATATTGTTTGAATATTTGATTAGATGTGACGGCTACTGGGTTTTGGACTCCATGACAAAAAAAAAATTTTGTTATGCCGACCTAGCACGAACATTTTGCTTCGATAGGGAAGCAAAATATTCGTGCTAGGTCTATCTATATAGAAACTTAATATAACCTACCTAGTATCTACACATAGGGTCTTATTGATCTTGACTCTTAACGTTTTTTACGAAGGATAGGTACCACCTATTTTCGAGAAGAAAATCCGATCTCGATTTTTGAGTTGTTGCTTAATTTTTAAGCAAAAAATCTTAAGTGGTCATGAAACTTTTGTTTTATTTTTAATTCTCTTAAAAGTTACAATTATAATTTAGCCTGCTTTAATTATTCTATTGCAGCTTAACTTAATTAGGTAATATACAGTGTTAACAATAAAATTATTATCAGACAACGCTACTTCGTCTGCGTGTATTAAGGTTTTAGATTCCCGCAGGAACTCTTTAATTTTCCGGAATGAAAAGTAGCCGATGTCCTTTCGTGAGATGCAAATACTTACCAAATTTCACCAAAATCGATTCAAAAGATAATTCTTTAATTCTATTCTAATAATTCTTGTCATAATAACTGGTACCGACGCGGCTTAGCGCGCCCTTTAAAGCTCGGAAACTTTATTATTTGTTAAACACTGCAGTCCAATATTTAAAAAAAATATATATACCTACCATCCATGTCTTTTTTATCCCATCCCACATTTTGAGGATGTTGTGACGTGGGTCCCCCGCCCCGTTTCGCCTCCTCATTAAGAGGATAATTTGTGTACTATTCAATTCCTCAAGCGCCCGTCCGCCCAGCCTATTATGTTTATTATTTATTTGTATGGATGATATATCGAAGGCTCTTTTAGTGTTAACTTTAAATGGATGATTGTAGCTTCTGTCGTGTTTGAGTTGCTCGTTTGGATGTAACGTTAATTGCATAACTAAAACAGGTTAAATAGTGCCAAGGTTTCGCTTTAAAAGCAAAGAATCTCATACAACAAGGAGTACCTGAACCTGGAATTTTGCACCAACGATCCCTTTTCAGTGCACTAGATGATGATTATTGATTCCCACGGAAACTCTAATTTTCCGGTATAAATTAATGTAGAATAAGTGTTAATTCAGGGTACAAGCAATTGAAATTCCTTTCAGCTGAATCGGTTCAGTCATTGTGGCGTGAAGGATTAACAAACATCCAAACTTTCACATTATAACATAAGAAGGATTCAGACAAGGAATAAGGCCCGTTCTTTTTATATTCGCTTCAAATCAATTTCATTATCTCATTGCTATATTTTTTTAATACCGTGACTGTATCAAAGTGCATTTTAAAGACAGATCAAAATAAATAACGTCATAGCAGTTTTATCAATAATAGTATCAAAGCTACTAACAATAAGTTTAACATTATGTTTATTTCTTACTTAACCAATCAAAGCTCCATCCATACCTATCTTAAACGCTCCCTTATCTAAAATAACCTTAACCGGCTGTTAATTTTCAACAAACTGGCTTCATTCAGATAACATTTAACTGTGGAAAACCATAAAATTACATACTAGTAACCTATTAAGTTCAAGAGATGCGGTTGACGACGTATTTCGAGATAAGTCCACAGTTCCTACGTGTTCACTCGTGGACGTGTGTTTTATTTTATTGGCCACTTTTATCGGTGATTCGATTATTGTTATTAGTAGACTCTTTAATCCAGTTTTTCGTGAGGTTTATTATAGGAATACTAGACGATGCCCGCGACTTTGTCCGCATGGATGAGTTTTTTTTTGGTTCCCGTGGGAATTAAAAGTAGTCCATTTTCACCCACATATAAATAATACATAACTATTTTCTATGACATACTGTCACCGTTAAGTTTTCAAAATCGTCTTAATGTAGCTATAGCCACACCAACTTATCTGGCCCGGTCGGCAAATTATTGTGCCTGTTTAGTTTTTAATGTTTTTATTTTTTTATAAAATATACTAGTGCTATCACCGGGTCAGATGTGGGATTTTATTCTATGACTATATATATTATGTAGCGTTCAATAGTTATAACAATCTTCGAGTAGGTAGAATGCACTTTCTTGGCGATTCGCCTCAATATATTATTCCATACAAAATAACTGTCGCCCTACCGTAATATCCTTGCTCCGTGTTTGTTTAAACTTGAAACGTAATGAAAATATCTCGGTCCTATATAACGTTTTTACACCAATTGCCCATAAATTTTAGGACAAAAGCTAAAAACAAGGCGTGTAGGCGGCGGTGCCCGGCGGAATGGTCGCCACGGTACGGAGGGCCACACAGCTTTGTACTTCTAGAACTACAGCGTTGAGTCACACGAGTAAAGATCCTTATACTCTGTGATTGAGTTCAAAATTTGATTATTCTCAGACCAAGGCGCGTTTGGAACCCACGTAGTTTTAAGATACCGTCGTTAATTATCACTATAATTGTATACTTGGCGTTCAGAAAGTGTACCGTGTAGTAAAAATTTTGGAAAAACATACTTTGCATTTGAATATCTTCATTAGGTCCAACTTTTGTTTTAGTATAAGTTGTGATTTTGTACTAGTTTTGTTTCACTGAAATCTCGAATGATCTCTCACCTGCATCTCTTACTAAAGTTATCACAACTTTGTATACCTAACCTTCAGTCTAAGAGGGTAGTGGGCTAATCTGTTAGGGGTGTGGCAGTTGTATTAAATCCACACCCCATTCGGTTTCAACACAGCATCATACTGAAACGCTAGATCACTTGACGGCACGTCTTTGCCAGTAGGATGGTAATAAACCACGGCCTGATGCCCCGATTTCACTAACAACGCTATGCAAAGGACCCAAAGGTGACATTTACAATGACTGTCACCAAATAGGCCTAGGTGTTCCCTAAAATTTA
The DNA here is from genome assembly GCA_923060345.2 of Erebia aethiops. Classification (NCBI taxonomy): domain Eukaryota; kingdom Metazoa; phylum Arthropoda; class Insecta; order Lepidoptera; family Nymphalidae; genus Erebia; species Erebia aethiops. The sequence continues at coordinate 13,336,741 of OV281081.1, read as the reverse complement.
GGCACTGAATTGGCCTAGGTGTCCCCTAAGGCAATGTTGTTTAAAACACTGAACAGAATTTAGACCTAACTCATTAGTAAATCTGACATTTTGCACAGACAAAAAACTTTATTTAAAGGTTAGCAAAACCCTTTACGCCCAGCGTACAGTTTATGCGGACGCGTTTAATTGTATCGCGTATTTGGTCCGCTTACTTCATTTCAATGTCCTTTTTATTTTTTCGTCGATTTTCGAAAATCGCTCCGAGGTCCTTGAATCAGGTCGTCGTTGCGCCTATACAGCGTGGGTCTCACTACAATTTACGTGGAATTCAATTAAACTTTCCGGTCCTTATTGATGCCACCGAAATCGCACCGGCTGAGCAGATTTTGATCAAATCAAAGTTAATTTCCTCGTCACGTTGCGTAATCGATACCAATATTATATTAATGAATCAATATTTATTTATTCAATTTAGGTACACTTTTTGTCGTCCGAAACTCATTAAACATGATAGTGATAACCAATTACGATATCTTAAAACTAAAGTTACGGTTTGTCCGTCAAGCACGCCGTAACGGAGCAACGGATCGACGTGATTTTTGGCATGGGTATAGTTGAGGACCTGGAGAGTGACATAGGCTACTTTTTATCCCGGAAAATTCAGGAGGAACCAAAAAACCTCAAACGAATGTTTGTTTCTCAATCACGCTAGAACGTCTGAACTGATCTGGATGAAATTTGGCATAGAGGTGGATTATAGTCAGGAATAACACATAGACTACTTTTTAAACGAATGAAATACGCAATCCTTACTGTATAAGATAATATTGTAAACGCGAAAGTTTGTTTGTATGGATGTATGGATGTTTGTTACTCTTTCACGCCAGAACGGCTGAACGGATCTGGATAAAATTTGGCACAGGAATAGATTATAGTCTGGAATAACAGATAGGCTAATTTTTACCCCGGAATATTAAAAAGCAAAAAACCTGAAACGAATGTTTGTTTCTCAATCACACTAGAACGTCTGAACTGATCTGGATGAAATTTGGCACTGGAATAACACATTTTATCTCGGAAAATTAAGAAGTCGCGGGCATCAGCTAGTCTATATATATAAAAATGAAACCCGTTTTCCTTGGTCACGGCATCACGCGTGAATGGCTGGACCGATCACTAATTCTTTTTTTGTTGTATTTGTTATTATTAGGAGAAGATTCTTACGGAAAAAAATATTAAGAAAATCTCTCAGAAATATTGAAAAATATACATTTAATTTTGCATACTAAGGCGGTACGAAGTTCGCCGGGTCAGCTAGTATTAGTATAAATACCAACAGACAAACTATAACAAGTTTGTATAAGTATATAGAGATTATAATGAGAAAGGCGATTAATTCAAATGTATTTTATAGCTCATGTAGCCGCATGAACTCAGGCTGCGGACTGGAGCCTTATGAAATATGATCCGGTAACGTGATACCTACGAGTACGCGTTACGAGATAGGCTCTGCGTTTATAAATAAATTCTCGTTTATACATTAACTAGTTGATGCCCGCGACTTTGTTAGCGTGGATTAAGTTTTTTTTTAAATTCCTTCGACAACTCCTTAATTTTCCGCGATAAAAAGTTCATGTAAATTGGTTGAAAAGATGGGCCGTTATAGCGTAGCAGACAGACAGACCAGCGGCGTGCAGTTCATAGAGGTATTAAAGCACTGCTGACCCATTTGAAAATACGTTACTGCTAATTTTTTATCAAAACAGCTAGTAAATAGGTATTCTGACTAACTAATGCCGACCCTAGCTTCAAAACTTGTGCACGTCACTGAGACAGACGAACGGACAGACAGACACACTTTTTACAAGATTAGTATGCATACCTACCTATTCTATGCTTTTGGAATTATCTCCGGTGTATGAGTGAACTAGGTATGTATTTAACCTGCCATCTAAAAGCTTTATTTATACAAAACGAGCTTTTCTGCTAATTCGTGTCGTTAGGATTTCTCAAAATCTAGGTTTTGACGACTCAAACTATAGTCAAATCAAACAAACTAATCTTAATCGTACCTATTCTTGTATCATACGTGACGAATCACTAAAAGTTAAAACATAAGGATGGATGAAATTTGGATCTAAATTGGCAAAAACCTTATAAAATAATATTGAAAATTTTACTCAGGAATAGGCCTACGCGGTTGGTTCGGTCCATTTGTTTCTGTAGTGGTGCTAATTTTATTCTCAAATCTATACTAAAGACAACAGATTGGATACGTGAATGAATGAATGAATTTCACTATTATCATTTATCACAGTAGTATATTCACTTGACGGTTTTCAAAAGCACGTATTGTTTATTTCAATGCAAAATATTTGAATTTGAATTTTATCATGATTTTAATAATTATTTCAAGGGGTTCTACAAACTATTTTACGACTTACTTTAAATTATACCTATAAACAGTGGCGTGCAGTTCATAGAGGCGTAAAAGTACTGCTTACCCAAATGGGCTCATTTTTCACCAAAATAGCTAGTAAATAGTTATTCTGAATACCTAATGCCTACCCTAGCTTCTAAACTTGTGCACGCCACTGCCTATAAATATCTATAAATACCTATAAATTATCTATAAATACCGATAAATATTATATAAATATATTATCTAGTTTTGAAAATGTTTTTAAATGGTTTTATTGAATTAAACGAGAATACCTAGTTAATTACTTAGTAAAAGATTGATTATACTGAATAAATTCATTTTGTGCATAAGTATGTATTTTGCAAAAGTTTGATTGAAGTAGAATGAAAAGAATAGCATATAGGTTTCAAATTGTTTATTATTATAATAATATTTAGATTATACACCTACTTTAAAAGTTTCAGTCAAATAAATACACGAACTTTCGCTTAGTTTTTTTTTTCATCATCAAAATAAATATCACTAAAATTGTACAACAATTACATAAGTAAGCTATTTACATTATATCACAAATAATATGAAAGGACCTGGTGTATGTTAGTACATATCACGTCTACTTACAGTCAGTCCGATCCATATGGAATATTCGGCGCGAACTATGATTGCGAAAAAAGTCCTACCGCGCACGCTTTTTTTTTTATAAACGCACATTATCTAATCCAATTAAACGACTAATAATATGACTTGAGGATTAACTTAGCGTTACACCACTTCACTCACTTCACTACTAAAGTTCACAGCTTTTCAAAAGCTCGCGAATTTGTGAGCATTTCTCTGGTCAACCGCCACACTTGCTTTGCAGCGTTCTCCATAGCGGTTGGAGACTTGCCTTTGAACAAATCCACGTGGGGAAGGAAGTAGTGCGGACACCTGCGGCACTGGAGCGAAGAGATCAGCTGGAGGAAGATTCCATTTATCCTGTCTCCTATAGCACCCTCGTCCCACTCGTGTTCTCGAGGATGCTTCTCACACTCGTACAGTAACAGCGTCTTCATGTGATAACAAGTCACCGGATTCCCTGGCAGGTCTAAATGTCTGTCTCTAATCGTTTTCAGAATGCTCAGGCACTTTTTTCGGCACCCACCTTGTAAAAGACGATTTTCCGCTTCAAAGAAACTTAGCACCCACGCGTCTCCCTCCATAGCAGAGTTCTTCCCTTGGAGCGTTAAACATTCCTTTGAAAGCAAGTCGAAACCTTCAGTTTTCACTTCAGCCACTATATTTGGATGCGGCCAGGGTATTGTGGGTAAAGGCCAATGCGCGGCCGACCTGGGCCACAAGCCAGCGCATTTGAAGGCCGGTGTAATTTGCACAATGTAACGTTCTCGGATACGCAATTTCACTTCCGTAGTTTCGGCGATCATCTTCACACAGTCACGGTACGAGCACTTGTCACAAGCTTGGGCGACTAACGTTTGAAACCGAGACCTTATTTTTCTCGCCGACAAATATCCCGACGCCGTGATGAATTCCACCCACAGTGACATAGATCTCTTCCTGCCGTCGCTGAGTTTCAGCACGGCGCACCCTGGCAAAGATCCGTCGTCGACAAAGTTAAGTACACCCATTTGGTTCAAATAGATGATGATTTCGAACTCATGCGGCGACACAACTTCCAAACCATCGAACCGTCCATTGTAATCCGTTAAGGAGGATATGAACCTCGGTTCTTGGAGTTCCACTTCTTTGAGCACATCCTGAACGATCCTGCAGACTTCGTGGATGGTTTTGGCGATTTGCGCCTTCCTGTTGGCGACTCGTTCGTTGTAGTACTTGTTCATCTGGTACACCAGTTTGGATTGGGCCGCCATCATCTCAGGGGGCACGAGCATGGTGGCTGTGCGCCTTCACGTTCGCATGGTCTTGCGGCGTGCACGCAAGCGCACGGGACGCTGACGTTTTGAGACTGAGCCTTTGCGTGCTACCGTGTGTTATTGGTGTACGCCCATGGGGAAGGAAGCTTGTGTAGCGAATGGATGGAGGGTTTAGTTTCTCGCTCGCACTTGTTTCTTTACTCTTTTGTGGGAACGGGGCAGCGATATTTGTGTACATCTGTGTATACTCCGTTGGCAACGGTATTGATCGTCCGTAGGCCCCGCCTCACGGAGACTCTCTGTAGGTATTCTATGCGAAGTGAGGTGAAGTAATTACATGATCGGTTTAGAACGATCCTCGTTAATTCGGTAGCCCAACGAGCTAAAGCTATTAATTGCAACATCTTCGTCGTGTTTTTTTCTCTCCCATGTTTTTTTAATTATGACGGCTAATTTAATTCGACGCTGTTATAAGTTTTGATATCGGATGGTTTGTTGTGGGTAATTTGTAGTTTAATTATCTGTTTTTAGACGTGGCTGACACGCCCGCCCGCCGGCATGGGAATGCTGTATTTTCGTGTACGTTTTGATAGAGCAGAATATTTCATTACAAATTATCTAACTACTTATGGGAGTATAATTTTTAAAGAAAATAGTTAAGTAGTTAGATACCAGTTAGGTAACTTAGGTATTTTCTGTAAAAATTATACTAGGTATAACCTAGGTATATTGTATGACCTAAGTATGAAGTTTTAGTAAAATTATTACAACTTTTGTGAAATTTTTAATTTTTTTGATAGGTTACTAAAACGAAACATAGGTACTTATATGAAGTAGATAATTAATATTAGAGATTTTTTTATTAGAGCAAAAACATGCAAAATGTAAAGTTCCATCATTTGCATATTCTAAAATATAGTTATTAGGCTCGGGCTGGCTTAGTAGGCTCAGTTTTAAAAATTCTGTAACTTTTTAATTTATTTTTGTAATTTGAAGTCGATGGCATAATATGTAGGTACTTACCAAATGGAACAAGCCGGTCTGACATACGGACATACTTCCTTAAGAGGCCTGTTCGCGCCGCTTGCAACTTCTATTCGAACCGCAAATATAAATTTGCCGGTATATTGCTATCTCTATTTCACTGATGACACATGATCGCGTTCAAGCGAGATAGCAATATGAGCTTACAGAATTTGTTATACATTTAGTCTTGTTCCGTGAATACCAAAAATGATGAATGAAAACTTATCGTGCTTTTTACTTCGTTTTGTTATTCTGTAACTTGACAATATAGGCTATGCTGCTGACCAATTAATACGTAAGATATCGTTGGTTTTAATATGAAACAAATAAGAGGGAAACATGTCCATCTTGTCGTAAAAATATGCAAAACGCAATTCATTTACATTTCATTTTAGGAAAGTATTTTAAAAACATATAAATCCAGGGGACTAGATAAATACAATTTGAATCCAAATAAACTCTCATTTTGGTGGAAATGTTCTCGAATTATTAATTATTTTGGTATTACGTTTGTATGGGCAATTCATTCTCCGCTGGCACCTTAACCCGCACCATAAGAGCTCCTGTAGTTTTACAATTTTTGGCACGGAACCATAAAAATGAGCCCAATCTTCTTTATTAAACTATTGAGGACTTAACTAAAAAGTAACTTCTAATTTCCTTTTTATGTAAAGTGACTTATAAGTTACTTTGTATGTAAAGTGACTTATAAGTTACTTTTTATGACGTCCGATCTTATCAGCGTGTGCCACGGTCGGTGGAACAGCAAAAGCATGGTGGAGACGTATGTATCCACCGTGACGTGATATGATAAGTCAAATGTTACAACTTGTGTGACAGCAGCTTTATTAACAAAGCTTTTATAGTGCGACAAACTTATCTGACCCGGTGACAGCGTCGCTACTATCTATGAAAAATAAAATAAAAACAAAAACTAAACAGGCATAAAATTAGTTACAATTTTGGCCACCTGTCAGATAATTTTGTGGCACTATATCTATAGGGTGTTATATGAAAACCAATCTACCTACTTCACGTTTTGGTACTAGATGGATTTGAAAGACGCTTCCAGAAAAGCTGTTACGAGTACGACATAATATTAGCTGATGTCCACGTCTTAGTTCGCATTAGATTTTTAATTCCCACGGGCACTCTTTAATTTTCCGTGATAAAAATAGCCTATGTCACTCTCCAGGTCCTCAACTACAACCATGCAAAAAATCCCCTCGATCCGTTGCTCTGTTGCGGCGTAATTGTAGGACAAACCAACAAACAAACACACTTTCCCATTCATAATAATATTAGTTTGATAATTAAGTTACAACTAGACTAACATTATGAATAAATTTTGTGTGACTTGGTTGTGGGCTTCTTTTCAGACCAGAGCGCGTTTGGAACCCTTGCAGTGTTCTGTTTTAGTTTTAAGTTGACGTAAATAGTTTTCAGCGTCACCTGTTTTAATTAATTCAATAAAGATTCAGAAAGTGTGTACAGTACCAAATTTTTGGTAACACTTAAGTACACCGTACACATACCTATGTATCTTTCATTGCAACATTCGACAGACGGACATCCACTGCTGGGATTAGGTCTGTGGAAAGTGTAGCTGCATTTCTTCGCATACCTACCTACCACCTGGCAAAGACGTGCCGCTAAGCGATTTAGCGTTCCGGTACGATGCCTGTAGAAACCGAAGGGGTATGGGTTAATATAACTGCCATGCCCCTAACAGGTTAGCCCGCTACCATCTTAGACTGCATCATCACTTACCATCAGGTGAGATCGCAGTCAAGAGCTAGCTTGTAGTGGATAAAAAAAACTCAAAACTGAACACTAATTGTGTAAATAATAAAACACCCTAATTTTGGCCAGAAAATTCTGCCAGCGATCGATCCTGGGTCTCTGTCAGATGATGACTGGTACAAGAAAGTATGTCCTCAGACAATACTTATACCTAGGTACTTTCTGTCCACGGGAGAGCCTATAGTAGGTTACTAGATGATGCCCGCGACTTCGTCCGCGTGGGTTTATGTTTTTTGATTCCCGCGGGAACTCTTTAATTTTCCGGGATAATAAGTAGCCTAGTAGGTAGTATGTCCTTCCCCTGGATACAAACTATCGCTATAACAAATTTCATCAAAATCGGACGAAAAATTGTTTTTTTATTCCCGCGAGAACTCTTGAATTTTCCGGGATAAAAAGTAGCCTTTGTCCTTCCCCGGGATACAACCTATCCCTTTACCAAATTTCATCAAAATCGGTTGGACTGATGGGCCGTGAAAGCGTAGCAGACAGACAGACAGACAGAAACACTTTCGCATTTATAATATTAGTATGGATTAGTATGGATTAGGTAGGATTTTAATATCAACAAGGTAATTAACGTAAGTTTTAATTTTTGTATACTACATCTAACAGTCCTAAGGCTGGACTCGGTTTCCTTAGTTACTTACCTATCTTATCACTCTAACTTCAGGCTTCACTCTATTAAACATCTATCTAATTGGCAATTAAAATAGGATCGAAGCATAGACCACGATCAGAACTTAATAAGAAGTTAAAAGGAAGTCCATCTATTGACAGAGGCATCTAGGCGCATATCCCGCTCCATACAAAGTTAGGCACACGGCTGCCGGTATAGGAATGCCTATTTCGGTCTAAATTGATGGCGGGACGCTCCGTGATGGATGGTTGCACGTGGCTTGATTTACGCGACGTCTCTACGCGATTCATGGGTCCCTGGTACCTGGAAGCTGGGGGACATGCCACCGAATTTAGAACTCGTTCTTTTTACCCCTATTTTATTTTACGTCGGGTTAAGCCAGATTTGCTCTTATTGGAAAGGGAGACTGTGAGGTTAGATAAATTGTATTTTATTTCTGCCTAACATTGCTACTTTCGGTTAGGATTACCATACACGTACAGTCTAAGCAGATACGTTTTTTCCTATGTGACGGAGGAGCGTGAATGAATGAATGAATGAAATATTCTTTATTGTACACTTATAAATAATCAAAAAACAATAAACAAAGAAATGCAAAGCGTGCAGAATTTTCAATACAAAATTCTGTCTGGTTCTGGTTTAATTTTCATCATCATGAGAAAATACTTTGGTTTACTCTATAGCAAAATATTACCCAGGTAGCCAGGTACCTATTTAGTAGGTAGTCCCATTTCCCAATAAAATTCCCAAAGTTTACATTGCTAAATTATAAATGGGTACAATTTAAGTGCTCACCAAAAAAAATTTTTTACCCTAAAACTTATTACCAAATAAAATAACTAACTCCAAATAAATTAAAACCATTCTTTACTGAGGTCCCTAAAGTAAAACGTTTTAAGTTTCAAAAAAAATATGCGCACATCAGAATAATTTTAAGTCTTGTTTGAATATTCTTTTTGCTGGCCAAAATTAATACTATGCTCACCAAATATTGTGTTACTGAAAAAGAAAAATTAATACCAATACCAATCCCTACTTATTTGTGTGAAGGATAGTGTGAGGCAATTAGGCAGGACTAGGGTAACCCAACTAGGCAGCACTTAATTACTTATCCAGGTATTTTCATGAATTGATCTACCTATCATCTATCTATATTACCTACTCTTCACACGTCTTATGACTTGGACAGCCTGTATATTATTTAGCATAAAAAAAATGAACATAAAATTTTCCTACTTAAATAATCAAGAACTTACCTAGATTTCCTATTATGATATCCGCTATTTACTCTCTACTGTACGTTTACTGTTAATATATAAATGTTCATTTTAGGCATTATTTTACGTTTAATTTGCATTATTCGCAAAACAGTATTTTTCACGAATCTCATCCAATACCTATTATGATCGCCGGGAAGATATAACAGCTCCCATATTTTTCCTCGACTGCCACCCGTCGGCGCAGGCGCGACGGTTTTCAAAATGGCGGCCGCAAGACACCGCCCACTTCCGCCGGATGTCCGCACCCGCCCCGAGAAGCCTACCCTTTCATATTAATGGCTTAGAAAGGGCATTACTTCTACTATGGTTTATACCTATAGATTTACCTAGATAAAAAATTTTTTGGGATAGGAAAATCTTCACTGTAATAAATTGTTGATAGGTACCCATTTAATTTAATTTCTGAGCCAGGTAGCTTCATTATGATACTGGCTGATGTCCGCGACTTCATCCGTGGGGTTAAAGTTTTTATCCCGAGAGAACTCTTTGATTTTCCGGGATAAAAAGCATATGTCACTGTCCAGGTCCTCAACTATACCCATACAAAAAATCACGTCGATCCATTGCTCAGTTTTGCGTCTTGAAAAAGGAATTACCTGCACATAAATATAGCATAACGTATTTTAAACCGACTTCTAAAAAAGGAGGAGGTACTTAATTCTTAATTCGGTGCGTATCTTTTTTGTTTTTTAATGTATGTCGTACATTAAAAAAGTACAGGTATGTATATCTCCGTGGTTTCTGAACAGATTTGAAAAACATTTCTTTCAGTGGTTAGAGGATGCTCTCGATGTGGTCCCATAAAAAATTCTGACTCTAAATCATCAACCCTGATGCTGCAGAGTACATAACTTCTTAACAATAGCGATTTAGGATTTTTTTCTAATTTGCGTTCCTGGCAAACAAAAATCAATTGGTTCAATTTTAATTTCATTCTCTACCATCATCTGTAGGTAGATAGGTATCCTCCTATAGAGTCATACTTACCTTTGAGCTTCCGTATATCCTGATTCGAATAGTTAAAGTTTTCTTTTGAGATACTTTGTTAGTAGATAGATAAATATATATCATATGTATCTTTTTAAGGTAGGTTTCAAAGGAATTTTAGGGCAAAATCTCAGTCTCCGTATAGCTTTAGATTTGAGATACCGTAATTGATTATCACCAGCATGTTTTATAAGTTATTGGATGTCATTAAGAGTACAGAGTACCTAATTTGAATAAATAAATATTGAATTGAATAACATTTATGCTTTCACAATCTATCTAAAATTTCAGTAAAAAAAACAATGGTACCTACCTACACCACATTTCTTACAATATCAAAAGAGTAAGCACCAGCAATATTTTAGCTCCTCGTAACATATTACTATCATCAACGCAATTGAAATTGTACAAACGAATTTATTCCATCAACTTATCCATGCAACATTCATACATTTTTATGAATAAGTAGGTAGGTACATACACATCACACACGTCTAGACGGTCATTAAAGCGTTCATCGCGACATAACTATTAAAATCACGTCTCCTAAACATGTGGCTCTTAAATTTTAAGAGCTCACTAATTTACGACCAATAATCCGATACACAGCGTTCGCTCATCATTAATACTAAACTGTTTTGTAATGTCACTTATTACGACACTAGTGCGATAAAAAGATGAAAAAGTGAAATTTCAGCAACGCCTCGTCTGTTGATACAGGGCTGACAGAGCGAGTTGTAAAAGGAGTACGCGGTATATTTATGGTGTATTGAATTTGCTATCGTGTTGTATGAAAGATGGGGTCCGGACAAACATCTGTCTTCCCCCACCGCTGGCAGACGACTGACAGTGATCCCACCCTTACCTTTTGGAGTAGGGATAAGCCACGCCTACTTCCATAAATAACTCCAAATCTCATTGGACTTAACTCTTGGTTTTCCTCCCAAGAAAATATCGACTCTAACTTCTAGTTTATAAAATCCATTTTCGCTTTTCTCAATATATCGCTGCACTTATTAGGGTTGGCGCGACACGTAATTTTTTTTACGATAATTATTTTCTTGCAATGCAAAGATATTTCGGTGTGCCGTACGATAATTGGATTCAGGCGTACAATGGACAACGCACGATTCAATGAAAAATTGTGAAAGCAAATTTGGTCTTTAATATTTTTGGCATAGGGGTGAAAATTGGGTTTATTGATTGGATTTGATGCATTGTTGAGAGGGTTACACGTGGATTGAGTCGTCCTGTCTCGTGTAATTATTATAAAGATTCGAGATAAGAGCTGCGCGTCTTTGTTTGGGGATCTTTTTGTTCGCATTGTACTGTGGCGGCGCTTTTGAAGGCTTAAAGAAAACATTTAAACGGTCCAACGTGCGTCGATATAGTTATAAAGGGTATGAAAGGGAATATTTTTGGCCAGTTAAGGCGCTATATGGCGTGCGAGGTTTTTTGACAAACACTGCCAGCTATTTTAAACTTATTTGGAAGCATCCATCATCAAATTTTAATATATTATTTTTAGATAAGCTACAGAGTACATATACCTATTCAGCCATAATATTTTGAGCTCATGGTCATCAGACACGAAGAACTTTATACCTAGATATCGTGTCCCAAAAGCTGATCCATCCACTCAAGTTAGTGGTGACCCAAGAGCTGGCGCTTATTTAGCCCAATGGTGTAGCCTGCCTATTTTGTAAATAAATATACCAACTAACGATGACCGCGACTTCGTCCGCGCGGATTAAGTTTTTTAATTCCTGCAGGAACTCCTTAATTTTCCGAGATAAAAAGCCTATGTTCCCCAGGATGTAACCTACCTCCTATCAAATTTCATCAAAATCGGTTGAAAAGATGGGCCATTAAAGCGTAGCAGATAGACAGACAGATATACTTTCGGATTTATAATATTAGTAGAGATTATTGATAGAGAAAATCAAAAGAATACTAAATTAATCTAAATAAGTAGGTAAGTACCTATAAGGTGACAGACTGATAACTGTCAACGCACAGCTCGAAATCACTTGACTGGATGGATCTGGCTGAAATTTGGCATAGTGTGCAGTATAAAATAGACATAGCGAAAAAATCCTATGTCTATGAGAATAGACGTAGCTATTATGACGTAGGTAACCGATTACTTAAAGGATGTTTGGAAATTCAAACCCGAAGAGGGTAAAACATTGGTAAACACGGGCCCGCCACTTCGCTCATGATAAGTTATTAGCATGAGCGAAGTGGCGGGCAACAGCTAGTTTATAATGTTAGAATGGATTCGCCGTAGTCCGGAAGCCCGGTCGGCGAGGCGCCACCGCCCGCCCTAATGCCGTCCACATGCCGCCGCCGACACCGGGACACGTGCGTCGAGTTAACTCATTTCTCTACACTGAGACAAGCCGACTAATTTACGCCGAAATTAGGTGTTTCGAATTTACTACAACTAAAATATTTTGATTATGACTTATGGCAACGAAACGTGGATATTGACAGCTAGTCCAATTCAATTCAATAATCAAGTAAATATTTATTTATTCAAATTAGGCACACTGTACCTAATCTTAAACATGTTGGTGATAATCAATTACGTTATAACTAAAGCTACAAGGCTTCCAAACGCGCCCTGACCTGAGAAGAGTTAAACTATCCGGTTTTTTTAATTATCTCACAACAAGTCGTTTATCGCACTATGGAAAAAGCTATGTTTAGATTTCTTTGGAGCCACAAAGTCCAAATCGAAGTAATTCGCCTAAGAACCGAATATCGTAGGTTTAATCGACAAAGCGAACTCTATAAAAGCTATGCTTAGATTTCTTTGGAGCCATAAAGTCCAAATCGAAGTAATACGCCAAATAACCGAATATCTATATCAAACACGAATATGCGTGGTCACTTTTGTCGGTGGACCACAATCACTGGACTCAGGACAGGACAGCACGAAACGTCTGCATCGTAGGGGAACACGTTTTGTCCTGGCTGGCACTTTTAAGCTTTTATTCTATCGGGCTGTTACCTATACATAATTCACTATTCTCAACTGCATCGGTAGCAGTCTCTTATCTACGGACAGCGGTGCCTAATCTCCATGTAATCTCGCTCAGAGCGTAACCCGTGAAGCTTTATCTAGTCACCGCTTGTAAGAATAGGAGCGGTAACGCGTGGGCCGGTGACTATGGCTTGTTTATTTATTAGTATTACCGAGGATCATTCCTTGGTTTGTTTTGTTGCTGTGATAAGATTGAAGCCATCGATTAGACTGGATTGAATAGGGATGATGCCTATGTCAAAAATAAATTCTTTTTTACTGATGATTAAACAGTCATACTTGGACAAGAAGGTTAAAAGACCTAAATCTCACATCCTCGGTTAGTTTTAAGTTTGTTAATTTTAAACTATAGATTAAATAATAAAGGTTCGATGAAATTTGATGACTATTACACAGTCACAACTATTATTTCATACAAACGTCCATACTATTCGAAGCGCGTTTTTAAATTTGATAAAGAGTTGCTGATTTGATTGACTTGTCATCATCCCTTTTCATTATGTGTTTGGTTTGATATAGTTTTTTTTTATCGCTAGAGTTGATTCGGATTCAGTCTCAGCATATACCTATTTACTTAGACAGTATAGATTAGAATATTGCGGCCAATCCAATTCTTGACTGTAAAGTTACGGTTATTGTAGACATATTTTTATTGTTATATACTTATACCCAGTTTTTCTGTTTCTGTTACCCAGTTTATCGGAAATACTAGTTTTTTCGCCATAGTAAGGTTTGGAACGCCCTTCCGGCGACCATGTTTCCTGCCAAGTATGACTTAGTACCTTCAAGGCAAGAGTGAATAGGCATTTTCTAAGCAAGTGCGTTCCAACCTAGACGTCATCATTGCTTTTCATAAGCATGATAGTCGTCAAGTTCTAGCCATCTTACAATAAAAAAAATATCGAAATCTAAGTAAGTACCTAGGTACTACCGGAAAGTCAATGAGTTTCCATAAAATTTGGCAGGCCCACGCGGACAAAGTCACGGATATCATTAGTCAGTTTCCTATAGGTACCTCAGTAAAAAATTAGAAATGCGATGATTCTAACGTCCAAAAGCGTAAGTACCTCAACAGCGGTAAATAGTTGGATCTGATAGGTACCCACTAATGGTTGTGTAAAATTGTTGTGACGATATTTCACCTCACCGACTTAACAGAGGAAACTGTTGATCCGCGTTAATCCCGACACGACGTGCGCCATAATTTCTCGCGCTTTCTTCATCTATCTAAATATATAAAAAGAAAAGGTGACTGACTGACTGATCTGTCAACGCACAGCTCAAATCACTGGACGGATCGGGCTGAAATTTGGCATATATAGCTATTATGAGTGACGTAGACATACGATAAGAGAGGATTTTTGAAAATGTTACCCCTAAGATTAAAAAAGGGATTTTAAATTTGTATAAAAATCGTGATGGCCAGCTCGTGGTGGACTGTGGCAAAACCGTTTTCATTCATAGAGGGCCATGGATGAAAGATGATCATAACCTCGTTTATTACTGTAAGCATCCGAAATAGTTGAATCCAATGTCCAGAAGCGTAGGAACTCTTCCTGAAAACCACCTGAACAGCCATAAATGGTTGGATTAGGATTTAATGGTTGTGTAAAATTGATGTGACAATATTTCACCTCACCGACTTAACAGAGGAAACTGTTGATCCGCGTTAATCCCGACACGACGTGCGCCATAACTCCTCGCGCTTCCTTCATCTTATGTATAAATCTCAGTGTGCGGTTTTAACGCGACATCATAACTTTGATTTTTCTCTTTGGAATAAAAAAAAACCGGCCAAGTGCGAGTAGGACTCGCGCACCGAGGGTTCCGTAGAAACCCATAAATGAAAATGAAATCCATAACATTAGTAAGTTTAAAATTATTAAAAACATTTTTATTAAATGATGTAACTAAAAATTTATGCTTTTCGTAATTTTTCCTTTATATGTGCTATAAGGTGTTGCTTCGTACCAAATTTCAAGATTCTGAGTTCACGGGAAGTAGGTACCTTGTAGGTTTTGATTCCCTTGCGAGTGTCGAAAATTTGCAGCATAAACGGCTGTATCTTTTGATTGTGTTGACTTAGAAGTTTGATTTTTTCACAGCTCTAAGGGACAGTAGACCTGAGTATTTGATATGAATTTCCGCTTGATACCTCCCATGCGTTCCTGAGAAGAAGGGTCTTGACAGACAAACGCTCGGACAACAAAGTGATCCTATAAGGGTTCCGTTTTTTGCTTTTAAGGTACGGAACCTTAAAAATTGTACACAACGTATGTAGCGGTGATAGCCTTAAGCCTAGTAGTTGAGACGTTCGGCCTCTTGTTCGGGTTGTCGAGGGTTCGATTCAACCCACACTTTTAACTTATGTGCCTCGCAATAGGGATGATGCCTATGTCAAAAGTAAATTACTACAAAAGTAGTCCGCGCGGGAATTTAAAAAGAACTCACTCAAACCTCGCGGACGAAGTCGCGGGCATCAGCTAGTCTAAACTCTATACTAACGCTAATTACTAATCTATACTTAATATGCGAAAGTGTGGATGGATGGTTGTTTGTTATACTCAATCACGCCAGAACGGCTCAACGGATCTGGATGAAAATTGACACAGAGATAGATTATAGTCTGGAATAACACATAGTGTGCGGTCCACAGTCCAACCGTACATTTTGCTCCATCAGCACTAACCTACTTTTCATTACACATTCAATCTAACAATAATTCTGTGCGCAAATCATCACCGCGACCAGCACGCGTGCCTCTCATTGATATCATTAGCATTAGCATAGCAATTTAATTATAATTATTTTGATAATTATAATTCTAACTTAGCAATCAATAAATTATTATCAATCTATCAGTCCTAGAACGAACACATAGGCTACTTTTTAAAGAGTTCCCGCGGGAACCCAAAAACCTCAATCCACTCGGACGAAGTCGCGAGCATCGGCTAGTAATATTATTAATTGTAGAACTTTTATGGTAATCGAGCGACACGTGGGAGTGAGGGGAAAAAATCTCTCCTCCAGAAATACGCGGAGATGCGATGACAGCCGATTTATGAACCATTCGCTGTGACAAACTGCGATGACGACCCGGGGACCTACTACGAGCACATTTGTTGACGAGATTAAAGAATAATATTGCTAACACTTAACATTTATTTATTTTATGATCACACGATATTTATTTATTGGCCTCAAATTTTAGATCAAATCAAATATTTATTATTCAAGTAGACTTAACAAGTGCTTTTGAATAGTCGAGTGAATCTACCACTGGTTCGGAATACCGTTCCTACCGAGAAGAACCAGCAAGAAACTCGGTGGTTGCTCTTTTGGAAAAATAATATATTTACAATTACATTAATGTGTAGATACATAAGTAACCGCATTCCTAAGCATTGCTGGAGCGAGTCAAATATTTTTTATCATTTAGGTACATAATCTTCAACAGTATAATAAGTTTTTTCAGGAGAATATTTTTAATGGATTTCTTAAACTTGTATTAAATGAAACCCCACATAAATATATAGCAAGTATAATAAAGATACAATGTGCACTGTTAAGAGTTCGAAACAAGAATGCCGTCGCGTGTCAACCCCCGTTCCGTTCTCGCTACGCCGCCATTTTTCCTCCTGCGTGGAGGGGCGCTGACGTCACGACCACAGACAACTCGCCCAAGTCGCGAGCGTCGTGAACCTCAGACGCGCAAAGCGGTGTTGCCACGCGGTGTTGCTAACACGGCCATGCTGCATGGTGCCTGCCCCGGGCACCCCACGAGTCGGGATAAAATAACTGCAAAATAAACAACCATTAATACCTGCACTAAACTACATGCTCGTATTGATGAAATATTGACTGTTTATCATCTATCTAACGATCTTGCAGGTCAAACAACCAGACCACCCCACTTAAAGGGACTTTGCCACAAGGAGACCAAGTTTATCATATTTGAAACCACTTGCACTTAAAGAGCATGTCGCTCACTTAAGCGTACCAAGTTGATCAAAATCACTTTCACTTAAAGAACATTTCGTTCACTTAAGTGTACCAAGTTGGTCAAAATAGCTTGCACTTAAAGAACATTTCGCCCACTTAAGTGTACCAAGCTGGTCAAAATCGCTTGAACTTAAAGAACATTTCGCTCACTTAAGTGTACCAAGCTGTTCAAAATCGCTTGCACTTAAAGAACATTTCGCCCACTTAAGTGTACCAAGCTGTTCAAAATCGCTTGCACTTAAAGAACATTTCGCTCACTCAAGTGTACCAAGCTCATCTTCAATCTCAAGCGTCGTATTCCACATCGGTACTTCATATCTATGATGATACAATATTCTCAATTAACCTTTATTATTTTATCACGGCTCGCTGAATAAATAATATTAATAACACCTTAATAACACAAATTATTATAAAGTTTCTCAATACTTAAACAACATAATGTTGCTAACACGGTTTATTATTTTTAATACATCGTTGACCTATAATAAATGATTCATAAAGTTTCTAATATAATTCACGAATCATTCACTACAAATCAAAAATTTCTTAACTTTGAATGGGCCCTTAAATGACGGCAACAATTTTCTGGTTTGGCCGTTTAACTTTTACGCCACTTCTATCAAATCTCTTTTTCTGATATTCCACACTAGCCTTAACATTACTATCAACTCTTCCGCGCAACTCAGACACATCAACTTTCAACTCTAAGAGCCAGACCATCACTATCCATGTATACCCGAACATGACTTCCTTAGGGACATCTTGAGTAGTTTTGTCTATCGCGCTACCTAAACCTTACTGTAATGCCTTAATGAACTGGTCCGACCTATTAATTATCAGTGATATCAATGCCCATAACTCTTAAAGATTCTAAAATAGTTTTATTAAATCTTTCGACCTGTCCATTGGCGCGCGGCGCGTCTGTTGCCACTTTGCTATCTAATATTACTATTCGCGCCATATTGAGCTAATTTACCCGAAATAAACACGAAGCTTCTTCAGTGACTATTCTTCTAGCGTTACCGAACGTTTTAGATATGTTTTCTTACTCAATAATTACCCTAGCTGTGTTGGTTTTACGAAACGCGGATATAAATACAAACTTTGTAAACGCGTCCACTACTACTAATAAATATTTGTTTTCGTTTTTAGTAGTCACGCAAGGGTCTACATGGTCTAGATGCAATGTGTGAAACGGTTGTGCATATTTAGGTAGTATAGCTCCCCTTCCTTTAGTCCCATACAGTTCAAACTATTTTTAAAGTACCTTTTAACTGTTTTACGCAACCTTGTAAACTAATAAAGTGTACGTTTACGCTCAACCGTTTTATCTAAAGAGAAATGGCGTACGCTATCGTGGTAACATTTTATAATCTGCCAAATGCAGTTCTTTGGTACTACCCAACGACGGCCATAACGCCTATTTACCTTTGTTCCCAACAACTCATAACTATCGAAAATCTGTTTATTATTTTCGGCCTGTCCTGATTCCAATGCCTCTCTAACTTTCACTAATGGTCTTGTACCTGCACCGCAAGTAACCAATCGCCTTCCGTGATTGACATAATAATCTCTGTTTCGGATTTTTCCCCGGGATGGCACAGGGCTTCGGCCCAAAGCATGTTGCATTCGACTACCCTCTCTGCAATATTTCAAATGAGAACTCCTAAGCCGACAACACCCATCCATCTATCCGAGGAACAATGTATTTTTTAGTCAATGCGTATCTACCCGCACTACAATCCGTAATAATTTTGAAGTGAGAAACTAACAAGTACAACCAAAACTTTTGAAGTGAACAGACTACAGTCAATAGTTCTAATTCGAAAGAGTGACATTTCTTTTCATCGTTTGTAGTCTATAATAATGTACGACCTTTTCACCTTCGTCCCCTATTTGGGCTAAACCTTCCCTATTCACATCTGTATGCAAAATAGTTTCTTTGTTTGGATCGAAAATAGTCAAAATACTTTCAGAGGTTAATTTATCCCCTAAAGTACAGAATGCTTGGTTCTGGAGCTCGCCCTATTCCCAAACAGTATCCTAACTCAACAGTTTTGTAAGAGGAGCGGACAAGATAGCACAATTCCGCGTAAATTTCCGAAAGTAAATTAATTAATAAGGTCCAAAACTGTCGAAGCTGGTGTACCTACTGTTCGGGGTGTTGGAAAGCTCTTTACTGCATCGAGTCCGGATCCGTTAGGCATAACGCACCCTGGCTAATTTTTTTATCCTAGAAATATAATTTCACGCTTAAAGAAATGTCAATTTTTTTTGAGATTTAACGTCCGATCATTTTCCTTAAATATTTGCAAAATCTCCTCAAGTAATTTCATGTTTCCGAAATGAAATACACGCCATCTAAATATACTAGTACAATAACTTTCCCAAACCTTAATCCACCAAGTACTTTATTAATCATTTGTTGAAAGTAGAATGGTGCGTAGCCGCAAGAATTCACAATACCCGTCCTCGGCAACAAAAGCAGTTATCTCAACTGAATCCTTGTGTACAGCAATCTGATAATAACCACCTAGGTCTAAACTGGCGAATACTTTAATATGACCTTGCAAACTATCCACTAAATCTTCGATCCAGCGCATAGGTTACTTATCTTTAATTGTTATTTTATTGAGTGTCCTATAGTCAATACAGAGCCTTTGTTCCCGTTTTTCTTACTAACCAAAAGGACTGGACTGGCATACGGTGATTTACTATCTTGTACAATATTACTTTCAAGTAACTCATTGCCCATTTCACCAATCGTTTGCCTATCTATGCTACTAGCTATACCATCACTATATTGATTAAGCAAAGCAACTAATTTGGTTTGATGATCCAATGCATTTGTGTCGGATATTATAATACGATTGTAGTATTCTTTTAAATCACTCGCATATTGACATTTCAGTAAATTGCCTACCCGAGAATATACCAAATCGGGTCGCTCCGTTACATTGCGTCCTATCAAAATATTGCACCCAACCAGATTATCTATAACGTTGAAATCAATCGTGTAACGCAATTGAATCAAAGAAAGGTTAACACAAAGTTTCTTAGTAACATTTTTGTAATTTTGTAATACTACAGGTGAAGGTAGTTCAACAATTTTAAACGAAAGTTTTTTTTTTTAACTAAAGATTCGGAGATAAGCAAGCAACTACTTCCAGTATCTATAAAAGCCTCGTGAAAAGTATCGAAAAATGTACACGTTCCTAACAAACTTATTTTTCGTATCTGAAGAAACAAATTTAGTTTCCTGTTATTCCGGTTTGACAACCAGTTTCCCTGAATTCTTATTATGGTAACACAGGATTCCTGGTGGCCCCTTTAACCGAAAAAAAATCACACCTCTTTGCCTAACACTGTTGTTTTTTTTATGATTACCACCCACAAATATAACATTTAATAACCTTACGGGTTTGGTTCATATTTATATTATCTATGCTAACATTTGAGGGACTGGAGTGATTTGCACTATTCGCATTTACTTGCGAACTTTGGTTAACGGACGGTACCCCCAGATTACTTCCCGTTTTAACTTGTCCGTCACGTAAACTGCCCACTGATTTAACAGTTTTCTTGTAAATACGCCCATGTAAATAACTAGCTAAAATGACTAAATTGTAAACACGCACAGTCACTGATTTTACCTACTATAATTGAAACAATATCTTTTTCAGAAAAGTTTAAACACAAACGGTCAATTTTACATTTCTGTTCAAAATAAAATTAGTACAAAGATTGATTATCAACCGGTTTCTTTCCAATGATTTCTTTCAACAGTTCAATTATACATATTTCTTCTAATTTGAAAACTAACTGACAATTTCGTATTCCAATCACTCTATTTACATACGGGCCACTTATCGTCTGTACGCAACAATGAATCGTACCAGACTTTAGCCGACCCCTTCAACTTATTTAGAGCTAGGAATCGAATTGTCTCGTCAGACCATGCAAAAGTTTGACCGCAATGTTAAGCCATGCATTTATATCGTCCTTCAAAGGATCATATTCAGGTATTATATTGTTCAAAGTACTCACAATCTAGGCATCTGTACGAGATACCTTAATACGATTCCTTGGAGGCGATGGAGTCCTGGCACTTTAAGAGCTCGTGGTGGAACGAGCGCGTTTTCGTTTCGACCGTTTCCTTCCCACAGCGTAAGTTACTACACACTTCTGATATTAAATGAAACCCCACATAAATATATAGCAAGTATAATAAAGATACAATGTGCACTGTTAAGAGTTCGAAACAAGAATGCCGTCGCGTGTCAACCCCCGTTCCGTTCTCGCTACGCCGCCATTTTTCCTCCTGCGTGGAGGGGCGCTGACGTCACGACCACAGACAACTCGCCCAAGTCGCGAGCGTCGTGAACCTCAGACGCGCAAAGCGGTGTTGCCACGCGGTGTTGCTAACACTTGCGTAAAGGCAAGTTTATAACAAAGCTTGGTTGTGGAAATATAATTTGAGCTTAAAAAGGACCTAATTTGAGCCAAAATATTATGGAACCAGCTAACAGTTGGTATGGGGCTATTCAAGGGGACTGCTAAGCAAATTAAAAGCCGGTATCGATTGTTCCTTTGCCAGGGAGGTCGTCTTTCAGTGAAATCGACATTTGAGTGAGAACCGCAGCTAGTAGTGACTCCAATCTCAGAGGTGGTGGGTTCACGTCCCGGCTGCGACGCTGATGTACGAGTATTTAATTAGGACTTCCTTTGACGCCGCGTCTCGCCAGCTTACTGGAATTAGTTTAAACGCATTTAATTATAGCTTGTTTTGTTTCGCCCGACACGCGTATGAAATCTTTATTTTTATTATTATTGGGATGCTGGAACGCCTGAATGTTGAACGCTACAATTATTATTATTATCGACTAGAAACAAACCCCATTCTTTGTTCCTCGAATAAAACTTATCTACACTTAGAAAAATGATGGTAATTCATTGTTCATAGCCCACGCAACCAAGTTTTTTTTGATTGACTAATGACAATAATTCTCATCATCTTTATCACTAGACCATAGTCCACCACGCTGTCCATGTGAAAAGGCCATGAATCAATAATTGTGGAAGGCAATCAGGGATCCAGGTGGTGATCAGAAGTCTTGAAAAATTTTTTTTTCACACGGAATACTAACCTTTAGCTGTGTAAAGAATAAAGATAATTAATCGATAAGGGCATATGTAAGTTTATTTGGAAGATCAAAATTAACATAGACCTTTTCAACCGATTTTGACGAAAATTTATACAGATACGAGTATATGTTGCATCCCGAGGAATTACATAGGCTACTAAAAGGGTCCCGTGGAAAATTTAAGAGTACTCGCAGAATTAAAAAAACCGGCCAAGTGCGAGTCGGACTCGCGCACCGAGGTTTCCGTACTGAAAACTGTGACGACCAAAGATGTAAAACGGTAATAATTACCTTTGTTAATGAACCGCAAAACTAACTTTGTTTGTAGAGGTTTACTGTTAATATCAAAAAAACTATGCTAGTTAGAGCATTAGCTATAGTTTTCCTGTAAAATATACATAAATTCCTATTGACCATAATTATTTCAGATTTTTCGATTGGTAAACTCCGGAGATAAGGGGGGGGGGAACGGTATTTTTTTAGACTTTTTCCCCGATAAATCAAAAACTATCATGACTAAAAATAATTAAAAATCTGTTTTAGAATGTACAAAGTAAACCCTTTCATATTATGATACCCCACACAGTACAGTTATCTCACTTTTAAATTTCAACCCTCCGATTTTCTTCCCTTTTTAAATAAGAACAAAAATAATTTCCAATTTTTTTTAATTCCAGTGTCTTTGGGCCACTAATATACACAACTATTCCAAATTTCATGTCGATAGCTTCGGTAGTTACTGAAATAATCGAGTGTGACGGACGGACAGACAGACAGACAGACAGACAGACGGAGAAAGTCGCACCATAAGGGTTCCATTTTACCATTTTGGTACCGAACCCTAAAAACCATGATCCACGTGGACGAAGTCGCTGGCTATTTATTGTATGAAAACTGGTGCCATGCTGCCAACGCTTATAGCAATATCTAAGAATCCATAAACCCGCTAACCGACATTTTAAGAACTTTTGATGAGCTTTGTACTTGTGTGCGCGAACATACAGGATACAACACACTAGGTCCCTACGGAGCTTCGTGGAAGTTGTTCACTGCTGTGTATCCCACGAGATCGACCGTGAGAGAAATTGTGAATAGTTTCCTTGGAGTGGAACTTTATCTTAGCTATTTTTGGCTAGCTTTTGCCCGCGGCTTCGCTCCTTCAGGTTCGATTTTCATAAAAATTGGTCGCTACAAGTTAGCCCTCGACTGTTATCTCATCTGGTGTAAGAGATAATGCAGTCTAAGATGGTAGTGCGCTATAATCTGAGTATGGCATTTATATATTTCTACACGATGTACCAGAATTCTAAATCGCTTGCCAGCACGACTTTGCTGGTAGGGTGGAAACTGGTCACAACCGAAGCCTCCCATCAGACCAGAACGGAAAAAGATCTAAGATTTTAAATTCTTATATTGACCCTGTTGGGAATCGAACCCAGTTCCTCCCACTAAACCTAAAATATAGGGCACCTAAAGTGCAGCCTGTTTTTAAACCCTCGCTTGCCCCTCGGATAACAAGCACCGACTCGTTTCTAGAAAACCTGCTTACTTCTCTTATATTATTACAAATTAATATTATCCTTTATAACTGTTTGCGTTTTAATTAGATATAGGTATTCATTTACCTTAAACAAAAGCAAAATTATAAATTATTTCACAACCCACAAAGTAACCCCATAATAATTCACGTCTGTCGCTAACAAACAATAACGAATAAACTGGCAATTATACTTGGATGAAACAATTATATTAATAAAAACTGTATCAACTGATGATTATATTATAAGGAGTCTACAAAAACTTTAATTGGCTGTTAGCAACGAAACACGGGCGCCTTGTAGAGCAAGAGACGGTGCCAGAATCGCTATAGCTGCAGGAAATTAAATTAGTTTTATGCTAACCATATTTATTTAGACTTCGCGGTATTGTTTTTTCTGAATAAGCTTGTGCTTGACGACAATTATGCTTAAAACAAAGCAGTGATGATCAAATCGTATACTTTAGCAATGATGATTGCTCGATCATAATCATTCCTTATTAGCTAATACTCTCTATTGGTCAATTATCCATTGTCGCAGCAAGATAACCGGAAAGTCAGCCAATCAAATAAATTAAGACTATAAAAAATGATTGATGGAGATTTTACGGAAAAGGACAGGGTTAAACAACGATACATGTATGATAATTATGTATCACATAAGTAACAGAAGATATTTAAAATTATTTTTTACTGCATGATGCCTTCAACTTCGTCCGCGTGGATTCAGTTCTTTTAATTCCCGCGAGAACTCCTTAATTTTCCGAGATAAAAAGTAGTCTTTGTTCTTTCGTTGTCCTGCCCCGGGATATAACCTATCTCTGTACCGAATGTCATCAAAATCGGTTAAAAAGGTAAGCCGCTAAAGCGTAGCGGACAGACCGATACACTTTCGCATTTATAATATTAGTATGGATGTGCTTCTCAGCTAAATATATCCGTTTGGCAAACATAACTGATTACGGTTTTCTTACCCAAACCCAATACCTACTTAACTACCTCTTGCTGTTCTTATTTTAATGTATTTCAAATGCTACGGTTGTCTCTCAGCCTATAAGGCAGATGCGATTAAGGTCACGGCGTTCGACACCGATACACTATTATCTGTAACAGCCGAGCTGGTGACGATTCCGAATCTTTTATATTTCCTTCGACGATTATTTCAGTGTATGGTCCACAAAAAAACTGATGGTGCCAATTATTCAAATCGGCAACCTTTACCAAGTTAAAACATGCGATAAATGATGGTAGTTATACAAACTTGTGACGTCATCGACTTTTGATGCACTTTTAATAATAAGCGATAGTTTAAAATGAATGAAATTTGAAATGGACAGATGACTTTTTGAAGACCTTTTAGTAATAACTAATCACTAAGAAATAATTTATTTTTGAAATCGCTATTTCAATTTAACTCAATACTTTTTACCCTCGACGAAACGGAAACGGTATATGTGTTTGCCCTAAGAGGTTGTGTGTTTGTTTGTTTGTGCACTTTTTGTTACCATTTTCCTGGAAACTACTGGACCGATTAGTACGCGGTTTATTAAAATTAGATATTATGTAAAGCTTGTGAGAAGGTTCTTAGATATATTTTAGGACCATAGACAACCAAGCTGAGCTGTAGTCTGTGATTTTAACTTTTCAATATGTTACCATTTTTCTCAAAACGTACTGGGCCTATTGAGATGCGGTTTTTTGTATTAGATATGGATAGCTTGTGAGAAGGTTCTTAGATATATTTTAGGACCATAGACAACCAAGCTGAGCTGTAGTCTATGATTTTAATTTATCAATATGTTACCATTTTTCTTAAAAAGTACTGGACCGATTGAGATGCGCTTCTTTGCATAAGATATGTATAGCTTGTGAGAAGGTTCTTAGATATATTTTAGGACCATAGACAACCAAGCTGAGCTGTAGTCTATGATTTAAATTTTTCAATATGTTACTATTTTTCTCAAAAAGTACTGGGTCGATTGAGATGAGGTTTTTTACATTAGATATTTATAGCTTGTGAAAAGGTTCCAGGTTTTAGGACCATAGACAATCAAGCTGAGCTGCAATCGTGATTTGGTAAGTGGTCATAAGAACTCCTTAAGTACTCATCATAAACCCGTCGTGTTTAGACTCTTTTGATTTGTCTTGTCTAGCACTTTGTACCTAGATGCTGCCCAGGGTCTCATGATGGAGCCAGGAAGTGGTCATGGGAACTTCTTAAGTTCTCATCGTAAACCCGTTGTATTTGGACTATTTCGATTTGTCTTGACAAGTGATTTGTACCTAGATGCTGTCCAGGGTCTCATGATGGAGTCAGGAAGCAATCATGAGAACTCCTTAAATTCTCATCGTAAACCCGTCGTCTCTGGACTCTTTTGATTTGTCTTGACAAGCACTTTGTACATAGATGCTGCTCAGGGTCTCATGATAGAGCCAGGACGTGGTCATGGGAACTCCTTAAGTTCTCATCGTAAACCCGTTGTATTTGGACTCTTTTGATTTGCCTTGACGAGCGCTTTGTACCTAGATGCTGCCCAGGGTCTCATGATGGAGCCAGGAGGTGGTCATGGGAACTCCTTAAGTTCTCATCGTAACCCGTCGTATTTGGACTCTTTTGATTTGTCTTGATTACCACTTTGTACCTAGATGATGCCCAGGGTCTCATGATGGAGCCAGGAGGTGGTCATGGGAACTCCTTAAGTTCTCATCGTAAACCCATCGTATTTGGACTCTTTTGATTTGTCTTGACGAGCACTTTAAACCTAGATGCTGCCCAGGGTCTCGTGATGGAGCCAGGAAGTGGTCACAGGAACTCCTTAAGTAATCACATTTTTTTTACAATTTTTATCAGAATATTAAAATTTAACACTATTTCACACCTCTACTCATTACTAAGCACAAGTTTTATCTGGGAATGAGAAGGGTTTGGCCATAGTCCACCACGCTGGTCAAAAAAACTACTGAGCCGGCAAATATGCAGTTTTGTGTTTTAGATATTATTTTATATATACTTTTGTTTTTGTACAAGTTCTAATTGTTGTTTCAATGGAGCTCTGCAGATCGTCGCGGGTTTTTTAAAAATTTTAATTTTATTACTTTTTCCTCTAAGTACTTTTATCCGTTTCATAACGTAAAGGCCTTTGTACACCCTAACACTGAACTCCCCCTCTATCCAGTAAAACAAAATCTACTACCATTATTTGAGCTGATACTTAATCTCCGAGATATTGAAAAAAAATATAAATGTTATTTATTGAGTGACGTTTCTTTAATTTATGTTCATAAATAATCGTATTCAACGAAAGATTTTAAAATTGAGATTGAATTGAGAAAAGATTATAATAAAAATTCTATTCAAACCGGACTCAAATATTTATTTTATCTGTTGCCACTTTTTTGTCAACCGTACGAAGGTTGCGCTTTTTTCGCCGTGTCCCTTAATGGGGGCACTTGTCACCGGCGTCTTATTTACGGTCCGCGATAGCGATCGACGCCTCCTTGCCACGCTGGTCGCCTGGTACATGCGGACGCAACATATTGATAAATGATAACTGTATCTTTCTTATCTTTTTGATTTTTATGACAATAATATTACTGGTTGTAGCTTCTGTAATTTTTCCGTAAAAATGCGAGGTATGCGTTAAACGTCACTTTTCAATAATATTACCTATCAATTTAAAAATGAACACGTAACACTTCAAAAGCTCTGCATTTATTTTGCAAACGTAATCTCTTGTTTGTTGGTGGTTTTTCCTTCAATCACGCTGCAACAGACGAACGGATTGATGTGATTTTTGCACGAGTATATAGTTAAAGACTTGGAGAGTGGCATAGGCTATTTGTAATGCCGGAAAATAAAATTAGTATCAATTAATTTTACATGGACTTTTTCTGATGACAAGATGAATTTATGAGATTAACATTTTAACTCTGATTTACACAAATATAACATAGTAGAGAAGATATTTACAGCAAAAATACGTTACGCATATCTTCTGTGTTACAGAATAAAATCTGTGATAAAAAAAAGCCTCTAGATTGTCACGAATCCTATATCTTAGCATGCGGAGAGCAGAGCGTTCGTGCGAAAATCAAGATTAAATAAATCTGCACGCAACTCCTGCGTTCCTGGTATGCTTCACACGGCGAAGAGATAATTCACACTAATCTAGCTGGTGGAATCTATCTGTTGAGAAAACTGTGAGATTATGTGACAATTTATGTGAGCTTGGTATCGCTGTGCATACAAAACAGATTGATTGACTAGGAAACAGAATAACTTTCTCACCATAGCATTTAACTTGGCTTCACACTTGTCCCGTGGCAAAATGGTAATCTCTACCAGGGGCACTACGTACGCTTGTACATTCGCACCAAACTGGAGTACACTGCGGGTATACCCTGTTACTTGCCGGTTCTTCTCAGTCGAATCGACTTTCCGATCCGGTATTAGAGTCTTGATAATATATCGTAACTGACTTATGTTGTCCTACGTGAAATAATCATTTTACTTCATTTCATTTTCACTCACACACAATTATCATCCTGCATTTCTGGACATAGGCCTGTTTTAAATAACACCAACGTGCTCTTTCTTCGGATTCGATGGGATCTACCAATGGATCTACCCATCAGTCTTTGATATCAACGCTCTACTTGGCTAGGGGGCGCTCTATGCTCTGTTTACCAAGATAGATATATAGATAAATGATTTATTTTTCCACGAAAACAATTCTCAATAATATGTGCTTACAGAATTAGGTAAGTCTATTGTTAATTAGTTATTGGCTATTACAATCATTCGTGAACAAATAAGGCTCCTCGCTCAACACAAAGCCAAACAAAGCAAAGCAAAAACACACAAAGCAATACGCGGTGTCCTTTCGACTTCAACGTCCATCGGTCCTTCAACACACGTGACCAGCCCACGGCTACTTCAGCGTGCCCTCTGGCGAATCACTTCATTCCGGACTTTATCCCCCAAAGAAATTCCAAGCACAGCTCTTTCCATATAGCACGCTGAGCGACTTGCAGTATGATAATAATAGCTTCGCTGTTAGTGTCCACGTTTTGAGTTTTGAATTTGAGTTTGGGAACGGCCTAATAATATTTCAAGTTTCGACACGCATTTCATTTGCTAGTCGCATTATGCCAAAACAATAGCTTATTCTTATTCATACATCACTAGACAATACCTCTCATATAACCAATCATAATGAACACATGTAAGCTCCCATAAACTCATTCCGGACACCATCCCGACATCGAACCGGTGCGTGTATGACGCACATTAGCAATGAGATGACGCTAATGTGTGAACTGCACGAGTGTTTCTGATGTAATCTACTAGTTACTGAACACATCATCAAAAACCCTGAGGAGAGAGTAAGAGGAAGAACAAGTATGAACCTTGTGTTGCCTGAGACACGACGGTTTTTTAACCGACTTCAAAAAAAAGGAGGAGGTTCTTAATTCGTCGGAATCTGTTTTTTTTTTTTTTTTATTTTTTTTTTTTTTTTTTTTTTTTATCCACTACAAGCTAGCCCTTGACTACGATCTCACCTGATGGTAAGTGATGATGCAGTCTAAGATGGCCCTTACTTGGTGGTAAGTGATGATAATGTCTAAGATGATAGTGGGCTAGCCCGTTAAGGTTATGGTTAGATTAAACCCATGATCCTACAACAACCCCCCTACAATACATACTAGGCATCGTACCGGTGTACTAAATCGCTTGGCGTCTGTGCCACCCACCAGATAGAACTCTTTTCTTTTCCTTTCTTTGTTATTTTTGATTGCACACAAAATCTGTGGTTTCAAATTTCAATACACTCGAATGGTGTGCAATTTTGTTTTGACATACAACATTTCAAGGCACCTGCTAGATTAGTGGTGGCCCTTACAAGGGTGGCATGGAAGCGAGGGGCGCCCTCGAGGGGTGCGTGCGTTGACAAATTGTATAACTATTGAATCGGACGTTTGTGCACATCACCGCCCCTAGAGTGATCCCGAACAATGGACTGTGCCATAAAACAAGGCCAAATTACTGTTGTGAAAATATAATGCATTTTATTCTTATGTTTTATGAGTTGTAGGTACATCACTACAGCCATCTTATCTAAATACATATATAAAACGAAAAGGTGACTGACTGACTGAATGACTGACTGACTGATCTGTCAAATTACGCACAGCTCAAACCACTAGACAATTCGGGCTGAAATTCGGCATGCAGATAGCTATTCTATATAATATACTAGACGTAGATATTCGCTAAGAAAGGGTTTTTGAAAAATCAACCCCATAATAGGGATTTGAAAGTAGGTATAGTCCACAAAAGTTAGTGGTAGATATTCGTCTAGTTAGTAAATGTTTACTTTCTTTTACTTTCATCTTTTGGAGCACTTGTTATACGGTTCGAATTCGAGAAATATTTACTTGTAAAAGAACTAGATAATCATGGCTGGACGTTCTTGTGCGTGGATGGTGTGGAACTCCTTGATCCGGTTTTTGCCTATTTCCTCCCCGAAATGCAACTTATCTCTGTACCAAATTTCGTCAAAATCGGTTGAACAGACGTGCCACCAAAGCGAAGCAGTCAGACAGACAGACACATTTTCGCAATAATTAATAATATGTTTTACTAAATACGGATACCACAGACTATGTTTATATTTCAAGTAATCTCGACGAAAGAGAGAATTAAAAAAAACAAATCTACCGTGTACAATCCTCCCTTTCTGCTAATATCCACTTTCGCCCAGCCCAAGGGAAACAAAAGACTAACAAACAAACATAAGAGCAATCGACCCTCTGCCAGAGCAAGCTATTAATGCATCGAATTTGTTGCTAAACTATGATTAATGGTTTTTTATCAAACTAGGGGTTCTATAAATACGTTTGTGATTTTGATTCATTTACAAATTGTTGAATTACCACGTAATGCCGACCTAATTTATTATAAACTAGCTTATGCCTGCGACTTCGCTCACGTTAGGTTCGATTTTCATACAAGTTTGAGCTGTACCGGCGTGTGTACTGTGACCGGAACTTATTCATTTTCCGGGTTAAAAAGTATAGCCCGTGTCACTCTCCAGGACCTTCACTATGCCCATGCAAAAAAACATTTCAATCAGTCGCTCTGTTGCGGCGTCATTGAAGGACAAACCAACAAACAAACACATTTTCGCATTTATAACATTAGTATGAATCTCTTTAAAACTAGGTACTATACCAATCAGGTCACTCCAAACAGATTATTTTATTAGCGGCCATATATAAATAAATTAAGTGCTAACGAACACTTTACGACGTCCTCACGTTTACGACGTAGCAAGTGTTATACGAAAAGTGAAGCTATTTTCGAGTTTATTCCACTCTTTATTAATAAGGCCATAAAGCAACTTCCTATAAAGTGTTTTTTTAACTCGTTTTGTATTTGACCACGTCTAATGATGAAGCTATATAGTTTTCGTCGTCTCAACCGATGTACGTCCACAGCTGGACGAAGGTCTCCTGCAAGGATCTCCATAGAACACGGTATTGTGCCACTTGCTTCAAGTACTCGTAGCTCCTAGCTTCTCGCTTGAGATCGTCTGAATACCTACTAGGGATCTTCCAACGCTGCGCTCTCCTGTGCGAAGCTATCCTATTTAGTGGCTATTAGGACTATCTTATTTAGTGGCTCATGTGGATTCTTTTATGCTATCTCCCACGCGCGTTGCCAATTCAGCATATATAATCAGCATAAACTCTCTTACCCATGGTCCTAGGTGAACAACAAATGTGGCAACGCGACGCGTCAGTATCAAAGAGTAGCTGACCTGTTGGCCTAGGTGAGCGACAGAAGCTACGCCACGCGATGCGACGCCATAACAAATTACTGCCATTTTCTTTGGCGTCGTATCGCGTCGCGTTGCGTGTCATCGCTTCTGTCGCACCGAGGATAACTGGTTAGAGAAAACGTTCCATCCGATATTTCTCAGGGCCCGACTGCATTCGATTCGCACGCGTACTAAGCTTACCAAAGCAGAGATATGAGCCCATTGTAAAAGGGAACTTCTCTCTCTTCCAGGTGCTGAAGTACTGCGAGCACCTGCACGGCAAATGGTACTTCAGCGAGATCCGCGCGATCTTCTCGCGCCGCTACCTGCTGCAGAGCATCGCCATAGAGATGTTCCTCGCCAGCAGAAGTGAGTATCCGCCACCCCTACAGCCCATTAGCGTCCCACTGCTGGGCACAGGCCGGGAGAGGGAATTAGAGAGACTACGCTGCTCCAGTGCGGGTTGGCGGGCATTAACAGCTATTATCATGTTAGTGATAATAACCGGGACCGACGGCTTAACGTGCTCTTCGAGGCACGGGGGTGGAACACCGCCAACTTGTTACTCCGGGATAGTACTGAGAATTACTTCGAGAATTATAAAAACCTAATAGTAAGTTAGGTCAGACTTCGACTCGAACTCACTCGGCAGTTTTGAGAAGTGAGTATACTGTCCTCTTTTTTAAGGTTTTTTTTATAGTCAAGCGCTTGGTTGCAATCAGACTTGCTGGCAAGTAGTGATGCAGCCTAAGGTGGGGCGCGCTTGCGTTGAAAATGCCTATTCACTCTTGATTCGAAAATACCAATTTTATAAGCGAAGGGAAAAACGGTTAACTAGCGGTAAAAAACTAGCGGTTCGAATTAGAAACTTCTTCTCAGAATAAACATTACCACCGATCATCACTACCACGTTTTCTCAACGTGACAGGAAAGTCAACTTATAAAGCATGAAATGTATGTTTTTCCAGCGTCAATATTCTTCGCGTTCCCGGACCAGGCGACGGTGAAGAAGGTCATCAAGGCGTTACCAAGAGTCGGTGTTGGCATCAAATACGGCATTCCGCAGACCAGGTCAGTGCTATACATAAAATGCAAAATTCAATCAGTTTTTTTTTGAAGTGAAACTTCTTTAGAATCGTTGTGATTTGAAAATTCGATGAAACGAAAAAGCGACACTAAAAAGAGACAATACTCTAATTCTCTCGCAGGCTAAATCATATATCTGAGATAATGAGATAATTATACTTAATTTTAAAGTGCCGATTTTACCAACTCCGCGTTATGTTTAACCTAGGATTAAAATTGATGTTTTGACAGATGACATGTAGTACTTCTGTCAACTTTTCAAATTTAATCCTAGGCTAGACGTTATTCGGAGTTGGTGAAATCGACATTAGTAATATAAGTTATATTTGTCTAATTCTCTCGTAGGCTACTTTTCTGAAGTTTCACTTCTGCCGTGTGTGAATTGCACACACACTTTTCTTTAAGTCATCTTTCTTGCAAATCAAAATTTCCTTTGGGGACATGTTATATCATTTTTATTAAGCAACTAGTGCAGCCATCTGTGATCGACATGCTGAACTAGAAGGCTTTTATGGAAAGGTGAGTCATGTTGAAGTTACCCACATAATATTATCAATTCATTCAACTTTATACTGGAAAGCGTGTATAGATGGCGTGATAAATACATAAACGTATTTATTAACTTAAATACGTTTTTAAGTAGATTAACGCTGGAAATTAATAACAAAAATATCTTTGTTCTGTCGATCGTTTGATTACAGATAGATTTGCTATTAATTTCGGTCGTTAGTCACAAGCGCCGATTTGAATTGATTCCATGAATGAACTAAATAATTTCTAATGCTGAGATTTATAGAGTTCAAGCGGTCACCAACTCAGTGGTGGGCGCGGCCGAAATACAGTCTGTCTCGTGTGGGAGCGTTTTGAACTTAGAGAGCGAGACAACCTCTTCTTTCAGTACAGTGCGGAACTATTCCACGCCCTCAAAAAATTTGAGCGAGAAAAACTGAGATTAAATGAGACAAAAACGAATCGTAAATGCATGCTTTTTGCACATTATTTTTGGTATACTGTAAACATGATGCACCGCGATTGTCCTGACGTCATAAACACACAACGCGCATCCTACCCCGCTGACCGCTAGGTTAGAAACTTGAAATTTTGACAGTCAGTTCCATTTATGACGTAAGCACTCACAAATATAGGATTTTTTATCAAGTAATATCAATGAAAATAGGTAATTGAGGTTATGATCAAAAATGAAGATGTAAGTGTTTCACAATGTTTGGAAATTTCACTTCTAAGGGGGTTAAATAGGGGATGAATGTTTGTACAACAGTCCGTCATTTTTCTAGTTCAGGATAATATTAGTACGGATTATCACTGCATACTCGTATATACTATATCTAAATATTACGGTTGAAATAATTGGTAAACTGAAAAAAAACCGCGAAGGACACGCTATGTCAAATTGTGCTTGTGTGCGTTGCGTACCTATTATACCTACCTATAAGTGTTTTTGTAATTTGGTGAAAAACTAAAAAAAAACTAAATTCCAGGTACACCTAATAAGAGTGTACAATCAAACCTCGAAAAATGCCGTAAATTAGGGTGTGTCCAGACTATGTAACATAATATTATTTTCTTTGTTATCAAAACTTTTGTTACTATATATTATATATACTAGTATTTTTACCGAGCGAAGCGAAGGTATCTGAGTCTACTTGTGTGAATTTGCACTTGTCCGTCCGTCCGTCCATCCGTCCGTCCGTCAGTCAGAGCCTAATAACTTCTGAATTACTGAACGTTATTCCTTCGAATTTAAATATAATCGAAATTAAATATAAGGCTTAAAAAGTTATAAAAATCTTTATTTCAGGGGGGCTCTCATAGAAGCGAATGCAAAGTAATTTTTTTTTATAGTGTTACATAGGATTGCGGTATATCATTTTAAAGATAATTAGGAATAAAGTCCAAAAAAATTTTTTTCTAATTTTTCCCCTAAAATTGACGAAATGGGGGCTTTCAAATTGGAGATTTTCTGACGTCCAAAGTTGAGAGGTCAATTTGAAAATTGAGAGTTCTGAGGAGAACTCTCAATTTTCTGAAAGACTGAGCCTGAAACCTAATCAATTATTTGAACTATATCCTGTACTTGAACAACAAATACTAAAATTAGATAAATATTATGAGGAAACGAAATTATTTAATTTTTAATGAGCTTCAGTATTTTAACAGAACTTCACAATGATGTCAATAGATGGCTCTCTGTAAAAGTTTATTCGTTTGTGCTTACAAATAATAAACTATCTTATGGATACCGCGAGGTCTCAGTTCGGGGCGAACCCCTAGTATATATTCATGAACACATTGTACAATCTACATAAGATGGGTAAATAAAATGACTCATTTTTTTCAACTATGCACGTTGCACATTTAGTAGTATTTTGTTCAACATGAGAGCAAAGAACAATTTAGTAACGAGTGCTGAGGGTCTGAATTTGAAGCCTGAGCTACAGGTACGGCAATACCTACTATAGACTATAATAATAATCCATACTAATATTATAAATGCGAAAGTCAGTTTGTTTGTTGGTTTGTTGGTTTATTGGTTTGTTGGTTTGTTGGTTTGTTGGTTTGTCCTTCAATCAAGATTCAACGGCGCAACGGATCGACGTGATGTTTTGCATCACGTCGATATATATATATATATATATATATGTCGATATATATATATATGTCGGTATATTTGAGGACTTGGAGAGTGACATAGGCTACTTTTTATCCCGGAAAAACAAATAGTTCCTGTGGGATAGGATGCTCTTTTTCTCACATTTTTCTTCAATTAGGCGGCAACGGCACACCGGATCGACGTGATGTTTTGCATGGGTATAATTGAGGAAGTGGAGAGTGACATAGGCTACTTTTTATCCCGGAAAAACAAATAGTTCCTGTGGGATAGGATGCTCTTTTTCTCACATTTCTCTTCAATTAGGCGGCAACGGCACACCGGATCGACGTGATGTTTTGCATGGGTATAATTGAGAAACTGGAGAGTGACATAGGCCACTTTTTATCCTGGAAAAACTAACAGCTCCTGTGGGATAGGATGCTCTTTTTCTCACATTTTTCTTCAATTAGGCGGCAACGGCACACCGGATCGACCTGATTATTTACATGGGTATGATTGAGGAACTGTAGAGTGACATCGGCTACTTTTTATCCCGGAAAAACTAACAGCTCCTGTGGGATAGTATGCTCTTTTTCTCGCATTTGTTCTTCAATAAGGCGGCAACGGCACACCGGATCGATATGATTTTTTACATGGGTATAATTGAGGAACTGGAGAGAGACATAGGCTACTTTTTATCCCGGAAAAATAACAGCTCCTGTGGGATAGTATGCTCTATTTCTCGCATTTCTTCTTCAATTAGGCGGCAACGGCGCAACGGATCGACGTCATTTTTTGCATGGGTATATTTGAAGACCTGGAAAGTGACATAGGCCACTTTTTATCCCGGAAAAACAAACAGTTATATACGTATATCTTAGGTACCTTCAAGGCAAGAGTGAATAGGCATCTTCTAGGCAAGCGCGTTCCAACCTAGACCTCATCATTGCTTTGCACTAAGCATGATTGTCGTCAAGCGCAAGCCTATCTCACAATAAAAAAATAAAAAAAAAGTTCCTGTGGGATAGTATGCTATTTTTCTCACGTTTGTTCTTCAATAAGGCGGCAATAGCGCAACGGATCGACGTGATTTTCGCATGGGTATATTTGAGGACCTGGAGAGTGACATAGGCTACTATTTACTTCGGGAAAACAAACAGTTTCCCGGAGACTTTCACACAGTCTGATAGTAGGTATAGTCTAGATCTTGGAAAGTAACATAGGCTACTTTATGTCCCGGAAAATCTAATAGATCCCACAGGATAGCATGTTGTTTACAGTAGCGTGTTAAAATAATGCTCTGCCCTGTGTCCATAACTGTCCACTGACTAAATATACTCCTCCCTTCTCCTTTGCGGCGTAATGTAATTGTTCCAGTAGTGTCCGATAGACTAATCGGTTACATGCTGCTGCAACTATGCGACATCGTTTGTATAATCAGGAATCTGTATAACGGGTAACCTATAGCATTGTGTTTTCTTTCGTAGATATCGTGAATATTTTTTCGAATATTTTTCATTTTTCGTTCATGAAAAACCTAGCTCTTGCCTTTCGATGAAATACGTCGATACTGAACGTCTCAGTATTCTTCTCCATGGCATCCTCTTGCATACTTAATTTAAATACAGTTTTCTAACAAAAACTCATTTATTGGACCCTTGAGCCACGCGAGCGATGCCGCGGGTAATAGCTATCGTGAATATTTTTTCGAATATTTTTCATTTTTCGTGCATGAAAAACCTAGCAAGACGTATTTCATCGAAAGGCAAGACCTTTCGATGAAATACGTCGATACTGAACGTCTCAGTATTCTTCTCCGTGGCATCCTCTTGCATTCTTAATTTAAATACAGTTTTCTAACAAAAACTCATTTATTGTTCCCTTGAGCCACGCGAGCGAAGCCGCGGGTAATAGCTAGTAAGTAAATAAACTAATACCACTATAAGTACTATAAGTAACTAGGTGATGCCCGCGACTTCGGTCGCGTTAGTTAAGTTTTTTATTCCCGCGGGAACTCCTTAGCTTTCCGAAATAAAAGTCAGCCCATGTCCTTTTATTGGGTAACAAACTTCAATCAATCTATCCATCCATACAAACTTTCGCATTTATAGTATTGAATTTAAATATTGATTATTTACAAAATATACTCTATCATTATTTACAAAATATAATCTATCATTTTAAATATTAGTTACTCGATATCATCATCATCATCATCAACATTATCAACCGATAGACGTCCACTGCTGGACATAGGCCTCTTCCAAGGATTTCCACACGCCTCGGTCTTGCGCCGCCTGGAACCAGC
Organism: Erebia aethiops; assembly: GCA_923060345.2. Classification (NCBI taxonomy): domain Eukaryota; kingdom Metazoa; phylum Arthropoda; class Insecta; order Lepidoptera; family Nymphalidae; genus Erebia; species Erebia aethiops. Next base: position 13,299,164 of record OV281081.1, on the reverse strand, counting down.
GGCTCCCTGCGTCGCCTGATGTCGTCTGTCCAGGGAGTAGGGGGTCTACCAACGCTGCGCTTTCCCGTGCGTGGTCGCCACTCCAGCACTTTGGGACCCCAGCGTCTGTCGGTTCTTCTAACTATGGATCCCGCCTATTGCCACTTCAGCTTCGCAATTGGTATGGGTATAGTCGAGGACCTGGAGAGTGACATAGGCTACTTTTTGTCCCGGAAAATTTAGGAGTTCCCGCGGGAATCAAAAAACTTAACCACGTGGACGAAGTCGCAGGCATCAGCTAGTTGTTTATAAAAGCGAAAAAATAGTAATTTCCTAGATTTAACGTAGGTGCTCGCGAGGTTTGAGAAAAAAAAATTGGTTTGAGGTCGCTTTCGAATTTTGTTCTTTTCGATTGTAGGTAAATCTGCCACATTTGAATACTAATCATTTTTGTTATAATAAATTGATTGTACTACCGAGACAAAATCATTTGCCTGCGGGAAAACAACCACAAAATTTTTAGACTGTATAGACTATAGACTAAGCACTGAGTCACTGTGACGCAGCGACGTCACAATGACTCAATTACTACACTACAGCCTACAGGCAATAAAAAAAATTGTTCTTAATATTTAACGTTAATTTTTCATTCTATTTTATTAAAAAAATAAACTTATAAAATTGAATCTTCGAAAAATAAAAAGTAACATTTAATTTTATAACATGTTACTAAATCTGGCCTCACCCTAAGGTCATATTTTGTTTGGGATAAGGTAAACTGATGTATAGTACTCCGAATAGAGTTTAATTCCGAATAAACTTTTAACATGATACTACTTATGCATAATTATTATATTCTCTTATTGATTACTAGATGATTCCCGCGACTTCGTCCGCGTGGATTAAGATTTTTGATTCCCGTGGGAATTCTTTAATTTTCCGGGATAAAAAGTGGCCTATGTCCTTCTCCGGGATACCATCTACCCTTGTACCAAATTTCATCAAAATCGGGTGAAGAGACAGTTTTTTTTTTATTCCCGCTGGAACTCTTTAATTTTCTGGGATAAAAAGTAGCCTTTGTCCTTCCCCGGTATACCATCTACCCCTGTACCAAATTTCAGCAAAATCGGTGGAAAAGATGAGCCAGGAAAGCGTAGCAGACAGACAGACAGACGGACAGACAGACAGACAGACAGAAACACTTTCGCATTTATAATATTAGTATGGATATGGATAGTATGGAAGTATGGATATGATTTTTTAAATAGGTAAATAGTTATGTACCTACCTGCAAATAATTTTGTATTTTTTTGGTATAGACACATATATAGATACATACTACTACTACTAGATATACTACTGATGCTGCTTTGCGACTTGCGGTAGAGTCGAGTCAAGAGCGGTGCTTAGGCTTACGTTCTAAGTAGTAGGTAGGCTAGGCATATGAATTTGCTAGCTGATGCCCGCGACTTCGTCTGCGTGAAATAAGTTTTTTGTTCCCACGGGAACTCCAGAATTTTCCGGGATAAAAAGTAGCATTTGTCACTCTCCAGGTCCTCAACTACCTATGTCTTTGCAAAAAATCAAGTCGATCCGTTGCTTTGTTGCAGCGTGATTGAAGGACAAACCAACAAACAAACACACTTTCGTGTACAATTTATAATATTAGTAGGTATAGTAGGTATACCTATGATGAAACCGGGAGAGGTAAAAAAGGTACTTAGGTACGCATTATTATCATCAGCTGTTTCTTTTTCTTTTCGAGTAGGTATTGGTCTACCTTTTCCTTGCTTTTTGCGTTTACTGGTATTGATGAAAGATAAATACACTTTGCCTGGTGGGAGGCTTCAGCCGTGGCTAGTTACCACCCTACCGGCAAAGACGTGCCGCCAAGCGATTTAGCGTTCCGGTACGATGCCGTGTAGAAACCGAAGGGGTATGGGTTTAATATAACTGCCATGCCCCTAACAGGTTAGCCCGCTACCATCTTAGACTGCATCATCACTTACCATCAGGTGAGATCGCAGTCAAGGGCTAGCTTGTAGTGGATAAAAAAAAATAACACTACAAGTTCAATCCAATATACACACATAAATAGTAATAAACTTAGATGCACGCAAAACAAAAACAGGCAGCACAAACTGTGATCTCGGCGATATTCGGGAATCGTTCGCTTTCCCTCTCCGCCCCACCACCCCGCGCCGGGGGCCGGCCGACGCAAATTCACTTGAGATACATGATTTATTTTCCAAAAGCGGCGAAGTAAAAAATCCCAAATCAGCGTTTGGAATTGTCCTATTTTTTTCACAAATATACATTATTTTAAAACCAAACTAGACATTCGAAATTATTATGAAATAAAGTATGCTTGATGACAGTTTTTGTAGCAAAATTGTAGTTTCTAATATAGTTTATTTACGCACGAAGTTCCCTGAAAATTTGCTCTAAAATAGAGGTGTTTGAGGGGTCATAACTTTCAAAATATATACAATCTTACTTTCATTATTAGTTTCAGTCATAGATAATGAGGAGAAGAATCGATATCAGGCATAATTTTGAATCTAGAACAACCACGAATAGAATAATAAGTACAATACGTTTGTATGGAGAAATGTTTGAGAACCGTGCTCTTAAATCTATCAAGTTTCAACTGTCTTAAGTCAGAGCTAAGTCTAGAGGTATATCGAATACGACCAAATTACTTCGGCATACAACGGCAGTCTAAGCAACGCGGTTTATCGCAAGATTCTAAGAAATTCAGGAAAAGGCAATACTTACTAAAATTAAAAAATCTTTGAAAAAACAACACTTTAATATCACACAACACGTTTTTCGACTCAAATCACAGTAGATATAAATATTCAAATATATCCATAAATAATAACTTATAATTATTAATATTTTAAGCTTAAACATTAGGGCATCTTCATTGTAAGTTTTGGGTTACCAACCTTGAATTTGTCAGGTTAACCACAATTACTCATTTACTAAAAGATTTTTTAAATATCATTGTACTTTGTATATAAATTACTATTTTAGTTAAGTATAATATTAAATATCTAGCAAAAATAGTTTCTAAATAGTGAACTTTACTTGATATCTCAAAAATATTCCTCAGTGAACAAATGTTACAAGTTATTTTAAAGTAACTTAATATGAATAACATTTAAGGACAACATTAATGGCTAAAGTAGATGAAATGGCTGGAAATGAACTAAGGCACAAAGTACATTTATTAGCGCAGTGCTGAGTAAATAAGTATTTTCTTAAATGTCACAATGACCTGAGCTTATAGTATATATAGTATAATAGATGTTAATAGATCCATGGATCTATTAAGTTGTAATTCAGTTTTACAACAGATCCACAAAAATAAAATTATACTAGAACGTTGAAACAAACACTTTAGGAAAGATACGTTGCTATATTTCAACACTTTTTTCTTTTATTATTTTTATTGTTATTGTTTAAATGTATTTTTTTACTTGGTGTACAATAATGAATACTTCATTTATTCATTCACTGCACTGATGTGTCATGAGCCTTAGACAAAAAGTATTTATTAAATGTAACAATAATAGAATTATTAGAATTGAATAATCATTTATTCACTATAATATAACCTCGTAAACTCACTATAACTATCACAATGGAATGTATCACTTTATTTCAAATTGATAATACACTCAACGCTTTTAATACTGATCACATTAAATAAATATTTGTAAATATAAATTATACGTTAGCTTAACTCTAAATGCGCTCATTTAGTAAAAATAATCACACTTAACAAATTAGGGTAGGAACAGACTTATAACACGACACGATGAACCGCTTGTGTTAATGCCAAGTAACTGCGAATTTTTTAAAAGTCATTTGGTTGTAAAACACTAGAATAGGGATGATGACAACTCAATCAAATCAGCAACTCTTTATCAAACTTGAAAACGCATTCTAGTATGGAAGTTGTATGAAATTCACAGTTGTGACGTCATCAAATTTCAACGCACTTTTTTTCTTTAATCTACGAGTATATTTTAAAATGGGTATCAAACTTAAAACTAACCGAGAATGTGAGTTTTAGGTCTTTTGGAATACCATCTATTTAATGATCAGTTAGAAATAATTTATTTTTGATATAGGCATCATTCCTATTATATTTTTGACTGCTCGGCGTTTCAACGGGTGGCATCGTGTGTTATCAGTATGTTTCTACGTTAACGTTCTTAATAGGAATCATGCATCACAATATAAATTCGATTCGTCTCACTCGCATAACCAACCAATTGATTGAGCAGAATTTGTTTCCACCCTCAAGACCAAATCGGTCATTTGGGCAAAGTTTACCATCAGTGGCTAAAATATAAGTTTTAAAGTAAACAAACGAAACATTTCAGTCATTATTTAAATTAACAAGGTAATGCGACTTAAGTGTCATTGTCATCACCTTAATCAAAATTTCAACTCATGCAACGAACCCACTACTGAGCAAGGATTCACACACCTTTGAGAAACACCTTTGAGAATATTCTGAGAACTCACAGGCACACGATGATTTCCTTCACCGGTGAAACAATCGATATTTAATTGTTTAAAACGTACATAGCTCCGCAAACTCAAATGTAACATTTGTTTACCAGAAAACATCAATGCTCAGAAAAATTATTTCTACTCGTGATGTTTCTCGCAAGCATTTTGCATCCAGTCTTTACTCTTTTCCAACGATATAGATGCCCCCGCACTGTGCCTTCTTTGCACCGGCTTTCCTTCCATAACCTTTTTAACATATCCAATTTCTGGATCCCCATCTTTCTTGCCTTCGTCAAACTGTCTCATAATTTCATTCAGAGTTTTACCCTTCGTCTCTGGTAGGAACAGGTAGCAATACGCCGCGCCTATGATTGCGCAAATAGCAAAAAGATATAACGTACCATTGCTTGTCAACAAATACTCTAACTGAGGATACGTTTTGATATTGAAGAATATCAGGACGTAAGCGCAACAAGAAGTCGCACCAGACATTACGCCTCTTATATCCTGAGGGTACAACTCCCCTGACATTATCCAAGGGAGCTGGAGGAATCCAACCATGCTGAATGAGACGTGGAGTAAAACACAAGCCAACTTTATCAACGGCGGACCGTTCAAAGTGTCACATATTGCCGCTCCGAGCATAGCAAAGCCTAACAAAAGTCCTGACACTGCAGCCAAAGTCTTTCGTCTAAAACTGTTTATAAGACAAGCTCCCACTGCACCCATAAAGACTCTGACACCACCAACTATTATGGAAGCTGTGAATTCATTTACACTAGTGCCGACTGATTTGAAGAAATCCACTGCGTAGTACAAAATTATATAAATTCCAGACATTTCTTGGAACATAAAGAAGATGATCAGCAAAGCGAAAGGTTTTAAGACACTCCTGCGTTTAAATAACCCCATTTTTTGCCTAAAAGTCATGGATTCATCGGATTTTCTGTCTTTCGTGAACTCCATCAGTTCCTGTTGGGCTGTACTATTGTTTTGTCTTAACCAGAACATGGAGGTATAAGCTTCTTTCATCTGCCCTTTGGAAGCTAGCCACAGTGGTGATTCTGGGACGAAGTACATGAGGAATGGTGTCAGAAGGGATACTCCAGCGCAAATGGCGGCAACTTTTCGCCAGTGCACGAAAGCCCCTAGAGAATACACGATGAATATTCCAGTAGATACTAGTCCAGGTCCTAAAGCACTAAGAACTCCACGTTTTTCCGGCGTTGTAATCTCCGCCACGTATATGTATGACACTGTTGACATACCTGGAAATAAAAATAAGATTATGTAAGAAAACAGATGGTGTTGTTTTGATCTATTTATGACGATTTCCCTAAATAGATTATAATATTATGTGACTCACAAAAACAAATGTGAATTTAACTATATGAGCAGCAGCTAATTAAAACTGGTTTTAAGTACCTACATAAATGCTGTGTGTTAAAATATTACGGTGGCAACTTTGAACTGTACGTACGTACTGTAACTCCAAATTCACGTAAACTTTACTTTTAGCTGGGCCGCATATTACTACAAATTTGTTCTGTCTGTCTGCCGAGTCTAATACAAAATTTAAGAGCAAATAGTGCTATCCGGCACCCTAACGTATTTTTAAAAAAGAAATTTCTTTTAAATATGCGGCCGTGACAATGATATTCCATTTTTAAAAGCAGGTATCCATATTTTTTGTACTGTGTTTAAAAAATGCGAATAACAACTTTTTAAGGGAAACCGTGTTTTTGGATTAGTACGAAAACGCGCCCCACTATTCTTATTACCATATATCATTAACATTATTTTTTTAAAGTCGCGTACTGTATGGTTGTTTAGGTGCTTAGTCTTTTCATTCAAGGGTGTACTTCGTTCTAAATTAATGCCAACATGACGATTAATAATGATTGTGGCGCGTCTTAATTGATAGAACTATCTATACAGTCTTACCAATAGTAAATTCCGTGATGAACCTGCCCACGCACAGCAAGATGTAGGTCTCTGAGAAGGCGATGACCAGCCAGCCGATGAGGTTGGGCAGCACTATCGACAGCTTTTTTGGCTTAGCACCAGGACTACAGTAAATGCGAGCAGGTCTTACCAATAGTAAATCCAGTGATGAACCTGCCCACACACAGGAAGATGTAGGTCTCCGAGAAGGCGATGACCAGCCAGCCGATGAGGTTGGGCAACACTATGGACTGCAGCAGCAGCCGCCTGCCCACCGCGTCCACCATCATACCGCCCAGCAGGGCGCCGATGGGGTTCGATATCACTCCGAGACTCGCTGGAATAGAACAGAAACATAAAAATTAAACTTAAAATTGTCAGCCCTAATAAAGACTACGGTCTATTACGGAAATGTTTCAACGCCAGCTTTTTATTATAACGCATTCTAGTACTTTGGTGAGATCTATAGAGTGAACTTTGACTTTTCTTAGACTTAAGACATTGTTAAAACGAGATAGATTTATGTTACTGACATAAGTCCATCTCGTTTCAACTCTAAGTAAAGTCTGAGCCAAGTCAATGTACGCTCTATGGATCTCAGCCTATGACTCAAGTGTACTAGATAAGTTGAACAAAGTAGTTTCGATACTGCAATGTATCGCTACTAGATGGCATTAACAGTCGCGTGGACTAGTTTGAAAATAGAGAGTTATTTAAATTTAGGCACTGATGGGTAAGTGAACCGTGGCCGTTTGATATGTATTTAAAACTAGATGATGCCATAACTAACTAATGCCCGCAACTTTGTCCACGTGGTATAAGTTTTTTTATACCCGCGGGGACAAAGTAAAAGTATCCGTCGATCCATTGCTCCGTTGCGGCGTGATTGAAGGACAAACCTACTTACCCAAAGACAAACACTTTCGCATTAAATATTAGTATGATTGTTTATCAAGTAAACAGTTTAACGCGATCGTATTCATTAAAGTTACCCATAACGCCGCACGCCCTCTCCATTAACAGTACGTGCCTGCAAATAAAAGTGTCTGATTTGCCCTTTATCGTGCCCGAGTGTTCTCTAGTGCCACTACAAATAACGCTATCAGCTGTTTGCACACTCGCTGTTGTGTTGACTTTTCCACTCTCTGTGCTATTTGTTTGTGTAAATATGATATTTATCGTTTTTATGATTTATAATAGGTGCATAAGTTAAGTTATATGTTTAAGGTGCAAAATAAAATTGTTTTGTTACGAGGGAACTAAACTTCTTCATAGAAATATTTCTATGGAGCTCCTTTTGTTTTAGTGGATACTCCAAGTATCGAAAAGGCTCGTTTCAAACATAGGTATATTTACTAATAATATAATAAATGCGTTTCTAAATCCTTCCATCTGATTCTGGCGTACGTCTTGTCAGGATGTAAGCTTTGATTTTTCTTAGTCTACTTTTACTGTACCTAGTGTACTTTTAAAAGTAGACTATATTATTTAAATAGATGATGCCCGCGACTTCGTTCGCGTGGGCTAAGTTTTTTCTATTCCCGCGGGAACTCCTCAAGTTTCCGGGATAAAAAGTATAGCCTTAAGCCTATGTCCTTCCCGGGATACAACCTTGAACCTATCCCTGTACCGAATTTCATCAAAATCGGTTGAACAGGTGAGCCGTGAAAGCGTAGCAGACAGACGGACACACTTTCGCATTTATAATATTAGTATGGATAATATAGGATTCCCGTGGAATTTACAAAACCCTTAATCCAAGCGGTTGAAGTTGCACGCATCATTTATTAGGTACATCACATTATTTAGAATTTTACAACGTTAATGTATGTAATGTAATGTGCCTACCTACCTACGTGCAAGCATAAAATATACTGTGTATTTATATTAAAAAAACGCTTGTATTATTCATAACGTATCTACGTCGTACAGTTCAATAAAATTAAAAATTATTTTCCGATCCTAACATATTATACATAATATGGTACGTGGCAAAAAGACGTCACTCACGTATCTACCTACGCCTAAGGTTCAAAGAAATGATAAACAGACAATTTTATACGTTGCCAAGCACGTACGCTGGGCCGTAAGATCATTTGTAGTTTAAACCACGCGAAACAGTTTAATCTACTTTCATCGATTATTTCGTAAGATCAATTGCAGTTGATCGAGTAAGGGCAGTTTAAACTGTCGATTAGATTAAACCAACCCAAAGGGGCGTTTAAACTCTTCTCTATAGGTTAAACTGTTTTTGGTTTTGATTCACATTGGCATATTTTTTAACTAATGTGGTCAATAATTCTGTCTCAGAAGCTGCAAAGTTCGACACCCTTTTAGCACCAATTTCACTCATTTCTAATAATATACTTTATTGTAGGAAGCGGGCGAAATACACAAATGAATGTAATTTTAATCAAAGATGAAAGAACACACAACAAACAAATACCACCTAAATTACTAATAAAAATTCTTTCCAAAAAACCGACTTCCAAAGCCACTGTAAAGTAAAAAATAATTTTGATTTCTACACACTATGTTGAAGTCGGGCGAGCCTGATGCGTCAACTTATGTTACAGTGACTTTGGAAGTCGGTTTTTTGTTTTTAACTTTTTAGTGTACTCTAAATCCCCACAGCTTAAGAATGCAGTACCCTGCAGCATCAGATTTGAGGAGTTGGGACTTGAGTTTAAGTATGAAGTCGTTGCTTGACACCTATAATATGACTTCACCACAAAAAATCCTAAATCGCAATTTTTAAGGAGTTCTGTACCCTGCAGCATCATGGTTGAGGAGTTGGAACTCGGAGTTGAATCGTATATAAGTGACATGATACCTACTATATAAGTTCACCATCAAAATTTCCTAACTCCCTAGTTTTGAGGATTTCATGTAGTACGGTACACCTACAGCATCAGGATTGAGGATTTGGAGTCAGATTTTTTTTATGGGACCACCTCGGGAGCTTCCACTAACCACTGAAAAAAATATTTTCAAATCGGTTCAGAAACCACGGAGATATGAACCGACATACTCGTACATTAAAACAAAAAAAAAAATACGCGCCGAATTGAGATCCTCCTCCTTTTTTGGAAGTCGGTTAAAAATGCTTCTTCGATCTTGTGCTGAAGTTCCCAAAATATGTCAGTGTGTCAATGTCAAATTCATCCAAAGACTATAAATTATCACTCCGTTTGCCATTTTTGCATGAAATAGTGAACGATCTTTGGTAATGTACGGAATAAACTGTAAAATGTTGCCATGTCAAAAAGACTAATCGAAGTTTAGCTAATCGATCTACATATTCGGTTAGATCTTAGGACCGTAGATTAATCCATCGATTATTTTTTACTATAGATTACGAAATCCTTAGTTTAAACTTCTTTTGATCTTACGGCCCTAAGTGTGGATTTTAATAGTAACTAGCTATTCCCCGCGGCTTCGCTCAAATCTTCACTCAATTTTCATACATATTTCAAAGCTCTATTTCTCAAAAAGCCTTTCTTACCGGATGCCTACGTCATATTGACTACCTGTATTCCTTTCAACCCGATCCGTCCAGTAGTTTGAGCTGTGCGTTGATAGATCAGTCAGTCAGTCACCTATTCCTTTTATATATTTAAATTCACATAATGACAAAGAAGAGAAGACGAAAATATATAGATAGAGATTCTTCTTACCAATCCATGAGCTCTGTTCGTAAGAGATGGCCGGGTATTCGTGCGTGTACTGGGGTAGCAGCACCGCAGAGAAGCCCTGGCAGAAACCCACCGAGATGTTGATAGACTGCGCGGCGAGGGCCGCCAACACCTGCGAATTTATGGACGCCTGGTAACTAAGGATTCATTACTGATATAATAAACCGCAATATTGAAATGTAAATAAACTAGCGTTTGCCCGCGACTTCGTCCGCATGGACTACACAAATTTCAAACCTCTATTTTACCCACTTAGGGGTTAAATTTGCAGAAATCCTTTCTTAACGGATGTTTACGTCATATTAGCTATCTGCATGCCAAATTTGCAGACCGATTCGTACTGTGGTTTGATCTGTACGTTGATAGATCAGTCAGTCAGTCACCTTTTCCTTTTATAATATAATTTAGATTAGATTAGATATCAAGCCGTGTCATGGTTTAGTTGGACACTCCTAAGGAACAAATTTAGTTTCGCTATTCTAAAAAAAAATATAAACTTGCGAATTTCGTGAATAGGATTCGAATGTGCAACGTCCTGTTTACGCGGCTCTTCCGACTGAGCCACTGAGAACTTCTTGGAAGTGTTCAAAATGTGAAACTCTATCTAATAACTAAAACTAAATAATTACATATTTGCTGCTGCTCTGCTTTTTCCATCTATGCTAGAACGTACGTCATTCCCAACCCAATCCCCGCCATGTTACGCTATGTTGCCAATAAACTTATGTTCTAACTAGCTGATGCCCGCGACTTCGTACGCGTGGATCGAGGTTTTGTGGTTCCCGCGGGAACTCTTTAATTTTCCGGGATAAAAAGTAGCCTATGTGCTATTCCAGACTATAATCTATCTCTGTGCCAAATTTCATCCAGATCCGTTCAGCTGTTGGGGCGTGATTGAGTAACAAACATCCATACCGACATCCATACATCCAAACTTTCGCATTTATAATATTATGTTCTAATGTGATGAAAATTCAATCTATACAATAGATTTAATCAAGTTACGATAATTTTCTTTTACTTTTACAACGTTATTATACTTTGTCAAAAGAACTTTTTATATTTGTTTTGCTATAGGTATAATAACCCATAGTCAAAACATCTAAAATAATAAAAGTAGCAGCTAACAAGGTGACGCCAAGAGCGTGCAACCGTAAATTATCGCAAATCGATTCCACGCCACGATCGATATAGGTTAAATCGAGTATGTACCTTTAGAAATTAAATTAATATAGTTTCTTCATAAATAAATTATAACAATAAAAATGTTTGCGAAAAGAAAATTGCATTAACACTCGCTCTGAAAATAATGTGCATTATTGAAGCGTTTGGCTTAAAACAAAAGTTACTGCGTATTTCAACAATCGGGGCATTGACCCATGAACCCTATTCTTGAAAGTTTGCGTTGTGCCAACTTGTTTTTCCATTATTATTTTTTCACAAAAAAAACCCGAGCCACGAATAGAGGTTGAGATAATCATAATGATGACATCAAGAAGTTGGAATCGTTTGCTTAATTGTTTCTTGATTTATAATTAACTAGATGATGCCCGCGACTTCGTCCGCGTGGATTAAGTTTTTTTTGATTCCCGCGGGAACTCTTTAATTTTCCGGGATAAAAAGTAGCCTATGTCCTTCCCTTGGATACTATCTACCCCTGTACCAAATATCATCAAAATCGGGTGAACAGACAGTTTTTTTTATTCCCGCGGGAACTCCTTAATTTTCCGGGATAAAAAGTAGCCTATGTCCTTCCCCGGGATACCATCTACCCCTGTACCAAATTTCATCAAAATCGGTTGAATAGATGGGTCGTGAAAGCGTAGCAGACAGACTGACAGACAAACTTTCGCATTTATAATATTAGTATAGAAGTATACATAAAACGTGAGACAGGTTCCATCTACCAAAGCACGTGGCTCCGCATAGGTGTAATAACTGTCATCACGCGAGCTAATCGCATCGCATTAGCCACAATACTAGCGCCTCGTCAGATTGGTATCGCGGTCGCACGGCTGTTTAAACTAACTGATTGTATACCAGCTCACTGCATTTTAATTATCAGAATTGCACGCCTGGTGGGAGACTTCGGTCGTGGCTAGTCACCACCCTACCTACCCTACCCTAGTTTATAGGGTTCAATATAACTGCCATACAGCCCCGCTACTTTCTTAGGCCCACACCAGCTAAAAACACGTTATGGAGTGTAGAAGTTAAGGAGTAACATCTCTGTATAAAAAAGTGTCCGTCGAAATGCACCACATTGGGGGCGCCACATTAGCATTAGGGTAAATTTAAAAGGAAGCACCAAATATTATTAGAGTAGGTTTGAGAAATGAACAAGGAAAGAAAACATTCATCATTATTTCTTACAACGTAAGTTGTTGAAATTTTCAATAATTAACTATTTTAGTCGAATTCATACCATAACCCTTTGCTACACCAGCGCCACTGTGGACGGTTTTTGAACTGTTATTTTAAGCAACAACTGAACACTTTTTCAACTTTTCTCCCATAAGAGATGTTACTCCTTACCTCTACACTACATAGAACCATAGAACACATTCTCAAATAGCGTATATAACATATCGTCCGTCTTCGTGGCGTTCGTCTTTACCATAGATTGACCGATACTTAAGAATGTGTTCTTAGCTGGTGTCGACTTATTAATACGGGCCGCAGACTGCATCATCAGTCGTCAGTCGTCACACGCATTCAAGGGCGTACTTCTAGAATCTAGAGCGATGCCGTCATAGTATAGCATCCGAAATATAGCATTGAATTCTGTCACTGAACTGAAACCGTGTCGATACGCTTAGAGGGTTTATCTACTCCAGCATCGAAAAGTTCCAATTTCGAATTTGACAACTATATCGAATTGAACCCTCTTTCGTGTTTGCTTCTCATAACGATACAGTTCGTTGTATGGGAGCTGTATCGTTATGAGTCGTAGCTGTATCGATATGGTTATCTTCATAAATAGGATACCTATAGCTTAGCGGCTCTGGGTTCTGGCACTTTCCCAACCAGTCAATTGATTTGACTTTTTTATTAATTTACAAAGTAAAAAATTATAAAGACGTCCTTGTCGTAGATAAAATCTTGTATGCAACTGTACGTAATTAGTCATTTTAATTCTCGTACTATCCTATTTTGACAAAAAACAGCACTCGAATTAAAATGACCCTCATTACGATACAGTTGCATAAATAGCTATTATGATATCGAAAAACCCACGAACTCTTGTTTATAGTACAAAATTTCTTTCAAGTTTATAGGGGAGGTCTATTTGGTTAAAGAAAAGCTTTGTCTTTGCCAAATTACATCGAAATCGGTCTAGTAGATAGGCCGTGAAAGATAGGTAAAAGATTAATAACTAGATTGAAATACCCTCATTAACTTAAGCAGGATCTTGTTTTAAAAGGTGTCAAGAAAGTAAAATTATTTCAGAATTGGCGTTTTCAGTGTGTTTACTTAAAAGTATTATTTAAACTAGTTATCTAAATTAATCTTCCACAGTTACATAATAAGTGTTAACATTTATGCGAAGTTCTTCCAACAAATTACAACTGCCTGTTTTTACCTTTGTTTCTACAAAAATATTCTTTTTTCTGAGTTTCCATCTCAGAAAAAATCTAAGATATTTTAATATTGCACTAGAAGCTTTTCGGTAAAAACACACTCTATAAAATTAACATAATCATAATTTCAATTATGGATATAATATACTAGATGAAATACTTCGCCTACATCAGATCTCTAGATAACTCAAGTTTAATTATAGTATAAAGCGTGGAATAATACCTACCTAGTGTAAAAACAACAAATAGAACTATATGATTGCGTGAAATTACATTAACAATAGTCAATTATATTCTAGCACATTATACACATTCGATTCGTACAACATGAATTATTATGATGCGTGAAATATTGTAACTTATATAAAATTACAATTTTAGCATAGCAAACTTTTACAAAAGAAATCCTTAAAAAAACTAAACCGTCTACCGAATAGCAACGAACGTAGATTACCTATAATTTGTGATTATGCATAATTTCTATTATTTTCCGGGATTAAAAGTAGCTATTCCAGACTATCCATAGGCTTTTCTGACAGGAAATTCTCAGTACTAGCCCGGAGTTAGGAAGTTGGCGGTGTTTCACCCCCGTGCACGTTAAGCCGTCGGTAAGATCCATTTTGGCGTTCTGGCGTAATTAAGTAACAAACATCCATCCATCCAAACTTTCGTGTTTATAACATTAGTATAGATTAGTATCAAGATTAGTATAGACTACATGGTAACTTATGTGCACATTTTCCTCGCAACGTGAAATGTCGCCCCGGTCGTTCAAAATGGCGTGCTACTTGTTAGTACATAATAATCGCGTCTAACCACCGGAACCGGCCGGCAACGTGATTTTAACGATAAACGACTGTTATTCTTAGGGGTGCCACAAACAATAATTAATTATATACTTAAGACTGTGGACTGACGTAAACAAGCTATTATTAAGACTTTAGAACAAAAAAGTTTCAGTTTTCTTTCGTACTTTTAAGCATTAACGGTGAATTGTCTGAAAGGTACTCAGTACGGAACAAAATGAGCTAGAATAAAACTTTAAGGCAATTAATAGGCTAATAAGGCAAGGTCAAGCAATTTAATTTAATGTGAAAGACAGTAATTTGTCGATGCGTACAAAAATATACAATATCAAAAAAATATAATTTCAGTGTTGATCATACGAGTGTACAATACGTATTTGTGAAACTTTTAAATCAGCTGCAAATCGTCAAATTTTTATAGCTAATGTTGCATAACTATTTAATGCTCTAAATTGTAATGAGAGGCAACCCTAATAACTATCCGATATGACGTCGTAATTGCCCGGACAATTAGTGTTTACTTTAATTTCTCATGAACTTAGCAAAAACTAATAACAATAATTGATACGACTATAAAATATGACTTTTTTTTAGCAAAGCGTCACTTGAATTCGGAAAAAAGATGTTACAGTGTTCAATTGGTCGTGCATAAACGGTTCATTATTGGCAATTTTCTCTGTCAAAAAAAACATTGCATTCTTTGTTAAAATAAAACCGGAAAATACTTTGAAATGGGATAATTTAAGCTACATTTATGCAGGAAGACAGAATTGAGTTATTTTTGTCGAATTTTCGAATGGTCGAAGTTTAATTATGTATATATGTATATGTCACCGTAAAATTGTAAAAACCATTAGATTATTATCTAACTATAGGTTAGGTTAGGGTTTGACATAAATATTGCGGCCGGGAACTTAGGTTCTATCGGGTTAATATACCTAATAGATTACAATTTACCAAAAAATAATGCGTTAAATTGTAAGCAGTATGTTACAGTTCACAATCTGTAGACAGTAGATAAAAAGCGTTAGATTACAATCTAATGGTTTTTACCTACTTATACCACACGAATAAAAGTCCAGTTCTGTCAGTCTGGTAGGGCGTTTACGATTATTTCTCATCAAAAATATTTTATTAAAATTCCCAAATAATATACTTTTGGCGATCTGAAATTTTAATCACGTATATAACTAGGTACTAAAATTCTACATCAATGCGTATTTATTTATTTATTTTTGCTTTCAAAACCCGCAGCATTAATGCTGAGTCGAGTCGGGGCGATCTTGTGCCATGTGGGTGGAAAAGCCATAGCTTAATTTTAAAGTTTGATTTTATGTACGAGGCACAAGGTGAATTGATGATTTTTCTTTCTTTCTATTTATTGAGTAATTTCAATAATACCTGCAAATTGCCAGACAAATCTTGCGGTTTTAAACGTGAATAAAGTTTTCAAATGAGTACGACAAAATTGCGACGAAATTCGTCGCCAGCTCTCCGACTAATCTCATCGCCCCGCTGCCGCCGTCGCCTCGCCGCCGCTCATTTCGTGCTCGTACACTAAGTGATAATATCCGAGGCGACGGCTGTAATAATGTGCTCCAAATGAATATAAAGTCCGAAGAACAGCTCTACTAAAGAAAGCTACGTGAAATCGTTGGACACCCCAGAAGAACGTAAGCTCTATGCGCTATTCTATTTAAAAAAATTACAATTTGGAAAGTTCATGACTCGAACCTTGCTTACTATACGCGGCTCCTGACACATAGTAATATATTTTGTATTGGAATCTGAGGATACTGAGGAGTTCCTTAAGTAATGATTAAGAGAATCTGAGAGCGGAAATTAGCCACCGCGATCGCGTCTTGTTATGATGTGGGACACTAACTATAATTATTACAAATACGTACTCTGTCTTAATCCAACTTTACTGGAGGAAGAGTCTGAGACTATTCTTTTCATCAGATACAGTTTTTCAAGCCGCGTTTTATCATACCATAAAGAACTAACGTTCTAAAAAAACTATGAATATCTATAAATATTTGTATTACTTACAGTGATATCGACCCCGGTATTGAAATAAACGTCAAAGTTTCTAGAAGTGCGCATTCGAACTCGTACCCTTAATGACTGGCGGGCAGCTGGCGAACCAATATTTAACAGCGAGGCCAAGGCGCGAACGCAGCTTATGAGTTCGATCACGGATATAAAGTCACCAAAGTGTGATATTCCTTGCCGACTAGGTGTCCCGAAAGACGTTGTCCTGTCCAAAATATCGAGCTAATACAAAAATCCCATCGAAAGGAGTACTTTTAGTTATTCCAGAATTTTCCCATTTTCTGGGAAACCTTTCCATTTTTTGCCCTAAAAATTTTATTCGGACTATCAACGTTAAAAACCATTAGCCAAATTAGAATTTGATTTTTATTTTTATTTTTAGACGCTTGGACTACACAGGAGTTGAATTTTCAAAAATGCTTTTTTAGCGGATGCCTTCGTCATATAAGCTATTTATATGCCAAACAGCCTGATCCGTCCAGTGAGTTGAACTGTGCGTTGATAGATCAGTCAATCAGTCAGTTAGTCACCTTTTCATCTATACTAATATTATAAAGAAGTAAAGTTTGTGAGTTTGTGACGTTGTAGGGGGTAATCTCTGGATCTACTGAACCGATTTTGAAAATTCTGGTACTAATAGAAAGCCACGTTATTGGTGAGTGTCATAGGCTATATACTAACCCGAAAAATTAGGGAGTTCCCGTGGGTATTTAAAAAACTTATTTCACGCGGTAGAAGTCGCGGGCATCTGCTAGTTTTATATATATTTTTAGACAAGTTACCGCCCGCATAATGCTGAATTTTTTCTGGTATTCTCTGGTGGGATTCTTCGGTTGTGACTAGCTACGAGTGCGCTGTATATTTTGGTTTTAAAAACCCCTGTGGGATTTACCAATACAAATTAACAGCATACGGGCAAATAGTAGTAATTTATTATAATTGTAGGTATGGATTTTGTACATTTTTCATAGACAGTAGTAGGATCTTTCTGTTGAACTTGTACTTTTTAATAATTTATTAAATTATTTAATTAGTCTTTTCCAGGCGCTCTAACTCTTTAGCAAACAAGTGAATGTAAGGTCAAGACTCATGTGTGTGCTTTGATATTAATAATTATCGGTTGTCACGTGTTTTAATTTTTTACCGAGTAAAACTTAGTTTTCTAGTCTTTAAAAATTGGTTCCTGGTTTGAAACCTTTAGTTTTTTTGTGTTCATTGATATATTTTTAAACTTAACTTTGAGACTAAAAAAAACTACAACTGCATCAATACAATATTGAAATTCGAAACTACTATCCATTCAACTATACCAGGCAAGCATGTATCGGAAGGATATAAGTTACAGCCGACCTTGCTTTATTGCGTCGAACTCTAGAAGCTTATGATGTATTGATTGCGAATTGTTGATCGATTTCGAAACATAGGAAGTGAGTTGGTAACAGTTAAAAGTTCCGACGGCTTTAAATTCCGGATTACACTCTCCGTATATTTTTTTAGTGAATATGAAATAGAGTCTTCTACAAGTAATAAAATTAAAAATTTTAAAAAAACCCACGACGAACTGCAGAGCTCCATTGAAACAACAATTAGAACTTAGCAAAAGTATATATAAAATAATATCTAAAACACAAAACTGCATATTTGCCGGCTCAGTAGTTTTTTGACCAGCGTGGTGGACTATGGCCAAACCCTTCTCAGTCCGAGATAAAACTTGTGCTTAGTAATAAGTAGAGGTGTCAAATAGTGTTAAATTTTAATATTCTGATAAAAATTGTTAAAAAAATGTGATCACTTAAGGAGTTCCTGTGACCACTTCCTGGCTCCATCATGAGACCCTGGGCAGCATCTAGGTTTAAAGTGCTTGACAAGACGAATCAAAAGAGTCCAAATACGACGGGTTTACTATGAGAACTTAAGGAGTTCCCATGACCACCTCCTGGCTCCATCATGAGACCCTGCGCGGCATCTAGGTTTAAAGTGCTTGACAAGACAAATCAAAAGAGTTCAAATACGACGGGTTTACTATGAGAACTTAAGGAGTTCCCATGACCACCTCCTGGCTCCATCATGAGACCCTGCGCGGCATCTAGGTACAAAGTGGTAGTCAAGACAAATCAAAAGAGTCCAAATACGACGGGTTACGATGACAACTTAAGGAGTTCCCATGACCACCTCCTGGCTCCATCATGAGACCCTGGGCAGCATCTAGGTACAAAGCGCTCGTCAAGACAAATAAAGAGTCCAAATACAACGGGTTTACGATGAGAACTTAAGGAGTTCCCATGACCACCTCCTGGCTCCATCATGAGACCCTGAGCAGCATCTAGGTACAAAGTACTAGTCGAGATAAATCAAAAGAGTCCAAACACGACGGGTTTACGATAAGAACTTAAGGAGTTCCTATGACCACCTCCTGGCTCCATCATGAGACCCTGGGCAGCATCTAGGTACAAAGTGCTAGTCAAGACAAATCAAAAGAGACCAAACACGACGGATTTACGATAAGAACTTAAGGAGTTCCTATGACCACCTCCTGGCTCCATCATGAGACCCTGGGCAGCATCTAGGTACAAAATGCTAGTCAAGACAAATCAAAAGAGTCTAAACACCACGGGTTTACGATGAGAACTTAAGGAGTTCCTATGACCACCTCCTGGCTCCATCATGAGACCCTGGGCAGCATCTAGGTACAAAATGCTAGTCAAGACAAATCAAAAGAGTCTAAACACCACGGGTTTACGATGAGAACTTAAGGAGTTCTTATGACCACTTACCAAATCACGATTGCACGATTGTCTATGGTCCTAAAATATATCTAAGAACGTTCTCACAAGCTATACATATCTAATGCAAAAAACCGCATCTCAATCGGCCCAGTACTTTTTGAGAAAAATGGTAACATATTGGAAAATTAAAATCATAGACTACAGCTCAGCTTGGTTGTCTATGGTCCTAAAATATATCTAAGAACCTTCTCACAAGCTATATCCATATCTAATGCAAAAATCCGCATCTCAATCGGTCCAGTACTTTTTGAGAGAAATGGTAACATATTGAAAATTTAAAATCATAGACTACAGCTCAGCTTGGTTGTCTATGGTCCTACAATATATCTAAAAACCTTCTCACAAGCTATACATATCTAATGCAAAAAACCGCATCTCAATCGGCCCAGTACTTTTTGAGAAAAATGGTAACATATTGAAAAATTTAAATCATAGACTACAGCTCAGCTTGGTTGTCTATGGTCCTAAAATATATCTAAGAACCTTCTCACAAGCTATCCATATCTAATGCAAAAAACCGCATCTCAATCGGCCCAGTACTTTTTGAGAAATATGGTAACATATTGAAAAATTAAAATCATAGACTACAGCTCAGCTTGGTTGTCTATGGTCCTAAAATATATCCAAAAACCTTCTCACAAGCTATACATATCTAATGCAAAAAACCGCATCTCAATCGGTCCAGTAGTTTTCCAGGAAAACGGTAACAAAAAAGTGCACAAACAAACAAACAAACAAACACACAACCTCTTAGGGCAAACACATATACCGTCTCCGTTTCGTCGAGGGTAAAAAGAAAAACAACTCGAGAACGTCTAAAACGCCGGGTGAAGCGCGTCGCCTACGAGTTAACGGAAAGTTTCTCTTTACTCTACGGAAAATTGGACTTTGCGTTAAATCTTCTTTAACAACTCAATAAGTTTATTCGCGCAAAAACTTTCTCTGACATGTCGCAGCTCTATAATATTTTTTGCTTTACAATTGCAATATTTTGCACTGATACCGTATATTGCATATGTTATTTTTCTTTATACTTCAGTAGGTAATAATATTTTCTTGTTTCATTCATTTTGTATGTCAAATTACTAGCTGATGCCCGCAACTTCATTCGCATGGAATAAGATTTTTTAAATTCCTGCGGGAACTCATCTTCCGGGGTAATTCTATAAATAATCCGTAAATATATTAGTCAGGTACTTAATATGCTATATTTTAATTCTCTTACTTTGGCATTGGACATGAATCATACTTCTGTTATTATGCTTTGATTTAGATATAGTGAAATATAGATTTGTTATTATTGTTTATGTAGTTTAGGTATAAGTATTCATTTCGTTGGCTGTGACGTCACCCGGGTTGCAGCTGAAAAAATCAGCGCATGCAAATTATGCATGCATTTATAGGTATGATGCAGGGTTATAAGGCTGAGCTGTACACCCATTCTGGGTGGTGTCATAGACAAACATATTCTCATGTACAATTGTATGGTAAATGTTTGTCTGTATCGCTATTGTGGAATAAAGGTATTTTCATTCTTTCTTAAATAGCCTATGTCGTTCCCCGGGATGTAACCTACCTGTAATTTAATAAATAAATAAATTTCATCAAATTCGGTTGAACAGATGGGCCTTAAAAGCGTAGCAGACAGACAAACAGGCACACTTCCGCATTTATAACACTAGAATATAGTATGGATTGACATATTATTGTACAGTAGGTTATACACAATACTGTCATCCGTTAGACTGGTTTTAAACACGTAAAGCTAATTGTTTAATTAATCTCTTTGCTATTATGCTGCTCTTTGCTTTATATATTTTATACCAATATGTATTTTACTGTTGTTATAAACTGGAAAATTATATTTACTCACTTATTTTAATATAATATCTAACAATTTCTTGTTTTTTTAATACATTTTACAAACACACCTACTCGTACTTGATTTTGCGACGCGTGAAGTATTTATATTTTAATGTAACGTTGTTATCTAAAACCGACTCGTAGCATTTTCTAATTCCGTTATTGAAAATCATGCAATTTCTATGACCCAATAAAAATTACAGTCTTACAAACTTATCTAACACGGTGACAGCGTCGCTAGTAAATATGAAAAATAAAATAAAACCAAAAAGTTAACAGGCATAAAAATTGGTTCCAATTTTGGCCACCGGGCCAGATAAGTTGTAAGCCCTAGAAGAAAATCACGTGTTACAAGACTATTGTAAGAAAATGTTTTTGTTTTCCTGTATCGAGTCGTATGTATTTATGTAATGCGCACGTTTTTGCTCTGGTTTTTTATCTCGGTCCACATTATAATTAATTATTATGTCGGTAATTGAAAGTGAAGACACGTTTTCCGTCCTAGTCGTAGTAATTTTTTATTTTATTCCACTACAAGTTAGCCCTTGACTGCTATCTTTCCTGATGGTAAGGGATGATGCAGTCTAAGTTGGTAGCGGGCTAACCTGTTAGGGGTATGGCAGTTACAATTAAAAGTATACACCTAATCGGTTTCTATACATATCTGCACGTGTACATACCGGAACGCTAAATCGCTTGGCGGTACGTTTTTGCACGTGGGGTAATTATAATAAATAATAAGTATTAATAAGTAATAATTAATATTGTTTTTATATAATAATATATTAGAGAATATGTCCACGATCTTACGTTCTTTACCATATACGAAGTGTTATGTAACGAAGGTTTACATGTACCTAGATGTTGCATAAAATTATGTAATCATGATGAAATCCAACTATTTAATCTTGTCCTTAATTACATTTCCAAAGGACTCACTGAAATTGCGTCTAACGAGCCGAAACTAGGTGGTAGGTGTAATTACCTACTGCCAAATTCTTACATCTCCTACATCCATCTTCAACATCAAACTTACTAATTTAATGGTCACTTCTTAAGATTTGCATAAATTTGCAAATTTAGTAATTGATGATGATTGATGACGGATGATTTGCCTGAAAGTTTATTTTCATGGATCGCGTTACTTATCTTAGAACTAACTAAATTATCTCGTAGATAATGCCCGCGACTTCGTCCAAGTGGAATTTGATAATATTTTAAAAAGTCTTTGATTTTATGATATAACTAGGTGATTTCCGCCACTTCGTCTGCGTGGACTGTGGTATTAAAAAAAATTAAAGAATACGGGAATGCGGGAATTCTTGAATTTTCCGGGATAAGAAGTAGCCTATATGTGTTATTCTAGACTATATTCTATCTCTGTGCCGAGTTTCATTTCATAACCGTAATTTAGTAACAAACATCCAGCCATCCATCCATACATCCAAACTTTCGCATTTATATATTTATATATATTAGTATAGATAGATATCTTAGGGTTGACGACGATGATAAACAAGTTTGTTAGAGAAACGAGGTCTGTTTCGGGCTTTGTAGTTCGTACCCACAATCCCCCCGTTGCATTCACGATACCAACACGGCTAGACTAGACATGTTGGTATAGTGATTGCCGGTCTAGTTATGATAAATGATAAATGATTTATTTATTTCATGTAGGACAACTTGTGTCACTTATGATACGTTAAGCCTCTACCACCGGTTCGGAAAAATGATTCTACTGAGAAGAGCCGACAAGAAACTCAGCAGTTGCTCTTTTCTTCAGTTGAATAGCCTTTAATAGTCTTACTAACAACAAAAAATGGTCTTGAACTTGAACTGAACACAGCCGATGTACAAAACCGTCAATGTCATATCATTATTGTATTACCGCGGGCTGCCGTGCGGAAAAATGCATATTTTGCGTTTTGCATTTCATGTGAGCTAATTGCGACTCGGTATTCCTTATCATTTCAACTAACTAGTGAGATAAGATGATTATTATGTTTTTGTTTGACTTGCAACAATCACTTTTACTGCTATTAGGAGTAATGGCATCTAAATACAATACCCTGTATATAGAATACCCTGGGTAGGTATCGGAGGTAACTTGAAGACTGATGCCCGATTTCACCAACAATGTCTTAGGGAACATCTAAAACTAGTCTAAGACCATTAAGTGACAGTTTTCACGTACAAACACTTTCCGGGTCTCAGCTGAAAATCAGCGCCCTGCACAAACCGTGCAAATGCAAGTTTTGATGTAGGGCAAAAGGCTGAGCTGTACATCCATTCTGGGTGGTGTCACAGACAAGCATATTGTTGTACAATAGTACCTATAGTATATAGTTTGTGACACCATCATTGAATAAATTTATTTTCTTTTCTTTTTTTCCTCTTCTTTCACTTACTTGGCTTAGTGTTTCCAAAAATTTAGACATTGTTGGTGAAAACGGGCACGAGAAATAGTAATGGTAAATGGTATACATAAAAAGAAAAGTATTTAAGAAAACAAAACCACAATAAACACTCGTTCTCGTGAAAAAGAGCAAGGCTACAAATGGTCTCCGACCATGTCAGAGGTCGTAGGGAGAACTTGCCCTATTGTAATCATTCTAGGAGAAAACAGAAGAATACATGTATGGACTAAGCGTCGCTCTTCTTACCTCTTGTGCTAGGTACCTAGGGTTGTACAGTACAGGTCATTTGCATATCTGTAGACGAGTGAAAATAAAAAAGGTTGAAGTAACTCGCATGCGAGCTACTATCTATTACCTATTCTGTGCTAGTTGCTACTATCCAACCCGCACGTGCGAGTAACTCGTAAGATACGTCTATACGGTGCGAGTTACTTGCACTGCAGCTATACTCGACAGGCTGACTCGCACGCTAGCTCGCAACGTGTAAACCAGTCATAAGTAATGAACTCTAATGATATGATATTGTGAGTGGTCAGCTCTCAGCCTCGTTAGTTCAAGTTCAAGAACGCACCGATCACCGTGTTCATGACCATGGCTGTCCCTTCAGACGTGCATATAATATTCGCAGCGGTTTAGTGCTCAGGAAAAATACAAAGCAGAATAAGATGCAATTCATACTATGATATTATTATATTCTAAGTAAGCTCTAAAATGAGTTGTAAATTAACTAATGATTTATGATCAAACAGTGAACAGTGCTGTATTAACTTAGAATCAAAGAATTTTGACTTGAACTTTAATTTTAAAAGAAAGACATTAAAAATGTTTGTGAATCTAGTTAACTAACCTAGTTAATTAACCTAGTTAATTAACCTGAGAACTCAACGTCACTGCAAAAAGCTATTAAATAATAAAAAAAGCTGTTAAATAATGTTTACGTATGTAACTTTTTCTTAAAGATAGCAAGATCATGAAAAGCAGTGTTGCTTTTTATTATAAAACTTTAAAAAAATATTAAATACTTATAACAAGTTAGCAACCAGTTTCAGATTTACGTGATAAAATCACATAAGAAAGCAAAAACCTCATAAAATAAAGTTCAGTTTTTAAGTCAAGTTCAAGTTATTATAGTCGTGCGGATTATACAAATGTATCTGAAGGCGGCTTTACATTTGTTCAAGGATCACAATCATTTTTTACAGTTGCGTGTTCTCGATCTTGTGTTACGAGTATTTGCACCGGAAGTGAGCCCATAATTAAAATTTATATAGTTACATAATTTGATGTGTGTAAACACGTTTAATGCGCACAATTAAAATATCTTCTAATCGAACTACTTTTTTTCAAGTATCTACGTTGACGACAACGTGAAGCGACCGCCTATAATATATCAATATTCACGGCTAGGTATAGCTTGAAAATTCCAAAAAAAATATTTCTATGTGATTGCATAGACGTCTTAAAGTGAAGGCCTCTTAAAAATTTCAAGTTTGTATAACCCCAGCGGTTTATTAATCAACTAGCAGATACCCGCGACTTCGCCACGGGATCTCCCTAATTTTTCGGGTTAATATAAGCCTATGACACTCACAAATAATGTGGCTTTCTATTGGTACCAGAATTTTCAAAATCGGTTCAGTAGATCCAGAGATTACATCATTATAATATTCTTATTTATGTAATCTCACCTCACAAACTTTACCTCATTATAATATTAGTATAGATTTATTAGTCAGTTAGTCTTGTCATATACCTATAATTTTAGACTAGATGGCTGTGCTTAACCTTAAGATAGTGTCGTTAATAATTGTTACATTAATAATTATCTATAGTATTGCTTTAAAAGTTACTGTTCTTAAATATTAATTTCCGACAACTCTTCTCAGTAAAATTTTCTTTCCGAACCGGTGATAGATGCTAGCAGGTATCATAAGCGTCAAAAGCGTAAATTAAATAAATAAATTTTTGTTTGTTTTTAATAAACACCAAACGTAATTACTATAATATTATATTATCATCACTGACATACCACATACACACACATACAACTGCCTCGTTGGTCTAGCGGTAAGCATAGTCGACTGCGGATCACGAGGTCCTGGGTTCGATTCCCGGTCGGGCAAAAAAAAATTGGTATTGGGTTTTTCAATTTAGAAATTCTCAGTGCCAGCCCGGAGTTGGAAGTTGGCGGTGTTTCACCCCCGTGCCTCGGAGAGCACGTTAAGCCGTCGGTCCCGGTTATTATCACTAACATGATAATAGTCGTTACAGCCCGCCAACCCGCATTGTAGCAGCGTGGTGGGTCTAAGCTCTAATTCCCTCTCTCCTATGAGAGTGGAGGCCTGTGCCCAGCAGTGGGACGTTAATAGGCTGTAGTGGTGGTGGTGGTGGTGGACATACCACATACGGTTAAAAAGATGCTATGAACGAGAATAACCGTAGAGCTGTCTGAGCATATGGTTTCAATCTCACGCGCTCTTAATGCTTTATTGCATCACTTTAATGATCATAATATTATTACAATGTAAATACACCTCTTTAAGTACAATATTATGATTACAAATAGTACAACTTCATAAACAATAATTCAAAATCACTTCCTTATCAAAATATAACTAGGAAGAGCTAAGCCTTGACTATACTAGTTACAAAAACCTTAGAGTTTAATACTCTTAGTCGAGTCGTATGCGGAAGGACATGGGAACTCACCGCATTATCATCCCAAGAAAACTCCTACCATTATGTGATTAATGGAAAGTGGTCACGATCCTCAGTAATTACGCAAAGAGAGAGAAAGCCTTGACTGTAATTTTCTTATGTTTGAATCGCCAATTTAACATTTTTTTAAATAATGTAAGTATATTTTCTTTTTATAAGAGAGCAATGCTGATAATATACTCCTTATAAACCTTATATTGCCAGATTGTCCGCCTTTGAATAAAAAAATGACACTTAAATCGGTCTTTTGGCATCAGAGGATTTACTAGGCTTTTAAAAATCTCGATTGAACTCTTTAAGGCGCTGTGAGCTCACGAGATGATAAACACAGGCGCGCGGGGGTGAAATCGAGCAAGCGCATGTCACAACAAGTAATAAAATTTAAAAAAATTAAAAACCCACTACGAACTGCAGAGCTCCATTATGTCCTTTATAACTTTGAAACAACAATTAGAACGTATAGCAAAAGTATATTTAACATAATATCTAAAACACAAAACTGCATCTTTGACGGCTCAGTAGTTTTTGACCAGCGTGGTGGACTATGGCCAAACCCTTCTCATTCCGAGATAAGACTAGTGCTTATTAATGAGCAGAGGTGTCAAATAGTGTTAAATTTTAATATTCTGTAATATTAGTAGTATATGTATAAGACTAGGTATTACACAATACACAGAAAACTTACGTGCCAACACGTGCGTTATATTAACGTAGGTAGGTATACTTATATCGTATTATCCAATTTTGTGTTTTTCCTTTAATATGATAATTAAAACAAAGATTTTTTATTGTTTAACAGTCGGCAAAAAATACTTCTATTTCCATCCTACCTAAGCCTGAGTCAGTCACCTTATCCTTTAATATTTTTAGATTCAGGTGTCTCTTATGATAGTTACGTCTAGTTTTGACTCTGTGTTCTTCTCTATTGTGTTCAGGGCGAAACACCCTACAGACCAGACAGAACAAAGTCTACGCGAAAAGTCCGCGTCGGAGTGGAAAGACGTTTCGCCCTGTCGTGCCAGTGTGTGTGGCTCCATATAAAAGTGAGATGCGTGTACGTTTTGATGGATTTAGATCAAATATAATGTCCTCCTCATTTCGGCCACGGCGGCCAATCTCCAGAGAGATCCGATATCTACGCGGGAGAAATTATAGTGTACAAGACACAAGTGTGTGCGCAAACACAGGTGCACTCTCTGTTCCATAACTCTCATAGTCCGATGGGACGGAAAATCCAACACGACCGGGGCGAAATCAAACTCCGAGCTCCGAGCGAACTGAGAATTTATTTCTTCTGACCTGGGATTCGAACCCGCGACCTCGTCAGCCGCAGTCGAGCATGTTAACCTCTAGAGTTCTAGACCAACGAGGCGGTTCGTATAAATAAAGAGTAGGTAATGTTATTTACCATGTATAGATCCCCATATCGGCACGCCTTCCAGAAGCCCTTGATGCTTGCGAGCATGGTGCGCGCGCGCCGCTCACTGCACCGCGCCGCCGCTACCCTCCTGGGGACAATACAGTGACGACATTACAGCACCAGCACATACAAATTATAGACTACTGAATTTTGTTTTGAAATTTATGACCGCTTGCCCTTGGAGATAGATACCTGCCCCCCGATTGTGTAAGGAAATCGTAATGGTTTGTCAAACGGGTAATTCGACCTGTGTAAGGAGTTCATAGTCTGCACGTCAAAAAGCATGTATGAACTCCTGAAACCGTTCGAGTAATACGCTGTAACCTGTGAAACGATTACGATTTGCTTAGACAATTGGTCCTTTAGTTAGAGACTTGTAAGATGTCTCAAGTTGATATAATATCGCAGACGATTATATATCGTCAATGAATATTCAGACGAAGTGACATATTATCTCAATAAACAAGTTTAAATACCGATAACACCCGATATGTAGACCGATAATATGAGTGAAAACTCGAGTTTATTATACTAGTTTGACCGATCCCGTGAAAATTTTTCATGTTGAAATAAGGCTGTTATTTCAATGTATTCATACAAAATTTCACCAAAAACCTTTCAGTATAATGTCTTCCGTGAAAGTAGTTACTCTTTCACGATGCATTTTCGTTGATCCCCATTTATACGTTGAGAGTGCTTTGGAAGATTTGTGTGATGTGGTGGCAGTGGCAAAGTATGTAACCAAGCAAGCATTTGCAGCGTGTTTAGATGCGGGAGAGCGGACGATGCATATCGCATCCTGAATGCCTAGTGAGAGATTTTCTTTCCATTCGATCGCGTCGACGTTAACGATTACGACACACGAGTATATTACTCTGTGATTAAGATTTGTATGGAATTGTCAAGCGCTTGACAGCTGGCGCTCGATCAATTCCATATAGGTAAATGGTAGCTAAAGTTATCACAATCGAATGCGTAAAAAAAACTCCCACTCGGCTGTACGTCGTACCACATAGTTATGTGGTCATAGACCCGCTTAGCACGGTTAGCCCTAATAATTATAATATTCCATACCCAATATAGCCAGTGGGCAGTGATCAGCAAGTTAGGTTTACAATCACGTCAATCGATCAATCACGTAAGCTCTCATATGAGACGATTTTTTCCGACATAACTCAAATTATTGCAATTTTCGTAAGGATCTCTAATTTTTTTTTTTAAATAAAATATTTGTCTCTCGCTGTTAATGTAGCTTTCTATTGGTGAACATTGAACTAATAACTCAATGTTGGTGAAAGAATTTTTAAAATCGGTTTAGTTTTTGAGTTTATCCATTAGAAACAATCAAATCTTTCCTCTTTATAATATTATAAGTTTAGAAGTTTTTCTTTTTCTAGACTTGATCGTTTTAAAGCTCCAAATGAAGGTTATATATATAAAAAGTATCCCTCTATATTGTCCGTCACTCAGTCAATTAGTCAGTAACTTAACAGCTTTATTTAATTAACGCGTGAACATTCACTTCCTTAGGACAAATTGCAAGTGTTCGTTTCCTAGTATATATACTTAAGTACGGAAAGGAAGTTGTATTGATCTAGTTGTACTTTATAAAGGCGGAGTTATAAATAGGTTTAGTGGTACTTCCTTACAGATCTGATCTTATGTACAGTCGCGGTCAGAAAATCTTCACAACCTTAAGGTTCATAATTGCATGGATCCACCTGTGTCAGAAGGTCGTTATGAGGTTTGATTGGTACAGAAGTGCATCAATAGGCATGATGACTGATTTTGAAAAATGGTCAGATTATTTTCGGAAGTATCTACTATTTCGAAAAATATCTTATTTCAGCAGAAAAATAAGGTTTAGTAGATGAAATTGGCATTTGAAATTTAAAATTTAAAATTCACGCCAAAACGCTCGGCGGTGTCATGGCGTCGTTTGTGACGTCACTATTATTTTTACCAATGTACTCTGTGCAGTGTGCAGTAAACAATAGTGTGATTGTCAAAGCTCGAAAACATACAATTGTGACGTCATTCGCTTCTTGGTGTTTAATCCATTATGGCGGATTGCTGTATTTTATCATTTTATTTTATCAAAGTAAATAGCAATCTCACTTGAAATAGAAAAATAAATACGTTTTTTATAATCCATGAATCCTATTTCATTAGATAAATTCATTATTTCATTGATTGTTGGTTACTGTCATCATGCCTATTATCTTCACCATATTAATTAATAATAACTGCTCTGTGCAACTTAATGTCAAAGGCGTTATCAGTGCTCTAGGTCAATGTAATAATCTAGAAATGCCTAACGCCCTTTATGTGTTGGCAAAGACCTTCGTTGTGATAGGTATAACATACTCGTAACTATAGCATATTTGCCCCGCAGGCTTTTTTAGTGTTCCTTTTATATGTGTCACCGTAAGATTGCAAAAACCGTTAGATTGTAATTTAACTAGCGAAATTGTAAACTGTCGACAGATATTTACAATTCGCTTTATTTTTCGGTAGATTGTAATCTGTTAGGTATATTAACCCGATAAAACCTAAATATAAAATACCTGATTATTTATGTCGATCCCTAACCTCAACTATAAGAAAGACACAAGAAAACGTAAATACAAAGAACATTTCAAAAATTGACACTCAGAACATTGACCCGGATCACAATCTGTCGACAGTTTACAATTTCGCTTGTTAGATTACAATCTAACGGTTTTTGCAATTTTACGGTGACATAATATGCAACTACCAGTTAGCCCTTAACTACAAGTCTGGTGGTGGGCCGTGGCTAGTTACCATCCTACTGGAAAAGACGTGCCGCCAAGTGATTTAGCATTCTAGTACGTGTAGAAACCGATTAAAGGAATGAATGGGTTTTATTATAACTACCGTACCCCTAACAGGTTAGCCCGCTACCATCTTAGACTGCATCATCATTTACTAAGTTCCTACGCAGTCCAGGGTTAACTAATTGTACTTAGGGGAGTTAAAAAAGTGCAATCTCACTTAAGTATGGCATTAATATTTAACTCATACCTTTTATCTTTGTCTACGTTCTACGCGCCATCGTACCGGAACGCTAAGTCGCGTGGCGGCACGTCTTCGCCGGTCAGGTGGTAATCAGCCTTGGCACCAAAGACATTTTACTAAATCCCAAACTTGCCCCAGTCGAGCAATGAACCCGGGAAGTCAGTCTTAATAAATTATTGGCAAATATTATCCGACTGATAAATTAATTATTTCATCGGTCCTTTTGCGATAGTTTTTAAAAATCATCATTCCATATTTTATTGATAGTACAAGCACATGCAAGTATCACTGTTGACAAAATAACTGTCATTTCAATGTAACTTATCATTCAATGATATCAACTGGAGATCAGAAAGAGATTTGCATAAAAACAAGATACTACTTTATTTACTCCCGCCGACGCGACGGTTCAATGACCTGGGTAGGCTTTGAGGGGAACATTTTGCATAAAAAACTCATTGACAGTAGCGTCGCGGTAAATGTCAATAATGCTCTTACACCTACTTATCTTATTTACTGGACTGGATTACAAGGCTTGTAAGATGCTTGTACACATTGGCCCAACGCACTTGGCCAATGCGATCAGCGAAAGTGTCTGAGCCACTTGGTGTTTGTGGCCAATGCTGGTCTTTTAGGGTCTGAGCAGACGAAGTACAATCATCGGATCCATTTAAAACTGCATCGCATAACGTACACGGTGGAATAATAGTGCGGCGAAAAGCCGTATTAAAGCCATCCTCTCCAACGCAGATATTTCGCGTAGATATTTTATTCCATCCGGTCCCTAGTGGTATTTGAGCTCACAATGTTATTTATTTTTATTATTCTGTACAAAATGTTATTTCTTATAACTAACAGAAAAAAGTGGACTTAGTAAAGCTTAAATCTCTTGAATAGAAATCTCTTCCAGCCTTCCTTGAAACTGAGTTATGTGAAATCGGTCTATAGGTACAAAAATAATTAAATTCTCAATCCCAATTTCTAGAGTGTTCTATTAATTAATTTCGATGTTGAACCGCGCGTGTTATGCAAATGATTTGCGCAAGATGCTATTATCTCACACGTTATTATGTAAAATTATATGTACCTAGTTCCACCGGAACTTTTTGTGAACTCTTCGGATAAAAATACCAACGTAGAAAAAAAACGGACATGCTTATGACAGTTTAAACTGAGTAATTTTATTTTTGGACACAGTATAATATAGGTATATTAAAATAATCTCTCAATCTGGCTAGAAGTTTTCGCTTCCAGATGGTTCGGTTATTCCTTATATCGTGGTATATAGAAAGTTTTTGGTGCATTTTATGTACCTATTTTGACGACCTCCCTGGCGCAATGTTGAGCGCCGTTGTCTTAACGTGAGGAGTTCCTGGATTCGATCCCCGGTAGGGTCAATCTGGGAATTTTTAATTTCTGAATTTTCTCTGGTCTGGCCTGATGGCAGGCTTCCGCCGTGGCTAGTTACCACCCTACCGGCATAGACGTGCCGCCAAGCGGTCGTGTAAAAACCGATTAGCGGTATGGGTTTTATATAATTGCCATGCCCCTAACAGGCTAGCCCGCGACCATCTTAGACTGCATCATCACTTACCATCAGGTTAGATCGTAGTCAAGGGCGAACTTGTAGTGTGTATAAAATAACCTATTTATTTTGTTTAAATTATATCAGTTGTGTTTAACATTCCCCAAACCACTCAAACTAACTGCGAGAACCTACGGGCCTGATCATTGAAGCATTAGGGTTTAAATAAACTTAAAACCTCATGATTTTCCGGCCGAGTTTCGACCACGGCGCGCGGTCAATCTTTGCAATCAATATTAGATTTTCCGACCTTACTTTTTGGAACCGACCTCAGGACCCTAGTCATCCGTAATCCGAACATCCTGACTATTAGAGTAAAATCAACATGGTAATAAAAAGCAAACTTTAAAAGACTAGGTACTTTAAGTAGGTTAGGAAACATTTTGATAGGTATGTTGCAAAATGGAAAAATTTCACCACGAAAACGCACTACATATATAGGCAGGACCAAATGTGCGCTGTTCACGCGAACTCACTTTTATTTGGAGCTGCACAGAATAGCGCGACAAGACAAAAAGAGTTGTATGTTACTACTACTACTACTACGGCTACGGCAAAAGGAAGGGTTTTTTCATAGTCGGTTTACAGTTTTTAATTAATACTCACGGCTTGTTTGCCGTTAGGTACAAACTACGTCGTAAACGCAGTTCGCGCGCGAGTTGAATGCAGAGTAAATGATGTGTCACCATACATTTGCTCTGCAGTCGCGCGCGCACTATATGCTTTATATTTAATCTGTGATACAAATGCCAATGCTGAAATTATTGTGTGGGCTTTCGCATTTTTTTTCGTTTGTCTAATGTACCAATAATTCAAGTCGATAACAGCTGTCAGATATTTACAGTAGTTTTTTTCTCTTGGCAATGCGTACCTAATAAACAAACATAATATGTTTCTATTGACGTACGAAAAGTCTAATAATAAGAGTACCTATTTATCTGGTTAAATGAAATCAGATTCTTACGTAGGCTTATCGTCTGAGGTCATAGGTCGAGTGTAGGGACTGAAATCATTTGATCAAAACAATTATATTATAGTTTTTGTTTTGTAAATAATATTTACCTACATATAAATAATTAAATTTAATATAGACCGTTTTTCATTTAATATAGACCAGGCAGAAATGGAATTTGCAAAACATAACTACTATGTATTGTACCATATATTCAGGCGGAATCTAGCTAAATCTTATATTCCCTAGCTTTAGACGTAAGAGTAGACTGCAGTGGCTTTAGACTGGCGCAGTGGTGAGCGCTGTTGTCTTAACTTGGGAGATCCCGGGTTCGATCCCTGGCAGGGTTATTTTAGAAATGCATAATTTCTGAGTTTTCTCTGATCTGGTCTGGTGGGAGGCTTCGGCCGTGGCTACCACTCTACAGGCTAAGACGAACGTTAAGGCGAAGGCGAAGAGGCGAAGGCAAGCAATTTAGCGTTCCGGTACGAAACCGTGGTTTCCGTGGTGGTAGGAAAAGGTTAGCCCGCTATACAATCTTAGACTTCATAATCATTTAGGTGTGATTTCAGTCAAGGGCTAACTTGTAGTGGATAAAACAAAACTTCTCGAGAAAACACTTAAATATTTTCAAAACTTTATAGAGATTTATATACCTAATGTGGATATTTCGTACCTAGGAAACACCAAGCTTGGTAAATATTATGACTTTTTATTTAGATATCTCTATTGCACACACATAAAATACATTAAAACAATTAAAAAAAAGAAGTAGTAAAACTACAAAGAAACGTGCAACGGCGATCTTATTGCTAAAGCAATCTCTTGCAAACCTTTGGTGAAAGGATTAATTAACCGACTTCTTTTGGTTTTGAACCGAAGACAATCAATCAATATCATTTATTCAATAGGTAAAGGTACACTGTAGGTACACTTATTGACGTTATAAATTACTTAGGTACTTATAAAACATGAAACATGATGGCGATAATTGGTTACGGCATCTGAAAACTAAAGCTACGAGGGTTCCAAACGCGCCCTGGTCTGAGAAGAGCCCACAACAAACTATTCATTAAAACTATACATTATTATCACCATCTCACAATAATC
Source organism: Erebia aethiops (assembly GCA_923060345.2). Classification (NCBI taxonomy): domain Eukaryota; kingdom Metazoa; phylum Arthropoda; class Insecta; order Lepidoptera; family Nymphalidae; genus Erebia; species Erebia aethiops. The sequence goes on along the minus strand of OV281081.1, from coordinate 13,264,684 downwards.
TTTTAGACCTTTCAGTTTTCACTCCGCGCCCCATCTGTCGATGTATTGAGGCTTCGTGAAAATATTCAAAGTAATTAAAACTATTACACTTATTAATATTCATACGTGATTGATATAACAAGTATAATCGAATGTCCCGATTGGTTTCATTGATGTTATCGAAGACTCGACGTGCCGTCCGCGTCGAAAATATTTAGAATACGTCTCCATATCACCATTCTCTTGCGTTCTTATTGAGTTTAGAGATAACATACCGTCACATCCTTTGGCTACATTATCCGGTTACATACCTAACCTTTTTTTTTGCAACAATCAGAAAGAAGTGAGTCTTAATAATTCTAATTGTCTAATTCTTTAGATCTTTTAATTTACATGCGAGTCACCCCGTACCATTTTATCCGTGTAAAATAACATGGGTCAGCCGTCAGGCAATGGCCATAGTACTTCCAAAGATCCAGTTCACCAGTCCACTATAGCAACCCAAACCCGTAGACCCATAAAGCTATCATCTATTTCCATGTTTTGCAATAATCCTGCACTAACCGGGGATTGTCCTTGGGTGCAATTGCATAGTGCATATAGAGATATTCGCCGGTTGGTGTCACATTTCCTTTAGAGTAAAATTGTCTAACGGGCCTCTGCGAGTTGTTTTCGGCCCCTCGTACGCCTTTCAAAAGGTCCGGGACCCCATGGGCCCAAGATGGAAGAGACATATTTTAGATCAAATCAAATCAAATATTTTTTTATTCAATTGGACTTTTGTCTACAACAGTACAGTACTACAAGTGCTTTTGAATAGTCAAGTGAATCTACCACTGGTTCGGAATGCCGTTCCTACCGAGAAGAACCGGCAAGAAACTCGGTGATTGCTCTTTTGAATTTTTTTTTATAATTACATCAATATTCAATATTTAGATATATACTCGTACAATAATGACCGCTGTCCTTAGCATAGCTGGAGCGAGTCAAATCCATGTTCTGGCTATATTATCTCTGGCTATATTATCCGGTTACATACCTAAACTTTTTTTGCAATAATCAGAAATAAATTAGTCTTAATAATATATTCTTTAAATGTTTCTCTACTCAAAAAATTACTTATTACTTTATCTATATAACTACAAGTAGATTTATAAACTTGGCAGTCTGGCAAACCTCGTAAAAAGTCAAAAGAGTTCGTAAAAGTAGAGTTGAAAAAAGTGCGCCTTTTAATTTATTTAAACATCTGATATTCGTTTACTTTTCACACAAGTGTTTTTTTTTGCATATTTTTGTTGTGAATATTGTCATTCTTATCGAGGCCAAACGTGACGCGTATTAACGTAAGCCGTGAATATCAAATAATAAGATTGCTCGCGTTTAAAACAAAAGACTGTTATGTATCATCATTATCTAAAAATATAAAAGGAAAAGGTGACTGACTGACAGATCTATCAACGCACAGCTTAAACCACTGGACGAATCGGACTGAAATTTGGCATACAGATATACGAGACAAGGACGTAGACAAACTGCTAAGAAACGATTTTTTAAAATTCAACGTCTAAGGGGGTAAAATAGGGGTTTGAAATTTGTGTACCACACAGATCAAGACGAAGCTAGTAATATATAATTTAGAATTTTTCGCTGGAATGGCCTGGCCGGAGGCTTCGGCCGTGGCTAGTTGCCACCCTACCAGCAAAGACGTACCGCCAAGCGATTAAGCGTTCCGGTATGATGCCGTGTAGAAACCGATTAGAGGCGTGGGTTTGATATAACTGTCATATACACCTAACAGGTTAGCCTGCTACCGTTTTATACTGCGTCATCACTTACCACCAGGTGAGATCGCAGTCCAGGGCTAACTTATGGCGGTATTAAGAAAAAAACATCAGAAAAGGAAGATTTTGGTCATAGTCCACCATGCTGGAGTGCTGGCTAATTGCGGATTGGCAGACTCCATCCACCTTCAAGAACATTTTTGAAGAACTCTCGGGCATAATGGTTTCCTCAAGACGTTTTCCTTCAGCGTTATATCAAAGGCAAGAACCCGACTTTGGTGAACTCATGTTCTCAGATAGAGTTGGGTATTTGCCAAATAATCATATCGGCAACTCTTTATAAAACGTCAATAATCGCGTTTTGTATGGGAGCTTGTATGGAAGAGTTGTGACGTCATCAACACTCGACGCACTTTTCTTATTTTAATCGATAGTATAAAATGTTTATAAAACTTAAAGGAAACAATAGACGTGGATTTTATGACTTTTGGAAGACACTTTATTTAATAATTAACTGATAATAATTTGTAATTGATTTAAGAAACACCACCATTTACGCAAGCGATTTCGTAGATCTGAGGAGTGAGAGAGAACCATGGAGGTAGGAAATTAGTACTTTCTGAGAGAATCATCGCAAAAATTTCCGATTTTCCGAACACACTGACGTCGCGCGGGAATTTCGACACACCCGCCGCCCGCGGCGTTTTAAATTTAGAACACACACGTGTAAACAATAATTTAAAATGGGAACAAATCGATTTTTTGCATTTCCTTCTAGATATTTTTCAATTTAATTTTAAATAGAGCATACTGGGGGCTTATTATCGTCGCTTAAAGCAGTATTATTTTAATCTTGTTGACGCTCTTGTTTCAGAATTATAATCCTTATTTTAGAGACGTCATACAAATCGATTATAGTAAGCCCCATGTATCTCTTGATTAACTTAAAACTGTAAAATCAAATACATTCAAAGACGATTTATGTTTTGAATAAATAAATAAACCGATTTAACTTGCAAAGGTCGTTCTGCAACAAAACTTCTACTTACTCAGAACTATTCCTAGGAGTCCCCAACTTGATTTTTGTGAAAACTAAAATTTTCAAAACTCACAAACTCTCGCTATACCTAATATTTTTAAAAAAGTCACGAAAGATTTTCCGAACACAGAGTTGCGCGCGTTTATCGACACAGCGCGCGAAGTTTTAAATTTAGAACACGCACGTGCACTTATATTGTTTTATTTTTTTAATTGGGAACAAATTGATGTCTGGCTGTTTTTGTTTCGATTTATATTTTTTTTTTTAATTCGTGCAGGTCACATCACAGCTAAGACCTGGCGACCGACTGTTTTCGAAAGAGGTTGTATGCTCTTGACCTTGCGCTGCTCTCAGCAGTACTGAAGCGGCTTTTCGTCGCCGCCACTAGTTTTATAACGCATATTGTTGTTGTAGCTTTTACTCGCGGCTGATAATGCGGTTTGTTTACGGAACATCTGTTTCCGAACGTTGACTAGTGCCTAGTAATAACTATAGTGATCCGGCTCCATCTTCGCGCGGATTAGACCTTATTGGGAGACTTATAGATTTAACTACGTCTTGCCGACCTTCGTCGCGCTTCGCTTAGTATTATACTTTATTTAAAAATATTAATAACTCTAAAGGATAGCTTGTATACGTAATACTGAAGGACTTTAGTTCAACGACTTTAAAAAATACCGAGTTAAAAAAAAACATCCATTTTTTTTAATACATTTTTTTTAAATTGGCTGTTCTAATACAGCATTGCTCCACGCGATACGTGTTCATAGAAAAAAGTTTAAACATTTTAGTGAATTTATTATATTGTTTTTCTATATTATGTAGAGAAGGTTATTAGTATTTTTAAATTAACCGTGTACTTATAATATGGAAAGTCTTGGATTCCATGGCTTAAGCAGAAGCTCTTCTCACTCGGATCTCTCGGAGAGAACTTATTTAACTTTTTATTTTTTAGTTTAGTTAACTTATATTAGTTATGGGTTAAAAATATGATAATGACGACTAATTAATATTTACTATACACTTTGGAAGTAGACCGATTAGTTTAACTAATTCCCACATAATTATATTGCTATTGTTAGAACCAAAAGATATTAGTTAAGTAGGTTTTGACTAAAACTAAAAGGCAGACTAATAAAGGAAAGACATCAAGATAAGTGTTATTAGCTTAAAATAGGCACTAAGAAACAAGCAGACTAACTAGGTACAGTCGCGGGCAGAAAATATTTACCACCTTAAGGATCATAATTGCATGGACCCATGTGTGTCAGAAGGTGGTTATGTGGTTTGATTAGGCATAGATCATAGTGTTTTTAACTTTTTCAGTAGGAGGAAAATGTGGCAACTAGATAGGATAGATGTAGAAAGCCCCTTTCGATATTTTTAATAAATGTCACTTTAACAAATGCGATCAAACTTGAATTTTATGATAAAAAAAGTCATTAATACTCTTTTTGTTGAATTCGATGTTTGAAAACTTTTGATAACTTTGAAACGAAATAAATACCTTGCTCAAACGTTTCAGAAACAGTGTTTTAAATAATCTAATTTGAAAACTGGTAAACATGTTCAGTCCGCGACCGTACTGTAAATGATCTAGGTACACCTTATCTATTTTTATTTTCCTTCACTTTGGCTTCTGAACAATGATAATAATTGTTTGTCCGTCTGTTTGAATTTATTTTACGAAACCCAGTAGGTAAACCAATTAAAAAAAAAATTTAGCAGTTTGAAGTTATCTTTTTCATTAACTAAGTACAAGCTTTTAAGTTGCAATATTTGTGGGTTTGTTCAGGTCAAATCTTGCAACTGAATTTTGAAACTTTTGTTTGAGCCCCAACCTCCAACTGATTTACCGCCGAAATTTTGCATACACGTTTAGTTTGGATGAAAATGAATGCGGTTAGCTAAATGACGCCATTCTTAATCCAATGTGCCGGACTCCCAAAGATGGCGGACTAGTTATTTTCATGCATTCCCGCGATATCAATTATTAAAAAGGGTTTGCTGAAAATAATACGAAAAAAATATGACGTCACACTAAATTCAATATGGCGGACTTGTTTTAAAACAAAAACCCAACAGAAAATGTGATCTCTTCCTGAGATAAATAAAAAAATGTGTGCAAAACACATCTTAAAAAAAGGCACACCTTTTTTTAAAATATGTCGGCGCTCGCGTTGTATGGGAAACACGTTTTATCGCGTCGGGTAAGCCTGTGCAGCTCCATTAGTGTGTTTTCGCTCTAAATATCCCATGAGCAAAACCCGATGGCATAATACTATACTATGTAACCAATGTTAACTTAGACATAGTCAAATAGTACTTAGTAGGTACTTTTACTTTACGACTCTAAAAAAGTGGTAGTTTAGTTATTTATTTGGGTTATCACTTATCACTCAAAGATAAGATTACGTAAGTAGGTAGAGGTAAGAGTTTGGCAACCTCCCTGGCGCAGTGGTGAGCGGCAGTGGCGTGCAGTCAATAGAAGCTAAAAGCACTGCTTACCCAAATGGAAATACGGCAATCTTAATTTTTCATCAAAACAGCTAGTAAATAGGTATTCTGACCAACTAATGGGTAGGCATTAGTTGGTCAGAATACCTAATCAGCTTCAAACCCTGTGCACGCCACTGGTGAGCGGTGTTATCTTAACGTGGGATGTCCCAGGTTCGACTCCCGGCAGGTGCAATTGGGGAATTTATAATTCCTGATATCGTAACCACGTGGGTGGAACTCCACCAACTTCCTGCCTCTGGGCCAGTACTGAGAAATTCTTGTCCGGAAACCCAATACTACATGTATATTTGACCCGATGCGGAAATCGATCCCAGGAACACATACTTAATCTTTTTTTTTTGCCAGAACAATGTAGATACATGCAACATGCAATCTTAATACCTATGTAGTAATGTATGTATTTCCTTGTCATCTGGGGGAGTCGAGTCGAAGAGATTACTCAGTGAGTATAAAATATAATAATCCATTAATATTAAAAATGCGAAAGTTTGTTTCTTTGTTGTTTGGTCCTTCAATCACGCCGCAACAGAGCTGCGGATCGACGTGATTCTTTGCATGGGTATAGTTGAAGATCTGGAGAGTGGCATAGGTTTCTTTTTATCTCGGAAAATCAAGGAGTTCCCACTGGATTTTGAAATAACCCAAACCACGCCGGCGAAGTCGCGGCCATCAGCTAGTATTTAATACAGTCGGTATATAGTTGTACCTCTCGTACGTAAAGGAAAACCCAGTTTGAACGAATAAACAGAATGTATTTTCGTTCATCTCTTTCGCAAGATATACCTATATTTAGATTTTGTATAGTCACAGCATTAGCATTGTTTCATCCAAGCATAAAATATACACTCCAACACTTATCAGTGCGTGTGGCAGTGGCGCCACTATCTATTCAAAATCAAGATTTTATGAAGATTCTGTTAGTTCCGAATTTTGCCACACGCATAGTTAAGCCTGTCGGTACATAGGTACTTTTATATGCTGGGTTTGTTTCGAAGGAAATGCTTTCATTTATATTGTACTAGCTAATGCCCGCGACTTCGTCCGCGTGGATTGAGGTTTTTCGGTTCTCGCGCGAACTCCTTAATTTTCCGGAATAAAAAGTAACCTATGTGCTATTTCAATCTATCTCTGTGCCAAATTTCGGCCAGATCCGTTCAGCCGTTGGCGCGTGATTGGGTAACAAACATCCATACATCCACACATCCATCCAAACTTTCACATTTATAATATTAGTAAGAAGTATGCATTGGGCCTACTACTACACTTTAAGCCTACTATATAATATATATACAACAATACTATACACTATACTTACAATAGTAAGAGCCAATTTAATTGAATCATTTAGCTGCAGTGTCTTAATAATTCGTCACAACAATGTTGCACCACAATTTATAGCCTATATAATATACATCTTAAGCACATAACAGATTAACTCTCAACTAATCCATTATTAGTATACTAATGCTATTAACTATTAGACAAGTTGGATCAAAGCGCAAGATGGGGAGATCATCTAGATGGAGCACTACTTTTAGAAACTAAATCTACTCCTTATCTTCTATATATATAAAAAACAATTGCTGTTCGTTTGGTCTCGCTAAAACTCGAGAACGGCTGAGCCGATTTAGCTGATTTAAGTTTTGAAATGTTTGTCGTAGTCCAGGGAAGGTTTAAACTGTCAGAAAATTACGACGCGCGGACGAAGTCGCGGGCATCAGCTAGTTTAAAATAAATATCACGTACTTAGAAGAATTTTAAAAATACGCACCGGACCCTCCTTCTTATTAGAAGTCGGTTAAAAATATGCATTAATTACTACAATAATAAATATGTTGTCTAATAAATAAATAAATTGTCATGATATGCGATAGAATAAAAAAACCCACAAAAATGAAAAATAATAATTGATTCCATGCATCGCCTCCATTATCTTCATTTTCAACGATCACGAATAGAATATAGACAGTCGAATTATCAAAATTGGGTAATTTTTTACTGCTTTGAATTTTTCAAAAGGAGCCAAAATATTATTATATAGGGTTTTAAAAATAATGTGTGCATAGTAGGTAAGGAAAGAATTGGGTATTGTAAAATCAGCAACTTTTTTTCTTTTCTTTATCAATGTTCGACGCACTTTTTTAATTCAAAATGGTTATTCGACATACGAGTAAAACTAACAGAGGACGTGGATATTATGTCTTGTCCTATCCTCTGTTTAATAATCACTACAAAATAATTGATTTGACTTGTTGTCAAATACCCAATTCATAAGTTTCATTAAAGAAGTTCACGCACGGGGCATTTGTATTTGTATGGTGAAATTGGAAACGAAAACGTACTCTACGATTTACTAACGTTCGACGTAGCACTCCGCTACGAGATTGTAGAGGCCAAAATATGGGTCTCTCCAAATGAACGAGCCATGGAGATGATTTTTGGAGTTTACCTCCTTGAGAATCGATTTGCATATAATAATTATAAGCCCGGGGTATGAAAATTTACGGGGAGTAAAATTAAAATTTCTCCGTTACGTTATTGACTTTATGTTTCCATTACTATGTAGTATACTGTATGTATTTTGATGAATATAAATTATATCATTAATATAAATAAATGTTGATACATTTATTTATGCATGCTTTCAGTAATATAAAAAATGCGTTAAATGAACGCATTTTTTATATTCACATTCATCATTCATCCTCATTTACCACTCATTTACTAATCTTAGTATATATTTTATAATCGTTCGTTAAGAGTAAACTCCAGTCGTGCGTCGCAGCTAACACACATTTTTTTTTTAATATTATCGCACAAGCTACTTATACTTTACTAGGTGATGCCTGCGACTTCGTACGCGTAGATTAAGGTTTTTTTATTTCCGCGGGAACTCTTTCATTTCCGGGATAAAAATTAGCCTTTGTACTATCCCTGTACCAAATTTCGTTAAAATCGGTTGTAAAGATGGGCCGTGAAAGCGTAGCAGACAGACAGTCACATTTTCGTATTAATTATAATTAGTATGGATGTGAAAAATAATAGATAAATAAATACGCAAGTCCCTGTAAGCTCATTACAGTAATTTCATGAAATACAACGAAAAGCCCATGAAAATTGCATAGGGTCATTATCATCACGAGATGGTGCGATTTGCTATCTTTCCGGGAAACACCGTAAATAAATTACACCTATTTTACTATGCTATACGAGTACCTTTAGGTCTACGTCATAGTAAGGTTGCATTCTGCCAGAAATGTTAGGAAAAATTTTGTTATTACCGCTTTACCCCTGCCAGAAGGCATACTACTATCGCTTAAAGCCGTATTGTTTTATAATATTGTTGACGTTCGTGTTTAAGAATTATAATCCTTACTAGCTGATGCCCGCAGCTTCGTCCGCATAAGTTTTTTTAATTCCCACGGGAACTCCTCAATTTTCCGGAATAAAAAGTTGCTTATGTCACTCTCCAGGTCCTCAACTATACCCATGCAAAAGAGCACGTCAATCTGTTGCTCCGTTGCAGCGTGATTGAAAGGAAAACCAACAAACCAAAAAACCAATAAACCAACAAACAAACACGCTTTCGCATTTATAATATTAGTATGATTTAAGGGACTTCAAGGTACGTGACATAATATTACTATCATTTTGAAATAATACTGCTTTAAATGATTGTAGTAACATTGCAGATTAGCTCCGCTAATCCATCCTACCATCTTAGACTGCATCATCAATGACTTTTACAGAAATTAACCCTTCCTTTTGGTTTGTCGTAGTCGTGTAAAAATTTAACCCTCAGGGGCTAAAATAGGGGTTTGAAGTTTATATGAAAACGTGAGTGAAGCTACGGGCAAAAGCCTATATCTATATATATACTTAATATTATAAATGCGAAAGTTTGCATGGATGGGTGGATGTTTGTTACTCAATCACGCCCAAACGGCTGAACGGATCTGGATGAAACGCACAAAGGTAGATTATAGTTTGGAATGACACATAGGCTACTTTTTACCCCGGAAAATTAAAGAGTTCCCGCGGGAACCAATAAAATTCAATCCGCGCAGACAAAGTCGCGGGCAACAGCTAATAGAAAATTAAAAATACACACAATAATAATTATTTTAACAATTTTGAAATAATAACTGTTCGAGTAAGTAATATAATGACAGTGGCTTGTGCAAAATGCGGCAAACGCGAAGTCAAACGGCGTAATTGACGTGACATGCATTACACAGACTAATTGTTATCATTATTCATTGTTCTCTCGTTTAGAGTAAACTACTAAATAATTCGAAATTAAATCCTCATTGTAGAGAATTACCTTGTACAAAATCTCTAAACCAAGCAAAAGTAAATAACTAAAGTAAATAATAAGTAGCTAAATATATTGTTATCCCTTTCATAATACTCCTGAAGAAACGACTTTATTGGGGCCAATCTGTATAATACAATCTCTTATTTAAACTAAAATTACCGCTGTAAATATATGTTTATCCATTTTACAACACTCCCTGCGGAAAAGGACCCATTTTACAACACTCCCTGCGGAAAAGGACATTATTTGGGCTGATTCTGTAGTGCACAATCTCTAAACTAAACTAAAATTAGAGCATTACAAATATTGCTAACCCTTTCATAATACTTCCTACGGAAAGGGACAGAACTAGATTTAAAGCTGCCATTTTAGTTTAGTTTAGAGATTGTGTTATACAGAATCAGCCCTACTGTCTACCTAGACAGTAATGTATGCTAACTAAAATGACAGCTCTAAACCTTTAGGAGCTGTCATTTCAGTTTAGAAATAGCGTAGCTAAACTGAATAGGCCACATTATGATACTGTTAAATTTAACTGTGACGGACGGTGAAATAATACGTCGTGAGGAGGGTGGGTCCGACGTGACGACTTTTGAACCGATTTTTGGTTACGGTATCTAATCTATTTTATTAATATTAAAAATAGGGTATATAATTTTCTTGCTGACTGTACAAATTTCCTAGAACACGGAGAATTGCAAGGCGAAATTAGCCGCTAATACGTGTATTAGGTACGGTCGCCACCACAAGTGCCGCGTCATCCGGAAATCGGAAGTCACTTCGCCTGTCTATATGTCGGGGAATGGCGATTATTTATATGATTAGTATTATTTCTGTGATGGAATTATTTCGATAAATTCAAGGATTATTTTGTTATATTAATGGTTATAACCTATTAGTTTAATAAGCGTCTTTTTGCCTCTTTGAAATCGAAATGTTCTACAAAAGTGATATAGGGTAAAACCGGGATAGATGCCCCACTTTTTGAAAAGGACACCTAATTTTAAAAATATTAATTTTATACGAATAATTTCTATTAATGTAGCTAGCTCAATCCTTAATGTTGAATTATTATTATTATTTTTTAACCTATCAAATACAGATTTTGCAGAAATTAGCTTTTCGTGGAACATGTTTTTTGAGGATAGATGCCTACCTGTATGGATAGTTGCCCCACCATGAAAAAACTGAGAAGGATAGATGCCTGCAGTGCAGGATGGATGCCCTTTATAGGTGTAAACGAAAAATCCATACCAAATGTTAGGTAGAAGTCCAAGGGTCATATTAATGAAAAACATTTTGTATTTTTTAAATCTTTTAATTGTTATCATTATAAGATATTATTCTAATATCACACAAATGACATAGGTAATTAAATTTTTAAAGCGTTTGTTTAACTAAAATAAAAATTCTTAAGTTTCAACATGCATAACCATATTGTTTGTTAAATCAAATTTTACAAGCATTTATTAAAAAAAAATATAATTTGTTAATTGTTGTATTCCCATGGTTTTTGTCCATTTCATCCAAAGCCGAATGTAGGTTTTCTGTAGTCCAAGAACATACTCGAGCTCGCACTCCTTCTTTTCTTTTATATTTTCGTGGTGTTGTAGGTAATCATATATGGCAGTGCCCTGATTTTTAGAGGGATAGGGGCACCTATCCCTCGAAAAATCAGGGCAACTATCCTTTTCGATAGGGATAGATGCCCAAGTATTTTTTTAATAAATTATAAACAAAATAGCATCTACTTACACCTAGATGCAGACTCAATGAACCAGTATAGTGACGTAATAAAAAATATAACTGAATTTATTACTAATTATAAAGTTATACAACGCAACATACTAACCTTTAAATCTTTGACGTGTTCGGGAATATCGCTGCGGAGATAATTACACGTACGAGCGAAACGCATCCTCATCGCACGACTGTCTGTGGGTAATTATGGTACGGGGTGACTGCGGCTCCTACTTATAAAATTAATTCTTAGTCGCGAGTTCGGGAAGTTAGGTTTTTAGAATATGAGGCATCTATCCTGCTGCGGCATCTATCCCGGTTTTACCCTACCTACTCTATATAAACATTTCAAAACTCTTAAAACTTGAAAAAAAGAATAGCACTGTACACATTAGCACATTTGACGAATGCTGTGGCCAATGGTATACTTTGGCATGCCGGCCTAACATTTTAGCCCGCACTTATGATCGATAGACCCATTTTAACAATCCAATAACATGCTATTTTAACTAACTTCCAAAAAAGGAGGAGGTCCTCATTTCGGGGCGTGTCTTTTTTTAAAAGGTTTATCTTCATTTTGGAAAAATATTGATAAATCAGGTTGCTCGCTCGTTTACTCACTACTTGGCCGATAGATCCAGCTGTAGGTAGAATTTATGCCTTAATTAGCCTGTGACTGAACGACTACTGACGACGTCCAATGGGTATTTGACAACTAGTCAAATAAATTATTTTTAGTGATTATTAAATAGAAGATCGCCCAAAATACGTAATATCCATGTCCCCTGTTAGTTATAAGTCGTATAATCATTTTAAACTATCGATTAAAGTAAAAAAGCGCGTTGAACTTTGGCGTGTGACGTCACTTATATTTCAGATTATTAGTTCAGTATTTAATTCAAAATCGCATACTAAGCGCCATTTTGACGATTGAAAAAAGTTGCTGATTTGACTAGTTGTCAAATACCTATACACCTACATTGCAGAAGAGTATAAAGGTGCGTTCATTTTTAAATTAGATTAGCTCTAAAAAGATATCAAACGCAATCAAATCCGTGATGCTACACGTTACCTGTATACAGTACTTACGGTAATTACAGATTGTATAATCACGTTATGCATGTAATTGATGGGCTACAGTTACAGAGATCGTTTTCCTCCGCCGCCGTGTTCTGTTACCGATATTATTTACATGTTGATTATGCAATAAATAATAACGTATTTGTTTTATGGCGTTAAAACGTTTCCATAAAGGTAACAAATCAGGCCTTGTCAATGCACTATTGTAAAGTATGATTGTCGAGTCAACAACTCCTGAAGATGCTCCGATGTCGGAGTGAAACGTACGTTCAGAATAACTTGGAAGATTTCTGTGGTGTGGTGAATATCGCAAGGTACCAGTGCAAGATACACATTGTACCGCATGAATTTACCTACTGTGCCGGATTATAACGAACTAAACTTCTACTTCTTTTATTATCTTGAACTTCCTCAAAGTAACGCCTGCTTCTATCCAACAATAGCCTAACTTCTATTCCAATACGTGATACATAGCTTCAATCTTCAGAAGATCAATCAAATAGAATTCAATTTGGACAGCATCTTCACATTAGCCGGCCTCGCCAAATGCGTTAGGTCATTAAGTAATGATGTCATTAAGAACCCTTAATACGATTGACCCAGTTATTTAATTTAGAAATATTTGTGTTTATAAGCGTTTGATTGTTCATTAAATCATAGTATTAAGTCCCTTATTCCTGCATGCAAAAACGCCGGGTTATCAGGGTTAAAAGTAACCCAGAGCTAGCTGCTACTTTGACAGAATTCGTATACCTAAAACTTCTGTCAAAATTTCAAATTTATTCCTGGGTTAAACGTAACCCTGCGTCTCTGCAAGCGGGGTTAAATCGTTATAAATTAATTTATTAATTGTGTGAAAAGTTAGGCGTGCAGTTTCAGTCTAGAGCATTGCTTTGACTTTTTGACCTCTTTGGTTTTTTATGCTTACTTATCAATAATGGTTTTTCCTAAAATAAGATTTCCATGAAAACCAAATTTTGTTTAACAATGTTTATGTTTAATCTACTAGGTATAGTATGATATCTATTTATTTCTTACATTAGATACTACAATGATATGGTAAATGTTTTTGCAAATTATGTCTTAACCCTAACCAAACGCGCATTGTACAAAATATTGAACAACGATATCTATCCAAGGAAGTGTGGGTTTTTCATATTATAAAAGCCTCTTTAATATTCACAGCACGATACGCTTAGTCACATTGCAACAAAGAAATTATGCCAAATTCTCCGGCTGGGTCAATATGTACATCTATAATGTACATAATACCTATTTTCCTTAAGCCATTCATGAGGTACTGAGAAACATATGGCAGGCCTTATGACTAAGTTAAAAAGTATATTTTTACTAGATACTGTTTCCGACCTCATATGCGCTTTACATTTAATATACCAGTGGAAGATCTTTCGATATACCGGGATTAAAAGGACCGGACTGAAAAATTCACGTTTTTAAATCTACGCGACTTCGTCCGCGTGGATTAAGATTTTTCAATATCGCGGCAATTCTTAAATTTTTCGGGATAAAAAGCCATGTAGGCTTTTTATCCGGGATGCAACCTATCTGTGTCCACATCAAAATCGGTTCAAACATAGACCGTGAAAACTTAGCATACAAACAAACACACTTTCGCATTTATAGTATTAGTAGGTATGGATTAGTTTTGATGACTGTCATACTGTAACCAATATTATATTTAGAGTACAAAGAAACCTCAATACATAAATGCATGTACCTATTTTACATTCAATAACAACACACAGCCGTTGATGATTCAAAATTCTAAAATATTTTTAATTTTTATGGATCAAAGGAACAAAATTCTCTGGCTGAATCTGTGACGTATTTCAATACGGATAAGGAACCTTCAAAAAACATTTGGCCAAGTTTCTTGTTCAGTTCATTCGGCTAATGTGTCGAGGGGCTCATGTTTTTATTATTATTATAATACAAGTTAGCCCTTGACTGCGACCTTCCCTGGAGGTAAATGATGATGCAGTCTAAGATGGTAGCGGGTTAACATGTTACGGGTATAACTGCCACACCCCTAACCTCATTTTAACACAAGGTACCTTAGTGCGAGTGTCTAAGCACTCCTTTGCACGCGATGTGATGAATCATAATTATGTCTAGTTTTAAAAGGAATATAAAGTGTATAATTTTTTGGAAATAAATTAAAATTGAAAATTGAATTAAATTAAACCTTTGAGAAATATTGACCTTTGGCCTAGGTGCTCGGCAAGTACACTCGGCTAATGTGTACCCGGCCAATTGACTTGAAGCCTGATGAATAATGACAAATAATGGATCTTGAACCAAACGCAAACAGCTGTTACACATTGATGCGTATGTGATGCATTGTAATCCCAAAAAATTTCGTGTGTTACTATACTACGCTAAATAACCCTGTGCGTTCCGCAGTCGGGTAAAAAAGCAAATTTATAAATAATTTTAGTGGTCTAAAACCATCTTCGCATTGCCTTTCTAATGGAACTGGTTTGGAGCACGTCGGTTGGACAAAGTCTATAATGGACAATGGACATAGGTAAAAAAAAATATTTTTGAAGTTATACTTCTTTTGGCGCGTTAGGGAAAAATTATCAGAGTGAATTTTTACGATGCGCGCGCACTCCAGCACCCAAATTCGGCACCCTGAAGTTAGTTGGTCATCTTGTCTTGCAGAAAAAGGCCTACCAACAAAATAAAAATAAATAAATTTATTGTATGTTACTATTTTCAAGATATTTATTATTTACTATCAACAAGTATAACTTCTTGCGTGCGTACATAAGTGCACACACCTTTTGTGTTTTATATATATTATGAGTTAAATAAACCGTCATTATTATTTGTCTACAAACTAAAAGCCATGCCACATGTGTCGATGACAATGCAATATCATTGAGCAAACACGAACCTTATACATAACTTAATGTATTATGTATACAATTTAAAAAAAATATAGCTTGATAATTTCGTGATCCATTGTTTTATTAATAATGTAAATCGTACTTTATGCACTATAGTCGTAAGTGCAGACATAAACGTGTCTGGATCGTCATGATCATAGGCGCTAATCTGACAAATACATTAATCTATTTACTTATCTAAGTACATTCTTGCACACAAGTGTAAATTGTTTGGATATTTTTACCCGACAGTAGAAAATTTTGGTAGCCTACATTAGACAATTTGACTGTTCCTTCGTACAAACATCAAAATTATGATTGTAGTAATATCTTATCTGACTCTTTTTAGAGCTCCCTAGCCAGGCCCGATTTCAAGAGTATATTATAGATTTGTCCGTAACGTAAAATGTGTGTGTGACGCTTGCAAATCAGCAATTCACCAGCTTGGTGGAATATGGATTTAATTCTTGTAATTCTCAGAGGAGACCCGTGTTCAGTAGCGTGCCAGCAATGAATTGAACATCATCATCATACAATATTATGGCGTATCTACGAGGATAAAGAAAAACAAACAAAATATACATTTTGATCAAATAAACGAATTAATTGCGTACATTTTGAAAATACGTACTAAAAGTCAAATCGACACATAAGTCAGCAGTGATATTATTCATTTATAGCTTTAATTAATATTGCTCGCACGTCTCACCGCCATTGTTACAGTATACTAGCCTATGCCTGCGACTGCGTACACGTGGAAAAAGTTTTTTTAATTGCCACGGGAACTCCTCAATTTTCCGGGATAAAAAGTAGCCTATGTCACTCTCCGGGTCCTCAAATATACCCGTGCAAAAAATCACGTCGATCCGTTGCTCTATTGCGGCGTGATTGAAGTACAGACTAATAAACAAACACAGTTCGGCATTTATAATATTAGTATTAATTAATATTGGTCGCACGTCTCGCCGCCATATACCGTATTACATTTGTGCGCGTCATCCAGATAGCGCATATTTCCTTAGATTCTTATAGATGATAAGACGCTAGAGATTTATGTGCGTACGTATACAGGCTTATATACATACAATGGCAGTTATTTAACAGGAGAATACTAAATGTTCTTCTGCTACGGTCGGATTCTTTTTTATTTAGCGCTTGATGACAATCATGCTTATTGAAAAGCAATGATGAGGAGCGGAGGAGAATGGTTGGGGCGCGTTTGCATAGAAAATGCCTAGTCACTCTTGTCTTGAAGGTACTCAAGTTATACGTTTGAAGCAGTATTTTTTTTTAAACTCACGTAACTCTGGTGGTGCGTGTCCGGGAATAGAACCCACGAGCCGCAGTATATGTCGGATGTCTAAACGGCTACGCTATCGTCTTTTAAAAAATATTATTTATTTATGACAAAAATATCAAATTAAAACTAATTATGACTTGTCATTAAGACAAAAGAATTAATTGACTTTCCTAATGCTTTGCTTAGCGAATGTCCATGATTGATATTTAAAATGATTGTAGAGCTCTAGGTGTTTGAAAAAAGGTCAAATGCGTGTCTCTTGAAGGACTCCTTATCTCTTATTTCAATAAATCAATCGGCTTTAAGTTTATTTTAACACCAATATTCAGTTGTATATGATAGTACCTACATTTTAATTAAAAGAGCACCTATCTATTATTAATAAAATAAACTATTATTTTCAATGTATGTTGAGTCGATAGATGTGTATAAAAAAGGAATTTCGTCCGAAATTCGACATACGAGTCATATGAAAATGTAAGCGAGTTTTGATAGCTGTTTTTATAAACCCATGTATTCACAGATGTAGGAATATGTTAATTTGAGCATGGTATGACAATAGAGTTGATATTTCAATATTTCCTTTAATCTCAAGTAGGTACAAATGTTTTCCAAGGAATGTTCCTGAATTTTCATATTTTTAGTTTTATTCGGAAACGGTAAAAATATTTCCCGCTATTCTTTTTTGATTTTGCAGATAGGTAATTGAAATTGCCAAAAATACCTATTATGTACTCGTAAATGTTTTGTTTTAATAACTATACTTTATTTTTAAAACGCCATAATTTTATTTTTTCTCCCGCTACGGTCACATTGCTTTATTGCTATCTCTTTCCCAGACGACCTAACTTGCATCCGGAAGACTGGCATAAGCTGCTTTTAATCCCGGGAAATGAAAAAGTTCATACTAGATTTAATAAAACCTGAATCCACGTGTCGTGGCATCACCACAATTTCTATATTTATTTATTTTTAGGTACACTGTACACTTATTGACGTCCGAAACTTATAAAACATGATGGTGATAATCAATTATGGTGTCTTAAAACTAAAGCTACGAGGGTTCCAAACGCGCCCTGGTCTAAGAAGACCCCACAACAAACTCAACCGGTTAACAAAAATACATACTCGAACATAAGGCAAAATATTATGCCCAAGACACAATATAAGGTCGCTGAACTTTGCACTTTGTTGTAGCATTGAACCGCGTTGTAAAAAGTTGAACTCATAAAGTAAAGTTTTATGAAACAAAGACACAGAAATATTGACAAATGAAATATTATGCCATATGAGAAGTAAGAATTCGGAACTTTTATAGTCGTTTATTCAAAAGGCTTCGACCGCTTGACCTAGAGATATGGAATTTTGCGTGGATTTCCTCCAGTTGCTTTCATTTATATATCTCTATATTACAGTAACACTAGCTTTTGCTCGCAGCTTCGCTCACGTTAAGTTCGGTTTTCATAAAAATTTCCAACCCCCTTTCCAATTTTACCTTTTTAGGGGTTGAACTTCTTTTCTTAGCGGATGCCTGCGTCAACTACCTAAAAACTACCTATATGCCAAATTTCAGCCTGATCCGTCCAGAGTTTGAACAGTGTCAGTCAGCCAATCAGTCAGTCACCTTTTCCTTTTATAATATTTAGATAATAAGATATTACGTTGATTTTAGATTGATAAGGAAAATATTGTAAAAACTCAGCAAATAATTTCACTAGATGATGCCCGTGTCTCCTTACGCGTGTATTTAGGTTTTTTAAAAATTCCGTAGGAACTCTTTGATTTTCCGGGATAAAAATTAGAGAATTTCCTTCCTTAACAAATTGGTGTTCCGCAGGGTGGTGTTCTTTCTCCTCTTCTCTTCTCCATTTATATCAACTCAGTTAGCTCAGTTATTTCTTCTTCTTATCATTTGTATGCAGATGACCTGAAGATTTATGCATCGGCAAACATTGATGATCTAGCTGTTGCTATTGATACTGTCAATGCGGATTTAAATAAAATTAGTGCTTGGTTTCGTTCTTATGGTCTTTTGATAAATCCAAATAAGCCTCAGGTAACTATTATTGGCAGCAATTATTACCTTTCCTTACTTTCCCAGAATAGTGTACCACAAGTTCTCCTAAATAGCACATACCCTTAAGTAGTGTGGTTAAGGATCTTGGCCTTATCCTAGACAATTCTTTGTCTTGGGTTCCACAAGTTACAGAGCTGAGTCGAAAGATATTTGCTGCTCTTGGGTATATAAGACGGTGGATTCATCGGAGACCATACTTAACAAATTGGATAGATTACAGAATGTGTGTATTCGCTTCACCCACGGCCTGCGCAAATATGATCATGTGTCTGAGTTTCGGGCTCAATTGAAGTGGTTGCCAATTCGACCCCGTAGAAACTTACACGCTCTTTCGCTCCTATACACTATTTTATATCATCCTCAAACGCCACTCTATTTGAAAGAGCGATTCACCTTTCTTGGCAGCAATGACATACAAATTTATTTGCGGTCTAAGGATGACAACAAGTTGGAAATACCTTTGAGTCGGACTGAGGTGTATGCAAATTCCTTTACAGTAAAGAGTTAGGTTATGGTATGCAGTGCAAGTGACATTAGAAAGTCAAAATCTTTGAGTATTTTTAAGGATCGTTTATTTAAAAGGAATTTTATCTTGCTAATATGCTGTAAATTATTTATGTATTTGTTTACTTTTTGTTGTGTAGGTCTAAAATGTATACATATATTATACTTAAATGTATTAGTATATTTCTTTATTTAAAGGTTGTCTGGAGGAGATCACTTTCAGTGACAAGACCGCCTTTGCGCACTTGTTATTTCTCTTTGCTTGTTCACTACTTTGTTTATTTTTTAATGTTTTGTGTGGCAAAAAAGTATTTATCTATCTATCTATTTAGAGAAAAGTTCTTGCATGTAAAAAAGTTCTTGTACCTGTCTTATACTGTCGTAGTTTGAAAGCTTCTGAGAAGGGGATGCACCAAAAATACCTATACCTATACTCGTAATTGGGTATTTGACAACTCGTCAAATCCAGTCATATTTTGAGTTCACCTCCTTTAGATTCGATTTTCATATATAAAACCCGGGGTATGAAAATGTATGGGGAGTAAAATCAAACTTTCTCCGTTACGTTATTGACTTTATGTTTCCATGACTATGCACCTAATGTATTTTGATGAATATAAATTATATAATTAATATAAATAAATGTATTAAGCATGCTTTCAGTAATATAAAAAATGCGTTAATTTACCATCATTTACTAATCTAAAGAGTAAACTCCAGTCGTGCTTCGGAGCTGACACACACAATTTTTTTTTCAAACGTCAAATGGCGCGCTTTGTATGGGATTTTAAATTAAATAATGAAGTGTGACGTCATCAATGTTCGACGCACTTTTTTTACTTTAATCGATAGCTTAAAATGGTTATTCAACATAAAACTAACAGGGGACGTGGATATTACGCCTTTGGAAGGATATTTAATAATCACAAAAATAATTTATTTGAGTAGTTGTCAAATACCTAATAACAACTATCGTGCTGAAGAACAGTTAAATATGCCAAAAAAGACATTTAAAAATATAAAATTAATGTTAGACGTATGTTATTTCAATTTTTTGTATAACTAATCATAACTAAAGTCCATATACAGAAAAAAAACTAATTTTAAAATGTGCCCTAAAAACGGGACTATGTACGGAACCAATTAACTCGAAACCTTGAACGTTATTTAATTACTTCTTAATATTGTTCAGCGACAAAAAGTTATTTATTGTTCGTATCAAAATGCTATTAAAATATTTTGATATTGAAATAAAACGTAAACAATAGTACCATATTTTCTTAATAACTAAGATAAAGACGTTTTCCGGAGGATCCCTCGCCTTGAAGTGCCCTTTTTTGGAGTGCGCATACATTCAGCTGTTGTATTTGAGATATTCTCAACTCACATTAATCGGTATCGTACGCGCCGCAAATAAATATACCTTCACAAGTGATCAAAGTTCAAAAGATTATGGTCAAAATCGAGTTTCCACTGTTTGTATGGGTCCATTATATTAGGCTTTTATTAATTATAATGCCGGCTAAAATTTAGTTTTACAATCAAGAAATGAGGTGGAAAAATTTAAAAATACATACTTGGAATGTAATAAATATAAATGTAATGTACGTTTAAGTGCATCAGTATCTTCAAACATCAAAGCATCCATTTTTACTGCTTCTAAAAGATCCTGCAAGCTCTCATGGCTATTTTCTTTTCACGTGGGGGTCGAACTTTTGTTTATAATCATCAAGTAAAACGCACATCATAACTCTGGAAAGTTAGAGGTGCGTGTCTGGGAGTCAAATTCTGGACGCCCGGAAAAGTAGCGCGAAGTCTTGACTAAGCCTATTAAATATTAAATAAATAAATAAAGCCTTTATTGCGTTACATTGTTGCATTACCCTTTTTTATTACAATTTGATAGTAACGTAGACATATTTTGGATATAATAGAAAATATAGTAGCATGCGGACTGCGGTGAACAAAAGTATGCGATCACTTTTGTAGTTACAGATTAGGATCGCAGTTCCTTATTCGACAGTTAATAAATTTCGAGATGAAATATCGATGTTTCCTGTTTCCTGAATAGTTCGATTTAATATATGTAGTCTATTTGGGTTTTTGACACCGACTTGGAATAGTTTTATTGTAACTCAATCAAAGTTCCTTCCGTGTTCTTTTTTCGGGCAATCTAATATTGTGGATAATATGAGTTACTAACTCAAAGTCAATGTTACTGAGGTAGGCTTCAATTTCTGGTAATTCCATATCCATATTATTAAATGCGAAAGTAATTATTGTAGCAACTTGTTAATTGAATTATTGTAACAACTTGTTATGTACTTAATTACCTACAATCAGCATTTAAATGTTTATGATTTACTAGCTACTTCGTCCGCGTGGATTAAGGCCTATGTGCTATTCCAGACTATAAATCTTTCTCTGTGCCAAATTTCATCCAGATCCGTTCAGCCGTTGGGGCGTGATTGAGTAACAAACATCCATACATCCATCCAAACTTTCGCATTTATAATTACGATTTTGATGTTTGGCACAGAGATCCCGGATAAAGTCATAGACCCGGACCGATGTTTTTAGCCGGAAAGTCGGACGGGGTGACAAAATTGTAAATCCACGCGGTCAAAGTCGCGGGCATCATCTAGTGGATAATAAGACTATCGGGAGTATAAAACAGACTACAAAAATGACTATGACTATGACTATGACTACTGAGCATGAGGCATGAGTCTCCTCTCGGAATGAGAAGGATTTGGCCGTAGTCCACCAAGCTCGCCAAGTGCGGGTGGGCAGACTTCACACACCTTTGAGAACTCTCGGGCATGCAGGTTTCCCCACGATGTGTTCCTTCGACGTTACAAGCAAGCGATATATAATTTCTTAAAAGGCACATAAAGGCACTCCCGAAAGTTAGAGATGCGTGCCCGGGAATCGAACCCCCGACCCCGTATAGGAGGCCAGATGTCTGCACCACTACACTATGACCGCATTTGATCGTATTATTGCAATCACTTCGGTATAATACTCGCATGTCTCCTTCCGCCTCGTAACTGATACAGAATAGAGCTAGTACGAGATTTTAC
Organism: Erebia aethiops; assembly: GCA_923060345.2. NCBI lineage: Eukaryota > Metazoa > Arthropoda > Insecta > Lepidoptera > Nymphalidae > Erebia > Erebia aethiops. The sequence continues at coordinate 13,242,351 of OV281081.1, read as the reverse complement.
GAGAATATTGATAGAATCACAAACGTTGATAGTATTCAAGTGTAGAAACACAGCATCAGCGCTAAATGGACCCAAAAGAGTCAAAAATCAGTACCACCTATTTTAAATTCACAAATATTTTGCTTAGAGCATTGACTCATACAGTCACATGCATTTAATGTAACATTTATCTTTTTGAAAAAAGGAACAGCCGGGTTTCTTGCCAGTTCTTATTTATTCAGTAGAATCTGCTTTCCAAATCGGTGGTAGAATCAAAACAAGACGAAGCATAAGGGACACCTTTATTTCCTATAGAAAATAAGCAAATCTAGTACTATTGAATTTGAGCTTTCTAAAAGACTGCATTAATCGATGCTCGAACTCTACCAAAGTGAGATTTAACATCTCATACTAATCCTACTGTCGTAGTGTATTATATTATGTAATTATGTAAAATACATGAAACATGACGTAGTTTAGGGGACACCTGTATTTCCTATATAAAATAAGCAAATCGAGTATTGAATTTTAGCTTTCTAAAAACCTGCATTAATCGATGATCGAACTCTACCAAAGTGAGATTTAACATCTCATAGTAATCCTACTGTTGTAGTGTATTATAATATAAAATAATGTAAAATACATGAATATATGACCACATTTATTATAGGTACTTACAATTTGTAACGCCCTGTGCCCACTTCAACTATCGTTAATTATAATATATCCAACTGTAAAATAATCCTTGACATTATGATATAATGGAAAGTTATCGACATGTGAAGTAATATAATAACTTAATTAACTTGTACAAATTTATTTTTAAATGTTAACGATTTTAAAATTGTAATAATTGTCACACAAAAATTTTTGAGATATAAATGAGGAGATATTTTTTACGAAACAACATACGGTTTCCTTACAAAGGTGCAGCCACATCTCGAGTGCTGTTACTCAAGTCTTGGCTATTTATTGATAGCTGTTGCCCGCGACTTCGTCCGCGTGTATTAAGTTTTTTTGTAATTCCCACGGGAACTCCTTAATTTCCGAGATTAAAAGTAGCCTATGTCCTCAGTAAAAGTAGCCTCTCCAAGTCCTCAACTATGTGGCCAACTCTGTAGTACACAATCTCTAAACTAAACTAAAATGACAGCTCTACCTAGTTCTGTCCCTTTCTGCAGAGAGTATTATGATGATAGCAATATTATTTTGAATGTTGTCATAATATTAGTTTAGTTTGTACAACAGAATCGGCCCCAATACCCATGCAAAAATCACGTCGATTTTATGCATGGGAAAACTGACTGTACACTTACCATCAGGTTTGATTGATACTACAGGTAAAGTTGACGCGCGCTCGTGAATTGCAAGAACTAAATATAACCGAAAGTGCGACGGACAGACAGCGCGACGCGGGTCGTCGACCCGCGCGACCTTGACCTACTGGCGCGAGTTGCTTGCACAGTCAAGTACACTCGCGGAAGCGAGCGCGCAACTACGGCTGCCTACTGTACTATAACATATAATATAGTCCGTTCCAATTTTAACATTTTAACATATAATATATCAGTTCGATGATCTAATTTTTCAACCTCTTTAACGTCGCAAAAAAAATCCATTACATAGATCAATATTTTCTTTTTATCAAACGAATCTCGCAATTTGCAAAAGAAACGAGTGCATGTTAGAAAAAATTCTAACAGAATGACCTCACAGAAGCAGAACCAAAACGCAGCTAACTTTAGACACCATTCAGCAAATATCCCTTTGATAAAATTACTTACATAATAATATTGCAACAATCGTTGACAAATAATAGTTTGATTTGGATGAAAGTAACTAATTGGCATAGATTTAGTATTGGGCTCGCGCGCTTCACCCGCGAGCCCAATACTAAATCTATGCTAATTGGTTATTAAAATCCAAACATTAAATTTAAATTGCTTTTTTTTCACTGTTAATAAAATACTATATTTTTTGAAAAGTACTATATTTTTAAGAGCTTATTCTGAAAATATACTACATATATTATTTTGCCGAATAAAAGATACGCTACGCGTAACTATTTTGTTTTAATGACATGGTCCATACTAATATTATAAATGCGAAAGGATGTCTGTCTGTCAGTATGCATATCTGTCTTTTTCTCTATATGTTTGCTACGCTTCACGGCTCATCTGTTTAACCGATTTCGACGAAACTTTGTATGGATACAGGTTGCCTAGCAAATCACATAGGCTGAAAATTAATACTGAGATCCCATGAGATTTTTTAGAAAGCTAAATACACGCAAGACGGGAATGAAATTTGGTACTGGGATAGGTTGTTTCTCGGGGAAGGACATAGGCTACTTTTTATCTCGGAGAATAAAAGAGTTTCCGCGGGAACCAAAAAACCTCAATCCACGCGGACGAAGTCGCGGGCATCAGTTGAAGATTGCAGCCAATCTATTGGGCCTATTCTGGTGTTGTTTGAAGACGTTCCCTCAGACATGACTTGACAAGATATTCGTCATCGTATCCATTATTCTCACGTGTAAAAGTTTCCGTACACGGGCTATATTTAAATTCTCAAGATGCATCGATAGGGAAAAATTATATTTATTCAAAACTTCTCATTTTAGCGACGCCAAAGCTCAGTAAATTATCCATATACCTATGCGAAAACATGGTTGTAAAAAATAAATATTTTGGGTTCACTGCACTTCCTTACAATCACTGCAATGCCAGTGGATCAAGAACGATCAATATTTATGTATGGTAGGAGCTGTATTCAAACATTAAACTTACATTTTATTATTTATATGATGTCAAGGGCTTTCAGATAAGATAGATAAATACCTAATACAAATATTTACTTGATCTAGTTTATATATTGCTTGAAGCCTAAATACCAAGTTTCACGGATAAAAACGAGGGACTTTTACCTTCTATTATCCCCCTTAGGGGTGGAGTTTTGATAAATCCATTCTTTGTACACGTCTAGGGTGCTCAAGGAATATTCTCTCAGAATTTCCTACTCCGTTACTAAATTTCCGTTTGGGCTGTAGGTTGTCTGCCTGTCACTCAAGACAAAGACTTTTATAGTTATTGATTTCATAGTTTTAAGAAACAATTCTAACAACAAAATCCTTTAGCAACAGATAGCATTTAAAAGAACAAAATATTTAACTGTAATTGGTATTTTAAACTACTGTTTGTATATTGTTATTGAGTGCGTATAGACATGTCGACTTCCCAGTCCAACTTGATGGAAGACAGTTTTTTAGGTTAGTTTGTTCTACCGGAGAAATAAATTGGTATTCGTACGCTGACTTAGTTATTTATTTAGTCTTTAAACTTTTTTAGCATTCAAATTCTTAGAAAAAATTGAATAAGAATAATTTTAAAAGGAAAATAAAACCGTTTTAGCCGTTTTATTTTTATAAAAAAAAATTTAGGCATAAAAATTAGTTCAAATTATGGCCACCGGGCCAGATAAGTTTGACGGACTATATCTATGTCTTACGTATATTAACAGTGATTCAGCATTTATGGTTAAAGTAAAACGTGCCAAGGACCAACATGTTGGTACGTCTGCGGAGGTTTAAAGCTCATTTTCTACACGTAATACCATCTCAACATGATCGGCATAGATAGTCAATGGATTGAGGAACTCACGCGACATATTCGCTGCTTAATTATCTATTTAACGTTAAATGATCAGCTAAATATTTGCATTAAAACTGTATTTAAAACATTATTAGCGTGTTGTAAAGTATTTATGTTACTAGTAAATAAATGATGAAATAATGAAGTCCGTTTGAAGATAATTCACATTTTGGGATCCTCGGTAAAAGTTTTTTATGCTACAAGTGCAGCATAACGTAAATTACATACTTCAATGCGCACGTGAAGCATAAGATGACGTTTTATAAAAAACATATTGTTAGTAAAAACAATAACAAAATTAATGAAAAACGAAAAGCCATTTTTCATACTGCAAAGGCATGCAAGATTCCAATCTAGTAAATGTGGGCCATGTAGTTTGTGAGAAAAGAGAACTTGGTACTATGAAATTGCTAGAGAAATATGGGTGCCTGTTTGTCAGCACCCATTATATTATTCTTGTCTTGCTGTCTTAATATAATGTATGTAAAAATGTAATGCTGTGTAATTGGGAAAATAAATAAATTGATTGATTGATTATTACCACACTGCAAAAATTTATAGGCTGCATTTCTTTATAGGCTGACTAACTGATGCCCGCGACTTCTTCCGCGTGGATTAAAGTTTATGGTTGCCGCGGGAACTCTTTAATTTTCCGGCTAAAAAAGTCCTGGGATGCAGTATACCTCTGTACCAAGTTTCATCTAGATCGGCTGAAAAGATGGGCCGGGAAAGCGTAGCAGGCAGACACACTTTTGCATTTTTAATATTAGTATGGATAACAGTGCCCAGCTTATTGCCCAAGGGTGGAAAAAGCAACTTTAGCAATCGTAGCTATTGTAAAAATAGCTTACAATGACCATTTATTTAGAGAAAAGCTGTCCAAAAGTATCTCGGTGAAACCAAGAAGCGGGCCCGAATTTCCGCGTTAACCGTTTTAATGCGGATGTTAGTTTGACCAAAACCGTGGTAAGATCTATTAAGGTTTCAGGTTTTTATTTATTGTCACGTTTAAATAGTTCACTGGTTAACAATAGATATAATTATGTGCACTCGTGCGTCTTCTTGCAGTTATTTGACGTTATAGTTACAAGTAAAAGATTTGAACAGCCCCCCTATTGTGTTAGGAAATTGTTATTGTAATCGTTTGTCAAACGGATAATTCGACCTGTTTAAGGAGTTCATAGATGCCTGCACGTCAAAAAGCATATACGAACTCCTTATTCAGTTCGATTAATATTTTTTAAGTTGTGGAGTGAAAGTAGATGAACTCTGGCTTATTCAATCAAATCTTTAGTCTACAAGTCTTTGGGTGGTCAATAGCCATAACCATCGATAATGCAATCAACCCATCTAGGAACTAAATATTAAACATTGGATTACTTTTATTGTCAGTAAAATCACCTAGAAAATAAAGTTAGTAATGTGTTTGTCAACAGACGAGCGTCCATGATGTCGCCCCGCCAGCTGATGCGCAACTCCAATATGACGCAGAAGTGGCAGCGGCGGGAGATCTCCAACTTCGAGTACCTCATGTTTCTGAACACTATTGCCGGTGAGTTTTCTAAAGCTTTATATTGAGAGAAGGACACGCCAAGAAGACTTTTATTTAGTATGGGACAGTGAGACTTGATTTCCTGAGCATGGTAAACTTATCTGTGCGTGTGGCGAAATTCTGAACAGAGTACATGTTGGTATTCTACAGGATATATTTCGGAGGGTGTGCTGCAAGAACTATTCGATCTGGTTCCTGTGTCACCTTTTTATCCGCATTTAATAGCGCAGCGTAGTGGGTCTAAGCTCTAATTCCCTCTCTCCTATAAGAGTGGAGGCCTGTGCCCAGCAGTGGGACGTTAATGGGTGGGCTGTAGTGGTGGTGGGTGGTACCTACCTTGTGGGTGCGTTGATCGTTAGGTACACAAGACATAATCATGTCGTTTCGCGTTATGACGTGGGCTAAGCAGCACACAATTAGCCAATGTTACGTCGGTCAGACAAAATGGCAGTTTCCTTCCTCATTAGCTGCTATCGCAAATTGCTTGCTGCCATTGCCGCTAATGTGACACTAATGGATCGATAATAATCTTCTTTTTTTTCTTTGAATGTCGTTAGGTAGGTATTTTATTTTTACGCAAGTAGTTTCTGTTAGTGACGATGATGAGGTACACCTCTTTATCATCTATACTGATAGGTATTATAAATGCAAAAGTTTGGATGGATGGATGTATGGATGGATGGATAGTTGTTTGTTACTCTATCACGCCAGAACGGCTGAAGGGATCTCGATGAAATTTGGCACAGAGATTGTAGTCCGGAATAACACATAGGCTACTTTTTATCCCGGAAAATTTAGAGTTCTCATATAGGAACCAGAAAACCTCAATCCACGCGGTCTAAGTCGCGGGCATCAGCTAGTTCTTTATAACTACTTGATTTTAAAAACTCATCCAACCCGAGATTCGAACCTGGGACCTTATGATCTGAATAAGCTAGCCACTAAACCAACGAGTCACTCAAATCAAATCAAATCAAATCAAATCAAAGAACGTTTATTCAATTTAGGTAGGTATACTACACTTATTGACGTTCGGTTATTTATAAAATACACGAGTAATAATATAATGGTGATAATCAGTACGACATCTTAAACTAAAGCTACTCAAAACAATAATTAATAACATAGTTAACTACTATGATTATTTCTTACTCTACCGTCCTTACTTTTTCTTTTAGAATAATTACTGGTTAACGAGTAAAAGTTTTAGTAATTATAATATAATTATAGTATAAGTATTCAGTAAACAAAACAGCCTGTCAGTCATCCGCTGAGGATAGACCTTAGTTTTTCACTTAATTAGATCACTTACTTTAATTATTCAATGAGGACGATACATAAAAAGTTAATCATCTTGATCGATTGATGCAACAATAATCAATATTTACTAGTGGTTCACCCCGAACTAAGACTAGCAGCCTAAGGGATTGGACTACCTGTTTTAACCCCCAACGCAATTAGAGGGTAGGCTTTGGATGGGTTGAGTGGAGGTTGGGTATAATTTTAACGTGTGTGTTGTATAGAAGCAAGCGTTAATATGCGGGAGTCCATGATAACTGATAACCAAATAATAAAAAGCTGAATTCGCTATTCCACTACAAGATAGCCCTTGAACTGCATTTAACACTGTAGACTTTGATTTACTTTTGGCTATTCTGAGCACTATGAAGGTATCACCAATTGCCATCAGCTGGTTCCGGTCTTACCTATTTCATCGTAAGCAATGTGTTCGGTTGGATGATAAATTCTCCACTTTTACACCTCTTCATTCTGGGGTGCCGCAGGGCGGTGTACTCTCTCCTCTTCTCTTTTCCATTTACATTAATTCTATTTCCTCAATAATTTCTTCATCTTACCATTTGTATGCTGATGACTTGCAGATCTATGCTTCTGCAGCCATTAATGACCTTGTTGTTGCTATTGATTCCCTCAATGCTGATTTAAATAAAATTAGTGCTTGGTGCCGGTCGTATGGTCTCTCGATAAATCCAGGTAAGTCCCAGCTGACTATTATAGGTAGCAATTATTACATTTCTTTACTTTCAAATTATTCTATACCGCCAGTTATCTTGAATGGTACAGTTATTCCCCTGAGTAGTGCAGTCAAAGATCTTGGACTCATCCTTGATAATACTATGTCCTGGGTTCCTCAAATATCGGAGTTGAGTCGTAAGATTTTTGCTGCTGTTGGGTGCTTAAGACGGTGGAAGCATTTTTTACCTATAAAAACTAAAATCCTTTTGGCTAATACTTTGCTGTTACCTATTTTAGATTACGCTGATGTTTCCTATCTGGATTTATCAGAGACCATGCTCAACAAGCTTGATAGATTGCAAAATTTATGTATACGTTTCATATATGGTTTACGGAAATATGATCATGTGTCCGAATTTCGTGCTCAGTTGAAATGGCTGCCAATTCGTTCTCGAAGAAATTTACACGCTCTTTCTCTCTTGTACTCCATTTTATATTATCCTCAGACGCCACCTTATCTAAAAGAGCGATTCAACTTTCTTGGCAGCTATGATGTACCTTTTTGTTTGCGGTCGAGAAATGACAATAAGTTAAAGATCCCTCCTAGTCATACAGGGGCATATGGTAATTCATTCACAGTTAAGGCTGTACTGCTTTGGAATGAATTGCCAAGCGACATTAGGCAGTCAAAGTCTTTAAACATATTTAAGAGTCGTGTAAAGGAATATTACCTTTCTAATATGCTATAGAATATTTAAGTATTTTCGTTTGTATGTAGGTTTATGTACTGCTATATGTTTATATTTATTTATATTTAGTTATTTATGTATCATTAGTATGTATAGTTTATGTAGTATAGTATTGTTGCATGCTTATTATTATTGTTGCACTTTCCCGCTCCTTTTTAAAGTTCCTTAAGAAATGGGTTGTCTGGAGGAGATCACTTTTAGTGATAAGACCGCCCTTGCGCACGCTGTTGTTTTCTGTTTTTTGTTTATAATTAAGTTTTCTCTTTGTTATGTGTGGCAATAAAGAATTTATCTATCTATCTATCTATCTATCTCACCTGATGGTAAGTAATGAATATGATACAGTCTAAGATGGTAGCCGGCTAACCTGTAATGGCAGTTATATTATGTTAAACCCATACCCCTAATCGGTTTTTAGCGATGTTTTTGACGACCACCCTGACGGAGTGGCCAGTGTTGCAATCTTATAATGCGAGGTCTCGGGTTCGACTCCCGGTAGGGTCAATTTGAGACTTTATAATTTCTGAATTTTCCCTGGTCTGGTCTGGTGAGAGGCATCGGCCGTGCCTAGTTACCACCCTACCGGCAAAGCGTTCCGGTATGATGCCGTGTAGAAACCGATTAGAGTTTAATGAACTCTATCTTAGGCTGCATCATCAGTCATCTTGTAGTGGAAAATTAAAATACAATATTTGTTCTTCTAATCAGAGAATTGATCATTTATAATCTAACTAAGGAAGACCTGGGGAGCTCGCTTCGGTCGTTCAAAATTCAAATATATCAATCGAGACATTGAAACTTATCGATTTCAATGGAAGGGTACATTTTTCCCCAAGGCTTGCGCTCTATGGTATCTACTAATATCAATTAGTGTCAGTTTGGTCTGTCTACCTAGATGCGGGCAACATCGGGATGTTGATAAAATGTTTGCGCGTTATCAATCCTTCTATTGTTTAGTCTTGTAATTGTAGATAATACAATACATTACGGGAAATGGATTAGGCTTCAAGCATTGACTTGAAGCGGTGATAGTCTAGTGGTTAAAATACGGGGTCGCGGGTTCGATCCCCAGACACGCATCTCCAAATTTTCAAAGTTATGTGCGTTTTAAGAAATCTAATCAGGTACATTTTTCAAAGTTCTATAGGATGTTGCATGAAAAACTGAATTGTGACGTCATCAAAAGTCAACGCACTTTTTTTACTTCAATCGATTATTTAAAATAGTTGTCAAACATAAAATTAACATAGACGTGGTTATATTGGCTAGTTAGTTGTCAAATACCCAATTACGAACTTTAAAAAGAAAGTATTTCATCTCTTTTGTTTTCAAAAGAGCAGAAGCATTAGAAGGTACGTATATTACGTAAGTACTGGTATATAATTTACACAACAATAAAACCGTAGTATATACCTCCGTGGGCAATAATTGCTTCATTATAATTTCTTAACCGGTTTGCTAACGTTCTGGTCTATTAATAGATTAAGTTATGGTCAGTTTTTATGAGAAAGACGTTAAATGCCTGATGCAAAACCTAGGTAACTATTTTTTCAGTTTTATCGTAAGCTCGCTGATGCTCCCGACTTCGACCGCGTGGAATAATTTCTTTTTGATTGCCACGGGAACTCCTTAATTTTCCTGGATAAAAAGTAGCCTATGTAACTCTCCAGGTCCACTGCCATGCAAAAAATCACGTCGATCCGTTACTCTGTTGAAGCGTGAATGAAGGACAAACCAAACAAACCAGCAAACAAACACACTTTCGCATTTACAATATTAATATGATCTTGAATGAAAATAATCGTCATTTCAACACATTTCTGGCTGTGCACTATTCTGCACGAGTCTTCTCTCAGAATGTAAAGGGTTTGGTCGTCGTCCACCTTCTTGATACACCTTTGAAATACCTACATTATGAAGAACTCTCGGGCATGAAGTTTCCTTACGCTGTTTTCCTTCACTGTTATAGCAGGAATATTTAATTACTTAAAATGCTCATAAAGAAAAGTTATAAATACGTGCCCCTTTTCGAAGGCCTTTACCCGAAAACGGTCCTCCGCCAACTGTATTGTAGGGTTTAATTTAATTTAAAACTTTAGCCCATTGTTTTGCTAATTGCACTAATACTCGCCATTCGAGAATAACCAGCAAAATACTCTACTATCCCTTCATATTCCTGGGCATCTATACTTAGCAGGGTTATCTCTAGGTTATCTTCTATTTACCAATTAATCGCAGAAGGTCAATGACATCGTGCGTTGCGTGCGCCGGTTCCAACTATCCATAACTACAAAAAATCAGTCCTTTGTTTATATAATTTCCAAGATTATCCTTAATCGTTTCAATAACTATCTTGTACCTGACATAAAAAATACTTGTCTATGTCTATCTTCTATTTACTCAAATAAAACAGTCTCGTGACTCACTGACATTGGATAGTGGGATCCAGTTCCAGAGATTTTGGAAGGGCTGATTTCTTGAGTAGGGATGCACTAAAAAGGATTATTGCAAATTCCACCTCTAAAGAAGTTTAATATATAATGGTATTTGAGTTTGAGAATTTAAATAAGGAATAATATTTAATGGAAATTCCATTCCTCTTTCTTTAAACGAAATTTTTTATATAAATCTGTCATTTTCCAAGCTATATCCATGAAAATAGATATCCTGGAAATGGACGTAGGATAATTTACATCCCGGAAAATCAAAGAATTCCCAAGGGATTAATTCCATATGCGGCAAGTCGCAAGCAACAGAGCTAATCGCAAATATTAGGTTTAAGATGTACACGACCCCGAAGCGGAAAGGCTAATTTAAAAAAAACCTTACCTTTTTATCATTCTCAGAAAACGCTTGAGCAGTCTGCGCATATCACTTGATACTTCACATGCACAGACAAACAAGAAATTTTCTCGCGCGAAAACTTTGACGTCATCCCTATTACAAAATCGTTAGATCGACACTCACTTTACTTTTTATACTGTTTTTTTAACGTTTTTTATTTTTTTTATTCACGACAATCATGCTAAATACAAAGCAATGATGAGGTCTAGGTTGGAGCACGCTGACCTAGTCTTTGCCTATATTTACTCTTGCCTTGAAGGTACTTAAGTTTTTTTTTTTAATTTATTTCATGAAGCGGTGATCAACAGGCGTGGTCGCGACAACGAAAGTAGGCACTCGTTTGACGAATGGCCTGGGATGGGAAATGAGATGGCAGGTCACGTGAAAACAACAATAGATCCAGTGCGCTGATACCGACAGTGGGACGTCGCACGATAAGCGGTCTTGTGTCGGGACACAAACATCTCGTGTCGGTCAAAGTGCAACGGTCGCGTTGCAACGAAATTAAACGATTATTTTCTAGTTGCAGCATCTTTAAACCTACACGTCTTTCTTTATTTCATGGTTAACGATAATAAGAGATTATCATCTAGTTGGGCAGCTCATGCGCATTCTTTCTTTGACGGTTAATCTTATAGGCTAATAGCTGAAACCAACCATATTATCTCTTAATTTATCATAGGTACTAGCTGTTTAGCGTCGCTCACGTTACGTTCAATTTTTATAAAAATTTTAAACCCCTTAGGGGTTGAATTTTCAAAAATCCTTTCTTAGCGGATGCATATATAATACTCTATCTGTATGCCAAGTTTCAACCCGATCCGTCCCGTGGTTTGAGCCTTGCATTGATAAATCAGTCAGTCAGTCAGTCACCTTTTCCCTTTATATATTTGACTATATCATGTATTTGGAAAGGAGAAACTCTTAACTAAGACGAAACTTTATAAACAGTGACTAGTCAGCTTAGAATAAGAAACAAAAATACTATTTTGAAATAAGAAGAAAACGAGTGTTTTACGTTGAGTGAAAGTTTAAACTATTGCATTCATCGGCTTGAAGATTCAGATGTAACGTTAGATGGAAACTGAAACTAGTCCGACAAACTGTAAAAAAAAAGAAAAATAAAATAAAAACATAAACTAAACAGGCATAAAAATTAGTTCCAAGTTTAGCCACTGGGTCAGATAAGTTTGTGGGACATATCATAGAAGTAATATAGGTAACTAGGTAAATCTTGATACCTACCCATGTAACGTTTGTATCTATTTACCAACATTAATTTAGGTCAAATTTCTCTCGGCCTCCGTTTCAACCGCAGCGCGGTATCTAACGCGACCTTACCATGGTGGTGATTAGCGCAACAGTTTGCCAATTCATCCTTCGGCGACAGTTGCCAGCCACTGCTTGCTTTTTCTTTTCCATTATTCGGTTTTTCTGTCGAGAAATTCTCGGCAGCCATAGCCAAATAGAGTTGGGTAATGGCTGTGGTAAGCTCCGGTGCCTAGGTGATAGGGTTTCCAGGTCAGCTAACATATCATACTAATATTATAAATGCGAAAGTCAGTTTGTTTGTTGGTTTGTTGGTTTGTCCTTCAATCACGCTGCAACGGAGCAACGGATCGACGTGATTTTTCGCATAACTGAGGTATGTATATGAGTACCTGAGGGCCTGGAGAGTGACATAGGCCCGGAAAATTGAGGAGTTCCCGCGGGAATCCAAAAACTTATTACACGCGAAGTCGAGGGCATCAACTAGTTTTAAATAATCTCCAGACTCCCGACAAAACTCAAAATCTCCAGACAAACAACATTAAAATAATAATTTTAAATTGGCGCGCGCTTTCACGTTCACTCCATTGACGTTAAATCTTTTCTGAATAGTTACTACTAAAGTATCCAAATCAGCAAAGTCTAATGCCAAACACATGTGGCAACTTAAAAATTGTATTCAAATTAGCTTTGTTTCGACAATATTAAGTCTTTTTGTATCCTATTAATTTAAAAAATAAACTTTTTACTTTTCATATATAATATTTCTCCCGACAAGCCCAAAATACCGACTTTTTCAATTTTGTCCAGATCTTTTGATCTTCTGACCTGGCAACCCTACTAGGTGACGTGTGGCAGTTGGATAAGGCACAGCGTAAGATTGGCGCCCATACAAATTGCAAATCATCGATGATTTTAAGCGCAGCCACTGTGGCCAGCAAAATTTGGTCAAGAGGACATTTTTATTTTTTTAATTTAGGAATCTTGTAGGATCACCTCGTTGTCCGTCTGTCTGTCAACCACCTTTTCCTCGGGAACGCGTGGAGGTATCAAATTTAAATTAATATCAGATACTTAGTTCTAGGGTCCCTTGGAGCTGTAAACAAATCAAGCTTCTAAGTCAGCGCAATCAAAAGATACGGCCGTTTATGGCGCCTATTTTGACATTCGCTAAGAAATCAAAACTTGTAGCGTACTTCCCCTTGACCTAGAATCATAAAATTTGGTAAAAAGCAAGGTCTCACAGCACAAGTATAGGAAAAAATCCAAAAATCGATAATTAATGTTTCATACTCATAGGGTGTCGAATTGTTTGTCAGGCGCTACCAGTCTAGCGCCATATCTTTACGCCATTTACTTCACAGCTGATTACGTGTTGTTGACATCTTTCCTCGTTATTTAGCAAAGTACTAGTATTTATATCGTGTGGTGGCACGGAACCCTTTGTGTGCGAGTCTGACTCGCAATTGACCGGTTTTTATTTTGTTCGATGACAGTTAATGATAAATCCTATATGCCCCTCCGGCTGTTGAACCTAGGATCTTCCACTTATAAAACCACATAGCTTACCACTGCGACAGGTAGGTTTTAATAAAAAACCGATTCGCGGTTGTTAACAGTTATCATTAATGATAGCGATCGTTAAAAATGATCGCTTATTGTTAATTAAAGGTATAAGGTATGATCGATTAGACTAGATTTCCCCTAAACGGACTTATTGTTTTCAATTATGTTAATCGTAGAAATAATTACAGTTTTGCGAAACAAAACTAAACTTCGCGGTTGAGCTCAAGAGATTGATCAATGTTTTATGTTTTAATTTTATAAGACTATTGTATTCTTACACTAAACTAGCTTTTTCCCGCAGCTTCGCTAGCGTTAAGTTCGATTTTCATACAAACTTCAAACCCCTATTTTACTCCTTTAGGGGTTGAATTTTTCTTAGCGGATGCTAAGAAAAAAATGCCAAAATTTCAACCCGATCTGTCCAGTGGTTTGAGTTGTGCGTTGATAGATTAGACAGTCAGTCAGTCGGTCAGTCAGCTTTTCCCTTTATGTTATATTTAGAAATGTAGAAAACCCGGCCATGTGCGTGCCGGCTTGTGTGTGAACGATTTAACACTATGAACTTTCGTAAAAGAAAGGACATAATATATTTTTTGGAAATTCTTACCACTACAGCCTATTAACGTCCCACTGCTGGGCACAGGCCTCCACTCTCAAAGGAGAGAGGGAATTAGAGCTTAGACCCACCACGCTGCTCCAATGCGGGTTGGCGGCCTATAACGAATAAACGGGACCGACGGCCGAGGCACGGGGGTGAAACACCGCCAACTTCCTAACTCCGGACTAGCACTGAGGATTTCTAATCAGTAAAACCCAATACTTAATTATGGCCCGACCCGGGACTCGCACCCGGGACGTCGTCCGCCGCAGTCGAACATGCTAACCACTAGACCAACTAGTTAGAAATTCTTAATAAATGTTAATGTTGGTGATGTATCTGTGAGCAGGGCGCACGTACAACGATCTGAACCAGTATCCGGTGTTCCCGTGGGTGCTCACCAACTACGAGAGCGAGGAGCTCGACCTCAGCCAACCCTCCAACTACAGGGACTTGTCCAAGGTACTGTATCCCCTCTAGCCAAAGACCTCAATTTACATAGACGAACCCTGTCAAACACAGAATGTGAACTTATTTTAACTAACGCCGTCTAGTCTGAAAAGCGGGACAGTGCTATGGCGGGAACAAAGACAGGCTTATACAGGTGAGGGGCACGCCCTGCAAGTCGAACGCCCAACTTTCTTCTATGAAAGGGACCATCTATTACCTACATAATATATATCGATACCTCTAGCTCTCTCGAGGGTAAACATCGTACAAGAACAAAAGTGAACATAATCTTCTTTTTTTATTCCACTACAAGTTACCCCTTGACTGCGATCTCAGCTGGCCGTAAGTGCAGTCTAAAATGGTCGCGGGCTAACCTGTTAGGGATATACCAGTTATTTTAAACCCATACCCCATGTCATAGACAAAAGTAGTCATATGTATAACTAGTCATATTTCTGAGTAAAAGAAAAACGTAGACAGGATACAAGTTACATTTAGATCAATAAGACCAACTCCTTCCGATCGAGCTAAAAAGTGACAACCTTCAAGACTTTTTGCTGGTGTCGCATCATTGGCACTATTGATAGACTTTTCTTTCACTATCTTAGGACTTATTCTATGCCTTAAAAAAAACAAAATGCTCCAACTTAATATTTATTGGAAGCTACGGTAATCATATGGACTCGATAAAATAATCAAAATTAAGAAAATCATCGAATTTGATATCAAAGACAGATAGACAGTCATAGATTCCGATAGCCAATTAAATGAGTGCCAATTAAAAACATGAGAAAATTGATCTTATAATCGTAGTGGAATTTTAATAGAATAGCAGTTAGGTACTCAATTGTTTTTCAACATATAGGTCGATTTATTCATCTCCACGAAATAACGAAGTTTGATGTTTTGACAGATGTTGTATAGGTATTTTGACAAAATTTCAAATTTATTCGTCGGTTAAACGTTATTCGGAGATGGAAAAATCGGCCCATAATCTTATGATTTTTTTAACCCCCCCGCAGCCAATCGGCGCGCTGAACCCCAGCCGCCGCGCCTACTTCGAGGAGCGCTACAACACGTGGGAGCACGAGTCCACGCCGCCTTTCCACTACGGCACGCACTACTCTACCGCCGCCTTCGTGCTCAACTGGCTTATACGAATCGTGAGTACTTACACTCCCTTATACGAATCGTGAGTCCTTATACTCCTTATTCGAATCTTGAGTCCTTACTTTCCCTTATAAAGAAAAGAAAGAAAAAACATTTATTTCCAAAATTGTGCCACACATAAATAGCATAGGTACCTACCTAAAGAGGTAGATCACCCCTGCACCTCACCATCTAGAAAAGATATGGAATCTGGAAGGGAAGATGCGCAGGAATGAACTGCATGACGTATGGCACAACCCGAAAAATGTCGAAAGGTCAAGCACAAAAGCATACAGCGCTGATTTTCAGCCGGAACCCTTGACGACCCTTACCTATACGAATCGTCAGTCTTTACACTCCCTTGTACGAATCGTGAGTCCTTACACTCCTTATACGAATCGTGAGCCCTTACACTTCCTTATACGAATCGTGAGTCCTTACAATCCTTATAGGAATCGTGAGTCCCTACACTCCCGCAGACAATCGGCGCGCTGAACCCAGCGTGCTTTATTGAAAGTCTTTGGATTCTTCTTTTGAGAGATCTTTGTTTTATCAAT
Source organism: Erebia aethiops (assembly GCA_923060345.2). Lineage (NCBI taxonomy): Eukaryota > Metazoa > Arthropoda > Insecta > Lepidoptera > Nymphalidae > Erebia > Erebia aethiops. Next base: position 13,226,014 of record OV281081.1, on the reverse strand, counting down.
GAAACGATGATAAAATTGAATACTTAAGTTATAAGTAAAGAAAGCTGAAACGCGCGCTCAAAATCTTTCGCAGTCAATTCTATCTTAAATCGTTTAGATTCAAGATATCTCACCACACAAGGGTGAAAACAAATATTGGCTAAAGAAAACTGATAATTATCACAGTCTAAGGAGATAATTACGTTCTTTCCTACCAGTCGTTCGACGGAGACGTCTAGACACAGCAACGCTGTGAGGTCACAGGAACGTGACGGAGGAAACTGGTAGAATTTTCTATACAAAATTCTGTCTAAATGTCAAATTTGTATCCTACCTCTCTGAACCATAGATGAGATCAGATGTCATGGTAGCCGGGTCTGTCATTTGTATGGGCGTCGACCCACTGTATGAATATATACCTACTAGCGCTGTGTAATTTTCACTTCAATTGTATTCAGTTTTCATGTTGTTTACGTCGCGTTAATGATTTCAGGGCTATTCGGACAGATTTAGAAACGGGATTGTCTTAATAAAGCACTCTGTAGGCGCCATTAACATGACTGAGAAAGGCGGGGTACTAGTGTTAGAGGGCTCATAGGAATTACTACTATCTTATCTTACTTTTAATATTATAAATGCGAAAGTTTGGATGGATGTATGGATGTTTGTTACGCAGTCATGCCCCAACGGCTGAACGGATCTGGCTGAAATAGATCATAGTCTGGAATAGCACATTTTTATCCCGGAAAATTAAATAGTTTCCGCGGGAACCAAAAAACCTCAAACCACGCAGACGAAGTCGCGGGCATTTGCTAGTTTACTAATAAACGTTGATTAGAGAGTGAATAGATAATCACCTTTTTATCTCTTTCTGTCATCGGTAATTTGACATTCGAAAGAAGTAGACAAATCATTGTTAACTTAACAACCGTTAATCTAACAATAAGGTGACCCACGACACCTCACGGCTTTTATGACTCATTTGAGGACTCTCGTGCTATGTTATTGGTAACAGTTCCCCTTTACCTAGATTTTCCTAATATTGTACTTCGTTAATTAGAGTCAATGAAATAAATCTGTTTTTTTTTTCATAAATAATATTATTAGAATTAAAATACACGCCTTTCACTCAGACATCCTCTAACAATACTAACTGCATATTAAATATTACCACAATAACGTCGTTATCAGTAAATCTTGTTTGATAATACGCCATGTAAATATAACGTAAATCAAACAAGACTTTATAATACATAATGTTTACGTAAATCAATATCATGATACGAACTCGTGTTATGTTACATAACTGTTCAACTGTCACTATTATAAAATAGCATATTCACCACGCTTACCTATTTAGTTATTTACAACGTATTGTAAAATAGATAAATAATATTATTACATATAGTACAGATGGTTTGTTACAAATACATGTAAAAGTACCAATACCCATATATTATCACCTTAAAGGAGCCAGTTTTTTTTACTTGATTCCACACTAATATTATAAATGCGAACGTGTGTCTGTCTGCTAAGCTTTTACGGCTTATCTTTTGAAATGATTTTTTTACGAAATTTTTTATTGGTAAAATACGTTCCGGGAAAAGACATATGCTACTTTTCATCTAAGGAAAATCAAAGAGTTCCCACGGGAATTCAAAAAGCCTAAATCCATGCTTGCGAAGTCGCGGTCATCATCTAGTAATAATATATTACGTAGTGATCCTTGAAACACAGTATCCTTTATGAAGACGTCTTTTGACGTCTTTTGACGGAAGGTTTAAGTTTTTATTATATAAGTATCAAAATTTATATCAAACTACAAAATCTTCCCAGCGTTAGTAAAACGCTCGCAATGGGACCAAACCTGAGAATAGTGCGTGCATCGTAAAATTAAAAGCGTAATGAAGTGTGTCTCTCGCGCGCATGATTTATACTCTAAGGGCCAGCGCATACAGACGGAATGGAGTGGAGGCAATCATTACCCACCCTGGTAATGATTTATTTGATTGCCTATGATGCCCTTATCATCCTAGGGTGGTAACTAGCCACGGCCGAAGCCTCCTACCCGACCAGACCAGAGAAAATTCAGAAGAAGCTGCAACTTGCTGCGGCTTTGTGCTGAGCATGAAGCCTTATTTGTTCACGAACGATAACGTAATAGGCAATAGATTTACTTGCTTCTGGCAAGCAATTATTGTAAATTGTTGTTTTCGTGCGCAAATAAATCAATTATCTATCCATCTATAAGTTATAAATTCCCAAATTGACCCTGCCGCCGTTCGAACCCGTTACCTCCCACTACATGACCTCAGCACTCAACACAGCGCCAGGGGAGGTCGTCAGGGAGGGCACTCGAGTCCGCTCCACTCTGGCAGTGTGCATTGTGCCGCTGAACGCAGCATTCGTTCATTTTCACACCGAGCGCTAAAAAAAACTGTGATTTATGTGCCCTTCCAAATCGCTCCTAAATATGATGCAATTAAGTTTAATGGGCCTCCAGTACCTACCCACGACGGGGTTACTTAATACTGTACGCAGAGAAACTTTGTAATTAAACCCTGTCTCTCACCCTCACAATACTACTTAAGTCTTTTAATCAAAAGTATAATTTTGACAAATTAGCCAAACCAAATCTTTGAAAATAACTAGGTTAAAACTTGTATTACCAAAAAAGATGAAAGATGAAAGAAGAATATGTCTCAACTAGCTGATGCCAGCGTGGAATAAGATTTTTTAAATTCCTATGGGAACTCCTTAATATTCCGGGATAAATAGTAGCTTAAGTCACTTTCCAGGTCATCAACTATACCCATGCGAAAACTCGCGTCGATCCGTTGCTCTGTTGCGACATAATTGCAGGACAAACAAACACACTTTATAATATTAGATAAGTATGACGACTTGGTTTGGTATACTGAGACTTCAATGAATCAATAAGTATTCTTACTTGGATTTAATTACGTCTCGACCATCTTTAGAGTAAAAAAAAAAAAATCAAATCAAATATCAAATAAATATTTTAAATGCGAAAGTTTGGATGTATGGATGTCTGGATGTCTGGATGTATGGATGTATGGATGTTTGTTACTCAATCACGCCCCAACGGCTGAACGGATCTGGATGAAATTTGGCACAGATATAGATTATAGTCTGGAATAGCACATAGGCTACTTTTTATCCCGGAAAATTAAAGAGAAAACCTCAATCTACGCGGACGTAGTCGCGGGCATCAGCATCTATCATCAGTATATATTGAAAATGAATGTAAGAAAAAATTGTGAAGATAAAGAAAATAAAAGGTTTTATTATTTATCATCTTCAGAGTCCTATCTTTATCATTTCCAATTTAACTAAACAAATAGGACAACTTTAGACTTCTTTCATCTTCATAATAAGTTATGACTGAAACAATCCTCATAAAAGGTAATCCCAACCACATTTAGACCAAATAGTATCGTCAAAGCATACCCGAGTCTCGCATACACACCGGTCATACTAAATTACGTGTAACATTAACTAGACGCGACCCGCGTCAAAACAATTGCTACAAGCGCGGTTATACGCGACGACAGATGTTCTGGCAACGCGAAATTCATTTCGACGGCCTGTGTATACTAGTAAAAGTGAAGACGTTTTTGGATGTTATGGAAATAGAATACTTGTAAATCAAACTCGATTATTGTGACGAGAATTCCTAAGCGCCTTTAAACATGAGTGGTATTTTTACACGCAATTTTTGTTTGTACGTACCTACCTAGGTGTTGTGTCAAGACACTCTATATCAAATTTCGTTAAAGTCAAATCATTGCCAAATTTTCTGTTATAAACAAATATATCTCTATACCAAATTTCATCAAAATCGGTTGTAAAGATAGACCCTGAAAGCGTAGCAGACAGATACACTTTCGCATTTATAATATCAGTATGGACATAGATTAATCACGTTGTTTGTTGGTTGAAAAAATGGGCGTTAAAAGCATTGCAGACATACAGGCAGATATACAGCCCCACTCAGTGTATACTATGGATTGAGATTCGAATCTAACCTACGAAATGCTTTCATCCCCAGGAGCCAATGACGACAATGTTCCTCGCGCTTCACGGCGGCAAGTTCGATCACCCCAACCGACTGTTTTCATCCATCGCGCTCTCCTGGAAGAACTGCCAAAGAGACACCTCTGATGTGAAGGTAGGTATCTAATATTTTTTAACCTCTAAGCTAGTTAGGTAAGCTAACAGTATACAAATTTTTCAAATTGTAATATGAGGGTATCTGTGACCAATGTTGCAATAATCATGACACTCCATTTCAAGTCTGTAATGTCCCACAAACTTATCTGATTCGGCGGCCAAAATAGGAACTAGTTTTTATGACTGCTTAATTTTTGTTTTTATTTTATTTTTTATACATATCTGATTTCTGGGACTGTACTTGCATCAGTAAGACGTTACTTATTCTACTACTCACTACCCAAGCATAGACTTTTAGTATTTCAATGTTGTTGTACTCGAGCGTGTTCTAAGCACGTTTCAAGCAAGCGAAGGGGAGATGAAAACTTGTTCAATGGATGTCGTCTCCCTATGTAAACCAGAGGCAGAAATTGGATGTCTATTAAGTCGCATCACCACTGGGAAATATCCCTTCTTTGATATTATGTCAATTTTATTTACAGGAACTGATACCAGAACTGTTCTTCCTACCGGAAATGCTAGTAAACAGTTCAGGATACAAGCTGGGTATACCGGATTCTCCCTCGGGAGACGTCATCCTGCCGCCCTGGGCTTCATCAGCCGAGGAATTCGTGAGGATCAACCGCATGGCGCTGGAGTCCGAATTCGTTAGCTGTCAGCTTCACCAATGGATCGATTTGATCTTTGGTTACAAACAGAGAGGTAAGGAATTCTACTGGCGCGTTCGTTAGGTCGATGACCGAATGCATTACACCGATTTCCCACAAGTCGGTTATGACCGAATACGACCTTTTTTTATCCACTACAAGTTAGCCCTTGACTGTGATCTCACCTGATGGTAAGTGATGATGCAGTCTAAGATGGTAACGGGCTAACCTGTTAGGTGCGTGGCAGTTATATTAATCCCATACCCCTATTCAGTTTCTACACGGCATCCCACCGGAATGCTAAATCGCTTGGCGGCACGTCTTTGCCAGTAGGGTGGTAACTAGCCTCGGCCGAAGCCTCCCACCAGGCCAGACCAGGGAAAACCGAATACAGAGAACCATTTCTCTGTATTCAGTTTCTTAGTAAAAATTGCCACTTCTTCCAGCTTAGCCCGCGTTCATCTTAGGCGAGATCGCAGTCAAGGGTTAACTTACAACCTTTAACTTGTAGGTTATTTTAATTTAATTTATATAAATCAGGTAATAACCCATAGTACTTATAAAAAACATAAAACAAATATTAAGGCAGGGAGTTTTACCTCGCTTCCCTAAAGCGCTGCCCTTAGGCCAATAGTACGCACTGAGTAACACATGTTTGCACCAAGCCGGAACTGTAAGCACGTAGGAATTAAAATAGGTCGACCTACTCGACTTCAGTTCTTCCAGGTTTATCTGCACTCCTTGCGATGGTCTTCCACACTAAACTGTTTCACGTTGGTCGTGGTTAGCCCTTGAACATCTTAATACGATTAAGATCTAAGGGAACTCGTATCTAGGTCGTGAGAACTAACAACTTGCTGTCAATTCGCAGGTCCCGAAGCAGTGCGCGCCACAAACGTGTTCTACTACCTGACATACGAAGGCGGGGCACGACTAGACCAGATAACAGACCCGATAACCCGCGCGGCCATCGAAGACCAGATACGAAGCTTCGGCCAAACTCCCGCGCAGCTCCTCAGTGAGCCGCATCCGCCAAGGGCGTCCACTATGCATCTTGCGCCTTTGATGTTCGCCGCCGCGCCTGATGACGTCTGTCTGAGACTGAAGCTGCCTTCCAACGCCGCTGTGGTTCACGTGTCGGCCAATACTTATCCGCAGTTGGCCATGCCCGCTGCTGTTACTGTGAGTATCTTCTTCCCCTAATTCCCTTCTCTCTCTCTCTGCGTCGTATTCCACATTACTGAGGGTCGTGACCCCTTTCCATTAATCAAATAATAGTAGGAGTTTTCTAGGGATAATAATGCGGTGGGTTCCCACGTCCTTCCGCATACGACTAAAACTAAGAGTATTTAAACTCTTAGGTTTTTGTAACGATTATTATCTTAAGTAAAGGATTACTCAGACAAAGAAGTTTGGCAATAATTTGCTCTAATGGCTCTGACAGTCCGAGCGAGAGCGAGAGACTAGTGAGATGGTGACCGGCTGAGTTTGTTGTGAGCTGTTCTCAGACCAGGGACCAAGGTTTGGAACCCTTGTAGCTTTAGTTTCAAGATACCGTAATTGATTATCTTATCACCATCATGTTTTATAAGTTTCGGACGTCAATAAGTGTACAGTGTATACTATACCTAAATTGAATAAAAAAATTGGCAGTCATAGGGAAGTGAAAACGAATATTTAAAATAACAAAGCGAGGTGTGGTCACGGTTACACAGCACACACAAAATAATTAATATAGGTATAAACCTTAAAACTAAGGCATTCATGTTTAATTACGAATGTACTACATTTATATTTAAGACCTTATTTGTCTTCGTAACAACGCGAGGTATCAGTCACGGTTACACAGGATTTTTAATAAACCTTAAAACTAAGGCATTAAATTTTAATTACATATGTACTATATTTATACTTAAAACCTTTTGTCTTAAGAAGAACGGTGAAAAATGTGAAACGGAACGACACCGTTCCACATTTTTACCCCCTACCAAAAAGTGCTCAACGCGCTTAAAGAAGTTTTCACTTCCATAAATATTGATTGATTGAAATATTGATTGATTGTTTGTCAACAATCCCAGGTGAGTGCGGCGCGTGCGTTCGCGGCGCACCGTTGGGTGGGCGGTGGCTGCGCGCACGCCGCGCCCGCAAGACACGCCGACCATCCGCCGCCGCACCACCCGCTGATGATGGACCCTGTTTGGGGTGAGTCCAGACACTACAAGACGTCGACTCACTCATGTGTACCTCAAGAGGAAAAGTGTTCTTTGTGGTGGTTGATAAAATGATAAATATGCTAGTTTTCATCATCAGCCGTTGTGTATCCACTGTTGGACATAGGCCTCTTTTAAGTAGCGCCGACGTGCTCTTTCCTTGGCTTTTCGCATCCAATCGATGCCAGCCACCCTCCGGATATCAACGCTTCACCTTGCTGGGGGGCGCCCTACCCTCCTCGGATAGTCCACGTATTTTTCATATATATGATATTGATACTTATGATATGATAATGATATAAGCTGATTGATATTGATGAGGAGTACTTTCCGCGCGGATGATCGAATCTTGAATGATCGATCACTGTCCCAGTTAACATGAGATGTTGCGTGAACTACTGACTAAGCGGTGTTCGGTTACACGCAGTGTCCCGAACAAAAAAGAACCCTTATAGGATCACTTCGTTGTTCGTCCGTCTGTCTGTCTGTCTATCTGTCAACCACCTTTTTCTCGGGAACGCATGAAGGTATCAGGTTGAAATTAACATCGAATACTTAAGTCTACGGTCCCTTGGAGCTCAAGCTAAAAAATATTTTCGAATCGCCGAATTTTTTTATCTGATGGAAAAAAATTATGTACTGAAAATCGGTCAAGTAACTGTAAGTCATTAGATTAAATTACCACCATTTTGTAGAAATAATTAGTTACTACTGTTTGTTGTTGTTGAAGTTAGGGTTGTTTGTTAATTAAATTAAATTATTATACTTGAAATAGTTATTTATTTAAAATATTAGAGCACGGAAGGCCGTGTATAATTTTGACAGGTTGAATTCGAAAGGGATTTACTTAATCGGTGACAGCTGACAATTAAAGTGACATGACAAAATGGCTGTCACAGACAATAAACCATAGATATTTTTTTATGTGTCTCTTACACTGTTGTATAAAACGTTAATTATAATAGACACATGAATGGATGGAATGATAAAATGTGTGTACGTATATACAGCGGCGGGCGGCGCGCAGGCGTTGTCGCGCCGCCAGCTGGGCGATAACTTCTCGCAGCGCGTGCGCGCGCGCAGCAACTGCTTCGTGACGACCGTCGACTCGCGCTTCCTCATCGCCGCCGGCTTCTGGGACAACAGCTTCCGCGTCTTCTCTACTGAGACCGGTAACTATACATACGTTAAACTTTAGACACAATCAAAGTCATCAATTTGTTTTGAAGTTTTCTCTCTTTGTTGGATAACTATACCCATATAATATTAAGGATTTTTTAAATTGCACCTCTATTTACAATTTAAGCAAACGAAGTGTCTCCACTAATTAACCTACTGCATACCAGACAAATGACAATGCTATTAATAAACAACCTGATTATCTTAACATGTTCTACTAAAAAAATATAAAATCAATCATATCCATATTGTCTTTTTATTTGATCGCCAATGGCTATTGTGATATATATTTATTTTTTAAAACAAAAATACACAAAGTATAACAAATATATTGACTTGCACACTAAATTATACAGTCTTACAACGGAATTTCTAAAATTGATTTCTAAAGGTGCAGTAAATAGAGTTAAATCTGGTTTAACAAGTACAATATTTGTCAAAATGTTAGGTTAGGTTAGGGTTCGACATACTCGTAAATATTCAGGTAGTCCCCGGACTGCGGGCACTTACGTTCATATCTGGTTAATATACCTAACTAAATTTTAAAAAAATTATTTTCAGAAGCACTAAAGTTTGTAAAATGTACCAATATTCTGTAAAATCGCAAATTTGGCAAATAAATTATTCTTGATATAAAATAACTTAACTTAAAGTTAAATTAAACTTAACTTTAATTTAACTTTAACTTGACTTAAAGGATATTGTCCAAATTCGCCTAAGAATCAACATACTTTTGAAATAGCTTTTTAGCTTATTTTTTAACCCTTATTCCAAATACTTATTAGAATTCAACGGACACTTCAAATTAATTAAAAAATAAATAAATGGGTATTAAATTGACTACCGTACTTTTCCGTCTCTCGATTATTATCCACAGATCAATAACTTACAGGTTAAGATAATAAACAATACCACCGCTTGAGCGCTGGTTCCGTAACTTAAGAAATAAGATAAAAGCAGCTTGAAGCGCTGAGTGTGCTAGTATTCTGAATCTCGCAGCGCCATCTATTGAAAATACAATAAATTAATATTTATAACGCCATCTGTAATATTTTTGGTGAACTACGACGAAACTTATCTTTTCTACATACTGTTTACAGCTCTTATTACAATTTGATAAAGATTATATTTATTATTCAAGCAGATTGAGTCGAATAACCTCAAAATTGAAAATATTTTTGGTAATAAATAAATTCTCTGAAGTGTCCGTTGTTTAAATCTACTTACAATAGTATTTAAGTATTATTTTGAATGCGATAATGTTTGTTTTATGACTGTTGGTTCTTAGGCGAACTTTGTATGGGCGCTGGTCAATGTCCTTTAACTTAAACTTAAATTAAACTTATTTTTAATTTAACTTAACTTAAACTTTCTAAGTATATTTTGAAACACATTTTATTTGGTTTTCTAGCGAAAATAGTGCAGATAATATTCGGCCACTACGGCGTGGTGACGTGCGTGTCACGCTCCGAGTGCAACATCACTTCCGACTGCTACATCGCGTCCGGCTCTGAGGACTGCACTGTGCTGCTGTGGCACTGGTAACCACTACAGCCCATTATGGTCCCACTGCTGGGCACAGGCCTCCACTCTCATAGGAGAGAGGGAATTAGAGCTTAGACCCCCCACGCTGCTCCGATGCGGGTTGGCGGGCTTTAACGACTATTATCATGTTTGTGATAATAACCGGGATGAATAATCACCGCCAACTTCTTAACTCTGGGCTTGTACTGAGAATTTCTAGTCAGAAAAAACCAATACTTAAGTTGTTTTTGTGTTTATTCGATTGTTTCAAATGGTTGATGTAGAAGGGAAAGGGAATGAGTAGTCGGTAACTGGATGGGTGACCGAATTTGGAGGTTCAAATTTGGCCTTTTCGTTTCCTCCGTGCCTCGGAGAGCTCGTTAAGCCGTCGGTCGGTTATTATCACTAACGTCTGATAATAATCGTTACAAAAACCTAAGAGTTTAAATACTCTTAGTCGAGTCGTATATGCGGAAGGACGTTAACCGCATTATTATCCCAAGAAAATTCCTATTTGATTAATGGAAAGGGGTCTCGACCCTCAGTAATGAAGAATACGACGCAGGGAGTGACAAATAAAACATGACGTTTATAATATCTCAGATTAATAAAACCAATAGAGGATTGTCTTTGTAGTTTGGTTCTACTTATATAGTTCATTTCCCAGTGATAAGTGGGAGCGAGAAAGGTAATTTTCAGCAACCTCAAATTTCAAGGCAACAAATTAAGGTATTATGCGGCACGCCATGTACATGTCACAAATGTCAGTTACCTCTTAATTAAATGTTTTCATGTGCCTCCAGGTCTGCCCGTCACGGGGGCATAGTGGGCGAGGGGGAGACGCCGGCGCCGCGCGTCACACTGACGGGGCACGATGCGCCGCTGAATGGGGTGCTGGTATCGGCTGAACTTGGACTGGTCATCTCCTCGTCAGTCAGTAAGTCATCGTCATCATCATCTAAACTAATATTATGCGAAAGTTTGTATGTATGTTTGTTACTCGATCACGCCAGAAAGACTGAATGTATCTGGATGAAATTTGGCACAGTATTCTAGAATTGTAGTCACATAGGCTACTTTTTATCCCGGAAATTTAAAAAGTTCTCGCGGGAACCAAAAACCTCAAACCACACGGGCGAAGTCGCGGGCATCAGCTAGTTATACTTATATTATAAACTAGTCATTAAGCACAGTAAACAGATAAGCCCAGTACTGAAACTACCTAGAAACGTTCGAAACAGCTCACTCACACAAACATGCGCATCGACGAGACCCCTAAGCGCTGGTCGCAGTGCCGTCAGTAGTGAGTGCCGCGTCAATCGCATGTTCGATGCGCATGTTTGTGTGAGTGAGCTGTTTCAAACGTTTCTAGGTAGTTTCAGTACTGGTTGTATCTTTTTTTTTTTTTTTAATCCACTACAAGCTAGCCCTTGACTGCGATCTCACCTGATGGTAAGTGATGATGCAGTCTAAGATGGTAGCGGGCTAACCTGTTAGGGGCATGGCAGTTATATTAAACCCATACCCCTTCGGTTTCTACACGGCATCGTACCGGAACGCTAAATCGCTTGGCGGCACGTCTTTACCGGTAGGGTGGTAACTAGCCACGGCCGAAGCCTCCCACCAGGCAAACTGTCTGTTTACTGTGCATTAAATTAAGTGTGTGAGTGTATTATGGATGTGCGTGTGTGTGTGAGTGAGTGAGAGTGTATGAGTGTACGTATCTAAGCTCTAAGACGGAAGTAAGCGAAACTGGAAGAAATGTTGTCTACGCGCCGGCATCGTACCAGAACCAATCGCTTGGCAGTACGTCATAAACGTATTTTCTAGCATTTTAATTTCTCGTCATTAAAATAATTTAATAATTAGATAATAATAATGAATCCTCCTGAAAATAAAATTTATTTACAAAATTCTGTAAGAATTTTAATATTTTGAAAATCTTAAATCTTTCATCGAACTTTCTTTTCTGAGCGAATTTTAGGTTTTATCAATGGATCTTGCTATATCTATCACCCTTCAACAGGTCGGATAATTTAACCTCAAATCTATAATTCCAGATGGCCCTGTGCTAATCCACACGACATTCGGCGAGCTCCTGCGCTCGCTAGTGGCAGCGGAAGGAGTGACCAGTCCTCAGCAGTTGGCGCTGTCCCGGGAAGGCGTGGTGGTGGTGGCGTACGCCAAGGGCCACCTGGCCGCGTTCACACTCAACGGGCGGCGGCTGCGCCACGAGACACACAATGATAACTTCCAGGTGAGGATTCTTAGCGTTTTCTGCAACCCTGGTAGGTACTGTTTCCTAATTCAATTTTACCTCACGACCTCAATTTACATGGACGGGCCCCTGTCAAACAAAGAATGTCGAACTTAATTTAGTAACTATTATTGACCGTATAGGTAACATCACAGAATAGGTTACGGTAATATTACCTACGTCTACGTAGGTATTAATGCCAATTGTCCGTTTCATCTATGCGATAACTAATCTTGGTTGCTTTTTTTATCGTACTAGTCTGGACTATTCTAAGGCTGGAACCTAAAATCAGGTTAACTAGGTGTGGAGCATGCACCACAAGTCGAACGACCAAATTTTTTGTATGAAAGGGCCCATCTAGTACCCTCATATACTTACTCGTATATCGATTTTATTTTATTTTATTTTATCGATTTTACCCCTCAATACCTATGCGTATCCGAAATTCCGTGGACATGTACGAAGCGATTTGCTTCCTCGTTCCTAATGCGAACCGCTAGGATATGGAAAGCCGTTCCGGCTTCCAATTTCCCCTCCTCTTTTAATATAGATACTTTCAAATCAATAGGCATCTCCTAGGCAATACCACCACCACTTGGTACTTGCAAGCAGATCTGATTGCAGCCAAGCGCTCGTAGGTATATTTTTTAATAAAAGTGTGTGTCTGCAATTCACAAACGGCAGAAGTGAAACTTCAGAAAAGTAGCCTACGAGAGAATGAGATAAATATTACATGTATTCTATCTCATTCTTTCGCAGGCTAAATCTTATTTATTTATCTATATGTTTGTCTCTCTTTGGTGTCGCTTTTTCGTTTCAAAAAGTTTTAAATGAGTTCTTTTGTTCCAGTGCCTGGTGCTATCGCGCTGCGGGGAATACTTAGTTTGCGGGGGCGACGCGGGCGTGGTGGAAGTGTGGCGCGCCTTCACCCTCGCTCCTCTGTACGCCTTTCCGCCCGCCGGCGCGCCCGTCACCAGTCTAGCACTTTCGCATGACCAACGGTAACATTTTATTTACTTAACTACCTTCTATTTCAGCGTTTTAGATTATTTTTATGGTTTTGTACCTCAAGAGGTTCGTCCAGCCAGAAGGAGGACCTTTGTCCAGCAGTGGACGTCTTTAGGTTGAGACGTCCTCAAGTGGAAAAAGGAACCCTTATACTTATAGGATCACTTTGTTGTCTGTGTCTGTCTGTCAACCACCTTTTTCTCGGGAACGCGTGGAGGTATCAAGTTGAAATTAATATTAAATACTTAGGTCTACGTTCCCTTGGAGCTGTCAAAAAAATCAAGCTGCTAACTCAACGCAATCAAAAGATAGCCGGACATTTATGCCGCATATTTTGACACTCGCCAATAAATCAAAACCTATAGGGTACTTCCCATTGACCTAGAATCATGAAATTTGGCAAAATGCAAGGTCTCATAGCACAAGTAGATATAGGAAAAAAATCCGATCGAATCCGATCGATAATCAGGGTTTCGAACTCATAGAGCGTCGAATTATTTGTCAGGTGCTACCAGTTCAGGACCAAACGTAAGCCAGTTATTTCACAGCCGATTACGTGTTGTTAAGACATCTTTCTTGTTATTTACTAAAATAATTAATATACATATTGTGTGGTGGTACGGAACCTGACTCAGACTTACTATGGCCACTGATATTATGCACCAGTTCGATAAGAAATGGCGGTCTCCAAACAGCTGTCATGTTGCGCGGCCACTTTCGAAGAAAAAATACTTATCTTCTCCATATTTTTCTAGGTTCCTGCTAGCGGGTCTAGAGAACGGTTCTCTGGTAGTGTTCCACATAGACTTCAACAGATGGCACCACGAGTACCAGCAGCGCTACTGAGGCTTAGAGTACCTTAGCTTTAGCTAAACTCACGAGGCAACCGCTAACAACAAACGAATGTCGCTTTTATTTCAATAACTATAAAGTTTAAGATTGTTGGCTTTAGTCAATATGGTTCTTAATAATATAAGTTGACAGATTTAATAGCCTGTCTTCCACCTTTGTTGTCAAAAGGGCGGCGCCATTTTATAGTCCCACAAACTTACCTGAACAGTCCAGTTCCAATTTTGGCCCCCGAGCCAAATAAGTTGGTGGGACTATATAGAACTGATTGAAGCGGAAATAAAAGTGAAATTCAAATTTTAAAAAAAAAGTAAAGTGAAAGTGAAATACAAACGAATTGAATATTGTTAGCTGAGTTGTCTATGGTTGTCTGCCATTTTCTTATGAGGCGCGAAACGCGCGAAAACTTTTGAATGTCAAAAATTCCCACCATATTTGGAATGGAGTAGATAAAAAAAAATAACGCGTTCCACGTTTGGAACTTAAAAATTCTATGACTTGTTGATTGTTATTGATACATTTTTGGATTCAAAAGTTATCGTGGAATATGTTTTAAGTTTTAGAATGATTGCTAACGCGTTTATAACTGTAGTAAGAGTTAGTTTGCGTGAACGAGCAGATTTTCTTACATTATATTTTTGCAGTTCTTCACTGTTGATATTGAAATCTTTATAAAAAATATATTGTAGAAAAAAACATTATTTGTTAGCAAATAATTTTTTTTGTACTTTTATTAAAAAATGTGCTATTTTGACATACCTACTTATCGTTCTTGTATTTTGGTACCTAAAAAGTGGAGCTAAAAATTAAAACCAAAGCCGTTTTAACAGCAACAAGAATGTTTTTAATGAAATTTGAATAGTTTTTAAACGTTAATTATTTGATTTCAATAGCGAAGAACTTTGCAATAATATATCTATAATTAATTATTAGTTATGAATAATATATTAATAATAATATGTTAGTGTTAGATGAATGTTGGAAATGTTTAGCATTCATTGCTATTAAGTAGATTAAAATTTACTTAAAGCAGCCAGCAGTTGCTATGTAGATAATATTATATTATTTGAGTTGAAAGTAAAATTTATATTTTGACATTCCAATTTTATTTATACTGGTTTTTATTTGTATATTTCATGACCAATTAAGTTATTTATAATTACATAATATTTTAGTGCCATAGATAATTACAATTTTTTTAATTTATTTATTGAGATCTCTTCAAAACGTCCATTTTTTTATGTAACAGGAGACTTATAAATGTACTTAATTGAAATTATTAACGATGTACTTACTTACTTAATTGAAATTATTAACGTGCAATATTTTGTTTTACTGTGTTTTATTATTTTAATTAATAAATTATAATTTTTGAATTGAATAATAATTGTCGTCAAATTCATGGTATTATTGTTAAAGTATTATGAATTGATTTTTCTAAAACATTCCAATCTTTTTTCTTTTTTATTGGTGATGGGTAGGCTTAGTACTTAATTAAATTGATTTATTTTGTTGTACCTAATGTTTTATTAATTTTTTTGGGTTTTATTAAACAGTCATATTGACTTATGTTGTTTTTTTCATTTATTTCCTTTTATTTTAGTTTGGTAAACGGCAAACATACTTAAACAAATATTCATAGCTTAAATTCAAGCAGTATTCAGCAAATAATGGTGGACAGCGGAAAGCGTTCTTCAGCCGCTGAAAGACCTGTTCTGTATGACCGTGATCCATGCGGAGACCTTTGCCCTCGCGTCGTTCCTCTTAGGTCTGCAATGATACCTAAAATCGATACTGCGTATTTCTGTTTGCTCAAGTTGTTTACCGGTCTCTTACACTTAAGTTTCTTACTAATTAGGTTTAGTTATTATTGTTCTCAGTGAGCTATAAAAAATATTGTACATAGACTAGCTATAGCAAGTGTATATTTAAAATGACAGGCGCGGAAAATCTGATAATAAAACTCCTGCCACAAGACAACAGAGCAGCACAGCCTACATCCAGTTGCATCAGGCGGTTACCGTTAACTTTATTGCCAATAAAAAGTGGGTTAAAACTAAGTGTTACAAAGTTCACAAACCCACACTTATTTTACTTTCTGGCGCTAAAAGTTTAACGACATACATAAAGTATATAATATTATGAAATATAATATAAAGGCCTAAAAATCCGAGGCGACCCCGAAAAATATCCGCACGCTATTTCTCTCTTCGGTTGACCATAGCCTTACTGTGACTTGTGGCAGTGTTGTCGGTTCGCTAATTAATAAAATGTCAATAGGTCTTAGAAGGATTCTAGACATATTCTAGAGGATATTTTGTAATGTTAATGCTAAATATTGTGTTATGGCTGCGACTCCATACCAGTGATACGCTAACTTGTAAAAAAAAATTGAAATTATATTTTTGCATCACCACACCGGCACCGCTCCTTCCGTTCTGTGATTTAGGCTTTAAACTGCACACTAGAAATAAAAATATATCTTCTAAATATCTATCTGTGCCAAAACTACTTATTATAAAAATAAAATTACATGGAGATTGTTGCGTAATTCACTTGCTTGCATTTGGATTCAAACTTCAAATTGTTTTGTTTTCGCGGGTAAAGTAGAGACAATAGAGTTCAATAGAAATTCAACTGTGAACTGTCAGTCTTTTTTTATGGCTTTCAGTCTTCCTTAGTCATTGCTTTCAGTCAAAGTAAAACCTATTGCTAGTTCATTACGCAATATCTCCCCAAATAATCGAGAAAAACCAGTGTTCGTATGGAATAAAAAAAATGTTATTGCTCTACCTTCATTGCCATTCCTAAGTCTACACTCTAGTCTCTACGTATCTTGTTGTAGTTACAAAATCTTGTAGTACCTTCTAGAAAATTGTACAAACGTCCCTTGAACCCTTGTCTCACGTCCTACTGTAGTGTCTTTTCTAGTAGAACCTAATTCTACTTGTTAGCGCTTTAAAATCTATATCTAGCTACTTATTAATATTCTTACTATAGATATGGGCAACAATTATTAATTTCTCCTTAGCAATATTGCTACTCTACGTAATTAGGTTTATGACCTTACTTAAGTTATATCAAGCTCGAGTAAACTAGTACTTTTTTCGAATTTTAAAAATCACTTAGAGATCATAGTTTTTCCACAAACACAATCATAATTTATACAAATTCTATTGAAGCGTGTAGGAATGTTTTTCCTATTTCCACCCCACGCTGTTCTTTTCATCTATCTATTAAATAATATTGTTACCCTGCGCCTTATATGGTTAAGAGATAAAAATTATAACAGCTCTTCATAATAAAGATCATTCATCCGCAAGCACGCAAATAAAAAACACACGCTACACGCAATTCTGTCCATTAAATTAAGTTAACTATAAGATGCAAAATTGAATTAGAACTAAGATTTTTAGCTTCTAAGATTACCTGTATATTTTGAAAACAACCGTTACAACCACTGTAATTTCTGTGTGTGTAAGCAAATACATTCAGTATACCTACTCATTTATTTACTATTTATTTGCAGGAAAGTTTATTATAATAATTAGTACCTACATATTTTACCTAATAGTGGTAGTAAAAATGAATAAATCACATAATTATATAATAAGGCTTTTGGAGTAACACCCGCGTTACACGTTAAAGCTAAAAGTTCGCTTTCACTCGTACAGTTGTATTTTATGCTTCAGTCATTTAAATCTAATTAATTAGTTATTAATATCAATAAGAATTTTGTATGGATTTAAAGCCTTTGCCGCAGTTATACGTACGAGTACAAATAATTACCGGATCCAAACTTGCATAAATGGCAAATAGAGTAATCGAATTTCCAGGAAACTTCTAATTTACTATAGTAATTTCAATTTCATTGGTGTACCAATTAAATTTAAATTACTACTGTTTTGTTAATGTTTGCAATAAACCTATCTGTTGCCGCGCTGCACGCGCTGGCTGATTTTATTTTAGCGGAATGTCTAGTTTAGAAAATACCCATAATAATAAAATGTTGTTATGTTATATATATAACATAGCCTAGAATAATTTGTAGGGACGTAGGTAGTTGCTATTAGAGTATTTAACTGGATAATGCAAAGGTTGTTGAAATATTTCTTTTTTTCTTCGTAATCGTCACTTCGTAATTTAAGTTTATTCAATTAACATTTTATAACTTATATTCTGTCGTTATCGGATCGTAGATATAAATTTTAGTAGTTTAATTAATTTAGTATTATTAGAGTGTCGAATTTATGTTGTTATATTATGTGTAATTTGTAAAATATATTATTTTCACATCATAATAATTAATTATCACGTCGAACTTTGTCTGTAGTGATAAATCAATTATTACTTACTATTCAATTGTAAGTACGTGTTAGTCATATATTAAAAGTTCTTAAATCTATTCTTGCTCTGCACATTCACAAGCACGTCATGCTTTTTACGAATTACACGAACTTAAAAACGCAATCACCCATACCTATGTTGAGTGTGTCATAACTAACTTTTTGCCATGTATTTGAATTGCCAAAAGTACGTTTTTTTGCTACTAGAAATAGAAAATTCAAACACATAAAGTTTGATTTGCATTCAATTTGTTTATTTAGAATTTACTCACGTGAATATTATTAATGTCAACAATAAATTGTTATGCTAAGTATATGGTGCGTTTGTATGTAATGGAAAGATCTTAAGTAATAAACTGCATTCAGTAAAAGTAATATTCTTTTATTTTAAACTGACCCTCATCTCAACTTATTTACTTATGATAAAGGACAAAATATTTGATAGAGTCTTTATGGTTCATAATAATACCTATGTCATATTTCTTTTGTGAAAAGTTTTCAAAATCGGCATTGACGGCATTTCTGCAGTTGCAATACATAGTCTAAACTATTAATAAAAAATTATAATAATTTTCATTTACTAACGATTCATTTTACATTTATTATAACTAGCTGATGCCCGCGACTTCGTCCACGTGGTTTAAGTTTTTTTTGATTCCCGCGGGAACTCCCTATTTTTCCGAGATAAAAAGTAGCCTATGTCACTTTCCAGGTCCTCAACTATACCCATTAAAAAAATCACTTCGATCCGTTCCGGATCCGGCGTGATTGAAGGACAAACCAACAAACAAACACACTTTCACATTTATAATATTAGTATATAATATTAGTATGATGATGTACCTTTTATTAATAATATGTTCTGTTATTTGTTGTTGTTGTTATTTAGTGTGTGGCTTTTGTTTGTGCCAGCACAGCACAATTTACTTCGCCAATGTCGCGTTGCTTGAAGAAAACACGAAGGAGATTGATCGGTTTCTATACTACTACTTCTGAATGCTCCGTATTCGCAGGACAATAGTAGGGTTATTTTTAGTATCTACAACAACACAAAAGGGAAGGATAAGTAATTACATATAAGTAAATATAAGGATAAGTAAATACATTTTATAGATAATACTGTAATATTTACAAGTCTACTTATAAGATAAACTAAAATATTAGGATTATAATTTTATTTTGTTATATTTAACATATTTACACAAAAATTTAACATAGGGACTAAACACTAACATTAAAAGACATTCCACACTTATGGGCCTAGGAATCTTAGGAGGGAGGACATCATAAAGTTTATGTAAAAGTTTTGGGCAGGAAAAGAGGATATGAGATGCCGACCCTTCATCCAAACCACATTCACACAGAGAGTGATCTCTAATCCTTAATTTGGCCAGGTGGACTGGTGTGCAGGAATGACCAATACGTAGACGGATGATGGTTGAAGCAACCCAACGAACCATATCTTTATGGAAAGAGAACCAGGGTCTTCGAGGTATTTCAGGTTGCATAGAAGCATAATATTTACCTTTAACCGATTTTGATTCCATCCACAATTCATTCCAGGAGTTATGAAGGTCAGTTTTAGCCAGGGCACGGAGGTCCTGAGTATGGTTCTTGAAATGGGTTGGTGAACCCATTTCAGTGGCGAGTTTTGCATAAGTGTCTGCATTCTCATTACCCTTTATTCCAGTGTGACCTGGTATCCAAGCCAAAGTGACAGATAATCCCTTCTGGTGGCAGGAATGTAAAGTTTCTTTGATCTTAAAGATGGTAGAAATTAGTGCTCTACTACGGAAAGGGTTTCCTTTGATTGCTTGAAGGCAACTCAAGGAGTCTGTCAGTACAAGTGAGTGTTGTATGTTATGGGACTCTATAAAAAGGATAGCTTCTAGTATAGCGATAGACTCTCCAGTGAATACCGATGTTTCAGGGGGGCATTTGAATTGTAGGGTTATTCTATATTTTGGAATCCAGCAGGCTATACCAACACAACCATTAGCAGATAACTTGGAAGCATCTGTAAAAACAGCTAGGCATTGTGACCAGTTATTCTGGTAGATTTCGTTGAATTTAGAGTCTGCCTCCACTGTGTTTTTATTGAGTCCCAAATTGGCAATATTAGGTTTAAATATAAGTCCTGCAAAGGGAGTGGAGAACAGAGGGAGTTTGGGGGTTGAATGCAGTGGGTGGGGTAAACGGGTGAATTTGAGAAAACTTTTAAGGATACAAGGGGGTTCTTGGTTGGGTTTTATGACTGCAGCAAGGTTATGTAGACTATTAAGTAAAGGGTGGGAAGAAAGCTGCAAAACTTTACAAATGAAGCGATCACTGAGATATTGGGCCCGTAGAAGAATTGGAGGCTCAACACATTCCACTTGCAGCACATTGGTAGGGGAAGATTTCATTGCTCCAAGGATTATCCTCAGGCATTTATATTGAACTTTATTTAATTTTTCTACAGCAGATTTATTAATAGGATTTAAAATGAATAGTCCATAGTCTATATGACTGCGGACTATGGCATTATATAATAGTTTTTGAGTGTATGGATGGGCACCCCACCATACACCAGATAAGGCTCGGAGGATATTGATGGAATTTTCACATTTGCGGGTTATATAATCAGAGTGGGCTACGCCATTCAGTCTGGAGTCTAGAATTACACCAAGGAATTTGGCTTTGCTTGCAAGTGAAATGGGCTGATCCTCAAAGATAATATTTGGGAGAGGGATTTGTCTTCTTCTAGTGAAGATGACAGCCTTGCATTTATCGATTGAAAGTGTTAGCCCATGATCTGATAACCATTGTCCAAGATAATGCAAAGCAGAGTTTAACCGAGTAGAAATTTCGTCCATGGAGTTGGAGCTGGTATATAGAGCTATGTCATCTGCATATTGCAGGATATTACAGAAGCTCTCTACAGACAGTTCGAGATCATAAGTATAGATGTTATAGAGCAGTGGGCTCAGAACAGAACCCTGGGGGAGACCTTTCCAGACCACTCTGGGGGGAAGAGATTGGGATTTTGTTCTCACCAAAATAGTTCTGGCTGACAGAAGGTTGCATATGAATTGTGTCAGTCTCGGCGGAATACTCAGCTGTTGCAGTTTTTGCCTGAGCACCGGGAGAAGAACGTTATCATAAGCTGCTGCTATATCAAGAAAAACACCCACAAGGTACCCTCCTTTAGCTTGGGCTGTTCGAATGTCTGTAGAGAGAACTCCAAGGCTATCAGTTGTGCCAAGGCCTTTTCTAAAGCCAAATTGAGACCTGGCAAGTAAACCTCTGCTTTCCATTATCCATTCCAGACGGTTTTTAATCAAATGCTCCATAATTTTGGCCAAAGTGGAAGAAAGGGCAATTGGGCGATATGCGTTTGGGTCTAAAGGGTCTTTACCAGGTTTCCTTATGGGAATTACAACTTGCCTTTTCCAAGGTCCTGGAACGATTCCTGTTTCAAGAAACCTGTTTAACATATTGAGAAAGCAGTGTTTTGCTTCATCGTTAAGCTTTGCAATAAAGGAATATGGTAGGCCGTCTTCTCCTGGAGTAGAGTCTTTAAGGTCTGAAAGGACATATTTTAGTTCTGAGAAGCTAAAAGGGGCGTCCATAATATCTGAAGAAGGAAGAATGGTGGGAGATTGATACAAGGTTTCACATGGGACAGAGGGAGGGGCAAGTTTATCAGCAAAGGATTCCAACCAAGCAGATGGGTCGTTGGAAGTTGCGTCGTTAGAGGAAACAGATTGGCGAAATCGTTTCATTTTATCCCATACCAAGGCAGATGGGGATCGAGGGTCCAGGGATTCGCAGAAAGATGTCCATCCTGTCTTTTTCTTTTTTGTAACCATTCTTTTGACCTTTGCATTTGTGCGCTGGTATTCCAGAAAGTTTTCACGGGACATTAACATCGTGTAGGAAACTTCTGCATCTTTACGTTTATTAATTATGTTTGTGCAATCATTATCCCACCAAGGAGGAGATGCTATAAAATCGTGTCTAGTTTTTTTGAGCGGTATATGGAGATCAGCTGAGTCTTTTAAAATTTTGACAAAATTGTCGTAATAGGGCACTATATTTTCTACATTTGTCAACTCAGGTAAGCTATCTATGCGAAAATCAACTGTTTCTGCAAAGGCAGTCCAGTCGGCTTGATTCAGTTTATATTTAAGAAGAGGATTAGGGTTATACAGAGGAATGGATTTTTGGGCTATAGTAATTAAAATTGGGAAATGATCACTTCCGTGCGAACTTGGGAGGGTTTTCCATGAGGAAAGAGATGCTAAAGAAGGAGAACAAAGGGATAGATCGACAGCAGTTCTAGGATTTTGATGGGGGTATACCCTTCTTGTTGGAGATCCATCATTGAGGATACAGACATTTAGCTCATCAAAAACATCCAGCAAGAGAGAGGAGAATACATCGCAGGAGTGAGAACCCCAGGATGTGTGGTGAGTATTAAAGTCCCCCATCACAAGGACTGGGGATGGAAGGGAGGATATAACAGATTTGAGTTCAGGAATAATAGAGGGATTGGGATGAGGTATGTAGATTGAAAGAAAGGATATGTCAAGGGCTCTCACAGCAACAGCATTAAACTGTTGCGAGTGAGGGGAAAGAGAAATAGAAGTATATGTAAGGGAGCGCCTAAGAAAGATGGCACTTCCTGCATATCCGTCGTCCCTGTCATCTCTCAGGCATGCAAAGCCCGGAACCCTAAAACGGGAGTTAGGCCGAAGCCATGTCTCAGAGATGGCAAGAACAGCAGGTTTGTATTCATTTACGAGGAAGAGGAGTTCATGTTTCTTTGGGCGAAGACTTTGGCTGTTCCATTGAAGTACTTCCATGGAGGCCATTGCTAAGAATAGAAGCGATTTTGATGATGATTTCGGCAACGTTGTTCGGTAGGGGGGAGTGGTTTAGTTTTTCAAGTATAATATCTGTAAGGGATTTGGTGAGATGATGTATATTATTATTATCTAGTGATGGTGAGGCATACAAATGGTCGGTATTAAGGGCACAGCCATTGGGTGCAGAGGAGGGTACATTTCTGGTGATATCGTTGTGTGCTTGTCGGTCATACCCCTTTGTAGGTTGGGGTCTGTGCCGAGGGGTGCGGAAAATTGTTTGTTTTTGGGATCTTACCGTAGCAGGAGTAGGTCGTACTCTGGGGTCGGGAGTAGGGCATGAAGGAGAGAAGGCAGGGGGGGTAAACATAATATTCGACATTTCAGCATAAGTAGGATAAGCAGGGGGGAAGCGGGAGGAGGCATCTTGGTATGAAAGGTTTTCATCTGACATGAGCTGTTTTATAGAGAGTTGCCGAGAGTGTTCCGGACAATTTTTGTTGGTAGCCAAATGTTTTCCAGTGCAGTTCACGCAAGTAGCATTTTCATTGGGTACCTCGCAGGACTCGCCTGTATGAGGTTGGGAGCATTTATAGCACCTGGGTTTGGACCTGCATTGAGATTTAATGTGCCCAAAGCGGCAGCAATTCAGGCACTGTATTGTAGGGAGTCGGTAGGTTTCCACAGGGAGGGAAGTGTGATAGGAGAAGATCCTAGGTGGGAGGGATTGCCCTCTAAAGGTCAAAACTACAGATTGGGTTGGGATCCAGGTCACAACACTGTCAGTCACATCCTTTCGGTTAAGTCGACGAGCTTTGAGAATCTCCCCACAGCCTATAGGGAGGTCTAAAGATTCAATGAACTCTTCGAGGTGCCAGTCAACTGGTACACCTCTTACTAGTCCCATGCGGGTAATGTTAAAAGTGGGTATAGAGGCAGTATATTTTGTTAATTTCAGAATGGGGTTTTCTAAAAACTCATTGGCGGCTTGAGCACATGAGAACTCAACAGACACCTTGTTTCTGCCAACATTCTTGACGCCGTCGTTGAGAATTGACTTAATTTGGTTTTTATGTAAAAACTGACCAAATTTAATCGCTCTCATGGAAGCTCCGGCTGAAGGGTCAGATACTTCTCGAGAAACAT
Source organism: Erebia aethiops (assembly GCA_923060345.2). Classification (NCBI taxonomy): domain Eukaryota; kingdom Metazoa; phylum Arthropoda; class Insecta; order Lepidoptera; family Nymphalidae; genus Erebia; species Erebia aethiops. The sequence continues at coordinate 13,201,828 of OV281081.1, read as the reverse complement.
GAATAATAAATGGACCTTTATCATTATTTAAATACTTATTTGGGGAGTCTAAGAAGGAAGGGTTGACGTACACCGATTGGATGGAAGGGTTAGTTGAACTGGGTTCTGTTACAATTTTTTTAGTGGAACCTGTTTTGTTGTTTACAGTATCATCCTTGGTTCGTTTAGTACCACGCGAGGTTGATTCAGAGTCCATAGGTACGGACTGTGGGTTGTCAGTCGGTTCTGTCGTAACAGTTACATGTTCCCCGGGATCGGGGGGTTTAGGCGGAGGATCCACCTCCATGTTCCCTCCACCAACTTCCACCAACACTTAAACTAAAAACTTACCACCTTAACACGAACTATTGTCTATCTATACGCAGAATAATTAACAAAACAGCTCACTAACACGTGTTTTCAACACCACAAACGCAAGCGAAGTCCTTCTGTTATTTGTTTATTGTGCCTGTAACCATAGACATAGGATTTTTTCGCTACGCTCATTCTAAGTCTATGCCTGTAACTGACAACCCAGTTGCTCTCTGGTACAGAATTCACACTTGAAGCTCAAAATGTTGGAACCCATAGCCAAGTTAAGTCAAGTATTGAAAAAAGTAAAAATTCAAAGTTGACATTGACGTTTATCTTTCAAAGAATTGTCTTTTGAGTTTTTCCGCTCCCTTTGCAATCATGGCGGTGACCAACATTTCCAAAAAGCGAAAAGTATGTCTGAATTATGTGATTAAAACAATTAAATACATGCTTTCCGATATTATCTTGTTTCCCACGGATACGTACTTGAGTTAATTTTCTAAATATTTAAAGTGTTTTTGGTGATGTGAGTGGATTTGTGCGACGGTCTTGTTTTATTTATTTATTGTTTTCTATGATATTTTACTGTACCAATTCCTCAAATAATATCCGGCAACTACTACTACTCTATTTTACGCTTTCCAAGTGAAATGTATCGAGAAATTTCCCAGAAATAGCGCAACCAAAACATAACCTATCCGTGGTATTACAGTTCGTCGGTGACGGAGTCTTCAAGGCGGAATTAAATGAGTTCCTTACTCGTGAGCTTGCTGAGGATGGGTACTCCGGTGTGGAGGTGCGAGTTACGCCGACCAGGTCGGAAATCATCATCATGGCAACCAGGACCCAGAGTGTGCTCGGAGAGAAGGGGCGCAGGATTCGCGAGCTAACCTCAGTAGTGCAGAAGAGGTTTAACATTCCCGAGCAGTCCGTGGAGCTGTACGCTGAGAAGGTGGCCACCAGGGGTCTCTGTGCTATTGCCCAGGCTGAGTCTCTCCGATACAAGCTTATTGGTGGTTAGTTAATATCTGTTACATGTCTAGTTTAACTGTCATGGTTAAAATATGATCACAAATCTTTTGTACAGCATTGTGTGCATCTAATTAGTATGTAGAGTGCAAATATTTTTTGTAGAAATAGGAACTTGAGATTTCTCATGTAGGTTTTCACTTAAACCGCTCTAAGAAATGATTTTCATAAATCTGGGTTCTGCTCAATATAGGTAATTGACCCACTGCATTAACCTTTGCTACCTGTATATATTGGTATATATATTATGAAAAGGATTCTTAAAAGTAAATATAAAGATAGCGTTATTAATATTATTGACATAGAGTGAGACGTACCAAATTTATTAGTTAATAGCAGATGCCTGCTACTTCCTACGAGTGAAATAAGTTTTTAAATTAATTCCCTAATTTTTCAGGTTAATATAGCCTATGACGCTCACAAATAATGTGGCTTTCTATTGGTTCCAGTATTTTCATAATCGCTTCAGTAGATCCAGAGATTACCCCAAACAATGTCACAAACTTTACCTCTTTATAATATGAAAGTATAGATTATTCAAAACAATTTGGTGTGAAAATTTGGAAAAATCTTGGTTTAATTTCGGTCGTTTGAATTGTATGTGTAGCTGATCCTTATGGTCCCTAAATAAAAAAAATTACAAACCAAGAAAGTTTCAAGTCAAATTAAGTATAAGATATATTATTATTTTATTATTATTATTAAAACTTTATTTCTCACAAATTATTTTTAGTGTTTATAAAATGTTGGTTTATTTTATATATATGTGGTCCCTTGCAGGTAAAAGCTGCTTCGAGGCCATACTGAAGAGCGTCTGTTAACTTAGTTTCCTTTCGAATGTCTGTTTCTTATTTTCTGAATTTTTCTCAGCTTCAGTATACTTCTGTCCATAGAGTGTTGGCAGGACAAGATTTTGTTCTTTACTCTCTCAGTAAATAAGTTATATATCTGTACTTAAATTGGTCAAAAATTGATAATCATAAAATGGTATTACATTAACCAATCAAGCCACCTAACATCAGAAATGGATTCTAAAACCAACCAAGAACATCAAGAAAGAAGAGTAAAATTTAATATTACCAATTCCAGGTCTAGCGGTCAGGCGTGCATGCTACGGTGTGCTCAGGTTTATCATGGAGTCCGGAGCCCGCGGCTGCGAGGTCGTGGTCTCGGGCAAGCTGCGAGGTCAGCGAGCCAAGTCCATGAAGTTTGTGGACGGCCTCATGATCCATTCAGGAGACCCGTGCAATGACTACGTCAACACCGCCACACGACACGTGCTACTCAGGCAGGGAGTGCTAGGAATCAAGGTAAAATAATCTAATAAATGAATAAATGCACAATTACAACTTCTAATTTTGTTACAGTGTTAATGAAATAGTTGGATTTGTTTTGATGCCTGGTTGGGGTGGGTGTGTGGGTTGAAGCCACAACCCTGTGGGTTAAGCCTCCTCGATCCTTTTCCATTTTTGTTGGTACTAATATTTATCTAATTTTATTTTGCTACATCAATCATGTTGTTAGTTTTTTCTCTGTCTTCCCACTCTCCTTTTGCGTACTGAGCCTTGCCATTTTGATATTAAATAAGTCCACCTTTTGTCTCTGTACCTTGCTATATTATGTCCTGCCCATTTCCATTTTTGTTCAAGAGTATTAACCTAGTTTTCTTTTGAATGTTTACGTTGCTTATGTTCTGAATTCTTCTCAGCTTCAGTATACTTCTTTCCATAGTGTGGTGGCAGGACAAGATTTTGTTCTTAACTCTTTTAGTACATAGTTACCCATGTTTGGCTTGCAGTGATAGCCTTGACATTTTGCCTTCTGTTCAAGAGATACTCAGGCAAACTACCTACTTCCTATGTCCATTAAGATTTTTTACTTCTGTCTATTCTCATGATATTACACAGAAAAAAAAACTTCTGTCTTATCTAATGTAGCCTGTACTGTCCCACGACTGGGCAAACGCCTCCCCCTCCGATTTTTCCACATCTCCCTATTTTGTGCCTATGGACCACTCAACTTGGAATTTGTCTAATTCATCATGCCATTGTAGCCTCTATTTAGTAAAATATCAGTTGCTATAACATTGAAAACAAAAAAAAAGGAAAACGATATGACAGAGTTCTTTATAATGTTATCAAAGGTGTGTGAATCCCCACTGGGTCAGTTTGGTAGACTATGGGTTGAAGTGATGATTAATTAATAATTTATCAATGAACTTACAGCACCAGTCTGATTATCTGGATCAAAATTTAAAGGAAATAAAATATTATAAATAAATAATAAATCATTTCCATTCCTTCAAATATATAATTTTAAGGAATGGAAATCAAGCTATTATAATTTCAAATAGGGTTAGTTTACAGACTATTGATGTACAGAAAATTGTAAACATTGCTTTTTGTATATAATTTTATAGTTTGTAATGAAAGTATCCACACTATCAGGGGTTGCCAGCCCTGTGGCTGGTGGCCTAATATTTTGTGGAAGAGTGAACCAACTTGTTTATTGGAGGGTTTGTCTGTATGAGCTCTTGTACGGTGCAAGTTGAACATTCACCCATTAAGTAATATGGATTGAAGCTTTGTGGTTCCCGTGGGAACTATTTAATTTTCGCATTTATAATATTAGTACATATTATAGATGATTTTATAGCTAGTTAATGTTCGTGAATGAATGGTAAATTTGTGTAGCCCACATGGACGAAGTCGCGGACATAACCTATTAATTGTACGTATGTATACATAATGTGAGCATTTTTTAAAATTGTATTTTAATCTTCGGCAGGTAAAGATCATGTTGCCATGGGACCAGCAAGGCAAGAACGGCCCCAAGAAGCCTCAGCCCGACCACATCCTCGTCACGGAGCCCAAGGACGAGCCCGTCCCCACGGAGCCCACGTCCGACGTGCGCTCCGTGGCGCCCACGCCGCTCGCGCCGCCCGTGCCCGCCGTCGCTTAGACCATAGGCTAATAAACACTAAAAACCTATCGCTTGCCTTTCATTTGGTCGTCTGTTTATCTAATTTAGGATGATAATTTTGACAGATGAGTTTAGCAATAGTGAAGGCCCAGAGTGAGACAGACTGAAGCAGTACGGTAGCAAATGGCATATTTTTTTTTCCGACCGAGTCATATGTTTTCAAGCTTTCATTCAAGATGGGGCATAAGTTGCAAGCAAGTCTCAGCTTTTCAGACAAGATGGCGTTACTAGACATACGCCCACATGATTTGTTTGACAGGGCCCGTCTATGTAAATTGAGGTCGTTGCTTTCACGACCCATCTGTTCAACCGATTTTTATGGAATTTGGTACAAGGGTAGGTTGTATCCCGGGGAAGGACAGGCTACTTTTAATACCGGAAAAATTAAGGAGTTTTAAAATCAAAAAACCTTAATCCACGCAGGTTAATAATAAAACAAAAATACAATCATCCAGATAATAATAAAAATCTATTACCTATGATGAAATGAATGAAATGTCACTTCGCTGATCTACTATTCTATCGATATCGTCTGTGATTACCAGGTATACGCTGTTAAGGCACTAAGGTTCTAACTTTTTAAGCTGCAGTGGTACCTATTTAAACCGTGAGGACACCAGTTTATAAGCAGTTGCAGTGACTGACTTTTTTTTAATTGAAATAAACTGCACTCACGGGGATCTAGCAGTTATTTTTTTAAATGACTGCTTGCCACTCATGACGAATTACAACCTAACAAGGCAAAACAGCGATGTTATTGACTTTTTTGCACTACGCATTCGATTGGCAATCGTGGAAATAATGGAAATAAATACAACAGAATCTTACCACATCATTTATTAAAAAATCCAAGTTACATTCATCCCAAACCACGTGCATTATTAACTTACCTAATACAAAAGTGTTATCGGCAATATTGCAGTCACAAAACAATCTTTTTTCCTTTAGAGGTTGAAATTCACAATTAATGGAATGAAATAAAAATTTCACGAAAACGCGATTAGAAAAGTAATTCATAACAGAAAAGCCTTGATATCTTATTTCGTTGACAATTTTTTTGTACAAATGATTAGTATTAATGTATGCTCCATATAACATTTAAATATACTTCTATTAATAATATACGCTAATATTTTCTAATTTCTAACTTAAAATTGGACCAAAATTGTTCGCTTCTCGATCTCAAATAAAATTAATTAAACTTAACATAATTATACCATACTTTGACCCATTATATAAATAAAATACTAATACAACCAAGAAGACATGTTAGAATTATTATTCATCGATGATTTTATATTTAATATTACAAATTTATAAAAATGTAAACGCGGTATTTTGTTAAGGCGCAGTGAGTAAAACGCATAGCTTTTCGCTTTCATCACAAAGCAGTAACGATTCATTAGGATGGCTACACTGGCGAATTGCCAGTAAGTCTAGCACCAAAATTTGGCAATTAAAATACTTTTACTTTATTTAAATACACTGTATTTATATATTATATTCAAATTCAAATACACAGTTGCATGATGATCAGAAAACAGAGGTGCAATCATGTAAGGATTGCCGATCAAATCGTTAAAGCTCGACTTCAAAGTAAAATAAACTATAACAGCATTGCATTAGAGCTCAATTTCGTGTATCCATTTCTTATACGTTTAGGGTATCGTACATACCTAAACGTATAAGAATGGATACACGAAATTGAGCTCTAATTCAATGCCTGTTTCGGAAGTTTTAATTACATTCGATATTCGCTTAGTTAATAATTTAGCCATATTTGCTATAGGCCGAGCGTTTAACTCGCGTATCGCCTGCGCGGTAAGAAGGGAGCGGGGATACAAATTTATTAAATTTTTAAAGATACTTATTATTTTATTCTTTACCAACAATGTCTATCTCGAGATAAATCTTTGGATTATTGACTCCGTGTGTAGCGTTGCGTTACCCGCCCCCGCTCCCTTCTTACCGCGCAGGCGATACGCGAGTTAAACGGTAGGCCTATAATCAGTAAATGGTGATTGTGAACAGCACCAATTGCGATTGAATCTATTGTGATTATCAAAACTGGTGCTAGACCGCGTGTTTTGCAATGGTGAAGTAAGTTTTATCAATAATTAGACTCTGTCATTTCTCATGTCTCATGTTTTTCAAAAATTATTGCAAGCTAAAATAATTTGTTGTCTTATCTATGGTATACCGCATTTAGTACAACGGCGCATTCGCACGCATTTATAAAATATTATTGCTAATCATCTTAAAACGATCAAAACTAACTAAACCTAATTGACAGATCTAAATCTAGTATTCCACTACAAGTTGAAGCCCTTGACTGCGATCTCACCTGATTGTAAGTTATGATGCTGTATAAGATGGTAGTGGGCTAACCTGTTAAGGGTATGGCAGTTATATTTAGAACCAACCTAGACCTCATCATTTCTTTGCACTAAGCATGATTGTCGTGAAGCGCAAGCCTATCTCACAATAAAAAAAACCCCCATAGTCGGTTTCTACTCGGCATCTACCGCTGGTTCTACTTGGCAGTACGTCTTTGCCGGTAGGGTGGTAACTAGCCACGGCCGAAGCCTCCCGCCAGGCAAAAGGCCTCCTTTTCCACAAAAACCGTTAGGAAAGGGTATACTTATTTAAACCTGTCATTTAAGTTTAGTATAGAAATTGTATTTCGCTTCCGTGTACGAATGCATCGGTGTGCTAAAAATGTATAGTCTATGGTATAAGTGCACTGCGGTTGTTCTTTTTTAATTTCGGAAGCGAGAACTTAATACTATTGCAGTCTTAAAAGTAAAAGACCCTTAATGCAAAATGGACTTTATGTACTTCAGGTAGGTCACGATTGCACCGCCCTGTATATATGTCAGTTTTGCACCTTACCTGAAATTTAAAAAAAGAAACGGTTTAGAAAATAAAGTCTCATATTTATGGAATATCATTCTGAATTTGAAAAAAAAATATTTGGGACGATAATTTAATCGTCTGACAAACTTATCCGACCCGGTGACAGCGTCACTAGATATCCATTCTATCCATACTAATATTATAAATGCGAAAGTGTGTCTGTCTGTCTGTCTGCTACGCTTTCACGGCCCAACCGTTCAACCGATTTTGATGAAATTTGGTACAGGGATAGGTTGTATCCCGGGGAAAGACATAGGCTATTTTTTTATCCCAGAAAAACAAACAGTTCCTGTGGGATAGTATGCTCATTTTTTCTCGCATTTGTTGCTCAATTATGCGACAAGGGCGCAACGGATCTACGTTATTTTTTGCATAGGTATATTTGAGGACGGAGAGTGACATAGGCTACTTTTTATCCCAGAAAAACAAACAGTTCCTGTAGGATAGTATGCTCTCTTTTTATCGCATTTGTTGTTCAATTATGCGGCAAGGGCGCAACGGTTCGACGTAATTTTTTGTATAGGTACTCGTATATTTGAGGACGGAGAGTGACATAGGTTACTTTTTATCCCGGATAAAGAAACAGTTCCTGTGGGATAGTATGCTCTTTTTCTCGCATTTGTTTTTCAATTAGGCGGCAACGGAGCAACGGATAGACGTGATTTTTTGCATAGGTATATTTGAGAACCTGGAGAGTGACATAGGCTTATTCCGGGAAACTAAACAGTTCCTGTGGGATAGTATGCTTTTTTCTCGCATTCGTTTTTCAATTAGTCGGCAACGGTGCAACGGAGGAGGAAAGTGATTGAGGAGCTGGAAAGTGATATAGGTAACTTTATCCTGTAACCAACATTTCCTGGGGGATTAAAGACAAACAGTACCCGCGGGATTTGCATGCTATTCCGCGGGAGCTGTTTGTTTTTCCGGGAAAAAGGTAGACTATATCAGTGTCCAGATCCTCAACTATACTTATGCACAAAATAACGTTGATTCTGAGCTTTGATTCGGTGTAATTGAAGTCCATGATATTATTATGCGCGCAAAATAACAAGCTATCCCGGGGGACCTGTTTTCTTTTACGGGGTAAAAATTCTCCCTTGCCCGGGATGTAACCTACCTCTGTACCGAATTTCAACCAGTCGAAATCGACCAGTCGTATTTTCGAAGATTTATAAAGTTTGAACTATCACAAGGTGAATTACTATGAGCTCTTAAAGCAGGACAGAAATTGAACTGCAGCACACTTCAATGCAGCTGCCTACCAGTTCAGTGCCCTGAAGTTCAGTGCAGTTCAATTTCTGCCCTGCTTTAAGAGCTCATAGTAACCCACAAGATAGATGGCGTTAGTTGCATAATAGTGAACACAAACAGGTAAGTATATAATATAAGTTTTTCTCAAGTATGTATAGACACGCGCTAGAGTGTAGAGCACAGTATACTCACTGCTGCACTTCAACCGGCGGCGCCATGGAGCACACGAAGTTGACGCTCGACAGCAGAGCGGAGCGGAGCGGGCCGGGCGTGTTGGGGCGCGCTAGAGTGTAGAGCACAGTATACTCACTGCTGCACTTCAACCGGCGGCGCCATGGAGCACACGAAGTTGACGCCCGACAGCAGAGCGGAGCGGAGCGGGCCGGGCGTGTTGGGGCGCGCTAGAGTGTAGAGCACAGTATACTCACTGCTGCACTTCAACCGGCGGCGCCATAGAGCACACGAAGTTGACGCCCGACAGCAGAGCGGAGCGGAGCGGGCCGGGCGTGTTGGGGCGCGCTAGAGTGTAGAGCACAGTATACTCACGGCTGCACTTCAACCGGCGGCGCCATGGAGCACACGAAGTTGACGCCCGACAGCAGAGCGGAGCGGAGCGGGCCGGGCGTGTTGGGGCGCGCTAGAGTGTAGAGCACAGTATACTCACTGCTGCACTTCAACCGGCGGCGCCATGGAGCACACGAAGTTGACGCCCGACAGCAGAGCGGAGCGGAGCGGGCCGGGCGTGTTGGGGCGCGCTAGAGTGTAGAGCACAGTATACTCACTGCTGCACTTCAACCGGCGGCGCCATGGAGCACACGAAGTTGACGCCCGACAGCAGAGCGGAGCGGAGCGGGCCGGGCGTGTTGGGGCGCGCTAGAGTGTAGAGCACAGTATACTCACTGCTGCACTTCAACCGGCGGCGCCATGGAGCACACGAAGTTGACGCCCGACAGCAGAGCGGAGCGGAGCGGGCCGGGCGTGTTGGGGCGCGCAGCGGTGTTCTCGGCCAGCACGCGCAGCTCGCGGAACGTATTGCGCGTGTAGGGATTGCGGCGCGACGCGTAGCGCCACATAACGAAGTAGTAATACACGAACGGCGTCAGGTAGCCGCAGCTACCGCTGGAAATAATAATAACATAATACACATCAGTTGTCGTTTCTACTGGCTATTAAAGTGGGATCAGAGAAACACTCTGGACATTTAATGAACAAAATTGCGCTCGTTTTGCTTCTCATGTTTTTTTCAGTTCAATCTAACCCAGGTCATTCCTCACTGAGACCATAGTACTCACCACTGCACCACGGAGGTTGTTTCGGTCACTTGATTGTCCTCAGCAAAAGAGTCAGGTCTTGGGGCCCATGAGCAGGGCCCACTTGAACAAGCAAGGGCAGCTGGTCCAAATTAACGGGAAATAGCCGCTCGACCGATGTGGATAGTAGCCACCTACCTACGACTAACGGCCCGTAGCCGATCGACCGATGTTTGTGTAATGGTGGCTACCGCGTTTAAATTCGCCGCTAGAGGCGCTAGTGTAGAGTGAGGTCTCCGAAATGTCAAATAGGTATTATCACTGGGCCTTTAACGCGGGTCTAATTATTTCATTAAGGTATTTAGCAATACCGGATTTATTAAAGAAAATGTAAGATACGTGTCAATGAATGTCAGCGCTCTGCGCTTTGAAAGCGGAGCTAAGAAAAAAAAGTACAAAATTAAGCGGTTTGAAAGAAGAAGAATTCAGAAGTTAGTACATCATGTCCCTGGTTCCTGTGTGCTTGCTATTCAAAACCGTATTTTTCGTCGAAAGTATGCTTGTTTACCGAATTTAAAGCTATACTAAGGACCTTACTCGCCAGTGGCGCCAACTAGTGAGCATAAAAACGGTAGCCCTCATTGCTGACGGCCGGCAGCGAGATACACTGTCAGTTCATAACGGAACGAATTTCTCCCCAGTGAGATATATCGGAACATACCCTCAGTCTCTGTAAGACCACAGCGCTCACCTGCGCCACGGAAGACGTACAATATGTATGCATGTAGATATGACACTCACGTGATCGCCATAATGACGACGATGGGGAAGAGCACGATCTCAGTGAGCGCGGCCACGCGGAGGATGTTGCGCGACTGGAACTCCACCAGAGAGATGAGCAGTCGCGCCACCCACAGGGAGTTCTGACCCAGCGTCTGTAAACACCACACAGATATCAATCAATCATTTATTCTGTCAGCAAACACAGCACCACGTTGGCTTGTATCCAACGTGGAATTTTGTACAACTCCACTATCATCATTATAGCGATCGCTAGATGGCGCTATTAGAAGAGTTCTGCGTCGACGTGACTGTCCTCGACTATCTTGGGTCACGTGACAAGTGAGCCTGGTTAGAACTCGGTCACAGATTCATTGTAGATCAAATAGCGACATCTGTGTGTGTGTTGTTCTATGTAGCGACTGGCATATTTAGTACATATTTGCAACCGTAGGTTATGTTAGAATTTAGTACATAATTTTGAAATTTAGTCTTTAACTTAATATATAGACTTATTAATAAGTCTAGTGAAAATAGAGCTTATTAATCTTTGAACTGAGTAGTTGCTACCCAAAAACACTTCGATAAAAGATGGCGGACCAAAAACAATTGTTCTGTTCGGTTTCTGTTGCTTCCTCCCAAATCAAGTAACTTACAAAATAACTTTTTAAATAGGCACTTACATCAAGAATTGTGAGCGAGTATGACGCTGCGTGCAGGAGTGCGAATAAGAATATTGGTATCAATATCACTGGACAAGGGTTAAGGAAATCGGCAAGCTAAAGTAAAAACTATTTCTGAAAAGATAAATAATAATACTTGATCATTAATACAAACCTAGAACAAAAGGGGACCAAGTTGGCTTCCTTGAGGGACTCTGAATTTAGAATTCTTCTTCACATATTATTTAGAACCTAAAGTTATCCCCGCGACTTCGTCCGCGTGGATTTAAGATTGTTAAAAAGCCCACGGGAACTGTTTTATCTTAAACTTGCCTTTACACAAGTTTAAGAAGTCCATTAAAAGTATGCTCCTGAATAAAGCTTATTATACTGTTGAAGATTACGTAAATGACAAAGGAGCAAGGAATTGACTGCTCCAGCAATGCTAAGGACAGCTAGGTTACTTAATGTATTCTACAAATTAATGAAATTGTAAATTATTTTTTTCAAAAGAGCAACCGCTGAGTTTTTTGCTGGTTCTTCTCGGTAGGAATGTCATTCCGAACCAGTGGTGGAGTGGATTCACTCGACGATTCAAAAGTACTTGTAAAAGTTTATTTGAATTAAATCATTTGAATTTTGAATTTTTTCTACCGGGATAAAACTAAAAGGCCCCGGGACGTAAAAAGGATGATTATTGAGGGCCGTTAAAAGGACTGGTACAGTTTCGCTTTAATTATATACTAGTGGTTCGCCCCGCACTAAGACCTCGCGGCGCCATCTATTGACATAAATGTGAAGTTCTGTTAAAAATACTGAAGCTCATTAAAAATTAAATAATTCCGTTTCCTTACAATATTTATCTAATTTTAGTATTTGTTGTTCAAGTACAGGATATAATTGAAATAATTGATCAAGTTTCAGGCTCATCCTTTCAGAAAATTTAGAGTTCTGAGGTCATCTTTGGACGTTAGAAAATCACCACTTTGAAAGCCCCCCATTTCGTCAATTTTGGGGGAAAAATTTAAAAAAAAATTTTTTTGGACTCTATTCCTAATTATCTTTAAAATGATATACCGCAACCCTATGTAACTTTATAAAAAATATTTTACTTCGCATTCGCTTCTATGAGAGTCCCCCTGAAATAAAGATTTTTATTATTTTTTAAGCCAAATTCGGCGGGAGGCCATTGGTTTACATATTATATTTAAAGCTGAAGTAATTGCGTTTAGTAATTCAGAAGTTATAATGCTCTGACAGACGGACGGACAAGTGCCAATTCACCCAAGTAGACTCAGAGACCTTCGCTTCGCTCGGTCAATAATACATAGATTTATGTTTCCGAGAGAAACGGCCGGAAATTTGATTTTAAAGGGAACCGTTTTTTTCATTTAAGCATTTCTTAGCTAACTTTTTTAGCGTATACCTATATGCAAATTATGCATATTATGCAAAAGATAAATATTTAAGCTTTAAGGGCGTATTTGCATCCAAATTCCTTAAAGTATTGGAGTTATCAGTACATTTTGTGACTAAGTCAAGCAAAATAAGATGGAACTAAAAATTACCATACATAGATTGATCCCATACCTCCAATTGTTGGTAATAACATTGTTAAAAATCTTTATTTTTAATACTATAAAAAATATTTTCCCTCACCTCTTCACTCAAAATTGACGATTTAGGGGCGACTTTAGGTACATTTTTTAAAATAAATACGCCAATTTTTTGTCATTAATAAATACCATCTGTTAGTAGATATGTTCACCTCAAAATTTTGGTAATAAAAATATTTAAAATAGTACAAATAGTACATAAAATAAAATAAAAATCGCGTGTATTTTTTTCGCACATTTTGCTTACACGCGTAAATCTTAAAGCAGTGAAAATAAGGGTTATTTTGATCCCCTCCGGACCCTGGTTTGATTTCATTTCAAAATTCAAATATCAATTAGTCAGCGTTTGATCGCCGTCGAGAGTGGACCCTGTGTCGGTTGCAAGCAGTCGCTGGTATCGAAAAGATCGCTGTACAAACACAAAATACCTACATACCTACCTAGTTGAGCGAACCAAATTTATATTTTACGTTACCTACTGTGCTGATATTTTGAAAAGGTAAGATATGGTACCTACTACCACACGCTACTACCAACATAATACAATTTTATTATTTGCTAAAATTTAGAAATTTATTGCAGTCTCTATTCCCCGAGCGTGGTAGTGACCTGAAGGTATACTTCGATGACCACCACTGGAACTCGTAGACGCGTAGAGCTAGGTGTATCGAATTTGGGCTTAATTTGTTAGTTATGATGAGATCTTGCCTCAATACTTGGTGGAGTGACCTGAAGGTATACTTCGAAGACTTCTACTGGAACTCCTAGACGCGTAGAGCTAGGTGTATCGAATTTGGGCTCGTTTTGTTAGTTATGATGAGATCTTACCTCAAGACTTGGTGGAGTGACCTGAAGGTATACTTCGACGAACACTACTGGAACTCCTAGACGCGTAGAGCTAATTGTATCGAATTTGGGCTCATTTTGTTAGTTATGATGAGATCTTACCTGAAGATTTGGTGGAGTGACCTGAAGGTATACTTCGAAGACTTCTACTGGAACTCCTAGACGCGTAGAGCTAGGTGTATCGAATTTGGGCTCGTTTTGTTAGTTATGATGAGATCTTACCTGAAGACTTGGTGGAGTGACCTGAAGGTATACTTCGAAGACTTCTACTGGAACTCCTAGACGCGTAGAGCTAGGTGTATCGAATTTGGGCTCGTTTTGTTAGTTATGATGAGATCTTACCTCATGACTTGGTGGACTGACCTGAAGGTATACTTCGACGAACACTACTGGAACTCCTAGACGCGTAGAGCTAATTGTATCGAATTTGGGCTCGTTTTGTTAGTTATGATGAGATCTTACCTGAAGATTTGGTGGAGTGACCTAAAGGTATACTTCGAAGACTTCTACTGGAACTCCTAGACGCGTAGAGCTAGGTGTATCGAATTTGGGCTCGTTTTGTTAGTTATGATGAGATCTTACCTGAAGACTTGGTGGAGTGACCTGAAGGTATACTTCGAAGACTTCTACTGGAACTCCTAGACGCGTAGAGCTAGGTGTATCGAATTTGGGCTCGTTTTGTTAGTTATGATGAGATCTTACCTCATGACTTGGTGGAGTGGTCGTCGAAGTATACCTTCAGGTCACTCCACCAAGTCTTCAGGTAAGATCTCATCATAACTAACAAAATGAGCCCAAATTCGATACACCTAGCTCTACGCGTCTAGGAGTTCCAGTAGAAGTCTTCGAAGTATACCTTCAGGTCACTCCACCAAATCTTCAGGTAAGATCTCATCATAACTAACAAAACGAGCCCAAATTCGACACAGCTAGCTCTACGCGTCTAGGAGTTCCAGTAGTGGTCGTCGAAGTATACCTTCAGGTCACTCCACCAAGTCTTCAGCTAAGATCTCATCATAACTAACATAATGAGCCCAAATTCGATACACCTAGCTCTACGCGTCTAGGAGTTCCAGTAGAAGTCTTCGAAGTATACCTTCAGGTCACTCCACCAAATCTTCAGGTAAGATCTCATCATAACTAACAAAACGAGCCCAAATTCAATACAATTAGCTCTACACGTCTAGGAGTTCCAGTAGTGGTCGTCGAAGTATACCTTCAGGTCACCCCACCAAGTCTTCAGGTAAGATCTCATCATACAAAATGAGCCCAAATTCGATACACCTAGCTCTACGCGTCTAGGAGTTCCAGTAGAAGTCTACGAAGTATACCTTCAGGTCACTCCACCAAATCTTCAGGTAAGATCTCATCATAACTAACAAAACGAGCCCAAATTCGATACAATTAGCTCTACGCGTCTAGGAGTTCCAGTAGTGGTCGTCGAAGTATACCTTCAGGTCACTCCACCAAGTCTTCAGGTAAGATCTCATCATAACTAACAAAATGAGCCCAAATTCGATACACCTAGCTCTACGCGTCTAGGAGTTCCAGTAGAAGTCTTCGAAGTATACCTTCAGGTCACTCCACCAAATCTTCAGGTAAGATCTCATCATAACTAACAAAACGAACCCAAATTCGATACAGCTAGCTCTACGCGTCTAGGAGTTCCAGTAGTGGTCGTCGAAGTATACCTTCAGGTCACTCCACCAAGTCTTCAGGTAAGATCTCATCATAACTAACAAAATGAGCCCAAATTCGATACACCTAGCTCTACGCGTCTAGGAGTTCCAGTAGAAGTCTTCGAAGTATACCTTCAGGTCACTCCACCAAATCTTCAGGTAAGATCTCATCATAACTAACAAAACGAGCCCAAATTCGATACAATTAGCTCTACGCGTCTAGGAGTTCCAGTAGTGTTCGTCGAAGTATACCTTCAGGTCACTCCACCAAGTCATGAGGTAGGATCTCATCATAACTAACAAAACGAGCCCAAATTCGATACACCTACCTCTATGCGTCTAGGAGTTCCAGTAGAAGTCATCGAAGTATACCTTCAGGTCACTCCACCAAATCTTCAGGTAAGATCTCATCATAACTAACAAAACGAGCCCAAATTCGATACAATTAGCTCTACGCGTCTAGGAGTTCCAGTAGTGTTCGTCGAAGTATACCTTCTGGTCACTCCACCAAATCTTCAGGTAAGATCTCATCATAACTAACAAAACGAGCCCAAATTCGATACAATTAGCTCTACGCGTCTAGGAGTTCCAGTAGTGTTCGTCGAAGTATACCTTCAGGTCACTCCACCAAGTCATGAGGTAAGATCTCATCATAACTAACAAAACGAGCCCAAATTCGATACACCTACCTCTATGCGTCTAGGAGTTCCAGTAGAAGTCATCGAAGTATACCTTCAGGTCACTCCACCAAATCTTCAGATAAGATCTCATCATAACTAACAAAACGAGCCCAAATTCGATACAGCTAACTCTACGCGTCTAGGAGTTCCAGTAGTGGTCTTCGAAGTATACCTTCAGGTCACTCCACCAAGTCTTGAGCTAAGATCTCATTATAACTAACTAAACGAGCCCAAACTCGTCACAGCTAGTAGAAAAAGTAGATAAAACAATAAATAATAATATATCGAAGTATCGATACAGGTCATTGACTTACTAATACCTTACAAGTTACCATGTTGATTCAACGCAGCTTGTCCGTGCATGCGTGTGCGTGAGAATGAAGCATGTGTTAGTGCGATTTCATACCTATCCGTTTTGCAAATACGCCCTTAAGGGGTTCCCATTAGCGCAGCGGTGCAATGTAAACGTATTCGATGAAACCGGTGATTCGATTGAACACGAAGGTTAACAAAATTAACACGTCATTAAGTATGCAGAGTTCCGACATTGCAGTCATTTACATTTTATTTGATGAAAAATTAACGCTTTATTATACCTCCGATTGTGTAAGGAAATCGGAATCGTTTGTCAAACGTATAATTCGACCTGTTTAAGGAGTTCATAGATGCCTGCACGTCAAAAAGCATGTATGAACTCCTTATACAGTTCGTGTAATACGTTTTAAGTTGTCAAATAGTAACGATTTGCTTAGACAATGGAGCCTCTGGTCCACCTGGTTACCATGGTCAACTCAAGTTAATGATGCAGTCTAAGGTGGAACCGGGGTAACATGGAAGGAGTAGGTACGGTGGTTAACTAATCGCACGGTAGTTTCTACGCGGCCTCTTACCGGAATCACAGAAACCATACAAATATTACTAGTGGTTCGCCCCGAACTGAGACCTCGCGGCGCCATCTATTGACATCAATGTTAAGTTCTGTCCAAAATACTGAAGCTCACTAAAAATTAAATAATTTCGTTTCCTTACAATATTTATCTAATTTTAGTATTTGTTGTTCAAGTACAGGATATAATTCAAATAATTGATCAAGTTTCAGGCTCAGCCTTTCAGAAAATTTAGAGTTCTGGTCAACTTTGGACGTAAGAAAATCTCCACTTTGAAAGCCCCCCATTTCGTCAATTTTAGGGGAAAAATAAAAAAAATATATTTTTGGACTCTATTCCTAATTATCTTTAAAATGATATACCGCAACCCTATGTAACGCTAAAAAAAATATTTTACTTCGCATTCGCTTCTATGAGAGCGATTATCTGAAACAAAGATTTTTATAACTTTTTAAGCCATATTCGGCTGGAGGCCATTGGTTTACATATTATATTTAAAGCTGAAGTTATTACGTTCAGTAATTCAGAAGTTATAATGCTCTGACAGACGGACGGACGGACGGACGGGCGGACGGACAAGTGCAAATTCACTCAAGTAGACTCGACCTTAACTCAAGTCGACTTACCCATTTATTGACCGAGCGAAGCGAACTTGAACAGGTGGGCCGTGAAAGCGTAGCACACAGACAGACACACTTTCGCATTTATAATATTAAGTATCGATTATTCATGTAGATATTGGTCAGACTTATATGATGACGAAGGCTACTTAGCATATAACAATAAAATAATAATTATAAAGCCAGTTAAGGCACCGTCCAGTGGTTATCCTTGACATGATATATGCGGAGGCTAAAGAAAATGAAAGATGAAGTAATTTCAAACAAACTTGTTTATAAAAGTGAATCTAGTTTTGTTTTGCATCGCGTATGCTACTGATATTAGGGTGAATAATTAATGTTGATTTCTGAATGATCGAAAATTTATTATTGTAATCCATAATGCTCGAAATAATATTTTATCTAATAGAGATTTTAAGCTATTTAGCTACTGAACTATCTATTGGCTTATTTTTAGTAGAATCTGTATGCCAGTTTTGCAGTGGTCATTACAACACAGTGGCTAGGAATTTCATAAAAGCTTCTTCAATTAAACCAAATTGAATTACACCCATATGTACGGTCCACAGTCAAAATTGGTCATTGTCATATCTTGATCATCTTCATAACTTGAAATGAAATGAAATGATTTATTTATTTCTCACAGGTTAGTATCACTTATCTTTAAATCTATCACCAGTTCGGAAAATCGATTCTACAGCGAAGAGCCACCAAGAACTCAGATTTTGTTTAATGTAGTACAAATAAATTAGAAACACCATACCTTTTTTTTAATTAACATTTTTTATGTCTATTTGTTTCTCTTAGTCTGTGATTTTTTTTCATAAGTAGTAAACCTCGGTATTCCAAATTAAGGTCGCAATTATTATTTTGTAGTTATAAACCTGTTCACTCAAAAGTTCAGTAAGAGAAGGTCAAAGATAATTCGGTGAACGACGCGATATTGTTACATTTGGCTTTAAAGAAATACCTATGTCAAAGAAATTCTTTTCACACTAAAATTTAAGTAATGTAAGAGACCTACGTTTTTTTATTCCACTTGACTTCCTTTACTGTAATCAAACATAATGTAGTGATGATACGGTCTAATGTAAGGTTTATTGTATTAAACCCATACTCCTATCGGCTTGTACACAATATCTTACTGTAACGCTAAAACTCTTGCCGGTACGTCGTTTCCGGTAGGGTGGTAACAAGTTAACAACCACAGCTGAAGCCTCCCACCAGAAACTTCAAAAATTATAAATTACCGAAAAGAACCTGTGATGTCCCACCATAAGACCACCACAGGGCTTATCACTCCGCCAGTGAGGTAGTCAATTAACAACAACCTACCAACAAGCATTTAAGTAATTATAATAATTTAGTAATTATTATAATAAAACAATACTTATTATTTTTAATTATCTGAATACAAGTTAAGACTATAAAAAAATAAAATGTTAAATAATCTTCTTTGGTTGACGATATACTGACGAACATTATAACAAAACGACTTGGAAGTATTATACTGATACGAGTTACTATAGAAGTTGGAATATATTAGCATATTCGGAAGTTAGCGTATTATTTTAATCCCTCTGTAGTTCTAGTAATAAACCACTCCCAGACATTACTGTCACGGTATCATCACATATCTCAATTACGTGAAGACTATAAAAAACTTAGTTGAAATTGTCCGACTAATTTTCCATCCCCATCCCATGAAAAAATTCACTTTAGCGAGATTAGCAAGATCCTTATTGTAAATGAGGAACAGAAAAGGTTCTCAAATTGTACCTTGTAACACCTCTATTTTTTTACAAATGATCTGAAAATCCACTTTCCATTCACATCTACCTTTTGTATTTATTATTTAAGAAGGAACTCTGCAGCTGCAGAGCTACACTCCTATTTCTACAATGGTGCAGTTTACCGACTAATGTTTTACGTTCAATACAATCGAAAGCCCTAGATAAATCACATAAAACGCCAATCCCCTGGATTGGTCTGGTAGAAGCTTGACTGTGGCTGATTAATTATCCTAAACACAGTTTCAGTTCGAATACAGATCTGAGTTAGCGTATTATAATTCGCACCTAAAGAATATATTATTGTAGAAACTCATATTATTATGATAGAGCTACGCATTAAAAAGGATACATATATGCGGTGTGACGTTCATGAATATGAGCGAGTAGAAGAGATAGTGCGCGCTGTCCTCCAGGAAGAATCTGCTGACGAACTCGCGCGACACGGCGATCTCGCGCGCCGGGATGCGCTGGTGCAGCCGCAGCGCGGACGTCGCCGCGTTCGCGAGCAGCGCCTTGTAGAACGCGGCTGAGGCGCTGGAGACAAGCGGACAACCGATCAGCGAGGCAGAATATGCTGACGAAATCGCTCGACACAGCGATCTCGACGAAGGAACAACAGGAATAGCGCTAAGCCCACCGGCCTCCGGAGAAACTATTAACCTACACCCATCGCCCTTACAGCCGACGAAACCCTGCCAAAAGACACTTCTCCAGGGTTTGTAGAATATCTCGCACCCTGCCCGGACTAAGGAGGCTATTGGCTGTCAACTTGTCTCACAGAGAATACAAAATATTGTATAAAGCTATAAATTCCAAATTAACCTCAAGAATGTGACGATCACTGAAACTAAATGAAATGAACAATAATAGTTTCTTCAGCGATCCAAATACATACATTATTAATTGTCTTTGATTGCGTGACTGAAGATTAAAGCACGCACTTCTTACTTTTTTTATATTAGGTATTTGATTTTCATTGATATTTCTACTATTATTTATGAATTAATAGTTGTAGAGTAGCTTTGAAGGTGAATAATTGAAATCAAATAGATATATTTCAAAATTTTACATGGCTGGCCATGGCCATTAAAAGTTGGTAAAATTTTAATGGCTATAAGCCATGTAAAATGTAAAATTACTAAATTTTAAGTCATGTGTAATTAAATTTACTAAATTAAAAGGAAGTACTTACCAGTACTCCCTTGTTAAAAATAATGTTTAAAACTGGGTCAAATATGTTAAAAATGTGTCAAATAATAACAAAAATCGTATTAAATATCATGTTTTACATTAAATCAGTGTTGAATATTGATTTAAATAGTGTTAAAAGTGTAAATAGTAATAATAGTGTTAACATGGTAAAAGTGTGTACCTACTTACATGTTAAAAATGAGAACTTGCATGTTAAAACTGAGAACTCACTTGTTAAAAATGGGTAAAACATATCCCATAGTGCATAGTACGGTGAGCAACCGGATACCCCATAGCGCTACGTCTATCTTGTTAGCAATAACGTGGGCTTTCAGTGCTGGGATGCCCTTGGGTGGGCCGGTGTCTCCTGCTTGTGGGTTTGGTTCTGCCATTTTCTGAAACAATTTTTTTATTATTGACTAGTGCTTGACTCTTATCATACTGATATAATATGAGCATTCTATATCAAAATTCCTCAACATAATATGTTAAACTTTCCTTTACACAAGTTTAAGAAAAATTAAAATTATGCTCTTAAAATAGCTTATTATTATATACTGTTGAAGATAATGTAAATGATAAAATGCATGGATTTGACTCGCTCCAGCAATATTATGTTCCTAAAAATAGCTTATTATTATATACTGTTGAAGATAATGTAAATGATAAAATGCATGGATTCGACTCGCTCCAGCAATGCTTAGGGCTTTTTGCAAAAGAGCAACCACCAAGTTTCTTGGTAGGATTGGTATTCCAAACCAGTAGTAGATTCACTAGATGATTCAAAAGCACTTTTATTAAGTTTATTTGAATAAAAAATATGAGTTTGAGTTAGATAGTAAGTGTTGATACAGCCTTAAGTATTCCGCGCTTGCCCTGATGATGCAATTCATTCTTGTTTTCAAGATAAGTACTTAGCGCGTTTACTCTGGCCGACAAATAATATTATCAGCCACGATATACCTATCGGTATCGTGTCGGTCAGTGAAAAAGCGTCATAACGATATCGGTAGTCTACATCGGCTACGATATTATCGGCCACTGAAAAATTATAGGTAAATTTTCACGTTTTAGTATGTGATAGTTAGTGGTACTTAATGCAGTTTATGGTCCCATTTTTCTTTATTTTTGTATGACATTGAAAAATGCTATTAGAAAAATATATGTATTACAAAGTAATAAGTATGTAAAAATAATATTTTTAACATAAATGCCTCATAATGATTTATTATTTTCAGTTTAAGGTGGATGACAAGGGTCTGCCCGCGAAATTCAAATTTAATTTGGTTTTTCACAATTTGTAAACTAATACGACAAAGTAGGCTTATGGCATTCAAATTGCGAGCCTAGGAATATCATCTTCACAGGTTTATATAAAAATCTTTACTTGAAAGTGTCCAGTTTAAGAAATTAGTCAAAATAATGAGTTTGACGTGAGTTACTCACAAATTAGTCATTATTTTAAAACACAATAATGTTAGATAATAGTTAACTTACTAGTGTAGTTTATGACTTACTAATTACTATTGTATTTAAATAAGACTAACTTTGGATCCCATTACCCAATTCACAAACATAACAAAGGACATTGTCCAAATTCGCCTAAGAATCAACATACTTTTAAAATATACAGTAATTCTTAGCTTGTTTTTTAACCTTTATTCCAAATATTAGATTTCAACGGACACTTCAAATTAATTAAAAAAGAAATAAATGGGTATTAAACTGATTACCGTTCTTTTCCGTCTTATAACTTACAGGTTAAAATAATAAACAAGACCACCGCTTGAGCGCTGGTTCCGTAACTTAAGAAATAAGATAAAAGCAGCTTGAAGCGCTGAGTGCACTAGTTTTCCGAATCTCGCAACGCCATCTATTGAAAGTACAATAAATTAATATTTATAACGCCATCTGTAAAGTTTTTGGTGAACTACGACGAAACTTGTTGAACATGATTTATTTTTCAAGCAGATTGAGTCGAAATAACCTCAAAATTGAAAATATTTTTGGTAATAAATAAATTCTCTGAAGTGTCCGTTGTTCAAATCTAATTACAGTAGTATTCATGTGTTATTTTGAATCCGATAATGTATGTTTTATGACTGTTGGTTCTTAGGCGAACTTTGTACGGGCGCTGGTCAATGTCCTTAACGCTCATAATACCTCTAAAAAAAAATTCGGTGGGGCGTGCCCCCCTGGTGGGGCGTAGAGAGGGGGGCATGAAGTGTTCGGATATTTTAATCTAATTACGTATCATTGTTTATTATTTAAAACACTTACACACAGATTTAGTCGCGCCACGTATTTCCAATCGGCCGAACTAACTACTACTAGTGTGAAATAAATATCCAAAAAATTATTTGTGTTTTTAATTGAAGCAATGAAGAAAAATATAGGGGGGCATGAAATTTTTTTTATATTCCGGGGGGGCACCATGCAAAAAAAGTTGGGAATCCCTGCTCTAGATGATGCCCGCGACTTCGTCTTTTTTTGATTCCCGCAGGAACTCTTAAATTTTCCGGTATAAAAAGTAGGTATGTTCTTCAAAATTTACAATCTAAATCAAAGGAATACAATCTATCCCTGATTTCCTATAAATTTCATCAAAATCAGTTGAAGAGATGGGCTGTGAAAGCGTAGCAGACAGACAGACACGCTTTTGCATTTTTAATAATAAAATACAATTATATAATAAAATAATAATTCGGCCGGCAGTCAGTCAAAGCAGACGTGTTTTTAATTTATTTTCTAAATCTTAACAGACCCAATACGCGATAATAAAACATAAGTTTTAGTGAAAACAGACGTAAGTTGCGTGAAGTGACGGTTCACCGTCCAGCGATAAGTGCACCCCGCTCCCTTGCCCGCTCCACTTCGGGTAAAAGAAACAACTGCATTTTTCGTCCTGTTTGCCCCCGTGTGCATCGCCAAGCCGCAACGGAACAATAACGTCATGAGTAGTCGACGCGCGCCACAGCCTAAAAACTCAAACCTACCAGTAAGTCAAAACTTATCAAGTTCACAACCTGACTTGTCGAAAACTAGTGACGATGAAGGAACCGGAACTCAAACTGCTCTTCGGAAAAGAAAGCGAAGAGATTGCTGCGACGTTCTATCCGAATTAAATAGTTTTCGTACGGAAATGATCTCTTTGCTCGACACACATCTCAAATTAATGCGTGATGAGATCACGGCAATGAAAGGTCAGATTAATGATATTAGAGATTCCACTAGTAAAATGTTAACAGAGCAAAATAACATGAAAACTGATATCCTAGAACTCAAAAAATATAGCTCAATCACTAAGTCTAAGATAGCTACGCTTGAGACAGAAATGAATAAATTTGAACCTAATCCACATGATACCACTACATCTGAAATTTTCGCCAACGAAAAAATAATTAATGAATTACAAGAAAGAGCTAACAGGAGCAAAAATATTGTCATTGTTGGATTAGCAGAACAAACCGCTACTGATAACTCAGCACGCCAAGCTGGTGATATGACTGATGCTCAACACTCTTTCGACTATTGTCCCCGGAAGTCATAAAATCATCAAAACTTTTCGTCTTGGTAAATTTAACCCAGGGAAAGCCCGCCCACTAAAAGTTATACTAGAGAGTCCTCAGGAAGTAACAGAAATCTTACGGAATAGTAATAAATTACCGAATCAAGTTAAAATATACTCGGATCAGACCCCTACACAAAAAAGCATGCTGAAAGAGCTCAGCCAAGAACTAAACCGCCGCAAAAACAATGGCGAACAAAACCTGATTATTAAGTATATCAAAGGCACACCCAGAATTATACAAACACAGCCAAAAAACTGAACTTACCAGATACATTGGATAAACATTCTAACGAAACTATTACTTACCAGATTTGTCATACTTATCAGGATCTATTTACCTCTAAATCAAACCTAAACCTATTTTATGCAAACGTTCGAAGTATATGTAGAAAAGGGAAATTTGATGAATTAAAATGTATATTGAAATCCGTTGAATGCATACTTCATGTCATCTTACTAACGGAAACATGGCTAAAATCTAATGAAGAAGCTGAATTATTCCAAATCCCGAACTATACACACTACATCAGAACAGACTCCAGGAGTGGTGGTGTTTCAATATATGTTCATAACAATCTGAACCATAGCCTAGATGAAGAAATGTATATAGGTGGCGTCAATTATCTCTGGGTGCATCTTCAAAAATGTGCGCTGAATTTAGGCGTTATTTATAATCCTGGGATTTCAAATATAAATGAATTTCTCGAAGTATATTCTACACAACTGGTCCAAAAGAAACGTGCTATAGTTTTCGGTGATTTTAACATTGATCTTCTCGCAAAAGATCGTTATAGCAAACGCTACCGTGATACCTTGCGAGAGTCCGGTTTTCAAATTATCAACAAAGTTAATGAAGACTACTGCACGCGGGAAACATCAACAACAAAAACCATCATTGACCACGTATGCTCAAACTTAAAAGATAAAGAATTTCATATGGCCATTGTTGATTCTCCTATGTCTGACCACAAGCAAATTTACTTAAAAATGAAGAAATACATACTCCCAAAAAAGAAACACATGAAATATGACGCAATTAACTATGATAAACTTCACACATACATAAAAAATACAGAACATCAAACATTGAACAACTATGAAGACTTAGAAAAACACATACAATGTGCTATTAATGACAGTAAAATAACCAAGGTCAAAATACAAAATTTACCACGACAAGACTGGATATGTAAAGAAGTTATTAGTAAAATTCAGAAAAGAAATGAAATTTGGCACAAATTGAAAGCAGATCCAGATAATGACGAAATCAAGGAAAGTTTTGCTTTGGAAAGAATAACTACAGCCGAAAGGATAAAAAATACGAAAGGAAAATATTACTACGAGGCATTTATGAAACACATAAGAGAGCCAAAGAAAATGTGGAATTTAGTTAACACACTATCAAATAATAAAATTAAATTAAACTGCGCCCCACCAAAACTGCTAACTGAATTAGGCCCCATAACTGATGGCAATGAAATCTGTGAGAAATTCAATGAGTTCTTTTCTACGATTGGTTCGACACTTGCCTTCGCCATTACATCCAAACAACAACATGATACACCCGCATTGTCTCATTCTCGAACTCAAAATTTTAAACTTACTACTTTTATACCATGTGACATTGACGAAATTTATAAAATAATTGACAATCTTGATCCAAATTGTAGCACTGGAATCGACGGCATAACCACAAAAGTCATCAAATGCATTAGTAAACACATAGGGAACGATTTGGCTGACTGTATCAACGGACACATTGCTGGAGGAACTTTTCCGGACGCATTGAAAATAGCGAAAGTTACTCCGATCTATAAATCTGGTGCCAAAACAGACCCTAATAATTACCGTCCAATTTCAGTATTACCAGTTATATCCAAAATATTTGAAAAAGTTATTTACACCCGATTAGATGAATATCTCACCTCAATCAACTTTCTTTACAAAAGACAGTATGGATTTCGGTCACAGTCCAATACTCTTTCAGCTACAGTCGACCTTATAACCAAACTACACACTAATATAGATCAGAAAAAGATTGCACTGGGGTTATTTATCGACCTAAAAAAAGCCTTTGATACAGTTAGCCATTCGATACTATTACAAAAGCTTAAAGACATAGGTGTATCAGGGTAGCATATAAAACACTTGAGTCATACTTGAGAAATAGACACCAAATTGTCAAAATTGGCCAGTACCAAAGCAAACCCTGTAATACTTCTGAATTTGGTGTCCCCCAAGGATCGATACTGGGACCCCTTCTGTTTCTTATTTACATAAACTCCATGTACGAAATCAAACTACACGGCCACCTATCTCTCTATGCTGACGATACATGCCTCTTTTATTTTGGTAGTTCTATAACAAGCATAGTGAGTCTCGCACAACAAGATCTATTTACATTATCGAATTGGCTTGAGCAAAATCTTCTGACTATCAATGCTTGTAAATCCAGCTACATTATCTTTAAGAGTAAAAACAAAAAAATACTACCTCATTCTCCCCTTTTAATTGACAGTCAAGTATTACAACAGAAAACATCCGAAAAATATCTTGGGCTAAGACTCGATGGTGACTTGAATTGGAAGACGCAAATCAAATATATTAAAAATAAGCTATCCACCTTAATGGGATCTATGCGTAATATAATCCATTGTCTACCTCGTCGAGTACGCCAGATAATATACAACTCTTTAGTTAAACCACATCTACAATACTTAATCGAAGTTTGGGGATTTGCACCAAGAACTAGCCTAAAGGAACTACAAATTGCACAAAACAAAATAATAAAAATGTTGTTCAATTATGACTACCTAACACCTACAGTTAAACTATACACGGATACAAAACTTATGAATATCAAACAGCTCCATACATACTATACTTGCATATTGATAAGAAAAATACTCAATAAATCCATTCACACACACATAACTTTTACCAAAATACATCATCAGCCGTTGTGCATCCACTGTTGGACATAGGCCTCTTTAAAGTAGCGCCAACGTGCTCTGTCTTCGGCTTTTCGCATCCAATCGATGCCAGCCACCCTCCGGATATCATCGCTCCACCTTGCTGGGGGGCGCCCTACGCTCCGTTTACCAAGACGCGGTCTCCACTCGAGGACCTTTCGACTCCAACGTCCATCGGTCCTCCGACACACGTGACCAGCCCACTGCCACTTCAGCGTGCCAGCCCTAAGAGCTATGTCGGTCACTTTAGTTCTTTGGCGAATCACTTCGTTCCGGACTTTATCCCTCAAAGAAATTCCGAGCATAGCTCTTTCCATAGCACGCTGAGCGACCTGTAGTCGGTGTACTAGTCTCGCTGTCAGTGTCCACGTTTCGGCACCGTAGGTCATTACTGGTAGGACGCATTGGTCGAAGACCTTAGTCTTCAGGCATTGCGGTATGGGCGACGTAAAGACTCGACGAAGTTTTCCGAATGCTGCCCAGCCTAGCTGTATTCTCCTATCGATCTCCTTCTCGAAGCTGTTTTTACCCAATTGGAAAATTTGCCCAAGGTATGTATACTCCTGAACAGCTTCGAGAATAGACCCATCGACATTGATCGGCTCCGGAGCGACCAGATCATTTAACATGACCTTGGTCTTGTCCAAGTTCATCCGGAGACCGACACGTCGGGAGGCAGCGTGAAGGCCATCAAGCATCTGTTGAAGCTCCTGCAGCGAACTTGCGATGATGACGATATCATCGGCGAATCGGAGGTGTGAAATGTTCTCTCCGTTTATGTTTATGCCATGCCCTTTCCAGTCAAGCGTTTTGAAGACATCTTCCAAAGCATTAGAGAACAGTTTCGGGGATAAAACATCCCCCTGTCTCACCCCACGATGCAATTGGATAGGTCTTGTAGACGCACCCTGTACTTGGACTGACATATATGCTGAGCTGTATAGGCATTTCAACACTTCGATGTATCGCCAATCAACTTGGGATCGCTGCAGGGAGTCCAGCACAGCCCAGGTCTCGATGGAGTCGAAGGCCTTCTCATAGTCCACAAAGGCGAGGCACAGAGGCTGGTTGTACTCGTAAGACTTCTGTACAATCTGCCTCAATGTGTGTATGTGGTCTATGGTGCCGTAACCCCTCCGAAACCCAGCCTGCTCTGGTGGTTGGAAGTCGTCGAGCCTTCGTGTTAAACGGTTCGTGATGACCCTGGAAAACAGCTTATAGATGTGGCTTAGGAGCGAGATGGGACGGTAGTTTTTAAGGAGTGTTTTGTCACCTTTTTTAAAGAACAAAACAACTATGCTCCTATTCCACGCCTTTGGAGTTCTCCCGTTCTGAATAACAGAGTCGAATAGCCTCTGTAACTCTCTAAGCAGGGGCATACCTCCTGCTTTCAAGAGCTCAGAGGTGACTCCATCTTCTCCCGGGGCTTTTCCATTTTTCTGCTGTTTCAGGGCTAACACAATCTCGTCCACACTAATTTCCGGAAGGTCATCGGTGTAATGGCGGGTTAACTTGGCTCTGGGATCCTGGTCACGGGCCTCAGGCTGTGGAACTTGGGTGTCATACAACTTGCCGTAAAAGTCTTCTATCTCAGCGAGAATCTCTGGTTTGGCGCAAACTGTTCTGCCACTCGAGGTCTTAAGTTTGGTCATTTGGCATCTACCAAGACTTTGGGTAAACACCTTGGACCCCCGGTTTTGTTCAATAGCTTGTAGTATGTTTTGAGTATTGAAGCTCCGGAGGTCTCGTCTTATTGATCTTTTGACCTTTCTGTTGAGGGCTAGATATTCTGCCTGAGTAGCTTGCACATTTTCGCGCCTCTCTCTCATGAGATTCAGAGTCTTATCCGAGAGTTTGGACTTCTTAAGCACACTCCCTGTTCCACAAAACCTGTAGCCTTCATCCCGGATGATGCTAGCCACAGTTCCGTAATCCTCGTCAATATCGACAGTAGGTTCCAAAGCTTCAAATCTATTCTGAAGTTCCATCTGGAACCGTCCCGAGCCAGCCTGGGTCTGGAAAATCGTAGGCCTGAGCGTAGACTTCATCATACGACATCTTTCTAGTTTGTAATTTATGTTTAGAGTGCCTCGGACAAGTCGGTGATCGCTTCCTGTATTAAACCTGCTAACCACAGAAACATCTCTAAATATATAGCGTCTGTCCGTTATGATGAAGTCTATCTCATTTCTAGTCACATTATCGGGGCTCCTCCAGGTCCACTTCCTGTGAGGCCGCTTCTTGAAGAACGAGTTCATCAAGAATAGGCCCTTCCTCTCAAGAAAGTTAACCAGCATTTGGCCCCTGTGGTTTCGGTTGCCATACCCATGCTGTCCCAAAACAAACTCAGAATCACCCTGTGTACCTACTTTCGCGTTGAAGTCCCCCATGATAACGTTGAAGTGGGCCCTAGTGGTGTTTTCTAAGGCTTGACTAATATCATCATACAGAATTTCGACTTCTTCATCCGAGTGTGAAGAAGTTGGCGCGTATACTTGGACGACCTTCAGGGAATATCTTTTGGTCAGTCTAATTATGAGATACGCTACCCGTGCTGAAACACTGGATATCTCTACAACGTTATCAGTGAGGACCTTGTTGACGAGGAATCCGACGCCACCCTGCGATGGATTTTCTCCCTGCCGATGGTAGAGTAGATGGCCAGATTCTAGGGTTGTAGTGTCTTCCCCCTCTCTACGGACCTCACTCAACCCCAAAATATGCCACCTTATCTTTCCTAGCTCCACCTCAAGCTCTGCGATACTTTCATCGAGCCTCAGTGTCCGTCCGTTGTACGTCGCCAAGGTCAGTTGTTTTTGGTAGCCCACCGTCACCCGGAGATTCTTAGCACCCCCTGCCCCACCATCCCCTTGACCGCTACCAGAGTCAGGAGAAGCGGAGCCGCCGGGAACTAGGGGCCTGTTCGTTGTTACGCTACTCATAAGGATTAATGCCCTAATCGCCACGCTGGGCAGGCGGGTTGGCGATCGCAGGGCTAGACTTGTTACGCCAGTGTCGCTGCTGCCCGACACCGGCCTGAGCCATTTGTTCAAGTCTAGCTAGTTTGTAATGGTTATACCGCCATTAGTCGGTCGCCAGAGCCTCGTTCGTCAACCAGCAGACCAAAATACACCAGGTGCAAAGTCGAAGCAGTCGTAGAGGAGATCACATCCTACTGCCACACATGCGCACTTCCCAAGGCAAAAGAAATATTAAGTTTGCAGGAGTGCAAGTATATAATAAACTACCAAAAGAGGTGAAGAATGCGACTTCGTTCAACATTTTCATAAAACAAACTTAAAAAACATGTACTTCATGATATAAACTTACTCAAATAATCCTATTATATTATTCATAAATTAAACTAACCTACTGATATAAACTACACTGTGGCAACGATCTCGCATTCTTCAGCCGCTCTGACAATGAACTTATGAGGGTTGAACTAGAAAATAATTATGTAATACTATAAAGTGAAATTGTTGTGATTGCCGAAATATCTAATTATATTATTATAAAACAGTGTTTTCTCGGTAAGTGAATTGTACAATTCTTTTTGAGAAAATAAAATTCTTTAACCTGAAATATAGTATGGATTAAATAATGGTTATTCAATGTAAATTAGTTGATAGTAAAATTAATTTAGTTAATACTCTATACAACCTACAAATACTACTAGATAACATATAACCTCAGTACAGAATATGATCTCAGTACAGAAATGGTGGCATGATATTCCATCTGTAACAAGTATGTCAGGGAAAGGTAGATTTCACTTTCATTTTAGAAACTCACTTGTGAAAATAATGTGCATTAGTTCTACCAAAAGAGACGTCATTAGCTATAATATTACTGCCTCATTTGATG
The DNA here is from genome assembly GCA_923060345.2 of Erebia aethiops. NCBI lineage: Eukaryota > Metazoa > Arthropoda > Insecta > Lepidoptera > Nymphalidae > Erebia > Erebia aethiops. The sequence goes on along the minus strand of OV281081.1, from coordinate 13,170,942 downwards.
ATTAGTCTGGTGGTTAGCATGTTTGCCTGCAGATGAGAAGACCCTGGGTTTGATTCTCGGTATGAAGTATTTGGTTATTCTGACATGAAATTATTTATTCACAGTACTTATTAGTGCCAATTTAGGGAGTTGGCAGTGCCTCGGAAAGCGTGGGTCTAGCGCTCTTATTGGTGGGGTTGACAAAGATCCAAACCTTAGCGTTTCCACTAGAGATGTGGGAGGTTGCTACCACATCTCTGGTGGAAACTGGAACGCACCCTTAACATGAAAGTTTGGATGTTTGTTACTCCTTTGCATCACAATGACTGAGTCAATTGGGCTAAAACTTGTAATGCAGAAATGTAACATAGGCTATGTTTTATCCTGGAAATGTTAGATCAAGCGCTCTTTGTAGGTTTGACACAGTTCCTATGGATGTGTGCACAACTGACTTAGCAATGCACATCTAGTAGATAGGCAGCCTAAAAATATTAGTAAAAAGAAAGAAGTGATAGTGATACTTAAATCCAGTACTACTTAAGTAATAGTCCAGTTAACTCTTGTTTATAAACTTTTATCATCAACAAATAGGTATAAATAATATAAAAATGTTAAAATAATATAAAATCTGCCTGACCTATTGCACAATACATTGTACTGCAATCAATAGATATAGACACTTTCACAAGGTGAAAAAAGATATTAACAACTATCTTTGTCATTAATCAAACTATTCTGTCACAACACTGTATAAAACTCGTATAAAATAAGAACCTGTACAAAAGCATTTTTTACTTAATTACAAGTGTAATAAAACAAAATGTGATGATTCAGTCCAAGATGACAGTTTATTAACTTGACAAGATTATTTTAGTTATTGTGTCTCTCTTTGCCTGTTTTATTTAAATGAAAGTTGTGACCTATTTCCATTGATCATCATCATTTCAATCCGCCACTGGTTCACTATCGTGCCTCCTCCAAGAATCAGAAGTTAGCAGCCAGGAGACTGTTGGAGACTACAGTTTTGCACGCGCGGGACGCGGGCAGCGGGCGCGAGACATCGCGATTCGCGACTCCGGCACTTGCGAAACGGAGCTTTTGTTATTTCCTTTGACTATTTTGGCTTAGTGTAAGATGAGTTTTGTTTATGTAACTGTAATAAGATTGGGTGATGTTGTATTTTGAGTGGCTCAGCACAAATGAAATACAGATTAATTAATTATTTACCATTCTATTACACTTATTATAATGTCCTCATATTTCATTGTTATAGTATTGTTGACCATTATATGAAAGTTCAATAGTATCTTTTCACTTTCTCTTCCTCTTCAACGTACTATCCTTACCAGAGACAAAAAGGCCAGGGCTTAGACCACCCAAGCCAGTCACTCCTGCCATCTATTCTGTTTTAGATAAACTTTGCTCACTTAGCAATATCAACCAATATCAAAATATAATAACATCTTGATATAACTATTTCAGTTTGGTTTCCAACATCATTTATATTGTAGAACATCATTGTAAGAAAAGGTTTTATTATGTACTAGATGATGCAACTTTGTCCATATGGATTTAGGCTTTTTAAATATCCTTCGGGAACTTTATATGGAGTAATAGGCTTTTCTTATTTTATTTATTTTTTTCCTTATTTTATTTATGATAAAATAAGGAAAACCTATTACTATCTTGGGGAAGCTGCTTCTATACCAAATTTCAGCAAAATCCCTTATAGAGATGGGCTTGTGTAAAGGTAAAAGACAGACATACAGTACCTATGGAAGTATGTACTAGATTATACCCATGACTGTCTGGGTAGAAATAAGATATAAGTACCTATATTCTTTCGTTTTTCAGGAAAAAAGGCTATGTCTACCGGACTCTTTATTATATCTTAAAAACACAATTTTTTAACAAAGTTATAAACTATTTCATAACTTCTTGGGGAATGGGTAGACCAAGTTACTTCAAAAACTTATTATATTGTAAGAAATGTCAGTACGTTTCGTCGACACATTAGGTCGCCGTGTAATCTCTGTTTAATCTTTCGCTATATCGTCACTTTATATCAGTGACTATGGACCCTATTATGATAAAAAACATGATAGGTACTTATAAACTAACCTCGTAAAAAAAACAATAAAGCTATAACACAGAAACCAAAACCTAATTTTTACATATTCTTACAATAATTAGGACGTAGAAAAACTTGTTTTTATGGATAATTACGAAAAAATTGAATGAAGTCAGCGATACACACGATATAAAAAGTTGTTCAATACTTACATCTTCGTTTAAATAGCGACTTGAAATATTATAACACTAAAATAAATTAAATTTTATTTTCTTTAGAAACAGAAACTTATTTTTAATAATTCCTGCAACTTATTACACGATGAACATGATTTTAAAAATTACTAATGTCAATTGGAATTGACAAAGCAAGAATTGAAATTGACATTTGACACGCGTTGTACTTTGACACTTTAATATTTGTCTTTTTTTTTTTTTTTTATTTAACTGGTTTAACGGCTCTGGATTCCAGTCCTTCTGAGTTAATATTTGTCTATCATACGGAGGCTCAGATTAAAAACCTTACGGAGGGTATCATAGAGTAAGATACTCTGCCTGCGGGAGGGTATTATGTGTATCAGTGGTTGAATCTTAAATTAGGTATATATGTCACCGTAAGATTGTAAAATCCGTTAGATTATAATCTAACGGTTTCTATCCCGCGAGATTATAAACTTTCGAAAGATTGTGAACTATTCAATGTGCTGAGTATTAATTTAAGAAATATTTATTGTTTTTACGTTTTCTTGTCTCTTTCTTGTACAGTTCGCGCGCGAGTTGAATGCAGTGTAAATGTAAGTGTCTCCATACATTTACTCTGCATCCAACTCGCGCGCGAACTATAGGTTAGGTTAGGGTTTGACATGAATATTCAGGTAGTGCCCGGCCTCAGGCCGGGCACTTAGGTTCTATCGGGTTAATATACCTAATATATTACAATTTACCGAAAAATAACGCGTTAAATTGTAAGCAGTATGTTACGGTTGACAATCTGTCGACAGTTTATAATCTATCGAGATAAAAAACGTTATATTATAATCTAACGGTTTTTACAATCTTACGGTGACATATACACTTTATAAATCTGTGGGTATATAGTGGGTATAAGCGAGGGAGATTCATTCTTCCGTGGTCGTGGTCCCTGGCTGGTACACCGGACATCTCCCGGACATAACATACATGGACCCTGGTACATACATGGCCACCGGAACTCGTAAGTCACTAAGATGAAGGCTATAAAGCACTCGAGTCTAGGGTACAAATAAAAAAAAAATGAGATCGGTTTTTCCCATCATTATTCCCTTATTCATTGGTTGAGGTTGGATCAATGACTAGGAAACTATATTCATTGGGTTGGATTGGATCTCAGACTATCTGTGATTAACTGTCTGTTCTGTGGTAAAATTAAAAAATTAACTTTTTTTTTATTACGTTACGTTGACAATTGACTTCAATTTTTAAAATTTAAAATACCCATGGAACTAATAAGTACTACGTACAACCGGAATGAGCTCTTGTTAATAAAGTGTGCCGAGTGAGAGATACCATACTGACCCTTGTGTCCCTTTTCCACAAGAGTGACCACACGATTTTTGAATTTTGGGATACTTCAATATACGGGATATAAATATACCTCTATGAAGAAATAAAAATCAGCAAATAATTTTAAAATATTTATATTTTTGATGTTGATATTTTATATGTAGTGCCTATTGCCTCTTAGTAAGTCTCTTACACAAGTAAGCATTTAGGTCGTCGTCAACCGATGGACGTCCACTGCTGGACATAGGTCTCCTGTAGGGTCTGGATCCAGCGATCCATTTAGGATCGATAATTACGAAGCATTTAGGTAAAATTGAAAATTATCGGTGATGGTTTAACAAAAAAAATTTTTTTTAAGTCGGTTAAAAATTCAATAAAACTGGTATTGCTGTAAAGCGAAACATAAATTGACTTCTCGAACCATACATATTTGGCTTTTCGAGCCATACATATTTGACTTTTCGAACATACTGGGTATATAAAATTATCAACATGCTCAAATTTTTCATACAAAAAATATTTTTAACTCTTTGTCGCTCCTGAACTCATCTCATCGCTATGCCAGTCTCCATGTTTGAAAATGTTTTTAATTTCATTCTGTTGAAGTACGGTGATACAGCACATACGGTGAAGAAAACATCGTAAGGAAACCTGGACTTGACAGTCTGACATCACCAACCTGCAGTGAGCAAGCGTGGTGATTAATGCTCATGCATTCTCCTAGTGAGAAGAGGCCCTTGCCCAGTAGTGGAACAGTTACGGGCTGGATTTTTATCATTATCTGTAAACGTACCTATTCAAGATAAAAATAAAATTGATCTTGCTTACCACGAGGAATCGTGAGGGAAGAGCATTTTCTTTTAAAACGGGCCGTGATAAATTTGGAATATAATCCTCTGGCATGAAATGTTTGCTGCATATTACAGAATTTTGGGTCACTTTTCTGTTACCACCAGGTATAATGCTTAACCACTTTTCACGCAATGTATCATTTTTTGGTAATCTGAAATATAAAAAAAATATCTATCCTGTTATAATTCGTGTTTCATAGTTTACGATACTTGTCCCGTATACTTGGTACCTAAATTTATGTCACCCGAAATTTCGTCTATCGTAAGATTCATCAAAATGGCCGTTTGTGTTGCAACCATCATAGTACATAATAATTCCATGGTTGCAACGTTTTTATTTTTATTACTACTACGATTGCCCCCTTCAACACGAAAACAAGTGAATTATTGACGTACTAATTTTCTAAATGCTTAATTTTAATCGGAGGATAGGAGGTGACTAATTCGATAGTATAACCATTTTCAGATTTCTTTTATAAACGTACCAAATTTGAAGTATAATGTTAAATGTGAAATAGCAACACAAAGACCACTGTTAGAAAGGGACACCGCGGTATGTTCACAGACATACAAACCAGATATGTTGTGGATGTCTCACTCGGATTCATTTTTATACTGCGTGCGTAGTGGTCCTTATGTCTGTGACATAAGGATTAAATTTGATTAAAAATAAGTTAAATAAGTTTGTAGTACGCATTCCAGTTGTACGTAGTACTTATTACTCACTTATTAGTTCCATGAAAATAATAATTTAATTGCAGAGACAAATAAAATTCCTGACCGCTAGGAGTAATACGTGTTCTGTGTTCCTGACGTAGGAAACATCCTTAGAAAGAGTATTTAACTCAGATTAAAAACCTAAAGATTTCGCCATATTCCAAACTGTCAATGCAAAAACGAGATAGCTTTATGGCGTATTGCCTTTATAAGAAAGGTAAGTGAATACTTGTTTTTTGTCACTGTCAGCGTGCTCAATTTTTTTGCCTGCCAAAGTTCATTTTGACGTACATCTTTGGCACACAAACTTATGTACATTGGAGGTTATTTACCTGAGATTGGAGGTTAGATAAGCAGTCAAAGTTTTTGATTAATTATTATTATTAAAACATATGTAGGTGAAATCGTAAGTGAAATTTAGTGTTCTATAAGCTATTGCGCAATGGTGAGTTGCAGTATATTAGGCTGCAAAAGCCGCAGCGAAAGGAAAATCGAAGGAATCAAATTTCACAAGTAAGTGGTCAAAATCTTGATTTAGTGACATATTAATCTTTGGATCTTTATATTAAAGTAACTATAATCATGTTTAACTAATGTTTACTCAGGTAAATGAAAGAAATAGAGCCTATTTTTCCAATTTTCATAGTAAAACTGATAAGAAAAGTTTGTTTTGAAAACGAGTATATTTGAAGTGTTGCCAGGACCCAAATTCAAATCCTTCCATTCGGGCAAGCGCGCATGGCCGATTTTTTCTCTCTTAACGTACCGATACTCTATTATGATACCATAATTACACCATCACGTCTTATACTTTGTAAGCATGACGTTCAGAAGGTGTACCTACTTTGTAGGTACCTATTTTGAAAAAAGATGTTTTTTAGTTTGTGCGTAGTCTATGGCGCAGAAAATGAATTATGACGCCTTATTTTACATAAAAAAATTATTGTTCTGTTTTTGTTTGTCAAAAGTTAAACTCAAGGAGGAAATGTGTATTATCGTAATTCTAATATTTTCCGTAAAAGTAAGTTCATTATGGTCATACGAGTTTATAATAATTTGACCGATGAGCATCAAAGTACTTTCTTTACCTAAATTCAAGAGAGTGATAAAGAATTGGTTAATAAGCAAAGCCTACTACAGCTTAGATGAATTTTTCAATGACGGCTAGCTAAATTATATGCTTGGTTTATGCAAATACATTGACATGGTTAACTATAATTACAATGGACTAATTCTTTGACTCTTAACAAGTACTTTATATTAATATTTCAAGAATTTTTATCTTTTACCACCTTTGTAATATTATGTGTATTATGCAATAAATAATTATTTCTGATTCTGTAAAACTGTGAAATGTTTTATGTCATCTGGCATTATACAAATAGCAATGAAAGGTACGAAATAATATCAAGAAAAGTTTAGGGTAAATTATTATGTAGGTATGTTACTAAAATTTTATGGTTTTGATTTTAACATAATATGAGTTCAGATAAAATAATAAATGAAACTACATAAATCGGTATTTATTTAAACATTCGCGTGATACTATTAATTATTGATAATATTTTATTATAATATAATATAATATTATATTTGTAGTTGTGTTGGTCAACTTTATTTATTTCCTATTAAGTCTATCTTATCTGCCAGGATTCACCACTTTGGGAGTAAATTATGAATATGGCAACATCTTATTATATACCTGTCAAAGACAGTATATAATATACTTGAATATGGCTGTCTCACGACCGAGCAGACCATTGCTATATCTATAGGTTTTTAATCTGAGGTATTTAATCACTACACATCCATATGAAACATCAGACGGTGCATCAGACTCAGCTGAGACTCAGAGGGAAACATTCCCAAAAAATCAATGACTGGAATCTGGATAATTTTAATATCATGCTATGTAAAAGAGCATGTAATAAGTTACGCAAGTATTTAATTTTAAGTCGAAGCCATAGAAAATACAGTGTAATAGCAACTGTACTGGAAAAAGCTAATGTCGGTGAAGTTGCTGAAATAAAGGTTAACTTTTTAACTCTACTATCTTTTGCTTTATTGTTCTCTCTGAACACATAACAACATTAACATTCTGGCTGCAATTATATTTCAGGGGTGGGTGAAGAGTCTACGCGTGCAAAAAGATCACATATTCGCGGATGTTAACGACGGCTCCTGCGCTCAAAAATTACAAATCCTCATTCCAAAACATCTAAAAACTGACGCTCTGACGTACGGAAGCTCTGTACACATAGCTGGGAAGGTATCGAAAAGTCCTAGAGGCCAATTGGAGTTACTCGCGGAAAATGTGACTGTACTGGGTAAATGTGTGGTCCTAGACGGATATCCCTTCAACCCACGCACTGCACACCCTCCCGAATACGTAAGGCAGTACTTACACTTACGATCACGCACGAATTTCTTTTCCGCCGTATTGAGAGTACGCAATGCACTCACGAGGCATATCCATGACTATTTTGCATCTAAAAACTATTTACACATCAATACTCCAATTTTAACATCTAACGATTGTGAAGGAGCGGGCGAGGTGTTCAAAGTGCAGCCGGAAAATGATGAAACTGTTAAAGCTATGATGCAAGAAGGGCGGAACAGAGATACAGTGTATTTTGGTACCAAAACGTACTTGACTGTATCAGGACAGCTACAGTTAGAAGCAGTGTGTCGTGGAATGGGTAACGTGTACACATTAGGACCTACTTTTAGAGCAGAAAACTCCAGATCCCGATTGCATTTATCAGAATTTTATATGTTGGAAGCGGAAATAGCATTTTGTGATAGTATAATTAAACTTCAAGATGTTATAGAAGACTTATTGAAGCATTTATTTTCACAAACTAGAAATAGTAATGAATCAGATTTATTTTTAATAGATAAGAATAATAAACCACCTGTATGGCTCGATAAGGAGTTCATAACATTAACTTATGATGAAGCAAGGAATATTCTAAATAAAAAAGGTCTAAATGTGACAGAGGAAGGTATTAATAAAGAGCAGGAGCTAGCTCTTGTAGAGTATTGTCAAGTACCAGTTTTTATTACACAGTGGCCAAAAGATATGAAGTCATTTTATATGAAAGAATCTCCCTTGGATAAAACAAAGGTTGGTTGAATTCTACAAGAAACTGTAATGTATAAGTAAAGTATGCTACAGGCTAGCTGTTGTTGATTGCCTTAAAAAGTTTATGCTTTACAAAATTCTTAGCACTTGTTTTACAAAGTTGAATCATAAAAACTTTTTGCATCAGTATTGGTATATTGAGATTGGTGATCCAGTATATTTTATCAAAAGTATACAATGTACTATTACTAACATTTACTACTTGTACTTATGTATTATCACTAACATGATAATAGTCGTTAAAGCCCTCCAACCCGCATCGGAGCAGTGTGGTGGGTCTAAGCTCTAATTCCCTCTCTCCTATAAGAGTGGAGGCCTGTGCCCAGCAGTGGGATGTTAATAGGCTGTAGTGGTGGTGGTGGGAACAGTGTACAGTTTTTGCTTTGATTATATATTTATGGAAAATATAATATGTACCTACTGAGAAGAATATTTCCTAAATACTGACAACTAAGTCTTAGCTCTACTTTACCTGGCTTTATATCCATGGCTATGGCAACTTAGGCTTTGTTTTTTGCTAAACCTTTTTGCTAGTAGGTAGTTAATTCCATAAATTACAGAGCTAGAGCGCAAGTGAAAATATTATAAAATCTTTTTTTAGGTTGATGCATTGGATCTATTAGCCCCAATCACAGGGGAGATTGTAGGTGGAAGCCTCAGAGAGGACGATTATGACAAACTAAAGAGCAAGCTGCCATCTGAACAATTAAACTGGTATCTAGAATTGAGGAAATTTGGCAATATACCCACAGGTGGCTTTGGTCTAGGTCTGGAGAGAATCATGCAAGTTATGTGTAATGTCTCTAATATCAAGGACACTTTGCCCTTTCCCAGGTGGCCACATAATTGTGATATGTAATTTGTGGTTATAGAGTTATTGTAGGTAAATAATCAAATTGTTAGTTTTAAGAAATAAATTATTATGATTGGACTGTGTAATTTGAGTTTTTTATCCTCACAATAATTATTAGGTATTGAAAAAATAAAGTGCGAGGCCAGGCATGTGTAATTTTGAGTTACGACTTGTGAGTTAGTAGTGTAATTTCTGCTGCATTCTGTTTCTATGCACGAGTGTACCAAGCTGTCGGCCAGCAGGGAGAAATGGCGGATGCTCGTGAAGCGCATTACATCTGCCACAAAAGCCGTCACTTCGTGATGACCACGACCACTCTGTGAAGAGTGTAACGACGACGAAGAAGAAAATTACATTGCAGTAATAATACATATTGAAGTGAAAGTAAAATTAATGAATTATTGCATTATTACTATGAATCTTCATAAACTCCAGTTTTGTATATGGACATACGCCTGAATAAGTCGAGTGCCTAAAATATGAGTTACAGTATAATATAAATTAGATACCTAACTAGGCTGAACTGGAACTAATTTTGATAAAAGTTCATGCTCAAAATCAATAGAGATAAATAAAAAGAAATTTAACTTTTCACAAATTACCTTTATTCTAAAGAAATTGAACTAAACAGACTAAACAATAATGTGGCACCTTTAACCTTGTGGGTTACAATAATAAACAATATTAAGATTAAAACAACAAGTTTAACTTTTTGTGATTTTATTATATAAGTTTTTTTTTATTTCACACAATGTTTTTTAACAGATAAAACATACTTTCGGATTTAGAAGGAAATAATAACAAGAGATTCCTTTACCTAACTTAAAATAATTAAAAAACTATTTCAAACATAATATGCAAAAAGCACACAATTTATACTGATACATAGGTTTTATTTACAAATCCTAAATAACTAAACTAATGGTAAGTGCCATATGATCTGGGCGGAATCAGACAGCTCTTTACAATATCATGAAAAGGCTTTTTCTGTTTCATTATCAATACTAATATTATTATTATAAATAAAGTTTGGATGTATGTAACACATAGGCTACTTTTATCCCAGAAAATTAAGGGAGTTCCCACAGGAACCAAAAAACCTCAATCTACGCGGACGAAGTCGCGGGCATCAGCTGGTAAAAAAATAATATTATATAATCAAGTCAATAGTCAATTTCACTGTAAGTTAACCATCTGATTTCGCTCTCAAACTGACAGGAATACCTATTTATAAATTCATATTATTTTATGAAAAAGCCTTATTTTAATATCACAATTTATATTCATACATATTGAATGAGTAATAAAAAAACCCACACGTAATTCTATTGAAAAGGGAAAACCGTTGACACATATTTCTACAAGATTACTTGTAATTTGAAGGAAATAAACTATCTACATTTTTTCAATGTATTCTATTTACATTAACTTATGTAATACTTCTAAAAGTTAATGGAACTTTAAAGGTATTTTATAACAATAATACAATTACCTATATTGTGATGTTAGACTTTTATCACTACTAATTTTATGCAAATATGTGATTGTAGGTTTGTCCGTCAATCACACCCCATCGAGGTGGAAGAGTGGGGCGATCTGGAGAGTAATATAATTCATAATAATGATCTAAAGAGCTCCCATAACATTTTAAAAGCTTAAATCACGCGGACGAAGTCTCGGGCTGCTCCTCATATAATGATATTAATTTTATTTAAATACTAGCTGATGCCCGCGACTTTGTCCACGTGGATTAAGGTTTTTGATTTCCCCAGGAACTACTTTATTTTCTAGTATTAAAATATCTTGTATGTCCTTCCCCGGAATGCAACATATCTCTATACCAAATTTCATCATAATCAGTTGAAAAGATAGGATTGACAGGCAGGAACACTTCCACATTTTTATAATATTAGTAGGGATACAATTATAGTACATACAGATAAAAAGACGAATTTAGTATAGACTCTATAGGAGATAAGCATAAAAGTATTAAAATTAAAGTAACATTAAGGTATCAAGAAATAAGTTATACAGATTAAAAGAGAAATAAAAATGTAAAAATCATTTTATATTTGTAGTATTGTATTTTGAGCAGATTTTATTAGTTTTTTTTTACATTTTTTTACATGATTGTTTACAAGATACCTATTTACAATTTATTTTAGTTCCTAATCAATTTTTATACACAGATACAAATAATATTAAGACAATGTTTAATAATACCAATTCCTCAAGAATTAAATCCATAAATTCAATTAGCAAGCATACAGTTAAGAATTAGATACTAACAGAATTTTCACAGAGAAATGTTAAGAATGATGTATGGCCATTTTCAAACTATAATACATTTCCACAGTCAGCCACGCATACCACAACAAAAAAATTGTTGAATAGCCCCTCCCACTAACTTATCTGGCCCCGTGGCTAAAATAGGAACTAATTTGTGTGCCTATTTAGTTTTCGCTTTTATTTTTTGCTTACAAACAAATATTTGATCAAATATTTTTTACAAGTGCTTTCAAATAGTTCGAATGAATCTACCATTTTTACTATTTACTAGCAACGCTGTCACCGGGTCAGATAAGTTTGTACGACTTTTCTTGACATGCTACGGCTAAGATGACTTAGTTTTTGTAATAACCTTTTCACACTTTCAAACACTTCACTTCACATAATAGAGCACAGTCCAGAAAGTTCGCTTCCTTTTTGCACGGGCGGTTGTCTACTGAACTGTACGCCTTCTAACGCTGGCTTCAACTTGTACTCCAACTCAGGTTCCTCACCGGGCGGCAATGGTTCTTCATCAATGCTGATGTCTTCTAGCATCTTATCGTCCTGAAATTTAATTAAAACATTTATTACCCACAATGGTTTTTAACAATAGTTATGTGTAGCTTCTGAGAAGGTTTTTAGATGTTTTATAGCCTTAGGGAGTGATATGGCCATTGAAAAAAAAACTGGGAAGATTTTTTTTATATCATGTGATCAATCTTTTGACTATGAACAGATGTATTGTAAGGTTTTGGTGACTTTTTATGACTTTTCATGAAAAAGTCATATAATACATACACATATTATTATATACGCGGTTGATAAATATGCAGTTTTTGTTTTAGATAATATGTGAATATGCGAGTAAATATACATTTTGTTTATGAAAATAGCAACTGCTGAGTTTCTTGCCGGCTTTTCCAAGTAGAATTATTTTTCGAACCGGTGGTAGATTTTTGACACTTATAAGTTGCCGTCGATGGATGACGTCACAGTGCCGTGCGTTGTGATTCAGAACTATCGCTAGTATAGTAACCTGGCTGGTGATGAAGGACAGTATACTCTTGGAAATGCTGCCATCGATATATGTATAATATGTAGGTACTATGTAGTATAATATAAACGCTTATTATGAATAAAATGCCATACGATTAAATAAATACTAGATGAGCCCTTTCATAGATAATAGTTGGGCGTCCGACTTGTGGCGCATGCTCCTCACCTGTATAAGCCTGTCTTTGTCCCCGCCATAGCGCTGTCCCGTTTCTCATACTAGATGGCGTTAGTAAAATAAGTCCACATTCATTGTTTGACAGGGCCCGTCTATGTATATTGAGGTCGTTGATCGAAAATAGTAGAAAACAGTATATATACCTGGCTGGTGATGAAGGACGGTATGCTCTTGGAGATGTTAATCCGGATGCCGCCGAGCGGGAATGCGGGCGCGGGCGTGGCGTCCTCGAGTTGAACGTTGCCGTCTATGGATGACGTCACAGTGTTGTGAGGAATGTCGATTGTAGGCGGGACGCTCTCCACCTCAGCCGTTATTATTGGCTCATCATCTGAAAATAGATAAAAAATTGAAGCTTAAATCAAGCAGGACTCATAAATGAAATGATTATTAAGGAGTTCCCGCGGGAATCAAAAACCTTAATCCACGCGGGCATCAATAATGTTTGTTATCAATAACAAGTAAGTGATCCTCACCGGGGTCGATGGGCTCCTGCTTGACCTTGACCTTGGCGAACTCCTCCTGGTGGGTTCGGTCGCGCGTGGCACGTTCGGCCTGCGTCTCGTCGTCAGTGTCAGCGTCCTCCACTAGCACTTGTTCCACCGGTTCCGCCTTTAACACCACATCGTCTTCGTCGCCCTCGTCGATTGCGTCCACCTGTGGGAATTGGGGATTTGAATTAATGTTTCAGAACAGGCATAAAGTAGATAGATAGATAAACTCTTTATTGCTTTTCTTTATGAAAATCTTAATAATTTATCAATAATTTCATAATGTTACGCGAGACTAACGGTCGGCCAGCGCGCTACCTGCAGGCCCGGCGCTACGGGCGTTACTAGTGGTACGAACTACGAAGCACCGCGCGCGATCGCGCGATATTCGTAGCACTGTAGCGTCATATAAGCTCCTCGAATAGCATGCTGTCCGCGCTATGGGAAAAAAGCGTGCTATGCTTTTGCGCTACGTGCCTAAGCCTTGTATACCTCCTACTACTTGTAATTCTGTTGGTGGTTAAAATAAATTAAATTCACCTCTAGCGGCGCGGGCTCCGGTTCGACCACCTCGACGACGGATTCGCCGTCGGATTCGTCGCCGTCGTCCACGTCTTTGATCTCGATGGGCTCCGTCGACTTGTCCTCCTCTACTTCCACTGGAGCCTCTTCCTCCTTGGCCGGATCTTCTTTTGTGAGAGACGCCTGGGGAATATGGATGACATCAGTATGATATATATGTAGGACATACAGGTGTGTCTTATGTTACGTCATGTTTTGACTCTACAACTGGTTCGGAAAACTGGTTCTGCTGTAAAGAGCTGGCCTCTTTTTAAAAAACAAGATATTACAATGTTACCTACAACAGTAGGTATATAAATTAAATACAGTAGTTTCAGTTATTATACTATCCTGGACCCAAAGTCGATTGCTTCCATACAACTTTGTCATTAAAAAATTGGTCAATTGTACAATAGCCTTGACTCAACAAGTGTTCCTTTACGGCTTTTTTTAAATCTGTGTAACGGCAAATCCAAAAGCTCTTTTGAAGCGATATTATAAAATTGAGCCACACATTTCAATATCTTAAAGTAAATGTTACCCCGGCGCCTCTAGTACTCTCATAGTCAAGTCCTAGAAGAACCCTGCCCTTATCTGTACGTGTGGCGAAATTCGGAACTAACACAATTTACATACAAAAATGTTGATTTTTCATAGACAGTGGCGCCACCACTACATGTTAAGTTTGCCAAGCTTTAAGTGGAATAATTTGGTACCTTATAGTCCTGGAAGCACAGCGGATGGTAGTATTGAGACTCGTGTCGCACGGAGTTTCTCAGGTGCCACTCTTCTCTGTCCTCGTTATAGAACTGCTGGAAGCGGTCTCCGCACAAGGCGCAGTGGTGCTGTGGAGCTCCGGCGGCCGCGCTAGGGCTCTCCTCTGTGTCACTGGGGGGCTCCTCCTCTGCCCCGCCCGTTTCAAACCAGTTCTTTTCTGTACGAAAATAATGTTATACTGGCGCCGGTTATTAGAGGAATAGAAGTAAATCTAGCTGGTTGCCTACTACCATCGCTTAATTCGATATTGTTTTAATATTGTTAATGTTCGTGTTTTAGAATTATAATCCATATTTTAGGGATGTCAAAGAAGCCAGCGGTAATACAATGATATTTTATCTCTATTACAACTTACATAATATTATTATAGTCTTATGACTACCATTAATTACACACTTACAGGCTAACTCAACATGAATGATGAAATAAGTTAAAAGTAGGTCAATAAAAAAAAAATCGCCTTCAAAAACTAAAAAGCAAAAAATAATTGCATATATTTACATATTATTATTTCTACCCACTATGTAGAAGTCGGGCGAGCCTTGCATCAACTTTGCTTATCCTTGTTATACCCGCCCGACTTCAACATAGTGGGAAGAAAGTAAATAGGTTCTCGAAAGGTAGACAGACCTGTACCTAATAACTATCTGGGTTTGTGTCCTTATAAAATTTAAGTTCCTTTGATTTCCCCAGGATTCCATCATCAGACCTAATGACCATGGGACCACCTGGAAAGTATACCCTTTCAAAAAAAAAAAGAATTTTCCAAATCGGTCCAGGCGTCTTCGAGTAATCGGGGAACATCTGTCTTCGAAGATCTTCATCAGATCTTCACCAAATTTATATGGGTCCACCTTTGAAGTATACCCTTTCAAACAAAAAAAGAATTTTCAAAATCGGTCCAGGCGTCTTCGAGTAATCGGGGAACATACATAAAAAATAAAAAATAAAGATTCCGACGAATTGAGAACCTCCTCCTTTTTTTGAAGTCGGTTAAAAAATATTTCAACTATAATTTAGAATGTAATGTTATTTAAATGTGTCAAATTTTTTTTTAAATTTGGTTGTTCGCAAATAAATAAGGAAATGCTTACCCCGCTCTTCAAAGTCCTCGAGTTCCTTATACTGCAGTCAATCGGACAGATCGTAATGCCAGTGCCTGGAATGCGCCCGCCTGGCGGAGTCCCGCTCCCGCCTGTTCTGTCTGAAGTGCCAGGAAATAAGGAATGCTTATTACTTACCGCGCTCTTCCAGGTCTTCTAGTTCTTCATACTGCAGCCAATCGGACAGATCGTAATGCCAGTGCCTGGAATGCGCCCGCCTGGCGGAGTCCCGCTCCCGCCTGTTCTGTCTGAAGTGCCAGGAAATAAGGAATGCTTATTACTAACCGCGCTCTTCCAGGTCTTCTAGTTCTTCATACTGCAGCCAATCGGACAGATCGTAATGCCAGTGCCTGGAATGCGCCCGCCTGGCGGAGTCCCGCTCCCGCCTGTTCTGTCTGAAGTGCCAGGAAATAAGGAATGCTTATTACTTACCGCGCTCTTCCAGGTCTTCTAGTTCTTCATACTGCAGCCAATCGGACAGATCGTAATGCCAGTGCCTGGAATGCGCCCGCCTGGCGGAGTCCCGCTCCCGCCTGTTCTGTCTGAAGTGCCAGGAAATAAGGAATGCTTATTACTAACCGCGCTCTTCCAGGTCTTCTAGTTCTTCATACTGCAGCCAATCGGACAGATCGTAATGCCAGTGCCTGGAATGCGCCCGCCTGGCGGAGTCCCGCTCCCGCCTGTTCTGTCTGAAGTGCCAGGAAATAAGGAATGCTTATTACTTACCGCGCTCTTCCAGGTCTTCTAGTTCTTCATACTGCAGCCAATCGGACAGATCGTAATGCCAGTGCCTGGAATGCGCCCGCCTGGCGGAGTCCCGCTCCCGCCTGTTCTGTCTGAAGTGCCAGTCCAGATGCTGGGAGTATCTGACTGTGTGCTCCGGAGGGAACCGAGCGCCGCAACCGCTGCATTGCATGCCGCCGTATAACTTGGCGACGATGCCCGGCTGTTTACTGTATATACAAATTATTTGTTTTAAATATATTTTTAGATGGATAAAAATTGTATAACGGAACGCAAACGTCACACAACGCTGTCCTTGTCTATGACGCTTGAACCCCCGTTTGACATTTGACGTTCGTGGGGTTTCGCGCGCTTTGGTGAGAGGAGTTTTCAAACTAAGTTGAAGACCAACAAACTTACAACTTTTTTTTTGTAACTGACCCAGTGAAAGCGTCGCTGGTATCAGCTATGAAAAATAAAACAAAAATTAACAGGCATAAAAATAAGTTCCAATTTTGGCCACCGGGTCAGATGAGTTTGTAGGGCTATAGTGAAAAACTGTGTCTTTCAAGATGCTGTGGTAATTTATAGGCATTAGGTCAGCACTTGGCTGCAAACAGACTTGCTTGCAAGTAGTGATGCAGCCTAAGGTGGCCGCTCGCTTGCCTAAAAGATGCCTATTCACTCGTGATTTGCTGACAATTATATGATCAATCAATACCAATTATATTATGAATGTATAATTTTGCAATGTTTAAAATAACAATTTCTTATTTGCAACCTCTCAAATTAACGAATTGAATGGTATTAATTACTTACTTCCTAAATTTGCACATCAGAAATATGTTTATTCTATACTAGCTGATGCCAGCGACTTCGTACGCGTGGTTTAAGTTTTTGTTATTCCCGCGGGAACTCCTTAATTTTCCGGGATAAAAAGTAGCCTATGTCACTCTCCAGGTCCTCAACTATACCCATGCCAAAAATCACGTCAATCCGTTGCGGCGTGATTGAAGGACAAACCAATAAACACAAACACACTTTCGCATTTATAATATTAGTATGATTTAGTTTGCTATCTGTTTCTTGCAAATAAAAAAAAAATTAAATGGATCAGAAGAGCAGTACGATTAATATCTTTAAGGAAATGTTAACCATAAATCATACTTACACTTTCAGTGTGTGCGATTTCAGCAGATCCACCTTATGCACCACACTCCAATCCTCTCTGGGTGTGACCTCACTCGCATCAGTCTTAACCTCTTGTTTGTTATCATTCAACATCGGCACTATACCAGTGGCCACTAGCTTCGCGTATAGATCGTTCACATTAATGTTGTCAATAACGGGCATGCTTGGAAGCGGTTTCTCTTCCGAAGGTGTTTCTAGGCCAGGGATTTTGTCTGGCTTTGCAAATAGAGGCTCAGCCGAACTGTATTCAGAGCTAGATGCAGGCGCCATGCTGGTCGGCATCAGACTTGCTAACATATCCAGACCTGGGAGAACATGAATATATTTTAATGGTATATTGGACTATAATTTTTCGAAGTACCCTTAAAATTTAAATTTGTCCAAGTGAGATATAATTTACTATTTATTATGTAATAACCATATTACTTACATTAGCAATTTTGAAAGTACCGAGTAGATAAAAAATACTGTTTTCTGTAGGTTATAAATTGAATAAAATAAAATTTATTCTCGATATATCAAATGCAATCCCGGGATGATAATGATGCTATTGATAATAATTATTATTAACTTAACTTATGTGGTAATTTATCTACTTGTACAAGACCTAATAGATAGTTGCAAGTCGTGGCAATTACGAAAATTCTTAAAAATATCTAAGTGCACACGGACTTACCCTTCATTTCACGTTCAGGAGTCGGCGGTTTCTGCGGCATTTCTATCGGCGGCACATCGTCAGTTTCCATCGGAGCAATCACATCGTTTGCCTGTAACTCCGGTTCTATCATTGGCACCTCAAGATCCTTTAAAGGAGTCCCGACACTTCCTTCCATTTCAGCAATCTCCACTTGACCAGGCTTAATGCTCTTGGGCAAGGCAGAGAAACGCACAAACAGTTTCTCACCTCCAATCATAATCGGCCTCGGAAGATCCCCATACTCAACTTTGAACGGCTGCTCATTGATCAACACAGTTCGCAACGCATCCACGAAACGAATCGTATAGAATTTTCCATTGACATGGAATTTCTGCACTTTCGCGTCCAAATATACGGGGCAAATATTCGTTGCGTTGACTATAAGGTTAATCTTTCCTGCTACGAGATCAGTCCGTTTCGTTTTACCGATATCTACTTGTGGTAAAGGTCCCTCTAAATGAACTAAACGAGGCTGATTGTCAATTAATACTCCTAAAGGCTGACCGCCGAAGAAACATTCGTACCATCGGCCATTTATGTACAACTCTCTTGTGGGAGCTCCAAACCTGATATCAAATACTTGATCATCTATCTCCACTTGTTTGTAGCCCTCGTTGAACGACAATACTACAGAATCCTTATTATCAAAAGTGACTCGCCGGCAGCCCGGCCAGAATTTGATTTCCCGAGGATCATCCCAATCCAGCATTATAATAGCCGTCTCCCCGTAAAATCTTATTTCTCTAGGTATACCGTCTATTTGGATTGTTTTAACAGGATCCTGGTCGATATATTCCAGGATATTGAAATCGGTGGGTGGTATGTTGTATCCGGGAGTGCCGAGTGTGGGCGGTGACTCTGATCGTTCGTATCGCTTCAGAGGACATTTTCCTTGGCACATACCGAGTGTAGGAGCTGGAAGAAGCGGCATTCTAGTTTCAAATTCAAATTGGGGTCTCGCAAGTCTCTTATCGAATTTTCCTCTGAAGTACGGTGGCATAGGGCCTCTGAATCGTCGTGGGCCGAATTCCTCCATCCTCGGCCGATTTCCTCTCCACATCGGGAACGGTCCCATAAACATCGGAGGCATCATCGGCGGTCCGGGTGGACCAGGGAATGGAACTTGTGGCGCCATCTCCATATTTTCCATGTAAGGATTCATCCTCATGTCCGAGTCTTGGAAGTGGTTTTGACTATTCTCAGGCACAGGCCCCACAAACGGCGCTGGAGTTATTCTCTCATCGATATCACCAAAATTATTCCTCTCCGAGGGCGAAGACTTCGGTGACGGTATCTTGTTGTCATCGTGAAGATGCGCTTTGAGTTTTCTTTTGGATATTTCTAGAGATTCCCTCTGTTTCGCCTCTTTCAGCTTCAGTTTCTCGTTCAGTTGCAAGACTTGGTACATCAACGTGTTGTACTGATTTTTGTCCAGTTTTCCGTCGGTGAGCTGTTCCTTGGCCTGATTCATGATTATAGATATGGTTTTCTTATGATCTTCTGCATCGAAATCTTCAGCGTTTTCTGTTCTTACGTCTTGTTCTTCTACACTGAGCGTACGACGACGCTCCTTTTCTACACCTAGGAAATTACAAAATAAAATAGATAAAATTACACCCACCATCTTGAATCTTAACAAAAAGCTATCAAAAGCTGAATATACGTACTTGGAGATTTGCTGAACAATAAAGGTCGCCCGAGTCCATCTTTTACTTTGGTCGCCTCTGCTAGTTTTGCTCTCACTAGATCTAGCTTGGAGGGTTTAGGTATAACTTGGAGGGGAGTTAGGGTTTTCTTTGATATTTCTTCCTTCTCTTTAACCTCATTCCAGTCTTTCCTTGGAGATCTAACTGGAGAGGCGGTTATATCCTCATTCGTATCATCTTCAATTTTATCAATTTTAGCTTTAGCTACATTGTTTTCAGTGATGGAGGGTGGCGGGGGAGGATTCACTTCTTCTACTTGAGGCAGCTTGCGAAGATCCACGTCTTCGTTGCCAAAGAGACTAAAATCAAAGGAATATGTATATTTTATAGCCGAATTACGAGAATTATCTGAAAAATGTATAATATCCCATATCAACTCATCAATAATCTCAGACCGAGTTTAGACCATGACTTTGGTCAGCATAATATGGATAGAAATGTTTATTTAATGAAGGAAAATTATTAACTTATGACATGTCAGGACTCTACCAACGGTTCGGAAAACAGTTCTACTGAGAAGAACTGGCAGAAATAGTTCTACTGAGACGAACCGGCAAGAATCTCACCAAACTGATAAACGATGACAATTGATCACGATACGAGTCAAGACGTTAACTCCATCAACAGTCTGGTGTAAATTGACTGCAAAATTCCGTCAGGTCGGAATGCAAAGTAAATTTTGTTTCCTATGTATTACCTAGTCCAAATACTTATATACCTTGATAGTTTCACATAGTTTTGGATAGAATTAGGCGTTTCTTTGAAGAATCTCATGATGATCAAGGAACAAGAAGCTTAATCCGCTAGCACAGACTCACACACAACTTTTTGTCTGTTTTAGCGGATGATGGCGAATTTTCTTGTTCGAGGTCTTTCTATTAACATTAGGATTGTGTACTTAATTTCTAGTTTCATAATTATAATATGAGGAAGAAACTTACATATCGAATTTTTCAAGCTTATTTTTCTTAACTTTCCCTTCGAGGGACTCCGTCGAAGGTCGCTTGAGTGCAACCGGCGCAGGTGTCTCTGTAATAACGGGCAAGACCCGAAGATCGACATCTTTTGTTTCCGCGACTATCTCTGGTGGATCTGAAAACACGACTCTATTTATTGTAGTCTAAAGTCTAAGTTTAAACACTGCACACCTTTTACCTGATCCTTTTGTACTCCAACACAAAACAGCAGTGTTTTATTCAACAGTGAGTTTTAAATCACTTTCTTTAGGTTCAATTTTAAATTGTTGATTTTGTATTTCCACTGGATCTCGAAGTTTATTGTTATTGTAGTAGGTATTTAGTCTTAAATTCTACGGTACTAGTTATTTATTTTACACATCTCTTGAAGTATCCAGTGAGCTGATTAAGGTCCGTAAAGACTCAAAAAGAAGGTCTTGTGCTTCTTATTCATTTTACCCAACTCACCTGTTAAAAATCTTAAGTTAAATCCAGCTTAAAACTAGTTTAAGATTGCGCTCAGCGGAGCGGAGACCAATCTTAAATCCATGATTAATCTATAGTTTTAAATAAATTTTAGCAAGGAAGGGCGATGTGGTACCTAGTTACAACAGGATCAAACTGTAATAGTGTGCAGAATTTTGGTGGTAATAAGATTACGGACTTTGACGAAGTCCTCCTCACGAAAGTTCCCCTGCTGAGGATGTACAAAGATTAAAGATCAGACACTTTCAACACGTCGTCAAAGCAACTCAAAACTAGTGGAGATGGACATGGATTACCAATCCATTCGTGTTGCGCCAAATCAAAATATGTAGTATTTTAAGGGCCAAAATCTCACCATAAAGAGACCTACGCGTTAGTTGCAACTTATTGCGTGAAAAATATTAAGAAATAGCTGTTTACAAATATGCAAACAGAAAATCCTTAATTCAATGGTTTTTGTTCAGGCGATACCGTTTTTCTGTTTATTTTTGTGAGGGGGAATGTTATTCCAGCATTCTGTCATGACGTAATCAGCTATACTCTGACGTTTGTGCGTGTTGCAGGACTTAGGACCTTTATAGTGCACATATTCCTGTGTTTTTTTATCACGCCAAAAAACCCCAGTTAAATAAAGATGTCCGTTGAGGTGGTGATAGAAAATACTCTAATTTGATTTGATACAAATGTGTTACCTACCATAACTTTAGTTACGACGCTGATTAGTTAAATCTAGATTTTAAAAAATATGATGCAATAAATTTTTTGTAATTTGCACTATTTAAAATCTGGCATGCCAGTAAGGTGGAAGTCGTGCGGGACTTCAAGAGATCAGATTTTCAGCAGAATTTGTAGCTACTTTTACAAAATCGATACTGAAATCAGTGAAAGCTTAGTACCTAGAATCTAGATGGTTACACACAGAAATTAGAAAGCTAGGAATTTTCTTCGAGACAAAGAAGGCTTGGTCCTGAAGTTGTTATCGCAATCTAGTGACGTCACAGGAAATAAAACAATGGGAATAAGAAACTCATTTCACGGAATTAAAGCTTAAGAGTACCATCCTAAAAGGTTGATTTCAAGCAACTAATAAAAAGAAAATGCTTACCTTGAAGATATCAAAATCTATTTAAAATTATGTAAGTTTTCGTTGCCATAAGGCCCAGAGAAGTGAATCCTTGTAGTTAATCATATTTTATGATCAATGGAGTAAGGTGGTGGCTGTTGATTCAAGGAAAATGACTTCTCCGCCAAGTCTCTAATATCTGCCCCCTTGAGTTTGGACACTGAATGCACTGCAGTTCAGGATAATTCTCACCATCATTACATTAAATGAACAGATCTTTGAAAGCCTTTGTTTCACGTTACTAAGTATATCGAAAGTTGAATTTCTTAATTAGTTTTGCACAAAAAGACAATTCTTATACAATGGAATGTTAATACGTGAAATGAGTTTCATTAAAGACTGTAAGTCCCCAATATATCTATTTAACATAGACGTAGTAGCTCCAATGTCTAATGCTGAGATATAAAGAGCGTACTTTGACTTGGCTCAGACTTAGGAGTTAACACGAGATGGACTTGTGCGAGTAACATAAATCTGTCTCGTTTTAACCACGTCGTAAGTCTAAGCAAAGTCAAAGTTCGCTCTATAGATTTCACATTAAGACTAAAGGGCAACTGAATCTTTCCTGTGGTCAAACACATAAGCTGTAGTAGTATAGAAGAAAAATGTATATGCTATGCAACGTCTCTTCAAAAAAAATAATATTCCCTTGTCTAGCTGAATGCCTGTAAGGCCAGTTGAAATCAAGAGCAAAAACACCTTTTTGGTCTATTATGTAAAATCTGGTGTATTCTCAGGCACCTCACCTCGTACATGGCTTAACCCGTAATGAAGTGAATGAGAAGTACTTGCATTTTGGAGCTAAGTTCCTGAGTTTACTGAATCAGAATATAAGATATTATGGTCAATTAATATTAATCATATCCAAGCAGCGACTGGGAGTGGCTGGCAGCAAGCGGCACAATACCGTGTCTTGTGGAGATCCACGCAGGAGTTCTTCGTCCAGCAGTGGGCGTCTATCGGTTGAGACAACGATGATGTAGTGACGTCAGGAAGCTGTTTCAGTAATTGATTACAAGGGTGGATCCGATTGTCTTCTTTTGCAGGACATAGGCGGTTTCTCTATAGCAGAATCTTTGGAATCCTTCGTCGTGCCGTTTTGCAGTTTTTTGTCAGGTAATCCACTTAATTTAGCTGCATGGTATCAAAAATATTTCATACCAATAAATATTTAAAAGCTTAAAAACGATGGTAACTTATAATATTGTAACCCAGAGTCTGTTAAATATTCTGATAAATTATGTGATCTGTTGAAATTCTTTTTAAACATTTTTAAAATAAGTTATCAAATTAATTTGTTTTAAAATAATTTGATAAACAAGTAAATGGTTTCATCAGCTCACTGGATATTCTGAAATGTGTATGAAACTAACTTTACATGGGGCCTTAAAAGTCCTTTTTTGCAGCAACTTTTATTCTTAGATATTGACGTATTGATACAAACTTTTCGACTTATGTAGAAGTTTTCTGTTACTCTAAAATTCTAAATATGATTTTCAAATCTTGTATAACTGAATAAAATGTTTTTTTTTTTTACTTTAGAGGTATAGGGTACTGAGTCCTAAGCGTGTCAATATGAATACTCCAACAGTTCGTAAATATTTTATTTCCACACAAGTGTTTTAGCGTCTTACATCCTAATATCACAGATAGACTAGATTGGTCTGCGTTAGTCTAACCTCGCATTCTAAAGAGAGATATCTTACTTGTCGACTCTTCGGCGGGCTTGGGGGGCTCCGTTTTCTCTGGCACTTTTTCCACTTTCTCCGGGCTCTCCGATTTCTCCTTATTCCGCCGCATGTAACGCTCCTTATTGTAATTCTTCAACTCCTTGAAAGCGACGACTTCCGGCTCCGTTGGTTTCTCATCGATCTCCATACGCTCTTTCGCTTTTATCTTTTTCTCCTTCTCTTTCACCTTTCGTTTTTCCGGTGAAGAGCTCGAAGAGCTGTCTTTGGTGTCTTTCTTTTTCTTTCTGTCACGAGAGAGATCTTTTTTTCTCTTCACCGGGGGGTCTTCTTTTTCCCGTTGTATTTTTGGGATTGGTGGTAGTTTGTTGATCCGTTTCAGGTCGGGTAACCGGTCGATGTAGACGTCGACGGGTGTTTTTTCATCGTCGTGTTTGTCTTTCTCTTTGTTTTTGTCGCGCTCGTGCCTGCGCTCCTCTCTCTTTCTGTTGCGCGCGCGGTCGACGCGCGGGTCGCGGGCGGAGTCGGGGCGGACGTCGATGGTGATGACGTTTTTCCGCTTGGTGACGCGTTCGAGTGGCTTAATGTCGAAGACGTTGGGCGCAATAGGGGGTGCGGCGGGGGCAGGCGCGGGGTGCGGCGCGGCCGCGGGGTGGGGGCGGCGTGCGAGGCGGGGGTCGCGGCGCGCGGCGGCCAGCACGCCAGACACGGGCGCGATGCGACTCGAGCTAGACTTGTTGACCGGCTGCGGACAAAACGACAACGCTGTTACACTGGCCCCGTACGCATAATCCGTCAAACTTCTCTGACCCGGTGGCCAAAACTGGAACTAATTTTTATACCTGTTAATTTTTTTTTCATATCTACTAGCGACGCTGTCACCGGGTCAGATAAGTTTGTGGACTATACAGTTCGTGTAACGAAAGAAATCCCCTACAGTCGCATATTTATGCAATTAATGTATGTAAAAATGAATTAGTACGACTAATTGCTGCGAGACTTCTTTCGTGACACGGGCTATAAGATGAGACCAAACACATGGTAGTCTACCGGGTAAACGGTTTACATAATTACGGTTGACATGGTAGGGAGGTGACACACTTTACAAAAAAAGTATTACAATAGCTCAACGTCAGGTCTTATATATAACGTGGATTACTTGATTAGAGAATTTACCATTCCCTTAAACAATGACTTCAATACACACAGACATTTGTTGTTATACAGACAGACCACTTTGTTGTAGTTTATCTCTTAAAATTGATTCAAATAATCGAAACATTATTATATTATAAATTCACAGAATCTCATAAAATAAAGAGAAAGTCCTGACTCACGCCCTGAGTGACACATCTACGCGCAGTTACGCCAGTTTAGGTGTTTTTATCGTCAATAGATCATCACTGTGTAAACTATAATGGCGCTTATAGATGGCGCTAATTGTATGCACATTACAACATAGATATTCGACTGAAAACTTATAAGTCACTAGCCTGTATCGCGATATCGAAGTTTTCTGAAAATAGCGCTATATATGTTTACATATTATGTCACCGTAAAATTGCAAAAACCGTTAGATTGTAATCTAACTAGCGATATTGTAAACTGCCGACAGATTACAATTTAACGCATTATTGTTCGGTAGATTGTAATCTGTTAGGTATATTAACCCGATAAAATCTAAGTGCCTGAGTGCACTACCTGATTATTTATATCAAACCCTAACCTAACCTACAATAATGAGACAAGAAAACGTAAATTCAAAAATTGACACTTTCAAAATTGACCGGTTCACAATCTGTCGACAGTTTACAATATCGCTAGATAGATTACAATCTAACGGTTTTTGCAATTTTACGGTGACACATATATTTAAAAAAAATCGGTTCAGTTTTGGAGGAGGAACCGGGAGAATTCGAGTGTTTTCACCAAGCTCCAGTTGGTGGGTTGGTTGGAGTGGTCTAAGCTGCAGTTTTCCCTATCGGATATTATGAGAGCAGCGCGACGGCAAAATTATTGTTAAATAATAATTTTTTCAACGCCATGCAGATGCCATTTTTGGTCTTAAGAGCGAAAAAAACGTCGACGCGGAAAAGGCGTTTTGCCGCCTGTTCACTCTAAATACCGTATACATAAAGCTTTTCCGACCGGCTTACTAATATACTGTATACTGGCCCAAATAGTGACGTCCAAAGAAAGAATTTTGATTCCTCGTTCCTAGACCTATCAGAATATAATACCCCTATGTATGTTCAGCGATTTTTGATAGTTTGACACCTCCTCCCTCCCTTCCTTCCCTCAATACCTCCCTTTGTCGTGCAAAGTGCACAGGGCTAGGGTATGAGCATTGACGTATTACCACTGGCTCATTATTGTTACTGAAACTCTTTGTTGTTGTTTGGTGACCCTTAGTCGGCAAACGTATTAACTAATAAATGCAACATACCCCACTCAGCGTGGATTTAGATTATTAAAGTAAGTCTTAATCAACCCTCCAGTTCTTACAACTATATCCATGCAAAAACTCACGCCCGATCCGTTGCGGCTTGATTGAAGGACAAACCAACAAACAAAATATCCACTTTTGCATTTATAATAATACTAGATGTTAGCTGCGACTTCGCACGCCATTTAATTTTATGAAATTTCCGTGGGTACTCTTTGAATTTCAGGTATAAAAAGTTGCCCATATAACAAGTCAAGAGTGAATAGGCATCTTTTAGGAAGCAAGTTCCACCAAGCGCTAGTCTATAAATAAATAAAAATAGCTCCAAGGGACCGTAGATCTAAGAATTTGATATTAATTTTAACTTTATACTTCAACGCGATCCCGAAAAAAAAGGTGGTTGACAGACGGACAATGAAGTGATACTAAAAGATTCCTTTTTTCGTAGAGGTTGCGAACCCCGTTATATATAACATTTTAGTCATGAAACTGATGCGCATGCCCGACGACTTGTGGGCAACAACACATTGGGTGCCACAAAACTCAAAAAAAACGTCGAGGAAAGCCGAGGCGCCGCTAGCGCGACGAACTCGATGCCTTTATAGAGGACTGGCCCCAAACATCTATGGACCGAGATAAATGGAAGGAGGAAAGGGAGGCCTTTTCCCAACATTGGGCGCTTCTTCATTGCACGGCCCGGCCCCGACACCGACATTAGTGGACGCATAATTGTATGAAATTGTATGGCACGCTGTCTCACTGGGCATGTCGTCGGCAGCAAGTCTCGGTAGTCTCCCACTGGTGTCGGGCCGGCATCGTAATGCAAGTGTTGTGTACGCATACAAACTTCCATGTGGGCGTGAGAATGGCGTGATATTTGAACCCGTCCCGCGCCCCTGTGGCTCTAGTACATAATTCAATTGCATTTTTCGATCAAGTTCATTAGTAAATAATCTGTCTTTACTCATACGGAATAATTGAAAGACGTATCCGGGTCATCGGTTAGTTTTTCATATAAATTGTATTTTGTAACACAGTTACTTTTATAATTGGATGCACCCAAAACCGTTTACTGATAGTTTTTTTTTAGTGTCTCAAATATAATAAATAACTACAAGAAATATAATTTGTTATACACCGCCAACGCTCTTGCTCACGACCACAACTACTGTAAAATAAAACATATGGCGGCCGTGTCGGTTCGCAGCGTGTCGGTGTCGGTCAATGAAGAATGTAGGTGTCGGTGTCGTGTCGTTGAGTACTGTCGGTGTCGGTGTCGGTGCCGGGCCGGGCCGTCCAATGAAGAAGCGCCCATTGGGACACTACAGGCTGCCCATAATAATAAAATACAAACTCACCGGTCCGAGTCGCTGTTTGACGGAGAGCGTGGGCTGCGGGTCGGGCTGGGCGGGCGCTAGCACGGGGCTGACCATTGCGACCGGCATGCTGGGCAGCGCGGACACAGTCGCCACTGGTGCGGTGACCACCAATGGAGGCGCCGCCGGCTTCTGCCAATACAGACTTGTTCTACAACTCTATCTGTGATAATATATTAGCTGATTGAGGTTTTTCGGTTTCCGCGGGAACTCTTTAGTAGCCTATGTGTTATTCCAGGCTATAATTTATTATACTATATGTGCCAAATACCATCCAGATACGTTCTGTCGTGATTGAGTAACAAACATCCATCCATCCGAGCTTTGTTTATAATTTATAATAGACTAGCTGATGCCCGCGACTTCCTCCGCGTGAATTCAGTTTTTTTTATTCCCTTCTTCCTCATTTTCTTGGGATAAAAAGCAGCCTATATCCTTCCCCGGGATGCAACCTATCACAATACCAAAATTTCATCAAAATCTGTTGAAAAGATGGGCTGTTAAAGCGTAGCAGATACACAAACTTTCGCATTTATAATATTAGTAAATATGTATTAAGCCAGAAAGACAAAAGATTACGGAGCAGACTGCAACGCATACCTTGCTAGTGGTCTTCTCAGCGAGCTGCAGCTGACGCCTCGTTTGCTCCAGCTCCATCTCTACCTTCTTCCGCTGCAGCATCAGCAGCTCCTGCTCTTTCTTGGCGAGGATGCTGCGCATGCGCTCCTCTTCCTCCGTCAGAGCCACCACGCTGCTGGTCGGGCTCGGAGTTGGCTGAGAGGGGAAACTCTATTAGTTTCTTGATCACGGGACTAAGAAACTACATGGGACATAAGTTTTTATGGATTCCCTATATGACTACAGGTATTGAGGGATACAATCTTGAAAAGTCATTACCGGCAAAGTGGACGGAAAGAGACCTCGGGGACGTAGCCCGATGCGTTGGTGAAAGGGGTCACGACCCTCAGTAATGGGAAATACGACGCAAGGTGGAGATAGTGCGACTATCGTGTTAGGTATATTGTTAAATCATTCGACTAATTTACTAGAGGAACTACATAGATATCAGCGGTGTGTAAGTCGCAGAGGCATAAAAGCACTGCTAACACAACTTGATATACAAGCTCAGTGCGTACAGAACCTTTGTACGCGAGTCTAACTCGCACTTGACCAGTTTTTTATCATTATCTGCCAGTAATTAGGTTGCTAGCTGTCTGCCTAGCTAAAGACCCTGTGCATCCATCTGAATAAGAGTTTAGGACGCTCATTGTTTTAATAGTTAATTAAGACTTTTTATATAGATTCAGCCTTAATATTATAGTTACTACCAGACAAAATTTTTATCATCTTGAAATTGATAACATTTGATCCTCATGACAAAAATAATTATCAATTTGGAATTTACGCAACTTATTTATAGCTGTTGCGCTTACTCATACCTTGAACCTTGTACTATAGACATTTATATATCATTTTATCCTTGTATGGTGTTATTTACTTGCAAACAGTCCTAAAGGCCAGATTTACATTTTTTATTTCCTATAACCTGTTTTTCATATGAATTTTGATATGCCTGTGTAAACTCAAATGTTTTTATTCAACGATTCAATACACTTTTTAACACGTGTTTTTGAATTGTTGATGAATCTACCACGAAATGCAGATAATTATCTGAAATATTTGCAGCCTGAGTAATAAAGATGATAGTTTTAGAAAAGTTACAACAGATATTTAATTGGAATAATGATGCAAAACCTTGACTGCATATTATCAGCCAATCCAATAGTGATAATTGCACAAATAGTAATTTAGGTAGTTAAATCTAGCAAGCAATTAATAAATTGGGGAAAACAGTCTACATGAGCAATAGCCTAGATATATATATAGCCTATATACATATATAAATACTTATACATCAAAACATAATCAACTGAAAAAAAACACCTTTTTCAGAAAATTTGGATTTACATGGATGTTAGACTGCTGCGGTTGAACCTGGATCGGCCACGCCGGATCTATGAGGTTCACTTTAACGTCCAGTTGATACAACTTTGTTGACGGGAACACATCATGCCATGTTTCCCGCAGCTTGAACATTTGCGAACGTATTTTCTCGTCCACCTGGGAAAACAGAGTTTATTATACTAAAGATATCATAATAATAATTATGTATAGAAAAACCATTTGCATATTCCAATAAAGAAGGCCAGAGGCAATAATGTAAATAATAGTTATGTATGTATCAAACTTCTTTCAAATTTTACAAAATTTTTGAAGAAAATTAATCAAAAATGTAAACTACTACTAAAAAGTAATAAGAGTAGAGAAATCTCAAAGTTTAAGTACATTTTAAATATAAAAGCGGTCTTCTTAGTTGAAACACAATGTATAATAAATGTATATTCACCTGTTTGAACGTCTTTGTGAACATGTTAACGATGCTTTGAGAGAACTTCTGCGTATAGGCACCTCCGACATTCTTGATAATGGAATCAACTAAATACAGTACTGGCAGCTTGATGTCTGGAGGAACCTGTGAGGAAACATAACGTCTAGTCCTGAGCCAAGATGCCAACTGAGCGAGTGCCTCAGGCCATTTCCCATAAAAAAAATCTTGAGTTTTTCGTGTACTTAAAACCTCTTCTGTTAATACTGTTATGGTGCAGGAAATAATACAAACATGATTGTGGCAACCCTTTAATTTAATTGACGCACGAAAATAAATAAGAAGTCAGTTTGATAAATGCTTTATTATACAACATTTTGGTACACATCTGATCATCAGTGAAGGTATGCGTTTCATTTACTGCCTACAAACAAAGGTTTATTAGTTTTCTTTTCTTGTTTAGATTACAAAACAGGTATCTCCTATTTATAAGAATTAAATTGAAATGTCACAAGAGTAACCATAATTTAACAGAACATTAACAAATTACAATCTGGAATCCTGAGAGGCTTAATGTATTCTTTAAAATTTTAATGGTAGTTTAATAAGGTTTTTGTGACTCACAAATAATGACCTTGTTTATTAACAAAATCATTAAATATGGCAGATTAGTAACATAATTGATACCTACAAAATCATCACAAATGAGAAAGTGTTTGTCTGCAGTTACTTTTTAACCAACATAACTATTTTCAATAAACTTTGTTTTTGGTACAGAGATAGCTTAAATTCCAGTCAGATATCTGTGTGTCAGCTTGGTATGTTATAACTGCCCATCTTTTTAAGCAATTTTGATGAAATTTGGTTGAAATAGGTTGCATCCCAGGGAAGGACATATGCTACTTTTTTTCCCAGAAAATTATGAAATAGCTTTATGAAAAGGATGGCAATATTAGACCTATCATTTTAGGTTAGAGACTGTGTACAACAGAACTTGCCATGGATTGGTTTGATTTGGTAATCATTATGGATCAAGATACCAATAGATAAACGGACAGATTCCAAATTTATCTTTCAATATTTCTTGTGATATTAAAATCCTAATAAATTACTCAATGTGGTCAATTCTGTATAACACAATCTCAAACCTAAACAAAAATGACAGCTTTAAATCTAGTTCTGTCCTTTTCTGCAGGGAGTATTGTGAAAGGGTTAGTAATATTTTTAATGCTGTCATTTTAATTTAGTTTAGTGATTGTGCATTACAGAATCAGCCTTAATAAACCTAAACAAAAATGACAGCTTTAAATCTAGTTCTGTCCTTTTCTGCAGGGAGTATTGTGAAAGGGTTAGTAATATTTTTAATGCTGTCATTTTAATTTAGTTTAGTGATTGTGCATTACAGAATCAGCCTTAATACCATGTAGCTTTTTGTAAAAAGGGCAAAGTCCTTGATGTAGTAAACTTGAATTGTTTGCACTCTAGTGGATTAGTTACATTTCTGTGACCTTTTACCTACTTTTTTCAAATAGTAGGATGAAACAAATTTCGTAACCTTGCATTTTGTTTGGAGATACAAGCTTGCAATTGGAACAACAAGAACTAAATAATATCCCAGCACAAAATAATTTAAAACAATTTAAGCTAATAAATGCAGTACCCAGCAATGACCTCATTTGTAATAATATAAAATAACTTTAACGGAAATACACTGTGACAACAAAAATTTACTTAAAGATTCACCAAGACTTAAGAATTTTTCACTATTGTTGGTATTTTCAGATCATTATTCATTTTACTGGCTAGCATTACACTAAAAAATTGCCAGCATACCAGTTTAAGAAGGCAATTCAATATGGATTAACAAAAACTTGCTGCTTTAGCCCTATAATCTTGTAGTCATCTCAAGACATGCTAAATGTTTGAAAAATCAATTTAGGTATTTCTCTAATCAAAAAGTAACAAAGGAACATTGGCAGTTATCTAATCTACTGAACAGATTGTAATCTTTGTAAATCAAGAGGGCCAAGAGTAGGAGATACCTGTTTGGTGCCAACTGGTTACAAATATCTTGGTTATCAACACTGAGAACACAAAACGCGCCAAGCGGCCAAGTGCGTCACCCAGCGCTTTCCCTTGCTCACGTCAAAGCGTATTCCAACGCCGTTCGCCAAATTTAAAAATGCAAATTCACCTTCTCCAAATGCTTCTCCACAGTTTCAACGATAACTCCAGCGTGCTCGATGTTCTCTTCTGCGAGAATTGTTAGCATATTTATCAGAGGCTTGCTGTTCACGGTCAGGTCGGCCAGACTCGACGCGTATTCTTCCGCTATTTCCTTCGCCATGGTGTTCACCTACTCCCGATGCAGTGAATACCATTCCCAGGACTATCTTCGAACGCACATCGCTGCAATTAAAATAAATTCCCCGTTACGTGGCTCCCCTTTTCAACATGGCGTAATTTTCCGAAGCGATAGCGAGAAAACTTACGTTATCGCCGATAACAACGCTGTGGCACTGTGTATTACACAATCTGGTGATTTCTCCTCACGTACAGAACCAAATGCACATATTTTACGTACTTTAAGATCACGTACGTATGTTTAATTTAAATTTTAGATGTAATTGATAAAAATCTTGTCTGAATGCATGAAGATATTTCACAAAACTAAGATGGCGGCTTTGGAGTATAGACAACGTATTTCCGCTTTTTATATATAATTTATTTTATAATTTAAAACCATAGAATAATTAAACCTCTAGAATCAATGCCAGCGTGTAATCGAAAGGGATAGGTTATAATAGGTAAATCGCTGCAAAGCACCAAGCACAAGTGCTTTAAGAACAAAACAAACTAACTAAACCCGTGACACGCAGAAAGGGATAGAAAAAAACATATTTTTTTCTCATTCTATCTTGTGTAACATCCGAACACTACATCTATATCATGTGGGAGTGAAAAGGAGATATGGCTTGGTCTACATCTCTCTGTCTACGTTTAAAACTCATTCAAATTTTTAGCTTTGGATTCCCGCAATTTAAAACCGAGCACTTGTATATTATAAAAAAATAGTTAATTTGAACATACATAATTGGCAATTTGACAGTTTTCGGAAAAATACTTAAAAATGTACGTAGGTTCATTTTATACCTAGAATAAAATACATTTTTAATACATTAATTTTAAATTCGCGCGAAAACAGCTGGTCACGTGACATTTGCTAGCTGTGCCGTCATAGCTCAAAATAAAACAAAGCAAACTACGACGCTCCAAGTTTTATTTAATTTTTAGTGGAAAGTTTACAGCTTTTTTAATGCAATTGTGGAAATTACAAGCTACAAGACGTGTGTAGAAATACAATAAATAATAAGTAATTAATATCCAGATAAATTGTTATACACATTCCTATATACTATAATATTACCTATGTCATAATTTAAACGTCGAAAGCAGTGGTTACAGTTAATCTGCCGAGACCCGGAATTTAAATCGGATAAATCTCTGCGGTATTACTTTGTGAAGACCACTTTGATGTTAGTGTTATGAAGAAATCAACTTAAAACTCTGATCTAGCAAAAATGAATTAAACCTAACCTGACATTTTCTTCATAAAACATGACATAGAATTAAAATAAACTATATTTCTGTCACTTTACAGCAGCACTTTCTTAGGTCTTAACCACGAGACCTAAGTACCTGCTATTACTTTGTTTATTTCGGTACTTACATGGAAGTTTTAATACATTACGAAACTCGGCAGTGCAAAAGTTTACATGCAAATAAATTTGCAACCATAAATGAATCGACTTTAGGCAGATTTGTACTATCAGCTGTAAAGCATAACCCCATTTCATTTAACCTCTCACAATCACAAATCGAAATATATTATGTACTGCTAATTTTCTCAACAATACGCAAACGTTAGTACACACGACGTTTTTTTTTTGAAATGTGACATCACACGGGGACGGGGCTCTATCATGACCGCCCGCGTTTCGCTTCTTGTAATCCACAGATAAAAATTCTCAAATTTGTTTTGCAAAAATAATATTTACAATTTATTTTAATGCAAAATACATATTGTATAATTATTGTTAACCCACAAGCTACCAAATCTAACATATTTCATATTTTATAGTTACAGCTGTCAAGTAGCCAATTGCATTTCTTCTCAGTCGTGCACTCTTGACAGAGTGGTCGTGGCTGCTGGGACGATACTGGTACGCTCGTCATCACAGTTTTCTGGGTCACACTTTTTATTAGGTCCGTCCATAGAGTAGGTGAACGTTCTCTGGCTCGCTTTCCTTCCACGTGACCCTGTACCACCAGGCGCTCAATTGGCCCTTCATTTCTGGAGATGTGGCCAAA
Organism: Erebia aethiops; assembly: GCA_923060345.2. Taxonomy (NCBI): domain Eukaryota; kingdom Metazoa; phylum Arthropoda; class Insecta; order Lepidoptera; family Nymphalidae; genus Erebia; species Erebia aethiops. Next base: position 13,136,202 of record OV281081.1, on the reverse strand, counting down.
AACTTTAGAATTCCCAATTGCACAGTCGAAGATAGCCTTTCTTTTATCTTAAGTTCTTTTAGGATTGAGTTGTTTGTTCGAAAGGCTGTCCAGGGTATCTTTAAAAGGCGCCTCCAGCACCACATCTCCAAGGCATCAATTTTACGTCAGTCTTGTAGTCTAAGCGACCATGTTTCAGCTCCGTAGAGAAAGATTGGGAAAACCAGACACCTCATAAGCCGAACCTTGGTGGTTTTGGTGATCTTTCTGTTCTTCAAAATCTTATTGAGCTTCTCTACCGCAAATCTAGTTATGGCACATTGCCGACGGATTTCTAGTATAACCAAACATATTTCCAGACATAATTACATAATACGTAATTTTCTTAGTTAAGTAGGTATATATTAGATTTACAATTCTTAGATTCTTACAATAATTGTAAGATTTTTTTTTACAATACTTTATTACAATTTTTACCTTATTTTTATCTGATTGTTACAGATAAAAACAGGTTATATTTGTAAAGAGTGGAATGTACAAAGTATCGAAATAATAAATTGGCAGTCATAGCGACTGCTTCTAGAGTGATTTCTAATTATAAAATAAATAAATCATATTAATAATAATAAAAATATTTAAAATACAATCCTTTTAAGGTTTATATTTAAAAAATTTAATGCCTTAGTTTTAACTAAGGCACTAAAGTTTAATTATGAATGTACTATATTTATATTTAAGACCTTTTGTCTTCGTAACAAAGCGAATGTTGGTGTTCGCGAGCATGTCGCTGTTCGCGAGCATGTCGGTCACACGAGCATATCGGTCACGCGAATCCACATTTTTACCTCCTACCAAAAAGTGCTCAACGCAGCTAAAGAAGCAACTTCAGCAACTTCAACAAATAAATACTTATTTAATAAGAAAAAAACGCATTAAGACTATCGCTATCGCATACTGTATACGCTGACGCCCTGTCTATATCTCTTTCTTTGTCTACGGGTGCAACATAAGCTACTTGTCTCTGGCCCAAGCTGTCGTAACGGTGTCGTAACGTAAGCCCATGGATTTTTAGTCTATCTACTCGCTTTTAATCTGTAATTTTTTTACTGTCAAGTTGACAGCGACCAAAGACAATTTGACAGTTGACAGTGACTTTGATATTTGACATTTTGTGTTGACGTGAATTTGTGTTTGACCGAAAAGTAATTTCAAATTTGTATACCAAAGTAAATAAATTTTAATTCCCCGCTGATAAAAAGCTAATCAAACACAATGACGCATGTGAGTACTGGAGAACTACTTAACTTTCAAGATTATTCGCCAGAGCACAACGAAAGGAGTGCTCGAATCGATGTAGAGGCCGTCCATACAAATCAATACAATACAATGTCCACATCGAACTATAATTACGAGGAACCTAAGCCAGTTGAGGAGCAGGAGACTCTGCCTTCACCAAGTAAGTAAATTAGGTTTTGATAACAGGTAATAGTGCTGTATGCGAGTTCAGTAAATAGTGTTATTATCGAACCTTTGAGTCATACAAAACATTATCGCTTTGAACTTTATCAAATACATTTTTGAGTTCAAAATATTAGATATTCAATGTGTGATATCAGTATCACATAGTGCCTAAACATGTTAAAATTGTTAACGTTTTGTTATCAATGTGAAAACTTTGCACTCAACATCACTCTTAAAAACCTCAACCTCAATCATGAAGGGTCCATACAACATGATTCCCATCAGCTTCCTTTAAGAAAATGCCATCCATACCAACCTACTACCTTTCTTTTTCTATTATTTCTTTAGGTATTTCAAATCCTTAAAATACAAGTTAAAAGTACTACACATGAACATACAATAGTACTTACTAAAAATCATTCTCCACTAACTAAAAACAATATAAAAATTATTTCCAAAAAACCGACTTCCAAAGCCACTGTAAAGTAAAAAATAATTTTGATTTCTACACACTATGTTGAAATCGGGCGAGTATAACAAAGATAGGCATAGTTGACGCATCAGGCTCGCCGCAGTCGGTTTTTTGGAAATAATTTTTATTTTTAACTTTTTAGTGTACTCTAAATCCCCACGGCTTAGAAGTTCTGTACCCTGCAGCATCAGGGTTAAAGGAGTTAGAACTTGGGTTTAAGTATGAAGTCGTTGCTTGACACCTACAATATGAATTCATCATAAAAAAATCCTAAATCACTATTTTTAAGGAGTTCTGTATCCTACAGCATCAGGGTTGAGGAGTTGTATTGTATACATGTGACTTGATACCTACTATATGAATTCACCATCAAAATTTCCTAACTCCCTAGTTTTGAGGATTTCTTGTAGTACGGTACACCTACAGCATCAGGATTGAGGATTTGGAGTCAGAACTTTTTATGGGACCACCTCGCGAGCTTCCTCTAACCAGTGAAAAAAAAAATTTTTCAAATCAGTTTAGAAACCACGGAGATATTATGCACAGACATAAATTAAAAAAAAAAAAGATACGCGCCGAATTGAGAACCTCCTCCTTCTTTTGAACAAATTCATTTGTAACTACAAATGAATTTGTTCAAAAGAAGCCAGTTGTGGTTGGTTATTATAGAAAAAAATAATTTCCACTCAAATGATGGATAGGATGGGATGGTGGGTACGGTGGGATAATACGGAGTATAAAGTCTTGAATTTGGGAACTTTATCTTTCTTTTCAACCTCTCACTTTGTTTAGCAAATTTGTAAAATCGTTTTGCATTTTATTTGTTGTTTGATTTGGTAATGATATAATATGTGTTATTATTGGAAAATAATGTGTTAAATTGGATTATTTAAAAGTATGGTATTATTCAGGTATGGCAATTGTACTAATTATTTTAGATTGTTGTCTCACAAACTTTCTTTTAAAAACTGAAACATTTTTCTCTATATTTTGAGTCATGCCTGTAGCATTTGGTGTGTGAGGTGATTTTTTGAATAAAATCCATCTTCCCTTTTTGAAATATTCACCCTTTGCCACTGATAACTAGACTAGATGATGCCTATGACATCGCCAATGTGGATTGAGTTTTTTTAATTCCCGCGAGAACTACTTGATTTTCCAGGATAAAAAGTAGCCTGCGTCCTGCCCCAGGATACAATCTGTCCCTATCCTTGTCAATGTCCCTCCTAAGGTATCTCTGTACCAGATTTCTTCAAATTGATTCAGATTGCTTTAATAATGTCACAATGTCAGGGTGTTGAATCACAAAATGAGTAAAATCATATTTATTGTCATTTACAGAGAATCATAACTTCTGGACCATAGAGTACTACCAGAAGTACTTTGACGTGCAGACCAGTGAGGTGGTGGAGAGGATAATATCGTCTGTGCTGCCCCAAAAGGTGTCTCGCAACTATTTTGACGAAAGGATCAAGGGGAAACCGGATTTATATGGGCCGATATGGATTTCTGTCACACTGGTAATATTTGTTATTCATTTCAGGTATCCTCGTAGCTGGATATTGTCATTAATTATCACCATCACTTCTTATACTTTGTTAAATCGACGTTCACAAAGTGTACAGTGTACTTTATGAACGTTGATTTACCAAGGTACCAATTTTGAATAAATATGCTTTGATTAGGCAACTGTTCCTTGCACTATCCTGTTTTTTCTTTATTTTTCCTCTTTAACCAAAGGTTGCCTGGCAGAGATTGCTTATAATCTGTTGTTGTTGAGATAAAACCCCCTCTGCATACTACCTATATAATTATGTTAATTCTAATTACTATATACTTTACCTTTTTCTTCTCTGTAACTATTTGGTGTGCAATATAGTTTTATGTCATACTTGCTCAGTAACTAGGGATTACTATGGTGGAAAGTCTCCTTGTAAGTTGGTGTTTGCAATTCAAGGCAACATTACGTCGCACTATGCTTGAATTGTAATGTTCACATTACAGTTCAAGCTATGCAAAACTCCTTGGTAAACAATCTCTTTTCTTATAAAATGGTAAGAAAACTTTTTACTGAAAAAAAAACACTGAACATGGCGGCATTTAATTTCCATAAATTTCAAACTATGCAAAACTCCTTGGAACTCAGAGCCATAAAAAAAAAATGGAAAACTATTTACGAAAAACCAAAATCTGTAACAAGATAACTGAGTCAATAAAGAATGTAGAACCGCAACCAGGGCCTTCCAAATTGCCCGAGGCTACACGTGACGAAGATAGTGTGGCACTGTCTCAAAACTTAATTCAAACAGTGCACTTGCCTAGTCAACCAGTATCACAGCATTTTCATAATTGCAGCAATATTACTATAATTAATTATAATAAGTAACCATTTTTTTCTATTTTTTCTCTAAATTTGCTAATTATTCTAATTAAAATTTCATTTTGCATTACCAATGTTTTATTTACCTCGCAAGAATGATATAAAGTAGAATGCTTACCTCGGCTGCAAGTAGCTATTACACCCTCGAACTATATTCACCCTCGCTCGCTGCGCTCGCTCGTGTGACTAAATATCTCGGGTGCACGCGATCCATTAGCACCCTATGCGAGCTGCGCTCGCACTGGCGCCAAATTGGATCTTGTTCTGTAATAGCTTACTTACGTCCCTTGTGTAACAATCTACTATTTTTATTCATTGGTTCTCTACATAATTATACAATACTACTCTACATTTAATTTAACATCTAGTGTGTATTAAAAATCTTATTCTGCATGGATGAAGTTGTGAGCATTGGCTAGTAGAAATAATAGAATAGTAGTAATAGAATATTAGTTCATTCTTTGTAAACTGCTTTTTAAATGCTCTGTTTTATTTCATGAATTTATAATTTTCAGATATTCACAATAGCTGTGAGCGGTAACATAGCGAACTATCTCCAGAACGCCAACAAGACGGTTCACTGGCGGTATAACTACCACCTGGTATCGTACGCAGCGACAGCCATTCTGTGCTATGTGTGGCTCGTGCCGTTAGCGCTGTGGGCCGCGCTCAAGGCGACCAGCAATACTGATGCACAGGATGAGATTGAGACACAGGTATGTTTGAAGCTGTCTCAGATTAAAATTATCACCATTGCTGTTGATTCTGTAGTGCACAATCTCTAAAGTAAACTGAAGTGAACACATTAAAAATATTGCTTTCATAATACTCCCTGTGGAAAGGGACAGAACTAGATTCATGCTGTCAGAAAAGAATCTATGCTGAAAAGAATCAGCCCCATTACCTACCTAGCATTTAAAATGTGTCAACTTTACAAACTTATGTTGCATGCAGTGGAGGCACCACTGCCTATTACAAAATCAACATTTTCTGTTAGTCCCTAATTTCGCCACACGCACAGATTAGTGTCTGGGCATAAAACTGTCCAGCAATTTCTATTATTGTTGTTAGAAAATAGAAATTCTAGTATTTATACCAAAAAGAGCCAATTGATTAAATTTAAAAAATAAATAAATTAATAAAGTAATTTTTGAGGAAGTGGAGAAATAGAATTATGTATCCTTTTTTTTTATCTACTACAATCCTCTGCAAGTCTTTCAGTAGTTAAGTAGTTATTAATAGTTGTGGTTATGATTTAACAAACATGTTTTGTGATTTCACTAACACAAGTGTAGACAATTTGAAGGAAATTGATACCTACTCAAATTGCAGGGGTCTTTGATATGTATTAAGAATTTAAACATGTTTGCTATTTTAGTATTATAAATAATAAAAAAAACTACAAAGCTAAATTGTCCCATTTCCTTTTCAGGCCTCAAGTTCGCCATCAATGATATCTCTATTCTGCCTCTACGGCTATTCCCTCTCCATATACATTCCCGTCGCAGTTCTCTGGACAATCCAAGTCTCCTGGCTGCAATGGCTCTTCGTGCTGATGGCAGCTTTCGTCTCCGGAGCAGTTCTGATCTTCTGGCTGTTGCCAGCGTTGAAGAAGTCTAAATATTACTTAATTTTGATAGGTTCTATATTAGCATTCCATTTCTTGTTGGCAACAGGGTTTATGTTGTATTTCTTTCATGTACCCGATACAGTAGCTACGCCGACTCTTAAAGTTATGACTACTATTGGTACAGTGTAAATTATATGAGGTGTAAAGTGTGAAAGTGATGATTGAGCGTGCAAAGCGAAGGTCTCTAATGCTGAAATCTATAGAGCGTAGTTTGACTTGGCTCAGACTTTACTTAGAGTTAAAACGAGATGGACTTATGTGAGTAACATAATTCTGTCTCGTTTTAACCATGTCTTTAGTCTAAGCAAAGTCAAAGTTCGGTCTATAGATCTCACAGTGAGTCTACTTGGATGGATTGATTGACTCTGTCAGAGTTTTATAATTGTATAAATTAATCAATATAATTTTTTTTTAATATTATCCTGTAAATAAACTGTAATCTGTCAATTGTCAAACATCATTGATGTAGAATTTTTTTAGTACTCATTCTATTTCAATGTCAAACATTAATAAAATTAACACATCTTTCTCTAGAACATCCTAGTATCCTTTGGCCAAAGTATATGATATAAATGGCAATACACTGTAAATTTTCATTTCTTGTGGCTCTGTTTACGGCAGAATATAATTCACTAGACGTGGAAAGGTTTTTAATTCCAGCAAGAAGTCCAATTTTCCTGGATAAAAAGTAGCATATATACTTCCCCGGGATACAACCTATCACTGCATCAAACATCAAAGTTGGTTGAAAAGATGGGCCGTTAAAGCGTAGTTGACTGACGGACAGACACACTTTCGCATTTATAATATACTAGCGACCCGCCCCGGCTTCGCACGGGTGCAATGCTTATACTAAATATACTACAGAATGTCTTTAGATACAACGTTCACAGCTTTTTTTGTCATTAGACAATACAAACATGTTTTCTAGAGGTTAAAAATGGTTATTGTGGGTTATCCCTAAGAGGTAGACATATACTATCGCGGAGTTTTTTTAGGACCTTTATAAGGTGTACAATACTGTAGTACATTATTTTGATCTATCTCGTAGGGATCTATTAATTAATGATACCCGCGACTTCGTTTGCGAAGTTCCAAAACTTTGACAAGTCTATTTATTGGCCTGTCGCGACGTGTGTAGTCCATCAAACTTATTTGACCCGGTGGCCAAAATTGGAGCTTATGTTTTTTTAAAAATTTATTTTTCATATCTACTAGCGACGCTGACACCGGGTCAGATAAGTTTGTGTACTGGGGTGTAAATAAAATTAACTATTGATATTTTTGTTTAACTTTATCGTGAATCAAATAAATGTATTATAATTCTATCTAAGTTGTTTTCTTTCAGTAATAATATTTTTTTTGTTTTTTAAATGACAAATATTCCACTTCACCAGGGTACAATTGGCCCGAATAAGAATCTACGCTTTATCTTTTGAACTGTCAAGCTGACATGACCTATAATCAGCTGTTCCGATAATTAATTTTAATTTTATGTAAATTAATTGAACGAATACGTCTATAATAAGTGATTAAAACAAAGTTCAGTGTATTTAAATATAATTAATATATAAAACACAACCACAACTGCAACATATCCAAAATACGAACAAGCAAAGGATTGTGGCTGCCGAGTGACAGGAAATTAACGGACAAAACCCGGGGAGTATTGCTTTTTTTTAACTCATTTTCATTACTTCTACTCATCAGTACAGGCTCCAAACAACACGCTACTCAATTCTCGACCATGAAAATCGAGTCACGTCACTCCTCACACCAAGGCGAATAACCAGTCTCGCTTTGCTTGACTATAGGTGGAAGTAAAGTTGCAGATTGTATATCTTAAAAAAAAAAAACTGCCTCAGACAATATTAACCTACACATTTCAAAACACTCATGTAACTTTAAACTTTGTAAGATGATAAATAGAAAATAAATCACTAATAAGTCATAACATAACCTATTCTGAATGAATCACCAGTGGAAATGTATATATTAGAAATTAAACTTCACTAAAAAAGGATTCATTTGCCATTATAATTTGATTGTAGACATACCAAATTTTTAGTCTTAACTATTCTCCTTCACTCACACATATCATTTGGTGTGTTTCAGAAATACTACTTGCACAAATGGCAACTACTGTCCAAACCAGGCGTGCAGCTGCTATGGAAGAGCAACTAAAACTGAAAAATGCCCTCCATGAGCTGAAATCATTGAAACGGCTAAATGAACAATTACTGAAGGAACAAGATGAAAGTGAAATCGAACTAAGAGCCATTATTGCCAAGAACTCCCAGCTGAAGGCTGAACTGGCTGACCTGAGCAATGCCCACTCACTGGTGCTGGAGGAGCGCAATCAACTTCAGGAGGCAGTCGGCTCTTTCAGCGAGTGCATACAGACATACGAGGAGGCTCTTAGCAAAATTGCTGTGCTCGAGGATGAACTGAGCAGGGCTCAAAAGACAATTGATGACCTTCAGTCTCAATTACAGAACTATGAAATACAAGAAACAAATAAATTGTATGATGAACTGCTTGCTTCATCCTCATCGGTGCCATTGATGACCATTGATCTGACATGTGACAGCCCTTGTACTACTAATTCTAAGCCAAAATTAAAACATAACTCAGTTTTTTTAAATAGTCATAAAAAAGTAAAAAAATATATTAAAATTGGCAAAATAATCCGGAGAACAAAAAAAATGATAAAAATTCAAAAGGCTCATACTAAAAACAATATATTAAGAAAGCAACGTTCACATTTATTAAACAAGCTTGACAGTTATTGCTTATCTTTGGATGAATTAAGAGCTAAAAATGAGGCGGATGTTCAAAGCCTAAATGACGAAATTAGTAAATTGACAAATTCTTTGAACAATGTTACCAAGCAGTATGAGTTGTCACAAAACCAGATTCGTGAGCACATACTGGCAGCTGATGAACTATTAGCATTAGGTAATTATAACATGGCTTGCTTTGAGTCATTGTCAAATAAGTGTAAATGTTCTCAGGATATACCTTTGGCTAACGAAACGAGTCCTACGCTGCTCCCAGATAAATTAGATACATGCCCAGAGCAGTGTAGCACTAAAGTTCCTTCACTTGACAATATTAACCACTCAACTAAGCAAAAAAAACAAACCATTATTATTTCTGACGGCTTAGGTAGTGGTTTTGGTTCTGCGATTAGCTATTACATTCAACACTCAGTGATAAATAGATGTACGCCAGGAGCTAGTTTTAATAGTTTAATTTATAGTCTGAAAGCAAAATCATTAGATAGCAATAAAAATGTTATTATATTGTTCGGAGACAGTTTAACAGTGGAAAAACAACAGATTGTGAAATGTGTTCAAAAACTATTACTATTGCATAAGAAAACAAAATGTAAGTTTGTCTTGTGTGCCTTTCCTTATTCTGGCACACTAAATAAACAGCAAAATGAATATATTCATCAGTTAAATTTAAAAATGTATAATTTAGCAAACTGTCACAGTGAAGCTTTAACTTATTTTGAGACCAATAACTTTACAAATAGGTTTAAATTGACTAGTAGCAGTATGTACCTGCCAAAGAGGTGTAAGCTGCGTGTAGCTTCACTATTAGCTCATCAACTAAACAATACAGTTACAAGTGTTGTAACAAAGTCTTTTGACTTTTGTACAAGTACTTCTAGTACTAATATTTCTTTTACTGACTCAAGCAATAGTGGTAGTACTACAGAGAGTTCTATTGACTCGAGCAATGAAAATAGTACTACCAGAAATCCTGTTGCTTGTTTAAACTAGATAGTAAGACAACGGAGGAGCTCTGTAAAATGAATATTGTACATCAAAATATACAGAGCCTCACCGGCAAAGACTTAGAAATAGAATTATTTACAGATAAATGTAATACACATGTTTTATGTTTTACTGAGCACTGGCTTACTGAACAACAATTGCCAGTCTTAAATATTAATAATTTTGTATTGTCAAGTGCGTTCACCAGAAAGTCTACAATCCATGGTGGATCTTTAATCTTGGTCCATAAAGACATAAAATGTAAAGAACGAAAAGACATAGTTAGTCTTTCTATTGAGCGCATAATTGAACTGTCTTGTGTGGAGTTGGAGCGCTTTATCATTGTCTGTGTTTACCGGCCCCCCTCAGGTGACTTTACTCAATTTGAAGATGTAATGGAAGATGCATTAAAACGATTATGTGTATCAAATAAGAAGATTATAGTTTGTGGTGACTTCAATGTTAATATTTTGCTACAGAACTCAATTAGTTTGAGGCTGCTTAACTTATTTAAATGTTTTAATTTAAAAAATACTTTCAGTGAACCTACTAGAATAACGGAAAGTTCAGCCACTTGTTTAGATAATATTTTTTGCTGTGCTGATGCGATTTTGGAAAAAGAAATTATTAATAGATTAAGGTCGGATCACTGCGGACAACAAGTTACGGTTTTAAATAATTCAAATAAAAACAAGCAAATTGTTAAGTGTAGACCGATAACGAAAAATAAATTAACACGATTTAAAAGTGAAATCTCTGCCAAACTCCCTACTCTTTCATTTAAAAATGGTAGCCCGAACAACTTGTATGGAAGTCTCTTCAAGACTATAGACAATGAATTTAGTAAAATACTAGCTATTACCCGCGGCTTCGCTCGCGTGGCTCAAGGGAACAATAAATGAGTTTTTGTTAGAAAACTGTATTTAAATTAAGAATGCAAGAGGATGCCACGGAGAAGAATACTGAGACGTTCAGTTTCGATGAAATACGTCTTGCTAGGTTTTTCATGCACGAAAAATGAAAAATATTCGAAAAAATATTCACGATAGCTATTACCCGCGGCATCGCTCGCGTGGCTCAAGGGTCCAATAAATGAGTTTTTGTTAGAAAACTGTATTTAAATTAAGTATGCAAGAGGATGCCATGGAGAAGAATACTGAGACGTTCAGTATCGACGTATTTCATCGAAAGGCAAGAGCTAGGTTTTTCATGAACGAAAAATGAAAAATATTCGAAAAAATATTCACGATATCTACGAAAGAAAACACAATGCTATAGGTTACCCGTTATAAAGATTCCTGATTATACAAACGATGTCGCATAGTTGCAGCAGCATGTAACCGATTAGTCTATCGGACACTACTGGAACAATTACATTACGCCGCAAAGGAGAAGGGAGGAGTATATTTAGTCAGTGGACAGTTATGGACACAGGGCAGAGCATTATTTTAACACGCTACTGTAAACAACATGCTATCCTGTGGGATCTATTAGATTTTCCGGGACATAAAGTAGCCTATGTTACTTTCCAAGATCTAGACTATACCTACTATCAGACTGTGTGAAAGTCTCCGGGAAACTGTTTGTTTTCCCGAAGTAAATAGTAGCCTATGTCACTCTCCAGGTCCTCAAATATACCCATGCGAAAATCACGTCGATCCGTTGCGCTATTGCCGCCTTATTGAAGAACAAACGTGAGAAAAATAGCATAATATCCCACAGGAACTTTTTTTTTATTTTTTTATTGTGAGATAGGCTTGCGCTTGACGACAATCATGCTTAGTGCAAAGCAATGATGAGGTCTAGGTTGGAACGCGCTTGCCTAGAAGATGCCTATTCACTCTTGCCTTGAAGGTACCTAAGATATACGTGTATAACTGTTTGTTTTTCCGGGATAAAAAGTGGCCTATGTCACTTTCCAGGTCTTCAAATATACCCATGCAAAAAATGACGTCGATCCGTTGCGCCGTTGCCGCCTAATTGAAGAAGAAATGCGAGAAATAGAGCATACTATCCCACAGGAGCTGTTATTTTTCCGGGATAAAAAGTAGCCTATGTCTCTCTCCAGTTCCTCAATTATACCCATGTAAAAAATCATATCGATCCGGTGTGCCGTTGCCGCCTTATTGAAGAACAAATGCGAGAAAAAGAGCATACTATCCCACAGGAGCTGTTAGTTTTTCCGGGATAAAAAGTAGCCGATGTCACTCTACAGTTCCTCAATCATACCCATGTAAATAATCAGGTCGATCCGGTGTGCCGTTGCCGCCCAATTGAAGAAAAATGCGAGAAAAAGAGCATACTATCCCACAGGAGCTGTTAGTTTTTCCGGGATAAAAAGTAGCCGATGTCACTCTACAGTTCCTCAATCATACCCATGTAAATAATCAGGTCGATCCGGTGTGCCGTTGCCGCCTAATTGAAGAAAAATGCGAGAAAAAGAGCGTGCTATCCCACAGGAGCTGTTAGTTTTTCCAGGATAAAAAGTGGCCTATGTCACTCTCCAGTTTCTCAATTATACCCATGCAAAACATCACGTCGATCCGGTGTGCCGTTGCCGCCTAATTGAAGAGAAATGTGAGAAAAAGAGCATCCTATCCCACAGGAACTATTTGTTTTTCCGGGATAAAAAGTAGCCTATGTCACTCTCCACTTCCTCAATTATACCCATGCAAAACATCACGTCGATCCGGTGTGCCGTTGCCGCCTAATTGAAGAAAAATGTGAGAAAAAGAGCATCCTATCCCACAGGAACTATTTGTTTTTCCGGGATAAAAAGTAGCCTATGTCACTCTCCAAGTCCTCAAATATACCCATGCAAAAAATCACGTCGATCCGTTGCGCCGTTGAATCTTGATTGAAGGACAAACCAACAAACCAACAAACCAACAAACCAACAAACCAATAAACCAACAAACCAACAAACCAACAAACAAACTGACTTTCGCATTTATAATATTAGTATGGATATGGATGTAAAAAATCACGTCGATCCGGTGTGCGGCGCCGCCTAATTGAAGAACAAATGCGAGAAAGAGAGCATACTATCCCACAGGAGCTGTTAGTTTTTCCGGGATAAAAAGTAGCCGATGTCACTCTACAGTTCCTCAATCATACCCATGTAAATAATCACGTCGATCCGGTGTGCCGTTGCCGCCTAATTGAAGAAAAATGAGAGAAAAAGAGCGTGCTATCCCACAGGAGCTGTAAGTTTTTCCAGGATAAAAAGTGGCCTATGTCACTCTCCAGTTTCTCAATTATACCCATGCAAAACATCACGTCGATCCGGTGTGCCGTTGCCGCCTAATTGAAGAAAAATGTGAGAAAAAGAGCATCCTATCCCACAGGAACTATTTATTTTTCCGGGATAAAAAGTAGCCTATGTCACTCTCCACTTCCTCAATTATACCCATGCAAAACATCACGTCGATCCGGTGTGCCGTTGCCGCCTAATTGAAGAAAAATGTGAGAAAAAGAGCATCCTATCCCACAGGAACTATTTGTTTTTCCGGGATAAAAAGTAGCCTATGTCACTCTCCAAGTCCTCAAATATACCCATGCAAAAAATCACGTCGATCCGTTGCGCCCTTGAAGCGTGATTGAAGGACAAACCAACAAACCAACAAACCAACAAACAAACTGACTTTCGCATTTATAATATAAGTATGGATGTCAGTCTCCAGTTCCTCAATTATACCCATGTAAAAAATCACGTCGATCCGGTGTGCCGTTGCCGCCTAATTGATGAACAAATGCGAGAATAAGAGCATACTATCCCACAGGAGCTGTTAGTTTTTCCGGGATAAAAAGTAGCCTATGTCACTCCAGTTCCTCAATTATACCCATGTAAAAAATCACTTCTATCCGGTGTGCCGTTGCCGCCTAATTGAAGAAAAATGCGAGAAAAAGAGCATCCTATTCCACAGGAACTGTTTGTTTTTCCGAGATAAAAAGTAGCCTATGTCACTCTACAGTTCTTCAATTATACCCATGTAAAAAATCACTTCTATCCGGTGTGCCGTTGCCGCCTAATTGAAGAAAAATGCGAGAAAAAGAGCATCCTATTCCACAGGAACTGTTTGTTTTTCCGGGATAAAAAGTAGCCTATGTCACTCTCCAGGTCCTCAAATATACCCATGCAAAAAATCACGTCGATCCGTTGCGCCGTTGAAGCGTGATTGAAGGACAAACCAACAAACCAACAAACCAACAAACCAACAAACCAACAAACCAACAAACAAACTGACTTTCGCATTTATAATATTAGTATGGATTCAATTTTAAGAATATAAATATAAATGAGAAATTAAAGTTTAGTGATTGGGCTACTGTAGGTATTTACAAAAGTAGAGATAATTTGTACAAATTGTATGACGAAAAGCAATATAATCGGTCCCCGTGCTTTGTTGAACGCGTAAAAACCTACTCCAAGATTTTCAAAAACATTTGTATTCATGCAAAAGCCCTTCACATCAAGGAAAGAATAATTAAATCAGACAATAGGATAAAAACTACTTGGAATATAGTTAATAATGAATCCGGTAAAACCAAATCTCGTGATGTTAACTTCGAGATTGTTGTTGGAAATAATAAAATCACCTCTGACATTGAGGTTGCAAATAACTTCGAAAACTTTTTCCAGAACATTCCCCTTTCGTTAACTGATTCCTTAAGCTCGTCACCGACTGCAGCTCAAAATTTATTGAGAGATAATGTTAAAGAGTGCAACGTTTTGTTCGAATTTAAACACATTACTGCGTTAGATATCATTAAAAATTTTAAGTTATTAAAATTGAAAAATACCGGTGACCTATGGGGTATGTCTGTGAAAGTCATATCTAACATAATAACCGATATTGCCCCGTACTTGGCAGTAATTTTTAATGAATGTGTAGACTCGGGTACCTTTCCTAACCTGATGAAACATGGCAAGGTAATTCCTCTGTTTAAATCAGGCAGTAAAGGTGACATAAATAATTATAGACCTATTTCTATCTTACCTACACTTAGTAAAGTCTTTGAAAAAGTCATCCTTAATCAATTATTAAATCATTTTAATATTAATAAGTTACTCCACGAGGAGCAATACGGCTTCACTAAAGGCCGTAATACAACGGATGCCGGCGCAAAACTTTTAAAGCATATTTACGATGCTTGGGAACGATCACAGAATGCTATTGGAGTCTTCTGTGACCTATCCAAAGCATTTGACTGTGTCGATCACAAAACCTTGATACTTAAACTTAGCCATTATGGAATCAAAAGCGTTGCACTTGATCTCATTGCCTCTTACTTAAGCGACAGAACTCAAAAAGTATGCATAAATAACGTGAAGTCTCAGGGTTCGTCTGCCTTAATGGGTGTCCCACAGGGCTCAATCTTGGGTCCTCTATTATTTTTGGTGTATATAAATGATTTACCATACTATGTCAACAATACTTGCAATATTGTGCTGTTTGCAGATGACACTTCGCTAATTTTTAAAGTTGATAGATGTAAAGATAATTTTGACGATGTAAACGGTGCTATATCGCATGTATCACACTGGTTCACAGTCAATAACTTACTTTTGAACGCAAAAAAAACTAAATGTCTAGAGTTTGTACTTCCTAATGTGAACAAAATCGATAAGGAAATAGTATTGAATGGTGAAACACTGAAAATGGAGAACTCCACGGTTTTTTTGGGGGTGACCTTGGATAATAAGCTTCAGTGGGGCGCTCATATAGAGACACTAGCAGGGAAACTCAGCTCAGCGGCTTTTGCTATCAGGAAAATTAGACAGCTTACCGATATTGAGACGGCTAGGCTTGTCTATTTTGCCTATTTTCATAGTGTTATGTCGTATGGCATCTTATTGTGGGGCAGAGCTGCTGATATACAAACAATTTTTGTTTTGCAAAAGAGGGCGATTCGATCAATATATAAACTCAGATCACGCGAGTCCCTTCGTGAAAAATTTAAAGAAATTGGCATCCTTACGGTTGCATCGCAGTACATATACGATAATATAATGTTTGTGAAACAAAATATTCATCTCTATAGACAAAGAGGGGATACACATAATCGACTTACTAGAAACCGGCATAAACTAGTAATGCCGCGATGTCGTCTACGCAAGGTGCAGAAATCCTTTGTGGGGTCGAGTATTACCTTTTATAATATGGTTCCAAAAGAACTGTTGGATTTGCCATTGCACAAATTCAAAAAAACCGTAAAAGAACACTTGTTGAGTCGGGGCTATTATACAATTGACGAATTTCTTAATGACAAAGTTGTATGGAAGCAACCGACTTTGGGTCCTGCTCCCCACAGGATAGTATAATAACTTACACTATTGTATTTTATTTAACTTACATACTTATTTATGTATTGTAATAGATTGTTTTTAAAAAAAAAAAAGAGCAACTGCTGAGTTTCTTGCCGGCTCTTCTTGGCAGAATCTGCTTTCCGAACCGGTGGTAGAGTCAAAACATGACGTAGCATAAGAGACACCTGTATGTCCTACATGTTTGAAATAAATTGAATTGAATATCGGATTTAACTCATAGTTTATCTGACTAATAAATTAAATGAAAATAAAACACAAGTATGAAAAAGAGACATTTACTATATAAATTCATCTTATTTACAAGTTAAAAATCACATACTTCCATTGACTGGGGTCAATACATTTTGGTAATCGAAATACAACAGCTATGACGTGCAAAAAACTTCATAGATTTTTTCACGTCATAGTTGTATTTCGATACAACGCCGATGCGCAATTCACCGGAAACAGTCCATCCTATGGATCACATTCGTCCCTCGCCATCTATTTGATGGCGGAAACCACAAGTTCAAACAACAACTGTACAATGTTTCATGTCAATCGGATGAATAATGGCCGAGCGCACAAACGTTAATTTTTAGGGTTCCGTACGTGAAGGCTGCCAACATGCTCTTTTACTAAGTATCCGCTGTCTGTCTTTCAGTGGGTTCTATTTCATGAATCGTAATAGGTATAACAGTTGAATGTTTTACAGAGAATGTATTTCTATTTTTTATTTCATTTATTTATAAAACAAATAATAAAAATAAAAGGAGGCCCGGCCCCCATACAAGAAAAGTGAGTTTCCTTTACGAAAGTATTTAAACAGTACATACATAGTGTTAAATATAGTACGATGGTACGGAACCCTTGGTGTGCGACTCTCGCTTGGCCAGTTTCTATTAGTCTTAATATTATTAACGAGTTAATGCCCGCGACTTCGTCCGCGTGGAATTAGGTTTTTTAAATCCCGGGAGAACTCCTTAATATCCCCGGGGTCTAAACTATCTCAATACCAAATTTTATCAAAATCGGTTGAAAAGTTGCTCACTTTCGCATTAACTAATATTTAGTATAGATTTAGTCCGCGAGAGTAAACTTCTGGAAGCTGTTGAGCCAGGCCTGCTGATGGTAAGTGGTGGTCTGCTCTTCCGAAGCCGACTGGAATGTGCTCGATATTTCTGATAGCATGCTGCCTGGAAATGAGGAAACATATCATCTCATTGACCATTACTAAGAGAATGCTGGAATAAAACTATTAAGGGTCGATTCACGTCAAAAATCTTTATTTTAAGCAAATTTTTTGCCAAACATTCAAAAAAAGTTTTTTTTTTAAATTTACTGTGTAGGTATATATCTCAATAATTATTGTATTTTTTTTAAAGAGCAACCACCGAGTTTCTTGCCGGCTCTTCTCAGTAGAACCTCCATCCACCATCCGAAACCATCCGAACCGGTTGGTAGAGTCTTAACGTATCATAAGTGACAGCGGTTGTCCTATGTGAAATAAATAAATCATTTAAATCATTTAGTATACGTACTATAAATGTCTGTATGTTTGTAGCGCCGCAGTATCTCGCAAAGTTGCAATAGATGTCCCTCGTTATGCCCCAGCTGGGAAGCGAACTCCACGTCCCTCAGAACGCACTGGTACAGTAGCTGTACACCGCTGCGACATACGGACAGTATGTCTGTCTGTATATCATCTGAAAATAACATGTCGATAGCGATTGCTAAGCAACGTTGACCCAAGTCGGTAACTGGATGGGTGACCGCATTTGGAGGTTCAAATTTGGCCTTTCGTTCCCTCCGTGCCTCGGAGAGCACGTTAAGCCGTCGGTCCCGCTTATTATTACTAACATGATAATAATCGTTATAAAAACCGAGTTTAAATACCTACTTAGTCTTATGCTGAGATCTAGTATAGAGAGAACTTTGACTTTGCTCAGACTTAAGACATGGTAAAAACGAGACAGACTTATGTTACTCACATAAGTCCATCTCGTTTTAACTGTTTTAAGTTAAGTCTGAGCCAAGTCAAAGTACGCTCTATAGATCTAAGCATTAGTCGAGTCGTATGCGGAAGGATGTCGGAACCCACTGCATTATTATCCCAAGAAAACTCCTACGATTATGTGATTAGGGGTCACGACCCTCAGTAACGAGGAATACGGCGTATTGGGCATTTATAATTTTTGAATTTTCTCTAGTCTGGCCTGGTGGGAGGCTTCGGCCGTGGCTAATTATCACCCTACCGGTAAAAACTTGCCGCCAAGCCATTTAGCGTTCCGGTACGATGCCGTATGGGTATGGGTTTATTATAACTACCTTATAATAAGCTTACTAAGATGGTAGCGGGCTAACCTGTTAGAAATAATTCTAACAGGTTAGCCCGCTACCATCTTAGACTGCCTGATCACTTACCATCAGGTGAGATCGCCGTCGCTTCTTTTTATCCTGTAAAATTAAATAGTTCCCGCGGGAACCAAAAAACCTCAATCCACGCAGACGAAGTCGCAGGCATCAGCTAGGATTTTACTTATTCCTTGTGTGATACAAGGTTTCATAAAAACTGAAATCTCAGACTAAAGAAAAAGATAGATAGTACAATAGGTACAAGGAGTATATGTTTACCCACACCTAGAAACTAATTAAAACAAAAATATCGAATGAGGTAATAATATGCGTTACCTGTATAATTGTCAGTGTTCAACATGTTCGCGCAAACATTCAGCCCATACACTATCACTTGCATCAAAACCAGTTGGCAATCGCATCTGCGGAAAAGAAAAGAAATTAATTAAAGATGGCGGTTTCAAACCAGCTGTTATGTTTGGCAGCCATTCTAAATTACGTCTTTCTTTCAGGAACTGTAAATTATAAGATGTGAAGTTCTACCAGAAAGCAAGATTTGACTCTGAAAAAATACCAGGGTTACTTCAAACATATTTCAATCGGAAGGTTAAGTCTGTCTGTCTGCTACGCTTTTTGGTATAATTTGGTACAGAGGTAGGTTGCAAGTTGCAACCCGGGAAAGGACATAGGCTACATTTATCCCAGAAAATTAGGGAGTTAAAAACCTTAACCGTCGCGGATAAAGTCGCGGGCATCATCTAGTTGTTTGTGACAACCTCCGTGGCGCAGTGTGTAGCGCTGTTGCCTTAACGCGCGGAGGTCCTGGGTTCGATCCCCGGCAGGGTCAATTTGGGAATTTATAATTTCTGCATTTTCCCTGGTCTGGCCTGGTGGGAGGATTCGGCCGGCAAAGACGTGCCGCCAAGCGATTTAGCGTTCCGGTACGATGCCGTGTAGAAACCGAAGGGGTATGGGTTTAATATAACTGCCATGCCCCTAACAGGATAACCCGCTACCATCTAAGACTGCATCATCACTTACCATCAGGTGAGATCGCAGTCAAGGGCTAGCTTGTAGTGGATTAAAAAAATGTCATACATTTGATTAAGAAAAAAAACTATACATATTTTGTTGTTTTCTTCTCGGGATCTCAAATCACATAATGGGTTGATCATTTTTGTTTGCCCTAGCCCCTAACACAGATTACGGTATAAACTGCAAATTTCAAAAATTAAAATAAAACATTAGGTACCTGCTTTTTTCTTGCTGACCGTCCATATCATTACAATTTATACTACTGTACAGTAAAATCAAATTCCTAGTATTATATACAGCGTGCTCCACTTTCCTCCCTCTCTCTATACACTTCAGAGCACCCTCTATTTGTTTCAACATTACTTGTAATATACAAGAATCTCTTTTATATAACAATACTCCTTGATCGTAGTAAGTTTTTAAATTTCCTGTAATGCCTTTAGAACACACCTCTTTTACCGACTTTGCTGATAATATTCGACTGAATAAGTGTAAAATTTCGCACGTCACGAAAGGCATTGGTCGGGAGAGTATTATTGTTTTTAGAATCGCTATTATGGGTTTTTCTGTTGTTCTGAATGTGAGAATTTCTTTTAATAATAATGTTATCGATAGTAGCAGCCCGCTGTATAGTATGGCACACGTCTGAAAAAAATAAACAAAAATAAGTTTCATTCCAAAAATTGGAACCAATAATTATTTTATATTCACATTCAAATATACTAACTGATAATTTACTAACTGTGTGTATAGTTTTCAAATACATATTCGTCAAAAATTTAAATATGGGACTAGACATGGAATTGGCTTCACTTTTGTGAAAAGGTTAGTTTACAATGGCTCAATCTATCTTTTCTTTTAGTCTATGACCAGTAGAGAGATATTTAATGCATAAAATACACTAATTTTATGCAATATTTCGTAAAGAAATACTTTGGCAACAAATACTAGTAGAATTATATAATTAAAATTGTTATTTTTTTTCATACTTACAGTGTTATCCAATAAGGTACATATTCTCCTTAAAATATTAACAAAATCAGTCTCTCTCTTCGATCCATCCTCTTGGAGTAAATTATAAATAATATCTTTACATCTAGAATCTTCTATAATATACACTAATACAGCTGTCATTCGTCGCGCCAATATTGCCTGCTCTTCTTTATACAAAGCCCTGAAAAAAATATCTTATCAAAATTGCTCTCTCTGACACAAAACTAATAGAATGACTCTTCAAAATGACGTCTGTCTGTCAAAGCCTAGTAACGTAACTCCTGAATTAATGCACCACCTATTACATTTATACTAAGTCAGAAACCTTTACGCAAGTCCCAGCAGCAACTGTGCAAAGTTTTATCACAATCGGATGAACAGTATAGGAATTCATAAACCACAATAACAGATAATACAATGCATCAATTTTAAATCATACTATGTTATATTGTAAATGTGCACGTATGTTCGTCTGTCTGCAACGCTTTACGCCCGTCTGTTCTTATTTTTATGTAATTCTATTTAACCTGTTTAGTTAAGATTCAAGATTCATTTTTTAGTTTTCATAAGGTTTTAATGTAATATAGTTGTGTACACCAAAAACCTTAAATGACAGCATTAAAAATATTGCTAACCCTTTCATAATTCTCCCTGTGGAAAGGAACAGAACTAGATTTAAAGCTAGATTTTAGTTTAGTTTCGAGATTGTGTTATACAGAATCGGCCACACTGTTTCATTACTACAGCATTACTATTATTATCTTATAAAGTCATCCAGCCATCCAATTATTATTTTATTTTTAACTTTACATAAAATTTAAATATGAGGATAAATATACAGCGTCCAAACTTTATGGTATTTTTATAATCCTTTCCTATGAAACAAACCTCACCTGCCGCTCAGTAGCTCCTGTTTTTCTACGATTAACAAGTCAGAAGTGACGTCAATGTATTTCTCGTCCATTTCCTTCTGGAACGCGGTTGTCAGGCGTTGACTCACTGTCTCCAGTTCACATTGCACTTGGAGCAATAGCTCATTAGCTGTTTTGAATACCTGAAATAAATAACAAATAAAAATTCCAACTCATGAAATTAACTTCAGTCAAGAAGTCAGAAAGAAAAACACAAAAGGTAGGAAACTATCCATTAGTAAACTAAAATAAGATGCTACAACTTCGGATACACAAAAAAATATCGACTAAAACAGCTGCATCAATACAGTATAATGCCATAGTAAAAGTTATTTTTTATGCCTGAGTATGATGCCACAGTAAAAGTAATTTTTATGCCACAGTAATAGTAATTTTCATACTTCAATATAAACGCACAGTAATTTTCGTGCTTCAGTAAAATGCCAGAGTAAAACTAACTTTCATGTCTCTTTATGATGCTACAGTAAAAGGAATTTTCAAGCCTCAGTGTGTTGCCACAGAAAAAGTGAGTTCCTTATAGTTAGATAAAAAGGTGAATTATACATACTTCTAAAAAATCTTCCACCATCCAATCTCCACAAGCGGCCATTTTCGTCAAACTCTCATAGACGCGGGTCAAGTTAATATTTTTCATCTTTTCCTTATCTTTACAAACTCGAGTAGTTTGAGACAGGCGATGGTAAGTGCTGTAAACTCGGCATTTGTTAGCTTCCGATGATTGTCTTAGCTTTTCGTTGTAGTCTAGGATGGAGCATTGGTCTGTCGTTGGAGTTAGGATGAGAGGTATGACGTGTGTTAATTTTGATGTTTCTGCAAAAATACAAAAGCATGATTAAAATCTGACTCTCTCTGCGTCGTATTCCTCATTACTGAGGGTCGTGACCCCTTTCCATTAATTAAATAATAGTAGAAGTTTTCTTGCCGACTCAACTAAGAGTATATTTTAAACTCTTGGGTTTTTGTTACGATTATTATAAGATGTTAATGATAATGATAATAACCGGGACCGATGGCTTAACGTGCTCTCCGAGGCACGGAAGAAACGAGAAGGCCAAAAGTTCAACCTCCAAATTTGGTCACCCATCCAGTTACCGACTTGGGTCAACATTGCTTTACTTTTGCAATCGTTGTCACAACTAGGCCACTAGTACCTCAAAATCTGACTACTCATAAATAATAATGTCCTCCAGACCGAATTTCGGCCTCGCGCCGAATTTCGTAGTAGATAACATTGCGTTAGTGTGTGGGCAGAAACAGGTGCACTAAAGTTGCCTTTTTATGGCTCATCTGATTTTGATGAAGTTTTGTACAGAGATAAGTTCTTACAACCTCAATTCATGGTGGATGACAGATCGTCTTTTACTTTAAACATAAAATATCTAGAAGAAGGAATTACCTTCTCGGGCTGGTATGTTGAGTTGTATGAAATGTGATTTGTTCTCAGTCTGTACAGAACTAGATGTAGTTTTGAGTTTCTTGAAGTGTGGTGTTACAGCATTGTGTCCTGCATACCTGTTGCTTTGTCTCTGACTGAAAGTAGGTATTTAATAAAACACAAGACAAACTCACTAGCATCCTTACTTAATATTATAAATGCAAAAGTCTGTGAAAATAGGTATTTAATTAAATACAAGACAAACTCACTAGCATCTTTACGAATATTATTGCTAATAAATGCGCAAGTCTGTCTGTCTGTATGCTACGTTTTCACGGCCGATCTTTTCAACCAATTTTGATGAAATTTCGTGCAGAGGTAGGTTGCCTAGAGAGTAGGGTACCTGGATAGGGCTTCTTATTTCTTATCCTGGAAATCAAAGAATTCTGACAGGATTTTCATGAAACCTAAATCCACAAAGACAAAGTCAAGGGCATTGTCTAGAGCAATGTACGATTCAATCACTGACTCATTGATGCTCATAGAGTAGCAAAGAACAGACAAGAATTTCCTTATAAAATAGAAGACATACTCCTAATTTTTATGAATAAAATCAAAAAAGCACTAAATGCTTACAAAATACTAATATTTTCAAAGCATAAGTGTGTCTCTCTGTTACTTGTTCCCAGCACAGTCTATTTGTAGTCCGGGAGGCAGCGACCGAAATTTTGCACCCATTCCTACAAAGCTAATTTTTCTGTCAAGCAATGTTTATACCGTATAAATAATGAAAGTGAAAGTCTGCCAAGCTTTTAGTGTTGCAAACATTAATAACAATTTTTGAAACCTGTAAATAAATAATACGTAAATGTATTATACCTACAAGACTGAAACTTCTTACAGTGAACAAGGATACCTAAATATACATAATAATGATAGTCTGCCGCCTCGGAAGCGTTGCCATCTAAGGTCTTCCACTCACGTAATGTGTTGAAAAATTAACTTTTTGTACTTATTTCTACAAGGCTGATTTTTTTTTCTTAAATAGTTAGGTTTATACAAGAACAAAAAAAGACAGTCTGCCGAGAATCCAATGTTGCTAAAGCCTTGGTAGACGCGATGGAATGCGCTATCTCCCGAGCGCAGCTACTGCTATAAGTCGCTCTGAATAATTGGACATACCGGCATTAAATTAAAATCTACAAAGCTGGTCTTTGTCTACGATAATTATAAATAACATTGAATAATAGAACTCATTTTATTTTAATTAGTGTACTTTTATAATTTACAAAAAAACTATAAAAAGTTTCTACAAAATAAATGGTAGGTAATGTATGAAAATACTAGATGACCCGGTGTACTTCGTATCACCTATCCTAACGACAAAATATATGGGAAAATGAAATTGCTGTTTTTACTATCTTCCTCGCAATTTTCCAATATTTTCTCACCGTTTAAACCTTCCCTGGACTAGGACAAACATTTCAAAACTAAAATCAGCTAAATCGGCCCAGCTGTTCTCGAGTTTTAGCGAGACAAACGAACTGCAATTGATTTTTATATATATAGATAGAAGATTTTTTTAGTGTTTGTGGTTATTGAAGATTTATTTATTTTATTTTACAATTTATAATTATAATTTTTTTTATTTTACAATTTTTAGTGATCACGGGCCACGGCTACTAGATGATGCCCGCAACTTCGTCCGCGTGGAATAAGGTTTTTGATTCCCGCGGGAACTTTCCGGGATGAAAAGTGGCCTAAGTCGTTCCCCGGGATACAACCTATCCCTTTACTAAATTTCATTATAATCGATTGAAAATTTTTTATTCCCGCGGGAACCTTTGATTTTTCAGGGATAGAAAAGTAGCATGTCTTTCCCCGGGATACAACCTATCTTTGTACCAAATTTAATCAAAATCGGTTGCACAGATGGACCGTGAAAGCGTAGCAGACAGGCAGACAGACACACTTTCGCATTTATTATATTAGTATGGATATCTGGTTAAAAACCTACTGTTTACTAAGCTATTACACTGATCGCGAGCAATTTACTCTTATCCATTGAGGACTTCCGTTCGCCATGTCTGAAGACATTCATCAGATCTTCACCAAATTTATATGGGACCACCTCTGAAGTATCAAACAAAAAAGAATCATCAAAATTGATTCATAATTGGCGGAGTAATCGTGTAACAAACATACAGAAACATACAGCCGAATTGATAACCTCCTTCTTTTTTTTGAAGTCGGTTAAAATTAATAATCGCGGTATAAATTCAAAACAAAAAAATCAAATTCAGATTTAAATTAGAATTTTTATTCGTTCATTGGCATTACATTTCAATTAAGTTCTTGCGCTACAACTTGGGCCACGTCTACCGAAGCTTTAGCCACCTTCTATCGAAAGTAGACGACGATAATTCAATAATATTTATCGTAAACGGCTTGTAGACGAAAGACCAGCGTTGTAGATTTTAATTTAATGCCAGTATGCCCATTCAGAGCGACTTACAGCGGATCGGCGCAGTAGCTGCGCTCGGGAAATAGTGCATTCCATCGCGTCTACCAAGGCTTTAGCAACATTGGATTCTCGGCAGACTGTCTTTTTTTGTTCTTGTATAAACCTAACTATGTGAGAAAAAAAAATCAGCCTTGTAGAAATAAGTCCAAAAAGTTAATTTTTCAACACATTACGTGAGTGGAAGACCTTAGATGGCAACGCTTCCTATGCGGCAGACTATCATTATCCTGTATATTTAGGTATCCTTGTTCACTGTAAGAAGTTTCAGTCTTGTAGGTATAACACATTTACGTATCATTTATTTACAGGTTTCAAAAATTGTTGTAAATCTTTGCAACAACATCGGCGCGGCAGACTGCCATTCTGTTTACGTACGGTCTTAAAATAACAAAATAGCAAAGAATCAGCTTTGTAGGAATAATCGCACCAATAATGTCGCTGCCTCCCGGACCATTGGTGTTGAACTACAGTTAGTTGACTTATGCCCATTATAACTAGCCAAAGGGACAATTTAGGCGGATTTACCTCATTGATATGTCATTTCCAGCCACTGTGATTTGTGTAAGCTTCACTTTGCTGGATTCCAGCATTTTACATTTCTCTTTGATACTTATTATTTCCAAGTTCTGAAATTTATAAAAACATCATGTTCTAAACTATTCAAAATGTTATATTTTGTTATTATTCAATAATATATTGTTAATATTCAAAAAATATAATAGTACTCACTTCAAATGTTGAGTACTAGATGATGCCAGCAACTTTGTTGGATTAAGGTTTTTATTCCTGCAGAAACTCTTTAATTTTCCGTGATAAAATGTATCTCTGTTCTAATTCTCATCAAAATCGGTTTTTGAAGATGGGCACATAAAGCATAGCAGACAGACTGACCAATAGACAGACAGATGGACAGAAAGACAGACACACATTTATGTTATTTGTACACCTATGGACTATGGATTAATAATTAATACAAAAATGTTTTGATTCTTTCTAGCACCCTTTTGATGCACCTATAGCAATTATTATAAAAACCACATTTAAATTACCATATAATACCAATTTTAATATAGGATACCTTAAAATCCAACTGAGTCCTCAAATCATGCATCTGGTTGCTGAGCGCAGCCAATTTTTCCGACCATTCCATTTGCACTCTCTCTTGCACCTTAACCTTCTCCAGTCTTGCATTATCAACCGCAATCTGTGATGTCTTCAACTGAGTCCTGAGTATAGATGCCTCTCCTTCTTTAGTGACACATTTTTCTAATAATTTCCCATTTTCGGACTTCAAATTTGCATTTTCCTCTTGCAGTTTCAGCAATTGGCGGTATATATGATCAGAGTTTTGCTTGCTAACTAAATCGTTTATTATAATATCATCGCTAACATTTATACCATCAGTTTTACACACTTTGGACATTCCCGGTAAGGGTGATGATATTCTTTCACATTTGTCTTTTAACTTAGTTGTGATGGTGTTTAAAGGGGTTGAGGTGGGTTTTTTGAATGTGAAGGCAGTTTTGGAAGTGCTCGGTACGGGTTCATAGTATTGTGTGCTTGTTGTTGACGGTTGCATGCATATGCTATAGTTTGGTAGATCGCTGATGTTGTGTTCGTTGTAAGCGTCTTCGCACGCTTGGCTTGCGAGGAGGAGGATTTCATCGTCGTTGTCATCACCCCAGGTGTTGCCTTGATCGCCATCTGGATGAATTTTGCAGACATTCAATTATTAATACTTGATTGATAATAAGTTAAAGCTGTACTGAGTTGTAAATTTACAACTAATAAAAATATTGTTTTGGTTAAAGCGATCTTTTATTTTAGTGTTCGGTTACGAATTTTTTGAAACAGCTGACCCGTGTGTATAGTGTTGTTATTTTCATAGTAGTTTGTAAGAGTATTGGCTAATATTCCTGTGATATGTGTGCCTGTATGTGTGACTATATTGGAGATTAGATTTAAGTTATAAACAGAAAAGTTCGTGAAAATACCTTTGCCAGTTCCGGAGTTTTGACTCAGTGGAAAATTGTGATCAGACACTGTTACATCTAGTTTCGCCTTCTTTCTTTCGCCGTACTGTTGTGGAAATATGTATCGTTTGGACATTTTCAATATTCTTTGTTTGTTTTTAAGTAAAAAACATTTTGAAATTAATTTTGGCGCTAACCAAAGCACAAGAAAACAGCAAGAAAACGAGAGCGGAGAGACATCAGACATTCAAGCTAATTTGACAAATTGACAGTGACTGATTTTCATTTTGACATTGACTAAGTGAATGTTGTCATACTCAAAACTATCGAACTGCACCATAAGATAAGGAGGAGTAATGACAACTATAGTATGTTGATTGTAATTTGTGACCGTGATTGGTCGTGTAAAAGCTGCAAAAATCATTGATAAAATATCTCATATTGACTAAATTGAAGGTAGGTATACTTACTGCCGGATAGCCGTCGTGTCGGTCCCGGTTATTATCACTAACATGATAATAGTCGTTAAAGCCACCGCCGCCAACCCGCATTGGAGCAGCGTGGTGGGTCTAAGCTCTAATTCCATCTCTCCTATGATTGAGAGTAGATGTCTATGCCCAGCAGTAGGACGTTAATGGGCTGCAGTGAATGAATGAATGAATGAATGAATCCTTACTGCGACGGTGATATTTTTCAAATATCAAAAGAGTGATAGCTAAGAAGAGGATATTGCGATAGAGTAGTTATTACCTGACAGTCTCACTTAAGGCTAAAATGTAGAGATGGAGCAAGATTGATTACCTACTATTGTGAAATCAGTCAAGTCCAAATTAGACCAACATCAGATACTATGAAAATAGTCTAGACTACTTTGATTCAAAAGAAATGAACTCACGCATTTAACTAGGTATTTAGTTTTATTTGTTTTGTAAAGTTTTTCATTTTGTAAAGTTTAGTAGTTTTATAAATACCGTAAATTAGCAATACAAAGTTGTGAAAAATTAATGATTAATTGTGTTATGATTTATTTCAAAGTTTATCAGAAAAGGAAAAGGTTCGATACATTTACGCGAAACAAGTACATACTCGTGGTGCGTTCATGTCAGAGAGCACGAGCCTGGCTCGTGAAAATTCGGCACATATTTTTTTAAACTTTACTTAGACCAAACAAACCTATTATTTATATTTTTATTTATTATAAATGAAGATTTGGGTGCCATTCAATTTGCTATCTTTAGTCCAATTTTGTCCCAGGGGCATCTTGAAACGGCTTTAATCAAAGGCTTTACTTACGGATAATTTCATTTTCTGATATTAATAAATACTTTTATTAAGTCTTTGACCAAATATTTTCAATGCGATCATCAATTGCGGTTTATCAGTAATTCTAAATTTTTTTGGTTCCCTTTGGGGCAGCATAAATATATTTTTAATTTTAAAAAATTGGTAAAAATATATCATGAGGTTATTTGAACAAAAAAAAATTTTATTTTAGTAATAAAAATATTTGAAATATAAACCTTATAACTAAGGCATAAAGTTTAATTACGATTGTACTCTATTTATATTTAAGACCTTTTGTCTTTGTAACAACGCGAGGTGTCGGTCTCAGTTCCACAGCACTTATTAATAATATAAACCTTAAAACTAAGGCCTTAAATTTAATTACGAATGTGCTATTTTTACTTAAGACATATTTTTGTCTTAAGAAGAACGGTGTCGGTCTCGCGGTCAGTCTCGCGTATTCCATATTTTTTACCCCCTACCAAAAAGTGCTCAACGCGCCTTTTCACTTCAATAATGTGCAATTGTAAGTGTAAGTGATTCCATATATTAGGGAAAATTTAATTACTAGTAATACTGGTATCCAAAAGGCAGGAATCCAGGTTCGTTAGAAGTTGATAAAAATAAACTAGGGATACAGATTAAAAATAATTTTATAAGCCATCCATAGACTCAAAGAACTGACGCGTAAAAGTTAACTGTGGTCTAGATTATTTTTGATTCAGTTCGTCGTGGAAATTGGAAAGGTGCAGACGTACGTCATGTCTATCGCATATAAACTTGGTGATTTAGTTTGGTATGTTGCTAAAACTGATAATTGAATGCTAAAAATGTGTATTAAATTACGTGCACGGAATAAAGTTTTGCTATTCTTCTTGTTTCAGGGCCAAAATGAAGGGATTCAGCCCTTGGCCCGGCCGGGTAAGTCTTTTCGTTATGCTACTTTAACGTATAAAATGCTGACTCCTATGATTTGTTATTGAAAAAAATGTGCAGTTAAACTATTGATGTGGTCTTCTTATTCCTCTCAAAGGTATAGATTGATAAAATTTTAAAGTAATAATAATGAGCGGGAACTTTTTCTTCAAGCAAAATGGGACGCTATGAAGCCTCGCCTCACACACTATGCTTGCGTACTAGGTACCAATATTCCGGTATTAGCCGAGGATCCATTTCAAACGTTCATATTAAAAATTAGACCATAATAAAGTTTACATAAACAAATACATAAGATATTCATATTCCATCTCACTTTCTCTTCAAGTTAGAAACCTGTTTGACAAAAAGAGATAGAACATGTATATTTTGGTGCCAAATAAAGCTTTAATATAACCTTTATTCGTTTTCCAGGTGGCTGTCCCAACTCCTGAACTGAAGCCCCTGAAGAAGGCAACAAACATCCAATGCATTTATTTCTTTGGGACTAATAACTAGTAAGTATAGTAACCTTTAGCATAATATCCTATATCAGTGGTATCCAAGTGGGCAGGCTTCTATTTAAGTTTTCGGGGGTTTTATTATCTGTGAGTGACACTCACATATGAGGTAGAAAAGAATATAACATAAAAGCTATGTAATGTAGTAGTACTGAATTTAGTAATTATCAAATTTTCTTCAGAACAATTTCATGTACTTATATGAAGCTTGAGGCTGACTAAATGAGCGCTTAAAGACTAAATGAGAGCTTAAATCTAACTAAATTAGGCAAGAAATAGCTGGTATTTTTAAGCGACTTCCAAAAAAGGAGGAGGTTCTCAATATATATATATATATTTTTTTAATGTATGTTGGTGCATAGCTCCGTGGTTTCTGAATTGAATTTTTTTTATCATTAGTTAGAGGAAGCTCTCGAGGTGGTCCCATAAAAAATTCTGACTCCAAATCCTCAACCCTGACACAAAAAAGTTAAAAACAATTTTTTTTTCCAAAAACAGACTTCCAATGGCCACTGTAAAGTAAAAAATAATATTGATTTCTACCCACTATGCTGAAGTTTGGCGGGTATAACAAGGATAAGCAAAGAAGACGCATCAGGCTCGCCCGACTTCAACATAGTGGGTAGAAATCAAAATTATTTTTTACTTTACAGTGGCAAGAATTATAGAAATTAAGTTTAAGTATAAGATTAATTAAAGATTGTATAGTGTTTAAATTAAATTTTCTATATCTGTCACTTTCATGCCCAGAATAAAACTCTGAATCCCTGAACGAATGATGTCATTAAAAACTTATATTTTTGAGGATTATTCTATTATCACTGTAAAGTTGTTGTTTAAAAACTAAACAGTTAGTCAAAGCCCATAAATCGAGAGCATCTGTGACGACCAATATCTCAATTTTTTACATTTTTCATGTGCTACCAACCCTAGCTAGCTTTTTATCTTATGTTGCGGGTACTTGGATAAATTAAATGGCACCTTAGTGCAATCTAAAACAGTGGTAACATTATAGTACCTATAACTTGTTAGCATATTATTATTATCCAGCTTTTGCCCGCGACTTTGCTCACGTTAAATTCAATTTTCATACAAATTTCAAACCTATATTTTACCCCTTAGGGTTGTATTTTCAGAAATCCTTTCCTACTAATCTGTATGATCAGATATCAAACACCGCACTTGAAAGATCAGTCAGTCAGTCACCTTTTCTTTTAATATATTTAGATAGACCATTATAATATTAGTGCTATAATTAGAACATTAGTTCTTTATGGCAGGATAAAATGCGGTACACTGGGCTGGAAAAATTGTATGTTACAGAAATTTTTGGTATCCGTCTCTCTCCCTCTTGTATAGATGGAGAGATTCACATTTCACACTGAGTTGCACAAAACAATTTTAAAATTTAAGTATTGACTTCATGCAAATCTTGCGATTAAATAAGTTTAACTACCACTTACACACAACTTTTGAATTTGCTTTGTGAAACTCAGCATATAGAGTGCCTATTTGTAATTATTTTAGTTGGTTTTGACCTGTTGGACAGGTACCGCTCTGTAAGCAAAATAATACAGGTTCGATTCCCACACATGTGCAAATTTGTACTTTGTGTATTTCAAGCCACGATTTTTTTTTGGCCCTGGAAACTCACTTTTGATTTTATAACTAAGCAACGGGAAGATGAGAAAATATTAGGTTAAGGTTGAAAATAAATATTCAGGTAGTGCTCTCAGGTAGAGCACTTTAGGTTCTATTGAATTTATATATCTAACTTAAGTTATAAAGAAATGTATTTTATCTGATTAAAATTAGTTAAATTAAACATGGTTAAAGTCTTGGTGGGCATTAACTAATTTTGGTGATCATTTACCATTTCTGGTGATCACTTAAACATAAGCTTAAGTTAGGATGTGCGTTTAATTACCACACTTTTTCCCCCTCAGTAGTTCTTAATATTTAGTGGCCTCAATTAACTATGATAATATTAGGTACATTTGGATGATAGATCAATATAAGACGAGTTATAAATTATTCATGTTTCACTTAATTTTAAACGTGCTGAGTTATAAAATTAGAAGTCAATTGAATTACCTTGTTGGTGTCATATATAAATATTTTAGGAGTGTATTGCTTGTTATATGTTATAAATGTAGATGCTAAAAATAACTACCACGCTATGTTGTATTTACAGTAGCTTACATCGAAGATATATATATGGGATAAGATAGTATTTTTCAAACACACATTGATAGTGGCTGACTTAGGAATTCAAATTAGAGTTGAATAATGCTATTAAATAGTAGTTTATTTAACTAGCACCCTTTTTCTATCTATATTTTTCTAAAGAACATAGTGTAGCCACAGCTTCAGGATAACGGGAATTTTAAGTAAAAATCAGCAATACAACAACACTTTTTATATTTTTACACAAATTTTACAATTCTTACGAAATACACGTCGTTCGCCATTACTAATTACCATCATTCCAGCGAAAAAAACAAAAAGACGATCTCTCCCCTCTGATTGGTCGATATTCGTATAGCCTTTAATCAGTAACTTGTTGGCGCTAAATTCAAAATATTATACAGTTTATACGAACTTATTTTTGCAATAAAATATTAATAATGAAAACTTTAATAATATTTGATACAGAAATGATAAGTGGGCTTACAGCTCGGACTAATTAGTATATTGGAGGTTATCTCTCGTAATAAGAGGTAAATCTATCGATTCGGAGCTGGCTTGAGCCAGTCAGAAAAAGCTTTATGTATACGGTATACAGGATGTAAACGACGTCACTCGCCTCGGCCGAAGCGACGCGACGGCTACCTACCGCGTCGGTTCGACGGTTGTCGGTTAAAATGTGCACAGATTATGGTTAAGGCAAATAAAAAATTATAAAATTATAACAGACTTCAGTAAAAACTAAAAAATAAGAAATAAGTAATTTAATTTATTATAAGATATTAGTGGAGTAGTGCATATGTGGAACAAACTGCCCAAGGATGTGGTGATGTCAACCTCTGTAAATCCATTCAAGAACAGACTGGATAAGCACTTATAGACAAAGCACAAGATTTGATCTATGGTAATAATAATCGTATATAACCTTAATTATAATAATTTTGGAGTCAGTGTCAAACATTGCTTAGAAAAAATATTCTAATTATAGAGGCATCCGATTCAAGCGATGTTAGGCACAAACTCCTAAAAATATTATATCACTAGCTGACCCGGCGAACTTCGTACCGCCTTAGTATGCAAAATTAAATGTATATTTTTCAATATTTCTGAGAGATTTTCTTAATATTTTTTTACGTAAGAACCTTCTCCTAATAATAACAAATACAACAAAAAAAGAATTAGTGAAATCGGTCCAGCCATTCACGCGTGATGCCGTGACCAAGGAAAACGGGTTTCATTTTTATATATATAGATGTCATTATAAGTTTTTTAATTTTTTTAATTTTTGTGGGGATTGTTGTGGATCCGTGTTCTGGTTAGAATTCGAATTACATCCGTAGACAGAACAGGTGTGCATTATTAGATTTTACGATAGAGCTTACTAAGCTGCAATTAAAATATTTAAAAATAATGTCTTCCCGACCGAATTTCGGCCACGGCGGCCAATCTTCAGAGAAATTAGCCGTCTGCGAAGGAGATATTATAGTGCACTAGTGTGTGCGCTAGGGAGGTGAAACACCGCCAACTTCCTAACTCCTGGCTAGTACTGAGAATTTCTTGTCAGAAAAGCCCAATACTTTATTATAGCCCGACCCGGGATTCGAATTTCGAACCCGAGACCTCGTCAGCCGCAGTCGAACATGCTAACCACTAGAGTCTAGTGGTTAGCATGTTCGACTGCGGCTAGTGACTAGACCAACGAGGGAGTTGGTTTATTTAAAAACACGCTCACGTCTACCTTTGTCCGACGAATGCGCAAACCAGTGGCGTGCCTATCATAGAGGCTGCAAAGCACAGCTTACCCTAGTTGAAATAGCTCAATGCTTATTTTTCTCTATGACCTGCCAGTAACCTAGTGCCTACATATCAAATGCCTACCCAGGCTGCAAGTTCTGTGCACGCCACTGGCGCAAACTATGCGAGTCTTATTCTGAGATCTATAGAGCGTACTTTGACTTGGCTCAGACTCTACTTTAGTTAAAACTGGTGGACTTATGTGATTAACATAAATCTGTCTCGTTTTAACCATGTCTTAAGTCAAAGCAAAGTCAAAGTTCGCTCTATAGATGCATGAGCACCGCGGCTCGCGCCCCCCAGCGTTGCTCTGTACAAGTACATTCGTTGCAAAACTGGTATATCGTAAAACTGTGATTAAACTATCACTGCTACAAATTCAAATTCAATATAGGTACACTGTAAGTACACTTATTGTCGTTAAAATTACTCAGGTACTTATAAAAACATGATGGTGATAATCGGTAACGGTATCTTAAAACTAAAGCTTTCGAGGGTTCCAAAGGCGCCCTGGTCTTAGAAGAGCCCACAACACACTCAGCGGGGGCTTTTTTTTATTACACCATGTCTCTTCTATTTTTTTTTCACTACAAATACAAGTTATAGCCCTTGACTGCGATCTCACCTGATGTATGCAGTCTAAGATGGTAGCGGGCTAACCTGTTAGGCGTTTGGCAGTTATATTAAACCCTTACCCCTAGTCGATTTCTACACGGCATCGTACCGGAACGCTAAATCGCTTGGCAGTACGTCTTTGCCGGTAGGGTGGTAACCAGCTACAGCCGAAGCCTACCAGACCAGACCAGAGATAATTCAGAAATTATAAATTCCCAAATTGACCCTGCCGGGAATTCAACCCGTGACCTACGGAGGTCCCGGGTTAGATTCCGGGTTAATTAACGCAACATCGCTCAACACTACGCCAGGGAGGTCATCAGATTTCGTGCCAATGCACTTTAAGTCTATTTTTATAGTTTGTAAGCAAATAAGGCTCCTCGCTCAGCACAATGCCGCAGCAGGCTGCAGCGCTGGTTTTCAGGAGGAGCCATAAAGTGTCCGTAGACGTGTTTCCGACTGTATTTTTAAGTAAAATATATAAATTAAGTAAAAAAGGTTGAACATAAAGCTCGTTGTCGACAGTGCTTGGATCGAGGAGCACAACATCAAACCGTACCACGAGCACAAAGAGCAGCTGATCAAGTCGTCCAAGTCGGTCGCTTTCAAGGAGGCGGTGGCGCAGATCGAAGAGTTCATTGAACACCCCGAGGTTAGTCGAAAATTTTAAAATTCGAAATTCAAATGCTTTTTTTTAAATTCAAATAAACTTTTACAAGTGCTTTTGGATCGTCAAGTGAATCTACCATCATTTAATAAGTGATTTAATCTAAAAGATTAAAATTAGTTAAACCGACTTTCACCACACACTTAACGGCCCATATCTTTAAAACTACTGAACTGATTTTGGTGCAACTTATACTCTTAGTTAAACAAAATGTAAGCCAATAAAAAAAGAGGAATACATACATACACGTATGAAATTTTGTATATTTGTTTGGAAGCCCTTATAAATTATCATATAGGAATATTTTGCAGTTCCAATACTATTTACATACATACGTGTCGAATTAATAGCCTCCTTTTTTGAAGTCGGTTAAAAAAGGCCAAATAGAATGCCCATAAGTGGTATTTTAATTAAAAGTATAATTGTGACACAAATCCTACCACTGTCCTTACATGCTAGGACTAGAAAAACATTAAAGAAAAAATTCAAATTGATAAAATGAAATAAATTTAATTTGCCTTTATAAATATAGCTAAGAACGGTATTCAAAATATTTTTAAAAGTATAGAGAAACAAGTTATAATTTATTAATAAGCTGCATAAGGTTATATGGTAAGTATATTATTAATTTTGCATTCCAGATTGTTAAGTTTGCTTTTAAATATAAAATCAATAAGTAATATTTCATTGTATAAAGATAATAAGGTTTACAAAACTTTTACCCGAGTACGGAAATAATATTGTAATATTGTTTTTTTTTTGTCAACCCTGATGCTGTAGGGTACGGAACTCCTTAAAAATAGCGATTTAGGATTTTTTTATGATGAATTCATATTGTAGGTGTCAAGCAACGACTTCATACTTAAACCCAAGTCCCAACTCCTCAACTCTGATGCTGCAGGGTACTGCACTCCTAAGCCGTGGGGATTTAGAGTACACTAAAAAGCGGCGGGGGCGGCGGCCACTAATGCAGAAAGAGCCAAAAGGCGCAAATATGAAACTATAGAAAATAATTTCATATTTGTGCCTTTTGGTGTTGAAACCATGGGGTCGTGGGGCGAAGATGCTAGATCCTTTTTTAAGGATCTATCTTCTCGTCTCACAGAGTCCACAGGTGACCGGAGGGCTGGTACTTAGTTACCTCGGCCAACATATAAGTTTGGCTATTCAGCGGGGTAACGCAGCCAGCGTTCTGGGCACATTGCCTCATTGCAGCAGCATAGATTATATTTTTAATTTTTAGTTTTTAGTTTTTAATTTAGATTTTAAAGATATTTTAAGAAATTGTATATATTATTATATGTTTTATTTGTAAGGAATAAACTACTAAAAAGTTAAAAATAAAAATTCTTTCCAAAAAATCATAGTCATTTATTCATTAAATATAGGTACACTGTAGGTACACTTATTTTCGTCTAAAAATTACATAAGTATTTAAAAAGCATGATGGTGATAATGGGTAACGGTATCTTAAAACTAAAGCTACGAGGGTTCCAAACGCGCCCTGGTCTGAGAAGAGCCCACAACAAACTCAGCCGGGTTTTTTTTTTTTTTAATTATCACCATCTCACAAATATTCTTACTAAGGAACTATCAGAGACATTAGAGCAAATTATTGCCAGGCTTCCTTGTCGTTTAAGTAGTCCTTTACATGGTAATAAGACTTTTCAATGAGTTTACGTTTTACATTAACTTTGAACTTATTCAGAGACATCTTCAACATGTCTTCTGGGAGCTTATTATAGAAGCGGACACTGTTTCCAACAAATGAATTGCTAGTTTTACTAAGCCTAGAAACAGGCATTACAAGTTTATTTTTATGTCTAGTATTGACATTATGACAATCACTTTTCTTCTTGAATTTATCAATGTGCTTATGCACGTGTACTAAATTTTCAAATATATATTGGTTGTGCACTGTCATAATATTGATTTCTTTAAATTTATCTCTTAGTGACTGCCTTGGTCCCATATTATATATGGCTCGAACAGCCCTCTTCTGCAACACAAAAACAGAATTAATATCAGCAGCATTACCCCATAATAATATACCATATGACATAATGCTGTGAAAGTAACTAAAATAAACTAATCTCGCCGTTTCTATATCTCTATATAATCGACTTCCAAAGCCACTGTAAAGTAAAAAATAATTTTGATTTCTACACACTATGTTGACAGTGGCTTAGGAAGTCGGTTTTTTGGAAAGAATTTTTATTGGTTGTAACATCTGTCATATCTATTTTGTTAGTATTAAATATCTATGTAACTCGGATAATAATAAAGAAAGAAAAAACATTTATTTTCAAATTGTGCCACATATTGTACAAGCATACCTACCTAAAGAGGTAGATCACCCCTGCACCTCAACGAACTACGAAGGATCTGGATTATAGAATCTAAACATTAACAAAGAGGCGCAGAAATGAACTGTATCACGTATGGCACAACCCGAAATATGGTTCAGGCTCAGCATAATTTTGTATGTACAATGTAATAAGGAATTATTTGATACCTCATTCATCAAAATCGGCCCTGTAGTTTAGACGCTATGGTGGAACATACACATACGTACATACATACATACATACATATCGGCGCAAATAAAGATATCCACCACCACCACCACTACAGCCTATTAACGTCTCACTGCTGGGCACAGGCCTCCACTCTTATAGGAGAGAGGGACTTAGAGCTTAGACCCACCACGCTGCTCCAATGCGGGTTGGCGGGCTTTAACGACTATTATCATGTTAGTGATAATAACCGGGACCGACGGCTTAACGTGCTCTCCGAGGCACGGGGGTGAGACACCGCCAACTTCCAACTCCGGGCTGGCACTGAGAATTTCTGAATTGAAAAACCCAATACCAATTTTTTGCCCGACCGGGAATCGAACCCAGGATAAATAAAGGAGGAAATAAAGATATCGATGCTATTTAAATGCTGAGCTGTACAGACTACAGAGGAGGGATTATATTCGTTTGAGGACTAGTTTCATTGTTTATTTGTAATCAAGTAATCTATTTTTGATTCTTGATTTATGGAATAGAAAGATTAATTGAATAAAATGGGGATGGATAATGAAAATAATGAGTTTTCGTAAACCTCGTTCTTCTACTCTTACATAAGTATATAGTTTTGCCAACGTCGAGTAAAAATCAGGAAAACAATGCAAAATAAGATTCGACGCTTAAAATATAACACGGTCTGTTACTCCTCTGTGGTCTCCACCTTTATCTTTTGTCTGTGGTAGCTCTACGGCAATGTCAGTCTTTAGGGTTCCTTACCTCAAGAGGGAAAAAGGGACCCTCATAGGATCACTTCGTTCTGTCTTCTGTCTGTCAACCACCTTTTTCTCAGGACACGTGGAAGTATCGAGTTCAAATTAATATCAAATACGTAGGTCTACGTTCCCTTGGAGCTGCGAAAAAATTAAGCTTCTAGTTCTTCTAGTAGTAACTTGTAGTGAATAAAAAAAAAAGTGTGTGGTGAAGGGGGAAATCCGTTCTTTTTTCAATACCGTGTTTACATACAATTGGGTATTTGACAAGTAGTCTCATCAGAAACTTTATACGTCAAAACGCGCACTTAAATGCGATGTTGCATGAAACACTTCTGACGTCATTAGGTATAATTCGACGCTTTTTTCTAATCGTTCATTTCGAGATGGCTTCATCGACCGTTATAAAATGACGTCATAGACATACCTACTAGTACCGTACCGTTGCCATTTTGCCATGTTATTGCATAAAATGTTGAAATAGTTTGTGTGTTATTGTATGGTAACCCTAAAAATTTACGTAACAAATGTGAATGGCTAGTACTTTATTCTATAATTTAAAATGATTCAAACATAAAACTAAATATTTAATAATAATCACTAAAAACTAATTTACTTTTGACGTAGGCAACATCGCTAGGGATAGGGCGTCAGTCTAAAATGGCTGCTCGCGTGCCGGATCTTAACTTGCTGAATCAGTTCTTTACCTCTGTTCCTGCGCTTGACAGTCAAAGGAAACAAAGCACTATTAGCCATTTATGCTCACTGCCTAGTCCCGATTACCCTTCCTTTCAGTTCTCTGATGTCACTGGGGACGAAATAAAAAAACATGTGCTTTCTATTAGATCTGATGCAATGGGGAGTGATGGAATCAGTCGCAGGATGATACTGTTGGTCCTTGACAATATCCTTCCTATCTTGTGCCACATATTCAACTTTTCGCTCTCCTCGTGTACTTTCCCAGATATGTGGCGCACAGCTTTTGTAATTCCTATTCCTAAAACATCTAATCCGCAGTCTCCATCTCACTTTCGACCTATCTCCATTCTTCCGTTCCTTTCTAAAGTCCTGGAGCGCATTGTTAATA
This sequence comes from Erebia aethiops, assembly GCA_923060345.2. Lineage (NCBI taxonomy): Eukaryota > Metazoa > Arthropoda > Insecta > Lepidoptera > Nymphalidae > Erebia > Erebia aethiops. The sequence goes on along the minus strand of OV281081.1, from coordinate 13,096,645 downwards.
AGCAACTCAGTCTATTCCTTTACAGACATAATGTATTGTCTCCATTTCAATCTGGTTTTAGACTAGGTCACAGTACAGCCACTGCACTTATTAAAGTCTGTGATGATGTCCGGTTAGGCTTGGATAATAAATTGATTACAGTGCTTGTGCTCCTTGACTTTAGCAATGCGTTTAACACCGTTGATTTTGACTTACTCCTTGCTATCCTTAAATCTTACAATGTTTCTCTAGGTGTCGTTGAATGGATTCGCACATATCTGTGTGGTAGGCAACAATGCGTCCGCTTTGATAATAAATGCTCTGCACTCTCCTTTCTTTCTGCCGGTGTTCCACAGGGTGGTGTCCTTTCGCCCCTCCTTTTCTCCATCTTCATTAACTCCATCACTTCTGTAATTTTTTCCTCCTATCACTTCTATGCCGATGATCTACAAATATATATTTCAGCCTCTGTAGATAATATTGCTACTGCTATTGCCACTTTGAATTCAGACCTGGCGCGAATCTGTGAATGGTGTAAATCTTATGGCCTCTCAGTTAACCCCATTAAATCTCAAGCCATTCTTTTGGGTAACCCTAAATTGTTATCTAGGTTAAATAATTTACCACCAATTAGTTTCGATGGGGTGCTACTGCCACTTAGTGACACTGTTAAGGACCTGGGTCTGGTTTTGGACAGTTCACTCTCTTGGAAGTCGCAAGTGGCAGAGGTGAGTCGCAAGATTTTCGCTACTATTGGCTATCTTAGGCGGTGGAAGTACCTACTGCCCATCAAAACTAAAATTGCCCTAGCAAATACCTTGCTTCTGCCATTATTGGACTATGGAGATGTTTGTTACCCAGATCTGACTCAGGAGCTTCTAAACAAACTCGACAGGCTGCAGAATATGTGCATTCGCTTCATTTTCAATTTAAGAAAGTATGATCACGTATCTCAGTACCGAAATCAGCTAAAATGGCTATCAGTTAGCAAGCGGAGAAACTTACACCTTCTATCGCTTCTCTACGGTATATTGTATCATGCACAAACTCCAGTCTATTTAAAAGAACGTTTTCACTTTCTTGGAGCGAATAGTGCGTTCTCACTGCGCTCCAGTGTGGATAATAAGCTTGAAATACCCCTCAGTCGAACAGAGTTTTATAGCAATTCGTTCACAGTAAGTTGCGCCAAGCTCTGGAACTCTCTTCCGGCAGAAATCCGACATTCCAAATCACTCAAAATTTTTAAAAGTCGTTTGAAGAATTTTTATCTGTCTCAGTAGTTCATAATATAGTCAGTCATTCTATGTTATTTTATTTATTTATTTTTATTTATATATATATTTATATATAGATATATATATATATATATATTTATTTACATTATATTTATAGTATAACTGTTATTTATGAACGTATATATGTAGGTAGTATTGTTTGTAGTTAATATATTGTGTATTTTATTATACTTGTAGTTTGCGCACCAACCCGTTTTATTCTCTTTTCCTGTCTCCAAAGGTTGTCTGGAAGAGATCGCCTTAGGCGATAAGACCGCCTTTGCATACTGTTTAGTCCTAGTTCGTAGTTTTAATGTCTTTTTTATTTTTTCGTAATTTTGTGTGCAATAAAGATTTAATAATAATAATCCCAATTAAACACGCACTGAACCCTCGCGAGACCTCGCACTTGACCGTCTGATGTACGGTCGACGTCAAAAGCCCATACATAGCTTAAATACTAAAACTGTGTGCAAGCAATCTGAATCACTCATCCACATAAAAATCTATAGAATTGCTAATTCTATATGGACTTTTGACGTCGATCGTACATTTTTAATTTTTAACTTGTCGTAGAATTTCGGTGACTTGGACGAACACGTCCGCAACCCGGAGGCGGAGTTCGACAAACTGAAGAGCGACGAGAACAAAGAAGAGGAGAGCACCGACGACAAGCCGGCGGAAGAAGGCGCCGCGCCCGAGGTGAAGAAAAAGAGCGGTACCCCAAAGGTAATAGAGGTCAAAATTGATTGCATGACTTCTTGAGCATGTATGTGCCTTTGAAATAATCACAGGTAAAACTGAATAATATAATATTACTAACTTCGCGTCTTAGTGCTAACTTTTTCTATTAGGTATAAAATTAATATTTAAAGTCATTAGGAGAGGTGAAGAGAAAACGCGGGATTATCAAGGAAATAGAGGTCAAAATTGATTGCATGAGTTCTGGAGCAATGTTCCTTTGTAATAACTACAGGTAAAATTGATTGTAATATTACTAACTTAATAACGGTTTAGTATTGACTTTTTCCATTACTAAACGATTTAAATTATTATTAGTAGGTGGATAGAAAGATCGGTACGCCTAAAGTAATAGAGGTCAAGGTTGATAGCATGACTCATTGAGCATGTTCCTTTGAAATAATCAAAAGTAAAACTTACTGTAATATTACTAACTTAATCATGGTTGAGTGCTTATCCGTTCCATTAATATAAAACTGTAAATGGTAAAAAAAACAGGCGTGGTGGAGAAAAAGGGCGGTATGCTCAAGGCTATAGAGGTCAAAGTTTAGCGCATGACTTCTTCAGTATGTTCCTTTGAAATAACCACAGGTAAAACTTACTGTGCTATAACTAACAGCGGTTTGGTGCTAACTTTTTCCATTAATTAACGAAAGTAATTAGGGGAGGTGGAGAAAAGACAGAGTCCCCAAGATAATAGAGGTCAAAGTTCACTGCATGACTTCTTGCGCATGTTCCTTTGGAATAAACACAGGTAAAATTGACTGTTATTTGACAAATTTAATAGCAGTTCAGTGCTAACCCTTTCAATTCATATATTATTGAAAATTATACAAAGTTATTAGGCAAGGTGGAAAATCAGCGATCCGCCCCAGGTAATATAGACGAAAATTGATTGCATGACTTGAGCATGCATCTTAAATTAAACAGGACTTTTTTTAGTTTTAAGCACACATTTATGTCATTATCGGCGCTTACAAAGTACTAAATTGACTGATCAGTTTTGTGGGCGCTACAGCCCTGAAAATGATTGTTTGAATGAGATTTTCCAGAAGATTCTCTCACTTACGTTCGGTTTCGTACTTTTATGCCAAGTCACTTTATGATTTAGTTTACCCCATCTACCTTACAGTTAAGGCTGCTAGTCCTTATACATGCGCTGCAAGTATTTAGCCCATTGCAATCTTGAGATTTTAATTTGGCTCAGAAAAATGTAGTGTGTTCTAATTCGAACCGCTAGGATATGGAACACGCTTCCGGCTTCCGTTTTTCCATCCGCTTATAATATTGGTATCTTCAAATCAAAAATGATATCTTCTAGGTAAGCGCGCTCCACCTTAGACTGCATCACTATTCACTACTACCAGCAAGAATTTATAAATAAACAAAAAAAGTTATTCTTTAGGGCTAAGTAAAGTAAAGCACAATTTCTAACGTAGAACCTACCTTGTTGTTTTAAGTACAGGTGACTCCAACCAAACCTTCCTGAATGTTGTGAAGTTATTGTTTGTGCCCGTACAATATACACTAATCTTTTATATCCCGCCTGCAATCATTCATGAGGCGCCGAGCGTATGCTCTGCTTTCGTTCTACTTTTCTCGCAAATACCTGTTTAATGCTAATAATGATTGCCATGCTCATTGCCAACATTTGAAAGCATTCAAGAAGGGTTGGCCGTATTAATACACCACCATCAGCCAAGGTTCTCAAGTATCGGTTTGCAAAACCGGTCTTAAGCCTTGATAAACTAATACTTGAGAACCTGTTCTTGTCTGATGTCGGTTTATTAGAACGAGCCTTATACCCTACTAGCTGATGCGACTTTGTGGAATAAGTTTTTATTATTCCCACGCGAACTCCCCAATTTTCTGTGATAAAAAGTAGCCAAATTCATTTTTTTAATTCAAGTTGACTTTGACAAGTGCTTTTGGATAGTCATGTGATTCTACCACTAGTTCGGAATGTCATTCCTACCGAGAAGAACCAGCAAGAAACTCGGTGGTTGCATTAAGTCACTCCAGGTCCTCAACTATGCCCATATCAAAATCACGTCGATCCGTTACTCTGTTGCTGCGTGATTTAAGGTCAAACCAATAAACCAACAAACAAACAAACACACTTTCACATTTATAATATTAGTATGATATTTTTTATTATTATATCGCACTCAGTAATCCTCTGACAAGACGTAAGAGACCTTTTTAATGCGAGTTTTGCTCTGAATAGGTACCAGCTCACGATAGTCGTGAAATGGTGATAGTCATTAATTATGTGTAGTGTACAAATTTTTTTTTAGTATGAGTGATAAGCTCTGACACTTTGTATATATTTATAGATTCGTTTGGGTTCAAAGGTGAAGCCAGTAAAGCGCTCGTCGTCTGCGGGGCTCAAGGCGACCCCGCGCAAGAAGCTCAAAGCGCGCCCCGGAACCGACTCCGAGCTGAGCGAAAAGCCTTCCATGCTCAACCACTCGTTCAGCAAGAAATCCAGTCTGCTGCATCGCCCCTCCAACATACTGAGGCCTGTGAGTACAAGTTGACGTTGCAGCATCAACCCGCCATCAACCGCCGACTAACATCAACCTAGCAACGCCTACCCTGTGAGAACAACAACAACAAAAAAACTAACTTTTATCGTCCGCCATGTTGATTTTATTGTGAGAAGAATACGAAAAATAAAATACTTATTTTTCGTATTCTTCTCAGCAAACCCTTTTAATTGATTTCATAGGGGTGCATAAAAATACCTATTCTGCCATCTTTGGGATTGGGCCATATTGTATTTAAAATGACGTCACTAAGCTAACCATGCAATATGGCCAATTCTTTTTATCACAATTTGTAAACTAAACTAAAATGATAGTAACAGTGCATCAATTATTGGTATAAAGTATAAATTCATTTGCTGCCAATCACAACACTTGGGATAAGGGATAGCCTATGTCCTTCCCCGGGATGTAACCTACCTTTATACCAAATTTCATCAAAATCGTTTTTTTTAACCACTACAAGTGAGCCCTTGACTGCGATCTCACCTGATGGTAAGTGATGATGCAGTATCAGATGGTAGCGGGCTAACCTGTTATAGGGGCATGCAGTTATATTAAACCCATACCCCTATTCGGTTTCTATACGGCATCGTACCATTTACGATATTAGTATGGATTCTCATTTATGATATAGTACAACAGTAGTTTGTCCAAGAATCATATTTCTCACCTTCTCTGGTTTATCCAGGAAACGCCGCCGCTGGACCTGGAGAACGTATCGGAGACGCTGCTGGAGAAGAATATCAAAGCGAGCCAGATGAAGTTCGGCTTCCTCGGGCTCGGCATCATGGGCAGCGGCATCGTGAAGAATCTGCTCAACTCCGGCCACAAGGTGCTTGTGTGGAACCGCACCGGAGTCAGGGTGAGTGCTTTGCTATACCACAAGATCATAGTAACAATAGGAACGCCAATGACCTCTAGCCTTATACTGAAGCCGCTCCGAGCTGTTGAGCTTGGGCTTAATTACGTTAAAATGATTGCTCCAATTTAATAATCACATTTTTTTACTCTTTCAAATTATTTCATTAGGACAACTTGTGCCACTTATGATAATACTAGCTTATGCCCGCGATTTCGTGTGAAGATTTTTTTATTCCCACGTGAACTTAATTTTCCAGGATAAAAAGTAGCCTATGTCACTCTCCAGGTCCTCAACTATACCCATGTAAAAGACACATCAATCCATTGCTCTGTTTCGGCGTGATTAAAGTACAAACACACACACACACACACTTTCGCATTTATAATATTAAGTATGAAGTATGATGACGAGACTACCACTCTTTCAGTCTCAGGCTATTTATTTGTACCATACAAGAAAAAGAAACATGAAATAAAGCAAAAAAGAACAATACCAAAGGCGGCCTTATTGCTTATTACGATTAGGACCTCTGATTGGCTAACACTATTTCGCTATTGGCCAAAATTCATTATTGTAGCAATAGCAAATGGCGAATAGGCATTCCTATTCTTATTGTGATCGCAATTTTTCAGCTTATGTTTATTTCACAGGTCCAATAATTGAATTTCGATCTTTTGAGTGTCTGAGTTTCCATACGTGCATTCGACCGGCGCTTTTCGATTTTATCCTTCGGTTGATAATATGTACTCTTACCCTAAGTTTAATTCGATTGATCTTATAAGCATTCGATGACATTAGCGTCAAAGTAAAATGAACCTTGCCTGGCGAGAGGCTTCGGCCGTAGCTAGTTACCACCCTACCGACTATAACGTGCCGCGAAGCGATTTACGATGCCGTGTAGGAACCGATTATGATAAAAAAAACCGGGCAAGTGCGAGTCGGACTCGCGCACGAAGGGTTCCGTACAATTATTAATAAATAATTACCTTTGTTAATGAACCGCAAGACTAACTTTCTTTGTAGAGGTTTATTGTTAATATCAAAAAAACTATGCTAGTTAGAGCATTGGCTATAGTTTTCCTGTAAAATATACGTAAATTCCTATTGACCATAATTAATTCAAATTTTTCGATTGGTAAACTCCGGAGATAAGGGGGGGCGGGGAGAACGGTATTTTTTTAGACATTTTCCCCGATAAATAAAAAACTATCATAACTAAAAATACTTAATTTAAAATCTGTTTTAGAATGTACAAAGTAAACCCTTTCATATGATACCCCACACAGTACAGTTATCTCACTTTTAAATTTCAACCCTCCGATTTTCCCCCCTTTTTAAATAAGAACAAAAATAATTTCCAATTTTTTTTAATTCCAGTGTCTTTGGGCCACTAATATACACAACTATTCCAAATTTCATGTCGATAGCTTCGGTAGTTACTGAAATAATCGAGTGTGACGGACGGACAGACGGACAGAAAGACGGAGAAAGTCGCACCATAAGGGTTCCATTTTACCATTTTGGTACGGAACCCTAAAAAAATAACTAACTAGTAGTGGATATAAAAAAAAAAAAACTAACCTTAATAGTATTGATTTACAGTCACAAATTCAGTTCAAACGATTTTAATTTGGTGACGTATCGTATACGTATCAGTGGGAATGCTTTTTACAATCTTACGGTGACATATATACCTAAAGAAAGACAATACATTTATTCCGCAGTATTAAATACGAAGTGAGCGCTAAATAAATGTCATTAAGTTTCCTTTTACTTTGACGCTAATGTCATCGAATTATACGATCAATGGAATTAAAACTTAAGTAAGGGTAATGGTTACTTCTGAGGTGCAATCATGTAAGGATCGCTGATCAAATCGTTAAAGCTCGACTTCAAAGTAAAATAAACCATAACAACATTCGTGTATCCATTCTTATACGTTTAGGGTATCGTACATACCTAAACGTATAAGAATGGATACACGAAATTGAGCTCTAATTCAATGTTGTATTGGTTTATTTTACTTTGAAGTCGAGCTTTAACGATTTGATCGGCGATCCTTACATGATTGCACCCATCGACACATCATCGATGGTTATCATTCATCGGGTTTGATTTAATTTCTAAGTAAAGTCGTACTGTCAATTGGTTACTTAAATAAAATAATTACGATGTTTAACTTTTATAAATTATCGTTTATTACCTAGGCATACTATTTCATTCAATACTTATACGAAAATAGATCGCTTCTGGATATTGTATTACAAAAGAAAAGTTGCATATGTAATACAGGTTGGTACATTGCAAACAAAGTATATACATAGTTGGAACATAACTAAATAGAAAAATAAATACTTTTTTATTATAGTACAAAATGCATAAAAATAGTAACAAAATGTAGCCTATATACATACTCAATAGCATGCTATTGCCTTCTAACCTTTATATCTTAGGTCTTAGGGATACTTATCGCGTTTTAGGTATTTTACATTATTTAATTTATCTAGATCTTTTGCCCTCCATATTATGTTAGTTTATGTGTGGTGTGTTTGGCGTTATTATATTTTTGTTAACATATATCTATAATATGACGTTTATAGAATAATATGATCAGGTTCGAACTTCGATGCTACGTATTCAGTGTATGGTGATAATTGTGCACTAATTTATAAGGTTTATTTATGTTCGCAGCAAAAGTATACAGGATTTTATGAGCGTTGAGTTAAAATTCAATCAGATTTCCTAGTTACTGGATGATATTTTATATAATTTTTATATTTTATATCTATTTAATATAATTTTACAAAAATGTTTGTGTTATATATAATCACGATTTATGACCAGTCGAGTTGCATCGTTAATTTCTAGTTAAAAATGCTATGCATCGTCATCTTCTAGTCTCGTTTTCTCTAACTACGGCATAAAGGAAGGGGTTATGTATTGGACAGTCTATTATGGTGTATATATAGATGTCCCATAGCAGCGTGATCTATATTAGGCCGATTTTGTTAAATGAGTGAGTGAGTCTATTAGTGTTTTATGTAACAACCTAAATTAAGTCATGGCAAATCCAATATGGTTAAATATTATAAACTAAAATAGTTAAAAATCGTTGTATCATTCTTTAGATTCCGAAACCATAACATTATTTATATAATTATTGCCTGATGGCTGATGCCCGCATTTAAGTCCTTGTACGTTAAGGTTTAAAAAAACGTGCAACCTCTATGGTTTTCCGAGATTAAAATTAGCGTATATTCTTTCTGTACCTAAAATTTGTCGAAATCGGTTAAGTTAATTGTGAACAGGTCAGACCGACAGACATACGAGCATTTTGAGCGTTCGTCAGTTATATTTTTAAGAGTAGTCTGTTTTAGTTTTTGTTAACTTCGTCTATGGTCCGCATACTTAAACAGACATCAGCTAAGAGCACGTTCTCAAGTCTCGGCCAATCTATGCTCAAGACCGGTTTTAAGCAAAGATTGACCTATACTTGAGAACGTGTTAAAAGCTGATGTCAGCTTATACGGGCTTGAGTTTAGTTTTAATGGTTGATTACCTAGCTACGATGTTGGTAGGGTGTGACTTTAAACTAATAAAATGTTATAAAAGCGTGGGTGTTTCATTTATAGAATAATCATCTGCCATCAGGTGTGTTGTTGTGATCTCTTTCAAAAATCAAAATCAAATATGAAACGCAAATGAATTATTTCCAATAGAATTTAGAATCATTTATCAGCATATGTTTAGAGGTATTCAGTTTTCTCATATTTTAAAAAAATTATACGAATTTTATGCCAAATTAATAATTTAATATATTTTTTAAAGATTTTGATATTTTTTGGATATCTTAGCTTAGCCTCTTAAAGTAACTTATTTAATTTTAATTAACTATTTTAAATTACATTTCTCAAAATTGAATAAAATTCCTACCACACCTACCGACTTAAACTTTCAATGCATCTAGTCATTGGTCAATTTACGACTTAGTTTCTGAATTCAAAAGAGAAATTCTTTCTGTATTAGATTTTCAAGTAAATAAAAACAAAAACATTACATTGAAAAATAATTTATTCATCATGATTTGCTTACTCTTTCTTTTATAATATTTAGAAAACTTTCAACAATATTTGTATAATTTTAAATTTAAGAAACATCATACAATAAATTCATTGTTGTATGTAGCATTTGGCATATCACTGCAAGACATCTTTTGATTCGATGGTGTCACAAAATATATAGTGTACATGCATTATATAAATAGTTAAGTTTGTATCCGTTGTTTCATTATATACGCGAATGTTAGTGGATTGAGAATTTGGAAGATTTCACGCTGGTATGTGGTATATGTAGTATATGGAGGTACGATACACCAATTTACAACAACCAGAACAATTTTACAACAATGACAGTAACAATTTCCTTACGCCTCGCTAAACTACTAGTTACTATTCAAGACGAACAAATATAAAATGCCATAACACTCTAAGAGTTTTAACCCTAAAAATATATCAAAATGGAAAAACGTAATAGTTAATGATCGAGAAACGAGACACTATTTACAAGATCAATACCCACAGAGACGCTTAATCGAATCGGATTCACTACACGACGAACGGATCGCATCAATTCTCCTTAACCTAGCACTAGGAGAAACGAAACTATGTCGACAGTACTTGTTCATTCCAATTTAGACTATCACAGCTTACTTATCCCCGAGTCCGACCGCGGCACTATTAATACCTTCAGGCAAGATGCATTAGACGTAGGACGGCGATACTTTGTAGTCGCTAAGCTGAATGTCGTCGCTACGACCGGGCGTCGGCCCGAGCGCGTAGATCTTAAACACGCGCGTCAAAAGCCTGTACTACAAAGGCGTATTTTCGCACAATTTCGCACATTCCCCGCACACCAGTTGTCCCGCCGCGTGCCGCAATTGACACTCCGGTTGCGCTAGCTCCACCGCTAGCAACACTCGAGCTTTATCCCTGTCCGCTATCTTCTCGTCTTCTTCCACCTCGCGGTACAATTCCGGCGAACTGACACTTCCCGCTAGATTCAGTTTCCTTCGTGCTTGACGTTCTTCTTTCCGGCCGAGCAGAGGCTCACTGGAAGGTTTCGCCTCCTCTTTGTACTTGTGTTTCGTTCTGGACGGCGACTGGGAGCCGGATATCGGCGTGTGCACTTCCACAGTGGGCGGAGGAGCCGGCTGGAGCGGTTTGATCATAGCCAGCAACTTGGGCGGGCCGCTCCTCTCTATCATGTTTATGTGAATCCCATCGGGAATCATCACGGGGGAGTTCCGTCTCGAATTGACGGACCTCTCTGTTGGAGTGTAGTATATAGATATTTTGCTCTCCTCGTCGGGGTTGGGCAGTTTGGCCAGCTTCTCGATCTTGCTTTTCAGATACATGTCAATAACTTCGACGTCGGGATCGAAAGCCATGGAGTCGCTTTGGCCGCAGGAGCCGCTGCGGCAGTTTTCGAAGTATAGACTCGGCAGATTCTCTAGCACTTTGTTCAACGTCTGTTGCTGGTATTTGTACGATTCGCGCAACCTCAGTATCTGGTGGGCGCTGAATTTCCGTATCTTGTTTCGTTGGAACACGTAGTTCTCTCGCACCCAGTTCAGTTGCGACGTGGAGTAATCGCGGACGCGTTTCACCTGTATAAACAAACGTACGGTTGAAAACAGATACTTATCTCTCTTTGTAATAGCATATATTTACATAATTATGTATATATTGTATTGCAATAAACTTTGTAACATCATCTTGCTATTTTATATGGTGTGGTTTTATAAATGGTGCCCGCGCCTTCGTCCGCCTGGATTTAGGTTTCCTCAACAATCTGACTTGTGATAAGAAGTAATCTATGTTCCTATTTGGAATGGTAGCTATAGTATATATAGCTGTACCAAATTGTCAAAATCGGTTAAGTGGATAAGTCATGAAAAGGTAACAGACAGACTAACAAATATATAAGTAGTATGTTCTATAAATACATAGAAATTAAGAATTAATTTGTTTACATAATATAGTATAATGACATTTACCATGCATACCTGATCATGATATTGATCCTTCATTGAAGTCAAATGGTTGGAGCCAATGTCTCTAATATTGCGTAAGTGCGATGCTTGCGTCGAGTAACTGCCTTGGATCCACTCCATTTGCTGCGTGCAGTTCTCTTTGATTCGATGAACCTAATGATAAAACAATCGATAAATAGTTTGGTACATATGACTGAAATATCGTGACTATAGTTTATTTTAAAGGAAAAGTTACCTGAACTGCGTAATTTTCTCTTAATTTTTCTAATTGCAGCCTCTTATACTGTTCTATATTGTCGAGCATGTGGTAGATTTGTCTCGTGCGGGGAGCGTCTCGATTAACACACGTACAACAACTACAGCACGTCTCTAAAAGGCGAAATCTAAAAAACAAGACATGACTGACATTATTATACTAAACACAGAAACAATTTCAACATCGATCGCTTTATGAACCCACCTGACGAATATGTGACGTAGAGCCTGCACCAGTAGGGTTAGGCCAAGAAATGCTGCCGCGCAAATCGCTCCACAGAGCAAGCTGTACATCTTTATTTCGAACATAGTCATCGGATCTATGTTGAGGACGACTTCCACAGTCACATTGCCCGACGGATTTGTAGCTAGGCATAAATAAGTCCCACTGTCCTGTCTATGAATGTTTGTTACGATTAGAGATCCGTCTTCGTGAACTTTCACTCGCGATTTACTGTAATCTATAGGGCGATAATACTGATCGTGCGCAATTCCGTGCTTGTGAAATATGTCCGGTATAGACGGTTCAGGGTTCCAGTGATAGACGTCCCTCGTCGGAGTGATCCAGGTAATGGAGGGCAGGGGATTGCCGTCGAATTTACATTGGAGTTGGGCATCGGTTTGCAGTCTGTGCAGACTCAAGGGACTGCTTTCGATCAGAACTGGAGGCTTGCAATTTGTGTTGTTCAAGATTGTCAACATGTCGTTTGGATACGTTAGCCGACAACTCAAATCTGATTTGACTATTTCCTTCCGCTTTTCCACCCAGCTCACGAACCACGCCATTCGACAGTCGCATGCCCAGGGGTTGTCGCCTATTCTCAATTCCTCTAAATTATCTAGATTCTGTAAAGATAGCGGCAGATGCGTCAATGCGTTCGCACTGATATCCAAATGCGTCAGTGCTGGCGTGTCTAGGAACACGAAAGACTCTATTTCACGCAGCATGGTGTTGTTTCTTATATAAAGTCGCTGCAGATTGTGTAATTTTTTAAAATTAGTATTCTGTAAAACGGCTATGTCAGTGTGATCGAGGTAGATCGTTATCAAGTTTTCGTTATGTTGGAAGAGCAGCGAGGGCACCACTTTCAGTCTATTTCCTCCTATATTCAGCGATTTCAATTTATGGAGATTTTTAAAAGCATCTTGTGATATGTTCAGGAAGTTGTTGTAGCTCAGGTTGAGATCCCGCAGCTGCTCTAGAGTATCGAACAGAAACTTATGTATATGGTCTAATTTGTTGCTAGATATATCGAGCGTCTCCAACTCCTCGAGATTGACTAGAGCGTTAGAAGTAATTTTGACTAGGCTATTATTGTTTAGGAACAGTGTTTTCAGTTGGCGATTAGGTTTAAAATAGTAATCTAAGAAAGTTGCAAGTTTATTATAAGAGATATCCAAATACTGTAATCTAATCATTGGCCCGAAGACCTGGAATGGTAGCACTTGCAGATTATTGTGGGAGATGTCCAGGACCTCAAGGTTCTCTAGATCTGCGAAGGTGAACCTCGGTATGTCGTCGATGTGGTTCCTGGACAGGTTCAGATGTTTCAGTCGGCTCAGTCTCGCGAAAAGGCCGTGCTCGGTTCTCGTCATTTCGTTCCTGCTCAGGTCGATGTATTCGAGATCGTACAGGCCGTCGAATAAGTTCATTTCTATTGAGGTAATGTTGGAGTCAGTCCACGTGATCTCCTGCAGCGCGGAGCCATAGTTGGCGAGCACGGCGCGCGTGAGCCGGCGCGCGGGCAGGTCGGCGCGCGAGCACGCCAGCCGCGCGCGCGTACACGTGCACGTGGCGGGGCACACGGACGCCTCCACAGCTGCGCAAATTATTGCCAGCGTCAATATTTTGTGCAGCCACTGCATTATTTTACAACCCTCATAGTCTTACTGACTGAAAAGAGAAAAATAACAACCATTAAATGACAACATTAAGTTAGCGATCATGTGTTTACACTGTTATAGTAACTACAATAACTACTATAATTTTAAAGTAACATCTACCTATCATGAATCATCATCATTGAACAGACAAAGATAGGGATTTTAGCCTAGGATCCAGTTTGTACTCTTATATAGTGGAAACATACAGGGCCCATTCCTAATTATTAAGAATTTCTATAATATGACATCATATGAAGCAATACATGCTAGACAGGACGCTTATTGTTTCTTTTTCAGTACTGAATTTTGGTACGAGTTGTACCAAAATTCAGTACTGAAAAAGAAACAATAGGCATTCACGCGGTGTAGCGTAAATCATGCCTAAAAATGTAAGATACACCTATATTGATGAAAAAATTATATCTTCATTTGGTTTATTATAAATTTAATGAATTAGCTTTTTGTTTGTTTTTATTAAAATGCTTTGCATTATTAATTTTAATCATTAAATAGTAACTATATTACATAACTAAGTATTTTATATCAAGACTTAAACATTAATTTGTGAATTGCTATTTGCTGCTTATAATTTCAGTAGCCTTGATATATAAACAAGTGTAAGTTTTACTTTATTAAGTTTTTTAGGTCACTATGTAATTTCAGCTACACAAAGCATTACCCCATATTACTTAGTTATTGATCTAAGGCTAAAGTTTTACTGAAGTGGTCACTCATTTACATAATATAAGTAGGTACTTATTATATGCTAAACCTGCATTTAGTTTAAATTTTTAAAGTAATTAATTCATTACATTATCTTAAACAAAAGTCAGTTATGTACATAAGTAGGTATATCCGGTTGAATTTCTACTGGTGCTTCTTTTCCATGCCAGACCAAATTTGTAACACTTATAGTTCCAAGTTAAAGAATATGTTATCAGTAATGATTCTAATTAATTTTATATATTTTAACACATAATATCAGACATTGTAATCTACATGAAATTGACTTTGTTTAAGGCGTAGTTATAATAAATAATATTCTATTTGTGTGATAAACATTGATAGTGATTCAAAATACAGCAGGTCCTAAATAAACTAGAACTAATTTGAGATCTAATTATAATTAACTCGGTTGTTGATGTCCACGTTTTTGTCTGGGTGAATTTAGATTTCTTAAAAAAATTGCAGAAACTCTTTTATTTTCTGGGCTAATTCTTGAGATGAACATGCTTAAGTATGCAGTTTACATTATGAAGCTGTCTCTGTACCAAATCTTGTCAAAATCTGTATAGTGGATGTGTGAAAAGTTTACAGACAGACAGGCAGTATGGATTCGCATAAGTCTTATTCAACCTTCAATTAAGTATGCTAATTCATTCAAAACAAGTCTTTTAAACTGGTTAGTAATGGGTAGGTAATTTATTTGTTTTTTCAACTACTAAAATGTATTACTTAATTTAAAAAAAAACTTTATTCTTTATTCACTAACATTTGTGTCTGAACAAAACAATTTATTATTCATGACTTATAGGCATATAACTTAAGCCATGTGAAACTAAGAGGCCAGAAAAAGTTCAGTTACTTCAATAATTAATGTTTGAATAACTAAGTGAATAGTGTGTATTCAAATAAGTAGGTAGGTATTACCTAGCTCGTGTTCTGGTGATGGTAATAATTGATTCAATCAATTTGTGCCTTGATATACCTAACTGGAACAAACAGTATGTTTAATGACTTTTCAGTTGATTCATTAATTTATTACTTACGTTTTTAATTAAAACTTTTTGTTCTATTGTATTCAAATACTTAATTGTCTGTTGCTCTAGGTATGTGTACTGGTTTTTTGAATTAAAATTAGTATTCGAGTGAGATATTTAATATTCAAAAGAAACTGCTTCTTACTTTGTCAAACAAAGAATAAACTAGTGCGTGCTAGAACGATGAAGAAGTAGGTGATAGTGCCGTATTTAAACTATTCAAAAGTTGTTTTACTACATAATCCTTTGAATACCTGCATTGTTCTCTGTCGTCACCTGTGCGAGCGACAGATGCTTGCGAAATAAAACATTCCACAAATAACTTTTCACAATACATCCTCAGTAAAGTTTTATACACGAAATTTACCTAACACTCGTTCACATCTCATCCCAACTTGCTTATTCCACGTTTATTTCTTGTTCACAGCAGATTCGAATAAAGACATCGCTGCGGTATTACACGTCACATTTTTTCCATTGCACACACATTTTTATCATTCGTCGGCATCCACTAACAGGCGACACGGATATAATATATTATATATGAAACTTAATATACAATTTTCACATAAAAAAACGATTACGCTCTCGCGATATTAAAAAACGCTGTCACTACGACGGAGTCGAGCACTTGAAAGAAATAAATGGCGGCCGTCGGAGTTGCGCGGGTCGCTGTCCCTTTCCCGCGCATGTTGTTTTATGCGTTCTATCTCGCTCTGTCGCGCGCCCAGTCAGCTGAGGGAGCGAGCGTGGCCGACTGCTGCCTATCGTCGCGTCGGCGAAAGTGATCAGTGATGCGCTCGGAACTAGGCTCGGAATAGTACTTTAATTTTTGTATTATATTATTGTATCGGATAGGCTTCATGGTAGGCTCGGAAGCGCGAATGTCAAAGGGTCCAAAACTCGTAACGCATTCATTGCGTTCATTCAGCATTCTCAATTTTTATTTATTGGATTTCGTACCTCGAGAGTAAAAAAGTAACTCTCTAAAGGAACACTTCGTTATCCGTCTTTTTTTATTGCGACATAGGTTTACGCTTCCCGACAATCATGCTTAGTGCAAATCAATGTACTTTTTATAGAATGTACCTAGCTAATTATTTATGTTTTATATAATAACTTATGCCAGCCACCTACCTACGTCAGAGTTTGCGGGTTCGATGATGTTTATCGCAGGTGTGGTGGTTGGTAGTTGGCAGTTTGGTACCTACCTACTTAACTATAATTATCTTTCTCCACAGTACTTCTCTTCAGTGTAATAATAACGAAGTCTTCCGCGATCATAGGACAGGTTGATCGTTATCTGCTAAAGGAAAATTAAAGAGTTCCCGCGGGAACCAAAAACCCCAATCCACGCGGACGGAGACGCGGGCATCATAAATAAATAAATAAAAAAGCTTTATTGTTTACATTATTTTTAGTGGTTGAATACAGCGAACGAAAAAAGCAATACAATTGAATACAATTTATCTTAAGACTAAATAAAAAATAAAAAAATAAAACTAACAACAAAACAATTGGAGACAATCAGACAACCTCAGCATTGCCGAGCATTGGCAACAATGCTCAGCGCTGGTTTTCAGTTTATTCCATTTCAGAAAAAACCTGTACATATATTGCGCCGCGCCCTCAGTCTTATACAGGGTGGAAAGTTTGAATGGGCCCTGGAGGGGAAGTACCTTAAATCCTTAAGTTAGATCATTTTACTTAAAGGAACCATTCTTTTATTTTTAAAAAGAAACAAAACTGCATTCAAAGATTTTTTAAAATTCGCATGTCTCACCCGGGAATCGAACCCGCTAAAATTCAAAAAATGGGCACTCGCTGTTTTGTTCCACTAATCGATACAGTCAATGTTAAAGATAAAATTTCTCCAAGAAACATTAGGTCTTACATTCGTTTTTCGTACAAGATAAACGAAAAGAAACATACTACAAAATTGCGTAGGTACATACATTTTAATAATAATAATTTAACTAATAAGTTGTTCGAAATGAGACCCCTCGTTCTGGATACACAAATTTATTCTTCGTTGAAATTCATTTCCTGTAGCCTTCTGCAAAGTGTTGTGGTGTATGCTCATAATAGCATTTTCTACCGCAACCTTTAGCTCTTGTGCAGTCTCATAAGACTTTTTGTAAATAACATTTTTTACATGGCCCCATAGAAAATAGTCCAGACACGTCAGGTCTGGACTTCTTGCAGGCCATCTAATCGTCCCGTTTGTACCTATCCAGACATTGAAATTCTCATTAAGGAAAGCCCTGGAAATTCTACTATTGTGAGCAGGTGCGCCATCTTGTTGAAAAATGATACTATGCCGTTCGTCTTCCGGTAAAAGGTTTAATTGATTTTGTAAAAGCTCTAATATTTCAATGTATTTTGCCGTATTCAGATGTCCTTCGTAAATGTGCACTAAAACAACCATATTGCTTCTGATTCCGCACCAAACATTAAAGGAAAACCTGACCTGATTGTTTGTTTCTCGAACACGGAATGGATTTCGACGGGACCAATAATGATTGTTATGTCTGTTATACATTCCATTATTACTGAAATTTGTTTCATCTGACCATACTATGTAGTCTAAGAAATATGGATTTCGGGATATTTCTGTTTGAATTTTCTGACAGAACTCTAATCTTCTTTGAGTATCTCCAGGATATAGTTTCTGCACCAATCGCCCATCACGAAAACATTTGTATTTGTACTTTTTCAGAACACTCAGTATACGTGTATGGCTGGTGTCTATCTCTTGAGCAGCTTCCCTACTAGACGCTTTTGGGTAACACTCAAAGTATGTCAAAATGCTTAAATCACAATCGGAAAAATCTAAATTTTGTTGCCGAGGGCGTTCTAACCGTTTTTTGAATCTACCAATGTTTACTAAATTTGTGACCATTCGCAAAAACACTTTTCTGGACGGTATTTGTCTGTCTGGATACCTCTCACTATACCACTGTAAAGCTAAATTATAATTCTTGTTGTTTAAAAAATAAGCTTCTAATAAATCAAATTTTTCTTGATACGCCATTATTAAACAATTATTAAATGGAAGCAAGACAAAACAAAATCGATAAATATGTTCAAAATGTTCGTTCGAATTTCAAAATTGCAAACCCGCACTGCAAACAAAGTTTGAACGTTCCATTTTTAAACTTTTTGTCAGAACTCCTCGTGCAGGAAGAAAATGTGCATAAACTTATTACATATTACCATTTAACAATTTTTTTACATCTAAGTCTTCAACAATGTACTTAGAGATAGGTAATTAGCAAGCTTATACTTAATAGATAGAATTAGAAAGCTCTTTGGATGTTAGCGTTAAAAGAATATTATAACGTGTCTTTTACTTGTTGAAAGTGAACAATTCTAGGTAATGTAAGGTAAGGAATTTGTGTAGTAAATATTCGATTTTATGGATATCTTGTACGAAAGACGAATGTAAGACCTAATGTTTCTTGGAGAAATTTTATCTTTAACATTGACTGTATCGATTAGTGGAACAAAACAGCGAGTGCCCATTTTTTGAATTTTAGCGGGTTCGATTCCCGGGTGAGACACGCGAATTTTAAAAAATCTTTGAATGCAGTTTTGTTTCTTTTTAAAAATAAAAGAATGGTTCCTTTAAGTAAAATGATCTAACTTAAGGATTTAAGGTACTTCCCCTCCAGGGCCCATTCAAACTTTCCACCCTGTATATATTTTTTTTTCTAACCATTTTTAACTAAAACTACAGTTTATATTTACACAAAAAAAAAGACAAAGTAAAAGTGGAAATCAAACAGAACTAAAACAATCATCTAGTTGTTATATAAATATGGTACAGCCAAGAGTACTTAAAGCTATACATTTTGGACTTGGGACTGGCCCCATGGGAACTCTTTAATTTTCCGGGATAAAAAGTACCCTATCCCCGGGATGTAATCTACCTCTATACCGAATTTCGTCTAAATCGGTTGAACAGATGGACCATATGGACATACGGACAGACAGACACACTTTCGCATTTAAAATATTGGTATGGAGGTATGGATAAATAGCTCTAGCTGAGTCCTCACAAACTTCACAAACTACATCTTTATAGATAGGTATGGCGTTTCGACCGAACCTATGACGGTTCGAAAATACGACGAAATGCTAGAGGGTAGGTAGTGCCCGTTACCTTTGGCTCGTCTTGGCGGGGGCAGATTATACCCACCTTTAACGACCTCCGTGGCGCAGTATGTAGCGCTGTTGCCTTAACGTGCGAAGGTCCCGGGTTCGATCCCCGGCAGGGTCAGTTTCGAAATTTATAATTTCTGAATTTTCCCTAGTCTGGCCTGGTGGGAGTCTTTGACCGTGGTTAGTTACCACACTACCGGCAAAGACGCATCGCCAAGCGATTTAGCGTTCCGGTACGATGCCGTGTAGAAACGCGTAGCGAAAAAATCCTATGTCTATGGTAGAAACCGACTAGGGGTATGGGTTTAATATAACTACCATACCCCTAACAGGTTAGCCCGCTACCATCTTGGACTGCATCATCACTTACCATCAGTTGCGATCGTAGTCAAGGATTAACTTGTAGTGGAATAAAAAGAAATTAAAGAATTCTCGCGGGAACCAAAAAACCTCAATCCACGCGGACGAAGTCGCGGGCATCAGCTCGTTACTTAATAAATTATACCCAGGCACATATTAAATGGCGCAAGTCGTTGTTTACGGTTTAGATTACCCACTAGAGCCGCCTCGAGTTTTTTGTTCGGGTAGTCCCGGTAGTGTGCTTCTCCGTCTAATTAGTAATTACCCACCTACTGCGAACGCTGGTACCCCGTTATACAATACCTACTTCAGTCAGACCATCTCCGTTCCCTGAATAGTAATTTGATGTTTGACATTGATGTTTAAGACCATTGTATTTTTTTAAATGGACTAAAATAGCATATTTAGGTCTTCTTGTACAAGTGGACAGGGCGGACGGGTGGTCAACCAAAACTAGTCGGCAGCTGGATGGGTGAACGAATTTGGGGGTTCAAATTAGGCCTTTTCATTTCCTTGGATTCATTGTCTTCTATTTCATTTCAACTGCCTTGTTGGTCTAGCGGTTAGCATAGTCGACTGCGGATCACGAGGTCCTGGTTTCGATTCCCGGTCGGGCATAAAAATTGTTAGGTATTGGGTTTTTCAATTAAGCAATTCTCAGTGCCAGCCCGGAGTTGGAAGTTGGCGGTGTTTCACCCCCGTGCCGTTAGCGCGTTAAGCCGTCGGTCCCGGTTATTATCACTAACATGATATTAGTCGTTAAAGCCCGCCAACCCGCATTGGAGCAGCGTGGTGGGTCTAAGCTCTAATTCCCTCTCTCCTGTGAGAGTGAAGGCCAGTGTCCAGCAGTGGGACGTTAATAGGCTGTAGTGATGGTGGTGGTGGAGTCTTGGAGAGCACGTTAAGCCGTCGGTCCCGACTCCCATCACTAACATCTGGTCATAATCGCATCTGATAATAATCGTTCCCAAAACGTTAGTTTAATACTCTTAGTCGAGATGTAGGTACCTATGCGGAAGGACGTGGAAAGTTGGAAACCCACCGCATTATTTTCCCAAGAAAACTCCTAGGTCATTATGTGATTCATGGAAAGGGTCACAACACACGATGAGGAATACGAACCATGCAAAGAGAGTGAGAGTACAAGGACACTTGTTTTTTTTGCATCTACATTAAGTATGCTTTTGCCAGAAAGTGACAGCATCATACTGATATTATTATATATGCGAAAGTGTGTTTGTTTGTTGGTTTGTCCTTCAATCACGCCACAACTGAGCAACGGATCGTCGTGATTTTTTGTATGGGTATAGTTGAGGACCTTGAGAGTGACATAGGCTACTTTTTATCCAGGAAAATTGAGGAGTTCCCGTGGGAAATTATAAAAGTCATTCCACGCGGATGAAGTCGCGGGCATCAGCTAGTTACCAAAATAAATCACTAACTGTCCCAAGCAGCCTTAAAGTAGTTCTTTGACACCCTCTAAAAGCCTTTTTTAAAAACAATTAAATTGCAATATTTTGCGAATTTCATGTAATTATGCACACAGGAAATGAACGAATATGAAGAATTTAATTGATATTTGATATTATAAACGCGCGGTCGGTTCGTGCGGTACGAGTTCCGCAGTGTGTAATAGCCCTTTTTTTTTGTTGCGAGTTTGATTACAGGGTTGGCAACTATAAAGGTAGGTTTTTCAGAAGCTCTATTTAAATAAAAGCTTTGAGGGCTTTTATTTGTGAAAATAAACGACTTCTAAAGTTCTAACCATCAATCTTTTCTACATATATTTTGTTCAGACCTACAAAATTTAAGTTCATATTTCATTAATACAGGCTATATAATATACCTAGGTAACTTTGTATTTAATTTAGCGGTGCGCTCCCGTACCACTCCGGTATTTTTGTTCTTGGCAAATATTTAGACGGCTAATTTATCATTTTGATCTAGTCGTTTAATATAAGTCTATCGCGCACGCGTTCGTAAATTAAATAGTCACCTTTTAATAATTTTAATGGATAATTTTGGTTTATTTTCGAATTTCGTACCTATTTCAGTCAGCGCTAAATCGGCTTAAAGCTACAAGTGTCGGGAAGAACTTTAAAATTTCTAGCCTATGCCCGCGACTTTGTCCGCGTGGTTTGAGTTTCTTTTTGGTTCCCGCGGGAACTCTTTAATTTTCCGGGATAAAAAGTAGCAAGTGTGTTATTCCAGACTATAGTCTATATCTGTGCCAAATTTCATTCATATCCCATAGAAGTTTAGTTCATCCGTTCTGGCGTGATTGAGTAACAAACAAAGAAAGTTTGAGTGGATACTGGATATCCATCCAAACTTTCGCTTTTATGATATTACTATAGATTGTTGAGGGTGTGACACTCAGACGGACCGACAGATGGACTAGATAAACTTGATGAAAGCAGTATTAGTGTTCCCTATTTTAAAACTCTGTCGGCTCATTACTGAGCACGAGTTACAGAATGAGAAAGTTTTGGCCATAGTCCACCCACCAAGCTGGCCAAGTGCGGATTGGTCTGCTTCACACACCTTTAAGCCCGCGGTGACACAGTAAAGCGGTGAGGAACAGATTAGCCCGCTACCATCTTAGACTGCATCTTCACTTACCATCAGTTGTGATTGCAGTCAAGGTCTCACTTGTAGTGGATAGTAAAAAGAACATTATGAAGAAACCTACGTATCCGAATACGTAGGTTTTCCCGCGATGTTTTCCTTCACCATTAAAGCAAGTTATATTTAATTTCTGGAAACTCACGTCTCTGAAGAGATGCGTGCCCGGGGCTCGTACCCCCGACAAACCGAATAGGAAGCCGGGCGTTTAAACCACTTGGATATCACCACTTGTGGTAATGCTGGTATTAGCCTTGATTAATTACTACTTTCAACTGCGTAATTTAATTATTAGTAGTGGATTAAGGAAGGTAAGTACTTACTACTAATTGTCCAAATTACGAAATTAATTTCGTGGAAATAATCCTGTAATAGCCACAGTTTTTTTGGAAACTACTCCCACCACTAATTCCATTAACGTCCCACTGCTAGGCCTCCACTCTCATAGGAGGGGAATATGAGCTTAGACCCACCACGCTGCTCCAATGCGGGTTGGTGGGCTTTAACGACTATTATCATGTTAGTGATAATAACCGGGACCGACGGCTTAACGTGCTCTCCGAGGCAGGGGGTGAAACACCACCAACTTTCTAACTCCGGGCTAGTGCTGAGAATTTCTAGTCAGAAACCCCAATACTTAATTATGGGACTCGAACCCGGGACCTCGTCGGCCGCAGTCGAACATGCTAACCACTAGACCAACGAGGCAATTGGAAACTACTCGCTAATCCTTAATTTAGTTCGTTATTACATTATACGTCGAGCTCAAATCGATATCGGTTCCGCGCCCACGTATTGCTGGGGCCTGGGCCATATCCGGTTTCAATGTTGACATTGAAACTATACATATAGATTATATGTATACACTAGCGAATGCCCGCGACTTCGTCTGCGTGGTTTGAGGTCTTTTGGTTCCCGCGGGAACTCTTTAATTTTCCGGGATAAAAGTAGCCTATATGTGCTATTCCAGACTATAATCTATCTCTGTGCCTTCAGCCAGATCCTTTCAGTCGTTGGGGCGTGATTGAGTAGCAAACATACATAGTCCATACATCCATACATCCATACATCAATCCAAACTTTCGAATTTATAATATTAGTAAGAGTAAGACTAGCTTTTGTCCGTGACTTCGTCGGCTTGGTTTGAGTTACTTTTGATTCCCGCGGGAACTCTTTAATTTTCCGCGATAAAAAGTAGCATATATGTCGCTCTCTAGTAGGTAGCCCTAGAGAGCGACATATGCTACTTATGCATGCGCACGAGTAAAATTATATCTACTCGTTACCGATTTGTCTACCGAAGCTAACATAGCTACACATACATATCTACTTGTCTCGTTACATCAAAAGTATAGATAAAAGTAATATTTCTTAGCTATGGTATTTTTCTCTACGAACCCTTACATGCCTTTTTTTTCTCGTAATAGTTATACCTAATTTTGTGCATGTACGAGTATGAAAAATTTGCCGGCAACGATAATATCTATCTTCCAATGTATGGTTTAAGATTAATTAGAACTTAAGCGTTTCAGACGACGAGGCAACCCTATCGGGTAAACGTCCAGGTTCGCGACCTTGTCCGCGGTTATGGTCGCGATATTTACAGGTCGATACAATGTACCGTGTACGGACAGCTTTCGGGAATTGTGTGCGGAAGTCGGAACCAGATACTAATGAATGAATTTGCTATGGATGTACCTAATCATAAATTACTTAACAGTGTCCAATTTCCACCTCTGTAATTTAAGTGTCTGCAATAAAACTTGCAGGAGTCAGCTCTTGTAAGTTGCTTAGTGCTTACTCTGTGTAAATACTCACAGCAAGTCGATTGGGGCCAATTCTGCTCAGCACAATCGTTAAAATAAAATGACAGCTCTACCCCTTTCCTTAGGGAGTATTATGAAAGGGATAGCAATATAAATAGAGCTGTCAGTTTAGTTTATATAAATAGATTGTGCTAAACAGAATTGGCCCCATTGTCTGCAAGTATAGAATGGCATGTCAATTGTCAATCACAGCTGACTTCTAGTTTTATGCTAGTCCTAGGGAGAGTTTTCTTGCGATGCTAGTAGACTTTAATTATTGTTCTAATTCGGCATTAATGACCAGGAAACCTATACATATAATATTATATCGTCGAACGTTTTTATGGAAACTCAGACATTTACACAAGGAAAACTAATACCCGCTAAAAACAACTGGAATTTCCTTGTGAGTTGTGACATTGCAATAATTTCATTGCTATTTGGTATCCCCCTAAAATTGATTGCTATATAAAACCCAAGTAACTTTTTTAATTTTTTACCTGTTTTGATTCTTTTTGGTGTACCTAGTTTTGATTCTTTTTGGTGGCCGAGAAGTGAACGCCTTATGTTAAACCTGAATAATTATTGAAACTTTTCTCTAAAAATATTGAATAAGTACACTGTCGGATAAGTTTTTATTGAACAGTAAATATTCATTTTTTACATATAATTTCTTCTTTTTTTGCGACATGCGCTTGCTTCCAGCCCCGCGCGCCTGTATTTCGATCTCGTGAATGGGGATGATGACTTAACTCAATCAAATAAGCAACTCTTTATCAAACTTAAAAACGCACTTCTAGTATGGAAGTTGTATGAAATTCACAGTGGTGACGTCATCAAATTTCAGCGCACTTTTTTTCTTTAATCTATACTAGATGATACCCGTGACTTCGTCCGCGTGGATTTCGATTCCCGTGGGAACTCCATAATTTTCCGAGATAAAAAGTAGCCTATGTCCTTCCCCGGGATATAACTTACCCTTATACCAAATTTCAGAAAAATCGGTTAAAAAGATAAAAGCGTAGCAGACAGACAGACATACTTTCGCATTTATAATATTAGTATGGATTTTTAAATGGTTTTCAAACTTAAAACTAACCGAGGATGTGAATTTTAAGTCTTTTGGAAGACCCCCTATTCAATAATCAATTAGAAATCATTTATTTTTGATATAGGCATCATCCCGGTGCATCCCTATTGAGAGATAGCGTCTGCATAAGATCACCGTGACACTAGATCACTTGCGTATTGCGTTGCGACGGCTTCAGAAATGTATCGAATTAAAGATTCAAACTTGTGATTCCTCGGTGAGGATTCTTTTCAACAATTAGGTCATCGCAGTGGCTCCTAGATGAAAGTATAAACACATTAGAGCATATCAATCAAGTCGAACATTTGTAGGTCATTTACAATGTCACGCTAACGCACAAGTAACTGGGTCACCCTTCGAATTTATTTCACTTACGGCTTTGGTTATCTTAGACCGAAAGCCTGGCTTTAATTTCACGCGTATTTAATGAAATAACCGTGATTTACGTTCTTTAAAAAAATGGCTATGGATAATTATTACGATAGAGAAAATATTGCACCATAAAATTCATATGTATCCGTGCCTTGCCCCTATGTTAATTTAAAAAAAAACAAATCCATTCTAATTTAAGCTAATTTATAACGGATTCTCTTTCCGAATAAATGTTTATTAAGCTTTAAAAGAGTTAGATATGTTTTTCCTCAATAAAATCGTAATTAAATGATCGCCCCGAATCTCGGTAAGCACAAGCGGATAATGAAGAATTTAAATCGGTCGTTATTTGTTTATCTTGGCTCGGATTCCTCGTTGAGGTTGAGAAATGCCGTTACAATGTTAAAGTGAACAAGCAATCGATATTCTTAAGTGAATTGCCAATACTTCAGTACCCTTACCACAAGAGTATTCGAGTATTGGTTGGAAGATTCGAAGAAAGATCTCGACGATTCAATAGCACTAGTAAAAGTTTATTTGAATAAATAACATTTGAGTTTGAGATTTTGATTGAATGCATAGGCTTCAAAGTAAAATGAACTTTTAAGTGCATTGGTTAGAGCTGAAATTTGTGTAAGTATTCACAGCCAGGGCTCCAAACGGAATCGTTTCAAAATTTTTTTTAATCCACTACAAGCTAGCCCTTGACTACGATCTCACCTGATAGTAAGTGATGATGCAGTCTAAGATGGTAGCGGGCTAACCTGTTAGGGGCAAGGCAGTTTACTGACTTTGTGACTCAAATTCAAGGGCTTTTGGGTTATTCGAGCGTCAGAAACCTTGGCATTAGAGTAAAATAGACCCAAGCCCTTGATTTAAATTCGCAAATGTAGTACCACCGATATAGCTAATAAGCTTCGCAAGTCGCAACTCGCAACGTATCGACTTCGAGCGCTGACTGTGGATGTATGGACGAACTTGAGCTCAAAAACAAGGTTCTTAAAGTACTTTTTACGTTGACGTTTCGATGCTCGAATACGCTCGTCGTCGTCGTTGATTTATAAATATTGTGGTAAGGGTATAAGCTTTACAAATCGGCTTTCGGCGTCTTCGTGCCGTACTAGAGATTCTTAAATCCTATCTCATCTGTTGTTTCTTTCTTGCATATACTAGTATCAATGTAAGTAAGGGGGACAGAGCAAGCATTGTCGTCATTCATGGACGTCAGCCGTCAGGTGTGAGTGAAATGTTCTTGGCCTTGTGCTTGTATGTTCTACGGCTTCAGCTTTGGAGGGATTTCGGAGTTACAATGTGCCTACTTACAGTAAAAATGTAGTAAACTACGTTGGCAATATTCTATGTTGTCTCATTGACGTCCAGTCTGCTCGAACGAAACGGTTCTGCTCAACGTTCCTGATTCGAACCGCCAGGTTGTGGAATACCATTCCAGCGCATGTAGGGAATAGGCATCTTCTAGGCAAGCGCGCTCCAACCTAGACCTCATCATTGCTTTGTATGTATGAGCATGATGCTAAATCCAATCTCGCAATATTAATAAAATAAACATTACAACAATAATTCAATACCGGTTCACTACTAAGCACGAGTTTCTTCTCAGAATGAGAAGGTTTTGGCTATAGTCCACCACGATGGCCAAGTGCAGATCATCAAACTTCCTTTGAGAGCATAATGCACAACTCCTCCTGTTTCCTCACGATGTTTTTCTTCATTGCTAAAGCAATTTTTTTTTAAATTCCGAGATAGGCTTGCGCTTGACGACAATCATGCTTAATACAAAGCAATGATGAGGTCTAGGTTGGAGCGCGCATGCTTAGAAGATGCCTATTCACTCTTGCCTTGAAGGTACTTAAGTTATACGCGGCAGGGAATACATGCGCTGGAAGAGCATTCCACATCCTGGTTATTATTTTAATCTCATAAAACGCACGTAACTCCGAAAAGTTAGAAGTGCGTGCAGAGGGATCGAACCGACGTAGGCAGCCCAGCTGGGCGTTTAAACTGTATATAATAATATAGCCCAGTGAAATATTTGGCGAATATAACGATAAACTTTGCGTGTGTGCGCTGTACGATAGAGGTCTCGCAGTGTGCGTGCGACCGGCAAGGACGTTCGGTTTTTTGCACACCCCCCACCCGTTAGCTCGATACCGGCTGCCTACACAACGGTGCTGTTTTGGTTCGCGATAATATTGTTAGCGCTATCTTTCTCCGACTTATAGCGGATACGGTGTTTTGTGTATGAATGTTTTTGGTACGCCGTACGATATAAGACACTTCTAGCCCGTCAACCCTCATCGGCTCTAGTTCCCTCTCTCCTATGAGAGTGGAGGCCTGGGCTGTAGTGGTTGGACACTTTTACCGAATTTCTATATAATTTATTTATTTATTTATCAGTACACGTTACTCTCTATTTGATAGTTGATACTAGAGCTGAATTTTTGGTACATATTTTTCCTTGCCAAATGCCAATACAAATATTGTCGAAAAATCCACCCAAAAAGCTAAACAGGATTTTTTTGTAAAGCATAGCCAACCGTCTAAATTTCCACCTAAATATTGTCGTAAAATCTAAGTACCCGTATCTAAGTACCGTACCTAGCTACCTATTTATTTTATAAGTATCTTAAAGGGAACCTAAAATGTGCAAAATTTTAGCTCCCTTTAATCTGGGCTTTGCGTTGACATAAAAGCCGGGACCATCGGGACAACTTTTTTAGGTACCTATATGACATAGAAATGTAGATTTGTTTATCGATCTTCCAGACAGGCATGGCTCTCTCAGGCCTCAGGCTGTCATATTTAATATCTGAAAAAAAACAGCATTTTTGAAGTGAAAACTTCTTTAGGCGCGTTGAGCACTTTTTCATAGGGGGTAAAAATGTGGAAACGCGTGACCGACACCTCGCGTTGTTACGAAGACAATCTCGAATCGAATAAGGTCATAAATATAAATATATAGTACATTCGTAATTAAACTTTAATGCCTTAGTTTAGGTTTATATTTGAAGTACTTTAAATTTATTTTTATTAAATAAAGAAAATAGCAATTGAATAATTAAAATAATAATAATTAAATATTCGTTTTCACTTCTATCGGCAGTCCCTATGACTGCCATTCTTGCGTGCATGCTATTTATTTGAGTGCGTTGTAAAAAGGTGCTAATAACATGTAATCGCTGATTCGGTACAAACGAACGATATGGCGTAAGTCGTAACTGGGTCTCTTGACTCTTCGTGTTTCGTTACACTAGTGACTAGGCATTTGTTGGTAGTTAGTACCTTGTACCTACCTACCTATTGTTTTCCCTTTTAAGCCTACATATTCTCTCGTAATCGATCCTATGTTAGATTACACTTTACCTTTTTATGGGCCTACCATTCAATAATTGCATTTTTATAACTTAAATTGCTGCTCTTGGCAAAAATTGTGTAGTTCCGAGTTCAGAGTACATAGTACATAGGAGACAGCGAGAACTTAGACGAAGACGTGTACCTATACATTGAGGTAAGGTACTATACTGATTTATGTATAATGTACTTACTTCAATATATATATACTTCTATACTTAATATTATTAGTGCGAAAGTTTGGATGGATGGATGGATGGATGGATGGATGTTTGTTACTCAATCACGCCAGAACGGCTGAACGGATCTGGATGAAATTTGGCACAGAGATAGATTATAGTCTGGAATAACACATAGGCTACTTTTTATCCCGGAACCTCAAAGGGTTACCGCGGGAACCAAAAAACCTTAATCCACGCGGACGAAGTCGCGGGCATCAGCTAGTGGATATACATCTCGGTTTTATTCACAGATGGTTCACATTTCACAGCTAAAATTGATAAATTGAAGAACATAATATTATTTTATGACGTCACTCGTCGACGTAAATAATTTTTATCGACCAAAACAATCAATAATTAGTATAAGTCTGCATGTACATGAGTGTCTTCCTATCGGTCTTGCAAGAAAGCGGAATTTTCCCAAATGTGAGTTGTACACAGATAATAGCAAAAAGACCATTGGAAAAATCGTTAGTCATGAACAAGCAATAAATAAATAGCTAATTGATTGTAAAAATAACGAGTTGTAGACTGTAGATAGGTAAAAAGGTATCTAGGTATACTTATTATGTAAGTAACCTATCTGAGAATGTTAATAATGAATTGGAGTGTACGATTTATAAACAACTGTGAATTACAAACATTGGCCTGATAAACAGGTGATAACACATGTAAATCAATGCCATTTTATTTCGGTTAAATAATAATATGAAGTAGTCCTAATGAACTACTTATTATTTTTATGGAAGTAGTTAATATATTAAGCCTGCATATTGTGATGATTTGGACGCTGCATTGAAGCGAATACCACAGTAACGTAGCGTAGTAATAGCCTGTTTACATTAGGTCAGTATTCAGTAACCGAGTGCGTCGTCGGTTGCATTCGGTTAAACCGGATTTGTTATCCGAATTGGCCGGTTAACTAGGTCGGTGACCGAATGTGTCGCCACATTTTCGGCCAACAGGAAGTTTCTACAAGTCTGTTATGAATATGACTTATATGACCGAATATGGCCAACCGTAACACCTTTTATACAAGGTTGGTCACCGCAAACGGGCTGCGGTCTGCGATTGAATGCGGCAAACCGAATAACATTTTACATTAGCCGGCGACCGAAAACGTCTGCACTCTGCAGCCGAATACGGCCAAACCGACTCAATGTGCAATGTAAACTCGCCTTATGTGTTTGATGATATAGATAAAATATATATGTAGAAGTAATGTGGAATCTGTCAATTTAATAGAGTCGTATGCAGAAGGACCTGGGAACCCACCGCATTACTATCCCAAGAAAACCCCTGCCAATTGAAAGGGGTCACGACCCGCAGCAATGAGGTAGCAGGATAAGTTTTGTATACAAATGAATAATTAGCACCATTGTCTTCATTGCATTGTTCATGGCTCAGAACAATAATTGAGGTTCAGGGCCGTATATTTTGACACGGTCCTCTATTTCTATAAGTACCATTTTAGGACATTGTTCAGGCGTTGTCTTTAGACGTATTTATTATTATCTGTAGGCGTTTACGAACGTTGGGTACGTAATACCTAATCAACTAATCTAAAATTAACCAGCATTATAAAAATAAAGTTTCCTTTCCCTTTTTAAATTAAAACTCACACAGGCTACTAAAAGATCCTTGCTGCAAAACGTGAAGCCAATAAAATGTGATCATAGTAAACTTTACAAACACATATTATCTTAAAAATCTTGATGGTTTTCGTATCCCAAAACATCCGGCCAATCTCCATAGAGATCAGCCATCTGCTTCTGCGAAGGAGATATTATAGTGCACAAAGGTGTGCGGAAACTCTGATGCACTATCCCTACTCCCTACTCCCTTACTCTAATGCGTACTTAGACGTAACGTAAATAGAGCGTACTTTGACTTACCTCAGACTTTACTTAGAGTTAAAAAAAATCATCTCGTTGTAACTTTAAATAAAGTCTGAGCCAAGTCAAAGTACGCTTTATAGATCTCAGCATAAGAGCTCGGTAGGACGGAAAATCCGACTTGACCGGAGAGAGATCAGTCTCTGGGCTGACGTTCTTTCTGTGAAACACCGCCATCTTCTTAACTCCGGGCTAGTATTCGAGAGAGTTTCTTGTCAGAAAATCTCAATGCTATAATTGTGACCTGACTTCACCGGTGACCGGACATAGATTTAATAGGGATGATGACAACTCAATCAAAACAGCAACTCTTTAAACGCGCTTCTAGTATGGAAGTTGTATGGTATGGTAGTTGTCATTCAACGCACTTTTTTTCTTTAATCTATATTTTAAAATGGTTATCAAACTTAAAACTAACCAAGGATGTGAATTTTAGGTCTGGAAGACCATCTATTTAATAATCAGTTAGAAATAAATTTATTTTTGATATAGGCATCATCCCTATTACCGTGGGTTGTGGCATCCGATTTTTCCTATATTCGAAATAACACAGTAGGTATTAATAGCTTATTCCCTTGACTTGTAACGCAAATCGAATTGTATTGTATCCATTTGGAACGCTCATATTGAAAGTAATTCAGTTTATGCGGGTCAGGTGGTATTACTACGTGTCCGGAATGTTCGTGAAAAATGTTACTTTAATTTCAACTGAAAAGTGGTTCTAATATTAGACATTGCTAACTGAAAACAAGGCACATTGCTGTGCGTCGGGTGGTAGCCAGCGCCAACGTAGGCCTAAGCATGATAGCATACTGTGCCAGCGCCAACGTAGGCCTAAGCATGATAGCATACTGTGTCAGCGCCAACGTAGGCCTAAGCATGATAGCATACTGTGCCAGCGCCAACGTAGGCCTAAGCATGATAGCATACTGGGTCAGCGCCAACGGAGTCTTAAGCATGATAGCTAGCAGCTGCCTTGACTGCTGCTGTGTGAACCGTTGGTGCAAGGTTCCAGCTGGTGTAGAACCCATGTAGTAACCGTTTATTTTGTTATTTAGCTTATTTTGGAATCTTAGGCTAATCTTGTTCGTTTATTTTATAATATAAGTCTTTGTTATTTGAAATAAATATCAATGCGTTCAAATTCGTAATATCAATGCCGCAATAAGTAAATACTTTTATATCATACTTGCTCAGTAACTAGGGATTACTATGGTGGAAAGTCTCCTTGTAAGTTGGTGTTTGCAATTCAAGGCAACATTACGTCGCACTATGCTTGAATTGTAATGTTCACATTACAGTTCAAGCTATGCAAAACTCCTTGGTAAACAATCTATTTTCTTATAAAATGGTAAGAAAACTTTTTACTGAAAAAAAACACTGAACATGGCGGCATTTAATTTCCATACATTTCAAACTATGCAAAACTCCTTGGAACTCAGAGCCGTAAAAAAAAATGGAAAACTATTTACGAAAATTACGATTTATTTGACAACCTCCGTGGCGCAGTGTGTAGCGCTGTTGCCTTAACGTGCGGAGGTCCTGGGTTCGATCCCCGGCAGGGTCAATTTGGGAATTTATAATTTCTGAATTTTCCCTGGTCTGGCCTGGTGGGAGGCTTCGGCCGTGGCTAGTTACCACCCTACCGGCAAAGACGTGCCGCCAAGCGATTTAGCGTTCTGGTACGATGCCGTGTAGAAACCGAAGGGGTATGGGTTTAATATAACTGCCATGTTAGGCACACACACACTGCACAGGTTAGCCCGCTACCATCTTAGACTGCATCATCACCTACCATCAGGTGAGATCGCAGTCAAGGGCTAGCTTGTAATGGATAAAAAAAAAAAATGGAAATGGTGGCATTTCATTTGATCTGAAAGTTTGTGAAGTTTGTTCGTAGTGATTTAAGTTATTTACAACAATGTCAAGCACTTCATCAGATGATGAAAAAGGAGGAGAGCCTGATTTTTGTTTGCTTGAAGCAGAACAAATGATGCAAAACCTTTTGCCGGATAAGTCCATTTTCTCTAAATTTGCTAATTATTCTAATTAAAATTTCATTTTGCATTACCAATGTTTTATTTACCTCGCAAGAATGATATAAAGTAGAATGCTTACCTCGGTTGCAAGTAGCTATTACACCCTCGAACTATATTCACCCTCGCTCGCTGCGCTCGCTCGTGTGACTAAATATCTCGGGTGCACGCGATCCGTTAGCGCCCTATGCGAGCTGCGCTCGCACTGGCGCCAAATTGGATCTTGTTCTGTAATAGCTTACTTACGTCCCTTGTGCAACAATCTACTATTATTTACTTATTGTGGCATTGATATTACGAAGCGAAGTCTTATCCAAATGTTTAATAATTAATCAATTACGAACTTGACTTCACAAAGTATTTAAACTACGACGTGTAAAGCAAAACGAATAAGAGACACGAATACTCGCGTCGTTGTAGGGGAAAATTGGCCTTATAAAATATATTAGTACTGGGGCCATACTGCCAACGCATAAAGCCATATTGTTTCATTATTGTGGACTTTCGTGTTTTAGAATTTTAATCCTTATTTTAGGAGCTTCAAGGTACGTGACAACAAACTGACATTTCGAGTAATATTGCATAAGCGTTGGCACTTGGCAGTATGGCCACGTATGGCCCCTGTACATAACAACGTTACAACTTACAGTAGCGCCGCATCTCTCGCGTCTCTGCCGCAATGTGCTTTGTGCCCTAAATTGGTATTATTACCAATATTTAGTAGGCATACAACGTTACAGGAATAAAATTCGTATCATCTTAGAATAGACGCGTCGCGTCATCGTTTCGACCACGCGGCAATGTGCTTTGTGCCCTAGATCTTTTTATTTCGAACACAAGGTCTTTTTACTATACTTTTTAAACAATTGGTTATATCAATAGTGTAACTCATATGAATAGTCGGATTAGATTTCTGTACGTATGCACGTAAGAAATTCCGTTATGGAGCCGTAATTTGATTTAGTAGAAATGTTTTCGAAACGCAAGTGTTTTCTCTCATTATTTCGAGCCCCAACAATACTGCGCGCAAAGGGAAATACTTTACATTGCGTACGGTATTTTTTGCTTTTTTTACAAGCTTTTATTTTAAACTTACGATGTTTGTGGGTTTGTTTTGATCAAGTCTTGCATTTGAATTTCAATACAGTTACGTACTATACCCAACCGATTGAGCTGAAATTTTGTTAGTTTGGATGTCAATCCATGGTTACCTTAGTGACGTCATTCTAAATCCAATATAGTGGTTTCCTAAAGATGGCGGACTAGCGACCTACTACAGTAGGTAGGTAAGTAATTAAGTATATCAATTTCGTCAAAATCGGTTGAACAGATGGGCCCTGCAGAAGTGACAACTGACTAGTAACATACAGACATGCTTTCGCATTTATAATATAAGTAAGGATTGGTATGGAAGTATAATCAATACTTATCTAAAATTGTTTAAACCATACGTTATTTAGGTATCCCTACAGATAACACTGTAATGTAGAGCATTAGATTAGTGGATCCATCTCGTAATGGCAAAGCAACTAAGGAGAACTTTTTCTTATCTTATCTATTGTAGATAAAGGCTAAATACGTCTACAGTTACTGTACTTAGAACAGTTGGTAGATAATTTCATTTATCACGTTTTTGTGGCTGTGTATTTTATTTTTACAGGCAGAGGTACAGCTAGCTGGCTTATTCACGCAACAAACGTTTTAATTCATTAGAAATAGAATTCTAGAAACATAGTGCCCCTATTTGAGTTCCGTTTACCTACTTGAGCTTTTCCGTGAAATGATTTGGCGTCCTTCACTATCCAAGAATATCTTTATAAACTGTATCTATACCACTATTCATTTAAGAAAATTTACATAAAATTAGTAGGTAGGCCTCATAAACTGTTTACCCGGACGTTACTAGCGAGTTGCGAGCATCGATATATATTTAGGTACCAGATGAGCCCTTCCATAGAAAAACATTGGGCGTACAACCTTTAGAGCACGCTCCTAACCTGTAGTATAGCCCTGTCCTTGTCCCCGCCATAGCCCTGTCCCGCTTTTCAGACTAGATGGCGTTAGTAAAATAGGTCCACATTCTTTTTTTGACAGGGCCCGTCTATGTAAATTGAGGTCGTTAGTTGCGTGTTGGTAAAGTGTAAAGTTGTGATGTGAAGGAACATCTCAAGTTGTTGATGATAACAAGTCAACGTATTCGGTGCCAATGCCGCCGATAATTGCCCTTTTCCCTTAGCTAGGGCACACGAGTATTTACTCTGTGGCTATAGGGACAGGACATCATATACAATATACATAGATAGTTTAGGATTATATGTATTATGAGTCTTTATAGGATTTTTTTTTTCTTAGCCGCTGGCTTTTTTAGATTCGGCTTGAAAATGATGTTGATGGTAGTTATTTAAAAACATTGTGAACTTAAGTTGTAAAAATGTTAAGAGTAAGAAAAATAATAAATTCGGCGCTCGAATACATGTTTTCAACTAACACTGAGGCTAATTGGGTATTTGACTACTATTCAAATAAATACTTGTTAGTGATTATTAAATAGAGGATATCCCAAAACTCCTAATATCCACGTCCCCTGATCAGTGATAGTTTTATGTTGGATAACCATTTTAAACAATCGATTAAAGGAAAAAGGGCGTCGAACTTTAATGACGTCACATTTCAGAATCATACTTCATACTAATATTATAAATGCGAGAGTGTGTTTGTTTGTTGGTTTGTCTTTTAATAACGCCGCAACGGAGCAACGGATCGACCTGATTTTTGGCATGGGTATAGTTGAGGACTTGGAGAGTGACATAGGCTACTTTTTATCCCGGAAAATTAAGGAGTTCCCGCGGGAATCAGAAAAACTTAAACCATGCGGACGAAGTCGCGGGCTTCAGCTAGTTATAGGACGCTTTTTGACGTTTGAAAAAAAAGTTGCTGCCCAATTTGACTATTTGTCATATACTCAATTCTGTTGTTCACTATCTCATAACTAAAACGACAGCTCTATTTTTATTGCTATTCCTTTCAGAAGGATTCCTTGCGGTAAGGGGCAGCTTCAGCTTTCAGAGACGTTATTTTAGTTTAGAGATTGTGTTAAACAGAATGGGCCACGCTCTATTAACGATTAATTTTCGTGAAAAGTACCTAGTAGATTTAGTTTAGTTTACGCTAAGGTTAATGTAATGGTAGCTTACTTATCCAAAACTAATCACCAGTTTGAGATATAGGTATTAGGTACCTATGAGGGAGCATTCAGAAATTGGATCCGAGAGTCAAGGTTACGAGTGTTACGAACTAGCGACGCGACGACGACGTAGGGAGAGGAAGCCGTAATAAGACGTCCGTATAGCGACGCGCGAGTGACATAGTGCTATTAGGATTTCATGTTATACTATGTCGGCTGCTGTATTTCGTGGGCTGATATTCCACGTCATACATAAAGGAAGATGCGGACTTAATACAAATACTCAAACAAGAGGAAGAACCAAAACAAAATATAATAGACTAGATGTGACCGCGACTTCGTCCGCGTGGATCAAGGTTTTGATTGCCGCGGGAACTCCTTAATTTTCCCGGATATAACCTACCTATACCTACCTATACCTATTCCACGTCATACATAAAGAAAGATGCGGACTTTACACAAATACTTAGACAAGAGGAAGAACTTAAACAAAATATTATATAGTAGACGATGCCCGCGACTTCGTCCGCGTGGATCAAGGTTTTTGATTCTAGTCTTATAATATCTAATCTAATAAAGGATCTAGAGCTAAAATTTACCAAAAAATAACCTACGGAGACCTTATAGGTGTTCTATTCTGAGTAGGTAATAGGTATATGATATTCCACATGTTACCTAATACGAAGAAGTTCGCGCCGACACATAAGTATGTAGACTTAGTTCCATTCAAACGGTTATAAAAGTTGCACCCCAATGCCGCGTGCTCTCCGGGAAGCCTCGTAAACCAAAATAAGTTCATAGAGTTAGTGTGAGATTTAAAATAACACCAACGATATTGATATAGTTCGATCGTCGAAACACAATAACGCCAGAGTAAAATGGAGCTAAAGTTCCTAAATTTAAAGTTTTAAATTCAGTACCATTGATTTTAATTTAGGAAGATTTTTGCTCGGATTTAATAAACGGACAAGAACCTATTTTTAAGACCGCTTTTAAGCATAGATTAACGGATGTTAATCGAGCAAAAATCTTGGTAGGTAAATTAAAATCAATGCTACTGAATTTAAGACTTTAAATATAGGAGCTTTAGCTCCATTTTACTCATGCGGCGTTATTGTGTTTATTGTTACTTGAGAACGTGTTCTTAGCTGATGTCGATTAATTATTATTAACGCGCCTAAATGTATGGATGAACTCGAGCTTTCAAACAAGTCTAGTAAAGTGCTTAGACGCTCGAATACTGTTAACTATGACGATTGACGGCTAATGAGGTGTAATATCTCGTTCGAACCACACAGATCTAAGTGCCGTAAGCGTCACAAGAACTGAATCTATTTTTACCGTGACTATTTCTGACCGCGATGGCCAGACGGCTGAATTAATGCCATCCTGGGGGGATTCTGTTCCCACGACATGCTTTTCACCTTTGCCAAGTGTGTGCATATCTTTGATCTCACCTGGCGGCTGGTGAACGACGATGCTATCTAAGATTGAACGTTATAGTCTAGAACTGGTAGAGATGATAGGTATAAAACTATGCAGTCCTTGCATTTGGCTTCTACACTTCAACTCATTGCCAGCTGGGGACATACAACCAACGACGCTTAAAACAATACCTAATTAAGCAATATTATTCTAAATTACAGTTTGATGTCACGTACCTTAACGTTACTAAAATAAGGATTATTATTCTAAAACACGAAAGTCAACAATAATGAAACAGTATGGTTTTAAGCGTTGGCAGTATGGCCCATGAGCACGACTCTCCGCTCAGAAGGTACATTCTTCTGAGAAGAGTTGGCCACGCTGGCCAAATGCGGATTGGCAGATTCACATGCCTTTTGAGAACTTTTGCACCTCGAAATTATTTGTGTTTTAAGAAATTAAATATAACGCATACTTAATAATGAACGCTCATGCTGAGTAGTGTTGAAGGATGGAGCAAAGGTGCGAATATGCTGCGCAATATAATGGCAAGACGGGTAAAGGACGAACTGGATAGGCAAAAGATCAACGAAGCCTGACAGTGTCCCTCCTGAAGCTTTGCACACCTGCAGTACCGGGTAGGAAGGCCAGTGAGGAGGAGGTTTTACTCCGTAGGACACCGAGAAAGGTGAAGCCGGATATACCAACTCGTAGCATCAAATTTGGCTGGCATCCTTGAGGATTTCCTCCTCCCCAGGAAAAAAATGAAATTATCACTTGCCTCAACGGTGAAGGTAAACATAAGGAAAGCTTGAGATTTCGCGATAATCTCAAGGGTATGTAAAGTCTGCCAATCCGCACTTGGCCAGTGTGGTGGACTATGGCGAAACCCTTCTTAATCATAGAGTGACTCGTGCTCAGCTATAGTAAGCCGGCAGTGGGTTGAAAATTGAAATTATGTTGATGATGACAAAAACATTTTGTATCAATCTTTGATTTTCCGGGATAAAAAGTAGACTATGTGTTATTCCAGACTATTACAGAATAGATTTAGACGACCTCCGTGGCGCAGTGTGTAGCGCTGTTGTCTTAACGTGCGGAGGTCCCAGGTTCGATCCCCGGCAGGGTCAATTTGGGAATTTATAATTTCTGTATTTTCCCTGGTCTGGCCTGGTGGAGGCTTCGGCAGTGGCTAGTTACCACCCTACCGGCAAAGACGTGCCGCCAAGCGATTTAGCGTTCCGATACGATGCCGTGTAGAAACCGAAACCCTAACAGGTTAACCCGCTACCGTCTTTGACTGCATCATCACTTGCCATCAGGTGAGATCGTAGTCAAGGGCTAGCTTGTAGTGGATAAAAAAAAGACTATAATTTAACTCCGTGCCAAATACAGATCCGTTCAGCCGTTCTGACGTGATTGAGTAACAAACATCCATTCATCTAAACTTTCGCATTTGTACTATTAGTATACATAGAAGTTTCTGAGAGGAGAGTAGTACCACGTAGTACTCAGTAGTGGGCCCGCGATGGGTTGGCATGAGGATAATGATGCCTGTATTATGTTAGGCTCAAAGACCGAAATGTTATTCTTGTGTATAGTGCTTGCGAACGCGATTGTTATCCCGTACGTCACGTGACTGTGGGCCATAATATTTCGTCAGTGCGACGCCGACGTTACTCATTCATTACTGTTGTGATGCCCCAGATGGTATTCCTACAAGTGAGTTTTATAGCTTCTTATAGACTCAACAAAACTGGTAGGCGGCTTGTCAAATATGGGCTATAATGCTGTTAAGGTTTTTTTTATCCACTACAAGTTAGACTGCGATCTCATCTGATGGTAAGTGATGATGCAGTCTAAAATGGTAGCGGGCTAACCTGTTAGGGGCATGACAGTTATATTAAACTCATACTCCTATTCGGTTTCTATACGACATCGAACCGGAACGCTTAACTTGGCGGCACGTCTTTGCCGGTAGGGTGGTACCGTGGTAACTTGCCACGGCCGAAGCCAGGCAGCCAGGCACCAGGCCAGACCAGAGAAAATTCCCCTGCCCGGGATCGAACCGGGGACCTCCGCACGTTAAGACAACAGCGCTCTACACTGCGCCGGGAGGTCGTCATAAAAGTTCATTTTACTTTGACGCTAATGTGATCGAACGCTAAACACGATGGCAGGATATGTGGATTGTGGATACTATAATATTTTGATTCTGACACCTATGTAAATATGCTGCAAGTATCATATTCTGGCAAAATAAATAAATGATTATGATCAATCGAATTTGCAATAAGTAAAAGCTTTTAGACTAACTTAGTACAGGAGACCCGCCTCGGAGCAAAATTTAATAAAACCTATAACTTTTCAAATTGTAGGTATCTACGGTACAATTACTAGCTGGTGCTCGCGACTTCGTCCGCGTGGGGTGACAAAGGGAACAATGGAAATCAAAGGGAGTCCCCTTTGATTTCCTGGGATACGATAAACTGAATTGATTCGAAGTCCAATTTTAAATATCCCAAACGCTGCTCTTAGGACTATTCAAAACAGGTAACGACTCGAGGAGGGTCGATAAATTAAAAAAAAAAACGGCTAAGTGCGCGTCGGGCCACGCGCATTGTAGGTAGTGTTCCGTAGTAATTGCCCCTCGCAATATGCGGGAATTTTATAAGTTGGTCGACTATTACTCGTTAAATTGTAAAGCCTTCTTGACTGTGATAGTTTTTCTTTTAACTTCGTTTTAATATATACTACAGCTAAGATTTTTTTCACTTTCCCAAACAAAACCGTTTAGCTGGTAGGGGCCGGGGACACTTGCCAAATTAGCACTCTAAAGCTTAATATTTTGCAAACGGATCCCTGGGTTGAAAAATGGTATTGCCATACCCACAATATTTCTTAAACGACCTATCAAACAATACCCCATAGCATTGGATAGACAAAAAAAAAACATATCTAATCTTTTTACGTAAAGAGTATTTCGGTAAAAAAAAACATTTTTTAAAAAACGAAATAGGTGCACACTTTGTCGGCGTGATTAATATACAATACCCACGCCAAATTACAGCTTTCTAGAACTAAAAGCCTCTGAGATAAGCCGCGGACAGACTGGCGGACGGACGGACGGACATGCCGATACTATAAGGGTTCCTTGTTGACTACGGAACCCTGAAGAAATGAATAGCAATGGCTCTTCCTGCCCCTCTTATGCAATAGGCACAACGTGGCAACTGGCAGGTGATACAAAACGTGATAATATGGTTCAGTGCGCACGACCTGAAGTTGGCTACAAAACCGTTACGGGTTCACTTCTAAAACAATTTCGTGAGCTATGTAGTCTACCATCTATTCAAATTCTTAAAGAAAAAGTTTATTAAATAATTAGGATACAAAAAATTTAATGAAGAAATGATAAATTAAGAAAAAACTATTTTAGTTATATTTATAAAAAATACGCGCCGTCCAATTGATTGTTAATGGACATGGTGCCCAAAACACTGGTGCTATTACCTCAATATTGAATAGCAAGGCTAAGCCGTTGGGCTACATAAGCGCCAGCTCTTTGGTCACCAGAGGCGTGGATCAGAGTTTAATGGTAATTCTTGAATTTGAGTTGTATTCATATTCATTTATTTATCATTAATTTATTCTGCATTCCAATTTTACAATTATTATTCTTGTAATTAACTAATTGCATGATGTCAGTAGTTAACTAGTTATAGTTCGTATTGCAATATTGGAATTTGGAACCCCGGTGGGGCACAGCAAATCATTGATGTAGTAGAGAGACAGCTGCCTTATTTACCTATCTTAAAAAAAGTCATTATGCTTTATCTATTGTACAGTTTTATTGAGTGAGTTAACAAACGCTATATTACTTTCCAAAGCTTTTATATCGTTTGGAATTTGGTTGTTTTTTACATCGGGTTAGGTCCGGTACTCTGGATATATTTATTTTGGAATTTGTCGTCGTTGTCTCTAGGTATTGTCGTAGTCGTCTCAAGTCAACCAATACCCGACCACTCAACAAGAGTTCTCCATTTTCTTTTAATTTGTTAAGAGGAAAATACAAAAAATAATAATAGTTTAAAAAAACTAAAAAACACGCTTTTGACGCAGACACTCCGGGTCTCAGGAAAACAAAAAATCGCTAATCCTGATTATCCTAGTAAGGATAACGGGTCAAACTGTTAAAAATATTGAATTGTCATCGGTCCTTGTATGCCAAATTTCGAGTTAATCCGACGTTTTAAAGGGGGTCAAAATCATGTTCAACGATTCCGTTACGTATACTAACATACATACGTCTGAAGCTAATAAAAACCATAAAACTGGCCTTGGCACCTTTCGTGCTTGTAAGCAGCACGCCAATGCGTTGGACCAATGTGTACTAGGGACTTCGGACTTAATCCTGCCTTTATGTATTCAGCAACTACCCTTGGAAACTTTGGAGGACGTATAACTGACCAACGAGGCATTAATTGCCTAAGTTTTAATCCGCTTGGAGCTTTCCGTGCAATACATTGTACGATACAGTAGACTTTGCAAGTTTATCTTATCTCACTGATATTATAAAAATATGTGAAAGTTTGGATGTTTGTAAGTTTGTTACTCTTTCACGTCACGACAACCATGGCAAAGATATTCGCTGAAATTTGGAATGAAGATTAGAATGGAGATAACTTATAATAAATACTGCCCGCGACTTCGTCCGCGTGGATTGAGGTTTTTCGGTTCCCGCGGGAACTCTTTAACTTTCGGGGATAAAATGTAGCCTATGTGCTATTCCAGAGTATAATCTATCTCTGTGCCAAATTTCATTTTCCGTCCGATTTGCCAGATCCGTTCAGCCAATGGCGCATGATTGAGTAACAAACATCCATACATCCATCCAAACTTTCGCATTTATAATACATATTAGTAAATATATATAAAAGGAAAAGGTGACTGATTGATTGACTGACTGACTGACTGACTGACTAACTGGTCTATCAACGCTCAGCTCAACCATTGGACGGATCGGACTGAAATTTGGCATCCAGTTTTTTATGACGTGCCTACGCTAAGAAAGGATTCTTGAAAATTCAGTCCTTAAGGGGGTAAAATCTAATCTAATCTAGCCTGTACGTTAGGGGGTAAAATAGGGGTTTGAAATTTGTATGAAAATCGAACGTAGCTGCGTTCAAAAGCTAGTATGTAACCTATAAGCTATCTCCATTCCAAATTACTGATCACTGCTCTACATTTTATCCAG
The DNA here is from genome assembly GCA_923060345.2 of Erebia aethiops. Taxonomy (NCBI): domain Eukaryota; kingdom Metazoa; phylum Arthropoda; class Insecta; order Lepidoptera; family Nymphalidae; genus Erebia; species Erebia aethiops. The sequence continues at coordinate 13,053,486 of OV281081.1, read as the reverse complement.
AGTTCCCGCAGGAATCAAATAATCCTAATCCACGCAGAGGATCGGCGGGTAATGGGTATCATCTTGCTCGTATATTTACATAATAGAATGATATATTACGCAATATCTGTAGACTTCCATTGTTCGATGTGCCGGTATATTATATTGGTGTTAGGCGTTAGCCCTCTTGATGTATTATTACTTGCGTGTTGTTAGCTCATAATATGCGGCGTCTCTGTGTCGAACAATAAAACAACACGTCAGCCGAGACGCTTACCACCATCGCCTATTGAAGTGCAACTTTAGAATCGTTGTGATTTGAATATTCAACAAAACGAAAAGATGAAACAAAAAAGCGACACCAAAAAGAGACAAACATATATAGGACTAGCGGATGCCCGCGACTTCGTCTTCGTGGTTTGTGGTTTTTTGTTTCCCACGGGAACTCTTTAATTTTCCGGGATAAAAAGTAGCCTATGTGCTATTCCAGACTATAATCTATCTCTGTGCCAAATTTCAGTCAGATCCGTTCAGCCGTTGAGACGTGTTTGAGTAACAAACATCCATACATCCATCCAAACTTTCGCATTTATAATATTTGTAAGAAAAGTAAGGTTAGTAAGATTTACCCTGCGTAAGAATGCGATAGAATACAAGTTATATTTATCTCATTCTCTCGTAGGCTACTTTTCTGAAGTTTCACTTTTGCCGTGTGTGAATTGACACACTTTTCTATTATTATTTTGAAATTAACGTTATATAAACTATGTCGTACCTTGACGTGAGACGTCCCTGAAATAAGGATTATAATTCTGAAACAAGAGCGTCAATAAGATTAAAATAATACTACTGCTTTAGCCGATGGCAGTAAGCCCCCTGTTATTTTACGGGAATATAGCTTCAATCTGATAAGAAGGTTTAGTAGTTTAACGGTTTTACAGGACAGTCAATCTGATAACAAGGATAGTAAGTGGCTTAACATTGTAGGGAAGAATGAAAACGGAAATAGGTATTAGATAGAAATCCAGATTTTCGGATTTCTATTAAGTTACTGTACGTTTTTTTAAATTCCACTACAAGTTAGCCCTTGAGTGATGATGCAGTATAATATGGTAACAGGCTAACCTTTTAAGGGTACGGCAGTTATATTACAACCATACCGCTAATCGAATTGTACACAGCATCTTATCGAAACGCTAAATTGCTTGGCGGTACGTCTTTCCCAATGTAAGACTACAGCGCTCCTTTACGCTAAGAATGTCAAAACGTTTTCAGAGCTCTGAATAATAAATTAAATATTTCTTTAAAAATAAATTAAATATCAGTTTTTATAACGGTTAAGTAAATTATCGTGAGCAAACCTGCATAACGAGATTTCTTCATAGTGTTGTAAAAGGCCTCCACTCTCCTATGAGAGTCGAGGCCTGTGCCCAGCCGTGGGACGTTAATGGGCTGTGGTGGTGGTACACACAATTAGTGTTCTTGAATCTACCACACTGATGTTTGAAACTTGATACGATGATTATGATGAGTATGTAACATAACATTATGTCTGAAAACACAATGCGTAGTGTAATCCTATCATGGGCATTATTTAATTAGCGGGTTGGTGGCAGCGCGCGACGGGTCGCGGCGATAACATCTGACAAGGACATCCGACGTGAATGGCCTAATCGAATCTCTTTCAACCGCCATACTGCCCTTTGTTACATAGCAGTGTGATTACGTAACTTCTGCATCAATCATTGTTACAGTATCAATAGGGATGATGACAACTCCATCGATTTTTGGTAAGCACTTCTAGTATGGAAGTTGTATGAAATTCACCATTGTGACATCATAAAATTTCAACGCACTTTTTTTCTTTAATCTATTTTTTTTAATGGTTATACCTAAAACTTACCGACGATGTGAATTTTAGGTCTTTTGGAAGACCCTCTATTTGATAATCCGCTTCAATGGATTTTGTCCAATAGTGGAAGAGTGTTAACCAATCAGAGGTGATTGCGATCGTTACAAGCTGTCATTTGTAGCTGGTCGCCCTACAACATTTCTAGGCAAGCTCGCTTCAACCTCATCATTGCTTTTTATGAAATATATTTTCATTATTCTCTAGCAAAATTTAGCTCTTTCGGAGTTTATGTTATTTGGTCCCTTTTTATGACTATTTTGACCTCAAGAATTTTGAATTGTTGTCGTCAAGCGCAAGCCCATCTTAAATTTAAAAAAAAAACAGCAATTAACAAGCCGTGTGGTGTTATTGGATACCCCGTAAGAACATAGTTACTTTCGCTAATCATTTTAAAAATAATAAATGAAAAATCAATATACGAGTAACTTCGCTTTCGCAAAAAAATTGTAACATGCGACTAATAACAAGAATTTAAAATTTTTAGTGGTGATTAAACTAATTTAATTACAAGCCTGCATAAAATTTTTTTGATTAAATTAGCTTAATCTCTACTTTTTGATATTTGGATTTGTTTCGTGCAACTCAGGCTCAGCGTATGACTGAGTATAGCTCAAAAAACTTAATTATAACGCCGTGACTCGTAAAACTGTATTTTCGGGTTTCACTTTTTGCGGCGCGTATGACATGCGACTTTATCAATGGATGACGCAAGTTCCTGGGAGCGGGCATGCGCACGGGAAGTATGGCATAGCAATGGCTTCAGCGTGCTACACACTACAGGCAAGTCGGCACATTTGATTCAGCAGCATTTGTGGAACAGCAAAGCCGAGCCGAAACAATTACTAATTATTCGGCTGTTGTCAGAAATCGGCAGGTTATTTTTGACGTCCAGCTTGACTTAGCCTCACGATGAGCGGCCTTTTTCCCGAACGAACCTACGTCTAAATCTAAATAATATGTATAAAAGGAAAAGGTGACTGACTGACTGATACCACTGGACGGATCGGGCTGTTTGGCATAAAGAAAGCTTGTGTGACGCAGGCATCCGCTAAGGATTTTTGCAATTTCAACCCGTAATGGGGTAAAGTAGAGGCTTTAAATTTGTATGAAAATCGAACTCAACGTGAGTGAAGTTGCGGGCAAAAGCTAGTCTACATAAAATATTCGATTGAACTGCCCAGCTGCTGCTACAATATCATTAGAATACGAAGGTAAATTTCGCCACCATTTTGAAGTTATGATAGCTCAGGTGGCAAACCGGGCGGTCCCGAAACCAGAAGATCCCGGTTCGGTTCCAGATGTCTCCAGTCCGATAATTTTTTTCCCTTTTTTTCAAGTTCCTTCTTTTTGGGAGCCCAATTGCACTCGTGATTTTTTATTTAAATAACCAGTTACTTTAATATTTTTTATAATTATGTAATATCGAAAATTAGTATTCATATCAGTATGTAATTTGTATTTAAATATAATTTCCAAAAAACACGATTGCCCATAAAAAATACGGTCACCCAGGTACTGCTCCATAATATGCGACTGCCAATTTTATCATATTGATAAAATTGGCAATATTAATTTGATAACAAGCGTCATACGTGAAAGCGGTGATAGCAAGTGGTTGAGAGGCCCGACTGCGTATCCGGGTGGTCGGGGGTTCGATTCCCGGACACGCACCTCTAACTTTTCGGAATAATATGGTCCACCTTTTAGCCACAGAGGTTTTCAAACATTGAATGTTGTTTTGTACCTAATAAGTAATTACATTGTTGTTTTTCCTCTTTCAAGCTTATTGTTTTAACTTTTAACCTTATGTCTTTGTACTTTGATTCCGTTGCGTCATAATGACAAGGCATAGTATAAAAGGCTTGTAACGTGTTAAAATATTTGTACATTATATATGTCGCAGGAACTATACCTATTATTAGAATAGGCTACTAGAATATTAGTAATTTTGCGAATTCCTTAGGGATATCACAAATAATAACATGGTATAGAGTCGCTACTCAACTACTCGTAACTACAAAGAGAGACTTGACGGCACAGAGCAAATTAATACTATAAGCGGATTCACTGTTCTGTGCTTGACACGAGAAATATGGCTACTTGGAATAAATAATTCTTAAATTATTAAAAACAAGATTTAAGGGGCCAGCGGAGAATGAATTGCCCATACAAACGTAATACCAAAATAATTAATAATTCGAGAACATTTCCACCAAAATGAGAGTTTATTTGGATTCAAATTGTATTTATCTAGTCCCCTGGATTTATATGTTTTCAAAATACTTTCCTAAAATGAAATGTAAATGAATTGCGTTTTGCATATTTTTACGACAAGATGGACATGTTTCCCTCTTATTTGTTTCATATTAAAACCAACGATATCTTACGTATTAATTGGTCAGCAGCATAGCCTATATTGTCAAGTTACAGAATAACAAAACGAAGTAAAAAGCACGATAAGTTTTCATTCATCATTTTTGGTATTTACGGAACAAGTCTAAATGTATAACAAATTCTGAACTCTCCTATTGCTATCGCGCTAGCACGGGGCCGATGTGGGCGTGGCCTGCGGGCGGCGCGGGAGGCTCGGGCGCGCTCGGGCATCGGGAATCGGGCAGGCTATTCAGGATTTCAGTGGATGTTCAGTAATCTTATTGTGCTGTGCGTTGTTTGCTAAATGTGCCCAATCTAATATTTTTGACACAATTGACCTATGCTACTGACTTGGATTTAGATTTGCCCTGTGATTTGGAATCAAGTAACCTACTTACCTGAATATATACCTACTTACGACTTTTGCTTTATTTACGGACATTGATATTTGTTTACTTGGTTACTGAAATGGACTCCGAACGCTGGGATGTATCTCACAGTAAGTACCTACCTACCTATTATAGCATAATTATTTTCACATTTGTTTAGTCTAGTATAGCTATTAGCTATTAGCTAGCGACTTCGCGCCAATCAAATAGACGCGTCTGAAGTTGACCGCAAGACGCGTCTCAATAGTATAGTGCATAGGTAGGTACCTAATTATTTTCGCACGTAGTAGGTAGGTAGGTATGTACGGTGTCTTCAACAGTTTGTATGAGAGCTGCGTAAACAAGTAGGTAGGTACCTACTTGCACCTCAGCTCAGAGATGACTATTTGTTTGGCGCTAACTAGGTACCTTTATGTTTGTTTTGTATTTATCTATAGACTAGTGAGTTAGTGACTCGCCCCGGCTTCGCTTTAGTGGCACTAATAATCATATTAGTCCATACCCAATACAGCCAGTAGACCAGTCAGTCAGTCAGGACAAACGATTTTTATATGTTTAGAATACCTACCTGAGTATAGTTGGTATAGTACATAGGTAACATCAATTATAATAAATACTACCTACTTCCTACGATACATCTGTCATCATCTGTTCCTTTTCCTACCTAGATTATCAAAGTTTGCTACAATCTAAACTATAGTTGCCGAACTATAGTTATTTTATCGTGTTTAGCTTTGGCGGACCCTGTGTAGGTAGGGTCACCATACGACTGGATTTTTGGTGTATTGGGTCCGAACCGGATTTTGACCGGAAGTTTTTTGGTAAATGCTTATATTTTAGAATTGATAAAACGAAAAGATAAAGTGCTTTTCTAAACAGGTAGTTTTTAAATATTGGATAGAAGCAGGCGTTACTTTGCGGAAGTCCATGACAATGAAAAAAGTAGAAGTTTAATTCATTATAATCCGCCACAGAAGGCAAATCTATGTGGTACAGTGCGTATCTTGAATTTGATGCTCGCGATATTCACCACACCACATAGACCCTCAAAAATACCCTAAACGTACGTTTCACTCAGATACCGGAGCATCTTCAGGAAATGTTGACTCTACAATGCACGATTGTAAAGTGACGATTTTGTCGCAAAATCTGGCATGACTCAAACTATAGCCCCGCCCTCCCCTCTACTACTATATAAAATGAGTAAAGGTGAATTTGATATGTTTATTTGTTCATTTAGCAGCTCAAACCCGTTATTATTGTGTTTAATTATTTCTAATTGCTCCCATATGCACAGTCCCGAATTACAGCGATCCAGGAATCCCAGATTATAGCGAATTAAACTTCTAGTTTTTTAAGGTAGTTTTTTTTACTCGGCTTTGGTAACAACCCGGTCGGTCGGTCAACCCCAATTTTAACCTTCTTACTTGCTTATATTTCAATGGCAATAGAAATTTACTTTTTGAAAGGAGAAATCGTAAATTGATTTGTTAATAAACTGCAACAATATTTACAGAACCTCGGCAATCAAGTAAAACACGCTTATGGCCATCAGTTCCCAGAAAAAAAAGGAAACACACAAAAAAATTTAAAGAAAATACGCGTCCTGTGGGGTGAGTAAATTTACATAGATACAATATAAGGCTAAGTATAAAATGGCAAACAGTAGATTTTTTACTTCGATGTTGATTTTTTTACTTTTATTATAATTAGCTCAAATGTTAAAAAATATTTTTTTTAGATCACAACAACTTACTGGAATTTCGTATGATACATCAGTGCCACCTCGACATGCAGGAATCCTCATCCAATCAAACATGTATGAGCAGAGTGGGTAGGTAGCCCATCATATTTGCATTATAGTCTAGTTTATCAGATGATATTATGTATAATGATGATGATATATTATAGAATTTGTTGAATGTCATTAAATATGAATTATTTACTATGAAATAATGTCTGCTTAGTACTATTTATCCGCGTGAAATAAGTTTTTAAATTCCCACGGGAAAACTCACTAATTTTTCGGGTTAATATAATATAGCCTATTACACTCACAAATAATGTGGCTTTCTATTGGTACCAGAATTTTCAAAATCGGTTCAGTAGATCCACAGATTACCCCCTACAACCTCACAAACTCTTTATAATATTAGTATATATTTTATCCAGATCTTCTTCGCATGAAACCGATGGAATTGAAATTACCACAACGGCTGAAATAAATGTACCAGCAAGCTTTGAATCTGTTATTGATCTCGAGTCAGAACAGTTAATGAACGTTGAACCAAACAATCAGTCGTTTAGCAGGTACGTAGTCAAATACTTTTATGTCGATCTCACGATACGTTTTTGCACGAAATCAAAAAATAAAATTTTTATCATTTTACACACTTTGACATTTTATTGAAATTTCATTTATTTAAAAATGGATTATGCCTACGAATTGGAAATTTTCCACAAGTGTCACAGGGACGGAACACGATCCAACATAAAATGCACCCAGAATGTGTATTCTGTATATCTATTTTACGATGCGTTTATTACTGTCCTTTTCTTGCAGGAATTTAACACCAACAAGCACTACAACTACTGAGTCCCTTTTAGTCGAAAAAGAAAATAATGAAGAAATCGAAGTTCCAGAGCTAAACGGACGAAGAATAATTGATGTTAAATATTTATTTGAACAATTATCATCTATAGATCACAGTCCATTTAATTGTACTTTTAAAGATTTTAAATTTGTAAGTGAGAATCGACAAGGAATGTATTCATGTTTTAATTTTGATTGTAAAATGTGTGGGAGCAAAGTAATTATAAAAAGCGATAGATCTGGGCGTGAAATAAATCAACATGTTGCTCATGGTATGGTTACTTCTGGTAATGGATTTGCTCAGTTGGACGAATTTTGTGCACACGTTGAAATTCCTTGCATGTCTGACAAGTTTTTTATTAAAGAAAACATTATCTTTGGTGATGTTATTAAAGATATAAAATATAACTGCGTCATTTTTTGGTCAAGTCTGTAAACTCAGACCCACGACTTCTTGCAAAAACATTGTAAAACAATTATTATATAATCAATTTAAAGGAAATAACGCCACAAAATATGGTAATGAAAATGAGCCCGTAGCGGTAAAAGAAGCTGAAAAACTGTTAGGGGTTCAAATCGAACCATGTGGTTTGTTCGTGGATGAAAAACGGCCGTACCTCGGAGCAAGCCCAGATGGTTTAATTGGTGATGACACTATCGTGGAAATAAAGTGTCCTTCGAGCGCATCAAACTTGTCTCCAACGGAAGCAATTAATCAAAAAAAAATTACATTTTGCACGAAGGTAGATAACAATGATAATTTAAAAAATATAAAATTAAAGCGAAACCACAACTATTATTATCAGATCCAAGGACAGCTGCAAATAACTCAACGAGAATATTGTATATTCATCGTCTGGACTCCTAAAGGATTGGCCTATGAAAAAATTGAAAAAGATAATAATTTCTGGAATTCCATAGTATTCAAATTAGAAGAATTTTATTTTAAATGTATCTTACCTGAATTAATAGATCCTCGGTTGCCAAGAAATCTACCAATCAGGGACAGAATATAAATATTTTCAATACTATCATTTACGTGAAACGACATTCATAGTAACAAAAAATATGCGATCTGCACATGTTAGCATTATTACTGTTGTCATTATATCTCATGAAACAGGTAGTATAATATCTGTAAAATTGACTCGTTTTATGACATTCGATTTAATCTGATACGGACGTCATATTGAATATATTTAGTATAAATACGAGTGTTTGAACAGACAGCAGATATGGTCACCCTACATGATTTTATCAATAAACTGACTTTATACTACTAGGTATGACTATAATATAAATGACTTTATCTAAAATCGCGAATAGATTTCAAGTATTTTTTTTTTTACCCACGATCGAACGGAAACGGTATAATAATATTATGTGTTTGCCCTAAGAGGTTGTTCTTGTTCGTTTGTTGTGCACTTGTTTGTTACCATTTTCTTGAAAAATTGTTCAATGGATTATAATACGGTTTTTTGCATTAGATATTATGTATAGCTTCTGAGAAGGTTCTAAAATATGTATTTTAGAACCTTCTCAGAAGCTATACAATTTATGTTTAAAGTCCACCAAGCTGCGCTGCAATCGTGATTTTAATTTTTTTATGTTACCATTTTTCAGAAAAAGTACTAGGCCGATTTAGATGTGGTTTTTTCAATAGATATGTGTAGTTTCTGAGAAGGTTCTTAGATGGGCAATAGTCCACCACTCTGCGTCTATCTTGTTTAAATATTTTGTCAAACTCAATTACGTTCGTCAGTGAACAACAAAATATACAACCAATTTACTCTGAAATCCTTGTCTTTTATTTTTATCAAAGCTCACAATTTGTAAGTAAGTACCTATATCCTGGAGTATGAGTTATGAGGTACGTCATAACTTATGACGTACCTTTTTAGGTAAATACAATCCCTTATATCATGAGATATAATACCTAGGCCTTGTTAAAAAAAGTGAACAAAAAGTAGCGCAAATAATAAAAATACCGCCTTTGAGTTGTGAATAGGTACATATAGTAGGTAGGTACCTACGCGCGCGAGTTCAATGCTGAGCTTTTGTATGTGACACCATACATTAGCTCTGCATTGAACTCGCGCGCGTACTATACTGGTATGTATTAGTTCTGGAGCTGACGACCTCCGTGGCGCAGTGTGTAGCGCTGTTGTCTGAACGTGCGGAGGTCCCGGGTTCGATCCCCGGCGGGGTCAATTTGGGAATTTATAATTTCTGAATTTTCCCTGGTCTGGCCTGGTGGGAGGCTTCGGCCGTGGCTAGTTACCACCCTACCGGCAAAGACGTGCCGCCAAGCGATTTAGCGTTCCGGTACGATGCCGTGTAGAAACCGAATAGGGGTATGGTGCCCCTAACAGGTTAGCCTGCTACCATCTTAGACTGCATCATCACTTACCATCAGGTGAGATCGCAGTCAAGGGCTAACTTGTAGTGGATAAAAAAAAAGCTGTACTTCAGCTTTACTAATCTTTCGTCACAGAGTAGAGTCGGATATATACTCGTGTGCTCTCGTTTCGCGCGACGACGACGGAGTGCACGATGTAGGTACCTAACTACCGCGTCCCGCGCGCGCTTGCGTCAGATAGAGAGCGCAATATACCATTCGACTTTAGTTCGCACCTCGAATTGAAGTTGCGAGACCGGCTCCCCGGAGTCTTAAGTCCGCCATATTGAATTTAGTGTGACGTCATTTTATTTTTCGTATTGTTCGCAGTAAACCATTTTATGTAAATCTAGTCCGCCATCGTTGGGGAGTCAGAAATATTCGATATGTATATACTCACCTACTACTACTACTAAATTGCATTCGCATATTTCTATTTAAAAAACTGTCTTGAAAAATATATTCATCATCCAGGTTTTGCCAAATACCAAACATCCCGCAATGCAGAAGCGTGGGCGGATACCTAAAATCTGTTTTGGCACTATCTCATGTAATTTGTGTTTTAATATTTTAGTTAAAATTCGACTAAGTAGCTTGGGAACTAAAGAGATTAAGATTTATTTTACGGCCTTTGTTGGACGCCATTTATAAAGTCGTGGGACGATTTCGTTGAAAGTGAAATTATTGTCATTTGTTCACAATTGTTTAAATGTTAACTTATTATGAACTAGATGATGCCCACGACTTCCGTTCGTTCCGTGGTTTAAGTTTTTTGATTCCCGCGGGAAGTCTTTAATTTTCCGGGATAAAATTAGCCTATGTCCTTCCTCGGGATACAACCTATACCTACCTGTACCCAAATTGCATCAAAATTGGTTAAACGGATGGACAGTGAAAGCGTAGCAGACAGACAGACACACTTTCGCATTTATTATATTATTAAGTATGGAAGTATGGATTGTTGGCAAAATTGCTCTTTCGCAAATAATATAACATAATTAAGTTTATCTTGGATTCAAAAATTGGCATCATTCGCAATAGAAATTGAGTTCAAAATTGACTGGCAAATCTTAGTTGTTTAGGCAAAAGTAATGCTGGTCCATGAATTATTAAAAAAAGAAGATTTCTCAAGTGTGAAATGCATGCATAAGATTTGGTTTTCAAAATGGAGACACATTTGCATTTAAAAAAAATAGGACTCTTGTGGAAGAAAAATATGTGCCAACCGCGGAATTAAAAATGTTGAATGCAGAATTTCCGTAAAATCCGTAGACAAGCGTCCCGAAAGGGCTCTTATCTGGAAAAATGTTCCAGAATAATTTTCTATTCTCTCTTTCTGTAGCACATTCTTGTGCAAATAAGCGAAGTTTACTTTGATTTTGTGGCGCACAATAATTAATTTATACTTTCGATTTATTCTACTACAAGCCGATGCCCGCGACTTCGTCCGCGTGGATTGAGGTTTTTTGTTTTCCGCGGGAACTCTTTTAATTTTTTTTAATAAAAAGTAGGCTACTGTGTAGGTAGGTTACAAGCTACCGTGCTCACCACTGTGCCAGAAAGGTAGTAAAAACTAACTCAAAAATTATTCGAGCTGTATTGTCTGATAAAGGGAAATGCGGTAAAATTTCTTGTAAATTGGCAACCATAACCTTACATCCGGATGTACGGCAATCTACTTTTTTATTTATCATCAGTATTGATTTATAGGCACTGGCTTGCCGAGACGACACCGATTTGAGCGTCGCGAATTCGTAAACATTACGTAAAATTGTGGGTGAATACTTACTATAAAATATACGACATACATTTTTGTAATTTATATAACCTGGCTCTACGGTAGCTTGTCGCCGCGATAGCGTACGGTAGCGTTACATATCTATGGTGTTTTTTATTTAAATCTAATTAAATTACATAATAATGAAGAAAAACAACGTAAGGAAACAACATGTCTGAGTTTTTAAAAAAATCTTGGCCAGCGTGGTGGACTACGTCCAAACCTTTCTCATTCAGAGAAGAGACTTGTGCTCATTGTCGAGCGTGAGTGTGAGTGGTGAGCTGGTAATGGGTTGATGATGTAGGAGAATGGGAAGATGATGTAAAAAAAAAGATCTAGAAAGTAAAGAAATATCCTGAGCATTTCTTCAGAATATTTAAAAATCTCCTTCCTTTGCTCCTTTAATTTAAAATTTCACGTAGCACAGAAGAAAGTATTACGTAAGGTAGGTACCAAATGCGTCTAGAATTTCTCACCGTATTTTACATTTGGAACAAGTTTTCGTTCGATCGCTAGGTTTCCAGGTCAAGGTGAATCGTCCATTACGCTTTTGGGAACAAACTAAGACTTCCGAAAACCTAAAACTGGTTTAGGCATAAAAATTATAGATAACGACTTATTGATTGCCTACACCCTCGACCTCGTTTAATGGTCTTGTTATTACTGATATCAGGTGATATTGAACTTGTCTGATGGAAAGCGATGACGCAAACTCAACCTTGTTTACTCTCCATCCTGCAATTGATATTACGTCTGGGGATTTTCGATAGGTGCTATGCCATCCCAACTCGATACCTCTATATCTCGGTATCTCTACTATCGACTTGTTGATAGTGTAGATACCGAGCTATCCCAACTCGGTATCTCTACTATCAACAATCTACATGATTTTAATTCATACTATCCCGATCCATTCAATGTCTGTTCCATAATCCATACACGAATGAACCGCCGCGCCGCGTTGACAAAATTTGGCACGTATAGGTACATAGATAGCTTCCATCGTGAATCCATCGGACAAAGAATGCTTTTTATCCCGAAACAACGAAGAGTCCCCACGGTATTTTTGAAAGCCTTGTCACTGGTATCATTTAGTAAATTTGATTAATATTCGAGGGAATTTCGCTGCATTGAAATGGTAATAACTCTTCGTTTTAGTTTGTCGGCTACAGTTGCGGATGAGCATAATACTCGTACAAGTAAGTCGTATATTATTTAGCCAATGTCACGTAGAAATTATGATACAGCCCTATTGTTTCATTCGCGTTGCAGAGAATTAGCAAACAACAAAACATTCACTTTGACGGTTCGATTCGACCGCATGAGCGCATAAAAGGCATTTTATCGATAACGATCTATCGATTTATTGCTTTCCTAACCTTTATGGTTAGTATGAGATTTTGGTGAGATCGAACATCTCACTTATAGGTCATAGATTTCGAACGTCGAAAGTTTTACCGTTTACGTCATAGTAAGCTCGGCCTTGATTTGAAGTAAAAAAAATTGAATACAATAGTTAGCGAAATATTATTTGCTCTGATGAAAGTAATCGTTTAAAACGACTTATCTATTGTGTTATAAAAACATCATAGAAACAGAAAGTCTGTTCTTATAAAACAATAATTGATTTAATGGATTTTAGATACACAAAAGTGAAAACAACCAGGGCGAAAAGAACTAAAGAGAAGAACATATTTTCTAAAATTAGACAACATTTTATCTTTTCCATAGATATCTGTTCGTATTTTTGTCAATTTATCTGTTGTGTTTAATTCTCCGCAAACTTTTTACTATCCTGCAAACCTAAAAGTAGCATAGCTCTTCCACTATACGGATTACAAATTGTACGTGATTTACCGATTTTGTTCTATTATGCTCCAATGATAAGCCGATAAGCCGGATCGGTGTAATATACCTAATATTTCCTGAACTAGGTAGGTATATAACCGCTTTTAATTACGTAATGTCCGCTTCAAACGCTGGCTTTACCTAAATACCTATCGCAATTGAGTTTTAAAACAATGGTTTTATTTATTTAATCGTATGGCGTTTAGAACATATACTTAGGCGTTTTTATAAAAAGAACGCTTATTACGCCTGCAAGTTCGTCGCTCGTTTAGCACCACCCAGGGGACACGTGCAGGGAGGTAGAAGGTAGCTCATGCGGACGTGAGCGACGGGGCATCCCCCTAAACAATGGTATATTTTACTTACAATACAATACAAAACTTTTTTGTTCAAGTAGACTTTGACAAGTGTTTATGAATAGTCGAGTGGATCTACCACTGGTTCGGAATGACATTCCTAAAGAGAAGAATCAACAAGAAACTCTGTTGTTGCTCTTTTGAAACACGTTTAAATGTAATCTCGAATAACGCTCGAATTGTCAGATGTAAGAGAGTGAGATGTAAAATCCTCTACTGACCCTAGTTAACTTTTTAACGAGCGTAACAGTTTGCAGTTCCGTTACATACAATCTAATATAAACCTATACAGTGCGATCGCAGTTTGCGGTCGAGCGGTCTACCCCGTAGTGAGTGGTCCACGGCAACAGACTAATGGAGATAATGGATAGATCGCACAATTTTATTAGAGGTGTTCCGTGTTCATAGAAATAATACAACCTGCAACTGCTCTAGCTCGATCCAATATATCAGTATCTATTATTGGCTGATTAATCGCTGCAACTGTGTTTTTGCCAAATATTGGAAACGCTAGTAGCCGACGTTGCAGCAGCTTCACTCAAAGTGGGAGTGGGCCGGTCATTTGAGCCGTATGCTAGATGACTTTTTTTTTTTTTTTTTTTTTTTTTTTTTTTTTTTTTTTTTTTTTTTTTTTTTTATATATATAGCGAGCAAACGAGCAGACGGGTCACCTGATGGAAAGTGATTACCGCCGCCCATGAACATTTGCAGCACCAGAGGAACCGCCAATGCGTTGCTGGCTTTTAAGATATTTGTTTATCCGCCCTTTGAAGAGCCCCATATTATAATCATGAGGGAACACAGTAGATGGAAGCTGGTTCCACAATTTGCGGGTACGTGGCAGAAAAGACCTGGAATAACGGGTGGTGGAAGAGGACCAGGCATCCAGGTGGTGAGGATGAAATTTGTTTCTGCGACGTAGGGTGCGACTGGAGAACACGGAAGGTGGTATTAGATTGAATAACTCCTCAGAGCACTCCCCATTGTAGAGACGATAGAACACACAAAGAGAACTAACGTCTCTTCGGTGCTCTAGGGACTCCAACGAGCAAGTAATTTTGGGATCATCTACGAATCGAACTGCCCGCCTTTGTATCCGGTCAAGTGGAAGGAGCTGGTACTGGGGTGCTCCGGCCCAGAGGTGAGAGCAATACTCCATGTGGGGCCGAACTTGCGCTTTATATAGCAGAAGCCTGTGTTTAGGCGCAAAGTATCTTTTCGCTCTGTTGAGCACCCCGAGTTTTTTGGAGGCTAGTTTGGCTTTACCTTCCAGATGTTCGCGGAACTGGACTTCATTCGATATATTAACACCGAGGATCCCAATGCTGTTAGATGGAGTCAGGGGAGTGTTCTGGAAGAGAACAGAGGTGGTAAAGGGGGTCTTTTTTGCCGAAAACGCGCATACTTGTGTCTTGGTGGGGTTGAAGTGTACAATATTTTGTAAGCCCCACTGTGATACTTGGTCGAGACAAGACTCGATGTTCGACACAAGCGTACTTCTACACTCCTCCAGCTGAGCGCGAGAAAGCTGAGCACGACCTTTATATAAGGCATCACCCGTACTGTCGTCCGCGTAGCAATGAACATTGTTACTATGTAACATGTCATTAATATGCAGTATGAACAGCGTGGGTGAGAGCACAGATCCTTGTGGAACGCCAGCATTGATGGGCTTCAATTCAGAGCAAAAACCGTCGACTGCGACTTTGATGCTGCGCCCGTTCAAAAAACTGGCGATCCAATCACACAGCTTCTCGGGGAGTCCGTAAGAAGGTAATTTGGACAGAAGTGCCCTATGCCAAACCCGATCAAAGGCCTTAGCAATATCCAGGCTGACCGCCAAAGCTTCTCCCTTGCTGTCGATTGCCTCTGCCCAGCGGTGAGTAAGGTAAGCTAGGAGATCACCAGCTGATCGACCGCGGCGAAAACCATACTGACGATCACTAATCAGCTGGTGCTCTTCCAGGTACTGAAGCATTTGGGTGTTAATTATATGCTCCATAACTTTAGAGAGCAGGGAGGTTATAGCAATAGGCCTGTAGTTCGATGGGTCTGAATGATCGCCCTTCTTTGGAATAGGGTGGACTAAGGCAGTCTTCCACGAAGACGGAACAGTGCCGGAGGAGTAAGACCGCCGAAACAGACGCGTTAATACCGGAGTCAACTCGGGAGCACACATTTTAAGCACTACGGCAGGGATACCGTCAGGCCCGCTCGCCTTATTGACGTCGAGAGAGAGAAGCGTTTGTGAGAGAGATTTGTGGGCTAAATCTGCTTCTTTCTGGACCCCCCAAAATTATCAACGCAAGCGCAGGCCGAGGCTACGATGGCGTGATGAATTAGAATGAATTCAAAGTTGAATGACCCATAGAAGCACAAAATAAGGATATGTGGAAAAATAGGAGGGAAGGCCTTTGCCCAGTTGTTTGACAGTACAGGCTAGACATCTATGAGGCTAGATTAGATTAGATTGGAAAAGTATCGCCTAATCTGAGTGATTTAAATTGTTGAATATCGCATTGATTAATTAATGTTTGATGCTAAAAGATTAGTTAAGCCTCGTATTCACTAGGGGACATTTTCCCGCGACACGTGTCGCTAGAGAAGTCGTTACTACACTTGTGTCTTGTCTTGTGTCAGATCTATAGAGCGAATTTTGACTTTGCTTAGACTTAAGACATGGTTAAAATGAGATAGATTTATGTTACTCACATAAGTCCATCTCGTTTTAATTCTAAGTAAAGTCTGAGCCAAGTCAAAGTACGCTCTATAGATAAACCTACTCGGCCTTATAAAATCGTCTTCTCCAGATTTGTATTATTTTATTATCAGCGCGCACCGCGGTCCGTTTACTATCAATTTTCATTTAGTCAATGGCTTTGCGATTGACCGCATTAATTTTATCTCTGTGGTTCAGATCAGAGTAATATCCTATTGTTGTTTCAACTGCATACTTCTCCCTGTCCGGTATTTACAAATCTGTGATGTTGTTTTTTATTTTTTATTGCGTGATAGGCTTGCGCTTGACGACAATCATGCTTAGTGCAAAGCAATGATGAGGTCTAGGTTGGAAGTTGGAACGCGCTTGCCTAGAAGATGCCTATTCACTCTTGCCTTGAAGGTACTTCTACTTGCTACAATTAGCTTGTACAAAGTCAGGTCGATAGATTAGCATGGTTTAACGAAAAGTTCTTTTACTAATCTACTTTGGAGTGACAATTTGACGAAAAGTTCCTTGATATATTGATATATACATATATACGTGTTGGAAGTGCGGATTTGGCTTGAATTGCTTTGAGATATACACGTTGGAGCACCGATTTCTCTAGAAGCTCTTCGAGGGCCCCACGCTGGGAGCCAATAATATTGTACTTGAGCGATTAATTATCAAACCGCAATTTTAAAAAGTCAGACCAAAAAAAAAATTTTTTTTGAAGTTTTGAAAATTGATACTTACTGGTTTTGCGGTGTCCTGATGACCATACTTAAAGTCCCCGAGGATGTGGGGGAAAAATATTGGGAATATTTGCACGAGCAATGAGCATGGATTTGACTCGCTCCAGCAATGCTAAGGACAGTGTTTATTCATGTATCTACATATTGATTTAATTGTACCTAAATGTTTTTTTTTATAAAATTATTTTTAAATAAAAAAAAACCGCCTTCAAAAACTAAAAAGCCTTGCGTCAACTTTGCTTATCCTTGTTATACCCGCCCGACTTCAACATAGTGGGTAGAAATAATAATATGTAAATATTATGTCCAATTATTTTTTGCTTTTTAGTTTTGAAGGCGGTTTTTTTTTATTTAAAAATAATTTTATTGTTTGCTTTTTAGTGCTGTAAATATAAAAAAAAAGAAAAATAGGTTCTCGAAAGGTAGACAGACCTGTACCTAATAACTATCTGGGTTCGTGTCCTTCTAAAATTTAAGTTCCTTTGATTACCCCAGGATTCCATCATCAGACCTAATGACTATAGGACCACCTGGAAAGTATACCCTTTCAAAAAAAAAAGAATTTTCCAAATCGGTCCAGGCGTCTTCGAGTAATCGGGGAACATCTGTCTTCGAAGATCTCGGGGAACATCTGTCTTCGAAGATCTTCATCAGATCTTCACCAAATTTATATGGGACCACCTTTAAAGTATAAGTACACCTTTCAAACAAAAAAAGAATTTTCAAAATCGGTCCAGGCGTCTTCGAGTAATCGGGGAACATACATAAAAAAAAAAAAAAAGATTCCGACGAATTGTGAACCTCCTCCTTTTTTTGAAGTCGGTTAAAAAGACCAACCACCGAGTTTCTTGCTGGTTCGACTTCTCGGTAGGAACGGCATTCCGAGGCAGTGGTAGATTCACTCGACGATTTTAAAGCACTTGTAACATTTATTGAGTTACTTCGATCAAAATTGTTTAATTTCCTACCATCTAGATTATTGTAGTTGTTTTCATTGTCTCACTATTACTACAAATGTTAAGCAAAACACTTACCTAATTCCACTTTGCAACCTTCAATATAATTTTAAACATCGACTTTCACTATACCAGTTTGTCCTTTGTAATAATAGATTACTCATCTAGGTCATACTTTTGTTTTGTATAATTTGCTAATTGTAAATTATAGTATAGTCGATTATATAATTATACAGTTGTATAACTGTGTAAAGTTTGGCTATTTAAACCAAACTATAATTAGTGATTCAACGAACTTACAAAGTGAAGTTCGATCACAATTATATGAGTCGCTTCATTCGAAGATATAATTTTTATAAATGCGAAAGTGTATCTGTCTGTGTGTCTGCTACGCTTTCACGGCTCATCTGTTCAACCGATTTTGATGAAATTTGATACAGGGATAGGTTGTATCCCGGAGAAGGACATAGGCTACATATTATCCCGGAAAATTAAAGAGTTCCCGCGGGAACCAAAAAATCTTAATCCACGCGGACGAATTCGCGGGCTAGTTTTATATAATTTTTTTATTCTTTGCTACTTTTTAACGAATGTCGCGGACTCTGCGTCCGCGTCGGTCGGAAATCAATGATTAAAAATGAATAATTATTTTTTATTTTCTAATAATTGTTTACTGTTTGGATTTAGGTTTCTAACATCGTGGGAACTCTTGATAATCCGCTATAAGTAACTGTTGATGTAGTCGGTGCTACCTCAGCTCTGGTAGTTCATTAGTAAGCTATCAAATTTCGTCAACAGACTTTCCTTTTAGACCCTTTATTGTATTAGCAATACCTAGTGAGAAATCTTTGGTATAAATAATATGCATCCTACTGACATCTAATAAAAGGAAAAGGTCTGATCTGGTCTGGTCTGACTGATCTATCGACGCACAGTACAGCTCAAACTACTGGACGAATTGAGCTGAAATTTGGCCTGCAGATGATAAATTATGACTACGAAAGGATTTTTGAAAACTTAACCTACGAGTATAAGGGGGTAAAATAGGGATTTGTAATTTGCGTAGTAAACGCGGAAGAAGTCGCGGGCAAAGGCTAGTTAAATCATAATACAGCTTGCAGTCATTAGTAATAATCTTTAAAGATTATTCAAACTCAAATCTGAAATATTTAAACCAAACTGCTCAGTTTATATTCTGTTCAAACAATAAACAAAACGTTTAAAGGCAAATCAAAATTAGCAAAAGCAATTAAGGAAATAGGCGACTCTACCGAAATTGGAAACACCGAGCTTGGTTATGGAAATGACTAATGTTCTATTGTTTGCTTCATGTAACGTCTGTATTTCTGTTAATGTTCAGTGGGCTTACTACCATCGCTGTAACTGTAAGCAGTATTATTTTGAAATTGACGTTTTATATGAAGTGCCTTGCTATCCCTAAATTAAGGATTATAATTCTGAAACTAGATCGTCAATAAGGTTAAAATAATACTGCTCTGAGCGATGGTACTAAGCCTTCTGTAATGATTGGAGTCTTCCTTATTGTGTTGTCAGCGTATGACGTCTGTCATATCTGTGTTGTCCTCCTGACCGAGTTTTGGCGACAGCGGCCAATCTCCACGGAGATAGATCGTCTGTGAGGAAGGTTGCTCAATCACTGTGCCTTTTGAAAGTATCCAACAAGTTCAATACTAACTAAAACAATTAAATACAGGTGCTTTGTCTCTCTCCATCTATACTAGAAGGAAGACAGACAGAGGCGAGAGACTAATGCATTTTTGTCACGCACCTATAATTTTTCCAACCCAGCCCCTCGATTATGTAAGGAAATGCTTAGACAATTGAGCCACAGATCCCCGCATTTTATCCTACCAAAAAGATCTATGTTCAAATACATAATATATAATACTCTGTCGGTTTGTAGGTACCTAAGTAAGTACTTACCACGGTCCATCAATTTGGTACAGAGATAACTTTGCTCCTAGAGAAACGGACTTAGGATTTGTATTTTCATGCCAAAAAAATCAAAGAGTTTTTACGAGATTTAAAATACCTGAATAATACGCTGACGCAGCCGCATGCTTGTCTAGGATACATAATAATGTCCTCCCGACCGAACTTCGGCCACGGCGGCCAATCTCCAGAGAGATCAGCCATCTGCGCGGGAGATATTATAGTGCCACAAGTGTGTGCGCAAACACAGGTGCACTCTCTGCTCCTATATTCTCATAGCCCGATGGGACGGAAAATCCGACACGACCGGAGAGAGATTTGGCGCGGGAACGACGGCTTAACGTGCTCTACGAGGCACGGGGGTGAAACAACGCCAACTTCCAAACTCGGGGCTAGTACTGAGAAATTCTTGTCAGAAAAACCCAATACATGTATTGGCCCGACCCGGGACCAGAACCCAGGACCTCGTCGACCGCAGTCGAACCACTACACCAACGAGGCAGTCTACTACATTTTACATACAACGTGATCGAAGCCCTATAATTTCTAATCGTACAAGTTCCAGTATTATGTTACCTACCAGTTATGTGTAACCCGTGGTCGTGGGCGATTGTATTCATTGACACCATTCGCTAATACATTGCAATAGGCACTGGGTGTTGCGAATGACGTAATACGTACATTGTCTATGTTCAGGCTCATGTTATGGTCGTAATGTACGATAACAATGAATACAGACATGATAATATTGAATTACAATACTTATTAGGTATCTACCAGATGATGCTCTAGAGGTTTTTTGGTACCCGCGGGAATTCTTTAATTTTCCGTGATAAAATGTAGCGTATGTGTTCAGTCAGGTTCTAAGCTATCTCCATTCCAAATGTCAGCCAAATGGTTGCGCCATTTAAAAATAACGAACATTCAAACTTACAAACATCTAAACTTTCACGTTTATTTTATGTACTGGCTGATGCCCGCGACTACGTCCGCGCGGGTTGAGGTATTTTTATTTTTGCGGGAACTCCTTAGTTTTCCGGGATAAAAGTAGCCTATGTGTTATTCCAGGCTATAATCTATCTCTGTGCCAAATTTCATCCAGATCCGTTCAGCAGCTCGGGCTTGATTGAATAACAAACATCGATCCATACTTGATTTTGAGATTGACATCATATTTGATTAGTGCCCATCAGTGGGACATTAATGGTTTGTAGTGGTGGTATATGTATTAGTAGGATTTCAATATATTTTTTAACGGCTTCTAAAAAGAAGGAGGTTCTCAATTCGGCGCGTATCTTTTTTTATAAGTAAACACTTTGAGGGCTTCCGCCCTCCTACTCCGAATCTAATCATCTTCATGATATCGACCCCAAAGATATTTTTAGCAAACCCAAGGTTAGGTATACCGTAAGGCTTTTATGTAAATTAAAACGGAGCCGCACCGGCGCCGGACCGGATGTCAGTGTAATCTAACAAAAATAGCATATCTAAGAGTGGCAACAACGCACGCGCGCTGCAGCGGTGCGACTCATATTATTATATGCTATTTTTACATAAGCACACGAAGGTACTATAAAGAAAAATCATATCGTAAAAAAACATATTTAAAGTAGTTAACCTAGATAATATAATGTACGTACTTACTTAATTTTAATGTGTCAATGTAAGTGATCTATTATTTGTGTTCTTTTTGAGTACTATGAATATCATTTGAGACAAGTTATAGGATTATTGCAATAATAGGTTGCCTATTGCACTTAGTATGATAGTAATGAATTGCCACTTTACTTAATAATTTATATATTTTAGATATAAAAACAGTCTGAAACACGTCTATTGAAACATTAAGGCTCCTCCTGAAAACCAGCGCTGCAGCCTGCTTCGGCATTGTGCTGAGCGAGGAGCCTTATTTGTTCACGAACTATAAAAACACATTTAATTACTTACGTAAGTAAATATAGTAAATTGTTGTTTTCGTGGGCAAATAAATGATTAAATTATCTATCTATTTATAGGTACAATCATATAGATACCATACCAGTGCTCCTGCCCATAACTATCTGCTTTTCCAGTTGGTTTATCTTACGCAACGTGATGGAAGAAAATTAGTTTTCTCAACAAAAGATCAATCTATTTGTTCACTTCATTAAAGATGAATGGAAAAATCACGTTCTAAAGTAAATCTTCGCGTCTAAATATTCCGTGTTGCACGGTCCAGTGAGTTTTGTGCAAATTTTGCCAGTGACCTTCGCTTACTGCAGACGCTTCGCGATTCTTCTGAATGGCTTTATGGTCTCGATTGTTTGATGAGAACGTAAATATTTAGGAGGCGGTATAATTTAAAAATGATCGCGCCTCCATTATGTGCTTAAACGCTCTCAAGCTAAACGCAAACTCGTATCATTTTTATTCAAGTACTTAGACTTTTACAAATGTTGATTGCTTTTGAATTAATTAATTTGCTTGGTAGTACGTATAGCGAATATCAATGCTTTCACTCAAATAATAGAATAGAATATATTTATTTGCATAATTGTAAGTAGGTACCTACATAGTACGGTAATAGTTATTGGACGTCATCAAATGGGACATCCTAAATAGGACCTACTGCTCATAGCTCGTTTTGCTAATAGGATATTTTGCTTAATGGGTCATTTTGATAATAATAGGTATTGATACGCAGGCGTTCAATCATTGACTGCTTTCTTAATCTCTATATACGTTAATAATCAACGGCTCTATAATCTCTATAAACTCATATCTCTGCTTTAGTAAGCATAAATTAATAGGAGTAGCTACATAGGTATTTTTATTGAACCAGCCCGTGTATTGACATTATCCAAAAATTGTACATAAGTAATAAAACTATGAAAAAGAAGTTTTCTAAAATTAATTAGGCACCCTATCTTTCTTTACTGTATGAAATAAAGCCGGCTCAGATATTGGGTAATATTTTGTATTGTATTATTGGATTTTTTATCTGTAGTGTATTATTATTAGATCGTATTCCAACAATGTGTGGACCTGACAGTGTCCAAACATTGAAGCTACGAAATGAGCGATGGAACAGACACAGTGCTCGATATCAATAACGCACGGCTGCGTGCATGAGAAAAGAGCCGTTATCAAAAGACAAAATGGCGTCGCGCGGCCCGGCGGCCATCGCGACTTGCGTGGGGTCGTTGACGTCCCGTGCGGCGGCGTGCCGGCGCGGCGATCGATTCGACACACCGCCGTGAAAACCTAGTTACGCCATCTAGCGGCGGGTTTGCGAACCTATATAGTGTTGGTTAGTTGGCATAGATGGCGGTGTTATTACCAAGTTTTTACATTTTTTATTGAAAAACATTCTTAATAATTAATTTTAAAAAATAAGCATTTTTATATGAATCATTCATATTGGTAACAGGTAGCCACAGATTTTTTGGATATATTTACATAAGTAGTTCTAGTCTAGAATATCAAACTAATCATTCTAATCTAGAATTTCTGGTTTGATACCTTCCCTAAGCCCTAAGATGGCACTGATGTATGTAACCATGGCCTGATTCTACAACCAGAACAGACTGTAGTCAACCCAACTTTTAGACAACTTTCAGCTGATATAGGTATCGTGTTTGTACTCATTGATTTGCTCTCGATGCGAAGACTTATCTTGTCTGAAAGCTAAGAAACAATAATTTAAAAAAATCAAAGTATTAGATTATAATATTGAACTATTGAAATCAAGCGTGAATAGGCATTTTATAGGCTGCATCACTACTTCCAGCAAATCTGATTGCAGCCAAGCGCTAGTCTATAAATAAAAAAAAGTACATTTGTGTACAAGTAGAAAGTACCCGACTTATTATTTTTTTAATTTCCCACCATTTCGTACTTTCAGCTTTACTAGACTATATTTAGTGACTAATGATGGAGCAGGATTATAGTCAGTTACTTCTTCTTATTTTGTTTTATGGCTTTTTGGAACCAATTCTGTATAACACAGTCTCTAAACAAAACTGAAATGACACCTCTATACCTATACCCTTCTGCAGAGAGTATTAGGAAATGGTAAGAAATATTTTTAATGCTGTCATTTTAGTTTAGAGATTGTGTACAAACAGAATCAGTCCCTATGTGGAGGCATGCGTGTAAAAATATACACTTGTAATTTCCACTGGTGTGTAATTTGCATTATTTTGTTGTTACAGTGTAAAGAGTTCGAGAAAGTTGGGGCTACGATAGCGGTGACGCCGTGCGATGTGGTGGAGGAAGCAGACATCACATTCTCCTGTGTGGCCGACCCGCAGGCCGCGAAAGAGGTGAATACATAGTTTAACTATATAAAAGTAAAAAGGTAACTGACTGATCTATTAGCGCACAGCTCAAACTAATGGACGGAACGGGCTGAAATTTGGCATAAAGATAACTAGTAAATGACGTTAAAACAGGGGTTTGAAATTTGTATAAAAATCGAACTTAACGTAAGCGAAGCTGAGGACAAAAGCTAGTACTAAGTAGTGGAAGAAATTTAGAGGTGTGTAGAAATACTGACGAGCACGGATAAAGAAAGTATCGTTTTAGAGCATCAAAGTCCGTGTTAATAAACCACAGAGCTATAAACAGGTTCACAATGATAGCAAGTAATTTACTATAGCAACTTATTCTAAGTCTATGGTCATAGGTCATAACTCATAATCTTAAGTAAAGTAAAATAAAAAAAACTTGTCTTTGTCCTGGTCTCTGAGTGGTCTCTGACACCAAGTAAATGTTTTCTTCTATTGAATCCCATATTTGTAATTAAATCCCTTATTAATTTAAAATATAACACTCAAGTACCTATCGGTCAATCTATGCTAAAGACGGGTCCTAACTAGAATTTCCGATACTTGAGAACATGTTCTTGGCTGATGTCGGTTTATTAAAAAGTTAAAATAGCCCTTGGATTACATGCCCCGCTTATCACCGTTAGGTCGCAGTCACGGGCTAATTTGTTTCGGGATAAAGAAGACCAGCTTATACATAGATAAAAAATTACGGGAAACACCCAAACCCTATATGGGAAGCCTATATGTCACTCTCCAGGTCCTCAAGTATACTCATGCAAAAAAATCACGTCAATCCGTTGCTCTATTATAATATTAGTATGATAGTAAGTTACCTTATCGTGCTGAGTGGCGTGCAGGGTTGGCATTGGTTAGGTAGATCTATTTTCACACAGGGTATGATAAAAATAAGCATTGAACTTTTTTGACTAGGGTAAGCAATGCTTTTATGCCTCTATGACGCCACTGTCGTGCTCTATAGAACACATTGTTTCTCAGAAGGGCGGAGGTTAAAGTTATGGTATTAGCGCTAGGCTATGTCACTCTCCAGGTCCTCAACTATACCCACGCAAAAAATCACGTCGATCGTTGCTCTGATGCGGCGTAATTGAAGGACAAACTTCGGACAAACAAAGGACACTATCGCATTTATAATATTAGTATGATAATAAATTACCCTATCGTGTCTACTGTCTATACACCTAGTTCCTCAGAAGGGCGTAGGTTAAAGTTATAGTATTAGCGCTAGGCACCTTCCAACTGTGACCTTAGCGATGCCATGGAAGAGATCAATTGTTCTGCGTGTATAATGCGACGCGATCGACCTTCACCTTTGTGTAAAAATAAAGTAATGAAATTGCAGCTAATGTGAAAGCTAAAAACGATGTAATCAGTGACCTAATCTTTTAAAAGCATTACTATAGGGGTAGCATGATGACTTGATTTTTTTATTATAATTAAGAAACAGTTTACTTTTCACAGTGGTTCAAATATAAAGAAATTACTATATATACGACTATATATAGGCCCACAAACTTATCTGGCCTGGTGACGAAAATTGGAACAAATTTTTATGCCTGTTTAGTTTTAGTTTTTATTGGAACGAAGTTTTCGTTATGGGATACCTTAGCCGGCAAAAAACGTCCGCAACGAAAATGCGTGGAGTAAGATTTTTATGTATAGTTTATTCGAAATTAAACCTTAACTTTAACTTTAAAGCATTAAAGTTTAATTTCGAACGTCGTATATTTATATTTAAGACCTTTTGTCTTCTTAACAACGCGAGCATGTCGGTGACATGCATGTCGATGACGCCGCGAATCCACATTTTTACCCCCTATCAAAAAGCGGTTAAAATTTTTTTCCTTCAAAAATAACAACACCACCCCACCATCCGATACCAGATAGGAACGAAGTTCCTTATTACATAAATACTAATTTCAAGTTCTCGTCGAGGTAAAAAGAAAATAATTATTCAGGTATACATTTTTGGAACGAAGTTCCTTATGGAATGATGCGGAGGGGTACCACCACACGTTTTTTCTTAAATATATACTAGCGACGCTGTCACTGCACCGGGTCAGATAAGTTTGTGGGACTCTACGTCAGAAAGCCTCCTAAAAGGTATAGTTGTCAAATGATGTGTCGTCATCGGTGGCTGGAGTGAGGGAGGGAAAGCTAGATATTCCCATTACGCTCCATATTATAGAAGAAGCTAGGAGGAAGTAAGCGGAAGAGTGCATAGTAGTTTCTCAACCATTTATAAAACTTTTTTAAATTTATATGAACAAAATGCCTATGTTGGCAACTAAAGTTATATTTTTTTGAATCCGCCCTTAGTTACATTGTAAGTTTACGTAATCTGACTGATATGTAATGGACTACTCTTGGCACTATTGATGTAGAATTTAAGTATGCTTGGCACCCTTACAAAAAGCCACTACAAATCTGATATGTATGCCACCGTAAGATTGCAAAAACCGTTAGATTGTAATCTTACTAGCGAAATTGTAAACTGTCGACAGATTGTGAACCGTTCAATGTTCGGAGTGTCAATTTTTGAAATATTCATTGTATTTACATTTTCTTGTCTCTTTCTTGTAGGGTTGTTAGGGTTCGGTTTAATATACCTAACAGATTACAATCTACCGAAAATAATGCGTTAAATTGTAATCTGTCGACAGTTTACAATTTCGCTAGTTAGATTACAATCTAATGGTTTTTGCAATCTTACGGTGACATGTATATTGTATAAGGTCAGACCGACCTTGTACTTTTTTTGCGATCAATGCGATATCCAAGTCTTTAAATTAGCAAAAGCCATTATCGATATTTACACATTATTATTTTGGTTCTGTGGTGTACAGTTATTAGAGTGAATCATGCTCTGGGACACAGTCCGTCAAACTTATCAGACCCGGTGGCCAAAATTGGAAATATTTTTTATGCCTTTTAGGTTTTTTTTAAATTTTATTTTTCATATCTACTAGCGACGCTGTCACCGGGTCAAAAGTTTGTTGGACTATACGAGATGCCGCAGTCCAAAATATATGACTTTCTCATTATTTTTTATTTCCGTTTGACGAAGCTTTTGGCTCACGCCAGACCATGCGTTTTATGTTGCGTGATACGACACTACGTTTCTCGACGTGACGCTTACGATACGTGATGTCACATCACAGCTAGGGTACTGTATTATTTGGAAACAATGATGATGCAATACTTCAGCACGTTACAGATTTGATTTATTGGTTTACTAGATGATGACCGCGGCTTCGTACACGCGGATTAAGATTTATTGGGTCCCGCGGGATTTTTTCCGGAATAAAAAGTAGCCTATGTGTTATTCTAGACTATAAACTCTTTCTGTTCCAAATTTCATCCAGATCCGTTCAGCCATTCTGGTGTGATTGAGTAACAAAAATATATCCATCCAAACTTTTGCGTTTATAATATTTTGTATAGATTGTGAAATAGTCCTTCCCCGGGATATAAACTATCCCTGTTTCAAATTTCATCAACATCGGTGGAACAGATGGGCCGTGAAAGTGTAGCAGACAGACAGACAGACACACTTTCGTATTTATAATATCAGTATGGAAGTATGGATTTAAACAACATCCTCGGTGCAACAATGTGTGTTGCTTCAGTCAGAGATTATATAATTGACAGATGGTGTTCGGCAATTGCGGCGTACTGCACTGTCCGTCGCTGGAGGGCAAGGGCTACGTGGAGATGACGTCCATAGACGCTGATACGTCGCACGACATCGTCGAGGCGATCAGCGGGAAGGGTGGCAGATATCTTGAAGCACAGGTAAATGATCCTGTGGCGGTTTTTGCAGTTCGCACATAAACCAATAGATGGCACCACTAGTAGCGCACGAAGAGTTTGAATCGCGATTATGGTCCAAGACCCCAGAGCCGCCAGACCTTACTTTCTGAAAAACAAAATGTGTGTAATATAGTAGCTTTGGTACGTAGATTTAATGTACGCATACTCCCAAATTTTGGGCGACGCGGGATATAAAGATATAAGGTATAAGTTAAAGGTGAGTGCTGATTTTTATGTATGTTTTACAAAATATTGTTAATAATTAATAATCAACACTCCCAGACTCATGCCGTGGGCCGTTATTTCTGCCAGACACTTGAAAGCTCGCAAAAAAACCTTATTTTCTGAGTCTTCATTTTTATACACGATACTCAGGGAACTATTTCAATACTATTTGCAAGCAGCAAGACTGATCTGATGGGCCAAACATCCACCAGGCTCAATTTGAAATTTCGCTGTGATAAAATTTAGCCTCTGCTGAGAAGAGCCGTAAGAAACTCAGCAGTTGCTTTTTTTTTAACAAGATATTACAATACGTAGGTAAGTATATAAATTGCATACAATAGTGTAAATTATTATACTATCCTGTGGGGAGCTGGACCTAAAGTCGGTTGCTTACATACAACTTTGTCATTAAGAAATTCGTCAATTGTAAAATAGCCTTGACTCAACAAGTGTTCTTTTCCGGTTTTTTTAAATTAAGTTTGTTTCAAAGATGGAGGAAGAGCGACCGGAGCCCCCATTAGCCCTATGTCTTACCAAATGTCCTCGCGTTCCAGATCCAGGGCTCCAAGACTCAGGCGGAGGAGGGTACACTGATAATGCTGGCGGCCGGCGACCGCACTCTGTTCGACGACTGTCAGTCCTGCTTCAAGGCGATGAGCAAGAACTCCTTCTACCTAGGTAGTAGTGCTCGTCTCCATTGCATTGCCTGATTGTTGTTGCACTTTTTATTTTTGTTCTGACTGTTTGAATGCATGCTGTTTTCCAGTTCATAATTTGGTTTTTGCTAATTGCTGAGATCATATAAAAATAACAAGAGAAATAGTTATTAGGTACCTATTATGAAATAAAATAGCTATTGCACGTAAAACACCGAAAACTGATACAGTAATGAGTGTATGGAGTTTCGTGACGCTCACCGCATTCGCAGTGCGGAGTAGGTGAAATACGTACGCGAAGTATAAATCGCGAGAATAAAATTCATGTTTTTCGCAGTGCGAACGTAGCCTAAAAGGATCGCCAATCACATACGCCGGTCGCGATTCACACCTAGGTCGCGACTCGCGGCACGAATGATTCACGGCGACCCGGAATCGCGTGATCAATTACTGATCCGCCTGCGATCGAAAGAGACAAACATAGTTATAGATTGTTCTCCGCATTTGAGGCGCGACGCTTGCCGACGAGAGCCGACGCGGCAACGCGATGCGACGCGACTGTATCAAACTACCTGACATTTCACGTGGCTTATATTGTCGCGTAGATACGACTGTCATTTTTTTATGGCGTCGTATCGTGTCGTTTCACGTGAAATCGCTTCTGTCGCTCACCTAGGGCAGCGGGTAAAGGAGCGGGTTAAAAGTGATCGAATCTTTTTAGATTCCAGTCAACTATTGTTTGCATACAGAACTGGCAACAGGTTATTTTAATGGTTTACAGGTGAAATCGGAAACGCATCCAAGATGAACTCCGTACTGCAAGTGGTAGGCGGAGTGTCCCTCGCGGCGCTGGCGGAGGGCCTGGCGCTGGCGGACCGCGCTGGCTTGAGCCAGGCCGACCTGCTGGATGTGCTGGCGTTGACGCCGCTCGCCTCGCCGCACCTCATACTGAAGGGACGAGGTGAGTCCCGTGCTGCAAGCGGTAGGCGGAGTATCCCTCGCGGCGCTGGTGGACCGCGCTGGCTTGAGCCAGCTCGTGCTGACAGCTGTTTATCTAGATTTTGATTCAAGCAGATAAAAAGTAGCCTATGTCCTGCCACGAGATACAATCTATTCCTATACCCAATTTTATCAAAATCGGTTGAACAGATAGGCCGTGAAAGCGTAGCAGACAGACAGACACACTTTCGCATTTATAATATTAGTATGGATACCCATATGTATGTTTTATAATATTAATAATGGCCAAGATTATTGACGGGATGGTATTGGTTTCCAGCGATGATCGAGTCCTCATACTCCACACACCAGCCGCTCGCCCACATGCAGAAAGACCTCAAACTAGCGCTGGGTTTGGGGGACGCACTGGAGCAGTCTTTACCTCTCACCGCCACAACCAACGAGATCTTCAAACACGCCAAGCGCCTCGGTTATGCGAACCACGACGTCGCCGCAGTCTATATACGCGCCAGATTCTAGCGCCAGGCCATTCCGCTCGCCAACCTCTCGCTCTGCAAAAGAACTTTCAACTGGCTCTGGAACTGGGCCGTCGGTTTACGCGCCCGGTTCTAACACAACCCTGATCCTATTAATTCACCTATCTCTCTCTCTCACTCATGTGGGCACATGGGCACTTGCCCACATGCAGAGAGACCTCAAGCTAGGGTTAGGGTATACGCGCCCGGCTCTAGCTAGTGTTGCAAAAACATTTTACAAAAGTGTGGTGTCATGGGACACCAGATAGGAATGAAGTTCCTTATTACATAAATATGAATTTGAAAATTGAAGTTCAATTTTTACGATTTTTTTAAAAATATAAACCTTATTACTAAAGCATTAAAGTTTAATTTCTAATGTAGTATGTTTATATTTGAGACCTTTTGTCTTTGAAAAAAAATCTTACTTATTTTCGTTACGGACGTTTTTTGTCGGCTAGGGTACCCCTCCGCATCGTCCCATAAGGAGCTTCGTTCCAAAAACATTTTTTTTCTGGAGCATATTTTCTTTTCAAGAGTCCTTTTTTGCTTGATTGTAGGTATACAAAAGAGGTGTTACAGATAAAAAACCCACTTGAGTATATAGATGTTCCATTTTAGGAAGACAGTCTGTGAAATAGACCATTTATACTAATGCTTTTGATCTATTTTCTGTGGATCCTCTCTATTATTTAATGGATAAGGGAGTGAGAAGGTGGTTTAGTTTCTTTCGAAAACTGAGAAACATCCATAAATTCGAGTAAGAATTAGCGCTCATTACGCTCGTGAAAATCTATATGACTTTGAAATAACAGCAAGTTTTTTGTAAAAACTTTTATGATTGTAAATCAATTTCCAAATTCTCAACATTCATATTTTTTAAAATTACATTTAATAAAATTACTGACGATTCTCTACTGAGAATTCTACATCTATTATTTAGGTAAATCATTCAAAAAATAGTGATCAGAAATCATTGAATCACCATAATGACCTTAAAATATATTGCACAATTCTATTACCACTAATTGGAGGAAGCTATAATTATGCTGGAAAAAGTAACGATGACATCATAATAAGTTCTTGTATGTATTTTATTCTAAGCTCTAATTCCCTCTCTCCTATGAGAGTGGAGGCCTGTGCCCAGCAGTGGGACGTTAATGGGTTGTAGTGGTGGTATGTATTTTATTAAAACAACGCGCAACGGGTTCGAACCTACGGCATTTTAGTTTTTATATCGCCCCTTAACCTTTGAGCTGATGTCGACTTAAATTGGTGACAGTCTGTCTTGTGAAAGCTGGATATTTATAGTCGATATTTGGATACTGGCAGCACTGGCGTATAAATGCGTAGCGTAAAAGCAATATAAATTATATTAAATATTGTCCAAACATTTATTTTACTTTTGGCAGCTCGATTACGTTGTTCTAAATTTCTAATAAGTGTCACAAAATGCCCTAAATGAAATAAATAAACCATTTATCATTAAATTATTAGATTTTTGATAACAATCGACTTTCTTTATGAAGATATTTTAATCGATTTGACACACTGATATTTATCTTTGCTCAACATTTTTTCATTGTTTTATAAACATAACCAAGCGTTTAAATGAATTAGATAGCGTATATTAATGTATGTATTAAAATACATCATATACAACAGGTCAACCGTCAGGAATCCGTCAGGTCATAGAAACTATCCTTTGCCATTGTATGGTGCTTAAAGTACTATGAAGAAAGCTAGCGTTGAACCTCCGTAACTATTTTGTAAAAGAAAGTCGTACTTGATGCGTACTTGTAATTACTAGATGATTACGAGTCATGAAATATCGGATAAAATGCCACGTCGCTTCACTATTGTAAAAAAAGAAATGTGTGTATAGAGTATTACATTTTTTGTCGATGGTTGCCTGTCACTAATTATGACACTTCATAGGCGTGCTTATGTCAAAAGTAAAATAAATGGTTGGACAAATATAAACCGTAATGTTATGTGAATACATCAGTTTTTGCAATAACACACACTCGTGCTTTCCTTTTTTCCTCTAAGTCATCAAGATCTCGCTTTTTAACCATTTTCATTATTTTTTTCATTTCATTTTCATCTTTTTCGGAAGTCTGTGAATAAATGAAGATTTCGAATATCGCAATGACTGTCAAAACTTTTCCCATGCATAATTATTCCCTATGAATTAATGTTTAGTTTTAACTTAATCTAATGACAAAAGTAAAGTAAGTAAAGTTAAATGAAATTAAATAAATCGTTTTAAATATTTTTATTTGGTTTTATTTTACGTCGTTATTGAACTCTTGTTGACATTTTCTTTCTTGTTGAGTAAGTTCTTACATTGACACCTAGCAAAATACGGATTTTAATAGGAAAACCAAAAGTACAGTTTAAGTTACATACAAAGGCGAATCTGAATAAAATGTTTTACACCACTAGCGTTAAACTGAAGATGCAGACAAATGTTTTCCACATAATATAAAATCTATTGATGAATATTGAAATTTATTTAACCTACGACGTAAGATAAACGGGACGTGGATATTATGACTTTTGGGAGATCCTCTGTTTAATAGTCACTAAAAATAATTTTGAATAGTTGTCAAATACCCAATTAACCATTCACATATTCCTAAATTCACATGATGTAAACAGATCTAAATTAGCGGATCTAAATATCAAATGTCTGAATACATTGTAATCAAAGAGCTCCCTCTGGAAACAAGCACTAGATTTAGGCAGGACATTTTAGCTTAGTATAGAGATTTTGTACCACAGAATTAGCGGGAGTAACATACTTTAATATTTCTTTAAAGCAATGAGTCCAATTCTTTCATGTAATTTGTAATTAAATATTAATATGATAGTTTTAGAAACTACGAAAACATTTCACTCTTGCGTTAGTATTACGGTACGGGAGGCGTACTACCATAGCTTAATACCGTATTGTTTTAATATTGTTGACGTTCGTGTTTTAGAATTATAGTCCTTATTTTAGGGACGTCAAGGTACGTGACATAAACCTGTCATTTAGAAGTAATACTAGTTCAAGCGATGGTGTTGCGGTAGTAGTAGTATATTTGAACCACGTTTTATAATATTAAAACTTCACTGATAATATAATATTAAAATTAAGTTAATTTTAAGATTTAGAATTTAAACTGATTTAGCTAATTAACACTAGAACTTAGTTTATTACTTTCTTTCTTTTGTTTAGGTAAATGTTATGTGAACAACATTTAGTTAAGTAATTATTATTTTATTATTTAAGTTCAATCAAAGATCGAATTCGAATTTATTGTTAGAAAAATGATCAAAGTAAAAATCATCATTAGTTAAAGTTAA
This sequence comes from Erebia aethiops, assembly GCA_923060345.2. Taxonomy (NCBI): domain Eukaryota; kingdom Metazoa; phylum Arthropoda; class Insecta; order Lepidoptera; family Nymphalidae; genus Erebia; species Erebia aethiops. The sequence goes on along the minus strand of OV281081.1, from coordinate 13,019,645 downwards.
GAAAGTTAAATTTGTGTATAAAAATTATTATCAATGTCAGAAAATACGTACTTGGAGCTTTTCTGCAGGGCGATTATGTAAAACCTGCATCAATCATTGTTACAGTCTCAAATTGTAGTTGGCTGAATTTATGTTATTTTTGCTGTGTGAATGGATTTTGGCCAATAGTGGAAGAGTGTTATCCAAAGGTGATTGCGATCCTTACACTGTAGCTGTCATTTTTAGCCAATCGCCTCTTTTTGAAGACCATTTTGATAAGACAAATTTTTGAGTTAGTGGGGCTGATTCTGCAGTGCACAATCTCTAAACTAAACTAAAATTAGATCATTACAAATATTGCTAACCCTTTCATAATACTTCCTACGGAAAGGGACAGAACTAGATTTAAAGCTGCCATTTTAGTTTAGTTTAGAGATTGTGTTATACAGAATCAGCCCCCTAATGTAAATACATTGAAAATTAATGTAACTACTTTGTAAAAGAAATAAATATTCTAATTATCTACATATAGTCGTTTTGATTGCCTTGCCCTAATGAATGAAGAAACGTGATCTCTCCGTTCTAAGGACCGTATTAATAACCCGATATTAGCTAAGAACAGATTCTCAAGTATAGGTGGACTCGGAACGTTATCAAGTGTGTCGAAGGAAGCCGCTGGATCCAGGCGACCGCAACACCGTGGGGAATGCAAGTCCCTAGAAGCATCGATATATATAAGTAGGTACTAGATGGGCCCTTTCATAGAAAAAAGTTGGGCGTCCAACTTGCAGAGCACGTTCCTCAACTGTCAAATAAGTTACCATCTAGTCTTATAATAAATAAAATTAATAATAATAAAATAAAAATTATACAGTGCCAAACTAATAAGTTATTAGTTTGGCACAGTATAATTTTTTTGTAAGTGTTTCAATTCACGATTATACATTTCTAAAAAAACGTTATTAAATCTTCCTATATAATATTTCTATCCAGTCAGGGTCTTCTCGTTTGGCCCGTGAGGGCCAAGCGGGGGTACGGGCGTCGAGGCTGGGCCTCCTTACCCGGGCGGGGCGCGGGGCAACTCTGTGCCCCGGTGAGTGACTTGAGCCGAGTATAAAAACGGCTAGGGCCTGCCTTGTAGGCTACGGGCCCCTGGGTCAGGTGTCATGTCCGGTGATGGGTCCGCACTGCGGGTGACGATATCACCTCCGCGTGCAGGACCCGTGTCTTGTCCAGGTATCTCGGCGCTGCGGGCAATGGGGTCGCTCTCGCGCGCCGAGATGGTGTCATATTCGGTGGACTCTGCGTCGCGGGCGATAGGGTCGCCGCTGCGCGCAGAGTCGGTGTCAAATCCGGTGAATGTCGCGTCGTCGTCGTCGCTACGGTCGCCTGCGTGCCGCGCAGGTGATGGCGATCGTAGGAGCTCACGGGGTAGTGGACGCCCGGTCGGAGGTCGGGTGGTCGGCGGTGCGATCCCGTGGAGGTGTTCGTACGGTCCGTTGTCCGCGCGCGCAAACATGCGCCGCGCGAGTGTACGGACGTACCCCTCCACGGTGGGCGTCTTGAGGATATTTCTATCCATTACGCAATCATTTAATTTCCGTGGTAAACTGTATGATATTTTTTTTTACTAACTGCCCTTACGGCTTCTATGGCTATAACATATATTATTACCATGGAACTAATAATGTACGTAGTACTTATTAGTTCCATGATTATTACGTAGTACTTATTAGTTCCATGCCTATATTATTATCTATGACCGAGTCATACGTTTTCAAGCTTTCATTCGAGATGGCGCATATATTATGTTGCAAGCAAGTTCCCGCTTTTCAGACTAGATGGCGTTACTAAAAATGCGCCCACATTGTTTGACTCACCTATAAATGTCACCGTAAGATTATAAAAACCGTTAGATTATAATCTAACGGTTTCTATCCCGCGAGATTATAAACTGTCGAAAGATTGTGAACATAATCAAAGGTTTGACAAGGCCCGTCTATGTAAATTTAAAATAAATGTCGTTGCTTAAAAAGAGACCTATGTTCAACGGTCTACGGTGACGACGCCGCAAAAGTCGTCATTCCGCTGTACGGTTTCTTCCTTGTTTTTTCAGAAGCTGCAAATTGAAGCTTTCCAAAATGAAAGAGTAAAGTAGCAGAACATTACTGTACTTGCGCAGCAGATCCCCGCGACTTCGTCCGCGTGAAATATTTTTTTAAAATTCCAACCCCTAATTTTTCGGGTTAATATAGCCCTATGACACTCACAAATAATGTGGCTTTCTATTGGTACCAGAATTTTCAAAATCGGTTCAGTAGATCCAGAGATTACCCCCTACAACCTCACAAACTTTAACTCTTTATAATATTAAGTATAGATTTACTCTGAGGGTAGGCGATGTTTTGAGACTATGACCACATTATTGGTAGGTATCTATACTATGACGATGAATTATTAAAGTAAATGCAACTTTGATTGATTTAGTTTAGACTTATATATTAGGTTGCAGATAGAAGACAAATTAGCGGTTTCCGAAAATAACGACCGCGTGATTTACGAGATACCGTCACGCGACCGTCTGCGGTTAGCGGCGAGCATAAAAATTGTACAACGACGTTCACTACGGGAACGAGTTATAACGAAGTTTGGGAACAAGGGGTCACCAATCGTCGGCGCTTCTTGTAAAAAGACAAGACGGGGTGAAAGGGTAGGTGCAGTTGTACAGGCTGACGGACAAAGTCGGTCATAGAGTCTGTTTTTAACAAACTTACTCATACTTAACTATTTGTCCCAATGCAAAGAATGTACGGAAAAAATTTGGTAAGATAGGGATTTACTTATCTCAGTGATCATTGGCAGGTAGAAGAGGTTGATTTTCGTGAAGTTGTATAATATAGTATATATTTATTATATTATATGGATTAGTAATTCAGGTGCTTTAATTTTTAGATAGATAGAACCTAGTATTTTTTTTAAAGGAAAGTTATATGAACATCAACAAGAGTTTTTAAATATGTATCCCCTAGATAAGGGCTAAAATAGGGGGATGAAATTGGTATGAAAATGGAACTTATAGTTGGCGAAGCTATAGGCAAAGGTACTATGCGTGTTGTGCTCTTTTAAATTGTCTATGTGTCAACTTCTGTGAAGAGCTAAGTTTCTATTTAGCCTAGCTAGGTATTTCCCGTAGAATAAAGATAGAAACATCTTTATTCTACGGGAAATACCTAGCTACTTCCGAGAAAGTATCGAAGCAGTGACCTTCTCAATAAAAGTACCTACTTACTCTAAAGACAAAAAATAAAACTTAATCTTTTCTAAAAATAATAAAGGTTAAAAAATGTTGACCAAACCTGCTCCTAAATCATGGAACATGCAATATGATGATAACATAACGAATGAAATTAGAAAAATCCGTAGTTTTGTGGAATTCACCATTATACAAGCAACTGGCATCTAAGCGGCATGCACAAACTCTTTTCAGGGTTAATAAAAGTTTTCAGCAAAAAGTTTTTATTAGAATTAAAAAGTTTAATTTGACATCAAATCTATAGCGTTAAATAATGTTGATATTTTTTCGGAGTTTATTTATTTAAATATTTTTAAATATTCATAAATTGTTGAGTGTAAAATGTCTTTCCTAACAGAATATTTCGATGAATATCGCCAGCATCCCATTCGGAAAACTAAAATGTAAGTAAAATTATGGTCATTTAAATAACACATAGTGACACTTCAACTAACTTGCATGGTTGCTGTCTGGGCATTGCCTGGGCCAGTTTTGATGAGTCTAAACCTCCAGACAAAGCATCTTACCTAGACATAAACCTAATTGTTGCACCAATTTATAAGAATAGCTTAAGTATTGCTAGATCTATTCAGGTAGGTACTTAAATCTTGATTTGGGCTGGAATATGATCTACAGTTAGGTTAACCAAGGAACAAGAAGCTTAATTCGCTAAAATCCGCTAAACAGATATAACGGTGTACGGTTGTACCTATATGTTTATATTTATTAGACATCGATTTCCTACTTAGTCGTAGAAATTCAGGAAAATATCCTGAAACTTCATGTAGGTTGGTACATACCGAAACTTTTTTAGGAGCAATCACCGACACCGAGTTTCTTGCTGGCTCTTCTCGGTAGGAATGGCATTCCGAACGAGCGGTAGATTCACTCGAGTTTTCAAAAACACTTGTGAAGGTTTATTTGGATACAAAGCATTTGAAAATTTAGGAGGTTTAGGTATATTGTTCAAGTATTATTTGAATTTGAAAACTTAGGAGGTGTAGGTAGGTATATAATTGTTCTTATGGTTCCAGGTGCCGTCCTGAAGACAGATGGGCTAAACTAGAGGGGAAATGGCTGGACCCACGAGTGGGCTCAGAAGATGTTAGTGGTACCTGAAGACATTTAGAATAATCTTAACTTTATGCTTTAAGTATTTCCGATCAAGCAGACCCGAGCTAGATATAGGTGCAATGTGTCATTTTATAGTTTTTACCCAAAAAAGAAATCCTAAATATGTTTTTTATTTATTTCATGCAGGACAGGACATACGTCATGTTCTACGTCTCTTAAGCTACGTCATGTTTTGACTCTACCACCCGGTTCGGAAAAAAAATCTAAGTACTGAGTAGAGCCGGCAAGATACTCTCTAGCATAGAAATTATTAGATAAGTACTTAAAATAAAAATCAGGTACTTACTTGAAAAATGAAGTACCTATGTAATCGTACCTATCTACAAACATTTGCGACATCACAATGTTACGGCTTTCTACCTAAGTACCATGTAAACATCTCAAATTCACTTAATAAAATAATTTCAGCACAAATCTCATAATCATATTTTATTCAAATGAACTTATTAAAAGTGCTTTTGAATCGTCAACTGAATCTACCACTGGTTCGGAATAACATTCCTACCGAGAAGAACCAGCAAGAAACTCGGTGGTTGCTCTTTTGAAAAGAGAACTAGGGTATGTAATGTGTAGTAGGTACCTAATCAAACTTTTTTTTTATTTACAAAATCCATACTTAATATTATAAATGCGGAAGTGTCTGTCTGTCCGTCTGTCTGTCTGCTAGATACGCTTTCACGGCCCATCTGTTCCACCGATTTTGATGAAATTTGGTATGGCGATAGTTTGTATTCCAGGGAAGGACATATGCTTCTTTTTATCCCGGAAAATTAAAGAGTTCCCGCGGGGATCAAAAATCTTAATCCACGCGGACGAAGTCGCGGGCATCATCTAGTAATAACAATAAATGTGTAGATACATAGTAACAGCGGTCCTAAGCATTGCTGGAGCGAGTCACAGATGTGTGTGTGTATTGTACAGAAAGCATGGACGGAGGAGGAGATCGAGCGGTTTATCAGGGATACGATGCGGAGTCTGCGCGGACAGTCCACCTACTACAATGACTACTGCGCACATCTGTCACCTGGTACATATGCCTCTCTTCGCGTCGTAACCCTCAGTAATGAGGATTACTGAGGGTCGTGACCCCTTTCCATTACCAACGTGACATCAATTAGTCATTTTGAGTAATATTGCTTAAGTATTGCTTTAACCTTGACTTTCCTAAAATAAGGATTATAATTCTAAAGCACAAAAGTCAACAATAGCGTTGGCAGTATGGCCCCTGTGCTAACAGTGCCTAAATACTTCCAAATGTTTTAATTTGATGCCACACAAATCAGCTCGTTTGTCTCTCGCCAACTGCCGGTATTTTACAACATGTTTCAAAACTTAAAACTGAGGAAAACAAAGGGAAGCTACCAACAGACTGAGGCCTTGTTAAAATTAATAGTTTCCGTCACGTTTTCATAAATATCGGTGTGAAAATATTAATAAATGTCATCCAACCTTAGATTCTCATGGTTGGTCCGTGCGTATGGCGGATCTATCACTCTGTCAGAACTATTTACTGTAGATATGGTACGCTTCATAAGCATTACTGATGTTTTTAGGATTCTGTACCCAAAGGGCATTTTGACCCTACTAAGAGTCCGCTGTAAGAGGGCTGCACGTGCATATCATGAATCTGAAATTTTCGCAAAGTGTGTATTTCTATTGCCGCTATAACAACCAATACGTTTTTTTGCTGTATCTCTTGAACCGTAATCGTAGACACATGCAATTTTCAAAGTGTGAGTAGGTACATAGTACTTTACCTGCTATAAAAAAATAATGTTAAATGGGGTCCCCATACAATAAACTAGTACGATGGTACCGGGTAGGTACGGAACCGTGTGTGCGAGCCCGACTCGCACTTGGCCGGTTTTTAATTTACATACCTTTTTACTTGACCTTGATTTACATACGCCTAGTCAGATTGTCCAATTTTTCTGTTCTCTTCCAAAAATATGTCTGAATGTATCCGCTTATCTCAATAATTCAATTTTCTTACTGGTCCATTGGTGATGACATAATTTGTCAATTATTATAATATTCCTCGGCAATAATGATCGTTAACCGCCGCATGTTTATGAGAAAAGCATTCTTATGCGGCCCGCATAGGTATGCTTTTCTTCTATCCATTACATCCTACCTCTTTCCATTACATCCTGAAAAGAGCTATGCTCGGGATTTCTTTACGGGACCGGATCAGAAATGTGGAGATCCGTAGAAGAACTAAACTGACTGACATTGCTCGACGTGTTGCGAAGTTGAAGTGTCAATGGGCGGGGGCACACAGTTACTGGAACCGATAGAAGTTGGGATTCTTCTTGTATAACAACCCTACAATTTAGGGGCTTAGGGCATTACTATCCCCCATTCGGTGAACGCACGACATCAAGCGAGTCGCGTGGAGCCCTGGATCCAGGCAGCGGCCGCAAGACCGTGCCATGTAGAGGTCCTTGCAATAGATATCATGTTCAGTACTATAGTCCTATTATGTGAAACCTGCATCAATAATTGTTGAGTGTTTTGATTGGCTGAATCCATACTAATATTATAAATGCGAAAGTGTGTCTGTCTGTCTGCTACGCTTTCACGGCCCAACTACTCAATCGATTTTGATGAAATTTGGTACAGAGATAGTTTACTTTTTATCCCGGAAAATTGAAGAGTTCCTGCGGGAATGAAATAACATCAATCCACGCGGTTTGTCATCATCTAGTTTATGAAATATTTTCTGCAACGATGGATTTTGGGCTAGTAGCGGAAGAGTGTTTAACAATGCGATCGTTACACAAAAGCAATAATTTTTACGTAATAAGACGCTTGGGGCTTGGATATCTATCGGTTGACGATGTTTTCGCCCTAAAAGTGTTAGCACCGCCCGATGACTACAGAGGGCGCTGGACTTATAATATGTACTTATACTTATGTTTACTCTTTGAATACCTAAATGGAATAGTATTTGTATTACATATTGTTAGTTAGCATCTTATAAACCTATACCTAACCTGTGAGGTCTACTACAAAAGAAAGTCAATAATTTGGGAATATTTCAGAATTCAAAACGAGACCATTCAAGCCTCGAGAGAAGAAACGGCGTCCGTGCAAGCCTGAAGAAGTGTTTGTGGAGGAGGCGCCCCCACCACCGGCGCCCAAGCTCGCCATCAAGGACACAGAGCTGATGAAGGTGGCCCGGGAGCTGTACGAAAGGGATATGGATAAACCCACCCTGGAGCCGCTGCCTACACATCCTAGGAGTTAGTAAATTAAGTTATTTTTTATATAAGATTTAGTTGTAAGAAAACTATGCTACAAATACTAAAACTCTCCATTGACGAGAAGCCATTTGACTTGTCCAAGTGACGTTTGAAATCTCGATCGACCTACGGCTGTAGTCCTATTATCAAACTTGTCTGACCTGGTGGCCAAAATTGGAACTAATTTTATGCATGTTTAATTTTATTTTTCATAGATACTAGCGACCCCATCACCGGGTCAGTTATGTTTGTCGGACTATACATACGCGTTGCTCTAATTTTCTATTGGCCGTACGTCCCAACTTATTCAAATGACTTTGCCGTCAATGGGCAGCTTTAGACAAATTTGTATTGTGATCAAAAGATACACTGTAAATAGAAAAAACTAAAAAGTCGCAAAGTAAGAAAAATATTTTAAGAAAAAATATCAAAAACGCACTGTTCTTTATTTTTTAAAATAACATTCATACATTTAAGTGCTACTACTGAGTTTCTTGCCGGCTCTTTTCATTAGAATCTGCTAATGTCTCTCCGGACCGGGCGGCAGAGTCTCGACTTTTCTTAGAACGTGACACAAGTCTGACATGAACCTAATATTACATTTCCTCGTAAAGTTGCTCTTATTAAAGTAGACTTGGGTGGCCTTTAATTCCATTTGTATTGGTGCATAGCGAATGCCACAACTCACAAGTAGAGGTAATAATAATGCCTCGTTGGTCTAGTGGTTAGCATGTTCGACTGCGGCCGACGAGGTCCCGGGTTCGAGTCATATTTATGTATTGGGTTTTTCTGACTAGAAATTCTCAGTACTAGCCCGGAGTTAGGAAGTTGGCGGTGTTTCACCCCCGTTCCTCGGAGGGCACGTTAAGTCGTGGGTCCCGGTTTTTATCACTAACAATGATAATAGTCGTTAAAGCTCGCCAACCCGCATTGGAGTAGCGTGGTAGGTCTAAGCTTTAATTCCCTCTCTCCTATGAGAGCGGAGGCCTGTGCCCAGCAGTGGGACGTTAATGGGCTGTAGTGGTGGTGGTAGAGGTAAATATAAGATGCATGTAAGTTCTAAAAATATTTAAGTAGGTAGGTACTGCCGTACATTTTTTGAAAGGCAAATTGTCATTTATTTTTATACTTACACGAATTTTGTGAAGCGGTTAACGCAAGCGTGTAATTTATTGTCAGTTTAAAAACGCTTCTTCTTTAAATAAATCATTTTTCATCACCTTAAAAGTAATTGTATCATTAAATTTTGTAATGGTATTGTTATGCATCCATTCTGCGGGCGGGAAATGCGCGGTATGTAGGTAAGTATGCATTGTTTACTCCCGACATAATACATTCTGTGATAATGCCTGGTATCCTATACCGGAATCTGGTTATGAAACAAAAACCTGTAGGGATCTTCTTTATAGTATTTTGTAGGCATTTCCCACATACCACGGTTTTGTGATTTCAAATCAAAATCAAATCAAATCATTTATTCAATATAGGTACACTGTAGGTACACTTATTGTCGTTAAAAATTACTTACTTTAAAAAACATGATGGTCATAATCGGTTACGGTATCTTAAAACTTAAGCTACGAGGGTTCCAAACGCGCCCTGTATGGCTAGCATGCGCACTACGAGTAAAATTATGTCTACCCGTTATCTCTCTCTATCTACCGAAGCTAACATGGTTACTTGTCTCGTTACGTCAAAAGTAGAGATAAAAGTAATATTTCTTATCTGTGGTTTTTCTCTCCGAACCTTTACAAGTCGACTATTTTTTCTTCCAATATACCGCATTTTGTGCATGTAAGGGTAAATGAAAAATTTGCCGGAAATGACAACATCTCTCTCTCTCGTCGCGAGATATATCTGCGCATGCTAAGCTAAGCACACTGGTCTGAGAAGAGCCCACAACAAACACAGCCGGGGTTTTTATTATTTTTATTATCGCCATCTCACAAATAATCTTAACTAAGGAACTATCAGAGCCATTAGAGGAAATCATTGCCAAGCTTCCTTTCTAATCCTTTACATGGTAATAAGATTTTTCAATGAGTTTACGTTTTACAATAACTTTGAACTTACATGTCTTCTGGGAGCTTACCTATTGTAGATCTATTAATAATAAATCTTTGATAATACCTAGATCTAGAGAAACTTTTGTACTTCAAATAAATAGGAACTGCCATATAAAAATGTTTCCAGCCTTTTTCACTACACACTAGCACCGCGCTTGCAGCTCTCAAAAGAGCTTGCTTGATGAAGAATATCTTTACATTCTACAATTCTCAAGTTATCCAATAAATAACTGTATATAAATAATTTTTGTCTATTCCAGTTCTTGGCTACGTCCGGCCCTCTCTATACAAAACTGGAATTAGCGAATACCAGCAAAGCGTAGCGCGCTTGGCGTACGAAATGATACGCGACGATCGCATGCCGAGATACCACGTTCACAATGGCTGCAGGCCTCGTTGGGGACTGCCGCCCGAGGGTACCAGGCAACCAGAACTCGATGGAGCTCCGTTTGATGGAGAGAGATTGTACTAAGAAAGGTATGATAATGATGGTCGAATAGTAATATACCTACCTCCAGAGGGTAGTGTAGTAAAAATTAACATTTACCAGGATACCACGTTCACAATGGCTGCAAGCCTTGATGGGGACTGCCGCTTGAAGGTAACAGGCAACCAGAACTCTATGGAGCTACGTATTCGAAGAAAGATTGCACTAAGAAAGGTATGTAATTTTTATGGTCTATGTATTCTGTGGTATGGTTGAATATTGAATAGCAGAGATAAACTTGTTTCTGACCGGTGGGGTATATCTACTAGATGAAATTTTTTATGGTGCTACGCGATACGATCGCGTAGCGTCGTTTCTTTAGCTTCGGGTAAGAATTGAAGTATCTTTTTGTTTTATCGCTACCAACGTCTATTAGATGTACTTAGGTATACAACGGTACTCAGAATTACCAATAATCTGTTCAACATCTGATAAATAATTTCTATCGTCTGAGTTGTTAGTTGATATTATCAACTAACAATTCGAACACCCAAATTAATCGAGGGAATCGTTTAAAAGCAATTCAAAAGTGTAATAAAAAGGCGGCTAAATCTCTCCAAGAGGTAGGTACGCGCCGCTGGCCGCCGTAAACTCAATATAGATTTTGTTAAAAAAAAACTAACCAGAAAATCAGCGCGAAACTTTTTCACGAACCGTGACGCGATTCTGTTTTTCCCGGAAAATGGGGTGATTTATTTCGTTAGTTCATTTATTCATATTTTAATTTTTAAATTACGTAATTTATGGTTGTTCGGTGACATATTGAATTGAACTACTGGTGAAGTCTGAAAGGTGTGGTAACAAAAACTTAGGTCCGCTTGCACTGCCTAAACTGATTAAGATAAATTTTGTGATGCTGTCACTTTTTGATAAGTTTTTTCTGGAGTTGACATGAAAAAAACAGGTATAAAAAACTTTTCTTTAACACATTCAGTGGCCTTGCCCAAGTGGGCCTACGACTTTTAATGAAAACTTATATATGTTATTAAAAAATATCCATTTTTTTTTATGAACTCTGCTTTCTTGTTTTTAGGGTTCGTAGTTCGTATACCTACAGCAAAGGGCAAAGCCTCAGAATAGATAGTAGCACTGATGTACAATGTAGTAGGTACAATGTTGAATTGACACTGAATTTAATTGAAACTCAATTAAATAAAAAATAAAAAGATAATTTAATATAAAAAAAGATTTTCCATTGATAGTGCAGCAATAGTTGAACTAATGAACAAAATATGAAAGAAGCATTAAGTAGCTAATTCTATCCACTTAGTTAAAAAAAAAGTTTGACATATTATTATGTCCGGAAACCAGGGAGCGAATCTGATTTGCACTTCGCCATTTTTAAGACCTCCTACTCTATTTTTTTTTCAGGGTAGGTACTCTCTTCTCCGTAGGCGAACCAGAGTAACCGACATAGCTCGAAGAGTCGCCAAGCTTATGTGGCAATGGGCGGGGCACATAGTTCGTAGAACCGATAGGCGTTGGGTTCCCAAAGTGCTTGAGTGGCGGCCTCGCACTGGGAAGCGCAGCGTTGGACGACCTCCCACTATGTGGGTGGACGGACGATCTCAAGCGTGCAGCTGGGAGCCGCTGGAAACAAGCGGCACAAGACCGTGCTCTGTGGCGATCCATGCAGGAGACCTTCGTCCAGCAGTGGACGTCTATAGGTTGAGACGACGACTCTCTTCTCATCTTTATTATGATTTTTATCTTAAACTTTTAACCCTTACAGATCAGTTTAATGGCTGAAAATCCGAAACGACTTGGTTTTACGCCAAGAAGAAATCGAAGCGGTTGTTGGATGCTGTGTGTCTTCACATTAATTTTTATTTGTAACGATCATGTTTTTTTTATGAATTCTGTTTGTACAATATTATTATACCTATTTATGTATACCTACCGCGTTTTGTTTAAATAAATGAGTAATTGTTCTACTAGATGATTAAGTTTTTTGATTCCCGGGGAATTCCTTAAATCCTCCTTAATTATCCGGGATAAAAAATAACCTGTCCTTCCCCGGGATGTAATCTAATATACTTCATATACTAAATTTCATCAAAATCGGTTGAAAAGATGGGCCGTGAAAGCGTAGCAGACAGAGAGAAGGACAGACAGAAACACTTTCGCATTTATAATATTAGTATGGAAGTATGGATTTGGATGGATTAACAACTACTAGTACATTAATTACAGCTTAGTTTGAATAAGTATAAAGAATCGCTGCGACTCCCTCCACTCCGCAGTCCGCTCTGCTGGTGGGCGTTGCACTTTAGGCTGTCTGTCCACTGAAGTCTCAAGCGGAATGGAGTGGAGATTTGTTAAGCAGACTAATATGTTTATTTCCCAAAGAAGAACAAAGGTTCACTTAAATATATGAGAACTTACAATAAAATCTATGCTCAAACCACAGCTTAAACATTAATGCTTAGAGTGTTAAGCAGACTAATCAGAATATTAAGCGATAATATTATCATGATTTTATCATACTTCACGGTCTACTACCTAAATATGTTTCTTCTTTCCCCTTGTCTTTATATTATAGGTACGCATTGTTTTTCATCCCTGCCCCACTACCAAAGGCTAACTAGGAGAGATTAGAGAATACCTCAAGGTATTAACTTCACCTTTGTACATTGTATTTTATGTGCAATAAAGACTTCAAAACAAACAAAACAAATAAACATCTCGTGATGCGGAAGTAATCACGGCGTTCACAGATAATCCTTCGCTCCTCTCTTCAAGTGTGCGTTGAGCTTTAAGCTTGATAAAGGTCTATTAATATAAAGTACAATACAAACAGCATTTAACATCTCCCCACAATGGAGACAGCTGTAAGGCGGAAGTCATCACGGCGTTCACAGATCCACGCCATCTCGGAGAAAGATGGCGCGTTTGATGCTGGGGAGACCAATAAACGTGCGACGATTATTTGATAGCTGTGGGATTTGATGTGGCGAGCAGACGGGCTATGGAATTGCAGCTATCTTATCTTTACAAGTCAGTGTAATACCTACTTGTTACGTAACGTATGCCTTGTATATTATTTACAAAGTGTAACATTTTTCTTTTTTATGAAAAGAGCAATTGCTGAGTTTCTTGCTGGCTCTTCTCAGTAGAACAGTGTTCCGAACCGGTGCAACGGTACACGGTAGTCTTGTCGACTTATCATATAAGTAGCACAAGTTGTCCTACGTGAAAATGCAGTACTATGTTAGTCTTCAAGATTTTAGGAATAGGGATGATGACAAGTCAATAAAATCAGCAACTCATATCAAACTTAAAAATTAAAGGAAGCTCGTATGAAATAGCTGTGACTTCAACAAATTTCAACGGTATACTTTAAAATGGTTATTATATCAAACTTACAACTTACCGAGAATGTGAATTTTAGGTCTTTTGGAAGACCCTATACCTACTTTATTTTTGACATAGGCATCATCCCTCTTGTCTCAAAAACTAGTCCGTTCATAAACGCCGAGCACGTCTGGCGTAGGGCCAGCAAAAATACAGTAAACACAGAACAAAGGAGCACCAACCCTTTGTCTTCGGGGCCTGAGTTGGAAAGCTCTCGCAATTATTTACTGTTTTGTCGATAAGAGTTTCCGTGTATTTTACTGTCGTGTTTGATTCCTTTGCTCTGCAAGATTCGTAGAGATAGAAAGAGAGCTAGTAGAGGCATCTATAATTCGATATATATATGTAGGTACTAGATAGGCCCTGGATGAAGAGGGGGGAGGCCTTTGCCCACGTTTGGGATGACCTCTAAATTTTAATAAATAAATAAAATATGGAAATATATTTAGGTATTAAAAAAAAAAAACAAAAAAAAAAAAATTAAAAAGAAAAAAAAAAAAAAAAATTATAAGGAAAAAAAAAATGTATACATACTTATATAGCTTTAGAGGTAGGCTTTAATAATAATAATAAAAAAAGATAGGCCCTTTCATAGAAAAAAGTTGGGCGTCCGACTTGTAGGGAATGCCCCTCACCTGTATAATCCTGTCCTTGTCCCCGCCATAGCGCTGTCCCGCTTTTCAGACTAGATGGCGTTAGTAAAGTAAGTCCACATTCTTTGTTTGATAGGGTCCGTATATGTAAATTGAGGTAATTGAGCAGAGGGTCACAGCTGGAAACCAGCGCCTTGCTTTGTAAGCAATTTGTTGGCATGCAATGCAGGGCTTAATGCTGAAATTCTGGGTGGTGTCACAGACGAAATTTTTACATATGTATCTATGTTTTACCGGTGACACCATTGGCGAATTAATTGTTTTTCTTTCTTTCTTTATAGAGGGGGCCAATACCGCACGTCCGTTCGGTCGTTCGGCGTTTTGGGAAAATATAAGCGGTCATAGCATAATAATTCCGTCGACCTCCCTGGCGCAGTGGTGAGCGCTGTGGTCTCAATGTGGGAGGCCCCGATTTCCGGTAGGGTCAATTTGGAATTAATTATAATTTCTGAATTTGCACTGGTCTGGTCTGCTCTGGGGCTTTAGCCGTGGCTAGTTACCACCCTACCAGTAAAGACGTACCGCCAAGCGATTTAGCCTACCGTGTCATGCACTCATGCCGTGTAGAAAGTAGAAACCTATAGTTATATGCGCGTCTCAACAAATTAAATATCACTTGCATTAACGGGGAATGGAAACATCATGAGGAAACCTGCATGCGCAAGAGTTCTTCATAATACTCTCAAAGGTGTGTGATGTCTGACTAGCCGCACTTGGCCGGCGTGGTGGACTATGGCCAAACCCTTCGAGCCGGCAAAGGGTCGAAGTGAACGGGCAGAAAATAACGTTATACACTTTCGCATTTAATAATTTTATGGACTAGCCTTTGCCCAATTTCAAACCCCTATTTTACCCCCTTAGGAGTTGAATTTACAAAAATCCTTAGCGGATGTCTATACTTCACAATAGCTGCTATTATCTGCAAACAGCCCGATCCGTCCAGTAGTTTGAGTGTGCGTTGATAGATCGGTCAGTCACCTTTTCCTTTTATATATTTAGACTAGTTGATGCCCGCGACTTCGTCCGCGTGGATTAAGTTTTTTTTATTCCCGCGGGAACTTCTTAATTTTCCGGGATAAAAAGTAGCCTATGTCACTCTCCAGGTCCTCAACTATATAATATAAGCCATGCCAAAAATCACATGGATCCGTTGCTCCGTTGCGGCGTGATTGAAGGTCAAACCAACAAACCAATAAACCAACAAACAAACACACTTTCGCATTTATAATATTACTATGATTATATTACGGTATGTATGTTATTTTGCATCAATTCTCCTTAACTTAATATCACTCTTCGCATAAAACTAATTTGTTCTGACGATTTGTTACTCAGCCGGTGTATCACCTGAGAACATCGGAAAACGTTGTTCCGCGAATGTTTATGCTGATGAGTGTTTGGGTGATTGGGATCGGAGCAGATATAAATATGTTCAGGCAATAAGTATCAGTGAGATTTACAATTTTACGTGTGCTTGTAAAACTGAGAGACTGGGGCGGGTATTTTGGCAATAAGAAATTTTTTACGTTTACTTTATGACTTTAATCCACTGTAGCCGTCATAATGGACTATGTACAGTTTACCTTGTGACCTGAGAACAACCTCCGCTAAATCCACCACTTACGTGATCAAATCAAAAATGATTCTAGCAGTTCTTTAAGTTAGGTACCACATAGAATCATACCACGGAATAGATAAAGGGAGACATACCATGTAAACCCAAAATATGTGCACTAAATAAATTGATTGATAGTTCGATATTTTTTTTTAAATAAAACAAAATCCAATTTCATTAATAACTTAAACTAAGAAGGAAAAAAATTATTAATTTAATTTAATTAAACAAGCGGTTAATATCAGTACCTAAGTAAAAAATGTAGATAATCTAGATAAGTACATACTTAATATTAACTAATTATTTGGAGTCGGTGCCATCTTCACTTCTACGGTAAGTTATTACATTGATTTGACGAAGTAATCGAGTATTAATTTAGTATTCGCTAAAAATTGAGAACCTCCTTTTTCTGAAATTGGTTAAAAATTGGAGTGTAATTGATCTTTAAAGGGATCACACTCTTTGAGAAAATATGATTAGTTAAAGACAAAAGAATTACAATTTCAAGCTCTGAAAAGTCCCAACTTGCGGAAGCCGTAAATTAACTGCAATCCCTTTTTGCGAGCCAAATTAAACTCCGTCGTCCTAACAAGGTGTTTGATTAAAAGCTCGTCTCACGATCCGTCAACAGCGTTATGTTTCGCATCACGCAAGTGCGAGAATGATTTCCGCCACACAATCACAATAAATACATCAAGTGGACACGTGTGGACGGTAACTGAATCATATTATATTAAAAGGATTAAATAGAGATTCCTGCCACATATAACTTAAGTACCTTCAAGGCAAGAGTGAATAGGCATCTTCTAGGCGAGCGCGCTACAACCTAGACCTCATCATTGCTTTGCACTAAGCATGATTGTCGTCAAGCGCAAGCCTATCACTCAATAAAAAAAAAGTCGTATTTTTTCTGCAATCTCATGATCATTATCATCTGATTTTGAAGTGATGATACAGTCCAACATGGCAGCGGGCTAACCTTGGTCCAAGTTATTGTCCACTTATTTTCTGTTAGTTATAAGACATATTTTGTACAAAAAAATTAAAAGGAATAATGTACTAATTGTACATAATCAAGCCACAAGCAAGATTTTCGCTCCACAAACAATAAATACATCAGGCGGACAGGTGCGGACGGTAAATAAATCATTTGCAGGGTTAAAAGGATTAACTCAGATTAATATGATATTAACTATGGTGGGTCCGGAGTCCGGGCGGCAATGAAATTGTTTTTTAGGACGGTAAAACGTAGGCGTAAAATATAATTTGTTCTATTATTTCATCATCACCACGTGTCTTCTCCAAAACGAAGTTTGGCGGTCCTCATACGAAAATCTCCTCTATTTTGAGCCTTGATCTTTTAGCCTTGGATATCTAAACCCTGTTCACCCCCTTATATCGTCCAACTACTTGCGCCTTTGGCGACCTGGAGCTCTCTTGGAAGTGAGAATTGATCTCCTCTTAACAGAAAATTTGTTTTTTATCCCGGGGCCCTTATTATCAAAAACCGGTGACATATTTATAGTTACAATGAACATCACTCACGATAGTTTAAACATTAAAAACATGCAGTATTCAACACGCTCATGCATGTAGACCTAGAATCTCCACAAGGCTCTCGCTGTATGGAAATTATATCTCTATGACAGTATAGTTTGAATTTTGAAACGTAATGATAAAATCACCGGTAGTAAGTATTTCTAGGTAATAGCACTGGACGCCCTTTTAGAACGAAAATTCTGCAGTTTCTAAAAAACAAAAATTTTGCGACCGCAACTTTCTATAGGTTCAAGGTTTTGGGCGACGGGCGTTGATGAGTCAGGACTTTTATCTTTAGTCTGTCTGAGGATCTCTTGATTGCTCTTTGAAACAATAGTAGATAGGTACTTGATTACAATTGCATGCAAAGTTGCATGGAAGCAACCGGCTTCGCATCCACTCAGCCCACAAGTCAGTGTACCTAATACTAATCAGTGTTAAAAAATATGGATCGCAAGAAAAGATTACAACTATTTTGCTATAATCCGCCAACAGAAAAAAAAAAAAAAAAAAAAAAAATTCTGTATGGTCAAGCATGCAGCTATAAGCGAAGCACCGTTTACCTTCACAACCAAGCAACAAAGCCAAGTTCCCAAGCAAGCAATGCCACCACCACTCACATGCACCACCACACAAGACTTTTATACTATTCTCGACGCACGTTTCGCCCCGACACCGGAGCATCTTCAGGAGATGTCGACTTTACAATGCAAGATTGTCTAGTGACGTTTGTGTTAAATGCGCGGTGTTATATACCGTTTTTGAACCCCCACTACTATTGCCCCGCCCATTATCCCCCGGACTCCTACCCCCTTCGAATAAACGAAGCAGTGGTGAATTTGAAACATTAACTTGTTCATTAAGTAATTTAAACTGATTATTATTATTATGTTTTATTATTTCTAATTGTTCCAACAAGCTCAGTCGAATACCTTTATCGCAATTGTGTAAGATTTTATACGAATGGTCGGAAGATAATTTGTGTCCACTATCTAAAAGGTGTTTAGCAAAATGTGACTTTTGGGGTTGGTTGTTCCTAACCGCGGCCAAATGTTCTTTGTAGCGTGTATCAAATTTACGACCTGTTTGACCAATATATGTGGCATTGCATTCTGAACATTCGAGTTTATAAATTCCCGATTTTTGTTTGTTGTTTAATTTATCTTTACCGTTGCAAATACTTTTAAGTGTATTATTTGTCCTAAATGCAACATGTATATCATGTGCTTTAAGTGTCTTAGCAATGCGTTCCGACGCTGGTCCGAAATAAGTTAGACTGGATTTGTATTTATTTATTTTATCAGGTGCTAGTGGATATAGGTTCTTTTTGATCCGCAGCAAATGTTGTTTTTTTATTATATTATCAACAATATTAGTGTTGTACCCATTTGCCTGTGCCATGTGGTAAATAACTTTTAATTCTTTTAAATAGTTTTCTTTTGTGAGTGGAATAGACAGCAACCTATGTACATAGCTGTGGAACGCTGCGAGTTTATGTTGCCAAGGATGGCAGGATGAAGCAGGTATGGTTGTGTCTGTATATGTGGGTTTTCGGAAAATTCCAAACTGATGTTTTTTATTAGCACGAGTTATAGTTAGATCGAGGAAGTTTATAGAGTTATCTTGTTCTAATTCTGATTTGAATTTAATTTTTGGGTGTATTTTGTTTAGATTTTTGATAAATATGTCTAGTTGTCTGTCTGTCCCATTCCAACATATGTTGGAATGGGACAGACAGACAACTAGACATATTTATCAAAAATCTAAACAAAATACACCCAAAAATTAAATTCAAATCAGAATTAGAACAAGATAACTCTATAAACTTCCTCGATCTAACTATAACTCGTGCTAATAAAAAACATCAGTTTGGAATTTTCCGAAAACCCACATATACAGACACAACCATACCTGCTTCATCCTGCCATCCTTGGCAACATAAACTCGCAGCGTTCCACAGCTATGTACATAGGTTGCTGTCTATTCCACTCACAAAAGAAAACTATTTAAAAGAATTAAAAGTTATTTACCACATGGCACAGGCAAATGGGTACAACACTAATATTGTTGATAATATAATAAAAAAACAACATTTGCTGCGGATCAAAAAGAACCTATATCCACTAGCACCTGATAAAATAAATAAATACAAATCCAGTCTAACTTATTTCGGACCAGCGTCGGAACGCATTGCTAAGACACTTAAAGCACATGATATACATGTTGCATTTAGGACAAATAATACACTTAAAAGTATTTGCAACGGTAAAGATAAATTAAACAACAAACAAAAATCGGGAATTTATAAACTCGAATGTTCAGAATGCAATGCCACATATATTGGTCAAACAGGTCGTAAATTTGATACACGCTACAAAGAACATTTGGCCGCGGTTAGGAACAACCAACCCCAAAAGTCACATTTTGCTAAACACCTTTTAGATAGTGGACACAAATTATCTTCCGACCATTCGTATAAAATCTTACACAATTGCGATAAAGGTATTCGACTGAGCTTGTTGGAACAATTAGAAATAATAAAACATAATAATAATAATCAGTTTAAATTACTTAATGAACAAGTTAATGTTTCAAATTCACCACTGCTTCGTTTATTCGAAGGGGGTAGGAGTCCGGGGGATAATGGGCGGGGCAATAGTAGTGGGGGTTCAAAAACGGTATATAACACCGCGCATTTAACACAAACGTCACTAGACAATCTTGCATTGTAAAGTCGACATCTCCTGAAGATGCTCCGGTGTCGGGGCGAAACGTGCGTCGAGAATAGTATAAAAGTCTTGTGTGGTGGTGCATGTGAGTGGTGGTGGCATTGCTTGCTTGGGAACTTGGCTTTGTTGCTTGGTTGTGAAGGTAAACGGTGCTTCGCTTATAGCTGCATGCTTGACCATACAGAATTTTTTTTTTTTTTTTTTTTTTTTCTGTTGGCGGATTATAGCAAAATAGTTGTAATCTTTTCTTGCTAAATCATGAACTTCCGCAAAGTAACGCCTGATTCTATCCAAATATGGATCGGTCCCAAAACCGAACCGGTAACTAGCCACGGCCGACGCCTCCCAGACCGAATATAACTATAGCGTCTATCTAAACTTCCTTTATTACCTATCTGTTTGCTAAACATCGATGCTTCTGTAATACGACGGCCGAAATTATCAAAATAACATTTAATGTGTTGGCCAAACATTTGTAGTTGCGTTGGCGATATGCGAATGCAATTAAATTTTACTATCAGGGCCATGATATTTTATTTTTAGGACATTACACATAATGTACCGGCTTGTACATTGGCATTTGGCAATTCTGTTGGACGAAAAGCTTAAATCGACGATTTGGAAAGGAAATTTCCTAATTGAATTTCTTCTTTATGAGAGTAAACAAGACAAAATTAAAAACAAAACCTGCGATGAATTTTAGCGCTCCCTGATGGCGTCTTGTAAAGTTAAAAACATAACAAATAACCTACTTTATACTTAGTATGACTTGAGTACTTTCAAGGCAAGAGTGAATAGACATTTTCTAGGCAAGCGCGCTCCAACCTAGAACTCATCATTGCTTTTCATAAGCATGATTGTCGTCAAGCGCAAGCCTATCTTGCAATTAAAATAGAACTAAAAAATACCTCTGAGACTCTGTGAGGTGATACCTGTGTAGGCAGTAAGTATCCTTGTAGCTTTAAGTTGAGAAGTTGGCACCTGAAGCAATTCTTCATATCATAAAGATTTTCTAGCTATTTACCTAATCGAATTAAAGTTTTGCTGCATGTTAAGGACAGATTGGATCATCTAAGTTTTGCTAAAACTATATAAGTTCTTAAACTTGGTCTAAATATTAAGATACCCATCTGTTCAATCTATTCTTATGAAATTTAGTACAATGGCGTTAGGTTTCATCGCGAGGAAGGACATGATACTTCTAATAAACAAAATCAAAGACTTCTCATAGGATTTTTCAAAAATCTAAATCTAGGCGGATGAAGTCGCGGATCTATTACATTATAATACAATAAAATTAACAAGATTCCAGTAATACTCCTAAGAGCAAAAATATGTGAAAATTGCATTAATGTAGAATTTTAGTCCCTATTGATTTTACAATAATGATTCTAAAATTAGCTTGTCACACCCCTACCGATGTCCCTGAATTGTGCCGAATATTGGCAATTGTTCGGCAAACATTGGCCATGGTCGTTGCCAATGGCAAGGATTGGCACAAGTGCAGAAGTGCTTCAGTTCAGTGGTAACCGCGCGCGCGTCGATCCCACCGCCCTAGAGGCTTCCCGCCCACGCGAGTGACATTCGAATTTCAAATCTTGGTATCCGGCAGTGAACAGTGGAGTTTTTATATAAAAAGTTTCTGTTTTAATTGTGGAATAAAAAAAAAGTGTGAGAGTGCCGCTTGGTTTATAAGGTAGAGTTAAAATTTAATAATTTGAGCTTTTAGTTTTTAAGGCGGATTTAGTGCAGTTAGAGTACATGTATGTTACCAAAAGTCGTGAGTTGTATCACTACTTAAAGAATCAAATCTTTAAGTATATTTTTTTTACAATACCTACGCTTTTGGTATTAAAATCCATTCTGAGCACTAGTAGGTATCAGAAAAGGATTAGTATGTGTTTCTGCTAACCAGTAGTCAAGACACCAAGGTCTAGGTACGAATTATATCACTGTCACATAAGCATCGTGACTCTAAGAGCAAGGTTGAAACTCATTATACTGGTACAGTTTACAATAGGGATCATGCCTGTATTAAAAATAAACTATTATATTAACTGATTAATAAATAGAGAATTTTCCAAAAGACCTAAAATTTATATCCTCGGTTAGTTTTAAGTTTGATAACCATTTTAAAATATAAAGTGTATTGAAATTTGATGACGTCACAACTGTGAATTTAATACAACTTCAAGTGCGTTTTTAAGTTTGATAAAGAGTTGCTGATTTGATTGAGTTTTATCATCATTCTTAGTCTGCATTGTTAAGTGAACATCTCTTGAAGATGCTCCGGAGTCGGAGTGAAGCGCTCGTTGAGAGAGCTTGGAAAGATTTGTGTGGTGTTGTGGCGGGGCGTATTGCTTTTCCTGCATCTTAAGAAGCTCGAGAACGGGCACAAAACGCAATTTGCATGCTTCGTACGTTATACAACCGCATGATTTCAGTCCGATTGTCTTAAAGTTGCCGATCAAATCGTCAAAGTTCAGCGTCAAAGTAAAATAAACCATAACACCATTGAATTAGAGCTCAATTTCGTGTATCCATTTTCATCCGTTTAGTATATCGTATTGAAATTATATTTCAATTTCCGTTTATTTAGAGTAGTAACACACGTCGGGTATCCGCTAGTAGATGAATAGAAGCACTGCTTACCATAGTTATAATGGTTCGATGCTTACTTTTCATTCTGACCGGTCATTAAATTGGTTCCTACCGAGACGCCTGCCCTGGCTTCAAGCAGTTCAAGCCATGTGCAATCCACTGCATGATTTGTCTGTATCAGCGGATTATACTGATGCCTGCGACTTCGTCCACGTGAATTGAGGTTTTTTGGTTCTTATGATGCCTATGACTTTATTCTATCTCTGTGCCAAATTTCATCCAGATCCGTTCAGCCGTGATTGATTAACAAAAATCCATCCATCCAAACTTTTGCATTTATAATATTAGTATAGATTAAGCTTGTTGTTCCTCGGTTACATTGTTTGGAGTGTGTACTCCGTGTCTATTTACATGCAGTTACGCTAATTACGCGACATGTGGGACGCACGTTACTGTCTTGTGCTGGTATTAGTCAGAACGTTATAATTTTAGATGTGTTGGTATAGTATACCTACATCACCTTCTGTTTTGAAAGGAACAATAAATTCTATAGTCTCTACCAAAGTTTTCGCTAGCTACAGATCGTGATAGAGTCTCGCCCTTAGAGTTATAGCACAGAATAAGTAATGGTACAGGATAGTACGGAAAGGTGGTTCCTATATAGCTTCCTATTGGGTAGGTTAGTCGATCTCCGAGCACGCACCTCCAAATGGAAGTGTGTTTTAAGTGATTATTGAAAGATAAGGGTCTAGCCATAGCCCATAGTCCATCGCGCTGACCAACTCCAGATTTCACCAGATTTCAGACACCTTTTGTTAGGCATGCACGTTTCTCCACGATTTTTTCCTTCACCGTTAGGGCTAAAACATACTATTGACAGGATATGAAGTCCTGATCTGATCAGTCAATATATGATGATCAGTAACTATATGGTGATAATGATTGTATGATGAAGTCTGATGATGTATTCGCAGTCAAGGGCTAACTTGTAGTGGTTAAAAAAAAGTATGGGGAAAAAATTTCGTCATGTCGCATACCTAAGTATAAGCATCTCGAATTAAAAATGCACCAGACGAAGTTTTGTCCTGTCTTTTCAGTTCGTGTTTTCGGCCTTAAAAAGTAATACTTAAGTAATACTTTAAGTATTACTTTAGTAGTAATTAAGTAGGTACTTATTACTCCGAAAATTTAGGTAATCACGAAAATCAGTCGTGCCTGGGATGCGAACCCCGGACCTCCTCAATGGATGTATCTGCATAGTGGTGTAAATTATTAGGCTATTAACATTACAGTATACATATTTGCCTGAGCGTTTCGTCACATCATAGGCGTCTGCCGCATCTACTCGTATCAGCCAAAAATACCTCGCTCTTGAAACTATGAGCTGATTTAATGAAAACTCATCGATCGAAAGCAGTAGGTATTATTTCAAATGGCAGCTTAATCATAAATGGCTTAAAATGCCTCTGAGAGATATGAACTAACTGAACAGAACTAAATAGAGCTCCTTGTCTTACAAAGAAACCCTAGAACTGGTACGTCTAAGCTAACATCGCACTATAAAAACATCACTCTTTAATCTGCACTGCTAATCACACGCTGTACAAGAATAGTCATGAAAAACTGCCTCTATTGAAAATTTTGCAGAAAACGAATATGAATCTTCATCATCCGGCGGCTGCGGCGAACAAGAAAGTGTTCGTATAAATCTCACATTTTATTTCCCACATCTGCAGCGTGCGGCTGATAAATCGAATTATTTTAATATTTTCGTTCAAGCGTCAGGGGCTTTACTACCATCGCTCAGTCGCATAGTTAGTCGCAAGCAATTATTATTTTTGACAACGCTCTTGTTTCAGAATTATAATCCTTACTAGATGATGCCCGCGACTTCGTTCGCGTGGATTATGGCTTTTTGATTCCCGATGGAACTCTTTAATTTTCCGGCACAAAATCCTGTGTGTTAATTCAGGGTATGTGATATCTGCATTCCAAATTTCAGCCAAATCGATTTAGTCGTTGCGACGTCAACTGGGACAGATAAGTTGGTGGGACAGATTTGAACAAGAATAACTGTTATGAATTCAGAAGAGATGAGTGAACTGTTGTTACACCATAGATTCAACACACCAAAATCTGGGACATTTGTTTCATACGTACTCGTAACTAACTTCCCATACAACACTGTTTGATGTATTTTACTACCGCGCGTGAGGTTCGTTTGATCTTCATTCGCATCCAGCAGATTACACTGGCTTTACGATAGTCAATAAATTGGTGGGAATATACCGAATACACTGTACATATCGATATTATGGTTATTGATCTTTAATATCGATCATTTATTTGTGGAAATGGAATGATTGTACTATTTTAAAACGCAAAACTCAAATGTTTTTAATCAGATATCAATACTATATAGGTAGATATTATAGTTACAGGTTTTGAATCGTCGAGTGAATCTACCGCTGGTTCGGAATACTATTCCTACCGAGAAGAGCCAACAAGAAACTTGGTGGTTGCTCTTTTCAATCAAAATATACAACTATTATTAGGATACAAGTAACTGCAGTCCCAAGCATAGCTGGAGCGAGTCAAAGCCATGCTCTTTTATCGTTTACATAATCTTCAACAGTAGATAAATACCGTTGGGTACCTACCTACTCTAGTCCAAAGCTGGAATATCAGGAGGAAACTCGCCTGCTTCATAATCAAAGGTGTTTGAAATTACCAGCGTGGTGGACTATGGTCAAACCCTTCTCATTCTTAGAGGAGACTCGGGCTTGTAGTGAGCCGGATATGGGTTGAAGTGGTGCTCAGTAGGGAGCCGGCTGTGTGATGACGGATGTTGATATTGAATTGTTGGAAATTTCGATTACATGCCTATTAAGAAACAGAATGCCAGCAAGTGAATGTAAACCTGAATATTTGCATTACAATTTACAAGTGCAAGTTCACCTCGTGCAATGTCCAGTAGGGCTAGCATTCGCACAGCGAGTAAGATTATGTCTACCCGTTATCTCTATTTGTCTACCGAAGCTAACATAGATACACATAATATTACTTGTCTCGTTACAATGAGTAAGATCATGTCTACCCGTTATCTCTATTTGTCTACCGATGCTAACATGGTTACTTGTCTCGTTAAGTCAAAAGTAGAGATAATAGTAATATTTATTATCTGTGGTATTTTTCTCTACGAACTCTTACATGCCCACTATTTTTTTCTTGTAATATACCTACCGTATTTTGTACATGTTAGGGTAAATGAAAAATTTGCCGGCAACGATAATTTAGCGACGGACCCGGGGGTCCAATAATAACTCTGGTAGGTCCGTTAAATATGTATGTATTCACTATTAGGTTATAAGTTTTACAATACAAAAAATTACAACAGTGACCAACAAGTACGCAAAACTTCTTTCTATAATCATTGAAAACCCGGACACTTTTTCGCGCCGTCCGTTGTCAGTTGACACTTGACAGTGACGACTGCGTTCGGAACATGGATATAGGATCATAGATATAAGAACCGCGAATTCTATGGTTCTGTGCCAAACGCAGTCGCCACAACAACATATCTCTCTGTCGTCGCGAGATATCTCGTAGTGCGCATACTAAGCCTGCAGGCTACGGGAAACAACGGATATTTACAAAACACGCGCCAACGGGTGTCGGGTTTGGTGTATGGTGACATAAGACATAGCAGACACGTTTAATGGCGTTGCCCGTTCACGTTTAATATTATATAAGTAATTCGGTAATAGTGATTTTTAACCGACTACGGCGAAGCGAAAAGGAGGGTTAAGGTTTTAACAGGTATGTACCTATGTAAGTTCATCCAATCCCTCACACCTTCTAAACTACTTATTATAAGGTATCGCTGGAAGCGTTTTGATCGTCCGTTGGTTATAGGCTATGTGACGTCACATTCAATCGAATATGGCGCACTCTAAAGGAGATAAAATCATGAACAAATTTTTTTTATGATGCCGTTTTGGGTATCAAATGAAAAGCTTATTTAGCACATTTCAAGGTACATATACATAATATTGTTAGCTGTTGCTCGCGGCTTTGCTTGCATGCACCCGGTTATTGGGAATAATTTCTAAAATCGCGGCTCAGATGTGAGCCAAACAAAGCCTACTGAAAAAACACGCTCTAAGGAAATAGTAATAAAACAAGATTCTCATCTGAAAATGTTTTGCACAAACTATTCAATATTTATCGACTATTAAATGAACAATTTGCTGGCCACACCATACGGGGTGAGGATAAATGGAGCAAAGCGGTCACTGTTTGGTACCCTAGAGAGGGAAAGGGGAGGAAGGGGCGACAAAATAAGAGATGGCAAGACGAAATTGAGGCTATAGCAGGAAGAACATGGACGAGACCACGGAATAGATAATTTATTTTTTCTATGGACGAGACGAGCAGTTAATAGGAATCATTAGAAAGGATTGGAGGAGGCTTTTGCCAAAGGGCACACGGACTAGCAAATAGAACCAGGGAATAGAATAATAACAATTACTGTCCAAAACATTTTATATTGTCCGATACAGGCTTATAAAAAATAAATATGAACTATTTACACTAGTGAATTTACACTACGTTCTGAACATCGGGGATCGGACCCGGGACCTCCCAGCGGTCACCACTGTGCCAGGAAGATCGTCACAAGAATCAAGAGTTTTGGCTTGTTTGATATAAGACACCTCTGATGTGTCGTCGTAATAATAAATTTATATCACCCGGTGTTTGTCTTACTCGGTGTCTTTCCGCTAAACATGTGTTAAATCAAATTTTATTACAATTTTGTTAGGCAGTGAAAAAAACGATGTAACGCGGAAATCTACTACTAAGCGAATTTAATAAGAAGACGAAATTTTAGGCACTACTGCTATGCTTTATAGGCATTGAAATTTCAGTTTAAGCCTTTACTAATATTATAATGGATCTGTGGAGTGACTAGAAGGGATAAGATTAGGAATGAATATATAAGGGTAAGTTTGAAAGAACTTACCCTTATATATTATTAACAGGGAGTGATAGAAAAGATGAGGAGTACCTAATAGGCTAGCATGGTATGGGCATGTAATGCGGAGGGAAGAAAGGAATATAACTAGAAGAATGATAGATATGCATGTGGAAGGAAAAAAGAGTAGAGGGAGACCAAAGAAAAGATGGATGGATTGTGTGAAAGAGGATATACGTGCGAAAAGGGATGAATAAGAGGTTGACAGATAACAGAAGTGAGTGGAAGAAGAAAACATGTTGTGGCGACCCCACATAGTGTGGACAAAGGGCAAGAAGAAGAAAACTAATATTATAAATGCGAAAGTTTGGATGTATGGATGGATGGATGATTGTTACTCAATCACGCCAGAACGGCTGAACGGATCTGGATGAAATTTCGCACAGAGAAGTACTTTTATCCCGGAAAATTAAAGCCCGCGGGAACCAAAAAATCCCAATCCACGCAGACGAATACAATCCGGGTATTTGAAATCAAGAGTGAATAGGCATCTTCTAGGCAAGCGCGTCCCATCTTAGGCTGCATCATCACTTTCCATCAGGTGTGATTGTGGTCAAGCGTAAGCCTATAATGAATATAAAAAGACGATAGTTTTGGGCGTCGGCTAATAGGTATATTATACTAATATTATAATGCGCGAAAATGTGTTTGTTTGATGTTTTGTCCTTCAATCACGCCGCAACAGAACAACAGAACATCGTGATTTTTGCATGGGTATAGTTGAGGACCTGGAGAGTGACATATTCTACTTTTTAACCCCGAAAATTAAGGAGTTAGGAATTAAAAAAAACTTATTCCACGCGTTGACGTTGCGGGCATCAGCTAGTTATGTAGGCACCTGGCTCATTGGCCTATATACCAGACTAGCTGATGTCTTCGACTTCGTACGAGTTTTTGTGATTTTCCGTGATAAAAAGTAGCATATGTGCTATTCCAGACTATAATCTATATCTTTGTCAAATTTCAGCCAGATCCGTTCAGCTGTTGGGGCGTGACTGAGTAACAAACATCCATACTTCCATCCAAACTTTCGCATTTATAATATTAGTAAGTGGTGATTGGTGATGCATGAGGCGTGTTGTCACTCGACGAGTGGTAAACAACGTTAATGGCGCCATTATAGCTACGTATTACTACGAGTACCTACTTCCTCTTGTTTCGAGAAGGAATGCGACTGCGAGCGTGAGGGAAGTTGTAATTAATCGGGACACAATACAGCAGTTTATTCGACGTGAAAATTAAGGTTCGTAAGTCGTATATATAAATTAAAAGAAAAGTTTGTGTATGTCGAATTATTCCCAAAGTAATTAAATAAAATTGATATAAAAAAGTGTGTCTGTGCAATTCACACACGGCAGCAGTGAAACTCCAGAAAAGTAGCCTACGAGAGTATCTCATTCTCTCTCAGGCTTAATCCTATTATGATTATGTTTGTCTCGTTTAGTGTCGATTTTTTGTTTCATCAAATTTTCGAATCACAACGATTACAAGGGAGTTCACTTCAAAAATCCACACGAATAACTAGTATAAGTAATATTTTCGGTACAAAAAACTTTAAACTCCATCTCTCTTTCTGTAGTATAGATGGAGAGGGAGAGTACCTGTATGCTATTATTAATATTATTTTAATATTGGGGGATGCCCCGTCGCTCACGTCCGCAGGAGCTACCTTCTACCTCCCTGCACGTGTCCCCTGGGTGGTGCTAAACGAGCGACGAACTTGCAGGCGTAATAAGCGTTCTTTTTACCCTCGACGAACGGAGACGGTATATGTGTTTGCCCTAAGAGGTTGTGTGTTTGTTTGTTTGTTTGTTTGTTTGTTTGATTGTATGTTTGTTTGTTTGTGCACTTTTTTGTTACCGTTTTCCTGGAAAACTACTGGACCGACTAATATGCGGTTTTTTGCATTAGATATGTATAGCTTGTAAGAAGGTTCTTAGATATATTTCAGGACCATAGACAACCGAGCTGAGCTGTAGTCTATGATTTTAATTTTTCAATATGTTACCATTTTTCTCAAAAAGTACTGGGCCGATTGAGATGCGGTTTTTTGCATTAGATATGTATAGCTTGTGAGAAGGTTTTTAGATATATTTTAGGACCATAGACAACCAAGCTGAGCTGTAGTCTATGATTTTAATTTTTCAATATGTTACCATTTTTCTCCAAAAGTACTGGGCCGATTGAGATGCGGTTTTTTGCATTAGATATGTATAGCATGTGAGAAGGTTTTTAGATATATTTTAGGACCATAGACAACCAAGCTGAGCTGTAGTCTATGATTTTAATTTTTCAATATGTTACCATTTTTCTCAAAAAGTACTGGGCCGATTGAGATGCGGTTTTTTGCATTAGATATGTATAGCTTGTCAGAAGGTTCTTAGATATATTTTAGGACCATAGACAACCAAGCTGAGCTGTAGTTTTAAATGATTTAATTTTTTCAATATGTTACTATTTTTCTCAAAAAGTACTGGGCCGATTGAAATGAGGTTTTTTGCATTCGATATGTATAGCTTGTGAGAAGGTTCCTGGTTTTAGGACCATAGACAATCAGGTTGAGCTGCAATCGTGATTTGGTAAGTGGTCATAGGAACTCCTTAAGTTCTCATCGTAAACCCGTCGTGTTTAAACTCTTTTGATTTGTCTTGACTAGCATTTTGTACCTAGATGCTGCCCAGGGTCTCATGATGGAGCCAGGAGGTGGTCATAGGAACTCCTTAAGTTCTTATCGTAAACCCGTCGTGTTTGGACTCTTTCGATTTGTCTTGACTAGCACTTTGTACCTAGCTGCTGTCCAGGGTCTCATGATGGAGCCAGGAAGTGGTCATGGGAACTCCTTAAATTCTCATCGTAAACCCGTCGTATTAGGACTCTTTTGATTTGTCTTGACGAGCGCTTTGTACCTAGATGCTGCCCAGGGTCTCATGATGGAGCCAGGAGGTGCTCATGGGAACTCCTTAAGTTCTCATCGTAACCCGTCGTATTTGGACTCTTTTGATTTGTCTTGACTACCACTTTGTACCTAGATGCTGCCCAGGGTCTCATGATGGAGCCAGGAGGTGGTCATGGGAACTCCTTAAATTCTCATCGTAAACCCGTCGTATTTGGACTCTTTTGATTTGTCTTGACTACCACTTTGTACCTAGATGCTGCCCAGGGTCTCATGATGGAGCCAGGAGGTGGTCATGGGAACTCCTTAAATTCTCATCGTAAACCCGTCATATTTGGACTCTTTTGATTTGTCTGGACGAGCGCTTTGTACCTAGATGCTGCCCAGGGTCTCATGATGGAGCCAAAATGTGGTCACGGGAACTCCTTAAGTGATCACATTTTTTCTAACAATTTTTATCAGAATATTAAAATTTAACACTATAATATGACACCTTACTAAGCACAAGTTTTATCTCGGAATGAGAAGGGTATGGCCATAGTCCACCACGCTGGTCAAAAAAACTACTGAGCCGGCAAATATGCATTTTTGTGTTTTAGATATTTTTTTATAATATATACTTTTGTTAAGTTCTAATTGTTGTTTCAATGGAGGTCAGCAGTTCGTCGTGGGTTTTTTAAAATTTTTAATTTTATTACTTGTTATAAAAACGCTTATTATGTACCAAACGCCATACGATTAAAAAAAATATTATTTTGGTACAGATGAACATGTACAACACTCCTAAGTAAGTCTCAGTAGTTCAGCCGGAAACGAGCCGCATTTTAAGCTAGCTGTCGCAGGTTCGATTTCCTCTCAAGATATTAGCAAAATTGTATTATTTATGGAATAGCAAAAGTAACGATTTTCTTACCGACACCACACGACTTGTTTTAACAGCAAAAAAGAGAGAGTGAAAAGTTTTATAGGATATATACTATGCTATTTTTTTCCACTACAATCAGCATCAACTGATAGGAAGTGATGATGCAGTCTAAAATGGTAGCAGGCTAAATTGTTAGAAGTATGGCAGTTATATTAAACCCATACCCCTAATCGGTTTCTTCACGGCATCGTACCGGAACGCTAAATCGCATGACGGCACGTCTGTGCCGGTACGATAATTAGCCACGGCTGAAGCCTCCCAGCAGGCCAGACCAGACAATATTTAGAAATTATAAATTCCCAAATTGACTCTGCCGGGGATCGAAGTTCGAACTCGGGACCCAAGTTTAGACATCAGCGCTCAACACTACGCCAGGGAGGTCGTCAAAAATTTATTAGCAAGAGTTTAGTAGGTAAATAGGTACTTACTTAAAGTATACAGAAAGGTCTGGAACTAATTATAGCTTCATAAGAAGAATGTTTGACTGAGTACGTGGCTGTACTTGTAGGGGAGCCAACAATCTTTACTGTAAACAATTACTACAAACAAACTCAGCTGGTTCAAAGAACTATGCATGATTGGCACTAGATACAGGAAAAAATACAGTTAATAATATATAATTGATTTTTCTTTTATTGAAAACTAGCTGATGCCCGACGTGTCCGCGTGTGAGGTTTTTTGGTTCATGCGTGGGATTAAAAGTAGTCTATCTGTTAGTCCAGACTATAATCTATCTCTGTGCTAAATTTCATCGTGATCCGTTCAGCCGTTCAAGCGTGATTGAGTAACAAACATCCATACATTCATCCATCGAAACTTTCGTATTTACAATATTATTAGTATACTAGCGGACGCCCGCGACTTCGTACGCGTGGATCGAGGTTTTGTGGTTCCCGCGGGAACTCTTTAATTTTCCGGGATAAAAAGTAGCCTATGTGTTATTCCAGACTATAATCTATCTCTGTGCCAAATTTCATCCAGATCCGTTCAGCCGTTGGGGCGTGATTGAGTAACAAACATCCATCCATACATCCAGACATCCATACATCCAAACTTTCGCATTTATAATATTTATTTGATTTGATAAATTTGCGTTACAAAAAAGTGTTTAAATAAGGTCCTCGAGTTTGGACTTATTTGGTTTATTTTAACTTTCTATTTTTCTAGTTTTTTTTTAACTACATACTTAATTACTTATTGTAAAACAAAATCTACATAAGGCGAACTTCAAATCAAACAAACCAGCATTCTTTACGCTCCGCCCATACATTCAAATATGTATATTGTCAGCAACATTGTTTGGTAACGACTAAAAGCTGGTAGCTTCCCAATTAACTGACTGACGCTGTCACTCGCCAAACACATTACATTATTTCGAGCTGGTGAGTGGTGATAGTCATATAGCACACTAGGCTTCCTTATTACAATTACCCATTTGTAAATACTTCACTGAGACGTCATTATACACAAGTATGTTTGTCTGCTACACTTTTACGGCCCATTATACAACCGATTTTAAAAAGATTTGGTGCATCCCGGGGAAGGATTTAGGCTACTTTTTATTCCGAAAAACTAACCGGTTCTCGTGGGAATCAATAAAACCTTAATCCACGCGGACCAAGTCACGGGCATCATTTAGTATCGTATAATATCCGCGTCTGTCTGTCGGTCTGCTAAGCTTTCAATCTCTTTTGGCGAAATTTGGTACAAAGAGAAGTTTTCATGAAGTTTTTCAAAAATCTATTCCCACGCGCGGATCATCTAGTATTTGGATATTTAAGGTCGAAATTAGACCTTGTCTACCTAATTTTTTAAATATTTATTTAAAAATTTATTCTTCTTCTTATTTTGTTTTATAATATCATGAGAAAAATCTATTGTGTATTTGACAAGAAGTCAAATTAGCATCTTTTTTTCAAACGTCAAAACGCGCACATACCTAACTATGAAATACCTACTGAACAATGACGTCTTCAAAATTTGACTCACTTGTTTTCTTCAATCGATAAAATGGTTTTCATTTAAAAACTAACAGGGTACGTGGATACGAGTTTTACGACTTTTGTGAGATTCTCTATTTAATTATCACAAAAAGATAATTTATAAATCACCTAATTCAGTGATTAGAATAGTTGTCACTTGTCAATTACCCAATTGTAGACAGACGAAGCTGCGGGAAAAGCTTATACTTGTTATAAATAACAAGTAGCACGTGAACTGTATCTAACTAATCCACAAACAGTTCACGACCGATCACCGATAGATATAAATATGTATTTTTACGCGACACTACGAGATCTCTGCGACTATTTTTACAAGCGACAGAATTAGCGCCGACATCATCGCGCCGATGCATCCCGTGACGTCAGCAGGAATAAGTACCGAAAGGTTTTATGTCCAACAAGTATCTTTTAATTATCAACCTTACTACTAAACTATAAAGTTAGTTTTCCAATGCACTTAACACTGAAACCAGTAAGGTCATATATTCAGCGGTTGTTACACAAAAATGAATTGTAAACAAACGATATAAAGTTTATGTACGAAAAGCGTTACTGCTCGGAAGTTTAAGGTTTTATATGCTACTACTGTGATACCAAAATCAATCTTATTGAGCGGTAGTAAAGTTATTAATTGAATGTATAAACGATTGTGTATAATTTGTTCGGGAAAATAATGACGATTTCTTTGGACGTGACTGTGGACACGACGGCCAATTAGAATAGGCGGAGTGCACACGTGGGAACGTGAAACTAATGATTTAAATGACAAGTCGATAATTATTTGATAAATTGTTTTATTGTATCTATACGAAAGTAATATCACAGTAAACAGATACAACCAGTATATTATAAACTACCTAGAAACGTTCGATACAGCTCACTCACACAAACATGTGCATCGACGAGACCCCTAAGCGCTACTCACTACTGACGGCACAGCGACTAGCGCTTGGGGTACCGTATTCTTGTTACGTAATGTAACAAGAATTAGGTACACTGACTGCCGCTGCCGAATGCGAAGCCAATTTCTTCAATGCAACATTGTCATTAAGAAATTCATCAATAATATTGAATATTAATCAATATATCAATAGAATTTTGTATCAACATTAATTATTTTTAACTTCGGCTTTCAAAAAATGCTCGCTTATTCCAATAATGCTTAAAACAAATTAACTAATCTAAAGTGCTACAACAAAATGATTTAATACGAATATTTTGCTGTAGCAATCCGTACGAACTAATAAGATCGAGACAAATTATTGTAGGTACCTATGTGCACGACTGACCTTAAAAAGGGCCAACGTGACAAAACAACAAACATGTTTGTTATAGTAATATCCACGCTAATCTTGCACCTATACTTAGTGCGTAGAGCTATTCTGGCTTGTACATGCCCTCTTATGCAAGACATAAGGCTGCTGTATTAATAGGTAACATTAAACATCGATGAATCTATTTCAAGCGAGGTTATTGATGTATTTTGTTTATTATTAATTCACGCGTATGAAAATCTATAATAAATGTGAAAGTTTGGATTGATGGATGTACGGATGGATGGATGTTTGTTACTCAATCACGCCAGAACGGCTGAAAGGATCTGGATAAAATTTGGCACAGAGAAAGATTATAGTCTAAAATAACGCATAGGATACTTTTTAGTTTTTAATCCGGAAAATTAAAGAGTTACCGCGGGAACCAAAAAACCTCAAAACGCGGACGAAGACGCGGGCATCAGCTAGTCAACGATATTTAAGTTTAAAATTGGTTTAACTGATGGACCGTATAAGCATAACAGACAGACAGGCAGACTGATGGACAGACAGACAGACACACTCTTGAATTTACAAGTATTATAAGATGTCTAGCCATACTATGATCAATACAACCATTCACACGTTTAGAATTCCGTGACTAAACCGTGCGTAGTTCCGCCCGCCCTAGCCGCCCTCGCCTATGTTACCTTGCCATTAGGTATTCATGGCTCATTATTATTATTATAATAAACTAGCTGACCCGGCGAACTTCGTACCGCCTTAGTATGCAAAATTAAATGTATATTTTTCAATATTTCTGAGAGATTTTCTTAATATTTTTTTCCGTAAGAACCTTCTCCTAATAATAACAAATACAACAAAAAAAGAATTAGTGAAATCGGTCCAGCCATTCACGCGTGATGCCGTGACCAAGGAAAACGGGTTTCATTTATATATATATAGATATGTGATACATTCTTTATTAAAAACTTTAAACTACAAAGAAGTAGGTTAATCAAATGAAACTATGAACTTTTAAACAATTATTTTGATGGTTTTGACTACACTTTGATTTGCGTAGAGCAGAGCTTCGTAGCACCCAGTAGCACCTATTACCTATTCTGTGGTAGCACGGACTGCGTAGAGAAGATTTTTATCTCTTTTAGCTAAAGTAAAAAAAAAGACAAGATATAAAAATTCTTACTATTGATAACGCATATTTATCATTCTGACAGCTTCATTTAATTTGATAAATATTTATTACCATCTCACTTTGAATGAAAAATAGAAACAAAAATGTATTCAAAGCGCGTACAGTCCGTGAGGCGTAAGCTGAGGTTTGCATTTGTGTGAGTGATCACTAAAAGTAGAGTCAGACAAAAAACTTTTAAAAATAAATTTTATTCGTAAAAGATAAATACAATTCAAATATGAAAAAATATTAAAATTCTTCTACATCGGACATTGCATCTTCATCATTTTCCTTATCATCATTTTCACTCTCGTCTGATGTGTCGTCTATGTTAATAATGAATCGTTCCGATAAATCATCAAGAACAGCGTCGTGGCCTTTAAACTTATTTTCTTCTTTTACTGCGTGATCGCATACATTTTTCCATTCTTGTGCAGTGATACTGCCAACTTTTTCTGTCACTAACCTCATTATTACATCCATATTCATTGACACGTTTTTTTCGCAACGTAGCCTTTTATCATAGCCCAAATGTTTTCGATTGGGTTGAAATCTGGGTGATAGGGTGGCAGACGAAGAACGCTGTGTCCATGTTCAGAGGAATCCCGGTCAATGTCGCTACCAATTGGGCAGATGTAGTGACACTTGACATGTCTTTATCGTTCACGTCTTTAAAATACTTATTTAGATTGCACAAAATTTCTCTCACTTGGCTATTTAAAGGTTTTCTTATTCTTTGTTTACTTGTGTTAGCCGCCATTTTTCACTAACGAATCTAGTCTAGCACAAAATAAAATATTAAGAAACACGTCACGCTGCTACCAGTACAAGAG
This sequence comes from Erebia aethiops, assembly GCA_923060345.2. Classification (NCBI taxonomy): domain Eukaryota; kingdom Metazoa; phylum Arthropoda; class Insecta; order Lepidoptera; family Nymphalidae; genus Erebia; species Erebia aethiops. Next base: position 12,982,814 of record OV281081.1, on the reverse strand, counting down.
GTGAAGTGCGGAAGGTGCGCGGAGAAGTTGCGTCAAGCGATGGACGCACCGCGCCTCAGGCCGATTGTCAAAAAGCAGTAAAAACCGGTATATACCAGGCAAGGGACGCGCCGCGCTTTAGGCCAATGTTACACCTACACTATCTATGTACACTCACACAAATGCAAAGCTCAGCTTACGCCTCGCGGACTGTAAATGTCTGAGTAACTAAATATTAGATAAATATAAAAATGAAACCCGTTTTCCTTGGTCACGGCATCACGCGTGAATGGCTGGACCGATTTCACTAATTCTTTTTTTGTTGTATTTGTTATTATTAGGAGAAGGTTCTTACGGAAAAAAATATTAAGAAAATCTCTCAGAAATATTGAAAAATATACATTTAATTTTGCATACTAAGGCGGTACGAAGTTCGCCGGGTCAGCTAGTATTAGATAAATTGACTTTTTGAAAACAAAAAACTTATAGTGGGTTTAGATTTGTTTATTTACAAAAGCGCTTTTTGTACTAGATTCCCCGAAACAATAAGTGAATGGTATAAAGGGATCAATCATTTAATGGGTATTTACTCTTATTTTCTCATCCGGGGAACTGCGTGTTTGCTGGACTGTCTGAGGAGATAAACTGCAATTAGACGATATTGACAGAATTGCTCACCGCTGAAATGCATTAGCGAGTGTAATCAGCGGGATGCTGTGAACTGTGACGTCAGTGGTTGTGGAGGTTGGGTGCTAGTGTGAGCGACGAACAATTTTTGTCTTTTTCTTCTATTTAGGTTTAAATAGATCATCATCCCGCGTGGATTGAGGTTTTTTAGTTCCCGCGGGAAATCTTAAATTCAGATAAAAAGTAGCTCGCTCATGTGTTTATGTGACTATATTAAAATATTATAGTCTGTAATAACACATGGGCTACTGTGTTATTCCAGACTATAATCTTATACCTAGTCTGGAGTTGTGATGATGCGGCCTAAAATGGGACGCGCTTGCCAAGAAGATGCCTATTCACTCTTGATTTAAAGATACACGGATTGTATTCGTCTGCGTGGATTGAGATTTTTTGGTTCCCGCAGCCGTTAATTTTCCGGGATAAAAATAGCCTATATGTGTGATTCCGGACTTCTCTGTGCTAAATTTTATCCAGATCCGTTCAGCCGTTCTGGCGTGATTGAGTAACAAACATCCATCCGTCCAAAAGTATAATTAATAATATTATAACTAAAAATAAAAAAGTAAACCTTTCGCACTTGTAGTATAGATTTATTTCCCAAAAAAGAACAAAAGTTCACTTACATGAGAAACTTAACTTACAATTAAAGCTTAGACATGGTGACCTTATAATATATAAAAATAACTAACTTACATACTAAGTAATCTCTGATTGAAGTTTAAGTTCTGATTGAAAGTGCTTTATTAATATTTTCTTGAATTTTACAAATGATTTTTCGTTAAATATTTCGTTCGGTAAGCTATTGTATTGTATTGTAAAATCTTTTGCATTTGTATTTGAGAGATGTTGTTTGTAAGTTTTGTTTATTGTTTTCGTCCACAAACGATTAGTATTTAGTACTAGCGTTTGCCCACGACTTTGTTCAGGTTAGGTTCTATTTTCATACAAATTTCACTCCCCTTTAGGCGTCGAATATTCAAAAATTCTTTCTTAGCGGATGCCTACGTCATAATAGGTATCCCGTCCAGTGGTTTGAGCTGTGCGTTGAAAGATCAGTCAGTCAGTCACCTTTTTGCTTTTACATAATACTAGATGATGCCCGCGACTTCGTCCGCGTAGATTAAGTTTTTTTAATTCCCGCGGGAACTTTAATTTTCCGCGATAAAAAGTAGCCTATGTCCTTTCCCGGGATACAAACTATCCATGTACCAAATTTCATCAAAATAGGTTGAACGGATGGGCCGTGAAAGCGTAGCAGACGGACAGACAGACACACTTTCGCATTTATATTAAAAAATATTAGTATTGATTTAGAACAATTGGGTTTTCATACTCTCCGCTGTCAGTGGCACCGCCTTTTGATGGTTTACTGGCGCTCGTAAACCCGCTTTAAGATGACGGCGAGACCTTCCCGCCCAGACGTTGATTACAGATCTAGAGGCGGCTCAGTTGTACGCTAAACTTGTCTATTATTGTCTGTTACCGCCTTGAACATTGTTAAAATTTCCAAGGAAACTTCCTATATTTTTGAGATGGAAAATACATTGTTTTTCTTCTAAATCCACATCCATAGTATGATACTTATATATACTAATAGCCCGCCAACCCGCATTGGAGCAGCGTGGTGGGTCTAAGGTCTAATTCCCTCGCTCCTATGAGAGTGGAGGCCGGTGCCCAGCTGTGGGATGTTAATGGGCTGTAGTGGTGGTGGTGGGATACTAATATTATAAAAGCGTAAGTGTGTTTGTTTGTTCTTCAATCACGCAAAAGAGCAACGGATCTACATCATTTTTTGCATGGGTGTGCTTGAGGATCTGGAGAGTGAAATAGGATAGAATAATTAGGGAGTTAAAAATTACCGGGAATTAAAAAAACATATTCCATGCGGACGAAGCCGCGGGCATCATCTCGTGCATTATAAATGCGAAAGTATGTCTGTTGTTTGTAAGCTTTCATACTTCATAGCCCATCTGCTCAAACGATTTTGGCAGGACATCGGCTACTTTTGATGGCAAAAAATCATCATCCAAGCGAACGAAGTCACGGGCATCATCAAATCCATACCTATACCTATGTTTGCTATAAACTTATTAATATTATAAATGCGAACGAAAGTCGGGCGTTGCATATCGCATGCTGAACCATTGCTGAACGTTGTACCAAATACATTCTGTTATAGCGGACTATCAAATAAATATTATGAATGCAAAAGTTTGGATGGATGTATGGATGGATGGTTTGTTACTCAATCACGCCCGAACGGCTGAACGGATCTGGATGAAATTTGGCACAGAGATTACTTTTTATCCCAGAAAACTTTCGACGACCTCCGAGGCGCAGTGTGTAGCGCTGTTGCCTTAACGTGCGGAGGTCCCGGGTTCGATCCCCGGCAGGGTCTATTTGGAAATTTATAATTTCTGGATTTTCCCTGGTCTGGCCAGGTGGGAGGCTTCGGCCGTGGGTAGTTACCACCCTACCAGCAAAGACGTGCCGCCAAGCGATTTAGCGTTCCGGTACGATGCCGTGTAGAAACCGAAGGGGTATGGGTTTAATATAACTGCCATGGCCCTAACAGGTTAGCCCGCTACCATCTTAGACTGCATCATCACTTACCATCAGGTGAGATCGCAGTCAAGGGCTAGCTTGTGGTGGATAAAAAATAAAAAAACTGAGGAATTCCCGCGGGAACCAAAAAACCTCAATCCACGCAGACGTAGTCGCGGGCATCAGCTATTAGCCAATATAAGCTTCTTGTTCCCTGGTAAACCAGGAAGAGCTCGATAAGTTTAGTTTTATACTTTGCCTTTTATTCTTACTGATTACTGCCGTCTCAGTTATGATTATAATAATTGTTATAACGGTTATATAAACATCGTATAACCGCGTGGGATTATTTACACATGGCGAGCACGCATTTTCAATAACATTAGGATGTTACGTTTTAAAACAATCTTATTTCCCGCGATCGCGTTACGGGGTTGCCTGTTGATGATCATGAACCTATCCTATAGGTATCTAAAGTTCCACTAATTTATCTCACCCTGGTGGCCAAAATTGGTACTAATTCTTATGCCTGTTTAGTTTTTGTTTTTATCTTATTTTTAAATAGCTAATGGCCGCGACTTCATCTGCGTGGATTGAGGTTTTGGTTCCCGCGGGGACTCTTTAATTTTCCGGGATAAAAGTAGCCGTGTAAAAAGTAAAAAAGTGGTGTGTTATTCCAGATTATAATCTATCTCTGTGCCAAATTTCAGCAGAATCCGTTCAACCGTTCTGGCGTGATTGAGTAACAAACATCCATCCATCTAAACTTTCGCATTTTTAATATTAGTGTAGATGAATACTTATTGGCGACGCTGTCACCCGGTCAGTTTGTGGGACTAGGTATATATATATTAGGTATAAATAGTATTAAAAGGAAAACACTAATTACCACTTATTATTATTTAATCCGCTATTAATCTCACAAGTTCACAGCCACCCAAGATATTACGCAAAATTGTTAAATAAATTATTATAAAATTATAAAATTGTATGTGTTAATAAATAAAACTTAACTACATCGTTATGCAAAATGATACTAAACGTAAAACCACCGTAGGAATATTATTTCGAACCAGTTGAAGATTCACATGACGATTCAAAAGCACTTTTAAAAGTTTATTTGAATTAAAAAAAATAGTTTGAGTTACTAGTCACGGTCGGCCATCGTGGATTTAAGATATTATTTGAATACGCCGTTTCCCCTGTTTTATCTGCGGGAACTGTCATCGACTCAAGTAATTTTATGTTTTATTATCAACAAGCTCAAAAATAACCGTATACTGACAAATTTATATGCGCGTGTGGCGAAATTCGGAACTAACAGAGTCTACTTTGTATATTAATAAAATGTTGATTTCATAATAGACAGTGGCGCCTCCGCCACACGCACAGCTAAGTTTGCCAAGCTGTAGTCACAGTGGCTAGTCGATACGAAATAACTGAATAGTAAATTACTTACATTTTATTATTTATACGTTTTAATATAATGAAGTGATGATATCCGTGAAAACTTTTGCTTACGCAAACGCGGGCCTGTCTCTCTGTGGCGTTTTACTATTCTTCTTTTTTATTGTGTATATTCTTATTAAAGGAATACTTGTTGAGTCGAGGCTATTATACAATTGACGAATTTCTTAGCGACAAAGTTGTATGGAAGCAATCTACTTTGGGTCCAGCGCCCCACATTATAGTATAATGACTTACACTACTGTATTATATATCTACTTATTTGAATGTCTTGTTTTTTAAAAATAGCAACTGCTGAGTTTCTTGCCGGCTCTTCTCAGTAAAATCTGCTTTCTAGTTTCTACTAGTTGCGTTCACCGGCTTCCGCACAGGCGGGATTACCTTTTAAACTAAAGTATTTACTTATGTTTTATTTTTAAATCTACCACTTATAAAGCTACTAGCGGTCCTCCGCGACGTCGTCCGCGTACATTTTCGGATTTACTACGATATTATAAAATTTTATTGCTTCAAATGAGCCTATGAAAGCTTTAAGGCCCTGTGTAACGTAAAAGGGGGTTTTTAAAAGCAGTGTATCCATCAAACGGTGACATAATGTATGATTGTAAAAATAATTAATCTTTTAATCTTTTTTTAATACCTTTAAGCAACCAAAGCAACAATTTAAAAAAATCTCTGCATTGAAATTTATTTTAAACATGCCTCTTAGTTTACATTTAAAAGCAATTTTTCCCTTATTGAAACTAATAATTTGCTATAGAAATATAAGATAAAATTTACATTTCTAAATCAAACACATTGTCGGATAAATTTGTATTGAACAGTAAATATTTATTTTTTACCGACTTCCAAAAAAGGAGGAGGTTCTCAATTCGGCGCGTATCTTTTTTTTACAAATGATTTCTTGCATTTATTGCGACATGCGCTTGCTCGATTTCACCCCCGCGCGCCTATATTTTGATCTCGTGAGCTCACAGCGCCCTATCAGGTTTTTATTATTTAAAACTAATAACCTAAATGCCAATTTTCATGTCTCTGACATAAATTACACTGATTGAAATTGCGGTTATCCATTGAGAAGTTCCTTCGCTCGCCATCTTCGAAACATTCATTAGATCTTCACAAAATCCACGTGGAACCAACCTGACATGAAGTAAGTCATATATTTGCAAAAAAAACCTCAAAATCTTAAAATCGATAGAGATTTGAGGGAGATTTGAACTAAAATCGACTAAAACTTTCATTTCCTAAGTAACTACCCTGAAGGAACCTAATCGTTTTTAGGATAAATAAATCACTTAATGATGAATTGATAGCTAAGGATATGCCATATGCAGGGCCTCTTTAATTTTAAGAACTTTGTTAACCACCCATATTTAGCAAATAAACTTCATTTCATTTCATTTTATCAGAATATTATGACCATGAAATATGACACTTAATAAAACCCACGCCCAGAAAAATGATAAGCCGCGATGTTAATCACTTTATCCAGATATCTGTTTATAGGTGTAAGTTTCATCTCATCTCTTAGTCATGTCAGGCGCCGTCAGACTGAGGTTCAGAGTCATTCTGTGACTCACGTAGGGAGTTAGGGCTTTTCATCTATACTGATAATGTAAATGCGAATGTTAGGATGGATGGATGGATGGATGTTTGTTACTCAAACATGCCAGAACGGCTGAACGGATCTGGATGGAATTTGGCACAGAGATAGATTATAGTCTGGAATAACACATAGGCTACTTTTTATCCCGGAAAATTAAGGAGTTGCCGCGGGAACCACAATACCTCAATCACCAATATTCGCGGGTAGCTAGTAGGTAATTAATATAACTGCGAAAGTTTGGATGGATGGATGGATGGATATTTGTTACTCCAGAACGTATCTAGATGAAATTTGGCACAGAGATACATTATATAGTCTGCAATAACACATAGGCTACACAAGTTCAGGTAGGTATCCCTCAACGAGTAACATCAAATCACAGAATTGTGATTACTTAGTTGAAAAGCTTAAAAAGTCAAGCCGGGTCGCATCAACTAGTATATAATATGACTTTGATTTCATATTTCGCTCATGTCTTTGGGAAGATGATTGTTTATTAATTGCGCATTATTTGCAAATGAAGGGCAGGATGTCAGTAAACTTGCGACAAAGGAAACGACCTTGAAGTTTATTTATATTTCTTCCTTTTGTAGTGCCCTTTTATGAATTGACTCATTCCTAAATGGTGTGTATTGAGGTCCTACGGCTACGCCTCAGGCCTTAAACGAAACCCTCATTAGTAATCGGTCACTTTCTTCCCTCGGTGAACAATAGTAAGTACTATTGTTTGAAAGGTGAATTAATAGAATCGATTTTTCTAGGTTTTAAGTTCGTTTTAATGTGTTGAGGGTTTTTAAATTCGTAATTTATGTTATTTACACCATTTTAGTACTCTAAAAATATTTAGTAAGATTGATGATCATCCAAGTAGGCTCAGAGACCTCGTTTCGCTCGGCCAATTAAACAGCAGCCAACAGCTTTGACCGAGGATTTCTGTTAAGCCTCAATGAATTTTAAACGAACAATTGGAGGTAAACCTAGACATTCCTAATTTTATAGTTACCATATTGTTCACTTCACAATAACGAGCTACAGACATGCTACAGTTTTATTACCCCCAGGCTGGAAATTAAAATGGCGCCTAATATTAGGTACATACAAGTGTCTTACATGCGTTAGCCGCGGATATGTATATACAGAGGGCTTGGAAATTAATCTTAATAGTGACACGAACGAGGCGATGATTTGTTGCTGAAATATGTATAACTAGATGATGCCCGCGACTTCGTCCGCGTGGAATAAGTTTTTTTGGATTCCCGCGGGAACTCCTCAATTTTTCAGGATAAAAAATAGCCTATGTCACTCTTCAGGTCCTTAACTATACCCATGCCAAAAATCACGTTGATCCGTTGCTCCGTTGCAGCGTGATTGAAGGACAAACCAACAAACCAATAAACCAACAAACAAACTGACTTTCGCATTTATAATATTAGTATGAAATGATGTTGGATTCATGGTTTACATTAATTGGTTTTAGTAGAAAGAAAGAAACTGGCTGATTAGAGGGAAATTATAACGAATAAAATAAAAAGTATACATTTTTAACCGCCCTGTATTAATAGAGTTTAAAAAATACATGTTCTTCTAAATAGTCGGTACACAGTCGCGAATTTTTTTGTCATGTTGGAGAGCGCGTAAATCAGCGGCGAATGTGATGATATTCCACGCTCGACTTAGCTCAATGGATTAAAAACACGATTAAGTCATTCAGGAGTTACATCACATCTATCATCTGTAAAATATATTCATTTTGATATTTCGAGTGCTATTTGCCATTTTATTATACCACTAGCTGATGCCCGCGACTTCGTACGCGTGGATCGAGGTTTTGTGGTTCCCGCGGGAACTCTTTAATTTTCCGGGATAAAAAGCCTATAGCCTATGTGTTATTCCAGACTATAATCTATCTCTGTGCCAAATTTCATCCAGATCCGTTCAGCTGTTGGGGCGTGATTGAGTAACAAACATCCATCCATACATCCATACATCCATACCGACATCCATACATCCAAACTTTCGCATTTATAATATTAAGTAAGATAAGATTTTATCAAAACTTACTAGTTCGACGTCGTCATCAACTGCTAGACCTCCACAGCTGGACATTCCTGCAATGTCTCTTATTCCACATGCCGCGGTCTTGCTCCGCCTGGATCTCATCCAGCGGCCATCCATTTTCAGAGTGAGAAATACTTTAGCTGCTACAACAGCAATTAATGAAAATATTATAAAATAAAGTTTTAAATTAAATTAGTCCCCATATGATACGGAGTATGATGATACGGAGCCCTTCGTGTGCCCTTCCTCGGCTATCTTAAGACCCTCACTTAACGGCTCGGGTCTGAATGGCGCCTCAGCGGTAATCACCAACATTACACACTTGTACCATAATGTACTATTATATCCCACGGGAACTACTTAATTTTCTGTCTTTATTTTAGAGTTCTCGCCACCTTCTTACGCTCTAGCCGTGAAATAATACCTACTGGTTATTATTTAATATGCTTCTTCAATTCGCAACGGTGGTCCTTGCATAATTTATGACGGTAACGTGCGTCATACACGTCGCACTGTTTTATTTCTCTTGGCGGGCGAGCGTTCGTTCGGTCCCGCTTATTATCACTAACATGATAATAGGCATTCCCTCTCTCCTATAAGAGTGGAGGCCTGTGCCCAGCAGTTGGACGTTAATGGGCTGTGGTGGTGGTGGTGGTGGGCGAGCGTTTCTAGATTTTTATTGACTTTCGTAGTCGACGTCTTGACTAGTGGAAGTAGACCGATGGTTAAGGGATTACCGTGGGGTAGAACTGGAACGTGGGGAAGGAACTGTGTTCCCTAATGATTATAATATGGGGCTCTTCAAAGGGCGGATAAACAAATTTCTCAAAAGACAGCAACGCATTGGCGGTTCCTCTGGTGATGCAAATGTTCATGGGCGGCGGTAATCGGTAATCACTTACCATCAGGTGAGCCGCCTGCTCGTTTGCTCGCTATAAAAATAAAAATAAAGTCCACTACTAGACATAAAGCTCTTGGGGAGGTTTTCACACATTTTTTTACTCTGATAGCATACCAAGTCCCAAGTTCCAAGCATACAAAGTCAACTTATTCGATTAGCTTTAGAATTCAAAAATTTGCATGTCACACAAAAACTTCGGGTCATTAATTTTCCGGGTCTATATGCAGCGCACACACTAGGCGACGGAACAAAACGTCATTCCATTCCGACACGAAAGTTCTTTTCTGTTCAGCAGGAATTGCGATTGTTATGTTGTTGCTGTCAATTTGCCATTATTGACTTAATTAAATTCTATTTTCATTCGAAATGTGTGAGATTTAAATCACAAAACTATATTTTGTATTGACGATCTCCCTGATGCGGTGTTTAGCACTGTGTCCTAACGTGAAAGGGACGGGGTTCGATTCCCGGTAGGGTCAATTTGTGAATTTATAATTTCTGAATTTTCTCTCTGGTCTGGCCTGGTGAGAGGCTTCGGCCGTGGCTAGTTATCACCCTACCGCCAAGCGATTTAGCGTTCCGGTAAGATCCCGTGTAGAAACTAACTATAAGGGTACCGGGTATGGGTTTATTATAACTGCCATGCCCCTAACAGGTTAGCCGGTTACCATCTTAGACTGGATCATCACTTACAGGCGAGATCGCAGTCAAGGTAATAAAGAAATATTTTTTTATACTTGACTTCAGGAATAAGTATACCTATTATCACTTTCTTTAAAGATGAAAAAAAAATCGTGAGAAAAACCTGCATGCCCGAAAGTTATTCATAGTTCTCTCAAAGGTGTGCGAAGTCTGCGAATTCGAACTTTGCCAGCGTGGTGTACTGTGGCCAAAACTCTTCTCATTCTCAGAAGAGATTCCTGCCCAGCAGTGCGCCCACAATGGTTTGAATGATGATTATAAAGGATGGATATCTGACTTCAGAACAAGAAACCCGTGTGATTTGTCGGTATTAATAACCTATACCCTTCTCCGAGACGCAATGTATCTCTATACCATCCATATATTGTGAAATTGTTGCTCGGGTGATTGGCCGTAGCCAGTAATGGCGTAGAAGACAGACATGCAGATAGAAAGACACACATTCGCATTTATAATATTATTAGTATGTAGTACTACTAATCGATAACTATAAACTATAAACCATACTACTTAAACCATAAGTAGTTTGTATCTGTGTTCCCCGTTATTTTATCAGCAATATTTTACACAATATTACACTGAAAAAATTAACACGCCTCTGCGCCATAAAACGTCGTATAAATTTGACACAGTTCGCAAATGACTTGATATTTTAAATTCTCTGAATTTCCTACTCATAGTTTTATTACTTCATCTTTTCAAGAAAGTTGAAACTAGGCGACTTACCTTCTAGGAATTGAATAATTGGTGACATGTTTTGACTGATGGTATGTCTTCATTACCAATGATCTGGGCATTTTCTTTCGTTTGATGTTGTCTGTCCAAACTGTAGTGGGGGTTTACTATCGCTATTCCAGCACGTTGTGTTCTTCGAATTATGCGCCCCTCCCATTACCATTGTAGTTTCGCAATCCACTACCACTACCACCACTACAGCCCATTAACGTCCCACTGCTGGGCACAGGCCTCCACTCTCATAGGAGAGCGGGAATTAGAGCTTAGACCCACCACGCTGCTCCAATGCGGGTTGGCGGGCTTTAACGACTATTATCATGTTAGTGATAATAACCGGGACCGACGGCTTAACGTGCTAACGGCACGGGGGTGAAACACCGCCAACTTCCAACTCCGGGCTGGCACCAACACCTAACAATTTTTTATGCCCGACCGGGAATCGAACCCAGGACCTCGTGATCCGCAGTCGACTATGCTAACCGCTAGACCAACGAGGCAGGTTTCGCAATCAGTTGAGATATTTTGGTTACTTTAGTTCTTTTATCTGCGCAGGACCTAGAGTAACCGATGGAAGAGTAGACGAGACATATTCATATAATAACAGTAGACAAGACAATACCACTCATCTTCTCTTCTTCTTCTTTCATTCCTTCAGGGACTCATCCCTGAAAGGTATTTTAACAGAAAAAATCAGATCAGATCAGTCTCCTCATTTCTGTTAAATACTTTATTGGATAAGTAGAAGCAGGCGTCACTTTGCGGAAGTCCATCATAATAAAGGAACTAAACTAGAAGTTTAATTTGCTATAATCCGCGACAATAGGTAAATCTATGTAGTCCAGTGTGTACCGACATGATCGTCACTTGACAATCGTGCATTGTCGAGTGAACATCTCCTGAATGCTCCGGTATCGGAGTAAAACGTACGTTGAGGGTAGTTTGGAAAATTTCTGTGGTGTGGTGAATATCGCGGGCTATCAGTGCAAGATACACACTGTGCCATATACATTTTTTTTGAAATCCACTACAAGCTAGTCCTTGACTGCGATCTCACCTGATGGTAAGTGATGATGCAGTCTAAGATGATAGCGGGCTAACCTGTTAGGGGCATGACAGTTATATTAAACAGATTTACCTATTGTCGCGGATTATAGCGAATTAAACTTGTAGTTCCTTCATTACTTATCTAATAATATATCTGTAATAGGTATGTAACTATATAATGTACCTTGTTCTGGACAGTAAATGAATTATGAATTAACTGATCACTAAACAAAATTTAACAGCGGATCTGTAAATATGATGATCTTATGACACGCGCGCTTTATCGTATTTTTTAGTCATATTTATCACAAATCCCGCTCGACTATCATATGAGTGTATAATGCAGTATTTTTGTCGCTCATGATACATCTCTGCCAACAGTTTTTGGCAGTTCAGCGTCTACAAATCTCTAGATTACGGGGGGACGGGAGTAGGCCAATTTTGAACGTGTTTTTATAGCTGAATCATATTATGCCCTATTTTTACCCAACTTCACCAAAAGGAGGGTACTGTGTTGTAACTTCTGGCCCAGTGGTGTGGAGTGTTATCTTAAAACCAGGTCCACGGTTTAAGCGCTGACAGGGTCAATTTCGGGAATTGATAATTTCTGAACTCTCTCTGAAGCCGTCGGTCCCGGTTATTATCACTAACATGATAATAGTCGTTAAAGCCCGCCAACTCGCATGGTAGCAGCATGGTGGGTGTAAGCTCTAATTTCCTCTCTCCTATAACAGTGGAGGCCTGTGCCCAGCAGTGGAACGTTAATGGGCTGTAGTGCTGGTGGTGGTGGGACTCTCTCAGGTGGCTTTGACCGTAGCTAGTTACAACGTCATAACGCTAAGCGATTTATCATTCCTGTAGGATGCCGAGTACAAAACGATTAGGGGTATGGGTTTAATATTTAAACTGCTATACCCCTAACAGGTCAGCCAACTACCATCTTAATGGTAGCATCCTAGTGATAATAATGATGACTGCATTTGATTGATGGCTAACTTGTAGTGGAACAAAAAATATGGGAATCCAATGCATTACTATCCCAACCTCCCAAGTTTCTTTACTCTCATAGCTCAATGGGACGCAATATCTGACACAGTTGGAGAGAGATCAGGCGCAGGAATAACACCTTTGCACGAGGGTGTAATACTGTCAACTGCCTAACTTCGGGCTAGTACTAAGGATTTCTCGTCTAAAAATTACAATACTTAGCTATGGCCCGACCTGGGTACTCATCAGCCACAGTCGAACATGCTAACCACTAGACCAACGAGGCAGTTCCTACCTAATAGGACCTTAAAGAACAATTCTCCTACCATAATAAGACGTACAGAGAGACAGAGTGAGTATAATTTATAACTGCAGGTAATTCCATACCTTGATCTGACGCCCCACGCTCGGGTGACTGCCATCGCGTATATTTAGCAGAGGCAATGACATTGTGCGCATACGCATGCACCAGCCTTGTTTGTTTTGCGACATAAATCACCATTATAAACCGTACCCACTTTGGTGCTTGTATTTAAGATCTTCTAAGAAACCGTTCATTCGGATCCAAGACATGGTCCCCAACGATAGGAGTCACTCACTCAGAGTGATGGTGAGAGTTCTGATCGGAGGTTCCAATAGTTTTTTATTAAATAATCACATGTCATATAATAATCATTGGTCAGGCAGAGGCCCAGGGCCGTCTTTACCAGGGGGTGCAAGGGGTGCGTGGCACCCGGGCGCAAGGACCTAGGGGGCGCATTGCGCAAGGGGCAACATTTTATCAAACTACCTATTCAAAAATCAGAGATGGTCAAAATGTTCGATCTGGTCAAAAAAGATAGTAGGTAGTTGCACCCCAGCAGCTTCAGGATTAAAAATTAGATAAAAAGAGATTAAAGAGAGCCAGAAATTTTTATGGGACCGTTTCGCAAAACATTCTCTACAGATTCAAAAATATCACGCAATTCGGTCCTGAAATCTCGGAGAAATCGATTTACATACAGAAAAAAAATCATATTATTTAGAGTTTATTTTTTGTTGGCAATGGGGGCGCAGGCTGATTTTCGCACCCCGGCGTCCAGTATGGTTAAGACGGCCCTGCAGAGGCCACAGTACTTCCATAGACCAATTTCACCTGTCCATTTTAACAACCCAAACCCGTAGACCCATATCTATTATTTGTTTCCATGTTTTGCAATAGTCTTGCACTAACCGGGGATTGTCCTTGGGTGCACTCGCATAGTGCTTAAAGGGATATTCGCCGGTTGGTGTCACATTTCTTTTAGAAAATACCGTGTATCATGCAATGAAGCAATTGACACAAAAAGTTTCATTACGTCAAATATAATCTTTTATTAGCCATTGAAATAGAATGAGTAATACTAAAATGCTACATCAATGATTATTTACTATAACTAGTGGTTCGCCCCGAACTGAGACCTCGCGGCGCCGTCTATTGACATCGTTGTAAAGTTCTGTTAAAAATACTGAAGCTCATTAAAAATTAAATAATTTCGTTTCCTTATAATATTTAACTAATTTTAGTATTTGTTGTACAAGTACAGGATATCATTCAAATAATTGATCAAGTTTCAGGCTCAGCCTTTCAGAAAATTGAGAGTTCTGAGGTCAACTTTGGACGTTAGAAAATCTCCACTTTTAAAGCCCCCCATTTCGTCAATTTAGGGGAAAAATAATCTTTAAAATGATATACCGCAACCAATGAATAAGGAATCCTTAGTCATTGACCGCAACCCTATGTAACGCTATAAAAATATTTTACTTTGCATTCGCTTCTATGAGAGCCCCCCTGAAATAAAGATTTTTATAACTTTTTAAGCCATGTTCGGCGGGAGGCCATCGGTTTACATATTATATTTAAATTTGTACATTAATTGTAAGTATACAAGTACAAATTCACTCAAGTAGACTCAGAGACCTTTGTTTCGCTCGGTCAATTATTTATTTTTTTTTTTTTTTTTGACTGTGCGGCAGTATGTAGTTACATTACAAACATAGTAAGATCTGCATGTTCTACCGTAGCCGGATTACAATTTTAAAGTTAACCATTTCATTATTATTAATTAATTGTAGGAACACATTAATAATTGAATAATCCTCACAGTCAAACAATAAAAATTATATAAATCTTCTACTTAAATTCATCACATCATCACTGCATCCCATTAACGTCCCACTGCTGGGCACAGGCCTCCACTCTCATAGGAGAGAGGGAATTAGAGCTTAGACCCACCATGCTGCTCCAATGCGGGTTGGCGGGCTTTGACGACTATTATCATGTTAGTGATAATAACCGGGACCGACGGCTTAACGTGCTCTCCGAGGCAACGGCAACAACCGCCAACTTCCTAACTCCGGGCTAGTGCTGAGAATTTCTCAGTCAGAAAAACTCAACACTTGTTATGGCCCGACCCGAGACTCGAACCCGGGACCTCGTCAGCCGCAGTCAAACACACTAACCACTAGACCAACGAGGCAGTCAGTAAAAGTTTTTTAATTCCCACGGGAACTCCTTAATTTTCCGCGATAAAAAGTAGCCTATGTCACTTTAAAAGTCTTCAACTATACCCATGCAAAAAATCACGTACATCCGTTGCTCTGTTGCGGCGTGATTGAAGGATGAACCAACAAATCAATACAATTTCGCATTTATAATAATATAGTATGATTTAATTTTTAAAAACGTACAAGGCTCCCAGTTAGCTGAGCTGCCTTCCTGAGGGTCGAGGCTATCAATCCATTACCACGGCATAGACTTGAGCGAACCAATTTATTTGTTAAATTAACTCAAGCACATATTTATGTAACAAATTAGATTCGCCACTTTAAAACTGTTAACATTTTATTCACAGTATGCAATTCACCTGTCAGCTGAACTCTTTTTAATTGAGACATTATAAAGAAGCTGATTCCCTGTTCTATGATATAAGTACTTTATTCAAAGACTTCGAGTAAATTTCAGTTAAGTATTATACGTTCTTGTAGTAATTATTTGATTACTAGATGATGCCCACGATGCCCCTTCGTCCGCCTGGATTAAGGTTTTTTGATACCCGCGGGACCTCTTTAATTTTCCGGGATAAAAAGTAGCCTTCCCCGGGATGTAACCTATACCTCTATCATCAAAATCGGTTGAATAGGTGGACCGTGAAAGCGTAGCAGACATACTTTCGCATTTATAGTATGTATCGTATCAATTCAAATTATAGCCCTTTCTATGACGCAGTCCTGATGACGGCAAACTAATTCTTGAGATTATGTTCTTGAGTCTGCTAAAATTAGCGTTTAATTCGAACCAGACGCGGATTTTGTGTCTATTCCGAACGGAAATTATACGGATACTTGGGACTTGTTGATGGTATTTTGTAGCGTGTGTATACAAACATTGTATCATTGGTGGAATACATCGCGCTTGTTTACCGTCAGGCTCGAGGTCTAGCCCTACTACAGAGGCGTGACGCCGAGGCACGTAGCGCGGCAGATATTCTTTGTAGAGTCCACAGATAACGGAAACAACCGTTAGATATCTGTAGTAGACTGTGGTAGAGTCTGTTCAATTACAACTTACATGGGTAAATTACAAGGTAATTGAAAAAGGTATACAGCAACACTGTGAGAAAATCGTCGATGAATCAAACAAGTGTGAGACACAGTACTTGACAGCAAATAATGGTGTCGCCAGTATGCGATTTTTTGAAGTGAAAACTTCTTTAGCCGCGTTGAGCACCTTTTGGTAGGGGGGGTAAACTTGTGAAATCGCGTAACATGATTCCGACATGCTCGCGAACAGCGACATATTCGTGTTGCTACGAAGACAAAAGGTCTCAAATATAAATTTAATATAATATAAATTTTATTTTATTTTACTTTTCATTTTAAAAAAAAGAAATCATTTTCACTTCTATCTGCAGTCCCGACGACTGCCAATTTTTTTTTCTAAAATTGCTTAGTAAACTGACCTATTGAACAGACTCTATGAGGTTGTGTGGAGAGCCTGGGCCCACTTAAGCGACATGGCACGGAGGAGCGCTACGCGACGCGGCCAGGTAAAAACTCATACAAATAATATTTGACGCTACGTGCCGCGCCGTTCCGTGCATCTTAAGTGGGACTAGACCTTCAAGTTTGTTTCACACTGGTGGTGAAAGTTCTGAATGCGTTAGGATGTGCGAGGCGAGTGTTGGAATATTTGTTCCAACTCAACATCAACATGTTTTAATCCACTACAAATTAGCCCTTGACTGCGTGGTGCGTGGTAAGTGTTATTGCTGTCTAAGATAGTAGCGGGCTAACTTGTTTGGGGTTAAGCAGTTATAATTTACCCTTACTCTTAATCGGTTTGTACATGACATCGTAGCGGAACGCTAAACCCCTTTATCTATTCCGTGCGCTAAACCTCTTGGCGGCACACCACGGCCGAATTAACTCAAATTTCTGGTAAAAAATTGACCAGAAATTACAAATTTCCCAAATTGACCGGATCGAACCCGTTATCTAAGACAACAGCGGTCACCACTCCGCCAGAGAGGTCGTCAAATATTATTGTTTTATTATGACGTCTGTGTAACTATTATTATAGTTACATTACAAACTAATACTAGTCGTAGAAATATGTATCAGTAGGTAGATCCTAATGACCGCATCGATTGGGCCTTCCGTTTCCGCATTTTCATACGAGTGTTGACGGAGAATTTAAAAATAAAAACTTTGTTCCAGACGCAGTGATATGGCCGGTCGGCGGGAAAGCGGACGCGCGGCGATTCGGCGGGAAGCCACGATGCCGTCACTTTGACAGCTGACAAGTGTGCGGTTTTTTTTCAATATTTTTATTTTTTAGTGGCGTTCACTTTTAATCAAATAGATAAAAAGGCATTAAATAGAAATGAATTATATTTTTGATTACTAACTAAAATAATACGAATAATAATATTATTCGTAGCTAAAATAATTCAAAGAAGGGTGTTGGTTCTATGATATAAATAACAACTGGAAAAATTTAAAAATAGTATTAA
This sequence comes from Erebia aethiops, assembly GCA_923060345.2. Classification (NCBI taxonomy): domain Eukaryota; kingdom Metazoa; phylum Arthropoda; class Insecta; order Lepidoptera; family Nymphalidae; genus Erebia; species Erebia aethiops. The sequence continues at coordinate 12,965,065 of OV281081.1, read as the reverse complement.
ATATTCATGTAAAAATTTTGAGTTTATCTTGAAGATAAAATAATAATATTCGTTGTATAAACTAGAAGTAAATTGCTTGTTTTATAAAGAGTATAGCTTTTCCATGGTTTTTCAAGGAATAAAAAAAAGATTGCAAATCAAATTATGTGCTTACTTAATTTTTTTTTTCTCCACAGTTGAATTATTAAAAGTGAATACAACTAAATACAGTAAGTGACACAAGTGAACTCACTATGTAAATGTAAAGTGATGAAGTGAATTTATGGAAAGAGCGCCCGCGGCGTCAATGAGTGAAGTGACATGCACAAGTGAAATGAAGTGAAAACGAATCTAGTCAGGAAAATGGGTATGAAAGTGGAGAGTAACGTGAATTATAGTACCAGTAGCACATGTAAGTATGAAAACATTTAAAAATTACTAATTATTTACCTAAGGTCGTGTACGATGACACAAATTACTACTACTAATAAACATAATTTTTATTTTACTTTTACATAAAAATTAGTAGATGTTCATTACAGCGTAACCGTTAACTCGGGCCATTTTGGAGATGATTTCAAATTAAAATTTAACCATCCAAAATTATGTAGAGAACAGTAAGCAATTACTTAATGCAGTCTATGAGTAAACATTCCTAATTTTGAGTAAATCAAATGTTTAATTTATCATCGTAAGCTTACGTTTATAGCAAAAGATTATCGTATCAAATGAATGTTGAGTTATTTTCATGTATTTCGAATATTACACGTTTCCTGTGTTTAATGCTTCGAAGCAGAGACTAAACATTTATGTTGGCGGGAGACGTGCATCTATCTATGAAATGCTAATTTATAGTCTGCTGCAATCCAATTTGAAATTAAATTATTGAATTTTTAGGAATTTTCATGACGCTATACCCGTCCTATGACACTTAGATCGTCAAGGTGAAGCCAAAGCTACGGAAGATATGGAATAACCGAAATATAGCCTGATACCAGCTAGGGACACGTACCTACTCAAGTATCGGTCAATCTATGCTTATAAGTCCGGTCCATATACTTGAGAATCTGTTCATAGACATGTCGGTTTATTAAAACGCGCTTAAGGCCCGACTAGTCTAGCGCTTCTATTCCTCAAATTCCTATACGCCTCAGAGACGTAGATTTTGTGAGAGAGAGAGAGAAGAAGAGGATAATTACACGCTCTGGAGACGTAGTGTCGGAGAAGACTGTTGAGAATATCTTGGACCGAATTTCGAGCCAACAAGAACTTGAAAAACTCGGCCTCAAGCAGAGCCTTTTCTTCATCTATAGTCTCGCATTTTAACATTATTTGTGCACGAAAGTAGACGCGGCGATTATATCTCCATTAAACGTCTATTTGTTCAAGGAATAGTAGAAGGCACCTGCACACGTGGCACTCATGAGAGGAACTGACGGAATGAGGTCTGCGGTAGACTTGCCCTTGACATGAATGCATGTCAGAGAAAAGTGAAGACGCATAGTCAAGCGTGCCACATCACAATGATGACCACGAATCACGATCGCTCTAGATAAGAGCTTTACGACAAAGAAGAAGACGGAGGTCGCTAGTATAAATATATAAAAGGAAAAGGTGACTGACTGACTGATCTCTCTATCACTGCTCTTAAACCAGTGGACGGATCGGGCTGAAATTTGTCACACAGATATGACGATTTTAACGTAGGCATCCACTATAAAAGGGTTTTTACAATTCAACTTCTAAGGGCGTAAAATAGGGGTTTGAAATTTGTATGAAAATCGAACATGACGTGAGCGAGGCCCCGGGCAAAAACTAGTCATCAATAATACTTAAAGTTATAATTTAAATCCCGCTGAAATAATTGGAAATGATATGATTTGACGTAGTGACCCAAATTTCATGACCACTCGCCTGTGAAATTGTCCACTTAATTTAATACAAATGCGTTACGAGAAATTTCAATATTAGTATTTGTCAATTAACTGTACAATTTATTTGACCGACAATTATTTATGAGTACACAGTCAAATTAAGAAGCTACACATTACTTAGAAAGATTTCTCTGAAAGCACTTAGGTGTCTCGTTTTACGTCAACTTTAATATTTGGCATCATTTGAATCGTTCCAACTTGATCACTGAGATTGCGAATTGGGTTGCAACAGGTTATACTTACAGGGTGTTTCATTTATTATGACAATAAATGAGGTACTTTTAAACCAAAATGATACATATATGAAACGTAACATAAGCCGAGATCAGCTAAGAGCAGGTTCTCAAGTATCGGTAAATCTATGCTTAAGACTGGTATTGAGAACCTAAGCTTAGATTGAACGATAGGTATACTTGAGACTTACCTGTTCTAGCTGATGTCAGTTTATTAATGCTGGCCTTAGATATATGTTTTCGTATTGCGCTACATGCAATGAAAATGAAGTTTGAATACCTACTATTTGGATTGTAATACTTTCAGAGTTTTAAAGATTAAAGGGCTCTATAAACTGTATTCTAATTTTTGGGCTTCTGTATCTTTGAAACTATTAAACCCAAAAAAATATAAATATCACCTTTTTGCAATTTTTTACGCGATCTACATTATTTTTTACGAGTTTCTTGTGTGTTCGAAAGTTCCTAAATAAATATACCTAGTTCTAGAGTAAATAGAGCATCCTGTATATTATATGTATGTGCTATTTTAATGATGTATTTATTTTATATTCCCACTGTGTATGTGCTATTTTAATAATGTATTTATTTTATTTTCCGACTAAGTTCAATAGCGCGACCTACAAATAACGAGGTCGACTGAGACGAATGGCGGAATTTTAGAATCCGATGGGGAATATTATGATTATATCGGATGAGTGATTATGAGACGGCTCTTTCATTTGTGAACGTAACTAATGGTGACTATTTTTTTCTTCGGAAATGGGACGTTGAAACTGTAGGATCGACCGCCGTAATTCTTGTGCCATACTGCTAAAGCAATACCTAAGCAATATTACTCAAAACGACAGCTGTTTGATGTCACGTTCCTAAAATAAGGATTATAATTCTAAAACACGAAAGTCAATAATATGGCTTTAAACGTGGACAGTATGGCCCATGTTTTAGTAAACGTGCTATTTATTCTGGAAAAAATACGCGCCGAATTGAGAAACTCCTCCTTCCGTAATACGGAGTTATACTTACTAATAAGCTCCTTCTGTACCTACTTAATGAATACTGAAACACTTTTGTTTTAAAATTCTGAGAAAACCTGATTATATTACAAACAAAAAGCAGTCAAAGCAGTGGAAGATTACTTGGCGAAGAAGTGCTTGTGAAAGTTTATTTGAATTTGATGTCAAAGAAAAAACGGAATTCCACCATTCAAACTGTGCAATTAACACCCAAATAGTCAGTAAGTGACCTTGGCACAGTTCACGAAAGTTGCGGAAAAGATAAATATGTAAATAAATCAGATATTATTTAATTAATCAGATATAATTTGACTTTGACTTGAAACAACAAACACGTTTCATGAAGTAAACAAATAAGACGAATTATGACAGGATGTGTCTTGGCTGTGAAAATAACTTTTTTCACTTTTGCTTGTAAAAGTAGTTTTTTCTCACTAAGTGAGCAAAGACTACTTATGCTCACTGGTTATAGAATCAAATAAGTTTTTCTGACCGAGTGAGCAAAAATGACTTTTGCACACTGGTTTTCTCTTTGGCTCACCCAAGCAGCCAAAGCTTGAGCTTTTTGAGCTAGTGAGGTGAAAAATTTGATACTTGTTACTTAATTATGAAAAAGTATAGAAAACAAAATATACGTTTAATCAACTCAGTTGAACGAAAATTAATTCCAAGGCTTCCTTTGATGACACGAGTGATTAATAAAATAAAGAATGATGCGAGAAGACTTTGTAAAAGTGAATCTAGTCCAACAATTAATACTATTCGCTGCTAACAAGTGGGTATAAGTGCTTGATGACAATATGACTGTTGAAAAGAAGAAAGCAGAGCAAGAAATATCTACTGAAGTTCATTTATTTTGTTTTTAATTTATCGTTGACTAGATGATGGATTTAGTTTATTTTAAACTCGCTGATGTCCGCGACTTCGTCCGCGTGGAATTTTTTTTTAAATGCCCACGGTAACCTTGAATGATTACCTGAATCTACCTGAATTATTATCTTAAAACGGTGCAAATTATAGCTATTTATTATTACAGCTATTATTAATAGTGGTTTTGTCCGGTGTTAGTTGTAGTTAGCCCAATGCATTACGCAGGTAACTTGTGTGCAGTTCTCGGGCAAGGTTGTGATAATATTTGCGTTTAATTGTTTACAGTTATTAGCGCCTAAATTCACAAGGATAACGTGTTTATATTATCAATTTATCAGATAAATTAATGATCTAACAACACGGCAAAGTTGATAACCCCGACACTTTGTCTTGGTGTGCATTGGCAGTAAGGGCGCCGGATAAGGCTGTCCGTTCGTGTAGACGTTTGCCCTTTTTTTATTTGAAAGTAACGCGAACAAATTTTACAGATAATGCGCCAACCCTACGAGTACTTACTCTGCTCAACGATCTGATTGCTCAGCACCAACAGCTAGGCGTATTTAATATTAGTTTTAATGAATTTTGTAAAATTTGTAATTCTTGACTCGGTATGCGTTTTGGCATTGCTGTAAGCGTACCGAGGATATTATTTAATAAATCAATAAATCAATAAATCTACATCGTATAGATACAACTGACTTAAACTTTACATCAAAAATCCTGACCCGGTGACAGCGTCAGTAGTATTAAAAATTAAAAAAAAACCAAAACTGAACAGGCATAAAAAATTGACAGACAGAGGGACTGCCGATAGAAGTGAAAACGATTTTTTTAGATGTTTTTTTTTTAATTAAAATTATTAAAATATAAACCTCAACACTAAGGCTTAAATGCTAGTGTAATGTATACTTTGCCAAGTTTGAACTTAATTACCTCTTCGAAGGGCTGGCACTTATAATATTTTGAGCTAAAAATTAAAATTCTCGCGTTTTTGGTCCAATTCCATAGTGACATGATTTATACTAACAATAACATTCAAAGCTGTCATGTGATTTAATTTACAGAACCCTTTATATTTCAAGGATCAGAAATAAGCAGTTAAGAATTTTTATGAAAACATTTGTGTCATCAAAAATTTATTATCTCCATTTCCCGGAAAAGCTACAAGTGTGTGATTTTTTCTTAATTTTTATACGTCACAAATTATTTGCTGATTTCAACACAAAAGTTTAAAACTTAGTAGAGAAGAACATAAGATACCTCATGTTATAGGAATATGAGGAATTCCTGAAGGATTAACTATTGATTTGTAAAGCAACGTTGACCCAAGTCGGTAGCTGGACGGGTGACCGAATTTGGAAGTCCTAATTTGACGTTTTCGTTCCCTCCGTGCCTTACTCATTAGCGAATTAAGGATTTTATACGCTATGTAATCTGAACGTAACATATTTATGGTTTCATCGGTCCGTACAACCACTGAATAAATAAACAGTGACAGATCTTATAAAAGCATAAATCGCAAAACGCAATATTTTTCAATTCACGAAAGTTCGCTCAACTCACTCGGGGACGACGACTTTGGGACAGGAAAAGTGTGACCAATAAATCTTGTAGCGATAATTACAAGAAAATCGCTTCGCCTTTGATATTGTTTCTGTGAATCGAAGATTAGGCTCATTTGGCAACAGTTACGTACGTACTACGTACCTACTATAAGTGACCCTGTTTGGGCCGGTTCTGTCTTTAATTTACCTATTCAGTGATATACCTAATCGGTGGCCAAACGCACTGAATATAGCCACTGTGTGAAATCTACCAATACATTGGTATTGGCAGACTTTTTGACACTTTTGTGAACATCCATACCATACTAACATTATAAATGCGAAAGTGTGTCTGTCTGTATGTCTGCTACGCATTCACTTCCCATCTATTCAACCGATTTTGATGAAATTTGGTATAGTGGTAGGTTACATCTCGGGGAAGGACATAGGCTATCTTTTTATCTCGGCAAATTAAGGTGTTCCCCCGGGAATCAAAAAACCTTAATCCAGGCAGACGAAGTCGCGGGCATCTTCTAGTTATGAATAGTTATAATAGTTTGCTCACGATGCTTTTCTTCACTGTCAAAGTAAGAGATGTTCAACTGCTTGAACCGCATATGCCTCTGAAAATTTTTAGTTGAATGCACGGGATTCGATCCCTGAACCCTCGAATAAACATACTTACGAATAGTATACAATCACCGCTTCATCCAAAATAATAATCATGGTAACAAAATTTCGAGATGTTTTATTTTTATTGCAAGATAGGCTTGCGCTTGACGTCAATCAAAAAATATATAAAAAGCAGTAATGAGGCCTAGGTTGGAGCGCGCTTGCCTAAAAAATGCCTGTTCACTCTTGCCTTATAAAGGTAGGAAATTTAGTCTGAATCTAGGGCTAAACCAATATCAGCTAAGAACACATTATCAAGTATCGGTCAATCTATGGTTAAGACCGGTCTTAAGCCTACATTGACGAATCTGTTCTTGGCTGATATCAGATTACTAAAACGGGTCTAGGATACGTTAACCTCTGGATGACACATTGAATTTATGTATACAGGTTTAGGTAACCAAAAGTCACCTAAACCGCATGATTCATTATATCTATGACACCATATTATAACAATAATATGACATTGATTGTGTCGGAATGTCGTGATTCAATGCGCGCGCGCAAGCCAACAATGCACCTCCGAATCGATTGTTATCGTTAATTTGCATTGTTAATCGATCGATATTTGAATTTTATAGCGAAATCTTGGCATCGAAAACAGGCCTTCGCTAATTAAATTGTTCTCTGACGTCAAACTTTGATGAAATATTCTAGGCCGGATATCCTTTAAGTTCTATGCATATCAATTTTCTAATTTTTATTTACAACTAAAAATCTCTAAAATTACTTAGCTACAAATATTCCGAAAAAACAAAATAGTGTGTGAATAGGTAGTCTACAATAATTTAAAGGAGTAAAATGTAGGATGATAATTTTATTATTAATATAGAAGAACTACATAGGTAACATGTGAAAAAAGTTTCACTCAAAAATCTCAAACCATGAAGGTTCTATGTCAATTCGAGGTATAAAACGGCAATTTCATATCTACTTTATCCCCTACTATTACCATTATTAATCGTACATAACATGGAACAGTCAGCGCCATCTACAAATCTCTCAATAAACAAGTAAAAGTTTCGAAACAAACCATGACGCAAGAGTGGAAAACGGCGCGCTCAGAATTTTCCTCGTTTACTGCGTTGACGACAGATGGCGTTAATAGTAGTTTGGGCGTTACCCCATATGTTTATGAGTTTATTTTTAAAACGGAGCGTTTTATATGTGGCATATAGGAAGTAACACGGGTCGTGCAAAATGTTAAGATGCAAAAGTCAGAGTTTTCTAGGCTGCAGGTTTAAACTGAACGATTCATGTAAAAACTTATTTACGTGTGTGAAACTTCTTTCTGCAAATATATTGCAAAACAAAATCCATGAGCTTCGAAGAGTAAATTATTTTAATCGATAGGCCAATTCATAGGAGTACAAACAGTGAAGTACGTACTGTTACCTACGTTAAATAACAATTTTTTTTTTAATTATAGTAAAACTTTATTAGCCCCGCTTTTAAATTGTATGTGATAGCTTTTTTGTAGTATATACGAAACGTAATGTTAAAAATTCTACAGCTATTTTTTAAATTTAACTAGTTTTTTAAAAGCTGTGGATGCAAGGTAGGTATTTAGTAATTTAAATCATTCACATATTTAAATTATTCTAAGACAACACACGATTCAATCTGCTTCGAAAGAGTTTTCACCAGAAAAGGATCGATCTCAATTTTTTAAGGGTTTAACTAAAATCACACGTATTCCCAGGGGTTTTCCCAGGAGTTATTCCAGGAACCGTACACCCATGGGTTACCCCAGGGGTTGTGGTGTGTGTGAAACCCGACACCGTAAGATTGCGCGAACTAATATGGACGCCATACGCAAGTTGGTACGCTACGTGCTATTATTTCAACAAGCGCCAAGCCTATCTAATTATAATAAAAAAAACTAATTCTCCTTTAGGTGTATCCAAAATTCCAAACTAATATTATAAAGGTGAAAGTGTATCTGTCTATCTATCTGTCTATTTGTCAGTCTGCTACATCTAGTATGTTTATACTGTTGTTCTGTCGCCTAATGTGCACGCTCCATATAAAATTGAATGTACCTACGCGTATTTTTTGTTCTTTTCGTATTGTTTTCGCTCCAATATATTCATACTATAAAATTTACAAATGCGTGTGTTTCAATGCGATATATTTATCTGTTTGTCTTTCATGGCCCATCTGTTCAACCACTTTGACGATATTTGGTATGAAAACTATAATACAATTAGAAAAAAAAAACATATTACTTAGTATGGATATCATAAATCATCTGATTATGATATCCATACTAAGTAATATGTTTTTTTTAAATTGTATTCCTATATTTTTCATTTTATCCATACTATTATTATAAATGCGAAAGTGTGTCTGTCTGTCTGCTACGCTTCTACGTCCCGTCTGTTCAACCGATTTCGATGAAATTTAGTATAGGGTTAGTTTGTATGCCAGGGAAGGACACAGGCTACTTTTTATCTCGGAAATTTAAAGATTTCCCGCGGGAATAAAATACCTAATCCACGCGGACGAAGTCGCGAGCATCATCTGGTGCCAAATATTATAATTATAATGTTATTTCCCGGGGTACGATATAGGTTAGTTTTTATACCGAAAAATCAAAGAAATCATATTGGAATTTTCAAAAATTAAATCCACGCGGGCATCTTGTATCTATTAATGTGTCCTATATATGTCCGTGGAACGAAGAAATGTAGATCCTAAATAATATAGGTATATATCGCTAGATGTAGGTTAGTGGAAAGTGGGATGAAATTTTCTTTTGTTTTCACACACAGCTTTTCAGTTGGTCCTTGTCCAAGTCGCCGCGCGCCGGGAATTGTGACGAAATTCTGCACCTTTCTAGTTGTCAGCTGTAGAACTGCAAATAAATGCATTTTATTTTTATTTTTATTTTTTTATTTTATTTAATGGTTTGCCAACAGGTAATACACAATAACAATATAAAAATAACAAAATACATAAAAAACATTTTTGAGTGTACACCCAATTACTGGCAAGCCAGCATGCATTTAGCTGATCTTGCAAGTGCGGGGTTAACAGTTAACAAATAGCGTTAAACTTAAAAAACACAAACAACATTACAAAAATAAAGCACTCAGCTAGAAATATTATTAGTCTATGACGCTGCATCAATGAATTGATGCAGCATCCTTTCCAAGAATTATACAATTTCACGATTAATAGGTACAATAATACAGTAATCATGACCATAGTAAAAGAAAAGAACCTGTTTCATAACAATTAAAAAAGAATAAGGTAAAAAAAATGTCGTATTAAATCTATTTAAAGTCTGCGATAACCATCCCGGAGGATTGCTTGCAAAACATACAAGAAAAACTTAAAATCTAAAAGTTAGGTTTTAAGATAGATAAGTATAATATTATTGTTTCAAAAAGAATTTTACAAATCAGTTAGATGAAACTTACCGGCTAACATAAAATTAAAAGTAATCAATCAATCAGTTGATGTTTATTTAGAGCCACTGTACACTTTTTGACGTTCAATAACTTATGAAATATAGATGATGCCCGTTACTTCGTCCGCGTGGATTGAAGTTTTTTGGTTCCCGCGCGAACTCTTTAATTTTCCGGGATAAAAAATAGCCTATGTGTTATTCCAGACTATAATCTATCTCTGTGCCAAATTTCATCCAGATCCGTTCAGCCGTTCTGGCATGATTGGTCCATCCATACATCCATCCAAACTTTCGCATTTATAATGTTATAGTATAGATATAGATGATGGTGATAATCAATTACGGTATCGAGGGTGCCAAACGCGCCCTGGTCTGATAAGAGCCCACAAACTCAGTTGTTTTTTTTTACTATAACCGTCTTACAAACATTGCATATATAATACAACTATAAATTTATTAATAATTACGTTAATTAGCCGCTAACAATTAATTCCCTGCATGTTTTTTTATCATTTAAATAATCCTTTACATTATCATAGGAATTTTCAATTAGTTTACGTTTTACAAAAAAATGTAACATGTTGAAAGTGATAATTAATTTCCTAAAATGAACATTGAACATTACTCCGCGAATAGTTACCTACTGGCCCGGGGATCGAACCCAGATTTATCTAGGGGTCTATCGCGTCTTTATCCGCTCTACATATACTCATTTTCAACTATTTTTAATTCAATAACACTACACAAGTGCCTTTAAATCGTCGTCCGTCAAGTGAATCTACCACCGGTTCAGAATGACATAATATACCATAATAAGCCATATAGCTACTCATTGTTAATTTTGGACGTACCTTAATACATAAGCAATGTAAACAAAACGATTGAACTAGACCTATACATACATAAACATTTTAAACAGAATGATAGAGCTAGAGAGATGACTACTGAGATGACGACTTCACTAGGGGTAGTGAAGGGTTACGGCGAGGCTGACTTGGCCGGTGGAGGGTCAAGGGGCGGCGGCAGGTGGCAGGTGGCAGGTGGCAGCGGCGCGTGGGCGCGGATTGTTTACGCGGCCGCAGTCCGCGCGCCGAGCCGGCCGCCGCCGCTCGAGCGCACCCTATATTCAGTTCACGGCCGCTCTATTAGCGGACGTCTATTTCGGCGCATAATATTCCGAACGGTGCGGAGAGCGTTCAGTTTCGCGCGGGCAGGTGCGCGCGCCCGAGCGAGCGATGCGGAACCGCGCGCGCCCCTAGAGCCATGGAGCGCCGCCGCGCGCGCTTTGACCTCTCAGACTCCATGACCAAAACCGTGCGGCGCCGCGACAAGCCGCGCGAGCGATGGCTGCTCACGCGCAAAACATGGCGCTACATGGCCGACGCGGGCCGCCGGCTAGTGCCCGACGGCGCCGGCAACCGTGCTGAAGACGTGCCCAGGATAGAAGCCTACTTCCAGGAGGTGTGCGCTCGGGAACCACGCTTTTTGCTTCTGCGGAAGAGTTCCTACCCTGGTGTACTACCGAAGCCGCGCCGCAAGAGACGCGCGCGAGGTGGTTCCGTACGCGCGCGTTCCCCTTCGGACGATGCGCCGCCACCACCCGTGCGCCCTAGCGACCTCTATATTCCACACACTTCAGGAGGTCGCTTCGATATCGCCAAGCTTCGCCGAGACTTCTTCGCGGCGCCACCGCCTCCACCCTCGCCTTCCGCATTCCCTCCAGTCGGGGCTGCATTCAGCGCGTTCAAAAACGGCTGCCCCCGACCGGCTCCTACAGAAGACGAGGATACGAATCTCGTCGATCTACTGCGCAAGTACCTGAAACTAGAGGACAACAAAGGACCTCCTCCCCGCCTCACTGAATCAGAGGAATTATTACACGCGTTACGGAATTATCTTAAGAGGCAGTCGGAGCGCGGCCCGACAGATTCCGATGCGGATCCGGCGCAGAGAGTCTTGCGGGAAAACCTCGGTAGATACTACCAGCGCTCGTCGCCTAGAGACAATACAGTGCAGGATTTGTTAAGCGATAGGAGTTTGTTGCAAAAACTTTACAATGATCTTCGTAAAACGAAGCCGTACCGCGGCGGTAGAGGCGCCGGTGGCGGTGGTGCGAGTGGATTCGGACCTACCGTCGGGTTCAGCGGGACTAGTTCGCGGAGCCTGTTCCGAGGACGTTGTGTGGGTGCGTGGAAGTTTAACGATGAGGACTGTGCGCAATCGCCACCGCTGTCTCCACCGCCTCTTATTGAGGTGCTATGCGAGTCGCTGGAGGAAAGGCTGGTGGACGCGGGCACACAAACCAATCCCATTCCTGAGGAGGTATTGCAGGAGCTGGAGCGCGCGTACCGAGAAAAGCTTGAAGCTGCAACGGTTCCAACCAGCCCCACAAGTCCACCGCCAGAGAGGCGACCGCGACGCCGCTCAAGCGTTGACCACGACGACGTATCTCAGTCAGTCAGCGACACAATCAAGCGGTATTTGAGGATGGCTCGCAAAAAAAGCGTGGACTCTGAAAAGACTGATCGCTTCAAGCGAATAAACTATGATAAAAACCTGCGGAATATAAAGCCGCGTCCGCCAGGCGATGTGGACGACGACGGGTTTAGCAAGGGTTGTCAGACGGATGAAAAGTGGATCTTGACGTATAGGGAGTTGGTATTCGCGTCCGTGGCGTCGACGCCGACGTCGCCGCCGTCCCCGTCTCAGTCGCACTCGTTTCTGTCGTCGCTGCTGGGGCGGCATGCCCAGCCTGCCCACGCTGCCCACCCTGCCCACGCGGCTGTGACCGTGCCTGTGCCCACAGGTGGCATGCAGAAGTCGCGGTCATCGAGCAGCGTGGTCCAGAGCGTGAGCAAGCGGCTGTGGCGCACGCGCAGCCGCTCGTCCAGCCGCGCCGCCGCCGCATGGACTCCTCAGGTCAGTCGCAATGCACTCTGTTCTAATATAATATTAGTTGAGATCATGTAGTTCAGAGTCCCGATTGTCAAAAAAAGAGGAAAGAACCGTAATCCTCCGTAAGCTGTACTAATATTTTACAACTATTCAAATAAATTACTTTTTAGTGACTATTGAGTTGTAACATCCACGTCCCCTGCTATTTCAATTTAAACTATCGATTGAAGTAAAAAAGCGTCGAATTTGGATGACATCACAGTTCAGTATTTCATAGGTACTTCATCCCATATTGAGCGAGCGTCTTGACATTATGAAAAATAAAATGGCTGAATTGACTTGTCGTCAAATACCCATGTTGTGCATAACATAAACTACATGATCTCGGCAGTACCCTATAAGTACTTAATCCTTTTGTAATTTTGTGATAAAAGACACAAGTTATAGTCCCACAAACTTATCTGACCCGGTGAAAGCGTCAATAGTAAATATTAAAAATAAAATAAAAATAAAACAGGCGTAAAAATTAGTTCAAATTTTGGCCACCGGGATAAGTTGGTGGGACTGTACGCAGTGCGACCGACATAAGTGTAGAAGGAATACAGGCCCACTGTCTGCTCAAGAGTGTCAAAATCGTTTAAAAGGTCACGCAATGTTGTCATATTATGCCTTCAAACATTGATTAGGGTGATGTGGTAGGGTGGGTGGTTAGGGATAATGCAGTCTAAGAACGGGCGGCAGTCTTCTACTTTCTACACGGCAGCATCGTACCGGAATCGTTTTTATCCCGGAAAATTAAAGAAATCCAAATCCATAATCAACGCGAACGAAGTTGCGGGCATACTTCATACTAATATTATAAATGCAAGAGTGTGTTTGTTAGTCTGTTGATTTGTAGGTTTGCCCTTCGCTCACGCTGCAACAGAACAACGGATCGACGACCTGGAGAGTGGAGTGGAGTGTAGTGGAGTGCTATAGGCTACTTTTTATTCCGGAAAATTAAAGAGTTACCGCGTGAATTAAATAACATATTCCACGCGAGAATCGTCGAGTTACAAGTTTTATTACAAATATACTCGTATATAGTATAATACGAGCTGATGTCCGCGTGGATTGAGGTTTTTGGTTCCCGAGGTATCATTTATTCAATATAGGTATAGTGTACCTATATTGAATATAGGATATCGAATTGAATTATCGGTATAAAAAGTAGCCTATGTGCTATTCCAGACTATATTCTATCTCTGTGCCAAATTGTATCGAGATCCTTTCAGCCGTTCTGGCGTGATTGAGTAACAAACATACTTCCATCCATCTGTCCATCTAAACTTTCGCATTTATATTATCAGTATTAGTAAAGATTAATGCCCGTAGAACTAATATTATGAGCGAGGATGACTTCTACGCTCATTTTCAGCGTACGCAAAAACTGTGAGCTATCGCGTCTGCCGGTCGCGTCTTTCAGCGCTGGATGCAGACGCGATGTGTCACCAACAGTGTTTTGTTTTCTGAGTTTGCATGACAGTTTAATATAGGGTTCAGTAATATACTATCATTTCTTAGACTACGTTCGCAATGCGAAAAACATTCGCGCGAATTTTTTTAAGCAATTCTGTTTAAAACTAGAAATCATAAGGAGGCAAACGCACTTGCGAATAAAATTCGCGTGAAAACAATCTCTGGTTTGATACAAATTTCACGCCTTGCGGTAAGAATTATATTCGAACAAATATTTAGTGCTATAGGGAGTTGTATGACGCTCGCTGCATTCGCAGTGTGGAGTGGGAAAAATCCGTTAATTTAAATTAAAGGTTGCCTCCTGGAGATCAATTTTAGTGATAAGACCGCCTTTGCGCACTTGTTATTTCTATTTGCTTATTAACTTTTTTTTTAATGTTTTGTATGACAATAAAGCATCTATCTATCTATCCGTGCGCGAAATATAAGTAGGCTACGTCCTAAAACGGTAATATTATGAACAAGAAATTTCAAACAATTATTTGTATAGCTAATAAGCACTGGCTAGATATATGTTTTTTTAGTAACGTTTTAAATTTTTTTTTTTCCCACCTACGGATCCCTACGTTATGCATGTTATGACAACACTTGACCAGTTATTTTTATTCGCCGACGGGTTTGACCTAGTTATGACGAAGTTTATTAAAAATCGCATTAATTGGGTGACGCTATAATGACACTTTTAACTTTTTAACGGCTTTTCATGACTACAGACGCCGACAGACTCGACAGGCCTATAGTATTTAAAACTACAGGCCACATGTTAATTTTGTAAAGATGTTCTAATGATTTTTGCACGCTGTCTTTAGGCAAGCGCACTCACTAGGCTGCATCACCAGTAGCGAGCAGATCTGACTGCCAGCAGATCTGACTGCCAAGCGCTAGCCTTTGAAAAAAAGAAGTAGATTGTATACGCGACAGTTTCCACTTAAGCAACAGGTGTTATAACGCACAATTAAAAAAATATATTTAAATATTTTCATATTAAATAAGAATATTTATTATTTATACCACACAAGATGATGCCCGCGACTTCGTCTGCGTGGATTAAGGTTTTTGATTCCCGCTTGAACTCTTGAATTTTCCGGGTTGAAAAGAGGCCTCTGTCCTTAACCGAAATACAATCTATCCCTGTACCAAATTTCATCAAAATCGGTTGAACAGATAATTTTTTGATTCCCGCGAGAACTATTAAATTTTCCGGGATAAAACGCCTATGTCCTTCCCCGGGATGCAACCTATCTCTATACCAAATTTCGTCAAAATCAGTTGAAAAGATGGATCGTCAAAGTGTAACAGACAGACAGACAAACAGATAGACAGACACGTTTGCATTTATGGATTTTATTATGGATACATACTCGATATGAAATATGTATGAATATTCAGATTTCAGTCCGTTTGATTGAGTTGATGCCATAAAAATTTTATTGTTTGCTATATAGTGGTGTAAATATAAAATAGGTTCTCGAAAGGTAGACAGACCTGTACCTAATAACTATCTGGGTTCGTGTCCTTATAAAATTTAAGTTTCTTTGATTTCCCCAGGATTCCATCATCAGACCTAATGACCATGAAGGACATGACCTAGAAAGTATACCCTATCAAAAAAAAAAGAATTTTCCAAATCGGTCCAGGCGTCTTCGAGTAATCGGGGAACATACATACGAATTGAGAATCTCCTCCTTTTTTGAAGTCGGTTAAAAATATGCAATGCCTGGTTAAAAACCTACTGTTTACTAAGCTATTACACTGATCGCGAGCAATGTACTCATATCCGTTGATGAGTTCCATTATCTGTCTTCGAAGATCTTCATCAGATCTTCACCAAATTTATATGGGACCACCTTTGAATCGGTCCAGGCGTCTTCGAGTAATCGGGGAACAAACATAAAAAATAAAAAAAAAGATTCCGACGAATTGAGAACCTCCTCCTTTTTTTTGAAGTCGGTTAAAAAGGTAAACTACGAAACGCTACAAAAGGCCTACGGCTGTGTCGAGTCTACGCTTGCTACGACATCGATATTAGTAACGCAGTTTATAACTTTTCACAGCCACTGATCAGTACTTTTTGTGGTGAAAGTCTTTTTATTCCGGAAAATTAAAGAGTTCTCGGAAAAAACTTAATAAACGCAGGCGACGTCGCGGTAAATCGTCCTCAAAAACTTTTTTTTTAAATATAAAATTTGATATTGAGTGTAACCACGCCACAGATTAAATGATAGGCTGTACCGCGCTAGCCGAGTGCTGACTGATAGACAAACACTTTTGAAAACGAACTCGTCATGCATGTTTCCCCAACAATGTTATCTTTGACGGTTAAAACAGGTGATACTCGTATTTAATAAATTCAAATGATTTTTATTAAAATAAACTTTTACAAGTGCTTTTGATTCTACCACTGATTCTGAATGCCGTCTTACCGTGAAGAGCTAGCAAGAAACTCAGTGATCATTACTTTTCAAAAAATAGGTAATTCCAAAAAGTGAGTGCCCAGGGCTCTAACCCAGGACCCCTGAAATAGGTCAAGGTTTTAACCACTAGGTAATCACGTCCATGTTTATAGGCTGACAAACTTATCGGACCCGGTGACAATGTCGCTATATTGGTCCAACCATTTATTTTACTTTTGGCAGGTCGATTCAATGTTTTTTGTCGATTGCCTGTCAGTAATAATGAAACTTTATAGGTGTGCTTATGTCAAAAGTAAAATTAATGGTTGGACAATATAGTATCTATGAAAAATAAAATAAGGCATAAAAATAAGTTCCAATTTTGGCCACCGGCTCAGACAAGTTTGTGGTATTATACGTACCTGCGACTAACCTACGAAGTTGTTGGGATTACAGAATTTATATCTTATTCTTTACGTATTAAAATATACTAATAACAAGTGTGTCATAGTTTGGAAACCTCTATTTCCATCTGTATCCGTATTTATCGTAGCAACCAACCCGCCCCAAAACTTTATACAAATAGGCGAGAAGTTTTTTAGCACGCATCTAAATTGTAACACTATTCGTATTCAGAGTTAGGAATTTATTTTTACAATAATCCATCCATATCCATATTAATATTATAAATGCAAAAGTGTGTCTGTCCGTCTGCTACGCTTTTCAACCGATTTTGATTAAATTTGCTACTACTTTTTATCCCGGAAAAAGAGTTCCTATACGGGAATAAAAGAATAATAAGAAGAAAATATCGGTGCCATAGAATTATACCTATATATTTATTTTTTGTCTTAATATGTTATGGATTCTACTCAATTTAACAAAACAATATTGAAATGGTTTGCCTTGAATGTCAGGTAAAGGTTTTTGCTTGTTATAAATGACTGGATTCTAGATGATACTAGACTTCGTCCGCGTGGATGCAGGATTTGATACCGGGGGGAGCTCTATGATTTACCGGGACAAACAGTAGCTTATGTCTGCCTTCGGGTTGCACGCTACTCGTATCTGTGTCCAAGAATTCGGCCTTATTGCTTATCTCCACCAGGCAACCATTGGTGAGAAGATTGACAAGGGGTGTAGGATAGTTCAAAATTTCATAAAAACCATGGTTTTAAGCCGGATCGGATAAGCAATGCTAGTCGAAACTATACAGTACACATTTTCGTGAGAGTGAAAACACAGTTCTGACCGGATAGGGCGTCCGGTCCTGACTATGTCCGGAAGTGTCCGCTTGACACGTCCGTTTCAGAGGGGAAGACGTTTTATCCGGTTGCATAAGTACCCCGGCTACATCGAAAAGCGATTTTTTAAAATTTTAATGCAAATTCTAGCGTTTGGCTGTAGTAAAACTTGCTAGCAATACCTAATAGGCGATGAAGCCTAAGGTAGAAAAGAGCACGCTTGCCTAAAGATTGATTGGAAGATACACTATTCAAAGCGCAAAGGGAAACGGAAGCCGGAAAGGTATTCCATATTAAACAAACTCGAGTTTTACTCATTATATTTCAAAGATCAAAATACATTTCTTGCAACTTGTAACAGTTCAATAATACCAAATTACAATTTAGAACGATTAATACCTCGGTTAAATGTCACTTTAAAAAATACAAAATGTTGCAAATTAAACTACAGACAGCTTAGAGCTATAGAATATTGTGTGCCTAGGGGTGAAACAAGACGATTTCAGACGAGGGTGAACTCTGACAGGATTGAAAGGAGGGCTGCTACGTCATTCAGCGGGAAGAAAACCATCACTTACTGCCCTATTAGTCTGAAATTGACTAGTTTCAGGTGGCTCTACAGACATTGAAACTCGCATTTTCAATGCAGGTTATATGAAAAAACAATTGCATCTTAGCGGCTTGAATTAGAAACGAGGAAGCAAGTCGCAGACAAGTCTTTTCCGTAGTGTTTTCGACCTATTAAGTGTTTTGTTGCAACACATAGTTGCGTTTAATTTACAGTTATGATGTGAGAAATGTTCCGACATAGTTAGAACTTCTGTGTAAATCTGTCACCAACAAAATCAACCATTTCCCCCGCTAATATAACCGGCCTATAACAGCTTCAACGTCCTAATCTCTAGCGATATTTCAATGGTTTTATGATGTTTGGACACGGGGGACATTATCACACACCTTTGATCTGTTAAACTGAGATTTGGTGAATTCATTTGTATGTTATTTATCGTTCTGTCTCTATTTTGTAGACTCAAGTGCTATAAAACTAGAATGCGATTCCGTTGTATCGCGTTAGAGTAGAATTATTAAACTGTCGTATTTTGGTGGCGGAAGAGGTGTTGATAGTCTAGTTAGGTTGAGACTTTGACCACATCTTTACGTGCTTTGGCCTTCTTAACTATAAGGGGTAGGGAAAAACTAGTTTTAGAATTAATCTTAATTCATTAAAAACATTTCTTAAAAACCAGCTTTTATTGTGCGCTATATTGAATTAAGTGTGACGTGAGAGTTTAATCTATCGCATATTCTTCTCAGCAAACACTTTTAATTCATACCCATATCATAGGGATGCATTTAATAAAATAACTAGTCTGCCATCTCTGGGTGTCCGCCATATTAAATTTAGAATGTCGTCACTTAGCTAACCATGCACTGACATCCAAACGTGTATGCTTAATTTCAGCTCAATCTGTTGGGGATATCTGTTTTAAAATTTAATTGCAAGATTTAACTTTAACATACACACAAACATTGGATGTTAACAAAAGCTTGTAAAAAGCAGTACTTAGTAGTTTTTTCGGAGATATGTGCGTTTTAAGCATGTAAAAATCAATTGCTTTAACAGTGATAGAAATTATCGTGAGTATGCGTGAAGTTTATCCATAATGAAGTCATTGGCTGAATGGCATTGAGGTCGAAATTCAAACTTCATAGTCGAGTTGTAGATACGCAAAGAGATCTGGGAATCTAGGTACCTAAATTATTATCCCAAGAATACCATTACCATTATGCGATTCGCGAAAGCAATATTAGATACTAGATGATGCCTGCGACTTCGTTTGTTTTTAATTCCTGCGGGAATTCCTTAATTTTCCGCAAAACAACCTACAACCCTAGAATACTGCAACTTACCTCTGTACCAATTTTCATCGAAATCAGTTGAACAGATGGACCGGGAAAGCGTAGCAGACAGACAGACAGATAAACAGGCAGATATTCGCATTTATAATATTAGTATGGATTAGCAACTTTGTTTTTTATTCTAGTACCTACATATTAGGCCGACTGCGACCGCACTTAGTGGTAAGGGGTGATGAGAGTTGAAGGCCCACATTACAAATCCTTCTCACCTTCCCACGTCCTTCCGCATACGACTCGACTTTTAAGCTCTTAGGTTTTTGTAACGATTTTATTATTATCAGATATTAGCATTGATGTAGAATTTTAGTATGGATTTTAGTGATAATAATCCGAACCGACGGTTTAACGTGCTCTCCGAAGCACGGAGGAAACGAAAAGGCCAAATTTGAACCTTCAAATTCGGTCACCCATCCAGTTCAACCGCGGCTGATATGTGTGTCGAATCAACGTACATACGAGTACGTGCGAAAATATGCTACTGCGACGTGTTATGCGGTCAACTTCAGACGCGACTATTTAATTGGCGCCGGCTATACCCGTTATCAATTTCTGCACGTGTCTCCATATTACAATGTGGTCTCTACATCGAATCGCTTTACTAAACACTAAAACCGTCCGTGTAGGCGTTATTACAGACAAAACACATTAATCACTGAGTCACTGCTAGTTTTCCGTGCAAAGCTGACAACCTATTGTAAGATTTCAATTATTATCTAACAATAATATCTAACAGATTAATGGCACTCTTATGGGCTGTGACAGGTATTCATAATGAATTTTCCAATAGTTTTTTCGTAGAAATGTTTTATTTTATTTATTGCCGGTAGAAAAATGCACAAAATTACACCACAATCCAAAGCACAAGAACAAGAACGAAGTCGCGGGCATCAGATAATAGATAATAAATATATGTCTTGAGTATATAACTCGCGAGGCGCGTAATGTCGCTGAGCTGTCGCTGATGAGGCGCTCTAGCCCCACTACAGATGCACAGCGCGGCGCGGCACTGCGACAAAATTGTACAAATAATACTTGCCGCTTCGTGCCGCGCCGCTCCTCTAGTGGGGCTAGACCTTATAGACGGAATGTACGGTGTCGTTCGATGGTGTGATGACGTAACGCATTGTGCAGGGCAGTTGTTGCTGGGCAGACGGCAGCGGGCGCTCGGTGCGGCTGTGCGACACGAGCCTGCTGTCGCTGAGCGAGGTGGAGCGGCGCGCGCTGCAGCAGGCGGCGTTGGCGCGGCTGCAGCAGCTCAACTTGGGCACTGCTATCAAGATACCTGAGGGTGAGTTGACCACATTTTTTTTTTATTGCGTGATTGCTTGCGCTTGATGACAATCATGCTTAGTGCAAAGCAATAATGAGGTCTAGGTTGGAACGCGCTTGCTTAGAAGATGCCTATTCACTCTTGCCTTGAAGGTACTTAAGCTATAAGTGGCAGGAAACACGTGCGCTGGGAGGGTGTTCCACACCCTAACGGTTCGTATCAGAAACGTCGAGCAAAAACGCTTCGTGCGAGCAAATTGGACGTCAACCACATAAGGGTGTAACACTCACGGTTTCTCGCTGTTCTGTGGTAGAACGGAGAAGAAGGAACAAGGTTATGAAGTTCCAGAGCACACTCCTCATGGTATATCCGATAAAAAACCGATAAGCAGGCGACATTTTTATATTACCTAACCCTTAGTCCTATTAAGGCTACTTAATATTTAATCTGTAATTAAAAACACTTTATTACACACAAACAAATAACAGAACAGAGGTAACACGATTGGTGTCAAAATTTACAACTTGTTCCGGTGTAAAGGCGGCCTTATCACAACCACGCAACCTATTAAATTTTTAATATATTTATAAACAAAAGTACCAAAAAAATACGAAAAAAGAAAAACTTTTTAGGGGAGGCTTAAATAAATAAATTAATAAATATTATAGGTACGCACCGTCGGAAGTGCCGTTTTTAGGGTTCCGTTTCTATTAAAAAAGGACCCCCGAGAGCCGAAGTGGGGGGCCATTATATCTTATATTAATATTGTTACTATGGGCCCCGGGTACAGCTTTCGGCGTTTGATGAAATATTAAAAAAGAAAAAATAATATTTTTCTATCAAATTATGGAACTCTCAGTGAGCGAGTCTGACCCGTTTGTACATCATCAATCATCATCATCATCGGGTGCCATCTGCAAATTGAAGTTCGGCCGTCAGCAGGTAAAATGCCTTCCGATCTTGAGCAATCATCTTTAATTGTGCGTATTTATGACGAGTCTACTCCTTTACGTCGTCTACCCACTTCCTCCTCTGTCATCCAGGAGCTCTGTTCCCGGGAACCTTGCCCTCTAGGATCAACCTTGAGAACTCTTACTGGAATCCTCCTTGAAGGTGCCCAAAA
This sequence comes from Erebia aethiops, assembly GCA_923060345.2. Lineage (NCBI taxonomy): Eukaryota > Metazoa > Arthropoda > Insecta > Lepidoptera > Nymphalidae > Erebia > Erebia aethiops. Next base: position 12,943,039 of record OV281081.1, on the reverse strand, counting down.
AGTCACCATTCAATCAAATCAAATCAAATTGTTTAATTTTCTATCATTTTGTTACACTATACTGTATACAGCATGATCTTGAACAATGACTTAAAATTGAAAATATAATGTGCTTAATTTAAATTTGCTATACATGTTGCAAAATCAAGAACTGGCTATCCTAGCTAGATTTTTTAGATCTGTGTTATGTGTACCTTTCTCTGTAAGACGGTCGTCATAATATATAGAGCTCCGTTACAATGCGCTCGTTTAAGTACCTCAGAAGAAGAGACGAACTAAAACTAAACTCAACTAACTCACTTGTTACTGAACCCTAAAAACAACTCAATTTTCGCGCTTGGACAGTGAATTTGATTAGACTGCGCTCGCATTTTATGATTTTTCTGCTACCATCGTGCATAAGTGCAATAAATCTCGGTTTGATGTTTCTTATATACGCAAGGCTACCGATTGATCCCACGCGTTAGCGCACCTAACTACTAAAGTCTATAAAAATTATGTATTCTAGCTGATATAAATTGCTTAGCAAGATCATCCACATAAAATTCTCTTGCAGAATATATTAGGTGTTTTTGTATGGAAAAAACCAAGGAAAGAAACATAGTTGATTAATTAAAAATACTATGTTAACTGGTCTGGGGCCATACTGCCAACAATTAAAGCCATATTGTTCACTAGAAGCTGCCCGTGACTTTGTCCGCGTGGATTATTAAGATTTGATTCCTGCGGGAACTCTTTCATTTTCCGGGATAAAAAGTAGACTATGTCCTTCCCCGCGATACAACCTTAACGGTAAATTTTATTAACATCGGTTGAACGGATGAGCCGTGAAAGCGTAGCAGACAAACAGACAGATAGACAGACAGACACACTTTCGCATTTATAATATTAGTATGGATATGGATATGGAATAATAGTATGGATTATTGTTGACTTTCGTATTTTTACAATAATTATATACCTCATTTTAGGAACGTCAAGGTACGTGACATCAAATTGTCATTTTGAATAATGTATACTGGCCTATTTGACAGTGATTTAAGTTAAGTAACAACCGATACTAACTAACATACCATGATAAGGTAACTTACTTTTGTATGTTACCATCGAAGTTTGGGTCAATGAACTAAACGACCTTAATGTTATTTAACTCTATAATCTTCTAGTCTCGAAAGCAGCGTCGGTCGTGTTACATACCTAATCCATATTTTATCCATACTAATATTATAAATGCGAAAGTGTGTCTGTCTGTCGGTCTGTTACGCTTCAACGGCTTATCATTTCAACCCATATTGATGAAAATGGGTAAAGAGATAACTTGCATCCCTGAAACGGACAAAGGAAAGAGTGAATACGGGAAAGTTAAAGAGTGTCCGCGGTAATAAAAATAACCTCGTCCACGCGGACGAAGTCGCAGGCATCATCTAGTATACCATATATTATATATCACAGAATAGGTAATAGTAAAGCTGTTTAGTTAGGAACTGTTGATATAAATCCATCCACAGTTCCACCTCTTGGTTCCACGACAGTCAAAATGTCATCAGATATACCTACCTACTTTTATTTGATACCATTAGGAAAGATTTAGATGATTTTAATATTATTACGAATCATCACGATAAAATGACGGTCTGTTTGTCATTCTCAAATAGATCCACACTCTCTGACGACTTTCCTAATTTATTATGTAGAATTGGGTTTTTATTTTGTTTATCGATGAAAAATTCAATTTGAATGAATCTTTCACATAGCTTTAAATCTTTTGGTTAGTTAACAAACTGGTACCCACGTGACTCAAAACGCAGACGAGGCCGACCTTTGAGAAGATGGTGTTAGTCAGAGTGGCAGGAAATACATGGTCGAGACTTCGAGAGTGGCTAAGGACAGAAAGCAATTGAGGAAGCTTTTACCGCACTATGGCGGTCCTTACAATGATATTTAAAACAGTTTACTAACCTACTAAATCTTTAATAAGTGAACTTTAATTTAATTATTGTATGGTAAGAAAATATTGGATGGAAATAAATAAAGTTATTATTATTGTTGTCATTATTTTAAGATGACGCGACCTAGGGCTCTAACCCTAGGTTTAGAGGTTAGGATAATATTTTATATCTCACTAGCAATGTACACAATGTATGAAAAACTATCGCGCTAACTGTATGGTTTGTATGGAATGGAACAAGCGTCGTCTGTCATCTGTCATCAAGAGCTGGCATTGCCACACAAATCGAAGTTAACTTTAAGTTAACTTTAACACGATCGAATACGTCAAGACCTTCCACTAGGCCCCTGCGACATGGCTTTGGCGGTAGGGTGTTAACTATCCACGTCAATCTTCATAGAGATTAGCCATCTGCGCTGGAGATATTATAGTGCACATGGGTATACACCCTTTCTCTGTATCTTTACTCTCAAAGCCCGATGGGATGGAAAATCCGACACGACCGGAGATAGATCAGGCGCATGATCGCCAGTTTAACGTGCTCTCCGAGGCGCGGGGGTGGGAAACCGCCAACTTCCTAACTCTGGACTGAGAATTTCTTGTCAGGAAAACCCAATACTTAATTATATCTCGACCCGGGATTCGAACCCGGAACCTCGTTTTCCGCAGTCGAACATGCTAACCACTAGACCAACGGGCAGAATCAACTTTAAGCTTATCATCAACAGTCAACAACCTAAATCAATTTCAGCCAGTAGCTACAGAGTGTTCTAAAAATAGCCACGCCGAAAACTATTTATTTGTTTCGTCGAATAGAATAGGAGAAAAAAATGTACACAGGTGACCTACTCGGGTGTTTCTATTAATACATTGACACATGCAAGACATGTGCTATTTGAAACAAATGACCGCCTTTAAATAAATACGTAGTCGTCCGTTACGCAACCGTGACGCGGCGTGACGTCATCCGACACCGCCCGCCCGTCGCGATATGGGAGTATACAGGGGAGTCATGACATAGGTATTTAAGTAAAATAATACTTTCTTTTATTTTTTTAAATTAAAGGTCCGTTGGCTTAGTCGCTCGACTTCCTAAAGCTGAGTGGTTGAAATGCCTGACCTTCTATTCGGTTGATTGCGGGTTCAATCCCCGGGCTCTAACTTTTAAGCAAGTGATATTTAATTTATTTTTATTTATTCTTGACATTTATTTGATTTTAATTATATCGAAATTCTCTAATACCCATATATTATTATGATGTTGGGTCTTCCTTTTAGTACCTTAGGACTCCAACGTCTAGCAGTTCTTGGATCAACGTCCCCTAAACTTTGCCCCTTAAGCTTCGCTTCTTCGTGTCCATTTTTTTAATAGTAGAGACAAAACAAGATGTATCATAAGAAATATGATATTAAATAAACAATTTAAGTATTGAGTAATGTTTTAACTTTCATTCATTAATTATTATTTATTACTAGCTGATGCCCGCGGTATCGTCTTAATTTCTTAATAATTTTCTGGGACAAAAAGTAACCCACGTCACTCTCACTGTGTCCTTACTCCTCAACTACACTCATGCAAAAAATCACGTCTATCCGTTGCTCTGTTACGGCGTGATTGAAGGACAACCCAACAAACAAACACACTATCGCATTTATAATTTACCTAGCTGATGCCCTCGACTTCAACCGCGTGGATTGAGGTTTTCTGTTTCTTGAAGTATAATATCAAAACATCCTGTATAGATTTTCATAGTTGGCAACTGTTACTCGAAATTGTCTCCTGAACCGGATCACATGATCTCAGTTCAGATGTGTGTCTCCAAAGGTTATTTTCCGATGTGGGTGGACAGCAATATTAGCTGCTGCTTACCATATGTCATCGATCTCATCATGAGCATCATCCCGATCCTTCTCCGGCGCGATACAAGGATAATTATGTGGCACGCGCCTAAAAGAAGCTAATTACATTATTGAAGTGAAAACTGTAATGGTATAAGGTCTAAATCAAACCATGATTAGATGACAACTGCTTATTTATTGGATATGCACTTAGACCTACCCACATATAAGTATTATAAATATATTAAGACTACCTATTACAAAAACTTCTTTAGGTGCGTTGAGTACTTTTTGGTGGGGGGTAAAAATGTGAAAACGCGTGACCGACACCTCGCGCCGTAACCGACACCTTCTTACCAGCCGCAGCTTCCTACCAGGCCAGACCAGGGAATATAACCCGGAACCTCCACACGTTAAGACAACAGCACTCAACACTGCGCCAGAGAGGTCGTTCAAAAATCGTCACTTAAATTCACCTGTTCCGGTGTCTGACTGTAAAAAACAAATCTTGCAAATTAAATATGACCCAATTCCCATTGAGCTGAAATTTGCATAAACGTTTAGTTTGGATGACAATGCGTGGTTAGCTCAGTGACGTCATTCTAAATCCAATATGGCGGACCCCCGAAGATGGCGGTTCAGCTATTTAAATAAATAAATAAACTTTATTCAGAAACCTTAACCAAGGATTTTTGATCTTACCTGAAACACTGTACAGTGTTTGAGGGGGGCGATTATCACTGCAACGCTTTACTTTACTTTAGTTCTTAACTTTTGCAGGATTATCGTTAATATATGTTTTTTAAGTCCTTGGTTAATGTTTCTGAATAAAGTTTATTTATTTATTTAACTCGGACTGACTCCTTAGTCAAACTGAAGTCTTTTTACTTAAAATTTTATTTAATCGTATGGCGTTTGGTACATAATAAGCGTTTTTATAAAAAGAACGCTTATTTCGCCTGCAAGTTCGTCGCTCGTTTAGCACCACCCAGGGGACACGTGCAGGGAGGTAGAAGGTAGCTCCTGCGGACGTGAGCGACGGGGCATCCCCCGTCTTAAAAAATCAAATACAACGAAAAAAATTTACGTTGATTGTATTTTATAGAATTCCGTATAGTAACACCTATCTATCACAAAAGTATATTATTGTAATATCAGTTCGAACACTGATCTTAAACACTTCCATCTAATAATTCCACGAAAAAAACACCGTTCACGTGAGATCAAACATATAAAACTAAATCTGTTATATTTCGAGTTACCGCTAAGTCTGCGGGGATTGAAAAATTACCTCTATTTGTGTTTACACAGTGGCAGACTACAGACAAACATATCAATGCAGGAATGCTAGCACGTCTGTAGTCTTTCCAATCGTCGAATGTAATCATAACATGTGATTATACGTGATTATATTATATGTAACTACGTACTGGCTTCGCTCACATTAGGTTCGATCTTTATACAAATTTCAAAGCCCTATTTAGTATTTAGTGTTTAGCCCTTAGGGTTTTTTACCTCATCTTCAGCATTTTCCTTTCAATTCTATTGTATTTGAACTATAATTCTTTTTAAATTCTCTTTTTAAGGTCCATAAATAGGTATACTAAGAAAAATGTTTATGAGTTAAAATGATCCACTCTTTGGTTTTAGTGGTACTGCTGGATGTTTTGTGATTTCTTTGAGCAACCAATAATACGGTCATTTGGTAGTTTTACGGAAAATTCAGAAAGAGCACGTTGAAATCTATAAAATACACCAATTTTCAAAACTCCCGAGATTTTTTTTTTTTTTTGATTTTATAAATTCTTTATTAGAATAAATATGTATAATACATTCAACATTGCATACATAATACAGCGTGAAGAAACATAGATACACTCACTTAAAGGCTAAACAGGCACCTATTAAAGTTTTTGTACATAAAATAATATAAAGATAACTGATTACAACTTAGATTTGGTACTTACTTATTACACGATTAAAGGTCTATGCGGAATATTTGTAGATATCTCCGCTTTTTACAACTACTTTTTAAGATTAATTTGAGAAAGGTAACTACGTATGGGGCACGCATAAGAAGTTGTAACATGAGACAACTACTTAGTCGCGCGGAGCACCTTACCCGTCCACCGCGACGCACGCGTCGACGGCATGCATACGAGAATCGGTCGGCCTACCTGCATCGACCCGCGGAAACAAAACGTAGTGATGGGGCAGTTTATACGTTCCGTATCTATCGATATATGGTAAGTCTGAGATTTCAGTGTTGCAGATGTTGCCTATTAGTGGGTTATTATGTGTTTTATTCACTGAATAAAATTTGTGTGTTAATTTTAATATATAATCAGCTAAAAGAGGAAACTTTATCTTATAATGAAGATGTCTTAAATTACACTTGAATGGGGTGTTAAAAGCTATTTTTAGTGCTTTGTTCTGGACAATTTGCAAAAGTTTATAATTTGTAGGACAAGTGCTACTCCAGATGGGACATGCATATGTTATAGTTGGTCTAATGAGAACACTGTAAAATCTTAGTTTTACTGAAGGACTAGGTTTGCTCTTCCGATTTAAAATGGGACTAAGTGCACCAAGTGCTTGTGCGCCCTTTACGCGTAAATCGGCTATGTGCTTAGACCAGTTAAGCTTAACGTCCATATTTAATCCTAGGTACCGGACAGAGCGACTCCATTTGATACTATGCCCGGCAATTTCAAGGGTTCTTAGAGGAGGTTTACGATGACGCGTAAACAAAATGGCTTCAGTCTTATCCTCATTTAGTTTGAGTTTCCATTTAGTGAAATAAGTGTGTAGTAAATCAATGGACAGTTGCAAGCGACAAATGATCAAGTCAATATCCTGAGAAGATGTGTAGGATGCAGTATCATCTGCGAAACAAGCTAGACTAGTTCTTGGTTGAACTGGTATATCGTTTAAGTACAACAGAAACAAATAAGGACCCAAAATAGATCCCTGGGGGACACCAGCTGGCATAGTCTGGCTCGTGGACTTAGTCTCACCAATGTGGACCTTAAATTTACGATTATCAAGATAAGATTTGATAAGTTTGATTAGGGGTAAGGGAATATCAAGAATTACTAGTTTATGAAGCAAACCCTCATGCCAGACGCTGTCGAATGCTTTTTCGACATCAAGCAAAATCATACCGGTAGACTGGTGAAGATTGAGATTATGAGTGATATGTTCACAGACTCTAGCTAGTTGATGGGCTGTTGAATGTGATTTGCGAAACCCAAATTGTTCATCAATTAACAAATGTTCAGAAGCTGCAAGTAGGCGATTTAAAATAATCTTCTCGAACAATTTACCCAAAGAGGGAAGTAAACTAATGGGTCTGTAATTTGAAGGTACGGAGTCATCTTTACCCGGTTTCTTTAGTGCTATTACCTTAGCAGTTTTCCAGGTGGTAGGAAAATAGCCCAAGAACAGACAACTATTGAAAATTTTTGTCACAAAGATAACAGCTTTTTGTGAAAAATTCTTTAGCAAAGTGTTTACAATATCATCGCAACCAGGTGACTTCCGGGCTTTCAACTTTAACAAAACCTTACGAATTTCAGTTGGTCGAACTGGATGTGACAATTTAGAAATATTGTACTTTTGAATAATATCAATAGAATTTTGGACTACTTCATCTAGGCTTGAGCTTGACCAGTTATGAGTAATTTTCATGTTGCTATTAAATGCAGCAGCCAGGACATCACACTGGTCAGCAGTGTTGGTTGTCAAAGAACCATCAAAACATTTAAGGGGCGGTATCGTTATATGCTTAGGTTTTAGAGCTCTAGCCACTCGCCAAATATCAGCTCTTGGATTGTCGATTTTGGAAAGTTTTTTGTTCCATTTATCGTCTGTACAAATTTTAGTAGATACTTCGATCAAACTACAAAGGCGATTTATTACACTGCGTGCAAATCTCTTAAGAGGGCCTCTGGGAAGTCCATTGTCTATTCGACGCAAGTAATTTTTATAACTGATTAGTTGTCTTGCATGCCGGGGCAACTTAGTAACACTAAAACTCCCGAGAAACTTTCGAGATAACCCCCTTTTGAGCACCAAATTACTGGGTTACCATACGTTTTCCCTAGTCATTTATTTTATTTTAAGTAGAAAATTTTAAAAATACCTGTATAAACATTCATTGTATCCGAGATCAGTTTACGTTGAAGCTTGTATCGGAATTCGCGCAAATTCGGATGGCCTAAATATAGCGCATACCGCCTGAGTCGGGCCCATTATCGCGCGCGACAACCGACACACTTGATGAAACTTCAGTGTGTTGGTGTTTTTACCAGACTACAGAACGCACAGGATTTGTTTGTTCCTTGCAGGACAGGTACAGTCTGAACGCGTGGACCGATTTTGATGATTCTTGCACCAGTATATGCCCAATATATCATCCGAGTGTCACTGTGGAAGCCGAATTTAAGAAAAACAAAATGGCGTCATCTAGAAGCCATAATGTAACAAATTAAAGTATTATACTATGTAAAGGAGACGGTTCAGATTTGTATCGGGCGTAGGCCAAGTCTTGTACAAGCAGAGAAATGAAGGAAAATAAAATACTAGACCAGTTTTTATTGGTCAAATCTGCGAATTCGTCGTAATTTCAGTGGTAATCTTTCTAAGTTATGGAACACTAAACATGAGTGGGTAACAATGGTGGATTCGAATTTTGACGTTTTCAAAAGATAAATACGTTATTTTGATAGTGACTGTCAGAAATGACATTTGATACATTTCGCGCCTATAGTCCGTGTCACGAAAGAAGACTCGCGGCGATTTGTGGAACTAATGCATATTACATACAATAACTGCATAAACATGCGACTACTAGCGCCGCCAGTAGGGGACTTCTTTCGTGACACGGGCTATACTGCCTTCTCTATGGCTGAAGGTTGCCATCTTGGAAACGTATCGAAAAGTTGAAATACATTTTTTTTGCTTGTTATTTACTTTACTGTTCTAAATTATTATATTTTTAATACAATCTATGTATTTTCCTCTAATCATGGTAGAGTGTACAAGAGTAGGCATAAAAAGAACCTTTTCCTTTATAATAATGAAATCTTGTTTCATATTTTATATCCAATCAGTCGGGTTTTTTGTTTTTTTATTTGACACGTCATTTTATTCTGTTCGGTGGTTCGGATACAGTCCCACAAACTTACATGGGGGCCAAAATTGGAACTAAGTAATTTTACTATTCGTTTTTATTTTATTTTTTTATTTTTAATAGATACTAGCGACGCTGTCGCTGTCACAAGTTTGACGGACTATACTTTGGTCAACTATTACTCGTAAACTAGTAAAGTCTACTTATCTATGACAGTTTTCCTTTTAACTTCGTTATGTGTTACATATATATATATATATTTAAATCCACTACAAGCTAGCCCTTGAGCTTGACTGCGATCTCACCTGATGGTAAGTGATAATGCAGTCCAAGATGGTAGCGGGCTAACCTGTTAGGGGCATGGCAGTTATATCAAACCCATACCCCTTCGGTTTCTACACGGCATCGTACCGGAACGCTAAATCGCTTGGCGGCACGTCTTCGGAGTAATATACTATATTAATTCCATGAATTTTGTCACATAACCAGAAACAACCGTTTAGCTGGCAAAGGGGGGACGACGACGACGACGACGACACTGGACTGTAACAATAATTAGCACTTTAAAGCTATTTTATTTTATATTTCGCAAATTGATCCCTGAATCTAAATCAAAATCATCTCCACTTTACGCGTAGGTAGGGGAAGTACCCTATATATAACCCTATAAGTATATATTTTATTTTATTTGTCATTTTTTTCGGCGTGAATAATTTGCATACCCATGCCAAATTACAGCATTCTTATAGTATCCATAAAAAATTTCACTAATTTGCATTTAAAAAGAACCACGTAAAATGCAGTGTCAGTGGATCGTAGGTGGTGTATTTTTATAGGGACTGATTAGCCCGCCCACGCGGCTCCGCTGCCAGCGCTGATGTCTTCATGTAGCTGTCATGCGGTACAGGAGGGATTAATTGCATACTATCGTATGCATATTCTCAAACATGTACACTAATTACTAGCTACTAATCATTTTATTACTAAGACTTGATTACGCGCCCCAACTGGCTCTGGAACTCGAAAAATTATGGGCCTTCATATAAAATCTTTTCCAAAATTCATTGCTGAGATACTAATCTTCAATTCAAAAACAATTGCAAAAATAAATTGTGTGGTTGACGAAAAGTTCTCGTCGACTATATTTAAGTCGCATACTTTTGATAATATATTTACTGAATACGTACTTATTGCTCTCTCAGAGGTGTTTCTTCCAATACTCGGATTAACTCTACGTAACTATGGAAATAGGGGACGGAATGAATGACTCTAATAATTTCAAGCGTTATTTAAAGCGTATAAAAATTTGATTGCACGGTATTAAGTGTTAAAATCTCATCAAGGCGATAAGAGTTCCACTATCCACCTCCTGGTTCCATCATCAAGTCAGCTCGATGGAACCAAATTATTGCATTGCCATCGGTGTTACATACAGTTGCAAAGTTTCAAATCGATACGACAATATTTTTATTTAGAAGTTTATTAAAGACTTACAAGAAAAGCTATTATTTTATCCATTACAAGTTAGCCCTTGACTACAATCTCACCTGATGTTAAGTGATGATGCAGTCTGAGATGGTAGCGGGCTGACCTGTTAGGTGTATGGCAGTTATATTTAACCCGTACCCCTAATCGGTTGCTAGTTGCTACACGGTATCGTACTGGAACGCAAATAAAAGCGTGTTAAAAATTAGATAGCAAAACGTTAAGTGTTAAAATCTCATCAGGTGGGAATCAGCAGGGTATCACGGGATCTAATTAATGTTATTTATACGCCTGTCTCTTTTGCGTACTTCAAAGCGATATGCGCGGTATGCGCTGTTTTGTGTTTTGTAACATTCGTATTTACTCGTTGTCTTAAAATAGATCGGATAAAAATATAAGCTGATAATCGTGCTGCGGTAAATTAGCGTCATTAAAAATAGTTGTTGTCGTTTCGCGGAGTTGGATCGACCACATTTAACAAAGCGTTCTAACAGCTCTTAACTGGGACCCTCAGCAGGAAGCGTGGCATCAACACTTGCAAGCAGGTCTGATAGCCAAGCGCAAGCCTATAAATAAAAAAATAAAGACCGGTCAAGTGCGAGTCAGACTCGCGCACACAGAGTTCCGTTCCACCGCACAATATAAATTATTTTAGTACAACAAGAAAGATGTCATAACAACACGTAATCGGCTGTGAAATAACTGGTTTAGGTACATATGGCGCTAGGCGCTTGATAAACAATTCGACACCCGATGAGTACGTAAACGGAACCCTAATTAACGATTTTCGGATTTTTCACTATACTTGTGCTGTGAGACCTTGCTTCTTGCCATATTTCATGATTCTAGGTCTACGGGAAATATAGGTAAATATGCAGCATAAACGGCCGTATCTTTTGATTGCATTGACTTAGAAGCTTGATTTTTTTACGGCTCCAAGGGAGCGTAGACTTTAGTATATGATATTAACTTCAATTCGATTCCTCTACGCATTCCCGAGAAAAAAGGGGTTGACAGACAAACAGACATACGGACGGACAACGAAGTGATCCTATATGGGTTCCTTTTCTCCTCTTGAGGTACTGAACCCTGGAAAAACTCTCCTTAGTAGGTACTTTACATCGAGGTTAGATCGCAGTGAATGGATTACTTGTAGTAGAATTAAGACTAAGTAAAGATAGATAGAAATATAGGTAGAAATATAGGATTGGCGCCCGTGTAAATACCTATCTTAAAGCTAAAAGTGCAATCAAAATAGAAGAGCACTAAATCACTCTTTGGTAAACAAGCGGAGGTGTAAAACGATCAGTAACCCGAAGTGCTTGCAATTCGAAACTTGTTTTGATGGATTTTTGCGACGTTTTGCGACTGTTTGTTTGTCTTCTCTTTAATTTGGCAAGGGTGATTAAAAGGTTAACGTCCATGTGCAGTTATATTTTTACTAGATGAAGCCCGCGACTTCTTCCGCTTGGATTAAATTTTTGTGATTCCCGCCGGAACCCCGAGATAAAACCTTTCCATGTACCAAATTTTATCAAAATTGGTTCAACAGATGGACTGTGAAAGCGTAGCAGACAGACAGGCAGACCGACAAACAGACACACTTTCGCATAAATATAATATATGGATTCTTCACTGAAGAAACGTTGACATTAAAAAATATGTTGAAAACTGCAGGTGATATTATATGAACTCGATATGGGTATGGCAGTTACATCCCTAATCGGTTTTTAACCGTAAAGCTAAATCGCTTAACGTCTTAAATCATTAAAAAAACAATTTCAAAAAGCTAGCTTTTATCGTACGCCGTACATAAAGAATTTAGTGTGACGTCCTGTTATATTTCGTATTCTTCTCAGCAAACCTTTTTAATTGATACCCATATCATGGTAGTGCATAATAAATAACTTGTCCGCCATCTCTGGGAGTCCGCCATATTGGATTTAGAATGACGTCACTTAGCTAACCATGCATTGTCATCCAAATTGAACGTGTATGCAAAGTTTCAGCTCAATCGGTGGGGTATAACTGTTTTAAAATTCAGTTGCAAGATTTGTCACCTAAACAAACCCTCAAACGTTTTGTAAAAAATACTTGTTCGGAAAACAATGTGTTATTTTTGCGAGGAATTTAGATTGGAATCGCTTTCCGTGTCCGCGGCGCCATGGCAGGCGACGCGACGCCGCCAATTCACTCTATGATTGTCACCTGTAGCCATAAAATAAGACACTGTAACGAGCTATACTGCCAACGCTTTAAGTAATACGTAATACTATGGAGTGATATCTCTTAAGGGAGAAAAGTTGAAAAAGTGTCCAGTGGTCGCTATAAATAACAGTTCAAAAAACTCCAACAATGGCGCTGGTGTAGACATAGGATATGGTATGAATGTAGCAATTGTTGATGAAGTGAAGTTAGCCGAGTTAAAAAATTTAATATAATTGTCGACTAAAGTAGTTATTTATTAAAAATTTCAACAACTTACGTTGCACAAAATAATGATGAATGTTTCCTTTCCTTGTTTATTTCTCAAACCTACTCTAATAATATTTGGCGCTTCCATTTAAATTTACCCTGATGCTAATGTGGCGTCCCCAATTTAATGCATTTCGACGGACACTTTTTATATACAGAGATAACACTCCTTACCTCTTTTTTTTATCCGCTACAAGCTAGCCCTTGACTGCGATCTCACCTGATGGTAAGTGATGATGCAGTCTAAGATGGTAGCGGGCTAACCTGTTAGGAGCATGGCAGTTATATTAAACTCATACCCCTTCGGTATCTACACGGCATCATATCGGAACGCCAAATTGCTTGGCGGCAAGTCTACACTCCATAAGCAATACCTAAGCAATATTACTCTAAATGTCAGGTCATGTCATATCACGTACCTTGACGTCCATAAAATAAGGAACATAATTCTGAAACACGAAAGTCAACAATAATGAAACAATATGGCTTTAAGCGTTTGCAGTATAGCCTCAGATATTTTAATAGGTATAAGTATATTATAAAAATCATTGCCTCTTCAAATTATTTTTATAAATATGTATTCCTTATACGCACATTACTCCGAAAAGCTCAATGCTATATTGTAGATTTAAAATATCATAAACTATAAATGATTGCGACAGATTTGTTTTCTTGTACAGACAATACATCAGCAGTAGCAACTAAACCAAAGAGACGGGCGTACCTGCTGAAGAGGAAGGCGCTGACCACGGGCTTCTTTGACCAGAGCCGGACCAAGGACGGCGACAAGGAAAAAGGCAAGTCCTTTTGTTTATACCAAACTTGCTTATTACCTCAATTTTCCTTTACATGCGCCTCTACATGGACTTTATTTTCATATTGTCTTATTTCTCCTTGTTTAATAGTTTAGTCTCCCTTCTGTTCAGGGGGGCTATTATCAACGCTCAAAGCAGTATTATTTTAAAATTGCTAACGCTCTTCTTGTAGAAATATAATCCTTATATTATTAAGGACGTCAATAACGTACCGTCATATAAATCTGACATTTTATTTATATATGGATTTGCACAGACTACTGCAACAGGACCAAATGTCCCCTAAGTTACGATGCGGAGAATTCAAAGTTTTATGCTTTTTTTAAACATAAATATCAAGCAAACGAACAGGCAGCTGATACTGCAGTCCATAATTTGCAGTAGGGGCACCAGAGATAACGAGAGTGCGTTGCCGGCTTAGAAGCAATTTGTTCATTCCTTGAATATAATATTGTAGTTTTGACCTTACGCCCTTAGAAGTATGCTCCCTATAATATGGTAGGGCTACACACCAACACAAACCAAACACAGAGTCTTCGCTGGCGAAGACGAGGGCGCCGATTTCTTACGTCATCCAGACGTGGACTCAACTCACGGCCTCGAGGGCGTACTCTAGTCCAACCGACCTCCCATTCGTCCCAACGTCTTCCAAAGCCGAGGTCCGAGCCTCACAGGAGGAGAAGACGTTATTCCCCCAGATATCTTCGAGCCCTAGGGCTCATTTCTTGCCTTACGCAGCATATTCAATCCGAGAAAAAACCGTTAAAAGTTTCTCACAAACTACTTTGTTTGTGAGATAATCGTTACAAAGATAGTGAACCGGCTAATATAAAGCGCGTAAAACTGTAACGAATCCCAGAGAGACGTGGCCGCGAATCGCGTGTTATTCTTGCATGGAAACAAAACACGTACATCGGACAGTAAAGCTCACGAGACAGAAGTAGCTAATGAATACATCAGAGTGATTTATGCCAACTTATAAAACATTTTTACTGCGCTATATAGCGCCTTGAGATAGTCCGTTCGCGGTATTTTTTCGGATTAACGTGTAATAGATTCGTAAATCATTAGGTCCAGTTCTTTGTCGCAATATCTTGTCTTTTTGTTGGTTGACTCAGTGACCCAAAGAAGATTTTGGTCTTCTTTTTGTTTGTTGACTCAGTGACCCAAAGAAAAATTTGGTCTTTTACACTAGAGCTGTCACTGGTATCTAAATGATACATACGGTTGCGGTCTGAAAATGTATACCAGTTTTCAAATTAGATTCTTCAAAACACGGTGAGCATTAAGGTCTTAAACGTTTAAGCAAGGTATTTATTGCGTTTCAAAGTTATCAAAAGTTTTCAAACATCGAATTCAACAAATAGAATATTAATGACTTTTTTTAATTAAAAAAGTGTGTGTGTGCAATTCACAGACGGAAGAAGTGAAACTTCAGATTTCAGAAAAATAGCCTATACCAAGTAAAAGTAGCCTAACTTGTATTCTATGTCATTATCTCGCAGGCTAAATCCTAATATGATTATGTTTGTTTCTTTTTAGTGTCGTTTTTTCGTTTCATCGAATTTTCAAATCACAACGATACTAAAAAAGTTTCACTTCAAAAATCAATTCCTTATTTCAACTTTCACACAATTTTAGGATCAACGCATTTGTTACGCAAAGCGACATAATTTATAAAAATATTGAAAGAGATTTTCTACGTCTATGCTACCTAGTTGCCACCAAGCCAGACCAGGGAAAATTCAGAAATTATAAATTTCCAAACCCTACCGGGGATCGATCCCGGGACTTCCGTTAAGACAACAGCGCCTAACACTACGCCAGGGAGGTCGTCAAAAAATTCGTATTTTGATAAAAGAAAAGTAGATACTAGAGCATTTTCGCCGTGACGGCGTGATATATCGCCGCGTTGAGAGACAATCCTCAAGAGCCGACGTCTAAATATAACGCTTTACGCCACGGCGCCTACACTCACTACAGTTTTCACGCCTCTGGAATTCCCGTGGATCTGCTCAGCTAGGGCACGGTCGTTGTTGCCGGGTTGGGACATTGATTACACTACTCAGAGTTTTTTACAAAGATTTGCCAGCTGTGCCAGATGCCAACAAGATGGGTGGGAAAAGATTCAAAGTAGAGCTGCGAAACCACGGGCTTTTCACGGGTGGGCTTTGCCTTGTTTATATATACTATATCATTTACATAAGTATAGTATGGTTAAAAAAACTGATCGCTGTTGAGGGGTTCCACCCGCCATCTCCGGACTATTCATCAGATCTTCATGAAATTTACATGAAGTGATAGTATGTCCTTTGTAATGTTAAGAGAATAGGTAAAATCGGTCCCAATTTGATTGAGATAAGTATAGTATATTAAGTAGTTTTTCGGGATACAAAATCTGTAATATCTATATCTGCTATAATATAATTGCGAAAGTTTGGATGGATGGATGCTTGTTACTCAATCACGCCAGAACGGCTGAACCGAACTGGATGTTTGGCACAGAGGTACTCGTAGCTTATAGCCTGGAATAACACATAGGCTACTTTTTATCCCGAAAAACTAAAGAGTTCCCGCGGGAACAAAAACCTCAAATCAGCTAGTAGCCTATTATATGTTTACCCGGAGCTGTAAGTGCCAAATTGCATTTAAATCCGTCCAGTAGTTTCAGCGTGACTCCGTACCAGACAGGTTGACTTTATAGCCCTATTATGTAAAACCTGCATCAATCATTGTAACAGTTCTTATGGTTACGATTGGCTGAATTCGTGGTATTCTTGCGGTGATAATTGATAATTGATTTTGGCCCTCAATCACCTCTGATTGGTTATAGCAATCATTTTTACTTTGTTAATAAGCGCAGAAACAACGAAGGCTGCCATGTTTTACGTTTTGAGTTTATTTACATCCGTGATTGAAAACTACCGCCATTTTATTAGCTATATTTCTGGTACCACTAACGTTCTTTATTCAAAACAAGCTATGTAAAAAGTATATCAAATGAAAAATATTATAATTAGTGTTTGGAATTGACCCAAAAACCAAATTTACATCTACCTGATGTTTAGAAACAGGGAAATCAGGTATTGGGGCTTAATTTAATGCAATGTGAATAATTTTTCTTGGCTCGAACACCAATTGACTCATATATTTCTTTTAGCGGTTGGGATTTATTGGATTATTCACGTTTCTAATGCTTACTGATATTATGCTATCTGTTGCTATTCATAAATAAGCTTATGTGCCTATAGCCTGAACGAAAAATTCACCACCTTTCGTTGCGGGAAAAAATCTGCCTTTTACATGACTTTACTGAATATCCAGAGCGTTCTGGCAAGTCGCACATCAGAATCGGCGAAAAGTTTAATTAATTTGGTCACTGCTTGCCATCGGTGACCTTCTTCGGACGTCGACTTATGTTAAGTGATAGTTTTTTTTTTTTGTGTTAGTTATGTTAAGGTTTTTTTTCTCTATTTGTTAAATGTATTTACTTTACTGAAACATTTCAAAAAATGAAATGTTACAGAAATAATGTTTCGATGGGGTTGACATATTATATATAATAATAAAAACCCCAAAAATAAAAATGAGATTAAAAAAAAAAAAAAACAATGAGAAATACCTACAACAGAGTCGCCCCCGAGAAGGTTTTGAATTTTTCTGTTCAGGGGATCAGTACGTAGACACAAACAGATGTACGTAACTACGTACCTACCTAGCTAGTAGCTACAATGATGCCTTTCAATTCAACGTGCGAGCTAAATTTTGATTTTCATAAAAATAAGATCGCTTTTTTTCTTTTAAACATTTATTTAAAAAAATACATTAACTTAAAGCTACCTAGCTTAACCTGATTACTATATATATCATGCCCGTGTGGAATGGTGGCAAGAATGATGGCTGCATTCCCGCCTTGGACAGCCACGATGATCCTCTGCGCAAAAATGAGATAAAAAACATCGCTTGATGATACCTGTACCTGTAGGTACTACTCGCATTAACAATTCTTCGCTAGTACTATTTGGGAATTTAGAATTTCAGAATTTTCCCTGGTCTGGCCTGGTGGGAGGCTTCGGCCGTGGCTAGTTACCACCCTACCTGCAGAGACGTCCCGCCAAGCGATTTAGCGTTACGGTACGATGCCGTGTAGAAACCGAGCAGGGGTATGGGTTTAATTTATAACTGCCATGCCCCTAACAGGTTAAGGCTCCTAAGGGCTAACTTGCAGTGAATAAAAAAAAACTATCATCTGAACGATTTCTGAGTAAAATCGCATTGGTCAATTTGTATTAGTAAGTAGCATCATACTTACATACTTGTAGATAGTAGCCTAGTAGGTAGGTAGGTACAAATAATACCTACTGTTGTGTAGTTAGTCAAAGTTTTGTTTACATGGATTTGGCGGCAACGCCAGAACGCTAAATCGCTCGTTGATTGATTCTCCGAACTCAACATTCCCGAGAATACATAATACATTATTAAATTGTTTTCAGTGATTTCAATGTATTCTATCAAAAAAAAACAATCTAAATCAACTAGGTAGAACAGTGAAAAAGTTGCACGATTGATATTTGCTACAATCACAGATTACGGAAACATACAAACATGTTCCGATTTCGGAACACGGAACAACTACACGGACCTGTGGCGTTCCGGTACGATGGCGTGTAGAAACCGAAGGGGTATGGGTTTTAATATAACTGCACTACCATTTAATATAACCAGTTAGCCCGCTTGCCATCTTAGACTGCATCATCACTGCATCATAGACCGCATCATCAGGTGAGATCGCAGTCAAGGGCTAGCTTGTAGTGGATAAAAAAAAAAGTGACGATCGCAATCACTCCTAATTGTTCAACAATTTTCCGCTATTGATTGTCGCAGCAAAATACCATAAATATAGCTAAACATACCTATACCATACATTTAACCAATCACAACGTTTGAGATTGTAACAATGATTGAAGCAGGTTTAACATTATAGGGCTAAAACTCTTGTCTATAGTAGTAACGGACATTCTTTCCTCAAGAGTAATTGTCGAGTATTAAAATCTAAAGCGGTGGTAGAAACTTAGCATAAATAATGAATAGGTATGCGAGCACATAAGTATTATTTACAGAATGAACCTCTATTTCTTTTCGCAGTAGGTAAACTATATTCGGATATTATTGTTTATTAATTAAAAGTTTTACCTTATCAAACATGATTCTCTGGCATTCTTCCTATGCTTCTATTCCTATAAAGGGAGACATGTAGTTTCTTGTTACAAAATTTTCATACAGTAAAAATAATTGAAGTCCTGACCCTAGAGCCTGATTTACTCACTCACTGACCCATTAACGCCCATCCCAAAGTCTTGAAACTAGAATGCTGATATTTTGGAAAGCAGTTACCTCTATAAAGAAGATGAGGAAAAGGTTGTTTTTTTTCGGAATTCCCCAGAATTCCCCGTCAGCAAAGCGTTCGCTAATATGTTCATAATTTGCGTTTGTTGTTTACACATTTTTGTTGAAACTGTGCCAATTTTCCTCAATAGCGACTTTATCAAATACCTAATTTACGTGACCTTTACTAAGGTAGGTACGGTAGGTTTTTGTAAAGCGCTATGTATTATGAAATCCGGTCTGGGGCCATACTGCCCACACTTACAGCAACACTACTCAAAATTACAGTTTGATGTCATGCACTTTGACGTTCCTAAAATAAGGATTATAATTCTAAAACACGAAAGTCAACAATAATGAAACAATATGGCAGTATGCCCCCTGTTATTTATATTAAAATTACATCATGAAAATTTGGTATTTTTCCCATTATTTTTCCTTATCCCACCAAATATCTGGGTCACACATATCACCCGTGTCAAATGAGTCAATTTTATTTATTTGGGTTAGTGGTCGGTTGGCGCCATCGTCTCAGATTCTCTGTTAAAAGCTCTCTCATTGAAGACAGAACCGTGAAAGTTATTAAGAAGTAATTAGTGGTTTCATTGAGTGATATAATTTGTGTTTTTGTGTCCACGTTTTTGGGTCACGCATGACGTAGGTGTGTTATAATAAGGCACGTTTAAAAAGAAAACAATGTGCCATTTTTCTACTGGTTTCTTGCTTCTTGCCGGGTCTTCTCAGTGGAATCTGCAAACCGGTGATAGAGTCCTGACATAATATCATAAGTAACACGTTGTCCTACATTAATAAATATAAGATTTCATTTCATGCAATATATCGTGCAATTTTTCTATGCCTATCTTCTTACTGTCCTTATTCCACGCTATTTAGTCGACACAACATGTCTTTCTCTAGGTCACGACCCTCAGCAGGGTCGTGACCCCATCGCATTTATCACATAGTGGCAGGGGTTTTTTTTGGAATAATAGTGCGGTGGGTTCCCTTCCGCATACGACTTAGTCGAGTTAGTACTCGACTGAGTACTAACTCGACTATATATATGAAATAGTTTTCAGCTCTTAGGTTTCTGACGATTATTAACAGATGTTGGTGATAATAAGCAGGACCGACAGTTTAACATACCGGAAACCAAAAAGCCATATTCAGACTTCCAAATTCGGTCACCCATCCAGTTACCGACTTGGGTCAACGTTGCTTGCTTTACACTAGCAATCGACTGATATGCGTTGTCGCAACTAGGCCACTCGTCCTTCAACGAATTATCCATCTTTTACACGCGTATCCTCTTTCACGCATTCCATGTTCATCCATCTTTTTCTAATTCTTCATCTCCTGTTTTTTTCCTTCCATATGCCTATTCAACATTCTTGTGTAATGACCACAGTAAAACAATAGCAAAGAGAAAATGTAGTGCCATTTCCCCATCGCGGGTCAACACGCCGCGAATAGCGCGCCCAGAATAGCTCGGCCTTTACACCCGCTATATCTGAACGTGGAAATAGTGCAAGACTCAGTAGGTACTGAGTGTCTGTAATACTCTTTTTTTAATCCACTACAAGTTAGCCCTTGACTGATCTTACCTGATTGTAAGTGATGTAAGTGCAGTCTAAGATGGTAGCGGGCTAACCTGTTAGGGGGATATGAACCCATACCAATATAATCGGTTCATACACGGCATCGTACCGGAACGCTAAATCGCTTGGCAGCACGTCTTTGCCCGTAGGGTCGTAACTAGCCACGGCCGACCAGGAAAAATTCAGATCAGAAATTAGAAATTCCCAAATTGACCCTGCCTGGAAACGAACCCGGGACCTCCGCACTTTAAGACAACAGCGCTGAACACTGCGCCAAGGAGGTCGTCAAACAAACAAACAGGTTATACGGTAAATCACTTGATTTTGACATTACAAATAACTTACTAAGGTCAAAACTAGACCGGTTTTGTCGGCACTTCTCACTAGAACTGTTTACGAACCTGTAGTGTAGACTGTAGAGTCCTGACTTAGACTGTAATTAACTAATTACACTTGTAAGTTTTATTCACGTGAGCCACTTACATGGCTAACTTAAGTTAACAGTTTATAGTAAGGCGCGTTTCGTTTAGCTATGTAAGTTACATAATATGCTACTTACGTAAATAAGTAATTTGTGTAATTAAGAATAAGTGTATTTGTAGCCTTATTATGTTGGAAGTGGAAGTTTGCTCTGAATTTTTTCCGTAATCGGAATTACTTACAGTTTTTTAAGTGAAACTTCTCAAGAATCGTTGTGATTTGAAAATTCAACGAAACGAAAAAGCGACACCAAAAAGAGTCAAACATATATATGTCACCGTAAGATTGTAAAATCCGTTAGATTATAATCTAACGGTTTTTATACCCCTAGATTATAAACTGTCGAAAGATTGTGAACCGTTCAATGTTCTGAGTATTAATTTATGAAATATTTATTGTTTTTACGTTTTCTTGTCTCTTGTACAGTTCGCGCGCGAGTTGAATGCAGTGTAAATGCAAGTGTCACCATACATTTACTCTGCATTCAACTCGCGCGCGAGCTATAGGTTAGGTTAGGGTTTGACATGAATATCGTGTGATGAATATTCAGGTAGTGCCCTTAGGGCACTTAGGTTCTATCGGGTTAATATACCTAATATATTACAATTTACCGAAAAATAACGCGTTAAATTGTAAGCAGTATGTTACGGTTCACAATCTGTCGAAAGTTTATAATCTATCGAGATAAAAAACGTTATATTATAATCTAACGGTTTTTACAATCTTACGGTGACATATATATAGCATTTAGCCTGCGAGAGAATGAGATAGATTACAAGTTTTATTTATCTCTTTCCCTCGCAGGCTACTTTTCAGAAGTATCACTTCTGCCGTATGTGAATTGCACACACACACACACACACACACACACACACACTTTTAAAATAATACTTACCTTTTTATTTAATTGTTCTTTCTAATTTAAATCATTTAATTCTACAGAACCCACGGGCAACGTGTTTGGAGTCCCGCTGTCTCAATGCGTGGAGACAGAGCGGGCGCTGCGCAGGCATGGGGGCTCCAGGGCTTCGCTGGCGTCCCTAAGCACCATTGAAAAGGCTGATGATGTGAGTATATTCCTTTTTAATTAATTCTATGCTTGTATTGTAAAGCTAATTTGTGTTTTTTTAATTGCAATATGGGCTTGCGCTTGACGACAATCATGCTTACCTAGTGCAAAGCAATGATGAGATCTAAGTTGGAACACGCTTGCCTAGAAGATATTAGAAGACGTCTTGAAGGTACTAATAAGTTGTTTTAATTCCCGCGGGAACTCTTCAATTTCCAGGATAAAAAGTCTATGTCCTCCCCCGGGATGTAAACTATTTCTGTACAAAATTTCATTAAAATCGGTTGAGTAGTTGGGCCGTGAAAGCGTAGCAGACAGACAGACACTTTCGCATTAATTGAAGTCGTAGGTACTTACCCAACGAAAATGTGCTGCGATCGGCTGATCGCTATTTGCGCGAGAATCGAGTAGCTAGGTATATTTCTATCAATTGTTTATTATATCAGAAACTATAAATCCTATTTATATAATAGCACTACAGAATATATGAGAAATCTTGATAGCTTCGATATTACACTAACGGCCGCTCATAAATTACTGTAGCGTCATAATACCCGGTCTGGGGGGCGGCCAGTGTAGCTTGAGCCTAACGTCGTTTCCACCAGTGTGCTATGCTGCTAAGCTGCGGATGTTTTTTTTTAATTCCACTACAAGTTAGCTCTTCATAGTAAGTAATGAAGATGGTAGCGGGCTAACCTGTTGGGGGTACGGCATACCCGATACCCCTGTAATCGGTTTCTACACGCTTTCTTTAATCGCTTGGCGGTACGTCGTTGCCGGTAGGGTGGTAACTAGCCACGGCCGAAGCCTCCCACCAGGCCAGGACAGGGAAAATTTAGAAATTATAAATTCCCAAATTGACCCACCCAGGGATCGAGGGACCCCACACAGACCACAGCGTTCCAGTGACTTCGCTTAAGAGGTTGCTAAAACATTGAGCACCCTTTTTTTATTACGTTTTTATTAGAATCTTCACGAGATACCCGATCTCCTGGGGGAGAGAACGGGTTATAAAGGATTTCTACCCACTAAAACCCCCTCGGTGGCCATCCTCTGAGCATAATGGGAAGCTCCAGGAACTCTCAGAGAACATGCGCCGGAGTCTCCCTTGCGCGATGCCCATGCTTGATGAAATAATCCCTGATTGCATGCATCAAGCATGGGAAAGAAACGCATGCACTGTTGGGACTCTAATGTGACCTAGAGATTCGAGGGATGTCTTGGTTTTGCGAGAAAGAAAATGAGAGGTCTCGTGAAAGTGGCCGGTGAAGCGATTTGGCAAGCGGCGTTGGCTGTGGAAATTGTTCACGCCCGCCCGCCAAGCGGCGTCAGTCAGCTTGCACCTGGACCTATCCACCATTGGGACTAATGCGATTGGGAATTTTCTGCTGGTTCGTTTATAGGGACAATGACAACTCAATCAAAACTGCAACTCTTTATCGAACTTAAAAAAGCGCTTTTAGTATGGAAGTTTGTATGAAATACTAGCCGAAGTTCGGGACTTCGTCCGCGTGGATTGAGGTTTTTATTCCCACGGGAACTCTTTAATTTTCATGGATAAAAAGTAGCTTATGTCCCAGGACACGACCTATGCCTGTACCTAAATCAAAATTACTTGCTGTGAAAGGGAGTTCCTGCGAGAATCCCGGACGAAGTCGCGGGCATGACGTGCTAGTCGTTTATATACCTACAAAACAAAAAAACTTTGATATTTAAATTTTTGCTTTTTGGGTTTCCAATCTATTATGCTACAGACAGAAAAACGATTTGGATTAAATATTTTGCAAGGTATGCTCCAAAATCTTGATTGCTTTAGTTCTGTTTTTTTAAAAAGTAGGTAAGTATGTAGATATTTAAATAAAAACAAAAAAATTTATGCGAATGTATATTAGTTTTTTTATTTCCTTTTGGTATAGGTACCTACTTTCTTTGTACTTATCGTCTACACTCGGCTACGCTTCAGTAAAACGACACACAAAAATAAAATAGCTTTCAGATAAAGCCTGAAACAAGGTAAAACGTCGCATTAACACAGATGATGATCATTTAGTCTGATCTGTTGTGTTAATACTGTAATGCAGGAGTTCGTTAGAGGTTACACCGCATCTCGCGCGTGCAAATAAACACTGGCGAATTGAGTTATTGTGCTTGTATCATATAGTCTGAGACTCGTGGCTATTACAACGTTACTAAAATATTAATATTCTAGAATCTAGATGATGTCCACGACTTCGACCGTGTGGATTAAGTTTTATTAAATTCCGGGGGAATTCCTTAATTTTCCTGGATAAAAGTAGCCTATGTCCTTCCCCGGGATACAATCTATCCCTGTACCAAATTTCATCAAAATCCTAAAGGTACTATCACCTATGTTTGAGAGGTAGGAAACTGCATACAAATTTGAATAGAGCGATAGAAATTCTATCACCCCGCAGCGTTGCTCTATCCCTCCGTCGAACGACTGGTAGAAAAGAACTTAACTCTTTAGACTGTGCCTAATATTTGCCTTTTTTTAAGGTGTTTAGTAGTTAAAAAGTTTCAAATCTATACCTACTAGTTTTAAAAATGGATGGATGGTTGGTTGGATGTTTGTTACTCAATCACACCAGAACGACTGAACGGTGAACCGATCTGGATGAAAGCCACAGATAGGTAAAGATTATAGTCTGAAATAAACAGAAACAACGCGGGCACAAAAAAAACCTCAATCTACGCGGAAGAAGTCGCGGGCATCATCTAGCCAATTAATAAATTGTAACCAGCTCTTAGAAACAATACGTCGCGGCACTACGCACGCCTGAGCTAATTTCTACGAAATGTGTAAATACAAATAGGTCGTAAACATCAATGTCTCGCGTTGTTTTGGTTTCGTGCCTAATAAAAACAGTGGCCGAAGGTAAAGCCCGCACTCAAAATGTAAATGGCGAGTTTGCAGGTGCTGAAAATACTCTAAACCTTGCCTGAATCCAATTTGGTCATTATTTCCGATATAATTACCCACTTAATAGACGATGCCTGTGAATTGCGATTTCGACCGCGTGGATTTAGTTTATTCATTCCGTATAGTGAACAGTTTACCAAATTTTAATAAACTTATACTAAGTAAGTCAAGGAACAAGAAGCTTTATTCGCTGTAATCCGCCAAAACAGACAAATCTATTAGAGTCATTAGGGGTAAAAGCACGCACTTTTCTCTTTAAGGCTTTATTTAGCCGAAACTATTAAGATGGCTGACACAAATTTATAGTACATTTGTAGCACGTTTATCAGGCTTCTAATTGATATAAAGTTCATTAAGATAACTATCAAGATTCTTTGATTATAAAGCAAACAGATGAAATGATCAGACTGCGTAATTTTACCCCGGCATAGGGGTAAAAGTACGCAATCGTAAGGGTAATAGTTCGCGTGTAGGATAAAAGTACAATATTCAGGATTCGTACCTTTAGTTAGGTAATAATAAAAATATAGTAATATAAAAAAGATTTATGTAGAAAAATCAGTACACCATTAAAATAATTCAGATATAATCAACGAAATAAACTTAAAATACTTCTAAAAGAACATAAACTAAGATATCTAGCACTTTGCCATTGGTAATGTCAAAAGTCATAATTATAGATATTGCAATTCACTTAAGTTTTAAGGAGATCAAACACACGCTATTTATGTTTAGGCTTCGGCCGTGGCTACTTACCACCCTACCGGCAAAGACATGCCGCCAAGCGATTTAGCATTCCGGTACGATGCCGTGTAGAAACCAAAGGGGTAAGGGTTTAATATAACCGCCATGCCCCTAACAGGTTAGCCCGCTACCATCTTAGACTGCATCATCAGTTAGCATCAGGTGAGATTGCAGTCAAGGGCTAGCTTGTAGTGGATAAAAAATAAAAATAAAACTTTTTTTCTTCCGAAACTAGAGCTCTTCCTGGTGTCTTTTTTACATAATATCGAGGCATTATTTCACAATCTGAAACAAATAATATATAAGTACTTACATTTATATCATACAGTATAAGTGGGTATACATTATTAATTGTAGAACTACCTATTTGGTTAAAGTTTTGTAGATGGGGTAAAAGTACGGGGGTAATAGTACGCGTACTATTACCCCCGTACTTTTACCCCATTTGGCTGGTAACGAAAACAAAGAGCAATAGTAAAAATTTCAATAATGCTAGGTTAGTATGTCAGTTTGAAATAAATTGTTTAATAATTATACAAAAACAAGAAAAAAAGCTTAGCTTGATAACCACATAAGATTGAGTATCACCAACTTTTCCGTAGAACACAAAAATACGAATTTTTACCTTAATTTAACTTATTGAGTCATAATTCGCGGCATACCGCACGCACCGCTCTCCAAGTGGTGACCCATAATGGTGGCCCAAGCGCGCGTTCTCCCGTCGACCAAGCTCCCTCGCCCGCATACCCTTCACTGAAAAATCGGCATCGCGAACTTTTGCCCACTGCGGACTTTTACCCCGAATAACCCTACATCGTGTAGATTGCACGTTTAACTAGTGATATGCACTTCCCAATTAGCAATTTGGGGGATGTTGACTCGACAATGTACGATAATTGTAAAGTCTTACATTTGTTTTTTTTTTTTATCCACTACAAGTTAGCCCTTGACTGCGATCTCACCTGATGGTAAGTGATGATGCAGTCTAAGATGGTAGCGGGCTAACCTGTTAGGGGCATGGCAGTTATATTAAGCACATACCCCTATTCGGTTGCTACACGGCATCGTAGCGGAACGCTAAATCGCTTGGCGGCACGTCTTTGCCGGTAGGGTGGTAATTAGCCGCAGCCTCCCACCAGGCCAAACCAGGGAAAATTCAGAAATTATAAATTCCCAAATTGCCGGCCGGGGATCGAACCCGGGACCTCCGCACGTTAAGACTACAGCG
Organism: Erebia aethiops; assembly: GCA_923060345.2. Taxonomy (NCBI): domain Eukaryota; kingdom Metazoa; phylum Arthropoda; class Insecta; order Lepidoptera; family Nymphalidae; genus Erebia; species Erebia aethiops. The sequence goes on along the minus strand of OV281081.1, from coordinate 12,915,898 downwards.
CTCAACACTGCGCCACTTAGGTCGTCAAAATTTATTTCAAATGATTGTAAAGCTCGTAAATAATTGATATTTTTTATTTTGCCAAATTGTGAGTGACAACAGTTGTTTTTATGGCAAATATAAGTATAGTCATATTTATTACTACCAGTGGCAGTGTGTAAAAATATACATATACAGTGTTAAATAATGTTACTTTTTTCATCAATATTAATAATAATATACTATACGCAACATATTTCACATAAGTCCAAAAATTTAAAATATGTCAACGTCAAGTTTAATTAGTAAGTAACTAATTAAAGCTTCTATCCAAAAATAACAACCGGCTGAATTTGTTGTGAGCTCTTCTCAAACCCGGACGCGTTTGGAACCCTCGTATAGCTTTAGTTTTAATATACCATGGTTAATAATTATCACCATCACGTCTTATTAGGCTCAGAAGGACTAGAATCCAGAGCCGTTAAACCAGTTAAATAAAAAATAAAAAAAATATCACATCTTATTCTTATACTTTGTAAACGTGAAGTTCAGAAGGTTCAGAAGGTTAGTGTGTAGGTAGTAATTTTGAATAAATATATATCTACTTTGAGTTTGAATAAAAATAAAATGAAAGTTGCTAATTACCCATTTAAATACCTCTAATTTCTACCCGGCATCATAGCGAAACGCTAAATCGCTTGGCGTCACGTCGCTGGCAGTATTTCTCCAGTCGACTACTAAATCATACAATCATCATACAACACACAAATCATATCGAGCGCGCCCTGTCATCGGTATGATATGTACGATCAAACATCGACCAATTGCCTGGCATATCTGCGAAATATACGAACATGCTATATAGGCTGCCAGCCTACGCTCCAGTCAGACTGTTTGGAAATTGTTTCATATCATTCAGTTACAATGTATAGAAGCTGAAATCATATTTGAATTTCAGTAAGTGGATAGATAGATCACACATTTAAACAAAGAAACAATAAACTTACAAAAAGAAACGAAGCTTTATGTACCTACAGAGAAGGATGCAAAGGCGGTTTTTGTGAAATATAATGAGGTGAAACGGTCGTCAGACGTAAGTAATCAAAAATAAATTAAAAAATTAAAATTAAAAAATACTACACACAAAAATTCTCACATTCTAGGGCTGCTGCAATCTCTTCTTCCATGTAAGTTATAGTTTATGTTTAAGTTTGAGTATATTGCAATTTGCACCGCCCACGTGTTTACAGTGAAGTGAAATTACTCAAATCGCATTATAATTTCGGCACACGGAAGTGAAACGTGAGAGTTCAATAACAATCGTAAAAAAGCTATAAAAACGAGCGCGCTGTCTGTCCGTACAACATGAACGAAATCGTGTGAAATTCTAGCTGACTTGTTTAGGAGCTTTACGAGCGACCTCTCGCGCATTTCTTCATCATTACAACCCACGAAAATTGACTTCATACATCGTGTAAACGTCGAGGCTATCCAGCTCCTCGACAATACAGATTTAGTGCTCCCCTACAGATCATTAACGTCCCACTGCTGGACACAGGGCTCCACTCTCATAGAAAGGGAATTAGAGCTTAGACCAACCGCACTGCTCCAATGCGGGTTGGCGGGCTTTTACAACTATTATCATGTTAGTGATAATAACCGGGACATGACCGAGACCGACGTTACAAGTGACTTTGACGACCTCCTTGGCAGTGTTGAGCGCTGCTGTCTTAACGTGGGAGGTCCCGAGTTCGATCCCCGGCAGGATCAATTTGGGAATTTATAATTTCTCAATTTTTCTCAGGTCTGACCTGGAAGGCTTCGAGCGATGCTAGTTACCACCCTACCGGCACAGATGTGCCGCCAAGCGATTTAGCGTTCCGTTCCGTTGTAGAAACCGATTATAGGGGTATGGGTTTAATATAACTGCCATACCCCTAACAGGTTAGCTCGCTCCCATCTAAGGCTTCATCATTACTTTACCATTCTCTTCTCTTCTCTTCTCACATAGGTTAAGATAGTCCAGGGGCCATACTGCCAACGCTTAAAGTCATATTGTTTCACAGTTGACTTTCGTGTTTTAGAAATATAATCCTTATATTAAGTACGTCAAGGTACGTGACATCAAACTGTCATTTTGAGTAATATTGCTTTAAGCGAATTGGCAGTATGGCCCCTTCGCGAATCGGCAAGCATAAACAAAGTATTGCAGACATCTGCGCGTTTAACTTTGGCGATTACACCTCGGCCGTCGTCGCGTTCATAACAAACTGACTTTAAATAATAATTTCAGGCGCCATTAAGATGATTTATTACCGAGCTGTTACGTGTACAAGGCTGATAAGACAACTTTAGAAGAAACGATCATTAAAATCTCTTTTTTGATATCGAGTTATATGTCCTCCGAATGTCAGCCACGGCGACAAACACAAGCAGATTCCTATTTCTGCGGCGGCGAATTTCCACGACTTCGTCCGCATGAAATAAGTTTTTGAAATTCCCACGAAAACTCCCTAATTTTTCGGTTTAATATATAGCCTATGCCCTATGACACTCACAAATAATGTGGCTTTCTATTGGTACCAGAATTTTCAAAATCGGTTCAGTAGATCCAGACCTACAACCTCACAAACTTTACCTTTTTATAATATTAGTATAGGTAATTTATTTAAATATATTTATTACACACATAAATATACAGCCAGTATACAGTTGAGAAGAAATAGATACATAGAAACGTGCAAAGGCGGCCTTTTTGCTAAAGCAATTTCTTGCAGACAACCTTTGGTGAAAGGATTAATAAACGAGCGCAAGATGGTGCAGTATTTGAAAATAAGTAAATAAATTTGAACCAATAAATAAATAACAAATCGTATCGTACTAATATTATAAATGCGAAAGTGTGTTTGTTTCTTGGTTTATTGGTTTGTTGGTTTGTCCTTCAATCACGCCGCAACGGAGCAACGGATCGACGTGATTTTTTGGTATAGGTTTAATTGAAGACCTGGAGTGTGACATAGGCTACTTTGTATCCCGGTTTTTTTTTTTTTTTTATCCACTACAAGCTAGCCTAGCTAGCTAGCTAGTTACTGATGGTAAGTGATGATGCAGTCTAAGATGGTAGCGGGCTAACCTGTTAGAGGCATGGCAGTTATATTAAACCCACACCCCTTCGGTTTCTACAAATTAAGGAGCTCTCACTGTTCCCGCGGGAACTCTTTAATTTTCCAGGATAAAAAGTAGCCTATGTGTTATTCCAGACTATAATCTATCTCTGTGCCAAATTTCAGCCAGCCATACATCCATACATCCATCCAAACTTTCGCATTTATAATATTAAGTAAGAGAAGAACACAGGTGCATTCTTTCCCTCCCCTCCAATTAGTAAGTGTAGATAGATTGGTAGCAAGTTGGCAAAAGCAGAAATAAAAAACTACCTAATCCTCAAACCCTACCTTAGACAGCCCTGATTTGTCAGCAATCAGCATGTGCACCATATGGCAAAGGTTCAGGTACTGACCATCAAACCTGTCAGCAAATGCCCTCAGGGTGCCATTGCAGCTAGCCCGAACCCTGCACACCAGGGGGGTGTGTAATCCATAGTTATATTATAAATTCGAAAGTGTTTCTGTCTGTCTGTCTATTTGTCTGTCTGCTACGCTTTCACGGCCTATCTGTTCAACCGATTTTGATGAAATTTGGTCCAAGGATAGGTTGTATCCTGGAGAAGGACATAGCGTCGCTGATGCGCAGAGTTAGGAGGAGTGGCAACGTCATCTTGAGGGTTGAGGCACTGAATACATGTACACATGTCTATGTACGTAGTGCCCCAGCATGCATACGCAGATATATTTATATTATTTACTTTGTTTTTATTGTGGGTCTACTAACATAGCTTTTAAATTTAATTCTGTACTAACATCATAATATGGACTAAAAATAAGGGTCCGAAATAAACAAATTGTATTTATTTATTTATAGGCTACTTTTGATCCGTAATTTATTATATTTATATTTATTTATTTTATAAATTAAAGAGTCCCCGCGGGAAACAAAAATCTTAATCCACGCGGACGAAGTCGCGGGTATCATCTAGTATATTATAACTGCGAAAGTGTGTTTGTTGGTTTGTCTTTCAATTACGCTGCAACTCAGCAATGGATCGACGAGATTTTTTGAATGGCTATAGTTGAAGACCTCGAGAGTGGCATAGGCTTTTTATCCCGGAAAATTCAAGAATTCCCGCGGGAACCAAAGAAACTTAACGCAGACGTAGTCGCGAACATCAGCTAGTTACGATATAGTTTTAACGCGTGATGCAAAGATATTAAGCCATTGAAACAGATCGGGCCCAATAGGTCAAATCTGACGTAGCCATGACGTCACGCCGACGTCACGGATATCTGGTTACCTGGGCGGCCTTACGGCTGGCTTCATTAAGGCCACGATAATTTTATACGATGACGCGCCCGCCCATCCCTACAACTACGGGACTGAAATAGATCGGCCATTTTGGAAGGCTTGCTATATACTTATGTCCGCGTTACTGATACCTTTGTATGTTTTTTTATCTACTACAAGTTAGACCTTGGAGATGGCAGTATCTCCTGATGGTAAGTGATGATGCAGTCTAAGATGGTAGCGGGATAACTTATTAGGGGCACGGCAAACTGACCGTACGTCTGTTTGTACAGTTCACTACCTCGTTAGTCTAGTGGTCAAATAGCATGTTTAACTGCGCATCCGCAGGAATCGAGTTCAGGACCTCGTCATCACGAGGTCGGACTCGATTCCTGGGTTATTAGGTATTGGGTTTTCTGTCAATTCTCAGTACTAGCCCGGAATTAGGAAGCTGGCGGTGTTTTATCCCCGTGTCGGTCCTGCGCCTGATCTCTCTAGACATGTCGGAATTTTTATCCCATCGGTCTATTAAAATAAGAGAATAGAGAGTGGCACCTGTGTTTGCGCACACACTTGTGCACTATACGTTATATTATCTCCCGCGCAGAGGGCTAATCTATTTTTCAAATTTTTCGAGAATTTAATTTGTGAAAATTATAAATCTAAATAGCTTACAATTGGGACCATAACACTAATAATTATTTCATTTACAATAACGTTGGTCAATCTAAATTGACATTACGTCGTCTAAAACTGAAATTTAATACATCGGACGTTGGAAAGTAAGAAAAATAAATGCTGGAAGATGGAAAACATACGATTTCAAATAAGTATTTTTTTAGTTGATGTTACATACCTACTTGTTCATGTCTGTTTCTGCCACACACTCTGCAATATATATTAGTACTATATGTAGTGTAGTCTTTCCGAACCGGTGGTAAAGTCCTGAAATATAAGTTGCACAGGTTGTCCTACATGAAATAAACATTTCATTTCAATTACCTCATAATAATTATTTATGGTCATTATCTTCGATACTGTAACGAGGCAGAAAATAGCTTCCGATCTCCACAGGCGTGATTTACACGTAATAAAAATTTAACGTCTGTTTACCTACAATCCGAGCGAGTGGTGCGCTGACGTCTTGAAGTATTAATCATTTCGGCGATAAACCGAACAGGTACTTTCATAATTCAATTAGCGATAAGAGAACTAAGGTTACAAAGAAAATTCTCAAAGTATATTTATTCTAAACTAGCTGATGCTCGCTACTTCGTCAGTAAGTTTTTTAAATTCCCACGGGAACTCCTTAATTTTCCCGGATAAAAAGTAGCCTATGTCACTCTGCAGGTCCTCAACTGTATCCATGCAAAAAATCACGTCCATCCGCTCTGTCGTGATGTGATTAAAGAATAAACCGACAAACAAACACATTTTCGCAATAGGCATGATGACTGATTTTGAAAAATGATCAGATTATGTTCGGAAGTATCTACTATTTCGAAAAAATATCTTATTTCAGCAGAAAAATAAGGTTTGGTAGATAAAAGCCACCTAACCACGGTTTCTTAACGGATCCCCGGCAGGGTCAACTTAGGAATTTATTATTTCTGAATTTTCCCTGGTCTGGCCTGGTGGGAGGCTTCGGCCAAAGACGTGCTACCAAGCGATTTACTACTTAGCGTTCCGGTACGATGCCGTGTAGAAACCGATTAGGGGTATGGATTTAATATAACTGCCATGCCCCTAACAGGTTAGTCTGTTACCATCTGAGACTGCATTATCACTTACCATCACGTGAGATTGCAGCCAAGGCCTAACTTGCTGTGGTTTTTAAAAAAAGATTTACTGTCGGTGAGAGTTGTTAGAATTGGTAATTAATTATCTAGTACAATTGGTTGAATAATTCGTTTTTTTTAATTCCAGAGTGAATCTTGCGACTCAGGCGAGTGGGGCTGGTCGGGGTTGGAGGAGGGTGGTGGTGGGCCCAGGGTGCCGTCGATAGTGTCCGCCTGCCTGGCGCATCTGAGGAGACACGGCCTGCATACACTGGGTCTCTTCCGGGTGTCCTCCTCCAAGAAGAGGGTTAGACAGGTGAGATTATCACGTAGTTAGCATAAATTCTATATTGCCACACAGTACATAATGTGCCATACACATACTTGAACTGAAATATAAACAACGCGTGCGCAAGGTCGTATCACTAGATGTGGCATCTATCTAGACGGAACGCTGTGGGGTGACAGGGACGTGACGGAGGAAACTGGCGGAATTTTCAATACAAAATTCTGTCACTCTAATGCCTACTTCTTACTTCTATTCTAACTTACTCTAATTCCTACTTCTATCAACCATAGCTAGGCGATAGTACCATACCTGACCGCATCCCGCTTGTAGAGGCGCCGGGTAAGTTTAACCCACGAATAAATTTTAAATATTGACAGAAGTTTTATACGAATTCTGTCAAAGTAGCAGCTAACTTTGCATGGGTTAAGAGGATAACTCAACGTTTCTGCAAACGTTTCTGCCTAAGTGTTACAACGCATTCATCCACTGTATGAATATAATGTAATTTATTATTACCGACATGTAACACATGTCGGTGTAATTTATATATATATATAGAGAAAAGTACTATACAATAGCAATACACCGCCTCTTTTACTTAAAAAGGCCTCGGCTGGCGCCTCGTACCTACTTGTATAAAATTCTGCAAAAAGATACGCTCGTTCAGGAAAACAAAAAGAATATACCAATGTAAAATCACAAAGTTATAAATGCTCATACACAACCATTTCGATGACGGCGGTAAACAACTAACATCAGAAATAGACGCACACGGTGAGTTTCTGCACGAAACTCGAGATTTACAAATTCACGAAACAAAGTAAGACCAATGTGAACTTGATTTTGCAAACACTCGTTACAAAATTGTTGCTATGACAGAAAATAAAGCAGTAAATCTAGCCAAGGCGAGCTTGCGAACCGGGCGGCACTACACGCGCTCTAACAATAAAGGCAAAGGCAGATTAGAGTCCACGTACGCAACGTATGCAGCCTTTTATTTGCAAGATAGGCGAGTGCGCTTGAGAACAATCATGCATAAGAAAAGTAATAATGAAGTCTATGTTGGAGCGCGTTTGCCTAGAAAATGCCTATTCACTCTTTCATTGAAGGTACTAAAGTCATACTTGGTAGGACCCGCGGTCGCCGGAAAGGCGTTCCAAACGTTTCGTACGACTTGTTGGAACATCGACAACGTATGGATGCCAACGCTTGCGGTTTCTCGCAAGCCTCTATAGATACTTCTTGATATTTACTACAAAACAATGATTTTTGTAGTAAAATTAAAACAAAATTGTATTTAGGTAAAAAAGATATGTTCATCGATACCCCACAAGCATAAGTAATAGGGATTTTAATCACTTTTTATGGAATATTCGGCTTTACACCATCGATTCACTTAATTAAAATCACCAATTCAAAATTCTAGAGAGACAACTACTAACTTTTCTGTTACGTACAATTTTCTAGTCCAGGGTCCCGCGCTTAAAGAACTAACGTTCTAATTCGTATATAATATTGTTCACCAATTTAGAACGCAGCTTACGTACTTAGCGTACGCGGGACCAGTATGTCGTTACCTTTAAACATTGACCGACAAAATTAGATGTTTTCAATCGTATTGGTTGCAATCGATTCGCGTCGTTGACCCATATTGGCGGCAATTTATTACAAACTTCGCCGTAGTACGTACTTCGGGGATGCAATGAATGTGATAGGCGTGCGATTGGTCGATTATTCTTAACTCTCTTATTGTTTCTGGCCAATTACAGCTTAGGAAAATATTGCTTTAACAGATGTTTCTTTAAAATATTTATTTCTGTTAGGTTTATTTGAGCTTAGGAACTATTCAACTCCGTTACCAGTTTACCAGCTATCAAATTCAATTACACTCTAATAGTCTCAACTGGAAATCAGGGGCCCAATTGTCTAAGCGTAATCATTTGACAGCTTTAAACGTATTGCTCGAACTCTTTAAGGAGTTCAAATATGCTTTATGACGTGCAGACATCTATGAACTCCATAAACAGGTCGAATTATACGTTTGACAAACTATTACGATTACGATTTCCTTTATAGACAATCACGGGACAATCAATTCACAAAATAAACAAAGACCATTGGATCGTGGAGATAGATAGAATACCTTGAATTGGTAGGGCTACATGTTTCTGGTACGCAATACCTTTTCCACGACCCCCACTAGCCTTCTACGAAGCCTATGAAAATGCCATCGAGTCAACAATTATTACATACGCGGAAGCAAATTATATTCATAGATTAAAAACACAAAACAATAGCTCTTCCTAAAAACAATATTGACTATTTGTATTGACTATTTGAAAATATACTTGTGTGCGTGAGCAAATATTGTTGTCAGCTTCTAAACTTTTACCCGATTAATGGGAAAAATTGATTATATTATCACAGTTTGCGTCGCTTTGCATTAACATTTTCATCACCACTGATTAATATTTTCTGACGTATATTTTCAGCTTCGCGAGGAGTGGGAGAGGGGGACAGAAACGGCGATAGACTCAGCAGTGAGCCCGCACGACGTGGCAGCACTGTTGAAGGAATTCCTGAGGGACTTACCCGACCCTCTGCTGTGCAGAGAGCTCTACCCTGCTTTCCTACAAACACAAAGTGAGTATTCTAGGCCATCATGTGTAAGCATCATTCCAGAAGTAGTTAATATTTTTGGACTCTCATTTAAAAGAGGTTTCACGAGAGATTTAATATAATTAGTTAATTATTATCACACTCGATTAAACTTGAAGGCAACATGAAAGGGCCCCCTCTAAATCAAATCGCGACCTAACCACCAAAGCTGAGTCTTCACGTGGAAGACTGAATTTTCAAAGTCAAACCCGTCGAGCACGTAAAACCAGCGGTCTTGCGCTTGATTTGTCTCCGATCCTGTTGGATTTTCCGTCCCTTCGGGCTTTGGAAGTAAAGGAACAGAGAGTGCACCTGTATTAGCGCACACACTTATGCACTATAATATCTCCCGCGAAGATGGCTTATCTCTATGAAGATTGGTAAGTGTGACCGAAACTCGGTCGGGAGGAAATTATTATGCAATGGTTTCGTAAGCTATCATTTGGAATATTCCAGAAATCCGCAACCGTCGCCTACAGTGGGAGGCGTTACGGCTGATCGTTCAGCTGTTACCAGCGGCGCATCGCGATACGCTCAGCGCTCTGTTGTCCTTCCTCGCTCAGCTGGCGGCCAACGCGGATGACGACAGAGAACCAGGGAACAGGATGACGGCAGCTAACCTGGCCACCATATTTGCTCCCAACATTCTCCACCGGAACAACCCTAATGAACCCGCCAGGTAAATATCTCGTACTGGTGTTCCACGCAGACAATGACAGAAAACCAAGGCAGTTAACCTGGCTCAGTAACATATAAATATGACCCTCTTTGCCCAAATCGTTACAACCAATCCTATTTAAAAGGCAAACAGCATTGCTTTTTAAAGTCCTCTAGTTCTCAATACATATGCCTTGAAGTCAAAATATTCCAAATTGTCATTTTTCCCTTGAAGATATAGTGTAAGGTCTTCCATGCTCTCCTGACTGATAGAGTTTATTTATTTATTTATTTATTAGGTCTACTAACGGACACTTACATTAAAACATTCAAAGGTAAACTTATCCAATAAAATAAAGAAAGTTAAATGTAGTACCCACTTAGAAGTAAACACAACATTATAAATTAACTTAAATTCGTTACAAAGCTAAAAACAAAATTTAAATGAAAAAACAACATAATACGGGAATAAAACTAAAAATGAGGAGTAACACTAAGGTAACTAATTATACTTACTACAGAGAATAGTTATGGTAAGGTTCATGTTCTGATTTTATCACGGAACTTAGGTAACGAGTCAAAGTGAATGTCAAGATTAGTGCTGTAGTGGTTTAGGGTCTTACACAATCTTGAGACTGGAGAATGGGTGCCGAGGACAGTTCTACGCATTAGTGGATAAAGAGGTGTAATGGACTTACGTGGGTAATGGACAGGAACCTTAAACTTAAAGCTGCTCAACAATTGAGGACAGTCAATTTTAGCATTAAAGATTTTATGCAAAAATTGCATATCTAAGAGCTCCCTGCGTTTATCTAAGGAATGCATTTTAAAACGAGACAGCCTGTCTTTATATGAAAAAGTTCTATTGGCTTTTCCTATGCTAGCAACTAGGTGCCAAAGGAATCTTTTTTGAATACGTTCGAGTCTTAAAATATGTGTTGCGTAGTGAGGTCTCCAAACAATTGAACAATATTCCAAGATGCTTCGGACTAAATTATTAAAAAGGAGCTGTTTTATTTTGATATTTTTAAAAACTTTACCATTTCTAACTATAAAACCAAGCATCCGAGACGCCCGCTTAGTTACATTTTCAATATGTGGAATAAACGTCAATTTTTGGTCGTATATTACCCCTAAGTCTTTTATTGTTTCTACTTCATCTAATTTATAATTGTTTATGTGATAATCAAAGGTAACAGATTTTAGTTTTCTAGTAAATTTGATATAACAGCACTTCTTTATGTTTAACGTCATTCTGTTGTCCTCACACCATTTAATTAGATTGTCAAGGTCTTTTTGTAAATACACGCAGTCGTCAGAAGTTTCAATCATTCTTGCGAATTTCAAGTCATCAGCATACAAAAATACAGACGAATGATGGAAGCAACTGGAGATATCATTGATAAACACATTGAACAAGATAGGACCAAGATGTGAGCCCTGGGGTATACCAGAAGAAATTTTGAAAACGTTAGATTGGTATCCATTAACCACTACAAAAAACGTTCGATCACATTTTGTTCGTGCGTTTCCAGTGCGGAACAGCTGCTGTCGGAGCGAGCTGACGTCATCAACGTGGTCCGGCAGCTGGTGGAGCGGCAGGGCGAGCTGTGGGCGCTGCCGGCCGAGCTGCTGCACGAGGCCTACATCCACCTCGCACACTCCGCGCCCGCTCACCTCGACTCGCTGCTGCTGAGGAGAGCTGAGTGAGTGTTTATAGCGCGGAACAGCTGCTGTCGGAGCGAGCTGGCGTCATCAACGTGGTCCGGCAGCTGGTGGAACGGCAGGGCGAGCTGTGTGTGCCTAAGGTGGATAGTTCCTTTTTGTAAGGATTCCATAGATACAAACCGAAGCTATAGCTTGAAGAGTCGCTAAGCTTAAGTGGCAATGGACGGGGCACATAGTTCGAAGAACCGATATGAGGTCATTGTATGAATTCCACCACCACCACCACTACAGCCTAATAACGTCCCACTGCTGGGCACAGGCCTCCACTCTCATATGAGAGAGGGAATTAGAGCTTAGACCCACCAAGCTGCTCCAATGCGGGTTGGCGGGCTTTAACGACTATTATCATGTTAGTGATAATAACCGGGACCGACGGCTTAACGTGCTCTCCGAGGCACGGGGGTGAAACACCGCCAACTTCCAACTCCGGGCTGGCACTGAGAATTTCTGAATTGAAAAACCCAATTCCAATTTTTGCCCGACCGGGAATCGAACCCAGGACCTAGTGATCCGCAGTCGACTATGCTAACCGCTAGACCAACGAGGCAGTTATTGTATGAATTATAACCACCAAATCATCAAATATTATGAGAATCATGCTAGAACAAAATAAAACAATTCATAGAAAAGGCGGGACCAAACAATCTTAGTTGTGAACAAGTTCAATGTAAAACTAGCTTGTAGACGAATATCAAAAAGATTGACGAACAAAAATTTTTTTTATTTTTAATAATAGTTATATGATAATTTCAGATGTGCAGTTGAAGCAAACGCGAATGCAGACAATTCTAAACGCTTATGGTCTCGCGAAAGCTTTCTTCACGCAGCATCCAATACGGCCACGCTGGCCTCATCTCCCAATGCTAGGTACTGTTCTACTCCATAAGATATATTATTATGTTCACAATATATCTTACCACTGTAACACCACCAAAACAACCTTTGCACCTTATATCTTGACATCATCATACTACACTATATCCTTCATCACTATAACGATATGCACATACACAACTGTGAATCAAAATCTTATATTTAATGAGTGATACCTTTAATTTTACCTTTAATACCTGAGTACATAAAGCCTGAGATAAAGCCAAGGTGGCCCTGAAGGACTCATATTGATACTTGACATTATATAACATTTGAAAACTGTTGTATTTGTTAATGTTCACTTGCACATTAATTGTAAGTGCATTTTGCAAACTTTCTGTTCTGTTTACCCCATGCTTTTCATTTAGCACACGTGGTTTGGGATATTAAAACTGTGTATTATTTAGGGGGGACCGATTGAACATACATAAAGCCTGAGATAAAGCCAAGGTGGCCCTGAAGGACTCATATTGATACTTGACATTATATAACATTTGAAAACTGTTGTATTTGTTAATGTTCACTTGCACATTAATTGTAAGTGCATTTTGCAAACTTTCTGTTCTGTTTACCCCATGCTTTTCATTTAGCACACGTGGTTTGGGATATTAAAACTGTGTATTATTTAGGGGGGACCGATTGAACCGACCGCGTGCCGCCTCGGATACGTCATCAGCTTCCTTCTCTTCCTCCATCACGCTTTTCGCCAGGCAAGGCACTTGCACAACTCATGCATGTTATGCACGTCATATATGTACGACACATTGCATGTAAAGGATAAGATACATTCATGACAAATCTGATGAAGTTAAGTCGACTTGGGTCAGGCTTTTGATTGGTTACCTATTTCTCCAAAGTCTGTGGATATTTTTTAAGATTATAATATAATTGTTATTTTTTTAAATCAATCTTTTTGTAACATAATATACACGCCGAACTGAGAAATCGATTAAAAATTATTATGCACCAACACGAAATGGTGTCCCGCACGGTTCACCTTGCGGTCCACTATATTAATTGCTCGTATACAATATTGAATTTTATCAGAACTCATTGCTAGGGTTGCATGTATAGTAAAATTACATTTATTTTAGAAATATTGTTATTCTGTTGAAGTAAATAACTACATAAAAATTTAATTTAACATTTTGTTAACGTGAAGATAGTAATTATATCATAGACAAAATACTACAATATTATACGTATCTAATACGGAATTGATCGCTTATTGTCAATAATTATGAATACAAAACCATTATGCAAAATGGAACTTTGATAACTGAAATTGTGAACAAAACTATCTGTTGAACTGTAACAAATGTTGATCAGTACATCTAAAATATTGATGTGATAATTACAGCAGAGTACGCAGCAGTGAAGAGCGAGGCAGCAGTGGAATCGTCAGCTCCCCGCCGCGAGACTCGGCGCCTGACTCCAACGACTCTGCCAGTGACTACAATGAAGTAAGTGGTCTAACTAGACTTATTTGATATTTTCATAATTATTAAAATATAAAAATATTTGTGATATATCTGTACATTTATGTATATAACATCGTACATAAGGAAGATACCTAGGTGTTTCATACACTAAAACCTTCTTGAAAGTACTTACATTACTACAGTGACATAATCATTAAAATCGGTCTATTAGTTTCCGAAAAACATCATTTTAGAAGTGTGTTAAAATTCATATATGACCAATCATTGAGAAGAATTATTGTTCAATAAAGTGAAAAAGGAGCACTCTCCTTTTTCACTAACTCACTTTTTTTGACGAAGGACTCTTGGAAGAACGATCCTTAAATTAATGAAATTTTAATACAAATCAGAAAAAAATCCTGAAAGACATGATTGCATACCAATAAGACCTAATGCATCTATATTGGCCCGACGATTGATGAATTGATAAAGGAAACTTGATCTAAGTCTATTTATTGGATTATAGTTTGGATGACAAGTATACATTGAATGCACTATTATTTTAGGTCCGTATTAAATAATAAACGGACATCAAAATTCTATCAATATTCATAATAATAAATTATTTCTCATTGATCATCGTGTGAGAAATATAAGACATATTTTGTCCCATTCTGGCCATGCAGTAAAAAGTAAAAATCATCGAATTCAAATTATAAAAAAAAAATTAACTTGTAAATGTCAAGAAAAAATGACAACACCTCGACGTGCCTTGAAGAAACATTGAAAAGGGCAAATAAAGTCCAGATTTTGATATATTTAAATAAATTTTTAGAATTTTAAGATAGCGAAACTACAATGGCAGATTGTGTGTGTATTTCTCCTGATGATTGTCAAGTTGCAACATCCAATAGCAATCGCTACCCGTCCATGAAAGAATATGAGGATGAACCAGATGAGTCTCTATCAGAAAGACTATGGGGACTAACGGAAATGTTTCCCGAAGGCGTGCGAAATAAAACTTATACAGTGACAACCAAAACCTGGTGTGGAATCAAATGTCTGTACCAGCTATCTCGAACAGTGGTGTGGATAATCGCCAGTTCATCTGTTATACTCTTCGCGCCAGTCATCTTCGAGGTGGAAAGATCCCAGGTTGACGAGATGCAAAAGTCTCAGCAGAAACAAGTGCTTTTGGGAACGAATACTGCGATGTCTGGACATACCCCTGGGCTACCTCCCATGCCACGATAATCTGTTACCTTTTAGTGAATCCACTTTAGATCGTTTAGTTCGTAGTCCGAGTGTCTTTGTTTATGTACGTATGATTTCATAACTTTCCCTTATCCTAACTATTTTCACCAATTATTTCTTTTCTCTGTGAAAGTCTATCAAATCTTTGCTTTAATCAAAGATTGCAAGGGCTGATTTATAGATCAAATCTCATCAAAGATCTAGCCTCGCAACAATCAGTATTAAGTGTCCTGTATGATAATAGTGGTATTGAACTATGTAATCACGAAATATATCGCACCTAATCACTCTAGGCACCGATGCGTTCTTTATAGAGATCTCAGAGCCTCCCAATATGCAGAGGGTAGCCCGAGGGGATTTTAATAGGTACAAATCCTACATAACCCGACTTCTCCCCCAGAAGTTGGGAAGAAGAAAAAAAAGGTGCACCTCTAACTTTCCGGAGTTTATGTGCGTTTTAAGATATTAAATTTAAGGGATATTTAACTATTTAGCTTTAACGGTGAAGGAAAACATCGTGAGTAAAACCTGCTTGCCCGAAAAAATATCCGAATGTTCTCAAAGGTGTGTGAAGTCCCCACTTGGCTAGTTTTGTCTAAAATGGCCAAACTCTTTTCATTCTAAGAGAAGACTCATGCTCATCAGTGAACCGGTAATGGGTTGAAGTGATGATGATAATGAATGAACTGGGCTTAACTTTTCAATCAAATAAAAATATTAAATAAAAAATAAACACCACCATTTGAACGACCATCGTGAGTGGCACCAAATTCAGAACAACACTTGCAATAAAAAGGTCTCTGACATTATTCAGAGGATAAATGAGTGCGAAGCATTAAAAAAACTTCACAATGAAAGTATAGTACATTGTTCACCGAGGGGAGAAAGTGACCGATTACTACCGAGGGTGTAGTTTGAGGCCCGAGGCGTAGCCGAAGGGCCGCAATACACGCGAGGTAGGAATCGTACTTTCTACCGAGTGATACATAGTGCTTTATACTACACCTGCGAGGAAAATAAGCGATAATAATTAGTGATTAAACGAACTTACAAAGTGAAGTTCTATCATAATTATATGAGTCGCTTCATTCGAAGCTTCACTATCAAAACTAGACTAGGTACATTTTGAGGATTATTTCAATATAGATTTCGATATCGACAATCGACATCGACATCGACAATCGATATCGACAATCGACATCGATACCGACAATCGACTACCATATCGACAATCGACATCAACACTGATATCGACTATCGATATCGATATCGACATCGATAGCGACAATCAACAAAGATATCGACATTGATGTTGACAATCTACATCGATAATGACATCGATATCAACAAACGACAGCGATATCGACAATCGACATCGACAATCGACATTGACAATCGACATCGGCAATTGACATCGATACATCGATAACGACAATCGACATCGATATTGACAACCGACCACGACATCGATATCGACAATCGACCATCAAAATCGACATTGATATCGACAATCGACATCCACCATATTTGACTTTTGTATGTCAAATATGGTGAAGCTGTTTCTAATACTATATCCATTAGGGCATACTTACCCAAATTATCAACGTCCATATACCTAATTTACTTAAAATTAAAAAAAAACAGCGCGTTAGAAATGGATTTTCATATAGTTTTTCTCCCCGCTTAGCACGTTAGAAATGAAATTTCATACATCTTTCCCTCCCGCATATTTGGTTTGTAGCAATGACGTACTTTCTACTTCGTTTTTAAAAAAGAATGAAGGTACTTTCCGAGCGGGTGTAGTATAAAAGTCTTTACTAATAACACCGTTTCCTTTTTTTCTAACGCCAAGTTTACCCCGTTGTTTTCAGACTGGCAACGCGTCAGAAGACGACTGCGTCATCACCGCGTCGCTCCACATCCCGGCGGTGCGGCCGCGGCGGCGCTCCACGTCGGGCTCGTCGTCTTCCGCCAAGAGGGACTCCGCCGTGGGCTCCTCGGCCGCGTCCCCCTCCCCCGCGTCCAGCGCCTCACCCCCCGCCTCGCCGCCGCCGCGCCCCGAGCGCCCGGAGCGACGGCACGCGGACATCGAGAGGCTTGTCGCGTTTGGAAGGTAAACACCTTTGTGTCTCCACAGGAGGATTCTACGCTAATGAACTGTCATCTGAGACGGCTGTGGGGTAGTCTGGCATATCTCCGTCCACCTAGGTGGACCTACCATCGGGCGCGCTCTTTCTTCCTTTCTCCTCCGAAAGTACTACAGTCATTAAGTTACCTACCATCTCCAATGGCTCCTCTAAACCCATGATTATATCAGCAGATTATATCGCGGAAGATGCCTGTTTTTTGCTGCTGGTGGGTTTCCTGGGTGCTACTTCTTCTGATTTCATAAGCCCTTTCTCCTTCGCAAGTAATACTACCTTCACTTGCCGTGACTCCAAAATGTCCATATCAGACTTCGCCGCTATTGTGGAGTCCGACATGACCGTAGGCTCGTTCGCAATTCGCAACCATCTCTAGGCTTTTTCTTCACGCTGAGTAGCCCTGACCTCAGTGCATAACATAGGGGCTTTCGTGAAAGATAAAGCTCGTTTTAAGATCGTCTTCATCAGTTATATTATATTATGCTCAAGACAAGTGCTATTTATTCATATTTGCGAACGATATGTAACGGCAAATACTTGTCCATTCCAGAGAAAGGAACACTTCAGACGCCCGAGCAGTCGTCGTGAAACAACATGACGAAACCGCCGTCACGCGCACACGCGTGTCTTCAAGACAAGAACACACACACACGGTCAGACGAGAAGACATACACAACATCAGAAAAGATGACAACCCTAGTACTAGAAGAGAAGAACCAGTCATAAGAAGAATTGAAAACGCTGTGAGCAAAAGAGACGACCAGAGTGCGAGAATAGAACAAAACATTAGAACTAACGATCAAAATGTTAGGAGAGATGATCCAAATGTTAGGAGAGACGATCAAAATGCCAGGAGAGAAGATCAAACCGTCCGGAGAGAGGAGAGAAGAGAAGGAACAATGCTTTACAAACGGGGTGAGCTCATATCGAGTGCTCAGACCCGGCCCGCATGACACACTGTATACATACACGCTTTTATACATAAACGTCTACTATTTATCATGTCGTCTTTTATTTATATATTTAGAGAAATAAAGATTTTTTTATTTTATACAAGATAGTGATGATTTCTTTATACCCAAGAATGGCACCTGAAACATTCAAGTCATGAGGGTGCGTCCACATGTCCGCATCGTAAGCATCGGACGCATCGCATCAAATGGATGAATTTTTCACAATGCGTCCACCTCATCGGATGCGATCGGATTTTCCGACGCAACTACCAGCAATCGGATTGCCGATGCCACTTCATTCGGATTTTCGTAGTGAGCGTACGTGCGAAATGTGTCTGTGAGATAATGGAGGAAAGCGAAGAAGGACGATCGTCAAATGCAAATGGCAGAGGAGCGAGCGCCGGGGCGCGTCCACCTGGTCGGCATTCCGTATGACGCCATCGGCACGCATCGCAAAAGTTGCCCCTCGGAGCATCGGCGCCGGCATTGCCGATGAGCAGATTCGAGCGGTTCGTACGGTGCGGATAAGTGGACGCACTTGTGTGACTTTCTATACAAAAAATACTACGATCCGTTTGATGCGATGCGTCCGATGCATTAGAAAGTAGCCCACTTTCTAATGCATCGGACGCATCGCAAATGTTTTTGTAAAATCTAGTGGCCCAGACTTACAAACTCAAGTAGGGAAACAGTGAGCGGCAATTTCCGCACAGGTATAATATGAGTGCAGAATACGGGTCTACTGCAGTAGCTTAATAGTAAGTCAGTAGTTTTATTTATTTATAGTCACGAATTATTTTGTGACCACTGGGAAACACTGCCCTACGCTCACCCAAAGTGACCAAAATTGGAACTAATTTTTATGCCTGTTTAGTTTTTGTTTTTTTGTGTTAATCAATTATGGTATCCTAAAACTAAAGCTAGGAGGGTTCCATAAGCGCAAAGGGATCAGAACCATGTCAGATTTCCTTGATCTTCTGCGGATTTCCTCATTTTTTGGATTATTGGATTTAAAAAAGTCCGCTATAATTTGTAAACGTTTATTCCATTCCATGATTTACATTTCGTACATATCATCGTCACCGATACAATTTATCGCCTGTGAATCTTGTCCCGCATGATGATGGCGCCCAGTTTCGATACGCCGTCTTGGTATTCAGATTTGCCCAGCGGTGGGGTCGCTGATGTGGTTTCTGTAAAAAAAATTAAACTACTTTAAGAAAAAAAGTTTTCCTTTATCCAATACCCACGCCAAAAAGGTACCTACTATTAAGTACTAGCTGATGCCCACGACTTCGTCCGCGAAAGTAATTAAAATCCCTTATCTATTCACAGACACTAACTTTTCAGTAAACTTAAGTGATAATCTAAAAGATTGTAAGTTAAACCGACTTCACCACACACTTAAAAGTCTAAAATTAATATAATTCTATCTTGAAAACTACTGAATCGATTTTGACGAAACTTGCACTGTACCGTAAAGTTGAAGTAAATGAGCCAATATAAAAAGAATGGTCACAATTCGATTAATAGTTTCGACAAAAATATAAATACATACACCTTACACCTATGAAATTTTGTATATTATTTGTTATGAAGATTATCATATCTGAATATTTTGCAGTTCCAATAAAAGTGTGTGTTGTTTGTTGGTTTATTGGTTTGTCGTTCAATCACGCTGCAACAGAGCAACGGATCGACTTGATTTTTTGCATGGGTAGCTGAGGACCTGGAGAGTGACTGAATGAACGAGTTCCCGTGGGAATTAAAAAAACTTATTCCACGCGGTCAAAGTCGTGGACATCAGCATTATTGATAACCACCTCTTTAGTAATGTCTGATCATTGGTCAACTCTTACCGCACTTGGCCCTGGGATCACTGCCCGCGTTAGCCGCGCCCTGCTTGGAGATGGTCTTGGCTGTCGTCATCCGGGGCTTAGGGCCAACTCTGCAAGGGTCCCCGGGCAGGCGCATCGGCTGCGCGCACGGCCCAGTGCCGCTCTCGTCCGCTGCTCTCTGGAGACCGTCGAACTTTGCGCCTGGACCTGTAGTATTGAATAAATAAATAAATGTTACATAACGTAACTATGTAATATGTATGTATTATGAATCCACTGGAATACTTAATATGATTATTATAGAACCACTTATGCCTGCTTTCTCGGAAAATACTGATACTTTAAGGAACACCTAAGCCTATTGACTGTTATTGTTCGTCACCTGTTGGTTTTAGGTGTTCCCTAAAAGTTAAGCATTGACTGACATTAGTGCAGTGGCGTGCACGACATAGAGGCATACGAGCGTTGCTCACCCTAGTTAAAAAAGCTCAATGCTTAGTTTTCATCATGCCCTGCCTGAAAATAGGTATCTGCCTAATCTATGCCTACCCTAGCTTCGAATACTATATACTATAACAATAGTTATATCACCGTAAGATTGCAAAAACCGTTAGATTGTAATCTAACTAGCGAAATTGTAAACTGTCGACATATTGTGAACCGTTCAATGTCAATTTTTGAAATATTCATTGTATCTTTCTCTCTTTCTTGTAGGTTAGGTAAGGGTTCGATATAAACAATCAAGTAGGTTTTATCCGGTTGACATACCTAACAGATTACAATCTAACGAAAAATAATGCGTTAAATTGTAATCTGTCGACAGTTTACAATTTCGCTAGTTAGATTATAATGTAACGGTTTTTGCAATCTTACGGTGACAGTTATACCGCAATCACATCCTGGCGGTTCGAATCGGGAACGTATACTATTGGGATAACTTTCGGAATTACCTGACTCGCAGTAGTCCACCTGGTAGGTAGTTTTATTTCGATCGCGGTCTATCCTCTGCTTCAGCTCTGGTGACGCCTCGTTCTGCAGGATGCTGTACAGCATTGGGTATTTCGACTGTAGCTGTAAACGAAATCACTCCTGTAGGTATAACGCGGACAAAGTTGTTGAAAGGAAAGTCAAAGTCAAATAATGTTTATTCAATTTAGGTTGGTACACTACACTTATTGACGTCCAGCTATTTATAAAATGTGGGTGATAATCAGTAACGGTATCTTAAAACTAAAGCTACGAGGGTTCCGAACGCGCCCTGGTCTGAGAAGAGCCCACAACAAACTGAGTCGGTTTTTTTTTCTATTATCACCATTTCACAAATCATCTTAACTAAGGAACCATCAAGGAGCAAATCATTGCCAAGCTTTCTTGTCATTTTAATAATCCTTTACATGGTTATTTGTTTTTTTAATGAGTTTACGTTTTACATTAACTTTGAACTTATTGAGAGACATCTTCAACATGTCTTCTGGTAGCTTATTGTAGAAACGCTTATTGGAATGTTAGGCAAACTTGATCTCTTTGTTCTCTGGACGAGTATGATTTTAAGAAAATTCTTGATATAAGTAGATGAAGAGAGAGAGACTGTTATTGTTAGAACAAAATAGCGATGGAATGTTTTTAAAAGTGTATTGAGTAGGGATGATGTCTATGTCGAAAATGAATTGTTTCCCCTTATTATTTCATCCCTATTGTTGCCTTAAAAATGGGTTACCTTATCTAAGAAAGCGTTTGGCTGATCGTAACGCGACGTGGGTGATTCAGGGGCCGCTGCAACGCGGACTGGATAAAGCTTTGGATCCAACATTTGACCCATGATCTGCAAACAAGTTATACTAATTACCTACTACAAGAAACTATAGTAAGTACAATCATACCTATAATCATGCCGTATTTCGAAACTTTCAAACTTCTTACAGAATTCTTTTGCTTGTACCTCAACGCGTCTAAGTTACAACGATACTTAGATCTCTTGAAATTTCTTCCAGACGCTGCGGTTTTGCGGCGCCCGGATCCAGCGACCCCCTCCGATTCGGTTTCATCTCTTCGAAACCCCTATTCAATCGGTTCTTCGAACTATTTGCTCCGCTCATAGCCACTTCAATTTTGCAACTCGTCGAGCTAAGTCGGTGACTGTGGTTCTCCTACAGATCGCCTCATTTCTGATTGGATCAAGAAGGGGATACTCCCAGCATATTCCCCCGAGTCACCCTGAGCCTTCTTTTCAGGCCCATAATTATAGCCAATTAGGCATCTTGATCAAAAAAATGTACCGAACAAGACATATTTGCTGCAGCATATCGTCATTGTAGTGGGACGAGGATATTTAGGTAACCTTTCAATAGGGTATTTAGGTAAAAAAGCATGCACCATACCTCATTACGACTCCATCCGCCTTCTTTCCCAGGAGGCAGTTGTGGCATCTCCCCTCCAGCGTACTGCGGACACCTGCAGTCCGGGGGCCGGCTGTGCTGCATGCATGCCTGGTAGAACGCTAGCTCTTGACCAGAGAGCTTTGGAACCCTAGGTTACGTAAAATAAGTCATCATCGTTTCCGTACATAGCACCAGGCACCAGGGGCCATACCTACTTCCAACGCTTATAGCCATATTGTTGACCTTTGTGTTTTAGAATAAATATAATCCTTATTTTAGGAACATCAAGGTACGTGACATCAAACAGTCATTGTGAGTAAGTATTGCTTTAAGCGTTGGCAGTATGACTCCAGATGCACTACTGGTAAATACGAAGAAACCCGAACGAAGGCAGGGTCTGAATCGCGATATCGAAGTGTTTCCCAACGCTTTGATAAACAAATTGGAATATACCACTTCCAAGGTTCAACTGGCCCAGTGGTCCCTTGGTGTCGTATTCCTCATTTCTGAGAGCAAGGAATACCTGCTCTGGTTAACTACTGGACCTAGCTTCTTTAGGCGAAAGAATTTCACTTACTCTGCTAGCCCGCCGCTTGAGACAAGGCCTGGAGTGGAACCAGGCAAGTTGGGCCAAAGATAGTCCTTCCTGTATGTTGTTAAATAATGATCCATGATGGTGTAACTAAAGTTTGATGTGTACTAATAATTTGATGACCTCACATATTAAATTACTGTAAATTTGGGTTCAATTTATTATTATTGCATTGCAAATGTGGTCACAGCTTTGTGTTTGTTATGAACATAAGACATCTTCATTTTGATTGATCATTGACGCCTCGATTTTTGCCTCGGTCATTCCATTGACAATTTCTGATTTTGTGTTTTTAAAAAGTCGGCCGTAGTGCTTTATGGTACGTGGTGGCGTGATTACTAGACCTCGAAGCTGAAAGTTCGAAAACATTCGCGACCCTTTTCGACGTTTATTTTTGGTGGTACTACGGTAAGACCACCGGTAGTGCCTCGGTCAAGAACTGCACCCATTGCCATAATATAATCATAGCAACACAATCCATACAATCATAACAACAAAGAGAAAAACTCAAAAGGAAAACAATAAATTTACCTACTCGTATATAATATTTATCTATCTTTTCAAAAGAGCAACCGCCGAGTTTCTTGGCTCTTCTTGGTAAGAATGTCATTCCGAACCAGTGGTAGATGCACTCGACGATTCAAAAGCACTTGTAAAAGTTTATTTGAACAAAAAAACATTTGATTTTGAATAACTTTTTATTAAAACTACAATTTTTTTTTATCAGCAAAGCAGTATTCCAAAACGCTATAGAGTAGGTACTTAGATCCTGTAAGTATAAATGTAAGGATTCTTCCATCGTGGAAAGCGGGGCTCCTCGCGCGGTGGTCCAAATGGGTTCTTCTCCAGCACCACCCGCGCCAGCAGCCCGTGAGCTACGTCATAGCTGGTGTCACCCGTGCGCACGCGCAGGATTCGGCGAAGCTCCTCTGGAAAACGAAACACTAATGCAGACAGGGCACGCGTTTCATGATATATTTTTTAAATTTACAAGCTTTCATTTAAGGTGCATGACAAGGGTCTGCCCGCGAAATTCAAATTAAATTTGGTTTTTCACAATTTGTAAACTAATACGACAAAGTAGGCTTATGGCATTCAGATTGCGAGCCTAGGAATATCATCTTCACAGGTTTATATAAAAATCTTTACTTGAAAGTGCCCAGTTTAAGAAATTAGTCAAAATAATGACTAATTTGTGAGTAACTCACGTCAAACTCATTATTTTGATTAATTTCTTAAACTGGACACTTTCAAGTAAAGATTTTTATATAAACCTGTGAAGATGATATTCCTATATTATATATATTAATCGCCCGCTCAACCGCGCGTCGGCCTATTTTGGAATCTGTAGGTATGCCGCACAGTAAGACCGTTCGCTGCACTCACACAGACGACATAGGCCGGTAAATGGCCGGTAAAGATACTTTGATACTTTGCGTAGTCAAGTTCATAATATTTTCACATGTTGATACAATTTTATAATCTGAGTTATATATTACTTAAAAATTATTTTCCCGTAACGTTTGACGTAACGAAACAAGTAACCATGTTAGCTTCGGTAGACAGAGAGAGATAACGGGTAGACATAATTTTACTCGTAGTGCGCATGCTAGCCATGGCACCCTCTTACTTTTCGGAGTTATATGCGTTTTAAGAAATTCTTCAAACTGTGAAGGAAAACTGTGAAGGAAATTCTCGAAGGAAGGAAGCACTTGGTCTGCTTGGTGGACTTGACCAAACCCATTCTGAACTTGAAAAATTTTGTGGTGAGGATAAAAGTTTATTTATACTACACCCGCTCGGAAAGTACCTTCATTCTTTTTTAAAAACGAGGTAGAAAGTACGTCATTGCTACAAACCAAATATGCGGGAGGGAAAGATGTATGAAATTTCATTTCTAACGTGCTAAGCGGGGAGAAAAACTATATGAAAATCCATTTCTAACGCGCTGTTTTTTTTTAATTTTAAGTAAATTAGGTATATGGACGTTGAGAATTTGGGTATGTCCTTATGGATATAATATTAGAAGCAGCTTCACCATATTTGACATACAAAAGTCAAATCTGGTGGATGTCGATTGTCGATATCAATGTCGATTTTGATGGTCGATTGTCGATATCGATGTTGATTGTCGATATCGATGTCGTGGTCGGTTGTCAATATCGATGTCGATTGTCGCTATCGATGTATCGATGTCGATTATCGATGTCGATTGTCAATGTCGATTGTCGATGTAGATTGTCAACATCGATGTCGATATCTTTGTTGATTGTCGCTATCGATGTCGATGTCGATATCAGTGTTGATGTCGATTGTCGATATGGTAATCGATTGTCGGTATCGATGTCGATTGTCGATATCGATTGTCGATGTCGATGTCGATTGTCGATATCGAAATCTATATTGAAATAATCCTCAAAATGTACCTAGTCTAGTTTTGATAGTGAAGCTTCGAATGAAGCGACTCATATAATTATGATAGAACTTCACTTTGTAAGTTCGTTTAATCACTAATTATTATCGCTTATTTTCCTCGCAGGTGTAGTATAAAGCACTATGTATCACTCGGTAGAAAGTACGATTCCTACCTCGCGTGTATTGCGGCCCTTCGGCTACGCCTCGGGCCTCAAACTACACCCTCGGTAGTAATCGGTCACTTTCTCCCCTCGGTGAACAATGTACTATTTTACTGCGTAAGGTGGAACTGGTACCTACTGGTAATTGTGGGACGAGGAAAAGTGAAAAATGCTCACTCTGTAAGGAATTATCAAAGGTAGGCTTCATGGACATGGCAGACGGTGGTTCCGCATACTTCTCCGGCTTGGGGGCGCGGTAGGAGCCCTTCTGGCTTGTGTCCGGTATGTAGATGTCATCGGGCAGTCGCAGGGTTTGAAGCGCGCGTGCTCTACGGGCCAGATTCACTGACATAAAGGGCAGCTCTGGAAAAACATAATGGAATGGAATGAACTTTTGGCAGTGTCGACCTCCCTGGCGCAGTGTTAAGCGCTGTTGTCCTCACGTGCGGAGGTCCCGAATTCAATCTATATTTATAAATTGGTGAAAAAAGGTGAATTTATAAATTCCGAATTTTTCCTGGCTACGGCCGTGGCTTAGTTACCACCCTACCGGCAAAGACGTGCCGCCAAGCGATTTAGCGTTCCGGTACGATGCCATTTAGAAACCGATTAGGGGTATGGGTTTAATATAACTGCCATGCCTCTAACAGTTTAGCCCACTGCCATCTTAGACTGTATCTTCAATTACCTAGTAGGTAGTAGAAGCACATGAGTAAAGAACATATGGTAGAAGTATAGGTACGTATGCGGACGGACGTGGCCCGGTGGCCAAAATTGGAACAATTTTTATGCCTGTTTAGTTTTTATTTTATTTTTACTTGCCCACGTGGATTGAGGTCTTTTGGTTCCCGCGGGAACTCTTTAATTTTCCGGGATAAAAAGTAGCCTATGTGTGTGTGTGTGTGTGTAGAACACCAGACTATAATCTATCTCTGTGCCAAATTTCATCCAGATCCGCTTAGCCGTTCTGGCGTGATTGAGTAACAAACATCATTTGAGGTTTTTCGGTTCCCGCGGAAACTCAATTTTTTTATACAAACCTCGTACTGACTATAACGAACATAAAAAAAAGAATCAGGTATCCAATTTGGTGCAGTCGTTAGGAAGTTACGCGCTAAGCAACATTCATTTTTATTTATATAGATATAACTAGATACACTAGCGACCCTGTCATCGGGTCATATAAGTATATCGGACTCTAAGTACCTACTTCTTGAACAGTATTTAGTAAGATATTCAGTTCTCTTCAGATCCTGAATCTCATGGTCTATGGGCGTCGGGTCGATGTCATCTGACATGTACTTCTTGGTCAACTTCGGATGGTCTTCGGCGAACTATGAAATCAGAAATCAAAATAGGTACCTAGTAAGGTAATTATTGCTCTAAAGTCTAAACTATAGATAGTTCCAAGTAGAAAAAACTTTTACCAACGGGCTTTCCGAGGCACGAGGGTGAAACACCGCCAACTTCCTATCTCGGGGCAAGTATTGAGAAAAACACAATATCTACTTAGTTATGACCTGCGTCGGGAATCGAACCCGGGACCTCGTCATCAGCACCCGAACATGCTAACCACTAGACCAACGAGGCCTAGGTAGAACATATACCTTCTTACTAAGTCCCACCGACTAATCTGCGCTGGTCCGGTGGGCAAAATTGGAACTGATTTTTATGCCTGTTTAGTTTTTGTTTTTATTTTATTTTTAATATTTAATAGCGACGCTGTCACCGGGTCAGACAATTATGTTTGTGAGACTATAAGGCTCGGCGCAAACGGGCCACCGACCAAAGCCACTGATTACATAAGCCTGGCCGCCACCGACCACACGTTTGCGGCGAGTCTATAGGTATACTCTAAAAAAATATGAAAAATAATGTTAACTGCTTGTCGCTCGCCACCAGTGGCTGTAGTCGATATTTTGCGTCAAGCCTACTAGTTACTAACGAGAGAGTTATAATAAAAACGGTGTTCATAATAACTCTTTCAACAGTGTCCTTGTAGTATTCATAGTTGACGGGGCACAGAACGTCGGGACTCGAGCGAGGCTTCTCCCGCGCCTTCAGCGAGTCCCTGCTCAGGCCTACGATGAGACAGTCGTCGTCTACTGCTTTGCGCCGGGGACTTTTACTGTGACAGAGAACATGTGGGTGTGGCTTTACATCACAGTGGACGTGCACGTACCACTGAGTCGTTTTAATGTAGGTATAGATATGTATGAAATATATTTTTCCCTCCATGTGATCAGCTGCAAGGGCTATAAATTATAGATTTTTCAGAATTTTTCCCTTTGACTTTAGAGGATGAAGTCCCAAAAACAAGCGCGTTTCAGCCTTCCATTGGGATGATGAGTAACGAAGCTAGTTGGTTGTAAAGTAAAGTAAAAGTAATATATAAGTATATACCTACTTTATTATTATACACCATAAAAAGAAATAAATACAAAAACTATTGCTAATGGATATGGCACACCGCACAACATACGGCCTTATCGCTTAAATAGCGATCTCTTCCAGTGGTTGTTTATTGCCTGCGTGACGTGCACATACGAGTATAATATAGACGTTACATCGGTGTGGCATGTTTCATACAGTAACTGTAGAACTGTATTACAGTTCTATACATCACGACGCAGTGGTACGTGTACGTGCACGTCCACGCGTACGCAGCTAGTATGTTTCAAAGGTAAAACCGGTCAAGAGCGAGTCAGACTCGCGCAATCAGCTGTGATCAGCTGTGAAATAACTGGCGCCACCTATCAGTTCAGAAATAACACGCCATCACAAACAATTCGACACCGAGTACAGAAACCTAATTAACGATTTTCGGATATTTTTCTATACTTGTGTTATGAGACCTGTCATTTTGCCAAATTGGTGCTAGGTCAACCGTAAGTAGATACCTTATACTTAGGTTTTGATTTATTGGAGTGTCAAAATATGCGGTATAAATGGCCTATCTTTTGATTGCGTTGACTTAGAAGCTTGATTTTTTTTAAAAAAAGACTTAAGTATTTCAACTTTCCCGAGAAATAGGTGGTTGACAGACAGACAGACGGACAACGAAGTGATCCCATAAGGGTTCCTTTTTTCCTCTTGAGGTACGGAACCCCAAAAATGTAAAAAGACTCACGGTTTATTTTTCTTCACATAGTCCACCATGTAAACGGACTGGAACTCTATCTCGCCGTCGAACACGGACATCTTTACGAATATTATTCATAGATGCACAATAATTAATAATTCAAAATTAAACTTTGTTTTCAATTTACAATATTGACAGAAAAAATCGTCACTGTCAGCTGTCAGGTCATAGAGGGTAGATTTTTTATGTAAACTCGAGACTCAGATTCTTTTTGGACGGCAGTTACCATATTTCTTGGTAACTTAGTGGTAACATAACCATTACTTTACGCGCCTATTAGAACCTTAATCGTGTAGTGCGACTAGGACTATGATGATCAAAATGTTTCTGATACGAACCGCTAGGGTGTGGAACACCCTCCCAGCGCACGTGTTTCCTGCCACATTTAACTTAATAACCTTCAAGGCAAGAGTGAATAGGCATCTTCTAGGCAAGCGCGTTCCAACCTAGACCTCATCATTGCTTTGCACTCAGCATGATTGTCGTCAAGCGCAAGCCAATAAAAATCCACTATAGCATAGTTGTGAAAACTTGCCTTCCTATCGCATTATTGGTCCTTAGAGCCGGATAATCCAGAAATGAAACCAAGAACTATAATACAAATTCAATCATTTATCATTAGAGGTACATCTATAATGGCGTAATATAAATCAACACATTATAATAGTAATATAATTTGCAATTAAATCAATTCAACCGTATTCAACATGCATTCGTATTTCATATACACATACCGGAACGCTAAATCGCTTGGCACCACACTTCTTGTCTGTAGGGTAGTACCTAACTAGCTACGCCTATGGCATCCCATGTTACAAGACCAGCAACAGTTTAGAAATTTTACCTCTGTCGGGGATCGAATTCGAGACTTATAAGACCACAGCGCTCAACGCTGCGGCAGTAAGGTTTTTTTTTTAAATTTCACTATCCCATTACAAGTTAGCCCTTGACTGCGATCTCACCTGATAGTAAGTGATGATGCAGTTACCATCAGGTGAGAAGATTGTAAGGGCTAACTTAAGAGAGGTACGGTTTATAGGTACTTTGCCGGTAGGGTGGTAAGTGGTAACTAGCCACGGCCGAAGCCTCCCACCGGACAAATCAACAGGCCATCAAGAATAAGTCAAGTGTGAGTTGTGGAGTTTCGGCGAATGGGAGTTGACCCGCGCTCCCTAGCAGTCATTTAGCATCGTCACAGAACCTTACCCGTTGTCCTAGGTGCACGTGAGAAGCGACGCGACGCGATACGACGCCATAGAAAATGACAAACTTGTCTACGCGACAATACAAGCCACGTGAGGCTCGTCGTATCGAGTCGCGGTGTCGCGTTTGTCGCTCACTCGTCCTAGGTGAGCGATGGAAGCGACGCCTCGCGACGCGACATGATGCGACACCATACAAAACAGATGTATCTACGCGACAAGTCTCATTTTCTATGGCGTCGCGTCGCTTCTGTCACTCACGTAGGACAACAGGTTAAGTGGAATTCCCGCTGTTTGTCGGTTGCAGCGAAATTCCGCGTACAAAATTTAACTACATTCGTTTCTAGCCTAATGCCATTGTTAAATACAAGGTGAACCAAACGCGAGGCGAAGGTATTTTATTTTGAAAAAAGATGCTGCACGCGACTTTGTCCGCGTGGATAAGATTTTTTTAAATTTCTCAATAATTTTCCAGGTTAAAAAGTAGCCTATGTCTTTCCCAGGGATGTGACCTACCTCGGTACTAAAGATTAAAATACAAAGTTGAAAAGATGGCCCGGGAAAGCGTAGCAGACAGATAGACAGACAGACTTTTGCTATTATAATATTAGTATAGATATAGATAAACGATATCGTTTGAAACTTTTTTCACATATACATTAGCTATGGTTTGTCTAATTTAGGATGATAAATTTGGTAGATGCCGTTTGCATAGTACTACTTCAGTCTGTCTCACTCTAGTCCTTCAATATTGCTATACACCTCTCATGTGTCAAAATTATAATCCTAAATTAGACAAACTATGAAAGCCAAAAACCAAGAAAAGAAGAAGTAGACAAACTATAAAAAATCTTTCGCATTTTATATCATGACGCTTCACCGCGCGTTGGGTTCGCTTTCTGTTTGACAAGAGCTTACTAATTGCAACAATAATATAGGTGGTATACAAAATTGCTATACAATAATTATATTTAACAAAAACATTCTTACATGCAAAATCATTAATTGATCAGAATAATTCTATTTATTTTGCAATTTCAACGTTTTTAATCAGTACGGCGTGATTTTGTCATATTACGTCATCACCAAAATAACATGGCCGTTGTTCACATATGCAAATACATTACATTACTTACAAAAATTACATTTACAGTTGAATTGGATTACATCACACATTTTATTTGAAAATCGATACAAAATTTTAACTCCGTTAATAACAGCTGTTTAGTTTAACTTTTGAGAACTCCTCACCAGAGAAAGTTAGAATAGAAACGTAGTAATATAATAGTATACATTAATTCAGTTAGGCTAGCTAGCTTAAAGTTCTATTGTATTGTTTTCAATTAAATAAGTTAAATTAGCATTACTATTATTTCAGTGATACCAAATTAAAGAAATAATATTCAAAAGAAAAAAAGTTATTTTGCTTTTGACAGTTCGAAATTTTGACAGATAACTAGTCTGTCTGGTGAAAGCTGACAGTGCAAAGGAAATTTTAAAAAATAGGTCGGGTAATCCCCAAATGTAGTAGTTTTTTACCGGTAGCAACCAGTATCTAATTAATAAACCGATATCTGCTAAGAGCATGTTATATTTTACATTTATATTTATGTTCTTCATCTGCTTAAAACCAATATTTAAGAACATTATCTCAGCTGATGACAGTTAATTAATACGGGCTTAAAAACCAGACTCTCAGCTTTCGTAAGAAATACTCTAACTACCAACTCTAGTGAAAAGTTTAACTGAAAAAATTACAGTTATAGGCTTAGTTTTGTTAGTTTTCGTTTCGTTCGTTCTAGACTACAAAATCAAAAAAAATATACATTATAAACAACCCTCTCAATGGTTTTCTCTGAGGAAATTCATTGAGAGTTGAGTTATAACATTGATATGACTATTAATAAGGCACAAGGCGTCTACACACGGAGGTTTGCACAAAAAAAAATAGATTAAAGGCGGTAATCTGCGGTACATAATTCCGAAAAATTACAAAGTTTAATCAAGTCACAATGATTTTTTAAAGCACAAGAATATATAAAATACTCTTGAATACACTCTGACAACTTTATATGTGCGTGTGGCGAAATTCGAAACTAACAGAATTTATTGTGTTGATTCTAAAAATTTTATTTTTTAATAGACAGTGGCGCCTCCTCCACACGCACAATTAGTTTGCCAAGCTGTGATAGTTATGATATATGGCGCCCTCTTAGAGAATAGTTCTTACGTGTCACGTCACGTAGTCAAGTCACGTCAAGTCCTCAAGAGGAGGCGCTTGAAATCGTATGTTTATGCAACATATTGTATGTAAAATGTATTAGTTCCACTTATTGCCTAGGGACTTCTTTCATCGCACGGACTATACATTGACATCTGTAGACGCCATTTTGTTAAAAAGTGGCCATATAAATCACTATTAGAAATAAAATAGGTACATAAACGTCAAATAGTGGCATAAATAAAAAAACACCATTTTGGAGTGAAAAAAAAGAAAAATTTGCCAGCAAACATCCGTGTGCATAAGCCCTTATTATCACATAGCGTTATAATTTCAAAATTTCACTGGTAATATTAACAAAATTATCAGTCGGTTATGATTCTATTAAAATTCAAAGCTTAAGGTTCGGACAAACTGAGGCGATGTCCACGCGGGATACAGCACGTGTTTTGCGTAAATTATTAATTTATAAGTATGAAAAGAATAAGAAAGTCTTGCTACTAGGTTGCCGATAGGTAGATGATAAGGCCGCCAAATTTTATACTTACTTTGTTATTAGCTTAGTTTACTGTTGTATATTTTCGTTTGTGGTGTATAATAAAAGTATATTCATTCATTCATTCAAAGTCAATACCCTCTATCTGTGAACTGTCACACGGAACGAAAATACTTTGCATACTTTTTTCTACATTATTTAACATAGTCATAGAAGGTTCTAATAATGTAGAAAAAATTGCAATGGCATGACTGTACCGCATTGTCTCCAAATATATTTCCCGCTAACAATTCAAAGCATGGTTTAAATTCATTTCTATTCTTATTACTTCATTGTGAACACGTCTATAAAATATATGACTCAACTGATATTCCCTCGGGATAATAGCTTCCCCATCCCGCATGAAATACCCCTCAATGTGTCCGAAACTAACATCGACAGAATTAATATAATGGAAATCTTCATATGTTTCATAAATCACCAGATGGCGTTACAGTCGTCAATCAAACCACAGACAATCAATAATAAATGAGTTAAGCAGAAGCACATTTTAAATAAAGGATATAAATAACAGTTTCATTATACTTTTTTTAATACAAATTGTCCATTTTTACACTGCTTTTTCCACCTATTTATATATACAACCGCATTCCAATATTTTATGGGGAAAAAGGGGGGTTTTAATCACTTGTTTAGCTTATAATTTTTAGTAGATTTTTTTATAGACAGAAAATATAATCCTAGTCATGGACTTTGGAGGTAGAATTATTGAAGTATAGTCCTGTTTTAGAGGTTCAAAAAAAGATTGTTTTTAAACCAAAAAGAAAATCGTCATATTATGTGAAATAGCCAAATTAATATTCGACATATAACACAGATGTTAGCAAAATTTGTCAGAATTATGACAATGTTTTACTTGAAACTAAAACAAAGTCAATTTGTTACTGTCATGATTGAGTCATAATTTAATTAGTTCGCGTCAAAAAAGACCGAGAAGTTTTCGGATAACCCTCAATAACTTACGACGCATTTACTTTGGGTCGTATTGGCCGTATTCGGTTTTTTTAATATATGACGGCTGCAACTGTTTTTGGTCATCGATTAATGTAAACGAAATTGGGTTGGTACACTGTGATAGAATACGTGATACCTTGTAAAACTAACATCTATGTACAAACCTCAACTTTATTCACAAATAAATAAATTTGATTTGATTTGGTGGCATTCGAGCCCGTTTGAGGCGACTGACTTAGTGTAAATGCCGTTACAGTTCGTAATCAGTCAAAGCAGAGTTATGGAAAATTTATGTTGGCCAAAAACCATTCATGCATTCGGTCGGTGACCGAATGTATGAATGTATGCACGCCATTATGTAAAAAGTTCGCGTCAAAAATACTTTGAAAGTTTCAATTGTTAGTGAATAGACGGTATCAAACATTACAGTAATATAATAATCAAACATTATAGTATAGTCTATGGCCACAATTACACTTGTAATTCTTTACGTAAGTAGCGTACGTAAGTTACTAACAAAACTAACATTAGCATACGACTCGTGACTTAAAATAATGTTTACATTTCGTATGTTACTCATTTAAGTGATTTACGTAAAAATTACTAGTGTAATCGTGTTCTAACCCTAAATGTTTGTGTGATTTGAGCCCAAACCCCGCCCTTTTCCCCCTTATTTCCATACTAATCATTCATTCGTCTACCGCAGTGCCTCAATACCGGTCGTCCTCACTGAAGGAGGCGCCACTCCGCCGCTATGGCACTCTGAAGGGCACCACCAGATCCTCGTGATGCTCCACGCGGAGCTCTGATATAGCTGATGCGGCTTTCTTCACCGCGTTCGTTATCTGGACATACAGACATGTCAAGTTTATTGATACAGACTTAAAAGGTTGATATTATAATACAAAACACTGGTTCTCCATTTTAATGAAGCACTCACCATCACTTGTCGGCGGATGGCGGGCGGCAGGTCGGCCAGCAGGCGCGGCGCGGTGGCAGCCCTGGCGGTGTACACCCGCACGCGCTCACTGTACGCGCCCGCTATAGACAAGGAAGCACTCACCAGCTCCTTGTCATTGTGTGTGAGGGGTGCCGCCACCAGCACTTGGCGGATGGCAAGCGGCAGGTCGGCCAGCAGGCGCGGCGCGGTGGCAGCCCTGGCGGTGTACACCCGCACGCGCTCACTGTACGCGCCCGCTATAGACAAGGAATAACTCACCAGCTCCTTGTCATTGTGTGTGAGGGGTGCCGCCACCAGCACTTGGCGGATGGCAAGCGGCAGGTCGGCCAGCAGGCGCGGCGCGGTGGCAGCCCTGGCGGTGTACGCCCGCACGCGCTCACTGTACGCGCCCGCTATAGACAAGGAAGCACTCACCAGCTCCTTGTCATTGTGTGTGAGGGGTGCCGCGACCAGCACTTGTCGGCGATGGCGGGCGGCAGGTCGGCCAGCAGACGCGGCGCGGTGGCAGCCCTGGCGGTGTACACCCGCACGCGCTCACTGTACGCGCCCGCTATAGACAAGGAAGCACTCACCAGCTCCTTGTCATTGTGTGTGAGGGGTGCCGCCACCAGCACTTGTCGGCGATGGCGGGCGGCAGGTCGGCCAGCAGGCGCGGCGCGGTGGCAGCCCTGGCGGTGTACACCCGCACGCGCTCACTGTACGCGCCCGCTATAGACAAGGAAGCACTCACCAGCTCCTTGTCATTGTGTGTGAGGGGTGCCGCCACCAGCACTTGTCGGCGATGGCGGGCGGCAGGTCGGCCAGCAGGCGCGCCGCGGTGGCAGCCCTGGCGGTGTACACCCGCACGCGCTCACTGTACGCGCCCGCTATAGACAAGGAAGCACTCACCAGCTCCTTGTCATTGTGTGTGAGGGGTGCCGCGACCAGCACTTGTCGGCGGATGGCGGGCGGCAGGTCGGCCAGCAGACGCGGCGCGGTGGCAGCCCTGGCGGTGTACACGAGCACGCGCTCACTTTACGCGCCCGCTATAGACAAGGAAGCACTCACCAGCTCCTTGTCATTGTGTGTGAGGGGTGCCGCCACCAGCACTTGTCGGCGATGGCGGGCGGCAGGTCGGCCAGCAGGCGCGCCGCGGTGGCAGCCCTGGCGGTGTACACCCGCACGCGCTCACTGTACGCGCCCGCTATAGACAAGGAAGCACTCACCAGCTCCTTGTCATTGTGTGTGAGGGGTGCCGCGACCAGCACTTGTCGGCGGATGGCGGGCGGCAGGTCAGCCAGCAGACGCGCGGGCGTGGGTGCGGGCAGCGCCGCGGTGGCAGCCCTGGCGGTGTACGCACGCACGCGCTCACTGTACGCGCCCGCCTCCAGCGAGTAAGGGCCTAGGGCTCCCACGTCGATCACATTTCTGTGGAGCGAATTCAATTTAAATTACAGTTGTTTAATCCTTGGGCCATACTGCCAACGCTTAAAGTAATACTAAAGCAATATTACTCAAAATTACAGTTTAATGTCACATACCTTGACATTCCCAAAAATTATGTTTATATCCATGAATCTTTGTATTTTGGCTTTTGGTTAAAAATAAAGAAGTACCTATGTGTTTCAGAGATTTTAAACTCTGAAACACGTAGGTACAACAAAACCAAGGGGGTTAAATATGGGATAAAATTTGCACGCAAGTTCGCCATTTATGAATAACTAGATGATGCCCGCAACTTCGTCAGTGTGGATTGATGTTCTTTGATTTCCTCAGGAACTCTTCAATTTTTCGGGATTAAAAGTAGCCTATGTCTTTCCCTGGGATGTAACCTATCTCTGTACAAAATTTCATCAATATCGGTTGATATTGATGGGCCGTGAAAGCGTAGCAGACAGGCAGACAGAGACACTTTCGCATTTATAATATCAGTAAATTAGTAAATAACACGTGATCGTGATTTGTGTTTTATTAAAATTTAGGCCACACACGATTTTAAAGAACATAAAGTCCACACGGACGAAGTCAGCTAGAGGTATATATACTGCGATGCAACCATAAGACAAAGGTGTCTGTTAAAACCCGCCACTATACGATCTAGACTACTACTAGACTAGACTGGAATGCGTCTCACGTGGCGGTCTCGTGCAGTATCCTATTGAGCGCGCTCTGCTCGTCCGGCTTGCGAGGCGGCGTGGACGCGCACGCGGTCGGCGACGGCGTCTCTTGCTGCTGCTCAGGTACCTCCAGCAGATGAGTGCGTTCGTTCACCGTGTTCTCCTGAAAATACAGTCAAAAGCTTTTACAATTATATTTGACCAAGCGAAGCAAAGGTCTCTAGAGTCTACTTGAGTGAATTTGCACTTGTCCGTCCGTCCATCCGTCTGTCAGTGCCTTATAACTTCTGAATTAATGAACGTTATTACTTCCAATGTAAATATAATATGTAAATCAATGACCTCCAGCCAAATATGGCTTAAAAGTTATAAAAATTTAATAGAAGCGAATGCGAAGTAAAATATTTTTTATAGCGTTCAAATCGTAGCATCAGCTAGTCATTTATAATAACACTAGCTGATGCCCGTGACTTAGTCCATGTGGATTAAATGTTTTTGGTTTCTGCTGGAACTCTAAGTAATTTTCCAGGATAAAAAATAGCCTATGTGTTATTATAGACTGTAATCTATTTCTGTGGCTGCCAAATTTCATCCACATCCAAAACTTTCGCATTCATATTATTTGTATAGATAAGGATATATAAGATGTGGTGGTATCAAAACTCTGTGAATCAATCCAAGAATAGACTTGATAAGCACTAAAAGACAAAGCACAAGATTTGATATAGTTGCATCAGCAAAAGCTGTCTAACTATTATAATAATAATAATATGTTATTTTATAGAAGATGCCCTCGAATTTGTTGTGTGTATTAAGTTTTTTTTATTCCCAGGAACTTTGTCTGGGATAAAAATTAGCCTAGTCCTTCCCTGGGACACAATGCCTGCACAAAATTTCATCAAAATCAGTTGAAAACATGGCTATTATAAACAAACAAACAAAAATTTGTGCCAGTTTTTATGTTGCTTATAGAATGCACACAGGATATTAAACAGATTGGCTTTAAAGACCTTAATATAGTGGTGGTTGTTGTAACAATAATTAGTGTATTTTACATTTTAACACAAACACACATTTTTATCTATCCACAGCTCCTTAACTGATACATTGCTGTCTTGACGGCCTGAATAGCAAATATGACAGTGAAATAAAAATATTGCTAAATTGCTATTTTATATTACCTCACAAGGCATTACTATATCTCGAAAAAACAATATATATTTATGCATATTCGATCTATTTACCAAAACAACTCAAAATGGAAAAACTATAATGAAATTTTGTAAATTACTAGTTCAAGATGTTTACATGTTTGTATAGATTGCACACCACTGAATATGCAAATTGAAGCTGAAATGGTTAACAATAAATAACACAGCAATTAAGCAACAAAGAAAAACATTATTCATCCAACAACATTAAGTACATATTATGTTAATATTGTACATAGTGAATCAACTGGATAAAACGATTCTGTATGAGTAGGTATTTAAAAAAAACAATAAATAGGTATGTGGGTTACAAATGTTCGAGATAAGCCAAGATACACATTTCCAGGTTCACATTAATGAGATAAAAATGCCAGTCAAATAGGAATTAACGATAAGCGACCATACCATTGTTGTGTTGTTATGAACATTATGATTACGTTTGCAAACCGTTTTCCCAGAACACTGCATGTGCAATACATGCTGACGTTTTCTATAATAACTATGCACATAATATTAGCTTAAGATTTGCTTTAAATTGCGTCTAACATGGTATTTTTATTACCTGGGGATCGGTGTCTTTCTGGCAAATGCTGTAGCAGCAACCCATGACGGCGCTCTTTAACGAGCCGAAGCATGAACGCAGCAAGCATTCCTCGCCGTCTGACTGCATAAATATTTTGTTCGGTAGTCACGTTATAAATAGAAAATTTTTCAATACACCGTCGACAATTTTCACGATTGCACGAAACTTTAACATCAGTCAGTTTAACATAAGTATTTTGACATTGACAACTGACAGAGAGGCTTCAAATAAAAAAATCATTTGTCATTTGTAAAGTCTATGTCTTTTGAATTTGATAAAATAGTGCGGCTCTCGCAAGTCTCGTCCGAAATTGAGACCGACAAGAGAAAGAAATTCATTCGTTGTCGAAATTATTGAGTCATTCATTCCAAGTTCCAGGTGAAGATCCTGAATGATTCCTGAACGTTTATTTTACCAGTCAATGTCTTGTCCAAACATCATGATCAAAACTGTCAAAACTCACCCAACCCAAAACTATAGCTCAGTCATGTCAAACATACGGCCCGCGGGCCGTATGCGGCCCTCGGACTATTATGATACGGCCCGCGGCCAGAATCCAGATCTCATAATTTTTATTCGATAGGCAATATTAAAAGTTATTAGCGAGAAACTGTGTGCCACGCAGTGCGCTGGGCGGTCAACGGATGGCTAACTAACACCTCTGGTAACCAGATGTGTCCTAGCCTATACATAAAAAAAGCGTCTGGCCCGCTAACGGACCCTAATTTATGGAAATGGCACTTCACGAATTTGAGTTTGACATCCCTGCTATAGCTCATCCAACTGTCATCCAAGAGTTCCAACTTCCAAGACCAAAAGTCTAAATCAAAAACACGTCAACAAATTCGGAGGTTGCACCCGGAGTAATTAAAAAGTTCATAAATTAAAGATGATTCGATACCGAGGGAAGAAAAAGGTGTTAGACAAGGTGAAGGAACTGGACGCATTTTCAAAAGTTCCTGAAGAATACGTGGACAGTACGCCGGTCGGCGGTACCTTTTCTGTGATAACGTTTTTTATCATAATGTGGTTAGTTTACAGCGAAGTTACGTACTTTTTAGACAGCAATTTAGTGTTTAAATTCGTGCCAGACACGGATATGGACGAAAAGTTACCAATTAACATAGATATCACTATTGCAATGCCGTGTTCGAATATCGGTGCTGATATTTTGGATTCGACGTCGCAAAGTGTTTTTGGGTTCGGTGAACTGCAGGAGGAGGATACTTGGTGGGAGTTAACTCAGGAGCAGCAAGACGCTTTTGATGCGGTTAAGTATTTAAACTCATATCTAAGGGAAGAGTACCATTCAATTTGGCAATTGCTTTGGAAAAGAGGACATGGGTCAGTTAGAGCGACGATACCACCGAGAAAAACTAAGCCTAAGCATAGACCAGATGCTTGCAGGATTCACGGTGTGTTAATACTTAATAAAGTTGCTGGAAACTTCCATATTACACTCGGCAAAAGCTTACCGTTACCCCATGGTCACATACACCTAAACATGCTCTTTGACGATGTCCCACAAAACTTCAGTCACAGAATACACAGACTCAGTTTTGGCAGTGCCGCAAATGGCATTGTATACCCATTGGAAGGTGATGAAAAAATTGCAACCGAAGAAAACATTCTGTATCAATACTTCATAGAGGTTGTTCCTACTGACATTGAGACAACATTTGAGTCAATAAAAACTTTCCAGTACTCGGTGAAAGAGCTTGAAAGACCAATAAGCCATCATAAAGGATCTCATGGAGTGCCAGGTCTGTTTTTCAAATATGACATGGCAGCGTTAAAAATTAAAGCTTACCAGGAAAGAGAAAACTTACTTCAGTTTATGCTACGTCTCTTTTCAATTATCGGTGGTATTTATGTTATTATTGGTTTCATTAATACAATAGTGCTGGCTATACGGACTAAACTCATGTACACTCCTAAGCCTAATCCTAAAAAGTCTGATATCACCAGGCCAGAACCTGCTGTATTAAATCCTTTATTAACAGCAGTAGATCTGAATTTACCAGTAGATGTAATAAAACAATGACAGAAAAGATGTTTTTAGTCTAGGTAAGTGCTAAATGAATGACAGGTTTAGAGAGTCAGTTCATCCGATTTAAGCTAGAATCGTTCTATAAAGATCGGTATTTGCTGTACATACTCAAGTTTTTTCTGGTCATATTTTACATTTCTTCGCTTTGCTTATCAGGGCTTACTTAGCTTTGATTCAGTAACTGATGACTGATCCCATGTAAATCAAAATGATTATATTGTGTAATATGAATTTCACAGTTAGTACTAGCACTAATTAATAAAAATACTGTGACTTTACTTTTTGTCCAGTGATACACCAACTGGACGAAGTGATACTTGGACCTAGACATGCCTTGATTGCACAGTACCTATATGTAGCCTGTGTTAGTGCCTCAACTTGCAGTGTACACAAGGCATTACATATTTGTTACACCCTAGGCCTAAATAATATAAGCACAATAATTATTTGTCAAATATATTCTGTACATAAGTGTAAGTAATTAATGTTGACGTTTACATTTTTATAATTATTAAGTAATTTATTTACAACCATGAAAATTGATGTACTGTAAATTTTGTATTTTTATTAAGATTTCCTTTCTACTGTAGTGAGATGGAATAGGAATAATATTGTACATCAAGCCAGAAATAAAGCAATTCACCACTGAGAAGGAACTATTGGAAGGACTAGGGGACGCCGAGAACTTCCCAAGTGATTTTAAAAGGATGAGATGCTAGCCGAGGCCTTTTTAAGTAAATGTGGTTGTGAATTGCTATCTCGGCCGAGAATTGTATGGTGCTTTTCTCTTATTTGCGAGGAAGAAGCTTTTTCACATTGGCAATAGATGTTGTTGACTTATCTTAAATCATGCTAAAATCTTGTGCTGCAGTGGCAGTGATAAATGATTTCCTACTTGAACATAAGTGGCCTGAAAAGAGCCAATGTAAGTATTGTTTTTATACTTAAATATAATTTGGCAATTTTCAAGCAAATAAGAGAATATGCTTTTGTTTTTTTTTTCATATTTAAATAAAGTCCCACAGACTGATCTGACATGGTAGTATATATAAAAAATAAAATAAAAACAAAACTAAACAGGCATAAAACTTAGTTGCAATTTTTGCCAGATAAGTTGGTGGGACTGATTGGAAAATTGATTGAAAGAAAAAATCTGTTCTGAAAGATACATTTTTTGTATGGTGGTAAAAAATTCTCTATACCACAACATTCTATGATACAATTATACTAAAGTCTATAAAAAATAATGTCATTTTTTATTCATTTTAATGCATTGAAATAGAAAGGTACTAAAAAAATTCTACATCAATGTTTTAATGCAAGTAGGTATATTTGGAAATTATTAAAAAGTGATGTTCATTAATTATTTGAGTGAGGCTTGAAACTTATTAACTTTTTAAAACTCGTATCTTAAATGTTTGTATTACTTATTTATATAGATATTAATTTCTATAGTATAATTTTAAAATTGCTGAATTGTCTGATAATGAGTCCTGCCTGGTGACAAATCATTGTCTGTAATACCTATTTAAACCAAATTTAAACATGTCTTTTAGTAATTATTATTATTGATTGTAAATATGTCTTTATTCATACTTAATTATATTATTTTATAATAATAAAACATATAATAATATATACAATTTCTTAAAAAATCTTTAAAATCTAAATTAAATCTAAATTAAAAACTAAACATTAAAAATATAATCTATACCGCTGCAATGAGGCAATGTGCCCAGAACTCTGTCTGCGTTACCCCGCTGAATAGCCAAACTTATATGTTGGCCGAGGTAACTGCCAGCCCTCCGGTCACCTGTGGACTCTGTATTTTATTTTATATATTTTTAAACATTTTCTATATTTTTCTGTATTATAATTATAAATCAATAAATCATCAATAAATTTTGTACAGTTCAAATTACATCACCAGCTTTTCTTTTTTTTTTAAACAATTAAATGGTCTCCAAAGATTTGGTAATAGAATGACATGAATCGCACGATTTTATTACAGGACACACTTCAAAATAAAATATAAGAATAAAAAATAGGAATCAGGAAAAGTCAGGTAAGTCAGGAACATAATTGTAGCTATAAGTATTTTAGAAAAAAATAGATAAGTAGATAGCTAAAAGCCTAGACCAATAGGTATCCAAAATGCAAGCTTACAGCATTTTCCCTGTCTAAAAATATGTAGGTAAACTTACCTACCTGATACCAGGTAATGATTCAACAATAACTGGTTTGCAGGTGAACACTAATTAGTTTTTATCAGGAAAGGAAAAAAGTTTCAATTATTTGTCGCCGAGGATGCGGAATTGAAGAAGGGTGCGTCGCGATTGGTGATTGGTATATTATACCTGTCTCTTTTGCGCTTGTATT
This sequence comes from Erebia aethiops, assembly GCA_923060345.2. NCBI lineage: Eukaryota > Metazoa > Arthropoda > Insecta > Lepidoptera > Nymphalidae > Erebia > Erebia aethiops. The sequence continues at coordinate 12,873,024 of OV281081.1, read as the reverse complement.
AACGAGGTATATGCGCACCGCTCGCTGCGCTGTCGTTTTGTTCTTCGAAGTGCCGACAGGCGACGGCTGAAACGCGTTCTGCCGACTGCCGTCTGCCACCATTCACGCGGTGGCTTCGCCCCTCCGATAACGTGCTGTCGCGTCCCGTAAAAAACCGACATCCGAAAAAGTTTCCCCCAACTTAAAACTTGCGGCCCATCACTAAAATACTAACTGAAAAATAAATAAAACAACTCTAGTGAGGTGATTTCGAGTGATAAAATAGTTAAAAGTGCAATAGTGAAGTGCTCATAATTTTTTTTGCAATCTCAATTTACCGTTTCAATTGAACGTTACTGTTTTGTTGAACAAAAAGCGCGTAATATAGCATGTCGTGAACGCAAGAGAGGGCCGTATATGGTTAAGTTGATTCTTCGGGCTGGCGTCCACCGGTGAAAGTAGACCTTTGTTGAGTTCATAAGGACACGGGCCGATTGCAACTAGCTCGAAACGAGGCGTTTCACGTATAGTTGCGAGAGGAAGGTGAGTGACTTTTCACTTTAACTCTTCACAATTTCTCAAGTACAGTTAGCTTTGCCGATTTTTTATTACATAAAAAACGACGATACGACTGAGTGAAACGAACTGTACTTTACGATCTTTCACTGACACAATTGAGGAAACAATGCACAACTCTCAGCCTAAAAAAAATAAAAAATAATTTTTAGCTGTGTTCCAAATTCCTTACACAAAGTCTACGTTTTTGGAATATCGTTCAAAAATCAATCAAAAAATTGCACACAGTCCACCAGCTGAATGTACTGAACGATGCCATTCATGTTATGCATCGTCGGCTGTAGGTCAGTGCCCTATTGCCTACCTGTTGACTCGATCCCTGCTCAGCCGGTTCTCTTACGCTGCCTGTGGGCTAAATGAAAAAACATGTCAGGTTTCTGAACATACATTGACCAAACAATCGATTCGTTTTGAACGAATGAGACTGACTTACTTGCCTTAATTATATAATTATAAGGTAATTAATTACCTTTGCCTACCTAGGTGGTGAATAAACAAATTGCCAAACCTTTTGGCTTATTATATTGTACACAATCTCTTATCTGAACTAAAAATACATAATATGATGTATCATGTACTGCTATTCCTTTCGTACCTACTGCTCCCTGTACAAAAGGACAACACTATTTACTCCTGTCAATTTAGTTTAGAAATAGATCGTGTGACATCACCTAGAAAAGACCAACAATCGGTTTCAAAACGGTTGAGCTAAAACCACAGGCTAAAACTGATTTCTTTCAATTGAGTGCAATATGCATTTTTTATCGATATTCATTTGCATAGCTATGCCTATTTAACTAGATCACATATCTAGGTACTACATGTAGGCAGTGGCTTGCACATGTTTTGAAAGCCAGGGTATGCAATCTATTACAACTAGGGTAAGCAGTGCTTTTGTGCCTTTATGTACGCCACGCCACTGTAGGTAGCATTAGTGTAATCTGTATATAATATTGCATTTCTCATGATAATTTAAACATTTGCAATCGCATTAAGCTATTTTACGATCATTATGAAGTAGATTCTCTGCAGAGTAGATTTCTATTGAAATGGCCTATAATTTCAAAACTTGTTTCATTTTAATTCTATGACGCCTTCGGCCTTACCTACCTTGGTAAGTCCATAAACTAATAGTATAAAGCGAAAGTGTGTATAGGTATCTGCAAGTCTTTGAAAACAGATTTTGATGAAATTTGGTACAGAAATAGGTTGCGTCCTGGAGAAGGAAATAGTACCAAGCCGAGTCCGGTTATCTAGTTAAAAATATTAATGAACGGTTAGGACATGTAAAGACTATCAAAGATTTGTTATCAAAGGATTCTGGGGTAATTTGGTCACATTGGCCGACGCCAAGTGCCAACCTAGTAGTTGGGTTAACTCATAGTCGTAGGAAAGGTGGAGGGGAGGGCAAAGGACCGCGCAGCCGATCACCTAGCCGCTGGTCTGATGTGGCCCAATTGTCTAAGCAAAATGTAATCCCTTGACAGCTTAAGGCCCTGTGTAGCGTAAAAGGGGGTTTTTAAAAGCAGTGTATCCATCAAACGGTAACATAATGTATGCGTGCAAAAATAATGTGCTGTTTTCAAGCCCTTTGAGCAGCCATTGACGCATTACATCTCAAACCACAATTTAAAAAAAATCTCTGCATTGAAATTTATCTAAAACATACCTCATAATTTACCTTTTAAAGCAATTTTTCTCCTTATTGAAACAAATAATTAGCTCTAGAAATATAAGATAAAATTGATATTTCTAAATCAAACACATTGTCGGATTCATTTGTATTGAAAAGTAAATATTCTTCTTATTTTGTTTTATGGCTTTTATTAGTGCCACACCAGCACAAAAGTAAATATTAATTTTTTTACAAATTATTTCATGCATTTTTTGGGTCATGCGCTTGCTCGATTTCACCCCCGCCGCGCGCCTGTGTTTTTCATCTCGTAAGCTCACAGCGCCTTAAAACGTATTACTCGAACTGTTTATGGAGTAGGTACATACATATCTTTTGACGTGCTGGGCGGCTGGCATCTATGAACTCCATATACAAGTCGAATTATCCGTTTGAGGATTACGATTTCCCACAATTGGGGTGCAGGTTAAGTCTTTCAAGGGTCGATGCGAAAAGCCCAGGACAGGACGGATTGGAGGGCTATCCTGAAGAGCGTCACGAGGTCACTTAACTACCCCCGAATATTGGAAAGCATCCTGAAAGTAAAGAGAATCCTAGACGGTTTATATTACTGTACTCTACAAACGTACAGTTTTAACAGACTGTTTTAACTGTCAGTTGTCGGTTTAGTTGTTTTAACTGTACTGTTCTCAGTTTTTACTACACACGTTATATTTAACTGAACAGTTAAAAAACTGTACGTTTATAGCGTACTCATGGAACTAATAAGTACTTTACTTATTAGTTCCATGAGCGTACTTTAAGCGTTTTTGGCATTTCTATTAATAATAATTGATCTGTCATCTGTACTTCTAATAGCGTCTGTTTTTCTAAATTCTTTGAGGTACCTATTGAGTAATACATCTACTTAAGTCGAAAACGAATAGTTCCCTTTCTCCCTTTATAAATAAGTAATAACCTGAGTATCAGTAGGAAAGTAAGTACCTACTAATTATTTTATTACTTAACTAACTTTTATTCATTATAATTAGTAAAGCACGAATTTCTCTCCAACATGACATTTCGTATGCGTAAAAACCTCAACTACCTACTTAGTGCTTACTAATAAGTAGGTAGGTATATAATTATCATCACGCAAGCGAAAAACGTGATCTCGTTAAAATTATTAATAAGGTAGGTAGGTAGGTACTTACATGTAACAAGTAACAACTCAGTTAGTTTTAACTATGACTTATGAGCAATCTATAGTTAAGTTTATACTTACAACAATAGTTAATTTAAGTATAAGTTTCTACATGATGCCCGCGACTTTGTCCGCGTGAACCCCTTATTTTTCATAAAAAGTACCATGACTCTCTGGTCCTCTACTATGCCAAAAATCACGTCGATCTGTTGCTCCGTTGCGGGGTGTTTGAAGGACAAACCAACAAACAAGCACACTTTCCAGGTATCCAGGATTTGTCGATATTGTACTGTTCCACTTACAGATTTTCATTTTCTCATTGTCAACTGAACTGACTCTCAAAAATAGAAATTCTCGAAACAGCTGTCCCAAGAAAACTCGTTTAAATAAATATTCATGTCGTGTCTCCTTTCCATCGTGGAGACTAATTTAAACTGATAAAGTTGAAATTAGAAACGATAACAGTGATGTTCTTTAATACACATTTAAGTAATTGGGCAATATAAAGATTCTAACATCCACGTTTCTCGTAATCTTTTGGTTCATTTAGCAAAGAAACAAGTCTAAGCTAAATAGCCTCTGAAGAAAGTCCTTCTCAGAAACTCGAAATCGACCTTTGAATGCTAATTTGTTTTGGGAACAGACTTAGGTATATAAGTAGGCCGTAGAGGACAGATATACATATAACTAAGCCTTGATATTTATATGGATTTCTCAAAAGCATTTTAGTTCAAATAAGTTTACTTCAAATCTACCACGGACTCCAATAATGTTTATTATGTGTTATTTCATATTATACGATTTTATCATTGGTGGTGGATAATTTAGTTAAAATAATAGGTACCTTATTGACTATTGAGAGTCTAGATGACGGTGAAGATGAAATACGGCACTTAAGGAACATACAGATTCAACCACAAGAGTTGCAACAAGTAGGCTAGGTTACTTACTAAACTGCGAAGTCTCCATTCCAATTTCCAGCACGTTGGTTTTATCCATAGAAAAAATAAATGTTTTATCCGTGATCCGAGTTATTTGCAATAACATTCGTAAAAGCATACCATTTCTGGTTTGACTTGATAACTATGTAGGTACCTAGGTACCTACCTTTTTTTTGTCCACAGTGGACATTTATGACACAATATGAGCTGCTGTGCTAATAAAACAAAATTTAACAGTTATAGCAGTTTTGCAAATAGGTAAATACGTAAGTAAATGTAGAAATGAACACATAAAGGTTTAGAAGTGACATAATGTTACCAATTTTTTACATAACCCAGACGTTGACACTTCACGCACCAATACCACTTGCACGCCATAAAAATCCGATCCACACAAATCCGGCCCCGGTCACAAGTGTGGTATATCACATTACTGAAACCCACTCCACCCCCTCCCCTCACCTCACCCGCATCCTGTTCTCTAAATAAACTAATATTCATTACTTTTTCACGTTTTTGGATAAAATAGATACTAGACGATGGTATTAAAATTATTAACTGATTTATGGTACCTTGCTTGCACATACTTAATTAGGAGAACTAGTACAGGGCTTAGGAATGCTTTATTTTACCTAACCAAACCTTAAAACAGCTCCTAAGGTACCCTTTAACTCCTAAGGTAACCTATATGCCAGGTTGGTCTCTTTGAATTTTAAGAAGATCTGATACTTATATAGTTTTGATGTGGAGGGCGAAACTATTATACAAGTAGGTACCTAGCTAGCAGCTAGTCTATCGCGATCAGTGTAAAAAGCTCGGTAAAAAGATGTAGCTAGGTTTTATTTACTTTTTTGTACCTACCATACATAATTCATAAGCAAACGGTAGTACATGCCAGAATGGTCTCACCAATTACATTGAAGATCTGATGAATAGAATAGTTCGGAGATGGAGGACGGATCTTCTCAGCGAGCACAGACCAACTCGGTGTCAGCGAGTACCTAACAGCAGATCAATCGCGATCGGTGTGATAACTTATTAAAAAGTAGATTTTAGACCTCTTACCGCAAGTAGGTAATAAATTACATCTACAAGGCTGGTCTGGACTCTGGTACAATGTACATAATTACGTAAACTCTGTTGCTATAGGGAATTATCTTTTTTTTCGACTAATCACCATTCACGTCATCTTTATCTGCCACTTGACCAATAGAGATGGGAAAATACGACATTTTTGATGGTATTCTCATCAAGGGTCGAACGGCAGGTGAGATTACGTCATCAGACCTTAGAAAAGTTGAAAAAAATTGATAATCCCTATGGAACAGACTATACGTAGGTAATAGGTTTATAGTAAGGTAAGCCCACCCGTGGCTCAATGATAGAATCAGTTTAAAGAAATACCAGATAAATTACAACTACCAGTAAAAGTGGTAAGTGTCGCATAAACACGACATTGTAAGCTAAGTGTTAATAGGACAAACGTACATACACACGTAGCTACAACAAGAACAATGCAATGGTAAATAATGGTCACACATGCTGTGCGAACTGCGAATGAACTCATTACTGTGGAATCCGGAGACATAAGTAACCTTCGCAAGCCGTTTTCTTTGTAACTTTACTATAAATGCTATGGATAAAATGTATGGTTAGCGATATAAAATGTAATTTTAGATAAGCTTAACTAAGTGTGGGAGTTGTGGGAGTTGTGGGAGGCAAAGACGTACCACCAAGCGATTAGTGTTCCGGTAGAAACCGACAAGGTGTATGGCTGTATTATAACTGCCATACCCCTAACAGGTTAGCCCGCTACCATCTTGGGCTGCATCGTGACTTACCATCAGGTGAGATCGCAGTCAAGGGCTAACTTGTAGTGGTACAAAAAAAAACTTGGAGCCACATCAGACGCATGGTAAACTTTCGAAAGTACTTAACTACGCATAGGTAGGTATACTACTTTACCTACGCTGTACGCATCGGATCGGTTTAGTAGACCTATGAAAAGACAAAACGTATAACATTTTTGTGACTCTATTATTTTTGTTGGCTCCTGATAAGCGTTTAGTATTCCTATATGTATATTCACCTAAATGTATAAAGTACTAAGTTACAGACTAGTCTATTTTCACCGCGATGAGCCAAAACAACATCCACTCTTTTGTATTTTATTATAGTACAAGATACACTGCGATCTCACCTGGTGGTAAGTGATAATGCAGCCTTAAGATGGTAGCGGGCTAACTGCTCGGGGCATGGTAGTTATATTGAACCCATACCTGGAATAGGGTTAACATCGGTTTCCAAAAGCCATCGTTCCGGAACACCATGGAACTAGCCATGGCTTTTTTTTATCCACTACAAGTTACCCCTTGACTGCGATCTCAGCTTTCAATCAATCAATAAATTTTATTTGCAAATCCAACGAGGCCCATATTGTTCTCAGTTCGTATTGTACATGCTTTTTCACGTACAGGATAGGTACTAAAATTCTACATCAATGCGTACAGGCATCTATTAGCTCCTTATACAGGTCGAATTATCGGTTCGACAAACGTGATTACGATTTCCTTGCACAATCGCGGGGGCTAATAAAGAAAGTTCAGAAATCATCAATTCCCAAATTTACCCAGGATGTCTTGACTAATACGACCACAGCGCTCTCCACTGCTCTTGGGAGGTCGTCGTAAACCACTCGACCAAAGACCCGTGATAAAACAGAAGCACCTCTTCTTCATACGTCCTGTCCCCGCAGATGTGCATCCACGCACGCCCACTTGCATTGCGAAAGCCTTTTGTTTCAGATGAGTTGCAACTTGCCTCTCCATTGTTGCGCGAACACTTTGTTACCCCACTTGCGCTTACATAACGTTTTCAGATGTCGAGAGCACGCTGCTACCGAAGTGAACAATACGTGGAACGGTGGATTTGTTGAAAATATTCGTGCGGCTTCGCAATTTTGTTGTTGAAACCTTGTAGACTGTCAGTGAAGATTTTAATGTTTTAGGTACACTCGTATTTTTCATTAAGACCTTTTTCAGTTTCGACCAATCCGTCAATTACAGCCAAACACACACACATACAGACACAGAGTCACAGCAGTTAGCAGTTTTAGCATGGATGTAGAGGATTTTAGTTTCAACCAATGTCATGTATGGCACAGCCTACCTATAGAAACTTGTCACTTAGCGGCTAATGTGAGCACACTGTGATCTCGTTTCTCTTCCATCCTCCAAGTAGGGGTTGGCCAACGCTGCGCTTTCAAGTGCAGGGTCAACATTCCATAACTTTGGGACCCCAACGTCTATCAGTTCTCCTTTCGCTTGAAAAAAAACTCTGAACATGATTATATTGCTTTTTCCATTGCATCGCTGAGTGAGCTTTCTTATGCTTAGCTTATGAGACACATAGTTAGCGACCCTGTCTTACCAATCACTTGGGTTACTCCCTCGAGTGATACCTTGGGCCATACTGCCAACGCTTAAAGGAATACTTAAGCAATATTACTCAAAATAACAGTTTGTTGTCACGTACCTTGACGTTCCTAAAATAAGGATTATAATAATTCTAAAACACGAAAGTCAACAACAATGAAACAATTTGGCTTCTTTTTTGGCAGCATGGCCCTTTGTTGATGTTTGCTTTCTTCAAACTGATTTCTTTGGCTTTTAAACTTTAAATATGGTTCTTTTTGTTTCGTTCAAGCTTCTCTGCGCCAACTTTTAATTATTCGGCAAGGTTTTACTTATGCCACTTCTTCATGGTACCATAACCCTTAATTGGCTGACACGCCGCTGTACCGGAACGTGAAGCCTAACAGTAAAACTTATTTATTGAATCATTTCAGTAATTCGAAAGTCTACCTTCCTATATATTAATGCTAGCTGATGCCCTCGACTCCGTCCGCTTGGAGAGTTTTTTCAATTCCCGCGAACTCCTTATTTTTCCGGGATGAAATATAGCCTATGCCACTCTCTAGTTCCTCGACTACATACATGCAAATCACGTCGATCCGTTGCTCTATTGCGGCGTGATTCAAGAAAAAATGTGCGTTGGAATTTGATGACGTCACAATTACGTATTTCAGACTAACATCCAAACTATTTAGAAGCGCGTTTTAAAGTTTTTTAAACCGTTTCTGATTTGATTGAGTTGTCATCGACCCTGTTGGGATATCTTATGCCAAGAACAAACAATGATATAGTGCAATTTTACCATTGCTCGGAGTTAAAACTAGACGGATTTTTGCCTTTTTGATCAGCCCCCTGATTGTGTTAGGATAGGATCGAGGCTGTTAAGATAGGAGGATGTTAGGAGGATAGAATCGTAATAGTTTGTCAAACGGATAATTCGATGCCTGCTCGTCTAGAAAGCATGTGTGAACTCAAACACTTTACGCCGTCAAATAATTACAATTTGCTTATACAATGGAGAAGTTTCATGATGTTGTGAATATCATATTAAACACAACGGAAGTAAAATATAGATTAAAACTAATAAAACAGTGGGTTTTTTTTAACAATAATCTATCAATAAATGACAGAAATGACGATTTAAAAGTTTAATTATTTAATGTACACCGATTGCTGTATCTTACTCGAGCGAGAAATTTTGTGAGTTTTAATACCTAGCCGAGATTTAATACTTCAAAATTATCTTCACACACACAAATTAAGCGTTTTTAATTCACGTTTATTTCTTTTATTCGGCTTTATAAAGTCTGTTGATAGGGAATTATGACGTCACGTCTCCCGTCTTGCAAGCGCAACTTTAAAGTTCCATAACTTTTTCATTTGTTGAGATATTTTAATGATTCTTTCATATTTTTGTTTTATTTTGTCTTAATATTAAATTTATTTTCATATTAAATTAAAAAAAAATGGTATAGGTACTTCTCCAATGTTCCGTTTTACTCTGCCTTATTTCTGAGCAAAATCAAAGCACGATCAATAAATCCTATTTCTATTACCTTATTTGGAGTGAGGCATCGGCAATACATCTACATGCATGAAACGAGTTTGCCGAAAGAGATATTGGAGCATGACGGAACCCAGATAAGTGGCTCTTATACTTATTCGTTGTGCAAATTAGGGCAAGCAGGATGTGTTCGGTTCTGGTTCAGATGTCTTGTGGTATTCGTTGCATAGTAGTACACTGCCTGCGACTTCATATGCGTTACAAAAGACTTCGTTACTTTGTTGTGGGAATTTTCTAACCAGCGATATGATCTGGCTTGTTAAGGCTCTGTCATTGCGTAAAATAGAGATAAGGACTATAGTAAGTTGGTAAGTTACCACTGTCCATAGTTAACTTCACGGATCTGTTAACCGCTTGTGTTCTAAGTATACCAAAATATAGGTAATTTTATAACAAACGGGATGGCATAGCAGTGGCTACAATAAACTTGTCAATTTTTTTTTTAATTAAAATTAATTTAAAAATAGCCTGGACCGGATTTTGATAGGCAACCTATTTTAGACCAAGGCGTATTTATCTATTCTTAAATAAAAATAAAAAGTAGGTTTCATCTATTAAACAGATCGGTGAAGGTCACGTATAGCGATTAGCGGGATCTGAGACTAAAAAGGGAGTTTTTTTTCACCTTTATTGAAAACAATACAATAGAATTTAAAGCTAGCTAGCCTAATTACTAAATCATGCCCGCGTGGAATGGTGGCAAGAATGCTGGCTGCATTTCCGCGTTGGACAGCCAGGCTGATCCTTTGCGCAAAAAATGAGCCAGCCCTTTTGTCACCAAATGAGGCAATTAACCGAGATTTTTAAAACAGTTTATCTAGGTAATATCTATCAAACGGTGACATAGTACGTACCTAATGCTTGAAAAAATATAATGTATGCCGAGATTGAATGTGTTGACATATCCAAGGTCTGGAATGTCTTTTTTTAAAATATTAATAGTTCAGTATTAATCTTCTTTATCTATTTGTAACGTATTCATCATCGGAACTTTCTTCATTGATCATATTCATGGTGAGCGACGTCCGTTGAAATGAACTTCGCACCACTGACTGAGCTTTCGTTTAGTTCTTGGTGTGCACGGGACATATTTTTAGTTTATTTTAGCTTAGCTTATCCAAGCTGGCTTTGTTTAGCTTCGGAATAGCTTAGTTGTCGGTCTGCAACCCGCTTTACACCGCCTAGCAGTTGGATCATTGAAACTTAATGAGCTTTTCATAGACTTTGTTAAGTTCTCAGTTTATGGACATGACCACCTTGTAAGTAGTTTTAGTAATAGCAGCCATTCGGTTGGCAGGAGTCGATAAAGAAACAATGGTGCCACCTACGCTAAGTGGATCGTTTAACTCGACAACAATGCGTACAACACTGTTAAGAGAGCAATTCGGGATAATGTGAGTGGTAAATTGACCTAGTCCGTTGACGAGTTTAAGAATTTGAGCTCGAGATAGACGGTCGAACGCGATCTTTTATGGAAACGAAACTCTCTAGGTAAAAAAATTCTGAAACAGTGCCTACTGCCAGGGTTCGACCGATTTCACAAAGAAGAGTCTAAAGATTTAGTTGACTAACACAAATACTCGTTATTCAACTCGTAAAAAGAGTGAAATTTAAACAGACGGTTCTTCAAATCATCCGATGGACTATTGTGGAATGAGTAGGTAATCATAGATTTAGGATTGGTTTGTTAGTTGGGTAAGTAGGTTGGACCAATCCTAAATCTATATGAGTAATATTATTTAGCCAAAGTTCACGCTTTTAAGTGAAGACGTGGTTGCAGGGTAAAATTGAATTAATCAACATAGGCATATCATATTGAGTTTTTTTTTTCAAATTAACTTTTACAAGTGCTTTTGAATCGTCGAGTGAATCTACAGCTTGTTCGGAATGCCATTATAACTGAGTAGAGCCAGCAAGAAACTCGGTGGTTGCGGTTCAATCATAAATTAGTTATTATTAGGATACAAATAACTGAAGTCCTTAACTTTTACTTTCAAACAAACATTTACTTTAACATGATTTTGTATCAATAGCTAATGTGGACTAGAGAATTCTAACTAGAAAGAAACCATAAAAGCATTCGTATGTTACTGTTAAGTTATGTCTAACTAAATCCCACGTCAAATCAATAGCCTGTCTCCATTCAACCATTGATCAACGTTCATTGGAATATTTCTCTATGATAGGCAAAATCCAGTAGTTCAGTCATAAATTCACGTCTAGTCGAGAGTGCGGTAATACCTAGGGATCATAAGATTCCAGTCAGGATTTCGTTACGGGTCCTCGTTACCCCGCCATCCGATCCGAATCTTCAATAATGATGTTTTCGATATCCCATTTTCCGCCAAACTTGAAAAAGGGTATGATACAATTTCCTTCCCGCTCTGCGCATCCATTTTGGAGGTTTAGCTCCAATAATATTATCTGCTATACCTATTATCATGTTGATAACTTCATTATTTTGTTACGAGATTTCGTTTAGCCTTTTCTTGTATTGCCCATCGCAGCTTTCTGTATAATATTTGCTGTTATAGAATTTCTTAAGCTTTATGGATTTTACTATTTTTTATGATAAGGTTCGCGGTTTTTTTTAACATGTATCTTTTTTTGTCCTTCATGTTTCAAGTAGTAAAAAACAAGAGCAAAAATGTTCTGTACAGTTTCCTGGAGTTTCTTGGTTAATTATAAATATTTTTTGCTAAGGGCATGGAGGCACGATTATACGGTTTACCATCTATGATCACATCAACAGATACCATATTTTTTGAAGAAAAAATACTCTGTACATTTAAAAAAACATAATAGGTGAAGTTATTACGATTTTTAAAAGTTTGGTAACAATTAACTAGGTCGACCATACCAAAATTCTACATTAATGGGGTCGACTGTGATATTACTCACGTCAATAAGACAAATTCTATTGTATTGGACTGACCAACCGGGCATATATAGGCCTATTGTTATCAAGCCACAATTACACCGTCACACCACGGCCAAGGCTACCCAAATCCCGATATTGTAAAGAAAGACGAAAGTACTGGTCAAGACAAAAGTAGTACTCAGTACAAAAGTCCATAGTGTGATAATGCGATAGTAGCAAAGGCACGTTCGTAACCGTTCGTGTGTAACACGGAACACCTTGTGAAGACGATTTTCTTCGAGTCAATCGAGCGGATCGACTGTAGATAGTTCTCGTATGTACGTGAAGACATCTGAGCTACAGAAATACCTAGAATGGAATTCATAGATGTAAGTAACTATATAATTTTATAGAATGTAGAAGTGATAACGAAGTTTGAAAGCAGAATTGAAGCTAGTGAAGTTATCGTTTTAGCTATTATCGGTCGTAAAATGAACTAGACTGAGGAAAACGATGTAGAATTTTACGGTCAACCCATAACTTTGTCAAAGCAATTCCGAGTGATACCGAATTTAGGCTTTACCTCCGTATAGGTACTAAATTTCTACATAAAGGATCTCCGTATAAAAGTTCATATTAAAGCAGTTTTCTTTTTAGTTTTTTTTAAATTTACAAACAGTAGCACGCAGTGCATTAAACAAACAGTATATTGTTATATAACACTAGCTGATGCCCATGCGGCTACGTCCGCGTGGATTGAGGTTTTTTGGTTCCCGCGGAAACTCCTTAGTTTTTCGGGAAAAAAATTGCCTATGTGGTATTCCAGACTATGATCTATCTCTGTGCCAAATTTCATCCAGATCCGTTCACAGTAAATATTTGCTAAACATGCTACCAACTGCGTTAACCACAGTTAAAACCTTCTAAAGTCAACTTAAATACTAAGCGAGTGGGTCTTTCTTTAAGTATATTATATCTTGTTACGACCGTTGTCCTCGTCAGTAGACCCTCACTGCTGATAAGTTGTCTATTGTCCACTCTGCGCGACTCTATTAATGTCGTCCGTCCACTTGGGACCTCAGTGTCAATCAGTTTTCCTAACTATGTATCACGCCCACTTCTTCACTTGCTTATCCGAAGCTAAAAATTCTCGAGAAAGTTTTAAAAGTACTTACCTATACAGTTTTTATATGATATATTACACAGACAACATTATACAGATAACAGTATTATGATCAAGCGTAAGCCTATAAAAAAAAAACTTGCATAAATCCATATTACATGCGAAAGTATGCATATCTGTCTGTTCGTTTGTCCATCTGTCATGTGTCCGTGTTTCTGTCTATCTGTTCAACCGATAACTTGCATCCCGAGGACGAGCATACCCTACTTTTCGTCTCGGAAAAACAAAGATTTACCACAAAATTTTCTATAATCCTAAATCCACGGGAGCGAAGTGGCGAGCAGTAACAATTAAATGGATTATAATATCTAATTATTTTAATTTACTCGTAGTCGTAAATCACAAATTACAATTACAAACTGTTGTAGAGAATTCAATCGCCACACAAAGATAAAACAAGTTCCAGCAAATGAACGGAATAGTGAAATGAACGGTCAAAGTAATTAAAAACTACTTAAGCGTGGCGATAACAGTTTCCTTCATTGAAAAACTTGGGAAGGTAGTGCCGTGGGGCTCGTTAAAGTGACTATTCACTGACCTGTTCTCGCCCTATTAAAAAACGATTCGGATTACCTGGACAATTTTGTTCCTCGATACAACAATTCAATACAGGTAGAGCTAGTAATTCTTATTTTGTCACATTTTTATTGGAATAAACAAAACCTGAGTTTGTTGACGGCTATTTTCAGTAGAAAATCTATCCGAACCGGTAGTAGAGTCAAAAAACGTTTCGTAGATGGTACCATTAACGGTCGGTTAGGGATCTTTGGAAGTAAGGAAATTTGACTGAAGGATACATATTGGATAGAATCAGGCGTTACTTTGCGGAAGTTCATGATTTAGCAAGAAAAGATTACAATTATTTTGCTATAATACGCCAACAGTTGGCGGATTATAGCAAAATAATTGTAATCTTTTCTTGCTGAAGGATACATGTTTTAAGAAAAAGAGCTACAAAAGAGATGTACAAGATCTCCGCAATAGATTAAACCACCCAAAAGTATGAGTGTAATGTATGTTGGTGCACATCTCCGTGGTTTCTGAATCGATTTGAAAAATATTTTTTTCATTCGTTAGAGGAAGCTCTCGAGATGGTCCCATAAAAAATTCTGACTCCAAATACTCAACCCTGACACTAAAAAGTTAAAAATTAAAATTCTTTCCAAAAAACCGACTTCTAAAGCCACTGTAAAGTAAAAAAAGGATAAGCAAAGTTAACGCATCAGGCTCGCCCGACTTCAACATAGTGTGTAAAAATCAATTTTTTTTTTGTGTTTTGTGACCTTGGAAGTCGGTTTTTTTGGAAAGAATTTTTATATTAGCTAGATTTATTGTCATAAAACCTATTATATTTAGTATACCTCAATATAAAACTATAGTAATCTTTAGTATACTATATCTATTTGTTTGCCTGATTTTAGTAGGCAGTTGCCATGTCTTTGGTATTTATATATATAGTTGGCTTTCATGCAGTAGTAACCGTTATTCTGTGTTTCTCGCGAAGCCTACCGCTGTTTGGTTAACCTTGAGTCGTGGGAACCCGAGTAGATAACACTTTATTTTTTACACAATTCATTTTGCTCGTAACACAATTTGTGTAAAAAGTGACATTAATATGTAACATTATATCTACTTAGACTTTATAAACGAGCAAGCTCTCGAGTGGAATCCTCAGGGAAAAAGAAAGCGTGGCCGACCCGAACAAACTTGATAGCGTACGGTTCTGGCGGAGGTTGCAAGAATAGGGAGGACGTGGGATGAGGTCAAGGGTGTAGCTTCTGACCGCTCGAGATGGCGCAACACTGTAAACGCCCTCTGCCCCACTGGGGGGACACTAAAACAACATAACAAACACATCTACTTAGGGTTTGTTTTAATTTATGTATTATTAGTGTAATAGGTACATTATTATTTTATGTTTATCATTATTGTTGCACTTTCCCGCTCCTTTTTAAAGTTCCTTAAGAATCGGGTTGTCTGGAGGAGTCTGCGCACGCGCACGCGTTGTTTTCTGTTTTTTGTTTATGTTATGTGTGGCAATAAAGACTTTATCTATCTTTATATTTAGGCTTAATAAAATAGTACTTATTAAGTTACCATAATTAACAGGTATTGGTGACAGGCCAAGCTTAGATGCCACGTGGCTTTATACCTGAAGGCCGTTTGATCATCTGCTATGAAGCAGTACGTTCTAGGATAGCAATGACATATATAGTGTCTGCATATTAGAATTGATGGAACCCAGTTTAATGTCATAATGTGTGGTACATTTTAGGTTAGCTAATCCCTCAATTTGCGTTGGTCAAGGTTAATCTCTTAGTTACCGACCGAATAAATATGGTATAGTTAGTAATTAGATCTAGTGAATCGCAACCTAGAATAGATTTTCTTATTATTAACAAAAAATGTATTTCTAGTTTTTGTGCAGCAAAGCCTATCGAATAGCGTGAAGGTTAAAATTGTGTTTACAATTAAGCTCCATTTTTTGTGGTTTCTAAATCACCATGACGATTATAAGCGGTGGTGATGGTTAGGTACTCTCCGAAGGTTAAGTAACAATATCTAGTCCGGAAGCACGAAAATCGACACGAAAAGGCATAACTATTCAGTTCAGTTTAAGATTTGATTGGTTCTGGTTCTCACAGTTTTCATTTTGTTGTTGACTTCCACTACTCAATTCTACTCAAGGTTTGGCATAGGGAATGAAAGAAAACTTAATTAATGAGAGTTCAATAAGTAATCAATAGTCTTTCAAATATGTAATTTCAGTTACATTACCTACATATATGTATTTTTTTGAAGGCTAAGAGAATAGTTTCGATTCAAGAGCGAGTGAGCAAAGACGTGACGTGTTATTTAAATCCTGAATATAATTCGTATTTATTTAACCCTTCCATGATATTATGATGATAGAAAGAGTATCACAAACATGATATTCCTAAACTTAGCTATAACATAATGGATGGTTTCAGAATAAAATTTGTAAAGTGTGAAAGCACAGAGCGAGTGAGTTGTGCGAGTGAGACGCGAGTTGGTCTCGGTCGATGCCTGTCACGGTCCAGTGCCACTGTCGTCTCTACTCTCCAGGCGAGTGGCCACTGGCACAATTATCGGTGATAGTTGATTTCGATTACGTGCTGGTATTTATATTAAATGAAGAGTTAAATAGAATTTGAATTTGAATGTTAGTTTTTGCGTTGGCTAATCAAACCACTTAGTTTTTTTCGGTGACAAGTTAATCCACGAAATAATTTTTTTCATGTAAGACAGCTTATGATTCCTATGATATGCCAGGACTCTACCACCGGTACGGAAAGCAGGTTCTACTGAGAAGAACCGGCAAAATAACAATTTAAATTCAAAAAAATTCAAGAATGTTAGGCCATATTATTATCTTCATTCATCATTTGACATTCAATTTCATTCCTTTCCTTACCAGTTACCACCCATTTAACCGAATTTGGTACTCCCTTTTCTCTCAAAAAATCAAAAAGGGATTGAAAAAAAATCTGAAATTCGGACGTTACGGACTTCATCTACGTAGTATCATAATTTAACCCTGGATTGTTCACATTCACTCCAGAAAACGAACCTATAGCACACAATAGGTAATAACTAATAGTGCCTCAGATAAGTATCTTCAAACAAATTTTATAAGGAAGGGAACTTGGTACATGTTCAAGGCCTAAATTCTAGGAAACGTTTAAGAGGAGCGATTATTATCGACGCACTCCGAATGCGTCATCCAGGGGTAGGGTTACCATATGCACAGGAAAAAAAAGTTTTAATGATAAATGATAAATGATTTATTTATTTCATGTAGGACAACCGGGTCGGAAAATTGATTCTACTGAGAAGAGCCGGCAAGGAACTCAGCAGTTGCTCTTTTCTTAAAAAAGAAAAAGGTTACAATAAGTAAACAATACACCACATACATTAACGTTATAACACTGACATGTGGGACTGGATGCGAGGCCGGTTGCTTCCATGCAACTTTGTCATTCAGTTTTCGACTCAGATTCAGAGTCAATTTATATAATATAAGTACTTATCTCCAAAAAAAAATTGACGACCTCCCTGGCAGTGTTGAGCGCTGTTTTCTTAACGTGCGGAGGTCCGGGGTTTGATTCCCGGCAGGGTCCATTTGGGAATTTGTGATTTTTTAATTTTCCCTGCTATGGCCTGCGTGACTTTGGCCGCGGCTAGTTACTACCCTACCGGCAAAGAAGTGCCGTCAAGCGATTTAGCGTTTCGGTACGATGCGGTGTAGACACCGATTAGGGGTATTGGTTTATTAAACTTTAGGGGCATGGCAGTTAAATAACTGCCCCTAACAGGTTAGCCCGCTACCATCTTAGACTGCACTGACGACTTACCATAAGGTGAGATCGCAGTCAAGGGCTAACTTGAAGTAGATTAAAAAAAATTATACTTTAAAAAACTTATCCCTAAAAAAGATACGCACTGACTTGACAACCTCCTCCTCTTTGAAAGTCGGCTATAGGTACCAAAGTGTCTGAAAAGTCGCTTCCCGTCCTTCTTCAGATCATCAGTCCAGCGAACTGGTGGTCATCCTACACTGTGTATACCGGTACGCGGTATCCAAACCAAGTACCGGTATGTACACAGTGTAGGATCGATATTCGATATTCGATATCGATGTCGAGTTCTGGAGTGGACTCCAGAACTCGACACGGTTCTGCGACGGATACCTATTACCTATGACCTGCCCACTGCCACTTCAGCTTGATAACCCCCAGAGCTATGTATGTCTTCATATAGAGATATATAATGCGATGTTGCTAAACGCTGAGCTTAAATTTTTGTAGCCTACCCACTGGTAGTACCTTTTTAAGTTTGTCGCATATTTATTTCCTTAGCTATTTTATGTTTTACCCATATTAACACGGTGCACAGTAAAACCGACTGTGGTTTTTGTGGCACTGCTTGTAACAAAATTTTATGTCAATTTTATAATGATAATAAAATCTAGTAGGATTTTCTGAGTAGTATAGTGCACAATCAATAAAAATATTACTAACCCTTTCATAATACTCCCTGCCGAAAGGGACAGAGTTAGATTTAAAAATTCATTTTAGTTTGATTGTGTTATCTATACTAATATTATAAAGAGGTAAAGTTTGTGAGTTTGTGACGTTGTAGGGGGTAGAAAGAATATTATAGAAAACTACATTATTTGTGAGTGTCATAGGCTACATATTAACCCGAAAAATTAGGGAGTTCTCGTGGGAATTTAAAAAAACTTATTTCACGCGGACGAAGTCGCAGGCATCAGCTAGTTAGTTAGGTATACAGAATTGACCTCATTATTATGTTCATATTCTTATTTCTTATGAATACAAGCTTGTTATCGCTAGACTTGTCGATTTTTCCTGTAAATAAGGAAACTATTTCAACCAAGTGCCGATGCTTGGGACAGAGATTCCACAGGTTTTTCTTATGTTTTGAATTCCACCTGTTGCTTTCATAAACGTCACAATAGAGAGGTTATTAAGTCTTCATCACTCATGGAATTCTATCCTTAGAAATATGCAAGAGGTTGGCTCACAGTAACTAAATGACTAGTATTTTAACTTTTCAAAAGCATAAAGAGTACCTACCTAAGCGCATAAAAGTAGTCAGATAAATGCAATTTCTAGATTTTGCCGCATTGTTTCAAACTCAAACTATATTTCAAATCAAATCAAATATTTTTACTCAAATACTTTTAACAAGTGCTTTTGAAAGTCGAGTGAATCTACCACTACTTCGGATTTCGGAATACTGTTCCTATCGAGAAGAACCAGCGTTTATTCAAAATTGGTACCTACACAATACACCTTCTGAACATCACGTTTACAAAGTATAAGACGCGATGGTGATAATTAACTTGACTTCTTCTCAGACCAGGGCGCGTTTGGAACCCTCGTAGCTTTAGTTCTAAGATACCGTTACTGATTATCACCATTATATTTTATAAATAACTGGACGTCAATATGTGTAGTGTACCTACCTAACTTGAATAAACATTATTGACTATGACTATTGACTATTGACTATAACCATGTTACTTTAAAAAAATTACCGAATCCTAACTGGTTAGGTTGGATTATATTGGGAAGAATTCCACAGAAGTACAACGATTCTTTGACCTTTAAAACTCGTTACCGTAAATACTCGCATATTTACATGTCGTTGTTAACATAACGATAAGTAGCACTTATGATAATATAAATAGATAATAAAATATGGTAACTCTAGTCAAGACTCAAGACCGGGAATGAGTTCGGAGGAATGGTATGAGTCATTGTGTGCGTTGGACTAAAGGGAACTTTGTTATCCTAGCGCACAGACCACAGTGGTCTGTGTCCTATAGCGTCTACCGCTATACAACTATACAAGTATGTATTTAGGGTTTCCAATACCGGGATCCCGGACTTTTTTCGTCTATTTTCAATACCGGTATTGAAATATCTAATACCGGGATACCAGTATTGGTGACAACAATCTATCCAATCTTAAGTTTTTCCCAATACCGGGATCCCGGTATTGAAAAAAATCTTTCCGGTATTAATACCGGTATTGAAAAAAACCGGTATTCGAAAGCCCTGTAGTATGTCTATTTGTTTATACTATTTACAATTTTAGTTTAGTTTAGTTAACAGAATTGGCCACAAAACTCCTAAATTGGAGATGTCTAACGGAATTTACGAATTGAAACCCAAAAGTTCCTATCTTTAAAACCCTTGAATGCAAAAAGTGACTGAATAATTGAGGGGAATTGATAAGAAACCATTCACGGTGCCAGTGGAATGCGTACTGCATTTGTCAAGTACTCAAGTAGGCGTGGGTCACGGCCGGTTGCGTCATCAGGCCAGCTCTTATCTCCACGAGATAAACCGCTTTTGAAGTCCAATGAATTACTTTTTGTAGGTAAATATTTTTATTGGAAGATCGTTCAATTTATTTTAGTGGGTCCGAAAATAAATAAGGGTATTAGTAGGTATATCAGGTTTTTTTCAAGAATTTTCGTTCGGATGGATTGATTTTACTACTCGTGGAATATCGCCTGCCTTCATCTCAGTTTTAGTTATAACTCCCACCTTTCTCTTAAAACTTCTATTCTGAGATTTTTATTGTCGTGACGTTTTATGTTTTTTTTCATGTCCTGTAAGTAGTGTAGCTTCACCCTTGGACGTCTTTGATGGTAGGATGGTAATAACATACGGCCGAAGTCACCCACCAGACCAGAATAGAGAAAATTCAGACCCAAATTGAGCCTGCCGGTAATCGAACCCGGGACCATCCACTTATAACACATAATACAAATTGAATAGTCGAATGAATCTACCATTGACATTAAAAAAATGGGTATTTAACACTAAAAACAGATGAATATGTTTGTATGGAGAAACCGCCGTGCTATTACTAAGTTTATTTATTAATTTAATATTACTAAGTTTATTTATTTATATACTATTACTAAGTTTCACGATTTCTTATGAAATGTGGTCATTTTATGCAATACATACCTACTTACGTGCATTGAGTAATTTGATACAGTCGCGTAGATATTAGATTAGCAGTGCCAGTGGCTTGCGCCGGTACATCCGCCCACGTTGCATAAAACCCAGGCCAATAACCGTTTACGGTATGCAAATAAATAAAACTATTGCCTATTATTTACTAGGCCAAGTACTAAAATTATAATTATTTAAACTGGTTTCTGTGGTACTTTATGCATTGATCGTGATTATAGTCACAACTCACAACACAATATATTCTTAACTAGCTTTTGCCCGCGACTTCGTCCGCGTGGACAACTTTCAAACCCCTATTTTTCCCACTAGGGGCTGAATTTTCAGAAATCTTTTCTTAGCGGTTGTCTACGTCAAAATAGCTTTAACTGCACGCCAAATTTCAGCCGGATTCGTCCAGTGGTTTGAGCTGTGAGATCTGTCATTTAGTCACTTTTTCCTTCTATTTTTTTCCTACATGATGCCCATTGCCCGTGACATCGTCCGCATGGATTAAGTTTTTTGTACTTATTACCTAAAATTAGGATTATAATTCTAAAACACGAAAGTCAACAATAATCTATACCACTAATATTATAAATGCGAAAGTTTGGATGTATGGATGTATGTTTGTTACTCAATCACGCCCCAACGGCTAAACGGATCTGTATTAAATTTGGCACAGAGATAGATTATGGTCTGGAATAGCACGTAGGCTACTTTTTATCACGGAAAATTACGGAGTTTCCGCGGGAACCAAAAAACCTTAATCCACGCGGACGGAGTCGCGGGCATCAGCTAATTAAACAATAAAGCGTTGGCCTGTACCAATCTGGTACTCGTAGGTAGTTAGTTAGGGTCTGACGGGGTACCTAACTCAGCTTAACTTTGCTTTAACTTATTTAGTCAAATTTTATGATGCTGTTACTTTCTGACAAGTGTTTTTCAGGGTAGGTATGAAAAGGACAGTGTATCTGAATCAAGTCCTAGTAGAAACCAACACAGCGATTCCCTTAAGGCGAGTCACCTCAGCTCAGCGGTGAAAACTGGTTTGCTAGATCAAATTTTTTCGGTATTTACTATTAAATAACGGTCTTACAAAAAATATCCGATACACTTAAAGACATTGTCTAAAGAATGTGCTAATTTGTTACACGATAGGATGTACTTTACTCGATCAAAAAAAATCTTGAAACAGGCTAAATTAAAAGTTTAAAACGATTTTTTTATTAATAAAATTTTCGACTTTGCTCATCATTTTTATATGGATAAATTCCTCTTGAAGTATTAATGAGAACCTGCTAAAATTTATTTCAAACTGAAGTCCTATATCTATTTAATTCAAACTAATACCAGAACTTGAACGTTGCCAAGCGGTTTCAGAATATACCGCGCTGCCCGCTTCCCCGCCAGTCTCTACGAGAAATGTACCGCGAGACGCGCGGGCGGCACCCCACACCTCACCTCCTAAAATCTTGGAGGTGACTCGCCTTAATCAAGCTGCTACTGTTTGAAAACGTTTGTTTACAATAGCCGTACATATCGTAAATCCTAATTTAAACACTATAGTCTCAGAGCTAGCTTTATTGCTTTCATAGACCTTCCTTCCCAATCGACTATGCCTTATTGCAACTTGAAGACGCTCATCGATACAAAATAACTAGTGGTTCGCCCCGAACTGAGACCTCGCGATATCCATATATTACAGTTTTATATTTTGTAATATTTAACTTTTAACATTAGCGCCATCTATTGACATCATTGTGAAGTTCTGTTAAAAATACTGAGGCTCTGTAAAAATTAAATAATTTCGTTTCCTTATAATATTTATCTAATTTTAGTATTTGTTGTTCAAGTACAGGATATAATTCAAATAATTGATCAAGTTTCAGGCTCAGCCTTTCAGAAAATTGAGTTCTGAGGTCAACTTTTGACGTTAGAAAATCTCCACTTTGAAAGCCCCCCCATTTCGTCAATTTAAGGGACAAATTAAAAAAAATATATTTTTGGACTCTATTCCTAATTATCTTTACTAATTACCTTTATCATTATCTTTAAAATGATATACCACAACTCTATGTAATGCTATAAAAAATATTTTAACTACTTCGCATTCGCTTCTATGAGAGCCCCCTGAAATAAAGATTTTTATAAATTTTTAAGCCATATTCGGCGGGAGGCCATCGGTTTACATGTTATATTTAAATTTGAAGTAGGTAATTACGTTCAGTAATTCAGTAGTTATAAGGCTCTGACAGACGGACGGACGGACGGACAAGTGCAAATTCACTTAAGTAGACTCAGAGACCTTCGCTTCGCTCGGTCAAAAAATAAATTGGCAGTCATAAGGAGTGGACTGCCGATAGAAGTGAAAACGAATATTAATATTTTTTTTTGTTATAAAAAAATTTTTAAAAATATATTTAAAAAAAAAAAGGTTTAGGTATGTTTCACATAAACCTTTTTTTTTTATATCCACTACAAGCTAGCCCTTGACTGCGATCTCACCTGATGGTAAGTGATGATGCAGTCTAAGATGGTAGCGGGCTAACCTGTTAGGGGCATGGCAGTTATATTAAACCCATACCCCTTCGGTTTCTGCACGGCATCGTACCGGAACGCTAAATCGCTTGGCGGCACGTCTTTGCCGGTAGGGTGGTAACTAGCCACGGCCGAAGCCTCCCACCAGCCTCCCACCTTAAAACTAAGTCATTAAAGTTGAATTATGAATGTAGTATATTTATGAGCTTTTGACTTCGTAACAACGCGAGGTGTGTCGGGTGTCGGTGACGCGAACCCATAGATTTACCCCCTACCAAAAAGTGCTCAACGCCGAACGCGGCTAAAGAAGTTTTCACTTCAAAAAACAAAAAACTAGAGTCAAAAGAAACTGTTGTTTTGGAGTTCTATAATCTATTTATTTTGAGTTTTGCTGGCAAGAGAAGATTTGCGCCGTGGCTTTCTAGGTGCATTTGGTACAGCTCTAATACATAATAATAATTAAATAAATAAAATAAAAAATTACTTTGGATACGATCTTAATATAGTGGAAAAACCTATTAAAATTCTACATTTGTTTTCTGAAGATGATAATATTACTCACCTATGTTTTGAATGTTTGATAAATGTAACTGTACACCTCTCTTACACTATACCGGTCTACATTGCGTTTTGTAAACGACGGACGAATTACTATGTCGAGAGAATAATTCAGTTTGTTCAACTCTGATTCCGACCGTTCCAAATATACAGTTAAGTAAAATTGAACTTTAACCCACTAGATGTAGAGTTAATAGTCCCTCTTGTTTAGTCGCTGCGAAATCGGGTCAAATTTTAAATTGATTTCGATGACAATTGAATCACATTTGCCGCCTGTTCACTTTGTTAAAACAATAACTTTTATTGGTAAAGGCTTTAATTCAATTGTCACGTCTCATTCACTACAAATGTTAGATATTATCATTGTTTGGAAGTAGGCAATGATATATATCTAATTCTATGGTAGTAGGTACCTTCTTACTTACTGAGGAAATATAAATTAATATAAAAATACTTATAAAGATTCACGAGTGCGCGTGGCTCATGGTTGTGTTAAAATCCTACCTGTACGTGTAAAATTGTGCGTGTACCTACGTGATTGCGCGTACAATAGACCGCTCCGAGAGGCACGCACACTTACGCAATGTGCGTAACTACAAGTAAAGTTCACTCGCTCTCGTGTATTGCAAGAACTGTAACAGCGCTTTTATCCATTTTCGTCGTCATCATCGTCGTCGTCAACCACGACTTCGAGTTCCACAGCTGGACAAAGCTGGTCTCGTCTAGAGACTTCCACACGCCACGATCTTGCACCGCCTGAATCAAGAAGGGGGTTATTGCTACCACAGTTATTTTAAAATGTCAGGTTTATGTGACGCACTTTGTCGACTCCGACAAAGCTCGCAGAGTCGCCAAGCTCAAGTGGCAATGGGCGGGGCACATAGTTCGTAGAACCGATAGGCGTTGGGGTCCCAAAGTGCTCGAATGGCGGCCTCCCACTAGGAGGACGGACGATCTCTAGCGTGCAGCTGGGAGCCGCTGGAAACAAGCAGCACAAGACCGTGCTCTGTGGCGATCCATGCAGGAGATCTTCGTCCAGCAGTGGATGTCTATAGGTTGAGACGACGAAGACTTTGACGTCCCTAAAATAATTCTGAAACAAGAACTTCATTAATATTAAAACAATACTGCTTTAAGTGATGGTAAGATCACTAGTTTCTACTGTGCTATCGGTCTTCCTATTCAGTCGGCCTGGAGTTCGACTTTCGAGTCCTGGAGGAATCGCTTGCTGTAATGTTTGCCAATTCACTCCGGACCCGGGAGGGTATTATTAGGAAGGTAAGTAGTAGGTATGCCTAATGCCATATATTATTTTAAGCCGTAAGAATGTAGTATAGGTAATAGGTACTTACCATATTGACATAGGCGTGGGCTGTAATCTGCTAGGTAGGTAATAGCACAGCGTAGATATTCATACAATGGAGAGCAAATAAAAATGATAGACACGAGGCCTTATTACGTAAACATGACAGCTAGTCTTCCGCTGTTAGCCAATATCCATTGACATAGAAAAAGTACCATAAATTCAGCCAGTAACAATCATTGATGCAGGTTTTATAGTCCCACAAACTTTTCTGACCCGGTGACAGCGTCAGTTTTTGTTTTTATTTTATTTTTAATACTTACCTACTAGATTAAAAATAAAAGAAAAACTAAATAAGCATAAAAATTAGTTCCAATTTAGCACAGACCACTCATTGGTCTGTGCAATTTAGCAACCGGCCCAGATTTAAGTTGGTGGGACTGTACATAATAGTTATTATGCAGCGGCTTAGGCTTAGACATCTCCGTCGAACGACTGGTATGATAGAACGTAACTCCTTAGACTGTGATAGGTATCACGTAGGTATAATCCACAATGAACCCGCGGGCCGCGACGACCTTGTTACCGCTGTGCGACACATTTTGTATCACACCTTGTTGTAATGACACTCCAGTTAGCGTTGAGTATTCAGCTTGAATACCTACCTGCTTACTTTAAAGTACTAGTCCGCATAACATTTTATATGCTTTCTCGTTCTTAATTCGAACCGCTAGGCTAGGATATGGAATGCCCTTTTGGCTTCCGTTTCCTCCCTCCTCTTTTAATAAATGTACCTTCAAATCAAGAATGCTGCATTAGGCTGCATCATCGACCAGTCACCACTTGCAAGCAGGTCTGATTGCAACAGAGCGCTAGGCCTGTAGATTTATTTTAAAAAAAGCAAAATTAGCATATTTTCATATAATATGCAAATGCAAAAAACGCTATTTAGTATGTTAATAGCATTATTGCATATTTTAGTATTTTTTCATAAACCGCCTCAAAAGTAAAAATAAATTACGGAAAACTACAGAAAAATTTATCTACACTAATTTCAGAAAAACCTTACGTGATTCGACTTAATCCACCAATTTATTTGTCCCGGTTTATGCCTGTTTAGTTTTTGTTTTTATTTTATTTTTCATAGATACCTACTAGAGCGCTGTCACCGGGCCAGATAAGTTTGTGGGACTATAATTTGTATGGTTCTCTGACTCTCGAGCTCGTTTGTATTCGGTTATAAGTTAAGGAAATACAAGACTAATGTGTTTAACATAGCATGATCATTGGTTTTCTAGCATCGTATCTTGTTGGACACAGCGAAATGCATGCATGAATCGTGATTCGTGATGCAACTCCACTTTCTATAGGTTACGCAAATAGGCATGATGACTGATTTTGAAAAATGGTCAGATTATGTTCGGAAGTACTTATCTACTATTTCGAAAAAATATCTTATTTCAGCAGAAAAATAAGGTTTGGTAGATAATATTGGCATTTGAAATTTAAATTTTAAAATTCACGCCAAAACCATAGTATGCCAAAACGCTCCCCGGTGTCATAGCGTCGTTTGTGACATCACTATTATTTTTACCAATGTACCTACGCTGTGCTGTGCAGTGTAAGCAATAGTGTGATTGTCAAAGCTTGAAAACAAACTATTGTGACGTCATTCGCTTCTTGGTATTTTAACCAATATGGCGGATTGCTGTATTTTATCATTTTATTTTATCAAAATAAATAGCAATCTCACTCGAAATAGAAAAATAAATACGTTTTTTATAATCCATGAATCCTATTTCATTAGATAAATTCATAATTTCATTGATTCTTGGTTACTGTCATCATGCCTATTGTACCTAAGAAGGTACTATTGATTGAAAATCATCTGCGTAAACTTAATACTATGTCAAATTATCAATTAATAATTTTCTATTAAGAGTATTTCTAAGTGGGGGTACATCGTTTTTTGTGCCTTTTTTTGAATTGCCCTACACGTTAGCCCTTGACTACTACAGCTGATGGTAAGGGATGATGTAGTCTAAGATGGTAGCGGGCTAACCTGTTAGGGGCATGGCAGTTATAATTAACCCATACTTGGCGGCACGACTTTGCCGGTAGGGTGGTAACCAGCCACGACCGCAGCCCCCCACCAGGCCAGAGCAGGGAAAATTCAGAAATTATAAATTCCCTAATTGACCTTTCCTGGAATGGAACACGGGACCTCCCACGCTAAGGCAACAATGGCGCTCTACACTGCGCCAGGGAGGTCGTCTTTAGTGTAACTTTCTAGTATCTGCAGAGTGCAGTTGGTATTTTATTTATTAAAGGTCGGAAGTCAAGCTAGTTATGGCCAAGATATTTCAATAGAAACACCCTCTCAAATTTTGTGCCAGTAAACAAGATGGGTAGTACTTTATTTGGCGTTTTGACTGATGTACCCTCGGAAACTTAATATCATATCAACTCACCTGGTACCCTTCTGAACATAGATTTACTCTCATAGAGGACCCGATCGATATTCATAAATCATAGCAATAAACCCACAAATACATCATCGTTAACCTTACGCAACGTCTCTCGCCATGTGACGCGGATGCTGTAACACTAACGAGATGAGCCATCGATAAACCGCCGGTCATTTAGATGCGGTGGACGGACCATTACACGTCGATGGCACACTTTCGCTTTAAATGGTCTTTTGTACCTACTTCGTGACTATTTTATAGTCACGATCTCTCGTCGAGCTAGGCTACTTTTTATCCTGGAAAATTAAGAAGTTCCTCTGGGAACAAAAAAAATAAACTGTGTGTGCAATTCACACAAGGCAGAAGTGAAACTCCAGAAAAGTAGCCTACGAGAGAATTATATTATTTATAATATAACTTGTATTCTATAGGCCGACCGTTTAACTCGTGTATCGCCTGCGCGGTAAGAAGGGAGCGGGGGGAGATGTTAAATACTTAAAAAAAAGATACTTATTATTTTATTATTTACCAACAATGTCTATCTCAAGATAAATCTTTGGATTATTGACTCCGTGTGTAGCGTTACCCGCCCCCGCTCCCTTCTTACCGCGCAGGCGATACGCGAGTTAAACGGTCGGCCTTTAAATCTTGTACTTATTCTATTCTTCTATATCAATGAGACAAATAAACAAAATAAAACAAAATAAACAAAATTCTGTCTCATTCTTTCGCAGGCTAAATCCTTTTATTAACATGTTTGTCTTATTGTGGTATCGCTTTTTCGTTTCATCGAATTTTCAAATCACAACGATTCTAAAGATATTGTTTCACTTCAAAAACTTAATCCACGCGGATGAAGTCGCGGGCATCATCTAGTGATAGTATAGATTAATAGTAACAGTATAGTATAGTAATATTCGTAATAAATACTTAATAGTAAGCAGTGAGTAGGCGAAACTTTCTGTTATTTTCTTTATATTTGTATAAAAGATAATTACTATTATATTTGAGCAGATGATGTAACAACATTAGGCTTACCTAATTAGTGGAATTAGCGTCACGCTTTTTTGCACGGAATGCTTTGTCGTTTCATAATTATTTAGATTGAATGTTTTCTCATTTTGTTTTTGACTAAAATTTGGGCAGACAGACACGCAATGAATGAATGAATGAATATTCTTTTATTGTACACCACAAAGGAAAATATACAATAGTAAACTTAGCTAAAAACAAAGTAAGTAGGTATACAATTTGGCGGCCTTATCGCTACACAGCGATCTCTTCCAGGCAACCAATGGTTTAAAAGGACATAGCTACATACAATCGGTAGATGGTGCAGAAATACCAAAATAAATAAAAATGTAATAAAAAATAAAATAATATAAATAATAAAAAAAAAGCAACAAATTATAATACATATATACATATAATCTAAAATAAATAAAACATCAAAGTCATAAATACTACACACATAATATATAAATAAACATACATACATACATACATACATATATATATATATATATATATATATATATATATATATATACTCACAAATAAATAAACGTAAGCCTCATAAGAAAAAGAAACAATAGGTATCAAAATATATTTAAAACTAAACTACTAGACAAATAACAATATTATTGTGACAAATAGTAATTTTTTACAAGTCTTTTAAAGATATTTATTGATTGAGCCTCTCTGATGTCAAGAGGCAGAGCATTCCACAACTTAACAGCTTGTACAGAAAAGGATTTATGGAAGAAAGAGGAATTATGATTAGGCGTCCTTAAAACAAGTTTTCTTGTAGTACGGAGAACTTCTCCTGGACGGCCTACGAATTCAAACTTCTCCTTTAAATAAGCAGGAGATGCTACGCAATGTACCTATATGTAGGATATAAAATAATATCATGGATGGATTATTAAGCTATCCCAGTATCGAATATAGTTTTGTAAGTTTTCTTGCTACTTAATTATTGAACGACCTATCTCCTTTCATATAGGTTGCCTGGAAGAGACGACTTGTCGAAATAAGGCCGCCTTTACACCGTAACAAGTTGTAAATTTCGTGTTACCTCTGTTCTGTTAAGTGTTTTTAAACTTAATTAAACGACTTCCAAAAAGGAGGAGGTTGTCAATACAGCGCGCCAAATAAGACCACTTCGTTGTCACTTGTCAGTCTGTCTGTCAAACGCCTTTTTCTCGGAAACGACGTGGATCAAGTTGAAATGCACATTGCACACGCTGAAGATGATGATCTGTTGCATCGTTATAATATGGGATGAAATCTTCAAGCTCAATATTTAATATCTGCATCCTGATTGTATAACCAAATCGTTATCATTTGACAGCTTAAAACGTATTACTCGCACTGTTTAAGGAGGATACATGCTTTTTGACGTCCAGGCATCAATGAACTCCTTAAACAGGTCGAATTACCTTTTTGACAAACGATTACGATTTCC
This sequence comes from Erebia aethiops, assembly GCA_923060345.2. NCBI lineage: Eukaryota > Metazoa > Arthropoda > Insecta > Lepidoptera > Nymphalidae > Erebia > Erebia aethiops. Next base: position 12,842,838 of record OV281081.1, on the reverse strand, counting down.
GTACACAATCGCGGGGCTGGATTTCTCTTTTCATGCAATCTATAAAATTTAAATGGCATCCGGATTGTGAAACTAGAATGGATGGTAGAGAGCCGATATTGTTTTCATCTGTCGCGGTTTCTAGACTATTCTATATTAATACCTGTCTAGCTTGAAGCTATCGAGTTTACGCTTATGCTGAGTTTGAATTCAGTTAATCGTATTAGAATTCGATGACAATAGCTTCAAAGTAAAATGAACCTTAATACCATTGATTTAGAGCTCAATTACGTGTACGCATTTATAGCTAGCGCTCCAAACGATACGTTTGCAAGTTGGAACGTATCGTAAATTTGAATTTGAGTGTACTGAATTTGTTACTTTAATTCAGTTTTTTAAAGTTCATTTTACTTTGACATCGAATGTCATCGAATTCTTATACGATCAATCGAATTTCAACTCAGCCTAAGCGTATTGTCGACCGCGTTCATTTCAGCTACAGATTGCTCGAGTAAAAAATATAGAGCAGTTTTCATAGAGAATTTATTTTTGTGGCGGTGATCGAAAAATGGAGGCCGGGCTTTTGAGTTGTGACCTATTTATTTGCGCTTATTTCGAGTAGTTTACTATATTTAAATTAGGTGCTCAAAAATTACTTAATAACTAGCGTCTTCATTTAGTGTTAGCTTCTCAATCTTCACGAAGAGTTACCAAGGCATTAGTAGATTTTTTGTTCCTTTGAGTTTTATCATTTTACAAGCTAATGCCCGCGAGTTCGTCCGCCTGGTTGAACTACCTAATTTTCCGGGATAAAAAGTCATGTCACTCTCCAGGTCCTCAACTACACCCATGCCAAAACGTCGATCCGTTGCTCCGTTGCGGCGTGATTGAGAGTCAAACCAACAAATAAACACATCTTTCGTATTAATTATAATATTGGTATGATGAACGAAATCGACGATATAAACCAAACCCGTTATATTTTAATGAATTTCTACGAGTTAAAATTGGAAATTGTTTAAATATACATACATATAATATTTAATCAATTCCCAATTATTAAGTCTGTTGATATTACAAGTGAAACATTATAACTATACTGTAGTTAGTCTGTGTCCACTGTCCAGTGTCCACATAATGTTAACCACATCGATCTCCGCTCGGTATATTTCTGCTATGGTATGGAGGTCAGTGCATTCATCGGATTGTTTCCTACCACAAACATGTTACCTAATCGTCAGTATTCTATTCGTAGGGCTGGTTGGTTTGTGAGTTGTGAACAATGTTTTGAGTTTGTTTCCTACCACAAACATCTACCTCATCTTCAGTATTCTATTTGTTGGCCGGTTTGTGAGTTGTGAACAATGTTTTAACGTTATGAACAACTTTTATGATGTTTATCTTACTGACCATTTACTCTCTCTGATCATTTATTTTGATTTTATTCATAAACATGAATTACAGTTCGCACGCGAGATGAAATCAGAGTAAATGTATGGTGACACATTACATTTACTCTGCATTCAACTTGCGCGCGTACTATAGGTAAGTACATGTTTTTTTATAGAGCCCGAATGGCCCCAAAACCTGACACGATCAGGGGCAGGATTGACGGTTTAAGTACCTACCTAAGTCCTTATGATTGATATGGCGCCTCCATGTCGTTTAGCAATGATTAAACTGCGCACCCGGCGCTTACGCAGTTTCCTGTTGCATGTGCATTTAAATCGGCTTACGTAGTTTGTTGCGTACTGTATTTGCATACACTTGCGTTGCGTCTTGCATGTAGCATAAAACATTATGTTTAATTAAGATTTTATGTCTTAGATTTAACCTGGTGAAAGTAACTTACGACTTCATTTTTATAGAAAAAGGCACTAATTTATTGGCAGGACTGACCTATTGTAATGATAGATTCATTTATTGAATCTACCAGTCCTGTAGATTAATTTAACGAATCTATCATTAACAATCAATCAAAAATTCAAAATATCTTTATTCAAATTTAATACACTGTACAATATAAGATGTGATGGTGATAATTAAGGTCCCAGCGGAGGGGGAATTGCCCATATAAACGTAATACCAAAATAATTTGTAATTCGAGAATATTTCCACCATATTATGCGATTATTAAGATTGAACTTGTATTTATCTAGGTTCCTGGATAATTATTTTTTCAAAATACTTTCCCAAAATTAAATGTAAGCACATTGCGTTTTGCATGTTTTTATGACATAAATGACATGTTTTCTCCTTATTTGTTTCATATTAAAACCAACGATATCTCACGTACTAATTGATCAGGAACATAGCCTACATTGTCAAGCTACGGAATAACAACACGAAGTTAAAAACACAACAATTTTTCATTCATCATTTTTGGTATTCACGGAACAAGACTAAATGTATAACAAATTCTGCTACGCTCATATTGCTATCTCGCTTGCACGCGATCATGTGTCATCAGCCAAATAGAGATAGCAATATACCGGCAAATTTATATTTGCGGTTCGAATAGAAGTTGCGAGCGGCGCGAACCGGCCTCTTAAGTACACCATCTTAAAAAACTAAAGCCACGTGGGTTCCAAATGCCTCCCGGTATGAGAAGAGTCATGCCATTTAAAAACTTTGAGTATCGTCGATTCGAGAGGGTCATGAAAAAAGTTTTTTCGAATAAAAACATAAATCGATTCTATCCAGCTAAAAAAGAAACAACATAGGGTAATAAATAAAATCAACATCTTATTTAGAACTAATCAGACCTAGAATACTTTAAGACTGTTTTGCTTGCATGTTAAATACAAGTCTAACGAGATTTATATTTTAATCATATTATATGTATTCAATGTTTATGTTTTACTCTGTATGGACCACGTATAGACACAAAGACATCTCATTTGCTTCATCTCATGACTTAAGATTATGACGCACTGACTCATGATTGTGTTGGACAGTTATACTTTGTCACAGATTAATGAAAGACTAGAGAAATGCAAATATTCGCAGATTTATAAATACCTGGTAAGGATAGTTATACTTGTTGCCTAGTACCTACTTTTAAAAGTTTAGTAATTATGTATTTTAAAAGTTTAGTCGGATTTTTTTGTCGAACGAAATAATAAGAGCAGAATGGGTTTAAATAATTAATAGTTTTGTCATAAATTATCTACCTACAACATAATAATATGTTTGTAAGTATATTACCACTGATTGGTAAAAAGTGAAAACTAAGTACCTAATACTCAATTTTAAGTGATCAACATAGATGATAATATCTCAATATAATAGAAAGAGGTCGATTGGGTTGAAAATTGAAATGATTAGTCCTAGAACTTATATCAAAGTTCGTTAAAGTGTCAGTGAGTATTAAGATCGATGATAGAGTCGTTTCTGAGAACTTTTAATGGCACTTTGAGACAAATTCTCTTAAAGTTCTCTAATTTCTTCTAAAAGATTTTGAATGATTTTTATAATGAAATATTTAACCGAGCGAAGCGAAGGTCTCTGAGTCTAGTCTACTTGAGTGAATTGGCACTTGTCCGTCCGTCCGTCCGCCCGTCCGTCTGTCAGAGCATTATAACTTCTGAATTACTGAACGTAATTACTTCAGCTTTAAATATAATATGTAAACCAATGGCCTCCCGCCGAATATGGCTTAAAAAGATATAAAAATCTTTATTTCAGGGGGGCTCTCATAGAAGCGAATACGAAGTAAAATATTTTTTATAAAGTTACATAGGGTTGCGGTATATCATTTTAAAGACAATTAGGAATAGAGTCCAAAAATTTTTTTTTTTAAATTTTTCTCCTAAAGTTGACGAAATGGGGGGCTTTCAAAGTGGAGATTTTCTGACGTCCAAAGTTGACCTCAGAACTCTAAATTTTCTGAAAGGCTGAGCCTCAACTTATTTGAATTATATCCTGTACTTGAACAACAAATACCAAAATTAGATAAATATTGTAAGGAAACGGAATTATTTAATTTTTAATGAGCTTCAGTATTTTTAACAGAACTTCACATTTATGTCAATAGATGGCGCTGCGAGGTCTCAGTTCGGGGCGAACCACTAGTTTACCAGTAACGGTCTTCCAATTTTAAGCAACAGAAAAGTATTTCAAAAAATAAACTAATAATATAATTAAAATTATATGCTTGTTCGAGGTTGTGTTGGACACGTCGATGGACAAAATATTATAAATATTGTGTTAGAAATAGGAATTCATATAGTCTATTCTATACAAATGAGAAAGTTTAAATGGGTGGATGTTTGTTACTCAATCACACCAGAACGGCTGAACGGATCTGGATTAAATTTTACACAGAGATAGATTATAGACTGGAATATCACTACTTTTTAGTGGTAGATTCATTCGACTATTCATAAGCACTTGTAAAAAGTCTATTTGAATAAAAAGCGTTTGAATTTGAATTTTGTCTCGGAAAATTAAGGAGTTCCAGCGGGAACCAAAGACTTCAAATCTCAATCCACGCGGATGAAGTCGCGGGCATCAGGTTGTTTTATATTTAATATATTTTATAACTAGCCATCAGCTAAGCAGCATTTATTTAATTATTTTGATAATCTGTGTACTTAAGATTATGATGTGAAATATTTGGGACCGTCGCTAAAGAAAATGTGGTGCCAATATATCCCCTTGTTCATCCTTGGTGCCAAACAAGCAAATTTTGAAAAAGTGTTTTAAATCACTCAATATTTGCACGCCGAAACGGCAGACTATCTTGGTACTGTTAATTAATAATAATTATTGTATCTTTTTAAGCACTTACCCATATTCGAGCAAACAAATCTATTAAAAAAGTGTGTACCTATGCAATTCACACACGACGAAGGTTGCTTACGAGAGTACAATACGACTCAATATCGTACAGCGCCATCCATTGGTCGTGAACATATTATTACAACTTGTATCTTCTTTCGCAGGCGAAATCCTTTTATGAATATGTTTGTCTCTTTTTAGTGTCGCTTTTTCGTTTCGTTGAATTTTCAAAAAACGTTTCTAAAGAAATTCTCCTTCAAAAACGAGATATTTCGTATATTTGCCTCTGTTTTCAAGTGCTCTATGCATTCAACATGCTGTCGATGGGCAACTGACAAGATAGTGAATACGACAAGTGACTAGCGAGTAACGACTTGCATACATAACTAGCCAGTAAGTACTATACTGGCAACCGTAATACTGGTGCCGTCTTATCACGTAATCCGATAGCGTCTAACAAGCGCTTAATTGTTATTGTTTGTACCTGTCCATTACGTTGGTTGATTGATGATCTATTTGTACGCAGTTTGTATGGAACTGGTGACGTGAAAGTGATAACCGTCTTATTATCACTTTCTGATCAGTGGATATTTTTTTAAATAGTTGCTATAACAACAAATAATGATAATAAAATAATACTTTAATATTATAATTAATGCGAAAGTGTGTTTGTTTGTCCTTCAACAGAGCAACGGTTCGACATGATTTTTGCATGTTGAGTATAGTTGAGGACTTGGAGAGTGTCATTTTTTTTTATTACAAGATAAGCTTGCGCTTGACGAAAATCACGCCTAATACATAGATTTAGCATTGGTCTAAGCGCGCGAACCCAACACTAAATCTATGGCTTAATACACAGCAATCACCACCGGAGCATCCTCAGATGTTGACTCAACAAGGGCCAATAGTGATGATGACAACTCAATCTAATCAGCAACTCTGTATAGAACTTACAAACGTAATTCTAGTATGGAAATTTGTATGAAATACATAGTTGTGACGTTATTTGGGAGGGAATTGGGTACCGCCTTTAATTTATAACTTTACTAGCTGATGCCCGCGACTTCGTCCACGTGGAGTAAGTTTTTTTAATTCCCACTGGAGCTTCCTAATTTTCCGAGATAAAAAGTAGCCTATGTGCTATTCCAGACTATAATCTACCTATCACTATCCATACATCCATCCATCCATCCATGCAAACTTTCGCATTTAAGTATAGATGATGGTGGTGATATTAGGTATATGATCATCAAACCTTGATGTGCAGTAGACATCAAAAACATTTGCACACTGGAACGAATATCATGTACCTACTGAAAGAGTAATATATCAGTAATAGCATCCATTTTCCATTCACTATCAATTCAATGTGGACTCAATGTGTTATCAGTTTATAGTCGATATTTCATTGGCTAGCTACGATATGCTTGTTAACCTTTAAATGGTAGCAAGGTTATCTAAATTGGTTGTCGGTTTATATAACAGCACGTGTATCCTTTATCGGAACGCGTAACGTTTGTATGTAAACAAAGATGATTTAGCTTTCAAGTACCTATGTGTCTATCTGACATGTCCTAATTTATAGACACTAGTCACTAATATTTTACTACTAAAAGATTATAAAAATTACTACTTAGTTGATCCCCGCGACTGTCCACGTTTTTTTAAAATCTACTACAAGTTAGCTCTTTACTGCGATCTCACCTGATGGTAAGTGATGATGCGGTTTAAGATGGTAGCGGGCTAACCTGTTAGGGGCATGGCAGTTATATTAAACCAATACCTGCCTTAGACTGCATCACCACTTGCAAGCACGTCTGATTGTAGCCAAGCGCATGTACCTTATAAAGTCGACAGACAGACAAATCAACCAACCATCAAACCAAGAAACAAACACATATTCTTATATTTTTTTATATTCAATATTTAAGCAATAGGTAAATCAATTTTTGGTTCAGTTTTGCAAACAAACATACACAAACATACAAAATAAAACACAATATAAACATAGGTACTTGCAAAGAAATTTCGAGAAGATTCTAATGAATTTTTTTTCTGTTTCAGGTAATAGAGCATGGACATCGAATACCTACTTACTAATTGCGTGAGCAAATCTACTTAGGTACTTGTATAATATTACTAGCGGCCCGGTACGTGCTTCGCTACGTATAAATCGTTTACAAAAAATGTAATAAATGAAGAACCGCTCGACCGATTTTGTACAAACTTCACATAAACCATCTACTAAATAGTCCGAACAAAGCCTCTAAACATTTGGTTTGGATAGGTGAGCCCGTTCTTGAGTTATAAAATTACAACGAAAAGTGGCATTGATATTTAAATATGTATATATTGATATTGGTTGATGATATGGATTTAGATTTATTGGAACCCTTCGAGCGAGAAGTTGGAACTTGGAACCAACTGTATTAACCTAGAAAAACTATGATTTCTTGTAATTTTTGTAGGGCCTAGGCTTTCCTAATTAATTCACCCTGCCGGCGATCTATTCCGGGACTTGAGGCTTGTAAAAAACACATCGCTTACAGCTGTGAGCTATGGACCGCGTCGTTAGAATAAATAGCTTAAATATAAGCTGGACATGTGTGGACACTAATTATTGTGAGACTGAACATAACAGGACTTGGGCACTTAGGCATCTAGACATTCTAGAAGACTAGATATTGACGACCTCCGTGGCGCAGTGTTGAGGGCTGTTGTCTTAACGTGCGGAGGTCCAGGGTTCGATTCCCGGCAGGGGATAAATAAATAAATAAAATAAAAACCACCCTACCGGCAAAGACGTGCCGCCAAGCTCCGGTACGATGTCTTGTAGAAAACGATTAGGGGTATGGGTTAATTATAACTGCCATTTCCCCAACAGGTTAGCCCGCTACCATTTTAGACTGCATCATCACTGACCATCAAAAATATGGCTTAGTGCTTATTACATTTAACAGATTTAAATATCTGAACTGAATCTATTCTATAAAACACTAAAGTCGAGTTTTTTTTTGAGGATAATGGGATAAGGTTAACATCATGGACGTAGTGGTTATCCGATGCCCTAAACATGAGTCACACAAATTACAATCTTAAAAATTGCCAGACGTCGAAATTCGAATCTTGCATTGCTTAAATAGCTTATTTGATACCATGGGTACCAATTGAGCATTGAATATATTAAACAAACGTAGCATGTGAGTCACACAATCTAAGTTGTAGCGCCAGACGTCTCAGAAGTCTTATTGACCGTTCCATGACGGCTTAAATAGCTTATGGTGAACAATATCACGGTTGTTATTCGTTATGAGGTCGTTGCACGTTATTAGATTAACTGGCGAAGGAATTTATACTGACTAATCTATTTCTGGCGGCGAGTTTCGATGCCTATTAAGGTATAATGTGACTCACAAACTTCACTTTTCAAAAATTAAATATAGCTAGCATAAAAGTCGGAATAGAAGCGAGATAATTGAGATTTTAGTTGCAAATTAAAATGCACACATGCGCGTGATAGCAAATGTATCCGAACCGGCGCGGTGGTAAGAGTCTTAACGTTTCATTAGTGACACAAGTTAAATAAATAAATCTTTTATCATTTATGATAGAAGGGGTTAATTAATTAATATTATATTCAGGATTTAAATAAAACGTCACGTCTTTGCTCACTCTCTCAGTCTCTCTACTCGGAACACCCTTAGCCTAAAACATAATATTATCATTTGGTAGCAATGGTACTCGTAGCTTACACATTTACTTAGCTTATTTACGTCTTTTTTCCTATGGTCTTATCACGTACGTTTTCTGCTTTCGTCTCTATTCTATGGTAGGTATCTATATTCTATACTATAGATAATAAAACCTAGATGATCTCTGTACATCCCTACTAGATATCATAATAATATTATTTTAAATGCGAAAGTGTGTTTGTTTGTTGGTTTGCCTTTCAATCACACCATAACAGAACTACTGATCGACGATTGGTAGCAGGGGTATAAGACCGAAGAAGGAAGAAGATCGAAGACCTAGAAAGTGACATAGGCTACTTTTTATACGACTGTCTGAAAAAAGGAGTATATTGGTTTCAGGGTTCATGTATGTATGTATGTATGTATATGTATGTATGTGAGTTTGTATATTCCACCATAACTTCTATACGCCTAAACCGATTTTGATAAATGAGGTTTCGTAAGAATCCCTAGCTTATTCCGGGTTACATAGGCTAGTAATAATTATTTTGAAAAAAATTGATGGGGTGACCATGGTCCCGCATTAAAGACTAAAGTTAAAAAAAAAATTCGAAAATAAGATTAACTAGATATATTGAGATCTTTCATTTATAATATGTTCAATGAAAAAAAAAAAAAAAAAACTAGATATATAATCATCATCTAGAAAATGATGAGTAGATTCCAAAAATATATAACACTATCCAGTACACATTAATATCCAGTGATTCACAAAAAAATGTGTTCAAGATTCCAAAGGTTATAATTTCAATTCAATACGGGGTACGGCAGAGCAGTCGTATTTTTAATAATTTTAATTATATTCACTTGTTATTCCGGAAAATTAAGGAGTTTACGTTGGAATAAAAAACATTATCAATACGGACGAAGTCGCGGGCATCATCTAGTTTATAATATTAGTGTGAAGAATGCATTTTGATGGAGTATTTATAGCATTGCAAGTGATTGACTATTATGGATTGGATTCTGGATTTTCCCAAGCCTTGTGCTTAATGGATTTATCAGGCATTCAGGTTACGTCGTTTTCCTTCACTGTCCAAGTAAGCGATATTTAATTGGTTAAAACTCACATAGCTCATCAAAAGTTAGTGGCCTGGGATTCGAACCCCGGACCACCGGAGGCGGAAAGCTTGGCCACTATACTTTCTTTGTACCCTTTCTTACACACAGAAAGTTGATTTCTGCAAGTTTAGTTTCATAAACCTCAAATCACTTTGCAATTTTCACATCGCGTACCAATTTGAGAGTGAGTTCATGGAATTTTAACCGCAACGCTCAAGTTCCTCTAAGGTTAAGGCTGCGGCAGAGCAATTGAAAAGGTTTCAAGGTTTTCCACGAGATTTCTAAGCACAAAGCTGCCATTTCAAATCTCAGTTGAAAGCTAAGTGCAGTCTCAATCAGACTCTTTAAAAAACTTGGGTTTGACTTTTGAATTTATAAGGAACCAGTTTATTTTGTATTTGAAAAACTTGGTTATGATTATGAATTTGAATAAAATTACATCTAATTGGTTGTAAATTAAGGAACCAAGGAATTTTTATCCACTACAAATTAGCCATTGAATGCGATCTCACCTGATGGTAAGTGATGATGGTAGCGGGCTAACCTGTTAGATGGTAGTAACATTAAACCCATACCCCTATTCGGTTTTTACACAGCATCGTACTGGAACGCTAAATCGCTTGGCGCCACGTCTTTGCCAGTAGGGTGGTAAGGTTAACTCTAGCCACGGCCAACGCGTCCCACCAGGCCAGACGAGGGAAATTTCAGAAATTATGAATTCTCAAATGGAACCAGCTGGGGATCGAACCCGGAACCTCCGCACGTTAAGACAACAGTGCTGAACAATACGCTATGGAGGTCGTCGGCTATACACTTACCATCAGGTGATCCGCCTGCACGTTTGCTCGATGTATAAATAAATAAAGAAACTTAATATGCTTCTTTAAACAAATAACTGTAGTATCGTCTTGTAACCTCGATCCATATTAAATTCGACGGATTCTTGCAAGTTGTAATGTACTCGCAAGTTTGTACCGAATGCCCGCCGGCCTGTGAAATGCGGGCTATTTTCGGAAAGACATTTTGCGTACAACCTTGGCATTTTATTATCTTTACTAATATTATAAATGCGAAAGTTTGGATGGACGTTACTGAATCACGCCAGAACGGCTGAACGGTTCTGGATGAAATTTGGCACATAGATAGATAAAATATACAAAGTAGCCTATGTCTGTATATTTGAATATAATTTTCTTTGAATCTTTAAATAAGTTGAATGAAATTCTCGTCCTCATCTTTTACACACTCCTTAAGCGTTCGAAAAATGAGAGCTCCAGCGAAGGAAGTACATATAGGCAAATATTTGTATTTATTGCAAAAGTAGATAATTTGTTTACTGAAATGATAAATTTATAAATGTTGAATTATACGCTTCGCTGCCTGTGTACCGGCTGGAACGACTAACAAGTTATCTATCCTTAAACCTATAGCTATGTACATATTATATATAACTCCAGCCTTATCTGATAGTATATAAGTGATACTATAATATGATAGAATATTTTCTTTGGCTTTTGTTTAACTTGTTATTGTGTATTGTTGTGACTTCGTCTATATTTCTACTTGAGTTTTACACATTTCATTGGACATTCGTCAAACTTTTTGGAAAAGTATTTTATATTTCCGGAAATATCACATAACGGGATGTGAGTCTTAAACGTTTTACGACGTCCCTCGGTCAATAAAGCCCCTCCTTAAGAGATGTAGCCGTTACCCGGGTTTATAAGTGATATAAAAGCGATATAAAAGGTTCCGAAAGCTTCGGTTATTTATTTAACCAAAGACTTTAGGAGTCTCTTGGGCAAACAAGACTCGTGGGCGTACTGAAATGGTTAATGAATAATTTATCAAGACATAGGTCTCTTTAAAGAGGTATTAGCTAAGTCAGGTTAGATGCCCGGCCTCTTACTCGGGTGGTATGTATTTATATGTATTTTTTTTGGCATTAATAAGGGCCAGCGACTTGTTGAAATCATGAGTGATGATGATACTTGGGCACTCGTGTGAGTTGGGCCCGCGTGTTAATGAATCGATATCAGCTAAGAGCAAGTTCTCAAGTATTGGCCAATCTATGCTTCGGCCAATCTATGGTTCAGCCAATCTATGGTTCGGCCAATCTATGCTTCGGCCAATCTATGCTTAAGATCGGTCATAAGCATATTGACCGATACTTAAGAAGTGCAGTTTTTCTGATGGCGGTTAAGTACGGGCCATGGGTGATGTAGATTATAGACTCAATGGGGCTGATTCTGTATAACACAGTCTCTAAACTAAACTAAAATGGCAGCTTTAAATCTAGTTCTGTCCCTTTCCGAAGGAAGTATTATGAAAGGGTTAGCAATATTTGTAATGCTCTAATTTTAGTTTAGTTTAGAGATTGTGCACTACAGAATCAGCCCCACTGTGTTTTTACGTCACTACAAGTAAGCCCTTAACGGCAATCTCACCTGGCGGTAAGCGATGATGCAGTCTAAGATGGTAGCGGGCTAACCTGTTAGGGTAATAGCCATAACCAACACTTACATTTCCCTCCTCAGTGGTTACAGCAGTTATTTTAAACCCATAGCCCTAATCAGTACCTACAAGGCATCGTACCGGAACGCCAAATCGCTTGGCGGTACCGGTAAGGTGGTAACTAGTTCCGGCCGAAACCTAGTCAGAAAACCCCAACACTTAAAATTATGGCCCGACCCGGGACCTCGTCAGTCGTCGGCCGCAGTCGAGCATGATGCGAAGCCTCCCAGGCAAAAATTGCTCTATAAAACCTGTTATCAAAGAATACTTCCTTTTTTTATCCACTACAACTTAGCCCTTGACTGCGATCTCACCTAATGGTGAGTGATGATGCAGTCTAATATGGTAGCGGGCTAATCTGTTAGGCGCATGGCAGTTAATTAAACCCATACCCCTATTCGGTTTCTACACGGCATCGTACCTGAACGCTAAATCGCTTAGCAGCACGTCTTTGCCGGTAGGGTGGTAATGGTAAAGCCCCCCAACAGACCAGACCAGGGAAAATTTAGAAATTATAAATTCCCTAACAGACCCTGCCGGGGATCGAATCGATCGAAAGAAAACAGCGCTCAACACTGCGCCACGGAGGTCGTCAAAAACTAAACGGCCCGTTTTCCAACAATCAGCGAGCAGTTTCGCAACGCAATTACGGGCAGCATCACTCTTTGTTACCGTATCGAGGACGGAGCTCGAGCCCTCGTTCCGGCACTTTTATTTGGGAATTCGTTTCACAATCCTCGTAATACATGCTTTATTTAGTCAGTTTACCTCGTTGATTTTAGCACTTTTGAATTCGACTGTCTTCTTTTTACTTCTGGGCAGGTTTCCGCACTTAAGATCTAGCTAGCCCCATTTGAGATGCACAGAGCGGCGCGACACGAAGCGGCAAATATTATTTGTATTCAGAGTTATTATAATTCTTGGAATTCACGAGCGCACGTGAACCTTACTTGTAGTACTTGTAGTGAAGCAAATTGCGTAAGTGTGCGTCCCTCTCGGAGCGGTCAGTCGTACGCGCAATCACGTACACGCACACTTTTACACGTATGTATATACAAAATTGTATACAGATAGGACTTTAACACAAACATGAGCCACGCGCATTCGTGAATTGCAAAAAATTATAACTTGACACTTGGCAGTTCCATCAATTTGAAACTGTACCTATTAGCGTTGTGGCTAATTACCAACCTGTTAGTTCGGTATCAAATGATTTATGAAACTCAATATTTTAATGGTCCAATAACATACATTACCAATTTAGGTGAACTAGGAAACCTTAATGTGATTTAATGAGGTCATCAGGTTACCAAACCATTTTAAAGATATCATAACCACTGCCGTAGCACGTTGCATGTAAATTAAAATTCAAATGTTTTTAATTCAAATAAAGTTTTACAAGTGCTAATGTATCGACTGTGGTATCGGTGAAGCCTGATTCCTCCCATTCAGAATGGCTTTCTTACCTACCGAGAGGAGTACCTACCGAATACTCGTGAGGTTTTTAAAATTCTAAGGAGGTATTTTGTGCTCGTAAGAAACTCGGCGTAAACAATAGACTACAATAATAATTTTATTAAAAAGTGTTGGTACCTATACAGATAACTGCAGTCCCACTCGTTGCTGGAAAGAGTCAAATCTAAGCTCTTTTGTCATTTATATAATCTTTAATAGCATAATCTTTTTCAGGAGCATACTTATGTATCACACAATGACACATCACAGAGTTTCTAATTAACTTTAATTTACCTAGCTAAAGGTCATAATGCGATAAATCATTTAGATTAAACTTGCAATTTTTATGTTAAAACATCAAAAATAAGGAGTTTATTCACATAAGGGCCTAGTGATGGGACGACAAGATTTATCAATAAACGATTTTATTCGAGTCGAATTCGATTCGATTAATATTTATTTATGTTATTCTTTTGGTGATTGGTGATTGATCGCAATTTACAGGTACAGTCAAAATAAAAATTACAAGCACCTTGAAAAATAAAGCCAATATTGTTAAAGTCGAGGTAAGCCTTATTACGTGTTGATTACTTGACATTTCAATTGTTTCATTTTCAAGCCGACCAATGACCATGACCTCTAAGCACCATTGATTTTCAATTGACAAAGCTACCAATGCCGTAATCGGACTGTATATTATTATTGAAACCAAAATTAGTTGATCCATAAGTACATAATATTAATGTTATAAATTTGAAACTGGTTGGTTTGTCCTTCAACAAATCTTCCTAACCTATCCTTTTCCTTTAATCGTGAATATTTTCATACGGAATCAAAAACAATAGCTTTTTAGATTTTTCCCTTTGCTTGTGCCTCGAAACTAAGAATATAGCACAACCGGAAGTAGGCTTTCGTTGCTGGACACAGAGAATTTCGTATTAAAATATGGCTTTCTCAGAAATAAAGCCGTCAGACAGACTAATAGCCAAGTCATCCTATAAGCTTTCCGTTTTTACAAGCGGTACGGACTACGGAACAACATTCAATAAACTTCCTTAAGTGTGGGTAAACACTAAAATTAAAAATACAAAACATTCAATAACTTTTAAAACCGGTGTAGTGATCTATACCTACTATAAAAGCGCACAAAAAAAATCAATAATATATTTAATTTTAATCAATATTTAATTTTAAATACGTCTTGTTTTGACTGTACCACTGGTTCAGAAAGAAGATTCTACAGAGAAGAAGCGGCAAGGAACTCAGCAGTTGCTGTTTTCGGAAGGCAAAATAAACATTAATCGAGAACCAAGTCGATTTATTTTTAATTATGAACACACCCATCACTAAACTAACAAGTTCATTGTTCTTTTGACGATGTTTGCTTTTTGCAGCGAGCAGTTTTCATTGCGGTCACGTTTCGTTCCTACTCGTAATCGACCCTCTTATGGAGTTTGAACTATATTTAGCTTTATTGGGAAACTATATTTATCCTCCATTCAGTTTAATGATTCCAATAAATCGCTCACTTTTAGGCACCTGCGTTTATTTTACGTGTCTTGTTTTGTATACGACATAAAGGTCGGCATTATTAATTTTACACTGAAAAAAAAAATTGATCGCTGCTACCAAAATTTTGCTAGTCGTTATTAAGTAAAATTATCGTATAGGGGAACATAAAGCTACTTGATTGCTAGCAATAAAGCCAACTTTATTACTGATTTCACTATGTAATACAGTGAAATTAACTAAGTTGAGTATTTGAGTTGATAAATGGTAGTAATTTATGCGAAAAAATATTTGGTTCTTCTAATCATGGTTTTTGATGATGGTGAAATAGATTGTGGTGGAATTAATAAAGGCATTTGTCAGATTCATTACTAAACTTATTGCGCAGAAATAAAGCACTATGTTAAATTAAACATGCGTCTTTATCAAATCTTATCAAGACCTTACTCAAACTCACTACTTTCACGTTGTCAATTTTAACATGTGTCTTTATGAAATCTTAACAAGACCTTAGTCAAGCTCACTACTTTGACGTTGTCAATTTTAACATATGTCTTTATGAAATCTTATCAAGACTTAGTCAAACTCACTACTAAGATGTTATCAAATTAAACATTTGACTTTATTAAATCTTATCAAGACCTTTATCAGACTCATTACTTTAACGTGATCAAGTAAATCATGATCCGTGTTTAATTTTAATATCTTGCCTAATTAATAAAAATAAAGTTTCTTATTACTTTTGAAAAAGTTAGAATATTAGGATCTATCAAGTTGAATGTTTAGTCCAATATTTTGAAATATTTCGTTTCAATCAAGAACTTTTATTAACATAGGGTTAGTATTAGTACTCATAAACTAATAAGTAATAATAATTATAATTACTTATTAGTTAGTTAATACTAACCCTGTGTTATCAAAGTTCTTGATATTTATAAAATAATTTAGCTATGGTACATAGTACTGTAGTTAATAGTAAATTATGTATGACAAGCTTGTTTTACATAATTTACTAACATTATTGTAATACTGTACTACTATCACTAAATAATTTACAAAAGCCTTGATGCAAAAGATATTATTATTAAGTTTTTGGTTACCAATTATATGAACCCTAATAATTATAAAAGTTACTATCAATTATATACTGAGATATTGTGTAACATGACAATTACATTATATTGGATTAAACATTACAATTCTATTTTTACCTAAAATGAAAGCAATATAGGTAAATTAAAAAATATTTATTTTTCATATAAAAAGCTTTATAACAGATTTTGATACCTATTATATTATACTATGCTTAGAATTAAATTTATAACATAGATTTTATGATATGAAATACACTGTATTATCATTATTGGTTATTAAGTGCTAGGAGGCCTGTATCTTGAGAGCCAGTGTATTTCTCGACATTGGGTACAAGTTGGCAGACAATAAATGAATGAGAAAAAATACAAAAATAATGAAGCAATACAGTCTTTTAAAGATCAAAAACATCAAATCTATTAATTTACACTTAATTATATTAATTTACAATTTAATTTAGATATATATAGATATAGATATAGATTTTATGATAAAAACAATAATGGAAAGTCAAGCTTTAAGGAAAGGTCACGTAACTCTCCCCAACTCACCCCAAAAACACTCCATTTTAGTATAGCTATATAATATATTATACATATATATAAATCATTGCAACTACAAATAGGTTTAAGTATTATATTAATATGTTAAATGTTTCAAGCATTATTGAAACAAAACCAAAGCTATGGACAGACTGACAATTAAAGAAAAAAATCCAAGCAAAACAGATAAGTCAGCTTGTATTCAATCCCTCGAATTCCTCATTTGAAATTATTGTGACATTATAATTTATAAAAAATTGAAATTCCCTGCCTCTTTTAACATTCCAACCAGTTGTGTATAGACACAACTGGTTATGCAGAGGTATGGGTACCACGTATCCCCTAAATTCTGTTCCTCTTATGCTGGTCAGCATCAGACTGCAGATAAAATAACTATACTTATCAGGACTTTGATCTAAAGTTGATATGGCTCATACTTGAAGTTCAAGCTTCAGTAGTAGGTACTGCAGGGTGGTAGGTACTTTAGATCCTGTTCGACCTATGTTGGTCATCATCATACCCTGATGATTGAACACCAGATATACCTAGCTAATAACCATCTCAATTTTATAACCTTTCATATAAAACTGCATTAGAGCAGCTATTCTCGAGTTATAAGGCCACAAACAAATATACACTTTATGGCCTCAAACTTAAATCTTTTTAGTTGGCGCCCGTCAACGAAAAATATATTAAAATTGAAAATAAAAATAAATGGACTTTAAAAATACATTACACTACTTGAACTGGAAAAATCTGCTTCCACTTCAGTACTCTTATTCAGTTCTTGTACTTGTGTGTCCGTTATCTCTTCAGTGATTGGTAACAGTTGAATGTCCTAAAAAAATATTAATCTGTTAATTAATTATGAACCTAAATATGTCCTTAATTAGCTATCTACTATTATTTATCTGCTATATATCAAGGTCTTTGATACTTGATGTCTGAGCCTACTTATACCTACTTAAGTACTTTACCTATGACATGACGATGATAGTCTCCTAATATCATGGAGGTCCTGCATCATGTAGGTACTTATTTAAGTTAAATGCGCGTGCAGAAGGCCGGCCAAAACACATAAATACCATAATAAATACTGCCACTAGGAAGGTAATATCATTAATGAGTTGAATGTACTTACTTCGGAACACCGGTATAAGTTCCTGCAATTCCCACGCTGTGAGTAAATCACTGATTTCATCCGCGGGATCCGCCATGAGGAGGCCCACGAGGCGCTAGAATAGCCAATACCAAAGCGCTAGAATAGCCTAAACTAGGCGAGAGGTTTAAATCACTTCTTTATTAGATTTTTTTACTGGCTACTGCTCACTTAAAAATAAAATCTAAAAATCTAATCTATAGGTCAAGACCTAAAAATGTATTCTGTAGAAACGTGGTCCGTAAATAGAAAGAACAAACAATGGTGAATGGCCATATTGGCCAGGTGAATGGCGTCCCGACTCCCGACTCCCGCGTCCCACGTTGGCGAAAGGGATGACCATTGATCGATACGAATTACGATACATCATACAATATAATATCAGAATATCGATTCAGCATTATACTATATAGGTAAGTATCGATATTTCATACGTTATTCCTACAAAATATCGTATCTTCGTATCACATCAAGCATGTTTTTTTATAAAGGTTTACTATAAAAATAAAAACTTTTGTCAAAACTATTTTTACGCAGTTTAAGTAGGTACTTTAAGTACAGCTGTGTTATTTAAAATACGGTGTCTGACTCAATAATAATTATACTAATTATTTACATAATATACGAGTAGGTACCTACTTATTTTTAAAGAAAACAGCTGATATTTCATATCTGGCATAGAGATAGCTTCCATCTAGGAGGTGGACAAAGGATACTTTTTAGCCTGGTAGATCCTATGTTTTTACGGAATATAGGAAATTTGTAAGGTTATCTACAAAATGTAAATAACCTTAATCCACGCGGACAAAGTCATGAGCATCAGCTAGCGAAAAATATTTGGAACTGTGATTTACTACAAAGATATAATAATATGTTGCAGTCTCGTTAATAGTTCTTTTTGCCCGCGCGAAGCGAAGGTCTCTGTCTACTTGAGTGAATTTGCACTTGTCCGTCCGTCCGTCCGTCTGTCAGAGCCTTATAACTTCTGAATTACTTAACGTAATTACTTCAAATATAAATATAATATGTAAACCGATGGCCTCCCGCCAAATATGGCTTAAAAAGTTATAAAAATCTTTATTTCAGGGGGGCTCTCATAGAAGCGAATGCGAAGTAAAATATTTTTATAGCGTTATATAGGGTTGCGGTATATCATTTTAAAGATAATTAGGAATAGAGTCCAAAAATATATTTTTTTAAATTTTTCCCCTAAAATTAACGAAATGTTGAGCTTTCAAAGTGGTGATTTTCTAACGTCCAAAGTTGACCTCAGAACTCTCAATTTTCTGAAAGGCTGAGCCTGAAACTTGATTAATTATTTGAATTATATCCTATACTTGAACAACAAATACTAAAATTAGATAAAATATATTATAAGGAAAAGAAATTATTTAATTTTTAAGGAGCTTCAGTATTTTTAACAGAACTTCATAGTGATGTCAATAGATGGCGCTCTGTAAAAGTTTATTCGTTTGTGCTTGCGTCGAGAAGTGGTATTAATTTACTTTGACATAATATTTGTTGATTCTTATGTCATTGATAATTAATCTAATTCATTGTTATTTTACGTTCATTTACGTACTAAATTTGGAACTATAATTATATCTTTATATCGCGATATCTTGCAATGTATTACTAATGCGAACTGATTAATACCGCGAGGTCTCAGTTTGGGGCGAACCACTAGTTATTCCTTTTCGGTAACTATAAAGCTAAATTTCAAAGTATTGTTTTTTCTAAGGCTTTATAAAAATATCGATAAAATCGTATGTACCTATCGATACAAAAGCACTTGATAATATCGTGTTTGTTTATCGATCCAAACGATTGCGTTACGTTACGATACGATATATCGATACTAAATACTTTTTTGAGCATCCCTTATGAGTACTGCGGATACAATTCTAATTTCTATTGGCGCGGACATGTCGTAACTTGCACAAAAATAACAATAATTATCTTTGCGTTGATAATAAATTAAAATGTTTCGTTTTAACAAGGCTATATTTTTTGCAATAAACTCGACTAATTGTCTTAATAACGTTTCTTGATAAATTGTATGAAATGATTTGATATTAATCAACAATACTTGTTTAAATTGAATATACCACATTATACCTTGCTATGACGTCATGATATACCATGCCGGCCTCATCAAGCTATATTAATGTTTTTAACAAGTTACTTTATAGCCTATTCAATCATTTTGTCTTTATCGTCAGTAAATATGTTTGGTTAATCGGTACTATAATTTTCTTTTTGCAAATAAACATAAAATACTTAAACAAGTGAAATTCTTACTTGTTAGACAATCTTTTTTTTCAGTGTAATGCTGCTATGGTTATTTACGTATTTGGTGGCAAAATATGTTGTGTCTATACAAAACGGAATACTTACCACATTTATTATATTGATTCTTACTCTTTAATTTCTGGGATAGTAGTACATAATCCGTACAAAATTATTTTGTGTGGGAAAAATGCGTCCATACTCCCAACTCCTTTTGGCCATCGTAAATTTTATTTTTAAGTGCGACTTATATATTTACCCGTAAGTTAATAATAATATATTCTTTGTTTGTATGCTATAGATATCTTTGTTTGTTGTGTTTCCCTTAATCGTTAAGATAACTCCCAAAAGTAAGAGGTGCGTGTCCGGGGATCGAAATAAATCGATGAAATTTACACAATTATTTGAAAAAGCATTTCAGTTTAAGTCTGAATATAATAGTGCCTACTGCCAATGGCTGGACCGGGACCATTAAGCTACTTAATTATAGCGGTTTTTGCGAATTAAAAATAATAAAGCGATAAACTTTTTAATATTGCAATCGTAATTCTTATACCTTCATTAAAAACCTCCAATTTGCAATCTCCCCTCTAATCCAGCGGGATCATATTATTATACCCACCTATTTTTAATTTATTTTTTTGGCTTTAGAGAATAATTTATGTTTTTCTGTATTAAAATTTGACTGGCGTGAATATAATATTTACATTTATACTTTAGCAGCTGATGTCCACGACTTCGTCCGTTCAGTCCTTCTTGTCCCCGCGGGAATTCTTAAATTTTCCGGTATAAAAAGTAGCCTAAATATGTGTTATTCCGGACTATTCCTGTGCATATCATATCCATATCTGTGCCAAATAAAAAAAAACTCATGTTTTTTTTTATTCAAATAAATTTTAAAAAGTACTTTTGAATCGTTCAGTGATTCAAAAGTATCCTACTGAGAAGAATCAGCAAGAAACTCGGTGGTTGCTCGTCTGAAAAAAGAAATTGCAATCACATCAATTTGAAAAAAACTAGATACTTAAGTAACCGCAATCGCATTGTTTGAGCGAGTCAAATCCATGCTCTTTATGCTTTTATTCTTCTACAGTATAATAAGCTATTTTCAGGACCATTCCTAATTAATTCTTTTGCGTGCTTTTCTAATATGCGTAGAATTTAAAATAATCAATTTTTTTGTTTATCCACTACAAGTTGGCCCTTGACTGCGATCTCACCTGATGGTTTTATTGTTTGTTTGTGACGATGCAGTCTAAGATGGTAGCGGGCTAACCTGTTAGGGGTATATGGCAGTTATATTAAACCCTCTAATCGGTTTCTACACGGCCGGCATCGTAACGGAATGGCGGTACGTCTTTGCCGGTACGGTGGTAACTAGTCACGGGCGAAGCCTCCCACCAGGCGACAAATTGTTGAGATCAAAAACATTATTGATCGGCAAATTTTTAATATCACGCTTCGAGAACCATCGCATGTCGCGCAGATTCAATGCCGAGGAAAGCGCGGTGCCAGATAATGTCAGATAAAACATAAAACAAAACGACGATAGAAAGACATTTAAATATTAATTACTGGTCAAGGGCGTTTCAAAACACGCATATATGACAGGGTTCCGTAGACGTAGGTACTATTTATTTACTAACCTAAATAAACTTTAAGTTTTAACCACAGAGAGCTTTAAGAGCTTCCTTCCCTGGGCTCGCCATGCTATATTTACTGTACCTACCTAAAGTATGGAAAATTGGAAACCGGTAAAATTATAAGATTTCCTAGAAAAGTTATTTATGCTGAAATCAACGAATACTAATTACTAGCAGTGACTTCATGAAATAAAGAGTATGTTAAGTGGCTTAGTGAAGCTTTCTATACCTAACCATGCTTAATATTAAAAGCTCTTATAATTATTTATTACGACCGCGTTAAGTTTATTCAATTCCGGAATTTTCCGGGATCAAATGTCCTTTTACCTACTTCTATACCCAATTTCATCAAAATAGGTTTAAAATATCAAGTGTAGCGACAGACTGATATACTTACAGAGACACATGCATTTGTAGACTTGTCGAAACTATAAGAATTCTTTATTTTACTAGGGAACCCTAAAATGTGAAAGATATACTAAGACAAATAAACGTAAACATTTCACGAAAGTGTATAAGCGATGAGGATGATTCACGTCTAAATATTTGGATTAAAGCCGTAACTAGAACTTGCTATTAAGGTGTAAAGGTATAGTTATCTATGAGTTAAGTTGTACCTACAGTTTCATAACAATAAGTGGCTACTAATATCCGCGTGGGTTCGTTTTTATATGATAATAAAAACGAACCCACCTATGGGTCCTATGATATTTAAAACATGTTGGGAAAGACATCATTTTTGATCTCCCAGATTTGATGATAAATAAAAAAGCATTTGTGGAAAAGAGATGCTATTTTTATTTAATTTCTTATTACGATAATGTGCATGCAAAAGTCCCTCAGGTTTGCATCTCCACATTAAGGGACGTATGGACAAGAGCGTGTTTAACTTAAATGTAGAGCTTTTAACCTGGTTCTAATAGTGTCAAAGAAAAATGAGTCTTGAATCAATACGTTTAGAGTCTATTAACGAATGTCTGGTAAAGTGGTCCACATTATTACGAAATTTCACGTGTAATGTATTTTGAGCTGTTGTAGAGTATGGAGCTTTTGAGCTTAAAAATCGCCAGCTGTGATAATAAATGATGATACTATCTTTTCCCTGCAACTTTGTTTGTGTGGATTTAGTCAAAATTTTTATGCTTTTTTTTAACTATTTTATTTTCATATCCATAGAAAGAATGTAGGTTATTATGCACTTTCCATCAACTTTCAAGAGCAAGACTTGTGGATTGAGAATTTCTGAATTATGTCCATTGTCGGTTAAAAATAAGCATTCCCATGGGAACTCCTTTATTTTCTGGGGCCCGGCCGCAACCTCTACCAACAAAAACGGTTTAACAAATAGCCAAAAAGCGTAGGAGACTGACAGACTTAATTTTCGCATTTATAGTATTACTATAGATTTTGGAGTAAAATCGTGTACAATTTAATTGTGTAATTGAAGGATAACCCAACAAACAAATACTTTCGCATTTATAATTAATAGCTGACTGCCCGCGACTTTGTCTGTGTGAAATAAGTTTTTTAATGTCCACGGGACTCGTTATTCTTCCTGTATAAAAAGTAGCCTATGTGATTATCCAAGTCTTCAACTATACCCCCGCAACCAACCGTAGCTCTGTTATGGCGTGATTGAAGGACAAACCAACAAACAAACAAACACACTTTCGAAAATATAATATACTAGCTGATGGATTAAGATTTTTTTGGTTCCCGCGGGAACTCCTTAATTTTCCGGGATAAAAAGTAGCCTATGTGCTATTCCAGACTATAATATATCGCTGTTCCAAATTTCGTCCAGATCCGTTCAGCTGTTGGGGCATGATTGAGTAACAAACATCCATCCATACATCCATACATCCAAACTTTCGCATTTATAATATTAGTAAGATAGTATAGTATATAGTATAGATGAATGATATGTACAGAGATTATCCAGGTTTTATAACAAGTAGGTATAGATTATAAACAGAGAACAAAAGCAGAAAACGCGCGCTTGGTGAGCTTTTTAATTTGCAACTCAAATCTCAACAGGGAAAGCCTTTTAAGCCGCTCGGGCGGGGATTAACAACTTTAAACAATGAAGCGAGCATAAAAGTAGAAACACATTAACTATACATAATCACCGTTGGTCAAGGTAAAGAAATTAGTGAAATTATTTCATGATAACTTGTGCCACTGTTTGGAATGGAGATTTTTCTATGTTAGTCGAGTGTTGATGTTTAATTACTCAGTGTACAGTCGGGAGTGAACTAGCGATTTAAAAAAGGCGTCTTCTGCAGTTTTAGAGTGGTAATCACTCTAAAACCCTTTTTTTATAGAGCGCAAATCGATATATTTTGAGATAAGTTACAAAGTTCGACGACCTCCGTGGCGCAGTGTGTAGCGCTGTTGCCTTAACGTGCGGAGGTCCCGGGTTCGATCCCCGGCAGGCTCAATTTGGGAATTTATAATTTCAGAATTTTCCCTGGTCTGGCCTGGTAGGAGGCTTCGGCCGTGGCTAGTTACCACCCTACCGGCAAAGACGTGCCGCCAAGTAATTTAGCGTTCCGTTACGATGCCGTGTAGAAACCGAAGGGGTATGGGTTTAATATAACTGCCATGCCCCTAACAGGTTAGCCCGCTACCATCTTAGACTGCATCATCACTTACCATCAGGTGAGATCGCAGTCAAGGGCTAGCTTGTGGTGGATAAAAAAAAAGTTAAAAAATAAGTAAAATTATAGTCCCAAAAACTTATCTGACCTAGTCGCTAGTACGTATATATGTATATCTAAAACTAGATGATGCTCGCGACTTCGTCCGCGTGGATTGAGGTTTTTTAATTCCCACAGGAACTCTTCAATTTTCTGGGATATAACGAGTAAGTAGCCTATATGTCCTTCCCCGGGATGTAAACTAACTCTGTACCAAATTTCATCAAAATCGGTTGACTAGTTGGGCCGTGAAAGCATAGCAGACAGACAGACACAAATATTGGTATGGATAATATAAATACAAAAACTAAACAGGCATGAAAATTTCTTCCAATTTTGGCCACCGCACAGATAAGTAGGTAAGTATGTGGGACTATAAGTACGGATATATACTCGTGTGCTATAAGCTTGAACTATGGGTATGGTACAAACTTTTGGAATTAAGTATTTTTGTTAAAACCCATTACAATAATACTTAAATCTACCTACAAAACTGCATTATTTAAATTTAAAAAAAACCTACAAATCATTTGTGATTTTCAATTTCAGCGTCCTAACTCTACTATAAGAAAAGTAATAAAAATCGATAGATCGCATGAAAATAAATCGGACAAATTAATCATGGATCTGGCACATCGATTGCGATCGATTTAATCAGCTATGCGCACGAGTTGTTTGTTACGTGATCTTGCGACTTGCACCTACCACGTAGGTACAATAGACTCGCAGAGTCAAGGTTAGAGATGTAGGATCGGCAGGAAATAGGCTAAGTGAGTCATTACTCATACTGCACATCTATTGTTTATGTTTCCATGTCTAGATTGAATGTTATGAATTTTAAACAAGCTTGTTATTGTAGCTTAAGAACCATTTGTGGGTTGGCTTTGGACCTATTTCTAATGTGCATAGTGCCGTCAGAATGTCTGAGGGTGGTCTTTTCTTATATTATAAGAGATAGCTGCACTTTTTGTAACTATCGCCTGAAAGGCTGATTCAGTATTAGGTGGATGTAGGGCCCTCCACTGATGTCAAAAGTGAAAGTCTGCCCGCATACGGATGGGCCTTGCGCTAGATATGTATGTATGTTCATAACGTCTTTGAGAGGTGATATCTAGTGAAAGGCCCGATGAATAGCGTCAGTTTTAATACTGTTCACATAGGAACTGCGCATTCTTTAATACTATACTAGAATCAGCTTTTCTAGTTATTGTTCATTTTTGGTAACCATAAACCGTCTTTAAACGCCCATATCTAGTGAATGGCCCATTCGCATGCGGCCAGACTTTCACTATCGTCACCAGTGGAGAGCCCTACACCCACCTAATACTGCATCAGCTTTGCTGGCGATAGTTACCAAAAGTGCAGCTATCTCTTAGTCTATTATTGAAGGGGTTATCATTACCAGCACACTCTAAAAAATCAAAAACACGCATTGTTTTCACACGTCGGTCAATCAATTAATATTACAAATGCGAAAGTGTGTTTATTTGTTGGTTTGTCCTTCAATCACGCTGCAACGGAGCACTGGATCGACGCGATTTTTTACATGGGCATAGTTGACGACCTGGAGAGTGACAGAGGCTTTACTTTTTATCCCAGAAAATTAAGTTCAAAATTTAAAAAAAAATATTCCACGCGGACGAAGTCGCGGTCATCAGCTAGTATTAAATAATTTCTTAGTTTATTTAAATTAAAGAGTTTTCCAAAATAAATAATATCCAAGATTCTCGGTTAGTGTTAAGTTAAGTAGGTATATGGATTACAGTAGAAAGATAACGTCAATTATTACTAGTTTTGCCCGCGGCTTCGCTCAGGTTAGGTTCGATTTTCAAAATCCTTTCTGTATGCCAAATTTCAGCCCGATCCGTCCTGTGGTTTGAGCTGTGCCTTGCAAGGCACAGCTCAAACTGACTGATCTATCAAGGCCCTTGATAGATCAGTCAGTCAGTCAGTCACCTTTTCCTTTTACATATTTAAATTTCTTACAAGCTCCCTTAATAAACTCGTTAGATAAAAAGTTCGCTTTTATAATATTATTAGCTGATGCCCGCGACTTCGTCCGCGTTGGTTGAGGTTTTCCGGTTTCCGCGGGAAATCTTTAATTTTCCGGGATAAAAAGTAGTCTATGTGTTATTCCAGACTATAATCCAGATCCGTCCAGTAGTTTTTGCGATTGAGTAACAAACATCCATCCATCCATACAACCATCCCTCCATCCATCCATCCAAACTTTATAATATTAGTATAGACTCATATAGAGTATAGATTAGTATGGATTTTTCTATAGGTTACACGAAAAACAGCTCATAAAATATATCAAAGCCCGTGTACCGAAATACATAACGAAATCATACCATTCGTAATCAAATTAGGAAATACGCAGGGTGTTAATAATGGAATTTACCGCAATCCTGTTAGTGTTGCCATTACTCGGCGCGATGCTTATGTTTCTGTTATTGTAATCATAAAAACTTATATTCTGGTAGGTATACTTACAATATTTTGTTGACTGTTAGCAAAATGACGACCACTCTGGCGTATTGGTAAGCGCTGTCTAATAAGTAGCATGTCCCGGGTTCAATCAACCAATCAATATTTAGATATTTGTTTAATTTAGGTACACTGTACACTTATTGACGTCCGAAACTTAAAAAACAGAACATGATGGTGATAATCAGTTACGGTATCTTACAACTAAAGCTACGAGGGTTCGAAACACGCCGGTCTGGGAAGAGCCCACAACAAACTCAGTTCAAGCCTTGGCAGGGTTTTAGGAATTTATAATTTCTGAATTTTGTCTGGTCTGGTCTGGCGGGAGGCTAGACAGCTTAAAACATATTACTCGAACTATTTAAGGAGTTCATACATGCGTTTTGACGTGCAGGCATCTATGAACTCCTTAAACGGGTCGAATTCCTTTACATAATCGCGGTACAGGGGCCATACTGCCAACGCTTAAAGCCATATTTTTGACTTTCGTGTTTTAGAATAATTATGATCCTTATTTTACCAACGTCAAGGTACGTGACATCAAACTGTCATTTTGAGTAATATTGCTTAAGTATTGCTTTATGCTACGGCCCCAGTAATCGAGCCCAGACTTTATTACTTGCGTTTCTATTAACCATCATGTCACAGAGGTCGTGCATTCGCCATAAAGCTGTATAAACCATTTCGTACACGACTGGCCGCGCGCCAAACTTTCACTTTGTACCGAACTGTTGCGAGTACATTACCAGATGTTAGAGCGGCTCCAAAATAGAAATTACCTTTTTAATGGGTCATAAGTTTGAAATTGAAGTCAGGCATATAATCCACTAGCTGATGCCCGCGACTTCGTCTGCGTGGATCAATTTTTTTCCGTGGGAATTCCTTAATTTTCCGGGATAAAATGTAGCCTATGTCCTTACCCGGGATACCAAACCTATCTTATGGATATATCGATACCTATCTCTGTACTAAATTCCATCAAAATCGTTTGAACAGGTGGACCGTGAAAGCGTAGCAGACAAACAGACACAATTCCCCATTTATAATATTATTAGTATGGATTAAAGTACCTACGCTCCTGAAAAAAAGCTTAATAAATTTACTTTTGAAGACTATATTATAAATTATATATACCAATAGTCCCACAAACTTGTCTGTCCCGGTGGCCAAAATTGGAACTAATTTGTATGCCTGTTTAGTTTTTGTTTTTATTTTATTTTTCATAGATACAGGTACTAAAAAAAAATCTACATCAATGGATACTAGCGACGCTGTCACCGGGTCAGATAACTTTGTCGGATTATACAAGAGCTTGGATTTGAATTTTGAATCGCCCCTCCAATTTTTTTGACTGCAGTCACTATATAATATATTATTTTTTTGCGTCAAGCCATTTCAGAAAAAAGTTGTTGGTCATATTATTATTAGGCAAAAACCTGTCGACCATTAATTTTGACCTAATTTGAAAACCTTATGAGCAAAGCAGGCCCCATTCGTTTTAAAATCACAAGTACGGAACGCTTTAATCATTTAATACCCGGCCATAAGAGGGTTAAAATTAATGTGGGAAAATAGGGTTTTCCATTCGTTTCCAAATCTTTTCAATTAGAGATGGAAAATGATGTTACACCTTTTCGGCTTAAAACTAGATTAGGTTAAGCGAATCACAAACATTTGAATAATTTATTCTTCATGTATGGTTACTACTTACTAGGTATGGTTACGAGATGTTCCGTCTTTATTTTTATCTTAAAGATCTAGCCCCACTACGGATTGTAAGCATAATTCCAGAAGTGGGCGAATAAATAAAATTGGTTTTAAAAATATGTTTGTACTCTCTGCACGAGCGAATGGTCACAACGTGTAGCGGTTTCACGAGAGATTTAATGTAAACAGTTAATTGTAAAAACTTGGTTAAACATAAAGAAAATATTCATTTGATCCGGTCAGATTGCTATCGTTAAGCTCTAAATCAAATTGCGATCTAAACACAAAGTATTCAACAATCGCTGAGTCCGCCGGCAACAGACTATAACCTCCAATCGTCAAAATTTAAGCAAATTATACCAAAATGGCGTTCACGCCAACGAACTGACCGAGTCAAATACATCTAATGAGTCAAATATCAACTTAATTAAACTCTCGTCAATAAACGAATTAACGATCTTATATCTTTTCTAAAACTTCAATTCAATTTTAAAGACAAAGCTGACAGGATCCACGGCGCGACGCGGCACATAGCGGCAAATATTCTTTGTATGAGTTTCTTCCTATACGGAGATGCACTGCGACGTAATTGTACATAGAATACCGTCAATACGTGCCGCGCCGCGTGTCTGTAGTGGGGCTAGACCACAGATCACGGTTGTTTCCGTGATCTGTGGGCTAGACCTTTAGTTTTTTTAATTCCGTGTAAATTCTTTGATTTTTAGGGTTTGAAATTTGGTACGAATCAACGTCTTATAGCACAGATAAAGGAAAAATTGCGAAAAGCATAAACTTTTAATAACACCATATAATTTAGTTACATCATATTATAATAAAAATAATTTTAAACTTACTACAGGTTTGTACGGAACTCGGTGCGCGAATCCGACTCGCACTTGGCCGGTTTTTTTCGTGATAAAAAATGAGAAAATGACCTTTGTACCTAATTTCGTCAAAGTCAGTTAAACAGATGGGCCATGAAAGGTAACATAGAGTCAGACTATGAGTCAGACAGACAAACACATTCGTATTAGTATCGAGTTCCATAGCAAAGTTGAAGTGGCCTCTATTGGAGAAGAGGTTTCACGAATGGCTCACAAGACCATTGACATTTGACGATCTCTCTGGCGTATAGTGTATGCCGGCCAAGCGATTTAGCGTTCCAGTACGATGCCGTGTAGAAACGAAAGAAACCGATTAGGGGTATGGGTTTAAAATGACAGCCACACCCCTAACAGGCTATCCCGCTACCTAGCCTTAGATAGGCTGCATCATCACTTACCATCACGTTAGATCGCAGTCAAGGACTAACTTGTAGTGGATGATTTAAAAAAAACCTGCTCACTGATGTAGCTTGATGGAAGAAAAACCAAAATAACTCTTTTTAAGGAAACACATCTTTTCCGCAAAACTAGTACCTAACCAAAAATTACATCGTCCTTGTATTACGCATATTCTTACAGGAGGGGTATACTTCCTACCTTAATGTAAAATCGATATGTAGGTATACCTCACAAACCTTAAGGCTTTACCTTCCTACGTTAAATATTACCTACCAATAAGTAATTAGGGAGGCTTTTCCTTTCTCCTTTATATTCAACTCATGAATTCGTGGCTCAAAAAGTCTGATATTGTACTTTAAATATCTTTTTAACTGAAGTACCAGATAAGGACATTTTAATTGGCATATTAAAACGCTCTTTTCCGAATGTATAGAGGTAGGTTTTGTTGTTGATTTTAAACTTTTATACAAAATAAGGAAATTGTGAACTCACGCTTTAGCTTTTTTTAACTCAAGTTACCCTAGACTTAAAGGCTAAACAGTAAAAAAAAACAAATAAAAAAAACTGTGAATATTTATAAAAAACTAGCTGATGCCCGCGACTTTGTCCGCGTAGATTGAGGTTTTTGGTTCCCGTGGGAACTCTTTATTTTTCCAGGATAAAAATTAGCTTATGTGCTATTCCAGATTATAACCTATCTCTCCGTTCAGCCGTTTTGATGTGATCGAGCAACAAACATCCATCCATCCATCCATCGAAACTTCCGCATTTATAATATTTCGTGTGGGGAATAAATAAACCGATTAGGCAATTCAAAAAACAAAGAAAAGAAAAGAAACAAACTAAATAACTTACTTTTCAGTCGTCAAGTCGCGATTGAGATCCAATTTTAATTTTGTCCTTATTCGCGATTCAACGCGATGGTGCGTCAGATTTAATCGTAATCAGATAATGGATAAACTAAACAACAACTTAACAACAACATAACGTACTTTAGATAATTGATACAGACATAAAGACTAAAGTAATCCTTTTAGTTCACCACGAGGTCGGGTTTATGCATAATGAATTAATGTCTGTTTCCAATAATTAAGGAACTGTGAGGCTTCCCTGTCTGTACTCTATACTGTATAGCTTGGTTGGTTATCCAATGACTCATGGAACGAGTTGTTGCTTCGAACTTCGATATCGATTTATAATGTGGTATCGTAATTCGTATGTAGGTATAGTCGGGTACATAAAACCATGAAAAACAATATGAACTCCATACACTCATACTTTACGAGCGAACTCAAAGGCTCTGAACAGACATTTGAACAAATTAGAGAGGTATCGGTAGGTACTCTACTGGACCTAGGTTATATGTATTATAGCTAAGTCAATAGATCTTTTTATTTAAAGAAACTTACAAGTGCTTTCGAATCTAGTAGGTACAAGACCGTTTTGTTTTTATCGTGACTTCCTTGGAGTGGCAACCTCCTTTGATCTCTAGAGAGCGAAGTGAAGCTCGAGGATGAACCATATAGCAGCTCTATTATGCAATTTTACTCCAGCATATTAGAATGCGTAAATCCATACTCCATACTAATATTATAAATGCGAAAGTGTGTCTGTCTGTCTGTTTGCTACGCTTTCACGGCCTAACTACTTAACCGATTTTGATGAAATTTGGTACAGAGATAGTTTACATCCCGGCGAAGGACATACTTTTCATCCCGAAAACTTAGTCCACGCGGACAAAGTTGCGGGCATTATCTAGTTTCATTTTATTTTATCCACCACAATTTAGCCCTTGACTGCGATCTCACTTGATGGTAAGTGATGATGCAGTCTAAGATGGTAGCGGGTTAACCTGTTAGGGGCATGGCAGTTATATTAAAACCCATGCCCCTACTCGGTTTCTACACGGCATCGTACCGGAACGCTAAATGGCTTGGCGGCACGTCTGCCGAAAGTTGAAAATAAATTTATACAATTTTACCAATTTTGGCAATGCAATAGTTTTCTATGTACCTATACCTACACATAATATTAGCCTATTAGGTACTGTATCTATTTTGGGTAGTTAATAGGTGGCCGAGTGGGAGTTATTTTTACGTATTCGATAGTGACAACTGACAACGTTAACTTATAACTACCATTTATATGGAAATGATCGAGCGCCAGCTGTCAAGCGCTTTCAATTCCATACAAAGATAGATCGGGAAGAATATCTCCCACTATAGGCCGACCGTTTAACTCGCGTATCGCCTGCCCGGTAAGAAGGGAGCGGGGGTGGGTAACGCTACACACGGAGTCAATAATCCAAAGATTTATCTCGAGATAGACATTGTTGGTAAAGAATAAAATAATAAGTATCTTTTTTTTAATCCGCTAACATCTCCCCCCGCTCCCTTCTTACCGCGGAGGCGATACGCGAGTTACACGGTCGGCCTATAGGCACACTGTGCCTACCGAAAAAGAAATGAGAAATTGGGCCAATTTATTAATATTTTGAGGCCAACTGTACACGTCGGGTCAAGTGTGCATTGAATAGTGAAGATGGTCAGTTATCGTGAGGGGAACAGGCGTTGTTGAATGTTGAACCATTGTGTAGATAGTAGGTACCTACTACCTACCATCTGAATAGGTACTATGTATTCTGTCTGCGTGGTTTGACGTTTTTTTTGTTCCCGCGGTAACTCTTTAATTTTCCGGGTTAAAAAGTAGCCTATGTGCTATTCCAGACTATAATCTATCTCTGTGCCAAATTTCAGCCAGACCCGTTCAGCCGTTGGCGCGTGATTGAGTAACAAACATCCATACATCCATTCAAACTTTCACATTTATAATAGGTACTATGTATTATTTAAAAAAACGGATCGTTCGATTTCCATTCAGCAAAAAAGGACCGGACATACAGCCTTAAGAGGGGTGATGATAACTTAAGGCGCTGTGTGTGGTCAGGGGGGGGTCTCCAAAGCAGTGTATCCATTAAATGGTGGCATATGGAAGATTGAAAAAAATATATGATGTTTTCAAGACCTTAACTCAGATATTGTTTTATCCCAAAACACGATTTAAACAACTTCGCTGCATAAAAAATAAATTCAAACATACCTCTTATTTCAGTTTTCAAATCAACACATCTCCAAATTGAAAACCTCAATTTACTTGAAAAATATATCATTAAATTCCAAATTCTAAATGACATCCATTGATTTATTAATATTTATTAAAATGTACACATATTTTCTGTTTTCCATTGTATTCCGGTTTTTCGAGAAGCGCTAGCTCATTTTCACCTCCGCCAGTGTTCGAAAGAACTTCACAGACGATGGATCTGTGCTCCTTTGCTCCAGCGTTTAAATCGATATTTTAAAATGGTTTTCAAACATAACATGAATAAGACTAATGTTTATTCAACATGAATTGACAGAAGACGTGGATATTACAACTTTCGTGAGCTATCTTCTTTTATATAACTAAAAATACATAATCAAATAAAGTATGAATATGTGTTCTCTGACCAAACTTTTGACAGCTCGAAATAATGATGCCGTAATGCGCTATCCATTCGATTTTTGACAACAATCGACTTCATTTACGAAGAAGTTTTAATCGATTTGACACATTGATATTACAACTTTTTGTATTGTTTTATAAACATACCCAGGCGTCTAAATGTCTTTTTTATGTATTAAAATAAATATTTTTGGTGAAGCAATGCTGTAAATGTATATTTTATTATTTGGCAACATCAATAAGGCAGGTCATAGAAACCATCCAACGCCAAAGATGACGCTATTTAAATGACAATCAAGTGAGCTTGTGTTGCAGCTTCGTAATTATTTTGAAAACTATTTTCAAAATTAAAATCGTACTAGTAATTACTAGATTGACATACGAGTTGCGAAATATCGCATAAAAAGGCACGTCGCTTCACTATTTAAAAAAAAACTCCTGCTGGTTCTAACAATGACGTCTTTTAATATTTCCAAGAAGTAGGTAAGTTGTCAAACATCCAATTACTGTCAGAGGGTTCACTGCCATCGCTTAAAGCAGTATTACTTAAAAATGTCAGTTTTATGTCACGTACCTTGAAGGTCCTAAAATAAGGATTATAATTCTAAAAACACGAACGTCAACAATATTAAAACAATACGGATTTAAGTGATAGTAGTATGCCTCCAGTGCAATTTTTGATATGAATGGAAAATAACAAAACAGTGGTAAGACAGAAAGGAAAACTGAAAATCAAGCATTGCCACTTCAGCTTGCTACTGCCTACTCGTCCGCTCTCATTGGACCAGACCGACCAGATAATATTATTATATCGAAAGCTTGCTGAGTAAGGACCTAGTAGTGTCTCAAATACTTCAAATAAGTGCCTATTGCAAGTTTTATTACTAATTGATTGGATATTAGATACCCTTAGGGTTTCGTTTCTGGGACCCGGGAGTTAGAAATTTCCGGGAAATACGTCGTTGGTTTTTTTGTGATTTCCCGTTTTTGTGTACTTATAATTCTCCCTGACTACTAGGGCATGCATTCGGTGCTGTGTTTGAGTACCGGGAAATTTTGGACCGATATTGGCAAGGAACCGGGAATTCCCGGGACTTTCGATACTTTCGATACTACCTTAAATTATCACAAAAACACGGCTAAGACATTACAGAAAGTATGAAATAGACCAAATATTACAAAATTCACACAGGAATATACTGAATATTACTATTCATTAGGCATTATACAAAAATTTATCGCATAATATTTCACACAGGACTGTAAATTCATGATTTTTTCATGTACTTGTACCATAACTCGCTTCGTTACAAATTTCAAAGTTTTATTGTAGTTCATAGGTTTTACAGAGATTGCGTCTTGTATGAAAATACACTTTGAAAAGTTGAATTTTTTTTTATCGTGATACGCTCATATGTAACTACTTTTATAGCAATTAGAAGCCAGTGCAAATATAAATTTACTACATCAAGCAGTTTATGAGAAACAAGCCTTGACACACGGACAACAAAGTGATCCTTTACGGGTCTTTTTTTATAGACAGGCGTACGTAGTAACCTCACCTCAAAGAATTACAAATGTTAATCTAAATCAACAATATTTTCCAACCCATACTCAGTATTCCCAAGAGAATCTCGTGAAGATGTTACTCTCTCCTATTCTGTGCCGTTTTTTGGTTTTGCCGCACGCTGATTTGGTCTCTACAATTATATTGGATATGGTACCTCTTAGTATTTTTGGTATCCATTCACCGTCCTCCCCGTACGTATGGAGGATCCTAGGATCGAGGACCCTAGGATTTTCTAAAGACGTTTCCTATCAGCCATAAAGAGTCTCGTTACTGCTGCGTTACTGTCCAGGATTCACATCCATACATAAAGATTGGACTGTTCACAGTCTTGGTTTTTACATAACATTGTATGGAGAACTCCTGAGCATCTTAGGGAATTATGGATACGGATATCCATATTTTCTTTCCCTCTGCTATTGGTATAATTGACAGTGGAGTCAAAAATCAAAATTTAGTAGCCTCGGGCTTATGAGGTATAATTTATATTAAAGTCTATCAATATTTTCCTGTCAATCTTCATGTGAAATTTATGAAAGTAACGATATAATTAACAGAATATAGCATAATCTACTGTAATTTATTATGGCTGAACAAATTTTATTCCAGTGACAGATCCATCAATTCATTGATCTTCAAAAAAGCTCTTCTCTGCTGGTAAATAATACTTACCAGAAAGACTAACATACGAAACTGTACGAAGTGGCAGTAAAATAATCGTTATAGCCAAAGTAAAAATAGGGGGTTTTAAACTAATACCTCGAATTTGTGAGCATAAAATACAGTATAGTGAATTAAATTATTGTTACATGCAGAAATATCCACACTTAATTAGAGAAGAATCGACAGAATGTATGTACTTCGAGTTTCAAAAGTATCAAAAGTACCGGTTTTATGGTGTGGAGAACCGGGACTGAAAATTATTCAGAAGTACCGGGAATTTTTGGTACCAGGAATTATCGGGAGCATGCCCTATTGACTAGGTACCTCACTCGCGCAGTGCTGAGCACTATTGTCTTAACGTGGGATGTACCGGGTTTAATCCCCAGCAAAGTGAATTTGGGAATTGGGCGTATTTTTGTAAAATTGTACATGAAATAAAATCGATTTTTTTTTTTCATCATGTTTTGTTATTTTATTGATAAATTTGTGTTTCTTAGTTATTTATCTTTATGAGCAGTAGCACTGTTTACAAATATTATGTTAAATTATAGTAAAAACAATCATTTTAAAATTAAGTGACGGAGAATTATTCCATTGAGTAACTAAACTTTATCTCACAAAAGGCACTTAAAAAAACAACTTTAGATAAGATTCACAGAAGAGTTTTACTAGTCTTACCAATCATGCCAATCACAAAAATAGGACAGCAAACATAAAATAACAGAAACACTATCAAAATTTGATAATTTTAGTTCTTTTGACTAACGTAAAGGCAAATTTATGTCATAATTTATTATATAACTTCTGAAATAGACAATGCTTTTTATTTTTGTTTTTGCAAGTTACGATAAAAAATATACATTTAAATATAACATAACAATAACTTATATTAATGATAAATTGTCAATATTATAAGCATTTATGCAATATTAGCCGATGCCCGCGACTTCGTACGCGTGGATCAAAGTTTTGTGGTTCCCGCGAGAACTCTTTAATTTTTCGGGATAAAAAGTAGCCTATGTGCTATTCCAGACTATAATCTATATCTGTGCCAAATTTCGGCCAGATCCGTTCAGCCGTTGGGGCGTGATTGAGTAACAAACATCCATACATCCATTCATACATCCATACATCCATCTGTCCAAACTTTTTGGAGGATTTTTTGAGAGGACAATTTGTCAGTGGAACCTTGACAATTACTCAAAGGAAAAGTAAGGGCACTGATCACAATGTTAAGAATTATTGTACTTTCTTACCGTAAAACTATAATAGTCGTAGTAGGTACTTTTGAGTATTTTAAACTCTTTATTCTTTATTTTGTACTTAAATTATGTAAAATGTCGTCTATAAAATATAAGTAGAACTTCCAACCAATGTATAGTATGTTAAATCACATTGTAAGAATGATTATAAGTAACAATTTTTTTTTGCGTTTTGTCTTCTTCGATTCTCCCTTTCTGATATTTTATCTCACCTCGGATATTTTTCTTGTTCTAGATTTTACGAGCTCCAAGTGTTATTTTCTTATATATTATTGTTTGAACTTTTAAGAGTCCCTCTTTAATTTCTCTATATGCCGCCTTGTTATTTCACCAGATGTCAGCGCCATTGTTACACCTGAATAATTTAATATATATAATACTCGTTTCCAATGCGAAACTCGGGGCCGTAAAAGCTTAACCGTGTACAAACCTTTAGAAATCCATTGAGTACCAATTTGTTCAATTGACTGACAATTTCGAAAGAGTTACTTAAAGGACCGTAATGAATTCACGGCAACAATATTTTCTTGCATTGTATTTCAAGAATTTAAATATTCTGAATTTTCTCTGGTCTGGCCTGGTAGGAGGCTTCAGCCGTGGCTAGTTACCAATTACCACCCTACCGCCAAAGACGTGCAGCCAAGCTATTTAGCGTTCCGGTAGGATGTCGTGTAGAAACCGATTAGGGATATGGACTAGGGTTTAATATAACTGCCATACCCCAAACAGGTTAGCCCGCTACCATCTTAGACTGCATCATCACTTACCATCAGGTGAGATCGCAGTCAAGGGCTAACTTGTATTTAATTTAAAAAAAAACTGGATATAAGGTACATAAAAGTAGCAATACCTATTTTTAAAAAAATCCCGATTCTCGGGAATTCCCGGGAATCGGCCAATTTTATTCCCGTTTCCTTGAGTTGAAAATTTGCCGTTCCCGAGATTTATTTTTAATTTTGATTGAGTGGGATTTTTAAAAAGTTAATTTGTTTAGTTTCACCCAACCTAAGTCCAGTTAATTAATATAATAGGTTTTGCTTCGGACATAATATTGTCAATCAAACTTATAATTTTAGAGTACGAACGTACAAATTTGAAATTTTACATAAATTGGCTAATTTGCGGTTTTGGCTCTTACGAAGTTCTACTATATAGATAATTCTGTATGTAAAGATAAAAAATTGTAATCATGACACCAAAATTGTATGATTTTCTTCGTTTTTTATTTTTGAGTATTTTTCAAACACTGTAAATAATACTATGTGTCTGCAAAAGACTAGAAATTGATTTCAATGATCAATTTCCAACATCTTTTTGCTATTTAAATTTTTGAAATAACATCTGTATTTCTTGTTTCTGACAAAAAATGAATATCAGACTCTTAGTCGGTAAGTACATTGTATATGCGTATGATATTGATTTATGCCACAATTATACTTGTAATTAACTCACGTAAGTAGTTTATGTAAATAAGATACTTATGTAACTCTAGATGATGCCCTCGACTTCGTCCACATGGATTAAGATTTTTTGACTCCCGCGGTAACTGTTTAATTTTCCAGGATAATGGTTCCGGGTAGCCTATGTCCTTCTCCGGGATGTAATCTATCTTTGTACCAAATTTCATCAAAATCGGTTCAGTAGTTGGGCCGTGCAAGCGTAGCAGACAGACAGACACACTTTCGCATTTATTATAATTTCGTATGGATTTTGTATGGATATTAGTATGCTGGGCTAGCTAATGCCCGCGACTTCTTCCGCGTGGTTGAAGTTTTTTTTATTCCCGCGGGAACTCCTTAATTTTTCGGGATAAAAAGTCACTCTCCCTCAACTATACCCACGCCAAAAATAACGTCGAACCATTGCTCCGTTGCGGCGTGATTGACGGGCAATTCAATTAACAATCACACTTTCGCATTTATAATATTAAGTATTAAAATGGATTTGCACACGATATGCGATTTACAATAGGTATTTTGTCAATTACCTACTCATGTAAGAGACTTTGGTAGGTACGTGATTTACTCACTTACGTTATTCTATCAATTTCACAAATTTTGAGTTACCGTGTTTTGTCATCCGAGGGCATCCGTGACTTGCTATGACAAGCGCGCGAAAATAATGAAAACCGCGACGGGAGCGCCACCCGGCCGAAGTGGGCATAACTGACGTGAGGGGTGACGACTGAGGAGAGCCAACCTCTCGATTTGTGTTTTGATTTTAAGAGCTGACAGCGCCTTAATCAAATCGGCAACTTCAAACTTAAAAACGCGCTTCTAAGAAAATCTAATATTTTAATTCTAAATGTTGTACACCAGAAATGGCTGAATAGATGCCGATATTGTGTTCACAACGAATTAATCAAATTCAATTCAATTCAAAAATAGTATTTTTTTTCTTTAAATTATAAAAAATGCGATTTTTTAATATATAATATGTATATTAGTTTTAAATTTGATAAAATGGTTATCAAATTTAAAACCAGCCGAGGGTGTGAATTTTAGGTCTTTTGGATGACCCTCTATTTAAAATAAAAATAAGAAATAATTTATTTTTGACATAGACAGTTTCAAAAAAAACCCCAAATAGTGAGTGGTTTACGAGACACATTTTTTTGAGTTTATTGAAGAAATTCATTTTTCATCAGCTATTAATGGAGACATAGTCAATTTTACTTTGCTTGCATGTACCGAAACTAAGTTTATTGATGTACAATAGGTAGTACAGAATTTTATTTCAATACAAATAAAATATTCCCCATAGAGTTTCAAGTTTTAAAGGTTGAAGGTTCAATGTTTTCTTTTTAGGGTTCCGTACCTCAAAAGGAAAAAGGAACTCCTTTAGGATCACTTCGTTGTCAACTCATTTTTTCTCTAGAACGCGTGGAAGTATCAAGTTGAAATTAATATAAAAAAATATGGTGGTCCCTTGGAGCTGTAAGTTTCTAATTCAACGCAATAAAAATATACGGCCATATAACCTGCATAATTTGAGTATTTTGACGGTCACCAGTAAATGAAATCCTATATGGTATATCCCTTTGACCTATAATCATGAAATTAGGCAGAACGTAATCACACAACACACACAGAAAAACAGTTCGTTAATTAGTTCCGTAGGTAGGAACACATGGGGAATCGAATTGTTTGTCAGGCCTTATTTCACAGCTGATTGCGTGTTGCTATGGCGTCTGTCTTGCTCTTGTTAAAACAATTTATACACAATATAAATATTGTGCGGTGGTACGGAACCCTTTGACCCAGTACCAATCTGACTCGCACTTGACCGGTTTTTAGTATCAAAGATGTCCCTTAGGACAATAAGGGCTTGAACTACTAACATGTATACAAAGAACAATCTAGCTTTTAATATTTTCATTTAATCAGAATGTTCTTTTGTGGGTTGTGAATTGTTTAGAGTTCTCTCTATTTTTTTTTTTTTTTTTTAAAAAGGAAAATTTCTCATTTCTTCTTGCGATTGAATGTTTTAAATTTTAAGAGGTACGGTTTATGAGGATCTTAAAAATGTAATCAAAAGTTATAAAATAATAATGCCCTCACGACACACCCGTGCACTCTATTCCTTTACTCTCATAGCCCAATGGGATGGAAAATCCGACACGACGAGAGAGAGATCAGGCGCAGGACCGACCGCTTTACGTGCTTGTCGAGGCACGGGATACAGAAAAGTAATACCTATACAAACTTTTGTGCCGAAATTGCCCTCTTGGAACCATAAAAATCTCAAGAGTAGAAACCCCAAGCCCCACTGGGGCTTCAGCCCCAGGCTTTGCTCAGAAAACTAATTAAGCGGTTCGCTTAGCCTTTTAAAACTTAGTCATAAGTCCTTGAAACAATTCTTAATTAAAGGCCTGAGAAATGGCCATTTTGAAATAACAATTCTTAACTAAGTCTCCAAATCCCAAAATACTTGTTATGTTTAGAGAATGGCTAATAAAACTATCTAACCAAGGTTTCTTTAAACTTTTTTTTATGTAGAGTCTTCGAAATGAGAAGGATTTGTTAATAGTTAATCCACAAAACTGATAACAATAGTTCCAGATAGGCCCAATTTGTTAAATTTATTCATCATGTTTTATATGTTAAGTAATTGGCGTCAATATGTATTGAATAAATTGAATAATTACTGATTGATTGATTGAATTTATTAAACAATAAAAATTTCTCAGGCTATGACATGTAGGACTATATTATGTCCTATTTTGACTTATCAATCTAAGCAACTGCTGAGTTTCTTCCCGGCTCTTCTCGGTAGAATTAACTTTCCGAACCGGTTTGTAGAGTCTTGACTTCTCATAAGTGTGTCACATAAGTCAAGACTCTACCACAGGTTGTCCTACGTGAAATAAATAAATAATTTCATTTCATTTAAAAGTCATATAAATGTCATACCCCTAACAGGTTATCCCGCTACCATCCTAGCCTGCATCATCACTTACCATCAGGTGCGATCGCAGTCACGAGATAACTTGTTGTGGATAAAAAAACATACTTAACATTTATTTCGTAAGAAAAGGGTACCCTTTGCTCCTTACTTATCAGTATAGGCACTTACTTATCAGTATATTTCCTTAGGGAAATACATACTATACAGTGAGACTATCCATAGACTATAGTAGGACCTAAATACCCCCAACTGCCCACTGCAAAGCTAATTAATAGGTTTGTTTTGCTGACTGTAGGCCGATATAATCCCTATTATCTGTCATCCCGCAGCATTTCTCTGTCCGGACGTGTTCATCAACCGGACAGCGGACTGTAGTATAAGTAACCTACATAATCCTATTTTAATCCTATTAATTCTCATTATTATAGTAACATCCTCAAAGCGAGTAGCACATGGCATTTCTGTGCGATATATTCCGTAACCTTTCATGACTCAACTGTAGACGACATATTGTAAGTGTTGAAATGACCTTCTATTGTTATTTATTACTCAGTTCCATTTCCCCTTGATAGGTAACTTCTTTTCTTTTTAACCGACTTTCAAAAAAGGAGGAGGTCCTCAATTTGGCGCGTATTTTTTTATTTATCCACGCATATCCCCGTGGTTTCTAAGCCGATTTGAAAAATGCTTTTTTCAGTCGTCAGAGGAAGCTCTCGAGGTGGTCCCATAAAAAATTGACAAATCCTCAACCCTGACACTAAAAAGTAAAAAATAATTTTTATTTCTACCCACTATGTTGAAGTCGGGCGGGTACACTGGCGTTGGAAGTCGGTTTTTTGGAAAGAATTTTTGAAGTGTACCTTACAGTGTAGGTGTACAATATGATTTTAAAAGACGTTCTGGCCTCTGACAAGCTTTAAAAAATTATAAAGTAATAAATATTGTATCATTTTGAGGATAGATTAAAGTATTTATTGAATAAGTCTTTCAGTTGTCGGCTTACATTTTAATTTGTAAATCTGTAAACAGTGCGTTTTGCCGTTGATGACATAGACCTAGATATAGTCACTAATCACTATTAACCTCTTAAGAAAGCTCAGGTTCACTCAGGATGAGATCTATAGAGCGCACTTTGACTTAGCTCTGACTTAAGACAAAGTTAAAACGAGATAGATTTATGACACTCACATAAGTCCATCCCGTTTTATATCCAAGTAAAGCCTGAGCAAAGTCAAAGTACGCTCTATAAACTCAGTATCAGCGGACAATGGAGAGAGCTATACTCGGAGTTTCTTTACGCGAATAAACTAGGAATGAGGAGATCCGTGAAAGAACCAAGTAGGTAACCGACATATTTTTTATTTTTTTTATTTATGGTTTGTTGACTTTCGTGTTTTAGAATAAGTATAATCCTTATTTTAAGATCGTCTATACGTGACATCAAACTGTCAATAATTATGATGATGATAATATTGCTTAAGTATTGCTCAAATCGTTGGCA
Organism: Erebia aethiops; assembly: GCA_923060345.2. Lineage (NCBI taxonomy): Eukaryota > Metazoa > Arthropoda > Insecta > Lepidoptera > Nymphalidae > Erebia > Erebia aethiops. The sequence continues at coordinate 12,799,977 of OV281081.1, read as the reverse complement.
GTATGGCCCCTGAAGTGACATTAGGGTTACCAGCAGAGCAGGGCGACCGCGTATCTTTTGCATCAATCTTTGTTACATCGCAATCACCTCTGATTGGATAACACTCTTCCACTATTGGACAAAATTCATTGACGCAGCAAGAATACCATATAATCAGCCAATCACAACAATTGATACTGTAACAAAGATTGATGCAGAAGTTACGCGGTCGCCCTGCAGATGACAGGAATTTTCCTGACATGTCCGGAATTTCAGCTGTCTCTCATGGAAAGAGGGAAAATTGGAAATTGTCAGGAATTCAATTACCTATGTGTTCTTGAGATTGAACTGTGTCAACAGTAGATGTATGGACAGTCTATTTCTCTTCTTTTTCAACTGCGCACCCATTAATGAAAACACTTCTTCAACGTTTGCATTTTGTGCCTGAATTGCAAACACATCGGATTCGGGGCCCACCTCACCTCACCGCATCTCACACGCATATTCAAGTTTACCCGCGAATTTTTAAATTTCCTGACATTTCGGCAGCAAAGTATCTTACATTGCTGCCAAAATGTCAGGAAATTTATTGCTAAGGCAGGGATTTTTCCAGGAAAACTTATTTTCGAATCTGGTAACCCTAGGGTTACCAGATTCGAAAATCCCTGTCACACCACAGTTCAAAGGACCGATACTTGTTAACCGATGAAAATAATCTTAAAAAATTCCAACATTTCTATAATGACCTCAGCGTTAACGAGTGAGGCTTTGAGAAAGAAAAATGTGGTTACATTATAAATAGGATATGCCGACGTAATAGGCAATTGCACGCCTTACTTGCGGCCTGTCAATAACAGATCCTTGTTGTTTATAGCCTTGGACAACTTGCATAATGTTGGAGGCCAAACAAGTTAATACATATGCCATATTATGCATAGCTATGCCTATTACCTTCAACATGTTAGTGACAGCATAATGGACAAGTTCTACAACTAGAAGGCGGGCGGACAATGGAAGATGAATCTTTCATAAACAACCATTTAATAGCAGATGATTCTTTCTACTTCATCTGCGTAGGTTTATGAGAAGACAGACAGACAAAAAAAATGATGTGTATCGATAGTAAAGTTTCCCTCAAGTAAATTTTTCAAAGATATACTCACACGTTTAGATATCGTTCAGTTACATGATTAGGTCGCATAATTATTTTCTCAGGAAAACTTACAGTTACTGTACAAAAAGTGGATGAATTAGAAGAGAAATAAAGCTGAATACAAGTTTTCGCAGTCATAAACTTAGTTAGATGATGATAGTAGTTATTATTATCTATACCAACTCTATACTAAATATTATAAATGCGAAAGTTTTAATTGATGTATGGATGTTTGTTACTCAATCACGCCAGAACGGCTGAACTGATCTGGATAAAATTTGGCACAGAGTTAGATTTATAGCCTGGCATAACACATTATGCTACTTTTTATCCCAGAAAATTAAAAAGAGTTACCGCAGGAACCAAAAAACCTTAATCCACACGGATGAAGTCGCGAGCATCAGCTAGTAATTTAGATAGAAATCCTTTTCTACCCCTCTTTGAAGGCATTTTTATACAAAATTGTGTTTCACAAGCAAACATACGTCGCTAGTAGAGTACACACTATGGATGGTGCGATGGCATCGCATTCCAGCCTCCGCAAATAGACTGTCCTTTCCAGCCCAGGTCGAGCTTTTCTAATACTCGAGTGTTTATTTCTTTCTATTGGAGTTAACTGGATTACATTCTCATTTCTGTTATAATATTTATAAAGGCTCTATGTGCTCTATTTGTAGATTTTTTTTTGATGGTCCTGTGGAAACCTTTGTCCAGTACCTAGTGGACGATTATCAGTTGAGACGACGAAAACTTAACCCACTCAACTAATCGTATTGCCAGTTCTTCCGTTATAGAATATCGTTTCAAGAAAGATTAGTAATACGTGCATATTAAGTCGAACACTATAGCTATCTGCTATGTCAGTTGGCAGGCAAACATACTATCTTTTAGCCGGAGTCTTAACCAATATACAATAACCAATTCTTCTGTCATACTATATAATATTATTATAAATGCGAAAGTGTTTGTTTGTTGGTTTGTCCTTCAATCGCGTCGCAACAGAGCAACGGATCGACATGAGTATTAGCTGTTGAGGACCTGGAGAGTGACATAGGCCTTTTTGTCCCGGAACATTAAGGACTTCCCGTGGGAATTAAAAAAAAACTTAAATCACGCGGACGAAGTCGCGCGCATCTGCAGTAGTAAGATAAAAATATGCATGCATCCGTTCTGTAAATCCATAAAAAGCTTTTGTCAGTATTCCAGTAACAGAAATAGTTGCACTTCAATAATAAAACTGTCAAATCGTTTCAAGACGCGCTCGAGATAGTTCAAGCCTGTTCCAATGAGCTCGAAGTCGCTCCAAGAATAGATTCCTTCAAAGATCTGAACACTGAAGATAACTACAGTGTAGTGTGATCAAGGGCTTTTGTAACTTTGTGGAGAACTTTAAGCGTTTTTCGATTTGTGAAGATTGTTTGTTAGAGCTTTCTTATTACTCGACTGCCCAAAAAAGGAGTGTAATGATTTCAGGGTTCATGTATGTATGTGAGTTTCTTTATTCTATCACTAGCCCGCGACTTCGTCCGAGTGAATTGAACTCTTTAATTTTCCGGGATAAAAAGCACGGTCTTCAACTATATCCACGCCAAAAATCACGACGATCCGTTGCTCCGTTGCGGAGTGATTGACAGACAAACCAACATACAAATACACTTTCGCATTTATAATATTAAAAAAAGTATAATATTAGTTTGTATAATATTTAGATTTTAAATTAACTTTTAAATTAATTATAATAATCAAGAAAAAAAAGTATGAAGTATGATAATATGATACCTTCTAAATACGGTGATGAGAAAATGATTTAGCGGCACGATGCCGTGTAGAAACCGGTTAGGGGTATGGGTTAGTCCATCATACCATCTTAGACTGCATCATAACTTACCATCAGGTGAGATCGCAGTCAAGGGCTAACATGTAGTGGAAAAAAAAAAGTAAACAGAGGCCAACGTCCTTGTGGCATGGAGATGACGGTGAAACGCGTTTCGGTTACGCTACGCGAGTCGGTCGGCCTCGTGCGTGCTTCAATAATTTATGTTTCGTGAGACATGGACACTCACTTGATAAAAATTTTAATTGGTAATTACATGTAGTATGAACGATTATGAGGTGAACTGATTAAAACGTGGTAGACTTTAACCTGACAACTAAATGGTAACTTAGTGGAAAATACCGGCTGAGTTTGTTGTGGGCTCTTCTCACAGACCATAGGGCGCGTTTGTAACCCTCGTAGGTTTAAGATACCTTAATTGATTATACAATATTGATAATCTTGTTTAAATTAGAAACAAAATACAGAATTGAAATTCTATTCAGATAATAATCAAACACCCACAAGATATCCAGTAATTTAAAAACAAAGAAAGACATATTTACGAGTATATATACACCAAAATACGAGCCGAATTGAGAACTTCCTCCTTTTTGGAAAAAAAAAGGTAAGAGTAGGTATCTATTTGTCTTCCTTTTTCCCTTTTTTTTAACCTGTGAGAAAAAAAAGGTACAAAGGAAGACAAAAAGATACTTATTTATTACTTTTTTTGTCAAGTGTGTGATTGCTACGATGTTTACATGAGACATGAGAAATGTTAGAACGACGCAGTTTTTTGGTCACGAATTTATATTCATTGTCCCTATTCTCACGAAGAAGGTCACAAACATAATATGTTACGAAAACATAAAAGACGAATGTATGTCGTAACACCATTGTTTTGAACACAATAAAGTTTTAAATTGGCCTTCGTACACATCCAAATTAAAGAAATTACCAGATATTATGTTAGAGATTACTTGATGTTACGTCTGCTAAAAGTATGGTTTTCGTACAAAAGAAGATATATTGTGCAACGAGTAATTTGCTACGCACTTGTTTTACTTTGAAAGGAGCTATGTGTAAACTCTATCGTCTTAATATTTAAGTCACAGATAAGTTGAAAAAAATTTACATTTACACACTTATCATTTCTAAGGGTCATGACTTCATGAGTCCTTTCCATCAGTTGTATTTTTTCAGGACAGCTTTATAAATAAAAATTAAGCTGTATAAGGAAATCATGAGCTCAAGAATCAATCATTTAAGTTTTATTATTCATTTTTTTACTTTGCAAAACCGTAAAGTTTATCATCTAATATTGTCATGGAATTCTTGAATATTCGGTAAAAAAATATGACCGAACTTTCAACATTAGACCTAGAACTTTATGATTTCCTCATTTTTGCATAACCACTTTTATTTTATTCGAGAGCTAGTCCTCAAGTTAAGACCACGTCTCTGCAAACAGCGTAGAGCGCCCCCTTAGCTAGGTGGACCGATGATGTCATCGCTGTGAGAGTGACAGACATCGAAAGTATGCAAAAAGCCCAGGATATGCAAAGTAGCTTTACTTATAGTCCCACAAACTTACCTGAACCGATGACAGCGTCAGCGACAGGCGATGTAAAATAGTACTTACCTTTATCAATTACATGAATATGCAACCTATTTACTAAATATACCGTCAGCGTTGGCATCTTTATGTGGTTGACGTCCAATCTGCTCGCACGAAGCGTTTTTGCTCGACGTTTCTGATACGAACCGCTAGGGTGTGGAACAGCGCACGTGTTTCCTGCCACATAATATAACTTAAGTATTTTTAAGGCAAGAGTGAATAGGCATCTTCTAGGCAAGCGCGTTCCAACCTAAACCCCATCATTGCTTTGCACAAAGCATGATTGTTGTCAAGCGCAAACCTATTTCGCAATAAAAAAAAAATTCATTTTTCGTATCAGTATCATCAGTCATCAGTAGATACATTAGTTACAAGAAAGAAATGTGCTGCCATCGAAGCGCAATAACGTTATATGAGACGAAGGTTTTTATAGTCGTTTTTTCTTCCAGCCATTGAACTTTACCTGCCGCTGCTATTTTATTTACTACAGTTATACAAACACTTATTGTGACGTGATAAGGTTGTTTATTGATTGATTCAGGTGTGTTCGCGGTTGTTGTGTCTATTGAAGTTCAAGGTATGGTTTCCGCGCTTTTTCTATCGTGTTCTGTAACACGCCCTGCTTTGTTCACATCGGTTGCTGGTGCTGCTGGTGTGGTTTTTGTGAAAGTGTGTTCCGTGGTGGAGTTTTTATTTATTATTGCTTATTTGATCGACTCGCCCTTGACTACAATAATGTTATCATCATTATGCTTTGTATATTAGGTTAAATTTTTTTTAAATGAAAAGAGCAACTGCTGACTTTCTTGCCGGCTCTTCTCAGTCGAACAGTCGAACCGGTGGTAGGGTTTTAATTTCTCATAAGTGACACATACTACGTGAAACAAATATATCATTTCATTTCATCAGTTGAATAGTTTAAAATGAAGTCTCCCTTATACGATTATGAAATCTTACTAATACTGTAAAAGTGAAAATGTTAATGTTTGTAAGTTCGTATGTTTGAACGTTTGTTACTCCTACAAACCACATTGATGGAACCGATTTGGCTGTTTGGAATGGAGAGAGCCTATAACCTGAATTAACACATATAAGCTACTTTTTATCCCGAAAAATTGAGGAGTATGTCCTTAACATATCCTTCCCTGGGATACAAACTATCCCTATACCAAATTTCATCAAAATCGGTTGAACAGATGGGCCGTGAAAGCGTAGCAGACAAACAGACAGACAGACAATAAGACAGACTTCCGCATTTATAATGTTAGTATAAAATTAGTATGGATTCCCTCACCTTCAGTCTGATATGGGCTGACAATTCGACATGACTAGAGAGAGCTCAGAGAGATGGACCAGTTAATCTGAGAACCTCCACTTTTTTTAAGTTGGTTAAAAATATATTAAAATACATACAAAGCGAGTTATTAGTTATCAAAAAGATTACGACGAATTGAGAACCTCCTCCTTTTTTTGAAGTCGGTTAATAAGAAGCAAACAAATGATGTAGAAACTAGAAACATCATTATGTACTTTGATATTTAAATCTTTCCTTTTTTGTTCTAAATATAATCGCCCGAGAGTTCTTTTTGTAATGCAAATTCTCTGTTTACCATATTATTATTTTCTGCTACGGCTTCTTAAACGGTAAAAATTAAATCGCCTTATTTTATTTATAGGGCTCTTGTGTTTCTACTGAATTTGTTTTTGAGTGGTGTGTTTAAAATATCTGTACACGTTCACTTCATCCGTTTTAAACAACATAGATAATAAATAATCATAACCACCTCTTTGCTTCCTAATCGGGTAAATATAAGTACCCCGCACTGAATTGGCCTATCCAAAAAATTCATATCTTTTGGGATTTCACTTGCGTGTATTGGGTATTTACTTAAAAATCAATTTTGTGGCGGATTCATTCACTAAATTCTTCGACTTACTGAACTGATTCAAATGGATTATGGAACATAACATGCTAATAAGTAATAATATCATTCTCAACATAATACAATTATCGTTTTATTTGTTGATTTTTTCACTTTTACAAAACAAGTGTAACAATATTTAATTGTTTCACTTGTTTTATCTATCTATTATAAATGAATGGGCATATTGAATTAGATTTAAAACCTTTATTACGAATAGTTTCAGAGCCTCGCGTCTACAGTTAGACATTCGGAATTCCTTGAAAGACAAGAAAATATTATTGTTAGCGTGTAACGGAGGCCTAAGAGATTCGTTTCGAATTCAGCCACCAATTATTCTCCGGGCTCGATTATAAAATATAATGAAACCTCTTGAGGACTCGAGCCGCGAGTCGGGAGTTTATCCGTTCTAAACAATGCAAGTACTTCGTCGTTTTGGAGTTGTTTATTTTTAGGGATCCGTATCCAAAGGGTGGCAACGGGACCCTGAAGGAAAGACCGTACAAAATATTTACCAGTAGTGTCACAGACAAAACTAGATACAAATGTAACACTTTCGTCTGTGACACAACCCAGAAAGGTTGTACAACTCAGCGTTTTGCCCTGCGTCATATGCCCATAAATGCGTACAAAGCAAGGCGCTGGTTTTCAGCTGTGACCCTGGGTGACGTCAAAAACGTCACCCAGGGACACAGCTGAAAACCACAGTTGCAACAATAAATAAATAAGGGTCTCACCAAACCTATCGACACTAAACTTGCTTAAACCGGTCAGAAAAGCCAGTTCCAGGTCATTTCTGCCTCGTACCTGCAAATTATGGAACCTGCTTCCATCTTCTGTGTTCCCTCATGATTATAATATGGGGCTCTTCAAAGCGTGGATAAACAAGTATCTCAAAAGCCACCAACGCATTGGCGGTTCCTCTGGCGCTGCAAATGTTCATGGGCGGCGGTAATCACTTACCATCAGGTGACCCACCTGCTCGTTTGCACGCTATATATATATATAAAAGCTTTATGTAAACCCGGCAAATCGCCGATTCTACGTCGGTAGTCGTTCATCGCGTTTCGTGACGCGTCCGCCGAGGCGACGTCGTTTTCACTGTGAAAACCGTTGACATAAAGCTTTCTGACCGGCTCAAGCAGGTTCCGCGTAGATAGGTTTGTTGAGACTCTAATACCTACTAAGCCTCCGCTGTCCGTTCATCCGTCTGACTGTTCGTCTATCTGTCAACGAGCTATATCTTATGAACCGTAATAGCTAGACAGTTGAAATTTTTCAGTGAGCGTTTTTATTGCCGCTTTAACAACAAATAATGAAAATAAAATTAAGTTATAAATTAAAGGGGGTCTCAAATCTCGATACAATAAACTAAGTATTAAATGATAAATGATTTATTTATTTCACATAGGACAACTTGTGGCATTTATGAAACGTTAAGACTCTACCACCGGTTCTGAAAGCTGATTCTACTGAGAAGAACCGGCAAGAAACTCAGCAGTTGCTCTTTTCTTCAAAAAATAAAGAGGTTATTTAAAAAGTACACAGTTTTAAATCTTGAACGATGGTACGGAACTTCGTGTGGGAGTCCGACACGCACTTGGCTAGTTTTCCGTTCTAAACAATATAAGTACTTCGTCGTTTTGGAGTTGTTTGTTTTTATGACGCCTAGGGATCGTGGGGAACGTTTTAAGCATCCCTGAAGTATTGTCAGTGTTTCCCATACTTTTTCTGGAGCCTCGATATTTTTTCCCACCGGGACCACACCTTTTTAGGGAAACTGACATCCGAAAAGTTAGATAAATAATTCTTCTTCGTAATACTCAAACTCAAACTGAAAGTAGGTACCTATATTTATTTTAAATAGGTAGGTACCTACACGGTACACCTTCTGAACGTCACGTTTACAAAGTACCTTATAAGACGTGATGGTGATAATTAACTACGGTATCTAACTAAAGCTGCGAGGGTTCCAAACGCGCCGTGGTCTGAGAAGAGCCCACAATAAACACAGCCGGGGTTTTTTTGTATTATCACCATCGCACAAATATTTAGATTTATAATTATAACAATTGTGCTCGTTTTAAGATACCGTAATTGATTATCACCATCATGTTTTAATTTTTTGGACGTCAATTAGTGCACAGCGTACCTACCTAATTTGAATAAATAAATATTGATTGATTGTGGTTGTGCAATGAAATGACGTCACACTAAATTCAATATGGCGGATGATAAAAGCTTGTTTTTAAAAATAGTGATTTAAATTAACCCTTACGGAAGGGCGTGGGAATCCATCGCATTGTGTTATTTTATTCCAGACTCTCTATCTCTGTGCCAAATTTCATCCAGATCCGTTCAGCCGTTGTGGCGTGATTGAGTGACAAACATCTATCCATCCATCCATCCAAACTTTCGCATTTATAATATTAGTATAGATAGTATAGATGAGACAACATTTGGGAAACGCTGTCTTGCATCCTATTATACCTAGCAGTAAATATACTGCAGTTATAATCGTCCGCCATTGTTTAAAACCATTACACTCATAGTCGAGGGGTAGATTTAAGCTCGATTGCACCTACATCCATAACAATTATGTATATGGACGAGATAATGTGGGAGTTGAGGAGATATTTTTCTCTCAAAAAAAGTTACTAAAATTACTTTGACATGGTTATATGTTTAATTATGCCTGTGTTACTAAAATTCCTTGGAAATTATTACTGTACTAGCGAATGCCCGCGACTTCGTCTGCGTGGTTTGAGGTTTTTTGGTTCTCGCAGGAACTTTTTAATTTTCCGGGATAAAAAGCCTATATGCTATTCCAGACTATAATCTATCTCTGTGCCAAATTTCAGCCAGATCCGTTCAGCCGTTGGGGCGTGATTGAGTAACAAACATCCATACATCCATACATCCATCCAAACGTTCGCATTTATAATATTAAGTAAGATAATAAAATTATGCGAATATAACTGTAGCAATGGACTAAAAATCGAACATTGAAACTTACCTCTATTTCAATTTTGAAGTCGAGATAATCATTACATTTAAGTAGGTATTTGATTTAGTATTAGTTATTACATTTTTATAGTCGATTATTTATAATCGTTTAGAAAATAAATAAAATATAGTCGTTTATAAAAATCAATGGATTTGCGAATTTTTAGAAACGGCATCGTACCGGAACGATACATCGCTTGACGAACGTCTTTCACGATAAGGAGGTGACCAGCCAGTAGCCACGGCCGAAGCTTCTCACCAGTAAATGCCAGAGGCCCAATTTTTTATTTTTTCTATGGGCCCAATTGTCTTAGCAAATGGTAATTTCATTTGACAGCTTAAAACGTATTATTCGAACTATTTCAGGAGTTCATACATGCTTTTTGACGTGCGCCTATCTTTGGACTCCTTAAACAGGTCGGATTATCCGTTTGACAAACGATTACTATTGCGATTTCCTTACACAATCGGGGGGCAGAAATAATTGCCTCTGATTCTGAACCCGGGACCTTATTTATAAGACGACGGCGCTCACCAATGCGCCAGAGAGGCAATTTCTTGCCTTGTCACCTTTTTGAGTAGTTAATATTAATATTTTAAATGCGAAAGTGTGTATGTCTGTCGGTCTCTGTCTATATGCTACCGATTTTAACGAAATTTGGTACAGATAATATAATAGATTGTATCCAGAGGATAGGCCTGCAGTTTATGCTGGGAAATGAAATTATTACCGTGGGAATAAAAAACTCGGGCATAAAGTATCGGGCATCATCTAGTACCTAGCTAGTAGCTAATAATAATATGGCTTAAAATTTGCATTAAATTAAATAGAAAGGAGACGTATTAATTCGAAGGCTTAGCGCATTAACTCAAAACTGTACCGCTAAGCTTTATGATTTAAACAGGCTTTACATTTGCTTTGTTCACAAATATAAATCCTCCATTTGTAATCTTTAGACTTAGAGGATGCCTCCATTAAATAGACTAAGTAATTCAAAGTTTTGAAGTTTCTACACGATAAACAATATTATTACTCGCTCAGACTAGATAAACAAGCCGTGTGGTGTCCTTAGACACCAAGTAAGAGCCCCGTAGAAGTTTACTCTCACTACTCAATTAAAAAAAATACAATTTAGCGAATTTCCCAAGACGGTGTCGAACCTGTGATATCTTTCTGACGACGCGGCTCTCTTCCTGCTACGCTATTCAGACCTACTACTACAGAAACTTAATAATTACATACAAATTACAAATACTCTTTCACTCTCCGTCTATACTAGAGGGAGAAAGAAGAGTCCCCAGGGACCCTCTTTTATCCTGCCATAAAGAACTTAAATTCTAAAATAATGTAGTAAACATGTAAAACATCTTAGCTCTTATACACACAAATATAAACCTTAAAACAGAAGACTTAAGTTTAATTAGTTAGTTTAGACAAAAGGCCTTAAGTATAATATAGTACATTCGTATGTACTATATTATTTATACTTAAGGCCTTTTGTCTTAAGAAGAATGGTGTCGCGTGGCCGTTCCACATTTTACCCCCTACCGAAAAGTGCTCAACGCGCCCAAAAAAGTTTTCACTTCAAAAATTCAGTTTCACTCGGGCCAGTGTCACTCAGGCATAGATTTAGGATTCTTTCCTAAATAGATTTAAGGCCAATCTTAAATCTATTTAGGAATTTAGAAGTTATGGCGGGATATAGGAACTCACATAATGTATGTACGAGTGCATACATGAACCCTGAAAACATTTCACTCCTTTTTTGGGCAGTCGTGTAAAAGGCTAATTTAACAGATGTATACCTACCGTCCGTTTATTTACCCTTGGTAACCAATTTACTTGTATTGACCGAAGATGTAGTAAACCTGACACTTGATAGAGAATTCCCTCTATTTCCAGGTCGCATCGGGGTCGCCGGTAACCATGGCTGCCGGCGTGGAAACAGTCCCCTGAACTAGCGGGTGAGTAACACACTTCCTCTTTTGCTTACACGTGAACGTGGGTAAGGACGACGGTGAAGGTCGTTGAGCGCTGAAGTAATGCGATCGAAGCATGTGATAATATTTATTTATTTTATTTATTTATTTTATTTATTACAATATTACAATAATTGTGTTACAAATAAAATGGTGTGAACATAAACTTTACAAGTAATAAAGTAAGTAAGTAAGTATTGCTTGGGTATTGCTTTAAGCTCTCGCCGTTTTCCCCTCGTCTTTTAATATAGGTGAGGCTTCAAATCAAGAGTGAATAGTTCAATACATCCGCGCGTTCCACCTTAGGCTGCATCACTATTGCAAGCAGGTCTGATTGCAGCCAAGCGCTAGCCTATATATTTTAAAAAAGCTTGCCAACCATTGAAATAGAATGAGTACAAAAAAATTCTACATCAATGTTGCCAACGCTTAAAGTCATATTGTTTCATTATTGTTGACTAAAAGTGTTTTAGAATTAAAATCATTATTTTAGGAAAGTCAATGTACATGACATCAAACTGTCATTTTGAGTAATATTGCTCAAGTATGGTGTACGCTCTCGCGTTAGTTTGACCGCAAAAACCACGCATCAGCTCAAAATGCAAATGGCGTTGATCGCTCGGACATAATACGCTATAATTGTTCCACAAGAGTTTTTGTTCATCACTAATTATATATTCAGCGAAGATTTCTAGAGCAAAGAGAAAACGTGTAGGCTGGGCGCACATTGGCTATTATTGCATGAGTATTTGTTTTCAATACCACGAGACAAACGACCCGGTGGTCTGACTGAAAGAATTTGGTGCTCTAAATTAAAAATTTCTACGACACTCTTTATATCTCTTTAACTCTCTTCTATTTTCTTTAGAGTATAGAAGATGTAAATAAATCGAAAAAACTTTCTTAGCGTAACGCATAAGAGACGCGCTTTGCTTAAAAAGGGTTTAAAATTAATCAAAATGAGCTCGCTCATTACGCAACTGTCAAAAGCTTTGTTAGTGGAAGTGTTAACCTATTATATTTGTTTGTAATTTTATGTGTAATGTGTAATTTTCTTGATATTTTTTTTTCTTGTTTTCATATTATTTGTTATAGTTTTATATATTTTATGTTTATCTTTTTTCTTTTCGTACAGAAAATGTGTTAATATTATAAATGGCATATAATATGAGTACTTGCTGCTTATTTGTGAGTTGTGACTGCTTATAAACTTTACTTATGTTTTATTATATTAATATTTTTTGTTACTGTGACGTCACCCGAGTCACAGCCGAAAACCAGCACCCTGCTTTGTATGCAATTTATTGGCATACAATGCAGGGCTTAATGGGTGGTCACAGACAAAATTTTTACATATGTAATCTGTTTTTTGTCTGTGACACCATTGTCGAATAAACTGCTTTTCTTTCTTTTCTATGGCTGCTCATGCTAACCAATATGCGCCCAGCCTAACCGTGGCGCTTAGCATAATTTGTAATTTAAATTACATCGCGATTATAACGGATTTCGTAAAGTTTAGTGCGTAGATAGGTATGGTAAATTATGGTGCACACGAAATTATGGTGTAGGTACCTTACGGTTTCTAAAAAATTTGGAAACGCTTGCCTTCAATACATATAATTTACAGCGATTAAAATCAACTACGCACCGTTGTTGTAAGAATCTTCTTACTAATATTATAAATGCGAAAGTTTGGATGTATGGATGTCTGGATGTATGGATGGATGTTTGTTACTCAATCACGCCCCAACAGCTGAACGGATCTGGATGAAATTTGGCACAGAGATAGATTATAGTCTGGAATAGCACATAGGCTACTTTTTATCCCGGAAAATTAAAGAGTTCCCGCGGGAACCACAAAACCTCGATCCACGCGTACGAAGTCGCGGGCATTCGCTAGTATTATTATAAATGCGAAAGTTTGGATGTATGGATGTCGGTATGGATGTATGGATGTATGGATGGATGTTTGTTACTCAATCACGCCCCAACAGCTGAACGGATCTGGATGAAATTTGGCACAGAGATAGATTATAGTCTGGAATAACACATAGGCTACTTTTTATCCCGGAAAATTAAAGAGTTCCCGCGGGAACCACAAAACCTCGATCCACGCGTACGAAGTCGCGGGCATCAGCTTGTGTATAATATATTCAATGAGAAATTGGTATTTTTGTAATGGAAATAATACCTATAGTTATGAGTTACTAACACATTATGATACACTCAAATTCAAAATCAAATATTTTGTTTATTTCACATTGAACATACATGTCATTTAATATGATACGTCTTGTTTTGATTCTGAGAAGAGCCGGCAAGAAACTCATTCATAAGATAACAATCTCTTTAAATATATCATAAACCACGCGCATTGAAGTATAGTGAAATATATCCGGCATGGAGTATTGCTGCCACCTTTGGAATGGATCCGCTAAGTACCAACTTGATACATTAGACTCGTTAAATCCGTGTCCGAAGGATAATTGGCGATCAATCACTTACGCAGGCGAAGTGACTCAGTCTACAACGCCGACGCAATGTCGTCTGCTTATCGGTATTTTATCGGATATACCATGGAGAGTGTGCTCAGGAACTTCACAACCGAGAAACCGTCAGCGTTAGCAACCTTATGTGGTTGACGTCCAATCAGCTCACACGAAATGTTTTTGCTCGACGTTTCTGATACGAACCGCTAGAGTGTGGAACACCCTCCCAGCGCACGTGTTTCCTGCCACGTATAACTTAGTTACCTTAGGCAAGAGTAAATAGGTATCTTCTAGGCAAGCGCAAGCCTATCTCGCAATAAAAAAAAAAACAAGATCGACCCAATAGAACTTACGAGTAGGCAGGTACAATCGTTGTGCTTAGAAAAGTGCCTTGATAATTTCTAAACGAGCGTATATAAAAATTCGTTACTTTGATAGCTAGGTACCTACCTAGATGAGATAATGATCACAAACATCTTTTTTTTTATCCACTACAAGCTAGCCCTTGACTGCGATCTCACCTGATGGTAAGTGATGATGGAGTATGATAGGTACATCTGATATTACTTAAGTATTCGTTAGAAACCTAAGACTTGAAAATACTCTTAGTCGAGTCGTTTGCAGAAGGACCTGGGAACGCACCGCATTATTAACACAAGAAAACCTCTACCATTATGTGATTAAGGGAAAGGGGTTACGACTCACGACGCAGAGAAAGGAGAGATGAGAATATTAGAATACCAGTAGGTACCTACCTAATATTCTGTGGGCTTTTCCTGATATCAAATGGCTTGTATCGAATCTCAATCTCTTTTGTAGTTGTTTGCATGAGCAATAAAAAAACTGTTCCAAGTCGTAAAATTAGAATAACGGTGTAAATAAACACAATGGATTCTCATGTTGGCCTACATAACATTTAAAACGAAAAAGCCAACGTTCCATATGGGCAGGTAGGTTATTTTCACTTAAAGGCCGTTGTATCACAGAAAAGGTAATAGTACAGCTGTTTGTACGTCCTAGCAATGCCGAAAATGTATGTTCAGGTGCGCTAGAATAAATATTGTTGAGCATTTCTATTCATGGCGTTGTCACTTGTTCAAATATAATTACATTGGTTATCACAAAACTGGTGAATTAAACTCATCGTAATCAAAATCATTCCATCCTCGAAGTTAAAAGAACGTTGTTGAAGGTAATTTCGACGATCTCCCTGGCGCATTGTTGAGCACAGTTGTTTCAACGCGGGAGGACCCGGGTTCGACACCCGGCAGGGTCAATTTGGAAATTTATAATTTCTGAATTTTCTCTAGTCTGGTGGGAAGCTTCGGCCGTGGCTATAGTAACTACCCTACCGGCTAAGAGGTACCGCCGATTTAGCGTTCCGGTAAGATGCCGTGTAGAAACTGACTAGGGGTATGACCATGGGATTAATATAATTGCCATACCCCTAACAGGCTAGCCCGCCACCATTTTAGACTGCATCACTTACCATCAGGTGAGATCGCAATCAAGGGCTAACTTGTAGTGGAATAAAAAAGATTAGGGGCAACGACTTTCTAAGGGCGCCAGTCAGGCTCGGACCACGGCTTAAGATGACGTTGGGAAATCACCCTTATTCAGTGGAAACCCCACATAAAGAAAGCCTACAAGGCCACACCGTGAAAAAGGGGAGGAGGCAAACAGCAATCTTGAATATAAATCACTATAAATAAGTCTTTGGTAGAAGTCGCCATTTTGCTAAGTAGAAATTACAGTGACAAATTCACAGGTATACGTAATAGGTTTTTGAACGTGCCCCACTAAGAACGTTATAAATTGGTCTTTGCATTAAGTGTTCTCTTCGAGCGCTCCCATACAAACTTCGTTTGTATGGGAGCGCTCCCTATATGGGAGCGCGCGCGGAGTCAAACTTATCAGAAAATGGCCGGTGGCCAAAATTTGAACAAAAAGTTTTTTTTTGGTCAATATATCAAAGTAGTAGTAGTAGTAGTAGTAGTATAAGTCTTTATTGCATCTTAACACATCGGTACAAAATTATGCATACAATACAAAAGACAGGAAACTGTGGAAAAGCGCAAAGGCGGCCTTATCACTAAAGTGATCTTTTAAAGGCAACCCGAGCGTACAAAGCTGATGACACAAACAACGTATTAAATTTTTCAGTATGGTGTAGCGAAGTTGCTCAGATTATGAAATTTTTAAATGTAAATCATTGAGCCCGTGTGTGTATAAAATATGATGTTTGAATGGAAATCTAACAAACGACGCACATTAATAACTTTTTAGAGCATTTTTACAATATATATTATAATATTATATTTTATTGAGTTTGAATTGATAAGGCATAAGCATCTATTCAATATTATAAATGCGAAAGTTTGGAATTGAATGGATGGATGTTTGTTACTAAATCACGCCAGAACGGCTGAACGGATCTGGATGAAATTTGGCGCAGAGATAGATATATATAGGTTACTTTTTATCCCGGAAAATTAAAGAGTTCCCGGGGGAACAAAAGGTCTTCTATCCGCGCGGACGAAATCGCGGGCATCAGCTAGTTTATGTATAAATTTAGTAGTCTATTTCGATGGTCATGAGAATCAAAATTCGTTTGTATAGAGCGTGCTGTAAGTATACCTACTTCTCCTAAGTGGTCCCTTTGAACCGCGCACCTGATGCCGGCCACCTTTTGGCTATAAAATGGCGTATTTACCGCACCGCTCGAAGTTTTATCATTATTGGTACTTCCACTTTATCAGGGATGTTATTGGTGGGGTAAATTGTTAGGACGTGATCCGGTAGGCTAATTTTGGCGACATAATATTATATCGTATGGAACCTTTAGCAAGTTATTTATTACTGTAAAGTATCATTGAGATAAAAAAAACGAAATTGAGATAAGAAAAAGGTTTTCTACAGCCATCCGACAGCACCACCTTCCGTTTCTGGCGATATCGTATGGAACTTAGTTGGCTCTTTAATTCTGTAAAAAAACCATTGAGATAAGAAAAAAGGTTTTCTCCAACCATCGGACTGAATACCACATTCCGTCACTAATTCGAACTGCTAGAATAGAGAATGCCGTTCCTACTTCTGTTTTTCCGAAGTTCAAATCAAGAGTGAATAGGCAGGGAGTGTACCACATAGATTTACCTACTGTGGTGGGTTATAGCGAATTAAACTTCTCTCATTATCTTTTTTCACTATCGTGGTCCGTGGACTTCCGCGTAGTAACGCCTGGTTCTATCCAATATTTGAAGAGGCATCTTCTAAAAGCCAGTGTTATTTCAAAATGACAGTCTTGTCACGTCACTAAAATAAGGATTATAATTCTATATAAAACACGAGCGCCAATAATATATTCATGAACAATACAGCTCTAAGCGATGGTAGTAACCCCTTGGCTAATACCCAATCGAGTTCCAGATTCGCTTCAAAAAATCCATTAAAATTTCGTCCCTCCAATAATGGCACGTGTAGCTAGGGCATGAAGCTATATCGATCTAGTGTTCCTGTGCACTGGTCAGGGTCCTATCGGAACTAGGTCACGGCTGCTGTAACAGATTTCCAGACCTGAATGAGATTTCAATTTAGATTGCTGTTAAATCATATCAACGTTAACGAGTTGGCTATACATACATACGTTGATCTCGTTTCGAGCGTTTGATTGGAAAAGGCTTTTCCTGAAATTCAGCGCTGTAGGCTCGAGTATTTAATACCTACGAGGCATACATCATTACGCTGAAGTGGGGTCTTATTGCGTAAAGATGATTGCTAAGGTGTAACGATTGCAATCACCTCTGATTGGTTCGAAGTTTTTTTTTTTTTTTTTATATTTACTTGACGTATTTGACAAGAGGCAGCTTCCTCCGATGTGGTGGTCGGAGACGTTTCTTGACTTATTTTTAATTTATGCATAGTTTAAGTTAATTTTTAATTTAGTTAAGTTTATTTTTAATTTAGTTTTATTTTGTATCCTATTTATTTCAAATCAAGTTAATTTTATGTTTTATTTATATTTAATTTGTGCTCAATTGAGTTTTAGTTAAGTTTAATTTAGTTAAGATTAGTTTTTGGTTTAGTTTTATTTTGTATCATATTTATTTTCAAATTAAGTTAAGTTTATGTTTTATATTGATTTCAGCAGCTACTTTTTTTGTTGTGGCGATAAGAAGGAGCAGAACACGCGTGATTTCTACACATGTTAGATTTTATATTCAATAATATAAATTAAACATTGTGTCTTTATTACCGAGTTCTGTTCCTTTCTATCGCTGTTTTTGCGATTCTAACTGCAAATTTTAAAAAGGGGGTTCTTGTTTCTTCGTTTTGTAGCATGGCGGCCAGGGAGCCCCTACACAGACTCATTTGTGTTTCCTGTTGCAGATCTTCTCGCGCTTTGCCGTGCTGCGGACACTCAACTAACATGTGTAAGATTGTTTCGTCGCAGTTTGGGTCGCAAACACAGCTTGGGTCGTCTTTACATTTAAATCTGTGCAGGTACTCCGCAAAGCCACCATGGCCAGTGAAAACTTGTGTCAAGTAGGGCGTAAGTTTTATTTTCTTTAATATTTTATGGGCCATTTCTACTGACGGTAGGAAGGTCTTTGTTACGGACGCGGTTTCCCCAGTCTGATACCGTTCAGACCATTTTATGACAGTTTCCTTTCTAATCTGTTTCTTTATATAAGAAACTGGACAGCTGTCATAATGTGGTCTGACTTTGAGTTTTTCAGCAGCCTCTCTGGCCAAAAAGTCTGCTCTCTCATTTCCGGCCGTTCCAACGTGGGCACGCACCCAAAAGAAGCTCACCTTTTTGTTCTTTTCCCTCAAAAGAGACAAGTTCCCTCAAAAGTTCCTTTCCCTTGACTCTCGTACCTACATACTCTAGTTCATAAACTTTAATAAATAGATGAATAGAACATTTCAAGTACTTAGACGACGTACTAAAAGACTTAGGCGTTGTATTGTACGCTCAATGCTCATATTCTAGTGTGTACATGAGCTTCGTTTCTGGTGGGAGGCTTCGGGCGAGGCTAGTTACCACCCTACAGTTATACTGCCAAGCGATTTAGCGTTCCTGTACGATGCCGTGTGGAAACCGATTTGGGGTATGGATTCAATATAACTGTTGTAACCCTAACAGGTTAGTCCAGTTCAAGTCCCGGGTCGGGCCATAAAAAGTATTGGGTTTATCTGGCAAGAAATTCTCAGTACTAGCCCAGAGTTAGGAAGTTGGCGGTGTTTCACCCCCGTGCCTCGGAGAGCACGTTAAGCTGTCGGTCCCGCGCCTGACCTCTCACCGGTCTTGTCGAATTTTCCGTCCCATCGGGCTATGAGAGTAACGGAACCGAGAGTGCACCTGTGTATGCGCTTGTGCACTATAATAACATCTCCCGCGCAGATGACTAATCTCTCTTGGAGATAGGCTGCCGTGGCCGAAATTCGGTCGGGAGGACACACCGACATTATCCTTACTACGAGTATATCCTTACTATAATATTAAAAACGCGAAAGTTTGTATGGATGTTGGTATGGATGTTTGTTACTCTTTCACGCCAGAACGGCTGAACGGATCTGGATTAAATTTGGCACAGAGATAGATTATAGTCTAAAAAAACACATAGGCTACTTTTTATCCCGGAAAATTAAGGAGTTCCCGCGGGAACCAAAACCTAACTCTTCTCCCTTTAGAGTGAGTCGTAAGTACGAATCCATTCCAAGCTTGTTTAAATTAATAAATTAATGTTCAACTTACATGAATCATTTATTTTAAACGTTTGTCTAGACTGTCCGCTTTAATCACGTCCTGTTTAACATCAAAGTTGCGTTTAAAGCTTCTATTTAAGGCTTGTAGGCACATGTTTAGATGGGTCATTGTGCTTTTCATTGCTATTTTGTTGGCACCTAGTAGGTAAGTATCTAATTAATTTTATTTTAATTGGGATGCAATCTATATCTAAGTACAGAATTGATTATTTTACTACTAGTCACATAAATTATTTTTTAGTCATTAAAAAGAGGATCTCCCAAAACTTCCGCTGTTAGTTTTACGTTGAATAATCATATATTTTAAACTATCGATTAAAGTAAAAAAAGCGCGTCGAACTTTGATGGCGTCAGCCGCGTCACAATTAGTCTATCTATATCTATATCTATATCTATATTCTATATAATATATAAAAATGAAACCCGTTTTCCTTGGTCACGGCATCACGCGTGAATGGCTGGACCGATTTCACTAATTCTTTTTTTGTTGTATTTGTTATTATTAGGAGAAGGTTCTTACGGAAAAAAATATTAAGAAAATCTCTCAGAAATATTTTTGCATACTAAGGCGGTACGAAGTTCGGCCGGGTCAGCTAGTATATATATAAAAATGAAACCCGTTTTCCTTGGTCACGGCATCACGCGTGAATGGCTGGACCGATTTCACTAATTCTTTTTTTGTTGTATTTGTTATTATTAGGAGAAGGTTCTTACGGAAAAAAATATTAAGAAAATCACTCAGAAATAGTGAAAAATATACATTTAATTTTGCATAATAAGGCGGTACGAAGTTCGCCGGGTCAGCTAGTAGTTGATACAAAAGTTATTCTATATCTAAAACACGAACGTCAACAATATTAAAACAATACGGCTTTATGGTAGTATGCCCAGGACGTTCGCGTTACCTCAGCTAAAATAATAGTTACGTTACTACGTTACATCTAGCGACTCTACAATCTACGTTTCAAGGTCAGGACTCTGTTTACCCGTGGGGGAAGGTCAAGGTCACTGAGCAGATCGATACGGATGCTGCGAGCGTAAGAGATGCGAGATGCAATACGCAGTAAAAGTAACAGGGACAGAAGGCACGCGATAGGGATTTCTCCCCGTTTTCCATGAGTAACACGGATATACGGAACATTATTACGTTAATTTGACACAGTGTTGATAGGGGAACGAACTATATCAATGTTTGGATGTTGACAATTGGGCAATTTAATTGGTTACGTTATTAGTACTTAATTAAATACATCAAAAATATTTTATTGGTCGTTATTAATTGGTAATTATGTAATAGTTGAAAGATCCTCTATTTTATTTAATCACAAAAAAATATATTGACATACCTCTAAGTTTACATTGCAATTTATTTTATCTGAAATTCTGTGGTTAGCCGCTCGTATATTTCGAAGTCTGATTTGTACCAAAATAATAAAAACTTATATAATTACTAGATGATGATGATTTTTATTCCTGCGGCAACTCCTAAATTTTCCGGGATAAAAGTAACCTATGTCATTCCTCGGGATATAAACTATACCTATACCAAGTTTCATCAAAATCCGACCGACATACACACTTTCGCATTTACTTAAACCTAACTAGCTTTACCTAATTTTGGTTCGCTTTTATTATTTCAGTCCGACTTCTTGTTCTGCATGGTAACTTAGCGCCATAGTAAACCAAATTAATCCATTACCAAGTCACACATACTAAGTAAGGCGTGAAGTTTCTCACTTAGCATCTACTTATTAAAACGCTTAATATTGTCACTTGTGTAAGTAGGTACCTAACACATTTGAGACAACGGAGTTTTTCATCGCTAACATCGCTCGGTGATGGCACAGTGGTTCAAATGTCGGGCTGCTTTCCGGTTTGTCGGGGGTTCGTTGCTCGGGCATACATGACACACTACTAACTTTCTAATACAAATACAAAACTTTTTTTACTCAAGCAGACTTTGACAAGTGCTTTTGAATAGTCGAGTGAATCTACCACTACCATTTTGAATTTTTTCAATGAAGTTCAAACTAGTGTCACTCGGGATGATGTAAGGATTCTAATAATTCCATGCATCAAAATCTGTTCAGGCGTTTAGAAGTTATGGTGGAATAAAGAAACTCACATACACACATGAACCCTGAAAACATTACACTCCTTATTTGAGCAGTCGTGTAAAAAAAGATGATTATAATCTGAAAGTATGCAAGATGCATAAATTATTGACAATATGAGTGGCAGATTACTACGGAATTATTATTTTGTTATGTACTTACCTACAATCATACTAATATTATAAATGCGAAAGTGTGTTTGTTAGTTGCTTTATTGGATTGTTGGTTTGTCTTTCAATCACGCCGCAACGGAGCAACGGATCGACGTGATTTTTGGCATGGTTATAGTTGAGGACCTGGAGAGTGACATAGGCTACTTTTTATCCCGGAAAATTAAGGAGTTCCCGCGGGAATCAAAAAACTTAAACCACGCGGTCGAAGTCGCGGGCATCAGCTAGTCAGCAAATAAATGATTATGAAATCTCTTTAAAATTAAAAACAAAACAAAACAAACTGATCATCGCCAAACAGAAGGTAGCAACTCAAAAGATAAGGAATTCTCGGCACGCGCCACTGTTTCAGAGTAGACAGTTAATAAAGCATCATGTAAACTGATTTATTACTCTCACGAATCACGAGGGAATTTTATTTCACTTTGTTACATTCTACGTCGCATCTCATGATTTGAGGTATTTATTAATTTAATTTGGCTTACTTTCGAATGTCGGATAATTTATTTGGCACATAGTGATTTATAAAAACATGTAGTAGAAGATCCGAACCTATATCGACCTTCACCGACCTGATAATAGAATAAAACTTATTTTATAATAAATTTCATATATTAGAAAATATATTAAAAATGGGTTGTCTAAAAAAATCCTGGACATAATATTTTTAATTGTTATTTGAATCTCTCTGTCACTCATTTCCACACGCGTTGAAATTTAAATCTTTAAAATTCGCAAGCAGGACCAAATTTTTGCAGACAACCCTTTATCAACGTGTTCACAATAAAACAGCGCTTATGCTGATATATTTTTTTTTTTCTATTATCACATCAAGTGAAAGTAACTGGCATCGACATACCTGTTTATACCTGGCAACCCAGTAGTTCGTCCTGCAGCCTGATTCTGTAACTCAGTGGCTATCAAAGAGTGAAAGCCACTGACATATATTCTTTATCCATTGAAGGTTTGTTATGAAATAAAAATTAAGTTTTCATAGCAAACCTTCAATGGATAAAGAATATATGTCAGTGGCTTTCACTCTTTGATAGCCACTGAGTTACAGAATCAGGCTGCAGGTAAATAATAGACAACCCTATGTCTGCACATTCTACATGTTTCATACTTTAAGTCCAGTTTAAAATTTTCTTATTATCTTAATGTTGCAAAATTTTATGAAAAATCATTTTTCGAAAATTAAAAATATTCTGTCCAGGATTTTTTGAGACAACCCATTTTTAATATAATATTTTCTAATATACGAAATTTATTATAAAATAAGTTTTATTCTATTATCAGCTCGGTGAAGGTCGATTTAGGTTCGGATCTTAGACCAATGGACGTATCAAAGACTTGCGCTTGACGACAATCATGCTGAGTGCAAAGCAATGACGAGGTCTACGTTGGAACGCGCTTGCCTGGAAGATGCCTAATCACTCTTGCCGTGAAGTCCTTCGTAACGACAAACGCGGCAACGAGACGCGACGCGACACGATATGGAAATATCACAGAAAACTAAGATGCTGTATCTAGTATCTACCTACGTTGACAAGTAAATTAGTACTCTTCTTCTTGCTCAAGGGTCAGCGAATTGGGGTTCAGTGTGTATACCATCAACTGCAGGACTGGTCAGGGAACCAATTTCTCCCCCCTGAAATGTGGGACTGTCTGCCTCAGACGATCCCACTTTTGACAGCGTTTCAATTTCTATTATAATTTACCGTTGCAAACGTGATTCTGCTAATAATACGTTCACTGCAATAGCTGCCTAGGAGTACCTATATTATTTTTTTGTCAAACGTTTAAGGAGTAACAGGGTGTTTACCTTAAACGCCTTGTAACTCCTATATTATTAATCCTAAAGTAAAAATGAAATGCTGTGCTAATACTTTCAATATTTTTCGAGATAAGAATTATCAAAAATCAGACGTTGACATTAATTAATCACCTCCCCCTCGGGGACACAGGTTAATTTTTCTAGGCAAGTGCGCTATACCTTAGGCTGCATCACCACTTGCTAGCATGCATGCAAGCCTGATTGCAGCAAAGCAAATAGTCTATGATTTAAAAAAAAAACAGTTCCTTAACTCAATTCTCAATAACCCTGTATTGGTTTGTGTATTGCAGGCAGTGCGGATGTCGGGCGGAGGCGGCGGCGCGGGGCTGATGTCGTGCGTGCGCGAAGGCTCCCTCGAGCCGCCCTACCGACCGCCGCACGCCGACACCAATACCCATGGTAAGAGCCCAGGAAGAATCCCGTGAAACTGATCCCCTATCATAGGTGTACCAGTCGACATCCGTGCCTCGGAGAGCACGTCAAGCCGTGGGGGTCGGTTATTATCACTTTCATCTGATAACAATCGTTACAAAAACCTAAGTTTCAAATTTCAATACTCTTAGTCGACGTGTAAAATGCAGTTCGTATGCAGAAGGACATGGGCACCCACCGCATTATTATCCGAAGAAAACTTACCATTATTGTGATTAATGGAAAGGAGTCAGGACCCTCAGTAATGAGGAATATGAGGCAGGGAGGGAGGGGAGGCGGCATCCAACGATACGCAGGGTACATGGACACAATAATCACAAGATTTCTATAATTCCTTCAAGGGAACTGCTGACCCGTTTGAAATTATTGAGACGGCGATGGGTAAAGTCTTACTTCTCAATTTTACAAGAGGTGGACAGGTACCATCCAACAAGTCGCATCTTACTGCTGCACGTTTGCCGTGGAGTGTTAAAAATTTAGAAAACGACGTCGCGATGACCTTAGATAGCGACCTTAAGAGGGCGATGGGTAACATAGAGAGAGAGAGAGAGAGAGAGGTAACTGACGAAGTTAATGTCCGGAAAAGATCATATTGTATCTGTGAGAATCAAATTGTAATTATCTTGTGGCAGTGGCGGCCTTAGGGGGTGGCAAGCAGGACAACCGCCCGGGGCCTCGCTCTTGCAGGGGCTTCGCGTTCTTGCGCTACAGCAGAAAAAGAAGTAAAAGTAGAAAAAGTAATTAGATACTAATGTGTATTTGAATCTCGCGCCTCACAAATATCTACCGACCAGAGCCTTGCAATGGTTAAGTCCGCTCCTGTCCTGTGGATGTCAGTCCTGTTTTTTGGGATTTCTTTAGCTACATAGTTGGGAATCCGCTTATTACTCTTAACCTTAAGCAACTAGTTTCTGTTGCAGGCGAAGGCCGTACAGGTCGGTTCCTGCGCGGGCTGCGGCGCATGTTCAAGCGGCGTCCCCGCGCGGACAGCTCGCCCGACCCCAAGAGCAGTTCCACCAGCGAGCTGCTCGACGCTGAGCGGCACACGAGGAGGAAGTAAGACATTGGGGCTGATTCTGTAGTGCACAATCTCTAAACTAAAATGACAGCATTAGAAATATTGCCAACGCTTTCATAATACTCCCTGCCGAAAGGGACAGAACTAGATTTAAAGCTGTCAAATATTTAGTTTAAAACGAGGAGGAAGTAAGACATGGGGCTGATTCTGTATAACACAATCTCTAAACTAAACTAAAATAACATCATTAGAAATATGAATGCTTTCATAACACTCCCTGCCGAAAGGGACAGAACTAGATTTAAAGCTGTCAAATATTTAGTTTAAAACGAGGAGGAAGTAAGACATGGGGCTGATTCTGTATAACACAATCTCTAAACTAAACTAAAATAACATCATTAGAAATATGAATGCTTTCTTAACACTCCCTGCCGAAAGGGACAGAACTAGATTTAAAGCTGTCAAATATTTAGTTTAAAACGAGGAGGAAGTAAGACATGGGGCTGATTCTGTATAACACAATCTCTAAACTAAACTAAAATAACATCATTAGAAATATGAATGCTTTCATAACACTCCCTGCCGAAAGGGACAGAACTAGATTTAAAGCTGTCAAATATTTAGTTTAAAACGAGGAAGAAGTAAGACATGGGGCTGATTCTGTATAACACAATCTCTAAACTAAACTAAAATAACATCATTAGAAATATGAATGCTTTCATAACACTCCCTGCCGAAAGGGACAGAACTAGATTTAAAGCTGTCATTTTAGTTTAAATCATTTCTATAATAATATTTGGAGCCTCAAAGAAGAGCTTAACACAGACGAAGGCTGTTAAATATTTTGGTTTTTAAAATATGAGTATTCATTTATGAGTTCTTACTAGCGCCATCTCTTAAACATAGCTTAACATAGAGGGCGCATTAGTGCAAGCTTCTGACTCTTTTGTGTTGCATCCATAGTAATAATGTTAGACAGAGTGTTGGTTGCTGCAGTGGATTGCACGTGTCGTCGCAGAAGAGAATCGAAATAAAAGCGTGAGATACTATTATGTCGTTTTATTTCTTCATGAAATAAATACACAGACATCAGCGTCAATGGATTAAATTATTATAACTCGATAAAATAAACTATTACATAATTTAGTTATCTAATACAAATAGAGACGGCACAAACACACAAGACGGTCAAATTAGGAATAAAAAAAAGGTAAAGATTTGACAGGAGGCTTGTCAATGTCAATTGTGTCTTAAGTCAAAGAGTCTGAGGTAGAGCATAGACAAATAATACATTTCTAACACTCCTCCTTATGCTCTACATCAGATAAAGTTAACTCTACTACTAAGAGACGACTCTATCTAACATGATGAACAGATCTTATATGTACAGAACAATAAACACACATAAAAAACTGCAAAGCCCTATAAAAAAAAACACATAACAGCTAGTTAATACACATTAGATTCAAATCAGATACACAATTATTATGTTTAACACTGCTCAATGGTTTTGTTAACACATCTGCTACCATTTTGTCTGTTGGTAAATACTTTACATTTATTAAACCTCTTTGTACAAGGTCTTTAACAAAATGGTAGCGCAAATCTATATGTTTTGTTCTTTTATGTGAGTATTCCTTTACCAGTAACAATTTCTGAGCACTTTGGCTGTCATTGTATACTACAACATTTAAAGTTTTGTTAACAAGTTCTAACAAGAAACTCCTAACAAAACAGATATCTTTGCACACATCGCTGATTGCCAAATACTCAGCTTCCGTACTAGACAAAGCTATGCAACGTTGCTTTCTAGATTCCCAGTTAACAACGTTGCCACCCATTTTAATGACAAAACCTGTATAAGATTTGCGATCACATAGATCATTGGCCCAATCTGCATCTGCATAGGCACTTACATTTAAATTATTTCCTTTACAGAAATAAAGGCCATAATTTATTGTCCCTGCTAAATATCTTAACACTCGTTTAGCAGCATGCCAATGATCCATATCAAAGCACGTACTATATTGGCTAAGTTGACTACAAGCATATGATATGTCAGGTCTAGTACAGACGGATAAGTACATTAAAGAACCTAACAGCTGTCTATACTTATAGATATCTTCATCTAAACATTCCTTATCTGACTTATCAAATTTGGAATTTACAGCTAGTGGTGTAGTTACAGGCTTACACTCACTCATTTTAAACTTAGCCAATAGACGTTTGATATAGTCTGACTGATCTAAAATTAAAAGGTCTTTTTGCCTAGTTACATTTATACCTAAGCAATTCTTAAGTTCTCCTATATGTTGAATTTCAAAATGTTTTTGTAATGATGATAAAACATTGTCTATACAATTGTTATGGAATACATAAAAATCATCAACATATAGAGCTATTATGACAAATTCTTTATCAGACCTTTTTATATAAATACAGGGCTCGCATTTGCTCTGCTCATATCCATTTGCACATAATACTTCATGTATTTTAGAATTCCATACACGGCTTGCTTGTTTCAAGCCGTATATGCTTTTCTTTAGCATACAAACTTTGTTATTATTGAGGTTATTAAAACCTTTTGGCTGCTCCATAAAAATTGTTTCTTCTAATTCACTATGTAAAAATGCTGTAGTAACATCTATATGATTACATTGCAAATCGAGCTCTGTGGCAAGAGAAAACAAAATTCTTAATGTAGAATGCCTAACTACAGGAGAATAAGTATCAGAGTAATCTATTCCCTGTTTTTGGCTAAAACCACGAGCAACCAGTCTAGCTTTAAACTTATTAAATGTACCCGCGGCGTCAAACTTTCTCTTGAAGACCCATTTGCATTTAATAATGTTACCTTGCTTTGGTGGATCTACTAACTCCCATACATGATTTTTAATAAGAGCATCGTACTCACATTTCATAGCCTTGCACCATTCTTCTTTGTCTGGTGAACACATGGCCTCCTCGTAGGAAGTAGGATCGTCCAGTGAACTAGCCTCAGCCAACATAGTAGATAGGTCGTAAAAAGAATATTTCTCTGGCAATTTACCTCTGGTACTACGTACAGGGCGCTGTGAGCTAGACGCATCGGTAGTACTTTCCGATGTAGTCGGCTCTCCTCCTTGACATACAAACTCCGGTTCCGGCAGAGAAAAAACTTCATCACCTTCACCGGAAGAGCTGCCTTGGCCAGTACAGTACTGGTCAGATAGCGGGGACCACGCAGGTGGCGTTAAGTCAGCATCTGAAACATCAGAGGATCCATTAGACCTATCACTAATCTTATCATTAATATCACAGTTATTCTCATTTAATTCTAATAAATTTGGAATGTCATTATCAATTAAATTATTTGACTCATTATTATTAAAAGTACCATTATCATTAGAATTTAAATTGTGATATAAAATTGAATTATTTTGATTCCTTAATTCAACCCCCTGTGTGTGGTTTACATGAAACTCGCTTTCAATAAAGGAAACATTCCTAGAATAAATGACAACGCGAGGATCAGATGGGTCACTAAGCCTGTATCCCTTACAATTCTCACCATAACCTACAAAAATATAAGGTTTAGCCTTGGCATCGAGCTTTCGTCGTTTTTGTTTAGGAATATGAGAATAAGCTACACAGCCAAAAACGCGCAAATGACTTAGATCTACAGAAGATCCAGTCCAAACACACTCAGGAATACCGCTTGATAACGCGGTGGTAGGGCATCTATTTTTTAAATAAATTGCTGTCATGACAGCTTCCCCCCAAAAGCGATTAGACAAACCAGATTCCTGCAGCATAGCGCGTACCTTCTCAAACAATGTCCTATTGACACGCTCTGCCACCCCATTCTGCTGGGGGCAGTAAGGCACTGTGGTTTGATGTATGATACCTTCCTTCTTAAGGTAGCTAGTAAGGTCATTATTGCAATATTCCGTGCCATTATCTGTACGGAGTATCTTAACAGGCAAACCAGTTTGTTTCTCAACCATATTCTTAAAAGTAATAAAGTGGGAACTTACTTCATTCTTAGACTTCATGAGGTATCCGAAGGTCTTCCTCGAATAGTCGTCAGTAAATGTCAACAAGAAGCGGGCTCCGCCCCACGATCTGACTTGCAACGGCCCTGCGACATCGGAGTGGACCAACTCCAAAAGAGAAGCAGCTCGCCCCATACTTGCCCGAGGAAACGATGCCTCATGCATCTTGCCTGACAGGCAAGAAGTGCAGCTGCTCAGGCAGCCGTCTTCCTTCTGAAAGACTACACCTGAACATTGGTCCGAATCCTTAAGTATATGCATACCTGCAAAATTCAGATGGCCTAGCCGCTTGTGCCACAAACTTGATGACACATCGGCAGCACTGTGAGCAATCTCTGTCCCCTGCATACACCGAAGGGGAATGGAATACTCTGGGGGTAAGAACCTAGCTTGCTTAGACTTATACTTGTAAATTCCATTAATTTTACTTGCATAGAATAATTGGTTGCCAGTAATTTTAGCTTTATCATAAACTGTACACCCATCTTTGGTAAAAACGACAACATAACCATTATCAGTAATTTGATTAACTGAAATTAAATTATTAGAAAGACTAGGTACAAACAATACATTTTTCAGCTTAACAGATGAAGAAAGTGAAACATCACCAACAGACTTACTGCACATATTTTGGCCATTTGCCACAAAAATACTACAGCACTTATCCCTGGCATGCATGACCAGCTTCTCGTCCTTAACCATGTGGCACGATGCACCAGAGTCCATTATAAACTCATTAGAAGCCGCTACAGTTGCTGAGAATGCTGAGGCAAACATAGTGCGGTCCTCTTTTGCATTCTTTTCTTCTTGATCTCTTCTCTTCTTAAAGCATCGCTTCACACTGTGGTTCATCTTTTTACAATAAGAGCAGCCGGTATTCTTCTTCATCTTGTTTGCTACATAAGCCGCTGAATTGGAATCAGTACTGCGTCTGTGGTCTTCTTGTAATAACCGCGTTCTGACAATCTCGCTTGTGAGAGTATTGGTTAGACATGCTGTTTCTAAGCTTGAGACTATAATGTCATATTCTTGAGGCAATCCTGATAACAAGATTTCTGCCACTTCAGCATCTTCAATGATTTTTCCAATATCAGCGAGTTGCTGGACCAAGCGCATAACACCTTCAATGTAATCTGACATCGTTGGAAAATGGCTATACTCCACGCGATGTAACTGGCGTAGAAGAAGTACACGCCGATACAAGCCTTTGTCCTCAAAACTGTCAGCTAACTTTTGCCATGCTTCTTTTGCTGTTTTGCAGCCCCTTACATATTGGTATAAAGCCGGTTGTAAACTAAGGCAAATTCTAGCCAATGCTTTACCATCACGAACAACATCTGTATCAGTGCCCTCCACGCAATTCCAGAGACCTTCTAAGACCAATACCATTTTTACAGCAAATTTCCAGTTAATGTAGTTGGATAAGCCCTCAAGTCTTTCGATTTGGGTTATGTTAGTCACACCATTGTTGCCGCTCATATTTGATGACGCTGATTGAGACATCGTGATTATAATTAGTACTCACAACAAATCCGTTTGTCCTTCTGCGAATTTCTGGGTCTCGTAACCTGTTAGACAGAGTGTTGGTTGCTGCAGTGGATTGCACGTGTCGTCGCAGAAGAGAATCGAAATAAAAGCGTGAGATACTATTATGTCGTTTTATTTCTTCATGAAATAAATACACAGACATCAGCGTCAATGGATTAAATTATTATAACTCGATAAAATAAACTATTACATAATTTAGTTATCTAATACAAATAGAGACGGCACAAACACACAAGACGGTCAAATTAGGAATAAAAAAAAGGTAAAGATTTGACAGGAGGCTTGTCAATGTCAATTGTGTCTTAAGTCAAAGAGTCTGAGGTAGAGCATAGACAAATAATACATTTCTAACAAATAACATAAATGCGAAAGTGTGTCTGACTGTTTGTCTGTCTGCTTTGCTTTCACGGCCAATATGTTCAACCAATTTTAATGAAATCTGGTACTTGAAAGATAGATTGCGTCCCGAGGAAGGACATAGGCTAACTTTTATCCCAGAAAATTGAAGAGTTCCCGCGAGAATCGAAACTTTAGTCCACACGAACGAAGTCGCGGGGATTTTTTGCAGTTTAAAATAATTTAAATTGACCATTGTGTTGTTTGTGAACAGAGAGGGAGCGTACGGCAGTGGCCTGTCAGTGTCACACGACTCCGTGTTCACGGGCGAGCGATCGGGCGACGAGTCGAGCGACGAGCGAGCGGCGCCGGCGCACGGGCTCGCTCACGTCGCTACATCGCATCGGGTAAGGCTCCACATGCAAGCTTTGTATGGGCACCCTAAAATAAAAAAATGTAAAG
The DNA here is from genome assembly GCA_923060345.2 of Erebia aethiops. Taxonomy (NCBI): domain Eukaryota; kingdom Metazoa; phylum Arthropoda; class Insecta; order Lepidoptera; family Nymphalidae; genus Erebia; species Erebia aethiops. The sequence continues at coordinate 12,768,300 of OV281081.1, read as the reverse complement.
CTGATTTTAGGCACAAGTGTTCTTTAGGGTCTTAGAAGTAATTCCTCAAAAACCCCCACTCCTAGGACGTGGACTTTCCGCTCTCCCCTAAAATGTCTCCCTGAGCGCGGTATTTTATAATTTTCTCAAAAACTATTACAGCTTGAAAAAAAACCATGTATGGCGAAAATAATCTACATTAAATAATCTAGCAAATGGCATTTAGATCATTATAATGATCTAAATGCCATTTGCTAGATATTTGCATTAATATATCATAATTATGATAGGGCAAATAGTTTTGGAAATAGGTATGCTGGCTTATTTTGCGTATTTTTTTTTTGAAAAACCGTGTATTTTTCTTTTGATTTACACGAAAAGGATAAAAGAGCTAGGAAAGAAACGACAGGAACAAAATGAATTTTCATGAAATCATCTACAAAATGCTTTTTATTTCATTTCAATAGACCTAATACTTTCGGAAATATGACGATCGAAAACGATGCACGTTTTGCACAGAAAAATATTTTGCAATAATTTGGCCTATATAACATATTATAGCCCCACGAACATATCTCACCCGGTGACAGCGTCGCTAGTAGATAATATGAAAAATAAAATTTAAAAAAAAACTTAACAGGCATAAAAATTTGTTACAATTTTGGCCACCGGGTCAGATAAGTTTGACGGATTCCGATTGAGAAGCCAACTCTGTGTTACCCGTTTAGTTGTCCGAGGTGAGCGACAGAAGCAACGCGATGCCATAGATAATGACAAAGTTGTCTACGCGACAACGTAGGCCACTTGAAGCTTATACTGTCGCGTCGTGTCGTATCGAGTCGCGGTGTCGCGTTTGTCGCTTACGTAGGGTAACGGATAACCAAAGCAGACCATAATATTGTTGTATAGTACAATTTACAGTATGCTATATGTGGAAATTGCACGAAAATTAAACAATACGCACTAGCTCGATTTATATCACATTATTCACACCACACAATATAGTTATGTGTGGTTTTACAGATATATGTAATTAATAATTTAATTACTTATGTTCCAAAACATACTAGCGCTGCCTGCGACGTTTTTCTGAAACATCTTTTTACGAACTAGTTCTATCATGCGATCATAGATGGCGCTGGATAATCAGAAGTTCAGATTCAATAAACGAGTAAAATTCTTCGAAAGTTATAAAACAAAGTCAAGTTTACACCGGTGAATATGCAAAGAGGTTCGGCATAGATTTATGCGATCATCGCAGAGTACCGATCACAATGACAAAGCGTTCTATCGACTTTCTATTTCGGTTGGTATTAAAGACAGTTTAGAATGACGATTTTTTCAACATAACTCTATCGTAGGCGGCCGTCACTAAAAAATAGGTACCTAATCATTAAATATATTCACAATAATATGATTTTATGATTGATAAGTTTTTTGTTTGGCAACAGTGTACTAACTAGATATAACTTCTTTTTATACCTACGCGTTTATTAAGAAATTAAATATCACTTCCATCGTTAGGATTGATAAATGATAAATTATTTATTTATTTCACGTAGGACAACTTGTGTCACTTATGATAAGTCAAGACTCTACCACCGGTTTGGAACATTTTCCGAACCGGCGGTAGAGTCTACTGAGAAAAGCCGGCAAGAAACTCAGCAGTTGTTCTTTTCTCAAAAAGAAAAATTTTACAATAAGTAAACAATCAACACGTCATACTTACCTACCTACGTACAAGTTAAGTAGCTAAGTAATTCCTCATTTAGCTTGCAATCAAAATACATGATCTGCTTAAAATCGAAATGTATTAAACCTCACCGGAATTTTCATGAATGGAGCTTTAGGTACATTAGGATAATTCCACATGTAAATAATGCTATTTCATTTGACATCAATATCAATATTTGCCCAGTCTGCCGTCTGGTTTCCATCTGGCGTATTTACGATGAAGATTTAAGTTGTAGGTATGTGATTGAAATCCACGGTGAAATCGGTTGATGCTGGCCAGGTTTAAAAGGTAAGCTGAAAGCATTAAGGCATTTTGATACCTACTTATACTTTGTTTAAGTTTCATATAGTATTTATGCATAATCGATTAACTTACACAAAGAAATTCTCTCGCTGAAACGCGTAAGAGACGGTGCTTATGACTTTTTTACCGCCATCTATAGATGAAATCGTTAAACGAGTGAAAAAAACTAGGGGGCGTACTACCATCTCTTAAATCCGTATTGTTTTACCTTACCATTGGTAAGGTTTGTGTTTTAGATTTATAATCCTTATATTAGGGATGTCAAGGTACGTGAAATAAAATTGCCATTTTGAAATAATACTGCTTTGAGCGATGGTAGTTACCCCCCTGAATGTCGAAAGCGCTGGACATACCTAATCGAAAGATTTCTTCGATTTGATCAAAACTATATTATAACTTCATATGACGTCATTAGTATGTAACGCAATATATTACATATTTGAAATTGAAGTGCAGTAGTTGCAGTGTTTCTTGCAAATTTCTCATAATCAACATTAATTTCCGCACCTGTGGTAGTCTTAAGTCTAGACTTACCTATCATTAGAGCCTAGAAAAATACCTCCACTTTATCCATACAAATGCAAAAGTTTGCTTTTCTTTTCTTTTGATCGTGACGATATTTGGCCCAAAGAGCTTGCAATTTGAAGCCTTCTCTAATTGGTTAGAGAAGGCTTTATGTTGCAAGCTCTTTGGTGCTTTTTGCCCTGGAAAATCAAATATCGATTTTTACAAAATTTCTATAGACGCGGTCGATGCTCGGATTTCTTTTTTTTTTTAATTGTTCGGGCATCAGGTAGTTTAAAAATGACTGTTTTGTAGTCAAAGACTTGATAGATGACGTGATGAATTTACAAAATACATATAGATGTAAATCTAAATACCGCTTTCGAAAAGCCTCTCCGTCGCAATAAAAAATTCATTAGCAATATTTTGCATAGCCTATTCAATAAAGATTTCATTTATCCAATACAAGCTATAAACAACCCTAAATGCCAACAATTATTTAATATAATAAATCATTCCATACAGCCACTTAATTTATCCTATCCAAAATTATACATGCCATTCGAGTCTCTGCTCTGAAAGTGATAGGTAATAAAATTGCTTGTCGCAATTTTCCGCAGTTTGTACAACTATATGGACCAATACTTTTTGTTTTTCCTTCTATCCGACGAGATGGGATGAATCAGCATTCGGCAGTCGCATTCGCGCGCCGCCGATGGCGTTCGTGTTCTAATAAGGTCTCTTTTAGTGTTTTACTTTTTTTTTTAACGTGTTAAGTGACCAAAGAGTTTTAAAGACGAGGTTTTACATGCAAATTATACTTAATAATTGTAAAACTTTTCGTTTCGTTTTGTGGTTCTAAGGTTCTACAACTAAAAGTAACAAAAATATAGTTACAGAACTCTACTAAGCTCTATTAAGCATTTGCCTAAAACTTTTCAGTGTTACGTAAAGTTTTACTATTATTATCTTTAAAATCAATTGATAGGTATATTTGGTAAGGCAATAAATTAATCTATTGACAAATTTAACTTTGGAATGTAACTTACTAGGGATTAAGGAACCCAACCGGTTTCAGATAATTAATTTTAAATGCCAACTGATAATACCTAATTAAAGTATGGATCTTGAACAAAGAGATAATTTAATAAATATTAATGTGTCATTCAAATTCGGCACTTGAATAAAAATTAAGTGTATAAATTACTAACTAATAAGTTCTATTAATACAAAGATATTATAAGAGGTTACAATTTTTAAAAAAATTGCGTAAAAACTTTTGGTGTCGTTTTTACCTAAAAATCAATTCAGCGTTTCGTCTTTCAACTTAAACATTGGTTTTTGTTCTATTGGTAGCAAAGAATTGTGGATTTATCAAGGATTGTTTAACATACAAAGAACTCGGAAGGTCTAGACTTGTTTTGGAATTAGATATAAAATGTCGTTTTCTCTGTTCTCAGGAAGTAGTTTTTATGTTTTACGACCTGATGCCCGCGACTTCGTCCGAGTGGATTGAGATTTTGTGGTTCCCGCGGGAACTTTAATTTTCCGGGATAAAAAGTAGCCTACGGCCTTCCCCGGAATACAACATACTCCTGTACTTTGACACAGGAGTATTTCATCAAAATCGGTTGAATAGATAGGCCGTGAAAGCGTAACAGACAGAATACAGACAGACAGAAGGGCTGACAGAGAGACACACTTTCTCATTTATACTTAACTAGCTGATGCCCGCGACTTCGTCCACATGAATGGCGGTTTTTTGGTTTCCGCGGGAACTCTAATTTTCCGGGATGCCTATGTCCTTCCCCGGGATGCAACCTATCCCTGTACCAAATTTCATCAAATTGGTCGAACAGGTGGGTCGTGAAAGCGTAGCAGACAGACAGACGGACAGACACACTTTCGTATTCATAATATTAACTAAGTATGGATTTTTTTTTAAATGCGTTCCGGTACGATACTGCGTAAAATCGATTAGGATGTAATGGTCTTAATTAATAGGTGTTTCCAATGCCAACTTTTACATTCGATTCAATGTCAAAACAGTTGTTCCTCCCACCATATTATTGATTTGCTCGCGGTGTGTGAACAGTGTGACTCACAGGCAATAAGGCATTTGCCTCGGGCTATATCACTTACATTGCCTTATATTATGAGGCATACATGCCTACACTAGTTAGGGTGTCCGATAAATCCATCTAATAATATAAATGCAAAAGTGTGTTTGTTTGTTGGTTTGTCCTTCAATCAAGTCGATCCGTTTACCCATTGGGTATAGTTGAGCACCTGGAGAGTGACATAGGATATTTTTATCCTTGAAAATTAAGGAGTTCCCGCGGGAATCAAAAAAACTTAAACCACGCGGACGAAGTCGCGGGCATCAGCTAATAATTATCTCAATGCGAAAGTGTGTCTGTCGTTCTGCGACGCAATAAGTATCGCTAATCCCGCTAACAGGGGGACAAAAAAAAATTGTTTTAAAACAAATAGATTTTTTACTGATTTAAGTTTTATTAGTATAAATTTATCTGGAGGTGGGCGTTAGCAACTGCAACACAGTTTCAAACTAACGCAGCTGTTAGGCCTCTTTTCCATTACACGGTTTCTCGCCGTGAAAATCTACGGTTAATTCGCCGCGTGTAGGCACGGTCGTCAGTGTGGTATGGATCACTATATGAGCTTGTCGACATGCACGGTGGCGCCAAGGCACGGCGCCGCGGCCGCGTGCGCCGTGACTGCCCCTCGGCGCGCCGCGTCTACGCACGGCGTGATTTTCACCAGTGTTGTATGGCAGTCTATCGGGGTGTGTCGACGGTGCCGGACGTACGCACGGATTCGTGACCGCTTATATACGCTGTTTCGCGATTTTATTATAAAATGAACATAAATCAAGAATTATTAATTACGTTGATTCAAGAAAGGCCTGTAATATGGGATAAGACCATCGACGATTATAAAAATAAGCGGCTTAAATATGATTCCTGGAAAGAAATATTTATTCATTTCCAGCCCACATTTGAAGATTTAAGTGGTGATGAGAAAAACAAGTTTGGTAAGTTACAGATATTTAATTATTAACTTTTTACTTATGCATAGTTGTTTTGATAGGAGAGGCGACCTTCGTTAGATACAAAATATTGTGCAAATCTGTTGCGAACTTCATTAGCCGCCAAACTTCCGCGAACTGCATTCGTGATAGGTAACTGAATTAGTTCCGATTCTGAATCAAGGGTGGACTCATTTTCACTCGCATTGTGAAACTGAAAGTTTTCCTGCTTATGTATAAAATTTTGCAAAACACAACATGTTTTCACAATATCAACTGCCAAATCGATGGACACATTCATTGGCCGGTGAAAAATTCGCCATTTATTGGATAAAATGCCAAACGCACATTCAACAAATCTTCGCGCTCTTGTGAGTCTGTAGTTAAATGTACGTTTTAATTGATCAAGCTGATGACCACCAAATGGACGAAGCAAGTGATAATGCAAAGCAAAGGCTTCGTCCGCAACGAACACATATGGCAAATCGTAGTCAATTCCAGGCAAACGTGTTGCATCGGGTAGATTTAATCCGTTGTTTGTTAAATTTTTCCAAAATGGGGTCTCTTTAAACACACTGGAATCACACTCCTTTCCGTAGGCGCCAACGTCAACAAATATAAAGTTGTAATCGCTATCTACTACTGCCATCAAAACTATAGAAAAAAAATGTTTGTAATTTAAAAACATCGAGCCACTATCAATTGGCTTAATAAGTCTGATGTGTTTTCCATCGACCGCTCCTAAGCACAGCGGGAAGTTGGAAGATTCTTGAAATTTGCTTGCAATGTGTAGCCAGTCTTCTTTAGATGGCATTTTCATATATTCTTTATACAGTTCTAACCAAATGTAGTGGCATACTTCACGTACGATGCAACTTATGGTTTTTATTCCAATTCTATAGCTGTAGTATAGGTCAGTAAAGGTATCTCCTGTTGCTAGATACCTGAAATATAAAACAAAACGGTTCAGGTTCAAATACTAAAACCCCATTTTAGGTCGGGGTCGATTCAGTTTAGGTCGGGGGTTTTCATAAATTTTGAATTTAATAATTATTATTTATTTATTTTCAGGGCAAATGGTGATGAAGAAGTGGACCAATATGAAAGATAGCTGGATAAAATATGACAAAAAAATTAATGAATGTAAGTCTGGTTCTTCAGCAAAAAAAATAAGAAAATATATGTTCTATGATGAAATGATGTTCCTAAAAAAAAATGTTGAGCATCGCAAGACCGATTCTAACATGACTGAACATGTTCATGATTCTAGCCTCAGTAATGAAAATTTTGATAGTGCAGTCCCGAATCAATCAAGCTCGGGATACACTGAACGGAGTGAGACGCAAAGGGCTAAAAAAAAAAGAAAAAATGAACTAAGTGAAGTTGACATTAGGTTTATGAAGTTTATGGATTCAGCAGAACGAGATGAGAAAAAGAAAAGCCGTAGTATGAACTTTTTTATGGGAATCGCTGATACAGTTGACAAGTTCAGTGATGAAAATATGATAGACTTTCAGTTTCAAGTAATTTCAATAATTAAAAATATTCAACAAAGACAGTGTACTCAGTATATACCTACATCAAGAAACCAATGGGATCAAGGCCATCAAGGATATTTAAGTGGTACAGCATCCTCAAATGCGCAATCGTCAACATATGGATATTCTACAGCTGCTAGATCGAGCTATGGAATAAGTCGTCCACAGACGTCTTCTCATGATTTTGGACACGGTTCTGGTTTAGAGCCAATCCACTACCGACCCGAATCACAATTATCTGTACATAGTGTAAATGCGGAAAGTATCTCGGCAGATTCTCAAGTTTCTATTGAAGACGAATTCGATTTTAGTACCGCACTTGAGTAGCATTTTCAGCGTAGTGTATTTTTTGATTTACTTGTTCTTAAGGCGCTATGTATAGACAAATCGAGCTGAATGAGAATGGTCTTGAGGAAAATCTATCAGGCATATCATTATATAAAAAAAAGTGTTAATAATTGATCGTATTTCTGACCTGATGGCTGTGTCCGAAACACGATTTCGCAAACTTTACTCGATAGAAAAAAATGGCAAAGTTGCCTCTGCAAATGCATTATTACACATGGTTCTTCTTTAAACATACATTAATTTTAATAAAATTAAGCACGATTGTTTGTCGTATGTTAATAAAGCAAATGGCTGTTTTAGATTTTAATATTGCGACTGCTACATTTTATAATGTTTTATAATATGATTTTTCATTTGGCAACTTTTTTCCCAGTAGCGACTTCTTTGTCACTCGTACTCAATTAGATAGTAATCGCTGAGGCGCGCTGCTCGGTGGACCTGTCTTGCGTTACGCTAGCTCACACCGCAAATTTTCGCGTCTATCATTATAATTGAAAATTGTTTTTGTTTCATGCTAAAGACTATTTTATTTATTTAGGTGCAGTTGTAATTATATGTTATATAGTGTGCATAATTTTAAGTGTAAATAAGTTTGTATAGACCAATTTTGTTACTAAAATCAATCAAAAACATTTTTAAAATGTACCCCAGAAAAAAATCAAAAAAAAATCAATATAAAAACCAACAAAAACACATGATGGGAGTTGTAAAGTAAGTACTTATATTTTTTATCAATATTTTATTACGCAATAATATGGGAGATGTAGGTTTATGTACTGTTATACTGTGTCTTTACTGTACCTTATTTTCACCAATATTAGTATTGGGCATATAGCTCAGTTGGTTGAGCGTCAAATTATTAGTAATATATTATGGGTTCGAATCTCTGGGAAGTTTTTAACTTTTGCATTTTTCTTTTTTTCAAATTATTTAACTTATAACCTGTGAATTACTAAATTATAATAATATCATATTTAATTTTTAGTCAGAAAAGACGACTGAAGAGCAATTCTGAAGAACCATCTACGGGAGTTATGCAAGAGTGAGTAATAGATACCTGTTTACCTTGAATCAGCAAACCGACCAAGTTCGAGTCGGACTCGCACACGAAGGGTTCCGTACCATAAAATACAAATTTCAAAATTTCTTGTGTTTTTGATTTAGTTTTTTTCTTATTATTTGTTGTTATTGTGGCAATAGAAATACACACTCTTTTACCGATTACGGTTTAGGAGAAACAGCCCGCTAAATGTTAGATGGACGGGCAGGCTTAGTAATAGGGTAGGTACCGTTGTCACCCTTTGAGTGCGGAACCGTAAAAATGAATTACCGCCATTTTGAAATTCTTTGGTATTGTACCGATTTCGTTCAAAATCGATATCTGGAGAACTCTGAGATCACAAAACAGAAATCTGTTACCAAAATTAAAAAAAAGTCAGCGCCATTTTGACTTTCTTTGTTATTGTACCGATTTCGTTCAAAATCGATATCTGGGGATCTCTGGGATCACAAAACGGAAACCGTTACTAAAATTTAAAAAAGGTCAGCGCCATTTTGAATTTCCTTGTTATTGTATCGATTTCGTACAAAATCGATATTTGGGGATCTCTGGGATCACAAAACAGAAAACTGTTACCAAAATTTAAAAAAGATCAGCGCCATTTTTAATATCCTAGTTATTGTAGCGATTTCGTTCAAAATCGATATTTGAGGATCTCTGGGATCACAAAACAGAAAACTGTTACCAAAATTTAAAAAAGGTCAGCGCCATTTTGAATTTCCTTGTTATTGTATCGATTTCGTACAAAATCGATATTTGGGGATCTCTGGGATCACAAAACAGAAAACTATTACCAAAATTTAAAAAAGATCATCGCCATTTTTAATATCCTAGTTATTGTAGCGATTTCGTTCAAAATCGATATTTGAGGATCTCTGGGATCACAAAACAGAAAACTGTTACCAAAATTTAAAAAAAGGTCAGCGCCATTTTGAATTTCTTTGTTATTGTACCGATTTCGTTCAAAATCAATATCTGGGGATCTCTGGGATCACAAAACAGAAAACTGTTACCAAAATTTAAAAAAGGTCAGCGCCATTTTGAAATTCTATGTTATTGTGCCGATTTCGTTCAAAATCAATATCTGGGGATCACTGGGATCACAAAACAGAAAACTGTTACCAAAATTTAAAAAAATGTTAGCGCCATTTTAAATTTCTTTGTTATTGTACCGATTTCGTTCAAAATCAATATCTGGGGATCTCTGGGATCACAAAACAGAAAACTGTTACCAAAATTTAAAAAGATCAGCGCCATTTTGAATATCCTAGTTATTGTACCGATTTCGTTCAAAATCGATATCTGGGGAACTCTGAGATAACAAAACAGAAAACTGTTACCAAAATTTAAAAAAGATCAGCGCCATTTTTAATATCCTAGTTATTGTAGCGATTTCGTTCAAAATCAATATCTGGGGATCTCTGGGATCACAAAACAGAAAACTGTTACCAAAATTTAAAAAAGGTCAGCGCCATTTTGAATTTCCTTGTTATTGTATCGATTTCGTACAAAATCGATATTTGGGGATCTCTGGGATCACAAAACAGAAAACTGTTACCAAAATTTAAAAAAGATCATCGCCATTTTTAATATCCTAGTTATTGTAGCGATTTCGTTCAAAATCGATATTTGAGGATCTCTGGGATCACAAAACAGAAAACTGTTACCAAAATTTAAAAAAAGGTCAAAAAGTTATCACTGGTTCGGAATACCATTCCTACCGAGAAGAACCAGCAAGAAACTCGGCGGTTTATACTATTACTATTTTATTTTTAGAGCACATAAGGATTCACAGCACGAATACGATGGAAGTGGAACATCACTCACAATACCAAAATTTATTCAGACTGCAATCTCGATAGATAAAGAAGCTAATCGGAAAGAAAATTTTGCTGGGTAATAAAAGAAAACTCTATTCTTCATTATTATACTTTTATTAACAAATCACGCAACAACACTCGCCTTTCTAGATTATTATAAAGTTTTGGACCTGTGTTGCCAAGTAAGTAAGACTAGATTCGAGAACAATAAGGCCTTGAACAAACTCGCTTTATTTTTCCGTCTAACAGTATCAACCATACAAATATTTCTACTCTTTCTTGTCGGTGTGTACCTACCCACTATACTAAATTTACGTCCCCAAAATTTTTTGTTCAATTACAGAGCATCGAAAAATGTTCCGAGTTCAGAACCTGAAACAATACTAACACTCGTGCCAACAGTGGGTAATCAAACTTCGGGAGAAGCAGACATTATCCAAAAACCAAATTCTGGGTAATCTAAAACTACGTACCCATATACTATTACCTATTATAGCTAAACCAGAAATATATAATGATTTTCACAATTCAACCTTTTTTAATGTATCGTTTCTTTTCATTTCAGAGAAGCTACCGATGACGAGCTATGCATTGAGACCGAATCTCAAGATAGATACTTACCAGTTCAAGGTCGAAGAGTTGTTGATATAATCCATTTTATCCAGCAGTTGCAAACTGTATCCAACCATAGTTCCTTATTTGATTGTAATTTCTCACATATGATACTTATTGGTGAAAAAAGGTCAGGTTTGTTCTCCCAATACAAGTTTAGATGTAAAATGTGTAATAAAGACTTTATTATTACAAGCGAAGATTTTTCAAGCAAACATAATGTCAATGCTAACGTGGCTGCGGTTACAGGAATTATTTCAGCAGGTATTGGCTATTCGCAATTTGAAGAAATAACAGCGTCTATGGATGTTCCTATTTTCACAAAATCAACTTATGCTGGAATTCAAAACATGGTTTATGAAAAATGTGAATCAACAGCTGTTGAAACGATGACAGCAGCAGCTATGCGAGAGCGTGATGCAGCGATAGCTGAAGGAAAGTTGAGCAAAGACGGTACACCACTCATAGACGTATATGCCGATGGCTGTTGGTCATCGCGATCCTACGGCAATAATTATAAAGCATTATCAGGTGCCGCAGCAATCGTTGGTCGCAGATTTGGTGAAGTGCTATTTTTAGGCATTAAAAACAAATATTGCCTAGTATGTGCTCGAGCGGAGAAAAAACAAACGGCGACACCGCAACATGTTTGCTTTAAAAATTACACGGGTGCCTCTAGCGGTATGGAATCTGAAATTATTTGCCAAGGATTCGAAACATCAGTAGCGATGTACAATGTTATTTATGGAAGGTTAATTGCTGACGGAGACTCTGCTACATACGCAAAAATACTAGCACGTAATCCTTACCCAACGCACACAGTTCAAAAGATAGAATGTAGAAATCACATGCTCCGCAATATGTGTAACAAATTGAGAGCATTGGCCAAAGATACGAAATATGCGTTGTCCCTCAGAAAAACTTTAACAGAATTGAAGATTATGAGTATTCGTAAGGTAGTTATTGCATCAATAAAAAAATACAAGATAGAAAAAGATAAGCCAGAGGCAATAATAGGTTTTAGGAAAGGGGTACAAAACTCTATCAATCATGCTTTCGGTGACCATGAAAAATGCGAATCATATTATTGTTCGAAAGAAAAAACAACACAGAGCAATATGGAAATACAAACCACTACGATCTGGTTCAGGATGCAGACGATAATTCAATCAGTTCTTGCAAAATCAAGAAGTATGCTTGAAGACGTAGACACTAATGTAGTAGAGCGCTTCAACAGTGTGATTGCGAAGGTTGTAGGAGGAAAGAGAATTAATTTCTCACTTCGTCGAGGTTACCGCGCGCGTTGCAATGCTGCAGTCGTGAATTTTAATAACTCCCATCCAAGACATTTACTCCATAAACGAATTTTAGGGAGAAGTCCAAGAAGCATCCTAAAAAAATTTGAAGACAGAAGACTGATAAAAAGAAAATTTAACAAGGCAAACCCTCATAAAAAAAACCGAATGCTTAAGAAAGTCACTGCTCAAAATGATTATGGAGCTCAGAGTACCACCCCTGATTTGACAGTAGATGAATTAAATCAGGCTAAAGAATCTTTTCTGTTAAATCTTACAAAATTGACATCAAACAAAGACAAAATACAATTGTCTACTATTGATCAAAGAGATAGTGATGAATGGATTGAGTTAAGAAAAAATATGATAACCGCATCGAATTTCGGTTTAGTAGTAAAAAGAAGAGAAAATGCTAGTAAGGCAAAACTAGTAGAAAATATTCTGTACAAATCTAACCTGAGTAAAATAGCTGCAATAGCACATGGCATAGAAAACGAACACCTAGCTTTGCAACAACTTGCCATTCAAGAAAATGTCGTCATTGAGCCCTGTGGGTTGTTCGTTGACCACCAATACCCCTTTATTGGGGCTACGCCAGATGGCTTAATAGGACAAGACACAATAGTGGAAATAAAGTGTCCATTAGTGGCGTTCAAAAACAGCGTAGAAGAGTCCATAAAGGCAAACAAAATTCAGATATGGAAATACAATAAAAAAAATAATGTGATTGAACTGAACAAGAACAGTAACTGGTTCTATCAGATTCAAGGGCAACTCCATGTATCAAGAAGAGAAAAGTGTTTGTTTGCAGTGTGGAGTGGTGAAAACAAGCCACTCAAAACTGAGATAATAAAAAAAGATGAGATATTTTGGGAGAAAATGATGAAGGAAAAGCTAGTGACTTTTTACATGGACTGGCTATTGCCTGAAATAGTTGATTCACGACGAGCGCGCGGTATGCCACTAAGAGAAAAAGAAATCTCATTAGTATCAACTTTTGTGGATCCTTCTCTACCTAAGAGACAGCGAATTCATAAAGAATTCCTAACATCTCCTTATGACGATGATAAAGAAAATAACCCTTCTTGCAGCAGAAAGCTAAGTTTTGACGAATTTTAGTAATTATATTACATTGACATCAATGTGAAGTTCTGTTAAATATACTAAAGCTCGTTAAAAATTAAATAATTTCGTTTCCGTACAATATTTATCTAATTTTAGTATTTGTTGTTCAAGTACCTATAGGATATAGTTCAAATAATTGATCAAGTTTCAGACTCAGCCTTTCAGAAAATTTAGAGTTCTGCGGTCAACTTTGGACGTTAGGAAATCTCCACTTTGAAAGCCCCCATTTCGTCAATTTTAGGGGAAAAATTTAAAAAAAATATATTTTTTACTCTATTCCTAATTATCTTTAAAATGAACCGCAACCCTATGTAACGCTATAAAAAACAGAAGAAGTAGACCAGAAGAAGAAAAGAAGAAGACCGCGCGGCCCACTGTCTACTTGCTCTCCTTCTATCCTAGCGTTTACTGCCTACGTGTTCTGAAGTAAACAACACACTGCTAATTGCTATGCTACCTGGTCCAACCAAGTGCAATTCGGAATGAACTTCGGAATCGTGATTCAGGCGGCGACAGATGTATGTTTGCGTTGTAGATGTAATAGCGCCATCTATTATCATAATTATGTAGTATCCCAAGACACTGTTCATGAGATACGGTCCCAACGACAGACAGGCGGACGAACTCACGGACAGACAGGAGAGGACAATAAGCGCCCGATGGGTACGGAACTCTAAAAATAGAAATACTGTACCGAACTAACTACTTATACCTATTTAATAAATTCTTATTATGAAACTAGCTTTTATTTAGTTAGTTCCTTGAATCCCATACAAACTTTGATCCCCTATTCCCCTTTGGGGGGTGGAATTTACAAAAACTGTGAATCACGTATTTCTTTATTTCAAGAGCCCAAATAGGTACCAAGTTTCATGAATATACTTTGATGAAATCGGACTACGCATTTTTTAATTACTTTACAACTAAGTACATATTTTGACTTTCATCCCCTCTCCGAACTGAATTCCGGGATGAAAACTTCCAAAACAAACAAAAAGAAAAGAAAAATACAGTTTTAGCTTTAGAATCGATTATATTATAGTGCCCAAAAAATAAATCGAATAGGTATATCTATCTTCAATGTGCAGAATTAGACCTTTTACAGTTTTATTATAAAAATAGAAAACTTTTAGAAAAATAAAAAAGTAAAAAAGAAGTTTTGGCTATGCATTGAATTTGTAGCTGATAAAGCGATGATACTATACCCGCAACCAAGCTAACTGAGCCAAACGTCTGATTACGTAGTTGACGAAAATAAGTTACACAATTACCTATAACCTACAGTTTTGTCAGTCGGACTCTACCGAGTCACGAGTGCGTCATCGCTTCCCGATTAGAACAGCGCGCTGCAGCGCTCGTTTCGTACGTGGCCTCGCAGCGGGCGGAGACTCCTACCTCGTAACCCTTCTGCTTCACCCCCTCAAATACCTAAAAGTCATCTAGTCCCCGCGCCTTAAATTAATAATTATTAAAATTCAATTACATGTAATAATTTTGTTTGTGTGCAATAAACAATTTTAAACTAAAATATGTCATTTAATTTTGTACCTACTTACCTCAGAGTTACAGCCAATCTTTCTGCGGGCGATATACTCTCTCGCATAAAAGTATCTTGATGTTTTAGTTCCTGGGATAATTTTTGGAGCAAGTTGTCGAATGTAGTTTTCTGCATTCTAAAATAATTGTAAAACTTGTCTTCATCTTCTCTCAATTGATTCTTGACAAGTGTATGAAACGCGCCATATTCCTCCCTTTTTTCTAAAATCGGATGTATCCAAAACCTTACTTCCCTTTTTTTTTCTATTTTCTTTTTCCTATATATGTAATAAGCAACTATAATCTTTTTTTTCGTAAGAAAATTCATGACGCAGCACGTCCTACACAGCCCGAGTAAAAAGCGCTACTAGCCAGTACTTACCAATGTCTCGCGCGGTGATTTTGCCGTATCATGTACAAGCTAGCACGTTTTTTCAACCGTACGGCTTACACACCGTACGTTTGAACAACCGTGTAATGGAAAAGATGCCTTATCGTTCTATAGTTTTTAAGGACCCGATGTAATTTTTGAGAAATAAATATATTAAATTAAATTAAAATTAAAATTAAATTAAAATTAAATTAAAATTAAATTAAATTAAATTAAATAAAAATTAAATTAAATTAAAATTAAATTAAATTAAAATTAAATTAAATGTTTGACCATTATATTATATCTAGTATTTTCAATACACCAATTTCATTTGCGAGTAAAACTTTTTTTATAGGACATACGTAAAAAAAAACAAACATAAAACCTGATCAAACTAGTTTCTAGTTCCCAAACCGGTAAATTATCAGTTTTTTATTAGTTAGGTGATTTTCGATTTTATTGATATAATATTATGCGGATTTATTCAACTGCGCTATTAAGTAGGAATTCCTTTACATTTGCACTAAGTTACTAACTAAAACTTACATTTTTAATCAGAAATTAATAGGTATCTATTTTATATTTTGTATTATAGTATAATAGAACATAATAATTATCATTTTTATCAACTTAATTCTCAGTTGATATGTTGATAAGTATAGAAAAATGCTAAATAATTCGCCAAAACAAAAAGATCTTTTGTCTGTTTTGGTGGTTTGTATAAACAACAGTAATCTTAATACTATTTTTGTCACCTCAATTCTAAGTTGACAAAAATAGTGGTAAAAGAAACTTAATTAAGTAAATGTGCCAATATAAAAAAAACTTTCATCTGTTTTGGTGGTTTTACAGGTTTTTATTGGACAGTTTTCTTTTTTTCCCACTACAAGTTAGCCCTTGACTGCGATCTCACCTGATGGTAAGTGATGATGCAGTCTAGGATGGTAGCGGGCTAACCTGTTAGGGGCATGGTAGTTAATTTAACCCCATACCCCTATTCGCTTTCTACAAGGCATCGTACCTGAACGCTAAATCGCTTGGCGGCACGTCTTTGCCGGTAGGGTGGTAACTAGCCACGGCCGACGCCTCCCATCAGGCCAGACCAGGGAAAATTCAGAAATTATTAATTCCCAAATTGACCCTGCCGGGAATCGAACCCGGGGCCTCCGCACGTTAAGACAACGGCTTGCTTAGTTGCAAAAATAAATACTTCATAATAAACTACACAAAGTTAGGTTAAAATCTACTACTAATTATGGCAGAGTCAAGGACTCAAGATTTGACGTAACATCAGAGACACTTGTATAGTCTGTATAGTCCGTATAGTCCCACAATATGACCCGGTGGCCAAAATTGGAACTATTTTTTATGCCTGTTTAGTTTTTTTTTTTTTTCATTTCATAGTTAGAAAGTTTGAATGGATGGATGTTTGTTACTCAATCACGCCCGAACGGCTGAACAGATCGGCATGAAATTTGGCGCTGAGATAGATTATAATCTGGAATAACACATAGGCTACTTTTTATCCCGGAAAATGAAAGAGTTCCCACGGGAACCAAAAAACATCAATCGACGCGGACGAAGTCGCGGGCATCAGCTAATTAAATAATAAGATAACCTACTACCTAGTATAGGACAATTAGGACATGATTGATAATGCTTACAATGAAGTACCTAAGACGAAGAGCGTATCTGGTCTCTGGTCTGTTCAATCCTATAATGTAGCCGTATGATATCAATCAATCAATCAATATCATTTATTCACTAAAGGTACACTGTAGGTACACTTAATGACGTTAAAAATTACTTAGGTACTACAGATATAACATGAAACATGATGGTGATAATCGGTTACGGTATCTTAAACCTAAAGCTACGAGGGTTCCAAACGCGCCCTGGTCTGAGAAGAGCCCACAACAAACTCAGCCGGTTTTTTTTTCTTATTATCACCATCTCACAATAATGAACTATCAGAGCCATTAGAGCAAATTATTGCCAAGCTTCCTTGTCGTTTAAGTAGTCCTTTACATGGTAATAAGATTTTTCAATGAGTTTACGTTTTACATTAACTTTGAACTTATTCAGAGACATCATCAACATGTCTTCTGGGAGCTTATTATAGAAGCGGACACTGTTTCCAACAAATGAATTGCTAATTTACTAAGCCTAGAAGCAGGCATTACAAGTTTATTTTTATTTCTAGAATTGACATTATGACAATCACTTTTCTTCTTGAATTTATCAATGTGTTTATGCACGTATACTAAATTTTCAAATAATATAATTGGTTGTGCACTTTTTTTTCTATTAAGAGGAATTCTCCCGGAGATTTCTCCATACAAAAACATTTGTCTGTTTCCTCTGTGGATAATTACAATATTGAAAATATTCTTGCACCATAAAATCCACATGTATCCGTGCCATGCCCCTATGTTTTCCTTTTTTCGATAAATTAATAATTGTAAGAACATGGAACCTTCACAACCTGCAAAAAATGGCCCAGTTTTCGTGCCATCATCAGACATCCCGCAAATAAATTTGACGGATATAATAAAAAAAAGAAAAACATACCGACATAGCCTGAGCCCTTGTTAAATTATTCGTAAAAACAGAATTAAAATCGGTTCAGTTTTGAAGGTGGAAACAGAAAAATACGAGAGTGAGAATTCTACTGTTTTTCATAGGTATAATCGGTCCAAGCTGCAGTTGTCCCTATCGGGTTGTATCGGCCTCTATTCGGGGAGGTTAAATACGTATACACACACACATATGTACATAGTTAGTGAGTTCAAGCGTAGTCGATATAATTATAGTATCGATAATCTAGTGTTGTTTATCGACATCGATATTTAACTTTTTACTTATTCTGTGAGCATATAATCCATACCCAATAATAGCCAGTCGGCAGTGGGCAGCACATGTCAGGTTTTTTTTATCCACTACAAGTTAGCTCTTGACTGCGATCTCACCTGATGGTAGGTGATGATGCAGTCTAAGATCGGCTAACCTGTTAGGGGCATGGCAGTTATATTAACACTGCGATATCTCCGCACTGCCGGCCGCCCCCTATTTCTATTGCGCGTTAATTTATTTCTTGACTGCCTCGTTGGTCTAGTGGTTAACATATTCGACTGCGGCCGACGAGGGTTCGATTCCCGGGTCGGGCCATAACAAGTATTGGGTTTTTCTGACAAGAAATTCTCAGTACTAGCCCGGAGTAAGGAAGATGGCGGTGTTTTACCCCCGTGCCTCCAAGAGCATGTAAAGCCATCGGTCCTGCGCCTGATCTCTCTCCGGTCCTGTCGGATTTTCCGTCCTATCGGGCTATGAGAGTAAAGGAACAGAGAGTGCTCCAGTGTATGAGCCCACACTTGTGCACTATAATTATCTCCTGCGCAGATGGCTCTTTGTACCTCCAAGCGATTTAGCGTTACGGTAGATGCGTGTAGATACGTCATGCCGTGTAGAAACCGTTAGGGGTATGGGTTTAATATAACTAACCCTAACGAGTTAGCCTGCTACCATCTTAGACTGTATCATCGTTCTCTATAATGGCTCTGATAGTTCCTTAGTTAAGATGATTGTGAAATGGTGATAGTGAAAAAAAAATCCAGGCTGAGTTTGTTGTGGGCTCTTCTCAGACCAGGGCGCGTTTGGACTTTGGAACCCTCGTAACTTTAGTTTAAGATGTCGTACTGATTATTACCATTATATTATGTTATATGTTATAAATAACCTGACGTCAATAAGTGTAGTTTATATTGAATAAACGTTTTTTGACTTTGACTTTGTCTAACATCAGGTAAGATCGCAGTCAAGAGCTAACTTGTAGTAGAATAAAAAAACATATAAAATAGTTCCCAACTGAGTAAATGACCTCCCTGGCGCAGTGGTGTGAGGTGTGCTGTCATGTAAGCGCAAGGTCACGGGTTCAATTCCCGGCAGGTTCAATTTGGAAGTTTATATATCTGAATTTTCTCAGTTCTGGTCTTGTGGCAGGCTTCGGCCGTGACTAGTTACCACCCTAACGGCAAAGACGTACTGCCGAACGATTAGGCGTTCCGGTAGCAACTAACCGATGAAGGCTACTTAGGGCTTTAATGTTACTAACTGCTTTATGCCTGACAGGTTAGTCCGATACCATCTTAGACTGCATCATCACTTACCGTCAGCTAAGATCGCACTCTAAGGCTAGGTAACTGTTAGTGCATTAAAAACATTAACAAGTTATAAAATTAAAAATTTTAAAAAACCCACGACGAATTGCAGAGCTCCATTGAAACAACAATTAGAACTTAGCAAAATATAAAATAATATCTAAAACACAAAACTGCATATTTGCCGGCTCAGTAGTTTTTTTGACCAGCGTGGTGGACTATGACCAAACCCTTCTCATTCCGAGATAAAACTTGTGCTTAGTAATGAGTAGAGGTGTCAAATAGTGTTAAATTTTAATATTTTGCTAAAAATTGTTAAAAAAAATGTGATCACTTAAGGAGTTCCTGTGACCACTTCCTGGCTCCATCACGAGATACTGGGCAACATCTAGGTTTAAAGTGCTTGTCAAGACAAATCAAGAGTCCAAATACGGAGGATTAACGATGAGAACTTAAGGAGTTCCCATGACCACCTTCTGGCTCCATCATGAGACCCTGGGCAGCATCTAGGTACAAAGCGCTAGTCAAGACAAATCAAAAGAGTCCAAACACGACGTGTTTACGATAAGAAATTAAGGAGTTCCTATGGCCACCTCCTGGCTCCATCATGAGACCATGGGCAGCATCTAGGTACAAAATGCTAGTCAAGACAAATCAATAAAGTCTAAACACGACGGGTTTACGATGAGAACTTAAGGAGTTCCTATGACCACTTACCAAATCACGATTGCAGCATTGTCTATGGTCCTAAACCTGGAACCTTCTCACAAGCTATACATATCTAATGCAAAAAAACTCATCTCAATCGGCCCAGTACTTTTTGAAAAAAATGGTAACATATTGAAAAATTAAAATCATAGACTACAGCTCAGCTTGGTTGTCAATGGTCCTAAAATATATCTAAGTACCTTCTCACAAGCTATACATATCTAATGCAAAAAACCGTATCATAATCGGCCCAGTACTTTTTGAGAAAAATGGTAACATATTGAAAAATTAAAATCATAGACTACAGCTCAGCTTGTTTGTCTATGGTCCTAAAATATATCTAAGAACCTTCTCACAAGCTATACATATCCAATGCAAAAAACCGCATCTCAATCGGCTCAGTACTTTTTGAGAAAATGGTAACATATTGAAAAATTAAAATCATAGACTACAGCTCAGCTTGGTTGTCTATGGTCCTAAAATATACCTAAGTACCTTCTCACAAGCTATACATATCTAATGCAAAAAACCGCATCTTAATCGGCTCAGTACTTTTTGAGAAAAATTGTAACATATTGAAAAATTAAAATCATAGACTACAGCTCAGCTTGGTTGTCTATGGTCCTAAAATATATCTAAGAACCTTCTCACAAGCTATACATATCCAATGCAAAAAACCGCATCTCAATCGGCCCAGTACTTTTTGAGAAAAATGGTAACATATTGAAAAATTAAAATCATATACTACAGCTCAGCTTGGTTGTCTATGGTCCTAAAATATATCTAAGAACCTTTTCACAAGCTATACATATCTAATGCAAAAAACCGCATATTAATCGGTCCAGTAGTTTTCCAGAAAAACGGTAACAAAAAAGGGCACAAACAAACAAACAAACATACAAACAAACAAACACACAACCTCTTAGGGCAAACACATATACCGTCTCCGTTTCGTCGAGGGTAAAAAAGGAATCAAAAACAGAGAAATAAGTCAAATAAGTCCATGGTCAGAGTTATCAGATAGCAAAAAATATACGAAACACAAAACACAAAACACATCTAGGTATATCATTTTGCCGACTGCGAGTAGCTCAAACACATATTTTAATTTTATTTAGGAACTCGTTCGAGCGAGCGGCGTGCGTACGCATACATGCGCATTGAATAAGCGTTCGGTCTTCTCCCGGAGCAGCGCGACGGCAATATACCTACCTGAATACCTACTCTCAACTTTGCCCGTTCATTCGCATTGCTCTTAAAGCATGATGCGAGCATGACTCGTATAAGGGGTGGTTTTCCACTCAAAGGTTCGTATCCAGGTTGAGCCGGTTTCCCGAAGTCTATAACTAGATGTCGTTGCAGTATTTTAATTCGAGCTAGAGTTTACCTTTTAGATTAATGTTAAATTGTACCTTCATAATAACACTTGTTGTTTATCATCGCCTTATTATTTCGCACTTTGTTACGTATATGTTATTTTTGAAAAAAGGTGCCCTTGCCAATAAAATTGTAAAAGGCTCCACCTTTTGTAAAATAATTCTATAGACTTTATGGAAGAAATTTACTATTGCAGATTTTTTCTGGTCTGTTCTAGGGGGAGGCCTCGGCCGTAGTTAATTATCACCACCGAGGTGGTCTATGGTTATTACGAAGATGTGCCGCCAAGCGATTCAGAGTTCCGTTACAATTAAAATATTACCACCCTCCTTTATCCTAAACGTCGTGTAATAGAGGATAGTGAGAGAAGTTGCATGTTTTTTTATTTTTATTGGAAGTTTACTAAAAATTATAAAGAAAAAAAAAATTTAACTATTGATTTTTACAATTAAAAATGGTTTTTCTAAAATGTAAATTCAAACGGAAGTGACATCATTATATCGCTTTAGTAACGCCACCACATTGTGAAACGATAAAACACTCATGTTAACGTTGTCAAAATAAAAAAAATTGACATTGTTTAATACAGGTTATATATAATATATCATTTTAATTAGGGTATGTTCCCATACACAATATAAAAAAACTCGTCTGTTTTGGAATCCTTCCACCGAACCAGACCAGACCAAAGAATATTCAGAAATTATTAATTCCCAAATTGACCCTGCCGGGAATCGAACTCGGGACCTCCAACGTTGAGGCCAGCGGCCAGCGCTCAACACTGCCCCAGGGAGGTCGTCAAACAAATACTATTAGATATCATAGTAAACTACACTGTCAAAACATGACGTAACATTAGAGACACTTGTATGTCCTACATGGAATAAATAAATTGAATATGTTATTGAGTATTGAGCACAGAGTACGTATTGAGTATGGGTAGTTTTAAATACAATTATGGAAGCAAGTAGGTATCTATAGTAGGAAATCCCTTAAACTGTGAAGTGTTTTCACCACTTGAAAGCTTTTAAACACGTGTTGTTTTGATTAAATATGCCGTAAGCTACATCGTGCGTGTCAATTACCGTGTACAAATCGTAGAACTTGATTTTCAACTAGGGTTTAAAGAGGTAGAGAAGAGGACTGCACCAAATTGTGCTTAATAATCGATCTCGTTTGGTAAATTACGTTTTTTGTTAAATTGAAACTTCTTTCGAATCGTTGTGATTTGAAAATTAGATGAAACGAAAAAGCGACGCCAAAAAGAGACAAACATATTCATAATAGGATTTAGCCTGCGAGAGAAGTAGATGGAATACAAGTTATATTTATCTCATTCTCTCGTAGGCTACATTTCTGAAGTTTCACTTCCGCCGTGTTTGAATTGCTCACACACACACTTTTTTTTTAATTGCGAGAAGGCTTGCGCTTGACGACAATCGTACTTAGTGCTAAGCAATGATGAGGTCTAGGTTGGAACGCGCTTGCCTAGAAGATGCCTATTCACTCTTGCGTTGTAGGTACTTAACTCATATGTGGCAGAAAACATTATTGTCAATATTGTCAACAAACATTGAGTCATTATTAGGATGGTTTACTCCAAGCGCCGGATAGCAGGCTTGGCTAAGTTAGGCTTTAGGCTATTGTGATAAGCCTTTTCTTGCACTATACTTAGATATGGGTACAAGGTTAGACCACTCGTGTGAAGTCATTATCATTTATCATAATTTCACTACTGAGCACGTGCTCCTCTCGGTATGGCCATAGTCCACCATGCTGGCTTAGTGCGGATTGGCACCATCTTCAACTTTGCTCACCTTCGAGAACAATAACTCTCGGGTATGCACTTATGCAGGTTTAATTTCTAGAAAGCACGTAACTATATATTTAAACATTTAAAAAAAACTCCGAAATATTAGAGCAATAGAGCATATACTAAAGTCGGGGCGTGTCAACTAGTTAGAAATTGAATAATTAAGTCACCTTCATGCCATATAAATTATTTATTACAATAATAGGTTTTTAATGACCGCGTTACATAAAGCGAAAACCAATAGCAACGCATCATTATGATAATAAAAACTTATTTAATCAAAAATAGACGTATCAAGAATAATATCGTGCTTAGAAAGTAAAACCGTGATTCTAGTTTTAATCTCAATCCCATTGCTCATTTGGTCAGTACCGTTTTGTCTGACTTTCCAAAAACCTGCGTGCTCGGTATCAGTTCAATTTTTTTTTAAATTCCGTTTCGTTCGGATTCTGAAAATCAAATTTTTTTAACGTAAAAAAAAACTTAAACGTTAGCGAGTGTGTATGTTCATAAAAAGTTTATAATATTTCTGGAAGTGAAAAACCAAATTCAAAATAATATGTAGCGTAGGATTTTTCTGCTGTGAATGCCTTAACAATATTTTGCAATTTGCAAGTTTAAAAAAAAATTACGACTAATAGTATTGTCGTATGCGACAGCAATTTTTATTTTTTATGTGCAATAAAAGATGGATGGATGTAGAAAAGTGCGCGCAGTTCATGTTATTGTCTAATGTCGTGTTTGAAATGTGAAATCTTACATTTTACAGCTGATAGTGTAATATTTAAATTATAACGATAAACTACTGTCAAGTAAAATATAATAAATTGAATTCCTAGGTTACCTATAATAATTTATTGTTCGAAATTTTAAGTTCATAATTGCTACAGTGGTTTTAAATTAATTAATCAAAAAATACATAGACATAGTGAAAATTGATAATGAAAAAAATAAAAGTGATCCAAGAGTAACGAGTATCCAACACATAGAGTTTTCAATTTTCTGAAGTGGTTTGATGAAAAAATACTCATTCTAATGTTCTGATTAGAAAAGTGATATTAAAAAAACGTTTTCACGTCCTAAACTGTGATAAAAACCAAAATGGCGTGCTACTTCAAAGACACTATTCGGAAGTTTTGGAATATAGTATGGGTCTTCACAACCAAAGTGTTTTTGGTAAATACATTATACTTAAACCATTTGTAACTATACGATAGGTATTCGATATGTATTCCTAGGTTGAACCATACTATTATCTATTCTGGGGTTGAACGTTATTCGGAGTTGGTATGAAATTGGCACAAAATGTATGTGCAGCTTGCGATATGCACCGCCCGCCCTACCCCTTGTAAACATGCAGGAAAAGCTAACTAAGTATACGCGATAGTTTTTTCTAAGCATTGTTAGCGGATTAAAGCGAGTTTAGCTTCTTGTTCCTTAGTTTTGGTGGACTTCAGCAAAGTAACTTAACCAACAGTATCCAAAAAAACGTTTAGCAAAAAGAAAGTATTTAATTAGTCATTTCATACAGTACGATTTGAATACCCAAGCAGTTACTTAAAGTGTGTTTTAAACTTATTCACCGTATGTCTACATACACGTCCGCCGTCACGGTCCGTCTGTCCACAGGCAGCCGGAGAGAACATCTTCCTGGCGTCACTTTCGTTTTAACTTGCATGCGGTTTAATTGAAAAGGTGCATTTAATATACATGTGATGATTTGATGAATCATCAAAATCCATAGGCACACTAATACTATTAATGCGAAAGTGTGTTTGTTTGTTGGTTAGACGGAGCATCGGATCGACGTGATTTGCATGGGTATAGAACTGAACAGTAAACCAGGGACAGGAAGGGACATAAGCAACTTTTTATCCCGGAAAATTAAGGAGTTGCCGTGAGAATTAAAACTTAATCCACGCGGACGAAGTCGCGGACATCAGCTAGTATTATTACAAACCTGAAAGTGTGTCTGTCTGTCTGTTATTCATTCACCTTTCACACTCCATCTGTTCAAAAGTTAAGTGGTGATTTCATGGATCAACAAAAATGGTTTTTTTACGAAAAAATCACCGTTAGAGTTCTCCATAAAGTTTTCAAAGAGGTGTAAAGTCTATTAACTTAACCAATGTGGTGGACCTTAAACCTTTTCTTATAGAAGGAGACACGAGATGAGTTTATATAAAGATGGTTTCGATTTTCAGTAAAGCCTAGCTAGAATATTTACCCTAGAACTAAAGAATAAAGAAACTACCATATCTAAATGGAATTAGGGCTTCGGTTACTCGGTGTAAGAAAATTGTAATCCTAAACGTTTGTCAAATGTATAATTTGAACTATTTATGGAGTTCATCGATGCCTGCATGTCAAAAAGCACAGTAGGTATATACCTACAGTTTTTTTAAATTCACTAAGTTAGCCCTTAGTCAAAGTCAAAGTCAAGTCAACATGGTAGCGGGCTAACCTGTTCGGGGCATGGCAGCTATATTAAACCCATACCCCCTACGGGCCTAATCGATTTCTCCACGGCATCGTACCGGAACGCTAAATCGCTTGGCGGCCCGTCTTTTCCAGTAGGGTGGTAACTAGCCACGGCTGAAGCCTCCCACCAGGCCAGACCAGAGAACATTCAGAAATTATAAATTTCCAAGTTGACTCTGCTGGGGATCGAACCCGGGACCTCCCATTTTAAGACAAAACGCTCAACACTGCGCCAGGGAGGTCGACAAATACAGTTCGAGTAATACGTTTTAAGCTCTCAAATGATAACGATTTGCTTTTAGACAACTTGGTCTCTGGTCTTCATGCAAAAGTACTAAAAGTAGTCTGATGTCAAGATTCACTCTTTCATAGAAACAAGATGAAATCTCCGCAGTTCGGAACCAGTTGCGTGGTCGCTTTTACTTTTAATGGCTTCGAAATTATAGCGGTCATAATAACTCGTATTTTGCAATTTATTACGCGCGAAATGTATAATTTAGGAGAGTCTTTGTTAGATATTTTACACATTTGACGATCTCCCTGGCGCAGTGGTGAGTGCTGTCGTCTTATGGTGGGAGGTCCAGGGTTCGATTCCCGGCAGGGTCAATTTGGGAATTTTGATTACTGAATTTTCTTTAGTCTGGCCCAGTGGAAGGCTTCGACCGTGGCTATTGTTACCATTCTACCTGCAAACACGTGGCCTCCAAGCTATTTAGCGTTCTGGTACGATGCCGTGTAGAAACCGATTGTAATATTATTATGGATTTATTTATTTACTAAAAGATGCCAGTGATTCCACCGGCACTCCTAAATTTTCCGGAGTAAAAATGTCCTTCTCCGGGATGCAACCTACCTCTGTACCAAATTTCGTCAAAATCGGTTGAAAAGATGAGCTGCGAAAGTGTAGCATACAGACAGACACACTTTCACATTTATAATTTATATGGAGATCAGGCAACAAGGCCCATAGAATAAAACAAATCTACACAATGTGTCACATTTAACGTTTTCTTTGCACTCTTGTTTGTGTTCCACCCATCGATATAAAAAGCCGTTATCATAAATTGATTCTCTAACGATATCGTCCAAGTCTCGTAGTGACGTAAGAAGGTACCTAATCCTCAGTCAGGTTTGTGGCCATCGCGAGCCGGTCAAATGATGCAACACCCGTATAGCACGCCCACTACATCTTCCAAGAATGTGGCCCCATAACTCCGAGAGATTTTTCTTTTGTTTTTACAAGCTTGGGTTTGATTAGGTCAAATCTTGCAAGTGAATTTTAAAACAGTTATCCCCAATGATGGAACCAGAAGTTTAAGATTATAGCAAATTAATCTTCTGGTTCCTTCATTATGATGGACTCCCGCAAAGTAACGCCTGCCTCTATCCAACATAGCCCAGGCTACTTGTGCAAGCTATGTATGGGAACCCTAAAATAAAAAATGTAAAGCTGATTTTTTTTGAACTGGCACAAGTGTTCCTTGGGGTCTGAGAAGTACCTCTTAAAAATTCCCCCCCCCCTAGGCCGCGGGCTTAACCCCCCACCCCCCCAAACGTCTCCCCAACCGCAGTTTTTTGTAATTTTCTCAAAAAATATTAGTGCTAGAAAAAAATCATCTATGGCGAAAATAATAAACATTAAATAATCTACCATATGGCACTTAAATCATTATGATCGGAGAAATAGTTTAGCAAATATGCCGGCTTATTTGACGCATTTGTTTTTTTTTTTTTAAATCGTGTAAGTTTCTTGTGATTTGCACAAAATGTATAAGAGCTAGGAAAAAAACAACAAGAACAAAATGAAAGTTCATAAAATCTTCTACAAAATGCTTTTTATTTCATTTCAATCGACCGAATACTTTCTGAAATATGACGATCGAAAACATGCATGACAGAAAAATATTTTGCAATAATTTTGACTTTGTACCTACACATTCTATTTGATAATGATCGATGCTATATTACAATAAATTAACAGTAGGTAATAATTATGATATCTTTATCTACAAAACAACACAGTAAATAATATATTAAATATTATTATTTATATTCGTTCAAAGTTCTAACAAAGACAAGGCGTCGCGTCGGCCGAAGAATAACGAATAGGATTGCAAAGGAAATGCGGGTGGAATGCCATGGTTCGTGTGCAAATGTTACGATTGATGGGGAAGAAGGTGATGATGACGACCATAATGATGTGCTTTAATAATACCTACTAATATAATAATAATAAATACCTACGTCTCGAAGTCCTTTCAACTATATGTAGGTATGCAATATGCATTTATCTAAAAACAATGTAAATGAACCACCAACATCCAACAGCTATCTTGCAGATAATTTTATCAGATTAACTTTTAACTGTTAACGGCATTCCGAACCAATGGTAGATTCACTGGACGATTCCAAAGCACTTGTAGCAGTTTACTTGAGTAAAAACATTTGATTTGATACTTGAATTGTAATACGATTACAAAAAAGCACAATCGGCTAGATATTTGAGAGGGGGAGGGGGGTCGTGGTAGGGGGGAGGTGAGAGGGGGGTTGTGGGAGGTGCGAGGGGGGTTGTGGGAGGTGCGAGTGGGGTTGTGGGAGGGGGGAGATGGGAGGTGGGGGGAAGGTGGGTTGTGGGAGGGGGGTTGTGGGAGTGGGGAGAAAAGAGGACATCATTTGCGCCTAAAATAAAAAATACGTTATTTATTTAGAGGTTAATTTCTATTTATTCCATAGTACTATGCTAAGTCTACATGACTACCACCGGTTCTTACACAACAGCAAGGTATATTTCGAAAACTATTTGTCCTATCAAAATAAACTAAACACTATTTTATAGGTGAATTAATAATCTTTGTACTAAGTCCTGACAGCTTTTTTTGTAACTCTAATACTTTTTCTTGAAATTACAATAAACATTTACGGATTTTACAAAGGTTTAGTTTGTTATTCCAGTTAGGCAGCCATATTTCCGAAACTATTAGTTCTATCAAAAAAAACTAAAAATTGTTTTGAAGATAATTTAATGAACTTCATTTTTGCTTCTTATGTTTTTTTTCCTAGTTCTAGTAGTTTCTGTGAAAATTCAAAAATATACCAACGGTTGTCGAAAAAAAAAAAAAACTTCGAATATAGGTTGCCTTATTTCTCGAACTATTGGTCCTATCTAAATTCACCACAAGACTTTTTTGTGGGTAATTTAGTGAAATTAATTACTCTTCCGAGGATTTTTTCCAGCTCTAATAGTTTTTGTGGAAATTGCAAATAACATAGGATTCTAGCAATTTTTTTATTTTTTTTCGTACACTATACATGGATATATATTCGAAATTATTAGTCCTATCTTTATGAACTAATTTTTTTTAAATAAGTGGTTAAATGGTGTTTATTTTTACTTCTGGGAGTTTTTTGCCTAGCTCTAATAGTTTTCTAGATATTACAGAAAACATATAAAATTTTGAAAAATATTGCTTTTATGTTAACTATGACAGGTATATTTTCGAAATTATTAGTGCTATCAAAATTAACTAAATACTATTTTGTAGGTAATTTAACTATGTTTCTTACTGCTTCAATCAGTTTTTCCTAACTCTGTTATTTTTTTTTCGAAAATTAAAAACAATGTACACGATATTTGCATATTATTTTCTTTATCTTACACAATAGGTAGGCATATCTCCAAAACTATTACTCTTATCAAAATAAACCAAATATCATTTTATAGCTAATTTAATAGCCTTTCATTTTGCTTCAGACAATATTTTTGTAGCTCTATCAGTTTTTATGGAAATTACAAGAAACTACATTAGAAAAAGCCATACATGCAAAATATTTTCTTTTCATGCACAAAGGGTTAACATATCTCCGAAACTATTAGTCTTATGGAAATGAACTAAAATATTATTTTGTAGATAATTTAATGAAGATAATTTTCACCATAGAAAGTTTTTTTCTAGCACTAATATTTTTTGAGAAAATTACAAAAAACTGCGGTTAGGGAGACGTTTGGGGGGGTGGGGGGTTAAGCCCGCGGCCTAGGGGGGGGGGAATTTTTAAGAGGTACTTTTCAGACCCCAAGGAACACTTGTGCCAAAAATCAGCTTTACATTTTTTATTTTAGGGTCAATGTTTATTAGTCCCGTACTAACAGTTATCCCCAACAGATTGAGCTTTATTGAGTTTGGATGATGCATGTTAAGCTTAGTGACGTCATTCTAAATCCAATATGGCGGGCTCCCAAATATGGCGGTCTAGTTATTTTTATGCACAACTATGATATGGGTATAAATTAAAAGGGTTTGCTGGGAAGAATACGAAAAATAAATGACGTCACACCAAATTCAACATGGCGGACGATAAAAGCTCGTTTTTAAAAATGATTTTGTTAATGATTTTAGACTTAATACACGCTTATTATTAGTTTTGCCTGTAGGTAACATCGTATAAAGCTAATACGACTTCTTCCATTAGGGTTTCTATTTTTTAGGGTTTGTTTTTATTTTTTAGACAGGAACCTTAAATCATTCCATGATTAAAAGTACTTCCTTTATAATCCTTTACCTATCTGTGAAAGTCCTTTAAGTGTGTAAGTTAAACTATATCTTTCAAAAACTAGTATACTTAAGTATTCGAATTCAAATCATAAAAAGACTTATACTTGTACTAGCGAATGCCCGCGACTTCGTCTGCGTGGTTTGAGGTTTTTTGGTTCTCTTTAATTCTCCGGGATAAAAAGTAGCCTATGTGCTATTCCAGACTATAATCTATCTTTGTGCCAAATTTCAGCCAGATCCGTTGGGGCGTGATTGAGTAACAAACATCCATATATCCATCCTATCATTAATAAGATTTCTTTGTATGGAGGTTATTATACACTACCTAGCTACTCATAATATAGGTAACTAGTAACTATCCTAGTGTACTTTGTACCATCATATCATTGTGATTCACATTGGGTAAATCTGAAACTTTTGGGTGGTCATGATTACGCAGCATTTCTTGCTATACCTACCTACCTACTAACCAATTATTTTGGAAAATCTGTACAAAATATAAAAAGGATAAACTCCTTGTACATGTATCTTTGTACTAGCTGACCCGGCGAACTTCGTACCGCCTTTATTTTTCAATATTTCTGAGAGATTTTCTTAATATTTTTTTCCGTAAGAACCTTCTCCTAATAATAACAAATACAACAAAAAAAGAATTAGTGAAATCGGTCCAGCCATTCACGCGTGATGCCGTGACCAAGGAAAACGGGTTTCATTTTTATATATATATAAAAATAAGAATAAGAATAAGATAAGATAAGATAAGAAGATAAGATGAAATGTCATTTAGTACGGCTTCTTAGCTTGAAATACGATCCCATCCGGAAGAAAGCATGAAACTTGGCATGCATGTAGCTTTGACATATATAACTCAATATAGAAGTAGAAACACCTCTAGAAATGATTTTTTCCCCCCCTCCCCCCCTATTTTGTATGCCAAATCGTGGTTTTTTAAATTTTTCAGGAAAACGGTTATAGCTATGAAAAAACTGTCAATAGCCGAAATGTTCTTCATTAAATTCCCTACAATACATTCTTTGGATGTATGTTGATACAACTTATAGTTCTCAAAATAATCTAACATTCATTGGTGTAAACACAGGGTTTCAAGCAATTTATTAAAACTACCAGTCAAGTTCAGTGAAAAGTATGTTTATTTTAATTCATATCGCAGGAATCTCCCCCGCACTTACAGAGACCAGTACAGGGAAGCCCTGACTTCCTACATAGGCATCGACCAGTTATGCAGGATATCCACAATTTATTCAAATATTTTTTTTATGCTAATTGCAATAACAACAGCTTATAGTGTTTCTACTTCTGTATTGCGTTATATATTATGTCAAAGCTACATGCATGCCAAGTTTCGTGTTTTCTTCCGGATGGGAGCGTATTTTCTATTTTCTTGAGCTAACGAGCCGTACTAATTATTTTTTTCCGGTAGTAAATATCCCATCAAAAACATAGATGTGAAAATGGGAGCCAAGTTCAATACTAAGAATATCGTCGCTGTAGTTGGAAAATTAAATAATTACACTTTTTGGGAAATCGACTTTATTGCATTTCCAGAAAGTCCAATTAAAGCCGCACCTTTCTGTATTTCTAATTTTTCTTAGTTAGTTTTAATTAAAAAGATAATAATAAATGAATCTCGCAAGGCGCCAAAGGTGGAAAAATAAATATTGAAAAATTAATAAAAAAGTAGCGAATGAAAGTTAAATAACTTATCAAAAAATAAATAAGTTCTCTCATGCAACACTTCGAGAGCGAAAAAAATGCATAAAGTTCGATATTTAGTTTTCCCTCGACACGTATATTCTTAACAGGGGCAATTCAGTTGGGAAAAATTAAACAAAGTCAGTTATTTAATTAATCATCCCATGATTGCTAAGATATAAGCACATTTATTCAATTATCAAAAAAATACTTCTCAGACTGTTTATAATTTCAGTACAAATATAATTAAATAAGGGATTTTATTCAACATTATTAGAGCAACCGCAACATAAATTATAAGATATTTAGTTGTTGATATCACTTGCAATCCGGAAATGATTCCCAATAGTCATTTAATAATTGATAGTAAATTAAAAAGTTGATTAATAAATGATTGGACTGCTTAAGAATGGTTTTATTTTTATTTTTATTGTGCTACAAGGTAGCCCTTGACTGCGATCTCACCTGATGTTAAGTGATGATGCAGTCTAAGATGGTAGCGGGCTAACCTGTTAGGGGCATGGTAATTATATTAAACCCATTCCCCTATTCGGTTTCTACACGGCATCGTACCAGAACGCTATCGCTTGGCGGCACGTTTTTGCCGGTAGGGTGGTAACTAGCCACGGCCAAACCCTCCCACCAGGCAGGCATGTTTATAGAACTGTACGTGAATTAGGCTAACTCGTACAAATAACTAGTAAATTTTTAGCATACCTATCTACATTTAAATCAGTTCAATCGTACTAGTTTTATAATTAAACCTTTCTCAGTTACATAACTATAATATTTATAATTGATAGTTTTGATTTTGGTGAACGTTACATAAGCTTAATTCGTTTGAACTGATCTGATTTAAAATGTAAAATTTAAATTTATAAAGGTAAAACTAAAGGAAAGTTGATAGCTGGTATAATTTCAATAGATACTTAGCTTAAATTTTAATGTACGCATGTACCTTTTTGATTTTGATGTCTAATAACTAAATAAATGCAAAAGTTTGTGAGAGTGGATGGATGAATGTTTGTTACACTTTCACGCAAAAACTATACGACGGATTTTGATAAAACTTCATGATGTAAAAGTTTATACATCAAAATAGCATATTTTATCCCGCAAAGTTAAAGAACTTCCGCGAATCAATCATCAGCTAGTCTTTAATAGCTGTGTTCTACAAATTGTTTAAATTTTTATTATTTTATGTATAGAGTCGTTATTATAACAATTACTAGCTTCACTTACATAATCCTAGTTCGATTAAACCATTCTTAGTTAATTCTATCTTTAAATACATAGTTTTGATAATACTGTACGTTACTCATAAATTATTAAGCTATTTGGTTTGAAAAGGCTGATCTCTATTGTTAAATTTAAATTTATAAAGGTAAAACAGAAGAAAAGTTGATAGTTATCATTTCAAGTATAATTGTTATATTGTTAAAAGTGAAATTTTGTTGATTTTATGAGTAGAGTTGATTAATAGATTGGTGGTTTTATTTTGTACGTCTGGTAGAAGAACCTAAGTGTTTCAGTAGTTTTGTTGATTACTTTTCACAGTTCCAATAAAAATAAATGTTTATTTGTTGTTTTCCCTTTAAAAAACTTCCTATTTTTAGTTAAAATATTACCCATGAATAGGATAGTCATAGTAAAATAAGTAAATAATAGGTCATTTAATCATCTCACTAAAGAGGAAAAATTAAATAAAGGTACTTATACCGTAAATTTTTCGAACTTCAACGCAATATTGACGAAGAAGAACTAAATAACTAACATGCACAAATAAATAAGTGCATCAAATATTCAAAAGTCTGGCGAGGGAAAATTAAATAGTTGCTTTTTATTTTTTTTCTCACAAACAAATGAATAAAAATGTATGACAAGTAGATTCTGAAATAGATGTAACAGCAACAATCTATAACATATAAAAACATGGACAGTTAAATTGTTTATTAAAAAAAAGTTATCCCCATTTTTAACGCAAAAAAACAGTAAATCGCGTTTTACTCGCGATATTGGTTTTGTTAGTTATTTATTTTTCCAACTACAGCGGCGATATACTCGTCAGTGGTACGTCGTCAAAATGATTGATATCCAAAACGTACGTCAAGTTCTGTAGATAATCCTGAAATTTGTTTTTTCTGCTACAACAATGTTTGCTATTTAAATATATTAATTTTTAAATTTGAAGAGTCGCATTATTTAGACAAAACAGACATCTCAGTATAAATTGAAGCTCATGTTTTGACTTCGGCCAGCTCGAAGTCGCGGGCATCGTCTAGTCACTTCTAGCGAATATAATACTAGTGTAGTTAAATAATACATTATGAGTACATAGTAAGTAGGCATGAAGTACGAGTAGGTACCTATAGGCAGACAGTTGCGGTCATGGCATGTATCACTTGATAATAATTCTTGTAATTTACGTAAGCAATGTTATTTTAAGGAAAAATATGTTAGTTATTATGATTTACTCAACTAGATATTACACGTGACTTCGTCCGTGTGGGTTAAGATTTTTACAAAATCACAAGTGAACTATTTCATTTTCTGGGATTAAAAAACCCATCCGTCCCCCAGGATGCGAGCTATACGAGTATGTACAAAATTTAGTCAAAATCGGTTTAACCATGAAAGCTTATGGGTTTAACAGTTCATCCGTGAAAAGGGTACAAATATACTTAACTACAGACAGAATTTATTTTTTAAATACTTACTTTCTTATTTATTTTATGAACTGCTTAAAAATAAAAATCTTAAAAGTAAACCTAATGCGATAAACTAACTTAAATTACATAAATAACTAAAATATCTTTAAGTATCGTGTAGAAACAGAATAGGGGTATGGGTTTAATATAACTGCCATGCCCCTAACAGGTTAACCCGCTACCATCTTAGACTGCATCATCACCTAACATCAAGTGAGATCGCAGACAAGGGCTAACTTGTAGTGGATAAAAAAAGTATGGATGTTGATTAGATTTAAATTTAAATTAAGAAAACTTCTCACGAAAATACTATTTTATTATGTATATAAAAAGTATTTTATTTCCCAAGGTAGGTATACTCGTGAATTCATAACACCGGTCCCCGATGTTACATCACAAAGGCGATTTTATCACAACCATTATTCCATTGTCTCCGCAACTCTTCTCTCACTGACTATATTACCTACTACATTATGTTTCAATTTTATCGTTTTTCGTGTAACGTTGCTCAAATAACGAGTGTAACGGATTAGTTAATTTGTATGTTAACCTGGTTTAAATATCTGAAATCCATACTTCCATAGTTCCATATTAAGTACCTATTATTATAAATGCGAAAGTATGTTTGTCTTTCTCTATTTCTTTGTCTGTCTGCTAGACTTTAACGAATCATATTGTTAACTGATTTTTATCAAAATTTGGTAAGTACAGAGATAAGTTGTACTTATACCGGGAAAGGGTATAGGCTACTTTTTAATCCGGAAAATTAAGGAGTTCCCGCGGCAATTAAAAATACTTAATCCACGCGGACGGAGTCCCGGGCATCATCTAGTTTTTATACTCGTATATAACATAGATTATTGACCGAGCGAAGCGAAGGTCTTTGAGTCTACTTGGGTGAATTGGAACTTGTCCGTTCGTCCGTCCGTCCGTCCGTCTGTCAGAGCATTATAACTTCTGAATTACTGAACGCAATTACTTCAGCTTTAAATATAATATGTAAACCAATGGCCTCCCGCCGAATATGGCTTAAAAATAATAAAAATCTTTATTTCAGGGGGGCTCTCATAGAAGCGAATGCGAAATAAAATATTTTTTATAAAGTTACATAGGGTTGCGGTATATCATTTTAAAGATAATTAGGAATAGAGTCCAAAAATATTTTTTTTTAATTTTTCCCCCAAAATTGACGAAATGGGGGGCTTTCAAAGTGGTGATTTTCTAACGTCCAAAGATGACCTCAGAACTCTAAATTTTCTGAAAGGATGAGCCTGAAACTTGATCAATTTTATTAGAATTATATCGTGTACTTGAACAACAAATACTAAAATTAGATAAATATTGTAAGAAAACGAAATTATTACATTTTTAATGAGCTTCAGTATTTTTAACAGAACTTCACATTGATGTCAATAGATGGCGCCGCGAGGTCTGAGTTCGGGGCGAACCACTAGTATTATTAATGCAAAAGTGTGTCTGTCTGCTACGCTTTAACGGCCTGTCTTTTCAAACGATTTTGATGGAATTTTGTATAGAGATAGGTAAATTAAGGAGCTCGAGCGGGAATTAAAAATACCACGTGAATCATCTATAGTTATATCTAATTCAAAATATAGTCATACAAACATGTCTTGTTTAATTTAATTTGTCCAAAGTTCAATAACAAACAAAATAGACCATTGCTGTATTTTCATTGGAATAATTATTCACGCTGTTTACTTCAAATCGTCTGGAGTGAGTCAGATCCTATCCTTAGTATTAAATTGGGATCCAGCCTAGACTGACGCATCCAAGTTCGCTTAAACGAAAATAAAAAATAATAAATAGTATTAAAAATAAATTGTTTTAGTAATATTTTCGAATCCTTTTCCGTACTTAAAACCTAAATTAATTATTATGTTCTACATTCGTTAACCTTTCTCTGTCAAATAATTAGTGGTCAAACTTTACAGTATCTTTAAGTAAAATTCTGTAGTGTCCTGGACCTAAAGAAAAGTGTATGACACCGAAAAGTTTTCATTCCCAACTTAAGTATATAATTTTTTCTCTGTAGGTACTTTTAGACTAAATCTATATTCATAACTTTAAAAAAATGTGTACTTTACAAAATCATTACAAATGATCTTAAATGTAAAAGTGAAATACGAATAAAAAGTGTAAACACAGAAATCAAAAGTGCAATAAACTTTTCACTAACCAAAATTGCTTGACCGTTGAAGTGTTATGAGAATAAGTGAAAGATACTTCAGTAGGTACCAACTATTAAAGTGAAAATAGGTGGTTAATGATGCAAGTGTTTAAACTTTGATAACAAGTGAAGTGAAGTGGGCATGAATCAATCATGGAAGAGGCGGTTTCTTTGGGTCACAGACTCCAAGATCGCTCGATTATGGGTTGGTGTTATCCCATGTTCTATATTACAATACCATAAAATAAGTTAATTATTTCTACCTCGTTGGTCTAGCACTAAGCATGATCGACTCGAAGTCTTGGGTTCGATTCCCGATCGGGCATAAAAATTGTTAGCTATTGGGTTTTTCACTTAAGAAATTGTCAGTTCTAACCCGGAGTTAGGAAGTTGGCGGTGTCTCACCTCCGTGGCTCGGTGAGCACGTTAAGCCGTCGGTCCCGGTTATTATCACTAACATGATAATAGTCGTTAAAGCCCGCCAACCCGTATTGGAGCAACGTGGTGGGTCTAAGCTCTAATACCCTCTCTCCTATGAGAATGGAAGCCTGTGCCCACTGCCCAGCTGTGGGACGGTAATGGGCTGTAGTGGAAGTTAATTCTTATAGGTAAAATGATATGCAAACTAGCTTCTCGCGGGTGATATTCGTGGAAAGGTCTGTAAAGCGTAACAAATAGGTACTTCTACGTTCACCACGACCAGTTATAGGTACCTACTTACCTATTTACTCTTTTGTTTCAGTATAGCTACGCAAAAGACCTTTTCTGTAGCTAAAGTCCTAGTGTATCAACGTCCAAAGAATTTTCATTAAAAATTAAGTAACGTTTTTAATAATTGTTTTTTTTTTTAATAAAATATACAGAGATAATACAGATGTAAGTAATATTATAGGGCGTTATTTTTTTGTAATTAATTAAAAAAAAGAAATATTAAATATTCATGTTGACAATTAAATTCTACAATTTTACATAAAACTTAATGAATGTTCTTCTTCATCTAAAACAAAATAAGAAGAAGGAGTACATTCACAAAAAAAAAACAGAAAACAATTGATTAGACCGCACGTCGCGTCACATGGATTAATAAATTTTAGAGCAGCCAATTTAATTATTTTTATACCAAAAAAAAATGTTTTTATTAATCAGTATGTTTAGAAGACTCAAAAGTTGTTCGTTATTATGTAGAAAAGCTGCCCTTAAAAGGTAATCAGTATTTTTAAACTATCCCTGTAAGCCTGTATACTTTGCTTTCCTTTCTGTTTTTTTTTAAATGTAAAATCTAACATTTAACACTAAAAAGCACTACATGGAATATTATGCCTTTACCTCCATAATCGTAACTGTAATAACATATTACGTATTATCTTAGTTCTGACAATATGAACGGATACAATATGATATCATTATCGCATCCCTTCGATGGCACACTTTGTACAATTTATTTTGAAGTTTGATTGTGCACATTTTAGTGTTTTGATCGCGAAATATTTGCACTGATGTACCGTGTGAGTTCCCAAGATTTTACCCGAGGTCATTTTTTATGGCTTCGTATCGCGTCGCGTCGCTTGGCGTCGCGTCGCTTGGCGTCGCTTCCGTTGCTCATCCTAGGCGACATGTCTATTGAAGCGGAGCGGAGATTTGTAAACACTGATCAATCAGAGTATGGATGGATGAGGCGATAATAGGGATGATCGATTTATCACGTCATCCCTTACAGATTCGCCACAGATTACAGAATACATGTATACCTACTCCAACAGGCATAAAAATTAGTTCTACTTTTGGACACCGGGTCAGATTTAAAATTTGTGGGACAATTACTATACCTACTATGATATTTAAAACAACTACCTATGACAGCTGAACTTTGGACAGACATTCGTCCTACGTCAGCGACAAACGCGTAAGTAAGACGCGACGCGACAATAATAATTTTTCTATTGGTTGTTTAATTAACTTGTTTAGGTTTTGCTTACGTCGTTAAAAAGTACGTTGCGCGTCTTTCTTATTCATGAGAAAACCATAATTCGACATCCCACTCGACGCTGACCGTCCGACACGCGACGCTCCTTTCTCATTGGCTAGTGGCTATGGCATTGTGACATTGCACACTCATAATAAATATTTCCGCTTACCTATTTGGTATTCATAGCTGGCTATGGAAAGAAAGAAAACACATTTATTTCCAAACCAGTGCATGCCCTCGACTTCGTCTGCGTGGTTTGAGTTTTTTTTGGTTCCTGCGGGAACTCTTTAATTTTCCGGGATAAAAAGTACCTTTGGTCTATGTTCTATTCCAGACTGTAATCTATCTCTGTGCCAAATTTCAGCCAGATCCGTTCAGCCGTTGGTTGGCATTGAGTAACAAACATTCATACATCCTTACATCCATACAACCATCCAAACTTTCACATTTATAATATTAGTAAGATTGTGCCATAACAAGCATACCTAAAGAGGTAGATCACCCCTGCACCTCAACGATCTAAACAAGATTTAGAATCTTAACAACAACGATGAGGCGCAGGGATGAACTATATTATATCACGCATGGCACACCCTCAAAAATGGTCCAGGCTCTAACCAAACAGCGCTGATTTTCAGGATGACCCCTGATTCAGGCTGTGGCTTTGCCATTTTAGCTAGAGGTTCTTAGGCTTTTGTATGTGTAAATCTCAACGTGTTCCTGTTTCGTCGAGCAGGCGGAGCTGGTAGCGGCGGTGCGGCGGCGCGGGCGCGGCGACAGCGACGATGACGAGGACCTGGGCCTGCCCAGGAGTCCGCCGGCCTCTCCGCCCACCGACAAGGCTGATAAGGTTAGCTGCTTTCACTTATTGGGTACTAGATGAATGGGACTCCTGAAGATGCTCCCGTATCGGAGTGAAACATAAGTTGAGAATAATTTGTAAGTTTTCTGTGGTATGGTGAATATCGCGGGCTATAAGTGCGGGCAGCGGGATACACACTGTACCACATAGATTTACCTAAGTCGCGGATTAAGTGTGGGATACACACTGTATGTACCATAGATTTACCTATATTTTCGCCTAGTTGCTTCATGGTCAAACTACGGCAAAAGCAAGGTAATGCTTTGATTAGGTACACTAGGTCCTAAGAGTTTGGTTCCGGAGCCTTTCATCATGCGCATTATTTCACATAACCCGATCTCCCCCTAGGAGATCGATCTTCAGAAGATTTTCCCCCCGTCATAGTAAAAAAAAGGTCTTTAGCCAGTATTCCAATTTCCTATGACTTTACTCGATCCCGAAGCATTTACCTATCCTATTACATTGCATGACCACCACTAGTCGTCGCAATTGGAATACGGCTAATGACTACGAGTAGGTAGGTCACAGATCACGGAAACAAGGGAGATATGCCTATGTATCAAATTGTATTGAAACCTGCTGTCTCCAGTTTATCCCTACCTATCCCTACTACCTGCTACCAATACAAGCAACTAAATAAATACAATAGACAAGAAGTCTCACTCACACACGCATACCGATAGATCAGTGCATGAGGCACGAACAAATATACACTTTATTGTTTACCAAACAGGGTTCAATTTCAATCACCGTGCATCTTACTCACACAAACGTAAAACGTTGTCGATGTGCTGTGCAAAATTCAAATATGATACAATTAGTGATTGACTAAAATGGATCTATCGATGCTAAATTTCTTAATATTTGGGTTTTTGACAATGACTACCGATTATGAAAAGTATTTATCCACTTTTCTTTTCTTTCTGCATCCTTCGGATATCTTAAATATTAATATTAAAGAGTGACATTAAATATATCAATAAATGAGTAATGAGTATCTACGTAAATTGACATTATATTAATTCACCTAGTATATTTTTTATACGTTTCGTCAGCTAAGTAAGTCGAGTACTTACATTAAAAAAAATAGTAATAATTATGACTAAAAATATAGTTATAATGAATTTTACTCACGATAGTTTAAACGTTAAAATAGAAATAATTGTTTACTAAGTTATAATTAAGGTACTATTAATTATTGTATCACAGATCATCGTTTGGTCGCTAAAATATCGACAACTGCATTGTACTCGTACCTGCATCGTCACATCTCTAGTTCACCGCACGCCGACAGCGGCCGCACTACGAAATTTGATCTATCGTGCTAGTGAAAGAATCGGTAAAGAACACTTAACCATTGCGTCGTAAGACTGGCCGATTCATTGATAGATTTCTACTAAGCAAGCAATGGTTTTTGTTCATAATGAGATATAGACTTGTCACTCTATTACATTATGATACCACTAAATAATGTTTTATTGATTTTAATGGAAAATTACAACAATTTATTTGTACTTACGTGTGAAATGAGATGCCATCTTTCATGTAATTCACTTTGCAGCTTGAATTTTTACAAACAACCACTGAACAACGCGGCATTTTGTTAAAAACCGAGAGAAGTGAACCAATCTTTGAATGACATGCGACTAAAGACAAAAACGGCCATCAGGCCTATTTTGTGCCTGATGAGTTCGCACGCAACACGCCCCCTTAGCACATCTCCCTTGTTTCCGTGATCTGTGAGGTAGGTACTTTGGATAAAGTCGAGTAGGTACCTGTACCCATAACGATGAAGCCTGATGAGATTGTCCTGAGAAGGGTGTCTATTATATTATATTTGACCCCGTTCATTTATTATTTGGTCGTTTGCCCGAATACCAGCAATGGAATTCAGATGATCAACGAAGTGTAATCGCGGCATGCTTCAGTTTAAAGACAAGGATAGGTTCCTCGCGATGAGGTTTAGAATTTAGATGCCTCGCTAAGTTTTTAACAGTCAAAGTAAAATTTTGGTCAAATGTTTACGTACCCTGTCTTTTGCAACCGAAAGTGCTTATTCGGTGGCCAATTTGGCCAGATAACTTTATTGCGCGATTCATGCTTGATTTATGTACTACTAGCGACATCTAGGGTGTCGGTAGTGTATTCTGTAGCTGTCATGCCGACAGCGACAGCGTAATAGTTCTTAGGCGTTCACATAGGTGGCGTTTAAATAAATAAAATGTTCATAAATTATAAATGCAGTGGATATCTTCCAAGTTCCGACATAATTAATGATAATACTTATTATTGGTGAATTCTTTAATTTTTACATTTAAAAAAAATTTATGAATGTAGATACTTACTGTAGAAATGTTCCTCTAAAATAGATTTAATAAGAAATAAAGTACCTAGTTACTTACCTAAAAGTCTATTTTTGGATAGATACTTTGGCTGCCCGAGCAAATCCGAGACGGGTCGCTTGTAATACCTACCTTTAATCTAGATTCTAGCTTTTAATATCTTGGAATATAATGTTTAATTTAAAAAATACTAATAATAATTTATTCTTCCTTTTAAAATGGGATATTTTTGTTTGAAAATATAATCAAAAGGAATTTCCCTAGCATGTGCACTATATTTTTCTATAGACTTCATTTTATTATTACCTACCTTTGTGCCCAGTTTTACCTGCCTAGGAACTAAACCACATATTTATCCATTATAGACAATAGATTTGAAATGGCGTAACACTATTACCTATTCTGTGGCGTAACTACTGAATTTCGCACGAGCAAAGCTTTAAGTCACCAATAGTTTAAGTTAAAGATTAATAAATGAAGGAAACTAAACACAATGCACTCATATGCCGCTGCATATAAGCGGTGAAAGTGCATCGAGAGTCGAGGTCACCGCAAAATGATGCCGCTTAGTATAATTTTATTAAAAACTCGGGAATTAAACAAGCTTAGGTACATCCATTCCACCACGTCTCCACTAGAGTGAATAGGCATCTTCGAGTCGAGCGCTCTCTACCAGGCTGCTAGCATCACAACACGCCAGCTGGTCTGATTGCAGCCATGCTCTATTGCAGTCTATAAATGAAAAAAAAAGAACTGAAATCCGACGAACGACGCGACACTTAGTACCTACTTAAGCATCTTTTTTAAATAAATCTTTATGATGGGAGAGGAGATGAGTGATGCCGAAATGTTTTTCCTTTTTTATGAGTTTTTAGCAAAATTTTGAAAATATTGATTTTTATCTTTCGAAATCTTTTTAAATTTCGAATACATAACATAATAAGTACAGTACGTAATATGACGCAAAAAGACCGTTAAAACTCTTATGGGACATAACGTAGGTGTCATTTTACGTTTCTATTAACTTAATAAAGGCACAGGAACGTGCGTAAACGCTTTCATTATTATGTAAATCCAGTTTACATACAAGGTAAGACGATGTAATATATCGCATCGATGCATTGCCTATTAAGGCTTCTGTTATCTTTTTAGTTTTTAGTCTGTGCCGCCGGCAGTCTAGCCGCGACCTTAGCTTGCGTCGAACGCGTGAAAAATAAACGTTCCAAATTCAAATTTGAATTTGACAGCTGGATTTAAAAAAAATGTTTAGTTAAATTAATGATCGTAATTTTTAATAACAACAAAACAAAAAATAGGTTTAAGTAAATAAATAAAATATCTTAGTTACTTATGAATTTCTAAAACTGAATGTGCTAAGTGTATTATTTAAATAAAATAGTGTTGTGTTTATTAGGGATAAGTTAAAGAGTGACAAGTAGAAGGGTCAAAGTTGTAAGAAAAAATAGCTATTCTATACAACAAAGGATACAACGTTTAGAGCTTATAAAAGCTCATAGGTAGAGTATGGTAGAGATAATTATGTAGTAATCTCTAATTATTATTGATCTTAATTCAAATGCACGTCTCATCCTTCATTTGCTAAAATATTCAAGTTGCTAATTTGAGTGTTTTTTTTAAAACCCGCGACACATCTTTGATTTTCCGGGATAAAAGTATCCGTCCCCGGGAGGCGGGAGGCGACCTATCCCTATACTGAACTTTGTCAAAATTGATTAAATATATGGGTCAGGGAAAGGAAACATACCTACCGAAATACACAATTACACATTTTCGCATGCTTATAATATTGGTAATTGGTATACATGTATGAGTACTGAGTAGGTACGAGTGTAGGGCACGCAGTTATTTTTATCTAAGTGCTAAGTAGATCTTTTTAACACAAGGTTGTAGTCCCAAACACTTAGGTATCTGACCCGGTGGCCAAAATCCATACTAATATTATAAATGCGAAAGTGTGTCTGTCTGTCTGTCTGTCTGTCTGTCTGTCTGTCTGCTACGCTTTCACGGCCCACCTGTTGAACCGATTTTGATGAAATTTGGTACAGGGGTAGATGGTATCCCGGGGAAGGACATAGGCTACTTTTTATCCCGGAAAAATACAGAGTTCCCGCGGGAATAAAAAAAAACTGTCTCTTCACCCGATTTTGATAAAATTTGGTACAGGGGTAGATGGTTTCCCGGGGAAGGACATAGGCTACTTTTTATCCCGGAAAATTAAAGAGTTCCCGCGGGAATCAAAAATCTTAATCCACGCGGACGAAGTCGCGGGAATCATCTAGTTGGAACTAATTTTTAATTTTGTATGCCCGTTTATTTTTTTTATTTTTCATAGATA
This sequence comes from Erebia aethiops, assembly GCA_923060345.2. Classification (NCBI taxonomy): domain Eukaryota; kingdom Metazoa; phylum Arthropoda; class Insecta; order Lepidoptera; family Nymphalidae; genus Erebia; species Erebia aethiops. Next base: position 12,723,802 of record OV281081.1, on the reverse strand, counting down.
CTAGCGCGTCGCTAGTATCGCGTCAGATAAGTCTTTCGGGCTATACAGCGTTTTAACTTTTATCCAAGAGAGTTTTTATCACATTATCACGGTTCAACATACATTTTAGTGAGCATAATATTAAGTATTTTACATGTCCAGATAAAAAGCCGTTCTCACGCACTCGCGATTCTCGCTATTCACGCCTGTTCGGAAACGCGAAACCATAAAAAACCTAAATGTGACATAGAAAGTTTATCTTCTAATCATTTCTAATACGATATCTTGTAATGAGAAATCGTTAGCGAATTTCTTGGAACAAAATTTAAGACTTTTTGTACTGTAAGACTTTTTCAAGATTAAAATTTAGTAGATGACGCCCGCGACTTTGTCCGCGTGGTTAAAAATCTTTAATTCCTGCGGGAACTCATAATTTTTTTGGGATAAAAGTAGCCTTTTATTCCAAAAAAATGTCCTTCCCCAGGATGCTAGGGTGTGGAACACCCTCCCAGCGCACGTGTTTCCTGCCACTTATAACTTAAGTACCTTCAAGGCAAGAGTGAATAGGCATCTTCTAGGCAAGCGCGTTCCAACCTAGACCTCATCATTGCTTTGCACTAAGCATGATTGTCGTCAAGCGCAAGCCTATCACGCAATAAAAAAAAAAAAAATGCAACCTAGGATAGACGGATAGACACGCATTTATATTTACATACATATTAGTATGGATTTTTCAAAGTCGTAAAAAATTAATGTTATTTAGTACTATGTATAACTATAGAAGCTACTATTAAGAGGTAATTAGCATTATTAATTTAAACCCTGTTAAGTTAATATTCTCTATCTCCACTAAGAAAAGATTCTGAGAAATTCCGCGAACAAGGGGAATTTTCAAATCTATGGGAAAAAGCTTGTGGTACAAAAAGTTGCTCATTTTGTTTAGGTATTCAATTATTCATAGTAGTCAGTAACTTTGTTGACGAGTTTTTATGTAAAGAACATTCAACAGAATATGGATGGAAGTCCATTGACTAAACTGCATTACTTACCAGCAGGTGTATCTACTCTAAACGTGATCGATCTTTGAGACAGCACCCTTGGTACAAGTTTCTATAGATTTCGAAAACAAGATTCGCTGTCGAGTTCCGTCATACATATTCAGTAATTATAATTAGCCAGCATCGTCTCCCGCGGTAACTTCAATATAAAAAAATTGGCAGTAAAATAGGTACATACTAGAGGTGGGGTTTGGGTTTAATCCTGTAGGAAATCTTTAATTTTCAAGGATAAAAATAAGCGATAAACCAATAAACACACATTTTTACGTAACTTATAATATTAGTAAGTATGATAAGATATGATTTGAAAACAAGGAAACGTTTGGTAAATTTTATCATGTCGATATGATATCTGAAGTCTAAACTTAAAGTTCTCCAACTATCGAATTCGAAAGCTTTATTCGAGATATAGGTACGTACTCGTACTAGGGGTGAGTACTGTTAAGTCGAAAATAAAATATCAATATTCACCACAAAAAGTAATCGCGTCTGAGTAATTATTATAACTCGTTTTATAGACATCGAGTAGGCAGATGTTTGTGCAAAAACGTGGGAAGGCAAATCGTTCGAACAAAGACGGTTTTATTCGGTGAAAATACTTATATTACTTATCCTTATACCTATACGTATTACGTATCACTTGGTTTAACGAGAACTCTTTAATTTTCCGAGATAATAAGTAGCCTATATGTTAATCCAGACTGTAATCTATATCTTTGCCAAATTTTATCCAGATTCCGAGATTCGATTAGATTATTTTGCTTATTGTTTAATTTAAGTTACTAAGATTGTTATAAATTCAAACTAGTTTTTCTGAATCCATGAATTTATCCATATAATATTTCATTAAATTCTTTATTTTCCATATTTCGCAAACACGGGCTTTTCCAGTAACTTTTTCGTAGCAGCTCGCAACATGTTCGCTACGCTTACCCATTTATGAATCCAAAACTTCTTAAGTAGACGTAATGTGCCGAACTTGAAAAACTCGTAAGTTATATTTTATCTTAGCTTGAAACAAGAAAAAATAGATAGGCCTTCCAATAATCGTAAAATGAATTGCTACTGTCACAATCACCTCTGATTGGCTGATCCTATTATGCAGTTTTTTCGGAATAGGATACTTATTTACTTACTTATTTCTTTTAATTCATTTCTGCGTCAACTTATTCATGGGAGCAAGTAGGTATATTGTTCAGGTTTAATATCGAAAAACTACGCTAATTTAAAAGTAAAACTCTCGTTTGTGTTTATACCGGATTCCATGGCCTTCATTTTAACCCTACACGAAGGAAAGGAAGGAACGTTTTTATGCTTCATTTTTAGTAATTAATTACCTAAGTATATACGAGTAGGTACCTAATATTGTTTGTCTGTTGAAATTTAGCATACGTTCATGAAATCAAAGAATAGGTGAGAAAAAAACAATACTATTAGCAATTTTTTATACTGACTTCATGCAGGTAGAGCTATAGAGATTTAGTAGTGATAGACTATAGTCTATAGGTACTTTATGAAATTATTTTTTCAAACTCGAACTGTTTTTACCCGACTGTATCGATGGAGAGTTTATGGGATTTATGTATTTGAAAGAGTATATTAGGTATATTAGAATATATAAATATGAATATTTAAAATATATGAATATTTAAACATACCTATTGTATTTTTTTAAAGCATTAAGGTTTCCTTATATTTGAATTATTTTTGAATAACTACTATTATCATCAAAGTACTTTTTTACAGTTTACTCCACGCGACAAGAGATTTTACATGTAGGAATAAAATAGTATTCTGAATTTTGTGGTGTTGCCATAATTACGTAGGTATTTACATAGATGTATGAAATTACTAAATTATCAGGATGTAGATTATCGATTAACTACTTATAATGATAAACCTACTTACCGGGCTATAAAGGCTTTTCAATATTGTAACTCTAAACCGCTCGAATTGAGGTTAAGGGTGCGATCACACGGTGCTCACAGACTGTGACCACACTTATGTGTGTGTGTGTGTATTTATTATATTTGCATAGATGTGTGAGTGGGTTGCAAGGCCTAAGATGAGGCCTTTGCTTTTGCTAATAATACTCTATCTTACTAATATTATAAATGCGAAAGTTTGGATGGATGTATGTATGTATGAAATTTGGCACAGAGATAGATTATAGTCTGGAATAACACATATGCTACTTTTTATTCCGGAAAACTAAGGAGTTCCCGCGAGAACCAAAAAATCTCAATCCACGCGGATGTAGTCGCGGGCATCAGCTAGTTTTATTATAAGTAATAGACTAGACGATACCCGCGACTTCCTCCGCGTGGTTTGAGGTTTTTTGGTTCCTGGGGAAACTCGTACCTACACGTACACGTACCTACTGGGGAAACCTATGTGTTAATACAGTGTAGGTATAACATAATAATATATGTATGTTTATAATATGAGATAATAATATTATAGTAGGTAATATTCTATCTCCATTCCAAATTTTAGCCAAATCAAACCAAATAGTGTAATTATTATTACCACTGAATAAATACTTTTACTATTATATGCCGATTTATTTAGTAAACGGTTCAGTGATTATGAAATACGCAATATATTACGAAATTTATAATTTATTGCGAATTTGGCTATGCAACAAATTTATTTTTATTACTTAGCCGTTTTAGACTCATGTGGAGCACTGCGAAAAGCCAAGGATTATAGGAACAATTATACCCTCTTTAATAGGATAAAGTTATTGATAGAATTATTACAATACAATTCATTCATAGGTACAATGCGAAAGTTTGGATGGATGGACGTTTTTTACTCAATCACGCCAGAACGGCTGAACGGATCTGGATATTTGGCAAAGATATAGATTATAGTCTGGAATAACACAAAGGCTACATTTTATCCCGAAAAATTAATGAGTTACCGCGGACCGAATGAGTAACAAACATCCATCCATCCATACATCCATTCAAACTTTCGCTTTTATAATATTAGTATTTTAGTATAGATTACAATGTATGACTGTACATACGAGTAGGTACTACATATAGAATGTCAGTGGTTTAATACGTACCTACAGTTCGCGCGCGAGTTGAATGCAGAGTAAATGTATGTGTCACCATACATTTACTCTGCATTCAACTGGTGCGCGAACTGTAGGTATATTTTGACCGCATAGGATGACTTACCCACAGCCACTCGAGTCTCGACACCAAGTGGCGGGAAGCACTTGGAGTGATGAACTTGAGTTTTGTTCGCTGATTGGTTTATCTATAAGATATTATGTAGGTATAATCTCTTTACCTACTTGCGTCAACAATGTTATATATGGTTATATCCATAGAAAAAATTTATCTATTCCGTGGTTATATCTTATAACTTACTAACTGATGCCCGCGAATACGTCCGCGTGGATTAAGGTTTTTTGGTTCCCTCGGGAACTCCTTAGTTTTCCGGGATAAAAAGTAGCCTATGTGCTATTCCAGACTATAATCTATCTCTGTGCCAAATTTCAGCCAGCTGCCAGATCCGTTCAGCCGTTGGGGCGTGATTAAGTAACAAACATCCATACATCCAAACATCCATCCAAACTTTCGCATAAATAATATTAGTAGGTAAGATAGGGAAAGCGGTGATTGCCCAGTGGTCAAAACTTCGTTTTCTATTTGGGAATGCCCAGCGTGGTGGACTATTGCCTTAACCCTGCTCATTCTAAGACGAGACTCGCGTATTCACTAGTGGACTGATGATTGACGAACCTACGGCCATATCTCTACTAGACTAACTAGATTGTTCAATCTAAGATTGCATGAGTGCTTATCATTTTTGTGATAACAGTCAAGGGCATAATCTGCCAATGATAAAGGCATTGGATAGAAGCAGGCGTTACCTTGCGGAGGTCCATCATAATATCATAATTCATAATAGTCCGTTATAATACGCGATAATATGCAAATAGCAAATATATGTGGTACAGTGTGTATTGACTCGACAATGCACGATTGTGAAGTCTTCACGATCGTGCATTGTCGAGTTAACATCTCCTGAAGATGCTCCGGTATCAGAGTGAAACGTACCTACGTTGAGGGTAGTTTGGAGGATTTCTGTGGTGTGGTGAATATCGCGGGCTATAAGTGCGGGATACATAGAAAAAATACTATTCTGTGGCGGGATACACACTGTACCACATAGATTTACCTATTGTCGCGGATTAAAGCGAATTAAACTTCTAGTTCCTTCATTAATGATAAAGGCAACATTGTACCTTCTTAACTACCTAATTTGTTTATAGCGTAGGTATGTCCTTCTAGGCGGATGAATGGGGTTAAGCCTTGGTTAAGTCTCGGTTAAGCCCTGGTTAAGCCTGATTAACCTAAGCTGTTTTACATTGTAGACGAAGACTAATAGAGCTATAGTTTCAGGTTTCTAATACATTGTGTCACACAGACTATAGCGTAAAAATATTACTTTTAGTGATTACTAAATAAAAGACGTAATATATCTCCTGTTAATTTTATGTTAGAGTAGCTGATTCCCGCGACTTCGTCCGCGTGGATTCAGGTTTTTCGGTTCCCACAGGAACTGTTTAATTTTCCGGGATAAAAAGTAGCCTATGTGTTATTCCTGACTATAATCTATCTCTATGCCAAATTTTATCCATATCCGTTCAGCCGTTGGGGCGTGATTGATAACACAATAAATAAAAAAAAGCATCCATTCATCCAGCCAAACTTTCGCATATATTATAATACCTATTACTTAAGTATAAGTTTATAGACCACACCATATTTTTTTAAATCTTCTTCTTCAAGAAAAGCAACCATAGGAAGCGCACGATACAAAAGAGGAAATTCTCAAAAAACAAGTTATTAATCGTTAAACTTAAGCGCTCCAAAAATGGCGTAGCTAATTAGTTTCCCACAAAACCTTGGAGTCAACCAATGCCATACATTCGCTCGCGTGATGTAGGCGTTTATGCGATTGTAATCGATGTTTCGATTGCAGTCTTATCGATATATATCGCCCACTGATGTTAACGTGCTAATTGATTTATAATTTTATAGCGTTCGTTGATCGCGCGGTGATTGTGATTTGTCTATGATATTCTACTTTGATTTAATTCATTAATAGTTGATTTTCCGGAGAGAAAGGCTTACGTTTAACTGCCACCAAAGAGTTTAAAGTTTTATCGAAAAAAATACATTGTTAACTTAAAACTTAAATGTTCACCACAATTAGACACCCTGTTTTTATGTGAATATAACCAAAATATCTTAATATTTTTTTTATCCTCTTAGCCTCCTAGCCCTTGACTGCGATCTCACCTGGCGGTAAGTAATGATGCAGTCTAAGATGGTAGCGGGGTAACCTGTTATAAGGGCATCAAACCCACGCCCCTATTCGGTTTCTACACTGCATCGTATCGGAACGCTATAAATCGCTTGGCGGCACGTCTTTGCCGGTAGGGTGGTAACTAGCCACGGCCGAAGCGTCCCACCAGGCCAGACCAAGTTAAAGTATCTAAATGACTCCAAAATAATCATTGTTTATCATAGTAGGTACTTATCCAACAAGATTTGGTGTAGGTACATTTACTACATTTTGTCATAAATATATTATTAAAATAATACCTATAATTTAGGACCAAAAAAGATGAGAAATCTTAGGGGTCTCAAAGTGTTTTTGGTGGTAGTTATATTTAATCCCTTAAAAAGTAATAGCTTATTTGACTTTCCAGATCTTTAATTATATCCGAATCCGACGCTCATTTGCGGCATGATTGAAGTACAAACCAACAAACAAACAAACGCACTTTCAAATTTATTATAATATGGATAGTGATGTGGTGGTGATGACTGGTGATATATTATGTCGATTGCAGTTTTATCGATATATCGCCCACCGATGCTAACGTTTTAATTGATAGAAATTATAATAAATAACGTACGAACGTTATTATCGATCTACGAAGATCGCGCGTTGATTAAGTGTCTAATATTCTACTCCGTTTCGTTTTAATTAATTATGACAAGGTATAATTCCGTATAATTCTATTTTTGACACTACGAAACTAAACTGCCGGGTTATTTTTTTATATAGCATCCTACACACAAAATATATATAGAAAGATAGATATATAGAATTATAATATATATTGCAACTGTTCATATAAATTTTCTTTTTGAATGTTTACACTCCTGAAATTATGCTTCGATCAATCTTTGTTACCTTAATTTAATACTGGCTTTTGTCCGCAGCTTGGTTCACTTTAAGTTCGATTTTCATAAACATTTTAAACTATGCCCCCTTTTAGGGGTTTTCAAAAACCCTTTCTTAACGGATGCCTGCGGAAGATCTGAATGTCAAAAATGCATTTTTTAATAGGTAAGTATAAAGCGAGCAAACGAGCGGGCGGGTCACCTGATGTTAAGTGATTACCACCGCCCATGAACATTTGCTGCACCAGAGGAACCGCCAGTATTACTTAATAGGGTAGGCGTACGCTTAGACGGTACATCAGTATTAGAATCATGAGGGAACACAGAGGATGGAACCTGGTTCCATAATTTGCAGGTACGTGGCAGAAATGACCTGGAATAATGGGAGGGAAAATTAAAATTAAAATCAGTGAGTAAAAGTACCTTTGTTCTATTAATCTAGTAGGTACTTACATGTCTCGAAAGCTTTGTCGCAAAATGTATGCACCCTACTTATAACAATAAAACACTAGCTTAAACACAATAAAAATTACCACACATAAAACACAATAAAACATTTTTGAATGGCCTCAATGCAACGATAAAATCAGGAGCGAATTGGTACAGTGGCTCTCGGAAGTACATCCGTTCGCAATTACGCAACCGGACCGCGACTGGCTGAAAAACTATGCTTAAATGAGACGGAAAATCGACCATGACTTTTGCTGACTATATTATTATATTCAAAAGAACAACCACCGAGTTTCTTATTGGTTCTTTTTGGCAGGAATGGCATTCCGAACTAGTGGTAGATTCACTCGACGATTGAATAGCACTTTTAATAAGTTTATTTTAAAATGATTTATTTCACGTAGGACAACTTGTGCAATTGTGAAGTAGTAAGTCATCAGAATCTACCACCGGTTCGGAAAGATGAATCTACTGAGAAGAACCGGCAAGAAACTCAGCAGTTGCTCTTTTCACAAACAGAAAAATGTTACACTTTGTAAATAATATACAATGCATAGTGCATACGTTACGTTACAAGTATTACACTGACTTGTGGGTTGCTGGATGCGGAGCTGGTTCTTTCATGCAACTTTGTCACCGAGAAAAACATCAATGTTAAAATAACCTCGACTTAAAACAGATGCTGTTTAACAGTCTTTAAATCTTTAAATTTATGCAATGGTAACTCCAGAAACTCTTTTGGTATAAATTACCATGTTATAAAAGCGTACTTACACTCGAATCGACTTTGAATTAAAAAAAATATGAGTTCAGTTTGAGTTTATTACAGAAGGATATTTTTTAGGGTTCCGTACCTCGAAAGGAAAAAGCGGAATCCTTATAGGATCACTTTGTTGTCCGTCCGTCTGTCTGTCAAGACTCTTCTTCTCAGGAACGCATGGAAGTATCAAGTTGAAATTCATATCAAATACTCAGGTCTACTGTCCCTTGGAGCTGTAAAAAAATAAACTTCTAAGCCAACGCGGTCAAAAGATACAGCTGTTTATGCTGCAAATTTTCGGCACTCGCAAGGGAATCCAAACCTACAGCGTACTTCCTGTGCACTCAGAATCTTAAAATTTGGTACGAAGCAACGTCATAAAGTACAGATAAAGGAAAAATTGCGAAAAGTATAAATTTTTAGTTACATCATATAATAAAAATATTTTTAATAATTCTAAACTTACTAATGTTAAGGATTTCATTTAGCAATAAAAATACCATAACTTTTACTTATACCTACAGGTTTGTACGGAACCCTCGGTGCGCGTGTCCGACTCGCACTTGGCCGGTTTTTTTATTCGTTTGCGACTTGCGACTCAAGTTAATTCAAATAATAATATCTACTTAACTATACACTGTATAGTACATCTACATACCTAGTATGTTAGTATTTTTTTAAATTAAATCCTTGCATTAGGACCGGATTTCCCAACACATTTTTCATTGCAAAACACATTAGTAGTCTGTAACGTTTAGAATTTGTTAGAAACACAATATTACGTGTTTTTTTTGTTGGGTTATTATACGAGTAGGTAGTTGAAGTTTTCTAAATTACCCCAAGTCCCCAACAAAGAATCCATCATGCTTTCGTTTCTTGCGTTGATAATGTGGTTAATATGTACAAAAGCCATCTAAGCTAATATAGCTAATACATATTATTCATGGGTATACATTACCTAAACAGTAATCTGCGGTTAAACCATAGGATTTATAGCATAATAATATCTACGAGTTAAACCAATACAGAGATCAAATGTCAATTCTATTGCCAGTTGAACCTTAGGGCTGCCACTTTAGTACTACAACATTGTTTTATTCTCAGACTTGTTGATGCCTGCGACTTCGTCAGCATGGAATTAGTTTTTTTTTAAATTCCTGCGGGAACTCCTTAGCTTTCTGGGGTAAAAAGTAGCCTATGTCACTGTCCAGGTCCTCAACTATACCCATGCAAAATACATCCGTTGCTCTGTTAGGGACAAACCAACACATAATATTTTCCTCAACAAAAACTTACATAATATTTAAAAGTTACCGTAGGAGTAACATTTTGATCCATACTAATATGAAACAATACGAAAGTGAACAAGTGCGCCTGTCTGTCTATTTGTCTGCCTGCTACAGTTTATCAGTTCAACCGATTTCGGCGAAATTTGGTAGGTATAATAGTAATACCACAAACTTATCTGACCCGGTGACTGCATCGCTGCTATCTTATTTAGTGTTGCTATTGAATATTAAAAATACCTAATAACAAAAACGAAACAGGCATAACATTTATAATTTTGGCCACCGGGTCAGATAAGTTGTGGGACTGTACAGAGATAAATTTCATTCGCGTAGGCAGTCTTTCCCACTCGAAAATGCAAGTTATGTACCGAGAAAAATAACTGACAAACACTACTAGATGATGCCCGCGACTAAGATGTTTAGGTGTTTGCAACTGTGGCGTTTGGGCAGGCAACCCTAGCAGGATAGAGCTGGGCGCCGGGTGGTGCGCCGGCGCAGCGAGGTTACGCACGCTTTCTAACGGCTTTCCAGTTCAATTGTTTCGCGTTACCCACTATACGCGATTACAATACAGGCGCTTGCAACCTGCAACCACTAAATATATACTTATAAACTAATGTTATAAATGCGAAAGTTTGGATGGATGGGATGTATGGATAGATAGATGTTTGTTACTATATCACGGAAGTACGGCTGACGAATCTACATGAAATTTGACACAGAGATAGGTTATAGTCTGGAATAGCACACAGGCTACTTTTTATCCCGGAAAATCAAAAAGTTCCCGCGGGAACCAAAGAACCTAAATCCACGCGGACGAAGTCGTGGGCATCAGCTAGTCAACTATTTTTTTTTACCGACTACAAGTTATCCCTTGACTGCGATCTCACCTGATGGTAAGTGTTAATGCACTCAAAGATGGTAGCGGGCTAGTCTGTAAAGGGGCATGGCAGTTATATTAAACCCATACCCCTATTCAGTTTCTACACGGCATCGTACCGGAACGCTAAATCGCTTGGCGGCACGTCTTTGCCGGTAGGCTGGTAACTAGCCAGGACCGAAGCCTCCCACCAGGCTATAGACCAGGGAAAATTCAGAAATTGACCCTCCCGGTGGATCGAACCCGGGACCTCGGCACGTTAAGACAAGAGCGCTCAACACTGCGCCACGGAGGTCGTCATATATAAATATCAGCGCGATACCGCGTCCATAATCCATATTCATGAGCTATCAGTAGAAATTGCAGCGCCATAACATAACTTATGAGTTGGATATTGCACAACTGATTGTCCGCTCGCATGTACACTGCTTTAGTATGGTAATACTTGTACTTCCTAACAGCCATATTTTTTAAGTTGATTAATTTTTTATCTGGTTCATTTATCAATTACTAGCTGATGCCCGCGACTTCGTCCGCGTGGATTGAGGTTTTTTGGTTCCAGCGGGATCTCTTCAACTTTTCCTAAACGATAAAAAGTAGCCTATGTGTTATTCCAGACTCTTCCAGTATCTATCTCTGTGCCAAATGTCATCCAGATCCGTTCAGCCGTTCTGGCGTGAATGAGTAACAAACATGCATTTGCGGTTTTTGGTTTTTTTGGTCATTTCGCGGGAACTCAACAATTTTTCGGGATAAAAAGTAGCCTATGAGTTATTCAGACTATAATCTACTCGAATCTCTGTGTCAAATTTCATCCATATCCGTCAGCCGTGAAAAAGTAACAAACATCCATACATACAAACTCGCGTTTATAATATTAAAGTAAGGAGTAAGGACTATTAATAAATGGGATTACAATAATGACTACGAGTATCTACACAAAATAATAAATATAATAAATTTCCCAATGTCAAAACAAAACTGATAACAGGCGGCAATGTTGCAACGGGCATTTAATTGCCGCTCTCGAATTATCGTATAGTCCTCCACATTATCACGGGCTATTATCATAATATAATGATGGGACCATTGCGTCAGTGATAAGGATTGTCGCGTTGATAACATTTAGATTGGGGACTAGATGATGCCCGCGACTTCGTCTGCGTGGATTTGATTTCCGGGATAAAAAGTAGCCTATGTCACTCTCCAGGTCCTCAACTACACCCATGCAAAAAATCACGTCATTCCGATGCTCTATTGTGGCGTGATTGTAAGACAAACCAACAAACAAACACACTTTCACATTTATATTTTTAGTATGATTAAAACATTGTATCGATGCTTTGCTATCAGTATGGCAGATACACAGCAATTCGTTCAAGTTTATTGCGTTTTATATAATTTTAGAGTACCTAGGTAGGTAGGTATCTATAGCTTAACGTTTGATGGATCAATAGAAATCTTGAAGGGTTACCCTAGTTTTGAAGCAGAATAACAGATCGCGCTTCAGTTTCACATTTTTGAAAGTAGAAGTTTGAAAGAGTATGTAAAATATTTATTTGGAAAATTTTGTTAGAACTTCTGTTGGATATGGCCAATAAAACTCGATTAATCTTGATATTTCTGTATATTTATGCACTTAATATTTATTTGCAAAATCATTACAAGAGAACGCTTGGTAAAGGTTGGCGAACACGATCAAAGAGAAAGTAAAAAGGGAATGTGACAGATGGTGACAGAGCTCCATAGAGTACAGACTATAGTTAATACATATTATTTATTATAAACTGTCAATCAGTGGAGTGCACATCTATGCTTAGATTCTATGGTATAAATGTTATCATGAATCCGGAGCCGTGTCCCTAACACAGATTAAGTAAATATGCGTTTGATCGCATACATACTCCCCAGCAGGTGAAGAATGCTATGCATTATTATGCTATTACAAACAAAGTTAAATAACAATTACAGTGTAATAGAAATTAAATTAAACAAAATATCTAGTTACGTTGAACAAAATAATATTTAGTTAAGTTCCAGGAAAATAAATGCTAAAGTTAGTTACACTGAAGTAAGTAAATGTTACAAATTACAAGATAAAAGTGCAGTCAGAACTAAGAAACAAAAGTATATAATAATTAAATTCATTGAAGGAACATCTTATAAGTTAGTGTTTGTAATTAATTTTATAAATTGAGAAAGTTAATTATTGCAAAATGTTAGGCACTTGTTACATAACACAGAATAATAAATTTCAATAAGACTCAAAAGGACCATTCTTAACATAAGAAACTAAGATTAATTTCTGCTATTGCAGTAAAACTAATTTATTAATAGGACGATGATACTCTCCAGATGCAGTCTTAAGAAGTACAGATCTAACAAGGTTGTCACTTGAATTTTTATAAACTTGAATAACTTTGCCTAGAGGCCAGCAAGCTGGTGGAGTATTTTCATCCTTGATTATAACTATATTACCTATTTCTAAATTATTGAGTTTACAAAGCCACTTATTTCTACTCTGTAATTCAGATAAATATTGTTTATAAAACTGTTTCCAAAAGGTTTGTTTATGTCTAGTGATTCTTTGAAAGAAAGTTAATCTATTTACTGAGATTTCACAAACATTAGGTTCGGGTAAATCCACAATAGGCGCCCCTATGATAAAATGCCCTGGTGTCAGGCAGGCTAAGTCATCATGTTCATCATTCAATGGACACAATGGACGGCTATTGAGGATTCCCTCAATCTGTATAAGTACAGTATTCAAAAGTTCATAAGTTAGCTTACTGTTAGATAATTGCCTTTTTAATAATAATTTTACTGACTTAATACCAGCTTCATAAATTCCGCCCATGTTACTGGCTAAAGGAACAGTAAATTGCCACTGAATTTTATTAGAACTGCAGAAATTTACAATTTCACTATAACAAGTCTGATTTCTAAACAATTTATATAGTTCATTAAGCTCATTGTTAGCTCCTTTTAGAGTAGAGGCATTGTCTGAATAAATGTGGCTACAAATTCCTCGTCTAAAAATTAATCTTTTTAAGGCATTTATAAAGGTCTGGGTAGACAAATCTCCTACTAATTCTAGATGAATAGCACGAGTGGCAAGACAAATCATTAAGCAAATATAACCTTTAGTGTATTTACAATTACGAGTCATGTTCGATCTTAAGTATATAGCACCAGTAAAGTCGATGCCGACATGAGTGAATGCACGAACCAATGACACTCTTGGACTAGGTAGGTCTGACATTTGTTGCTGGCAAGTTGAAGCTCTAAACCGAATGCATCTGACACACCTGTGAATAACCTTTTTTACTTCAATTCTACCCTTAATAGGCCAGTATCTCAGTCTTACATTGGCAAGTGTGGTTTGAATACCTGAATGCAATAATCTGTAATGATACTGTTCAATAATGAGTGTAGTTATGTGAGCTTGACATGGTAAGATGATTGGGTGTGCTTGATTGTATTGAATGTTTGCATGTCTGATTCGACCTCCTACACGAATAATACCTTTGCTGTCCAAGAATGGATTAAATTTTCTCAAAGGGCTAGATTTAAAGGTGTATAGATCACTGTGGCTGTCTGTATCTTTAAGTGATTCTAAATCCTTTATTTCCTTTGGGAAAAATGCATGTTGTACAGTGCGAATGATAAAATCATGTGCATTGTTTAGCTCTGATACTGAAAGGAATGAATAATTTTTAACACTACTTCGGCAGTTGCTAATGAATCTAAGAACATATGCCATGGTTCTGTTAAGTTTTGTAAAATTTGAAAATCTATCAAAATATTCAAGAAATGTATGTTCTGTTGTGACTGTATGAGTGGTATGTGTCTTAGGCTTAAGCAATTCTAACCTGATATCAGATTCTACTATTGGTTGTGAGACACAAATGGGCCACTGAGTAAGGTACTCACTAGTCCACCTAGGGCCTGTCCACCATAAGTCAGACTTTATGAGTTCCTCAGCGGTAATACCCCGAGTGAGCAAATCAGCTGGGTTCTCTTTAGTGTTAATATAATACCAATCTTCTGCTGATGTCAATTCTAAAATCTCCATGAGCCTATTTGAAATATAAACATTGTACCTTTTGTATGGAGATTTCAGCCAGTGAAGTACTACAGCAGAGTCAGAAAATAAGTAAGTATTTTTAATATTAAATGTTTTGAGTATGGTTTGTACCTTATTACTCATTCGCGCTAATAGCAAGGCTGATCCTAGTTCTAATCTTGGAATTGACACAACTTTGATCGGACTAACCTTAGTTTTAGACATAACAAGTGTGCAAGTAGGTTTTTTGTTAGGGTAGGTAGCCCTTAGGTATATGCATGCACCATATGCTTGTGATGATGCATCACCAAATCCTAGAAGTGAAAGTTCAGTTGGGATGGCAGAAAAATAATAGCGTGGCAATTGCATGCCGTTCAAGCTTTGTAAATTTTTAAAAAAGGTTAACCACTGAGTCTCTATATCTGTAGGTAGAGCACTATCCCAGTTTAGATTAAGCTTCCAAATATTTTGCATTAAAATTTTTGCACTGATAGTATTAGGCGAGAGCAAACCTAGAGGATCAAAGATCTGAGCAATGTTAGATAAAACTGTACGCTTTGTATGTTGAGTGGTTTCTTTGTTAGGTATTGATACAGTAAAACAGTCTTTAGTAGGTATCCACTGTATACCTAGTGTCTTGACTATACACTCAGGTGAGAAATCATATGAGGCAGAACTCATGTTGTCTGAAAGATTGCTAGTGACATGATCTAGAATATCTCTACAGTTAGATGACCACTTGTGTAATGTGAAACCACCTTTATGTAGTAGGTCAGTGACCTCGTCACAAAGTTGAATGACTGTGTGTATGTCATCTGCTCCATCCATCAAGTCATCCATATAGCATTGTTCCTGTATGCATTGTGCAGCACGAGGATGTGTATCTTTGTGTCTGTGAGCTAAATCTTTTAGAGTTCTACAAGCTAAGTATGGTGCACACTTGGTGCCGTATGTTACTGTTTTAAGTTGCAAGCATTGTATAGGATCTTGTTTATTATCTCTCCATAGTAGTCTCAATAGAGACCGGTGTTCAGGATGAACCAAAATGTTTCTAAACATCTTTACTATGTCTGTGGAAAAAACTATTTTATGCATTCTAAATTTTATAATGATGTCTAGTATGTTATTATAAATGTTAGGACCTTCAAAAAGAGCATCATTTAATGAGATACCACTGGAACTCTGAGAGCTCGCATTGAACACGGTTCTCAATTTAGTTGAAATTGAATTAGTCTTTAAAACTGCATGATGAGGAAGAAAGTAGGCAGGGTATTTACCATGCGTTTTAAAGTCCCCATGTACTACCTCAGCATGGTCAAGTTCTAAAAATTCATGAATAAATTGTTTATATTGTTGATATAAAATAGGGTCTTTGCTAAATCTTGACTCTAATTGTAAGAGGCAACGATATGCTGTGTTGAAAGAATCACCTAGTTTGTTAATCATCTCTTGATTGATAGGTAAATGCACTGTGTAGCGACCTGTGTCATCAATGGTGGTGCTATTGGTAAACAATTGTTCGCAATATGCTTGATCTGGTGTGAGTGTTGGTTTGTAGCTTAATTCTTCTTGTTCCCAGAATCTAGATAACAATTTGTCACTGTTGTGATCATCAATGAGGTGTAGATTCATTAATGTATGTGAAGAGTGTTGTATGGCTCTAGTGTCAAGAAATGGACCTGAAATAATCCAGCCGAACACAGAGTTAATTAAATAAGGTAAGTTTTCACCTAATGGGTAACTACCTTGTGTTAAAATGTTGTAAAACAGTTGTGCGCCTATTAATAGGTCTATCTCATTGGGAAGGTTGAATGTAGGGTCCGCTAATGAGTGAGTTATGTTAGTAGGTATGTTCCAGGTGTTAGTGTGGACATAAAAGTGCGGTAGATTGACTGTAATATTATCCATCACTAAGCATGTAAGACTGGCTTGATATTCACTAGTGCGTGATGCTATTCGAGTAGTAAGAGATACATTTGAATGTAATTTAGAAGTACCTATTCCTTTAATAGAGCATTGATTAGGATCAAACTTACATTTGAGTTTGAGTGCCAACTTATTGCTGATCAGGTTGACCTCACTTCCAGAGTCCAAGAGAGCCCTGGCTGTGTGCCACTGTCCGTCGACATCGGCTATCTTGATGACTGCTGTGGATAGCAAAATGTGCATATTGTTAGTATTTTTAGTCATAGCTGTGTGAACAACAGGAAGGCTGCTGTCAGCAGTGCCAGCTTGAATTTGGAATGTGGTTGACTTTAAGCTGTCAGATGTAGGCTTATTTAGCGCAGACATCTGAGCGGGTGCAAGCATTTCGGACGCTGAGTGCGGGGGTTGATAATTATGAGCAATATTAGAATGTAGTGCATTAGGGGTAGCCTTGTTTATGTGTACGGTGCTGTGGTGGCGCCCTCTACAGGTAAAACACTTGTGCTTTGAACACTTGTGATTAAATTTAAAAGGTTTGAGGCAATTTCTGCAAAGAGAGTTGGTTTTGACATACTCAAGCCGCTGTGGCGGAGCCATTTTTAAAAATTCAGGGCACTTATATAGCATATGTTGAGCCTTGCATAGCATGCATACAATATCATCTACATGCTCAACTGTGGCACTATGGGTTACCTTTGTCTTGGCTGGACCAGGCGACTTATTGTCAGCATTTTTGTCATTCATCAACTCGAAGGCAGTTCTGCGCAAGCTGAGAAATTCTAGAAGTTCCGAAAAGGTAGGTAATGTTGTTTCTTTTCTATTTATTTCCCAGGCGGCTCTTAAAGAATTATCTAATTTTTGGGTTATGAGAAAAACTAACAAAACATTCCAATTTTGGGTATCAATTTTAAGTGCGTTTAAAGAATCTAAACTTTGCTGTAATAGTACTAAATAGTCTTTGAGATTATTTCTAGTAATTTGAGGATGATTTACTATTGCCTTAATGTGATGATTAACAATGATGACTTTGTTGTCATACCTGCTTTGAAGTAGCTCCATAGCTTTGTTATAATTTTCATCGGTGATTAGTAGAGATCCAACAAGTCCCGCAGCTTCTCCTCGCAAGACTGACTTCAGATATTGCAATTTTTGAACAGGTGGTAAGTTGCTGTCCCCGATGGCAGATTGAAATATGTTCTTGAAACTGTGCCAATCCTTTAGCGTCCCGTCGAATGTTGGTAGGTCCAACTTAGGCAGCTTGATGCGGAAGGCATTGGAGTTGCACGTGTTGTATTGGGTGGGTGCCGGCGTGGCACGCGCGTCGATGACCTTTTGTAGGTGCGCCTTTGTCGTGTAGTACCTTTCCTCCACTGCGTTGCGATCTTGATCGTTTTTGTCGTCGTCGTTTTCCTCCATTTCTATATACATTTGTATGTTCTCATATCTTTCTAAGAGTTTTTGAAGATCCGCGAGTCTAACCTTGAGTTCAGTCGTGTCTACGTCAGACAGATCTGATTGTGAAAAGTTGAATATTCTTGTAATTCTTCCTTTTACAGAGTTTCTCTGTGCAATTAATCTCTCCAGATCTCCTGGCCGTGGCGAAGACATGGCGGCGATGACGCTGAATTACGATGACTGATGACGAAATAATCGGCGCTGTGTTCATTAATCCGTCGCTCGTAGGGCCAAAAAATGTTGGATATGGCCAATAAAACTCGATTAATCTTGATATTTCTGTATATTTATGCACTTAATATTTATTTGCAAAATCATTACAAGAGAACGCTTGGTAAAGGTTGGCGAACACGATCAAAGAGAAAGTAAAAAGGGAATGTGACAGATGGTGACAGAGCTCCATAGAGTACAGACTATAGTTAATACATATTATTTATTATAAACTGTCAATCAGTGGAGTGCACATCTATGCTTAGATTCTATGGTATAAATGTTATCATGAATCCGGAGCCGTGTCCCTAACACAGATTAAGTAAATATGCGTTTGATCGCATACAACTTCTACGTTATTTTAGCTGTAGAGAACTAGGTATATTACAATACAACAGATGTAGCACTTTCTATTGAGAGTTAAACATTACATTGCTTATAGTTAGAATGCACCTTCAAGAAGTATGCTCCTTAAAAAGCTTATAATTATTACCTAAAGGCATTCTGAACCAGTGGTAAATTGACAGATTCACCATTCAAATGCACTTCTAAAAGTTTAAATACTGAACTCCTTGAAATGCACCTTCAAAATATAAGTAGGTATATTATTATACACGATATTCCAAGATATAAAATATAAACAAGATATAAAATGTAAACCGCAGCACAGTGCGATCCTATAGTTATCTGGTAGAAAGCGGATGTGGGGGGACGCCGGTATTGAAAGGGGGAAAGCGGATGTGTCGCACGATTGTTATAGTTCATACATAATATTACATCCAATATGCTGATTTTAAATTAGGTAATTATGTCTATTTTGTCTCAACCACTAGGCTATTATTACCGTGTTAAACAGATTTTGATGAAATTTGATATAGTGTTAGGTTACATGGGAAGGACCTAAGCTTTTTATCCCGGCAAGTAAGGGGTTCCAAGTAGATGAAAAACGGGGCGAATTCGTGGGCATTATTAAGTTAATTATAAAAGCCCCTAAAAGAAATGCGTCAAACTTAAGGGAGCGGGCGCGGGACAGGCGCGGGTCAGGTCGGGTGCGCGGCTACCAACGCTTAATGTTTCATTATTGTTGACTTTCGTGTTTTAGAATTATAGTCCTTGTTGTAGGAAGTTCAAAGCACATCACATCAAACTGTCATTTTGAGTAATACCTACTGCTTAAGTATTGCTTTAAGCGGGCAGTACGGCCCCTGCCCGGACATACGCATATTTCGAACAATGGTATGTAGGTACACATTCGTGCAAAGAATTTGCGTGTCTTGCTAAATCGTTATCTTGACATTAATTTGACAACAATAATTGTAACGTGATTCGTGAAAAATCGATTTCGTTTTTCTATTTCTTGCAATATGGAAATTATACTGGTGTCTTTTATGCTATAAAATTGTCGTAAATGTCACACAAGAAACAATAATCCATACTTGATAATATTGTAAATGCGAAAGTCTGTCTGTCTGTCTCACAGATAACGAAAACAACCGATTTTGGAGAAATTTGGTTGGAACAAGGATATGTTGTATACCGGGGAAGGAAATAGGCTACTATTTAACCCGGATAATTCAAGAGTTCCTGCCGGAACCAAAAAACCACCACGCGGACAAAGTCCCGAGCATCGTCTAGTATCCATATAAAGGATTCCTTTAATTTCATGCAACTTGTCAAATGACGGATTTACACGCAAAAAAAAAATTAAATCAAATCAAATATTTTTTATACATGTAGACTTTTAACAAGTGCTTTTGAACAGTCGAGTGAATCTACCACTGGTTCGGAAAAACGTTCCTACAGAGAAGAATCAGCCAGAAACTCGGTGATAGCTCTTTTGGAAAATTAGGCATTTTCAGGCAATCAAAGCCGTGGGCGAAGGAATAATCACGTAATTAATTAATTCACACGTTCTATTACAGACGTTTTGATGAATTAACCGAACATTTGTAGTAATCCGTTTATTGTAATACGGAATTAGATCGCAGCAGTGCGAACAGCGTTGGATAACCGAGATTATCTAACTATTGACTATTGTATGTGCGATATATTGTGTTAACTGCCTCGTTAGTCTAGCGGTTAGCGTAGTCGACTGCGGATCACGAGGTCCTGGGTTCGATTCCCGGTCGGGCATAAAAATTGTTAGGTATTGAGTTTTTCAATTTAAGGAATTCGCATTGCCAGCCCGGAGTTGGAAGTTGGCGGTGTTTCACCCCCGTGCCTCGGAGAGCACGTTAAGCCGTCGTTCCCGGTTATTATCACTAACATGATAACAGTCGTTAAAGCCCGCCAACCCGCATTGTAGCAGCGTGGTGGGTCTAAGCTCTAATTCCCTCTCTCCTATGACAGTGGAGACCTGTGCCCAGCAGTAGGACGTTAATAGGCTGTAGTGGGTTACAGAATCATTTCTGTTTCTGATAAAAGTGTTTTTGTTCTATAACAGTTTCAAAAAACAATGTTTAAAACACTTATTTCGATTACTGTTTCAGTCCTTACTGGAAAGTAATAATAATGTCCTCCCGACCCAATTTCGGCCACGGCGGCCTATCGCCAGAGAGATTAACCATCTGCGCGAGAGATATTATAGTGCACAAGAGTGTGTGCAAACACAGGTGCGCTCTCGGTTTCTTTACTCTCATACCTCGATGGGACGGAAAATCCGACACGACCAGAGATAGATCAGGCGCAGGACCGACGGCTTTAAGTGCTCTCCGAGGCACTGGTGTGAAACACCGCAAACTTACTAACTCCGGGCTAGTACTCAGAATTTCTTGTGACCCGGGACCTCGTCGGTTGCAGTCGAACACGCTAACCACCAGACCAACGAGGCAGCTCTGGTACTGGAATGCAGTGGCGTGCAGTTCATAGAGGCATAAAAGCACTGCTTACCCAAATGGTCATTACGTCAATGCTCATTTTCCATCAAAACAGTAAATAGGTATTCTGACTAACTAATGCCTACCCTAGCTTCAAAACCCATGCACGCCCCTGCTGAAATGTATAAAGCTTCCGTCTATATTTTTGGCCTAAAGGCGAAATATCCAATATTCAACTAAGGGCAGATTTTTCTAAATCCGAGAATATCAGCACTTATAGGGATTCTGAAAGAATTTCAAATTCGTGGGTTTATCGTTATCGGAGTTGTAGAAAGCGGCCCTTATTCCCGCGGTAACTCCTTAATTTTCTGGGATAAAAAGTAGCCTATGTCCTTCCCTGGATACAAACTATGGATAACCCGAACCCGTTGGATCATGCTTATTATTAGTACCTCCCAAAAATTGTTGAAGATGATTAAATTGCTCTTTGCCTCATGTTCCTTGGTTCTGAGACGTTCGTACAGCTATGTGGAGAAATCATTAACATATAATATATCCTCCAAACGACCAAAGTCTACCGCGAGTTTATACCGTTCAGCGCCATCTGGCGCTGAGTAATAATTGTATAGTTGTATGCGTCCGACTAATTTTTCAAGATATACCAGAGAAAATCTATACAAGATATAAAACGAACAAAAAAACACATTATATTGTTTTTTTTTGGGATCTCTATTCTTTTTTCTTAGCTTTCGTGAGTAATTCCACAATGCTTAGGACTGGTTAAAACCCGTAAGATGAACCCTTGACAGAAACAAAGACCCAAAATACACTTTATTTAACTACATTAAAATCTGTTTAGTTGTTCTTCCGCAGTGCTGGACCAGACAGGTTAAACTTTTGAAAGACAAGCGAAACTACAACGTAAGTTATTTTGGATACATTGTAGTTTTGCGTGTTCCTTCTTTTTAACCGTCAAAAAAGGAGGTTATTAATTCGACACGCATGTATGTAATATTATTGTAACTGTATATAATATATTCACATATTATGATAAAATCTATAAGGCTTCCAAACATGTCCACACAAAATTTCATAGATGTATTTTTAAAAAAAGGTGTATTTATGTATCTATGTTTTTTATTCAAGCATACTTTGACAAGTGCTTTTGAACCGTCGAGTGAATCTACCACTGGTTCGGAATGTCATTCCTACCGAGAAAAACCAGAAAAAACTCGGCAATTGCTTTTAAAAAAAAATACAATTACATCAATGTGTGGACTGTGGATAGGTACTTAGTTAGCACTGTCCTTGTGTGGGTGTGAAGTGGACACATATAAGCTGATGTATGGATGGATGATGGGTGTGTCTTAAACGTTCAGAAAGTGATGAGTGATTAATTATTAATTGATACATATATTTTGTTTTGTATCCCGGCGTCCCGGAATACTGCCAAAAAAATATTAGATTTAATGACATTCTATTAAATAGCTAGTAGGAGTGATTCCTAACAACCAATGTCTACCGCGAGCTTATACCGTTCAGCGCCATCTAGCGCTGTGTAATAATTGTATAGTTGTATGCGACTAATTTTTCAAGAATACTATTTATACTAGGTTTTATGGTCGATGACTATACCTATGGATAACCCGGGATCATGCTCATTATTTAGTTGTGTATCCCAGCGTCCCGGGATACATTCCAAAAATTTGAAATTATAGAAGACCATCGCTCTTTTTCTTCCTTTTCTTCGGATTCTTATTTCTTTGTGTTCGTATTGCTATGTGGAGTGATCATTAACATATTATATCCTCCTATTAACCAACGTCTAGCGCGAGCTTATACCGTTCAGCGCCATCTAGCGCTGTGTAATAATTGTATAGTTGTAAGCGTCCGACTAATTTTTCAAGATATACTATACCAGAGAAAATCTATACAAGATAAAACGAATAAAAAAAACACATTGTACACAGCATCGCTAGTATAATTTAATAAAAACAAAAAAACTAAACAGTCATAAAAATAAGTTCCAATTTTGACCACCGGACCAGATAAGTTGGTGGGACTATACCTAACTACATATAGTAATAATTATTATTTTGAAGATCGTGGGAGTTAAAGCGACAAAAATTTCTCAGCAAAGTAGGTACTTACCTACCGAAACACGTATTTTGACAAGTTGTAAAGCAAGTTTGACGACCTCCGTGGCCCAGTGTGTAGCGCTGTTGTCTTAACGTGCGGAGGTCCCGGGTTCGATCCCCGGCGGGTCAATTTGGGAATTTATAATTTCTGAATTTTCCCTGGTCTGGCTTGGTGGGAGGCTTCGGCCGCGGCTAGTTACCAACCTACCGGCATAGACGTGCCGCCAAGCGATATAGCGTTCCATCTTAGACTGCATCATCACTTACCATCAGGTGAGATCGCAGTCAAGGGCTAACTTGTAGTGGATTTAAAAAAAAAGAAAAACAAAGTGTAATGAAATATTAAGTGTAATATTATTCACTGTAAATGGCAACTATAAAAATTTAATTTCTATTTCTATTCAAACTTGTTTGAGTTTGTGATAACAACTCTCGTAGATAATAGTTATAAAAATTCTATGTTCTCATACTCACTACGAACTAGCTGATGCCCGCGACTTTGTCCGCGTGGGATAAGTTTTTTTAGATACCCACGAGAACTTCTTAATTTTCCGGGACAAAAAGTATCCTATGTCACTCTACAGGTCCTCAACTATACCCATGCCAAAAATCACGTCGATCCGTTGCTCCGTTGCGGCGTGATTGAAGAACAAACCAACAAACAAACACACTTTCGCATTTATAATAATAGTATGTTTTTTTAAGGTAAAACTTCAATAAAAAAAAATCTAATCAGTGTTATGTAAAATAGTAGTAAATTTAAAAAAAAACATGAGTGATAATATGAAATAGAGTGTAAGTAACATTAAAATAAAATAGTGATACAAGAACCAGTGAAACAGTGTAGTGATGTAACAGAGACACAGACAGCATACCAAGATGATGCTGTATGTGACAAGTTCGAGCGGAGACGTGGGGGTGAGGCGCCCGCCAAGGAGAAAGTATATCAGTGCCAATATCAAGGTTTGTTGGTGTCTTTAAACAGGACTTGACAGTTGACAACCTCCCTGTGTCCCTGGCGTGCAGTAAGCGCTGTGGTCTTACATTGGCAGGTCCCGGGTTCGATTCCCGGCGGGGTCAATTTGAGAATTAATAATTTCTGAATTTTCTCTGGTCTGCAGGGCTAGCATGCGCACGAGAAAAATTATGTCTTACCCATTTTCTGACGTTATCTCTATTTGTGTGCCGAAATTAACATGGTTACACATTTTGACTTGTCTCGTTACGTCAAAAGTAGAGATAAAAGTAATACATTCTTATCTGTGGTATTTTTCTCTACGAACCTATTTTTTTCTCGTATGTCGGCTACATGTCGGCTATTTTTTTCTCGTAATATACCGGATTTTGTGGATGTTATATAATATGTTCCTCTAATGCGGCATTATTGGAGGGCAAATCAACGGCAACAGCTTTCGCATTTCCAATGAGTTAGCCAATTTATAGCCAAAATAGTGCTTAGTGCAATAAAACAAGCATATTTTATCAATATGGTGGTGATAAAAATCAGGGAAAAATCATTGTCAGTATCAAGGTTAGCGGATAATGTGGTCATACTGTCGTATTGTGTGATATAAGTAATACGATGTAGTATGACGTGATAATGATATGACGGCAGTTTTAGTTGAAGATCACTTTGTAAGCGTATTGTTATTGTACCTATATCTTTCTTCTTTGTATCCTGGGATAATTTTTCGCACTTGCATGGACGCAGGCGTCCTCTGTGCGTGAAAACCACTGGTGCGACTCCCCGCTGGATCACTCCAGCCAGCCGAGCTCACTCCAGAATCCAAGCAGGCCACCCAGGTCGGCGAGGACTTCCGGTAGTGTTGCTGGGGAGCCAATGTAGGCTTCTCGTTGGGTGGAAACACCGCTGCACTTGCAGCACGTGTTTCACGTGTTTCGGTGTCTAGTTATTGTACATATATGTATAGGTTATTCTTTAACATGATGGCAAAGAAAATTATTAGGCGTCATATAACAATAAAATGACCAGGCTTTGGACTGCAAAAAGCAAATCGTAATCATTTGACAGCTTGGAACGTATTACTCGAACTGTTTAAGGAGTTCAATACATGATTTTTGACGTGCAGGCATCTATCTATGAACTCCTTAAGCAGGTTGAATTATACGTTTGACAAATGTTTACAATTTCTTAACACTTGGTCGTTGATCTAAAATCCAATGAGCCCAAATACGAATGAGTTACGTTGAGAATTTGAGGAGTTCCTATTGCCAGCTTTTCAACGCCATCAACTCCCAGCTACATCATGAGACGACCTTCAAATTATTGCATTGTATTACCATAGTTCTTAACTTTCAGCTCAATCGGTTGAGTGAAAGTCCCTCAAAACTCAGTTGCAAGATTTAATCTTCACCTGCAGACTTATTTTTTGACTACCTCCCTGGCTCCCATCTTATAAGTGATTAATGGGTTCGATCCCCGGCAGGGTCAATTCGGGAATTGATATTTTATATATGTATATGGATTTTCTGTTCTGGCCTAGTGGCAGGCTACGGCCGTGGCTAGTTTGATGGTAATACTAAAAATAAAAAAACCCGGTTAATAATTGTTGTGGGCTCTTCTCAGACCAGTCACCCTGCAGGCGCGTTTGGAAAATAAGTAATTGGGCAATAAGTGTACAGTAATAATAATAATATACCTACATTTCTTAATAATATCTAAAACATAATAAAATTATATACCTACACTTTTAATAATATCTAAATAATTTAATAATACTGTATTTAAGATTCAATTAATGTTAATGTTAAAAGAAAAATAGCACTAATTTGACCAAGAGGTAGGTTACAATACTTTACAATAATTTTACCAATACACTTATAATTATAAGTGTATTGGTAAAATTATTGTAAACATAGTGTACCTACTGTGTACCTAAATCGAATAAATATATTTTGAGTTTGTGTGCCCTACAGGCAAAAATATACCGAAGCGATTTGTTTCCTCGTTTCTAATTCGAACCGCTAGGATATGGAATGCCCTTCCGGCTTCCGTTTTCCCCTCCTCTTTTATTTAATAATATAGATACCTTCAAATCAAGAGTGAATAGGCATCTTCTACGCAAGCGCGCTCCACCTTAGGTTGCATCACCACTTACAAGCAAGACTGATTGCAGCCATGCGCTAGCCTATATTATTATATTTAAAAAAAAAGTGATTTAATTGTTGTACTCTCGTATTGAAAGTCTGTATATCTTCTTTCTCAGCGTCACCATGCCGGCATATCGCAGTCATCCTGCAGCGACGGCTCACTGCTCAGCGTGGGCTCTTCCGAGATGGACGAGGATAGTAGCAGCAGCCACCACCACGACCACTCGCGCAGTGACCACTCCGACATATATAGTGAGTGTTCTAACCTTTTCAATTCTCTAAAGAGGAAAAAAAATTATGTTTATCTGTAAAGTCAGTTTACGGGCGATAGTTTTATGTGATAACTAGAAGTTCTCTCGCGCGTTCGCGTGGCGGCGTTCCAGTAGCAGTGAGCAGAACTATTCGAACTGCTAGCTCTGACATCACACGATCGTGCCTCTCTATCGCTTGTTCCGCGCTCTCACTTGCACGCTCAGGCTCAGGTGTAACGTGACACTTTTTCGTGTGTGAAGCCGGTGTTCATCGATTTATCAGACGTTATCACGTCAAAAGAACCCTTATAGAATCACCTTCCGTGTTCTCTAGTCGCACCCTTCGTCGCAGATACAAATTTCATCCTCATCGCCTGGATGCATGGTCTTCTTCCACCTCCCGTTACTCCAGGTCATTTCTGACACGTACCTGCAAATTATGGAACCAGCTTCCATCTTCTGTGTTCCCTCATGATTAAAATAGGGGGCTCTTTAAAGGGCGGATATATAAATTTCTCAAAAGCCGGCAACGTATTGGCGGTTCCTCTGGTGCTGCAAATGTTCATGGGCGACGGTAATCACTTAACATCAGATGACCCGCCAGCTCGTTTACTTGCTATATTTTGCATATTTTGACAATAAATCAAAACCTATACGTACTTCCCGTTGATCTAGATTCATGAAATTTGACAAAAAGCAAGGTCTCATAGCAAGTATAAAAAAATCCGAATACCGGGTTCTGTACTCGAATTTTTCACGATTCCGTGTTGAATTGTTTGTCAGACGCTACCAGTTTAGCGCCATATGTAAGCCAATTATTTCACAGCTGATTACGTGTTGTTAGGAAATTTTTCTTGTTATTTACTAAAAGAATTTATATTGTGAACCCTTGGCCGGTTTTGAACTAACAACCTTTAAATTATTTTCTACGACTGATTCGTCCGAATGCACATTAAAGTTTTAGTGAAATTAAGTACATTGATAAGCTTATCATATTATAGAGCTACAAGGAATTTTTTCTCTACTTTCCAGATTCATCGGAGCCACCGCCGGGCGTGGCGCCACTGTCGCACTCGGCAGCGCGTCACAAGATGGCGGTGCGACCGCGGCGCACGCATGGAGCGCCCAGAAGGAAAAAAGCCAACCCTGTAAGCATTTTTTCCTACAACAAATTAGCCCTTCTCATATTAATAATTAATTGATGAAGCAGTCTAACATTGTAGCGGGCTAAGTCACTTGTATTTATTACAGTCCCACAAACTTATCTGATCCGGTGGCCAAAATTGGAACTAACTTTTATGCCTGTTTAGTTTTTGTTTTTATTTTATTTTTCATAGATACTAGCGACGCTGTCGCCGGGTCTGATAAGTTTGTGGAACTATAAATTCGCACCTCTAATCGGTTTATTGTACTTATATTATACGGCGTCGTACCGTAATGATAAATAACTTGGCAGTAGGTACGTCTTGGTCGATAAGGTGGTAACTAGCCACGGACATAGCCTAAGACCATTCAGCATAGACAATGCAGAATGTATAGTTAAATAATGTCTTTTTTTCAAGTTCTAACGATATATTTTTTTTAATTTATTTATTGCGTGATAGGCTTGCGCTTGACGGCAATCATGATCAATGCAATGATCAGGTCTGGAGCTCCAACTCAAAATTTAACCATTATTAAGTTATTTAAGGTAGTTTTATACGCATACGATATATCGTGATAATTGGCCAATATCTTTGAACTTTTGACCTGATTAACTACAGCAACGATGTTTTATAAATTCCAGATAGCCGCGTCAGCCTTGCCGATAACTCCCGAGCTGAACGAAGAAATGATACGAAGCGCTACTCCTGAAGTCGCCATTGAAACCTCAGAAGTTGTTACTGGTACGTGTTTAGAACATTCTTAAATCTTATCCGAAACTATTTTCTGTTCTCAACAGTATTTGTGTTAATAAAATAATATAAAATAATAAGAATAGTTGTTGTTGTTAGTATAAATTAAGAATACAAAATAATAAAATGTTCAATGGTCGAGAATATGACAGGTTTTCAAAAATATTATGTAAGTAAGTTGATGATGCCCAGGACGTCGTACGCTTGGATTAAGTTTTTTTTTAATGTGAGAACTCTAATTTTACGGGATAAAAATGTCCTTCCTGATATGCAACCTATCCCTGTAAAAAATCTCAACAAAATCGGTTGTAGGCCGAGATAGAGTGGCAAACAGACGGATGTCCTGCATATATTTTAGCACATACTCTGGCCCACAATAAAATGCAATTGGTTGAAGTTTAATTTTCTATTTCCAGAATCATTCTCTTCATCGACCATTACGAAGCATCATATGATCGTTAAGGAGCAGCACCATCAGCAGCTGAACCGAGAGTTACAGAAAGTTCTCGATACTCCAAGCGATACCAAGCTCAAATCCTCCTCTCTTCCCCCCGGACTAGCGTTGAGCCAGCTTGTCGGGCAGTCCCCGGCGAAACTGAGCATTGCAGACTCCAACACACCCAGGTCTTCCATCAAAAGAAGCAAGTCCAGCACTCAAGATCAACCACTCAGAGAAAGTTCGCCGATGATACAAACAAGCGACGCTCACATGTACCAATCGGAAGAGAGGATTTCAAAGTGTCGCTCTGACAAGAAGTTTGCCGAAGAATCTTGCCTCGAAAAGAAATCTAAGTCAGAGAAGAAACTCGAGAACGAAGTCATAAGGTCTTCAAAGAAAGAGGAGTCGTTTTTTAGTAGACTACTGCTGAGGAAGAGCGGAAAAAAGTCAAAGAAGGATCAGACAGACGGAGAGGGCCAACAAGATGTCAAGAAAACGAAAACAGAGAAAGCCACACCACAATATAAGACGGTAGACGCTGAGAGGAATTCAGGGTTATACTATGGTGAACACAGTCAAGGCTATAAGCCGATACCCGCTGAGCGCTCATACAAATCTGCTGGCCAGAAAGTCTTCGCTAACCAAATGCACAAGAGAATAGATAATAAAGGTGCTTACGTTCACGATGGAGCCTACAAAGATGTATACAGTGCTGCTAAAGTGGCTGGTGTCGAATATAGCATAACTGATCTCAAAATTGCCGAAGAAACAGACAAAATGTTGAATTTTGAAATGAAAAATAGATTGAGCAGACGCGAAGAGTTTAGTGAAAAAGTGGAGAGGACCAAACGTTCCTCCTCAAAGGAAGCTATTGATGAAAATAGGAGAGAATCGTTTAGTTTGCATCATGACAAGTCCAAAAGACCCGTGTCAGTTCAAAGGTTGATTGATCCATTTGCAACGAAAGCATTTTTAGCTGACGAGTTAGCAAGTAGAGCTCAGGAGGAAAGTTTGTCTCCCACTTTCGAAGTTTCTGACGAAGAACCTCCTGTAAGAGGAATGAGAATCAAAAACGTCAATAACGATTACGTCTTTCACAGCGGAAGTATGCCTAAAAATATTCCTTACTTCAATCCTAGTGTAATGATGTCATCTTCCCCTACCAAGAATATTACTCATAGCTCTGAAAACATGAAGTACATGAGTAGATCCTCAGAAGCGACTGATTTTCAGGAAAAAGAAATAGTCGCTAAACGTGATACGATTCATCATGTTGGTAAAACTGAAGAATCTTACGTGACCTCTGGACTGAGGTCATTGGGAGAGGAGTACCTTGAAGCGAGGAGCAGCATTGGTAAATCACACAGTTTTAGATATGCATCTGAATCGCCATCGATTAGTTCCCAAGAAAATCAGATGCCTAGTCTTCCAGCAATCGTTGGCATTACAGAACCTTTGCTTGAAAGCTGGGAAGTGAATTATAGACGGAACGTAAGCGAAAGACACGATTACGCTAAGAGAATTTCTGCTAGAAACTATGGTTTTCTTCAAGGTAGCTCTGAAGCTAATTACGACAGCTTGCCAAGCACTGATAGCAGTTACCTTGACAGTCTCAAACCCGACATAAATGAAGACAGAAAACTTTTCACTAACAGCATTCAAATAACAATGGACACACATAAACGCGATAGTGATATTTCTCAGATAGAGGCTAAAATCGATGATATTATTAGTTCGCCTAAACCTATTTTATCTCCAATACTCAAATCTAGTTCTTTAGATAGCGTTAAAAGTAGCCCAGAGAAACCCATCGATGAAAGACGTAAAACCATCTCTGTAGAAAGTGCATTAGGGCAATCAAGAACCAACCATCATAAAAACAATAAAGTTGATTCCGAAAGTTTCATATCAGTGACACATATAAACAAGGAGCAAACACCCGTAGCGACGATTAAAAGTGAAGAACCCTTGAAACTAAGTAAAAGCGATGAAAAAGTTCAGAAATCAGGGACTACTAAGCCAGGTGTACCTGAATTTTTAAACATACAGTTGAATAAAGTTGATTCCAAACCAGTTACTAATGTAGTTCTAACTGCTAATGTGACGCCAAAGAAAAATGATAGTCCTCAAGCAGAAAAGGAAGAAATAGTTGAATGTTTCCTTGTAACAGAAACTAAATCTACGCAAAACATCCAAACCAGAAAGGATTCTTTTAAAAGAACTGAAGCTGTTGATAATACTCAAACTGAAGAAAAAATTACGGTGGTCATTCCGAAAACAACAGGAACCAATTCAGGCAACATTTCTCCACAAAGTCCTTTGACTCCAAAAATTTTTTTTAAAAAGAAATCATTTAGCGTTGATGCTCAAGATCGGCCTGAAAAATCTAGAACTAGCTCAGTCAGTACGGAAGGTAGTACGGAAAAAATAGACGATAACATATCTATTGGTCAAAAATCGCGTTCGAGTTTTGGCAGCAAAAGCTCAATTCAAAGTACCGATAGCAACGAAAATAAAACGCCAGATAGGCAAGAAGAGACAGTTATTTTTAGGAAAAAACACGTTATTGGTAAAGAATCTCGAGGTGATAAAAAAAATGATGATGAGCCCGAGCTAATGAAAGTTTTCGCCAGGCGATCTCTGAAGCTTAAAGATTCTGAGGCCGATCACATTGCACACGAAATCGCTGAAGCCAATGCCATAGCGGCAAGGTCTAAGCTATTGAAAAATGAATTCAACGCATCTATTAAATCTAGAGATAGTGATAAAGAAAATGAAGAGAATAAGGAACAAAGTCCGGAAAACAAATTGGTTGATATCGCAGCAAGAGTCAGTCAGTTCGGAAGTCATTACCAAAGGAGCGCAAGCATTAACAGTGTCAGTACTAAAAGGGACAGTGCACCAGTATACAGAAATGAAGTCAATAAATATAAGAAAGAAGTATCAGATTCGACACCTGAAAAGAGATTAAGAAATAGAACTTTCCCAGATTCTTCAAATGATCGGGAAGATATTAAAAGTATAACTAAGAGTGAAGCGATGGCTTATAAAGCAGACACGTTATCTAAACGGCCGTGGCAAAGAAAGGATGACTTTAGACAGTCGTTAGAAAAGGAAAAGCGTGAAAGTTCTGTGATAGAAAAAGACGTTGAAAACGAGAAGAATGAGGGCGCGAAAGAGAAGGCCGTAGAGGAAGCAGACGCGTCGCCTCAGTTCAAAGGGATTTTGCAAATGAGGGCGGAATGGGAGCGGCGCGCGAAACAGGGGATGACCAAATAAACAAGGTGCTAAGCGTAAGGTTACGACGTAGTTCCAATTAAGTTGCGTTTTATATATAAAAAACACATTTTTTAGGTAATAAGACAAATTAACTTCTGTTTTAGCAGATTGATATTGTAATATTACTCGATTGTGAACTGGTGAACTATTTTTTAATTGTCAATAGGGATGTAACTTTTACACATGAAACTTCAATATCACTGTAAATATAAAGAGCAATGGCGAACTCCATACATCAATAATATTGAGAAAAAAAAATTATGTACACGTATGAAAAAAATATATTTCGTTAACCGTCGAATACGAAGCTCTCAGAAGCAAGAATTTTTATTAATGAATCTAGAAAAAAAGATATTTCGTTTTAAAATAATATCACTATAATGTCAATTCTGAAAATGTCTAAACTCCGTTAAAACAGATCAAAGAATGATCGGAGATCTATGTTTACAGATTTTTACTTTTTATTCTGAGTGTAGTCTTTATGAAAACCACGATTTATATTAATATACAGTACCAGACGATCGCGACTTTGTCGGCGGCGTGTATTTAGTTAGCCATATAACCACAGACCACATATAACCATAGAACCACAGACCCATATAACATTAATTGGCATAAACACAGACCATCAGCATCAGTGCTGCCATAATATTCTGTCATTTATTACCATTTTTTATAGATTATTAGATAAAATAAAAAAATTAAATGCTCTAAAGTCTAAAATAACAGAAAATACACTAAAAATGGGCTATCCCATTGTTTAACAATTGGCAAACATCAATCAGATAAAATAATTACTATTTTTAAAATGATACAAAATAATCTACCAATTTAGATTTATTCTAGCTACTAGGTAGATTATATATAAAATGGTAACACTAAACTGAGAAACGGGAACTAAATAATCAAAAAAGATTCCCTAAATATTTTATTTTTTTATCTAGATTCAATTAATTAAGGTGAATACTTGTTAAAATATAAAAAAATAAGCAAATTCCTTTCGTCTTTACCTTACTTGTGTACAATCAAGATGTGGTCTGTAGGTACTAATTTCGCCATTGCTCTTTCGTTAAAGTATAAAGAAAATAATATTTAAAGTAGGATAAATAAAACTTTGAAGAAATAGTTCACTGGTTCTTAAACCATTATGGAATTGTATGTAAAAAAAATTGCTTGATGCAATATTGTCTATTGTTGGAATATAGTATTTTGATGAAAATAACATCTAATATAGAAGATTTAAATCGGTATAAAGTATAGACATTATATTATAGCCAAAAATATGATTTTTTCTAAAGATTGCATTTATCACAGATTTCTCTGACGATATCAGTCTTTTTAGCCTAAAATTTAGACAAGTAACTTTCGTTTATTGAAAAAAAATTAAATTTTTGATATACAAACTGGACGAAAAAAATGAATTGTAAGGAAAATATGCATTTTATAGGGTTCAAATCCACTCGCAAAATGCATTTTATTTATAATCAACGTAAATAAGTTAAGTAACTACCCATCAAATTTATTTAATAAACATATTTTTCGTACAGTTTATATAAATAAAAAATAATGAAACTGCATTTTCATTTTAAATGAAGTGTTAGATAAAAATAAATGAAGTAATAAATAATTAGTAAAGGAGAAAAGTAAATGAAAGTATATTTTCATAATCCCACAATGCTGTATACAACCGCGTAATAAAACTAATATAGGTTCAATTTAAGTAGATTTCAAAAATATTCTCAGAATAACGTTATATAAATATAAAATCTACGTATAGCTAACGTTCGTTGTTAAGACAAGTGTATTTTTGAGTGTTATTGCAATGATAATATAGCGATAGTTATATTTTATTAAAGACTACATTATGTATTAAACATTTCTGAACTGTGAAATACAAATTTTATTGCTATAGTTTAATTGTTGTATTTCTGCATTTCCCTCCTTCCTGCTTGGTCATTGATTTTTCAGTTAATCGGTGGTCTTAGATAACTCACGACATGTAGCCTTGCGCATTAAAAGAAAATGTCTTGTTACATAAGATTAATGTCTTATAAATTAACTAGCGAACCACCCCGGCTTCGCACGGGTGCAATGCTGATACTAAATATACTACAGAATGTCTTTATATACAACGTTCACAACTTTTTGTCATTAGACAATACAAACAGGTTTTCTTTAGAGGTTAAAAATGGTTATTGTGGGTTATCCCTAAGAGATATACCTACCTACTATCGCGGACTTTTTTGTAGACCTTTTTGAGGTGTACAATAATGTAGTAGGTACATTATTTTGATCTATCTCGTAGGGTTCAGCCAGCGTTTGCAATGTAAGCGCAAAAAAGTTTGTTTATTTACGACATCACATTAGAAACCTCTAAAATTATCAGGGTTTCTCTACTATATTATGCATGTATTATACATAAAAACCTTCCTCTTGAATCACTCTATCTATTAAAAACAAACCGCATCAAAATCCGTTGCGTAGTTTTAAAGATCTAAGCATACATAGGGCCAGACAGCGGGTAGCGACTTTGTTTTATACTATGTAGTGATAATACAAAGATAAAATATTTTCTAATAATGTATGGCCTCAGACAATAACCATTACGACTGAATTTGTTATAAGACATTACTCTTAAGACACAAGAAATTTTCTTATAATGCACAAATGGCCTTAGGAAAGAATTTGAAAGAAAGAAAAAAAAAAACATTTATTTTCCAATTCTGTCACACATACCCTTACCTCAAGGGTATGCTACCCCTCCTTACTTTACATGCCCTATGGGTATGTAATTTCTATTGCGTAGAGCCAGTGTGCAACTAACGCCCGCCTAGGGTAATATTGTTCTGTGAACTAACGTGTGAGTGGCAATGACTGAAATAGGTCAACGGGTTATCAGCTTTGAATACAATGATTTTGTTGTCAAAAATGGCATCCTAAAGACCCCAATCTTACCCGTGTCTACTGTAACCATACATAATTATATTAGTACAGACTGTAAAATCTAGATTATGTTTTTTTACTGTTTTTTGCACTACTGAAACCCGAGAAAGAACAAAAGAATATTGTTTATTCCCTGCTGAAGGAAAACGGCGCCATCTATGAGGCTTTGAATGAACGCGGCCTGGAAAGTTCCTCTCCGTTGTACCTAGTTCTGTTCTTTTCCGCTGGGAGTGTAATGAAAAGAGTGCAGTCCGTCAAACTTTATCTGACCCGGTGGCCATAATTGGAACTATTTTTTATGCCTATTATGTTGTTTTTTATTTTATTTTTCACTAGATTATACCCGCGACTGCGTCTATGATATTTGTGGTTCCCTCGGGAACTCTTTATTTAATTTTTTGGGATAAAAAGTAGCCTATGTTCTATTCCAGATTTTGACTCTGTGCCAAATTTCATCCAGGTCCGTTCAGCCGTTCTGGCGTGATTGAGTAACAAACATTCATCCATTCAAACTTTCGCATTTATAATAATTAGTATCTACGTATATAGTTACCGATAAGTACTTAATATTTTTTGCTCTTTACCAAATAATATTGATTCCATTGATATTTCTAAGTATTTTCTTACGATCCTGGGCCACTCTCGGATGACTGTGTCAACAAGGATTTCATTTCCTAACAGATATTGAAAACATAATCCCTTGGAAATGAAAATGTAACATGAAAATTCTATACTTACTTATAAATGCAAAAGCGAATGCTGTGTCTATTTGTCGGTCTGTCTGTCTGCTACCATAACCTAACCTTATTAACTGTACAAATTATGCCCGCGTGGAATGTTGGCAAGAACGCTGGCCGCATTCCTATGCTGAACAGCCAGGTTGTCCCTTTGCGAAAAAAAATTGAGCCAACCCCTGTTTATTTTTTCCAAAATTTTTTGTTTAAGACTTGAAATTGTTGGCCTCATTATATTAAACGCTAAAAGCAGAATTTCTTTTTGTTTTCGATCGGGGGTAAGGGACGAAAGAAAATACGCAAAGGTGTTTCCGAACGGCAACTCAAGGGGAAGCCTCACCAACGCATGCGTACAACCACCCTCAAAGCTACGGAGTACCGTGTAACCCCAAATCGCAACAAGGGTGGCGAGCGACTCCATTTTATTTTCATTTATAACTCTCTCGTGTACAAATACCGACATTTCTCGTGATCTAATTAAAAAACTGAGACTTTTTAATGAAACTTTTCTACGAACTAAGTGGTGTGTTGACTGTTTATTTGTGATTAAAAAGACTCGGAAATTTTGTTAGCTTACGTAATATTTTTTTCTTGAAGATCGACCAAGATATCTTCAAGTCAAAAAGGTAAGGAATTATTGTTTTTCATATTTACTTCTAAGCTATAAGTATTGTTAATGCATAATTCGGTATGATAGACTCTATAGGTAAGGTAGAGTTACGTATCAAATCATTGATTTTTACTTAGCGTTTGCGATACATGTGGCGTTTACGTCCTTTTACTTACGTCAAGATTATTTTCTTTGGCACAAGCGTGTTATACGACTTAACAGCATTTTTTTTTCTATAAAATTTTGGACTTCACTACTTACTAATACTTAGGTACGGTACCTATAAGATTACGATCGTTTAATTATAAATAAGAGCTATCTTAAGAACCATAGACCTTATTTTACACAAAACCACCTGCTGTATTATGCTCTAAGTACCTATTATAGTCTATAGATATGCTGAAAATAAAAATGAGAACCAGGCAAGTGCCCACGAGTCATTTAAAAAATATTGAGGTAAATACAATATGTCGACACTTGCAAGGAAGAACTGAGATAGGTATATGTATTGTCAAATACTGATACAATTTTTTCCGTTCAGTTGTCGATATAAGTATACTGTTTAATTATATCGTCCTTAATATTACATTCTACCATAGTGTGATTGGTCGACTCGGTAAACTACAATCTTTATTCTTTGAGCACTATTAGTGCGTGTAGGTGTACGTATTATACCTACACAAAACGTAGGTACGCAGTAAAGAGGTCACGTAATCACTCAGTACCCAAATGATATTTGTTTTTTCTTTCTCTGCGTCGTATTCTTTTGCTTAAAATCGTGACCTCCGAAAGAGGTTTTTCTTGGGATAAATATTTTAATATGGTAGACTCCGAATCCAACTAAATGTGTAAGGGATTTTGACTTTAACAACGTCCATCTACGGAGCACGAGTCTTCTCTCGGAACGAGAAGAGTGTAGCCGTAGTCCACCACGCTGTCCAAGTTTGGATTGGCAGACTTCACACACCTTCGAGAACATTATGGAGAACTTTCGGTCTCGGACATACAAGTTTCCTCACAATGTTTTACTTCACCGATTTGATTTCTTAAAAAGCTTGTTACTCCTGAAAGTTAGAAATGCGTGCCCGGGATCGAACCCACGACCCCGTATAGGAGGAGGTCGGGTGTCTTAACCACTGGACTATCACCGCTTTAAATGTATTCGCTTACTCAACGTATTCGACTGCTAATACCTAAGTGATAATATGCACCGGGGCCACTGTTTACTGTTTCTTTTACATACTGTTTCTTAAATGCATATTGTTTCCTTATTGTTGACTTTCGTTTTTTTTTAATTATAATCCTTATTTTAGGAACGTCAAGGTATAGTCCATATTAAATATTAAATATTTATTAGCAACTTAAATGTGATTTAACAGCGACGCTGTCACCGGGTTAGTTAGGTTTGTGGGACTATACCTTGACGTTCCTAAAATAAGGATTATAATTAAAAAAAAATCTAAACAGTCATAAAAGTTTGTTCCAGTTTTGCCCACTGAGCCAGATAAAGTGGGGCTGTTATATTGCTTAAGTATTGCTTTAAGCCGTTGGCAGTACAAGTATGTCATACGTCCCCATTTATTTGTCATACAGTTAATTTACGACCTCTATACACGACCTTAAGCAGAGCCCTTGAAGGACGCCACCCGGAAGCCGGATTACAGTTAAACCTGTCGCTAAGTTACTTCAAGGTTGACGATCGGACGCTTTAACTAACCGTGAAGTGCGGAAAATTAGTGAAAATATAATACTGTACCTAGCTACTTAAATTTGTTGTACATACTAGGGTTGTAATGGAGGCGTTCTTAACGGAGGCGGAGGCGGAGGTGGATTTCTCCGATCACATCATCCATTTTCTGTGCTCTAGGATGCGATGAATCCCACATTTGATTTTTTTTGAGGATTCTTCTAAGAACAGTTGGCTTTTTGCTTGTTGTAATGGTGTAACTGACATCCCCTGCTTTGATTTGTACCTCTCGCATTGTAAGTAAACTTAAATAAACCT
Organism: Erebia aethiops; assembly: GCA_923060345.2. Taxonomy (NCBI): domain Eukaryota; kingdom Metazoa; phylum Arthropoda; class Insecta; order Lepidoptera; family Nymphalidae; genus Erebia; species Erebia aethiops. The sequence goes on along the minus strand of OV281081.1, from coordinate 12,685,287 downwards.
CCGTTACAACTCCGCAAAAAAATGGCGGAGGTACGATTTCTTGCGAAAGTTCCGCACTTACAAAGGCGGAGGCGAGTTTCCGTTACAACCCTAGTACATACCATGTCTTAGCTAAACTAAAATACTATCCCGTACGACAGGGAGGATTATGATAAAGACAGCAATACATTTAGAGGCGTCGTTTTAATTTAGTTTATAAATTGTGTAGAACAGAATGACTCTACTATACAATTTTTAAATGTACTTACATATATACACACCGCATTCGTCCGCAGGGTTTAAGGTTTTATAATTCCCGCGGGAACTCTTCAGCCTACGTAAAGCCTATCCTTTCCCGGGATGCAACATACCTATCTCTATACCAAATTTAAAAATCGGTTAAAGCCATAGAAAAAATAAATAAAGCTTATTGCGTGGTTAAAGCGTTCGCATCATACTTACTAATATTATAAATGCGAAAGTGTTGGAATTAAAAAAAACTTATTCCACGTGGACGAAGTCGCGGGCATCAGCTAGTTTTTAATAAGTATTAATATGGAAGTATGGATGTGTTTTTTTTTATAATTGCGTTATAGGCTTGTGCTTGACGACAATCATGCTTATAGTGCAAAGCAATGATGAGGTCTAGGTTGGAACGCGCTTGCCTAGAAGATGCCTATTCACTCTTGCCTTGAAGGCACTTAAGTTATAAGTGGCAGGAAACAGCAAGCGAAGTCCAACTCATATTAGTTAGTACCTGTTTCCGATTAACCAATTTCAGCGACTGACCGGTCAAATGAGCAATCAGTCCAATTATTGGGACCAGTCCGTGTATAATTGGTTTAACCCCGTCGTTAAATCCGATCATCCGTCGTTAATTCTGTTCATTGGTTTTCTACAGAAAACTGTAGACTCTGATATTATATTAATTGTTTTAAATAAAATTTAAAAAAAACCAATTTATTTTCCAGAAATAATCAAATTACACATTAAAAATTAAACATGAAACAGTTTTGACAATGAAATTTTGGTTTGTTTTCAAGATTAGGTAGATAGGCTACTTTTTTGGGGTTCCGTAACAGGACAGGATCCGTAACAGATTTTAGGGACCGTTTCGCAATGTCTGTCTATCTGTCTTTCCACGGCTTAGCTCCGAGGCCCTTATTACTAATAATAATAATAAAATTACTATTTTTTTTTCCTATTATTGAGTACCAGCGAGGTACTCATTTAATTACGATCTAGCCTAACTAGTCGGCTAATGAGCAGTTTTGCTTTAACCTAAACTTATAATTTATCTTATGTACTAAGAAATTGTCCATTGACGCATCTTAGTCTTTCTTGATAAACTTACACTTTGTTCACGTGTTCTTTTAGCACTACACTTTACACTGTCACTTATCACTATACACTAACTCGAAAGGTTTAGTCCTTATATGTCTTCTCTTCTAAAATTTCTCTCTAAAATTACTATGAAAGCTTTTATTACTGAAAAAAAAAAGGTTTGGCAATACTTAATAAGAACTTTTTTACTCGATTTAAGTAATTACTAAAACTTAACCTTATACCTAAATCGCTCTATTTATTTATTTTTATTTTTTATTTACAGTACCAGAAAGATATAATTTGGCATAGTTAATTAGTATACATATTAATCACGCCGACAGTGGTAAAATAAAATTTTGATATGGACATATTTTTGGGTACCTACAGGCTACAGGCTACACGTAAAGTGTGGATGTTTTTCTTCTCGTCTATCCCATGGTGTAGGATATCGTAAGATAGGTCATGAAAAATATTACAGGTGTGGGAAAAACATTTTATATTCAGGGATCCGTTTGTGAAATGTTTGGCTTCAAAGTGAATCGAACCCGGGACCTGCCACTCTAATCGAGCAATTCCAGTACGCAATTTAATTTCACGGTTCATGAATACTAACAGTCTGAACGCTGAATGCAGCTTGAATTATTTTCTAGATTCGCAAATAATAATTCGAATAGCTGAAAAAGGAAAATACGATGAAACTCTTGAATTTTCCGGCATAAAAAGTACCCTATGTCCTTTCCTGGGATACAACCTATCCCTGTACCGAATTTCATCAAAATCGGTTGAACGGACGGGCAGTGAAAGCGTAGCAGACAGACACCCTTTCGCATTTATAATATTAAGTATGGATTAAGATTAGCGTATAAAAAATAAATTAAGTACATTCTTTATACTTATATCTTTATGCTTTCCACAATACCTAACCAGTTAAACTTTATATAGTGACTGGAAACGATTTAAGTACCTAATAAATATGCGAATATTCTTAAATACATTACACTTTATTATGATTCAATTTAGTAAACTAATTAAAATGTCATCAAACAAATATTAATTCTACACCAATAGTGTGCGGTAAAGGAGCACGGCACCGACTCACTGAAATCACCCTTACTACAAAATTACATTTAGTAAACGATACAATTTAGAAAAACGCCCCAGGACCAGGTGCCCTAGGAATTCGTTTTGCTAAGCGAGTACTTACTTGCAAGTCCTCAAGCAAGAAAAGCCTACTGTATAAAGAGACACAGTAGCTCTATTTAGTAAAAGTTGCAGAAAATAATATCAGCCATTAAGAGGTGATTGTGGTACACTGTAGCAAGCACTCACCACAGCGCCAGGGAGGTCGTCAAAAATCTATCTACCAAGACATACAAATTCCATACCTACACATAGTCGTTTTGCCCAAGACTAGGTACGTAGATGAAGGAATATACTCGTATCTATCGACCGGTATCGCCCTAACCTACGCCAATTTGAGAGACTAATATAATATTATGACGCAGTTGCGTATGCTTTATATTTGTTGTATGGGCGGATGATTGACGCAGAATTATGTCTCCTTTATTATTTTGTAAAGGTTTGATTACATAGAGTATTGTAATTTAATGAATTGATATTTGACGACCTCCCGATGGCGCAGTAAATTGAGCGCTGTTCTCGTATCTTAACGTGGGAGGTCCCAGGTTCCATCCCCGCAGAGTCTATCTGGGAAATTATAATTTCTGCATTTTCTCGGGCCTATATCTTAACTAGTCTTTGTTAGCTATAGCGAAATATTCAATATGTAGAACAGATTTTTTTTTTTATTTCTTGATACAAAACACACCTACCTACTTCTACTGTAGTAGTTGTTAGCAATACTAAGTATTGCTTTAAGCAATATTACTCAAAATGACATTTTGGTGTCACGCACCTTTACGTTCCCAAAATAAGGATTATAATTAATTCTAAAACACGAAAGTCAACAATAATGAAACAATATGGCTTTAAGCGTTGGCAGTATGAACTTAGAAATTAGGCGGGACCAACACTTAACTCTCCTTTAAGAGTTTCACATTAAAAGGTAGAGCAAAGAAAATTGGTCATAAATTAAAAGTGGCCCTAACACCCGCAGGTCCCGCAATTTGCATAATGCCCGCCATTTGTTCCAATTTGGTTTATATTAAAATTTATCGGAAGATACTGTTTGACAGCCTGAATTAGTGCAGGTGTGGTTTAATATGTTTGCCTTTAGGTATTTACCTTTTTATTAACTTCAATATTAATTTTCATATTTGAAATTATAACCCCCGAACGTAGTTTCAGTTTCGGCCGCTGTTTCGGCCGGATGGCAGCCGAAACCCGTTTTTACCGAAACTAGGCCAAAACTGAAACCGAAAGTTCGGTCAGAAACTAAATATTAGTATGGATGATATAAATAAATACGGATTAAAAAGACGATTCGTATCGTAACTTAACCGGCGTAGACCCAACGCTACGGCGTAGCATCACATCCAAAGTCTCTTGTGGTCTTGGGGTCACTTTGACCCGTGTTTATTTGAAAATCTAATCACGATTCAACCGCTGAACTTGCTGATTCAAAAAACGCCTAAAACCATGCGTTTCAGGAAGTCGCAGCATCAGCTGGTTTATTCTAAAAAAAGTTTTTCAATCAATCAACAATATTTATTTCATCAGGAACATTGTACACTTTTTGACGTCCAGTAACTTATAAAACATGGTGATAATCTAATACAGTATCTTAAAACTAAAGGTAGGTACGAGGGTTCCAAAAGCGCCCTGGTCTGGTTAAGAAGAGCCTACAATCAACTCAGTCGGGATAGATTTCAAATTTATTTCAATAACTATGTTATTATTTTTATATTTTAACACAAAAATATTGGAGCCTACTTTTAAAAGTAGAATTACCCCCGTGGCAGAAATCTCGGCTATAAAATAGTAATGTAAACTATAAGTGCAACGAATAAAGGCACTACAACTATATAAAGGCAATAATATGTCATTTAATCTTGAAAACTCAACGTTTAGTATGACCTAGTCTAAGTCAAAGGCTCAAGCAGAAGGCATCAAATAATGATGCGGCAGCAATTACTGCGAGCTGTGACCCATTTATGTCGCATATGCTGAATCTTTGCATGTGCATACTTAATATGCATTCAATTTTTCATACATTTTACTCGCTCACATTTATTACTTGTATTTAAAGAAATGGTTAAACGGGCTAGTTTTCTATTATTTTTTGTGTGTAACAGATCGTATTGTCATACTTGCCTGAATAAATAATTAGCATTCTTTGCAAAAAAAAAATATACAAATAATATTGCTTTCACTTATGAACTCTTAGCCTGGGAACCTATTGAATTAAATTAAAATGGTGAATGTGTAAGAGAGAAATCATTCGAAATTTTCCGATTGAAAGCTAGTTAATTTTATAGGCTGTACCAAAATAACTTTGTAAATTTTTAGGCTAGGTTATGTTAACCTAGTGGTTATAATTTCGGCCTCCTATTTCGGTGGTCTGGTGTTCGATTCCCAACATGCGTGTCACGCTTTTCAGAATATTTATACTTAGGAATTAAATTAAATCACTTGTATTAATTACGGTGAAACTAACATTCGTGAGGAAAACTGACATTACCCGAGAGTTCTTCTAATAATGTCCTCAAATGTATGTGAAGACTTCATACATCTTTAAGAACCACCCTTAACCAGCGTGGTGGACTATGGCCTTCACAGTGGCAGTGGATGGAATTGATGTTGATGATGATACCCGATGATGCCCGCGACTTCGTCCGCGCCGATTAAGTTTTTTTAATTTCTGGGGGAACTTCTTAATTTTCCGGGATAAAAAGTATCTCAGTAGAATCATCTTTTCCGATCCGGTGTCTATTCGATTTATCGATTTTATTCGTCGTATCGATTTTTTTTTCAGTGGCATAAGTTATCATACCTGAAATAATTAATCCAGAAAAGGTAGGTAGTGCCCCGTCGTCTTGGCGGGGGCACTACTGTCAGTGACGCGCTGCTCATAGAGGCATAAAAGCCTGGCTTACCCAAGTGGACATACGTTTATATTCATTTTTTATCAAGACAGTCAGTTGGCTATTCTGACTTAACAATGCTACCCCTAGCTTCCTACCCTAGCCTAGCTTCAAACCCTGTGCACGCCACTGACTACTGTGCCCCCAGATCATTTCATATGCTTAAATGTCCCTACGTAGCCTTAGGATACTGAATATATACTGAATTTCGTCTAAATCGATTAAAAAGATGGGCCGTTACCAGTGACAGACAAACAGACTTTCACATTTATAGTATTAGTGTGGAAATGGATTAGCGAGGGGCCTTATGGATTAGGGGGGGACGTAAACAATCACCTAATGACTTCCACCTAGCGTACCGGCGTGACCGCATCGTCGGTGTCCGGGACAAATGTGGGCCTCTCAGACCCCAACCGCAGGCGCGGGTTACTTTATTACTCTCTGAATGGATGGTTACCCGGTTAACATGGGTTAACTTCACTAATTAATAAAATAGATTTTGTTATGTGAAATAATTTATTTAACACATCTTATCTTATATTGAAAAATATACATTTAATTTTGCATACTAAGGCGGTACGAAGTTCGCCGGGTCAGCTAGTCTATATATATAAAAATGAAACCCGTTTTCCTTGGTCACGGCATCACGCGTGAATGGCTGGACCGATTTCACTAATTCTTTTTTTGTTGTATTTGTTATTATTAGGAGAAGGTTCTTACGGAAAAAAATATTACGAAAATCTCTCAGAAATATTGAAAAATATACATTTAATTTTGCATACTAAGGCGGTACGAAGTTCGCCGGGTCAGCTAGTATATATATAAAAATGAAACCCGTTTTCCTTGGTCACGGCATCACGCGTGAATGGCTGGACCGATTTCACTAATTCTTTTTTTGTTGTATTTGTTATTATTAGGAGAAGGTTCTCACGGAAAAAAATATTAAGAAAATCTCTCAGAAATATTGAAAAATATACATTTAATTTTGCATACTAAGGCGGTACGAAGTTCGCCGGGTCAGCTAGTATATGTATACAAAAGACTGACTAATCTTTCAACGCGCAGCTCAAACCACTGGAATTTGGCATGCAGGTAGCTATTATGAGGTTGATTTGCTATCTAAAATGTAAAAAAAATAAGCTAAGAAAGGATTTTTGACAATTCTAAGGGGGTAAAATAGGGGTTTGAAATTTGTGTAGTCCACGCGGCCTAATCGCGGGCAAATGCTAGTTCTCTATAAGAGGATAAAACGCAGGGCTCTATCTCTCTCCCTCTGGTATAAATGGAGATAGGTACAGAGTACCTGTTTGTAACTATTTCAATCAATGTTGAACAATTTCAAAAGTAGGTACCTACACCGTACACGGCATTGTACCGGAACGCTAAACCGCTTTCCGGTACGTCTTTGTAGGGTGGTAACTGGTAACTAGCCACGGCTGAAGCCTTCCACCAGGCTAAACATTTTTTTCGAAACAAGCTTTTCGTAGTCAGGTGAGATTACAGTCAAGGGTTAACTTATAGTGGTGTAAAAACATGAACTCGTTTAATACTAGTAGTAGTGTCAAGTCGCAGGCATATTCTAGTTTACTAAATTCTAGATGCTAAAAGCCTAGTTCGGATCTAGGTCGTCCATTATCGCGACTGTTACTGACTTCAAGTCTTGTTCATTTGAGTGCTTTGACTCTTGTTGAAACGGTTTCAAACTATTGAAACCGAAATAAAGCTTTGTAGTAATGATGTATAATGGAGATATATATTTGTGTGTGGGGAAAATGTAATGTCATGGCTATATTTAATAACCTTTTTGAAGTGAAACTTCTTTAGAATCGTTGTGATTTGAAAATTCAATGAAACGCTTTTCGTTTCATGAAACGAAAAAGCGACACAAAAAAGAGACAAACATATTCATAAATAAATAGGATTTAGCCTGCGAGAGAATGAGAAAGAATACAAGTTATATGTCCACGAACAATAGATGGCGCTGTACGATATTGAGTCGCGCTACTGCTCCATTTATCTCATTCTCTCGTAGGCTACTTTTCTGAAGTTTCACTTCTGCCGTATTTGAATTGCACACACACTTTTTTGATAATTAGGTATATAAATAAAAAGTAATATTTAGTATTTACCTTTGTCTGACTGCATCAGGAACATAACGGCAGTAGATGCCGTGTAGTTAGTAACCGGTTAGGGCCATGACAGTTACCTATATTCAACCCTAATCATGCACTAAGCATGATTGTCGTCAAGCGCAAGTCTATCACGCAATAAAAAAAAATACCCATACTCGGTTTCTACACGGCATCGTATCGGAACGCTAAATCGCTTGGCGGCACGTCTTTGCTGGTAGGGTGGTTACTAGCCATGGCCGAACCTCCTACCAGGCTAGACTACGGAAAATTCAGAAATTATAAATTTTCCAAAATTGACCTTGCCCGGGATCGAACCCGGGACCTCCGCACGTTAAGATCGAGGGAGCGCCAGGGAGGTTTGGTTGAGACGACTACAGCGATATACCTAGAGCTTACTACGTATTGATTATGTTTTGAAAAATGTTTCAATTACCAAATAGCACGACACCTTAACACCCAAACTAGAAAATCAATTCTTATTTCCTTATGAATAAAGTTTAAATTTAAAAACTATGCTTATGCATTTTTTAACGCTTTGCAATTCCTAGTGGTAAACCTATGTCCTTGAACTTCTGACATGCTGTAACGAGAATCGACTACAATGTCATTGATATAGAGAAAGGGGTGGCATGTGTAATTATTGAGGAATTCTGAATAGGTAGGTATAGCACGTGATATTAATATGGTACACGTTTAGAAGTAGGGTTGCCAGTTTTGTTAATCGTCTTTTTCCGGGTGAAAATCGAAAGTAACGTTCAAACTCTATTCCGCCGAAAACCGCCCCTAAATCCAATGAGCTGTTTTGAGTTCACTATCCTTAATGGACGTGTTAACAGTTAGTTTGTGCGCATTTAAATAAAAATTGGAAAAACATTGTGAGCAGAGTATTATTTATCGAAGAGTGTAACGATCCTCAAAGTTAAGGAAACGACAAAATAGAAACTGTGCCTATACTTTGAAATAAAAAATAAAAGAAGCTTTACAATGAAGCTTCTAAGAAAGTTAGTTTTGAAATTTTTGTTCAAAAACCTTTTTTAATTTCAAAATTAAAATTTGCTACTTTTTTTTATTAATCTAGTAATAACCAAGTCACTCATAAAACATTACATTATGCTAAGGGGTGATACCTCTCCTTAGGATACCAATTTCATCTCAGCTTGTCCTTTTATTTGACATTTACTTAGAAAAAAAACCAGCTGAGTTTGTTGTGTGCTCTTCTCAGACCAGGGCGCGTTTGGAACCCTCGTAGCTTTAGTTTTAAAATACCGTAACTAATTACCACCATCATGTTTTATATGTCAGTAATGGACGTCAATATGTGTACCTACAGTGTACCTAAATTGAATTAATGATCGACTGATTAATTGACCCACGTATGTGACCACGTTTGACTTTCTACGTAGAAACTATTTTGAGAAATTCTATCTGGTTATTTATTAAATGATCTAAATTCCTGCGTGAATTTAGATGAAGTTGCATGGGAAAGAGCCAGTGATTAATTTTACTGCGCTAACTTTGTGTTAGTCTAGAGTCTAGAATTTAATTTGTAGTTTTCACAAGCCACCGATTTTCGTGTAAACAAGTACAGAAATGAATGCTTGTTCACCATTTACAAATTGGGTCCTTTTCGGTTTGCGTCTTTTGTGTTCAGAATCTGGAGCACTGCCCTCGTTCTTTTGTTGGTATAGAACAGGGTTGTCACTATTTAGTTTCAACACAAAACCTCTCACAGGCGTGAGAGATTTTCAATTATATTTGTAGTTTTGTACTTTTGAGGCCAAAAAGGATTTGAGTGAATTTGGAATGAATACAATGTTTTTGTATAAAAAAAGATTCTGGTCCACTTTTAAATTGTTTGTTTTCTTTCAAGTAAGATATATCCAAGTTTGTCAGTGTGTTGTGTGTGTCTGCTTTCCTAACCGGCGGTAGAGTCAAAACCTATGTGAGTATGCCCTACGTGTTTTAAATAAATTGAATTGAATTGAATTGTAATAAAGAAAACAACTAAATCGATATTAATTATATTTGTATTTAATCAATATCCTGTTTAAACTTTTTCAAAAATGCAAATGCAGAAAACGGAATACTCGATAAAGAAAAATGTTTTGGTCTCTGACTACTGATACTAACTTTTCCTTGAAATGAAATGAGAAGAATGTGACAAGTGACAACCCTGAAGTTTCATTTCAACTAAAGCGTCACGCCGGCAGCCAATAAGCACAAATGTTTACAGCCATTTCACAGCAGAACTAATTCTGAGGACTGAGGAACAAATTCTTAATAATTTATTGAATTACCTACTTAGTTTGTCGACTGAGTTTCGAACCACCAATTAAAATGTGTTTACTTAATTAAAGCTGTTATTTTGGTAGCACTACACTTTTAAACGTTAATTTATAATTATTGTGAAAGCGAAATCGTGACTGACTTACTGATCTATCAACACACAGCTCAAACCACTGGGCGGATCAAGCTGAAATTTGGCACATAGATAGCTATTATGACGCAGGCATACGCTAAGAAAGGATATTTGAAAATTCAACCCCTAAGGAGGTAAAATAAAAGAAAGAAAAACAGTTTATTCGACAATGGTGTCACAGACAAAACACAAATTACATATGTAAAAATTTTGTCTGTAACTCCCCCCAGAATGTAAAATAGGGCTTTGAAAGTATCAAAATCGAACATGAAGTGAGCGAAGGTGTCGGCAGAAGCTATGAGTTAATAAACAATTTAATACGATAGTGGCAGGCCACATGGATGTAGACTTATTTTGACAGTGTATAGTGTTGCAACGTATCTAGCGGCTGTCGGCTAAGCAGGGGCCATACTGCCAACGCTTAAAGCAATACTTAAGCAATATTACAAAATGACAGTTAGATGTCACGTACCTTGACGTTCCTAAAAAAGGGATCTTATTTAATCCTAAACTTAAACACGAAAGTCAACAACAATGAAACAATATGGCTTAAAGCGTTGGCAGTATGGCCCCTGGTTTGCTACTTGCTGGATCAGACTTAGTCATATTCTGTTATTTTGCAGTGCACCGTGAATAGCAACCGACGCCGGCAGCGATGCCGTGGGCGGCGCGCTAGGGCATGCTCTGCGGCGCCGTGTGGTCCGCCGCGCCGGTGAGTCTGCGCGGCCTGGCGCCCCCGCTGCCGCCGCGCCCCGCCCTGCTGGCCGCACTCGTCATGCACGCGCTGCATGCCGGCGACGACGACAGCTTCATAGGTGAGTGCGCCCCGCCTAGTGAGCCGTGGCCTGCACTATACGTCACACCGCACACGGCGCGCTAGGGCATGCTCTGCAGCGCCGTGTGGTCCGCCACCCGGTGAGTCTGGCAGCCTGGCGCCCCCGCTGCCGCCGCGCCCCGCCCTGCTGGCCGCGCTCGTCATGCACGCGCTGCATGCCGGCGACGACGATAGCTTCATAGATGAGTGCGCCCCGCCTAGTGAGCCGTGGCCTGCACTATACGTCACACCGCACACGGCGCGCTAGGGCATGCTCTGCGGCGCCGTGTGGTCCGCCGCCCGGTGAGTCTGGCGGCCTGGCGCCCCCGCTGCCGCCGCGCCGCGTTATCAATCTATAATCGCTGAAAAAGATAAACAAAATATAATAACTAAAATTTGTTGTGAATATGGAATGGTATTAGGTATCATTGTGCATTGAGGTCACATTGCAAAAGATTAATTTCGAGGGCTTACCCTGTCTATGTCACGGGTAAAATACGCGAAGGTCACCAATGCACTCGCCCAAAATACTGCAAAGTCACTGCAGGCTGTAGAGTCATAGCAAATTTATGTCAAAGTCACAAGTAGAGATAGTCTAGATTAGATATCGTGAATCGTGATATTACGCCAGGGTCAATATTTTATTTTTAAAACCACGATATATTCCATAAAAATCAACTAGCATTTAGCAAACACCTATGGCTTCTATGGGAATTTTGAAAAATCCCTCCTTGTTCCCAGTCTAAATTAAAAAAGTAGCCTCTGCGTAAAATTTCAGAGCTCCCTAGATCCTAGGGCAAAGATCTACTTAGTGGTTGACTGCACCTTAAAGTTTGAAGTAAGATGTACCTATTCACGGCCAGGGCTCCAAACGATACGAATTACGTTTTACTGAATTTGTGAATTTAAATCAAGAACACGTGGGTCCATTTTACTTTGACGTCAATGCGATCGAACGCTCAATAACGATCAATCGAATTCGCAATGTAAAAACTTCGACTAAGCGTACTGGGCGTTGATGTGACTCATCAATTTTTTTTTTGGAAGATTAAGTTATTTTATACTTATAATGTACATTCAATATTGATAATCTTACATTAATATCAATATTTTATTCAATTTAGGTAGGTACATTAAAAACTTATAAAACACGATGGTCATAATCAACTACGGTACGAGGGTTGTAAACGCGCCGTCTGAGAAGAGCCCACAACTCAGCCGGGTTTTTCATTTTTAACCGACTTCCAAAAAAGGAGGAGGTTCTCAATTCGGCGCGTATTTTTTTTTAAATGTATGTCGGTGCATATCTCCGTGGTTCTTCAACTCAACCCTGACACTAAAAATTTTAAAATAAAAATTATTTCCAAAAAACCGACTTCCAACGCCAGTATGTTGAAGTCGGGCGGGTATTGATGAGCAAAGTTGACGCATCAGGCTCGCCCGACTTCAACATACCTAGTGCATGGGTAGAAATCAAAATTATTTTTTACCTTACAATGGCGTTGGAAGTGGGTTTTTTGGAAAGAATTTTTATTTACGCCACCTCTCAAACAAGATTGAACGATTTTGAAATGGTTGTTGTTTCTTAAAAAAAATATACATCAAATTGTGAGCCTTGATATTTGATGGTCTTACATTTTAAAATGCTAAAAGTTGCTACCACTTTGACGATGGCATAATAAAAATGTTTTTTGTGCCAATGGGGACGTGTCCGGAATCCGAACGACGCGACGGTTGTCCGTGTATTTCTTTGAGAGATAATGTAAAAGACAAGTACCTAGCTGGAGCACTCTAAAGTTTAAGAACCGTCTTAAGTTTGAGCTGGAAGTTAAGGCAAGCTTTTTTAGAGTTCTGGTACTGTGAACTGTTTTTTTTTATCCACTACAAGCTAGCCCTTGACTACGATCTCACCTGATGGAAGTGATGATGCAATCTAAGATGGTAGCGGGCTGACCTGTTAGGGGCATGGCGGCCCTTCGGTTTCTACACGGCATCGTACCGTAACGCTAAATCGCTTAGCGGCACGTCTTTGCTGGTAGGGTGGTAACTAGCCACGGCCGAAGCCTCCCACCAGGCCAGACTAGGGAAAATTCAGAAATTATAAATTCCCAAATTGACCCTGCCGGGGATCGAACCCAGGACCTCCGCACGTTAAGGCAACAGCGCTATATACTGCGCCACGGAGGTCGTCAATATACCGGGATCCCGGTGTTGGAAGCCCTACTCTGGACCTTACTCGCCAGTGACGCCAACTAAGAAGTGACTATTGAATTGAAAGGTAAGGTAGCCGGCAGCACTCATTGAATTGAAAGTTTTTACCAAATAGGTAATTTGGCTATCGACCTAATGCGTGTTGACGCACTAGACCGCTTGTTTCCATAAATAATTCGAAGTGAAAAGATAATTTTGTGTAGGTTATGTATACCATTGATTACCCCGAACTGGATCGATGGTTATATCAGTAATACAAGGCAGCCGTTCACCAAAACGGCTGAGCGAGTCACGCGACCCGCTATCTACAGACATCTTGGCGCCGCACCCCCCCTCCCCCCTTACCCTTCCACCACGGTATACTGTATGGTATAGTATAGTGCGGAATGCGGATTTACTTTGAGTCATGCCGGGGTATGAAACTTGCAGAAGAGCAAAAGGTATCGTACCACAAGGTTTGACGACCTCCGTGGCGCAGTGTTGAGCGCTGTTGTCTTAACGTGCGGAGGTCCCGGGTTCGATCCCCGGCAGAGTCAATTTAGGAATTTATAATTTCCGGTCTGGCCTGGTGGGAGGCTTCGGCTGTGGCTAGTTACCCTACCGGCAAAGACGTGTCTCCAAGTGATGTGTTCCAGTACGATGCCGTGTGGAAACCGATTAGGGGTATGGGTTTAATATAACTGCCATACGCTTAACAGGTTAGACCACTACCATCTTAGATTGCATCATGCATAGAGGTGAGATTGCAGTCAAGGGCTAACTTGTAGTTGATAAAATAAACATGGTATACTGCATGGTATAGTGCGAATCTACTTTGAGATATGCCAGGGAATGAAACAAAAGCATAAGAGCAGAAGAGCAAAAGATATCGTAGCAAGGCATCGTCAAGGTTTGCAACCATCTCTCTCTCCTCTCCCTCTTATCAACCCAATACCGGGTCACTACTGAGCACTGTAGGGCTAGCATGCGCACAACGAGTACAATTATGTCCACCCGTCATCTCAATTTGTCTACCGAAGCTAACATGGTTAACATGGTCGTCTCTAGGGTAGGGGGTTTTCTTGGTTTCCCACGTGCTTCCGCATACAACTCTACTAAGAGTGTAAGACTACTTTTTTTTATGTACATAGAATAGCGCTTGGCTGCAATCAGATTTCCTGGAAAATCGTGATACAGCCCAACAGGTAGAGCGCGCTTGCCTAGAAGATGCCTACTGACTCTTGATATGAAGATACCAATATTATAAGCGGATGGAAAAACGGAAGCCGGCAGGGCGTTCCATATCCTAGCGGTTCGAATGAGAAACGAGGAAGCAAATCGTTTCGATTAATTACTATTTCAACTCACAACAACTTAGTTTTCAACTAGGTCACTCGTCCCCCTTTATTGCGTTATTATTTGTGACACAGGCAACTTCTAAATTGCAGCATTTTAATGACGTAGTCTTTAGTTCGCTCGAAAAGCAATATACTCGGTATGTGTATTGGTGAGTGCACTCAACGAATACCGTTCCAGCTCAAGCGTGCTCCACTATAACGTTATTGGTATTCGTATTTGAGCTAACTGTCGAACCATTTATGTTTGAAGTTTGAACAGCTGTGACCCATTATTTCAATACTAGCTGATGCCCGCGAATTCGTCCGCGTTGATAAAAGTTTTTAGTTTCCCGCGAGAACTCTTTTAGCCTATATAATATATTATATCCTTCCCCGGGATATTATAATATTATAACCTACCTCTATACCAAATTTCATTAAAATCGGTTGAAAAGATGACAGACATGCATACAGACAGACAAACCCACCTTCACATTTATAATATATGTATTACCGTTAAGAAATACATTTTTATTCATTAAATAGGTACTAAATATATACATGAAAAATTAAAATCTAAATTAAATCTAAAGTAAAAAAAAAAAAAAAGGAAACTAAAAACTAAACATTAAAAATATCATCTATTCCACTGCAATAAGGCAATGTGCCCAGAATGCTGGCTGCGTTACCTCGCTGAATAGCCAAACTTATATGTTGGCCGAGATAACTGCCAGCCCTCCGGTCACCTGTGGACTCCGTGAGACGAGAAGATAGATCCTTAAAAAAGGATCTAGCATCTTCGCCCCACGACCCCATGGTTTCAACACCAAAAGGCACAAAAATAAAATTATTTTCTATAATTTCATATTTGCGCCTCTTGGCTCTTTCTGCATTAGAGGCCGCCGCCCCCGCCGCCATGGAGGTCGCCTGTAAGTGGGACAACGCCAGCGTATCCACGCATGTGGCATCCCAAACAAGCGACCTTCCTAGCTTCCACGGAACCAGAGTCATCCCGTCAGGTCTCTTACCATCACTGCGTGCCAAGCCATTTGGCTCTAATACTGCAGGCACTTTAGCGGTGGCAAGAGACCTACGGATGATGTCGTTCAGGGAAGCATGACGCGATAGACGACCGGCACTTTTAATGCAAGAAAGCCCGTGATGACCATACGCGTCCACTGTCCCACCACAGTGGCATAGATGTGGCTGTTGTATCTTGGCGCCAAGTCTAAGACCAACCGCAATCGTCAGAGTGAGGTGGTCCAACAGAGTGCCTAAATGCTTAGAGGGGAGAGCTTGAAGCCAGTAACTTGATTCCCTCGTAGACACCGCAAGAAGGCGAGCACGGTCGCTTGCAGTAGTTGAAGAATTTAAAAGCTCCTGCAAAACATCCGAACACAGTGCGTCGTCCCATTGTCTTTGAGAGAACAAAGATACTGGTTCCTTACTAGGACATGCCACATTGAAAGCAATTCTAGCTTCTGCCAAATACGACGGCTCTATGGAACCTAATGAATGGTTTATAATATTGCCAAAGAGCTTAAACGTACCATAAGCAGAAGATAGAAATGCTGGTAATGATACACTACTAATTTTACGAATGCCTAAACCACCGTATCGAACTGGGAGAGAAGCTTGTGTCCATGTCGTGCCATCTAAAGGACAATTTAGAATTTTGGATAGAGTATTTTTAATTTTCTTATCCAAATCGTTCAATAAGGGAAGGAATTTCCATAGTGGTGAGCATCGAAGAAAATAGGTAAATTTTGGAACAAACAGACAATATTTAATAATAAAAAGGGCCATGTGTGAATTAATTTGAATGAGGCGTTCCGAACATTGATCAAATTTAGTAATTTGGTCATTGATAAAAAGTGGAATAGAATCAACTAAGACGGGAGCTCCAAGAAGGCGAAGCGAGTCTTCACTTAGAATTTTGATTCCTGGTGCCAAATGATTAAATTGTACAGTAATTATGTGTCTTTTTTGGGCTTCCGTTGAATTTGGAATATAGAGCTCACACTTGCCAATGTATATATATATATGTATTACCTAAGAGCTAATTTTTTTCAGTAGAAGCTTTCCGAACCGGTGGTAGACCGTAGAGTCTTGACATGCCATAAGATCACCTACGTGAAATAAATAAATAATTTATAATTTATTTTATCCCACTAGAAGTTAACCCTGGACGGTGGTAACACCTGATTTGATGAATTGTGATGATGATGTAGTCTAAGATGGTAGTCGACTAATCTCTTAGGGTTAAACCAGCACTCTATAAAATTAGGCAAAATGAACACATGTAAAAAAGGTCTCCGACCACCATGTCGGAGGAACCCTGGCTCCTCTTAAAGCTAGAGGTATTGATTAAAAAAACTTCTTAGGGTTACTGACGGCAGTTATATTTCAAACCTATACCCCACCTCGCGTACACCCAAAAACACCCCTTAGCGCTTCGTCTGTCCAGTCCTTCAGCTACAAATATGCTAAACTGGTAACAACAAATTATCTGAGCAAGCCATTTGGTAGAATGCCAAGCGAGGAATAACGGACGAATTTACAGGATTTCAAGAGTGCTTAACTCTAGCAGTAAAAGAATGCTCATAGCTTATCGGACCTGCCATTCTTGTTGCGAACGGAATCGCCTCTTGAGCACGTTTCAAACGTAAAACGGAATTTCTTCTACAGGCATAGATTTGTGTAGAAGCGGTGATAGCATAGCGGTTAAGACACCCGGCCTCAAGTACGGGGTCGCGGGTTCGATTCCCGGGTACGCACCTCGTACTTTTCGAAGTAATTAAATATGCGTTTTAAGAAATTAAATATCACTTGCTTCAAACGGTGAAGGAAAACATTGGGAGTAAAACTGCACGCCCGAGAGTTCTTCATAATGTTCTCAAAGTTATGTGATGTCTGCTGTGATGGGATGGGGAAATGATGGGACTACGGGTAAATTAAAATTACCCGTCAACCACCCTAAATCCACGGGTAAACCCTCATATTTTTATCTTTTAAATATTGTTCTAAATATGTCTAGGTATGTCGATATAATAATCCAGCTTTCTTGCTATTATTTTCCACAAACCTAGTGCTACCATTCAATTTCTTCAATTTCTGTGAAAAACTATAGTGAAATGTTACCATCGATGACGTATTTTCAGTTCATTTCAGGCGTGACTCAGCCATGGTTTTCCCGGTACCCTATAAAACAAGTCAACGTCCTAATATTATGTCCAAACGAATTTCAACTTTAGTATGCTTAACTTATAGTCGTTATTTCTATGGTTGCTGGTTACGGAAGATAACAATTGTGTCGATGGAATTTGAACTTTGAAGTCTTTAACAACAGAGTTCTTTTTGCTGTGTCGAAGGTATTTGAGGCTTTTGCGGAGAGCAAAGCAGTATTAGTCAGATATCGGTTTGTTTTTCAATGTAAGTGCAATGCGATGTGTCGATTGTTGACTTTGTCCAAGTTCGTGAGGTATATACTGGAATTGAGTAAGTTAGTTTTATATTAATTCGTGTGTTTGATACTGTTTGTGTACCTGTGTACCTATTACATTTATCTCGTCGTCGTCTAAAAGCTATAGACGTCCACTGCTGGACAAAGGTCTCCTTGTGCCGCTTGCTTCCAGCGTCTCCCAGGTACTCGCTTGAGATCTTTCGTCCACCTATTTGGGGGGTCGTCCAATGCTGATTATACCAATGCAAATCACGTCGATCCGTTTCTCTGTTGCGGCGTTATTGAAGGACAAACCAACAAATAAACACATTTTCGCATTTATAATATTAGTATGATAAATATCTATCTACCTCGGTCTAAACAGTAAAATTTACTGATGTTTCACAACTCATGCGCATTTCGCCCCGCCTTGTCTAGCGGTTAGCATGTTCGACTGCGGCCGACGAGGTCCCAGGTCCCGGGAGGTATTGGGTTTTTCTGACTAGAAATTCTCAGTACTAGCCTGGAGTTAAGTTAAGTTAAGTTGGCGGTGTTTCACCCCCGAGCCTCAGGACACCCCCTGCGTCTGACATCTCAATGGTCGTGTCGGATTTTCCGTCTTATCGGACTATGAGACGAACACGAACTGAGAGTGCACCTACACAGGTGCAAGTGGGTGCGCAAGTCTCCGGAGATAGGCTAATGATAGCTAATGCTCTACAATAAAGTCTAATACGGAATAGAAAGTTTATTTTCAGTAACTCGCGCTAACTTTCGAGTAATTTATAAACGTATGAAAAAGGGTTTTCCATACGCTTACAATGTTTCAC
Source organism: Erebia aethiops (assembly GCA_923060345.2). Classification (NCBI taxonomy): domain Eukaryota; kingdom Metazoa; phylum Arthropoda; class Insecta; order Lepidoptera; family Nymphalidae; genus Erebia; species Erebia aethiops. Next base: position 12,666,775 of record OV281081.1, on the reverse strand, counting down.
GCCTCATTAAATCCCTAAGGAGGTGAAATGGTGTGAAAATTCTCTCTTCCTCCAACTTTATGTTCTCCAAAGATACCTAGTATAATTTCCTAACAAAGTAATATGTAGATCTAAAATTCCTACTGTTTAATAATAATAATATTTTCTTGTTTTGTTTAAGAATTTTTCGCTGTGTTTTTTTTGTTATATTTTTTATTATGTTTATATTATTTATATATTGGCCTAGTTGTCTGATTTAAACAAATAAATTAAACAAGTACCTACTTACCTATACATTATATAGCTAGCAAATTCATGTATTATATTGATTCTCAGTAGTATTCCGGAGTTGAAAGCCGTCGGTCCTGCGCACCGAGTATATGGTCTGTGGTCCTGTGCTTGATCTCTCTCCGGTCGTATTGTATTTTCCATCCCGTCGGGCTGTGAGGGTCAGGAAATAGAGAGTGGGCACTAAACTATATCTTCCGCGCAGATGGCTAATTCTCTGTTGAGATTGGCCGCCGTGGCCGAAATTCGTTCGAGAATACATGCACGGATTGAAGTACCTAAAATAAAACTTTGAAAAAGAATTGCAACTTTGTCATTAAGAAAATCATCAAAAGTATAATAACCTCTACTCAACATTATGCTCTTTAAGTCTTAAAATTTATGCAATGGCAAATCCAGAAACTCTTTTGAAAGCATGCCAATGTTATAAAATCGTACACTCGACCCCGCGAAGGATTTCTGCCCCTTGCGCACCATATTATATTTGTAATCTGTGTATGTGATATTTAATTACCTAGACCTTTTTTGGTGTAACACTATGAATACACCAGTCTTCTCCATTATAACTAAGTTGTCACGCACATTCCACCGATGTACGACAGATTACACTGAACGATATAGTCATAAAACTGAATACGTCTTTGTTTGTATTGGAAGCCGCCATGCTGTGTCGTCTAAATGGCTTCCTAATGGAAAATCAATACGTTCCGGTGCTGGCTTGGAGGTGATCATTAATTATTCATTGCCTGAAAGTCACGGCGTCTTTTTTTTTTATCCACTACAAGCTAGCTCTTGACTACGATCTCACCTGATGGTAAGTGATGATACAGTCTAAGATGGTAGCGGGCTAACCTGTAAGGTAATAACAGTAAATAGTACCAAGTACCAGTAATCTGACAACACGCATAACTAGCCCTCAGGAAAATTTGTCACTACATCCTATTGACGTACCACTGCTGGTCACAGGCCTCCACTCTCATAGGAGAGAGGGAATTAGAGCTTAGACCCACCACGCTGCTCCAATGCGGGTTGGCGGACTTGAACCACTATTATCATTTTAGCGATAATAACCGGGACCGACGGCTTAACGTGCTCTCCCAGGCACGGGGGTGAAATACCGCCAACTTCCTAACTCCGGGCTAGTAATGAGAATTTCTAATCAGACAAAACCCAATACTTTATTATGGCCCGACCCGGAACTCGAACCCGGGACCTTGTTGGCCGCAGTCAAACATGCTAACGACTGGACTAACGAGGCAGGAAAATTTAATGATTTTCAATTTCCATTTCTTTATTACGAGTAGTTGCAATTTCAAGGTAACATTTCTGTTTTAACATAAAGTCTTTAGTAAACAAGGCATATGATATGGATACCTAGTTCGAGTGTAGCAACATTGTCTTGAACCATAGAAAAAATATCTATTCCGTGTTTTGAACAGTGCATGGTGGTAGGGATTTTATTTCACGTACCTAGGTTAACTTGTGCCACTTATTATAAGTCAAGACTTTGCAACCGGTTTGGTAAACTTTTCTACTGAGAAGAGCCGGTTAGTTGCTCTTTTCAAAAATATTTTTTTTGTAAGTTCCATAGTCAAAGAAGCGGTGATAGACTATAGTGGTTCAGAGACTTCAGACCACCGACCTCCTATACGGAGTCGCGAGTTCAATTCCCATACACGCAGTTCTAACTTTTCTGAGTTATGTGCGTTTCAAGAACTTGTAGTTGTACAAACATTTTAATAAAAATAAAAGAATAATTAATTAATCTAAATACATAACACGAAAAGGTGGCTGACTGATCTGTCACGGTACAGGGGCCATAATGCCAACGCTTAAAACCATATTGTTTCATTATTGTTGACTTTCGTGTTTTAGAATTATAATCCTTATTTTAGGAACGTCAAGCTGTCATTATACTCATAAGTAATATTGCTTAAGTATTGCTTTATTTTTTTTATTCTTTTGAGACTTACGCTTGACGACAATCACACCCTATCAAATTACTGGACATATTGGGACGAAATTTAGCATAGAGATAGCTGATATGACTTAGAAATGGCTTAGAATTTGCTTTGATTTAAGTTTGTTTGCTGTGTTCCGTTTATTTGGATTTTTGAAAATACACGAAGGAGGTAAAATAGGTGTTTGAAAACCAATAAAAATCGAACTTAAAGTAAGCGACGGCGCGGGCAAATCAAAATTCAAATTTAAAAAAAAATACAGGGTTCCATACTAGGGTACAATTGCGTAATATCTTGTTTTAAAAATTTCATATTCAGACATAAAAAGCGAGATCCGAAAAATATGTTTGTTTTTAAAGTAGTTTATCGTTTCTTATGCAACTTACATGCGTAATTAATAACTAGAAAAACTAGTTATTTATTGCTTATTAGTGATTCGGTTGCTCATTTAGAGCGATTTTACAATATAACGTTTTAAACCACAACCACTCTCTTACCCAATAACTACTTCATTTACCTACATAACGACAAATTGTAGCCAGTTTTATCATCGATAATAATTAATTTTTATTCGAATAAGGCGAAGCTAATAGATTTTGACCGGTAAGTATGTATGTTGATATCAGTTGTCCCCTCATAACTTCTAAACTACTTAAATAAAATAAAATAATTTATTTCACGTAGGACAACTTGGGCCCTCTTCATATTTGAAGTGAAAACTTCTTTAGCCGCGTTGAGCACTTTTTGGTAAACTTGTGGATTCGGGTGACCGACATCCGTCACCGACATGCTTCGCGTCACCGCCATCTTAAATATATTACATTCGTAATTAAACTTTAATGCCTTAGTTTTAAGGTTTATATTTTTTTATTTTCATTATTTTATATTTTCGCATTTAAGTTATAAGTTTTCACTTCTATCGGCAGTCCCTATGACTGCAATCTTTTATTATTTTTCTTTTTATTATTATTTTTTTTATACACGCTCATTTCTACTGACTACATGTTACGATTCTAGAGATACAGACCGCCGACAGGCAGACAGACATAGACGGACGGACGGATAGCGGAGGCTTAGTTTAGTAATAGGGTCCCGTTGGCAGTTGGCACCCCTTAGGATATGAAGTCCTAAAAGTAGTCCAACATAGAGACTATTAAATTGCTAGGTATTATATCTTGTAGGGCATTGCAACAAAAAGACAAATATTTCTTGGTGTCCCGAACGTTTAGCCAGACTGTAATAATATTTGACAATAAAAACTTTTCTCCGCAACACGTCCGTAACAAGACTCGGGCTATAACGATATTGGACGAAACGAAAGCACCGTAACGAAACGCACGTGACATTTTATAACGATGCAATAACACAATAACAACACTAGCAATAACATCATAATAGCCCCATGGATATAAAAAAAAACGTGAGTTCGGTGCACCAATAATAATAATAAATAATGTCCTCCCGATCGAGTTTCGGCCACGGCAGCCTATCTCCAGAGAGATTAGCCATCTGCACGGAAGATATTATCTACAGTGCTCTCTGTTCCTTTACTCTCATAGCCCGATGGGACGGAAAATCCGACACGACCGGAGAGAGAACAAGCGCAGGACCGACGGCTTAACGTGTTCTTGGAGGCAAGGGGGTGAGACGCCGCCAACTTCCAAACTCAGGGCTAGTATACTGAGAATTTCTTGTCAGAAAAACCAAATACTTGATATGGCTCGACCCTGGACTCGAGTCTTGAACCTGGGAGCTCGTCTACTAGAGCTAGACCAAAAAGGCAGTCACCAATAATAATGTAAAATAAAAAATTAATTAAAGACACGGGAATCTAATTAAGGACCTCGTCACCCGCAGTCGAACCTGCTAACCACCAGACTAACAAAGCAGTTAAATGCTACATAGTTGGTAGTCGAATGCACAAAGTATAAATATGTTCATAAAATTCAGACGTCACGCCAGTTTATTCAAATCTGATATCCCGTCGAACGGCACTATAGAGGCTATTTGCCTGTAGGTCATTGCATACGCTATAACTCTGCTGTAAACGTCTGCGATAAAATCTGAATAGTTTCATTTATAGTCTGTTGCTGGCATTGATATAATGTTAAACCAAAGATATACACATATCACTATTATACATCCTCGCGTAAAGGGATTTAAAAGGAGTAGAATGGCTGACGTATCACACTTGAGCTTAAAAGCATTATTTTGTCACATTTCGTGTCATCTTTATCCGTTTGCTTAACTTCCCTGTTTTGACACATTTTATGCCATCTGTAGAGCAAAGTGACAAAATATATTAGGTATATTATTTGATCTTTAATCGCGATTTAAATCCGTTGAAGTTCTAGTAATATTCCACAATAAGCCAGACAAAAATTACTACTTACACACAACGACTTGACTTGATGTATGACTTTGCTGGCCAAAATTATGTTTTTAGTAATTCTTTGCTTTAATGCCGCACTCAGAATCGCTAAACTCAATCTCAAAATCAAATCAAATCAAAATCTCAAAAAAGTATTGCAGTTAAAGTCTTTTAAAAGTTTAAATAAAACCTAATGATGACTGACGGACTGACTGATCTATCAACGCACAGCTCAAACCACTGGACGGAACTGGCTGAAATTTGGCAAACAGATAGCTATTATCACTTAAGCTCCGCTAAGAATGAAATTTGTATGAAAATAGAACCCAACGCGAGCGAAGCCGCGGGCATAAGCTAGTTTAAAGATAATTCGAAATATTCGACAGGCAACTAAGTATAGTCCCACAAACTTATCTGACCCGGTGGCCAAAATTTTAACAAATTTTTATGCCTTCATTTGCATAGATATCTAGTAACTACCTCGTTGGTCTATTGGTTACCATGTTTGACTGAGGCTGACGAGGTCCCGGGTTCGAGACCCGGGTCGGGCCATATTAAATATTGGGTTTTTCTGACTAGAAATTCTCAGTACTAGCCCGGAGTTATTAAGTTGACGGTGTTTCACCCCCGTGCCTCGGAGAGCACGTTAAGCCGTCGGTCCCAGTTATTATCACTAACATGATAATAGTCGTTAAAGCCCGCCAACCCGCATTGGAGCAGCGTGGTGAGTCTAAAGTTCTAATTCCTGCTCTCCTATGAGAGTGGAGGCCTGTGCCCAGCAGTGGGACGTTAATGGGCTGTAGTGGTGGTAGGCACTTATAGTTTTAGCATAGTTTTTCTTTAAATTTATTTTTTAATAGTTACTAGCGCGTAGCGACGCTGTAGCGATAAGTTTGTGGGACTATACGTTAGGAAACTGTGTGTCTTTGCCTGTTAAGCATATCCATGGTGGTGGGTAATACAAGCGCCAAATGCAGGCTGTCAAAAGTTCATTGAACCGTAGTCCACTTGTCCGCGGGCGTAGGTATGAAAATTATAAAGTTTTCTCGTACAAAATGTTACCACAGCTTGTGCTGCGGAGTTTAATTATGCCTTAATTAATTTTATTTCAGTGCTAAATGAACTATTCAAAATTAAACCTAGCGCACGATGCGATTTCGGTTTGCTATTAATTTAATAATATAATATTAGTTTAGACCACAGATTAAATAATAGTTGCTCCAATGCACAGAGGGGTGCTATATTCTTGACCAATTAACGTGTATTTGTGTGTCTGCGGACTGCGTGTGTCTCTCTTCGTAGAGCTCAAACGAAAAAATCGATTTAAATGTGGTTATTATTCGAAGACATAATTCTTTCTAAATCCATACACCTTTGTTTCTATACATCGTACCGGAAAACTATAAGTAATGATATTCTACATCAATGGTGATTAATGATGATGCTTTTTTAGATAGTAGCGGACTAACTTTGTTAGGGGTATGGCAGTTATATTTAACCCATACCCCTAATCTACTCGGTATCGTACCGGAACGCTAAATCGCTTGGCGGTACGTCTTTGCCACTAAGGTGGTAGCCAAGGCCGATGCCTACCAGCAGCCCAGACCAGAGAAAATTCAGAAATTATAAATTTCCAATTTCATGCCTGCCGGGAATCGAACCCCGGACCTCCCATTGTAACACCACAGCGCTCACCACTGCGCCAGGGAGGTCGTCAGGGAGACTGATAAACCAAAGTAAGTATACAAAATTAATTATTTAAATTAATCAGGGACTATTTTTACAACAAGGTCAGCTGTAAGAAAGTAAAAGTCGTCGCAAACTACAATCGCTGGGACATGACATGGTCCAGTTGAGAATAAATGGTCAAGTGCGAGTCGAACACGTGTAAGATAGAGTTCCGTAGCACATAGACGTAGGTGCGGGCATCAGCTGGTAATAAAATAAGGCAAATGTATTTGTTTACAAAAAAAAGAGCAACTGCTGCATTTCTTGCCGGCTCATCTCAGTAGAAATTCTTTCCGAACTGGTGGTAGTGTCAATATAAGAGATACCAGTATTGTTCTACATATTATAAATAAATTGAGTATCGAGTATAATAAAATCTTAATTATTTTGTAGTTTTATCGCAATCAGTTGCAATTCTAAAAACATAATTAAGTTCTGATAGAATATCATTAAATAATTGAAGACTCATATACTTACTACTACTCAGCCGGTTTTGATGAAATTGGGTACAGAGAGAGAGTTTACATACGGGAATCAAAAACCACGCGGTTTTTATTCTTTCGGTCTGTTGCCTTTTCCAGACTCATCTGTTTAACCGCGTGTTTCTGAGGTAGTTTGTGTCAGAGGTAAACTTCTTACTTGTATCACAGAATAGGTAATAGAACACCTGCTTTTATCTCGGTAAATTAAAGAGTTAAGGATTTACAAAAAACCTGAATTCAGGCTGACGAAGACGCGGGCGTCATCAAATACTAATAAAGGTTTATCAAGTAAGAGATATCAGAGTTGTAGATACTATCGAAAAAAAAATTACCTCGGGAACCCTAAAAAGTTACACCTAAAGGCAGACAATGAAATAAAAATTAAAAACATTATACTTACTTACTTACTTACCTGAGTTGTATTGATTTTTATTGTTATCCAGCAAATTTGCATATTAGATTGCGAACATGAGATTTAATTTGGTATTTTAAAAAAGTATAATGGTATATCGAACCGTCTGAATTAAACAAAGAGATTTATCCATACTTTAGAGCTGCTATTGAAGACTTTATACACCAACATATGTATATATTTTTTTTAATTAACTGCCTCGTTGGTCCAGTGGTTAGCATGATCGACTGCGGCCGACGAGGTCCTGGGTTCGAGTCCCGGGTGGGGTCACAACAAGTATTGGGCTTTTTTGACAAGAAATTCTCAGTACTTGCCCGGAGTTAGGAAGTTGGCGCCGTTTCCGCCCCGTGCCTCGGAGAGCACGTTAAGCCGTCGGTCCTGCGCCTGATCTCGCTCCGGTTGTGTTGGATTTTCCGTCCCAGACAGCCAAGGCTATGAGAGTAAAGGAACAGAGAGTGCACCTGTGTTTGCGCACACACTTGTGCGTGCTTGTGCACTGTAATATCTCCCGCGCAGATGGCTAATCTCTCTTGAGATTGGCCGCCGTGGCTGAAATTCGGTCGGGAGGACATTATTATTACATTATTTTTTTACATAATAGGCATTCTATTTTACACTTGCGATCTATAAAATTGCTTCATTTCACAACTTGTCAGGGGTACGGCAGAAAATCTTACTAATATTATAAACGCGAAAGTTTGTGAGTATGGAAGTACTATGTATGGATGTATGGATGTTTGTTACTCTTTCACGCCAGAACAGCTGAACGGATCTGGATGAAATTTGGAACAGCGATAGATTATAGTCTGGAATAACACATAGGCTACTTTTTATCCCGGAAAATTAAAGAGCTCCCGCGGAAACCGAAAAACCTCACACGCGGACGAAGTCGCGGGCATCAGCTAGTACCTATTAAACCCATACTAACCCTATCGGTTTCTACACGGGCATAGTACCGCAACTAAATCGCTTGGCGGAACGTTTTTGCCGGTAGGGTGATAACTAGCCACAGCCCACAGCCGAAGTCTCCCACCAGACCAGACAAATTGACCCTGCTGGGAATCGAACCCGGGACCTCCCACAATAAGCCCACAGACCACAACGCTTACCACTGCGCCATGACGTTATCTAACCGCCGCTTCTACAATGCTAATAGGTATGTCGAATCGTTTGAAAATGGAATGACTTTAGTCCAAATCACAGTTACCGAAGAGCACGATTCCGTTCCTACGATAATGGCCAGAAATTAAAAGAACCAAAAAGTTTTTATATGTATAATCAGGTGTAGCCTGTACTCTGTAGTGTGCTCTGTGCATTGATGTAGAATTTTAGTAACCATTCTATTTCAATGGCTCTGTGACTAGGGATGCCAACTTTTTTTTCAAGTGAGATCTTCTTTAGCCGCGTTCAGCACTTTTTGGTAGGGGGTAAACTTGTGGATTCGCGTCACCGACATGCTCTCGTTGTTACGAAGATAAAGGGTCTTAAATATACTACATTCGTAATTAAACTTTAATGCCTTAGTTTTAGTTTTAATGGTGGAATTTTCATTTTTCCGTTCATTCATCCATACGTCTGTTCATCTGTCAGAGCTTCATAACTTCTGATACATCATCATCATTTCAACCCAATGCTGATACAGTACAGTGCATGCGTCTCTTCTTAGAACAAGAAGGGACTGGCCGTAGTTCACCGCGCTGTTTAAGTGTGGATTGGCAAAATTATTTTTGACGAACTCTCGGGCATGCACGTTTCCTTCCGATGTTTTCCTTTACCGTTATAGCTAACGTACCTACTACTCGTTACTTTGAACCCCCGTACCCTACACATCTAAACCACTATAGACTACCACCGCTCTTTCTAATGCATACATGACCCCGAGCCTAGAAAATGCTAACATTAGTGAAATAATCGATATTTTTACTCCGAAGTATAATTCGTAAATTTCCTCAGCATCTTGACTTCTTTGCATATCTTCGTTCTTGCTTTATTTTATTATCAAAAAATAAAGGAAAAAGTATAATTTTGAAGTAGTACGATTGTCCTAAATAGAGTACCATATTATATTTTAAAGTAAGTGTGGTAGCCCTATCTGTGAGGGCGGGTGCCTCCCTCCTCCAATGCCCTCTTTCAGCCAGTCTGCTGCCGACCACCGACCGCGCGTGTAGGTACATGCACTATCGTTCACACGTCGAAATATTTACTATTATAGTGATTCCATTTTTAAACTGTGCCCTATAAGTGACATTTATATTTTTTATTGGGTTTTTAGCAAAATTGTTAAAATAAAGTGAGTTTTTTTTCTTGTGGATAAAATACCGACAGCGTACGAAGGATTTTCATTGCGATGCTATTGTTATTAAGTTTTAATTTTCGTGTTATAATGTTTATTGTGTCAGTTCTAGCGTGATTGGAATATTATTCGTGTCTAGGTCAACATTTAAAAGGTTTTTAGTTGAGACTATTCATTATCTTTTGTTATCTACATAGCAAATATATATTATATTTTTTAATGATTCTTTCCAAAACAGAAGCTTTGTGCTTTTAAAATTACATTATTTTTAATAGCCTTGCTGTAAAAGTAATTGAATAATTGAAAATTCAAAATTGAACTATGACGTAATTACTAAGATTACTTTTATTTATCTAGCTTTACGACTCTGGAGTCTGGATTCCAGTCCTTTTGATATCGTACGATCGGTTCTGCAACTTTTTTTAAAGGTCATTAATATTTTTTATACTTTAATGACATTTAAAAAAATGTACTTAGATAGAGATTTAAGATACCAATTACCAACCGTGTTAAATGCAGGTAGGTACTTACATAATATGTTTTTTTTAATTTACTTTTTCACTGGCAGTTGCTAAATCTATATTGAAATGAAGCATCGATACATAAATAACTAGGTATATTATGATTATGTTAATTTCTATTGCAATATTGTGTTAAACATCCTCCATTAAAATTTGCAATGAATTCTTGTATTATGCAAATTTATGATAATAATCTATTATTCAGCTTTATTATTCAAAATAATAGACTCTTACTTAGTGGGATAGTAAATAATACTTTAGGAATTATTAAATTATATAAGTAGGTACTCGAATAGTTTCAAATCCATACCAATATTATACATGCTTCGTCTCTCTGTCTATGCTTTAACGGCACATCTTTTCAACCGGCCAAGTGCGAGTCGGAACCGTACACGAAGGGTTCCGTTACCCGTAGTCCGTTTGAATTTGAAAGTTCAATATCGCGGTCAAAAATCCCCGTGGTCCCCCTTAATTTTTTATTTTATTTGTTATTATTGTGGCAATAAACTTTTTTTTTAATCCACTACAAGCTAGCCCTTGACTGCGATCACACCTGATGGTAAGTGATGATGCACTCTAAGATGGTAGCGGGCTAACCTGTTAGGGGCATGGCAGTTATATTAAACCCATACCCCTTCGGTTTCTACAGGGCATCGTACCGGAACGCTAAATCGCTTGGCGGCACGTCTTTGCCGGTAGGGTTGTATTGTAACTAGTCACCAGAACCAGACCAGGCCGAACCAGACCAGGGAAAATTCAGAAATTATAAATTCCCAAATTGACTCTGCCGGGGATCGAACCCAGGACCTGGCTACACACTGCGCCACGGAGGTCGTCGAACCTACACATTCTATGATAATTTCTACTGTTTATCTATAACCTGTGCTATTACGGTTTATGAGATACAGCCCGCTGAAAGACGGGTGGACGGACTGACGTACAGCGGAGGCTAAAGGGTCCTATAGACTTACAGTTCGACGGTAGATATTAATCTTTCAGTGAATCGTAAAAGACCACACATTACCAGTTCATCAGCTGACGATCTGACACTGTGGTTTGTTGGAAGTTTGGAACCTCCAAGTCTGTGGCACTTTTCGATACTATAGTAATAAGCCCTCCGATTGTGTAACGAAATTGTAATCGTAATCGTTTGTCAAACGTATAGTTCGAACTGTTTAAGGAGTTCATAGATGCCTGCAAGTCAAAAGCATGTATGAACTCCTTATACAGTAATACGTTTTGCGCTGTCAAATGATTACGATTGGGCCTAAGATCCTATTGGCACCCTTTGGGTACGGAACCCTAAAAACTGTTTTTCAATTACCTAATCACGCAATAATAATTTCAAATCTCCGCACCATTAGTGACCCAAAAAGGGCGGAAACGCGTATGACGGATCACTTTATAAAGCCGAGTGTGATAGGGTGCGAATGGGGTGTGCGTGATTGATCCGGGGGCATACTGCCATCGCTCATAGGCGTATTGTTTTAATATTGTTGACGTTCGTGTTTTAGTATTATAATCCTCATTTTAGGGACGTCAATGTAATTTTTTTTTTTCAATATACCTATATATAGGCTAGCGCTTGGCTGCAATCAGATCTGCTTGCAAGTTGTGATGCAGCCTAAGGTGGAGCGCGCTTGCCTAAAAGATGCCTATTCACTCTTGATTTAAAGTGTCAGCTTTACGTTTAAAGTAGGTACCAATATTAATGGAGGAGGGGAAAACGGAAGCCGGAAGGGCATTCCATATCCTAGCGGTTCGAATTAGGAACGAGGAAGCAAATCGCTTCGTACGAAACCACGGCATTTCGACTGAAAAACGTGACATATAAGTATCACTGAAATAATACTGCTTTAAGTGATGGTAGTAAGTAACCCCCCAGACTCGAACTCGCGACCCGTGAACGTTGCGTGCGTTAAGTTTGAACTGCACTAATTAATTAGTTGCGATAAGATTGTTTGGGGCGCAAACTGGAACGTTATGAACTTACGGCGCGCCCCCCTGGCGTAGTGGTGGGCGCTCTGGTTTTATAGTGGGCGGTTCCGGGTTCGATGCCCGGCAGGGTCAATTGGGAATTTGTAATTTCTGATATTTCTCTGGTCTGGTCTGGTTCTGGTGACTAGTTACCACCCTACCGGCAAAGACGTACCGCTAAACGATGCAGTGTACAAATCGATTAGGATTATTTTACATACAGGTTATGTATCACCAGCTACCTGCTTCGACTGCATCATCATTCATAACTTATCACTAGACAAAATCGCAGGCAAAAACTAACTTGTAGAGGAAAAAAATATATGTATGCGAAATAATTCTATAGGTAGTAGGTACGTATTATTTAAGCCACAATCGGCGATGTTATAGCTTCGGTTCAAAGCCAAAATCTGGGGCATACGAGAATGCCTACATATAACAAAACGCTGCGTAGGTAATCTGGAACGTGCCGGGGTCATTGACTCCCACAATTGCCATAGAATTTATGACATGGGATAACTATGTATTTACCATATTTTAGTTCAATACGTAACGAGAGTATTTTTTCCGAAGCTTTAAATATTGAGAAAGAATAGAAGATTAGTTCAATTTCTTATCCTGACCGAATTTAGGCCACAGCGGCCAATCTCCTGAGAGATTAGCCATGTGTGCGGGAGATAATTATTTGTATAGTGCACAACAAGTGAGTGCGTAAACACAGGTGCGCTCTCTGTTCCTTTACTCTCATAGTCCGATGGGACTGAAAATCCGACACGATCGGAGAGAGATCAGGCGCAGGACCGACGGCTTTACGTGCTCTCCGAGGCATGGGAATGGAACAATTCATTATACAATACAATAAATTAATTAATTCGTCTAAACAATTCAACTTCCTAACTTCGCGCTATTTTTATAAAAGAATTTCTAGTCTGATTGGGTTTTCCAATACTCGGGACTCGAACCCGCAACCTCGTCGGCCGCTGTCGAACATGCTAGCCACTAGACCAACGAGGCAGTTAGTTCAGACATAATATAGGTCCCTGAGTCATGTAAAAATATTAATAAATAAAATTTATTTATGCCACAAATATATATATATATCTAGTTACATAAATTTTTGTTTTTTAGGTTCAATTTTTTTAACATTACAGCAATTGATACACTAGCTATAATGCCCGCCACTTCTTCCGCGTGAATTGAGGTTTTCGGTTCCCGCGGGATCTCTTTAATTTTCCGGGATAAAAAGTAGTACATAGGTGCTATTCCAGTCTATAATCTATCTCTGTGCCAAATTTCAGCCAGATCCGTTCAGCCGTTGGCGCGTGATTGAGTTACAAACATCCATACATCCATCCATCCAAGCTTTCGCATTTATAATATTTATTTGATTGATGACAAGTCTTGTTAAAATAAGTATATATATGTAAGTAGTACTGCATTTACTTTAAAAATATATATAATTTATGTAAATCGTTTTAATCCGCGTCTACACGGCAACCGCTTACCGGCTGATACCAGCTAGACAGGTCTAAGGTCAACTTAATAAATCAATTTATTAAAAAAAACAAAAAGAATTAAATTGAATACATTGATATTTCGACAAAGTTGATAGGTGTGACGTGACCTTACAGACCATACAATTCTTAGAAAGTCGTTTTTCTACATCTTTATATGTTGTAACATCTGATAATAATATTTAATTATTATGTAATCGGTAGCTACGCAAGTCCATTTAAAAATAATAATTTAATTTCTTAAGTAAATGTCACCCAGGTGCTCCATTTTTTTGCTATATTTAAAGTCGATATTATGTTCTGAATAGGTATGCAGTAAGTAATTAAGTCAGAATCTGAAAAAAAATGAAAAGTAATTTTCGATTAAACAATTCTTTTAACAATTCTTTTTTTGTACTGAAAAAATTATTTAAGGTAGAAAAAAAGATTTAATACTGGACATGGAACACGTAGGTATCTCTACAAGAGATCTACCCTATACCAGTAACGTCAACTCTTCAACTAAACTAGTTACTGAAAAAAAAGGAAATTACACTGCCTACGGCTGAATGGATTTGGATGTATTTTGGCACAGAGATAGATTATAGTCTGGGATAATAGGTACATAAGCTAATTTTTATTACGGAAAATTAAGGAGTTTCCGCGGGAGCCAAAATACCTCAATCCACGCGAACGAAGTCGCGGGCATCAGCTATTATTTTATTAGGGTAAGCCCGGAGTCATACTAAAATGTTTAAAATTTAAATAATATAGCACTAATAGCCTTAAATCTGCATTCTGCTTTCGAAGTACTAAAATTGAACCATTTTATCGCTTGAAAGCAGCTCTGAATATGGCTTATTTTCCCTACAACTCATACAATAGAGATACCGGCATAGTTAATAGCTACGAATCTAGGCTTAGCTTTGTACGCCACTGCAGGCCGGGGTTGCTCTGAATCCCTGGATTAAGCCTTTCAAATGTTTGAAACTAAATGTTCAGTTCGAAGTGGAATCCTCTACGTAATACCTTCGCTCTTTTGTTCACTTATATAATATTATTATTCACTTATACCTATATTATTATTTCGCATTTCTGTCTGTCCGTCTGTCTTCTACGCTTTCACGGCCCATCCGGAAAATTAAGGAGTTTCCGCGGGAATATAAAACTTGATCCACGCGGACGAAGTCGCGGGCACATAATATATAGGCGAAATTCACTGCTTTCCTGTGTTTAAAACTAGCTTTTGCCCGCGACTTCGTCCGCGTGGATTACACACATTTCAAAGCCCTATTTTACCCCTTTAGGGGTTAAATGTTCAAAAATCCTTAGCGGATGTCTGCATAGTTATCTGTATCCAAATTTCAGCCCGATTCGTCGTTCGATATGTTAAAATTATTAATTAATTAATTCTTAAGGTTAACCATTTAAATTAAATTATTTAGGTACCATGGTATCTAGGGTTGCCATCTCTAAAATCTGGCTACCAGGACAAAAAGCGTGAAAAGCCCGGATTTTGGAGCTTCTAACCCGGACATGTCAACAGTATGTTGATTTAAATTATATAAAGTACTTTAAATCAAACTAACCCGGACAAATTTTAAACCCCGCCCGGACGCCCTTTAACTAGGACAAATCCGGGGAAATCCGGACGGATGGCAACCCTGATGGTACCTAAATAATATGAAGACCTATCATGACAAAATCGATAAATAAAGACTTACCTCAGTTTGACTTCGTATTGCATTCCACAGTATTGTGCAAAGACAAGAAAACATTTGTAAATTCTAATATTTCAGTTTACGTACACCAATATATTGAAGTACTTACGGCAATTAACGTGCTAAGTCAACTGCATCGCCGATCGATGTAACCTACTAGTACTATTGATGTTCGTAGAATAACTCGGATACATCGTTATATCACGTGCATACTTCATTATTATTATGTTTCAGAAATAATGTATAGGAATGCCCGGTTCCATGTAATTTAATTTAAAATTACATAGGAATTATTCGCTTTCATCTAACCTACCAAGTACCAACTTAAAATAAAAAGTAAAAAACATTATCTGAGTAAGTATATATTTTGTTTTTTGTTGATTTTCTCAAAAAGCGCTAAATAAATTTCGATAACATTTATATGGGACCACCTCTGAAGTATGGATCTACCAAAAAAAAGAATCATCAAAATTAGTTCATAATTGGCGGAATGATCTTGTAACATACATAAAAAATAAAACATACAGTCGAATTGAGAACCTCCTCCTTTTTTAAAGTCGGTTGAAAATATTTAACACATGCCCTAGGAAAAATTATTATGATAGTAAATCCACGGCTATAATGCTCGGTCTACACTAAGCGTGCGAAGCTCAACAAAACTATAATAAATTTTGCTCTAGCTTAAAACCTTTGCCCGCTTAAAATTTGTGTTCTACTCAACTTATATCTACTATAAATCGTTACGTTTGTGTGGCAATAAAGAATTTCTCTAGATAAATAAGAATGAGAATAAAGATAGAGTAAGATTGATAGATCTATTTTATTTTGAAAGCATCGCCAGTGAGGTAGGTGTATTTTAACGTATTCTATGTATTTTCTAAAGGCAAACTACACCTATGTGCCTATATAAATGTTACAAATCTTCATATTTATGAATTTGAGTTTTATGAAGGCGAATGAATTATTAAATATCTTACTTGCAAATGCAAAGTTTAACTAAAACTACTATAATAACTTCTATACTATATATTGACATGAATAAAGATGCGCAATAACCGTTATAATAATCATACTAATATTATAAATGCGAAAGTGTGTTTGTTTGTTGGTTTATTGGTTTGCTGGTTTGTCCTTCAATCACGCCGCAACGGAGCAACGGATTGACGTGATTTTTGGCATGGGTATAGTTGAGGACCTGGAGAGTGACATAGGCTACTTTTTATCCCGGAAAATTAAGGGGTTCCCGCGTGAATAACAAAAAACTTAAACCACGCGGACGAAGCCGCGGGCATCAGCTAGTAAAATAATAAAGCGTCATAAAACAATTTGGCACACTAAGTAGACACATTTTGAATAAGTATCTAGTTTATAATCTTTATACCTAAGATTAATAACGCGGAACGTCATAATGATGAATTTGTATATTTTTTGCAAACCATAATTATGTGAACGGCAAAAAAGTGAGGAAAAAACTGCCCAGAGTACTTAGCCATACGCAAAAAATAGGTACATATTATAATATGGTACAATGTTGTGGAATCAGACTTATATGACGTTCAGTAATCAAAGGCAGGTAACAAAGAACATTATTAATTCATTATAGTTACCTATACCTATTAGTGTAAAATAAAATGATTGTTTTAATTTATTTCATTCGTTATTGTTATCATTAGGTACTTAATCTTAATAATAAAGTCTAAAATCTTCCAAAAGGTGCCCGCGACTTCGTCTGCGTGGATTGAGGTTATTCGGTTCCCGCGGCAACTCTTTAATTTTGCGGGATAAAAAATAGCGTATGTGTTATTCTAGACTCTATCTATCTCTGTGCCTTTCATCCAGATCCGTTCAGCCGTTCATCCATACAACCATCCATCCAATCTTTTTCGCATTTATAATATTGGTATAGATGTATGAAATGGTTCAGACTTTCAGAGTTTGAATCAACGCAAAAGTATAGAAACATATTTTACTAATTGCTTACTGGTAAGATCCTAATATGACTTTTTATTAGTTCCGATTGGGACCAACAATATTAAAAACTAGTGCGCCCGGCAGACGTTATCCTGCCCTGAACCTAAAAGCCAAACGCAGTGCCTCCTACCGGGTTCAATAGTGAATATAAACCATCCCGGGACCCACTCAAACACATACAAAAATTCACATCAAAATCGGTCCAGATTTTCTGAAGTGATGCAAGAACATTTATTATATACTAGCTGACCCGGCGAACTTCGTACCGCCTTAGTATGCAAAATTAAATGTATATTTTTAAATATTTCTGAGAGATTTTCTTAATTTTTTTTCCGTAAGAACCTTCTCCTAATAATAACAAATACAACAAAAAAAGAATTAGTGAAATCGGTCCAGCCATTCACGCGTGATGCCGTGACCAAGGAAAACGGGTTTCATTTTTATATATATAGATTAAACATTTCGGCAATTGAAATTTAATATAAATAGATAATTGATTCTGAACTCTTTGTTCTCGAAAATAGAATTATCACCATTCCCAGTGAAAAATATTTGAACGAATCTAAAAAACTTGAAATCCAATAGAATATTTTATGTTGCATTTAGTGCAACAGAGTATTTAAATAACATAATTTTAATATTTTATGGTATAAATACGACATACTTTAGTCATTCGCTTTCGAATTAAAAGCGCTTGTCGCAATGAAAGCGAGATCTCATTAGCGGACAAATGCGACATTATGTACATTTTATTTGCTTTATATGTCATTTCGCACGGCGCTAATTGCTCTTAAAAATTCACAGACCATCTCAAATGTTAGGCTGAGTTCAGGCACGCGAAAGCTCCTAGAGAACTTCGTATAATTAAAACATCCGTTTCACAAAATATTTTAAATATGGAACTTTGTACTGTAACATTGAAAAAAGATAATTATTAAAACATCATCTAGAAAATGGAGTTTTATTAATATTAATGTTCGACAATCCTGGGAACTGGGAAGTGTTCTAAGGAGCTGTTTGAACTTATATCACCTTATCTGTTCTTTAAAACATATTCACTGTCTGGATGCTTGGTATTTAATCCACCTCCTGTTATTCCTGGGGCTTTATTACATAAAAATTGCCACAGCAGGGTTCGATCGCTATCAACTCGGATTGGTTAACGAAGTTCCGCTATTGGCCAATAAGTAATAGCCCAATTATAATAAAATAATTCACCCACGTACATTTAGGTTTTAAAAACCCCGTGGATTTTTTTAGTTCTCCAATATAAAGTGACTAACTTATAGCTAGACATTTGAGACTGATTCTATAGTGCACAATCTCTAAACTTATCTAAAATGACAACATTAAAAATGTGCTAACCCTTTCATAATACTCCCTGCAGAAAGGGCCAGAGCCCAGAACTAGATTTAAAGCTGTCATTTTAGTTTAGTTTAGAGATTGTGTTATACAGAATTGGCCACAATATCACTCCCCAAATCTTTACCAATATCCAAGCATTGTGTACAACAGAATCAGCCCCTATATCACTACCCAAGTCTTTACCTATATCCATTATCCATGTATGAAATAGATACTTCGATCTATTACTTAAAACACAACCCAATACATAAACACACTTGGCATCCTGGCATTTATGTTTTTTCCTATATATAGTGACCATGATGTGTTACTGAGTAAGTCATTAAAGTCTGAGCTATTTAAATGACGCATCACTTTCAATCGCAAGATGCTCTTGAACATTATAGTATGTTTTTTTTAATGGAAAGTATATGAATGGCTCAAGATTTTCTTAGAAGACACTTTAGTTTTTGAATGACAAGGCGTAGAAACCTATACCTACAACCTACTCTTACTTACTAGGCACTACTTACTTACAACGGTTGTGATCGAAGGCTATATTGATTGATATCTTGTAAATTTGAGTAGGTAACTTATATATTTATATCGATTTCTTGCAAAAAGTACTTCGTAGAATTAATTATAGTATTAACGAATTTAATTATTATAAAACGCAGATAAGTTGAATTTCCTTCAAAATGTCATAATAGTTGGTACTTAAAGTTCACATGAATATTTTTTTGTAGTTATGATGAAGTAACCTAAGAATGCAAGGATAATTAACTTTCAAATAATAAGGTGTTTCCTATTCGCAATACGTAATAGGAAAGAACAAATTATCTAGTTTGATAAGAAAACAAACATAATAATGTAGTTCCCACATAATTGCGATCGTAACACTTAGCACCTTGATAATGACTGCCTAACTATGTGAAACTAAGATATTACTTACATATTAATTTTTTCACTTTTTTTTTCGTATTAATTTTTTCACTTTTCACTTCGCCCTTTTGCCGTTTTCCTTTTCAAAGCCAATTTGAAAAGGAAAAACGGCAAAAGGGCGCAGTTGCCCAATGCAATCGCAATTAATTTTACTTAATTAAATTAATTATTGTGTAATTAGGTAGATACTTAAAAGAGAAATTTAACTTACTATTTGTTTGGGTTGATGATATTCGTCTCGTTGGTGTTGGTAAAATTTAATTAAATAATGCTTTATCACTTTTATAATCTTTATCATAATTCATCATTTTATGTAACAATGTGCGTAAAAATTGTTAAGCAAGCTATAATTTTGTTTTCTATAAAAAGTGATCGGTTTCGGAAGGGCATCGACTTGGCTGTATGGTCGATGGTTTCGGGTGAACAAAAATACATACGTCATTTACTAATAGGGATGATGACTATATCAAAAATAAATTAAATAGATGGTCTTCAAAATACCTAAAATTCACATCACACATCACGTTAGTTTTAAGTTTGATAACCATTTTAAAATATAGATTAAAAAAAGTGCGTTGAAATTTGATGACGTCACAACTGCGAATTTCATACGACTGCCACACTATAAGCGCGCTTTTAAGTTTGATAAAGAGTTCCTGATTTGATTGAGTTGTTTTTCAAAAACGACCTCTTTTTTGTTAACTGCATATAAATGCAGGTTTTATCAACATAATAACCCAAAGCGCATTAATTGACTTTACGTAAAGTGACATTATAATATTACTCTCACTAGAATTAAGTTACTTGATACACTGAATATTCCAATCACGTTACATCTTACCTAATAGTCCTTACGTAGGCAATATTAAAATTCGTACGCCGGTGTGTCCCCAGCTTTCCATAGTGACACTTCGCATAGTGATGTGGTGTGAAAGTGTCGATAGCATGTGCTAGTGCCGCACCACCATGGGATTACATAAGCGAGGAAGTGAGTACTAATGTTGATTTTGTGTTAATTTTTTGACTTGGACGAATTAACCACGGGACGCGTGATATCGGCCATATTCGCCTTATAGGCCTATTAGTTACACTGCACTTTACACAGGGCCCTGTGGAAAGGGTGGGGTGGAAGAAGAACTTATAGAACTGACAACAAACGAGGAAATAAAAATCAAATTCAAATATGGCTACCAAGAATTTTGGCTACAAAAGTCAATCCCGCAGTTGTACCCTGGATTGTGGTCGATCGTTCAACGATTTTTGATAGCATTCCCATCGTCAAATTTGTGTGAACGTGAATTTAGCGCTGTGACAACACTACTTAAGTACTAAAACAAGACATCGTTTGCATGTTACCGAACGTGGCGACTTATGACTGTTTTTGAGTAAAATCGAACCTGATATCAACAAACTTGTTAAAAATCATCAAATTCATCCGTCTCATTAGATTACTTTTAAAATTAAAATTACCTATCTATATTTTTTCTTTTAATTTGATATTATAAAGTTGAGTTTTATTGCTCTCACTGGCAATAATGTCTAGTTTAGAATGTAAGTTTAAACACCAGAACCGACTAATATAGGACACCATAACTAAATTATTTAAAATAATGAAATTGTAGTTTTTAAAATTGAGGCGTTAAAAGAAATAAGTTTGATAATCTCTGATCTTTCTGATAATCTGCCCTCCGATTGTGTAAGGAAATCGTAATCGTAATCGTTTGTCAAACGGATAATCCGACCAGTTTAAGGAGTTCATAGATGCCTGCACGTCAGGAAGCATGTATGAACTCCTTAAACAGTTCGAGTAATACGTTTAAACCACTAAACCAACGAGGCAGTGCGAAGTGTACTCTGTGTTTCAATTTGATACTTCTCCAAAGTACGAAAAAAAAAACGAGTGTGCTTTAGAGCACACGACTGAAGTAAAACTTCTTTAGCTCCATCTATAAGTACGTATATGTCACCGTAAGATTGTGAAAACCGTTAGATTGTAATCTATATAGCGAGATTGTAAACTGTCGAAAGATTACGCTGTCAAATGAGTAACGATTTGCTTAGACAATCGGGCCTCTGGATGTCATTTTGTCCTTCGCATGAACCTATAGAAGATGTATCTACCTAATTACATACAAAGCACGCCGCCTGGTGGGATCGCGACGTGCACGCGGCGACCGGGTCGAGGAAGGTCGCCCGATCGATACCCGGCCGCGTCTTATTTACACTCTTACTATGGCAGCTATTTACTTATAAGTTCTAATATTAAGTCTTTTTTACGAAAAAGTACCTATTCATAACTAGCTGGTGCCTGGAAATAAATATCATTCCCCAGGACACGACTTAAGTCTGTAAAAAATTTCGTCAAAATAGGTTATTACTTATTAGACAGACAGACAGACGGGCCCGCTTTCGCATTTATAATACTAGACGATTCTTGCGACTTCGTCCGCGTGGATTAGGATTTTTTGATTCCCGTAGAACTTTTTAATTTTCCGGGATAAAAAGTAGCCTATGTCGCGGGATACAACCAACCCCTGTACCATCCCGGACCCCAATTTCATCAAAGTTGGTTGAACGGATGAGCCTTGAAAGCGTAGCAGACAGACACACTTTCGCATTTATAATTGCCGGCTCACTACTGCACGGGATTCCTCTCAGAATGAGATGTGTTGTGGGTTGTGGCAGACTTTACACACCTATGAGAACATTATGAAGGACTCTCGGGCATGTAGGTTTCCTCACAATGTTTTCTTTCACCGTTAAAAGATAAAGTAGGTATTAATTAGGTATGTATATGAAGCCCGCGATTTTTAAATTCCCCGGGGAACTCTTCAATTCAATCCAATTTAATTTTTTTGTGCATACAGTTACAATAAGATGTTTAATATAACTGCAATACCTCTAAGAGGTTAGCCCACTCCCATTTTAAACGGCATTATCTTACCACTAGGTGAGATTGCAGTCAGGTTAGCCCACTCCCGTTTTAAACGGCATCATCTTACCACTAGTCCAGGTCGCAGTCAAGGTCTAACTTGAGGTGGATAAAACGCGAGGCCTGAGGGGCCATACTTTCATTATTGTTCACTTCGTGTTTTAGAATTATAATCCCTAATTTAGGAACGTCAAGGACAGCAAGGTACACGTCGCATCAAACTGTCATTTGGAGTAATATTGCTTAGGTATTACTTGAAGCGATGGCAGTATGGAGTTCGGAGCGAATCACCTTGTATGCGTCATGCTGTATAAGTTATGTCCACGTCAAGTTCAAGCTCACGCGAATGCAGGGGCATTAATATTATTGCATTCCTTGCAGGCTTGGGCATACTACCATAGTTAAAGCTTATTGTAATATTGTTGACGTTCGTGTTTTATAATTGTAATCCTTATTGTATGGACGTCAAGGTACGTGACTTATAGCTGTCGTGTTGAAATAATACTGCTTTTAGCGATGGTAGTGAGTAGTGACCCTCCAGCCCTATGACGGCAGCTGCCTGCGGTGGCGTGCGTTGGGTTGGGTTTTTAATTGCGTTTTTGCACGAATACTACTAAAATTGTAACTGTAAGGCCGGCCAAACACGGACAGCTCGAGCAGTTAGCCAGTGATCAACATACACGGACCGCTCTTGCAGTCATAGTCAACAGCTTGAAGCCACCATTGATAACTGCTGCCAAACGCCCGAAGCAGTCGCAACTGCTCGGATGGTTCCATGTATGCGTGTACGTAGTTCACAATACAGTCGCAGCTTGAAGCAGGACTGCTGAGGATGGACCTCCTGACTGCTTCAAGTTCTCAGTGTATAAAGGTTGTAATTTGTAAGGGCTTGTAGCGCTGACGAGGATTCAGTCCTTGGCGTAAAAATAGATCACTAAAACATAAAAATTCCTACCTATGACACTGAGTTGCAGATAATCTGCAACTTACTGCACTCTAAACAATCTGCAGCAGATTGTTTAGAGTGCAGTACCTAGTGAAAATTGCAATTCCTTTTATTTTTTAGTGAGTATATATTTTATTCACTCAATAAGTTTAAAAAATAAGTGTTTTTGAAGTGAAACTTATTTAGAATCGTTGTTATTTGAAAATTCAACGCAACGAAAAAGCGACACAAAAAAGAGACAAATTTAAATAGGATTAGCCTGCGAGGGAATGAGATAGAATACAAATTATATTTATCTCATTCTCTCGTAGGCTACTTTTCTGAAGTTTAACTTTTGCTGTGTGTGAATTCCACACACACAGTTTTTTTAATTATTTTTCTAGTAAGATGTAGATAATGTGCAGTTGAGAGAGCATTATAATTCGTTCGCGTGGAATATGGTTTTTGGTTCCCGCGGGAACTCTTTAATTTTCCGGGATAAAAAGTAGCCTAAGTTATTCCAGGCCATCTATCTTTGTGCCAAATTTCATCCAGATCCGTTGAGCCGTTTTGGCGTGATTGAGTAACAAACATCCATCCATCCAAACTTTCGCATTTATAATATATTATTAATTAGTACTTATTATAGTAAGATATGATTACATTAGATTAGTAGTATAGATATGTATCTTTTAATAAACCCTGTATCAACGGATCTAGAAAATAATAATTTCCGCTCAGGGAGCCGTCGATACATACGTCGCGACAATCGACATGCCAGCACTTGCGCGGCCTCCCGTAATCCGACGCTGAAGACCTATGACTGGCCGCTGTGCCATCTAGTATAGACTACACGTAGCATTATATCACTAACTAGCTGATGCCCGCGACTTCGTCCGCGTGGATCTTAAGGCGAGTCACCTCCAAGATTTTAGGAGGTGAGGTGTGGGGTGCCGCCCGCGCGTCTCGCGGTACTTTTCTCGTAGAGGCTGGCGGGGAAGCGGGCAGCGCGGTATATTCTGAAACCGGTTGGCAACGTTCAAGTTCTGGGATTAATTTGAATTAAATAGATATAGGACTTCAGTTTGTAATAAATAAAAAATAAATTTTAGCAGGTTCTCATTAATACTTCAAGAGGAATTTATCCATATAAAAATGATGAGCAAAGTCGAAAATTTTATTAATAAAAAATTCGTTTTAAACTTTTAATTTAGCCTGTTTCAAGATTTTTTTTGATCGAGTAAAGTACATCCTATCGTGTAACAAATTAGCACATTCTTTAGACAATATCTTTAAGTGTATCGGATATTTTTTGTAAGACCGTTATTTAATAGTAAATACCGAAAAAAATTGATCTAGCAAACCAGTTTTCACCGCTGAGCTGAGGTGACTCGCCTTAAATTTGCCGGGATGAAAAGTAGTCTATGTGTTATTTCAGACTATAATCTATCTCTGCGCTTTTCATCCAGATCCGTTCAGCCGTTCTGGCGTGATGATTAACAAACATCCGTCCATCCATACATCCATCCATCCAACGTCCAAACATTCGCATCTTACTAAAATTATTGATGCGAAAATGTGTTTTTTTGTTGGATCGTCCTTCAATCACGCCGCAACGGAGCAACGGATCGACGTTATTTTTTATAGTTAAGGACCTGGATAGTGACATAGGCTACTTTTTATCCTGGAAAACTAAGGAGTTCCCGCGGGAATAAAAACTCCGACGCATGACAGGAGTTTATACGAACGAACGAAGTGTTACCATGGAAACATTAACATAACGTAACGGAGAAAGATTGATTTTACTCTCCGATAAATTTTCATACCTCGGGCTTAAAAATCGATTCTTAAGGAGGTAAACTCCAAAAAACTTAAACCACGCGGACGGAGTCGCGAGCATCAGCTAGTTTATTATATTAGCATAGATATTTCTAACTTCTGCCGTATGGTTGACAGGTTTGACAATACTAAGTTCTACATATTAACATGGACTAGTTACAATGGTAACGTGTTGTAAGTTGTAACGTTAACAACCTGTGTTAACAACTCCCTTCTCTCCTTTGTTCAACTCCTTATCTAACTTGTAAGAAAATAATTAAGTAGGTATGCATAAAAATCCTATTGATAGTATTGTATGTTTGTCCACAGAGAATGGTCTGGTCTCGTACGAGAACCCAAACTACCATTTGGACCCGGCGCGCCTCGAGTCCGCGATCTACAGCGACCTGTACGATATGCACGACGACAAAATGCCGCTAGACTACGACTACCTCGACAACAGGAGGTGAGTGACTTAAAACGCCTTTCTCCCTTTAACTCCTTCCCCTTTTTAACACTCAGTTTCCAGCCCTATGTCGTCAACGTTCCATCACACGCACGAAGCGTTCATTCCTTATTCGCACGGCTGTGCAAAACTGCAAACTGGCTGCAAACTGTGTTTCCCACCAATTACATTCCGGGTATCTTTAAATCAATCGAGTTAATAGGCAAGGCAAGCGCGTCCCGTAGCTTAGTAGGCCGCATCATCACTTCCCATCAGGTGTGATTTTGGTCAAGCGTAAGCCAATGAATAAAAAAAAACAACAACCTTAGTTCGCTATAACCCGCCAAAGGGAATTAAGCTTCTTATTCCTTGATTATCATGGACGTCGATCAATTAATTAATCATTTATTTATTGCACATTGAGGTTTACATGGTGTTCCGTGTTCACGTCTATTAAGGTGTTGTACAATGTGTGTGTACTGTTGTATATCCATACAATAACAACTCAAATTATTATTTTTAAACTGGTAAATAATTAGCTATTATAATTCTAACTTAATTTGGTTTGACTATAGGTACCTGGCGCATTTTACATAGACAATAGATTAAAAGTGACATCGAATTCCAATCCCACTCATGATACATCTTTATGTTATATCCTAGAACACCTATATCAATATAACGAGTATGATTTCCTAGATGATGCCCCTGACTTTGTTCACGTGAATTTAGGTATTTCAAAAATCCCCTGGAAACTCTTTGATTTTGCGGGATATTCAAATTCAAAACATATTTATTAAAAATAGGTACCTACAAAGTACATCTTCTGAACGACATGCTTAGGTACAAAGTATAAGCCGTGATGGTTATAATTAATTACGGTATTTTAAAACTAAAGCTACGAGGGTTCCAAACGCGCCCCGTCTGAGAAGAGCCCACAACAAACTCAGCCTGGTTTTTTTATTATCACCATCTCACAAAATATCGGAAATTTCGGGCCGTATAGAGTGTAGCCTATGCCCGTCCCCGGGATGCGACCTATCTCTGTGCCGAATTTCGTCAAAATCAGCTACACGGATGGTCCATGAAAAGAGGCATCAGTGAAGTCGCAGGCAGACTGACACATTCGCATTCAGTACTATGTGGATCCTAGTTCTCTCTCTGCGTCGTGTTCCTCTTTGCTGTGACTCGTGACCCCTTTCCATTATTCACATAATGGCAGGGGTTTTCTTGGGATATTATTGCAGTGGGTTCCCAGGTCACTCCGCATACGACTCAAACTCTTAGCTTAATGACGATTATTATCAGATCTAGCATCTGATAATAACCGGGACCGACTGCTTAACGTGCTCTCCGAGGTATACGGAGGAAACGAAAAGGCCAACTTCAAACAGCCCAATTCCGACTTACGCCTTTGTAGATATGACGTAGGAATGATGCATACTTTGGATTTGGGCATGATCCATGAATGTTATAAAAATTGAATAAGAATTATCTACGATCCGAAACAATTAAAGCGCCGACCGTGCATGGATTTGGGGAAAACGTCATTGTGTGATGGCCCCCAGACTCCAGTGAAGCAAAAAACCCGAACGCGATTTTACGAGCGTCAACTTTTTTTTTCCATGATTATCCATGTTTAAATCGTACGATGTTTGTTTGTTAAATACTAGATGTCAATTACTAAACCGATACATTAGTAAGTCTCTGAGCACTATTCCCGCGGGAATTAAAACAAACTTAAATCCAGGATTAAAGTTCGGGATTGAAGTTGAGGATTACACTAAATCGAATTACAAGAAACCAGCATAAACTAGTAATGCTACCTCGTCTACGCAAGGTGCAGAAATCCTTTGTGGGGTCGAGTATTAGCTATTTTAATATGGTTCCAAAATAACTTTAGGATTTGCCGTTACACATTTTTTTTTATTTAATCGTATGGCGTTTGGTACCTACATAATAAGTGTTTTTATAAAAAGGACGCTTATTTCGCCTGCAAGTTTGTCGCTCGTTTTGTACCACCCAGGGGACACGTGCAGGGAGGTAGAAGGTAGCTCCTGCGGACGTGAGCGACGGGGCATCCCCCGAACAAATTTAAAAAAAGCCGTAAAGGAACACTTGTTGAGTTGTGGCTTAAAAAGAGCAACTGCTGAGTTTCTAGCCTGCTATTCTCAATAAAATCTGCTTTCCGAACCGGTGGTAAAGTCAAAATTTAGAAAGAACCATAGGTAACCTATAATTTTTAATGTGGTGTGATTGCATTTTGGTAAAAATTTTTGAGATGCATCACATTTCACATTCAATTTACTTAGTCGTCAAACTAAATTACTTTCATGATATGAAATGAATCTATGAAATTCAGGGTAGCGAATAAAATATAACGAAATCACGATTGTCGAGAACTTCCGAATTCTACCCGTATTTAAATCTGTGAGCTAGAATTTTTTTTTTCTCTTTATTGAGGAGCTTAGTCACTCAGTGACTATGTCGCTCCGTAGATTAACAATCAAAAAGAATAGAACTTATCTAACTCTAAAATATTTTCGGACTATTTTAAACAATAATTTTGATTTATCGCACACAGGAAATGATAGAAAGCTAATACAATCACAAATACTTAAACTATATCTACTATCCAAAATATTACATAAACTTACTCTAAATGCTTCATTCCGAACACACTCCAGCAATACATGGTAGATATCTTCAATTACTTAGCTCATTCATGTAGGTATTTAAAGTACCTATATAATTATATATTTATACCTACTTAATTCTGCTATTTATCCGACGAATAAATTATATTTTCAGATTTAGGCACTTTTTCATGAAAAATAGAATGGTACGCATTGAGCGTTCGATATCTAGTTATGTATGTATAGTTTGTAAATCCTAAGATCTGTAGAGTAAGTACTTAAATATTTATATCTATTTGTTAACTCTATAAATAATCATAAAATTATTAAGACGTGTTTTAACTTTTGAAATGTTTGTCCGCTGTAATATAACTAACTAGCTGAATGCCCGTGACTTCGTCCGCGCGGAATAAATTTTTTTAATTCCCATCGGAAATCCTTAATTTTCCGAGATAAAAAGGAGATTTTGTCTCTCTCCAGGTGTATGTGAGAGACAGTCTCCTTTTACAAAAAAAATCACGTTGATCCGTTGCTTTGTTGCGGCATGATTTAAGAACAATTCAATAAACCAACAAATAAACACACTTTTGCATTTATAATATTAGTATGATTAAAGTATTTATCACTAATTACAGTAAGTATTATAGTTTTCAGTACTAACATTATGTAGCTTTCAGCACTAACATTTTTCTTTCCTCTATGTACTCGCTTCCCACAGGTCAAGTAGAAGATTTATCAGAACCTACAGCAATGACTGCGCAGCTGGGCCTAAAATGCTACCGACGCAGAATGTGACCATGTTATCCATGTATTCAGTCAGGGTGGCATGGTCACATTCCAGGTTGTGAGCACTTCATTTTCTGCAACCGCTTCAATCAAGACCACGCCATTAGTTTGGAAGACGACACCATTGGGTATACCTATCTTATGGTCAGAAGTCAGAACATGTATTGAAGACCGGCAAGACAACGACGACAGTGAAACGAACCAGATCCGCCACTAACTTCAGCCCCCCTCCTCGCAACGTGCACAGCGTTTTGCAGCACGCAGTCAGCATGACGCCGCGTCTGTCAGAGGATCGCAGTCTTATGTCCAAGACAAGGTTATTAGTGATTAAAATCTTGGGCGTCTACTTTTGACAATTATTGAGTGAATTTGACGACAAGTCAACTCAGCAAGTTCTATTTTTTCCATTGTTTGAAATGCTGTGACGCTATTTAGTAGTTGTCTTGTCAAATTCCCAGTTAAAGTCCAACAAACTTATCCGACCTGGTGACAGCTAGTATAGATATAATATATTATGAAAAAAAAAAGTTAAAAAAAAAACAGGCACTAAATGTTTGCCAATTTTGGGGAAAGATTAGTTTGTGGGACTTTAAGTACTTAATTGCATGAATAGAGGGAAATCAATGTCAACACTGCAGATAAAAAGTCTATATCGAACTACTCAAGTACAAAGGAGCTTCATCGAATCTAACAACATAATTTATCTCATTTCTAACCGACTTCATATTATCTCATACAATGCTTTTATATCTAACACCAATTTCTTTTCAGCTCTTATTTCTTCATAATTCATATAATTTTAAGTTAAATGTAATTTTAATCTAAAAATCGAACGTGTAATGTTAGCAATGTCTAGCAGAGATTGAATTGGGGGAAGAGAGATTTAAATTAAATAAAACACTACGTTAGACCGGGCTCGTTGTTAGGGGCATTTATATTAAACCCATACCCCTAATCGGTATCTACACGGCATCGTACCGGAACGCTTAATCGCTTGAAAGTACAAATTTTTCCGATAGTGTGGTAACTAGCCAAAATAACGGGGGTAATGAATTCAAACTTTTTAGGTACCTGTTACTAGTACTAATAATACCTGCCTATTACCTATCAAGGCAAGAGTGAAGGCATCTTCTAGGCAAGCGCGCTCCAACCAAGGCCTCATCATTGCTTTGTAAGCATTAAGCATGATTGTCGTCAAGCGCAAGCCAATTCTGATATAAAAAAAATACAGTTTTACTAGTAAGTAGGAAAGTACTAGGTAGGTATAATACACAGCCTCCAAACAATTTTGTATACCAAACATCTCGGTATGAGTAATGGGATGACCTAGAAAACGGTTCCAAGTTTGCTCGTTTTGGCACCGACTTTGCAAATCATTATTTCTGTTCGCGATACTTTTTTTAAATCGCAAGCAAAA
The DNA here is from genome assembly GCA_923060345.2 of Erebia aethiops. Lineage (NCBI taxonomy): Eukaryota > Metazoa > Arthropoda > Insecta > Lepidoptera > Nymphalidae > Erebia > Erebia aethiops. The sequence goes on along the minus strand of OV281081.1, from coordinate 12,636,333 downwards.
TGTTTGATAGACTTTGACCTTTTTCAAAGTCGATGGTTTGGTTCATAACTTAATAATATTAAGTAGTAGCTGATGCCCTTGACTTCATCCGCGTGGAATAAGTTTTTGAATTCCCACGGGAACTCTCCAGGTCCACAACTATACCCACTGTTAATAGGGCGTAATTGAAGGACAAACCATCAAATAAATACAGTTTCTCATTTATAATATACTAGCTGATGCCCGCGACTTCGTCCGCATGGTTTAAGTTTTTTTTATTCTCGCGGGAACTCTCTAAATTCCGGGATAAAAAGTAGCCTATGTCTCCAGGTCCTCAACTATACCCATGCCAAAAATCACGTCGATCCGTTGCTCCGTTGCGGCGTGATTGAAGGACAAATCAACAAACCAACAAACCAATAAACCAACAAACAAACACACTTTCGCATTTATAATATTAGTATGATGATAAAGTTTAATATTGTACTCTGGAAATACTTTTCTTTTAATATTATTGCTTCTGTCAAGTGTTACAATATTCTTTTGTGTACCAACTACCATTGCCCTAAATCTCAATTATAAAAGCTGCAACTTGATAGCTCAGTGGTTAAAAGGAGCAGACTAAAATCTCAAAGTTCAACTCCTTTGAGCCTTTTCCGAGTGCCTTCTCATAAATCACAAGTTTTATGCAAGTATAAGAAATCTATCAATCGCCTTCGCTTTCGTCTTATTATGTTTTCTTCATATTCCTCATTTCTGAGGGTCGTTACCCCTTTCTATTAATCACAAATGATAGGAGTTTTCGTGGAATGAGACCTAACAGCTTCATCATCAGAGACTTTAGTTTTGAGATACCGTACCTAATTGATTATCACCATCATGTTTTATAAGTTATTGGACATCAATAAGGTATAGTGTATCTAATTTGAATAAATAAATATTGAATCGAATTGAATTAACATAAACTTGAAAGTTCACATTGATTCATACAATAAAATCACTTACTTAATTAAAGCCCATACAGCAGCCATTACAAGTAAATCGTCCATTTATCCAATTGAACGAGGCTTTATTACTCATAACTTGGCGTTCTGAACTTAACATTTTAAGTTATTCAAGCTATCGGCACTCGTGTTATGGGTGATGGGAAACGAGCATACACAGCTCGTGCGTCATTGTGTATGACACATTACTCTATTGATGCTTTTTCAACTGTTTCGGTCGGTCGAGTCACGTAAACAAAGCTGTTCCGTAGAAAAGCTTTGTTTACGTGACAACGTTACGTGTGCTTTGGTTACGTGCCAGGTACAAGGCAGTAATGGTAGGCCTTCAAGGCGAGGACCTGCCTGGAGAAAGGAGGTTTTAGCCTGTAGGAGTCCGGCACTATCCGATTCCGATTCGGATGTCCATGAGGATTTTTCCCTTCTACACGAAAAAAAAGGTACAAGTCCCTCAAATTTATCTGACCCGGTGAAAGCATCACTGAGTGTGGCTAAGGCCAGGATTACACTTGTAAGTTATTACATAATAGTGTCCTCCGACCGAATTTCGGCCACGGCGGCCTATTTCCAGAGAGATTAGCCATCTTATAGTGCACAAGTGTATGCGCATACACAGGTGCACTCTCTGTTCCTTTACTCCTACAACCCGATGGGACGCAAAATCCGACACAACCGGAGAGAGATCATACGCAGGGCCGACGGCTTAACGTGCTCTCCGAGGCACGACGGTTAAACACCACCAAAACTTCCTGACTCAGGGCTAGTACTGAGATTTCTTGTCAGAAAAACCCAATACCTACTTGGTATTTCCCAACCCGGGACTCGAACCCGGGACCTCTTCGGCCCCAGTCGAACATGCTACCCACTAGACCAACGAGGTAATTAAGTTATCACATAAGTAGCGTAGGTATAAGTAACTAACAGTTGCATTGTATGCAAATGTTAGTTACGTAAGTTACGCGACTGACTCTTGACTGTTTACATATCGTAATTTACTCATGTGAACGATTTACGTGAGAAAAACTTACAAGTGTAATTGTGGCTTAGTAAATATTAAAAACATGACTGCCTCGTTGGTCTAGCGGTTAGCATAGTCGACTTCGGATCACGAGGTCCTGGGTTCGATTCCCGGTCGGGCATAAAAAAATTTAGGTTTTGGGTTTTTCAATTAAGAAATTCTCAGTGCCAGCCAGGAGTTGGAAGTTGGCGGTGTCTCACCCCCGTGCCTCGGAGAGCACGTTAAGCCGTCGGTCCCGGTTATTATCACTAATATGATAATAGTCGTTAAAGCCCGCCAACCCATTGGAGCAGCGTGGTGGGTCTAAGCTCTTCACTTCTATGAGTGTGGAGGCCTGTGCCCAGCAGTGGGACGTTAATAGGCTGGTAGTGGTGGTGGTGGAAATATTAAAAACAAAAACGAATAGTCATAACAGTTGAGGGACGAGTGGCCTAGTTGCGACTTTGCGATAACGCAAATCAGTCAATTGCGATTGTTAAGCGATGACTCAAGTCGGTAACTGGATGGGTGATCAAAGTTGGTGGTCTGAATTTGCCTTTTCGTTTCCTCCGTGCCACGCAGAGCACGTTAAGCCGTCGGTCCCGGTTATTATCACTAACATGATAATAGTCGTTAGAAACTTATGAGTTGAAATTACTATTAGTCGAATCGTTAGCGGAATGATCTGGGAACCCACCGCATTATTAGAAAACCCCTGCCATTATGTTATTAATTGAAAGGGGCCACGACCCTCAGCAATGAGGACTACCACGCAGAGAGAGAAACAGTCATAAAAATTAGCTCCAATTTTGGCCACCGGGCCAGATAAGTTGGTGGGACTGTATCTTTTAATTTTGTTACAGTTTTCCGTCAATAACAAAATAAAGGTTAACTATTATTGTACTTACATACCATATACATACATTGAGAGAAGGAGAAAAATGAGGATCAAATTCATAAAAAATTAAGCTATAATAAAGATAGCACCTTGAATGATTGGTTTCTTCAAAGAAACATAACCAAAGTACACCTCCTATGGTGTTAATATTTCATAATAGTGCCCTGTGTAGGCTTACTAATAAAAAGTCTATTTTTCGGGATATTTAAAAAAAACGGACATAGGCTACTTTATATCCCAAAAATCAAAGAAATTTCTCGGGATCTTTAAAAATCTTAATCCATATAGATGAAGTTACATCATCATTTGGTTAATTAAGTTCTAATTTTCTTATTCAAGTAAACATTTTACTAGTGCTATTAAATCGTCAAGTGCTAAATGGAATGACATTCCAAACCAGTGGTAGATATACCACTGGCTCGGAATGCCATTCCTGCCGAGAAGAGCCAGCAAGAAACTCGGCGATTGCTCCAAAACGTCAAAACTTAAACATCAAAAATACATTTTCGTCAAACAACTTCGAGCGACGAACCCCATATTAATACGCAGTTCTAGTTCATTGCCGGTAGTAGCTCCATCGCAACTGAGGCATAACTTTGTAATATAAAAGGTGATATATCAAATTCCGGGACGGTCCCGGAAATCCCGCAGACCTGGCGGCCCTAGCGTGACGTCACGGGATCGCTGACCCCTGCAGTGCGCAATCGCAGTGCATCGATCGGCGCTGCATTGGCGCCACGCAACCCGCGATGTGTGTAAACGCTTTCAACTATGGACACTTGCGGACTTATTTTTTGATGTATTTGGTTAGGTTTTTGAGGTAATATTATTATTTTTGTTTGTCGAAACGTTTGCGGTTATATTTTATTTGTATTTTCTTTTATCTTATTAACCTTCATTTTTCAACCAGCCTTTTCGTGTAATCTAGCACGAAGTGTCAGCAGTGTCTTTGACTTTTATTTTGTACTGTAATTAAATTGTTCTCTTGATAGACACCGGTTCTATAAAAGAATTCTCAGAAATTCCACCCAGCTGCAGCCGAGGCGAATAAGCTGGTTAATTATTAGTTTATATTTCTTGTGTCCGTACAAAGAACCTACGTAATTTCGATACCTATTCAACCTTCATTTTATCGATACGTACTTTTGTTTGGCAATAAAATAACATTAAATAGCGAACTAAAAATCGCATGGATTTTTACAGTTATCGTCTTCAAGCAAGTGATAAAATGTCTCCAACCTAAGCTCTAAAGCAAACCATTTGATCATAAAGCATGTCTGTGATCAGTTATCGCTCGTTTAATGGCCCCAAGCAACTGCTGCGAGCGTAGCGCATATCCTACGGAACATAATTATGTAGCATGGGTTGTGGTACAAGGTATTAACTTAATGAGGGTTTATGTTTGTGTTACGCAACACATTATGTAATCGCTTAAATCAGGCTTGCCTGGAAAATAAAATTAAAGGGAATAAAAAGTTTACCCTTGGATTTGGTTTGACTAAACATGATTCCAATCTAGTTTAGTTCATATTATTAATAATAATCATACTAATATTATAAACGCGAAAGTGTTTTTGTTTGTTGGTTTATTGGTTTGTTGGTTTGTCCTTCAATCACGCCGCAACGGAGCAACTGATCGACGTGATTTTTGGCATGGGTACAGTTGAGGACCTGGAGAGTGACATAGCTACTTTTTATCCCGGAAAATTAAGGATTTCCCGCGGGAATCAAAAAACTTGAACCACGCGGACGAAGTCGCGGGCATCAGCTAGTAAATAATAAATGTTTACTATACTTGCAATACTAAATAAATAATGTATGGGTTAGTAATGTAATGTAGGGTAATGTAAGGTTCTTGGATTTTAGTCTAAAAATGGAATTGCTTTGCCTTTGGCTTCTCGAAGTAAACAATCACCTAATTTCTGTTTAAAAATGTTTTCAAACAAAATAAATTATTGGAAATAAATACTATTAAGTTATCTTATAATGAAAATAGAACAATTTGCTTATTAATCCGTGAACAGTGTCATGTTTGGTTGGAAAGCTTCATGGAACACGATATTTGAAGATTGAATTATGTTCGGAAAAGCCGTTCTATAATAAATTGACCTAAATGTTCTAACGTGTCCGTCAATGGAACAGATTTGCTGTGGTGTTTAAAACCGCTGATACGAGTTCCCGCTCATCGCTCGTGTCTTGCACCACACATTATCCTACTTTATTGCAGTACGTGACGTTCGACGCTGCAACTCGATCTCCTTTGAGCTTTTCAGCAAACTACAGGAAACTAGATCCGCTGTGTTCGCAACTTTGAGTTTAAGCCCTTATTCTCACTAATATCTTTTAAGGTGCCAGCGGAGAATGAATTGCCCATACAAACGTAATACCAAAATAATTAATAATTCGAGAACATTTCCACCAAAATGAGAGTTTAGTTGGATTCAAATTGTATTTATCTAGTCCCCTGGATTTATATGTTTTCAAAATACTTTCCTAAAATGAAATGTAAATGAATTGCGTTTTGCATATTTTTACGACAAGATGGACATGTTTCCCTCTTATTTGTTTCATATTAAAACCAACGATATCTTACGTATTAATTGGTCAGCAGCATAGCCTATATTGTCAAGTTACAGAATAACAAAACGAAGTAAAAAGCACGATAAGTTTTCATTCATCATTTTTGGTATTCACGGAACAAGACTAAATGTATAACAAATTCTGTAAGCTCATATTGCTATCTCGCTTGAACGCGATCATGTGTAATCAGTGAAATAGAGATAGCAATATACCGGCAAATTTATATTTGCGGTTCGAATAGAAGTTGCGAGCGGCGCGAACCGGCCTCAAGTATGGTTTTGTGTAAAATAAATAATTATAAAGAAACATTTCTCTTTAGAATAGTCCTAGACATTTTTATTTCACTTGTATTTAATATTAACGTATATTCTTTCAACATTTTTCAACCCCTTTCATTACAAAAAAATATTATTTTTCGTTGATAAAGCAGTGGGTTCCAGTGGAGATTTCAACTCTAAGGTTTAGTGGTTATCATCAGAAGTTACAGATAATAACCTGGACCGAGGGCTTTTATGTGTTCTCCGATGCAAGGCGGAAACGAAAAGGCCAAATTCGGAGCCCCCGAAGCGCCGCACAAAGTCAGCTTGTATAGCCCACTAGCTGATGCCCGCGACTTCGTCCGGTGGTTTAAGTTTTTGATTCCCGCGGGAACTCCTTAATTTTCCGGGATAAAAAGTAGCCTATGTCACTCTCCAGATCCTCAACTATAGCCATGCCAAAAATCACGTCGATCCGTTGCTCCGTGATTGAAGGACAAACCAACAAACAAACACACTTTCGCATTTATAAATCAGTGTTATGCGCTGACCAAGCAACTTTTACAACGTAATTTTTTTGGACATTGATTGATCTTTTATAATTCAAAATCTACGTCGATGTAACTTTGTTCTGTAACTGTGACAATTTTCAAAGTGTGACTCAATATGTCTCTTATTACAACAGATAGACAGACGAACTGAAAGAAACCACTCCTTGTTCTACAGAACCCTGAAAAGATACGCGATAAAGTTATGAAATATCCATACCATGAAAAACTACGTACGTAATAACGTACTTTACGTGCTCACAACTTAATTAAAGCTCGGATGCCAAACGCGTACAGTATCATGTGGGATGCAGCACAACTTTTAATAACACTTTACGACAGTTTGCACACGCGGATAATTAGTAATTGGTTGTAAAGAGTGGGAGTATTATTTCGAAACTATTTGATTTTGATAAAATCTGCAGGCAGCAAGTAGTATTTAATTTCATACTAATTTTCAAAAAGACCAAATCCGAAAAAGTGAAGCTTTGTATAAAGGAACTAACTATATACCTATATATTATATAGGTATATAGTTAGTTCCTTTATACAAAGCTTCACTTTTTCGGATTTGGTCTTTTGTATATAATTTTATGTTGTTTTTCATTTTGTGCCCCGTCCGGACAGGCAAAGATCCAAAACCGTACAGCCTATTTCAGTAGTGTATAATTGTATCATTTTCTGTATCCAAATTCCTGCAACTGAAATTGGTATACTAGATGTCCACGAATTCGTCGTGGATTTAGGTTTCTTAAAAATCCCGCGGGAACCCTTTGATTTTCCGGGATAAAAAGATTTGTCCGTCTTCGGGATGCAAGTTCTACCACATCTACGGAATGAAACTAATTTTATGCCTGTATAGTTTTAGATTTTATTTTATTTTTCATATACATACGAGCGACGCTGTCACAGGGGCAAATTTGTGGGACTATATATATCAGTTAGTCAGTCGGTTCTTTGATGTTTACACAGATTATAAAGTAGCTAAATAGCGTCGAAACTCGACAGGGTTCATGAGCTTTGAAAGTTCAAAAAGTAAAACAAAATATTGAACTAACATCCATCACATAAAAGTACCGTTATCCTTCGCACAATATACAAAACGAAACTGCGCGTTTTCCGTTATCAAAAACCGATTTATCCCGACACTTCCGAACTACAGGGGGTATACTACCATCGTTTAAAGCCGTATTGTTTTAATATTGTTGACGTTCGTGTTTTAGAATTATAATCCTTATTTTATAGAAACCAAGGTATGTGACATTAAACTGCCATTTTGAAATAATGTTGCTCTAACTTTTTAAGCGATGGTAGTAATCAGACTGCCGTTATGACTGAACTCATGACAGGGGAAAAATTTTATTAAAAGTTTTACTGAAATGCACTATCCAACTCCAATTATTATTCCATGCCATTTTTATGGTTCTTTAGGTATCATGGTTTATTTTCGGTTTTAAGGATTTTTGTTAATTATTATACCATCGGGTTTTGGGTAGGCGAAAGACAAACGACCACAGGTTTCGGATTGTACTTTAATAATGATCATTAAATATTGGATACATGGACTTAAACAGTAACTGATTCATGTTTAAAATTGATGAAAATTCAGGAATCGTACGAAACAAATTGCTTCCTCGTTTCTAATTCGAATCGCTTGGATATGGAGCGCCCTTTCTACATCCGTTTTTCCATCCGCTATAATAATATTCGTATCTTAAAATCAAAAGTGAATAGGCGTGCTCTAGGCAAGCGCGCTTCACCTTAGGCTGCATCACTACTTGCCAGCAAGTCTGATTGCAGCCAAGCGCTAATCTGTAAATAAAAAAAAACAGGTTTGTGTTTTCGCCCCAAATGTTGCTCTATTTTATACTTACATACTTTAATGAGAAGAAAATGTAGCTTAACAATTTTAAAAAGGAAATGAGAAAGCCAAATTGAAAAGGAATAATCCAGGTCATTACAGCTTCGTAAGCTATCGTTCTCTATCGTACCTATTAAGAAACATGTAGGTTAACGATTTTGCCTTTAGTCCCGGAGATTCGTTACATGTCCACCTGCACCTTTTCAACTTGTTGTGATAATGGCCTATCTTAGAAGACCTAATCTATTTTTCTGAAAGGTTTTGAAAGAGATAGAATTTCAGATGATGTTAAGTACCTACGTCGATGAATTATAGTACAAGTAAAGCGTTCCTCTCTGTTGCTTTACTCTCATAGCCCGATGGACGGAAAATCCGACACGACCGGAGCGAGATCAGGCGCCAAATATATTTAAATTTAAAGTATGGTGCCTACGACTTAGTCCGCGTGGAATCAGGTTTTTGATTCTCTCGGGAACCATTTAATTTTCCGGGATAAAGTTTGAAATTGCCCCGGTTGCAACCTCTAAACAAAATTTCGTCAAAATCGGATGAATAGATAGGCCGTGGAAATGTAAAGATATTACTTAGTATATGGATATAGATTCTCAAATTGGAATCAAAGCTGAGACCTTCCGCTTGTAACACCACACCGCTCACCACTGCGCCAGAAAGGTTTTCAAACTCATATTGGATCTTTCTTAAAAGATGCAGAATCTTATTTGTACGGAACCTTTTCACCTTGAAAATCAAACAAATTCACTGCCGATATTTGGCAAGTATAAATTGAGTGGAAAATTTATGTACTTGTTTACTTGGCAAGTTTTCCTTTTACTTAGGTATAACTGGGAAACGGTAAAGTTCGTTGGTTGGAAGTTTATTCCCCGACTGCCGAAGGGTTATTTAGATATTACAGTATGTATTGGTGTTGAATCGTTTGTTTGTGTGTAGGCACATCTTTTGCGCTGTAGCTCCTAAACTTATCTTATGACTAGCTGATGCCCGCGACTATTTACTGATTATTATTAGCGACAGATTATTTTTAAGTTTATTATTTTTAACCGACTTCCAAAAAAGGAGGGGTTCTCAATTCGGCGCGTATTTTATTGTAAACAAAATGATTCCCGCGACTTCGTCCGCGTGGATCAGGATTTTTGATTACCGCGGGAACTCTATAATTGTCTGTGATAAAAAGTAGCCTATGTCCTTCCCCGGGATACAACCTACCCCTGTACCAAATTTCATCTAAATCGGTTGAACGGATGAGCCGTGAAAGCGTAGCAGACAGACAGACGCACTTTCTCATTTAAATATTAGTGTGGATATTACCTGATTTAAGTGACTTGATGGACTCTATGTACTTTGACTTTGACTATTAAAATCACTGGATACAAGTACCTACAGGTACTATTCTAATCATTGTGGCTATGTTTCGTCGTTTTACTTGTTTATTTCTGTACCGTAATTGCAGCTTTACGCTTTGGTATCGATTGACCGCTAAAAATACCATCAAGCGGTTAGTCAGATTACATTATGTTCAGTGTGCCGACTTCCGCGATAGAATAATTAAGTTCTTATTGGGGCTGATTCTGTAGTGCAGAATCGCTAAACTAAACAAAAATTAGAGCATTACAAATATTGCTAACCCTTTCATAATACTTCCTACGGAAAGGGACCGAACTAGATTTAAAGCTCCCATTTTAGTTTAGTTTAGAGATTATGTTATACAGAATCAGCCCCACTGATGAAAAATGAGCATTGACGTAGTTCCATCTGGGTAAGCGGTGCTTTTATGCCTCTAGGAACTGCACGCCACTGTTTGTCTTGAAATATAAACCCAAGATTTTATATTTGTCTCTAGCATAGAGCGCAAAAAATAATACTTTTCCAATATGCAATTTAAATAAATCAATGAATCCATCGAAATATAAGCAAATTATACAATGAAACTCTTCATTTTCATTTTATACGAAGTTGATCACAATATATATTAGACTTGATCCACGTGGATTAAGTTTTTTGCACAGTTAAAAAAATCTGTTGAAAAGATGGGCCGTTAAAGCGTCCGGACATACAGACAGACGACGGACAGACAGACACAATTTCGCCTTTATAATATTAGTATGGATTGCCCCATTATAGGAATATAATTTGTGTCCATAAATAGGGCAGAGAAAGAAACTCTTGGACGAAATAAAAAGCATCTGGATCCCGGATATGCTATTCAAGTCAGCACCTGGCATAATATTTGCTAAACAAAGCCGTGCATTCAGCGTGCTGTTGAAATTCACATGATGCTGTTCGCTTACGGGCTGTTACCATACAAAAGGCTCATTCACAAAGAACGCGAAACGACGACGCGCAACGGACTGCAAAGCAGGGCATCACACTGAGCGCAGGCGTATTTGCGGATTTCTAATAATTGAAAATGAGACGACAAAATGATATCATCAATCATGTATTACCTAACCAGAATCTTCAATCTTCTAAGCTTCAATCTATCTAACTACTAGATTACTGAATTGATACCGTGAAACACCTCAATAAAATATGGTGACCTCAAAAACAGTTGTTCTGTTTGGCGGCCATTTTGAAAACCAAAAATACCTAACTGAGTTCTCAAAATCTCAAGTAAACACAACATATTATTTTTACACAAAAAGATCCTTGTATTACAACTCCTAGAAGCTAGGTTCAACACAATTCTGTCACCCTGCGTTGCCGACTCGCTTCCTGTTTGACTGAGGCTTTACTAAAACAAAACCGTGCATTCAGCGTGCTGTTAAAATTCACAAGCGAACCTCCGCTTACGAGCCGTTTCTATGCTCTGTGGACATAAAGGCGGAGCACGTTTATACATTGTATATCGTATTGGAGTTTTCACACTGCATCTTATCAGAAAAATTCTATGATGTGAGATAATATTTAGTGGTAGTTTTTGAAGTGAAATCTTCATTAGCCGCGTTGAGCACTTTTTGGTATCTTATAGGTTCGCGTCACCGACATGCTCGTGACCATATAGTTAATATTATAGAAGGTAGATATATATTTCTATGCTCGTGACGTACATTATAGTGCTGTGTTTAAATTTACTAGTAAAATTAAATGGATTTAGTTTTCGTGCTTTTCACTTCTATCGGCATATCCCTATGACTCCCATTTTTTTTGTTTTTGTTTAGATGCTAATCTATTGGGTAGATTAGTTGGTCTGACAAACTCGATTGAAAATTAGTAATGTCAACGTCATGTCAAGAGTTGTCAAGTGTTTTGTGCATAAAAGAAATGGTAAAAGACAAGTGTTTCTAATCCCACATGTATGAAGTACTAGCTTATGACCGCGACTTCGTCCGCGTGGATTGAGGCTTTTTGGTTGGACATCGGGGAAAATCTTTAATTTTCCGCAGTAAAAAGTAGCCTATGTATTATTCTAGAGTCTAGACAAATCTATCTCTGTGCCCATCCAGATCCGTTCAGCTGCTCAGTGGATCTATCCATCCACCCAAACATTCGCATTTATAATATTTGTATAGATAATGTGATTTCATAATATAAGACCCGGGCCCCGACTGAGTTTGTTGTGGGCTTTTTCCCGGACCAGAGTGCGTTTGGAACCCTCGTAGCTTTTGTTTAAAGATATACCCTCAATTTGATAAAATCTTAGAACCCTGTTCGACTGTCCAACTCACCATTTTGCAAGATTGCTTAGGCGCCTTAATCATCATTTAATTTCAAAGAAGCTTTTGTAGAGCTTTGATTAAATACTCGTAGCTTGATCGATTTTAAGTTAGTAGGTGAATCCATTGTAACTTGTGAGATATTTTAATTAAGATAACGAAACCGCCTGCTTTAAATCTTAATTAGCTTTTGTCCGCAGCTTCGGTATCTTTAAGTTCGGTTTTCAAACTACTTTCAAACCCCTTTTTATATTTTCAAAAATCCTTTCTTAGCATATAGTATATGTCTGCGTCATAAAAACTAGTGTAATCTCTTCGCCAAATTTCAGCCCAATCCATCCAGTCGTTTGAGCAGTGTGTTGATAGATTGTGGTCAATCAGTCACCTTTTCCTTTTATATATTTATATGTAAACTTGTTAAGATTACCATTCACCATCCTTGTTTTTCAGCTAGATCAGGCTACCCGTAACCGGTAACGTAACACACAAATGTAGGACGTTTTTATTTCATTATTATTTTTAATTTTAATTAAGTATATCTTCCAACTTATATCTATCATTACAGGTCATCATTATCATTGTCCATCATAACCGAGTCTGCGTGTTTTTAGTTGATTTAGAAATCCTGTGGGATTGCTTTGATTTCCCGGGATAACAGCAAAATCGGTTGAAATGATGGGTCGTTAATGCTTAGCAGACAAACAGACACACTTTTGCATTTTATAATATTAGTAAGGATTTAAATGATCATTATTAGGCCTGGCACATCTTCTTCTTCTTCTTTATTGGTTACTAGCTGATGCCCGCGACTTCATCCGCGTGGAATAAGTTTTTTCCCGCGGGAACTCCTCAATTTTCCGGGATAAAAAGTAGCCTATGTCACTCTCCAGGTCCTTAACTATACCCATGCCAAAAATCACGTCGATCCGTTGCTCCGTTGCAGCGTGATTGAAGGACAAACCAACAAACAAACTGACTTTGGCATTTATCATATTAGTATGATGTGGCTTTTCAGGGCTCTGTACCGAGACTGTATCTGTGTATCACTTTGACCGTTGCCGATCTATTCTAAGTCATCTCAAGTTCCTGGTCAATACCACTTGCTGCTAGGAACAGCAGCAGCTTTTTGGCCGGAATGTTCTTCGCGATGTAAGGCGTTTCCTCAGCCTCACAGCAGAGCCTACACACACACCTATATCTCCGAGCTTTAGGTTGAAAAAAAAAGTGTCTGTTCAGCCCGCAATGCTCCGTCAATGCCCGTGCTAATATGCACAAGTTTAGGCCTGGCACTATACATAAATAAAAAATCCTTTGAAAATGTTACAACGTATGAAACGTAGTTATATACTTAGACTTTAATAATTAAGCTAATTTTTTTTGACGAAGTCGAGGGTATCATCTAATGTTATAGTTAATATTATATTATAGTTCTATTATAGCTAGTCTAAACTTGTAAGGTGGGTATAGGTACTTTTAGAATAGATGTTAAAATCTACCCAGTAACTTTTTTTTGTTTTCAGAGTGGAGGACGAAGCGTCTTCGCCTGTAAACAAAACAAAGTAAGTAGATTTAAGCATTTAAGTAATTAGTTTTTATTTTGAGATATAATATTAATTTTATACCTACGTTTATTATCTTTCCTTAGGGCGAAAACACTACAGATTGGACAGCATAAACAGATTAATAAAACGAAATTACTATTTAGGTAGATGCTGTACCTAGTATGCAAGGGCGTAGTCAGGATGTTGTTAACACTCGTTTTATATTATGCCAAAAAGAACTACTTAAATATGTTCTAAAAAATAAGTTCTAATCAACTTTATATCACAGTACAAACAAAATAACGCTTAGTAGACACTGTTCCGAGCAACACAACCCCTGCAGTTTTTGTCAACTACGATGTCGTAAAGCAGTGTAATGGGGTCCCGAGGTTGGCCATAAACTTGTACGCTGCTAATTAAACGCGTGGGGGATAATCGGGCAACGCGGTCGCAATCAGGAAGCATTCGAATTCATTTGTTATCGCTAGAAGTTCAAATCACATTGACCGGCCGCTCACTTTCAGCACACTTACAGTTAAACTGTAAGAAATAACTGTAACTGCATGAAATAACTGTAAGAGCCTGATATAGTAGAGATCCTGTGACAGTGTGAAATGACAGCCTGTGATCTCGGGCGTTCGGGCCTTGGGGTTTGAATCCTGGAACCACTATAGAGAAATATACCAAAACGAACCTGACACCTCTAACTTTTTGGAGAAAGGTGTATACGTTTTAAGCAATTGAGTATCACTTACTTTAATGATGAAGGAAAATATCGTCAGGTTACCTACCCTAAGCATGCCTGCCTGAGAGCTCTCCATAATTCTGCCAATCCACTCTTGGCCAGCGTGGTGGAGACTTAAACCCTTCTCATTCTGAGAGGAGAACAGTGCTCGATAAGAGATGATGACATTAATAATATTTTGCAACGAATCGCTACAAAAATTGAAGGTGATTGTCACCTTCAATTTGTGTAGTTCAATTTATCAAATAGTTGCGCAATTACTCCTGGAGATCGTGATCGTAAAGTTCAATGTTGTCTTACCGCTTACAATCTGTTTATATATTATTATTATTTATTGGTCTACCCCAGCATTGAGCAATAGCACATCGTCAGAGCGTATTGCAGGGCTATCGGATAGAGCATATAATAAACATAGCCCATATGCATATAAAGTCCATGTCAAAGTCCAAAGCAAGCAACCCTGACGACCTCTTTGGCACAGTGATGAGCGCTGTGGTTCATTCTCCGAAAAACTTTTAACTGTAGAAAATGCCCAAATTATCAAGTTTAAAATCAGTGCACAAAGTCACGAGAGAATATAATATATACTTAATTGACATTTTATAGACAGTCAGCAGGACTGCAATGTCACCAATCACCAGGTGGTCGGTGATGATGTAGTGTAAGATGGTAGCGGGCAAATCTGTTAGGGATTTTGCCTATCCTATCGGAATAGTGGAATAATCCTAATGAGTGATACATTTTATTATTTAGGTAAATTGTATTTTATTCAGTAAATACCTAACCTGATCGTTGGGTAAGGTTAGCGCCAATCCAAGATTGACCACCAGGAATTTTTTACGACCTCCGTGGTGCAGTGTGTAGCGCTGTTGTCTTAACGTGCGGAGGTCCCGGGTTTAATCCCCGGCTGGGTCAAATTGGGAATTTTTATAAGTATCTGAATTTTCCCTGGTCTGGCCTGGTGGGAGGCTTCGACCGTGCCTAGTTACCACCCTACCGGCAAAGACCATTAAGCGATTTAGCGTTCCGGTACGATGCCGTGTAGAAACCGAATAGGGGTATGGGTTTAATATAACTGCCATGCCCCTAACAGGTTAGCCCGCTACCATCTTAGACTGCATCATCACTTACCATCAGATGAGTTCGCGGTCAAGGGCTAGCTTATGGTGGATTAAAAAAAAAGAATCGTCATAGATCATGAGTGAAATATCCTGACTGCAAATCTCCAATCTATTGTTCCAGTGAAAAGAGCGGTCTGATCACGCCCCCACAACAAAATGGCGGCGGGGACTCCCCTCCACCGGAGAAGGAGAGGGCCGACCAGGAGGACACTGAGAAGAGTCACTCGGGGTCGGTGCCGCATTGCGCGCAGGGCCCTAACGATGACCTCTACGCTATTCCTGTCAAATTGCGACCCAAGAAAGAGACGCTGCCTCCAGGGTGGGAGAAACACGAAGGTAGGTAGCTTTTTTACCCGAATACGGCAATACCAAAAGGGGCTATGATTGTAGCAGTCTATGTATGTTTATATTTTACTAGATGATGCCCGCGACTTTATCCGCGTGGATTTTGTTTCCCGCGGGAACTATTTAATTTTCCTGGATGAAAAGTAGCTTAAGTGTCCTTCTCCGGGATACAAACTATCCCTATATCAAATATCATCGAAATCGGTCATCATCGGAAACAGATGGGCCGTGAAAGCGTGGCAGACAGACAGACACACTTTCGCATTTATAATATTAGTATGGAAGTAACGATGTTCCACCGTAACGAGCCAATCCAATCTATTCGTTGTTATTATCTTGGTGACATATTTTTTAAAACTTTTTCCATTATTATCTTGTTCCCCGTTGGATTAAGATTTCATAAGGATGCTGCTTGGATTTCAAAATTCAAATTGAGTGTTAATAAAACTTCAGTTTTAACTTTGTTCAAGTATTAGGGAATAAAAAATACCTTGACTAATAGTTTTTAAAGAGTAGAGTTCCGTAAGAGGAAGAATTATTATTATTTTAATGTTACTTTATTCCTGTCTTCTTTACAAAATAAGAAATTTAATTATCTGTTTTCCTTATTACAGACAATGATGGACCCTACTACTGGCACATAAAGAGTGGAACGATACAGAGAGAAATACCAAAGATGCCACCCGTGGAAGCGAGAGAGTCGCGCATTTCCATGGTGCGCGACTGCTCCAACCTATCTGACGTCAAGTATGAAGGTCCCATGACGTCATCAGTCACCAGGAGTACCACCAGTGGCGCTTTGGACCACTGTGATCAAGATGCGGACAGGAAACGGAGGGAGGAAGTCGCGTATAAGTAAGTGATGAACTTATTCTGAATATCTCGGTGGATATGGGATTCCTAACTTCTTACCATCAAGCTGGTAGGGGAATTAGGTAGCTTGGAATATAGCGAAATGCAGCTTAGTCAAGGTGGTAGTGATTAGTCTACAGAGCTCAAAGAAGTAAAAAAGAACCCAAGCAGTGTTTAAAGCATATAGGTATAAGTTCCACAAAGTTATTCGACCCGGCGACAGCGTCGCTAGTAGGTATCTATGAAAAATCAAATAAAAACAAAACTCTACAGGCATAAAAATTAGTTCCAATTTGGACCACCGGGTCAGATAAGTTAGATGGACTGTACCTCCCCCGACGCAAAAAGAGAGGGGTGTTATAAGTTTAACGTGTCTGTTTGTGTATCTGTCTGTGGTATCGTATCTCCCAAACGGATGAACCGATTTTTTGTTAATATGTACAGATTTTGATGTGAAATTTTGTTTAGCCATGAATGTAAAATGCCCAAAACATTCCATTTTGAAGAAACAGGGAAAAGGGCAGAACACTCTTATACGTCATAGAATCCTGCAAAATGAGACCAGCCTCCCTAGCCAAGTTACATACGTTTCGAGTAATAGCTAACGCTATAAAAAGGCTACCTACCCATAGACTATTCACTTATTATTTTCTCTCCGCCAAAGCGTTAACGATTATAGAAAGAGAATATACACAAAATGTATGTAACTTGGCCAGGGAGGCTGGTTCTACAAGTCATTGAATGAAATAAACTCTCATATTTCCGTTGACGTCACCATCAGACGTCGCAGTTACCCAGCCCGTCCAGACCACGATGGGCGAGCAGTGCGCTTCTTCGTGCGCTCGCTCGGATGGGTGGAGATCTCTGAGGCCGACCTCACACCGGAGCGCTCCAGCCGTGCAGTCAACAAGTGCATCGTAGACTTGAGTCTTGGACGCAATGATTTGCTGGATCAAGTCGGACGTTGGGGTGATGTAAGTATTCAAACAAATTCATGCTTGCGTGTGTCCTATACTCAGAACTAGCTGATGCCGCGCTTTTAACCGCGACTCCGTCCGCGTGTTACAGCCGGAATCACGGGGTTATTTCAAACCCCTATTTTAAATTTAACTAGTAGACCCGACAGACGTTGTCCTGCCCTGAACCTAGAATCCGATTGCAGCGCCACCTACCTGGTCCAATTTTGAATATAAACCATCCCGAGACCTTTGAAATTATATGAGAACCGGTCCAGCCACAAAAAATTCCATGATAACCGGTCCAGCCGTTCTGGAGTGATGCGCTGACATACATTCGGCAATTGATTTTTATTTGTATAGATTTAAATTTTTGAAAATCCTTTCTTAGCGGATGTCTACGTCATAATAGCTATCTACATGCCAAATTTCAGCCCGATCCGTCCAGTGGTTTGGGCTGTGCGTTGATAGATCATCCAGTCACCTTTTCCTTTATATATATTTAGATTTAAGGCTGGAAATTATTAGGGGTAAGGAAGTCCTACCCACCTCATAGAGAACTGTCGTCATCTTGAGCCTTCCCAGTCTCTATTAGGAAAAGTTGACGTTAACGTTATGATAGCAGCTCTTACTTAGGCGGGTATTGTACTTTGTAGTCCTACCTTCCTCCTAGAGAACTGTCGTCAACTTGAGCCTCCCAATCTCCAGGAAAGGTTGACTTTATCCTCCAATGGACTGGACTATTTCAGTCCATTCCCGAAGATCCCAAGCCACAAAACTTTTGGCGTCTCCGATTTTGATGAGCAATCCACCAATTATTGTGCCAAAATTTTCAAAGGATTGCTTCTAGAAGGAATTTGCTTAAATATACTTCTAGACACCTGATAAGTATTTTGGCAATTTTATGAATAGTTGTACCAAAATATTGCTCATGAACTCCAAATTTATCCCTAATTTTGTCAAATAGGGGAAAGACCTCTTCATGGACCTGGACGATGGCGCCCTGAAGCTGATCGACCCGGAGAGTCTCAACACATTGCACACGCAACCCATACACACTATCCGTGTATGGGGCGTTGGCAGGGATAATGGACGGTAAGTAAAAACCAATATGGTAACAGAAGGGCTGGATACTTTTTTGCGCACAGGATCAGCCTGGCTATCCAGCGCGGAAATGCAGCCAACATGTCTTGTATGGTAGTAAAATTAGGCTAGCTAGCTATAAGGTTTATTGTAACATTTTCAATAAATTATATTATTAATGAGTAATGTAGTAATTGCTGTAAATTAGGACATTGTGTATGCACTTGTCCGTGCCTCTTTGATTTTCATAAAAACACCAACAGAAATTGATCATTCCTGTGACGTACTCATAGGTTTCACCATGGTTTCACTACAGCTTTAGATCTTGAATATTAGTTTAGATTGGTAAAATTATAAAGTAGTTATTCCAATTCCATGTAATAACTAATAAGATTTTTTTCCACAATGCATTCTGGAAATAGTGAAAGGTATGGATAGGACCAAAATAAATACTACATAAGTAGAGAAACCTCATTTTAGTAGACATTCTTTGAATAAATTGGATTGGAATAGTATTAAATTGTGTCCGAATAACAATTTTCAGTACCAAATTTTCCATTGATGGTTGCGCATACGTACCTAAACGCAGATTAACCCTGATGTGCACGAATAAAGATATAAACAAATTAAATTCTGTAATGGGAAAGAGAGAAAAGATAATTTTAGCTTACAAGGGTTTTCTAACTTAATTCACCCTGTTTTCACCCCAGGGACTTCGCGTACGTAGCCCGCGACAGAGTGACGCGCAAACACATGTGTCACGTGTTCAGATGTGAGGCGCCAGCGCGCTCCATCGCCAACGCACTCCGCGATATCTGCAAACGCATCATGATAGAACGCTCACTGCAGCCCCCACCGCGCCCCACCGACCTGCCCGCTGCCAGGCGACCGAGGCCGCTGTCTGGTGAGTCTGCCTCTTTATACTCTGATGTGAAGCGCCAGCGCGCTCCAGATCTATGTCACCTGATCTTAGGACCACTTAACGCCACCTATCGGCGGCTAACGTCTCCGATCTAGATCCTTTTGTGGTGCGCGTAGCCGACAAGGCCGGCGCAGGCCCTAGCCGACAAAACACGGCTACAAGAAAATCACCGAGGTACAATGTTACCCCGCGCCTTGCCCGGGTAATGAGGTCAACCGGAGAAGACCCCTGCTACTGGTGTCAGACTTGGGCCTTCGAGAAGACCTCGAAGTTCAGTCTCCTTGCCCAGGCGTGTCCTCACAGGTAGCTTTGACTACCTGGATGTTTCTTTCAACCCTTTCATATTGGGCTGAGGTCGCGCCTGCTCGGCAGCGGCCTGTGGGCAATTGTCCCATTGGTCTGTGTTGTCAAATCCGGTGAATCTTGATCCCCTATAGATTCGATGACGTCAATGCTACTCACAGCTAGGTAGCGCCACTACGAAAAGTGAGCCAAAACCGGCAATAATTAGCTACTCTTCCGCATAATAATGCCTGCTCTTATCCAGTACCAGAACTATTTGCAATTTTGCATTTACCCAGCCTTTGCTTGTTTCCAGGGGCATCGTTCCCCACACCAATGGAGGAGCCGCGGAAGACGGTCAGGGCGCGGTACTTGGGCAGCGCAGAAGTGCCGCGGGCGACGGGCATGGACGTCCTCAACGATGCTATAGACAGGCTGGCGGCTGCTAGGGCGCCGTCCGCCTGGAGACCAGTTGCAGTGGCTGTTGCTCCTTCGATGATCACTATCACAGAGGAAGGGGTTAGGAAAAGCTTTCACTACCCTGAGTTCGGATTTCACCAACCTTTTTAGGATTCGGTACTTCAAAAGGAAAAATGGTTGAGATCACTTTTTTGTCCGTCTGTCTGACAACTCCTTTTCCTCAGGAACAGGTATCAAGTTGAAATTAATATCAAATACTATGGTATGATCGCATCGCATCGCATCGATCCTAAAACAGCTGAAAATTACGAAAAGGCTATCAACCACCTGTCTCCAGAGGATCCTTGATTATTTCGGCCACATTGCCAGAATCTTGAAAAGATTGTCATTACTGGCAAAGTAGACGGAAAGAGACCTCGGGGACGTAGCCCGATGCGTTGGTCAGATCAAATCCGCACCGCTCTCGATAACAAGGTCCACGAAGCCCTGCATGTCGCAGAAAACTGAGCAACATGGCGCGACATCGTTCACAGAAGGATTATTGGTGGAAGGGGTCACGACCCTCAGTAATGGGGAAAATGACGCTAGGAGGAGGACTATGGTATGATAAGGGACCATTCCCTTGGAGCTGTAAAAAAATCAAGCTTCTAAGTTATTGATAATACCTTATCTGCAGGGTGAAAGGTACTCAAATGCCATGAGATGGTACTGTTAGCTCAAATTAGGATTTTAACTGACATTTCTTGTTTTTCCCGTGTGGTCTTCATACGAGTATGTTTTGTTAATTTATTTTATTAGCTAACATATTAAACATAGATCATGCACAGAAAATACTTAAAGTCTAACATAATTATTAACGTCTAAAATGTGTCATGCCTAAGAAAGGGCTCGAACTCAGCTGAATGTTGTAGGTACAAAATGTAACCACAACACTGTTATTCTGTTAGGGCCAGAATGAGGGTGTAAAGTATTAGGGGAAATCCGATTCCCTGTGGGAGCGTAGGTTCGTATCCTACCGGCTGCGCCATGTAAAGTATTGGGGACGTGTCAATCAAAGACTGGCGTTAGACATGCTCAATGACAAAATATGACATTCCGTATCTATAAATTATAAGCATGCCCTTACAGAGGGAAGTTCCAGTGTTGATGACATAATTATTAAAGATTGTATCGACTTAAAAATTTTGCAGAGTTTCCTAGTGAACACTTTACAAAATCTGTGTTCATACATTTATATCGAAATGTAGGTACTAGATGGGCCTTTTCATAGAACAATATTGGGCGTCCAAACTGTAGAGTGCGCTGCACACCTGTAGATATAAACCCGCCCTTGTCCCCGCCATAGCGCTGTCAAGCTTTTCAGACTAGATGGTGGCGGGTGGAAATAGGTTCACATTCTTTGTTTGACAGGGCCCTTCTATGTAAATTAAGGTTATTGTCTGTGCTTATTCGAAGTGTGTGTGTTACCAGGAGAGCAGCCCGCTGGTGGAGTGCCGCGTGCGCTACCTGTCGTTCCTGGGCATCGGGCGCGACGTGCGGCGCTGCGCGTTCATCGTGCACACGCCGCAGGACCTGTTCGTGGCGCACGCCTTCCACGCGGAGCCCTCCTCCGGCGCGCTCTGCAAGACCGTCGAAGCTGCCTGCAAGGTGCCGCACTATTTACTTGCTATTTACGACACGGGTCCTGCACGCGGCGGTGATGACGTCACTTGCAGTGCGGACCCAACATCGGACACAAAACTTGCGGGCGTGGGCGAGCATGATCGGGGCAGAGCCCCCTGCATGCGGTATCGGACTCTGGGTCGGCCAGAAGGGCCTATTGGGGACAAGTGGTGGACTCAGTGCTTTCGCGGTCCGGCCCTACCGGGTGAAACCCTGTCAAAGGAGGCCCAGCAGGGACCTACCAGGGGTAGGTGGGAGTCCACCATTGTGTGAAGTTGTTCTATGTGGCATCACCGGGGGCTCAAACGCATGAGGAGAGCAGCTTTCCGATACCTTCGGTGATGTTGATGGTGGGGTCTTTGCCGGCGCGTATTGCCGTCAGGACGTCCAACAGGATGCCTATAGCGGAGTCGAGGACAGCGTTCTTTTTAACTTTGCCCCCCCTGGCTCATCTCGGCGATCGGGACCTGCTTGCGGTCCCCCGAGTGAGCGGAAACCAGGCTAGAAGGTAATCACTGGGGTATATACTTACCCTGCGCCTCATCCAGTTAAGGAGGCGAGGCCTCGAAGCCCGTTTAGCCCTCACGGGCCAACCAGAGAAGACCCTCGCTCTATTTACTAGCAAGGTTAATTTACTTGCTAGGTAGACACATCGGAAACACAGCAGACCCCATTGGCACTAAAGTGAGGCTTCAATATTCAATTATTTTATTACAATATGTAGGACATTTCTATTTTGAAAGTGAATTTGTGAACTTTTTGAAGTGAAAACTTCTTTGGGCGCGTTGAGCACTTTTTGGTAGGGGGTAAAAATGTGGAAATGAGAGACCGACACCGTTCTTCTTAAGAAGAACGGTGTCGGTTTTGTCTTAAGACAAAAGATTAAATAATATAGTAAATTCGTAATTAAACTTTAATGCCTTTGTTTTAAGGTTTATATTTTAACTATTTTAAAAGTGCTGTGTTGTTATTTTAAATATTCGTTTTCACTTTTATCGGCGGTCTCTAAGACTGCCAATTTTTTTTTCATAAATATCAAAGCACGTCAATTGACCAAGGTCGTTTGGTCCACAGTTGCGCTATCAGAAGTGCCTGGACGCGCATGGAGGCGGTGCGGTGGGGGGTTGTGCGGGGGGCGCCCCCCTCTCGGGGGAGGCGGCGCGCGCATCACTGGGGCAGGCGCTCAAGTCCTTTGTGGGCTCGCTGACCGGACGACGCGCCTCCTGAGCAACTCCTGCAGGTATCATTTATTTATAGTCTGTTCTAATAACAAAATTCAACTTCTTTAAGGCGCTGTGAGCTCACATGATCAAAATAAGTGCGGGCGTGAAATCGAGCAAGCGCATGTCGCAAAAAATGCAAGAAATCATTTGTAAAAAAATTAATATTTACTGTTCAATACAAATTAATCCGACAATGTGTTTGATTTAGAAATACAAATTTTACCTTGAATTTCTAGTGCAAATTATTGGTTTCAATAAGGAGAAAAATTGCTTTAAAAGGTAAACTAAGAGGTATGTTTAAAAAAATTTCAATGCAGAGATTTCTTTTAAATTATGTTTTGATGCGTCAATGGCTGCTTGAAAACAGCAAACTATTTTTACAAGCATACATTATGTCACCATTTGATGGATACACTGCTTTAAAAAACTCCGTTTTGCTGATTTTACCCTATCACAGGGCCTTAACGTATGATTACGACCTAAACTTGTCGGCTTTCAATATTGGACTAGCTCTCTCTTCGCGTCGTATTCCTCATTACTGAGGGTCGTGACCCCTTTCCACTAATCACATAATAATAATAATAAAAGTTTTTATTAAAGGCAAAAGGGCCCAGTATACAATACAAATAATATAAATGTACAATAAGTATTAAAAATAGTATACAATAAAATAAAATACAAGTAACTACTACACTAAAACTTATAAAACTAACTGGGAATGCTAAAAAAACTCTTCCCAGGCGTCATGGTCACAAAAAACCTATATATCTATTTCCTATTGCTATTGCGATGCACAGATAGCCAATAAGTAAAAATATTGCTGGGCATACTGTCAGACACCATCTTAAGGATGCTGTTCTGAGATGTCCGGAGTCTCTTCCAAAAGGAAGCTACTCTTTTCCTCATTACAGCATAGAAATCAGGCACTCTCGACTCGGCGAACATACCCGAGGCACTACAATATCTAGGCAAACCCATCAAAATGCGAAAAGCATCATTGTACTGCACACGTATTGCCGTGTAGGACTTTCTGAGAAAATTTGTCCAAAGTTGGCAAGTGTAAAAACACTGGCAATACGCGTTAAACAGTACAACCTTGACGGATTTGCTGCATTTACCAAATCTTCGAGCTAGCATGTTACAACGAATCGAGAGTGCCCTCCTTTCCCTCTCAATATCACAGTCATCCTTTAGGTGCTCCGTTAGAACATGTCCTAGATATTTGAACTTTGTCACAACCTGAACTGCTAAGCCATCTAATTTTACCTCGGGTACCCTCTCCGGACCCTTGCCTGCTCGAAAGACTAACATTTCAGACTTAGTGACATTATATTTCAGCCCGTGAGCATTGGCATAATGCTCACAGACTGAAAGCAAATTCCTAAGTCCCTTGATAGACGGGCTGAGCAACACCATATCGTCAGCGTAACTGAGACTGTTGACGCATGTGTTGCCGATATGACATCCGATTTTTGTGTTTCTCAGCTCCTCTATCAAATCATTAACATAAACATTGAATAGATCCGGAGAGGTAATACCTCCCTGGCGTACTCCGCAATCTAATTTATAGGAATTAGATGTCGCGTCGCCCCATTTAACACTATTAATTTGGTTTCCGTACCAGTATCTCAAAAGATGTACCACCTCACTGGAAACTTGAGATCTGTACAATTTCGCCCAAAGAATATCATAATTCACCAGGTCGAAAGCTTGGCTCAAGTCCAAAAAACATGCGTACACTGACGTTTCTCGATTCGTATAATAGTTTACGACATGCTTCAAACTGAGAATAGCTGAATCTGTCGAAAGACCGGGACGGAAACCAAATTGCGCATCATCAATTACAATATTCTTCAGCAGCTCAGGCTGTAACAAACGTTCCAAAATTTTGCCGGTGATGGTACCCAGTGAGATCGGACGGTAGTTGTTTATTGAACCCAGATCACCGGTTTTATTTTTGACGATTGGTATCACTACTGTCTTCATAAGGTCTTGAGGAAGGTAAGAGTATTTAATGCACAAATTGTACAACCTACAGAGCTTGGTATGTAAAATTTCACCTCCATAAAGAACATGTTCCAAACTGAGTTCATCATGGCCTGGAGATTTACCACGTTTCATTTGTCTAACTATTTCAGTTATCTGGTCAGGTATAATGGTAGGGGTTTTCTTGGGATAATAATACGGTGGGTTCCCTCGTCTTAACGCATATACGACTCGACTAAGAGAAACTCTTAGGTTTTTGTAACGATTCTTATCAGATGTTAGTGACAATAACCGGGACCGACGGCTTAACGTGCTCTCCGAGCCACGGAGGAAATGAAAAGGCCATATTTTAACCCCCAAATTCGGTCACCCATCCAGTTACTGACTTGGGTCAAAGTTGCTTAATAATCGCAATCGACTGATATGCCTTGTCACAACTAGGCCAGTCGTCCCTGTATTGGACTAGCGCCATTCACACCATCAAATACCATTAAGAACGATTCGGTGGCTAATGGTAAACCGTGACAAGGCAATGATTTGGTATAATCATAGATTTAGTATTGGGTTCGCACATATTTTTTGTAAGTAACATTAGTAAATTTAAATTATTATTTTCCAGAAAACTCCCAGCGGTCGTTAACGAGGAGCGCTTCCGCATAACGCACCCGAGCATCCGCGCTGAACGCGTAACGCTTGCGAGTACTCATGCAGCACGCGTAACGCTCGCGAGCTCCCGTGCCGGATGCGTAACGTACGCCAGTTCCCACGCCGAACGCGCGCTGGCAAATGCCGCGTCACAAGCGTCACGTTTGGGAACATGCCGAGCGCATACCCAAGGTTCGCGTATACCCGCATTGTACGCGTAACATTCGCGAGTTTCCGCGCCGAACGCGTAACGCTCGCGAGCACCCGTGCCGCACGCGTAACGCATTAACGCACCCGCACCGCAGGGCACGCTTTCTGCTGCATTACTTTATGATTTCCGATATTTGATAATATAAATGCGCGTAATGTCCATATAAACAATAGGTAAGAATAATAATTAATATAAAGTCAGTGAAGCTATTTCCTAAGTCATACGTCATACTTAATAAAACTTTAAATTGTAAGGAAATGAGGACTGCTAAGTGAATAAAATATGATTTCCTTATAAAAAAAGAGAAGTGAAACTTCAAAAAAGTAGCCTACGAGAGAATGAGATGAATGTAACTTGTATTCTATCTCATTCTCTCGCAGCCTAAATCCTATTATGAATATGTTTGACACTTTTTGGTGTCGCTTTTTCGTTTCATTGAATCTTCAAATCATAACGATTCTAATGAAGTTTCACTTCTAAAATCTGATCATCCTGAATTATTATACAAAGATATAAAATAACCCAGAAAAGTATTTATTTTAGTGCGAATACACACTACTGATAGGACAAAACGCCAGCACGAAATGCCCGCGTCGTGTGGGAGATACGTTTCATCGTGTCACGCGGGTCTGTGCAGCAGGCAGCTCCATATTATAACAATGCGTGCACGGACTTGTCGCGATGACGTTTTGTCAAGTCCTGTCAGTAGTGTTTTCGTAATAAAATAATTAATGTATTTCTAGGTAGGTAATATTATCTCGTTTTATCCTTCAATGTATTTTCTCAGACGGTTTAACTCAAAATACGGTGTCATTATTCGTTTTGTCTATTCTATGAGGTCCATAAAATTTATTTTCACCTTAACAATATTAAAAAATGGTAAGTATAGGTATGTCACTGTAAGATTGTGAAAACCGTCAGATTGCAATCTAACGCTTTTTATATCGATAGATTGTAAACTGTCTAATCTAATGGTTTTTACAATTTTACGGTGACATATCCATAAAATACTGTTTATAAAGTTTCTATTGCACAAACAAATTGTTGACGCTTTGCTGAGAGTGGGAGTGTATTGAGGCCTAATTGTATCAGCAAAAAAATACCCATAATGTTGCCAGGTTGAAGAAAAATTTCACCTATTTAAAAAATACTTAAACTACTAATAAAAGAAAAAAATATTTATTTCTAGCATTCATTGCTTTCTTCACATAAACATTATGACGTATTTATGATCCCTCGGCAAATCACAATAAATTATTATTAAATCTTCGTCCATTTAATATTGATAATATAATATTATTACGTATTCACATTTTAAAGTAAGTCTTAGATTCACCGCTTTCATCACCAAATTAAGATTTGTTCACTTTAATAATTAAAATGTTGACCACGAGTTGTTTAGAGTACTTGTAAAAAGCTTTTACTTATTAAAAAAATATCATAATTTGTAATCATTATGCCATTTATATTCTAAAAATAAATTGGGATAAAAATAATATGGATTTTTGGATTAAAATAAATCAATGAAATTATTTTATAGCAAGTGTATCGCCGAAATCATTCACAATTTTATATATTTATGTCAAAAATTAGGTATTTATGTTGATGGTCTCATAGTTTTATAGTTACCTTAACACCTAGTCGTAGTTTACGTTATGGTTTTGTAAATTTAAAGTCGGTATTTTATAAAGTCTAGATTTAAATCGCTGACCGTTCTAAGGGACGGTTCATAGTCAAGTTAGTGTTACGCTATAAAATTAAACACAATCAATAATTTTAAATAGTTGTAATATTGATCGACGCCTGTGTTGCCACATAAAAAAATGTTGATTCCCCATATCTGCGGGGATTTCAGTAAAAAATAGAAGTGGCAACACCGAGGCGTTGATTATTAATAGTTAGGCTGCGTGTAGGCAAAATTACATTGACTTGAAAAATCATGATCGAATAATTTCTATTCATTTAAAATTCTATAACAATGATTTCGATTTAATTTTAATTTTAAAATATCGTTGAGATATTATTATTAATTGCTAGGAATAATTGCGGCAGTTGCAATATTTATCAATCTTTTAACCTCTATTTAAGGCATAGATAAGATCAAAATTGGTAAATTAAAAGATAATAATGATTTAAAGGCGATTGTAAATAAAATGTAAAGTTTGATGGATGGAATTTGATTAATTCTAGTTTTAGTGAAATGGAACGATATTTGGTAAATTTCCAACCAGAAGCATAATTAATAACGAGAACCTTATTATGTTTCTCGTTGTAAAATTTGTTTCGAGCACGGTATGAAGAAATTGTGTCACTTAAGGGCGGTCGCAAACTTAGCTACTGGTTTTCTATTTTGCTGAACTGAATAATTAATGTCCATAATATGGGACAAACGTGTGTGAGTGTGACTTACAAAATATTGGCTGTAAATTCACTTTTCTAAACTTTGTCCTTTTTGTGAGCGTTTGAGTAGCTAAATTAGTGTCCGTACTTACTGATTTCTTGAATTTGAATGGGATATCACGTTGGACGTAGAATAGTTATACAAATAGGTAACTACGAGTATAGGTAAAGAGTTTATTTTTGCTTAGGCTTGTATAAAATACGTATTGAATTGCGAAAGATAAATATTTTTGGTAATAACATCGCGACGATTATTAATCTTGATATATTTACGATGTTTAGCTTATCTAAAATTAGTTTTTGGCTTAAAAATGCCACTATACAATACAAAAAGACGTAATATTTAAATATCTGATCACAAACTATTTATTTGCCTATTTGGCTATAGTCAGAAATGTAATATTTTTTATTGCATGCCTCATTGTAACAAGGGTGTCTGAAATCGTTGAGCTTTCAATAACTATATATTTGTATTTAATATTATACTAAAAATATCGCGATACGTAGATACATGCTAAATAAACCTCTAAACGCCATTTTGTAAATAGTCAAAACAAGATGGCCATTAAAACTAACAGTCATAGTCAAGTACTGATATAAATATTTCGTTAATTTTGAAATGAGCGTATGAAAATCAGTATACTTATGTAAATAGGGCGGTGGGACCCACGTAAATGCGAAAGGCGATTAGACTTGAAAACATTGAATCTGAAACGTATAATAATGTATTTTTGTGTCTATATCAGTTTTAAAAATAGTTTATCTAAATGTATGTATGTAGTGAGGATGTCTTTGACCTTGTGCAAAATTTTAAAACACCTGCCTTTGCAGCAGGATTATTTCAATTAAATGAAAAAGTTTCGTTCGCATCAAGGTCATTTTCGTGCCTCAAAAATAGACTAAGGCGTTCGTTAGATATCACAAATTAGCTTCAAAATATACATACCTACTTGAAATACCTATTAGTGATCAATGTTACTTATCTTACGGAAACTTCATACTTTAAAATTAATTTAATTGAATAATGCTGGTCGGCTATCTTTGTATTTGAAATATTGGAAATGTTTGACTACACTTTAATGAGAATTTTCGGAGGTGATCTCACTCCTGATTTTCGATTAGAAAAATTCTGATCTTAAATTTTTATTTTAGAGTTGATTTTATCCTTGTCCCTTCGATTCTAAATAAGAAACAAATAGAATAATCAAATTTTAACATACTAATATGAATAATATTAGAAAATTGTACCTAATCATCAAACCTAAGCGTATATTATTCGGAGTTGCGAGAATTACCGACCGGCTTTAATAGATTAGATCTACTGCAAAAGATACACTGAGTTGTTCTAATTATACGTAAACATAGTTTTATTCACGCGTTAATGTTAAGTAATCTATGTGTTTATACAAAATGATATTCATATTTAACGGGTGGTTAGTTCTAGTTTGGGGACCTTTTTTTATACCTGTTGCAAATATAAACTTTTTGCCATAATTTTGCCTGTATAATAATAAAATAGTAATATTTAATCACATAATTATAATCAACAGTACATAATTGATAGAATAATGTAATGGTGTGTGAATGTTTTTTAAAACGTGAAATAATAATATGATGATAATAATAATTGTTAATACTTACATAGTTACTACTTACGTGTTACAAAATATGTTTTACATAACTTTATAGTGGTCATATTATTTTAGAGTTAAGAGGCATCTTATATTACATACAGTGTAAACATGTTATAAACAACGCAAATTTTATAATCTACGGTAACATTTATGCACTGTTTTAATTTTATAAAAATCGGTCCCTAAACGCAGCGTTTCAACCGCTCGTGTGTGACCACCCTTAGTTGCAATAGCTTGATTGCAAGCTTTTGACTGCCCCTTAACGGACGAAGTGTATGTCAATATTTTCTATAAAATATAAACTTTATAACGTAGTCATTAGTTAGCTTCGAAATTACAGTTTCTAGCTCACGGATGGGTTAAATCGGTGGGAGTTAAAATTTAAACCGTCATCGCTTTGACAGCTTAAAAGCCTTAAGATTGTGGCTTTTAATGAATAATTTTGTGAAATTAATAAAAAAAATATAAACACATTTTGTCTTTCATTTTATTTATTTCTGGCAACATTATTTTCCTCCGTAGGTTGTGCTCGCCTCATGAATTATAATTTATAAGGCATCGTTTTGTCTTGTGAAATTGCTTTTGTGAATGCGTTTTGGTATAAGAAGTAAGAAGACAATGACTGCCTCTTTGGTTTAGTGGTTAGCGTGTTTGACTGCGGCTGACGAGGTCCCGGGTTCGAATCCCGGGTCGGGCCATAATAAGTGTTAAGTTTTTCTGACTAGAAAAATAGAAGTTGACGGTGTTTCACCCCCGTGCCTCGGAGAGTAGGTACGTTAAGCCGTCGCGTCGGTCCCGGTTATTATCACTAACATGATAATAGTCGTCAAAGCCCGCCAACCCGCATTGGAGCAGCGTGGTGGGTCTTAGCACTGGGACGTTAATGGGCTGTAGTGGTGGAAGAAGAAATAGTAGGTAGGTAGATTGTTCATCAAGGTACAATAAGCCATTTCATACAACTGACAGACCTGAGTCAGGTCCTAGTCCTAGGTGTACGGTACTGCTTAAAAGACAATAGACTAATATAATTTTGTATTATAAAAATTCTGCTAGTTTCCTTCGTCACGACCCTGACTGAGCTTTGCTTTGTCTGGATGCCTCCGTTGAGATACTGGTACTACCAGTGTCTGTGACATTAGCTGGGGCCTCAAATTAATTAGGTACCTACTTAAACTGAGGTTTAATAGCTCAAAGCTATTAAACACACATTAATTATATTATCACCACATACACACACACACAGTAATTAGGTATTACTCCATAATTATGTAGTTGGTATTTGTCTCGAAACGGTCAGCAAAATTTTGTAAGTACTGCTGCATGTACATAGATGGCACAGCGCGTTTTTAAATCGCGCTGCAGGTTTGTAATATTTGAACTTTATAAGATCACTCCTAATTCTATTCGCTGCCAAATCGGATTGAGTAACAATTCCGTGATAAAAAGTAGTTATTTTTTGAATATGCTAACAGTTTGTGATCGAACTTGTTGTAGCATTGTAAACTAATGTAAAACTAAAATATACAATAATTAAAATGTATGTCATTTATAGTACTCGTATATTGACATCATTTTAGCATATGGGGTAAAAATATTATTGAAGTGAAAACGGTTATGCTTTGAAAGTTCTGGGCCCATAACCTAATGAAAACTATTATAATATTGTAAGAATAGGAATAATTAACTAGATGAGTAAAACAGCAAGATCACAGAGAGAGGCACCGAACAGCGGCTAATTTTATTAGTAATTAGAAGTGAGTTGACAAGTGACAGTACAAAATAATAATTGACAAACATCAATGTCATAAATATGAACTAATGATTGCGTTCAGTTTAACAAAGTTGAAACGAATAAACTTGTAAGTCAACGACGCGAACTTAGGAAGTTTTATTTCTGTTTGATTATTATTAAGATTAAGAGTTATGACCTATTAAGATTATTGTGAAGTTTTGAAAAAATACTCATACTACTACGCGGCTAAGGCTAAAGATATTCACCGGGGTGCAAAGTTACCCCACGCTCCACCGGGGTAATGAGGACAGGCCTCGAAGCCGGTACCCCTGCTGCTACAGCTACGAGGGTTGTTATAACTAGGTTAAAAACAATAAAAATACCAAATCTCTATTCATTATAAATATTTATTCATCATTACATTGGACATTGTTTGAAATTCCGGGTTAAAATTTTACATCATACATAATTACAAACTGAAATAAACTGTCATTTTCGTCCGTTTTATAATTTACAGTAATGCATCAATGCTTGTGTGACACAACGCGTCACGCGACCACACCTAGCATTAGGCTGCCTTTCCACCAGAGATGTGCTATGTTGCTAAGCTATCAAACCGCGTCTAAACCACCAATAGGAGCGCTTGATTTTCATAGCTATCGGTAGATCGCCAGATAATATGGCTAATTGGGTATTTGACTACTACTGAAATTTATTTTTTACTGGTTAATTAAATAAAGTCTCCCCCAAAAGTCGTAATATCAACGGCTCCTGTTAGTTTTATGTTGAATAACCATTTAAATTTAAAAGTAAAAAAGTGCGTCGAACTTTGATGACGTCACAATTCAAAATGTCATACAAACTATAATATGCACGCGTTTTGACGTTTGAAAAAAAAAGTTGGCGATCTGACTAGTTGTCAAATACCCAATTCTGTAGTCCATAATCTCTAAACTAAAATGTCAGCTCTATTTATATTACTATTCCTTTCCTAATACTCTTTGTGGAAAGGGGCGGCACTGGATTTAGGGATGTCTTTTTAGTTTAAGAGATTGTGTTAAATAGAATTGGTCGTAATCTCTCTCGAGCCGCATCCAAATTGACAGGCGATTTGCTTATTAATAATAATAAATACCTTGTTAGTAACGATGTTAAATATGACGCGTTTATATTAGGTCGGGGAATGAGTCGGCCGTATTCGGTTTTAGGTTCAAATTTCCATGAGTCGGTTATGACTGAATACGGCCAACAACTTTTACCCAACGTCAGTGACCGAAAACGGGCAAACCGACTTAATGTAAGCGCGCCAAAAATTTAACATTGCAAATTAGCGGACAATATGACAAATCACTTGGCAATATTCATAATACCTAGATATTTATAGAGGATGAACAATTTGAATTTTTATTATTCCCGTCTTCCGTTTATTTATTTGACATTTTACAGGTTTCATTCAAAACTAGTAATAATAAGGGAAACTTATAATACTAAAAAACTTTCGTTCTAAAACAATTTAAAACACTTAATAAATTCACAAAAAAAAAA
The DNA here is from genome assembly GCA_923060345.2 of Erebia aethiops. Taxonomy (NCBI): domain Eukaryota; kingdom Metazoa; phylum Arthropoda; class Insecta; order Lepidoptera; family Nymphalidae; genus Erebia; species Erebia aethiops. The sequence goes on along the minus strand of OV281081.1, from coordinate 12,603,236 downwards.
CTTCACTGTACTCTCCAGACGCTCCTCAACTCAGTGTTATTAGAAGGCAGTATCCGAAAACCGGTCAGCCGCGCATCGACAGTGTGTCGCATGAATAAGTAATGCTATCATAGAGCAGCCATATTTAAATATTTTTATTTTTGAATGAAAAAAAAAGCAAAAGTTGTTCAGTATTAACTATTACGTACGGAAGCTACCCTCATGAGGTTATCAGTATTTTAAATTTAACCCCGTATATTTAGTATTAGTACTGTATAGTATTATTAATATTGCCCGGTCATTATCCTATAATCGCCTGATAGTTGACATTCACAAATAGGCGTTTATTAAAAAAAAACTGCTCCACGCATGATAAAAGAAGCAAATTCAAGTTATTACATTATTCAAAGCTATTATTTAATAAAAATACTAAAATAAACTAATACCTTTGATTTACAAGATTAAAGACATAAATTAAAATGATTTTTAAAGTGTTTTTCAGATGTCATAAAACTCATTAATTACATCATAAATAAGAAGTGAAAATAGGCTTTCTTTTCTGAGATGAATAGATAGTTAAAATAAAGCTGAATGCACATTGGCGTAGACTTTAGTACGAGCGCAGCGAAGTGACATGTACGGTTCTTATTAATCTCTTGTTTTTATAGCACAGTAGCAAGTTTACGGTTGTATGGTTATGCAATGCTTTGTTGTCTTTTCAATGTTGAATTACTGATGAAAGAAAAAGATAAATCGGTAACTATCACTCTTTACTTACTCGAAATACTCTTTACTCGAAATATTTATAAAAAAAAAGTGTCACTGCGCTTCGACTTTTCGTCATTATGTCTTAAGCCTTAGGAAAAATGATAAAAGTAGCTGATTTTATAATACCAACTATGACACAATAATTAATAATAACGCATTTTTTGTACAAAAAAAAACGAAAGGAAACATAAAATAACTTTTAAAATAACCTCCGTGGAGCAGAGCAGTGACGTTCTATAATACATTGGTCGTTGTTATGCAAAATAGATCAACATAATCAACCGACTTAAAAAAAATACAATTATTATGTAAGACTATAAGAATAATATCTGCTTTATTTAACTTAAGAGTAAGGTAAAAAGTTTTGACATACTTTTAATAATGAAGAGTTTTTTGTTTTATATAGTTCCTATACCTACGCCAGTCGTCGTCAGTGGTATAATTTGAAATCATGCTTAATTCCAGATCCAATAATATCATCTTTTTTCTATTTTTTGTTATATAAATACATACAAATCAAATAAAGTTTTCAAAATTTTAATATCCTTTATTTTGCCTACATGCGCCGTACTTATATAAAAATAGAAATGTCCCAATTAAAGATAAAATAGTATCGAAATTCTCACCACACTTATAATATTATGTACATTCAGCGTAATACTTGTTTCGCATTCATTCATTATTAGCAACAAATTTAAGACTAGATAAAAAAATGAATAAAAATACTCTTTTTTTTTGTAAATGATCAACCCATAATGCTTAAAAAAATAGGACATTTCTGATATATTTAAAAAAAAAACCAAGTCGATCATAACGTATGGATCTGTTTTGCATAACCGCTATCTAAATAATAATTGTGTACGAAATAAAATCATGTAAAACTATATCTATTTAACGTTTTATACAAAATACAGAGTTCTATACAGGCCCTAAAAATAAACAATCATTTGTGAAGAAACATGCAAATCCATGCCATTTTGAACCTTACACGAACGCAATAGGAACTTGTAAAGGTGTTTGTTTTTGTAAAGGTATTTTAAGGTGCGGTTTATACGTAGACGGATTTGGCGTAGACACAACGAATACAGGGTATGTTAAAATACATATTTTCTATAAATAATACTGAAAAACTTTTTTTGACTAATTTTAAGAAACTTATAATCACCATTTTTTTGTCACTTTTCAGATCTCTATTTTAAGTAGGCACCACGCGATTGTTGACCTAGCCTTGTAGAATTATGTCAATTGGAGCAGTTATAATATTTTTATTTTGGTATCGAATAAAAAATTACTTATCAGGGTTTTTTTAGGACAAAAGTTTTCCAATATTATGCTGAGAAGTAGTGGCGTGCACAGGGTTCGAACTTCGAAGCTAGGGTAGGTATTGGTTAGTCAGGATTCCTATTTACTTATTGACTGACATGATGAAAAAAGATCATTGCACTAAAAAAAAAGCAACGCTTGCATTCGTCAGTATTTCCACTCAGGTAAGCAATGCTTTAATGCCGTTATGAACGGCACGCCACTGCTGAGATAAGTAACCTATAAATAAGAGGTTATTAGAATTTTAAAATTATTAACCCTGTTCAATGCTGAGATCTATAGAGCGTACATTGACGTGGCTCAGACTTTACTCAGAGTTAAAACGAGATGGACTTATGTGAGTAACATAAATCTATCTCGTTTTAACCATGTCCTAAATCTAAGCAAAGTCAAATTTCACTCTACAGATCTCACACTAAGAGTATCATCAATAAACCAATGCCCAACGCAGAAAAAACGCACCACATTTGTGCCATGTATAAACCGCATCTTAGTTATAACAACTCATTTACAGGACTTAAAACTAAAAGATTTATATTCGAAAACTAAATTTCATAATCAATAAAGCTTATCATCATATATATTTACACATAGCTTAGCCAGGGTTGTGACACAGGCATAATTTTTCAACAGTAATTCAATTCTCAGCACTTGGTTTTGGTAGTTAATTTGTATAGTGAACAATATAATTACCTTCATTTCCATTGCCAACTGTGCATTGAGATACACAATGCTTGCAGACGATAATAATTTCTAAAAGAGAGAGCCCTGTCACATCCCTAGCACTGTTCAATGTAATTATTACTCCAATATTTGGTTATTCATAAGTCCTAAATTAACTAAAGGACCGTCCGGTAGACCACAGGTTTTGCTGTCAGTTTTGTTAAAGTCAAACTCACTGGTCACTGACGCATAACCTGACATGACATGGCGTCTAATGCGATGATTAATGTTTTTCATTCATCAATCATGATTGACGGAATTCACTGATACAGAAGTCATTAGTGGCCGAAAAACTGACCGGTTGGCAATGTTGTTATTTATCAGAAAATGATATACAACAATTCTTGACACATAAAAACTAAGTAACTTATCGACAGATTACAGACATATCAATTAATTCGGCCATAAATGTACTTAGGAACGTATTAATAAGCCGACTTAAGCTAAGAACACGTTCTCCACTGAAAGTCAGATCCACTATCACCACCACTCCATTAACGTCCCACTGCTGGGCACAGGCCTCATACTCTCATAAGAGAGAGGGAAATAGAGCTCAGACCCACCACGCTGCTCCAATGCGGGTTGGCAGTTTTTAACGACTATTATCATGTTAGTGATAATAACCGCGACCGACGGCTTAAAAGTCATATACCTGAGAACACGTTATTAGCAGATAATGGTTTATTAACACGGTCCTCATCCTTTTCAGAAAGAGGAGCTTGTTAATTTAATAAAGGAGTTATGTATAACCGAATAACGAGTAAAGTTAAGTTTTATAACACATAATTTCACAGTAATTGTTACAATTTTGGATAGCAATTTAAAATGGCCGATTCGAATTAAAAATAAAGAGTTTACATTTGGAAATCCTATAAAATAATATTGACAAGTTACAGAATTAAAATTTAAAATGGGTAAAACAACTTTTTTATTGTTTGTAAAATTAAATTCCATTTGTTTATAATAAGAAAGTTTTTATAAAAGGAAGTTTGGCAGTGTTTTTAAAAATGATCCTAAAAATTTGGTTTGGAAAGCGGATGAACTGATCAAAAACCAATCAATCGCAGATTATCATTAATTTTACATTTATCAAATAATTAAAGATATATATCCTATAGTAATAAGCGGCCTTCTGCAATAAATAGACTATCATATCATCCGATCTAACAATATAATCATTTCATGATTTCTTCTTACAACAGTGCTGACAGCCACACATCATCCTGAAAGCAGAAGATAACAAAACTTTTATAAATTGACTTCGAGAATAGTATATTATGTAGTATATCCATACTAATATTATAAATGCAAAAGTGTGTCTGCCTGCTACACTTTCATGGCCCATCTTTTCAACAGATTTGGATGATATTTGGTATAGAAATAGATTGCATCCTGGGGAAGGACACAGGTACTTTTAATCCCAGAGAATCACGTAGCTCCCTTGGCAATAAAACATCCACGCGAACTAAGTCACAGGCATAATCTAGTTTTTCATATAATCTACATTAAAAGTGCGAGTTTATTTTAGTTGCTAGGTAGTTGTTTATACATATCATATCTGTCAGTTTAGTTGATGGGTACAATGACAATAATTATAAAGGTTTGAAATAAACAAAAGAAGACTCTGACAGGATTGAAAGGAGGGCTGCTACGTCAAAACCATCATTTTCTGCCCTAGGGCAGATGGTTGGCTGATGGATGGTTTTCTACCCGCCGCATGACGTATTCGTCTGAAATTGACTAGTTTCGGGTGGCTATACACTCTCATAGCATGGATAAAAATATATGTCAGAGGCTTTTAGTTTTTGATAGCCACTGAGTTACAGAAGAAACTCCTACCATTATTTGATTAACGGAAAGGGGTAAGCATTGAACTTACTTAACTTACTTATTTAACTGCACTTTCAATGCAGGTTATATGAAAAATATATTCGGGTAAGTAGCCATAGAAAAGTGTGTTTAAGATTTTGCACTCTGAATGAGTTTTAAATGAGAGAAGTTAAAAAATTTCCTCCAGACTGAACTTCGGCCACAGCTACCAATCTCCAGAGATTAGCCATCTGTGCGGGAGTTATTTAGTGCACAAGTGTGTGCGCAAACACGGGTGCGCACAATTTCCTCACTCTCATAGCACGGATAAAAAATATAATAATTATGTCAGATGCTTTTATTTTGTGATAGCCACTGAGTTACAGAAGATAAATGGAAAGGGGTATGGAAACGACGTAGAGATAGAGGTGAGGCGCGGCTTGAGGGGATGAAATACCTCCAACTTTCTTACTCCCGTGGTATAATACTAAGAATTATTTATCACCTCCAATACTTATTTTTGAACCGGGCATCAAACCCATGACATCTTTATACCAATGGACCGACGAGACAATCAAATTGTAATCAGAGGCAAATCATACTAATATTATAAATGCGATTATTATTATGGGGTAATGCTGCTGATATTAATTCTGTTTTTGTGTTGCAGAAGAGGGCTGTTCGAGCCATATATGGGACCAAGGCAGTCACTAAGAGATAAATTTAAAGAAATCAATATTATGACAGTGCACAACCAATATATATTTGAAAATTTAGTACACGTGCATAAGCACATTGATAAATTCAAGAAGAAAAGTGATTGTCATAATGTCAATACTAGACATAAAAATAAACTTGTAATGCCTGTTTCTAGGCTTAGTAAAACTAGCAATTCATTTGTTGGAAACAGTGTCCGCTTCTATAATAAGCTCCCAGAAGACATGTTGAAGATGTCTCTGAATAAGTTCAAAGTTAATGTAAAACGTAAACTCATTGAAAAATCTTATTATCATGTTAAGGACTACTTAAACGACAAGGAAGCCTGGCAATAATTTGCTCTAATGTCTCTGATAGTTCCTTGGTAAGAATATTTGTGAGATGGTGATAATAAAAATAAAAAAAAAACCCGGCTGAGTTTGTTGTGGGCTCTTCTCAGACCAGGGCGCGTTTGGAACCCTCGTAGCTTTAGTTTTAAGATACCGTTACCCATTATCACCATCATGCTTTTTAAGTACCTACTTATGTAATTTTTAGACGAAAATAAGTGTACCTACAGTGTACCTATATTTAATAAATAAATGACTATGACTATGAAAGTGTGTCTGTTTGTTGGTTTATTGGTTTGTTGGTTTGTCCTTCAATCACGTCGCAACGGAGCAACGGATGGACGTGATTTTTGGCATGGGGATAGTTGAGGACCTGGAGAGTGGCATAGGCTACTTTTTATCCCGGAAAATTAAGGAGTTCCCGCGGGAATCAAAAAAACTTAAACCACGCGGACGGAGTCGCGGGCATCAGCTAGTAAAATAAATCGAATACTAACCCGTGACCGCGCTATATCCATCCATTTTCTTTAAAGAAGTTCGTTCTGCGCTGAAACAAAGTACATTTTGTAGATAACTTTTCTTTGTAAGTAGATATTGTGACCAATTCTGTATAACACAATGCTTAACTAAACTTAAATGACACCTCCAAACATAGTTCTGTCCCTTTCTGCAGAGAGTACTATGAAAGGGGTACTATTGTAGTGAAAACTTCTTTAGCAGCGTTGAGCACTATTTGGTAGGGGGTAAACTTGTGGATTCGCGTCACCGACATGCTCGCGAATAGTGACATGCTCGCGTTGTTGCGGCCTTAATTTATATAAAAATACTACATTCAAAATTAAACTTTAAAAATTAAATATTCGATCTCGATGTTATTTAAGTTTAGAGATTGTGTACAGCAGAATCAGCCCCATTCTAACACAAAATTTAAAATTTGTTTTGACGCTCGAATACGCTGATGGCGCGTTTACATTAGGTCGGCTTGCCTGTATTCGACTGCACCCGTTTTCGGTCATCGACTAAAACTGTAATTATTCGGTTGTCCTCATTCGATCACAGTCCGATTGCTATCACCGAACTCGAGTAAAAGTTGTTGTTTGGCCGGATTCAGTCATAACATATTTATAGATGGGAGGCTTTGGCCGTGGCTAGTTACCACCCTACCGGCAAAGACGTGCCGCCAAGCGATTTAGCGTTCCGGTACGATGCCGTGTAGAAACCGAAGGGGTATGGGTTTAATATAAATGCTATGCCCCTAACAGGTTAGCCCGCTACCATCTTAGACTGCATTATCACTTACCATCAGGTGAGATCGCAGTCAAGGGCTAGCTTGCAGTGGATAAAAAAAAATCGAAACTTCCTGTTGGCCGAAAAGCGCCGATGCATTCGGTCACCGACCTTATGTAAAAAAAATGTAAACGCGCCATATACGTCAGATTTAAAATGAGGTAAGGATACAGACGAACCAATTTAGTTGGTGCCATGGTATTGTGAATGTTAAAAATAGTAAGTTTTACTTTTTCATTAATTTCGGGGAAATTGTAGAAACGTCTAGAGCACTTTATTTTATATAGACGAGACCTAAACCGTAATTTAAAAAAATACCAGTTTTTAGTTATTAATATAACCTCTCAACACAAAGCAAAATATATTAGTCGTGGGTTCCCAACAATAGTTTAGCGTAAGTACATTTTTAAACCGCCAAGCTATTGAGGCTTTATAAAGCTGTCCTTCCACCGACGCCGGAATATTATTAATGATAAGTGTGGTAACACTAATTAATTATTTTTATAGCTAACTGATGATGAAGCTACGAAGTCAAAGCAATGTTATTTGTTCATGACTGGTGGAAAGAGCATAATTTGATTATGCTAACATAAATAAAAGTGGGAAAAGCTCTTACATTAAAAACTACATACAAAAGCTGTTAAGAAAGTTAATGAATGAATTGATTTCATCTGGTCAAGCGGCGGCCGCATAGAAATAGTGTGGTTCATGTTAATAGTGGTATCATATTATGATGACAAATTATTATAATTTCACCAACTTATCTCGCCCGGTGGCCAAAATTGGAACTTATTTTTATGCCTGTTTAGTTCTTATTTTTAATATTCACCGACTTACTACAACTTTTTTTCCTGTTTAGTTTTTGTTTTTATTTTATTTTTAATATTTACTAGCGACGCTGTCACCGGGTCGCATATGTTTGTGGTAGTGGTACTGTAAGTAATTTAATATATTTTTTTTAGTTTTAGTGCGAATCTTTCTGACGAAAATCTAAGAGTGTTACGACCGCCGCTCTAACCGCAACTACTTTGATTTAAACGAAGAAAAACATATGCAAATGATTATGCCTCCGAGTTAATGTTAATGGTGGTATAAGGCTGCCTTACCACCAGAGATTATCAAAACCACCAATAGCAGCGCTGATTTATAAAGCTGATCGTTAGATCAAGCAATCCTATTGGTGGAATTGACACACTTTCGTATAGTCCGCACGCGAGTTCTGAGGAATCGGGGGCTGAGGTAGCGGGCGGGTGCGCCCCGCGCCCGACCGTCGCTTCATACACCGCACACTCCCATACTAGTGCCGACCTTGACGCGAGAGTACGCTTTATCGAGTCCTGTTTTTAATTTTGCGATAGCAGTGTTATATTGTACTATAAATAGTACTAAACTTAAAAGTTTCTTTGTCTGTGTAAATAGCTGTTTGATTTTTAAATTCCTTAAAGTACTGATTATTCTATTTCGACAGTAATTAATTACGTAACTTTTTGTACAGTTCATTATAATTAAATTTTATGATACAATTTGTTTTTTTCTTCCTTATTGCACAATTACTATCCTCATAGAATTATTAATTCATAATTAATTCAATGCACGCGCACAGATACTAAAGATGTGTTAGTATCGATAACGTAATATCGACTAAATCACAACGCTATCTCATTACGTCAACATTCCTTAAGATTCCTCGGACCTCGCGCGCGAACTGCAGCTTAGCAAAGTTGCACATCTCTGGTGGTAAGGCAGCCATAGGAAGTGACCGCACAATGTTTGCAGCTACAGCCAGGGCAGAACTTACAACTTGTTCTTATCGGTACGCGGTTCGCCGATAGCGGCGGGCCGGGTGTATGTATGTTTGGAAGACTCGTGCCTTGCTGCTTGAAGTCAAAAACTAGTGTTAATCACCCCGTCCCAATGCTAATGCGATCATAATGACAATGGTATGATCATCATCCCACCATCGGTTCACTACTGAGCACAACCCCTCCGATTGTGGAAGTAAAACGTAATCGTTTGTCAAACGTATAATTCGACCTTTTTAAGGAGTTCATAGATAGCCTGCACATCAAAAAGCATACATGAACTCCTTAAACAGTTCGAGTTCGCTTTAAGCTGTAAAATTATGTTGTTTTTAATGTTTTTCTCGTTGTTATCAAGGATATCCCATTAGCATTTGGAAATTACGTAGAAAATATTTAACCATGCAGTTTTTCTTGTAATGTTCATATTCCAGAGATATTAAGTATGTAGCAAATATCTAGAATTAGTTTTTTTGTAATGTTTCATATTCCAGAGATTATTCTGTAATTTTTTGTGACAGTTCGAAAACCAAGACAAAGTAATAAATTATACCATATTAGACATTACTTGACCAAACCAAACTGTTTGATTAACTGTATGACTGGATCTCAAAAAGATACAAAATAACCTTACAAGACAGATTTATATTTTTACTGTAAGAGTAAAAATTAGAGCCTATTTTTGTATTTTTCTATGGTGAAATCTCATTGCACATAATACAATAAGACATGCTCTTCACACATTAACAAAATATAATAATATCATTAAGCTAGATGAAGTTTCTTAAGTTTAAACACACTAAGTAATATTTTTATTTCAATGCAATAATAATGTTTATATTGTGGAAAATCTTACTCACCATTTGTAATAACACCAAAGGAACTGCAGTTAAGTGAAGTGGGTTCTTGCGAGTTCTGGAATATTTAAAGAGTTTGTTATTAATCATACTTCTATACTAATATTATAAAAAGGTAAAGTAAAGTTTGTGAAGTTAAACCACGCGGACGAAGTTGCAGGCATCAGCTAGTTAAGTACTAATTCTGCTACTTTCCACGTGGTATCAGAAAGATTTTAATTCAGTGGAAGAACTCAAAGGCTATAAGGCGGTTTTGCAGGGTTTATCTACCTAAGAGAGGGTTTACCTACCTTTTTATTTTTTGTATATACCTATTAATGATTTAACCCAACATGTCTGATTTGAACATTACTTGATAAATTGTGTTGATTTACTATGTAAAATAAGTGAAGTTCATAGATTTTGTACTATTTAGTGCCCATTACACCAATGCAGAGTTACGTTTGACGACCTCCGTGGCGCAGTGTGTAGCGCTGTTGCCTTAACGTGCGGAGGTCCCGGGTTCGATCCCTGGCAGAGTCAATTTAGGAATTTATAATTTCTGAATTTTCCTTGGTCTGGCCTGGTGGGAGGCTTCGGCCGTGGCTAGTTACCACCCTACCGGCAAAAGACGTGCCGCCAAGCGATTTAGCGTTCCGGTACTGCTCGATTATCCGAATATCCAGACTCATTCTTCACGGCTCTAATTACAGACTTAGAAATGATTTGTCTAAATGATGTATGTAAAACCCTTTAAATAATTAAAAAGTTATTAAAATTTAATTATTGTTTGATTTGACTTTAAAATCAATTATCCGGATTTTCGATTATATGGAATACCCCTGGTTTTATTTTTATCGGGATTCTACTGTATATGACTTCTGTCAAAATTAGAATTTTATTCCAAGGTTAAACTTTATTCTGAGCAGGCGCAATCAGTTTTTAATTAAATTCATAAAACTGTAATAATTAATGAAAACATAAAAAATGGAATTACCCGTCTGAAGTGATGACGGTGATGGATTGACCTCAGGGGTCAATTTAGTTGAATATGGGGATTGTGTACAAAAGAATTATCCACATAATCTGTAAGCAACCCTAGCTTTTAAAGTATATTTAAGTTTTAAAGTATACGAAAATCTCACCTTCATTTCACTGAGATCCCTCATGACTGAATCGAAATCTTCCTTAGTTGGTTCATCAGTTTTCTTCCTCACACTACAATCCTTACCACTAGCACTTTTCTCACTGCCACTTTTAACTTTCATGTTGTTTTTCACTCTCTTGTGACTGTCACTTTTATCACTTCGGTCCTTTAAAGGCACTATATTTTCACTTATAGGTTCACTTTTGTCAATTAACTTCTCCTCGACTAATTCAACATCACTGCTACTATCATCAACAGATACAGGCTCCTGAATTATGTCACCTAAAGGATCTACATCCGAAATTATTAAAATATCTTTCTTTTTCTTAACTTCTGGCGGTCTTTTATCGGGTTTTGCGAAAGTCGGTGAGTGAGGTACAGATACTAAACCAGGTCTCGGAATATTACTTTCTGCTACTCTCATACTTTCAATCTGTCTTTTACTGAATTCCTCTTTAGTTTTCTGCTTTGGACTCTTTTCTGGCTCTTTCTTATTATGATTAGTTGTATCTACATGCAAAGGTGTATCTAATCTTTTTGAATTTTTTGTTGTATCTATAAGCATAGGTGTGTCTATTCTTTTTGAAATTTTTGTTGTATCTACAAGCATAGGTGTATCAAATTTTTTGAGATTATGTGAATCTACATGCAGAGGTGTATCAAATTTTTTGAGATTATGTTTTGTTGATTCAATGTGCAAAGGGTTATCTAATCTTTTGGAAGTATGCTCCTTATCTTTGTCTGTATCAAATTTTTTGAGATTTTGTTTTGTTGATTCTATGTGCAAAGGGTTGTCTAATCTTTTTGAAGTATGCTCCTTATCTTTATCTGTCTTTTTGTATTTGTCTTTTTCCTTTTCTTTCTTGTTGGCAACCATTTCGTTTAATGCTGCGGGTGATTTAACTCTTATTAATGGAGTATCTTTAGGTTTGTCACTGACATTGTTAGTTTTCTTATCCTTTTGGCTTGGAGGTACAGCCGTTATTGTAATACTGCCTATATTGCTTGGAGGAGTGTACAAATCATCTTTGCTCTGTTCTGAATCTTTTTTCTTATCATCCTTTTCTATAACTAGATCTTGGCTGAGGGAATAAGAGTTTATTATTGTTCCAAACACTGCAGCCGGGTTGACTTTATATTTATCTTTGTCTTCGTCAATGTTTTTAACACATGTGGTTACCGTCAAAGAGCTTGGGAACTGTATTGGTTCGTTCAACTGCTGCGTGCTTGTTATGACGGATTGCGAGGCTGATTGTGACCCTAAGCGCGGGCGTTTTATATCCGATGCTTTGATTTCTTTGCTCAGGCTGAAAATAGAAAAAATCCAATTAATATTTAATCTGGCAGAGTTAGTCAAAAAGCAAAAAAACAGTTCTTAGATTCTACATAATCAGCTAAAGATTAACATTGAATTCTTAAATTACATATTTACACAATATAATTTAAGTTAATAATGCATATTAGACAGATGATTTCAAAAATCGTTCACGGCAAATCTGAGCAACTGTATCATGATCTAGAATAAAACTGGATAACTCAATTTATTTGTCTTAGAGCGACTTTAGCGGAGTCAGGAACTCAGGAAGGACGCGGGATAACGCACGTAAAAAAAACTCACTCTGCCTGTCTCAACAGCGTCAGCATCCGGACGAAGCCAGCAGGAAATAGCTTCAAAACCCTCGTAGCCAAAAGATTGGCAGCGGCTCCCGGGTCGCCAGCCAACGGCGCCAGTCTGGTCAGTAAGGCGCGCGCGAAGCAAGCCACCGATATTCCTAGCATGAAGAAACTCACTCTGCCTGTCTCAACAGCGTCGGCATCCGGACGAAGCCAGCAGGGAACAGCTTCAGAACCCTCGTAGCCAGCAGATTGGCAGCGGATTCTGGGTCGCCAGCCAACGCCGCCAGTCTGGTCAGTAAGGCGCGTGCGCGCGGACACCAGGGGAAGCGCCGCTTGGGCAAACGCTTGTCCACAAACGGCGCGCCCTCTGTCGCTGATTGGAGTTGGAGCTTTTTCCTGGAATAATGGAAATTGTTAATGGTAAATAAATAAAATAGCCTTTTATTTCATAGGTTTTTTTAAAATGTTAGTTTCTATAAACATTGTATTACAAAAAGTCCCTCAACTCTAATGTTACTTGATATATAATTTGAAGATTTGTGATGCGCCGGATAGTTTGAAATGTATATCCGCGGATACGGATAAGAATACGGATATTTGGTGTCAAGATCCGCGGATACCGATTATAACTCTCTTACTCAATGAAGGTGTGTGAAGTCTGCCAAGCCGCACTTGGCCAGCGTGGCAGGCTATGGGCAAACCCTTGTCATTCCGAGAGGAGACCGTTCACAGTAGTAAGCCGGCAATGGGTTGAAATGTTAACGATGAAAGTAAACGCTTACCTCTTCTCTTGAACTCTTTCACATTCAGCGTTGTAGGCTGCAATCATCCCTGGCCTGCGCTCAGCTATCAACTCCGCGAGCCTGAAAACATTCACATTTTCTATACTAATATTATAAATGCGAAAGTTTGAGGATTGATGTTTGTTACTCAATCACGCCTGAACCGCTGAATGGATCTGGATGAAATTTGGCAAAGATAGATTATAGTCTGGAACAACACATAAGCTGCTTCTTATCCCAGAAAATTAAAGAGTTCCTGCAGAAACAAAAAAAAGTCACTTTTTTTCAAGTCACTATTGGGACTAACATATGGATTGTTCCATAAATCGTTCATCTTTAATGCTTGACAGAATCAATAGAAGGCTTATCGTCAAATGGACGCCTTAAGAACTTACTGTTGTATCGTCTCAACAATTTTGGACTCCTTTTCATCAGGAGTCAGCCAACTGACGTCCAATCTGTCAACAGTGTCCTCTGCCTAGCGCTTATAGCTCGTTGCAGTGAATGTGCAATTATCACTGTGTAATAATCACAGCTTATAAGCTCTTACCGTTGTATTGTCTCAACCATTTTGGCTTCCTTCTCATCAGGAGTCAGCTGACTAACATTTAGTCTGTCCGCAGTGATCTCCGCTTTGCGCTTGTAGCTCGTTTAAGTGGATGTGCTAGTTAACACAGCTAATAAATAACAAACTTACCGTTCTATTGTCTCTACAATTTTGGCCTCCTTCTCATCAGGAGTCAGCCCACTGAAGTCCAATTTCTCAAGAGTGTCCTCAGCTTTGCGCTTATGGCTTGTTGAAATTGACGTGCTAGTTGTATTAGTCGAAAACACAGGCGCTGGGGGTTGAGCAGTTTCTGTAGTTGCAGATGCTAGAAAAATATATACCTTTGAAGTAAAACTTTTTTGATTTGGGGAGTAAGCTGGTGAATGCGTGACAAGAGCGTTACGAAAAGTGTGATCGGGCGAGGCGAACGAAAGTTGAGAGGGAGATATAAGTTAATGAAGATAGAAAGAGAGTTACGTTTCGTATATAGGGTCAAGGTCGTCGTCGTCGTGAAGGGTGGGAAGTCCTTGGTTCGATTCCCGGCAGGGTCAATTTGGGAATTTTTAATTTTGGAAGTTTCTCTTGTGTGGTCTGGTGGGAGGTTTCGGCCGTGGCTAGTTACCACCCTACCGCCAAGCGATTTAGCGATCCGATACGATGACGTGTACAAACCAAGTAGTGGTTCAATATAACTGCCATACCCCTAACAGGTTAGCCCGCTACCATGTTAAATTGCATCATTATTTACAATCAAGTGAGATTGTAGTAGATTAAAAAAAAGCAAAGTTGCTCCCAAGTCGGTAACTGGATGGATGACCGAATTTGTAGGTTCTTGGGCCTTTTCGTTTCCTCCGTGCCTCGGAGAGCATGTTAAGCTGTCGGCCTACAAAAACCCAAGAGTTTAAATATTTATTTGATTATTTTTGCCTGTTTTAAGTTTAACGCTATTTGTTAACTGGTAACCCCGCCATACAGTAATTGGGTGTACACTCAAAATTGTTTTCTATGTGTTTGTTATTTTTTATTTGGTGATTGTGTATTATCTGTTGGCAAAACATTAAATAAAAAAATAAAAAACGTGTGGCGTCGTGGGACACCAGATATAAACGTAGTTCCTTATTACATCAATTCGAGGTTTGATTTCGAATACTTCGAACTTGTATAGTTTATTCGAAATTAAACCTCGAATTAATTTCTCGAATTAAAAATCTTACTCTACGCAATTTCGTTACGGACGTTTTTTAGGATACCTCTCCGCATCGTCCCATAAGGAACTATCGTTTCAAAAATTAAAATATAAATCTTAAAAATAAGGCATTAAAGTTTAATTACGAATATGTAGTATATTTATATTTAAGACCTTTTGTCTTCCCAACAACGCGGTGACGGTGTCGGTGACGCGAATCCACAAGTTTACCCCCTACCAAAAAGTGCTCAACGCGGCTAAAGTTTTTACTTCAAAATTAATGGAAAGGGGTCACGACCCCCAGAAATGAGGAATACGACCAGAGAGAGACTGTAAGGCGTCAAACACGAAACTAGCGACGGCCGAGCGACGGCGACATCGGGGCGATTGTGGTACGAGAGCTAGCGACGAATTTCGGGATGGCCCTTTAGGCAAACTGAAATTGTGAATAAAAATATAATTTCGTCAACTGGCGAATCCAGTCCTTCCACTCTGGTAGAGTGTTTGCGGTTACTTCTATTAATATTTTATTAAAATTCCCAAAAAATATATTTTTGGCAATCTGAAATTTTAATCACGTATTTATTGAGTAATTTCAATAATATCTGCAAATCGCCACACAAATTTTGCGGTTTTAAACATGAATAAAGTTTTCAAATGAGTACGACATAATTGCGGCGAAATTCGTCGCCAGCTCTCAGACTAATCGCATCGCCCCGCTGCCGCCGTCGCCCCACCGCCGCTCATTTCGTGCCCGTACACTCAGACAATAGGTGTAGGAGCTTACCAGGGTCACAGTGTGCGGCGCGCTCGGGCATCCACAGTTTTACCATCTGCAGCAGTTTGGCGCGCGTAGTGTTCATCGCGAGCGCAGCGCGGTGCCAAGCGACGCGACGCATCGCGCCGTCAGCGCCGCTGCGGTCCAGCGACTGGTGTAGCCTACACACAGGGTCTACTATTAAAACCCATCGACATATATGTACCTAAGTACTAGATGGGCCCTTTCATAGAAAAACGTCGTAAGCCTGTCTTTGTCCCCGTCGTATAGCGTCCTCACGGTCGCTCGTCGTGTAGA
Organism: Erebia aethiops; assembly: GCA_923060345.2. NCBI lineage: Eukaryota > Metazoa > Arthropoda > Insecta > Lepidoptera > Nymphalidae > Erebia > Erebia aethiops. The sequence goes on along the minus strand of OV281081.1, from coordinate 12,587,312 downwards.
TAATTTGTTATTATTAAGTTAACATATAAAGTCATAATAGTTTGGCACCGTATAATTTTTATTTTAAGGCAAGTTTTTCAATTGACAATTATACCTACATTTAAAAAAAAAACATTATTTAATATACCTATTTAATATTTCGATCCATTACGCAATCATTTAATTTCCGCGGCAAACTGTATGATATTTTTTTTACTAACTGGCCTTACGGCTTCTATGGCTATGACCTATATTATCTACTAGCTATCTATGTATATTTTGATTAGTTTGGCACACATACCTGACAACGCAGTGGTCAGCCTTTGCGCTGTCGCGCGCGGGGTCGTCCTTCGCGCACCGCACCAGCGTATCCAACTCCTCTAACAGCTCTCGCACTGGGGACGGCAGTTTTAGTTCCGCTTTCGCTTCTACGTCTCTGTAAGGAACAGTTCGGCATATATATACAACGTTAGTTTTAGTTTACGCAAAAACCGAAACACGTGTCGAATATTTCCACGTAAGGAATATTTATACAAAATTTCAATTTTTTTAATTGAAAACTAACGAAGTTACAAGCTTGTTGTGTTGGGTCACTGTCCTCGCTAAAACATGGTCACCCCACACGCGGCGCCAAGATGGCGCGTGCTGTGCCGCGTGGTAGGTATAAGTAATAGGTAAGTACAAGTAATAGGTAAGTACAGCGCGTGAGTGTTTGAGAGTATGTCGCTATCACACTACACTATTACACTTCATTATTTAAGTATTTAGACATACACAGTACAAAGTAATTTACAAAACGGCGGTTAGAGTGCGGAACTAACCGTTTTCCCTAAAGACGTTGTATGAACGGCAAGCATGGACGCCTGAAACTCCTACCGCGGACACATTGTCACCTACATACCGCCAATGGTCGCACCATTTCCATTAACGTGCTCTCCGAGGCATGGAGGAAACGAAAAGGCCATATCTGAACCTCCAAATTCGATCACCCATCCAGTTACGGACTTGGGCCAACGTTGCTTATCAATCGCAATCGACTGATATGAGTTGTCGCAACTAGGCCACTCGTCCCTCAGTGCAATGGTAATGGAGTCTAGGAATTACGATGAGTGGTACGCGTTGGTTAAGACCTATAAGTGCGAGGGAGCGCGCCAATGCCATATTTAAGGTAACTTTCTGTCGTCTCGAAAAAGATAGGGGGTGATAAGTAAATTCAATAGAAGCCCAAAATATACAAAAAAGTAATGATGCATTACTTTTTTTAATATATTTTTTATTCGATTCATAAATACTACTCATTTAGAGTATTTTTTTCAAATTCAAACATTAGAAACAGGAATTCAATAAAAAAAAAAGATAAAATTATCAAAATTGTAAATCATTGCCAACCTATACGCCTATCTTATGCTGAGATCTATAGAGCGTACTTTGACTTGGCTCAGACTTTACTCAGAGTTAAAACGAGATGGACTTATGTGAGTAACATAAATCTGTTTCGTTCTAACCAGCAAAGTCAAAGTTCGCTCTATAGATCTCACACTTATGCTGAGATCTAGTATAGAGCGTGCTTTGACCAGACTTTACTCAGAGATAAAACGAGATTGACTTATGCGAGTAGCATAAATCTGTTTCGTTCTAACCATGTCTTAAGTATGAGCAAAGTCAAAGTTCGCTCTATAAAGCTCTCACTTATGCTGAGATCTAGCGTGCTTTGACGTGGCTCAGACTTTACTCAGAGTTAAAACGAGATGGACTTATGTGAGTAGTATAAATATGTTTCGTTCTAACCATGTCTTAAGTCTGAGCAAAGTCAAAGTTCGCTATATTGATCTCACACTTATTAGTGGTCGCGCGAGTTCATTGAACCGAGCGCTCAGGTGTTCTGAGAATATTTGCTTACATCAATCGCGGCACTAGTATGTCGAGCGTTTATGTAGTTTTATGGACATGATGGACTATAGTAAAACTAAAGGTATTAAATAAATAATACCTTATATATTACCTTATCATCCACTTACCTAATTTGAAATAAATGTTTCGAGACGCCAAAAAAAGTCACCCGCTATGACTATAAGGTCGTTCATTTCACGATAACACTTTCTGAAGCTCTTTGTATATAGCGACGTTGGCACAATTTAGCTTACAGAAAACACTTGAACACAAAATTTGTGTATAATAGGATATTATGTTTCTAATAACGACTATTAAAAAACACACGACTTTTATGAATGACTTTATCTACACCTAGCTCTATTTACACGTCTTATTGCAGTGTTTGCAAGCGAGATACTGAGACAAGTATAGCCTAGCCTGCAATTTTTTTTTACCTGGAGCTGTCTATCTCCCTTTATCTATAACTAGCGCTCTCTTTCTCTTTATCTATACCTAGCTCTACCAACAAGTTTTATTGCAGCGCTTGCAAGCGAGATATTACAAGTATAGCTTGTTGGAACGAAAGTTCCTTATGGGACGGTGCCCTAGCCGGCAAAAAACGTCCCTAACGAAAATGCGTAAAATTGAAAACATGCTCGCGTTGTTACAAAGGCAAAAGGTCTTAAATATAAATATACTACATTAGAAATTAAACTTTAATGCCTTAGTGTTAAGGTTTATATTTTAATTTTTTTTTTGTAAAAAAAATATTTAAATATTCGTTTTCAATTCTATCGGCAGTCTCTGTAACTGCCTACTGCTGTACTGTGTATGTTCGCTATACAGTGTCTAATTATATATATATTTATGAATCATTGTGAATAAAATAAAATAAAATAATAAATGTGAATAATTATTTTCTTTTTACCTCGACTAGAACTTGAAATTAATATTTATGTAATAAGGAACTTCATTCCTATCTGATGTCCCACGACACCACACGTTTTTTTTTACCTGGAGCTATCCGAAGTGACGGCGTTCTCAGAACTGGGCGCGGGTTTAGAAGTCAGCGAATCAGACTGGGACGTGCGCGAATCGGCGCTCTCTGCGTCACCGTGTACGTTATCTAGGAAACGAAAAATAAATCATGTTATCTTGGAGAACATGAACCTTACCTGCTAGACCCTAAAATAGTAGGAAGGGATTAAGAATATTCTCAGTAGTAAGTCGTTTAGTTTTATCTCCTATTCGTTTTCTGTTAACAAATGGTTACTTGGAAATGTTGTGTTTACTTGTATAACTGGTCAATACATTTAGCAAACAATTTTTTTTACAGGATAATAATCCTATTGAAATTATCCGTGGGGTCCCAAAGTTGTAATCTACTCAATAATGACGTTAATACTTAAAGCCTTGGATGAAATAAACACGGGATAGGAAACGTAAGAAAAATGTATAAAATCACGTTCGACTAACATTAGCGGGGCGAGGGGAGAGTGCCTCGTTATTTTTCTGTCCAATTATTGACACTAGTGCATGAAAAAGTCGATCACTATGACAACACGATATCATAATTAATGGCGAAACTCATCGATATATAGGTACTAGATATCTAGGGACTAGATGGGCCCTCTAATAGAAAAAAGTTGAGCGTCCGACTTGTGGTGCATACCCCTCACCTGTCCTTGTCCCCGCCATAGCGCTGTCCGGCTTTTCAGAATAGATGGCGTTAGTAAAATAAATCCACATTATTTGTTCGACAGGGCCCGTCTATGTAAATTGAGGTCGTTGGCGAAACTGCACAGTTGGCGGCTAGAGAGGTAATGCGAATATGGCTGATATCACAAGTCCCGTGGTTAATTCGTCCAAGGAATAAACCATTACCGCTAAACTCACCGTCAGATGTCTGTTTGCCGGACGTGGCGGCCGAAGAATCTGTTCTCCGCACCTTCTTCGCTTTCTTCTTGTCAATGTTTTTGTTCTTCTGGAAAAAATGGAGAACCTTTACACATAGCAACAGCTTCAAAAAGCCATTTTGTACTCATTCAATGGGCATTGCTTGGACTTTAAATAGTTTTTTTTTACAGCAGCAATCTGATCACGTACATTGAATTTAATCAGACGACAATAGGGATGATGCCTATATCAAAAATAATTCTAATATTTCCAACTGATTATTAACTAGAGGGTCTTCCTTTAGAGCTAAAATTTACATCCTCGGTTAGTTGATAACCATTCTAAAATATAGATTAAAAAAAAAAGTGCGTTGAAATTTTATGACGTCACAACTGTGAACTTCATACAACTTCCATACTATAGGCCGACCGTTTAACTCGCGTATCGCCTGCGCGGTAAGAAGGGAGCGGGGGCGGGTAACGCTACACACGGAGTCAATAATCCAAAGATTTATCTCGAGATAGACATTGTTGGTAAAGAATAAAATAATAAGTATCACCCATCCATCCGCTAACATCCCCCCCCGCTCCCTTCTTACCGCGCAGGCGATACGCGAGTTATAGAAGTCGGCCTATAGAAGTGTCTTTTTAAGTTTGATAAAGAGTTGCTGATTTGATTGAGTTGTCATCATCCCCATTACAATCCGGGTATCTTTAAATCAAGAGTGAATAGGCATCTTCTCGGCGAGCGCATCCCATCTTAGGCCACATCATCACTTCCCATCAGATGTGACTGTGGTCAAGCCTATAATGATTTTTAGAAAAAGACTTGATGGATTTCTGTAAAAGATAGATATTTCTTGTTGGTGGTAAAATTTAACGATACCGTTAAACTATGGAGTGTAGAAGCAAGGAGTGTTATCTCTTAAGGGAGAAAAGTTGAAAAAGTGTCCAGTGGTGGCTATAACAGTTCAAAAAACTCTCACAATGGCGCTGGTGTAGACATAGGGTATTGTATGAATGTAGCAATTGTTGATGAAGTGAAGTTAGCCGAGTTAAAAAATTAATATAATTGTCGACTAAAGTAGTTATTTATTAAAAATTTCAAAAACTTACGTTGTACAAAATAATGATAAATGTTCTCTTTCCTTGTTTATTTCTCAAACCTACTCTAATAATATTTGGCGCTTCCATTTAAATTTACCCTGATGCTAATGTGGCGCCCCCAATTTAATGCATTTCGACGGACACTTTTTATAAACAGAGATAACACTCCTTACCTCTACACTCCATACGTTAAACATCGATTTAAAGGCTGGGTTGCATCACCATATTTTGACGGACCTCAGATTAATAAATAGAAATAGATTGAGGATTGTCTATGTAGTTTTTCCCTAGTTTGGATCCTCCTTGTTCATTTCCTAGTGATAGGTGGGAGCAAGAGGGGAGATTTTCAGCAACCTCAAATTTCAAGGCAACAAATATTATGCGACAAAATTAGATTTACGGAACGTCACGTGCAGTTTGACCCAAAAAGCAAACATAATAATAAATCTATGGTTTGTCGATTTCAAAATTGACATTATTAAAAGATAAAAGGTTTCATTTGACAATTTGAATAGTGACGAGTTCATAATCCAATAATCACAAACAACTATGATTCGTTTCACTCACACTCACTGATGATAATGAACAAATATTGAATAAGATAAAGATGTAGGTACCTTCTCGGTATTTATTTTAATACGGGATCCATTAATAAATTACTATATCCATGGTCAGTTCTATTATATGTATATTCTGTGATGTAACCTTTAAATATGGCGCTCGCTAACGTTATTTGATTAAAAGCATCGATTTACCATTTTTTTTACCATAGACTATAGAGTATCCATAGATAATTGTTATTATTTATTAACCATAGATAATGAAGTTCTTACGCGTGTTAAGTTTTAACAAACGTAAGTTACACTTACGATGAACTATGGCTTGAATCAACTTGCTCTATATTGAGAATCAGGCCATTTCTGTTGTGAAATGTCTAAACTAAAATCTCTATTTATATTGCTATCCCTTTCACAATACTACCTGCAGAAAATTATCGTGTTTCGGCTTTCTAGTCTACCATTTCGATCTGTCAATACGATCGATCGATGGGGCATATAGCGGTAAAATAAAATTTGAACGTACAAAATAAATTTAAATAGAGCAACACAAAACACTTAGAGAGCAAGCGTGGCGAAAAAAGAAAACAAAATTAATATGAAATTTCCTTGTATTTCATTGTATACATCTAAATTAAATATTCATATTTTACAACATACATTACAGACTGTACAGTAGCTCTGTCCCGGCATTCTATGTTAACTTTGCCCAGCAATTTCTTCTTTTATTTGTGATAACGTTGGAATTTCGCGAAATCCTTCCTTAACAGTGCGTGTGGTAATGTATATTACTTCCTCCTTGCAAATTTTTGGTCCACTGGATTAGGTTGTATGTTGTCTGTTATAATACTGTTTTATAATATGTATATCTTCATATTGATACATATAATTTATCCTTTGTTTTGCCCATGCTAAGCATGTAGGTACACTATTTTAATTGCATACTTTTGTATTATTAGTTATTTATCTTTTCAGGGAGTCGTTTCAAAGCACTACATATAAACCTAATAAGTTTATAGATTCATTTGAACAGCAGTTTCACCACCATTTTAATTAAAAACTTCGGCGCCAAAAACTTTCAAATCCATATAAATAACACTTATTTAGAGACGTCACGGTATACAAATAACGAGTGGTAACGATAATAACAGTTTATATTTTTAACGTGTAACAGTTACATGTATTCGTGAATCCCCAATGCATGCATGCATGATTTGTCATCGATCCAGCTGCGGCTAGCTTATACAATCATTAATTATGAAAGTTTGTTAGTAATTAGTATGCGTGTAAGCATTGCGTTTGATTAATGTACGATATTTATGTCGAACCCATTTTTGAAGTGAAAACTTCTTTAGGCGCGTTGAGCACTTTTTGGTAGGGGGTAAAAATGTAGATTCGAGTGACCGACATGCTTGCGAACACCGACATGCTCGCGTGACAAGACAAAAGGTCTTAAATATAAATATAATACATTCGAAATTAAACTTTTATGCCTTAGTGTTATGGTTTATATTTTAATAATAATTTTAAAAAATATATATCATTTTCATTTCTATCGGTACCCTATGACTGCCAATTTTTTGTTACTTTTTGGCAACAGCAATAAGATCATGCCAAAAAGTGACAGCATTACAAAATTTTACTGAATCAGTTTAAACATCCTATAGTAGTGTTATTGTCTCGCTGCAGACTCGGTCATAAATCATAATCGGACTAGGGATGTGCGCTAGTTGCGCGCGCGCAAGACCGTTATCAATACCGGAATCATCAAGGTTACGACGTAAACATACTGCACTCATTAAGTATGCAGGGTTCTAATGGGTACTAATGTATTTAACTAACTAATTATTGAAAACTAAAGTAATTAGGAAATATATTTTAAAAAGGGTAATTAGCAAATATGTTTAGCCTATTTAGTATAACTATTTTAGTTGTGCTGTGCTATTAAGTATATTTAAACCGCTACAAAAAATAATTAGACCATTACTATCTATCATCATCTATCACCCATTTAAAAAGATACCAAAAAAAACAACTATCGATATCACTCATCGACTGCAGTAATGCACAGGGGCCGTGCCATAGGGCCTGTGAGTGGGAAAGAGAGCGAAACACTCGAATGATTTATGGCCGAGTCTGCAGCGAGATGGTAACACTACTATAGTGCAAGCGGCCCTAAATAGCTTAAAATATCGCTGATTTAATATTTCAGTTTGAATGATCAAAAGTTTGTAGTTCTAAATATTTTAATAGGAAACCCTTGAGACTTGAGAGTTATAAATATTAAGGCCCACTTGCACAAGGGCTCTTAAATAGATTTAGTTAAATACATTAATGCTGTCCTTTTTTGGAAACTACAATACGCATTTGCCAAAAAGGGACAGCATTACAAAATTTAACTAAATCAGTTTAAATTTCCTTGTGCAAGCGGCCCTAACTTCTGAAATAGGGTTGTCAGCAAACTTTTGTTACGAAGTTTCATTTCTTCAGGTTACTCTCATGCATGCGCATGCGCAGCGGCTAGATTGATGACAATTATACCGGTTAGCATGATTTTACTGTCCATATTCATAAAAATATAACACATTATTCGACACGTAAATAGATTAAGGCCCGCTTGCACAAGGACAAAGTGATTTAGGTAATTTTTTTAATGCTGCATTATATTTTTTTTGCCAAAAAGTGACAGCATTCATTTAACTTAATCAATTTGAATGTCTTTGTGCAAACTGCTGGGGCCCTAAGAATCTAAATCTGTTATCGAACGTGTATACTTAGGCATATTATATGTCTTATCTTTTTTAAGAATACGGTAAGGTGGTTAGTATGTACAAACTATTCTGTATGAAACATGAATATTTAATTTGATGTCGCCCACTAATACTTTACCGTATTTTTTTGTTTCTCTTTTATTTACAAAGCTGTTATTGTGTCCACGCCTCTTTTAAAATCTTCCGTATTCATATTTTCGACTGATCTGCAATTTATGATTTTGGATGGTACTTTTATGTAATTTAATTTATTTATTTATAATTAGGCTAGATCAAAACATGTTTGTTATATAAAAATTAAATAAAAGTTTCAAGTAAGGTTAACGTAAATATACATTTGTAACGTTATTTTATAACGATATTCTTGTACCCGTTACGATATTATGAGTATAACCTTAATCAAGTAACGTTACAGAATAAATATTGTGATAATTATGTGAAGTTAACACTGTTATAATACCCATCCCCAACAAAAAAAAAACAATTATTAAAAATTATACCTCTGAAAATACCATGAAACATATTTAGTTTTAGAGATATACCTAAGTTGATTAGTTTTTGTTAAAATAAAACACCTGTAATATGCAGATAGACCAAAATACAGTTAATGAAACGTGTTCACACATTCACTCAATTTTTTTCAACCATCTTCCGCTATTGGCTGAAATCCATTGTCATAACAAGAATACCATAAGTTCAGCAACTGAGACTGATTGATGCAGGTTTTACACATGGCTCAGTGTGTCAAAAGTTACCCAGGTTGCTGTGTTAAAGTTACCTTTGAGTGTTAATGTTATACTAGCTAATGCCCGCGACTTCGTCCGCGTGGATTGAGGCTTTTTTGGTTCCCGCGGAAACTTTAATTTTCCGAGATAAAAGGTAGCTTTAAATGTGTTATTCCAGACTACAATCTATCTCTGTGCCAAATTTCATCCAGATCCGTTAAGCCGTAACGACGTGATTGGGTAAAAAAAACATCCATCCATCCAAACTTTTGCATCCATAGTGTAATATTATAAATGCGAAAGTGTGTCTTTCTGTCTATCTGCTACGCTTGCCCGGCCCATCTTTTAAACCGATTTTGACGAAATTTGGCACAGAGGTAGGTTGCAACTTGCATCCCGAGGAAGGGCGCGTTTGTAGCTCACGTACGAACTACGAACAGACACAGACAATAATAATAATTATATTATAGTAATACCTTTTTTCTGTGTTCAGTCTTATGTGAGTCTACTTCTCCGTTGGCGATCGCCTTGGGGTCCTTCGCTTCTTCGCTGTCGGATTCTGAAGAACTCTCAGATGATTCTTCTTCACTACTGCTAGAAGATATCTGTCTCTGTAAAAATAAAGTATATAATTGAAGTGAAAACTTCGTTAGCCGCGTTGAGCACTTTTTGGTAGGGGGTAAACTTGTGGATTCGCGTCACCGACATGCGTCATTTTGTTGTTACGAAGACAAAAAGTCTTAAGGCGAGTCACCTCCAAGATTTTAGGACGTGAGGTGTGGGGTGCCGCCCGCGCGTCTAGCGGTACATTTCTCGTAGAGACTGGCGGGGAAGCGGGCAGCGCGGTATAATCTGAAACCGCTTGGCAACGTTCAAGTTCTGGGATTAATTTGAATTAAATAGATATAGGACTTCAGTTTGAAATAAATTTTAGCAGGTTCTCATTAATACTTCAAGAGGAATTTATCCATATAAAAATGACTAGTTTTTCGCCCTGTGCGCGAGCTGCTAAAGCAGCTCACGGGTTGTGGTTTTTGGGATATTAGGGATCCTCAGTTATCGAATTTGAACGAAATCGGTCAATTTTTCTTTTATTTTTATTGCGTGATAGGCTTGCGCTTGACGACAATCATGCTTAGTGCAAAGCAATGATGAGATCTAGGTTGGAACGCGCTTGCCTAGAAGATGCCTATTCACTCTTGCCTTGAAGGTACTTAAGTTATAAGTGGCAGGAAACACGTGCGCTGGGAGGGGTGTTCCACACCCTAGCGGTTCGTATCAGAAACGTCGAGCAAATACGCTTCGTGCGAGCAAATTGGACGTCAACCACATAAGGGTGCCAACGCTCGCGGTTTCTCGCTGTTCTGTGGTAGAACGGAGAAGGAGGAACAAGGTTATGAAGTTCCAGAATTAACAAAGAATTTCAAGATGGCGCTGATTTTTTAAAACTTTGGTAACAGTTTCCTGTATTGAAATCCCAGGGAGCCCTAAATATCGATTTTGAACGAAATCAGTCAATTAACAAAGAATTTCAAAATGGCGCAGATTTTTTAAAACTTTGGTACCAGTTTCCTGTTTTTAAATCCCAGGGAGCCCTAAATATCGATATTGAACGAAATCGATCAATGTACAAAGAATTTCAAAATGGCGCTGGTTTTTTAAAACTTTGGAATCAGTTTCTTGTTTTGTAATCCCAGGAAGTCCTAAATTTCGATTTTAAACGAAATCGGTCAATTAACAAAGAATTTCATAATGGCGCTGGTTTTTTAAAAATTTTGGTAAGTTTCCTGTTTTGTAACCTCAGGGAGTTCTAAATATCGATTTTGAACGAAATCGGTCAATTAACAAAGAATTTCAAAATGGCGCTGTTTTTTTTTTAAATTTTGGAAACCGTTTCCAGTTTTTTAATCCCAGGGAGCCCCGTCGTGGGTAAAACGGAACCGTATCAAATTCTAGTACACTTGTAGTTTCTTCAATATTTGCCTTATATTTTCTACGGAAAAATAAATTCCACCATCTTGAATTTTTTTCCTGTTGATCAAGTAGACCTTCAGGTTCTTATCATCTTTTGCCAAGAAACCATTATTCCATCTTTTATACTTTCTGAGATAGACACCAAATAAATTTATATGGCAGCCATCTTAAATCCGCCATTTTGATTTTATTTTCAGCTCATTGGCTATTGGATGAAGTTTCAAATGACATTTGGTCGAGCACCTATCTTCAACGCTTCGATCAGTTAATTTCGGCAAATCGGCGGCCATCTTGTTTTTGCCGAAATGTCATAATCTTTCCCTACTCCCATCCCGTTCCCGAACATATTATCTCCTGTACATGAACTACCCCGTTTCGGATCTGTAGCGCCGCAGATCGGGGTAGAAAAATAAAAAATTTGAAAATACTACAGCTCAGCCGCCATCTTGTTTTTCCAATTTTTTCTACTTTTTCTAAAGATTGTTTACTTATTTCTTCAATCATTGCGAGTTGTAACGAAATCGGTTAGAAAACAAAAAAGTTACAAAAAGCACGTCGACCGCCATCTTTTTTTTCCGAAATGTCATAATCTTTCCCTACTTTTATCCTGCACGCAAACACATCTTCTATACATAAACTATCTCGTTTCGGATCTGTGGCGCCGCGGTTCGGGGTCGTAAAATCAAAAATTTGAAAACACTACAGCTCGGCCGCCATCTTGTTTTTCAATTTTTTTCTACATTTTCTATTGATCGTTTACTAATTTCTTCAATCATTGCGAGTAGTAACGAAATCGGTTGGAAAACAAAAGAGTTGCAAGAATCACGTCGGTCGCCATCTTGTTTTTCCGAAATGTCATAATTTTTCCCTACTCCCATCCTGCACCCGAACACATCTCCCATACATCATTGTATCGTTTTCTGTATCTTTCTAGGAGAACAATTATGCGGGTATGTTGGTAGTTTTGTTTTTTTTTCATGCACCCCCCTCTTTCTTCAATACCCTGGCCCTGCTCTTCACCCGTCTCCAAAATCCTCAATCATCAACTCGCATCACATTTTTGCTCCCAAAGATTCGTTAGAATGAGGGAACCATAAGTACCTTATAGTTCCTTATCGCCTTAAAATTTGGTATGGAAAATAAATTCCGCCATCTTGAATTTTTTCCTGTTCATCAAGTAGACCTTCAGGTCCTGATCATCTTTTGTCAAGAAACCACTCTTCCATCTTTTATATTTTCTGAGATAGACACCAAACAAATTTGTATGGCAGCCATCTTAAATCCGCCATTTTGAATTTTTTTTTTGCTCTTTGTCAATTGGATGAGGTTCCGAGTGACATTAGTTCGAGGACCCCCTACCTATCTTCAATACCTTGGCCGTGCCCCTTACCCGTCTCCGAAATCCTCAATCATCAGCTGTCTCCATATTTTTGTTAAAGTTATATTTCCTGACTTCTACACGAAGCCATCAGTGAAAAAAAAAAATTTCATACAAAATTTTAAAGGAGGACATTTTTGGGGAAAATCTTGAAAACTACCCATAATATGGCAACACTTTAGATATCTCGATACTGCCGGTCGAGCTACACAATCGATCCATACATGTCAACTTTCCCAAATGTTGCCAACTGCCTCAAAATCATGATCGAAATTTTCAAAAACACAAAAATAATACAAAATGGCCGCCACCTCGTTTCACAGAAACATTTGACATAGTTTCATAATTTTCCCATGAACTACAGGATATACCGCTCCTGATGACGTTTCAATTTTTCATCTCGCTCGCACCCAGCCGAAATGATAGCTCCTGAAAAGAGACCATGTCGAAAATCACTTTTACTTTGATAAATCCCAGTGTTGCCAGACCTCGGCAATGAAAATACCCAAATGTCATTCGTACAAGTGGGACACGTGGTCGCTCGTACTCGAACTTTGCAAAAAATACGTATTTCGATTTTTTAATTATTGGGGAAAATCTTGAAAATTTCCCGAGAAATGGGGTAATTTTTTTTCCCCAATCCATTCTTCGAGTCGGTACACACAATCGCCCCATAGAAGTCGAAACGCTCCGACGTTGTCAACTGAGAGAAAATTGAATTTTAAAATTGCGTTTTTTCGTACCTCAGACCAAACGGCCGCCGGGACAGCCGCCATCTTGAATTTTTAAAAACCACTCCCGTTCTGTCAAAATACAGGATAGTTGTAGGCGAAAACAGAAAAAAATATTATGCTCGACCACGCCGTTTCGGATCTGTGGCGCCGCGGTTCGGGGTCGAAAAATCAAAAATTTCAAAACACTACAGCTCGGCCGCCATCTTGTTTTTCCAATTTTTTCCACTTTTTCTATTGATCGTTTCCTAGTTTCTTCAAGCTTCGCGAGTTTAAACAAAATCGGTTGGAAAACAAGAGAGCTGCAAGAATCACGTCGGCCGCCATCTTGTTTTTCCGAAATGTCATAATTTTTCCCTACTCGACTCCCGCACCCGAACACATCTCCCGTACATCATTGTATCGTTTTCTATCTCTTTCTAGGAGAACAATTATGTCAATGAGTCAGTCAGTGAGTCAGTGAATCAGTGGTAATTGAGCTATATATAGTATAAAATGAGCAAAATCGAAAATTTTATTAATAAAAAATTCGTTTTAAACTTTTAATTTAGCCTGTTTCAAGATTTTTTTTGATCGAGTAAAGTACATCCTATCGTGTAACAAATTAGCACATTCTTTAGACAATATCTTTAAGTGTATCGGATATTTTTTGTAAGACCGTTATTTAATAGTGAATACCGAAAAAATTTGATCTAGCAAACCAGTTTTCACCGCTGAGCTGAGGTGACTCGCCTTAATTATAAAATACTTGCTGATGCCCGCGACTTCGTCTGCGTGGAATAAGTATTTTTATTCCCACGGGAACTCCTTAATTTTCCGAGATAAAAAGTAGCCTATGTCCTTCCCCGAAGTATACCCTATCCCTGTACCAAATTTCATCAAAATCGTTTGAATAGGTGGGATGTGAAAGCGTAGCAGACAGACAGACAGACACTTTCGCATTTATAATATTAGTATGAATTAGTATGAATATAGGAAGCATACCTTATTTCTTCTATTAGGTTCACCGTCTGAAGCAGTCTGGTTCTCTGATACAGTCTTGAACTCCAGCGAGCCACAGTTTATGTAAAATCCACCATACAGTGTGTCACACTCTGGCGGGATCATCTCATCATACTAGAAAATAGAATAGAATATGTTTAGTTGCCAGTTTTATGTCAGTATATAATAATTTATAGTCTCATTTGTTGTGATTCTCTGAATTTATGTATTCTTGCTTTTTATATGGATTTTTTATTTGTAATTTATGTATTCTTTCTTTTTATATAGATTTTTTATTTGTAATTGTATGGGAAACCGGCTTTTACCCGCGACTTTGTCCGCGTGGACTACACAAATTTCAAACCCTTATTACCCCTTTTGGGTCAAATTTTCAAAAATCCTTTCTTAGCAGATGTCTAAGTCATAAGCTATCTGCATGCAAAATTTCAGCCTGATTCGTCCAGTGGTTTAGGCTGTGCATTGATATATAAGTCAGTCTGGACTTTGACCTTTTATATATATATACAGATAATAGGCGATATGACCGCCTTTGCATACTGTTTAGTCCTAGTTCGTAGTTTTAATGTCTTTTTTATTTTTCCGTAATTTTGTGTGCAATAAAGATTTAATAATAATAATAATAATACAGATAAAGCTATAATAATAATATGGATTTTGGCCAATAGTGGAAAATTCAAATTTGATTGCAACTATAAAACTGTATTGTTACGTTTTTTTTAATTCCACTACAAGTTAGCCCTTGACTGCGATCTAATTACGTAAGAAAAATTTAGCAAGAAAATGGATATCATAGAGATCAAATCATAACCTAAATACAAAAGGGATTTTTTAAAATCTTCTATCACAGACATCATCTTCTAAAACATATTAAGGTCTCAAATAAGGTCGAAATTATAAGACTCCCATCACCATGAGTATTTAGCAAGATGAACGATTAAAACAACTTACACCATGTGTATTGTCAATGAACGAGTCATTTTCATCGTAACCAGCACCGATGTCTGCAAACTCCTCGTATTTGGATCTGCCTTTCCTGCCGTATGTACTGTTGCCACCCTGGAAACATTTGAAATGCATCTAAATGTATAAAAGGAAAAGGTGACTGATCTATCAACACACAGCCCAAACCACTGAACAAATCATGCTATTTGGCATGCAGATAGCTACTGTGACATCTGCTAACAAAGGATTTTTTAAATTGAATAATAATTTTGTAACATTAAGCTATATTACAACAGCCTATATTCATTTACTTAGAACTGCATGGAAAGAAAGAAAAAAAAATTTGTTTATAAGGTTATTTGGTGATTATTTCTTGTCCTACTGCCAGTGTAGTTTAATATCTTTAACACTGCTTGTGCCGAATTAAGAGCGATATTTTTTTTTCTCTCTGTGCAATATCATGCAATCAGTCTTCTGACTATGAGCAGATGTGTTGAACGTTTTATGACTTTTCCCACTGAAAAAGTCATATAAACTGAGCCTGGATTAAGAGCGATCGAAAAATATAATTTATAGCTCAAACCTTTTAATTAATAAACAAAATATATTTTACTTTTAAAACGAAATCACATAAACATTGTACAAGAAACAAACATAATTATAACAATTACCAAAATTCAGGACTAAAACTTATGGTTCGAAAACTATACAGTTTGAGTTTGAGTTTGAGGGACTGTACAATGATTTACCAAACGTTTCTAATAAAAAATCCTTCGTAAGATTTAAGAAAAAATTACTTAAGCATTTGCAGAGTGAAGTGTAATAATAAGATTAATATATTATACAGGTCACCTTGTTACTCTAAGCATTAATTTTTAAGTATATATATGTTAGTTGTAAATTTCTCATTTAAGTGAACTTTGTTCTTTTATCAGGAAATAAAACATCTTTAAACCTATATTTGGTAAAACCGACTGCGGTTTTTGTGGCACTGCTTGCAACACAACTTCATGTAAATTTTATAAGATTAATATAAATAAATAAATTAAAAATCTCCCTGGAGCAGTGGAAATACTGTTTTTATAAGAGGGAAGTACAAAATTTACAATTTCTTTTTTTCTGGTCGATATAGTTCGCTCCAATCATTTAAGTGAATGGAATATTGTTTTTTCTATACATATAGCGAGCAAACGAGCAGGCGGGTCACCCGATGTGAAGTGATTACTGCTGTCCATGAACATTTGCAGCACCAGAGGAACCGCCAATGCGTTGCCGGCTTTTGAGATATTTGTTTATCCGCCCTTTGAAGAGCCCCATATTATAATCATGAGGGAACACAGAAGATAGTTCCCATACCATAGTTAACTTACGTATTTCTGTTCAAACTTCCTGGCCACTTTTTCAACATCATCATCGTTGTCGGAGAATGGGTCCAGCCCTGTTTTTTTGCCGTTCTCCACTCTCTTTTTTCTCTGGAATAAAAAGTTTCATAATTATGTCAAGAATTTAGATCACATTAGGTATATGTTTATCCAATTCTACATATAATATGTATATTATTATTATTATTATACACTTTATTTGTACCACCACAAGTAAAAATAACAAAGACAAAAATTGGAAAAAAAGTAAACACAGACAAGTAGGATACAAAAGGCGGCCTTATCGCTTAGGTAGCGATCTCGACCAGGCAACCTTAGGATAAGGAGATAATAAAGGAATATAGACTGCAGGTGGATCTATAATATACTTACATTCAAATAACTACATACTAATACATAAACCAATAATAAACATATCAATTATATATAATATAGCTACTTATAAAATATAGTAATATAAAAGAATTATACATAATATATAGGTAAGTATTTCAAACATGCTTAAAAAATAATTTTACTAATATTCTTTCTTATTTCTTCCTACTGGGCAGGTTTCCGCACTTAAACCTCCAGTAGAGGTCTGTTGCATGTGAGTTACCTACATATACTAATACTGTAAATGCAAAAGTTTGGATGGATGTTTGTTACTTAATCAGGCCAGAACGGCTGAACGGATCTGGACGAAATTAAGCACAGAGATAGATTATAGTCTTATCCTGGAATATAAAAGTCACTGCGGGAACCAAAAAAACTCAATCCACACAGAAGTCACAGGCATCAGCTAATAGCGTTAATCATTTCAACTCATTAAAGGCTGACTAGTGAGTACAAGTCTCCTCTCATAATGAAGTTAGGTTAGGGTGAAGTTAGGGTTAGGCCCTTGTCAAGTGTGAATTGGCAGACTTCACACACCTTTGACAACTTTTGGGCATGCAGGTATCCTCAAGATTCACCATTAAAGCAAGAGATATTTTTTTTCTTAAAAAGCATATAACTCTGAAAAGTTGAGAGGTGCGTTCCCGGGATCAAACACGTTAGTTAACACACCAGAATCGGAAGCCTTAAATCTAAACCACTATCATCACTTGCAAAACCGTAACAACTTAATACTAATTGCAAGTGTGTCTGTAGTAGAGGTGTTAAACTATTACTAAACGGTTAACGTTTGAAAATGGTATTAAAAAACAATGTTTCTTGTGCACAGGAGTGAAGATTGTTTTCAACTGTTAACTGTTTAACAGTTTAGCGATAGTTTAACACCTATAGTCTGTAGTTTATCTGTTTGTTACCTATTCAGGGCTCAACCTCTGAAATGATGAAACTTAAAACTACTGACATATTGACATTAGCTTGCATCTCAGAGATAGACATAGACAAAAGTAAACCTCAGGTAATAACATTTAATACTGAATCACCACTTCAGCCCATTAACGTCCCATATCTGGGCACAGGCCTCTGTTATAATATGGTATTTGTAACATTTTGAAATTCTTTGTTAATGGACTGATTTCGTTCAAAATCGATATTAAGGGCTCCCTGGGATTTCAATACAGGAAACTGTTACCAAAGTTTTAAAAAATCAGCGCCATTTTGAAATTCTTTGTTAATTGACCGATTTCGTTCAAATTCGATAACTGAGGATCCCTAATATCCCAAAAACCACAAGGCGAAACACTAGTAAGATATATATAAGTAACGGTGACATTGAAAGACATTATTAAAAAGATGATCTAAAATATGGTGTCTTATTTATGTGAATATATTTACATAATTCACTATCATAGGAAAAAGGGAATTAGAGCTTAGACCCACCACGCTGCTCCAATTCGGGTTGGCGGGGGCTTTAATGGCTATTATGTTAGTGATAGTAACCGCGACCAACGACTTAGCGTGCTCTCTGAGGCACGGGGGTGACTCACCGCCTACTTTCAACTCCTGGCTTGCACTGAGAATTTCTTAACTGAAAAACCCAATACCAAACAATTTTTATGCCCAACCGGGATTCGAACCCAGGACCTCGTGATCCGCAGTCGACTATGTTAACTACTAGACCAATTACAAGGCAGTCAGTATTACTAAACTATTAAGTCATAATCTCAAGTAATGGACATAGACAAGCTTATCTTTTGTAATAACATTTAGATATTAGTCACTAAATTATTCTAGTGTATATAACGTCATACTCGTATAACCACAGGAAAACAAATCCGCAGCACTTCAGCTAAAACAACCACTAATGATTTTCAAAAATCAGCTGTTCCTTTCAAAATGTCAACTTAACCCTAAAATAACTAATGGTGCTATCCATACTTACTAATATTATAAATGCAAAAATGTGTCTGCTTCACTTTCACGGCCTATCTGTTCAACCAATTTTGATGAAATTTAGTACAGGGATAAGTTGTATCCTGGATATCCCGGAAAATAAAAGAAATCCCGCGGGAATAAAAAAAACTTAATCCTCGCGGACGAAGCCGCGGGCATCATATAGTTTTCTATAAATTAAAATGTAAAAATATCCCTCACAAAATTACAAACTTTATTTATTACATAACTATCACAAAATAAAACAATTACTTAAGCACATAAATATAGCATCGTGTAAACAAAAAGTTTATTTCAGACGAAACCTGAAACCGCAATAAAAAATAGGAAGCCAAAAAGTCCCTATTTAGCGGAACTGACGTCAAAATACACCTAATAACGCACAAAGTGCGCGGTTTTCCCACCGCGGCTTATTATTTGTTACAACACTGTATCATTAATAACTTATTCAAAATAGATAACCAAAACCAAGGGTTTAGCATACACACACACAGATATAAACAAAGCAATCACTTAAATATTCACACCCACACAAACAAACATTCAAATACATAGCACGCATATGTAATACATAACATAACCTATATCTTATTTACCACCGCGAGCTATCGATTCAAGTTAAATGGCTCTCAAAAAGCTTCTTCCTACACAGCTATACAATCCTGCCAGACTCCCAGAGCTAAATCGTGCAAATGCAGCAACCCGCGCATTTGGCAACATTGCAAATCAAGTTTCAAAACAGATGCATTAACATTTTAATGCAAGCTAGCGAGTCAATTACCCTACGAGATTACAAATATCGCGAAAATAATCACGAAAAACCTATGCAAGTTTTAAATGCAGTCCTACCACACGTAAATAAATACGTCACGCACACATCTGTGCGCTATCTCCCTCGATAATTTATTTATTTCACGTAGGTATACAAAATTCCTAGCATATGTCATACGAAAACAATTAAAAATATAATTTATTATTATCATAATTAGAAAGTAACCTATAAATAGCCCTTTGCCGGAAACAAGCAATGTTATTAGGCGGGTTAACCTAGGTCATCCAAGTCTACTACTTTCGCTCGATTTGCTATGATTGTTTTGTATAGGTGTCGTCACCAATTAATCAGCAGCATATTTTAAAGGTATTTTATATTAATAAGTAGAACATCTTAGCTAAAAAAATGTTACAAAGTTGAGGACATCGACCAAAACATTGCCTCGATAACGAGATGTCCTAGGCTCTGTTTTCTTCTTAGATTATTGCAAACATGGCGACCGATATCTGGGCTTCTCGTGAAGCCCGTGGACGCAAAATCATGTAACAAAACCTAATGCAAAGCTGTGTAACGTAAGCAAAAAATATTCTAAACCATTTCGACGGAACCAAGTTTACAACTACCTTTAGCCGCCAAATGGAACAAGGTGTCAGTCTCAAATTTTTTCACATGATTCCTAACAATGCTAAGAGCTGAAAAACCAGTATGGTTGCGTAAATTACTATGATTTTCTGTTATAACTTACTGCTGTTGTTATGAGCAGTTCCTTGTAATTCAGCTCTGGATATTTACTTTCGTTGCTTTCGTCCAAATTCACAGTTAATCTCACTGTTTTATTCACATTAGTATTTGCACTTTTTGGAGCACCCACTGTTATAAGAGTAGCACGTTTAGGGTCCGACATTTTCCACCAAATTCAAGCATAAAATGATTTTTTTCAAAGCATGACACGGCCTGCATTTTCAAACTGTGTACCACATTGCCACCATGTTGGAATTCATTGTTTGGGTTCTGAGCGCCACGGGATAATTTGGAACTACTACTTCGTTTGCGTAGGAGTCCGTAAGATGTCACTATATTTTCTTATATTTAATACTAGATGTCGCTAATGATTTAAGAAAAATATTGTAATTTAGGTTTATTTTGACGAATATATTTTACCTGATTATTAAACGTAATTGTAAAATTATGCTTAATTAATTATACTCGACAGAATGTTGTTTATTCACATATTTTAATCAAAATGTAATTTAATAAGTGACATCTGTGGCAAGCTACATAAGCTTACTGTCTCTAAACATTCGTCTGCAACTTAGTGCAGATATATATTTGTAGATGTCGCTTCCACAATAGTCAAACCAGATGTTTATTAGAATACTGCTTTATCGACATTTAATTAACTTCCTTTTTTATTGTAATATTTTTTTAAAAACGGTGTTACTTATTTACATAAATACTGAAGAATTATAATTTATTTCATTTAATATACATCTATAGCACTTTTTTGAAAGCTATAAAGTAAAATAAATTCATCAGTTGACTAAGTTGTCAACCATGTGCCAACAATGAAATAAGGTATTTAATCATATTATTGTTAAGGTGCATTTTTGAAATACCTTACCTTTTATGTTATCATTTTCAATAGGTAATCATTTTCATTATCGTGAATCTATGTCTATTGATGTCTATAGTTACATCACACATGCTCTTTGATTATAAATTAATCAGTATGTATATGGAAAAGTGTGATTATCAGTCTGTCTTCTAAGTTCCATCTGTTGAACCGATTTTGGCGAAATATCCCGTGAAAGACAGTGCTTGCAACCTTCAAAATCGGTTGGACAATTACCTACTGTCGTGAAAACGTATCTACCTAACAGACAGACAGACAGTTTCGCATTTATAAAGTACTAAGACTAGACTAGATTATGATGCCCGCAAAATCGTTCGCGTGGATTAGGGATTTTGATTTTGGCGGGAACTCTATATTCCTAAACTAACTCTATCTTTCTCATCTTACCTACTGGCTAACTATGTCTTCTTTTATAGATCGATAAAAAGTAGCCTAGTGGTAGTGTTAGATGAAAAAATTTGATCGAGTTGTAAATTGTATCCACTGCCTCTACCACAGATCACGGAAACAACCGTGATCTGTGGCCTCTACGGTGGTCGAATCTGGTGTAAAGCTGGCAACATTTTAGTCTACTAGGAGCTCTATGATACGCTCTATAAATGATACGCGACAATATTGATGACTTTATATTATGACTATATAGATGGACTAAGAGATAACTGTGATTTTGGTAACTATCGCTAGAAAGGCTGATTCAGTATTTAGTGGGCGTGGGGCTCTCTGTCTGCCCGCAAGCGACTGGGGACCTAACTACTTATCGCCGCTCAAAGACGAGTTATTGTTACCAAAAATGAACAATAACTAGGAAGGCTGATTCTTATATAGTATTAAAGTATATGCAGTACCTATGTAAACAGTATAAGAACTGACGCTGTTCATTGGGGCGTTCATATTGCCTCTACCCTCACCCACTAAATACTGAATCAGCCTTTCCAACGATAGTTACCAAAATCACAGCTATCTCTCTATAATGGCGGCCGTGTTTGTGAGATTATGTATTTTGTGGAATGAATAATATTAAGAAGTGGTAACATAATATTAGATATCCTTCCCTGGGATGCACCCTGAAGCTGCAACCTATCTCTCTGCCATATTTCATCAATATCAGTTGACCAGATGGGTTGTAAAATCGAAGCAGATAGACTATCATGCATTCGCCTAGACCTTGACTCTTAGTCATAAAATATATTATAAATAAGTTACCCGGACTATAATAATGAGTCGATTGAATTGAATTGAATAAACAAATTTAAGAAATCCATTAAAAGTATATGCTCCTGAAAAAAGCTTATTATACTGTTGAAGATTATGTAAATGATAGAGGAGCATGGATTTGATCGCTCCAGCAATGCTGGGCGCGGTTACTTATGTACACATTGATATAGTAATTGTAAATGAATTATTTAAAAAGAGCAACCACCGAGTTCCTTGCTGGTTCTTCTGGGTAGGAATGGCATTCCGAACCAGTGGTAGATTCACTTGACGATTCAAAAGTACTTGTAAAAGTTTATTTGAATAAAAAAATATTTGATTTGATTTGATTTGATTGACACCTCACTCATTAGACTCGGCTCAGTAGTTCAGGCACTACGGCGAAACATACGAGTACATAAATACAATTTTCCTTTTCGACAAGTGAACATTAACACGACTGCCCTGTCATATTGTTTTTCTTTCAAAAACAAATTATAGCCAGTGTAACTCGGGTCGATGTTAGGATTCCAACGATACTCCATACACCCAAATCTGTTCAGGCATTTAGAAGTTATGGTGGAATAAAGAAACTCACATATTTAAACGTCTTAAAGCATGAACCCTGCATACTTTACACTCCTTTTTTTTGGGCAGTCGTGTATAAAACTGAGCTTCCCAGTAATTACTGAGTCAATTCAGATTTAACGGAGTGTGGTTATTAAAAAAGCGACACTATCAGCAGGGGGGTTAAAGTGGTGCCGGAGGGGGGTTTTCGGAAAAACGTTGATGGGCTGGACATTATGAAACCGAGATTTCTATTAAGATAAAGGACATTAGTCTGTCTTTGGGCCCGTTTGAAACGTTCCAGTACTTGATCAAGCCATAAGCTCAAATCTTACTTGACGGTGACGCTAGCGGATAGCGGTAAGCTGAGTGCAAAATAGAGGGAAATTAAAAAAAGTTTATTTTAAAATTAATATGAAGTACCTAACTAGAAGTTTAATTCACTATAATCCGCGACAATAGGTAAATCTATGTGGTACAGTGTGTATCCCGCCACGGAATAGTATTTTTTCTATGTATCCCGCACTTATAGCCCGCGATATTCACCACACCACAGAAATCCTGCAAAAAATATTCTCAACGTACGTTTCACTCCAATACCGGAGCATCTTCAGATGTTGACTCGACAATGCACGAACATCGTGCTTTTTGCATAGGGCTTAAGCCCCCAGTATACCTACTTAGTGCATTCTGGAGCTTCCATATTCATGATCAGAAATTAATAATAAAGAATTTTTTGTTGCTAAAGTTCCATTCATCGAACGAAAAACTAATCGTCGAAGCCTTACCCCTAACTTTTACAACTCTTTGCCCATTATACGTATAATACTCTTAAAACGTCGCCCCAGACCCGACAGTGGCATTAGGAAGTCTCAAACCAGGGAGTGTAGGGATCTACAACCACTTCCATAATATGCCTGGTGGAGGCTTCGGCCGTGGCTAGTTACCACCCTACCGGCAAAGACACCTCCTTGGAGGCACCTGCAAGCGATTAAGCGTTCCAGTACGATGCCGTGTAGAAACCGATTAGGGGTATGGGTTTAATATAACAGACCATCTTAGACTGCATCATTACTTACCATCAGGTGAGATCGCAGTCAAGGGCTAACTTATCAAATCAAATCAAATCAAATCAAATATTTTTTATTCAAATAAACTTTTACAAGTACTTTTGAATCGTCAAGTGATCGTCAAGTTATCTTACTTCATACTTAATATTATAAATGCGAAAATGTGTTTGTTTGTTTGTTTATTTGTTTGTTGGTTTGTTGGCTTGTTGGTTTGTCATTCAATCACGCCTCAAAAAAGCAACGGATCGACTTGATTTTTTGCATGAGTATAGTTGAGGACGAGAGTGACATAGGCTACTTTTTATCCCGAAAAGTTAAGGAGTTCCCGTGGGAATAAAAAAATACTTATTCCACGCGGACGAAGTCGCGGGCATCAGCTAGTAGTAGATTTCAATAGACTTTTGGGCAAGTCCCCAATTAAGTTCTAAAATAAATAACTTATCTACTCGTATAAAGATGCTACCTAATAATAATTTCTACTAACTTTATCAAATATCGGATTCAAACAAGGCACACAGTGGACATTACTTTAGGGATCTTGAGATATACGGGGGCATTCTGAGAATATTATTCATTAGAAAAAATGGAATTTAACTCCGCCATTGTGATATGACTTCAAGATAGCGTGGGAGCAGGAAGTAAGACTGAGGAGCTCTTAAATGATTTCCTTTTAAGAACCTCTTAAAATATACCTAAGTATATTCCACGGACGCGTACTAAGCGATTTGCTTCCTCGTTTCTAATTCGAACCGCTAGGATGTGGAACACCCTTCCGGCTTCTGTTTTTCCATTCGCTTAAAATATTGGTATCTTCAAATCAAGAGTGAATATAGGCATGAGGCATCTTCTAGGCAAGCGCGCTCCACCTTAGACTGCACTACTTCCAGCAAGTCTGATTGCAGCCAAGCGCTAGTCTACAAATTAAAAAAAAAACTTAATGATGTAGATAAATACTTACTATTTATTAAGATATCTATAATGCACACACATAAAATACAGTAGGTCCTAACTAATAAAATTTAAAAAGTGTATAGTAAAACTACTAAGAAACTTGCAAAGACAGTCTTTGCTGAAGCAATCTCTTACACCTTAATAATTAATGTTAACCTATAATAATGGGTACTCCCTATAGAAAGAGACATCACTAGATTTAGATCTGTCAATTTAGTTTGGTTTAAATTACTTGGTTTGTTTACTTAACTTTCACTTCAGCGCCTGAAAGTATTTAATAGCAAGACATAACTTGAAATATGACGGACTTTCTATCTATAGGACTTTCATACAGTATTTCACCCCCTATTTGACCCCCTAAGAAATGGTATTTTGAAAAATTATTTCTTCGTACACCTCTAGGATGTTCAAGAAATATTCGTCCAAATGTCAAATTTTGCCGTTTGGGCTGTAGGTTGTCCGTCAGTCACTCAAGGCAAAGCCTTATAAAGTTATTGATGAAGTAGGTAGTAGGTTCGGCCCAGGTGTGGATAAATAAAATATCGGCGCTCTTCATGAGCTGCCTGAGGGTAGATTGATCCGGATATCCAATGCAAATACGCCGTTGATGCGTTGCCGAGCTGTGATGGAAATTGGTAGGTAGGATGCGGTAAACTTGCAATCAATCCTTGTCTTTTTCTTTGCAACCCAATGCCGGCTCACTACTGAACATGAGTCTCCCCTCGGAATGAAAAGTGTTAGGCCATAGTCCGCCACGCTGGCCAAGTGCGAATTGACACTTGTAATAAAAAATATTTGTGACATGACTGTACATTTATGTATATATATCACCGTACATAAGGATATACTAAAACTAAATCTTTAATAAAAAGAAAATCTTTAATAAACTAACATACATACATCTTGAAGTCTATTTAAGGGCGTATTTGCAAATATATTGGAGTTTTCGGTACATTTTTTGACTAAGTCAAGCAAAATAAGATGGAACTAAAAATGACTATACATAGATTGATCCTACATCTCCAATTTTTGGAAATAACTTTGTTAAAAATCTTTATTTTGAATACTATAAAAATGATTTTCCCTAACCTCTTCACTCAAAATTGACGATTTAGGGGCGAATTTGGGTACATTTTTTACTGTAAATACGCCGATTTTTTGTCATTAAAAAATACCATCTGATAGTAGATATGTTCACCTCAAAATTTTGGTAAGGAAAATATTAAAAATAGTACATATAGTACAAGAAATTAAATAAAAATCGCTTGTATTTTTTTCACATATTTTGTAAATCTTAACGAAGTGAAAATAAGGGTTATTTTGATCTTACTCGGTCTCTGGTTTGATTTGAAATTATAAATTAGTCAGCGTTTGACCGCCGTCGTGAGTGGACCCTGTCTCGGTTGCAAGCAGCCCGGTGTCGAAAAACATCGCTGTACGAACACGAAATACTTGAGTAGAGTTGAGTTGCTGATATATCGATAAGGTACCTATGGTACGGTACCTACATAACATATTTTTTTTATTTGATAGAATTTAGAAATTTATTACAGTCTCTCTTCCCCGAGCGTGGTAGTGAACCTGAAGGTATACTTCGAAGGCTACTACTGGAACTCCTAGACGCGTAGAGCTATTTGTATCGAATTTGGTCTTGTTTTGATAGTTATGATCAGATCTTACCTCAAGACTTGGTGGAGTGACCTGAAGGTACACTTCGACGAATACTGCTGGAACTCCTAGACGCGTAGAGCTAGGTGTATCGAATTTGGGCTTGTTTTGCTAGTTATGATGAGATCTTACCTCAAAACTTGGTGGAGTGACCTGAAGGTATACTTCGATGACCACTACTGGAACTCCTAGACGCGTAGAGCTAGGCGTATCGAATTTGGACTCAATTTGTTAGTTATGATGAGATCTTACCTCAAAACTTGGTGGAGTGACCTGAAGGTATACTTCGATGACCACTACTGGAACTCCTAGACGCGTAGAGCTAAGCGTGTCGAATTTGGACTCAATTTGTTAGTTATGATGAGATTTTACCTCAAAACTTGGTGGAGTGACCTGAAGGTATACTTCGATGACCACTACTGGAACTCCTAGACGCGTAGAGCTAGGCGTATCGAATTTTGACTCAATTTGTTAGTTATGATGAGATCTTACCTCAAGACTTGATAGAGTGACCTGAAGGTATACTTCGACGACCACTACTGGAACTCCTAGACGCGTAGAGCTAGGTGTGTCGAATTTGGGCTTGTTTTGCTAGTTATGATGAGATCTTACCTCAAAACTTGGTGGAGCGACCTGAAGGTATACTTCGATGACCACTACTGGAACTCCTAGACGCGTAGAGCTAGGTGCATCGAATTTGGGCTTGTTTTGCTAGTTATGATGAGATCTTACCTCAAAACTTGGTGGAGTGACCTGAAGGTATACTTCGATGACCACTACTGGAACTCCTAGACGCGTAGAGCTAGGCGTATCGAATTTGGACTCAATTTGTTAGTTATGATGAGATCTTACCTCAAAACTTGGTGGAGTGACCTGAAGGTATACTTCGATGACCACTACTGGAACTCCTAGACGCGTAGAGCTAGGCGTATCGAATTTGGACTCAATTTGTTAGTTATGATGAGATCTTACCTCAAAACTTGGTGGAGTGACCTGAAGGTATACTTCGATGACCACTTCTGGAACTCCTAGACGCATAGAGCTAGGTGTATCGAATTTAGGCTCGTTTTGCTAGTTATGATGAGATCTTACCTCTAGACTTGGAAAAGTGACTGAAGGTATACTTTGACGACCACTACTGGAACTCCTAGACCCTTAGAGCCAGTTGTGTCCAATTTGGGCTCTTTGTTTTTTTTTTTTTTTTTGTTAGTTATGATGAGATCTTACCTCAAGATTTGGTGGAGTGACCTATACTTCGACAACCATTTTCGAATTTCAATAAGTCATTTTATTTTGTTACCTTTTTGTTACAAAAGTAGGCGTTTTCCTAGTTGGAAGTTTCAGGTACAATATAGGTAAAATCTAATCATAACAAACATAAACCGTAAACTGGACACACCGAGCTCTAGTCACCTTAGTGTTCCATTACTCCACTTGATAACCTCCAAAGATAACTTCAGGTCACTCCACAAAGTTCAGAGTTTTTTTAATGCAAGATAAGTTTGCGCTTGACGACAATCATGCTTATGAAAAGCATGAGGCCTAAGTTTGAGCGCACTTGCTTGGAAAATGCCTGTTTACTCTTGCCTTGACGGAGAAGTAAGATTTCATCATAAATAACAAAACGTATCAGAACTCGACACAACTACATCGAAGCGTCCATGAGTTCCAGTAATAGTCGTCGAAGTATACCTTCAGGCTTCAGGTCACTCCACCAAGTCTTGAAGTAAGATCTCATTATAACTAGCAAAACAAGCCCAAATTCAATACACCTAGCTTTACATGTCTAAGAGTTCCAGTAGTGGTCTTCGAAGTATACCTTCAGGTCACTCCACCAAGTTTTGAGGTAAGATCTCATCATAACTAACAAATTGAGTCCAAATTCGATACACTTAGCTCTACGCGTCTAGGAGTTTCAGTAGTATTCGTCGAAGTGTACCTTCAAATCAGTCTACCAAGACTTAAGGTAAGATCTCATCATAACTAACAAATTGAGTCCAAATTCGATACGCCTAGCTTTACGCGTCTAGGAGTTCCAGTAGTGGTCATCGAAGTATACCTTCAGGTCACTCCACCAAGTTTTGAGGTAAGATCTCATCATAACTAACAAATTGAGTCCAAATTTGAGACGCCTAGCTCTACGCGTCTAGGAGTTCCAGTAGTGGTCATCGAAGTATACCTTCAGGTCACTCCACCAAGTTTTGAGGTAAGATCTCATCATAACTAACAAATTGAGTCCATTTTCGATACGCCTAGCTGTACGCGTCTAGGAGTTCCAGTAGTGGTCGTCGAAGTATACCTTCAGGTCACTCCACCAAGTTTTGAGGTAAGATCTCATCATAACTAACAAATTGAGTCCAAATTCGATACGCCTAGCTCTACGCGTCTAGGAGTTCCAGTAGTGGTCATCGAAGTATACTTTCAGGTCACTCCACCAAGTTTTGAGGTAAGATCTCATCATAACTAACAAATTGAGTCCATTTTCGATACGCCTAGCTCTACGCGTCTAGGAGTTCCAGTAGTGGTCGTCGAAGTATACCTTCAGGTCACTCCACCAAGTTTTGAGGTAAGATCTCATCATAACTAGCAAAACAAGCCCAAATTCGATACACCTAGCTCTATGCATCTAGGAGTTCCAGTAGTGGTCATCGAAGTATACCTTCAGGTCACTCCACCAAGTTTTGAGGTAAGATCTCATCATAACTAACAAATTGAGTCCAAATTTGAGACGCCTAGCTCTACGCGTCTAGGAGTTCCAGTAGTGGTCATCGAAGTATACCTTCAGGTCACTCCACCAAGTTTTGAGGTAAGATCTCATCATAACTAACAAATTGAGTCCATTTTCGATACGCCTAGCTGTACGCGTCTAGGAGTTCCAGTAGTGGTCGTCGAAGTATACCTTCAGGTCACTCCACCAAGTTTTGAGGTAAGATCTCATCATAACTAACAAATTGAGTCCAAATTCGATACGCCTAGCTCTACGCGTCTAGGAGTTCCAGTAGTGGTCGTCGAAGTATACCTTCAGGTCACTCCACCAAGTTTTGAGGTAAGATCTCATCATAACTAACAAATTGAGTCCATTTTCGATACGCCTAGCTGTACGCGTCTAGGAGTTCCAGTAGTGGTCGTCGAAGTATACCTTCAGGTCACTCCACCAAGTTTTGAGGTAAGATCTCATCATAACTAACAAATTGAGTCCAAATTCGATACGCCTAGCTCTACGCGTCTAGGAGTTCCAGTAGTGGTCATCGAAGTATACCTTCAGGTCACTCCACCAAGTTTTGAGGTAAGATCTCATCATAACTAACAAATTGAGTCCATTTTCGATACGCCTATCTGTACGCGTCTAGGAGTTCCAGTAGTGGTCGTCGAAGTATACCTTCAGGTCACTCCACCAAGTTTTGAGGTAAGATCTCATCATAACTAACAAATTGAGTCCATTTTCGATACGCCTAGCTCTACGCGTCTAGGAGTTCCAGTAGTGGTCGTCGAAGTATACCTTCAGGTCACTCCACCAAGTTTTGAGGTAAGATCTCATCATAACTAGCAAAACAAGCCCAAATTCGATACACCTAGCTCTATGCATCTAGGAGTTCCAGTAGTGGTCATCGAAGTATACCTTCAGGTCACTCCACCAAGTTTTGAGGTAAGATCTCATCATAACTAACAAATTGAGTCCAAATTCGATACGCCTAGCTCTACGCGTCTAGGAGTTCCAGTAGTGGTCATCGAAGTATACCTTCAGGTCACTCCACCAAGTTTTGAGGTAAGATCTCATCATAACTAACAAATTGAGTCCAAATTCGATACGCCTAGCTGTACGCGTCTAGGAGTTCCAGTAGTGGTCGTCGAAGTATACCTTCAGGTCACTCCACCAAGTTTTGAGGTAAGATCTCATCATAACTAGCAAAACAAGCCCAAATTCGATACACCTAGCTCTATGCGTCTAGGAGTTCCAGTAGTGGTCGTCGAAGTATACCTTCAGGTCACTCTACCAAGACTTGAGGTAAGATCTCATCATTACTAACAAATTGAGTCCAAATTCGATACGCCTAGCTCTACGCGTCTATGAGTTCCAGTAGTAGTCGTCGAAGTATATCTTCAGGTCACTCCACCAAGTCTTGAGCTAAGATCTTATTATAACTAATAAAACGAGCCCAAAGTCCGGAAGTGAAAAATAAATATAATAATATATCGAAGTATCGATAAGTACAAGTTGATTCAACGCTGCTTATTCGTGCATGTGTGTGCGTGGGAATGAAGCATGTGTAGTAGTGCGATTTCATACCTATCCGTTTCGGAAATACGTCCTTAATAGGGGCGAAAGCATTTCTGTGAGAAGTGTCACTTGTCTAGTCTGCACGCCAAAACTTACTTCAGTGGCGTCACAGACAAGATGATAAGATGAGATATTTATTTATTGCCAAAATACACGTGAAGAATTCTTACAATATTGCAATCACCTACCAAACGTACCAAATATGGCGTGCAATTATGGATGCACAGACTAATACACATACAGTACCCGGCAATAAATATTGCACATCGACCTTTGGAAAGAGACAATCGGTTATTTCGGCTTCGTATAGCGTTATCTCTGTCGCACACTACCTATCGGTACCTATCGGTAGTGTGCGACAGAGATAACGCTATACGAAGCCGAAATAACCGATTGTCTCTTTCCAAAGGTCGATGTGCAATATTTATTGCCGGGTACTGTACGTAAATAGGCCTTTATAAACTCAAATTTCACGGAGAATAACTTTTGTGCCATAATTTGAGATTCTATCATAATCTGAGGACTGAGATATCAGAATTCTTCCGAAGCCTTGGGTAATCCCAGTAAATATGGTATCTTACCCATGCCAAGGGCTACCTGTGCCTTCCTCACTTTGCTACTTGTTCCTTCGTAGATCCTAAGTGATTGCGAAGCGGCGTTCCGAAGAAGAAAGGGTAAAATTTCAGTCACGAGCCGAACGGGAAGGCTCTCATAAATATTGTAATCGCTCAAGTGTATCCCGTGATGAAATTTATTTAAATGTCCCCCCCTCCACCCACTTCCTATATAAATACACATTGATTTAGCCGTAAATGAATCGAAGCTATCAAAATTCCGCTTTGAGATTTCGCAGGCTATCGGTAAAGAAATTTCCCCATTGTTGGCTCTGGCGTTTTGTTGAGTAATTCTGTAAGGTCCCGGGTTCTATCGAGAAATAGCATTACCTACCTACCTCGTTAAAGTCAAATCAAACGATGAGGGGAATGGCTAAGGTGATACCTACAATATTAATTACCAATCAAAATTTTATGTAAAAATTTGCAGGTAGTTTAAAATAAAAGTGTTTTTTCTTTTCTTGAAGCTCTACTTACTTTAAATACTTCCCAATTGCACCCGTGACTGGTCACTTCCCGTCTTGACTTTCAGTTTTTACTACGTCCAGACAGTTACCTATGAGATTTTTGGCAGCCGTTCAGTATTAAAATGAAAGCTCGTACCTATGTAACGTAAAGACTTTAGGGCGGTTTCAGACCAGCGTATTGTCCTCCCCAATGCCTGACGAAAGTTTTCGATCAGTGCGTGCCAGTGATAACTTACGGCTCCGAAACATGGTCGCTAACTATGGGCTTGATAAGAAGGCTCAGGGTCACTCAGCGGGCGATGGAGAAACCTATGCTTGGAGTATCCCTGCGTGATCAAATCAGATCCGCAGGCGAACCAGAGTAACCGACATAGCTCAAAGAGTCGCCAAGCTCAAGTGGCAATGAGCGGGGCACATGGTACGTAGAACAAATAGGCGTTGGGGTCCCAATTGGCAGCCTCGCACCGGGAAGCGCAGCGTTGGACGACTCCCGACTAGGTGGACGGACGATCTCAAGCTGGGAGCCGCTGGAAACAAGCGCCACAAGACCGCGACCCTGTGGCGGTCCATGCAAGAGACCTTCGTCCAGCAGTGGACGTCTATAGGTTGTCACGAACCAACGAACGAACCTCGTATCAGTTGACCTTTTGGGCATGCAGGTTTTCTCACGTTTACCTTCATTGTTTAA
This sequence comes from Erebia aethiops, assembly GCA_923060345.2. Classification (NCBI taxonomy): domain Eukaryota; kingdom Metazoa; phylum Arthropoda; class Insecta; order Lepidoptera; family Nymphalidae; genus Erebia; species Erebia aethiops. The sequence continues at coordinate 12,554,772 of OV281081.1, read as the reverse complement.
AGCGAGTGTTATTAACTTTCTTAAAACGCACATACTCCGAAAAGTTGGAGGCTCGTGCCCCGGAATCGAACTCGCGAACACCAGAGTCCCGAATAAAGTGTAGAGTCAGGTGTCTTCGAAGCTACTAAGCCATCAACGGTAGCTCTGGGTGAATTACCTATTCATTTTTAATCTCCCTTAATAATACCGCTGAATAGATTCTGTAGTAATTAGGCACTACCCTCCAATTTACCCTAAAATTATTTTCTCCCTAAGTCCGGCCCGCGTGGCTAGGCTCTAGATATTTTACCCGCAGTAATTGCTTAATCTAATACAAATTCACTTTATGAGGGCTTGGAATTGTTGAAACAAGAACTACGGGCATAATTACAGAATTTAACTGTAGTGGAATTTAACAATTTCTTAAATATTAAATATTTGACGACTCTTAAAACGTCGGAGGTCCCGGGTACGATTCCCGGCAGCGTCAATTTAGGAATTTATAATTTCTGAATTTTCTCGGGTCTGGTCTGGTGGGAGGCTTCGACCGTGGCTAGTTAACACCCTACCGGCAAAGATTTAGCGTTCCAGTACGATGCCGCGAATCGAAACCGACTAGGGGTATGGCTTTCATATAGCTTCCACACCCCTAACAGGTTAGTCCGCTACCATCTTAGACTGTATCATCACTCAGCATCAGGTGAGATCGCAGTCAAGGGCTAACTTGTAGTGGAATAAAAAAGCCTATAGATCCAGCTATGCTTGGGACTGCTGTTACGTACCTTTAATGTATACCTTCTAAATATATAAAAGAAAAAGGTAACTGACTGACTGACAGACTGATTTAACAACGCACAGCTCAAACAAAACAGAGAGATGGACAAGATCAGGAAAATTAGCTTTCCCTAGGTTGCCTATATATAAATGCTGTAACCTTTCTGTACTCATATCACGTTCCTACTGAACGTAATGTACAATTGTCTGGCTAGACTACAAAAGAAATTGGTAATGCTATATCATTTGGGACCAAATATCGGATGCAAGACTTTCGGCGCATTTTACATTTCGCATTTGACGACCTCCCTGGCGCAGTGTTGAGCGCTGTTGTCTTAACGTGCGGAGGTCTTGGGTTCGATCCCCAACAGGGTTAATTTGTGAATTTATCATTTCTGAATTTTCCCTGGTCTGGTCTGGTAGGAGGCTCCGGCCGTGGCTAGAGCTACCGGCAAAGACATGCCGCCAAGCGATTTACCGTTCCGGTATGATGTCGTGTAGAAACAAATAGGAGTATGGGTTTAATATAACTGCCATGCCCCTAACAGGTTAGACTGCATCATCATTTACCATCAGGTGAGATCGCTGTCATGGGCTTTCTTGCAGTGGATAAAAAAAAACATAACCGTCAGGATTCAATTGGACTTACAGTAAAACTTTAGGTGTCTGTCCTTCCGGTATATATTCCGCAACCTCTACTTAACGACTTTATCTACAAGTAAGGTAGGTAGGTAAGTACTATTTACTAAAACTGCAACTGTTAAATCGAGGTTAATATACTATTGAAACAATTGGCTTCGCATCCAGCAACCCACTAGTCAGTGTAATACTAATTATTACGTAACGTATGCATTGTATATTTTTTATAAATTCTCAGTACTAGCCCGGAGTTAGGAAATTGGCGGTGTTACATGTGCCTCGGAGAGCACGTTAAGCCGTCGGTCCTGCGCCTGATCTCTCTCCGGTCGTGTCGGATTTTCCGTCCCATCGGGCTATGAGAGTAAAGGAACAGAGAGTGCACCTGTGTATGCGCACACACTTGTGCACTATAATATCTCCCGCGCAGATGGCTAATCTCTATGGAGATAGGCCGCCGTGACCGAAATTCGGTCGGGAGGACATTATTATTATATTTTTTACAAAGTGTAACATTTTTCTTTACATAAAAATAGCAACTGCTGAGCTGTTCGGTTCTCAGTAGAATCAAATCATTTCATTTTCAATTTTCATTTTCATGAGCAACCGTGACGTTCCCAAAATAAGGAAAATTCTACACAAAAGTCAACAATAATAAAACAATATGGCTTTAAACGTTGGCAGTTATATGGCTCCTGGTTCTCTGCTACCTATAATATAATGTTGTATGTTGTACATATTTGACAGCGCGATTTCGACAAAAGAATTTCCATGGGAAACAAAAATATAAAATGCATAGCAAAGCCCTTCTTGCTGCGGGGACAATCGCGATAAAACATCAAACGTACTTCTATGTTATTCAAGAGTTCTATTCAATACAACTTTCAATACCGGAGCAAAAGTTTTCTATAAAGAGAACCTAATCGCTCGCACGGAGCACTTTTAAGCTCTTTGTAGACGGTCGCCACGTGATATTTTTATCAAGAGAAATTTCCTTACAAAATCAGATGGTTTTCCTATTGAAACGATCTATGTACAGTGTAGTTATGGTCAGAGCTTGATAATTAAGCCCAGGTTCTTGCTGCTTCTCGGTAGGAATGACAGGGTAGCCCGCTACCATCTTATCTTAAACTGCATCATTACTAACCATCAGGTGCAATTGCAGAAAAAAATACATATGAAAACCAGTTGTCACTTGTCGATCCCAAAGCACTTCGGTGGATTCTGACTAAACCCTTCTCGTAAATTTATAGGTCGTCGGGGCAAAATGTATTATAATCTCTCTATTAAAGCTTTCATCTGTGCGAGTTTCAGGTGCATATTGGACGGCGCGCGATCCCTGACTGGATTTACATACATTTACGTGTATTCATCCACAATTGTTTATTGCGTATCTAATGCTAACTGATGCTCGAGACTTCGCCCGCGTGGGTTGAGGTTTTTTTGGTTCCCGCGAGAACTTTAATCTTCCGGGATAAAGTAGCATTCCAGACTATAAATTTCCAAATTTCATCCAGATCCGTTCAGCCGTTCTGGCGTGATTGAGTAACAGACACAAATTACAAATTAGTATAGATTAGCAACTACGAATAATAACGTAGCAAAAATAATGGTACGTAACATAGTAGCAGTAATAAAGTATTAATAAACTAGTGGTTCGCCCGAACTGAGACCTCGCGGTATCCATAAGAATAGGCATGATGACTGATTTTGAAAAATGGTCGGATTATGTTCGGAAGTATCTACTATTTCGAAAAAATATCTTATTTCAGCAGAAAAATAAGGTTTGGTAGATTATATTGGCATTTGAAATTTAAATTTTAAAATTCACGCCAAAACGCTCCCCGGTGTCATGGCGTCGTTTGTGACGTCACTATTATTTTTACCAATGTACTCTGTGCAGTGTGTAGTAAGCAATAGTATGATTGTCAAAGCTCGAAAACAAACTATTGTGACGTCATTCGCTTCTTGGTGTTTTAACCAATATGGCGGATTGCTGTATTTTAAATTGTGGGCTACACACACAGATCACGGAATGATCTGTGGCTACACATATATCTATTTATGATTTTATCATATTAAATCATACAACACGAATATAACACTATCTCATATATATTTAAACATTTACATTATTATATAACGATATATAATTATATACACTAATAGAATATTATAATATATACTTACAAACTTATAAAATACATATATATATAGTATACAGTATACGTACATAATTAATCAACATCAACAAACAGACAAAACATTAACACACTAGCGGAGTCGGGTGAAACGCGTAGTATGCCATCATATTAGCGAACGATGCGCCGATGCGAGTTTCGCATTCCTGCCACATGTCGTTGTCAGATACAAAAACTGTCGCTACGGTCGCGCCATTTGACATTGCCTATTACCCTACCAATTTGCATTTTGTCTTGCTAATTATGCACCGGTCCGCCATTGATTGTTGTGATACGTTAACCTTAAAAACTTCGTATTAATTCGTGTGCTGTGTAACTCCTGTGTTGTGTAACTGTGCAGAAATAAAGACTATCTGTGAACTACGATACATTCGTTGTGAGTTATTGCATCGCTGTTTTACCTTCTACGTGTAACAGAAAAGTGGGACTCGAAAACAACAAAACCAAACTTCGAGACTCCTCATAAATTTTTATTTTATCAAAATAAATAGCAATCTCACTCGAAATAGAAAAATAAATACGTTTTTTATAATCCATGAATCCTATTTCATTAGGTAAATTCATAATTTCATTGATTCTTGGTTACTGTCATCATGCCTATTATAAAGACTGTGTGCTTGCGGCTCCTGTGGCGAGCATGTCTAGATGCGCGCTCATCTTTACGTTCATAGACATCAAAGGAACACTTGTTGACTCGCTACTATACAATTGACGAATTTCTTAATGACAAAGTTGTATGGAAGCGATCGACTTTAGGTCCAGCTTTTTTTTTATTCATCATAGGTTTACGCTTTACCACAATCACACCTGATGGGAAGTGATGATGCGGCCTAAAATGGAACGCGCTTGCCTAGAAGATGCCTATATTCACATTTCACTCTTGATTTATAGATACGGATTGTAATTGGTGGGAAACATAGTTTTTGGTAGAGCTCCCAACAGGATAGTATTATTGTAATACCTTATTATTTAAAAAGAGCAACTGCTGAGTATCTTGGCGGCTCTTCTCAGCAGAACTATTTCCGAACCGGTGGTAGAGTCAAAACATGACGTAACATAAGAGACACCTGTATGTCCTAAATGTTATAAATAAATTGAAATTATGTCAGTTGAAAAAAGAAAGAAAAATCTTTATTTGAGGATCTGCACAGAAATAAACTAAACAGAAACTTAAACTAAACACATACAAAATCATCTGTATTGTACAGCAGTGCAACAAACAGGTAAGCCACTCAGCTATTGTTGGGACTCCGGGCCTCTCAGACACGACTGAGGTACCAGGTGCCCCAACGCTGATTTTCAGTGGCCGCCTTTTTGCGAACGTCACTGCTAGGTATAGCAGAATATAATATAAACTGGCAGAAACTTTGAAAAACTTGTTGCAGGTGCATATTGGTGCATATGCATGGTCGCATGACACGCATGACCCGGTCGCAACTGGATTTGCATAGAATTACGCGCCTTCGCACTCTGCTGTTGATTGGATATCCAAAAGAGACAAAAACCGGCCAAGTGAGAGTCGGACTCGCACACGCAGGGTTCCGCACCAACGCACAAGATTTAACAATATGTACCTACTTTTTGAATAATGTCGTAAAAGAAATGAGAGGCGCTCAAAAATCACGTTTCTTTTATGAGGGCTCCCCTTTTTACTTTATCTATATAAAAAAAAAATATAATAATAATAATAATAATTTATTCATAATAATAATAATAATAATTTTGGCCCAAGTTCAGAATGGATGTAAGGCTAGGACACGCGGTACTAAGGAACTCCTTCTCATAGACACCACTATTTGCCAACAGGTACGGCGAAATAAAAAAAATCTAGTTGCTGCTTGGATTGATTATAAGAAGGCCTATGATTCGGTGCCTCACACGTGGCTCATGGAGATCATGAAGTTGTATAAGGTCGATGCAACTCTATGTTCCTTTCTCGACTCATGTATGAGGCAATGGATGACAGTTCTTCGTCAACCAGGGAATGCTAGATCTTTTGAATCAGCCGAACCGATAAGGATTAAGCGAGGAATTTTCCAAGGTGATAGTTTGAGCCCTTTATGGTTTTGCTTGGCACTTAATCCACTCAGTACACTACTGAAGGATTCAGGGCTAGGCTTTCGTCTTCGCAGGGGTGGTGAGGTCATATCTCACTTACTGTATATGGATGACCTCAAGCTGTATGCATCAAAAAGACCAGACCTCGTGAAGTTGCTAAAGATAACTCAAAACTTTAGCAATGACATTGGGATGGAATTTGGTGTCGACAAGTGTGCGGTTATCAATATAGAGCGAGGTAGGGTTGTGAACTCTGAGAATCTAGTTCTTTCAGATACTTTGATTCTCAGATCACTCTGTGAGGGTGAAACATATAAATACCTTGGGATGTCAGAGGCGCTTGGTATTGAGACAAGGACTATGAAACAACTAGTAGAGGAGCGTTTCTTTGGCCGCCTGAAAAAAGTCCTTAATAGTCTTTTATCAGGTGGTAATAAGGTGCGTGCCTTTAATGGTTGGGTCATGCCTTTACTCACATACACCTTTGGCATTCTAAAGTGGACTCAAACTGAACTGGATACCCTGGATCGAAAGGTTCGAAAACTGTTGACCACATACCGTATGCATCATCCGCGCTCATCTGTTATGAGATTGTACATCCCACGCAAGTATGGAGGACGTGGTTTTTTGAATATCAAGAACCTCCATAATCGTGAGATTTGCAAACTCAGAGATTATTTTCTCAAGGTGAATGTGGGTATACATAAGGATGTAGTTACAGTTGATAAGGGTTTCACCCCGCTTTCCTTAGGCAAAGAGAACTGGCGCAAACCAATAGTACTTAGTGCTTCGGATCGCATGGCGGTATGGGAGAGCAAGGAGTTGCATGGTAGATTCTACAAGGCCCTAACCAGGGCGGAGGTAGATCCAATAGCATCTATATTTTGGTTACAGTTCGGTGACCTCTTTGGGGAAACCGAAGGTTTTGTGTGTGCAATTATGGATGAAGTTATCAAGACGAATAACTATCGGAGACACATTATGAAAGATGGCACTGTTGACATATGTCGTGCGTGTCATCTTCCTGGGGAGTCCCTCAGACATATTGTCTCCGGTTGTTCTCATCTTGCTAATGGAGAGTACTTGCACAGACATAATCAAGTAGCCAAAATAATCCATCAACAACTGGCTCTCCAGTACGGACTTGTTGAGACTGAGGTACCATACTATAGGTATGACCCCGTGCCAGTTCTCGAAAATAGTAGTGCCTTGCTCTACTGGGATCGGTCGGTTATCACTGATAGGTTTATTGTTGCCAATAGACCTGACATAGTGTTAGTCGACCGCTCAGCGCGCCGAGCAACAATTGTTGATGTTACTATTCCACATGATGATAACCTGGTGAAAGCAGAAAAGGAAAAAGTATCGAAATACTTGGACCTTGCTCACGAGATTACCGCCATGTGGAGTGTTGACTCAACGATTGTTGTACCGATAGTTGTATCAGTTAATGGTCTTATTGCGAAAAGTTTCGATCAACACCTTAAGAAGCTTTCGCTTGGTTGTTGGCTTAAGGGTCGGGTACAGAAGGCGGTTATCCTTGAGACGGCACGAATTGTGAGGAAGTTCCTCTCTCTGGAGCCCTGACCACCGGCTGCTTGGGTCTTTAAGACCCCGCAGTGGGTGAAAGTTTTATAAGGTTATTTTTAAATGTGTTTTGTATAGTATTTTATATATTTATGTAAAACGTGTTTAGAAATAATTTTATAAATTTGTACAAATAAATGAGAGATAAAGTCATAAAAAATTTATTCAATATTATAAATGCGAAACTTTGGATCGATGGATAGGTAGATGGATGCATGTTTGTTACTCAATCATGCCAGAACGGTTAAACGGATCGGGGAGAAATTTGGCACAGAGATAGATTATAGTCTGGAATAACACATAGGCTACTTTATATCCCGGAAAATTAAAGAGTTCCGAACCGAATAACCTCAATCCACGCTGACAAAGTCGCGGGTATCAGCTAGTTTATATTATATTTTGTGTTTAGCGGCAATAGAAACATTCAATGAAAATTTCAACTGTCTACCTATTACAGTTCATGAAATGCAGCCCGCTGGCAGACAGACGGACGGGGGGACAGCGAAGGCTAGTAATAGGGACTCGTTGGCACTGTTTGGGTACGGAACCCATAAATTGATGACGGAACCCTAAAAACATGGCGGTATTACGAATATCGTCTATTATTCCGTGCTAGCCGGGGCTTAGTAGACTGTTAAATGGAGTATAAAATGTTATATCCGCTGTGTTTGCGTACAGTTAGTTTTACTGTTCTCTCCGTACAATAATAATTATTTAAGTGCCTATTACCACATATTGATTCCGATCAATATGTCTTTACTCGTGTCTCCCAGCAACACAAATATTCTGAGTTCTTCTTCAAAATGGAGCCTCCCACTTGGATTCTTGGGTGACATTTGTAAAAATTTATTTGAATAAATAGAAACACATTTGAATTAAATAGAACCGCCTGGGAGCTGCATACCTAGTTGTCTACGTATATAAAATAAAGAAGACTACAAGGGAAAAACAAGGAATTTCAAAAAAGGATAACTTTGAATAAAGTGGAATTAAATTTTTTTTTTTAAACTAGATGGTGCTCGCGACTTCGCGTGGATTAAGTTTTTTTGAGTCCCGCGGGTACTCTTAAATTTTCCGGGATAAAAAGCATATGCTACTCTCCAGGTCCTCAACTATACCTACTTTTAAGCAGAAAATCACGTAAATCCGTTGCTTTGTTGCGGCGTGATTCTCTCGAGAGCAAACCTGCAGGCAGCCGCTAGTTAAACCAATAAAGCACAGGTATGCACCGAGTCGGATCCGAGTTAAACACGAAGGTTGTTAACAGTGGAATTTAATCAGTTTAATTGCCTATTGGATCTTAATGGCCAGCTGGAATCTAAGATGGCTTCCCTAACGCGCGTTGCGTTATACACGACAATAGTGACACCTATTTGTGATACGCAGCCCGGGGAAGGACTTAGGCTATTTAGCCCGGAAAATTAAAGAGTCCCGCGGAAATAAAAAAACACCTCATCGACGCGGATGAAGTCGCAGGCATTGTCTAATTTATATACGTATTGGTGTTACAGCTCTCGTGAGTACTTCGAATGAATGTTAATTCTAATGTCAAAGCGGTATCTACTCGGTATTCAATACCAAATAGGTTCGGTTATGATCATCGGCGGAGTAAAACGGCAGTTCCCGAGCGATTTTCGAGTTAAATGTGCTGAAACAATAACGCTTTTATCGCGTATCGCGGCGACTAATGGCCGATGAACATCCGATGAATAGCTCGCAGCTTTGAATCTATATTGTGATCTTGTTTTGTTTGTTTTACTTGTACATACAAAGAACCACTTGCTTTAATGGATTTAATATAACTGCCATACCCCTAACAGGTTAATCCGCTACCATCTTAGACTGCATCATCACTTGCTATTAGGTGATATCTACGTCGATAAGGTGGTCATTTTCTATAGAGGCGTTGCGTCGCGTCGCTTATAAAAAAGACAGCGGGTCAGCGGGCAATGAGTCATATTCGTATAAAAAAAGTGTGTGTGTACAATTTACACACGGCAGAAGTGAAACTTCAGAAAAGTAGCCTACGAGAGAATGAGATGAATATAACTTGTATTCTTTCTCATTCTCTCGCAGGCTAAATCCTATTATGAATATGTTTGTCTATTTTTAGTGTCACTTATTCGTTTCATCGAATTTTCAAATCACAACGATTCTAATGAAGTTTCATTTCAAATACCTAACCCTAATATGGAATTTAATGCAATTAAATAGCAACACACAGCTGAATCTAACCGAAGGATTCCTTTAGGCTGCGTCGGCTTTATATGCAAGCGTAATTTAGTAGCTACGTCATTGTTCAGTTCATATTGCGAGAGTCAGTTTAATGCGGCGTAGGCAGTGCCGCGACGCTACAGCGGTTTGGCAACGAGCCTCGTGGGCGGGCGGGCCTTACGACGGCTAAACGTAGCTAATTTCATTAGCTATCAGTACGCTTACTCTGAGTTTTTATATTGCAAATACGATTGATCGACGTGAGAGCTCACCACACCAAGTGTAAGCGAACGTTAAAGTAAAATGAACCTTAACGGCATTGGTTTAGAGCTCATTTCATCATTTCGTGTATTTATTCACAGCCAGCGCTCCAAACGTTGAATTTGTGACTTTAAAGCAAGAGCTTTTGGGTCCATTTTACTTTGACGTTCGCTTACACTTGGCTTGGTGAGCTCTCACGTCGATCAATCGTATTTGCAATGTAAAAACTCAGAGTAAGCGTTCATATTTATATTATTTTATTTTGCTCGGAAAATTTATAGCTACATACAAACTAATGAATTGATCTATACTAATATTATAAATGCGACAGTTTGGATGTTTGTTACATTGTTTTAATCACGGCCGAAGGGATGAACTGATCTGGACGAAATTTGGCATAGATATGGATTATAGTCTGGAATGACATATAGGCTACTTTTTATCCCGGAAAATTAAAGAGATCAAGCGGGAACCAAACCAAACCAAACCTCGATCCACACGGAAGAAGTCGCGGGCATCATCTAGTATTCGTAACCCCTAAAAATAAATAAATGAATCTTTATTTTCCCTCACAATAACTGACAAAATATAAACAAATTAACTAAAATGGGAAAATTTAAACAAATTAACTTAGTATCCACTACTAAATCTTACTAACTAAATCTTAACATTTCAGTTAATGCAATTAACTACACACACAATTAATTAAGATACACACAGTTGAATCTAATCGAAGGATTCCTCTAGGCTCAGTCGGCTTAATATGCAGGCGCAATTTAGCAGCTAAGTCATTGTTCAGTTCATAGCGTAGGCAGTGCCGCGACGTTACGACGGTTTGGCAACGAGAATCGTGGGCGGGCGGGCCTTACTACGGCTAAACGTAGCTAATTTAATTAGCTATCATATTTAATTTATTTTATTACTAGATAATGCCCGCATCTTCGTCCATGTGGATTACAGTTTTTTGACTCCCGTGGGAACTTTTTAATTTTCCGGGATAAAAAGAAGCCTTTCCTGGGATACAAACTATCCCTACTTATACCAAATTTCTTCAAAATCGGTTGCACGGAGGGGCTGTGATAGCGTAGCAGACAGACAGACAGACACACTTTCAAAAAAACTTAATCCACGCGGGCATCATCTAGTAATAATATATTATGATGTTGTCCTCCCGACCGAATTTCGGCCACAGTGGCCTATCTCCAGTGAAATTAGCCATCTGCGCGGGAGATGCTATAGTACACCAGTGTGTGCGCATACACAGGTACACTCTCTGTTCCTTTACTCTCATAGCTCGATGGGACCGCATCGGGCGCAGAACCGACAGCTTTACGTGCTTTCCGAGGCACGGGGGTGAAACACCGCAAACTTCCTAACTCCGGGCTAGTAATGAGATTTTTTGTTTTTGAAAAAAATACAGTAACATAACATACAATAGGTAAGTCAAATATAGCATTACACTTAGACCATAACAGTTACGTTAGTAACTCACCACGTTAACGTTGAGGCAATCCAGCTGCTCGACGTAACGAAACTAGTGAGAAGACTTAAAAGGACTAAACCTTTCGAGTTAGTGTATAGTGATAAGTGACAGTGTAAAGTGTAGTGCTAAAAGAACACGTGAACAAAGTGTAAGTTTATCAAGACAGACTAAGATGCGTCAATGGACAATTTCTTAGTACATAAGATAAATTAAACTGCTCATTAGCCGACTAGTTATAGGCTAGATCGTAGTTAAATGAGTACCTCGCTGGTACTCAATAATAGGAAAAAACAAATATAAAGACCATAAAGGTTTTCAATGTTATTTTGCACATATTGTATAAAAAAAATTCAAATGTATACTTAGTAGGGTATAGCCGCTAGACGAAAACAAAATTTATTATTATATTTACTTTAAATTTTTTATTTATTTAATTAGAAAAGAGAGAAAGAAGAACATACTAAAACATACTGATTAAAAAATAAAAAATGATAAAAAAGATTGTCACAAAAACCCAATAAGTACTCGAATCAGGGATCTCGTCGGCCGCAGTCGAACATGCTAACCACTACTGAGTACTAAGCAAGCATAAATAAAAAAATACAGTTCGCGCGCGAGTTGAATGCAGAGTAAATGTATGTTCCATATATTTGCACTGCATTCAACTCGTGCGCGAACTATAAATAAATAATCATTTATTTTCCAGAATGTGTGTACATAGTGATGGTGAAATAATACAGTCTGTTCATTATCATTCAACTAAATTAATAGTGTGCAAATATTAGGTACCTACAATAATAATTAGTAGGTAAATAATATATCATATTTCATATTTCATATTTTATTTAATCGTTTGACTGTTAAATAGTTGAAGATCTTAAAATAATTTTACATAGTAGGAACAGTCTATTAATATTAACATTTGATGTCGCTTGGATTAAGATAAGATAAGATATTTATTTATTGCAAAAATACACGTGTAGAGCTCTTACAATGTAGATTCATAATTATTAGGATTTAATTTATACAATTTCAAATAATTCAATGAAAAATAGTACAATAGAACTTAATGCTAGCTAGCCTAACCTAATTACTATATAAATCATGCCCGCGTGGAATGGTGGCAAGAATGCTGGCTGCATTTCCGCGCTGGACAGCCAGGCTGATCCTTTGCGCTAAAAATGAGCCAGCCCTTCTGTCACCAGATGAGGCAATTAACCGCGGTGAAATATCTCGTAAAAATTTTTTGGCACTAAGACTCCATGGCCCCAGGGTCTCCACGGCAATGTAAAATAAATCAATGTCAAACAGATTACAGGAAATACTGTAGGCATAGGTAGGTAATAACATCGACCAACCTATCTCAAAGTTACATATTATATTATTCGAGATCATGTATTAAGAGGATTACCTTACATATATCGCGCCGACGCGATGCCTACAACTTGGGCGACATAAATGTTTATGTACATTACGGAGCCGTGGAGGCAAGTTTCCGCACGTACAGTCCTTTGCGTTTCGTAGCCGGCTGGGTGACTGGGATTTGTTTATTTGAAAACAGGATAAAATAATTGATTTCAAAAAAAAGTGTGTGTGTGTTCATTTTTCGAAATTCACATACCGCAGAAGTGAAACTTCAGAAAAGTAACTTGTATTCATCTCATTCTCTCGCAGACTAAGTCCTATAAGTGTTTGTCTCTTTTTGGTATCGCTTTTTCGTTTAATTTCTTCGTTTAGTTGAATTTTCAAATCACAACGATTCTAAAGAAGTTTCACTTCAAAATAATTTTATTTCAGACTACGTACGGGTGGGTCAACCCTTATGTGCAAAATTAGACCAGAACGCGTTTGTAACCCATGCAGCTTTAGTTTACATTAGAGTAAGTCCAAGGACTAAAGAACACGTTAGGTGGTATTAGATTGAAATGACTCATCAGAACAGGCTTGGTTTTAGATTCGATAGAACACACAAAGAGAACTGCCCCCCTTAGCCAAAACGTTTCGTGTCTATTTTCTTTCTATAATCGTTAACGTTGTAGCGAAAGTGATCTTAGAAAACGAGTAATTGGTGACCAAGTCGACACTACTGTCTCGATCATTCATTCTATATCGCGGAGAGAAAAAAAAAGTTTAAAACCTATTTTTTAGTCTTTGACTAGCGTTTTTGAACCTCGGTATGTCCAAGTAGTTCAGTAGTTATAGAATCGCTAAATTCTATTCTATTTTTTACCGGCTTCCATAAAAGGAGGCGGTTATCTATTCGGCGCTTATCTCTTTTCGAACGAACTGATATCTCGTAAACTTGGCTACGATTTTTCTTTAACCACGTGAAATAGCGATAAGGAATATATTGTAATGCCCATACAGTCCCTTAGTATTTTAAAGCGTTAACAATTATAAATAGTTTACATGGCTAGGCCTGCTGACGTCTCTTCGTTTTTCTAGGGCGTTTCTTTGCCGAAGTGCATCGTTGTCGCCCTACAGCTACGGCAATTTTACGAGACAAAAGGTCCTGACGCAATGCGGATCGTTAGCGGTGAATCGCCACCTGTTATTTGGTTCCGCATACACCTATAAATAAATACGTAATTGTTTGCCAAAATTAATGTTTTCCGACCGAACGCGGATATAAATGGCGGCTTAAATTTTCTTCATTGAAAGCTATCGGATAACGAGATAAGTTGATAAAAGTCCTTTGTCGGCGATTAAATGGGCGGATTTATTGTGTGATTTTTGAACGGTGACATTTATGCACTTGACTCTACTATCTCACTTTCATTGTAATTAATCTATACTAATATTATAAAGAGGTAAAGTTTGTGAGTTTGTGACGTTGTAAGGAGTAATCTCTGGATCTACTGCACCATTTTTGAAAATTCTGGTACCAATAGAAAGTCTCATTATTTGTGAGTGTCATAGGCTATATATATTAACCCGAAAAATTAGGGAGTCCCCGTGGTAGTTTAAAAAACTTATTTCATGCGGACGATGTCGCGGGCTTCAGCTAGTTACTGATAATTAAAAAAAAATTATAACTTATCGATAGACGATTGAAGCGGTGACAGCCTCGTGGTTAAAACACTCTAACTTTTCTAAATTAAGTATGTGTGTTTAAAGAAATTAAAAATATCATTTGCTTCAAACGGCGAAGGAAAACTCATGAGGAAACCTGGTGTTATCGAAGGTGTGTCTTTACAAGTGCTTTAAATGAATCTATCACTGATGACTTTTAACTACTAAAAGTTATATAGACATTCAGTGCTGGACATAGGTCTGCTAAGGGACTTCCACGCGTCCCTGTTTTGTATCCAACGGCACAGCTTTATTTCTTGGCGGCAAGTCTTTGCCGGCCCAAACCTCCCACCAGATATCCCAAAGACCTGAAATTATAAGTCTTAAATCATTTAATTTAAAAAAATTTTAAAAACAAGCTTTTATCGTCAGACATATTGAATTCAGTGTGACGTCATTTATCTCGTAGCTTTTGTTTTAAGATACCGTAACTGATTTTCACCGTCATGTTTTTTAAGTAAGTAATTTTTAACGTCAATAAGTGTACCCACAGTGTACCTATATTGAATAAATGATTTGATTGATTGATTGATTGATTAACCAAAATAAGCGTGTTTTAAAAATTTCAGCTCCATTGGTTGGGAATAAAATTAAGTTGCAAGATTTGACCTAAGCAAACCAGTAAACACACAAGTTAATTAAAAGGTAATATGGGAATATGTAATAAGTATGTAATATGGGACGGTTGTCAAGATTACTTAATCCAATATTTCTTGTACCTATACGCACTGTAAATTTTACACGCCATTATTTGGCTGAACCTTCTTTATGTAACATCTCAATATTCGTTACAAACATGCACTAGGTCAATGAATAAACTAAACCTAAACAGCTAATATAATATTTTCATAGTCCACGTGTTCTAAATAGACCGTCTCACAAAAGAACACACTATCATTAATTTGTGTCGTATTTACAATCATGCAATATATATATTTCATAGTCCAATATTATCATCTCAACGCGGGACACAAAAGAACACACTATTATTAATTTGTGTCGTACTTACAATCATGCAAGAATGAGAATGATTAAACTAAAACTAAACTTATATTTCATAGTCCACGTGTTCTTAATACATCGTCTCACCGCGGGACACAAAAGAACACACTATCATTTGTGTCGCGCCCATTAATTGTGGCGGGACACAATAGCCGGCGGTGATTGGAAAACTTTGGCGTTTGCTACAAGTTTTCATATTATTAATTCCTCGCGCAAACTCGTTCGCACACTCCATTATTTGCCCCAATACCGACATTATTGCTTCGTATAAATCATGTTTGGTCTTTAACGAGATCCCTTAACTTCCAGGTGACTTTTATGATATTAGGTCATCGATATATATGTAGTTGTAGGTACTAGATGGGCCCTTTCATAGGAAAAAATTGGGCGTCCAACCTTTAGAGTTTAGAGCACGCTCCTAAACTATTTAGCCATGTCCTTGTCCCCGCCATAGCGCTGTCCCGCTTTTCAGACTAGATGGCGTTAGTAAAATAGGTCCACATTCTTTGTTTGACAGGGCCCGTCTATGTAAATTGAGGTCGTTGTATTAGGTACTATATTATAAATGCGAAAGTGTGTTTGTTTGTTGCTATGTTCTTTAATAATGCCGCGCAACGGAGCAACGGATCGACGTGGTTTTTTGCATGGGTGTAGTTGAGGGCCTGGAGAGTGACATAGGCTACTTTTTATCCCGTAATAATAACGAGTTCCCACGGGCATTGAAAAATTTATTCCAAGCGGTCGAATTTTAATTAAATTTGGTACAGACCAATGATAAGCATTCTGTGATACAAACCGGTGGTGTCCCGGGGGAGAACAGAGGCTAAATTTTGTCCCGGAAAATTAAGGAGTTCTCGCTGGAATTCAAAAAACACTTAAACCACGGGGACGCAAACAAAACCTACATTCACCTTCCACAGTGCAAATAAATTTGTAATGTGGGTGTTTTACAAGTTCTTTAAACTAAATTAAATTAAATTTAGTTTAAAAAACTTTTAAAACTCAAAGGAAGGAAGGTTAATTTAGGTTTCGATGAAACTATTGATTTTACAAAAAAAAGGTTATTACATAAATTGAAGGAAATTTTCTCTAGTTTAATTTATTACGTGACTATTTTCATGGTAAAATTAGTCGGAAAGGAGTTATTGTCAAAAATTTGCTTTTGGGCGGCATTTTTCCTATATGGCGGCGCGAGCGGCAAAAATACGAGGTGGCGAAGTAGAAATTCGGAAAGAGCACGTCGAAATCTATAAAATACACCAATTTTCAAAATTCCCGAGAAACTTTCCAGGTAAGGGTAACCCCCTTATTGAGCACCAAATTACTGGGTATAGGATGTACAACTTACCAATGTATTCTCAGTATCACAACTCAAAACATCTAAAAATAAGCCTACATTTCTCTGTCGTTCACAGCCGTTTAATAACCCAGTGTAAGCTGCACACTCGAGATATTTTACATATTGCACTCACTCCGACACAACGCCTGTAGGCGTCTGTAATATTCACCGCGGAGGTAAATGTTGCCTTATGCTACGGTTTTCTCGGAAAGCGATGCTTCTACATAGCAGTGGCAATGTAGAGTTCAATCGTGAACAGGGTCACACTGCCAACGATATTACTTAGCAATATTACTCGAAATGACAGTTTGATATCACGTACCTTGGCGTTCCTAAAATACGAAAGTCTACAATAACGAAACGGCAGTACGACCCCTGTTTTGTATAAAAAAAAATTATGTGTGTGTGCATTTCACACACGGCAGAAGTGAAACTTCAGAAATGAGACAAATATAACTTGTACCATATCTCATTCTATTGCAGGCTAAATCCTATTATGAATATGTTTGTCTCTTTTTAGTGTCGCTTTTTAGATTTTTCAAATCATAACGATTCTAAAGTAGTTTCACTTCAAAATTAAGGTCTAAGTTTCAATGAAAGGACTTGTGGCGGCAATGCTATACAAGGAAACCGTACCTTTATGCATTTGCTATGTACTCTTGTGTTTTCAAATATCATAAATTTTCTCCTGCACGTGTTTTCCAATTTAGGTTACGTGATAAATGATGATATATTCGGTGCAAATAGAATTTTGGAATGATTAGTTTTATAATTATTACAAAAGTGTGTTTAAAATGGGATCTTGTGTTTCGGAGAAATCAGGAGTTACTTCGGAATTTTCTAAAAACTTTATCATCGTGGACAAAGTAGGTAATTTTAGGCGAATTGTTATTTAATGTTAACGTTAGTCAGTTGCTTTTATCAGCAATTTTGAATATTAACAGGTAATCCGTACATAAGTATGCAGCAAATTCATATCAAAAAGCTATACTTAGACTAACATGATTATTATGAAGTTTCCAAATGTTTTCCGTTTTCATATACCTACTAAGGCCTACTTGGACAATATCTACTGCCTAAATTGATTTAGTATTTTTTTTGATGCTGCCACTTTTTGATAAGTTTATTCCGGGGTTGACATGAAAAAGACCGGTAGGTATAGAAAATTTAACTTGAAAACACATTAATTAACGGCCCAATCAAGCTTTGTAAAAAATTGAATCATTAAACCTTTTAAAAATTTAAACCCGTTTTGTTGAAGTCACACTAGAATATCGTAGACTAAGTTTCGTTTAAAACAGTCCAATGATATAGTACTGTTTTAAATATTTTTTAAATAAAATCTCTCCCAAATAAAAGAAAATATTGTCAATTTTCAACACGCGATTTAAAAAATAAAAGGCCCTTGCAGTATCGTAAAGTCCCCTCACGGTGTGAATTGACTTCGAGAGGCGATTTATTTCACTTGGGCCGCATTATCAGGATTTCGAGGGCGGCGACCCGGATATATTTTATCTGCTGCACCCCAGCGGACTTAACGACCCGATACAGCAGTTCATCTTGATCACCGAGTGGTAGCATCGACAAGGTCTGCACCCCTACGCAGTCGAAATTCCGCGGGCTCGTACGAAGCGATTTGCTTCCTCGTTTCTAATTCGAACCGCTAGGATATGTAATGCCCTTCCGGCTTCCGTTTTCCCATCCTCTTTTAATTTGGGTACCTTCAAATCAAGAGTGAATAGGCATCTTCTAGGCAAGCGCGCTCCACCTTAGGCTGCATCACCTCTTGCATGCAAGAGGTGATGCAGCCTAAGGTGGAGCGCAGCCAAGCCCAGTCTGATTGCAGCCAAACGTTAGCCTATATATTAAAAAAAAAAAAGCTGCGGAAATTATGAACATGCATTTTAATAGAGTAGTTACGTAGCCTTTTTTAGGGTTCTGTACCTCAAGAGGAAAAAAGGAACCCCTTATAGGATCACTTCATTGTCCATCTGTCTGTCTGTCTGTCTGTCTGTGTGCGCGAGTCTGACTCGCACTTGGCCATTTTTTTTGGATTGATTATGCTGCGTAGACCTTAGACGTCACCGGGTAGGTGGGAGAGCGCTTGGCATCTCCCAGAAGAATGTGAGTCCTAGGGCTAAGACATCGGGAAGCAACGTCTCCCTAAGGGCACTTCCTGAGTCTCGGAGCTTGACTTAGGATTACTTAGGTTTGCATGGTCAGTTCGTCCGCGTGAATAACGGTTTCTTGATTCCCGCGGGAACTCTTCACTCTACCGGGATAAAAAGAAGCCTATGTCCTTTCCCCGATCGCAACCTATCTCTGTATCAAATTTCGGACCAGAAAGGCGCCGGGCACAACACCAGTGGACTATGACCAAACCCTCTTCATTCTGAGAAGAGTCTTATGCTCGGTTTAGTTGCTGTTGGGTGGAAATGATGAAAAATAAATGATGATTATGTAACGTAAAAAAATATGATAAATTGTCTAAAGACCTCGCGAAAGATATAATAATAAGTATTATTTTCGTCGGTTGACCATAAAAAATGGATTCCGCAAGCCGCCAAAGTTCCAGATTTGTTTCAATGGATTGATTAATGATGGTACGCCATTAGCTGCGGGTTTTTTGGGAAAAGAATTCGATGATTGCACAAGTCATGAGCGGAAGTGAAAATTGTTTGAAAAGTTTTTTCATATAGCCTGTTGAGCCAACCGAAACTATAATAGTCAATTTCAGACCAATACGAATTTGTTTATTTCGGACCCTGATTCTTAGTCCATATGTTGTGAGTACATTACTTAAAAGCTATGTTAGTTATGTTGTATGGTACGATGCCGTGTAGAAACCGATTAGGGGTATGGGCTTAATATAACTGCCATGCCCCTAACAGGTTAGCCCGCTACCATCTTAGCATCACTACTGCACTACCTATCTATCTACTGCATCATCACTTATGATCAGGTGAGATAGCAGTCAAAGGCTTACTCGTAGTAGATTTTAAAAAAATATTTCATTAACAATTTTCGAAGAGTTGTAACAGATTGTAAAAGAAAAAGAAAATTTGATGAGTAATATTCACTGGATGGACGATATCAAGTCAACCGCTGAATCCAAACGGCGGTTTGGGAGACGTCCCTAGACTTTATCCCACAGGTGGTAAACTTGGTGGGGCAAAGTGGATAAACCCACGTCTAACAGTGGACGTCTATCGGTTAGCGATCACAAGCTGATATGCAAGACAAGGCACATACAAACGAAAACTTTTCTTAAAATCGTAGAACTGAAAACAGATTTCTGGCAAATATCCTTAGGGGGTGACATAAAATGGGATATAAACTTGTAAACTTGAGTCTGCCAACTATTTGAACTCCCGCGAGATAACAGGCAATTTAAAAAGTTGATTGTCAATACCATCCGATCGGGAATTGAACCCGGGACCGCGGCGCCAGTAAGTCTGGTAATAAATCGTTGTACAGATACCTGTTTAAGTTTTATCACTGCATGGCACATGTTGCCAGTGCCCGGCGAAATTGCCGATTCTAAACGCGTCCAATTGTACGTTTAATTCCGTAGACTAACACAATCATCCTATGTTATATTCTTCAATACAAGGCCAATCTGATGAGCAAGTTGATCAAGTGATATGAAAATAATTGTAGTAATAATACTAATAGTAATGGCCATAATATTACGAGTATATGTATTTATTTTGTACAGGGGCGTGAGTGTAACTATATGTGTATATATTCTATTTAAGTGATATAAATAGACTATTACTAGCTATTTAAGTGATACTTTAGTAGAATAAAAACTCACAGCTAAGTAGGCTTTACAAGTTAACGAGTAATAGTCGACCATCCTATAAAATGCCCGCATATTGTGTCGGGCAACTACGGACGGAACACAACATTGTGCGTGGCCTCACATGGACTTAGCTGGTTTTTATGTATGCCAAATACATTAAGGAAATGTTCTATCAGGCGGGTTGAGCCTCCGAATTGTTACATATAGGTTAATTCCGTATTTATCGCCCAATTTTGCATGTACCAGGTACCGAATGGGGAAATTATGTGCAATTTGATTGGTTTCGGTAAACCTTGCACCTGGGGATTTTGTTTTGTTGGGTTTTGTGTGACTCTGTTTATTGCCTTCCGGAAATGCCACTAGCAATAGTATCAACTTCATTTCCGGGTATTAAACCTTTTTCCTTTAATAAGCACACTTATTATATATTTATTCATTTAAAACAAAATTACAAGATATAATAAAAACTTATAGACTAAAACGTTAATCTAAAATCCTTATATACCTACTAATAAAAATAAAAATAAAACCCTAATCAAAAAGACCACCCCTGGTTGCCTCTGGGCCAAAGGTACCCATCAAACTTGCAGCATTGCCGCGCTGAATGGCGATGGATAACCTTTGAACCAGGTAGGAACCAGAACGTGGGTCACAGCCCCTTTCCCTTAAACGACAGCCGATCTCTTTTATAAATTTTTTTGCATCATAAGCACACTTACAATTTACATTTTTCACGTTATTACACTTTCTGATATGTAAAACAATAAGTGTTTGCCAACTAGGCAATCTATGCTTCTATACTAATATTATAAATGCGAAAGTTTGAATGGATGGATGAATGTTTGTTACTCAATCACGCCAGAACGGCCGAACGAATCTGGATGAAATTTAGCACAGAGATAGATTATAATCTGGAATAACATAATACACAAAGAAGGCAGGCTAAGGAACACTAACGATTAAGAGAAGACACTGTAGACATTGCATAAACTTACATAATAAGTACCTATATTTTATCGTTCATGATGAGAAGTATGTATTTACTAGCAGATGCTCGCGACATCGTCCGCTTGGAGTATTTTTTTAATTCTCACGAGAACTGCTTAATTTTCCGGGATAACTATACCCATGCAAAAAAACACTTCCATCCGTTGCTCTGTTGCGGCGTGATTGAACGACAAACTTACAAATCAACAAACTAATACAGAACTTACAAGTCAACAAATCATTAGAGAAGGGTATAAAAATACAGTCATTTTTACACGCTTTTTATTAGCTTCAGACTTAAGTATGTTAGCTATGTAACGGAATCTTTGAACATGATTTTGACCCCCTTTAAAACGTCGGATTAACTCGAAATTTGGCATACTTATTAAGGACCGATGACAATTCAATATTTTAAACAGTTTGACCCGTTATCCTTACTAGGATAATCAGGATGAGCGATTTTTTGTTTTCCTGAGACCCGGAGTGTCTGCGTCAAAAGCGTGTTTTTTAGTTTTTTTAAACTATTATTTAGGGTTAAGCTAACAAACATGATTTATTACATGGGCGTCAAATGTTTCATCTACAGTCTACTATCGTAGTTTCAAATCGAGTCTATGCAGCATTCGGGCTGTGCCGTCATGCAGTATTCTGTTGAATTTCCCAAAAGAAAAATGGCCGCCATGCGCGAACAATTCACCGCGTCATGAAAAGAATTTGGTGGTGGGTAACCCACCACTGAAAATTCTATGTACACATAGTACATAGAAATACATATAAAATTATATGTCGCTAGTATTTTTTTAATTCTCACGAGAACTGCTTAATTTTCCGGGATAACTATACCCATGCAAAAAAACACTTCCATCCGTTGCTCTGTTGCGGCGTGATTGAAGGACAAACTTACAAATCAACAAACTAATACAGAACTTACAAGTCAACAAATCATTAGAGAAGGGTATAAAAATACAGTCATTTTTACACGCTTTTTATTAGCTTCAGACGTATGTATGTTAGCTATGTAACGGAATCTTTGAACATGATTTTGACCCCCTTTAAAACGTCGGATTAACTCGAAATTTGGCATACTTATTAAGGACCGATGACAATTCAATATTTTAAACAGTTTGACCCGTTATCCTTACTAGGATAATCAGGATGAGCGATTTTTTGTTTTCCTGAGACCCGGAGTGTCTGCGTCAAAAGCGTGTTTTTTAGTTTTTTTAAACTATTATTTAGGGTTAAGCTAACAAACATGATTTATTACATGGGCGTCAAATGTTTCATCTACAGTCTACTGTCGTAGTTTCAATTCGAGTCTATGCAGCATTCGGGCTGTGCCGTCATGCAGTATTCTGTTGAATTTCCCAAAAGAAAAATGGCCGCCATGCGCGAACAATTCACCGCGTCATGAAAAGAATTTGGTGGTGGGTAACCCACCACTGAAAATTCTATGTACACATAGTACATAGAAATACATATAAAATTATATGTCGAGAAAAAAAGCAAATACGTTCGGATAAGTTATACGTTAGACACTGTGATTAGACACATACATTTATGTAGGAAATAGGAATATACTAAATGGATCGAGGACCTAAATAAAAACTGAGTACATCTATATCTTAATCAATTTTAGTCTATGAACATCAGTGAGTGTGAATGAAACGAAAAATGTACATCCATGTCTTAACTACTACTGTGGAATGAATTGAATGGAAATGTTACTCTTTGTTGATTTTTCTATGAAACGTTACTTTTTTACTTAATCTTTGCAATTTACGATAAAAATCAACCTTTTAAGTCGGATTAAAAAAAACGAGATTAGGACCAAATATGTAAATATCACCTTTGGTTCCTAGCCTCCTCAATTAAGTCCCATACTATAGAGGCAAATGTGTGTTTGTTCTTGAAGGTAGGTACTTATATTAAAACTAGGAGGGCAAATATTTTCGCAGAATTTAGGAGAGTCTCATTCGCGGACGGAGTCACGGGTTAAGCTTAGTGTAGAGCTCGCGTAGTAAAACATAAAAACCGATGCATATCTCGTTGTCATATCTCAGGGAGAGTTGTGCGATCCGGGATGGCGCTCCAATTTATTTCCCGGTGACATAGGAGCCAACAGGTACGAAATGCTGGAGCTGGCATTACCGACTTACCAGCAGGGCGACCGCGTATCTTCTGCATCAATCATTGTTACAATCAATTGTTGTGATTCTTGCTGCGTCAATGGATTTTGTCCAATAGTGGAAGAGTGTTAACCGATCAGAGGTGATTGCGATGTAACAATGATTGATGCAGAAGATACGCGGTCGCCCTGCTGTACGCTTCAAAACCACAGCAGTTTGGAAGGTAAGTGATGATGCAGTCTGAGATGGTAGCGGGCTAGCCTGTTAGGAGCAATCAGTATCTACACGGCATCTTAACGGAACGCTAAATAGCTTGGCGGCCCGTCTTTGCCGGTAGGGTGGTAACTAGCCACGGCTGAAGCCTACCACCAGGCCAGACCAGAAATTATAAATTCCCAAATGGACTCTGCCAGCGATCGAACCCGGGACCTCCGCACGTTAAGACAACAGCGCTTTACACTGCGCCAGAGAGGTCGTCAATAATAAAAATCATAATATACCGTCCATTTTAGAGTTTTAACACATCTTTGGTCATCGTTGAAGCGATTTGTCGGTCTGTGCGTGAATTGTATTTCGCGTTTGCTCGTCATGTATGTATCCTTTTGTTTGATAATTTACTACCTGTGCCACACATAATAAAATTACTCTAGTATATATTTTGAGTTATTTTGCCGGCTGCGGTAGTATGGTCATGTTATGAGAAGACCTGAGAATCACATGACCACATAATATAAAGGCTAGAGCTGCTGGACCCAAACGACGGGGTAGACCCAGACAAAGCTGGATGGTAGTTATAATGACCTGATAAGGCTAGGTTTACCTATATCTATATCTATACTAAAATTATAAATGCGTAAGATTAGATGGATGGATGTATGGATGGCTGGATGTTTGTTACTCAATCACACCAGAACGTATGAACGGATCTGGATGAAATTTGGCACGGAGATATTATACCTATTACAGTCTGGAATTACACAGAGACTACTTTTTATCCCGTGGGAACATGAAAACGTCAATCCACGCGGACGAAGTCGCGCTCATCAGCTAGTATATTATATACTAGATGATGCCCCCGTGACTTTGTCTGCGTGGATTAATTTTTTTCAATTTCCGCAGGAACTCCTTAACGCCGTTGTCTCCGTTTTCGTCGATTCTAAAATCGAAATAAATTTTCCGGGATAAAAATTAGCCTATGTCCTTCCCCGGGATACAAACTATCCCTGTACATATTTCATCAAAATTGGTGGGCCGTGAATGCGTAGCAGACAGACAGATGGACAGAAAGACAGAAACACTTTCGCATTTATAATATTAGTATGTATTTAGTATGTATTTAGCCGAGGCTCTATCTTCGGCGACTTTGGATCAACCCGGGAGAAATTGGTAACACGTTCTGTCTCCTTGGTGTGGTGAACGCCGCCCTGAGGGGATCTCGTAAGAGGGAGTTTGCGGGTTTGATTGGCGACATGATTTGAGAATGCTTGGTTTAGTGGTAAGCTTCAGCCGTAGATCAGTTTTTGGGGCACCTGGTACCTCAGATGTGGGCCACAGTGGTTTCTGAGAGGCCCGGATATAAGATGATTAGGCTTAGGTACCTATTTGAGGAGTGCAACTCCGCAACAACAACTGCTGTACAATACAAAATTTTGATTTCGCATTTAGTGCTTATTTTAAGTCAATTGTTTAAGAGCAGAAGTTGCCTAAAATCTAGTTTTTTCTTCCTTCAAAAGTTAGAAGTGGGTGGCCAAGGATCGATTGCTGGACCACCCGTATAAGAGGCCGAATGTCTACACCACTAGGCTTTCACCGCATAGTAGGTAGGTACGTGACAACGAGACAGGTAAAAACAGCTTTCCCCTCCGATGCCGTTGTTTCGTTTAGTTCTGTTCGGTCTCAAGTATATTTTCGCTCTAAGATAAACTTTAAGTCTTCCTTCACTACTTCGTTTTTTTATCTCGGAAAATTAAAAGTTCCCGCGGGAACCAAAAAACCTCCATCCACGCGGACGAAGTCGCGGGCGTCAGCTAGTTTACAATATTAGTATAGAATCTATACTATAGATGAATTCACAGTATGCGCCCATCCAGCGAGATCCCCATACAAGTTTCTGAAATGGTCCCCGATCTCAGTATACATCTTGTCAGTAACACTCTTCTTGCCGCGTAAGTGCAGGGGCAGGTAGTTCTGAGCAGCTATCTGGTGGTCTTCAAGGTGGTTTAGTGACATAAAACATATGCAATATGCTACCTAAAAATGTATATGACTTATTTTTAGGGTTCCGAACCCTAAGGTTGCCAACGTGACTAAGCAGACAGAGGAGTCTGTACATATATGCACGACTGTGAAAATTTTTTTCAGATCGGACGAGTTTCCGCTGAAATAACCTCATTTCTGTGATTTTTTCGGAAGTTTTTGACAGTTTTCCGCGTGCGGCTCTTGTTTTACCGCGAGAAGTGACAATTCTTGAAGTGCTATTTAGTGCGTTTTGCCCAGGCGCAGGTCCTGGGAAAGTTTGGAATTTTTCCCGGTGTGCGCCAGACAGTTAGGCCCTAAAAACTTTCGATTTTGTTTTAAAATAACAGTTTTCCTTGAATAACTTGAAAAAAAAGAAGTACTTACAAAATACTGAAAACTGAACAAAAAAGAATAATTAAGTAGGTATACATCTAAAACCGATACAGTTTCGGGCTCAACATTAATCTCCGTAAATTCCTATTCTCTTAGAAAGTCGTTATAAAGTGTAATAAAAAGGCGATCCGTATTCGCGCGCTTTTCCGAAAATTCGCAGATAATTACAAACGCTTATCTGGAATCTGTGAAGGTGAGATTACCCTGGCCGTGACAAGTAACACGCGTAAAAGTAGACTATGTCCGTCCCCAGATCGAGGCATGGCAGTGCGCCAGGCTAAAGGGCAAAAAACACAAGGAACGGGTGCGGGTTGAGCGCGGGCCGGGTCGTGTACACGGCGGGTATTTATCCTTGTATTTATATGGACGACATCACACAGAACGCGGGCACGGGTCGGGCGCATGGAGGGTAACGCGGTGTGATGTCGTCCATATAAATACAAGGAATTCCACACGCCACGCACCCGACCCGGCGGCCGGCGTCCAACCCGCGCCTGTCTCCTGTGTGTTTTACGAATAAGTTCATTCCAACCGCACTCAGTGTGTATCTTTAATCTTTCTTTTTTGAAAATTGATATTTGGTGGGATGATGATTTCAGTTCAGTTTAAAAAGTAAATTAGCCTGCCTTCTGCAGCACTACGCAAAGACTACTTAAAACAGTTTTTAATATTTTTCATAAAAGGTCGTTGTTTCATCAAAATCGGTGCACTATTTAGGGAGATAATATGAATTCAAAAAATCTGGCAAGTCACCTTCCGCGGGTTTTAATCAGTCTATGAAACATTGGGGATTTAGAATCTATTGAACGCTGATGGTATTAATTTTTTAAATACTTTTCAAAAGAATTGAGATCCCAGAAAATTGTATATAATGGCCAACTTCATATCAAAAATATTGGGGCAATTAACGCACTGAGATCAAAATTATGACATTGCATTTGTTGTCTTGGCGACATTTTTAATCCACAGTATTTTAAGGCGTTAAAAAATATGCCAATGAAATTTGCATATGACTTGTCCCCTTGCAGAAGAGGAACTGCTCTTTGCTGTGGCCGTGAATAAAGAGGGATTCATTTAGAGTTGTCCGATTCGTTTTCGGACTTCGTAATTTAAGCTGCTAAGAGAGAATGAAAATGTAAATTCTCATCTGAACACCCTCGTTGCGATATACTGTGATACGGTACAGAGATGTTACTTTATTTTACTCTTTCTAGAATTTCTGACACATTAAAAATGCCCTGACCAATGAAACCAAAGAATATAACACTAGCCTAGTCCAGATGCACTAAGTTAATATGAGAGAAAAGGTAACTCCATGCTAATAGGATTTTAAATGCGAAAATATGCCTGTCTATCTTTCTGTTTCATTTGGGTAAACAGAAAAGAAACATTGATGTACCTCATCAAGAGATATAATAATTATTATGAAGCTATTCATACAGTTTTTGGGGTAAAAAAGCTAACACAGCTAAATAATGACGTCACAGTTTTTAGGAACTGAAATAAACATGAAATACAATTCTCTATCAAATAATCACAATACATCTAAAAATCTTTAAAAATAATAATAATATAATAACTAAAATATATTATTAAAAGGAGTCCCTTTAGGCAAGGTTCCGAAGATACTGGCAGCGTTCCTCCTTTGAATAGCTAGACTAATTCTTTGTCCGAGGTAGCTGCCAGCTCTTTGGTCTCCACTCTCCTGTGATGTCGACTAACCTTTTTGCTATTTCCTTAAAAAGCCTTATTGCGCTAGGACCCCACGGACCAAGGTCTCGACACCTAATTGGAAATTGGAATTGAAATTGGATCTAAGTATGCGCGTTGGCATTCACTTGACTCGTAACCCCATTATTAAAATCATCAATCATTGTTACAATCTCAATTATGTGATTGGCTGAATTTATGGTTTATAACAAAACAATCACAATTACGTTAGATACGTTTTTATGATTAACTAGATGATTCCCGCGACTTCGTCCGCTTGGATTAAGATTTTTGATACCCGCGGGAAATTTTTAATTTCCCGGGTTAAAAAAAAACCTACGTCTTTCCCCGTGAAACCAACTACGCCTGTACTAAATTTCATCAAAATCGGGTGAAGAGACAGTTTTCTTTTATTCCCGCGGGAACTCTTTAATTTTCCGAGATAAAAAGTAGCCTATGTCCTTCCCCGGGATACCATCTACCCCTGTACCAAATTTCATTAAAATCGGTTGAACAGATGGGCCGTGAAAGCGTGACAGACAGACAGACAGACACCGCATTTATAATATTAGTATGGATTAGTGTAAAGATAATGCCCTAGTTATTTTCTTCTTGATTTGACAACTTGTACCACTGTACTACCACAATTTAAAAAGAAACGTACTTGCCTACCGCTACCACTCAGACCAGTCCAGTACCCTTACTCTGAGATTTGATCGAATTTCAAATACGTCTCACTAAAGTGAGGTGAACGTTCACTCCTCCATACATCTACAGCCAGCGCTCCAAGCGGAAACATGGTGAACTAAAAGTCACCGAGTCATTCTCACTCCAGATAAAGCAACGCTGCGGGGTGAGAGGGACGTGACGGAGGAAACTTGCAATACAAAATTCTGTCACCCTAATGTCAAAGTATGCAGTTTCCTACCTCTCTTAGCCATAGGTGAGAGTATCGTACCCCTAGGTGCTCCAACTGTCATGATAGCCAGGTTTGTCATTGTTGCCTTTTAACAGATGGTCTGTAAAAGCTACGCCAGCAATTCGTGAACCGCACAATATTTAATTTCGCAAGATTGCGAAGTCGACTTTTTATCCAAAACAAACCGAGGGATAAATGACGGCTTTATTTTCTCCCCGAAGCATCTTGTTTCCGTAAACACCAAGTTTCCACGTCACTCCGTAACTCAGTTTTAAAACAAACTTTGTCACTTTGTTACGGAGATATTTTTTATTTTAATCATTAACTATTTTGCCGTTTTGTTTTAATGTTATTTGATTCCGAGCCCGGATAATAGTAAATAGCGTGGAATTGAGTGTTGTGAAAAAAAACCAAAGGTCGGATCAGTACAGGATAAGAAAAGAGATAAGAGAGAGAGAGAGGAAGAAAGAAAGAGAGATAGAATCTAGATTGTATTTCTTTGTTTTTTCGAGAGACTCAGTAAGACAAAGTTGTATATCGGATTTTTCGATATGTACTGGTAACACTGAAAAAATCTAGTAAATTTGGGTATGCCTGACCTATTTTTTTTTAATTTGTCGCCGATTTGCACACACTTTTGGTATGGCACTAGTCGGATTCTAGCTCATATTTTTCTTCGAGACATATAGTGCTGGCATATCACATGAAGGCATGAATAGTAAACCGGCGTGTGTGAGTTTTCCTGCTGAATGTCGCAGAGTAAACTGCGGTGATGAAATACAGAACACTTCTATAAACAAGAGGGTGCGTTTAAATTGAAGATTCTTGTCGCTTGTGCACTGATATAGAGTTGATAGCAATGGTATGTTGAGATTATTTTTATTCCACTACAACATAGCCATTGCTGCGGTCTCACTTGATGGTAAATGACGATGTTAAACTGCATGATGCATGATGATAGCTGGGCTAACCTGTTAGTGGTTATGGCAGTTATATTAAACCCAACGACCCTAGTCGGTTCCTACACGGAATCGTACCGGAACGCCTACCTAAATCGCTTGGCGGTACGTCTTTCCTGGTAGGGTGGTAACTAGTCATGGCCGAAGTCTCCCACCAGACGAGACCTCATATAAGACGATTTACGCCCGTTACTGTAACTATGTGAGACACCAAGACTCAAGACTATGGGGAAGATCCGTCAAGAAACTCGGCAGTTGCTCTTTTCGTAAAAAGAAAAATGTTACAATATGTAAACAATACAAACTCCCCGCGCATACTCCGCTCGGCCTGTACCTGTGCAGAAGACCGCCATTTTGGGTCGACTTACGAGACGCAATTTATGCACGCGCTTATTTCGGCATGTTAGCTCTTCAGTCAGCAGTAGTAGATAGTATTCTGTGGTAGTAGTCAGTAGTATACGAGTTTATAAGCGCCTCTTAAGAGTCGCGGGTGTGACAAAGGGCGCGCCTATACGGCCTATACACTCTTCCAAAACCGAGCTAGTCGACTCTGGGCTTCATAACTGACAGCACTAGTCACTACCCAGCCACAAACTCGCTGCGTTGATGTCACATCCAGTAGCTCTAATCCGTGGAGCGTGTAAGGCGATGTTTACAACTTTGGGGAGATGCAAATAAACTCTGCCGCACGGTTGCAAATTGTCGACGCGAGTGTACTCTCCTACCTTACGCCTTGCGATAATATATCAGCATAGCTTACGAGTGTACCTGTTCGTCTAACGTGATGAATGTATTACAGAATCCTTAATATGGTAGGTAACTACTTGCTGTACCTATTTATGTATAGTAAGGTACCATATTTCCAGCATGCGCACAACGAGATATCTCGCGACGACAGAGAGAGAGAGAGATGTTGTCGATGCCGGCTAATTTCTCGTTTACCTTGTCATGCACAAAATCCGGTATATTACAAGCAAAAAATAGTCGGGATGTAAGGATTCAAAAAAAATTCCATAGATAAGAAATATTACTTTTATCTCTACTTTTGATGTAACAAGACAAGTAACCATGTTAGCTTCGGTAGACAAATAGAGATAACGGGTAGACGTAATTTTACTCGTTGTGCGCATGTTAGCCCTACAGGTGTTTCCTTGATAATTATAATAATGCAATGAGTTCTTAGATCCTTCTGCATACTTAAGACTTGACTAAGAGTACTTATTCTAAATTAAAGATCTGCAAACCTGGAGATCCACGCAAAGAGTCACGATGTAGTGCTTCGTTACTGCATGCAATTTATAACTATTTCCCCTTGTCGCTTGGCATCGATGGGAGAGCACGTAAAGCCGTTGGTAATGCAACTGGTGTTTCTTCGGTTGTATTTCCTTTTCCATCCTATCAGGTTATAAGAGTAAGGAAATAAAGATTGTATCAGCTGTACGTATACGCAAAAACTTTGTGTACCTACTACAATATCTCCCGCAAATGCTGATTAAATGATTCATCTCTGTGAACGAAAATAGGTCCAGAGGTCATTCCTTTTTTTCATTTCATTTATTGCATAAACTGTGTTACAGTAAAGGTCTTATCTAATAGTTATAATATTAAGGCAACATAATTATAAATCGAAACCAAACGTATCTATTGTAGCAAATTCATGTAAGTAGGTACTACCAAAAATTAATTCATTTTCATTAAAATAATATATCTTTATTTCATTACAATACATTCCATATTTCATTTGAGTAAATAGAATAAAATAAATTTAAGATGCCTGTTATTTTATCCTTACTCATTAAATTTATTATTTTTCTTCATAATCATGTTATCATAATGTCTTTAATTTCACACCTCTGTGCCATCAAGGTCGTCGGATCTAGGCCCTTTCTAGCCTAGGCTAATCTCTGTAAAGACGGAGTCTGAAACTCGTTTGTTCGTCATTATTACTAGCTACCACAGTCAAAATCAAGTGTAGAACAGGATATAAAAAAAAATATCAAGCAAGAACTTGTGTCGACGAAATAACAAGAAAAAAGTGAAATGTAAACTTGTAGCCGCGATTCTGAGTGACGTGAAAGTAATTCAAACGCCAAGCGCCTCGACGAAGATTTCCAGTTGGGAAGTGGGTCGAGTGCTTTTTTTTATGTACTCACACTTTTTTGGGGGTTCCGTTCGTGATCATGTGGTGGAATGAAAGAAAAAGGTATGAAAATTTGTGGCTGATGCTCGAGATTTCTTAAGATTAAATTTTGTGGGATAAAAAGTATTTTATAAGTGTCTGTCTCCAATTACGTAATTGCGGCTGTGTAATTTTTATCTAACGTTGACTCTAACCACCACTACTGGTTGTGCTGTTTTGTCGGTTCGATTCCCTATTTTATGTTTAGAACATAATACATATGTATATTTATTATTTCAGTTGATAAACAACAACAATTGAAAAACAATCATCCCAGAGATTTCCCTAGTGATTCCGTTTCCAAAACCCCAAAAAGATGCAACATCACCACCAAAGTCAGGCAAACGAAAATCTGACACCAAAACTTACCTACTCGAAGCACACAAATTTATAGTTATACTAAACTAGCTGATGCCGGCGACTTTGTCCGCGTGGTTTAAATTTTTATAGATTCCCTTCGGAACACCTTAATTTTCCGGGACAAAAAGTAGCCTATGTCACTCTCCAGTATACCTACCCATGCCAAAAATCACGTCCATTCGTTGCTCTGTTGCGACGTGATTGAAGGACAAACCAATAAAGCAACAAAAAAACACACTTTCGCATAATTTAATTTACAAAGTATAAAGTATGATGATGCCCGCAACTTCGTCCGCGTGGATTAAGGTTTTTTTGATTCTCGCAAGAACTCCTAAATTTTTTGGGATAAAAAGTATTCTTAACAGAGATTTATCTTATCTCTGTACCAAATTTCATCAAAATCGGTTGAATTGATGGGCCGTGAAAGCGTAGCAGACAGGCAGATAGACAGATACAGTTTCGAATTTATAACATTAGCATGGATTTTCGTAAGTATTACGCTCACGGAACCCTAAAAAGGGAGCGACATCCGAGTGTTGAGGTCGTTACAGTGCCCCGGCACTTACAAAGACCCTTAACGAGCCTCAAGTGCCCCTGCAAGACAAGGGCCCCTTATAATACGTGGCAATATCGGAAAAATGCCCTTATGTTGAAATTTTAACGGAATTTTTGGGGACTCGCATGTATTTTTAGAAAGGCTGTCTTATATTATTATATGTTCAGTGAGTTACATTCAAAAAATAATACTTGCCTTTACACGAGTTTAAAAAGTTCATTAAAAGTATGCTCCTTAAAAAAGCTTATTACACTGTTGAAGATTATGTAAACGATAAAAGAGCATGGATTTGAATCGCTCCAGCCATGCTGGGACTGGGGTTACAAATGTATCCTTAAATTGTATGAAAATTTTGATTGAAATGAGCATTCACTGAGTCTCTTGCCATCCGAACCAGTGGTAAATTAACTTAACGATTCAAAAACACTTTAAAAAGTTCTTCTTCTTCTTCTTATTTTGTTCTATGGCGTTTAAAAAGTTCATTTGAATAAAAAATATTGAAGTTTGAACTTTGGGTAAGAGCTTAAAGAGTTTGAACTAAGCTATATCTGAAGAAATTCGAAGTGAACGCTTTAGCTCAAAAGATTAGCAAGCTGAAGTGGTAGCGGGCAGTGGCACGGACGCCCAATGGGGCGTCCAACGATGTTCTGGCTTGTCTAGCATGGTGGACTATGGCATGAGCCCTTCTGATTCGGATGGATTGTGTTCATGAAGAGGCAAGCCGTCAAGCCTTTGTCTGTGCCTTTGGCTCCTGCTCGAATTTGAACCCGGAAACCCTCTACTTACAAGTGCATATCACTCCGCCAGGGGGCCCGATGTTATCTAACTATCTGTTTTTTAATAAATACAGGAATAGATAGGCAATAAATCATACCGGTTATTGTTTGCCAAAACTGGAACGTGAAAAATATTGCAAACATTGATCAAAAGTGTACTAGATAAGCTAAGGATCATCAAAATGTATTCCAAAAGTACTCACCCAATATTGTAAGCCTGTTTGCGTTAAATAAATAATCATTTATTTGCAAAGAATTGCACAACATTTTGATGGTAAAAAATGTCAACGGCCATAACATTCAACTAAAATCACCACCACCACCACCCCATTAACGTCCCACTGCTGGGCACAGGCCTCCACTCTCCTAGGAGAGCGGGAATTAGAGCTTAGACCCACCACGCTGCTCCAATGCGGGTTGGCAGGCTTTAACGACTATTATCATGTTAGTGATAATAACCGGGACCGACGGCTTAACGTGCTCTCCGAGGCACGGGGGTGAAACACCGCCAAGTTCCTAACTCCGGGCTAGTACTGAGAATTTCTAGTCAGAAAAACCCAATACTTAATATGGCCCGACCTGGGACTCGAACCCGGGACCTCGTTAGCCGCAGTCAAACATGTTAACCACTAGACCAACGAGGCAGTTCGCAGTTTTTTATCAGTTATTTAGTGAATGTGAACAATTCTCCACAAGCTTTTGGGAAGATTTTAATACTTCCAAATACTTTTGCATGGTAAATAAATAAATGTTTCCCTAAAATTAACTGACAATGCCGAGTCAACATCTGAAGATGCTCCGGGACGGAGTGAAACGTACCACAGAATAGGTAATAGTAAAGAACGTATTGTACGTTGAGAATCATTTTGGAAGATTTCTGTGGTGTGGTGAATATCGCGGGCTATAGGTGTGGGATACACACTGTACCACATAGATTTTCCTATTGTCGCGGATTAAAGCGAATTAAACATAATTATAGTTCATTCATTCCTTCGTTCTATGATGGACTTCCGCAAAGTAACGCCTGATTCTATCCAACATTTGTTTCTCTGCCTGTCTGTCTGTCTGTACAGCAGGCGGGGCAGAATATCTAGTAAATTTTTGATCAAAGCCGCAAAGCTCAATACAATATGTCCAATACGCATCGGACGTATACCTACACTGGTAAAAAAAAACAAAATGTCCGCCAATCTAGCAGTGTATAAATCATTGAGCAGATGTAATATTTCACACGCGGCGACCATGTTTCGGATTACGTAACGGAGCTACATTTCATTTTTGTGTCCTGGCTATTTTAATATGCTGGGTTTTTAGATTTTAGGGCGTTCCACATGTCGCGTTTAGGTAGGTTCTATCAATTTCAACTGCCTCGTTGGTCTAGTGGTTAGCATGTTCGACTGTAACCGACGAGGTCTCGGGTTCGAGTCCCTGTCGGGCCATAACAATTATTAGATTTTTCTGACAAGAAATTCTAAGCACTAGCCCGGAGTTAGGAAGATGGCGGTGTTTCAAGCCCGTGCCTCGGAGAGCACGTTAAGCCGTCGGTCCTGCGCCTGATCTCTCTCCGGTCGTGTCGGGTTTTCCGTCCCATCGGGCTATGAGAGTAAGGGAACAGAGAGTGCATCTGTGTTTGCGCACACACTTGTGCACTATAATATCTCCCGCGCAGATGGCTAACCTCCCGGGAGATTGGCCGATTAGGAGGAGGAGATTATCATATATTTCATCTAAAATAATGAATCTATATAGTAATAATGAATATAGACATAATAAAACAGAGAGGAAGAGAGGGAGACAAGTCTCCCCCTCGTTTTCTCTATGTTGTGTGCCTCATTGATGAGGTCGTGATCTTTTTCCTTTAATTAATTAATGGTTTTAGAGGGATAATAATAATTGAAGATACTTTTTTATCCATAATAATCGCAGGCGGCGACCATGTTTATTTTATTTATTATCACAGGGGTTTTCAAAATCCGAAAACTACGCAGACGAAATCACGGGCATCAGCTAGTCTATACTTTATACTTTAATATTATAAATGCGAAAGTTTGGATGTATGGATGGATGTTTGTTACTCAATCACGCCCCAACGGGAGAATGGATCTGGATGAAATTTGGCACAGAGATAGATTATAGTCTGGAATAGCACATATGCTACTTTTTATCCCGGAAAATTAAGGAGTTCCCGCGGGAACCAAAAAACCTTAATCCACGCGGACGTAGTCGCGGGCATCAGCTAGTGGTAAATAATTTTTTTAACCTAAAAACTACTTCCTGTTTTTGTATTCGAAAGGCAAAGAAAGAACAACTGATAACTTAGTCTGAATATAAATAAATTTGAGACATAATATTACTCAAATAGATTCAATGAATACATGCGCACACTTACAAATCAGCGCGGAATATTTGAAACAATTCTATTGTAAACATGTACCTAGTTATTTTTTCAACTTTTTGTTAATTAAGTCTAATTAGGTAGAATTAATTTTAAGTAGATACTTTAATGTTGTAAAAGCTCAAGCCACGTTCTGAAATAACAGAAAATATAAAAAACGTCCAGTATATAATCAGCCTAAGCAAAATTCGTGTTGTAGGTATAAGATTTTGCGGTCATTTCGACCTTCCTAACAATTTCCGTCAAAGGTCCTTTTGGGAAGTTAATTTTTGTGGTGTGCGATGCAAACTTTGCATTCAGCCAGCGAAATTTACGTGGAATTTTCTTATTATCTTGTACGAGGATGCTCTAATTAATTAGCATGTTAAAATTTAATAACGTAAGTTCTTTATGGCAAAGTAAAACGCAGGGCCCTGGGCTAGAAAAAATGTACGTGACAGAAAAGCATTAGTCGCTGTAACTACTTGTAATTATTTATGTTAGTTAAACATTTCAAACAGGCAGAAAGGGGTTTGATCATTTACTATGAAGGCCTTACCCACCTTTCCGTCATTATAATTTTTTTGAAATTTTTTTGAATGCGTCAGTTTCAAAGTTAGCCAGAGAGAGAGAGCTTTTATAGCTTACTAGCAGACGCCCGCGACTTCGTACGCGTGAAATAAGTTTTTTAAATTCCCATTATATATATAATATTTCGGGTTAATATATAGCCTATGGTACTCATAAATAATGTGGCTTTCTATTGGTACCAGAATTTTAAAAATCGGTTCAGTAGATTTAGAGATCACCCCCTACAACCTCACAAACTCACAAACTTTACCTCTTTATAATATTAAGTAAGTATAGATATAGCTGGACTGGTGACGCCATCATTATTTGAGACAAAATAAACCTGACGCTTTAGAAGATTTTGTCTTAAATAATACTTGTTTGTATTAATGCCCACTATTCATTAATACAGGTTTTATGAGTTTACATATTTTTACGAAATAGCGGCTTTTTCGTAAAAACTAATAAAAATGGCCGAACTGTAGGTAGGCTAAAATATTCAAATCAAACTTTGCAAATGCATTTAAAAAAAATTGCAAATGTCGAGCATAAAGAACTTACGTTCTAACGGGGTATCCAGCACAGCACTTTCATTTCATGTGGTCTAAATAATAATAATAGTATAAAAAAAATCTAAAAAACACGCTTTTGACGCAGACACTCCGGGTCTCAGGAAAACAAAAAATCGCTAATCCTGATTATCCTAGTAAGGATAACGGGTCAAACTGTTTAAAATATTGAATTGTCGTCGGTCCTTAATAAGTATGCCAAATTTCGAGTTAATCCGACGTTTTAAAGGGGGTCAAAATCATGTTCAAAGATTCCGTTACAAACTAACGTACTAACATACATACGTCTGAAGCTAATAAAAAGCGTGTAAAAATACAAATTATGAATTCAGTACACATTACATTTTCAAACATGGTTAACACAATATAATAATTATTATTTTGTCAAAGTAAGACACTTCGTAAAACGTGCTACGTCGTAGAGGTTTACCACATAATTTCCAGTGTTTGAAAGATACCGAGTTTTTGTTTAAAAAAAAACTCCTGCATCTTTCTCTAGGCTGAACCCTGGAAATAGAAAAACCCTTTCAGTTACGATCCGTACTTTCTGTGTGTATGTCACAGCCATTTTACAAAAATCAACTATAGAATCTCTGGAAAGTTCAAATCTTTTACAATAATTATTGAAACCAGTGACTGTAAATTAAAATATGCCTCTATATTTATGCCTCTAAATTTTGAAATTTGATTTCTTTTAATAGTAAGTATACCGATAGATTCGGTCGACTTTTCAAAAGCACCTGTAAATGTTTATTTGAATAAAAAACATTTGAATTTGAATTTGTAACACAGGTTTGTAATATCACAGATACGTTCTTGGGTGAAAATAATAATTCAATCATGGTTAAAAAAAAATGTACACTACAAGTTAACCCTTGATCTCACCTGATGGTTAGTGATGACGCAGCCTAAGGTGGTAGCGGGCTAACCTGTTAGGGGTACGGCAGTTATATTAAACCCGTACCCCATTCGGTTTCTACACGTCATCGTATCGGAACGCTAAATCGCATGGCGGCACGTCTTTACTGGTAGGGTGGTAACTAGCCACGGGCGAAGCCTCCCACCAGGCCAGACCAGGGAAAATTCAGAAATTTTAAATGCTGGAAACATACGTCGTATACGTATTGTTGTATAAAGAGCCCATTAAGTAAATACACATAGCAAACAATATGCGCCCATAAAGGCCTGAGCGTCTTTTACGGCGAATAAAATCAGTTATAGGCAATATAGGTTTTATGTCAGCCTTCACAGGGTCACGTACCTCCCGTACTTACGCCTTCGTAAATGATAAGGAGGTTGCTATGCCACTTAAGGCCTATTGCGCATTATAAGAAAATGTCTTGTCAAATATATCAAATAATATAATAATACTTGATATTTTGACGACCTCCGTGGCGCAGTGTGTAGCGCTGTTGCCTTAACGTGCGGAGGTCCCGGGTTCGATCCCCGGCAGGGTCAATTTAGGAATTTATAATTTCTGAATTTTCCCTGGTCTGGCCTGGTTGGAGGCTTCGGCCGTGGCTAGTTACCACCCTACCGGCAAAGACGTGCCGCCAAGCGATTTAGCGTTCCGGTACGATGCCTTGTAGAAACCGAAGGGGTGTGGGTTTAATATAACTGCCATGCCCCTAACAGGTTAGTCCGCTACCATCTTAGACTGCATCATCACTTACCATCAGGTGTGATCGCAGTCAAGGGTTTGCTTGTAGAGGATTAAAAAAAAATATATATTATAAATTCGAAAGTTTGGATGGATGTATGTATATATGGATGTGTATTTGTTACTCAATCACGCCCCAACCGTATATACCGATAAAACCAAATTTTATCCAGATCCGTTCAGTCGAACGGATCTGGATAAAATTTGGCACAGAGATACATTATTATAGGCTGGAACAGCACTGCTACTTATTCTTCTTCTTCTTCTTCCTACTGGGCAGGTTTCCGCACTTAAACCCCAGTTGGGGGTCTGTTGTGCGTGTGTTGCCCCTCCCCGCCGGAGTCTTCACTCCAGCCATCCGAGCTCGCTCCAGAAGCCTAGAAGACCGCCCAGGTTGTCTAGGGCCTCTCGTAGCGAGGTTGGGGATCCGAGGTGTTGCTCACGTTGGTCTGTGACGCCTGTGCATTCTAGTATCACATGCGTCGGTGTTTCGTCTGTCTCCATGCAAGCTCTGTATAGAGGGCTGTCGGTTACTCCTAGAACAAATAGGTGTTTGTTTAATGGGCTGTGCCCTGTTATGAGTCCCACCACCCTCCTGAGTTTACCTCTGTCCAGGCGGTTTAGTTTGTGTGTTAAACGTTTGTCGATGTTGGGGAATGCCTCCTTGGTTTGTCTGCAGTCCAAGGCATTTGACCACAGTCGGGAATGCTCTTTGAGTGTTAGTTCATGCAACCAGGTTTTATACTCACTGAAAGGTATGGGTACGATGGGTTCGGGCCCTGCTACCTTCAGTGTCGTACTGCTACTTATTATCCCGGAAAATTAAAGAGTTTCCGCGGGAATCGAAAAACCTAAATCCACGCGGACGAAGTCGCGGGAATTAGCTAATAAGTCTTATGTTTATATGTGTCACCGAAAGATTGTAAAAACCGTTAGATTGTAATCTAACTAGCGATATAGTAAACTGTCGACAAATTGTGAACCGTTCAATGTTCTGAGTGTCAATTTTTGAAATATTCATTGTATTTACGTTTTCTTGTCTCTTTCTAGTAGGTTAGGTTAGGGTTGGACATTAATAATCAAGTAGTGCCGGGCACT
This sequence comes from Erebia aethiops, assembly GCA_923060345.2. Lineage (NCBI taxonomy): Eukaryota > Metazoa > Arthropoda > Insecta > Lepidoptera > Nymphalidae > Erebia > Erebia aethiops. The sequence continues at coordinate 12,514,887 of OV281081.1, read as the reverse complement.
TAGGTTTTATCAGGTTAATATACCTAACAGATTACAATCTACCGAAAAATAATGCGTTAAATTGTAATCTGTTTATTAATAATGTTTAATAATCGGCAATTTCGCTAGTTAGATTACAATCTCACGGTTTTTACAATCTTACGGTGACATATGCACCTGTCTGATCCGACACAAGAAAAAATATATTGTATTAGGTATGGTCTCATATAATAACCATTGCGTTTGAATTTCTTATAAGACATTACTCATAACACAAGAAATTTTCTTATTATGCGCTAAGAAAAGGCAGCCTTAGGCTACGAGTCAGATAATATGAGACATTTTTAATGTCTGAACTAAAATATATTACAAATACTTATTAAAAATAAAATTGGTTTAAAAAAGTGAGTTAAAATTGAGAGCCGGTAAAAAAATGTATTCATTCCCTCGAGATTGAATAGGTAATTTTATATCCATACTTTAATATTATAAATGCGAAAGTGTGTCTGTCTGTCTATCTGCTACGCTTTCACGGCCCGTATGTTCAACCTATTTTGATTAAATTTGGTACAGGGAGAGGTTGTGTCCCGGGGAAGGACATAGGTTACTTTTTATCCCGGAAAATTAAGGAGTTCTCGCGGGAATCAAAAAACTTAATCCACGCGGACGGGCATCATCTATAGTTCATTATAAGATTTAAAGACAGTCTTGGCAAATAACTATCAATATTTCTTGTATAAGGCTGTAGTTTGTAGCAAGAACCTAATGCATGTTGTGACACTAGCTTTACTAGTTATTGACATGGAAAACCTAATTAAACTTTATGGGTATTTTATATATCTATACCAGGGGAAGCCAATGTTGGTTCGGTTATTAAAATAAACGTTCAGTGTAGTGTTTGCGTTGTGGAATTGAGTTCCTGTATTTGAGTTAGAATGTTGAATCTTGTATTCCTGACGATGCATGTTTTCTTACCAATGCAAGGTAAATGTAGACGCCTAGTCTTACTAATATTATAAATGTGAAAGTTTGGATGGATGTATGGATGTATGGATGCATGGATGTATGGATGTGTGGATAGATGTATGGATGTTTTTTACTCAGTCACGCGCCAACGGCTGAACGGATCTGGCTGAAATTTGGCACAGAGATAGATTATAGTCTGGAATAACACATAGGCTACTTTTTATCCGGGAAAATTAAAGAGTTCCCGCGGGAACCAAATAACCTCAAACCACGCAGAAGAAGTCGCGGGCATTTGCTAGTACATACATAAAATGCAAATAACTACTTGAAATGAAAGAAAATAAATTAAACAATGAAAAAAAAAACACATCAAAACTGCAGTCAGAATATAATAATGGAAGTAGGTAGGTAAATGAAACCCTTTATGCAAATTCCAATGTCAAAGTTAATTCCCTAGAAAACGTTTATCTTGATAGTACTCATTATTCGACTGAGTAGTACACTACCGCTGCGAAACCGCTCTAGTTCCGCCATGACTTGTCACATGCATGACTCGCCAAATAATAGCAAAACGCTTCCTGTTCTATCCGTTTGTATCGCAGAAATTTTCCTATACGAGTCCATTTCCTTCCCACGCGACTTTGACGTAGTATTTCATCCTCTATCCTTTCCTCCTTCTTTCAATAAATAAGGCCGAATTTAACAATTTGCTCCGAGATTGACATCTTCTGATCAACACTTATCGCTTTGATCTAAACGACTTCAAAACTATACCTTTAAGTACCTACCAACTTAGACTAAAAAGAAAAAAAATCGTCATCTGGGTATATAATATTTCGTTTTTGTTGATTTTCTCAAAAAGCGCTTCGATAAAATTTATATGGGACCACCTCTGAAGTATAAAAAAAAATCATCAAAATTGATTCGTAATTGGCGGAATGATCGCGTAACATACATACAAAAAATAACATACAGTCGAATTGAGAACCTCCTCCTTTCTTTAAGTCGGTTAATGAAAAGAATAGGCACAGAAACGCGTTGCGTGGGAATGGACACAGTCAAATGTCTGCGTTATTACAGCAAATAAGTCGCAGTTTCGCAACTAAACGAAGCGCGAAGTTTCGCTTAGCGGAATTCGTAGCGGTTTCGCTATATGATTTTCCACTAAAGGTTTGCTATGGGCCTATTAGTGCCGGCTAAATATGACCCGAAGGAATAATTATTTAAAACTTTTTTCATTACATGCAAGCGATTTTATTTAAAGTGCACTATTTCGAAACTGGGACTTCTGAGGCGCCGCGCTGTCGACTTTCTACCCTGTTTCCATTGTAGCATTCGTCACGAGTATTTTATCGTGAAATTATTGATCGTATTATTATTTTCACGGAATTTTAGTAGAAAAGTATGCTCCAGAAAAAACCTAATTGTTATAAACTGTTGAAGATTATGCAAATAATAAAAGTGCGCGTATTTGACTCATTCCAACAATTCTTGGGACTGTAGTTACCTATCTATACTTTAAAAATAAGCATAGCAATTTATTATTTATTCTAAAAAAGAGCCACTATCAAGTTTCTCTCTTTTCGGTAAGAAAGACATTCTGTGAACCAGTTGAACAATCAATTGTCGATTTAAAATAACTTGTAAAAATTTGCCTTAAATACATACGCTAATATTTACTAAAAAAAATATTTTTATTACCGAAATATCCGCGTGCATGAATTATATGAATACACCGTAAAAAAAAAATTTTGAATTATCTTTAGTAGGTACGCTTCATCGCCATTAAAATTTTGTTGACAACATGATCAAGATACTCAACTGCAATGAGTAAAAATGGGCCTAAATTTTAAACGCATAAGAGACTGATAGTGCCATGTCCCTAATTTACCCTTATACCCGGATTTGGACTAATCTTGGACATATTCTACGGCATTCATTTAATAGAACCCAGTAAAAAATACGCAACTCAAATTCAACAACACAACAAAAATGTTGTCATAACTGCTGACAATGGAAACAAACCCTTACGTGCTAAGAAATACACACGGTTTCACTTGCTGGCTTACTTCAAACTTTGTGCCACTTCCGCTTTTAGTTTTTAAGTAACACTCCTATACTTGATTTACGGTTAAAGTTCTGGTAGCACTCTAAAGGCTTAACTTAAAGCATTTAAACTATACAAAAGCAATTAGCGTTTTGTTTACTTAAGATTTCGACGACCTCCGTGGCGCAGCGCTGTTGTTTTAACGTGCGGAGGGGTTTGGGAATTTATAATTTCTGAATTTTCCCTGGCCTGGGTTAAGCTTCGGCCGTGGCTAGTTACCACCCTACCGTCGAAGACGTGCCGCCAAGCGATTTAGCGTTCCGGTATGATGCCGTGTAGAAACCGAATAGGGGTATGGGTTTAATGTAACTGTCATGCCCCTTACAGGTTAGCCCGCTCCCATCTTAGACAGAATTATCACTTACCATCAAGTGAGGTTGCAGTCAAGAGCTAACTTGGACTGGATAAAAAAAACTTACGATTTAAAATTCAATATTTCTGATACGTACTTGCAAATTATGGAACCAGCTTCCTCTTGAGAACTGGCGTGGCGTGACAAGGCATTGTTGGAGCCATATTGCCAAACTTTGCAGATGGGTCACATAACGTTATGTGATTACCTACGCCGCCTATAAACATTAGCAGTATCAGAGGAACCACCTATCCACCCCTTGAGTAGCCCCATATTAATTGTAAGTTTGAGGGAACACAGCAAGGGGAAGCTTTTTTTTCCGTTTCCATGGGAGAGTTCCCATGGGAACCGAAAAACCTCAATCCATCGGGCATCAGCTAGTATTAAATAAAAATAATAAAGCTTTCAATATATTCAGGGGTCAGCAAGTTACTATATAATCGGCTGCAGTAAGAAACTTGGCGCCGCGTCCAGCTATTTTAGCCGAGCTAGGCTAAATCGTTTAATTGCAGTTCTGCTAACTCGACTCACTAGCCGCTTGCTAGCCGGCTGCTATGCGAGTTTTATGCTCTACTAGCTCCCCCTACATTAATAAGTTCGAGAATTTGCATGCATAAGCGGATTTGGCAAATAACGCTGAAGTGACATAAGCAATTGGGTATTGGACAACTAGTCAAATTCTAATTTCAAACTTGTGTGTATCGAGCCATGCTCAGTATAGGGTTCCGTAATTATAGCCCGTTACAACTTACAATATACGAAGACTTTATAAGTTGGTCGACCCGTTATGTAACTTGTAAAGCCTACTTAGCTGTGATAGTTTTCCTTTTAACTTCGTTATGCCACTAATACTAATGCCATGCTTTTTTCACGTATCCAAAACAACCGTTTGTTGTTTGTTTGTTTAGCTGGCGTAGTTAATATGTATATTATGTATGCCAAATGACAGCTTTCTAGTATTAAAAGCCTCTAGGCTACGGAATCCTAAAAAGTTAAGAAAAACTGTAAGTAGTCAGAGAAGCAAATGAGGTATTGAATTATGTCCTTTAGAAGAAGCACAAAAGGGTCTAAAGTTACAAAATTCCTTGCTAGAAATAAGAGGTATTCACACTGCGAAAGCAAGCACTAGACTTTGAGGCAGCAATCTAAAAAAAGTTAAGAAAAACTTCAAGTTTAAACTAGTTCGCCGAGCAAACGAGATGTGTCACCAGGAAAAAAACACAAAGGGTGTAAAATTGCGAGTGCTGAAGTTTCAGCCAGACTCCTCGGCGGGCGATCGCGGGGAATGCTTAAACAGCCGCTTGAACAAGTTCTAACTATTGTGAAGAACGTGGACACCACGTCAGACTAGAATGGACTTTTTTTTAATCAAACAAGCTAGCCTTTGACTGCGATCTCACCTGATGGTAAGTGATGGTACAGTCTAAGATGGTAGCGGGCTAACCTGTTAGGGGCATGGCAGTTATATTAAACCTATACCCCTAATCGGTTTCTACACGGCATTATACCAGAATGTTTCATCGCTTGGCGGCACGTCTTTGCCGGTAGTGTGGCAACTAGCCACAGGCCGAAGCCTCCTACCAGGCCAGACCAGGGAAAATTCAGAAATTATAATTTCCCAAATTGACTTTCCATCAGGCGAGATCGCAGTCAAGGGCTAACTTGTGGATACAACGTGTGGTAAAAAAAAGAAACCATCTAGGTTATCTAATTCTTTGCAAAGTGCCACCGCATGATAAGGTAATTGCAGGTTTTTTTCCTCTTCCTTTGCCGCTTCACCGCTCAGCATTCTGAACAGGAAACTAATTAGAATGGCATCCTTCATATTTCATACTCGGCTATTATAAGCTCATACTCAGAAAGTCCTTCATTAGTTTTTTTAGTATCATTTTCAAGTTTTTTTGTGTATAATTTTTAATTTACTTACAGTGTGTTAGTTATAAGTTTTATAGCGTGCCAGGCGATGCACTTAATTTTTTTTAATACTGTCGGCTTACGCTTACGCTTGACCACGATCACACCTGATGGGAAGTGATGATGTAGCCTAAGATGGGACGCGCTTGCCTAGAAGATGCCTATTCACTCTTGATTTAAAGAGTCAAGATGAAAGGACTCCGTTTCGCTGTGATCAGACACGCCTGAGTTTTGGTAGCGTTAAACTCCACCAAATTGCAGCACCCCAATCTGAAACGAATTTCAGGGTAGAGTTCAACCGCTCAACCATCGCCTCCCTGAGTTCATTGGTGTCTGACTGGATATGTTATATATATATATATATAGATATTGTTGCTGGTCTTTTTCGTAGTTTTTTTTAAACTAATTTAAAATGAAACGATGTAACACATTAAAGGCTTTAATTATTTATTTATCAATGTTTTCAAAGGTGTGTGAAGTTCCCCAACCACCCCGCTTGGCCCTCAACTTTTCCAGCGCGCTTTTCATTCTGAGAGATGAATATTTTAATTATTTTTTAAAGACAAATTTGAGCCATTAAACCGTGAATTTGTTACCATAATAATTATGGGGGCCAAGGAAAAGGGGTAAATGCGACGGCCTCCTTTCCATTATACCATCCCCTGATTTAAATTTTGATCTCGGAAGAAGTTCCGAAATGGAAATGATTTGTGTTAGTTGAACGGGAATCACGAAGGAATATCAAGATCTTTCCGGCTTCAAATTTATTACCAGCAGTGATTTATCGTGGAAAGAGTAAGGGGTGAACGCCGACTTTTAAAAATTCAATTTATTGAAACCTAAATTTCATATAGCACACAATCCCTACCTACCTATATTCTTTAGTCAAGTCATTTATATTACTGAATTGCATAATATTATCATACTTCACTATAATATTACCAATACTTCCCATGCTCAGAGACAGCAATGTTTTCTAGGGCTATAATCTATAATACCTTCGGTAAGTCTATTTCGATATATTCATTGAATTTGTTTCAATGCAAAAAATAAATAACTATATTTCTCTTATGTAAGAGTTACGAAGAAACAGAAGACATAATAAGTATTCAAAAATGATTGTTTCAATCTTTACCTAATTTGTTTTTCATCTTAATCCCATTTAACTGCTATCGATAAGAGACAACCCATAAATACAAGTTTCACTCTAACACTACTTTTTCACTCACAAATACTGACCAACACACACACACACACACACACACACACACACACACACACACACACACACACACACACACACACACACACACACACACAAACACACACTCCTTCCCCCGCCCCCCCCCCCCCCTCACATGCTCACACAAATAGATGCACACACTATCTAACGCGCACTGCTTGTATACTTAATTTAACTTAGTCTTACATTAATAATAAATGTATGCTATTCTGTCACTTATAAGTCACTCAGTGAGATCCTTCACGTCACGCAGTAACGACTTCCTGGAGGAAGTCGTTACTGCTGTCATACAGGTTTCCTAGCGCAACAGTAACAAAAGCTCTGTTTCAAATTATGTACAGACTAATTAAGTGCTATATTAATGAAGAACTATGAATTGATATATAAAACTTTATTGTACTACTTATGATAACTGTGCATCATGTAGATTGTATGTTTTTGGTTAAATAAATAAATAAAAATAAATTACCTATTATCTACCTAAATATGTTTCTTCTTTCCCCAACTTTTCTCTTTATATTATAGGTACGCACTGTTTTTCAACCCTATCCTCACTACCAAAGGTTAACTGGAAGAGAATATCTCTAGGTATTTGTACATTGTATTTTAGGTGCAATAAAGACTTTAAAACAAAAACCCCGCTTTTTGTTCTTTGTTTTTCAATAGATATACTTAATAAAATATATATTTTGGTGCACGATGCTGTGTAGAAACCAATTAGGGGTATGGGTTTAATATAACTGTCATACCTCTAATTTCAGACCTGGAGCTTAATAACTTTATCATAAATAGGCAATTAATCTTAAAGAAATTTTAAAAATATCTAGAACTCTCCCCGCGGTTTTAAAAAAATCTTTCGGAGCCACGAGGCAATGTCCGCTCATTAATAACGAACCTTTGACAGCGCGTCCGCAGTCCGCCATTGTTGTCAATGAATAATTTTTTGACAGTTTTGTTACCAACTTTTAATATTAGTTTTTTTTTGGAAACGAATCCATACTATAAATGCGAAAGTGTGTCTGTCTATTACGCTTTAACGGTCCATCTTTTCAACCAATTTTGATGAAATTTGGTATAGAGGTAGTTTTGATCCCGGGGAAGGACACCGGCTACTTTTTATCCCGAAATATAAAAGAAGTAAAAAAACCCTAATCCACGCGGACGCAGTCGCGGGCATCATCTAGTAAGATAAAATACGTGAAATACGCTTATATACCTGCAGGCCTAGTTTTTTTTATGTATGTACCCAGGAGTTTTTTACGTATTCGATCGCGACAACGTTAACTACCATTTATATCGGGAATTTATCAAGCGCCTGCTGTCAAGAGCTTTACAATCATACTAATATTATAAATGCGAAAGTATGTAAGGTTATTGTTATTGAAAGTATGTAAAGGCCGTGGGAATTGAAAAAACTTATTTCGAGCGGACGACGTCGCGGGCATCAGCTAGTTCCATATAAATCGTAGTAAAATCAATAATTCATTGTACTAGGCCCGCAGAACTTCGAACGTGTGGGAAAATAACAAAGGGACAGTCGGCGCCTAAAATATTTAGCTCACGATTTTTTAAAATTCAAACAGCTTATATTTATTGCCTCCTTGAGAACAAATTGCGGTGATTCATTTTTACTTTTGTATAGAAATAGTTCTTTTAATTTAAATTTGTTTTTTAGGGTTCCGTTCCTCAATAGGATTAAAGGAATCCATATTTTGGATCACTTCGTTGTCCGTCTGACAGACATACCTTTTGCATGTCATGGTGGACGGCATGGCGAGTGGATACTTAGGATAGCTTTATGGCAATAGAAGAGAGAGTGTTTGAGTGTTAATCTGCATTAATTGACAAATCGTGTTTACTTTGATATAGTTTGTCATTTTAATAATTTTGTGTATAATAATAATAAACCACAGGTATCTAAAACATATTGTAATCTTTATAATTTCATATTGACATTTTATTAACAATATTAGATCTAATGACATTGTTTAACCATTGCGTAATATTCAGCTTTTGTTTACATATCAGGGATAACTATGTGATTTGTTCTTATTATCTAAATATAATTAATGATGATTTGGAGTACCTACTGTGCTTGTACTGTTTGAGTATTGTTTAATTTCAATAAGAATAATAAGTACATTATACCTATTATACTGTAAGCGGCTAATAATTTCACGCTATATTTGGTAGTACACTGTTTCCAAAAATATTGTAACAGCTCTATACTTGTATTTTTGCAATAAATACCCTAACAGATTAGCTCGCTACCATCTTAGACCGTATCATCACTTACCTTCAGGTGAGATCACAGTCACGGGCTAACGTGTAGCGGTTTTAAAATTAACTTGTCTTATCTTAATCGTGAAAAGAAAAGTCCACCGCTATATACATTTTGTTGCCACCAAATTGAAAAATCAGTCCAAATATTTACTCTTCTCGGTAAAGTAACACGAACTCTATGCATTATAAGGAGAATGGGAATGGAAAATGCCTTCATCGCATTTTTTAAATGAAAGATTAAAAAAAAGCGATCGTTAATAACGGATAGCGATCAGATGACAGCGCATCAAAATCTGTTTACTTTTGTTAATGAATTTTATTTTCAGCGTTTATTTTGTCTTTAACACGTGCGTCATCAGATTTTATCCTGAAAATGTTTTATCCTGATGTGTCCGTGTATTTTTATCAGATATCCGTTAAAATATTATCTACTAAAGGTATAGATTGCACCATCAGTCGTAATGAAAACCTGTATAAAACCCCTTAAAAGTGTTAAAATAGGGAATGAAAATTGGAAATTACAAGATTTGACGAAAACTCACCAAACAATCTGGTGAATGGGAAATTTTGAAAAAAAAAAAAAATTTTATCCAAAAAGTCGTTTCAAATATAAAAGAAAAATATATGTTTTATGTTAATTGCTATTCCATGGGTACGAAGTCGCGGTTTTTACTAGCGGTAAGGCTTTTGTCAATAGGGCTCTTTGAGTGGGAAAATTTCATTAAATCATAGACGTAGCAGATGCACCTACCTTAAAATTAATATATATATCCCTCTGTCAATCGCTTCTTAGTTATTGCATACTATCCTAGGGAAGCGCAGCTAAAACCTTTTTACTAGAAGCAGAAAGAGCACAGCCATCCGTCGTAAAAGTGATGCTTAAAAAACCATTTAAATATTCAACTACACTCCTTTACAAGAAAGCTGAAGTGCTTACTATCCGTCAATTATTTATATTAAAAGCTACTCTACTAAAACATAAGCAGATCCTACAATCGCCGAACGCAGATATAATATTCAAGCGCAGAGTGGTTAAAGTAGATTTGCCAGCTGTAAAAAAACTGCCTTTGCTGGGCGTTTTGGGCCTTTTATTATTGGAAAGATCTACAACAATGTATCAAAGTCATGCAACCTCAGGAACTGCACAACAAAGAAGGCCAAAAAAGCCATGACAAACTGGTCAAAAGCATTGACTTACTAAGACACTGAAAGCATACTACGAGCAGCATGTCTTACTTCTTATCTTCTTATCTTATCTTACTTCTTACTAATATTATAAATGCGAAAGTTTGGATGTATGGATGTCGGTATGGATGTATGGATGTATGGATGTATGGATGGATGTTTGTTACTCAATCACGCCCCAACAGCTGAACGGATCTGGATGAAATTTGGCACAGAGATAGATTATAGTCTGGAATAACACATAGGCTACTTTTCATCCCGGAAAATTAAAGAGTTCCCGCTAGAACCACAAAACCTCGATCCACGCGTACGAAGTCGCGGGCATCAGCTAGTAAGACATAAACTAAAGATCTTTATATAATATTTACATTATAATATTATTTTACTCTTAAGTATTAACTACCTACTAATACTCACGCTCACATCATTATTAAACATACTTACATTATTTTACCTTTTTAACAATAATAATTCGTGTATGCATAGGTACTCATAAAGCAAAGTAATCTCAAATTCAAAAAAATAAAAATAAAAAACAAACAAAAAATCTAAATTCTTTATTTGCAGAAACTTTTTTTTTTTTACAATGAGATGATATCTGTTAGTTTTCCAGTAGAAAATATATTTCACCATATAAATCAGGCATGCAAAATTACATTTGTTGATATTATTTTTTACTTTAAATTTTAAAACCTAGTTAGTCCTCGGAATTCTAAACGTAGGTAATTATAATATGGTCTCCGCGATACAGGTTCCCTAGTGCGGAGACCAAAGTTAAAAAATTGACTGTAACTATGGGCAATAAATATATATTTTATTTTACTTTATTTTATTTTATTTATTTATTTAGTTGTTAAATATTACAAAAGATTAGATTTCTCTCGTTTAGTGGCCACTAGGCTATAATAGCTAGAGTATAAGTTGGGTATAAGGCACCCGTCCATTTTTGTCGATAGGCCTCTTGTAGTGGGCAAATTTCTCAAACTCATAGGAAATCAGAAATTGTACGCGGACTAAGTCGTGGGCGAACGCTAGTTACTTAATGTTACAATAGATCCCGCTCGTTTAGTGGCCACAAGGCTATCATATCATAGCCAGTGGTATATATGATATAAGGATCCAGTTTATAAAAGAAACGCTCATCTCGATAATATATACTTTAAAGCGTATTATGTTGTCATATAAAATTTATTACATAGACGACGGAATTTATATGAAATTATTTTACTGAAACATGTTCATACATGATAATATAACTGGATGTTACGACAGCCATTTTGAATTTATGGTCCCGTCGAACGTTGTATTGAAAATGCTTGTGTCGGATCATTTGACAGTTTTCAAGATATTGTGCATGGAGCATTGAAAAGTCCGTGGAAAATGCAAAGTTGTAAGGGGGTGATTGATCAAAGTTGTACGAATTCCGGGCGTACCTCACTTTTCGGAGTTGTGCGTGGTTAAACCCAAAGTATTTTGTTTTCGGGTAGTAGGAACACATGCTTTCTAATGTTTATTATGGTTCTGCAGTACTCATATGGTGTCGAATTGTTTGTTTGGTACGGAACCCATACGAACTGGATCGCACTTGACCGTTTTTGTCTGTAGTGTGCACTGAATAAGTAAATTTACCTATTCAGTGGTAGTGTTTGACGACCTTCCTGGCGCAGTGTTGAGCACTGTTATCTTAACATGGGAGGTCCCGGATTCGATCTCCGGTACAGTCAATTTAGGAATTTATAATTTCTGTAATTTCTGGTTTGGCCTGGTGGTAGGCTTCGGCCGTGGCTAGTTACCACCTTACCGGCAAAGACATGCCACCAAGCGATTTAGCATTCAGCAGGTATGGGTTTAATATAACTGCCAGACCCCTAACAGCTTAGCCCGCTACCTACCTAGACTGCATCATCACTTATCATCACGTGAGATTGCAGTCAAGGGCTAACTTGTTGTTGATAAAAAAAAAATCGCATTTGCGAATCTTTAGGTGTGCGATCACCTTAAACAAAGTGAACTCTAATTACTTACTCATTACTACTTAACTAAACACGGGAGGAGTTTCGGAGCAATAAGGAGCATCTGCCTATACGGACAGACGGGATAGCTAAACTTCAAACAGGCACTAAACTTTCACGAGCCTTATACCCGTACTTTATACTAATTAAACTGTTTTTTTCAAGCTTCTATTTAACTTGCAACGTTTGTGGGTTTGTTTGGGTCAAATCTTAAAATAGTTGTCCCCAACCGATTGAGCTGACTGCCTCGTTGGTCTAGCGGTTAGCATAGTCGACTGCGGATCACGAGGTCCTGGGTTCGATTCCCGGTCGGGCATAAAAATTGTCAGGTATTGGGTTTTTCAATTAAGAAATTCTCAGTGCCAGCCCGGAGTTGGAAGTTGGCGGTGTTTCACCCATGTGCCTCGGAGAGCACGTTAAGCCGTCGGTCCCGGTTATTATCACTAACATGATAATAGTCGTTAAAGCTCGCCAACCCGCATTGGAGCAGCGTGGTGGGTCTAAGCTCTAATTCCCTCTCCCCTATGAGAGTGGAGGCCTGTGCCCAGCAGTGGGACGTTAATGGACTGTAGTGGCGGTGGTGGTGGGTGGATTGAGCTGAAATTTTGCATACACGCTCCGATAAGGCTCTGTTTTGATGACAATGTATGGTTAGCTAAGTGACTTCATTCTAAATATTACAATATGGTGGACTCATAAAGATGGCGGACTATTGTTACTTTATATGCACCGCCATGATATGGGTATCAATTAACAGGGTTTAATGAGAAGTATATGAAAAAATTAAAAGACACCGAGATTCCCCGAGATACAACATATTTCTGTACCGAATTTTATCAAAAGCCGTTCAAAAGATGGGCCATGAAAGCGTAGTATATAGACAGACAGACATATATACAGACACACTTCCGCACTTATAATATTAGTATGGATATGGAAGTGTGGATTCAGTCGTGTAAAATCCATGCTTTGGTATTATAGTGGTCATCCAAACTTAACTTGCAAATCACAATTTAATCCCAAACATAGGAAATTAAGTTTGGAAGCAGTGAGAACCATCTGCCTATGGGCAGTTAGGGTAACGGTCAGAACTAAAACTTTCAACGCTAAACTTTGACGATACTTATAAACTAATTAAGACGCCAGATATTGTACGAAGTTAGGCAATACTCATTTAGGAGTTGGATAGCTTAAGAAGAAAATAATCTGGGTGGAGATTTGTATCTTAGTCGAAGTTTCTGTGTCTAGGATAGAATAAAACTCTTCACGACTCTTGACTGCCTCGTTGGTCTAGTGGTAAGCATGTTCGACTGCGGCCGACGAGGTCCCGGGTCGAGCCATAGCAAGTATTGCGTTTTTCTGACAAGAAATTCTCAGTACTAGCCCGGAGTTGGGAAGTTGGCGGTGTTTCACCCCCGTGCCTCGGAGAGCACGTTAAGCCGTCGGTCCTGCGCCTGACATATCTCCGGTCGTGTCGGATTTTCCGTCCCATCGGGCTATGAGAGTAAAGGAACAGAAAGTGCACACACTTGTGCACTATAATATCTCCCGCGCAGATGGTTAATTTCTCTGGAGATTGGCCGCCGTGGCCGAATTTCGGTCGGGAGGAAGACAAAACTCTTCACATCTAAGTAGCGTAGTGATATGATTGCATAAAGGTGCGATCACCACCAAAAATTTTGAGCAGCACATCTGTTTGCAAACATTTTTGTACTGAATTTTCCAACTGTGTGCGAAGTGCGTACTGTTAAATTTTGATTCGGTTTCCACTGATAAAGCCGTGCGTTACTGTAAATATACAGTACCGCAGCTTGGTGGATTCGCGCCTGCATACTAATAAGTTATAATGCTATTAGTTGCATGAAAATCCCGTGCCGTGCCGTGCCGTCTATGGGAGCAGGCCCTAAGTGTGAGATCTATAGAGCGAATTTTGACTTTGCTTAGACTTAAGACATGGTTAAACCGAGACAGATTTATGTTACTCACATAAGTCCATCTCGTTTTAACTCTAACTAAAGTCTGAGCCAATTCAAAGCACGCTCTATAAATCTCAACATAAGATTTCATCGTTTAGGTACTTATCTAATTCTAACGCAATTCCGAACTATTCATAAGATTCATTTAAAAATTACAATTAAACCTTCCTGATAGTGTTAGTGTTAATTTTTAAAATCGGTTCCAATTTGACTGAGTTTAGAAAATCGACTAAATTTTTCATCCTCTATCCCGAAAAAACCCTTTTTTCGTTGAGTGAACCAGTCGTAGATTCACTCGACGATTCAAAAGCGATTTTATAATAAGTTTATTTGAATCAAAACATGAGTTTGAAAAAACAAGAGTGTGAGTTTGAGTTTCGTTTTTCGGGATAAAAGTATAGATTCCCTTTAACAGCTCGTTAAATACTATACTAAGTAGTCAGTGAACCCCAAAATCAAGTGAACTACGAGATCATGGCCATGACGGCAAGCTGTCGAGTGGACAAGTTATCCCAAGCGTTTAATCAATTTGCCCAGTACGATATAAACTTGTTAGCCATAGAGCCAACTCGTGGACTGCAGTTGATACCTACTCGCCGAACTTTGTTACTGACTTGACGGTCGAGCTGTGGTGAGTAGACAGCAGTATTATTAACATACTTTGTGCTAAGTATTCTATGGCCGCTGTTACACCGAAACGAACTGCTATGAGTTTAGCAATGAGTTCACGCGTTCAAATCTTCTGCGTAGGAGATCCATACTAATATTATAAATGCGAAAGTGTGTCTGTCTGTCTGCTACGCTTTCAAGCGATTTTGATGAAATTTAGTACAGGGATAGATTGTATCCCGAGGTAGGTCATAGGCTAGTTTATCCCGAAAAATTAAAGTTAAAGTAAAATGGACCCAAAAGCTCTTGCTTTAAAGTCACAAATTCAGCGTTTGGAGCACTGGGTGTGAATAAATACACGAAATGATGAAATGAGATCTAAACCAATGCAGTTAAGGTTCATTTTACTTTAACGTTCGCTTACACTTGGCGAGGTGAGCTCTCACGTCGATCAATCGTATTTGCAATGTAAAAACTCAGAGTAAGCGTACGGGTGTGTGTACGCTTACTCCTACCTACTTACATATTTTAACGGATATCTAATAGACATTTTTATCAGATATCCGTTAAAATATTATGTACTAAAGGTCGATTGCACCATCGATGGTAATGGTTTCGTACAGTACCGATGGTTTATACGTGCTTAAATTGTGAGTTATGAGAATATTCACTTTCCTTTACCGTGGTTGTCGTAAGAGGCAAGTAAGGGTAACGGGGAACAGATGGTTTCACTCTTGATAACATGTGCTGTGTTTGCTAAAACTATTCTGGCTATTCAGCATCAGTGTAGTATACGTTTCTTCGATGGAACTTATATTTTTAAATCTTACGTCTTTATGGTGCACAATCGATGATGTTACAACACTACAGTTACAGTAGTAGGCGCACTTGACGAGTTTCATCATTAGTCATGAAGTATTACAAAACAACGTTACCACCACCACAGTACAGCCTATTAACGTCCCACTGCTGGGCACAGGCCTCCACTCTCATAGGAGATAGGGAATTAGAGCTTACACCCTCCACGCTGCTCCAATGCGGGTCGGCGGGCTAAACAACGTTACAATACGGTGTAATAGTCGGAAGTAGAATACACACCA
This sequence comes from Erebia aethiops, assembly GCA_923060345.2. NCBI lineage: Eukaryota > Metazoa > Arthropoda > Insecta > Lepidoptera > Nymphalidae > Erebia > Erebia aethiops. The sequence continues at coordinate 12,499,161 of OV281081.1, read as the reverse complement.
CATTTCAGTCGATGTTGTATATAGCACTACTCTGACTCAATACCATTCCTGAACAGTTTAGGTATTTTAGGATCGTGAGTGACGATGGACGGAACTTTGTAAGCTCTTGATTTGATACAGTCTAGGATGGAATCGAGCTGTGGCAGACATTATTTCCATATCAGTTTTCTACACTATATTGAACTAAAACGCCAATGCGTAAGTACACGTACTTAGAAGACGTAAAAAGCAGCCCGTTTTTAACTCATTGGCTATCAAATGAAATTTGCTGTTACACTGATGTCAATTGAGGAATTCTGTCTCCTAATTATTTAACAGATCTTCATGATATTACAAAAATTACAGTAATTATAAATGATTGAGATACATAATAACTAGCTGATGCCCGCGACTTCGTCCGTGTGGTTTAAGTTTTTTTGATTCGCTCGGGAACTCCTTAATTTTCCGAGATAAGTCAATGTCACTCTCCAGGTCCTCAACTATATCCATGCCAAAAATTACGTTGATCCGTTGTTCTGTTGCGGCGTGATTGAAGGGACAAACTAACAAACAAACACACTTTCGCATTTATAATATTAGTATGATTTAATAATAATTTAACACGGCTTGTTATAAATAGTTCAATATGCTCCGTCTGGCAAATATCCTCTCAACCCTAAAAACTTCTAAGAATCGATGAAGTTAGGAGTATTTCTAGTGAAGTGAAACAATAATTGAGTTTCAATGTTTTTCATTTAGACTTCCCAAATTCAATCAAACCGCGGAGCCTCGAAGTTCTACTTGATCCCTAAAGTTCACTTCCAATTCTTGTCCAATGCTTGTTCGAATGGGGTTAGACACAGTTCAATTAAGAATATTTCTAATGAACTTTAATAATAAATGTTAGCTGCGGTAGGTTTGTTTGTCAAAAAATGTATAATTATACCAATATTAGAATGCGAAAGTATGTCAGTCTATGTATCTGTTTTTCTGTCAGTCTGTCTTTGTTTCTGTCATACTGTCTTTCTGTCTGCCTGCTATGCTTTAACGGCATAACGGCCCATCTTTTTAACCGATTCTGACGAAACCAGGTATGTGTACGTTGCTTCCCGGGAACCAAAAAACCCTTAATTCACGCGGACGAAGTCGTCGCATAATACATGTTAGATATGTTTGTCTAAAAATATATAAAAAAAGGTGACTGAGTGACTGATTGATCTAAGTATCAATGCACAGCTCAAACCACTGAAGGGACTGGGCTAAAGTATGGCATTCAGATAGCTATTATGACGTAGGCAATGTGGACGTCTGGGTGACGACGACGATGTTTTAAACAAACTTATCGATTGATTATACTTATCTAATTATCATTATAATATATATATAGCTCGATTTTTTATACTTATATAAATCTCGTTTAAAAATACGTTAATTATAGGTACAACACAAAATTTGTGCTTTTACCAAACAAATATTGTATTTTAGTTACCCATACTGTAATAATCAGCGATATTACCAACCACCAATCACACTGCTAAACTATCGGTGTGTTACCATCAAACGCAGTGCACCGCGAACTGCGGCCGCCCACATGGCAAATAAAGCGCTTTACGTGGTCTGCATACTCGACACTTTGAACTGAGCATCAATGTTTATACGTGGTTTATACATATCTACCTATAATGTAACAAAAATTTAAGAAAAAGATTCACTGTTAGCCGCAACGGAACGTGAGATCTACTCTCGCTAAATCCTATTATGAATGTTTGTTTCTTTTTGGTGTCGCTTTTTCGTTCCCTCGAATTTTCAAATCACGATTCTAAAGAAGTTTCACTTTAAAAAGGTTCACTTAACATTTTTGCCAAGTTGTTAATTAGACCTCAGTTATTTTTGCCTCCTACAAAGGAGTGCCGAGTGCGGTAACATTCATTTTCGCACTAGTGCGTAAACGAATGTTACCGATATGTTTCAAATTAAAATTAAAATCTATACCAACTATTAATTCTGTGCTAATACTATAAATGCGAAAGTGTGTCTGTCTATCTATCTGTCTTTCTGTCATTCTATCTGTCTTGCTGTCAGTCTGTCTGTCGGTTTGTCTTTCTGTCTACCTCATTGATGTATAATTTTATTACTCATTATATTTCCATGGTCTACCTGCTATAATTTAACGGCCCATATTTTTACAGATTTTGATAACTCGGTATACAGGTAGTTTTACAGGGGGAAGAACATATCTCTTGTAGTCTTTTTACCCTCGACGAAACGGAGACGGTATATGTGTTTGCCCTAAGAGGTTGTGTGTTTGTTTGTTTGTTTGTTTGTGCACTTTTTTGTTACCGTTTTCCTGGAAAAGTACTGGACCGATTAATATGCGGTTTTTGGCATTAGATATGTATAGCTTGTAAGAAGGTTCTTAGATATATTTCAGGACCATAGACAACCAAGCTGAGCTGTAGTCTATGATTTTAATTTTTCAATATGTTACCATTTTTCTCAAAAAGTACTGGGCCGATTGCGATGCGGTTTTTGCATTAGATATGTATAGCTTGTGAGAAGGTTTTTAGATATATTTTAGGACCATAGACAACCAAGCTGAGCTGTAGTCTATGATTTTAATTTTTCAATATGTTACCATTTTTCTCAAAAAATACTGGGCCGATTGAGATGCGGTTTTATTCATTAGATATGTATAGCATGTGAGAAGGTTTTTAGATATATTTTAGGACCATAGACAACCAAGCTGAGCTGTAGTCTATGATTTTAATTTTTCAATATGTTACCATTTTTCTCAAAAAGTACTGGGCCGATTGAGATGCGGTTTTTTGCATTAGATATGTATAGCTTGTCAGAAGGTTCTTAGATATATTTTAGGACCATAGACAACCAAGCTGAGCTGTAGTTTATGATTTAATTTTTTCAATATGTTACTATTTTTCTCAAAAAGTACTGGGCCGATTGAAATGAGGTTTTTTGCATTCGATATGTATAGCTTGTGAGAAGGTTCCAGGTTTTAGGACCATAGACAATCAAGCTGAGCTGCAATCGTGATTTGGTAAGTGGTCATAGGAACTCCTTAAGTTCTCATCGTAAACCCGTCGTGTTTAGACTCTTTTGATTTGTCTTGACTAGCATTTTGTACCTAGATGCTGCCCAGGGTCTCATGATGGAGCCAGGAGGTGGTCATAGGAACTCTTTAAGTTCTTATCGTAAACCCTTCGTGTTTGGGCTCTTTCGATTTGTCTTGACTAGCACTTTGTACCTAGATGCTGCCCAGGGTCTCATGATGGAGCCAGGAATTGGTCATGGGAACTCCTTAAATTCTCATCGTAAACCCGTCGTATTTGGACTCTTTTGATTTGTCTTGACGAGCACTTTGTACCTAGATGCTGCCCAGGGTCTCATGATGGAGCCAGGAGGTGGTCATAGGAACTCCTTAAGTTCTTATCGTAAACCCGTCGTGTTTTGACTCTTTCGATTTGTCTTGACTACCACTTTGTAACTAGATGCTGCCCAGGGTCTCATGATGGAGCCAGGAAGTGGTCATGGGAACTCCTTAAATTCTCATCGTACACCCGTCGTATTTGGACTCTTTTGATTTGTCTTGACGAGCGCTTTGTACCTAGATGCTGCCCAGGGTCTCACGATGGAGCCAGGAGGTGCTCATGGGAACTCCTTAAGTTCTCATCGTAACCCGTCGTATTTGGACTCTTTTGATTTGTCTTGACTACCACTTTGTAATTAGATGCTGCCCAGGGTCTCATGATGGAGCCAGGAGGTGGTCATGGGAACTCCTTAAATTCTCATCGTATACCCGTCGTATTTGGACTCTTTTGATTTGTCTTGACTACCACTTTGTAATTAGATGCTGCCCAGGGTCTCATGATGGAGCCAGGAGGTGGTCATGGGAACTCCTTAAATTCTCATCGTAAACCCGTCGTATTTGGACTCTTTTGATTTGTCTTGACTACCACTTTGTACCTAGATGCTGCCCAGGGTCTCATGATGGAGCCAGGAGGTGGTCATGGGAACTCCTTAAATTCTCATCGTAAACCCGTCGTATTTGGACTCTTTTTATTTGTCTTGACGAGCGCTTTGTACCTAGATGCTGCCCAGGGTCTCATGATGGAGCCAAAAAGTGGTCACAGGAACTCCTTAAGTGATCAAATTTTTTCTAACAATTTTAAATTTAACACTATAATATGACACCTTACTAAGCGAAAGTTTTATCTCGGAATGAGAAGGGTTTGGCCATAGTCCACCACGCTGGTCAAAAAAACTACTGAGCCGGCAAATATGCATTTTTGTGTTTTAGATATTATTTTATAATATATACTTTTGTTAAGTTCTAATTGTTGTTTCAATGGAGGTCAGCAGTTCGTCGTGGGTTTTTTAAAATTTTTAATTTTATTACTTGTGACCCGGAAAATTAGGGAGTTCCGGCGGGTAAGAAAAACTTAATCTACGCGGACGAAGTCGTGGGCATCATATTCTAGTTCCTTAAAATTTAAACCTATTAAAGAAAGAAAGGCGGCTAAATTATTAAAGTGTAGGGCGTGGCGAAATATATCGTTTCCAAAATTGGCTAAGGGCGGCAAGGGACTGTCGCGTCCAGAGGCCGAAACTTTTTAAATTAAAAAGGGTCTGAATAACATATTACCTGCCGCATATTTCCCTTGTGTCGCTAATTTCATTACAAGTTGCGTTTTGTCGCGCGGTTGCTTGCACGAGTTAGGCGCCCTAGGGCTTTCGAAGTTTGGACATGTTTGAACATGTTCGGACTATTGCTACTTTACTCGCATTTCCCGCAGAGCCTAGCCTACATACGCCTAGCCTAGTTCTGACTATCTGACCAGGGTGTCAGCGACGCTAGTAGATATGAAAATAAACTAGTGGTTCGCCCCGAACTAAGACCTCGCGGCGCCATCTATTGACATAAATGTGAAGTTCTGTTAAAAATACTGAAGCTCATTAAAAATTAAATAATTCCGTTTCCTTACAATATTTATCTAATTTTAGTATTTGTTGTTCAAGTACAGGATATAATTGAAATAATTGATCAAGTTTCAGGCTCATCCTTTCAGAAAATTTAGAGTTCTGAGGTCATCTTTGGACGTTAGAAAATCACCACTTTGAAAGCCCCCCATTTCGTCAATTTTGGGGGAAAAATTAAAAAAAATATATTTTTGGACTCTATTCCTAATTATCTTTAAAATGGTATACCGCAACCCTATGTAACTTTATAAAAAATATTTTACTTCGCATTCGCTTCTATGAGAGCCCCCCTGAAATAAAGATTTTTATTATTTTTTAAGCCATATTCGGCGGGAGGCCATTGGTTTACATATTATATTTAAAGCGGAAGTAATTGCGTTCAGTAATTCAGAAGTTATAATGCTCTGACAGACGGACGGACGGACGGACGGACAAGTGCCAATTCACCCAAGTAGACTCAGAGACCTTCGCTTCGCTCGGTCAAAAAACAGGCATAACAATTTGTTCCAATTTTGGCCACCGGGCCAGATAAGTTGGACGGACTATACGTAAGTATTTAGAGCGAACACAAATTTAAAAAAAAAGGTCAGGACAAAACGGCTGCGTCATATAGGAATCGCGTTTCGTTCTGTCGAGGTAGTCTATGCAGTTTTATACACTTCAAGGTGTTAGCGCTGACTTTTAGTTCGCTAGACAAAGTGATAGTGGAAACTGGAAACCCTATCAAAAACCGTTGCGTATAAGAAGAAGCAGTGATAGCCTAGTGTTTAATACACCCGACCACCCGATCCCCGGGCGTTTGCTAATGTGCGTTTTAAGAAACTAATTATAACTACCTTTAGTTACATGGTAACATCCATAAACTTAAATATTTATATTCCCACAAACTTATCTGACCCGGTGGCCAAAATTGGAACTAATTTTTGTGCCAGTTTAGTTTTTATTTTTATATGTACTAGCGACGCTGTCACCCGGTCAGGTAAGTTGGTCGGACTATGCTACTGTGGCAACTACCTAGGAAGGAAGAGAAAGAACCACAATACATAGCTTTCGTTCTAATCAAATAATAGCGCCATTTGTCATTAGTCGCTTTTTTAATTCAATACAAATCATAGTTAACTAGACGCGATCGAATAGGTATAAAATCTCCTACTAGACTGATAACTTCCACTCGATTAAGTCGCTAGATACCGTATGCCCTCCAATAATAATTTATGGCCTAACCTGGAATCAGCTCGAGAAATGTTAGTCATAGGCAACGTTCGCACATAAACTCCAATTGCGATTAATCATCAAATCCGTTTTATGATCGCGGCAATCACGAATCACGTGCGTGATTAACGCCACGTTTCCAAGCGATCGGCGATTAGTGGCTCGCATTAATCACAAGCCTATTATCGACGTCGCGTGACATCTTTTGCTCAAATACGGATTTGATTCCGCACTTACCAAACGGCATGGTACTATTACCATTAGAAGAGTACCTTATTACCTTGGTTCTTTTATTTGGACGTTTATATAAGAAGTTTACGGGTCTAAATTCGCAGTTTTAAAACTTCTTTATTGTCTTTCTGGATTTAAGTCGATTGCATTGCTGCAAAAATGCAATGCAGTGCATGAATGCATTCCATTGGAATGTTGCCTATATCAAAAATATAATTATTTTTAATGATTATTTCATGGCCATAAGATGTAAATAATATCCACGATATTTGATAGCCATTTTAAACTATTGATTAAAGTAAAAAGTACGTTGACTTTAGAGAATGGTACAATTTAGTATTCCATAAAAAACCCGTGTTACGAAGTTTGAAAAAGTTGCTGATTTGACTAGTTGTCAAATACCCAATTCGCGCGTACTGTAGCCTGTAGGTGTGTAGTTTATGAAGTAAATTATTAAATTAAGGTAAGATTATTTTAGGCTTCGCATACCAACTCATAAAATTGAAATACCAACTTTATAAACTTTCGTAATTATAAATGTAAATAAAATAAACAAATTCATTTATTTGCTTGAAACATTGGTAAACATGTAACATTGATCATTGAAATTAATTTAAGTTACACAAAATATGATCACAGTATGATCGCGGTAATCACAACACAGGCGTGTGATTAAAGCGGCGTTTCAGAGCGATGGATCGCATTAATCAAAGGCGTGCTGTCGTCATCACTCATCACGTGACACCTTTATCTGGGTCACTATTCCGGGATTGCTATAATTATATCCTTAAGTTGTGTTATAGCTACCTAATAATAAATAATTAGTAACTACTAAAATGTTATTAAAACATTATTATTGATATTTATTTAATTCGTTGCGAGGAATAAGCATCGACCTGAAGATCTAGTACTTACTTATAAAACTTTTCCTGGTTGTGGATTTGTCCTATCACTAATCACAATATCATCATCATCATCAACCGACAGATGTCCACTGCTGGACATAGGCCTCTAGCAAGGATTTCCACACGCCGCGGTCTTGCGCCGCCTGGAACCAGCGACTCCCTGCAACTCGCCTGATGTCGTCCGTCAAGCGAGTAGGGGGTCTGCCAACGCTGCGCTTCCCAGTGCGAGGTCCCCATTCCAGCACTTTGGGACCTCAACGTCTGTCGGTTCTTCTAACTATGTGCCCCGCCCATTGCCACTTCAGCTTCGCAACGCGTTGAGCAATGTCGGTTACTTTCGTTCTTCTGCGAATCTCCTCATTCCTGATTTGATCGCGCAAAAAAACCCCGAGCATCGCTCTCTCCATTCTAGTATGGAAGTCCGAAGTTGTATGAAATTCATAGTTGTAACGTCATCCAATTTCAACGCACTTTTTTCTTTTTTTTTTAAATTGTATTTGAAATCAGTAATAATTATTCGGTATGTTTAATAAGTGCCGATAGAAGTGAAAACTTATTTAAAATAGTTTAAAAAATATAAACCTTAAAACTAAGAAATTAAAGTTTAATTACGAATTGTAACTATACGTATCTTACTGTTCAGGGGAAAATAATTTATATAAAAAAAAAAAAAAAAAAAAATAAAAAAAAAAAAAAAAAAATATATATATATATATATTATTATGTTAAAATAATAGTAAAATAATATTAAAACAATAATAGAATAATAGTACATACTATATGTACATAGTAGTATATATGATCTAATCGAGGGTGCATGGAAGCTTACTAATGAGCTTCCCGGCGTCCGGTCCACTCGGTGGGACGAGCACTAGATGATTCTCAGCCGTTTGGGCACTTGGGCACTGATTCACACGCACGTTGTGCCAATATTGTATTGCATACATACTTGTTGTTGGATGCTTTCTGGTAAGGGAGCCTTAGTACTTGTACTTTGTGAACCTGGCTGGATAGCGTCCTACGATATTCAATCTGCCTATGGTGGATTTATAACATACTTACATATAACATACAATTATCATTGCAGGTTGAGTTGGGCCTGTAGAATATATCACTCGCTTCGGCGATGCATCGACACGGCTGGTCCTGTTTTGATGTTTACCTCGGTAGGACGTCAAGATGGGATAGGTTGTTGTTGAACCAGAGAGCTTGCTTTCTGTGCGTAGTACACTTCGTGTACATTGCTATGTTCTACAGTACGTCTGATTTTACCATGCGATTTTATTGTAACAACATACCTATTATATGAAATTACGATGTTTGCTATGGTCGAACGATAACTAACTATTATATAAAATTACTACGATGTTCGCTATGATCGAACGATAACTAATCATGGTTGATAGGACTCTGTTTACTATTACCAATATCAAACTTACTTCCAAACAATGTTCTACTACCCATGATGGTTGCGCGCTATATTTGACTAATATACTATAACTGAAGGTTGCATCACGCCTGTGGATTCTGTTTCGTTGCGGCGAACATCCCTGCAGTGCGCCTGGTGTATCCTTGAAACCTATTACAGGTATATGTGGGATTACACCACTTTAAAAATGTAATTATCCAGCTTTATGCTGACATAAGTGGAACGCACCACTCTAAAGTACGCTCGTGTACGTTGCGCCATTTCGCGGTTGATGCCTAGTGGTTTGGGGGGGGGAGGCTTGTTGGCTTTTGGTATTTTATGAGGCTTATTGGCCCATGTTCTCATGTATCGATATGTCTTTTGGAATACCAAGAGTGGGAAGAAGACTACCGTTGATGGCGGGGCGGAGCCAGTCAACCATCATATATTTTGCTAGTCAAAGTATATGATGCCAATCAAAGCACCTTCCTTAATCAAGGGAGATGCTTGCCACTAGGAATAATTAGCTTCACCACTGTGTGACCTTATGGGGTCTTATGGAACAACTTAAATGTATGTTACATAAGATAGAAATCGAAACTCTGAGTAACTATCCATATATAAGGTCAACTCTCTTGATTTTAAATATATTTCGCATAGAAATATAATATGATTGATCCTATACATAAGACTGACTTATTGTGTATGTTAAGAGGCAAACATAAATCTGGCTTGCTGTGTATGTTAAGAGGCAAAACATTAAAACGAACAAAGCGCAGTATACTTGAACAGGATCGCATAGCAAACATACACTTCTAAATGTGTGTCATGGTTGTATACTATTTAGATACTCGAACACGTTAAATATAAAACTCTCATATAAAACGTGTGTCATAGTTGTATACTAGTTCTATACTCGATCACGTAACAAAGCACTTGCCTTCACTTTGTTGATTTATACTTGATCATTTTTACAACTTTTCTATAACTCGAACGCGTAACTTAAGCCAGTCTTATGTAAACTAAATTCATTGAAATCGGTTCTTAAACTAATCGTTGGGTTGATTGAATTCGAAGCTTCTGAAACTCTAAAAGATCTTGGATTATTATGGACGCAACGATGATGAGGGTTTTACTGCTAGATGATTCATGAGCCATTACAAAGAAACATTGAGTTTTATTAGTAGAGAAAGGTATAGATGCTTAGGGACCCCGTCAGGTTAGTTACACCTTCAAGTCTAATAGATTTTTATTCTTTGAATGAAGTTAATATAATATTGAAATGTCAAAGCATAAAGTGCATTTCAAGAAATTGTAGAGAGCTGAAAACTAATTTGGTTATGTATTGAGTCGAAGAAAGAGCAATGCTTTTAAGACAGCCTTTTGAAACATAAGATCCTGTAAAGTTATTGTGGTTCGGTACAACCAAAGCGCAAGTTTATATTACCCGGTTTCCTAGGTGAATGTGTCGTTCGACTGCGGCCAACGAGGTCCCGGGTTCGAGTCCCTGATACCCGATTGTCTAAGCAAATCGTAATCATTTGACAGTTTAAAACGTATTAGTCGAACTGATTAAGGAGTTCATATATGCTTTCTTGCATTGCATCTATGAACTCCTTAAACAGGTCGAATTATACGTTTGACAAATGAAATGAAATGAAACGATCACGACTACGATTTCTTTACACAATCGGGGGGCTGGTCGGGCCATTATTAAGTGTTGGGTTTTTCTGACTAGAAATAATTCTCATAACTAGCCCGGAGTTTCACCCCCGTGGCTCGGAGAGCACGTTAAGCCGTCGGTCCCGGTTATTATCACTAACATGATAATAGTCGTTAAAGCCCGCCAACCCGTACTGGAGCAGCGTGGTGGGTCTAAGCTCTAATCCCCTCTCTCCTATGAGAGTGGAGGCCTGTGCCCAGCAGTGGGACGTTAATGGGCTGTAGTGGTGGTGGTGGTGGTCATAGGTAAGCGTCAAAAGCGCCGCGATACGACTCTATATAAAATGACAAACTTATCATAATAAAATGCTAATCTTGTTTTATGTAGTATTTATCTAATTTCATACAAAATAATATGATAGCTAAAACTAGCATGCGTGAGAGTTTGCCATATGGGTGGTAACTAGCTACGGCCGAAGCCTCCCAACAGACTAGTTACAATTAAAAATTAAAAATTCCCAAGTTACCAACCAGAGCACGGCACTAGTCAGATCGTTAAATTAGGATTCGGAAAGAAAATTCTAGTGAGAAGAGCCGTAAACGCAATTTATTAAACTTAAAAGCTTCAATAAAAACCTACTTAAATACAACAAGTACGGGCAAGAAATTACTTCATTCCTTCATTTTAGTGTTCCTTCAATTGACTCGTAAACCGTCAATTCGGTCATAAAAGATAATAATTGCGGGATTTGCGGAACAATCTCACGACCGCATCCCGTAGATTCTTGATTTAAACTTAATTAAAGGGAAGGTCTAAGAGCAATATGCGTAGGGCTTTATGGCATGACCAAATAGGGTTTGAACGATGTTTATTGGTTTGGAATGTAAATAGGGAATGACCTATCTACATTCAATGTTTAAAAGTAAAATATTATTTAAAATTTTAAATAGGTACCACCACCTACCTTAATAGCCCCACAAATCTATCTGACCCGGTGACAGCGTCTCTACTATAAGAAAAATGGTAGTAAATCCATACTTCCATACTAATATTATATATGCGAAAGTGTGTCTGTCTATATATATCTTATTGCGAGTCAGACTGACAAAAAGGGATTCGTACCACCACACAATATAAATTATTTTAGTAAATAACAAGAACGACGTCATAACAACACGTAATCAGCTGTGAAACAATGAAAATCGCCTGACAAACAATTCGACACCATATGAGTCTGGAACTCTATTAACGATTTTCAGATATTTTTATATACTTGTCGTGTGAAACCTTGCTACTATAGTCAAATTTATTATTCTAGGTCAACGTAGTTGTAGTTGTAGAAGTAGGTTTTTTTTATCGACTACAAGTTAGCCCTTGACTGCGATCTCAAGTGATGGTAAGTGATGATGCAGTCCAAGATGGTAGCGGGCTAACCTGTAAGGGGCATGGGAGTTATATTAAACCCTATTCAGTTTTTATATTTATATTATAGGTACCCTATAGATTTTGATTTATTGGCGAGTGTCAAAATATGCTTTATAAACGGCCGTATCTTTTGATTGCGTTGACTCAGAAGCGGACAGAAATACAGACAACGAAGTGATCCTATAAGGGTTCCTTTCTCCTTTTGAGGTACGGGACCCTAAAGATGCTGGAAGAAGAACATAAAGGCGCGGTCACATCAAAAAGTTAATCAAATTTATTATAAGGCTGTTAAATTTGCATTAGGCGGCGACCTCATCAGGGACTCCTGCCCTCTGATGGGTCTTTAATAGCCGATAATATTTTACGACATTCGAATAAGCACTTACTCAAAATTAAGGAATTAAGTACTTCCTTATCAAGGAAATCGTAAAATCTTTAATTTACACGACTATATTTTTTTTCTACGGTTTACCCGCCTGCAATTTGGGTAAAACTAGATATATATTATGTAGACACACTCGCAATGCTTTGTCGCTGAATAAGAGGCACAAGAAAGCTTGGTCATATGCTAACGAAATAATGTGTTCCCGATCGAATTTCGGCCAGTGCACTCTCTGATCCTTTACATAGCCCGACGGGACGGAAACTCCGACACGACCGTAGAGATATCAGGTGCAGGACCGACGGCTTAACGTGCTCCCCGAGGCACGGGGGTGAAACACCGCCGACTTCCTAATTTCGGGCTAGTATAGCGGGAAAATTTCTTATCAAGAAAACCTAAAGAAATATAGTGGGTAAAAATAAAAATTATTTATTACTTTACAGTGGCGTTAGAAGTCGGTTTTTTGGAAAGAATTAAATTAAATTAAATTTAAAAAAAAAAATTAAATTTAACTTTTAACAGTGGCATCAGGCAGGATGTAAAGTAATATTTATTACTTTACAGTGGCGCTGGAAGTCTTTTTTTTGGAAATAATTTTTATATCCTTCAAACACGCGACTCCAACGCAAAGATTATTATTTACAGAAGTCAGTTAAATAGGCTAGACAGCTTTCCCGCCAACCCGCATTGGAGCAGCGTGGTGGGTCTAAGCTTGAATTCCCTCTCTCCTAATGAGAGTGGAGGCCTGTGCCGATCTGTGGGACGTTAATGGGCTGTAGTGGTAGACAGCTTTCGCTGATGCGCCTATATCAAATCTTGTGCTTTGTCTTTAAGGCGCTGTGAGCTCACAAGATGAAAAACCCAGGCGCGCGGGGGTGAAATCGAACAAGCGCATGTTGCAAAAAATGCATGAAATAATTTATAAAAAAAATAATATTTACTTTTCAATACAAATGAATCCGACAATGTGTTTGATTTAGAAACATGAATTTTATCTTATATTTCTAGAGCTAATTATTGGTTTCAATAAGGAGAAAAATTGCTTTAAAAGGTAAATTAAGAGGTATGTTTAAAATAAATTTCAATGCAGATATATTTTTTAAATTGTGTTTTGAGATGAGTCAATGGCTGCTCAAAGGTCTTGAAAACAGCACATTATTTTTACAAGCATGCATTATGTCACCGTTTGATGGATACACTGCTTTTAAAACCCCCCTTTTACGCTACACAGGGCCTTAAGTGCTTATCCAGTCTGTTCTTGAAAAATCTAATCCACGGTATTCCACCTAACTCCACGTGCATTAAAAATCGTGGAAATAGCTAGTGAAATATTATATGTAGGTATTTCCCCGACAATATTAAACAGCATTTACGATATTCAGCTTTCATCATTGCTGAAGCCTCAAGGGAGAATTCCTTTGATAAAGGTGGCAACGTAAAGCCGCCTTCACATTTATCTAAATTTCGCCAGTGAAAATTAATGCGAACGTAAATTTTGCGGACTTAAACGTGTACGTCTGAAGTTAACTTAGATTTTCGCAAATTGCGCGATAACTTGTGCGGAATTAACCAAAATGTTAGAAATATTAACTTGCTACTTGCTAATTGCGCATAGAATTAATGTATTTTTCGAATTTCTTGCTTTCGAAGATTATGGAAATAGGTACCTATTATGAAATTTTATTGAGTGACCTGACCCGACTTCACCTGGTGGATTTACTTTATAATGGAAAAAACATACTTTTTATTGAGCTATTAAATATTACTATTAAGTTTTTGTAAGCATAGAAGTCTTTTTTTGTAAATTTATTATTATTGTAAATATCCAAAAAAATAATTCCAGACCTCATCATTGCTTTTCATGATTGTTGTCAAGTGCAAAACTATCTTGTAATGAAAAAAAAATAATGTTAAAATTAAAGTAATTCGGCCGTGTGTAATTCACACACGGCCGAAGTGAAACCTGTGGTGAAACTTCAGAAAAGTAGCCTGGATAAATATAGCTTAAGTATTCTATCTCATTCACTCGCTGGCTAAGTAGCCTACGAGACAATGATATAAATAAATATAGCTTGTTCTCTCGCAGGCTAAGTATCCTACGAGACAATGATATCATTATATAATTATATAATTACTTATATAATTATATTATAGCTTGTATTCTATCTCATTCTCTCGCTGGCTAAATGAATGAATGAATTTTCAAATCACAACGATTCTAAAGAAGTTTCGCTTCAAATACGAAAATGCCCGCGACTTCGTACGCGCGGATTAAGGTTTTTTAATTCCTGCGTCTAGCCTATATCCTTCCCCGGGCAAAACCTATCCTATCCCTGTCCTAAATCTTATCAAAATCAGTTGGACAAATGGGCACACCTCAAATTTGTAATTTTTTTTAGAATTCACTTATACTTAAATATAAAAGTTAAGTACATTCATCAAAGTTCTAAATTTTGCAGACAAAATAGGCTTTACACTTTAGAGAGCATTCATCATTTCATCAATGCCTCTTTTCACTAATTTCTTTGAATTTTTCGTCAGATTTGAATAAAAAGAGCGTTCTAGGTCGCTTCTAAAAGAGTTCTTTTAGGAAAAGGATAAAAAAGGCAACTGAAAGACCTCCATTCTTGTCTTAATGCTATATTTTTCAGTGGAAAGGAATTCTGTAGCAAATTCAGACCACAATGCACTTCGCGTACTCGTAATAAGGCCGTTGGGCGTATAATTTAACTTTTTTCTGGCCTCCTAAAGTTCAGCAGGCTATATTTTTATTATTTAAAAACATTCCTATTTGTACCTATTCAAATAACTGTGCATCTCATTATGGTTCAAAGAAGAAATGGTGACTGGTTCGATCCCGGGCAGGGTCAATTCGAGAATTTCTAATTTCTGAATTTTCCTGGTCTGGTCTAGGGGATTTGGTTTTAATACAACTGCCATACTCCCACTACCATCTTAGACTGCATTATCACTTAACATCAGGTGAGATCGCAGTCAAGGGCTAACGTCCCACTGCTGGGCACAGGCCTCCATTCTCATAGGAGAGAGGGAATTAGAGCTTAGACCCACCACCACACTGCTCCACTGAGGGTTGGCGGGCTTTAACGACTATTATCATGTTAGTGATAATCCGGATCGACAGCTTAACGTGCTCTCCGAGGCACGGGGGTGAAACACCGCCAACTTCCTAACTCCGGGCTAGTAATGAGAATTATTTCTAGTCAGAAAAACCTAACACTTAATAATGGCCCGACCCAGGTCTCGAACCTGAGACCTCGTCGGCCGTTGTCGAACCACTAGACCAACGAGGCAGCTCTATACAACCTTATACAAATAATACTTGCCGCTATTTGCCGCGCCGCGCTTCTGTAGTGGGGCTAGACCTTTAGACTAATAAAACACCGTTCACCCTAGGTTGGATCTACTTTCTCAGGGCGCACATCTTACGCAGCGGGAAAATACTGCAAGAAAACCATATTTTACCGCAAAGTACGCTATAAATAAGAAAAGGGGCACTTAGAGTTTGAGAAAAACTCAAATGATCGCCTGATCTTAAACTTATATCTGCAATCATTTAGTAAACGTTATAAAGAACTTAAGATATTTCTTGCACGTGTTAAAAGTGAAAGTAAAATAAGAATTTTTTCAATTTATTTATGTAGAACTACCTGATGCCCGCGACTTGGTCCGCGCTGATAGAAGTTTTTCGGTTCCTGCGGAAGCTCTTTGATTTTCCATGATAAAAAGTAGCATATTATGTTTTATTTCAGACTATAATCGATCTCTGTGCCAAATTTTATCTAGATGCGTTCAGCCGTTAGGTTGTTACTCAATCACGCCAGAACGACTGAACGGATCTGGATGAAATTTGGCACAGAGATAGACATAAGGAAATAAATTAAAGAGTACCCGCGGCAACAAAAAAGACCTCAATCCACGCGGATCTGCTAGTCCATAATAATAATTGGATATACTCGTAGTTTTTGTAAAACGTTTCAATCCACGGTCAAGTCAAAGTTGGGATACTATGAAAAAACTGATCAAAGCTCAAGGAAATTGCGGTAAAATAACAATGTCGCATCACAAAAGATATATCCTGATTAAATAGATATTTCTTTTGCGTTGCGATACCTATATCATTTTACCATAATCGCACCAAAATCTTTAAGAAAATGTCCTATTTTGCCCTATTCCGATTGAAGTGTAGAGCTAAATTTTTTTTTTATCCACTACAAGTAAGTGCTTGACTGCGATCTCACCTAATGGTAAGTGATGATACAGTCTAAGATGGTAGCGGGCTAACCTGTTAGGGGCATGGCAGTTATATTAAACCCATACCCCTTCGGTTTCTACACCGCATCGTACCGACACTTACGATGCCGTGTAAATCACTTGGCGGCACGTCTTTGCCGGTAGGGTGGTAACTAGCCACGGCCGAAGCCTCCCACCAGGCCAGACCAGGGAAAATTCAGAAATTATATAAATTCGCAAATTGACCCTGCCGGGGAACGAACCCAGGACCTCCGCACGTTAAGGCAACTGCGCTACACACTGCGCCACGGGTGTCGTCGAAATTACAGTAGGGATTCACAGGAATTAACAAAAACTGAATTCCACGCGGAGGAGATCGGATTTCTATATACTTTAGTCGTCGTCGTCAACCGATAGACATTTACAAGGAATTCGGTTTTTGACAACTAGTTTTTTTTTGTAATTATTAAATAGATGATCTCCCAAAAGACGTAGATAATATCAACGTCCGGGTCCCCTGTTTATGTTGAATAACCATTTTAAACATTAGTTGAGGATCAGGAGTGTGACATAGGCTACTTTTTATCCCGGAAAATTAAGAACTTCCCGCGGGAATCAAAAAAACATAAACCACGCGAACGAAGTCGCGGGGTTCAGCTAGTTAATTAATAAAATACTTTAACCTGAATGTAAGTTCTTGTTTCTTCTTAATATGGCTGGACTAGCAAACCACTGGTAGCTACATCCAACATTGTGGACGCATTATTATTTGATCACCAGCGGCTACCAGTAAATGTGGAGCGTCGTAAAATCTGAGTGATCGGCGAAGTGCCGTGTTCATAGTGGACGTTATTATTGAAAACACACGGGTTTGTGTTGCGCACAGCCTCGGTAGCGCATGTTCGATGATAGCTCCAAGATCTAGCGCCACTGCACATGCGCACAGCGGCGCAGTGTGTAGCGCTGTTGTCTTAACGTGCGGAGGTCCCGGGTTCAATCCCCGGCAGGGTCAATTTGGGAATTTATAATTTTAGAATTTTCCCTGGTCTGGACTGGTGGGAGGCTTCGGCCGTGGCTAGTTACCACCCTACCGGCAAAGACGTGCCGCCAAGTGATTTAGCGTTCCGGTACGATGCCGTGTAGAAACCGAATAAGGGTATGGGTTTAAATAACTCCCCACGCCTCCTCCATGCCCCGAACAGGTTAGCCCGCTACCATCTTAGACTGCATCATCACTTATCATCCGGTGAGATCGCAGTTAAGGGCTAACTTTAAAAAAAAAAGAAAAAAAATTTTGGTACAAATAATATTTGCCGCTACGTGCCTCTCAAGTGGCCCCGCTAGATCTTAAAACAGTCAATAGACATTGTCATCGTCGTCGTCTATAGACGTCGTCGATAGACATCTACTCAAATCAAATATTTTTAATTCAAGTACAAGTGCTTTTGAATAGTCGAGTGTATCTCCCACTGGTTCGGAATAAGGTTCCTACCGATTAGAACAAGGAAAATCGGTGGTTGCTCTTTTGAAAAATTAATTTACAATTACAACAATGTGTAGATACTTATGTAAGCGCATTCCTAAGCATTGCTGAAATAAGTCAAATCCATGGCCTTTTATGATTATAGTAAGTACATTATACATATCAGATTAACAGGGATGTTTGAACATTTTTCCATCCGTATGTTCAGTGTAGTACCTAGTACATGTGACATAAAACACGTCCTTAAAACGATAAAGTATAGCGGCGCGAAGTGGATTCAGTGTGTTGCAACGCAAATAATGAGAAATAACAGCAACACCGTTAGCCGCAGCTCAGTGCTGGATGGAAACCTTTTCAAATTATAACAAATAATAAACATTGTATTTTACCTGTAAGGAAGTAAGTACTTGTATTTCCTAAGAAATTACGCAGGTGGCTCGATATTCTACTTGCCACTACAAGTAAGCATCATTTAAAAGACTCTCTCGTAAGGTGTGTTCAAACATAAAGCGGCAATCGAGCACGGTTGCCGCGTGCCGAAGGCTGTTACGTCTTCAATATATATTCGTGGGTATAGTCCTCAAGTCCTAACTAGGACGTGGCTGGATCGTGTCCTGCAAACGCCGCGCGTCGGTGCCTGCTACTCTGTTTGGACACACCTTAATATGATTTCAATTACATTATGATTATCTATACTAATATTATAAATGCGAAAGGTTTGGATGGATGGATGTTTGTTACTCAATCACGCCAGAACAGCTGAACGGATATGAATGAAATTTGGCACAGAAACAGATTATAGTTTGGAATAACACATATACTGCTTTTTATTCCTGAAAATTAAGGAGTTTCCGCGGGAACCAAAAACCTCAGTCCACGTGGACGAATTCGCGGGAATCAGCTAGTTGATTATTATATTCAACTAGCTAACACCCGCGATTTGGTCTTGGGA
The DNA here is from genome assembly GCA_923060345.2 of Erebia aethiops. Taxonomy (NCBI): domain Eukaryota; kingdom Metazoa; phylum Arthropoda; class Insecta; order Lepidoptera; family Nymphalidae; genus Erebia; species Erebia aethiops. The sequence continues at coordinate 12,480,275 of OV281081.1, read as the reverse complement.
ATTCACATTTTCTGATAGTTTTAAGTTTGATAACCATTTCAAACTATCGTTTTAAAAAAAAGTGCTTTGAAATTTGATGACGTCACACGTTACAACTATGTATTTCATACAAACTGCCATATAGAAGCGCGTTTTTAAGAGTTGCTGATTTGATTGATCAATGAAAAAACTAGAAGTTTAATTCGCTAGATTTTTATTGTAATGGACTTCCGCAAAGTAACGCCTGAATCTATCCAATATGAGTTGTCATTATCGATATTGCAAAATATCTAGCTCGAAATTCATTTCATAGGCTGAAAATGTGTCAAAATTTAATTATCCTGATAAACGGGCCGATTATTTACGCAACAGCCACTGTAGACAAGATAAACAGGCTAAAGAGCCCCCTCTCGTGCCAAACAGGGTTCATAGTGGCAACGCTTAAAGCCATATGTTTCATTATTGTTGCCTTTCGTGTTTTAGAATTATTATACTTATTTTAGGAACGTCAAGATACGTGACATCTAACTGCCATTTTGGACTAATATTGCTTAAGTATTGCTTTAAGCGTTGGCTTTATGGCCCCAGCTTTCGGCGCAAAGGTTTTCAAAGCGAAAGGTTATTTTGTCATGAAATATGCTCTTTAAACTGAACTCAACAACTGTGATATAAACCGCCCTCTTAAAGCTGTACGCATATTAGTACGTACGCGCCGCATTTTGTCAAAGTTTGCCGCACTTGCGCTGATTTCCGCATTCTAATTACTTCAACTTACTAATAGTTAAATAATTCAATCCCTTTACTGTTATGTCGACCTTCTTGGCGCAGTGGTGTATGCAGTGGTCTAAGCGGGAGGTTCTGGGTTTGCGATTGGTGGGATGTGATTCAGCGTTTCGGTACGATGACGTGTAGAAACCGATAAGGGTATGGGTTTAATATAAATGCCATATCCCAAAAGGTGAGCCCGCTACCATCTTAGACTTCATCATCACTAAAAGGTGAGATCACAATTGAGCTTCCTTAGAAGGAAACTGCACCAATTACGCATACACTTGTGAACTATATTAATTTACCACGAAAATAGTTTATCTCGGTGTCTCGGTTATTTTTTAATTTATAGACTAGCGCTATGGCTGCAATCAGGCTCGCTGGATGTAGTAATGCAGCCTTAGGTGGAGCGCGCTTGCGTAGATGATGCCTATTCACTCTGAAAGGCCCTGATAAATGTGCGACCATCTTTCAAAATGTACTCAACAACAGTGATATAAACAGCCCGCTTTAGAGACCAAGTTTGTACATTTGAAACAGTTTCTGTCGCCGCTATAACTTACTGCTCTCAAATTTTAAGGGGAATTTATTACGTTTGGACGAAAAATAATGATGATGCGACTCTAAGCTATCCTTTGTTCTCCGAATATGACTTTTTGTGTAAACAAAGTTTGGTCATTAGCGAGTCAATCACACTACAGTACAAAATTGTAAGTAAAGCAAAAATAATAATTGGATGGACTTTCTAACATAATAAATTATTATAACGCTGTAATAATGAAACATTATGTATCTACTTTTTAATATAACATGCCGTATATATTCTTTAAGGTACTTGAATGAACACAACTAAGTAGGTATATTAAGACCTAATGGAAACCCACTTTGAATTTACAAGAGTTCTAGAGTTCAGAGGTCTGGGTTCCATAGTCAAATACAAAATACAAATACAAATACAAATGCTCAATGTGAGTACGAATAGTAGCATGGAAATTGAATTATTACCTACGTCTGACACATTTTGCCAAATAATAATTGGCGTGCAAAATTGGCAGTAGGTAGGTACAGTTAGTGAGTTACATAATATTATCAACTGCTTAAAATACATGTGTTATTCTCGATAAGTACACTAGATTGTTATTAATATTGAAGACGCATACAAATACAAGGAATAGGAAGTTAGAAACGCGACCACTTACGAGTTACGATTAAAATCTCGCGTCATTTTTTGCAAGTCCTTGTTTTTGAAAAAAGGTCTTCCAAGCGATAGTAAATTAATTAATAAACTACCTAATTAAAAATAGGTCCCATGTCCTGATGCTTCCACTTGTAGTACTACAGCGCTCACCACTGCGCCAGACAGATCGCTAAAGGTCTAGTCTTACTATACAGATGCGCGGCGCGGCGCTGCACGGAGCGGCAAATATTCTTTGTATGAGTTTACTAATTTTACTAATTTATTCATAATAAAACTAGAAAAATAACAATAAACCAACCAGTTTGTATGGAGCGGGGCCCATATTAGAAGCGACGCGACACGGAGATGTACTGCGACATAATTGTACAAAGAATACTTGCCGCTACGTGTCGCGCCGTGCCTCTGTAGTGGGGCTAGACCTCAAAAGGGAGCATGAAATAATAATTAATATTTTATTTCTTTTAGACGAAAACCTATAATATCGTACATTAAAAAAAAACTGATAAAAAAATTGCCCAAAAACGATCTCTTTTTAAAATGTTATTAAGCAACTTCGTAAGCAGATTAAATTCGTTAGCGAGCTTTTCCATAAAAAATACTTTTATATTAAGTACAGATTATTATTGAAAAGTTATTCAATTCAATGATTAAAAACAATAAGGTATTTATTGCCTACGTTATAAACTTCGCTACGTCTACGTTCAATTTATATTCCTAGATGATGCCCGCAACTTCGACCGCGTGAATTGAGCTCTTTGACTCCCGCGGGATAAACAGTTCCCACGGGAGTAAATAGTAACCGGGATAAAAAGTAGCATATGCCCTTCCCCGATATACTACCTAACCATGTACCAAATTTCATCAAAATCGGTTGAAAAGATGGACCGTGATAGCGTAGCAAACAGACAGACAGACGGACAGACAAACAGACGAACAGACAGACACACTTTCGCATTTATAATAATATTAGCATATGGATCTGTAAATGCATAGGTTTTGCTGTACTTTTTGTGCAATTTTACTCTACTTATGACACTGACATAATATATAATTGACCGAGCGAAACGAAGGTCTCCGTCCGTCCGTCCGTCCGTCTGTCAGAGCATTATAACTTCTGAATTACTGAACGCAATTACTTCAGCTTTAAATATAATATGTAAAACAATAGCCTCCCGCCGAATATGGCTTAAAAATAATAAAAATCTTTATTTCACGGGGGCTCTCATAGAAGCGAATGCGAAGTAAAATATTTTTTATAAAGTTACATAGGGTTGCGGTATATCATTTTAAAGATAATTAGGAATAGAGTCCAAAAATATTTTTTTTTTAATTTTCCCCCAAAATTGACGAAATGGGGGGCTTTCAAAGTGGAGATTTTCTAACGTCCAAAGATGACCTCAGAACTCTAAATTTTCTGAAAGGATGAGCCTGAAACTTGATCAATTGTTTCAATTATATCCTGTACTTGAACAACAAATACTAAAATTAGATAAATATTGTGAGGAAACGGAATTATTATAGCTTCAGTATTTTTAACAGAACTTCACATTTATGTCAATAGATGGCGCCGCGAGGTCTTAGTTCGGGGCGAACCACTAGTATATAATATGTAAATATGTTATTAGAATCCGCGCCGTTGAAAAATAAAAGTAGTTAAACTCAATATAAAAGATGGAAAAATATTTTTACTCGAACAAAAACATGCGATAAAAAGTATTTTTTATGTTTGAGCATTGAATATACTCCAATGTATTCTCGTTGCCAAAGCCTTAGAGATGTTCCAAATTAAATACAATACGGTACCGAAATTGAGGCTCAATCTACTGAATATAGCGGGATAGCAAAACAAGTATCTAAATGCAAATCGTTCCAAAACATCACGTCAGAAATGCATCCAAACCACACTGCCTCTTTGGACGTATCTGTCCCGTCTTTTCGTGTAAATTAACAACCTTAAAATTGCAATACGCTAAATTATGACCACGGGATACTCGATCTTCTTGCGTTGTTAATACAGAGTTACAAAACTCCAAATACAATTTACCAACTGCAAGTGTAATGTTGTCATACTTGAGTTCTTCGCAAAATTATATTTGTGTTTCCAGAAAATTTATTTTACAGATACTGAGCTTTAAGTCTTAAGAAATAGAGTAGGTTTTAGTAGAGTATCGGTTGAACAATTGTTGAAATAAGATGGTTAATGGGATTAAACAGGTGAATAGAAATTAAATGCCTATTCAAGGAGCGAGTCTAGCTTACTTGCGCTGTTTATGCGAATCTTCACGGTTGACCGTAGCGTATAGCGAATCAGGTAAAACTGTATACCGTTATATACTTTAATCAAGTTTCGGTGTTTAAATCTAAATATTTTATAATAATTTTCATAAACTTAATTTTAAACAAAAACTTTTCATCGTTGGTAAAAAATCATTTTTACCATTTGGGAGGAGGTTCTCAATTTGACCCGATGTGCTTTTGTAGGTTCTCAGAAATATTATGATGGTAATAACTAATAATACCAATTCATACTAATACTATAAATGCAAAAGTGTGTCTGTCTGTCTGTCTGCTACACTATCCCGGCCCATCTCAACCGATTCAACCCCTTTAAACCGATTTTGAAGAAATTTAGTACAGAGGTAGGTTGTATCCCGTGGAAGGACATAGGCTACTTATATTCCGGATATATGGAGCTCACGTGGAAATCAAAAATCCTGTTACGTAATAAGTTAATATATACTGAAAGTAATAAAATAATATAATTTTCTGTAAGACCTATAACAAGATATCTAACTTTCTCCAATACTTCTACAACAATTTTGTTAGCATAAAACCTATTGTATTTTCTGAAGAGCGTTCAATTAATTATTCGAGTGCGTATCAACTTATTGCTTCTTGATGAAGTTAATGTTTATTTTATCAATAAATGCGTAGCGATCCATCAAACATTGTTTTTTATTGATGATGATAGATTGTAAAACGAAACAGATTAGCTGATTGGTATTTTGAACATTTTTATGAAAAATGTGCTTTTTGCGAAATATGATGTCATCTTTATCCGTGGAAGGAGCAACTTGGTACTTTATTTCTATATAATCTTTATACTTAATCGTCGTTTTCGTCGTCAACCGATGGACGTCCACTGCTGGACATAGGTCTCCTGTAGGGTACTCCATAAGTCATGGTCTTGCACCGCCTGGATCCAGCGACCCCCTGCGACTCGCTTGATGTCGTCGGTCCACCGTGTGTGTAGGTACTTTTACTTAATCATATTTACAAAAATAATAAATGCTTTAAAAATATTCTCATTGCTACTAAGTCGCAATCCCCCACATGGAGTACTGCTCTCACCTCTGGGCCGGAGCACCCCAGTACCAGCTCCTTCCACTTGACCGGATACAAAGGCGGGCAGTTCGACTCGTAGATGATCCCACAATTACTTGCTCGTTGGAGTCCCTAGAGCACCGAAGAGACGTTAGTTCTCTTTGTGTGTTCTATCGTCTCTACAATGGGGAGTGCTCTGAGGAGTTATTCAATCTAATACCACCTTCCGTGTTCTCCAGACGCACCCTACGTCGCAGAAACAAATTTCATCCTCACCACCTGGATGCCTGGTCCTCATCCACCACCCGTTATTCCAGGTCATTTCTGCCACGTACCCGCAAATTGTGGAACCAGCTTCCATCTACTGTGTTCCCTCATGATTATAATATGGGGCTCTTCAAAGCGCGGATAAACAAATATCTTAAAAGCCAGCAACGCATTGGCGGTTCCTCTGGTGCTGCAAATGTTCATGGGCGGCGGTAATCACTTACCATCAGGTGACCCGTCTGCTCGTTTGCTCGCTATACATATTAAAAAAAAAACCACTGGATGAATCGGGCTGAAATATAGTATACATATATAATATATATTATAACGTAGCCATCTGATATAAAGGTTTTTGAAAATTCAACCTCCCAGAGGGTAATATAGGGCTATGAAATTTGTATGAGAATCGAAGTTAACGCGAGTGAAGCCGCGGGCAAAAGCTAGAAGTAATAAAGTTTTAAGGTAAGGCGTATCAAAGATTTCCTTCGGGATATAAGAGGTGAAAATAAATAATTTGAATGACTAAAATGGAAATCTAAAGAGGATGATTCATAACATTATTAACTCAACACTCTCTTAGGACACGATTGTACTTGTAAGTTTTTACGTAAGTAGAGCACGTAAGTTACGTAACTAAGTTTTACATACGATACGCGACTTACGAGACTGTTTATATTTCATTAGCTGATGTCCGCGACTTTGTGCGCGTCGATTGAGGTTTTTTGGTTCCCGCGGAAACTCCTTAATTTTCTGGGATAAAAAATGCCCTATGTGCTAATCCAGACTGTAATCTATCTCTGTGCCAAATTTCATGCAGATCCTTTCAGCCGTTCTGGCGTGAAAGAGTAAAAAACATCCATACATCCATCCATCCATCCATACTTTAGTATTTATAATATTAGGTATTATAGAATTATAGAAGACTAGATCCCGCGACTTCGTCTGCCTGTTTTTTGATTTCTGCAGGAACTCCTTGATTTTCCGAGATAAAACGTAGTCTATGTTCTTCCCCGGGATTCAACCTATCACTGTACCGAATTTCATGAAAATTGGTTGATCGGTTGGGCCATTAAATCGTAGCAGACAAACAGACACACTTTCGCATTTATAATAGAATTATAGAAGATATAGATAATAGATAAGTATACATTATACGCGTCTTACGTAATGCCTACGCGACTGAGTAAAACTACAGCTGTACTATTCCTATTCTTTGGTTAAACTTAGAAAGTTAGAATTGTAATCGTAGCGTAAGAATATCCATTGGAAGGCCTATTTCAAAAAAATTAAAAGCACTCAAATAATATTATTAAAGAGAGCATCCGAAAGCAATCAACGAATTGAGAAGGTCGAGAGGAGTAATGAAAGTAAATTTAAATTAGCCCCAAAACTTAGCGAGAGTGCCTACAAAGGGCAATAATTAGCCCTTTGTCCTATAATTCCAAATTCACTTTTTGGGGCCTCGAATAAATCATTTAGTGCGGGACCCTTTTTGATAAATTGCTTAGCCATCTGATACCGTGCAATCGCTTTTGCTTTTGAGTAAGTTTTGATAGAGCTGTATTCCATGACCTGAAAACTTACTGCTAAAACCACAAGAATTTATCAGGCTTTACTAAAATCAAGATCCTCTGTAAAGAGATGAATAATTTTAATTATCTGAATTGTTAGATAAAGCGTGTAAAATGTGACAGAAAAAGACGTAATACCACAGAATAGGTAATAGTACAGTAATACCTAGTTTCGACGTCATTTTGTTAATGTTCACTCTGGGCACTCGGGCAGAACCGAAAAGAAATGAAGTATGCCTACATAAGTAGGTACTTAAGAACTTAAGCTTACGTTAAGTAGATAATGTGGCAATTTCTTTTTTACACAGCTATATATATATATATATATATATATTTTTTTTTTAAATTATAAGTATATATTTATTTATTCGGACAACTAAATTTATTTACATTTACTATTAAATTAAATTGACAGGATGGCAATATTTAAAATATCATAGGATGTATTTGGTCTCTATCTAATTAGTTCTTAGCATCGTACCGGAACGTAAAAAATCACTTTGCAGAACATATTTGCTGGAAGTACTAACTAGCCACGGCAGAAGTCTTTCATCAAGAGAGTCGTCAAGAGATTCCCTCTAGGCAGAAAGGTTTTTTGAAGTGAAAACTTCATTAGCCGCGTTGAGCACTTTTTGGTAGGGGGTAAAACTGTGGATTCGCGAACACCGACATTCGCGTTGTTACGAAGACAAAAGGTCTTAAATATAAATATAGTTCATTCGTAATTAAACTTTAATGCCTTAGTTTTAAGGTTTATATTTGAAATATTTTTATAATTATATTAATTTTCTTAAATAAGAAAAAACAAAATTATTAAAAAAAATTGTTCGTTTTCACTACTACTAAGACTAGCGCTTGTCTGCACTCAGACTTGCTGAAAGTAGTGATGCAGCCTAAGGTGGATCGCGCTTGCCTAGCTAGACGATGCCTATTCACTCTTGATTTGAAGATACCAATACTATAATATTCAGATTTTGAAGAAATACCACGGTTCAGCTAGAATACTCTCAAAAGGTAGATTAGAGTAGATAGAGTAGAGAGTTAGGGTAGATTGTATAATAATAATAATTAGTGGTAGAATGCTTGAACTATTCCTATCAAAATAATATGTATTAACTATTTGTGCACGCCATATTATTGGCACATTGTGGTCCAGAACTATAATACTAATATTAATGTATAGTCATTTTATGTACTTACATACAATCAGCAAATAAATGATTGATTACGATTATAAAAGGAGTAAGCATTATAATAATATGTTGTTCTAGTACTGCTCTAAATACACTCACGGTTTCGGCAAATAAAATACTTGCGCGCCAAAACCGTGAGTGAATTTAAACTTGAGAGTATACAAAGGTCTAAATTATTATGATTATTACTCTTTGAAGGGACTTCCACAAGCTTTGGGAGTAATTAAACTTTGCTTCATCATCCCTTTCGACCTTCTGATTCTTTGATTACAGTTTCTTTATGAAACTTATTTCAAGTAGCCAAATGTGCCTTAAAGAAATAACATAATGAGTTGAAATGATTATTACCCGGGCACTTTTGAAGACTTTTGTAGGGGTAATTTGATTTAATTCCTATATTTTCAAAATAAGCCGTGAGGTGTCGATACACACTACGTTATGTAAGAAGTATAATGTAGTAACTTTCGATATACTAAACAAAAAAAAAGTTTCGAATTTCCCAAATGAAATTGTAACCTGCGATATCTTGCTTGTTACGCCGATTTTGCCCGCTGAACTTCTAACGCCTACTTGTGATCAAAATTAAACACTAACTACATTAATTATTACAGGCCCATCTTTTAGAGGGAGAGAGACAGAGCTTAATGCTTTTTATGTCACGTACGATTTTGCAAGGCCCCCGCTAGATTCATAGTGCTACATAGAGTTTGACGACCTCCCGGGCGCAGTGTTGAGCGCTGTTGTTTTAACGTGGGAATTTATAATTTCTGAATTTTCTCCGGGATGGGAGGCTTTGGCCGTGGCTAGTTACCACCCTGCCGACAAAGACGAGCCGGCAAGCGATTTAGCGTTCCGGTACGATGCCGTGTAGAATCCGATTAGGGGTATGGGTTTAATATAACTACTATACCCCTATAATAGGTTAGCCCACTACAATGACTGCATCATCAGTTCAGGTGAAATCGCAGTCAAGGACTAACTTGAAGTGGATTAAAAAAAAGTTTACTATGAATTCTCAAAATAATTATTAAAATGAACTGGTCGTTAAAACAATGATTTGTCAATATTCACATTCCAATTTATCAGGAATGTAAATTGGAGGGTAGGTACACATTGTCGGCGCAAAGTAAATGGACCAACCGTTCTCGAATTCCGTTTTTATATCAGAACAAACGACATGGATTGATGGGTTATCGAAAATTGAAACGTTGTATGGAAATGGGAATTTTCATAGTGAAAAATTGTACCGATAGCGGTCCTGAGCAAATATGTTGTATTGCGTAACAGTGTGAACGTGCCCTTTTCACAATTGCCATTGTAAAAAAAAATGGAAGCAGGAACTCGGTCTGTTGTTTGATATTGTAATTTTAAATCGATGCTGTGTTTGCTTTGTCGAAATACCAGGAGGTTTTAAATTGATAAAAAAAGTTGCATTTGGTTTCGGACGTATTTCGTTTTTTCGAATGGTGTTCAAAATATCTTGAGGAACTTTCTGCAGTTTTAATTTTTATTAGTTTATATTAGTTTAATTCTCGGTACGAAATAATTATAAGATGTACAAACAAGATTACTTCGAAAGAGGAAATATTTTACACCGTGCAACGAACTTTTTTTTATGCCACTGAGACTGCAATCTCACCTGATGGTAAGTGATGATGCAATTTAAGATGGTAGCGGACTGACCTGTTGGCAGTTATATTTTGCTTGCGCACCTAGCGGCGTTTACAGCGACGTTCTAAACGTCGTTAAAGCATAACTCCGAGAAGTTAGAGGTACTTAGATGACCAGGGATCTAACCTTCGACTCCGTATTAGTCTAGTGTTTAAAACACTGGACTGTGACTGGACAAATAATAAAATGTTTTTATTAAAAAAATCCAGTCACGGCAAATATCAGCGTCGCAAAAATTAAGGGGATGATAAATGACAGGGTCGCCCGCTTAAAGTGTCCCGGGGGATAAATAATAAGTACCATTGCATTTCGCCCGCCGCATCCATCAACCGGATCACGCTTGTCCGCTTCAATTCGCTCGCATGCTACACGGTTAACGCTTCTCCAGGGACTCACTGCACTTATTCGCATGTAGCTTTCAATAAATTAATTAAAGCCATTATAATTCGGTTCAAATAAATTGACAACTATCACGTTGAATGATTTATTTGATTAGGTATATCTATATATACCTAATCAAAGAAACCTATGTTTCTTCGACTAAATAAAACTGGAGAAATAATAGAAATCAGAGTTTCTGACACGTCTAAATTGTATTTTTAAACGACCTGTTTTGGATTGGCTTACATTAAGGATTAAGGTAGGTACATACCTAGAAGACGACAAAAATAAAATTGTTATTCAAAGCGGATACCATTTTAAAATTCTTTGTTACTAGATGAATTTAAAGTAATGAGTGATGATGACTGTATATTATTACCGGTGTAGAAGTAGGTAACTACAGTCCCACAAACTTATCTGGTCTGGCCAAAATTTTAACAAATTTTTATGACTGTTTAGTTTTTTTTTATTTTCTTTTTAAATATTTTGCAACTTTGAATGCGACGACGCAAATAACAGCGACGCTGAATTTTTATGACTGTGTAGTTATTAATTTCATTTATAAGTACAGTTCGCGCGCGAGTTGAATGCAGAGTATCAATGTATGTGTCACCATTCAACTCATGCGCGAACTACTGGTGCCCGCGACTTCGTCCGCTTGAAATAAGTTATTTTTCCACGGGAAGTCCTTAAGTTTCCGGGTATTAATAATAAAAAGTAGCCTATGTTACTTTCCTGGTCCTCAACTATAGTCTATACCCATGCAAAAAATCACGTCGATGTGTTGCTTCCATCGATATATATGTAGGCATTAGATGGGCCCTTTCATAGAAAAACGCCGGGCGTCCGAGATGCGGAACACGTTCCGCATCTGTCTTTGTTCCCGTCGTAGCGCTGTCACGATCGCTCGTCGTGCGGATAATTTGTTATTATTAAGTTAACATCTAAAGTTTAATTAGTTTGGCATTGTATAATTTTAATTTTAAGGTAAGTGTTTCAATTCACAATTATACATTTCCAAAAAACGTTATTTAATCTTCCTATTTAATATTTTTATCCATTACGCAATCATTTAATTTCCGCGGCAAACTGTATAATTTTTTTTTACTAACTGGCCTTACGGCTATGACCTATATTATCTATGACCGAGTCATACGTTTTCAAGTTTTTATTCAAGATGTTGCAAGCAAGTTCCCGCTTTTCAGACTAGATGGCGTTGCTAAAAATACGCCCACATTCTTTGTTTGACAGGGCCCGTCTATGTAAATTGAGGTCGTTGGTTGCTTCATTGTGGCGTGATTGAAGGACAAACCAATAAACTAACAAACAAACATATTTTGTACTATTAGTCTAGTATAATAATAATATTTAAAAAAATGCGTAGACATCTGTAGAAGTGTAGCTGGTACCTATTGGTGGATTTTTATACAGTTTTATTTCCCGGCAGGGTGCCAGGCGCGAGCGTACAGGAATTTATAACAAACTCAACATAGAGCTACGTGTTTGTGCTTTGGCAACTACCTATTTCACAGGCTCCACTCTATTCCAATATGAGACATAGACAAAAACGGTTTTGTCGCTATTTATAGAGTTCTAATATTACAAGTTAGTTTTATAGTACTTAATTTGGTACTTAATATGTAGTTAATAATTATGTAGTTAGCTAGCTTGATCTAATTACTATCTCCAGAGAGATTAGCCATCTGTTCGGGAAATATTGTAGTGCACAAGTGTGTGCGCATACGCAGGTGCACTCTCTGTTCCTTTACTCTCATAGCCTGATGGAACGGAAAATCCTACACGACCGGAGAGAGATCAGGCGCAGGACCGACGGTTCGAACCCAGGACTTCGTTGTCCGCAGACATTCTAACCACTAGACCACACAACAGCCCATTAAGGTCCCACTTGTGGGCATAGGCCACCACTCTCATAGGAGAGAGGGAATTAGAACTTAGACCCACTACGCTGCTCCAATGAGGTTTGGCAGGCTTCAACGACTATTACCATGTTAGTGGGACCGACGGCATAAAGTGCTCTCCGAGGCACGGGGGCAAACACCGCCAACTTCCTAACTCCGGGCTAGTACTGAGAATTTTATAACCACTAGACCAACGAGGCTTTAATTTCAATAGCGCATAATTGAATGCTAATGATATTTATTAAATCCGCACAAGCAGTTCCCAGGTGCAGGCACCCTCGTCACGCCGCACTTGTCACTTGAGATCCAACTTCATTCCACCGACACGTCAGTTCCACTCCTGAGTCCTGACTAGGGTAACCAGACATTTGGGTGAGTAGGTAAACCGCTTAATTAGGTACCTACATAATACATATCACTACGGTCGAATACTAAAACAGAGTCCCTTACCATGACCTATTCTGTGACTAAACACAGTTAGTGACAAACGATCGGGTGTTAGCGTTTAATATGTTTTAAATAGTATTTCGTCTCCATCGTCAATCAATAGACATCTTTTGCGGGATATAGTTTAGGTCTTAGTATCTATATAATTAATATTATAATTTATGGCGAAAGTTTGGATGGATGGATGGATGGATTGATGTTTGTTATTCAATCACAACAGAACGGCTGGACGGATTTGGATGAAATTCGGCACAGATATAGATTATAGTCTGGAATAACAAATAGGCTATTTTTTATCCCCGAAAATTAAAAAGTTCCAGCGAGAACCCAATCCTCAATCGACGTAGTCGCGTGCGTCAGCTAGTATGAGATATTTACAGAATTATTTCTTTTATTTAGATTTATTTTTATTATGAACAAATATCTTTGTGTAATTTTTGGCCACCCTACTGCTTTCGGATATTGAACCGAAATTAACAAAATCAACGCCATCGGAAGCAAAAGCAACCGTATAAGAGCATATTTAAAATTCAATATTGCAATAGCGAATTCAATATTTTAGATGCAAATTAATAAGCAAAATCATTTACACCCATTGAAAAGAAGCCGATTCGGTTAATATACTAATTATTTTGCAATTTTAGTCCAGTAAATGAAGAAAAAATAGATGTTTTACTTTATGTACTGTAGGGTAACTTTTGTAGGGTAAAACTTACCCATGACTATAATGTAAGACAATTTTTTTTATCAACTACAAGACTAGCCCTTGACTGCAATCTCACGTGATGGAAAGTGATGGTGCAGTCTAAAATGGTAACGGACTAACCTGTTAGGGGTATGGCAGTTATATTAAATCCATACCCCTAATCAAAATACTTTCCCAAAATTAAATGTAAGTATATTGCGTATTGCACGTTTTCACGAAATAAATGACATATTTTCTCCTTATTTGTTTCATATTAAAACCAACGATATCTCACGTACTAATTGATCAGGAACATAGCCTATATTGTCAAGTTACAGAATAACAACACGAAGTTAAAACACAACAATTTTTCATTCATCATTCTTGGTATTACATGGAACTTAATGTATATCAAATTTTGTACGCTCATATTGCTATCGCGCTTGCACGCGATCATATTATGTCATCAGCCAAATAGAGATATCAATATACCGGCAAATTTATATTTGCGGTTCGAATAGAAGTTGCGGGCGGCGTTCGCCGGCCTCTTAAGGTTATCAAATCCATACAAGATTAACCAATATTGTACCAAAGTTTAACCTAATCTCTGAATAGCCTAATCAAGCAACAGGGTCGACCCACACTCTACCGCCATAAATCATACGCGGTAAACAAAAACCACAACTGCTGTTAAGTTATGTATGAATTGTACCTCAGTTATACACATTTCGACTTGTGGCTTGTAATCATTGTAACTCTAGGCCCTCATCTCTACTCTTTAATTAGATAATCACAGAGTTGTCGTATTCCTAGAGCAGCTTTTAGAACTTAATTATTTTTGGCAACGGGGGATTTTACGCGACAAATACGAGTAAGCGTTAAACTTTGTCTCCTTCCTTTTAGTACAGAGTAATTAAGTATATAAATATTTAGTTAGGAAAAGAACAGCAAGCTGTCAAACGTTCGAACTTCGAATCACTCTTACACGTTGTCCTAGGTGTGCGACAGAAGCGACGCGACGCAATACGACACCATAGAAAATAACAAACAACGTAGGCTCACGTGCAGGGTCAGCAACCGTTTGATGCTGTTGCGTTGCGTCGCGTAGCGTCATTAAAAGTGAACAAACAGACGGACAGGCACACACTGGCATATTTTATAATTAGCTTGTTGCCTGCGACTTCGTCCACGTGGTTTAAGTTTTTTTGATTCCAGTGGGAAATCCTTAATTTTCCGGGATAAAAAGCCTATGTTACTCTCCAGGTCCTCAACTACACTGCATGCCAAAAATCACGGCGATTTATTGCTCCGTTGCGGCGTGATTGAATGACAAACCAACAAATGAACCCACTTTCACCTTTATAATATTAGTATGATCTATTAAATGATAAATGATTTATTTAATTCACGTAAGACAATTTGTGTCACATGATACGTTAAGACTCTACCACCGGTTCGGAAAATTGTTCTACTGAGAAGAGCCAGCAAGAAATTCAGCAGTAACTGCTCTTTTCATAAAAAAGAAAAATGTTACAATAAGTAAACAATACAACGCATGCGTTACGTTACGATTATTACACTGACTTGTGGGTCACTGGATGCGAGGCCGGTTGCTTCCATGCAACATTGTCATTAAGAAAATCGTCTATAACCTCATAACCTAATAACCTCAACTTAACAAATGCTGTTTAACACAGTATTTATGTAATGGCACATAAAGAAACTCTTTTGGAACCATCAATTAGTATGCATCATCAAATTAAACAGAACGAAAAGTTAAGCTATAAGTATACGAGCATTCTATTTACTGGCTATTTGCACTTCCGGCTAAAATCCTAGTTAACAATCGGGTTAAAACGGAACGAAACGCGACTCAAATTGCGAATTTTACGGCTGACCTACCAAATTAAGTTGCTACGGGATATAAAGGAAGTGCGGTTGAAATGAGGTTGCATTTTCATTTTACTGGATTTTCATTTACATGCTACTTTGTTGGTTATTACTTATTGCTTTTCGTTTTTATAATTACTAGCTGATGCCCGCGACTTCGTCGATGCGCGTGGATTGAGGTTGTTTGGTTCCCGTGGGTACTTTATAATTTTCCGGGATAAAAAGCCTATGTGCTATTATAGACTATAATCTATCTCTGTGCCGAACTTCATCCAGATCCATTCAGCCGTTCGCGCGTGAATGAGTAAGAAACATCCATCCATCCAAACTTTCGCATTTATAATATTATGTATATTAAATAAATTGTTGAATCTAACTGTTAATTTAATCTTAATTGTGAAATTCCAATCTAATTATGAAATCGAAAAGATATCTTCAGTTGACATTATTCAATTTATCATTAGTTTTTTTTATTCGTTTAGACTTTTTATATTGAAATAGGTATTATGTAGGTAATTAAAATAAACAATTATCATAAATTAAGATACTAAAATCTAAATATTAAACCAACTATAAAATTTTAAACTAAATACTTATAAACTAACAAAAAAAATCTAATCAAATAGACCACCCGGTTGCCTCTGGGCCACGCTGAATGGCGATGGAACCTTTGGACCAGGTATAGGCTCCAGAGCGTGGGTCGCAGCTCCTCTCCCTTAAACGTCTGAAATTAAATTAATTAATATAATAGAAGGTTACAAATTACAATCAATCTAGAGCCAGTTAAAAGGGTTATAAACGCGGAATAAAATCCCTTCATTTTGTGAGGCAATTAAAGCCTTCTTGGCGCGAATGCAACGAGAACAATGGCGGAAATATCTGCTGTAAAGAATAGAAACGTTTCCTTTCTTTTAGTAAGACTTTTATACTTTTTGACGACCTCCCTGGCGCAGTGTTGACGCGGGAGGCCTCGGGTTCGGTTCCCGGGAGGGTCAATTTGGGAATTTATAATTTCTGAAATTTCTCTGGTCTAGTCTGGTGGGAGGCTTCGGTCGTTACTACTACCTATCGTTACTAGCTATCACCCTACGCTTGCATCGCTACCACCGAACGATCAATACGAACAATCGAATTAGCTGATTTGACACATCTCTGGTGAAAACCCTCATAAAGTCAAGCCAAAATAAAGTTTCTCCAAGCCGCTAATTTTCAAGAAAACCTAATTATAATAAATTCATGACTAATAATAATTAATCTATACTTATATTAAATGCAAAAGTTTGCATGGATGGATGGATATTTTTCACGCCAATCACGCCAGAACGGCTGAACGGATCTGGATGATATTTGTCACATAGATTATAGTCTGGAATAAAACATAGGTTACTTTTATTTCCCGAGAGTTACCGCGGGAAAAAAAAACTCAATCTACGTGGACGAAGTCGCGGGCTTCAGCTTGTAATCATTATAAGCCAAAATAAAGTTTCTCCAAGCCGCTAATTTTCAAGAAAACCTAATTAGAATAAATTCATAACTAATAATAATAAATTCATGATTAATTATTATTAATTTTGAATAAATTCATGACTAATAATAATTAATTAGACGGTATGGTTGGACCCCTCGGTCGACCTAGGCTTAGCCTTTAATTATGCTTGCTGTTTGTTTAGGCCGCTTGTTAAATTGTCAATGTTTGCCCGTGAAAAATATGTTTCACTTTTACACGAGCCGTGACCGTACCGTGTTTGTTTAACTAAAGAGAGAAATAATTGAGTATCCAAGTCTACTTGGGTGAATTTGCATAATACATCCGTCCGTCCGCCTGTCAGTTTTCCTACGCCCGCCGCTACGCCGATTTTCAACGGTAGTGAGACCGATTTTATTTGTTTGTCAATATCATTTAAAAATTTATTAATATTGTAGTAGTTATTGTAGTAACATTTGACTTTGACTTTGACTTTGACTTAAAGCACAGAATAGGTAATAGTATGCTTATAGGTTAGCGCTTGCAGACCTGACTGCATGCAATTGCAAGCTTGCTTGCTTCCTTATGAAGCAGCTTAAAGTGGAGCACGTTTGCCTAGAAGATTCCTTTTTTGAATTCAATTGATTTGAACATTGATGTAGAATTTTTTTAGTATGGATTTGAAGATAATAATTAAAATATGAATACCCATATACATACCCATAACTACATTATAAAAGCGAAAGTGTACTTACTGTCTGTATGCTACGCTATTAAGACCTAACTTTTCAACCGATTTTGATGAAATTTAGTACAGAGATAGGTTGTATCCCGGAGATATAGGCTTTTATCCCGGAAAATTAAACTTCATGTACCAAACGTCGAAATCGGTCAAGGAGTTGGGCCATGAAAAGGTAACAAACAGACATGCTAACTTTACCTAGCACCTTAAGCCCTAAGAGGTATAGAACATTTTCTTAGACTTTTAGTGAACTCAAATTCAAACTATATTTATTCAAAATTTGTCCCTACACAGTACACTAAGTTTACAAAGTACTATATGATTCCCGCGACTTCGTCCGCGTGGACTAAGTTTTTTTTATTCCCGCGGGATCTTATTAATTGTCCGAGATAATAGTTGCCTATGTCCTTCCCCGAGATATAACCTATCCCTGTACCAAATTTCATCAAAATCGGTTGAATAGGTGGGCAGTGAAAGCGTAGCAGACAGACTGACACACTTTCGCATTATAATATTAGTATTGATAAGACATGACGGTGATAACCATGATAACCATTAAGATATTAAAACTATGATACCTAACTATGATAACTATTTTTATGGTATTTTGAGGGTAGATTTATTATGTTTTAACCTAAGACAAGTATTGTGAAGAATAGTGCATGATTTGTACATGGATAGACTATCAAATTACTTTGTGTTTCTTGCATCTAGAACTGTAATTTGTAGTATTCAACCTAATGCAAAGTTCATTTCAGGTCGGAAGCGGCGTTTTCACCGTCTTTGCATACGTCTGCATATTTCATTAGGCGACAGTTGGTACGTTTGCTGGCAAACCGTACGCTCCGTCAAATCGACCGTGACACGTCTTGTTACGCGCCCATTGTGTTGTGTTGCGCGGATTTCTAGTGTACACAAATTTATACGATTCATAGCCAACATATATAGGCCACCATTAAGCGTATGATAAAATAATGGCGGCCACCACGGCCGCCTATCTCAAGAGAGATTAGCCATCTGTGCGGGAGATAATATTACAGTGCACAAGTGTGTAAATATTATAGTGCACAAGTGTCACGTACATGTTGTAGTGCACGAGTGTGTACCTACATATTATAGTGCCCAAGTGTATATATATACACAGGTGCACTCACTCACTATTCCTTTACTCTGATAGCTCGATCGGACGGAAATTTCAACACGGCCGGAGAGATATCAGGTGCAGGACCGACAGATTTACGTGATCTCCGAGGCATGGGGGTGAAACACCGCCTTTATAAAGCCGCCGCCGCGGGTATAAAGCTTTATACTACTAAACTATCAGCCAAGTCATAATAAGTCGTTTCGTACAAGTGAGTGAACAAACACAGTTCTTTATTCCCTCACTCTCATAGTCCATTGAGACGGCAATTACATCGGGGAGAGATTAGGTGTAAAAACTCAAACTCAATTTATTTAAAACATGTAGGACACACAGGTGTCTCTTATATTACGTCATGTTTTGACTCTACCACCGGTTTGGAAAGCGATGGCTTTACGTGCTTTTCGAGGCGCATTGGACTGCAATACGCCAATTATACAACTATTCCATTATTACTGAGAACTCTTGCCGGAAAAGCACACTAATTCTTGTTTCAATCCATTAGAAAATAGCACCGAATGGAAAGGAGTCTAGAGTGTCGACTATCAGCAATGAGGAATACGATTCAAAGAATGCATGATTTGCGGTATTCACGCTTTCATCATCATCATCAGCCGTTGTGCATCCACTGTTGGACATAGGCCTCTTTCAAGTAGCGCCAACGTGCTCTTTCCCTGGCTTTTCGCATCCAATCGATGCCAGCCACCCTCCGGATATCATCGCTCCACTCCTGGGGGGCGCCCTACGCTCCGTTTACCAAGACGCGGTAAACGGACCTTTCGACTCCAACGTCCATCGGTCCTCCGACACACGTGACCAGCCCACTGCTACTTCAGCGTGCCAGCCCTAAGAGCTATGTCGGTCACTTTAGTTCTTTGGCGAATCACTTCGTTCCGGACTTTATCCCTCAAAGAAATTCCGAACATAGTAGCTCTTTCCATAGCACGCTGAGCGACTTGTAGTCGGTATACTTGTCTCGTTGTCAGTGTCAACGTTTCGGCACCATAGGTCATTACTGGTAAGACGTATTGTAGTCTAGGCAATAAAGCTAGTCGACCCCAACAATAATTCCTCAGGCGACGAAACTTTACAGTATGATCAAGTATCATGAGTTAAACGTATATCATAAATATCCAATAAAAACCATAAAGGAAGTATGGGTTTTTATGCTATACCTAATTGTTAAAGCAGGAAGGTACACTATCGCGTAAACGCAGTTTAGGTTTGATAAGAAAATCGGTTTAAATATTGATGTTCTGCATGATTATTTCGTTTGATATTTCGGTTTTGAGTGTAAATATACTATGGTCTACTATTATTTTAAAAAGAAATCCATAAAATATTCAGCAATAAATATTTTAGGTATAAATATCTAACTTCCGGACGGATTTTTTGTTGGATATTTTTGTATTAATATTGGTTCATACCGTACTACAACCCTGCCAAGTTTAAACGACTGAGGATTTAATGCGGGGGGTCTCCACTCTCCATACAACAAACCGCCCCATTGCCTAGACTATTAGTCGAAGACCTTAGTCTTCAGGCACTGCACTATTCACGCTTTGCTGAACTTAATTTCGAAGGTATTGTGGTATAAAGCGGCGTTTTCACCGACTTTGCATGCGCCTGCATATTTCATGAGGCGACAGTACGTATGCTCGCAAACCGTACACACTCCGTCAAATCGACCATGACACGTCTTGTTACGCGCCCATTGTGTTGTGTCTCGTGAGTTTCAATACGAATCAGAATATCGCCTACTTTTACTATTTTTACTATTCTTTTATTATTATTTGGGACATGGTAGCTCGGACGAGATGACAATTGCCTTTCAACAGTCTGCGAACTTCGTACCGCCTTAGTATGCAAAATTAAATGTATATTTTTCAATATTTCTGAGAGATTTTCTTAATATTTTTTTCCGTAAGAACCTTCTCCTAATAATAAAAAATACAACAAAAAAAGAATTAGTGAAATCGGTCCAGCCATTCACGCGTGATGCCGTGACCAAGGAAAACGGGTTTCATTTTTATATAATTTTTATATAATATATAGATATAGATAGATATAGATAAAAAAAGTGTGTGTGCAATTAACACACGGCAGAAGTGAAACTTCAGCTAAGTAGGCTACGAGATAATGAGATAAATATAACTTGTATTGAATACAAGTTATATTTATCCTACCCTATTACAAGTTACGTTTTACAATCCTATTATGAATATGATTGTCTCTTTTTAGTGTCGCTTTTTCGTTTCATCGACTTTTCAAATCACGATTCAAAAGAGGTTCATTACAAAAATGTCATCTCCTTGTCATGTAAAGGAAAGGCTCCTTGTAAAGGACCCCCCTAACAGGTTAGCCCGCTACCATATTAGACTGCATCATCACTTACCATCAGGTGAGCCCGCAGTCAAGGGCTAACTTGTAGTCGATAAAAAAAAACATTTTTAGTAGAACAGGTCTTATCTGAAACTCGAAGATTTAAATTTCAGTCCAAACGTGTGTTTACCACACAAATGGCATATATAGAGATTCACGCCGTTCCGTACGCCGGACGGACATAGACCGCTATGTTAATTCCGTCATTACGGTGTGTAATTCCGTCATCTCGCAGTGTAATTCCGTCATTTCCCGCTGTAATCGCAGCCGGTACGCCGGCCGTCCTTTCTATTACAGGGTTGAGAATTTCAGTTTGCGGGCTGTATGAAGGGGGTTGAAAACAGGTGTCTCCCTTCCGGGGTCTGTTATTTGCTGTCTGTTTTCATTTATTACGAAACTTTTTGTATTTAAAAATTTTCATTATTTGAATTATATTATGAAAACTTTATTCAAATTAAAACAATCCAATACATAGTTTTCATTACAAAAAAAAAACTATAAAATTTATCTGACAGAGAAGCATGTTATGCATCCTCATGATAATAATATGGGTATTCACTAAAAGGGTTTGCTGAGAAGAATCCAATCTAATATTATAAAAGCGAATGTGTGTCTGTGTCTGTTACGCTTTCACGGCTCAACTATTCAAACGATTTTAATGTAATTTTGTACCGGGTTAGATTGTGTCCCAGGAGAGGACATAGGCTACCTTTTATCCCAGGAAATTGAGAAGTTCCCGTAGGAATCAAGAAAACCTTGATCCACGCGGACGAAGTCGCGGGCATCATCTCGTCCGTAATAATTTAAGACTTGGTTCACTAATGTTTCGCAAAAAACATTTAACAAATGATCATTTCACAAAAAACGTTTCAAAAACTAATCATTTCACAAACGTCGTATTCCGCAAACATATAATTTATTAAAAGATCATTTGACAAATACTCAATTCACAAATACTTTGTTTTGCAAACGTGTTGAATGTAAAATTGTCATTTACTAATTTATTATTTCATAAAATAATTCATTCTTCAAATTCATAATTTTACAAAATATTAAAAAAAAACCTAGGTTTACACGGGTTTACTTAGTTTTGGGTAAAGTTCGAATAATAAGTAAAATAAATTTAATTCGGAATTTACCCATACCTACTCACCTAGGTCTACCCAACTCTGGCTGGATAATGTTAGGGATATGGGTTCTCTGCCTCTCTTTCTCCCTCTCACCCCCTCCAAGGCCCGGTCGACGGAGCCCCGCTTCGCGGGGCTCCTTCTTTCTGGGTGGTATAAAAAGGAAATAACCACGAAGAGGATGGCGGGGTCTTACAGACCCCGCCATCCTCTTCGTCACCTAAACCATCCGAGTCGGAGTGCCCCCAGTCCCGAGCTCGCTTCGCTCGCTCTTGCATGAGTAGGAGTTGTGCCTAGTTGTGCCTTGTTCGCTTCGCTTGCCAGCTCCTCCCTTCGCTCCACTCGGCCTCGTAGGCTCGCTTTATTCAGGACCTCCTTCACGAGCTTCTGCCTACGCGCTTTACAAAAACACTCTAGGACAGACAAGACTGCGTGGAGTCTGAGTGCTCAGATTTCGACCCAAGAATGTCAACTTTTTACGCCAGAAGACTCTTACAGTATTTATCAAACAATTCATTTTATCAAAAAAGAAATACGCTTTACGTTGTTTTATTAAATAACACGATTAATAAATCAGTTGTTTGTCAAATTATATTTTATGAAATGATAATTTATCTGATAATTGTTTTATCAATTGAATTATTTATAGGACCAAAAATTTTATAACGATTAATATATGATTCATAATTTTGCGAAACGTTGTTTGTGAAATGAAAATTTGTAATTTGTTTTTTATGAAATGATCGGTCACCTTAAGACTTACTAGCTGATGCCCGTAACTTCGTCCGTGTAGAATGAGATTTTTTGATTCTCGCGGGTACTCTTTAATTTTCTAAGATAAAAAGTAGCCTATTGTTATTTCAGACTATAAGTTATCTCTGTGTCAAATTTCATCCAGATCCTTTCAGCCGTTCCGGCGTGATTGAGTAACAAACATCCATCCATACAAACTTTCGCATTTACAATATTACTCGTAACTAGATGATGCCCGGGACTTCTTCCACGTAGATTAATATGTAACTTCCCGGCATTGTCCTTCCCCGGGATACAACCTATCCTTGCACCAAATTTCATCACAATCCGTTGATCACATGAGCCGTGAAAGCGTAGCAGACAGACAGACACACTTCCCCATTTATAATATTAGTATGGATAAACATTTTGTGAATGCACCTAGTGCCACTCCTACACATTAAATCAACAACTCAATGGACTTTTTCCTCTCTCTATTACTATTTGCTTATAAATATCAAACCTCATCATAATCACGGCTCAGGGAATAATTAACTCTCAGTAAATAACCATTAATTACAGAATAAACAGTGATGATGCCGAACCGTCCGTAATGATGTGACAAGCCGCTACGTAATTAGAAACAACCACCTAATTGGGGATCGGGTGAGGGCATTGTGGGAGCGGAAGCAGTAGCGATTTAATAACCTTTTTTCATACTAGCCCTGCATTAATGTTTGCTGTGAAATGAATCTATTTTATTATGGTTGTTTATATCCAAACTTCTAGGCAAGCAAACTCCGTCCATCTTAGTCTGCGTCATCATCAAATGCCAGCCGGTCTGATTGCAGTCTATAAATAAATAAAAAGACCTTATTACACACATGCACATATTCCGCATAAGAAGCGAATTTACATAGATCGTTTTATGTAATAAGTTTCGGAATTCTCGGTTTTGTTGTATTCATAACTACGTAACCTCCCCAATCCGCTTACTCGCCCGAAGAAAGAAAGAAACAGTGTATTCTCCAATGGTGTCACAAACAAAACAGATACAAATGCAATACTTTCGTCGTACATCGTTTTGCTCTGCATCCTATGAGTTACCTAAAGAGGTAACCTAAGCACGTTAGTATAACTAACTAAAGCACGTTAGTCAGTATAACTAATTATAATTGCCAGACATAACAATTAAATTATAAACAGAAAACAACGCTTAGTACAACAAACTGGTAACCTGCGCAAGCGTTGGATTTTGTTTATAATTTAGTTCTATGTTATGTGTGGCAATGAAGACTTTATCTATCTATCTATAGTCCGTTCAGTTAGATAGTGTAAAGGCGACCGTATCTAAACAGACTTTACCTAAGCTTAACCCGCTCCGCTCGTTACTGTGAGATGCTTGGTCATGACAAGCACAGTCGAATCTGTGCTCGATGAGGCATAATCTAGTATAGACCGCAGTCCGTACCCGAGCAATCGTGATCCCGGTACTGTGGGCTTACTGCCATCGCTAATAGCAGTATTATTTCAAAATAACAGTTTTATGTGACGTACCTTGACGTCCCTGAAATATTAAAAGAATACTACTTTAAACAATGGTAGTAAGCCCGCTGTTCACATACTCGTTCTAGTTTTCGATCCCCGGCATGGTCAATTTGGGAATTTATAACTTCTGAATTTTCCCTGGTCTGGCCTGGTGGAAGGCTTCAGCCGTGGCTAATTACCACCCTACCGGCAAAGACGTGCCGTGTAGAAATCGAATAGGAGCATGGGTTTAATATAACCGCCATGCCCATAAGGACCATAACATCTTAGACTGCATCATCACTTACCATCAGGGGCATCAGGTGAAATTGCAGTCAAGGGCTTGAAGTGGATAAAAAAGTTGGCAGTCATAGGGACTGTCGTTAGCAGTCAAATAGTTTTTTTTTTAAATTATATTAATTAAAAATATTATAATTTATATACCTTAACACTAAGGAAATAAAGTTTAATTTCAAATGTATTATATTTATGTTTTCGCGAGCATGTTGGTCACGCGAGCATGTCGGTCACGCGAGCATGTCGGTCACGGTCACGCAAATCTACATTTTTACCCCCTACCAAAAAGTGCTCAACGCGCCTAAAGATGTTTCATTTCAAAAAAACCTGTCGCCAAAGATAAGTTGTAGAGACTGCATTGTACCCAAAACATAAGCCTTGTATGCACCACGGGCGTCCATTTATTAATTTCATGGTATAATAATATAAGGAGCGTTATAAAAGAGCCCATAACTCCGTACCCACTCGGGGCTGAAATTAATTAGAGATAGTGTTGGAAGCAAGCGGCTATAGAGGTTTACACAGGAATTTATTGCCCGACTATTGCCGGCTGCAAATGGCTGCTAGAGGTCCTTGATCTCACGTAGTCTTATAATTAGGGGTCCTCTCTGTGCGTCGCATTCCTCATTAATGGAAATAAATTCATTAATAAAATAATGGTAGGAGTTTTCTTGGGATAATAATGCGGTGGGAGGCCGAATGCGACTCCACTAAGAGTATTTTAACTGTTAGGTTTTTGTAACGATTAACGAGGTTTTTAAGTTTGTAACTCTCCAACTCCTTTAGGTCTCGCTCAAATCGACAGATTATTTGAATGTACACTTTTCAGCCTATAATTAACTCAACCTTAACACAACCTTAACACTCTACCTTAATCTGACGCGCTCGAGTATATTTTTTATGATCGATTTTATTTATTTAATATTTTGATCTGCTGTCCTAGACAGACCCACCAATATACAGGGCTCATATATGGTGAAGGTACTCTACAGGGTCCAAAGAATCCCCCTTTATATTAATCTGCCACGCTGGAGTAAATCCCAAAATCCCCTCTTGGGCTCCCCTACCGTAATGGCAAATCCAGAAAATTTTTTGGAACCATATTATAAAAGCGTACACTCAACTGGGATGTGACATCAATTAACAGTCACTTTGAGTACTTAATATTGCTGTAAGCGGTTGCAGTATAGCCCCTGAACTCCAACGCGACATGTTGTTGCTTCGGGTAAAATACAATTTTAAAAATAAGATAAGATAAGCCTTTATTGTCAATTTTACAAAGAATCTTCACTTAAATTACTTACTTAATGATTACAATTTACATTATAAGTGTCGGAAGTGTAAACGAGCCATTATTGTAAAACTGTATTGGTCGTTAGTCTATGGTCTTTTTAATTGTAAAAACGTCACATAGATTTATTCGCTCTTTTTTGCCTGGACTGACAGACCGGTGAACGTGTTTTGTGTGCTCCCTAAAATATAATCCAAGTTCATCTATTTTCTTGTTTGATTTTCACGGCCTATCCCTTCAATAAGTATATTAATTACTAAAGTTACAATAAATAATAAAAAAGACACCGATAGTAATTTTAATTGTTTTGCTTCCTAGCAAAGGCCTCCCCCAGGCACTTATTTACCATAATTCACGGTCGTGTTTTTCTTCTCCACAGTGTTCCATTCTTAGGTCCATCCTCGAAATGGTCTACTCTTTCTTCTCTTTCCCTCTCTTGGGTACTATTCCGTTACATTTTAGCCCAATTTGATTTCTTGTTTTTTAAAAGTTTTATATTTTAAAAATGATGTTTACATTAATATCTGTAATCTGTAGCGGGTCACACATTCATCCCCCGCAATATCACGGATATCACTCGTCAGATTACAGCTGTGACGTATTGATATCTGTAAATTACACATGCTACGTCACGCCGAGCCTTTATGAGCGACATTCATGTGTGTTGTGTTATTGAAACGGCTGATGGATAAAATGAATGAAGGGGTAAGCGATTTACGAAGGGAAAAGATAAATACATTAATAACGCGTAGTAAGTAAGTAGTTTGTTAGAATTGGGGTTGATTCTGTAAGTGTAGTGCAAAATCTATAAACTAAACTAAAATGACAGCATTAAACACTTTGCTAACCCTTTCATAATACTCCCTGCCGAAAGGGACACAATTGGATTTAAAGCTGGAAGCAGAATTGGATTTAGGGATTGTGTTATACAGAATGAGCCTAAATGTTAATTTTTGGAAATAAATACTATTTTAAATCACTAAAGTAGTTTGCTAAATTTAGTCGATACTGTAGCTAATTCTAAATTGACTAAAAGTGTTGTCTTTCCGCGAAACGGCAAACGGAGTATAGGGCGCCCCCTGGAGGTTGCTAGGTGGAGCAACGACATCCGGAGAGTGGCATCAAATGGATGCAAACAGCCAAAGAAAGGCAAGGTTGGCGCAATCTAAAAGAGGTCTATGTCCAACGGTGGATGCATATTGGCTGGTGATGAAAGAAAAGAAAGAAAAATTTTTTATTCACCAGTGGTGTCAAAGAAAAAACTAGATACAAATGTAACACTTTCGTATGTGACACCACCCAGAAAGGGTGTACAGCTCAGCGTTTGCCCTGCGTTATATGCCCATGCATACAAAGCAAGGCGTTGATTTTCAGCTGTGACCCCGTGTGACGTCACAGTTACAACAAAAAATTAAAACCAACCAAAAGTTTAAAAGGAAGCAGGGGATGATGACGATGATGAAGGAAATATCGTGAGGAAACCTGCATGCCTGAGATGTCTCCATGTCCTCAAAGTTGCGAGAAGTCTGCCAATCCGCGTAGTGTTCGGGGGATGGGTTTAATTGATGAGTATTCTAATACATCAAATTCCCGACACCCGCTCGAAAATGTGCGTGTCCGTGACGGATTGATCTGTATATTACACAAACAGTGTCACGCTGCGTTTTTAGTATAGTCATAGTGTTCTCAGAGTTGTGTGTAAAGTTTGCCAATTCGCTTAGTAGTGAGCGGGGGATGGGTTGAATTGATGAATATTCTACTACATCAAATTCCCGACACACGTTCGAAAATGTGCGTGACACGTATCAGGTTCGTATCCGTGACGGATTGATCTGTATATTACACAAACAGTGTTAGGCTGTGTTTTAAGTATAGTCATAGTGTTTTTAAAGGTGTGTGCAGTCTACCAATTCGCTTAGTAGTGAGCGGGGGATGGGTTGAATTGATGAGTATTCCAATACATCAAATTGCCGAAATTCAGTTGAAAATGTGTGTGACACGCATCAGGTTCCTATCCGTGACTGATTGATCCGCAGGGCGACCGCGTAACTTCTGCATCAATCATTGTTACAGTATCAATTGTTGTGATTGGCTGAATTTATGATATTCTTGCTGCGTCAATGGATTTTGTGCAATAGTGGAAGAGTGTTAACCAATCAGAGGTGATTGCGATCGTTACACTGTAGCTGTCAGTTTTAGACGGTCGTCCTGCTGTATATTACACAGACAGTGACACGCTGCGTTTTTAGTACAGTCATAGTGTTCTCAAAGTTGTGTGAAGTCTGCCAACCCGCTTATAGATCTATTACACTGCACTTTTCACAGGGCCCTAAGGTAAGGGTGGGCGCTAGATAGAGCGTCGCTTGTTACACAGCAATAAGGACCAAAATAGGGACCCTTACTCCCTACATTTCACCCTGATTCAAGTGCCAGGGTCCCTGTGAAAAGTGCATTGTAATAGGTCTATTAGTAGTGAGCGGGGGATGGGTTGAATTGATGAGTATTCCAATACATCAAATCACCGAAATTCGGTCGAAAATGTGCGTGACACGCATCAGTTTGGTATCCGTGACGGATTGATCTGTATATTACACAAACAGTGTCACGCTGCGTTTTTACGAGCGTCATTCGCGCGCGAGATATTGCTTTGCTTGCGGAATTAAAGAATCTAGCTGATGCCCGCGACTTTATCCGCATGTATTTAGTTCCCGCGAGAACTCTTTGATTTTCTGGGAATAATTAGAATCTTTATTAGAATAATTCATAGCAGCGAACCCAATAAGAAATCTATGGAATAATTATAATCCTTATTTTAGGAACGTCAACCTCAATCAACTGTATTGCTTAAGTATGCATAGTTCAAGCTGCATATTATGCTGCAAGCGTTGGCAGTATGGTCTCTTTTTGAGCAGTTTCGGAACCGTAGGTATGTGATAGCGTTATTAGGCTTTTGCAAAAAATGCTTACAAAAGTTTCAGTAAATATGTATTTTATCCAACACCCATTATATCCCTATAGCCCGCGCCACATTACGCATGTGACGCGTCACGCGTGTGACATTAGTGCTGGTGACAGATTGATCTCTGTAAATTACACGCGTCAGTGTCACGACACGTTTTTATTATTCCTACATCCATGGTTTTTATCGGTGCCATTTGTGCGTGACGAATTACTTGTGTTTTACAGCTGAAGCAAGGGATATAGATACATGGGGTTAATATAGTTTTGTGCCTGATTTATTTTTACTCGTGCCACTGTAACGATGGTTACAATTTAAAAAAAATCTACGCTTAACATACAAAGACTCCACTCCATCGCGCGAAACTAGTATTAACTAGTAGATAAACTAGATTGGAACAGTCAGAGCCCAGAGCCGCGCACGCAGGGAGTTTTATAAAAGCGGAGCGACCTGACAGATTTTTCTTATTTGGCGCGCTTCTAATCAGCAGGGGGGGGCCCTCTTTGTTTTTATTATTTGTGTTATAACGGCAATAGACTACTAGACACACTATGTGAAAATGGTTCATGAGATACAGCCCACTGACAGACAGACGGACGCACGAACGGACAGCGGAGGCTTAGCAATACGGTCCCGTTGGCACCCTTTGGATACGGAACCCTCAAAAGGAAAATCTAATTCATGGCCTTGGACGCCTTTTTTGGGCTTTTCCAAAAATATTCTCCATTTTAAACGAAGTAAACAACTAAATACCGTAATAATATGAATTAAATTCACCCATGCTAATGTATTCGCGTTTCTATTTATAAAATAAGGGTCAGCACACATCCGATGGGCACGTCATGTAAATTTGTACCGGCATAAATTTTATGCCCGGGATTTCCTTAACAAGGCGTCACGCCTGTTGACTGCAGCACAGCGTAACAACACACAGTGAGACGACGCCCTTGATGTCTGCGATCCATGCTTAAAAGGTGACTTTCCACCAGTGATGTACCTTATTGTACCTACTGTTTTCTTGTTTATAACATGTTTCTTTTTTATATTTGTGGTGTACAATAAAGAATATAGTATATACATACATACAAACATACGTTGCTAAGCTACGGATGTGTGTCAAACCCACCAATAGAAGCTCTTGATATAGCATCTAGCGTCGTCTCTCTCGTCATCGTCTCATTTGACCGACTGTAAGGGGTACTTAGGCTATGAACGTATTCTGATCTCTAGCTCTGAGTCATGGAGGAATAAATCTTACCCGTTCGTTTTGGAGGGAAAATGTAGGTAAATAGGAAATAATGACCGTGACATTATAATTATACCAAAGCACAAAAATGGAAACTCGAAATTGTAGACGAGTAAATATACCTGGAACACGGTTTAGCTAGGTAGGTCCAATTTTGGTAAAGCTAGGTCAGCCGTCCAATCCAACTCGGCTGGGCAGCATTCGGGAAGCTTAGAGATGTATTCTCGTCCATAACGATTAACGTTTTTTCTACACGTAGGTACGAGTACGTTTTTTCCAGCCCTACCCTCCGATTGTGAAAGGAAATCGTAATCGTAATCGTTTGTCAAACGGATAATCCGACCTGTTTAGGGAGTTCATAGATGCCTGCACGTCAAAAAACATGTATGAACTCCTTAAACGGTTCGATTTTCTTTTGAGCTGTTAATTGATTATGATTTGCTTACACTTGGGCGTCAGGTACCCGCCCGCATTTTATCCTGCCATAAAGAACTTACGTTTAAAAAAAAAACTTAAAAAAAGCAAGTTCTAGGCCCACTTGCACAAGGGCTCTTAAATTGATTTACTTAAATATTTTAATGCTGTCCCTTTTTGGAAAATGCATAATTATTTTAATTGCCAAAAAGGGACAGCATTACAAAATTTTACTAAACTTATGCAAGCGGCCATTAGTCTCTTACTTTAAGAAAAACACACACTCAAAAGTAATATTATTTTATGATAGCAATAAAGAAACAGTAACATGATTATTAATTACTTTGACAAAGTAAGTAAAACTTCGTTACTTATAATGAAAAATGTCTGGGTTCTTGCTCCAGATCCAGTGAAAGAGTGCAATATAAATGCCATTCATTATGATCGTTAATTGTACATTAAATGACACCCCATTAGTGCTTAAGCACCCTCGCCCGAAAAATAATTGTCGTCTTTAAGGCTTGCGCACATTACGACGTTCTAAAGGACAAGCTTATTTGGATAGAGACGCGAAAAATCTGGATTATTTTTATTGGCATTATGACAGAATTCGACGTCGTCGTCTCAACCTATAGACGTCCACTGCTGGACGAAGGTCTTCTGCACAGAACATGGTCTTATGGCGCTTGTTTCCAACGGCTCCCAGCTACACGCTTGAGGTCGTCCGTCCACCTAGTTGGGGTCGTCCCACGCTGCGCTTCCTGCGCTGCAGAAACCGGAAATCGTAGAGGATTCAGTGTTATTATATGAGCACACTTATTTTCTTTGTCCAAGATACTGATGACATAGATAATGCAACTGCGTATATTACAAATTTGATTCAAGTAGCAGCGTGGATTAGCACTCCCCAACTAAGCCCAAAACAAAATGGAATTTATCTCCCATCTGATATTAAATCCAAAATTGAAGAAAAAAGGCGGCTTCGAAGAGTCTGGCAAAATTCACGTTGCTCCGATGATAAAACTAGATTAAATCGCGCCATTAAGGATCTTAAAATCATTTTAGAAAACACGTCCAACAATGCAATCAAGGATAAACTTGAAGGATTATCTCCGACAGGACGAGGAGAACGATCCCTTTGGAGAGCTACCAAATCCTTAAAACAGCCTCAACAACATTACCCCCCAATAAAAACAGGCTCATCATGGGCTCGAACAGACGAAGAAAAAGCAGAAGCTTTCGCAACTCATCTTAGTACCGTCTTTCAACCCAATGACTATCCTGGCCCTGAAGATCCAGAAATTCATGAAATCCTCAACCAAGACTTACAGATGTGCCTACCTCTTAATCCAAGCTCCCCCAGTGAAATTTCAAAAATCATAGCTTCTCTCGATTCTAATAAAGCTCCTGGATTTGATCTTATCACCCCACGCATTCTCAAAGAACTCCCTCGAAAATGCCTGGTGTTCCTAGCTAACCTTTTTAATTGTATCCTCCGGAAAAGCCACTTTCCGGACATTTGGAAAGTATCTCAGATCATCATGATACACAAATCAGGGAAGCCATATGAAGAAGCTACTTCCTATCGGCCTATTAGCCTTACGCCCGTTTTGTCGAAGGTCTGGGAAATAATGTTCTTGGCAAGACTCAAGCATGCTTTAGACGAATGTGGTATTATCCCAGGCCATCAGTTTGGTTTTCGGAAGGAGCATTCGACTGTCGAACAAGTTCACAGGGTATACCACACAATTCGCCAGTGTCTAGAAAGCAAGGAATACTGTTCTGCAGCATTCCTGGATGTCCAACAGGCCTTTGACAAGGTGTGGCACAAAGGTCTTTTAGCAAAAATTAAAAAGTTTCTACCACACTCCATGTTTCTGTTGCTTGCGTCATACTTGGACGGAAGAATTTTTCAAGTGAAACAGCGGGAAGCCAGGTCTAGCTTCCACACTTGCTCAGCGGGAGTCCCCCAGGGTTCGGTTCTTGGACCAGTCCTGTACAACATTTTCACTTGCGACGTTCCGCAATCACCTGACGTTACCATAGCCACATTTGCTGATGATGCTGCTTTCCTTTCCTGTAATAAAAATGCTAGTATAGCCAGCAACTGTCTACAGAAGCAGCTCAATAAAATCCACGATTGGCTAACAAAATGGCGCATCAAAGCAAGCGCAGCTAAATCTCAACAAATAACCTTTGCGTTAAGACATGGTGACTGTCCTATAGTCAAACTTGGAAATGAAGACCTACCCACAACATCTTGTGTGAAATACTTAGGGTTCTACCTTGATCGGCGGCTGACTTGGAAACTTCACACCGAACATAAAAGAGACGAACTCAACGCCCGATTCCGAAACCTGCTTTGGTTGCTTGGCCGGCAATCAACGTTAAACCTTAACAACAAATTGTTAATTTATTGTGCAATTTTGAAACCCATTTGGCTGTACGGTATACAACTGTGGGGCACAAGTTGTAAAACCAACATAATGCGCATCCAAAGGGCCCAAAATAAAATACTAAGGACGATAACTAACGCGCCATGGTTCACACGCAACACAGAAATCCACCAGTATCTGGAACTACCAACAGTCGAAGAAGAAATAAAGAAATACTCAATAAAGCACAAAGATCGGCTCACCAAGCATCCAAATGTACTTGCCAACTCATTACTAACGGCCCCAAGAATCAAGAGATTAAAACGAGCTAACGTGCTCGATATACTACGATAGACGCCTGAGCCTACGGCTGCAAGAGTCTTCAACAGCCAACTTCGCGGAACGCATCCGATTATAGTCTCACGACTGATTGCGGGTTTAATTTAATTTAAAAAAAAAAAAAATTTTCTTTGTCCGGACAGGACAAATCGGATGAAACGTCCGAGTCAGTACTTATAATACCTATCTTAAGGTAATACATATTTTAAATTATTTAAACTGTGTTTTTATATCAATCAATCAATAACTATAAAAGGCTTTGTCCTCAGTGACTGAACGGAAAAAAATTGAAATTTTTAGAGAATATTCCTTGTGCACCCTGTTGTTGTACTAAGAAAGGAGGACTACCATCTCCAACGAGGATAAATAGGGGGTCAAAGTTTGTATGAAAGTTCGTCATTTGTCAAGTAATATCCATGAAATTTTGTATTTGGGCTTATAGTATCTCGTGTAGAGACACAACATTTATCTTTTACTAGATTTTATTAAACTAACTTTAAGTAGGTAAATTCACTTTTTCACAAGGCTTAACGAAAGCTGTAAATTGTGTTACCAATATCAAGCGTCATTATAATAGAGTGTATGCTATTAAAAATACATTAGGTTTGCAATCGGCGGGGTTCATAGGTCATTAACTCTCGTGTATTGTGCCGGGGAACTCCGGAACAAATACACGGGCAACACAAACGGTTGGGCTGTGCTGGATCCTTGGATATTGTGTTTTATGTATCCTGCATCCGGTATCCTAAAGGTTCGGTGATATTTGGGGTAGAAATTGACTTAAAAAGAGCTTTGGGACATTACGTAAATGGAAATACATATAAATAAAAATGCCTTTAGCAGAAGTACCTAAGTGAGGGACGAGTGGTCTAGTTGTGACAATGCATATCAGTCGATTGCGATTGTAAAGCAACGTTGACCAAAGTCGGTAACTGGATGGGTGACCGAATTTAGAGGTTCAAATTTGGACTTTTCGTTTACTCCGTGACTCGGAGAGCACGTTAAGCCGTAGGTCCCTATTAATATCACTAACATCTGATATAATAATCATTACAAAACCTACGAGTTTAAATATTCTTAGTCGGGTCGTATGCGGAAGGATGTGGGAAGTTGGGAACCCACCGCATTATTATCCCCAGAAAACTCATTTTGATTAATGGAAAGGGGTCACGACCTTCAGTAATGAGAAATATGACGCAGAGAGAGAAGTAAGTGAGATTTCTTTTCACGAGGGAAAAGTGATTTTGTATATTATATTATGCTTTTCAGTTCTTTTGAAGTCGGTTCACTTTTTTTAAATTTCATTAAGTAAAGTAAATCGACTCTAAACGCCTCATTCAAAGCAAAATGGCGCCTAAATTAGTTCAGCAAATTTCCTCCACTCACTATTTAGTGCGGAACATTTTGTGTTAGTGCCAAAGTTAATTACTAGTGAACTACTTATTCACTTTGGGCCGTGCTTTTGGTGCCAATTTAACGCAAAACAAGGCATAATTAACACTTTCTCGCTCGTGTTAAAGTTTTCCTAGGTATTTTGCCAATTTTTTTAAAGTATCTTTTTGGAAGTACCTGTTGGATAGAAGCAACGAAGCGTTACTTCGCGGAAGTCCATGATAATGAAGGAACTAGAAGTTTTAATTCGCTATAATCCGCCAAAGTTGACGACCTCCCCGGCGCAGTATTGCGCGCTATTGCCTTAATGTGGGTCCCGGGTTCGATTTCCGGCAGGGTCAATTTAGGAATTTATAATTTCTGAATTTTCCCTGGTCTGGTCTGGTGGGAGGCTTCGGCCGTGGCTAGTTAGCACCCTACCGGCAAAGACGTACCGTCAAGCGATTTAGCGTTCCGGTACGATACCGTGTAGAAACCGACTAGGGGTATGGGTTTAATATAACTGCCATACCCCTAACAGGTTAGTCCGCTACCATCTTAGACTGCATCATCACTTACCATCAGGTGAGATCGCAGTCAAGGGCGAACTTGTAGTGGAATAATAAAAAAGAACCGCCAAAGTACAGCAGTAGTTGCTTTACAATTTTGCATCGTCGAGTCAACATCTCCTGATGATGCTCCGGTGTCGATGTGAAACGTACGTTGAGAATAATTTGGAAGATTTGTGTGGTGTGGTGTTGTACCTGTGCAAATTGCTGGCTTACTGGGCGGTGAATATCGCAAGCTGCAAGTGCAAGATACACACTGTACCACATAGATTTGTCTACTGTAGCGGATCATAGCGAATTAAATAAATAAATAAACCTTTATTTCAGATCTAGGATCCATAACAAAAAATCTTAAAACTATTTTAGTAATAAAAACAATTGACACTTAATTAATTTATCTTAATTGATGTACCTGTACCTCTTACGATACTTGGAGTTGACATGTAAGCCAACCCAGTGCTTCTTAAAATGGTTTTCCCACTTTCCTACCAATGTTTTCAGAATACTGTTGGTGCTTCCGCGCACTCTATTCATCACAGATGCCGCTCTTTTCCTCATTATACCATAAAAATCGTCGGTGTGAGCCTCCGCAAACATCTTTTTTTTTATTGTGAGATAGGCTTGCGCTTGACGACAATCATGCTTAGTGCAAAGCAATGATGAGGTCTAGGTTGGAACGCGCTTGCCTAGAAGATGCCTATGCACTCTTGCCTTGAAGGTACCTAAGTTATACGTGGCAGGAAACACGTGCGCTGGGAGGGTGTTCCACACCCTAGCGGTTCGGATCTAAAACGTCGAGCAAAAACGTTTTGTGCGGGCAGATTGGACATCAACCACATAAGGATGCCAACGCAGACGGTTTCTCGCTGTTCTGTGGTAGAACGGGGAAGGAGGAACAAAACTGAAATCTGTGACGCACTGCAGTAGCGCGGCAACCCCATCAGCATTCTGAAACTATTGTTATATTGTAATTATAGTACCTATTAAAACTTCTCGTTCCTTCATTAAGAAGTAACAGTTCTGAAGACGCGCTGTTTTAGCAGACTATAGCGAACTAGATGCGATCTAGAGACTTCGTCCGCGTGGATCGAGTTGTTTGTAGTCCTGTGACAACTCTTTTATTTCGGGATAAAAACCTATGATTTTCATCAAATTCGGTTGATCAGATGTTCTTGCGTCACTCTTCAGGTCCTCAACTGTGCCCATGCAAAAAATCGGTGACCGATCATTTCATAAAAAACAAATTACAAATTTTCATTTCACAAACAACGTTTCGCAAAATTATGAATCATATATGAATCGTTATAAAACTTTTGGTCCTATAAATAATTCAATTGATAAAACAATTAACAGATAAATTATCATTTCATAAAATATAATTTGACAAACAATTGATTTATAAATCGTGTTATTTAATAAAACAACGTAAAGCGTAACAAACAACGTAAATTTATTTTTTGATAAAATGAATTGTTTGATAAATACAGTAAGAGTCGTCTGGCGTAGCCCGTTATAAAAAGTTGACATTCTTGGGTTGAAATCTGAGCACTCAGTCTCCACGCAGTCTTGTCTGTCCTACCCCTAGAGTGTTTTTGTAAAGCGCGTAGGCAGAAGCTCGCGAAGGAGGTCCTGAATGAAGCGAGCCTACGAGGCCGAGTGGAGCGAAGGGAGGAGCTGGCGAGCGAAGCGATCCGGCGACCTCCGTAGCGAAACGAAGGTCGAGTGGTTTTCCTAGCTTCTCCACTTCCTTTTTAGGCACCACTCCTACTCATGCAAGAGCGAGCGAAGCGAGCTCGGGACTGGGGGCACTCCGACTCGGATGGTTTAGGTGACGAAGAGGATGGCGGGGTCTGAAAGACCCCGCCATCCTCTTCGTGGTTATTTCCTTTTTATACCACCCAGAAAGAAGGAGCCCCGCGAAGCGGGGCTCCGTCGACCGGGCCTTGGAGGGTTTGAGAGAGAGAGGGAGATAACCCATATCCCTAACATTATCCAGCCAGAGTTGGGTAGACCTAGCGGTGAGTAGGTATGGGTACCCCTTGAGTGATTTTGTAAAGCGCGTAGGCAGAAGCTCGCGAATGAGGTCCTGAATGAAGCGAGCCTACGAGGTCGAGTGGAGCGAAGGGAGGAGCGGGCGAGCGAAGCGAACCGGCGACCTCCGTAGCGAAACGAAGGTCGAGTGGTTTTCCTAGCTTCTCCACTTCCTTTTTAGGCACCACTCCTACTCATGCAAGAGCGAGCGAAGCGAGCTCGGGACTGGGGGCACTCCGACTGGGATGGTTTAGGTGACGAAGAGGATGGCGCCATCCTCTTCGTGGTTATTTCCTTTTTATACCACCCAGAAAGAAGCGGGGCTCCGTCGACCGGGCCTTGGAGGGGGTGAGAGGGAGAGGGAGAGAACCCATATCCCTAACATTATCCAGCCAGAGTTGGGTAGACCTAGGTGAGTAGGTATGGGTAAATTCCGAATTAAATTTATTTTACTTATTATTCGAACTTTACCCAAAACTAAGTAAACCCGTGTAAAACTAGGTTTACAACATCTTCTAGCCTTACCAGTGGCGTGCAGGGCATAGAGGCATAAAAGCACTGCTTACCTTAGTAAATTATATCCCTTACAAAATATTGAAAATAAAATTCATTCTAAGCCCACTCCTTCAAATAACGACATCTAGTTCCCGCACGGCGTAACTCGCGTCAAATAAGTGACAACGGATGAACGCCATCTATCGTTAGAAGAGATCGCGCGAAGCCGAAAAGCTTACGAACTATCTGCTTCTTTTGCGCGTCATCGTAGGCAGATATCTTTACTCTACTCGCGTCATTACATCGCGATTCCGAGTAGAATCATAAATGAATGACGCATATAAGAGGCAGAGCTTCTTGGCTTGTGATTGGTCAATCGCCAGGGTTCACCCAAGGGCGGCGGCTTGTGATTGGTCAAGACCAATCACAAGCCGCCGCCGTAAGCGTCTGCCGTCTATTGAATTTTCAAAACCGCGCGCGTTCGAAAGTTAAAACAAATGAAGGTTTTATTTTCGTGTTATTTTCTATAATCCAAATAAGTAATCTTGATTTCTTATAATTATAAACTTATTTTAATTAAATTAATTTATCTACATTTTTCCGTTAATTTAAGTACTGTTTTAGATCTTAAAAAATTATTAAAAGTGATTTTTGACTCAAATAATTATAGACCTTACAAACTTTTTACGCCATATTTGTATCTCGTATTACTAGTCAGTTGTCTATGCACATATTCATATTGTTTACGCGTTGTTTACTTTCGTGTCAGTTCACAGTGTTTTGATTTAATTTGTGAATTATAATGTTTTTGCGGGAATAAGTGAAGTAAATAAAAAACCAATCGGATTTGTGCTTGCAAAGTTTGTGTAAAGGTTTATTCATAGAACGTACTTCATTATTATTTGGAAAATGGAAAAGTATTCGTGCGAAATCTGTATAGGCGCTGTGTGTAAAAGGTACTTAGACAAAACTTTATTTCCTTTCCCTGTAATGCAAAATTAGAAAAGGGAAAAATTATTCGCAAAGCTAGGTGTGTACCTTTGTACCTATACATTAATTGATATTCTCACAAAAAAAAGGTGGAAAAGTAACTCGAGTAGGTATGATTCTTTTAACTGGCTGTGTTCACACTAACAGTTTGTTTTGTTTTTCTTGCGTCTTATTTTGTACCTAATGTATGACATAATAATATATGAGTACCCTAATGCTTACCCTAAGCCCAAACCCTGTGCACGCCACTGAGCCTTACCCGTAACATATTATATTACGAGTATAATATATTGAATTCATATCATAAAAAATCTCAATCTCATAAGAAACCAGAGATTGTACGCGGACGACGTTGCGGGCGACCTATAGTTAGTCTTATTTTTCAAATAACAATTTATATTTTAATATTTTGTAAAATTATGAATTTGAAGAATGAATTATTTTATGAAATAATAAATTAGTAAATGACAATTTTACATTCAGCACGTTTGCAAAGTAAAGTATTTGTGAATTGAGTATTTGTCAAATGATCTTTTAATAAATTATATGTTTGCGGAATACGACGTTTGTGAAATGATTAGTTTTTGAAACGTTTTTTGTAAAATGATCATTTGTTAAATGTTTTTTGCGAAACATTAGTGAACCCAAAAAATCACGTCGATCCGTTTTTCTGTGGCAGCGTGATTGAAGGACAAACCAATAAACCAACAAACAAACACACTTTCGCATTTATAATATTAAAGTATGATTAGTAAAAGATCATAATATTAAGTACGTTGAATAGTGATATTTCTAAATATTCCTACTAATACTTTAAATGTGAAAGTTTATATACTTACTTGTTTGTTAATTTTTCTCGCCAGTGACTGAACCGATTTGGAGTGGAGATAGCTTAATACCTGTATTAAAGCATAAGGTTAATTTTATCCCGAAAAATTAAACAGTCCCGATGAGAATCAAAAAGCCATAATCCACGCTTATCAAGTTGCGGGCATCACCTAATATAAATATATAAAAGGAAAAAGTGATTGACTGACTGACTAACTGATCTTTCAACGCACAGCTCAAACCACTGGACGGATCGGACTATAATTTGGCATAAAGATAGCTATTATGACACGGGCATCCGCTAAGTAAAGATTTTTGAGAATTCAACTCCAAAGGGTTTGAAATATGTATGAAAATCGAACGTAACGTGAGCGAAGCCGCAAGCAAAAGTATATTACATAAAATATATTGAACACCGATCGGAGATTGAGTTACATTGTGTCTAAGCAATGTTCCTCAATAACTCGAAAATATAGAGTGGTTTCTTATTGAGCTTGTCTTGAGAATGCAACAGGGTCTCCACGCACTGTAGGAAAGTCAGTGAAGTATAAAGTAAGACATTCAATTTGATCTAAGATAAATTAGGATATAGGATTAGATAGGAGTTTTAATTTTATACAATTTAGCCCTTGACTGCAATCTCACGTGATGGTTAGTGATGATGCCGTTTAAGATAGTAGTGGCTTACCTGTTAGGGGTATAGCAGTATAAAACCATACCCCAAACCGGTTTCTAGGCGGCATTATACCGGAACACTCTTGGCGGCACGTCTTTGCCGGTAGGGTGGTAACTATAGCAACGGCCGACGCCTTCCACCAGACCAAAGTAGAGAAAATTCTGAAATTATAAATTCCTACATGCACCCAGCCGGGGATCGAATCCGGGACCTTCCACTTATAATACCAAAGCAAGCAAGTCTTTGTTTTTTCTATGTAACAAAAAACAGACTTCTTACAGATTAACCCTCCTCTTAGTATTTATGCTTAATCTAATGTTAATGAGACGAAATTGCGTAATTAACTAAAGCTGTTGTGGCCTAAAGATTACTGTAAATGTAGTCGTACACGTCAATTACTTACTTCTAATGGACAGTTAGTAAAATTATAGTTGTTTTGTAACTAGACTAGATTTTCTTCTTGGCAAACTTTTTTTTTTTTTATTGCAAGGGTACACAAAACAGGTTGTTACTAAAACATCGTCAAAATACAAAATAATTCAAAACTGGATCCAAGCAGCAACCCTAAAGTATGTGTACACAGCATTATATAGAAAATACAATATATTATATTAAAATCACATTGTTAAGTATAGTCAACATTAATATTACTTAAAAATTAGTGCAGTTTTAAAATATAAAATAAAAAAGGGTCTAAATACAATATTGTCAAAATTAAGTCAAAATCCATATCCATACTAATATTATAAATGCGAAAGTGTGTCTGTCTGTCTGTCTGTCTGTCTGTCTGCTACGCTTTCACGGCCCACCTGTTGAACCGATTTTGATGAAATTTGGTACAGGGGTAGATGGTATCCCGGGGAAGGACATAGGCTACTTTTTATCCCGGAAAATTAAAGAGTTCCCGCGGGAATCAAAAATCTTAATCCACGCGGACGAAGTCGCGGGAATCATCTAGTAATATTATAAATGCGAAAGTGTTTCTGTCTGTCTGTCTGCTACGCTTTCCCGGACCATCTTTTCAACCGATTTTGCTGAAATTTGGTACAGGGGTAGATGGTATCCCGGGGAAGGAAATAGGCTACTTTTTATCCAGGAAAATTAAAGAGTTCCCGCGGGAATCTAAAATCTTAATCCACGCGGACGAAGTCGCGGGCATCATCTAGTTTAAAATAATTACAGTAGTCAAGAATAATTATAAAAACATGCTTGATTATAAAGTCGGAAAAAATTTATGAATTTGTTTTTTAATAATTTTCTACACATATGTGTAGAAAATTATTCAAAAGACTTTGCAAGACTCTTGGCAGATTCTTGGAGGATTTCTGTGGTGTGATGAATATCGCGAGCTATTGGTAAGTGCGGGATACACACTGTACCTGTACCATATTCAATTTACCTATTATGGCGGATTCCTTCATTATCATGGACTTCAACAAAATAACGTCTGACTTCTATCCAATAATGGGGCTGATTCTGTATAACACAATCTCTAAACTAAACTAAAATGGCAGTTTTAAATCTAGTTCTGTCCCTTTCCGTAGGAAATATTAAGAAAGAGTTAGCAGTATTTGTAATGCTCTAATTTTAGTTTAGTTTAGAGATTGTGCACTACAGAATCAGCCCCATTACCTATTCTTGGCTTAGTTAAACGTTCAGTTCGCTCAGCGTTCAGCAGTATTATATTTTTAAGCTACTTCAAAAAAAGAAGGAGGTTATTAATTCGGCTGTATGTAAATGCGAATGTGTGTCCTGTCGGTCTCTCTGTCTGCTACGCTTTCACGGCCAATCTGTGCAATCGATTTTGATTTAATTTGGTACAGAGATAGGTTGTGTCCCTTGGAGTCGGTGCCAAGGAGGTGCCAATGTGGAGACCCAAAACAATATGAAGAATAAACGATTCGCGCGGATAAAAATTGGCACCGGCTCCAAAAAATATTATTATAGAACTACATTAACTTTTCTAAATATAATATAATCGGTAATAATTTAAAATATTTTTTTAGTGTCTCTGGTTATCGGAGTCAGTTTTTTTATTTTTTTTTATCAAAATTACAGTTTTATGTCACATTCCTTGACGTCCCTACAAAAAGGTTATAATTCTAAAACACGAACGTCAACCATATTAAAACGTGTTGTGTAAAATGTGGCCGCAGTCAAGCATTATTTAATTCTGTTGTAAAAAACAACTTTTGGTAATGTAGCGTAATATGATAATAATATAATTTTAGACATCAAATAACAAGGCTTGAGTCCTCTTCAACGAAACGCAAAATTCTCGTAAACACACTAAAATATCACCATCAAATTGAAATGGAACAAATGAAAACAGTAAATTACAATAGAAACTTGCCAAATAATGTTAATATTGGGGACCCTCTTTACTAAAACTGGCATTTCGGCCGTTGAATTTTAGTTTCAACAATTAGTAGCAGTAATTTAAATTAACTGTGTGGATACAACGGAGCCTAATTTATATCCCCGATAGTGTTTTACGTTTGATCGTTTAATATCATTGGACTATTTTGTTCGCGGTTCGTTGGAAACTTTGTGTTTACACGAGATAATTATTAAAAGCTTTCCCACGAAAGTTTAAGTTCTCTTAAGATCTCGTTGGATTTTCTTGAAATTCTTTTTTCATGGAGTCTATGTTTTACTAAACACTGATATTTACATTTTGACTAAACTTATGTAGCGGTTACGGTCGCTGCCGCTATACCTAGAATATTTAAATTGGCAGCCATAGGGAGTGCCGATAGAAGTGAAAACGAATATTTAATTTTTTTTAATGATTTTATTATTTTTTTCGAATTAAAAAAAAAATAATGAAAAAAATATTTCAATTATATAACCAAGGTATTAAAGTTTAATTACGAATGTACTATATTTATATTTAACGCGAGGTGTCGGCCACGGTTCCACAGCACTTATTAATATAAACCTTAAAACTAAGGCATTAAAGTTTAATTAAGAATGTACTATATTTATACTTAAGACCTTTTGTCTTAAGAAGAACGGTGTAGGTCATGCGTTTCCACATTTTTACCCCCTACCAAAAAGTGCTCAACGCGCCTAAAGAAGTTTTCACTTCAAAAAACAGCCGGGTATTTTCTTATTATCACCATCATAGATCATCATCATGATCATTTCTATGGATCAGGGATCCCTAACAAGGGAGACTCATCATATCTACAGAGGGAGAGAAGTAAGGGATTGGGGATGTTCAAAGAATGAGTTTTAGATGTATGACTTGTACCACAACCCCAACACAACAACAACTTTATAAAACAGGAAAGCTCTGTGTTGTTTTTGACTTTTAACATAATTAAAATCAACAAATAACTCAAGTTCAAAAGAACTGTTATTCTGATTAATAACAACGTATTAAAACAAAAAAAAGGGAGCAGCATAAAAGAAAAATTAATTACTTGTTCGCCTCTTGCCAAATTGGCGTCTTTACAAAGATCTGCCGAATATTTTTGTGAGCAGATATTTATTTGGTATTATAATATACAGAATACAGATAATATTTATTATATGTATTATTATCAAGATTGTATTTGATTAACTATAACTATAACAAGATTTATTTTGTTCATTACTGTCTGTTCAAGATTATTACGGACGCCCAAATATTAATTCTGGAATTATAGATCTCTATCACCGAATGCAAACAAAGGACTTGCGTGAGGAGACCATACGTACCTTTCAATTGACAGAGGGCATGCCCCTCACCTGTATAAGCCTGTCCCTGTCCCCGCCATAGCTCTGTCTCGCTTTTCAGACTAGATGGCGTTAGTAAAATAAGTCCACATTCTTTGTTTGACAGGGCCCGTCCACACGAGTATATATCCGTAGCCCGTCTATGTAAATTGAGGTCGTTGACAGTACCTAACGTAAAGCATCTATATTTTCTTCACTAACCGTGGGCTCGACTTTGGGCTCATTTGACTTGTAATCGTGAGTCTTGAAATGAAATTATTTATTTAATTTATTTGAATTACCAACAGAATTACAAGTACGTAGTAGGCATACAAAATGTTAAATTGCTGAGGCACTAGGTAAATACGCAATTCAATTTACAGGTTGTTATATCATGCACATAAGAAAAGTCGTACATAATTAACACAAGTTTACATTGGGAAACTATTAAAAAATTATTAAGATTACAAAAGCGAGACTACAAAAAATTATTGAATGAAATGAAATGATTTATTTCACATGTCACTGACAACTTGTGTCACTTGTCTTAAATATCACACTAATATCTTCTCAGACCAGGGCGCGTTTGGAACCCTCGTTCGTTAGTTTTAAGATATTATCGTATCGTCGTTTATTATCAACATCACGTCTTATAATTTGCAAAACAGACGTTTAAAAAGTGTACTGTGTAGGTACTAATTTTAATAACCTTTGAGTTTGACCTTGAATATGATAAATGCCAAGACTCTACACTACTTATACCATTTATTGTGATACTAGAAGATGCCCACGACTTCTCCCGCGTGGATTAAGGTTCTTTGTATTCCTGCGGGAAATAATC
Organism: Erebia aethiops; assembly: GCA_923060345.2. Lineage (NCBI taxonomy): Eukaryota > Metazoa > Arthropoda > Insecta > Lepidoptera > Nymphalidae > Erebia > Erebia aethiops. The sequence goes on along the minus strand of OV281081.1, from coordinate 12,435,442 downwards.
TATCTCTGTACAAAGTTTCGTCAAAATCGATTGAAAGCATGGGCCTTGAAAACTTAGCTGATAGAAAGACAAACAGACACTTTCGCATTTATAATATTAGTATGAGTTGTGTACATAATACATATTAATATCTACCGTAGTGCGCTAAGACCCGAAAGCACTTAGGTATTACTTTGGTGTTGTATCAACAAATACCTCGTAATGTTATATGTACTTACTTACTCTGAGATGTAGTTTCAATAATTTAATATTTTACCGATGGATTTAATAAAACATAATATTGTTATTCACTAGATATAATTTGACTAAGTGTCAAAATCGTACAACTAATAATACTCAATGTAACTCTTTTACATTATTTTGGCGATGTATAAATTGAGATAAATTTAAGTAATTAAATTGATTTGTGGTTTAAATGTTTCCAAAACAAAATAAACTTTTTGACATGATTGAAAGTTCGTATAAAGTGAGGTGACCATGTTGCTTTTGTTTCACTGTATGTGAAAGCTATAATCTCAAAAAGTATTTACAATTTCTTAATAGAAATGATAAGAAAGAGTGAGTCTCTATCTCTTTTTCTCTTATCAATCCATAGCACGAGTCTCCTCTCGGAAAGAGTTTTACCGCAGTCCACCACGCTGGCCATGTGCGGATTGGCAGACTTCAAACACCATCAAGAACATTATGAACAACTCACGGACATGCATTTTTCTTCACGATGTTTTCCTTCACCGTTTGAAACAATTAGTGTAATTAATATTAATTTTATTGAAACGCACATAACATCGAAATGTTGGAGGTGTGTGATTGAACCCGCGACCCCGCACAGGAAGTCAGGTATCTTAATCAATAGGCTATCACTGCTTCGATTAGCAATAGAATAGATAATATTTTGAAAAATTTACACTATTTTATTACATAACCATCATCATCATGATGCCATCTTCAAATTGGAGTTTGGCGGTCAGCAGGTGAAATGCCTTCCGATTTTGAGCTAACTCCACTCCTTTACGTCATCCATCTACTTCCTCCTCTGTCTTCCAGGTGTGCTTTTCCCGGGAACCTTGCCTTGCGGGATCAACCTTGAGAACGCGTACTGGGATCCTCTTTGAAGGTGCCCGAAAAATGCCACCTTTCTCTGCACATTATACATAATATAAAGATTAAATTTTGACGTAATGAGAAAAAATACTCGGCTGAACACAACCGCCAAAGTTTTTCCCCTATAGTCATATTTTTGAGATTAAGACAAATGGAAATTGTTCATAAAATGCCATAAAAACGTTTCCGACCTTGCTTCCTGTTTACGGTGATCGCATACCTTGCAAAGACCGCAATAGGCTCAAGAAGCGCAAAAGTCGAAAGAATCATAAGAGGTGTATCACTGCAAAAGTCACGTCAATTATTATTATTATTGTATACAATTCTTGCGTTGCGGCTCTAACACCTCTCGTAGTCCAACATCTCACGCGATTCTTACGGCTCTACGCTTCTGATTGTCCTCATATTAAATCTCATACGATTATTGCGGCTTTTGCGCCACTTCCTGGTCTTGGAGCCATACATGCCTCCTCGTTATTCTTTCAAAAGACGTTATAGGTTATAACTTTATGTAATGGCGACTGTTTTTATTTCCCGCCATATTTTATATTGGCTCGGGCGTTTCACTGTTTCTGTTGTTTTTATGTCTTGTTAAAAAAAAATTGGGTTCGTGTTGTATTCCATATTTAGAGCAATACACCTTAATACTGCGACGTCACAACTTACAGCTAATGGTTTAGATGAATGGCTCTAACTAATAAATATTTAAACACTGCTTATTTAATGGCTTTTGTAGATTTTTCGATAGATAAACATTTAATTTCGGTAAGCAGTGATTAAGGTTTCATTACACGCATACTAATGCCTGCGACTTAATCCGCGTGAATTGAGGTAAGTATTTGACAATTCCCATAGAATTTCCTAATCCTAAAAACCTATCTATGTACCAATGTTGTCATAAAAGGATGAGACGTTTTTACGTCTGTAGGCAAAGCGTAGCAAACATACAGACCCCTTCGCATTTAGGTAAAATATAAATGCGTAAGTATAATGGAACTTTTCACTGTGTTTGTTTGTTGTTGTTATCTGTGTTTTTCTCAATTACCAAGCCCATAGAATGATTTTTTTAAATTCGAATCTGACTAATCTTCAATTACATATTTCAATTTATATATTAGCATAGAAAATTTTACGCTTTTTTACACTTGGTTTATATTTTGTTTCTCAGCACCCTGTAAATACAATGTAGAATATTTATTTTAGGAATAATACTATAATTTTACCTACGTATTTTTTAAAATATGGCACAAAATATAAAACACGTTCCAATTTACGTTAAAACAGAAGTACATTAAGTTATACACCGTTTTAATTATACCAATGCGAAATCAACGCTCCATTCGCAATAACAGATTATATTGTAGCTGCAGGCAGCTCTTTACGTGGCCGCATGTTTCAATTAGCGCGCGTCCAATTACCCGCTCGCTAGCTGTTTGACCGCAGCCTTTATGCTGGTAACATACTAATAACGCCACCTACACCGATCACGTAAAGTTACGTCACTATAATTTTGTAATTTAACTATGATCTACTGATTATATAACTTATTACCTATTTAATACTGTGTATTGGTACAGAATAAGTAATAGTACGGTATTGGCTTTTATATTGTAAGGCTCGTACGACTCAGAATATTCCAATAAAAAAGGATATAATATCTTTAAATCCCAATTGAAATGATAAAGTTATGCCGAATAAAGAATAAAGGGACAATAGTGCATTATAAACCCTTTTATAATAAGCTCTAAAAACGTTTGCCATCATTGTAAACCATAAAACTTCATGTATGTTAATAATTGGTATTAAAATGAAACAAACACGCTCCGCCCGAAAAGTGAACCATTTTGTAGTTATGCCTTTATTCGAAGGGTACGACGATAAAGGTAGGTAATTACAGAATCTAGAATTAATTAACAATACACAGTAGTTAATTATTTATTGTTTACTTAGTATGGAATAATTAAATACGATCCAATTTATGTTACAACAGAAACGCATTTGTCACATAAATAAGTTATACTTGGTTTTAATTATACGAATGTGAAATCACCACTCCATTCGCAATACCAGATTATAATATAGCTACAGCTCTTTACGTGGCCGCATGTTTCAATTAGCGCGCGTCCAATTACCCGCTCGCTCGCTCTCTGTTTGACCGCAGCCTTAATGCTTATTTCAGCTGTTTAAATAAACAGAACGAATATCTAAGAACCATTTTAATGGCTGGTCCTGCTGTGTGTAATAACTTTTTTTATTTGCTTTTTAATTTAAACAACCGAGGATATCCTTAGAAAGTTTAGCATAGTTATCGGCATTGCTAAAAAGTTTGTATGAAATCACCGGACCGATTTTGATACAGGCTCAGCGATTATATTCTGTCCAACCATTTATTTTACTTTTGACATAAGCACACCTGTGAAGGTAACAATTGACAAAAAAAGGCAATACCTACTTCATAGATACAGTTTTTTTACAATAGTGAAGCGATGTTCCCTTTTATCCGATATTTTGTAACTCGTATACTCATCTAGTAATTACCAATACGAATTTCCTTTTCAAAATAGTCACGGAGCTGCAACACAAGCCTTCTTTATTGTCCTTGCACCACACATCTTTGGCGATGGATGGTTTCTATGACCTGCCTGATTCATATTACATTTACTGTACTGTTTTACACAAATGATTAATTTTAATTTATACATTAACATACGCTTTGGTATATGTTTATAAAACAATAAAATATGATGAGCATAAATAAATATCAATATATCAAATCGACTAAAACTTCTTCACAACGAAAGTCGATTGTTATCAAAAATCTAATCAGTAACGCATTAGAACATCATTAACTTGAGTTGCCAAAAGTAAAATAAATGATTGGACAGAGTTTCAAAATGTAATGTCGCATTTAAAATTCTTCTGTTATTTCAGATCAGAGAATTTACGAAAAACGGTCCAAAGGAAAATCAAACGAACATCAAATCTCAAATCGGTCAATCTCACCCTCTTCTTAGGTAAACTTTCGCCTAAATACTCACGAAAATACTAAGAAACTTGGACAAATACTGCAGGGTAAGGACTTTCGCACAAGTGCCTGTTTACATTTAGAATAAGGTTCTCGTATATTATGGGGATGTTAGCAGATAGTAAGGTCGTCGCTCGCTTGATCTGTCTCCGCCCTAATCTTACCAATTCCGAGCTTAGTAAAATCACACTATCAGCCGTGTGCTTACATTAAATGTGGTACAAATTACAAGTGATAAGCGTTTTCTAGACTATTAATTTATACCGATACTACAGGTTCGATGTTTTCGTTTTGTAGGTTTGTAGTAGTACAAAGCGTTACTGCAACCTAACAAATAAGTAACAGCAAAGCAAACCGAGTGCAAGGCCCATTTGAACAAGCACTCCTAAATTGATTTAGTTAAATATTTTAATGCTGTCCCTATTTGGCAAATGCATAATATTGTAGTTGCCAAAAAGGGACAGCATTAAAATATTTACATCACAAAATTTAACTAAATCAGTTTAAATTTCTACGTGCAAGCGGCCCTAAGAAGCTAATATTAGTATTTAACTTTCTTTTGTTATGGTCCCGTAAAACAGCTCCTGTAAAATCTATTATATATTATAAATGCGAAAGTTTTTGGGGATGGATAGATTGACGGGTGGATGGATGTTTGTTACTCAATCACGCCAGAATGGCTAAACGGATCTGGATTTTCGGTACAGAGACAGATTAAAGTCTGGAATAACACATAGGCTACTTTTTATCCCGGAAAATTTTAGAGTTCCCGCGGGAATTGAAAAACCTCAAGTCACGTGCATCAGCTAGTGTAAAATAAAAACAAAGAAAAAGGTACGTGTGTGCAATTTACACACGGCAGAAGTTAAACTTCAGAAAAGTAGCCTACGAGAGAATGAGATAATATATATAACTTGTATTCTATCTCATTCTCTCGCAGGGTAAATCCTATATTGTTTGATCGCTTATGACTTGGAGTGTTGGCAAGGTTCTCGTTCCACGGCATGGAGTAGAAATTAATTAGAAGAGGTTGGCAAACTTGGCCGTAGCGTCGCTTATTGGGCTCTAAGCGAAAATATATGACAGGCGAAACGCCGCGGGCGCCTCGGTATCTGCCTTCAGTAAACACGGCGCGGGAACGTGTGTATGAGACGGTTATGTTACTGCGCTGAAAGCTATAAAATGGCGGAATTTGTGTACCTGGTGGTTATAATATTATGATAGGCCTGCTAGAGAGGATTTTTCTTACGACTAAAGTATCGATGACAAAAATGATAAGTATGACACTATGCGATCTATAGGTCGCGCGCGATTTGAATGCAGAGTAAATGTACGGTGACACATACATTTACTCCGCATTCAACTCGCGCGCGAACTGTAGATCCATTTATAGATAACGTTCCAGTGACGTCATTCGACGCCATATTGCGACCGATTTGTGACAGCTTCGCTTTAAAAACATGGCGTCAACGTGAAGGTGTCACTAATGTAACCAGGAGAAATATACGACAGGCGAAACGCCGCGGGCGCCTCGGTATGTACCTTCAGTAAACTTGGCGCGCGATCGTGTGTACGAGGGCTTTAAAATGGCGGAATTTGTGTACCTATGGATTTGGAATTAAATATTTAAAAGTTTATAAGGTATTTATATTAAAGTATTCCGAACCTGTGGTAGATTCACTCGACGATTCAAAAGCACTTGTCAAAGTCCTCTTGAATAAAATAATTGACTTTGAGTTTGAATTGAATTGAGTTTTAATTTTAAGTGTAGTTTATGCCTATGGAGATAGGTTTATTTTTTTAATTAGTATCTTTTTTCCACATTCTAAAGAGTAAGTGTAATCGGTTATGTAACAATGCTCAATCGCTTGGCGGCAACTAGCCATGGCTGAGAAAAAAATTAGAATTTTATATTCCAAAATTGATCCCACCGGGAATAGAACCCGGGAACTCCCGCTTGTAAAACAACAGCTATCACTACTCCTGGGAGGTCGTCAAATTGTTCCAAATCTATCCAATATGTTACTGATAGTCTTACAGGTCTTACTGAGACGATGAAGGGTTCATTGAACTCGGTCTCAAAGGTAAAGCGAGTTCATCCCTCTAACAGTTGCAACACCTGATCTGCATCCATACTAATATTATAAATGCGAAAGTGTTTCTGTCTGTCTGTCTGTCTGTCTGTCTGTCTGTCTGCTACGCTTTCCCGGCCCATCTTTTCAACCGATTTTGCTGAAATTTGGTACAGGGGTAGATGATATCCCGGGGAAGGACATAGGCTACTTTTTATCCCGGAAAATTTAAGAGTTCCCGCGGGAATCAAAAAACTTTAATCATCTAGTACATAATATACCTAAGCATGAAGCGTCCGTCTGTCAGAGCAGTCTGTAACGAGCTTTGCGTTAGCATCATTAGTTCATTACGTCCACGGTTGCGCCCTACGACACTGGGTATGAAGCGGTTTATGTGACAAGCGGAGCGGATTCCTTTTATCAACATTAATATATTGTTTGTTTTCTCGATAAAATAAGTCGTCCGTCTTAGGACACAAGTAATCAAGGTCACAAATGTATCTCTGTATAAAACTACCTACAATTATACATTCGTAAATTAATTCGTTAATAATTACCATGGCGCATTTATAGCTGTAGTCTACGAGAGAATGAAATAAATATAACGAGTACTCTATCTCATTCTCTCGCAGACTAAATCCTATTATGAACATGTTTTTCTCTTTTTGGTGTCGCTTTTTTGTTTCATCGAATTTTCAAATCACAACGATTCTAAAGAAGTTTAACTTCAAAAATAGAGATATATGATATCTCTAATTATTTTGTTTCACAACAAGCTATACCTCAGCTGATGTTAAGTGATGATGTTAAGTCTAAGATGATAGCGGGCTAACCCGTAATATTATTAAATCCATAATAACCTAATCGGCTTCTACACGGCTTTGTACCGGAAAGCTAAATCGCTTTACAGCACGTCTATACCTATAGGATGGTAGTCTGGGACCTCGTATTTATAAGACCACAGCATTCAGCACCGCGCCAGCGAGATTCACAAATACCATATCTCCAGGAGAGTAGACGTCTGTCAGTTGACATGACGACGATGTCGACGAGTATTAAAATATTATGACCTGTAGGAAAACTATTAAATCGCTTTCACTTATCAACGTGGCAGTACCGTGAAAAGTTAATGGACCCTGTTCGCCTGAGATACGCCGCCCTAGAGCGCAAAACACCCACTCACCCTGACGCTACCGTTTCCACTCGCTTCACTCACTACTAACCACTTGATTTATTTGTTACTAAAGTGTATTCAATGTGCCTATTTAATCTTACGTCCAAAGAGCGGCTGTCTAGGGTCCAGTTGCATGACAGGCGATCAAAGTTACATTCGATTACCAAACTTGTTTACTTTGTTTCGTGTACTTGTTTACTTTATATTTTTTTGTTTGTGTGGCATTACCGAATTTATCTATTTATTTATCTTGTTATTAAAAGCTATATTCAATTGCACAAGTCAAATTAAGATTTTTATTTTAATCTTAATCATGGGGGTATGAAAACTTGTTGTACCCAATTTGTTTTTACTCGTGTTCAAAATAAAACCCTTTTTTTATCCTCTACAAGTTAGCCCTTGACGCCGATCTTCCCAGAAGGTAGGTGATGGTTCAGCAAGAGGCAAGGGGGTAACGGACTATCCTGTTAAGGTCTAAACTTATACCCCTAAAGGGCCTAATCGGTTTCTACACGGCATCGTACCGGAACGCTAAATCGCTTGGCGGTACGTTTTTGCCGTTACGGTGATAACTAGCTCCCCCCCAGACCAACCAGAGAAAGTTCCGAAATAGTAAATTACCAACATGACCCTGCCGGATATCAAATTCGGGACCTCCCACTTATAAGACCATCAGCGCTCATTGCACCAGGGAGGTCGTCAAACGCTTAACGTAACTTTAACAACTTGTCATGCAACTGAACCTGAGGCGTCCAAGCTGGAATAAATAGGTAGCAGAAATAGCACTCAGTTACTTGTGGGTAGATACATTTTTCTTCACGAGTGAGCTATACAGGGGTTCAGCTAAAAATAACTCTGACCTTGATGTGCGAATTTTGGTGTGTCGAAGTAAGGATGAAATCATACCATGGACAAAAAAATAACTTGGCTGACAAAAAGTTTTGGAGCTTTTATTAAATATGGAGCTGCCTAGACTAGCGCGATAGGAAGAAACGTGGTTCACATACAAGTGGTTTCGCGCGTTTTGTCTTGTCCTGTCCGTACTGTGTTTTCTCCCTTAGGCGCTTTCATCCCGCCCAAAAACTTTTGAAACTATATTCATAAAATAATAAGCACTAGAATGTAGTGCTTATTATAACATTTTCAGGCATCATATTATGCTATATGTAGATCTAGATTTAGATCTATGGAAATCTTTGAACATAATATTAAGAAATTTGCTCTTTAGAATCAACTACATGATGCTGCGACTTCGTCCGGAAGGACATACGCTACTTTTTATCTCCGAAAAAGAGAAAAAGTTCCCGCGGGAATAAAAACCTTAATTCACGCGGACGAAGTCGCATAATCTGATCTTATCTGACTAATCTTAATAATATTACAAATGCGAAAGTTTGGATGGATGTATGGATATATGGATCAACGGCTGAACGGATCTGGCTGAAATTTGGCACAGAGATAAATTATAGTCTGGAATAGCACATAGGCTACTTTTTATACCGGAAAATTAAAGAGTTCCCGCGGGAACAAAAAAACATTAAACCACGCAGATGAAGTCGCGGACATTCGCCAGTACGCCATAAATCCCAAGTATTAAACGTTGTTATCTATAAAAAGCTTATATATTGGTAAAATCCTGCTTTTATACCAAATCTCGTTACATCAAGTCCTGAAAAGCATTAGGATCTCTAATTTATGGGAAAATTTTATCAGGATTTTTTTAGTAAGTGCTTTTAGGTATTTTTAGTCTTCAATTTGTGATATAAGCACTCTTACAGATTTTTATCTTTTCATCCATCAAACCTTATTTAAAAGAAATTAACTTCTTAAGTGTTTTTTCATTGGATGTTAAAATATTTTCGAAAAAAATAAAATTATGTTAAAAGTAACTAGATGATAAAAGTGATTTAGCTGGTGAGGATTTAGATTTTCTTAAATAAATCTAACTAGATGACGTCCGCGACTTCGTCCGCGTGGATTGAGGTTTTTTGATTCCCGCGGAAACTTTAATTTTCCGGGATGAAAAGGAGCCTATGTGTGTATGTGTGTGTATGTGTATGTGGCCAGACTATAGTCTATCTATGTGCCAAATTTCATTCAGATCCGTTCAGCCGTTCGGGCGTGATTGAGCAACAAAAATCCATCCATCCATCCAAAGTTTCGTAGCTCTATAATATTAGTATAGATTTTCCCAGATTCAAGTAACTTAAGGAATTTCCGGGTCCTAAAACGACTACCTATATATATTCATTGAAAAAAAATTGGCAGTCATAAGGACTGCCGATAGAAGTGAAAACGAATATATTTAAAATAAATAAGAAAAAAAAAACTTTCATTACGAATGCACTATATTTTGTCTTCGTAACAACGCGAGGTGTCGGTCACGGTGTCGGTTACGCGTTTCCACATTTTTACCCCCTACCAAAAAGTGCTCAACGCGCCTAAGTTTTCACTTCAAAAATAATAAAAGTATGGGCTCTAACAGACGGACGGTCGAAGGGCTGACGACAGATAAATGGAAATTAACAGCAATTAATATCCATCGTAGAACCGATGTCTTGTTTATCAGATAACGGTTCTTACTCCAGGGGCCATACTCTCATTGTTTCATTATTTTTGATTTCATGTTTTGGAATAATAATCCTTATTTTAGGAACGTTAAGGTACATGACATCAAACTGTCATATTGCTTAGGTATTGCTTTAAGCGTTGGCTGTATGGCCCCAGAACACGTCTGCCCCAACACTCTGTGGTTACTTTGTTGTCTGGCGGGACGCTTCGGCTATGGATAGTTACTACCATCCACCCTAACGGCAAGGATATGCCGCCAAGCGATTTAGCGTTCCGGTACGATACGGTGTAGAAACCATAAGGGGTATAGGCTTAATAAATCTGCCATGCCCCTAACATCGTGGTGTATCTTACAATTTCAGCTTAAAATTAGCAGTTAGTTAGCTGGGAAGAAAATAATATACTAGGTTTTGACCGCATCTTCGCTCACGTTGATTAAAATTGTTATACAAATTTCATTCATCTTACCCCATTAGGGGATGAATTTTCAAAAATACTTTCTTAGAGGATGATCATAAAAGCTATCTGCATGCCTTTGTTATCCTTATCACAGAACTAAAAAAATCTAGCTAGGATAGCCAGTTCTTGATCTTGCAACATGTAGCTAATTAAGCACATTATATATTTAATATAATTAGTCATTGTTCAAGATCATAATGTATAGTGTAACAAAATGATTGAAAAATAAACGATTTGATTTGATTTAAAATTTCAGCCCGATACGATCCGTCCAGTGATTTGAGCGTGCGTGCGCATTGTGCGTTGATAGATCAACCAGTCAGTCTATCAGTCAGTCACCTTCTCAGGTTTTTTTTACAATATCAAATGAGAATGTGGTGGCGTGCTGTTCATTGCGAAAGTCAGTTTGTTTGTTGGTTTATTGGTTTGTTGGTTTGTCCTTCAATCACACCGCAACGGAGCAACGGATCGAAGTTATTTTTGGTATGGGTATAGTTGAGGACCTGGAGAGTGACATAGGCTACTTTTTATCCCAGAAAATTAAGGAGTTCCTGCAGGAATCAAAAAAACTTAAACCACGCGGACAAAGTCGCATGCATCAGGTAGTTGAGGTATAAAAGCACTGCTTGCCCAAGTGCAAGTACGTCAATGCTCAACGTAAATGCTGATCTTATAAAAAGAAAGCCAGTAAATATATATTCTAACTAACCAACGCCTACCCTCGCTTCAAACCGTGCGCATGCCGCTGTGTGAATGCACCCTTAATCCCCACATTAATTTCTCGGCATAGTAACATGGTGCGCCACTCTACTGTAGCTTCAAAGAAGCTATTATGCAGCCTCGATGCCGCGCCGTCAGCGCTATGTCAACGACTATCATATGGGGCCACGAAATGGGAGGGTTGTGATAATCATATATTTTTTTGTAACAGAAACATATGAAATACTTAGAAAAACAAAAACATAGTGGACAAGGAAGCATTTATCTCTATAAGAGATCTCTACCAGTGACCCTTGGCAGTGGGAAAGCTTGTAAAGGAAGTTTTTCATTTTATTTGAACTACCAACAGAATTATATGTAGGAAGTATACAAAATGTTAAATGGCTTAGCTACACACGCAATTCAACGGGTAGATACATCATGCAAATTAGAAAAGTTAAAATTATCATGCCCTTTACTCGATTGAAAATTCGTGACATGTGAGCTTACGAGATTAGGTTTTAGAGAAATTATTGTGATTTGTGATCAAATTTGGTGCATTATTATTATGTTTAACTATAATTATGCGTTCAAACAGTTCAAACTACTAATCAATAAAGGGACAACTTCAGCTACAGATAAAAATAATACCTACAAAACTGGCCTTGGGTGAGTTTGGTAATCAATGCAAAAGTGTGTGTAATATGATAACTTTATTTTCTCCACGAAAACATGACCTAATAAGGAAGTTGTAGTTTCAGTCTTGGCGCTAAAAACTAGTTTTGGCTGCATACTAATAGACACACAAAGCGGTCACTTGTTCTCTGTTTTCACGTCGGGGGTTAAAATTCTGCTTTAAGGCGAGTCACCGGCAAGATTTTAGGAGGTGAGGTGTGGGGTGCCGCCCGCGCGTCTCGCGGTACGTTTCTCGTAGAGACTGGCGGGGAAGCGGGCAGCGCGGTATGTTCTGAAACCGCTTGGCAACGTTCAAGTTCTGGGATTAATTTGATTAAAATAAATCTGGATTTCAGTTGGAAACAAAGTTTAGCAGGTTCTCATTAATACTTCAAGAGAAATTTATCCATATAAAAATTATGAGCAAAGTCGAAAATTTTATAAATAAAAAATTCATTTTAAACTTTTAATTTAGCCTGTTTCAAGATTTTTTTTGATCGAGTAAAGTACATCCTATCGTGTAACAAATTAGCACATTCTTTAGACAATATCTTTAAGTATATCGGATATTTTTTGTAAGACCGTTATTTAAGAGTAAATACCGAAAACATTTGATCTAGCAAACCAGTTTTCACCGCTGAGCCTCCGGTGACTCGCCTTAAAATGACGCGAAAGGTATCGGAAGAGAAACGACCAGCCGTGTTAATGGCCCCACTGGCAGCTGTAGTGCGCCTCGGTCAGCGTTTCTTGAAGATGTTCCGATTAATGAGCTGTTGAATATACCTTAAGAGAGCGATCAGGCACGTTAACCTCCCTTAGCGACTAAGGGACACTGCTACGGAGAATATAGAGCAACTTTGAGTTATATATAGTGCAATTTTTATTAAATACTAGCTGATGCCCGTGACTTCGTCCGCGCGTCATAACTAACTAATTTTTCCATATTTTCTCACCGTTCGCGGGCATTCGCTAGTTATGAGTAAGTTTATCTCTTTTTAGTGTCGCTTTTTCGTTTCATCGACTTTTCAAATTACAACGATTCTAAAGAAGTTTCACTTCAACAAATTAAAAACCTTAGGCATACAGGTCTGTGACACAAAGAATCCATAAAAGGGCATCGCCTCAGCGTAATGCTGTAATGGTGTATTTATGTACTACAACAGCGTTGTTATTCTGGTGATCCCTAAAACTCAAACTCAAAAAACTCAATCACTCAACCTATTTTGAATAAGCATCTTTATTCAAAAATATAGGTACCTACAAAGTACACCTTCTGAACGTAATGTTTACAAGGTATAAGACTTGATGGTGATAATTAACTTCGGTATCTTAAAACTGAAGCTACGAGGGTTCCAAACGCGCCCTGGTCTGATAAGAGCCCACATAAAAATTCTCGATGTCATAGACCGGCCTACAACAACTACAACTTCACTCTTGACCTCGATCGTACCTGATAGTAGTAGATAGTAAGTGATAATGCAGTCCTTAAGGTGGTAGCGGGCTAACTTGTTAGGGGTACACCGGTATGGGCTTAATACAACAGCCATACCTACCCCTAACCTAACCTAACCCCTAAACGGTTTCTACTACATCGTACTGGAACATTAAATCGCTTGGCGGCACGTCTTTGTCGGTAGAGTTACTAAGCCATGCCCGAATATTATACCAGACCAGATGTCGTAATATCTACATAATATTATATTTGCCCGACTGATTGAGCTACTAGTAAGCAAAATAATTAAAACATTGTCTGGACTTTTGTCGGTCGGTGAATAATAAAATCGTAAATAATATTAAAATAATATTAAGCTCTGGTAGTAAGCCCCCTGGGCTTCACACCAAATTACCAGAATCCGTCTGAATGTTTGACCTGTAGAGACTCTTGGAAATTAACAATCCAGTTTTATTATAACGAGGTAGCGAAAATATTATCTTGCACGAAGAATGTCAATTTCGTGAGGTTTCAACCTTTGAGTTTTACACCCTTTGGTTAGAGGGTAGAAAGGTGAACGAACGTAGAAGAATTCTATTTCTTTTGCAAGATTACTTTTGTCTTTAAAATGAATTAATATTTCTGGAGGTTATTTTGGTCTGGTGGCAATATTACATCCAAGTAATTTTCATATAACTGCGCTTGCTAAATTATTTCATTGAACCCTATTCCATCAGAACCAAAATCACATCGTCACACCTATATTATAAAAGCAATAGTTTGTGTGCGTGTGTGTATGTTTGTTACAACTTCACGCCGCAATGATTGAACCGATTTGGCTGAAATTTAAAATGGAGATAGCTTATAATAGGCTACATTTTATCTCGGAAAAATAACAAGTTTCCGCGGGAAACAAAAAACCACAATCCACACGGACGAAGTGTCGGGCATCATCTAGTAATCTATAAAAATAAGTTAAATTAGTATATTAAATAAAAAACTTTTTAGCTTTGACCCAGCCCTCAGGCACTTGGTGAATTGTTATTACAGAAGATTTTATCTATGTCGGTTTTAAAAAAATAATTAATTTTTATTACCTCAATGGCTGTCTTAACGCTGCCACAGTGTGTCTCAAACCTAAGTGTTTCAAGCGAAAGTTTCCTATAAAATTAACATAATGACGCTGAGCCTGGGGATGATGCAAAATAATCTACCCCACCGCTAATACCGAATTATATTTCACTTTGCCTGACTTAGTCAACACTTTTACGGGTGCTTATGATGAGTTTATCTTTGTTCAATAACTTGGTGGGTTTCTAAAGAGCAAACTACTTAATTATGTTCATTGATTACTATCAAAGCTCTACTGTATGTATCTCAAAAGGTTAGCCCCACTACAGAGGAGCAGCGCGCGCGGCACGTAGCGGCGTAGGGAATTAGGTTCTTAAAAAAAAGAAATTTCAAAAAACTGTGAAAAACATTTCAAATAACTACCTCATTGGTCTAGCGGTTAGCTAGTTGACTGCGGATCACGAGGTCCTGGGTTTGATTCCCGGTCGGGCAAAAAAATTGGTATTGGGTTTTCAATTCAGACATTCTCAGTGCCAGCCCGGAGTTGGAAGTTGGCGGTGTGTCACCCCCGTGCCTCGGAGAGCACGTTAAGCCGTCGGTCTCGGTTATTATCACTAACATGATAATAGTAGTTAAAGCTCGCCAACCCGCATTGGAGCAGCGTGGTGGGTCTAAGCTCTAATTCTCTCTCTCCTATGAGAGTGGAGGCCTGTGCCCAGCAGTGGGACGTTAATAGGCTGTAGTGGTGATGAAAAACATAAAATTCTTTTTTTCACAGAAAGTATAAATACCAAATTTCATGGATATTACTTGAATTGCTTGTTAAACCTCCTTGGGAGTGGAATTTCGAAAATTCCTTCCTTAGTACACCTCTGGGGTGCTCAAGTAATATTCTCTCCTTTCAAATTTCTACGTTTAGCCGTTTGGGCTGTAGGTTGTCTGTCAGTCGCTCAGGATAAAGCCTTTTAGAGTTATTGATGATTTATTTATGTAGTTAACCCAAGCACAACTCTCTCTATCACCCACTGAGTGACTATAAGCCTGCGATGCCCATAGTAAGCGACCATGTTTCGGAGCCGTAAGTCACCACTGGCAACACGCACTGTTCAAAGACTTTCGTCTTCAGGCACTGAGGAATCTGGAATTTAGATTTTCGAACAAATGATGTTAGTGAGACTCCGTCACGGAGAAAGTACTTAGAAATATTGCATTTTTTGAAATATCAAGTCTTTTTTACATTCTCAAACGTAAAAACGTAACGTTAACAGTCCCCCCTTTCGTTTAATATGCGTCTCATTAGCTACAATATAGCGCGGGTAGGCATTTCACTGTAGGAATTTGTGCCATATTTCAGCTTCCGTGAGGTCGTTCGGATTGCCCTTGTTTTTAATTGATAAGCTGAAGCGGGTAATAGTTTTACAGAAGACAAGTGATTTTGGTATTGACAAATAGCGGTTTTTTGTCAAAAATGTGGGTCATAGTGATTGTGATCAGGTTGCTTGTAATAATATGAAAAGGGGATTTAATATTTTACCTACCTACCTACCTTGCATTGAAGCCAGCTGTTCATTAATATAGTTAATATTAATCTGTTTCATGAGTTATCCGTTATTTCGAAAAAAAAAACGACGGAACATCCAGGCTCCAAAAACATCTATGAACTCAAGTATGTCAATGTAACTAAAGTGTTAAAAACCCAATTAAATAAGATATCACCGTCGATTCAGGTTTCAGAATACCAAATTGTTTTTTTTTCTAAAATGATTTATATGATAATATACGAGCTTGACGTCTCTAAGGTTTATTTTTCTGAAACAAGGGCGTTAAAATATTTAAAATAATACGCGATGTACTGTACTGTACTGAATACTAATACTCGGACTTTAAATTAGATGCTATAAATTGACGTTTCAAAATGTAATTTCACCTAAAATATTGCTGTTTGAAACCATTATAGATAAAATGGAATTTTGGATTCAGTTTATACTGCATCTAAGTAAAGGTCCGAGTATAAAGGTACCTCAAACAATTCTCATAAATCACGTGTTCATATATCATGCGTCAGTCTATCTACTCGGTAGGTAGGTTCAGCAGGGAACGATTGGATGGAAGCGGCACAAGGTCTTAGTTTATGGCTACCTGAACAAAGACTAACTAATATAACTGCCATGCCCCTAACAGGTTAGCCCGCTACCATCTTAGACTGCATCATCACTTACCATCAGGTGAGATCGCAGTCAAGGGCTAGCTTGCAGTGGATAAAAAAAAACAAAAAAAAGACATGTCCGTTCGTTTATCACGCATCAGTCTATCGCTTGTACCACCCAGTTCTGCCAGCCTGTGTTTGAGAAGATAATTTTCTTCTTAATTAACCCGGGCGAAGAGCGTCGCGTTTAATTGGGCCATCGGAACGTGTGTGAAGTGTGATGAAACTAGGTACTGAGTTTTTGTTATTGGTGGAAAGGTTCATTAGGATACGGAGAAAACTTTGTTTCGGCAAGTCGAGTGGAAGGCATTCTGCTACGTCATTACCATGCAAAGTTAGTGAGGCTTCAATCCTTCTTACGAATAACGCTGCTCTCGAGATGATATTATTAAGGTTTCATCTTTTTACTTCATATATTTTGTTATTCTTTTAGCGTTTCTTGTTGTCTTATTGTGTTGTAACGGGGCTGACATGTAATAGGGAGGATGCCTATGTCAATTTTTTTTATTTTATTATAATAGAGGTTCTTTCAAAAGATCTTCTGTTCGTTTTAAGTTTGGTAATCATTTTAACAAACTAATGAAGAAAAAACGTGCGTTTAAACTTGATGACGTCACAAGTCACAACTATGCGTTTCATACAAACTTTATACTAGAAGCGCGTTTTTAAGTTTGATAAAGAGTTGATGATTTTATTGAGTTGTCATATTGATTATAAAACCCCTAAACAAAAAAAATAAACAAAAATAAGTGTGTGTGCAATTCACACACGGCAGAATTGAAAAGTAACCTACGAGATAATGAGATAAATGTAACTTGTATTCTACCTCATTCTCTCGCAGGTTAGATCCTATGAATATTATATTTGTCTCCTTTTGGTGTCACTTTTGCGTTTCGTTTTTCGTTTTATCAACCAGAGGCGGATTAAGATAAAACTTAAAAAACAATTAACAAATTAGACTTTCTACTGTTACAATTAAACAATCAAACAGAAAATTACAAAAATACACGTTCGTCCGGTGGCGCCAATAATTGTACCGTGGCGACAACATCCGTTTCATCGAATTTATATCTGTGAAATGCGAAAGTGTTTCTGCTTGTTGCTTTTACGGGCCATCCGTTTGAATCTGACGCAGAAAAATTGGCTGCACCCAGTGGTAGTTATTTTGAAAAATTAAATAGTTAGGAATTTGATTTCTTACAATTTAAACCTACTTTAAATACTTACCTACTACTTATCTTTTCCGCAGGTTAAATGTTAAACAACTTATATGTTTGGGTCTAGATACTAGACATTTTAGGCAGTAAAGATTGTCTCTAAATTGAAGTTACGTTATATTGATTGTAAAGTATAGATGGTCTTTAAAAGGTGAACAAATTACAATCAGACATGCAATGGCGTGCAAAATACTTAGATCTGGCGTAAGTAAAATTTTGTAAAATTAAAAAAAAAATAGATAAGTTATTTATTTATGATAAATAGAGCAGTTTAAATCGTGCGAATAGTTTTAAAATTTAAGAGAACTTGAGTGCTATTTGCCATTTATATAAATTATTTCATTGCTTAGGTATTTTGGCAGCTTATAAATTTTTTATATATTTTTACGCATAAGGCTGAGCAATTTTTCAAGTAAAATTTCGTCTTCGGCCGACACTGCAATAACTGCCTATGCAGACGAAGACGAAAAAGCAATTCGTTAAGACTTAAAATTGTAGTAATACTGGATGATGCCCGCGACTTCGTTCGCGTGGACTAAGTACCAAAATCGGTTGAACAGGTGGGTCGTGAAAGCGTAGCAGACAGACACACGCATCTTTCTAACACACACACACTCACACACTCATATTTCATCGCATTTATAGCATTAGTATGGATTTCAAAGCCAATGATCAATGCATCGCAACGTTATTCAACTAACACATTTATTTCATTTCTTTTTACGACTTTTATCCATTTATTTAATTGCTAAACTTTCTAAACGACTTTTCTCACACAGCGTGTTCCTTAATAATCCTTGTGACACCCGGAAGTTGGATATACCCGTATCCCGGGGGGGTTTGTGAATTATGTAAGCGTTGAGCACTAAAGGCCTGGACACATACACTGCGAGGTACTCCATAAGGAATCCCAGGGGCGAGGGAATCCATACTAGTATTATAAATGCAAAAGTTTGGATAGGTAGATGGATGGATGGATGCTTGTTACTCAATCACTCCAGGCTGAACGGATCTGCATGAAATTTGGCAGAGAGATAGATTATAGTCTGAAATAATACATAGGCCAAATTAAAGAGTCCCCGCGGGAAACAAAAATGCCCAATTCAGACGAAGTCGCGGGCATCAGCCAGTGGGGTTATAATGTCCAGTAGAAGTTAGCAGGTCAAAATTTGATTATTTTGCTTAGTTGTGGATCATGGTTCGGGTATCTAGGACTAGGTGCTACAACCGTTATTTAGCTCGTCTTCAAAACAAACATATGGGCGTCAAGACATGACCCACACTAAGTTTAAACAACAATCTAAAGATAATTCTTTTCTACAGACGGAAACTTGTAGATAGAGAAATGCTGGGGGTGGGGGGCTCTAAAGCGAATCTCATACTGCGACGCATTCCGCAACGAAGCGCGGCCCGCTCGTACTGCTTGGCTACGTGTTAACTTACTAGGCGTTGTTACTTACGGTCCGCTAAAACGCCGTAGTGTGGGATTCGCCTGAGCTAGCAGAATTTTCAGTACAAAATCCAGTCATTCTAGCACAAAATTAGTATGTAGATTGATATATACGAAGGTGTATTAGGTAAAAAAGATCTAGATGAGCGTGCATATACCCTGATGGACTGGTATGACCAAGACTTTAGAGTTGAGCGCTTAAGGGCTAAAACATTTGCAACAGCAAAGTCCCCAGGGCGTCCAAAACTTTTTGATGTGCATAGGACCCTTCAATCAGGGTCCCGTATCTCGTGTCCTATCAAATACCATGATAATATTTAAAGGTTGTACCCAAGTAGGTATGTTAAGGTGACATGAAATGTGTAAATATGCGATGCTTGGCAATGGTTATAATAAAATATTAAGAAATATTATACAGCTATTTTATTTTTACATAGTACAAGGGTACAAACAGTACTTTTATGTTAACATGGCATGTTACCATCCTGCCTGTAAAGACGTGCCGCCAAGCGATTTAGCGTTCCGGTACGATGCCGTGTAGAAATCGATTAGGGGTATTTATTGAATTTTGAACTTATTGGACTTTTGAATCGTCGAGTGAATCTACCACTGGTTCGAGATCGTTCGTTCGTTCATTTCTGCCGAGAAGAACCCGCAAGAAACTGATCGGTAATGGTTACGACTTGTTCGCCGCTGATATAAATATTCAGAGGATTTTCCTAATAAATCTTCATCAGTAGAAACGATTGCCAGCTCATTACTGAGCACGACTATCCTCTTGGATTGAAAGGGGTTTGGCTCTAGTCCACAACGCTGGCAAAGTGCGGTTTGGCAGGCGTCACACACCCCTTCAACAAATCTTCAATTATTTATATTATATATTTATATGGCCATATATATATTATGCAACGTTAAAGTGATCTAAATAATCCCACTGCTGGGCACAAGCCTCCACTTACATAGGAGAGAGGGAATTAGAGCTTAGACCAATGCGGGTTGGCGGGCTTTAACGACTATTTGTCATGTTAGTGATAATAACCGGGACCGTTGGCTTAACGTCCTCTCCGAAGCACGTGGGTGACTCACCGCTAACTTCCAATTCCGAGCTGGCACTGAAAATTTCAATACCTAACAATTGTGCCCGACCGGGAATCGAACCCAAGATCCGAAGTCGACCATGCTAACCGCTAGACCAACGAGCCAGCCTAAATAATATCTCTACTTTATTATCAGAAAAAAACATTTGTTTTTCTAAAATGTATTCGTGAAACTCAACTTCAAAATTAAAATACCAACTTCATTTCCGCTTTCGCACCTACAGCTGCCTTTAAAGATGCCACGTTTTCTCCAAATTAACCTTAAATTATAAATAATTTGCTGCTGGAAGCCTCGGAAATCCGGTTCAAACATTAATTAAGCTAAAATTGTAAGTAATTTTAACGATTCTCTTTTATATTATCACAAACGGGAAATTTTCGCACTCTTTTTGTGAGAGACCAACTTATGTTTTAACTTGATAATGCCCGCGGCTTCGTTCGCGTGGACTTAGGGTTTTCAGGATTCCGTGGTCAAAGAGGAAACCTTTTAGTTTCCCCATGTCCATCCGTCGTTTATTGTTAATTTTTGATTTGCCGGAACAAATTTTCCGATGCCTATGTCCTTTAGGATGCAAGCTATATCCATACTAATGCGAAAGTGTCTGTCTGTCTATCTGCTACGCTTTCACGGCCCAATCGTTCAACCGATTTTGATGAAAGTTCGTACAGGGACAGGTTGTATCCCGGAGAAGGACAAAGGCTACTTTTTATCCCGGAAAATCAAGGAGTTCCCGCGGGAATCAAAAAACTTAATACTCACGGACGAAGTCGCGGGCATCATCTAGTTATCAATATTTTGGTAACCCGTTATATATGTAGGTGAGTGATAAACGCAGCAACGCGACGCAATGTGACGCGACGCGATAGTTCCAGACAGTAGCTGACACTTCACGCGGCCTACGATGTCCCGTAGATCTTTTATTTTCTATGGCATCGTATCACAAACGCGTTGTTGCCGCGTTTGATGGGCCCAGGCCAACGGGTAAGGCGAAACAGGAGACATGAAAATTTACTAGACAAACAGACACATTTTCGCATTTATTATAACGCTTAGTATGGAATTCATAATAATTGTCTGAACAAAAGTAGAAAACAGCCCAACAAATGAATGCTTCATAGGTAAATCATGGACCTATATAAAAGCTAAAAATACTAATTAATATTTTTTTTTTCCAAAAAGCTGAATTCCAAAGCCACTGTAAAGTAGAAAAAAATTTTGATTTCTACACACTATTATGAAATCGGGCGAGCCTGACGCGTCAATTTTGCTTATCCTTGTTATAATCGCCCGACTTCAACATAATATTGTGTAGAAATCAAAATATGTTTTTACTTTACATTACAGTGGCTTTAGAAGTCGGTTTTTCGGAAAGATTTTTTTTTAAACTTTTTAGTGTCAGGGTTGAGGATTTGGAGTCAGAATTTTTTATGTGACCACCTCGAGAGCTTCCTTTAAAGACTGAAAAAAAAATTTCAAATCAATTCAGAAACCACGGAGATAGGCACCGAGTATACATTTTAAAAAAATACGCGCCGAATTGAGAACCTCCTCCTTTTTTGGAAGTTGGTTAATAACATAATTAGCTTCAGAATATATTCTTGTAATGTCTAGTTTAATACCTAACGGTTTTGAACATAAAAAAGACCTCTTTTATTTACCTAACGTTATCATAAATTTTGTTAGGTATTATTATCTTGTACAGAAAAAATACCTTCTCAGTTAAATTAATATAAGCCTCAAACGGGATATTTTTATGCGAGTTAATCAAATTTTTTAGCAGTTCGTAGAAGCGAAAGCTGTAGGTTTTCATAAAAATTTCTTACGCTAAATAGATAATGAGCCTTAAGAGACAAAATTAACTGTTCTGAGTAAATCTATTACGTACTTTAAAGTTAATACCATATTTCTTAATTAATTTGCAGAATTTTCATTAGTAAATTTTATTTAAGTAACTAAGTAAATTTCCATTGGTAAGATTTTAATTGAATAATTAAGTGCCGGCTGGTTTGATTACTTACGTCTTTTAAAGGTTAAAATATTATAATTATAACATCCGTTTAAAATGAGAGTTGTTTAATTAAGTTTCCAAAGCGATAATATTTATAAACGATATAGGTACAGCGGCTATTGAGTTACATAATCAATGACCATGATTATTAAATTGACAACGCATATCAGTCGATTGCGATTTTTAAGCAACGTTGACCCAAGTCGGTAACTGGATGGGTGACCCGTATTTGGTTAGTCCGGATTTGGCCTTTTCGTCCTGTTTATTATCACTAAAATCTGATCATAATATGTAGTTAAAATTTACATATTCTTTTTGTTTTAAGTTTGATAAATAATTAATCATATTAAACTATCGATTAAAGAAAAAAAAGTATGTTAAAATTTGATGACGTCACAACTATGTATTTCATACAAACTTGCCTATTAGAAGCGCGCATTTTCAGTTTGATAAAGAGTTGCTGATTTGATTGAGTTGTCGTCATCCCTATTCTGCGGATCGTGCGGTGAAATTTCGCAGTGCGGTCTAACCCTAATCCTTCGGGGAGTGAGAAAAAAGCGCTCCATTACAACGCGGGTTTTTCACCCTCAAATATTCACGAGTCGGGGGTAGTTAGGTGCGTTCGCGGTGAATTCTGAATAAAATTCGCACCGTTCACCCCCAAAATAAAGGTGGGAACAAATTATTAAAATAACACGCGTTGGTTTTTTTGTTATGCTGCTCAAGCTTTAACTGCCCAAGTAAGGAACACTTATGTTTAGATTTTACCGTTCTTCGTCTTCTTCTTTCTGCTGGGCAGATTTCCGCACTTAAACCTCCAGTTGGAGGTCTGTTGTACGTTAGAGAGATTTTACCGTTATGGCGGATAACACTGTGAGAGAACTAGATGGCGCTTTGTAAAAAGAGCAACTGCTGAGTTTCTTGCCGGCTCTTCTCAGTAGAACCATTTTCCGAACCGGTGGAAGAGGGAAAACATGAAGTTATATATATAGAGACATCCGTATGTCCTATGTGTTATATATAAATTGAGTATATTGAGTATCTACATTACACTGAGACATCACAGAATCGACTGAAAACTTACGCCCTATACTGACGCCTGCCTTTATTAATTTTACGTTCCTTTTCATCCGGTTTTGATGACATTTGGTGCAGACATTGGCTGTGTTCTGGATAAGGACATTGGATTAAGGAGACGGAACATTACAGAGTTCCTGCTGGATTTAAAAAACAAACTTAATCCACGCGGACGATGACGCGGGCATCAGCTATTCGTTCCAATAAGGACAGTGATCAGCGTTTTAACAGTATGCTACTGCCTCTATACAATTAATGTTTGTAATTTCTTTGATACAATATTTCAACGTCATCGCGGAAATGTCGGATGATCGGTTAGAAGGGATTAAAGTGAATCTTTTATAATTCGCAGAACTGATTGAATAAATTAGATTACGAATTCAGTTTTTGGAACATCAGTTCGAGAAAATAATTTTATTTCGGAAGCAATTCTTCTTTACATTTTCTTTCCCACAATATGGATTAGTCAATGAAACATTGATTAAAGATATATTAAAGATATAGATAGAAAAAAGCTGCTGAGTTGAATTTTGTATCTGATTTCTTGCCGGTCATATCTGATGGCTATTCTAATGAACTGTCCGGGAGGGAAAACGAAATGTGTCTGAGACTAATAATGTTATGTAATGTCGAAAATTCTCAGGTAGCCTATGGTGTTACCTCACGACCCTCATAAAGCAAGCTAAGCAGTCAATCTTGCTCTTAATCGACGATTTGACGACTTCCCTGGCGCAGTGTTGAGGGCTGTTGTCTTAACGTGGGAGGTCCCAGATTTGATTCCTGGCAGGGTCAATTACGATTTTTATAATTTCCGAATTTTCTCTGGTCTGGCCTGGAAGCTTCGGCCGTGGCTAGTTAACACCATATCGGGTCAAAGTTTTCTTTTTGGTCGCGAAATGGTCTTTATAGCAGCCCGGAGTTATACGGCCGATTATCTAATTAGCTCACTGCTATCTTAGGCTGCATCTTCACTTACTAAGAGAGTGAAGGAATACAGTGTCGGTTTGTACCATATCGTGCGAATGTGGAAAGCTTCCGTTGGATTTGTCCAACGTGGCCGAACTCAAATTAAGTGAACATTAATTAGTAAGTAGATGCTCGGTTGCACTGTTTATATAGGACGCGACGGCGTAAGTTGTGTAATGCAAGACAAACAAAGTGGGGCAAATTGAAAACTTCCACAGCTCTTACCGCGCAAAGCCTGGGATTTTATTACCGCGGAATTCAATTACGTCGTTAGTTTTCTAATAAATTAGCACCTACTTACCTTAGTGATTCAGGTTCTTGTGTATTTTTTAATTAATTGGTAAGTAAAAGGTTGGTTGCACTGTTTATGTAGGGCGCGACACCGTCAGTTGTGTAATGCAACACAAACAAAGTGGGGCAAATTGGATACAATCGTATTACTCACCGCGCAAAGTACGGGTTTAAGTTAGCGTGTGCCGCGGTGTTCTTGTATCTAGTTTATTCATCTGCGGATCATGAAGTATCGAGTTCGAGTCCCCAGTCGTGTCAAAGAAGTAATTAGTTTTCATTTTGGTCGCAAAATGATCTGTATAGCAGCCTGGAGTAAGGAAGTTATACCGGCATTCCATAAAGTGATTTCTAATTATATTTTCTGTAAATATAAATGTTATAGTTTTTGTTTAGAAGCTTCTTCTTTGTAAATATTTTAATTATTATTATTAATATTCATGTTGTAGCGCTATGTTATTTACAATTAAAATGACAAGTATTTATTAGCCCGCTGCCACCTTAGACTGCAGCGTCACTTAAGAGTGAAGGAATAAAGAGTCGGTTTGCACCAGACAGTGCGAATTTGGAAAGCTTTAGTTGAAATTTGCCCACCTTGGCCGACCTCAAGTTAAGAGATCATTAATTAGTAAGTAAATGCTCGGTTGCACTGTTTATATAGGACGGGACAACGTAAGTTGTGTAATGCAACACAAACAAAGTGGGGCAAATTGGAAACTTACACAGCACTTACCGTGCAAAGTCTGGGGTTAAGTTAGCGTGGTATCACCGATCCTTAATGAGTTATATAATTAGCCCGCTGCCATCTTACTTACTAAGAGAGTGAAGGTTTAAAGAGTCGGTTTGATATGGTGTAAATAAGGAAATTTCCGTTGAGTTTGTCCAGCGTGGCCGAACTCAAGTTAAGAGAGAACATTAATTAGTAAGTAAATGCTCGGTTGCACTGTTTAAATAGGACGCGACGGCGTAAGTTGTGTAATGCAAGACAAACAAAGTGGGGCAAATTGGAAACTTCCACGGCACTTACCGCGCAAAACCTGCGGTTTAGTAAGCTCGTAATTAAATTACGTCGTTTGTTTTCGAATAAATTATTCTCTACTTGCCTAGTGCTTCAGATTCTTGTGTATTTTTTAATTAATTAGTTAATAAAAGGTTGGTTTCACTGTTCATATAAGACGCGACGGCATAAGTTGTGTAATGCAAGACAAACAAAGTGGGGCAAATTGGAAACTTCCACGGCACTTACCACGCTAAGCCCGGGGTTTATTTAGCGTATAATTCAATTACATTGTTAGTTTTCCAATTAATTAGTGCTACTTGCCTTAGTGATTCAGGTCCTTGTGTTGTTTTGAATTAATTAGTTATAAAAAGATTGGTTGCACTGTTTATATAGGACGCGACGGCGTAAGTTTTGTGTAATGCAAGACTAAAAAAAATTGGGGCAAATTGAAAACTTCCACAGCACTAACCGCGTAAAGCCTGGGGTTTAGTTAGCGCGGAATTAAATTACGTTGTTTGTTTTCTGATAAATAGCGCCCACTTGTCTTAGTGATTCAGGTTCTTGTGTATTTTTTTTCTAACTTGCAATTTTTGTGGGTTTGTTTAGGTCAAATTTTTCAACTGATTTTTAAAACAGTTATCCGCAAGCGATTGAGATGAAATTTTGCATACACGTTTAGTTTGGATAACAGTACATGGCTAGCTAAGTGATATCATTCTAAATCCAATATGGCGGACTCCCAATCATTTAAAACTGTTTGCATCCCCAATTCTATCAATCAACAGATATCATCAATTAAAACAGTTTGCTGAGAAGAATACGAAAAATAAAACGATATCCCACTAAATTCAACATAGCGGTAGAGCCTGACAAAAAATTTGACACCCCACGATAACACAATTAACGGTTTTAGGATCTATTACTGTACTAGTGTTGTGTGACCTTCTTTTCTGCCAAATTTCATGATTCTAGTTCAACGGAAAGCACTGTATAGGTTTTATTGGCGAGCGTCAAAATATGCAGCTTAAATGGTCGTATTTTTTTATAGCGTTGATTCAAAACCTTGATTTTTTTACAGCTAAGTATTTGATATTAATTTAAACTTGATAACACCCTTTTTCTCAGAAATGCGTGGAGGTATCCACGCATTCCTGAGAAAAAGGGTGTTATTATCTATTCCGTGGTGTTAATAGCCAGACAGACAGACAACGAAGTGATCTTATAAGGGTTTTTTCCTTTTGAGGTACTAAACACTAAAAAATTTGAGAGTCACCTCGTGAGAAAGGTACGGCGTAAAATAGCTGAGTATAAAATTGAGTTGGCGACTAAATGAGCCTCGGGTGTAATGTGGTGGCACGGTGAAAAATGTGGTCGAGACAGAGTTGGGACTCGAAATAAATTAATTATTTTCTTAATTAATACATTTTGCAGAGAATTATCTACGTAATTATATTTTTAACTAGCTGATGCCCGTGTATATTCCGGGATAAAAAGTAGCTTATGTCACTTTCCAGATCCTCAACTATAACCAAGCAAAAATCACGTCAATCCTAACACGTCTAGCCCTGTCCTTGTCCCCGCCATAGCGCTGTCCCGCTTTTCAGACTAGATGGCGTTAGTAAAATAGGTCCACATTCTTTGCTTGACAGGGCCCGTCTATGTAAATTGAGGTCGTACCTACTTAATAGAATGTTCCAGAATCAAAGAAAACAGAAAAATAATTAAAATGCGCGTGTATTTACCCCGCCTTCGGTCGGTCGAAGGTCATAAGTTATTTATTCAAATAAATAAAATCGACTAAATTTATCGGTCTGCACAGAATGTAATTTCAAGACGTACGGAAAAACAAAACGAGGTACTCGGAAACAGTCAGGGGGTTCCCGGGCACGTTCACCTCACGCCCAGCCTAGCAATAATACAGGCGGTCAAATATTAAGTATAGATATTGTAGAAATATTTTCACTATGAGTAAAAATTACCTGTCTCACAAAAATGTTTTTTTTTTATTTGGCATGCACAAATTACATTCTATAAATGTACCCAATTTATGACAATCCAAGAGAAAATGATAGAAAGTTGAAGTCAATAATCCGGAGTTGAAATTAACATATGGGCAGTAGATATAATGTTTTTGTGAAAGTTAAATATGCTGAGGTTGAAATGCGATTATGACTCAGTGTGCACGATAGACTTTAGTGTAATTAAAACTGAATGAACAAAATATGGCAGTCGCATAGACAAGACAAGACAAGCATACATATCAATGTAAGTAATCCGTGGCAACAAATAGCAATTCAAAAATCCATCCATCCACTTTGAGCCATTGCACTATTGAATTATTTAAGTATTTTTATTTATTTATTGTATTTCGGTATACCAACGGCGAGTACACAAAGCTTAAATTAAAAAATAGTACATAAGGTACATAACCGTGTGTCACGCTACTTATTGAAAACTAACAACCGATCACAAGTACTTAACTACTTACATGATATAAATACTATAAAACCAAAGGAATAATGTACCTACTATTACTACTATGATAAATAAATTAATCTACTAATTTTGCAAATATAACCTTAACTCAAAACTAACTGACTAAAATAACGAACTAAGACTGGCTGATCTGTCCCTCAAAGCAGAGACCGCTGACGCTAAAACTTCTTTAAAAGTATTTAGATCCTGACAAAAAATATCGACGTCATCATGTACACTGGCAAGCTCGTTGTAAAAATGAATGAGACGGTTTATTGCAGCATTTCTACCCAAGTTTGTTTTGCCTGAATAGATAGAAAGTTAAAGTTAATTATTAAGAGTTGAACCTAGTCACTAGTTATTGAAACTTATTAGTTTGCCAATACCCAACTTATCTCTAAGTCCTGTCTCTTATTATAAATATTTTATTATATTTGCTGTAATTTATTGCGTTGCTGTAATTTTTGAATTTTTGTAAGCTATAGCAAAGCATTACCGCACTCGTGTGGTAAAATAGTTTACCTTCAGTATGGTTTCCTCGCTGGCGGAGCCGTACCGCTTCCGCGCGGTTCAGGAGCGCCTGCGCACTCCGTTCATTATTCGCTGGAATACATACATTATTAATAAACATTAGTTACCTAACATCAGATAAATTAATTATTAACAATAAAAATATCTCCTTAAAATAATATTTTGTAACTACGAGCACTGCGTAACTCTATGATTGCTACATTACGCCTCACGAGTAATGTACAACAGAAAATAAGTTACTGCGAAATTAAATCAGCGGCCAGATATCCCCGCGGCGGAATAAGGCGGGAAAATGTTATAATATTTGCATTGAAATAAAATTATGGCTTGGATTAGATGAGGGCGGTATTATTTTCTGTGAAAGTTAAATATGCTGAGGTTGAAATACGATTAAAGCTGTATAAAGAAAATGTCCGCTTAATTTTTTTGCTTACTTCCTTGTAAATATCCTCTTGTTCCAGTAGGTAATCCAAAATACAGAAAAAACCGGCAATGTTCGAGTCGGACTTGCGCACCGAGGGTTCTGTGTCTTGGAAGGATAATTTTAGAGCTGAAAACTTTATGAAGAAACTGGGCCATATTGTTCCATTATTGTTGAATTTCGTGGTATAGAACTATAATCCTTATTTTAAGAACGTTAACATCCTCATTTAAGGTGCGTGACTTCAACCTGACATTTTGAGTAATATTGCTTAAGTATTGCTTTAAGCGTTGGCAGGATGGAATCTGGACTACTGGGCGTTAGAAGTCAGAACATTGAATTGTCAGTCAATTGAGAGTCTATTTGATTATTATAAGGAGCCATTACCAGCAGTACTTATACCATAACATACTAGATGTTTTTAATTATTGCAGTATATCATAACTTACTAGACGTTATTTTTTTACATAGAATAGCGAAAATAACTATTCTTAGGGCTACTTTCTGTACACCACACGGCTTGATTGTGACAATTGTGGCTAACTGGCCATCTGTCTTTTTCGTCAGTCCACCTGGACTGGTCGATATTATAGGATTCCCTGTTTTTAAAAATCTAAATCTATCATAATTTATTTGTTGAAATTGGTAGGTAAATAAATAAATAATGTTTTTATTCAAATAAACTTTTAAATCATATTTTTAATGGATTTCTTAATCTTGTGTAAAGGCAAGTTTAAAATAGGTTTAAAAAGTGGAATTTTGTTATAAAATAGAATGCAAGAAAAGATTTTGTTATAAATTAGAAATTTTACTAAGGAACGCTAAAAACCGAGAACATGAGCAAACTTTCCAAATAAGGAAGTTGAAACAATGTCCTTAAGCCATCGTGTATCAAACAGGGCAGGGGGCATAGACTGAGCAAAGTTTGGGTATCTAGCTACAAGATGCCGTGAATATCTGTGCTTAAGTTAAACCCACTCGGAAAGTTTGCACGCCTTTCCACTCTTTAGTGGTGAGATAAACCTTCGGCGACTTGTTTCCGTTGCTACACACGATTCGACTTTTCGTCATCATAGAGCCACAGCATAGAGCTCACTCTATGATGACACACACACACACACACACACACACACACATACAATCAACGGTAAACCTCTTTTTGCACCGGGGATTAAAAAGTCGTATAACGAATAGACGGATTGAAATGTTTTTTCTGAGATCATTCGTAGCTCCATAGCTCCATCGATGTGTGTAGCAAGTTTGATGAAAAGTTCAGAGGTTCATGGATAATCAGCTGCTTTCACAGCCGGTCTAGAGATCTCAATTAACCATTTGATATTTTTCATAGTTCGTTTTAATGTGTTTTTAAATATAAAAAATGGTATGTGGTTCATAAATAAATTCTTAATTTATTTTTAATTACATTAATTTAATGTTGATTATATTGATTTGACTAAAAAACGAAATCAGCTGTCATTTTCATTGCAAGTAACACTCAGTGCAGTACACAGTGCAAGTGAATTTCAGACTTTTGCAAGTTATAAAGAGTAGAACCCTAGCAGTCACATACCAGGGTCTGACGACCTCCCTGGGGCAGTGTTGAGCGCTGTTGTCTTAGCGTGGGAGATCCCAGGTTCGATCCCCGGCAGAGTCAATTTGTGAATTTATAATTTCGGAATTTTCTCTGGTCTAGCCTGGCGGGAATCTTCGGCCGGGGCTATTTACCACCCTACCGGCAAAAACGTGCCGCCAAGCGATTAAGCGTTCCGGTACGATGCCGTGTAGAAACCGATTAGGGTTATGGGTTTAATATAACTGCTATACCTCTAACAGGTTAAGCCCGTTACCATCTTAGGACTGCATCATCACTTATACACTTGATAAAAAAAAATACTATGCGACACTGATTGTCCTATATAGACACGAATTAACACGTCTTATTATTAATTAGTAATTAGATTATGAAGTTTTTATAATATTGTACCGCAAAATACTTCCCACGTTTGCGTTACTTCCGTGCCAAGTGAACCAGAATAAAAAAAATCATAAACGTTTTTGGTGTAAAATGGAGACGTATAATCATCTGGATTCTGGAGTGAATAGTTGATGTTTTCGTAAGTGGGAGTGCGGTCGAAATCCGACTATTATGGACTCAATGCGGATTATAGCGGCTACAATGATGACGCCCGATATTAACTAAAACTAAAATGAACCAAGTTACTTACATTCATGTGTTAGGACCTAAAAAGCGTTACTATCATTCAACTAAAATCATATCTAAGAACACTCTCGATTACGTCACCTATCTTCCTTTCTATCAAACAAAAAGACTAAATCAAAATCGGCTTTTCGTTTGGGAGCTATGATGCCACAGACAGACACACAGATACATGGACACACATACACACGTTAAACTTATAAAACCCTTATTTTTGCGTCGGGGGTTGAAAACATCCTCCTATCCTTATTTGCAGCAGAAACGTTAAAAGCAAAATTGAAGGATTGTAACTTATAGGTAAGTCTTAAAGGGTCTAAGTGCCAATTTTATTATTTAGAGATTTAGCAAAGTTTTTGAGTGAAAGATCGTTGGCGCTTAAGGCCCACAACAACTTTATTGTGTGTGTGGGTGCAAGATTTTAAAAGAAACAGATACTTGGATCCATTTGGATATTTTTGGGCTGTTTTTTTTTGCAAGATAGGCTTGCGCTTGACGACAATCATGCTTAGTAATAATAATGATGAGGTCTAGGTTGGAACGCGCTTGCCTAGAAGATAGCTATTCTGCCTACATGTATATGATGCGTATGTCTAGAAGTTTTTACGTGGCAGGAAACACGTGCGCTAGGAGGGTGTTCCACACCTTAGCGGTTCGTATCAGAAACGTCAAACAAAAACGTTTCGTGCGAGCAGATTGGACGTCAACCACATAAGGATGCCAACGCTGACGGTTTCTCGCTGTTCTGTGGTAGAACGGAGAAGGAGGAACGAGGTTGTGAAGTTCCTAAGGCTTGGCACTGAGATTGTATTTTCCTTAGACTTACGACCCTGTATTTAACAGCGCAGGCAGCAAAACACTTCGTGTTTAGAGGCTTAAGATTATGGGAAACTGGCCGGGTTATAATGGTTGCGTCCCGGCATCCGACTGCGTCTTTGAGATAAATTTCATCCCCATTTTGTAATCTGACGACGGAATGAAACGGTAGGGAGGATGGGCTTAGCTGTCTACAGCTTTAGGGCAAATACTAGATGATCTTAGTGACTTCGTACGGTGCATTTTTTAGCCGTTTTTAAAATTACCAGTAATATGAGTTTTTGATTTGTTGTTCATTGGCTAAGAGTACATTGTATGAATGCTTAATGCTTTTCAGTGATTTG
Organism: Erebia aethiops; assembly: GCA_923060345.2. Lineage (NCBI taxonomy): Eukaryota > Metazoa > Arthropoda > Insecta > Lepidoptera > Nymphalidae > Erebia > Erebia aethiops. The sequence goes on along the minus strand of OV281081.1, from coordinate 12,403,051 downwards.
GAATTGGTTCATTAAAAAAAAAAGTTTTTTAATATCCAATAGGAACTCTTCGATATTCTCGGATTAAAAGGAACCTTTGTCTTTTTCCGGGATACAAGATAGAAGGTTACAGAATGATAAAATCTTCCTGGGCGCAGTGGTGAGCGCTGTGGTCTTATAAGGGGTTCGATCCCCGGTAGGGGCGAATTTATATCTCATATGTGATGGAAGGCTTCAGCCGTTGCTAGGTAGTTATGGCAAAGACTTGCCGCTGCGATTTAGCGGTTCGGTACGATACGATATATTTGTACCAGGTAAGATAAAAAATTACTCACCACCAGGTAAGATCTTATTCCCTTGTTTTTAAATCATAGCCTAAATTAAATAAAAGTATACTACCACTACAGTTTAAAATTTACATTACTCAACAAAGTTATCTTTCAGGCAAAAAAAAGTCATTTCATTTATTTATTGCATAAACTGGGTTACAGTAAAGGTCTTATCTAGAATATTAAGGCAAAAAGCTAAATTAAAATCAGTTAATTTCTTTGGAAGCTACGATGCTACAGACACACATACACAGATTCACACCTCTCTTTGCGTAAGGGGTTAAAAATACCATAACAGCTGGCTTCAAGACAATAAGACAATACAAATTCATAATTAATTAAGGGCATAATTATCAGAAAATGTGGCTCTCAAATTGTTGGAGCACGAACCAAAATTAAACCTTAATTTAATATGAGAACCAAGTCAAATATAAAATGGGAGCAAATTAGGAGCTTCCACGGGGTTCAGACACGCAATAAATACAGCGATCCGTAATTTGGTGCGCCACCAAAATGAGTTATCACTTAATTAAATCGCTTGGCACGAGATGGGTGGGTGACATTCGTTAAATTATCTTACAATTATGACTATTATATTTTTTTGTGAGGGACGAGTGGCCTAGAAGTGACAACGAATATCAGTCGCAGTCGATTGCGATTGGCAATGTTGATCCAAGTCGCTTACTGGATGGGTGACCGAATTTGACAGTACGTATTTGGCCTTTTGGTTTCCTCTGTGTCTCGGAGAGCATGCTAAGCCTTCGATCCCGTTTATAATTACTAAGATCTGTAATCGTTAGAAAACTAAGAGTTGGAATAGTACTCTCTTAGTCGTTAGAGCCCGCCAACCCGCAATGGAGCAGCGGGGTGGGTCTAAGCTCCAATTTCCTCCCTCATATGAGAGTGGAGGCCTGTGCCAGTGGGACGTTAATGGGCTGTAGTGGTGGAACAAAATTCCGCTGGTAAAACCGAAGGAAATACTAGAAATATATAAGAAGTTGTAAATAAAACAAGAGCATGGAATTATGCGATATTAGTGTGGGGTCGATCGTGATATGGGCATGGATTCATTGGGGTACGAGCATTCCTGCGTGGGAATATTCTATGGGGCATACTACGATCGCTTAAAGACGTATTATTTTAATATTGTTGACGTTCGTGTTTAAGAATTATAATCCTTATTTTAGGGACGTTGTCGTTAAGGTACCTACGTAACATAAAGTTGTAATTTTGGAATAATACTACTTAAAGCGATTGTTTAGTAATTTATTGTTGAACGGCAACCGTCAAATATCACTCGTTTTCTGACAGATGACGTTGCCTGTCATTCACTCCGCTTCCGTTTTTCAGTTGGGTTCGGATAAACTTTTTCGGCACCCCATTTGGGTCATATTTTCGGGATTATTTATTATTATTATACCACATCGCACCATTTTCACCACCTACATTATAATGTATGAATTTAATATAATTATTATTTATTTATTTAATTTAAATTATAATGTAATGAATTTTCACTTCACTGTGTGTATACACACAGTGAAGTGCAAATTCGACAAAGTAGAATCGGGCCCGATATACCTATGAGGACACTCCACAAAGGTAATTTCCCTTCCCAATACATTTTGATATATTTCGTTAGATATTAGCTCCGCGAACTTGCGGACGAAACAGCGATGGTAGTAACCCCTCAGAAATCGGTTACATTGGAATTCCGAATTACACAAAACACTGTCATGCGGCTATGGAATTTAGAACAAATCTCTTTATGTTTAGTAGGTATATGGGTAAGCCGAAAACTGAGGGGAATTTGTAATTTCTAAATGTTTTCTGGTCGTGTATGGAATGAATGTAACTTAATTTAATTTATTTTTTATTTGTATGTCCTGTGTATACCTTAAGTCATATATTTAGTACACGCATTTCTGCTTGTATATAAATTATGAATAATTCATGTGCTTATATAAACATATTTACTCTATGACACTACACGTTTACTATTAGTCTTTGTCCCCTGTTCCTTTGTCCTGTCTGTGGTGCAAAGTGTAGTGTCATAATGCCAGTGTGTGTGAGAAATTCTAATAATTTTAACTTAATTTTTTTTTTTTTACATAGTCTCCTTTGTGGATCTTCCACTCCACCTGTCATTGGCAAAGTGCATTGTGCTGGTGTGGCACTAATAAAGGCCATAGAACAAAAAATAAGAAGAGAAATTCTAAGTAGAAACTCTGTTAAAATAAACTAATGAAAAACGCTAAAATTAGCTCAAAACCTCGCGTGTGTCATAAATAATTTATAATTTTATACAGTGAAATAGGTGCTTCCACGCATTTCCAAGAAACTGTGTACCTACCAGGAGTACCTACGCTATGTATTTCAGATCCGCGAACCATCAGTGACAAAGCAAGCCCCCTCACCCGCAACCCTGCAACTACCTTAAATTTAATCAAAATATAATTGTAAAATATTTTAAATCACTCTCATTTATGGGCACGCCGAAACGGCAGAGTATGTTGGAACTGATAAATAATAATTTGTTGTATCTTTTTATGTACCCATATTCGAGCAAATCTAATAGCCCTTGGCTGCGATCTCACCTGATGGTAAGGGATGATGCAGTCTAAGATGGTAGCGGGCTAACCTGTTAGGGGCATGGCAGTTAATTAAACCCATACCCCTATTCAGTTTCTACACGGCATCGTACCGGAACGCTAAATCGCTTGGCGGCACGTCTTTACCGGTAGGGTGGTAACTAGCCACGGCCGAAGCCTCTCACCAGGCAAACAATATATTTTTAACATAGGCATCATCCCTATTCTTACAGGCCATTCGGCCCTGAGCTAAGCAACGGGACTTGGATTAGGTGCTTTATTATTAACGAGCTAACAAAAAACAGTTAATTTGCAGCCCTACGTCAGGGGACGGTGGCCACAGAGTAGATGAATAAGTATTTTCACTCGTGAAATATTTTTTATTCAATTGATTAATATAGGTAATCTTTGGCTTTTAATTAATAGTCATCACCTCAACTCATCACCTACTCACTACTAAGTCCCGTACTTATTCAAGAAATTCTCTAGGTAGGAGTTTCGGATTTCAATGTCATACCCCTGTACCTTTTTGATGTACCAGATTGCAAATAAAGCCATTGGGCTTGCGCAGTTTCCTTCTCCATTCGTGTCGGATCGCCGTTCTATCAGACTATCATATTGACGGAATAGACAGTAAAGCTGTGTTAGAGCACACCCAATGAGACTGGCTGCTGTGGCCGAAATTCGGTCGGAAGATCTTACTTCTTACTAATATAATAAATGCGAAAGTTTGGATGTATATATGTATATATGGATGTATGGATGGATTTGTTACTCAATCACGCCCCAACGGCTGAACGGATCTGGATGAAATTTAGAACAGATATAGATTATAGTCTGGAATAACACATAGACTACTTTTTATCCCGAAAAATTAAAGAGTTCCCGCGGGAACCGAAAAATCTCAATCCACGCGGACGAAGTCGCGGGCTTCAGCTAGTAAATAATAAAAAATATTGGTGACATGACTGTACATTTTGTGTATACAACATCGTATATAAGACCGTACCGTACATAGGTGTTTTATATACTAAAACTTTTTCTAAAAGTATGTAGATCACGATAGTAAAAAAATAATTTAAATAAGTTTATTGTTTTCCGAGAAAATCGTTAGTAAACACACTCCCCTAAGTTAGCCCGCTACCAACTTAGACTACATAATCACTTACCATCAGCCGAGATCGCAGTCAAGGGCTAACTTGTAGTGGAATAAAAAAAACATACATACATATGGGTCGAACACAGAACCTCTATTTTGAAGTCGGTTAAAAAGATATCTGCGTTGTCTAGACTGTAATGAAGTACAACATTGTAATCAGTGACAAGGGTCCTCTAAGGAAGATATACTGCAGTATCAGAGCGGCTTTAAATATTTACTCGACAACACGGGCAGCCGTGGTCATGATGGTGCTCTGACTTTCTAGACCTATTTAAAGAAATAGCTGATGCCCGCGACTTGGTCCGCGTGGATTGAGGTGTTTTGGTTTTTTTTAATCCACTACAAGCTAGCCCTTGACTGCGATCTCACCTGATGGTAATTGATGATGCAGTCTAAGATAATAGCGGGCTAACCTGTTAGGGGCATGGCAGTTATATTAAACCCATACCCCTTCGGTTTCTACACGGCATCGTACCGGAACGCTAAATCGTTTGGCGGCACGTCTTTGCCGCCTAGCCACGGCCGAAGCCTCCCACCAGACCAGACCAGGGAAAATTCAGAAATTATAAATTCCGTCGTCGAAACTTTCCCGCGGAAACTTTTTAATTTTCCCGGATAAAAAGTAGCCTGTGTTATTTCAGACTATCTCTCTCTGTCAAATCTATCTCTGTCCTAAATATACTACCTCTATCTATCTATGTACAGTACCCGGCGATAAATATTGCACATCGATCTTTGGAAAGAGACAATCGGCTAATTTCGGCTTCGTAAATCGTTATCTCTGTCGCACAACATACAAACAGTCCGGTATCTAGTAGGAGCTGTTAAAACAATTATGAGTTGCTTCTTTTGATATTTTTTTTATTCTTTGTATGTAATAATACACCATTTTTTCTATAAGTGTTGGCTTTAGGATGGGGTAAAATAAAAAAAAATGTTCACATAATGTTAAAAATTACAGCTGTAGTGTACATAATAATAAACATTGTAATAAAAATAATAATAATAATTCTAATTATTCTCTATTACTTCCATTTCACTATCTGTGCTCTCAAAGAGGTCAATATCACTGTCACTGTCAGCCGTATTTATCACTAGTCTATCAGTGTAATCGTCTAAACCGTGTTGAATGCTTCTATATTCATTCTCACATTTGATTGCATGATCGCAAACCTTTTTCCATTCTTCAGCCCCGATCATGTTTACTTTTTCAGTCAATAATGCTTTTACTGTAGTTAAATTCATACCCACATTTCTAGAGGCTACATAGCCTTTCAGTTGAGACCATATATTTTCTATTGGATTAAAATCCGGATGATATGGTGGCAATCGCAACACAGTGTGCCCATGTTCGGCAAGTATTTTGTCCACGGAAAACTCTGTATACCTCTCCTTGTGCTGACATATAATAGCGTAAATCTGGGCTTTTGTTAATTTTGGATCAAATGAATTTCGTGTCTGCTTAACCAGTTGATCATTTCCTGTTTAATGGTGTTTGAGTTGGGGGTCTTTCAACATATTTGTTGTGATAGGGTGCATTGTCGATAACTAGAACAGAATCTCTGGGTATATTTGGGATTAACCAACCATTTTTCGTAGTTATCGTTATTCATTTCATTGTGATAGTCACCTGTAGTGTGCGTGGATTTATATGTTAAAAAGGCACCGGGTACAAAGCCTTTTTCATTTCCCGCATGAACTATTATCAAACGCTGACCTTTTGAAATTGGCTTTTTTACTCCTTTTTTCTTATCATCACTCCAAGATTTCCCTTTAGTGTGGGATGTATGTATGTAGGACTCATCCATGTAGACGATATTTTTTCCTGATTCGCGATATTCGCGTATCTCATCAAGGTATACCATTCGTTTGAGACTTACATCGTGCTTTTACATTAAAACTTTTCGATTATCTTCCATTTTAGTGAACCGAAATCCCATCTCATGAAGTATTTTTCTCAACGTCTTTTCAGACCCATTGTAATTAATAGCTTCAGATAATTTAGCTTTTAATGATTTTATTGTTGGCAGTTCATTAAATCATAAGTGAAAATCATACACCATTCTTCGAACAACATCATAATCAAAATCGTCCATATTCAAACGAAATTGCTTTTTTGGTCTCCCTTTTTTTGGAGTGCTGAAATTAATTTCAGCAGAATGTGTTTCAGTACTAACTTCATTTAATATATTGTTCAAAGTTCTTCTTGAAATTCCAGTGGCAATTGCAACTTGCTCTTGAATCTTCTTAAAATAACAACTTACATTTTCATCTTCATTTTTTTTAAATCTGTCAGCTTCGGTTACAAAATATTTATAAACATTGTAGATAATTTCGCGTGACTGACCTCGTGAAGGTTTCCCTCTTTTTCCTAAAGATGCCATAGTAGAACTTTAAATTATTTAAATTTGGGGGTATTAACATCTCTCAATATATATTATGAATTGGACGCGACCGCACTCTATCGCACTTGAACAGCGACTGATAGTGACGTTTTGTCAGTCATATAGGTAGTGTGCGACAGAGATAACGCTATACGAAGCCGAAATTAACCGATTGTCTCTTTCCAAAGGTCGATGTGCAATATTTATTGCCGGGTACTGTACAACTGTCTGTATCTATCTCTGTACCAAAATCCAGATCCGTTCAGCAAGCATCCATTCAAAACTTCATCCAAACTTTTGCATTTTTAATACTAGTAAAAACTTATTTTCTAAAAAAAAACTGATATTTTTATTTTCAATATGATACTTTTAAAAGCTTTATTCTTATCAAACCGCTTGCAAAATAAATTATAGGTTAATGTTTAAGTAGTTAAAAAAAATCTCGACGAATTTATTACAGCAGTGGGTTTTATATTTTGTAATAATTATACAGTCTACCTTGTTTAACTTTCCAGGCCTCATTTATATTGTGGCTAATTTATTAGACGTTTAAACAACGAATTTCGGTGGTAAAATTTTGACCTAGTTTTTGGTTTATTCTGTAAGTACATATTGAACTCATTTTTACAAACGAAATAGGGAAAATTCCAGCCTGTTTCACGGAATTCTATTATTTTAGTTTTCTATGGTTTGCTTACTTTACATTCACTCACTTTTCAAATTGCGTTTCATGTATTATTATCATAATATTATTGTATTTTCAAATTTCAAATTGTTATGCCTTACCGCAAAGTAGGAACGTAATTATTTTTATTTTTAATTAGCTGATGGCCGTGACTTGCTCCATGTGGATTCACGTTTTTGACCGAGCGAAGCGAAGGTCTCTGAGTCTACTTGGGTGAATTGGCACTTGTCCGTCCGTCCGTCTGTCACAGCACTATAACTTCTGAATTACTGAACGCAATTACTTCAGCTTTAAATATAATATGTAAACCAATGGCCTCCCGCCGAATATGGCTTAAAAAGTTATAAAAATCTTTATTTCAGGGAGGCTCTCATAGAAGCGAATGCGAAGTAAAATATTTTTTATAAAGTTACATAGGGTTGCGGTATATCATTTTAAAGATAATTAGGAATAGAGTCCAAAAATATTTTTTTTTTTATTTTTCCCCCAAAATTGACGAAATGGGGGGCTTTCAAAGTGGTGATTTTCTAACGTCCAAAGATGACCTCAGAACTCTAAATTTTTTGAAAGGATGAGCCTGAAACTTGATCAATTATTTCAATTATATCCTGTACTTGAACAACAAATACTAAAATTAGATAAATATTGTAAGGAAACGGAATTATTTAATTTTTAATGAGCTTCAGTATTTTTAACAGAACTTCACATTTATGTCAATAGATGGCGCCGCGAGGTCTTAGTTCGGGGCGAACCACTAGTTTAAATCCCGTGAGAAACCTTTCGATTTTCTGGGATAAAAAATTACCTATATCATTTTCCAGGTCTTTACTTTGCATATTTTATCCAGTTAGTGGGGATTCTCTAAGTAGATCATTATTGTATAGCTTCAGAGCGGCTTTACTTATATAAAGAAGTGCTAGTATTTAATGTTTAAACGAATTTACCAGGGGCTATACTGCCAACGCTTAAAGCAATACCTAAGCAATATTACTCAAAATGACAGTTTGACGTCACGTTTCCTCCGTGGATAATTACAATAGAGAAAATATTCTTGCAACATAAAATCCACATGTATCAGTGCCATGCCCCTATGTTTTCCTTTTTTCGATAAATTAATAATTTTAAGAACATAAAACCTTCAAAAATTGCAAAAAATGGCCCATATTTCGCGCCCTCATCTGACATCCCGCAAATAAATTTAACGAATATAATCAAAAAAAAAGAAAAACATACAGTCATAGCCTGAGTCCTTCTTAAAATATTCTTACAAGAAATAAAAAAATCGGTTCAGTTTTGGAGGAGGAAACAGAAAAATACGAGAGTAAGAATTCGGCTGTTTTTTCGTAGGTATTTTAGGTCCAAGCTGCAGTTGTCCCTATCGGGTGTTATGGAATTATATTCGAGGAGCAGCGCGACGGCAATATAATTGTTCAATACCTATACCTATACCTATTCTCAAAGTTTCCCGTGCATGCCATATCCTCTTAAGCGTAGGCAGTATGGCCCCTGTACATAAAGCTCAAACGTAATTTTAAGGGGGCTTTTTCCGAAGAGATTAAGTTGTTAAGACCTCAGCGACCTACGCGGAAGATTCATGGTTCAAATCCCGGGAACCTACCTCTAACTTTTTTGTTATGAGTGATTTAAGCAGTTCAATAAGACTTGCTTTAAATTGAAAAAAAAATGTGTGTTTCAGCTCCGACGCACGACTGGAGTTTACTCTTTACGAACGCTTATAAAATTTATAGATTAGTAAATGAGGGTAAACGTAACGGAGAAAGTTTCATTTTACTCCCCATAAATTTTCATACCCCGGGTTTTATATACTATGAAAATCGATTCTGAAGGAGGTAAACTCTAAAAACACATTGCGAGGAAACCTTTACTTTTTTATATCACTACAAGCAAGCCTTTGACTGCGATCTCACCTGATGGTAAGTGATGATGCAGTGTAAGATGGTAGCGGGCTAACTTCTTAGGTGTACGGCAGTTATATTACCTTATTATCATCAGCATCATCGGTTTCTACCGGCATCGTACCGGAACGCTAAATCGCTTAGCGATACGTATTGTATGAATGAAGTCGGTATATCAGTCAAGATAGGTCCGGATCCCATGAGGTCACTCACAAACAACATAAGTCTATGGGCATCCATCAAAGTCAGTGGCAGAGATTGAAGGGGACATGCGGATGATACATACCGCTGTGAACATCTGTAAGCTTAACAAAACAGAGAAGTAGAAGTGACAAGTGGAAGCGGCGCGTGTAGTGTAAAATGCGGTTTTAGACTTTTTTTTGCGCGTATAATTTTGTATCGGTTTACGTGCTTACACGCGCGCCACATTTTGTGCTACAAAAAACCGAACGCTTATTCCGGTGTGTTCGCTCGAATCCGTGGGATAGGCACTAGTCAGTAGTAGTATATGAGCTTATAAGCGCGTCAACGCTCATTATGAGGTGTGCGTTGTGCGTGCGCTTCCAATAACGAGCATAAATGCGCTGAAAAAACGCTTATCTGAAACCGCCCTAACAACTCGCATATCGAGATAATTCACCGACAGTCTGCGTTTTTGGAATCGGTCCTCTTGTGTTCATCTTTGAGAAACTTTAAAATGCTTTATAAACGGTTCAAAAACGACTTTTTATTGTTTTCAAGTTCGACAAAAAATTAAATCCCATTGTTGAGTTTTGGGTTTTTCCGACCAGAAATTCTCAGCACTAGCCCGGAGTAAGTAAGTTGCCTGTGCTCACCCCCGTACCTCGAAGAGAACATAAAGCCGTAAGTCCTGCGTCTGATCCCAGGTGGCTAACTACGCGGATAATCTATACTATATACTATTATATTATAAATCCGAAAGTTGGGATGAATGGATGTATGGATGGATGTTTGTGACTCAATCACGCCAGAACGGCTTAACGGATCTGGATGAAATTTGTCACAAAGATAGATTATAATCTGGAATAACACGTAAGTACTTACTTATTTTATCCCACAAAATTTAAGAGTTGCCGCGGGAACCAAAATCCTCAATCCACGTGGACGAGGTCGTGAACATCAGCTATGAGCTAGTATAATTTAATCTTATTGCTAACCAACTTACGCGTCCGTGTGTCCAACGAGTTAGCTGGCCGTGGCATTTGTGGCTTTGCACGTGATGAATCTAGGCAAATGTCCGCCATTGTCCTCGGGATTTACAACAATACGCCATCCCTGCTTAGTTCATTTGACGTACGGACACATTGTCCTTTTGCGGCAATGTAACTAGTGACACATAATTTATAGTCCGCACGCGAGCTCCGAGGAATCCTATGGAATGTTAAAGTAATGACCTAGAGTTGTTTAAAGTAGGTACAAAACAATACTGCTATCGCAAAATTACACGCGTCAAGCTCGAAACTAGTGGTGAGAGCGAGCTTGATATGGAGCGACGATCGGGGGTAGCGTACAGCCATCGCTTCTTCCGACCCCGATTCCTCAGAGCTCGTTTGCGGACTGTAGTTCTACGTCTATGACAATTACTATTCCCGCGACTTCGTCCGCTTGGATTGAACTCTTTAATTTTCCAGGATAAATATTAGCCCATGTGTTATTGTAGACTATAATCTATCTCTGTGCTAAATATCCGGATCCGTCCAGCCGTTCTGACGTGATTGCGTAACAAACATGCATCGTAAAAACTTTCGCATCATATTAATATTGGAAAGTGTGTTTGTTTGTTGGTTTGTCCTTCAACCACGCAACGGAGCAACAGATCGACATGTTTTTTACATGGGTATAACCTAGGACCTGGAGAGTGACATTGGCTACTTTTCCCAGAAAATTAAGGAGTTTCCGTGGGATTTGAAAAACTCATTCCACGCAGATGAAGTCGCTGGCATCAGCAAGTTAATCCATAAAATAATTAGAGTTCCAACTTAATCCATATTTTGAGTTTATATTACCTAAGTTATCTCATACTAAAGTACCTACTGAATATTTTACAGTACCTACCCACGAAATCTGTTTTGTTTCTCAGTTTACCCAGGTAAAGTTGAGATTTTCTTGGTAATCTGCAGTCTTTAACCAAGTATTCATCAAAGTAAGGAAAATCGAATTTCGCAAAATAAAAAAATATTACTTAGTTCATACAACAATGCAAAAGATTAGAAAAGATAGTCTTCCGAAATATTGTAATCAGAGCACCCCAACTCCCAGTCTTGTTTGTCCTTCTAGATTCTAGAATATTATTATAAAACGCGGAGCTAGAAATTCACAAAAGAGGTCCTAAATAAAGCCTACGATGCCGAGTAGAGTGACGGGGAATGGTGATGAGGGAAGCGAGCCGGCGACTTCCATAGCAAAACGAGTAGGTGCTGCTGAATGAAGGGACGACAGAGGCACCTTTTCTGGGCGTGGCGGTACCAATTCCTAAGAATCCATTGCTTTTTTACTTAAAAATTAACCTACCAAAAAGTACCAGCATGGATAAAGCAAACACAATAGGCATGATGACTGATTTTGAAAAATGGTCAGATTATGTTCGGAAGTATCTACTATTTCGAAGAAATATCTTATTTCAGCAGAAAAATAAGGTTTGGTAGATGAAATTGGCATTTGAAATTTAAATTTTAAAATTCACCCCAAAACATTCAGCGGTGTCATAGCGTCGTTTGTGACGTCACTATTATTTTTACCAATGTACTCTGTTCAGTGTGCAGTAAACAATATAGTGTGATAGTCAAAGTTCGAAAATAATTGTATTAATTTTAATAATAATTTTAATAATTGTTATAAGTTTTAATTTTGCCTGGTGGGAGGCTTCGGCCGTGGCTAGTTACCACCCTACCGGCAAAGACGTGCCGCCAAGCGATTTAGCGTTCCGGTACGATGCCGTGTAGAAACCGAAGGGCTGTGGGTTTAATATAACTGCCATGCCCCTAACAGGTTAGCCCGCTACCATCTTAGACTGTATCATCACTTACCATCAGGTGTGATCGCAGTCAAGGGCTAACTTGTAGTTGATAAAAAAAATAAAAAAAATTGTGACCTCATTGTCGCTTCATTGGTGACCAATATGGCGGATTGCTGTATTTTATAGTTTTATTTTGTCATAATAAATAGCAATCTAACTTGAAATAGGAAAAAAATACATTTTTTAAAATCCATGAATCCAATTTTATTAGATAAATTTATAATTTCATTGATACTTTGTTATTGTCATCATGCCTATTTGGAAATTGCAATTCTAAATAACAATGGATTTCAAATCAACACAGCCGATTGTAAATTAATAGGAGGAGTAAATTACTCCTCACCCACGGTTATTGATGGATATAATTTCCACAGCTGAATCGGAAACAATAATTACATCACACACGATAGGCGCGTTGCATTCTGCGTTGTATTGAATGCACCTGTTACAGCTAGCTCGGAAACTCAGATAATCAGATTAATAAACTATTAGCTGTGTACCATACTAAACTGATTACCTACTTAGATAACACTTTAATTTTATAAATGCGAAAGCGTGTCTGTCTGTCTATCTGCTGCGCTTTCACGACCCATCCTTTCAACCGATTTTGATGAAATTTTGTACAGTTTGTATCCCGGGGAAGGACATAGGCTATTTTTTATCCTGAAAAATTAAGGAGTACCCGCGGGAATCAAAAAAACTTAAACCACGCGGACGAAGTCGCGGACATCAGCTAGTAAGTACTTAATAAATATACGTCTGGGATGCAAACCATTTTGTTATTGTTAAATTCTACAACAATAAACAGAATTAGTCAAGAAAGCTTTTCTACACTGCTGATAGATCTTATTTTTTTTTTTTTTTATAATGAAGCAAAATCCGAGCAAGTAGGAAAAAAAATAGGAATGGACTCCCTGGGAGCATGTCAACTTGGAAGTATTGTTTTTTTAAATAATGAAGCAAATTCCCAGCAAGTAGGAAAAAAAAATAGGAATGGACTTCCTAGGAGCATGTCAATTTACACTCGATCAAATTTCGTGCATAACCATGAATCAGATCACTATTCCGAATTTATTGTGATTGAGTCCATGTTACGAATCCAGTGAGATATCACATACTAGAGGTGGAGATGTGCCGCAAAAGAAGTGCGTAGGTGTAACGATAATTTATTCAATTACAAGAATGTTATTGAATATATTTGCTTTTATTTTGTGCAAAATATATCGGTATTAATTACGTTCAATACTATATTACTTCAATTCGTTAAGTATTATGGAACAAAACGGGTAAATAAATTCATGTTCTTCTTCTCAGTCGTGCCTTCTTGACAGACTAGTCGTGGCATAAGGCATCTTAAACACTTCAGTCGTCGTCAGTATTTTTTATGGTGCAACTCTATTGCATACCTTTCCTTATACCATTTTTATACCGCGGTTGGTTTGATACCAAGACGTAGCACAAAACTTAAATCCATATTTTTATTTGCCCTCCGACTGTACAAGCGCAAAACTTTTGCAAAGAGTAATTATGCAACCAATATGGTATTCAAACTATCGAACTTTTCGATTTAGGGCGGCTTCTTTACCGCTGATCGTTCCATTATGTGAGCTTTTTTATGATAGGCGGGCTGTTTTTTGACGCTTACGCTTTTTCAATCATGAAGTATGCATCTCTATGGTCTACAACTCAACGTATAAAGTATATCAAAGTCTGTGTTAGTAGGTACTAGTATTTACGGGTGTTCTGGAGCTAAGCGCTATATTGACCGTGAATGCTAATGATTCTGTCAGCCATTGTAATAAATTATTCAGATTAATGTACCGCAATCACTACAAATTACTGAGCACGAGTTATGAGCACTATACCACCAATGGAGTTATGATATCCTGGTACCTCGAGGAACTTTATGTATTAATGTCTTTATGTCTAAGTCTTTATGTGCACGTCATGAAACTTGGAAATAGGTACGTAAAAGTCAAAATGCTATAAACATTATTCAAAGTGATTAGTAACATTGTACAAGTATACTATTTTAACGTCAATTACAGTAGGTATTTGTTTAATTTAACTATCATACCTGCGGCATGATATGATGGCCGTTTTGGATTCATGAAGTTTTGTAAATAATTAAAACGAATCCCAAGACCCTACACCGGCTGGGAAGAGCTGATAATCCTTTAAGCCGATTATCAGATAATTCCTATTATTATTTTGTCGATTAAGAACCGATTTTATCAAGGATTTTTAAAAACTATGCCGGATAAACCCTCCTTAGAATTAAATAATTTTTCTTGTTTGAGCTCTACGATGTACACACACTGCTATACTTAATATTATAAATGCGAAAGCTTGGATGATTGGATGGATATTTGTTACTCAATCACGCCAGAACGGCTGAATGGATCTGGATGAACTTTGGCACAGAGATAGATTACAGTCTGGAATAACACATAGGCTACTTTTTATCCCGGTAAATGAAAGAGTTCCCGCGGGATCCAAAAACCTCAATCCAAGCGGATGAAGTCACGGGCATCAGCGAGTTATTATATAAACACTCAGCGGTCAAACTATTAACACCCCTATTTATGAGTCAGGGGTTAAAAATATGTTTCTTTTGTAAATAATATTTGATCCCCAAATAATAATTAAGTAATTAGGTTAAATTAAATTTCTACTGTGATAATAATAAACTAATTTCGGGTCAGCTGAAAAAGGGTTAAAAACCCTTTAATTCCATTTCCCTTGTTACCTTAAGTCAGTGTGACTTTCAGTTTAAAAAAACCAAGAGATAAGGGTCTATTTCAAATTAACAACGGAGCGAAATAATTTAGTAGCCTTTTTAAGGCATAAAAGCCAAGTGCCCTTTTATAGAATACCATTGATAAACGAAACCAAGATATACAACTCAGACTTCGATGACCAATAATATTTAGTGTAAATGTAAAAATGTCAAAAAAATTATTAATTAAAATATTGCGAGATATTACCACGGTTAATTGCCTAATTGTTAATTGTCATCTGATGACAAAAGGGCTGGCTCATTTTTTGCGCCAAGATCAGCCTGGCCGCATCCTGCGCAGTAATGCAGCCAGCATTCTTGCCACCATTCCACACGTGACACGGGCATGATTTATACATGTATCATATGAAGTTTTATAGAATTATTTTTAAAGTTTTGTGTAGTACATATTTTTATATATTTATGCAAAACATGTTTAGGAATTTTTTTATAGAAATCAGTTTACAAATAAATGAGAGAAGACTTAATAATAATATTATTACTTCTAACGCAACTAGCGTTTTAAAATATACAAAAAAAAAACACATTAAGTGTTTTAACTACAAAAATGTTAAAATCTAACTATTCGTTTACTTCACAAGGTAGGTATATCTTCTACTCAGTGTGACTTTAATTTTGGTGAAGATCTGATGAAAAGCATTCGTTCAGTATCACAGTAGACAGACCCACATGAAATCAAATTTAAATCAGATAAGCACATTTTGTGTATATTTTTTTAGAGATTCAACTGGTTGTTGTCTTAAGTTATAACTAAAGAAGTGTGTATCTTTGTCTGGTTTTCTGTCAATGACTGTCCCATAATTCAGGCTGTAAATCTACTGATTTACTGACCAGAGGCGCGACGAGGTACCGAGGAGAAATCCCTAATAACGACCTTAAAACACCGTTTAGGAAATATTGTGTTTAATTTCTATGTTTTTTTAAATATTATTACTGGATGATGCCCACGAACTCGTCTTACATGGATTTTACGTATTTTGATTCCAGCAGGAACTCTACAATATTCCGGGATAAAAGCCTATATCCTTCCTCGGAATGCAAACAATCACTGTATCTAACAAATTACCTCACAATTATCTGTATTGATGGGGCGTGAAAGCGTAGCCGACGCAACAGACAGACATACTTTCATTTACATATATCCATACTAATATTATAAATGCGAAAGTGTGTCCGTCTGTCCGTCAGTCTGTCTGTCTGTCTGTCTGTCTGTCTGCTACGCTTTTGGTAGGTTACATCCCGGGGAAGGACATAGGCTACTTTTTATCCCAGAAAACAAGGAGTATCAAAAATTTAATCCACGCGGATGAAGTCGCGGGCATCATCTAGTTGTATAATAAATAACAGTTAATGACAAATATAAATGATTTATCTTATTAGACAAAAATAGATGAGAGAGTATTTTCATTAAGTAGGGAATCGGCTTAAATTCGTCCCACGTTTTATCCAGGAAATAATTTATGTTACTTATTGTTACAACTTAAGCCATACCGTGCGAATGCTATCAAAACTTGTGCCAGGGCGATGTTACGCCAAATCCGGTCATTATGAATTTGTAATGTAGTTTTGTCTGTTTGTGTATCTGGGGACTTGGGTAGCTTGGAAATGTCTTGATTATTATGCAAAAAGTTAGTTTAATTATACCTATTAATATTAAATATTCAGTGGTTAAACAAGACAAGAGCGAAAATATACTACGGTCCGGGCGAGACAAAACCGCATCGGAGGGTAACGTCGTTTTGTTCGGTCGACTAGTGTGCGCACGCATATTAAAATTTGATGACCTCCGTGGCGCAGTGTGTAGCGCTGTTGCCTTAACGTGCGGAGGTCCCGGGTTCGATCCCCGGCAGGGTCAATTTAGGAATTTATAATATCTGAATTTTCCCTGGTCTGGGCCTGGTGGGACGCTTCGGCCGTAGCTAGTTACCACCCTACCGGCAAAGACGTGCCGCCAAGCGATTTAGCCTTCCGGTACGATGCCGTGTAGAAACTGAAGGGGTGTGGGTTTAATATAACTGCCATGCCCCTAACAGGTTAGCCCGCTTCCATCTTAGACTGCATCAAGGTCTAGCTTGTAGTGGATAAAAAGTATCTAATACTGGTAGCGATGGTAGTAAACTGGAGATTTTTCGTTTACCCGTTTATAAAGCAAGGAATAAAACAGTCGTTTGATTTTTATTTAGACACAAGTTATAGTCCTTGACTGCTATCTTACCTGGTAAATGTTGACGCAGTCTAAAACGGCCTAGCCTTGAAGGGCTTTCAACTCTCCATTGATTAGAATGCAGCAACATTCCGCTTATCGCTCTAAACCGCTTGGCGGCACGTCTATGCTGGCAGGGTAGAAACTAACCTCGCCCGAAGCCTCTCACTAAGTAAAGAATGATATTGATGGCCTATGTCAAAAATGAGTTACTTTTTACTGATTATTAAATAGAGGGCTTTCGAAAAGACCTAAAATTCACATCATCGGTAAGTTTGACCATGTAAAACTATTGATTAAATACAAAAAGTGCGTTGAAATTTGATGACATCACAACTTCGTATTTCATACAAACTTCCACACTAGAAGCACGTCTTACAGTTTGATAAAGAGTCGCTGATTAGATTGAGTTGTTATCATCCCTATTATAAAGTCCCAAATTGGTCCTGCCAGGATGGAACCATACCTACAAAGCGCTTACCTTTATGCCTGGAAGAACAAGAAAAATACACAGTTTTGTAAACCAAAAGCCTGAGCTTAGCCGAAAAGGCATGAAGATAAATAGCCACGTAGGTACATCTATACAAAGTTATGTTAATAAAGCCGGGGTAGCACCTGCCATCGCATATTTACATAAATATTGCACCCCGGCCAGCCCCACGGTGCGTTGTTTCACTCTGTTCTAGTCCACAGGTATTTAGAATAAATTTCACTTGGTTATGTAATTGAAGCATAGACTAGTTTCGATACAGAACTTCCCTTACAAAATGAAATGTCCAATGGGGTGCATATGTCACCGTAAGATTGTAAAATCCGTTAGATTATAATCTAACGGTTTCGATCCCGCTGGATTATAAACTTTCGAAAGATTGTGAACCGTTCAATGTTCTGAGTATTAATTTATGAAATATTTATTGTTTTTACGTTTTCTTGTCTCTTTCTTGTACAGTTCGCGCGCGAGTTGAATGCAGAGTAAATGTAAGTGTCACCATACATTTACTCTGCATTCAAATATAGCGCGAACTATAGGTTAGGTTAGGGTTTGACATGAATATTCAGGTAGTGCCCGGCCTGCAGATTGTTTATAATCTATCGAGATAAAAAACGTTATATTATAATCTAACGGTTTTTACAATCTTACGGTGACACATATACTATACTGAAACTAGACTGCTATGTCTAGATATAAGTGTAGCCTAGTCGCCGTCGGTGGATAACAAGATTTTACAATAACATATTCAGGATAACATAGGTTACGACACATTTGATTTCATTCAATAATGACGCCTGACTCGATCAATCAGTCTATTCTGAGAGCAAATGATGAACTTTGGCAGCTTGCTGCAGGGGCTATACTGCCAACGCCTAAAGCCATATTGTTTCATTATTGTTGACTTTCATGTTTAGAATTATAATCCCTATTTTGGGAACGTCAAGGTACGTGACATCAAACTGTCATTTTGAGTAATATTGCTATATTGCTTTGAGCGTTGGCAGGAAGGCCCCTGGGCATGCTACGGGAGAAGCTTATAAAGAAAATGTTTGTGATCTCTGAATTTGTTAGTTACCTGTCCAAAATATGATCTTGAGATAACAAAGCTCCAAGTTTGGACTTGTTTCAACGCGGCCCACGTGCTTTAGATTCACCCAATATTTCATCAATTGAGATTAATTAAAACACCCTCGAGTGGCTTTGTTGTAGTGTATAATAGTCGGTAGATTGACGGGACTAGGTTACGACACTTTTGGGATCCATGTGCCCTAAACGTATGAGAATGGAAACACGAAATTGAGCTCTAATTCAGTGCTGTTATGGTTTATTTTACTTTGAGGCCGAACTTTAATGATTGAATCGGCAATCCTTACATGATTACACCTCAGAACTGCTGGCAGCTTACTGCGCCTGCACGACATGCTATGGTAGCAGCTTATAAATAAAATGTTTGTTATCTCTGAATTTGTTAGCTACTTTGCACCTGGGCATGCTATGGGGAGCAGCTCATAAAGAAAATGTTTGTTATCTCTGAATTTGTTAGTTAATTTGCAGCTGGGTATGCTGTTGGAGCAGCTTATAAATAAAATGTTTGTTATTTCTGAATTTGTTAGCCACTTTGCACCTGGGCATGTTATGAGAGCAGCTTATAAATAAAATGTTTGTTATCTCTGAATTTGTTAGCTACTTTGCACGAGCATGCTATGGGAGCAGCTTATAAAGAAAATGTTTGTTATCTCTGATTTCTTTAGTTACTCTGTCCAAAATATGATCTTGAGATAACAAAGCTCCAAGTTTGGACTTGTTTCAACGCGGCCCACGTGCTTTAGATTCACCTAATATTTCATCCGTTGAGATTAATTAGAACACCCTCGAGTGGCTTTGTTGTTTGAGATAGCATTTAATTGTAGCCTTGTATACCGCGAATGTTCTTAATGTTTTATTTCTAGTAAAATATACTGCCATCATTCTTCAGAAAAAATTGAAATATTTTATGGCAGCTGGTTAATTTAACAGACAAATGATCACTTTATTTTGGCCCAACCCGAGAGCTGCACTTGAGAACTCGCGATCAAACCATTGGGTCTAGTGCAGACAGCTGCTATTTATAGATTCCGTGGATAGCTCAAACAAAACTAACGTTTTATAATCTGTCTTTCAATAATTAAAATAAAAAAGTGTGTGTTGCAATTCTCACACGGCAGAAGTGAAACTTCAGAAAAGTAGCCTACGAGAGAATGAGATAAATATAACTTATATTCTATCTCAAAGTATATATCTCTAAATATCTCTCGTCTCTTCTTGGTGTCGCTTTTTCATGAAAGCGTGCCAGACAGACAGACATACAAACGGACAGACAGACATACTTTGGCGTTTATAATATTAGTGTGGATTTTCTTTTTCGTGTTTTAGAATTATAATCCTCTGTTAGGAACGTCAAGGTACGTGAGATAAAGCTGTTATTTCGAAATTATACCACAATACTTTCATTGGTAATATTAGTATGGAAGTATGGATTTCACTCCTAACCATTTACTTAAACCATAGTAAACAATAATATATCTTATTTGTATATCTTTATGTAATAAAGTGCAATAAAAACGTGTGATAACCCGTAAGGTAAAAGGAGGCGATAAAAATATAAGGAATTTCCAATATTATGCGCGGACGTGATAGCTATGGTTGATAGTTATTTACACTATTGGCCAAGAAAAGGGTGAGTACCTATTTTTATGGCTGATAGGTAGGTTCGAAGAATATTCATACAACTTACACTACGGTGAATCACTCATTGCTCACTAATGACAGGGGTTTTTTATAGTTAATAATAATAATTTTCTCAGACAGTACTGTGTACAATTCAACTAGAAGTGCTGACTCTTAGGTAAAACTATTACTATCAGACATAGATGAAAATATGTCGTACGTGTACATACTCGTAATTCAAGTTCGTACAGCAACGACTAGCGTACTCGCTCGGTTCGAACTCTTTGGGATTTTATTTTTCTGCGATTTTAATGTGCCTACTGTGTCATTACTTTTTGGTGTGTTGAAAACAGGCCTTTTTCTGCAGCCCAATAAAATTAAGACCTTTGGACTTTACCAGAATATTACTTACAAAAAGTTCATCGTTGTTTTCATGCAAAGTAAAGGAAGGAACTACTCAAAACGTTGGTTCGATTTAAAATCAGCATTCATTTTCTAATATTGCAGGTGTTAAATTTATCTGCTCTATGGTGTAAAAACGATTCAGCTTATGAGAACAATATTCATAAAGGGCATTTCAAAGGTTCTCAGCCGAAATGAGGTCGATGTTTCGCCACCTGTTTACTTGAAAACCTATTCCAAAAAAGTTGGCCAACGGAAGTTAACTCATATTGCGCGGAAAATTTTCAAACGCTCCACATCGTTACGGGGAAACGGAATCGTCATTTTTCAAGTTAAATGAAACTTGGTATTTGGGCTTTCGGTTTAAAAGTGAAGAAATATGTATTTCACCCTCATCGGGGTGAAATAACTGCCTCGTTGGTCTAGTGGTTAGCATGTTCGACTGCGGCCGACGAGGTCCCGGGTTGGAGTCCCGGGTCGGGCCATAATTAACTGCTGAACTGAACAACGCAATGCGAAGTCAAGGTGTCTTTGATTTGATTCTAGGCTACTTTTTATCCTGGAAAATTAAAGACTACCTGCGGGAACCGAAAACCTCAAACCACGCGAACGAAGTCGCGGGTATCAGCTCAGCTCATACGGTTTAATATAAGTTCCACACTTTGAACTTTATTTTAAGGTAGAAGTTTAAGCTAAATTATTATTAATGATTAAATGAGCTTACCTGTAAGTGAAATTCAATCATAATTATATGAAGTGCCTTGTCCGAAGAGTCTTACTTATCAGTCCATAGGCTAGATGGTAGTAGCCATTATAAATTTGCAAAAAAGTTGCCATTATAATGTTGTAATGGGACTTTATGGTAAGAAAAAAAACTTCTTACAGGCTTTCCAGGTTAGCACTTCCAATTATCACTTATTAAGATCGTAAGTGCTAACTTGTCGTCTAATAAAAAAAAATTCGCAATCAAAGAGACTGCCGATAGAAGTGAAAACGATTTTTTTTTAAATTAAAATATAAACCTTAACATTAAGGCATTAAAGTTTAATTTCGAATGGAGTAGATATATTTATATGTTCGTGAGCATGTCGCTGTTCGCCAGCATGTCGGTCATGGTCACGGTCACGCGAATCTACAATTTTACCCCCTATCAAAAAGTGCTGAACGCGCCTGAAGAAGTTTTCACTTCAAAACAACATACATTTACTTCAAAGTTTTACTTCTCTCTGCGTCAACATCGGTGTACTGGCGAAAATGTTTACCTTACTCCGTCAAACGTTAGCAACAGGCACTAAACTGTGTAAGCAGTACAGGCGCGCTTGTTTGCAGATCTACCGACATTCCACGACTGTTATATCCAAGTGACTCACTTAGCTAAAGGGTAGGACGACTGTCACGAACACTTTCTACCTTTATCTATTCTGTGGCTGAATATTAAAAATACATAGGTAACTTTACTGCTTCTATGGTTCTTGGGTAACAATTCTCTTAACTCTAATTTACTGCCTCGTTGGTCTAGTGGTTAGCATATTTGACTGCCGCCGACGAGATCCCGGGTTCGAGTCCCGGGTCGGCCATAGTTAAGTATTGGGTTTTTCTGACTAGAAATTCTCAGTAAGTACTAGAAGCTGGCGGTCTTTCACCTCCGTGCCTCAGAGAGCACGTTCGGTCGGTCCCGTTTACCTTCACTAACATGATAATAGTCGTTAAAGCACGCTATCCCGCATTGGAGCAGTGTGGTGGTTCTGAGCTCTAATTCCCTCTCTCCTATGAGAGTGGAGGCCTGTGCCCAGCAGTGTACTATATAATACTTATAATTACTTTGCATAATATAATACCTACGGTACCTTTGTAAAGTAAAGGTATCAAATTTGCATACACGCACATTTTCCGGAGAAGCTCCATTTTTACGATGATAAAAATTGGAATTACATCCCTCCTCCCTTCCCTCCGTGGCATCATAAAGAGGGCTTTCAATACAATCATGTTATTAATTATACAACAAGGTCTTGAATAGGTCGTATTATTTAAGAAGCCTATGTATGTCGCATTGAACTTCTTTTTGAATTTTCATCGAGGTTACATCGACTGGTGCAATGATGGGCGGTGTGGTCGTATTTATTTATTTATTTAAATCTTTATTGCACAAGTACACCGAAATAAAGAAGACTACAAAAATACGAATAGGAAAATTAGGATGATGATTATATCAAAAATAAATTATTTCTAACTGATTATTGAATAGAGGGTCTTCGAAAAGACCTAACATTCACATCCACGGTTAGTTTTTTTACCTGGTGGGAGGCTTTAGCCGTAGCTATTTACCACCCTAAGCGATTTAGCGTTCCGGTTCGATGCCGTGTAGAAACCGAACAGGGGTATGGGTTCAATACAACTGTCATGCCCCTAACAGGTTAGCCCGCTACCACCTTAGACTGCATCATCACTTACCATCAGGTGAGATCGCAGTCAAGGGCTAACTTGTACTAAATAAAATAAAAAAACCATGCATTGACGTACGTACATACGTCACAACTGTGAAATTCATACCACTTCCATACTAGAAGTACATTTTTAAGTTTGATAAAGAGTTGCTGATTTGATTAAGTTGTCATCATCCCTATACAGTATGCAGAGGCGGTCTTATCGTCTAATGCGATCTCTTACAGACAACTTTTGGAGACAGGAGAAGAGAATACAAATGGGATGGTGCGCAAACTACAATAACTATACTAACTAACTATACAAGAATTTAGAATTTCTGAATTTTTAACCGACTTCAAAAAAAGGAGGAGGTTCTCAATTCGACTGTATGTTTTTTTTTTTTTTTTTGTTTTTTTTTTGTATGTTTGTTACACGATTTCTCCGCCAATTATGAACCGATTTTGATAATTCTTTTTTTGTTTGGTAGGTCATACTTCAGAGGTGGTCCCATTTTAATTTGGTGAAGATCTGATGAATATCTCCGGAGATGAAGAACGGAAATCCTCAATGGATAAGAGTAAATTGCTCGCGATCAGTGTGATAGTTTTGTAAACAGTATGTTTTAACCATGCATAGCATATCTTTTTTTTTTTTTAGGGTTCCGTACCAAAATGGTAAAAATGGAACCCTTATGGTGCGACTTTCTCCGTCCGTCTGTCACAGTCGATTATTTCAGTAACTATTAAAGCTATTGACATGAAATTTGGAATAGTTGTATATAATAATGGCCAAATATCATGGAAATCAAAAAAAAATTAAATTATTTTTAGTTTAATTAAAAAAGTGGGGAAAATCAGGGGTTTGAAATTTCAAAGTAGGATAACTATACCAAGTGGGGTATCATATGAAAGGACTTTGTACTTGACTTGTCTAAGTTAGACAAGTCGACGAGTAACGAATAAACGACGTTATTCTTAATAACGCTAAGTTTTTACTAGCGTTCTGGTTACACCCTGTATTTTAAAACAGTGGGGCCACTAAAAATTGTGAAATAAAAAAATTTCAAAAAAAAATAAAAACCGACTTCAAAAACCACAAACACTAAAAAGTAAAAAATAGATAGATAGATAGATAGATAAATTCTTTATTGCTACACAAGACATAAAAATACATAGAAAAGAAAAGAAAACAAAACAAAGTGCGCAAGGGCGGTCTTATCACTAAAAGTGATCTCCTCCAGACAACCCATTAATTAAGGACCTTTAAGGTAGGAGCGGGATAGTGCAACAATATAGACAGCTATAATAATATACTACATAAACTTTACATACTAATAATACATAAATAATTTTATAAATACATATAAAAATAAATATATACCTATATAAACCTACATACACAATACTTAAATATTCTATAGCATACTAGCACTAGATAAGTAATGATCCTTTAAGCGATTCTTGAATATATTTATAGATTTCGATTGTCTAATGTCACTCGGTAGGACGTTCCAAAGCTTAACCGTCTTTACTGTGAAGGAATTCCCGTACACCTCCGTATGACTAGAAGGTATTCTCAATCTGTTGTCATCTTTAGACCGCAAATAAATAGACAAGTCGTTGCTGCCAAGAAAATTGAACCGCTCTTTTAAGTAAGGTGGCGTTTGAGGATAATATAATATGGAGTACAAGAGAGAAAGAGCATGTAAGTTTCTACGGGAACGAATTGGCAGCCACTTTAACTGAGCACGAAATTCAGATATATGATCATACTTGCGTAAGCCAAAGATAAATCGTATACAAACATTTTGCAGCCTTTCAAGTTTATTGAGCATGGTCTCAGATAAATCCAAATAACAAACATCCGCATAATCTAAAATGGGTAAAAGCAGAGTACTAGCTAATAGGATCTTAGTTTTAATCGGTAAAAAATGTTTCCACCGTCGCAAGTACCCAACAGCAGCAAAGATCTTACGACTTAGCTCTGTAACTTGCGGAACCCAAGACAAAGAATTATCAAGAATAAGGCCAAGATCCTTAACTGCATTAGTGTAAGGTATAGCTGTTCCATCTAAGACAACAGGTGGTATAATATTATAAGAAAGTAAGGAAAGGTAATATTTGCTACCTATAATAGTAACCTGTGACTTATTTGGATTTATCAAGAGACCATAAGATCGACACCAAGCGCTAATCTTATTTAAATCAGCATTAAGGGAATCAATAGCTGCAGCAAGATCATCAATGGCTGCTGATACATAAACTTGTAAATCGTCAGCATATACATGATAAGATGAAGAAATTACTGAAGAAATTGAGTTTATATAGATAGAGAAGAGAAGAGGAGAGAGGACACCACCCTGCGGCACACCTGATTTGAGAGGAATAAGTGAAGATAACTTATCATCTGAACGAACACACTGCTGACGATGACATAGATATGACCGAAACCAGTTGGTAGCAATTGGTGAAATATTAATAGCTTTCAAGATAGCCAACAGTAAATCAAAGTCTACGGTGTTAAAAGCGTTGCTGAAGTCTAAAAGTGCAATTACAGTAAGAAGTTTATTATCAACAGCATAACGGATATCATCGCAGACCTTGACAAGGGCTGTTACTGTACTATGTCCCCGCCGAAACCCCGATTGTAAATCGGTTAAAATATTATTTCTAGAAAGATAGATACTTATTTGCTGATGCACAATTCGCTCAAGCACTTTGGACAAGAAGGGAAGAATAGAAATTGGTCTAAAATGAGAAGGAGTCGAAGGATTTGGAACCTTAGGAATTGGTATAATATAAGCTTTGGCCCAAGCAGTGGGGAAAGTACCAGAAGAAAGTGAAGAATTAATAATATGGCAAAGCACCGGAAGGACACTTTCAAGTGAAAATAATATCATCTTCCTACTTATTCCATCACTACCAACGGCATCAGATTTCACAGCCAAAATGTGTTTCTTAACCTCACTACAAGTCGTCGTGCTAAACTGAAATTCAGGTCCACCATGTGAAGGAATAGAGTTAAGATGATTTAGTGTACCTTGTTTAGTTAAAACATCAAAAGGAAGCGTATTAGTAAAGTGTTTATTAAGAATATCCAAATTAGCCGTATGTGAGATGCTTTGACGTTGACGTCCAATACCCAATGAGGCCAAGAATTGCCAGGTTTTGCCAGAATCCTTGCTATCAACTGAGGAATGAATGTATTGACGTTGGGCGTCCCGGCAAATCCTGCTACACTGGTTGCGAAGTTTTTTATATTTCAAGAGATTGGCATCAGATGGATTCCATTTATATTTACTCTTGGCTGCATTACGTTTTGACATAAGTGCTCTGATGTCGTTGGTAAGCCATGGCGCAGGAAGATGTTTAATTTTGATTGGCCGCAGGGGCGCGTGGATGTCAAATAAGTCAGTCAGTTGAGTATTAAAAATATTTAGTTTATCATCTATTGAAGGAGCATCAAAGACAGCGAGCCAGTCAATGTTATTCAAATCCTCCATGAACTTATCATTGTCAAAATTACGAAAGCTTCGCCGCATAACTATGCTAGGCTTAGCTTTAGGAGGACGAATTTTAATTGACATAAAGATTAGGTCATGATACGAGAAAGCTTCTGCTGGTAGCTGTCCATGAGCTTCAATAAGACTAGGTGAAGAAACTATCATAAGATCTAGTTGAGATGGAAGACAGGAAGGAAAGAAATGGGTTGCATTTGTTGGCAGAATACTCAGATTTAAGCTGTTAATAATAGTCAGTAACCGTTTGGCACGATGGTCATTTTTAAGAAGACAAGTGTTGAAATCGCCCAAGATGATAGTATGATCAACCAAAGAAGAGTATTGTTCAAGTAAGTTTTCAAAAGTATCAAAATAATTGATGTGAAGAGATGGGCTATAAAATACCCCAAGCAGAACTTTTTTTTGACCAAACAGTACCTCAATAAATAGGTGTTCAGAAGATTCTGAGTAAGGCGATGGTGATTTATCTAGAATACGGAAAGGAATATGACCACGCAAGTAAATTGCCACCCCACCACCACCTTTACCGGTTCTGTCATTCCTAATGAGATGAAAACCAGGCAAACAATAAGAAGTTGAAGGAAGACACGGTTTTAAAAATGACTCTGAGATTAGGATCGCGTGAATATTTTTGCAATCAAAGGTAGACAAAAGATCGGAATAATGCGAGGGAATGCTTTGCGCATTTATATGAACTACGTTAAAATTTTTAGGAAAGTTCGAAAAAGTTGTATTAAGCTGAGTTAATGTAGTTCTATAATAACATTTTTTGGAGACTCCAAAAAATGTTATTATAGAACTACATTAACTCTTGTATACATAATAAATTAAATTATTTTTTACTTTTTAGTGTTTGTGGTTTTTGAAGTCGGTTTTTATTTTTTTTTTTGAAAATTTTTTCTCGGATCTTTTCTGGTGGGAGGCTTCGGCTAGTGACCAGCCGAAACGTACAACCAATCAATTAAAAAATGTGGTTTTACCTTTATTAAAAGATAAAAAGTCAATTCAATGTAAAAAAAGTAAAGTTCCCGTAAAGAAAGGCTTTCACTGAAAAAACCGCATCCTTTGACCTTAACTTCAACACCCGCTCTCGTGCAAAGTTAATTTGGCGTATAAATTCACTATTAATAAGCGTATGCGGTACAAAAGGCGGCGACTGGAATAAAATGGTAATTTATACGTTCTATAACTCTTAGCGGAACACGGCTAACGAGTCCCTGTGAGACTTTCGGGGTTTCCTCGCAATTTAATGTTAAGGTCATGGGTCATTTTTTGCTTAGGGAAAATTAGCCTTTATGTACTGATAATTGGGTAGCTGAACATGGCACGGGTGAAAAAAAAAACATGGTTGTTTATCAAGCGAAGCTTCTTAAGTTTTTTTTAATTACGAGTTAGGCTTGCGTTTGACGACAATCATGCTTAGTGCAAAGCGATCAACATGTCTAGATTGGAAAGCGCTTGCATAGAAGATACTTATTCACTCTTGCCTTGAAGGTACCTAAGTTATACCCGTGGTTATACTTGGAAACACGTGCGCTGGGAGGGTGTTCCACACCTTGGCAGTTTGTATCAGAAATGTCAAGCAAAAACGTTTCGTGCGAGCAGATTGGACGTCAGCTTAAGTGGGCCCGCAGCTCTATACTACGACTAAGCCCATTAACGTCCCACAGTTGGGCACAAGCCTCCACTCTCATAGGAGAGAGGAAATTAGAGCTTAGACGTGGGTCTAGCTGCGACGCGATGCGAAGAGACGAGACAGTATCAAATAGTGGCTGACCCTTCACGTGGCCTACATTATCACGTACATACGTCCGTAATTTTCTATGGAGTCGTACTGCGTCGCGTAGCGTTGCATCGCTTTCGTCGCTCAACGAGACTTGTCTTTGTAATTTTTGATATTATAGCATTTTTATGGTGTAATCGCCTTCAATAGCACCTTGGTTGATTAGAAATTGAGAAATACCTTTACACGTCGTAAAAGCAGGGTGTAAAACCCAATAATTATGGCCTCTCAGTTGACTGGTCTCATCCGGGGAGGGCTCATCCGATCATAATTCCCGGGATCATTCATTATTCAGATTGGATTCTGTAATATCTGTATGCTTGGAAAAGATCGTTCATATATTTTTGTGCGTCGAAGTTCTTTAGAGTACCCTTCCTCAATGAGTCTGTGGGAAAGGTAATATTTTTTTATCTTTACTAATATTATAAATGCGAAAGTTTGGATGAATGGATGTTTGTTAATCAATCACGCCAGAACGGCTGAACGGATCTGGATGAAGCACATAGGCTACTTTTTTACCGGATAGTTACAAAATTTCTGCGGGAACCAAAAAACCTCAAAGAAACGGGAACGAAACGGGTTCGAAACTAGTCGGGCATTTTCCGACAAATCAAGTGAGCCACAATCGGTGATATATTTATATTTAATGAATATCACTCACGATAGTTTAACCGTCAAAATTAATCAGAGTGTATCGCCTATTTCTTTATCTTTTTAGTTTCTATAATGTAGATATAAACGACATTTTAACACAACCTCATTTATTCTAAACACTTTAAAGCTGGTTGTGGTAACAATAAATAGAAGCACCGATACGCTGACATAAAGAACATTTTCAGTACAGTCAGCAAAACATATTTAAATGATATTAAGTTTTGTAGGTAAAATATACTACAAGCTTACTCTTAAATGAATATTGATCATAATTGCAGACAACATTTAACTAACTACATCATATTTCTTTTCATTTTTATAAAAAAAAAACTATATAGAATATGCGTAGGCGTGAAATTGACTTCTAACAACAGCTCACCAACAGACTTAAACTTAATGTTTTTATAAATAACTAGCTGATGCCCACGACTTCGTCCGCGTGGATTGAGGTTTTTTGGTTCCCGCGGAAACTCTTTAATTTTCTGGGATAAAAAGTAGCCTATGTGTAATTCCAGACTATAGTCTATCCCTGTGTCAAATTCGTTCAGATCCGTTTAGCCGTTCTAGACTTACAAGTGTTCGAATAAACCCGACTTTGTTTTATATAATAAGATTTAGCACTGTATTTTTTTATTATGTCACCATTATTAATTAGTAGTAATAGTAATTTTTCTTAGGTTAGTTATTTAATTCAGTAAGCTTTAATTGTAATAATATTTTAATATAATATGTTTCTTGTATTTCGTGCAAAGTTATTTTAATTATAATCTGTGTGAAGAGTAAAGTATATTATTCATCATAGTATGCTTGGAATTTATATTCGCACTACTAAAACTTTAACAATATTTTTTGTTTTTTATGCTAACTCTACCGATTAACTGAATTCGTAAAACCGCAAACGTGCAGAACTACGACTTGCACGTATAAATTCAATATTTGCAGCTCTATCCGTATTGAGAAATAAATCCCGCAGTTTCTTTCAGTTTCTAGTACTTTAATTAATGGATTTCTTTTTTAAGAGCATGATTTGCATTGAGAGAATAGTTTTATTTTATCGTTACTTGGTACTAGGAAATACGTCGACGAATGAAACAGCTGATGTTTTGTATGGCGGCCATTACATTACCACACAAGTGTAAAAATGAATATTAGACGACAAAAATATTCTATCTCTTTTTTGCTTTTTTATTTCACTACAAGTTAGCCCTTGACTGCGATCTCACCTGATGTTAATTGATGATGCAGTTTAAGATGGTAGCGGGCTTATCTGTTAGATATACGGCAGTTATATTAAGCCTATACTCCTAATCGGTTTCTACACTGCATCGTACCGGAACCTTAAATCGCTTGGCGATATGTCTTTGCCGGTAAGGGTAAATAGGCACGGCAGAAGCCTCTCGCCAGACCAGACCAGAGAAAATTCAGAAATTATAAATTCCCGAATTGACCCTGCCCGGAATCGATCCTGAAAGGTCCCCTTAAAAGACCGTAGTGCTCACCATTGCGCCATGAAGGTAAAGTATCCGTTTCAGATCTAAAAAAGTGTCATTTTTTTATTCCAGTAGGTACAAGTTAGCCCTTGACTGCGATCTCACCTTATGGTAAGTAATGATGCAGTTTAAGATGGTAGCGGGCTAACCTGTTAAGGGTATGGCAGTTATAATAAACCCATACCCCTATTTTTAAAAAAAATTAATTAAAATTAGTAAAATATAAACCTGGCATTAAATTTTAATTTCGAATGCAGTATATTTATATTAAGACCTTTTGTCTTCGTAAACACGTGAGCATGTCGGTGTTCGCGAGCATGTCGCTGTTCGCGAGCATGTCGGTGTTCGCGAGCATGTCGCTGTTCGCGAGCATGTCGCGAACCCCCTACCAAAAAGTGCTCAACGCGCCTACAGAAGTTTTCACTTAAAAAATGGTCGAACCTTTTTATTCTACCCATCTCGTCCCCATAAGTCCATAGATCTTCCGAACGTAAATGTACAGATTTATGATCCAACGTTTCGAGAGAACTGCTTATCATAAAATAAATGACGTCGCAAAAAGTAAATAATATGCTGATTGCTATTCGCCATTTTGTTTACGAAATAAAAAGAAAAACGTGTGAAAGAAATCAAATTGTGTTTTCTTATTTGAATTTCACACGGCAACTTTATTTACGAACAAACTTTAGAAAATCTTTTTTAGAACAGAATTCTTTTTGTTGCAATAAAACACGAGGAAAAATCGTCTTGTGTCAAAAGGGCATTATACTCTGTCTTTCTCCCTCTAGTATAATTATGTAGATGGAGAGAGACAGAGTACCTGTATGTCATTAATGGTGAATATTGTAGTTTGCTCTGAGTCATTGAAATAGAATACTAAAATTCTACATCATTGCTCTGAGTATTGCTTTAGCTCAGTTAGGAAAAAGTCGCTGGTTCGAATCCCATACAAAATTCGTAATAAATAAAAAATACAGAATAGCAAAAGTAACTATTTACGGGGTGTTGACAATTCACGAGTTGGTTTTTATGTACGTCATAAAGTAAACTTTTTGATTTAAATATGAGGGATGCTTCATAATATTATAATTTACTGTTATCGGAACAGATGGACAAAGGGGCCCTCAAAAGTTTACAAAAAAAAGCAACCAAGATAGGGAAAATGTACAGTCAGAAAAAACTGTCTGGGTGCCAGGGGGCCGTGCCAAATATATACACGAGTATGTTCAAGTTTCAGATAAAGAAGTCTTGGACCCCTACTATTTTTTTAAAAACTACAGTCTAAAGAGACTCCATATTTCCTATTAGTTGTTCGACAGAGACGTCTGGATAGAGCAACGCTGCGGGGTAACTGGCAGAAGTCACTCTAATGTCAAATTGGTATACAATTGCCTACCTCTCTCAACGATAGCTAGGTAGAGTATAGTTCGTCAAACAAATTTGGCCCGGTGGCCAAAATTGGAAGGTTTCGGTTTTGTTTTATTTTTCATATCTACTAGCGATGCTGTCACCGGGTCAGAGAAGTTTGTGGGACTATACCATAACTCTGTGTTTCAACTGGCATGGCAGTTGGGTCTGTCATTTGAATGGGCGTCGTCCCACTATATGAATACAAGGCCACTGCACTAAAATGTTAATGTGCAGAAATCTGCTCAGAAGAAGAAAGCCAATTTAACGAAAGAAAAACAAATATTACGAAAGCAAATGGTAGGGGCAAAGAAAAACTTTCTTGCTTCCTTATATTATAGTTTTAGATAAGCAAACCAAACTTTCATGAACTGACACGACTTTTCCTTCTGGCCATTTACTTTAATACATTTTCATAAAAATGTATTATCAAAATGTTTCATCAAACGCTATATAAACAGAGAAATTAAATATCCGGTAGAAGTACTTTACTTTGCGGAATTCCGTGACAATCAAGGAACAAGGAGCTTAATTCGCTATAATCCACCAAAAAAAGTTTTTTTTTTTTTTTTTTTTTTTTTTTTTATCCACTACAAGCTAGCCCTTGACTACGATCTCACCTGATGGTAAGTGATGATGCAGTCTAAGATGGTAGCGGGCTAACCTGTAAGGGGCATGGCAGTTATAATAAACCCATACCCCTTCGGTTTCTACACGGCATCGTACCGGAACGCTAAATCGCTTGGCGGCACGTCTTACATTGAATTACATTGATATTAAAATATATTGGGCTTAGTTGGGTAATATTGCAATGCGAAAGTTTGGATGGATGGATGTTTGTTACTCAATCATAGCTGAACGGATCTGGATGAAATTTGGCACAGAGATGGATTATAGTCTGGAATACCACATGAGTTACTTATCCCGGAAAATTAAAGAGTTCCTGCGGGAAGCAAATAAACCTCAATCCACGCCGATGATGTCGCGGGCGTCAGCTAGTCTATACTATATTTACTACTCTATAAAATATTATAGCCCATAGTACGTTTAGGGTCGAGAAGGTTCTAAGCGATATTCGATTCGAATAGGTCCACTAGCTCCCAAGATCTAGATCTTTTATTACAGTTAGTAAAACTGTAGCCCCTGCCGGGAATATTGAGGTGTTCGGATTTTTCACTCGCCTAGGAAAACTGATCGTAATTTCAGAGCTAGGACATAACGCAGACGTTAGATTTTTCAGAGACTGATTTTTATCGGACAACTACTGACTTTAAAAATTGTTCTCAGTCTAACTGATGTCAAAGCTTTTTTGTTTAGACTAAGGCTGAGATCTATAGAGCGTACTTTGACTTAGCTCAGACTTTACTTAGAGTTGAAACGAGATGGACTTATGTGAGTAACATAAATCTGTCTCGTTTTAACCATGTCTCAAGTCTAAGCAAAGTCAAAGTTATATAGATCTATAGATCTCACGATTTTACTACGATGAGTCTACGATTTTATCTGGGTGTAACTTTGTGACTTCTGTAAGGATACACTGGATGGATTTAATTATGGCCTTTTTATAATTAAACTAGCTTTTGACCGCGGCTTCACTCACGTTAGGTTCGAGGTTGTTACTCCCCTTTACCTCAAAGAGCTATTTGAGTTCCTTAGTGACGGTCTGACGGTCGCTCTCTTCGCTCTGTTGACAACCTTATCCTACGAATTCCTTCCCATAGCACTTCTTTTTATTCTAAATCCTTTTCCGTTGAAGCGGTTAGGCTATGGAACTCATTACCGCTTCAAATTAGACGTGTGCAATATCTTGCAGAATTTAAAAATCTCATCATAGCGCACTTTCTTCCTCCTTGAATCCCTTATTATCATCATATTCTAATAATTATTCTTCATTCCTACCTTGCGTCTTGTTGGCTTTTATTTTTACTCTTTTTTTATATATATTGTATATATATAAATATATATATATATTAGATAAGTAAGTATATTATGTATTGCTATCTATCTATATAATTATTTTAATTTTTTATTTCACATAAAAAGGTATACTTGTATTAGTTTAGAACTAATTATTAGTTTTCCTTTTAAATAACGTACACCCTGAAGCTTTCTCACTGGGTTAATCCGTTGTGTGCATGGTTGCCTGGTAGAGATCACTTTAAAGCGATAAGACCGCCATCTGTACCATAGCTTAGTGTTTTATTGTCATTGTTTATAAGTATGTGTTTCGTGGTGTACAATAAAGAATTTTTCATTCATTCATTCAATTTTCGTACAAATTTAAAACTCCTATATGCGTCATGATAGCTATCTGTATGCCGAATTTTAGCTCCATCAGTTAAGCTGTGCGTTGATAAATCAGTCAGTCATGCAGTTACCTTATTTATCCTTTTATATATTTAGAAGACTCATACAACTTCTAATTGACCTTGTAACGCAACGGTTCGGTGAATGGTAACTAGCCACAGCCACAGTTAAATGCTGCTGATTTAAAAACTGACTATCGAGAATTGAAAACGGGACACATTGCGAAGAGACGTGGTCAGATTTTTCGGTTGTCTACGCTGGGCGTTACGCTCGAAATACCTATAGATATTGAAATCTATTCAGGCCGTCGAAAAAGTATGCTTCCAGTAATATTTCGTTTGGAATTTCACTTTGTAGTCATTTTTCAAAATCGTCAGCGTTATTAAAAGTTGTGGTCAAAAATTAAATGGTACCTGCTAAAATATCAAATTATGGTATAATCCATAGCTCACAGAAGGGCTTTTAACTGAAGAAATTCTCATAACCAGCTGTGAGTTTGAAAGATGGCGATTTCCTGCGCCTGACCTGTCTCCGATTGTGTGGGAGTAAAACCCATCGAACTATGAGAGTGAGGGAATAAAGATTCCCGCGCAGATGGTTAATTTGTTTGGAAATCGTCCGCCTCCAAACAAATTAACCATTGGAATGCTGATTGATTGGACTGATTGGAGTGTTTCATCGTTGGTTTGTCCTTCAATCATAGAAACTAACAGCGTGATTTTTTTCCATAGATATAGTCAAAAACTTGTAAGGTACATATGCTATTTTTTATCCCGGAATTTGATGAAGGGATTCCTTAGTTTCCGGGATAAAAAGTACTGATACTAAATTTTTAGGAACCTAAATCCACGCGGAGCTTGCAATCCATACTAATATTATTATAGATGCAAAAGTGTGTTTGTCTTTCTGCTATACCTTCACGGCCTATCTTATCGACAGATTTTGATGAAATTTGATAAAAAGATAGGTTACATTCCGTGGAAGGACATAGGAATTCCTGAGAGATTAAAAACAAAACCCATTCTGACGAAGTCGCAACTTAATGTACGGAAAACATAATTTTATTGTTATGTTAGGTAACAACATCTTATGGAATGTTTTCCTGTGTCCTTTATGTCGATCAACATAGCGCATGACATGGTCCCTATTATCTTACCGCGTTCGAGTATGTAACACGACCCGATCCCGGTTGACCTCATGTCACGGACTTCTTTCTATAATCTAGGGCATGATTTGCCTTACAGCGGACTTTTATGTGTTCTTTTGAACTTGTTTTGGTTCAATATATTTATTAAAGTCTAAGTTTATTTTATTCCCTCGGGAACTCCTTAATTTTCCGGGATAAAAAATAGCCTATATGTCACTCTCCAGGTTCTCAACTATACCTATACCCATAAATATCATGTCGATCCGTTGCTCCTTTGCGGCGTGATTGAAGGACAAACAAAAACACACTTTCGCATTTATAAAGTTAGTATGAGTTGTAGTAGTATTTGACCGACTTCCAAAAAAGGAGGAGGTTCTCAATTCGGCGCGTATGTCTTTTTTTAAATGTAGGTATGTCGGTGCATATCTCCGTGGTTTCTGAACCGATTTGAAAATATTTTTTTTCAGTCGTTAGAGGAAGCTCTCGAGGTGCTCGATTCTGACTCCAAATCCTCAACCCTGATATTAAAAAGTTAAAAATAAAAATTCTTTATAAAAACCGACTTCCACGCCACGGCGGGTATAACAAAGATAAGCAAAGTTGACGCATCAGGCTCGCCCGACTTCAACATAGTGGGCAGAAATCAATTTTTTTTTTACAGGGGCGTTGGAAGTCGGTTATTTGGAAAGATTTCTTTAGTACAATAAAGTAGTAAAAATACAGTGGTGAAATTAATTGTGTTGATCCTTCATGGCGGTGGTTTTAGCGATTATTTTGCGGTGAAATAATTTCAGCTCGGTGTTGCCAAGTTTGTGAAATAAATGCAAATGTAAGTCGCCATGGCGCGTTGCGGCGACGTAAATAGGAAATATTGTGCTACGCTACTTCCTACTTGATATTATTAATGCGGACTTGTGTCATTTTTTTTTTAATTTATAGCTGGTGCCCGCGACTTCGTCCGAGTGGTTTTGTTTTATTACGCTTGACCACAATCACACCTGATGGGATGTGATGATGCGGCCTAAGATGGTACGCGCTTGCCTAGAAGATTCACTCTAGATTTAAAGATACCCGGAGTTTAATTGGTGGGAAACACAGTTTTTGTTAGTGTTCCAGACCCTAGCCATGCGAATAAGGAATGAAGACGCAAAGCGCTTCGTGCGTGTGTGCTATCTACTGCGGTTTTTGGTTTATATAGAATGATCCATTACTTCGTTGCGGCATAATTCAAAGACAAACTATTATACTATCGTACCGCAAGGCACTGTATATAGTTGAAATTCCATGGACGCGTCAAGTCAAAGTCAAAGTCAAGGCATCTTGATCCTTGCCAGCAAGTCAAGGCTGCACACTACTTGCCAGCAAGTCTGATTGCGCTTCTTTACTAATATTATAAATGCGAAAGTTTGGGTGGATAAATGGATGCTTGTTACTTAATCGCGCCAGAACGGATCTGGATGAAATTTGGCACAGAGATATGGTTTTTAGAGCCGGATATACAACGACCTTCACCGATCTGTTTACCAGATGAAACCATATGTCTGTGGATGAAACTTCCTTTTTATTTTTATTTAATAATAGATAAATACGCCTAAAATAGGTTGCCTATCAAAATCCTCACCAGGCAATTTTTTTTTTTGCGTTTGCTATAAAATTATCTATATTTTATAGCAAACGCATTGGCTACTATAAAATTAGATACCTACGTGAAGTTACCTATGGACTACGGAAACTTACCAACTTACCACAGTCCATAGGTAACATAACACAGTCTGGAATAACACAAGCTAGTTTCTGCGGGAAACAAAAAAACAACTAAAGATTTCATTACCCTTGACAGTTTAAATAGTCAGTTAAAAAATACATACAAAGAAGAACACAGCGTCAGCATTGTATAAAGAAAACATAAATCTATCTGAGCTTCCTTCCCTATTACAAAAATGTCTCGATCTCGAACGTTCGCATGGAAACTTACTCATTCCCTCTTTTTTAAAACGCTTTGCCAACAACAACAACGCCAATAAGGAATTTAAAGAGCAAATTTTCATTTAAATTTAAAATGAAAAAATTCCTTCTGGAAAAACAAGTAGAATTTGAAGATCATGTGACAGAGTACTCTTTTTTGTAGCTTTTTAATATGTAATATTTAATATTTTTTTTTTTTTTTAATAATTAATATGTATTACGTTTACTTATTTATTTGTACTTACTTATTTATTAATATTATTTATATAGTTAATAGATATAATCATTATTATAATAATAGAGGATATAGTAGTGTAGTACTCATTCAATATTATAGTAGTTTAAGTTTATTGGATAGGAATTAGAATAGTACGTAGTATTAATGATCCTTTGATAGGTACCTACTAAAAAAATTCTACATCAATGTCCTTTGTAGTTTGTAGACATAAAGTACTTCAATTTACTATTAAACTATAGTTTTTAAGTGTCGAACTGGCTTGCAGCTACGTTATTTTTTTCCGTGGTGTCACCTGAATAAGGGTTCCGGCTGAAAATCAGCGCTGTATGTGTTTGTGCTTGCACTAGACATGCAGCATTATGCTGAGCCTGGACCATTTTTCGGGTTGTGCCACACGTAATGCAGTTCATTCCTGCGCCTCTTTCCTGTAATATAGATAATATGATATCTTCTCTAGATAGTGAGGTGCAGTGGTGATCTACCTCTTTAGGTATCCTATTTATGTGTGGCACAATTGTGGAAATAAATGTTTTTTCTTTCTTTCTTTCTTTTCTTTCTTTGAGACATACATTTTGAATTAAGTTATCTTTTGTAACTTGTTACATTTGTAAAAATTGCATATATTAAGATTGTAACGTAGGTACTTAAAGCACTCGGAATGGCGAAAAAAGATTTGGTTATGTGTACTGAAAGGCAAAATAACTTTTTGAGCTTGCCTTTAACGGCAGACCGAGTCGATATACCGGAGTATCAAAAATAACATTATCTCTAATACAAAAAGAAGCTTACGAAGAACGAAAAGGTCCATACCTCGTAGTTCTTCGTAAATAGATGATTTTAATCATAGACTGTTATTCACAGAACTATAGAAGAGAACGAGAACTATAGAAAAAGAACAATCGTCTTAAATGTTTTTAAAATCATACAACCTCTTGTTTTGGTAATTTATCGATATGACTGTCAGTTATAAGGTGACAGCACTAGCACATTCCTAAGCTCTGCATTCAACTCAGGTGCGAATAATACCTTCTAGGTTGACTATCTTCTTCTTCTATATCTATATCTATATCTATATCTATATATTATATAAAAATGAAACCCGTTTTCCTTGGTCACGGCATCACGCGTGAATGGCTGGACCGATTTCACTAATTCTTTTTTTGTGGTATTTGTTATTATTAGGAGAAGGTTCTTACGGAAAAAAATATTAAGAAAACCTCTCAGAAATATTGAAAAATATACATTTAATTTTGCATACTAAGGCGGTACGAAGTTCGCCGGGTCAGCTGGTTATCATAATAAAGTACAGTCGCCCGTTATAATGGTTGTATGATTGATGATGATTTTGACAAATGATGATGACAAACATTCATTTTTGTATCAAAATTTCAAGGTTGGAGGAGTCAGCTGTCGCTAGTAATTTAACCCCTAATCTACCCTGCCTGTAAAGAAGTGCCGCCAATCGATTAGGGATTCCGATACGTAAGGGGTAGAGGTTTAATATTATATTTGCCTATCAGGTCAACCCGGTATCATCTTACACTTCATCATACTTCTATAGATGTTTATATACTGTTAAAGATGTTTTTTTCAATATTTTTGGACTACTTCAAGTGAGTCGTAGGCCACTGGATCTACGCGCTACTACGGTTTTTTGCGCCTGTACGCGCCTACATGGGCTTCCTAAAACGAGCTTATACTCATACATAGTATACTATACAGAGCTCTCTCTGAAATTGAAACCGCCCTAAAACCAAGTCGTGTGCGTCCCTACTAAGGTGACTTATTTCTTAGTGGACGGGTATTGGTTCGCAACGACGACTTCTGTCTCATCGTCACAATTTACACCAAGTGAAACTAATTTAGTTTGATGGTGAGTGGTGATGCAGTCTAAGATGGTAGCGGGCTAACCTGTTAGGGGTAGTTATATTAAACCTAGACCCCAAGTCGGTTTCTATACACGGAATCGTAGCGCTAAGTCGCTTGGCGGTACGTCTTTGTACGTAGGGTGGTAACTAGACACGGCCGAAGCCTCCCACCAGGCCATATCAGAGATAAAATTTAGATATAATAAATTCCCAAATTGACCCTAACGGGATCGAACCCGGGGCCTCCCACGTTAAGATAACAGCGCTCAACACTACGCCAATGAGATCGTCAAAACAGCTCGGTCATGGGCTTAATTATAAACGTATACAAACAAAATTTACACCCAATAGGAATGAATTAATAATCCAGTCAGATGCGGGTCGTCTAAAACATAAAAGGAACAAATGGAATGGAAGTGAATTCATTCGTTCACTCATTTTTATATTACCCTTTTGGTGTGCGCAATTAAAAATAAAGGCCTGCCAATTAAGGGATGATCTATGCGAATCTGAGTCACCCTGATTTCAATTAACACGGGCACGTGTTTTTCATCAACTGGCTACCTCCCTGGTGCAGTGGTGAGTGCTGCTGACTTATAAGTGGGAGGTTCCCGGTTCGATCCCCGGCAGGACCAATTTGGGAATTTATAATTTATAAATTTTCTTTTTTTATTTTATTTTTATTCCACTACAAGTTAGCCCTTGACTGCGATCTCACCTGATGGTAAGTGAAGATGCAGTCTAAGATGTTAGCGGGCTAACCTGTTAGGGGCATGGCAGTTATATTAAACCCATTCGGTGTCTACACGGCAACGGAACGCTAAATCGCTTGGCGGCACGTCTTTTGCCGGTAGGGTGGTAACTAGCCACGGCCGAATCCTTCCACCAGACAAAATATACAATAAAAATTGTTTTCTTTTGTACGACGAGACACTTAGGAAATAGTCTCATAGGCTCATATTCAAATTCAAATTCAAAATGATTTTTATTCAAATAAACTTTTACAAGTACTTTTGAATCGTCAAGTGAATCTACCACTTGCACTTGCACAACCAGCAAGAAACTAGGCGGTTGCTCTTTTGAAAAAAAAAAAAATTTATAATTTCATTACTTGTAAAATACATAAGTAACAGCTGTCCTTAGCATTGCTGGAACGAGTCAAATCCATGCTCCTTTGTCATTTACGTAATCTTCAACAGTATATCTAGCTTATTGCCATTTGTATTATTTTTTATTTTATAGCGATAAATTATTGTTAAATGGTCTACCTATTGTTATAGGTATGTAAACTTTAAACGTTTAAAGTATACCATAATGTAAAGGATTATTTAAATGACAAGGAAGCTTGGCAATAATTTTCTCTAATGGCTCTGATAGTTCCTTAACAAAAAGAAAATTTGTAAGATGGTGATCAGTAATAATACCTCGGCTGAGCTTGTTGTGGGCTCTTCTTAGACCAGGGCACGTTTGGAACCCTCGCAGCTTTCGTTTTCAGATACCGTAACTGATTATCACCATCATGTTTGTATGTATGTATGTATGTATTTGGACGTCAATAAGTGTACAGTGTACCTAATTTGAATAAATGAATATTGATTGAATGATTGATTGATTGATTGATTGAAGTTATTTGTTAACTGGTAACCCCGCACTTGCAAATTCAGATAAATTTATGCATGCCGGCTTGCCAGTAAATAATTGGGTGTACACTCAAACATTTTTCCTTGTGTGTGCAATTTTTATTTTGTGATTGTGTATTGTTGGCAAACCGTTAAACAAAATAAAATATAGAAGAGGTTTTGATCAAAACCAGATTAATGAACGAACGAATGAACTAATGGTATTTATGTTCGAGTCTCGTCCAGTGGAATCAGTGAAGTGAATACTTATTCAAGCTTCGTCTTTTTCCCATCTCCAATTGCCATGAATGTTCGTTTAATCGCGATCGTATACCTAACCAAAACGATGTTCTTTTATCGAGAAAAAATTTGAAATGCGGAAATGTTTAAAGTTAAATTATTGTCAAGGTTTCAAATAAGGCAGTTAAATTATTTTTGATTAATTTAAACTGCTGGTTAATTATTTATTGTAAGACTAGATGATTCCCGCGACTTCGTCCGCGTGGGTTAAGATTTTTGATTCCCGCGGGAACTCTTTAATTTTCCGGGATAAAAAGTAGCCTATGTCCTTCCCCGGGAAACCATCTACCCCTGTACCAAATTTTATCAAAATCGGGTGAAGAGACAGTTTTTTTTATTCCCGCGGGAACTCTTTATTTTTCCGGGATAAAAAGTAGCCTATGTCCTTCCCCGGGATACCATCTACCCCTGTACCAAATTTCATCAAAATCGGTTCAACAGGTGGGCCGTGAAAGCGTAGCAGACAGACAGACAGACAGACAGACAGACAGACAGACACACTTTCGCATTTATAATATTAGTATGGATACAATGTTTTTTCAAGAGATTGTATCCTTAGCATAATCGTAGGCCCTTGATTCAATAAAATATTGACTTGATTTCATTTTTAGCTGGTTCGATTGCCATTTCCCAGGTAAGCTTTTTAAAAATTCTAAATTCAAACAAAAGAATGGTTCCTTTGAGGGAAATTTTATAGTTTCAATATTTAATCTTCATGTAACGTTCGTTTTTCAGCCTGTAGGTATAAAGAAAGGTTCGACTTTGTGGTATAATAACAATGTAAAATATATTCCTAATGTGGGTACTTAAAATAATAAATCAGTATTGAATCAGCTATGCGCGTTTCATTACATGGTGACAGCGGTGTTAAGATATTTTATTAAAAAGTCCGTGAATTAGTGTGTATTATCAATAATTAATGTGTAAACTGTCGTTACACTAAATTAATGAACCGCGTTATGGAACACGCACGTCCTCCGACGGAATTAGTTGTGGAAGGCGGCCCGGCCTCTCGTGCTGACGCGTGGCGTACGTGGCGCAAACAATTTCAAGTATTCTTAAAGGCATCCGGAGTGGCGAAGGAGCCTGCTGACGTGCAGGCTAGCTTGCTGATCAATCTCATTGGCCCTGCTGGCTACGACGTATTTACTACGTTCACTTACGGCAAAGGTGAAAGTGAAGATGACATTGAGAGTTTGCTGAAAAAGTTCGATGATCATTTCGGTACGAAACCGAACATAACCCTAGCGAGATTCAAATTTTTCACGCGATGCCAGGATTCGTCGGAAACCATCGATCAGTACGTGACCGCACTGAGGGTTCTGAGTCAATATTGTGAGTTCGAACAACTCAGAGATAGCTTGATACGCGATCGTATAGTCTGCGGAATTTCCAATAATACAGTACGCGATCGGCTTCTCCGCACGGAGGATTTGACTTTAGCTAAGGCCGTGCAGATTTGTGAGGCAGCCGAGATGTCGAAAGAAGAGAGCAAGCTCATCGAGGCGTCCACGACCGAGGCAACCGTGGACGCGATCTGGAAGGATTCCGGTCGAGGCGGTGCGAGTGGATCGCGCGGCAGAGGCGGCGGCGGCGGTCGGCGGCGAAACCGCGGCGCGCGCGCGTCTCTAGGCGCGCGGTACCCTGCCAGGCCTCCTCCCTGTGATTCTTGTGGAAGCGATCGCTGCGATGGGGAGGTGTTTTGTCCCGCGCGAAGTGCTACTTGTTTTGTGTGTGATAAAAAAGGGCATTTTGCAAGGTCTAAAAAGTGTTCAAGCCGTAAAGTGTTAAACGTGAGTGTCGATAGCTCTGATGATGGCGATGATGACGAAATGTTTTATGTGAATATGGTAATAAGTGAGGTTAAAAATGATAAGTTGTGTAAGGAATGGTTTGAAACCTTCATCTGTAATGGTAAGCAAATTCAAATTAAATTAGATACAGGTTCCATGTTGAATGTAGTGTCTAAAAGCGATTTTTTGAGACTAGGTTTTTCATTGAAAATATTGAAACCGTTTACTAAGCGTGTACAGTCATTTACTGGAAATGCTATACCGATATTGGGTGTTGGTGATTTGACATTGTCATACGAGGATAAAAATTACAACTTAACATTTGTGGTGGCTGATTTAAATTGTCAAAATATACTTGGCTTGAAGGGTTGTATAACATTGGGGCTTATAAATAGAGTAAATTCGATGGAATTTTCAAAATATCAACATAGATACTCAGATTTATTCAGTGGATTGGGAAAATTGCCTGGTAAATATTCTATTTCCGTTAATAATAACATAGAACCGGTTATATGTCCTCCGCGTAAAATTCCTCTTGGGTTGCGAGATAAATTGTTTACAGAATTATGCAGAATGGAGAAAATAGGTGTAATAAGAAAGGTATCACACCCCACAGACTGGGTTAACGCTATTGTCGTAGTTGCAAAAAAGAATGGCGATATTCGTCTATGTCTAGATCCGCGACCTTTGAACCGTGCTATTCGACGCGCACATTATACTTTACCGACGGTAACTGAATTAGCTGTGAAATTGCGCGACGCGAAATATTTTAGCGTTTTAGACGCAAGATCTTCATTTTGGATGATCGAGATAGACGATGCGAGTGCTGACCTCTGCACATTCGGAACGCCGTTCGGTAGGTACCAATTGTTGCGCTTACCATTCGGTATTAATTGTGCATCAGAAGTCTTTCACGCGAAAACAAAACAACACCTAGAAGGATTAGCAGGGACTGATTCCTTCATTGATGATATTATTGTATGGGGGCGTACGAAGGAGGAACACGATATGAGACTCGAGCGCTTAATGCAGAGGTCGAAGGACATCGGTATAAAATATAACTTTGATAAATGTAAGTTCTGTGTACAGGAGATAGTGTTTTTAGGTCATAAATTTAATAGTAATGGAATGCAGCCTGATGATAGTAAGGTGAGAGCTATATTGGATATGCCATATCCTAGCGATAGGAAAGGACTAGAAAGATTTCTCGGAATGGTGAATTATTTGTCAAAATTCATTCCGAATTATTCGGAATCCGTTGCGGTTCTAAGAGGTTTATTAAAAAAAGACTCCGAGTGGGCATGGTACTCTAAACACTCTGAAGCAGTAGATACATTAAAGAAGAAGTTGTCGTCAGCGCCAGTGCTAGCGTTATACTCCATGGAGCTGCCGGTGGTGGTGTCGGTGGACGCGAGCGCGCACGCGCTGGGCGCCGTGCTGCTGCAGGCGGGCCGGCCCGTCGAGTTCGCATCGCTCACGCTCACCGACACGCAGACGCGCTACGCTCAGATAGAAAAAGAGATGCTCGCGATCGTGTTCGCTGTCGAGAGGTTTCGTCAATACTTGTTTGGTAGGCGAGACATAACGGTGCAGTCGGATCACAAGCCTCTAGAGGCCCTGTGTAGTAAACCTCTAGCGTCGGTTCCGATTCGTTTGCAGCGGATGATGATGCGTATACAGGGGTACGATTTAAAAGTCGTGTATACACCGGGCAAATATATGTATATACTAAGTACAAGTATAAGTGTGTT
The DNA here is from genome assembly GCA_923060345.2 of Erebia aethiops. NCBI lineage: Eukaryota > Metazoa > Arthropoda > Insecta > Lepidoptera > Nymphalidae > Erebia > Erebia aethiops. The sequence goes on along the minus strand of OV281081.1, from coordinate 12,358,101 downwards.
TTACTAAGTAAATATTTTTGTTGAATCTTAGTTTTGCAGTACCTAGTTTTAGTTGGTTTATTTCATCTTTAGTTTATAACTATTTTGTCATGTCATGTACGTAGATTAGTTTTGTTACATTTATAAGAAGGGAGATGTGGTATAATAACAATGTAAAATATATTCCTAATGTGGGTACTTAAAATAATAAATCAGTATTGAATCAGCTATGCGCGTTTCATTACAGACTTACAAAAGTCTGACTAGCCTCTTAGCCATATTGTTTCATTATAATTGTTGAATTGTATCGTGTTTAAGAATTTTAATGGAATCCTTAATTTAGGAATGTCAAGGTAAATGACATCAAATTGTCATTTTGAGTAATATTGCTTCACAACAGCATGGCCCTAAAAGGGGCACTACACCAGCCAAGCGGAAGATTTCCCTATTTTATTAGACGAGGACATTCTATTCTATAACAAAATTACACAACCTATTTTAAACTCGCCTTTACCCAAGTTTAAAAAAATCCATTAAACGTATGCTCGTGAAAAAAGCTTATTATACTGTTGAAGATTATGTAAATGATAAAAGAGCATAGATTTGACTGGCTGCAGCAATTCTAAGGACAGCGGTTACTCATTGATGAAATTGTAAATTAATTTCTTCTAAAGAGCGACCACCGAGTTCCTTGCTGGTTCTTCTAGGTAGGAATGTCATTCCGAACCAGTGATAGATTCACTCGATTATTCAAAAGCACTCGTTAAAGTCAACTCGAATAAAAAAGATTTGAATTTTGAAATCCAACAGTTGAGGCAATCAGGCTTTAGATTAATTGATAAATAGCTGGAAATCTAGTTAGCGGCACCCGAAGTTAAGTAGACTTTAGTGTGTGGAGCTCAATGGGTCCGAAATATTTGTGTTAATTCGATTAAATATTCAATTTGCTGACTAAATCATTCTGAATACTTAGTTTGATTGCATTAACTAATCGAATTAGAACGTACAATTACCTATTCTGTGGTATTACTGCCGAAATTAATGATCAATTATAATTAATGTTATTAGCCACTGTAAAGTAAAAAATAATTTTGATTTCTACACACTATGTTGAAGTTGGGCGAGTATAACAAAGATAGGCAAAGTTGACGCGTCAGGCTCGCCCGACTTCAACATAGTGTGTAGAAATGAAAATTATTTTTTACTTTTCAGTGGTTTTGGAAGTCGGATTTTTGGAAAGAATTTTGTGATAAAAAGCACAACACATTTCTTGAAAAATAACAGTTGCTTGGTAACAAATCGACAGATTTATTATTAACTAGCTGACGCCCGCGACTTCGTACGCGTGGATCGAGGTTTTGTGGTTCCCGCGGGAACTCTTTAATTTTCCGGGATAAAAAGTAGCCTATGTGTTATTCCAGACTATAATCTATCTCTGTGCCAAATTTCATCCAGATCCGTTCAGTCGTTGGGGCGTGATTGAGTAACAAATATCCATACATCCAAACTTTCGCATTTATAATATTATTAAGATTAAGATTTCCATCGTTAATTGACATCGATTGTCATTAATATAAGGTTAAGATCCTGTTAATCGAATCTCTGTTGCCAATAAAACCAGTGTGCTGTTGCATACTGTAAGTAAGACTATCGATGAAATTTTATTTATTATAAAATAGAGAAAAGATTAATGTAATAATAAGTTTAAGTTTTAAAGATCTCTTGTATAAGAGGAAATCTTCTAACGCTAATCGAATTTTCAGCTATTTAATTAGTAAAGTATAAAAAATAAAATTTTAGAATGCATTTTACCTATAGGTACTCCTAAGAACTAACGCTTTTTTCATTACTAACTATTACAATACTAGATCATGTCCACGACTCGTCCGCTTGGATTTTATAGGGTTTACCCGTGGAAACTCTCTGATTTTTTGGAATAAAAAGTACCAGATCCAAGAGTTCATCCGCTACATTTATCAAAATTGATTAAACAAATGGCGTAAAAGGTAAGTAAAAATAGACAGAATTACTCTTGCATCTATAATATTAATTTTATGGATGATGAGCACGACAAAGTAAGTCACATCCAGAACCAAATCAAAAATAATATTATATTTCCTTGCAAGGTGATAAAAAATTTAGAGGTGAAAATAATTTAGAGCCAGTATTAACAAAGTTATAGGTAAGTTTTTTTTTAACCACTACAAATTAGCGGACTAACCTGTTAGAGGCATGGCAGTTATATTAAACCCATACCCCTATTCGGTTTATACACGGCATCCTACCGAAACTGGCCGGAACGCTGAATCGCTTGGCGGCACGTCTTTGCCGGTAGGGTGGTAACTAGCTACAGCCGAAGCCTCCCACCAGGCCCGACTAGGCAAAATTCAGAAATTATAAATTCCCAAATTGACCCTGCCGGGGATCGAACCCGGGACCTCCGCACGTTATGACCATAGCGCTACACAGTGCGCCACGGAGGTCGTTAAATGTTACTCCTAATGCAATGACGCCACTTTACATTTGACGTTTAACTTTTTAGGCCGTATGTGTAGAGGTGTAGAGGCCTGTTATTATTAACCAACTTAACCCGTGTCAAAATAAGCAACGCTGTGTATCTATCATCTAATATAGAAAACTTTGTTTTTGGTTGAATTTTCGTGACAGACTTTGTCCCAAGTTAATTGTACAGCAACTACGTAATACGTTGGTAGCTACTAAATAAATTAATCCTTGACATCTTCATGATTAAAATATTCCAGAATTATTTTAAGTTTTGTTTGACTTGTTCAAGTTTTTCAGAAGACTATAGTCGATTGATAGAAAATCATCGTCGTCATCAACCGATATATTAATTTTTTCACATAGGTATCTTGTTACGACTTCCATATGCCGCGGTTTTGAGGCTGCTGATTCCAGTCACTCTCTGCGATGCGATGCGATGCGTTTGATGTCGTGCGCCCACCACCTTATTCAATTTAATTTTCAATTTAACTAACAAGTGCTTTTGAACCGTCACATGCATCTACCATTGTATTATAATGTTACTGATTTTTTATCTAAATGTAAGATTTGATCGAGGTGTACTGCAATTCTATATTATTATATACTAGGACATTATGACATTTAACTTCCTAACTTAATATTATAAACTATGTATTTTGAGCAGCAGGTGTGTGTTGTGCCTACTGCCAATTTTGCACGCCAATTATTTGGCAAAATGTGACAGACTTATCAATCCAATTTCCAGCTTATGTATTTGAACTCACATTTAGCAAAATAAATCATTTTCATTTCATTTTCATTTCATTTTCATTTCATTTTCATTTCATTTTCATTTCATTTTCATTTCATTTTCATTTCATTTTCATTTCATTTTCATTTCATTTTCATTTCATTTTCATTTCATTTTCATTTCATTTTCATTTCATTTTCATTTCATTTTCATTTCATTTTCATTTCATTTTCATTTCATTTTCATTTCATTTTCATTTCATTTTCATTTCATTTTCATTTCATTTTCATTTCATTTTCATTTCATTTTCATTTCATTTTCATTTCATTTTCATTTCATTTTCATTTCATTTTCATTTCATTTTCATTTCATTTTCATTTCATTTTCATTTCATTTTCATTTCATTTTCATTTCATTTTCATTTCATTTTCATTTCATTTTCATTTCATTTTCATTTCATTTTCATTTCATTTTCATTTCATTTTCATTTCATTTTCATTTCATTTTCATTTCATTTTCATTTCATTTTCATTTCATTTTCATTTCATTTTCATTTCATTTTCATTTCATTTTCATTTCATTTTCATTTCATTTTCATTTCATTTTCATTTCATTTTCATTTCATTTTCATTTCATTTTCATTTCATTTTCATTTCATTTTCATTTCATTTTCATTTCATTTTCATTTCATTTTCATTTCATTTTCATTTCATTTTCATTTCATTTTCATTTCATTTTCATTTCATTTTCATTTCATTTTCATTTCATTTTCATTTCATTTTCATTTCATTTTCATTTCATTTTCATTTCATTTTCATTTCATTTTCATTTCATTTTCATTTCATTTTCATTTCATTTTCATTTCATTTTCATTTCATTTTCATTTCATTTTCATTTCATTTTCATTTCATTTTCATTTCATTTTCATTTCATTTCATTTCATTGGTTGGGATAATGCACTTCTTACCGAGAAGAGGAGGCGTATATTGGTTAAGGGCCCTTCTTACTGAGAAGAAGAGGCGTAATATATCGGTTTAGTGAACCAGATTATAAAATACTACGTTCACACTTCGCCTATGAATTCGCGCCACACTGGGACTTTGTAAATTAGTTAATAGCCTTTATTAATGCTATTAGCGCTCCTATCAGAATGCGAAATGTTATTACAAAGTACAAATGTTATTAAATATTGGATCTTTGTCGGTATGTTGGTGATTTGTTATATTATTAATTCAAATTAATTCACTTAAGTGAGATTATTGAATGAATTCACATAAGTGAATTTAAATTTAAACATTTTTAGGATTCCATACCCAAAGGTTGCTACACCAAATCAACCCTATTGGCTTGCCTCAGCTGTCTGTCTGTTTGTCCACAGTTAAATAAAGTCTACAGGTTTTTTTATTCCACTACAAGTAAGCTTTTGACTACAATCTCACCTGATGGTAAGTGATGATGCATCCTAAAATGTTAGCGGGCTAACCTGCCAGGAGTACGGCAGTTATATTAAAGCCATACCCCCGGTTTCTCTTTCTACACGGCATCATACCGGTACGCTAAATCGCTGATGTATACTTCTTTGCCGGTAGGGTGGTAACTAGCCACAGCTGAAGCCTCAGAGAAAATTCAGAAATTATAAATTCCCAAATTGATTCTGCCCGGAATCGAATCCGGTACCACCCACTATAAGACAGCGCTTGCCACTACGCCAGAGGTCGTCAAACAGTTTTTTTTTAATTTTGCGGCGGGTATTTAGGTCAAGGAATATGTTTAGGTTATGCGAGAGGACCTGGGAACCGCATTATTATCCCTAGAAACCCCTGCCATTTGATTAATGGAAAAGGGTCACGACCCTCAGCAATGAGGAATAACACGCAGAGAGAGAGATTTAGGTCAATTGTGGACAAAAACACTGACAATATTAACAATGTAATCTACCCAACGAATGTAATAATTAATGCTAAGTATATAGAACAGGGTAAAGACTAAAGAGCAAAGTTTTCGGTACAGTGGGCTGGCACATATTCATGGGGCAGTTCCAACGTCTTGATACTTTACTCGTAATCATTAAATGGACCGTAAAAGGGCCGTGACTTTTGGCCGAGTTTAAGGGATTTCGGGTTTGCCTGCGGTAAGTAGCCGATAAATTTTCACTGTGTTGATTTTAATTGTTCCTGTTATTAAAGTGTTAACTTCTTTAGCCGCGTTGAGCCCTTTTTGGTAGGGGGTAAACTTGTAGATTCGAGTGACTGTCACCGACATGCTCGCGTTGTTACGAACACAAAAGGTTTTAGATATAAATTCGTAATTAAACTTGAATGCCGTAGTTTTAAGGTTTATATATTATATATTTTATTATATTTAAAAAAAAAAAATACTGAAGACCTTTAAATTTACTTTTAAAAGGGCTGTGACAGACAGACTGCTGGACAGACTATCTAGATGAAACTAAGTATATCAATTCGTCTTATGTAAGCGAAGAAAGCCACGTGAAGGCAGCTACTGTTGAAAATATTTACTGTCGCGTTGTATTGCATTGAGTCGCTTTGTCAGTTGTCACGTTTGCCGCTAACGTATTAATACAACGGCCCGGCCTAACCCGTTGTCCAACGTGACCAACAAACGCGACACCTTTGTCGCTTCTGTCGCTCACCTAGGATAACAGGATGGACACAGTCCATTGATGCCTTACCTGGTAAGGCATCTATGGACTGTGTTTGACTACGGAACCATAAAACTTAACTTAACATGAAATTTCCACAATTTTCAGCCATCTATAAAATAGAGGTCTGATAACAATATTATGTAAAACAGTATCATAGCAGTCCCTAACTAAGCACCACTAAGCCCTAGGACATGTGTCAGGATAGTGTAAAATGGATTTGTAACAGAACAGCTCCTTATTGGTACCGAATCGGATTACGATACCCTTAGTACAAGTTATCTTAACTCTGCAATACTGATAGACTCATCGAGCATCATAAAACTATGACTAAATAAAATAGACCTGAAGGTTATTATTTTACGTCTTTGCCGTTACGATGATAACTAGCCACGGCCGAAGTCTCCCAACACTTTAGACCAAAGAAAATTAAAAAAAATTGAAATTATAATTTCTAAAATTTACCCTACTGAGTATCGAACCTAGGATCTCCTGCTTATAAAACAAAATCCCTTTTTACAACTTTCAAAGTTCGACTGGCAGATTCAAACATCAATCTCTTGAGCTTCAAGTCCGCCTATTGGTACATAGCATGTAGTTCTGGTTGTGCAATAAAGTTATGTTCCATTATGACTCAGTAGTCCTTAAAACGAGAGGTCGTGAAAAATAAGAGGTTACTATACTAGAAATCCGTAACTGTATCGAGACTTGAAAAGTCGTTCTAAGGGTAATGTTTCGTTTGACATACGACCCTTATCAAGGGCTGGCTAATATGCAAATACGACATTCCAAAGCCCTTGTCATGTGGAAATGTCACAACTGGATTTTTGCGAAGGGATTGTGTAATTTTTTATAAACATTTGTGTAATGTAATACAAATAGGAGAAAGTACACAGAAAAAGGTATAAAAAAATCTAACAGTCATGTTTGCTCGGTTACTGTTTACTCAATATTTGTATCTATTTATACCTACGTATTTAAATGTATAAGTAATGTTTCCTGAAAGTCAAAAAGTTGGTAGTACTGTACACTTTTTGAACGCCAATTTATATATTAACTAGCTGATGCCCGCGACTTCGCCCGCGTGGAATGAGCTTTTCGTAAGAAACGTTTTCGTTCGCCCGTTTTTTTCTCCGACTTACGAGTACTTTGTAAATCCGACTACTACGAAAAAGTATTTTCATTTTTCGGGTTAATATATATGACCAAGTAATGTGGCTTTCTATTGGTAACAGAATTTTCAAAATCGGTTCGACACATTGAAATAGAAAAAAAATTCTACATCAATGGTTCGACACATCCAGAGATTACCCCCTACAACCTCACAAACTTTACTTCTTTATAAAATTAGTATGGATTGAGGTTAATTAAAAAAAATATTGACGTGAATATTAAATGATTAAAATATTTAAACAAAAATATTGTTATTGTTTAACAAGGAGGAATGGCGAAAAATTCAAGAACAGATCCAAATGTAGGTAGCAAAGGTCGCTTCGGTGTAACATGAAGTGCGGTGACCTCAAAGGGGTCAGGGGAGGCTGCGGGGCGTAGACGTCAACCTGACGTCGCTTTGTTCGTTCGCCACTGTTTTATATGACAAGTTGTTTTATCCACTAAGTACAAGATAGCCCTTGACTGCAAACTTATCCATTCAACTTATTGCCGGCTTCACTACTGAGCACGATTCTCAAATGGGAAAGAGAAAAGTATGGGCTTAGTCTTCCACGCTGGCCAAGTGCGGATTGAAAGGCGGAACAGGTCCTTATACGATGTTTTCCTTCACCGTTTGTAGTAAGTGATATTGAATTTCGTAAAACGCACATAACTCCGAAAAATAAAAGGTGCCCGGGGATTGAACCCGTGACCCCGTATAGGTCGGGCGTCTAAAACACAAGGTAGCTCCAGAAAGGATCGCCTGAATTTATCCAACTCTAGCCGATGCTACGAGTAGCAGCTTCGTTCGCGTGGATTAAGGATATTTTGGTTCCCGCGAACTCCCGGAAAATTAAGAAATCTTTAACTTTCTGGGATAAAAGTAGCCTATTTGTTATTCCAGACTACAATCTATCTCTGTGCCAAGTTTCATCCAGATCTGTTCAGCCGTTCTGGCGTGATTGAGTAACAAACATCCATCTACCCATCCAAACTTTCGCATTTATAGTATTAATATTATTCTATAAAGTATATATTTATACTAGTTGTAAGCTTTTAATATTGTCACTGACGCAAATGCTAAACTTAGCTTACCTACTCCTCGCAGTCTGTTTACTCATCATCTTTGGGTATAAAGCAGGGTACACATTGACATTTGACGGTACAGCGTAAATTATTGTAAATACGACCCGTTTAATGCAAATAAAACATGTAATGGGATTTACTCAACCCAGGTGACACAATGGGTTGAGGAAACAGTCAAGTTCTAGATTGACGACCTCCCTGGCGCAGTGTTGACCGCTGTTGTCTAACGTGGGAAGTCCCGGGTTCGATTCCCGACAGTGTCAATTTGAGAATTTATAATTTCTGAATTTTCCCTGGTCTGGTCTGGTGGGAGGCTTCGACCGTGGCTAGTTCCACCCTATACCGGCAAAGACCTACCGCCAAGCGATTTAGCGTTCCGGTACGATGCCGTTTAGAAACCGACTAGGGGTATGCGATTAATATAACTCCCATGCCCCTAACAGGTTAGCCCGCTACCATCTTAGACTGCATCATCACTTACCATCATGTGAGATCGCAGTCTTGTAGTGCATAAAAAAAAGTACCTCACGAGAAAATGTACCTAGTACGAAATGATAGTTCCCAGTGTCCCCAAATCCTAACAGCTCGCAAAGAATTTCCCGTGACTGTATTACGGAGACATCACACAGGATTTATCCTGTCCTATGGATTTACTTACATATCCCGGTTTACACCCCTAACCTATTGTTCAGGGATAAAGACTTTGGGGCGCCTTTATACCGTTTCTTCAAGGTTCTTTAAGGTAGGCATGAAAAGTTAATAAAATTCTGTAGGAAGTGACGGTTCTATTGTGTTCAACTTTTTTTATTGTTGTCGCGAAATTATTTTGAGGGAATATTAAATTTTATTAGTTACCTAATGTATATTTTTTATCTATTGTTTATATGAATAAATTAATTTATTTATTTTATGACATAAAAAAGGTTAAAATACATTAACAGGAAAAATATAGCTACATAATAGAGTAATATGCATTATTGTAAACCCACTTAGAGGTTGTCACAGCTTGCAATATAATGTTAAATTACACTTGGCATCTTCAGTTGACTGGACTAACACATAAAGATGCTCCGGTATCGGAGTAAAACCACCACCACCACCACCACTACAGCCCATTAACGTCCCACTGCTGGGCACAGGCCTCCACTCTCATAGGAGAGGGAATTAGAGCTTATACCCACCACGCTGCTCCAGTGCGGGTTGGCGGGTTTTGACGACTATTATCATGTTAGTGACAATAGCCGGGACCGACGGCTTAACGTACTTTCCGAGGCACGGGGGTGAAACATCGCCAACTTCCTAACTCGAGAACTCGAGAAACCCAATGCTAACTTATGGCCCGACCTGGGATTCGAACCCGGGACCTCGTCACCCACAGTCGAACATGCTAACCACTAGACCAACGAGGCAGTTTGCAAGATACACACTGTACCGCATACATTTACCTATCGGCGCGGATTATAGGGAATTAAAATTCTTGTTCCTTCATTATCATGGACTTCCGCAAAATAACGCCTACTTCTATCCAATTCAGTCAGCTATTATAGTTTTTAGTATTTATTGATATCGTATGATATTTATGACGATCTCCGCGCAGTGTGTAGCTCTGTTGCCTTAACGTGCGGAGGTCCTGGGTTCGATCCCCGGCAGGGTCAATTTGGGAATTTATAATTTCTGAATTTTCCCTGGCCTGGCCTGGTGGGAGGCTTCGGCCGTGGCTAGTTACCACCCTATCGGCAAAGAAGTGCCGCCAAGCGATTTTGCGTTCCGGTACGATGCCGTGTAGAAACCGAAGGGCTATGGGTTTAATATAACTGCCATGCCCCTAACAGTTTAGCCCGCTACCATCTTAGAGTGCATTATCACTTACCATCAGGTGAGATCGTAGTCAAGGGCTAGCTTGTAGTGGATATTAAAAAAATACACATGACTTTGGATTGACTATTGGAAATCCTCACGCTGCGGCCGATCTACTTAGCAGGTCGGCTGCAACTGTTTTTTTTTTATACACTACAAGCTAGCCCTTGACTACGATTGCCGATTGATCGTGGGCATACGATCTCTGCACAAAACTGTTTCCAGATGGGCGAGGTCGCATCCCAACACCTTGATAGATGAAATTTTAACAAAATCTTTTTTAAGCCTATATTAGTAAGTAACATAAAATATAGCCACCCAAGACCTATTTATTAGAAAAAGACATTGTAAGCGTATGTGGCAAATAGGTGAAAAGGGAAAGTTTGTATTCAGATGCTGTAGCGAATTCTAAGTTTTTCAATATTCACAAGGTCATATTTTTGGTGAATCTCCCTTTGTTTTCTGCGATTGCTTCGGGTGTACATAACTGGAATCAACATTCTCCTACCCTCGGAGGGAGAGTTGCCTTATATAACGTCCGTTGTGTCAAAGGAGTGGACCACTTGGTCGCATTTTTCTATTGTTTCCGTTAAAAGGTAACTACAATCACCAACTAGTAGTCTTTAAAACGTCATGTCCTGTCTTGGAGGTAATAATAGGTAATTATTAAGGGTAGGTATGTGTTAAAACCTGAGAAGAGATCCATGCAGATCGAGAGTGGGCAGGCGATGGGTTTATGATGATTTTATTATATAGTGCAATTTAAGGCAATTCATGCGATATTACATATTGTATGCTGCACATAACATGTCTGTATAAAATGATATTATGTGTTGCGTATAGTATTAATAATACATTATAATGCTTGCATTGGTATCAAATTAAACCAATCATCAATTGATTCTAGTTAACCTACTTCAAAGATAAAGGAATATCAAGTCTGTAGCTAGTGAAATTACCATCGATTCAGATAGAAGTTTTTATAGAAAACACGTAAAAATCTAACTACGATTGTAAAAGTTTTTGATAATTAACTTATCATAATAATAATATCATATTACACAGATAACTGCTAGATCGAAAATATCCTAAAAAAATCATCTTCTTGTAGACTTGTAGCTGTATATCCTTCGATGTATAATAAAATAGACTGGATTCAAACTTTCCGCACAAGCTTGCAGAGGTGTGAGATAGGTTTTTTTATGATTTCCTTGCAATCAATATTCTTTCCAGGATCCGGGGCAGCCGTTATATTATATATGGGGTTATAGCAGATTTTATTGATATAAGAAAAATACTTTCTTGTTGAAATTTATTTGGTTTCATTTTGGAAAAATTGTGTTCTGGTAAAAGAAACTGGTTACGAGCATTTTCTATATAGTCTGATCAACAAGTGCTTTTTGGGTCAAAATTTTTTCTCCGCCTCCGAAAAATATGAACGAGGTGTCGTTAGATTCGGAATAGCGTGTAGATGATTTTCTGACAAAATTCAAGATCCGCTTGCAAAAATTGCCCAAGTTATTAACAAAGATTTATTAGAAAAATCGCGATAAAAAAAATTTTACCGTGCATTATTGTTCATTCATCTATGCAGTAGATGCCAGAATTTTTTCAATTCTTAATTTTCATATTTAATAGGTTTAAATAATATTTATTCATTAAGTTCATAAAGTCCAACGTGTGCGTAGCTAACAAATGTCAGAGTCCCCGTTTTTAGCCTTTTTTTTTTATTGCGTGATAGGCTTGCGCTTGACGACAATCATGCTTAGTGCAAAGCAATTATGAGGTCTAGGTTGGGACGCGCTTGCCTAGAAGATGCCTATTCACTCTTGCCTTGAAGATACTTAAGTTATAAGTGGCAGGAAACACGTGCGCTGGAAGGTTGTTCCACACCCTAGCCTTATTTTCAACCCTCTGAGAAATTATAAATATTGGTCCTACAGTTCCGGGCAGCATAATTTTTCTTTGGGAAATTTCCTCCTCTATTTGAATCTTTTTTCAAATTTGAAAAATGTCTAATAGTTTATGAGATATTTGCAAGAAACCAAACCCCATATTTTTCTTCAGTTAATTGGTAATAACTTTTACAATTTTTGCAAGCGGGTCTTGAATTTTGTCAGAAAATCATCTACACGCTATTCCGAATCTAACGATACCTCGTTCATATTTTTCGGAGGCGGAGAAAAAAGTTTGACCCAAAAAGCAATTGTTGACTAAACTAATAGGCATCCAATTTCTATCATACATGCTGGTATGTAAACGGCGGTTGGCCGCATTGGGTTGCTGTAATGTTCTTTTTTAAATCCACAATCAGGTGTCTGCGATCTCACCTGATGGTAAGTGATGATGCATGCAAAAAAAAAACCCTGATCGATTTCTATACGGCATCGTACCGGAACGCTAAATCTTTTGGGCGACAAGTCTTTGCCGGTACGGTGGTGACTAGCATCGGCCGAAGCCTCCCAGGCAAGACCAGGGAAAATTCAGAAATTATAAACCGATCATGGGTATGGGCTTAATATAACTGCCATACCCACAGGTTAGCCCACTACCATCTTAGACTGCATCATAACTTACCATCAGGTGAGATGGCAGTCAAGGGCTAACATGTAGTAAAAAAAAACTGATGGTTTGGTGGATGACTCTGATTGCCTTCTATTTTATATATCATACCGAAGCAATGTGATTTCACCTTTATGTTTTCAGTTTTGAAAACAGTCTAGCCACTGTTAGAGATAGAGTATAAGATAGAGTTGTAAAAACATAAAAACAATAGTAACTTTCTCCTGTTCTGCGTCCGTTTCATTTCACGTATTTTCACATTGTCTGACAGTTACGCTTCAAATTGGAAGAAATAAAATTAAATAGAAGTGGTATTTCGTCCTTGTAAAGTTCCCCAGACGATTTTCGTTACTTTATTTTATATTATATTTTAATGTTAGGTCAATGAACTTCTAGTCGAAAATGGTGAAGCTACGTACTATTTTATGTGTTATATTTTAAGTCCTAACCAAAACTTAAATTACGTCACCTTGATGAGGGTTCTAGATGAACCTTTCTGCTGTATATTATTGTAGTAGATAATGACCGCGACTTCATCTTCGTGGATTAAGGTTTTTGGATTCCCTCGGGAAATCTTTAATTTTCTGGGATAAAAATAGTAGCTTATATGTCCTTCCCCGGGATGTAACCTACCTCTATACTAAATTTCATCAAAATCAGTTGAACAGATGGGTGTAAAACGTAGCAGACAAACAGATACACTTTCGCATTTATAATATTAGTATGCAAGTATGGATTTCATTGAAATTTAAGACCGGTCTTAAGCATTGATTGATCGATACTTGAGAAACTGTTTTAGCTGAAGTTAGATTATTAATACGGCCCTTTGCTATTGTTACCAGCCTCGTACTAAGTACTAATACTAGTGGTTCGCCCCGAACTGAGACCTCGCGGTATCCATATTATAGATTTAACTATATTTTGTAATATGTAACTTTTAACATTAGCGCCATCTATTGACACCATTGCGAAGTTCTGTTAAAAATACTGAGGCTCATTAAAAATTAAATAATTTCGTTTCCTTATAATATTTATTTAATTTTAGTATTTCTTGTTCAATTACAGGATATAATTGAAATAATTGATCAAGTTTCAGGCTTAGCCTTTCAGAAAATTGAGAGTTCTAAGGTCAACTTTGGACGTTAGAAAATCTCCACTTTGAAAGCCCCCCATTTCGTCAATTTAATGGGAAAAATTAAAGAAAAAAATATTTTTGGACTCTATTCCTAATTATCTTTAAAATGATATACCACAACCTTATGTAACGCTATAAAAAATATTTTACTTCGCATTCGCTTCTATGAGAGCCCCCCTGAAATAAAGATTTTTATAACTTTTTAAGCCATATTCGGCGGGAGACCATCCATTGGTTTACATATTATATTTAAAGCTGAAGTAATTACGTTCAGTAATTCAGAAGTTATAATGCTCTGACAGACGGACGGACGGACGGACAAGTGCCAATTCACTCAAGTAGACTCTGAGACCTTCGCTTCGCTCGGTCAACTACGAGGAATGCAGCATTCATTATGAATGATTATGCTTATTTTTTTATTCCTCTACAAGCCCTTGGCTGCGTTCTCCGCTGATGGTAAGTGATGATGCAGCCTAAGATGGTAGCGGGAAAACTTGTTAGGGGTGCGGCAGTAATATCAAACCCAGTTAAATCGGCGGTACGTCTATGCCGGTAGCAAGGTAACTATAGCCACGGCCGAAGCCTCCTACCAGACGAGACCAGAGAAAATTCTGAAATTATAAATTTCCAAATTGACCTTGCCTGGAACCTGGGACCTCCCACTATAAGACACTGCGCCAGCGAGTTCATAGCATAGAGATCTTTGGTAAAAGGTATTACAAACTATGAGAAGCTACCTTATGTCAGCATTTGCACAGAACAAACAAGGAGATTTCTGTTTCTGTGAGAATTTCAATGCAAATTATTATTGTTCATAAGCAAGTTTATGCTACTACAAACTAGCTTGAGCAATTTCATAAGTCCATATTTCATACAACTTAGTAATCTAGCATTAGTATAACAGCGAGAAACTTGCGCATAGTTTCGTAACATAGTGCTTTTACTCGGCATGAAGTAAATATATAATATGAGTTTATTTATTTTTTAACTTCAGTTTACCGAAAATTTGTTAGTGTACAAGATAAAAAAGCTTAAAAAAACTTTAACTCGACAACGGAAATAATATTGTAAAACCCACCCCTGCTTCGCTTGGGTCCTTAAAAACGGAAAAAAATCATAATTAAGACCCATTTTAGGAAAACTGCATGCCTGCGAAATTGGCCCAGGTTGGGCCAGCTCCTCGCATTTCTTAGTGCTAAAAAAATCATTCCAAAAAACCGGTTTCCAACGCCGCTGTAAAGTAAAAAAGTATTTTGATTTCTACCCACTATGTTGAAGTCGGGCGAGCCTGATGCGTCAACCTTGCTTATCCTTGTTGTACCCGCCCGACTTCAACATAGTGGGTAGAAATCAAAATTATTTTTTACTTTACAGTGGCGTTGGAAGTCGGTTTTTTGAAAGAATTTTTATTTTTAACTTTTTAGTGTCAGGATTGAGGATTTGTAGTCAGAATTTTTTATGGGACCACCTCGAGAGATTCGTCTAACGACTGATAGTAAAAAAATTCAAATCGGTTCAGAAACCACGGAGATATGCACCGACATACATTAAACAAAAAACAAAATAATAGGCGCCGAATTGAGAACCTCCTCCATTTTTGGAAGTCGGTTAAAAACAAATAATTCTGCAGTAGTGTGACAAAGTGACAAAGTTGTATGGAAGCAATCGATTTTGGGTCCAGCGCACCACTGGATAGTATTAAAAAAAAGATACGCGCCGAATTGAGAACCTCCTCCTTTTTTGGAAGTCTGTTAAAAAAGTATAATAAAAAAAAGCAACTGCTGAATTTCTTACCGGCTCTTCTCAGTAGAACCCTCTTTCCGAACCGGTGCTGGAGTCAAAACATAAGCGACACCTGTATGTCCTACATGTTATAAATAAACTAGATGATGCCCGCGACTTCGTCCGTGTGGATTGATGTTTTTTAATTTCCGCGGGAACTCTTTAATTTTCCGGGATAAAAAGTAACCTATGTCCTTCCCCGGGATGTAACCTATCTCTGTACCAAATTACATCAAAATCAGTTGAGTATTTGGGCCGTGAAAGCGTAGCAGACAGACACACTTTTGAATTTTTTAATATTAGTATGGATTGAGCATTGAGTAGGTAATTCTATTCAACTATCTAACTAACTAACTAGGCAAAGTTTCAACAAGAATCAATTTGGTGCGGCATCGTTACGACCGTGCGTAAAACCGTCTAAACACAATTAATCTCTAATCCTAACTTCTAATTGATCCACCATCTTAGAGGATCGTACATAAATCTCGTTTAAGTTACGGTACCTAGTTCCTACAAATAGGAGTAGGTTTTTATCTTCGTAAAATGTGTCTGGTACTAAATCAGTCACTGCAGTCTGGCAAAACAGGGGATGGGTAGGATAAAAGAGATTTAAGAGCGAAAACATAAAAAATATTTTAACGTTTAAACTATCGTGAGTGATATTTAATTTAATATAATATAGACTGTGTTACTCGCCGATAATGTAGCTTTCTTTATGTGAAAGAATTTTTAAAATTGGTTGAGCAGTTTTTGAGTTTATCCATTACAAACATTCAAACTCGTATAACATAAGTACCTTCAAAGGCAATAGTGAATAGGCATCTTCTAGGCGGGCGCGCTTCAACCTAGACCTCATCATTGCTTTGTATTAAGCTTAATTGTAGTGACAGTTGTAGTTGTGTTGTGTTGTGTTGCAAGCCAAATTGCAATAAAAAATCTTTCCTCTTTATAATATTAGATAATAATATATCACCCGACCAGTTTGGAACCCGTCCGGTTCCTTCATTCATGAGCCCGTTCGCGCGACGCGGCAGCTGAACGACGACAGACAGAAAGATGTCAGATAAAAGAAATTGGCAGTCAGAGGGACTACCGACAGAAGTGAAAACGATTTTTTTTATTTTTTTTGCTTGATATTTTTGTTTAATGAAAATTATTAAAATATAAACTTTAACACTAAGGCATTAAAGTTTAATTTCGAATGTAGTATGTTCGCTGTCGACATGAATAGCGACATGTCGCTGTTCGCGAGCATGTCGCTGTTCGCGAGCATGTCGCTGTTCTCGAGCATATCGCTGTTCGCGAGCATGTCGGTCACGCGAATCTACATTTTTACCCCCTACCAAAATACTACTATATATACTACTACTATATATACTACTATATACTATACTACTATTTTTTGACAGACAGAAAGTCCGATAAATCTGCATTATCTAGTACGACCCTACTATAACTACCAAAGCTGAGCTAGCCGCGCCATCATCAAGTAGACTAAAACTGCGGAGGTCCTGGGTTCCATCCCCGGCAGGGTCAATTTGGGAATTTATAATTTCTAAATTTTCCCTGGTCTGGCCTGGTGGGAGGCTTCGGCCGTGGCTAGTTACCACCCTACCGGCAAAGACGTGCCGTCAAGCGATTTAGCGTTCCGGTACGATACCGTGTAGAAACCGAAGGGGTATGGGTTTAATATAACTGCCATGCCCCTAATAGGTTAGCCCGCTACCATCTTAGACTGCATCAGCAATCAGCACTTACCATCAGGTGAGATCGCAGTCAAGGGCTAGCTTGTAGTGGATTAAAAAAAAATATATGTCTCAGAAACTTGACACTAGAGGATTTTGTTTCACACAATACTTGCTTGCATTAAAATAATTTGATTTGATTTATTTATTTCTTACTAGATGATGCCCGTCGTCCGCGTTGATTAAGTTTTTTTTGTATGCCCGCGGGAACTCCTTAATTTTTCGGGATAAAATGTAGCCTATGTTCTTCCCCAGGATACTATCCCTATTCCAAATTACATCAAAATCAGTTGAACAGATGGGCCATGCAAGCGTAGCAGACAGACAGATAGATAGATAGACAGACAGACACACTTTCTCATTTATAATATTAGTATGGATATGGAAATATGGATTTATTATTACCAACAGCTTATTGTTCTAAGTCATTACAGGTTTTTACAACTAGACACAAAAAAAACTTGTTGATACACAATAAAGTTGTTGAGAACTATACCAGTTGATATAATCAATTTGTTGGACTTGACTGTATCAGTAAATACTGATACATTGGTTAGATTTGGATTTTCGATGTACACTACACATATTGCCACAAAATAAGTCTATTTTAGGTTAGGTAATGTTAGCTATTTATAAATACAGGTTTTATAAGTAGCCACCATTGTGAGAAAAAAATAAAAATGGCGGAATGGTATGTAGGCCAAAATATTCACGTTAAATCAAAACGCTGATATAACTCCGAAAAGTTAGGAGTGTGTTCCCGAAGATTGAACCCCGGAACAGCCGAATATACTATAGAAGGCTGACGACTAAACGACTAGGCTGTAACCGCTTTAATGAAACCCATATCTGTCTTTAATATTGAGTTAATTTACGTATAATTTTGAAATTAATTTGCAATACCACACCATACTCCAAAAGTTCTACGTCCCAGTGTTATAATACAAAGTTAAAATTGAGAATTAATTCGGCCTATCCCGGTCTAAGATCGACCATCGGGACCGACCGAAATTGATTCCTGTTAAAACTTGGTGTCCCATTTAATGTTCTCGGAACTTGCCAAGATATTGTGAGCCGTCGAAGAATTAGAATTGAGCAACTCCAGAAATTAATACGACAGTTAAGCTTGGTTTAGGGTTCGTGTTAGATAGTTAGCTCTGATAGAGTTTACCGCTATTGTGATAAATATGTAGTAGCACTAGTAGCAAAAAAAGTAAAACACAAATAAAGTACGCGCACAAGCTATTAAAAAAGGAAGTAGGTAAGGTAATAATTAAATAATGATAATTAATTAATTAAATTTAAATTTTTAATTATTAATGGTAACAATACAATACAATTGCAGCAACATACATTTACATTATATACAATTTAGTCAGTTTATTATTTTTCATCAAAGTAATGAGTAGGTACTTTATTACGTAATAGTAGCATTTTTTCACAAGAAATTCCTTAAGGTTCCACCTCCTAGTTCCATCATCAGAGCTTGATCGACCGCAGTCAAGGGCTAGCTTGTATTGGATAAAAAAAAATATTATTGCTATCGCTATAACATACATAATATATCTAACCTAAGTCAAGTTCATTTTCATGTAAGATGGAAATATTAGTAACTTGAGGTGCAAAGTCAAACTTATGTAGACAAAGTGAGGGGAATTTATTAGTTATTAATTTTGTCGTCACCAAGTTTAGTGTTAGTTTCGATATAGGAAACGGTAATTCCCTATGCGACGTGCGGCTAATGTCTTAGATTGTTCGAAACTTATAAACAATTTCTGATATTCTAGGTAAGATCTTAGCTTGGAAGATTTAGATTTTATAACAGGTAAATTATATTATTTGAAAATTGAATATCACTTGCTAATAACGTTGAATTAGAGCATCGTGTATGTATATTTATTATATACTAGATATAGCGCGCGACTTCGTCCGCGTGGATTATAGTTCTTGATTCCCAGGGGTATTCATTTATTTACTTTTCCGGGCTAAAAAGTTAACTATGTCTTTCCCCGGGTTGTAACCTACCTCTATACCAAATTTAATCTCTTTATTTATTGATGCAATAAAGAGTTTTATCAATCTTGAGGAAACCTGCATAAACGATAGTTCTGAATGTGCCGAAAGCTTTTTTTGATGATGACTGACCGTAACTGATTACACAATCATTTTTTATAAGTAATTTTTAACGTCAATAAGGGTACCTTGAATCACCACACAGTGTACCACAGGGTACCACAGTGTACCTATATTAAATAAAATATGATATGATTTGATTTGATTTGATGCAGTCTAAAATATTTTAAATAGGGCTAACATAGGAATACAGCAGTAGAAACCGATTAGGTTTTATATGATATGGTTTTAATATCACTAAAACCATATCATATAAAACCTAATCGGTTTCTACACGGCATATCATCGGAATGCTAAATATATGAATTGCTTAGCGATATGTCTTTACCGGTATTTAGCTACGAGCAAGGTAATATTGTTATTTGAGGGGAACTTACCGTATACTTATCTATCAAGACAAGACCTTAGTCTTCAAATGAAAAACTGAGCAACCCGATACAGTGGCTCCAACGCTGAACACGATGACACTGGTTTTCCATACGATGCGGGCGTTTCGGGCCGACATTTGGTCTTGACCTGTCCGTAGTGTGTTGTCACCCTTTATAAAAACGCACGCATCAACTTTTGAAGTCAAACTTCCTATGAATCGTTGTGATTTGAAAATTCGATGAAACGAAAAAGCGACTCTAAAAAGAGCCAAACATATTCATAATAGGATTTAGCCTGCGAGAGAATGAGAAAGATAAACAAATTATATTTATCTCATTCTCTCGTAGGCTACTTTTCTGAAGTTTCAATACTGCCGTGTGTAGATTGCACACACATACTTTTTTATCTGCCAGATTTAAAAATGTTGTCCATAGTGTGTATTCGCCCTAAAGTGGAAGAGTTTCCGGCACTAATTAATTAGTCGATGGACCACGTATGCTCTATATTGTGTAACTTTCAGCGTTTAAACAGGCTCTATCGAGTGCGCTTCCTGAATTTTGATTTCCTCTTATTTCGTTAACCAATTGGTTTTGTTTTGATTGAACACTAGCTTTTACATCCGGTTTTACTCAAAATAAGTTTGATTAGTAAAATTTGAACTCCTATTTTACCCCTTTAGGGTTTGAATTGTTCAAAAATATTTTCTTAGCGGCCTTATTTTTTGACTACACTATAAAGAGAATCTCTATGCAAAATTTCAGCTTTCTAGATTCAAGGGTTTTTTTATCTACTATAAATTAGCGACTACCTTGACATGCGACCATGCTAAATGATGATGCAATCTAAGATGGTAGCGGGCTAACATGCCCGTAACATAACATGCTAATGCCCCTACTGGGCATGACAGTTATATTAAACCATACCCCTAATCGGTTTCTACACAGCATCGTAACGGAACGCTGAATCACTTGTCAGTTCGTCTTTGCCGGTACGGTAGTAACTAGTGACGGCCGAAGCCTCCCACCAAGGAAAATTCAGAAATTATAAATTTCCAAATTGACCCTGCCGGGAATCGAACCCGGGACCTCCGCTCGTTAAGACAACAGCGCTCAACACAGGGAGGTCGTTAAAGCTATACGTTGATGAGTCACTCAGTAGATGAAATAGCCAGTACTTTTTTCTCTCTATACCTAAGCTATTCAGAGATCAAAGATACCATTTAATATTCACCTACATCTATTCAGCAAATAGTGGTGCCGAAAAATACTAGAGATTTATTCAACAGAAATCGTCCAGAGCGAGCCAACGGAATCAAAACGGGAACTGGCGTTTTTCCAGCCGTAAATATGACTGGAAATTTAGATTCAGCCAAACGATATATCTTATATAGTCCGACTGTGAATGGTCCATACAAAGTCGATAAATGAATGAATGAATATACATTTATAAATTGTACACCACAAAGGAAATTATACAACAGAAAACTTAGCTAATAACAAAGTAAGTATAGACTTTGGCGGCCTTATCGCTACACAGCGATCTCTTCCAAGCAACCAATGGTGTAGGAGGACATAAATAAATCCGGTACAACAAAAATATGGTGCTTATTATCTTACTAATATTATAAATGCGAAAGTTTGGATGGATGTATGGATGGATGGATATTTGTAACTCAATGACGCCCCAACGGCTGAACGGATCTGCCTGAAATTTGGCACAGTGATAGATTGTAATCTGGAATAGCACATAGGCTACTTTTTATCCCGGAAAATTAAAGAGTTCCCGCGGGAACCAGAAATCCTCAAACCACGCAGACGAAGTCGCGGGCATTCGCTAGTGTGAATATAAGTATTCAGGGTGAGTCTTCTCGTATATTTCGTGATTATATGTAAAATTATTGCTTGATTTAATTTTATTTGGCAATATTTCTAATGAAACACGGAATCTTATATAATATGCTAGCTGATGCCCGCGACTTCGTCCGCGTGGATTGAGGTTTTTGGTTCCCGCTAGAACTCTTTAATTTTTCGAGATAAAATGTAGGCTAAATGTTATTCCAGACTATAATCTGTCTCTGTGCCAAATTTCATCCAGTTCCGTTCAGCCATTGGCGTGATTGAGTAACAAACATCCATAAATCCAAACTTTGGCATTTATAATATTACTAGCTAATGCCCGCGACTTCGTCCCCGAGGCGTGGATTGAGGTTTTTGGTTCCCGCGGGAACTCTTTAATTTTCCGGGATAAATGTAGCCTATGTGTTATTCCAGACTATATCATAATATATCCCTGTACCAAACTTCATTCTGATCTGTTCAGCAATTCTTGCGTGATTGAGTAACAAACATCCATCCATCCAAACTTTCGCATTTATTTATTAAAATATTAAGTATGGTGTTTTTATATAAATTAAAGTTACAAAACCGTTAGATTATAATATAACGTTTTTTATCTCGATAGATTATAAACTGTCGACAGATTGTGAACCGTATCATACAGCTTACAATTTAACGCGTTATTTTTCGGTAAATTGTAATATATTGGGTATATTAACCCGATAGAAACTAAGTGCCCGGCCTGCGGCTGGGCACTACCTAAATATTCATGTCAAACCCTAACCTAACCTATAGTTCGCGCGCGAGTTGAATGCAGAGTAAATGTATGGTGACACTTACATTTACTCTGCATTCAACTCGCGCGCGAACTGTACAAGAAAGAGAAGAAAACATAAAAACAATAAATATTTCATAAATTAATACTCAAAACATTGAACGGTTCACAATCTTTCGACAGTTTATAATCTCGCGGGATAGAAACCGTTAGATTATAATCTAACGGATTTTACAATCTTACGGTGACATATATACCTACGCTGTTTCAGAATGGCGCCAAGGTTTTAAGATGAAAGAAATTACGTCATAAAATTTGGCAAGGTCACCAGTCAGACCGCATGCTGCAAAATATTCAAGCGGTTTGCCCCGAAGACCTCACCTCGCGTCCTATGAATACAGATTTACTTAAAATTGGCGTGTAATCTATCAACATAATTATTGTAAAGTTTTGGTTGAGACAATAATAAGGCCTATCCAAACCAGACAAAATTTTTACAGCTTGAGGTCATGAATGGACATTATATTTATGAATTTGAAGTAATTGGATATTTGACTGTACTAGTCAAATAAATTATTTTTTAGTCATTGTTAAGTAGAGCATCTCCGAAAAGTCTAGAAATAATATCCACGGCCCCTGTTAGTTTTATGTTGAATAACCTCTATATTATACCTCTATGTGAATAACAATTTTAAACTATCGAGGAAACAAGTGCGTCGCACTTTGACGACGTCGCAATTCAATATTTCATACAAAATCCCTGAGCACGCGTAATGACGTTTGAATAAAAAAGTTGCTGATTTGACTAGATGTCAAAATATACATACCCAATTCTGTGTATTTATATGCATATGTAGGTCTGTGTATGTGGATCTGGCAGAACTCATTTCGTAAGGCCAATTAATTCGCCAAGCAGCCCTTTACTGGCCGGGTGCGTTTGGTAAATGTGTAGGTACAAGGCTCATAACATTTACTTTGTCGCATGACCAAAGATGTAGGAAATCTAGCCTACATATTCGCACGCCTATCAAATGCCACCTAGGGTTTTATTAATATAACAGTAAACATAGGTCACGTTCCAGTTTTACTGGCTATAACTGGATCGAACCAGATTTCTCGTAGACCTTTGATGTCGTCGCTGAATTAAAATATAAAGGAAGGACGGTTTTTTATCACTGACGCATGACTTGAGTTAGGGAGACGAATTAGTTCTGTTTTTATTCTTGCGTAAGTAATTAATTAAAATGTTACCAATAAATAAGTCTATAATCATTAAAAAAATATTTTTAAAACAAGCTTCGTTCGCCGTATTGAATTTAGTGTGACGTCATTTTATTTTTTCATACACTTAATTAGTCTGCCATATTTGGGAGTCCACCACGCTGTCTGCGACTTCGTCCATGTGGTATTATGGCTAAGTAATTCCCGAGAGAACTAAATAATTTTCCGGGATAAAAAGTAGCCTACGACCTTCCCCGAGATGCAACTTATTCCTAATATATGTACTATAATTATAATATTATATAATTTAATCAGAATTAGTTAAACAGACGGGCCGTAAAATCTCACACTAGACGGACAGACAGATACGCATTCGAATTTACAATAGGTATTAGTATGGATTTTCGTAGAAAAAATAAAGCTTAAACAGTAATCTCATCAATTAGTAACAATAACATCAAGTAATTAGTCGAATTATTCTTAAATATTTACTTCGAATTTGACAATATAAGCCAAAATAATATATAATATAAGGATATCCATGTCGCATATTAAGTTCAAAGCAACCGTATACGTTTCCTTTGATATTAATCCCGGCAACACGTCCCGGATACATAGGCTGTAATTAGATCGATCCAGTTTTGCAACAGACCTTGAAAGCGGAAACACAATAGTTTTTTTTTTAAATTAAATTAATTCCTTTAAACCCCGATAATTAATTTTTGGGGATGCTTGTATGTCTCCTAACTCAATCAATTACTAACCTAAACAAAATTAAAATAATAATACTAACTTGAAAAAAACACTGACATTTAAATAATTGAAAAAAAAAAACATTTATTTTCCTTTGCCACTGCTCTCTTATCACCGACGCAAAAGTCAGCGAACATTGATCCTGAACGATCACCACATTGTAAAAAAAATTTATGGTAGAATATATTATTACTTCTGTGGAACTCACAGCTGTACAGTTGTTAAGGTGTGTCCAAACAGAGCGGCAAGTACGCGGCTGTAACACGCGGCGTTTGCAGAGCACAATTCTGCCGCGTCCGTGTGAACTTAAGGACTCATAAATATAATATGCGCGGCAGACGTTCAGTAACAGCACGGCATTCGGCGCGCAGCAGCTAGGCAAGATGCCCCTTTATGTTTGAGCACACCTTAATAATTGATTTTAAAAGGATTTGTGCACCATATTATATTATGTCCCGCGCAGATGGCTTATTTCTGTGCCGACTGGCCGCCACGAAAATTGGTTTATTATTGGAATTTATGTCTGCTTGGACATAAATTCTAACTAAGTGTGGTAGATTAGAGAGTTACTTTTGTACGTTACATACGAGTACATTCTTTGTGGAATTTAAAACCTTTTTTCCTCTTTGTCGATGTCTTTTGCCTGCACCATGTCCTGATGGTTATTAAAGTAATTTTATTCAGCACGAGCCTCAATTAACCTAGGTGTTCGTACTCGGAAAAAATAATGAGTATTAATTAAAAAGGAAAGCGTGGGGAAAAACGGGGAAAATTAAAACGTGAGAATCATTCTAATTCGCGCTTTGTCAGCGTAAATATTCACAAAATTGGGACGTTTAGAATTTTTCCCTCCGAAATGTCGTACGACACGATTGTTTTTTTTACGGTAATTGATGATGCAGTCTAAGATGGTAGCGGGCTAATCTATTAGGGGTATTGCAGCTATATTAAACCCATACCCCCAATAGGTTTCCACACAACATAAATCGCTTGGCGAGACGTCTTAGTCGATAGATAACGAGTCTTTGGGAAAAACGAAAATTCTATTTAAAAAATTGCAACTATCATAAACCTATATCTCAATAGCCTAGCATAGCTAGCATAGCATAGCCAGAGTAACATGTTAGGTACATGTGCTAACATCACAGTACATAACATTTGGTAACATTTAACATAGTACTCTATCTGGTGGCTAGTAAACCTTAGTAGTTTTCCTTAAATGAATGTGTAAAAGTTAACTACTGAAATGAAGAAAATATAAATACTTTTCACAGAACCTTGCACCTTTACAAAATTCAGACATCACACCCGCTGCACTAAAGATGAAAACTAGAAGGACTAGTTAAATTTAAATAATATGTGGTAGGTATTTTTAGGTCACGAAGTCTAAAACAAAGTCGGGATGTCGTGAATGAGAGTAGTGCGACACAATTTCGTTCGCTAAAAATACTTTGTGTTATGTCAAACCGTATCATAATATCAGCTAATCTGTCTTTTTTTTGAGTTGATATTTATCGCTTACATAGGGACTGCTTACACTTATTCTTGTCATTAGCCCTTCACTGGATGATTACCGTTAACTCAGTCCATTAACAGTACACAGAAAATACTACATAAAAACAGCGTTTTTTTTTAAATCCACTACAAGCTAGCCCTTGACTGCGAACTCACCTGATGGTAAGTGATGATGCAGTCTAAGATGGTAGCGGGCTAACCTGTTAAGGGCATGGCAGTTATATTAAACCCATACCCCTTCGGTTTCTACACGGCATCGTACCGGATCGCTAAATCGCTTGGCGGCACGTCTTTGCTGGTAGGGTGGTAACAAGCCACGGCCTCCCACCAGGCCAGACCAGGGAAAATTCAGAAATTATAAATTCCCAATTTGACCCTGCTGGGGATCGAACCCGGGACCTCCGCACGTTAAGGCAACAGCGCTACACACTGCGCCACGGAGGTCGCCACTACTAAAACGTACGTATACGTACGGACGTACTATAAAATGGACTCTTATTTATTTATTTTATTTATTTATACATTATGTACCAGTAACTTAAAAATAAAACATAAACATTGAAAGGACATGCACAAGGACAACTTATCTCTTGAAGATATTTCTTCCAGATGATGCCTGATGCCCGCGGCTTCGTCCGCGTGGAATTTTTTTTTTTATTTCCACTCCTTACTTTACTTTTCTTCTTAATTTTCCGGGATAAAAAGTAGCCTATGTAACTACCCAGGTTGATAATTATACCCATTCGAATCTAGTCGATTTGTTGCTCTTTTGCGGCGTGATTGAAGGACAAACAAACACGCACTCGCATTTATAATATAAGTATCATATAGTTTAAATAATCTTGAGTAACAGTTTATATTATGCCTGCCTATTATAACTGCCTCGTTGGTCTAGCGGTTAGCATAGTAGACCGCGGATCACGAGGTCCTGGGTTCGATTCCCGGACGGGCATGAACATTGTCAGGTATTGGGTTTTTCAATTAAGAAATTCTCAGTGCCAGCCCAGAGTTGGAAGTTGACGGTGTTCCACCCCCGTGCCTCGGAGAGCACGTTAAGTCGCCGTTATTACTAACATGATAATAGTCGTTAAAGCCCGCCAACCCGCATTGGAGCAGCGTGGTGGGTCTAAGCTCTAATTCCCTCTCTCCTATGAGAGTGGAGGCCTGTGCCCAGCAGTGGGACGTTAATAGGCTGTAGTGATGGTGGTGGTTGTTTGTCATGAAATTCAGTAGACGCGAAAAGCTGATCGAATGCATAGAATACCAGTTTTGTGTAGAACTGACAAGTGTAATTAGTCCCTAATGCGGGATCCGGGAATCTTGAGGTCATGTTAGGAAAACCCGTAACATTATGTATTATGATTAATGAATAGGGGTCACGACCTTCATCTAAAACGAATACGATGCGGAGAAAGAGCGATCTCTTTACCTCATAAGATTAACATAAAAAGCGGCCAAGTGCGTGTCGGGCTACCAGCTGAGTAGGGTTCAGCAGTCACAATATGCGGGCATTTTATCCATTGGTCGTCTAAAGTCTACTTAGCTATGATAGTTTTATTTTTAAATTTGATAAATAATATTCACCTATCATGACTTTTTCACATATTTTCCATGCTCTTGTACTATGTTTGGTACGGAGATAGGTTGCATCCCTGGGAAACACATAACTTTTTCTACTAATTATATAGGCTAGCGCTTGGCTCATCGATATGTATGTAGGTACTTGATGGACCCTTTCATAGAAAAAAATTGGGCGTCCGACCTGTAAAACGCGCTCCACATCTTTCATAAGCCGTCATAAGCCTGTCTTTGTCCCCGCCATAGCGCTGTCCCGCTTTTCAGACTAGATGGCGTTAGTAAAATAAGTTCACATTCTTTGTTTGACAGGGCCCGTCTATGTAAATTGAGGTCGTTGGCTTGGCTGGAATCAGACCTGCTTGCAAGTGCTGATACAGCCTAAGGTGGAAAGCGTTTACGGCGGATTTGTCATCCGGGAAATTGAAGGGTAAAAGAACACATTGTTTCAAACACAAGTAGCTTTCATGAGAATTAATAATTTCTCGAAGCCCTTTATGCATACTAACAAATACCTAAGTTTGCTATTCCTTAGAAGAAACCTTGAACTTACAGAAACTAGAGGTCACCCGCGAATTCGTCCGCTTACAATTTCTGATGTCCCATGAGATTATGAAATTTTCCCACTGCTAAAGGCCTATCTATAGATGCTATAACATGGATTTATAATTTAAAAACTATTAATTTAAATGCTGATTTTCATCTAAGTATTAGTCAAAAAACATTTGAATTGTGCATTTTCACCATAAAAAGAACCCAAGTACCTTCCAAATTTCAAGTTTGTATGCTTTATAGTTCCTGAGATATCATAGTGATTTGTGAGTGAGTGGTATTTAGCTTTTATGTATATTATAATATAATAATATATGAAGATAAAAATATAAAGTACGTTAATTAATTTCTGACCTCAGAAATTCCCACAGCATAGCAAAAATTAACAGCGTGCAATGCGCATTGCGAGAAAATCGGGAAATTTTATCATGGGTGCCATAGCGGGACGCAGAGAGGGGGGGTGGGGGGGGCGTGTCCCGGCGTCCATAAGCTCAGCGGCCGTCGCGGCGCCCGGTCCCGTGTCCCGCTCCGGGGCGTGCTAGTGATGTGCTGTGTACGAAAATTAAAAAAGTAAAAAATATAAATACTAGTGATGTGCCCTGTGATTGTTTAGGAATCGCCGCTGGTTCCTTAAATGGTAAGTTTTTATATTTTTTTGGTCTTGAATATTTGTGTGGGGTTAAGTTTGGAAAGTTTTCTATTGTGGGAACTTATTGAGTTGTAAAAAGTTTATGTAACTGATAATCGGATCTATTGGTATATGGATATCACCAAGTTTGGTTTTGAATAATTTTTATTATTTGGTGGAAAGTAATTAATTCTAAGTTTTAAAAATTTTAAATTAAAACTACATGAAATCCTACATGAAAATCGAAATCCATACTAATAATATTATGAATGCCAAAGTGTGTCTGTCTGTCTGCTACGCTTTCACGACCTATCCGTTCATCCAATTTTAGGTGGTACCCGTCCCCAGGGTCCTTTGTATCCCGGGGGAGGACATAGGCTATTTATCCCGGAAAATTAAAGAGTTCCAGGGGGAATAAAAATCTTAATCCACGAAGACGAAGTCACGGGCATCGTCTGGTTAAAACTAAATTAAAGCAGTAAGTTGAAAAATTCTTACCAAGAATTTAATAATTAGAATTTGTAATTTCTGAATTTTCTCTGGTCTGGCCTGATGGGAATCTGAAGATTCCCTACCGGCAAAGACATACCGCCAAGCGATTTAGCGAAAGTGTTTAGCGTACTATGGACTGCATCATCACTTACCATCAGGTGAGATCGCAGTCAAGGGCTAACTTGTAGTGGAATTAAAAATAATCTCAATCGGCTTTTATCAAGTACCCAGAGAACCTAGGACCAATACTGACGGCCAGGACCCCTTAACGCACGGTGGTCTATTATTATTGGGAGCTTTAAGTTCAATTCCTGGCTGGGACCGTTTATAAATTTTAAACTAGCTGATGCCCGCGACTTCGTTCGCGTGGATTGAGGTTTCTTGGTTCCCGCGGGAACTCTGTTTTCCGGGATGAAAAGGAGCCGATGTGTGTGTGTCTAGACTATAAATCGCCAAATTTAATCCAGATCCGTTCTGGCTTGATTGAGTAACAAACATCCATCCAAACATCCATACATCCAACCATTCAAACTTTCGCATTTATAATACACTAGCTGACCCGGCGAACTTCGTACCGCTTTAGTATGCAAAATTAAATGTATATTTTTCAATATTTCTGAGAGATTTTCTTAATATTTTTTTCCGTAAGAACCTTCTCCTAATAATTACAAATACAACAAAAAAAGAATTAGTGAAATCGGTCCAGCCATTCACGCGTGATGCCGTGACCAAGGAAAACGGGTTTCATTTTGATATATATAGATTATTAGTAGAGATTGTCTTTATAGTCTGGTCTGCTAGGAGCCTTAGTCGTGGTTCCACTATTCTACTGGCAAAAAGGTAACACCAAGGAATTTATTCTATTACGATAATATTATAATAGCCAACGAGAAAAGAGTACGCCATTTCGTTTTATCAAATGTGTAATGTAATGTAATGTATGTGTAATGTGTGTAATGCAAATGTTTCGTTTAATGTAATGTCCACACGTACGAAACGCTTTGCGTCTTCCTTTCTCATTCGAATGGCAAGGATCTACACCGACTACAGGAGGTATCCTGTAATCGGTGAATTATAATCCGGGTATCTTTATATCAAGAGTGAATACATAACTATCTGATAAACTCACATGTTATGTCGGAAAAATGTCCGACTAGTTTCGAACCCGTTCAGCGCCCTTAACAAGAGTGAATATTCATCTTCTAGGCAAGCGCGTTCCATCTTAGGCCGCATCATCACTTCCCATCAGGTGTGATTGTGGTCAAATGTAAGCCTTTAATGAATAAAATTAACGTATCTACTTTTACTTACTTGTTTTTTTCAACCTACTTAGGTAAGGTATAAGGATTATTAAGTATGGAAGAATCTAGGGGCCCACTGGGTTCAATCCCAACCAAACCCCTGCCATAATGGAAGAGTCTACTATTCTAAGAAATGAGGCGATTTTGATGTACTTATAGAAAAAGGTTGTTCTTACTTCTTCATCATCATCAGTACAATCAATTGCCGGCTCACTACTGGGCACAATTCTCCTCTTAAAATTAGAAAGGTTTGGCCATAGTCCACCACGCTGGCCAAGTGCGTATTGGCAGACTTTACACGCCTTTGAGAACAAAATTAAGAAATCTCGGGCGTGTAGGTTTCTTCACGATGTTTCACATCACCGTTCTGTTCTTACTTGCTTTAATTTGAAGAAAGATTTGGGTAGAATAACGAGAGATGGTATGACAAAACAACATTAGTATTTTATGCATATTATAATATGGTCTAACCATTTATTTATTTTTGACAATAAGCACACCTATGGAGTGTCATAATTATTGACAGGCAACCATCTACAAAAAATGCAATACTGCATAGACGCATATAGTTTTTTACAATTATAGTGAAGCGACGTACCCTTTTATTTGATATTTCGTAACTCGTACACTCATCTAGTTGTTTTTACTCATCAAGTACGACTTTATTTTTCACAATAATCACGGAGCTTCAACACTAGCTTCCTTGATAATCGAGTAGTAAGTACATCTTTGGCGATGGATAGTTTCTATGACTTAATGTACTGTTGTATATAAACGATTTATTTTAATAATATACATTAATATACTTAGTCATTTAAACGCTTGGGAATATATAAAGAACAATAAAAAAAAATGTTGAGCAAAGATTAAATATCAATGTGTCAAATCGATTAAAACTTCTTCATAAAGAAAGTTGATTATTATCAAAAATCGAATCAGTAACACATTAGAACCAAAAGTAAAATAAAGTGTTGGACAAATTATAATATAATTTTTTAATTTGCATCAGAAGAGGCAATTAAAAAAGATTTTATATCAAGCTTTTTTATGCTTTAGCAGATAGTATTTACTTACCTTTGATATTAAAATAATTTTTATATTAGCAATTTATAAATGCGGTTTTATTCTCTATTTGAAAATATGATATTCTCTGAGTGCAAAGGTTATGCTCGGTTAGTTTTATTATGGTTTTATTCATGTTTGAATGAGCAAATATTATGAACTCATATCATGAGCTTTAACACAGCGAGTTTATTCTGTTTTCATTTAAATGCTAGCCGTTTTCAAAGAGATTCTAATAATCTCTACTAGTGCTAATATGTACAATTTTACTAGTTTGTATTTTTTACATGAACCATAATTTTTTAAAATTACTTTGACATTTATTTATTTATTTAAGTTATGTATTTACGATTGTGGTGGTTTATATTAATTACTAGCTGATGCCCGCGACTTCGTCCGCGAGGTTTAAGTTTTTTTGATTCCCGCGGGAACTCCTTAGTTTACAGGGATAAAATAAAAAGTCTATGTCACTCTCCAGGTCCTCAACTATACACATACCAAAAATCACGAAGATCCGTTGCTCCGTTGCGGCGTGATTGAAGGACAAACCAACAAACAAACACACTTTCGTATTTATAATATTAGTATTAATATTAATATTAGTATTAATTATTATGATTGATGGATTAAGGATTAAATATTGTAAATATTAACTAAGTACCTAATTCTTAAATTTGCACGTCAGTTTACGTCATTTGACGAAACATGTTAGGACTATTTTTGGACTGTCATCATAAATGGATATTTGACAAATAGTCAAATCAGCAACTTTTTTCAAACGTCAAAACGCGTCCTAAGTATGGGATTTATATGAAACTAGCTGACCCGGCGAACTTCATACCGCCTTAGTATGCAAAATTAAATGTATATTTTTCAATATTTCTGAGAGATTTTCTTAATATTTTTTTCCGTAAGAACCTTCTCCTAATAATAACAAATACAACAAAAAAAGAATTAGTGAAATCGGTCCAGCCATTCACGCGTGATGCCGTGACCAAGGAAAACGGATTTCATTTTTATATATATAGATTCTGAAATTGTTTAAAATGGTTATTCAACATAAAACTATCAGGGGACGGGAATATTACGACTTTTGGGATATCCTCTAATAATTAATAATCACTAAATAATAATTTATTTGAATAGTAGTCAAATACCCAATAATTGTACAATGTTTCAACCAAATAAACGATTAATTATTGATTGATACAAGCTTATATTTGACTTGCAATGTTTGTGGGTTTATTTAGGTCAAATATTATTGCAAGTGAATTATAAATAATTCTGCTTTGAGCAATGGTAGGCCGTAGGACCACCCCAGAATAAATTCTGAACATATAAACTCTATAATGTGTTTAGTAAGTACCTAGTTAGTTAATTATGCGAAAGAAGGTGGGAACCCATCGCATTATTATCCCAAAAAGAAACTCCTACCATTGTGTGATTAATGGAATGTAGTGAGGAATAGGTACGACGCAGAGGGAGAATTAGTTAGTATTCTGTACCTTGTTGTTTTGTAACTTGTAATTTCTTTGACTTTGAAAGAAGTTCAGAAATCATGATGTAATACGAATTAGGACCATTTATTACAACTGACATGGAGTACGTTACGTGAAGTGAAAGTTATTAATTTATTTTCTTACTTTTTCTAATAGTGCGTAAGGTTTTTCATTAGAACGGCCCACTTTTCTATTATAGGGTGTCGTAGAAGTGATAAATGGTGCGATTTAAAAAAAACTTGGTATCTGTCAGTCAGTCAGTTATATATTATTTTATTCGGAAATTCTGCAAGGAGGCTTCTGTAAAAGCGGCAAAAACGCTAAGCGATTCAGCGTTCCAGTACGATGCCGTGTAGAAACCGATTAGGCGCATAGGGTTAATTTACCCCTTAACAGGATAGCTCGCTAGCATCTCAGACAGCATGAGACATGAAAACATTAGGACACTTTTGGGCAGTCTTTTAAAATACCAGATTCAAAAGCCATTCAAATGGAACGAGTTGGTACTGGGTTGCACCGTGTAACCCAAGCTCATCTGTAGAGCTATAGACAAGATTAAAAACTTTTCCTATACAAGTTTATGTAAGACAATTTATAAGGCTCGGGTTGACGAAAAGTTTTTGACGAACCAAGTTTATGTCTCGGGAAAGTATTGAGAAATTCCTCTCGGCTAAACAGGAACGCTTGCGGTGTTTGGTAAGATGGGTTTGTAGGTATTTTCAGGAAAATAAGTTGACCTTTCGATAAAATATTTGGGATGGGAAATGAGGAAACGTGTGAAACTTTACCGGTAATGGGATAGATTTATTTTCATAGTTTCACCTTTATAATTCAATTTAAAATATCATACTTCTATACAATATACTTACTTAAAATTATAAATGCGAAAATTTGGGTGGATTTGGGTATCGATGGATGGATGGATGGATGGATGTTTCATCGATGGACCGATTTCTCGATCATGCCAGAACGGCTGAACGGATCTGGATGAACTTTGACACAGAGATAGATTAAAGTCTGGAATAACACGTTTTATCCCGGAAAAATCAACGGATCCCGTGAAATATTTTTGTTTTTCACAGAGCAAGGGATTGACATGATATTTTGCATAGTTGTAGTTCAGGGGTTAGAGAATGACACAAGCTACATTTTATCCCGGAAACTTAAATAGTTCTCGCGGGAAACAAAAAAAACTTAATCCACGCAGACGAAGTCGACTATAGTCAGACTATAAAGCCTGGATTATCAAATAGGTAATAATAAATAATCTATCTCAGTCACAAATTTCAGCCAGATCCGTTCAGCAGTTCTGGCGTAATTGAACAATCAATATCCATCCATCCATCCAAACTTTCACTAGATACAAATAATATTAGTATAAAGTATAGATGAGTCTATGTCATAATTTAACGCAGACACGAGAGGGATTCTAAAAATAGCTTTCATTTCCAAGCAAAATATTTTGAAACCTCTCTCCGGATCCCGTGTATTCAACCCCGACCTTTATGCATACTGTTGATGTATCATTCGGCTTCTTTGAAGTTAAAACACATCTACCCTTTGGCCTCAGCTTTTAATTTTAAAGCCAGTGAGTTTTTTACCGGTATTAATTTTTTTCACTTTTACCTCATTGGTTAGGATCATGACTCTTTCTTTTAGTCAAATCTTTCCAGGAATGGGGTGGATAATTATTGGGTATTTGACAACACGGCAAATGAGCAACTTTATTTTCAAAACGCGCGCTTAGTAAGTATAATAAATGTATACTTTAATCGACAGTTTAAAATGGTTATTCGACATTAAACTAATTAACACGGGATATATCGACTTTTGGGAGATCCTCTATTTAATAATCATCTAAAAAGTTAAATCACAGATAAAAGAAAGACTGAGATGCGTTAGTGGATTGAATAATAATGTTAAATTATTAATTTTTAGTCTTTATTTTAGGCTAAATTGCAATTTTAGTGAGTATAGGTCGTATATAATGTATGTAATTCATACACGAAGTTTTTAAGAATAATCACAGGCGCAATATAATTGAAATATCCATATTTTGCAAATTAAAACCAATAAACGAACCTGACAGCCAGTGTGTGCAAAAAATGCAATAACATCAACAGGTGACGCCATGGTTCGAAAAAAAGCCTTAAAAGAGAGAGAGTGGCTATTCCTTAATTAGACGAGAACTGTTCAAAGAGCGAAGAGCGACGGAATAACATTTCCCAGCAAAGAACCAATTGGTAAAGCGCTAGTGCAAACACATATCGAATCCATTCACTTAGAATCAAACCGACGTTTGGCTGAAAATCGAGGTTGAAATATGATTTTTCCATTAAATTTTTGCCTCTCCACGGCCTTTTGATTGGGTAAAAGTTCGACGAATCGCTTTCAAATTCGTTTATTTACCGGTATTTTTATTGAGTATCATATAGACAAGTTGAGATCTTCACAGATTCGTTGATAGTTTATTTACTAATAGAGACGTTTAGAATTCAGAAGAACCTTTTTTTTCTTTATTGTTTAATCCACTACAAGTAAGCCCTTGACTGCGATCTCATCTGATGGTAAGTGACAATGCAGTCTAAGATGATAGCGGACTAACCTATTAGAGGCATGGTAGTTATATTAAACCCATACCCCTACTCGGTTTCTACATGGCATCGTACCGGAACGCTAAATCGCTTGGCGGCATGTCTTTTAGGTAGGATGGTAACAAGCCACGGCCAAAGCCTCCCACCAGGCCAGACCAGGGAACATTCAGAAATTATAAATTCCCAAATTGACCTGCCGGGGATCGAACCCGGGACCTCCGTACGTTAAGGCAAAAGCGTTCAACACTGTACCACAGGGGTCGTCATAACCACAGTATTGGTATCTAGGTATATACTGTGTCATAACCTTTACAAGTATCATTGAAAAGAATTTAGGGATCGAGTGATAGGTAGGTACATGAAATGGCAGTAATTTGTAACTTGATGGACGACTTCCCTGCCGCAGTGGCAACTAGTGAACACGGTGCTGTCTCATAAGCGGGAGGTCCCGGGTTCGAATCCCGATGGGGTCATTTTGGGAATTTATAATTTCTGGTGTTTTCTGGTCTAGTGGATGGCTTTGGCTGAGCCTAGTTGCCACCCTACCGACTTGACGTGCTACCAAGAGATATAATTCTGAAATTTTCTAATAATGTGAAATTTCTTGTGGCACCGATATGAGGTATGGGTTTCATATAACTGCCATACCCCTAACATGTTAGCCCGCCACAACCTAAGACTGCATCATGTCAGCTTTGCGTTTAAAATTGAACTGAATTTTTAGAAAAGATAAAAGATTGGTAATTTATTTATTGAAGAAGGTTTAATTAATTTGTCATTCGATGTATTTGACTAAGTCAGCTCGTTCCTTGGTGGGAACGCCATATTGGAATTACTTGTATGAATATATTTTGACGTTTGAAATTCAGTCTGTTACCGACAGACTCAGCGATTATTGAATACTTTTGTGTTTAGATCGCAATTTTTTTATATGTGCCGATAGCAATCGGGGCTGGTCAAATTAATATTTTCTATAAGTTTAATCAAGTTTTCACCAATAAAAAAAATCAAATATAAAAAAGATAATAAAATATATTACAAGAAAAGAAAAAAATGCTTAGTACCTACGTCTGAACTCATAATACGCCAGGTCTTTTATCGGGGTAAACCACTAGTTCAGTATTGGCAGAAAGGTGAAAAAAAATAAAAAGGGACAAGTTAACTGTACTGGGACATTTTTTTAGTTACAAAGATTTTTTAATATTAGATTTCATAATATCATGAATTGAAAATGCGAGTTTCAATGCCTGTTGAGCCACCTGAAACTAGTGAATTTCAGACGACTACGTCATTCAGCTGGTATAAAATCATCTGAATGACCTAGCAGCGCTCCTTTCAATCCTGTCAGAGTATCTTTTGTTTATTTCAAACCTTTATATTTAACTAGCCAAGGCCCGCGACTTCGTCTGCGTGGTTTGAGGTTTTTTGGTTCCCGCGGGAACTCTTTAATTTTCCGGGATAAAAAGTAGCCTATGTGCTATTCCAGACTATAATCTATCTCTGTGCCAAATTTCAGTCAGATCCGTTCAGCCGTTGGCGCTTGATTGAGTAGGTAACACACATCCATACATCCATCCAAACTTTCACATTTATAATATTAGTAAGATTTTCGTTTGAACCGTCAAATAAACTGACAGATATGTCTTAACATATTTGTAAATAACAACCTAGAAACTAAAATAAATAAGAAATACAAATTTAATAAAACTCGGACTTTCAATGCAGAATATATGAAAAATATAGTGAGTGCCGCGGGATGATACACGAAATCGTCTTGTCACCCCTAGGTACACAATATACGAGTACTATTACATTCCAATCTTGAAAATGACGTATAGTACAGTAAATAAATAAATAAATAAATAAATAATCCTTTATTTGCTAGATTGTAGGTATACAAAAGAGATGTTACAGGTAAAATGGAAACGACCACAACCAGCCATGAAATGGCATGCAAACGTTCATTTTTGTCCTATAACTATGATTTAATTTAATTAAACACATTATAATATGAATTACGATAACAACTTCAAAATGTCAATAAATTGAATGGCACTACATTGAATTAGAATTAATTTATCATTTATAAAACACATTAATTTGTACCTACTTTTATTATAAATCATTACATAACAATTATTATTATCAATCAATATATTATCATTATTTTTTTAACTATGAAAAATAGTCATTAACTGAATAATAACATTTATCCAGCAGCCAAGCGAAAAGTCTATTTTTGAATGGTACTAAAGGTAATTTTTTTAGTTCGGCTGGTAATTTATTGTAAATCTTGACGCACATAGCATCACAACTTTTATTGTAGTGGCCACTCTTTGGTTGATGTCTCATGACAAAGCGATCTCGGTTTCTGCTACTTCTTGGATATACCTCAAATGCCTTTGTGAACAGATATTCGTGAGTCTTAACAAAAACACACGTTTCAAAGATATATAAACAGGGTAGTGGTAATATACGCAAATTTTTAAAGTGCGGTTGACACGATTCCCGGTAAGACGCTCCTGTCATCGCACGTATACATTTTTTTTGTGCTATAAAAGCTCGATTTATTTCTACCGAATTCCCCCATAAGATCAGCCCATAGCGCAAAATAGATGAAACGTAGCTATGGTAAGCTGCAAGAACTGTGTGTGGTAATGATATTTTACGTAACCTTTATAAAACGAATACATAGCGATGAATTTTTTGGCAAACCATACTGATATGTTCTTTCCAGTTTAAGGTTTTGTCTAGTTGCAGACCTAAAAATTTTACTTGTTGAGCTTCCTCTATTGGAGTATTATTATAATTTATGTTAAGTCTTGGTTGAGGTTTTCTACTACTAATGCAAAATTGTATGTATGATGTTTTACTGATATTTATCTGTAAATTGTTATTTTCTAGCCAATTTACTATTATTACTATTTCATTATTGATGTCAGTCTCATATTGGTCAATTTTATTACTATCATTTGATGTCATTATTAATGAAATTTCGTCCGCAAACAAGAAGCATTCATTGTTAACCACAGTAGGCAAGTCATTTATATATATTAGAAAAAGATATGGCCCAAGGATGCTTCCTTGGGGCACGCCGGATTGGTTATATTTATAGTCAGATTTACAAGAAACCTTTGTTTTACCATCGTTGCTGATTGCATCAATTTCAACACATTGCTTCCGATTACTTAGATAAGACTTTAGCCAGTCTAATGTTGGCCCTCTAACACCGTTGATTTCTAATTTATGCAACAGTATATCGTGCGACACAAAATCAAAGGCCTTTGTCATATCAAAAAAGATCACACTTGTTGGTTTTCTAGAGTCTATGTTCTCGTATATTTTGCGTGAGAGTTGAAAGGCCGCTAGGGTGGTTGATTTATTCTTCTGGAAACCAAATTGTTCCTTTCTTATAATGTCATGTTTAGTGAAAAAATTTACAATTTGGTTATACATAGCTTTTTCATATATTTTAGAAAAGATAGGTATCAGTGTAATCGGACGATAGTTATTTAAGTTTTTCCTATCGCCTTTCTTAAACAATGGCTTTACAATAGATATTTTAAGATCATCTGGGAACTGTCCATGTTCAAACGATAAATTTATTAGATATGTCAGGACCGAGGTCAATTCGTTTTTACACGCTTTTATAACCTTAGTTGACACTTCATCATACCCTTCTGATTTTGTGTTTTCAAAGATGTAATTATTTTTGATACTTCATTGTTTACTAAAGGTTTAAGAAACATGCTAGCTCCGGATTTATTTTGATTGAGGCTATTTCCAAGATTGTTTAAATTATTATTTTGATGAGATGTATTTGTCATGCTTATTAAGAAATTATTGTACTCATTAGCAATTGAAGTTGGATTTGTTATTTCAGTATTGTTTACTATTATTATATCTAATGGGTTATTGTAGCAACTCTTTGTTTCGTTTTTTATGATTGTCCATGACGCGCTGCATATATTATTGCTGTTTGTAATGTAATACGTATTGCTAAGTTTTTGTGATGCCGTGATACATTTTTTTAGTGTTTTAGCGTATCTTTTGTACTTGTCTGTCTTCTCGCGACTAGGGCTTTTTTCTTTTTGTAGAATATACTTTAGTGTTCTCTTTGTTTTACAGCTCGTTCTGAGGCCTCTGGTAATCCATTTCGGCCTTTGCGAGTTTTGATTGATTTTTATTCTTATCTTAGGAAAGCACAATTTATAAATTAGCATGAACAAAGTATGGAATTTTGTGAATGCTTTGTTTGGATTTTGCTCGCCAAATATCTCACAAACTATAGACTATTTATATATTTTTTAAAGATATTTACGTTATATTTACTGTAATTACGCTTGTATAAATATATCGGTAAGTGTTTATTTTTGTTATGGTTATTCTCAAAACTTAACATCTGAGCAGTATTATGATCTGAGATATCATAATTATGTATTGTACCCTTTGCATTGCTGATATTGCTGATGATATGATCGATACAGGTGTGATTTCTTGTGGGCTGGTTTATGTGAATTGTCAGATTATAGTTTTGTGTTAAATCTAACAATTATTGCGAGTGCTTGGTTTGATTCAGAGTGTTAATGTTTAAATCTCCTGCAATAACAACGTTTTTATTTTTGATGCACAGTTTCTTTAGTATTGATTCAATATTATTGAAGAATATAGCTACATCTGAATTTGGTATGCGATATACGCAGATAATTATTAAGTTTTTTTGAATTATATTAATAATATATGATAATTAGTAAATTTTTGGTGAGGTATTTCTATTCCGCAGCATTCAAAGTTTTATGATTCACTAATTTTATCTAGATAATAATCGATTTTTTTGAATAAAACTCCTTTAGCCACTAATATACATACTCCACCCCTCTTAATTTTTCTAGAATGAGGCCAACTGAAAACCATGAATTTTAATATTATTTTCCTGACCTTTCGCTATAAATGTCTCTGTGAAACATAATATATCTATTTTGTTAGAGATTCTTAAATCATCTATCATAATTTCCAGCAATTCTTTTTTTGATAAGATACCAGCAACGTTTTGATGAAGGAGTCTAAACGTAGTTTCCTCACAGTTTTCATCAGGAACGAAAAAACGCTGGGTCATCGCTATTTTTGTTAATTGAAACAGAGTTCTTGGATGCATTATTTGTAATTACAATTGGTGGGGAATTTTGAGGAGTAGACTCTTTGTTTATATTAATAACTTCCACAGAATTTAAAGTTTTTTCGAGTAAGCGATCTTTCTTGGGTTCAAGTTTCTTGAAGTAGAAGGGAATTGTTCCCCTTTTTGCTGATGGCTGTTGTGGCTTTATGTCTGTTTCATTTACACCTTTTATGAATTTATCTCGACTGTTACTTGGAGGTTTTCTGTTAAAAGTCAGGAATCTGCGATTGTAGTACAATTGATCAATCGTAAAATTTATTTTCCTACATATATATAAGGCATTCTCTGGATAAATGTTGTTACTTATATCTAAATACGTACAATTTGGGAATTTTTTACAGATTATTTGTAGCATTTCATTAATTTTATACTCATTTAAATATTTACCTGGCAATAAGTAGTGTGCGACAGAGATAACGCTATACGAAGCCGAAATAACCGATTGTCTCTTTCCAAAAGTCGATGTGCAATATTTATTGCCGGGTACTGTATGTCATGTTGTTAGTAAAAATAATAACACAATCAAAAAGAATATAATTTATTTTATTTAATCGTATGGCATTTGATATTATAAAATAAGCTAATAATATAATATAAAACTACGAAAGTTCTTATCACTATAGCTTTCCACACAAAGACCTTTGGTTTAAAGGTCCTTGTTTCCACATGTAAGTTACAAAAGTTGCTAAAATAAGTTCCTATATTTAATAGGGAAAAGAATTAAGTAAAGGGGAAATGTTGAAAATCAATCACATTTACATTCACATTCTTCCTCAGGAAACCGCGAATAAAAGAAGGTTCCAGCTACAGGTGGACTGACGAGATCGTAGGTTTTCACGAAGTCACCGGGCGAGAACACGAGACGGTCATAACGCAAGCTGTAATCAGAAATCAAGTTAATATCCTCAAGCAAACCACAATTTCTCTGATTATTCTATCTTTAGATTTAGCGTCTTTGAAGTGAAAACTTCTTTAGCCGCGTTGAGCACTTTTTGGAAGACTTTTAAGTTGACCAAATAACTTCAGTGTGTCGAAATTGGGTGTCGGCATCGTAAAAATTCACTGTGATATTTTTTTACTAACGCACCAAAAGAAATATAACTTCAATAAAGTCGACGTGTTGCAATACGTGTTGCAATGCTGAAGTGGCAGTAAACGAGCCACATAATACGACCTTGAGGTCCTACTTCCATGGTGCTGAGTAGGTGACCCTGTATACAGTCTTATGCTGTGCTGTCTTATGCTATGAATAACCTAATAGTACTTCCATAGAGCCATTTCACAAGTCCATTATAGCAACCCAAACCCGTAGACCCATACCTATCATTTGTGTCCATGTTTTGCAATAGTCCTGCACTAACCAGGGATTGTCCATGGGTGCACTCGCATAGTGCATAAAGGGATATTCGCTGATTGGTGTCACATTTCCTTTAGAGTAAAATTGTCTAACGGGCCTCTGCGAGTTGGTTTCGGCCCCTCGTATGTGTTGAAGTTAGGGTTATTATAAGTTGAAATTAAACGATTAATATTGAATTATTTAAATATTTATTTTAATGAGCACGGAAGGACATGTTAATTTTGTAAAGTTGATCGAAAGAAGGGAAATTATAGTAGGTGACAGCTGACAGTTAAAATCACAGAACATAAAAATGGCTGTCACCGACAATAAGACATAGATATATTTTTTGTCTCTAACATAAATTGCGCCGGGCAGAATGCGCTGATGAATAAACTTATAGTTACTACAATGATATTGAATTATGTACTTACATGTATGAAATGTTAAATTGAGCAAGTATATAAATAAATTCT
The DNA here is from genome assembly GCA_923060345.2 of Erebia aethiops. Classification (NCBI taxonomy): domain Eukaryota; kingdom Metazoa; phylum Arthropoda; class Insecta; order Lepidoptera; family Nymphalidae; genus Erebia; species Erebia aethiops. The sequence goes on along the minus strand of OV281081.1, from coordinate 12,315,614 downwards.
GTATAAAATCTAATATGAAGTTACATTTAACTAAAATTACATTAAAAGCCCTTTTTTGGTTGATGAGACAAAGTATTATTAGGCATTGCTTAATAAATATTTTAAAAAACAATTATGTACTAAATTTATAGTTGGCTTTATTGCCAATTCAATAAAGAAATGAATGGATACATAAATTGTGAAAGTTAGCTCACACTAGAAATCAATGTATATATAAGTTGTAGAAGTTAGTTAAACTTAACCTATCAAAAACATGTAAAAAACCTTAGTAAATTAACTAAATAATACATTACATAGATATTATGCTTAAGTCCTTTTTAATCTAACCAAAACCTTAGGATAATATAATATAGGAAGAATAAAATTTAACAAGTAAGTAGTTGCTCTCTTGGCATCGTAGACCAGTGAAGCTGGACCTACACTTCAGAAGAAGTCCTACGAGGTGCTAACTACATTATATAAGGTAGTGTCATCATCAACTGGCAGCACTACCACCTTGGATATAGCCCTATCATGGAGCTTACCATTACAGGTCCTCACTTGGACCACTCTGACTTTAGAATCAGAGCCTACATATACCTTAGATATTATACCTAGGGGCCAATACAAAGGTGAAGTATTTTGATCTCTCAATAACACAATCATTCCTACTTTTAAATTAGGATATTCTTTCATCCATTTGGTTCGACTATTTAATGTTGATAAATATTCATTTGACCAGGCCCGCCAGAAATGCTGTCGTATCTGTTCGCATGACCTCCATAGCCGGAGCCTATGTGTAGGAATACTTTCAAGGTTTTCTTCAGGAAATGAATTTAATGGACACCCTACTAAAAAGTGACCTGGTGTTAAATATGAGTAGTCATTAGTGTCTTGAGATAGCGGCATCAAAGGTCTTGAATTTAATATAGCCTCAATCTGACAGATTATTGTATTGAATTGTTCAAAAGTGTACTTGGTAGAGCCTGCTACTCTCTTCAAGTGATGCTTGGCCGAACGGATTGACCGCTCCCAGAGCCCACCATGATTTGGACTGTAACTGGGAATGAACTTGAATGTTATGCCTTTTGTCGACAGCATATTTTGAAATTTATCTTGAAAGTCATTAGAATTTTGTAATTCATATAGAGCCTTTAATTGATTGTTTGCTCCTTTTAGGGTAGAGGCATTATCACTGTAAATAACTGATGGAACTGATTTTCTTGATATAAAGCGTTTGAATGCGGCCAAAAAACTTTCAGTAGACATATCTGAAACTACTTCCATGTGTACAGCCTTAGTTGCCATACAAACAAATACGACAACATATCCTTTGGTTGAAGTAGCCCGTCTTAAAGTTGAAACTTTGATGCTAAATGGTCCGCAATAATCTAAACCAACATTTTGAAATACTCTACCAGGAGTGACTCTATCTTTAGGCAAGGAACCCATTAACTGTTTGGCACTTTCTGCCTTAAATCTTTGACAAATTACACATTTATTAATTACACTTTTAATTTCTCTTGTTGAGTTAATTAAATGATATCTCTGTGATAAACTACTAGAGACTAACTTTAAACCAGCATGAAGGAAAGTCAAATGTTCATTTCTGATTATGAGCCTTGTTACATGAGTCTTACTAGGTAATATTATAGGAAACTTCTTTTCAAATGAAAGTGAAGAATTTTGCAACCGCCCACCTACTCTTAACAAGCCATCTTTATCTAAAAAAGGATGTAAGGATTTTAAGTGAGAAGTTACATTTTGACCTTTCTGCAAGCATCTTATTTCATCACTGAAGTAAATATGTTGCAGTCCTTTTATAATGGTATGTAATGAATTCTTCATTTCCATCGCAGAGAAAAAACCTGTATTGATGGAATTTCCTTTACATTTGTTTACAAATCTCAACATGTAACAGACTACACGCTGCAATTTATATAAACTTGAATAATTTGTATAGATAGGTAAAACATCAAGACTATCAATATTACTGGAACAAACATTTAAATCTGCACTTTCACAGTTTTGTTGTAATGGAATTTCAATTATAGACAAATATAGATTATATGGACTCTTATTTTGTAAATAATCTGGCCCATGCCACCATAATTGATTTGTGTGAATGGTGTTTGCATCTGAACCTCTGGACAAAATATCAGCTGGATTTAATAAACCTGGTGTATGAAACCATTTCATATCTGATGTCAATTTAGTTATTTCTTTTACTCTATTGCCAATATAAGCTGGAAGTTTGATAGGAAGTGAGTTTAACCATCCCAATACAATGTTGGAGTCAGTAAATAAGCTGATGTTTTTAATATCTGGAAATATGGAAGAAACCTTGGTCATCAGGTTACTCAGTAATAGAGCTCCATTTAACTCAAGTTTTGGGATTGTCAACTTTGAATTCAATGTTGCTATTCTGGACTTTGAACAAAGTAAATAAATTTTATATTGATCACCTACTTTAACTTTTATATAAATGCAGCAACCATAAGCATCATTGCTTGCATCACAAAAGCCTATTAGTTCAGATTCATCACAGTCAGACAATTGCACATTGCGGGGAATCAACAATTCTTTCATATTACTTATTTCATTTTGAAATGAATACCAAATTTCAGCTAAATCATTGGGTAAAGAGGCATCCCAGTCCAGGTTACGCTGCCAAATCTGTTGCAATATTAATTTGGCCTTAACAATAATTGGACCTGCAAAGCCTAAAGGATCAAAAAATCTACTTATGGAGCTTAACACACTTCTTTTTGTAGGTACTTTGGGAGAATCAACTGTGCTGCCACTAATTTTGAACACGTCATCCCTAGTGTCAAAAGACAAACCTAGTGTCTTTACTACCAGTGATTCCTGATCTAGATCCCGTTGTGAGAAGCCTAGTTTTTCCTTAGGTATATCTGATATTAAATCTGAACTGTTTGAGCACCATTTGTGCAACTGAAAATTGCCAAGTTTTAAGAGTTCTATAAGCTGAGTTTTTAGTATTAGAGCTTCCTGCAGAGTAGAAGCTCCGCATAGAATGTCATCAATATATGAATTTTGTAATATTGCCTTGCTGGCAAGTGGAAATGTATTACCAAATCTTAAAGCTAGTTCTACTAAGCATCTTGTGGCTAAATAAGCAGAACTTTTTAAACCATAAGTTATGGTCTGCAATTGTAAACATTGGAGTGTTAAATTTGGACTTTCTCTCCAGAGAATATTTTGTAATACTCTGTGCTCTGGATGAATCAATATACATCTGTACATATGGCGTATATCACACATTAGTACAAACTTAAATGTGCGAAACTGCAACAATATGTCAAATAATTGCTTTTGGACAACTGGTCCATTACATAACATGTCATTTAAACTGGGACTACTATTATGTTTATTTTGACACCTGGCAGTACCGTCAAATACGGCACGCAATTGGTTTGTCAATTTATCCATGCGCAATACTGCATGGTGGGAAAGATAATAAAGTGGTTGGTCTGCATTATTATGTATATCAATAGGTATTACCTTGGCATGACCTAACCTAATGTATTCATTTATAAAATCCTTGTATAAATTATAAAATGTAGAATCTTTTGAGAAACGCTTCTCTAAATTATAAAATCGCTGCAATGCGATTGCAAATGAATCATTTGTATTAATATCTGTTAAACTCACCTTTAAGGGATACTTAACAGAAAATGTATTATCTTGTAATTGGACTGATTCCTTGAATATAATCTCACTTTGTTCATTCTCTGGTAAAGTTTCTTGGTAAATCTCAGGCACCTTTTCGGTGTCCCAGAACCTTTTCACTACGGAATCCAGATCAGTACCTAACACTGTATGCAAGGAGACATTAAAATTGCAACTAGGAGAAGATGGAAAAGAATCACCTGAGATGACGTATCCAACCCTCGTTTTAACCAGTATAGGGTCCGAAGGTCCTCCTTCAATTTTCCCATCTTGTATAACTTGAAAGAAGATGTCAGCTCCAAGCAGTATATTTATTTCACCTGGAATGTTGAATTCAGGATCAGCTAACGGTACAGATTTAGGAATTAAGAGATTATTTAAGTTGAATTTTCTTTGAGGCAGTGGTTGTGATATTTTATTAATGATGGAGCAAGTTACATAACAATTATAATTTTCAGTCATAGAATGGATGGTAAGATTGATTGCCTTATGGGTTGTATTTATATTGTTACCTATGGTAGCTACATTGTTTTGAAGATCAAACTGCTTTAAACCTAGCTTATCAGCAAGACTGGAAGTGCAAAATGAACTTTGACTCCCTGAGTCAAGTATCCCCCGGACAACAAGCCTGTCCCCGGCTGAGTTGTTAACCAGTACCTTCACAGTTGGCAGTAAAACCTTATTACCCAATGGCTTATGTGCATGCAAATTTACCTCCGGACTGCAATCAGAATTGTCTGACTCTGGAACATTGACCTTAAATCCCTTTTGACATAGTAAGGAATTATGCTTATAATCTTTACACTCACTGCAACGAAAACGCATATAGAAACGGCACTTTTGTTTGTGGCTGTTCAAACAAAGTTTACAGTAATTATTATTATTGACATACTCTAACCTTTTATCAATAGGCAGTAAATTAAATTTAGGACATTTAAATAACTTGTGGATTTGACCTCTGCCACATAGCTGGCATGATTTGTTTTGATTGACTAACTGCTGAACTCCTGCAAGGTTAACAGATTTTGATTTGGGTTTGTCCACACTATGCGAGGAGGTCGCTTCCATTGCAGCAGCCCTCTTTGAAACAAAATCTAATAAATTCTCTAAAGTTGCTATTGTTGAGGTATCTCGCTCGGCATGAAACAATCTAACTGTTAATGGATCAAGTTTTCTAATAATAATACACACTAGTAGAGGTCCCCACTGCTCAACGGGTTGCTTCAAGTTTTCTAAAGCTGATGTATGCTGCCTAATACGGCTTACAATGTCACGCAAATTGGTAGCTGTGCCCTTTTGAACAGCAGGTAAATCCAACAAAATATTTATGTGATTATTTATTAACAATGAGATGTTATCATACCTCTTATTCAGTAGGTCAATTGCAGATCTGTAAGATTCGTTGCACACCGGCAAACCTTCTATAAGTTGAAGTGGTTCAGCGACTAACAAAGTTTTTAAATAATAGAATTTTTCAACGCTTGTTAATTTGCTATCTTTATCAATCACTGCACTGAACAAATCTATGAACTGCTTGTATCCACTTATGTCCTTCCCATCGTAGGGCTTGATATTAATGGGAGGAAGGTGCACTCGCTGCTTAACACATGAAGAACTAGCACACTGTCCCTCCTGCTCCGCTGCACGTTTAAGTTTCCTCAGCTTGGAGCAGAGCGCTAGGTATCGCTCTTCGATGATGCATGTCTCGTCATCCTCTTCTCCTCCGCCTTGGCAGAGAATGTCTAGTTGTATTTGTAGAAACCTTTGGTAATTGCTAGTGAGGTTGGCTTCGCGTACTTCTATGTCACTCAGTTCAAAGTCTTTTTCTAGATTGAAGTAGGCTTCTAACCGTGTAATTGCCCCTTTGCACTGACCTCTTGCACTTCGGAGCCGTTTGATGTCATCCAGCGGCATCGTGGACACCTGTTCGCGCCTGTGGCGAATGTGTAGGATGTGTGGCGCAGAACTGCTTGGCTAACCAACCGCGTGGTTGCCAGCGTACAACTACGCCTAAAACCGTCTTTGTGGCTGCTAATCCTTAATAAGTTGGCCCCAAAGTTGGCATCTAAAGGTCCCGGGTTTCGGCACCAATGTTGAAGTTAGGGTTATTATAAGTTGAAATTAAACGATTAATATTGAATTATTTAAATATTTATTTTAATGAGCACGGAAGGACATGTTAATTTTGTAAAGTTGATCGAAAGAAGGGAAATTATAGTAGGTGACAGCTGACAGTTAAAATCACAGAACATAAAAATGGCTGTCACCGACAATAAGACATAGATATATTTTTTGTCTCTAACAGTATGCCTTCCAAAGGTCCGGGATCCCATGGTCCCGAGATGGAAGAGACAAATATACGAATAGTACAAATAGACGGAGAGCTGGCGACGAATTTCGGTAAGGTCCTTTTGCCAAGAGAACTTCCCGAAATTCGTCGCCAGGTCTTGGACCATAAGCGCTTTGGTGGGTTGCTCTAGTTTTGTTTGAAAATGGGCTTACCACTGAAGTGCCTCGTCAGTAGAATCGATAATCCCGTTTTGTTTAAAAACGTATAACAGGTAACGGTGTGGTCCAGTGCCAGGAGTGGGGATCGGTCCTATCCATTGGGTTATTGCGCAAGAATCCTGTGTCAGCACAGTACCGTCCGAGCAGCCATAAAGGTTGACATACAACCCGAATAAGGTATAACTTAGATAACGGTCATCGCAAGAGGGCCAGTCGGGACCTGTGACGAAAAATGTTTTACTTTAGCTACATTTGTTAGTAAAGTAAACTGCCTCGTTGGTCTAGCGGTTAGTATAGTCGACTGCGGATCACGAGATCCTGGGTTCGATTCCCGGTCGGGCATAAAAATTGTGGGGTATTGGGTTTTTTAATTAACGGCCCATTATCCCGGTTTTTAGCGACTACGCCACTTTTCAAACCAATTCAAAGTCATGAAAAAATAGTTTTTTTTCACTGTTAAAAATACATATTAAAGATACATGCCTTATCTCTTTAATGTACTCATGAAAACACGATAAGTTAAACTTGCCTCGATCATAAAAATTTTTGAAAACAGGTTGTTTTTGTTCATTTTTCTAATGGCATTTCCAAAGCTTTAGACTAAATTTCATAAAAATTATACGTAAATTAAGCTCATTGTATTACTTATTCACTGTACAGACAGATTTTAAATAAAAAAATTGCTGCAAATTTTCGCCTAACAGAAGTCATAAAATGATCTAACGCATCGAATAAGCGATGTACTCAGTGGCTCACGAGCCTCTATACGAGAAGGACCTGCGCAAGTTTTCACGAATCACGCTCCTTTCGCGCTAAAATTATTTATTTTTTAATTATTTGTAAATAAATTCTTTTGCTACATTTAGTGATAAAATTAAAATAGTTTTAGTTAGCCTGTAAATATAGTGTTTCTTTGCTTGTGATTTTTATTTAAAATGGGAAATAAAAGTGCCGGAAAAAAAAATATCTGACAGGAAGCGAAGGAGAAATAAACAAAATATATGGTAAGTGTTTCTTGAGTTTATCAAAATACCTAGTCCTCAAAAGCTCCGAAGAAAATCTGATACGAACTAAGAAAATTATGATAGGTAGAGTAAATTCCGCCACGTGCAAATACCATCACGCGTAACCACAGTTTATACCTATATACAGTCGGTAAGGGAGACGAGGTTTTTTTTGTTTGGCTATACTGAGTTTCTCATGAATACATGATATAATAATATCCTATCCTAAATCTCGACTTTATTTTATCCATGGCGGTCAATAGAAATTTACCAACTGCGCGGGAGATATTTCTGAACTTCCAACCCCTAGTTTGGTTCATACTAAATAGAAATACCTCACCTACCTACTAATTAGTTTTTATAAAAATACAAATAATATTAAGGAGCCTAAACCCGGGGATAAACCCAAGACCTGCAGTCGAAGATAGTAGTTACCACAAAACCAACGAGACTCTGTTAGCGATTTTGTACTATCAAAATAATAATTCTTTAAATTTTTATTTCAGTTCAAATATCCCTCGTAAAGGAAACCGTTTAGCATCAAAAAAGAGAGACGACACACCGCTTGAAAAAGATGACATGTGAGTAGTTTCCATACAGATTATATTTTGTTTGATACGTGAGAAAGTGAGACAGTAGCGGACTAAGGGCGATAGGGCACACCGGTGGCCGGACCCTTGGTGTAGAGAAGAAGAACCCCAAGAACCTTATATACCTAATCTATACCTAATATATCGAACCTTAATTATATTTTCAAGGCTTATAAAATTTACATTATATTGTGCTCGTAATTTAATTATTCACTAAAAAATAAAATATTTGTGCTAGCTTCACTCGCATTTCTTTGAAATACTAAATTCAATTTGCTTAATTTTTTTTAAAGTGGGGCCTCCAGTAACTCACCCTGTAATCAAATTATATTCAAGTTCACCACCTCACCGTAATATTATTTCACCTTTATATAATTTCAAACAGTGAATCTGTAGATGCAGTTAGAGTTTAAGGTGGTTTAAGAGCTTTTGTCAATATTTTTTTTCATTCGGTAACAAATACCTACTCTGTGAATTTTATCAAACCTAGAAACGTACCTAAAAATATTTTTGTTGTTACAGGAAAAGTGTGTCTGCTTGGAATCTGGGCAGGCGAAAATGAGCCTTTATACAGAGTACATCGATAAAGATGATACTTTCTGGTTTAAGAACATGGAGCCAAAGATATTACAATTTTATTTAAAATACCTACTGCCTGAAATTATAGATAGTTGATATGAACGTGGCATGCCTATACGAGACCAGGAAGATATAGAAAACGTGCAGCCTAAAATACATTCATCTAGTACACCCTCTGATTTGCAACCAGATTTGCAGCAACCAGGTCCAAGCTCACGCGTGATTTTTTACGATGAATTTTGATTGTTTTTGTAATAATAATTTTATAAGTATGTAGGCGCTTTTCAGTGGTTTAAGTTTGTTCATTTAAAAACCAAATAAAAATGTGTGTATTTTATTTTAATAAACTTAATTAAAATTTTCTTAGCACAAATTAAAAAAACGAAGTCTATATTAGTATAGTTAGTTAGTTTAGTTATAGTATTGTTGCATACCAAAAAAGTGTCGGGTAAAAGTAAATTATTGAATCAGTAACAAAAGAGATTTTCACCAATGTATTTACAATACACTGAGATTGCCGCCCCGGGCTCCCAATGGACTTAGTCCGTCCCTGACCACTGTATACACGATATTGACAGCTAATAAATTTAAAAATGCTTGATGCAAAAAAATCTGTCAGTAGGTCTATCGGCTTTAAATTATAAAGATCTATAGAAATTGTGTTGGAAAATCCCCTTTTAGTAATTATTTATTTTTATTCCCTTTTAGTATTTATTTAATAAAATTGGGGATGACAATTAAAATGGGAAAGTTTTAATATTTTTACTCTTATTTTGAAATTTTGAATGTAAGTTGGCTGAAATTTGCAATATAGATACGAGTAGATTATACCCTGAATTTCATTTTATATAGTCTAAACCAAAATATAGGTAAAAAGTAAAAACGCAACTTCCAACATGTATTTCGTGAAGCGAATTATAATGTAAATAGTCCAACTGTAACAGTTCATACTGCGACGCAAATATTTATGATAGGGTCACGGAGTTCATTTGAACTGCGCGACTCACGGCAATGATCGGTAGGTATCGTAGCGCGGGTCTGAGTGAGCGACAAATGCCTAAAGTGCTGGGATATAGTAGCCTTAAGAAATTCTCAGTGCCAGTCCGGAGTTGGAAGTTGGCGCTGCTTCACCCCCGTGCCTCGGAGAGCACGTTAAGCTGTCGTCCCGGTTATTATCACTAACATGACAATAGTCGTTAAAGCTCGCACCCGCATTGGAGCAGCGTTGTGGGTCTCAGCTCTAATTCCCTCTCTTCTGCGAGAGTGGAGACGTTAATAGGCTGTAGTGGTGGTGGTGGTTATTAAAGTTGCTTTTACTTCATCCATCCTAGCGCGATGCAAATATAAAATAATTGATACACACTGACAGATTGGCTTACGGATTGAAAGAAAATCCCTAAAAGATTTACTAAACTTTAAAAAACACGTACTCGTTGCCATAAAATTGTAATAGCAGCCGACCTCGAAGTCAAATTCAATGTCGGGAAGGTCCTTCACTAGTATAGGAGTTATTTCCTTTCCTATAGTTACGGTCACATCTTCGAAGTACACCTGCGAATCATACACACGTTGAAATTTACAGCTTGGAAAACTTACTTGGGCGTGTGATGAAGACGTCACTGTTTATTACATATGCCTAGTATTTTTGACAACCTCCGTGGCGCAGTGTTGAGCGGTGTTGTCTTAACGTGCGGAGGTCCCGGGTTCGATCCCCGGCAGGGTCAATATTAAAGTAAAATAAATACTGTTGGAACTTGTGACGAATATTTTATTTTACAGTTTTATGACAAGTTATAAAATAATAAAAAACTGTTGCTATGGAGTCTGAAGGTACAGTCCTTCTAACATCCACTCCTCTTTTAGGAACTGAGGCCAAGAGCTTTAGTTAGCCTTTCCAGCCTGGGTGCATATAAGGGCTTTGTGAAACAATCAGCAAGTTGGTCCTCAGTAGTAACTTGCTTGACCTCAAGTATGCCAGCTGCCACACACTCTCTGACATAGTTGAAGGCTTGTGATGGGGGTAGCGAGCGGATACACATCGAGTCTATACATTGCGGCGATGTAAGTAGAGCACTTAATAAACTTAAACCAAAACGTTCCGCGGGCCCAGATGGCATTCCACCATACATAATCAAGGATTGTAGCAGCGTATTTCTGGCACCATTGTGGTATATTTTCGATGTATGCTTTAAGAACTCTTATTATCCAGAAGTTTGGAAAACATCCAGAGTAGTGCCTGTTCCCTAAGAAGCAATCTAGTTTGGAAATAAGTGATTTCAGCCTATAGCTGTTCTATCAGTCTTTGGAAAGTTGTTTGAGTCTATAATAGAGTATCGTATAAGAAAACAATATGAGTACCAACTTTCCGAAGCTCAACATGGGTTCAGAGCGGGACGCTCCACGACCACTAATTTGTTAGCATTCTGGACTTATGTCACTGGAGCTGTAGATGGCGGTGCGCAGGTGGATGCGGCTTACTTCAATTTTCAAAAAGCGTTTGATGCAGTTGATAATGACGTTCTTCTTGGTAAGTTTGCATCTGTCGGTTTTACTCCGTCTCTACTTAAGTTATTTTCTAGTTACTTGGCAAATCGGAAGCAGTACGTACAATATGAGGGGTATCGTTCGGAACCCTACTATACATATTCCGGCGTTAGTCAAGGTAGCAATTTAGGTCCTTTGGAATTTTTAATTCTAATTAATGATTTACCAAATGCAATTACCCGAGCTAGTTGCTTATTATTTGCAGATGATCTAAAATTGTTTATTAAGATTGAAGACTCTTCTGACGCCCAGACTCTCCAGGGTGACATTGATAATGTTTTGCAGTGGTGTAACGAGAACAGGTTGTTTTTTAATATTAAAAAATGCGCAGTCATCACCTTTACTCGGAAAGCAGCACCGATAGTTGCGAATTATTGGCTAGGCGGATCGAATATATCGCGCGTGACTACGATAAGGGATTTAGGCACGAATTTGTCAGAAGATCTGACATTCCGTGGACACATACAAGATATCAGTTCTAAAGCATATAGAATTTTAGGGTTTGTGCTCCGTCAGGCGCAGCATTTTAAATCGATTACTGCTATTAAACTGCTCTACAACGCTTACGTGAGAAGTAAACTCGAGAGCAATGCTATTATTTGGAATCCATATGAAGCCAAATATATAGATATGCTCGAAAAAATACAGAAGAAGTTTATTAGATGGTTATACAGGAAACAGTATGGCTATTCAGTTGGTTATCCTACTATATATCCAAGTCTCTTCCTCCTTGGAATGATAGGATATGATAGGTTGGAAGTGAGGCGCAACATAGCCCTACTTCTATACGTGGTTAACCTGATACAGGGCAAAACTAGTAATCCAGTCATATTGAGTTCTGTAAACCTGAATGTACCAGATGACTACGTAACTGCGCGTCGTCGTAAATTATTTGCATTACCGTATTGCAGAACAGTAATGGCTGGGCAAGCTCCACTGGTTCGTGCACTGCGCTTGCTCAATGATTTAGTTGAAAAGAATTCGGAACTTGACATTTTTCATACCCCACCGCTCAAACTCGTAAATAAAATAAAACCTTTGCTAGAAAGTAAGTGATAAGTATGTAGTTTATTTTAGTGTTTTTAATGGTTTTTTTTTATTAGTTTTTTAGTATATCTAATTTGTTAGTTTAGTTTCAAAATCAGTCATCATCCCTATTGTTAAACCAGAGCAAGACGTGTGATAACGCATTGTTTATTGTATCGTCAAACTGTTCTTACTTCTATCAACTTTAAAAAGAGTGATGTATCGTCCGTTAACAATACAATTTTGAACATTATTGGCGTGACTCTGCTTTGAACTAAGCAATCTGTTAATCATCATTTCAACCCGTTACCGGCTCACTGCTGAGTAGGATTCACCTCTTGGAATGAAAAGGGTAGCCCCTTAGTCCACTTCGCTGGTCAGCAAGAGGCCCAGCGATCGTGATAACCATTTTTATGGAAAACTACCAGGCCGACATTAATGCGGTTTATCGTTTAAGATAATGTATTAATACTTCTAAGAAATTCTAATTATTGTTTCAAAAGCGCTGTATTTCGTCGTGAGATTATTATTTTTTTAAATTTTATTACCTGTTACAATTTACATTCCAATTATAGTTACTAAAATTCTAAATCAATGATTCCATTCTTAAAAATGTTGCAGTAAAATGTTGAAGTGTATTATAAGAAATAAGAAAAATAATAATTAAACACACAAATACAAATACATTTAATAACGAATGTTAAGTTATCTTTATAGCTTTCAAAATGTTAGTTACAAAAGTTGCTGAAATTTAAGATTCTATATATTTAACAGAGAAAAGAATTACGTAAAGGGGAAATTCTGAAAATTACTCTATGTCACATTCGTCAGGATAGTCCGCAATAAAGTAATTTCCAGCTACAGGCGGACTGACGAGGTCGTAGTCGCTCACGAAGTCACTGGGCGAGAACAGCCAACGTTTAGCTTGCAAACTGAAAACGTAAATCAAGTTTATTATATATTTTTTTTTTCACAACAAGTTAGCCATTGACTGCTATCTCACCTGATGATAAGGGATGATGCTGTCTAAAATGGTTGCGGGCTATCCTGTTAGGGACATGGAAGTTATATTTAACCCATACCCCTAATCGGTTTCTACACGGCATCGTGTAGGAACGCTAAATCGCTTGGCGGTACGTCTTCGCGCAAATCGCAATTTCTCTGATTATTATACCTCAAACTCGTATGTTTTTCATTCAAATAAACTTTTGAATTCTATTTTTAGTTTTCGTGTGTTTGAGTGATTTTAGTTTCATAACATAACTGCCATATCCCTAACAGGTTAGCCCGGTATCAACTAAGACTTCTAGATTGCATTTTCACTTAGTGAGATTGCAATCATGAGCAAACTTGCAGTGTATAAAAAAAGGCTTTGCACCACATCTCGTGAACAGTCTCCTGACGAGTTCAAAACTAGTCGGGAATACTACGACAAAAAGAGGTGATTTGAGCCAAGTTATATTGAAGGCTTTAATAATTTAAGCTCAGGGTCACTCAACGCTCGATGGAGAGAGCTATTCACGGTGTTTCTTTATCCGTAGAAGAACTAAAGTAACTGAAATAGCTTGACTTGCAAAGCAAAGCTGAAGTAACTAACAATGGGCGGGTCCCATAGTACGAAGAACCGATAGATGTTGGGGTCCTACTTCCATGGTGCTGAGTTGGCGACCCTATATACCAGTACTTACGCTGTGCTATGGGTATTCGTGCTTTGGTGGGTCGCTCTAGATTGAAGATGGGCTTACCTCTGAAGTGCCTCGTCATTAGTATCGATCACGCAGTTTTGTTTAAAAACGTATAAAAGGTAACGGCGTGGCCCAGTGCCAGGTGCAGGAGTCGGTCCTATCCAGGTCGCTATTTCGCTGTCATCTGACATCACAGTATCACCGTCCGAGCAGCCGTAAAGATTGACATACAGTGTTATTATGGAGTCACTTAGATAAGGATCATCGCGAGAGGGGAAGTCAGGACCTGTGAAGAATGTTTTACAATACATTTTTTCGTAAAGTTGCTCTTACTTTACTACGTTACTATTACTATAATGTAGACTTTTCACACTAGAGCGATAAAAATATTACTGCACAGTTATTAACCTACAAAGCCATGCAGTTAATATTAAGTTTTCACAGTATCACCGTCCGAGCAGCCGTAAAGGTTGACATACAGTGTTAATAAGGAGTAACTTAGGTAAGGATTATCGCAAGAGGGGTAGTCAGGACCTGTGAAGAATGTTTTACAATACATTTTTACGTAAAAGTTGCTCTTACTTTACTACGTTACTATTACTATAATGTAGACTTTTCACACTAGAGCGATAAAAATATTACTGCACAGTTATTAACCTACATAGCCATGCAGTTAATATTAAGTTTCGCACTAGTGCAATAATACATTGTTATGATGTCCGCCATACAAAACGTCAGATATTTCCATGCCGCCATCTTTGTCAAGGTACCAAGGTAAGGATGTCATATAAAATACCTGTGTGATACGTTTTTTAGATTGAAATCCAGAGTGCTGTTGTTATTTTTTACTTTAAATTTTTACTCAGTATTTTAAATACGTTTTACAATACATTGAAAATTATAGTCTCGGTGCTATTATGTTTGCGCCTCGACTGAAGTTTTCTTCATACTGCATTTGTAGACTAAATAAATTGCTCTTACTTCATCGCTCCTAAAGCTATAAAGTAGACTTTTGCCACCCTAGGGCGACAAATATATAAAATGACTGCACACAAACAGATGGGCTAACGGATTGGAAGAAAAACCCTAAAAGATTTACTTAACTTTAAAAAACACATACTTATACACATAAACGTGTAATAGCAGCCTTCTTCGACGTCAAAATCAACTTCAGGAAGATCCTTTGCTTCTGCAGCAGGTATTTGTATTCCTATAGTTATGGTAACATTTTCGAAGTACACCTGTGAAGAATCATACACACGTTGAATTTTACAGCTTGGGATACAGGATACTTATTTGCGCGTGTGGCGGAGACATCACTGACTTTCACAAAACATTTTTGTAGGATCAAATCAGTGAAGATTCTGTTAGTTTCGAATTTTTGTCATACTAATTGTCAGTAGGCCCGGAGTCCACTACAGCCGAATAACCGAAACCGTCGAATTGAATTGAGTCGCATTTGTTTCACACTTCGGCACGCTCCGACGCATTTTAAAGATCTAGCCCCACTTGAGATGCATTGCGTGGCGCAGCAAATATTCTTGACATCTGCTTGTGGAATCGTTACTTGCTGCGCTGCATCGTGCATCTCAAGTGGGGCTAGACCTTGAAGGTGACGAGTTTCCCTTCGATTCAACACGTTTCGGCCAGTCTAGTGGGCGCAAGCCTTAAGACCGGTGGCGTGCACAGGGCATGAAGCAAGGGTAGGCAATAGTTAATCAAAATACCTATTAACTGACTTTTATAATGGAAAATGAGTATTGACCTATTTCCATTACGGTCAGCAGTGCTTTTATGCCTCTAAGATGTATCGTACCTCTATGACCATTGATGTAGAATTTTAGATGTCTATTACACTTACAGACTATACTAAGCAAAAGCGCTGTTTCTTATGTCTGGTTAAGTGATTACAGTATTCAATTCAATTCCAAACATACCGTACATTTTTTGACAAAATAACAACGTTGCATTTAATTTTTACAGTCACACAGAATTGATTTAAAAATACTACCAACTTCTTAAGGGTAAATTTTGAACAACTTTTGTTCAACGACTTTAAAAATAAGATCCTTTACAAGAAAAAATCAAAATATCAAAAATGGCAGCTCTAAGACAACGTAACTCCAAGCGACTAACTATTAAAACACAGAGCTGAGAAGTGTCTAGAGTGTAGTTTAAATTTTTAAGTGAAAACTTCTTTAGCCGCGTTGAGCACTTTTTGGTGGGGATTGTGGATTCGCGTCACAAACACCGTCACCGAGACCTCGCTCCGACATGCTCGCTAACACCGACATTCTTACGTTGTTACGAAGACAAAATTTCTTAAATATAAATATACTACATTCGTAATTAAACTTTAATGCTAAGTTTTAATGTTTATATTTTTTTTATTTTGTTTTATTGAAAAATTATAATTAAATAAAAAAAAAATTAAATACTCGTTTTCACTTCTATCGACAGTCCCTATAAGCTGCCAATTTTTTTTGAACAAAACTTTTTCATTAAGTGTTTGTAGAGTTTGTTCGTACTTTTAAATAAAACCTGTATGTATTAAAATTTTAAATTTCTATTGGCTGTTAATTCACACATACAGTGACTGCAAGTGAAATTGATTAGTAAAACCTAGCATTTAAGGGGCGCTTGTTTCTTACTCCGAGTATCGATTCCGGTACGGGGGTGATATTAGCGGCTCTGTAGATTTGAGGGATGGAGGTCCTCTTGCGACTTCTTATTCTCGCCAGCTCTACCGCTGATATTAGCAGGACCACCGCAGTGCACACCAGTATCAGTTTCATTGTAATGTTGACAAGACTGGACCAAAAAAATAACTGCAAAAAAAACGAGTATTCACAATTTTTTTCTAATTACTGCAGTGACCCTAGCTTCGTTCGGATGACGTTTTAGGGTACCGTATCCAACGGGACCCTATTACTAAGCCTCCATTGTCAGTCTGTCCTCCGACCGACCGTCTGTCTGTCACAGGGCTGTATCTAACGAATCATTATAGCTAGACAGTTGAAATTTTTGCAGAGTGTGTATTTCTATACCCGCTCAACAATTAAAAATTAAATAAAAATAACAATAAAGGGGTCCACTTTATATAAGGGGTCCCATTGATACTATAAATGTGATCTTTTGGGGTTTTTTGCTGCATCTCTATGCAGCCTAAAGGGTTAACAGTTTAAAGGTTTTTAGGTAGGTAAGTGTTGTTTATTTTTTTACTGCGGGCAGAATATAATAGAGGTCTAGATTGGATTACGCTTGTCAAAAAATACCTATTCACTCTTACCTTGGTACCTACTCAATATTCAACACTCTAAAGAAGTTTACCATTTTTTTGTTTAAATTTAAAACAATAAGAATAATATGAAAACTAAGACAAAATAAAACAAAAATATGAAAGAATCATTAAAATATCTCAACAAATGAAAAAGTTATGGAACTTTAAAGTTGCGCTTGCAAGACGGGAGACGTGACGTCATAATTCCCTATCAACTTACTTTATAAAGCCGAATAAAAGAAATATGTAGGACATACAGGTGTCTCTCATACTACGTCATGTTTTGACTCTACCCACCGGTTGGAAAGGAGTTCTGCTGAGAAGAGCTGGCAATAAACTCAGGTAGGTAAAGGTACTTCAGTTAAACGTACGTAGCAGATTTTTTTTTGGATAACATTATTTTCCGTCTATCCCGATGTTATAATTAGGTATGAAACTATGGTAACCAACACTCACCTTTAGCTCTTCCCTGGTTGTAACGATCTCGATGATGTCACACTTTTATACTTCCTGCCATATGCAAATACCCTAGTATATTACTATCGCAAAATGGCGAAAATATTTAAATTAATTTATCTATGTGGTTTTATAGACCGGTGTGTAATAATTACTATTAGGTACTTATCTATGTTATAGTTGAAAACCAAATTGCGGGCACATCGCCGTTTGCTTAGGCTACCAATAATAAAATAATAAAAAACCATATTAAATACTGTCCCCATCATTATATATTAATAACTCTTTTATTGTCACCAGAATAATATAATCGGAGTGATAGCCATAGATAGATAGATAGAGATGAAGATTCGTCAATTTCCATACTGTTAAAATATTTTAATACTGTTTAAATATTGTTTTATCAAAAGTCTGGACACCCAAATACATAATTCTGGATTGCCTCAGGAAAGCCAAAACTCCATCTTTTCACTAATTCGGCCTATGACCTGAATTTAAGAATTTAAGGCACGTCGAGATTGGCCTTAAAACACGCTCGGCAAAAACCGAAGTTTTGGACCAAGCGCTCTGGCCATTTTTGGCCAGGATTGCCAAGGCCAATCGCGATACGCCCTCACATCAGCTTTGGACTATAACATATAATATATTGTAGTGTGGTATGTAGACGGTAATAAGATAAAAATAATTAAAAAATAATATATATATTTTAATTACAGAATATCTGTAATGCTTTCAACATGTACTCGTAATTTACAAAAGTCACTGAAATTTAAGTTCCTATATTCAACAGAAAAAGAATTAAGTAAAGAGAAAATTCTGAAAATCACTCAGTGTCACATTCGTCAGGATACTTCGAAATAAAGTAAGTTCCAGCTACAGGTGGACTGATGAGGTCGTAGTTGCACACGAAGTCACTGAGCGAGAACAGTACAGTTTGATATTGCAAACTGAAAACAGAAATCAAGTTACTCGCACGCAAATCGCAATTTCTCTGATTATTCTCACTCAAACTCAAATAATATTTTTTGGCCCAATATTACAAAGAACCGATAGATGTTGGGGTCCTTTTTTTACTACAAGTTAGTCCTTGCGTTAGCGGGCTAACCGGTTAGGGGTAGGGCAGTTATATTAAACCCATACCCCTATTCGGTTTCTACACGGCATTGTACCGGAACGCAAAATCGCTTGGCGGCACGTCTTTGCCGGTAACTGGTAACTAGCCACGGCCGAGGCCTCCCATCAGGCCAGACCAGAGAAAACTCAGAAATTATAAATTCCCAAATTGGGGTCAATTTCCCTCCTCCTGTCCTATTTTGACGTATCGAATAGGTTGCCGGGTATCCATCCCAGGACCTCTGTATGTTAAGACAACAGCGCTCAACACTGCGCCACGGCGGTCGTCAAAATAGGTTAGAATAGGTTCCATGGTGCTGAGTTGGCTACCCTGTAGGTTTAGGTACTTACTCTGTGCTATGGGTATTCGTGCAAACAAACGCTTTGGTGGGTCGCTCTAGTTTTGTTTGAAGATGGGCTTACCTCTGAAGTGCTTTGTCATCAGTATTGATCTTCCCGCTTTGTTTAAAAACATATAAAAGGAAACGACGTGGCCCAGTGCCAGGTCCAGGATTCGGTCCTATCCAGGTTGCTATTTCGCTATCATCTGACATGACAATATCACCGTCTGAGCAACCGAAAAGGTTGACAAACACCGTTAATAAGGACTCACTTAGATAAGGATTATCGCGAGAGGGGTAGTCGGGACCTGTGAAGAGAAATGTTTTACAATACATTTTGTTCATAAATTTGCTCTTACTTTGCAGCTATTAAAACTATAATGTAGACTTTTCCCACTTGAGCGAGAGTAATATTAATTTTTGCACTAGTGGCATAATACATTATTATGATGGTCGCCATACAAAACGTCAGATATTTCGATAATAATATATAATATTTATATAGATTAGATACCAATAGATAATATTTAAAACTCTTTTCTTATTTTGACTGTGTTTAGTCATAAATGTATTGTAATACGTATGATACAATATGCATTAAAAAATATAGTCTCGGCGCTATTAAGTTTGCACCTCGACTGAAATTTTTATCAAGTAGCATTTGTAGACTAAATAAATCTGCTCTTACTTCACCGCTGCTAACGCTCTAAAGTAGACTTTTGCCACCCTAGGGCGATAAAAATATTTACGTTACTTTAAATTTCACATACTTATTGCCAGAAATGAGTAATAGCAGCCTTCTTTGGCGTCAAATTCAATGGTGGGAAGATCCTTTGCTTCTGCAGCAGGTAGTACCATTCCTATAGTTACGGTAACATTTTCGAAGTACACCTGTGAAGAATCATACACACGTTGAATTCTTTTTTTAATATTTTTTTTATTTGACCAACTAACAACATTCATATAAAAAATTCTACAGCTTGGCAAGTTATTTTCGCGTTTGTAAAGCCCGGAGTCCACTACAGCCGAATCGAATTGAGTCGCATTTGATTCGCATGCATAAAGGCTCGACTGGCACTTCGGCACGCCGCGCAGTCGCTAATGCCGCAACACATTTTAAAGGACTAGCCCTTGAGATGCACGGCGCGGCGCAGCACGTAGCGGCAAATTCTCTTAACGTCTGCCGCGTCACTTAAGTGGGCCCAGCTACATACAAACTCATGCAAAGTATATTTGCCGCTACTTGCCGCGCCGCATCGTGCATCTCAAGTGGGGCTAGACTTTCATAGGTAGCGAATTATAACGCCTCGGTGGCGCCCACTAGGTTCGGCGAGCCTAGTGGGCGCCAGCCTTAAAAGGAAATGGGACGGCGGTTACCCCATACAATCGTATTTATCTGTTTACTCCCTGGATAATTACAATAGAGAAAATATTTTTGCACCATAAAATCCACATGTATCCGTGCCATGACCGTATGTTTTGCTTTTTGCAATAAATTAATAATTTTAAGGACATGGAACTGTATTTTTACAGTCACAAAGTGTTGATTTAAAAATAGTACTATGTTATAGCTTTCGATTTAATCATAATTTGTCTGTAATTTTGTTTTGATGGGGCTGGCATATAGGCTAACTTTAAAAGCCCCAAAAAATACCAGAACTAAAAAAAAGTACTAACTTCTTCTTCAAAAGTCTTCAGCACGTTATACTGAACGACTTTTGTTCAACCACTTTAAAAATTCTGGTAGAATCATAATATTCAAATTGCCAGCTACGAGTATAAGACAACATAACTCCAAGCGACTCTCAAAGTTTTCGATATCGATCCCTTGGGGCGATTTCGGTTTCCCAGGGGTCGACATGAACGAAAACTGGTTTTGGGGGTCGACGAGGTCTAAAATCGACCCCTATTAATTAACACAAGTTCTTATTTGAAACTTTCAAGAGACTGTATAAGTTGTGTTACGTGTACCAAATTGTTATAAGAATAACTAATATTTTAGTAAGATACCATTGTTGTACTTTTAAAAAACTTTTGATTATCATACTTAGTCGAAAAAGGCTTCAGTGTGGTCGTGGACTTAAATCACCGAACGCGGTGATTTAAGGCTGCAACTCATCTACGAGTATATAGAACCGGATTTAGCTAGATTGGTAGAAAGTCACCAGGTTTATCTAATACAATTTTTTTTTATCTTTTCTTTACGATTTTAATAATTTTTTCAAAAATAATTATCTACTTAAGTATTTTTAAGTAATTTGTATTAATAATTATTCATTACACTTGATATTTACTGAATTTTGTGTCTATGTATTTGGTTTTTCCATGAGAAAATCATGTCAGGTTTGCTCACTTAACCAACCGCAAAGTTTTTAAATTTGGAAGTATTTTGTATTAATAGGAAAAAAACTAGATATAGGATTTTTAAAGTATTTGGCTATGGGGGTTTGAGATATCAGTTAATTTTGAAAAAGGGGTCTCTTGCCCAAAATAGTTTAGGAATCCCTGTTCTAGAGTTTAGTAGTGTTGTTCAAATTGTTGGTGAATTAATTAACTTTTCTTCAGTTGTAGAACAAAACTTTGTCAGTATTTTAGAGCCTATCTTGTTAGTATTTTTAAATAAAACCTGTATTGATATTTAAAACTACTATTGGCTGCAGATCCATACTCAGAGACTGTGGTGAAATTGACAGCAAAACCAAAAAAAATATGCTTAACGGACGCCTGTTTCTTACTCCGAGTATCGATTCCGGTACAAGGGTGATATTAGCGGCTCTGTAGATTTGAGGGATGGAGGTCCTCTTGCGACTTCTTATCCTCGCCAGCTCTACCGCTGACATTAGCAGCACCATTGCAGTGCACAACAGTATCAGTTTCATTGTAATGTTGGCAAGACTGGACCAAGAAATAACTGCAAAAAACAAGTGTTCACAACATCTTTCTAATTACTACAGTGTCCCTAGTTTTATTCGGATGAATTTTTAAAGTTCCTTACCGAGGGGGTTCTGTACCCAAAAGTGCCAACGAGACCCTTTTACTAAGCCGCCACTGTCCGTTCGTCCGTCCGTCTGACCGACCTTCTGTCACAGTCAAAGGGGCTGTAGTGTCTCATGAACCGTAATAGCTAGACAGTTGAAATTTTTACAGTGTGTTTATTTCTATAACCGCCAAATATATGATTTTATAAAATCATATCATACTGTCTATTATTTAAATAGCCACGTGAGGGCCCGTTTGGCAGGTCCTCGAAATTTAGTAGGTAAGTGGAGAAGGTCGAATCAAAGTCAAAACTTGCAGCGGAGTAACTGTATTTAATATGAAATTCGTAGGTATATATACATAAAGGATGAACCATAGACAAAACAGATAATAGTCCTTTTAGGCACGGTACACATTTTTGCTCCCGAATAGTCTACTTTTATTAGGTCACCAACTTGGCTGAATTGTTGGCGAAGCGAAACGCAAATATTGGCGTTTACACATACTAATGATATTAATGCGATAGTGCAACACTCAATTTATTGATTACATGTAGGACATTTATTCTATTTTCTTACGTCATGTTTTTACTCTACCAGCTTCTACTGAGAAGAGCTAGCAAGAAACTCAGGTAGGTAAAGGTACTTGACTTAAATACGTAGCAGGAATATTTTAATATTATTTCCGTCTATCCCAATGATATAGTTATGAAACTATCGCAACAAACACTCACCTTTAGCTCTTCCCTGGTTGTAACGATCTCGTTGAAGTCACACTTTTATATTTCCTGCCATATGCAAATGTTACCCTTGTTTGTTAGTATCGCAAAATGACGAAAATATTCAAATTAATTTATCTATGTGGTTTTATAGAGTGGTGTGTAATAGGTATTAGGTACTTATTTATGTTATAGTTCAAAGCCAATGCGGGCACATCGCGATTGGCCTAAGCAATCCTCAGAAATGGCCAGAGGGCGGCGCTTGGTCCAAAGATAAAACAACATTTTTTTTATGTCTATCAGTTGGGTATCACTCTAAAACTACTCAACGATTGGAATGCAACTTGGCTCACTGAGACCTAAGATAGGATATTTTTATCCCGAAAAATAGTTGGGTTTGTTCGGAATAGAAGAAGATGCTTATTATACAATATAACGCATCTTTTATTGTGTGATTATTCATTTTTTTTAAACAAAAACCCAGATCAAATTTACTTCTCTCGGACATAAAATAAGACTTGAGGCCGAAATAAATAATCCATACATAGAATATTATAAATGCGAAAGTGTGTCTGTCTGTCTGCTACGCTTTCACGGCCCAACCGTTCAACCGATTTTGATAAATATTTGGTACAGGGGTAGGTTGTATCCCGGGGTAGGACATAGGCTACTTTTTATCCCGGAAAATAAAGAGTTCCCGCGGGAATCAAAAAAACTTAATCCACGCGGACGAAGTCGCGGGCATCATCTAGTAATGTAATGTATCCGTAATCTAATCGATAAGTGGCTTTGCAACGTTGTTATGTGACAAATAGGACAATACAACTTTTGCCAAATAATAAAATTGCTAAGTAACATAATTTTAACACACTAGATGATGCCCGATAAAGAGCTCAATTTAGTGTATCCATTCTCATACGTTTAGGTATGTACGATACCTATCCTAAACGTATGAGAATGGATACACTAAATTGAGCTCTAATTCAATGCTGTTATGGTTTATTTTACTTTAACGCCGAACTTTGACGATTTGATCGACAATTCTTACATAATCGCACCTCTGGTAACGATAGAGTATTCAGCTGATTTACAAAGAGACAAAACCCTTTGCGATCTTGTTTAAAACGACGCAGGATTGTATATTTTGTGAAATAGCGATAAATGAAACGTTGGACTGTAACATTATTCAGTTGCTTAGAACAAACAACAATTAGTGCCTAAATTAAGTCTAGAACTAGTGTTTTTGTGAAAGTGTATAAGATATACAGTTAATTATATTGTAATTGTTATGCTAATTAATTAAGTAATGCTCTATACGATTAAAATTAGAAATGTCATAAATTTAATTTTCATATCTCAAATAGGCAAAAAAACTACGACCTCTGTGGCGCAGTGTGTAGCGCTTTTGCCTTGATGTGCGGAGGTCCCGGGTTCGATCCCCGGCAAGGTCAATTTGTGAATTTATAATTTCTGAATTTTCCGTGGTCTGGCCTGGTGGGAGGCTTCGGCCGTGGCTAGTTACCACCCTACCGGCAAAAACGTGCCGCCTAGCGATTTAGCGTTCCGGTACGATGCCGTGTAGAAACCGAAGGGGTATGGGTTTAATATAACTGCCATGCCCCTAACAGGTTAGCCCGCTACCATCTTAGACTGCATCATACTTAACATCAGGTGAGATTGCAGTCAAGGGCAAAAAAAAAAAATCCAAACTGCTGGTGGAAACTTACTCCCTCGGGAGGGAATGTTAGCTGCATTTCCGCGCTGGTCAGCCAGGATGATCCTTTGCGCAAAAAATACCCAACCATTCTGTCACCAGATGAGGCAATTAACCGCGATAGACATTGAATAGTTTATCATTTTAACCTTTTCATATTAGATAGACAAATGCTTTATTGCCACACAAAACATTAAAAAGAAATAAAAAAATTGTGTGTGTCAGCTCCGCCGCACGACTGGAGTTTACTCCTTCAACGAAAAGTGTTACCATGGAAACATAAACATAATGTAACGGAGAAAGTTTGAATTTTTCTCCATTAATTTTCATACCTACGATCGATCTCGATTCTTAAGGAGTAAACTCCAAAAAGGCGGCGGTCCTTTCCCGGTTTGGGGAAATTGCCACTCTGTCCTACACTGAATGAAGTTGCCAATCTCCAACATAGATGGCGTTGGACGATATTGTCTCGCGCTAAAGTATTGCTGTAAAATAAAGTATATAATATTTTATAATTCCAGATATAGCTATCGATATACTATGTAGGTACGATAATGTAAATTGAGGTCGTTGATTTGTTATTATATTAATAACAATTAATTTTTGAATAAGTGCTCAGTTGAGTACTTAGGTTAAATACATTTAGGGTTGTAAGCCGGGGAATAACATAGGCAACCCGGCTATTTTTATCCCGGAAAATTAAATATCTTAATCCACGCAGACAAAATAGCGGGAATCATCTAGTTAAATAAATAAAATAAATATTTATTGAAATGAATGATTGATTGATAAAATATCGATTTTATTAAACATCGATTCCCGTTAGTGCGAACTGCGATGAAAATCAGTGGCTCGACTTTTAAATCGATATGAAACTACCCGCAATATGTTAAAGCCATTAGCGCGCATGTGACACGAGGTTGAAACTCCTCGCTAATAGTGTGAGGTAGGCAAAAAGGCAGTGCCCCGGTTTTATGAGAGAATATTAACCTGCATTCAGGCTTAAGCGTTTATCAATAACCTTTGCTTTTGGATGTCAAGTATTATTTTATAGTACGCCTGGCGTGAGAATGTAGGCGGTGAATTTCATTGGCTTCTTCAGCCCTAGTCGGGCTCTGTGGTTCGATCGGCACCTCTAACTTTTCAGATTTATACAGTTTTTTATTCCACTAACAGTTGGCCACTGACTGCAATCACCTAAATCTAAACTAAAACCTAATCAGTTTCTACATGTACAGGAACGCTAAATCGATTACCACCCTACCGGCAAAGACATGTAAAATAATTTTCACATTAATTATATTGATTTGCCGTGGTATGTCTATCTATCCAACTTCAAAATACCATGTACAAACATTATTTAGTTTGTATCGTGTTCTGGGCACATTGCCTCATTAGGTACAATGGTTTAGATGATTTTATTAATGTTTAGTTTTTAATTTAGATTTTAATGTATTACAGTCAAGTACAATATAACATGTATATTTGCCTGGTGGGAGGCTTCGGCCGTGGCTAGTTACCACCCTACCGGCAAAGACGTGCCGCCAAGCGATTTAGCGTTCCGGTACGATGCCGTGTAGAAACCGAAGGGTTTAATATAACTGCCATGCCCCTAACAGGTTAGCCCGCTACCATCTTAGACTGCATTATCACTTACTATCAGGTGAGATCGCACGCGTAGCTTGTAGTGGATAAAAACAAACATAAAATTTTATAATACAGAGTAAGGTTACATTTTGTAGTTAATTTTCGTAGTAGTAACATTACGTGTAGAAAAATATACAATCGGAACCTTCAAGCCCAATCAGAGCTTATCAAAGGAGATCGGGCGCTGATTCGATTGGGCTCACATAATAAGCCGCCGACAAATAATTTATCACAAGCGATGGCCGACACGACCCCGGGGAAATCAGGCTTCACCGAATCTGACGTATTATTGGTCATTTTGTCTGTGTGTACCGCTATTTTGCTCATAAAATATTCTTAACCTCACTTATACTTCTCTACTAGATAAAAAATGAATATATATAATAATAAATAAATAAATATATATAATAAATTATATGATAATACGCGTAAATGATGCCTGCGAATTCTTCCTCGTTGATTGAGGTTATTAATCCCTCGGAACCTCTTAGATTTTTTGGGATAAAAAGCTGGATGCCGGGATAAAAGTCTCAAAGGTTGTCTGGAAGAGCTTTAGCAATAAGACCGTCTTTGCACCCTTCTGTTTTATCTTTTAACCTTTTTTGTTTATTGTCTTTGTTCTAAGTGTGTGCAGTAAAGAGTTTTATCTATCTATCTAATTTGTACATTTGGATCAATTGACCAAAATTGACCAACCAAGGCTGTCATAAGGTAATAGAGACAGTTGATCATCACCATCTTCATCATTTCAACCCATCACCGGCTCACTTCAGAGTACAAGTTTTATCTCAGAATGAGGAGGTAAAGACTAAGTCTACCACACTGGCCTGATGCGGATTGCCAGGCTGCACACACCTTCGAGAAGATCATAGAGAACTCTCAGATTTACAGGTTTCCTCTCCATGTTTTCCTTCAGCCTATAGTAGGTAAATGAAAATTTGGTATTTGACAACTAGTCAAATCAATAATCTTTTTTCCAACGTCAAAACGCGCGCTCGAAGTCTTAATCACTAGGCTAGACCCACTAGATTATATACCTACTAGTTAGAAGTATGAAAAGTATTTCTATACGCCAAAATGAGCAATAAACTTTTCTCATACAGAAAGGGAATTTTATCCATGTTAGATACTTTTATATCTAAGCCCTACGTTTTTCTTTCCCCTTGGGGGCATTATTAAATTCTTTCATGACGATAAGGAAAAAGATTTTTAAAAAATAGGAGGATTGTTTTAATGTTGCCCATATAAAATTGAATGGGATTTATTTTTTGTGTAGGTCAACTTACGAAACCTATTTAAAATTGGGACCATGTTGAACTTTTTTGTATTTTCTTTGAATGTTTGATCTAATCTTATTATGTCATAACATTTTCTTTAATTTGCCATAGTAACAATTAGGTATACCTACCTCGTCCCACAAACTTATCTGACCCGGTGTCAGCGTCATCTAGTGTATGAAAAATATATAAAATATAAACAAAACCTCCAAAGGGCCTTCTCCGTTTGGCCCGTGAGGTCCAAGCGGGGGTACGGGCTTCGAGGCTGGGCCTCCTTACCCGGCTAGGCTACGGGCCCCTAGGTCGGGTGTCATGTCCGGTGTTGGGTCCGCACTGCGGGTGACGTCATCACCTCCGCGTGCAGGAGCCGTGTCTCGTCCAGGTATCTCGGCGCTGCGAGCAATGGGGTCGTACTCGCGCGCCGAGATGGTGTCAAGGCCGATGGACTCCGCGTCGCGGGCGATAGGGTCGCCGCTGCGCGCGGAGTCGGTGTCAATTCCGGTGTGTGTCGCGTCATCGTCGTCGCTATGGTTGCCTGCGTGCCACGCAGGTCATGACGATCGTAGGAGCTCACGAGGTTTTTATGCCTGTTTAGGTCCACTAGGACCTAATCAGGCATAAAAACTAGTTCCAATTTTGGCCACCGGTTCAAATAAGTTTCTGGGACTATACAAACGTTCAATTCATATTCCGTCAAATGCAAGACAGTTTGTTGACGGAATCAAGCTCTATAATAATTGCTCACAATATATTATCTTTAATATAAAATCATTAAAATCATTTTTTTAAACAAGCTTTTATCGTCCGCCATATAGTTTGACGTCATTTAATTTTTCGTATTCTTCTTAGCAAATCCGTTCAATTGATACCCATAATATCATGGGGTTCATAAAAATATCTCGATCGCCATCTTTGGGAGTCCGCCATATTGGATTGAGAATGACGTCACTTAAAATTCAGTTGTACGATTTGATCTCAACCCACAAACATTGAAAGTTAAAACTTGTAACAGAATACTAACCATAATTTCCCATTATTCCCATCTAGCTAGCGTGAAAATTTCCAAAATTTCAAAGTAAATGTAACTCGGAGAGTAAAAGACTATACATTTCAGAAGTGCACATTAAGGTTACGGCTTAATTTTCATTTAATGTAAAACGTGTCGTATATAACGACTTGCTAACTAGCGGGTCGTTAAAACCGACATAACCATGGAAAAAAAAACACTCTCGTTTTATTTTTTTAACGCCATACACAATATTTTATTATTCAAGTTTACTAATTGCTTTCTTTACATTACAAAAAAGAGTTGTTATTTTGTTCGTTTCTGATGCTGCAAGGTACATGACTACTGCCTACCCATGCGATAGGGTACTGAGGTCAGTATCCTGTGCATCTTCTTTGAGAGTTCCCGGAGATTCCCATAATGCTCAGAGGATGGCCACTGAGGGGGTTTGTGGGTAAAAATCGCACATCACCCGCACTCTCCCCCAGGAGATCGGAAACTGAAGAAGATTTCGCCCTCGTTAAAAAAAAGGGGGATACTGAGGTCTGAAAGACTGAGAATTGATTTATAAACTTTTATACAAATATTATAAACTAGATTCCCGCGAATTCGTCCGCGTGTTTTAAGTTTTTTTTACTAATTAGCCTATGTCACTCTCCAGGCCAAATCACGTCGATCCGTTGCTCCGTTGCGGCGTGATTGAAGGACGAACCAACAAACAAACACACTTTCGCATTTATAATATTAGTATAATCTTATTTCACGCAAGATCCTTAAAAAAACATTGCCCAATCAGCTTTACAATATTATCGTCTGTGGCACAGAAATATGGCGGTAATAAAGTTATAAGCAAAAGCAATACATTCAGCAACGCGGTATGATTCATTGGTACTATAAAGAGTGATTTATCGTTCGCTGTTACCGAGCTACGAGCACACAGATATACAAACATACATTTAACATACATATTGTGTGATTGTAGGTGATATTTGTGTAACTGGGTTAACGACCAGCTCTGACTCCATACTATTATTATGAATGCGAAAGCGTGTTTGTCTATTTGTTGGTATGTTTGTTTTTATGGCTATCTGCTTGCATCGCTTTTGCGGCCTGTAAAATCAAGATACTTTTAAAATAGAATTGAAGTACAAAATGTAACCATAACGCTGTTATTCTGTTAGAGCCAAAACGAGGGGATTCTAGGTAACTGCAATATTATAAAGTACCTACAGAAGAACAAATATAGATATAAAAAATAATAATATAGTAAGATAAATAAAAAATAACAGAAAAACCAAAAAAACACTTGTAAAAACTAAACTATTACTTAGCTTATAATATACCCAATTATAAAACTTGTTATAAAACTATTTCAATGTACACACATCGAAATAGAATGAGTAATAGAAACAGGGTATAAATATATGACAGACATAAAAATACATAGAAAAGAGTTGAAGTTGAAGAGTTTGATGTCACGTACCTTGACGTTCCTATAATAAGGGTTATAATTCTAAAACACGAAACTCAACAATAATGAAACAATAATATGGCTTTAAGCGTTGGCAGTAAGGCCCCAGGGCTCAATAATATTCAACAACTAGCGGTTATTGTACCTTAAAAGATAGATAATATATTCTATCGCGGACTTTTTTTAGAACTTTTTGAGAGGAACTTTTCCACCGCACATCGTTTTCGTGTAACTTTAACTATTTACGCAGCGCACGCCACGGAAGCTCTCAGATGAGATGATTTTTTCCGACTGCGTTCACATTATTGCAATTTTGGTAGAGATTTCAAATTTTTTTGAAAATAAAATATAGCCTATGTTACTCGCTGATAATGTAGCTTTATTTTGTGTGAAAGAATTTTTAAAATCAGTTAAGTAGTTTTTGAGTTAATCCATTACAATTTACAATAAAACAAATCTTTTCTCTTTATAATATTAGTTTAGATAGAATTGTTACGTTTAAATATGTGGAGTATGATTTTTCCAGCACATGTCCCCGCGTTTTATCCTGCCAAAAGCAACAATGTCCCAGTAATACTGTTAATAACACTTAATCCCCATTGTACTAAAAACCTTGAGTAACCTCATTCGCCGCAAGGAAATCAGATCCCAACGCCTATTTAATCCCAACAATACTTAATGCGTCCAAAATAACCGCACGAAGCGGGTCACGGCTGCTAATGACGTAAAAGAACACGGCTTCCGAGAATCGCTCCAGACAGGTGCTTTGTACTGAAATAGACTTAATTAAAACTATGTACTTGTGCGCAACGCGTACCTGCAGAGCTGAGTGGAGCCGAGGAACGCATATTGATAACAACTCAAACCAAACTGGATTAAACAGTAGATTCCATCTTTGATAATAACTTACACAAAAAAAACTCAGAAGCGGCGAGAGTTTAGTAGTCAATACTTTGGACTCCTGTTCTGGGTAAAAACGCCTCAAATCTATAATATGGGTCTTTTTAGGGTTCCTTACCTCAAAAGGAAAAAACAGAACCTTTATAGGATCACTTCGTTGTCCATCCGTCTGTCTGTCAAGACGTGGTAAAGACCCTTTTTCTCAGTATCAAGCTGAAATTCATATCAAATACTGAGTATTTGATATGAATTTCCCTACTCTACTGTCCCTTGGAGCTGTGAAAAAATCAAACTTCTAAGACAACGCAATCAAAAGATACAGCCGTTTATGCTGCAATTTTTCGACACTCGCAAGGGAATCAAAACCTGTAGGGTACTTCCCGTGCGCTCAGAATCTTTTTTAAATTTATTTTTTAATCCACTATAAGTAAGCCCTTGATGCAATCTCACCTGGTAAGTGACGATGCAGTCTAAGACAGAAGCCGGCTAACCTGTACCATGTTACCATAACCATATTATAGACTGATTAACCATCTATATATATAAAAATGAAACCCGTTTTCCTTGGTCACGGCATCACGCGTGAATGGCTGGAACGATTTCACTAATTCTTTTTTTATTGTATTTGTCTCTTCCATCTCGGGACCATGGGATCCCGGACCTTTGGAAGGCATACGAGGGGCCGAAACCAACTCGCAGAGGCCCGTTAGGCAATTTTACTCTAAAGGAAATGTGACACCAATCAGCGAATATCCCTTTATGCACTATATGCGAGTGCACCCAAGGACAATCCCTGGTTAGTGCAGGACTATTGCAAAACATGGACACAAATTATAGGTATGGGTCTACGGGTTTGGGTTGCTATAATGGACTGGTGAAATGGCTCTATCTAAGTACTATGGCCCCTGCCTGACCAATGTTATTTTACACGGATAAAATGGCAGTTGTTTTTATTGTATTTGTTATTATTAGGAGACGGTTCTTACGGAAAAAAATATTAAGAAAATCTCTCAGAAATATTGAAAAATATACATTTAATTTTGCATACTAAGGCGGTACGAAGTTTGCCGGGTCAGCTAGTAATATTATAGATTTGCCGCGTAACGTTACGTTACAGCTACGACCTACGTATCTGTGTCTATAGTTTTTGGGAGACCCTGAGCAGAACCTGGAAATCTTACGCGTTATTTGAATATGAAATCGCCTATCAATATGTAATGGGAAGAAGCCGTGGGAAGAAACATAGCTATAGATAATAGACACAAACAGTTCCAAACGAAATTGGTACTAAGATAAAAATTCAAATAATATAACCAACCGCTTCCAATATCAGATGCCACCCTAATTGAGTGAAACGTGGTGAACCTTGTACCAAGCGAACCGCAGGGGATGGTATAAGTTATGAGATGATGACAGAATTTGTTGGGAAGCTATTTACTGTCGTATTCTTTTCGCCCGCTGGGAAATTTAAGATATCGGACGTTAAACTAGACGTTAAATCTATTTATCGAAGCTAGGCTACTTTCTTTTAAAGAAAATATTGTGAAATTATAAATATGGAAAAGTGTGGATGTCTGACTGTTTGTTATCGTTTCTCTCTAATGTCCCACTAACTGATGCCCGCGATTTCGTCCACGTAGATTGAGGTTGACCGCGTAGTCCGCGGATACTATTTAGTTTTCCGGGACAAAATGTAGCCTATGTGTTATTCCAGACTATGATAACATATATCTGTATCAAATTTCATCTAGATCCGTGTAAGCGTGATTGAGTGACAAACATCCATCCAAACTTTTGCATTTTACAGTATTAGTATAGATTTAAAATATTAATTTGGACGATCAAATACAGGTTTAATACTGAAGGAAAACATAGTGAAGCAACCTGTATGCTCGACAGTTCTTCATAAAGTTCTCAAAAATATGCGAAATCTGGGCAATCCACATCTGGGCAGCGTGGTGGACTATGGGCATACCCTTCTTATTCTGGGAAATAACTCGTGCTCAGTGAGCCGACAATTTGTTGAAGTGATGATGATGATAATGTGATGATCTTCTGTAATCATCACATTATCATCATAATGTGATAATTATAATGGGGTTCGAATATGTTGGCCAACCCACCGTGCCGCCATCTTTTTTTCATTTTTTTTTTCAAGATAGAGACCACTCTTCACCCTGGGTGTTAATTAATAGCTGGCATAAATACAATCATGTATTATTTGAAACAAAATCCTCTAAAGCGTCAGGTTTCCCAGATATCATATCATACTACATCATACTTCATACTAATATTATAAATGCGAAAGTTTGTTTGTTTGTTGGTTTGTTAGTTTGTTGTTTTGTTGGTTTATTGGTTTGTTGGGCAACGGAGCAATGGATCGCCGTGATTTTTGGTATGGGTATAGTCGAGGACCTGGTGAGTGACATAGACTACTTTTTATCCCGGAAAATGAAGGAGTTCCCGCGGGAATCAAAAAAACTTAAAAGTCGCGGGCATCAGCTAGTATAATCATATTTATAATCTACTCGAAGATGGCGTCACCAGCACAGCTTTGATAGCTTATATCTAGAAAACCTGGCGATATAGAAGTAGACCTTGCTTGTACTGACGCCAGCTATTGATTGATACAGGTTTCAAGAGTGGTTTTTTTTTGAAATAATATGAAAATGGCAGGACAGCTACAGTTTAACTATCGCAATCACCTCTGATTGGTTAGCATTCTTCCACTATTGGCCAAAATCCATTGACGCAGCAAGAAAACCATAGATTCAGCCAATCAAAACTATTGAGACTGTAACAATGATTGATGCTGGTTTTACACAATCGCCCCGCTGTTTAAAAGCTTATGACTTGATCCATCTCAATAAGATACCATCAATTCACTGATAAAGTATTTATAGCAATTTAAAATCAATTCCCCGAATCACTCGTAAAATGCGTGTAATTTACAAAATTGTCGATTTGTTTTGAATCTGTCTAACGTTTTGTGAAATTTCGTTGTTGGCTTGGAAAATTAGCTATTAACTCGCTATACCTTCTGCCATTATTTTAAACGAGAGCTGTTTTTGAAATTTTATCATTTATTTTGTTTTATATAATTTGATACTTGAGTTATAATATTTGCTCGCCTTTGGACAATTTTTTTATCCACTACAAGTAAGCCCTTGACTGCAATCTCACTTGATGGTAAGTGATAATGCAGTCTAAGATGGTAGCGGGCTAACCTGTTAGGGGCATGGCAGTTATATTAAACCCTACCCCTAGTCGGTTTCTACACGGTATCGTACCGGAACGCTAAATCGCTTGGCGGTACGTCTTTCCTGGTAGGGTGGTAACTAGCCACGGCCGAAGCCTCCCACCAGGCATAATAAATTCCCATTCCCAATAGGCATGATGACAGTAACCAAGAATCAATGAAATTATGAATTTATCTAATGAAATAGGATTCATGGATTATAAAAAACGTATTTATTTTTCTATTTCGAGTGAGATGGCTATTTATTTTGATAAAATAAAATTATAAAATACAGCAATCCGCCATAATGGATTAAACACCGAGAAGCGAATGACGACACAATGGTTTGTTTTCGAGCTTTGACAATCACACTATTGCTTACTGCACACGTCACAGAGTACATTGGTAAAAATAATAGTGACGTCACAAATGACGCCATGACACCGGGGAGCGTTTTGCCGTGAATTTTAAAATTTAAATTTCAATCTTTCGACAATCTTCTTTATTCTCGAAATCCTTTTGTTTTCATTTTCCATTTTTGGTTCCCAATTGCTTTTGTCAATACCAAGATTTTTCTCATTTCGAGCCACTGCAAAATAATAAATTTCAAAACTACCAATGTACCAATGTAGGTCGCTCTCTCAAGACACGTTTCAACGAACACTTCTATCGAAAAACCAGCAATGAAAGTCTGGCTCGGCCCCAACTGATGCTATCGAACTGCGGGTCAGGGATTGTCGAGATAAGTCGTCTGCAAATGTGCTTACAATATAGAAAAAGTCTGGTAATAGTAAAAAGATTGTCCGGTTCGAGACTTCGAAAAAAAAATTAACAATGGTCATATAGTATAAGTAAGTACATAATAAATGTAACCGCTGTTCCGTAAGCGAATCAAATCCACGGTTTTTTTCATTTACCCGAGACTTCGTCCGCGTGAATTGAGGTTTTTAGTACCTGAGGCGACTCTTTAATTTCCCGGGATAAAAGTTAGCCTATGTGTCATTCCAGACTATCTCTGTGCCAAATTTCATCCTGATCCGTTCAGCCGTTCTGGCGTGATTGAGTAACAAATATTCATCCATCCATCCAAACTTTCGAATTTATATTAGTATTTATATTATAATCTTCAATTGTATAGTAAGCTTTTTTTAATACACTTTTTAAACTTGTGGGCAGCGAGGCATTTATAGCTCGGTAGGTATACGATACAATCGAATCGCTCAGGGATTGTCAAGATAAGTCGTCCGTAAATGTGCTTACAATAGGAAAAAGGTCATGTAAACCCGTATCTAGGATAACATTATTTGCTGTATCGATAATGCTTAAGCGTAACATTTTCCGGGAGAATTTGTTCGCTGGAAGTCAGTCGAAAACATATACTTTTGAAACGTGACTATAATACCGCTGTTTTGTTTGTTTGAGTTAAAGAATAGCTATTTATGCAACTGTATCGTAATGAGGGTCATTTTAATTCGAGTGCTGTTTTTTGATACGAGGCTTGCCGAGTATCAAAATAGGATTGTACGAGAATTAAAATGACTAATTACGTACAGTTGCATACAAGATTTTATCTACGACAAGGACGTCTTTATAATTTTTTACTTTGTAAATTAATAAAAAAGTCAAATCAATTGACTGGTTGGGAAAGTGCCAGAACCCAGAGCCGCTAAGCTATAGGTATCCTATTTATGAAGATAACCATATCGATACAGCTACGACTCATAACGATACAGCTCCCATACAACGAACTGTATCGTTATGAGAAGCAAACACGAAAGAGGGTTCAATTCGATATAGTTGTCAAATTCGAAATTGGAACTTTTCGATGCTGGAGTAGATAAAGCACTATTTCAAGTTAATACTGTCCTTTGATCTGGGCCTTTTAACTTAAGAAAGAAGTTCTGGTCTCGATCCGTGAGATCTGCCTGGCGAGTGGTGGACGTTGTGATCTTACAACGTGATAGGTCGGCTTCGATACGCGGTAGGCTATTTAATAACATTATGGAATTTTTTAAAAAATAATTGAGGTAGATTCTTTCGCGGAAAGTCGGTTGAAAAGATGGTCCGTAAAAACCTACAAAGTACAAACTGTACAATAGGGACACAAGCCATACTTATTATAAATGCGAAAGTGTCTGTATGTCTGTATGTCTGCTACGCATTAACGGCTTATCTTTTCAACCACTTTTGATGAAAATTGGTACAGAGGAAGGTTACATTCCTAACCTACCTCTATGACAGAACATGAGCTACTTTTAATCCTGGAAAATTACAGAGTTTCCCCGCGAATCGGAGGTTTGACGACCTCCGTGGCGCAGTGTGTAGCGCTGTTGCCTTAACGTGCGGAGGTCCCGGGTTCGATCCCCGGCAGGGTCAATTTAGGAATTTATAATTTCTGAATTTTCTCTGGACTGGCCTGGTGGGAGGCTTCGGCCGTGGCTAGTTACCACCCTACCGGCAAAGACGTGCCGCCTAGCGATTTAGCGTTCCTGTACCATGCCGTGTAGAAACCGAAGGGGTATGGGTTTAATATAACTGCCATGCCCCCAACAGGTTAGCCCGCTACCATCTTAGACTGCATCATCACTTACCATCAGATGTGATCGCAGTCAAGGGCTAGCTTGTAGTGGATAAAAACTTTCTGGTAGGCATTTAAATACAATTTTAATAATAGCACAGAATACTTTCAAACTATTACAATATTCGAGTATTAAGTATAGATCTAAAGCTAAACGATCGTTGAAAACTCTTGGAAGTCGCATAAAAAGTTATAGAAAGGAAAATTGGTCGGCTCTTTTCAAAGAAGGGGACCTCGGTGGTTTTTTTTTTCACTTTGCGATGGAAATTTCGAGCACAAATTGCGGACAAAGGAACCATTTAAATAAGTAGTTACCGAATGTATTCATTTGAACGAGCTTAAAAAGGTTGTAAGGGTAAGCGGGCGAGTACGCGTTTAATACTTGGAGTGGAATAAATAGGGCATTGCAGGTTAAACGTGGACTTGTTTACAAAGGAAA
This sequence comes from Erebia aethiops, assembly GCA_923060345.2. Taxonomy (NCBI): domain Eukaryota; kingdom Metazoa; phylum Arthropoda; class Insecta; order Lepidoptera; family Nymphalidae; genus Erebia; species Erebia aethiops. The sequence goes on along the minus strand of OV281081.1, from coordinate 12,278,849 downwards.
TACTTTTATTTTTATGTATTTTATTATTTGAACCTTTGAATTTTGTTTTGTTATTTTGTAGCAGTTAATCTGCTTCAGTATATTTGGTTTTTGAATATCTCCGATCATTGCGTTGCACTGATCTGCATAGTAGTTTTCTAATGTGTGTATCTGAGTTTAATTTATGATTTACTAGCTGAGACTGACATCGTCCACGTGGAATATGTTTTTTTAATTCCCACGGGAATTCCTCAATTTTTCGGGATAAAAAGTAGCCTATATCACTCTCCAGGTAATCAACAGCACTATACCCATGCCAAAAATCACGTCGATCCGTTGCTCTGTTGCGACATGATTGAAGGACAAACTAACAAACAAATACACTTTCGCATTTATAATATTAGTATATTTTGTATTTTGAACTTCAAAAGCCAAGCATAGCGTAAGGTGGAGGACGCTTTTCTAAAAAATCCTTTTTCACTCTACTATTGACTACTATTTGATCTGATTCTGACATACTATTCCTACCTAGACATTTAATTTTGAATTTTGAATAAGTATCAAATCAGGATCAATCTTTAATACTAATAAAACATATAATAATATATACAATTTCTTAAAAAATCTTTAAAATCTAAATTAAAAACTAAAAACTAAAAATAAATAACTAAAATATATTATTAAAAGGAGTCCCTTTAGGCAAGGTTCCAAAGATACTGGCAGCGTTCCCCCTTTGAATAGCTAGACTTATTCTATGTCCGAGGTAGCTGCCAGCTCTTCGGTCTCCTGTGATGTCGACTAACCTTTTTGCTATTTCCTTAAAAAGCCTTATAGCGCTAGGACCCCACGGACCAAGGGTCTCGACACCGAATGGGACAAAATCGTATTCGGAGCCTAGACCCCTGTATTTGCATGCTTTAGCTTTTTCAGCCGCTTCACAAGCCGCACCAGCTCTGTTGTTGGTTCCATGAAAGAAGAAAGAAACAAATTATAGTCATAAATCTCATAACATAAAAATGAATTTCTGTTCGTTAGTATCGCTAAAACTACAAATAGCTTGACCTATTTTAATGGAATTTAGTGTGTGTGTTTGAGTGGGTCCCGGGATGGTTTACATTCACAATTGAATCAAGTATGTGGCGCTGCAATTGGGTTCTAGATTCAGGGCAGGACAACGTTTGCCTGGTGGGAGGCTTCGGCCGTGACTAGTTACCACCCTACCGGCAAAGACGGGCCGCCAAGCGATTTAGCGTTCCGGTACGATGCCGTGTAGAAACCGAAGGGGTATGGGTTTAATATTACTGCCATGCCCCTAACAGGTTAGCCCGCTACCATCTTACACTGCATCATCACTTACCATCAGGTGAGATCGCAGTCAAGGGCTAGCTTGTAGTGCATAAAAAAAAAAGTCTGCTAGACCCACTAGCATATAATAATATGTTGAAAAACGGTTGAAAATGTGAGAACGCTATTTACCCTATGTAAGTGAAAGTTATTTGTCCCGGGGCGCGGGTCATCGGTATTTATCGAAAAAGTACCCGTAAAAGTCTGGCTCGGGACCAACCCTACTGATCTTATCCAAATGCCAGGGTCAAGAATTCTAGATAAGGTGCTACCAATAAAACGCCTGTAAAAGATAGTCAAGCGTGTTGTACGTTTTAAGGCTTGGATCCACACAATGCGCGCCGGCAGCGTGCCAACGTCAAAATCATCATCGACCCATATATTTTTTTCTATCAGAATAAAAAGCGTTTAGCCTGTAGTCCACCATGCCGGCCTAATTCGGATTATCAAGATTCACATACCATTGAGAAAATTAAGGTGACCTGTCAGGCATTTAGGTTTCCTAACGTTGTTTTCCTTTACCGCGTCTAACGTGGCTTCAAGAAAAGTAAAACAATATCATGTAGGTATTGAGAACTTTATATTAGGTTGTTCATGATCACCATCATCTCAGCCCATTGCCGGCCCAATAATGAGAACTCGAAATGAGAGAATCCTAAGTCCACAAAGCTGACCAAGCATGGATATGGAAGCTTTCTGTTCCATACAGAAAACTTTCAGGCATACTGGTTTCATCTTGATTTCACTTTTGGCGACCAAAAACGATACGAAGAGTGTGATAAAGATAGCTTTATTCACTGTAGTGTACAGGGACGGCAATAAAGTATGTTGCCTGCAACGGAGGAAATAAACAAATTATTATTATAGTTTAAAAATAAAAAAAAGTTAATAAAACTTTTACATTCACACGAAAGCGGGCAAAATTAGTGTTTCATCCAACCACATGTCGCTTCTGTCGTGCTTTATGTGTGTACAAGGCTTAAAGTGTTATCAATAAAAGAAGCATTCTGTGAAGATATTCGGGAGTGTGGAAAACATTAGTGAAAACGTTTTATTCGATATTGCCATATATTTAGGGAAAAATGTTTGTGCCTTTCCTTATCTTACCCTCGGGAAAACTAAAGGAAAGATAGGAATTGGCACAAATATTTTCTAAAGGGAAATATTTCGCTTTAGTTTTTCCTAGAAAAAATAGACTAGAGAGTATTTTTTAATGATCCAGCTATTCCTCATTATTTTCTATCTTAAAACAGACAAAAGTTTAAGGTTTTGAAATTATTTCTGTCTGAAATTATGCTCGCACCTCTGTCCGCATGTATTAAGTGTATTTTATTTCCACGGGAACTCCTTAATTTTAAGGGATAAATGTAGCCTGTGTCCTTCCCGGCGGTGCAACCTACCTCTGTACATTATAATTATCCATACAAATATTATAAATGTGAAATTGTGTCCGTCTATCTGTCAGTCGGTTTGTTTGCTACGCTTTCATTTTTCCATCTTTTCTACTGATTTTGATAAAATTTGGTAGAGGTATTAGGTTGCATACCGGGGAAGGACATAGGCTACTTTTTATCCCGGAAAATTAAAGAATTCTCACAGGATCCACGCGGAGGAAGTCGCGGGCAAGAAACCAAAAAGATTACCAAAGAACCAAGGGTAAAAACTTCGATTCTCTAAAAACCAGCTTTTTATGTTACAATAATAAACACAGCGGAGGTAATTTAGACTTTGCTATAGGTAGGTACACAATTTTTCTCTATTAAAGGTTCTGTAGAAGCAATTATCGTATTCCGTTATATTAAGCTTTTCTGAAGGCCTACTAAAGTAAATACTTTCAGAACAAGCATTAAATATGCATAAACACGTTTCAAGGGAATAGGAATTTTGGAAAAACCTTGAATAAACTAATTTGGGATTTTATAATTTCTGAATTATCTCTGGTCTGGCCTGGTGGGAGGCTTCGGTCGTGGCTAGTAACCACCCTACCAGCAAAGACGTACCGCCAAGGGATTTAGCGTTCTGGTACGATGGCGTGTAGAAACCGAACATGGCGTGTAGACATGGGTTTAATATAACTGCCAGGCCCCTAACAGGTTAGCCCGTTACCATCTTTGACTGCATCATCAATTACCATCAGGTGAGATCGCTGTCAAGGCCCAAGGGCTAACTTGTAGAGGATAAAAAAAACAAGCGTCGCTGGAACCCCCGTAAGAACATAGTTTCTTTCAATATTTACAAAAAATCAAAAAATTAATTGAATAATCCAAATAAACAATACGACTGTACGAATTTAGTTAGTGGGATTCGAACTTGCGACGTATTGCTTTTGACGTGGCTCTTTTCTCACTGAGCTACTGAGAGCTACTTGGTTCAAAATATTCAACACTGACTGAAATAATTATATACAGGTACTATGTCTCTCTTTATCTTTACAGTTTAGAGAGAGACAGAGTATAACGCTTTTTTGTCACTTAACACTACCATAGAATTAAAGTAAAAAAAATAACAAGGACAACAATAATTATAGGTAAGTGGCAACACCAAGATACATCCTTCATTGAAGTAATATTGAGGGACGAGTGGCCTAGTTGTGACTACGCATATCAGTCGATTGCGAATGCTAAGCAACGTTGACCCAAGTCGGTAACTGGATGGGTGACCGAATTTGGAGGCCCAAATTTGGCCTTTTCGTTTCCTCCTTGTCTTGGAGAGCACGTTAAGCCGTCGGTCCCAGTTATTTATCATCAACATCTGATAATAATCTAATAATAAACATCTTAGAGTTTAAATTATCTTAGTCGAGTCGTATGCGGAAGGATGTGGGAACCCACCGCATTATTATCCCAAGAAAACCCCTACCATTATGTGTTTAATAGAAATCACGCGTAATCCACATTTTTACCCACTACCAAAGAGTGCTCAACGCGCCTAAAGAAGTTTTCACTTCAAAAATCAAAGTGAGTGAAGTCACGTATACGATTTTCCATTCCAAATTAATTTATTTTATGTTCTGCATAAAGTACTACATATTATGAGCGCGAGTTTAATAAATTGGGAGATTGGTGTCTTAAAATAACAAACACAATATTAAATTTATGAGGCCGTTATGACGTCAGAAGCACAAGTTTGTTAGCTGTAGGTAATTAGCTTTTTAATGTGCTGTGTAATTTTGAGGGACATTATAATTTATCATTTTGTAATTACCTCTTGGACGTGATAGCCCCCCGGCTCTGTCTTCAATTACCCCGGAGTTACAACTTCAAATAGCCATCTTTTTGGCTTATTAAAATAATATTATACTAGAAGATGCCCTGCCAACTACCTCGTTGGTTTAGTGGATTAAGGTTTTTGATTCCCGCGGGAATTCTTTCATTTTCTGGGGTAAAACTAGATGATTCACATGACAACGCGCGCGTTTTTTACTTTTTAAGAAGCGATAAAAATGAAATGAAACAAAAAATATACATATACATAAGGGAATGTGATTTTTCGGCTCTTGTTCCTTATACAAAAGTATTTCAAAAGTACATAGAGTTAATATACATATTATCTTGTACGGTAGAGGAGTTTTCTTGGGATAATATACGGTGGGTTCCCACGTCTAACGTCGACCTGACAAGAGTGTAATTAAACTCTTAGGTTTTTGTAACGATTATTATCAGGTGTTATTGATAATAACCGAGATCGACGGCTTAACGTGCTCTCCGAGGCACGGAGGGAACGTAAAGGCCAAATTTGAACCTCCAAATTCGGTCACCCATCCAGTTACCGACTTGAATCGCAATCGACTGATACGCATTGTCACAACTAGGCCACTCGTCCCTCACTCACTTGAGATACATCAGTAATATTATACTTTTTATATCGAAAAGCCTTTTAGAAATTTGAACTACTCATGTACCTACCTACTGCGGATAGGAACATTGTAACAGCTGCAGCGTAAATCGTTGCAGAAAGCGCTTTATGCTTTATGAAGCACTCAGAGCTTACGAGTGCTTTATGCTGAAACTTTTGTATAGTCCGGGAAGAAGCGCTTTTGTCTGAGCGGGCACCAAACTATTCCTTTGGGCACTGCGAGTATGAAATTTAATGCCTCCAGCGACTTACATAATAAACAGATTATTTTGATAGTCAACATTATGGGATTTAAACATTTTGTGAACTTAACTTTTTGAGATGCACACGTAGTGTTCTTGAATGTTACATTACTAGCTGATGCGCGCGACCTTATCCGCGTGGATTGAGGTTTTTTGGTTCCCGATGGAAATCCTTATTTTTCTGGGATAAAAAGTAGCATATGTGCTAATCCAGACTAAAATATATCTTTGTATCAAATTTCATGCAGATCCGTTTTGGCGTGATTGAATAACAAAAATTCCAGCCATCCATCCATCCATCCAAACTTTCGCATTTATAATCTTACTAATATTATAAATGCGAAAGTTTGGATGTATGGATGTATGGATGTATGGATGGATGTTTGTTACTCAATCACGCCCCAACAACTGAACGGATCTGGATGAAATTTGGCACAGAGATAGATTATAGTCTGGAATAACACATAGGCTACTTTTTATCCCAGAAAATTAAAGAGTTCCCGCGGGAACCACAAAACCTCGATCCACGCGTACGAAGTCGCGGGCATCAGCTAGTATTAAATATAGATTAGTTCACACAATATTATATTCAATCCATATGCGAGCACGTACCTTACCCGTCCCTGCTTCGCACGGGTGAGCGAAAGACCTAAAATTCCCATCCTCTTTTAGTTTTAAGTTTTATAACCATTTTAAAGTATGGATTAAAGAAAAAATGTGCGTTGAAATTTTATTGCGTCTCAGCTATGTATTTCATACAAACTTCCATAATAGAAGCATGTTTTTAAGTTTGATAAAGAGTTACTTGAGATACTAGATTTGATTGAGTTGTCATCATCCCTATTCTAAGTTATTGAAAAGTAATCATGGCCGACGAGTCTAATTTTCTTAGAAATGTCGTGCTAATAAAACTGGTATAACTTTTTAAACTTTTAGCTTGAAGTCCCAACACGAAGAGATCTGACAACAAGAGGAAATCTTCAAGAGATCTCGCAGAAAATAAGAGTGCAGAATGTGAATTTATTTCTTAGCACAATAAATTGTAAAAGCACTTAACACAGAGTACTGTGCAGATCTCTTTGGGACAAGTGTTTTCAAGTTATAGCAGCGTATAAAATAGCAATAACATAACCCTTCCCTGGAGGGGTATGAAATAGTGCTGACAGAATAACATGACGTTGCTATACGCAATACGCTGAAAATATCATGAGAAATAAATTACATTTTGAGCTTTGCACAGTGGCGTATAAAGCGCAACTTACACCGACTTCGTTGAAGAATACAGTGGAGACTCCTTGGGACGAGTATTTTTTAGTTATAACAGCATATAAAATAGCAATAACATAACCCTTCCCAGGAGGGGTATGAAATAGTGCTGATAGTATAACATGACAATAGGAAATAAGTACACTGAAAATATTATAAGAAATTAATTACATTTCTATAAAGCGCAACGTACACCCACTTTGTCGAAGAAAACCGTGGAGAGTTGGAGACGCCTTGGCACGAGTGTTTTCTAGTTAAAACAGCGTATAAAATAGCAATAACATAACCCTTCCCTGGAGAAGTATGAAATAGTGCTGACAGTATAACATGACACGCAATACACTGAAAATATCATATGAAATAAATTACATTTGAGTTTTGTTTCGTGGCCTATAAAGCTCGACGCACACCGACTTTGTAGTAGCTGAGACTATGTAAACCACATAGATTGGAATTTCACGCCACGTTTTTAACTGTCCGAACATTGACATGACATTTTATAGCATTTCAGCCGCATGCATCAATGCAATGATTTCCGCATGCCGTTGCCTACTCGAGTACTGACGTGCATAGAATTAGTATATTTAGTTTCAGCCGTGTACCCTTACCACAAGATTTTTACTCTCGCCGAGCGTATTCGAGCATCGAAACACTTTGGCCCGCAGTAAAATGGAGCCAGCACATTAGATTGGATTGGAAACGGTGATAGCCTAGTACCTAGTTTGTACACCCAACCTATACGAGGTCACGGGGTAAATTACCGGACACGCACGGACAAGTTTTCGGAGTTATGTGCGTTTTAAGAAACTTTATATCACTTGCTTCAAACGATGAGCAAACATAAATGCCCGAGACTTCTTTATAATGGTCTCGAAGGTATCCGCACTTGGCCAGCGAGGTGGACTATGGCCCAACCCTTCTCATTCTGAGAAGAGACTCGCGCTTAGTAGTAGCCGGCAATGGATTGAAAATGATGATGATGATGTTGACCTTTTATGTAAAGATACGAATTCAGTAACACTGTTTTTAATTTCAGTGGCTTTTCGTTTTTGTCACTGTGCTGTGCATGTATAGACAAACTTAAGCTCTAAAATAATGCGTTTAGGGTCCATTTTACTAGAACGCCTAAGTGCTATTGAGCTCGAATACAGTCAAGAGTTCGTCGTGATTTAAAATCTTGTGGTAAGGATACGGTTGGCAGTACGCCACCACTATTCCGGTCGTTGACCCCTTTCTGCGTCTTCCTTGAAAACAATGCGTGAAACGCGCGAAATTTTGCTCGCGTATAATTTGACACTTTATTTTTTTATTGTTTAGAGTTAAAGCTTGAAGGGCTCGGAAGATTTTTTTTTAATTTTAACGCGAGCTCCTTTTTATTTAGCTTTGTTGCGAAATTGTAAGCGAAGGCTTTGTTTTCTAACTTTTTAGGTAAATGAGTATAATGTGAAGTGAACCTACCACTAAGTACTTGGAATGGGAGTAAATGTTATGAAACTTGGCGATAAAACGAGGATTTTTTAATCGGGTGCCTCTGTGCTGACGAAGGCTGACGTTTAGTTTCAAACGCGAGGATAGTTAGGTAGCACTTGTATAAGGGATAGCTTGATGTGAAATTTAAAAAAGAAATATTTAATATAGATGATGCCCGCGACTTCTTCCACGTAGATTAAGTTTTTTTTTATTCCCGCGGGAACCCTTCAATTTTCCGGGATAAAAAAGGGATGTAACCTATCTCTGTGTTAAATTTCATTAAAATCGGTTAAGTAGTTGGGCCGTAAAGCGTAGCAGACAGACAGGGATTTAAATATTTCACCGCGGTTAATTGCCTCATCTGGTGACAGAACGGCTGGCTCATTTATTGCGCAAAGGATCAGCCTGGTTGTCCAGTGCGGAAATGCAGCCAGCATATTTGCCACCATTCCACGTGGACATGATTTATATAGTAACCAGCCCTAGATGATGCCCGCGTGGACTAAGGTTTTTGATTCCCGCGGGAACTCCTTAGTTTTTCGGTATAAAAAGTAGTAGTAACCTATCCCTGTACCAAATTTGATCAAAATCGGTTGAACGGATGGGCCGTCAACGCGTAGCAGACAGACAGACAGACAGGCATACAGACAGACAGACAGACGGGCAGACAAACAGACAGACATTTTCGGATTTGTAATATTAGTCTGGATTTAGGTTAGGCTTGCCAGCTTTAAGTTCTATAGTATTGTTTTCGTTCAAAATCAAAGTATACCTTTGATGTCCCATGACCTTTCCATAAAGTTCATAGGACATTTCAAAGTAAGCCATAATTTTCAGACAGACGGAATCACCCTTTTCACTTACAGAGATAGATATAAAATTACCTATTTCTATCCTCGTTTCAATAAATTATATACTTTGATCTCTGAATGTATTAGCGGGGAAAGGGTTCTCTCTAATAAAATAGAAATATTTTTATTTTATTATTTCGATGTTTACTCCGAGGAAAATGCTATGAGATTGAGATGTATATCTCACAAACAAATAGATATGCTAAGCAAGGGTCTAACCTCATTTATTTGCTTTTGTGCTACTAATATCATAGACCTCCGCGGCGCAGTGTGTAGCGTTGTTGTCTTAACGTGCGGAGGTCCCGAATTCGATCCCCGGCAGGGTCAATTTGGGAATTTGTAATTTCTGAATTTTCCCTGGTCTGGCCTGGTGGGAGGCTTCTCCCGTGGCTAGTTACCACCCTACTGGCAAAGACGTGCCGCCAAGCGATTTAACGTTCCAATATGATGCCGTGTGGAAACCGAATAGGGGTATGAGTTTAATATAACTGCCATGCCCGTAACAGGTTAGCCCGCTACCATCTTAGACTGCACCATCACTTACCATCAGGTGAGATCGCAGTCAAGGGCTAGCTTGTAGTGGATAAAAAAAAAATATATTATGTTATCGCAGTCATGAAAAAGTCTAGCTAATAAGTAGGTATTATAATTTATCGGAAAAAAACGCATTTTTGAAGTGAAAACTTCTTTAGGCGTGTTGAGCACTTTTTGGTAGGGGGTAAAAATGTAGATTCCCGTGATCGACATGCTCGCGAACAAATAAATATACTCCATTCGAAATTCAACTTTAATGCCTTCGTGTTAAGGCTTATATTTTAATAATTTTAATTTATAAAAAAAATAAAAAATAAAAATAAGAACAAAAAAATAATTATTAAAAAAAAATTTCGTTTTCACTTCTATCGGCAGTCCCTATGGCTGCCTTTGTTTTTTTTTTTTTTTGAAAAACTTCCTTTCTGGGTTCCAAATATAGATAATAACAGTCAAGATCTGATAGATCTACAGCATTCTGAATCCCTACGTTACCATTTGAATAAATAGCATTTATTTCAGCTTTTTCTTTGTTAAATACTACAATAATTATTTTTAAAACGTAACTTGTATTTAAACAAGGCAACGTAAACAGAATCCGTAAGTTAATATTAACATAACAAAAAGTATAAAATGCTCGACAAAAAGGGTAAATAAATAAAACGGGCCTACAAGGAAGAAAGGGTCGAGACTTAACGGACAATGGGGAAATATAGAATCTCGAGGAAACAGAAGAATATTATATTATATAGAAAACCGTTGAATAATTCCGAGGAACCATCAAGTTCTGTTGCCACACCCAAACTGGGTGTCCATAGCATGCCTTATTTACTAATGACTATAATATGTTAATTAAGAAATAATGTAACTATGGAATTGCAACTGATAAATAAATTGAAATTGAATATTATATACTAGCTGATTCGTCCGCGTTGATTGAGGTTTTTCGGTTCCCGCGGGAACTCTTTAATTTTCCGGAATAAAAAGTAGCATACGTGTTAATCCAGACTATAATCTATCTCAGTGCCAAATTTCATCAAGATCTGTTAAGCCGTTCTGGCGTGATTGAATAACAAACATCCATCCATCCATCCAAACTTTCGCATTTATAATTAAAAATTATTAGTTTTAGCAAATTGCTTCGTTGCGTCACTCCTTTTTATCCAATCACACTAACGTAAGATCGTTAGAAAAATATAACAGCTAACCAACCTAACAGTGCTGCAACTGTTCCAACTAAAAATCCCACAAAAATATCACAGACTAGCTTTGTCCGCGGCTTCGCTCACGTCAGGATCGATTTTCATACTAAAAGCATCCGATTGAAAGGATTTTTTTTAAATTTTTAAATAAAAAAAAAGAATAGGTACCTTTCTTAGCGGATGCGGCCAGTGGTTTTATCAGTCACCTTTTCCTTTTATATATTTAGATAAAAAATATGGTAAACTATCTAACGTAACCCGGAGCGAGCAAATGTGAACAAACCCAAATAGGAAATGAATTAAATATAAACGAATCTATCGACGGATAACTAAAAAAAATATTTTAATATAAAATTCGAAGCCGAAGCGATAAAATGGCGTCGGGAAGGTAAATAAACTCGAGTCAATATTATCGTTTGATTATAGGAAAAAATTGAAAGCTAATTCAATATTCGATCTTCCCGATGGGCGACGTCGCGTCCCCAAGGGACTAACGGTTTCGAAAAGTTTTTTTTGTTGGTCTATGACGGTCTAGCCCCACTACAAAGACGCGGCGCGTCACGTAGCGGCAAGTATTCTTAGTACAATTATGTCGCAGTGCATCTCCGTGCCGCGTCGCTTATGTGGGCCCAGCACCATACAAACTCATATGAGTCATACAAAAAATATTTTCTGCTACGCACCGCGTCGCGCAGTGCACCTGTAATGGGGTTAAACCTTTTACAATTATCAATCAGGTCCCACACTACCAAAGCAATATTAATCAAAATAACAGTTTGATGTCACGTATCTTGATGTTCCCAAAATCATATCATATCATACTTACTTAATATTATAAATGCGAAAGTGTGTTTGTTTGTTGGTTTGTCCTTCAATCACGCCGCAACGGAGCAACGGATCGACGTGATTTTTGGTATGGGTATAGTTGAGGATCCACAGAGTGGCATAGGCTACTTTTTATCCCGGAAAATTAAGGAATTCCCGAGGGAATCAAAAAAACTTAAACCACGCGGATGAAGTCGCAGGCATCAGCTAGTAAGGATAATAATTCTGAAACACGAAAGTTAACAATATGGCTTAGAGTATTGGCAGTGTAGCCGCAGTGGATGTTTATATCATTTTAGACTATGGAGGTCCAAAATGGAAAAGACTTAATGAACCTTACCCCGATGTACGTGTAAGTTAGTTGCAAGTTTTATTGTGACACTTAACTGCCGCATTGAGTCCTTAATGATTACAGGAACTCCTTAGTAAAGATTTTTGTTTTTGTTTTGAAGTCCTCCGTGGCGCAGTGTGTAGCGCTGTTGCCTTAACGTGCGGAGGTCCTGGGTTCGATCGCCGGCAGGGTCAATTTGGGAATTTATAATTTCTGAATTTTCTCTGGCCTGGCCTGGTGGGAGGCTTCGGCCGTGGCTAGTTACCACCCTACCGGCAAAGACGTGCCGAAAAGCGATTTAGCATTCCGGTACGATGCCGTGTAGAAACCGAAGGGGTATGGGTTTAGTATAACTGCCATGCCCCTAACAGGTTAGCCCGCTACCATCTTAGACTGCATCATCACTTATCATCAGGTGAGATCGCAGTCAAGGGCTAGCTTGTAGTCGATTAAAAAAAAACTAAAACCACGAGGACGAGATCGCGGGCATCAGCTAGTAGGTAGGTACGTATTATTCAACTGAGCACAAGATAAGTAGATAAAAGTTTAATCTTTTATGGTTAAAAATGAAGAATTTAAAACCCCAGTATCATAATAAAGCTAATCTCAAACTATAGTTTCTGTAATATTACCTCGCCGCCGCATTATACAACAACTTTAATATCCCTCAAGTAGAAAATCCGCTTCAATAAATCGCTCCTTGAAGTTTTTTAGTGCCCATCGAATAAACTTGCTCGGAAGGCGGAAACTACACTAGTTGGCGTTCTGCCTCGTTGGACTTGTCGTTAGCATGTTCGACTGCGGTCGACGAGGTTCCAGGTTCGAGCCCCGGGTCGGTATTGTATAACATAACAAGTATTGAGTTTTTCTGACAAGAAATTCTCAGTACTAGCCCGGGGTTAGGAAGTTGACTGTGTTTCACTTCCGTGCCTCTGAGAGCACGTAAAGCCGTCGGTCCTGCGCTTGATCTCTTTCCGGTCGTGTCGGATTTTCCGCCCCATCGGATATGAGAGTAAAGGAACAGAGAGCATTATAAAATCTCCCGCGCAGATAGCCAGTCTCTCTGGAGATTGGGCGCCGTGACCGAAATTCAGTCACGGCGCCCAATCTCCAGAGAGATAAATCAAATAGCTCCCTTATACTCTAGGTTTTAACCGACCTCAAAAACAGAGGTTCAGAAATCGACGACCTGAGGTATCTTGTCAATAATTATGACATTCATAGGCGTGCTTATGTTAAAAGTAAATAAATGGACAAAATTATAGTACCATATTTTTTTAGAACTGACAGTGGTATCTTCACTTAACCATCCGTCCATGCCATCCAACATCCATTCAAACAAAGTCGTCCATGAAACAATTAAAATTTTCAAAAAATATTCAATCTACAGAAATCGTCGAGTTAAAGTTTTATTTTACGCTTATAGATAGATAAATCTATCGAGCACTGCTCCAGAATTTTTTTACGAAGAAAAACCGAAGCAACAGAGAGAAACGCTTAAATTCGTGGAAGCGTAAAGCGATTCTTTAAGCTTCTTAACTTTTTATTTGCAAACCCTAGATTGATAGACATTCCTTTTACACTAAGACCGATCTTAACTGTATTAGGTAGGTACTAGGTATTTTTAACCAAAGAGGTGATATAAGTTTAAATTGAAGACCTCCCTGGCGTAGTGGTGTGCTAACTAGCGCTGTGGTCTTATTTAGCGAGTTCTTCGGTTTGATTTCCGGCAGGGTGATGATGCAGTCAAGGGCTAACATGTAGTAGAATAAAAAACGAGTATAAATCATTCTGCGGCATCTAATCTCCTAAACGGATAAACCGATTTTCATTTAGTTTTTTTTATGTTTGAAAGATGACTTGATCAGGTGTTTTGAATCATTAAAATCAGTTCAATATCAGCTATTTTCTAGTTGATGAAGGAATTTCCACCAACCACTGTCACAGTTCTGATCGATACGAAATTTGGTATCTTTTATTTACCTCAATAAAAAAACTGATTACCCAACCCCGAATTGAATTGAAGTTGCAATAAAAATAAACTACATTAAACAACCTTTTTCCAAAATAAACACCTACAACACTTCGATGAAATCAAATCAGTAAAACCAAGGTGTGGAACAAAGCAATCCAATCTTTAAAGAAAGAAAAGAGAAAATCCCAATATTGTTTTTCCAACTATTCTCTCGTGCCAGTTCGTTTTAAACTCTAAAAACTTACAAGTTACTGCAAACTCTCACCGCTTTCCCGTGAGTTTAGAATTTATCTGTCGTTTGTTCTGGAAAATGAGGCAAATAGGTGATAGGAAACATATCTCGTGAATTTATATGTTTTCCAAATCTAGTTTCTAGAGGAGCTGCGATATTTTCGCGTGGTAAATAGTATTCGTCTTCAAAATGTAGGCCATTTGGGTATTTGACAAATATTCAAATAAATTTTATTATAGCTCTCTCTGCGTCATATACTCCTCATTAATGAGGATCGTGACCCCTTTCCATTAATCAAATAACGGCAGGAGTTTTCTTGGGATAATAATGCGGTGGGTTCCCACGTCCTTCCGCAAACGACTCGCCTAAGAGTAGGTACTTAAACAAAGAGGTTTTTGTAACGATTATTATCAGATGTTAGTGATAATAACCGGGACCGACGGCTTAACGTGCTCTGCGAGACACGAAGGAAACGAAATGGCCTTTGAACCTCCAAATTCGGTCACCCATCCAGTGACTGACTTGGGTCAACGTTGCTTAACAGTCGCAATCGACTGATATGCGTTGTCACAACTAGACCACCCGTCCCTGTGGTTTCAAATAAAAGAGTGAAAATCTTTCACATAAACGAGTATAGAAATAGATGTATAAGAGGCCAAACTCTCACTTACCATCAGGTGAGATCGCAACCAAGGGCTAACGTGCAGTGGAATATTTAAAAAAATATCAGTTCTGAATAGAAGCATTTCGTTAAAACCCTCAATAATCTTCGCCACTATTTCACGCTTAGTTCGACTGTAAAGTAGGATATTGGCTTAGCAGTTAATACTGTATTCTGAAAAACTTTGCCATCAACGGGAGTAAGCCGATAAAAGGTAATATATGAGCATTTTAAGATACTTTTCCAACTAAAGCTCGCATCACAAAGGCATTTAAGATAAACCCGGTGTTGCATCATTCTTTGACTTTCAGTTTAATTCTAAAACTTAAAATTTTATCAAATGAGAGTCAAAACACGCCTGTGGCATACCACATAGCAACCCATAGGTTGCTAATTTGGCCTTTTTAACCTACTACAGCTGTTAGCCCTTGACTGCAATCTGCAGCTGCGAAGTGATGATGCAGTCTTATATTATGATAGCAGGCTAACATGTTAGGGGCAGTTATATGAAACCCAAACATCTACCAGGCATCGTACCAGATATCTAAATCGGTACGTTGGTAACTAGCCACGGCCGAAGCCTCCTAGCAGGCCAGGCCAGGGAAACTTCAGAAATTGTAAATTCCCAAATTGACTCTGCCGGGGATCGAACTCGGGACCTCCGCACGTTAAGGCAACAGCGCTCAACACTGCACCACGGAGGTCACACACTTTCGCATCATACTAATATTTATAAAGGACCTGGAGAGTGACTCAAGCTATTTTAAACCCCGGAAAATTAAGGAGTTTCCGTGGGAATCAAAAAAAATCCACGCGAATTAAATCGCGGGAATCAGCTAGTTTTATCAATATTTAGTGATTGATAATATACTTGAAACAAATAGACTCTATTCTGTGAATAATGCTATGCTCTATTTAATAGAGCATAGCATTATTCACAGACAACAAATAAACAATAAGTATTGTACTCGAATAAAAGAGGAATCTGATAAAATGTGGTAATATCTCACGAATTTACCCGATCTCATCCCGGAACCGAGTGGACAAGACAAATACCTC
Organism: Erebia aethiops; assembly: GCA_923060345.2. Taxonomy (NCBI): domain Eukaryota; kingdom Metazoa; phylum Arthropoda; class Insecta; order Lepidoptera; family Nymphalidae; genus Erebia; species Erebia aethiops. Next base: position 12,263,026 of record OV281081.1, on the reverse strand, counting down.
CTCCATTCCATTAATCCTTGTAATCTTGACAGAGAACCCCCGACCATGGGGGCAGAGAAAGCGCGTTAATCAAAACAGGGAATTGGATTTGATTGGTGGATTACTGATTAAAGGTTGTCTCCATTTTTCCATCCATACATCCAATAACCACATGCTTACTTCCATACTTAAGTTATTTTTCTCTGCGTCGTGTTCCTCATTGCTGAGGGTCATGATTCGTGACCCATTTCCATTAATAATATAATGGTAGGGGTTTCTTTGGGATAATAATGCGGTGGGCTCCCAGGTCCTTCCGAATCGCCTAAAAGTATTAAACTCTTAGGTTTTTGTAACGATTATTATCAGATGTTAGTGATAATAACCGGGACGCGACGGTTTAACGTGCTCTTCGAGGCACAGGGGTGTAACAGGGGTTCAGTCTAGTCAGAAAAACCCAATACTTAATTATGGCCCGACCCGGGACTCGAACATGGGACCTCGTCGGCCGCAGTCGAACATGCTAACCACTAGACTAACAAGGCAGTCAATAGACCTTAGGTATCTAAAAAACCTTAACTTCTCGGACAAAGTCGCTAGCATCAAAGAGTGTTAAATAATTATAAATACGTAACAATGTCTAAATTTGAGATAAAACTTTATTCTTTAAAAAGCTGCTCATTATAACTTTGCTTTATTCAAAAACATAATTAAGAAACAAAGAGAATTCATTAAATCTTAATTATTATGCGGAGTTATAGCAAAATGTTTTTTTTAAACCATGTCTGAACAGAAACTTAAGTTTTTGATCAGACATACCTAGTGGCTTAGCAAGTTTGAAATAAAAAGAAAATATTAGACGTTTTTATCGTCGTAAAAATTGCTTTATAGGCTTGCGAGTTACGCTTGGCAACATATGCTTTAATGTGCAAAGCAATGGCAGAGGCAATGATGAGGTCTGTGTTGAAACGCGCTTGCCTAGAAGGTACATAAAGTTATACGTGACAGGAAGCGCAGGATTTTCCACTCATAAGACCTCAGCGCTTACCACTGCGTCATCCAAGGATACCGTCAGAACTTGAAAGAAAGAAAAAAGACTTATAAAACTAGAAGACCTACCGCGACGTTACCAACTAAGACCCACGCGGTAAAATAATATGATGATTCCCAGTTCCAACCTAAGTATCCACAGTACCGGTCCTAACCCGATATGTGTAAACATTTTCAACAAAATCCCAGACAACATCAATTCTTTGGAGAATAATACAGCGTTTGTCAATTCTTTAAAAAAAATCCTAATTGAAAAAGCCAATTACAAATTAAATGACTTTGTTGAAGACAAATAAGGCAGCCGTCTACTATTTCCTACCACTGATTTCCTGTGCCCACCGGGGTTCCAGTATTGTAATAACAACTTTAATATTCTAGTGACATTGGTTAGTTACTATAAGAATTGGAATGCAAAATAAATATGAATATGAATGAAAATACCCACACACACACACACACACACATGCACATTTCTATGTAGTCTTACTAGTTTTAAGCTGTATACTGTATATTTTGTGTGCAATAAAGATATCTAAATAAATAAATAAATAAATAAATAAATAATACCCTTATTCCACAATGGTGTTACAGACAAACATTTAACATATAATGCGATTGTACACAGGAATATGTTTACCTATGACACTACCAAGAATGGGTGTACAGCTCAGCCTTGTGCCCAGCATCATACCTACAAATGCATAATGCCCTTTCAACTGTAACCCTGGTAACTTATGAAATGACTAACGTGTTTTTTCTGTTGTTTCAGGCAACCGCCGATGTGAACACAAAGCCGAAATGAGATGAGTATGCGCGTGTCGTGGGCCAGGTGGTATTGGATAGTTATCTTCACCACGTGCACTGCGAGGACGGCCAGCGACTGGCTCGACTGTGCCCACATCGCCACCTGCCGCTGCAAGTGGTCCTCCGGGAAAAAGACCGCCACTTGTGCCTCCAGCGACCTCCGCCGCCCGCCATCTCTCTCACCAGACATACAGGTCCTGGACCTCCACGACAACCCTCTGAGAAACCTCCCCCAAGAAGTCTTCTCGAACATCGGCCTACTTAATTTACAACGGCTCAATTTAAGAGCCACTAAACTTAGATCTATTCACGCAGACGCTTTTCTAGAATTAAGAATTTTAATCGAAGTTGATTTAGCGGACAACGACTTGGCTCTTCTACCGAGAGATATATTCAGAGGCAACGAGAGATTGCGACTAGTAATGTTAAGCAACAATCCCTTGACGACATTGATAGCAGACCAGTTTCCACCGCTCCCCCACCTGAGGATACTTTTACTTGATGGATGCAGATTAAGGACAATACACACGAACGCATTTCGAAATTTAAAATCCCTAGAGACTATAGACTTACGAAGAAATCAACTGACATTCCTAAGATTGATCACATTTTCCTTACCTGCTTTAAAAACGTTGTCGTTATCTGGAAATCCATGGAGATGCGACTGTCGTTTGCGTGAGTTTAAAGATTGGTTTTTAGAAAGTAAATTGGGAACTGAAGAATTAAATTGTGCAGAACCATCTTTTCTATCAGGAAGCACATGGCGTAGTGTACGCAGTGAAACTATGATATGTCCCCCTGAAGTGAAATCCAGTACATTAGTTGTGAGAGCTGAAGTTGGTTTAGCTGCTACGTTTGGTTGTTGGGTCCACGGAGTACCAAACCCTACTGTAACATGGCTATTAGATGGAGTAGAGATACGTAATAGTACGATCGATTGCGACATGGAAGAAACGGATACGACTATCGAGGATGATTATTCAGACGATAGAGTACCAGGTAGTGTTAGATGGGTGAACATCACCCTATTGAATGTCACTTCCAGTGCAGCTGGTGAATGGACGTGTGTAGCAAGAAGTTTAGCAGGAGAAGCGAGAGCTGTTATAAGTCTTGTTTTACCGAGATCCCAGACAGCTACAGCGCGTACCGCTCCAGGGATACCACAGTTGTTAGGAGTAGTTTTTGGAGCTCTAGGAGCATTAGCAGCTCTTGGTTTCCTAGCTGCCGTAGCCTGCTGGAATTTAAGAAGACGGACTGTACCTCCAAGTAGAAGTTTTACCGACCAAGAGAAACGTTTGATAGATGCTTCAGTAGTTGTAAGTTGCGATCGCTCTATCGCTGACATGGCATCGCCGTGTAACTTTGAACTTACTGAGCGATCAATATCAGAAGACCAACCTAGAGGATGCGGTTTTGATCCTGTTCATATTACGATAGAAGGTACGCCAGGAGCGTTTCCACCACCGCCGGCAGAATTCGCTGTACCAGTTCCTTATGGTAATATTTTTATTTCTGTCCAAGTAGCTAGTAGAGTTGATCCTGGGAAGTACCCTGATCTACTAAGTGGCGGTGCAACGTTGCCGCGCCGAAGTAGAACATGCTGTAATGCTCCAGCATATGACAATATGGGCCCACGAGTTACAGCAACAGGAAGTTCCACCTGGTCATTGCCAGGAGCGAGTTCGGAAAACGTAGAAGTTTCAGAAACCCCGGTATTATCATTACCACCGCCTCCACCTGAATTTGTTTCACTTTAGCCGAGGCCGTTGGTGCTAGACGCCTCAAACCTAAGGTGACCTGGTACCTAAAACTTTTGGAGTCAATTAGACTATTTCCCAATTTTATTGTATTTATAATACGATAATTTTAGTGATTAATTTAAATGAGAGTTTTGTAAATAGTGTGCGCGAATGATGTGTGACATCCTGTGAGAATTTGAATACGTAAGATTGTTATCAATATTGAAGAATTGTATGATAAATAAAATTTTATGTGCATCGTTTACTTGTATGGAATGTTTATTACTCTTGAATGCATTTAGTGTCTACCTATTTGTTTACTAGACGTTCTTTTTATGACTTCGCGTATGTGTCTTCCCAACTTTTGTAAATATTGTTTAATCGTGTTTACAAACTTCCCAAATATAAGACTGACCTCTTTGTCTTATTTTCGTCTCTCTTTACGACTTGTGAGTACGACTTTGACTGTATAAAGCTATATCCTTCACATAGGCAAAATTATAGCTTCGAAAGTTTCATTTGAAAGCAAGATGATGTAAAAATAAACCGATCACATTAATATGAAGATGTTTGTTGTTTTATTTAAACCTTTCATTGAACAATTCAGGTTTTCGTATTTTCTTTTAGACTGAATCCAGTAATTTGGTGCTCAAAAAGGGGGTTACCTGGAAAGTTTCTCGGGAGTTTTGAAAATTAGTAAATTGAAAATTCGGAACGAGCACGTCGAAATCTATAAAATACACCAATTTTCAAAACTCTCGAGAAACTTTCCAGTTAAAACTACCAAATTACCGTATTATACTACTGGTAAGTGTCAATGCAGTCTAAGATGCATGTTTTTTTTTTTTTTACTAAGGATATCTCAATGAGAACTTGAATTCTGAACTCTGCAGTTTCCACTGTGATGTGTGTGTTAGGTCAGATATAAACGAAATTATTATCGAAATATTTCCAAAGTGTAACGCAATATTTTCGTAAATATCCTGTATAAAATTTGACTGAACAAAATGAACAATAATATTGCTTGGCTTTGGAATTGCTGTTAAGTTTTGCCTGCTTTTCTCAAGCACTCATTTTTCACAGAAGCTACTGTTCCAGTGGTAGAGTCTTGATTAAAATGACATAAATATTAAGTTCAGGCAAAAATTCTGTTCAGTTTGAAATCATTAAACAGAGACCAAGCTCTGCGAATTTCGCAATATATAATGTTACATAACCGAATTAAGGGTAAACGCCACTTCACCACGCAAATGCGCGGCACTATTTCAAGTTAATGTAAGTGCATTTGTTTTGGGTGCCAAACCAATTCGTTGGAGAATTTTACATAATCTTTGACCCAATTCAATGATTTTTACACATAATATTAGTGATAGATAGGACAAAGCGACAAAAATCAAATAAAGTATTTTAAAATGAAAGAGTTCTGACAGGATTAAAATGACGTAAATCCGTGCAAATAAAAGGAAAACTGCCTGATTGAAATAACATAAACGAGCTACAGCTCAAATTACAGGCTCTGGAAAGTTGGTAAAATTTAATTGCAAACACCTGGGTATAACGTATTGGTAACAACTTAAATATAGCTTTAATAACTTCATATTATATGAGGAATTCTGAGAGGGGTCAGAGAAGGGTCAACAGAATCACTAAAAATACACGTGTGCTTTGCACCCAAGCTTTCGTTCATTTATAAGGCTTTTGTGGTCGTGGTAAAACATCTCTATAGCCAATCTATATGTGAGGTAATTATCTTTGCCCATTTCGACGTGATTTATGAACTTCCTCTATTAATTATTATTTGCTTGACTAGGGTTGTCGCAAAACGTGTGAAAATTAAATGGAGTATAAAAAAGGCTAATTTATTTCAAACATACCGAGCTGTAGCAAATTCAATAAATTGAAATATGTACATTTTTCAATGTAGTAGGTACAGGAATTAAGCCATAAAAAAACCTATTTCTTGTTGACTTTAATAGACGAATTAAATTTCGTTGATCCGTATTGAAGAAGGATATTTTATGAGGGAGATAAACTCTAAACGCTAATTAATTAAATTATGTCGTATCTACCAATGACAACCCTAAGCTTAACCCGAATCCAATGGTTGAACATCGGGACCTCTTTCGGTAATAATTCATTTTCCTTTGTCGTTTTCACGTGATAATAATTTAAGAGATAATTTATTTTCTTCAAAACTTTGATAAGCTCTCGAGTAATGCGGGAATTATAAGAAAGGGTATAGCTTTTGTTGAAGAGGGGTGTAAAACGCATACCAGTTGATCCTGCCTGCCACCGCGCAGCGTTGATCTATACTCAAATTTTTAATTGGACACCACGTTTTGACATCTAATGTATGATGCGATATCTAAGGTAATAGTGATGTGATGTGGTTCAGTTGTGTCATGTGAATGAGTCAATGAAACAGTTCCTGCTTCTCTTGGAATGTGTGTCGAAGACTCAATTAAAATAAAAATTGAGCCGTAGACACACAATGTTTGAAATTTTTCTCTAGTTACCCGTGACTACTGTGAGTGAGGTGATTCATGTTATCAATCTTTTTTGTACTCAGCACTATTTTTATTTTTTATAAAAATCTGATATCACTGGAAACGTCAAAAAATGTTGTGCAATTAAAAATTCTACTATAGACGCTTTCGACGAAAGAACTGTAGCCATGCTGAGCCATTTGTGGTCAACTGTAAACAGAAGTAGTTTGAGTAAGTATATGTAGAAGCGTTTGCAAGTCCACCGCATTATTATCTCAAAAATCTCCTACCATTATGTGATAAATAGATAGCGGTCATGACTCTCATCTATGAAGAGTACCACGCAGAGAAAGAAACGTCAACAGTATTATATATCAACATATTTTGTCACCCCTCCACAATCATTTTAATGAGCATACCACTAAGGGCTTCAACCCCAAATTACTTTCCAGGGTTGACCCAATTGCTTTTTTTATAACTTGCCGGGTTACTTAGTAGTTTGTTTTTTGGAGGAAAATGTAGGATTTTAATTATAGGGTTGGTTGCTTAATCTTGTTTACGTTAGCATGTAACGGGGTTTATACACAAGTAACCCCTCAGAGTGAGAACGGTTTAGGCCAAAAATAGGCACACTTCATACACTTTTGAGAATATTATGAAAATCATTCAAACAAATAGGTTTTTCTGAGTTATGACGTGCGTTTTACGCAGTTAGTTGTCACTTGTATTAAAGGCTGGATTACACTCTGTTAAGTTATAAGTGCGAGTGAAGAGTGAAAGAAAATATATTTATTCAATGATGGTGTCACACACAAACAGACATTTAACATACTATTGTACTTAATAATATGCTTGTCTGTGACACCACCCTGAATGTGTGTACAGCTCAGCCTTTTGCCCTACATCAAAACTTGCGTTTGCACGTTTTGTGCAGGGCGCTAATTTTCAGCTGTGACCCGGTTGACGTTATATCCAACGAATTGAATATACGTAACCTACAACCATAATAACTTATAACGTCACTATAATATACATCTAAATCCAGTGCAAGTGAATAAGTAAGTGATTAGTAAAATCGACGTGTAAACGGCCATGATGTTAACTTCGAATTGCACATGCGAATGAAGTGATTAGAACACTGTTCTATTTGCCACTAATCGCTGTGAACATTTACTTTACTTTAACTGCACTCTTCACCCGCACTTCTAACTTAACATAGTGTAATCCAGCCCTCAATGCAAGTGATAATAGCTTAAAATAAATGATAAATGATTTATTTATTTCACGTAGGACAACTTGTGTCAAATGAGAAGTCAAACTCTAGCACCGATTCGGAAAACTGGGCTTGTAACGAGAAGAGTCGACAAAAAACTCAGCAGTTGCTCTTTTCGCAAACGCAAAACGCACGTCATAACTACACAAAGTGTAATACAACCGGTGAAGCAAAAACATTGTGAGGGAAACCTCCATGCCCGAGAGTTCATTATAATGTTACTAGCAAACCACCTAGAGGCGAGTATAGGCATTCTGTGTTATAGCACAGGTATAAAAGTGCCTAGGCTAGAGCTATGTCCTAAACTCACGCGTTACAAAGGTGCCTCATTATTTAAAGCATCTACCTAGCGTAGCTACTGACAAGTTTCGTTGTGGCAACATCACTTCACCCGCTTTAGGTACAGTTGGCATTAAATATACAAACACGATTCTAGTTAAAAGTAATAATAAAGTGCTATAGACCGAATTTCGGGTACGGCGCGCCAATCTACATAGAGATAAGCCATCTGCGCGAGATGTAAGTGCACAAGTGTGTGCGCAAATACAGATGCACTATTTATTCTGTTACTCTAATAGCTCGATGGGACGGAAAATCCGAAACAACTGGAGAGAGACCAAGCGCAGGACAGACGGTTATATGTAGTCCCCGTGGCACGAGGATGAAACCCTGACAGCTTCCTTACCCCTAGTAGCTAGTATTAGTACTTGGCAGAAAACCAACCAACCAATATTTTATATTAAAAAAAAAAGTTAGCTATGTCCTTCCCCGGGATATAACTTATCGCTTCACCAATATAGGTTAAACAGCGTAGCAAACAGACAGACAGACACACTTTCGCATTTATAACATTACTAGCTGATGCCCGCGACTTCGTCCGCGTGGTTTAAGATTTTTTGTTTCCCGCGAGAACTCCTTAATTTTCCGGGATAAAAGTAGCCTATATCACTCTCCCAGGTCCTCAACTATATCCATGCCAAAAATCACGTCGATCCGTTGCTCCGTTGCGGCGTGTGAGAACACATAAAAAAAAGATTTTTTTAAATGTGTTCATGTCGATTGTCGGTGCATATCTCCGTGCTTTTTAAACCGATTTGAATATTTTTTTCATATCGGGTATTACCAAGATAGGCAAAGTTGACGCGTGAGGCTCGCCTGACTTCAACATGGTGTGGAGAAATCAAAATTATTTTTTACTTAACAGTGGCTATGGAAGTCGGTTTTTTGGAAAGAATTTTTATTTTTAATTCACCAAAGCTTTGTAGAGGAGCGAGTACTGAGATGCGTACTTGACATCTTTACCATCAGAAGAAAAGCTAATCGACATTCCAGCTTTTACCAGCAAAAATGTCATAATACAAACTTTCAACCCCTATTTTACCCTTTGGGAGGTGAAATTTCGAGAAACCCTTTCTTAGTGCAAACCTACTCTTCACAAAAAACACACCCTCCAAATTTCATGTCTATAAGACCAGCGGTTTAGGCTGTGCGTTGATATATAAGTCAGGACTTCATCCGCGTGGTTTAAGCTTTTTTCCCCACAGGCACTCCTTGATTTTCCGGTATAAAAAGTAGCCTTTATCACTCTTCAGGTCCTTAACTATACCCATGCAAAAAATCTCGTTGATCCGTTGCTGCGTGATTGAAGGACAAACTCTCTATTTAACGTCCTTGGGGATCAAATTTTCAAAAATGGTGAAAAATATACTTCTTCATATTTAACCGAATGCTCAAATACCAACTTCCATGGCTTTGACTTGAAAAATGAATGACTTTCATACCAACTTTCAACCCCTATTTTACCTCTTTGGGGGTGGAATTTTAAAAGGTGTGACACACGTACTTATTTTTTTTACCGATAGCCGAAATTCCAAGTTTCGTTGATATAAATTGAAAAAATCTTGAGAAATGGAGGACTTTCATGCAATTTTTCATCCCCTATTTCACGCCTTTGGGGGTCGAATTTTCAAATTGGTGGAACACGTACTTCTTCATATTTAACCAAAAGCCCAAATGCTAAGTTTCATGGCTATAACTTGAGAAATGAAGGACCCTTTGGGGGTGGAATTTTGAAAAACTGTTGGTCTGTTGGTCACATACGTACTTCTTTATTTTTTAACGAAAGCTAAAATACTCAGTTTTGTTGATATTACTTGAGAAATATCTTGAGAAATGATGGGCTTTTACACAAACTTTCATCCCCCAGTTCACCCCTTTGGGGGTCGAATTTTCAAAAATGGTGAAACACGTACCTCTTCATATCTAACTGAAAGCCCAAATGCTAAGTTTAATGACTATAACTTGAAAAATGAAGGTCTTTCATACAAACTTTCAACCCCTATTACACCCCTTCGGGGGTGGAATTTTGAAAGCTGTGACACAGATACTTCTTTTTCTTCGTTAATATGACTTGAAAAATATCTTGAGAAATGAAGGACTTTCATACAAAATTTCACCCCCTGTTTCACCCCTTTAGGGGTGGAATTTTGAAAAACTGTGAAACACATATTTCTTTATTTTAAACCGTTAGCTAAAATACCAAGTTTCATGGCTATAACTTGAGAAATGTAGGACTCTCATATTAACTTTCAACGCTTATTTTACCCCTTTGGGGGTGGAATTTTGAAAAACTGTTGGTCTGTTGGTCACATACGTACTTCTCTATTTTTTAACGAAAGCTAAAATACTCAGTTTTGTTGATATTACTTGAGAAATATCTTGAGAAATTATGGGCTTTTACACAAACTTTCATCCCCCAGTTCACCCCTTTGGGGGTCGAATTTTCAAAAATGGTGAAACACGTACCTCTTCATATCTAACTGAAAGCCCAAATGCTAAGTTTAATGACTATAACTTGAAAAATGAAGGTCTTTCATACTAACTTTCAACCCCTATTACACCCCTTCGGGGGTGGAATTTTAAAAGCTGTGACACAGATACTTCTTTTTCTTCGTTAATATGACTTGAAAAATATCTTAAGAAATGAAGGACTTTCATACAAACTTTCACCCCCTGTTTCACCCCTTTAGGGGTGGAATTTTTAAAAACTGTGAAACACGTATTTCTTTATTTTAAACCGTTAGCTTAAATACCAAGTTTCATGGATATAACTTGAAAGATGACGGACTTTCATACAAACTTTCACCCCCTATTTCACCCCCTTAGGGGTGCAATATTGAAAAATTGTAAATCACTTATTTCTGCATATCTAACTGAAAGCCCAAATGATAAGTTTCATGGCTATAACTTGAGAAATGAAGGACTTTCACACAAACTTTCAACCCCTATTTTACCCCTTTGGGGGTGAAATTTTGAAAAACTGTGACACACGTACTTCTTTATTTATTACCTAAAGCCAAAATACCAAGTTTCATGGATATAACTTGAGAAATGACGGAGTTTCATACAAACTTTCACCCCCTATTTCACCCCTTTAGGGGTGGAATTTTGAAAAATCCTTTCTTAGTGTGCGCGTACGTCATAAAAGTAACCTACTGTCAAAATTTCAAGTTTTTAGGCCCAGTGGTTTAGGCTGTGCGTTGATATATAAGTCAGTCAGGACTTTGAATTTTATATATATTATAAACATTATTAACTACCTAAGGAGTCGGATCTTCTTTAGAAAATATTATCAAGATGACAACAATGTATTATTAATATTATTTTATTCTATTTGCACACCAGTTGTTTCACGTAACTTTATCCGCCTAGATTAATGTTTGTCTTGCATGCAGGTAACGTTTCGTTATATAATATACTAAGTTTCTAGACCCAGATGGTCACAGCTGAAAAAAATTAAGCACTTTATCATATCTTACTAATATTATATATTAGAAAGAAAAAAAATAATCAAAAAACTCCTAAAAAAATTCTACATCAATGAAAAAACTTATATATTATTATAACTTTATCATATCTTACTAATATTATCACAAATCATATCTTACTAATATTATAAATGCGAAAGTTTGGATGGATGTATGGATGGATGTATGGATGTTTGTTACTCAATCACGCCCCAACGGCTGAATGGATCTGGTTGAAATTTCTGGAATAGCACATAGGCTACTTTTTATCCCGGAAAATTAAAGAGTTCCCGCGGGAACTGAAAAACCTCAATCTACGTGGACGAAGTCGCGGGCATTTGCTAGTATTACTATAATTACGAAAGTTCATTTGTTTGTCCTTTAATCACGCCGCAACAGTGCTACAATCGACGTGATTTTTTGCATGGGCATAGAGACCCCGAGAGTGGCATTGGCTACTTTTTATCCCGGAAAAATAAGTTCCCGTGGGAATTTTAAAAAATATTCCACGCGGGCGAAGTCGCAAAATAAACTATGCAGTAATAAAGTTATTACATTCCTGGCTCGGGTCTAAAGCACACTCATTTTACATACTCCATCCCAATTACGGCTGGCGTTCCGTAGCAAGTAATAATTTATTTCTGATGCTGACTGTACATCTCAAAAGGGTAGAACCGTAACATAATTTCACTCGGACTCCATCGCTGTAAGGTGTTATCGACTTTAAATCTTTTGTGATACAGTTTAGTTTAGCTTTTCTTGGACGTGTAAGCGAATTTAGATGGTATGTAATGCTGCTCTTGTTATGGATTGCGTATGAATAACTTAGGAATATTATTGTGTTTTTTTATAGATTGAGGATAATGTACATTTTCTATGAAACAATAAATATGGAACACTAGCTGATGCCCGTGACTTGTCTGCCTCGTTGGTCTAGTGGTTAGCATGTTTGACTGCGGCCGACGAGGTCCCGGGATCGAGTCCGGGGTCGAGCCATAATTAATTATTGGGTTTTTCTGATTAGAAATTCTCAGTACTAGCCCGGAGTTAGGAAGTTGGCGGTGTTTCACCCCCGTGCCTCGCAGAGCACGTTAAGCCGTCGGTCTCGGTTATTATCACTAACATGATAATAGTCGTTAAAGCCCGCCAACCCGGATTGGAGCAGCATGGTGGGCCTAAGCTATAATTCCCTCTCTCCTATGATAGTGGAGGCCTGTGCCCAGCAGTGGGACGTTAATGGGCTGTAGTGGTGGTGGTGGGCCCGTGACTTCGACCGCGTGGAGTAAGTTTTTTGAATCCAACGGGAACTCCCTCATTTTCCGTGATAAAAAGTAACCTATGTCACTCTCCGGGGCTACAAGTTACAACTATACCCATACCAAAAATCGCGTCGATCCGTTACTCCGTTGCGGCGTGATTGAAAGACAAACTCACAAACAAAAACACTGGAAAATTCGTCCGTAATCCTTATCTACATTTCCCTAATATTTTACACAAAGGAAAATAATATTAGCTTTCTAGATCCGTGAGTTTGGGCGGGCGCTGATGAGACAATCAGTGAGAAAGTCGGGACTTTTCTCTTTATAATGTAGAGTAAACAAGGATTGTTCAAATATCCATACATAGCATCATATTTTTAAATTCGTTTTATCCTATATCTTATCATATTATATCATACTAATAATATAAATGTGAAAGTGTGTTTGTTTGTTGGTTTGTTGGTTTGTCCTTCAATCACGCCGCAACAGAGCAACGGATCGATGTGATTTTTGGCATGGGTATAGTTGAGGACTTGGAGAGTGACATATATGCTACTTTTTATCCCGGAAAAATAAGGGAATTAAAAAATTTGCGGGCTAGTAGTAATATCATAAATGCGAAAGTGTGTCTGTCTGTTATGCTTTCACGACCCATCTTTTCAACCGATTTGGATAAATTTTGGTATAGAAATAGGTTGCATTCCGCGAAATAACACACTTGTTTATTTTTAATGCTGGAAAATTAAGAGGTTCGCGCGGGAATCAATATGAATATATAAAAGTTAATATGGCAGGACAGTCGTGTTTTTTAATTTTTATAAACATAATCACTTGTTTCTTAATTAAAATTGCAATGACACGCAGTTGACGGCGATTCTTTAGTTTACTACGGAACTATTTTTTAAATTTTAATCCCACTTGCACAAGGACTCTTAAATTGATTTAGTTAAATATTTTAATGCTGTCCCTTTTTGGCAACTACTGCAATATTCATTTGCCAAAAAGGACAGAATTACAAAATTAAAATAAATCAGTTTGAATATTCTAGTGCAAGCGGCCCTTATAGTTGACTTGCGAATGCCTGCGGCTTCGTCTGCGTGATTTGAGGCTTTTTGTTTCCGCGGGAACTCTTATGTGCTATTCCAGACTATATTCTATCTCTGTGTCAAATTTCAGCCAGATCCGTTCAGCCGTTGGGGCGTGATTGAGTAACAAACATCCATACGTCCATGCATCCATCCATCCAAACTTTCGCATTTCTAATATTAGTAAGATTTTGAAATTAAAATAGCTAAGTATGACACGCAGACGGACAGCGTGATTCTTTATTTTACTACGGAACTGTGTGAAAAGCTTCGCTTGGCAAACGAGGGATGAGCTATTTTCATGCCAAGTTACGATGTCAATGAGTCCTGCTCTCCCCAAAGACCCTTGACATATATGATGCGCTGTAGAAAATTAGAGCCGCACGCAAGGTGCTTAGAAGTGTGCTACTAGCTTTGAATAAATAAAATCATAATTTATTCATGAGAATGCAGGTGATATAAAGTTAACATAATTACGGTTTGAGAGCCTTATACATTCTACCAATTAATGGTGTATGAATATTTGATATTTTGCCTATACTATTCAAAGTAGGGTTGTAACGGAGGCGTTCTTAGCGGAAGCAGAGGCGGATGCGGAGGTTAAGGAAGCGGAGGCGGAAGTGGATTTCTCTGATCACATCGTCTATTTACTGTGTTTTGTATTGGACTTGGATGCGATGAATCCCACATTTGATTTTTTTTGAGGATTCTTCTGAGCACAGTTGCGTTTTTGCTTGTTGTAATGGTGTAACTGACGTCACCTGCTTCTATTTGTACCTCTCGCGTAATAAGTTAACGTAAATAAACCTCCGTGCGTGTGTTCTGGGATTATTTTCCGCACTTGGACGTAGGCGTCTGCTGTGCGTAACAACTCCGCAAACAAACGGCGGAGGCGGATGCGGAAGCGGAGGTACGATTTCTTGTGAAAGTTCCGCACTTACGGATGTCGAGGCGAGTTTCCGTTACATCCCTAATTCAAAGTAGTCTAAGTACGTAAAATAAGAATAAATCGACAAAATTGTATAACACTAAATAAATAGGTAAATTAAATTAATAGAAAGTCATACAAAAATACAATTAAAAACGAAAACTTGCAGTATAAAACCATCAATTCACGTAATCATCATCAATTTTACATATATTATTAAGATAAGTTACTTGAGATTAAGGTAAGGGAAGAACATGATGCTTCTTAAATAACGACCTCAATTTTAATAGACGGGCCCTGTCAAACAACGAATGTGAACTTATTTTACTAAGATTGATTTAATTTTCACAACCAATATATATTTGAAAATTTAGTATACGTGCATAAGCAAATTGATAAATTTAAGAAGAAAAGTGATTGTCATAATGTCAATTAAAAATAAACTTGTAATGCCTGTTTCTGGGCTTAGTAAAACTAGCAATTCATTTGTTGGAAACAGTGTCCGCTTCTACAATAAGCTCCCAGAAGACATGTTGAAGATGTCTCTGAATAAGTTCAAAGTTAATGTAAAACGTACTCATTGAAAAATATTATTATCATGTAATGGACTACTTAAACGACAAGGAATCTTGGCAATAATTTGCTCTAATGTCTCTGATAGTTCCTTAGTTAAGATGATTTGTGAGATGGTGATAATAAAAAAACCCCGGCTGAGTTTGTTGTGGGCTCTTCTCAGACCAAGGCGCGTTTAGAACCCTCGTAGCTTTAGTTTTAAGATACCGTTACTGATTATCACCATCACGTTTTATAAGTAAGTAATTTTTAACGACAATAAGGGTACCTATGGTGTACGTATATTGTATAAATGATTTGAATTTGAATTAAGATTTTGATTTAATTTGTGATAAAGGATATAAACCATGTTTAGTTAAAAGGATAATAATAAACTAAGTACATAAAAATAATGTAAATATCAGTTTGTTAAATAAAGAATGGTATAAATAATAGCCAATTTTTCATATAATTTGATTCAATAAATTAAAATTAAATGAAACACGAAACGTGAATCACAAAGGAAATTCCACTGTACATTGTGCAAGTAATTGATTGCGGGAGCTATTTACACTTGACGATACGATTCTTCATTTTTATTACGTAACGATTTTTTTTGGTAATCTAGTTGTATTTTTCCAGCTACAAGTTAGCCCTTGACTGCGATCTCACCTGGTGGTAAGCGATGATGCAGTCTAAGATGGTAGCGCACTAACCTGTCGGGCATGGCATTTATATTAAACCCATACCCCTAATCGGTTTCTTAATCCGCTTAGTGACATGATTTGCCGGTTGGGCACTAGCCACCTAGCTAGGCACATGTAGAAACTGTTTAATAATTGGTGTCTGGATTTCATATAACTTCCATACCCTTAAGTTTCAGATTACCTGGTGGTAATAGTTCCCGCCAATCATTTAGTCGTCTCTGAGCTCAGCTCAGTGTGAGTCTTTGTTTGTGCAGCTCTCATACAACTTGGTAACGTCATACATGCTACGCGCGAAAATATATGCTATTGCGACGCGTCTTGCGGTTAACTTCAGGCGCGAATATTTGATTGGAGCCAGTTATAAGTGATAATGTCGTCTAAGATGATAGCGGGCTAACCTGATAGGGTCCTAGGGGACCTAGCATTCATACTAAACCCCGAATGGGTTTAGTTTAGAGGCGGTTAATATAACACGTAGCGCATTATCAATAGCGCGCTATTGTTCCAGAGCGCAGATAACGTGTTATGTGAGGTGCCGCGATGACGCTACGGCGGCGTAGTGAATATTAGGCGATCGCGCGCGGCGCCTCGGAGCACTTGTAGCGGCGCCCGCCTGCCGGTAGCGCGCTGCCGCTGGCCGACGGTTAGTCTCGCGTAACGCGCTGTTGTGAGTGAACATCATCTTTGCGTGTTACGTAATTTAGCGCGCTACGAAATTTAGCGTGCTGCAAGCCATATCGCGCCTGCCGGCCGCCCACACGCTTTCTTAAAACAAGCGCGTTATAATTTTAATTTCATTTATTTTATATTTAGTTGTAAGTCTTTTTTGTAATTGATATGTAATTATTGTACTGGGTTTTTACCTTTAAATAAAAGAATATTATAATATAGCGTATTTAAAATTTATAATTTACAGTCTGCAGCGTGCTATGTATTTATAGCAATTTTCAACAACTCGGTCCCTAATCGGTTTCTACGTACACGACGATGTCATAAAAGTATCAGTTAAAGTACACTATCAATTATTGTATTCGGCGAACGCGGTTGTAGTGCGGGCGCGAAATCCTGCATTGCGTGTTCGCGAGTAATAATAAATGAAAAATAGCATTATAAAGCTCTTCTTTATTGCTGCTGCGGGTTTTGCGTAAATAAAAATGCTATTTGAACAACAAAAATGGTCAACTATTGTGTACTTAATTAGATAAAAATACGGACGTAACAACGCCTAGGCTAGGAAACACAAGTACCAAGTAAGTAACAAGTATAGGTCACTCTATGCTTTAGATAGACCTTAAATAAAATGATAAATGATTTATTTATTTCATTTAGAACAACTTGTGCCACTTACGAAATGTGAAGACTACCACTGGTTCGGAAAGGAGATTCTACTGAGAAGAACCAGCAAGAAATTGAGGCGTTGCTCTTTTTTTTTAAAAATTATAGAATGTTACAAATATGTACTAATATATCTGTCTGTCTGCTACGCTTTCACGGCCCATCTGTAGGACTGATTTTGATGAAATTTGGTATAGGAGTGGTTTGCATCCCGGGAAAAGACATAGGTATTTGTACCCCGGTAAAATGAAGATTTTCCGCTGGAATCAAAAACCTTAATACGCGCGGACGAAGTCGCAGATCAACAAGTTCCTTAGTTGTGTCCTAGTATTTTTTGTTGTATTGCACTGTACCTATCTGTGTTCTTGATAGTTCCAAATAAAGTTTTTTTTTACTCGTAGTGTTATACTCCTAATTAATATTTTGCCATTGTCGTACACAATTTATAATCTGTGTTAAGTATTCATTCATACAGGATTAAAAAAATATTAATAATACCAATGAAAATTATATTATAATAATTCGATCATTCCTGGATATTGAATTAATTAACTCCGACCATAAGAGTATGAAGTGGTGAATCAATTGTTTTATGAATCAATTGAATTTGTTACAAAATAAATAATTATTTCCCCATTTTAATAATTAGCATCGGTAGAGTATACTGTATTAAGGCGCTGTGAACTCACGAGATGAAAAACACAGGTGCGCGGGGGTGAAATCGGGCAAGCGCATGTCGCAAAAAAGGCATGAAATAATTTGTAAAAAAAATAATATTTACTTTTCAATACAAATGAAACCGACAATGTGTTTGATTTAGAAATATGAATTTTATCTTATATTTCTAGAGCTAATTATTGGTTTTAATAAGGAGAAATATTGCTTTAAAAGGAAAATTAAGAGATATGTTTAAAATAAATTACAATGCAGAGATTTTTTTTAAATTGTATTTTGAGATGCGTCAATGGCTGCTCAAAGATCTTGAAAACAGCACATTATTTTTACAAGCATACATTATGTCACCGTTTGATGGATATGCTGCTTTTAAAAACCTCCTTTTAACACAGGGCCTTAAAAGAGATCTCGTTTATATTTTGGTATTGCGTCTTGTTTTTATTATAGTTTTATAGTTAAGGTTCAATTGCAATATATTTATGAGTTACTAGTTGATGCCCACGACTTCATCTGCGTGGTTTAAATTTTTAGATTTCCCCGGAAATCCTTAATTTTCCGAGATAAAAAGTAGCCTATGTCACTCTCCAGGTCCTCAACTATACCCATGCCAAAAATCACGTCGATCCGTTGCTCCGTTGCGGCGTGATTGTAGGACAAACCAACAAACCAATAAACCAATCATACTAATATTATAAACTAGCTGATGCCCGCGACTACGTCCGCGTGGTTTAAGTTTTTTTGATTCCCTCGGGAACTAATTAATTTTGCGGGATAAAAAGTAGCCTATGTCACTCGCCGGGTCCTCAACTCATGCCAAAAATCACATCAATCTGTTCCTCCGTTACGGCATGATTGAGGGACAAACCAACAAACCAATAAGCCAACAAACAAACACACTTTCGCATTTATAATATGATAAGTAGGTAAGATATTTCAATTATTTAGATTTTAGTTTATCATCGAATCCAAAAGATCTAAGTTCCGCTATAAAGTATCATTGTGATAAAATAATATAATACCTTGACATGCTTTTACTCAAAAACAAACCCCTAACCAGATGTTGTGGTCAATTCTGTTTAATCTCTAAACTGAACTAAAATGACAACTCTAATAATTCTAGTGCTGCCCCATTCCGCAAGGAGAATTATGAAAGGGATAGCAATATACTTAAATATAGCTGTCATTTTAGTTTAGTTTATAAATGGTGGCCTCATTATTGTTCGCAGGCGTAGCCCCTATCACTCTCTTAGCTTACCTATTCATAAATAATTTATGTGATATCATGAATATAGCATGACAAATTAAAATGTATTAATAAGTTACTTTGTTCTTCTTTGTTTTTGGTAAATTATTACATGTATGATTATTAATAAAACTTCGGTCTTCGAACGTGTTTCCATTATAATATAGTCGTCCGATAAATTTACCGGTGCCAGACTGCCTAACGTTACGCAACTAAAAGCTTATACCTCTAACTCAGTGGCTATCAAATAATAAAATCACTGACAAATATTATTTTATCCATTGAAGGTTTGATAAATGAAATAAAAATAGCATTTCGTAGCATTCTCAGAGGATCAAAAAGGACATTGAAGTGCTACAGGCTCCACTGAGAACAGTGGTGTATTACACTGAACTTCTGAGTGCTATTTGGTCTGGTGGAGCTGTACGTGGGTTCTAATGGAGTTGAAGTATGACAGGATCCACACAGACCAATGGTGGATCACAGTAAATAGTAGTTTTGATGCCTCCCTGGCGCAGCGTTGAGCGCTGTTAGCTTAACGTGGGAGGTCCTGGCCTCCTGGGTTTGTTTTCCGGCAGGGGCAATTTGGGAATTTACAATTTCAGATTTTTTTCTAGTCTGGTCTGGTGGGGGGCTTTGGCCGTGCCTAGTCATAACCCTACCGGTAAAGACGTATCGACAAGCGATTTACCGTTCCGGTACGATGCCGTGTAGAAACAGAGTAGAGTATGGGTTTAATATAACTGCCATACTCCTTATAAGTTAGCCCGCTACCATCTCAGACTGAATGATCACTTACCATCAGGTGAGATTGCAGTCAACGGCTAACTTGCAATGGAATAAAAAATAGTGTTATTCAATCCACTGGTGGATCCAGTCACTAGATCCATGTGGATTGAGGGTAATAATCGTTCGTTCATTGACGTACCGTTTTACATCAAACAATGCGAACCGGCTATGACCCCTATCACACCTGACTTATACCTGTCACGTGTAGAATTTGCATTAATATAACATTCTTTGAGAATAAAATTTGCATGTAATCTTGTGCCGAGACCATTTTTGAGCCAAGGCAAGGGTTGTAAAAAGAAAGTTAGGTTTACTCTACTAGCGGTAGGAAAACTAGAAAAAATTCTAGTAGAGTCTAACTTCTGTATTAGAGTAGAATAGAATAGAACAGATCTTTATTATTGAAATCATCAAATATACAGAACAATGTATTCCTGACCCCTAAACTAGGCGGACCCGTATCTTAGGGGCCAGTGCCTTCCCAAACATTGATTAAAATATCATAGGGGTAATCTCTAGTAATTAGTGCACTATAACAAATTAACATTTTTCAAAAATGTGTTCCGATTTCCATTAGGTATATCTAACAAGTTTTTTTCTACTTTACTTTTTAAATAAAGTTTAACAGTATTCAAGTTAAATTAAAATATAATATTTAAAAAAAAACAATTACGATAAATAGTTAGTGTGAAGTTACATACCTAAATGAGCTTATATCATATTTGGGTAGGTGTATGTGGCGTGTGTGTGTGCGTGTGTAAGTGCGTGTGTGTGTACATGCGTGTGTGCTACCAAACATATCATTGCAAGTTTGTAACTTATGTAATGTGAACTTAATCTGTATTTACAATAATTAAGAAATATAATGTATGTAATATGAATAATGTGTATGAATAATGTAGTTAATTAAGATTTTTTTAGACAGTTTTTAGTCCATGTCTATTCATTTTATAGATATTGGTCTCTCTGTTAATACATCTATAAAAAAATGGGCCTAGGTTTAAATTGTCGTCTAGCCAATTTTGTCTTGGTGATTGGGGACCAATAACATTTAATTATTCTCAATTCAGCTTCTGTCGATAAAATACCGGTGTTTTCTATGAAAATGCATTCGTATCTATTCAGAGGACCAATCGTCTGAGCAAATCGTGATCTTTCGACAGATTAAAACGTATTACGCGAACTGTTTAAGAGTTCATACATGCTTTTTGACGTGTAGGCATCTATGAACACCTTAAACAGGTCGAATTATACGTTTGACAAACGATTACCATTACGATTTCCTTACACAATCGGGAGGTAGGTCAAAAATAATTGTATACAGTGGAAAGCTATGGGTATATTGTTTAGGCGACTAATAGCGCTATTTTAGTAATATCCAACGAGATATTTAAAGTTATCTACTAGGTGATGTCCGCGACTTCGTGGGTGCGTTTTCGGAAATTAACGCGAAAGCATCGTAATTTTTCAGCGATTAAAAACTTATGTCCGCCCCCGGGATGCAACCTATCGCTGTACCAAATTACATTGAAATCGGTTGAACAGATGTGCCATGTAAAAGTGGACTACACAGACGGACAGGTATTCTTCCGCATTTACAGTTTGTGTATGTCTCGTGAAGAGCTTACTATAGAAATGATCCTATGAAGTAAGGTCTTACAGTTTAGTATAGCCCGCTTCCATCTTCGACTGCATGATCACTTACTCACTTACCGTGAGATCGGAGTCAATAGCTAACTTGTAGTGGATAAAACAAAAATTAAATCATGTTACTCGTAACAATTATTTCAAAGACCTCAAACTGTTAGTTGTCACCGGTTGTAACTCACTGCCGGAATAATATGTCCGACTAATTTTGGACCCACCCGGCGCCTTGCGGGGCCCCATTCAAGAGCCTGTGTCCCGCGACACGGCAGCTGAACGTTGACTGCGGGCTGCGTACCGTAACGCTCGTTACGAGGGGGTTGAAGGAGGCACTATTTCCTCTCTCGACGACTGCTGATCTTCATCGCTGGCGTGAGGGGTCATCACTATGGTGCAGGCATCCACTACAGCCCATTAACGCCCACAGCTGGGCACGGGTCTCCACTCTAATAGGAGAGAGGGAATTAGAGTTTAGACCCACTCCGCTGCTCCAATGCGGGTTAGTGGGCTTTAACGACTATTATCATGTTAGTACTGAGAACAGCCACAGTCGAACATGCTAAGCACTATAGACATGCCGAGCTAATAGTTACTACTATTACCTATTCTGTGCTAATAGTGTCAGGTTGCAACTTGGAAGAAAGCATACATAGTTTTGCCACCTCAATCTTAATCAAAGCACCAAAGTAACACTAAAAGTACGAATAATTTATTTTCCTTTGAAAGAAAATTTTCGCGCGCATTAAAAAGAACTTCTACTTGAATGAAAAGTTCGTTGAGTTGTCCGCTGTAAAAATTGCGATCAAGTTATTATTAATGACGCCAAGTTTTCTTCAGTCATCAATCAAAAACGTATTGGATCCATTTTTTTTGTCTCACATTTTGAGTGACATGAGATTGCAAAGTGCTTTTCACTCTTCATCGGTACATTCTTCGGAGATTCGATTAAAAACCAATTTATAATTATAATATTCCATGTAGTGTATATGTGTGTTCATGTATATTTTTGTTGTGTTTTTTTCCTTTCATCTTATTTTATTAATATTCCTATCTTTAGGTATGTAAGTATTAGCATAATTCTTTTTTTTCTTTTTCTGATAACTGCTTTCGAGTACTCAGCACACCCACAATACGCCTTTTACACCTTCCAAAGGTCGACTGGGGACTGGAAGGCCCTTGAGCTTTAAGTCCGCATATTGTAGGTACCTACATAGCGGCTAGTTAAAAAAAAAATGTAATAAAGTTTTTAAAAAACTTGTACATGGTTTGACGACCTCCCTGGCGCAGTGGTGAGCGTTGCGGTCTTATAAGCGGGAGTTCCATGGTTCGTTTCCCAGCCCCTGTTCTATGGTATGGTCTGATGGAAGGTTTAAGCCGTGGCTATAAGTTACCATCTTAGCAGCAAAGACCAAAAGTATTGGTTTGAAATGAAATGAAATGATTTATTTCATGTAGGACAACTTGTGACACTTGATACGTCAAGACTCTACCACCGAAACTCAGTAGTTACTCTTTTCTTAAAGAGGAAAAAGGTACAATAAGTAACATATACATTACGTTACAAGTATTACACTGACTTGTAATAATAATTTATTTTTATTTATTTATTTTTATTCTGTCTTTTATAACTTACCAATCATAATTATTTTTAAAAATTCTAATTTTATTATTAATGATGTGTAGTTAACAATTAATACTTAACTTTGTATGGAATTGCTTTATTCATTCATTCATTCATTACACTGACTTGTGGGTCACTGGATGCGAGCCCGGTTTCTTCCATGCAACTTTGTCATTCAGAAAATCATCGATAGTGTAACCTCGGCTTAACAAATGCTCTTTAAAACAGTCTTTAAATTTATGTAATGGCAAATCTAGAAACTCTTTGGGAACCATGTTATAAAAGCGTACACTCGACCCCACAAAGGATTTTTTTAAATATTATTTAATTAACCCCCAACAGCTTGCAGTGCTTTTTCTCACTATGGTCTGTCTAATTTAGATGATTAAATTGGCAGGTGCCATTTGCATAGTACTGTTTCAGTCTGTCTCGCTCTAGTCCTTCACTAATCCTATACACCTCTCATCTGTCGTAATCATGATAAAGCATAGTGTGTTTTATGCGCTTTTGAATAATAATATCATTGGAATTTTCAAGACTTCATCACTAATTCGGAAAGCAGTTGCCAGCAAAAACTTTAACTTAAAACTTACACACGGAGACTCAGTTCAAGATTCATCAACAATTTAAAATGAGAAATTGTCGCACCGTGACAAATAAAATACTCAGTGGCGTACGTTAAAATGAAAAATTATTCATTTCATACCTCTGTTTGCAAGCTCGGAATAATATTTGACTTTATCTAGACATTCCGAGATCCCCAGGTGGACCTTAATGGAGTTTATGTTAGGAAATATTTCACTGAAATAAAACCAAACATTTGCAGGCGAATTTTTTTTATTGCCGTTTTAAATTTCTTCAACTCTTGAAATGCAATTCTGGGGCGTATTTAAAAATGCAAATAGTTATTTCGTTCCCGAGTTGACAAGCAGGCCCTCCTCGGTTTATCTGAAAAGAAATTTAAATTAAAAATGGAAAAAAATTCGAAAGCAAATTGGTATCCAGGCAAATTTCTTACGTTAAACTCCAACTAGGTTATGAAGTTATTACAGATCCTCAGTGCTTGAATAGTTCAATAGTGAAAAGGTGACAGGTACAAAATTTATAGAATTGGACGTAATCTAATATTTATGGTCAGGTCAGTAAAAAAAGTGAAAAAAATCTGCCATTCAATTGCGATCCCTGGTTACCTCTATATTTTCAGAGCAATATGCTATTTGAGCAGTTCGAAAAATATGAAAATGAATAGACTTATTTCACGTAGGACAACTTGTGCCACTTATGTTAAGTCAAGTCAATTCAAATAATATACCTATAGTATATTTCATTACAAGTGTGGAAAGGCTGTCATTGCAAAGAGAACAAATGTCTACCCGAGCCGAGGCGCAGCCGAAGGCGAGGGTTGACAGTCGGAACAAGTTGCAATGACGGTTCCGCACGTGTACTGAACGACTATTTTTAATACAGTTGCGAAAAAATGAAGCAATTTAATAAAATAATAAAAACACAATAAACTCAACGAACTTAACATTTATTTTCGTCGTATGTAGATATGTAGCGACTTTTTGACTTTTCCGGTAAAATGTTCTCCGAAGCATTTTGTGCAATAAAACTGAGTTCCGGTGGTGTTAATTCAAAAAAACTAGGGTCGAAATTATTGATTTTGTGCAACAAACAACTAAACTCGCAAAGAAAATTTCTGAAAAATGGCGCCAACCGTAGAATATAAGCAGAGTTTTTTTTTTCTTCACCCATTCTGGTAGGCAAAGGGAACTATGCCCATACAGCCAAGTCTTCAGTAGAATTTTTTTATTGATATGAAATGAAAATGAAATTTAATGAGATGAAATGAAATGAAACCTAACCAAACTCATTCAATCAAATCATTAAATCTGATATTGAAACAAATTATTAGCTTCTTTTTAGAAATATACGTATTTGCATGAATCATAAAAACTTCTATGAATTTTTTTAGTAAAAACTTCATGGTTGGTTTTTCTTTTTAATAGACATTATTTTGACAGTTGGGAAAGAGAACGCACGAGTTCGGGAAAGGTAAAAAAAAAGCACGAGTACGTAATAGCCCACATCCCGAACGCTATACGTCCCTGCAATACGCCACTTTTTGAGCAACTGTATTAAAAAAATCCTTTTCCAATAGAGATGTGCTTTATTTAACTTAATTAACGTCTGATCACGTAATCTCATCTGCAAAACTTGTCGTCTTTCCGTACTCCCATCACTATTGGTCAAGTGGCTGATAAGATGACGTGATCAGACTTGCCCCCAAGAGATTTAGCGTTCCGGTACGATGCCGTGTAGAAACCGAAGGGGTATGGGTTTAATATAACTGCCATACCCCTAACAGGTTAGCCCGCTACCATCTTAGACTGCAGCATCACTTACCACCAGGTGAGATCGCAGTCAAGTCAGTCAAAAAAAAAATCTGCACTTGCTCAAGAGTGAAGAAAAGTACCGCAAGGAAACCCGCATGCCTGCATGCTTCTCATTCTGAGAGAAGACACCTGTCGTGCTCAGTAGTGGCCAGCGGGCCGACGATAATTTAATGATGATGGCAAGATAAAAAACTTTAAAAAACTTTAAATGAAATAATATTCTAAAATAGTTTTTCTAAATTTTAGTTAGTTAGTTTTAGTTGTTAGTTTTTTTTAAATTGTTCTAAGTTCATAAATATGAATATGCTTATATATTCATATTTGAGAACTCAGAATATTCTCCTCTTTCATTTGACTTCCCACTCGGTAGGTACATTAACAAAAAAAATTAGAGGCCTCCAATTTTTTGGATGTAATATCCGTCATATTGAGAGTGTTAGTACAAAATGTAGCCTATGTTATGCAGACCTTAATAACGAAAAGACTGACTGCTCATTCATCAAAATCGGCCCAGTAGTTTAGACGCTACGGTCGAAAATACATACTGTTGGCATTGTTACTGTTTGTCATTATATCTCATGAAACGGGAAGTATAATACCTGTCAATTTGACTCGTTTCATGACATTTGATTTAATCAGTGGATACGGATGCCATATTGAAAATAGTTAGTATGAATGCGAGTTTTTGACGGTGGTAATTCAGTCTCCTGCCGGCAGACTCAGCGATTATTGAATACTTTTGTGTTTAGATCGCATTTTGATTTAGAGCTTAACGATAGCAATCGCGGCCGGATCAAATGTGTGTTATCTTTATGTTAAGCTAACTTTAATCTAATTACATTAAATCTCTCGTGGAACCACTACACGTACTCGTGCAAGTTCCAAATGAGAGTACAAATATATTAAAAGTGTCTCATAAATACCTACTTCTGGATTGTCTCTAACAATACATAATATATTTATACATACAAACCTACATTTTACTTTTGGCTTTGCTAAAGTCGGGTAAAAATAGGTATAGTCCCACAAAGCAAAGTCAAAGAACGCTCCTGACAAGAGACAGGTCTCAAACTCAGATGTATATTTACCTCCTTGTCACAGTTTTCTGAAACGGTGTTCATGTGCTCCAGTTTCGTCCTGTTCCGGAATACGAGAGGACTGACTATAGTCATGAAGCCCATTTTAGAGTACTTGCCGTTGTCCACGATGCCAATCTATGGAAATATTAAACCCTTCAGGGGGCATACCTCCAACGCTTGAAGCAATAGGTCACACGAACTTATCTGATCCGGTGACAACGTATTTTTTTTTTTTTTTTTTTTATTGTGAGATAGGCTTGCGCTTGACGACAATCATGCTTAGTGCAAAGCAATGATGAGGTCTAGGTTGGAACGCGCTTGCCTAGAAGATGCCTATTCACTCTTGCCTTGAAGGTACCTAAGTTATACGTGGCAGGAAACACGTGCGCTGGGAGGGTGTTCCACACCCTAGCGGTTCGGATCAGAAACGTCGAGCAAAAACGTTTTGTGCGGGCAGATTGAACATCAACCACATAAGGATGCCAACGCAGACGGTTTCTCGCTGTTCTGTGGTAGAACGGGGAAGGAGGAACAAGGTTGTGAAGTTCCTGAGCACACTCTCCATGGTATATCCGATAAAAAACCGATAAGCAGGCGACATTGCGTCGGTGCTGTAAACTGAGCAATTTCGCCTGCGTAAGTGATTGATCGCCTATTATCCTTCGGGCCCGGCGATCTATAGAGTCTAATGTATCGAGTTGGTACTTGGCGGATCCATCCCAAAGGTGGCAGCAATACTCCATGCCAGATCTGACTTGTGCCTGATAGAGAACGAGGCGCTGTTTTGGTGTGAAGTATCGCTTCACCTTGTTCAGGATGCCAAGTTTTTTGGCAGCTGTTTTGGCCTTTGACGTAGCTAGTAGATATGAAAAATGAAATAAAAACAAAAAACACAGGCATAAAAATTAGTTCCAATTTTGGCCACCGGGCCAGATATGTTGGTGGGACTATATTTGTGCAATATGACTCAAAATGACAGTTTGATGTCACGTACCAAAGTACCGTACAAAAGTCAACAATACAATATGGCTGTAAGCTTTGGCATTAGGCCCCTGGCATAGCCTCTTAAGCGTCGGTCCGGGGTTCGATTCCCGGGGAAGTACCGCTTACTTTTCGGTATTATGTCTATTTATCTATTTTTAGCGGTGAAAGCAAACTTCGTGAGAAAACCAGCATACCTGTTCATAGTTGACTTTAATATTCTAAAAGGTCGTATGAAGCGAAGCGGAGTGGGCTTACCCCTTGCTATAAAAGCTGTTTCCAGCAATGGTTGAAACTTCTCACGCTGCACTGGCAACCGGGCTGGCAAGCACACAACTAGTAAAATTATATCTACCCTTTACCTATATTTGTCTACCGAACATGGTTACTTGTCTCGTTACGTCAAAAGTAAGTGGAGATAAAAGTAATATTTCATAACTGTGGTATTTTTCTCTACGAACTCTCCACGAACCCTTACATGCCGACTATTTTTTTTTTGTAATATAGGTACCGGATTTCATACACGTTAGGGTAAAAATTTGCCGGCAACGACAACATCTCTCTCTCTCTCTCTCTCTCTCTCTCGTCACGAGATATCTCGTTGTACGCATGCTAAGCCTGCTGGAGATAATTATTTAGAAATGAGCAATTCTCGTGCTCGTGCCAGGAATCGAACCCGGGACCCCCCGGCTCCCGCTAATAAGACCACAGAGCCTGGAAGTCAATCAAGTTGTCATATACCTTTTCGAGCAAACAGGTGATGATGCAGGCAGACTTCTCAGGAAAAGGTGGATCCTTGCGAAGGAACTCCAGGTCAGCCTCCGTCGCGTTGACGTGGCCCATGCATGAGCGGGCTGTGGCTTTGAGGGTCTTGTGGACCACTGTCACCACTGGGTTGTCTGTCGATTAAATAATTTTACTGTCAATTATAGTCTTATCTATTTATATGTCCCAACACTAGTGTCACTGAGCTCGGGGGGCAATAAGGCATTTATAAGGGTTTTAAGAAAAAAACTTAGGGATGTTTATATGAGGGAGCTGTAGATGCTTAAACATTTCCGGGTCCTTCATGTGAGCATCCTTAAATCCTTAAATTGTATGGAATGATTATGAGACGGTACTTAATTTTTAATTAAATAAGAGCATGATCCCGTCAACAAACTGCCATGCAGTTTGACGGAATAATGTAAGAAATAGTTTGTATGAATGTTTATTATGGTTAATAAATAAATTAAAAAAAAAAAAAAAAACAAAAACCCAATCGTTCGTAAACAAAAACTCAATCGTGTTCGTTTGTCTCGCTAAAACTCAGGAACGGCTGGGCCGATTTAGCTGATTTTGGTTTTGAAATGTTTGTCGTAGCCCAGGGAAGGTTTAAACGGTGAGAAAATATGGAAAAATTAGTTAGTTACGGACGAAGTCGCGGGCATCAGCTAGTAGATAATAATTATGTCGAAGCCTCGTACAGCAATGCTGCAACCATTTTAGTTTACTTTTAGATAGATAGAAAGGAATATAAAATGATATAAAGATAGATTGATAGATAGATAGGTAAGTATAAATATCTATCTACACAAGGTACACAAGATACAATTCAATACAGAATCTTCCTCTTACTAATATTATAAATGCGAAAGTTTGGATGGATGTATGGATGTTTGTTACTCAATCACGCCCCAACGGCTGAACGGATCTGGCTGAAATTTGGCACAGAGATAGATTATGGATTATAGTCTTATAGAGATTATAGTCACGCAGACGAAATTACGGGCATCCTTTAGTGTAGTTAAAAATAGATTTATAGATTTATAGATTTATTTATTTTCTCATAAACATAGGATGACATAAAAACTAAGGAACGGAAACAACTGCGTTAGTATAAAACTGTGTTGCAGCTGTTAACGCCCACCTCCAGGTTCACAAATCAGAAGAAAACAAAAGACAAACAGAAAATTAATGTTAGTGACAAAATAAAAATAAAAAAAAATAAAAATTACTTAAAATTAATTCTTAGCATTAATATAGATTAGGACTACGTGTTGTATGGGTGAGTGTATGAGTATGTGTGTGAGTATGATATGTGTGTTGTGACTTTGTAAGCATTGATGTAGAATTACTCAGAAGAATTTTATGATGAAGTTTAATATCTAAGGAGATTTTCTGTCTCATCATAATTTAGGGTAAGAAGCCAACTAGTCAATTTTTCTTTACATTTTCGAGAAGTCAGAGGGTAAATATGTAATATTTTATTAATTTTGTTATAGACCAATGCACTTAAGTAGTATGACTGACGACCCGCTAAGGCAGTTCTACACGGCACGATTTGACAGACTTTGTCAGACCTCCGCTTATTTTTTTCAAATTCAGAATCGTAAATAGTTGTAGCGTGCTTTCGAAGTATTAGCGACAATATGAAGAGTTGACGTACAGTGAGAACCTTGGTCAGTTTGTATACTTCAGAAGTAGGAAAGAGGACAGGTTTTGATGTCATGACCTTCAGAACCGCACGCTGAGCCCTCTCCAGCCGAAGCATCACTGTTTTACCAGCACCACCCCAGACTGAAATGCAATAACCGATCACAGACTGCACGAACGCGAAATAAATGGTTTTCAATGTACCCAAGCTAGCTGAATTTCTGAGGTTCCTAAAAACAAACAAAACCTTTCTTACTCTAGATATGACAGACTCAATGTGCTCGTTCCAATTGAGACATTGGTCGATAACAACGCCGAGGTATTTGATACTTTGCGTTCGAGCAATACGGCTACATCTACAATTAGTGTCAAGAGTGGTCGAGCAATGATGAGCAACGATGGACAAAGAATCAGGTGGCAGGGAACCCCTTGAGCAGAATGCAATAAATTTCGTCTTTTCTACGTTTACTGTTAACAAATTATTCGACAGCCAATTTATTACATTAGCCAAAGCTAGTTCAGTATTCTTACGTGCTTCGACCCATGTGTTGCCGTGAACAAGTAAAACAGTGTCATCGGCGTAAGTGATTATTTTACAATTTGGTAGTGTAAGTTGGCAAAGCTCATTTATATAGGCAAGAAATAAGGTAGGCCCGAGAACACTACCTTGAGGAACGCCAAAGTTGAGTGTACGTCCATGACTGGTAACATTATTCATGGCAACACATTGAGTCCGTTCTGAGAGGTAACTTTTGAAAAGAGATAAAGCCAATCCTCGTACTCCTAGTCTCTCGAGTTTATTAAGAAGTTTTGGGATAGAGACTGTGTCAAAAGCTTTTGAGAGATCCAGAAATACGCCGATAATCTTTTTTCTTTTGTCCAAGTTCTGTATCACGGTCTCGGTTAGGCTCATAACTGCATCCTCTGTCGACCTATTTGCTCTGAAACCGTATTGGTTGTCTGAAAGTAACTTATTTTTGTTTAAGAATGATATTAGTCTACGGTTGATGATCTTTTCAAGGATTTTGGAGAGTGCACTTAACACGGATATTGGCCTATAATTATCCACACAGTTTTTGGGGCCCTTTTTGTGAATAGGGTGAACAATGGCTTTTTTAAAAACTTTTGGAAACACACCACTAGCTAAGCAGAGGTTGCAGACGTGGGTTATAATAGGCAGGAGAACATGTTTCGCTGTTTTCAAGATAGATGTCGAGATTCCATCCCAGCCAACAGCACAAGTTTTTTTTAGACCAAGAAGGAGCGACTCAATCTCATTCGTGTCGACACTATCTAAAAACAGCGAATTTGGGACTAACTGACTATTTTGTAAGTTGGGAATTTCACTAAAAGAAGTTTTTTCAAAATTAGATGCTAAGTCACTACCTATATTTACAAAAAAGTTATTCACTTTATTCGCCGAAGAAACTGGGTCACCTGCAAGGGTCATTAGCTCGCTCAGATTATAAGATTTTGATTTTTGAATATTTGCGAATAGATTGACAAGATCCCAAGTTTTTTTGGAGTTATTTTTAGCCTTTTGAAATTCTTCACGTTCATAGTTAGTTTTAATTTTTTTAATTAAGTTATTACAAAAATTCTTATATCGCATATAAATTGTTTTTTTATCGGTATTTTTTGGGTCATTTTTCATTTTTTTGTATAGTTTGTCGCGGTTACGGATGCAACGTAGTAAACCTGGAGTAATCCATGGTTTAATTATTCTTTTTCTGCTAGGAATATTCACAGTGCGCTTTGAGGTTTCAATTACTGAGGATAGAGTTGCAACGAGTTTAGCAGCAGCATCCTCTGCGTTACCAGATTTCAAGATAGGAGAAAAATCTGTTTCCTCAAGTTTGCGAGTGGCAGCGGTCTCGTCGATACGCGTTATTGTTCTTACTACTTTTGCAGCTACCAGTTTTTGATTACAGCATAGAACGATAGGATAATGATCTGTGATAAGAGAGTCTAAAACTACAGTTGTGGCTTTTTTGTTACTTCTCATTATTACATGATCGAGGCAGTTATTATTCCTAGTGGGAAACTGATGCGCAGGAAGCATTCCATGGCTGGCAGAAAGATTAAGGTATTCCTCAGTCTGTCTATCAGTAGGTGTCAGCAGGTTGATGTTGATATCGCCGATTAAAGCTGTGGTTTTTACATTCGAAAGTGAATTTAAGACTGTATCTAGACTATTAAGAAAAGAAGTTATATTCAGGTAAGATGGTGAACGATATACTGTAATGAGCGCAAGATCACGAGAAAATTTCAGCACTAGACAGTTGCCTTCAACAAAGTCAGGTTCCGTAACAGAACACTTCAGTGAGTCTCGTACATACGCAACAACACCATCATTTTGGTTCGTGTGACCAGATTTGAATGAATAAAACCCAGCTAATGTAGGTATGCTAGATATCTTACTAAGCCAGCATTCTGATAAAATAAGAATTTCTAAATTATAGTTTAATCGTTGGAGGAAGATTAAAAGATTGTTAAAGTTACAGTTAATGCTACGTATGTTAACGTGAAGAACCTTTAATCCGATAGTTTTCCTAAGGTATTGATTACACTGTTCAGGAGAGTAAACAAAAGAGTCTGACACTGATATTGCGTCAATCCGACTATTTATATTAGAAATTTCATCCATGTAGAACACATTGATTTTTAACCCTACTATAAGTTTCAATTGAACCGGAAAGGGGAATCATATTCATAATAATTAATTGTGATAATGTTAATTGTCTTACAAGGAGAAAACACATTAGAAGATTGGCTACGCATAAACTAACTGTGTTTGTATAGCGAGACAGTTTATTGATGTAAATATTGTGAGAAAGTGTTCGTGTGAGATGTAGGTAAGTACGTAATATGTGAAATGTAGACAAAATACCGTTAATATTAGCAAGATTTGGTGCTACAAAACATGAAAACAATATCAAATTTACAAAAAATTGTGTCCGATTACAAGTAAGATTAATTTCAATATATAGTCATATTTGCGTTTTTAGATTATCCAGATCTAATTCAGTCTTAACAAGAATGACCGGGGCACCCTCTTTTTTTCGTAAATACACTTTACCG
Organism: Erebia aethiops; assembly: GCA_923060345.2. Classification (NCBI taxonomy): domain Eukaryota; kingdom Metazoa; phylum Arthropoda; class Insecta; order Lepidoptera; family Nymphalidae; genus Erebia; species Erebia aethiops. The sequence continues at coordinate 12,230,102 of OV281081.1, read as the reverse complement.
CTAGATGTCCAACAGTAAGTATACTGATTAGTGTTTGCATAGTCTTTGGCCAGGAAAAATAATCTTTTTGTTTTTGAAGACAAGCTCTCTGATATGAAAACGGGCTTAGAGGTACCAGGCAACCTTAATTTTTCTGTAGTCAGCCGATTATTATCTTTATTAGCTTTTCTGTAATTTCTAATAATTCTTTCTTTCGTAAGAACACTGTTGAAGTCGACAAACACAGTTCTATTCACCGGATCCCTCGAGTTCAGACGGAAGACGTCCTTGACTTCATGAGGCTGGATGGTAGTATTTAGGAGTTTGCCTGTAGCGACAATGGTGTTGAGCAAACTGTCTTTGGTCTCCGATTTCACAGTCGGGATGTTCCTGATTTCTATACAGGTTGATCTTGAGAGTCTCTCATAGTTTTCCAACCTTTCCTCTAGGATTTGTAAGTTTCGAAGGTTTGCCTGTTTCTCTGATTCTAGTTTTCCTATCTGACTCACAACGGAGTCATATTTTTGTGACAGGAAATCCACTGAGCTTTGGATGTCACTATTTTGTTTCCTTATTTCGTCCACTACTAAAAATATTTTTTCGAGTTTTTCAAACTTGCAATTTTGCTCCTTCTTAAAACTATCTAGTATATCTTTAATCTCCACCATGAAGGAAGCGAGCTGATCGCCCACTTCATCCGAGCGTCGCCGCTTGTTTCTGAAGCTTTGTTTAATTTTAGGTGTTTCCATCATAGAACTTTCATTGTTTACATCGTGCTTTGCGAAGGAATTAGGTGCAGAGCTATCTTTTGATTGTGCTAACTCCGCATTTGATGGTGGTGTGCGATTTAGAGGCATGTTTTAAAAGTCCAAAAACAACAAAAAATAAATGAGAAAAACTAAAAAAAGCGTAAAATCCAAAATTCGTTGTGTGAGATTTGAACCAGCTATCGCCTATCGCATTCAATGTCCTCGAAGCAAACTATGTATACCAATGTTCCATCAACGCACGTAAGCAATTCGGCGAAAGATTGGATATGATTTTTTTTTGAAATTATTATAACTAACTATTATTATAACTTACATTTGTTTTAAGTTCAAAGGATGTGTTTTTGTTGTTAATTAGTCTATTTTTATTGTAAATATTTGTTTTAGTCTTAGTCTATCGCATTTGGTTATACCTGTAAGGATAGATGTAAGTTTGGAAGATAAAAAAAAAACTTAATAGCATTAGGTACATACCAACTAAAAGAAAGTTTTTTTTTATCCTCTACAAGCCCTTGATTGCGATCTCACCTGATGGTAAGTGATGATGCAGTCTAAGATGGTATAGCGGGCTAACCTGTTAGGGGCATGGCAGTTATATTAAGCCCATACCCCTATTCGGTTTCTAGACGGCATCGTAACGGAACGGTAAATCGCTTGGCGGTACGTCTTTGCCGGTAGGGTGGTAACTAGCCACGACCGAAGCCTCCCACCAGGACTAATCAGTAATAAAAATCTAATACTAATAGTAATAATCACTATAATAACAGGAATAATCAGTGATTCATGTAAGATATCCGAAGCCTATCCCATCTTTCTTTCAGATCTATTTATTCGAGGTCATGGACAAAAGGGAAAATTATTATAGCTGCCATTTGGAAGGATCCGTCATATTGAATTTATGACCACATTTCGAACCCTATGTCCTTTGTCGGGTCCAAAGTTACTACTGTTTCGAATTTCAAATCGAAACTATACGAGTGATTCGCCATTTCCGACGCCATATTTGACACCTCTTCATATTGATAACCATAGAATAGGAAGGTAACAGAAGGTCTACTAAATACAACGCGGGAAATCAGGTACACTGACAAAGACGCGAGCGAAGACGAGTCTACTTTCTAGTCTCGTGCCCTTGCGCGCTATAATTTATTCTAGTCGATGTCAAAATACGTTTATTTTTTAATAGCGCTAAATTAAGTTGTACTAAACACCAGCGTGACGGTGCTTTATAGCTTTTACCACTTCTAAACATGTTTTAAAGTAGCTGATGCCCGCGACTTCGTCAGCGTGGAAAAGCTTTTTTTTCCGGGTAAAAAGCCTACGCCACTCTCCAGGTCCTCAACTATATCCATACAAAAAGTCAATCCGGTGCTCCGTTGCGACGTGATTGAAGAACAAACCAACACACTTTCGCATTTATAATTATTAAGCATCAAACGTACCTAACAACGAAGTAAAGTTAGATGATAATTATGTGAGCAGCTTATTTTAACGTGATTTTGTTCATATGTTGTAGTTATACTTGTCAAAGCGTGAAAAGAAATTCATATGGGATAACTTTGGGAATCTACCACCGTACCGGTTCGGAAAATAGATTCTACTGCGAAGAGCTGACAAGAATCTCAAAACTTGTTATTTTTTTTAAAAGAAATAAATGTTACAATAAGTAGGTTATAAGATAGAATACATACGCAATGTAACACAGAGTAGTGGGCTGCTGAATGCGAAGCCGATTACTTCCATGAAACTTTGTAATTATGCATAGAACGTGTAATAGTGAGTGGACCATCTGTTTTCCCTCTATATTGTGAAAGAGCAGTCTTTGACATCATAAATTGCAGTTACTAGTAAAGTTACGATTTGATTTTCATGTTCAGCGAACAATAAATTATCCACTAGACACGACCAGGCGAAGCCGCATGGAACTCAAAATTTGCCATATAATATGACGTTAAGGTGGGAATTTCTGGCTTACTGGGTGGTGAATATCACAAGCTGCAAGTGCAAGACGCACACTGCACCACATAGATTTGTCTACTGTGGCGTATTATAGCCAATTAAACTTCTAGTTCATTCATTAAATATGACGTTATAACACAAATGTTATGCATAAATTACTCAAGCTTCAATACTCAAACCTTACTAAATATCAATTCAGAAACAATACTTTGCTTAGGTCGTTCTTATACTATAAGAGATAGCTGCACTTTTTGTAACTATCGCCTGAAAAGCTGATTCAGTATTAGGTGGGTGTAGGGCTCTCCACAGATGTCAAAAGTGAAAGTCTGCCCGCATAGGGATGGGTCTTTCGCTAGATATGTCCGCTTAAAACGGTTTATCGTTACCAAAAATGAACCATATTTAGAAAAGCTGATTCTTGTACAGTATTAAAGTATGCGCAATACCTATTCAAACAATATAAGAAATGACGCTATTTATCGGGCCTTTCCATAGAAATCACCTCTCAAAGACGTTATTAACATACATACTGTAAAAAAGTATTAGCAATTATTGTCGTCACGTTGATTGCTATTAAAAATTATGAAGGCGTAAGAATTTATTTAACAGCAATCAGGCGATAGTTACAAAAAGTGCAGTTATCTCTTAGTCTATTAAGTCACACTTAATACTTCTTTGAGAAAGACTCAACATGAAATCCATAATTCAAAAACCGGCCAATACTGAACTATTGCAGAATTGTTCAAGCTAATTCAAAAATTTCCATGGATAGGCAGGTAATCTTCAATGAAATTTTTGAATGTTTGTGTTTACAAGATGTTTCCAAGAGTGTTTCCAAGATTCCATACGTTTCTTGTGATTAGATTTTTGTAACCCAAGAGAAGTCAGTCAGTCAGTATTTTTTTTTTGATGGTTAAAAATTTATTCCGAATATCTTAGGAACAACTCATTAACAACAAGTAAGCAGCATCAGATGCATCATATCATACTAATATTATAAATGCGAAAGTGTGTTTGTTTGTTGATTTGTTGGTTTGTCCTTCAATCACGCCATTTGGCATGGGTATACTTGAGAACCTGGAGAGTGACATAGGCTACTTTTTATCCCGGAAAATTAAGGATTTCCCGCGGGAATCAAAAAAACTTAAACCACGCGGATGAAGTCGAGGGTATCAACTAGTCATTAATATATTGTTTGGGCAGATACACAACAGGATTTAACTCTGATGATGACGTCATCTACATTTTGTCGTGATCGTCTGTTCGACTGGCAACATTTATTCATTATTTATAGAATGGCAATACTAATTGTCATGATTTTTAAAAAATAATGTTGTATAATTTGTATAGGATCAGATAAATTTCAAGACACAGTATTTAAATAATATTTATTTATTACTGTGGCAATATTAAAAAGCTGGTCACACCAAATACCGAACGTAATGTGACGCTGGTGGGGATGCGTGGTGGGGGCCGATAGGTACGGCACCTCAAAAATGTAGGAACTACGAGTCAGATCAAATCATCGGGGCCTAAACTGGAAGAAACACCTCTACAAAGTATTATTTCAACAATTTCTTCAATGTGATACATGCGACTGAATTTGGCTATTGTTGAGTTTGAATTGAGATTTTTATCATTGAAAACTGGTTGAAATGCATCATCTGAATTGTCTCATGATATTATGCAATCACGATATTTTTTAAAAAGAAAATTCCACTTTTCATCATAATACTAAATGTGAACGTTATACGAAAATGAAATGTGAGCGCTGAAATAAAACGAAACATATACGAAATTCGCAAATCGCTAACTTGTTTAAACTTGTCTGTGTGAGAACACCGCTCGCTTGTTGCGATGCAATCGGCTGAATAATTCAGAACAAGTAAAGAATAAATTTAAATCGACGGTACATTTCGGACGTCTGAATTTGGATCGAGTTTTGAGAGTATGCAGTGCTATTCTCTAAACTGATCATGTTGTTTACAACGCTGACGCAGCGACTAACTTCATGCCATAACACTTCACACACAATTATAATAATTTAAACAAATTAATAACAGCAAATCATGTTTTTGAATCGTTGTTATTTTGACCAAGGAACTGACCGATGACTGATTGCATGAGAATTTAACGGTTTTTCTAGTATGCTATTTACGTTATTGATTTTTTTAATTAGACGTAAACACTAAACATATTATAATTAAAATTATTTAAAAAAAACGAATTTTGCAACGAATTGAACCCCCCTTTTTTGAAGTCCGTTTGGTAAATCATCTTTGTGCCAATTTTATCTTTGACAGGTTAATTATTCTTTGTTATTGAGAAATGATATTAGCGTTGCTAAAAATTCGCCCACATTCTTTGTTTGACAGGGCCCGTCTATGTAAATTGAGATCGTTGGTTGCACTCGAGTGAATAGATTTTTCACCTCGTGCTCTTTTGATTCCCTCGCTGACGCCCAGGATTCTAATTTTTGAATGCGATTCAATTTTTGAATCCTTCGCTTGCTCGGTCATCAAAATTGAGCACGCAGTTAAAAAATAACTTTTCACTCTTGTATAACAAATAACTATTGGCATGCTGATCGACTGGCTAGTTCAAAACAAGTAAATAAAATTAAGTCGACTATTCAATCATGCAAGCATTTATATTATAAACGATTATTCTTTACACGATGCAAAAATATTTTATATAAATGTTAAGTAATGGGCTCGTGATTCAATATATTTCGACGGAGACATCAACGACGAAAAAAGCGTCTTACAGAATAACAATGAAGTTTTGATGTAGCTAGCTACCCTATCTCTATTTTCCGCGTAGTGAGTTATGTTAAGAGCTTGTGATTTATGGATTTATGTTCAACAGCGGTGAATACGTGATAAGTTTGCACTTCACTATCATGTTACAAGATATTGAGCATGAGAAAAGAGGTATGTCGATCGTATAGTTCTGAAGATACTAAGACAAAGCTATTATAAAGATTGGAACATCGGCGCAAAGTTGTCTGTCTATTGGTATTCTACAGGATGTATTTCTGAGAGTGTGCCCTAGAACTTTTTGATCGTTTTTCCCCTCCACCTTTCTACTATCGTACCGCCAGGCATCGTCAGGTTCTGCATCCGTATATAGTTGAAATTCCACGGACTCGTACGATTTGCCTCGTTTCTAATTCGAACCGCTAGGATATGGAACGCCCTTGCGGCTTCCGTTTTTCCATCCATTTATAATATTGATAATTTTAAATCAAGAGTGAATAGACATCTTAATAATACATAACAATAATACCTATCATGTGGGTATGTGGCTTAGAAATAACCGCTTTGTCAAAGGAACGGTTTGACAAAGCGGTCATTGCGACGGTTTGTGACAGCAGCTCTTGCCTATGAAGGCAAGAGCTGCTGTCACAAACCGTCGCAACTTGCAATATACCCACAGAATAGCTAATATACTCGTAGCTTCGAGTGTTGTAATTGAAACCTTGTCTCAGATGGCATGATTTCCAAGAGTACAGGATTTGATAATGGAACGTCTATATCCAAGGTTTATGTGACGGCACTGTTGCGTGGAGTCACAACAATTCGAGAAACCTTAACTGATTCATGGCGGTTTTTTTGTTAGAGCGAAATTTCAGCCAAGCAAAGGAAAAGAGCAACTACTGAGTTTCTTGCCGGTTCTTCTCAGTAGAATTTTTATTCCGAGCAGGTGATGGTCTTGACATTCCGTAAGTGGTACAAACTGTAGGCGTAGTATCAAAGTGTCCATTCAAATCCCTTATTTGTAAATATTTTAATTATTATTTTAAATATTCATGTTGAAACAATATTCCATCACCACTAAGGCCCATTAACTGGACACTGCTGGACACAGGCCTCCGCTCTCATGGAGAGAGGAAATAAGAGCTTAGACCCACCATGCTGCTCCAATGCGGGTTGGCGGGCATTAACGACTATTATCATGCTAGTGATAATAACCGGGACCGACGGCTTAACGTGCTTTCCGGTGCACGGAGCTGAAACACCGCCAATTTCCAACTTCAGACTGGCACTGAGAATTTCTTAACTGAAAAACCCAATACCTAACAATTTTTACGTAAGCCTGGGAATCGAACCCAACTTCGTGGTCAAAATATCGAATCAGCTAACCGCTAGTCCAACGAGGCAATCTTGCAACTAACCAATGAAGCAATATGTAGAAGACCAATCGTACATAAATATCTGCTTTTAAAAGATAACATCTCAAAGGCAAGCACTAGTTACAATTCAAAACGCTAACTTCTCCAAATACTTCTTCAGCAGCCAGTACGTACCGTGATCGAGTTCGGATGCAATCGGATGAATAATGCAGAACAAATAAAGAATAAATTTAAACTGTCCGTACATTTCGAGCGTCCGCTTGAATAAAATATATTTCGTAGAATAATACCACAACATTTTGGAGCATAATTTCATTGATCAGAATCAGTATGAAGATAACAATAATACAACGTTTAAATATTTTTGATTGAGATAATAAATGGTGTTTTTATAATTTCACGTACGGATGGGTTTAGTAATAATTCGCAATTTTGTAAAATAAAGCTGTGTTTTTATAACAATAACGACTCGCTATAATGTTATTCTCAAAATATTTCAATAGATTTCGTCAAACCTACCGAAAGAAAAAAATATGTAGCAAAAAAAAATGGCCTAAATTAAATGTTTGTAACTATTTTGTAGTTATTTTATTACATAATTTACTTTTTGTAATAATACTACAAAATACGACAATCCATACTAATATTATAAAAGCGAAAATGTCCGTCTACTAAGCTTTCACGGCCCATCTTTGCAACCATTTATGATGATTTATTATTTTGTACAGAGATAGACTGTATCACAGGGCTATGAAAGATCATATCCCGGGAAATGAAAGACTGCCCGCGGGAATCAAAAAACTTTAATCCACACAGATGAAGTCGCGGGCATCATCAGTAATATATTATTCAAAATACTTATGTTATAAATGTAAAAGTTTGGATGGAATGTTTGTAACTAAATCCCCCAGAACGGCTGAACGGATTTGCATGAAATTTGGCACAGAGATAGATTATAGTCTGGAATAACACATAAACTACACATAAATAAAATTAAAGAGATCCCGCGGAAAGCAACAAAACAATCCACGCAGACGAAATCGCGGGTATCAGCTAGTTAAATTATAATATTTAGTACCGTGAACTCAGTTCTGCAAAACAAACAGCTATTTCCCTCACATCAACCCATTGAGGAGGATTTCCCCTTGTCCACCACGGTGGCCAAGCCCGGATTGGCAGACTTCACCTCTGACGTCACCTTTGAGAACATTATGAAAAACTCTGCAATGCAAGTTTCTTCACGATGTTTTCCTTCACCATTTGAAGCAAGTGATAACTCTGAAAAGGCTGCATCGGGCCGAACTCCTCGAATATTATGTTCATAGGTAAAACGGGAATGGATAATGAAATATTAACTAAAGAAAGAAAGAAAAATTCTAGATTCCACTTCATAAAAAAATGGTTTTAATTAAATCCTTAACGAGAACAGGATTTCAATCCAGCCAATTAATGTCCCTAGGGAGGATTATATTCAAATATCAAGGCGTTGACGTCATTTTAATTGAATATTGAGAAAAGGGATCCCTTTTTACAGATTGCCTCATTTATTTCTGAGATAAGAAAAATCTACTTTTTAGTCTCTGTTCTTGATTCTTATCAAAGTTAAAGTTTTATACATTTTCTTTTGTTTTTAATTTTGTGAACGCATTTCCTTATCTATACGCGCGACTTAATCCGCGTGATTTTTTTTTTAATTTAATCTCTTGGCAACTCTTTTTTGTGTACGTAATGCCTTACATTATAAGGCAGTAGGTATATAAGCCCGATCTTTGAATCAAAAATGTTGATATTCCCCAAAAAATTGAGTGTTAGTACTTATCTCTATAATATAATAATTATATGATAAATTTTAATGTGTAATTGTTTATCGTCCCTAATAAATATAAAAAAATATAAAAAATAAAATTAAAAAAACTTATATCAAAATCGGTTAAGCGGATATGCCACTTAAATGTAACAGACAGACAGAAAGACACATTTTTGCAGTCATTAAAATATTATAGCAATAAATAGTTATCAAAATCACTACATTGTTTGTGAAGAAACTTTCGCGATAATAATTGTAATACACGCATAGACTTACTGGAATGTTACAGTTCTTATGTTCAAGGCTTGGAGGCTCTAAAGCTCCTTCAGCCTCTAGTATCTAAAATCTATAAAATATATAACATAAAGTGGTGGTGCAACCACTCTTGTTTCCTGAAGATATTCCGATACGCCTTCAAAATTGCATACTTATTTTACAACAAGTCGCTAGGGAAAAGCGCAAAGTTAGGTAGAGCCTGTATTCAGAGCAATTCTCGTTCGAGAGCCCGTTGGAAATAGTGACGAGGTGCTTGAACACCTAGCAGCAAGCTGACAGTGGGTCTAGTGAGTGCAACAATAATTTCTCGGAATTATTTCATGAACAAAGAGTTGCAAATAAATTTATTTATTTAATCGTATGGCGTTTAGTACATATTTTGCCTGAAAGTTCGGCGCTCGTTTAGCACCACCCAGGGGACATGTGCAGGGAGGTAGAAGGTAGTTCCTGCGGACGTGAGCGACGGGGCATCCCCCATTGCAAATAAATGCCACTTATGCCCGTTGATTACTATATCAGTGGTTTGGAAAGCTATTATACTAGAACTTACTCTTTCCAAGATGCCAGCTATAATAGCAGTCATGTAAAACAGTTATTTTTACAAATATATTAATACAAACGTTGCTTTCACGTAACTTCGTAATTAATAAATTCTTTCATTCTATATTAACATTGACTAAATAAGTGTAGTTTTACATATTGCTTACATTAATGTATTAATCGTCATTTTGAGAATTCTTTCAAAATTCATGTTTTAAAGCGTATCCCACAAATAATTTTTACTTATAAATTTCAGCAATAATCGTTGAACTTGCGAATTTTAAGAAATCAATTATTTTAGGGTGAACCTACCGCGGTCCAGCTGATAGTTGTAGTTTATACCATACTAGCTGATGCCCGCGACTTCGTCTGCGTGGAATAAGTTTTTTGATTCCCACGCGAACTCCTTAATTTTCCGGGATTAAACGTAGCCTATGTCACTCTTCAGGTCCCCAACTATACTCATACAAAAAATCACGTCGATCCGAGAATCCGTTGCGACATGATTGAAAGACAAACCAACAAACAAATACACTTTCGCATTTATAATATTGGTATGATACTGGTATACCTATCTAGTTTATACATAACCATGAACAAGAAAGGGTTTTAAAGTGGGACAATACCTTTAAAACCTGGTACCAACCATCTCATCAAAAAATACCACGGGTTCTCGGTCTATAAACGTATTTTCTTGGCAAGGCATAGCACAATATCATCGAAGAATCTTAACATATTTTCTCTGCGGAGAATGCTTTTGCTTTATTATAATTTCAAGTACTATATGGCAAGACATATTTGGGACAAGTCGAATATATTTTTTAATTTTACATAGTGCCTACGAGAGTCTTATATCTAAATCTACTCGTAAGTGTACGCATGGTATTCCATTATGCTTGACGACAATCATGCTTATTACAAAGCAATGATTAGGTCTAGGTTGGAGCGCGCTTCCCAAGAAGATGCCTATTCACTCTTGCCAGTAAAAATACTAACTATGTTGTTTCAGTTTAGTAAAAAACTATAAACAAACTGCTTGAGCTCCAACTTCAAGCCCAAAGGTACTGACATTAAAGGTGCTCTTATAAGAAGTCGTTAAGGATAATAATAACATTTAAGTACGCAAAGTTACTCAGAACAACTCTTAGAAGTAAAGTGCATAATTTTAACAGTTGTTCCGTGCAAAATGCTTTATATTAATTTTAATGACTGCATCAAGGGATTCATTTTGTGCATCTTGAAGGTTATAATATGCTCAAATCTTAGAGTAAAATAGATGATACCCGTGGCTTCGCCCGCGTGGATTAAGGTTTTTTTACCCGCGGGAACTCTTTAATTTTCCGGGATATTAATTTAATTATAATCCCATACTAATATTATAAATTCGAAAGTCTGTCTGTTTGTCTACTACGCTTTCCCGGCCCACCGTTTCAACCGATTTTGATGAAATCTGGCACAGAGGTAAGTTGGATCCCAGTGAAGGACATTGGCTACTTTTTATCCCGGAAAATTAAGGAGTTCCCGCAGGACTCAAAAGTCTTAAACCAATCGATCGAAGTCGCGGGCATCATCTAGTAGCGATGAAATTTGGTACAGAGATAGATTTTATACCGGGGAAGTGTCCTTCCCCGGTATAAAATCTATCTCTGTACCAAATTCAATACGAATTACCTTTTATCCTGGAAAATTAAATAGTTCTCGCGGGAATCAAAAATTCTTAATCCACGCGGACGAAGTCGCGGACATCATCTAGTGGAAAATAATTGTGTGTTTCCACACATAGTTAGTAGTAACGGCGCAAATTTGGTTTTCCCTCGCTATTTCCTAAACGTCTTCGTTTTCCTCCATCACATCACATAAAATACCTTCAGACTAAACTACCTCAGTATTACTTCTCATTGTGATAAAAGTCAGCAAGGCGGGGCGATAAGCAAATCCCTCGTTCACTGCACTTCTTGGCACGAAAATGTACAATATCATTTGAAAATCTTAAAAATGTTCTCAACGAAGACTGAAGGTCTAAGATAGATGGACTATGATATTATATATTTAGTACTAGCAAATAAATGAATCAAAGTCAGAATTCCGTTTAGAAACTGAGTTGTAATTTATGATAAATACGACCGGTGCGAGTCAGACTCGTACACAAAAGGTTCCGTACCATCACACAATATAAATTATTTTAGTAAATAACAAAAAAGATGTCTTAACAACACTTAGCCAGCTTTGAAATAATTGGCTTACTTATTGCGCTAAACTGGTAGCGCCTGACAAATGATTCGACACCCTATGAGTATGGAACCCTAACTCACGGTTTTTGGATTTTTTACTATACTTGTGCAGTGAGACCTTGCTTCTTGCCAAATTTCATGATTTAAAGTCAACAAAAATACCCTACTTAAAATTTGCAGCTTAAATGCCTGTATTTTTTTATAGCGTTGACTAAGTTACTTGATTTTTTTACAGCTCCAAGTGATCATAAACTTTAGTATTTATTATTAACTAGATGATTCCCGCGACTTCGTCCGCGTGGGTTAAGATTTTTGATTCCCGCGGGAACTCTTTAATTTTCCGGGATAAAAAGTAGCCTATGTCCTTCCCCGGGAAACCATCTATCCCTGTACCAAATTTTATCAAAATCGGGTGAAGAGACAGTTTTTTTTTATTCCCGCGGGAACTCTTTATTTTTCCGGGATAAAAAGTAGCCTATGTCCTTCCCCGGGATACCATCTACCCCTGTACCAAATTTCATCAAAATCGGTTCAACAGGTGGGCCGTGAAAGCGTAGCAGACAGACAGACAGACAGACAGACAGACAGACAGACACACTTTCGCATTTATAATATTAGTATGGAATAGTATGGATTTCAACTTGATACCTCTATGCGTTCCTGAGAAAACGGGAGTTGTCAGACAGACGGACAACGAAGTGATCCTAACAACTGAATATAATTAAAATCATTAAAAAATACGACTGCTCTGCCGTAGCCCGTATTGAATTACCTTTGGAATCTTATTCACATTTTTATTAAAATGTTTTTTTTTGTGAATCACTGAATATTGAACTATAGTGTTATATATTTTTGGAATCTACTCATCATTTTATAGATGATGATTATATAGTTAATCTTATTTTCGAATTTTTTTTTTCAACTTTAGTGTTTAATGCGGGACCATATCACCCCATCAATTTTTTTTTTCAATTTTACTAGTCTATGTCACCCGCAATAAGCTAGGAATTCTAACGATACCTCATTTATCAAAATCGGTTCAGGCGTATAGAAGTTATGGTGGAATATACAAACTCACATACATACATACATACATGAACCCTGAAAACAATATACTCCTTTTTTCAGGCAGTCGTATAATAAGGGTTGCTTTTTTCCTTTTGAGGTACGGAACCCTAAAACACATACAGCAGACTTAAAGCTCGAAAATGTGAGAGCTTTTATCGTCTATCTCTTCCCTTAAGTCTCAGGTTCTCAGCTAGGAAGAATGGCGATTTTAATCTTAAATACTACACTCCCGGACACATTTGGGACGTCTCGCGGGAACCACTAGCAGAATATTATGCGACAGGTTTATTCACGAAGTTTTGTTTGGAACAAACAAGGAACAAAGTACAATACGTGCAAGATTTGATGACGTTGTCATTTTTCATGGTTTTTCAAAATATTTGTATCAACGGAAGCTTAATGTTACACTTATTAACATAAGAAAATTATGTGATCACATATTAACATAAGACAATAATAATTATTAAATTGAATATGATCTTAGATATCAGACTTTACCTACTGATTTTTGTAACGCAACAAAATAAAATTTATTTAAAAGTATTCCTATTTTATCAACTTATTATTAAAACTCTTTTAAGCTATAATAATATGGGGAAGTAATTTAAAATTTCTTGAGCCTAGATTTAAAATAATTTGAGCGGATGGTATTATTAATTTCATTTGACAACTAATAAAAAATATAGCTGTAAAACAAAAGTTCCATCCATAAGGCAGACTAAAGCTGTCTGTCCTGGTCTTCTATAAAGAACTAACGTTTCAAAAAACATCCCCTGATTTTCAAGTTAATTAAGTCGAACTTTTTGTTAAATTGTAAGAATAAAGTTCAATAACATTCTCTGTAGCATTTTGTTTTAAATTTCATACGGAAATATAAAAAGCATTTTTTCCGTTGTAAATTGTAAACAAAACCTACATTGCCATATAAATCCCCAAGCTAAAACGTTGAAATTGTTGCGGATATATATTATTTTCAGTTGGCAAATCGCCCGCTCGGTGCGTTTGAGTTTCTAATTTTAAACAATTAAACAATTTTATGAAGATTTATTGTTATTAATTTTATGCTGAAGTTATTTATACAATTATTTTGTTGTAATGTATACTATGAATTTTATTTAAATTGTGTTTTATTAGACGTTGGAGGTAAATAAGAATATTTTTATTTAGTTGAGTTGCTTGCTTTAAATTGGATGTTACCCACACATACCGATAAATATTAAGTCGGTCTGTTACGCTTTATTGGCTCATCTTTTCAACCGGTTTTGATGAAATTTGCTATAGAGGTAGGTTATATCCCGGGGAAGGACATAGACATTGTCCCGGAAAATTGAGGAGTTCCCGCGGGAATTAAAAAAAACAATCCACGTAGACCAAGTCGCGGGCATCATCTAGTTTGGTTATAGATCTATAAGTTAAAACCTTAAAAATGATGAGCTCAAAGCGTGACCTTATATTGTACACGACCGAGGTTTGATCACACTAATGCTTAATGTCATTGATAATACAAATAAAGCAGTAATTTTACATTATAATACCCAAAATATTACTCTATTTTACATCGTATTATATCCATGGAGAGTTCATTTTGCTTTCATGTAATTTTGGTCTGATAACACCTAAAATCGACATCAAAATCACGTTCAACGTTAAATATAATATCAGTTTGAAATATTGTTCCATTGTGATAGACCGCGGATAAGTAGATTAAATTTAATTTTAGAGGTTTCCAACATTACAAAATTAGCTTACGTAACTATATATAATAGCGGTTAGTTAAAATACAGCTAGCGGTTTACTTGCCAATCTATTATTTGGGTGGTTGAGGATTCAAAGTACACACAATTTTAGTCCAGCGTGTTTAAAACAATTTATAATCATTAGATACATAATAGGAAAAGGAAAAAGTACGACCTCCCTGGCACAGTAGGTATTGAGCGCTGTTGTCATAACGCGGGGGTCCCGGGTTCGATTCCCGGCAGGGTTATTCGTTGAAGTGTTGGTCACGTAATGTACGATCAAGCGTTTTCTTTCACCGCCCCGTCGTGGTCGTTCGGCCATTGTCGGCCGCCATCGTATTATTTCGCTGACTGCCTCGTTGGTCTATGGTTTGCATGTCTGACTGCGGCCGAGGCGGTCCCAGGTTCGAGTCTCGGGTCGGGCCATAGCAAGTATTGGGTTTTGCTGACAAGTAATTCTCAGTATACTAGCCCAGAGTTAGGAAGTTGGCGGTGTTTCACCCCGATGCCTCGGAGAGCACGTAAAGCCGTCGGACCTACGCCTGATCTCTCTCCGGCCGCGTTGTGTGATGTCGTCCATACATATAAATACAGGGACTTCAACCCGCCTGACACCCGACCCGGCTCGCGCCCGACCTGCGCCCGTCCCCTGTGTGTTTTGCTATTAATACTCCCCTACGTGTGAAGTCGGCGAGTAATAAATTTCATGTAATTTGCTACATTATCTTGGTTTAGAACTAAATTGCATAAATGTTTCATATTAGAGGGGAAATTCATTGCAGTTTGCACTTAGGGAACCTCATTTTGGGAACAATGGTCAAAGTTTTAGGGTCGTAAAGAGTTTTAAAGTTTATAACCTTTGACGTTGAATATTCTTAGTTTGAAATTTCTAGTCGTGAGTGAATTTTGCTAAGAAATAATGTGATTTTATTACTGGGCGCGACCGAGCTATACTCGTGTGACCGAGCTTCGATAGGTGTTTTTCGATTTGACTAGTTTTATCCATCGATATATATGTAGGTACTAAGTGGGCCCTTTCATAGAAAAAATTTGGGCGTCCGACTTTTAGAGCGCGCTCCTCACCTGTATAGCCCTGTCCTTGTCCCCGCCATAGCGCTGTCCCGCTTTTCAGACTAGATGGCGTTAGTAAATTAGGTCCACATTCTTTGTTTGACAGGGCCCGTCTATGTAAATTGAGGTCGTTGGTCCCAAAATGTCGCAGAACTCAGAGGGGTGTGATTCCTGAGTTACCGCGAGTATTCAGGATCTATCTCTCTCTCAGTGCTGAGGGTCGTGACCCCTTTCCATTAACGACAAAATGGTAGGCGTTTTCTTTGCATAATAATGCGGTGGTTTCCCAGGTGCTTCTGATGTATACGCCTCGACTAAGATTACTATTTCAGCTCGATTTTATTATTATCAGATGATAGTGATAATAACAGGAACCGACGGCTTTACGTGTTCTCCTTGCAGTGGAAACCTCGCTTAAAGTGCGTTTCCATTAGAGGTGTGCTACGCTGCGCAGCTATACGGATGTCTTTCAAATCCACCAATAGGAGTGCTTGATCTTAAATCTAGCGATCAAAGCTTTTGATTTGTAAATCAAGCACTCCTATTGGTGGATTTGACGCTCATCCATAGCAACGTAGCACATCTCTGGTGGAAACGCACCCTAAGGGTGTTCATAAAGCCCTAGGGCTATTATTGTTGTCTTTCGTGTTTTAGAATTATAACCCTTATTTTAGGAACGTCAATAAACGTGACATCAAACTGTCATTTAGAGTAAAATTGCATAAGCATTGCTTGATGCGTTGCCAGTATGGCCTCAGAATAAATTTTCTAAGAGTTATAAAAATTATTTCCAAAAAACCGACTTTCAACGCCACTGTAAAGTACAAAATTATTTTGATTCCTACCCACTAGTTGAAGTCAGGCGAGCCTGATGCGTCAACTTTTCTTATCCTTGTTATACCTGCCCGACTTCAACATAGTGTGTAAAAATCAAATTATTTTTAACCGACTTCCAGAAAAGGAGGAGGTTCTCAATTCGGCGAGTATTTTTTTTACTTTACAGTGGCGTTGGAAGTCGGTTTTTCGGAAAGAATTTTTTTTTTAAAACTTTTTAGTGTCAGGGTCGAGGATTTGAAGTCAGAATTTTTTCCTCACTCCACCTCGAGAGCTTCCTCTAACGACTGATAGAAAAAAAAATCAAATCGGTTTAGAAACCACGGAGATATGCACCGACATAAATTTAAAAAAAAATACGCGTAAAATTTAATAAAAAACTCCTCCTTTTTTGGAAGTCGGTTCAAAATGACAATTTATCATACCCAATAATAAATTAACATGCAAAACCAACCATTAAACTGATTTTTAGGGTAACGTCGATTTACTAAAACGCTTTGTTATAATTAGTCACATATTGGTGGCAATTGTCGTTTTCGGTATTACCAGACATTGATGTGCGATTAAACATAATGTAAAACCACAGGTAAAACATCGGTGTTCGAGCGCAATGAATGAATACGCTAAATTTTACGGTACTTCATTAAAATTTAATTACTGTTTAACAAATTGAATGTTCATAATATAATATTAATTAGTGTTATTGATGATGGATATGAGCCTTGCCCACTGCATATTAAATAGGTTAACAATTATAGAACCTGACACGTCAACTTTGCCTATATCTTTGTTATCTTAAAATCTTTCCTTTGGTTCGCAATTTGCTCCATAATATCTTTTAGCAAGTCCGTTATGCCTTCCATTATTTTGAGTTAGTAGTTTTCTCTGTATTGGTACGGGAATTGAATCCTGGGCAGAGTAATTACTAATAAGTTCATCCAGTCCAAGTTCACGCTTAGTTACCGAGATTGTGCAGTGGAGCTAAACTACTACCGAACTAAATCATTTTATTTGACTATTTATGTACTTTAATTGCTTTTGTTTATACTTTACAGGCTCTTTTATTATGTGGTAGTTATGCACTTTGTATTAACAACAATAAAATGGTGATTTAATGTAGTTTGGCGTAACACTATGCACTAATAACATTGGCACGCACTTATTATTGGGTTTATTATTTTTTGTTTGGAAATAGGCACGGAACTTAGTGTTATTTTATTTTTCCTTCGCATAATTTGAGGAGCAAACGTTACACGGTTGCGCTGCAGCGCCCTCTCCCGCTGCAGCGCCCTCTTCTCTCATGGCTATAGCTTTCATGCAAATTTTCAACCCCTTTTTTACCATTTTAGGGGTTGAATTCTGAAAAACTGTGACACACATAATTCTTTAATTTTTAACGAAAGCCGAAATACCAAGTTTCGTTTATATAACTTGAGAATATCTTGAGAAATGAAGGACTTTCATGCAAACTCTCATCCCTTATTTCAACATGTATTAGCGCAACTATACTTTGAACGCACGTTACGAAGATGCACTGCGCGACGTGGCCTCAAACTCATTCAAATCTATTACCAACGAAGCACTATGTGAAGACAAATGTACAACAACGTATTCCAGCACAAAATATTTTCTGTTAGCAATGGTAAATTGAAAATCACATAAAATAAAATATATAGCAGTATTTCTTGCGAAATACTGCTACCTACCTACCACCTACCTTCATAACAACGAAATGTTAATCACGAAAAAAAGAATAACGCAATTGTCTGATTTCTGAATGCACACTGAGAAATAAAAAGCAATAAAAAAAATAAACAATCAATGTTTGAGAAAATCAACAATACCCTTACCACAAGATTTTAAATTACACCGACATTGAGCAGATTCGAGCGTCGAAACGCGTTGTGTATAACGCGTTGTAAAATAGATCCAAACGCCCTTTATTTAATGTCAAAAATTTAGCACCACTGATTTAATTTTACAACTATTTTTTCTACTACAAGTTAGTACCTACCCTTGACTACGTACTCAGTACTCACCTGGTGCTAGAAGTGATGATGCAGTCTAAGATTCAAGGGCATGACAGTTATATTAAACCTATTAATTCGGTGTCTACATGGCATCGTACCGGAAATAGCTTGCCAGCACGTCTTTGACGATAGGGTGGTAACTAGTCACGGCCGAAGCCTCCCACCAGGCCAGACCAGGGAAAATTCAGAAATTATAAATTCCCAAATTAACCCTGCCGGGGATCAAACCCAGGACCTCCGCACGTTAAAACAAAAGCTCTCAACAATGCGCCACGGAGGTCGTCAAAATATAAAATTAAAAAAGTGACTTTCGCCGCTCGAATACACTGAACGTTGATATGATTTCAAATCACGTGGTAAGGGTAAAGACATTCATACTGTTCGACGTTGAAAACATGATATTTTCTCTTTGATATTCACAACAAACTCGTCTGTATTATAATGATATTGTCTGGAGAAACTCAAATTAGCTTCTTTCAATTCAATATCGTCAGAAGATATTGAAGAATTGATTTTGTCTTGTGGAAATTATTATTATTTTTAAAAGCCACACTTCTGTTGAAATTTCACACTAGAAACATGTTATTTATACCGATTTCCATACTAGTATCGTATAATATACAATAGTGGTATACAATAGTAGTAATAGTAGTGTAAGGTACGACTGCGGATCACGATCGGTTCTGGGTTCGATAATTTAATATAACTCTTCAGCTGTTTTCCGCCATTTTGAACACCAACGGCCCATGGCAGCCATTTTACCAAGTTAAAATGGCAGCCGAGCTCGCCGAGCGCGGCTTTTAAAAAAATAATATCTCGTAAATCTACTATGGAACTCCTACCAAAATTCTATGTCTATCAAATCTCTATGAGCCATGCTAGTTAAAGAGTTATTGCCTCTCCTCTATGATTTTAAAAAAAATAACAAGAAAAAATAAAACCAGTATTTGGATAATTAATCTTTGTTTTACTCTATGGTAAGTCATTTTACAGCTTAAAAACACAAAATACAGACTCTAATACATTAATCTCACACCAATAAAAAATAACCTATGTCACTCTCTAGATGCTCAACTTTATCCTTGGCAAAAATCACGTCGATCCGTCGCTTAGTTCAGGCGTGATTGAAGGACAAACCAACAAACCAATAAACCAACAAACAAACACACTTTCGCATTTATAATATTAGTATGATTTATATTCATCAAAATACATAACAATATAGTCATAGCAATATAAACAAGTGTTACCATGGAAACATAAAGTAAATAACGTAACGGAGGAAGTTTGAATTTACTCCCCATACATTTTCATGCCCCGGGCTTATATTATATGAAAATCGATTCTTAAGGAGGTAAACTCCAAAAAATCTGACCTTTGTTTCCAAAATAAGGTTATATATGTTACCGTAGGATTGCCAAATCCGTTAGATTGAAATCTAACTAGCGAAATTGTAAACTGTCGACAACAACTTACAATCTAACGGTTTTTGCAATCTTACGGTGACATATACGAGATAGTATATATATATGTATATCGTATATACCACAGAATAGTTAATAGTTCTTTTTTATACTTAGCATCCATTGAAATAGAATGAGTACACTTATATCAATATTAGCCTCAGAGCTTTTCTATTTTCTGCAGTAAATATTGACATAATGGCGTCCACGACAAATATTATATTATGACCGTCTTTGTTTTCTTTAAATACCGATATATCATTCAGGGACAATAAAACAATGGGGAAGCGTTATGGGTAAACTTATTCGACCGCAGTTTGTTTATTCAGCTTTTATTTAATGGAGAGATCGAAGTGACAATGGAGTAAAAAATGTTTTGAAAACTAACTGATGCCCGCGACGTCGTAGGCGTGGTTTAAGTTTTTTTTTAATTCATACTACTATTATAAATGCGAAAGTGTGTCTGTCTGTCTGTCCATCTGTCTGTCTGCTACGCTTTCCCGGCCCATCTTTTCAACCGATTTTGCTGAAATTTGGTAGAGGCATAGGTTGTTTCCCGGGGAAGGACATATTTTATCCCGGAAAATTAAGGAGCTCCCGCGGGAATCAAGAAAACTTAATCCACGCGGACGAAGTCGCGGGCATCATCTAGTTCTAGATAAAAATGCTTAAGGTTGGAATATGGTGGGGGGTTATTATTTTTATATTACTTGTCAATTTAAGGGCTAACCCCACTCCAGAGGCGCGGCACGTAGTGGCAGGTATTCTTCGTATGGGTTTGTATGGAGCTAGGCACACTTAAGCGACGCGGCACGGAGGTGCACTGCGCGACGCGGCCCCATACAAACTGATACAAATAATATTTGTTGCTACGTGCCGCGCTGCTACGTGCATCTCAAGTGGGGCTATACCTTACTTGTTAGATATACATTTTCAGATTTTTTTGTGTGCTCATTTTTTTTTTGCATATAAATATAGAATTGTATTTTGAAATTAATATATATAATGTGTTACCAATTTTAATATGGTATGCGTATTTAGGTATTTGGATTTAAAACACCTATAAATAATACCATGTAAACCCAAATGTCCAATAAATAAAGGATTGATTGATTGTTATTCTGAGGAGACCCATCCGCTATGGGTCGGCGATGGTTTCAAATGATGATGATTTAAATAGATCAGGTTTATGTAATATTTGGTCGCGTTTAAATAATAACCCAAATAAATTACATGCAACGCGAAACAAGGCCGCTGACAAATTGAACATTTAGTGTGTGCAGTGGCCCCATCAGTTACCTACAGTCGAGCCTCCACATTACGCAACTGTTGTGGAAGTTAAAAACCTCGCTACTTATTTTTTTTTAAATTCCGCTTAGCTTATTTCGATATTAAAACTGTGAAGGTCGAATAACAGCTTTGTAGCGCCAAATACAAGTCGAGGCTAAAGCACCATCTGAACCAGCTGGCAGTCCAACTCACTATTCCAGCCTCAGGCGTCTGAAAAGAAAAAACATTTTGGACCTCATCAGTCATCACACATATCACTGCAGCCCATTAACGTCACTGCTGGGCACAGGCCTCCACTCTCATAGGAGAAAGGGAATTAGAGCTGCTCCAATGCGGGTTGGCGGGCTTTAACGACTACTATATCATGTTAGTGATAATAACCGCTACCGACGGTTTAACGTGCTCTCCGCGGCACGGGGGTGAAACACCACCAGCTTTCTTACTCCGGGCTCGTACTGAGAAATTCTAAACCGATAAACCCAATACTTATTTATGGCTCGACCCGGACTCCAACACGAGACCTCGTCGGCCACAGCTGCTAACCACTAGACCAACGAGGCAGTTGTATTTTGGACCTGGATATACCTTAATTCAGGCCCCTTAAACGAGAAAAACCTTACAACAGAGTAGCTCATAGTCAGAAAACTGATCACATATTGCACAGAAAAAAAAACCACTTAGCCCTTAATTGTTATCTCACCCGATGTTAAATGATGATGCAGTCTAATATGGTAGCGGGCTAACCTGGTAGGGGTACGGCAGTTATCTTAGACCAATAACCATAATAGGTTTCTACGCGGCATCGTACCGCAGCGCTAAATCGCTTAGTGGTATGTCTTTGCAGGTAGGGTAGTAACTAACCTCGGCCAGAGCCACCCGACTGGACCAGTCCGGAGTTCAGAAGTTACAAATTCCCAAAATTGACCCTGCCAGGAATCGAACCCGGGACCTCCCACTAAGACCACAGCACTCACCAATGCGTCAGGGAGGTCGTCAAAACTTACGCTAACGAGACTGCGCCCTCACCTAGTTTGTAAAAGACAATGCAGTCGAAGATGCAATTGGAGTTGGATATATTTAGAGTGTGCTCAGGAACTTCACAACCTTATTCCTACTTCTCCGTTCTACCACAGTACAGCGAGAAACCGTCAGCATTGGCATCCTTATGTGATTGACGTCCAATCTGCTCGCACGAAACCTTTTTGCTCGACGTTTCTGATACGAACCACCAAGGTGTGGAACACCCTCCCAGCGCACGTGTTTCCTGCCACTTACAACTTAGGTACCTTCAAGGAAAGAGTGAATAGGCATCATCTTTGCACTGAGCATCATTGTCGTCAAGCGCAAGCCTATCTCGCAATAAGTCCTTAGAATTAGGACATAGATCTTTAAGGTAGGATGAATATTATTTATCCAAGAATCCCGATATCACGTAGCAGATAGAATCTAAATCAAATTGACTTATATTACCATATTACCGGCGCTACGTGGGCAGTGCTTGTTAGTTCAATTTATTGCATTCTCGACTTTCCTACAAAGAAGGTAAACGACCGTATTATGCTCGAGGGAAATGATATCGTAATTATTTATTTTTCATATTAAAGTGGCACGTGGATGCCAGTCTTTTTCCAGACTAGTTTTCGACGACCTCCCTGGCGCAGTGGTGTACGCTGTTGTCTTGAGAATGGAAGGTCCCTAGTTTGATGTCCAGTAGGATCAATTTGGGAATTTATAATTTCAGGTTTTTCACTAGTCTTGGCTGGAGGGAGGCTAAGGCCGTGGCTAGTTACCACCCCACCGGAAAAGACGTGTGGAGCGACTTGGCTTTCCGGTATCATGGACTATCTCCAGAGAGATTAGCCAATAGCCATCTGCGCGGGAGATAAATACTTAGTGCACAATTGTGTGAGCACACACAGATGTACTCTTTGTTCCTTAACTCTCATAGCCCAATGGGACGGAAAATCTGACATGACCGGAGAGAGATCAGGCGCAAGACTAGTGGCTTAACGTGCTCTCCAAGGAATGTTGGTAAAACACCGCCAACTTCCTAGCTCCGGGCTAGTACCTACTGAGAAATTCTTGGCAGAAAAAACTAATACTTGTTATGGCCGGACCCGAGACTCAAACCCGGGACCTCGTCTGCCGCAGTCAAACGTGCTAACTACTAGACCAACGAAGCAGTCAAACTTTGTAATAGTAGAGACTGGTCAAGTCCCATTGCAAAAGAAATTATAATCCTAACTGCAGAACTACAAATGACCTACGCGAAAACCGCCCATCTAAATTTGTCGCCAGGGGTTACACGGCTGTATG
Organism: Erebia aethiops; assembly: GCA_923060345.2. Taxonomy (NCBI): domain Eukaryota; kingdom Metazoa; phylum Arthropoda; class Insecta; order Lepidoptera; family Nymphalidae; genus Erebia; species Erebia aethiops. The sequence continues at coordinate 12,206,600 of OV281081.1, read as the reverse complement.
TGTAATCTTTGGGTAAGCAAATACTAAAGGTAAATGGTCCATAGCTGTTTTCCACCGCCGTAATGACGTCATCACGGCACCCCAGTAATAGAGGGTGTGGACATTCCGTCGACCCGTAAGCCCGCCGTCTGTGACACCGTTTCCATCCTAATCTTCCATCTTCTATGCTAATATTATAAATGCAAAAGTTTGCATGGATGGATGTATGGATGGATGGATGAATTTTTGTTACTCAATCGGTTTCCGGTTCCCGTGGGAACTCTTTAATATTAATATATTATTATTTATAAAAGTAGCCTATGCTTTATTTCAGATTATATATCTCTGTGCCAAATTCAATCCAGATCGTTCAGCCGTTCCGGCGTGATTGAGTAACAAACATCCGTCCATCCATCCATCCATTGTTTTTTATCCACTACAAGTTAGCCCTTGACTGCGATCTCACCTGATGGTAAGTGATGATGCAGTCTAAGATGGTAGCGGGCTAACCTGTTAGGGGCATATATCCATTCATTCAAACTTTCGCATTTTAATATTATTATAGATTTTAAGGTGTAAGTATAATTTTGCCTCTTTCTAACTGTCTAGCAGTTTCTATTACTTTTATGTTATTATCTTGCATATCAAATTATGAAAAGAACCGATTGACGGTATTATTTATTTAAGTAATGAAGCAATTTCCGAGCAAGTCGACAAGTTTTGTCGACCTCCGTGGCGCAGTGTGTAGCGCTGTTGTCTTAACGTGCGGAGGTCCTGGGTTCGATCCCCGCCAGGGTCAATTTGGGAATTTATAATTCCTGAATTTTCCCTGGTCTGGCCTGGTGGAAGGCTTTGGCCCTGGCTAGTTACCACACTACCGGCAAAGACGTGCCGCCAAGCGATTTAGCGTTCCGGTACGATGCCGTGTAGAAACCGAATAGGGGTATGGGTTTAAAATAACTGCCATGCCCCTAACAGGTTAGCCCGCTACCATCTTAGACTGCATCATCATATACCATCAGGTGAGATCGCAGTCAAGGGCTAACTTGTACCTAGTGGATAAAAATAAAAAATAAAAAAAGTGAGATAAAGTAGAAGATTTTTTTCTTCTTTTAAACCTATGGATAAAAAAATTCGGTGTGACCTACGGCATACACAAATATTGCGAATACACAAAACACTGTCCGCGGTCCGAACCTTTTGTAATGGATCTTATCTAAATTTGCGGTCTCACCATTACAGCATCCCGTAACAGGTGAGCGTGGGCCTTGATTTGTGATTTCATTTACTTAATCCGCCATTTTGTTTTGTACAATTAATTTACGCTAGCGCTTAGCGGTCAATAACAACACTCCCTGTTTTTGTCGGCTCGAAAACATTAGTTATATAGTGTTGTTATGCCTGTATTTTACACGTTTTATTTTGGGTAATATTCTCTTAGATATTAATTTTGGCTTTCAGTAGATTATAAGCCAAAATTGGCCAATAAAAATAAAGCCAGCTCAGTAAAGTTGACTTGCTAGCTAACCTATCTTCAGTAGAGTGGAATAAGTTCAGGGCTTAAAATTACTAAAGATTCTGAAACGCATATTTCTCCACTTATAACCAATACCCACAAAATATTGGAGCCCCAAAGAAAATGAGCAAGTACACACCAGAAAATAGACAAATTATTGAATAGAAGCAGGCGTTACTTTAGCGGAAGTCCATGACACTGAGAAATCTAGAAGTTTAATTCAAATTAGACACAATAACACATCAAAATACTTTCGAACTGGTGGTAGATTCTTGCTACTCTTATATAAGTGGCACAAGTTGTCCTACGTGAAATAAATAATTTCATTTCATTTCATAACAATAAAATTTTAAGAAGGTTTAATATCATTGTTTCGCATTTTGTTATTTACGACCGTAATTATATTAAAACTGAGCTTCTAAAACGTGTCACTGGTGACAATTTGATATTTTTACGACCAACAAGAGTTTTTAAAAGCGTCAGTTTTGTTGATATTTTAATAAATTACCTCTAATATAATATAATACTTAGAAAGCAAGATAGTTTGAAGTGAAACTTTTTAAGCACCGTTGTGATTTGAAATTTCGATGAAACGAAAAAGCGACACCAAAAAGAGACAAATTTTCACTACAAGTTAGCCCTTGACTACGATCACACCTGATGGTAAGTGATGATGCAGTCTAAGATGGTAGCGGGCTAACATATTCATAAATAGGAGAGAATGAGACGGAATATTATTATCATGTAAAGGATTATTTAAATGACAAGGAAGCTTGACAATGATTTGCTCTAATGGCTCTGATAGTTCCTTAGTTAAGATGATTGTGAAATGGTGATAATGAAAATAAAACCCTGGCTGAGTTTGTTGTGGGCTCTTCTAAGACCAGGGCACGTTTGGAACCCTCGTAGCTTTAGTTTAAGATGTCGTACTGATTATCACCATTATATTTTATAAATAACCGGACGTCAATAAGTGTAGCGTACCTACCTACGTAAATTGAATAAACGTTCTTTGACTTTGACTTTGAAAATACAGTTATATTTATCTCATTCTCTCGTAGGCTACTTGTCCGAAGTTTCACGTCTGCATATCAAATGGATAATTAAAGAGTTCCCGCGGGAACCGAAACACCTCAACCCACGCGGGCGAAGTCACGGGCATCATCTAGAAATATACATCTCCTGCCAAACGCACCCTGTAACAGCATATTTGGCGTCCGGGGGTTCATCAAGTGATTCATGCAAATGTAGTTAGAGCCCGATGCCGCCATGAATCTCAATTAGCCGGGATTATTTGCGACTCCTGCGGCTTTCATTGCGTCGTCTACGGGAGACGAAACAAGCGCAAATTGATGTTAGCAGTTTATAATAAATTAAAGAATGTGGAAGCCATATTTTAACTGTTTTATTTAGTTATAAAGAACACAAGATAACCAAGTTGTTTATCGATGAGCAGCCAGAGAAGAAAGAGAACTGTCAAAATTGACGTACATTAAAATAATCTACTACACAGATATATTATACTCATTGACTTTACTCTTTATTCTCTTTGGCTAACACTCCCCTTCAATTTCAAGTTCTTTTACACAAACAACAAAAAAAAATACTAACTTGAAATTGGAAGTTTACAAAGTTTTTTACATGGTAACACTACGACTGCAATATGATAATTAATGACAAGACTGACATTGGCATTTATATGTCATCTGTCAACTTCGTGTTGACAAGTGACACACAACCTCAAAGAAAATTAGATTATTTTTACCTAAAATGCAAAACATAATTCTTTTACAAAATAGTTAGTTTATCCCTAAAAAACTGAAATTTATTAGTACACAATGGTTTTGTCATAATGTCGGCTATATTATTTTCACTAGGTACATAATTAATATTAATTAACTTTTTGAAAACAACATCTTTTATAAAGTGAACTTTAATGTCTATGTGTTTTGAACGTTTTGTGTTTTCATAGTTATTAATCATCTTAATAGCGCTTTGATTGTCTACTTGAATCACAATATTACACTGTTTTTGAAGATTAAGCACCAAACCTTGAATATAGAGAAGTTCTGCCACACACATAGCAGCTGCAATATACTCCGCTTCAGCCGTTGACAAAGCCACAGTGTGTTGTTTCTTTGAAGACCAGGAGACAAGGTTATTGCCATGGTACACAACCATACCACTAGTACTTTTACGATCTAATTTGTCTCCAGCCCAGTCTGCATCTGAAAAAGCTGAAATGTTACAAGAAATGCTTTTTGTGTATGTTAACACCTTTTCTTCTGTGTGCTTCAAGTATCTTAATATTCTTTTTGCAGCCTTCCATAAAGTATTTGTTGGTTTATCAAGGAATCGACTAAGGTATGATGTAGCATATGTTATATCTGGTCGTGACACCATGGATAGGTAGGTAAGACTCCCAATGAGTTCTCTGTATGGTACATCTATAATCTCTTCACTCGGATCTGCCTGAAAATTATTTTCCATAGGTGTGAACACTGGTCTGCTCTCAGACATATTATATGTTTGTAATATTTTTTTAATAAATCTTTTCTGTGATAATATCAATGTGTTTTCCTTTCTTAGGATATCTATACCCAAAAAACTTGATATATTTCCCATATCCTTTGCATTAAACTCCAATTTTAATAAATTTATTACCTTATCTACATCTTTATATTTTCCCATCAATAGTATGTCATCAACAAATAGTATAAGCCAAATATTCTCTCCATAGTATAAACAAACGTCATAGCTGGATCTTTTCATTTTTATCTTTTCGCAGAATTGATTAAATCTTTCATTCCAACAGCGAGGAGAATCTTTCAACCCGTACAAGGCTTTATTTAATTTTAACACTTCGCAATTACTTTTTTTATTAATCCCGTTAGGTATTTTTATATAGACTTCTGTGTCTAATGTGCCATTCAAAAAAGCTGTCGGTATATCAAGCTGTTTTATTTCCCAATCATTTATTAAAGCTTGAGATAAACAAAGGCGAATTGTTGTCATCTTTGCGACAGGTGCATATACGTCATCAACATTTTGTTGTTGAAATCCTCTTGCTACAAGCCTGGCTTTCTTGGTACCATCTTGCTTTGTGCGGAATACCCATTTGGTATCTATAGGCTTTTGGCCATCTGGTAATGCACTTTCAGACCAAACTCTTAACTTTTCTAATGAGCTTATTTCCTTATTTATGGCATCCTTCCACTGGCTTTCTTTTATAGCTTGCTCATATGTTAAAGGGTCATTTTCTGTTATAAGAGCATAAGCTATGTATGTTTCATAATCACCATATCTTTCTGGTGGTTTTATTTTCCTTTTTTGTGTCATGTCTAGACTCTGCTCTATTGTTATGTTGTGCTCTTTATGCTCTCTCTTCTCTGACTGCCCAGTTTCCCATATAACTATTTTCTTTTCCTCACTTTCTGACTCTTTGTCCATATTAAACTGAAAGCTGTTTTCATTGAATTTAACATCCCTTGATATTATTATTTCGTCTGTTGTAGGGTCCCATATTCGATAACCATTTGCTGCATAGCCAACCATTATGCCTGATCTGGCTCTTGCTTCAAGCTTTTTCTTCTTTGGCAATATTGTTACCCACGCTTTACTTCCAAATACTCTTAAATGATCTATCTTGCCTTTTCCACAAAATATCTGTGCAGGTGTCTGTCCTGTTTTCAACGCTTTAGTGGGTGATCTGTTTAATGTATAGGTTGCACATCTGAGTGCTTCACCCCATAACATCTTTGGTAAATTTGTGTCTAGTAACAAGGCTCTGACCTTGTCTAGGAGAGTTCTATTCATTCTCTCTGCTACTCCATTTTGTTGAGGAGAATAACTACATGTATATTCTTGCCTTATACCATTTTCCTGACAAAATCTCTGGAAATCTGATGAAGAAAATTCACCTCCATTATCTGTTCGTATTCTGTTTACATTTATACTATTATTCTTCATAAACTTTATATATCTATATAAGTATTGCTTTGCTTCACTTTTATTTTTTAGTAAATGAACTTCAGTAAAATGGGAAAAATCATCGATGATAGTTAAATAATATTTTTCACCCTCTCGTGATGTTGGTGTTATTGGCCCTCCAATGTCACAATGAATTAGCTCTCCTATTCTTTTTGATTGTGGCTTGGATGACTCTTTAAAGGGCACCCTGGTACTTTTGGCCCTCATGCACACATCACATTTTTCCTCTGTCAGCGGTACACCCAGTATTCTCATGCCCGCATGATTTAGATGTCCCAATCTTAAGTGCCACAGGCTTTTATTTTTACTTATGAAAGCTTTTTCATTCTGTATACAAAAAGTTATTAGATAGAGGCCTCCTGTGCATCTTGATTGAAAATTTATGTGTTTATTATATATTTTTCCTTTATTTTTAGTAAATATGACTTGAAACCCCTTTGAGTTTAATTTTGACACTGATAGAAGATTATGTGAGAGATTTTTTACTATTAAAGCTTCAATATCAATTGTATGGCCCTCCTTGGACTTAACAGTCAGAATTCCCTTTTGATTTACTTTTATACTTTCTCCATTTGCAATTTTTATACTAACTTCATTTATATCACTTATATTTTTCATATAACTCTTGAATGATTCATTTATCATATTATATGTTGCCCCGGAGTCGATTACAAAATCAATTTGTTCCTTTTCTTGAAAAATATTTGCCTCAAATGCTATAAACCCTACATGCGAGGTCTCTGTATAATTAGCCTTATAATTACTTGTGTAACGACCACGACGATTTAAATTTCTACCTCGTCCAGAATGAAAACGATTTCTTTGAATTCCACCACGTTTCTGTATTGGACAATTTCTGTAAAAATGATTATTACCACCGCAGTTGTAACACTGTTTTGTTTCTGTGTTAAATGAGAATTCATTTGGTACAGGAGTATTATCGTTTTTATACTTGAGCTCAGCATCAAGTAACTTTCCTTTGGTGTAATCTAGTGTTAATTCTATGTTTGTGGTTTCTAATGCTGTTATGACCGGTTGATAGCAGTCCTCAAGTGATAAAAGTAGGTGACAAACCTTGTCAGCTTCTTGTAATTTGGCTCCTGTTGATTCTAGTTCTCTTACAATTGTGTCGAATTTATTAAAATGTTCTGACAACTCTCCCGATGTATATTTCAAAGTTATTAACTTTTTTCTTAGGTATAAAGATGAGAGCGTACTTTTTCTTTCAAATATTTTTCTGAGGTTATTAATCATTTCCATTGCCGTTTTGCTGCTCCTCACATATTCCAAATGTTTATCCGGTAAGGTTTGAATAATTATGTTTTTAGCTTGGGCATCCATTTTTTTTACTTTATCCTCTGGAAGTTTCTGTACATCCAGCTTTATTACGTTAACGCAGCCTTTTTCCTCCATGTATGTTTCGATTCTATACAACCAGTTGGCAAAATTGCTTCCATCTGTTAATTGAGGCAGTGTTATCACACTTGATGATGATGACGCCATACTTACGCTCGCCATTACGACTTGTGTTCGATACTAAGTTTTAAATCTATTGTCATCTGACTGAATATTAATAAAACTACACTGGGCCCATAACCTGTTAGCAGTTTATAATAAATTAAAGAATGTGGAAGCCATATTTTAACTGTTTTATTTAGTTATAAAGAACACAAGATAACCAAGTTGTTTATCGATGAGCAGCCAGAGAAGAAAGAGAACTGTCAAAATTGACGTACATTAAAATAATCTACTACACAGATATATTATACTCATTGACTTTACTCTTTATTCTCTTTGGCTAACAATTGAAACATCGGATACTAATGTAGGTATATCAGGTGTTTGACTGGTAAATATTTAAGCAATTTAATAGCGGGCGATTTGGGATAAGGATTTTGGGTGTAAAAAATTAAAAATGCTGTACTAATATGATTGCCTCGTTGGTCTAGTGCGGCTGTTCGACTGCGGCTGACGAGGTCCCGGGTTCGAGTCATAATTATGTGTTGAGTTTTTCAAACTAGAAAACGTGAAAGCGTAGCAGATAGACAGACGGACAGAGAGACAGACACCCTTTCGCATTTATAATATATAAATTATAATATTTATTATATATTTATAATATTTTCGCATTTATAGATATGGATTTATATAAAAAGTTAACAAAGGTTCCTTATTAATTCAGGAACGATAACCACAGCTTTAGTTAAAATTATCGCCCAGTCCAGGTTGAAATGTTTACAGTTACTGATATAAATAAACCGCCTGCGATAACAGTTTTAAATTTTCTCGATGAAAATAAATGAGTACCTACTCAATGAAATATGTTAGTTCGCTTAAACATTCTTTTCTTAAATAAATAAAGATAAAACCATAGAAATTAAATAATTGTCGCTTGTCACAATACCCCGAAGTCTGTGGACGCCCTCAGCAAACTTCCAGAAACACAGTTAAGTTTAGTTGGTTTGTATTTGTAACTTAGAGTGGGTATAGTGTTGAAATGCTTCCTCGCCTCAACATGTAAGTTTACTTACCAAACTACTTATGTAACATACAAACATTACCCAACAAAGAAAATATTTACATGAATGAATTCACTATAAATCTAATAGGGATGATAACTCAATAAAATCAGCAATCAATCTCTAGCAAACTTAAAAACGCGCTTCTAGTATGGAAGTTTGTATAATTAGTTGAGACGTCATCAACGCACTTTTTTATTTTTAACCGACTTTCAAAGAACGAGGAGGTTCTCAATTCGGTGCGTATTTTTTTTTTAAATGTATGTCGGTGCACATTTCCGTCGTTTCTGAACCGATTTGAAATTTTTTCTATCAGTCTTTAGCGTAAGCTCTCGAGGTGATTCTGATTCCAAATCCTCAACCCTGACACTAAAAAGTTAAAAATAAAAAAGGCGTTCGAAGTCGGTTTTTTGGAAAGAATCCAAAAAACCGACTTCGAACGCCACTGTAAAGTAATAAATAATTTTTATTTCTACCCACTATGTTGAAGTAGCAAAGTTGACGCATCAGGCTCGCCCGACTTCAACATAGTGGGTAGAAATAAAAATTATTTATTACTTTACAGTGGCGATGGAAGTCGGTTTTTTGGAAAGATTTTTTTCAAATGGTTATCAAACTTAAAACTAACCGAAAAATTAAATTTTAGGTCTGTTGGAAGACCCTCTATTTAATAACCTGTAAGAAATAATTTATTGTTGACATAGGCGTCAACCCTTATAGGATTTAAGTATTTCTTCGTCGTGTTATTTTTAATCCGCAACGCAAACAGAGGGCATCAAGATGGGCTAGACCTCTAATTTTAGAGGATAAATGGTTGCCTATGTCCGTCTCCGGGATGCAAACTATCTGGGGACTAAATTTCTTCAAAGCCAGCTAAGCAGATAAGCTGTGGGTAATAGACAGACTCACTATCACTGTTACAATAATAAATGTGTAAGACAATGAGTGCTACCGCGTGTAAATTCGCCGCTAGAGAAGCTGGTGAGGTCTCCGAAATGTCAAATATCACTGGACTTTTACCGTTAGTTAATGTTGTGAATATTTAGCAATATCCGATTAATTAGAGATTAAGAAAGATTAAGATGTGTACGTGTTAATTATGAATGTCAGCAGTGGCGTGCACAGGGCTTGAAGCTAGGGTAAGTTTTACATTACTCAGTCAAAATACCTATTCACTGAGTGTTATAATGGAAAATGAGCATTTACCTATATCCATTAGGGTAAGCAGTGCTTTTATGCCTCTATGAACTGCACGCCACTGAATGTCAGTGCCCTGTGCTTTGAAAGCGGACCTAAGAAAAAAAGGTGCAAAATTAAGCGGACTGAAAGAACAGCTAATTCAGAGGTTAGTATGTCCCTGGATCCTGATGTGTATTTTTTTTAATCCACTACAAGATAGCCCTTGACTGCGGACTCATCTGATGGTAAGTGATGATTCAGTCTAAGATGGTAGGGTTATGGCAGTTACATAAAACCCATACCCCAAATCAGTTTCTACACGGCATCGCACCGGAACGCTTAATCACTTGGCGGCTCGTCTTTACCGGTAAGGTGGTAACTAACCACAGCCGAAGCCTCCCACCAGGTCAGAAAAGGGAAAATTTCTTAATTGACCCTACCGAGGATCGAAACCGGGACCTCCGCACTCCAAGGTTGTGTATACAATTAACAAACGTATTTTTGTCAAAATTATGCCTGTTTACCGAATTTACTGCTATACTTAGGTACTTACTCGCCAGTGGCGCCAGCTAGTGAGTATAAAAACCGAAATCCCTCACTCGGTTATGCCGAGGTGACTCGCAAGGAACAACTTTATGCATACTAACACTCCAGGATTATGCTTTCTTACATGTTATCATTCGAAGTTAATGTTCGGAATATATTTTATTTTTCTCGTAAACTCGAGTGGCCTGTTTGCGCCTATCCATCTGTTCATCTGTTCCATCCGATCTACAAAAACAATGATCGGAACATTGCCCACGATCGGTAAACATATTTCCCTTCCGACATCTGGAGTTTTGCCAGGATCTATTGATTTTGCTATGAACGTCGGCCAAGTTGCAGAAATTACGAATAATACCTACGGGAAGAAGGAATTACGTATTGAAATTGTTTTCTTTGTATCAAAATGTTACTTTATGCAGAAGTGTCTAGAAGATTTTTAGGGTTCCTTAGTCAACAAGAATCCCTTTAAAGTTTCGCCGCGTCCGCCCGCGGCTTAGCTACAAGAAAGATATTATAATCTGGCATGAGTATACAATCTTTACTAATATAAATGCGAAAGTTTGGTTGAATTGATTTGGATGAAATTTGGCACAGAGATAGATTAAATTCTAGTCTTGAATAACACATAGGCTACTTTTATCCCGGAAAATGAAAGAGTTCCCGCGGGGACCGATAAAAAAAAGCTCCCCCCCCTCACCTCTGCAAGTAAAACGGTTGTTTTAGTTTTTTTACGAAAAAAGTCTTACAAGTAGGTAGTATAGGTAATGTATAGAAACTATAACAGTTTTTATTTACCACGGTACCCTAAAAAATCATCCCTAAAAGGCATATATTCAAAAGTTAGCTCATATGAATTCATTTCGATCCACCTTCCGGGCGGACCATTAAAACTTTTTCTTTATATATGCTGAAACTTCCCTTTGGCGATTATTAAACTTTTAAATGTGTGGAAACATACTTCATATAGAAATATTAGGTATTAGCTGATGCCCGCGACTTCGCCCGCCTGGAATGAGATTTTTTGGGTTCCGCGATAAAAAGTAGCCTATGTGTTATTCCAGACTATAATCTATCGTTGGGCCAAATTTGATCCAGATCCGTTCCACAGTTCTGGCGTGATTGACTTGAATTGAATTGAACAAACTTCCATCCATCCAAGTTTTCGCATTTATAATAAGTATAAATAGATGTATCCACTCCGCGTTCTATGCCCTTTTAGCCCTTTCACATATTATACCCACTTCATTAGAGTGAAAACACAATTCCGACGACCTCCCTAGCGCAGTGGTGATCGCTGTGGTGTTATAAGTGGAAGGTCCCGGGTTCGAACCCGGCCGGGTCAATTTGAGAATTTATAATTTCTGACTTTGTCTGGTTCAGTATGGTGAGTGGCTGCGAAGGTGGCTTGTTACCACCCTATCGGTAAGAATGTGCCACCAAGTCATTTAGCGTTCCGGTACGATTTCATGTAGAACCTAATTAGGGGTTATAACATAACTCAAACAGCCCGCTTAGACCATCTTAGACTGAATCATCACATTAGAATTGGTATTATTCTTGCCCCACAATATTCAAACTTCAACTTCAAACTTTCTTTATCAAATAAACTTTTACAAGTGCTTTTGAATTATCGAGTAAATCTACCACTGGCTCGAAATGCCATTCTTACAAATAGAAATCTCGCTGGTTGCTTTGATTGAAATCAAAAATAACAGTCATTATAAGGATACAAGAACTTCAGTCCCAAGCAGCGCTGGAGCGAATCGAATCCATGCTTTTTTGCTCTGTTGAAGATTATCTCCAAGATAAGCCCCAAAGAGTAAATTTGCCCCCCAGTGCCAATACACAACAAAATAGTTGGACCAAGCTTATGTTACAGGGGTGATAAATCAGTAGGAGCAGGTAAAGTTTCAAACTAAGTAACATCGGAACACGTTTTCACTATATAGAATCGACTCTAACTGCAACGTAACTATGAGTCTAGATTTTAATAATAATGAAAAAATATGGCTTACTCTATACTCTGTATAGTTTCAAAATCACTTATTAAAATTTATTTGACTAAAAAAAATTGAGTTTGAATATACCAAGCGAAAATGTGGACATCGTGGAAAGTTTAATAAAAAAAGTATCAAATTCCTAAAGAATATCAGACCCATTCGATTAGTGCTTCTTTTGAACCGCAGCATTTGCACAATCTTTTTTTACTAACTTAAGCATTTTAAACGACTCCCAAAAAGGAGGAGGTTTTCAATTCTACGCGTATTTTTTTTTTTGAAGTACTATTCGGTGTACTATACACAAAAATAATGATAATAATGTAGGGTTACAAACACAGTGCCGTGATGAAAATCGGAATTTCTGTAACTAGTTTTTTTTTAATTATAATCAACGAAACACGTTTCAATTCGGTGTAAACGTGGTCCGATTCACTATAGAGGCGCGATATCCTTTGAATTATGACTCACTCGCATTACACTTGGACCTGTGCCATGGTATATTGATTGCCACTTCGGGAATTTTCCAGCGTGATGTATTGCACCAGATAAGAAAAATACAGTTGTTGCAATTGCATGAAATGGCTTGTAAATTGAATGCAAGTTAATAAGTTGCACTTGCAAAAATTAAAAAAGTATTTTTTATTTTTATTGTTTTTTATTTTTACTGACAATCATGCTTAGTGCAAAGCAATGATGAGGTCTAAGTTGGAACGCGCTTGCCTATAAAATATAATAATATAGTATAAAATACTTCTAGGCGGATGAGCTTCAACCTAGACCTCATCATTGCTTTGTATTAAGCGAGTTATTTGTATAAAACTAGCTGACACCCGCGACTTCGTCCGCGTGGTTTCATGTTTAATTTATTCCCGCGAGAACTCATTAATTTTTCGGGATAAAAAGTAGCCTATGACACTCTCCAGGTCCTCAACTATACCCATGTCAAAAATCACGACAATCCGTTCTCCCGTTGCGGCGTGATTGAAGGACAAACCAACAAACAAACACGCTTTCGCATTTTTAATACTAGTATGATAATTTTTACGCTCAGTTGCAGAAAACAACTTCAAAAATTGGAGCAGAGATTAAATTAATATATTCGCGAGAATTCTATGAAGTCTTGTGATTAAATTAGTTTAAAATGATATTATTAATTTACCTATATTTTTCTTTATACATGATATTAAAATGTCAAATATCAGCATCATTTAATTTTTCATATGCGAAAGTATGTTTGGTGTTTTGTCCTTCAATCTCGCCGCAACACAGCAAAAGATAGACGTAATTGAGGACCTGGACATTGATATAGGCTTCTTTTTATCCCGGAAAGTTAAGGAATTCCCCCGAGAATTAATAAAAAACTAAAAAACGTGTGGTGTCGTGAGACACCAGATAGGAACGAAGTTCCTTATTACATAGATATTAATTTTAAGTTCTAGTCGAGGTTAAAAAATAATAATATTCAGGTATACATTTTTTATTATGATTTTGGAAGTGAAAACTTCTTTAGCCGCGTTATGGTAGGGGGTAAAAATGCGGATTCGCAGCGTCATCTACTTGCATGTCGCCGACATGCTCGCGTTGTTACGAAGACAAAAGGTCTTAAATATATATATACTACATTTGAAATTAAACTTTGATGCTTAAAGGTTTAATTTCGAATAAACTATACATAAAAATCTTACTCCACGCATTTTCGTTACGGACGTTTTTGGCCGGCTAAGGTACGCCTCCGTATCGTCCTTTAAGAAACTTCGTTCTAATACTTAAACCACGTGGACAAAGTCGCGGGCATCACCTACTAATTTATAGGATAGAAGATACCAAAAATGACATTCAAAAGCGTAACCCAAGCAACGCTTCCACGTTACCTGGCGATGACGTAACGAAATATGTCGACAGTTAACCCTTCATTATCTCAACGGGGCCATATTTACCCGACAGAGCATCAATTTTGTGTCACCTGCGCTCTCCCGGGCTATCTATTAGTCAAACCTCCGGTGCAGATGCGTTAGTATTAAACGTTATACATTTTAGACTTTTAGAGCTTCCTGAATCCTGCAGCGTTTTATTTTAATATCGGATAATGGGTTGAAAATTGAGTGAATTTGTGATAATTTTACTTAAGTTAAACTAGCTACTAGGCTAACAAGAGAGTCGAAGTTAATTATTTTTTATTACTAATTATTATAATACTTACTACGCTCTAAATGTATGCAGCAATTTATGAAACAGCAAAACTGTTTTATTATGACAACGAATTCTAGGTTACTAAAATACCTAAATCAATTTTAGTGTTAGTAATATGTACGCTATGTACCTAGTATTAAATTTTAGCATAATCGAACGCGGCCAACGAGGGCCTGGGTCGAGTCCCGGGTCGGGCCATAACAAGTATTGGGTTTTTTTTCACCCCCGTGCCTCGGAGATCACGTAAAGCCGTCAGTCCTGTGCCTGATCTCTCTCCGGTCCGGCCGGAAGTTTACAAATGATGAAACGAAATTATTAGAAAACGGTTTGAAATTTAATATTCCCGCTAGACTTTACACCAACTTTAATACTTCTATTAAATGAAACCTTAAAAGGGATTATTGGCCAAAGTGGCACCATTCAGTAAAACGTCTAAGGCACGGGACGAAGTAATAGAAAGGCCCAAGAGATATAGTATGGGCACAGTAATGTTTAAAGTTCGCCGGATGAGGCGAAATTAATCCCTTTTGATTATTAAACTCCTGCGTAATTAATATCTTAAGACGGCAGGTGTCTCTACATACCTAATATTTTATACTTCGCCTTAGTGATTATAAATGTAGAGGTGTGACACTCGTATTATGGATGTGTAATATTTATCTATAAAATCCAATTCGTACTCGAAAAACGAATATTATAAACTTGCTGTTGCCAGCCACTTCGTCTGCATATAATTGCTGATCTCCCACGAGATTAATAGTAAAGTCGCAGGCATCAAGTAGTGAAACTCCACTACAGCCCATTACCATCCCACAGCTGGGCACAGACCCAAGAATTAGAGCTTCGATACTGCTCAATTCCTGCAGGAACTCCTTAATTTTCCGGGATAAATAGCCTATGTCCCTCCCCGGGAAACAACCTATCCCTGAAAATTTCATCAAAATCGGTTGAACAGGTGAGCCGTGAAAGCGTAGCAGAGAGACAGACACACTTTCGCATTTACAATATTAGTACCTATTATCACCATTAAGAAGTGATAAAACCCACCCTTAAACTTTGTCAAAGCTGTCTAGGCACCTCAATCTCTTAACACACTGTGGCAAACAGACCTCATTGACCTCGATACCCAAAGAGCACCCGCGTAGTCTGAAAAATAGGACAGTTCAAGACAAAACGACAAAAGTCAAGCTGCGACTATTGTCACGGTGAAAAGGACAAAAGAACAAAAATTCTCGGGGACTTGTTGGGACAAACACAAGCTTGAACAGACTAGATAAGACTTATTGGACTTGCAGTCAGCACTCAGCGTTCGCTTTGAATACCTTTTTTGAGACCTAATTAGAGAGGGAAATTAAAACGAGCTCTTAAAATGAATTACTGCTTCTATGGTCCTCGAGTCTAGACTTGGTAACACTAGTTTGGGACGCAAGCGGCTGGAATGTGTCGACGAGTAATGTGGTGCTTGTTTGAATTGCGGTTTACAAAATACAGTATAATAAGTTAGATAAACGACCTCCATGGCGCATCGATTCCCGGCAGGGTTAATTTGGGTTAATCATTCTAATCCAAACTAATATTATAAATGCGAAAAAGTGTTTGTCTGTTTGTTTGTTGTACGATTTCAAGGCCCATCAGTTCAATTGATTTGGAAAAAAGTGGGAACAACAAACGGAACACAATTTCAAGTCGCGTTCCGGAAAAGCTCATACCTATACGGTCTACTTAAGCCACTTTTTATCTCGCAAATAGAGTTCCCCATGAAAAGTTTCAAAACCCTTCTCGTTTTTTTTATTTTATCAATAAAAAGTCGCAGACATTAGCCAAGGAGTCTGGGTCGAATTGCTTAATAAAATGTTCAATTCATTTTTCAAAAGTTTAATAAGTGAATTTTTTTTATTGTCTGAATATCTCTGAATATATCGGGATAAAAATTCAGACAGAAAAACACACTTTCGCATTAATAATATTAGTATGGATTATTTTAACAATACTGGGAAGACTACCTAACGCTCATAATATTATTGCGTCTGATATAAATTAGACAATTAATAAAAGTCTAAAGCGTCTGTTGGGAGCCATTAATGGAAATTACGCTCAATTATAAAGCATTCGCCTTAAGAATATTTGTTTTTTTTCCCGACGTTATTACGCGTAGAAATGTAATTGTAAAGTATTCGCCTTAAAAGTTCTAATTGTTCTTTTCCCTTAGCTATGAGTCTCTCTCTCTGCGTCATATTCCTCATTGCTGATTGTCGTGACCCTTTTCCATTAATCACATAATGGCAAGGGTTTTCTTGGGATAATAATGCGGTGGGTTCCCAGGTGAGTTACTAACGACTATATCAGATGTTAGTGATAATAACCGGGACTGACGGCTTAACGTGCTCTCTCAGGCACGGAGGAAACGAAAAGGCCAAATTAGGACTACCAAATTCGGTCACCTATCCAGTTACCGACTTGGGTCAATGTTGCTTAGCATTCCCAATCGACTGATACGCGTTATCGCAACTAGGCCACTCTTCCCTAGTTATGAGTAACTACTTACTTATTGCGGGTATTTTTATTTTATTTTAATCCACTACAAACTAGCTCTTAACTGCGATCTCACCTAGTTGTAAACTGTGATAACGCAGTCTAATCCATCATACTATACCGGCAAAGACGTGCCGCCAAGCAATTTAGCGTTCCGGTACGATGCCGTGTAGAAACCGACTAGGGGTATGGGTTTAATATAACCGCCATGCTCCTAACAGGTTAGCCCGCTACCATCTTAGACTGCATTACTTACCATCAGGTGAGATCGCAGTCAAGGGCTAACTTATAGCGGATTAAAAAAAAATTGGGACTACCAAATTCGGTCACCTAAATCCAGTTACCGACTTGGGTCAATGTTGCTTAGTAATCGCAATCAACTGATACGCGTTATCGCAATTAGGCCACTTTAGGTTATGAGTATAACTACTTACTTATTTAATTATTTTTTAATTATTTTATTCCACTACAAGCTAGCCCTTAACTGCGATCCCACCTAGTTGCTAATCCATCATAGATCTTAGAGGACTCACTAAAAAAGAGTTTAGCAGTTTGGTACTTATATCAAACCCATACCTCTAGGTATTCAGTTTCTTCACGGCATCTTACCGGAACGCTAAATCAATTTGCTTCCCTAAATACAAAATACTTAAATCCTAAATACAAATAAAAAAATAAAAAAATAAGAACAATAACATATTGTTCCATTTCCATCCTTATTTCCGATTCGCACTGCGATGCTTGATTCAACCAATGCCGGAAGATGGCGACATCCAAGTGGTCACACATTGATAGGAGAATCTCATTATTAGAGTGACGTAATCGGTTCCAAAAAGAAGCGATTCTCGATTAATAGCGCTATCATATCGAAAAGTTCTTAAAAGTTCCAAACCTTTGTAGAAAAATATTTGCGCGCTCTCGAAAGAAAGAACATAATATACTAGGAAAATGAAAGTATTTTCAAAGATTTGAAAAAGCGCTTGTAAAAGACGTGGGCATCATTTATCATCCTTCATCATCGTGGGCAGTTGGAATTTAAGGTGCATGACAAGGGTCTGCCCGCGAAATTCAAATTTAATTTGGTTTTTCACAATTTGTAAACTAATACGACAAAGTAGGCTTTTGGCATTCAAATTGCGAGCGTAGGAATATCATCTTCACAGGTTTATATAAAAATCTTTACTTGAAAGTGTCCAGTTTAAGAAATTAGTCAAAATAATGAGTTTGACGTGAGTTACTCACAAATTAGTCATTAATTTGACTAATTTCTTAAACTGGGCACTTTCAAGTAAAGATTTTTATATAAACCTGTGAAGATGATATTCCTACGCTCGCAATTTGAATGCCATAAGCCTACTTTGTCGTATTAGTTTACAAATTGTGAAAAACCAAATTAAATTTGAATTTCGCGGGCAGACCCGTGTCAACTGTCCAATCTGTAGCGTTGGTTAAGTTAGTGACATAGTTAAGCAGCACTCTACTGGGTAACTATGCCGTTTAATCTACGAGTACACAAGAATTATTTAGAATGAGAGGCTTGACGCCTTGAAAGTCCTTTAAGACCTAAAGCAAGTCTACCGCAAAGCCTTAAGCTGGCGACCTAAGCCATTACAGCATTTCTGCGTTGACACGATAATTTGAAAGCCACTGGCTTGGATGTGTAAAATGGACGGTTTAGCCTCTAAGAGCCGCTTGCAAAAGTACATTTAAACTGATTTAGTTAAAATTTGTAATGCTGAACACCGAATGTTTGATAGATCTACTAACGAAAAAAAAATACTAATGATAAAATTTGACCGTTGTTGGTTTAACACGATTATTCGAGTGACATAACTCTTGGTACTGTATGACCTAACAGAATGAGATCATGCAATGCACTTGTAAGATATAAACGTTAAACGACATAATATAGTATAACGTTGTTATGTATACAGAATATAGATATTACAATGTAATATTTAACGTCATAATCTCTGCTTTGAAATGTAGAAATTGTCTAACTTACTAAATAGTAAATAGAAAAGCAACCGAGGTAGCTGAAATAAGCTAACGTCAATTTATTATAAACCTTAAAACTAAGGCATGAAAGTTGAATTACGAATATGGTAAATTTATATTTAAGACCTTTTGTCTTCGTAACAACGCGAGGTGTCGGTGACGGTGTCGGTCACGCGTTTCCACATTTTTTTCCCCCTACCAAAAAGTGCTCAACGCGGCTAAAGAAGTTTTCACTTCAAAAATTTAATGGCCTAGCTCGTCTACAATTTATTGTAAAGGAAGTGAATTAGAAGATTGTGAACTAAGTGTTTACATATAAGGGCCATACGGATATACGGAAGGTAGGACAAAATTACATTTGGAAAAACATTAACAAGTTATCAACGCAACACAAAATCTATCGACCCAGCGCGAGTAGGTAACCTAATTGTCGTATGTCAACGGTTAATATGTCGCTTATGACAGTCGTAACCTGTCCACACACCGTGATTGGAGTGACATAAATGTTTTGGAATGTACGCCATTCCGCGCGATACGACCTTTCGTGATTCGAATTTATGACTATGTGCGCATGCAATATTTAGTCGTGGGCTTTTATCCAAATTATGAGTAAGATTAGAAATAATTGTGTGTTTGCTCTGTACGCTATATTTCTTCTGTATTTTGTGGTCATTGTATTATTTTTGACGATCAATTATCATACTAGTTAAATGAATATTAAACATCATATTATAATTTTTTTTTTTTATTTTTTTATTTTTATCCACTACAAGCTAGCCCTTGACCGCGATCACACCTGATGGTAAGTGATGATGCAGTCTAAGATGGTAGCGGGCTAACCTGTTAGGGGCATGGCAGTTATATTAAACCCACACCCCTTCGGTTTATACACGGCATCGTACCGGAACGCTAAATCGCTTGGCGGCACGTCTTTGCCGGTAGGGTGGTAACTAGCCACGGCCGAAGCCTCCCACCGGGCCAGACCAGGGAAAATTCAGAAATTATAAATTCCTAAATTGACTCTGCCGGGGATCGAACCCGGGACCTCCGCACGTTAAGGCAACAGCGCTACACACTGCGCCACGGAGGTCGTCAAATGCGAATGTATGTTTGTTTGTGGTTACCAATAAAACTGTCTAGAAATATTTAGCAACTGGATTATGTCCGCGAGATTGTAAACACAAAATAAGTTATCATCGCAAAGCAAAATCACAGTACTATATTAGGTAACCTATTGGTCGTATGTCAACGGTTAATATGTCGCATGTGACAGTCGTAACTTGTCCACACACCGTGATTGGAGTGACATAAATGTTTTGGGATGTACGCCATTCCGCGCGATACGACCTTCAGTGATTCGAATTTATGACTATGACGTGCTTATGTAATATTTAGTCTTGAGCTTTTATCCAAATTATGAGTAAGATTAGATATAATTGTGTTTAGCTCTGTACGCTCTATTTCTTGTTTTGTGGTCATTATGTTTTTGACGATTAATAATTATCATGAGTTAAATGCACGTTGCATGCATGAAAAATAATTAAAAAAAACAAATTCGGAAATTTTCTTGTTGCCCATGGTAACCACACTAGGTAATCTTGTATTATTGGTACCTGTTCGCATTAAACAAGAAACGTTTAACAGTAATTTGTTTCTCGCTTCACTAGACGTAGATATTATTAATACCAGATGAGATATTTTTGTTACGTTACTAACTAACAAACTCACTCACCGACAAACCAAATCTGGAAGAAATTTCTATTTGAAAAATAAGCTCATTTGTCCACTTATTTTCTGTTGGATAAAAGACATATTTTTGTACAAAAAGAAAAAAAATTATATGAAAAAAAAAATGATTTTGTCCCATTCGGTGTCGAGACCCTTGGTCCGTGGGGTCCTAACGTTATAAGGCTTTTTAAGGAAATATCAAAAAGGTTAGTCGACATCACAGGAGACCGAAGAGCTGGCAGCTACCTCGGACAAAGAATTAGTCTAACTATATAAGGGGGAACGCTGCCAGTATCTTCGGAACCTTGCCTAAAGGGACTCCTTTTAATAATATATTTTAGTTATTATATTATATTTTTTAAGGTTTTTACGGATAAATTGTATTTATTTGACATATATTTTTATTGATAAAAGAAAAATAAATAAATTGGCAGTCATAGGGACTTCCGATAGAAGTGAAAACGAATATTTAAAATATATAATAGGTATTTTTAATCATTTTAAATATTCTTTTTTTTTAATTTAAAATTAAATAATTAAAATATAAACCTTCAAACTAAGGCATTAAAGTTTAATAACGAATGTAGTATAGGTATTTATATTTAAGACCTTTTGTTTTCGTAACAACGCGGTGACGGTTCCCCCTACTAAAAAGTGCTCAACGCGGCTAAAGAAGTTTTCATTTCAATAAATTAAATAAACCACACAAGACCAGATTATAACCATTTGACCTATACTCGGAATATGTATTACAATAAGCCACAATACGTGTACAACGTACATTATTTATAATCCCCTGGGGTGACACTAAACTGTGTCACAATTAGCTAAAACAAGCTAAAACCACTAGTACATTGCAATACATTTGCTAATAATCTAATAGCTCTATGAAATATAACTAGATATTACTAATCTTATACGTGATACAATCTCACCTGCTCCGACTTCCAGATAAAACTTTTTAAACTTTCCAGTAATAAACTCTTATATATTTTATACTCTCATTATATTATACTCTTTATTTGTACCACCATTATTAAAAATAACAAAACAGAAATAAGAAAAAAACACAGACATGATACAAAGGGCGGCTTCAGGCGGTGGTAGTACCCTTTCTACTGAAACAATAATTTGTAGATATAATACTTAATATAAATCGGACTCGCTAACCAAACCATAAACCTAAGCTAAAACTTGAGGGGTTAAGCTGAAGCACCTCAGGGTTGCATCATCAGATCAGCTCTGTAGAGCCAAATTATTGTAAGTATTATCATCGGTAAGTATTACGTGGATAGATTTTCAAAGTTTCAAGTCGCTACAACTATTAAAAGTTAGTTAAATAACGTCTTCCAAAATTTCTTTACATACAGACAGTTACAAGCGAAGATAATTACTTCAAAACTCGTGCTACAAACCCTAGCAAAAAGTTTGACTGTCTGTCTGTCTAATACGCTTTCACGGCTCACGTTTTCAACCATTTTGATGAAATTTGGAATAGAGGTAGGTACATCTCGTGGAAGGACTTATGCTACTTTTTATCCCGGAAAGTCGAATCCCTGTTTCCCCTTTGAAGTCGATTTCCCGCGGGAATAAAAAACCTTAACCCTCGCGGACGAAGTCGCGGGCATAATCTAGTATTATATAATCCATCAAGTAAGTAGGTAACTTACCAACCACCACAAACCAATGCAATCTTATTCTGTTCTGTATCGATGATGTAGATCAATTCAATTCAATTCAATTCAATTTATTTCAAACATGTAGGACATACAGGTGTCTCTTATGCTACGTCATGTTTTGACTCTACCACCGGTTCGGAAAGCAGATTCTGCCTAGAAGAGCCGGCAAGAAACTCAGCAGTTGCTCTTTTATTTTTCTCTTCTTTCTTCACTCTTCATAAGCTTAAGATCACTTTGCATAAGCTCTTTATAGCTCATCCTTCCATCCGTCCACCAGCTGTCAGAGCCTCATGACTTCAGGATTATTGCACGTCGAATATCCCGCGCCAATGGCTTATCTCCGTGGAGATTAGCCGCTACTTCCACTGAAACCGAAGTCAATCTGGACGAAGTTACATATTATCGGTCGCAATTTAGAATAATATGTAGTTTTCCTTTAAATGCAGTTTGAGTTTTCGTAATTAGGGTTCCGTACCTAAAGGATGCCAATAGGACCCCATTACTGTGCCTTCGCTGTCCATTCGTCCATCTCTATGTCAGTATGCTGTATAGAACCGTAATAGCCTACAGTTAAAATTTTCACTATTATTTACGTATTATTTCTATTGCCGCTGTAACAACGAATAATAAAAATGAAATTAATTAAAAAATGAAGAAATAATAAACAAGAAAAGAGATTTTTCGGATTTTTGCTCGACTTTAATAATCGCTGTATCTCGTGAATCGACATAATTAAAAGACACATAAAATTTATCTAGAGTGAGTAATACTACTACTAACTACTACTACTACTACTACTAATAACTAAAACTTAAACCACGCGGACGAAGTCGCGGGCATCAGCTAGTTTTATATTTAAAAAGTAAATTGTGTTAAATCTGGTATTATGGTACGGAACCCTTGGCGTGCGACTCCGACACGCACTTGGTCGCTGTTATTTTCTAAATTTAGATTTCGCATCAATCGATACCAACGTTCCGTAATTTCATGCAATGAAGCCAACCAATTTCATTAAGACCCTGGGGGCATACAACCTGCATCGCTTAAATCCGTATTGTTTTAATATTGTTGACGTTCGTGTTTTGGCATTATAATCCTTATTTCAGGGACGTCAAGGTGACAGATAAAACTGTCATTTTGATGTAATACTGCTTTAAGCGATGGTAGTAACCCCCCTATTCTAATAATATTACCTACGTACGAGTACCTCGTATGTCGGAACGAGTTTAAAGTTAGAAACAGAGTTCCAATTAATTTCATTATTGCATCGTTTAGAACCTTTGTTTCGCGTCTGCGGTCGCCAACTTTTGCTTGTTTACTGTTTGGATTCAGTTAAATTAACAATGGAATACGTAAAGTCTGTTCCAATAGATATGAGCTATTTTTTAATCACATCCATTCGACCAATTTTTTTTTATTTTCTATTATTGAGTACCAATGAAGGGTGCTTAATATAATTACAATCTAGCCAAACGAATTGACTAATAAGTAATTTTAATTTAACCTAAGCTTATAATTAACTTGTGTACTAAGAAATTGTCCAATGACTTATCTTAGTCTTTTTGTTGCAAATAGACACTTTGTTCATGTGTTCAAATCAAATCAAATCAAATAAACTTTTACAAGTACTTTTGAATCGTCAAGTGAATCTACCACTGGTTCGGAATGCCATTCCTACCGAGAAGAATCAGCAAGAAACTCGGTGGTTGCTTTTTTTAAATAATTCATTTACAATTACTATATCAATGTGTACATAAGTAACCGCTGTCCCCAGCATTGCTGGAGCGATCAAATCCATGCTCCTCTATCATTTACATAATCTTCAACAGTATAATAAGCTTTTTTCAGGAGCATACTTTTAATGGATTTCTTAAATTTGTTTATTCAATTCATGTCAAAGACGGGCAGACAGAAAGTAGCCCCATTCCCGCCGGTGGCACCCGTTCACGAGCATGACGCATGATCCAGCCATTGCTTCGCTCGACCATATTTGAGGGAACGTAACAACGTTCTTTTAGGCAGCACTTCACTACACTATCACTAGTCACTATAAACTAACTCAAAGGGTTTTGTCCTTTTTAGTCTTCTCACTAATTGCGTAACGTCGAGGAACTGGATTGCCTCAACGTTAACGTGATGGTGAAGCCGATGATCATCATTATTCGACCAATAATGATGGGAATATCTACAAACTTGTCAGCATTCAATACTCCCATCACTATTACTCAAGTGGCAGATAAGATGACGTGATCAGACGTTAAAGAAGTTGAAAAAATGCCATCTCTAATGAAACAGTTTTTGATAAAATTTGGTATAGGGGTGGGTTATATCCCGGAGAAGGGCTACTTTTTATCCTGGAACCAAAAAACTTAATCCACTCGGACGAAGTCACGGGCAGTATCTAGTTACTCTCAAATTGACCACAGCACTCACCGCTGGACTAGAAAGGTCAAAATGTTTTGTAAGTACATAAAACAACATACCTACCTCGAATGTGTTGCTGGATGGAATCAGTTCAAGGGTACCCTAAATTTTAAATTATTATAATAGGAAGCGTTGATAGCCCTCAAGCTGTAGCACAGAATAGACTAGTGGTTCGCCCCGAACTGAGACCTCGCGACGCCATCTATTGACATCATTGTGAAGTTCTGTTAAAATACTGTTAGCTCATTTTTTTTTTTCCTGATTAGGATCTGCAATCAGTCGACAGACTATAAGCAGATTTGATTTGTTTCATTGATTGATTTTTCCAGAGAAGAGGACCAGCGTCCTCATATCTGCACACTGTCGAGCACATTGGCCCGCTTCAGACGCTTTATTTTTTTCACTGTTAATAGGTTCTTTGCCAGTGGGTTGGGGTGTAACAGTAAGCGTTCTCGGTGCCTTGTGCTATGCTTATTGATTTCCTCAATTACAGTTGGTATTTCCAGGTACTGATGTATCTCGGTATTGCGTGTAAACCAAGGAGCATTAGCAATCGTTCTAAGGATACTATTCTGAGCTCTTTGTATCGCTAGTATGTTGGATTTGCTGGCAGTACCCCATATTTCTATACCATAGAGCCAGATGGGTTTGAGGATTGAACAATAAACCATTACTTTATTATTCAGTGATAAAGTAGACTGTCTACCCAGCAACCAAAGTAAGTTTCTGAAGCGGTGGTTGAGTTCGTCACGCTTGTGTTTGATATGATCTTTCCATGTCAGTCGTCGATCCATGTAAAAGCCTAGGTATTTTACACATGTTGTTTCAGGTAATATTTCTTCACCCAATTTTATAAAAGGACAATCGCCAGTTTTCAAGGTAAATGTTATATGCTGCGATTTAGATGTACTGGGTTTGATGCACCATTTTTTCAGCCATTTGTCGGTTATATCCATTTGTTTTTGCAACTAATAACTTGCTTGAGCCGGGTCCTTGTTGCAGGACAGGAAGGCAGCGTCGTCCGCGAATGTTGCAACAGTGATACCTGGTGAGGCAGGAAGGTCACAGGTGAAGATATTGTATAAGACAGGACCCAGGACAGACCCTTGGGGTACTCCAGCAGCACAACTGTAGAAGTCAGATCTGGCATCTTGTTGCTTCACTTGGAAAAATCTGTCCTTCAAATATGACACAAGTATCAAATACATGGAGTGTGGTAAGAGTTGTTTTATCTTGCAAAGAAGACCCTTGTGCTAAACATTGTCAAAAGCCTGTTGAATATCTAGGAAGGCCGCGGAACAGTACTCTATTTTTTCTAGGCATTGACGAACTGTGTGATACACTCTGTGTACTTGTTCTACCGTCGAGTGTTGTTGACGGAAGCCAAACTGGTGCTCGGGAATTATGCCACTTTCATCTAGACTAACTTTTAATCGGGCTAGGAATATTCTTTCCCAGAGTTTCGATAAAACCGGCGTGAGACTGATGGGGCGGTAGGATGTAGCTCATTAAAAATTAAATAATTTCGTTTCATCATAACATTTATCTAATTTTAGTATTTGTTGTTCAAGTACAGAATATAATTCAAATAATTAATCAAGTTTCAGGCTCAGCCTTGCAGAAAATTTAGAGTTCTGAGGTCAACTTTGGACGTTAGAAAATCTCCACTTTGGAAGCCCTCCATTTCGTCAATTTTAGGGGAAAAATTTAAAAAATATATTTTTGGACTCTATTCCTAAATATCTTTAAAATGATATACCTACCGCAACCGTGTAGAAACCGAAGTAAAATATTTTTTATCTACTCCAGCATCGAAAAGTTCAAATTTCGAATTTGACAACTATATCGAATTGAACCCTCTTTCGTGTTTGCTTCTCATAACGATACAGTTCGTTGTATGGAAGCTGTATCGTTATGAGTCGTAGCTGTATCGATATGGTTATCTTCATAAATAGGATACCTATAGCTTAGCGGCTCTGGGTTCTGGCACTTTCCCAACCAGTCAATTGATTTGACTTTTTTATTAATTTACAAAGTAAAAGATTATAAAGACGTCCTTGTCGTAGATAAAATCTTGTATGAAACTGTACGTAATTAGTCATTTTAATTCTCGTACTATCCTATTTTGATACTCGGCAAGCCTCGTATCAAAAAACAGCACTCGAAGCAAAATGACCCTCATTACGATACAGTTGCATAAATAGCTATTATAGCGTTACATATAGGTAGGTAACGCTATGAAAAATATTTTACTTCGCATTCGCTTCTATGAGAGCATTGAGAGCCCCCCTGAAATAAAGATTTTTATAACTTTTTAAGCCATATTCGGTTGGAGGCCATCGGTTCACATATTTCACATATTATATTTAAAGCTGAAGTAATTGCGTTCAGTAATTCAGAAGTTATAATGCTCTGACAGATGGACGGACGGACAAGTGCAAATTCACTCAAGTAGACTCAGAGACCTTCGCTTCGCTCAGTCAATAATAGTACGGTAAGCGGGCCTAAGCCACAGCTTAGGCCCGTATTAATAAACCGATATCAACTAAGAACAGAGGCCAAATTGTTTAAGCAAATCATAAATAATCAATTGACAGCTTAAAACGTATTACTCGAACTATATATGGAATTCATGCATTTTTTTTTATCCACTACAAGCGCTACCCTTGACTGCGATCTCACCTGATGGTAAGTGATGATGCAGTCTAAGATGGTAGCGGGCTAACCTGTTAGGGCCATGACAGTTATATTAAACCCTCCTTCGGTTTCTACACGGCATCGTACCGGAACGCTAAATCGCTTGGCGGAACGGCTTTGCTGGTAGGGTGGTAACTAGCCACGGCCGAAGCCTCCCACCAGACCAGACCAGGGAAAATTCAGAAATTATAAATTCCCAAATTGACCCTGCCGGGGATCGATCCCCGGACCTCCGCACGTTAAGGCAACAACGCTACACACTGCGCCACGGAGGTCGTCAAAAATACTTTTTCGTTCCTTCTGCATTTCCGCACTTGGCTAGCATGGTGGATTATGGCTTAACCCTTCTGATTCTAAAAGTCTTTTCTTACTTAAGATCGGTCTTAAGCATCGATTAACCGAAACTTGAGAACCAGTTCTTAACTAATGTTCTTAGCTGAGCTCTAGACAACCGACCTCCGGTAAGTACGCGGGTTCAATCTCAAGGCTTCGTTCATTTCCGCACTTGACCAGCATGGTGGATTATGGCTTAACCCTTCTGATTCTAAGAGTCTCTTCTTGCTTAAGACCAGTCTTAAGCATCGATTAACCGATACTTGAGAACCAGTTCTTAACTAATGTTCTTAGCTGAGTTCTAGACAACCGACCTCCGGTAAGTACGCGGGTTCAATCTCAAGGTTTCGTTCATTTCCGCCCTTGGACAGCATGGTGGATTATGGCTTAACCCTTCTGATTCTAAGAGTCTCGTGCTCAGTTGTGAGCCGGCGATGAGTTGAAATGATGAAACTTACACTCATTTGTCTACTGAATGCTAATACATAATTTACTTACCACAAGCCATAGGGAGACCAAGCATTACTTACCATCTAAGAACACGTTATACGTACAATAATTATTTTCTACATTCACACAATACCTACTCACTTAACTGTTTAACTTCTTCACTTTAAAGTTACAAAATCTAAATAGAACAACTTAAATTAAATGTCCTAAATGATGTTTAAAGTTAAACCCAAAACTTTAAAGCCTGGGGAGTGTTCTAGAAAATAACTGGAACCTACATTTAACTTTATGTAGTTTACTTTATATGGGTATGTTTACGTACCTTTAGTATGACTCTCGTCAACGTTGGAAGAACATCTAATTGTATAACTGCTATAACCATAACCACCTAGTTTATATAAAAAAGATCATTGGTTATTAGCATAGATTTATGGGTTCGCGCGCTTCACCTAGATACCGCCCTTCCTAAAAACAATAGCTCATTTAATGCGGCAACTTAAATTTCGTAGTGTGTATTGACTATTTGTAAAGATACTGGTGTGCGTGACAATAGTGTTGTCAACTTCTAAACTTTTACCCGATTAATTGGAAAAAATGTGTTATGCACTTACTTTGGTACTACTATGAAAGTATATAATATCTGCAATTCATAACTTAGAAAATTTAGAAACTTTTAATGTCAAGCTATAATGAATTTAAAATTAAGGGGAATAAAAAATGTATTAAATATTAGGATGATTATAGAAACAACTTGTTTATGAAATAAAAGTCTTAACTTTATTAATAGACATATATAAATTATACATTTGAACAATACCGGTGACCTATCATTTTATAAAAAAACAAATGAAAAATTTTCATTTCACAACCAACGTTTGTCAAAATTATGAATCAAAAATTCATCTTTATACGAACAACTAGTTCTATACCTAAAAGATTTTTTTGACAAATTTTTTGCAGACAAATTGTAATCTCGCAAATTATTATTTGTCAAACAAAACATTTATTATTTACATTAATTATTATTACTGGCCTACTGATTCTCAAAAATATCATGACTTGATAGATTTCTTCATAATTAAGAATATTTCCCCGAGATACTTAGATATTGAAGAATAAATATCCGAATCAACTGTAATCCTCTCCAAACAAACTTAGTTAACGTTCCCAATTAAAGGCAATGTTTGTTTTTCATTTCTAATCATTACTCCCGAGTTACGGAACCCACGGTCAGAGCGTCTGACTCGCACTTTCTGATTATCCCTGTGTATATATTTTGTTTTACGACGTTTTCACTTATGAGGTCGGCAGTCGGATGTTTTAACCGAACCTTTCTTTTACCACGACTCTTCACCGCTGCGCCACACAGATCTATCTGTTATTGTTCAAAATGTTAAACACTCACTAAAATAATTACCAATAGGTACTCTGTCTCTCTCCATCTATATCAGAGGGAAAGAGACAGAGACTAACAACGCTTTTCCGTCGGATACACTTTTTCCAGCTCAGGGTCCTGGGGCCACACTGCCAACGCTTAAAGCCATATCGTTTCATGACTTTCATGTTGAAGAATTATAATCATTATATACGTCAAACTTTCACGTAATTTTGAGTAATATTGCATAAGTATTGCTTTGCCCCAGGGCCCTGCGGTTTACTCTGCCTAGAGCTTACGTTGTAAAACATTTCATTACTTTTCAGAGTAATAATACCTATTCTGTTTTTTATCATAATAATGGGAGCTAGTCCACTAACACGATATCTAAACAAACTAATAAAATCATAAGCACAAACCATAGTGTGAGTTATAATTGAATTTTCTGAAGTTGTATGGCCCCAGTTGCGTAAAGTTTGTTCATCCGATAATACCCGGATGGCCTCCAATTTGTACAAACAAATTCATTGTTAAGATATCCCATTTCCATTTTAATTGTGTAGTATAATAGATTAGGCGGTGCGCAAACTGTGACACTTTTGGTTACCCACACGGGACATCGTCACAGAAAACCCTGGTTGAACACCTTTTGATTGGCGACTCAAGTGAAATTCAAGTGTCACTTGACACTTGATAATTAAGAATTTAATAATTATTTAGTGTCAAGTGGAAGTAACTGGATACGAAGTGTGTCTACGTTTGTGTAGTTAATGTTACTTGATTTCATATTGATTGTATGAAAATAAAATAGCTATCCATTGGTGGCTTGTATCCGACACACAACACAAAAGAGTCTACGTTTGCGCAGCGCCTTAGATTTACGCGATAAATCTATGGAATTAAATCGATAATTAATGTCTGCTATTTCAAAATGAGTGTCTTTTAAGCCCATCATTATTATGAATAATTATGATTAATAGTACGTTACGTAGCCTAACTAAAAAAAAATTACTGCAATTTTTTTTTCAACACGTCCAACCGAATTATGTTGACAAGGTTTAATTACAGGTTGCTAGTTTCAGGCTTCATGGTATACAGTCTGTCCAGTACTCTTTTAAGCTCGCCATTAACGATCTTGTCTCTTCATATAGGCCAATTATTAGTCTTGTCTTACTGCCAAAATATTTACCCACTCACGGCATCAGTCCAAATGACATTTGAATGTCGAATTCTCGATCGAAGGTGTGCCCTACAACTATTCAGAGCGTATTGATGACGTGGTGCAAGGATTTCACACTCATGATCAAAATATAATGACGCTAAACGGCCGTGGATTATCGTGGTAGCCACGGAATTTCCGTGGATTGGCACGGCGCTAAACTTTGGCTTACAGTTTTCACACTCACTGATTTCCATCGCAACTTACGTCAAATGACTGGCCGTCAATGGCCAGCATTACACACAGTGGTCTTGTGCACATTCGCCGAGCCAGTGTGATCAAGGCTCGTCATTTTTAATTGTCGTTCACCGGAGTAAAATATCTTCATTTATTTATTAGATACAAGCTGATGTCCGCGACTTCGTCCGCGTGGTTTAAGTTTTTTTGATTCCCTTAACTTTCCGGGATAAAAAGAAGCCTATGTCCTCCAGGTCCTCAACTATATCTATGCCAAAAATCACGTCGATCCGTTTCTCCGTTGTGGCGTGATTGAATAACAAACCAATAAATAAACACACTTTCGCATTTATAATACTTATTAGTATGATATAGGTTTACCAATATACCAATAAATTACTCTAGGTGTAAGCTGGTGAGTTATTTGACCAAATTTCTGAACCAGGACAAAATAATAATAATAGTTTTAACGTCCCTTTTAATAGTCCGTTCGGAATACCGTTTTATTATTGACCAAAGCATTTCGTACTTTATGTACTGAGTTTATAGACTCAAAATGACATAAAATATATTCAAATCCTACAGGGAAAACAGGATTTTACGATGCGGAATGGCTGCGAAGACTTTATGTTCGGAAAAAAGGAAAATAAACTAAGTAAAACGATGATAAAAGAGAATAACACTTTGGTTTGCTTGTTTAAGCCACCTTGCCCATTGAAATTCTTTTTCGTACCTAAAACATCCTTGGGACATTTATCAGATTTGAAAATTAATTTTAAATTCCTAAATGCTATCTTGGGCCTCATTTTAAGGTGCGCTTAAAGCCTTATTGTTTTATTATTATTACTTTCGTGTTTTAGAATTATAATCCTTGTAGTCTTAAATCCTTAGTAACGTCAAGGTACGTGACATCAGTATATTGCTTTAAGCGTTAGCAGTCTGGTCAGAAGCGCCACAAGACCGTATTCTGTGAAGATCCATGTAGACCTACATCCAAATATAGTACTTAGATGACTATTGATCGAGACTAGGGTTGCTACCCGTCCTGGTTTCTCGGATTTGTCCCAGCTTAAAGGGCGTCCGGGAAGCGTCCGGGCGGGGTTTCCGATTTGTAGTCCGGGTTTAAAAGTTTTACCAGTGACCGGTCGCAACCGGAAGGCCCGTGCGAAAAAGATGAATAAAAAGCTGATTTATATATTAATTAAAACAATTTTTTATTTTACAAAGTAACTCTAGAAAAACACTCTGTTTTTCACGACATGTTTTTTTAATCAAGCATGCATAAGTCAAGCAATGATGACGTCTAGTTTAGAACTCGTTTGCCTAGAAAATGCCTATTCACTCTTGCCTTGAAGATACTCAAGTCATATTTGGCAGGAAGGGCGTTCCAAACCCTAGCGGTTCGTATTAGGAATGTGGAGCAAAAACATTTCGTACTACTTGATCGTTCCGGTTCTGAGGTTTAAAATCAGGGAGTTCCACACTTATTGCCCTGGTGACCAGATTCTAGAGATTCAACCCTAATCGAGACCATGACGTCTGGGAATATGCTAGGAATTGGAAAATAAAGTACGCAGTATAGCAGATAAAGTTTCAGAGTAAGACGTCCCAGTTTAGACGAATCTAAAGTTTATAAGAGCCATGATACCCGGGTGGGTTTCAACTTACAATACAAACAAACTTGATTGTTAAGATTTTCAATTAATACTAAGGATGGGGAGGAATTAACTTTTAAGTCTTACATACGAAACAATTAATTAGTTTTGTAGGAAATTGAAATATTATGCGAGATATTTTTTAACCTTGAGTTATCTTTTAACCATTTATCCGACTTACGTACTAGATGATGCCGCCGACTTGGTCCGCGTGGATTAAGTTTTTTTAATTCCTGCGAGAGCTCCTAAATTTTCCGGGACAAAGAGTAGCCTCTAGCCGGGACGTAACCTACCCCTATACCAAATAAAAAATCAAATCGGTTGAAGATATGGGCCGTTAAAGCGTATCTGACAGACAAACACGCTCACTGCAGCGAGCGTGTGTGTGTGTGTGTGTGTGTGTGTGTAGCAGTAATAATTGAAATTGAAATTGAAACTGTAACAGGAAATACTTAAAATTAAAAATGTAAACAAATGTTGGTACTAGGTAGTGTACCTACCTGGATGTTAAGCACAAATTTATTTATTTTTATTAAATTTAATTCCATTACAAGTTTGCCCTTGACTGCGTCTCACATGATGGTAAATGATGGTTAGTCTAAGATGGTAGAGGGCTAACCTGTTAGGGGTATTGCAGTTATAAAACCCATACCCGTAGTCGGAACGCTAATTCGCTTGGCGGTACGTCTTTGCCGGTAGTGGTAACTATCCGCGGCCGAAGCCTCCCACCAGACCAAACCAGAGAAAATTCAGAAATTAGAAATTCCCAAATTTACCCTGCCGGGAATCGAACCCGGGACCCACGTTAAGACAACACTGCGCCATGGAGGTCGTCAACAAAAACGTAACTGTGTAAGGAGAAATTAAAGCTATTTTATTTTATTTTATTTTATTTATTTATGATCATCAAGCTGATGCCCGCGACTTCGTCCACGTGGTATAAGTTTTTTGATTCCCGCGGGAACTCCTTAATTTTCCGGGATGAAAAGTAGCCTATGTCACTCTCCAGGTCCTCAACCAAACTCCATGCCAAAAATCACGTCAATGCGTTGCTCCGTTGCGGCGTGATTGAAGGACATACCAACAAATCAACAAACCAACAAACAAACACACTTTCGCATTTATAATATTAGTATGATAGGCTTTGCAGCAATGATACCTATTTATAAACTTTCAGAATCCGGGGCGAGTCAGGTAAGTAGTTATTTACCTAAATGATTTTAAACTCACTGATATTAATGTCATACGAAATTTAAATGAAGTATCAATAACAAATCCAGTTATTTTAAAATGAAATCACGCTATTTCATATAATATCAAATTATATTAACGAAACGGAATATCCAGGTATTAAATAACGAAAATAAATTTCAGGAATATAACGACAAATGGAAGTGAGAAATCAACGTCAGATCTGAAGAGCGCGCTGTATTTGTACCTACTCTGCGATTAAATTAAAATATTAATATCATGTATTCTTTTGAAATATTAAAATCCACCACCAACCAATATAGACCATAAACGTCCCACTGCTGGGCACAGGCCTCCACTCTCATAGGAGAGAGGGATTTAGAGCTTAGACCCACCACGCTGCTTTAACGACTATATTACGGGGGGGAAACACCGCCAACTTAGCTCCGGGCTAGTACTGAGAATTTCTAGTCAGAAAAACCCAATACTTAATTATGGCCCGTCCGACTCGAACCCGGGACCTCGTCGGCCGCAGTCGACCATGCCAACCACTAGACCAACGAGGCGAGATATTAAAATCATTTAACACAAATACCTCTTTCTCCGTGGGAGAGTGGTAGGTACTAACCGGGAGGTCTTGGGTTCGATCGAATATCTGGTGCAGTCTGGTGGGAGGGAGACTTCAGTCGTGGCTAGTTATCACCAGGGACTGTAAAACGCGTTGCCAAACCGTTCGATTAGATAGGTAGTTACCCACGTAAAAATACCTAATTAGGGTTAGAGTTAGATATAAACGGTTACACATTAATTGGGTTGCAGTATTGTATATGTTACACTTTTAAGTGTGTTTCTTCTATAACAGTTTCAAAAAACAGTGTTAAATACACTTGTTCCGGTAAAACTTAACCGTAGACGTCCTCCGAGTGATATTTATAGCAGCACGTCTTTGCCGTTAGGGTAGTAACTAGCCATAGCCGAAGCCTCCCGCCAAAGCAGACGAAGCAGAGGAAATTCTGAAATTATAAATTCCCAAATTTATACTACCGGTAAATTAAAACTTACACTATTTCTAGCAAGCAGGTCTGATTGCAGCCAAGCTCTAGCCTATATATAAAAAAACCTGGGATTGAACCCAAACTTCCCATTTGTAAGAAAGAACTAACCACTGTGCCAGGGAGGTCGTCAAATAAGTATTACAGTGCAGTAGAAAAAGCAACTGGACCGTGTGTAAAGCCATACGCAAACAGCCGAAATCCCGACGGAGCAAATATAAAATCAGTAACCCCGAGCGCTTATGGCGTCTCCGGCATACGTAATTAGGTTTACCCCTCTCCATTGAACCCTGGTGACCGTAGTGGCGTCAAGAGCAGGGGTTTGAGGGCACGGAACTCTTAACAAGTACCTATCTTTGATTTTATGGAACCTACCTTAATAAAAGAATACTTAGAAAAACCATAGCTTTTTTGTTTTTACATAGTAACTTACATAGGTAATTAATAGACGGTTTCGGATTTTAAAACAATTTTCATGAAGCATTTCTTTTAGCGCTTGGTAAAGGTGGACTGTGCTTGAGCCTAAAAGATGCTTATTTACTCTTGATTTGATAGGTACCAACATTATAGTGGAGGGAAAAATGGAAGACGGAAGGGCGTTCCATATCCAAGCTGTTCGAATTAGAAACGAGAAAGCAAATCGCTTCGTACGCGTCCGTAGAATTTAAACTATTTATGGATGTAGACAATGACAATGCCTTGCGGTACGATAGTAGAAAGGTGAAGGGGTGACAAGACCTAAAAGTTCTTGGGCACAAAAGAGGATGAGAGTAGCGAGTAACTTGATATCCCATGCGTTCCTGAGAAAAGGGGTCTTGACAGACAGACAGACGGAAAACGAAGTGATTCTAATAGGTTCCTTTTTTCCTTCAGTTATAAGCATCACGGACGTCATCTTGCTGTATTTATTAACACCGTGGCTTGGTTCTACCGTGCCAACAAAGTAAACAGAACTATGTACAGAGCAGAAGAAAAGAGCTCAAAGGTGTACAAATTTAATAGCTTAATTAAGAACAAACAACAGAGGCGTTGCTTATTTTTAAACAAAACACACTCTAGGTGCGAATAACAAACAAGATATTATAGAGCTTAATTAAGTTTTTTCAAGCAGCCGTGCAAGCATAACAGTGGGAAAACTCTGTCTCATTGAGTTTATTTTTCGCACCCAATTATCCTCTGACGATGTGTTAGAGACCTTTTTGTTGCTAGTTTTGCTCTGGGGCGATACTGCCAACGCTTAGGTAAAGCAATACTTAAGTAATATTACTCAAAATGACAATTTGATGTCACGTACCTTGACGTTCCTAAAATAATGATTTTATTTCTAAAACACGTAAATCAATGCTAATGAAACAATATGGCTTTAAGCGGCGGTAGTATGGCCCCTGAAAAGAATGCCAACTCACGATGGTAGTGAAATTGGAAGTGATTCTTTTTCGTGTCAGCGACACTGTTTTCAGATTTGAGTGCTCCATCAATTTGTGTAATCCATCCATCCATCAGCCTGCATTCGTCCACTGCTGGACTTAGGACTTTTAGAGAGAGCGCCACCACCCACGGTCCTCCACCTTCCTCATCCACCCACTTCCCGCTACCTTTTTAAGATCGTCGGTTGGAGGTCGTGTAAATATTTGTGTAAAAAATATTATTAAAAAAATTATAAAAGAGATCCGTCGTTAGAGGGAAAGTGGCTGCGATCCACGTTCTGGTTCCGACCTGGTTCAAAGGTTATCCATCGCCATTCAGCGTGGCAATGCTGCAAGTTTGATGGGTACCTTTGGCCCAGGGGCATCCAGGGGTGGTCTTTTTGATTAGGGTTTTATTTTTTTAATGAAAATAAATAAATAAATTTATAGCCCGTCAAACTTATCGGACCGCGGTGGCCAAAATTGGGACTATTTTTTATGCCTGTTAAGTTTTTTTTTTAAATTTTATTTTCATATCTGCTAGCAACACTGTCACCTAGATCAGACAAGTTTGTGGCCTTGAGGGACCGTAAAATATGTCAGTTTATTAAAAATATATTTGAGTTTTTTATTCCACTACAAGTTAGTCATTGACTGCAATCTAATCTGGTAGTAAGCGGGCTAACCTGTTAGGGGTATGGTAGTTTTATGAAAGACCTTAATATAAGTTTCTAAAAGGCATCGTACCGCTAGATTGCTAGGCGGCACGGTACGGCTAGGTGGTAATTAGCCACGACCGAAGCCTCCTATCAGACAAAAAACAGTCTTGCAAAAGCCACGAGAGAGATGTATCGCACTGATTATGCTAGGTTTTCAGTAAAAGGTACGATGTTGGTAATTTTTAAATTACATATTTAGTTACCCTTCTTTTTTTATGTTTGGATAGTTCTAACCTTGCTCTCAAATAATTTTAATGCATAACCAAGAAGATCGTTAATTAAAATCGCTCTGGGCACATTGCTTCATTGCAGCGGCTTGATATGATATTTTTAATAATTAGTTTTTAATTTAGTTAAAATGTAGATTTTAATTTATTTCATAGTTATAATTTTAATAAAGATTCTACATAATCACCAAGAAGATGATTTAGTATTTAGTTCTGTTTAGGAATCCCATGGAATCCTCGCGAAGAGGCGAGGGGTTGGCAATCTGAAAACTAGAAATTTTCGTTCAATTAAAAAGGTCGACATACTTTCTACCAATCCAACAGCCATCTCGTATGCAAAGTAAGCGGTAAGCATAAATAGAACCATTACCCTGAAGACCTCGTTTGCAAGTAAACTAGCTGGCCAGGATTATTTGCAATCGAAAGCAATGTCCAAACACAGCGCCCCGTTTGTTTGTATATCGTTGGTTGCCTACCATCAAGAAGCATAGGTAATTTTTTTTTTACATCCACCACATTTAGCCCTTGACTGCGATCTCACCTGATGGTAAGTGATGATGCAGTCTAAGATGGTAGCGGGCTAACCTGTTAGGGGCATGGCAGTTATACCTATTAATAACCCATACCTATTCGGTTTCTACACGGCATCGTACCGGAACGCTAAATCTTGGCGGCACATCTTTGCCGGTAGGGTGGTAACTAGCCACAGCCGAAGCCTCCCACCAGGCCAGACCAGGGAAAATTCAGAAATTATAAATTCCTAAATTGACCCTGCCGGGGATCGAACCCGGGAAATCTGCACGTTAAGACAACAGCTCTACACACTGCGCCACGGAGGTCGTCAAAAAAAATTGCTTCGACATTTTTCTCTGGCTAGCGGAGATCTTTTATTGAATTTTATTTTGTACTGTATTTACTCAGCCAAAAGTATTTATACGTAAAGTCAACTGTCACATCGTATCTCTTATTTTAAATACATTATGATAATCAAATTCGTGAGAGATATAACAGCTTGAAGCGAAAAGGTAACCCATTTATACCTATATAGAGAGCCTGTACCTACGTACGCTTCGTAGACGCACACTCTAGTTTGTTTTGACTCCTTGTGTTAGGATAACTACTGCGTAATATGTCTAGCATTCAGAAGCCATTGAGATGAATTTAAATTGATATAATAGTTTGAAAAAACTAAAAAACACGCTTTTGATGCAGACACTCTGGGTCTCAGGAAAACAAAAAATCGCTAATCCTGATTATCCTAGTAAGGATAACGGGTCAAACTGTTTAAAATATTGAATTGTCATCGGTCCTTAATAAGTATGCCAAATTTCGAGATAATCCGACGTTGTAAAGGGGGTCAAAATCATGTTCAAAGATTCCGTTACATACTAACATACATAGTCATAGTCATAGTCATAGTCATAGTCATAGTCATAGTCATTTATTTATTAAATATAGGTACACTGTAGGTACACTTATTTTCGTCTAAAAATTACATAAGTACTTAAAAAGCATGATGGTGATAATGGGTAACGGTATCTTAAAACTAAAGCTACGAGGGTTCCAAACGCGCCCTGGTCTGAGAAGAGCCCACAACAAACTCAGCCGGGTTTTTTTTTTTTAATTATCACCATCTCACAAATATTCTTACTAAGGAACTATCAGAGACATTAGAGCAAATTATTGCCAGGCTTCCTTGTCGTTTAAGTAGTCCTCATACGTCTGAAGCTAATAAAAAGCGTGTAAAAATTTATTGAACTTACATACCTATTAATTACAGATCTACATAAATAAATAAATAAATAAAATCTTTATTTGGAATTACCAGACACAGTGAAGATACAAACACAAACTTACTAGTAGAATAGAAAAATAAAAAAAAAACTTAAGAACTAGACTGTGAAAAAATAATTCCAAAAAGGGCATCAGCTCAGCGTAATGTAATGTAATGGTGTAGATATACACCATAACAGCGCTGATTTTCAGCCGATCAGTTTTCGTTTCGTTTCGTTTGAATTTCCGCGCTAAGATCGGGTTTTGGTACATTTAGACCTTAATCTGATCGAATAATTCAGAAAATGAGCCTTATTGCCTAAGCTATAAGAATAATAGAGGATGCCCCCTGACTACGTTCACGTGGATTTTATAGGTTTTTAACAAACTCCCGTGTGAACTATATCCGATTTTCCGGAATTTTTTATCCCGAAAAATCATAGTTCGATGCCTGTTCTTCCTCGGAATGCAACCTACCTCCGTATCAAATTTTTAAAAATACGGTAGAACAGATCTTGAAAATATAGCAGACAGATAAACAGACACGCAGACAGAGAGACAGATATTTTTTTTTATTTATCCATACTAATAATATAAATGCGAAAGTGTGTCTGTCTGTCTGTCTGCTACGTTTTCACAGCTCACCTGTTCTACCGATTGTGATGAAATTTGGTATATACGGAAAGATATCCCAGGGAAGGATATATTATTGTTTTGGCGTTTTTATCCAGGAAAATTAAGAAGTTCCCGCGGGAATCGAAAAAACTAAGTCCACGCGGCCGAAGTCGCAGGCATCATCTAATAAATTATAATTTTTTTTATTTATAGGTACGGAGTCATTAGCGTCTTTCAATTTTCTTTTCAAGTCAACTTACGCTCCATTTAACGTCTTTCTAACTTCAAAAAGCTTATGTTAAATGTAATCGCGACAAATAAACGTAATATCCTTCTGGAGTTTACGTTTAAGATATCAACTTAAACAGTTACATAAAATACAGAGTAATAATATGTTTTATGTGTAACGAAATCTGCTATCATAAACGGGCCGAGTTAGTCGTCTGTGATACTGGGAATTTAATGAATCGTAAACTTAAGATATATGGCGTGCACCTACTTTTATTCTGGGTGGGCAATGGTGGAGTAATCCTATCTAATTCCATACTAATATTATTAATGAGACGAGTGGCTTAGTTGTGACAACGCATATCAGTCGATTACGATTGTTAAGCAACGTTGACCCAAGTCGGTAACTGAATGGGTGACCGTATATGGAGGTTCAAATTTGGCCTTTTCGTTTTCTCCGTGTTTCGGAGAGCACGCTATCAATTCAATCGTTATCAACTCAATTTCGTGTATCCTTTCTTATACGTTTAGGGTATCGTACATACCTAAACGTATAAGAATGGATACACGAAATTGAGCACTAATTCAATGCTGTTATGGTTTATTTTACTTTGAAGAAGAGCTTTAACGATTTGATCGACGATCCTTACGTAATTGCACCTCAGATCCTAACTAGATGTTGGTTTATACGTGCCTTAAAATGGAATGGAAATAGAAAGCCCGTATTTGGATGGTTCCTATTTGACGCATGTTAATTTGTGTGTAAACAAAAGAAAGATTTAACTAAGAAAACTGACAACCAAGTGAAAAGAAAACTAAGTTATCAAATTAACGAACAGTCGCGTCTTGGCAGGTAGTTTAATTTTTCAAGATAATCCGATAACGTTCCAAAGGTGCTATTCCGTACAGCGCTATGGTCGTCGACGAACAGTACGATTAAGTTTTTAATTTGCAGGAGAACTCGTTAATCCGGGAATAAAAGTATTCTATGACCTTCCCCGGGGCACAACCGGTCTCTATGCCAAATTTTATCTAAATCGGTTGAAAAGAGGGGCCGTGACAACGTAGCACATAAACACACAGAAAGACAGACTTTTGCATTTATAATATCAGTATGGATTTTTATATAACTAGAATCAGTTCCCCGGCTTAGTCTGCCTAGTTTTAAAAAATCCGTAGAAACTGTTTAATTTTCTGGGTTTAATAGCCTAATGTCCTTCTTTAGGCTGAAGTACCTACAGCTATGTTTTTTTTTGTAATTTGGTTAAGCGGATTCTTCTTGAAAAAGGTACAGACAAACAATTAATATATACTACTTGTACTTTTCTTATCGACTCGAGTCTGTCGATACTTCAATAGTATGGTTACCTTGATTTGATGCTGCGACTAGGATAGTCTGCAATTTTACCTAACATCAGATGTTGTAGTATTAGACTCATAGATTTGGTCTCGATTTGGGCTTACAAACACTGACGAAGTTCTTATGATGAGGAAAAAGTCTAGAAAATTTAGGTATGTAGATTCTAAAGGGGCGAATTTGGAAGTATAATTTCACCGCTGCGTCAGCGTTGAAGTAAGGCCGTTACAAAATAGCATCGCAGGATGGAGCAATTTCGCTCGCCGACTGCTTTCTGGGCATTAAATTTCAAATTACCAAGACTGGAATATTTTAGAATATTTATTTGGTATTCTTAGAACATTATTAAGAAAAGATGTCTTTTAAGTTATGAAAATCACACGGCCTACCGAGGCTTTGATCTGACAAGATCCGATATCTGAGTCGCACGGATCTATAGAATCTTACCTTCAAAATAGATTGCTGTAATCTTCGATACTCAATGGTGGCCTTAAACCAGCTGTTTGATTGGCGGCCATTTTAATACGGACAAAGAAAGAAAGTACGCCTAAGTTCATCAACACCGACTTCGCCATCATGTTAATCTGGAGGCTATTAAGCTTCTCGATAACACCGAAATCAAAAGGAGACTCGAAAGAACGAAACCCTTCGAATTAGTGTAGAAAGTGTATAAGTACCACCATCACCACCACTGCAGCCCATTAACGTCCCACTGCTAGGCACAGGCCTCCACTCTCATAGGAGAGAGGGAATTAGAGCTTAGACCCACCACGCTGCTCCAATGCGGGTTGGCGGGCTTTAACAAGCATTATCATGTTAGTGATAATAACCGGGACCGACGGCTTAACGTGCTCTCTGAGGGGGTGACGCCCTGCAAAATTCCTAACTCCAGCCTAGTACTGAGAATTTCTAGTCAGAAAAACCCTATAATCAATTATTATTAGCAAAACATTAATTAGTGACCTGTAAACATTTATAAGTAAAAAGTATAGTAAATAACCATGTAATAACTTTACAGTTAAGTTAAATAAAATATTTTCATTTCATTTTCATGATCCAACTCGGGACTCGAACGCGGGACTTCGTCGACCACATTCGCACATGCTAACCACTAGAGTCTAGATCATAATTAAGTGCAGTGTCAGTGAAAATAGTGCTTGTGCTACTTATTAGGTCACATTAACATAGTGAAAATTATGTATATTAGAATTAACTAAGGACAGTTGTAAATTAGATGTAGAAATAACTCATACGTAGAAGTTTAAGTTAACGTAACATTACTTACTAGCCTATAGGCTAGATAGTTGTATAAAATAAGGCTGCCATGTTAGATGGTGCTTTATGGTTAAAAGAAAAAACTACACTAAGGTACGTACTCAGGAAGAAAATTAATTTTTCTTGTAAAAAAGCAAGAAATCACCGAGTCGAC
Organism: Erebia aethiops; assembly: GCA_923060345.2. Taxonomy (NCBI): domain Eukaryota; kingdom Metazoa; phylum Arthropoda; class Insecta; order Lepidoptera; family Nymphalidae; genus Erebia; species Erebia aethiops. The sequence continues at coordinate 12,164,417 of OV281081.1, read as the reverse complement.
GGAACGTGGAGAGGGTTCGGTACGTGACACCGACTCGGTCGCGCTATCTCATATTGAGGTTTTTAGGTGAAGCCGATCGATTACACTGCCCTATAATCATACGTTAATTATAGAAAAAACTTGACTGTTTACTTAATCAAGTCTGTATTTATCAGGGCAATATTGTATTTCTCAGTAAAATCTGCTTTTTATGTGTTACTCCCTTTTTGCCTCCGAAATGGCGATCCGACAGTAAAATCTGTTCCGAATCAGTTCTAGGGTCAAAACAAGACGTCTGTCATGAAAGAAGAGTCAAAAAAGAAAAAAAATCCATGCCAATATTATAAATGCGAAAGTGTGTCTGTCTGCTCACGGCTCATCCGTTCAACCGATTTCGATGAAATTTGGTACAGAAGTAGGTTGTATCTACAGTACTATAATATTATAGGCGTCAGCTAGTCCAGTATAAAAATGCACCCAAACATTTTCATGACAATTCCCTGACTATTTCGGAATTCAGGCGTCAAAAAGCTTACGTACAGTCGTTGTTAACGAGACAGGACGTAACATTTCAAAAGTTTATGCTGCATACACACCCGATGAATAAAACCGACTAAAGAATTAGAATGTTTTCATATTTATTTGATATATCCTAAGTGATTGACTGATTGACAGCATACAGCCTAAATGGCTGAACGTCGAAATTTGGAGAGATTATAAATAATAATACATCCTTTAAGGATGCAAAGTCCCAAAAGATTAACTACTATGAAATACCTTGCAATTTTAGTATTATGCATTCAACTTAAATATGCTGTGAATTTTCTGCAAGTGTTCCACTAAACATACAAGCAAGAGAGCAGCCAATACTTTTTTTCCTTTTTTTTTAGTGGAAGAAGGGCGAGTCGTGATGGATGATGCATATAAATCATAATGCTCCATATTGATTTGTCTGTTTTGGGAAATTATAGCCAATTAAGATTTTTTGATCTAGTAATGACACAGCAAATTAGGGACATGGGTGTTTTGCTTCAATGACACTTATATCTTTATCATTCCATTGTTTCTGCACTTGAAACCCAATTGCGTTGCTGGACATTTAAAAAACTTTAGGTGCTAATGAGTTTTGTGTATTTAAATAAATAATAAAAAAAATATTCGCTCAATCTCGTCCGATGTAGCCCCAGCATAATGCGACACGTTTCGGTAACATATCGCCGCACATCACACTCTTGGAACGACGCTACGGGACGTCGCTGCAACATTCATCAGCTTTAATAGTTGGAACGGTTTCCATTGGAATTCCTTTGGAAACAATAAAACTTAGATGTGACCGTTGCTTTATTTTTGTTTTGATAAAACTTTAATTTTTCCGGGAAAATAGAATGCAGTTGAGGTTTTCATTGCATCGCGAGTATTTATCCGTATTATAATTCCGTAATCCGTAGCTGTAAATTTAAGGAATTAATATGAATTAATAGTTTTAATGAATGTATTATTAGAACTATTGAGATATCTATATCTATTTGTGTAATATTAGTATGTAGTGTATAATATGTACTATCTTATAATAAATTGCAGAACCTAAATTGCTTGCCACACAACCCATGATTTCGCAACTCCTATTATAACACTAGTGTTGTATATCCCCCATTTTAGGTTCAAAACGTACCTAGGACATTTTGGTAGAACACAAGTTAGTTTTAGAATTTTTAGTGCAAAGGTTGTCTGGGAGAGATCGCTTTAGCGATAAGACCGCCTTCGCACGCTTATTAGATTAAGCTACTTTATATTATTTCTGTATGTATGTTTTTATGTACTTAGTTGTGTGCAATAAAGAATTCAATAATGAATTTATGATTTTATATATTGTTTTAAAGTGATTATTTCTAGATATAGTTTGATTCTGAACCACATAAATAGGAATAGATAAGCGTGTGCAGCGACCCATCATATAGACTAATATTATAAATGCGAAAGTTTGGATGGATGTTTATTACTCAATCACGCCAGAACTGCTTAACGGATCTGGATGAAATTTGGCACAGAGATAGATTATAGTCTGAAATAACAAATGTGCTTTGTCTTTCCGTACTGCCTCTTTGGCTATATCTTCTCTGAATGGTAGTTTTATTACAACTTTTTATAACTAAAAATTAATGAGTTTCTGCGGGTACCAAAATACCACGAAGTCGCGGGCATCAGCTAGCAGCAATTTATTTTAAAATCTTCTTAGCGTTATGGTTTAATTTTATGGGTTAATAAAACCTTCTCTCTACTACATCAATTATTTGGGGCTCACCCCAACGAGGTTCCAATATTGCAATAGAACGAACGAATAATCGAACCTACGAACTATAACTATTGACATAAAGCTTAACTAGCTGAGCCCGCGACTTCGTCTGCGTGTTTAACTGGAACTCCTTAATTGTCCGGGATATAGCAGCTTATGTCACTCTCCAGGTCCTCAACTATACATGCAAAAAATCATGTCGATCCGTTGCTCCGTTGCGGCGTAATTGAAGGACGAACCAATAAACTAACAAATTAACACACTTTCGAATTTATAATATTAGTATGATTGTAAAATTGGAATGCGAAATAAATGAATAATTTACTTAATTTTGATGCTAGAATTAACTAAATGTTTGCTACCAATATCAGTGACACACGGTTCCTGCATTAAAATTAAAAACACATTCCATTTCTTTGACTCATAATTCGAGTTCTGCGCTCAAAGTTCAAAAGGTTATTGTACAAAACCAGCGCAAGAACGTCCGAACGTTACACAATTCTTAATTTTCCGGCAGCAGACCGGCATGAAAAGCAAAGAATTCATCCAGTAATTCGGTTGTGACACAAAGCAGGGAAGCGGTGTACTAGATCTTCTGCCTTATTTATTAAGAAACAAGATGATGCCCGCGACTTCGTCTGGGTGGATTAAGTTTGTTTGATTCCCGATATAACCTATCCCTGTACCAAATTTTATCAAAATCGGTTGTACAGATGGGCCTTGAAAGCGTATCAGACAGACACACTTTCGTATTTATAATATTTTTATGGACTAATACATTTAGTTCATCCACCGAACCGTGTGGTGTCATTGGATACCCCGTAAGAACATAGTAACCTTCGCTATTCTCTATGTAATATATTGAAATACAAATTATTACAGTGAATTAGCGTGACGCTGTATAATGAGTTCTAAATAAATCAAAACAAATAATTTTTAATCATGTATACTTTAAACAAGTTTCTAGTACTAAAAAACATACGCGCCGAATTGAGAACCTCCTCCTTTTTTGGAAGTCGGTAAAAAAGTACAAAAGTTTGCATTTTAAAAATAATTTCAAAAATCAATGAACTATTTAAAACACATTTTCTAAATAGGTACGTCCAACCACACGCAATAAGATAAATCAACGCAAGCCATTTCGAGTGTAACATTAAAATTACACAAACTAAATCAAACACCATGATTACAGTTACACCAAAACCCCGTTTACACTGGCGCCTGAAATAACAATGCACGTAGAGAAAATACAGTTTACACAAACATGCCATTCTGTGAAATGTAAACAACGTCGAGCTTTTACACGACGCTCGAAAATAAGCTGAATTATACACATTACCCGTGGTCCTAGGTGAGCGACGAAAGCGACGCGATTCGACGCCATAGAAAATGACAAATTTACCTACGCGACAACGTAGGTCTGCACGTGAAGGGTCAGCTACTGTTTGATACTATCGCCTCGCCTCGTATAACGAGTCGAGTTTTTTTTCGCTGATACACATTAGCCCTACAAAATCGGCTAAATGCATTCTGTTAACGTATCTACGGTCAGTCGACATATTTATTTGGCGCTTTGTGTACAAGCGTTGGTTTTCGAGTTTTTTTTTGTTTTTTTTTTTGTAAGCTCATAAAAGTTAAAACATCTATATTAGACTATTCTACCTGGCGCAGTGGGAGGTTCTGAGTTCGATACCCGGCAAGACGAATTTGTAATTTACTAGTCGTGTGCCTGATGTACATGCCTGATTGCCCATTCCGTTCTGACGAGATTTTGGGATTCGATTTTAATTGGCATATTGACCCCGAATGGGCAGCAAACAAGAAATTTCGAAAGTGTTACAAAGTAAGTAAGTATCCACCCCTATTTTAGTTCCTTCTAAGATAATTTTACTTTTAAACTTTTCTTCACATTGTGAAAACTAACTCCTAATGCTATCTTTCAAACTAAGAGTGAAAATTATGAAGACTTCATACAATATCAGGTCAGAATAAATAATTTATTTATTCTATACTAATATTATAAAGAGGTAAAGTTTGTAAGTTTGTGAGGTTGTAGGGGGTAATCTCTGGAAATTTTGAAAATTCTGGTACAAATAGAAAGCCACATTATTTGTTAGTGTCATAGGTTATATGAGGGAGTACCCGTGGGAATTTAAAATACTTCTTCACGCGGACGAAGTCGCGGGCATCAGCTAGTATTTTATTATACATCATGATAAATGTGAGCCACGATCATTGTAATGAGATATTCAGGCTCTTGGTACCTAAGTGAGCACTTTAAGCCGTAAGTCAGGTAGTTATCATAAATATGTAATGACGCTCGTTTGCTTCCTCGGCTCGTTCATTAATTTAACCCAAATTGGTATAGCAATTTGTAAACGCTGCTATGAGAATCCGAGTGAATGTGGGTTCATTACAGAACTATCGGAATGAAGTATTAATAAATTAAAACTTCATTAATTCATCATTTCATACAGATAGAGCGTATCACGAAGGGAAAGTGTTTTTTTTGAAGTGAAAACTTCTTTAGCCGCGTTGAGCACTTTTTGGTGGGGGGTAAACTTGTGGATTCGCGTGACCGTGACCGACATGCTCGTGAACAGCGACATGCTCGAACGTTGTTCTACATTCGAAATTAAACTTCAATTCCTTAGTTTTAAGATAATACATTTCAATAATTAAAAAAAAAAAAACCGGCCAAGTGCGAGTCGGACTCGCGCACCGAGGGTTCCGTACTGAAAACTGTAACGACCAAAGATGTAAAACGGTAATAATTACCTTTGTTAATGAACCGCAAAACTAACTTTGTTTGTAGAGGTTTACTGTTAATATCAAAAAAACTATGCTAGTTAGAGCATTGGCTATAGTTTTCCTGTAAAATATACATAAATTCCTATTGACCATAATTATTTCAGATTTTTCGATTGGTAAACTCCGGAGATAAGGGGGGGGGGGGGGGGGGGCGGTAATTTTTTAGACTTTTTCCCCGATAAATCAAAAACTATCATGATTAAAAACACAGATGTAGTACTAACAGATACCGCGCTCGGAACACGACAGTGCGGCCAAAATTTATTCTAGTGTGCGTGACAGCACTGTCTGGACACATGCATCAGTGTGCGTGAAATGTTGCCACATTAATGAAAAAATGCCAAATTAATGTAAGAAATTTTAATTGTTTGTTCTATCTTTAGACCTTAACTACTTAACCGATTTCAACGACATATGGTAGGAGAATAGCTTGTATCCTGGAAAAGGAGATTCGCATATTACTGTGGTGGTACGCTGGCTACTTTGGAGCTACGCTGAGTAATTTAGCGGTACGTCGAATACTTTCAAGATATGCCAGTTAAATTGGAGGTACGGAGACTACTTTGGAGGTAGGCCGACTACTTTAGAGATACGCCGACTACTTTGGTGGTACGTAGGTACGCCAGCTGCTTTTGAGGTACGTCAGCTACTTTGATGGTACGTAGGCTACTTTTAAGGTTCGCCAGCTTCTTTAGAGGTACGCCAGCTACTTTAGAGGTACGCAGGCTACTTAGGAGGTACGTAGGCTATTTTGGTGGTACGCCAGCTACTTTAGAGGTACGCCGGCTACTTTAGAGGTACGCAGGCTACTTTGGTGGTACGTAGGCTACTTTTAAGGTACGTCAGCTACTTTAGAGGTACGCCGGCTACTTTAGAGGTACGCAGGCTACTTTGGTGGTACGCAGGCTACTTTGCTGGTACGCAGGCTACTTTTAAGGTACGCCAGCTACTTTAGAGGTACGCAGGCTACCTCTAAAGTAGCTGGCGTACCACCAAAATAGCCTACGTACCTCCTAAGTAGCCTGCGTACCTCTAAAGTAGCCGGCGTACCTCTAAAGTAGCTGACGTACCTTAAAAGTAGCCTACGTACCACCAAAGTAGCCTGCGTACCTCTAAAGTAGCCGGCGTACCTCTAAAGTAGCTGACGTACCTTAAAAGTAGCCTGCGTACCAGCAAAGTAGCCTGCGTACCACCAAAGTAGCCTACGTACCTCCAAAGTAGCCTGCGTACCTCTAAAGTAGCTGGCGTACCTCCAAAGTAGCCTGCGTACCTCTAAAGTAGCTGGCGTACCTTAAAAGTAGCCTGCGTACCAGCAAAGTAGCCTGCGTACCACCAAAGTAGCCTACGTACCTCCAAAGTAGCCTGCGTACCTCTAAAGTAGCCTGCGTACCTCTACAGTAGCTGGCGTACCTTAAAAGTAGCCTGCGTACCAGCAAAGTAGCCTGCGTACCACCAAAGTAGCCTACGTACCTCCAAAGTAGCCTGCGTACCTCTAAAGTAGCTGGCGTACCTTAAAAGTAGCCTGCGTACCTCTAAAGTAGCCTGCGTACCTCTAAAGTAGCTGGCGTACCTTAAAAGTAGCCTGCGTACCAGCAAAGTAGCCTGCGTACCACCAAAGTAGCCTACGTACCTCTAAAGTAGCTGGCGTACCTCTAAAGAAGCTGGCGTACCTTAAAAGTAGCCTACGTACCATCAAAGTAGCTGACGTACCTCAAAAGCAGCTGGCGTACCTATAAGCTAATCGGCGTACCTCGAAATACGCCGGCAGCGTAGCTGTTTCACAAAAAAAAAAAACTATCTACTAACAGCTCATTTACACCTTCTTTAATTTAAGGGAAAATATTACAACGTAAATTAGCAACACTGATAGATATCGTTGAGGTTTTGTGTTTCAAGTCATCAGCAATTAAATGAAAAGGGAAAAAAACTTACAGAATGAAAATATAAATTCTTACCTATGAAAAGAAACACCATTATCCTTTTTTAATTTTTGGGAACAATTTTTACAGTGTTTCAAGACACAAGAAGGCATTATTTTGAGAAACTTGTTTAAACACACGTTACGTCGAAACTTCTCGACGCGTCGCATCCAACTAAATGAGATTTGTATTTGCTTTTCGTTTTGTATTTGCTTTGTTGGCGCGCCTGCCGTGTTCCTAGCGCGGTATCTGTTAGTACTACATCTGTGATTAAAAATAATTAAAAATCTGTTTTAGAATGTACAAAGTAAACCCTTTCATATGATACCCCACACAGTACAGTTATCTCACTTTTAAATGTCAACCATTCCAGTGTCTTTGGGCTACTAATATACACAACTATTCCAAATTTCATGTCGATAGCTTCGGTAGTTACTGAAATAATCGAGTGTGACGGACGGACAGAAAGACAGACGGAGAAAGTCGCACCATAAGGGTTCCATTTTACCATTTTGGTACGGAACCCTAAAAATTAAATATTCCTTTTCACTTCTATCGACAGTCCCTATGACTGCCAATTATTATTATTTTTTAATTTAAATACTAGACGATGCCCGCGACTTCGTCCGCGTGGATTAAGATTTTATGATTCCTGCGAGAAGTCTTTGATTTTCCGGGATTAAAAGTAGCCTATGTTCTTCCCCGGGATGCAAAGTATCCCTATACAAAATTTAATCAAAATCGGTCTTACAGATAGGCCGTGAAAGCGTAGCAGACAGACAGACAGACAGACACATTTTCGTATTTATAATAATAGTATGGATATGGATTTTTTTAAATGCTTTTGAATCGCCAATTAGTGAATCTACCACTGGTTCGAAATTCCTAATTTTCATTCAATTTCCTTCAAAGACTAATTGACCTGCATCAGTTTCATACCAGTAAAATTTCTGACCGACTGATTTCTCGGCCAAGTGGCCGAGTGTATAAGACAAATGTTTTGGGCCATGAGGCAATGGAGTCATAAGGAAAATGTAGTAGGTACATGAAACACTGCAGCTGTGCGATGATAGATCAGTCAGTCAGTCACCTTTTAATTTTATATATTTTGATTGACGTTCAAAAATTGTACAGTGCAACATATTTGAATTAAATTACGCATCAAAGTTCCCCAGTATACATTACGTCCTACAGGTCTTAATAAACTCGGTATCTAAGTACGCCTTCAGGGTGAATATCTCGTGAAAGTCGTTAGGGATAATGCAGCAGTGGTAGTGTTAATAAACGACGGGACGACACCTGAGCGCACGCCGCTGAGTTGCTGAGCTGCCGTTGCTTGACTTTCTGCGAAAATTGCAGTTTTATATAATTGACGTTAAGCACTTTACTTTACTTGTTATAAACACTTTGAATTCATAATTGTGCCGCATTTTTTTTTAAATAACTGAGACCTTATGTCATTGTTTGATTGCAAACACAATTATATAGAATTAATATTATATTACCTATGTAAACACTTAAAGTAGTAAAATGTATTATGACGATGGCAACATCGCCCCTTCGCCCCCCGCTTGCGATTGAAGTGGTCGGCCGTCGAGTCAATAAAATAAATAATAATTTAAAATAATTATCTGTAAGACAGCCATTGTGTCAAAGTTTAATAAACTTACTCCAAAAGTCTTATGTGGTTTTAGTACAATCCCACATAAATTGGTCCTTCGAAATTATTATCTTCATACGTGATCAAAAAATAGAAGATCGTCGTTTGAACTTGGAAGGAAGTTCAGTTCAATTCGCCGCAACTGGGTCACAGGTTAGTGAACGACGGCGTGGCCGACGAGTCTGCTTCGTGATTGGTCGCCGTGCGTGCTGCAGAGCTATTCTCCGCGAGTCGCGAATCCTGCGCCAGCTGCGCGCGCCCCGAAACACCACGTGACCACGCCGCGCCGCCTGCCTTGTGACTTCGTTTTCGTTTCGGCCATCTTGTATAGCATAATCGTCGCAAAAAGTGAAAAGTGTTGCTTTTAAGTTTTAATTTAAATTGGCCCATGTACAATCATATTTTGTTAGTGTATAATATAGATAGAATAAGTCTTAAAGTGCTTATTGGATTACAATGGAAAAGGCAAAGGCCACGCCGCCGGGAGGATCTAGGGATTTGCCCACGTTGATTGCGGCCAGGGGCCAAACGAAATCAACTATCACCAAAATTGCACAATTTGCCACTGACGATGCGGCACTTCAAAAAAGCACTCTAAGCTTGCTTAGAGTGCGTATTAAGCACCTCGTAGACGCATTCCAAGAATATAAAGGGCTACATAGCCAAATCGTGGCAAGGGAGACAGGCAATCCAAGTGACCCTGAAGACACCTTTTCGGCCTACGAAGAAAAATATCTCATCGCTTTGGCAAGGATGTCAGAATTGGTGGAGGAATCCAAAGAGGTACAAGAGGTGCAAGTTGAAAAGAAGGCATTTGTCCAATTACCTAAAATTACCATCCAAAATTTCTCTGAGAATAAGGCTTTAGCCTTGGAAGCAACAGGCTATGATAAGAAGCAGTATGCCAGTAATACAACACCGGCAAATCCGCGCTACCCAATGGCACAGCGCAGCCAGTCGATAAGTCTCGCAGCTGCTTCATCTCAACCATGTGTTGCTGCGTGAGCGCATCCCACTAACTCCGAGTGGACCCTACCTCATAGATACCAGGTTTGGGTATGTTGTTGGAGGTGCTATCATCGGCAACGCAAACCACCAGAAGTATGTTTGTAACTTTTTAAAATTAGATAAGGCTTTACCTGCACCCACCTCTAGTCAACAATGCAATTGTGACAAAAGTTTAGACTATCAACTACAGCAATTCTGGGATAGTGAAAAGGTACCTGAAATCTTTTTTGAGGGTACCTCTGAGCAAAATTTAGCTGAAAAGGGTTTCACTGATACGGCAGTTTTGTCTGAGAATAAGTTTAGTGTGGATTTACCTTTAAAAGGGGATCTAGATGATATTGACTTAGGCGATTCCTTATCTAGTGCATTAAACAGGTTTTATAATCTAGAAAAAAGATTTAAAAAGGATAAACAGTTATTCCTTAAATATAAAGACTTCATAGATGAATATTTGAACTTAGGTCATGCAAAAATAGTAGATATTTCTCAGTATGATTTAGATAAAAGGATTACTTATTTTTTGCCTCATCATCCAGTTTTTAATGTCAACAGTAAGACTAGCCCTATTCGTGTGGTATTCGATGCAGGAATGAGGACTTCAAATAATATTTCATTAAATGATTTGTTGCTAAATGGACCTGTTGTTCAAAATGATTTATTTAGCATCTTAATATTATTTAGATTGCACAAATTTATATTAATATGTGACATACAAAAGATGTTCCGTAATATCAATGTCAATGAAAAGCATAAACCCTTACAGAATATACTCTGGAGGGAATCGGAAGCAGAGCCTATACAGTGCCTGCAACTACAGACAGTTACCTATGGGTTAAAAAGTTCTACATATTTAGCAACTCGGTGTTTACTTGAATTGGCTAATAGATTTTCATCGCAATTTCCATTAGCATCAAACATTTTAAAAAATAATACTTATGTTGATGACATTAGCTGTGGTGCAGACAGCATTGAAGAATTGATTGAGATAAAGAATCAGTTAATTAATTTATTAAAATTAGGGGGTTTTGACTTGCATAAGTGGTGCTCCAACTCTTCTCAGTTGCTGAGGGAAATCCCTGCTGGCAAGCACCAGCTGGGAAATGTAGACTTATGTCTCGATGATAATAGCCAAAATATAAAAACCTTAGGGTTACACTATGATGTCAAAAATGACAGTATAGAAATAAGTTGTCCGGAGAAGTCAACTCTTGATTTATATACTAAAAGAGAAGTACTAAGTTTTGTTAGTAAGTTTTTTGATCCCTTAGGGTTAGCAGGACCTATTTTAGTAAAAGCAAAATTATTTTTGCAATCCTTATGGAAATTAAATGTTGAGTGGGATCAGCCATTACCCACTGAATTAAATGACAGGTGGAAAAAATTCGCCTTAGATTTAATTGGGATGCCAGTTATTGTGGTGCCTAGGAATGTAAATATGTCAAATAGCATTAGTGTAGAATTAATAGGTTTTGCCGATGCATCCAATGATGCACATGGATGTTGTTTATACTTACGGGTTGTCCATGCAGATCATACTATTTCAGTCAGTTTAATTTGTTCAAAGTCAAGGGTAAATTCATTAAATAAAAAACACACAACCCCTAGACTTGAATTAAACAGCGCACTCCTGTTAGCCAAGCTGTCTCACAAAGTGTATAATACTTTAAATGGAAGGTTTGATTCCAATATCACAGTGCACTTATTCTCAGACTCACAAATTGCTTTAGCGTGGTTAAAGACAGAACCTGTCCGATTGTCAGTCTTTGTGGCCAACAGAGTAAAGGAAATTAATAGATTAACTGAATCATTTAATTGGCACTATGTCAATACAATGTACAACCCAGCCGATTGTTTATCAAGAGGCCTAGATCCAATGTGCTTAAAGGATCATTTGTTATGGTGGACAGGCCCACAGTTTTTGTTAAAAATGAATCAACTTGATCCTATTAATCAAGACGTTGTATTAGAAAATTTGCCTGAGGTAAAAACTGAACTTTGTTGTAATAATATTACTCAAGAAATAGCCTCATTTGATATTGAAAGATACTCTTCATTGTCAAAGGTTAAAAGAATAGTAGCCTATATTTGGCGATTTTATAATAATTGTAAACTGCCAAAAAATGAAAGAGTTACTTGTGAATTTTTAACTGCAAAGGAGTTAGAAAATGCTCTTAATATTGTAATTAAAAATGAGCAAAGGAAATTGTTTAGCTCTGAAGTGGCATGTTTGTTAAATGATAAGCCTATAAAAGGATATTTGGCATCCTTGAACCCATTTTTTGATGGTGAAGGCTTACTAAGAGTTGGAGGCAGACTGCAAAACTCTGACCTTTCATATTCTCAAAAACATCCAATAATATTGCCAAGGTCTTGTCATTTAACAAAGTTGATCATATTAGATGCTCATATTAATTTATTACATGCTGGACCAAGATTGATACTCAGCTATTTAAACAAAAAATACTGGATTGTTCATAGTATAAAAGAAATTAAAAGTGTTACTCATAAATGTATTGTGTGCTATAAATTAAAGGCTAAGCATGCCTCACAATTGATGGGATCATTACCCAAGCCAAGAGTGTCAGCCAGTAGAGCTTTTGAGGTAGTAGGTATTGACTTTGGTGGTCCATTTTCTATAAAACAGTCCCGAGTTAGAAAAGTTATAGTTTCAAAGGGTTATATTGTATTATTTGTATGCTTTGCCACTAAGGCTCTACATATTGAACTAGTGTCAGACTTGACAACTGAAACATTTTTAATGGCCTTTAAAAGATTTAGTTTTAGACGCAACTTGCCAAGTACAATTTTTTGTGACAACTGTTCAACCCTTAAAGGAGCAAATAATGTATTGCAAGAATTGTATAAATTACAAGCTACCAAGGAACACCAAGATAAGGTACAAAATTATGCTTCAAGTTTAGGCATAACCTTCAAGTTTATTCCTAGTTATAGTCCGGTCTTCGGAGGAATTTGGGAGGCTGGAATAAAAAATATAAAATATCACCTCAAGCGCACTATTGGGGAACATTTACTTACCTATGAGGAGTTTTATACTGTTATTGTTCAGATAGAAGGTATTTTAAATTCTAGACCTATTACACCCATGATTGCATCGGATGTTAGTGATATGTCATATCTGACACCTGGTCATTTTTTAACTGGAGAGCAAATGTTAACTTATCCAGAGCCGGATATCACTGGCATTCCCACGAACAGATTAACTTTTTGGAAAAAATGTGTTCAAATTCAACAGTCATTTTGGAAGCAGTGGCATAAGCAATATCTTGTACAGCTTCAGAATCGGCCTAAATGGAAATACAGTTCTCCTAATTTACAAGTAGGCACTTTAGTAGTACTGCGACAGGATAATGTGAGCCCATTAAAATGGCCTATGGCTCGTATTGTAAAACTGTATCCGGGTAATGACGGAAAGGTTAGAGCCCTTGATGTAAAAACAAAAACAGTATTTATTCTAAGAACTAGTGTTACTAAAGTATGTCCCTTACCAATAGATTGTTAATTTTAGTTTATATTTAGTTTATTTTCAGTTTAATTGTTTTCAAAATATAGAGTAGCTTATGTTTGTTAACATCTTTTGCTAGGCCCGCAGTATGTTTGATTGCAAACACAATTATATAGAATTAATATTATATTACCTATGTAAACACTTAAAGTAGTAAAATGTATTATGACGATGGCAACATCGCCCCTTCGCCCCCCGCTTGCGATTGAAGTGGTCGGCCGTCGAGTCAATAAAATAAATAATAATTTAAAATAATTATCTGTAAGACAGCCATTGTGTCAAAGTTTAATAAACTTACTCCAAAAGTCTTATGTGGTTTTAGTACAATCCCACAGTCATAAAAACTAATGCAGTATTATCGCAATAACCTTGGATTTGTTAAAGGTCTAGCCTTTTTTTTAATCCACTACAAGCTAGCCCTTGACTGTGATTTCAGTAAGTGATGATGTAGTCTAAGATGGTAGCGGGCTAACCTGTTAGGGGCATGACAGTTATATTAAACCCATACTCCTTCGGTTTCTACACGGCATCGTACCGGAATCGCTTGGCGGCACGTCTTTGCCGGTAGGGTGGTAACTAGCCACGGCCGAAGCCTCCCACCAGACCAGACCGGGGAAAATTGACCCTGCCGGGGATCGAACCCAGGACCTCCGCGCCACGGAGGTCGTCAAAGCGTCACTTGAGTTACGCGGGGCGGCGCGGCAAATATTAATTGTATGTATGCCGAGTCGCCTAAGTGGGCCCAGCTCCATACAGCCTAAGCATAATAAATGCGAAAATGTTTTTGTTTGTCCTTCAATCACGCCGCAACAGAGCTACGGATCGACGTGAATTAAAAAAAAACATTAAAAAGGATAAAAAATTTAACACTCACTAACATTATCTTCCTTAGAACTTACACACCTTTATAAAAATATCTCGGAAATTACCAAAATTCGATGAACATACGTGTGGTATTTTCAGACAGACGGACAGACAGACACACTTTCGCATATATTTTTGTCGCAAAAAAATTAAAAAAATTTAAATATTCGTTTTCACTTCTATAGGCAATCCCTATGACTGCCAATTTTTTTTTTAAATTTAAATACTAGACGATGCCCGCGTTTTCGTCCTCGTAGGTTAAGGTCAATGAATTCTTACACTAAGGTTTTATGATTCCTGCTAGAACTCTTTGATTTTATGGGATAAATAGTAGCCTATGTTCTTCCCCAGGATACAAAGTATTCCTATACTAAAGCGTAGCATACAGACGGACAGATAGACACATTTTCGTATTTATAATATTAGGATGGATTTCATTTCGTATCAACTGAAATAGGAAGTGATTAAGCGAATTTTAGTTCAAATATTTGTGAATGTAACCATTTTGTTAAGTGGATGTGACGATAATATTTTAGAATGCAGTTATTTCAACAGCTTAATCCTTTTTTATGGGGTAAATTATCGGGAAGGAATTTTAAGTCCAGTTGGTAAATATATCAATCAGGAATTCGATTTCGAAATTCGAATAAATGAAATTACATGAAGTCAAATGTTTTCGTTGTGGTATTTTTCGAAAGAATATTCCAACTATTCTGACTATTAGAACAGATTAAACTACAGTTTTATAAGCTTCGACGAATACCTATGTAGGTACGTACGGAGTGGAGTTCAAGTCTAGCTTCTAATTAGGGCGAAAACTGACAAAGGATATTTTTTTTCTAGCCAACAAAAAGTTTGCAGGTCAGGTAGAGCCGGACAGACTGGCACGATAGGACAAAACTCCAAAGCATATATCTACAGACTATAAAGTGAAGTAGAGTTGAGATGTAGAAACTATTATATCTAAAATTTTAAAGTAGGCTTTATTACCTGTGACGCATAGATGGACAGACCAGCAGACGGAGGGACGCATTGGACAAAATGATTTATTTATTTCATGAAGGACAACTCGTGTCACTTATCATAAGTCCTGAGTTAGTTTTGATTGTTTTTCTACGCAACCTATTTTAGTCCCTTTTTAAAGGGACTAGGGCAACTTCAATTGTATAAGCGACATTACAACGATTACAAGCTCAAGCAAGCGCAATAACTTGAGTGTTAAGTTAAGCAAGAAATAAGCAAGATGTGCACTAATCCAATCTTAAAGTGGATGAGCTAAATGCACCGAATTCAGAAGAGATCATAAGTTATAGAAGTGGTATAAAAACGCACGCAGAGCAGGTGTCTAACATCAGATCGATGCTAAAAATCAGAATACCTACATACTAATAAGATTATTTACTTCTATTACCTATTACTTTTTTATTCTGTGTATTTATTCTTATTATTATTACATTATACATTTCTGTGTTTTTATTTATATAATTGACCGAGCGAAGCGAAGGTCTCTGAGTCTACTTGGGTGAATTGGCACTTGTCCGTCCGTCCGTCCGTCCGTCCGTCCGTCCGTCCGTCCGTCTGTCAGAGCATTATAACTTCTGAATTATTGAACGCAATTACTTCAGCTTTAGATATAATATGTAAACCAATGGCCTCCCGCCGAATATGGCTTAAAAAATAATAAAAATCTTTATTTCAGGGGGGCTCTCATAGAAGCGAATGCGAAGTAAAATATTTTTTATAAAGTTACATAGGGTTGCGGTATATCATTTTATAGACAATTAAGAATAGAGTCCAAAAATATTTTTTTAAAATTTTTTCCCCCAAATTTGACGAAATGGGGGGCTTTCAAAGTGGAGATTTTCTAACGTCCAAAGATGACCTCAGAACTCTAAATTTTCTGAAAGGATGAGCCTGAAACTTGATCAATTATTTCAATTATATCCTGTACTTGAACAACAAATACTAAAATTCGATAAATGTTGTAAGGAAACGGAATAATTTAATTTTTAATGAGCTTCAGTATTTTTAACAGAACTTCACATTTATGTCAATAGATGGCGCCGCGAGGTCTCAGTTCGGGGCGAACCACTAGTTATTCATATTATGTCTCCCACTTTCTTTTAATAGTTTACTCTGCCCTAAGGTTGCCTGAATCGCTATTTAGCGATAAGGCCGCCTGTTGTGCCATAATATCTCATCATATTTGTTTTTGTTTTTATTTCTTTTAATGGTGTACAATAAAGTATATTTTACTTTACGTTTACTTTACTTCTAAAGAAACCAAACATAGGGTTTATGCAAACACAGAGGGTTGTCCCAAAGTCTAAACCATTCTTGTACACATTGTATGATGAAAATAATCTTAATTGAACTGGATCATTCCAATCCATTCCAGTCAGTCAACTAGACAATACGAAGTCAGCTCAAAGTCAAAGTCAAAATAATATATTTATTCACTTTTACACTTTATTATTATTATATAGATACACTGTATTAGTATTATTTAGATACACTGTACACTTATTGACATCCAGTTGCTTATATAATATGACGGTGATAATCAGTTACGATATCTTAAAACTAAAGCTACGAGGGTTCCAAATGCGCCCTGGTCTGAGAAGAGCTCACAACAAACTCATCCGGGTTTTTTTTCACAAATATCGTGGAAAGTTAAGTTGCTATCTCGAGTGAGTCTCGGGAAAGTCAACGGCACGGTAACGTTGTATCTTATTTTACTCATCTATGGAGCTCGTGGATCCCATTTCTATTTCCTTTTTATGTTTCCGTGGTGCCCACTAATCCAATCTTAAACTGGGTGAGCGATAAGCTTGTTCGCTCCTCGGCGTCATTAAACACGTCTGGCAAAGCTTGGCGCGCATCAAAGCGGAGGAAAATGCATTGTTTTAACTTTTAACTCGGCTATACGCGCATTTCGCTAATTTTGATGGAATTCCTTTGTAAACAGCTATTATGTGCAGATGTTTTGAGTTATTAAACACGTTCCGGGCTTAGAATAAAAGTCAATTTTTCTTTTTTTAGATCCTATACAAATTAGCCCTTGACTACGATCTCACCTCATGTTAAGTGATGATGCAGTCTAAGATGGTAACGGGCTAACCTGTTAGGGGTATGGCAGTTACCCCATACCCATAGTCGGTTTCTATACGGCATCGTACCGGAACGCTAAATCGCTTGGCGGTACGTCTTTGCCGGTAGGGTGGTAACTAGCCACGGCCGAGGCCTCCCACTAGGAAAACAAAAGCCAAATTCAAAAGTAAAAGAGCAGAATCTTGTGGGTCCAGAAAATATTTCATTAGAAGTGTTTATTACTCATACCTATTGGGACTCTTTCAATTTATCACATTTTTTTTAATATTTTATTTCACTACAAGTTAGCCCTTGACTGCGATCTCACCCGATGGTAAGTGATGATGCAGTCTAAGATGGTAGCGGCTAACCTGATAGGGGTGTGGCAGATCCACTAGACCAGACCAGAGAAAATTCAGAAATTGACCGTGCCGCGGATCGAACCGTAGTCCGTACCTCCCACGTTCCAGCAGCACTCAACACTGCGCCAGAGAGGTTGTCAAAATGGTACTGATATTATAAACCAAAAAATTCCCGCGACTTCATCTGCATCGATTTAGGTTTTTAAAATTCTGTGGAAACTCTTTTATTTTTTTTTGCATAAAAGTATCTCGTTTGTACTAAACGTGAAAATAAACCTATAAAACCATGCCGACGAAGTCGTAGGCATCAACTAGTTTCTTATAAAAAAAAACATTAGCACTCGTAGAAATCTCGGCAAAATAATATGCCTTCGAGAAGCTCCAAAAGGGAAGACCAAAAACGCTTTCAGGAATATTTTTTCCACGTATCAATTTATCGTAAGTCAAGTTAAATGATAAAAGATTGCAGAGCCTTAACTACCCTAGCCACAACTTTAGCGGCGCGGTAAGCGGAGCGGTGAGCGGGGCGGTCAGCGGGAATGAAAATATTATAGGTACATGTAACGAGCTGCGACCTGCGAACCACCCTCGAATTGATGCGACGCTAACTTTGGCAGAGGTGTGCTTTCCTATAGCACACCTCTGCCAAACAAAAGATTGATTGACGAACCAATAGCAAACAGTCGCAAACCGCACCTTACTTCTTATTACCAAATAAATCAATAATTTACCCACTGCTCTAATTCAAAGTCTTATTAATTGATAAAGGAGTTATTTTTACCTGGCACAGATTGTAATTTGTCAATCAGGCTTGGACACACTTATAATGCATATTTAAGGTTCTGTACTAAAACGGTTATAACTAATCGATGTCAGAATTTCAGTTACACTTGCTTATTGCAGTAACTTCTAATGAGTCCACTTATTTAAATGGTTTTACGTAATGCATGTCCAACTGAAACAAAATAATACGATACCGTATATTATCGTACCTAGAAGTTTGAGGTAGTTCAATTTATAACGGTATTCGTTGGTCTATTGATTGAAGACGATGACGATGAGAACGACAACGGTTTATTGTATAACATAATATCACACGTCTGATATGATTGTCCCATGTGCAGTGAATATCACAGTCGCGCCTCTACCGTCACGCTTTGTGTATGTTCAAGCCTTAACATTCCAAGAAGAAAAGTCGTAAGTACTTACGTAGGGCGGAAGAGTTCATTTATCCTCATTCTCCATAGAGTGACCCTTGGTTTCCTGTATCTTTTCATCTCGGTGATTCCTTCAGTTTTAATTTTTAATGGGCCCCTAGTCTTAGAGCTGGCGAATTTTTACTCGTTTTATATATTATATTATTTTACCAAAATAAAATTATCATGATATTATTATTTTGGTAAAACATAAATAAATATTTTATTATTTTATCTATAAATAAATAAATAAATATTTTATTAATTATTTATATTTTACCAAAATAATAATATTATAGTAGTCATCATCATTATTGTCGGCTCACTACTGAGCACGAATCTCTTCTTAGAATAAGAACGGCTTGGCCATAGTTCACCACGCTGGTCAAATATGGATTGGCAGCTTTCGTTTTGGCCTAAAGCGTTTTGAATTAATATTATTAAAACACAATAATTATTTATTGGTAAATATTCAAATTCAAAATATTTTACTATTTTAGCTGCAAAATGCCAACTTGTCTATCTTAAAGAAGACAATGCAAGGCGCATTTTTTAATTGAAAGTGTTACCATAATACTTATACATAATACGTCATCGAAGTAATAATAATTTAAACAGTTTTATTTTATAGCTAATTTTACATCCCATCTGTTAAACCGATTTTGACGAAATTTGGTACAAAGATAGGTTGCAACTTGCATCCCGGCATCATCCTAATGGTTTGTATTCTTTTTGATTACAAAGTGCCAAAAAAAATACTTTCATTGTTTTCTCAACATCTCTCCACTGTTTGCAACAGTTCGCGAGCCCCCAACTTTCAGATAAAGCCTCTTTTCTTAATTAACTTTGTTAATGACGCAAGTTCGCCGGATTCGGCCCCTGGCTTATTAAGTGTTGTGTTTGTATTTCTTACCTCATTTATATTAGAGCCTTATATAAAAGGGAATCAAACCCGGAACCTCCCACTTATAAAACAACAACGCCTCACCATTGCACCAAGGAGGTCGTCCAAACGTCAAAAATTCGAATTTCAATGTTGTATCAAATTGCGTCCATATAGTTAGGCTACTTATGTCCAAACTTCTATTTAGACTGTATTATCAATTAAGCCGAGGAAGCGTTACAGACAGACAAACAGACAGGTAGACGGATAGATACACTTGCGTATTTTTATCATCATATATGGATTTTCTATTGCAAAAAGGCTTGCGCTTTGGAATGCGCTTCCCTAGAAGATTTATATTATTCTATGGATACAAAATAAAAGTTACTTCAATTTTTTGCTCAACATATTATTATGTTGAGCAAAAAATTGAAGTAACTTTTATCGCGCACTGTTACAAACAGAGGTGGAGATATTATTAATATCTCCACCTCTGTTTGTAACAGTGCGCGAGCCCCCAACTTTCTGATAAAGCCTCTTTTCTTAATTAACTTTGTTAATGACGCAAGTTCGCCGGATTCGGCCCCTGGCTTATCAAGTATTGTGTTTGTATTTCTTTCGTCATTTACATTAGAGACTTATATAGACGGGAATCGAACCCGGTTTCCTTCCGCTAATAAAACAACAACGCCTCACCATTGCACCAGGGTGGTCGTCAAAACGTCAAAAACACATAATGGTGTATCAAAGTCGGTACATAGATTTAGATTACTTATCTCCAAGCTTCTATCTAGAATGTATCATCACTTAAGCTGAGGAAGCGTAACAGACAGACAAACAGACACACAGACGGATAGATACACTTGCGTATTTATAACATTAAATATAGATTTTCTATTGCAAAAAGGTTTGCGCTTTGGAATGCGCTTGTCTAGAAGATGCCTATTATTCTATGGGTATGTCACCGTAAGATTGCAGAAACGTTTAGATTGTAATCTAACTAGCGAAATTGTAAACTGTCGACAGATTCAAATCGTTCAATCGAACAAAAAATTGACACTCAGAACGAGTGTAAATTTTTGAAATATTCATTGTATTTACGTTTTCTTGTCTCTTTCTTGTAGGTTAGGTTAGGGTTCAACTTATATAATCAGATAGTGCCACTTGTTTTATCGGGTAAATATACCTAACAGATTACAATATACCGCAAACAAAAAAATTTATAATTTAATTTATAATTTAATTTATAATTTATTTATTTCTCAAAAATTACATCGGGTCCTTAAAAACTATAGAACGATAACAGCTGCGTTAGTTTGAAACTGTGTTGCAGCTGCTAACGCCCACCTCCAGATTACAATTTCATGAGAAATTACACATAATGAATAAAAATAATAAACTGTGAGTGTGTGTTTGTGTGAGTGTGTGTTTGTGTGAGTGTGTGTTTGTGTGTGTGTGTTTGTGTGTGTGTGTGAGTGAGTGTGTGCGCGCGGGAGAGAGATCTTGTTCGTGTATGTTTTTAAGTGGATTATTTCATAGTTACGATATCTTCTGTGTCACTATAAGAGAGTTTTCTAAGCCATTTAGAGGTAAGTAATTTACATGAGCGTAAGTTTTCAGGGTATATATTTAAGTGATAATTAACTTTATTGTAAATTATTGAGCTAGCACTACAGAAGTGCTTACTAGCTAAATCAGTTCTGCAACGTTTGATCCTGCACACTTTATCAGACCTTCTCTTACGATGTTGTAAGGTGGGGTCAAAGTGTAGCTGTTTGTGCTTACGTAATATTACATGGAGTATGTAATTCTGTCTGACAGTAAGTACATCGCATAAAACATATAACTCATTAGTTGGAAAGAGAATAGGCTTCCCTAGCATCACTTTTAGGATAGCTCTTTGAGCTCGCTCTAGTCGTAGAAGTAGGGTTTTTCCGCAACTACCCCAGCTAGTTATGCAATATGATATGATCGACTGTACCAAAGCTAAATAAACAATTTTCAAAGTTTTTGTGTCAAGTATAGGTTTGAGATTTTTAAATACATATATCATATCATTTTCGTTAAATTGTACAATTTAACGCATTTTAATTTTTTTGAGCGACATTTCGCCAGTTAGATTACAATCTAACGGTTTTTGCAATATTACGGTGACAGATACATAATAAAAATGATCTTAAATTTTTTGCTCAACATCTCTTTACCTCTGTTTGTAACAGATCGCGAGCCCCCATTGAAATACAATGAGTAAACTAAAATTCTACATCAATGCGAGCCCCCAACTTTCTGATAAATCCTCTTTTCTTAATTAACTTTGTTAATGACGCAAGTTCGCCGGATTCGGCCCCTGGCTTATTAAGTGTTGTGTTTGTATTTCTTTCCTCATTTACATCGGAGCCTTATTGCCGCCAAGAGTTGCTTTTGTCCTCTAATTTATCAATTTGAATATTTATTAGCAGATGCCTGGAGTTTGTTTTAATATTTAGGGCCGGCGCAAACGGGCAGAATGGCTTGGAGTTTATTTTTTTAAATTTCACTACAAGTTAGCCCTTGACTGCGATCTCACATGAAAGGTGGATAGGTCATAGGTATACTTTGTATGAAGTTGTATGGAGCTGGGCTGGCACGGAGATACACTGCGAGACGCGGCCCGACAAACTCACAAAAAAAGAGCAATTCTGCTGAGTTTCTTGCCGGCTTTTTATTTATTATTTAGCAGCAGCTATTTGCTGAACCGGTGAAAAAGTGAAAACCTGACGTAACATAAGAGACACCTGTATATCCTCTCTTACTTCTTACGAATATTATAAATGCGAAAGTTTGGATGGATGTATGGATGTTTGTTACTCAATCATGCCCCAACGGCTGAACGGATCTGGCTGAAATTTGGCAAAGAGATAGATTATTGTCTTGAATAGCACATAGGCTACTTTTATCTCGGAAAATTAAAATTAAAAAACCTCAATCCACGCGAACGAAGTCGCGGGCATCAATTAGTATGTTATAGATAAATTGAATTATAATAGCTATTTATGCAACTGTATCGTAATGAGGGTCATTTTAATTCGAGTGCTGTTTTTTGATACGAGGCTTGCGAGTATCAAAATAGGATAGTACGAGAATTAAAATGACTAATTACGTACAGTTGCATACAAGATTTTATCTACGACAAGGACGTCTTTATAATTTTTTACTTTGTAAATTAATAAAAAAGTCAAATCAATACAAATTTCACAAGTTGCAAAAGTAATCCGTTTACCGCGTAATTTTTCTAATTTTTTTTAAATATTGGCAGTAACAGTGGCAGTACCAACCATAGAGTGGGTTGGGTACATAGAGTATAGAGTAGGTGGAGATGAAATATATAATATGTACATATTCAATGACGGGTGCCACCATCCGCCATGATGTAGGTATGGCTCCTCTACATACTAAGAACTCTGTGGTTGGGAAAGTGCCAGAACCCAGAGCCGCTAAGCTATAGGTATCCTATTTATGAAGATAACCATATCGATACAGCTACGACTCATAACGATGCAGCTCCCATACAACGAACTGTATCGTTATGAGAAGCAAACACGAAAGAGGGTTCAATTCGATATAGTTGTCAAATTCGAAATTGGAACTTTTCGATGCTGGAGTAGATAAATAATATTTCCCGCTGCGTGCCGCGCCGCTCCGTGCATCTCAAGTGGGGCTAGACACAGCACTGTTGGATGACAAAACATGCAACCAAAACTACCTTTCTACCTGATATACGTAGGTATTACATTAATACCATTGTGACAAAAATAATTGCGCGTCCACTTAGCCCTTACATAACTTTTAATGCGTATAAAAAACCTATTTCTATTCCTACGCAATACGACCCTAAGTATTTCAACTTATCACCACTTTATACTTCATTAGAAAATGTACATTAATTATCAGAAATAGAGTTGATTATTGCATGGGATGTGAGTGGAGATAGGATATTAACGGATGTGCGGTGCATTATAAATGATATTCAATGAATCTCACCTCATTTCGCCTCGGTAAGGCTTCCGCACGCTACGAACCAGGTCTTCAGGCTTTTTAACGTTGGTATAGAAAATTGAATACCTTTGCCTTCTCCCCAAGGCTACGTACATAGCGTAACATAAGACTAGATAGATAGATAAATGCTTTATTGCCATACAAAACTTTAAAACAACAACAAGAAACAACGACTTCGCAAAGGCGATCTTATCGCTAAAAGACTAGATTAGCGATTTGCGGAGAAATAGACCTTGTGTCTTTGATTTTGTGTTGCTGTGTTGTGTGTGTGTGTGTTGTTTTGACTTCTCTGGCGCAGAAATAAGCGCTGTGGTAAGACCACAACGCGTGGGAGGTCCCGAGTTCGATCCCCGGCATGTTCAAATTTTGGAATGTATTATTTCTGTATTTTCTCTTGCCTGCTCTGGTGGGAGGCTTCGGCCGTGACTAGTTACCACCCTACTGGCAAAGACGTACCGCTAAGCGGTTAAGCGTTCCGGTACGATGCCGTGTATGCTGATTATGTGTTGGGATTTAATAAAACTGCCGTAACCCTAACAGGTTAACCCGCTAACATCTTAGACAGCATCATCATTTTTAACCTCAGGTGAGATTACAGCTAAAGGCTAACTTGTAGTGGAATAAAAAAGTGTGTGTGTGTGTGTGTGCAATTCACATACGGCAGAAGTGAAACTTCAGAAAAGTAGCTTAAGAGAGAATGAGAAAAATATAACTTGTAATCTATCTCATTCTCTCGCAGGCTAAATCCTATTTATGAATATGTTTGTATCTTTTTGGTATCGCTTTTTCGTTTCATTGAAATTTCAAACCACAACAATTCTAAAGAAGTTTCACTACAAAAAACTAAATTGATCTCTACTCCTCTTAAAATGACTAATTTACTCTTAAAATCCCTTATTTATAAATAAAAACTAACAGAAGAACAGACAGACGGACAGACAGTCTAACAGACGACAGAAAGAATTTATAGGACTTACTTCTCAGGAAGCTTTCGACCGAAGATCCTAAATCCCAATTCATTCCCGCCACTTTAAAGAGCAAAAACTACTTTGAACTGTATTTAAAGTTAAGCTGTTACTACTTTTTTAAGCTTAGAACTTTTTGCGTAAAAGAAGGTTTCTAGTTTAAAAGTTCGGTGGCTAAAAAAGATTGCAAAGTCACTTAGTTTCCAATTCTAAATGTAAATCGGCTTATATGCTCGCAAAAGCCAAAAACTAAAATCCTCCAAAAGTTTGCGATTTTGTCCGCGTGGAATAAGATTTTGTTTTTTAAATTACCGCGAAACTCTTTAATTTTCCGGGTTAAAAAGTAGCCTATGTCATTCTCCAGGTCCTCAAATATATATAAGCAAAAAATCACGTCGATCCCTTGCTCTGTTGATAACACACATTCGCATTTATCATATTAGTATGAAGTATTGATATGATAATATTATTATGATAATTTTTAGGGTTCCGTACCTCAAAAGGAAAAAACGGAACACCTAAAGGATAACTTTGTTGTCCATCCGTCTGTCTGTCAAGACCCTTTTTCTCAGGAACGCATTGAGGTATCAAGCTAAAATTCATATTAAATACTCAGGTCTACTGTCCCTTGGAGCTGTAAAAAAATCAAACTTCTAAGCCAACGCAATCAAAAGATGCAGCCGTTTATGCTGTAAATTGTCGACACTCGCAAGGGAATCAAAACCTAGGGTACTTCCCGTGAAGTCAGAATCTTGAAATTTGGTACGAAGGAACGTCTTAAAGCACAGATAAAGGAAAAATTGCGAAAAGCATAAATTTTTAGTTACATCATATAGTAAAAATATTTTTAATAATTTTAAACTTACTAATGTTGAGGATTTTCTTCTTCTCCAGCCGAAAATTGCTTAAAAAGTTATAAAAATCTTTATTTCAGGGGGATTCTCATAGAAGCGAATGCGAAGTAAAATATTTTTTTTTAACTGTAAACCATTTTAACTGTAAAAAATAATAATATAAATCTAAAAAATACATCTCACTTAATTCCGTGATAAAAAAAATGAATTTCGTGATAAAAAAATAAAAATGTTGAATTAATATTACGTAAATTGAAAATTATCTTCCAAATAACCTAAATCTGCATGCCTGTATAATAATTCATATAAAAACTTATTTCATAACCCAGTTTTGTGCAAAAATCATACCAAGCTCCTTTAATTCCGCGAGTTGACTTTGATTCAAAACCACAAAAATCGTTAACTTTTCGATGTAGTAAAATAAGGCTTTATTCATAAACTCAACAATATTAGGTAAATATAATTAGTGTAGCACAATACTTACAGTTTTAGCATCAAACGTTGCAATTTTCAGCGAAATCGGTGCACATTTACAATTTTTAAAACACAAATTATCATAACTACAAACTTTATTGGCGGCGCCTCGCGCAAAACTATGCCGTGCTCGACAAAAACGTTATTTGTTGTCATCTCACTCACTCGATTCCAAAATTTTTTTCACAAACGAAAAGCTAATTTATTTCCCCGCAATAAGGTCCATTTTAGAAGTGTATAACTTACATACTTTATTCAGTAATTGATTTGAAACAAGTTATCACGTAATTAGGTGTATCACCAGATTAGGTGAGTCTACCCTACTAGAAAACTCCATATTATATTTTACCTTGTCCATATTATATTTTAGCTGATGCCCTTCGTCCACGTGGGTTGAGTTTTTCAGTTCCCGCGGGAACTCCTTAATTTATCGGGATAAAAAGAGCCGGATAGCCGTTTTGGCGTGATTGAGTAACATACATCCAAATTTTCGCATTTATAATATTATTTAAATGCAGTTACTTATACCTTCCTACCAAAAAGTGCTCAACGCGGCTAAAGAACTTTTCACTTCAAAAATGTATAGAAGCGTATATTGACAATAGTAATAGCAAAATAATGCGGTATTGTAATTACCCGTCTCTATGGCTGGCCGCAAACATACGCGTGCGGCACTTACAGCCGCAGTGATTAGTCAGCGCGGGCCGCAGTGCGCGCTCCGAGTGATGGACAGTCTGTGACCTCACCTGCGCTTTACTGTGCCACGGATCAGTGGCACTTGATGGTAAACTTTTTCTATGTAAATAGACGGCCGTTTGA
Source organism: Erebia aethiops (assembly GCA_923060345.2). Taxonomy (NCBI): domain Eukaryota; kingdom Metazoa; phylum Arthropoda; class Insecta; order Lepidoptera; family Nymphalidae; genus Erebia; species Erebia aethiops. The sequence goes on along the minus strand of OV281081.1, from coordinate 12,137,682 downwards.
AAGGCTGCACCTTCTGTTAAACTTTTTTTTTCCTAGGCAGAAACTCCGGGCAAGGCAAGGGTCACTGGTAGAGATCTCTTATAGAGATAATGCTTCCTTGTCCACTATGTATCTGTTTTTCTTCGTATTTTATAACTTTTTGGTACTAAAGAAATTAAAAAAAAAAAAAAAAAATCCTCTTGGATGTCACTACTCATTACTGACATGTTCGACATGATTTCTGTTAAACTGATATCTAAGTACATTACCTAACTTACAGATACTCGTACATACCTAGTTAACTGCCTCGTTGGTTTAGTGGTTAGCATGTTCGACTGCGGCCGACCAGGTCTCGGGTTCGAGTCCCGGGTCGGGCCACAACAAGTATTGAGTTTTTCCGACAAGAAATTCTCAGTACTAGCCCGGAGTTAGGAAGATAGCGGGGTTTCATCCCCGTGCCTCGGAGAGCACGTTAAGCAGTCGGTCCTGCGCCTGATCTCTCCAGACATGTCGTATTTTCCGTCCCATCGGGCTATGAGAGTAAAGGAACAGTGAGTGCAGCACCTGTGTACGCACACACTTGTATGTACACTATAATATCTCCCGCGCATCTGGCTAATCTCTCTGGAGATTGACCGCCGTGGCCGAAATTCGGTCGGGAGGACATTACATACCTAACTGTATTCACAAATAAATAAATTAGATTTGATTTCAAAGTTTATCTTTATTTAGTGGGATTTGAATTTTGGCTTTATTTTTTTATTTCAGTCGCTCGCTCCTGAAGAAATGTTGAGTTCTTGAGACCTTTAAAAACTTAAGTATATTGTTGTCTAGCTGTCTCTAGTCTGTAACGCTTTCACGATCCATATTTTCAATCGATTTTGATGAATTTTAGTGCAGAGATATTTCGTATTCCAGGGTTGTGGACATAAGGCTTGAAAACAATACAGTTTATATATAGCGCATAGGATGGGTTTTGAAGTGTTGAGTTCTAGTCACCTGCTCAAATGTTGTGTTATTGAACCGTTTATCTTTAAAAAAAATATGGCATAGGTATAAAGATTCACAAAAACGACGTGTCACGCTCGCCCGACTTCAGCATAGTTTTTTTTATCCACTATAAGACAACCCTTGCCTGCGATCTCACCTGATGGTCGTGATGATGCAGTCTAAGATGGTAGCGGGTTAACCTGTTAGGGGAATGGCAGTAAAATTAAACCCATACCCCTATTCGGTTTCTACACGGCATCGTACCGGAATGCTAAATCACTTGGTACATCTTTGCCGGTAGGGTGATAACTAGCCACGGCCGAAGCCTCCCACCAGACCAGACCAGAGAAAATTCTGAAATTATAAATTCCCAAATTGACCCTGCCTGGAACAGAACCCGGAACCTTCCACGTTAAGGCAACAGCGCTCAACACTGCGCCAGGGAGGTCGTCAAAATCGTCACACATCCCCACACTCACACATCCACTAATTCCCAAGTGCGAACTCATAAATTATTTTGGACTTACAAATTGTAATTTAAGGCGGCTGTATATACTGTGCCTAAGTTATTTTAGCAATATTTCCGCTCGGATAGCGAGTTATTGTTATACGCTGTGCCGGTGGCCGTGACTAGAATAAGCCCGCTTAAAATTGGAAAGCAACTTAGTGATTTTGTACCGCCATCGCCTTTTTAGAGTTGCGTGAAAAAAGTTGCAAAAAGGACCCCTAACGGGCTATATGATTTTTTTTAAAACTTTTTATTTGAAAACAGTAATAATTTTGTTATTTCAATATGTTTGAGTCTGTAGTTTCGTTTGTGTAAAAGTCGTATCTATGATAATATAGAGAAAACCTACGTGAAATTTTCAAGTTGCTAGACCAAACTGCTTACATTGCAGGCAGGTTAAATCATCTAATAAATAGAAAAAATTAGGTATGTTTTAATTTTCAAAGAGGGTACACAACTATTGAATCGGCTTTATTTATTACACTATTTTCTCCGGCGGCTTTAATAGAGTCAAGTTCTATACAAATCTTCTTTATGGGTTGAATTTTCAAAAATATTATCTTTTTCTGTCTTAATAACTGTTTGTATGCCATTTTATTTCAGTTCGATTCGCCCAGCGGTTTAAGCTTTACATAGATAGGTCGGTGAGTCACCTTTTCCTTCTCTATGAGATTTTAAACATTTTCTTTAGATGTACGGAACCTTCAGTGCGCAACACAGGCTCGCACTTGGCCGGTTTTATTTCCTTTTCATTTTTTAACGGAACGTAAATTTTAAGGGGAATCCTACTTACATTTTTATGTGGAAAGCTATTTTCAGTGTGAATTTAAAATGGAAGAAAAATATTCATCTACTCTGGTGGAAAACAAAGTTACCCGCCTGAAAAGGGGAATTTTCGGAGTCTGTTAATTTTATGCGTGTTTTTTTTTGCCGGACCAACGTCCATCTGTTCTTTTGTAGTGTTGACTAATTCTCCAAGTCCAAAAGAGTGCGTTTTGACTCAAGCAGAGACGAATGGAGTGGAGCGCAAACGTGTGCGCTTTGTCCACCACTACAGCCCATTAACGTCCCACCGCTGGGCACAGGCCTCCTCTCTCATAGGAGAGAAGGAATAAGAGCTTAGCCCCACGACGCTCTAATGCGGGTTGGCGGGCTTTAACGACTATTACCATGTTATTGATAATAACCGGGACCGACGGCTTAACGTGCTCTCCGTGGCACTTAGGTGACCACACCGCCAACTTCCTTACTTTGGGCTAGTACTGTCTAGTCAGAAAAACCCAGTACTTATGGCCCGACCCAGGACTCGAACCCGGGACCTCGTCGGCTGCAGTCAGCGCTTTGTCCAGTCAACTGTTAAAAAACGTAATTAAATTATCATATCATCTAACAATAACCTGAATACTGAATAGTCTATTGAACGTCTTGTTCGTCTAAAACAGCCTAATAATATATTTGATATCTACTAAATGAACTGATATTATTAAAAACAATATAATATATTTAATAAACGACATTTTTTTTTATTGCGGTAACTATAGGCATGCGATTGACGACAATCATGGCAAAGCAATGATGAGGTCTAGGTTGGAACGCGCTTGCCTAGAAGATGCCTATTCACTCTTGCCTTGAAGGTAAGGTATAATTTAAGTTTTAAGTGACAGGAAACACGTGCGCTGGGAGGGTGTTCCACACCTTAGCGGTTCGTATCAGAAACGTCGAGAGAAAACTCTTCGTGTGAGCAGATTGGACGTCAACCACATAAGGATGCCAACGCTGACGGTTTCTTGCTGTTCTATGGTAGACAGAAAAAGGAGGAACAAGGCTGTGAAGCTCCTGAGCACACACATTATGTAAGGAAACCTGTCCGTCATGCCACATAGAGGTGTGTGAGGTCTGCCAATCCGCACTAATTGGCCATCGTGCTGGACAATGGCCACCCACATCCTTTTGATTCTCAAAAGAGGATTGGCTGAAATCATGAAAAGATCTTATTTAAGTAATCTCCTCCTCTCCTCCTCCTCTAATCTACTTTTAGTAATCGTACCTGTTTCTAATATCAGATGAAAAACTCACATCAAACAAAACCTGAAATAAATCGACTTCCAAAAAATCATTTACGACACGTGCGCTTCCTAAAGTTCTAACTACGGCGCGTATAAACTTTCTAGGTTAAGACATGGTGTGCTGTTTGTATTAAGGATTTGTACGAGACCTTATAGGACGTGCCATACTACCATGTAGTGGAATACAAGGCCCCGGGTTCGAACCCCGGCAGGCTCATTTTGGGAATTTATAATTTCTTAATTTTCCCTGGCCTGGCCTTATGGGAGGCTTCAACCGTGGCTAGATACCACCTTACATAACTGCCATGCCCCTAACAGGTGAGCCCGCTACCATGTTAGACTGCATCATAACTTACCATCAGGTGTAATCGCAGTCAAGGGCTAACTTGTAGGGGTTATAAAACGTGTGTGAGCAATTCACACACGGCAGAATTGAAACTTCAGAAAAGTAGCCGAGAGAATGAGACAAATATAACTTGTACTCTATCTCATTCTCTCGCAGGCTAAATTTTATAACGAATATATTTGTTTCTATTTAGTGTCGCTTTTTCGCTTCATCGAATTTTGAAATCACAAAGATTCTAAAGAAGTTTCACTTCGAAAAAAATAACTCTTAGACTATGCGTATAAAACCTGAGACGACGGGCGAATGAGCGTACACGTAAACATATTGTACTGTGTGGACCTTTTCATTCCCTTTGATGACTGCCGCCGAATTGGGAAACTTTCCTCACGTCTTCAAGTACTTGGCACTTTATTACTTCCTTTTGTGAACTTACTGCGTACTATTTACTTCATTTAGACTGTTTGCTTTACTAACTAAAAAATCTGTAGATAATATACTTGAGACTCTATATAAGAAACACATGCTCTAGATTCTAAATTAGTTAGGTATTATATTTTACTAAGAATAACTGTTAAATTTAGAATATAACTTAATCATAAATATAATAAAATAAATACAATTAGTTTTGTGCTGCAAATTTTAAATTGAAAAAATTTGAAGATTATTCATACGCATAATATTGTTTTGGCATTTCAATTTTCAAACCAGCAAAGACGTGCCACCAAGCGATTTAGCGTTCCGACTTCCGGTACGATGCCGTATAGAAACCGAAGGGGTGTGGGTTTAATATAACTGCCATGCCCCTAACAGGTTAGCCCGCTACCATCTTAGACTGCATCATCACTTACCATCAGGTGAGATCGCAGTCAAGGGCTAGCTTGTAGTGGATAAAAAAACAATCAATGAAATCATTTATTCAATTTAGGTGCACTGTATGTACACATATTGACGTCAGCTACTTACTTTTAAAACATGATTGTGTTAATTAGTTCCGGTATCTTAAAACTAAAGGTTCCAAACGCGCCCTGATCTGAGGCCCACAACAAACTCAGTTATTTTATTCATTATCACCATCTCACAAATCATCTTAACTCAGGAACTATCAGAGCCATTAGAGAAAATTATTGCCAAGCTTCCTTGTCATTTATGTATAAATCCTGTACATGGTAATAAGATTTTTCAATGAGTTCAACTTTAATATTATGATTAGATTGTAAGTTAGTAATTCCCATTTAAAGTCACTTATACAGTCTAAGCATTAATTAATGTTTAAGCATATAGTTTATTGTAAGTGTCTCTTATTATAAGTGAACGTTTGTTCTTGTTGGGAAAACTAAATCGCTTTAAAACTAGGAATTCTCGAAAAAGGTGCTTACAGCTAAAAGTGGTTAAAACCCTAGCTTAGCCACGCTGAAAAGTTACCAGGATACCAGATTGGCAGCGGCCTGCGTCGAGAGAGCACGCGTCGACAAACCCCGGATCAGTCGGCCGACCGGTCGGGCAACGTGTCCGGGAAAACGTTCTGTGGTTTTCTTTTTGTGGACTGAAATGTTTAGTTAACTTGTGCTTTGTGGATTGTGAATGGAAGAGTAAGTAGTTTTTATCAAGTTTGTTTGTTGTTTGCGTCGCGATAGAATTGGGATTGAATTTGTTTCTGGAATTTTCTATATTAAACGTTTATTTGAGCGGATTTGATTTGAATATGGAGCAGAATTGTCGATGGAGCAATTTGATATGTCAGGTGTAATCAAATTACACGCTTTAAAGCACTTAGTTGGATACCTATTATTTACAAATTATTAAGTAAACTAGCTGACGCCCGCGACTTCGTACGCGTGGATCGAGGTTTTGTGGTTCCCGCGGGAACTCTTTAATTTTCCGGGATAAAAAGTAGCCTATGTGTTATTCCTGACTATAATCTATCTCTGTGCCAAATTTCATCAAGATCCGTTCAGCCGTTGGGGCGTGATTGAGTAACAAACATCCATCCATACATCCATACCGACATCCATACATCCAAACTTTCGCATTTATAATATTAGTAAGATAAGTAAAGTAATAAGTAATAAGTAAATAATATGTTGATTAATAATTAGATAATATGACAGGCTAGCCTGGTTTCGCACGGGTATTACAAACAGTATTAATTCCAAATTCAAATACTTTTATTTTATGCAATGAGAATAGGTTATCAGTGATAGCCTAGTTTTTCAGATGTTAGCCTGAAGGGGGGCTTCGGCCGTGGCTAGTTACCACTCCGACAAATGCCTGCCACCGCGATTTAGCGTTCCGATACGATGCCGAAAGCGATTAGGGGTATGGGTTTAATATAACTGCCATAACCACCATAACTGCATAGCCCGCTACCATCTTAGACTGCATCATCACTTACCATCAAGTGAGATCGCACTTGTATTGAATAAAAAAATCAGCCTATACTGACCAGATGTTTTTATTCAAATAAATTTTTATAAGTGATTTTGAATCGTCTAATGAATCTACCACTGGTTCGGAATGACGAACTACCGAGAAGAACTAGCAAAAACTGCTACTCTTTCACAAAGCGATAAAAGGTTACAGCTCTTTTCAATGTTTTTTTTTTTAATTTTTAATATGCATTTTTTGTGTTAAACGATTTTCACTACCGACTTTCCACATATTATGCTGAATATTGTATACTAAAAGACTTTCATTGCAGATAAAACATTTACCAAAACATTATTACTTTCACTATTATTTTTGTTCAAATATTTTATCGTGGACACGTCATATTATTTTCAAATTTAAATCTGTATAAGGTTCGTTTTTACGTGAAATTCATTGCAAGTTGTTACGCATTTTCAGAAATTTAATTTTATTCCATTTCATTCCAGGTTTTCATTTACTTTATTTTAATTAGTTTGTTATTTGCTCTGCCTTTTTGGAAATAATAATGCCAGTAAACTTATTAAATAGTGAAAAAGTTAAACAGGTACAGAGTGAAAAAGTGAGAAATATAACACTCCGAAAGGTTCTAAGTAGGCCTAAACGACTAGGGACAAAAGAAAATGAGGGAAAACATGCCTCTAACTTTTTATTATGCCACTACAAATTATCCCTTGAGTGCGATCTTGAAGGTCTAGCCCCACTTGAGATGCACAGAGCGGGGCGGCACGTAGCAGCAAATATTATTTGTATGAGTTTGTAGTTTGTACTGGGCCGCGTCGCGCAGTGCATCTCCGTACCACGTTGCTTAAGTGGGCCCAGCTCCATACAACCTCAGACAAAGAATATACTTGCTGCTACGTGCCGCGCCGCGCCGCGTCTCTGTAGTGGGGCTAGACCTTAAGGCGCTGTGAGCTCACGAGATGAAAAACACAGGCACGCGGGGGTGAAATCGAGCAAGCGCATGTTGCAAAAAATGCATGAAATAATTTGTAAAAAAAATAATATTTACTTTTCAATACAAATGTGTTTGATTTAGAAATATGAATTTTATCTTATATTTCTAGAGCTAATTATTGGTTTCAATAAGGAGAAAAATTGCTTTAAAAGGTAAATTAAGAGTTATGTTTAAAATAAATTTCAATGCAGAGATTTTTTTTAAATTGTGTTTTGAGATGCGTCAATGGCTGCTCAAAGGTCTTGAAAACAGCACATTATTTTTACAAGTATACATTATGTCACCGTTTGATGGATACACTGCTTTTAAAAACCCCCTTTTACGCTACACAGGGCCAACCTGTTAATATATATTATTACATGTACTTAGCCTATATTATGTTTTCCCCGGGATGTAGCCTATCTTTACCAAAATTTATCAAAATTGGTTGAAAAGATGGGCCGTTAAAGCGTAGGAGGCAGAGAGACACACTTTGCATTTATAATATTAGTATAAATATTAGTATGGATTTACCTACTTTTAATGCTTTTTTATTTTGTCTTCTAATTTTTCGAACATAAATAACAGCTCATTATCATGATAAAAGCAAGAAACAACAATTCATAATAGCTCTTGAGTTTTCCTCGTGCGAACTTTAAGAATTCTTGAGACGTAGTATTTTTTATACAGAATATGTTATGAGATCCATGCAGTGGTTACAATTAATTATTATCTTAGTGCAAATAATAATAATATCATCCCGACCGAATTTCGGCCACAGCGTCCAATCTCCAGAGATGACATTATGACATTTTGGTTTTAAAATAGTCTAGCAAAGATTATTTTGATTTTTTTTCATTGATGTGTAGGTACCTCGATATGGTATTTATTTTATTTATTTATTTTATTTAATTCCTTTAAAATAATCTAAAATTACACCACAATTTTGCAGACCAAAGCACTAGACTAAAAACACAGGCTGGCGTTTCTAAATTGCAGCCCAAATAGACCGTAGTCTGCGTTAGGCCTGACAAAAAGATGGACGAAGTTAAATCACTAGTAAACAATATAGAGCATGATAATTTACTTATTTTAAATTTATCTGTTTTTTTGTTTTTGTCTCCTGCGCCATTTTGTATTCTACGGCGGTATTTCACCCCCGTGCCTCGGAGAACGCGTTAAGCCGACGGTCCTGCGCCTGATCTCATTCCGCTCGTGTAGGATTTTCCGGCCCATCGGGCTATGAGAGTAAGGGAACAGAGAGTGCACCTGTATGCCCACACACTTGTGCACTATAATAATATCTCCCGCGCAGATGGCTAATATCTCAGCAGATAGGTCGCCGTGGATGAAATTCGGTTGGAAGGACATTATTATTTTATGGCTGCAGGGTAAAATTTATAAAACCAAGTTAACATTGTTGGAAGGAAATCTCCCAGTAGGCACTCTGATGCATGCTATACGTCACCAAAATTAGTTGCCGTCAACTTCACTTACCTGTCCTAGGTGAGTGACATGTGAGTGACAGAAGAGATGCTATGCGACGCGACGCGATATGACGCCATAGAAAATAGTGTATATCTACACGACAGCTATGGAGTGTAGAGTAGGAGTGTTATATCTACATATAAAAAGTGTCCGTCGAAATGCACCACATTGGGGGCGCCACATTATCTTTAAGGTAAATTTAAAAGGAAGCGCCAAATATTATTAGAGTAGGTTTGAGAAATAAACAAGAGAAGAAAATATTCATCATTATTTTGTACAACGTAAGTTGTTGAAATTTTCAATAATTAACTATTTAAGTCGCTATTTTAGTCGAATTCATACCATACCCTTTGCTATACCAGCGCCACTTGTTTGAACTGTTATTTTCAGCAACCACTGGACACTTTTTCACCTTTTCTCCCATAAGAGATGTTACTCCTTAGACTCTACACTCCATAACGACAGCGTAGACGTAACGTCATTTTCGATGACATCGTTTCTGTCGCTCACCTAGGTTAGCCGCTTTATTTGCCGCGCAGGCAAACTTCGTGGACAGGCGGTTAATTAAAGTAATATTTGTTTAGCCCACGCGCCGCCAATGCAGGGAATAATACGCCCATCACTCAAGCCCGGGAACTAATATTATGCCGCATACATTACGGTGACGTGCCGGGTCAGGTCCCCCAATTAAACTGTCGCAGGCCAAGTGATTAGCCAGGGAGACTGACGCTTCCGTAAGGGGTCGGATTATGCATTATGTAGGGTTAATTTAAAAATACTAATAACCTTCAAAGGGCAGTTTCTCTATACATATAATACTGAAAAAGTTTTGTTCAGCAATTTTTTTACAACTCAACTGACTAAATACTCAATTTAAAGGTGAATCCATTGTCTCTTATGTTACATTATGTTTTAACTTTACCACCACCTATTAACGTCCCACTGCTGGGCACAGGTTTCCACTCTCATAGGAGGGAATTAGAGCTTAGACCCACCACGCTGCTCCAATGCGAGTTAGCGGGCTTTAACGACTATTATATAGTTAGTTATAAAAACCGCGACCGACGGCTTAACGTGCTCTCCGAGGCACGGGGGTGGAACACCGCCAACTTCCAACTTTGGGCTGGCACTGAGAATTTTGTAATTTAAAAACCCAATACCTAACAATTTTATGCCCGACCGGGAATCAAACCCAGGACCTCGTATCCGCAGTTCCGCTCCCTTCTTACCGCGCAGGCGATACGCGAGTTAAACGGTCGGCCTATAGTAGGCAGTAACCGACTGGTTGAGCGATTACTGGTCAACCGCGCGCCGACCGCATGTGGCGTGATGTAGTGCTGTCTTAGAGCAGCCAATTTGAATATATTTATTTTTGTTTCTAAAAAACATATAATGTCTAAAATCTTTGAGAAGCCGTGGCACAAAAGTTGTTCAATTTTACGTACAGAAGACGTACCTTGAGAGATTTTTAGTATTTTTTTAATTAACCCTGTTTATGCTAACTAGATGACTCCACCAGCGTGGATGATAGCGGAAAAGATTATAACTTTTGTTTTCCGAGATAAAAAGAAGCCAGTAGGTATGTCTCTAGGAAGCCATGACTGATTCGGAACCAAAACTGAATCAACAAAAATTTTCTCAAAAATGTGTGTAAAGATGTTTTATTTATCTTGTCTCAGCTAAACTCCTGATCTTGGACGAATTGAGCACGGGACGAGTGATATCAAATTAATATTATAAATGCGAAAGTTTGAATGGATGGATGTGTGGGTGTTGGTTACTCAATCACGCCCGAACGGCTGAACGGATCTGGCTGAAATTTTTTGGCTGAGGTTTTTTGGTTCCCGCGGGAACTGTTTAATTTTCCTGGATAAAAGTAGCCTATGTGTTATTCCAGACTGTATCCGACGAGATCCGTTCAGCCATTGGGACGTGATTAAGTAACAAACATCTATCCATACATCCATCCATCCATCCTTCTTTCGCATTTATAATATTAGTATACATTTTATAGATTTCTTATAAAGCGTAGCGTTCATTATAATATTTCTCAGACGTTGCCCGTGAACAAGTTTTTAAGCTACTGCATACCTAATTGCAAAATTCGACCTGCACCTAATTTACACAGCTTCAACTAACTGTCCACCGATTTAATAAAATTCACAAGCAGCTTTGAAACTTCAAGGAAACTCTTTTAACTGGGATTATGCTATGAAGTTGATTAACTAAAAACTAAAATTAGTTTAGCTTGGATCACATTAGCTGTGAGCGTTAACTAAAGTTAGTTAAATTAGTTAGGTTGTGTGTACGCCAGTTTGACTGCATGCTTTTTGCTTGATTATTTACTTTATGCTTAATCTTTTGTTTTATAAATGAGTAAATTGTTTTTTTTCACAACTTCGTATACTTTTGAAATCCTCGTAACTTTCGTTTTAAGATACCGTAATTGATTATCACCATATCACGTTTTATAATTATTTAATGGACATAAAAAAGGGTACCTAATGTGAATAAATAAACATTGAATTTAACATTGAATTGAATTAGACAGCATTTTGATTTAGCATAGCGTATTTTAATTTAATGATGCCTTTAACTTCGTAACTGCCTAGATTTAGGTTTTGTGAACAAAAAGTAGCCAAAGACAAATAAAAAGACACTTTCATATCTATATATTCTATCCTTTGTAACTATTACGCAAAATTTAAATATGGGATTTTTTAGGAACGTAATTCCACGCAAACGAAGTCGCAAGCCAAAGCTAGTTTTATAAAACTAGATGATGCCCGCGATTTCGCCCGCGTGGATTAATTTTTTTGATTCCCGCAGGAACTCCTTCATTTTCCGGGATCAAAATCGGTTGAACAGTAGCCTATGTCCTTCCCCGGGATACAACCTAACCCTGTACCAAATTTCATCAAAATCGGTTGAACAAGTGGGCTGTGAAAGCGTAGCAGACAGACAGACACAGTTTCGCGTTTTTTATATTAGTATGGATTAATATCATAAGTATTCCAAAACACAGAATACATAGTAATACTGCCCAAAGGACCCATATCTCGTAGCTCTCGATATATATTTCGTTATTCAATTTCGATCGAACATTGGTATAGCCCTAATGCTATTACAGCTAGAATTGATCGTTTACGGCATCCAATTAGCAAACACTGGCCGAATGTAACCCGATACGGTATTGAATCGTCTTGAGACTTGTGGGCACACTACCATCGCTTAAAGCCGTATTATTTCAATATTGTTGACGTTCGTGTTTTAGAATTATAATCCTTACTGACGATGTACGCGACTACATCCGCGTGGATTAGGGCTTTTGATTCCCGCGGGATCCCTTATTTATTCCGGGATAAACAGATGATTCCCACTTCCCAGAAATACAACCTATTCCTGTACCAAATTTCATCAAAATCGGTTAGACAGATTCTTTTTTTATTTCCACGAGAACTCTTGAATTTTCCGGGATAAAAGATAGCATATCTCCTTCCCCGGGGATACAACCTATAATCCTGTACCAAATTTCATTAAAAATCGATGAACAGGTGGGCCGTGAAAGCGTAGCAGACAGACAGACACACTTTCGCATTTATAATATTAATACGGAAGTATGGATTTTAGGGACGTCAAGGTATGAACATAAAACTGTCATTTTGAAATCATACTGCTTTAGGCAATGGTAGTAAATTAAAAATCCTCTTGAGCCCTACTACAACCTATTCAGGGTCAATAGAGTATTGAGTTCAAATGGAGATTACTGGGGTACAAAGCTGTGTTAAATCGCGCGAAAATTTATTTGCTCATTTTCTTTTAGCGATTTAGTTTCTCCAATTTCCATGTAATACAAAATTAATAAATTAGGAATGAATTTATGAGTAAGTATATTGATCTAAATAATATTATAATGTACTAGATGATGCCCGTGACTTCGTCCGCGTGGATTGTATTTTTTATTCCCGCGGGAACTCTGAAATTTTTCCCGTCACGCGTCACGAAAAAAAAATCACGCTGCAACGGAGCAACGGATCGACGTGATTTTTAGCATGGATATAGTTTAGGACCTGAAGAGTAGGCTTACATTTTATCCCGGAAAATTGAGGAGTTCCCGCGGGAATCCAAAAAAACTTATTCCACGCGGACGAAGTCGCGGGCATCAGCTAGTTTATAATATTAGTATGATGATTAAAGAACGGAACCCTTATTAGCGCCACAAAGCAGCGCAACTCAAGCCGTGACCAATAGTGCGATGTCGCTCGATGTAAAGCGCTTACGCGGCTGGAAGCTGAAGGGGCCTTCATCGCCAGGCGTAGCGTGGCACTCTATATTGCACAGTCGACGCTATTTTTATCGTTGATACTATCTCGTTGGTCTAGTGGTTAGCATTTCGACTGCGACGTTCGACTCCCGGGTCGGGCCAGAGTAAGGAAGTTGGCGGTGTGCCTTGGATATCACGTTATGCAGCCAATCTTGCGCCTGATCAGCTCTCGCTGGTTGTGTCAGATTTTCCGTCCCATCGGGCTATGAGAGTAAAGTAACAGAGAGTGCACCTGTATAGGCGCACACACTTGTGCACTTTATATCTCCCGCGGAGATGGCTAATCTCTCTGGAGATAGGCCGCCGTGGCCGAAATTCGGTCGGGAGGACATTATTATTATTAAGATGATTAAAGTACGGAACCCTAATTAGCGCCAGAAAGCAGGGCAACGTCACCGCTCGTTGTAAAGCGCTTACCCGGTCGGAAGCTGAAGGGGCCTTCATTGCCAGGCGTAACGTGGCACTTCATATTGCAAAGTCGACACTTTTTTATCCGATAGTGTTATTTAGAGTTATTGGCGAGTGTCAAAATGTGCAACATAAACGGCCATATCTTTTGATTGCGTTGACTCTAAGTCAAGCTTGATTTGTTACAAGCTCCAATGGACCGTAGCCCTAAGTATTTGATAATAATTTCAACTTGTATCTCCATACGCTCCCAAAAAAAAGGGAAGACAGACGGACAACGAATTGATCCAATAAGGATTGTTATTTTCCCTCTTAAAATACGGAACCCTAAAAGTAAAGCTTTAATCTTAGTTCTTCTGTAAAGAAGTCGTAATGCGTCGGAACGTGATCAAGGAGGTCGCAGTGAAGTGAGTCCGTGATTGAAACCTGAGAGGCCTTTATCGCTAAGAGACTCCTTTATATTGCAACGTTGAGGAGACTTTGTGTTGAAGAATAAATACCTAGTTCGGTTTTAGTAGATTCTATATCCTAACGCTTGATCATCAGTCAATGACTCATCGTTTCATCTACAACGGATTTTGTAATGACAAAGTTGCATGGCAGCCGACAAGTCAGTGTAATATTCATAGGTATATTACATACTAGCTGAAGCGTCGTAACTAACTAATTATTTCCATATTTTCTCGCTGTTTAAACCTTCCCTGGACTACGATAAACATTTCAAAACCAAAATCAGCTAAATCGGTCCAGCCGTTCTCGAGTTATAGCGAGACAAACGAACAGCAATTGATTTATATATATATATATAGAAGACTAGCTGATGCCCGCGACTCCGTCCGTGTGGATTGAGGGTTTTTTTTCCTGCGGAAACTCTTTAATTTTTCGGGTTAATACACTTCGGGATCGGCCTATGACACTCACAAATAATGTGGCTTTCTATTGGTACCAGAATTTTCAAAATCGGTTCAGTAGATCCAGACCCCCTACAACGTCACAAACTCACAAACTACCTTTTTTATAATATTAAAGTATATAGTATAGATGTATTAGCCCTCATTCAGCTTGCCGTGTGATCATGGACTCCGTAAAGTTCCGTCTGCTTCTAACCAACAATAATGATTAATTAAATTAGTACAATAGTTCAATCTATTGTTACCAGCCCAAGGCGCAACGGCCAGTGGGCTTGCGGAATTCGAAAACAATAATAATGTTAAGCAGGACTCGCGCTTGGCGCGTCGCCAGCCGCAGTGCCGTATCGGCGCCGCTTGATTTAATTCCAGAAATTCCGTGAGCGGTGCCGAGGAATCCGTAAATTAATTAAAAAGGTTACGGAAAAATAGATTTTAATTACCTACTTACTGAAGTCAATAAGAAAATACAAGTGTGTGTGTGCAATTCATACACGGCAGAAGTGAAAAGTAGCCTACGAGAGAATTAGATAAATATAACTTGTCTTTTATCTCATTCTCTCGCAGGCTATATCCTATTATGAATATGTTTGTCTCTTCTTGGTGATTCTGCATAAGTTTCACTTCAAAAAAATCTCGAATAGCTGTTGACGTTGCTTAGACGGAATATAAAAAAATGTAGGATTGGAAAAAAACCATCCACCTCCGGGTATGACGACCTCCCTGGCGGAATGGTGCTGTCAAGTGATCGCAGTCAAGGGCTAACTTGTATTGGAATAAAAAAAAAGGTTAATTTACTTCTCAATTTACTCCTTGGGGGTTTCTACCATCGCATAAAGTAGTATTATTAACAGTTTTAAATCACGTACGGCGTACCTTGACGTCACGACGTCACGATAATAACCGGGACCGGTGGCTCAACGTGCTCTCCGAGGCATGGGGGTGGGACACCGCCGACTTCCTAACTCCGGGCTAGTACTAAGAGATTCTGGTCAGAAAAACCCAATACTTACATTAAATATGGCCCGATCCGGGACTCGAACCCGGGACCTCGTTGGCCACAGTCGTACATCCTAAGCACTAGACCAACGAGGCACTAACGAAACGATGATCTGAAAATTTCACGTAAAAATTTATATTATTCTAGACTGAAACAAAATACCTATACTGTGAACAAAATTGTACATTAACACAAGCGTGACAAATGCGAATAGATATTGTTTTGTCAGTTAAGTTTATCTCAAACGCCTAACATCCCCCAGTTTATTTGCTGTGTACAGTTCGGGCTGGCTGTCAAAAGTTACAACTGACATATCTCACGACCGCTGGAGTCGAGTGGGTTTTGCAAGTTTTCAGCTTACTTCAGCAGTCGATTCCTCTTATATCAGGTGGGAAGATGCACACGTATACGATCTGTGTCGTCGTCTTCATTTGTTTTTATAGCAAGCTGTGGCCTGTAGCAACCTCTAAGTGGTAGTATATATTTATTGTTAATGTATTGTGTCCTAAAATAAATAATTTAAATTTAAAAATCTTGCTGAATGAAGATTTCTTGTGTCTTTCTTGTGGTTGTGAACACACTATATAGATTATCTTACAGTTGTCCTCCTACTAATACATATAATAAAAAATAAAAACACCGCGGTAAAAAAATAAAATTTAAAGAAATAATACCCAAAGAATTATAACATAATGAAATTTGGAAGCAAAGTTCGGGAATTCAGAAGCACTTTATACGCTCCTTATAAAAACCTCTCGCCAAAGAAATTTTACAGTTAAAGTAGCAGCGAACAAGTGTGTAAAGCCTTCCACGAACAGTTAGCGCCAACTTTTGTTTCCGTCACAATCGGCTACCACTTGATTCACGGAATCAGGAATTTCATGTGGAGTTTCCTATTTATGTGACCACATTGTATTCCTGATAACATGGTGATGATTTTTCTCTTTCTATTATGTTTTATTCGAAGCGATGTCACGAAGTCTGTTGGGATTTGGGAATAAAGGCCTGTTAAATAAATAAAATATTTATTTGGGATTTAAAATACAAACACAAAATTGAAAAACAAACAAAGTTACAGAAAAACTTGTGGACTAAACACTATTCTATAAACTTACAGACGCTATAATCACTAATCTGTGTCGTATAAAATCCCAAAAAGGGCATCGACTCAGCGCAATGCTGACCCATGATATGTTATGTTGCAGATGCACCATATCAGTACGCTTACTCTGAGTTTTTACATTGCAAATACGATTGATCGACGTGAGAGCTCACCACACCAAGTGTAAGCGACTGTTAAAGTAAAATGGAACCAAAAGCTCTTGCCTTAAAGTCACAAATGTTTGAAAATTTGTTGACGTTCGTGTTCTAGAATTATTATAATCCTTATTTTAGGGACGTCGAGGCACATGACATAAAACTATCATTTTGAAATAATACTGTTTTATGCGATGGTAGTAACCCCCAGTAGCAAATCCGTTATTACTTTAAAAGTAAGTACAAGACTGGTTGCGGGAATCTTATTAAACGATCCATCAGTCAGTTAGTCGCATAAATCTCTCGGCGCCAACTAAAGACTGATGCCGGTCATTGACCTCATTGTGTCAGTTTGTTTATAGAAACCGATATAGATGCGTAATGTCGTTTACACAAGGAATACAACTGGCATGTTGTAAACACTAGCTGATGCCCGCAACTTCGTCCGCGTGGATTGAGGTTTTTTTGGTTCCTGCGGGAACTAATATCTATAATAATAATATAATTTCCTCGGATAAAAATTAGCGTATGTGCTATTCCAGACTATAATCTATCTCTGTGACAAATTTCATCCAACCCACTACGTGAACTCGCCAACAAACTACGTGTGTAGTTAGGCGTGAAACATTTTTTTTGTATTTGTTTGTGCAAATAATTATAAAATAAATAAATTTAAAAAAAATTGTATGTGTCAACTCCGACGCACGACTGGAGTTTATATTCATCAAAATACATAATATAGTCATGGAAACAAACAATTGTTACCATGGAAACATAAAGTGAATAACGTAACAGAGGAAGTTTAATTTTACTCCCCATAAATTTTCATACCCCGGGCTTATATATGAAAATCGATTCTTATGGAGGTAAACTCCAATAAACTCCAAAAACAAATCCATTCAGCCGTTCTGGAGTGATTGAGTAACAAACATCCATCCATACATCCATCCAAACTTTCGCATTTATAATATTAGTATACATTGTGTTAGTTTGTTTATAGACACCAATATAGATCTGTCGTTTACACAAGGAATACAACTGACATATTGTAAACATTACCACCACTAATTCCGTCGAATGCAGTTTGATTTATATCATTGAATGATCGAACGAACGAGGGGTTTAATGATTCGTAATGACGTTCGACATAGAGAATACATTCGACGCAGACAATTCAACCACAATTTCGGTTTATGTGTATGCTGTGTAGATGATTTACACGATCTAACGCTCGTTTCTATCAATAAATATCAGCTGAAAAACGTACGAAATAATTGTAAATGGGTTTTATAAAGCGGTGCTAACCTAGTTTATATTATGGTGATTATTATAAAATCATAGTGATACTTACTACAAAATTCTAATGTTACTTATAGGATACTAGAGATGATGCCTGCAACTTCGTCCGCAGGGATTAAGTGTTTTTGATTTTCCTTAATTTTCCGGGATAAAAAGTATACAATCCCTTCCTCGGGATACAAACTATCCCTTTAAGTACCAAATTTCATCATACAGACAACAGACAGACATACACTTTCGCATTGATAATATGTATTAGTATGGATACTAGATAATGCCCGCGACATTCTCCGCGTGGATTGACGTTTTTTGGTTCCCGCAGGAACTCTTTCCGGGATATTCATATTCATATATTCATTTATTTTGCATTCCAATACAATTCTTATAGTAAAATGTCAATAAAAAAGTTCTTATTACAATATGGGAACCCCGGTGGGGCACAGCAAAAAATCAGTGGTAGTAGAGAGTTGCTGAGTTGTATTTCTTCAAAAAAATCTTTAATTTATAGTACAATCTATCATTTAGAAAAGTTTTTAAAGAATTGACAAAAGCTGTATTACTCTCCAAAGATTTGATGTGGTCTGGGGTTTTGTTGTAAATTTTAACACACATCGGGCTAGGACAGGTATAAAAAGAAGCCTATGTGTTATTCCAGACTATAATTTATCTGTGTGCCAAATTTCATTCAGATCCGTTTAGCATTCTGGCATGATTGAGTAACAAACATCCATCCATCCATCCATGGATAGATCCATCCAAACATTCGCATTTATATTTATAATATTTATATAGATATAGAAGTATAGATTTTGTATAAATAGTGATACTTACTACACTAACGTTATTATCAAATCTATGACCCCTCAGATGTCCATGTGCCTTTTCTCATTGAGCCAATGAGTCTTAATTTTTCGAAGTGTCCGAGCGTAGTAAATTGGAACTATTCCAAATCACCTCAGCATTCAACGGAGCGGTCATTACAGCTCTTTGTACGGCTCTGTAAAGCAAAAGCCATTAATTAGAGCGCTGGTGCAGCTTGCGATCTGTCATGTACTTCGCTTCCTGCAGACGGACTGAGCGTAAGATTGAGACCACCCTGTATAAGACATAGCGGATAGCGTATTAATGGAACGAGCGTTCGAGCGTTGCAAATGTTCATTCTCAACCAGCGTATTAAATTCTTAATTAACCTCGTGAACAATTCAAACGTCATAATATGCAATTGCAGTCTTCGCGAGAGGGGCGCAGGGGGGGGGGGGGGGGTTAATTTGTGTGAGACCTGGATAATGTTTACAAGTACTGCGGGAGCTAGTGTTTGAAATGAGTTGTAAAAGTCTATTACATACTGGCAAATTATTTAGCGATTTTAAGTTTTATTTACCTCTTATGTAATTAAAACATCAGCTGCAGTAAAACACATTAGTAAGAAAACACTTTAGCATTGAATGCGGAGTGGTAATTACAACTCTTTGTACGGCGATGTAAAGCAAAGCCCACTAATTAGAGCGCTGGTGCAGCTTGCCTGTCATGTACTTTGCTTCCTGCAGGTGGACCTAGCATTTTGACTGAGACAACCCTGTATAAGACATAGCGGATAAATGGTCGATGGCGGATAGTTTATTAATTGGAACGAGCGTTGTTAATGTTCAGCGTATTAAATTAAACGGTTTATTCTCATTAAAGTCGTGAGAAATTCCCACTTCATTATGCAGTCCTCACGGGAGCAGAGAGTAATACGTTTTAAGCTCCCAAATGTTAAAGAAATAAAACCTATGACTTACGAGATATCATGAAACGCTTCGCTTATGCGCCCCACCCTTACATCACTAAAGATGTATAATTTGCATAGTCTGACAACTGGACATTTGAGTTATAACCCGATAAACATAACTAACCCGGAGACAGCGTCGCTAGCATCTATGACAAATAAAATAAAAACAAAAACTAAACAGGCATAAAAATTTGTTCCAATTTTGGCCACCGGGTCAGACAAGTTTGTGGGACTATATATTTGCCATAATATAAAATTTTTAATACCTATTTGATTCATCGTTTCATGCTGTAGCTATTTTATTATAATTAAAAAATTAATTCTTAATTCTGAACATAATGTTTACGCACCGCTTACTGACCGCTCCAATAGTGGGTAATCACACAAATTATTTGATGTTTTTGTTTTAATTGGAGTTTTTGTGAGTTATTGAAATGGAAGGAGCTACCTAATATAAAATTGAAATGGAAGGAGTTACTTATTAGAAAATTTGTGTTATTTGTATTTCTATGAACATAACAGGTTGAACTTTATACGGCTTAGTGTGGCTTAAGCCCCGCGGGCATTGGGAATGATATCCTAAATACAGGAAACTAGTTAGATCTACCACCCACGCAAATATCCAAATTATGACGTAAGTTCTACTATTATGTTTATTTTATGTTCATATTATTTGTGTTTCATGGGTTTTTTGTTATTTACATTATAAACTAGTTGATGCCCGCGACTTCGTCCGCGTAACTTGAAGTTTTTTGGTTCCGCGGGAACTTTTCAATTTTCCGGGATAAAAAGCCTATGTGTTATTCCAGACATCTCTCTGTGCCAAATTTCATACAGATCCGTTCAGCCGTGGGGGCGTGATTGAGTAACAAACATCCATCCATACATCCATCCATCCATACATCCATCCATCCAAACTTTCGCATTTATAATATTAGTATAGATCAATTTACCAAATTGTTGTCATTCTAGCCATCTTTGTTTTGGAAGTCAGTGACTTAGACTACTCCATGCGTTTCATAATTCTGCCCTTATACGTAATACACCAAGCTTTACTTTCAAAACTACAAACTCCAATTCGAATAGGTACTTAATAGGTTTGTATGAGACATTTCTGCTTCCGCTTTCACTCAGTGACCAAGACTCCAAGTTAAACGTTGCAACGTCGCTAAATGCCACAAAGTTCCCTACTCTCGAGTGCAACCAATTCGGAGCGTCCTTTCAGTTAAGTAGGACTTTGCGAGTCGCTCTGACTATTACTTCTTGAATTGTCTTTTACCTTTTATCATTAATTTTCTCTGGGAGCTAATAGTGTCTTGGTTATAGTTTTGTTATTAATATCTTCCCGTGTCCTAGGTATTTAAATAAGATGTACTTATTATTTTTAATGAATATGATACAATTTAGAGCGAAAACACAACGAAAAGGACACAATAAAAATACCACTCGAAACGTCCGCGTAAAAAATCACGATTATAAACTGATGCCACTAGTTCTTCTAGACTTTGCATGTGGGTTTTCCCGATAAGGCATAAAAATACACTACTTACAGGATAGGATAAAACGTCCTCTTGAAAAGTATGGTATAGGAAACACGGTTTGTCCTGTTGGGCTAGTCTGTTTAGCTTGCGCTTGGACTTATTTTGTCCGCAAGGCGCAAATTTTTGGTCCGTAGTATGTTTTCAGCCTGCGTCGGACACATTTAGCGTGAACTAGGTGATGCCCTAGACTTGGTTCTAGTGTTTTTGGTTTTTAAAAATCCCGTGGGAACTTGATCAAAATTCCGAGATAAATCAAATTAAATCAAAATTAATGCATGTAACTTAATTCAAAATTAGCAACTAGACAGAACGCTTTTGAACGTCAATTAGACAAAGTATAAAGACATACTTTGTATAATTGACGTTCAAAAAGTGGTAATTAACTACGATGTGAATGTTCCAAACGCGCCCTAATCTGAGAAGAGCCCACAGCAAATTTAGCCAAGGATAAAAAATAAAATTTAGACCGTCTCCGGCAGGAGACGGTCTAAATTTTTAAAAAAACGTTTAAAAAAAAGTAAAAATACAAGTTTAATCGTTCTATAGTTTAAATGAAAAATATTCTATATAAAGAGAGACCAATCTCAGGGCAATTAAAAAATAATTGCTACATCTGAATGTTTGGACGGACTCGATTTCAGGGTCCATCGAATATATGCATTTATTGCTGAAAATTCGGAAATTGCGTATCTTTTTATGTTGAAACACAGTTGAGCAATCTTACAGTTCGGCACAGCTTTTAAATGTATTAAACTCCTATCAGACTTTATATTGGTATACCTACGATCGCTGGCTCTGGCAAGTTACGGATAGTACGAGATTGTCAGTATATTTTATCGTTTAAACTATCGTGAGTAGGTAATATTCATTAACCGACTTCCAAAAAAGGAGGAGGTTCTCAATTCGGCGCATATATATATATATTTAACATATGTCGGTTCATATATCCTTGGTTTCTGAACCGATTTGAATTTATTTTCTATCAGTCTTTAGAGGAAGCTCTCGAGGTGCTCCCATAAAAAATTCTGACTCCAAATCCTCAACCCTGACACTAAAAAGTTAAAAATAAAAATTCTTTCCAAAAAACCGACTTCCAACGCCACTATAAAGTAATGAATAATGTTTATTTCTACCCACTATGTTGAAGTCGGGCGAACCAACTTTGCTTATCCTTGTTATACTCTTTTTTTAACTTTATATCTTACTAATATTATAAATGCGAAAGTTTGGTTGTATGGATGTCGGTATGGATGTTTGTTACTCAATCACGTAATGAAATTTGGCACAGAGATAGATTATAGTCTGGAATAACACATAGGCTACTTTTTATCCCGGAAAATTAAAGAATTCCCGCGGGAACCACAAAACCTCGATCCACGCGTACGAAGTCGCGGGCATTCGCTAGTTTAATTTATATAATAACTCACGTGTTTTGTCGGAAAATGCCCGACTAGTTCCGTACCCGTCCGGGGCCCTTATTCAAGAGCCGTTCGCCCGACATAAGTCGTTCGGCTGCCGCGTCGCGCGAGTTGGTTAAGCTTTATTTGTTCCCGGAGGAACTTCTTAATTTTTTGGTATAAAAAGTCCTGTCCTTCCCCGGGATACAAATATCTCTATACCAATTTTCATCCAATATGGTTGAAAACATGGGCCGTGAAAGCGTAGCAGTCTGACGGATAGACAGACAGACACACTTTCGCATGGATAACTTTGAAATACTCTTATATCTCTAGTCATAATCCACGTACGGTTTAAAGGTCAACCAATTGGTAATTGGATCAAATTAATGTTTGATGAACTAAATGTGGACGAAGCCTTATTCTATTATTGATGAGATTATGTACATTCATTACTAGTTGATTCAATTATTATGTAATACGAGCATTACTTATATGTGCATCCACGTGTCGAATTACGTCACTATGCCACTGGTCAAGTGCGTGTCGGATCAGGCATTAAGTAGGGTTCCGTAGTACAAAAACTTTGACCAGTCATTATTTTTTCAAACGGTTTTTTTCTTTCAAACACTGCATAAATGTTAAAATACCTATTCAACGATTTCAACCTTTTGAGAAGTTAATATATTTTATGAACTCTTTTCATAATGATTTAATCTGAATATTTTTTCGGTATAGCTAAATCTAGACTACTGCCATACCCCTAACAGGTTAGCCCGCTACCATCTTAGACTGCATCGTCACTTACCATCAGGTGAGATCGCAGTCAAGGGCTAACTGGTAGGGGATAAAAAAAGAAAAACTAAGATTCTAGCTGGCCCTTCTCGGTAAAATAATGTACCCTGGATACAACAAACTTTTATGAAAAGAAGAGAAATTGTTACCATCTTACGACTTCGTTCAGGACATATTCCATTCAACCAATTCGCGTATTTAATGGACAAGTCTCCGACCCCTAATTGTACACAGTGAATCAAGAATATAAAATACCTAATAAGTTTTTGTGGCCTTAAGACCTTGTGGTGTCGTAGTCGCTAAGCGACCAAGCTCTTTAGATAAAGATGTGAAAAAAAATCTCATTAGCTTTACTTACTCATGAGTACCTACTATCTATGAACAGGCCAGATCGTAACCTTAGTAACTAACTGTTGTTAGTACTTTATTTAAAAAAAACTTCCATTCCTTCCATCCAATCATAGAAACATAATAAAAAACCATTAAAAAAAGTTTTTACATTTCCCACGATTGTCTGAAATCGCGTCAAAGAGCGCTTTTACCAAGTGCTCTTATTACAGTTTAGCGTTTAGTGAACTCAAAGCCACCGTTTAAAAGGTAATGCGAATTATTTTCACTACTCCTTGGTATTTAGGTTTTAACCATCGATATATATAGGCACACTAGATGGGCCCTTTCATAGGAAGAAGTTGGGCGTCCGACTTGTAGGGCATGCCCTCACCTGTATAAGTCTGTCTTTCTTAATAATAACTAATAAATAATTTATTTGACTAGCTGTCGAATACCCAATTACCCACTGTTTACTTTGACCCTGACCGGAATGTGGTATCGGATCTCGCGAAGGTGGTAACCACTAATTGGATTCGACCAGCTATCAATTCCAGTTCTAATACTATAAGAGTGACTATATCGAGTCATAATATCCCCTGTGGCAGCCCTATGCGATATTGATAACGGAATTTAACCTATATTCATTTTTACCCCCTCTATGTTACTAACCCCATTAACAGTGGCGTGTAGTTCATAGAGGCATAAAATCAAAGCTTACCCAAATGGAAATATATCAACGCTCATTTTTCTTTAAAACTGTCAGTTATTAGGTACTCTGAATAAATAATGCCTACTCTAGCTTCTAACCTACGAATATAATATTCAACTAGATAATGCCCGCAACTTCGGCCGTGTAGATTAAGGATTTACCATTTTCGCGAGAACTCTTTGATTTTCTGAAACATAAAAGCCCATGTGCTTACTCGGGTTATATAAAGCTGTTTTCATTACATTCAGCCAAAACGATTGTATCAAAATATTTTTCGGTTTTCGCTTTTCATTTTCAGGACATACTTGCCCTGTAAAGCAAGACTGGCGGTAACTTAAGTTTTAGAAATACTTAATTTAAACTGTACAGTTATGAATTATAATAATATAGTATATAAAACACAGACAAAATGGCACACAGATAGACATACGGACAGACAGACGCTGGACGAAATCATAAGGGTTTATAGTGCTAATAGGTACCAAATTCAAAACATAAGTGTAAATTAATTACCTGGGGATGATGGGCGTTGAAGCGTAGCAGACAAACAGACAGATAGATAGACAGACAGATAGATAGATAGATAGATAGATAGATAGATAGATAGATAGACAGATAGACAGACAGACACACATTCGCATTTCTTATATTAAGTTTGGATTTTCACATCACTTACCACTTCCAATTATTATTATTTTCTCTTGAATCTGCAATCAGTCGGGGGATTGTAAGCAGATGCGTTGTTCTTAAATTGACTTTTGCGAACAAAGGAGTCAGTCACAGTCACGAACCTTCGTCACATATCGAGCACATCAGCTCGTTTTAACCTTTTCCCTCTTGGGGCGACTAGTAGTGAGTTGGCAAGTGGGTTTGGGTAATTGGCGAGACGAACTCTGTGCTTTTTCGAGTACTTATTAATTTCATCACAAATACTTGGCATATCTAGATACTGGTGCATTTCTTCGTTGTGAGTAAACCAGGGCGCATTAGTAATTATCCTCAGTATATTATTTTGGACTCTCCGAATCCGCATTATGTTCATATTACAAGTTGTACCCCACAATTGTATTCCATAGAGCCAAAATACCTGGCATATTTGGTTATACTTTGTGAGTATGAAATTTTCGCGGCTGTCAGGCATCCTATTAAATCGCCCTGCATCTTAATTGCAGCCCCTGACCCCCTAGCGTTCCACGAACACCCCCGGTAGCGAAATGTATGCAGCATAATATTAACTGTCTTCTTCTTGAACAAAATTGCTTTACGTTTCTAAATTATGACGGCGAAACTGAATTAAATTAGTTGAAATATAACTGAGTTTGTATTTATTTCACATAGTTAATTTAAACCTTCAATCTAAAGTATCTTTGAATAGTAACAACTACCGTCAAACTACGATCTACTGTCAGATACAGGAATGTTCCTAATTGATTTATTTAATTCAACTCTAGCGAAGCAAGGCTGGGTAAGCTAGTTTCGTAATATGAAATCACCACCTTGGTGACTGACATTAATGGACAGTTCAGACCGCTGTGTTTAAACCCAGCAGAGAAAATGTTTTCTCCTTAGTCTTACAAGTGGGAGTTCTCAGGTTCGATCTGCGGTAGAGTAAATTTTCTTTCTTGGGTAAACTCTCCGGAGGATAGATTTAGACTTTACCATTTAGGGCCCTACGGACTCAATCCTCTACCCTTCTCTGGCCGTCCTTCCCGCTAGTGCAATATTCAAGCAGACTTCAGGGGGTTGGTACGGTAAATTTTGGGAAATCATAAGTTCTGAATTTTCTCTGGTCTGATCTGATTATGAACTGTGTTTTATTTTAAACTTTTTTTCATCCAAAATAGTTACTTGAAACCGAGTAACGTACATTAGAAGTGCATTCTCTTCCCACTTCCGCTCTAACTTTCTAATATCCTCTGAGAATAACGTCTTCAAGATTATGCTCTAATGATGCCAAGGACTTAGGTAAACAACAACTTGCATCTAGAAGTGTAATTACAAAATATTACCCCAGAGCATGGGCGTAATATATGCATCATAATATTAACTGTCCAGCGCCTTAATGAAATTAGTTTACGTTGCTCAACTCCGAAAATTCAACGGAGCCGTACTTGCACACTGTGTGTGGTAATAGTATGCAGTGCCTTAAGCGGTCGGGGGTAAACATGAACACTCAAAATATTCCGTGCCGTTAAAATATCAGAGTAAATTGTACGTTGTGTTGTGGTTCATGTTTACATTGTTCTTTTTGTTTTACAAAACTTACTAGTAACATTAACTCAGCGGACAATGGAAAGAGTTAAGTTCGTTCGCTTTTTCTACGCATCAGAAATGAGGCTATCCGTAGAACATCAAAAGTAGGTAACTGACATAGCTCGACGTGTTGCGAAACTGAAGTGGCAATGGGCGGGGTACATAGACAAATAGATAGATAAATCCTTTATTGCCTTATTACTATTCTTTTTTATAAAAAAGAATAAATTATAAACAAAATACAGAAAACAACGCGTGCGCATCTGCGCGGGACCGACGGATGCGGTGCTTAACGTGCTCTCCGAGGCACGGGGGTGAGATACCGCCAAATTCCTAACTCCGGGCTAATACAGAGAATTTTCTTGTCAGAAAAACCCAATGCCCGTATTAAAGCCCGGGACTCGAACCTGGGACCTCATCGGCTGCAGTCGAACACGCAAACCACTTGACCAATAAGGCAGTCAATTAAAAAAAGTCCATTAAACCGTTATTATGTCACTGAAAACTATAATCACTTCACTAAAGCCCACCCTGTATCAACACATTCACACCCTTCCATTAGCCCTAACGACCTGCGTAATGTGAACGGCAAAGCCTTCGTATTCTCTACAGCTCCACAAATAAACTGGCTGAGCCCTTTATTCGCCACAAAGCGCATCGAAATTTCTAGTGTTTATCCCTCACTGTACCACCTTCGGCTATAATTACAGGGTTGCCACAAACAATAGTAACAATTTATTTGGTGTACTAAGGTAATGCAAAGTAAGTAACTGTGTTTAACGAATAATAAAAGGTATTTTGTTTTATTTTCAATTTCACTATGGGTAAAATAGATATGTTAAATTAATTTACACATAGCTTGTCATTACCGAATAAGTAATAGGCATTAGGAAAATCTTGGACTTTTTGAATATTTCCAAAGAAATATATTTTAAAAGGTTTCTAGGTAATTTCTATCAAACTTAATTCTGTTAAAGTATTAGCGGAACAGGTATGATCTGGTGTAGGATTTTTGAAAATTTTGCTCAGGTAAAATCATCCTTGACGAAATTTACTCACCTCAAACTTACATCAACCATTGTTAAAGTCTCAATTGTTGAGATTGGCATTGTCAGTCTCTATCGTTGCAACTAGCTGAATTTATCTCCTGCTGCAACCTGGATTTTAGCCAATAGCGGAAGAGTGTTAACCAGAGACGACTGCGAATGCAATCGTTACACTGTAGCACTATTTTTTACGCACCAAGGCCCCGGAGACATTTACCTTTGCTATATTTGAAGTAAAACTTAATAATTTGACGACCTCCGTGGTGCAGCGTGTAGCGCTGTTGCCTTAACGTGCGGAGGTCTAGGGTTCGATCCCCGGCAGGGTCAATTTGGGAATTTATAATTTCTGAATTTTCCCTGGTCTGGCCTGGTTCGAGGCTTCGGCCGTGGCTAGTTACCACCCTACCGGCAAAGACGTGCCGCCAAGCGATTTAGCGTTCCGGTACGATGCCGTGTAGAAACCGAAGGGGTATGGGTTTAATATAACTGCCATGCCCCTAACAGGTTAGCCCGCTACCATCTTAGACTGCATCATCACTTACCATCAGGTGAGATCGCAGTCAAGGGCTAACTTGTAGTGGATAAAAAAAAATCATTAAAACTTTAATTTGACAGCCCTAACTAACACGGTAACTAAATGATGATAGCAAATATGTACATAGCGTGTTTCTGCTCGTACAGTGTGAACTGGGAATTTGGAACTTATTACATTCATCAGCCTGTTTGTTTGTATGTATCAACACCAGAACTGTAGTGAAAACATACATAAATAATCGAAATTGTATTTACTGTTTTAAGCGTAAAATATTCGCTATTGATGTAGGATTTCTGAATATCATACTAATAATATAAATGCGAAAGTGTGTTTGTTTGTAGTTTTGTCCTTCAATCACGGCGCAACGGAGCAACGAATCGACGTGATTTTTGGTGTGCGTAAAGTTGAGGGAGAGGGACATAGGCTACTTTTTGTCACGGAAAATTAAGGAGTTCCCGCAGGAATAAAAACCACGTGGACGAAGTCGTGTCTTGTTACTCAAACAGGCCAGAACAGCTAAACCGATCTGGATTAAATTTGGCACAGAGATAGATTACAGTCTGGAATAATACATAGGCTACTTTATATCCCGGAAAGAAGTTCCCGCTGGAACCACAAAACCTCAATCCACGCAGACAAAGTCGCGGGCACATAACACGTTTTGTCGTGTCGCACAGGTCTTTAGCTTCGTAACAAAGTGCGAGTACCAACACTTCGCGTTGTCTTTTTGTCTTCTCCAGTTCGTAGAGTTTTTTCCCTTACACTTGTTAATTTTATTTTTCTCAGCTTTTGTAAGTACGGAAGGCTATAAAACACCGAGTTCATTTCACTTTAGATGTTACATTTTCCAGTCATAATTTAAATAAGCTAAGTTCCGCAGTTCCGTACTCTTCTCTCTCTCTGCGTCGTATTCCTCATTACTGAGGGTCGTGACCAATTTCCATTAATCACATAATGGTAGGAGTTTTCTTGAGATGCGGTGGGTTTCCGCGTCCTTCCGCATACGACTTGTCTTAGAGTATTACACTCTTACGTTTTTGTTCATTATCAGATGTTAGTGACAATAACCGGGACCGACGGCTTAACGTGCTCTCCAAGGCACGGAGGAAACCTAAAGGCCAAATATGAACCTCCAAATTAGGTCGCCCATTCAGTTACCGACTTGGGTCAACGTTGCTTAACAATCGCAATTGACTGATATGCATTGTCACAGCTAGGCCACTCGTCCCTCGTACTCGTAGTGAGATATAAAGAGTTACAGTTGGTTCGTACTCGTAGCTCGCGTTCTTTGATATAAACCAGTGCTTTTCGAAAAATATTTTTCTATTCAAGCCAGTGCTCTTCGGAAAAAAAATCTTCAAAGAAACGTTTTCATAGGGTTCTCCACACTTAATTATGTGTAGTGTGTGTTTGCACTTACTTAACGTATTCACTCAAAAAGAGTTTTAAATTCCTTTCTGGGAATGGGTATGCTAATTCATTTCAACTTTAACGCTTTTTAATTTTATGTACAAAATGTAACTTGTGTTATTAAACTTAAAATTCCGTGGCGCAGTGTTGAGCGCAGTTGTCTTAAAGTGCGGAGGTCCTGGGTTCGATTCCCGGCAGAGTCAATTTGGGAATTTATAATTAAAATACTAGATACATTCGCAAAATATTAAATTCTCAAATTATTACATTCTCGTGATTTTATGGCCTTTTGAAATAGTTATTAAAATTATTAGTTAAAGAGAATAAATTTCTAGATGTTTTGATCACAATCACTAAATGTTTTTTTTTTATATCATAAAGTACCTACTTACAAAAGTTAATACCCTACTAAAGTTACGATCTAGCCTATGAGTAAATAAAGCTAATGAGTAACATTATTTTAACCTAAACTTATACCATAGTGACTGAATGAATGAATGACAAAACAATTAATTAAGGTTTTCTCCCAAAATGGCGTCTATTATAAATTGAAACAAGAGCTTAAACGTCAAAAAATATTACTTAAAGTCCCACAAACTTTCTAACCCGGTGACAGCGTCGCTAGTAGATATGCAAAAAATAAAAAATAAAAAAACTAAACAGGCATACAAATTGGTTCCAATTTTGGCCACCGGGTCAAATAAGTTTGACGGACGGATAAAATAGTTCTCCAAAATGGCGTCTATTACAAATTGAAACGAGAGCTAAAACAGTCAAAAAATATGACTTATCTGGAATCGTTTCGGCTTTAATTTTCTAATTGAATACCCAGAACCATCAGTGGAGGCATCGATCCATTTCTAATGGCCTTACTCGTAA
Source organism: Erebia aethiops (assembly GCA_923060345.2). Taxonomy (NCBI): domain Eukaryota; kingdom Metazoa; phylum Arthropoda; class Insecta; order Lepidoptera; family Nymphalidae; genus Erebia; species Erebia aethiops. Next base: position 12,107,082 of record OV281081.1, on the reverse strand, counting down.
GCTGTGCCTTTATGAAGCTAACTGACGAGGCTGACTCCGAACGCCCACATAAAATAGCAAGTAACGATGCTGGTGCTATAAAGTTGGTAATTATGGTCGTTAGCGATACAACTTTTATCGTATCTTTATTTTTATAGGACGGCGAAAGAGGGAAAGCGTTCCGACTCTGTCATTATCTGGGTATAATGTAAAAGTCGAATACCACTTAACGAATGTTTACGGATTCTTTTCATGTGGATAATTGCGGGATCGTGAACTGAAACAGATTAGTGGACAAGTATAGTTTTTTTTACTACTAGCTAAAGCCCGTGACTACGTCCGCGTGGATTGAGGTTTTTTGGTTCCCGAGAGATTTCTTTAATTTTTCGGGAAAAATGTAGCATATGTGTTATTCCAAACTATAATATTATATCTCTGTGCCAAATTTCATCCAGATCCGTTCAGCTGTTCTGGCTTAAGTAACAAACATCCATCCATCCATCTATCCATCCAAACTATCGCATTTATAATATTAGTATAGACTACGCCCTTGAATGCAATCTCAATTGAGTGTCTAGTAGAAGTTCTTTTATACCTATTAAATTTCGTTAAAGTTAACAGCGATTTTGTATTGAATTTTTCCATGCAAAATTGCAGTTAACGTTAACGTGATTATCGAACGACGAACGAGTTACAGAATGATTGCGTTAAAATTAACAGCAATATTAGTATGGATTTTTTTCCATACAAAAGTGCAGTTAACTTTACCGTGATCAAAAACGTAAAAAAAAATTCAAAAGTACTTGTTAAAAGTCTACATGAATAAAAGATATTAGATTTTTTGATTTTGAAGATCGAAGAGTTTCCCCAGAATTTTTAAAACCTCAATCCACGCAAACGAAGTCGCGGGCATATTTTAGTTACCCATAAATCATACTGTTTTTCTATTACCTGGTCCGGAACTCAACAAACTATCAACTTGTGGCTATTATCACAAGTTTCCAACAATGTTGCTCTACCATTTAGCTAAAGTCATAAATTTTGAGATTCATAATTCATATTTGTTCAGCTGGCCTAGAAAGTTATGCTTCTCACACACAAAACCAGCATACACTAACGAAGTTAGAAAATTTCCCACGAGTCTAAAATGTTTTCCACTTTAAATTATTTTAAGGAAGCGAGGTTATTTATGGTGCACTTTGCAAAATACTCACGGAAAGTTTTTCTGATATTAGAAAGATGGCGGAATACATTGTATAGATTGTCTAATCCAAGAATGAACACAACTTACTTACAAGATAAAAAGGTTTACAAAACTTTAACCCGACTGAGGAAATAATATTGTAAAATTATTTTTCTGTTGCTTATTATATAATTGTACGATATTTGTAGTAATGAATTCAGCATTTTCTCCTATTTAATTTGACACTCGATACATTAGCAAAAAAATATTTGAAATTCCTTCTTTTATGGATGTAACATCAGTCATATCGGTTTTGTTAGTATAAAATGTAGCCTATATTACCCGGGTCATAATAACGAATCGATTGACACTCATTTACTATTATATTATATATATATAGGCGCTACTAACATACATAAATACAAATATACATATACTGCTCAAATTATAAGCCTCCCTTTGGCTTTGCCTTAGTCTACGTTTGCACAGCCCACTTGATCAACCGATTTTGATGAAATTACACAGTACAACTCAACACACAGTGTACTAAAGTACAGTGATGAAGTACAGGGATAGGTTGTATCCCAGGGAAGTACATTGGCTACTTTTTATCCCGGAAAATTAAGGAGTTCCCACGAGGATCGAAAAAACTTAGTCCACGCGAACGAAGTCGCGGGCGTCGTCTACTCTAACTTTATCTAAGTAAAATTAAAATTAATTAAAATCCATATAGTACGACTCCTTTTTCCTAGAGCCAGGAATAATAATTAAAATGACGGTACGAAATACCGTATTTGTTAAAATAAAATATCAACTCTCTCCTGCCAGTTAAAAGCACGGTATAATAATATTACCTACTCTCGGTAAAATATTGACTACATTAAAATTAACTGGATGATGTGGATGAAACCAAAGTTCATAACGAATACTATGGTGTGAGTAACTAGATACATTATAGCAGTCCGAGCAAAATCTATAAACGCTGCTTTTAGTATATAATTTTTAACCATGACTCCCATGTTAACGTAAAACGAAACTTGTCATAGTTTAACCTTTCGGCTTGCTACAGAGCATGAATCTCTACAAAAAATAAGAAAGGCTTTGGCCATAGTCAACCACGCTGGCCAAGTCCAGTTCGGTAGACTGATTGAAACATCGTATGAAAAAGAAAAACTTTTCCCACGATTTTTTCCTTCACCGTTATAGCAAATGGCATTTAATTTCGTTATGCCACCGGAACCTCGTATCATATTAATATTATAAATGCGAAAGTGTGTTTTTTTTGTTGATTTTGTCCTTTAATCACGCCGCATAAGAACAACTGATCGACGTAATGTTTTGCATGGGTATAGTTGAGGACCTGGACAGTTTCAGTTTCAGTTTATTTATTTAAACATGTAGGACATACAGGTGTCTATTATGCTACGTCATGTTTTGACTCTACCACCGGTTCGGAAAGCAGATTCTACCGAGAAGAGCCGGCAAGAAACTCAGCAGTTGTTTTTTTTTTCACAATATATTACAATACTTAGGTAAGTATATAAATTAAATACAATAGTAAAAGTTATTATACTATCCTGTGGGGAGCTGGACCCAAGGTCGGTTGCTTCCATACAACTTTGTCATCAAGAAATTCATCAATTGTATAATAGCCCCGACTCAACAAGTGTTCTTTTACGGTTTTTTTAAATTTGTGCAATGGCAAATCCAAAAGTTCTTTTGGAACCATATTATAAAAGGTAATACTCGACCCCACAAAGGATTTCTGCACCTTGCGTAGACGACATCGAGGCATTACTAGTTTAAGCCGGTTTCTAGTAAGTCGAGTTTGTGTATCCCCTCTTTGTCTATAGACACAGGTTACTTTTATCCCGGAAAATTAAGGAGTTCTAGCGGGAATAGCATTCCAAACCAGTGGTAGATTCACTTGACGATTCAAAAGCACTTTTTTGAATAAAAAAACATGAGTTTGAGTTTTGAGTACGGAATTACAAAAGTCGCGGGCATCAGCTCCATCCATAAAATACCTACAGTCCCACAAATTTATCTGACCCGGTGGCCAAAATTGGAACAAATTTTTATCCATGTTCAGATTTTGTTTTCATTTAATTTTTCATATACACTAGCGACGCTGTCACTATAACTACATTTAAATTATTTTTCATTTGACTTAAAATTAAGAATACTCAAAATAGTAAATAATTAAATCGCGAGAAAATGCAGAGATTCTCAAAGTTTGCGCCTTGTTTTCTATAATTAATAGCGACCACTTCACATCGTATCGCGTTGACCCACCTATACAAGGACTTTTGATACAAGTATTCACCCCTAGATGAGTTTTAAGTTCTCGAAAGCTGTGATGGTTTCGGTGAGGGAATAATCGAGAGTCAAATAAATATGCATCGAGTTAGTACTATTCGAAAATTTGATTTTGGTGAGTGAATAAATAAAGGTATGCAAAATGGATACCATAGTCCTTATCCATACTTCCTTACTTATGCCTGTTACTTAAACTAGTTACAACTTTGTGCCAACCTACGCCTAACAGCATTAAATATAGTTTCTCAAAAAACTGCACCAACATAAACTAGTTTGATTTTGATTTTTTATTTGATGGCCTGAGGCCTATAACCTCTCAAATTCTTAGAGAATACCATTCTCGGTTGGTAGATCGATGGGCCGAATTACTGGTCACGGAGGGTTTAGAAAATACCTGTTTAGATTCAAACTTGCTCCCAGTCCATTCTGTGTTTATGATTACAGTACAGTAGAATCCATAGAGCATATCCTGACAGAGTGCCCCAGATTTCTGGGCAAAAGACTGGATTGCAAACACATATTGGACAGGGAAATATAAGTGGATAGAAAATTGTAGGGCTGCCTTCTTGAAGTTTTTTTTTAATCCACTACAAGCTAGCCCTTGACTGCAATCTCACCTGATGGTAAGTGATGATGCAGTCTAAGATGGTAGCGGGCTAACCTGTCAGGGGCATGCATGTTAGTATGCCATTAAGATCGTCCAAACAGCAGCCAGGGCAAATGGATCAACAATTTAAAAAGATATTTATTTTTAAGACTATTAAGTAATTAGAATAGGTAAATAGTTAAATAGTTTTAGTTCAATTTATTACTTATATATATATAGTACACAAAGGTGCTACACTATAAATAGTAGCAGAAAACACGATTAAAAAAAAACATGTTGTTTCCACCGATTCTCTCTACGACAGAAAACGTATAATTTAAAATCAGCGGTTCTAAAAGTATACGTTGTCCTAATTATTCATTAATTAATGGATACCCCTCCCTATCTCTCTGACCTATCTACACAAGGACTTTAGACACTAGTTAACAAAAGCGACGTGTTTCCAGCTTATTGTGGAACTTTGTTTATAATTAGGGCCACAGTTTGACGGACAGTGATTTCGTTTAATTAATTAAGCTTATAAATTGTATCATTTAATTTTGAGTTGGGACTATCTTTGTTATATTTCAAGGTAAACAGTTGTAATTCTAAATCCAGTTTGACATTAATTATTAATACCTTGAAACTAAGCATTTAATTAATACTGCTGTAAATCAGCTAAGAAACAGATGCTAAGGTGGTATTATAAAAGCCCCAGGAATGAGTAGTTTATTCTGTCTCTTCACTTGTTAGTGGCAGCCTACCTGCGTATACAAAAATCATACTTTAATATTATAAATGAGAAATTGCATATTTTATACTATAATTATAATATAAACCTTAAAACTAAGGCATTAAAGTTAAATTACGAATTTAGTATAATATTTATATTTAAGACCTTTTATCTTCGTAACAACACAGTGACGATGTCGGTGTCGGTGACGCGAATTTACAAGTCTATCCCCTACCAAAAAGTGCTCAACGCGGCGATCAGTATAATTTGACTTAAACAGTGGTCCAGAAAAGTCTTTAGTGCTAGTAAAGTGACAGTTATGTAGATAGACAGTGAGGCACAAAGCCAAGCGGTTGCAATTAATTAGAGATGAAATACAAGCTTTGTACGAATCGCCTGTTGTCAGGCGTGCCGCTCTGTTGTTTGTAGTCAACCTGTGAATCTATAACTCTGTTACAAGTGGTATAACGCTCTGGTCATAGCGTTAAATCGGCAAAACGGAGTTTTATAAAGCAGTGTATCATTCATCAAACTAACAACATTGACATAAGTCAAGCATATTATATCACAGTTTGATGTAATATGATTATTCATAATATATTGTTTTAAAGACCTTTAAGCAGCCATTGACGCATCTCAAAAGAGAATCTAATAAAATTGTCTGCATAGAAAAAATCTACCTAGCTAATAAATCTAAATCTACATATACCTTAGTTTACCTTTCAAAGCAATTTTTCTCCTTATTGAAATTTGCGCTAAATATATAAAATTAAATTTTAATTTCAAAATCAACTACATACTATATTCTCGGATTAATTTTTATTGAACAGTAAATATATTTATTGTTTTACAAATTATTTTTAAAATTTTTTGCGACATTCGCGTGCTCGATTTCACCCCCGCACGATTCCATCTATTGAACTGAGAGCGCCTTAAATCAGAACCGGATTAAAACAAAACAGTGTGTTAAGTAACTGTGTAAATATAATATCATTAAGTTTATATTAACCCGCGGCACAAAAATATGGGTGTGTATCAATCCGTGTATCTGTATGTGGCATCGTAGCTCCCAAACGGATGAACCGATTTTAATTTGTGTTTTTTTTTTGTTTGAAACGTGACTTGATCTTTTAAGCAATAATTGACCGAGCGAAGCGAAGGTCTCTGAGTCTACTTGAGTGAATTGGCACTTGTCCGTCCGTCCGTCCGTCCGTCCGTCTGTCAGAGCATTATAACTTCTGAATTACTGAATGTAATTACTTCAGCTTTAAACATAATATGTAAACCAATGGCCTCCCGCCGAATATGGCTTAAAAAGTTATACAAATCTTTATTTCAGGGGGGCTCTCATAGAAGCGAATGCGAAGTAAAATATTTTTTATAAAGTTACATAGGGTTGCGGTATATCATTTTAAAGATAATTTGGAATAGAGTCCAAATTTTTTTTTTTCCCCTAAAATTGACGAAATGGGGGGCTTTCAAAGTGGAGATTTTCTAACGTCCAAAGTTGACCTCAGAACTCTAAATTTTCTGAAAGGCTGAGCCTGAAACTTGATCAATTATTTGAATTATATCCTGTACTTGAACAACAAATACCAAAATTAGATAAATATTGTAAGGAAACGGAATTATTTAATTTTTAATGAGCTTCAGTATTTTTAACAGAACTTCACATTTATGTCAATAGATGGCGCCGCGAGGTCTCAGTTCGGGGCGAACCACTAGTAATATAATTCGAGATGATCGGTTCAGCTGTTTGAAGACGAGAAAGTAAGTTCAGCTGTTTGAAGATCACCAGCGCATTTCTAGTTGATGGAAATGGTACCTATACGGTTACTTCAATGTTTGGTTTTAGGATTTTAATTTATACTTGTTTGTCGGGGGTTGTTATAACTTTTTAATCTATACATATTTATCATAATTATATAAAATACGATAAAACACGGTATACAGATCTGCAAAAATCGTAAGTGGCAGAAGTGCATTAAACTCTTTACCTCTCCCTCTAGTATAGATGGAGAGAAACAGTACCTGCATGTTATTATTTTAGATATTGTTGAATATATTCACTATGTCTCAATGCAGTGGTTTCGATGGTTTAAGAATTAAGTTTCAATTAACCAAATTAAATTAAATTTCAGCTATAACATGTAAAATATGGAAGAGAATTTAACGTTAAGGCATAGAAATACATAAGTTAAGGTTAAATATGACAAGAAGGTGCAAATTTAAAGGGCCTTTGATGTGGGTAGGCAGATAATTTCGAATATAATTGACCCTCAAATTGAATACCATATTATAAAGGTTTAAATATTAGCATCGAATATAATTGACCCTCAAATTGAATACCATTTATAGGTTATATTAGCATCATAACTGACCCAAGATTATCCATATTGATATATTGTGTTAATGTTAGCCAGTGACGATACAGCTTAGTGGTTAAAACCTCAGCCTCCTTCGGAGTTCAGGAATTTGACCACGGGCACGCACCTTTAAAAAAATTTTTTAAGGAATTAAATATTTATGCTTTAAACTCGTCAAGGAAATTGGAGATAAAAGAAGGAGATGATTGAAAGTCCTCAAAGGTGTGAAATCTCCCAACTCACAGTTGGCGAGCGTGGTGGATTATGGCCAAACTCCTTCTCATTCTGAAAGGAGGCTCGTGGTCATCAGTAGGCCGGCAATGTGTTGATGATGAATGTTAGAAAGTTTTGGAGACTGGGAGTTGTTTTTGATCAAGTCATGATGATAATCACTCCCATTGTTTAAATTTGATAAAATTTCATTCTTGGTACAACTGCAGCATTATATTTCCAAGAAGTAGATCGTCTTATTCCTCTAGAGGGACCGACAGTATAATTCACAGGTAAGTGTGATTGTGACAAAGTAGCTATCAAATTTTGGTTCGGAGAATAATATATTATATTTTATTGACCAGAATGCACGGTTGCAGCAAAAATGACATAAATTCGAAATGAAATGAAATGATTTATTTGTTTCATGTAGGACAACTTGTGACACTTATGATACGTCAAGACTCTACCACCGGTTCGGAAAATGATTCTACTGAGAAGAGCCAGCAACAAAAGCGACTATCGCAACGTGATAGTTCCGTTTTAGCCCTCCCTAGTAGCGTTTTGTAGGGACTGAGAAAATAATCTCTACGTCGATGGTTCTACGTTAATTGGACTTAAATGTTCAGAAACGGTACAAGTTATAGTTAACAATCTCGAAAACTACCAAAAATGGGGTATTTTCCGATAGGTACGAAGAATCTAATTTTTTTCTTTGGACGTCACTATTTGGACCATAAAGTATAGAAGAATATAAGTAAAGAATTTTGTGTTGAATGATGGATTTCTTTCTCGACAGCCTGTTTTCAGGTAGCATATTTGATGAGAATTTTAAATAAATAAACCTACGTTTTCAAATACTTTTCAAACTCTGAGATGAATTTCATGGTTTTTAAACATGTCAGATACAATAACATGGGTTAAAATCTTTGAAAGTTAAATAACAATTGTAACCTTTTGGATGTTTTAAAGTCAAGTTTTTAAACTGAAAATGTTACAGTAAAACTTATAGATAGTTTTTTGTATAAATCATGACTGCGTGAACGTTACAACATAAATACAAAAAATACAAATAAAATATTATAGTTTTACATTACTAATGAATTCTTTCTTTTTTCTAGGTACACCCAACCCGAATCTGATATGAGATGGGCATTCGAGAACTATGGTGCGGATTGCTGTTGGGTCTCCTAATAACTCCCTCGGGAAGCGACTGGTTAAGCTGCGGCCACATCTCCGCGTGCCACTGCAAATGGTCCTCCGGCAAGAAAACAGCGTCATGTGTCTCATCAGGTCTGGCACAGTTACCCCGATTGGCAACAGAAATACAAGTCCTAGACTTACATGGGAACCCCTTGACCGAGCTACATCAAGACGCCTTCGCGAGCATAGAACTTTTGAACTTGCAACGCCTCAATCTCAGCTCGACGAACCTACGCTACCTGCATCAACACGCCTTCAGGGAACTACGCATTTTAATAGAATTAGATCTCTCAAGGAATCACCTAACAGAACTTTCACCTGAAACGTTCAAAGGCAACGAGCGTTTGAGACTAGTAGTACTTAACGACAACCCGTTAAATAAATTAGTCGCGCACCAATTCCCGCCCCTACAACATTTAAAGAAACTAGAACTCTCGAGATGTCGTCTCCGCAAAGTTCACCCCTTTGCCTTTGTGAACCTGCGGGCTCTGGAAACTATACATGTCCATCAAAACTTGCTCTCATATCTACACCAAGATACCTTCAACCTGCCTGCACTTAAAACTTTGACGCTTTCAGACAATCCATGGTACTGTGATTGTAGACTTAAGGAATTCCACGAGTGGTTTCTTCGCAGTAATCTTGGAAATGAGGAAGTTTTCTGTGCTGGTCCGGAAAGTAAGGCACATATTCTTTGGTTAGACATGAATGGGGATGAAATGGTTTGCCCTCCATCGACTATAACGAGTCCCTCCGTGATACGAACTGAAACGGGTGCAGATATCTCTTTTGGCTGTTTTGTTAGAGGTGATCCGAAGCCAACTGTGACGTGGTCGTTCCGTCATACGGAAATAACTAATAAGACTATTAGTGATAGTGAAATTGTAATCTATAAGTTTTCTGTAAGACATTCGAACGAGAATAGTGACGAAAGTGAAGTGGTAAACAAAAGTTCTCAGTGGTTTAATGTGTCCATAACGAATTTTACTAGTGATTTAGCTGGAGAATGGAGATGCACCGCAAAGAGTTCAGCTGGTGAAGCTTTTGCGTATGTAACAATCTTTTTACCCAAAGCAAGAACGGCTACGGCTCGTAGTGCTCCCGACTATTCCAAATTCTTCATAGCTTTGGGTTCTGTAATAGCTATGGCTAGTACTGGATTTTTATCAGCTTGCTTCTGCTGGAAAATACGTCGTCGGAGAGTGCCTCCTAGTAGAAGTTTTACCGACCAAGAAAAGAAGTTATTAGACACGTCTCTAGCTGTCAGTTGTGATAGAACTAGTGTAGAGATGGGCTCCTCATATGGTTTTGAAATGTTTGACAGATCTATGTCTATGGAGAGTGAGGATACTCAGCGGTGCTTGGAACCAGTTCAGATTACGATAGAAGGTCCTTCTGGATCGTTTCCTCCTCCACCAGCAGAATTCGCGATTCCAGCACCTTATGGTAACATTTTTATATCAGTACAAGTGACTCCGCATAATGAGGAATACCCTGATTTGTTGAGTGGTGGAGCAACTTTGCCTAGAAGAAGTAGAACATGTTTTTTAAAATCTGCTTACGATAATATGGGACCTAGAGTCACTGCTACAGGTAGCTCGACCTGGTCATTACCAGGTGCTAAAGCGGATGGGAAACCAATTAAAGAATCGACACCTACCATGCCATTGTCGACGTTTTCTACAGAATTTACTGCTCTTTGAAAACTATATTATTGTTAACTTTGTATCGTTTGCTGTTAGTGGATGCTTTATTAATACTTATGTTATCAAATAGAATAATATTATGTTCTCAATTAAAATTACTGTTGTATATCTAGTGATGACTGGTGTCATAGTATTATTTTCATGGTTGTGTTTAATCGAATTGAAAAACAAAATACAATGACACCCTTTCCTGCCATGTTGGTTTAATAATTTGGAAAAGAAGTTTAGGAGAAGATAAGAACATATCAAAATTAATGCTTGATTTTTTTTCAATACTCATTAAATTTTATGTCACTGTTATCTAAGTTGTTGTTTACTTAGAAATTATCACGGCCTGTCCACTACTTTTGCGCTATAGTCCTAGTTAAGCACGGCGCGGTGACCAACAAAGGCAAAATATGTAGATTGAGGGAGCGTTTCCACCACCACAGGTGGGCTACATTTGTTTACTATATTTTAAACCGACTTCCAAAAAAGGAGGAGGTTCTCAATTTGGCGCGTATTTTTTTTCAGTTAGAGGAAGCTCTCGAGGTGGTCCAATAAAAAATTCTGACTTCAAATCCTGAACCCTGACTAACTTTACTAATCGGAACCGCTTGAGTTATATATCAAAACTAGTATATCAAAATATAGGTACTTTTATAACAAACGCGATGGTATAGTATTGGCTACAATAAACTTGTAAAAAAAAAAAATTAAACTAATTAATTTAAAAGTAGCTTGGACCGGATTTTGATAGTCAACCTATTTTAGGCGTTGGTACCGCTATGTGTAGTGGGCGGTGGTAGTAGGCGACTTCACACTCGCTTATTTGGTTTTTCGCTCCCCGCTCCGCTAAAAGTCATGGATGGGCCGTTAGTGTGTATAATAACAGTATAGAAATACTTAGTTATTTATTAATAAAAATAGTTTTAAGATTTTGGATCGAGAATCTTGCTTTAAAAATCTCATGAGAGGAGAAATAAAAATATCAGTAATATTATGTAGTTTTATTTTATTTACTAATCTTTTTTTAAATCTTTATTTTTAGACGGGGCGTTATCACTTCGTGATTTTAGCGCCCCCGTAAAAGATATAAGAAATTGAAATTATTGATTGCTTATCTTGGTTGGGCTAATTCATAACATCACAGGTTAATTTATTAATTTTGATGTGTTCTAAATTATACGCCTTAAAATATATATTTTATAGATAACAGAAAAACAGCAAATGCACAGTTGTCTTGGTGTCCAAAAAACAAATAAAATGGAATACAAGACAAATCGGACAGCTGGAAAATTGAAAACCGACAATACAACGCTTTCAGACATAGGGATAACTTATAAATAAAACTAGAAATCCAACAAAGTACCTACATTCTTTTGTAGCCACAGAATTAGATATTTTTTTATCCACTACAAGTAAGCCCTTGACTGCGATCTCACCTGATGATAACTGATGGTGCAGTCTAAGGTGGTAAATAGCTACGGCCGCAGCCTCCCACCAGGCCAGACAAGAGAAAATTCAGAAATTATAAATTTCCAAATGGACCCTGCCGGGCTTAAAACACAACAGCACTCAACACTTCGCCAGTGGGGTCGTCAAAGTTGTTATTAGAGTTTGAAGAAAATTGTTATTAGAGTGGTAAAACATTTAATGAATTTATCGTAATCCCCAAAGTCCAATGTAAGAAACTTTTAAAGACATTTCTAAGGACTAAACAATAAAATACAAAAGTTTATGATTGCACTCAATTTCTAAAACAAAGAAAAAACGGTCGACTTTGTTTGCTTAATAAAGCGATAATTTTAACCTTTTTAAGAAATTAAAGTTTTTTTTTATATTTAGTATACTAGCGCTTTCCCGCAGTCAGACTGCATGCAATGCTGCAAAGTGTTTTTCTTTTTAATTCTACAACCAGTTTTCGCTTGACTGCGATCTCACCTAGTGGTAAGTGCTGATACAAAGATGATGAATAGAGCAACTGCTGAGTTTCTTGCCGGCTCTTCTCAGTAGTTCACCTTTCCGAACCGGTGGTAGAGTCTTAACGTATCATAAGTGACACAAGTTGTCCTATATGAAATAAATAAATCATTTATCATTTTATCATTTATCACAGTCTTACTGTAAGATGGTAGTAGGCTAACCTGTTTCAAGACGTGTTGCCGAGCAATGTAGCGTTCCGGTACGGTACAGTCTAGGGGTATGGGTTTAATATAACTGTCTCACCCCTCAGGTTGGCCCGCTACCCGCATGCCTGATTTTTAATGTTTCAAAGATGCCAGTATCAAGTCTACCAATTCGCACGGTGGTCCAACGTGGTAGACTATGGCCTCAGCCCTACTCAAAAAGCTATCCGTCCTCAATACTTGGCAAAACGAACTAGTAAACTATAAAGAGTAAAAATATGGTAGACACGTTTGAATTCTTTCGTTACGTTATCTCCAAACTCGTAAGATCAACATTTTCTTTTCCTGCATGTTTTCCTGTATCTAAGTAAATATAAAATTCTCGCCACAGTGTAATCATGTTCGTATACTTATTATACGGTATACGGTGTATCGGAGCGAACCAAATGAAACCCATGTTCTTTCCAACTTGTATCGGTAAAAATAACTTTTGGGTCGTAACATAGTCGGAAAAGTTTTGGATACGGGTAAAGTATCCGTTCGACTGCAAGCTTTGAAGCGATACGAGTAATATGAGAGGCAGGCTTTTTGGCATAGCTCAGGGGCCATACCGCCAATGCTTAAAGCCATATCGTTTCATTATTGATGAATTTTAAAAATGTCTTGTTGAGTAATATTGCTTAGGTAGGTATTGCTTTATGCGTTGGCAGTATGGCCTCTGTACAATAAATTTTGATACTTTTTTCCATCCATACATCCATCCAATATTTATTTGATACATATATATATATGTCACCGTAAGATTGTAAACTGTCGAAAGATTGTGAACCGTTTAATGTTCTGAGTATTAATTTATGAAATATTTATTGTATTTACGTTTTCTTGTCTCTTTCTTGTACAGTTCGCGCGCGATTTGAACGCAGAGTAAATGTAAGTGTCACCATACATTTACTCTGCATTGAACTCGCACGCGATCTGTAGGTTAGGTTAAAGTTTTGACATGAATATCCAGGTAGTTCTATCGGGTTAATATACCTAATAGATTACAGTTTACCGAAAAATAATGCGTTAAATTGTAAGCAGTATTTTACGGTTCACAATCTGTCGACAGTTTACAATCTATCAAGATAAAAAACGTTATATTACAATCTTACGGTGACATAATATATATCAAATAAATCTTGGATGAATTAAATAAATATATATTTGATATTTTATCTCCCTACTAGCAATACGACCACAGCCTTATTCCGTATAGGGATCGGGCGTTGACATTTCAATTTGCTCAAAATAATGGCTGCCATTGTAAGGCGCATGGTGTACGCGGCGTGAGGCGCATATAGAACGCAAAGTAATCGAATTTGCGTACCGAATGTCGGGGAGATTGGCGTGTATCGAATAAATGCCAATTTTCCCTTACGATGACGCGGCGATGTTTGTTTTTGGGGATTTCATGCATTATTCATTTACCCTTTCATTCATTTAACAGTTATCACTGGTTGAATCTTAAGGATTGTCACATCGTGACGATCCAGTAGCCTTATAATAATAATTATTATTTTTTTAATTTTTTAATTTTGTTTATTAGTCTGTAGTTTAATACACTAACAATTTACATATATGACAAACACAAAAACGTTCACATTATTACTATTTCTTATACGTAAATCAACAAGTGCACATAATATTGAAAGTTTATATTATGTCATGTAAACAAAATTTTGGCAATTGAGGTATAAGAACTTACAAACTTACTTACATACTTAATTGATAATAATAATTTAGTAGGAAACAATATACAAAAAAAAGACTACACTACTACTAAAAGCAAATTATTACTTTTAAGTGAAATTCGCTGATACATGATCAGTGAGTATTTTCTTTAAAAGTAGTATAAATATAGTCATTAAATATGTCGATATAATGAAAAACCTACATCTATCATTGTAAAAGTAGTAGTTGTGATTGCTTGAATTTATAGCATTCTGTGGGCAGTGGGCAGGCCATGCCTGTCGAAGGATCGATGGCCGCTGGAGACGGTAAGTTTTAGAGTGGAGACCGCGTACAAGTAAGCGTAGTGTGGGGCGCCCTTCAGCACGATGTACCGACGTCATTAAGACGGTGGCGGGAAGTGGCTGGATGAGGAAGGCTGAGGACCGGGTGTGGTGGCGTTCTTTGGGAAAGGTCTATGTTCAGCAGTGGTCCGCAGGCTGAGATGATAGTATTCTGGTGGTGATACCAGATTTTAGCCAATAGCGGAAGAGTGTTCAATCAGAGGAGATTGCGATTTCCACTACAGCCCATTAACGTCCCACTGCTGGGCACAGGCCTCCACTCTTATAGGAGAGAGGGAATTAGAGCTTAGACCCACCACGCTGCTCCAATGCGGGTTGGTGGGCTTTAACGACTACTATCATGTTATAGTGATAATAACCGGGACCGACGGCTTAACGTGCTCTCCGAGGCACGGGGGTGAAATACCGCCATCTTCCTAACTCCGGGCTAGTATACTGAGAAATTCTAGTCAGAAAAACCCAATACTCAATTATCGGACTCGAACCCGAGACCTCGTCAGCCGCAGTCGAACATGCTAACCACTAGACCAACGAGGCAATTATTTGTACGTAATTAGGGCACACATAACATATCGTTTGACGATGTACCTAAGAAGTTAGACCACGGTATGCAGCGCCTCTCTACAAATAGCGCACGTGTTTCCTGCCACGTGTAACTTAAGCAACTTCAAGGCAAGAGTGAATAGGCATCTTCTAGGCAAGCGCGTTCCAACCTAGACCTCATTATTCTTTGCACTAAGCATGATTGTCGCCAAGCGCAAGCCTATCTCGTAATAAAAAAAACCCTGATGTCGTAAGTCTATTTAGTGAGGGGTCCTCCAAAACTGCACTCTCCAGTGCAAGGTCGCCATTTCAGCAAATTGGAACCCCAAAGTTTATCAGTTCTTGGATCTATGCGTCAATCCATTGCCAACATCTTCAGAAACCGCAGAGCTATGTCGGTTCTTCTATCTTGACATATCTGATTTGATCACGAAGATAAACTAAAAAAAAGCCTACATGCATTTTTTAATAAAACCATAATAGAGAGAAGTCACAAAGGGGAACGGTGTGCAGAAAATAATCAAGTTAAAAGCAATACATCATCATAATATTATTATTATCAAATAACACACGCAAGCCTGTTTTGTGCGAAAATAAATATTAAAACGCGAAGCTAACCACAGAGATGACTTATTACTAGAGGAGCAGATTTTATACCAAAGGCGTCAAAAAATGTTGTTGAATAAGCAACGGTCACACGACCCAATTTGGTAAGTGTATTTGGTATTCCCGGCAGGGTCAATTTGGAAATTACTAATTTCAGAATTTTCTCTGGTCTGGTGGGAGGGTTTGGCCGTGGCTAGTTACCACCCTACCGAAAAAAAGCCGTACCGCCAAGTGATTTAGCGTTCCGGTATGATGCCGTGTAGAAACCGACGAGGGGAATGGGTTTAATATCAAAGCCGTACCCCTAATAAGTTAGCCCGCTACCATCTTAGACTGCATCATCACTTACCATCAGGTGAAATTGCAGTATCACAGAACGATAACTCCAACTTCTTTTATTTCACTACACGTTTTTTTTAAATTATCAAACGTTAAAAACTTTTAACGTTTGAAACTTAGAATGGGTATATTATTAAAGGATCTAAAAATTATTATCTAAGAATTATTATTTTAAAAAATTCTATCAATATATGGTTCACCACCCTCAGCAATTGGGAAAGCGCTGCAGAGAGAGATTAGAAATATGGTTTTCGTACACTCAGTAGACTGAGAGTTAGCCTTGTATCCATTTTGCCAGTCATTGCAGCTTCTCTAGTAATATCGTAACTCTATGGAGCTAACTTTATTATGAATTTTATGAAGAACCGAAAAATTTCCAAAAATGCCGCGAAAAAACTCCGGGACGCCGCTGCGTGTAAAGCGTAGTACAAAGTGGATTTTGACTTTTTTTCATTTTGTGTGTAGACCACCGATATACTAAATCACAAAAACCCTAATTTCTACCATGATATAGTATAAATAGGTTATTTCGCAATTTAAATTATACTTATTGTGACAGACATTTCAATGACTTCCAAGTTCTACAGAATCAACTATTTTATAACAAGATGATGCCGCTACTTCCTTTGCATAGATTAAGTTTTTTTGAACCCGCGGGAACTGTTTAATTTTTCGGGCTTTTTTTGTTTGTTTGATGAGTCTCATTTAAATTATATTACCTACAATTTGGTGAAGCGTGTTTTTTAATTTTTAAACTACTTATTTTATACTAGCTGATTTTATACTGGACTTCGTCCGCGTGGAATAAGTTTTTTGACTCCCACGGGAACTCCTTAATTTTCCGGAATAAATAGTATTCTAGCGCATGCAAGAATCACGTCGATCCGTTGCTCTGTTGCAGCGTGATTGAAGGAAAAACCAACAAACAAACACGCATGTATAATATTAGTATGATGAGATAAAATATAAAAATGTTATATGCTCACAAATATATAACTCACTTTTTTTACAACGTTAAAATATAATTATGAGGTTTTCCAAAGTTCATTTCTGAATAAAAATATACGTATCTTTGTTCTTTATTATATCAGTGGTGTAGTCTGATACATTTACGGCGTTATTCGATGGGCTTTTATATTTTCTTTGTAGAATTTTTGAATAATAAACTAGGCAGGAAAGTATTTTTAATAGTTTTGCTGCCGGGAGACTCTTTGACCGCTGTTTGTTAACTATAAGCTACTATAGACCTAGTTTTTTGAAATATTTTTTATACTCTACATTGTTTTATTAGAACTACAACGTTTTTCTCTGACAGTTTTGAGATATGAGTGAATTTAACCCAGTAAGCACTAAAATAAGAATTAGAAGTTATAAACTGAATAGGAGGCTTAAGTCTTAGGCAAGATAACCTCTCGGGCTCAGTAGTGAGCGTTGTGGTCTGCTGTAAGTCTTGATGGGTTCGATTCTCGACAGGGGCAATACTGAGATTTTATAATTTCTAAGTCGACTCTATTCTAGTGGAAGGCTTCGGCCGCATCTGGTTACCACATTTCCGGCTTAAGACGTACGGCCAAGCGGTTAAACTTTATTGAATAATGCCTCGCAAAAACCGATTATGAGTATAGGTTTAATATTAATGCCCCCCACCAGGTTAGCCCACTACCATATTATACTGCTTCATTACTTTACCACTAGCTGAGAATGCAGTCAAAGGTTGGAGCATAAAAAAATGTTGTGTCGTTGGACACCCCGTGGAACATAGTTAATTTCAATATTCAATTTTGCAATGGGTGTAAGTAGGGATTATTTGCTTACGATACGGGTTTTGTTTCGGCTGAGCTATTGAGAGCAACCTATGGTCAACACTAAGTAAAATATTTATTACAAACTAGCTTTACGTTTTATTTATCCACTACAAGCTAGCCCTTGACTGCGATCTCACCTGATGGTAAGTGATGATGCAGTCTACGATGGTAGCGGGCTAACCTGTAATTATTTTAGTGTGGTAGTACCCCTCTCTCTCTCTCTCTCTGCGTCTCATGGCTGAGATGTTAGTGATAATGACCGGGACCGAAGGGTTAACGTGCTTTTACTGTATGTGACAATACAGTAATACTGTTAGTATTACTCTATTGTCACATAAATTTTTTCAGACCAGATCTGAGGCACAGAAGACACTGCTTCCTAAAAATAAGCGTCGCAAAATAAATAAAATCCTTGATTCGAACACATCACAAACTAAATAAAGCTGACAAAATAATATATTAGATTGTAGAACAAGGCAGAGATTCCCATTTATCAACGTCATTCAGACTCTCAAGTTGTGGAAACCCGCTCTCTTATTATCGTGCGCATTCCGCAAGACTGGAACTCTGGAGCCATGAAATTGAGAACTGTTACAGAACTTGTACTACAATTAAATTGAACTACTAGGGGAGAAAAAAAAATGGCAGTCATAGGGACTGCGGATAGAAGTGAAAACTAAATCCATTCAATTTTACTTGTAAAGATATACACAGCACTAATGTGGCACAATACGTCACCTGTATAGCTACAGATATACTGCTATTACGCACGTCGGTGACGCGAACTCACAAGATTTTCCCCTACCAAAAAGTGCTCAACGCAGCTAAAGAAGTTTTCACTTCAAAAACGTTTATTGTTAGAATATACGTGCTGATTGATTGATGGCTCACTATTAAGCACGAGATTCCTCTAAGAAGAAGGATTAAAAGGGTTTGGCCATAGTCCACTAAGCTATAAATGCAATCCTTGGTTCAAACGCATCAAAAACTTAATAAAGCTGATAAAATAATATATTAGATTGTAGAACGAGGCAGAGATTCCCATTTATCAACGTCACTCAGACACTCAAGCTGTGGAAACCCGTTATCTTATTATCGTGCGCACTCCGCAACAGTGGAACTCTGGAGCCATGAAATTGAGAACTGTTACAGAACTTGTATTACAATTATAAAAATAAAATTATTAAAATTACCCGGTTCCCGAAAAAGAAAAAGTTCCCGCGTTAATCAAAAATCCTTAATCTGCGCGGAATTTAGTTTGTAAATCTAATATTAGTAACAATGGCTAAAGATTATCATTATTGATTTTTGTTTCTTTTTTTTATCTTTTATCCTTTCTTAGGAAAGTTATTCATTCTAATAAAGGACTATTTCATTATTTAGTAAGTAATATGTACTTATTTGGATTTTGCTAGTGACAAATGATTAATTATTTATTTCAGGTAATAGGTGCATGTGATCAAAACAAAAATACAAAAATGTTTGTGACTTCTGAACGTCACAAAAGTCAGAATTCCATGCAATTAAAAATCCAAGTATAAATTGAACTACCAGGGGGCTTGCTACCAGTATTATTTCAAAATGACAGTTTGATGTCACGTACAGTTGACGTCAAAAGTCCATATAGAATAAGCAAACAAGATGGCTTGTTAATTACAAAGACACCCTCTCAAACTTACATAAATAATATTCATCTTGTAGGCTGAAATTGTTGACAATTTATGGTTATAATCTAAGTAGTATTGAATAATTAATGGTTTGAATCTAATGGTCTTAAAATAACTTGATTATTTTGGACCGATTATGTTTGTGTTCCAATTGCTTGCACACAGTTTTAGCAGTTGAGCTATGTATGGACTTTTGACGTCGACCGTACCTTAGAGTTCCTAAAATCCATATCAATATTATAAATGTGAAAGTGTGTCTGTCTATCTGCTACGCTTTAATTGCCCGTCTTTCCAATCGATTTTGATGAAATTTAGTAACGAGGTAGGTTGCATCCCGGCAAAGGACATTGGCTAGAAGTTATCCCGGAAAATAAGGATTATAATTCTAAAACTCGAACGTCAACAATATTAAAACAATACGGCTTTAAGCGATGGTAGTAGCCCCCACCACCACCACCACCACCACTACAGCCTATTAACGTCCCACTGCTGGGCTCAGGCCTCCACTCTCATAGGAGAGAGGGAATTAGAGCTTAGACCCACCACGCTGCTCCAATCAATCCGGTTTGGCTGGCTGTGGGAAGAAAGTAGCCCCCAGTGGGAAGAAAAACGTTTACTGTGGCGTAACCAATATACCTCTATTTATAAATGTCTGCATTGGGTGTTGCTATGATAAATTACAACATCCTTGTGGACTGCTGTTAGCCCAGGCTACTTGTGCAAGCTATGTATGGGAACCCTAAAATAAAAAATGTAAAGCTGATTTTTGGCACAAGCGTTCCTTGGGGTCTGAGAAGTACTTCTTAATAATTCCCCCCCTCTAGGCCGCGGGCTTAACCCCCCACCCCCCCAAACGTCTCCCCAACCGCAGTTTTTTGTAATTTTCTCAAAAACTATTAGTGCTAGAAAAAAACAATCTATGGCGAAAATAATTAACATTAAATAATCTACCATATGGCACTTAAATCATTATGATCGGATAAATAGTTTTGCAAATATGCCGGCTTATTTGACGCATTTGTTTTTTTTTATTTTAAATCGTGTAAGTTTCTTGTGATTTGCACAAAATGTATAAGAGCTAGGAAAAAACGACAAGAACAAAATGAAAGTTCATAAAATCTTCTACAAAATGCTTTTATTTCATTTCAATCGACCGAATACTTTCGGAAATATGACGATCGAAAACGTGCATGACAGAAAAATATTTTGCAATAATTTTGACTTTGTACCTACACATTCTATTTGATAATGATCGATGCTATATTACAATAAAATTAATAGTAGGTAATAATCATGATATCTTTATCTACAAAACAACACCACACTCAGTAAATAATATACTAAATATTATTATTTATATTCGTTCAAAGTTCTAACAAAGACAAGGCGTCGCGTCGGCCGAAGAATAACGAATAAGATTGCAAAGGAAATGCGGGTGGAATGACATGGTTCGTGTGCAAATGTTACCATTGATGGGGAAGAAGGTGATGATGACGACCATGATGATGTGCTTTAATAATACCTACTAATATAATAATAATAAATACCTATGTCTCGAAGTCCTTTCAACTATATGTAGGTATGCAATATGCATTTATCTAAAAACAATGTAAATGAACCACCAACATCCAACAGCTATCTTGCAGATAATTTTATCAGATTAACTTTTAACTGTTAACGGCATTCCGAACCAATGGTAGATTCACTGGACGATTCAAAAGCACTTGTAAAAGTTTGCTTGAGTAAAAACATTTGATTTGATACTTGAAATGTAATACGATTACAAAAAAGCACAATCGGCTAGTTATTTGAGAGGGGGAGGGGGGTCGTGGTAGGGGGGAGGTGAGAGGGGGATTGTGGGAGGTGCGAGGGGGGTTGTGGGAGGTGCGAGTGGGGTTGTGGGAGGGGGAGATGGGAGGGGGAGGGGGGAGGTGGGAGGGGGGTTGTGGGAGTGGGGAGAAAAGAGGACATCATTTGCGCCTAAAATTAAAAATACTTTATTTATTTAGAGGTTAATTTCTATTTATTCCGTAGTACTATGCTAAGTCTACATGACTACCACCGGTTCTTACACAACAGCAAGGTATATTTCGAAATTTATTTGTCCTATCAAAATAAACTAAACACCATTTTATAGGTAAATTAATAATCTTTGTACTAAGTCCTGACAGCTTTTTTCCTAACTCTAATACTTTTTCTTGAAATTACAATAAACCTTTACGGATTTTACAAAGGTTTAGTTTTTTATTCCAGTTAGGCAGCCATATTTCCGAAACTATTAGTTCTATCAAAAAAAACTAAAAATTGTTTTGAAGATAATTTAATGATGTTCATTTTTGTTCCTTATGTTTTTTTTCCTAGTTCTAGTAGTTTCTGTGAAAATTCAAAAATATACCAACGGTTGTCGAAAAAAAAAAAAAGTCTTGGAATATAGGTTGCCATATTTCTCGAACTATTGGTCCTATCTAAATTCACCATAAGACTTTTTTGTGGGTAATTTAGTGAAATTAATTACTCTTCCGGGGATTTTTTCCAGCTCTAATAGTTTTTGTGGAAATTGCAAATAACATAGGATTCTAGCAATTTTTTTATTTTTTTTCGTACACCATACATGGATATATATTCGAAATTATTAGTCCTATCTTTATGAACTAATTTTTTTTTTAATAAGTGGTTAAATGGTGTTTATTTTTACTTATGGGAGTTTTTGCCTAGCTCTAATAGTTTTCTAGAAGTTACAGAAAACATATAAAATTTTGAAAAATATTGCTTTTATGTTAACTATGACAGGTATATTTTCGAAATTATTAGTGCTATCAAAATTAACTAAATACTATTTTGTAGGTAATTTAACTATGTTTCTTACTGCTTCAATCAGTTTTTCTTAACTCTGTTATTTTTTTTTCGAAAATTAAAAACAACGTACACGATATTTGCATATTATTTTCTTTATCTTACACAATAGGTAGGCATATCTCCAAAACTATTCCTCTTATCAAAATAAACTAAATATCATTTTATAGCTAATTTAATAGCCTTTCATTTTGTTTCAGACAATATTTTTGTAGCTCTATCAGTTTTTATGGAAATTACAAGAAACTACATTATAAATAGCCATACATGCAAAATATTTTCTTTTCATGCACAAAGGGTTAACATATCTCCGAAACTATTAGTCTTATGGAAATGAACTGTAATTTTATTTTGTAGATAATTTAATGAAGATAATTTTCACCATAGAAAGTTTTTTTCTATCACTAATATTTTTTGAGAAAATTACAAAAAACTGCGGTTGGGGAGACGTTTGGGGGGGTGGGGGGTTAAGCCCGCGGCCTAGGGGGGGGGAATTTTTAAGATGTACTTCTCAGACCCCAAGGAACACTTGTGCCAAAAATCAGCTTTACATTTTTTATTTTAGGGTCAATGTTTATTAGTCCCGTACTATGTAGTGATTGATTGACAGACAAGATAGACAGAAAAAGTTGACTTTACTGAGAACTGTTTCAGAACTTATATTACAATTATTATTAAATTGAACTAACTTCGGCTAGTACTGAGATTTTTGAAGTGAAAACTTCTTGAGGTGCGTTGAGCACTTTTTGGTTGGGGGTAAACTTGTGGATTCGCGTGACCGTGACCGACATGCTCACGAACAGCGACATGCTCGAACGTTGTTCTACATTCGAAATTAAACTTTAATGCCTTAGTTTTAAGGTTTAGAGTTTTATTATTTAAATATTTTTTTTTTATCCACTACAAGCTAGCCCTTGACTGCGATCTCAACTGATGGTAAGTGATGATGCAGTCTAAGAGGGTAGCGGGTTAACCTGTTAGGAGCATGGCAGTTATATTAAACCCACACCCCTTCGGTTTCTACACGGCATCGTACCGGAACGCTAAATCGCTTGGCGGCACGTCTTTGCCAGTAGGGTAACTAGCCACGGCCGAAGCCTCCCACCAGGCAAATATAATATTCGTTTTCACTTCTATCGACAGTCCCTACGCCTGCCAATTTTTTTTGTTAAAAAGACAATAATTAATCATGGCATGGATCGTCCGTCACATGGATAACTTGTCCCGAGTGGCGTACCTAGTTGTGTTGGCATATCAGTCGATTGCGAATGTTAAGCAACGCTGACCTAAGTCGGTAACTGAATGGGTGACCGAATTTGGAGGTTCATTTCTCGTTTCCTCCGTGCCTCAAAAACACGTTAAGCAGTCGGTTCCTGTTATTATCTTTAACATATGATAATAATCGTTTAAAAAACCTAAGAGTTTAAATACTCTTACTCAAGTCGTATGCGGAAAGACGTGGGAACTCATCGCTTTATAATCCCAAGAAAACTCCTTCTATTATTTGATTCTTAATTTGATTATATAGATTTAGGATTGGTCTACGCTGCGCTTCACAGTGGAGACCAATCTTGAATCTATGTTTGACTAGCGAATGCCCGCGACTTCGTCTGCGTGGTTTGAGGTTTTTTGGTTCCCGCGGGAACTCTTTAATTTTCCGTGATAAAAAGTAGCCTATGTGCTATTCCAGACTATAATTTATCTCTGTGCCAAATTTCAGCCAGATCCGTTCAGCCGTTGGGGCGTGATTGAGTAACAAACATCCATTCACCCATCCATACATCCATATATCCATCCAAACTTTCGCATTTATAATATTAGTAAGATTAGTAAGATTAAGATTAATGGAAAAGGGTAACGACCCTCAGTAATGAGGAATACGACGCAGAGAGAGAATCATGGCCCGACCTGGAAATCGAAACCGAGACCTCGGCATCCGTACGAACATGCTAACCACTGGACCAACGAGGCATGCCCAGGTAGGTAAAGTGAGAATGATAAATTGATACACAGTAAAAGTGAAAAAGGCGTAAAATAAATTAATTGAAACATCAACGTTCAAATTGGGGGAAAAAAGGGATGTGGGTAAAAGTCAATAAAGCCGCATTGATTTCCCCGGGCGGGCCGTTTCATTAGCAACTTTTCCCTGCCGTGGAGCCTACTCCCTGGCATTATTATGAGCTGTTGTCGCAATAAATACAGCTCTTGGCTGTTTAACAGCTGTTTACATTATGCATACTAAGGGTGATACACACTACGGTCAGTGTGTTTCACTACGGTCATAAACCGTGGTGTGAAACGCCCGCGCTTTCTCAAACCTAACGCAGTGGTGAGCGCTGTGGTCTTATCGCGGGAGGTTCCGAGTTCGATCCCCGGAAGGGTCAATTTGGGAATTTATAATTTCAGAATTTTCTCTGGTCGACTGGTCTGGTGGGAGGCTTCAGCCGTGGCTAGTTATCACCCTACTGGCAAAGACGTGCCACCAAGCGATTAAGCGTTCCGGTACGATGCCATGTAGAAACCGATTAGGGGTATGAGTTAAGCGTGACAGCCCTAACCGGTTAGTCCGCTACCATCTTAGTCTGCATGATCACTTATCATCAGGTGAGATCGCAGTCAAAGCCTAGCTTGTAGTGGATAAAAGAACATCATTAAATGGTACACACTCATAAGATACGTCTTGTATTGACTCTACCATCGGCTTTCAAAACACTAAGAAAAGCCAGCAAGAAAATAACATTTACAAAAAAACTAAAATATTACATTAAACATACAAAACAGTATAACACAGAAAAAACAGTAGTAATCGAAGGGAATTCACGTTCCTTCCTGTCGCACAGTCCTGTCCATGCAGCTCCGTATAAAAGTGTGTGCGTGGCCTTTTTTTCCGTAGTGTGTTTTCACCCTAAAGGTTAATTAATGAAATTTGCTTGGATGGATGACCGAACTTTTTTAGTGTCCCTCTGAGCTTAAGGCGTAAACAAGCAATAATCTCTTTTATTAATTTAATAATCTTTTCGATTACAAGTTCGCCCTTAACTACAATATCATGTCGAGGATACGAGCGCAAGTTGGTACATTAGGGCTAAAATTGTTTGGTGGACAAAAAGACCGTGTAACACTTTTATTAATGGACCGCGCACACTGCTGCGATAGGACTGAACATCTCACCTCTAACGCGGACATTTCGCACGCGAAAGTTCTTTCTGCTACGCTTTCACAGATCAAGTTTTAAATTAATGAAATTTGGTATAAAGATAGGTTACATCCCGGTGAAGGGATGGCGGGGGAGGGGATGTGAAGGCATAGGCTACTTTTTAGCCCCGAAAATTCAGGACTCGTCGCGGAAATAAAAAAACCTTAATCCAGGCGGACGAAGTCGCGGGCTTCTATAGTTTTACAAAAAATCATACTCGGAGTGCGCTTTTTTATTTTATTTTTTAATTCGCGGATATCATCTTACTAGATCTTACTATACGGGGCATAGTACACAGACATCGTTTAAAAAAATACATCAGTGGAATGTAAAAACCACTACTACACACGCTGTTATAAAACTAAAAAAACACTGAAGCACGTTACCACTAGTTTTACAGCTTTGTCCAAAATGACCACAGAAAAAAATGTTTTTTGGGCATTCCGTGCAAAAAGTCAAAATATATGCAGCGTTATTCCGGTCGTAAAATCATATTCGTGCAACGTTTTTGGTGATTTTTACTATGCCGTAAACTTTTTTCAGCTACGAGTATGTTGTATTTATAGAGCAGTTAGGATTTTTGTAGTTTTCGAAAATAATGT
Organism: Erebia aethiops; assembly: GCA_923060345.2. Lineage (NCBI taxonomy): Eukaryota > Metazoa > Arthropoda > Insecta > Lepidoptera > Nymphalidae > Erebia > Erebia aethiops. The sequence continues at coordinate 12,081,003 of OV281081.1, read as the reverse complement.
AAGTACTTACTTGCTTACCTAACATTTTTCTAACATATTTTTGGGGCTGCTATTTTGGCCCAGCTACGACAGTAAATACTACGTGAGTAAGGGTAGCTTTAAGTTAGACCTAGCTCAGACCGAGCCGACCAGGGACCTCAATATTACCTATTTAGTCTTAAATCATTAAACAAATAAAAATAAGCTCAGGTATATCATCCGCCATATTAAATTTAATGTGACGTCATTGAATCGTTCGTATTCTTCTACGCACCCTTTTAATTGATACCTATATAATGGGGATGCACAAAAATAACTGGGCCGCTAACGTTGGGTGTCCGCCATATTAGATTTAGAATGACGTCAATTAATCAATCATGCATTCTCATGCATGAGCAATTAGAGGTGATTGTGAAATCACCTCTAATTTTATAATAACCTTCCGCTACTGGCTAAAATGTATTGATTTCATGAAAGAAAGAATATCATGATTTCAGCCAATCATAACAATTTAGACAGTAAGAGTGATTGATGCAGGTTTTACACGATTAATTAGTTAGTCGAAAGGGTCAATCTTAACTAACTTCACGCGGACGAAGTCGCGGGTATGCCATTACAGCCGATTAACGTCCCACTGCTGAGCACAGGCCTCCACTCTCATAAGAGAGAAGAAATTGGAACCCACCACGCTGCTCCAATGCGGCTTTAACGATTATTATCATGTTAGTGATAATAACCGGGAACGAAGGCTTAATCGATCTACATAGAGTCTGGTCTCGACCAAGTATCACAGTGGGGCTCACAAAATATTGTGCAATTCAACCCCACCAAGACACAAGTATGCGCGTTTTCGGCAAAAAAGATCCCCTTTACAACCTCTATTGTCTTCCAGAACACTCCCCTGACTCCATCTAACAGCATTGGGATCCTCGGTGTTAGTATATCGAACGAAGTCCAGTTCCGTGAATATCTGGAAGGTAAAGCCAAACTAGCCTCCAAAAACTCGGGGTGCTCAACAGAGCGAAAACATACTTTGCGCCTAAACACAGGCTTCTTCTGTATAAAGCGCAAGTTCTGCCCCACATGGAGTACTGCTCTCACCTCTGGGAAGGAGCACCCCAGTACCAGCTCCTTCCATTTGACCGGATACAAAGGCGGGCAGTTCGACTCGTAGATAATCCCAAAATTACTTGCACGCTGGAGTCCCTAGAGCACCGAAGAGACGTTAGTTCTCTTTGTGTATTCTATCGTCTCTACAATAGGGAGTGCTCTGAGGAGTTATTCAATCTAATACCACCTTCCATGTTCTCCAGTCGCACCCTACGTCGCAGAAACCAATTTCATCCTCACCACCTGGATGCCTGGTCCTCATCTACCACCCGTTATTCCAGGTCATTTCTGCCACGTACCCGCAAATTGTGGAACCAGCTTCCATTTTCTGTGTTCCCTCATGATTATAATATGGGGCTCTTCAAAGGGCGGATAAACAAATATCTTTAAAGCCAGCAACGCATTGGCGGTTCCTCTGGTGCTGCAAATGTTCATTTGCGGCGGTAATCACTTACCATCAGGTGACCCGCCTGCTCGTTTGCTCGCTATACATATTAAAAAAAAATATATAACCGTAGTATTGAGAACTTTTAGTCAATGGCCCAATTCCGGGACACGAACCCTGGACCTCGTGGGCCGCAGACCACTAGACCAATGAGGCAGGCCAGTCGAGAGCAGTATCTAGTTGATAATATTATAACGCTCTTTACTGAATAACCGTGAAGTATATTCGTAAAATTAAAATTAATAGTCGCCATTACATTAAATTAACAGGCGCAGGCTTTCCGTGGCCGCATTATCTCATTTGTAACGGATGTGCGTTAAAGTAGGTACATTTTCCTATATTGCTATTAATATTTATTGTGCCTATTATATTTCGTAATTAAACTGATTATCAACGTCAATCCATCGGCGGTCCACTAGAAATTCGTACTATATAATATTACTAACTGATGCCCGCGACTTCATCCACGTGGATTTTGGTTTTTTGGTTCCGCGGAACTATTAATTTCCAGGATAAAAAGTAGCTTAAGTGTTAATCCAGACTATAAACTTTCTCTGTGCCAAATGTCATCCTGATCCAGTCAGCCGTTCTGGCGTGATTGGGTAACAAACATCCATCCATCCATCCAAACTTTCACATTTATAAAAGTTTGAATGGATGACAGTTTAAACATTTATGGTTCGATATTAGAATGGCATTTTAAGACCTGCGAATTTCGTTTTGCTATCTACTGACATTTTATCCGACAAAAAAATTTTATAGCAAATTTTATTAACTGTTTTCTCATTGTAAATTCTCTAAACTACAAAAATGCAAACTGGAGGAGGAGCTCGACTCAATTTAGCTTGCATTTAAGTATGAAATTGCACATTTAAATCTACCTTTTGCCTCCGTTCCGGCGTAATATCCCCTCAGAGGTAAAACTTTCGTACCGTACACTTTGGAGGCATTTTATCATATCTTGGAACTCCGGCAGGGCCGGTTACACTTGATGTATGGTAACATTATAACACGGTTCGATGCTTCGCTACCCTTGTAATAGAATAGCGTGGAATTCCTTTATTGAAACGTGATCTGAAGTAGTAGAACTATTACAATCCATTTTGCACAGAAATGTGCTCTAGTTTTAATAAAATTTATAAGAATCACTAGCGAATGCCCGCGACTTCGTTTGCGTGGTTTGAGGTTTTTTGGTTCCCGCGGGAACTCTTTAATTTTGCGGGATAAAAAGTAGCCTATGTGCTGTTCCAGACTATAATCTATCTGGTGCCAAATTTCAGCCAGATCCGTTCAGCCGTTGGCGCGTACAATTACAATATTAATTAAGATTGCCCGTGGCTTTGCTCAAAATGATAAACCGACTTTCATACAAACCCCTATTTTAAACCTTTTGGGGTTGAATTTTCAAAAACCTCCAAAAGTGGCAGAAGTGGTGAATGGCAGCCTTGGAAAAAGTATTAAAAAAAGAGTTCATTTTGTATTTAGTTTTTTTATTTATTATTGGTTTGTCATAGTTTGTCACCTTCTGTCCAATATTGAAAAATTATTATAAATTATTGATTTTCGGAAGTTTCACTTCTGCCGTGTGTGAATTGCACATACACACTTTTTTTTTAACTATCTTTATCGCTTTGTACTTACTCGTATCACACAAAAGTAAATACTCATTTTGTACTCTTTCTTTGATGGATTCGACCACTCGCTTTTCTGAGCTGAGAGAAAAAGCAATTTCATTTATATTCATTGGATTGTTACAAATGAAATCGTATGATAATGCGCGACGATAAAATACGACATTGCTATAAAGTTAAGATTCAATTGCTTTTACTTTGTCTACGTTGCAGTTTCAATTCTATTAGGGACTCTATCCACTGTTATGATGAAAGCTAAGGTTTGAAAGTAACATTACTTTTTGTCACGTTAGCATAATACTTAAATTCTACATCAATGCACGTTATGTGTATTATGACGTGACAAAACGAAACATCAAAACGTAAGTAATTGTATTTCAGTCAAATCTGACTACTGTTTACAAAACTTTTTTTTTACTTTTTTTTTGACGACCTCCGTGGCGCAGTGTGTAGCGCTGTTGCCTTAACGTGCGGAGGTCCTGGGTTCGATCCCCGGCAGGGTCAATTTGGGAATTTATAATTTCTGAATTTTCCCTGGTCTGGCCTGGTGGGAGGCTTCGGCCGTGGCTAGTTAACACCCTTCCGGCAAAGACGTGCCGCCAAGCGATTTAGCGTTCCGGTACGATGCCGTGTAGAAACCGAAGGGGTATGGGTTTAATATAACTGCCATGCCCCTTACAGGTTAGCCCGCTACCATCTTAGACTGCATCATCACTTACCATCAGGTGAGATCGTAGTCAAGGGCTAGCTAGTAGTGGATAAAAAAAAAAGACTTTTTTCAATGCCCGCGGGAACTCCTTAATTTTCCGGGATAAAAAATATGCATACTATGGCCTTCCCAGGGATACAACCTATCACTGTACCAAATTTCATCAAAATCGGTTGAACTGATGGGCGGTGAAAGCGTAGCAGACAGACAGACAGACACACTTTCGCATTTACAATATTAGTATATGGATACAGAGCCCAATAAACATTTAATTTTTTATTTTTGCCAGTCTGTTACGGAATCACGCTGAAACTACTGGACTGATCTAACTGCAACTTGGCACACAGCTCACCCATAGTAAATTGTTATCCCGAAACAAAGTTAAGTTCCTTTGATAGGGGATGAAAGTTTTGGTCTATCTTAACCCATGAATCCGTCAAATCGGAATCGATTCGAGAATTCTTTGTAGGTAGGTCTCACGTAAATTTCATGAAGATCTGATGAATAGATCGGAAATGGCGGTTGGATCTCCTCAACGGGTAATAGCAATTGATCATTAAGACAACACGTGGATTTTTTATCATACTGTATAATATGATACAAATATAGGTATAGTTCGCGAGCGAGTTGAATGCAGAGCAAATGTATGGTGACACATAATGAGTGGCGAGTTGAATGCAGAGTAAATACTCTGCATTCAACTCGCGCGCGAACTGTTCATGCTGCAGTATAAAGGTTTAGCCCCACTTGAGATAGGTACACGGAGTGCGGAGAGTAGCGGTAAATAAATATTATTTGTATGAGTTTGAACGGCCTCGTAGCGCCGTGCATCTCCGTGCCGCGTCGCTTAAGTGTGCCCAGCTCCATACTACCTTGATAATGAATACTTGCCGCTACGTGCCGCACCACGCCTCTGTAGTGGGGTTAGACTTTAAAAGGTAAGCCCACTCATGCAAAGTAGAGGTACTAGTATTATGTATAACCCATATTATATCACAAAGACCCTATCTAGAACCGTGCGCAAAACCCATTAATACTCATACACCCAAAAAGATCACAGAAAAATATCACTTAACTCTCAAAAGATAAAAAGAAAGATGACAATGGTTTAGACAATTACATCAATTTGTCTCAGGAAAGCGAATAATATTTTTCCATTCGAGTTTTCTTTAGTCGGAAAATATTTTAAGAAAAAACATACTACAATTTCCCAAGTGTATACTTACGTGTTGACAATTTTGTGATAGTAAGGGCGTATTAGTGTGAGAGTGAGTACGGTTAGCAAAACAATCCGTTATTTAAGATATTATTGACTAGCTGATACCCGCGACTTCGCCCGCGTGGTTTAAATTTTTTTGATTCCTACGGAAACTCCACAAAAAGTAAAACCAGTGTCAATCACCAGGTCCTTAACTAAACCCATGCCAAAAATCACGTCGATCCGTTACTCCGTTGCGGCGTAATTGAAGGACAAACCAACAAATAAACACACTTTCGCATTTATAATATTAAGTATGATTTTGATTTTGTTTTTAATTAAAAATCAAGAATTCTAACGATTAAGACAGAACTTTGAAGAGTCGTTATGGCTTTATAAATAAATTTTAAAATATAGTTATTTAGCCTTACCCATGTTGATTCTTAGGGATTCCATACCTCATGATCTCATACCTAAAAGTGAAACGAAAATCTTAAAATTACAACGATTTTAAAGAAGTTTCACTTAAAATCTTAAAATTTCAGGATGCTAGTTTTAACATAGTTAGTTGCTTTTCAAAGCGTATTAAATATAATAATTATTGGAGTATAAAACTTCTTCAGGCGCGTTGAGCACTTTTTGGTAGGGGGTAAAAATATAGAGACCGTGACCGACATGCTCGCGTGACCGACATGCTCGCGAACAGCGACATGCTCGCGGGCATATAAATATACTACGCGACCAAGCCAACTAGGCACCTAGAGTACATTACGTCACGTGGGTTTCAGGTGCCGAGTTCGCTTGGTCGCGTAGAAACACATTACATTCGAAATTAAACTTTAATGCCTTAGCGTTAAGGTTTACATTTTAATAATTTTAATTTTAAAAAAATCGTTTTCACTTCAATCGACAGTCCCTATGACTGCCAATTTATTATAAACTTCAAATTAAACACGGATGTACTTTTTTTTTCTGGAATATTTCCGACTATCGTTTTGAACCCGTTAAGGGCGTTTTTCATGCGGCCACAGACTGCGGGCCGCAAGATTTAGTATGCATTGAAACGGGGGAGTTCCATTTCATCTCCCGACGCTACTTCAGAGGCCCAATTGTATAAGTAAATCGTAATCTTAAAACGTATTACTCGAACTGTTTAAGGAGTTCATACATGCTTTTTGACGTGCAGACATCTATGAACTCCTTAAACAGGTCGAATTTTACGTTTGACAAACGATTACAATACCAATTTCATACATAATCGGGGGGGATGGCCTTCAACCCTGGTACCGTATGCAGAACAAATGATGTCGTGATCCAAGTTAGTTGATGACGTTGTTTTGGGGTTAGTGCTTTTGCAGACGGTACCCGTTTCGAACACGTTGAATAAATATTGACATTCGTGTTGGAGAGCGCGGCTACAATATATTGGAAACGTGAAAGCATTCGTGTAGCACAGGTGACTTTTCGATTTTGAAGTGAAAACTTCTTTAGTTAGTAGTCTTTAGTAGTCTTCTTTAGTTAACTTCATTACTTCAAATAAGTTTAACATTATAAAACTAGCTTTTACCCGCCACTTCGTCCGCGTGAACTACACAAATTTCATACCCCTATTATCCTATAAGGGGTTGAATTTTCAAAAAATCCTTTCTTAGTGGATGTTTACGTCATAATAGCTGTCTCAGCCCGATTAATCCAATGGTTTGAGCTGTGCGTTGGTAGATCAGTCGGTCGGACACATTTTCCTTTTATAAGTATATTAAGAAGACTTACGTCGTCGTCATTTACGACCAAGGCAACTATTATAATTAAGGATAGTATAATTTTTTTTTAAAAGAACACCCATAAAGTTAATGCTGGTTCTTCTTCTCGGTAGGAACGGCATTCCGAACCTGTGGAAGATTCACTCGACTATTCAAAAGCACTTGTTATAAGTCTACTTGAATAAAACATATTTGATTTGATTTATAGATAAATAATTGGTCAAGTGCGTGTCGAAACACGCTTGGTAAGGTTCCGTAGTCATGCCTGACGGCCATTATTCATAAACGGTAGTTTTCATTCAAAATCATCCTCAAGTGGGATGTTTTTTTTAACAGCAATCGACGAGTTACATTCCAAACCAGTGGTAGACTCACTTGAGAGTTCTAAAGCGCTTGTGAAAATTTATTGGAATAAAATAAAAAGTGTGTGTGTGCAATTCACACACGGCAGTTTTGAAACTTCAAAAAAGTAGCCTACGAGTGAATGAGATAAATATAACTTGAATTCTATCTCATTCACTCGCAGGCTAAATCATATTATTATGAATATGTTTGACTCTTTTTGGTGTCGCTTTTTCGTTTCATCGAATTTTCAAATCACAACGATTTTAAAGAAGTTTCACTTCAAAAATATTTTTGACTTTTAGACAAGAAAATTCAAAATGCGCTATCATCAAATACGAGTCATACAATATCGTAAACAAAGAGCAGGTATTTCAAAACGTTTCTTGACTCAAAATACAAAATGTACAACTTGTTTCCCTTTCCGCATACGCTGGCATCGGTTCTGAATTTAAATGCCGCTGGCATTTTAGTTTTAAGTCATGACTACCCTCACTTGAATGTATTTTGCTGGATTTTCATAAACCGTCTTGTTGCTAGTCCAGTTGCTATATTTGGCAGGTTTTACAAAGATTCGAAACGTTGTTTGGAATAAATTGAATGAAATGCATTTCTGATTCCAATATTTTTAAAGCAAAAAATAGAGATAATCTGATTTATTTCTAATTTTGTGCTGTGAAGTCTGTTAAATGAACTCGAATATATTTTTGTGTAAGTAATAAGTAGGTAGTCCTATTTGAACTGAATTCCGCTTATATATAAGAGAAAATTTAATTTAAAGAGCTTTCAGAGATCGATTGGAATATTTACGTTTCTCTCTCTGATATGCCTAATTTTCATTATCTCATTTATGTCTCATTGGTGAGGTGACCATTTCTATGACTCATATGACCCTAGGGGTTTCTTGTTGTTTTTTTCAGTAAAATCTCCTTTTCGAACCAACACGACATTTCTTAAGTGGCACAAGTTGTCCCACGTAAAACAAATAATTTTATTTAATTTCATTTAGGCTACGAAGTCCTCCCACATAAAACTACTAAGATTAATTTATTTTACAATTATTTCGATTACAAATACCAATTTTTAACAAATTGTCTGTTTACTTTATATTTGGTATAGTGGACTAATTTTAGTATCGGAAATATATTACTCTGTAAACAATCTTGAGTTACTTTCAATTCTAAAAAGAAACCTACTTCATCAAACGACCCGACAAAAAGAAACATAATCACAACGGCAAATTTCTTTTACCCAAAAGAATGTCCGTGCCAACCACGTGTGTCAGTAGCTTTACATCATAATTACATTACTTTGCGAAAACTGAACTAACAAACCAGGTTACAAAAATTGGTGTAGCCACTTTTGGTATACCTCTCAAATAAGTGCAGCTCTCACATGTGACGCTGAAAAAATTCTTTACGACCCAGTGAGTAACTACCAAAAAACAGTCTAGCAAGAAATATATGAATTTACGAACCGAAAACCGCTAAAAATATATCAGACATCACGTGGACATACATAAACCGAAGATACACAGTTCCTTAGATATGAGACTTATAAAATTGTATGTTTATCTCTCTCTGAGTCGTATTCCTCATTGCAGAGGATCGTGACCTCATTCCCTTAATCACATAATGGCAGGGGTTTTCTTGGGATAATAATGCAGTGGGTCCCAGGTCCTTCCACATTAAGCTAAGCCTAAGCATTTCGCATAAGCATTCCAGGTCCATACATGAAGCTGTCAGTCCCGGTTATTATCACCTAAATCTGATAATAATCGTTAGAAACCTAAGAGTTGAAAACATTAGTCGAGTCGTATGAGGAAGGATCTAGGAACCTACCAAATTATTATCCCAAGGAAACCCCTGCCATTATGCCATTATGTCATTATGGAATGGGGTCACGATCCTCAGCAATGAGGAATACGACGCAGAGAGAGAGAGAGATAGTTATTATATGAACGCAATTGCATTGCTTCTATTCCTACAGTTTAACTGGGCATTTCTGAGTTAGTATCGCGGTGCAGGACGCTAACGTCACCCCTCACACAGCTCGAACGTGAAACGGTAGGCCTATAGATGTAGTAATTATCTTATATAATGTATGTCAATGGTGTTTTCGAATAAAACTGAAACAGCGCAAAACTAAATTCCAGTCCTAACGCGCACTCGACACCGCATCGCGTGTTTTTGGCCACCAGTTTTTAACTTTTTTACATGAAACAACTCAACGGCTTATGCAGTGTACAATTTCTCGTCGGATTCTATTCACTTACATTCTACGTCATCATCCATACATGGTATAATCACTACATGGTATAAATTCAGTATCTATGTTAGCTATATTCAGCCCAAATAACTCAAACTCAAACTCAAATCTTTTTTATTCAAGTAGACTTCGACAAGTGCTTTTGAATAAACTCAAACTCAAACTCAAAGAACGATTATTCAATTTAGGTAGGTATACTACACTTAATGACGTTCGGTTATTTGTAACATATACGATTAACAATATAATGGTGATAACGACAGTACGACATCTTAAACTAAAGCTACGAGGGTTCCAAACGCGCCCTGGTCTGAGAAGAGCCCACAACAAACTCAGCCGGGTTTTTTTTTTTCATTATCACCATTTCACAATCATCTTAACTAAGGAACTATCAGGGCCATTAGAGAAAATCATTGCCAAGCTTCCTTGTCATTTAAATAATCCTTTAAATAATCATTTCGTCCAGTGAATCTACCACTGGTTCGGATTGAATTCGATTGGATTCCTACCGAGAAGAACCAGCAAGAAACTCGGTGGTTGCTCTTTTGAAAAAATAATTTACAAATACATAAACGTGTAGAATGTAGATACATAAGTAACCGCTGTCCGTGCGCATTGCTGGAGCGAGTCAAATCCATGCTCTTTTATCATTTACATAATCTGCAAAGTAATCAATTCAACTAATTTCTAACTGACTTCCAAAAAAGGAGGAGGTTCTCAATTCGGCGTGTATTATTTTTTTAATGTATGTTACCGCATATCTCCGTGGTTTCTAAGCCGATTTGAAAAATGATTTTTTTAAAATCGCAAAACACACTTGCAGAATTGAATGGTGATGAGGTAGTATGATTTGATAGCATGCTTAAATCAGCTTTTAAGTTACTTTTCCAAATTGGCGGCGAGTTAGTCTGGTGCGAGGTTTCGGCCGCGGCTGGCTACCACCCTACCGGCAAAAATTTACGACCATCAAGCGATAGCGTTCCAATACGATGCCGTGTAGAAACCGATTAGGGATAATTTGGGTTTTTATAACTAGTAGCTTTTCCCTTGGCTTTGCTCTCTTTAAGTTCGATTTTCATACAAATTTCAAAGCCCCACCCCTATTATAAGGGTTGAATTTTCAAAAATCCTTTCTTAGCGGATGCCTATGTTATAAAAGCCAAATATGCTAGCTGTATGCCAAATTTCAACCCGTCAAGTGGTTTGAGCTTTGATAGATCAGTCAATCAGTCAGTCACCTTTTCCTTTAGACTACTAGTTAGCCCACTACTATCTGATTTTTTTTAGACTTCATTATTTACCACTAACATAAAGTAGAATAACAAAACTACTAGATCAGTGAGATAGTATTTTACTCTCTACACGTCAATACTTCCTAAGTTCCAGCTATCTTCATCGCTCAAGACACGCTCTGCAAAGTTCGCAGATCGAGATTTAGGTCTCGAAAGAATTCTAATTTATATATTCCTTTGAATCTAGACATCAATTGTTCAAGAGCGCTAAATTCTCTGCATTTCGAAATTTCTGTAAGATTAGTGCTTTTTTCTTTGTAATAACTGCTCTTTGTTCGAATAACAAGTTGAGTTGAGTTGAGTTGAGTTATTTGAAATGAAACTTCTTTTGAATCGTTGTGATTTGAAAATTCAATGAAACGAAAATGCGACAACCAAAAAGAGACAAACATATAGGATAGATGTGCCTGCGACTTACCGGGATCAAAAGTAGCCTATGTCCTTCCCTGGTATGTAACCTATCTCAATATCAAATTTCATCAAAACCGGCTGAAAAGATTTTTCGTTAGAGTGTCGTAGAAAATAATAAACATAACTTGTATTCTATCTCATTCTCTCGCAGGCTAAATCGTATTTAGTGAAAATGTTTGTCTCTTTTTGGTGTCGCTTTTACGTTTCCTCGAATTTTCAAATCACAACGATTCTAAAGAAGTTGCGTATGTCGGGATAGCATATAAAGTTAGACATTAGTTGTAATCGCTATGAAATGCGGTAAATGTTAAAACCCATAAAATCGGTCGTTCACGAGCCAGCTGTCACAGTGGCGGGTTAACGTCGGGCCATAAAAATCACACAAAAATTTATAGCGCAAAACTCCAAGTGCATTCGGATTGCGGACTACTATGTAGTGCTGTATGTGATACCGACTTTGGTGGTGCTGTGAAGTTATAATAGCGTGCCGTGTTTGCATGAATACGAGTTTTGCTTATTATATTTTACACTTGCGTATTATATACTAGATGATGAGGTATTTATACTTTCGTGTAAAAATGTGCTCAAAACATTGCTATTTTCTTATCAAATGTATTTGTTAAATCAACCAATGAGTAGAAAGAATGATAAAAATACAGACAGCTATGCTTAATATGATATGTATTAACAAAGTTTGATAGGTATAGATAGGTGGTTTTCTTATTATATTGTTAATAAGACGAGCTACACAATTTTAACAAAAGTTTTTTAGAACGTTAGTAATTATAACACGCGGGAGCCTGGCTGGAAAAATTGTATGTGATAGAAACGCGTTAGTCTCTATCTCTCTCCCTCTAGTAGGTATATTATATACTAGCAGATGCCCGCGACTTCGTTCGCTTGAAATAAGTTTTTTAAATTCCCACGGGAACTCCCTTATTTTTCGGGTTAATATGACACTCACAAATAATGTGTCTTTCTATTGGTACCAGAATTTTCAAAATCGGTTCAGTAGATCCAGAGATTACCCCCTACAACGTCACAAACTCACAAACTTTACCTCTTTATAATGTTAGTATAGATAGAAGAACCTATATTTTTTATTAATTATTTTAGTTAGTGTTAAAATTTTGAACATTTCAGGCTAGAGCCACAGTGACTAATTTATTTCAAGATTTAGCGCTTGTTTCACATTCGCCAATTATACCACTGACGAATAAATTTGATGTGTTGACGGATGTAGTATAGGAAACCTGTCAATATTTCAAATTTATTTGCCAGTTAAGGTTTACATGGCGATCGTGAAACAGACCCTAGTCTTTCAAAAAAATTAGTTGTTTATACCATTAGAATATCATTACATCATATATGACTTTATTAATATCTGTAATTATTCATTATATATGAATTGAAGTATTTATAATTTTAATATCTGCAATTATTCATTATATATGAATTGAAGTCAATCGTACAGATGGATGGACACAATATGCAAATGCAAGCCATTGACTCAACGAAGCTAGGGCTCGCATCGCTCGGTAAACAATTTCCAATAGAAAAGTTAATAATTTTCATCTGTAACATTGCAACCCCGCAACAATGTCAAAACGCAGTCCGAATGCACTAACACTAAAGTTCGCCATAAATTTTTATAGCGCGACGTAACTCCACCACACTGACAACTGGTTCGTGGGTGGACTTTTACTGGTTTCAGTGGTTTAATCTTTGAAATATTTTCTATTGTTTGCTTGTAATTTATTTTGAGTTATTACTTCATTTTATTTATAGGTATTGGCTGATATTGAAAGCAAATAAAAGAGCTGCGATAGGCTGAAGTGGTAATGGGCAGGTCTTGTTTCTCGTAGGAACGATAATTAATCTCTCTCTGCATCGTATTCCTCATTGCTGAGGGTTGTGACCCCTTTCTATTAATCACATATTGACAGGGATTTTCTTGGGATAGTAATGCGGTGGATTCTCAGGTCCTTCCAAACGATAAAAAATATACACATTACTTTAGTTACCACCCTACCGGCAAAGACGTGCCGCCAAGCGATTTAGCGTTCCGGTACGATGCCGCGTAGAAACCGCTACCATCTTAGACTGCATCATCACTTACCATCAGGTGAGATCGCAGTCAAGGGCTAACTTGTAGTGTATTAAAAAAACCACTCCATCCACTAAAGCCCACTAATGCCCCGCTGCTGGGTACAGGCCTCCACTCATAGGAGAGAGGGAATTAGAGCTTAGACCCACCACGCTGCTCCATTTAACAAAAATCTGATATTATATACATTACTTTAAAAAAAAACTATACATAAGTACTTAGTGCCTCGATTTTTTGCCGCGTTAATTTAAATTCTAGGGCTCGTATTATCTGGTCTAAGGAAAGTCTGCAAGGCGATAGGTACTATCAACTAGTTAAAAATCCAGCCTACAAACTCACCTCTAAGCCAAAATTTGACTTATTCTAACTCAAAGGTAAAATGGTTTAGATATTATCATCAAGTGATTTTGGTGTCTTAGAATAAGAAAAAATAAATCACATTACATTACGTTTACCACAATCTCGTTATTTTTGTCAATCAAAATCAGCTAAGCAAATAGCAAGTTGTATTCCGCTGCATTTAATTTTAAACTACATGTAAAGCTGTTATTTAGTGGAATAATTTAGTTTCGTAACATTGCTACTAGTATTGAATTCAAAATCCATGTAAATCTGTGAACTAGCTTAAGTTAAAGCTACTCTCACAAGTCTTACGAACTGAGGAGATTAAGGCCTGACGCAGACGAGCATTTATTTGCTTGACACCGAAATTTTAAAAAGTAAAGTAAAATATACTTTTTTGAAATAAATACACCATATAAATTAATAAAATCACAAAAATTATAATAGTAGTAATTATGCGACCTTATCGCTTAAACAATTTTGTAGACAAAGTTCTGCTTATTGATCGATGACGCGATAATTTTATCATATCTGTCAAAAAAATTATTGGTCTACTTGCTACATTTCCGCTTCGCTCCACTTCAGTGGACAGGCTGTGTAAGCCAGCGAAGCTCATGTTATGGAATTTTCGGGAAGCTCGGAATTACTGCTTATGGTCTCTTTGAAATTGGGTAATTGACTAATAGTCAACTCTTTATGAAACATATAAAAAACGAGCTTAAGTGTTAAAATGTTAAAATTCACGCACTTTTTTTTGACTTTTTTATGGAGTTATCAAATTTAAAACTATAGTAACGGATAGCATGTATTTAAGTCCTCTATCAGATTGTCGAAAAAAAACAGATTATGTTTGCGTACACTTTGTCGTTAGTTAGCGCTTGCCCTTAGGATTGAACTTTTGATGGAGTTTTAAGCCACACGTACTGGATTGTATGAAACAACTTGTGTTTTATCCCCTGTTGAATTTCAACATGTATTCCCTGTCGAACAACTAGATATATCTGAAGAAGTTGCAAAAGTTATGGCATATTTGTGATTTATTTCAAATGGAACTATTTCTAGAGGTCGATCTGTTTTGAAAAAAGTTTTCGTAAGATAGAATGAGAACAGATATTAATATGAGACTTATTGACCCCCTTTAGGTTTATCAGTCCAATAGTTTAAGTTAGCTATGTGTTAACAGCAGTCGACACAATTTCACATTAACAAGTAAAGTCGGGCTAAATAAGCGCCAGCTCTTGGGAACCAGTAGCGTGGACCAACTTCAGGGAAACAACGTTGATAATGCTGTATGTCCGATTACCATGGGCCCAGAGTCTCAAATGCTAGCAATTAAGAGAGGCATAGGGCCAGTGTCTTGGGCACCATGATAATTAATTGTATGTACCTATATATCCATACTTCGATACTAATATTATAAATGCGAAAGTGTGTCTGTCTGTCTGCTACGCTTTCACGGCCCAACTACTCAACCGATTTTGATGAAATTTGGTACAGAGATAGTTTACATCGCGGGGAAGGACATACGTATAATTTTTATCCCGGAAATTGAAGAGTTCCCGCGGGAATCAAAAAACCTTAATCCACGCGGACGAAGTCGCGGGCATCATCTAGTATAATATTATAAATGCGAAAGTGTGTCTGTCTGACTGCTACGCTTTCACTGTCATCATCGTATTTAGTGTGTTTTCTCCGTGCATAATTACAATAGAGAAAATATTTTTGCACCATAAAATCTATGTGTCCGTGCCATGTTTCTATGTTTTGCTTGTCTCTATAAATTAATAATTTTAAGAATATGGAACCTATTATA
The DNA here is from genome assembly GCA_923060345.2 of Erebia aethiops. NCBI lineage: Eukaryota > Metazoa > Arthropoda > Insecta > Lepidoptera > Nymphalidae > Erebia > Erebia aethiops. Next base: position 12,065,596 of record OV281081.1, on the reverse strand, counting down.
CAAAAATTACAAAAAGTGGGTTTTCGCGTCATCCTCACATATACCGCAAATAAATTTGATGAATATAATCAAGAAAAGAAAAACATACCGACGTAGCCAGCAGGGGTCCTTCTTAAATTATTTGAAAAAAAAATTAAAATCGGTTCTGTTTTGGAGGAGGAAACAGAAAAATACGAGAGTAAGAATTCGACTGTTTTTCATAGGTAATATCGGTCCCAGCTGCAGTTGTCCCTATCGGGTGTTATGGAATTATATTCAAGGAGCAGCGCGGCGAATGGAAAGCGATGGGAATTCATAAAACGTATTCCACGCGGACGAAGACGCGGGCATCAACTAGTCGTACATAATACGGATGACCTTCAAAGTACAAACATTCCCAGCAATACATGGACAATTAATCTTCGTCCTAGTTCCGCAGTCCGCAGTACGTTCCTTTATACAGCACCTCCGCAAATACTAACACCGTCTTCTTTGTGGAGGGTTTTCTAGAGGATTCATTTGTTTTCCTGACGTTTTTAATTAATAAAGCCCCTGTCTACGAGAGTCTTGAGCCGGTGGACATTTTTTTCTTTTTTGCAGTCGAAGACTAAAGAGTACCTGATGTTATTTGTTATACTCGTCGATTTAGGTGGTCTCGCCTTAGCTTTGCACATAATAATATTATACTTAAGTCTTTTATTTAATGTCACAATATTTATTAAGAGTTCGATTCAACATGAATATTTACAAATAATTAAAATATTTAAAAAAAAATAACCTTTTACAAAAATCTATAATACTTGATGATGTCCGCGACTTCGTCCGCGTGGATCGATATTTTTGATTCCCGCGGGAATTTCCGGGATACAAATTTATGTCCAACAGTGGACGCCTACCGGTTGAATACGAAGTGCGTCACGTGACCTTGTCATATATTGTAATGGTGCGTGGTATGACCATAAATTTTACAGTGCGTGACCATAAAAAACATAAAAACGATCATTATGGCGACAAATACGGCTTAAGAGCGTGACAATACTTACGACCGTCGTAAAAATGAAAAACTATTTTAGTATAGGGCGTAATTTTCATTACAATATTACATTACATTTTCATTAAAGGAACGTCTCGAACGGAGAATAGGTAATAGTCCTTGGCTGCGATCTACCTGATGATAAGTGATGATGCAGTGTAAGATGGTAGCGGGCTAACCTTTTAGGAGTATGGCAGTTATAATATACATGGTATCGTACTGGAACACTAGATCGCTTGGCGGTACGTCTTACCACTAGCCGTACCGTACCGTACACTACCCTATCACGTTCGATGCGACGCCATAGAAAACAGATGACAGACGGTGTTGCGTAGAATGTAGATATACATTCTACGCAACACCGTTTGTCATTTTCTCTGGCGTCGCGTCGCAAGGCGTCGTTTCTGACGATCACCTAGGACAACGAGTTAGTAGCGGTAATTCGGTAGGTTACGGTACGGTACGGCTAGTGTTATATAAACACCCGGTTTCCAATTCGGGAGGAAGGGGGTTGTTAATTAATTCCCAATATTTATTTTAAACGGCTCAAGAAATAATTAATACTCAATTACATGAAACTCATAACTAAAAAAGTAATATTAACTTAAATTTACCGTTTCATTTGTTTAATTCACGAAAACAGCGCACCTTAATTAAATTAATTCATTAGTAGATCTGAAAAATGTAAACTTGGGACTGCAAAAGAAGAAATTTGAACCTACTAATTATAAATACTATTTCCATAACATTAAATCTAATATCCAGACTGTTTTGAAACCTGTGTGAAATATAGTGGGTTTCCATGTCTACCATGCAAATCTATGATATTCCTATTTAGCTGTATCTTATTAAGTTGTAATTTTTATAAACTTAACTATTTTGAAAGTGACCTGCCTGACCCCTATTCTAAACTCTAGCTTAGTGGCTATCAAAAAATGAAAGCCACTGTTATATATTTTTTATCCATTGAAGGTTTGCTATGAAATGTTATTTTTATTTACATAGCAAGCCTTCAATGGTTAAAAAATATATATCAGTGGCTCTCAATTTTTGATAGTCACTAACGTAAAATTTTACTAGTGTAATTTTTGCTGAAAATGTTACGCAAATCGATGCAGTAGTTTCTGAAATTATCACAGGCAAATAAACTTGACGGAGAGATTCCATTATATAGTAAAGTCGCGTGTAAAAAGCTGCAAACCCAACAAATCATACATAACGAAACAAACTTATTTATCTGGTAAAACCTCGGTACCTCAAATAAGAGTGGCCATAATAAAAATTTATAGGCAATTTGCGAGAGAAATACAGCCCGCTTGGTGCGTAGTCTTTTGTGTTTTGCTAATGAAAGAAATTCTCTCCGAGACAAGAGGCTTGCCGGACGACTGCTGTTGCTTAGTGGGTTTACTTGGCCGTGAGATTGTTCCTTGTAATTCTTTATTACTTTTATTACATGATGAAAACCACAAATTTTTACAAAAGTGTTATGAGTTAATAATATTTACAATAAAATATTTACTTAATACAAGCTGATGCTCGCGACTAAATCTGCGGGGATTAAGGTTTTTTAATTGGTCTCCACAAGAGCTTTTTAAATTTCCGAGATAAATAGCCTATGTGTTATTCCAGACAATAATCTATCTCTGTGTCAAATTTCATCCAGATCCGTTCTGGCATGATGGACAAACATCCATCCATCATATTCCGCGTTAAATTGACGAAATCTTACAAATTAAAAGTGGTACAAGAAAAACAAGTAGAAGACTCACTCTTATTAAAAGTATGTAAGTTAGTAAGTAAATAAGTTAAACACGTAATTCGAACAAAGTTTGGTTTAACTCAAGCCTACGAGTATGCCGCAAAAGTACACACAGTTTCAGACCAAAATTCTTACAATTTAGTACTCAAACTTCAACTAGCTCAAGCTTAGGCTGTAAATACTCATTTCTTACTTATTTGGAAACTTCTGTTTGGAATTTGTTTCAGGTTCGTGTACGTGCCGTCAGTTAAACAGTTAGTGAAAACTTGAAATTAAGTAAGCCCTTGACTGCGATATCGCCTGATGATGGTACAGTCTAAGATAGAAGCGGCCTAACCTGGTATGGCAGTTATATTAAACCCTTAACACAGATGAATTAATAGTTACCTAACAGCTCTAATCCGCTAACGCTAAATCCCTTGCTAGCACGTCTTTGCCGGTAGATTCAAGATAAGTAGAGGCTGTTAAAAGGTCTTGAATACAACATATTATACTTTAAAGTAATATAATATTAATTCACCGGTTCATTGATACGTACTGCTATAAATAAACTCAGTTTTGCCGATTCTATGCTATGACAGAACCATAAAGGAAAACTTGGTTCAAATAAATTCATGAATTGAGTTTCAGAAAATTCTGGTTTTCCAAAATAAATATATTTTCATTATTAATGAAATAAAGTACACCAAAAGAAAAATGTTTCTTCCAGTCCTATTGTCTTATGTATTTTATCTTTAGAAAACATTGTTTTAAATAAATAACTCATTCGTGAACGTAAGGTTAGTACAAGATTTTTGATTTCATCAACGTTCACTAGCATTCGATCGTCTAAAAGGGAGTATCGAATGGGAAACACGTTTCGTCGTGTCGCGCAGGTCAGTGCATCTCCATATACAAGTATACAAGGCCTAAGTTTCCCGCTGACGTTTTGTCCCTTGTCCGTTGTGTGTTTGCTGGAGCTAAATTAATATAGACTTTCATTGAGCTTGATTTAAAGTTTAAGTTCGTCTATACATATATAATCAGCACCCCAAGTGGAATTCTTGTGAATATAATTTGTAGTAAGTAAAGGCCCACAAGCTTATCTGACCCGGTGACAGCGTCGCTAGTAGATAATTGAAAAATAAATAATAAACAAATACTAAAGAGGCATAAAAATTAGTTCCAATTTTAGCCATCGGGCCAGATTTGTCGGAATATAATTAATTTTTGATTTAAAATCAAAAATTAATAAAGAACGTTCACTATAACGTCAATGTGTTTCGACGCTCGAATGTTATCATCGTTGCAAAGATATAAAATCTCATACTAACCATACCGTTGTCGATTGTAACGAAGAAGGAAAGCGGTCGAGCACTAACAAGGCATTCATACTTTGTTTCTTTCTTTTCTTCCTTTACCTCGGTACGAGGAAGAATACACAGACAACACAATAGCTTGTTAGAAACCTTCAGCTGGGTGAAGGCTGCCTTTGGCCAATTCAATTGGGCATTTGACTATTCAATTAGTTAACTATTCCATTTTTTTGTGATTATTAAATAGAGGATCCCCCAAAAGCCGAATTATCCACGTCCCCTGTGAGGTTTTTGTTCGAAAACCATTTGAAACTATCGATTGAAGTAAAAAAGAACGTCGAATTTTGAGGACGTCACTGTTGAGTATTTAATTTACTCTACACGCGTATATTGACGTCTGAAAAAAAGTTACTGACTTGACTTTTTGTCAAATTGTACCCAATTACTTATTTTGAGTTATATTAACAGCTGTGTTTGGCGTGGTTGGTCCACGTTAGATCCTCGGCAGTCAATTTGTGAATTTAGAATTTCTGAAATTGAGGCTTCATCATTAATTTACCACCCAAATGGCAAAGACGTTCAGCGAAGCGATTTTGGGTTCCGATTAACAGGTTAACAGGTTAACAGGTTTGCCTGCTTACTTATTAGACTGTATTAACATTTACCACTAGGTGATATCGCAGTAAAGGGCTAACTTAAGGCTTCTAAGCTATAAAGAAACAGCTCATATAGCTTTGAACCTGTTAAGAGGTCTGTAAAAATGAAAGAAAGTCGGTAAAATTACTTGCCTGAAAAATGCCGAATATAAAATGAAAATCCAATAATCCCCTAAATTTGTAACTCGAAAAGGATCGAATGGAAGCGGTGGCATAACAGAGATTGTAGGTTTAACACCGAGTACCGACCTATCTGTGAACGAATCCTTTGATACCATCGCCCGTTATAAAACGCTTTTTATAAAATACGATTCAGTGTCGTACGACATGATTAGTGTATTTTTTCAACGTAACGAGAACTGTACAGAGTTCAGTACATGGCTAATTTTATTTAATTAAATTGTATACTTTATGATATAAGCTAATTCTTCAATTGAAAGAGGCGCTACTTACTATGTGGAGGTCCACGATATACGAGGACATAATGCGACACCACACAAAACCTTTATAACATGTTCAACGTACGTTTTACTCTGAAATCAGAGTGTCTTTAGGAGATTTTGACTCCTAAAGATACTCTGATTTCAGAACAAATTAACTAAAGGTTTAATTTGCAATTGTACGTTTAAGAATCAATAACTTACTAGGATCCAATGCATTCCACGCTTTTTGGTGCAATGCATAAAATCTGGATTAAGCTACAGCATATTACCGCACAAATTTTTGGGTACGACTAACTAATGCTATCTTATAGTATACGAGTATATAGGAGCTATGCTGCTCGCTATCGTCTTTAAACTAATATACTATTGCCCAATTGGGGAAAATAAATTGACTATAATAATTAGCGTATACGATAGATCATATAGTGTAAAGCAACCTACACGTTCAGGTAAATATTACATCAGATTTTATTATATAATATAAGTGATGCCATTCTGCTTACCGCGTTCCATCAGTACGATGCGAGGCGACACGAATGCATACGAATAGTCTTATTACGTTAATAGGTCCCGACCACCAGAAAGACGTATTCAACATTTTTGTAAAACTTAAACCAATTGAAAAATCCTACTTTATACTGTGTAAAAGACTATGGTAAAAGATAATATAAATAATAGATGATACCCGCGACTTCGTCCGCGTGGATTAAGATTTTTGATTCCCTCGGGAACTCTTTAATTTTCCGGGATTTATCCCAGAAAATTTAAAATTTTGGCTTTTTTAAAGCCGGGATAAAAATCCTTCCCCGGGATACCATCTAACCCTGTACCAAATTTCAGCAAAATCAGTTGAAAAGATGGACAGGGAAAGCGTAGCAGACAGACAGACAGACACACATTAGTATGGATGAGGGGTATGAACAATTGCTCCAGCGGCTAATAATGTAATAATTGTTATAATTATAAATCTAACTACGAGTAATTTACGATATGTGTGAGAGAACCCTCGTAGCTTTATTTTAAAGATACCGTGGTTAATTATCACCATCACATATTATACATTGTAAACGTTCATCATACTTCATACTTAATATTATAAATGCGAAAGTGTGTTTGTTTGTTGGTTTGTCCTTCAATCACGCCGCAACGGAGCAACGGATCGACGTGATTTTTGGCATGGGTATAGTTGAGGACCTGGAGAGTGACATAGGCTTTTTATCCCGGAAAATTAAGGAGTTCCCGCGGGAATCAAAATACTTAAACCACGTGGACGAAGTCGCGGGCATCAGCTTGTTTTGAATAAATATACTAACCTACTTTAAGTTTGAGTTTTTTGAGTTTGACTAAGTCGAGCTAAGCTGAAGAAGTTACACAAATTATGATTTAGTTAGAAGTAAATACAGATTATGATGATATATTATAAAATAAGAATAAATAAGGATACAACGAATAAATGTAGATTTGTGTCTCACTTTAAAAATTCAAACAAAGTAGGTCTTGTGATTGTGTGTCAGTTCGTGTTTTATTTATAAACACCGAACTCCACGAACTAACACTCTAGTATAACATTAAATAAAATAAAATAAAATAAATAAGTACTACATACGTATAACGTAGTATTTATTAGTTTAATGGAAATGCCTGTGATCTATTTAAATTGCGCTCGGGCAAAGAAGAAAAAAGTCTCATAAAGAAATACCACAGTACGCAAAGTTCAACAAGTCTGAAGAGTTCGGAATGAAGCGGAAAGTTTTTATTAGAAATACTTGGTTTATTTGCTTCGGTAAATAGAGAAATTCGTTTTACTTAACGACCGTTTAAATCGCGAACACGGAGTATGGCGACGTTGTTCACGTGATCCCAACTTTGGTTACTTCGGTAAAGTTCGCGAAACAAACTTTAACGTTTTCGAGTTTAATCTTAACACCAGATAATCACATAAAATTGTGATCAAATAAAACTCTTAGATACTTTTAGTTTTAAGCTCAGGAGCCATATTGTTTCATTATTGTTGACTTTCGTGTTTTAGAATTATAATCCTTATTTTAGGAACGTCAAGGTAATTGACATCACACTGTCATTAATTTGAATAATATTGCTTATGTATAGCTTTCAGCGTTGGCAGCTTAGCCCCAGAAGTTGTTCTCTGTGTTGTTATCATAGTTTCTGAGGGTCGTGCCTGTAATCGCATGATTGAAGAAGGTTCCTTGGGATATCTAGGATCAAATTGGAACTGGGAAAATGTCCAAATTAAATTAAATTAGGTTAGCCCGCCAACCCGCATTTTAGCAGCGTGGTGGGTCTAAGCTCTAATTCCCTCTCTCCTATGAGAGTGGAGGCCTGTGCCCAGCAGTGGGACGTTAATGGGCTATAGGAGCGAGGTTTGCCAAAAGATGTAAAATGTGGAGTTACCATATTTTTGAAAACTGATGAACATGATTGAAGTAAAAAAGTGCGTGGAAACTTAACAACGTCACAATTAGTCAGTTTTTCATTTTCGTGTTCTGCCACGCGTATGACTATTTAAGGTCTAGCCCCACTACAGATGCACGGAGCTGTGCGGCATGCAGGGGCAAATATTATAATATCTCTATAATATGAGTTTGTATGGGTTTTTTTTAATCCACTTCAAGTTAGCCCTTGACTGCGATCTCACCTGATGGTAAGTGACGATGCAGTCTAAGATGGTAGCGGGCTAACCTGTTAGGGGCATGGTAGTTATATTAAACCCATATCCCTATTCGGTTTCTACACGGCATCGTACCGGAACGCGAAATCGCTTGGCGGCACGTCTTTGCCGGTAGGGTGTTAACTAGCCACGGCCGAAGCCTCCCACCAGGCCAGACCAGGGAAAATTCAGAAATTATAAATTCCCAAATTGACCCTGCCGGGGATCGAACCCGGGTCCTCCCCACGTTAAGGCAACAGCGCTCAACACTGCGCCACGGAGGTCGTCGGAGGGTTAGTCCCACTTAAGCGACACGGTACGGAAATAAACAGCGCGACGCGGCGCCGTACTAACTCATACAAATATTATTTGTCGCTACGTGCCGCGCCGCTCCGTGCATCTCAAGTCTGAAGTGGGGCTAGACCTTTAAGGCAGCGGCTAGAATACAATATTATAGATAGGCTGACTAACTAGATACATACTAGAACTAGCTTTTGCCCGCAGCTTCGCTTACGTTAAGTTCGATTTTCATACACATTTCATGCGTTGATAGATCAGTCAGTCAGTCAGTCAGTCACCCTTTCCTTTTGTTTATTTAGATGAAGATTAAGACTCAGTCATGGCTACGTTTTACTAGCTTTTTTTAACTTGCAATTTTTAAGTCAAATCTTGCAATAATTTTAAAACAGTTATCCCCAAACGATTGATCTGAAATTTTGGATACACGTTTAGTTTGGATGAATGCATTTTTAGCCATGTGACATCATTCTAAATCCAATATGGTGGAATCCCATAGATGGCAGACAAGATATTTTTTCATGCACACCCATGATAATCATATTATTATCATGGGTTTACCCATATGGTAAACAGCAAGTAATGGTAAATGGTTTGCTGAGAAGAATGTTTTTAACGATTTTAGACTCATGTTCTTTAAATGCCCTTATAGAAAACGCTGTCCATTTACACATCACGGTCGGTCGCAGCTATACTTAAATTGGGACCCTGGGACCCTCGCAGACCCTTCGCGCTCCATCCGACCTCGGCCATTACAGATAGTGTTAATGTATTGAGCGGCTCCTGGGGTAATGATGTGTGAATTGTAATCCATCGGTTTTGTGTTTGGACCCGACTGTTATCCTAATCGGGAAACGATTTTTAATGTAATTTTTTAATGAAATAGGATGACCTATTGTATGCCTAGGGGTAAAACATGACGATTTCAGACGAGATTGAAGTTGCCTCCCTGAGCGAAGCGAGGGCTGGCATCACCGGAAGTCTGAAATATTGTTTCATCCTACGGAACACACTATATTTTTCACATAAGCTGCATTGAAAGTGCGAGTTTTATTATTATACATTTAGCGTGAAAGCACTCTAGGGACCGCACAGAACAAAACGATACGTCCATGTTGTTCTGTCGCGCTTATAATATGTGCAGATCCATAAAGTACCTAAGTGTAAGTTGACACTAAAGTGGGTAACGCAGACTTTGTCTGCCTGACGAAATTTTTTGCCCATAGTGCGTTTTCCGTTTTACAATATGCCTCGTTGGTCTAGTGGTTAGCATGTTAGACTGCGGCCAACGAGGTCCCGGGTTCGAGTCCCGGGCCAGGACATAATTAAGTAAGTATTGAGTTTTTCTGACTAGAAATTCTCAGTAGGTACTAGGCCGGAATTAAGAGAGTAGCAGTGTTTCACCCACGTGCCTCGGAGAGCACGTTAAGCCGGCTAACATGATAATAGTCGTCAAAGCCCACCAACCCGCATTGGAGCAGCGTGGTGGGTCTAAGCTCTAATTCCCTCTCTCCTATGTGAGTGCATGGAGGTCTGTGCCAAGCAGTGGGACGTTAATGGGCTGTAGTGTATCTGTCTCACAATGTTTGTGGGTTTGTTTAGGTTTGCAAGTTAAAGTTGCAAGATTTGATTACTGCATAAAGACATAAAATAGTCTAGTACTTGTATAGTATAAATGCTCGTATGTAGTTGTTTTTGTTTTCATGTATTTACTTGTAACTAAGCGGAGCGTGACGTTCGAAAGGAGTAAATTTTATCTAATTTATCGTCGCAAAGTTTGCGGAGTTTGAATATTTTCACTGATAGCTCGACTTAATGACGCGTAAAACTTGTAAACTTCAGCCAAGCGTTACAGCTAACAAGTTATAAGAGGGGAGCGGGTTTTCATGTAGCGACCACACAAGGCTTCGCCTCTTATGGGAATGCCGTAAAATCCAACATTATTCCCATCATCTATAGTCATCTATCTAGTCTTCTTCTTATAGTCTTCTAGTCTAGTATTATAAATGTGAAAGTTCGGATGGATGGATGTTTGTTACTCAATCACACCAGAAAGGCTGAACGGATCTGGATGAAGTTTGGCACAGAGATAGATTATAGTCTGGAATAGCACAGTTTTTTTACACACTTTTTACTAGCTTCAGACTTATGTATGTTAGTATGTAACGGAATCTTTGAACATGATTTTGACCCCCTTCAAAACGTCGGATTAACTCGAAATTTGGCATACTTATTAAGGACCGATGACAATTCAATATTTTAAACAGTTTGACCCGTTATCCTTACTAGGATAATCAGGATTAGCGATTTTTTGTTTTCCTGAGACCCGGAGTGTCTGCGTCAAAAGCGTGTTTTTTAGTTTTTTAAAACTATTATTTTATCCCGGATTATTAAAGAGTTCCCGCGGATACAAAAATCCTCAATCGTATCGTATGATCGTTTGTGTCAATGATCGAAAGCGATGATCGAATAAAAGAGGCAAACGCGCCCTTAGAATAGACTTTAAACCGCTACACGCTATATCTCAACCCCCGTTTTCTTACCATCTGAATTAGTCCCATTACAACCGAGGCCGGGGATCCGAAAACATAGGACTTTACAGAAATAGGATTTTATTCCTTCGCTAATAATTTAATTTGTTAATGGGCTTCTTGCGTAAGCTCTCTGACTGATGGGAGTTTAGAGGATTTCCTACCTTCCTTCAAATGGAGCTGAACATTCTACTGATTTTAAAGGAAGAGGGGATTATTGAAATTATGAATGAGGTGAATCAATGTGAGATGTCTGTACAAATGACTTTCGTATTTAAAGTCTTCTCAATTAATCTTACGAAATAGATGCTTTATCGTGGCTTCTTTCCCTCCAATCTTCCTGACAGAATAAAGGATTACTAATACATACTAATATAATGCAAAAGTATGTCTGTTTGCTACGCGTTTGACGAAATTTGGTACAGAGGTAGGTTGCATAGGTTAATTTAATGCCGAAAAATTACTCAGTTCCCGCGGGAATCAAAAAACTTTAATCCACACAGGTGAGATCGCGGACATCATCTTAGAATTAAGGGTTAATATAAAAAAATAAAAATAATGAGAATTTATGTTTATCTTTGAACAGTCTTACTAAACAGGTGGCTAGTTACCACCCTACCGGCAAAGACGTGCCGCCAAGCGATTTAGCGTTCCGGTACGATGTCGTGTAGAAACCAAAAAGGGTATGGGTTTAATATAACTGCCATGCCCCTAACAGGTTAGCCCGCTACCATCTTAGACTGCATCATCACTTACCATCAGGTGTGATCGCAGTCAAGGGCTAGCTTGTAGTTGATAAAAATTAAAAAATTAAAAAAATACAAAAATATTGTATAGAAGTTCTTGTTCAGTTGGCGCAGGTTCGATCCTCGGGTACACACGCACTTTTTACTTTTCTGTTTCTTTTTTTTTTTTATATATTTGTATAGCGAGCAAACGAGCAGACGGGTCACCTGATGATAAGTGATTACCGCCGCCCATGAACATTTGCAGCACCAGAGGAACCGCCAATGCGTTGCTGGCTTAAAAATTAATTTATGATCACACCTGATTGTAAATGATGGTAGCCAGATAATTTAGGGGTAGGTACGGCAGATTAAACCTATACCCCTAATCGGTTTCTACACGTCTTCGTACCGGATCGCTTGGTGGTAGCTGGCTTTTTTTTTATTGCGTGATAGGCTTGCGCCTGGCGACAATCATGGTTAGTGCAAAGCAATGATGAGGTCTAGGCTGGAACGCGCTGGCCTAGAAGATGCCTATTCACTTTTGCCTTGAAGGTACTTAAGTTATATGTGGCAAGAAACACGTGTGCTGGGAGGGTGTTTTTTTTATCCACTACAAGCTAGCCCTTGACTGCGATCTCACCTGATGGTAAGTGATGATGCAGTCTAAGTGCACACGCTAGGGTGTTCCACACCCTAGCGGTTCGTATCAGAAAAGTCGAACAAAACGCTGTGCGAGTGATTCGAGGATTCGTTGTCAACCACATAAGGGTGCCAACGCTGACGGTTGACGCAGTTTAGTGAATAAACAATGATTAAATATCACTTGTTTTATCGATGGAAGACACCGTGAGGAAACCTACACATACAACATCCGGTACATCCACCACCAACACCATTCAGTATTGCATACAACATCCCATACTAAGAGCGCGTTATGAAGTGTGAAGAGAGTTGCTGATTTGACTTTCTAATCTGTCTTTCGGGAATCTTTCCAAAATAGTTTGACCAAGCCTTGATCACTCCACCGCCACCTCTACAGCCTATTAACGTCCCACTGCTGGGCATAGGCCTGCACTCTCATAGGAGAGAGGGAATTAGAGCTTAGACCCACCACGCTGCCCCAATGCGGGTTGGCGGGCTTTAACGACTATTATCATGTTACTGATAATAACCGGAACCGACGGCTTAAGGTTGATGACAAGGGTCTGCCCGCGAAATTCAAATTTAACTTGGTTTTTCACAATTTGTAAACTTATACGACAAAGTCGGCTTAAGGCATTCAAATTGCGAGCCTAGGAATATCATCTTCACAGGTTTATATTAAAATCTTTACTTGAAAGTGTCCAGTTTAAGAAATTAGTCAAAATAATGAGTTTGACGTGAGTTACTCACAAATTAATCATTATTTTGACTAATTTCTTAAACTGGGCAATTTCAAGTAAAGATTTTTATATAAACCTGTGAAGATGATATTCCTAGGCTTCGAAGCACGGGGGTGAAACACCACCAACTTCCTAACTCCGGGCTAGTACCTACCTACTGAGAATTTCTAGTCAGAAAAACTCAATACTCACTTATGGCCCGACCCCGGACTCGAACCCGGGACCTCGTCGGCCGCAGTCGAACATGCCAACCTCTAGACCAACGAGCCAGTCATTCATCAATAAATCATTAGAAATAGAATATAGAACAGCCGTGGCCGCACGCTGCAATGTTTGTAGTTATTAATCAACTGAGACGGGACGTGATCGAGATGATGTTACCAAGATTACTTATAAGTTGGTACGGAAATAGTTATTTGTTCAACAAGATAGCAAAGTTCGTTTTGGCTGCGAGTGCCTAGTTTGATTCCCGAACGAGTGAAGGATTCTAAGTTTGAATAAGAGTGCTAGCTATTGCCCGTGGCTTCGCTCATGTTTGGTTCGATTTTGATGCAAATTTCAAAGCCCTATTTTACCCTCTTAGGGGATCAATTTTCAAAAATCCTTTCTTAGCGGATACCTACGTCATAATATCTATGTGTATGCCAAATGTCAGCCTGATCCGTCCAGTGATTAGAGCTGAGCGTTCATAGATTAGTCAGTCACTCACCTTTTCCTTTTATCTATATATTATATAATATATTTTATCTATTTATATATATATATTAGGTATATCTAATATGGTTCCAAAATAATTTCTAAATTTTCTACTACTATACAAATTAATGGTGAATGTGATGAAGTTGTATTTAAACGATCGACTTTATCTACATTTTGCCTCTTGAAAATTCTTTCCAAAAAACCAACTTCCAACGAGCGAGCCTGATGCGTCAACTTTGCTTATCCTTGTTATACCCGCCCGACTTCAACATAGTGGGTAGAAATAAAAATTATTTATTACTTTACAGTGGCGTTGGAAGCCGATTTTTATTTTTTACTTTTTATTGTCAGGGTTGAGGATTTGGAGTCAGAATTTTTTATGGGACCACCTCGAGAGCTTCCTCTAAAGACTGGTGGAAAAAAAAATCAAATCGGTTCAGAAACCACGGAGATATGCACCGAAATACATTAAAGAAAAAAAAATACCCGAGCAGCAACTGCTGAGTTTCTTGCCAGATCTTCTGAATGTGTATATTCGATAGTACAGTCAAAACAAGATGATCGTATAAGTCCTATATGAAATAAGTAACTAAAAAGTTTTGAGTCTGAATTTGTACATGAATTCAATAATAGATTAACATGCTTGAGGCATGCACGTTTCCTCACGACATCTATACTTAGTAATTGGGTATTTGACAACAAAGTAGTAAAATCAGGAACAATTTTCAAACGTCAAAACGTGCGTAAATTAGTATAATGAAATGAATGTGACGTTATCAAAACTCAATGCATTTTTCGATAGTTCAAAATGGTTGTCAAACATAAAATTAACAGGAGACGTGTATATTACGTCTTTTAGCAGGTCCTTTTAATAATCACTAAAGAATTATTTATTTATTTAAGTTTTTATTGCACAAAAGAACACGGAAATAAAATAGATAATAATATCGCCTAAGGCGATCTCTTCCAGACAACCTTTCGAGACAGGAATAATTTATGTTTGACAAAGGCTCTTAACATCCCAATTCTGAGGACTGTAACGAAAACAAACCGTTAACACCATTACACCCTTTCCTCCCTAATTACTCGAAGTAATTTCATCCTTACTCAAACGTAAACAAGATTTTCCTGGAGAAGGGAGATCTATGAACATATTTACTGATATCAATCAATCGACGTCACTCGACGTGATCTGTAAGACGTTCCCAGGATTACGTATAAGACAGAGGAAACTATTGATTGTTTTGCGGCAACAACGCAAAGACGTGCCTTTCCTTTCTATTGGAGTTCGCAATTGAATTTGTTTCCTTTGAACCCACTCTCTCCTCAATTGATGGACAATTGCCATAGGTCTGGTATAGAAAATATTATAATAGATATACTTAGGTAGAACCTAATAATACTCAATCTATACTATACTATAATATTATAGAACAAACTAACAAATAAATACACTTTTGCATTTATTAGTATGATCTGCGTGGATGACCTTCGATAATACGACACACAGAGACAGAAAGATAATAAGTAAGTAATATTTAATTTAGCAAGGGTCTAAGTATATGAGTATTAAAGGGGTGAATAAAAGGTTGACGGATAACAGAAGTGAGTGGAAGAAGAAAACATGTTGTGCCGACCCCACATAGCATGGGAAAAGGGCAGGAAGAAGCAAAGAAGGGTCTTAGTAACCAACAGTTTTAAATAAGTTCTGCTAAATTAACTCGTAACAAAAGACGAGCAATATTTTCATAATAACTTGATTGAAAATTTTATGGATAGGAAACAAAAACATATTTTGTTTTACCTAAAAATAAAAACGAAAAACATGTCAATAAAAGGGATCAGGGCGGGATATTCGGCGAGTCATCCGTCCTTCGCAAACACCGGGGTCTAAATCAGGGCCTAAGTTCTCAAGGGCGAAATAATAATATTTTGGTAAGGTATCGAAACCATTGCCTCAGGTCTAGAGTTCTGCGTTCCGTATTCACTTATTTAGATGATTTTGGGGAACGAGTGGCCTAGTTGTGACAACGCACGTTGAACTATAAGTCGGTAACTGGATGGGTGACCGAATTGAGCGCCTCTCTTGTAGGTAGGTATGTATATACTTTATTGTACACCACAAAAACACAAAAGAAACAGATTACAAAAATGAAAACTTAAAACGTAGGTACAATAAGGCGGTCTTATCGCTAATCAGCGGTCTCTTCCAGACAACTTTATAGATACGGAGACAATGAGCAAGTGGACAGTAGGAGGTGGTGCATAAAATTATACTTAAATACTAATAGATACATAAACTAACCCATATCATAAAATTATAACATTTTAATACACTAATATATACAAAATAAATAAAATAGACATTCGTAAGATTTAATACATAAATAAATACACATATAAATAATGGACAAGTTAAACATGTCGCTATTGATGATTACAGAGAGACATGTAATGATTTTTTACGTAAATTTTAAACTTATTAAGAGTTTTAGCTCGATGTATTTGCGAGGGCAGTTCATTCCACAAGCTAATGGCCTTGAACATAAATGAATTTTTGAGATATTTTGTCCGATAAGTAGACACTGCAAGAACGAGTTTTCCGGCTGACCGAAGAACTCTTTGTGGTCTGTCATGACCAAGATATTTAAAGTTTTCCTTTAAATAACTTGGAGTCATAGAATTGAACAATACACAGTACAGAAGGGAAACAATATGTAGATTCCGGCGAAAGCGAATGGGTAACCACTTGAGCTTTGAAAGAAATTCAGAGACATGGTCATATTTGCGCAAACCAAATATGAACCTAATAGATAAATTTTGAATTCGCTCAAGCTTATTTAGCTGGTCCTCAGTTAAATCAAGATAGCTTGCGTCCGCATAATCGAGAATAGAGAGAAGTAGACATTGTGCTAACATAATCTTAGTAGGAATAGGGAGGAAAGAACGCAGACGCCTAAGTGAACCCATAGTAGCAAAAGTCTTTCTACTAGCTTCTTTAAATTGAGTAAACCACTAGAGAGTGTTATCAAAGTAGACACCGAGATTTTTAACGGTAGTACTGTAAGGTATTATAACGTTATTTAATGTAACAGGCGGAAGGTTATCCCAGTCAACTCTTGAAATTATGCCTGAGCCACCAATAATAATAACCTGGGACTTACAAGGATTAACCTTGTAAGTCCATAACACTTACTCCATTGACTAATAGCCTCCAGGTTACAATTAATATTAGAAACAGCAGTAGGCAACTCTTCAAGAGTTGACTGCGAGTAAATTTGGAGATCATCTGCATATAATATGTGATAGAGAGAAGTAATATTCTGGGAAATTGAATTGATGAAGATTGCAAAGAGTAAAGGAGACAACACACCACCTTGAGGTACGCCAGCTGATATTTCACTCCAAGATGAAAACTTATCTTCAATGCGAATACGCTGCCGTCGACCTTTGAGATAACTCTGAAACCATCCAACCACTGATGGAGATATGTTAATAGAATGCAACAGACTCAACAAGATGTCAAAATCAACGGAATTGAAGGCATTGCTAAAGTTTAACAATACAAGCACGGTGAGCTGTTTATTATCCATTCCACGTCTAACGTCGTCAGTAACATTAACCAGCGCTGTAGTCGTACTATGACCTGCCCGAAAACCAGACTGAAGGGGTTTAAGTACACACACTAGTTTTCGTCCCTTAGTAGTTCTCTTGTTCCTTTTACGGATGTATTTAAAAAACACATGATGTTAAATTTTGTACGATGGTACGGAATCCTTCGTGTGTGATTCCGGATCGTATTTGTCCAATTTTTTATACTTCTTTTGACTTTGACTTTAACTTAACTAACGAAGTTATATTTAAGTTTAATTCTTAAAAAGTGATTTTTTTACGGGGGGACATTTTTTTTCAAACTCAAACTCAATGAACATTTGCAGCACCTGAGGAACCGCCAATGTGTTGCTGGCTTTTGAGATATTTGTTAATCCGCCCTTTGAAGAGCCCCATATTATAATCATGAGGGAACGCGGAAGATGGAAGCTGGTTCCATATTTTATAATAGCCCCGTCACAAAATAAAGATTTAAAATAAAAAAACTTAAATAACGTAGAACTCTGCGCTGAAAGTCGACCGTCAGCGGTGGGCGATGGCAGAATCTCAAATCTCGCCATCTATCTAACGCTTACGCCGAAATCTGCCCTAGGGAGAAATATTATGTAAACACCTTACTCCGCTCTTATTTATTTTTATCGACTTACGAATAATTTTATGAATGTTATCGTACGAAATCGATGCACATAAAATATAAATGAAGCAAGTTATGAAAACATTTCTGTTTGTCCATCGTGTTTCGCTCGCAACGTTTTCCGCGTAGTTTAAGTAAGGTATGTAGTGGGTTAACTACATACTCTCTGGGAAACTGCCTCGTTGGTCTAGTGGTTAGCATGTTCGACTGCGGCCGACGAGGTCTCGGGTTCGAGTCCCGGGTCGGGTCACAACTCACAACAAGTATTGGGTTTTTCTGATAAGAAATTATCAGTACTAGCCCGGAGTTAGGAAGTTGGCGGTGTTTCAACCCCGTGCCTCGGGGAGCACGTTAAGTCGTCGGGCCTACGCCTGATCTATCTCCAGTCGTGTCGGATTTTCCGTCCTATCGGGCTATGAGAGTAAAGGAACAGAGAGTGCACCTGTGCACAAGCTATACATAGCTACTTGTGTGCGCAAACACAGCTATGTATAGCTTGTGAGAAGGTTCCAGGTTTTAGGACCATAGACAACCAGCTGAGCTGCAATCGTGATTTGGTAAGTGGTCATAGGAACTCCTTAAGTTCTTATCATAAACCCGTCATGTTTGTACTCTTTTGATTTGTCTTGACTAGCACTTTGTACCTAGATGTTGCCCAGGGTCTCATGATGGCGCCAGGAAGTGATCATGGGAACTCCTTAAGTTCTCATTGTAAACCCGTCGTATTTGGACTCTTTCGATTTGTCTTGACAAGTGCTTTGTAACTAGATGCTGTCCAGGGTCTCATGTTGGAGTCAGGAGGCGATCATGAGAACTCCTTAAATTCTCATCATAAACCCGTCGTGTATGGACTCTTTTGATTTGTCTTGACAAGCACTTTGTACTTAGACGCTGCTGAGGGTCTCATGATGGAGCCAGGAGGTGCTCATGGGAACTCCTTAAGTTCTCATCGTAAACCCGTTGTATTAGGACTCTTTTGATTTGCCTTGACGAGCGCTTTGTACCTAGATGCTGCCCAGGGTCTCATGATGGAGCCAGGAGGTGGTCATGGGAACTCCTTAAGTTCTCATCGTAACCCGTCGTATTTGGACTTTTTTGATTTGTCTTGACTACCACTTTGCACCTAGATGCTGCCCAGGGTCTCGTCATGGAGCTAGGAAGTGGTCACAGGAACTCAAGTGATCACATTTTTTTTAACAATTTTTATCAGAATATTAAAATTTAACACTATTTGACACCTCTACTCGTTGCTAAGCACAAGTTTTATCTCGGAATGAGAAGGGTTTGGCCATAGTCCACCGCGCTGGTCAAAAAAACTACTGAGCCGGCAAATATGCAGTTTTGTGTTTTATATATTATTTTTTATATACTTTTGCTAAGTTCTAATTGTTGTTTCAATGGAGCTCTGCAGTTCGTCGTGGGTTTTTTTAATTTTTAATTTTATTACTTGTTGAATTATAATCCTTATATTAGGAACGTCCAGGTACGTGACATCAAACTGTCATTTGGATATTGCTTGAAGCGTTGGCAGTATGGCTCCAGTCCGTATTAAGAAGTCGCCCTCAGGATTCCCTGTTAAACAATGTAACTAAAGCAAATACGTACAATAAATAAACGTAATATGGGCTCACATCGGCTTAATTATCTCCAATGTCTCGGTAATCAACGTAATTAGGAGAATAAGGCTAATGAGAGAGAACCCTATTATTCGATAAACTATCCATTGTTATGTGATGGAGGAAATAGTGAAATAATGATCATTGATTTATGAACTACGAGTAGATAACACCCGCGTAGATATACGCGGGAACTTTTTAATTTCCCGGGATAAAATTGTATGTGTAATAATTTCCACTGCACATGATTGGCAGATTGTGGCTCGGAACTATACTATTTTAAACCGACTTCCAAAAAAGGAGGAGGTTCTCAATTAGGCGCGTATATATTTTTTTTTATGTATGTTATCGCATATCTCCGTGGTTTCTGAGCTGATTTGAAAAATGTTTTTTCAGTGGTTAGAGGAAGCTCCCGAGGTGGTTCCATAAAAAATTCTGACTCCAAATCCTCAATCCTGATGCTGTAGGTCATGAAATCCTCAAAACTAGGGAGTTAGGAAATTTTGATGGTGAATTTATATAGGTATCAAGTCACGTGTATACGATTCAACTCTGAGTCCCAACTCCTCAACTCTGATTCTGTAGGGTACTGCACTTCTAAGCTGTGGGGATTAAGAGTACACTAAAAAGTTAAAAATACAAAATTCTTTCCAAAAAACCGACTTCCAACGCCACTGTAAAGTAAAAATTATTTTTTATTTCTACCCACTATGTTGAAGTCGGGCGGGTATAACAAGGATAAGCAAAGTTGACGCATCAGGCTCGCCCGACTTCAACATAGTGGGTAGAAATAAAAATTATTTTTTACTTTACAGTGAAGTTACGAGTAGAAGTCGGTTTTTTGGAAAGAATTTTCTTTAAGTTTTAGATTCACGCGGGAACTTTTTAATTTCCCGGGATAAAATTGTATGTGTAATAATTTCCACGCCACATGAATGGCAGATTGTGGCTCGGAACTATACTATTTTTATTTTAACAACTTATGTACTTAGCTACTTACCTACAATCAGCAAATAAATTATTAGGATTATGAAATAAATAGGTACCTATGTCCTGAAGTAACCTTAAGTAAAAAGTATTCCTCGACAAGGTTCTCAAGGACTTTGACCATAATCATCGACCCGTTGCATCGTTGCGGCGTGATTTTTTTTTATCAACTAGAAGTTAGCCCTTGACTGCGATCTCACCTGATGGTAAGTTTTGATGCAGTCTAAGATGATAGTGAGCAAACCCGTTAGGGGCATATATGGCAGTTATTTTAAACCCATATCCCCAATCGGTTTCTACACGGCATCGTGCCCGAACGCTAAATCGCTTCGCGGCACGTCTTTGCCGGTTGATTGATAGACAAACCTGGTTGTGTTGAACAAACAAGTAATTGTTTTTTTGTTGCACTTTGGTTTTCCGCTAGAAGAAGTAGCCTTTGTCCTTCCCTGGGATGAACTTACCAAATATACATCACTATACTAAATTTCATCGAAATCGGTTTTTTTTTTTTTTTTTAATCCACTACAAGCTAGCCCTTGACTGCGATCTCACCTGATGGTAAGTGATGATGCAGTCTAAGATGGTAGCGGGCTAACCTGTTATGGGCATGGCAGTTATATTAAACCCATACCCCTTCGGTTTCTACACGGCATCGTACCGGAACGCTAAATCGCTTGGCGGCACGTCGTTGCCGGTAGGGTGGTAACTAGCCACGGCCGAAGCCTCCCACCAGGCCAGACCAGGGAAAATTCAGAAATTATAAATTCCCAAATTGACCCTGCCGGGGATCGAACCCAGGACCTCCGCACATCAAGGCAACAGCGCTACACACTGCGCCACGGAGGTCGTCAAACGAACGACGAAACGAACGTCTGGTTGAACAGATGGGCCGTGAAAAGCGTAGCAGACAAACAGACAAAGAGACACACTTTGGCATTAATAATATTAGTATGGTTGTAGAACGAATACTTTTTTATATCCACTATAAGTTAGTTGTTGTTCGCAGTTAAGGAACTGCGATCTCAACTGATAGTAAGAGATGATGCAGTCTAAGATGATAGCGGGCTAACCTGTTAGGGGCATATGGCAGTTACCATATACTACCCATACCAATAATCGGCATCGTACCGGAACACTAAATCGCTTGGCAGCACGTCTTTGCCGGTAGGGTGGTAACTAGCCACGGCCGAAGCCTCCCACCAGGCCAGACCAGGGAAAAATCTAAAACATAAAATGAACACCCTTATTTATTTGAAGAACGAATAAAACTTTAGAAAGTATATAAATTCAAGAAAGTGTAATTACAAAACGATGAACACAAACCAGCAGATAGAACATTGAACACCAATTCTAGTTCCATCAAAGAATCACAGATGGGTTAAAGCATTTAATTTAAGTTGGCCTAACGAAAACAGATCCCTCGGAGCGTACGAGTTACCCGTGTATGCTACAAGATACGAGCTATAGCGTTTTATGATAAAGAAATTTAATTATTATATGACAGAAAAAAGGGAATTTCCACATACAAACTGCAGATATTAAAAATCAGTCACATCGACAAACTAATATTATGAATGCGAAAGCGTGTTTGTTTGTCCTTCAATCATGCCGTAACGGAGCAACGGATCGACGTGATTTTTTCCATGAGTATAGTTGAGGACTAAGAGTGTAACATAGCTTACTTTTTATCCCGGTTTTTTTTTTGTGTGTATTAAGAAGTTTCTGCGAGAATCAAAAATTCAAATCAAGAAAAACAAATCGCGAGCATCAGCTAGTAGTAATCAATGTCACTAGTAAAAATAATTAAAAAACATGACCGCAGCATTGTATGGTGCCGGTTTGAAAACGACGCCATTCAGCCACCATATTAAATTTTTTCAAAAAATTTACAGTGTAACTCGGGGTTATGCAAGGATTCTAGCAATACCCCATTCGTCCAAATCTGTTCAGGTATTTACCCTAAAAACTCATTTTTGGGCAATCGTGTAAATGATTATTAGAAGGAAAGCAAATATATTATTAAAACAAGGTAGGAATAATCAAACAAATATAGACATTCAAACTGTTTGTTCGACTATTTGTGTAGATTTTGGAACACGCACATTAATTTGTTTATTGGGCATTTGCAAGCATTTTTTATTGTTTTTGTATACATACATACATACAATGTGTTTTGTTAAAAATATAGTTTCAGAAACTATATTTACTATACTACTGCTGAGTTATATACTTTTTTGTTCAAATTTTACTTCTTAGACGTGTAACTTAGACCAAACATGGTCTTCGCCAACTTAAAACTCACTTATTCCAACTTAACTTTGGCTCTAGGTACCCCGATTCATTCAGTTCGTCCGAGTTTTCTGCAATAAAGAGTTAATTTTGGTGACTACATTTTGGTTTATTTCATAAATATTCACGACGTAAATGCAGTTTATTTTTATTCGAAAAATAAAATTAAAAGTTTCAAACGAATTGATTGTTCAAAAATTAAGTCCCACGGAGTAGTAGTAGTAATTAACAACTTTAAAATAAATGAATAAATGAAAATGAATGAATGAAATATGATGATGATGACATGGATGGATGGCAGGCTAAATTAATAAAGTTTAGAAGTACAAAATAAAATTACTCCTGTTTAACCATAAACTAGGTGATGCCCGCGACTTCGTCCGCGTGGTTTAGATTTTTTTGATTCCCGCGGGAACTCTTTAATTTTCCGGGATAAAAAGTCACCTATGTCACTCTCCAGGTCCTCAAATATACCCATGCCAAAAATCACGTCGAACCATTGCTCCGTTGCGGCGTGATTGATGGACAAACCAACAAACCAATAAACCAACAAACAAACACACTTGGGCATTTATAATATTAGTATTAGTATGATGTATAATATAGAAATCCATTTTACGAATAACTAGCTTTTACCCACGGCTTCATACTCCTGCACTACCTAATTTGGAACCCCAATTTTACCCATATTATTATTATTATCCCCAAAAATAATAAATATAAATGTTCATACCCGGGCTTATAATATATGAAAATTTATTCTTAAGGAGGTAAACTCCAAAAAATAAAACAAAAAATAAACCCGATTGTCCAGTAGTTTGAGCAGTGCGTTGATAGCTTAGGTTGACCTTAATTTATTTATATTTATTAAGGAATCCCTAAAATAAAATTATTCAACAAAATAAGAACATTTAAAATTACTGACTACGATACAAATTCAGAACCAATAAAAAATACAATTCAACCTGAGCGGCAAGGCAGAATATATTTTACGGTCAAGCGCGGTTCGGGGGCGCCGCGGTACGGGAGCAAACCTAATTTTATTGAAAAACGTAAATCCCACAACCATTCAATTCATCCCATATTTTACCCCTTTTATTACTGAATTGTAACATAAAATCGGAAATATATGCCCCTATAAACTATGTCGTAAACTTGAAATTTAATAAACCACTGTTGCCATTTTCTTTTTCGTATTATGTATGTAATTTTATTTAACTATAGCGAAATTAAACAAAGCAGACAACAATTTTGTTTAATTTGTAAATCACTTTTAAAATATCAAAGAGATTTACCTTTTTTTAAATTGTGTGTGTGCAATTCACACATGGCAGAAGTGAAACTTTAGAAAAGTAGACTACGAGAGAATGAGATAAATATAACACAAGTCACGATTCTAAAGAAGTTTCACTTCAACAATAATTTATTAACTTTTAAACGGTAGTGGAATCTTGAAAATATTTATCTCGAAACGAATAGTTTTCGAGCTTGAATCCTGTTTGGACCAATACAAAATCAAAATCAAATGTTTTTTTATTCAAAAAGACTTTTTACAAGTGCTTTTGAATAGTCGAATGGATCTACCACTGGTTCAGAATGCCGTTTCTGGAAAAATTCCAGTATTTCACTTTACATTCGTAATAGTAATACTTCAATCATAACTTTGACTCGCTACATATTTTTTCTATAAATCAAAATAAGATGTAAATTTAATGTAGATTTAAAATAATATATTATGTCGATAGACTGAATGATTCTTAAGTACATATAACAAACTAATTTAATATTATAAATGAAAGTTTGGATGGATGGATGCTTGTTACTCAATCACGCCAGAACGGCTGAACGGGTCTGCATGAAATTTTGCACAGAGATAGATTAAGTATATTAAGCCTGCTTAATATGCGCTTGACTTAAGCTTATTTTTATCCCGGAAAATTAAGATGTTCTCGTTGGAATTTAAAAGAAAAACTTATTTGCGGACATCGGCTGGTGTATTAATAATATCAGCTGGGTAATATAAGGATGGATTCGGATAAAAAACGTGACCTCTTTGATATTCCAAACACTATTCACAAAGGTTTGTAAAAATACTGTGTTTTTTGCCTACATAGTTTGTCAGGCCTCTAACTCTGCATATGACACGTAACAAATTCCCTTCCATAAATAAAGTATTCATTGCAGAAAAAAAATACCTCGAACCAAAATAAATCACCAGTCAAAGTATATGCACGCGACGCGTATATATTTTTCGCGTGATTTTGAGGAATGACGCAAGTCCGCCCTCGATTTGACTGTTTCCATTATACTTCAACGTTTTTTTTCGCAATATTGACAGTGACGACCTCCTTGGCGCGGTGTTGAGCGCTGTTGTCTTAACGTGGGAGGTCTCTGGTTCGATCCCCGGCAGAGTCAATTTGGGAATTTATTATTTCTGATTTAGCGTTCCGGTACGATGCCTTGTAGAAACCGATTAGGGGTACGGTTTTAATATAACTGCCATACCCCTACCAGGTTAGCCCGCTACCATCTTAGACTGCATCATCACTTACTACCAGGTGAGATTGCAGCCAAGGGCTAACTTATAGTGTATGAAAAAAAACAATCTTGCAAAGATGTCAAATCCACTCGTAGCAACTCGTGACGAGCAAGCAATTATTTGCCAGTAATAATTTGGTTGTATCATGGTTCTTATTGTCAACACTTTTGCACAACCAACTTATTGTTAACCTTTCAGAATGAGAGGGTTTGGTTATAGTCCACCACGCTGGCCAAGTATGGATTGGCAAAATTGACAGGTATTGGTAAGTCAATGACTAAACGTTACTAATTAATCTCACGGGATAATGGAAACAGGCAATAAGTTCACAACTTTACGAACCCTACCTGGTTACGACGTTTGATTGATAAATGCTGTGAAAAATACTTCCTTCGCCATTTTTGTACATTTCCTCACAATATCCACTGAACCTGACAATGTTTTGGTTAAACAGAGAAACGATACAAAATGTTAAGCAGGGAATCATAGAGACAGTGTTCAATTAAATGTATAGAACAACTGTTTTTGCCCAAAATAGTATATTGTGTGCTCAGGGGAGAAACAAGACGATTTCAGACGAGGCTGAAGTTGCCTGCCTGAGCGAAGCGAGGGCTGGCATCACCCGAAATCTGAAATCGTGTTTCATCCCGCGGCGCTCACACTATTTTTCATATGAAGTGCGAGTTTTATTAAAATTATATTTCTCATTTATTTAAGTTGCTAGGTTATTGTTTAGAAATATCATATTTGTCAATTTAGTTGATGGGTAAAATGATAACTAATAAAAAGGTTTGAAATAAACAAACGATACCCTGACAGGATTGAAAGGAGGGCTGCTACGGCAGAAAGTGATGGTTTTCTAACCGCTGCATGACGTATTCGTCTGAAATTGACTAGTTTCTGGTGGCTCAACAGGCATTGAAACTCGCATTTTCAATGCAGGTTATATGAAAAATCATCTTTTTCTTTTTTTGGTTAATGGATTTTATTCCGTGAAAGTAAAGGTCAGCAGGTGATAAATACTGTCGGCCACGGTCACGCGAATCCACAAGTTTACCCCCTACCAAAAAGTGCTCAACGCGGATCAAGAAGTTTTCACTTCAAAAATATTCTTTTGATTATTCTCTCTCTTCCATCTCGGGACCATGGGATCCCGGACCTTTGAAAGGCATACGAGGGGCCGAAACCAACTCGCAGAGGCCCGTTAGACAATTTTACTCTAAAGGAAATGTGACACCAATCAGCGAATATCCCTTTATGCACTATGCGAGTGCACCCAAGGACAATCCCTGGTTAGTGCAGAACTATTGCAAAACATGGACACAAATGATAGGTATGGGTCTACGGGTTTGGGTTGCTATAATGGACTGGTGAAATGGCTCTATCTAAGTACTATGGCCCCTGCCTGACCAATGTTATTTTACACGGATAAAATGGCAGGGGGTGACTCGCACACTCAGTAAATGGGCCCCCGGAAACAGCCGCTGGCACATAGTGACGTAGCGACAAGGGGGCAACATAACCTGAGGTGCTTGAGGAGTGGAGAGGTATTCCACGGCTCTCAGGACAATCCTGGTAGTCCATTCAAGATCCCTACAAGCATCTTACTGGAATACTTCCTTCCTCCGAGCATCTCTGCAGATGCTCTTGCGAATCTCCACTCAAGCCGGCCAATGAAGGCAAGCAAGAGGTGGGAGTTCTGTTCCTCGTCAGTGTTCACTCCAGCCGGCTGATAAAGGCAAGCCAGAGATGAGGAACAAGACTTCTCCCGGGAGCGATCAGGTCCGTGGGGTCGCTACTGCCCAACAGCTCGCCACAAGCTGCCCTGCGGGTTCTTATTATTATGATTATCATTTTTATCAAGACTAAACTACATAATAATCCAATGATATTAAACCCTGAATAGCGGGGTTGTCTCCCAGATATGATGAATGATGCTGCAAAGAGATCGCGTTATTCAATACGTCGTATAAAATTTTAAAGATCGTTGGTTTAACCATTAGACAGTGCATTAGTGTTATGTGAATTGAAGAAGGGATAAAACTGAGAATAACGTATTCAATTTCATTAATATTACCTATCCTTTCGCTCAAAAGGATAGGATTTCCGCCGGGGATAGATCCCGGGACCTCCGCACGTCAAAACAGCGCTCAAAGCTGCTTCAGGTAGGTTGTAAAATTTTGGCCACCGGGTCAAATAAGTAAAATTTGTAATGCTTTCACTTTTTGACAAGAGCGCATTAAAAATTTACAATTTAAGAGCCCTTGTGTAAGTGGGCCTAACTAGGTATATTTATTTTTAGTCCACTTTAATGTGATATGTTAGTTTTCTCTATGTAATCAACACCCAATGAATATTGTTAATTCTGAATATCGATATTCAGAAATAACGATATTTATAGGGGTTCTAGAAAAAAATACTTTTTTATTATAAAACTGTATTTTTAAAAAAGAAGTGGTTTTGCTAAGTACATATTTTTAAAAGTCGTAGAACTAAAGTCGTTCTGTTGTTCCCCTTCAACCTTCTGCCCTTCTTATTTTAAAATATAAAGGGCAGAAGAGATAAAATTATTTTAAAATTACTTAACCGAAACTAATTTACCCAAAATAACTCAAACTTAAGCCTGATAGTAATATTATTATCATACGAGGCATTTTCTTACAGTTTAGGAACTGCCTGCAACCGACAACGTTCACAATTTGTCACGGTTCATGATTATTCTCAGTTTCCAACTTTGACAAACTCTAAAACAGCTATGTTGCACAACTCGAACTTAATACAAACAGTGCAAAACTAAGACGTACTACTTCAGATGTCATTATATAAATATAATGTACTATTATAGCAGCTGACTTCGTCCGCGTGAAATAAGTTTTTAAATTCCCGCGGGAACTCCTTAATTTTTCGGGTTAATATATAGCCAGCCTATGTCACTCACGAGGGACTCACTCACTCATTTGAGGGACGAGTGGCCTAGTTGTGACCACACATAACAGTCGATTGCGGACTGGACTGGATTGATGACTGGACGGGTGACCGAATTTGGAGGTTCTTTGGCCTTTTCGTTTCCAACAAAATTGGTTCAGTAGATCCAGAGATTACCTCCTACAACGTCACAAACTCACAAATGTTACCTCTTTATAGTAATAGTATAGATTTAATTTGTTTCAATAATTTGTTCAGTTGATCAAATCTTAGGAGGAGATTCATAGAAAGTAACGGACTGAACTCAATGCATTGCGAAGCTGCAGTTGTAATGGGCGGGGCACCTAGTTAGAATAAATGATAGACGTTGCAAGGTATCCTAAATTACTGAAACAGCGATCCCGCACAGTAGCGGAAAGCACAGTATCTGCAGACCCCACTAGGTGGACGGATAATATCAAGCGAGGGACAGGGAGCTGTAAGATTCATGTGGTTTCCCGTTTCATATATCTGGCAGTAGAGTCAATCGGTTGACAAAAACGATTTAGGTCTAGCCCCAGAGGCGCGGCTCGTCGCGGCAACTAGCGGCAAGTATTCAAAATTTGTCGCAGTGCATCGCCGTGCCGCGTTTCATACAAACTTATATACAAAGAATATTTGTCGCTACGTATCGCGCCGCGCCGTTATGCGAGTGGCTTTTTGATTGAAGATCTGGAGGTTTTTAGATTGAATTATTACTACACTT
The DNA here is from genome assembly GCA_923060345.2 of Erebia aethiops. NCBI lineage: Eukaryota > Metazoa > Arthropoda > Insecta > Lepidoptera > Nymphalidae > Erebia > Erebia aethiops. The sequence continues at coordinate 12,036,779 of OV281081.1, read as the reverse complement.
TCTCAACACTACACTAACACAAAAGGCGTACTATATTATATGAATTCTTAATAGAGCTGTACACTTGCTAGATGTGGAGGGATAGATTTCATTGTTGATTCAGATACAGACAGCTTTTTATTCAGCGTTAAAGAATTAATACAATCCTTGCGAAGCTGTGCAAATCCAAATAAGCTCCCCCTTCCACCACTATAGCCCATTAGCGTCCCACTGCTGGACACAGGCCTTCACTCTCATAGGAGAGTGAATTAGAGCTTAGACCCACCACGCTGCTCCAATGTGGGTTGGCGGGCTTTAACGACCATTATCATGTTAGTGATAATAACCGGGACCGACGGCTTAACGTGCTCTCCGAGGCACGGGGGTGAAACACCGCCAACTTTCTAACTCCGGGCTAGTACTGAGAATTTCTAATCAGTAAACCCAATACTTCATTATGGGCCGACCCGGAACTCGATCCCGGGACCTCATCGGCCGCAGTCGAACATACTAACCACTAGACCAACGAGGCAGTTAACTCCCCCTTGCCCCTAATAAAAAGAAAGAATCTCAGACATTAATCAACGCTATTTTTCATTTTATAACATATTAAGTAAAGCACCGCTTATCAAATTGTGGGCTTTCTTTAGGTTTTCTCAATGGAAACCTGAGGGGTAGTCCGTCCTAAACAAATTGCCGATCTTTTTCATAGGAAGCGCTCATAAAAGTTTTTGTTCCTCAAACACCGACATCTATCAGCTGAATTTTAATTGTATGGGAATAAAAACCCAATTTGCAAAATTGCTTTGGGTTAAAACGGCCTTTGGATAGAGATTTAAAGATATTGGAAGCGTCTTGTACTATTATAATGCTGTACTGAGTGCTCTAGTGCCATACTGCCGTCACTTAACGCCATATTGTTTCATTATTGTGGACTTTCGTGCTTTTAGAATTACAATCCTTGTTTTAGGAACGTCAAGGTACGTGACATCTAACTGTCATTTTGTAATATTGCTTAAGTATTGCTTTAAGCGTTGGCGGTATGGCCCCTGGCCCGCACCAGCTCTGCAAGGTTTCTCGGTAAATGAACGATAAAATACTTATTACGTCATGTTTACCCTGTTTTCTCGTAATCGTTAGTGTTCCTATTATATTTTTTGTTGTATTTTGTCTCCTTCTTTGTATATTACAAATACATAACCTAGTATTTTTAATACCCCAATTTCCAATATTAAGTGTTTGCATGAGATAACCTGTGAATGTGAGATAACATTTTTAATTAATTACCATATCTGCATACAGTGTAATAATGACGTGTATATTTTGGTGTTAATGTCAAATACGTAAATTGTAAGCTTGTTTGCTTGATAAATAAAATAAAATAAATTAAAAGACGTATGCGTTGAATGACGTACCTCCTGCGACTGTGATATTAGTGTAAGGATGTCATATCCAGTAATACTTTACATCATTCTCTCCAGAGTCGCGGTTTCTTTGAGAACTAATTAAAAAGGCCGGGTTTGGAGAATTACCAACATCGTGGTTTCATCAACTCAACATCACGTCATTATTACACCCTGTTTGGAAACCCCTTTGAAAACGTACAATTGTGTTCAACACCATTCCACACATTGCACGCGGTGGTACCTTAATTACGTTCGTTGCTTTTGGCTTCGACTGTTTTGTAAATCTGAAATTTACATACCGTTCTTATAAATAAATATTATGAACTTTAATATAATAATAATATTATAGTTTATAGTATTTAATAATATACTGAAAATGCGAAAGTGTGCTGGCTGCTAAGCTTTCACGGCTCTGTTTGACGGATTTTGATGAAATTTAGTAAAGGGATAATTTGCTTCCCGGGGTAGGACTTAGGCTACCTTTTATCCCAGAAAATTATAGTTCCCGTGGGCATCAAAAACCGTAATCTACGCGGACGAAGTCGCGGGCATCAACTTGATAAATCGTAAAACTCAAAATTCGGAGTAAAAGAGCAAAATAGGTACATCGTCTTTATGCTCTATTCTTTTATTTTGTATGCGGAGGAATATTATTAGTTTTATTATTTTTATTATATCCACATAATATATTATGTAAGAGGAATGTGCAGCACCCAGACAAGTCGACGAGGCGTAAGGGTGTTAAGAGACCGAGTAAATGTAAAAAGTGTTTGTCAATAAATAAATAAAATTTTGAAACAAAAAAGTTACAAAATTTGCCTGGTTACCTCATTGCTTTAGTCATGCTTGAATCCACTGAGGATGTTGCCCAAAAAACTTTGGACTTTAAAAAAAAACAGCTGAAACTGAAAACTACGCCGTGTAGAAGTCCCTATAAAAATATTAATTTTCAATTGTGTAATGGATGAATATTGGCAAATTCATTTTCATGTTATCAAACTAAGCATTTAATTATTATTAAGATTAACCGATACTTTTAACGTACACTTAGCTGATATCGGTTTATTAATACGGGCCTAAGGATAGGTTAGTGCATCTGTATTGGGGTTAGACCTTTAAGATGAATAAAAAATGTTTTCAAAATTGGGCGTATGCCAAACGTAATATCGTATTGTCTAGTCAAGTCAATATAATACAAACTTCATTCCAGCGTACTAACCAAGCCCTTTATCCAGGCTGGAACAAAAAGCCAACGGCCAACCGCCAAGCATTGTTGTCGAGGTAAACCCCCAAACGTATGGAGACACCCTCGATACATATCAATGCATATTCATGGCGTTGCGACATTCAAAAGCCTTTCCCATTGTTTCCTACGCGTCCATAACACTCGTGACACACTGTTGGTGCAAACGAGGAACCGTACGTTTATTTAGAAAAGGTACCATGTAAAGGATACTTAAATGACAAGGAAGGTTGGCAATAATTTGCTATAATAGTTCCTTAGTTTAAGATGATATGTGAGATGGTGATAATTTAAAAAAAACCCGGCTGAGTTTGTTGTGGGCTCAGACCAGGGCACGTTTTGAGCCCTCGTAGCTTTAGTTTTAAGGTATCGTAACTTATTATGAGCATCATGTTTTTTAATGTAATTGCACGTCAGTACGTGTACAGTGAATAAATAGATGTTGATTGATTGATTGGAAACTGGATGATGCCCGCAACTTCGTCCGCGTGTGTTGAGGTTTTTGATTCCCGCTCGAACTCTTCAATTCTCCGGGATATAAAGTAGGTCCTTCCACGCGATACTACCTACCCCTGTCCCAAATTTCATCAAAATCGGATGAAAGATGAGCCGTTAAAGCGTAGCAGACAGACAGACAGACAAACTCACTTTCGCATTAATAATATTAGTGTATATTTAATGTTTTGTCCTGTCCGGATCGTTTTTTTTCGCCCTAAAACGTACAGCACCAATAGCATTTCAAACTTGCAGGCAGTGTGTCCCAATATAACGTGGACCACAAAAAAACAAGACAAATTGCGCTATTTGTTGGCGATCCCGCGATACTACGGGCTCCCGAAATGAACAATAGCCGCGGGACCCATGTTTAAATTACAGCCATGGGATTGTCACCGCGTTTGACTATCACACCTGATGGGGTGTAAAACTGTTTAATTTTTTTATATACTACGAGAATTTATTACTAATAATATGATACAATATACTAACAGATTTTGGAAGTCAAAACTTCTTTAGGCGCGTTGAGCACTTTTTGGTAGGGGGTAAAATGTAGATTCGCGTGACCGACATGCTCGCGAACATATAAATATAGTCTATTCGAAATTAAACTTTAATGCCTTAGTGGTTTATATTTTAATAATTTTAATTTAAAAAAATAAAGAAAAAAAAATGAGCGATAGAAGTGAAAACGAACATTTAATTTTTGTATTTAAATTATATTTTTTTTATATAAAATTAATTATTAAATATTATGCATAGTATATATACATATGATGGGTACCTTTGGCCCAGAGGCATCCAGGGGTGGTCTTTTTGATTAGGGTTTTATTTTTATTTTTGTTAGTAAGGATTTTAGATTAACGTTTAGTCTTTAAGTTTTTATTATATCTTGTAATTATATACATATTTGAGTATATATACATATATTTATTTTTGTTTTTGGCGCCGTCCATGCATATTGGCTTCACGGAAGATCAGTGCTATTTCTCAACAGATGCTGAGTGAAGACCGTTTTGGGGATCAAGTTACATTTCGCGTTTCTTTTTCTTTATAGTATTATTTTATTATTGGTTATTTCTTGCACTTTTATTATCTCCGAATAAAGATTTCTTTCTTTCTAATACTATATAGAATAAAGAGTACCCGCGGGAACTCTTTAATTTTCCAGATTAATTTGCGGAACGAAGTTGCGAGCATCAGCTAGTAATTCATATAAATACAATACAATTTAGAGTTCCCCTTTTCTCTGAGTAGTATTCTTCATTACTGCAGAGAATTGTGACCCCTTTCAAAAGTACAAGAAAGCAATTATAGAACTCACATTCAATCTATTTAAGTCAAGACTTAAGCCACCTTGGCTTACGGAAAGGTGCTTCTACACAATAGATGAATAAATTTTAAATAATAGATAATAATTTAAACAAATGTAATTTTCCATGCCTGATTTTTTTTTTTTTTTAAATCCACTACAAGCTAGCCCTTGACTGCGATCTCACCTGATGGTAAGTGATGATGCAGTCTAAGATGGTAGCGGGCTAACCTGTTAGGGGCATGGCAGTTATATTAAACCCACACCCCTTCGGTTTCTACACGGCATCGTACCGGAACGCTAAATCGCTTGGCGGCACGTCTTTGCCGGTAGGGTGGTAACTAGCCACGGCCGAAGTCTCCCACCAGGCCAGACCAGGGAAAATTCAGAAATTATAAATCCCTAAATTGACCCTGCCGGGGATCGAATCCGGGACCTCCGTACGTTAAGGCAACAGTGCTACACACTGCGCCACGGAGGTCGTCAGGTTATTATATTATGTTAAAACATTTCTACTGGAAAACTAACAAATAACATCTCATTGTTAACAATGTTTCTGCAAATAAAGAATTTTGAATTTTTTTAGCTACTGAATATAATAATTTATAATGGACTGCCTCGTTGGTCCAGTGGTTCGCATGTTCGACTGCGGCCGACAAGGTACCGGGTTCGAGTCCCGGGTCAGGCCATAAATAAGTGTTTAGTTTTTCTGACTAGAAATTCTTAGGTTAGTATTAGCCCGGAATTAGGAAGTTGGTGGTGTTTCACACCCGTGCCTCGGAAAGCACGTTAAGCCGCCGCGCGTCGGTCCCGGTTATTATCACTGACATGATAATAGTCGTTAAAGCCCGCCAACCCGCATTGGAGCAGCGTGGTGGGTCTAAGCTCTAATTCCCTCTCTCCTATAAGAGTGGAGGCCTGTGCCTGGGACGTTAATGGGCTAATGTCTTAACTATAATATAGTCAATAATTATGTCAATAGCATATTCATATCTGTCCATGCGAATCGTATTACAACGATGACGCTGCAATCGCTTACGCAAAGCCTAATGTGCCATTATAATTTCACATACCAATCATTCGTCTTTGATTGTTCGCCCAAGTCTTGAGTGATCGCGATTATTTCTGCTTTAACCCCCAACTAAAAGTAATGCTATATGTGTGTGTGTGTGTTAGCGCACAGCTTGAATGTATATGTCACCGTAAGATTGTAAAAACCGTTAGATTATAATATAACGTTTTTTATCTCGATAGATTATAAACTGTCGACAGATTGTGAACTGTAACATACTGCTTACAATTTAACGCGTTATTTTTCGGTAAATTGTAATATATTAGGTATATTAACCCGATAGAAATTCATGTTAAACCCTAACCTAACCTATAGTTCGCGCGCGAGTTGAATGCAGAGTAAATGTATGGTGACACTTACATTTACTCTGCATTCAACTCGCGCGCGAACTGTACAAGAAAGAGACAAAAAAACGTAAAAACAATAAATATTTCATAAATTAATACTCAGAACATTGAACGGTTCACAATCTTTCGACAGTTTATAATCTAGCGGGATAGAAACCGTTAGATTATAATCTAACAGATTTTACAATCTTACGGTGACATATACACAGATTCGAAGGTTTATCTGACATGGTTCTCAACTATAATAAATGTGATGAAAATTAATTGTTTCGCAGTCAGTGTAGGAATCTCAGCCATATATTATTAATTTCGTCTTATTGGCGTGTTGGGCGTTTTTTTAATTCTTAATTCAATTTACAGAACACTGGGGTCCACATTTTGTACCAATCTATGTCGAACTGATTACTGAGTGCACCGTATCTCAGACAAATGTCATGACAAATCTATAACATAGGTATTATACGTAATTGTTTTTTTGATCTATACCCTGCATTCTGCGCTCCAGGCTCCACTGATAGACGTAGATCTCTTGTAAGGACTTCCACACGCAGTAGTCTTGCGGCGCCTGGATCCAGCGATTTCCTGCGACTCGCTTGATGTCGTCCGTCCACCTATGATGGTGATGGTAGTGCTACTGTTAGGAGGTAGCGGACCGTGAGTTCCTGAAATACTAAAATTAAAACGCGACAGTTTATAACTTGGAGTTAGCAATAATGACTTCTACATAATGGGTGTCAATATAGGAAACCGCTCATAACTCAGCGACAGGAATGCCGTGTAGTCGGATTCATGACCAATATACCACTACGTTCCTATAGGAGGCGGTTTGTTGAACCCGTAATTCAGCTCGTCATATCAAAAAGCGCTGATAGTGTAGTGGTAAGACTTCGGCTTCTTATTCGGGACTTCGGCTTCTTTGGAGTTCAAATCCTGGTAACGCACTTTTAACCTATCGGGATTGTATACGTTTAAAACTATCATTAAATCGGGTGAAGAAATCGTGATTTATGATTATACTTGCTAATTCCCGCGACTTCGTTCGCGTGGATTGAAGTTTTTAGGTTCCCATGGGATCTCATTAAATTTCCGGAATAAAAAGTAGCCTATGTGTTATTCCAGATTATAGTCTAGTAGGCTACTTTTTATTGGAAATATGAAATTTGATACCAAATTTCATCCAGATCCGTTATGCCGATTAGGCGTGATTGAGTAACAAACAAACATCCTTCCGTCCATCGAAACTTTCGCATTTATAATATTAGTATATGTAGATTCACTCTTAAACGGTTAGCTTACTATAATCTTAGGCTTGCATCATTATTTACCACAGTCGCTTAAAGCGGTCTTCTTTTTTAAATTATAGATTCACATGACGTACCTTAACATCCTTAAAATAAGGAATACATTTATGAAACGAGAGCGACAACAATATTGAAATAATACTGCTTTTTTAAAATTATAGACTAGCGCTTGGCTGCAATCCGACTTGCTGGCAAGTAGTGATGCAGCCTAAGGTGCCTAGAAGATGCCTATTCACTCTTGATTTGAAGATACGAATATTATAAGCGGATGGAAAACGGAAGCCGGAAGGGCGTTCCATATCCTAGCGGTTCGAATTTGATAGGAGATAGCAAATCACTTTATCAAATCAAATCAAATCAAATATTTTTTATTCAAATAAACTTTTACAAGTACTTTTGAATCGTCAAGTGAATCTACCACTGGTTCGGAATGCCATTCCTACCGAGAAGAACCAGCAAGAAACTCGGTGGTTGCTCTTTTTTAAATAATTCATTTACAATTACTATATCAATGTGTACATAAGTAACCGCTGTCCCTAGCATTGCTGGAGCGATCAAATCCATGCTCCTCTATCATTTCCATAATCTTCAACAGTATAATAAGTTTTTTTCAGGAGCATACTTTTAATGGATTTCTTAAATTTGTTTATTCAATTCATGTCAAAGACGGGCAGACAGAAAGTAGCCCCATTCCCGCCGGTGGCACCCGTTCACGAGCATGACGCATGATCCAGCCATTGCTTCGCTCGACCATATTTGAGGGAACGTAACAACCCGCACCACACGACACCACCACAGAAATGTTTAAAGAGAGCGTGACATACTCAGTCTACCCGTATCAAAGCATCGAATTGAATACTAATATTCAAACACTAATTTATAATAAGTAACCGCTGTCCCCAGCATTGCTGGAGCGATCAAATCCATGCTCCTCTATCATTTACATAATCTTCAACAGTATAATAAGCTTTTTTCAGGAGCATACTTTTAATGGATTTCTTAAATTTATTTATTGGCAAGTCCAAAATAGGTTGTGGAACTTTGTTGTAGAAAATAATGCCCATTCCCACGAATGACCTTCTGACTTTTTTGAGGCGGAGCGATGGAGTCACGAGCTTATTACGGCCTCTAGTTGGCCTATCGTGCAGATCGCATTTTTTTTTATAATTATGGATGTGCTGTTTTACAAAAATTATATTACTGACTGTAAATATATTGCGAGGCTACTGTTAGAATACCAATTTCTTTAAATTTAAATTATTAATTAATTAAATTTAAGCATTGATAGTAACCCCCCAGGTTAGATCGCAGTTATGAGCTTACTTGTAGTGGAAAAAAATACTTAAGCAACTGTAATAGATAGACAGAGATGATCGAGAGGGTTTTTTCTTTACCCCTAAACGAAGCCATATTTTCTGGGAATCAGTAAGCAAAAATCCACTGTCCGTATATTCTTATTAGAACAAAACCATCCCAAAAAAGGTTCCTTTTAACTAAGAAAGCATTCGGGGGCTCCAAAACGGGCGCCATAAAACACCCTGCCCGCGGTACCCCATTCATGTCTCTATAGTTAAACTGAGAGGCCTAATATTTCGCTGGATACCACTTTACCCTTTATAAATAGACGTGTTCCGTCCGATATAGCCCCATAAAGGGGACGATATGCCCTGTTATTTTTTATGCCCTTCCTCCTTTATAAATACGCGAAACCTGTGCGCTATCGGCTTTGACCGGGGAAGGTTCTTTTAATGGGCGTTAGGGTGCGGAATGTCGGGATTAAAGAGCCGTGAAATGGCCGTGTACTACAAAAGACCTTGGAATTAAAAAGCCGTGAAAAGATGTTTTATGTATGAAAAGTCTTTATTTTTCCTTAAATAGGGATCCGTAGTCAACGAGGAATCGTTATAGTTTTACCATGTCCGTTTATCCGTCTTTCTGTATGTCTGTATGACCATCAGATACTCTAGTAGGTATTATAAAGCTGTGATTTTGTATATGTACACAATATATTGATCACGCCGACAAAGTGGTAAAATAAAATCTTGAAAAATTTTTTTTGGGAACTTCGGACTTCACAAGCATGCTTTTTTCTTTCTCCCATGATATTGTATGGTACCTTTGGAGAGGTCGTTAAAAAATATTGCAGGTGTGTGAAAACCATTTTTCGATTTCAAGATCCGTTTGCAAAATATAAAACTTAGCCCTTAAGTGCTAATTTGTGTTAGGGTCAAGTGTTCCTGCCACCTAAACATTTATTATTGGACATGTGAAAAAATTCACGGCCTTTGTCTAAAGAATGAAATTAAAAAGAAAACTATCACAACAACTATTATACAAGTAGACTATCTAAGTTAACGAGTAATAGTCGACCAACTTATTTTGTCCGCATATTTTAACAGGCTACTACGGAACCGTACACGGAGCGTGGCCCGACGCGCACTTGGCTGGTTTTTTGAGTTAATGGAGGAAGTAAAATCATTTTGGGTCAGGTTTACCCTAATGCCTTATGAGTAAAGATTTGTTTTCTAATGGGATATCTTGTAATGGGATGTTATTAAGTTTGATTTATTATACCAATGAATCTTCTTCGACTTAGGCTTGTTCGCTTCAAAGTATTATATATATCTATAACAGGGGTTTATTATGGTGAAATGATTGCTACAGGGTAACTATCGCTATCACTACTGATTGACTAAAACATCCGCCATTGTCGCAGGAAGAATACCATAATTTCAACCAAGCACAACAATTTGGATTGTAGCAATTATTGATGTAGCTTTTACCGAATAGGGCTACAGATTTTAGAATCTATTTGTAAGGATCGTATCAATAGCTAATAACTTATTGAGCCCTTTTTCAACAGAGCTAAGGATCAGCTAATTTTCTAGAAGTTTCATATAGTTAACTTACCATCAAATTTGAAATAAGGACATCCGTTAGAGAACCAGAGTAACCGACATATCTCAAAGAGTCGCTAAGTTAAGTTGCAATTGGTAGGGCGCATAATAGTTCAACGAACAGATGTTGGAGTCCCAAGGTGCTTGAATGGCGGCTTCGCACCGGAAATTGCCGTATTGGACCCCCACAAGGTTTAAGGTCTAGCCCCACTACAGATGAAAGACGAGGCGCGGCATGTAGCGCAAAATATTCTTTGTACAATTTTATCTTCGTGCCGCGTCGCTTAAGTGGGCCCAGCTCCATACAAACTTATACATACATGCCGCGCCTCTCCATACTTCTCAAGTGGGGCTAGATCTTTAACAATCGTTCAACAGAGACGTCTAGGCAACTAGACGCTTCCGTCTATACACACATTGTTGCATACACATAGCACATTGCTGGTGTGAAAGCAGCCTAACACTCTCTATACAATAGCATGATATATCACACGCTAATATGAATCCCAGGGCTCCGCAATTATCATTATTACGTTCCGGGGCTGATTGATAAGGCAAATAGCTGGGCGGTAATTACCCGGGATGACGCCCATATAATATGTCACGTGATATTCGCGACTAATTATAACGTTACCAGGTACATCTGTATAACGTTACAAACGACGTAACGAATATGATATATGTAAGCTTAGATAAATAGGCTAATCCCTATGATAGAGGTATAGGTCACTAGCTGACGCCCGTGACTTCGTCCGCGTGCAATAAGTGTATTTTATTCCCACAGGAACTCCTTCATTTTATGGGATAAAAAGTAGCCTTTGTCACTCTCCAGTTCCACAACCATACTCATGCCAAAAATCACGTCAATCTGTTGCTCCCTTGCGGCGTGATTAAAGGACAAACCAACAATTTTGACAATCGAGTGTACGCTTTTATAACATGGTTCCCAAAGAGTTTCTAGATTTGCCATTACATAAATTTAAAGACTGTGTTAAATAGCATTTGTTAAGTCGAGGTTATTACACTATCGATGATTTTCTGAATGACAAGGTTGCATGGAAGCAACCGGGCTCGCATCCAGTGACCCACAAAGTCAGTGTTACGTAATGTACGTGTTGTATTGTTACTTATTGTAAACTTTTTCTTTTTTGAGAAAAGAGCAACTGCTGAGTTTCTTGCCGGCTCTTCTCAGTAGAAACGGCTTTCCGAACCGGTGGTAGAGTCTTGACGTATCATCCTAAGTGTCACAAGTTGTCCTACATGAAATAAATAAATCATTATAATCAAACAAACACACTTTCGCATATTTTATAATATTAGTATGAAAGTATGAAGTGTGACAGCGTATCGGTTTTGACACCTGACCTCCTACAGGGTCGCGGGTTCGATTTCGGAGTTATGTGTTTTTTAAGAAATAGATCACTTGTTTCAAACGGTGAAGGAAAACATCATGAGGAAACCGGCATGCCCGAGAGTTCTTCATAACGTTTTCAAAAATACAAGACAAAGCTCTGACCGACGGACGGATAGACGGACAGACAGACAGACTCGTGGAAATTCACTTGAAACATTAAAATGTACCTACTTGTTTACCGACTGCTCTAACCCGTTGTCCTAGGTGAGCAACGAAAGCGACATGACGCGAGTCGCGACGCAATAAGACTCCATAGAAAATGACAAAGTTACATTTACCTACAGTTCTCGTCGCATTGCATCGCGTCGCGTCACGTGGCGTATGTCGTTCATGTGACAACGAATGTGAATGTGAAATAGGCAGTGAATATGCAAAGAACGTCATTCAACCCATTTTCCTGAAGCAAGCCATATCTTATAGAAAGAAAGAAAGAAAAATCTTTATTTGAGGCACTGCACAAAACTAAAAACTATAAACTTAAACTAAACACTTACATACAAGATCAACTGTATTGTACAGCAGTGCAACTAACAGGTTAGCCACTCAGCTTTTGTTGGAACTCCGAGCCTCTCAGACACGAAACCACTACAATGGCCGCACATCTGAGGTGACAGCTGCCCCAACGCTGATTTTCAGTAGCCGCCTTTTTGCGAACGTCACTGGCATAGTAGAATTATACTAGAGGTTCGCCCCGAAGTGAGACCTCGCGGCGCCATCTATTGACATCAATGTGAAGTTCTGTTAAAAATACTGAAGCTCATTAAAAATTAAATAATTTCGTTTCCTTACAATATATTATATCTAATTTTAGTATTTGTTGTTCAATAACAGGATATAATTCAAATAACTGATCAAGTTTCAGGCTCAGCCTTTCAGAAAATTTAGAGTTCTGAGGTCAACTTTGGACGTTAGAAAATCTCCACTTTGAAAGCCCCCCATTTCGTCAATTTTGGGGGAAAAATTAAAAAAAATATATTTTTGGACTCTATTCCTAATTATCTTTAAAGTGATATACCGCAACCCTATGTAACTTTATAAAAAATATTTTACTTCGCATTCGCTTCTATGAGAGCCCCCCTGAAATAAAGATTTTTATAACTTTTTAAGCCATATTCGGCGGGAGGCCAATGGTTTACATATTATATTTAAAGCTAAGTAATTACGTTCAGTAATTCAGAAGTTATAATGCTCTGACAGACGGACGGACGGACAAGTGCAAATTCGCTCAAGTAGACTCAGAGACCTTCGCTTCGCTCGGTCAATAAACTGTTTGGCATAGACTTGTAAAGGCAGAACAGTAAGATAGAAAAAGAAAGTAGTAGATATTGTATAAATAGTTATTTTACTTATACTGGTATACTTTTAATATTATTAACCGACTTCCAAAAAAAGAGGAAGTTCTCAATTCGGCGCGTATGTTTTTTTAAACGTGAAAGTTTGGATGGATGGGTGTATGGATGTATGGACGTTTGTTACTCAATCACGCCCCAACGGCTGAACGGATCTGGATGAAATTTGGAACAGAGATAGATTATAGTCTGGAATAACACATAAGCTATATGCTTATAAGCTTTTTATCCCGGAAAATTAAAGAGTTCTTGCGGAAAACCTCAATCCACGCGGATGAAGTCGCGGGCATTAGCAATACATTAAATAATACATTTTTGTCTATTCAATATACCCAGTCATTCGTACAATAAGGAATAGAACACAATACACTATTAGTAGGTAATGAGTGTTTGGTGTAACGCCTCAACAAAGGATCAGTCTGATTGATGGTGCCGGAATCGCGCGGGAAAAGTGAAAAAATGAGTTACCCTCAACGGCTTTGTGTTTCTTTATTGCGGAACTAAATGCAAGCTTATATTTTTGTGTTATTTCTTGGGAAATTCGATATTTCATATTCCAGAATAAGGTATCATTGGAGACCCCGTAAGAAATAAGTTCTTTTTGCTGTTCTATTTTTAAAAAAATGAAAGGGACCCGAACCTGCGATATGGTTTTCGGAAAGTGCAACACTAACTAAAATAATAACAAATAAGTACTATGGCTCTCTCCATCTATACTAGTAGGAGAGAAATAGAGATTAACGCTTTACTTTCTGTTACACTTTTTTCGGCCCAGGGCTCTCCCTGCGTTTCATCTTACATAAATAAATTAGTTCGAATAATACATTTTTGTCTATTCAATATATCTTAACACTTGTACACAATGCTATGGAATGGAACACAATACACTATTATTAGGTAATGAGTGTTTGGTGTAACGTCTCAACAAAGCGCAGATCAGGCTGATTGATGGTGCCGGCATCGCGCGGGAAAAGTGAAAAAATGAGCTGCCCTCAACGGCATTGTGTTTCTTTATTGCGAAAGTAAACGCAAGCTTATATGTTTGTGTATTTTCTTGGGAAATCAGGTATTTCCATCATATTGCAGGATCCTTTTTAACCCCTGAAAAAGAGGAGTTTTTATCTTTGTATCTGTATTTCTAAAAACTGCCGAATTTTTTTTAAACCAGCCCACGCGACTGTTAATGCCGCAGTGTCCATACTTCCATACTAATATTACAAATGCGAAAGTGTGTCTGTCTCTCTTCTACACTTTCACGGCCCATCTGTTCAACCGTTTTTGATAAAATTTGGTACTACAAACTATCCCTAGTTTGTATTCCGGGGAAGGGCGTAGGCTACTTTTAATCCCGAATTGTTAAGGAGTTCCCGCGGGAATTAAAAAAACTTAATCCACGCGGACGAAGTCTCGGGCATCATCTAGTTTAAAATAATTTCAAAGAACCATTATATTTGATTAAGCTCTTATAACGAGAAATGGCACATTTGCGTTTTACAAATTTTTTTTTTATTATAGTGTTCATCCACACTTAGGGAATCTTCTAAACAATCGTAAATACATATCAAAAATTGCCGAAATTCATGCAAATTAGATAAACATACCTACCACTTTTTGCGCGGAAGGTTGAAAATACAAAATAAGTAAGCTATCTATTTTCAGTTAGATAATGGGGCTGATTCTGTAGTGCACAATCTCTAAACTAAACTAAAATTAGAGCATTACAAATATTGCTAACCCTTTCATAATACTTCCTACGGAAAGGGACAGAACTAGATTTAAAGCTGCCATTTTAGTTTAGAGATTGTGTTATACAGAATCAGCCCCATTGCCCACATAAAAAGTCAAGGTTGAGTTATACAATACTATATTAGTAACGAAGCACCCCTAGTAATGGTATAACAATGGCCAGCTCACAATGATTGATGGAGGAAAAAGGGCGAAAAATCAGGGAATAAAAAGTGGACTGAAGAAAATGAATAAACAAAATGGATGGAGACTACTGAACATTGTATTTTTTTTTTAATTCCACTACAAGTAAGCCCATGACTGCGATCTCACCTGATGGTAAGTAATGATGTAGTCTAAGTAGCGGGCTAACCTGTTAGGGGCATGGCAGTTATATTAAACCCATACCCCTTCGGTTTCTACACGGCATCGTACCGGAACGCTAAATCGCTTGGTGGTACGTCTTTGCCGGTAGGGTGTATTTATGTTGCCTGAGCTTTTTTATTTTATTTAAATTATGTTTTCTTTTGATTATTTTTTCTTATGCGCATATTGTTAAACACTTTTATGTCGACACTTTAATCTATTTAATCTATTTGATCTATTTAATATTAATATAATCAAACTTCAATCTATTTTATTGAATTAAACTTTTACATGTGCTTTTAAATCGTCTGGCTGACTTTATTTTTATTCCACTACAAGTAAGCCCCTGAATGCGATCTCACCTGATGGTAAGTGATGATGCAGTCTAAGTAGCGGGCTAACCTGGTATGGCAGTGATATTAAACCTATATCCGTAATCGGTTTCTATGTGGCATCGTATTGGAACGCTAAATCGCTTGGCGGTAGGTACGTCTTTGCCGGTAGGGTGGTAACTAGCCACGGCCGAAGCCTCCCACCAGACCGGACCAGATTGACGCTGCCGGGAACCCAGGACCTGCCACCTTATGGCACCGACGCTCAATACTGCGCCAAGGAGGTCTTCAAATTCACTTGCGTTGTAAAAATAAATTGGATCACTTAAGAATACCAAAATTGCCCCAAACATAATCGGATCTCGCGGAAACGAGGAAATGATAAAATTGCTAGTCTCAGCAAAGCATTTTACTCAATACCGCGAATTTCCACAACCTTTCAAAGCACCGGAAACGGAAGCATACAAGATCCGCCATATTGCCTGAACCTGTTACTGTAAGTACACTACACAATACATCTGATACAAACTGTTTTTCTCACTAGATGTTGCCCGCGACTTCGTCCACGTGGATTTTAGTAGTAGTAATAGCGTAGTTCTTTTTAAATTCGGCGGCATTATTAACCAGTGGTTGATTTACCCGACGATTCAAAACCACTTTTAAAAGTTTATTTGAATAGAAAAACATTTGGATTTGGAATAAATCTCGGGGGAAAACTTTGATTTTCCAGAATAAGAAGTAGCTTAATTCACTTTCCAGTTCCTCTTTGCCCATCCAAAAACTTATGTCAATCATTTGATCTGTTGCGGCGTAATTGAAGAACAAATCAATAAGCAATCACACTTTTGCGTTTATAATATTACTAGTATATGATGCCCGCGACTTGTTCCGCGTGGATTAATTTTTTTAATTCCCGCGAGAACTCCTTAACAATCCGGGATTAAAAGTAGCCTATGCCCTTCCCCGGAATACAAACTATCCCTGTACCAAATTTTATCAAAATCGGTTGAACAGATTCCCGCGGGAACTCTTCAATTTTCCGAGATAAAAAGTAGCCTACGTCCTTCTGCGGGATGTATACTATCTCTGTACTAAATTACATCAAAATCAGTTGAGTACTTGGGCCGTGAAAGCGCAGCAGACAGACAGACACACTTTCATTTATAACATTAGTATGGAAGTATGGGTTAGTGTGGGTCTGGTAAATTGGTCTGCTATATTGTTTGATAAAACTTCCTAATCATATTTTAGAGCCTTTGAAGTAATAGGAGAATCGATCAAATAACTTGCTCAAATCCGTTCATCAACTAGAAAAGAGTTCATGATGTTGAAATGGCTGAGCAGATTTAAATCTTGAATCATAGCCAAAGCCTACTCAAGTATTGATTGTAAAAAAGCGTTTCAGTAAACAGGGTCCCGTTGGCACCCATTGGGAATTACCCTAAAAATGGACTCAACTTGCATTTTTTAGCGTTCCGGTTCAAGGAAAAAAAAGGAACCAGTACAGGATCACTTCGTTGTATCTGTCAACCACTTTTTTTTTTCAGGAACACGTGGACGTATCATGTTAAAATTATATACTTTTTATACATATTGTATACTTAGGTCCATGGTCCCTTGGAGTTGTAAAAAAATCAAGCTCCTAAGTCAACGCAATCAAAGGAGACGATGGATCGGTTTTTATTTAAGGTTTTGACCACACTTATAGCCTACTAGCGAATGCCCGCGACTCCGTCCGCGTGGATTAAGGTTTTTTGGTTCCCGCGGGAACTCCTTAATTTTCCGGAATAAAAAGTAACCTATGTGCTATTCTAGACTATAACCTATCTCTGTGCCAAATTTCATCCAAATCCGTTCTGCCGTTGGGGCGTGATTGAGTAACAAACATCCAAACTTTCGCATTTATAATATTAGTATTAATAGTAGGTATAGATTCATTCTGACTTCTGACTTCATTTTGACTGCCTCGTTGGTCTAGCGGTTAGCATAGTCGACTGCGGATCACGAGGTCCTGGGTTCGATTCCCGGTCGGGCATAACAATTGTTAGGTATTGGGTTTTTCAATTAAGAAATTCTCAGTGCCAGCCCGGAGTTGGAAGTTGGCGGTGTTTCACCCCCGTGCCACCGTGCCTCGGAGAGCACGTTAAGCCGTCGGTCCCGGTTATTATCACTGACGTGATAATATTCGTTAAAGCCCGCCAACACGCATTGGAGCAGCGTGGTGGGTCTAAGCTCTAATTCCCTCTCTCCTGTGAGAGTGGAGGCCTGTGCCCAGCAGTGGGACGTTAATAGGCTGTAGTGGTGGTGGATAGATTCATTCTAGATTTCAATGTATGGACAAAACGGCAAAATTTATAATTTTTTGAAACTACTAAAGTATTTAATATGGAACAACGTTGTCTTTGACAGTTTTGTCCTAGCTTGTAGGATAGATGTTTAGGTAATCTAGGAAATGTGCAAAAAGGCTCAATTTACAAGGCGGGGAGTGGGGAAGCCACCAGTGGGGAGGGGGAGAGTTGTGTTTTTTAAAATCTAAAATGAATACACTATTAAGAAAATTTTACTTGGGACATATTGATTCAAAGTTAGCAATGCACTTTATCGTGTATCCAATATCCACACGATGACAGCTTTCACTAGACTTTTTCTACACTGAGACCGAAATATGGAGCTATTCGTAACGGAATAGCGCACGAAATGGGTGCTTGACAATTCAATCAACTAAAAGCTCTCCTTTCCTCGGAGGCCCTTCCAATACTTGTATAGAAGTGCCCAACTTTACAGCATAGTGGGCACAATGACCTTTAGTGGCCAAATGTAAAGGCCATATAAATGTTGTGTTTACTTGTAAGTGGTCGATACATTTAGCAAGTATTGTTTTTTTATGCGAGTAAGATAATATTAATTTTTAATCTAGGTCTAACTCTAAGTTTAAGTAAAATAATAAATATTAAAATAAAATAAAAGACTTGGTTTTTTTTTGTGTTTGACGACATCCTCGCATCGTAGAGCTCTTTTATTTTTTAAAGAGGTCTCGATTTCGAACCCCGAGGGGATTAATTCGTCAAATATCAAATGAAATAATAAATATTATGAAAGCGAAAGTTTGGATGAATGGATGGATGTTTGTTACTCAATCACGCCCGAACGGCTGACTGGATCTGGATGAAATTTGGCACAGAGATAGATTATAGTCTGGAGTAACACATGGGCTACTTTTATCTCGGGAAACTAAGGAGTTCCCGCGGGAACCAAAAAAACCTCAATCCACGCGGACGAAGTCGCGGGCATCAGCTAGTAACCTCTTCTGTGGTTCTAGTTTAATTTTGGTTTGCACCATCCAGTAAACACCAGATGAGTTTTTAGTCATTGGCTAACTTACAGTGGAATAAAAAAAATCCTATCAACTATTAACAATTAACTATTAATCCTATTAATTATACGAGTACTAGTATTTAGGTAAGGGTCCCAAATTTACCCTGCCGGGGATCGAACCCTAAAATTCCGCACGTTACGGCAACAGCGCTCAACACTGCTCCAGGGAGATCGTCAAAAAGTTAGTCCAGCAAGTTTGAAGTATTTCTCTGATACACTCATAAATCATAGCGTCCCAGGGCGGTATTATTGGGGCAGCTAGAGAGCTGTTTGTTTAAGTGAATTGCCGACCACTTGGGTGTAATTGAGGGATGGTACAGTAGGTAGGTACTAGACACGAGTGAATTTATTGTTAACCAATTTTTTTCTTTAATCGCATGGATGCTTTATTTTATATCATATAAAGTTTCAAGACTCTTTAAGTACCTGCTTGAGTTAAAGTTTGTCACCTTAGGTTCATGTTTTTAGGGTCCCGGTTTCAACAAGGTACCCTTATAGTTTCACCATGTTCGTCTTCCATTTGCGACTTAGCTCAGAGTACTAGAAAGCTGTAATTTGACATGAGTATTCATAATATTAATCACGCCGATAAAGTAGTAAAATTTTGGAACAAATTTTTTTAGGGTACACTTACAGGGATGATTTTCTCGTCTATCACATATTGTGCTGTGTCGTTGGATCGGAGTAACCTTTAGGTTGGATTTTCGATTCAGGGATCCGTTTGCGTAATATTATGAAGCTTTAAAGTGCTAATTTTTATTAGAGTCATGTGTGTGTCCCCTCTGCCAGCTAAACGTGACGGGCAACTACGGAACCCAACACTGAGCGTAGCCCGACACACACTTGGCCAGTTTTCTTAACTGCACGTGGATAAATCAGCATTCAAAATTACTGATAATTTGGTAGGTATAATTTGCTAAGAAACTAACAATTTAATGATAATCTGGTAAAATAGAATCATACTTCATACTAAAATTATAAATGTGAAAGTGTGTTCGTTTGTCCTTCAATCACGCTGAAACGAATCGACGTGATTTTGGAGAGTGACATAGGCAACTGTTTTATCCCGGAAAAATAAAGAGTTCCCGTGAGATTTAGAAATAGGGTAAAACCGGGATAGATGCCCCACTTTTTGAAAAGGACACCTAATTTTAAAAATATTAATTTTATACGAATAATTTCTATTAATGTAGCTAGCTCAATCCTTAATGTTGAATTATTATTATTATTTTTTAACCTATCAAATACAGATTTTGCAGAAATTAGCTTTTCGTGGAACATGTTTTTTGAGGATAGATGCCTACCTGTATGGATAGTTGCCCCACCATGAAAAAACTGAGAAGGATAGATGCCTGCAGTGCAGGATGGATGCCCTTTATAGGTGTAAACGAAAAATCCATACCAAATGTTAGGTAGAAGTCCAAGGGTCATAATAATGAAAAACATTTTGTATTTTTTAAATCTTTTAATTGTTATCATTAGAAGATATTATTCTAATATCACACAAATGACATAGGTAATTAAATTTTTAAAGCGTTTGTTTAACTAAAATATAAATTCTTAAGTTTCAACATGCATAACCATATTGTTTGTTAAATAAATAAAATTTTACAAGCATTTATTAAAAAAAAATATAATTTCTTAATTGTTGTATTCCCATGGTTTTTGTCCATTTCATCCAAAGCCGACTGTAGGTTTTCTGTAGTCCAAGAACATACTCGACCTCGCACTCCTTCTTTTCTTTTATATTTTCGTGGTGCTGTAGGTAATCATATATGGCAGTGTATGCAGGGATAGGTGCCCCTAAGGGTGCCCTTAGGGGCACCTATCCCTCGAAAAATCAGGGCAACTATCCTTTTCGATAGGGATAGATGCCCAAGTATATTTTTAATAAATTATAAACAAAATAGCATCTATTTACACCTAGATGCAGACTCAATGAACCAGTTTATTGACGTAATAAAAAATATAACTGAATTTATTACTAATTATAAAGTTATACAACGCAACATACTAACCTTTAAATCTTTGACGTGTTCGGGAATATCGCTGCGGAGATAATTACACGTACGAGCGAAACGCATCCTCATCGCACGACTGTCTGTGGGTAATTATGGTACGGGGTGACTGCGGCTCCTACTTATAAAATTAATTCTTAGTCGCGAGTTCGGGAAGTTAGGTTTTTAGAATATGAGGCATCTATCCTGCTGCGGCATCTATCCCGGTTTTACCCTACTTATTCCATGCGGGCAAAGTCGCGGGCATCAGACAGTGAAAACATAATTCTTTGTAAACTTAATAATACTAACCTACTCTCTTTCTCGGAATTGTGTAAAATATGAAAAAATAATTATTATATTGTGATAAAAAGGTTGCATTTTATGCACCATTTTAAATATTGAATTCTCCTTTGGAAATCCCCTACCTATATAGAGTTCTCGCCTATTTCTTCAGGCATAATGCCGTTTCAGCTTTTAAAAAACAAATGGCTCTCGACTAACAAAGTCTTTATTTACAGTTCATAAAGTTACACAGCAACAGAGAAAAACTTTTTGAAGATAGGTACTAAAATTATATACATCAATGTTTTGAAGTGATATTTCTTTAGAATCGTTGTGATTTGAAAATTCGATAAAACTAAAAACGAAACGAAAAAGCGACACCAAGAAGAGACACACATATATAGGACTAGATGATGCCCGCGACTTCGTCCGCGTGGATGAAGGTTTTTTGATTCCCGCAGGAAATCTTTTACTTTCCGGGACAAAAAGTCTAAGCCTATGTCCTTCCCCTATCAACAGTAACAAACTATCCCTATAACAAATTTCATCAAATTGATTGGATATGGATTTAGCCTGCGAGAGAATGAGATAGAATACAAGTTATATTTATCTCATTCTCTCGTAGCCTACTTTTCGGAAGTTTCACTTCTGCCGTGTCTGAATTACACACACAGTAGAAGTGAAACTTCCGAAAAGTATTTTTTGTATGATATTTGTAAAATGTTGAAAAAAAGAACTGAAGAAAAGACAAAATGTATGGAATTGTAACATATTAAATGTGAAACCCCAAGCCTAGACGTGCGTATGTGGGAAAAATTGCGTCGACCCTATCCTACAGGTTGGCGCTAACTGAAAAGATTTATCAGCCCCAAAAGTGTTCGTTATAAGTGATCTATTTTTCACTTTCTTGGGCTTTCATGGTCCCTACTAGCTAGCGGTTTCCGGCAATTTCGTTGTATGTTTATGGAAACTCCCCTGGGAATTCTCTGTTTTTTCTTATGTCCATAACCGGTATTATGTAAACTTCAACTGGACCGAATAACATAAAAATCTGTGTGAATAGATGGGACAGCTGTGAGACCGACCGACACACATTCGCATTTTATCAAAGCCAAGTCAAAGTGAAAAATTGTTAAAAAGTTAACACTGAATACTTTTAAACGTTTACAGAATTGAAAATGTTATTGCTCAATTTAAAAACTAAGGCACTCGCACATTAATCCCTTTAAATGTGTTTAAGTTAATATTTCTATACCTGTCCTTTTTGTGTCAACCCCGGAATAAGCTTATTAAAAAGAGACAGCGCCAAAATATTTAAAAATATAAATGTGTATATTTGACGTATCCGTCAACGGCAGCTATACTTGGATTTTTAATTGCGTGGAATTCTGACGTTTGTGACGTTCAGAAGTCACAAACATTTTTTTTGTTTTGATCACATGCACCTGACCTATTACCTGAAACACACTATTACCTGAAATAAATAATTTATCATTTGTCACTAGCAAAATCCAAATAAGTACATTTTACTTACTAAATAATGAAATAGTCCTTTATTAGAATTAATAACTTTGCTAAGAAAGGATAAAATATAAAAAAAAGAAAAAAAATCAATAATGATAATCTGTAGCCATTGTTACTAATATTAGATTTACAAACTAGATTCCGCGCGGATTAAGGATTTTTGATTCTAGCGGGAACTTTTTCTTTTTCGGGAACCGGGAAATTTTCCGGGATAGTGTCTATGTCCTTCTCCGGGATACAACCTACCTCAATACCAAATTTCGTCAAAATCGGTTGAAGAGGGGCCGGGAAAGCGTAGCAGACAGACAGACAGACACACTTTCGCATTGATAATATTAGTATGGAAGTATTCTCCGGAATACAACCTACCTCAATACCAAATTTCGTCAAAATCGGTTGAAGAGGGGCCGGAAAAGCATAGCAGACAGACAGATAGACGCACTTTCGCATTGATAATATTAGTATGGAAGTATGGATCCTTTTTTTAAGGCAATGAAAAAAATATTATTTCACGCGGACGAAGCCACGAGCATCAGCTAGTTATAGATAATTAATTTTGTAGAAGTAAAAGAAACGTCAATGATAGTAAATATCAATTATCAAATTAATCAATATCAATAAAATATCATTCAGACGTAATCTAGCTAAATCCTAGATTCCCTAGCTTTAGACGTGAGAGTAGACTGCAGTGGCTGTCGTGCTCCGGAGCCTAGACTCGACTGTATTGGTGACTGCAGCAGCGGCTTTCTGCTAGTACGGTCGTTAACTAGCTAATGGAATACTTATCATCATCATCATCGTTGTCGTCGTCATCCTCATCATCCTCGTCATCTAAAGACACATATTCTTTAATTACATGTTATATGCACTTCCGCCATCTTGTTTTTTGCAACATCCAAATTGCAATCCAAGTTTGAGCCCAAACCAACTCAATTGGATTAAGCTCACAATGGTAAGGGGCAATAATAATTGGAGTACCTACAGTAATCCCTTATTCTGCTGCCAACTCGTCCACGACAATTTTATTATATTTATGTTTTTTAGCTATGCCCAATAAATTTACCTTCAACTGCAAATTGATTTAAAACTTAATCAACATAAAAGTGTCGCAAATAATAATTTCTAATTTTCAGTTAAAAAGGTTTGTTACTCATGCGTGGTGTGACCAGTTGTTTTGCTTTGTATTCCCACATTAATTGTTTCAATATTGATATTTAATAACATTTAACGGATCAGCCTAGCAATCGAAAGAGGTAATAGCATGTTTACTAAAAAAACAAAAAAAAAAATATTCTAGGCGTCTGTCGGCCGTCATCCTGATGATCATGTCATTCGACTTACAGCTTGAATGTTCAAATGTGCTCTTGTTACTTGCTATTGCCACTCACGAAAAGTTGAACGAATACTAACAACCGGCTGGAAAAAGAATGATATTCAAGCATGGTTAACGTTAAAGAATTTAAATTATGATGAAACTATGTTGAAGGTAAACATATTGGACATATATAGCAAAGAAAAGCATAAATATTATAAATAATGTTGTGGACGAGATGGCAGCGGAACGAGGGATCACTGTACTCCGATTACCCACTTACCATTGTGAGCTCAATCCGATTGAGTTGGTTTGGGCTCAAGCTAAGGGGCATGTGGCAAAAAACAATAAAACTTATAAAATGGCGGAAGTGAAAGAGCTTTTAGTCAAGGGACTGAACAATGTCACCCCAAACAAATGGCAAGAGAGTATATCACATGTTATTAAAGAAGAGGACAAACTATGCTGTATTGACCATTTAATTGACAGGTGTCTGTGACACTTTCATTATAAATGTCGGTGACGATGTCGAGGACGATGAAAACTATGAAGATGATGATAACAATTCATTATTTACAATAAAGTTTAGTATTATTTTAGTTGGATTTTTCTTTATCCTTTCTAATTACTTAAGGACTCTTTCAGTCTTTAGTCGGTAATAGTACATCGCGAGACCGGGAAGTACGCGTTTTCTGGTCGAGTGTTATTTAGACGGTCTCGCGTAGCTCGGCCGGCTATATTATACGAGACCAGAAATGCTCTCCCGGTCGAGGTGTGTATAGTGCTTTTCTAAAAAATGAAACAAGTGACTTTTTTTTAATATATTATATTATGTAATTAAAAGAAAGTAAATTAAAAAGCAACCTACTTAAGAAATATTAAAAGTTAAATTAGTTATATTTATACTTTTAATAATTTTTTTTGCGTTGTGAGTGCTGAACGCGTAATTCGGTAGAGTTCCAAATTTAAACTATTTAGACCAAAGAACATTATAACAAGTTACAAGATATTCAGGAAGAAAGATTCCAAATTCAAACATAGGATATGTAATGAAAATGCATACATTATTTACTGGCCTAGGCCGGGAAGTTTAACTTTCGAACTCATTTACAGGGTATGAAATGTGCACATTTCATATCATTTTTTAGAAATAAGTATTTGGATCCTGCTTAAGCATGTTATTTACATGTATGCACATTACGTATGCAAATATAAAATGTTCGTAACGTTTGTCACTTGAAATTAAAATAGTGCTCTATTAATTAATTAACAACTTAATTTAAACTAACACTGTTATAAATTTATTCTTTAGAATCCATAGCATTACTTATAATTTATTAGAATTTTTACCCTATTTTGTGGGAATTGTTTTAACTATGGTCAAGACCAAGAAACGTCAGAATTCCACGCAATTATTAATCCAAGTATAGTGTCAGTTGTGCGAGCGTAGATGACTGGAGACACCAAAATTTATTTTAAAAGTCCGGTTGCAGAGCGTACAATGCGAATGACCAACAGACATAATATTAACCTTTATAAATCTGTGGAATGACCCGACACAGTGTACATAATGTTTTAGAATGCTCTAGGCTGAGGCTTTGATGTTCAGGCCTTATAGACGTCGTTCCTAAAAAGCTAAGACAACCGAACGCCACTCCTGCCTCTGCCCCGCAAGCTCTTCCCACCCGTCGCTTCGTATATCTCTAAAAAAATTAAATACGGTGATGGTGATAATTAACTAAGGATTCTAAACACTAAATCTTCGAGGATTCCTAGAAGAGACCACAACAAAGTCACTCGTTTTTTTATTATCATCACCATCTCACAAATTATCATCTTAAGACCGTTAAAACTGTGACCTGAGGCCTCAATGTAACTTTTTGACATTAGGTCCTACCGTCTTATAATAGTGAAGTAATGTGGTAAAATATGTGATATCATCTATGTTAGCGGAGCTCTTATATCACGTTTGTTATTGAAAACTTACACGCAAGACCCTGGTTCAGCTTTTTGGCTGATGCATAGAATAATTTCGTATTGAAAATCTGACATTAAAAGATGATTCTATGTCAAGCGTTGACATTATTTTCCCCACTGTTAACATCGTAAGGGTCGTGTAAGGGTCTGCCACCATTGATATAGGAAACTAAAGATTCACATTTCCATAGAACTCCATAAACACCTGTCTTCAATTTGACATCGAATCTAACGGCAAAATTTATAGCTGTCTTCAAGTAGCAGTGCCTTTTATTGTATTGATTTAACTACCATGAATACTACTATGCGCTAATCCCAGACAAGTCGACATGGCTTGATTTGAAACCATTTATAAATATAAAAATATCTATGTTGATAAATAAATTTAAATTGAAAAACCGGGTAAGACAACCTCGATAACCCATTGCTACTTCACTTTGCTGATAGTTAGGGCTTCAGTAGGAATGCCTATATCAAAAAGAAATTATTTCTAACTGATTATTAAATAGAGAGTCTTCCAAAAGACCTAAAATTCACATCCTCTGTTAGTGTTAAGTTTGATAACCATTTTAAAATATAGAATATAGATAAAAAGTGCGTCTAAGTTTCTCGGACTATCTTCTTTAGAAGGTATATCCTTGTCCGACATAATAAATAATACCCCACGTCCGGTGTGACGACGTGTACGGAGGTGCTATTCTGTACCATTATGTCACATGAGGAATTTTCCCATAGCACCTGATGAGGGATGGGAAAATTTATGAGAATTTTTTCTATTGTGTTGTATTATGGAAATTCTCACATCAATTTTTAGATGTTTTGACCTACTTGCGTGGGGTGTTTATGGAAATTTCGTGATAAAGGATACCCAGGTATCCTTTATCACGAAACGCGTTGGCAGTACCTGGGTACCCAGTGCCAACGCTTCAAGCAATACATCTATACTAATATAAAAAATGCGAAAGTGTGTCTGTCTGTCTGTCTGCTACGCTTTCATGGCCCATGTGTTCAACCGATTTGGATGAAATTCGCTATAGTGTTATCCCGGGGAAGGACATAGGAAACTTTTTATCCCGGAAAATTACAGAGTTCCTGCGGGAATTAAAAAACCTTCCACGTGGACGAAATCGCGGGCATCATCAAAAAAAAACCCGGCTGAGTTTGTTGTGGGCTCTTCTCAGACCAGGGCGCGTTTGGGACCCTCGTAGCTTTAGTTATAAGATACCGTTAGTGATTATCACCATTATCTTTAAATATAATAATGAAACCCGTTTTCCTTGGTCACGGCATCACGCGTGAATGGCTGGACCGATTTCACTAATTCTTTTTTTGTTGTATTTGTTATTATTAGGAGAAGGTTCTTACGGAAAAAAATATTAAGAAAATCTCTCAGAAATATTGAAAAATATACATTTAATTTTGCATACTAAGGCGGTACGAAGTTCGCCGGGTCAGCTAGTATTTTATAAATAACTAGACGTCAATAAGTGTAATTGAATAAACATCATTTGACTTGACTTTGACTTGACATCTAGTGTACCTACTTACTTTACTAACATTAGGTATGTATGTCTTTATTTGGTTGATTTATCGTCTTTACAATACATTTTTTGTTCCATTGATGTAGAATTTTAGTACCAATGTTTTGTTCGATTAAAATTCAATTCTTTCAAATAAAAATAACTAGCTTTTACGGCGAAGTAAACATCGTAAGGAAATCTACATGCCCGAAAGTTCTTCATAATGTTCTCAAAGTTGTTTGAAAGTGTTAAATTATTCACTAGTCTAATTTTTAGGCTATATTTTAATTTCAGTTAGTAGATATTGGTTGTATAATATGAGAGACGAGTGGCCTCGCTGTGACAACGCAAATCAGTCGAATGCGATTGTTAAGCGACGTTGACTCAAGTCGGTAACTGGATGGGTGACCGAATTTGGAGGTTCAAATTTGGCCTCGGTTCTGTGAGTTTAAATACTCTCAGTCGAGTCGTATGCGGAAGGACATGAAAACTCCCATGAAAACTCCTACCATTATTTGGTTAATGGAAAGGGTCACGACCTTCAGTAATGAGGAATATGACGCAGAGAGAGAGGTTTTATATACTCATATATATACTCATATATATACATAATAGAATGAGTAATTCTACATCAATGCTTACAAAGTTACAACCCCCATAGATTTAGCATTGAGCGCGAACCCAATACTAAATCTATGACTCACCCATACAACACGTACCTAATGCTAATCTATATTAATGCTGAGAATTAATTTTAAGTAATTTTTATGTTTTTTTTTTAAATTTGTCACTAACATTAATTTTCTGTTTGTCATTTGTTTTCTTTTGATTTGTGAACCTGGAGGTGGGCGTTAACAGCTGCAACACAGTTTTATACTAACGCAGTTATTTTGCGTTCCTTCGTTTTTATGTCATCTATGTTTATGAGAAAATAAATAAATCTATAATCTAATCTAAATCTATATTAAGGGGAGAAAAGATGAATGAATGAATGAATGAATATACTTTTATTGTACACCACAAAGTAAAATAAACAATAGTAAAATAGTAAGATGTGTGGAGCCTGCCAATCTTCTCTTCTTCTTCTTCTGGTTATTCCCGGTTTCCATCACAAAAAGGTAACTTTTTAAGCAGAAAATGGCTATGCGGAAGATGTAAGAAAAAGTAGTTTGTGATATTAGTGCGGTAAACAGGTTTTTACAAGCGAGTTGACTTGTTAAACTAGTGCCGCCAAGTGAGGGATGGCCATCTCGTATCACACGACGTTTTTCCGTACATTTGTGAGAAAACATGAAAATAAAACTAGAGTATGTAGTTACTAGGTGCTCACTACAAAATAATATCTCACGACCACTTGTCTCGAGATTTTAGGCGGCTTAAGACTATTTAATAGCTTGATTTTATTCTCTCGTACTCAGCATTCATATTTATTATTTTATCTTTTTTCTTTTTTAGTATACACCCTCATTCAGTATTTCTATTAGTATAGGTATTTTTAACCTATTTAGGTTACCTCGAAGAGGTCGCTTCTTAGCGATAAGGCTGCGTATTTTCCAGCTTCTTCCTTTTATGTATGTGTCTATGTTCTTCTGTTTTGCATATAGCTCACCCACACCAAACTCTTATTATTAAACTCTTGCTTATTTCGTATTATAAATGCGAAAGTGTGTCTGTCTGTCTTTTTTTTTTGTTGACGGGGGGGAAATCTTCTAAAAGATACCCGTTCTCCCGTTCTCCTCGTGGGGGAGACCGGGTTATGTGGGATTGCACCCACTAAAACCCAACCAGGTGACCATCCTCAGCGCATGATGAAAGGGTCCGGGAACTCTTAAGAACTTGCGCCGGAGCCTTTCGTCCCTGGGCCAATTGCATCCGAACTCATATTCTTTCCAAGACAGCGGTTATTAGTACGATGACTCAGGGTCTGTCTGTCTGCTACGCTTTGCCGGCCCATCTTTTCAACGGATTTTGCTGAAATTTGGAACACGGATAGATTCTATCCCAGGGAAGGGCATAGGCTACTTTTTATCCCGGAAAATTAAAGAGTTCTCGCGGGAATAAAAACATTAATCCATGCGGACGAAGTCGCGGGCATCATCTAGTAAAGTATATTTTCATTTCATATTCGGCCGGCTGACATTTCGTTGATAATGATGAAATTCCTCGAACATAATATTTGAATCCTACCAGTGGAAAGTACTCTAGTAAGTAGTAACTTAATTTTTTTTATAAACAAAAACACAACTTAATGAGACTAACGTAATATTTTTTATCCGTGGTATTTTCCTCTACGAACACTTACATGCCGACTATTTTTTCTCGTAATACGGATTTTGTGCGTGCTAGGGTAAAGGAGAAATTAGCCGGCATCGGCATCATCTCGCTCTCCCATCGCGAGATATCTCGTTGTGCGCATGCTCAGCCTGCAGGCATACGATATCAAATTTGTCTCTACCCGTTAGCCATTTATCACAGTGTCAGTGTAATGCGGATAAATAAAATAGGATACAAATATGGAATCTATGGTGTTCGAAGAGGGGTATGTTTCGCTTGACGGTGTTTCTGATGCAAAAAGATAAATGGAAGGTAGCAATAAAACTACGGTTTAAGTGTGCGTCAAGTGAAAGATTAGAAGTAGGTCATGGGGTGCAATATGTGGTGATATTGCGTTTTGTGGTGAATGACTTAGGGATATTTTAAAGTGAAAACTTCTTTAGGCGCGTTGAGCACTTTTAGGTAGGGGGTAAAAATGTAGATTCGCGTGACCGTGACCGACATGCTCGCGTGTATGACATGCTCGCAAACAGCGACATGCTCGCGAACATATAAATAAATTGAAACTTAATTATAAAAATTTTAATATATTTAAAATTTATTAAAAATTTAGTTGGTGTTAAGGTTTTTATTTTAATAATTTTATTTTAAAAAAAAATCGTGTTCACTTATATCGACAGTCCCTATGACTGCCAATTTTTTTTTATCCAATCCATAGTACAAGTCAGCCCTTGTCTGCAATCTCTGGTGTAAGTATTGATGCAGTCTAAGATGGCACCGCGCTTGTTAGGGGTACGGCAGTTATATTAAACCCATAGGTACCCCTAACCGGTGTTACTCCACTATTATACTTTATACTAATATAAAAATGCGTAAGTGTTTGTTTGTTGGTTTCTTGGTTTATCGGTTTGTTGTATGTCCTTCACACCGCCACAAAGCAACAGATCAACGTAATTTTTGATATAGTTGAGGAACTGGAGAGTTACATAGGCTACTTTTTATGCCGGAAAATTAAGGAGTTCCCGTGAGAAATATAAAAAACTTATTCCACGCGGATGAAGTCGCGGGCATCGGCTAGTAATCATATATATTCCATATTGTGGTCGGTAATACGCCATCGTACCGGAACGCTAAATAGCTAGCACCAGAAAAATTTGAGATGTCCCGGATCGTGTACTCGTATATCGAAGAACACATTCGTGTTCCTTTTCTCCCTGGAATAGGTAGTTACTTAGCTATTTCATCATTCGTGAGTGTGGTATGTGTGTGTGTGTGTGTGTGTGTGTTTGTGTGAGTGTGGGTGTGGGTGTGTGGGTGTGTGTGTGGGTATGAGAGTGTGGGTGTGGGTGTGTGGGTGTGTACATGGTCAGGTGAGATCGCTGCTAAGGCTAACTTTTCATAAAAATAAAAACCAACGAAGTCGTTATTCAACTGGAATAGCTCTATAAAAACTGTTAAATAACTACAAACATTTCCTAGAGCACTACCATTATGTGAGAATTGCCGGCAGAACAGAAAATAAGGCGTTATTTTATTTCCACTGAAACGTTTAAGTAGACGAGCGGAACTACAAAGAAAATTGCTCTTTATTAAATAAAAGTCTAATTGTTGCTAATTCCATTGTACACTCGCGTTCAGAAAATGTTTACCACCTTAAGGTTCATAATTGCATGCATACATCTGTGGCAGTAGGTCGATAATATGTGATTTAATTAGGCATAGATCATGGATTTTTTTAACATGTATCGTTCGCTGCAGTAGGTGACCACTTGATGTAGAAATAATTTAATATTTCAATAAATGACACTTTAACAAATGTGATGATGCTAATGTGTCAAACTTGAAATTAGGAAGTGAGTTTCTTCATAAAAAAGTAATTGATACTCTTTTTGTTAATTTCGATGCATGAATTTTTGATAATTTTGAAACGCAATAAATAACTTGCTAAGGTACTTTAGACCTTACTGCACACAGTGTTATAAAGAATCTATTTAATTTGAAAACTGGTAAACATTTTCAGACCGCGACCGTAAACAATCTCTGAACTAATGGCTGGATTACACTGTTAAGTTAACAATGCGGGTGAAAAGTGCAGGTGTTATGTGATTAGTAAAATCAACATGGACTGACCAAGCTGTTTAGTGCGAGTTAAGTGCACCCTAATGAGCACCGTTCTATTTTTTACTAATCACTGTGTGAACATATTATACTTTATAAATAAAACTTAACACTTTAAAAAATTTAAAATTTAAATGTTTTTTATTCAAATAATTTTTTACAAGTGCTTTTGAATCGTCGAGTGAATCTACCACTGCAACTGGTTGGAATAAAATTCCTACTGTGAAGAACCAAGAAGAGAGAAACTCGGCGGTTACTCATTGAAGAAATAATTTACATAAACATTATAAAACTAGCTGACCCGGCGAACTTCGTACCGCCTTAGTATGCAAAATTAAATGTATATTTTTCAATATTTCTGAGAGATTTTCTTAATATTTTTTTCCGTAAGAACCTTCTCCTAATAATAACAAATACAACAAAAAAAGAATTAGTGAAATCGGTCCAGCCATTCACGCGTGATGCCGTGACCAAGGAAAACGGGTTTCATTTTTATATATATAGATATGTTAATATTGTTATCTCTTCATACCTAGACTTTTTACTTCAATCCTCAGAATACAGAACAACACATCATCGCTTACCACCAGATTAGATCGCAGTCAAGGGCTAATTTGTAGTGGAATAAAAAAAATCATAGGGACTGCCGATAGAAATGAAAACGAATATTTAAAATAAAATCTTTTTTAAATAAAAAAAATATTAAAAATAATTAAAATACCTTAAAACTAAGACGCTAAAGTTTAATTTTTTTTATGTTAATAACTTTTTATCACTTTATTTTATAAGTACATCCATTTATCAAATTAAAATCTAAATTAAAAAACTATAAAGTTTAATTACGAATGTAGTAGTATATTTTGTCTTCGTAACAACGCGGTGACGGTGTCGGTGTCGGTGACGCGAATCCCCAAGTTTATCCCCTACCAAAAAGTGCTCAACGCGGCTAAAAAAAGTTTTCACTGAAACACCGGAAACCTAAAAGCAAGAAACTGTTTCGCTTTTCTCTAAGATTTCTGTAATGTCCTAAAATAATAAGCACTAAAATGCCATAATGGCATGTCCTAGGTCACGTCTTTATTTCTCCAAGTCGCAGGGCTGTCATTAATTTTTATTTAGCTCGCTGAACTTTTATTACTTGGCAACTTTCCTCAAAGCTAAAATATAGTTGCCCTGATCAAGGAAACTTTAGCAATAAAAATCAGAGCTTCAGTCGACAATTAGTAGCCATTAGGCACCCGACCTTATTTATTTTTCGCAGGCCAGCTACTCATATATACTATTTACTTACGAAAGTTTGAATGTATGTATGGATGGATGTTTGTTACTCAATCACACGGATACGGATATGGATGAAATTTGGCACATGAATAGATTACTCAATCAATCAAATATTCATTTATTCAAGTTAGGTACACTGTATAGGTACACTTTTTGACGTCAAGTTATTTATAAAATATAATGGTGATAATCAGTAACGGAATCTTAAAACTAAAGCTACGAGGGTTGAGAAGTCCTGCAGCCCTATTCTCTAACTCAGTGGCTATCAAAACTTTGCTATGAAAACTTAATTTTTATTTCATAGCAAACCTTCAATGGATAAAAAATTTATGTCAGTGATTTTCATTTTTGATAGCCACTGAGTTACAGAATAAGGGGGCTGGTGTAATTATCACCATCTCACAAATCATCTGAAACTAAGGAACTATCAGAGCCATTAGAGCAAATAAAATAGTCTGGAATATATATATACATAGGCTACTTTTTGTCCCGGAAAATTAAAGAGCTCCCGCGGAAACTAAAAAACCTCAATCCACGCGGACGAAGTCGTGGGCATCGGCTATTTTATATACTTAAATCTACAATAGGGTGTCTTGTTTTCTTCAACAATATTTGCAGATATTTGCTTTGCCAGCGTGTTCAATCATTATCATCATCATCACTTCAAACCATTGCCGGCTTGCTAATGAGAGCGTGTTTTTTCTCAGAATGAGAATAGCTTGGACATAGTCCACCACGCTGGCCATGCTTCACACCCCTTTGAAAACATTATGAAGAACTTTTAAACATGCAGGTTTCCGAACGATGTTCTCTTTTACCGTTAAAAAAATCTTAAACGAAAATTCCGAGTGCGGGAGATCGAACTCCCGACCACCCGAATAACAAGCCGGGCGTCTAAACTACTGGGCTATCACCGCTAAAATAATTTCGATATTTATTCCGTCCCCGGATTGCATGAAAGTTTAGTATATGGGGAAAAATCAAACTCAAACTCATATTTTTTTATTGAAATAAACTTATTACAAGTTCTTTTAAATCGGGTTTGGAATGCCATTCTACCGATTAAGCAAACACCGAGTTTGAAACTCGGTGTTTGCTTTCTCTTGGGCTCATGGTGGGTGCGCTTTTAAAAAAATTCATTTACTATAGTTATTATATCAATGTGTACATAAGTAACCGCTGTCCTTAGCATTTAATTTAGTTCCTAAGTATGACCCAAAATCTTGCTTTAAAAAAAACTATACGCAGTACGATTGAGGAAAAATAGAATAAGGAATATTGCCCTGTCTATACATTGTCACGGCAACTTAATCTTTGTGACGACGACAATTCCGCTGACATGATGTGAATCGCGAAATACAGAGCAATGTATTTATAGAACATTGCAAGCGCGATAAATTATTACTACTGTTAATGTAAGAGATAGGATCTGTATAGTTCTGCGGAAGTGTTGCGAAAGCGCATATCAGTCGATTATACTTGTTAAGCAACGTTGACACTAGTTAGTAGCTGTATGGGAGAGAGGCAGAGAGTGAAGATAAATTATTCTAAGATCAATTAATACGCCATAAAAGGATTTTTAAAGTTACCAAACTAGTTCATTGAGGTAGGCAATGGTAATAAAAATTATTATATCTAGTTACATAAAAAGTTACACAAAGCTAAGAAGGTACCAAACGTAGCTTAGTCTGAGAAAAAGTGGCAAATGACCGAAACTACTTAAACATTTATAGTAGGGTTCATGCCAATGTTAAAAATAAATTATTTCGTACGCTTCCAAAAGACCTAAAATTCACATCTTTTGCTAGTTTTAGGTTTGATAATATTTTTAGACTATCGATTAAAGAAAAAAAGCGCGTTGAAATTTGATGACGTATTTCATACAACTCACAACTACGTATTTCATACAAACTTCCATACTACAAACGCGTTTTAAAGTTTGATAAAGAGTTGCTGATTTGATTGAGTTGTCATCATCCCTAATTTTAGTACCAAGTGTTTCACGTTTCTTCATTTTATTGTTTCAACAAATTAACGTTTCTATGGTCTCTATAAATTTCCACTCTATACTTATTCAGCATCTATATTGCAAGCAAATTAAAAAGCAAATATAACATAACCTTATTTTTGTCTGAGTCTCTGCGCTTTTCGTACTCTGCACACAATAAGGAGCTATTCGTAAACGGAATAGCGCAAAGAATGCCTGCTTGACGATTCAATCCGCTAAGAGCTCCTTGTTTTCTCGAGGCCCTTAAGCTCTTAACAGCTTGTTAAGAGATTGTACGTATTGTATTCTCTCATATGTACGGCTAATATGTACGTCTTATGGTATGAACATACGTACTATGGGTAGTTTAGAGTCTTATAGCAAGAACATAATAGCTAGTTTTGCGCGTATTCACTTGTTTTCACATTTTTCAACTTTCTTTATTTTATTGTTTCAACAAGTTGAAAATTCATAGAGACCGTAGAAACGTTAATTACGTTTCTACGGTCTCTATAAATTTTTAACTATGTACTAAAACAGGAGCAATATTATTAAATAGACCTGGCCTTATCCCATGTTAATTGAGGTCGGCTCTCCTAACCATTTTTCTCCAACTAGTCGGTCTTGGTTTGTCATTGTGACAATTTGAGCTGTTTTCATATCGTTAACGCATCATAACTGCCTCAATAACAAAAGCAAATAATTTATAGCATAATCTTTTTTAAGAAGTCTCTGCGCGTTTCGTACTCTGCACATAATAAGGAGCTATTCGTAAACGGAATAGCGCGACGAATGCGTGCTTGACGATTCAATCCGCTAAGAGCTCCTTGTTTCCTCGAGGCCCTTAAGCCCTTAACAGCTTGTTAAGAGATTGTACGTATTGTATTCTCTCATATGTACCGATAATAGTACGTCTTATTATGTGAACATACGTACTAGCTAGTTCTTCGCGTATTCACTTGCGTTTAAGTTAACAATTCTAACTATATATGGACCTCTTACTTTGTCCAAAAACGCGTTGTGGTGTCATTGGACACCCTGTGAGAACACAGTTTTGTACGATTTTGATGAATCAAAAATTTATCTAGGTAACATAGGCTACTTTTTATAATATTTTAATACAGAAAATGTTTATCAGATGCAAATATAATATTTTAATATTGAAAATGGTTATAAGATGCAAATCGCCTGAGACGTATTTTTGGCCATAGCTCCGAGGATTTTGGGAGGATCGAGATGGAAATAGTACCAAGAGTTGAGGAATTTATCGAAACACGTACGAGGAGCGATTGAATTTTGAAAATTTTAAGTCAGGTTTTTGGGGGGGTGTTTGTTTACTAAATTGTAAATATTTCGGAACAAAACCGACATAAGAAAAAATGAAAAAAATCGTCCTAGGGTATTAGTTTAGCTACAAAATGGCGAAAAAATTTTGAAAATCGGTTTATGATTGTGATTGTGATCCCTTTAGATTTGGAATTGTAGAAAAACGGGTAAGTATTTAAGTAAATAAAAAGTGATGTAGATGACTATGATTATTGACCGATCGTCATGGTAATGGTGTTAAAAGATGCGGATGCATGCGAGAAGTGCTTTTTCGTAAATTTGTGTATTCATTTTCAATGTTCCGATTCTTGCGGGGACTGCGAAATCTGTGAAATCTTTTTTTGCTAATGTATCGAGTGGGATGTCAAATGAAAAAGGAGAAAATTTGAGTTTATGAATATGTATAAAGTACAATTTTAAAATATACCAAGCGACAGAAAAACAATTTTGCAATATTATTTCCATAGTCGGGTTAGTTTTTTAACTGTTGTAACACGGCATTTGACTAAGCCTCAATCGGAATAAATCTGCGATAGGTAGTTTGTGACAATTTATTTTTAACCTTTTTTCGACCGAACAATTTCCAAAACAAACTGATCGTCACCGCGTTGCTCCGTTTTGATTGAATTCGGTGAAAAAAAAAATGTCAATGGTTAGATTTCCAATCTACACTTGTATACTGGGGGCTTACTATCATCGCATAAAGCCGCGTACAGTTTTAATTAATTGTTGATGTTCATGTTTTAGAATTATAATCCTTATTTTAGGGACGTCAAGGTACGTGACATAAAACTTTCATTTTGAAATAATCCTGCTCGAAGCGATGGTAGTAACCCCCATGGGATTATTCATTTTTAAAATTTTATCCCGAGGGCGGTGATAACCTATTGGTGGTTTTCGTCCAATCAAGTCACACAACTCAAAACAAAAGTAAGTTTTATTTCTAATCTCATGATATTTACAATTGTATATAACTACTTTTTAGATGAAATAAGTGTTAGTTGTGTTAGTGTTTGTCTTATTCTAGTTAGTATTGTTATTTGTTGCAGTATTTGTTGGTTTAAAAGTATGCTCCTGAAAAAAGCTTATTATACTGTTGAAGATTATGTAAATGATAGAGGAGCATGGATTTGATCGCTCCAGCAATGCTGGGGACAGCGGTTACTTATGTACACATTGATATAATAATTGTAAATGATTATTTAAAAAAAGCAACCACCGAGTTTCTTGCTGGTTCTTCTCGGTAGGAATGGCATTCCGAACCAGTGGTAGATTCACTTGACGATTCAAAAGTACTTGTAAAAGTTTATTTGAATAAAGAATATTTGATTTGATTTGATTTGATTTAAGAAATGCGTGCCCGAGAATCGAACCCTAAACGACCCCTGGACAGGAGGCCAAACGTCTAAACCATTATTCCTTTTTTTCGGGCATCACTAGAGGCATTAGTACAAACTAATGCCTCTAGTTTTATTTATGGTGACTAATTATTGAAAATATCATCTTTTACTACGTCTTATTAAAATTAAAGAATGCTTAATTTCATTAATCAAATCGAACCCAATGCCTACCCACCTAAGGCCTATTTTTCTAAATGATGATCTTTAAAAATACCGACACTAAAATCTGTATTACCTCTATCTATATATGTAGGTACTTCATACTAATATTATAAATGCGAAAGTCAGTTTGTTTGTTGGTTTGTCCTTCAATCACGCCACAACGGAGCAACGGATCGACGTGAATTTTGGCATGGGTATAGTTGAGGACCTTGAGAGTGACATAGGCTACTTTTTATCCCGGAAAATTGAGGAGTTCCCGCGGGAATCCAAAAAACCTATTGAGGTTTTTTGGTTCGTCCGCGTGGATTGCCATGCGGACGAAGTCGCGGACATCAGCTAGTTTATCATATTTGTTTTGATATTGTGTTTATTGTAATCCAAAGTAACCAACAAAAGTTTTACTTTACTATCAGTAAAGTCAAATTTTTCGCGACACATTTTTTTCGATTCGTGGCCTTACTCAATTACCTAATTATACTGATTTAATTGAATTGCGATAGGTATATCATTGCTGAAATCAAAAATGTTTAACGTGTGATATGGTTTGATTACCGTAACCGAATCTGAGCTTATTAAAAATTCTTGTTTACTCAGCGGGCTCATCCATCAAGGGATGATTAATGTTGAACACATAATTTATCGGCGCGCCGCCATTCACAACTCCATCACAGCGTGAGAAGCGTAAACTTCGCTTGTTCCATTGATACAATTTGCTACTGTGCAAGTGTTAATTGGAAACAATAAGTTTACATATTTATATATTCATTCATTCATTTATTAAAATTAGATTCTAAGAACAAATATATCACATTAAAACTATGAAATACATTAAAATCTAAAATTAATATTAAATTAAAAATGTCATCTATGCCGCTGCAATGAGGCAATGTCCCCAGAACGCTGGCTGCGTTACCCCGCTGAATAGCCAAACTTATATGTTGACCGAGGTAACTGCCAGCCCTCCGGTCACCTGTGGACTCTGTGAGACGAGAAGATAGATAAAAACAGATAATTTATATCTCGATATTTTTCGAGTTAGGTCAATAAATAAAAAATTACATGATAACAAATTATGATAACAAGAAATCAATAAAAATAAGATTACAATTTTGAAACAGGATAAAAATAACAAATATCAGGTTAGGCTAGCTAGCTTTAAGTTCTATTGTATTGTTTTCAATAACTGTTTATTTAGAAACTAGATCTTAGAACTTAGTCTGCGTGGATTAAGTTTTTGTGATTCCTGCGAGAACTCCATAGTTTTCCGGCATATAACCTATCCCTGTACCAAATTTCATCAAAATCGGTTGAATAGATGAACAATTTGGCATTTATAATATTAGTATGCATTATAAATTTGCAAATTGACCTAGCCATTTTTCTAGTCTGACTGAATATTCATTCACTGAATACAACACAATACAACAAACTGTTACAAGTTGCAACTTCAAATAAATAGACGTCAAACTTGCTTTTACCGAGTATTGAAATATCACAGCTTAGCTAGCGTACAGTGCATACAATTATATACAGGACATTGCATATTAAAATACATAATTGATACCACGAGTTATTACTTAGCATTACCAGTTCGACCTTGTTCCATGTCAACCCTATTCTTCGGACCTCTCTCTAGAGTCTAGAACATTACCCGATAGCGTGATTAAATTACGATCAGCGCTATCTATTATTGAATTTGGAACTAAAAAAATATAAAATGCTCAAATAGCCAGAATGGCCTAAAATATAATAAATGATTTATTTACTACACGTAGGACAAGTTGTGGCACTTATGATAAGTTAAGAATCTAAAACCGGTTCGGAAAACTAATTCTTCTGAGAAACTCAGCAGTTGCTCTTTTCATTAAAATAATTGTTACAATATGTATGCCATCCAATCGACTCGAATCGACAGCCTTTCGCTTGATTTGTCTCGCTATGTTGTTTAAGTTCCCATATTTTCATTATTATAGCATCATACTAAACCATCCTACACCACGATAAATAAGAATAAACCTTTTATGACCCTACCCTACTTACCACCAGTAATAAAAGATATTTAATATAACACTCTTTTTGTGGGTTAAAAAAATCAACTTCTTTGACTTTCCGAACTGGATGGTTGTTAAATTGTGAACTGATACTTTATATCTTCAGAAAACTTGGACCAACATAAAATTTCTGTAAAGTTGTGAATAGTTCGATACTGATTAAAATAGTAAGTATGAATGCAGGAAAATCGAAAGTTTCTGCGGCGGACATTCTGAAAAACTAGTGTACAAACTACATTATATTAATAGCCCAGGCTACTTGTGCAAGCTATGTATGGGAACCCTAAAATAAAAAATGTAAATCTGATTTTTGGCACAAGCGTTCCTTGGGGTCTGAGAAGTACTTTTTAAAAATTCCCCCCCTCTAGGCCGCGGGCTTAACCCCCCACCCCCCCAAACGTCTCCCCAAACGCAGTTTTTTGTAATTTTC
This sequence comes from Erebia aethiops, assembly GCA_923060345.2. NCBI lineage: Eukaryota > Metazoa > Arthropoda > Insecta > Lepidoptera > Nymphalidae > Erebia > Erebia aethiops. The sequence goes on along the minus strand of OV281081.1, from coordinate 11,996,522 downwards.
TCAAAAAATATTAGTGCTAGAAAAAAACCATCTATGGCGAAAATAATTAACATTAAATAATCTACCATATGGCACTTAAATCATTATGATCGGATAAATAGTTTTGCAAATATGCCGGCTTATTTGACGCATTTGTTTTTTTTTTTTAAATCGTGTAAGTTTCTTGTGATTTGCACAAAATGTATAAGAGTTAGGAAAAAAACAACAAGAACAAAATGAAAGTTCATAAAATCTTCTACAAAATGCTTTTTATTTCATTTCAATCGACCGAATACTTTCGGAAATATGACGATCGAAAACGTGCATGACAGAAAAATATTTTGCAATAATTTTGACTTTGTACCTACACATTCTATTTGATAATGATCGATGCTATATTACAATAAATTAATAGTAGGTAATAATCATGATATCTTTATCTACAAAACAACACCACACTCAGTAAATAATATATTAAATATTATTATTTATATTCGTTCAAAGTTCTAACAAAGACAAGGCGTCGCGTCGGCCGAAGAATAACGAATAGGATTGCAAAGGAAATGCGGGTGGAATGACATGGTTCGTGTGCAAATGTTACCATTGATGGGGAAGAAGGTGATGATGATGTGCTTTAATAATACCTACTAATATAATAATAATAAATACCTACGTTTCGAAGTCCTTTCAACTATATGTAGGTATGCAATATGCATTTATCTAAAAACAATGTAAATGAACCACCAACATCCAACAGCTATCTTGCAGATAATTTTATCAGATTAACTTTTAACTGTTAACGGCATTCCGAACCAATGGTAGATTCACTGGACGATTCAAAAGCACTTGTAAAAGTTTACTTGAGTAAAAACATTTGATTTGATACTTGAATTGTAATACGATTACAAAAAAGCACAATCGGCTAGATATTTGAGAGGGGGAGGGGGGTCGTGATAGGGGGGAGGTGAGAGGGGGGTTGTGGGAGGGGGGAGGGGGGTTGTGGGAGTGGGGAGAAAAGAGGACATCATTTGCGCCTAAAATAAAAAATACGTTATTTATTTAGAGGTTAATTTCTATTTATTCCATAGTACTATGCTAAGTCTACATGACTACCACCGGTTCTTACACAACAGCAAGGTATATTTCGAAAACTATTTGTCCTATCAAAATAAACTAAACACTATTTTATAGGTAAATTAATAATCTTTGTACTAAGTCCTGACAGCTTTTTTCCTAACTCTAATACTTTTTCTTGAAATTACAATAAACCTTTACGGATTTTACAAAGGTTTAGTTTTTTATTCCAGTTAGGCAGCCATATTTCCGAAACTATTAGTTCTATCAAAAAAAACTAAAAATTGTTTTGAAGATAAATTAATGATGTTAATTTTTGCTCCTTATGTTTTTTTTCCTAGTTCTAGTAGTTTCTGTGAAAATTCAAAAATATACCAACGGTTGTCGAAAAAAAAAAAAAAACTTGGAATATAGGTTGCCATATTTCTCGAACTATTGGTCCTATCTAAATTCACCATAAGACTTTTTTGCGGGTAATTTAGTGAAATTAATTACTCTTAAGAGGATTTTTTCCAGCTCTAATAGTTTTTGTGGAAATTGCAAATAACATAGGATTCGAGCAATTTTTTTATTTTTTTTCGTACACTATACATGGATATATATTCGAAATTATTAGTCCTATCTTTATGAACTAATTTTTTTTTAATAAGTGGTTAAATGGTGTTTATTTTTAATTCTGGGAGTTTTTTGCCTAGCTCTAATAGTTTTCTAGAAATTACAGAAAACATATCAAATTTTGAAAAATATTGCTTTTATGTTAACTATTACAGGTATATTTTCGAAATTATTAGTGCTATCAAAATTAACTAAATACTATTTTGTAGGTAATTTAACTATGTTTCTTACTGCTTCAACCAGTTTTTCCTAACTTCGAACTTTTTTTTTCGAAAATTAAAAACAACGTACACGATATTTGCATATTATTTTCTTTATCTTACACAATAGGTAGGCATATCTCCAAAACTATTACTCTTATCAAAATAAACTAAATATCATTTTATAGCTAATTTAATAGCCTTTCATTTTGCTTCAGACAATATTTTTGTAGCTCTATCAGTTTTTATGGAAATTACAAGAAACTACATTATAAAAAGCCATACATGCAAAATATTTTCTTTTCATGCACAAAGGGTTAACATATCTCCGAAACTATTAGTCTTATGGAAATGAACTGTAATTTTATTTTGTAGATAATGTAATGAAGATAATTTTCACCATAGAAAGTTTTTTTCTAGCACTAATATTTTTTGAGAAAATTACAAAAAACTGCGGTTGGGGAGACGTTTGGGGGGGTGGGGGGTTAAGCCCGCGGCCTAGGGGGGGGGGAATTTTTAAGATGTACTTCTCAGACCCCAAGGAACACTTGTGCCAAAAATTAGCTTTACATTTTTTATTTTAGGGTCAATGTTTATTAGTCCCGTACTATAAGTGAAGTTATAAATTGGATCGAAAAAGGACCAGATTAAACGTTGCTGCCTCGCAAGCTTGCTGCTTGCTGCTTGACTGCCTCGTTGGCATGTTCGACTGCGGCCGACGAGGTCCCGGGTTCGAGTCCCGGGTCGGGCCATAATTGAGTATAGGGTTTTTCTGACTACAAATTCTCAGTAGGTACTAGCCCGGAGTTAGGAAGTTGGCGGTGTTCCACCCCCGTGCCTGGGAGAACACGTTAAGCCGTCGGTCCCGGTTATTATCACTAACATAATAATAGTCGTTAAAGCCCGCCAACCCGCATTGGAGCAGCGTGGTGGGTCTAAGCTCTAATTTCTTCTCTCTGGGAGTGGAGGCCAGTGCTCAGCAGTGGGACGTTAATGGGCTGTAGTAGAAACCTTGCTGTAAATCTTGCGAATGGGTAATTTTAAAATTATTTCACCAACAACATGTATTGACATCTTTATGGGCGGTTATCTTTATTTTTTTATTCGATTACAAGCTGATTGGTGTATTCATAATGCAACTAGCTGATGCCTGCGACTTCACCAGCGCGGTTTAAGTTTTCTTTGATTTCCGTGGCAACTCCTTAATTTTCCGTGATAAAAAGTAGCTCTCCAGGTCTTCATCTATACCCATGCCAAAAATCACGTTGATCCGTTGCTCCGTTGCAGCGTGATTGAAGGACTACCCAACAAACAAACACACTTTCGCATTTCATAATATCAGTATAAAGTATGATGATGGGAGTAATATATATTAAACCCATAGCCGTTATTGGGTTCTAGACAGCATCGTACTGGAACGCTATATCGCTTGGAGCTACCTACGGCTTTGTCTAACGATAAAAGGGGTGGTTATTGATAAATGATTTATTTATTTCACGTAGCATAACTTGTGAAAATTCTCCCCCAAAAGGCGAGACCAGAGAAAATTCTAAAATTATAAATTCCCTTATTGACCCTACCAGGGATCGAACCCAGTATCTCCCACTTATAAGTCAACAGCGCTCACCACTGTGCTAGGGAGGTCGCCAAAAGTCCAGTTATAGTCCAATAAGTTTGTGTACTGCTTCCTATAAATATGATGTAACGCGATAAGTTTGACCGCGTCAAATAAAACAAATCGTCCACGGCTGCGGCCATAACGTTCCCCACCGTTAAAATCCTTGTGCACAACGTTACCCCAATCATAATACATAACACCTATGTCCCTTCTGACGACGCACTTCAAATATAATGGCACCATTACGTTACAGTGAGAGATTTTTCATTGGCAACCATTTCTCTTCGGTATATTGGGCGGGAAGATTGGGCGAATTTACTTTGCGGTTTCTTTTTTGTAATATATTTCTGGAACATGGTTGATACACGGAGCGAGTTAGCATATAATGTACTCCCGACCGAATTTCGGCCACAGTGGCCTATCTCCAGAGAGATAAGGTATTTGCGCGGGAGATATTATAGTGCACAAGTGTGTGTGTATACACAGGTGCACACTCTGTTCCTTTACTCTCATAGCCCGATGGAGCGAAAAGTCCGACACGACCGGAGAAAGATCAGGCGCTTTACGTGCTCTCCGATGCATAGGGGTGAAACACCGCCAACTTTCCTAGCTCCAGGCTAGTACTGAAAATTTCTCGCCAGAAAAACTCAATAATTAATTATGGAATGACCCGGGACTCGTCGGGTCGAATACCTTGAACCTGCCACCTCCTTTCAGTGCCTCGACTTTAATTTTCCCAATGTAGATATGACGTCATTTATATGTCTGTAAAATCGTATTTCGAACTTATCGAATTCTAGCTTCAAGTGTCAGTCAATGCTCGAACACCGTTATAGTGTAATTTAATTAGACGAGAAGCTTATATAGCTTCAAAGAAATACTTTAGCGCTTTGACTCAAAGTTCTAGGGAAACTATTTCAGCTGTCGATACTCGATACTTGCGATGTGACGGAAATGTTCCCTGTATGCTTTGTCTAAGGTTTTATATTGCAAACTCTTTAACTTTCCGGGATATTAGCCTATGTGCTATTCCAGACTATAATCTAAATTTCATCCAGACTCGTTCAACCGTTGGGGCGTGATTGAGTAAAAAACATACAAACATACATCCAAACTTTCGCATTTATAATATTAGTATAGATTTTACTCTTTGATCTTACATCCACCACCCACCTCTCAAATAGGAGAGAGGGAATTAGAGCTTAGACCCACCACGCTGCTCCATTGCGGGTTGGCGGGCTTAAACGACTGTTATCATGTTAGTGATAATAACCGGGACCGACGGCTTAACGTGCTCTAAGAAGCACGGGGGTGCAACACCGCCAACTCCGGGCTAGTACTGGGAATTTCTAGTCAGGAAAACCTAATACTTAATTATAACCCGACCCGGGACTTTGTCAGCTGCAGTCGAACATGCTAACCGCTAGAATAGCAGTTCTAGGTTCGAGGCGACGCAACGAGTATGTAGATCTTACATAGTCTACGAATACCGTAATTATTACGTGCGCCAGAAAGTATATTTAAAGGATGAATACAATTCAGAGTTATGAGACATCCCTAATGCAATTTAGTCTGGTGGTCGCATACTCTTTGCTTTTAAAAGCTGAAGCGACGTTTTCATGCCTGAAGAAATAGCGGGACTTTTATGGCGCGCTTCTGAGTTTTTTTTTTGCAGGAAGCGGAATTCAAAACGATGCAGAAATTGTATTAAAAATGTGGCGTTTTACCTCATTTCTGTATTTTTTGCATTTTAAGTGTTTTACTGACAGTATAGGGCATTATCCATATCGTACGTATCGTATATTCATATTTAAAATTATAAATGCGAGAGTTTGTTTGTTTGTTGGTTTGTCCTTCAATCACGTTGCAACAGACCGACGGTTCGACGTGATTTTTTGCATGACTATAGTTGAGGACCTGGAGAGTGACATAGGCTAATTTCTCTGAAAATTAAGGAGTTCCCGCGGAAATAAAAAAAAAACTTAATCCACGCGGAGAAAGTCGCGGGCATCAGCTAGTCTTTATTTACAAGCACTCGCCTTCGACTTCTCACGAGTAGCAACCCGTAAGTAAATTATTAATGTGAAAGTGTGTCTGTCCGTCTGTGTGTCTGCTACACTTTCCGGAATGGTATCCGTTCAACCGACTGTGATGAAATTTGGTGAAAGCCTAGCAAAGAACTTGGTCATAATTTTGATATCAGTAGGACTTTAAAGCCAACATTTTTAATAGGAAATTGACCATTTAGGTTCACATTAATGTTATTGTAAGTATGAGATTCCTATTTAAACAGAACAATATTATGATTGGAGCATTTTATTATTTCAATTTATTTCAGAGACGAACAAGCTATTCAATATTTTCATTACATTTCCAAAAAGCGTTGTTCATTTCATTCGAGAGTCAATTTCGAATTCCCCGAATCAGAATTGTTGAATTTCATCCGAAACTTTGCATCGTAGGTACTGAATTACTTATACCTAAATTCAAATCGAATTTCGGATTTGTGGTGACAAATCAGAGATAATTTATTTGGGTCCCGGCACATTTACCAAACCCATTCTAGTAGGTACATTCATTAATGGATTAGGTTAATGAGAAATTCATAGGTATTCTGAATCAATGGTAGATTCATTTGACTATTCAAAAGCACTTTGTATAATACATATTATAAAGGTTTATTACAAATAAAAAAGCACTAATAGCCTAGTGGTCAAGACCTCAACCTCCTATCCAAGGGGGTTCCAGGGTTCAATTCATGGGCACCTCTCACTTTAAATGCTTTTTATTCACGTACGATTTTTTCCAGCCTAGGTCCTAGCGTTTTATCTAAAAATAACTCATTTTTTAACTAGCTTTTGCCCGCGACTTCGCCCGCATGGACTGACTGAAATTTCAAACCCCTGTTTTAGGAGTTGAATTTTCAAAAATCCTTTCTTTGCCGATGTCTACGTCATAATAGCTATCTGCATGCCAAACAGCCCGATTCATCCATTGGTTTGAGCTGTGCGGTGATAGATCAGTCAGTCAGTCAGTCACCTTTTCCTTTTATATATTCAGATACTCCGTGTCCTCCGTGGCGCAGTGTGTAGCGCTGTTGCCTTAACGTGCGGAGGTTCTGGGTTCGATCCCCGGCAGGGTCAATTTGGGAATTTATAATTTCTGAATTTTCCCTGGTCTGGTCTGGTGGGAGGCTTCGGCCGTGTCTAGTTACCACCCTACCGGCAAAGACGTGCCGCCAAGCGATTTAGCGTTCCGGTACGATGCCGTGTAGAAACCGTAGGGTTATGGGTTTAATATAACTGCCATGCCCCTAACAGGTTAGCCCGCTACCATCTTAGACTGCATTATCACTTACCAACAGGTGAGATCGCAGTCAAGGGCTAGCTTGTAGTGGATAAAAAAAAATACTTACCTACCTTTCAACATTTTATAAAAGTGGTAAGAAAACGGGTTTTAATTTTAAATCTAAATCAAGAACCTTTGTATTGTACACAAAATTAATAAGAGTCAATTTGCGCTAAGAATTTATTTTCAAGCTCTTTTATTCTAAATGGCGGTCTTTCCCAGACTTTACGGCTCTGACAAGCTAGCGAAACAAGTTGTTACACTTACAAGTGAGAATGTCTGAAAGTTTCTAGATCTAGACCGAACATTTGTGTCTGCTCACCACAAATGCTTGTCCCGAGGACTCTAATCTTTGTATATTTATTTAGATTGTAGTTAAGGGTTATGTTTGTCTGAACATTCGAGAATTTCTTTGACCTCACTGACGTAGTTGCGAATCTCCCAATTGCTCTTGAGTAATTGAAGATATCTACCATGCATTGCTGAGGTTTGTTCGGAATAAAGCATTTAGAGTAAGTAATATTTTGGATGGTAGTTTAACTATTTGTGATTGTATTAGCTTTCTATCATATCCTGTCTGCGATAAATCAAAAAGTAAAGTAAAACTAAGATATACTTACTTTATTGTAGGTACACCATACAAAAAAATTAAATACAACAGATATAATAATCTAATAGATATGGCACAACAGGCGGCCTTATCGCTCAAACAGCGATCTCTTCCAGGCAACCTTAGGGCAAGATAAAGACGACAAATAGATAAATATATCAAGAAGATAAATAATGCTGTTTCAGCTTAGTTTTGAAGATAGGAAAATCAAAATCAAAATCATTGTATAGTCTAAATAGTCCGAAAATACTTTAAAGTTAGATAATTATTAATAAATTATTTTGTGACTGTAGTCACTGAGTGACTAAGCTCATTAATAAAGAGAAAAAAAACTCTGGTTTTTTTTTATCCACTACAAGCTAGCCCTTGACTGCGATCACACCTGATGGTAAGTGATGATGCAGTCTAAAATGGTAGCGGGCTAACCTGTTAGGGGCATGGCAGTTATATTAAACCCATACCCCTTCGGTTTCTACACGGCATCGTGCCGGAACGCTAAATCGCTTGGCGGCACGTCTTTGCCGGTAGGGTGGTAACTAGCCACGGCCGAAGCCTCCCACCAGGCCAGATATGCTTGCATAAACTTAAACTGAAATGACTGAAAACTAAGCATGTCTGTGTGGCTTATATGATACAAAATGATGGCCGCGACTTCTTACATTCGTTTTATTAATTCCCGCAGGAACTCTTCAATTTCCGAATTAAAGAGGAGCCTAATGTCCTTCCCCGGGATACAATCTAAACCTGTACAAAATTTCATCATAATCGGTTGAATATATGAGCCGTGAAGACGTAGCAGACAGATAGAGAGACGGAAAATACATACACACTTTCGCATTTTTAATATTACTATGCATAATAAATACATATAATCATTGAACAATTCTACTGTCGGTATAACAATACCGTTTTATACTTTAAAGCCAACCGAGCTGAACGATTTTATCTGATTACGGGAACTTTAGACAGTGAAAAGCAGTGTCTGATTTAACGAAGACTCAGTGAAATGCAGTGCAAGTGTCATTGGCGTATTAATCCCTTGGTCACTAGTATATCACTGTACCATTCTCAGAAATAAAACCTTTTTATTTATGACTACCTGATGCCTGCGTCTGCGTGGTTTAAGTTTTTTTGTTATTCCCGCGGAAACTCTTTAATTTTCCGGGATAAAAACTAGCCTATGTCCTAACCTCCAGGTCCTCAACAATACCCATGCCAAAAATTACGTCAATCCGTTGCTCCATTGCGGTGTGATTGAAAGACAAACCAACAAACAAACACATTTATAATCTTAGTATGATTATATGAAGTACTAGCTGATGCCCGCGACTTCGTCCGCGTGGGTTGAGGTTTTTTTGGTTCCCGCGGAAACTCCTTAATTTTCCGGGATAAAAGTAGCCTACATGTGTTATTCCAGACTATAATCTATCTCTGTGCCAAATTTCATTCAGATCCGTTCAGCCGTTCTGGCGTGATTGAATAACAAACATACATCCATCCATCCATCCAAACTTTCGCATTTGTAATATTAGTGGAGATGATGTAACTGCATTAAAAATTTGTATACGAACTAATACATAATTAGTTTTTCTGGTGTCAGTAAGGTGTCAGTAAGGCTTCAGCCGTGGAAGTATTTTCACGTAAGTGAACATTTGTTCTTTTTGAGAAATAAACCAGTCAAACTTAAAATATAATTTATTCATTCATTAGATAGAGAAGAGCTCCGCTAAACGGATTCTGCAGCGAGAGCGGCCGTACTTACAGAATATTCGTTTAAATAAGAATTAATTCGCAGAACCAACTTTGGGCGGGATTAGCGAGTACAATAAAACAAAATGGCCGATCGTAAATTAAGTCGACAGCTTTTAGCCAAGTTTTAAATTACACTCATTTGAAACTCGGAATCCTAGACTCGTGGGTAAAAACTTAGATGGGGAGGAACGTGTATCCTGAGACCGCAAGTTAGAGGATTACAGCGATTTATTTAATTCTATTGATTTTATTTAAAATTTCGTCATCATCATCTCAAACCAAAGCTGGCCTACCACTGGCCGGCCCACACTACTGAACATGGGTCTCCTATCAGAATAGGAATAGTTTAAGCTATAGACTATTGTCCACGGTCCACCACACTAAACAAGTACGCGTTGGAGAACTCTTAAGTAATGTGACCTTTTCAGGTAAATAGGTTTGCACACTACCTAGCTCCGAATAGTAAAAGGTGCGTCGTGCCTGACATTTAACCGCCAGACTCTCAAAATAGGACTCATTTTGTTAAATATGCATGAACTGATGAATACAATATACATGCAATAGTTTGTGGATAGTGGACTTTATGAAGGTGGGGAGTGGTTGGGTGTTTCTCTGAGGGATAGAATCCGTAACGAGGAAATCCGCCGAAGAACTAAGGTACCTGATATAACCCAGAGAATTAGTAAGCTGAAGTGGCAGTGGGCAGGTCATGTCTGTCGCAGAACCGATGGCCGTTGGAGCAGACGCGTTCTGGAGTGGAGACCGCGTACCGGCAAACGCAGTGTAGGACGACCTCGAGCTCGCTGGACCGACTACCTTAAAAAGGTAGACGGGAAGTGGGTGGATGAGGAAAGCGGAGGACCGTGTGTGGTGGCGCGCTCAAGGCTTATGTCCAGCAGTGGACGAATACTGGCTGGACTTAATGAATAAGCGCCTTGCACGCAGGCTTCCTCAACATATTTTACTTTGCCGTAATAGCAAGTGATATAAAATTGCTTAAAACGCACAGAAAATTAGCTCAGAAAAATGAATGCCCGAGGTTCGAAGCCCCGACCACCTCAACACTGAACGCCTAAAATAACCACCACCAAACACCTGAAATTACTAATTAAAGATACAACGCCACTATCTTGCATTTGTGCCACACGCACAAGGCCCAAGAGAATAAGAAGTGAGCCGGCCAGCAACAGAATCTGCGAGATGACGTGTCACGACTACTAACACGTGTAATCTGAAACTGGCCGGAAAATATTGCTTCCAAAATGTATTATCTTTCTACCGAACTTTATATAATTTAGTAGGTGATGCCCGCGACTTCGTCCGCGCGGATTGAGGTATTTTGGTTTTATTTGTTGAAGCGAAACTTCTTTAGAATCGTTGTGATTTAAAAATTCGATATAACGAAAAAGTGACACTTAAAAGAGACAAACATATTCATAATAGGATTTAGCCTGCGAGAGAATGAGATAGAATACAAGTACAAGTAGTAGGTTTTGACGACCTCCCTGGCGCTGTGTTGAGCGCTGCTGTCTCAACGTGGGAGGTCCCGGGTTCGATTCCCAGCAGGGTCCTATTGAGATTTTATAATTTCTGAATTTTCTCTGGTCTGGTCTGGTGGGAGGCTTCGGCCGTGGCTAGTTACCTTTTTTTTAACGATTTAGCGTTCCGGTACGATGCCGTGTAGAAGCTGACTAAGGGTATGGGTATAACTGCCATACCCCTAACAGGTTAGCCCGCTACCATCTTAGACTGCATCATCAATTTCCATCAGGTGAGATTGCAGTCAAGAGCCAACTTGTGGTGGAGTAAAAAAAGTGTTACTTTTCTGAAGTTTCACTTCTGCCGTGTGTAAATTGCACACCCACACTTTTTTTTCTTTTTAATTTTAAGGTTCTATGTCACTCTTGAGATCGTCAACTAAACTCTGGCAAAAAATCACGTTGATACGTTGCTCTGTTTGAGGACAGTATTGTAGTATTGTATTGTATTTGTATTGAAGGACAGACCAACAAACAAACGCATTTATAATATTAGTATGATAAATCTTCTTCGTAAAATCTTCAATGTCTTTTATAAACTAGAAAGTTTCACAACTTCGAAGCAAAAATGATACCAAAGCTTTATTATATTTGTTCATTGCACAGTAAATTTCTCGTTCTTACAACTATGCTATCTTTCACAAGTTAACTCTGTACTGAGATCAGAGCACGATTTCTGAGTGTATAACTCATCAACTATAGTTGCCGCATAGTTGTTAACTAACTTGGACTAATTTACAAGCTTAAGCGTGTCTAAGTTGCAGACTTAAATTACAACTTACTACTACTACTACAGCTCATTATGGTCCCACTGCTGGGCACAGGCTTCCACTCTTATAGGAGAGAGGGATTTAGAGCTTAGATTGGAGCAGATTGGATGGGATTGGAGCAAGCTGCTTCAAAAAAAAACCCGGCTGAGTTTGTTGTGGGCTCTTTTAGGCTCAGACCAGGGCGCGTTTGGAACCCTCATAGCTTTAGTTTTAAGATACTGTTACTAAGTATCACCATTATATTTTATAAATAACTAGACGTCAATAAGTGTAGTGTACCTACCTATATTGAATAAACATTATTAATTGGATTTGATTTGAATGCGGGTCAGCGTCGTGTTAGTGATAATAACCGGGACCGTGCTCTCCGAGGCACGGGGGTGACACACCGCCAACTTCCTAACTCCGAGCTGGTAGTGAGAATTTGTAGTCAGAAAAACCCAATACTTAATAATTATGGCCCAACCCGAGACTCGAAACCCGGACCTCATCGGCCGCAGTCTAACCACTAGACCGACAATGCAGTTATAGCAAGACAAAAGTAAGAAATTGTTGAAACACTGGGTTTATATTTTATAGTCCTTGCCTACTCGTTCAATTACCTCCACCACTAGAGCGCAGTCTATTTGCGTCGGGGTTTAAAAAGTAAAAAACCTCAAGACCACCAAGAAAGTTGATCAACGTCTTGAAATTTCCAGTTTTACACTCACTGTTGAAAGAAAACTATATTAAAATGAGTTATGGCGGCAAGTTCTCTCTTGTTAATTCATTGGATGAATCTTGCTAATTGTTTGATTATGTCTAGTTCTATTTTTAAAGGAAAAAATGTCTAATAGTCTCTTTGATATTTTAAATTAAGTATGACGTTGTTCGTTGTTTCTAACCCGGATATTATTGTTCTATCTACAGTTAGTTACAGGGGTATGGGTTTAATATAACTGCCATGCCCCTAACAGGTTAGCCCGCTACCATCTTAGAGTGCATCATCACTTACCATCAGGTGAAATCGCAGTCAAGGGCTAGGTTGTAGTGGATAAAAAAAAAAGTTTAGTCGTTGATCTGCCCCCTGATTGTGTAACGTAGGAATCGTAGTCGCATACGTTTATTAAATGGATAATTCGACCGTTTAATTATTAATAGATGATGCACGTCAAAAGGTTAGCATGTTCGACTGCGGCCGACGAGGTCCCGGGTTCTAGTTCCGGGTCGGGTCACAACAAGGTTACTCCCACAGATCACGGAAACAAGGGAGATGTGCTAAGGGGGCGTGTTGCGTGCGAACTCATCAGGCACAAAATAGGCCTGATGGCCGTTTTTGTCTTTAGTCGCATGTCATTCAAAGATTGGTTCACTTCTCTCGGTTTTTAACAAAATGCCGCGTTGTTCAGTGGTTGTTTGTAAAAATTCAAGCTGCAAAGTGAATTACATGAAAGATGGCATCTCATTTCACACGTAAGTACAAATAAATTGTTGTAATTTTCCATTAAAATCAATAAAACATTATTTAGTGGTATCATAATGTAATAGAGTGACAAGTCTATATCTCATTATGAACAAAAACCATTGCTTGCTTAGTAGAAATCTATCAATGAATCGGCCAGTCTTACGACGCAATGGTTAAGTGTTCTTTACCGATTCTTTCACTAGCACGATAGATCAAATTTCGTAGTGCGGCCGCTGTCGGCGTGCCGTGAACTAGAGATGTGACGATGCAGGTACGAGTACAATGCAGTTGTCGATATTTTAGCGACCAAACGATGGTCTGTGATACAATAATTAATAGTACCTTAATTATAACTTAGTAAACAATTATTTCTATTTTAACGTTTAAACTATCGTGAGTAAAATTCATTATAACTATATTTTTAGTCATAATTATTACTATTTTTTTTAATGTAAGTACTCGACTTACTTAGCTTACGAAACGTATAAAAAATATACTAGGTGAATTAATATAATGTCAATTTACGTAGATACTCATTACTCATTTATTGATATATTTAATGTCACTCTTTAATATTAATATTTAAGATATCCGAAGGATGCAGAAAGAAAAGAAAAGTGGATAAATGCTACAGGAAGAGGTCCAAGCTGGTTTCCGACGAAAAATAGCACAATATGCTCGTATCACTTTGAGCCAAAGTGCTTTCAACCATTGAAGATGGTTCGTCGGCTCTTCGAATGGTCAATCCCAACATTGAACTTGCGTTTTGTGTTGACTGTAAGTTAATAATACCCACTAGATGATGCCCGTGACTTCGTCCGCCTGGATTAAGTTTGTTTTAATTTCGCGGGAACTCCTTAATTTCCGGGATAAAATATAGCATACGTCCTTTCCCGAGATGCAACCTATATCTATACCAAATTTTATTTAAATCGGTTGAAAAGATGGGCCGTGAAAGCGTAGCAGACAGACAGACACTTTCGCATTTATAATATTAGTCCATAAGTCCCCCTATACCTATTATTTTTATAAATTATGATCACATAGACGACATAGTAGACGCGGACTGTGCTGCTGGTTTTTTAGTGGGTATTCTGCTTCCATGTGTGAGTCCCACATACCCGCCTTGTGCGGGATGCGTAAATGCATTTTTCCAGCAAAAAAAAAAAGTACAAATTCTGTGTCTAGTTGGGACGTTTGGGTGATATTTTCGTCGCCCAAGGGTGGTTAAAGTATATTTAATAACGAGGAAGTAAGAGCCACTTTACGAGCAAAGGTCTTGTAAAATAATGTTTCGATTAATGTGTACTTAAAATTCACCCAAACAAACAAACAACCAAACAAACTTGAAGAAAAAAGTGTTGTAATGTGCACAAAAAGAACCTCGTCCTTTTTTCGGAAAGTCGGTTAAAAATAATCTAATATGAGATGATTTTTTACATCTTATTTTTGGTACACAAGTAAAATATCACTTTTCATAATCGGTAGTCATTGTCAAAAACCCAAATATTAAGAAATTTAGCATCGATAGATCCATTTTAGTCAATCACTAATTGTATCATATTTGAATTTTGCACAGCACATCGACAACGTTTTACGTTTGTGTGAGTAAGATGCACGGTGATTGAAATTGAACCCTGTTTGGTAAACAATAAAGTGTATATTTGTTCGTGCCTCATGCACTGATCTATCGGTATGCGTGTGTGTGAGTGAGACTTCTTGTCTATTGTATTTATTTAGTTGCTTGTATTGGTAGCAGGTAGTAGGGATAGGTAGGGATAAACTGGAGACAGCAGGTTTCAATACAATTTGATACATAGGCATATCTCCCTTGTTTCCGTGATCTGTGGTTACTCCTTAGTTTTCCGGGATATCACTGTGCCAAATTTCATCCAGATCCGTTCAACGGTTCGGGCGTGATTGAGTAACAAACATCCATCCATACAACCATACATCCATCCATCCAAACTTTCGCATTTATGATAGTAGTAAGATAATCCTAGTAAATAATAACGGTTTGTAAAGTATAGGCTTTGGTTTGAATCACCGGCCTCATTTCTTATCAAAGGGTTTAATAAAAGGCTTGTTCACAATAAGAAAATGTTCCAGAATGTTTTCTTTATTAACGAGCGCCTCATAAAAAAGAAAGGGGTAATATCACAAGGGAACAATGGAGGTCCAAACTAACTAACAAACGCAAAAAAACTAAACTAGGTACAGCTGAGGCGTAAATAAAAACTTTGTGCAACTACATTTTTCTTAAGATGCCGTTTCCAATGCAGCGCGAAAAACTTGGGCTATGCTTTTTGTGTGTAACGATATTAAAATCGTGACGTACCGTACCGTACCTAATACTTATGCATAGTTAATAACTGGCGATTTCTTGCCGGACCTTCTCAAGGAACGCTTGGCGGCACGTCTTTGCTGGTAGGGTGGCAACTAGCCACGGAAAATTCTGAAATTATAAATTCCCAAATTGACCCCGTCGGAAGTCGAACCCGGGACCTGCGCACGTTAAGACAACAGCGCTCAACACAGCGCCATGGAGGTCGTCAAAAATGGTGCGTTTTAATAAATGTCTATAATGTATGTCTTCACTATAATCGAAAGTTTAAAATGGTTATCAAACTTAAAACTCACAAAGGACGTGGATTTCTCATTCATTTAAATAATTGATTGGTTGCATATGCAGTAATGGTCTTATAGACTAATAGGTAGATATAATAATATTAGGGCACCTACATTTGGCCACTTTTGGCCTGCAACATCTCTTCTCGTCTTTAGATATTATTACCTTATTTCATAATCAATAAAAAAAATATCTTTGATAAAACAATTAGCCGAATTCAAAAAGGAGGTTCTGTATTTGACGTAGGTAACATCGCTTTTTTTGTGAGAAATATATATTTATCGTGTCGATTGCGTACAATGGAACCGCGCGCTCCCTTGGCTCATTCCTTGGGGCTAGGGATAAAAATCCGCGACAAAGCTAACGAATCCTCGTTTGCGCGGGCTCGTTTGTTTCCGAAATGAAAGACACGAGCGGCGCAGCTCTATTGACACGTGCATTTTTAACTCATGTACTCGTCCTTATCATGTAATGGTGTAGCCTAGATCTTCAGATATTAGGTTATCTACTGAAGGTTGGCAGTTTATATCTTTATATTTCTAGACACTGATGCCTGCGAATATGTCCGTGCGTGGTTTAGTTTAATTTAAAATCCTATTATATTATAGGATTTTAATGGATGGGTGACCGAATTTGGAAGTCCGAGTTTGGCCTTTTCGATTCCTCCGTGCCTAGTTAAGCCGTCGGTCCCGGTGATTATCACTAACATCCGATAAAATAATCGTTAAAAAACTAAGAATTGAAATAGTAGGTACTCTTAGTAGAGTTCACCGCATTATTATCCCAAGAAAACCTCTGCTGTTATGTGATTAATGGAAAGGAGTCACGACCCTCAGCAATGAGGAATACGACGCAGAGAGATATGATTTACTAGAGTATGTCCGTGACTTCAGCTATGTGGATTTAGGTTTAAAAATCCCCGGGAACTCTGATTTTTCGGAAAAAAAGTAGAAGTTGAAGAGAAGTAGAGAAGGGGACTCCTCCAACGACATATATCCACGCATAAAATACCGTCCATCGTTTGTCAGTTGTATCACGAGTAAAGGAAAAACCAACAAACGAACATACTTTTGCATTTAAAGTATGATAGTAAGGCTAGTACTATCTAAAATAAAAAAAGACCTGTGGAAAAATAATGATCCTCCCTCTCTATATTATTATGTCTCCATTTACATTTTTAAAACAGACATTTAAATAAGGGATGAAAAAAGCATTTTTGCTCGCTCATTTCTACTATTCTAGTAGGAAGTATAACAAAGTATTATTTATCAAAGTTAAGTACATCGTAAACATTTTTAAATGAAATGTTCAATGTTTAAACCGCAAACGCTCTCCGTGATAGGATCTTGTTTATATTAAACAGACAGACGGATTGCATGTTTAAAGTGTACCTACTAAAGCAACTCAACTCAAAGACTGCGAGAATTTTGCTTTGGAGGTAAAATAAACTTGTAAAGAACCCGTGCTGATCGTATGTGTAATCGTATTGTTTAGCGTCGTTAAAAGGTTTTGAAACAAATGTTCAGAAAAGTTGTCAAACGAAGTCAAAAATAAAAAAAAGTTTTTTTATTTTTGACTTCGTAACAACGCGAGGTGTCGGTCTCAGTTCCACAGCACTTATTAATATAAACCTTAAAACTAAGGATTTAAAGTTTAATTACGAATGTTCTATTTATACTTAAGACCTTTTGTCTTAAGAAGAACGGTGTCGGTCTCGCGTATTCCACATTTTTACCCCCTACCAAAACGTGTTCAACGCGCTTAAAGAAGTTTTCACTTCAAAAATGGATAGATAGCATATTTTTATTTTTATTTCACCGTGGAGTCTAAATTTTCCTCCCAAGAAGCATTTGGAAAGGAATTCTGCATAATATTTTTACAACAGCAAAAGAGAAATCTTCAAAACGTATCTCGAAAATTTCAGCTTACTCCCGGCAAATATAAGTAAACATAATATTATTTCTGGACCGAAAAATTTCCAGATTTACTCACTCAATGCGAAATTGAAACTAGTCGGCGTATCTCTGTGCAAACATGTGAGATCCATGCGCCGGCTCAAAGACTCAGTTTGCGTTTAATATGGGATGAAATGAGCTTTGCATCAGATATTATATAGCTTAGAATATGAAAATATTTTCAAAATTTCAAAAATAGGAAACCTGCTTTTCAAGGGCGAAAACACTAGAGACAGATTTTTGCGATCTCACCTAATGGTATGTGATGATGCAGTCTAAGCTGATAGTCGCGGGCTAACTTTTTAGGGTTACGGCAGTTATATATTAAGCCGATAAATATAACTTCCATAGTCAGTTTCTACACGTCATCGTACCGGAACGCTAGATCACTTAGCGGTACGTCTTTGCCGGTAGAGTGGTAACTAGCTACGGCCGAAGCGTCCCAACAGGCCAGACCAAGAAAATTCCCACCACCACAACCACTACAGCACATTAACGTCCCACTCCTGGGCACAGGCCTCCTCATAGGAGAGAGAGAATTAGAGCTTAGACCCGCCACGCTGCTCCAATGCGGGTTGGCGGGCTTTAACGACTATTATCATGTTAGTGATAATAACCGGGACCGACGGCTTAACGTGCTCTCCGAGGCACGGGGTAACACACTGCCAACTTCCTAACTCCGGGCTAGTACTGAGAATTTGTAGTCAGAAAAACCCAATACTCATTAAGGCCCGGCCCGGAACTCGAACCCGGGACCTCGTCAGCCACAGTCAAACATGCTAACCACTAGACCAACGAGGCAGTTAGAGAAAATTAAATAATTACAAATTCCCAAACTGACCCTGCCGGGTCAAGTAGGGTCGTGTCAAAACTGCGCCAGAAATGGCGTCAATAAGACAAAATGACCGCGAGAAATATCGGCGTTGTGGGAGTCGGCCGTGGCTAGTTACCACCCTACTGGCAAAGACGTGCCGCCAAGCCATTTTTCGTTCCGGTACGATGCCATGCAGAATACCGGATAAGTTATAAGTTCAAAGGTCATAAGGTTATAAGGTCGGTATTAGTTGAAAGTTCAATACAACTGCCATACCCCAAACAGGTTAGCCCGCTACCATCTTAGACTGCATTATTATTTATCATCAGGTGAGATTGCAGTGAAGGACTAACTTGTTGGCGTAAAAACAAAAAACTTCCCAAATTGCCCCTAATGAGCCGAACCCAGAACGTACCACGTATAATACTACAGCACTCACCACTGTACAATGAGTTGTCACCCATTGACTTGCCAATAAATGGATGTTGTCACCGTTCTAACCATTTATTCTAAGCCACCCCTACCGTTAAGAAGCAACCCTTCAATATTCAATTACTAATGCCCTTTGAATACATTGATTAATTTGAGAATCTCCATTGAGATCATAATGAATAGAGGAGCAACACTCGTAAAACAAACGCCCTCTCTTAGCATAAAAAAAACGGCCGAAATTAAACAGACAAACACAGAGGATCAATAAAATTGTCTGGCGAAATAAAAGTCCACGTAATTCAATTTAAGTGCACTTTATATGAAGCGCGACATTTTGACGTTTTTGAAGTGAAAACTTCTTTAGGGCGCGTTGAGCACTCTGTGGTAGGGGGTAAAATTGTGAATATGCGTGATCAACACCATTATTCTTATAGACAAAAGGTCTTAAGTATAATAATATAGTACATTCGTAATTAAACTTTAATGCCTTAGTTTTAAGGTTTATATTTGAATTTATTTATTTTTAATTACAAAAAAATATTCGTTTTCACTTCTATCGGCAGTCCCTATGACTGGCAATTTTTATTCTGTATCATCTCAACTCATGTAAGAATAAGGTTTTAGGTCACAATTCACAATTCTGGCTAAGTACAGTTTGTTATTATAGTCACACACCTTTCAGAACATTTATGCAAAATCTTAGGCAAGTACATTTTATCAAGATGTTTTCCTGTACTGTTTTAAATGCTTAGAATGATAAATGATTTATTTATTTCACATAGGACAACGAAACTCAGCAGTTGCTCTTTCCTTAAAAAAGAAAAAGGTTACAAGAAGTAGACAATACTACACATACGTTACGAATTGGATAGAGGCAGGCGTTACTTTGCGGAAGTCCATCATAATGAAGGAACCAGAAGTTTAATTCGCTATAATCCGCGACAAAAGGAAAATCTATGTGGTACAGCGATTTTATAATTTTAATGAGATATATATATTATTATATTTTATATTTCATATATTTATATTTGTTCACCACACCACAAAAATCCCCAAAAACTACCCTTAACATACGTTTCACTCCGATACCGGAGCATCTTCTGGAGATGTTGCCTCCACAATGCACGATTGTGTAAAATACGTTACGTTTTAAGTATTACACTGACTTGTGGGTCACTGGATGCGAGGCCGGTGGCTTCCATGCAACTTTGTCATTCAGAAAATCATCGATCGTATAATAACTTCGACTCAAATGATGTTTAACAAAGTCTTTAAATGTATGTAATGGCAAATCCAGAAACTCTTTTGGAACCATGTTATAAAAGCGTATACTCAAAGAAAAGGTATTTCTAATACAAAATAATTAACTTCGAAAAGTTAAAAGGTCAACCCAATTAAATACCTTGGATTGGACACCAAAGACTTCTAGCCTATTACTTGTCCTACATGAAATAAACGTTTCATTTCAAGCTTGCACGCTCTAGGAATATGGCATCTCTCTGCACGCCTCATTATAATCTAAGATGTATACTTACCTCAATATCACTCAAGCTTGTGGGATTATGATATAAGGATGTTCCATAATTTAATGCCGTAGCTAATCCGGGACGTAAATATTTCTGGTAGATACCGATTACTTTGTCTGATAAAATTAGGTATCTACGAGTATAAATAATTAAGAAGTAAATAATAATAAAAATAGAAGAATGTGTTTGAAAGACGATGCAAAGCGAGGAAAAATCCTGGAAAATCGTACGTGACTAAAAAATCGTTACGCTCTGTCTCTCTCACTCTAGTTGGAGAGAGACAGAGTACTACTATGTGATTATTTTAGTGTAATAAGTGTAGTTAAGTGTTGAACCTGCTAGTGACAGAAAGTGATGACACAATGGATACCACAACAAAAACGACCCAAAGGAAGACCTCGAAAACGATGGATCCATTGTGTAGAAGATCTGCAGAAACTCTGGAAGCTCCCTTCATGGAAGATGGAGGCCAAGGATAGAGCCAGGTGGAAAGAAACTATAGAGGAGGCCAAGACCCACAAAAGGTTGTAGCGCCGAAGGAAGTAAGTAAGTTGAACCTGCTAGAAGGATAAAATAGTAGAACTAAATTTTTCCAAGTAGGTATTTCTAGCTCAGCCTAAAGAGTCGCGTTATAAGCAAGATATCACAGGTTCAAACCCTTTTAACGAAATACTGGATTTCGTATTATTTTAATAGAATAGCACAGGTAACTAGGCCTGTTAGGTAAGTTTTATTGATATTGTTTATAAGTATATGTTTCTTGGTGTACAATGAATAAGAACCTGTTTAAAATATTAACACACATCGCATGAAGTGCAACGTTATTTTAACCGCCTGTCATGCAACCAGACCCTTCTCAGAGTGAAATTTTTCCAGCGTCCACCATTTTTTGCCGCCGTAAATTGTTACAAACTAAAATTTTATTATTACTGCGGTCTAAAATTGGTCGGCGTGCACGTAAGAAGTTATTTCAACAACATACGAATTGCCTGCATGAAAACTAAATGAGGTTTCGGCGTGCTAGCTTTATTGAATAAGATTTGCTGGAAGCGCCTTATTTAAAAGAGGCTTACGTAATCTTTTGTTCTTCGAACTTAACTTATAGCGTCGTTTACGCTTTTAAAGTTTTCTACGTTTATTTATTTTTTCTAATTCTACTAAAAGTTAGCCCTTGACTGCAATTTCACCTGGATGGTAAGTGATGGTGAAGCCAAAGATTGTAGCAGGCTAACCTAGGGCCAGCCGCCAGGCTATGCCTCTACCAGCTGGAAGGAGTTTGCCAGCTAAATGAAATGAAATACTTTACTTCAAATAGTACAAATATTTTATGATACATCAGGACTTTATCACAATGCTCTAATCCATACGCATAGACCTTCAGGTACTAAATTGCACGAAGCAAATGAAAAATTTAACTAACTTAACCGCAAAATCGCAAGGTTTGAAGTCTTGTGAATAAATTAGTTTTTATTAAACTTATACTTAATTTTTTAAAATTGTTTCGAACAACAGACTCAGCGTTAAAGCTGTAGAAAACATAGCCAGTTCTAGTTTATTGTAATTCTCTATATCCGAGTTAAACCGGACCGCACGGTTTGTCCTGGACACAAACGTATTCTGTAATACCGAAATGCGGGATATTTGCATACAAATATGATATTTGTTCTCCACGACGCGACGCGATGGTACGTTTAATTAGCAACGTGAACATTGCGCACCGCCGTCGGCTTTGTTTGTTCCTAGCTTTATTATCATCTTAATGTGTTGGGATTTTCTTGCGAGTGTGTTTCTACATTAGTGTATTTTTTAATATACTGAGTTCTGGCACATAATGCTTACCAAAATTAGATGCCAGCGAATTTTGGTGATGCTATTCAAATAAACAATTTTTTTGTGATTATTAAATAGAGGATCTCCGAAAAGTGGTAATATCCGGGACCCCTGTTAGTTTTGTGCTTGAAAACCATTTTCAACTATCAATTGAAGTAAAAAAGTGCGTCGAATTTTGGTAACGTCACAGTTCAATTAACGTTAGAAAAAAGTTGCTTATTTGACTTGTTGTCAAGTTTTTACAGGCTTAAAATTATTATTAACCTTAAAATTAACAGATGATTAGGATTTTATTGAAGGAGGAGGTCCATTCTCTATTTTTAATAATCATTAAAAAGTGATATTTTATTTTTTTACGAGAAATTATTATCTGTACTATTAGCTCGACTATAGCTAATACGGGGGTCGTAAACCCCCTAATTACATTGTACGACTAGCTGATGCCCGCGACTTCGTCCGCGTGGTTAAAGTTTTTTGATTCCCAAGGGAACTCCTTAATTTTCCGGTATAAAAAGTAACATAAGTCACTCTCCAGGTCCAATTGAAGGAAAAACCAACAAACCATCAAACAAACATACTTTCGCATTTATAATATTAGTAAGATTTCATAGAAAATATTCCTAACTTAGCTTAGTCGAGATTAAAAATTCCAAGCATAGTACTCAAAGTTCCGCCTAGATAGATATTTCGATCACGGTCTTAAAATATTACATCCAATATTTTATAAAGATGAAACCGCTATGCATATTTTTGAAAATATTTGAAATTTCATTCATACTTTTCAATTTACTTGGGAATATCGTTTTAGTTTGGAAACTGAATAGATTCGGCTCAAAGCCAAGATGTAGGTATGCTTGAAAAGATTCATATGAGTGAGAAGTTTAGTATCGAAAGATCTTATTTCAGACTAAGCTTCTTTGCATTTAATACTAGCCCGATGCCCGGAACTTCGTCCACGTGGGATAAGATATTTTTAACGATTATTTGATTCCCCGTGGGAATTCCTTAATTTTCCTGGATAAAAAGTAACTTATGTCACTCTCCAGGTCCTCAACAAGGACAAACCAAAAAAAAACACTAATATTATAAATGCGAAAGAGGGTCGTCTGTCTGTTTGTCTGCTACGCTTTAATGGTCATGTTTTTTTTCTCTCTCTCTCTATACCAAATTTCACCGATTTCGATGAAATTTGGTATAGAGAGAATCAAAAAATCTTATTCCACGCGGATGGAGTCGCGGACATCATCTATATATATAAAAATCAAAGTCCTGACTGACTGACTGACTGACTTACAGAATGACTGACTGACTGACTGACTGAGTTATATATCAACGCACAGCCTAAACAGCTGGAGTTAGAAACTTGAAATTTTGACAGTAGGTTCCTTTTGTGACGTAGGTGCTCACTAAGGAAGGATTTTTCAAAATTCCACCCCTAAAGGGGTGAAATTGGGGTTGAAAGTTGTATGAAAGTCCGTCATTTCTAAAGTTATATCCATGAAACTTGGTATATGAGCCACCGGTAAAAAATTAAGAAATATGTGTTTCACAGTTTCTGAAAATTCTACCCTTGAAGGGGTGAAATAGGGGATGAATGTTTGTTTGAAAGTACCTACTTCATTTCTCAAGTTATATCAACGAAACTTAGTATTTTGGCTTAGGGTAAAAAAATAATGTGTCACAGTTTTTCAAAATTCCACCCTTAAAGGGGTGAAACAGGGGTTGAAAATTCTGACATCATCTAGAATAAAATATTAAGATGAACGAAGATAGTATGATCTTTCACTAGGTATATTGTGCTTCACTGCAGATGAATCGTCTACTTCCGTCCTTTCCAAATGTTCTCAAAATTATATTAGGAGATTGGGGTTACACATGGACAGGGATCCCATGGGAAATCCTCACTTTACCTACTACTGAGCGCCAAAGGATCCTCTATTAGCATTAACACATCCATGCTTCAACGGTAGTTGATTTGTCTGCCTGCCAGACATCTAAACTTTATATTATAAATGAGTGAGTGTGTTTGTTTGTTGGTCTATCCTTCAATGACGCCGCAAGAGAGCAACGGATCGACGAAATTTTGCATGGGCATTGTTGAGGATCTGGAGAGCGACATAGGCTACTTTTTATCCCGGAAAATTAAGGAGTACCGGCGGGAATATAAAAAAACTTAAACCACCCGGACGTATTCGCGGGCATCAGCTAGTTGCTTTAAAAAGTGCGTTTTAAACTAAATCGGATTAGTCATCCAAAATTGTTCTCGTCCATACAGCGTTATTAGTTTTTTCGCCTGGGGCCATACCACAGAATAGGTAAGCCATACCTGTCAAGTGCCAACACTTAAAGCCATATTGATTCATTATTGTTGACTTTGTGTTTTAGAATTATAATCCTTGTTTTAGGAACATCCAAGGTACGTGACATCAAACTGTCGTTTTGAGTAATACTGCATAAGTATTGCTTTAAGCGACAGTATGTAAAATTTAATTTCACGGTCTAATCCGGCTTCATTCCCCAGCTCCCCAAATAAAATTACTTCCCTCCTTCTTCCGTCAAACTCCAAAGATCCATTTCATAACCTGTTGCGGGACAAACTCCGGATAACTCCCCTCGCCCCGGGGCCCCGAAGATAGATCGGTGCCATTTGATTTAATACTCCCGGATACTTTCTGTTGGAGAACTAATATTTTCAAAAGCTACTTTGTTTGAAAATGGCTGTCTGCTTTGATGGATGGAGAGCGAGTAAATAAAGATAACTGCGAGCCAGCCCCCCGATTTTGAAAAGGAATTGTAATCATAATGGTTTGACAAACGTATATAATTCGACCTGTTTAAGGAGTTCATTATTCATTTGTTCATTCAGCCTGCACATCAAAAAGCATGTATGAACGCCTTAAACAGTTTTTTTTTCATTGTTCAAGATAAACATACATATTAAGGGTATAATACACACTAGCCATCCTCTAAAACTTTGAGGTTTATGCGAGGATAGCGAGTTCACATTGCAGTTATTAGTAAATACGTTATAAGCTGTCTCGTTGGTCTAGTGGTTAGCATGTTCGACTGCGGCCGACGAGGTCCCGGGTTCGAGTCCCAGGTCGGGTCACAACAAGTATTGGGTTTTTCTGACAAGAAATTCGGAGCCCGGAGTTAGGAAGTTGGCGGTGTTGCACCCCCGTGCCTCGGAGAGCACGTTAAGCCGTCCTGCGCCTGATCTCTCTCCGGTCGTGTCGGATTTTCCATCCCATCGGGCTATGAGAGTAAAGGAACTGGGAGTGCACCTGTGTTTGCGATCGGGAGGACATTATTATTTTATTATTAAGCTGTCTAATTATGACGATTTGCTTAGACAATTGGGCCTATGGAAGGTATAGTATTAAGTATTCTGTGCTATAACGGATGGCCGTTCTTTCCGCTACGTGCCGCGCCGCGCCGTGCATCTCAAGTGGGGCTAGGCCTTTATGAGGTATCCCATATATATAGATCCCATATATGCAGAAGGACGTGGGAACCTACCGCATTATTTTTCCAAGAAAACTCATACCATTATGTGATTAATGGAAAGGGGTCATGACCCTCATAATGAGGAATACGACGCAAAGAGAAGAGAGATCCCATATATTATCTGATGCCTGGGTCATCAACTCATCTCTGACATGCACGATTCGACGAACTAAATTTTAACTAGAACGTATACCCTTCACAGTTAATACTAGACGACCTCCGTGGCGCAGTGTGTAGCGCTGTCGCCTTAACGTGCGGAGGTCCCGGGTTCGATCCCCGGCAGGGTCAATTTAGGAATTTATAATTTCTGAATTTTCCCTGGTCTGGCCTGGTGGGAGGCTTCGGCCGTGGCTAGTTACCACCCTACCGGCAAAGACGTGCCGCCAAGCGATTTAGCGTTCCGGTACGATGCCGTGTAGAAACCGAAGGGGTGTGGGTTTAATATAACTGCCATGTCCCTAACAGGTTAGCCCGCTACCATCTTAGACTGCATCATCACTTACCATCAGGTGTGATCGCAGTCAAGGGCTAGCTTGTAGTGGATTAAAAAAAAAAAAAAAAAAAGATGATGATGGACTAAGTTTTTTCGATTCCCGCGGGAACTCCTTAATTTTCCGGGATAAAAAGTAGCCTATGTCCTTCCCCGGGATTCAAACTATCTCTATGTATAATTTCAATAAAATCGGTGGAACAGATGGGCCGTTAAAGCGTAGCAGTCAGACAGACGGACAGACACACTTTCGCTTTTATAATATTAGTATGGATATGGAAGTATGGATATGGATTAGTATGGATATAGATTGAATCACCATATTAATTTCGATCTGCCATTTTGCTCGCGCAAACATCTACTTAGTTTTAGTATGTCCCATACATGCAAGATCGCGCCTGATATTTCGGAGGTTAGCCCGCTACCATCTTAGACTGCATCATCACTTACCATCAGGTGAGATCGCAGTCAAGGGCTAACTTGTAGTGATTAAAAAAAAAGCTCTTATGTTTTCAATACATTATTATATAACACAATCAAAATTTCATGTTCCAGACAACGATTATTACACCGAACATTATTGTGAGCACACTTCCAACCATCGTTAAACACAAGGTACTACGGTACCCGTTTAGGATGTTGTTAACAGCGTAACACATTGCCCCACAAACTCACCCGGTGGCCAAAATTGGAACTAATTTTTATGCCTGTTTAGTTTTGTAAGTGAAACTTCTTTAGAATCGTTGTGATTTGAAAATTCAATGAACGAAAAAGCGAATATGTGTGTGCGTGTGTGAATTGCACACAATTCAATGCACACGCACACACACACACACACACACACACACACACACAATTCATTGAAGAGATTTTTTTTTTAATTATGTTTTTCATATAATATACTGGCGACACTGTCGCCGTGTCAGATAAGTCTGTACCTGGTCTGGACTGTACCAAAAGCCCTAAGTTTCGATTGCTTAGTAATGTTGTTTCTCTGCCTCGTTGGTCTAGTGGTGATCATGTTTGACTTTAGATCACGAGATCCTGTGTTCAGTTCCGGGGTCGGACCAAATTTTTTCTGTCCAGAAATTCTCTGCAGGAGATAGTTGATAGTGTTTTACCCCCGCGCCCCGTACCTCGAGAAAGTTCTCCTCGTTAAGATATATTTCCTGTGCTTGATCTCTCTCCAATCATGTCAGATTGCCTTGCCATCGAGTACTTCAGTAAATAATGTACTCCCGAACGAATTTCGGCCTTGGCAGCCGATTTCCAGAGAACAAGCCATCTGCACGCGAGATATTATACCTAGTGCACTAGTGTGTGCATAAACACAGGTGCAGTCTGTTCCTTTACTGTCATAGCCCGATGGGACGGAAAATCCGACACAACCGAAGACAGAACAGGCGCAGGACCGACGGCCTTACGTGCTCTCCGAGGCACGAGGGTGGAACACCGCCAACTTCCTAACTCCGAGCTAAAACTGTGAATTTATTGTCAGAAAAACCCACTACTTAACTGTGGCCCAACCCATGGACTCGAACCCGGGACCTCGCCAGCCGCAGTCAAACATGTTAACCACTGCACCAACGAGGCAGTTAAAAGCCACTTCAATAAAAAGAAGGATCAATCACCCTCCAATTGTTAAATGAATTCATTCACCCAATAAATCTTTAAACGAATGACGACCTATGCAAATACCATTTTCAACGGCGCGGCGCGTACCTACCCCTTTTATTTATTTGCTAAGGATCGAGTGTCACAAATGGTTTAAACTTGTACCGATATTACGCTTCAGGGATCCCGACTTTGACAAATGGAGAGTTTAATAGGATCGCTTCTAAGAATACTGCTGAGTACTACTGTAATTTAAATATAGACGAATTGATCAATCCCTTTGGACTTTAACTCGTACAATTGCTTCAAACTTCCCACTAAGTCTTATTATTAATTCATTTAATCCATTGATCAATATTTAAAGTTGTGGTCTTGGGTCTTGCTAATAATCGTCTTTTAACGGATCAATAGCTATGATAAATGTTAATGGTTTATTTATTTCACGTAGGAATATTTGCGTCTGAGAAAAGCCGGCAAGAAACTCAGAAGTTGCTCTTTTCATAAAAGAATCCATACTAATAATTATTATAAATGCGAAAGTGTGTCTGTCTGTCTGCTACGCTTTCACGGCCCAACTACTGAACCGATTTTGATAAAAGTTGGTATGAAGATAGTTTACATAGGGAAGGACTTATGCTACTTCTTATCGCGGAAAATTGAAGTAAGAATCAAAAAATATCAACCACGCGGACGAAGTCGTGGGCTTCATCTAGTATACATACGTTAAGTAACAAGTATTACCGTGTTTATTAGTTAACATACCATCATAGTAAGATTCAAAATATGGATATTATATTGAGTAGGTAGATAGCTTTCCTCAAAAGGTCGGAAAATTGGAATTCAGCATACATAATATTATCTACACTATCAATCGTCACACAATAATCAAATAAATATTATATCGTATGTATGGATGTATGGATGTATGGATGGATGTTTGTTATTCAATCACGCTCGAACCGCTGAACCGATCTGGATGAAATTTGGCACAGAGATAGATTAGTCTGGATTAGCACATAGGCTACCTTTTACCCCGAAAAATTTCCGCGGGAACCAAAAAACCTCAATCCACGCCGACAAAGTCGCGGGCATCAGCTAATATTCCCACAAAACATAACAGGAATGAAAGTGAAATTGAAAAACTAAGAGGAACAAGAAATAAATATGTCGGGAGGAAATAGGGATCTCGCGTGCCAGCCTCCGAGGAGCATATAAATCTGTAAGCCTCTCTTTGTCAGTCCGAATAACTGCCGGCATGGCAATTTTGACAGGTTTGATAAACGATAATAACATTTTTTTGTGTCTTTTGATTATCTGGAGGGACGGCGAACAAAAAATCGAAACAAAAGAAAATTAGATTCAGATTAATTTATTTGCATTTAGCATGAACAATTTGACGATATTTGACATGTCACCGCATCGCATATGGAATTTGAGTGACAGGTACTTCGAAATTATTATTTTTATTTATTTAACTGCAATCAATTACTTCCACTAATTGCCTAAGAGATCCCTACAACAGCTGAGAAATGAGCTGGTTATCCTTAAAGGGCTAAACCGATTATTATCAAACTTAGGTAACACGTGGCTAGGTTACATACCTAGCACAGTAAATATTATTTAATTATTTAACAAAGACGGGTTTGTCCGAACACTTATAACTCTGGAACGGCTGGACCGATTATCATGATTTTTGATTTATTAACCGACTTCATTATATTTGTATACGTCCCGAAAAGCAGAACAACTATTAAAAACATTGAAAACTTGACGAATAAATGAAATACAAGAAAAAACATTTTCCATATGTTGTAGATGCACCATAACAGCGCTGATTAATTATCAGTCGACCCCTAGAACTTCGACGTTCCAGACCGGCCTGGGGTACCAAATTGTAAATCGTGCAATACACGAGAACGAAATGCAAAGTTCCACTCGATTTGTCCTCAGCCCGACACAACAAGCAAATAAAAGCCTATTTGAATATAGAGGACTCTGAGTTTCACTTAATTCTGCTTTCAGAACCCAAACAAAGTAAAGATATCGCTTCTTAATCCAATGCGCTTTGGGTATTCTCACAAGCGTTTGCTTTTAAAGCACTTTTGTTTCTCTGGTATCTGGTATTTGTCAACAAATGTACTAATAGTGTTCATAGAGTCGCTAATGTTGGCATGATTTCAATCTAAATATCTAAAAGGAAAAGCTGACTAACTGACTGATCGATCAACGCACAGCTCAATAGATGGATCAGAATGGTTGAAATTTGGCATACAGATTTGTATGACGTAGCTATCCGCTAACAAATGATTTTTGTAAATGCAATTCCTAAAGGCGTAACAAGGGTTGAAATTTGTATGAAAATCTAACTTAACGGAGCTAATCTGCGGGCTAAAGCTAGTAAGCCCATAAAATACTATTGAAAGACCAAAGATTCAGTCAATCTCCAATTCAAAAGTATTCCAGCACGTGTTTTATTCGCTATTCAATGTACCACTCGGTGTATTCGGTCTAATGTAACTTAGATACTTCATACATACTAAACGTACATGGGCATGGCGCATGTTATAATCCAAAACATGCACAACTCCACCACATTATACGTCATGCAAATTGATAATATATACCTATCTACTACTGACAACATTATGCGTGTATCAAGGTCTATAACAAGTGTTAGAGACAATCCAGAAGTAGGTATTTATGAGACACTTTTAATATATTTGTACTCTCATTTGGAACTTGCACGAATAAATGGTTAAACGTGTGAAGTTCCACGAGAGATTTAATATAATTAGTAAGTTGGCTAAACTTAAAGATCATATTCATGTGATCCAGCCACGATTGCTATCGGTAAGCTCTAAATCAAAATGCGATCCAAACACAAAAGTATTCAATAATCGCTGAGTCTGACTGCTTTACCATCGTCCAAACACTCGTATTTATACTAACTATTTTCAATATGGCGTCCGTATCCGCAGATTAAATCGAATGACATGAAACGAGTCAAATTGACAGATATCCTACTACCTGTTTCATGAGATATAATGACAAACAGTAATAATGCTAACACAAGGCTACAAGGAACATGTCAATGTTTGCATACGTTTTACAGGAGGAGTAAGTTCCATTTCTTGCGCCTCCGTCTGGGGATCCAGCGGCTCCCTTCGTCAGCATGAAAAGATTATGTTTGAAAGAAAGAAAGAAAATGTTTTCTTGTTTGATCACTACATACATGTACTTAATAATTATAATTATTTGTTTCTTTCTCCCTTTTTATAAAAAGAGCAACTGCTGAGTTTCTTGCTTCTGTTTCTTTTCTTTCTTCTTAGTAGAATTGGCTTTCCGACCGAGTGAGTCTTACGAATTATCATAAGTGGTACAAGTTGTCATACGTGGAATAAATATATCATTTCATTTCGCTTGATGTCGTCCGTCCATCCGTCCTATTAGGTCTGCAAACGCTGCACTTTTCAGCACTTTGGGCCGTCCACGTCTATTACTAGGACTAATCTACCAACATTATTTACGAGGACACTTCGGATAATAGTACCGATTTCACACCATTTGTCCGATTCCCCCAAAAACATCGCTTTCAAAAGAAAGCTTGTCAAGTAATCCTAAACCTTATTAAGGGCGGGCAATAACAAAGAGGAGTGTACGGGAATCGGTCGCCATCCGTCCGGACGTCCGGATTTATTGGACTTTAAAGTCCGGAGAAAATGGAGGAGTAAGAATCGATCGATAGTCCGTATTATGTTGACTGGGTGGGTACAAATGCTATTGGAAAACCACTTTGTCGAACCTGATTTAGTGATTTGTTTTTCAATTCTGGTACCCTTTTTAACTGGGTTGCACACTAATCCATGCTTTAAATATCACAGAATTGGTAATATTACACTAATATCAGCTGTATTAATATCTGTGCTAATATCACAGCTTAATATTAGTATTCTAAAGATATCCTTAGATAGTGCTAATCCATACCATTCATACTAACATTTTCGCATTTATTATATTAGTATGGAATTGCACAGATGTAGGTTGTGTGTTGGTTGTGTGCTTGGGAAAGGACATACATAGGCTACTTTTATCCCGGAAAATTAAAGAGTTCACGCGGGAATCAAAAACAGTTATCTTCTATGTGGTATTCTGTAACCGATTAAAGTTCATCATCAAGTATTATTAAAATTTATACGAATGTGTGTCTGTCCGTCACTATAAACCGCTCGACGGCAAGTCTTTACCGGTATGGTGGTAACTAGCCACGGCCGAAGCCTTCCAACAGACCAGGCCAGAGAAAATTCTGAAATTATAAATTCCCAATTGTCCCCGGTACCTGCCACGTTTAGACAGAGAGTTTAGAGCGAGTTAAGAGCGCTAAACACTGCGCCGGAGCTGTCGTCGAGACCTTGTCAACCTATAATGCAGTACGCTAACTCTGAGTTTTTACATTGCAAATTCGATTGATCGTATTAAGCGTTCGATCACATTAGCGTTAAAGTAAAATGAACCTTAACTGCATTGGTTTAGAGCTCATTTCATCATTTTCTGTATTTATTTACAGCCAGCGCTCCAAGCGCTGAATTTGCGACTTTAAAGCAAGAGCTTTTGTGTCCATTCTACTTTGACGCTAATGTGATCGAACGTTCGATACGGTCAATCGAATTTGCAATGTAAAAACTCAGAGTAAGCACACAGGTCCTACAACTCAATATAATGTAACATGTTAATGCTAAACTGACAATCCCTTTGACGATATCGCGTCGCAAATTTCCCCCGGGACGCCTTGTCAAACATTACCTCGAGTTCTACACCTAGTAAGTTGAGAACATCTTATTCAGGAACCGCGAGGAAGTTGCAGGTATTGTCAGGGAGATATGATATTGCCCTTTACCTGATACTTTGGTATTTCCTTTGACATCTGCAGAATCGGAGGAACTACCTCCTCCCTATATTCAACCTTCGAAGGCTTTCCGGGCTCCGGGTCTGGAGGCCCATAGGTACTAGAAGTGCACCTTTGAGTGACCATTTTAAACACTTAAATGACACTTGCTTTAACGGTTAAGGAAAGCAGCGTAGGGAAACCTGTATGTAAGAGGTCTCCATAATATTCTGAAAGCTGTGTAAAGTCCGCCAATTCACGCTTGTCCAGCGTGGTGGACCTATGTGGCCTACATCCTTCTCTTCGAGGGACACTATTGCTCAGCAGTGGACCAGGAATGGGTTGATGCTCAGATGAAGATGATTTTTGCGGAAATAGAGATATAAATCTTTATTAGAATCCCTGTATTTTTTTACACCTATACCTTATCGAAAGAACTATCAATGTTTTTCATACCAGACTACAAAACATTATCTTCTAATAATACTGTATACTAATTCTAATATTATAAATGCGAAAGTTTGGATGGATGGATGTTTGTTGCTCAATCACGGATGGATGAACGGATCTGGATGAAATTTGGCACAGATATTTCTGCAATAACAATAATTGATCCAGGAAAATTAAAGATTTCTGGTAGGAATCAAGAAAAGTTCAACCGACGCAGATGAAGTCGCGGGTATCTAGCAGCTATAGTGTTAAAAATAAAAGAACAATATATTTTTCATCATCGTTTTCAATTTCTTTGTGCAGAGAAGTTTCTGTTTTAAAAGAAAGTCCCTGTTGTATGCATAAGTTGATTCTATTTTAGGCTAAGAAAACGTGGGAGGGATATAGCTCTATATTCAACGGTAAGCAATTGCTTTCAAACCTTAATAACACGACAACTGCTCTGCGAAAGACTGAAAACATAGTGACTGAGATAACGTTCATATTAGCTGCTTTTATTGTAGAAAATTTATGTGTGGTGGGAAAAGTGAATTAACTGTGAGAGGACACCCAGGACTAACCTTAAAATGTCCTTGCGTTCTTCGATAGCTGGTTAAAGCACTTCACTGATTCACATTAGAACACCCACCATAAGTAATTGTTTTAATTATTAAATAGATTTATGGTTCGCGTGGGTCGACCCGTGGGTTTTTAAATATAAATTAGGAAAACTATGCACGTAATTAACGTGTGCAAATATAATGCGTAAAAAGCGGCGTGAGCGGTCAGCGGAGAACGACAGACGACTGGGTGTTCAAAAAAACACCGGTAGAAAATTGTCCGTTGATGAATTCGCTGTCTCCTTTTGTCCTGGGCAGTGGGAAGGAGACGGGTGAGGGTAATTAGAATTAGGTACATATATTAATGTGTAATTGCGTTCTATGTGTGTGTGTAAACGGCGTGAACATCATCCCCCGGGCTGAAGGGATGCCTTCAGAAAGCGACAAAGTTTGTATAAGCATATAGCGATATTTAAAAAAAAGTAATGAAAAGCGGAAAAGTAAAAAATTAAAAAACTAACTTAAACTATTGCGGAGTTGCAAAATACTATGTACTATTGGAGCGGCAGAGGACATAGCCGAACAACAGGCCTAACGTAAGAACCTGTACGTGTTTTTACCCTAGCGGTTCGGACTACTCCGTCCTTACCGGGGTAAACCTCCTGGACTATACCTAAAGGCCAACTCAGAGGTGGCGAGTTGTCATCACGAATTATAACAATACAACCAATTGTGATTGGATGAGATGGAGTATTCCACTTTTGTCTGCTTTGGAGAGAGGACAAGTATTCGTGACTCCATCTCTGCCAATATGATTGAACAAGTTTTGTAAGTAACTGGTAGCGATTGAGTCTATTCTGCGGAACCTCGGTAAAGTCTTCAGCAGGTAAGTATTTAAGTGGCGTTATATTTAAAAAATGAGAAGGTGTAAGCGCGGTGGGCTCGGATGGGTCCGAACTCAACACACACAGCGGACGACTGTTCATAATTCCTTCAATTTGGACCAGAACAGTATTTAGCTCCTCATACGTTAAAGTTTGAGTACCTATTACTTTTGACAATTGCATTTTTACTGAGCGAATTTGACTCTCCCAAACCCCTCCAAAATGCGCCCCGAAAGGGGGGTTTCTTCGAAATTGAATGCGTAGATCTCCTAAGTGTTGATCTAAAAATTTTTCCTTAGATAAAAGCTCGTGTATTTCGTTTATTTGTCTATTAGCCTTAACAAACGCACCACCCCCGTCACTTACTATCAAAGAAACAGGGCCGCGCCGACTTATAAAACGACGAAATGCGTCCAGAAACAGCTGGGAGCTTAGGTCGGAGACCAGCTCCAAGTGGAGTGCTTTTGTAGTGAGACAAATAAATAGGCACATATAAGCCTTAAGAGACTTAACACCGCGGCGGCGATAAGGAGTAACGTAAAATGGACCTGCGTAGTCCACGCCCGTGTATACGAAACTCTTAACTTCACTAACTCTATAGTGAGGCAGGTCTCCCATTATGGGAAAAGTATTTTTAGGTTTTACTTTAAAACAGCGGTTGCAACTTTGTACGCGTTTGCGAACCATATTACGAGCGGCGATAATCCAATAATTTTGGCGTAACAGTGCGAGTAGTAAAGAAGGACCGGCGTGTGCGTTTTGTCTATGGAAATAGTCCACCATAAGATGTACTATACGATCTTTCGCGGGGAGCACGACTGGATGCATTTGCGAATAGCCTAATTGCGATTGTGACAATCGCCCGCCGACGCGTATAATATTATTTGAGTCTGTAAATGCGTTTAGCTTTCGCAGGGCGGGATTGCGTATGTCGAACGAATGTCTCTTTTGTATAAGGCGTAGTATATACATCTCAGTTGCTTCCAAATCTGAGACAGTAATATCACCGCGTGAATTTAAAACTTTGCTAAAGCGTAGCACATAAACCCACGAGTGTAGGAATTTATTCCAGTTTGACATGCGATTAGCGGAATTGTATAAATCGTTATACAAATCTTCAGTATCACAGACTTTGGTGGTTAAGGTGACAAGTTTTTTATGCTCTGGTAACTCATCAACCGCGTGTGGCGTATAAGCGTTTATGGGCCAATCGCAGAACGGCTGCGAGACCCATGAGGGTCCGTGAAACCAAAGCGTGTTATTTATAAGTTGAGCAGGCATAATAGGTCGCGATATTATATCTGCGGGATTTTCCTTTCCAGAAACATGATGCCAGTTTTCAGCTGGAAGGTTAGCGTTTATAGCGGCGATTCTGTTTGCGACAAAGGTTTGAAATCTATGAGGCGGCGCGCGGATCCACGAGAGCGTAATCGTGGAGTCGGAGAATGCGATTATTTCATTAATTGTGACGCGTTCACTAATCGAATCCCTAACAGCAACGTTTGATAACAGGAGGCTAGCGCAAAGTTCAAGTCGCGGCAACGATACATTGCACTTAGGTGAGGCCACCCTTGATTTTGCACACAGCAATGTGACTTGACCTTTATCTGTTTCATTAGGGCTGACTCGTAAGTAAATGACAGCACCATAACATTTCTCGCTGGCGTCAGCGAATCCTATCAGCGAAATATTATGCGATGTTTGTAAAATACCTATATGTCGCGGAATCTGTAACTGTTCTAATAAATGAAGTTCGCGTTGTAACTGCAACCACTGGTCTTCTATACTAGCGGGAACGTCGTCGTCCCAACCTAGGTTTAGTTTCCAGCATTCTTGCACTAATAATTTTAATAAAGCAGTTACAGGGCCTAGTAGTGAAAGCGGATCGAATAATCTCGCGGTTACCGAAAGAATAATGCGTTTCGTACATTTAGTTTCTTTAGGTACGTTTACTTTAAATGTGAAAACATCTTCGTTCGGTTCCCATCGTAAACCTACGATCTTGGTATTCGCGGTAATAGAATTTTCATCAAATTGTACGATATTTGGCGAGCGTAAATCAGAAGGTATCTCTTGCAGTAAATGGGTACTATTCGAAATCCATTTTGTAAGTTTAAAACCACCAGCACTGAAGAGTTCAACGAGTTCGTTATATAAATTCTTAGCCTCTTCTACAGAAGGTAAAGAAGAAACGTAATCATCCATATAAAAATGGCGCTCGGCTGCCCAGGCAGCGGCCGGGAAGCGGGCGCGTTCATCTTCAGCGAGCTGTTTCACTACGCGCATAGCTAGGTACGGCGAACTCGACACGCCGAAAGATACGCAGTTAAATTCATAAGTTTCAACGGGATCGCTTGAGTCGAACCTATATAGAATGCGCTGATAGCGGTGATGATCGCGTGAAAGTTTGACTTGAAAATACATTTTTTCAATGTCGGCGGATAAGGCGATTAAAAATAATCTCAAGTTAATTAATAAATCAAATATGTTAGCCTGCAAGTTAGGTCCCGTGTATAAGATATCATTTAGTGAGCGGTTCGAGTTATCGTAGCTGTTAGTCTTACAGCTTGCGTCTAGAACAACCCTAGTTCGCGAGGAAGTTTTGTCCGGGCGATACACAGCGTGATGCGGAATGTAGTAACACGGACCTGGCTCAGGATTTTTGATTAAGTTTAAATAACCTTTAGTTATGTAATCGGAAATGGTTTCGTTGTAATCTTTGCGTAACTCAGGAATATTATTCAATTTCTTCTCCAAGTTCAATAAACGGCGTTTAGCTATCTCGTACGAACGACCGAGTACGGTAGGATCATATTTGAACGGAAGTGAGACAGTATAATGCCCAGTACTGTCGCGTGAAATACTGTTTAAGAAAATGCGTTCACAAGCGGCGTCATCAGGACTCAATTGATTTCTACTAGGCACCGAGTCCAACTCCCAAAAGCGCTGAGTAAGTTCCTCCAAAGTCGGTTCAGTAGTTTTGAAGGAAGCATGGAGGGATTTCTCCTTAGGGAGCGGAGGAGCGAGGCAATGTGCCTTCCCCATTATAACATAGCCGAGTGATGTTTGGACACCGACGGTCGACGAATCAGTGGACGTAACTTTATGGTTGCCTAAAAGAAACGGGAATAGCTCGTTGCCAATCAAGCCGTGAATTTCCGCGGGTGTATGATATTTATCATCAGCGAGAGGTAATTTTTTAAAATGATTTAAATGGTTTAAATCAACTAAATCATTCGGAATTTTGTCTGTTAGTGTATCGACAACGCGTGCATTCACTGCGTATTTGACGCGGTCGTCAAAGCGTGAGTATATTGTAAAGCGGGCTTGACCTTGAACTTGTTGTTCTGAAAGGCCGAGTCCTTGCACAACTGAAGGCGAGGCATTAATTTTTAAGTTTAAGCGATCACAAAATGATTTTGTGATAATGTGACACATAGAACCACTATCTAATAGTACTCTCATGTTAAAACGTTCGCCTAGATTATTATAAACATGAACTACTGCAGTAGGTAATAAGACTGTTTGATTCGTATTGAATTGCATGCGAGACTGCAATACGTGGTCTGTCAAACAAAGTGTCGACGGCGCGGGCGCAGTAGTGTGCGTGGATTGTGCGATAGGTATTGACTGCGTCGAGCTACGAGCGCTCGCATCAGTGACGTCATTCGGAGTAGACGCCTTGCTATGGGTCGCGGGTTCGATTCCCGCGTGTAATTTTGAGTGATGAGACCCTCCACAATAACATCTAACGCGACTTTTACAGTTTTCAAGGCTGTGAAATCCAATACAATTTATACATAGGTTATTTTTACGGACAAATTGTACTCTAAATTTCGGATCTTGTTCCATAAACTTGTGGCACCTAAAAAGCGGATGAATACTGTCGTCTTTACAGTACGGACATTTAGGTAGGTTTTTACCAGTGGACGACACAAGCGTGGATGTCGCCTTTATAGGTTCTGTATAGTTGTTGTTATTTATATGGAAGGAGCGTGCGGGTACATTATTAATGCGATTTGTTTGCGGCGTAATCTTGGATTTCTGTTTAGAAATATTTAAAGACATAGGACTGCGTAGCGTGTATATTTTGCTTTGTTCTTTTACGAACTGAACTAGCGAATCAAAAGACGGCATTTTTTCACTGCGATGAGCTTGTTCGAATAATGTTACCGTTTCTTTATCTAGTTTAGACAAAGCGAGATGAGTAAAAATAAAATCAGCTAAATCTGTGATTTCGAGGCGTTTTAAAGCGGCTTGTGCGGAACAAAATTGTTCTATAAACAAATCTAAAGAATTTTGCGAGGTAGTTTGACTGCCTTTAAATGATAGAATCTGTTCAAAATACATCGATGCCAAAGTTCTTTTATCTTCGTATTTTTCTTTCAAAGCGTTCCAAATTATATCATAATTAGCGGCTACTGGTTGTATGCCAGAGCAAATTATTAAAGCCTTACCTGACAGCTTACCTAGGAGGTATTGTATTTTTTCAGCGTTTGATAGTTTCGCATTGTTATGAATAAGCGTACTAAAATTCTCGTAAAAAGCTGTCCATTTACTAGGAGTTCCATCGAAACTTCTCAACTCCAAAGCAGGCAATTTTTTAAGTAGGTCTAAATTATGTGATGTATTTTGCGATAATTTGGCTAAAGCGTCAGTTTCTGCAGATTTGACGTGACAATATAACTCGTCAAACGATGCTAATGTATCAAAATTAATAGTGGCCTTTGGATTAGCTCTTAAATTAGTTAAATTAAGTTGATCCGTTACGGATGTGTAATCATTCCGTAAAGTTTCGATAGATTTAATTCTGATCAAAAAGTTTTTAAGTATAACATCGTTCTCAAGGTTGCGACTTAAATCGTATAAATTTTGCATTTGCTTATAAAAGCTTTGCTGCTTTGCTTCTAGCATGCGAATTTCGATTTCTAAATCCTTTTTGTCCGTCATTTCTAACGAGATATGTGCGTACGTGACTCAAAGATGGCGACCGTGAGGTGTGGTTTGTAAGTGTGAAAATGCGTGAAATATTGCGGATTAAGCGGTTTAGCGGTATAAATACGTATATAGCGGGATAAAGGAAGGTATCCGTGGGAGAAGGACCAAAAATATGGTGGGAAAAGTGAATTAACTGTGAGAGGACACCCAGGACTAACCTTAAAATGTCCTTGCGTTCTTCGATAGCTGGTTAAAGCACTTCACTGATTCACATTAGAACACCCACCATAAGTAATTGTTTTAATTATTAAATAGATTTATGGTTCGCGTGGGTCGACCCGTGGGTTTTTAAATATAAATTAGGAAAACTATGCACGTAATTAACGTGTGCAAATATAATGCGTAAAAAGCGGCGTGAGCGGTCAGCGGAGAACGACAGACGACTGGGTGTTCAAAAAAACACCGGTAGAAAATTGTCCGTTGATGAATTCGCTGTCTCCTTTTGTCCTGGGCAGTGGGAAGGAGACGGGTGAGGGTAATTAGAATTAGGTACATATATTAATGTGTAATTGCGTTCTATGTGTGTGTGTAAACGGCGTGAACAATGTGAACTTCATTATTAAAGAATAATTTATATTATATTTGTAAAAAAACTTATGTAACACTTTCACAAAGTAGAAAAGTAACGACCGGCCTAGTTTTATTTTAAACTAGCTGATGCCCGCGACTTCGTCCGCGTGGTTTAAGATTTTTTTGATTCCCGCGGGAACTCTTTAATTTTTCGAGATAAAAAGTAGCCTATGTCACTCTTCAGGTCCTCAACTATACCCATACCAAAAATCACACAGATCCGTTGCTCCGTTGCGGCGTGATTGAAGGACAAACCAACAAACCAACAAACAAACACACACACTTTCGCATTTATAATATTGGATTTTTTTTTGAAACTTGAACTTTATTTCGGGAATTTTTCAGTAAGTAGTTCTTGTTTTCTGTTTTCAATCACCATAAAAAGTAATGGTTGTACTTTTTTGTGTTTGTGATTATGTCTGGTTTTTGGTTTGGTCTTGGTTTTCGCTGGTCCTCGTACGAATAGGCATACTTAAAGGCCCGGAGAGAAAGGCAGAAAGTCACGTCGATCCTTTGCTGCATTGCGGCTTGATTGAAGAACAAGCGATCAAACCAACAAACAAATACCTAATAGCAGAAGCAGAAGACGTACCGCGCCGCTCCGTGCATCTGTAGTGAGGCTAGACCTTCAGCCATAGCAAGGGTCAATAATATTGTTCCGTCAAGCGTACACGTCTGTTATTCCGTCCCGTATATTCCACGTCGCTATCATAGCCAACGATACGTGGCGCAATAAAAAGAAACCGTCGCTATAAGATCACTGCGCTCCTCATCTCAGGCGTTAGTTCCAACGAATAACCAGGGTTTCGAACTTAGGCAGACTGAAATCAAATAATTATGGGAACAACGACTTACTTTATTATTATTAAATACGACTTACTTAAATTATGTAGAAAACTTAGACTTCGCTTGGGAGGAATGGGATGTTTCCAGTGAAATTCCTTTCTTAAGTGGACGTCTACTTTATAGAGAGCACTCAATAAACCATAGAAATTACAAAATCTCAAACTAGCGCCAGCTGCAGATGTAGGTACCTAGTTTATATAATACTAGATGATGCCCGCGACTTCGTCCGCGTGGATTAAGGTTTTTTGATTCCGGCAGGAACTCTTTAATTTTCCGGGATTTAAAGTAGCCTATGTCCTTCCCTGGGATACAACCTACTTCTATACTAAATCTGCTACGTTTTCATGGCTCATGTTTAACCGATTTTGATAAAATTTGGTACCGAGGTTGTTTCCCGAGGAAGGACATAGCTTTTTATCCCGGAAAATTAAAGAGTTCCCGCGGGAACAAAAAAAACCTCAGTCCATGCGGACGTATAGGGTTTTGGGTAGGCGAATGACAAACGACCACAGGTTTCAGATGATACTTTAATTATGAACATAAAATATTGGACTTAAATAGTAACTAGAGGCTGACACCACAGACGAAGTCGCGGGCATATTACTGTAAATTACATTCAGTGACCTGAAGACAATTGACAGTGCAAACAGCAATACACCGCAGGTACACTTATCGACAATATTGGTACTCGTACTGTGCTGCGCTCCCCTGTTTACACGGCGCGTCGCCAATATTGGGGTATATCTTATTGGATCGCCGAATCAATTGATCGCTGCAAATACGAATTAAAACGTTACCAGGGACGTAATTGTTACTGTTATTAAATTTTTATTCAGTAGCTTCTATTTATATAATGGCTATTGTGGCTTATTATGTTGTAAACATACAAATTAACTTTAATATGAATCTAAATCTGTTCTATTTCCCCAGGGTAGTGCTAGGATGTTAAAATACTATTGAAATGAAATGAATGTTCATGAATGAATGAAAAAAAAAATGTTCGTGATAGCTCAGTTGTTTAGACGTTTGTTCTCGTGTTCAGGTGGTCGAGGGTTTGATTTGATCATCGGGCACACGCACTGAATTTTCTGAGTTTCAGAGGAGAATCGTGGTCAGTGGCAGGCGATTGGTGGATTGAAATGATGATATAATCGAATGAATTTGAATGATTCGAAGATTCCGTCCGTCCCGTTACGTCCGTCC
This sequence comes from Erebia aethiops, assembly GCA_923060345.2. NCBI lineage: Eukaryota > Metazoa > Arthropoda > Insecta > Lepidoptera > Nymphalidae > Erebia > Erebia aethiops. The sequence continues at coordinate 11,954,405 of OV281081.1, read as the reverse complement.
GATCCGTTAGAACTATAAGAGGTATTCTCGGTAGGAATGTCGTTCTGAACCTGTGGTAGATTCACTCGACGATTCAAAAGCACTTTACTAAAAGTTTTTTATTCAAATAAATAAAGTTCTTGTAGAATAAAAAAACTTTTGAGTTTGAGTTGCACTTTAGTTTTCTTACATTAAAAATAATGTTTGCCTGCCGAGTGCCCTATCTGTTCCTCAGATAGAGTTAAAAAATACAGTAATAGTACCATCAATGTGGTGCGTGGATCACTAGCTTTATCAAATAGATATATTATATTATATTATTTTTCCTTTGTTATCAAATATTGTGAAATAAAATTGGCTAGTTTCTCTAATAAAACAATAAAACGAATTGACTAGGAAATAAATTTAGCCAGTATTGTTATATTGGCGACAGCCGGAAGCGGCCGGACGTCGTGACCGCACTTCCGGATGTGTCCGCTGCTCGGACAATGGACACTGTCACAAAAGGCTGGATTAATGCCTTCGTGGACACATTGCAGCGTCTTTAGATGGATAATTGTTTATTATTAGAACGAAATTCTTCATGACTCTGACTAATACTAAGTTATGAATGCGAAAGTTTGGATGGATGGATGTTTGTTACTCAATCACAACTACAACGGATGAACGGATCTTCATGAAATTTGACACAGGGATAGATTATAGTCTGGAAGAACACATAGGCTTTTTATCCCGGAAAATTAAAGAGTTCCCGTGGGAACCACGCGGACGATTGCGGGCGTCAGCTAGTATAATACGAAAGATTTTGCAAACTGAACTGACACTTAACCAACCAACGACCTCAATTTACATAGACAGGCCCTGTCAAACAAAGAATGTGGACTTATTTTACTAACGCCATCTAGTCTGAAAAGCGGGACAGCGAAGACAAGGACAGGATTATACAAGTGAGGGGCACGCCCTACAAGTCGGACGTAATTTTTTTTTTCTATGAAAGGGCCCTCCTAGTACCTACATATATATCGATGTTCTGCACTAATGTGCCTTAAGCCTTACTTCAATAGTGGTTAATAGCTGGAATAAACATAAAGCTCATGCTTCAAGAACCGCTTTGTTTGTCGCAAGAGCACGGCTGTCCACTACAGTGCTTATTGGCGCTGCGTAAATCAAATCCATTCTTGTCTATTCGCATTGTGCAACTGTATTAGTGATGTCACTTATTTATATTAAAACTCTATCGATTAAAATCATGTCGATAAAATAAACGTTTTCATGGGCACTGGTCAGGTACTAAAATTTCGCTCGTGGGTTTAAATACCAGGTTTCTATGAACGAGATTCTGTGCTAGCAGGCTTACCCCGACATGTTTCAGGTGCGAGTAATATTACTATGTGCTAAATCGATTTTTTAATATTTTGGCTAATCGATTTGATTGAAATTTGGAATGGAGATATCCTGAATTAACACAAAGGCTAAATTTTACATTTAAATCCCGGGAAATTGAAGAGTTCCCTTGGGAAGCAAAAAACCTTAATTCACGCAGAAAAAGTGACGGGAATCATCTAGTTAGACCACTCGTTTTACGCACGAAACACGAAACGCAACTGGTACTCTTTGCACGATTCCAAGCTAGAATGATCTGCACAATCTTTATGGTGTGCATATCATGATATCATATTAATTTTTAGTGTAACATTTTCAATTTATCAACAAAATCTGCTTGTGAAATGTTCTAATTTATGTTAAAACCTCATGAAAATGTACCGCTAAACTGAACAATTAAAAAAACAATTTATAAAATTGCCTCAGGCTACCACTCTATTTCAAATTACATGACTAAACCATGGCTAAGTATGTAATTTAAACTACTTTTATCACCGAGACCCGAGAAGTACTCACTCAAAATTTTAACAGTACAAATATTATTTTAACTCAAACTCATGAGGCCATGATCAAACACGATGTCATCAGTAAACAAGGCATGAAAAATAAGCCTTCATTTTCGCTTATTAATTTAAAAATATCGATACCACGCTGAACGCTTCCACTGAGGCTCACATTACTACGATATTAATCAATCCATTTTCCCTCACTGACAAGCCACGAACAAAAGTCGGCGTATCGACAGGGTATTTAATAATGCCTTTTGTCGATATATCGGTCACTTCCCTAGCCTCGCCCACATAAAGGGAACAAGCGTTGAATATTGAACAGAGGACCTTTATAGACCGACAGTTTTGTACCAATTTAATCTTTAACCGCATGAAAATAAGCACCAACATGTTGATGTAATTCGCTCGGGTGATTCCACAATATGTGATTAGATTCTATTATTCTAATACGAGTGCAGTGTTTAACTAATTTTACAATTTCGTTCCAAATCGTTTCAAAACATGGTATTTGCTGAATTTGTATTAGAAATTCGTTGAATTGGCCATCAGAGACTATCTGAAAATTTCAAGAATAGGCCAGCACAACTATAGTTTAGCCTATTTAGTATTATTAGTAGTGACCATTGATAGCCTCGTGGTAAGGACACCCGTCCTCCTGTATGGGATCGCGGGTTCGATTCCCGCGCACGCACCTTCAACTAGTGCGGGTTGGCAGATTATGAAGAACTCTCGGGCTCGCATGTTTCCTCACGATGTTTTCGTTCACCGTTTGAAGCAAGTGACATTAATTTCTTAAAATGCACAGAACTCCGAAAAGTTAAAGGTCCGGGGATCGAATCTGCGACCCCGGCGGGGTCGGGTTTTTAGGCCACTAGGCTATCAGTGCTTCATAGGCATAACTCCCTTTATCTATTCCGTGGTCATAACTATAGTAAAAGTTTACAATCATAAAACGTCTAATCCTATTGGCCTCCTATAATAAGGGTCTGTATTTCGATTCCCGCGCCTCGCTCTTCGATTTCCGAGACCTTTTAACTTTTTGCAACTAAATCACTAGCCCTTGAATGCAATCTCACCTGCGTAAGTAGTGATGCAGCCTAAGATGAGGCAGGCTAACGTGAGGGGTACAGCAGTTTTAATGAACCCATTAACCCCTAATCGTATTCTACAATATATTGTACCGGAACGCTAAATCGCTTGGCAGTACGACATTGGCCGGTAGAGTGGAAGTAATTAGCCACAGCCAAAACCTCCAACCAGACCTGACCAGAAAAATTGGGTATTTCCAAATCTTCTTTACCGGGAATCGAACCCGGGGCCTTCCACTCATAAGACAGCGCTCACCACTACGCCAAATAGTTGCTCAATATTTATTTTTAGAAATATTATCCCTGATTTCAAAGCCTTTTTTATTTTTAGGGATAATTATTTAGACCTCTTATTTAATCTGTGCTCGGGGGCAGAGATCGTCAAAAAATATATCGAATCGGGTATCATAGCAATTTATAATCAAAATATAACCGATTAAACCCGGCCCTCATGAATACGCTCCCGATAAAGTCGTTGTTCAATAACAAATATGCGAAATAAATTTATATTTTACGATCGCCGACGGAAAATATTTTAAAAGCACCGATTTTTGCACAAATAGATACGTTCGTATCTAGTAATCCTTTTTCTATGGTAATTGTAATTCGATTGTTCATATCTATTTGGTTTGTTGTATTTGTTTTTTAACGAGATATTTTTTATGAATAGTAGTTTTTTTACGTGTACTCCGATAAAAACCTGCCTTGATACATAATAACATTACTTAACATAAATTAATATAATGATGTCGTTCGTCATGTCAAGTCAGTCGTGTGTTTTCGCCCTTATCCTTAGCTCCATATTATATTCCTATTTCGCACTAGTGGTCGGTGTGGTAGTTAAAGCGTTGAATTTGTTAAACACTACTTAATTACTAACAAAACCGACCCGACTCTTTGCCACTAATCTCGCCCGTGCCTCGACTTTGCAGTATGGTACCCTTAGATTACCCTGGCAAACACAGCTACCCCTTTTGAAATGAAATTTAATATGTTATATTTGCGTGGGGTCTGATACAGGCAAGTATAATCATTCAAAGAAATTGGCCTCCGCTCTTTTCCTCCATGCCCGCATACTGAGGAAAATTTGTTACTACAAAGATGTATGAGACAGCAAAATAGTCTACTGGATACGACAATTCTTTTAAGTAATTAGGTCTTACTAAATAACATGCAACCTGTTTTAATAATTTAATCTTGTTAAAATAACATTTAACCAAGTGACTAGAGTGAGCGTAAAGAAAATAATCTCTGTCCGTACTTTATTATAAACACAGAATTCGAGTATGGCTGTCTGTAATATTTTTTGATTCACTTGCTGTCACGATATTGACTAATTTAGGCATTTAGTTAGTATCCTTGGGAAGGACTTTTAGTCACGGTCAAATAGCAAATCAATATTTCAAGTCAAGTAGTTTTGTTAAACGCCACAATATTGCATTTCCCAGCCACAGAGCAGTGTAAGCCCACTTAAATATAAATGCGAAAGTGTCTCTGTCTGTCTGTCTGCTTAATGGTCCATCATTTAGCCTGATTAAAAATCAGGTTGCATCCCAGAGTATAGGCTAGTTCCCGCAGGAATCAAAAAACCTTAATCCACGCGGACGAAGCCGCGGGCATCATCTAGTTTTTAAATATATATTTAAACTACCTATTAATATAATAAAATAACTATTAATCTAATATGATAAAAAATAATAACTAATTCATTAGGTGTTTTTCATTATGGTTATTAGCTAATACTGTAGTCGTCACTGCGGAAGAGGTAACCGATTCGATTCCGAGCAGCGTTTACCGTGACCTTGTGACAGTTTTTGCTTTCTGGCGACCCCTGAATATGATAAAAAGTAATAACTAATTCATTAGGTGATATTTAATTAGGTTATTAATATATAGGCTATTTATTACAAAAAAGCATAGAATTCCGACAGGATTTTCAAAAAGCCTTAAAGGGATGGATTTTAAATTAAAGGACCGCTTTTTTCGATGATTACATTTTGACAGACATTTTATTTCTCTTCTCTCTTCTTTTAAAAACTGAAAACCAAACATACACATAAAAATAGTACAAAAAACACAGTAAAAAATTTAAATATGTTCGCATCGCCTACAAAGAGCCACGAGGGCAAAGTTTTAGGCATCATCTAGTTATTAATAAAATATCACTGCCACATCCAGTAAATCTTACACGCCTACGTTGGAACGAGTTGGTAAGAAGAAAAAATCTATTTATCAACGTATCGGCCTGCATTCCCGCGGGTCATTTTTCAAACAAGATTAATTATGGCGGCGCCGCAAAAAATTACGCGCCAAAGTATTTATTGGCGGTCAAATTTTGATTGGCGATGACTTGGAGGATTTAGAATTTTAATAAAAATTTAATATATATTTCTTTAAAAAAAGCCTATGTCCTTCCCCGGGATACCACCTCTCCTAATTTCATCAAAATTGGTTGAACAGATAAACTTTTATTTTCCCGCAAATTTTCCGGAATAAAAAGTAGCCTATGTCCTTCTCCAGGATAAAACCTATGCCTATACCAAATTTCATCAAAATCAAAAAGGGTTTTTTTTTAATTTTCCGGGATTATCCCGGAAAATTAAAAAAAAAACCCTAGTAAAAGTAGCCTTTGTCTTTCCCCGGGATGCAATCAATCTCTGTACCAGATTTCGTCAAAATTGGTTGAAAAGATTTGCCGTGAAAGCGTAGCAGACACACAGACGGACACACTTTCGCATTTATAATATTAGTATGGAAGTATGGACTAGCTGATGCCCGCGACATTGTCCACGTGGTTTGAAGTTTTTGGGTTTCCGCGGGAGTTCTTTATGTTTCCGGAATAAAAGTATCTAGCCGTATGTGTTATTCCAGACTGTAATCCATCTCTGTACCAAATTTTATCTAAATCCTTTCAGTCGTGATATTAGTAACAAATATCCATTCATCCAAACTTTCGCATTATAATATTCTAGTAGGTATAGAAGTATAAATGATGCGCATCTTCAAACGCGTGAATTTATGTTTTTCCAAAAATCTTGTAGGCTTTTTAGTCTGATTTACTGATAATAAAATTTTAAAAAATTATGTGTCTCTGCAATCTATCTCTGAAACAAACGTCGTTCGGTTGAATAATTGGGCCGTGAAAATGTAGCAGACAGATAGACGGATAGGCTTTACTATAGACGGATATTTCCTATCCCAGAAAATCAAAAAAATCCCAAAGGATTTCTATTTAGTACTTTAAATGTACCTACAACATGATGTATTTCCATTTTTACAGCCTTACATAATCATTAACCTAAAAAAAGAGCAATAAGTATGCCTTTAAAATCAAAAAAACATTTTCCACGTGAACGAACGAGTAGGCAACGACTACAAACCCAGTGTTTCAACAATGTTTTACTTTTAATCTTAACGAGATATGCATTCTGCATTATAGTAATGAAAATGTATGTAGGGCACGATTATGTGACACTAATGCACGTTACTATGTTTCCGTTATGAAAGTTTTCATACAAGACCTAGTCTCTCTTTGCGTCGTATTCCTCATTACTGAGGGTCGTGACCCCTTTCTATTGATCACATAATGGTAAGAGTTTTCTTGGGACAATTATGCGGTGGGTTCCTTTCCGCATACGACTCGACTAAGAGTATTTACTTAGGTTTTTGTGTATATTATCAGGTGTTAGTGATAATAACCGGGACCGCTCTCTGAAGCACGGAGGATACGAAAAGGCCAAATTTGAACCTCCAAATTCGGTTACCGTTAGCTACCGACTTGGGTCAACGTTGCTTAACAATCGTAATCGACTTATATGTGTTGTCGCAACTAGGACACTCGTCCCTCACTAGACCCAAGTATTTGATATTAATTTCAACTTGGTTGAAAGGTGTGAGGTGAGTCATATGACCAGTTTTTTTTTAAATACGAGTAATTCATTGTTTCCCTGTTGTATTCGACAATCCCAACGAACAAATCTGGAACAAAATTTTATTTATTACGAAAATAATGAATTTAATTATATTTCTTATAAAACAAGTAATTAATAAGTAGATTTACAAAGAGCTTTTCACCATTGTAAAAACATTGTGAGCACCAAAAGATTAAAGGAAACTCAATGATCATAAATTCTGTTATTCTCTGAAAAAGCGTCCGAAGCAGCGTTTCCACTCCAATTAATAAATAATTAAAACTACGAAGTCGGTCGGTCGCGGCTTGCATTTTCCAGCGATGGTGTACTTGTTATTGTCGATAAAAATGCTTGTATCATTTAATAAGATTATAATTAAAAAGCAATTTTAATGAGGGAAAAAGCTATCGGTTCTTTTTTGAAGCACCGCTTTTTAGGGTTCCGTACATCAAGAAGTAGAAACCCTTATACGATTATTTCGTTGTCCGTCTGTCATCGCCGTTTTTCTCGGGAACGCGTTATCAAATTGAAACTAATATCAAATTCTTCGGTCTACGCTCCCTTGGAGTTGACTCTTGAAGCCAAGAAGTCCAACACCAGGGCATCTTCAGGAGATGTTTACAATCGTGCATTGTCGAGTCAACATCTCCTGAAGATGCTCCGGTGTCGGAGTGAAACGTACGTTGAGAATTTTTTGGAAGATTTGTGTGGTGTGGTGAATATCGCAAGCTACAAGTGCAATATACACACTGTACCACATAGATTTACCTACTGTGGCGGGTTATAGCGAATTAAATTTCTCGTTCCTTCATTAATAAATACATTTTTACATGGTTTAAAATTAAATCCACGCTGAAGAGTAGGTATGGACAAAAGCCGATTACAGCTAAAAATCCAATCTTGGTCTATTAACAAAACAAAACAAAAGAAGCTTTAAACGTACAACTTTGTACTTAAAAAGAAAGGTTCCAATTAAAATTCTGAACTGGTGCGAAGTTGCCCCGACGTACAATTTCCTCGGCTCAAAGGGCGATCGTTTTGTAACGCCTTAATTTACGCACTTGTTGCTTTACCACTGGCTTTTCAATTAACTACTTTGTTGTTTCGTGCATCGCATCCGTTAGTATACGGACTACTTGATCGCCCGACTTCAACCGGGTGAAATATTTGAATCTTTGTTCATTTTCTTTGTTTGTCTGCGCACTTTTTGTTACCATTTTCCTGGAAAACTACTGGATTATTATGCGATTTTTTGCATTAGATATTATGAATAGCATCTGACAAGATATAGTGTGTTTTATGGTTCCTAGGAAGCTTTTACGGCCAAGGGTGCGCTGAAATCGTGATTTTTATTTTTACGATATTGCCTACCATTCTTCTAAAAAACTACAGGGACGATTTAGATATGTTTTTTTAGTAGATTCTTAGTTATAATAATATTATTATAATATTATTGTAATCATTGTAATACCTTTACAAAAATTATGTTTAACCAAGTTATACATTGTCGACCTTTCTGGCGCAGTGTTGAGCACTGTTGTCTTAACGTGCGGAGGTCCCGGGTTCAATCCCCGGCAGGGTCAATTTGTGAATTTATTATTTCTGAATTTTCCCTGGTCTGACTTGGTGGGAGGCTACGGCCATGGCTAGTTACCACCCTACCGGTATAGACGTGCCGTCAAGCGATTTAGCATTCCGGTAAGATGCCGTATAGAAACCGATTATAGGGGTATGGGTTTAATATAACTTCCACCTAACAGGTTAGCCCGTTACCATCTTAGACTGCATCATCACTTACCATCAGGTGAGATCGTAGTCAAGGGCTAGCTTGTAGTGGATTAAAAAAAAAAAAAGCCAGGATGGGTCAGCTAATATAAAAAAAAAACTTATTTACTTACTATAAGCCATGAACAAACATTAGCATTAGGGTATAATACAATATTACGTAACAGGTTATGTAAACGTATTTCGGCACAGATCACGTGGCATATTGGTCCGCTTGATCGATATGTTTTTACACGAGCTAATATCCTAAACACACATTCTATGTGTTTGTTGAATTGTTGTTAATATTTACACGAACTGATCGGAGAGCGAATATTCATAAGCTAATCTGATAACTAATTATAATAAAATATTTAATTTATAATAGTAATATGTTATGGTAATTAGATAGATAGATAAGTGTAGGTTTTATCCATCCATCAGCCTGTATGCTTCCACTGCTGGACATAGACCTTTTCGAGAGCGCGCCACCAAACCACGGTCCTCCGCCTTCCTCATCCACCCGCTTCCCGCCACCTTCTTTAGGTCATCGGACCAGCGAGGTCATTCTACATTATATATACTGCGCTTACCGGTATGCAGTCTCCACTTCAGAATACGTCTGCCCCAACTGCCATGATCTGCCCACTGCCACTTTAACTTACTAACCCTCAAAGCTATGTCGGTCAATTACTAGATGATTCCAGCGAATTCGTTCGAATTCATCCCGTAGCTTAGAAACTTTTTAATTACAAACTTTTATTTAACTTACAATATTTGTAGGTATGTTAAGTGTAGGTAGGTAATTAAATTTTTAGGGTTCCGTGTTGACTAAGCCCCTGGACCTACAGTAGGTAAGTCGTACCTTGGTGGGTAGGTCCCTTAAAACTAGATTACCTCGTCGTCTCTCCAGATATATAACTAACTAGCGAATGCCCGCGACTTCGTCCGCGTGGATTAAGGATTTTTGGTTCCCACGGGAACTCCTTAGTTTTCCGGGATGAAAAGCCTATGTGCTATTCCAGATTATAATCTATCTCTGTGCCAATTTTCAGCCAAATCCATTCAGCCGTTAGGGCGTAATCTAGTAACAAACATATTAGTATAGATTTGAAATATTCATGCACAAAATTACATCGAGCCGCTGCTCCGTTGCGGCATGAGTGACAAACCAACAAACAAATACTAATTTCGCATTTATAATTAGGTAGAGTAGAAATCGTACATTGTAATGCTTGAGAAACAAAATAGATAGTGAGTATCAGCTCGGCACAAAACCGCTATTTGCTTCAAATGTTTTGAGCCTAGGGCGATCCTCAGTAATGGAAATGAAATGGAAATCGGGATGTTCTTTTCCTGTCACCTAATTTAATAAGCGTACTATATAACAAGCCCGTACGCTATATTATAAAAAAAAAACAAACAAAAAAGTGTGTATGTGAAATTCACACACGGCAGAAGTGAAACTTCAGAAAAGTAGCCTACGAGAGAGACAAATATAACTTGTATTCTTTATCATGTATACTTCTTCTATGTCATTCTCTCGCAGGCTAAATCCTATATTATGAATATGTTTGTCTCTTTTTAGTGTTGCTTTTTCGTTTCATCGAATTTTCAGAGCGCAACGATTCTAAAGAAGTTTCACTTCAGACACTGCGAATATCCCGAGTGGGCTTCGAACGCGCGTCACCTTGCTTATGACGCGGCTTTGCTACTACTGTGCCGTAAGATCTCTCTCCCCATCTGGACTAGCGGAGAGAGAGATAGAGGCTCATACTGTTTCCAGCCCTGAGCCCTGCGTTTTCCCTGCCATAAAGAACTTACGTTTTAATAACAATGCTTGGGACAAATCCCCCCATCCCCCTGGGAACTCTTTAAAATTGTAACTTTCCCATTTTTTCCTAAATTCTATGTTTGAATTCCTTAAAACCTGAAATTCTCAGAAATATAAAAAGCCTATGTCACCCTGAATTAAAATAATTTAATTAAAACACAATATGGCGGCATGTAATTCCTCTTCGCTTGATTTAACAATTGTTTAAGATTTAGCCTACTTTTTATCCCGGAAAATTAAAGAGATCCCGCGGGAAACTAAAAAAAACTTAAACCAGATGGACAAAGTCGCAGGCATCAGCTAGTGATATTTTAGCATATTTCTCTTCTCTATGTACACAGTTCCAGAAAACTTTATTATCTTCAAATATAGTATTCTAAGAAGCTGTAAAGTTTAAACTAGTTTTAGTTTTCCAATCCACCTAGAACATGCCGGCCTAGATATACTAGATACGTTTTACGTTTCAACTCTCGGGATTAAAGTCTCTTTGGTCTGATTCTGACATCGAAATAGAATGTACTAAAATTCTACATCAATGGATTCTGAAATTCGAGATGGGAAAAAATTTATCTTGGAATATCGGCCATAGTTTTATTCTATTACAAAAAACAAAGCATGAAATAAATACTACAAAGGTATTTATTTCATATTTAAAAGGACCTCTATTATTAATACCGTATATTTTTATAACTTTCAAATTTTTATTCATTAAATAGGTACTAAATATATACATGAAAAATTAAAATCTAAATTAAATCTAAAGTAAAAAAAAAAAAAAAAAAGGAAACTAAAAACTAAACATTAAAAATATCATCTATTCCACTGCAATAAGGCAATGTGCCCAGAATGCTGGCTGCGTTACCTCGCTGAATAGCCAAACTTATATGTTGGCCGAGATAACTGCCAGCCCTCCGGTCACCTGTGGACTCCGTGAGACGAGAAGATAGATCCTTAAAAAAGGATCTAGCATCTTCGCCCCACGACCCCATGGTTTCAACACCAAAAGGCACAAAAATAAAATTATTTTCTATAATTTCATATTTGCGCCTCTTGGCTCTTTCTGCATTAGAGGCCGCCGCCCCCGCCGCCATGGAGGTCGCCTGTAAGTGGGACAACGCCAGCGTATCCACGCATGTGGCATCCCAAACAAGCGACCTTCCTAGCTTCCACGGAACCAGAGTCATCCCGTCAGGTCTCTTACCATCACTGCGTGCCAAGCCATTTGGCTCTAATACTGCAGGCACTTTAGCGGTGGCAAGAGACCTACGGATGATGTCGTTCAGGGAAGCATGACGCGATAGACGACCGGCACTTTTAATGCAAGAAAGCCCGTGATGACCATACGCGTCCACTGTCCCACCACAGTGGCATAGATGTGGCTGTTGTATCTTGGCGCCAAGTCTAAGACCAACCGCAATCGTCAGAGTGAGGTGGTCCAACAGAGTGCCTAAATGCTTAGAGGGGAGAGCTTGAAGCCAGTAACTTGATTCCCTCGTAGACACCGCAAGAAGGCGAGCACGGTCGCTTGCAGTAGTTGAAGAATTTAAAAGCTCCTGCAAAACATCCGAACACAGTGCGTCGTCCCATTGTCTTTGAGAGAACAAAGATACTGGTTCCTTACTAGGACATGCCACATTGAAAGCAATTCTAGCTTCTGCCAAATACGACGGCTCTATGGAACCTAATGAATGGTTTATAATATTGCCAAAGAGCTTAAACGTACCATAAGCAGAAGATAGAAATGCTGGTAATGATACACTACTAATTTTACGAATGCCTAAACCACCGTATCGAACTGGGAGAGAAGCTTGTGTCCATGTCGTGCCATCTAAAGGACAATTTAGAATTTTGGATAGAGTATTTTTAATTTTCTTATCCAAATCGTTCAATAAGGGAAGGAATTTCCATAGTGGTGAGCATCGAAGAAAATAGGTAAATTTTGGAACAAACAGACAATATTTAATAATAAAAAGGGCCATGTGTGAATTAATTTGAAAGAGGCGTTCCGAACATTGATCAAATTTAGTAATTTGGTCATTGATAAAAAGTGGAATAGAATCAACTAAGACGGGAGCTCCAAGAAGGCGAAGCGAGTCTTCACTTAGAATTTTGATTCCTGGTGCCAAATGATTAAATTGTTCAGAAATTATGTGTCTTTTTTGGGCTTCCGTTGAATTTGGAATATAGAGCTCACACTTGCCAAAATTCAATTCCAAACCAACAGATTTAAATTGTTCAATTAAAACCGCAAGATCATCTAAAACAGATGAAGCTTCACCTCCTAAAGTTCCATCATCTAGATACCAAATGTTAAATTTAGAATTCAATTCCGAAATAATTGGGTGAATAGCCAAACTGAAAATGGCAGGTCCCAGTGGATCTCCCTGTTGGCAGCCTACAACAGAGCTTAGAAAATTGGATTTATACAATAATTTGGAAGGTTCCGCGTAACATTGCCAAAGGTAAGGGAAAATTTTTGGAATTTTGTTTTTAACTTCAGAGAGGAGGATGTTACGATCAATTGAGTTAAAAGCATTTTTAACATCAACTTTCAGCAACACCTCCTCGCCCGAATTTAATAGAAAAGTACGAGCAGCGTGAACAGCAGCTTCACAACCACCCTTACATCCGAAGCCTAGCTGTATAGGTTGAAAAAATTCTGACATAGATGGTGCAATGTTCCTACAGCATATTTTCGAAACAATGCGTCTTATAGTGGAACCCACAGCAATCGGTCGTACACCACCATCTTTTTTGGTAAGAGCACAAAGATTGGCGCCATACAAAATAGGTGTTATTTCTTTAGGTACGACGCCCAATAATATTAGGTTGACTAAATTTGTGATTGATTTTAAAAGTTCTTTACCAGTTTCACCGTTTAATTCAATTAAATCTTTAAAGTGCTGTGGTGACATAGCATCGATACCGCCAGCAGACCCACTTCTGAAAGACAATACAGCTGCACGAACATCCTCCACCTTAGACAGAAGCGAAGTTGTGTCTCCGAAATTTAGATCTGATACAACTGAAGAAATAGGCTGTGGATGTTTTGAACGAAGAACCTCTAAGGTCTCTTCTGTTTCAGGGGCCAACACATCACTAGAAAATAAAATCCGAGCTGCACCCTTATAATCGCCATCACTAATTTTATTTTCAATATATACTACAGGATCAAATCTTTTGCTAATTTTATTATTTACTTCTGATATATTATGGCTATAACTTGAGTTTTGGTCATAACATTTACCGCAATTATTTTTTATTTTCTGAGTAAGGGAGCAGCTCTCGCTTTTGTCTACATTTAAAACTCTGTAAGCAAAAGTTAGAAACTGTTCCCAACTTTGAGTAGAATTTTGAGTAACTACAGCATCGATCGTTTTCTTTAAAGTGTTTGCTACTACTAAACGTGAACCCCTAGGAATACGTTTAATAATAGGTACATTGTTTTTCAAAAAGCTAAGATGTTGCCAAAATTCAGTTGATGAAATATTTGAGGTATTAATTGGTGTAGAATTTTGAATTTGAGTAATTTGTGACTGCTGGTTTACCGAATCAGTTTTGTGAATTTTCCCAATGTGTATGTTAAGGCCTACTTTAGTTTTGAAATACTTAGGTTGAGAACAGTACTTACAGAGTAGCTGGCTTTCCAGTGATGAATTATTCCCAAGGCTACCAACTGTAGCACTCATTGAATTGGCGACAAGAAAACAGCAATAAATAACAAAAATAAATAAAATAAATATTTTTATCTACGCTAATATCTTATAATTCTTATTTTCACGTAAACAATCAATTGACCGAATGCGCCACCATGTCATAGTGGCGCATTCGGTCAATTGGGTATTTGACAATTAATAGTCAAATCAGCAACTTTTTTTCGAACGTCAAAACGCGTCCTAAGTATGGGATTTATATGAAATTCTGAAATGTGACGTCATTAAAGTTCGACGCACTTTTTACTTCAATCGATTGTTTATAATAGTTATTCAACATAAAACTATCAGGGGACGATAAGTTAAGACTTTTGGGAGATCTTCTATGAATTAAAAATCACTAAAAAATAATGTACTTGAATAGCATTTTGACTTATGCATCATTCCTATTGTCCCATGATGTCCCTAGTAGGAATCGAATCCACGACTGTGCTAGGAAGATTTTACCTAACCAAGAACTTTTTACAAAACTGAAAACGAGATTTTAGCGGGAGCGGAAGTAAATGAATACGGAAGTGATGTAAATATAACTGTAAGTGCACTTACGTAATCAGAGATCTATAAGTATCAGTTGCAGCCATCCGGGGCTTTATAGCGAAACCGTATTATATCTCTTTCACCGCGCCCGACCCTAAGGGTGACCATGACAAAAAAATTTAGTTATCATTCCCGAAAAAAAATTATTTAGTTACTACGAACATTCTACAACAGAGCAGAATAGCCGTCAGCGTTGGTATGTGGTTGATGACCAATAAACTCACACGAACATTTTTATTCAACACCACCTGATACCCGCGACTTAGTCCGCGTGGTTTATGTTTTTTTTTCTCGCGGAAGCATATATAAATAGCCTATGGCACTCCCCTATGTCCTCATCCCATCTCATCCCGTACCCATGCCAAAAATCACGTCGATCTGTTGCTCTGTTGCGACGTAATTGCAGGACAAAGAAACACACTTTGGCATAATATAAGTATGTATGTATGTTATGTATAAGTATGTTAGTATATATCAAATCAAATCAAATCAAATATTTTTTATTCAAATAAACTTTTACAAGTACTTTTGAATCGTCAAGTGAATCTACCACTGGTTCGGAATGCCATTCCTACCGAGAAGAACCAGCAAGAAACTCGGTGGTTGCTCTTTTTAAATAATTCATTTACAATTACTATATCAATGTGTACATAAGTAACCGCTGTCCCCAGCATTGTTGGAGCGATCAAATCCATGCTCCTCTATCATTTACATAATCTTCAACAGTATAATAAGCTTTTTTCAGGAGCATACTTTTAATGGATTTCTTAAATTTGTTTATTCAATTCATGTCAAAGACGGGCAGACAGAAAGTAGCCCCATTCCCGCCGGTGGCACCCGTTCACGAGCATGACGCATGATCCAGCCATTGCTTCGCTCGACCATATTTGAGGGAACGTAACAACGTATATGTATAATATACTACCTGATGTCCGCGACTTCTCAAGAGTAGACCGGAATTGTCAGTAGGTAGGTAGGTAGAGTTTGGGATCATAGAGAAGGCAAAGCCGTTGGTTTTGCATAACAGTTCCGCATGCATACCTACTAATCTGTCTTCTTTAATCCTTTTTCTTTAATCTTTTTATGTCAGATTGCCAGCCCAAATTGCAACAGACCAAATCCAAGAAGCTTCAGCCGCGGTTAGTAACTATTCTACCAGCAAAGATATACAGGCGATTCAGCGTTCTGGTACGGTCACTGGTACCTGGTAGGGACCAGGTATCCTTGAAAAATTATTCTAAAAACTAATTGAATTTGAAATGAAGGCTTTATTTATTTATTCAATTTTTTGGATTTGCCTGTAAGTATACCATCCAGGTGAAACGAGGGCTTTTAATAGATTTTTCAATTAGTGAAAACTTCTTTATGCGCGTTGAACACTTTTTGGTAGGGGGTAAAAATGTAGAGTCGCGAACAGCGACATGCTCGCATATAAATATACTTCATTCGAAATTAAACTTTAATGCCTTATTGTTATTGTTTAATAATTTTAATATAAAAAAAAATTAAACAAAAAAAAAATTGAATGTTCATTTTCAATTCTATCGACAGTCCCTATGACTGCCAATTTTTTTTAAAAGTTCGTAAAGCATGGTGCGCCTACTCGCAACATCATCGGCTATACCGCTAGCTCGATATCCGCGCGCACTAATAAAACATTCAAATATATGCGAGCCCTGCGATATGCAATTTGCTCCCACCTGACGGGAATAAGACTTCTTTCCATTATGTCTTACGGAATCTTACTGTGGGGTAAAGCGGCAGATATTCAAAAAATTTTTGTACTACAAAAAAGGGCAATACGAGCAATTTATAATTTAAAACCGCGTGATTCACTTAGAGAGAAATTTAAAGAAATTGGTATTCTAACAGTAGCCTCGCAATATATTTACAGTAATATAATTTTTGTAAAACTTCCATCCATATCCACCATTATCCATAATTATAAAAAAAATGCGATCTGCACGATAGGCCAACTAGAGGCCGTAATAAGCTCGTGACTCCATCGCTCCCCCCAAAAAAGTCAGAAGGTCATTCGTGGGAATGGGCATTATTTTCTATAACAAAGTTCCACAACCTATTTTAGACTTGCCTATAAACAAATTTAAGAAATCCATTAAAAGTATGCTCCTGAAAAAAGCTTATTATACTGTTGAAGATTATGTAAATGATAGAGGAGCATGGATTTGATCGCTCCAGCAATGCTGGGGACAGCGGTTACTTATGTACATGTTTCATTGATGTAGTAATTGTAAATGAATCATTTAAAAAGAGCAACCACCGAGTTTCTTGCTGGTTCTTCTCGGTAGGAATGGTATTCCGAACCAGTGGTAGATTCACTTGACGATTCAAAAGTACTTGTAAAAGTTTATTTGAATAAAAACATTTGATTTGATTTGATTTGATTTTATCTATGCATTTATGCCCATACATAGAATATACTTGGTATTGTGGGAGTTGGAAACTTGTGTGGATGCATGGCTTAATTTTTCACGTTTTTAAACGCAAAAATACTATACAATCTGGCTGACAAAAAGTCCACCCAAGCACTTTTATATGGAGATGCACAAACTAATGCGACAGGATGTAAGGTTTCGTTTCTTGACGTTCCACGCAGACGATCTATCTTTTCCCAAGTCTGTATTAGCCCTTGCCCTGTCATTATTATAATATAGAACAAAAGATCTCTCTCTCTTTCTCTCTAGAGTCCCAAATTGTACATTCCCAATTTCAATTAATTTGACTTTGACTTTGATTTTCCCATTCCTAGAGGAAAAAGTAGAGTCGGAATGGTGACCCTCACTGGAAAACGCAGCGCTGGCAAACCATCCGCTAGGTAGACGGACCTTCAAGCGAGTGACTGACGACCTCCGTGGCGCAGTGTTGAGCCTTAACGTGTGTAGGTCCCGGGTTCGATCCCCGGCAGGGTCATTTTGGGAATTTATAATTTCTGAATTGTCCCTGGTCTGGCCTGGTGGGAGGCTTCGGCCGTGGCTAGTTACCACCCTACCGGCAAAGACGTGCCGCCAAGCGATTTAGCGTTACGGTATGATGCCGTGTAGTAGCCGAAGGGGTATGGGTTTAATGTAACTGCCATGCCCCTAACAGGTTAGCCCGCTACCATCTTAGACTGCATCGTCACTTACCACCAGGTGAGATCGCAGTCAAGGGCTAACTTGTGCGCTACACACCGCGCCACGGATGTCGCCAATACTTAATTATGGCCCGACCCGGGACTCGAACCTGGGACCTCGTCGGCCGTAGTCAAACATGCTAACCACTAGACCAACGGGGCAGTAACGCCTGCGTCCATCCAATATTCTACGACGACAATATTTTGTTAAATAGTTTTTTTTTAATTAAAAAAAAATTAGTTCTTTAAGTAGATAGAGCGGTGATAATATGGATGTTCAAAAGCCTTATCGTGCTCATGATCATGAGACAGATGAACAGCGCTGATCTCCCGAAGCGGATATTGAATGGTGTATGCGAGAAATTGAGGTTTCGACGCCGGTACTCTAAAGGCAAGACTATCAGTTACGTATCTACAAATTATTACTCGCAGAAAATAGCCGCGAATTTGATGCTCATTTTGACAAACTAATTTTCGTCGTTATTATAATATTTTCCTTGATGTTTGTTACTCAATTACGCCAGATTGACTGAACGGATCTGGATGAAATTTGGCACAGATATAGATTGTAATCTGGAATAACACATAAGCTACTTTTTATCCCGGAAAATTAAAGAGTTTCTGCGGGAACCAAAAAACCTCCATCCACGAGACGAAGTTGCGGGCATCAACTTAACGAGTTTCAAACCTATAAAGTATTTTACCGTAGGGGGTAAAAATGTGGAACGGTGTCGGTCACGCTAGATCGACACCGTTCCACATTTTTACTTATGACAAAAGGTCTTAAGTACCTATAAATATAGTACATTCGTAATTAAACTTTAATGCCTTAAGCCTTAGTTTTAAGGTTTATTGTATTATTATGTATATATATATTATATATTATAATACAATAAACATATATATATATATACATATAATTAAATTACATATTCGTTTTCACTTCTATCGGCAGTATGACGCGTACCTACAGACAGTAGCGGCCCTATGACTGCCAATTTTTTTCTGGACAATAAATGATTTATTTATTTATCAACTAGTACGGAATAAAATTGGAAATCAATCACCATCAGAATAAAACGCTAAGCGCTATTTCTTACAAATCAGTAATAATCATTTAGGCTATGTTACTCCGGCGAACATTTTTTACTCCGATATAGTTCGAAGTTACGTTATGGGAAAACTGTGTATCGTTGAGTTTTCATAATATATCAATGGGCTTAAAATATATTCGGAAAGAACGTAACAGATAAGCTCGCGTTAGATTTTGCTGCGAATTTTCTAGCTGAATAGGAGTCTTTATATATCTGATGCAGACACGTAAATATAACGGTTTCAATACATTCGGTTCTTTGAAGATATATCACTTATAGTGAACCGTAATGAATGAATGTGACAGAAGAATATTTTTTGAGACACTATCTTCAATTCTCAGACGATAAATTCTACCATGATACCATTTTTTTTTTTAGATTTTGCTTTTATTTTTAAAAGCTCTGTTTAAAATCTTTCACCCATTGGAAAGTTATATATGAAAGTTGGTTATGTTAAAAGGGGGTGGTACCGACACGTTTAAAATCCTTCCCAATTCGATTTACCTATATGCGGCATAGAAGAGTTTTGGCGCAACTGAGAGTGATGTATTTTACACGTACGATTTTTCCAAGCCAAGTCCCCGCGTTTTAACCTACTAAATACAACTTTGTTCTGAAAACCACAGATTATAAAGTACCTAACTATAATATTGTTCTGTGCCACAGATAAACTATTATGTTGAGGTTAATAACAAAGTCGTCAATCGTTTGACAAATCCCTTTACGAGACAAAACAGCATTTCACGCAAAGTGCTTCCTTAATCTTGTTCGCTCAGTGAGAGCGTGGAATCTTCCAGATTATATTTTCTCCTTTACGCGCCAGTAAACGTGAAATCTCTCAGATGGGTTAGTACAAGAGATTTAACCAAGCAACATTACTAGAATTCAAGCATCGAAACGCTTTAGCGTTTACTTCAAACGCTGTAGCGTTTCGATGTTCGAATTCTAGTAAAATCTCTTGTACTGCACAGGAGCTGGTGATATGGCTCGACCGTAACAATAGAACGAACATCCTCCGAGCGGGTGTTGTGCTCAGCGACCACTGGTCCTACTATTGATCTTTGGAAGTCCTATATATTATAGCGTAATTCAGAGAAAACTTCGTAATCGCAATTCAGGCTCTTCGTGTTCTGTGTGCGCTACTAGTAGTGCCATCTATTGGTTTACGGGCGGTCACACAATAATGCGGTCTAGGTTGGAGCGCGCTTTCCTAGAATACGCCTAATAACTGATGCCTTGAAGGTTCTTAAGTTGTACGCGACAGGAAACAAGAATGCCGGAAGGTACTTTACTTTAGCGGTTCATATTAGGAACGTTGAATAAAAATGCTTCGTACGAGTTGATTGGATGTCGATCATGTTTGAGGTATCACCGCATTACTGTTCCAATGCTACCAGAAACCGATAAAAGAGTAACCAGATATCCAACTCCAACAGTAAAATCTGCACTAGCAACACGTCATTTTAATTTTCTAGCACCCTTATTATATAAAGCGATTGACAGAAAAACCCCTATTAAAAATAGTAATTTCCACTCTGCTAAAACACAAATTAATTCATTCGTTAAAAATCTTAGTTACGAATATACTGAAGAGCTCTTAAAAATACCCCAATAATTCCCGATATTCCACGTATACTTACCCTTCAACAATTACGCTAGCGTACTCACACACACACACACACACATATGTCTTATTAATGCTAATGTTTTAATTGATTTTTATTATAATTGTTAACCTTACCCAATATTGCAAAAATAGCACCTATGTAATCGGGAAGGCACTTACTCCCATAACACAGTCTTTACTTTTTTGGGAGTTAGAGGCCAAATTATAATTTTGAACCTTGTAATTTTGCAAATAAAGATTTTATTTATTTTGTTTATTTATGTAAAGATGCCCACGTTCACGATCGTGACAAACTATCTTAACTTACTTATTCGAAAGCTCAAGTTCGTCTGTATATCTACACCCAGTGCGGAAACGTATAAGAAATTAAAATCAATAATACTTACTAAATTTTTTCACCTTCCTCTCGCGTAATAAATGTCTATCAAGTCGAACGTGCAGTTTTCTTACTATAATATAAAACACTTTAAGTCAAAGATTTTTAGGTCTATTTTACCCTAACTTATTGTATATCAACGGTCGAATTCTATAAACGTTTGTGATGTACAATCTCACACTAACCCTACATACTGCGAGGTGTAAACAATTTACGACTCACGAAGTTATGAAATGTTGAGAAAAATCGAGATTGCGCTGGGACACTTAAGTGAAAACAACAGCAGAAAAATATTCAATAATAAATAAACTTTAGAACAGAACATAATGGCAGACGTGCCGCCAAGCGAATAAACATTCCGGTACCTACTGTGTAGAAACTGAATAGGGGTATGGGTTTAATATCACTGCCATGCCCCTAACAGGTTAGCCCGCTACCATCTTAGTCTGCATCATCACTTACCATCAGGTGAGATCGCTGTCAAGGTCTAACTTGCAGAGGATAAAAAAAAGAAAAAAGGCTAGAAACAAGACCTTCCTGGGAACTTCTTAGGGACCTGGGAAACTTAGACAAGCACAAGGAATATGGTTGTAGAAGCTAATAAAACGGCAATTCAATCAAAATGGTGTTCCACCCACATGCGCCTTTCGCAAAGGCAATGTTATGTTCTATTGCTCGTTTATGGCCGGCACTAAAATAATCATTAATACGCATTTTATTACAACCGACGTGCTCTATGTATTATTCCGGAACGTTCTGGAAGGATTTCCCTCTCTCCTTTAATTTTCCGGTTATATAACTAAACCCATGAAAAAATCACGTCTTTGAGGCGTGATTGAAGGACTAAAACAACAAACAATCACATTATTGAATCAATACTAATATTAACTATAAATGCGAAAGTATGGATGCATGGATGGATGAATGAATGGATGGATGCATGTTTGTTGCTCAATTACGCCAGAATGGCTGAACGGATCTGGATGTAATTTGGCACAGAGATAGATTATAGTCTGGAATAACACAGGCTAGCCCTTGACTACAATCAACTACAAGTTAGCCCTTGACTGCGATCACACCTGATGGTAAGTGACGATGCAGTCTAAGATGGTAACGGGCTAACCTGTTAGAGGAATGGCACAGTTTATGCCGGAAAATTAAGTTGCCGCGGGAACCAAAAAAACCTCAATCCACGAGGACGAAGTCGCGGGCATCAGCTAGTTTATAATATTACATAACAAGTATTCTAATACGTCTTGCAATTGATCTCTCTCTGGATGTATCGGATTTTCCTTTACGATTGCGGATACTTGTGCACTATAGTATAGAGATTTTAGTGACCGAAAATCAAATTGGAGGACCTAGGTATGCAGCAATCCTATCAGACTTCAGCCAATTCGTAATTCCAAAATCTAGCAAAGGCCGTGGTACCCAATACTAAGTTAACTACATACTTGTAGCTACTAAGTAAAATACCTTTGTAGCGATTTCGGAAAATTGGGAAGAAATCTCAGTGTTTGCGTACCTAGAATAAACCTGATATAAACAAGGAGTTATCATAATCCTAGAACAGCAATTCGCAGCAATATTATTTAACTACACACACCACCACACACTTGCACACCATATAATCGGTAGATTGTGGCTGGATACCTACTATAACTTTATTGTAAGAACTTCTTATGTAACCTACAATCCGCAAATAAAGATTATGATTATGATATGATTATGATTAACTAAACCTGACTGGTGTACAAAATCATCACGCTTCTTTTTTATTCAATCTATACTAATATTATAAATATATATTTGTGACTAAATCACGCCAGAACGGCTGAACTGATCTGGATGAGATTGGGCAGAGAGATAGATTATAGTCGGGAATAACACAACTTATTATCCCGAAAAATTAAAGAGTTCCCGCGGGAACCCAAAAACCTCAATCCACGCGGACAAAGTTGCGGGCATCAGCTAATCTGTAATAAATTAATAATGATCAAGTAATTCAAGTATACGCGAACGATAAACCTTACAGGAATCAGTTCTAAGTAATTTGTCTGTAAGCAAGTCACAGAAAATCGGATTCTGAGAGTTTTGCGTACAAAATTTTACAAAAAATCACTTGACATCGACTTCTTCAAGGTTAACCCTAGGCTGAATTAATACTTACCACTAGCTCTAAACTGTTATGTAAATGGAAAAACGTAAAACCGCTAATGGCTAACGCATCCTGGGATTTCATGCCGTAACGCGAAAATAAAAATCTTGGAACATTTTTTTAGTTGCAAAGCTCATTATGCTATAGGGCTCTGATAAACGCATGACCCGTTATCCTAGGTGAGCGACGAAAGCGGAAATAATAAACTTATGCGACAAACGTAAGCCACGTGAAAGGTCAGCTACTGTTTTATATTGTCGCGTTTATGGCGTAAAAAATAGGGTCTGAGGTACGTGGATTGTTGCTCCATTACTATGACATCTCAATGGGTATTGGTTTAAGGTTAAGTCGATTTGGCTCGATCCAGGCCAGTCAAATTTTATTAGGCCAAGCTTTTAATGGCTTTTCGTTACAGTTTCACTATTCAATTATAGCTCGTGATGTCTTGTCTCTGCAAAATAGAGCATAGGCTTTCAGGGTCGTCAAAAAATATAGTGAAGAGAATTTTGTATCATAGGTATATAACGAAAATATAACTTGCAAATTCATAAATGGAACTGGAACATGCCACATTTTGCCTAAGACTTGTCTCCTGATAGGCTTAGCCACCGTGCCTCCTTGTCACTTGTTCAAAATGTTCTACACTAGAGTTGGGTCGTAATAGGTAAAATGAAATACTAACTAGAACAGCGACTGTGACTTCAAACAACCTGTGACAAGTTTGTGTGTTTGTAACTGAGACGATAATACGCCCAACCTCTATACAACACTGTGATACAACACTAACTTAAATAATTATAAATAGGTACCCTCTCTCCCTCCATCTACACTAGAAGCATTAAAAAAATTCTACATCAATGACTAGAAGGATTAGGAGAGAGACAGTGGCTAACGCTTTTCTGACAGGAAGGCGTCAAATACGTAACTAGCGACGGCCGAGCGACGGCGACAGCGGGGCGATGTGGTACGAGAGCTAGCGACGAATTTCAGGAAGGCTTTAGGCAAACAGAAATTGTGAAAAAATATAATTTCGTCAACTGGCGAATCCAGTCCTGCCAGTCTGGTAGAGCGTTTGCATTTCTCTTCAAAAATATTTTATTAAAATTCCCAAAAATATACTTTTGGCAATCTGAAATTTTAATCACGTATTAATTGAGTAATTTCAATAATACTTGCAAATCGCTAGACAAATTTTGCGGTTTTAAACGTGAATAAAGTTTTCAAATGAGTACGACAAAATTGCGGCGAAATTCGTCGCCAGCTCTCCGACTAATCGCATCGCCCCGCTGCCGCCGTCGCCCCGCCACCCATTTCGTGCCCGTACACGATCAGTTTTTCCAGCTTAGGTCGCCACGTTTTATCCTATGATAAAGAACTTACGATGAAAAATGTGCCTCTACAAAATCTTTGTTTTTTTCACCATGTAGCGGTTACCACAGTGTAAACTAAATATACTCTAGGACGAGTGAGTGATGTATACTCGTGCACCAATAGGAAGGTCTTCCTCCGGGCTAGTGTTATGCCCGGGGACCCTTCTGGTCCGACCGTTGTAAGTTGAACGGTATATACACAGCGCTATTCTCAGAAAACTTCGTTATCGTGATTTGGGCTTGTAATAACTTATAAGTTTTCTGTCAATATCTATCCTATGATGTAGATACAATTAATGCCATCTAGTTGACACTGTGGTAAACAGCTACAACCAAAAAAATCAAGCCCCCCCCCCCCCAAAAACAGAATGTCGTCATAAATGTCGTCAGTTTCCCCCCATTGCCGCGTGTAACTGCATCCCAGGGTTCGTACATTCTTATCGTGTTCGAATAAAAACGCGAAATGTGCCGTTTTAATGTTCTGCCCCTTCCTTAGTCCCTTTGGCTATAACGGCCGAGGGATGTCCTATATGCGAATGCGTTTATCGATGATTTTACAATTTAATATAGCTCGATGATTTCTCTCTAACGTCTAAGTATTCCTTTACCGATTTGGTAGAAATTAGTAGCAAGTGTGTGAACTGTGGAACCAGGATAACACATAGTAACAGTGCTCTGTGTTAATAACTTGAATGGATAGAGGATGTCTTTTTCTTTGTGTGTGTTTGCATGCGTTTAACAATTTTTTAAACAACGAAATAGTACTTAAACTGTACATCAATGTTTTTAAAGTGTTAGTATGCACACTATTTACAAATATATGATAGGTAGCTTTTATTTGGGACTAGATGATGCCGGCTACTTTTCCACAAAGATTCAGTTATTTTAATTCCCGATTGAACTACTTAATTTTTCGGACTTAGACTTTTCCTTCCCTGTGATGTAGGCGAAATTTCATCAAAACCAGTGGAAAAGATGGGCCATTAGAGCGTAGCAGACAGACAGACAGACACTTTCGCATTTATAATATTCTAAGGATAAATCAAAATTGATAACGCGGTCAAGTACCACTTGAGTGTATTTTCTATGGTATTGTGTACCTCAAGACAGATAATAAGCAATTATCTATAGTTATATTTAAGTCGTATCAATATTTTTGAATGATAACGTGTTATTTAAATACTAATTTTATCTATAGTTTCATATAATATTATATCTACTTTTCTCATCACTATCCTGAAACGGGTATGCGAGTTATGTTCGCAAAGACATGGCTTAATATTATAAACAAGTCTATTGAGCGTATACATAATTTAGTTTGCCTTGCGATATGAATTTTAATCTTGCTCATTATGTTTATAGATAAAGCCATTTTTCCACATCATAATACGGCTCCTTGGCTTTTTATTCGTCGGGAATTTTCATTCGATTGTCACTCTTATCTGTATGTTTTCAGGGAATAATATTCTTTGATATAACAACTATGAGTATATGCATTGAGTATAAGGGAAAATAGGGAAGATAATATTATTTTCTTTTTTAATAGTTTCTTTAGTGTAGTGATTTGAATCATAGTCGTGATTTTAACTATATCACGTCCACTCTCGATCTCTATTCCCAATATTCTTACTGGCTAATGCCCGCGACTTCGTCCGCGTGGATCGAGGTTTTTCGGTTCCCGCGGGAACTCTTTAATTTTGCGGGATAAAAAGTAGCCTATATGTTATTCCAGACTATAATCTATCTCTGTGCCAAATTACATCCAGATCCGTTCAGCCGTTGGGGCGTGATTGAGTAACAAACATCCATCCATACATCCAAACTTTCGCATTTATAATATTTATTATATATTTGATTGATAGCTCGATAGGATGGCAGTTATTATTTCGACACAACCAGAAAGAGGTACAGGTCAGCTATACGTGCTCTCTAAGGCACAATTTTTTGACAGATAAATCCATTACCCAACCATTTTTGACCTAGGCATCGAACTTCGTTACCACAATCAAAAAAGCTACCACTAACCACCAGACTTACGAGACATACATGACAAGTTCATATTATTACACACATACATAGTTACATTCATTATTGTTCCGTCCCTTTTTTTAAATCCACTACAAGTTAGTGCAAAGACTGTAAGTGATGATGCAGTCAAAAATGGTAGCGGACTAACTTGCTAGGGGTTTAGCAGTTATATTAACATATCCCTAATTTCTTCACGGCATTGTACCGGAACCCTAAATCGCATGGTGGCGCATCTTTTCTGGTAGGGTGGTAACTAGCTACGGCCGAAGCATCAATCACACTATACAAAGATTCAGAAATTATAACTTCCCAAATTGACCCTGCCGGGGATCGAACCTGGGACCTCAAGCTACAAGGCCATAGCGCTCACTGAGCCAGTGAGGTCGTCAAGACTTCCACTACCACTACGTCAAAGTCGAGTTATAAAACCCAGAATGTCTTAATTTACCTACAATAAACAACACAAAATCTCGCTTCACAGTAAAGCACATAAACTCCTTATATCATAGACTACAGCCTCGTAAACGAACATTACATAAACCGGTACATTAAGCTCTACGAAACTGGTAGCAACGTTGCGCTACGCCGTAGATAAGCTACTAATATATAGAGATGCTACGAAAACATTTTGAAGCTTACATAGCTAAGTTTTAGTAATATTTCAATGAGGTGAGTAGATAGTGAAATTAAGCATCGTGTGTAGTCACTATTAGGCACAACGTACATTTGCAGAGTGAACTAGGGCTCAGGGAAAGCGGCTTTCCGGCTTTCGGCTCCGTTTCATTCCGTAGGGTAAGCTTTAGACCTTACAATGCTGATCTTCGAATCGCACAGTACTCACGCTGTGTCACGCACGGTGTTTCAAGCAAATGCAAGTGATTAAAATATGACTATTGACTTTGACTGTGGCATTTTGTTTTTATGTAATGCTAGGATAAAACGGGACGCCCTGGGCTAGAAAAATCGTACGTGACAGAAAAACTTTAGCCTCTCTCCCTCTAGTATACGGAGAGAGTACCTATTTGTAACTATTTTAGTAAGTTGGCTAAGTCTGTTAGTTCAACACTAACTAAAATACTTAACTCTAACTTAAGAACTTAAGCTCTTTCTATCTATAGTATAGGAAGAGACGCTTTTAACGCTTTTGTGTTGCAATTTTCCCAGATTAATCTGGGAAAATTGCAACACAATGATATATACTGCCAAAAAGAACTTTGTTTTTAATTAAATAACATGTATTTGATGTTGCGCAGTGGGGTGAAAACTCGTTCAGGGGCTTGCCTAATGTGTAATCACCAGTTGAGCAAAATTCACGTGATCCCTAACAATCGGCAATAGCCCCATTTCCGGGGGCGCTCGAGCGCTGCTCACACAATGGCGACGTAATAAATATACATCAGCGGGCGAGTCATGGTAACTTGCTTCAACGCTCTTTCTAAAGACCGCCATTCACGCGCCTATAAAACTTGGATGAGAAAACAACCGTAAATAGGTACACTGGCCGAATTACTGGTAAACACCAATGCAGACAAACAAAGGAGGCTAGATATGGCCTCCTTTGATTACCAATCCAGCCTAACCACCAGATCAGACCAGATCAATCAAGCCAGAGGTTGACCTAAGAGAGAGACAGATTGACCAGAATAATTAAGCAGGGAGCCGAACCAAAGGTCTTTACAGCGGGCGGATACTTCTGAATGCGGAAATGAACTCCAGGACACGAAGAAGAAGAAGAAACAATCGACAATAGCCCCTTTATCAGGGGTGCTCAAGCGTCGCTCACACAATAGCGACGTAATAAATATTATACATCAGCGGGCGTGTCATGGTAACATGCTTCAACACTCTTTCTAAAGACCCCCATAGACGCGCCTATAAAACTTGGTTGAGAAAATCACTGCAAGTGGGTAGGTACACTTGCTGAATTATCGGTAAACACCACTGCAGACGGACAAAGGAGGCTCCGTATTTCCTGGATATTCCTTTCCTGGAAAAATGGCAGCTTGCTGTGACTTCTCCAGGAGTCCGGGATGAGCCCTATGGGCATCGCACAAGGGAGGCACCGATCTCAGAGCCTCCCAACATGCGTTAAGGTCGGCCACTTTTTAGTAGGTAGAAATCCTACCTACTATCTTAAGAAGATTTCCCCCCGTCAACAAAAGAAAAAAAAGGTATGGCCTCCTTTGCTTACCAATCCAGCCCCACTACCAGATCAGACCAACCCACACTAACCCACCCAATCAAGGCAGAGATTGACCAGAGAGAGAGAGAAAGATTGACCAGAGTAATTAAGCGGGGAGCCGGTTTCAGTGGACGGATACTTCTAAATGCGGAAATTAACCCCAGGACACGAAGACGGAGAAGAAAAAATCACCAATAGCCCCCTTATCAGAGGTGCTCAAGCGTCGCTCACACAATGGCGACGTAATAAATATACATCAGCGGGCGAGTCATGGTAGCTTGCTTCAACGCTCTTTCTAAAGACCGCCATTCACGCACCGACAAGCCTTTAGAAAGTCTTTAAGATTATAAGCATTCTGTATGCTAAGCATTTATGGTCTAGCTATAAATAGGTACACTATAAATAGTTAAGTTTTCGTACATATACAGGAGGCCTTGTGAAAGATTTTTTACTGGTTCGATCGCATTCAAGTAAACGATTTGCACGGAATTATTAGACAAACAAATGACAGTCGACGCTTACTTATTATTAACTAGATGATTCCCGCGACTTCGTCCGCGTGGATTAAAGTTTTTTGATTCCCGCGGGAACTCTTGAATTTTCCGGGATAAAAACTAGCCTATGTCCTTCCCCGGGATACAACCTATCCCTGTACCTAATTTCATCAAAATCGGTTGAACAGATGGGCCGTGAAAGCGTAGCAGACAGACAGACAGACAGATAGACAGACAGACAGACACACTTTCGCATTTATAATATTAGTTAATGGATATATAAGATAATAATTAATTGTCTCATCTGGTGACAGAAGGGCGGGCTCATTTTTTGCGCAAAGGATCAGTCTGGATCTCCAGCGCGAAAATGCAGCCAGCATTCATGCCACCATTTCGCGCAAGCATGATTAATATAGTAATTAGGTTAGGGTAGTTTAACTTTAAGTTATAATGTATTGTTTTCAATAATTGTAGAGTGGGTGTGAAATTGATTATATTCATAGATAATTATGTATTCAAAAAGCTGACAAATTAGTATTTAACCAGATAGTATCAATTATTTACTGAGTAATAATATATACCAGCTGTATATATAGTAACTAATGAAAAAATAATATATACCTGCGACCTCTAGAACCTTTACCGGATGTTTTGTATGAAAATGTATATTCAAACTTTTCAGTCTTAGGACAAAATCCACGCGAGTGAAGTCACAGGTAAAAACTAATTACATGTTAAAATTAGTTGCATCTTAGTATTTCAGTCGTGTCTCGAGTAGTAGGCATTATTCATCGCGTCTTAAGGTACGTTCGCACTGCGAAAAACATTCGCGCGAATTTTAGTATCTTATTTTTTTTATTTATTTTTTTTTTTATTTATTTATTTCACAAGTAAAAAATACATATTTTATGGTTTCTTCGTGCTCGTAAGCGCTTGACGGCTTGTCTGAGCACTGCACATTCCTCCATGCTTAATAACTAAATATGTAGGTATAAAACGTTTTAATTATTATATGTATAATCTATTCTAAGGTGTTACATAAGTATAATAAGAGATTTAAGTTATAAAAGTTAGGTTCTTACTTATTAATTTTTCCTTATAATGTAGTTGTAGGTAGTTTTAAAATAAATGTAAACTAGACTAATGTTGCGCATTCAAATCAAACTTTTATGTATACAGGCTGCTTCACTTGGAATAATACTAAGTTTACTCAATGTTTAGTTTTTAATAGATAATTTTTAATTTTGTACTTGATGTTGTTTTTTGTTATTTTAGATTTAAGTTCTATCGGGAGTTCATTTATTAGCCTTGGAAGTAAGTAATATGTAGTTCTTTCGCCGTAATAGTTATTCGCTTTTGTTGTAATAAGTTTCCGTTCCGTAATTTTCCTTGTTGTTATTTTGTGGTTTACATAATTTTGGTAGAAATCAAAGTAATTCTGGACAAGTAGAATATGTTTAATTTTGTTTTGGATGGGTAGTACCTTGCAGTATTTAAATATTGCATCGTCGTTTTGAATAAATTTATCTTTGACTTTTGGCGGTACAATCATTTTGAGGGTTCTTTTTTGTATATTATATATTTTATTAATGTGTGTTTTAAATGTTCTACCGTAAGCACTGAGACCATATGAAACAATACTATCCATAAGGGCCGTGTATAATAATAAAGCTGTTTTATATTTCATTTTATTTTTAACTAAGTATAATATTGCCATAATTGCTCGGAGTTTGTTGCATATGGTCTCAATATGTTTTTCCCAGTGAAATCTGTGATCTATTACTAAGCCTAGGTAGGTGTGTTCAGTGACTTCTTCTATAGTCTTACATTTACACATGGGGAGTTTTGCGTGTAGGCAGTCGTGAGTATGTGAAACGAGATTGGGTTTTTCGGTTGTTTTATTATAACTGGATCGTATATGCAGCATTTTAGTTTTTTGTGAATTAAGTACTAATCCAACATCATGAGACCATTTACATAGTAAGTCAAAGTCATGCTGGAGATCAGCTACAGCTGTTTTTAAATTTCTGTCAGCAGCTATTAAACAAGTGTCGTCAGCATACTGGAACAACTTACATTTGGTTATAATATTTTGCAAATCATTAACGTATGCCAAGTAGTGTAATGGGCCGAGAACGGATCCCTGTGCAGTTCCTTCAGTAACGGGTATTCGATCGCTAAATACCCCATCAACCTGTACAACATATCCTCTCCCGGTTACATAATTTTCACACCATCTCAATAAGGGTCCTCTGATGCCGGTATCATCAAGTTTCTTGATAAGCACATCGTGTTGAAGAGTATCGAATGCTCTGCTATAGTCGATGAATACCATTAGTATATGTTTTTTGCTATCGAGACCCGTATTTACGTAGTCTGTTAACCTAGATAGTAGTTGTGTGGTGCTTTTTTTGGGTTGAAAACCGTATTGTTGACTAGCTATTATATTATTTTCTTTATAGAAGTGGTGAACTTGATTACATATATATTTTTCGACAATCTTATCTATTATGGGCAGTATAGTGATAGGACGGTAGTTGCTGTACTCTTTTTTACTTCCTTTCTTGTAGATCGGTCTAACTACCCCAAGTTTTAGTTCGTCAGGGTATCGACCAGATTCTATGCTTAAGTTTATAAGTGTAGTGATGGCTTTGGTTATTTTATTTGCGATATTTTTTATGTCGATGGGTTTTATTTTATCAATGCCTGCAGATTTTTCTGTTTTAATATTGTTAATTAATTTTAGTATATCATTTGGCTCCGCTTTTTTATACCGAATGGAGACGCTAGCAGTTTTTATGTATAAGTTCGGATCTAAAAGTGGTACTTTACATTTTGGTAAAATGTCTTTTATACTTTTATCAAAACCTTCCGCAAAGTTCTTTGCAATTTCTACTGTATTTGACTTATCACTAAATGACTTCAATATGACACTGTCCAACGTATTTGTGATTTTACCCATTATTTTATTAAGGATATTCCATAGTTTTTTTGGTTCGTTTTTATGATCTCTGATATCTTTTCGTATATCTTTATCTTTTTGTTTTTGAGCTACTGTATTACATTTATTCCGTATTTTAGTGTATTCTAATTTAACAATTTTATTACTTGTGTCTTTCTTCCATTCAATAAATTTTTTATCCCGATGCTCACAGAGTTTTATTAATTTATTATTAATCCAGCTTACCGTATTTCTTTTTGAGTTTTTCAGACGCAATGTATATTTTCCGGATTCGTAACATTTTAGAATATTATTTTTCAGATTATTGTATAAGTCTGTAGGACACCATGTATCACATAGCTTGTTCCAATCAATTCTATTCAGTTCTTCCAATATTTTCTTCTTATTATATCGCGTTACATAAGTTGGAGCAACCTGTATGTTTTGTGACGCAACGCAGGTAATAGCAATGAGTCGGTGGTCGGCCAGTACTGTGCCGATCGCCGCCGAGAACATGTCTTGCGTGTGAGATCTCATAAAAATGTGGTCTATACACGTTTTCGTTACATTTTCTTTCGTGTGTTCTATTCTCGTGTAGTCTCTCGATCTATATATCTCTATCTCGATTTATATTTCGCGAACGAATTTCACCTACCCCGCACTGCGAATGCGGTGAGCGTCATACAACTCCGTACAGCACAAAATATTCGGTCGAATATATTTCTTACCGGGCCGCGTCAAATTATATCCAACCAGCGATTTTACTGTCGTTCGAAATTTATTCGTAAGCGCGTACACCTCCTTATGATTTATAGTGTTACAGAATTACGAAAAAAAGTCGCGCGAATATTTTTCGCAGTGCGAACGTAGCTTTAAGCTTTCAACAATGTGATTGTAAATGCGCACTCAAAATGGCGGGTAAGTGGCGACTGAATTATTTAAAACGTCTTGAAAGGATTCATTTCGACGACCTCTATGGCACAGTGGTAAGTAAATAATAATAATGTTTTCCCGACCGAATTTCGGCCACGGCGGCCTATCTCCAGAGAGATTAGCCATCTACGCGGAAGATGTTATAGTGCACAAGTGTGTGCGCATACACAGGTGCACTCTCTGTTCCTTTATTCTTTATTATTATAAAAACCTTTACTGTCATAGTCCGATGGGACTGAAAATCCGACACGACCGGACTGACCGGACCGACGGTTTTACGTGCTCTCCGAGGCACGGGGGTGAAACACCGCCAACTTCCTTACTCCGGGCTAGTACTGAGAATTTATTGTCAGAAAAACCCAATACTTGTCGTGGCCCGACCCGGGACCTCGTCGGCCATGTCGGCCGCAGTCGAACATCTAACCACTAGATATTAGAAGCGGGTAGTTGGTGTGTGTGCGTTTGGACAAAAGGTGCGTGGGCGTTACCAGAAGAAATATGAAAAATGCTGGATAGGAACACTTAAAATTGGGTACTCACAGCCTGCAGTCTCGTTTTCACCACACTCGCGTTTTAATTTGAGTAGTACATTTTTCCACCATACCCGCGATTTAATATGAGCAGACTTTTCCTTGCGATTTTGAATAATAGTCGCCACGCCATTGTCTTAAAGGATCTGATTCTATAGATAGGTTTCATTCCATTACAGGAACACACTACAGGACAGAATCAGCCTGATTTTCCAGTGCAGAAATGCAGCCAGAATTCTTGCCACCATTCCGCGCGGGCATAATTTGTGAACCTATTCTAGATCAGGGGGCATAGTACCAATTACCATCGCTTAAAGCAGTATTGTTTTAATATTGTTTTAGAATTATAATCCTTATTTTACGGACGTAAAGCTACGTGACATAAAATTGTCATTTTGAAATAATATTGCTTTAAGCGATGGTAGTAACCCTCCAGGCTAGCTACTCGTAACTATAAGAGTTGTTATAACGTTTTCAATAAAAGTCCTGTATATTCCCTTATTATTATGTACCTATTGGGTTTTTCTGACTAGAAATTATCAGTACTAGCCCGGAGTTTGGGTGTTGGTGGTGTTTCACCCCGCCGTCGGTTAAACCGTCGGTCCTGGTTATTATCAGTAACATGATAATAGTCGTTAAAGCCCGCCAACCCGCATTGGAGCAGCGTGGTGGGTCTAAGCTCTAATTCCCACTCTCCTATGAGAGTTGAGGCCTGTGCCCAGCAGTGGGACGTTAATGGGCTGTAGTAGTGGATTTTCACTTATGTGTTTTTTCTTTAAAACACTGCTATTACTTCCACCAAAATACAGTAAGGAGCCTAATAACAACAGTTTATAACTGAATCGATGTCAAGAGAAAAGTGCTTTTCCTTGTTGCGATTTTTAATCGAAAAAAAATTCTATTCACCAACTTCACCATAATGCCCTATTGAATTGAGCTTTCCGGAAAGACGGGCGTTAAGCGCTGGTTTCATTGTTTTTAATTTAGTATTGTTGTCAAAACTTTACCAAAAGTTTTCTGAGGAATTTGAGGCAATTTATCACTTTTTTTTGTATTTTAATAAATTATTTATTGCTGATAGCCGGGACTTCATTCACGTGGATTTAGGATTTCGAATCCCAAAGGAAATCTTTTATTTTACGGATAAAAAGTTACCTATAGTTTACTCCCCAGTACTCAACTATATTCATCTAAAAAATTACATCGATCCGTAGCTCTGTTGATTCGTGATTGAAGGACAAACATTAACATTATTAACATTAATATTAATAAAGCAAAAGGGTATTTGTCTGTCTGTTTGTCTGTCAGACAGACAGAAAAACACACTTACGCCTTATCTGCTACGCTTAAACAGCTCAACTTTCCATCCGATTTTGTCGAAATTTGGTATAGATATAGGTAGCAGCCCGGGGAAGTAGTTCCCGATAAAATATAATTAACGCGTGAGAAGTCGCGGGCATTATCTAGTTCATAAAATTCATATTAATTACCTTCTTGATTTCCCCAAGCGAGGAAACCCCCAGAAAAGTATTTGGTCACGCACTAAAACATACCTACTCTTACGAATTTAGTATTTATTGCTGGACCTTAGGACGTCCCTTGAGGCACGGCACCTAATAAATTTTATACAGGGAAATCGAAAAAGGTTTTATTCGTTTCTGTTTTAAGAGAGGGCCATAAAAATAGAGGTAGACTTTCGAAGGATTTTCGGTAACCTCTAGATAATTTGCTATCTGAACTTAACGATTATTGAAGACCTTTCGACAATGCAGACATGCAGCACTACCTAAATACTTTTAATAAAAGAAATAGGTAACCTAAATCTACGTACTTACTAATTTCAAATATTGTCTTTTCAGCTGTGTGATTTCCAAATACTTTAAAGATTATTGTTGTAATATTATTATTGTAATTTCAAGCATTGCCTATTTATAATATTTGGACTCTGTTTTATTAGACCTAACATCGTATGCACTTACACACATTATGCAAATAAAGATTCTATTCTATTGCCCGTGAGAGACAAACGCCACAACGCGACTTGTAACGACGCGACGCGACTGTATCAAACAGTAGCTGACCCATCATAAAATGGCGTACGTTGCCTCGTAGATATTTTTTGTTATTTTCTACGGAATCGTATCGCATCGCGTTGCGTAGCGTTGCTTTCGTCACTTACCTAGGACATCGGGTCAAATCTAGCTCAATACATAAGTTTTAATGAACGCAAATATATATTACAATTCAATTTATTTGCATCCATTGATACTAATAATATTATAATGCAAAATGCATTTATCTGTATGTCTGCTAAGATTTCGCAACCTATTTGTTGACAAAATTTTATAAAGGAGAAATGTTGCATCCCGGGGAAGCACATACACTACTTTATATCCTGGCAAAACAAATGATTTTTCAAAAACCTTAATCCACGCGAGAAGTCGCGGGCTTAGTCTAGTATTGGAAGTGCTATGTTTTCGACATATCCGCTCAACCGATTTTGACGAAATTTGGTACATATATAAGTTTCATCCCGGGAAAGGATGAAAAGTTAATAGACATACAGATTGACAACCAAACTCACCTTCGTATGTATGATATTAGTATGGATTTCAAAGGAAAACTGTCTAGTCTTATGTCTGCGCTGTTACCGATATGGGTCAAACACAGGTGAGATAAAATTATTCTCCTCTTGGGAGGGCAGACCCACTCATTACCAGTTTCTGGACCTCGCATACATTGACTCCTCATGAGGAATGATATAGGGACGCATATAAATGACCTCGGTGTCTTGAGACTTCCCGTCCTTTAATACTCAAGTGTTGAAGGTCGTGTGTGTTCTTACATTTACCCGTGTAAAAAGCCTAATACACATTAACCTAACGCACAATGATGATGATGATGATGATGAATGATGAGATGAATGATAATCTGCCAAAGCGTAGTCATAGCCTGCTAGGGGTTAGACAGTTTTAGGGTTCCGTACTTAAAGGGTGCCAAGGACACAGTTTTTGGGGTTCCGTACCCAAAGGGTATGGTTAATGGAAAGGGGTCACGACCCTCAGAAATGAGGTATACGACGCAGAGAGAGAGAGAGAGAGAGACCCAAAGGGTACCAAGTGGATCCTATAACTAAGCCTCCGCTGTCATCGTACTGGAATTTCTAATCAGGTGACGGGACGTCTTTGGCAGCAGAATTGATAACTAGCCGCGACCTAAGTCTCCAAAGTTATAGGTTCCCAAATTGCCCCTATCAGGAATCAAAACTAGGATTTTTTAATATAGTTTAGTACTTTCAAATTAAGAGCTGGTGGAGCTGCGCTTGCCTAAGCATCTTCTAGGCAAGCGTAGCTCCAACTTAGGCTGCATCACCACTTGCAAGCAGCCAAGCGCTAGCCTATATATTTATTAAAAAAACTCATTTTAGGACCGCAGCGCTCACATCTGCACCAGGGAGTCCGTCAAAACACCGGTATTTATCGCGACTTCGTCCGCGTGGATTGAGGTTTTTCGGTTCCCGCGGCAACTCTTTAATTTTCCGGGATAAAGGGCATATGTGTTATTCCAGACTATAATCTATCTCTGTGCCAAATTTTATACAGATCCGTCCAGCCGTTGGGACGTGATTGAGTAACAAACATCCATACATCCATCCAAATATCGCATTATAATATTGGTATAGATTAACACGTTGGTACTTGGCGATGAACTTTAGAATGTTCAAATCACGGAGGTGTTTTATTCGCGTAGGCCGCAATTATAAATTCTCTCTCCGATAATGCTGGAAATCATGGAATCCCGTGGATCTTGTTTGTGAAGATCCTATAGACCCTTGTCATGGAGGGCTTAGGATCTTACATCAAGGTTTAAGCCCTTTGTATGATTTACTTTGGCCTTAGAGTGTCGTTTCTCAAAGGGCCGTGACTTACAAAATTATAGCTATCACGTACACAGTTCGGAATCTATTCTCCCGTAGGACCGAGGTAATGCCCCAATTGTAAAATGTAGCCTCAACTTATACGAGTATTTATGTGTCCAGAATAGGTGATTTGTCACAATTTATTTCATTTGTAATAAGAGTATGTTTACGTAAGTCTCTCTGTGCGTCGTATTCCTCATTACTGAGGGTCGCGACCCTTTTCTATTATTCAAATAATGGTAGGAGTTTTCTTCTTACTTCTTAATAATTTTATAAATGCGAAAGTTTGGATGGATATATGGATGCATGGATGTTTGTTACTCAATCACGCCCCAACGGCAGAACGGATCTGGCTGGAATTTGGCACAGAGATAGATTATAGTCTGGAATAGCACATAGGCTTTTTATCCTGGAAAATTAAAGAGTTCCTGCGGGAACCAAAAAACCTCAAACCACGCAGACGAAGTCGCGGGCATTCGCTAGTGGAATAATAATGCAGTGGGTTCCCACGTCTTTCCGCATACGACTCGACTAAGAGTAGGGGAGCGAGGGGCTTGTTGTAACAGGGGTAAGTAGTAACAGGCTCTTTTCACTAGGATCTTAAACGCTATTAACGTATTTCTTTGACTCGATTTAACCTATGAACCGCGCCGCATCATGTTGCCATAGCCAGTGTCCCGCCGGCCACAGAGTACATTATATATCCGCCGGCCGACGCAGTGAGCGGAAGTGTGCACGCGCTTCATTTCTGCCAGGTAATATAAAATTGTACTGTCGTAAAATTTCGGTTTATGTTTTTAATATCGACTAATTTCAAATTTTCTATATCTTATTTCCATTCAAATTTATCTATCTCTGATAATGTGTAACAGTTTTTATGATTGCTAAATTGTTTAAATAGTTATCTTGATAAATGTTAAAAATCATACCACAGGGTTAGTTGTAACAAAGGGTTAGTGTATAAAAGAAAGTCAGAGCGGGCAACACAAAGCCAAGAAGTGTACGAGTTAGCGGCAGCTGAAGTTTTAGAAAAAAAATGCAGTATTCGGAAAGCTAGTCAGACTTTCGGATTATGTCACGTCTCTCTTTCTAAATACATAAAGAAAATGAAGAATAATGAAAGATTAAGAGTTGGTTATGTTAAGCCTAGACAAGTATTCACTGCAGAAGAGGAAGGTAAGATAGCTTCCTACCTACTCAAGTGCGCCGATATATATTTTGGACTACTTCCTATAGAAGTAAGGAAACTACAGTATTGACGGACACTCCTGAAAAGGAAGCTTTACAAAAGGAATATGAGCAAAAGATGGAGAAAAAACAGAAAAAAGATGACAAAATTAAAGGAAAAGGGAAAGTAAAGGGGAAGGGGAAGGGAAAAGCCAAAGGTAAATCAACAAATAATAAAACTGGAGTGGGCAGAGCTAAAAAAAAGATTTTATGTTCAGATTCAGAATCTGAAGCAGAAGAGTGGTATTGTCTGGTATGTGGTGAAGCTTACACAGATACAAAGAAAGAAGATTGGATAGAGTGTATCATTTGTAAGATGTGGGCACATGTAGGATGTGTTACAGGAGACATTATATCTTTTATTTGTATTAATTGTAGCTCAGATGAAGACTGAATTTAATTATAATGAAACCCACCAAATGTTGATTCTTACATAAGCATAATACTTTGTTAGATAGCTATTAAGAAGAGATAATTACGAAGCATACCTTAGATATAAATAATTTAATTACTTACTGTGATTTAAAAGTGCCATGATGATTATAAGTAGTGTTTCACTAAATAAAACTGTTGATTACTTAATTTCTAAGTGTTGATTACTAAAAAAGTGTACTTGAGTTGATTTTTGATAAGAATTACATAATACTTACTTTAGAAAGATGTCAATTTTGTTAAAAATAAACAAAGAATAAATTATTAGAAGTATTATTGTCGTTTTTTTTGTCGTTACTACTTGCCCCGGTAGACGTTACAACTTGCCCCAAGCACGAGGTAAGTTGTAACACCGCACTTCTTCTAGAAAATAATCGATTGTAAAATAATGACCAATAGTTATGGTATTATTTTTACTTGATTTGGTAGAGGAAGAGTTACAGTATACATCCATCTTTATTTAGTAGAAATTTAATCAATAGATCTCAAGATATATTAGTTTCAATG
Organism: Erebia aethiops; assembly: GCA_923060345.2. Lineage (NCBI taxonomy): Eukaryota > Metazoa > Arthropoda > Insecta > Lepidoptera > Nymphalidae > Erebia > Erebia aethiops. The sequence continues at coordinate 11,914,736 of OV281081.1, read as the reverse complement.
AAAACTGTTACAACAAGCCCCTCGCTCCCCTATTTAAACTATTTTTTGTAACTGGTTTTTTTAACCGGTTAGCCGGGACCGACGGCTTAACGTGCTCTCCGAGGCATGGAGGAAACGAAAAGGTCAAATTTGAACCTCGAAACATCTCCAGTCGCAGTGCATCTCCGTGCCGTGTCGTTTAATTGGGCCCAGCTCCATATACTCATACAATTTTTTTACTACGTGCCGCGCCGTGCATCTGTAGTGGGGCTAGACCTTTGGACAGCGAGTTGTATTTTTAATACAACACTTTCAAAAAATCTCCTCAAAATTATGAAAACTAATAAAGTTGTTAAGAAGCGGATTTATAAAAGAACGCAATAGGCTTTGCAGGGTTGGTGGTGAAATTAATTTTGTTTATGCAGAATTTTACGAGAAAATTTCCCAAGCTCGACATTAAAGGGATATTTTTAAGGCGCGATTAACTGTAGGCTTCCGGGGATTTAGGAGGAATCCGGGGGATACCTGCTTTACACAGTCTTCATCAACTTTGCTAACCTCCACTACAGCCTACTAACGTCCCACTGCTGGGCACAGGCCTCCACTCTCATAGGAGAGAGGGAATTAGAGCTTAAACCGACCACGCTGCTCAATAGCGGGTTCCCGGCCTAGCTAATCGAAATAGCTAATCGAAATTTTACAAACGATTTCTGTAGGTCTTCCTCGGGACCCCGGGGCCAGTATGGCCAACGCTTAAAGCCATATTGTTTCATTATTGTTGACTTTCATGTTTTAGAATCATAATCCTTATTTTAGGAACGTCAAGGTACGTGACATCAAACTGTCATTTTGATTGATATTGCTTAAGTATTGCTAGCGTTGTTAGTATGGCAACTGATTTTTTAGAGTGAACTGGACCATCGATGGTTACGGTCGGTTGCCCCACTACACCACTACAGCCTATTAACTTCCCACTGCTGGGTACAGGCCTCCACTCTCATAGGAGAGAGGGAATTAGAGCTTAGACCCACCACGCTGCTCCATAGCGGGTTGGCGGGCTTTAACGACTATTGTCATGTTAGTGATAATAACCGGGACCGACGGCTTGACGTGCTCTCCGAGGCATGGGGGTGAAACACCGCCAACTTCCAACTCCGGGCTGGCACTGAGAATTTCTTAATTGAAAAACCCAATACCTAACAATTTTTATGCCCGACCGGGAATCGAACCCAGGACCTCGTGATCCGCAGTCGACAATGCTAACTGCTAGACCAACTTGGCAGTCGGTTGCCCATCAAACTCAAACTCATATTTTTTATTCAAATAAACTTATTAAAAGCGCTTTTGAATCGTCGAGTGAATCTACCAATGGTTCGAAATATCATTCCTACCAAGAAGAAGCAGCTAGAAACTCGGTGGTTGTTCTATTGAAAACAATTATTTACAATAGTAGGCATGATGACTGATTTTGAAAAATGGACAGATCATAGACATAGGATTTTTTCGCTATGGGTCAGATTATGTTCGGAAGTATCTACTATTTCGAAAAAATATCTTATTTCAGCAGAAAAATAAGGTTTGGTAGATGAAATTGGCATTTGAATTTTAAATTTAAAAATTCACGCCAAAACGTTCGGTGGTGTCATGGCGTCGTTTGTGACGTCACTATTATTTTTAGCAAGGTACTCTGTGCAGTGTGCAGTAAGCAATAGTGTGATTGTCGAAGTTCGAAAATAATTGTGACGTCATTGTCGCTTCATTGGTGTTTTAACCAATATGGCGGATTGCTGTATTTTATAGTTTATTTTATCAAAATAAATAGCAATCTTACTTGAAATAGGAAAAAAAATACGTTTTTTATAATCCAATTTTATTAGATAAATTTATAATTTCATTGATTGTTTGTTACTGTCATCATGCCTATTACATCAATGTGTAGAGATATATATAAAAACCGCAGTCCTAAGCACCGAAAAGCTCAATTAAGATAACTACTAATGTTGTTTTTTTTTTTTTTTTTATCCACTATAAGCTAGCCCTCGACTACGATCTCACCTGATGGTAAGTGATGATGCAGTCTAAGATGGTAGCGAGCTAACCTGTAAGGGGCATGGCAGTTATATTAAACCCATACCCCTTCGGTTTCTACACGGCATCGTACCGGAACGTTAAATCGCTTGGCGGCACGTTTTTGCCGGTAGGATGGTAACTAGCCACGGCCGAAGCCTCCCACCAGGCCAGACCAGGGAAAATTCAGAAATTATAAATTACCAAATTGACCCTGCCGGGGATCGAACCCAGGACCTCCGCACGTTAAGGCAACAGCGCTACACACTGCGCCACGGAGGTCGCCAAACCGTCAACGTTTTACATATTATTCATATTATTATAAGTAAGTATAAAAAACCCGCCTTTTGAAATTCAAAGTGTTGTTTTTAATTTTTCAACTATTGTACTAAATAATCCATCAATTAATCCATCCAACCAATCTTTCGCATTTGTAATATTATTATAGATACTCGTCTTTTTAACCCCCGACACAAAAAAGAGTGGTGTTATAAGTTTAACGTGTGTATCTATTAGGGTATTTGTGTGTCTGTCACAATATCGTAGCTCCCAAACGGATGATCCGTTTTTGATTTAGCTTTTTTTATTTGAAATTTGACTTGATCGAGAGAGACTTCAATAAAATCGGTTCAACCGTTTCGCTGCTCTTTTCTAGTTGATGAAATTAATATTCTGTTACTTCAATATAATATCATATCGGCGGTTATTTTCAATCAATACCACAGAATAATAACTAGTATCAATACTAACATAATAAATGCGAAAGTGTGTCTGTCAGTCTGTCTCTCTGTCTGCTACCCTTTCACGGCCCATCCGTTCAACCGATTTTGATGAAATTTAGTACAGGGATATGTTGTGTTCCGGGGAATGACATACATAGGTATAGGCTACTTTTTATCCCGGAAACTTCAAGAGTTCTCGGGGAAATCAAAAACCTTTCCACGCGGACGAAGTCGCGGGCATCATCATAGTTTTAAATCCATTGTACTTGTTACTATTACAGCTCTAAGAGCAAGTCTAATATTGTACTAAAACCTAGATACTATAATAATGTGCTGAAAGCTGCTTACGCCCTCAGATTTTCTCGCATATTAAACGTAATCTCCGGATTGTTTGTCGTCGAGAATGGTTTCATATTAAAATTATGCGCTGCGTAGGATAATCCGCATCCAATTATCTTTGTCGGCATCGTCTGCGGGATTAGATAATACTAAACGACGAAGTCACACGATCCACTGTAATTATAGACCTAGACAAATCATACTAATATTGTAAACTAGCTCATGCACGCGACCTCGTCCGCGTCAATGTATAAATAAATAAATATAAAATATAAAAAAAATAAATAGGTAAAATATATAGGTAAAATAAATGCGAAAGTGTGTTCGTCTGTCTGTATGTGACGACCTCCGTGGTGCAGTGTGTAACGCTGTTGTCTTAACGTGCGGAGGGCCCGGGTTCGATCCCCGGCAGGGTCAATATGGGAATTTATAATTTCTGAATTTTCCCTGGTCTGGCCTGGTGGGAGGCTTCAGCCGTTGCTAGTTACCACCGTACCGGCAAAGACGTACGGTGGTAACTAGCAACGGCTGAAGCCGTTACGATGTCGTGTAGAAACCGAATAGGGGTATGGGTCTAATATAACTACCATGCCCCTAACAGGTTAGCCCGCTACCATCTTAGACTGCATCATCACTTACCATCAGGTGAGATTGCAGTCAAGGGCTAACTTGTAGTGGATAAAAATAAAAGTGTCTGCTAAGCTTTCACGGTCCATCTGTCCAACTGATACTAATGAAATTTGGTACAGGGATAGGTTGTATCGCGGGGAAGGTCATTGGCTACTTTTTATCAATTAGATAGATTAGAAATTTAAAAAAAAACTACTCGGACGAAGTCGCGAGCATCACCTAGTTTGTAATATGAGTATGCATTTAAAAACCTTCATCTATGTGGACAAAGTCGCGGGCATCATATAGTCAATAAAGGGAACACGTATATAAATGTGATTTCTAAAAATTACCAAAATAATGGGTGAAAAATCTCCCGCCATGCAAAAATAAGCGGCGCCGAAAGGGTGTACGTCTTGAATTATTTATGAAGCCCAAACGAGGAATCAAAGGTGCGGGATGAATATTTTAATTTACGAATGTTTCGCTTTTTGAAGAGAATATTCTGAGTGCGGGATCTTACTGGCTTTCTGTAGCTTTTTGGGGTTAAAACTTGAAATTTATGCTAACCGAATAGAAAAACTGTGCGCAAACAAGTAACGTTCCGACTTCCATTTCAAAGAAACATTTACCTACGTTATGACTATTTGTATTCTTCATTAAGCATGTAGAATATATGATTTATGTTATTTTTGACAACCTCCCTGGTAGTGTAATAGTAGCCTATGTGACTCTCCAGGTCCTCAACTATACCCATGCAAAAAATCATTTTTTGTTTTCCTATCCACTACAAGCTAGCCCTTGACTACGATCTCACCTGATGGTAAGTGATGATGCAGTCTAAGATGGTAGCGGGCTAACCTGTTAGGGCATGGCAGTAATATTAAACCCATACCCCTTCGGTTTCTACACGGCATCGTACCGGAACGCTAAATCGCTTAGCGGTACGTCTTTGCCAGTAGGGTGGTAACTAGCCACGGCCGAAGCCTCCCACCAGGCCAGACCAGGGAAAATTCAGAAATGATTAATTCCCAAATTGACCCTGCCGGGGATCGAACCCAGGACCTCCGCACGTTAAGGCAACAGCGCTACACACTGCGCCACGGAGGTCGTCAGATCGATCCGTTGCTCTGTTGCGGCATAGTTGAAGAAAAAATTAACAGTCATAGGGACTGCCAATAGAAGTGAAAACGAATATTTAATTAAAAAAATTATAATTTAAAAAAATAAAAAATATATAATAATAAAAATATTTCAAATAAAACCTTAAAACTAAGGCATTAAAGTTTCATTAAGAATGTACTATATTATTATACTTAACATTTTAACCCCCTAACAAAAAGTGCTCAAAGCGCAAGAAGCTTTCACTTCAATAAACAAACAAACACACACTTTAGCATTATAAATATTTATATTATAAACTAGCCAATGCCCGCGACTTCATCCGCGTGGTTTAAGTTTTTTGATTCCCGCGGGAACTCCTCAATTTTCTAACTGGTTTGTCATTTAATAACGCCACCACAATGCAAAGTATCGACGTGTTTTTTAAAAGTGAAAACTTCTTTAGTCACGTTGAGCACTTTTTTGTAGGGGGTAAAAATATGGAACGGTGTCGGTCATGCGACACCATTCTTCTTAAGACAAAAGGTCTTAACTATAAATATAGTATATTCGTAATTAAATTAGAATGCCTTAGTTTTAACGTTTATATTTTAAATATTTTTATTATATGTTTTTTATTAGAAAAATATTCGTTTTCACTTCTATCGGCTGCCCCTATGACTGCCGTTTTTTTTTTGACGTACCTAGGTTTTAATCTCGGAAAATGAAAGAGTTCCCTCGAGATTTTTAAAAACCCTAATCTATAATATTAATATCATAGAAGTATGGATACAAACACAATCATACCTGAAATCGAAATATTAACATAATTCATCGATAATTCAGAAATCGATTACAAATATCGATATGCGAACGGACTGCAATCGCTCGACTTTATTTAAATAACGCGCGAAGTTGACATGTTTATGGCAGGAAATAGCAGGCTTTCGGAAATAAGAGAACTGTTTGCGTTAACGGAATTTTAATGCATTAAAACTACTGCTGGGTAATACTATACGGTTAAAGGTATATGGAAATAAACATTTATATTTAAAGCTAGGTCTAAATATGGATGCTTGGGGCTCTGGTATACAAGTTTGGCTCAAATCTTGGTTGGCTCCTTGGTATCATGGTGGCTATGGTAGGTACGCCATTTTTAGGGTTCCGTAGTCCATTTCACCTTGTCCGTCTGTCTGTCTGACCGTGGCTTAGGTCAGAGGCCCTGCGTACTAGAAAGCTGTAATTTGGCATGTATTTACATATTTATCACGCTTACAAAGTGGTAAGTTTAAAAAAAAAATAGATTAAGGTACACTCAAAGTCCGTGCCGTGCCGTGCCGTGCTGTGCCTATGGGTGCAGGCGCTTACACTGCTTTACTCCCATAGGCTATCCGACAAAACCAGAGAGGTGGCGCTTGATCGACTGTGATTCGTCTTCAGATCCGTTCTGCCGTTCGGGCGTGATTGAGTAACGAAAATCCATCCATCCATCCAAACTTTCGCAATTAAAATTTATTTTATTTAGTCTTCGCATAGACTTACGATAAAAAGCGCTTACGATAGTCAGACATAGTACAAATTTACATTGATATGTCAAAAAAAAAATAAGTTACCTGAGTACCTAGTCATATAAAATTTAAATAATGTGATTTACAAATTACAATGTCGTATCTTCATTTAAAAAATGACATAATTTCAATAAAAAACTGATCCACGCCTCTGGTGACAAAGAGCTGGCGCTTATTTAGCCCAACGGCTTAGCCTTGCTATTCAACGAGGTAATAGCGCCAGTGTTTTGGGCACCATACCCATTAACGATCACTTGGACGGCGTGTATTTTTTGTAAATATATATGTATATGTCACCGTAAGATTGTAAAAACCGTTAGATTATTATATAACGTTTTTTATCTCGATAGATTATAAACTTTCGACAGATTCTGAACCGGAACATACTGCTTACAATTTAACGCGTTATTTTTCGGTAAATTGTAATATATTAGGTATATTAACCCGATAGAACCTAAGTGCCCTAACCTAAACCCTAACCTAACCTATAGTTCGCGCGCGAGTTGAATGCAGAGTAAATGTATGGTGACACTTACATTTACTCTGCATTCAACTCGCGCGCGAACTGTACAAGAAAGAGACAAGAAAACGTAAAAACAATAAATATTTCATAAATTAATACTCAGAACATTGAACGGTTTACAATCTTTCGAAAGTTTATAATCTAGCGGGATCGAAACCGTTAGATTATAATCTTACGGTGACATATATATATTTTAATTTATTTCTTAGTTTTAATTAAAATATTTGTTGTATAATGATACAGAAGCTTAAATAAATATAATAGTCCAACACACCTACCCTTCCCAAATGTGGGAATATGAATGCTCGCAACATCAAAACATAATTTCATATTAAAATGTCAAAATAAAAATGTCGTAATATTAGAATTAAAAAAAAAAGGTACTCAAGTAGGTACATAATTTTCATGTCATAAAATAAATAATCACAATACAATATACAAGTACACAAGTACCTACATAATTTTGTATATAATATAGCTAGAATAGCTTCTTTAAACATCTAAGTAATAATATTACTATAAACTATAGAAGTATAAATAAAATTTAATGATGATAATCGTATTGTCCCAAAACTTAGGAACACGCTTGAGGCGATTCCAAACTGTAGCCTATTTAAATTATGCAAATATCGGATTTGGATTCGAATTCCAGTCGTAATCTTAACTGAATCTTAATACAGGTGGTCTAACTTTCTAGAATCTACTTCCTAACTTCTTAGGAGTTCTGCCGTAACGAGTTGGAATGTTCTTCACTGTAACTTGGAATGTACTGTAGGGTCCTTTCGCACGGGAGAGACCACTACGCTAAGCTTGATGGCTAAATTTCAGTGATACAAACTTATCTGACCCGGTGACAGCGTCGCGAGTAGATATGAAACACAAAATTTAAAAAAAATTACGGACATAAAATTGTTCCAATTTTGGCCACTGGGTCAGATAAGTTGACGGACTATAGATAAATATCATCATTAAATATCATAAAATACGCACCTCCAACTTTCCGAAGTTACGAGGCGTTTTAAGAAATTATATATCACTTGCTTCAAACGGTGTAGGAAAACTTCGTGAAGAAACCTGCACACCCGAGAGTTCTTCATAACATTCTCGAAGGTGTGTGAAGTCTGCCAATCCACACTTGGCCATCGTGGACTATGGCCATACCCTTCTCATTCCGAGAGGAAACTCGTGCTCAGTAGAACGCCGACAATGGGTTGTTAAGAGAGAGAGAAGAGAGTCATAAAATTAGATTAACGAAAGTGAGATTGTAGTGCGACGTATTTTTCGCATGACGTATTATGCATTGATTTATTTACAGGGGCCATACTCAAAACTCTAAATGACAGTTTGATGTCACGTACCTTGACGTTCCTAAAATAAGGATTATACATAATTCTAAAACACGAAAGTCAATAATAACGAAAAATATGGCTTTAAACATTGGCAGTAAGGCCCCTGCACATAATAAATACCACAAACCAGTTGACGGACGAGTAGCCTAGTTGTGACAACGCATATCAATCGATTGCGATTGTTAAGCAACGTTGATCCAATCTGGTAACTGGATGGGTTATTATTAACTAAAACTACTAGCAATTTTTTTTATTTTTACAAACAAGTGGAAAATAACTTTCGTTTTACGGGGTGTCCAAAGATTCTACACGACTTGCTTATTTAAACAAATAGCTATAAGTATACGCGCGACTTCTCTCTCCCGTGCGTGTAGACCCTCATTTAAGTTCTTAAGTCTGGTCGGGAAAGTCTTCATATCAGTTAAACGTATCTCTATACTCGGCTTAATTCTGTTATGTTTAAATAACTTAGCAAGTAAACAAAGTACCCCATTTAAGATATTTTAGAAACTTTCACTATTATGGTTTAGGTACATCTACTTTGCGTTGGTCTTCGTCTACGCCAAACTTTGCCAGACTTGCTTTTTTGCCGTACAAGTTTTATTAATATTACGTTATTTGTTAGTTTCTAATTTTACATAGGTACTAATATCATAAACACAAATAACAGATATCATAAATGCGAAAACTTGTTTGTCTGTTACCTTTCCATGGCTTCCAAGAAACATTTTCACAAAAGGTACAGAAATAGCTTCCATAAACGGACATACTATACCTACTAATTTTTAGGGTTCCGTAGTCAACAAGAAAGCGTTATGGTTTCTCTATATTCTATGTCCATCCATCTGTCGGTCTGGCCGTCTGCTAATCTGTTAGGGTAGGTAGGTATGGCAGTTATATTACACCCATACCCCTAATCGGTTTCTACCCGGCATCGTACCGGAACGCTAAATCTCTTGCCGTTATGTCGTTGCCGGTAGGGTAACTAGCCATGGCTGAAGCCTCCCACCAGGCCGGACCAGAGAAAATTAAGAACTTATAACTTAACTTCCCAAATCTGCCGGGGGACCGCACGTTAAGACAAACTCAACACTGCGCTCAACACTGTGCCAGGGAGGTCGTCTAGATGTAATTTGTTATCGTATCGTCGAATTAAAACCCAATGCGACCGCCTCAGTTGCTCATTCATCACAATTAGAGATGCGAGACACGGCGCAAGAAAAAAAACCAACGCAACATTAACCGCCCGCAGATGTTTAATGGTGTTTGTACATACAGCATTATTTATTGCTAACTCCGCACTGGCTTTAAGACATTTTCGAGAAAAACAATTTATATTCTTCGCTGCGTTCACCTATTTTAGTTAGAAGGCTACTGGGTAATTTTATGGAGGAGCTTGATCAAGATTGAAGCTTTTAAAGATGGTTCTCTAACATGAAGTATAGAAGATATAATAGTTATGGTAGGGAGTGACATTTTCCATATTTAAAAAAAACTTTATAACATGTGATTACATTTTAATATTATTATTATTTTATGACTTGATTTTTTTAAAATTAATTTATTGAGTAGGTACCTATCTTTTTGAATTTTAATATACATATTTATGACATTTTTATAATGAAACTACGACATTATAAATAACATTATTTAAGTATGACTAGGTATTGGGTAACTTATAGATTTTTATTACATTTTAATCAATAATTAATGTGGTTTATTATTTGGTACCTACCTACGACATATTTTATTGACTTATTTTAATAATTGTGGAAAGGCAGCCTCAAGTAAGCCTTAAGCCTTAAGCCTCATATTTGACAGAAAACAACCAAACTAGGCGTTCAGATGGTTCGCCACACAAACGCACAAAGTCCCAAAGCATCCACTACCAGCTACTACTTACAGCTAGGTTACTACCAGCTCTTTTCAAAATGACTGTTATGTCACGTACCCTGCCGTCCTTTAAATAAGGTTAATAATTCTAAAACACGAACGTCAACATTATTAAAACTATAAGGCCTAAAGCGATGGTAGTAAGTCCCCAGCAGTAAGTTTACGAAAGGCTTAGTTAAGCCTCATATTTGACAGTAAACAACCAAACTAGGCATTCAGGTTGTTCCAAGCCTCGCAAGTAGTCGTATATCGAGCACAAAGTCCCAAAGCATGCACTAGAAAGCTACTACGATCGCTTAAAACAGTATTATTTCAAAATGTCAGTTTCATGTCACGTACCCTGACGTCTCTAAAATAAGGATTATAATTCGTAAACACGAATGTTAACAATATTAAAAGAATACGGCTCGAAGCGATGGTAGTATTCCCCCTGGCAGGTGTTACGTGCAAGCCTATTTTCGAACACGGCCTATAAATCGTATTCTTCGGAGCCCAGATTATCCGAGCCTCGTTCGATATTAATTGCAACTTGCAACGACAACTGAAATGGTAATAAAGGTAATTGTGTGCTCTATTTGTATTTATTTAAAGTTCATATTATAAAATCCGTGTTTTAAGCAATAAGGGTAATAACACAATAGGAAAAGCCATCGCGGAGTTGAGACCAGAATTTTCTTTTCGTCGACAGTTAAAACAATCCGAAGTAAGTTGTTTGTTTTCAGTTGTAGGACTTTTATCAGTTTTTAAGTTATCTTCTTTCTTCTTAGGAACCTCTCATGTATTGAAAAATACCTTATAAAATTATAAAAAATAATATTAGACTTTGAAATTTTATTCAAATTGTTAACTACATTATTTCTACTAGAGTTAGATCTCATCTATTTAAATTTCGAACTTTAACCATTATCATAATCAATCACTATACGGGGTTTCTCTCAAAATTCGAAAGGATTAGACTACAGTCCACCACGCTGGCCAACCATGTTGACTCCACTCCGACCACACAATTTGTTGTTTAACTTTAAGTTGGCTTATATCTGTACTAGATTAGATGATGCCCGCGACTACGTCCGCGTGGATTAAGATTTTTGATTCCGGCGGGAACTCTTTAATTTTCCGGTATAAAAAGTTAGCCTATGTCCTTTCCCGGAATACAACCCATCTCTGTACCAAATTTCATGAAAATCGGTTGAACAGATGGGCCATGAAAGCGTAGCAGACAGACAGAACACTTTCGCATTTATAATATTAGTATGGATTTGTTACCTTATAATAATGAATTTGACTCCATATTAATATTTTTGTATGTCGCAAAAATTAATAAAATGCTAGAATAAAACCGAGTAACAGTGATAGTATATTAAATTATAATCGGTCCGTGAAATCCGCGCGATATATTTCGCGTGTCTGTTCTTACCTTAAAAATTACAGTTAATGTTTAGCGATTTTAGTCCTTAAAAGCGGAGATAAATGGTCGAAAACAGAGCAAAAGGAATGTTAATTGAATCCGTGGGCGCTGTGATTCTTTCAGAGATTTATGCGAGTTGACCAAGGCAGGTAATTTGGATTTACGGACGGAGCAACAAAATGTTAATGTGAATGTAATAGACTGTTTTACCGGCTGCTTCAAGAGGATTTTGTTTTTATTTTTTTCTAGCATTTGTCCATACTACAGCGTCAGTATATTCATACGTTCCCTCAAATATGGTCGAGCGAAGCAATGGCTGGATCATGCGTCATGCTCGTGAACGGGTGCCACCGGCGGGAATGGGGCTACTTTCTGTCTGCCCGTCTTTGACATGAATTGAATAAACAAATTTAAGAAATCCATTAAAAGTATGCTCCTGAAAAAAGCTTATTATACTGTTGAAGATTATGTAAATGATAGAGGAGCATGGATTTGATCGCTCCAGCAATGCTGGGGACAGCGGTTACTTATGTACACATTGATATTATAGTAATTGTAAATGAATTATTAAAAAAAAGCAACCACCGAGTTTCTTGCTGGTTCTTCTCGGTAGGAATGGCATTCCGAACCAGTGGTAGATTCACTTGACGATTCAAAAGTACTTGTAAAAGTTTATTTGAATAAAGAATATTTGATTTGATTTGATTTGATACAGTGGGTCGACGCTCATAGTTGTAGTACCTGTAGGTACCTACGGTGCTTTCAACTCTGTTACCCAGCAGCGTAGCTTAGTCTGGGGTTACTACCAATGGTTAAAGCAGTATTATTTCCTGGCTGTAATATTATGACACGTAGGTACCTTGACCCCCTAAAATAAGAATTACAATTCTAAAACACGAACGTCAATAATATTAAAACAGTGCGGCTTTATGCCCCCGGATAGGAACGTAGTAAACGTTTCAGGTGACAGAGATGTCACCTTCAACAGTTTCCCTTCGATGCGCTTCTACCTGACTGAGCCACTGAGAACTTTTTAGAAGTGTAAATATTGAAAACTATACACAGGTATTTTTATCTCTCTCCATCTATACTAGAGCGTGAGAGACAGAGTTTAACGCTGCTCTGCCAAGTAAGACTTTTCCAGCCCAGGTCCCTGCGTTTAAACTGCCTTATAGAACTTAAGTACTAAAAATATTGTTGAATATTATAAATGCGAAAGTGTGTTTGTCTGTTGGTTTGTCCTTCAATCGTGCCGCAACAGAGCAACGGATCGACATGATCTTTTGCATGGGTATAGTTGAGGATCTAGAGAGTGACATAGGCCGTAAAATTGAGGAATTCCCCGTGGGAATTTAAAAACAAAACTTTTCTACGCGGGTATCAGCTAGTTTACGATATTGTGAAAAGACCAGTACTAAAATATTAAAACTTCATCATAGTTATTTAACGATGCACCGGTGGTAGGTACTAGTAAATAAATTTATATCAACATCGAGTTAAATGGATTCTGTTGGAGAAAATCCAGTTGGACTGCCTACTCCGATGGCGCAATTCATTCGCATCTCGTTATCAGTAGGTACTCGAATAGCGCAGGAATCGATTTCCCACAGTGGAGGCTTGTGCCCAGCAGTGGGACATTAATGGGCTGTAGTGGAGTGGGACAGCAACAGGAGTTTAACACTTTTGTGTCGCGTACAATTTTCCAGCCCAGGGCCACGCACTTTATCCTGCCATAAAGAACTTACATGCCGTCTAACCGATTTCTTTATTTGGTAACCAATCGGTTTGACTTTGAGCCGTAAATATGAAATTCAAACATCCATCTTTAATTTTCTGGAATTAAAATTGGTCTCTATCATTATCTAGCTCTTCACCTATATCCATGAAAAAATCACTTTAACTCGTTGTTCCGCTGCGGACAAACAAATACACTTTTGCATTTATATTTAGGATAGCGATTTCCCTCGCGTTGTGCATTGTAATTAAGGGAAGCCCCCCGATTGTATACGGAAATCGTAATCGTAATAGTTTGTCAAACGGATAATTCGACCTGTCTAAGGAGTTCATAGATGCCTGCACGTCAAAAAGCATGTTTGAACTCCTTAAACGGTTCTAGTACCTAATACGTTTTAACTTTTAAGCTGTCAAAAGATAACGATTTTCTTACACAATTGGGTATTTGACAACTAGTCAAATCAGCAACTTTTATTAAAACGTCAAAACGCGTGCTTAGTATGGGATTTTGTTTGAAATTTTGAATTGAGACGTCATCAAAGTTCGACGCACATTTTACTTTAATCGATAGTTTAAAATGGTAATTTAATACAAAACTAACTGGGGATGTGGATATTGCGATTTTTAGGAGATCTTTTATTTAATAATCACTAAAAAAAATATTTCAGTAGTAGTCAAATACACAATTGGGCCTCAGATCATAATAAGGATACTTATTGGAATGCCCTATAAACAATACTCCCAGACGAGCAAACCACAAAGCCGTAAACTGAATGCTCGCATTCTAGGTCAGGGTACGTATTAGGTATGTATTTAGTCTCCATTCTATGGAATAGGACTACTTTTAGTTCTACAACTGTTTGACAGAGTTTTAGTTCCTCGCATAGCTCACCAAGGGAAGGGAAGCACTTAGACTACTTTTTATCCCGGAACGTCAAGGTGTTCCCACAATTAAAAAAAAATGTGTATGTGCATTTCACACTCGGCAGAAGTGAAACTTCGGGCCTACGAGAGAATGAGATAAATATAAGTTGTATTCTATCTCATTCTCTCGCAGGCTAAATCCTATATATGTTTGTCTCTTTTTGGTGCCGCTTTTTCACTTCGTTGAATTTTCAAATCACAACGATTCTAAAGACGTTTCACTTCAAAAACCTATATCCACGAAGCCAAAATCACGGGAATCATCTAGTAAAAATATAATGTTTTATTTATCGTCTATATTTTCTGGAACACAATAATGGGGCATGGGCATGAGGAAATAAATCAAGGTTATGTCGTAAAACGAGTGCGGTCCCGTGCTAATGACATTTTGAAAATGGCAACCACAAAACAAAATGGCGGTGCGGCACGCCTTCCGTATATTTTGTACGCATTCTTCATTACAAGCAAAATTCGCTAAACTCGATATGTCGAATTAATATGAAATATATAAGTAATCTTACTAATATTATAAAATGCGAAAGTTTGGATTGTATGGATGTATGGATGTTTGTTACTCAATCACGCCCCAACAGTTGGACGGATCTGGCTGAAATTCGACACCGAGATAGATTATAGCACATAGTCTGGAAAAGCACATTGGCTACTTTTTATCCCGGAAAATTAAAGAGTTCCTGCGGGAACCAAAAAACCTCAAACCACGCAGACGAAGTCGCGGACATGTAATATATTATATATGTATGTGAAATATATAATATATTAAAAGGATTATAAAATTAATGATCTGGATTCTGAAGATGATTCTTTTGGATGCAAATTAGGCCGTGTACACAATGTCGGGCCTGAGGGCTTGGATGAAACAAACACGGGATACGAAACGTGAAAAAAATTTCAAGATTTCAATTCAATTCATTAATTTCACTTGTTTTGTAGAAAATATAAGGCGGTCCCTTGGAGCTGTAAAAAAGTCAAGCTTCTAAGTCAACGCAATCAAAAGATACGGCAGGTTATGCCGCATATTTTGGCTCTCACCAATAAATCAAAACCTATAGGGTACTGCATCATCACTTACCATCAGGTGAGATCTCAGTCAAGGGCTAGCTTGAAGTGGATTAAAAAAAAAAACTACCCGTTGACCTAGAATCATGGCAAGAAGCAAGGTCTCACAGGACAAATTTTTTGACGACCTCCCTGGCGCAGTGTTGAGCGCTGTTGTCTTAACATGGGAGGTCCCGGGTTCGATTCCCGGCAGGGTCAATTTGGGAATTTATAATTTCTGAATTTTCTCTGCTCTGGTCTGGTGGGAGACTTTTTTTTTTTTTTTTATCCACTACAAGCTAGCCCTTGACTGCGATCACACCTGATGGTAAGTGATGATGCAGTCTAAGATGGTAGCGGGCTAACCTGTTAGGGGCATGGCAGTTATATTAAACCCACACCCCTTCGGTTTCTACACGGCATCGTACCGGAACGCTAAATCGCTTGGCGGCACGTCTTTGCCGGTAGGGTGGTAACTAGCCACAGCCGAAGCCTCCCACCAGGCCAGACCAGGGAAAATTCAGAAATTATAAATTTCTAAATTGACCCCGCCGGGGATCGAACCCGGGACCTCCGCACGTTAAGGCAACAGCGCTACACACTGCGCCACGGAGGTCGTCAGAGACTTTGGCCGTGGCTAGTTATCACCCTACCGGCAAAGACGTACCGCAAAGCGATTTTAAGCGTTCCTGCACGATGCCTTGTAAAAACCGAATAGGGGTATGGGTTTAATAATAACTACCATTCCTCTGACAGGTTAGCCCCCTACCATCTTAGACTGCATCATCACTTACCATCAGGTGAGATCGCAGTGAAGGGCTAACTTGTAGGGCTATTTCGAAATACACGTTATTTGATTAGATGTACATCTATTGTTAATTTCGTGCAACGCTAATCGATTGTTAAAGGCTTAAAACGACCGGAGCTCAGGCGGCATTTTCATTTAAATCCCATGAAATTTGCACCTATTGTTGGCCGCGCGGGATTTGCCGGCATTATGGCTTAATTCTTAGTATAAGGGATCCGTAATTTCGGGAGTGTTTCGATTTAATATTTTCACCCAGCTATGGCAAAGCCAAAAGGAAAGGTAAAATTGAAGTGACACTTCTTTAGAATCGGTGTGTTTTGAAAATTCGATGAAACGAAAAAGCGACACTTAAGGGAGACAAACATATTCATAATATGATTTGGCCCGCGGAGAATAACAGTCATATATAATAGAATACAAGTTATATTTATCTCATTATCTCTGTCGTGTGTGAATTGCACACACA
The DNA here is from genome assembly GCA_923060345.2 of Erebia aethiops. Taxonomy (NCBI): domain Eukaryota; kingdom Metazoa; phylum Arthropoda; class Insecta; order Lepidoptera; family Nymphalidae; genus Erebia; species Erebia aethiops. Next base: position 11,898,190 of record OV281081.1, on the reverse strand, counting down.
CAATTCTTTTAACATTCTACGTAGGGAAAAAATAAACAAACAAATCTTTATTTGAGATTGTTTGGACACAGTAACATAATAAAATTACAATATATTTTTTTTAAAGTGAACTGACTTCAAAAGTGTTGCATAAATATTTAATTACTTTCATCCAATTTACTCTTAGTCAATAAACAAAAAATCAAAACTTATATTATAGATAGTTTTTGAAGGCGGCGCCAAATCATACAGAAAAAATATTATGTAGATAACGAAATATATATTTGACATTATTTGAATTACATTTCCTCCCGAGGGGGCACTTTCCACACGCAGTTTAGATAAAGCATGCCTATTTTCCAAATTAGAGAATAGAGACATGAAAATTTAATTTATGAAATTTCCAATTTTAATCGAAAAGTACCTGTACGTTAATTTGCATAACAATTACATTATAATTAATTGTAACTTTCACAAAAACACCTACCTCCTACAACACCTCTAGTTCGTAATTTAGGCATTAATTGTGTTTGTTATGGCCATGCAAAGCCTAAGCAACTAAATTATGTTACAGACCAACGTTTCATTCATCGCTATTTAAAAAAAACCTATTGTTCTGTACCTCTCACGTCCGAATGTGTATAATGTAATAAATGACTTTTGACAGCTAGTTGCTAATAAATTAAACAGGTTTTATACAACAATCTACATTTTACCCCGTACCAAAAAGTGCTCAACGCGGCTAAGGAAGTTTTCACTTCAAAATTGTTTTAGCTTTGGACCAAGCGCCGCGCTCTGGCCATTTCTGAGGATTGCCTAGGCCAATCGCGATGTGCCCGCATTTTGGCTTTGAACTATAACATAGATAAGTAACTTATTGTAATTATTACACACCGCTCTATAAAACCACATAGATAAATTAATTTGAATATTTTCGTCATTTTGCGATAATAACATACTAGGGTATTTGCATATGACAGGAAGTATAAAAGTGTGACATCAAAGAGGTCGTTAAAACCAGGGAAGAGCTAAAGGTGAGTGTTTGTTGCAATAGTTTCATAATTATATCATCGGCATAGACGGAAAATAATATCCAAAAATGATCCTGCTATAGTATATAACTGAAGCGCCTTTAGCTACCAAGGCAAGAGTGAACAGGCATTTTTAACAAGCGCACTCCAACCTAGACCTCATCATTGCTTTCCATATTAAGACATAATGATCGGCAAGCGTAGACCAACCCTAAAAATCCATCTGAAGCTAGGCTCACTGTAGTAATTAGAAAGATTGTGAACGCTCGTTTTTTTGCAGTTATTTCTTGGTCCAGTTTTGCCAACATTACAATGAAACTGGTACTGTTGTGCACTTCAGTGCTCCTGCTTATATCAGCAGTTGAGCTGGCGCGGTGGCGAAAAAGACGCAGGGGGCCCTCCATCCCTCGAATCTATAGCGACGCCAATATCACCCTCGTGCCGGAATCGATACTCCAAGTAAGAAATATGCGTCCGTTAGACGCTAGGCTTTGCCGTCAATTGTTATTTTATTTTAATTTTAATTCATGGTTTTTATTTTATTTATATATAACAGATTATTATACTTTAGATAGAATTTCACCACAGTCACTGAGTATGAACCTATAGAAGTTTCAAATTTCAATACTGCAGGCTTTATTTAAAAATACTTACAACAACAGGCAACATCCCTGCAAATAATGAAAACGTTTTGTTCTGCAACTTACTTTAAAGAAAACTTAATTTAATCACCTGAAATTTAAACCACGTACACTCTAGACATTTTTCAGCTCTGTGTTTTAATAGACAGTAATCGCATGGAGTTATGTTGTCTTAGAGCTGCCAATTTGAATGTTTTGGTTTTTGTTTGAAATGGATTTTATTTTAACCAGAATTTTAAAGTGGTTGAACAAAAGTTGTTCAGGATTACGTACAAAAGCACAAAAGTTGTACAAAAGTTATCCTTAAGAGGTGATTAGTATTTCTAAACCAACCCTGTGTGACTGTAAAAGTTAAATGTAACGTTGTTATTTTGCCAAAAATTTTACAGTCTTGGAATTGAATATTGTAATAACTTTTGTAGCGTGAAGTCTTTATAGTCCCACAAACTTAACTGACCCGGTGATAGCGTCGCTATAGCAACTAAACAGGTATAAAAATTAGGTCTAATTTTGGCCACCGAGCCAGATAAGTTGGTGAGACTATAAGTAGGTATCATAGAGATCTTTATGATGCACAACAAATGCGACTCAATACGATGCGACGCGATTCGGCTGTAGTGGACTCCTGGCTTTACTGGCGGGAATTAGGAGCCAATTTCGAAACTAACAGAATATTCTTTGAGTTGATCCCAGTCCGCCACATATTATATAACTTTGCGAAGCTGTAAAATTCAACGTCTGTATGATCCACAGGTGTACTTCGAAGATGTTAACGTAACTATAGGAGAGGACTTAACTCCTACGCAAACACAGTATACTCCCACCATTGAATTTGACGCCGATTACGGCTGCTATTACGCGTTTTTTTGTACAAGTATGTGATTTTTAAAGTTATTTATATTTTTAGGGTTTTATCTTCCATTCCGTTAGCCCATCTGTCTGCGTGTACCAACATTTTACTTTTTTATCGCCCTAGGGTGGTAAAAGTACCTATATTTTTTAGTTTTAGCAGCGATGAAGTAAAAGCAACTTTATGAGCAAATGTATTGTAATAGTTATATATGCTACAAGTGCAGCATGATGAAAATACACAGTAGAGGTGCAAACTTTAATAGCGCCGACACGCATGGAACTATAAAATAAATCTTTCCTAGGTGTATGTGCACACGTGTATCCATAGATTTGTTATATTTACTACCATTTGTGTATCATACGTTTTGCAATACATAAATATAAGTACATTAAAAATTTTAACTAAAAAACAACAAAAGCACGCGAGATTCCAGTCTTGAAAATGTGTCAGAGAGATTTTTTAATATGTCATTTACCTAGTTAGTAAGAAAAGAAATTTTAATATATTATCTCTATCTACTATTGGTAACTATAACTTACTTAGGTACCTGGACAAAGATGTCTCGTATGGCGGCCATTATAATTTTGGATTAGAGCAATAGTGCAAAAATTAATATAACTGCATGGCTTTGTAGGTTAATAACTGTGTGGTTATATTTTTATCGCTCAAGAGTGAGAAAAGTCAACATTATAGTTTTAATAGCGATGAAGTAAGAGACAGGAGCAAATTTACGAACAAATGAATTTTAAAACATTTTTTCAACACACTTGCTCATAAAGTGTGTATTGATGATTACACACTTGTATACCATAATTTACTATTCTTCACAGGTCCCGATTGGCCTTGCTCCGATAATCCTTTCCTAAGTGATCGCTTATTAGCGTTGTATGCCAACCTTTACGCTTGCTCGGACGGTTCTGTGCTGTTGGAGGACTCTTGCGCAATAGCGAGCTGGAGGGGACCGACCCCTGCACCTGGGACCGGTGCGGCCCGGTACCTGTTATACGTTATTAAACAAAACGGAATTATCGATTCTACTGACGAGGCACTTCAGTGGTAAGCCCATCTTAATAAAACTAGAGAAACCCACTATAGCGTTAGCTTTGCACGAATAACCATAATAATAGGCTTTTTAATTATTTAACTACTAGCTGATGCCCGCGACTTCGTCCGCGTGGATTGAGGTTTTTCGGTTTTGGCGGGAATTCTTTAATTTTCCGGGATAAAAAGCATATGCAATTCTGGACTATAATCTATCTCTGTGCCAAATTTCAACCAGATCCGTTCAACCGTTGGGGCGTGATTGAGTAACAAACATCCATACATCCTTCCAAACTTTCGCATTTATAATAGATATTAGTGAGATTTAATTGATTTCTGTTTACAGTTTGGAAAATGACCGTGTGCTATTCAATCTCAGTAACTTCATGGAAAACTACAATCTCGTCGATCCACCTGTAGCTGGAACTTTCTTTTATGCGACGTATCCTGACGAATGTGAAGCAGAATCTTATTGATTTTCAAAATTTCCCCTTTACTTCATTATTTTCACCGTTAAATATAGGAACTTAAATTTCAACCATTTTTGTAACTGACATGTTGAAAGCTATAAACATAATAACTTTCGTGATTAAAATATATTATTTCGGGTGTGTAATAATTATTTTTCTTATAACTAAAAAATATAATATAATGTTTTAATATAGGTATCTTCAAATCAAGAGTGAATAGGCATCTTCTAGGCAGGCGCACTCCATCTTAGGCTGCATCACCACTTGCATGCAAGTCTGACTGCAGCCAAGCGCTGGCCTATATATTTTAAATAAAAAAAAACTACCTGCATGAAATTTGATAAATTAATGATATACAATTAACTTGACTATGATAAATAATGTGATACTACATATAATATAATTTTATGATATTGATCTAATCACTTATAATTACATAATCTAATAACTATGATATTACCTAACAATTTACACACCATTCACCATTGTACTATGGCAGAATATGCTAGGAAAATAATAATATTATGTTAAGACCAAATAATTGTACCCATATTCCGGGAAATAAAATATTATTTATTTTATTATTTAAGATATACCTTTCACTGACACATTTTCAAGATTGTAATGTAAAAATGTTTGTAACTAAAAAAAGTTTGTACAAAAAGGAACCCTTATAGGATCACTTCGTTGACTGACAGTGTCAACCACCTTGACATGTGAAATAACTGGCTTACATAAGGCTCTAAACTGGTAGATATTCACAAATAATTCAACACCCTATGAGTACGGAACCCTAATTATTGATTTTTTTCTATACTTGTGCTGCGAGACCTTGCTTCTTGTCAATATTTCATAATTCTAGGTCAGCGGGAAGTACCCTATAGGTTTTGATTTATTGGCGATGGTCAAAATATGCGGTATAAGCGACCGTATCTTTTAATTGCGTTGACCTATAAGTTTTATTTTTTACACCTCCAAGGGACGTAGACCTAAGTATTTGATATTATTATTTTCCTTGCATATTCTGCCATATTACAATGGTGAATGGTGTGTAAATTGTTAGGTAATATCATAGTTATTAGATTAAGTAATTAAACTCAACTTGATACCTTCACGCGTTCCTGAGAAAAAGGGCCTTGATAAACAGACGCTCAACAAAGTTATCCTATAAGGGTTCCGTTTTTTCCTTTGGAGGTACGGAACCTTAAAAATAACTATTGTTTTGTACCTCTGTACGCCCGAATGTATAATGCAGTAAATGACTTTTGACTTTTGAAAACCGTTGACACTCGGAGAGCACGTTACGTCGTCGGTCCCGGTTATTATCACTAACATGATAACAGTCGTCAAAGCCCGCCAACCCGCATTGGAGCAGCGTGGTGGGCCTAAGCTCTTATTCTCTCTCTCCTATGAGAGTGAAGGCCGGTGCCCAGCAGTCGGACGTAAATGAGCTGCAGTAGTGGTGGTGGTTGAGGAACAATCGTGATTTCTTATGTAGGTAATGACCCCTTCGACTAATCACGTAATGGATTGTCTTGGGATAGTTAGTCGGTGGGCTTTCAGTTTGATACCTGTGGAGCTTACTTTGAGTTTGACGACCTCCGTGGCGTAGTGTGTAGCGCTGTTGCCTTAACGTGCGGAGGTCCTGGGTTAGATCCCCGGTAGGGTCAAATTGGGAATTTATAATTTCTGAATTTTCCCTGCTCTGGTCTGGTGGGAGGCTTCGGCCGTGGCTAGTTACCACCTTACCGGGAATGACGTGCCGCCAAGCGATTTAGCGTTCCGGTACGATGCCGTGTAGAAACCGAAGGGGTATGGGTTTCATATAACTGCCATGCCCCTAACAGGCTAGCCCGCTACCATCTTAGACTGCATCATCACTTACCATCAGGTGAGATCGCAGTCAAGGGCTAGCTTGTAGTGGATAAAAAAAAAAGTTATTCACACTAAAACACTGAAAACAGATATTTTATGCGAGACACAGAACGGCCAAACCATACCAAATAATCAAACTATCTGTAATCTTTATATATACTAATATTATAAATGCGAAAGTTTGGATGGATGTATGGATGGATGTTTGTTACTCAATGATACTAAAACGGCTGGACGGATCTGAATGAATTTGGCACAGAGATAGATTATAGTCTGGAATAACACATAGGCTACTTTTTATCTCAGAAAATTAAAGAGTTCCCGCGGGAAACGAAAAACCTCAATTCACGCGGACGAAGTCGCATGCATCAGCTAGTGTCCTATATAAATAACCCAGAGTATATGCTATAATTAGTGTGCCAAGTTGCATTCCAATCCGTACAGTAATTTCGGAGTGATGCCCGGCAAGACAGGCAAAAATTAAAATATATATATTTTTTTAAAACAAAAAATTAGAAATAACTAAAATATAAACCTTAAAAACTAAGGAATTTAAGTTTAATTACGAATGTAGTATATTTATATTTGAGACCTTTTGTCTTCGTAACAACGCGAGCATGTCGGTGACGGTCACGCGAATCCACAAGTTTACCCCCTACCAAAAAGTGCTCAACGCGGCTAAAAAAGCTTTCACTTCAAAATTGTTTTAGCTTTGGACCAAGCGCCGCGCTCTGGCCATTTCTGAGGATTGCCTAGGCCAATCGCGATGTGCCCGCATTTTGGCTTTGAACTATAACACAGATAAGTACCTAATGGTAATTATTACACACCGCTCTGTAAAACCACATAGATAAATTAATTTGAATATTTTCGTCATTTTGCGATAATAACATACTAGGGTATTTGCATATGACAGGAAGTATAAAAGTGTGACATCAAAGAGGTCGTTAAAACCAGGGAAGAGCTAAAGGTGAGTGTTTGTTGCAATAGTTTCATTATATTATGATATCATCGGCATAGACGGAAAATAATATTATCCAAAAATAATCCTGGCTACGAATTTATCTTGAATTACCTTTAGCTACCTAGGCAAGAGTGAATTGGCACTTGCCATTTCTTTATTTTTTTAATTTTTTATTTATCAACTACAAATTAGCCATTGACTGCGATCTCACCTGATGTTAAGTGATGATGCAGTCTAAGATGTTAGCGGGCTAGGCTGTCAGGGGTATGGCAGTTAAACCCATACCCCTAATCGTTTTCCATACGAGATAGTATCGGAACGCTAAATCGCTTAGCGGGACGTCTTTGCCAGTAGGGTGATTACTAGCCACAGCCCCTCCCACCAGGCCTGTGAAAATCCAGAGATTATAAATTCACAAATTGACCCTGGTAGGAATCGAACTCGAGACCTCCCACGTTAAGACATCAGCGCTAAACACTGCGCCAGAGAAGTCGACAAACTCGCTCAAAAAGTTTTACTCACTCTTTGAAAATTTCATGTCTTACAATTCAAGAGATACTATAGCAAAAAAACGCAGAAAAAAATCACGTTTCTATCATGGGGATTTATTTTTAAATTTAAATACAATTTTTACTAATTGTTGTTTGAGCGGCTATAGAAATACACACTTTGTAAAAATTGTCTAGCTATTACGGTTCATGAGATATAACCCTGTGACAGACCTCAACTGTCTCAAAAGCCTCAACTGTTGAGGCTTTTTAAAAGGGTTACGTTGGCCCTTTTGGGTACGGAACCCCAAAAATCCGCATGGCTTCATACGGATTTTTGGGGGTCACTTTAGAATCGTTATGTGATTTGAAAATTCGATGAAACGAAAAAGCTCTAAAAAGAGACAAACATATTCATAATAGGATTTAGCCTACGAGAGAATGAGATAGAATACAAGTTATATTTAGCTCATTCTCTCGTAGGCTACTTTTCTGAAGTTTCACTTCTGCCGTGTGTGAATTGCACACACAATTTTTTTTGCAGTTATTTCTTGGTCCAGTCTTACCAACATTACAATGAAACTGGTACTGTTGTGCACTTCAGTGCTCCTGCTAATATCAGCAGTTGAGCTGGCGCGGTGGCGAAAAAGACGCAGGGGGCCCTCCATCCCTCGAATCTACAGCGACGCCAATATCACCCTCGTGCCGGAATCGATACTCCAAGTAAGAAAGATGCGTTCACTAGGCTATGCTGTCAATTTTTTTTTTTTAATGGTTTTCCAACAGATTATACTTTACACTTTAGATAGAATTTCACCACAGTCACTGAGTATGAACCTGCAGCCTGTAGTAGTTTTAAATTTCAATATAAAGTAAGTAAGTAAGTAAGTAAGTAAAAACACTTTATTACACACAAACAAATAAAATAATTAAAACAGAGGTAAAACGAATCGTGACAGAATTTACAACTTGTTACGGTGTAAAGGCGGCCTTATCACTATGAGTGATCTCTTCCAGGCAACCTTTTAAGATAGGAGATTAGTTGCATGATGACAGGGCGGTGCACATGTGTACATTTCTAAAAGAAAACTTTTAGCGATCTACTACTATTACAATATAATAAACTTACATAACAGTACATACTATAGTTACATATTATTTTACTTATATGACAATATAACTCTAAAAATAAAATAAACATAATATATACTCATATAATAAATATGATATCATAAACTTACATACACAAGCTTTACATAGATATGTATACTTTTATAGCGATAAATAATACTTTTTAAGACGACGTTTAAAAGTTGACACCGACACAGAGTGTCGGATATCCCGCGGTAGCGCATTCCAGAGAATCACAGCTTTGACAGTGAGGGAGTCGCCGTAGCATTGCGAGCGACTGCTTGGCATTGCTAATTTGCTGTCGTTCTTTGAACGAAGGTTGAGAAGATGGCTAGACCGAAGAAAATGAAATCTTTCCTTTAGATATGGAGGAGTATGTGGAAGAAAGAGGATAGAGTAGAGAAGAGAAAGGATATGGATTGATTAAAGAAAACTCAAATTAATCACCAAACATTCTATATAGACACTTTGCAGCTCTGTGTTTTGATAGGCAGTAGTCGCTTGGATTTATGTTGTCTTAGAGCTGCCAATTTGAATATTTTGATTTTTGATTGAAAAGGACTTTATTTTACCTTTCCCACCACCACAACCACTACAGCCCATTTACAGTGACTTAGAGCTTAAACCCACCACTCTGCACCAATGCGGGTTGGCGGGATTTAACGACTATTAGCATGTTAGTGATAATAACCAGGACCGACGACCTAACGTGCTCTCCGAGGCACGGGGGTGATACAACACCAACATCCTAATTCCGGGCTAGTACTGAGAATTTCTAGTCAGAAAAACACAACACTTAATTATGACCCAACCCGGGACTCGAACTCGGGACCTCGTCGGCCGCACTCGTACGTGCTTACGACTTGACCAACGAGGAAGTCAACTTTAACTTTGCCAATCTGTAAAATTCAACGTGTGTATGATTCACAGGTGTACTTCGAAGATGTTAACGTAACTATAGGAGGGGACTTAACTCCTACGCAGACACAGTATACTCCCACCATTGAATTTGACGCCGATTACGGCTGCTATTACACGTTTGCTTGTATAAGTACGTGGTTTTTAAAGTTATTTATATTTTTTAGGGTTTTATCTTCCAGTCCGTTAGCCCAGCTGTCTGCGTGTAACAGACATTTTATATTTATATCGCCCTAGGGTGGTAATAGTCTATTTTATAGTTTATAGCAGCGATGAAGTAAAAGCAACTTTATGAGCAAATGTATTGTAATAGTTATTTATGCTACAAGTGCAGCATGATGAAAATTTCAGTATAGGTGCAAACTTTAATAGCGCCGACACGCATGGAACTATATAAGCACTATTTCCTAGGTTTATGTTAACAATGTATCCATAGATTTATTATATTTACTACCATTTTTGTATCATACGTTTTGCAATATATTAATAAGTAAAAACATTAAACATTTTAATTGAAAAACACGCGAGACTTCAGCCTTAAAAATGTGTCATAGAGATGTTTTAATATGTCTTTTAATAAGATAAGAAAAGAGTTTTTAATATTTTATCTCTTTGATACAAACATGGCGGCACCGAAACATCTGACGTCTCATATGGCGGCGTCTCATATAATGAATATTGCTGCATGGCTTTATAGGTAAAAAACCATTATCTATTCCGTGTAAAAAACTGTGCGGTAATGTTTCTATCGCTCAAGAGTGAGAAAAGTCAACATTATAGTTTTAATAGCGGTAAAGTAAGAGCAACTTTACAAACAAATGTATTTTAAAACATTTTTCTTCACAGGTCCCGACTGGCCTTACCCCTGTGATCCTTTTCTAAGTAATGGCTTATTAGCGTTGTATTGCAACCTTTACGCCTGCTCGGACGGTTCTGTGCTGCTGGAGGACTCTTGCGCTATAGCGAGCTGGAGGGGACCGACCCCTACGCCTGGCACTGGGCCACACCGTTATCTGTTATACGTTTTTAAACAAAATGGAATTATCGATACTGGTGACGAAGCACTTCAGTGGTAAGCCCATCTTTTAATAATAATAATGTCCTCCGGACCGAATTTCGGCCACGGCGGCCTATCTCCAGAGAGATTAGCCATCTGCGCGGGAGAGATTATAGTGCACAAGACGTGTGTGCTCATACACAGGTACACTCTCTGTTCCTTTACTGACATAGCCCGATGGGACGGAAAATCCAACACGACCGGAGAGTCAGGCGCCGGACCGACGGCTTTACGTGCTCTCGGAGGCACGGGGGCGAAACACCGCCAACTTCCTAACTCCGGGCTAGTACCAACGTACTATTACCTATTCTGTGCTAGTACTGAGAATTTATTGTCAGACAAACCTAATACTTGTTATGGCCCGACCTGGGACTCGAGCCCGGGACCTCCTCGGCCGCAGTCGGACATGCCAACCACTAGAACAACGAGGCAGTTCATAAGCCCATCTTTCAATAAAACTAGAGAAACTCACCAAATCGCTAGCTTTGCACGAATAACCACAATAATAAGGAGATCCGTTGGCGAACCAGAGTAACCGACATAGCTCGAAGAGTCGCCAAGCTCAAGTGGCAATGGGCGGGGCACATAGTTTATAGAACAGATAAACGTTGGGGTCCCAAAGTGCTCGAATGGCGGCCTCGCACCGGGAAGCACAGCGTTGGACGACCTCCCACTAGATGGACGGACGATCTCAAGCGTGCAGCTGGGAGCCGCTTGAAACAAATGGCACAAGACCGTGCTCTGTGGCGATCCGTGCAGGAGACCTTCGTCCAGCAGTGGACGTCTATAGGTTGAGACGACGACGACGAATTGATTTCTGTTTACAGTGTGGCAACCTACCGTGTGCGGTTCAATCTCACTAACTTCGTGCGAGACCAGAATCTCGTCAGTCCACCGTTAGCTGGAACTTTCTTTTGTGCCGAGTATCCTGAAGAATGTGACGCAGAATCTTATTGATTTTCAAAATTTCCCCTTTACTTCATTCTTTTCTCTGTTAAATATAGGAACTTAAATTTCAGTCTTTCGTTTACTTACATGTTGAAAGCTGTAAACATAATAAGTTTCGTGATTAAAATATATTATTTTTGGGTGTGTAATAATTATTTTTCTTATTGCCCTCATTAGATTCCATTTTCAAGATAGGAATATAATAGTACATTGTGTGCCTAGGGGTAAACAACGATTTTCATCCCGCGGTACACAATATATTTTTCATTTCGCCACACTATGCAAGTCGTCGAAATAGTAGTAAGCTCTATAGTTTGAGAAACGACGTTTAATTCCAGAACCATTGCTAACTTAACATACTTTTGTCTATGGAAAGTTTTAAAATTACATATTAAATTCTAACAGTAAAATTAATTTTCAACTTCCTGTGGCCAGAAGATATTATGGCGAAAGTCGCGAGTCGATTAAAAGTTTAATTTGAATAATTGCGCTGCCCTCGTTGATTGAGTTTGCGGGTTTGACGAGTAGGTACTTTGACGAACTCTGACGCAGTTTCGACATTACTCTCGGATTCGATCTCCAACTAAGCCATAATATCCTACTGACCGAATTTCGGCCACGGCGACCAATCTCCACTAAGATTATCCATTTGCGTGGAAGATATTATAGCAATCGTGTGCAAAAGCAAAGGTGCTTCGTCTGATGGTCTAGTCCCACTACAGATGCAAGGCACGGTGCGGCAGATATTCTTTGTATGGAGCTGGGCCCACTTAGGCGTTGCCGCACGAAGATGCACTGCGACACAATTGTACAAAGAATACTTGCCGCTACGTGTCGCGCCGCGCCGCGTCTTTGTAGTGGGGCTAGACCTTCAAAGGCGTGCTAAGTCTGCCAATCCTTCCAATCCCATAGCCAAACCCTTCTCATTCTGAGACGAGAGTCTCCTCAGCATTGAGACGGCAATGAGTTGATGTGAGAGTATAGGCTAGAATGATGATGCCTGAATCCACGCGATTAAGGTTTTTCTTTCATTTTCCGGGAACTCTTTCATATTCCGAGATAAATAGTAGCCTAGTAGTATCTAGCAGTAACCAAATTTCGTCAAATGTGTTTGAACAGATGGGCCGTGAAAGCGGAGCAGATAGACAGACGGACAGACACACTTTTGCATTTATAATATTAGGTAAAATTTGGCTATTTGTACGGATTACTGCGATATGTCGACCTAATTTGCTAGAAAATCACCTAGTCCTTTACAAACAAAGCAACCAATACCCTTATTAGGATTAAGCGGCGATTGCCCGAGCAAGTTTATTGCGCAAACTTGAGCGAGTGGGCCTGCAGGTAAATTGAAACTATAAATTCAAACGATCGGACCACCCAGTGCTAATATTGGCCTTAAGCCTTAATTCTGCATAATAAGCTCGCACTGGGCTGCTAAATACTCCCGTATACGGTTTGCTGGAAGGGTGGCTAACTTACAAACTAGAAGTTTAATTCACTATAATCCACCACAGAATGCAAATCTACTCGTATGTGATATAGTGCGTATTTTGAACTTGCAGCCTGCGATATTCACCACCACATAAACCACCACATAAACCCTCGAATATACCCTCCACGTACGTTTCACTCCGATACCGGAGCATCTTCAGGAGATGTTGACTCTGCAATACACGATTGTAAAGCACAATACACAAGTGTAATTGTGGTGTGGTGAATATCGCGGGCAGCAAGTTCAACTGTACCACATAGATTTACCTTCTGTCGCGGATTATAGCGCATTAAACTTCTAGTTTTTTCATTGTCATGGACTTCCGCAAAGTAACGGATACTTCTATCCAATATCTTGTGAAATAAAAGTCAAAGTCGAATAATATTTATTTGATTAAGGTAGGTACACTACACTTATTGACGTCCAGTAATTTTTAAAATATAATGTTGATAATTAGTAACGGTATCTTTAAACTAAAGCTAAGAGGGTTCCAAACGCGCCCTGGTCTGAGAAGAGCCCACAACAAAGTCAGCCGGGTTTTTTTTTTCATTATCACCATTTCACAATTCATCTTAACTAAGGAACTATCAGAGCTATTAGAGCAAATTATGGCCAAGCTTCCTTGTCATTTAAGTAATCCTTTACATGGTAATAACATTGTACTTAGTATTCTCGGTTAACGGTTTTGGTACTGATTTTTTAATAAACTACAAGTTAGCTCTTAGCCATAGATTTAGGATTAGTCTCCGCTACGGAGACCAATCCTAAATCTATGCCCTTAACTTATCTCACCTGGGGCCATACCACCAACGCTTAAAGCAATACTTAAGCAATATTACTCAAAATGACATCTTGATGTCACGTACCTTGACGTGCCTAAAATAAGAATTATAATTCAACACGAAAGTCAACAATAATGAAACAATATGGCAGTCTGGGCCCTGATGGTAAATTTATGATGCAGTTTAAGATGGAAGCGGGCCGCTTCCGCGGCTAAACCGTTAGGGGTACGGGAGTTATATTAAATCCATACCCTAAATCAGTTTCTACACGTAATCCCTTGGAGGCACGACTTTGTCGGTAGGGTGGTAACTAGCCACGGATGATGAAGCCTCTCACCAGAACAGACAAGAAAAAAAGCTGAAATTATTAATTCCCAAATTGACCCACCCGGGTATCGAACCCGGGACCATCCAGCTTATACGACAACAGGGCTCACCACTGCGTCAGAGAGGTCATCAAAAGTTTAGTATTATATACGGATCTGTGAAAGAGATTCTATGCGACTTCCTTGCTACGATATAACCTTTGACAGCTGGTTCCGCCGCTCAGTGCAATGTGGGGCAGCATTGAGCGTCGAGGCACGTATGCTCGGTTCACTGTGAAATGCAGAGGTTTGTTGTGTGTTCTCCTACATGAATTACAATGCGATAGAGATAGACATTTTGGTAGGAGGTAAAAATGTGGAACGGTGTCGGTCATGCGACACCATTTTTCTTAAGACAAAAGGTCTTAGGTAATACGTTCATAATTAAACTTTAATACCTTTGTTTTCAGGTTTATATTTAAAAGTGATGTTGTGTAACCGTGACTGACACCTCGCACCATTATTCTTAGGACAATAGGTCTTAAGTATAAATAATATAGTACCTTCGTAATTTAACTTTAATGACTTTGTTTTGTTTCAGCATTCTTATCTTATCTTAGCAAGTCTTAAATATAAATATAATACATTCGTAATTAAACTTTAATCCCTTAGCTTTAAGGTTTATATTTTAATTATTTTAAAATTTGTTGTTATTTTAAATATTTGTTTTCACTTCTATCGGCAGTTATAGGGACTGCAATTTTTTTTTATTTTAACCTAAATTTATCTTACTAATATTATAAATGCGATAGTTTGGATGTATGGATGTCGGTATGGATGTCTGGATGTATGGATGGATGTTTGTTACTCAATCACGCCCCAACAGCTGAACGGATCTGGATGAAATTTGGCACAGAGATAGATTATAGTCTGGAATAGCACATAGGCTACTTTATATCCCGGAAAATTAAACAGTTCCCGCGGGAACCACAAAACCTCGATCCACGCGTACGAAGTCGCGGGCATCAGCTAGTAATTTATATTATGTACTAAGAAATTGTCCAATGACGCATCTTAGTCTTTCACTGTCACTTATTTGACCGAGCGAAGCGAAGGTCTCTGAGTCTACTTGAGTGAATTGGCACTTGTCCGTCCGTCCGTCCGTCCTTCCGTCTGTCAGAGCATTATAACTTCTGAATTACTGAACGTAATTACTTCAGCTTTAAACATTATATGTAAACCAATGGCCTCCAGCTGAATATGGCTTAAAAAGTTATAAAAATCTTCATTTCAGGGGGGCTTTCATAGAAGCGAATGCGAAGTAAAATATTTTTTATAGTGTTACATAGGGTTGCGGTATATCATTTTAAAGATAATTAGGAATAGAGTCCAAAAATATTTTTTTAAAAAAATTTCCCCTAAAATTGACGAAATGGGGGGCTTTCAAAGTGGAGTTTTGCTAACGTCCAAAGTTGACCTCAGAACTCTAAATTTACTGAAAGGCTGACCCTGAAACTTGATCAATTATTATTTGAATTATAATATCCTGTACTCGAACAACAAATACTAAAATTAGATAAATATTTGTAAGGAAACGAAATTATTTAATTTTTAATGAGCTTCAGTATTTTTAACAGAACTTCACATTGTTGTCAATAGATGGCGCCGCGAGGTCTCAGTTCGGGGCGAACCACTAGTTTAATCTAATACTCGAACACAAAACCTAGAAAACACCTGAAAAACATAAAAAAGTGTGTGTGTGCAATTCACTTACAGCAGAACTGAAACTTCAGAAAAGTATCGTACGAGAGAATGAGATAAATATACCCTTTTGAGCACAATAGCACAATGGAAAAGTAGCGCGACTAAATATCGTACAGCGCCATCTATTGGTCGTGAACATATAACATGTATTCTATCTCATTCTCTCGCAGGCTAAATCCTATTTATTTATGAATATGTTTGTCTCTTTTTGGTGTGCCTTTTTCGTTTCATCGAATTTTCTAATTACAACGTTTCTAAAAAAGTTTCACTTCAATAAATAATGGCGCCTGATAAGTTGCCTTTACATTAAGTAATTCTAAAGGTTTCCAGATTACATGGAATGAAAAAACGGTATAATATTCTTCAATAAATATCGGATTCACATTCCACGACGTTCGATTACCGGTAACGATACGCGAATGAAATGCAATAACGCGAACGAATTTACGGTGAAGCAAAGGGTGATTCGTACGATGTTGACATATTTACGGATCGAACTGCCGGCCGTAAATATTGGCTACATTTACATACTATCAAATAAATAATTAACATGTTGGATACGGCCATAATATGTTTAATTTTATTTTAATTTTTAAAATTTTCAAACTAAGTAGACAAGCTTTTATATCATATAAATTGTGTGATGACGTAAGTTGATAGTAAAAGTCTTAAAGCAAAAGTTTATTTTATACTTTTTAGCACATTTAATAAAAGCTTGTTTTAAAAAAATGATTTATTACTTATAATTTATAATCTTTTTAGGGTTCCGTACCAAAATGGTAAAATGGAACCCTTATGGTGCGACTTTCTCCGTCTGTCTGTCTGTTTTAATATTCAAGTACCAGTAAAAGTGACGTGACGAGTGAGGGACGAATGGCCTAGCTGTGACAACGCATATCAGTCGATTGCGATTCCTCAGCAACGTTGACCCAAGTCGGTAAATAGATGGGTGACCGAATTTAGAGGTTCAGATTTGGCTTTTTCGTTTCCTCCCTGCCTCGGAGAGCACGTTAAGCCGTCGGTACGGGTTATTATCACTAATATCTGATAATAATCGTAACAAACCTTATTTTGTGTGTGCAATAAAGATATCTAAATAAATGAAAATAAACCTAAGAGTTTAAATACTCTTAGTCGAGTCGTATGCGGCAGGACGTGGGAACCCACCGCATTATTATCCCAAGAAAACTCCTACCATTATGTGATAAATGGAATGGGATCCAGTGGCTCCCTGCGACTCGCCTGATGTCGTTCGTCAAGCGAGTAGGGGGTCTGCCAACGCTGCGCTTTGCAGTGTGAGGTCGCCATTCCAGCAGTTTGGGACCCTAACGTCCATCGGTTTTTCGAGCTATGTGCCCCGCTCAATACCACATCAGGTTCGCAACACGTCGAGCAATGTCGGTTACTTTAGTTCTTCAACTTCGGATCTCCTCATTTCTGATTTGATCGCGCAGAGAAACCCTGAGCATTGCTCTCTTTATCGCCCTGCTTATTAGTGAGCCATAATAAGCAGGTTCCTATTTCTTTGGGGTAAAATAATGATGACTTAATTAAATATTTTTTTAAGTTCACAGATTTAGTAAATCTAAGACCAGGATTACTTTTCTAGGTTTTAATCAAGAAAGTTCACATGAGTAACCTACGAAATTAATTACATAGAATAGAATAGAACATTATTTATTTGCATAATGTGTGTTAGTACATAAGATTCTCTAAGTTCATTTCGTAAGTTTCTCTAAGTGCCTTGTAAGTCGCTTATAGTATGCAAATGTTAGTTACGTATGTTACTTAGTTACGCTACTTACTTATAAGGGGCCATCCATAAAGTACGGCACACGTTAAGGGCGTGACATTGTGTGACAAGTTTCGTAACGTCACATTTCAAAATCTTTTATTGCAAGTTTTATTATTGTTTTCAAATGTTTGATTTGATGTTGATTATATTTCTACTCGTAGATGTAAAATTGCAATTTTTCTCACAGTGTAGTCCTGGCCTACGTGTGATACAAACAATAGACAAAGGACAATCAGTCGACCCAGACGCATCCATTATTCGAAGGGCGTCCACTCTTCGAATTGGCAAACTTTTACAACCTCTGTCATCCCTTCGTCACAGTTCCCAGGACCTAAAGTGTCGACTACCTAAAGTCCACGCAATAAAAGTTAACTTATTGGAAACTAGATAAAAGTTTCTGTACTAGAACCCATTTGGTCTCATAAGCTCCAAAGTCGTCTATATGATAAAACTATATATAATACTAATATGATAAAAATGCGTAAGTGTGTCTATTGCAGCCTAAACGAAAGATAATTCATACAAATCATTAACGAACCTACTAGTAAATCATGTTCATAATTATAATTCGGTACTAGATGATACCTGCGACTTGGTACGCGTGGATTGATACGCGTTAATTCCCTCCGGATAAAAATTTTCGACATAAAAAGTAAAAAGCCTATGTTATTCCCCAGGATAGAACTTATTTTGTACCATATTTCATCAGAATCGGTTAAAAGATGGACCGTTAAAGCGTAGCAGACAGAAAGACACACTTTAGCATATGTAATATTAGTATGGACTATGGAGGTATGGATTAAATTATTGATAGCAGAAACAATTTCCCTACACAGTGGATTAAACGTTACTCGGAGTTGGAGAAATTGACCCTAAGTGAATTTATCACTATCAACTTTAACCTCTACGGGTTAAAGTTAAATTCTACACTGCATTTCAGCGAAACGTCTGGCACAAAGTATACATAAAGGCTGCGTCACATAAATCTAGTCATCCCAGGTGAGTCGGCAACTGAGCGAGCGATTGTACGGCTGAAGTCGTCAATAATTGACGGAGTGCCCCGGCGGCCATCAAACTCACTTTAGCTTCACGCCGGGCAAACTGCACCGGTTATATTGATGGCCTTTGATGCCACGCTTTATTACTTCGACTTTAGTAGTCTCGTTTAGGGTTGAAACACAGCGAAAGAAGAATTTTTCTAAGCAGTGACCCGGATGTTCCGGAGTGTTGCTCCGGTGTCGGAGTGAAATGTGTGTTATAAGATATGTGTGATGTAGTGATTTATGTGGTGAATATCGCAAGATACACACTGTACCACATATTTACCTATTGTGTTACATATTATATTTACCTTCCAGGTTTTTCGTTAAGTAAGGTTTTGTTGCATCACTATATTTTAACGGACATTTAACATGGCGCTAACAAACGTTAGTCAAAGAAAGCGTTGACTGTCAATTTTTGCCACGGAGTAACACTAGTAAATTTACAGATGTTAAAATTATGACGTTTGTTGAATTTTAACAAACTTAAGTTACGCTAACTAATGATTTGAATCAACCGGCCCCTAATCGTCGTAGAGCACACTGCATTTCATTGAAACACGTCTGGTACAAACTACACATAAAGGCAGCGTCACATAAATCCAGTCATCCCAGGTGACCGGGCGAGCGATCGCACGGCTGAAGTCGTCAATAATTGACGGAGTGCCCCAGTGGCCATCAAACTCACTTTAACTTCTCGCCGGGCAAACTGCACCGATTATATTGATGGCCTTTGATGACACGCTTTATTATTTCGACTTTAGTATACTCGTTTAGGGTTGAAACACATCGAAAGCTTTATGAGAAGAATGTCTTGAAGGAGTTATCTTTTCTTCAATTTTCGATGCACTCAAAAAAACTGCTTTTAGTCCAAACTTAGCTCAAAACTTAGTAATGATTGCGAAGAATATACGAAGAATATAATAGCGAAGAAATAACAAAACAAGCGATGTGGTGTTGTCGTTAGACAACCCGTAAAAAGGTTAGTTCTTTTCACTCGAGCTTTCACTATTCTATAACAAAATAAAAATATAAAAATTGCATGAGCGGGACTCGAACCTGCAATGTCTTGCTTACGACGAGACTACCGCGCTATTTTTGTGTATATATTATACTTACGGAATCAGCCACTGGATTCAGGCGGCACAAGACCGCGGCGTCCTTAAGGCCCGGTGTGCCCCTAAGATGTGTGGACATCTAGGTCTCTTGTAGAGACTACTGTCGGTTACCGATGACGATGACTGCTTGGTTGCGATCTCACATAGGCTAAGATTAAAGTGGCCTTAACTATTATTTGGGGGTCTTACCGCCTTCATGAACCCGTAACTCAAATTTGGGTTCTCACAAATTAAAGTTCTGCCTAAATCAGAGACATAACGTTCTTTGTTGCAGTTGTCGACAAAAATTGAGGTTTGAGGTTGAGGTAAAGAATAGTCGAATTGATAAATATAATTTTAATTCAACATAATTAAAGTACAACTAAGCTAAGATTTAAAAACATATAAAAAACAACAAAATATATTTTTCCAAAATATATTTTCGGCAGAGTTTTACTTTCCTTTTTAAACGTTTATAATATTCGTCTCATTCATTCAAGCAAGCTCAGCAAGTTTTTCGTGTTTTCTACTTCTATGTTCAGTTCTGGTTGGTAGGATTGTGAAGTTCTAAGGGGAATAATCGGGGCCTCTGTCTTGGCGATGATGTCACAAACCTCAGTCGATTTTGTCGAGGGCATTCTTGCCCTACAATCAGAAAACACGGAAAGACAATATATAGTACGGGACTAATAAACATTGACCCTAAAATAAAAAATGTAAAGCTGATTTTTAGCACAAGTGTTCCTTGGGGTCTAAGAAGTACCTCTTAAAAATTCCCCCCCCCCCCCCTAGGCCGCGGGCTTAACCCCCCACCCCCCCCAAACGTCTCCCCAACCGCAGTTTTTTGTAATTTTCTCAAAAAATATTAGTGCTAGAAGAAAACTTTCTATGGTGAAAATTATCTTCATTAAATTATCTACAAAATAATATTTAAGTTCATTTCCATATGACTAACTAATAGTTTCGGAGATATGTTAACCATTTGTGCATGAAAAGAAAATATTTTGCATTTATGGCTTTTTGTAATGTAGTTTCTTGTAATTTCCATAAAAACTGATAGAGCTACAAAAATATTGTCTGAAGCAAAATTAAAGGCTATTAAATTAGCTATAAAATGATATTTAGTTTATTTTGATAAGAGTAATAGTTTTGGAGATATGCCTACCTATTGTGTAAGATAAAGAAAATAATATGCAAATATCGTGTACGTTGTTTTTAATTTTAGAAAAAAAAATAACAGAGTTAAGAAAAACTGATTGAAACAGTAAGAAACATAGTTAAATTACCTACAAAATAGTACTTAGGTAATTTTGATAGCACTAATAATTTCGAAAATATACCTGTCATAGTTAACATAAAAGCAAAATTTTTCAAAATTTTATATGTTTTCTGTAATTTCTAGAAAACTATTAGAGCTAGACAAAAAACTCTCAAAAGTAAAAATAAACACATTTAACCACTTATTAAAAAAAATTTGTTCATAAAGATAGGACTAATAATTTCGAATATATATCCATGTATAGTGTACGAAAAAAAATAAAAAAATTGCTAGAATCCTATGTTATTTGCAATTTCCTCAAAAACTATTAGAGCTGGAAAAAATCCTCGGAAGAGTAATTAATTTCACTAAATTACCCACAAAAAAGTCTTATGTTGAATTTAGATAGGACCAATAGTTCGAGAAATATGGCAACCTATATTCCAAAAAAATTTTTTTTTTTCGACAACCGTTGGTATATTTTTGAATTTTCACAGAAACTACTAGAACTAGGAAAAAAACATAAAAAGCAAAAATGAACTTCATTAAATTATCTTCAAAAAAATTTTTATTTTATTTTGATAGAACTAATAGTTTCGGAAATATGGCTGCCTAACTGGAATAAAAAACTAAACCTTTGTAAAATCCGTAAATGTTTATTGTAATTTCAAGAAAAAGTATTAGAGTTAGGAAAAAAGCTGTCACGACTTAGTACAAAGATTATTAATTTACCTATAAAATAGTGTTTAGTTTATTTTGATAGGACAATTAGTTTTCGAAATATACCTTGCTGTTGTGTAAGAACCGGTGGTAGTCATGTAGACTTAGCATAGTACTATGGAATAAATAGAAATTAACCTCTAAATAAATAACGTATTTTTGATTTTAGGCGCAAATGATGTCCTCTTTTCTCCCCACTCCCACAACCCCCCTCCCACCTCCCACCTCCAATCTCCCCCCTCCCACAACCCCACTCGCACCTCCCACAACCCCTCACGCACCTTCCACAACCCCCCTCTCACCTCCCCCCTACCACGACCCCCCTCCCCTCTCAAATATCAATCTTTGAGCCGATTGTGCTTTTTTGTAATCGTATTACAATTCAAGTATCAAATCAAATGTTTTTATACTCAAGTAAACTTTTACAAGTGCTTTTGAATCGTCCAGTGAATCTACCATTGGTTCGGAATGCCGTTAACAGTTAAAAGTATCTGCAAGATAGCTGTTGGATGTT
Source organism: Erebia aethiops (assembly GCA_923060345.2). NCBI lineage: Eukaryota > Metazoa > Arthropoda > Insecta > Lepidoptera > Nymphalidae > Erebia > Erebia aethiops. The sequence continues at coordinate 11,876,024 of OV281081.1, read as the reverse complement.
GGTGGTTCATTTACATTGCTTTTAGATAAATGCATATTGCATACCTACATATAGTTGAAAGGACTTCGAGAGGTAGGTATTTATTATTATTATATTAGTAGGTATTATTAAAGCACATCATCATGGTTGTCATCATCACCTTCTTCCCCATCAATGGTAACATTTGCACACGAACCATGGCATTCCACCCGCATTTCCTTTGCAATCCTATTCGTTATTCTTCGGCCGACGCGACGCCTTGTCTTTGTTAGAACTTTGAACGAATATAAATAATAATATTTAGTATATTATTTACTGAGTGTGATGATGTTTTGTAGATACAGATATCATGATTATTACCTACTATTAATTTATTGTAATATAGCATCGATCATTATCAAATAGAATGTGTAGGTACAAAGTCAAAATTATTGGCAAAATATTTTTCTGTCATGCACGTTTTCGATCGTCATATTTCCGAAAGTATTCGGTCGATTGAAATGAAATAAAAAGCATTTTGTAGAAGATTTTATGAACTTTCATTTTGTTGTTGTCGTTTTTTTCCTAGCTCTTATACATTTTGTGCAAATCACAAGAAACTTATACGATTTAAAAAAAAAATAAACAAATGTGTCAAATAAGCCGGCATATTTGCAAAACTATTTATCCGATCATAATGATTTAAGTGCCATATGGTAGATTATTTAATGTTAATTATTTTCGCCATAGATGGTTTTTTTCTAGCACTAATATTTTTTGAGAAAATTACAAAAAACTGCGGTTGGGGAGACGTTTGGGGGGGTGGGGGGTTAAGCCCGCGGCCTAGAGGGGGGGAATTTTTAAGAAGTACTTCTCAGACCCCAAGGAACGCTTGTGCCAAAAATCAGCTTTACATTTTTTATTTTTTAGTTATCCATATCTAATGCAAAAAACCGCATCTCAATCGGCCCAGTACTTTTTCAGATAAATGGTAACATATTGAAAAATTAAAATCATAGACTACAGGTCAGCTTGGTTGTCTATGGTCCTAAAATATATCTAAGAACCTTTTCACAAGCTATACATAGCTAATGCAAAAAACCGCATATTAATCGGTCCAGTAGTTTTCCAGGAAAACGGTAACAAAAAAGTGCACAAACAAACATACAAACAAACAAACAAACACACAACCTCTTAGGGCAAACACATATACCGTCTCCGTTTCGTCGAGGGTAAAAAGAGAGATGTAGAGGATGAGCCTGAAACTTGATCAATTATTTCAATTATATCCCGTACTTGAACAACAAATACTAAAATTTGATAAATATTGTAAGGAAACGAAATTATTTAATTTTTAATGAGCGTCAGTATTTTTAACAGAACTTCACATTTATATCAATAGATGGCGCCGCGAGGTCTCAGTTCGTGGCGAACCACTAGTTATATAGTTAGTCATTTTATGTATAATATATAGTTAGTAGGTATATAAGGATTTGATTTAAATTTATAGTGTAGTTTGTGTAATATTTAGATTTTAGATTAATTTACTGACAAAATTAAATTTGATTTATAGTAAGTAGTTAAAGTAATATATGAATTTAGCTGTTAATCTACCGTAATTAATTCAAAATTACCAGTTTTACAAGCTTGGCGGATAACGAATTTCACCAAACCTACTTATTATTTTATTTTTATGTATATTGCTTAATATTTTTGACCGAGCGAAGCGAAGGTCTCTGAGTCTACTTGGGTGAATTGGCACTTGTCCGTCCGTCCGTCCGTCCGTCCGTCCGTCTGTCAGAGCATTATAACTTCTGAATTACTGAACGCAATTACTTCAGCTTTAAATATAATATGTAAACCAATGGCCTCCCGCCGAATATGGCTTAAAAAATAATAAAAATCTTTATTTCAGGGGGGCTCTCATAGAAGCGAATGCGAAGTAAAATATTTTTTATAAAGTTACATAGGGTTGCGGTATATCATTTTAAAGATAATTAGGAATAGAGTCCAAAAATATTTTTTTTTTAAATTTTTCCCCCAAAATTGACGAAATGGGGGGCTTTCAAAGTGGTGATTTTCTAACGTCGAAAGATGACCTCAGAACTCTTAATTTTCTGAAAGGATGAGCCTGAAACTTGATCAATTATTTCAATTATATCCTGTACTTGAACAACAAATACTAAAATTAGATAAATATTGTAAGGAAACGGAATTATTTAATTTTTAATGAGCTTCAGTATTTTTAACAGAACTTCACATTTATGTCAATAGATGGCGCCGCGAGGTCTTTGTTCGGGGCGAACCACTAGTATATTTATAGTATAATTATTATTATTTTTTTTCAACCGTATATATTTAAACTTATGTACGTATGTATGTTATATGTAGGTAGTATTGTATGTAGCTGATATTTATGGTATATTTTTATTTGTAGTTTGCGCACCATCCCGTTTGTTTTCTCTTCTCCTTTCTCCAAAGGTTGTCTGGAAGAGATCGCCTTAGGCGATAAGACCGCCTTTGCATACTGTGCTGTCCTAGTCGTAATTTTATTGTCTTTTTTATGTCCTTTTACTTGTGTGCAATAAAGATTTAAATAAATAAATAAATAATGGTTTTAGATTTTAACATGGAACTTTCGCATCCGCGGTAATACAACAATATTATGGTATGCTATGATAAACCTAAATTATGATTAACTTGTTTTAATAGGCGTTTGCTTTTTCACTGTGATTTTATTATGCGTTTCGTTTATTTAAATAATTACTAGATGATGCTCGCGACTTCTTACGCGTAGATTTCAATTCGAAAATTCCGGGGGGAATTACTTGATTTTCCAGGATAATAAAAAGTAGCTTTATGTCACTCTTCAGGTCCTCAACTATTTATTCACGTCGATTCATTGCTCTGTTGTAGCGTGATTGAAGGACATTGCAATTTCACATTTGTAATATTACTATGATTATATAATAATATTATATTTATTATGAAGAATCAAAATTATTATCATTCTCTTGTCTGTTTACAATATTACCATATTGTTGACAAACTTGTAATTAATATCCATCGGATTAAGATCAGACAAATTAATAACAGTGGGAGCACGTTAAAAATCTTATCATCTAGTCTAACATCAATCAGAATATGATCAGATAGCTCGCCTTATAATCGTTAACCAGGACGAAACTTCTCGACTACGTGCAGACTTTTAGATTGAATTTGAGTCAAGTGGACAAAACTTACCTGTAGTTTTCGCAAGACTGTCTGACGCTCGTCTCTCATCATGCATAGAACCGTTAATACTGGCTGCTTCACCTGCTTCACTCACATCTAATAAAATGAATATATCACAAAATTATTATAGAAATATAATTAAAATAATCTATTATTGCAATTTATACCTGTATTCTCCACAAGCCTGTCACCGTAGTCTTGGTCCATTTCACCAGGTGAATCATTATGATTGCTTTTTTCACCTTCTTCTTCTTCTGCGTCGTTATGCGCAGCATCTTTCTTACTTCTAACTTTATATGAAATGACACGATCATAATCTTCCTCTTCTTCTTCCTCATTGTCGTCATTTATTTCTGCATCCCTGCTTGATGAAGTTTGAGCATCTTCTTCAGGTGATTCAGTTATATTTCTTTTTTCTCCTACTCTTTCCCTTGCATAAACATGATCATCAGCGTCATCTTCTTCACTAACCTCTTCAATTGTATATAATAGGGCTCGAATCTCTTCTTCAGGTGAATCATTATTATCACTGTCTTCTCCTTTTCCAGCTTTAACTTCATCATGATCATCAGCGTCATTATCGTCACTTATCTCTTCAATTGTATCTGATAAGACTCGAACCTCTTCTTCAGGTGATCCCACGTCATCGTGATCATTAGCATCATCAGTGGCATCATCATTAATTTCCGCATCTGCTCTCTGCTCTGCTATGTGTACTGAAGATTGATTTTCTTCTTCAGGTGAACCATAACTATTACTTTCTTCTCCATCTCCAGTTTTTGTATCGTCATGATTATCAGAAACGTCATCATAACTAATCTCTTCAACACTATGATCATGATCATCGCCTTTAACGTCGGTAAATGTTCGTGGTGGTAAACTCTTGGACAAATTATAGGCTTCAGGACTACTTTGAACTGTCCATTCGTCTGTAATGCGTTGTATTAGTAATCTACCTGTAGTTTCCGCAGCTCTGTCAGATGCTGTTCTTTCTACTGCTGTAATCGATCTCTCAAAAAAGTTTTCTGATAAGGCATGAACCTCTTCTTCAGAAAAACTATTATTATCTTTTCGTTGTTCAGCACCATGATCATGATCATCGCCTTTAACATCGCTAAATGTTAGTGGTGGTAAACTATTGGACAAATTATTGGTTTCAGGACTACTTTGAACTGTCCATTCATCTATAATGCGTTCTATTAGTGATCCACCTGTAGTGTCTGCAGCTCTGGCAGATGCTGTTCTTTCTACTTCTTTAATCGATCGTTCAAAAAAACTTTCATTATGGTCAGAATGAAACTCAGTTTCATATCTTTGCACGACTGAGCCCATAGACAATGCATCTACTTCATCTCTTTTTAAAATATATTTTCTGTAGAGTTTAGTCATTGATTTCTCTAGTTCGTCATAGACTTCCTTTGGTTCATCGTGTGAGTATTTCTTTTCTACTTCTATGATCAGGTCAGGTAAAGAGACACTGGATGATTCTTGAGAATTGTTCGGACTTTCTTTATGGATAAATGGAGCCACAGTACTTTCATGTGAAGCAATTAGAGATGCATTTTCATCTGCCTTTGGTACCGGCGATGGTGCTAAAATCACAGATATCGGATTAAGTGTAGAGAGGTTTTATGAAAATTGTAGATTTTGACATTAAATTGATTTTATAGGGGTGGATAATTTAAACTCCGTGTTCAGGTTAATTCCATATAATTAGCGTTAACACACAGGGTTAGGTGGTTATTTTAGGAACTTTCTAGGTACTAGCTGATATTATGGCGAAACTATAAAGGTTCCTGGTTGTCTTCTTAATCTTAACCATATATTATACTCTTTACATTAAATTTATCAATAACTAGCTGATGCCCGCGACTTCGTCCGCGTGGAATAAGTTTTTAATTCCCACGGGAACACTTTAATTTTCCGGGATAAAAAGTAGCCTATGTCACTCTCCAGGTCCTCAACTATACCCTATGCAAAAAAACATGTCGATCCGTTGCTCTGTTGCGATGTGATTGAAGGACAAACCAACAAACCAATAAACCAACAAACAAACACACTGTCGCATTTAGAATATAAGTACGTTATAATTTTCGTCAAATTTTGATATTGGTAGAGCAATGTGTTTCAATCGGAATGATTGATCAAAATTTAGTGTCAGAAGTAGAGACGTAGAGATTGAGATTTGAGATGACGGTTAAAATTAAAACGTCTCCTTCACAACTTTCGTAGCCATCTCATCTATATGTCACCGTAAGATTGTAAAATCCGTTAGATTATAATCTAACGGTTTCTATCCCGCGAGATTGTAAATTGTCGAAAGATTGTGAACCGTTCAATGTTCTGAGTATTAATTTATGAAATATTTATTGTATTTACGTTTTCTTGTCTCTTTCTTGTACAGTTCGAGCGCGAGTTGAATGCAGAGTAAATGTAAGCGTCACCATACATTTACTCTGCATTCAACTCGCGCGCGAACTGTAGGTTAGGTTAGGGTTTGATATGAATATTCAGGTAGTGTTCAGTGTGGTTCAGTAGCACTTAGGTTCTATCGGGTTAATATACCTAATAGATTACAGTTTACCGAAAAATAATGCGTTAAATTGTAAGCAGTATGTTACGGTTCACAATCTGTCGACAGTTTACAATCTATCGAGATAAAAAACGTTAGATTACAATCTAACGGTTTTTACAATCTTACGGTGACATATATACATTTGACTAGTATGTATGTGTTCGTCCTGGTCTCTAGAACAAGGAAGTGCCGTTCGCAGAACTTGGAAGTGGGGACACGCGTAGCTATGACGTCACAAAGATGGAGGCCGCTTGTTTTGAGTTTTAATGATTTCTTGAGTTCTAATTGATCAAATAGGTTGTGTATGGTGTCTTTGGAAGCTAATGTTCTACATATTATAATTGTTTCTTTGAGACCTATCACGTAAGCGTAGTGATGTCGGGTCGTATGGCGGAGAGTTCGATAGACGAGCTACACTAGGATCAAACTCTGCGTCAATTCAAAAGAAGAAGAAGAAGTCTGACTCCGAAGAAGTCTTCTTCTTCTTGAATGTCCGTTCGACATACGAATTATTGGTTTCGAATATCGAGCCATTATCGCCGACAAAAATACAAATTTTACAGAAGGTTTTTAAATATTTTTACAGATAACTAAATGTGTTATTTAATTGAAAATTAAGATAATACGAGTATGTTCGAAAGAGGATTACGTGGTGGCGTATGCAGTCTGTTAAATTAAATTGGAGTCAAGTGAACGAAACTTACCTGTAGTTGTCGCAAGACTGTCTGATCTCTCATCTTCCGTAGAACCGTAAGAGTCTGTATATTTAGTTCTTTTGGTAGGAATAATGTCAGTTAGTCTTGAGAATCGTTGACGTCTCATCACTTCGGGACTTTCAGCATCGTCGCTTGTATTAACGTCGACTTCTTCGCTTGCATCTACATAATAAACAAATGCGAGAGTGTGTATGTCTGTTTGCCTGTCTGCTTAGCTTTAACGGGCCATCTTTTAAACCAATTTTGATGAAATTTCGTAGAGACAGGTTACATCCCGGGGAAGGACATAGGATACTATTTATCCCGGAAAATTAAACAGTTTTCCCGGGAATTAAAAAGAACTTAACCCACGTGGACGATGTCGTGGGTATTATCCATTCATGCGAAAGTGTGTCTGTCTGTTACGTTTTCACAGCCCATCTTTCAATCGTTTTTGACGAAATTCGGTACAGAGATAGGTTGCAGCCCGGGGAAGTACTAGTTTCTTCTCAAAATGGGAAAGGTCAAGGGCTTAAGCCACAGTCCTCTACGCAGGAAAATTACTTCTTGGCAGACATATTTGAGATATTTTTTTTATTTTTTATTTTAGACCTCTCAGGCAGGTTTCAACTTTCCACACGAATTTTTCTTCATTATAATCTTCATATTTAATAAGTTGAAGGTGAACTTCCGGGATCGATCCCCGGACTTGGAGGCTGAAATCTCCGCGGATTACATGGTGGACGTATATATGCACTATACAAGCTGTAAGTTTGAATTGGAGTCGAGTGAACGAAATTTACCTCTAGTTGTCGCAAGACTGTCTGACGTCCATTTCTCATCTTGCGTAGAACCGTGAGAGTCTGTATATTTGGTTCTTTTGGTAGGAATAATGTCGGTTGGACTTGAGCATCGTTGACGTCTCATCACTTCAGGACTTTCAGTATCCTTGCTTGTCATAGCGTCGTCTTCTTCGCTTGTATCTACATAATAAACGAGAATTTGAGTAATTACTTAAGAAGATCAAATTCTTCAGGTGATAGGTAACTTAATAGCTTTCATTATCATTAAAATAGAATTAAACTCAGTTTCATATCTATGCACGACTGAATCGATAGAAAATGAATCTTCGTCTATTAAACAAGTAATAAAATTAAAAATTTTAAAAACCCACGACGAACTACAGAGCTCCATTGATACAACAATTAGAACTTAGCAAAAGTATATATAAAATAATATCTAAAACACAAAACTGCATATTTGCCGGCTCAGTAGTTCTTTTGCCAGCGTGGTGGACTATGGCCAAACCCTTCTCATTCCAAGATAAAACTTGGGCTTAGTAATGAGCAGAGGTGTCAAATAGTGTTAAATTTTAATATTCTGATAAAAATTGTTTAAAAAATGTGATCACTTAAGGAGTTCCCATAACCACCTCCTGGCTCCATCATAAGACCCTGAGCAGCATCTAGGTACAAAGTGCTAGTTAAGACAAATCAAAAGAGTCCAAACACGACGGGTTTACGATAAGAACTTAAGGAGTTCCTATGACCACCTCCTGGCTCCATCATGAGACCCTGGGCAGCATCTAGGTACAAAGTGCTAGTCAAGACAAATCAAAAGAGTCCAAATACGAAGGGTTACGATGAGAACTTAAGGAGTTCCCATGACCACCTCCTGGCTCCATCATGAGACCCTGGGCAGCATCTAGGTACAAAGCGCTCGTCAAGACAAATCAAAAGAGTTCAAATACAACGGGTTTACGATGAGAACTTAAGGAGTTCCCATGACCACCTCCTGGCTCCATCATGAGACCCTGGGCAGCATCTAGGTACAAAGCGCTAGTCAAGACAAATCAAAAGAGTCCAAACACAACGGGTTTACGATAAGAACTTAAGGAGTTCCTATGACCACCTCCTGGCTCCATCATGAGACCCTGGGCAGCATCTAGGTACAAAGTGCTAGTCAAGACAAATCAAAAGAGTCCAAACACGACGGGTTTACGATAAGAACTTAAGGAGTTCCTACCACTTACCAAATCACTAGCTCAGCTTGGTTGTCTATGGTCCTAAAATATATCCAAGAACCTTCTCACAAGCTATACATATCTGATGCAAAAAACTGTATCTCAATCGGCCCAGTACTTTTTGAGAAAAATGTTAACATATTGAAAAATTAAAATCATAGACTACAGCTCAGCTTGGTTGTCTATGGTCCTAAAATATATCTATAAACCTTCTCACAAGCTATACATATCTAATGCAAAAAACCGCATCTCAATCAGCCCAGTACTTTTTGAGAAAAATGGTAATATACTGAAAAATTAAAATCATAGACTACAGCTCAGCTTAATTGTCTATGGTCCTAAAATATATCTAAGAACCTTCTCACAAGCTATCCATATCTAATGCAAAAAACCACATTTCAATCGGCCCAGTACTTTTTGAGAAAAATGGTAACATATTGAAAAAATTAAAATCATAGACTACAGGTCAGCTTGGTTGTCTATGGTCCTGAAATATATCTAAGAACCTTCTCACAAGTTATCCATATCTAATGCAAAAAACCGCATCTCAATCGGCCCAGTACTTTTTCAGATAAATGGTAACATATTGAAAAATTAAAATCATAGACTACAGGTCAGCTTGGTTGTCTATGGTCCTAAAATATATCTAAGAACCTTTTCACAAGCTATACATAGCTAATGCAAAAAACCGCATATTAATCGGTCCAGTAGTTTTCCAGGAAAACGGTAACAAAAAAATTGAACAAACAAACATACAAACAAACAAACAAACACACAACCTCTTAGGGCAAACACATATACCGTCTCCGTTTCGTCGAGGGTAAAAAGAGAGATGTAGAGGATGAGCCTGAAACTTGATCAATTATTTCAATTATATCCCGTACTTGAACAACAAATACTAAAATTTGATAAATATTGTAAGGAAACGAAATTATTTAATTATTAATGAGCGTCAGTATTTTTAACAGAACTTCACATTTATATCAATAGATGGCGCTGCGAGGTCTCAGTTCGTGGCGAACCACTAGTTATATAGTTAGTCATTTTATGTATAATATATAGTTAGTAGGTATATAAGGATTTGATTTAAATTTATAGTGTAGTTTGTGTAATATTTAGATTTTAGATTAATTTACTGACAAAATTAAATTTGATTTATAGTAAGTAGTTAAAGTAATATATGAATTTAGCTGTTAATCTACCGTAATTAATTCAAAATTACCAGTTTTACAAGCTTGGCGGATAACGAATTTCACCAAACCTACTTATTATTTTATTTTTATGTATATTGCTTAATATTTTATATTTATAGTATAATTATTATTATTTTTTTTCAACCGTATATATTTAAACTTATGTACGTATGTATGTTATATGTAGGTAGTATTGTATGTAGCTGATATTTATGGTATATTTTTATTTGTAGTTTGCGCACCATCCCGTTTGTTTTCTCTTCTCCTTTCTCCAAAGGTTGTCTGGAAGAGATCGCCTTAGGCGATAAGACCGCCTTTGCATACTGTGCTGTCCTAGTCGTAATTTTATTGTCTTTTTTATGTCCTTTTACTTGTGTGCAATAAAGATTTAAATAAATAAATAAATAATGGTTTTAGATTTTAACATGGAACTTTCGCATCCGCGGTAATACAACAATATTATGGTATGCTATGATAAACCTAAATTATGATTAACTTGTTTTAATAGGCGTTTGCTTTTTCACTGTGATTTTATTATGCGTTTCGTTTATTTAAATAATTACTAGATGATGCTCGCGACTTCTTACGCGTAGATTTCAATTCGAAAATTCCGGGGGGAATTACTTGATTTTCCAGGATAATAAAAAGTAGCTTTATGTCACTCTTCAGGTCCTCAACTATTTATTCACGTCGATTCATTGCTCTGTTGTAGCGTGATTGAAGGACATTGCAATTTCACATTTGTAATATTACTATGATTATATAATAATATTATATTTATTATGAAGAATCAAAATTATTATCATTCTCTTGTCTGTTTACAATATTACCATATTGTTGACAAACTTGTAATTAATATCCATCGGATTAAGATCAGACAAATTAATAACAGTGGGAGCACGTTAAAAATCTTATCATCTAGTCTAACATCAATCAGAATATGATCAGATAGCTCGCCTTATAATCGTTAACCAGGACGAAACTTCTCGACTACGTGCAGACTTTTAGATTGAATTTGAGTCAAGTGGACAAAACTTACCTGTAGTTTTCGCAAGACTGTCTGACGCTCGTCTCTCATCATGCATAGAACCGTTAATACTGGCTGCTTCACCTGCTTCACTCACATCTAATAAAATGAATATATCACAAAATAATTATAGAAATATAATTAAAATAATCTATTATTGCAATTTATACCTGTATTCTCCACAAGCCTGTCACCGTAGTCTTGGTCCATTTCACCAGGTGAATCATTATGATTGCTTTTTTCACCTTCTTCTTCTTCTGCGTCGTTATGCGCAGCATCTTTCTTACTTCTAACTTTATATGAAATGACACGATCATAATCTTCCTCTTCTTCTTCCTCATTGTCGTCATTTATTTCTGCATCCCTGCTTGATGAAGTTTGAGCATCTTCTTCAGGTGATTCAGTTATATTTCTTTTTTCTCCTACTCTTTCCCTTGCATAAACATGATCATCAGCGTCATCTTCTTCACTAACCTCTTCAATTGTATATAATAGGGCTCGAATCTCTTCTTCAGGTGAATCATTATTATCACTGTCTTCTCCTTTTCCAGCTTTAACTTCATCATGATCATCAGCGTCATTATCGTCACTTATCTCTTCAATTGTATCTGATAAGACTCGAACCTCTTCTTCAGGTGATCCCACGTCATCGTGATCATTAGCATCATCAGTGGCATCATCATTAATTTCCGCATCTGCTCTCTGCTCTGCTATGTGTACTGAAGATTGATTTTCTTCTTCAGGTGAACCATAATTATTACTTTCTTCTCCATCTCCAGTTTTTGTATCGTCATGATTATCAGAAACGTCATCATAACTAATCTCTTCAACACTATGATCATGATCATCGCCTTTAACGTCGGTAAATGTTCGTGGTGGTAAACTCTTGGACAAATTATAGGCTTCAGGACTACTTTGAACTGTCCATTCGTCTGTAATGCGTTGTATTAGTAATCTACCTGTAGTTTCCGCAGCTCTGTCAGATGCTGTTCTTTCTACTGCTGTAATCGATCTCTCAAAAAAGTTTTCTGATAAGGCATGAACCTCTTCTTCAGAAAAACTATTATTATCTTTTCGTTGTTCAGCACCATGATCATGATCATCGCCTTTAACATCGCTAAATGTTAGTGGTGGTAAACTATTGGACAAATTATTGGTTTCAGGACTACTTTGAACTGTCCATTCATCTATAATGCGTTCTATTAGTGATCCACCTGTAGTGTCTGCAGCTCTGGCAGATGCTGTTCTTTCTACTTCTTTAATCGATCGTTCAAAAAAACTTTCATTATGGTCAGAATGAAACTCAGTTTCATATCTTTGCACGACTGAGCCCATAGACAATGCATCTACTTCATCTCTTTTTAAAATATATTTTCTGTAGAGTTTAGTCATTGATTTCTCTAGTTCGTCATAGACTTCCTTTGGTTCATCGTGTGAGTATTTCTTTTCTACTTCTATGATCAGGTCAGGTAAAGAGACACTGGATGATTCTTGAGAATTGTTCGGACTTTCTTTATGGATAAATGGAGCCACAGTACTTTCATGTGAAGCAATTAGAGATGCATTTTCATCTGCCTTTGGTACCGGCGATGGTGCTAAAATCACAGATATCGGATTAAGTGTAGAGAGGTTTTATGAAAATTGTAGATTTTGACATTAAATTGATTTTATAGGGGTGGATAATTTAAACTCCGTGTTCAGGTTAATTCCATATAATTAGCGTTAACACACAGGGTTAGGTGGTTATTTTAGGAACTTTCTAGGTACTAGCTGATATTATGGCGAAACTATAAAGGTTCCTGGTTGTCTTCTTAATCTTAACCATATATTATACTCTTTACATTAAATTTATCAATAACTAGCTGATGCCCGCGACTTCGTCCGCGTGGAATAAGTTTTTAATTCCCACGGGAACACTTTAATTTTCCGGGATAAAAAGTAGCCTATGTCACTCTCCAGGTCCTCAACTATACCCTATGCAAAAAAACATGTCGATCCGTTGCTCTGTTGCGATGTGATTGAAGGACAAACCAACAAACCAATAAACCAACAAACAAACACACTGTCGCATTTAGAATATAAGTACGTTATAATTTTCGTCAAATTTTGATATTGGTAGAGCAATGTGTTTCAATCGGAATGATTGATCAAAATTTAGTGTCAGAAGTAGAGACGTAGAGATTGAGATTTGAGATGACGGTTAAAATTAAAACGTCTCCTTCACAACTTTCGTAGCCATCTCATCTATATGTCACCGTAAGATTGTAAAATCCGTTAGATTATAATCTAACGGTTTCTATCCCGCGAGATTGTGTCGAAAGATTGTGAACCGTTCAATGTTCTGAGTATTAATTTATGAAATATTTATTGTATTTACGTTTTCTTGTCTCTTTCTTGTACAGTTCGAGCGCGAGTTGAATGCAGAGTAAATGTAAGCGTCACCATACATTTACTCTGCATTCAACTCGCGCGCGAACTGTAGGTTAGGTTAGGGTTTGATATGAATATTCAGGTAGTGTTCAGTGTGGTTCAGTAGCACTTAGGTTCTATCGGGTTAATATACCTAATAGATTACAGTTTACCGAAAAATAATGCGTTAAATTGTAAGCAGTATGTTACGGTTCACAATCTGTCGACAGTTTACAATCTATCGAGATAAAAAACGTTAGATTACAATCTAACGGTTTTTACAATCTTACGGTGACATATATACATTTGACTAGTATGTATGTGTTCGTCCTGGTCTCTAGAACAAGGAAGTGCCGTTCGCAGAACTTGGAAGTGGGGACACGCGTAGCTATGACGTCACAAAGATGGAGGCCGCTTGTTTTGAGTTTTAATGATTTCTTGAGTTCTAATTGATCAAATAGGTTGTGTATGGTGTCTTTGGAAGCTAATGTTCTACATATTATAATTGTTTCTTTGAGACCTATCACGTAAGCGTAGTGATGTCGGGTCGTATGGCGGAGAGTTCGATAGACGAGCTACACTAGGATCAAACTCTGCGTCAATTCAAAAGAAGAAGAAGAACTCCTCCGTCTGATTCCGAAGAAGTCTTCTTCTTCTTGAATGTCCGTTCGACATACGAATTATTGGTTTCGAATATCGAGCCATTATCGCCGACAAAAATACAAATTTTACAGAAGGTTTTTAAATATTTTTACAGATAACTAAATGTGTTATTTAATTGAAAATTAAGATAATACGAGTATGTTCGAAAGAGGATTACGTGGTGGCGTATGCAGTCTGTTAAATTAAATTGGAGTCAAGTGAACGAAACTTACCTGTAGTTGTCGCAAGACTGTCTGATCTCTCATCTTCCGTAGAACCGTAAGAGTCTGTATATTTAGTTCTTTTGGTAGGAATAATGTCAGTTAGTCTTGAGAATCGTTGACGTCTCATCACTTCGGGACTTTCAGCATCGTCGCTTGTATTAACGTCGACTTCTTCGCTTGCATCTACATAATAAACAAATGCGAGAGTGTGTATGTCTGTTTGCCTGTCTGCTTAGCTTTAACGGGCCATCTTTTAAACCAATTTTGATGAAATTTCGTAGAGACAGGTTACATCCCGGGGAAGGACATAGGATACTATTTATCCCGGAAAATTAAACAGTTTTCCCGGGAATTAAAAAGAACTTAACCCACGTGGACGATGTCGTGGGTATTATCCATTCATGCGAAAGTGTGTCTGTCTGTTACGTTTTCACAGCCCATCTTTCAATCGTTTTTGACGAAATTCGGTACAGAGATAGGTTGCAGCCCGGGGAAGTACTAGTTTCTTCTCAAAATGGGAAAGGTCAAGGGCTTAAGCCACAGTCCTCTACGCAGGAAAATTACTTCTTGGCAGACATATTTGAGATATTTTTTTTATTTTTTATTTTAGACCTCTCAGGCAGGTTTCAACTTTCCACACGAATTTTTCTTCATTATAATCTTCATATTTAATAAGTTGAAGGTGAACTTCCGGGATCGATCCCCGGACTTGGAGGCTGAAATCTCCGCGGATTACATGGTGGACGTATATATGCACTATACAAGCTGTAAGTTTGAATTGGAGTCGAGTGAACGAAATTTACCTCTAGTTGTCGCAAGACTGTCTGACGTCCATTTCTCATCTTGCGTAGAACCGTGAGAGTCTGTATATTTGGTTCTTTTGGTAGGAATAATGTCGGTTGGACTTGAGCATCGTTGACGTCTCATCACTTCAGGACTTTCAGTATCCTTGCTTGTCATAGCGTCGTCTTCTTCGCTTGTATCTACATAATAAACGAGAATTTGAGTAATTACTTAAGAAGATCAAATTCTTCAGGTGATAGGTAACTTAATAGCTTTCATTATCATCAGAATTAAACTCAGTTTCATATCTATGCACGACTGAATCGATAGAAAATGAATCTTCGTCTTAATAGACGAAGATTCGACAAGACAAGTAATAAAATTAAAAATTTTAAAAAACCCACGACGAACTACAGAGCTCCATTGATACAACAATTAGAACTTAGCAAAAGTATATATAAAATAATATCTAAAACACAAAACTGCATATTTGCCGGCTCAGTAGTTCTTTTGCCAGCGTGGTGGACTATGGCCAAACCCTTCTCATTCCAAGATAAAACTTGGGCTTAGTAATGAGCAGAGGTGTCAAATAGTGTTAAATTTTAATATTCTGATAAAAATTGTTT
This sequence comes from Erebia aethiops, assembly GCA_923060345.2. Taxonomy (NCBI): domain Eukaryota; kingdom Metazoa; phylum Arthropoda; class Insecta; order Lepidoptera; family Nymphalidae; genus Erebia; species Erebia aethiops. The sequence continues at coordinate 11,860,635 of OV281081.1, read as the reverse complement.
AAAAAATGTGATCACTTAAGGAGTTCCCATAACCACCTCCTGGCTCCATCATAAGACCCTGAGCAGCATCTAGGTACAAAGTGCTAGTTAAGACAAATCAAAAGAGTCCAAACACGACGGGTTTACGATAAGAACTTAAGGAGTTCCTATGACCACCTCCTGGCTCCATCATGAGACCCTGGGCAGCATCTAGGTACAAAGTGCTAGTCAAGACAACTAGTCAACACATATACCGTCTCCGTTTCGTCGAGGGTAAAAAGAGAGATGTAGAGTTTATTCATAATAATTTCAGAACCTCAATCCACGCGGATGAAGTTGCGGGCATTAGCTAGTAGATAATAATATTATATTTTTAGGAATAATCCATCCATTCGTCTGAAACAGCATTTAACTGTCTTCTCTATCATAATTATAAATTAATAATATGTATCTTGTATGTATCTGTTAAATAATTTATTATATAATATTTCATATGTATGTTAGTATGTATATATATATTTATGTCATTAGTATATGTATATTTGTGTGTTTTTATGTAAGTTTATGATACAATATCTCGTTTCATTCTATCTCATATCTTGTTGTACCTATTCTTCCTCCACAACCTTTCTCACTGCCAAGGGTCACTGGTAGAGATCTCTTATAGAGATAAGTGCTTCCTTGTCCACTATATGTATCTGTTTTTCTTCGTATTTTATAACCTTTTGGTACTAAATTAATTTAAAAAAATATATATATATTCATCTTACCCGGTGAATATATATTGTTATCTACTAGCTTATTATTGTGGCCCGACCCGGGACTCGAACCCGGGACCTCGTCGGCCGCAGTCGAACATGCCTACCACTAGACCAACGAGGCAGTCCGAGTTATGCCTGTTTAGTTTTGTTTTTATTTTATTTTACATTACTAGCGACGCCGTCACCAGGTTAGTAAAGTTTGTGGGATTATAGCTATTTATTCCCACAAACCAGACCAGATATACTAACTGTGCATAAGGCAATAGAGTTATAGCTGTGTTATGCACAATAATATTAGCTCCAGCGCAGTTGGCTTATCTTTGTGAAGATTGGCCAGAATTCGGTCCTTTTGGATTACCACATCATGGCCGCCATGATGTGGTAATCCAAAAGGACAAAAAAAATTTACTTACATAGTTGATCATATTGAGACATGCTTCTTTCTTGTATTTTTCCCTCTCCACGCCTCCTTGCACTGACCGATCGCATTGTTTCGTTATAATTTGCACGAAGAATAATTATTAAAAATAAATGGTTTTTTAATGCAGAAAACTTCTTAACTTATTTTAAATGTGGGTAGTACCAATGAATAACACATTTTTCGATTGAAGCTTGAACAAGTTTCATCGTGCCAGTCTTGCCAGTTTACAATTTGGTATTGGTTGTTAAATTAGCTGGAAGATTCTAAGCAACTATTATTTAGTCTGTAATACGGTCGCACACCGGTTCATGTTCGCCGGTTTCTTACTGGATACGTAGTGCTAGTTGAACTGCCTCGTTGGTCCAGTGGTTAGCATGTTCGACTGCGGCCGACGAGGTTCCGGGTTCGAGTCCCGGTTCGGTCCCATAACAAGTATTGGGTTTTTCTGACTAGAAATTCTCAATACTAGCCCGGAGTTAGGAAGTTGGCGGTGTTTCAGTGTTCTCGGAGAGCACGTTAAGCCGTCGGTCCTGCGCCTGATCTCTCACCGGTCCGGTCGGATTTTCCGTCCCATCGAGCTGACAGTAAAGGAACAGATAGTGCACCTGTTTATGCGCACACACTTGTGCACCGCGCATATAATATCTCCCGCGCAGATGGCTAATCTCTCTGGAGAATGGCCGGCGTAGCCGAAATTCGGTCGGGAGGACATTATCATCAATAGTGGGAAGGTACAGCCAGGGGCGGCCTTAATCATTACGAGGCTCTGGGCGGTAGACATTTGCGAGGCTCATAAGCATTATACTTAGTTAGTCCATTATTTTTCGTCCACGTTTTTTTCAACCTACCTTCCGCAGTTGGTTTTTTTTTTTACCAGTTGACAGTACCGGCATCTCAGATCAATAAAATATAGAATAGATAGTGGATTGTCTATGTAGTTTGTCACTAGTTTGGATCTTCCTAGCTGACTTCCTATTGATAGGTGGGACTTTTTCTACTTGGGCTTTAGCGCGATGGCGCAAGGTCCCTGCAAGAGCGAGGCCCCGGGCGGTTGCCCTGCTTGCCCCTCCCTAAGGCCGCCTCTGGGTACAGGTCCATGGTAATAGTTTGTAATCTACCACATCTGATAGGTACTTGCCTAGTCTTTACCTAGTCAGGTTTTCAATATTAATAAACCGACATTAACTAAGACCACATTCTCAAGTTTCGGCTAATCATTTAAGACCAATACTTAGGAACCTGTTCTTAGCTGATGTCGGTTTATTAATACAGGTCTAGGTCTCAAAATATGTGATGATAAGGCCCATTGCAATGCCTCTTAACTGCCTCATTGGTCTAGTGGTTGGCATGTTCAACTGCGGCCGACGAGGTCCTCTGTTCGAGCCCCGGGTCGGGTCATAATTAAGTGTTGGGTTTTTCTGACTATAATTTCTCAGTACTGGCCCGTAGTCAGGAAGTTGGCGATGTGTCACCCCCGTGCCACGGAGAGCACGTTAAGCCGTCGGTCCCGGTTATTATCACTAACACGATAATAGTCGTTAAAGCCTGCCAACCCGCATTGGAGCAACGTGGTGGGTCTAAGCTCTAATTCCCTCTCTTAAGAGAGTGGAGGCCTGTGCCCAGCAGTGGGGCTTTAATGGGCTGTAGTGGTTTGGTGGTGGGAAGGCCCATTAGAAACAACAAATCAAACAGAATCTAGTAAGAGCCGGTAAGAAACTCAGCAGTTAAACTTTATGCGTTTTCACCATAGACTACTTATAGAATGCTAGGCTATGGATGTGACCGACCAATAGGAGCACTTGATTTTCATAACTTAGATCGCTAGATGTTAGATCCAGCGCTCGTATTGCTGAATTTGCCACGCATCTAACTAAGCAATGGTAGCACATCTGTCATGGAAACGTACCCCAATACCTACCCACTCTTATAATAGTAGATTGTATTATAAGGGAGCCAAATAATATTTTTACGGCGAGGGCGCTTTTTTAAATCCAGAGCGAAGTGAGGGATTCTAGAGTAGAATTTCGAGCGTAGCGAGGGATTCTTTAGTAGAATCCTGAACGTATTAGCGAGGGATTCAAAGTACGTCGCCCGAGCCAAAAAAATTTGCGCCCGAATGATAGACTCTACTTTTCATCATGCTGTATGAGAAAATAAAAGGCGCCTCATAATATTTTATTGTAATATTATTATTTAATAAAACATAGAGTAATTCTATACTTTCACTGTCACTAGAAGAACTCATTTTTCAAAACAAAATCATGAATTTTTAATAATCCGTGAAAATTGACGAAAACACGGGCTCTGTAGTTCGCGCGTTTTTAATTTGATTTCTTTTTTTTTATTCAGCCGGCGCGCTGCGACTATGGGCCGTCGTACCCGCCAGTCTTTATTCAAACAATATTTGCGTTCGATTTCTTTGGCGCTGAACACTAAGATGTTCCAAATTCAAAAAGTGTCCATTTCTGGCCGCTAAAAGTTTCATAAAGAAAACACCACCTTTGGGTGCACTTAAAGGCGAACCAAGTCGTCCTTTTCGAATACATGGGATGAAAAATTCTTTAATTATTAAAAAAATTCAACTGCCGAGTTTCTTCGCCGGCTCTAACTAGATTCTGGTATACTAACAGGCGCGTGCCGTTTCTACCAACCAAGGAACCAATCTTCATACATTCTGATACTTATAAACTTGACAAGGTAAGTATCCTATGGGAGTCTCCGGCACAGAATAGGTATATATATCCCACAAAATTATCTGGCCCGGTGGCCAAAATTGGAACTATTTTTAATGCCTGTTTAGTTTTTGTTATTTCATTTTTCATGTAGGTACATACTAGCGACGCTGTCACTGGGTCAGATAAGTTTGTGGAACTATACACAGGTAAATGTAAATCAAATATTTATATTTAAAAAATGAAACACGTCAAAATTTAGCAAGAGTTTAATAAAAAAATGCAAAGTAATAAAATATCTCCAAATATTGAATCTTACCGCTAGGGATATCTGTAGGTTCACATCCAAAAATACCACAACATACATGCACTCACACATTATTGAGGTTTGTAATTTTTTACACTGAGGTGAGGATTAGGGGGTATGTTCCGATATACGTACACTGCGAGCACTGTAAGGTGTGACGGCAATTTAGTATGTACTGCGACGCCGTTCCTTTATAGTTAGCTATACTGGTTACTGTTTAAAACGGAACGCAGTCAGCACTGAGAGAGACTCGAAAACGCCAGTGCTCACAGTACAAAAATGGCGTCGATTTATGATGTCATTTATTTCCCTAAAATACTGCGGCAATATACTGTCAGTCCATAACGGAACGAATTTCTCCCCAGTAAGAGCACTGAACAGTGCTCGCAGTGTATATCGGAACATACCCGGGGTGACCATTGGCGTATTGCGTCACAAGCGAGTTCGACTATTTAATCCCAGTAGTTCAACTCTACAACTGACATATGTACAGTTGAACTAGTAGGAACAAAAGTCGCAAACACAGATGCCCACTTCCCATCAAGGCTCGATGGGACGGAAGATCCGTCACGTCCGGAGAGAGATAGGGCGAAAATATAGCCGCAATTTTTAACTCAACCTTGACCTTTATGTTACGTAATACACCCATGATCTTTAATATACTGTTACAAAAACATTTGCCGATAAAAATGTACTGACAAAAAGTCTACTCGGCTTTGCAAGGCGAAAAACATCCAAAAGTGGACGATCACTTGAATTTCAACTAACAGTTAATTAACTCAATACAAAATTAATCAGCATTATAATCTAATTCATTTAGATTTTAAAAAACACTGTAAATTTTTGATTTTTGTTTTGTAAATGAGTTCATAATATTGGCACCAAAACAGTAGTAGCAAATAGCAATCACACTTAGGACATTAAGTTACATAAGAAAACTTATTGCGGTCTTACGATTATGGTTATAAAATTAGTGAAAACGTCATGAGAATTTCAAAATAATTATTGTCTTTTCACAACTTTGGTACGGGGGTGAAAGATAGCGGTATGCCGTATGTATCAACTTTGAGCTGAAATTAATATTATTTACGCAGTTTCTTTATTTTTGTTTAGCTTTTTATCAAAGGACCGGATTTTTTATTTTAGGCGTATTTATCTATTATTAAATAAAAATAAAAAGCAGGTTTCATCTATTAAACAGATCGGTGAAGGTCGTCGTATATCGGGATCTATGACTTACGAATATAAGCTGTAATCCATACTAATATTATAAATGCGAAAGTGTCTGTCTGTCTGCTACGCTTTCACGGCCCATCTGTTCAACCGATTTTGATGTTTGATATGGGGATAGTTTGTATCCCGGGGAAGGACATAGGCTACTTTTTATTCCGGAAAATTAAATATTTTCCGCGGGAATCAAATAAATTAATCCACGCGGACAAAGTCGCGGGCATCATCTAGTTCGTAATATAAAGAAACTGCCCATGAGCATTATATTATAATCGTTTTCAAAAAATTAATCATTGTTACAGAAAAATAATAAAATTAGACTTTATATAGTAATAATAATTTAAAAATTGAGCTTAGTTAATGCCATACTACGTTTTTTACCTATTTTTAGTACCAAAGGTGCGTTTAAATGTTCAACTTAGCGATTATACAGTTTAGAAACGAACAAATTGCATAATGAATGGCCAGTCATCTGTGGCGGTTCCCACTGTACTGTATATTCGCTAAACTGTGATTACAATTTAATAATAATGTGATTACCGCTTAGAGCCAGTTAACGTTAAACAATGTGCAAGTGGAAGAGTACAGAGAATCGAAAATAATTAGCAACATTAAGGTGGATTCACACCGCGCACGTCTATGCCTATATATCAAAAATATTTCTAACTGATTATTAAATAGAGGGTCTTCCAAAAGACCTACAATTCACATCTTCTGATAGTTTAAAATGATTATCAAACTTAAAACTAACGGATGAGAATTTTAGGTCTTTTTGAAGAACCTCTATTTAAAAATCAGTAAGAAATAATTTGTTTTTAACCAATTATGCCAGAATTCGGAAATTTATCCCCTATAACCGTCTTAAGTCCGTACAGATCTCAGCTTTAGCTAAATCTGTAGAACGCACTTTTGTGTACGGTGTAGCATGAATCCACCTTTACCATAACCTTGTCTAACTTTTCGACTTGATTACTTAGCCAGAAACACACACAATGCGCGACGCAAAGTCTCCAACACTCATAGAAGCTAGTAAAGAACTTTATCACGGCGTTAACACTGAGTAGTGCTGCCCTCTGCAAATACGCACTGCTGTATGACAATGATAATAAAGTTCCTTACAATACAAATTGTACACGCATACACGCGCGTTCAGTGTTACGACCCGTCGCACTTTGAATCTGTTTAAGCTTTTAACTAATAAGAAGTATGAATCTTTACTACATTTGTAAAGTGTAAACGTTAAATCGATAGATTTTAAAGAATAACTTGACTAGCGAATAAAATTACAATCTATACAATAATATTTTAATACGAAAGCGTATGTACTAGAGGTGTTAGCATGTCGTTAAACTGTTAAACGGCTAATGGTTGAAAATATTAGTAAACAATTTTTACTCGTGTGCACTATCGAGTGAAAAAAAAACATTGTTTTTTTTACTATCGTTTGTTAAACGGTAAGCGGATAATGGTAGTTAACGATCTTTACTCCTGTGAAAAACATTAACCATTAACCGTTTAACGACATGCTAACACCTCTAGTATGTACGTCGACCCCTCACTACCAATGTTTACAGTAAGGCCGCAGTCACAGATGTAAATTTTACTCGCGTAAGTCGCTTTCGTGTGTAACTTACGATACGTAAACCGTCTTGTACGCGACTGCGTATCGTTTACAAATGTAAGTTACTTACGTAACAACTTACAGATGTAAATACGGCCTAAGGTTTTGCATAAAGTGGCAAAATACTTTGAAAACGCGTTGCGTGACGATGAGCGTTTCCAACAAACATGTTGCCGCATTAAACTCGTCACTGGATTTGGTGTTAAACTGTCATGTCATTTTTGGGAATAATAATCATAATAAGACAATTTCATTGATTTCAAGATCTTTGGAAAACAGCAAATACAGCAAGAATTCTCACAATAATAATCAAAACTTAAGAGCGTTTGCACACGGCGTATTTTTACGCGCAGACAACGCGCGATTCACGAACACGCTGTGTCTGCGGCCTGCGCGTTTTTAGTTCAAAGTAGGGTTGTAACGGAACCTCGACTCCGCCTCCGTAAGTGCGGAACTTTCGCAAGAAATCGTACCTCCGCTTCCGTATCTGCCTCCGCCCTTTTTTTCCGGAGTTGTAACGGAGGTTTATTTACGTTGACTTACAATGCGAGAGGTAAAAAATCGAAGCAGGTGACGTAAGTTACACCATTACAACAAGCAATAAGGCAACTTTCCTTAGAAGAATCCTCAAAAAAAACAAATGTGGGATTCATCGCATCCTAAAGCACAGAAAATGGACGATGTGATCGGAGAAATCCACCTCAGCCCCCGCCTCCGTTAACCAAAGCACCTTCACCTCCGCATCAGCCTCTGATTCCGCTAAGAACGCCTCCGTTACAACCCTAGTTCAAAGACGTGCTCAAAGGCTGCGTCTGACGCCCGTATAGTTTGCGTTGGAATCGCGGTGGTATCGCGTCATTTGCGCGTATTCAATATTCAGTATGCTTAGGCTCTTAAGCTCCGCAAGTCTCATAAATCATAGCTGACCGGTTATCCTAGGTGAATGATTGAAGCGCTACGCCATAGAAGGGTCAACTATCTGATACTGTCGTGTCGCGTCGTATCGAGTCGCGGTGTCGCGTTTGTCGCTCACGTAGGACAACGGGTCTGGCTAAACTCCAGTGTCGAGTTATTTTACAAAACAATAGTTAGACAATTTAAAGGGCGCCCGTAAGCCTGTTTTATACCAAATTTCTTATAAAAATTGTTACATAAAGCTAAGCGATTTTATAACTCGTAATAAATATAAGAAAATTCATTATGTTATAATAATATAAGTAAAAATATAACGACACAATTTTGAGATTCTTTCTAAACACGCTATTTATCAAAATCTACTTAGATATTTTTCGGCTCGACACAGACATTGAATTTGGACGTACGTCCGCACGTAAATGTACCTTCTAACAGCGCTTGAAAGATTCTTCATATATTAATTATTTTTAACACGCTTTTGTTAACTTCTCCTGTAATTAGCCAACTATATATGGCATGGTAATGTATGTAAACAAATCTTGGAAGTCGGATTGAACCTACTTCTGTCGTATCGATTTGAAACTTTGCAAACCAAGTGATACCTATGACATTACAATAATTATTCGGTTCCATCCAGTTGAGCTGATCTGATGGGAGCAGGAGGTGGATAGTGAAACTCTTCAATTCAAATCAGAGGCACTCGGGTTTGGGCTAATGTGGTTTGTTTTAGACGAGTCCCATTTACATTATTGGTGACACGTATTTTTCTGTTCGCACCTTCGAGAAGGAGATCGATACGAGAATACAGCTAGGCTGGGCAGCATTCGGAAAACTTCGTCGAGCCTTTACGTCGCCCATACCGCAATGCCTGAAGACTAAGGTCTTCGACCAATGCGTCCTACCAGTAATGACCTACGGTGCCGAAACGTGGACACTGACCGCGAGACTGCGACTACAAGTCGCTCAGCGTGCTATGGAAAGAGCTATGCTCGGAATTTCTTTGAGGGATAAAGTCCGGAACGAAGTAATTCGCCAAAGAACTAAAGTGACCGACATAGCTCTTAGGGCTGGCACGCTGAAGTAGCAGTGGGCTGGTCACGTGTGTCGGAGGACCGATGGACGTTGGAGTCGAAAGGTCCTCGAGTGGAGACCGCGTCTTGATAAACGGAGCGTAGGGCGCCCCCCAGCAAGGTGGAGCGATGATATCCGGAGGGTGGCTGGCATCGATTGGATGCGAAAAGCCGAAGACAGAGCACGTTGGCGCTACTTTAAAGAGGCCTATGTCCAACAGTGGATGCACAACGGCTGATGATGATGATTCTTTTGTTGTTTTTCCAGCATTTAAACTTATTACAGACAAATGAACGTATATATACAAAGTATCAGAAACGTAAGTCCAAAAACGATGTGTTTGCGCCGGCCTTTAATCAATTTGATTGGTATGTATTTGATTTTTAATCAGTTTGTTGTATGTCGACAAAAGACACTAAATCGATATTAAATCTTTGGCGTTTTGAGCAAAACGGTGACGATATGGCATCTAGCAGTACTAAACGCTTTCACTTATTACATTTATTCGTATGTATATATTTTTTTACATGTACGGCGCTTCGTGCGAACCAAACCTAAACCAGGTTTTTGACGACCTCCATGGCGCAGTGTGTAGCGCTGTTGCCTTAACGAGCGGAGGTCCTGGGTTCGATCCCCGGTAGGGTCAATTTGGGAATTTATAATTTCTGAATTTTCCCTGGTCTGGTCTGGTGGGAGGCTTCGGCCGTGGCTAGTTACCACCCTACCGGCAAAGACGTGCCGCCAAGCGATTTAGCGTTCCGGTACGATGCCGTGCAGAAACCGAAGGGGTATGGGTTTCATATTCTCTTTATTATTATTATCGGTATAAATTTAGCTCTCACGCCCGCATACAAAATAAATACATATATGGCCAAAAGATTTATAATAAACTTACGTAAATAAATGCAAATTAATAAACTTACATACACAAATACACAAATAAATAGTTGTAGCGGGCGGAGGATTACACCCCGGCAGGGGAGACCAGACGGCCGGGGGTCAGGGGGACAGGTTGAGAAACCGGCGGACTATCCTAGCCGAGTCTAGCAACACCGCTTTCTGCATCCTGGCTGCGAGCGAACTGCCACGGAATCCCAGTCGCCTCAGATGGTGAGCGAGGCTGACTGGGATTAACCCATTCGCAGATATGACGATTGGGATGGTTTCAGTGGACTCCACATGCCACATGGCGGAAACCTCGTGAGCCAGATCGAGATACTTACGTTTTTTCTCCGTCTCAGCTCTCACAAGGTTCTCGTCATATGGAATGGTGATGTCCACCAAAAACACCCGCGACTGTGCCCGGTCCAACAACACGATGTCAGGCTTATTCGCAAGAATAGTCCTGTCCGTGATGATGGACCGGTCCCAATAGAGCCGGACTCCGTCACGCTCGAGTACAGGCACCGGTGTGTACTTGTAGTACGGCAGCCTCTCATCCAGGAGACCGTACTTCAGAGCAAGCTCCTGGTGAAGGATTTTGGCCGCTTGGTTGTGTCTGTGCAGATACTCAGTGTTAGCAAGCGCCGAACATCCCGAAAGCACATGTCTGAGTGACTCACCGGGATGGCGACAGGCTCGACAGATGTCATGAGTGCCATCCTTCAGAATGTACTTTCGGTAGTTCCGCGTCTTAACTACCTGATCCTGTATCGCACAGACAAAACCTTCGGTTTCCCCAAAGAGGTCACCGAAGCGCAGCCATTGCACGGACGCTTTTTTATCGACGTGTGGCTCATTAAGAGCTTTAAAAAAGCGTCCGTGCAACTCCTTCTCCTTCCATACGGTCTCCCGGTCAGAGGTGCTAAGTACCACCGGCGCCTGCCACTCGATTTTGGCTAAGGATAGGGGAGTGAGTCCTTTATCACATTCTATGACCTCTCTATGCATGGGTGACTCCCTCTTCGTCTCAAAGTATGTTCTGAGATTGGCTATCTCCCGGTTATGCATGGTCTTGACGCTTAATACGCCTCGACCACCACATTTCCGGGGGATATACAATCTCATCACAGACGATTTCGGGTGATGCATGCGATAGAGAGTCATAGTCGTGCGGACTTTTCTATCCAGGGCGTCAAGTTCGGTCTGAGTCCATCTGAGTACGCCAAAGGTGTACATGAGAACGGGCATAACCCAGCCGTTATAAGCTCGAACCTTATTTGCGCCTGACAAAAAGCTTTTACAGATTTTTGTCAGACGGCCAAAGAAGGCCTCGCAAACAGACTGTTTCATGTCCGCCTCATTCACTCCCATCGATTGCGACATACCCAGATACCGGTATGATTCAGCTTCGGAGAGGGTCCTAATGCTCGATGGCTCGAGACTAAACTCAGCCGAGTGAGTAACCTGTCCCCTCACCACATGCAAGACCGCACACTTGTCTAGCCCAAGCTCCATCCTGATAGAATTGCTGAACTCAGTGGTGATATTCAGCAATTCTTGCAGGCGGGTAGCATTGGGTGCCAGCAGTTTGAGGTCATCCATGTAGAAAAGGTGAGGCACTCTTGTCCCTCTTCTCCGAAACTGAAAGCCCGTCCCTGAACTCTCCAGCAGTGAGCTGAGTGGGTTCAGGGACAGGCAAAACCAAAGTGGGCTCAGACAGTCACCCTGGAAGATCCCTCGCCGTATCCTTATCCGGTCATCGGCAGCCGCCAACCGCTCACCGTGGAGACAAAGGATCGTACTCCATTGCCCCATGCATTCCCTGAGGAAGTCTCGAACTGTACCATCGACTTTGTACAGTTCAAGGACCCTCAAGAGCCATGAATGGGGCACCGAGTCGAATGCCTTTTTATAATCAATCCAGGCGGCGGAGAAATTCCGGCGGTTGCGCTTGACCAATTTTATTATTATTATTATTATTATCTTTCCGGCTCTGTTCAGCAAGAATCATCCTTCCAAACCAGTGGTAGAACCTTGATTGCTCATAAGTGACACAAGTTATATATAACTTGTGTCACTTATGAGCAATCAAGGTCAATGAAATGATTTAGTTATTTCACGTATACGTGAAATAACTAAATCATTTCATTTCATTTGGATATTTAATAGCTTGAAAAATACCGGGAATCAGCATCAATACAAATTAAAAAAGAAAAGGTTTGCTAAATTCGTAGATCTATTGACACAGTTAACTTGTTTGTTAACCTTATTTACATACTTATTTAAAAGTCTACATTAAATAATAATGTAATGTAAAGAAGTGAGCGTTTTGCAGCGCAAAATATAAAGAGGGCAGAGGCGCCGTGAATAATTTATAGCAAACTTTTTGTAAAAGCGAAGAGCGATGATTACTGAGAGCAAAAAACGGCGATAGCCTAGGAGCTAGTAATGTCCTCCCGACCGAATTTCGGCCACGGCGGCCTATCTCCAGAGAGATTAGCCATCTGCGCGATATTATAGTGCACAAGTGTGTGCGCATACACAGGTACATTCCTTTCCTTTACTCTCATAGGCCGATGGGACGGAAAATCCGACACGACTTGAAATAGATCAGGTGCAGAACCGACGGCTTTACGTGCTCTCCGAGGCATGGGGATGAATTACTGCCAACTTCCCCGGGCTAGTACTGAGAATTTTTTGTCAGAAAACCAAATACTTATAATGGACTCGAACCCGAGACCTCGTTTGTCGCAATCGAACATGCTAACCACTAGACCAATGAAGCAGTCGCGATGGTGTAAACTGAATAGGCAATAAAAATCCAATGTTTTTTTTAAATAAATTTTTAGGTACATTTGCTTTTAAATCATCAATACAAGTAACTAATGTCCCTACCTATCAGATTGAAATTACGAATTGACAATTACTAGGTACTTTATATGAAACTGCTGAGTTTCTTGCCGGCTCTTTTCAGTAGTATCTGCTTTCCGAACTGGCTGTAAAGTTAAAACATGGCGTAGCTTAAGAGACTATACTGACCTGTATGTGCTACAAGCTAAAGCCCGCGACTTAGTCCGCGTGGATTGAGGTTTTTTTAGTTCCCGCGAGAACTTTAACATTCCGGGATATAAAGCAGCCTATGTGTTATTCCAGATAGAGTCTGGAATAACACATAGGCTACTTCATCTATCTCTGTGCCGTTCTGGCCGGATTGTGTAACGAACATTCATCCGTCCATCCAAACTTTCGCATTTATAATATTAGTATAGAAATACTTCTACTGTACGATCTGTAAAATCTGTGTGTGATTTTATGTACGTCCATAGCACGTCCACCAGCTGTTAGACTATAATGGGAACACCATCCCTATTATTTTTTTCCTTTTGCTTCATCTTAACTCCGGGCAGAATTGACGGGTGAATGTTGTTATCCACTTTTAGGGTCTTGTATGTTTTACATCTTATTATATTACCCACCTACGTTTTCGGGGGTGCACCTATTCAAATTTAATAAAGGTAAATTTTAAGCAGAATAACTATATAAATAAAAATGAATGTAGCTAAGCGCAAAACTCGAGAACGGCTGGACCGATTCAGATAGATTTTTTTGTGCGTGTTCGACTGTCAAAGGATCTTCTCCGTTTGGCCCGTGAGGGCCAAGCGGGGATACGGGCCTCGAGGCTGAGCCTCCTTACCCGGGCGGGGCGCGGGGCAACTCTGTGCCCCGGTGAATGTCTTGAAGCCGAGTGAAACCGGCTAACCGGCTAGGGCCTGCCTTGTAGGCTACGGGCCCCTAGGTCGGGTGGATCTCGGGATGGTTTATATTCACAATTGGACCCGGTAGGTGGCGTTATCTATATAAATAAAAATGAATATTGCTAAACGCAAAACTTGAGAACGGCTGAACCGATTCTGACGGAATTTTTTGTGCGTGTTCGACTGGGTCTCGGGATTGTTTATATTTACAATTGGACCCGGTAGGTGGCGCTGAGCGCTGTGAAATTCGGCACAGGGATAGAATCTATACTCTGGAATAACACATAGGCTACTTTTTATCCCGTAAAATTAAGTATTTCCCGCGGGAACCAAAAAACTTCAATCCATGGGGACGTAATCACAGGCATCAGCTGGTACCTAATATGCCCCAAATTCAAAGCGTTTGAAACATCGTAGGCTCTTAACCGTTTTACGAGTACAGATGGAAATCGATCCCCACTCGAGGGCCGTTTGGAGTGAAACGTTTGACGTTAAACGTTTAGCTGTACCGAGTGACCACTTTGAAGCTCGATGGCACTCGTCGGAAAGGTATTTACTTTATAAGTTTATACCTTTACTTTTTTGTCCACTCTGTGTGGTACGACAAGGATACCGCCCAATGACTAGGTATTATTTTATTGACGACCCCTCTGGTGCAGTGGTTAGCGCTGTGGTCTAATCGGGAAACTCAAGATTCGATCCCCGGCAGTCAGTTTAGGAATTTATAATTTGTGAATTTTCTCAGGTCTGTCCCCAGGTAATCGTTGGTCAAACGCATAATTCGACCTGTTTAAGGATGCCTGCACGTCAAAAAGAATGTGTGAACGTTGAACTCCTTAAACAGTTCGAGTAAATACGTTTTAAATTGTCAAATAATTACGATTTGTTAAGACGATTGGGCCTCTAGTCTGGTGGGAGGCTTCGGTCGTGGCTAGTTAACACCCGACCGGCAAAGACATGCCCACCAGTCTTATTTTTTTTGCCCGTAGCTTGTTAGTTAATTATTTCGCAATCATGCTCTATCCTTTTTTTTTTTCTCCACTACAATTTAGCCCTTGCCCGCGATCTCGCCTGTGGGTAAGTGATGATGCTGTCTAAGACGGTAGTGGGCAGTGGCGGCCTTAGGGGGTGAGGGCCGGCAGGACAAGCAGGGCTACCACCCGGGGCCTCGCTCTCGTAGGGGCCTCGTGCTTCTGCACAACAGCGCTACAGCTCAAGTAGAAAAAGTAATTAGGAACTAATGTGTATTTAAATCTCGCGCCTCGCGAATATCTTCCGCCCGGAGCCTCGTATAGTGGCTAAGGCCGGCCCTGGTAGTGGGCTATCCTGTAAGAAGTATGGCACTTATATTAAACCGATCAGTTTCTACTCGGCATCGTACCGAAACGCTAAATCGCTTGGCGGCACGTTGTTGCCGGTAGGGTGGTATTATATAGCCTCCCACCAGAAAACTAGCTTATAAAGTTAGACTTCCAAAGTTTCCGCTACTTTTTTCCACTACAATACAAGGTAGCTCTTAACTGGACCTGGTCGTAACTTACAGAAATCTTCGGTTACGGTATAAATTGTGTTTATAATTTATACCGTATATTTACAGTACACCACAAAAACACAAAAGGAACAATATAAAAAAAGAAAACTTAAAACGTATCTACGTACAATAAGGCGGTCTTATCGCTAAGCAGCGACAGACAACCTTAGCGCTAGAAAAAACGAAAATGAAGAAGAGGACAACGGGATATATATTATAGATATGTTTTTCGTCTTATATTTATAGAAATAGATTATTTAATATCGACGACTACTATAAAATGACTATACTTATTGTGATCAATCAAGAAATTAGACGACAATCATGGACAAGGACGCAAAACAAAAAACTGCGATTCACGGTAGCAATAAAACGTTTATGAACTTCATGATAAAAACGACCTCTATGTATCATGTCAAGAATTAATTAATTTAATACTTGGTACACTAACATAACAACTCAATAAAATTCGAAAATACCACTGATGCATCATTCGTTAGTAAGTACCAAATATTTATAGTCTTTTATGTATAGATATTTGTACTCTGTCCTATGCTAAAAACAAATAATTAGTTATTGATTCTATGACTGGAGAGCTAAGGTAAGATGGTTCTTTCTAATACATAGGTATCAGCTTAAAAGAGAAAATAGAGAACTCTTTTTAACTTGTGATCCCGAGACACTATTTTCCAATAGGGATTCCTTCAGAATCTTTAAAATATTCATTAAATTAGATTGTTATTTTTATTATTTCTTACAGTTAAATTAAAATAGTTTTTATTGTTAAACACGTTCACGTACTTCAAGACTTTTTCTTGATATATAAATTAAGGAAATTCCTTTACAGGTAAGTCTTAAGGTATCTTAAATATAAAATCAATTAATCATTACTGTTTACGGAAGCCACTACAAATCAAAACCGTACTGAATATAACAAAGAAAATTAAAGAAGAGAAGGAAATAGGTATAGAGAAGTAGACGACTTTAATCATAACCTAACCGTACCTTAACCGTTAGGTACTATAGTTATTCAATTCAATTCATTATTAAATTTTCAAAATACGGTACCGCGCCAGTATAATACTTATTAAACACTAATTACAAATGTCAATGATCTTAATAATTATACATCTTGAATTTGTTGGTATTTCCAAATTACAAACATCAATTGTACAAAACAGCTCTGCTTAGCTAGTTTAATTAAATTGTATCAATGTTAACAATCAAAACGGAATTGGCGTCAATTTACAAACAAAGCAGAATATTGCTACATTAATTAACAAACTTTCCATGTCGTTTCAGTTAGCCTGTACAAACTTTTGCCTGCAGTGAACAGAAAATGATTATCCTTGTCAAAAGTTACCGCGCCAATTGAGGGTATATGAGCGACTTTTACTATTCTAGAGTCCGCTAACTTTGGCTCAATTATAACTTGATATACACTGTCTATCCACCAAGCGTAGATACCATCATGATTATCCATTACTAGACCTCTAAAAAAAGCATTTTTAGACAGCCACATGGTCTCATCGCCTCTTTTGGCAAACAATCCGTAAATGCTTAGAAAAACAATAACATTGTACTTGTTAACAACGAACATTTTAACAGGCATAAAATCGAGTAATATATCGAAATTGTCGCCCTTCTTGCGTACAATTTTGAATTCTCCATATCTAACGAAATAAATGTCTCCTTTGTAAAACAAGCTCACTACTGTATCCCCTCGAGAGCTGTACGGTGCCACTCTGTTTAGCTTCGTATCCAATACGTAGATGCCGTCGCTGCCTCCCAAATAGACCAAATCGTTGGCTTGATCAAGATCAAACGTACCAAAGTTCATAATTTGTTTTCCGCCTGATATCACACTGCTGTTAGTTGGAGCGTCTAAATGGATGAATCCAATTTTATAGTACTCCTCATCCTCTATCTTAGGCTCAAAACTGTAGTATAGAATATTCGTACTTCTCATTACACCTAGTTTATTGATCACTGTAGTTTCTCTAAATGGCGCATCGATTTCGAAGAGGTATGTGACGTTGTAGCATAAGGAGTTTACTTTGACGCATGTTGTACAGATGTTTTCAGCTTCTTTGGGTTCCGCAAGTGCAGCATCAAGTTCGGTAGAATTTACTGTATTGAGTTCAATGGAATTGTTGCTCGTAGTATCAAGTTGATTTGATCTCACTGACGCTATGTACACGAAGAGTATGGCGAGAAGCATCTTTGTACCTGGAAAACAGAAATATATATTACTAGATGATTCCCGCGACTTCGTCCGCGTGGATTAAGATTTTTTGATTCCCGCGGGAACTCTTTAATTTTCCGGGATATGCCTATGTCCTTCCCCGGGATACAACCTACACATGTACCAAATTTCATCAAAATCAGTTGAACAGATGAGCCGTGAAAGCGTAGCAGACAGACAGACAGACAGACACACTTTCGCATTTATAATATTAGTATGATATACCCATATCATACTAATATTATAAATGCGAAAGTGTGTCTGTTAATCAACCCCTAATATACACGGCATCATACCGAAATGCTAAATCGCTTGCTAAATACCGGCACGTCTTTGCCGGTAGAGTGGTCACACTCACATCACCACAGCCTATTAACGTCCCACTGCTGGGCACAGGCCTCCGCTCTCATAGGAGAGAGGGAATTAGAGCTTAGACCCACCACGCTGCTCCAATGCGGGTTGGCGGGCTTTAAAGACTATTATCATGTTAGTGATAATAACCGGGACCGACGGCTTAACGTGCTCTCCGAGGCTCGGGGGTGAAACACCACCAACTTCCAACTCCAGGCTGGCACTGAGAATTTCAGAATTGAACAACCCAATACCAATTTTTTTGCCCGACCGGAAATCGAACCCAGGACCTCGTGGTCCGCAGTCGACTATGCTAACCGCTAGACCAACGATGCCACAACTGAAGCCAGACCAGAGAAAATTCAGAAATTATAAACTGCCGAGGATCGAGCCTAGTACCTCCCCCTTTAAGACCACTGCGCCAGAAGAGGTTGTCACAAATAGCAGAATTACCTTAACTACCAAAGAAGGATTTCATCCGCCTATCAGATTTTAGGTAACTACTTATATAATGGTCTGCGGACAGTGGGCAGTTTATAACTGGACGTGAATTACAATAGCACAGAATTTTCCCACGAAGCTTACCCGCATGAAAATCGGATCGAACAAGCTCGAACGATTTCCGAGATAGTGAAATAGCCACGTGTTTGTACAAAATACAAGATTACAAGCGTTTCCAACGCGAATGGATAAACTTTGTCGCATTCGGTTTAAAATAATCAATCAAACTAATATTATAAACTAGCTGATGCCCGTGACTTCGTCCGCGTGGATTGAGGTTTTTTGGTTCCCTCGGAAACTTTTTAATTTTCCGGGATAAAAAGTAGCCTATGTGTTATTCTAGACTATAATCTATCTATGTGCCAAATTTCATCCAGATTAGTTCAGACGTTCTGGCGTGGTTGAGTAACAAACATCCATACATCCATACATCGCGAAAGGGTGTTTATTGGTTTGTGCTTCAATCACGCCGCAACAGAGCAACGTATCGATGTGATTTTTTCCATAGGTATAGTTCATTGCCCCGCCCCCATATTTGTTTAGTAGCAATGACGAACTTTCTACCTTATTTTGAAAAAAGTAAGAAGGTACTTTCCGTGCGGGTGTAGTATAGAAAACTTATTCCACGCGGACAAAGTGGCGGGCATCGACCAAGTTTGGTCGATGGTGGCGGGCATCAGAAAGTAAGGATTATAATATGGAAATGCTCTAACGCGATGATGAAGCGGTTCATGCATTTTGTATGTGCATATTGCTTTGTTACAGGAAAATCTTGTTTGCTTCGATCCTGCCACGCTTTGAGCTTTAAAATTTAACGACGGTAGGGAAAATAATAAGCTCTATTTTTTGCGGATATTAGTAGATAGTAGTTATAGTGGATCAATCTCTTCTCAGAATGAGATTGGTTTGGTCATTTAGTCCACCACGCTAGTACCTAGTAGTAGACAGTAGTAGTGGGTTGCCAAGTGCAAATAGTCAGTAAGTAGGCTTCCACACCATGTTTGCCTTCGATGTTAAATCCAATGATATAATAATATGTACTTTAATGTAATGTAAGTGATGTAATCAACTAAGCAGATAGTGACCGTGATTTCATCCGCGTGAATTTATGTTTTTTAAAAATCCCATGGAAAGTCTTTGATATTCCGGGATAAAAGTCTTTCCTATCGGCTATCCTTCGCCGGAATGCGAAACTAATTTGGCGATTTTGACGACTTCCTTAGCGCAGTGTTGAGCGCTGTTGTTTTAACGTGGGAGGTACCGGGTTCGATTCCTGCCAGTGTCAATTTGGAAATTTATAATTTCTGAATTTTCTCTGGTCTGGCCTTGTGGGAGGCTGAGGCCGTGGCTAGTTACCACCCTTCCGGCAAAACGTACCGCCAAGCGATTTAGCGTTCCCGTACGATGCCGTGTAGAAACCGATTAGGAGTAATGGCTTTAATATAACTGCCGTACCCCTAACAGGTGAGATCGCAGTCAACGGTATAACTTGTAGTGAAGAAAAAAAACATCTAAACAAAATTTCATCATGTCAAAAGATAGGCCGTGAAAGCTTAGAAAACAGATGAATTAATAAAAACAGAAAGATTAACATAGTATAGGTAATAATGTCCTCCCGACCGAATTTCGGCCACGGCGGCCAATCTCCAGAGAGATTAGCCATCTGCGCGGGAGATAGGTATTATATGTTTGCGCACAAGTGTGTGCGCAAACACAGGTCCACTATCTGTTCCTTTACTCATAAAGCCCGATGGGAAGATGGGAAGGAAAATCCGACACGACCGGTGAGAGGTCAGGCGCAGGACCGACGGCTTAACGTGCTCTCCGAGGCACCGAGGTGAAACACCGCCAACTTCCTAACTCCGGGCTAGTATTAAGATTTTTTTGCCAGAAAAATCCAATACTTGTTATGGCCCGACCCGGAACTCGAACCCGAGAACTCGTCGGCTGCAGTCGGACATGCTAACCACTAGGCCAACGAGGCAGTCAAATAATTCATATATATAAAAATACCAACCACTTCAAGCACTATCCGCACATTTCACCCGCACAATAAACTCAACCGTCAATACAGCAAAGCACCACCGCCGCCGTCCCAATGCGTGCCACTCAAATGCCCTACACTCCAATACTACTAGAGCACCACTAATTCACTCTGTACTACTGAACTCGGTTCAGATCACATCTGCGACTCGTCATGGTCGCGTCGGTCGACAATATTGTGACAGTGACGTCACCTGATGATCATTAGGTGACGTCACTTTCACAATCACACTAATATTATAAATGCGAAAGTGTTTCTTTGATGATTTATTGGTTAGTTGGTTTGCCCTTCAATCACGTTGCAATAGAGCCACGGATCGACGTGATTTTTGGCATATCTAGACCTGAGAGTGACATAGGCTACTTTTTCCATGATATATAATTTCGAAAAGTTAGAGGTTATTGCCCGTGAATCGAACCCGTGAACTCGTATAGATTGTGTGTCTAAACCTCTAGGCTATCAACGCTTTTGTCATTATTACCACCACCACTTAAATGTGGTTGAAACTATTTTTAATTTTTTTATTATAGAATTGGCTTGCGCTTGACGACAATCACGTTTAATACAAAGCAATGATGAAGTCTAGGTTGGAGCGCGCTCGCCTAGAAGATGCATATTCACTCTTGCCTTGAAGGTACTCAAGTTATACGTGGCAACTGTCCTTTTTATCACTAATTCATAAATTAGTATCAGAAGGACAAAAAGTTCACATACAAAAATACCTTAGTGTGATCCAAAACTAACCACAATTCCGTGTGAGGTACCATTAATAAAAACCCGCATTAAAATTACATAATACAATTGTGTGTTACGGCAGCGGCACGTTTAGTCGCTCACACGCTTACGGCGGGATCCTTGAAGATTAATCTGTCATTTGAACCGGGATTAGATCAGGAACCGCTTAACAAACGTAACCTAACCCACTCTTATCACTAGCAATAAAACTTGCGTTGCGCACGTATTTAGTACCTATGCAGAATTTGACTTTCTGCGAGTGTTAGAAAATTGATTCCATCCATCTATCCGTGGTCTATAGTCACAAACAAAACCTAGCCCGTCCAGCTCTGGCCTCCAGTCTCTGTGACAACCTGCGCCAATACTTGATCCAATAATGGTTATGTCCCAACACCTAGGCCTTTTCGAGAGCGCGCCAGTCGCCACCAAACATGGTCCTCCGCCTTCCTCATCCACCCGCTTCCCGCCACCTCCTTTAAGTCATCGGTTAAGTCAGCGAGCTGGAGGTCGTCCTACACTTCGCTTACAGGTACGCGCTCTCCACTCCAGAACACGTCTGCCCCAACGGTCTGCGACAAATGTG
This sequence comes from Erebia aethiops, assembly GCA_923060345.2. Classification (NCBI taxonomy): domain Eukaryota; kingdom Metazoa; phylum Arthropoda; class Insecta; order Lepidoptera; family Nymphalidae; genus Erebia; species Erebia aethiops. The sequence continues at coordinate 11,839,031 of OV281081.1, read as the reverse complement.
ACCTGCCCACTACCCTTCAGTTTGCTAATCCTCAGAGCTACCTATATCGATCACTTTAGTTCTTTTACGAATTACCTCGTTTAACATTGATTACTGCAACGAATTACAGCGGTTTTGATAATGCCACCTCGAACACTTAATAACAACCCACTTTTATGCCTATTGTCCACTAGCAATAAAAATTGCTCGCAAGTTTTAGGTACATAAACAATGCAGGAGTTCTGCAGGTGCGAACTAGTTATCTCCGAGGGTTGCAACTTGCAACATTGATTACGTATATAAGTAAGGTCACTCAACATTGGCTTTACGGGCTAACCTGTTAGGGGCGTGGCAGTTATATTAAACCCATACCCCTTCGGTTTCTACACGGCATCGTACCGGAACGCTAAATCGCTTGGCGGTACGTCTTTTCCGGCAGGGTGGTAACTAGCCACGGCCGAAGCCTCCCACCAGACCACACCAGGGAAAATTCAGAAATTATAAATTCCCAAATTGAAATCCATTAAAAGTATGCTCCTGAAAAAAGCTTATTATACTGTTGAAGATTATGTAAATGATAGAGGAGCATGGATTTGATCGCTCCAGCAATGCTGCGGTTACTTATGTACACATTGATATAGTAATTGTAAATTAATTATTTAAAAAAAGCAACCACCGAGTTTCTTGCTGGTTCTTCTCGGTAGGAATGGCATTCCGAACCAGTGGTAGATTCACTTGACGATTCAAAAGTACTTGTAAAAGTTTATTTGAATAAAGAATATTTGATTTGATTTGATTTGATTTGATTGACCCTGCCGGGGATCGAACCCGTGACCTCCGCACGTTAAGGCAACAGCGCTACACACTGCGCCACGGAGGTCGTCAAAATATAATCTATCTCTGCCAAATTTCATTCAGATTCGTTTAGTCGTTCTAGCGTGATTGAGTAACAAACATCCATCCATACATACATCCATCTATCCATCCATCCATCCAAACTATCGCATTTATAATATTAAGTATATAGGTAGATCACAGAGGAACTTTAGATCCATAACCACCCAATAACGGACAGCAGGCCATCAAAAGGGGCACATTAGTTAACACTATCACCGTTTTATCCACCACCTCTACAGCCCATTAACGTCCCACTGCTGGGACTCCACGTCCACGTCCTCCACTCTCACAGAAGAGATGGTATTAGAGCTTGGACCCACCACGCTGCTGCAATGCGGGTTGGCGGTTTTAGCACAGTGTACTTTTAATTAGCTTACGTATAACGTATTAACTGAATACCCAATTAACAAACTTAATTAAGTATAAAAAACTATTAGGCACGTATTCCCATACTAATTGGCACGTACTAGGCCGCTTCCTACGCACTCCAATTTATTTTTCCCATGGTAGAATATATTTCAATGCTAATAAAACACTTCAAAGCAAACCGCTAGATTGCCGTGTGACCTTGTCTAGAGGTAATTACCACTGATCCTCATCCCGAAGGAAATTAAATGTTTTAAACGAACCGCGCACGCGAACTGATTAAATAAAGAGTTACTTTATAGATATACCTACTACATCATATAATACTAGCTGATTGAGGTTCTTTGTCGTTGCTAAAATGTTGCCTAGTATAGTCCGAATTTCAGCCAAAATGGTTCAGTGGTTGCCACGTGATGAAGTAACAAACATCCAAACTTACAAACATACTGTATAATGTTAACATGATGACTATGATAGGATTAAGTACATGCTATGTAGATTGTAGACCATGTTCGCAATAACGTTAATAACGTCCCTGTGGATTCAAACTCAAACTCTAATGTTTTTTATTTAAAAAAACTTTTCCAAGTGCTTTTGAATCGTCGAGTGAATCGAAGGACTGGTTTGGAATGCCATTCAAACCGAAAATAACCAGCAAGATACTCGGTGGTTGCTCTTTATAGGAAATTAATTTACAATTACACCAATGTATATAGATAGGTGTAAACACGGAATAGATAAAATGGGTATACATAAGTAACCGCTGTCCTAAGCATTGCTGGAGCTAGTCAAATCCATGCTCTTTTATCATTTACATAATCTTGAACAGTATAATAAGCTTTTTTCAGGAGCATACCATAGATTTAGTATTGGGTTCGCGGGTGAAGCGCGCGAGCCCAATACTAAATCTATGGAGCATACTTTAATAGATTTATTAAACTTGTGTAAATTTTTATATAGGTCGTGGAATTTTGTTATTGAGTAAAAGGCTCATTCCCACGAACGACTTTTGGACTTTCTTGAGGCGGAGCAATGGAGTCACGAGTCTATTGCGGTCTAAACCAGACGGTTTGCCTATCGTGCAGGGGCCATACTTACTGTCAACGCTTAAAGCAATTCTTAAGCAACATTACTGAAAATGACAGTTTGATGTCACGCACCTTGACATTCCTAAAATAAGGATTACACGAAAGTCAACAATAATAAACATAAAAGTAAACAATTTGGCTTTAAGCGTTGGCCCCCAGATCGCATTTTTTTTAATTAGGGCGAAACCACACTAAAAATAAGACCACTAACGGCTGTGCTGGGGAGGCAGTCAGATTGATGGGCCCTGGGCTGCCGCGGTACCACGGAAACAGCGTATTTACAGTAAATGCTACACATTAGGCGGCATTAGGTCAGTAGTTTGCTGTCCCACGCACAATGACTATAACATTCTTAGTCGTGAATGTATGTCGAATGAGTCAGAATCACTCGCAGTCGAATCAAGTTGTTGACTCTGGCAAGTTAAAAATTCGTACCTGGGGGTCGAACCCTCTACCCAAACGTCATAACCACTAGTTCTTGGCGGTTTTTTTCAGCAGAATATGCTCTCCGAACCGAAGGTACAGTCCTGGCATATCATATTAAGTGGTACAAGTACCTAATTGTCCCACATGAAATGAACATAGTATGTATGTATGTATGTATGTATGTATGTATGTTTATTGTACACCACGAATATACAAAAACAACATATTACAAACAAGAAAACAACAATAAGTAGGTACAATAAGGCGGTCTTATCGCTAGTATAGTATAATTAATCCAAGTATCGCAGATTAATTATACCTACAGATAATATTTTTAAAAAAATGTACGTGTGTTTGTCTGCTACGCCTTAACGGCCCATCTTTTTAACCGATTTTGATGAAATTTGGTGCAGAGGTAGGTTTCATCCCGGGGAAGGACTAATGCTAATCCCGAAAAATTAAGGAGTTCCCCCGGGGATCAAACAACTTAATACATGCGGACGAAGCCGCGTCGTCTAGTAATACGAGTATGTATGTCACCGTAAGATTGTGAAAACCGTTATATTGTAATCTATCTAGCGAGATTGTAAACTGTCGAAAGATTACAATTTAACGCATTATTTTTCCTTAGATTGTAATCTGTTAGGTATATTAACCCGATAGAACCTAAATGCCCGGCCTGCGGCTGGGCACTACCTACTTGATTATTTATGTCGAACCCTAACCTAACCTACAAGAAAGAGACGAGAAAACATAAATACAATGAGTATTTCAAAAAATTACACCCAAAACTTTGAACAACGGTTCACAATCTGTCGACAGTTTACAATCTAACGAGATAAAAGGCGTTAGATTGCAATCTGACGGTTTTTGCAATTTTACGGTGGCATAATATATAATGAAGAGTTACTTTGCCGAAATCACTCAGTCGACAAAAGAAACGAAAGTACACACCATACATTCGGCGTTTTGTAAAAATGAAAAATATAAGACCACCATCAGCCCCCCACTTAATGCGCGCTCCTGCAAATTGCCCTCATTCGTCTAAAGACGATTGTGCGCGTTATTTCTTAAGCCTCTTACGAAATATGTAATGTACGTGGGGGTGGCAGACTCAAAAAAATATTTATTGTACCAAAATCTGAGCCAGGTTTCATCCCGAACTTAATAGAATACTTTATGCCGTCTCTCCCCCCGGTGGCGTGATTTGTGAATTGTATTTTTGTGCTAAAAATATTATGAAAACGCTGTGTAAATATTATATACAGTGAGACAACGCCCTTGATGTTTCCATGACAAGTCGGTTTTACAGCAGCTATAAACGATATCGATCATTGTTTCAATATACTTTTATACATGCGACATGCATGTGTATTTTTTTGCTGGTTTGTCCTTCAATCACGCCGCAACGGAGCAATGGATCGATGTGATTTTTGGCATGGGTATAGTTGAGGACCTGGAGAGTGACATAGGATACTTTTTATTCCGGAAAATTAAGGAGTTCCCACAGGAATCAAAGAAAACTTAAACTACGCGGACGAAGTCGCGGGCATCAGCTAGTCTTTAATAAAGTAGTGAGGTGGTCCGGAACTCTTTGTGTGAGAATCTGACTCGCACTTGACCGGCTTTTATTACTTATGTCCTCAACATATTTACCTCAACATTTGTTTCTGATTGTTTATGTTATGTTTTTGGTGTACAATAAAGAATATTTCATTTATTCATTCATTCATTCATATTTAACAATCAATATTTGCCTCAGTCTGACACACTCTTCAACACTGAACTTCAATTGAGTAGATTCTTATATTAAAGTGTTCAATTATTAGTTTGCTCACAGAATACTAACCAATACTTACTACGCAGTAGGTACCTACTGCAAATCAGATGAGTGCTGTGATTTTTAAAGGGCTATCAAATGAAAATGGTGTCAATCATGGTCATCTCAACCTAAAAACACGAAGTAAGACGCTGCACCTCTACTTTTCAGGTGTATGTAGATTGTAGGTGCCTACCTAAGTCCTGTGATGTTAAGTTAACATAACTTTATTTCAGCAAGAAACGACGAAATTCCGTCGCCAGAAATAAATTCACAACATAACGTAGTGCAACTTCAAACTTTGTTACATTTTCGTAAGCTCTTTGAAATTCCAACTTAAAATTTTCCTTTTAGCCACCTTGTCCACCGTTTTTTAAAGTTATAATAAGTATTATGAGCGCCATTTATTCTTATTATGCGGAATTCAGTTCTGAAGTTTCATTTAAAATTATTTACATTAGTGGGTGAGGCTTCCGAAAAAATTCAGAATAAGGGCTGGCACATACTAGACGAATGAAATTCCCCCCCGGCCCCTACTGAGTTTACGTCCTAAAATTCACTACAGAAAACAAATAATTATGTCTGTCCTTCTGTTTGTCTAACTGGCTTACCTTCGAGACCCATTTGTTCAACAGATTTTTACCTTTAACTTCTTTTAATAGTAATAATTAAAAGAGTACAGTATATTAGTAGTAATAGTATAGTATAGTATAGCTAATAACGAGCCTAGAACACACGGCTTAGCAAAAAAAAACTAAACTTTTTTAAACAAGCTTTTATCATCCGCCATACTGAATTTGGCGTGACGTCATTTTATTTTTCGTATTCTTCTCAGTAAACCCTTTTAATACTTAATTGATACCCACATCATGGAGTGCATTAAAAATAATTAGTCCGCCATCTTTGGGAATCCGCCATATTGGATTTAGAATTTGTCACTTAGCTAACCATGCAATGTCATCCAAACTAAACGTGTATGCATTTCTGCTCTATCCGTTAAGGTTCACTGTTTTAAAAATCATTTGCAAGAGTTGACCTAAACAAACCCAAACATTGCAATTTAAATAGCTTGTAATAAATTAAGCAGAACAATGACGCAAAATAGAAGACTATCCACGAAGAAAATAAGAGCTTCGTGGATTAAACTATTTATATGCTAGCTACTATGCTCGTTGATAAATCTGTGAACACCACAACATCTAAACACCGATGATCGCTCGTCGTTGTCACCGCCGCCAACAGTGCGTACTTCCTGACGTAATTACCCGTGTTTGATCTGCCTTTATGCGGGCGACGAGGCCGACGCTAGCGAATGTTGATGTTGCATACCAAATCAACACTCAGTGCAAAGTCGAATCTACCCGGGCAGTGCAAATCTGTGCACGAACTGTACGGTTAGTTTTAATTCGATTGATCGTATATTATTCGATGACATTAGCCTCAAAGTGAAATGAACTTTCAATCATAGATTTGAAGCTCAATTTCGTGTATGCATTTATTAGCTATGAATGCATACGCGAAATTCAGCCCTCCAAACGATGTGTTTGCAAATTGAAATAGACTGTACTGAATTTGCGATTTTAAATCAAGGCCTTTGAGTCCATTTTACTGTGACGCTAATGTCATCGAATTCAAATGTCTTATACGTTTAATCGAATTTAAACTTATATATTACTAGATGATGCCCGCGACTTCGTCTGCGTGGATTAAGGTTCTTGGATTTCCGCGGGATTAAAAGTAGCCTATGTCCTTCCCCGGGATACAACCTTCTGCTATACGAAATTTCAGCAAAATCAGTTGAAAAGATGGGCCGGGAAAGCGTAGCAGACAGACAGACAGACAGACAGACAGACAGACAGATAGACACACTTTCGCATTTATAATATTAGTATGGATATGGATTAGTATGGATAAGCATACCGAGCTGTATTAAGAGTGATGGTGGACTTCATCTACCGATAGACGGCCACGGAAACATACCTAGTGTCAAACAGGTCTCTTGCAGGGCTCATCGAGCTATTTCAATAGCTTAATAACTCTCTACTGCTTAATGTCTCGTGGGCTCTTCTCAGACGCAACGCGTTTACAACCGTCAGCTTTAGTTTTGAGATACCATAATTAATTATCCCCATCACGTCTCATATTTTTCTAGATGATGCCCGCGACTTCATCCGCTCAAATTAAGTTTTTTTAAATTCCGGGCAGAATCAACTCTGTAGGTATACCATTCCAGCTTAGCTCGTAACATTGCGTTCACGCTCACTCAACGGATCGGTAATTAGGGAAACGTTTCACTGTGATGACGTGTTTAATATTTTATTATAGAACAGTCGCGTGACATGGATTTATTGTTCGAAAACACACAGTTTTTAAAAGGTATTCCAGCTCCCTACAGCACGATAGATTTAATAAATAGAGAATAAATAAAGGCTAGTTCTGTTACACACTATGGCTTATTCTGATATACACAATCTCTAAGGCCTATTGCGCATTACAAGAAAATTTCTTGTGTCTTATGAGAAATGTCTTTTAAGAAATACAGTCGCAATGGTTGTTGCATGAGACCATACATTTAAAAATATATTACAAGATATTTTTTCTTAGGTCGGGGCATACAAAATATAAGACATTACTTATAAGACACGAGACATATTTTCTTATAATGCGCAATAGGTCTAATTCGACACTTGCAAGGAATAACATTGTACCTCCGATTTTAGCAAATTTGGGTTCTCACAAATTAAAGTTCTGCCTAAATCAGAGACATAACGTTCTTTGTTGCAGTTGTCGACAAAAATTGAGGTTTGAGGTTGAGGTAAAGAATAGTCGAATTGATAAATATAATTTTAATTCAACATAATTAAAGTACAACTAAGCTAAGATTTAAAAACATATAAAAAACAACAAAATATATTTTTCCAAAATATATTTTCGGCAGAGTTTTACTTTCCTTTTTAAACGTTTATAATATTCGTCTCATTCATTCAAGCAAGCTCAGCAAGTTTTTCGTGTTTTCTACTTCTATGTTCAGTTCTGGTTGGTAGGATTGTGAAGTTCTAAGGGGAATAATCGGGGCCTCTGTCTTGGCGATGATGTCACAAACCTCAGTCGATTTTGTCGAGGGCATTCTTGCCCTACAATCAGAAAACACGGAAAGACAATATATAGTACGGGACTAATAAACATTGACCCTAAAATAAAAAATGTAAAGCTGATTTTTAGCACAAGTGTTCCTTGGGGTCTAAGAAGTACCTCTTAAAAATTCCCCCCCCCCCTAGGCCGCGGGCTTAACCCCCCACCCCCCCCAAACGTCTCCCCAACCGCAGTTTTTTGTAATTTTCTCAAAAAATATTAGTGCTAGAAGAAAACTTTCTATGGTGAAAATTATCTTCATTAAATTATCTACAAAATAATATTTAAGTTCATTTCCATATGACTAACTAATAGTTTCGGAGATATGTTAACCATTTGTGCATGAAAAGAAAATATTTTGCATTTATGGCTTTTTGTAATGTAGTTTCTTGTAATTTCCATAAAAACTGATAGAGCTACAAAAATATTGTCTGAAGCAAAATTAAAGGCTATTAAATTAGCTATAAAATGATATTTAGTTTATTTTGATAAGAGTAATAGTTTTGGAGATATGCCTACCTATTGTGTAAGATAAAGAAAATAATATGCAAATATCGTGTACGTTGTTTTTAATTTTAGAAAAAAAAATAACAGAGTTAAGAAAAACTGATTGAAACAGTCAGAAACATAGTTAAATTACCTACAAAATAGTACTTAGGTAATTTTGATAGCACTAATAATTTCGAAAATATACCTGTCATAGTTAACATAAAAGCAAAATTTTTTAAAATTTTATATGTTTTCTGTAATTTCTAGAAAACTATTAGAGCTAGACAAAAAACTCTCAAAAGTAAAAATAAACACCATTTAACCACTTATTAAAAAATGCAATTTCCTCAAAAACTATTAGAGCTGGAAAAAATCCTCGAAAGAGTAATTAATTTCACTAAATTACCCACAAAAAAGTCTTATGGTGAATTTAGATAGGACCAATAGTTCGAGAAATATGGCAACCTATATTCCAAAAAAATTTTTTTTTTTCGACAACCGTTGGTATATTTTTGAATTTTCACAGAAACTACTAGAACTAGGAAAAAAACATAAAAAGCAAAAATGAACTTCATTAAATTATCTTCAAAAAAATTTTTAGTTTATTTTGATAGAACTAATAGTTTCGGAAATATGGCTGCCTAACTGGAATAAAAAACTAAACCTTTGTAAAATCCGTAAATGTTTATTGTAATTTCAAGAAAAAGTATTAGAGTTAGGAAAAAAGCTGTCAGGACTTAGTACAAAGATTATTAATTTACCTATAAAATAGTGTTTAGTTTATTTTGATAGGACAATTAGTTTTCGAAATATACCTTGCTGTTGTGTAAGAACCGGTGGTAGTCATGTAGACTTAGCATAGTACTATGGAATAAATAGAAATTAACCTCTAAATAAATAACGTATTTTTGATTTTAGGCGCAAATGATGTCCTCTTTTCTCCCCACTCCCACAACCCCCCTCCCACCTCCCACCTCCAATCTCCCCCCTCCCACAACCCCACTCGCACCTCCCACAACCCCTCACGCACCTTCCACAACCCCCCTCTCACCTCCCCCCTACCACGACCCCCCTCCCCCTCTCAAATATCAATCTTTGAGCCGATTGTGCTTTTTTGTAATCGTATTACAATTCAAGTATCAAATCAAATGTTTTTATACTCAAGTAAACTTTTACAAGTGCTTTTGAATCGTCCAGTGAATCTACCATTGGTTCGGAATGCCGTTAACAGTTAAAAGTATCTGCAAGATAGCTGTTGGATGTTGGTGGTTCATTTACATTGCTTTTAGATAAATGCATATTGCATACCTACATATAGTTGAAAGGACTTCGAGAGGTAGGTATTTATTATTATTATATTAGTAGGTATTATTAAAGCACATCATCATGGTTGTCATCATCACCTTCTTCCCCATCAATGGTAATATTTGCACACGAACCATGGCATTCCACCCGCATTTCCTTTGCAATCCTATTCGTTATTCTTCGGCCGACGCGACGCCTTGTCTTTGTTAGAACTTTGAACGAATATAAATAATAATATTTAGTATATTATTTACTGAGTGTGGTGTTGTTTTGTAGATACAGATATCATGATTATTACCTACTATTAATTTATTGTAATATAGCATCGATCATTATCAAATAGAATGTGTAGGTACAAAGTAAAAATTATTGGCAAAATATTTTTCTGTCATGCACGTTTTCGATCGTCATATTTCCGAAAGTATTCGGTCGATTGAAATGAAATAAAAGCATTTTGTAGAAGATTTTATGAACTTTCATTTTGTTCTTGTCGTTTTTTTCCTAGCTCTTATACATTTTGTGCAAATCACAAGAAACTTATACGATTTAAAAAAAAAATAAACAAATGTGTCAAATAAGCCGGCATATTTGCAAAACTATTTATCCGATCATAATGATTTAAGTGCCATATGGTAGATTATTTAATGTTAATTATTTTCGCCATAGATGGTTTTTTTCTAGCACTAATATTTTTTGAGAAAATTACAAAAAACTGCGGTTGGGTAGACGTTTGGGGGGGTGGGGGGTTAAGCCCGCGGCCTAGAGGGGGGGAATTTTTAAGAAGTACTTCTCAGACCCCAAGGAACGCTTGTGCCAAAAATCAGCTTTACATTTTTTATTTTAGGGTTCCCATACATAGCTTGCACAAGTATCCTGGGCTAATAACTTTCATTATCATCAGAATTAAACTCAGTTTCATATCTTTGCACGACTGAATCCATAGAAGTTGTATCTTCGTCTATTTTTAAAATATATTTTTTGTATAGTTTAGTCATAGATTTCTCTAGTTTGTCATAGACTTCTTGTGGTTCATCGTGTGAGTATTTTTTCTCTACTTCTGTGTTTAGTTCAGGCATAAGTTCACTGCATGATTCATGATAATTTGTCAAACTTTCTATCGTTTCATTATCATCAGAATTAAACTCAGTTTCATATCTCTGCACGACTGAATCCATAGAAGTTGTATCTTCATCTATTTTCAAAATATATTTTTTGTATAGTTTAGTCATAGATTTCTCTAGTTTGTCATAGACTTCTTGTGGTTCATCGTGTGAGTATTTTTTCTCTACTTCTGTGTTTAGTTCAGGCATAAGTTCACTGCATGATTCATGATAATTTGTCAAACTTTCTATCGTTTCATTATCATCAGAATTAAACTCAGTTTCATATCTCTGCACGACTGAATCCATAGAAGTTGTATCTTCATCTATTTTCAAAATATATTTTTTGTATAGTTTAGTCATAGATTTCTCTAGTTTGTCATAGACTTCTTGTGGTTCATCGTGTGAGTATTTTTTCTCTACTTCTGTGTTTAGTTCAGGCATAAGTTCACTGCATGATTCATGATAATTTTTCAAACTTTCTATCGTTTCATTATCATCAGAATTAAACTCAGTTTCATATCTCTGCACGACTGAATCCAAAGAAGTTGTATCTTCATCTATTTTCAAAATATATTTTTTGTAGAGTTTAGTCATAGATTTCTCTAGTTTGTCATAGACTTCTTTTGGTTCATCGTGTGAGTATTTTTTCTCTACTTCTGTGTTTAGTTCAGGCATAAGTTCACTGCATGATTCATGATAATTTGTCAAACTTTCTATCGTTTCATTATCATCAGAATTAAACTCAGTTTCATATCTCTGCACGACTGAATCCATAGAAGTTGTATCTTCATCTATTTTCAAAATATATTTTTTGTATAGTTTAGTCATAGATTTCTCTAGTTTGTCATAGACTTCTTGTGGTTCATCGTGTGAGTATTTTTTCTCTACTTCTGTGTTTAGTTCAGGCATAAGTTCACTGCATGATTCATGATAATTTGTCAAACTTTCTATCGTTTCATTATCATCAGAATTAAACTCAGTTTCATATCTCTGCACGACTGAATCCATAGAAGTTGTATCTTCATCTATTTTCAAAATATATTTTTTGTAGAGTTTAGTCATAGATTTCTCTAGTTTGTCATAGACTTCTTTTGGTTCATCGTGCGGGTATTTCTTTTCTACTTCGGTGGTTAGTTCAGGTAGAAGGCCGTTGGGTGATTCAGAAGAATTTGGCGAACCTTCTATTTGTATAAATGGAGCCACTTCAGTATTTTCATGTGAAGTATTTGGAGATGCATTTTCATCTTCCTCTGAAATCGGCGATAATGCTAAAACCAAAGAAATCAGAATAAGTACAGTGGTTTTTCTTTAAAATGTAACTAAAAAACTACGGAGCTTGTTTTTGCTTTAAATATATAACGCCTAGGGCCAGCTTTGAAATAATGTTTTGCTGTTCCAAGTCTAAGCAGGGTCTGCAAGTAATCTGTTAGAATAGTTCATTATGAGATGAATAAAAAATAACTCCAAATCGGTTCACATTTGACGGAAATATTATTTACTAAAATTGACAAAAATTATTATCCTGGTCCCGAAGAAATCCAGTGACTGTTTTTCGGCATTAAAAAAATCCAATATTATGCTATCCCATAGTGCTAGCTATGAGTGTGTCAAGATGAATTCAAATCCGCCTAGTAGTTTTATCGTGATACCGTCACGGACAGACAAACAAACGAAAATTTAAAAAAATTGTTTTAGGCTCTGTGGCGATAACAAAACTCCGTTCACTTAAATGTTATTTAAGTCATTTGTGTATAGGAATCGTCTAGTTACAGTTTATTTTATTATGTATAATATTATGTACATCCATTTATCAAATTAAAATCTAAATTAAAAAACTAAAAACTTAAACATTAAAAATATCATATATTCCGCTGCAATAAGGCAATGTGCCCAGAACGCTGGCTGCGTTACCTCGCTGAATAGCCAAACTTATATTTATGTTGGCCTAGATAACTGCCAGCCCTCCGGTCACCTGTGGGCTCTGTGAGACGAGAAGATAGATCTTTAAAAAGGATCTAGCATCTTCGCCCCACGACCCCATGGTTTCAACACCAAAAGGCACAAAAATGAAATTATTTTCTATAATTTCATTAAAGTTTTATTGTAAATATAGATAGTGGAATACCTTGCTGACCCTCACTTGGAGAGAATGGGACATCATCTCGATCCTCTATCGGAGATAGTGGAATATCTTCTAGCCCCTTATTCGGTGACGATAGGTCACCTTGATGACGTATTTTCGGAGAAAACAAGACTTCTGTATTCGTTGTAAATTCAACGGGATCAGTCACGTCATCTGTTTCTAGAGGTACTGTCCTCGAATATGGAGTAGGAGGGGCAAAGTCGTGAGAGTCTCTATACATGGTTCTTCTGATTGGAATAATGTCGGTTAGTCTTGAGCATCGTTGACGTCTCATCATTTCAGGAGTGTTAACATCGTTGCTTGTTGTAGCATCGGCTTCTTTGCTTGCATCTACAAATAAATGAGAACCTGTGTAAAATTATAACATGATTATCTCAGTACCGAGAACAGCTAAAATGGCTATCAGTCAGCCAGCGGAGAAATTTGCACCTCTCGCTTCTCTATGGTAGGTATACTTTATCATGCACAAACTCCAGTCTACTTAAAAGAACGTTTTCAATTTCTTGGGGCGAATAGTGCGTTCTTTCTGCGCTCCAGTGTAGATAATAAGCTCGAAATACCCCTCAGTCGAACAAAATTTTATGGCAATTCGTTCACTATAAGCTGTGCCAAGCTCTGGAACTCAGTTCCTGCTGAAATCCGACAATCTAAGTCAATTAATATTTTTAAAAGTCGCTTGAAGAATTTTTACCTATCTCAGTAGTTGACCGAGCGAAGCGAAGGTCTCTGAGTCTACTTGGGTGAATTGGCACTTGTCCGTCCGTCCGTCCGTCCGTCCGTCCGTCTGTCAGAGCATTATAACTTCTGAATTACCGAACGCAATTACTTCAGCTTTAAATATAATATGTAAACCAATGGCCTCCCGCCGAATATGGCTTAAAAAAATAATAAAAATCTTTATTTCAGGGGGGCTCTCATAGAAGCGAATGCGAAGAAAAATATTTTTTATAAAGTTACATAGGGTTACGGTATATCATTTTAAAGATAATTAGGAATAGAGTCGGAAAATATATTTTTTTTAATTTTTCCCCCAAAATTGACGAAATGGGTGGCTTTCAAAGTGGTGATTTTCTAACGTCCAAAGATGACCTCAGAACTCTAAATTTTCTGAAAGGATTCTTCAGGTGATTCAGTTATATTTCTTTTTTCTCCTACTCTTTCCCTTTTTTTAATGAGCGTCAGTATTTTTAACAGAACTTCACATTTATATCAATAGATGGCGCCGCGAGGTCTCAGTTCGTGGCGAACCACTAGTTATATAGTTAGTCATTTTATGTATAATATATAGTTAGTAGGTATATAAGGATTTGATTTAAATTTATAGTGTAGTTTGTGTAATATTTAGATTTTAGATTAATTTACTGACAAAATTAAATTTGATTTATAGTAAGTAGTTAAAGTAATATATGAATTTAGCTGTTAATCTACCGTAATTAATTCAAAATTACCAGTTTTACAAGCTTGGCGGATAACGAATTTCACCAAACCTACTTATTATTTTATTTTTATGTATATTGCTTAATATTTTATATTTATAGTATAATTATTATTATTTTTTTTCAACCGTATATATTTAAACTTATGTACGTATGTATGTTATATGTAGGTAGTATTGTATGTAGCTGATATTTATGGTATATTTTTATTTGTAGTTTGCGCACCATCCCGTTTGTTTTCTCTTCTCCTTTCTCCAAAGGTTGTCTGGAAGAGATCGCCTTAGGCGATAAGACCGCCTTTGCATACTGTGCTGTCCTAGTCGTAATTTTATTGTCTTTTTTATGTCCTTTTACTTATGTGCAATAAAGATTTAAATAAATAAATAAATAATGGTTTTAGATTTTAACATGGAACTTTCGCATCCGCGGTAATACAACAATATTATGGTATGCTATGATAAACCTAAATTATGATTAACTTGTTTTAATAGGCGTTTGCTTTTTCACTGTGATTTTATTATGCGTTTCGTTTATTTAAATAATTACTAGATGATGCTCGCGACTTCTTACGCGTAGATTTCAATTCGAAAATTCCGGGGGGAATTACTTGATTTTCCAGGATAATAAAAAGTAGCTTTATGTCACTCTTCAGGTCCTCAACTATTTATTCACGTCGATTCATTGCTCTGTTGTAGCGTGATTGAAGGACATTGCAATTTCACATTTGTAATATTACTATGATTATATAATAATATTATATTTATTATGAAGAATCAAAATTATTATCATTCTCTTGTCTGTTTACAATATTACCATATTGTTGACAAACTTGTAATTAATATCCATCGGATTAAGATCAGACAAATTAATAACAGTGGGAGCACGTTAAAAATCTTATCATCTAGTCTAACATCAATCAGAATATGATCAGATAGCTCGCCTTATAATCGTTAACCAGGACGAAACTTCTCGACTACGTGCAGACTTTTAGATTGAATTTGAGTCAAGTGGACAAAAGTTACCTGTAGTTTTCGCAAGACTGTCTGACGCTCGTCTCTCATCATGCATAGAACCGTTAATACTGGCTGCTTCACCTGCTTCACTCACATCTAATAAAATGAATATATCACAAAATAATTATAGAAATATAATTAAAATAATCTATTATTGCAATTTATACCTGTATTCTCCACAAGCCTGTCACCGTAGTCTTGGTCCATTTCACCAGGTGAATCATTATGATTGCTTTTTTCACCTTCTTCTTCTTCTGCGTCGTTATGCGCAGCATCTTTCTTACTTCTAACTTTATATGAAATGACACGATCATAATCTTCCTCTTCTTCTTCCTCATTGTCGTCATTTATTTCTGCATCCCTGCTTGATGAAGTTTGAGCATCTTCTTCAGGTGATTCAGTTATATTTCTTTTTTTTTCTCCTACTCTTTCCCTTGCATAAACATGATCATCAGCGTCATCTTCTTCACTAACCTCTTCAATTGTATATAATAGGGCTCGAATCTCTTCTTCAGGTGAACCATTATTATCACTGTCTTCTCCTTTTCCAGCTTTAACTTCATCATGATCATCAGCGTCATTATCGTCACTTATCTCTTCAATTGTATCTGATAAGACTCGAACCTCTTCTTCAGGTGATCCCACGTCATCGTGATCATTAGCATCATCAGTGGCATCATCATTAATTTCCGCATCTGCTCTCTGCTCTGCTATGTGTACTGAAGATTGATTTTCTTCTTCAGGTGAACCATAATTATTACTTTCTTCTCCATCTCCAGTTTTTGTATCGTCATGATTATCAGAAACGTCATCATAACTAATCTCTTCAACACTATGATCATGATCATCGCCTTTAACGTCGGTAAATGTTCGTGGTGGTAAACTCTTGGACAAATTATAGGCTTCAGGACTACTTTGAACTGTCCATTCATCTATAATGCGTTCTATTAGTGATCCACCTGTAGTGTCTGCAGCTCTGGCAGATGCTGTTCTTTCTACTTCTTTAATCGATCGTTCAAAAAAACTTTCATTATGGTCAGAATGAAACTCAGTTTCATATCTTTGCACGACTGAGCCCATAGACAATGCATCTACTTCATCTCTTTTTAAAATATATTTTCTGTAGAGTTTAGTCATTGATTTCTCTAGTTCGTCATAGACTTCCTTTGGTTCATCGTGTGAGTATTTCTTTTCTACTTCTATGATCAGGTCAGGTAAAGAGACACTGGATGATTCTTGAGAATTGTTCGGACTTTCTTTATGGATAAATGGAGCCACAGTACTTTCATGTGAAGCAATTAGAGATGCATTTTCATCTGCCTTTGGTACCGGCGATGGTGCTAAAATCACAGATATCGGATTAAGTGTAGAGAGGTTTTATGAAAATTGTAGATTTTGACATTAAATTGATTTTATAGGGGTGGATAATTTAAACTCCGTGTTCAGGTTAATTCCATATAATTAGCGTTAACACACAGGGTTAGGTGGTTATTTTAGTAACTTTCTAGGTACTAGCTGATATTATGGCGAAACTATAAAGGTTCCTGGTTGTCTTCTTAATCTTAACCATATATTATACTCTTTACATTAAATTTATCAATAACTAGCTGATGCCCGCGACTTCGTCCGCGTGGAATAAGTTTTTAATTCCCACGGGAACACTTTAATTTTCCGGGATAAAAAGTAGCCTATGTCACTCTCCAGGTCCTCAACTATACCCTATGCAAAAAAACATGTCGATCCGTTGCTCTGTTGCGATGTGATTGAAGGACAAACCAACAAACCAATAAACCAACAAACAAACACACTGTCGCATTTAGAATATAAGTACGTTATAATTTTCGTCACATTTTGATATTGGTAGAGCAATGTGATTCAATCGGAATGATTGATCAAAATTTAGTGTCAGAAGTAGAGACGTAGAGATTGAGATTTGAGATGACGGTTAAAATTAAAACGTCTCCTTCACAACTTTCGTAGCCATCTCATCTATATGTCACCGTAAGATTGTAAAATCCGTTAGATTATAATCTAACGGTTTCTATCCCGCGAGATTGTAAATTGTCGAAAGATTGTGAACCGTTCAATGTTCTGAGTATTAATTTATGAAATATTTATTGTATTTACGTTTTCTTGTCTCTTTCTTGTACAGTTCGAGCGCGAGTTGAATGCAGAGTAAATGTAAGCGTCACCATACATTTACTCTGCATTCAACTCGCGCGCGAACTGTAGGTTAGGTTAGGGTTTGATATGAATATTCAGGTAGTGTTCAGTGTGGTTCAGTAGCACTTAGGTTCTATCGGGTTAATATACCTAATAGATTACAGTTTACCGAAAAATAATGCGTTAAATTGTAAGCAGTATGTTACGGTTCACAATCTGTCGACAGTTTACAATCTATCGAGATAAAAAACGTTAGATTACAATCTAACGGTTTTTACAATCTTACGGTGACATATATACATTTGACTAGTATGTATGTGTTCGTCCTGGTCTCTAGAACAAGGAAGTGCCGTTCGCAGAACTTGGAAGTGGGGACACGCGTAGCTATGACGTCACAAAGATGGAGGCCGCTTGTTTTGAGTTTTAATGATTTCTTGAGTTCTAATTGACCAAATAGGTTGTGTATGGTGTCTTTGGAAGCTAATGTTCTACATATTATAATTGTTTCTTTGAGACCTATCACGTAAGCGTAGTGATGTCGGGTCGTATGGCGGAGAGTTCGATAGACGAGCTACACTAGGATCAAACTCTGCGTCAATTCAAAAGAAGAAGAAGAACTCCTCCGTCTGACTCCGAAGAAGTCTTCTTCTTCTTGAATGTCCGTTCGACATACGAATTATTGGTTTCGAATATCGAGCCATTATCGCCGACAAAAATACAAATTTTACAGAAGGTTTTTAAATATTTTTACAGATAACTAAATGTGTTATTTAATTGAAAATTAAGATAATACGAGTATGTTCGAAAGAGGATTACGTGGTGGCGTATGCAGTCTGTTAAATTAAATTGGAGTCAAGTGAACGAAACTTACCTGTAGTTGTCGCAAGACTGTCTGATCTCTCATCTTCCGTAGAACCGTAAGAGTCTGTATATTTAGTTCTTTTGGTAGGAATAATGTCAGTTAGTCTTGAGAATCGTTGACGTCTCATCACTTCGGGACTTTCAGCATCGTCGCTTGTATTAACGTCGACTTCTTCGCTTGCATCTACATAATAAACAAATGCGAGAGTGTGTATGTCTGTTTGCCTGTCTGCTTAGCTTTAACGGGCCATCTTTTAAACCAATTTTGATGAAATTTCGTAGAGACAGGTTACATCCCGGGGAAGGACATAGGATACTATTTATCCCGGAAAATTAAACAGTTTTCCCGGGAATTAAAAAGAACTTAACCCACGTGGACGATGTCGTGGGTATTATCCATTCATGCGAAAGTGTGTCTGTCTGTTACGTTTTCACAGCCCATCTTTCAATCGTTTTTGACGAAATTCGGTACAGAGATAGGTTGCAGCCCGGGGAAGTACTAGTTTCTTCTCAAAATGGGAAAGGTCAAGGGCTTAAGCCACAGTCCTCTACGCAGGAAAATTACTTCTTGGCAGACATATTTGAGATATTTTTTTTATTTTTTATTTTAGACCTCTCAGGCAGGTTTCAACTTTCCACACGAATTTTTCTTCATTATAATCTTCATATTTAATAAGTTGAAGGTGAACTTCCGGGATCGATCCCCGGACTTGGAGGCTGAAATCTCCGCGGATTACATGGTGGACGTATATATGCACTATACAAGCTGTAAGTTTGAATTGGAGTCGAGTGAACGAAATTTACCTCTAGTTGTCGCAAGACTGTCTGACGTCCATTTCTCATCTTGCGTAGAACCGTGAGAGTCTGTATATTTGGTTCTTTTGGTAGGAATAATGTCGGTTGGACGTTGACGTCTCATCACTTCAGGACTTTCAGTATCCTTGCTTGTCATAGCGTCGTCTTCTTCGCTTGTATCTACATAATAAACGAGAATTTGAGTAATTACTTAAGAAGATCAAATTCTTCAGGTGATAGGTAACTTAATAGCTTTCATTATCATCAGAATTAAACTCAGTTTCATATCTATGCACGACTGAATCGATAGAAAATGAATCTTCGTCTATTAAACAAGTAATAAAATTAAAAATTTTAAAATACCCACGACGAACTACAGAGCTCCATTGATACAACAATTAGAACTTAGCAAAAGTATATATAAAATAATATCTAAAACACAAAACTGCATATTTGCCGGCTCAGTAGTTCTTTTGCCAGCGTGGTGGACTATGGCCAAACCCTTCTCATTCCAAGATAAAACTTGGGCTTAGTAATGAGCAGAGGTGTCAAATAGTGTTAAATTTTAATATTCTGATAAAAATTGTTTAAAAAATGTGATCACTTAAGGAGTTCCCATAACCACCTCCTGGCTCCATCATAAGACCCTGAGCAGCATCTAGGTACAAAGTGCTAGTTAAGACAAATCAAAAGAGTCCAAACACGACGGGTTTACGATAAGAACTTAAGGAGTTCCTATGACCACCTCCTGGCTCCATCATGAGACCCTGGGCAGCATCTAGGTACAAAGTGCTAGTCAAGACAAATCAAAAGAGTCCAAATACGAAGGGTTACGATGAGAACTTAAGGAGTTCCCATGACCACCTCCTGGCTCCATCATGAGACCCTGGGCAGCATCTAGGTACAAAGCGCTCGTCAAGACAAATCAAAAGAGTTCAAATACAACGGGTTTACGATGAGAACTTAAGGAGTTCCCATGACCACCTCCTGGCTCCATCATGAGACCCTGGGCAGCATCTAGGTACAAAGCGCTAGTCAAGACAAATCAAAAGAGTCCAAACACAACGGGTTTACGATAAGAACTTAAGGAGTTCCTATGACCACCTCCTGGCTCCATCATGAGACCCTGGGCAGCATCTAGGTACAAAGTGCTAGTCAAGACAAATCAAAAGAGTCCAAACACGACGGGTTTACGATAAGAACTTAAGGAGTTCCTACCACTTACCAAATCACTAGCTCAGCTTGGTTGTCTATGGTCCTAAAATATATCCAAGAACCTTCTCACAAGCTATACATATCTGATGCAAAAAACTGTATCTCAATCGGCCCAGTACTTTTTGAGAAAAATGTTAACATATTGAAAAATTAAAATCATAGACTACAGCTCAGCTTGGTTGTCTATGGTCCTAAAATATATCTATAAACCTTCTCACAAGCTATACATATCTAATGCAAAAAACCGCATCTCAATCAGCCCAGTACTTTTTGAGAAAAATGGTAATATACTGAAAAATTAAAATCATAGACTACAGCTCAGCTTAATTGTCTATGGTCCTAAAATATATCTAAGAACCTTCTCACAAGCTATCCATATCTAATGCAGAAAACCACATTTCAATCGGCCCAGTACTTTTTGAGAAAAATGGTAACATATTGAAAAAATTAAAATCATAGACTACAGGTCAGCTTGGTTGTCTATGGTCCTGAAATATATCTAAAAACCTTCTCACAAGTTATCCATATCTAATGCAAAAAACCGCATCTCAATCGGCCCAGTACTTTTTCAGATAAATGGTAACATATTGAAAAATTAAAATCATAGACTACAGGTCAGCTTGGTTGTCTATGGTCCTAAAATATATCTAAGAACCTTCCCACAAGCTATACATAGCTAATGCAAAAAACCGCATATTAATCGGTCCAGTAGTTTTCCAGGAAAACGGTAACAAAAAAGTGCACAAACAAACATACAAACAAACAAACAAACACACAACCTCTTAGGGCAAACACATATACCGTCTCCGTTTCGTCGAGGGTAAAAAGAGAGATGTAGAGGATGAGCCTGAAACTTGATCAATTATTTCAATTATATCCCGTACTTGAACAACAAATACTAAAATTTGATAAATATTGTAAGGAAACGAAATTATTTAATTTTTAATGAGCGTCAGTATTTTTAACAGAACTTCACATTTATATCAATAGATGGCGCCGCGAGGTCTCAGTTCGTGGCGAACCACTAGTTATATAGTTAGTCATTTTATGTATAATATATAGTTAGTAGGTATATAAGGATTTGATTTAAATTTATTGTGTAGTTTGTGTAATATTTAGATTTTAGATTAATTTACTGACAAAATTAAATTTGATTTATAGTAAGTAGTTAAAGTAATATATGAATTTAGCTGTTAATCTACCGTAATTAATTCAAAATTACCAGTTTTACAAGCTTGGCGGATAACAAATTTCACCAAACCTACTTATTATTTTATTTTTATGTATATTGCTTAATATTTTATATTTATAGTATAATTATTACTATTTTTTTTCAACCGTATATATTTAAACTTATGTACGTATGTATGTTATATGTAGGTAGTATTGTATGTAGCTGATATTTATGGTATATTTTTATTTGTAGTTTGCGCACCATCCCGTTTGTTTTCTCTTCTCCTTTCTCCAAAGGTTGTCTGGAAGAGATCGCCTTAGGCGATAAGACCGCCTTTGCATACTGTGCTGTCCTAGTCGTAATTTTATTGTCTTTTTTATGTCCTTTTACTTGTGTGCAATAAAGATTTAAATAAATAATGGTTTTAGATTTTAACATGGAACTTTCGCATCCGCGGTAATACAACAATATTATGGTATGCTATGATAAACCTAAATTATGATTAACTTGTTTTAATAGGCGTTTGCTTTTTCACTGTGATTTTATTTTGCGTTTCGTTTATTTAAATAATTACTAGATGATGCTCGCGACTTCTTACGCGTAGATTTAAATTCGAAAATTCCAGGGGGAATTACTTGATTTTCCAGGATAATAAAAAGTAGCTTTATGTCACTCTTCAGGTCCTCAACTATTTATTCACGTCGATTCATTGCTCTGTTGTAGCGTGATTGAAGGACATTGCAATTTCACATTTGTAATATTACTATGATTATATAATAATATTATATTTATTATGAAGAATCAAAATTATTATCATTCTCTTGTCTGTTTACAATATTACCATATTGTTGACAAACTTGTAATTAATATCCATCGGATTAAGATCAGACAAATTAATAACAGTGGGAGCACGTTAAAAATCTTATCATCTAGTCTAACATCAATCAGAATATGATCAGATAGCTCGCCTTATAATCGTTAACCAGGACGAAACTTCTCGACTACGTGCAGACTTTTAGATTGAATTTGAGTCAAGTGGACAAAACTTACCTGTAGTTTTCGCAAGACTGTCTGACGCTCGTCTCTCATCATGCATAGAACCGTTAATACTGGCTGCTTCACCTGCTTCACTCACATCTAATAAAATGAATATATCACAAAATAATTATAGAAATATAATTAAAATAATCTATTATTACAATTTATACCTGTATTCTCCACAAGCCTGTCACCGTAGTCTTGGTCCATTTCACCAGGTGAATCATTATGATTGCTTTTTTCACCTTCTTCTTCTTCTGCGTCGTTATGCGCAGCATCTTTCTTACTTCTAACTTTATATGAAATGACACGATCATAATCTTCCTCTTCTTCTTCCTCATTGTCGTCATTTATTTCTGCATCCCTGCTTGATGAAGTTTGAGCATCTTCTTCAGGTGATTCAGTTATATTTCTTTTCTCTCCTACTCTTTCCCTTGCATAAACATGATCATCAGCGTCATCTTCTTCACTAACCTCTTCAATTGTATATAATAGGGCTCGAATCTCTTCTTCAGGTGAACCATTATTATCACTGTCTTCTCCTTTTCCAGCTTTAACTTCATCATGATCATCAGCGTCATTATCGTCACTTATCTCTTCAATTGTATCTGATAAGACTCGAACCTCTTCTTCAGGTGATCCCACGTCATCGTGATCATTAGCATCATCAGTGGCATCATCATTAATTTCCGCATCTGCTCTCTGCTCTGCTATGTGTACTGAAGATTGATTTTCTTCTTCAGGTGAACCATAATTATTACTTTCTTCTCCATCTCCAGTTTTTGTATCGTCATGATTATCAGAAACGTCATCATAACTAATCTCTTCAACACTATGATCATGATCATCGCCTTTAACGTCGGTAAATGTTCGTGGTGGTAAACTCTTGGACAAATTATAGGCTTCAGGACTACTTTGAACTGTCCATTCGTCTGTAATGCGTTGTATTAGTAATCTACCTGTAGTTTCCGCAGCTCTGTCAGATGCTGTTCTTTCTACTGCTGTAATCGATCTCTCAAAAAAGTTTTCTGATAAGGCATGAACCTCTTCTTCAGAAAAACTATTATTATCTTTTCGTTGTTCAGCACCATGATCATGATCATCGCCTTTAACATCGCTAAATGTTAGTGGTGGTAAACTATTGGACAAATTATTGGTTTCAGGACTACTTTGAACTGTCCATTCATCTATAATGCGTTCTATTAGTGATCCACCTGTAGTGTCTGCAGCTCTGGCAGATGCTGTTCTTTCTACTTCTTTAATCGATCGTTCAAAAAAACTTTCATTATGGTCAGAATGAAACTCAGTTTCATATCTTTGCACGACTGAGCCCATAGACAATGCATCTACTTCATCTCTTTTTAAAATATATTTTCTGTAGAGTTTAGTCATTGATTTCTCTAGTTCGTCATAGACTTCCTTTGGTTCATCGTGTGAGTATTTCTTTTCTACTTCTATGATCAGGTCAGGTAAAGAGACACTGGATGATTCTTGAGAATTGTTCGGACTTTCTTTATGGATAAATGGAGCCACAGTACTTTCATGTGAAGCAATTAGAGATGCATTTTCATCTGCCTTTGGTACCGGCGATGGTGCTAAAATCACAGATATCGGATTAAGTGTAGAGAGGTTTTATGAAAATTGTAGATTTTGACATTAAATTGATTTTATAGGGGTGGATAATTTAAACTCCGTGTTCAGGTTAATTCCATATAATTAGCGTTAACACACAGGGTTAGGTGGTTATTTTAGTAACTTTCTAGGTACTAGCTGATATTATGGCGAAACTATAAAGGTTCCTGGTTGTCTTCTTAATCTTAACCATATATTATACTCTTTACATTAAATTTATCAATAACTAGCTGATGCCCGCGACTTCGTCCGCGTGGAATAAGTTTTTAATTCCCACGGGAACACTTTAATTTTCCGGGATAAAAAGTAGCCTATGTCACTCTCCAGGTCCTCAACTATACCCTATGCAAAAAAACATGTCGATCCGTTGCTCTGTTGCGATGTGATTGAAGGACAAACCAACAAACCAATAAACCAACAAACAAACACACTGTCGCATTTAGAATATAAGTACGTTATAATTTTCGTCAAATTTTGATATTGGTAGAGCAATGTGTTTCAATCGGAATGATTGATCAAAATTTAGTGTCAGAAGTAGAGACGTAGAGATTGAGATTTGAGATGACGGTTAAAATTAAAACGTCTCCTTCACAACTTTCGTAGCCATCTCATCTATATGTTACCGTAAGATTGTAAAATCCGTTAGATTATAATCTAACGGTTTCTATCCCGCGAGATTGTAAATTGTCGAAAGATTGTGAACCGTTCAATGTTCTGAGTATTAATTTATGAAATATTTATTGTATTTACGTTTTCTTGTCTCTTTCTTGTACAGTTCGAGCGCGAGTTGAATGCAGAGTAAATGTAAGCGTCACCATACATTTACTCTGCATTCAACTCGCGCGCGAACTGTAGGTTAGGTTAGGGTTTGATATGAATATTCAGGTAGTGTTCAGTGTGGTTCAGTAGCACTTAGGTTCTATCGGGTTAATATACCTAATAGATTACAGTTTACCGAAAAATAATGCGTTAAATTGTAAGCAGTATGTTACGGTTCACAATCTGTCGACAGTTTACAATCTATCGAGATAAAAAACGTTAGATTACAATCTAACGGTTTTTACAATCTTACGGTGACATATATACATTTGACTAGTATGTATGTGTTCGTCCTGGTCTCTAGAACAAGGAAGTGCCGTTCGCAGAACTTGGAAGTGGGGACACGCGTAGCTATGACGTCACAAAGATGGAGGCCGCTTGTTTTGAGTTTTAATGATTTCTTGAGTTCTAATTGATCAAATAGGTTGTGTATGGTGTCTTTGGAAGCTAATGTTCTACATATTATAATTGTTTCTTTGAGACCTATCACTTAAGCGTAGTGATGTCGGGTCGTATGGCGGAGAGTTCGATAGACGAGCTACACTAGGATCAAACTCTGCGTCAATTCAAAAGAAGAAGAAGAAGTCTGACTCCGAAGAAGTCTTCTTCTTCTTGAATGTCCGTTCGACATACGAATTATTGGTTTCGAATATCGAGCCATTATCGCCGACAAAAATACAAATTTTACAGAAGGTTTTTAAATATTTTTACAGATAACTAAATGTGTTATTTAATTGAAAATTAAGATAATACGAGTATGTTCGAAAGAGGATTACGTGGTGGCGTATGCAGTCTGTTAAATTAAATTGGAGTCAAGTGAACGAAACTTACCTGTAGTTGTCGCAAGACTGTCTGATCTCTCATCTTCCGTAGAACCGTAAGAGTCTGTATATTTAGTTCTTTTGGTAGGAATAATGTCAGTTAGTCTTGAGAATCGTTGACGTCTCATCACTTCGGGACTTTCAGCATCGTCGCTTGTATTAACGTCGACTTCTTCGCTTGCATCTACATAATAAACAAATGCGAGAGTGTGTATGTCTGTTTGCCTGTCTGCTTAGCTTTAACGGGCCATCTTTTAAACCAATTTTGATGAAATTTCGTAGAGACAGGTTACATCCCGGGGAAGGACATAGGATACTATTTATCCCGGAAAATTAAACAGTTTTCCCGGGAATTAAAAAGAACTTAACCCACGTGGACGATGTCGTGGGTATTATCCATTCATGCGAAAGTGTGTCTGTCTGTTACGTTTTCACAGCCCATCTTTCAATCGTTTTTGACGAAATTCGGTACAGAGATAGGTTGCAGCCCGGGGAAGTACTAGTTTCTTCTCAAAATGGGAAAGGTCAAGGGCTTAAGCCACAGTCCTCTACGCAGGAAAATTACTTCTTGGCAGACATATTTGAGATATTTTTTTTATTTTTTATTTTAGACCTCTCAGGCAGGTTTCAACTTTCCACACGAATTTTTCTTCATTATAATCTTCATATTTAATAAGTTGAAGGTGAATTTCCGGGATCGATCCCCGGACTTGGAGGCTGAAATCTCCGCGGATTACATGGTGGACGTATATATGCACTATACAAGCTGTAAGTTTGAATTGGAGTCGAGTGAACGAAATTTACCTCTAGTTGTCGCAAGACTGTCTGACGTCCATTTCTCATCTTGCGTAGAACCGTGAGAGTCTGTATATTTGGTTCTTTTGGTAGGAATAATGTCGGTTGGACGTTGACGTCTCATCACTTCATGACTTTCAGTATCCTTGCTTGTCATAGCGTCGTCTTCTTCGCTTGTATCTACATAATAAACGAGAATTTGAGTAATTACTTAAGAAGATCAAATTCTTCAGGTGATAGGTAACTTAATAGCTTTCATTATCATCAGAATTAAACTCAGTTTCATATCTATGCACGACTGAATCGATAGAAAATGAATCTTCGTCTATTAAACAAGTAATAAAATTAAAAATTTTAAAATACCCACGACGAACTACAGAGCTCCATTGATACAACAATTAGAACTTAGCAAAAGTATATATAAAATAATATCTAAAACACAAAACTGCATATTTGCCGGCTCAGTAGTTCTTTTGCCAGCGTGGTGGACTATGGCCAAACCCTTCTCATTCCAAGATAAAACTTGGGCTTAGTAATGAGCAGAGGTGTCAAATAGTGTTAAATTTTAATATTCTGATAAAAATTGTTTAAAAAATGTGATCACTTAAGGAGTTCCCATAACCACCTCCTGGCTCCATCATAAGACCCTGAGCAGCATCTAGGTACAAAGTGCTAGTTAAGACAAATCAAAAGAGTCCAAACACGACGGGTTTACGATAAGAACTTAAGGAGTTCCTATGACCACCTCCTGGCTCCATCATGAGACCCTGGGCAGCATCTAGGTACAAAGTGCTAGTCAATACAAATCAAAAGAGTCCAAATACGAAGGGTTACGATGAGAACTTAAGGAGTTCCCATGACCACCTCCTGGCTCCATCATGAGACCCTGGGCAGCATCTAGGTACAAAGCGCTCGTCAAGACAAATCAAAAGAGTTCAAATACAACGGGTTTACGATGAGAACTTAAGGAGTTCCCATGACCACCTCCTGGCTCCATCATGAGACCCTGGGCAGCATCTAGGTACAAAGAGCTAGTCAAGACAAATCAAAAGAGTCCAAACACAACGGGTTTACGATAAGAACTTAAGGAGTTCCTATGACCACCTCCTGGCTCCATCATGAGACCCTGGGCAGCATCTAGGTACAAAGTGCTAGTCAAGACAAATCAAAAGAGTCCAAATACGAAGGGTTACGATGAGAACTTAAGGAGTTCCCATGACCACCTCCTGGCTCCATCATGAGACCCTGGGCAGCATCTAGGTACAAAGCGCTCGTCAAGACAAATCAAAAGAGTTCAAATACAACGGGTTTACGATGAGAACTTAAGGAGTTCCCATGACCACCTCCTGGCTCCATCATGAGACCCTGGGCAGCATCTAGGTACAAAGCGCTAGTCAAGACAAATCAAAAGAGTCCAAACACAACGGGTTTACGATAAGAACTTAAGGAGTTCCTATGACCACCTCCTGGCTCCATCATGAGACCCTGGGCAGCATCTAGGTACAAAGTTCTAGTCAAGACAAATCAAGAGTCTAAACACGACGGGTTTACGATAAGAACTTAAGGAGTTCCTACCCGTTACCAAATCACTAGCTCAGCTTGGTTGTCTATGGTCCTAAAATATATCCAAGAACCTTCTCACAAGCTATACATATCTGATGCAAAAAACTGTATCTCAATCGGCCCAGTACTTTTTGAGAAAAATGTTAACATATTGAAAAATTAAAATCATAGACTACAGCTCAGCTTGGTTGTCTATGGTCCTAAAATATATCTATAAACCTTCTCACAAGCTATACATATCTAATGCAAAAAACCGCATCTCAATCAGCCCAGTACTTTTTGAGAAAAATGGTAATATACTGAAAAATTAAAATCATAGACTACAGCTCAGCTTAATTGTCTATGGTCCTAAAATATATCTAAGAACCTTCTCACAAGCTATCCATATCTAATGCAAAAAACCACATTTCAATCGGCCCAGTACTTTTTGAGAAAAATGGTAACATATTGAAAAAATTAAAATCATAGACTACAGGTCAGCTTGGTTGTCTATGGTCCTGAAATATATCTAAGAACCTTCTCACAAGTTATCCATATCTAATGCAAAAAACCGCATCTCAATCGGCCCAGTACTTTTTCAGATAAATGGTAACATATTGAAAAATTAAAATCATAGACTACAGGTCAGCTTGGTTGTCTATGGTCCTAAAATATATCTAAGAACCTTCTCACAAGCTATACATAGCTAATGCAAAAAACCGCATATTAATCGGTCCAGTAGTTTTCCAGGAAAACGGTAACAAAAAAGTGCACAAACAAACATACAAACAAACAAACAAACACACAACCTCTTAGGGCAAACACATATACCGTCTCCGTTTCGTCGAGTAAAAAGAGAGATGTAGAGGATGAGCCTGAAACTTGATCAATTATTTCAATTATATCCCGTACTTGAACAACAAATACTAAAATTTGATAAATATTGTAAGGAGACGAAATTATTTAATTTTTAATGAGCGTCAGTATTTTTAACAGAACTTCACATTTATATCAATAGATGGCGCCGCGAGGTCTCAGTTCGTGGCGAACCACTAGTTATATAGTTAGTCATTTTATGTATAATATATAGTTAGTATATAACAATGTATGTACAATAACTGGAAAAAATATGAGATCCTCAAGAATAAGAATAAAAATAGTAAATTATACATAACAGAAGACTACCCTAAAAAAGTATTGGAAATAAGACGCTCACTTCAAAATAAACTTAAAGAAGAAAGAGAAAAAGGGAACTACGCAGTAATCAAATACGACAAACTAGTAATCAAAGAAAAGGGTTGTTTTATTAAAAGGAAGAGGACATCGTCTACTCCAGACAAATGCTCTTCCGAAATGCCTGTTGAAGACAAGAAAACTGACAAACCTTCATCAAAAGTCAATAGAATGAATGCTTTCGACTTCATGAGGACCAGATCCAATTCTATCACAATCGACAAACCTAATAAACAATAGCAATTAATTAACCATAATAATAAATCAACATTAAAAACAAGTAAGAACAACAACACCCATCTAACCCCAAGACGGCTGGTCACCGCGGGGTTATCTAATGACCAATGCCCCCCTTCTATAATCCAAAAAGAAAAAACTACCGTTAACACACCACGTTCTAAGGAAAATAATAATAAATTACACATAGGAACATTCAATGTGAGAACATTAAAAACACAAGATAGGCTAACAGAGCTATTGGAAGCGATTACGCATATAAAATGCGATGTATTAGGACTGAGTGAAATAAGAAGAAAAGGAGAAGAAATTATTGAACTCAATGAACACATATTCTATTACTATGGGAAAGATACCAAGCAGAATGGAATAGGTTTTCTTATTAACTCAAAATGGAAGAATCAGATAGTGGAATTCAGAGCATTCTCAGATAGAATCGGATTACTAAAACTAAAATTCTCAAAACAACAAACAATGGCCATTCTACAAGTATACATGCCTACAAGTGACCATACCGATGAAGAAATAACCAACACATATGACCAACTTTCCAGTATTTTAGAAAACATAGATAGCAAAACAATCATAATACAAGGAGACTTCAATAGCAAGATTGGTAAACGACAATTTGAGGAAGAATCCAGACATATTGGAAATCATGGCTATGGTAACAGAAATGCTAGAGGCCAAATGTTGTTAAGTTTTTGTAGAACGAACAACTTGAAAATAATGAACACATTTTATAAAAAACGTAATAACAGGAAATGGACATGGCTATCACCAGACTCAAAAACCAAAAATGAAATAGATTTCTTCCTATGCAAGACATCCAACATATTCCAAAATGTAGACGTAGTAAACAATATAAAATTCTTCTCGGACCACAGATTACTACGAGCCACAATATTTACCGAAAACCTAACAAAAAGGAAAATACCTAAACCAAGAACAAAACCACATAGTGAGGTAGATCAAAAAGAATATTGTAAGAAACTAGAAAATTTAATACAAAACATCCCTCACGAGATAAAGGGAAACGTACAAAAATATTACACAGAAATAGAAGAATGCATTAAAAAAGCAGAAGAAAGTGATATACCACAGCCAGATTCCAAAATTAATAAATTCTCAAATAAAACAAGGACTTTAATAGAACAAAGAGCTACTCTAGGTAGGAAGTCCAACAAAACACAAGAAGACAAACTAGAACTGAAGAAAACAAACAAAAAGGTTAAAAGACTTATAAGAAAAGAAAAGAGACAGACATCAACAGCTGTCATAATAGACACATTACAAAGATCGGGATCAACTAAATTAATTCAACAGACTCTAGAAAGAGATAGGAAATGGATTACTGGACTAGAAAAAACAACAGGAGAAGATGTAAAATCAAGAGACAAAATACTTGAGCTAGCCACCAAATTCTACAAAAGCTTATATACAAGCACGATTAAAGATGCAAAAGAATATTCAGAATCAGATAACAACTGCAACACCAATGAAGACGATATACCAAAAATTATTACAAGAGAAGTTGAAACCGCATTGAATGGACTAAACATACATAAAGCTTCGGGGCCAGACAAAATCAGTGCTCGGAGCCTCAAAATGGGAAAAAGCATTCTTGCAAAGGTCTTGACCGATCTTTTTAATAAAATCCTAGATAATGAAGAACTACCCGCTCAGTGGAACAAATCTGAAATATCTTTAATCCACAAAAAAGGATGTTACAAAGACATTAACAACTACAGACCCATAAGTATGATTTCTAACTTATACAAAATATTCGCAAAAATTATAACAAAAAGAATAAATTATTATCTAGATATACAACAGCCAGAAGAACAGGCGGGATTTCGTAGTAGTTACTCGGTATGTGATCATTTGCAAAGTGTTCAGCAAATAGTTGAGAAGGCTAACGAATATAATATGGAAATTTATATAGCATTCATAGATTTTAACAAAGCGTTCGACTCCATCGAACACAAGTCGTTATGGAATGCTTTGGCAAATGACGGAGTACCCAACAAATACATCAAAATAATTAAAAAAATCTATGAAAACAGCAAAGCTTTAGTGAAACTGGAAACTAAGGGAGTGGAATTCAAAATAGGAAGAGGTGTCAAACAAGGGGATCCCATGTCTCCTAAACTTTTCAACTCAGTTCTACAGAATATATTTTTAGAACTTAAGAAGAAATGGGAAAATTTTGGTATTAATATAAATGGACAAAATGTAACTAATCTAAGATTCGCGGATGATATAGTCCTTTTTTCAAAAAATCCGCAAGAACTGAAAACAATGATACAGGATCTACAAAAGGAAAGCGGAAAAGTAGGCTTGTCAATGAATATGTCTAAAACAAAACTTATGAAAAATAATGCAAATATCCTTAACATTTCCATAGGAAATCATAATTTAGAAGTGGTTGACAAATATACTTACCTTGGCCAAACTATCGCCTTTAAGGATTGGCAAGAAGAAGAGATAGAAAAAAGAATACAACGAAGTTGGAATAAATATTGGGCTCTTAAACATATATTTAAAAATAAAGACATACCAAACAATTTAAAAGCTAGAACATTCAACAGTTGCATAATACCGACACTCACATATGGTTGTCAAACGTGGGCACTCAGTAAGAACCAAGTTAAAAAACTAAAAGTAGCGCAGAGGAACATGGAAAGAAATTTATTAAAAATTAGATTAATTAACAAAGTTCCAAAACAGGAAATACGACAAAGGAGTAAACTAAAAGACGTAATGAGGACAGCAAAAACTGGAAAATGGAACTGGGCGGGACATGTGGCAAGGGCAGGGAATGGAAAATGGAGCAAAAATCTAACAACTTGGTTACCAAGATACTTAACAAGGAAAAAAGGAAGACCTGTTACCAGATGGAGGGACGAGATAGATGCATTTGGAGGAAAACTCTGGTTCCGCACAGCCCAAAATAAGAAGGAGTGGAAGGAGAAGGGGGAGGCCTTTGCCCAGCAGTGGGATGATATATAACTCATAATAATAATAATAAAGTACCAATTAAAGAAAACTAAGTATTATAGGCTTATATAATAATAATAATAAATATAGTTAGTAGGTATATAAGGATTTGATTTAAATTTATAGTGTAGTTTGTGTAATATTTAGATTTTAGATTAATTTACTGACAAAATTAAATTTGATTTATAGTAAGTAGTTAAAGTAATATATGAATTTAGCTGTTAATCTACCGTAATTAATTCAAAATTACCAGTTTTACATGCTTGGCGGATAACGAATTTCACCAAACCTACTTATTATTTTATTTTTATGTATATTGCTTAATATTTTATATTTATAGTATTATTAATTAATTATTATTATTAATATTAAGTAATTATTATTATTATTATTATTATTAAGTAATTATTATTATTATTTTTCAACCGTATATATTTAAACTTATGTACGTATGTATGTTATATGTAGGTAGTATTGTATGTAGCTGATATTTATGGTATATTTTTATTTGTAGTTTGCGCACCATTCCGTTTGTTTTCTCTTCTCCTTTCTCCAAAGGTTGTCTGGAAGAGATCGCCTTAGGCGATAAGACCGCCTTTGCATACTGTGCTGTCCTAGTCGTAATTTTATTGTCTTTTTTATGTCCTTTTACTTGTGTGCAATAAAGATTTAAATAAATAAATAAATAATGGTTTTAGATTTTAACATGGAACTTTCGCATCCGCGGTAATACAACAATATTATGGTATGCTATGATAAACCTAAATTATGATTAACTTGTTTTAATAGGCGTTTGCTTTTTCACTGTGATTTTATTATGCGTTTCGTTTATTTAAATAATTACTAGATGATGCTCGCGACTTCTTACGCGTAGATTTCAATTCGAAAATTCCGGGGGGAATTACTTGATTTTCCAGGATAATAAAAAGTAGCTTTATGTCACTCTTCAGGTCCTCAACTATTTATTCACGTCGATTCATTGCTCTGTTGTAGCGTGATTGAAGGACATTGCAATTTCACATTTGTAATATTACTATGATTATATAATAATATTATATTTATTATGAAGAATCAAAATTATTATCATTCTCTTGTCTGTTTACAATATTACCATATTGTTGACAAACTTGTTATTAATATCCATCGGATTAAGATCAGACAAATTAATAACAGTGGGAGCACGTTAAAAATCTTATCATCTAGTCTAACATCAATCAGAATATGATCAGATAGCTCGCCTTATAATCGTTAACCAGGACGAAACTTCTCGACTACGTGCAGACTTTTAGATTGAATTTGAGTCAAGTGGACAAAACTTACCTGTAGTTTTCGCAAGACTGTCTGACGCTCGTCTCTCATCATGCATAGAACCGTTAATACTGGCTGCTTCACCTGCTTCACTCACATCTAATAAAATGAATATATCACAAAATAATTATAGAAATATAATTAAAATAATCTATTATTGCAATTTATACCTGTATTCTCCACAAGCCTGTCACCGTAGTCTTGGTCCATTTCACCAGGTGAATCATTATGATTGCTTTTTTCACCTTCTTCTTCTTCTGCGTCGTTATGCGCAGCATCTTTCTTACTTCTAACTTTATATGAAATGACACGATCATAATCTTCCTCTTCTTCTTCCTCATTGTCGTCATTTATTTCTGCATCCCTGCTTGATGAAGTTTGAGCATCTTCTTCAGGTGATTCAGTTATATTTCTTTTTTCTCCTACTCTTTCCCTTGCATAAACATGATCATCAGCGTCATCTTCTTCACTAACCTCTTCAATTGTATATAATAGGGCTCGAATCTCTTCTTCAGGTGAACCATTATTATCACTGTCTTCTCCTTTTCCAGCTTTAACTTCATCATGATCATCAGCGTCATTATCGTCACTTATCTCTTCAATTGTATCTGATAAGACTCGAACCTCTTCTTCAGGTGATCCCACGTCATCGTGATCATTAGCATCATCAGTGGCATCATCATTAATTTCCGCATCTGCTCTCTGCTCTGCTATGTGTACTGAAGATTGATTTTCTTCTTCAGGTGAACCATAATTATTACTTTCTTCTCCATCTCCAGTTTTTGTATCGTCATGATTATCAGAAACGTCATCATAACTAATCTCTTCAACACTATGATCATGATCATCGCCTTTAACGTCGGTAAATGTTCGTGGTGGTAAAGTCTTGGACAAATTATAGGCTTCAGGACTACTTTGAACTGTCCATTCGTCTGTAATGCGTTGTATTAGTAATCTACCTGTAGTTTCCGCAGCTCTGTCAGATGCTGTTCTTTCTACTGCTGTAATCGATCTCTCAAAAAAGTTTTCTGATAAGGCATGAACCTCTTCTTCAGAAAAACTATTATTATCTTTTCGTTGTTCAGCACCATGATCATGATCATCGCCTTTAACATCGCTAAATGTTAGTGGTGGTAAACTATTGGACAAATTATTGGTTTCAGGACTACTTTGATCTGTCCATTCATCTATAATGCGTTCTATTAGTGATCCACCTGTAGTGTCTGCAGCTCTGGCAGATGCTGTTCTTTCTACTTCTTTAATCGATCGTTCAAAAAAACTTTCATTATGGTCAGAATGAAACTCAGTTTCATATCTTTGCACGACTGAGCCCATAGACAATGCATCTACTTCATCTCTTTTTAAAATATATTTTCTGTAGAGTTTAGTCATTGATTTCTCTAGTTCGTCATAGACTTCCTTTGGTTCATCGTGTGAGTATTTCTTTTCTACTTCTATGATCAGCTCAGGTAAAGAGACACTGGATGATTCTTGAGAATTGTTCGGACTTTCTTTATGGATAAATGGAGCCACAGTACTTTCATGTGAAGCAATTAGAGATGCATTTTCATCTGCCTTTGGTACCGGCGATGGTGCTAAAATCACAGATATCGGATTAAGTGTAGAGAGGTTTTATGAAAATTGTAGATTTTGACATTAAATTGATTTTATAGGGGTGGATAATTTAAACTCCGTGTTCAGGTTAATTCCATATAATTAGCGTTAACACACAGGGTTAGGTGGTTATTTTAGTAACTTTCTAGGTACTAGCTGATATTATGGCGAAACTATAAAGGTTCCTGGTTGTCTTCTTAATCTTAACCATATATTATACTCTTTACATTAAATTTATCAATAACTAGCTGATGCCCGCGACTTCGTCCGCGTGGAATAAGTTTTTAATTCCCACGGGAACACTTTAATTTTCCGGGATAAAAAGTAGCCTATGTCACTCTCCAGGTCCTCAACTATACCCTATGCAAAAAAACATGTCGATCCGTTGCTCTGTTGCGATGTGATTGAAGGACAAACCAACAAACCAATAAACCAACAAACAAACACACTGTCGCATTTAGAATATAAGTACGTTATAATTTTCGTCACATTTTGATATTGGTAGAGCAATGTGATTCAATCGGAATGATTGATCAAAATTTAGTGTCAGAAGTAGAGACGTAGAGATTGAGATTTGAGATGACGGTTAAAATTAAAACGTCTCCTTCACAACTTTCGTAGCCATCTCATCTATATGTCACCGTAAGATTGTAAAATCCGTTAGATTATAATCTAACGGTTTCTATCCCGCGAGATTGTAAATTGTCGAAAGATTGTGAACCGTTCAATGTTCTGAGTATTAATTTATGAAATATTTATTGTATTTACGTTTTCTTGTCTCTTTCTTGTACAGTTCGAGCGCGAGTTGAATGCAGAGTAAATGTAAGCGTCACCATACATTTACTCTGCATTCAACTCGCGCGCGAACTGTAGGTTAGGTTAGGGTTTGATATGAATATTCAGGTAGTGTTCAGTGTGGTTCAGTAGCACTTAGGTTCTATCGGGTTAATATACCTAATAGATTACAGTTTACCGAAAAATAATGCGTTAAATTGTAAGCAGTATGTTACGGTTCACAATCTGTCGACAGTTTACAATCTATCGAGATAAAAAACGTTAGATTACAATCTAACGGTTTTTACAATCTTACGGTGACATATATACATTTGACTAGTATGTATGTGTTCGTCCTGGTCTCTAGAACAAGGAAGTGCCGTTCGCAGAACTTGGAAGTGGGGACACGCGTAGCTATGACGTCACAAAGATGGAGGCCGCTTGTTTTGAGTTTTAATGATTTCTTGAGTTCTAATTGATCAAATAGGTTGTGTATGGTGTCTTTGGAAGCTAATGTTCTACATATTATAATTGTTTCTTTGAGACCTATCACGTAAGCGTAGTGATGTCGGGTCGTATGGCGGAGAGTTCGATAGACGAGCTACACTAGGATCAAACTCTGCGTCAATTCAAAAGAAGAAGAAGAAGTCTGACTCCGAAGAAGTCTTCTTCTTCTTGAATGTCCGTTCGACATACGAATTATTGGTTTCGAATATCGAGCCATTATCGCCGACAAAAATACAAATTTTACAGAAGGTTTTTAAATATTTTTACAGATAACTAAATGTGTTATTTAATTGAAAATTAAGATAATACGAGTATGTTCGAAAGAGGATTACGTGGTGGCGTATGCAGTCTGTTAAATTAAATTGGAGTCAAGTGAACGAAACTTACCTGTAGTTGTCGCAAGACTGTCTGATCTCTCATCTTCCGTAGAACCGTAAGAGTCTGTATATTTAGTTCTTTTGGTAGGAATAATGTCAGTTAGTCTTGAGAATCGTTGACGTCTCATCACTTCGGGACTTTCAGCATCGTCGCTTGTATTAACGTCGACTTCTTCGCTTGCATCTACATAATAAACAAATGCGAGAGTGTGTATGTCTGTTTGCCTGTCTGCTTAGCTCTAACGGGCCATCTTTTAAACCAATTTTGATGAAATTTCGTAGAGACAGGTTACATCCCGGGGAAGGACATAGGATACTATTTATCCCGGAAAATTAAACAGTTTTCCCGGGAATTAAAAAGAACTTAACCCACGTGGACGATGTCGTGGGTATTATCCATTCATGCGAAAGTGTGTCTGTCTGTTACGTTTTCACAGCCCATCTTTCAATCGTTTTTGACGAAATTCGGTACAGAGATAGGTTGCAGCCCGGGGAAGTACTAGTTTCTTCTCAAAATGGGAAAGGTCAAGGGCTTAAGCCACAGTCCTCTACGCAGGAAAATTACTTCTTGGCAGACATATTTGAGATATTTTTTTTATTTTTTATTTTAGACCTCTCAGGCAGGTTTCAACTTTCCACACGAATTTTTCTTCATTATAATCTTCATATTTAATAAGTTGAAGGTGAACTTCCGGGATCGATCCCCGGACTTGGAGGCTGAAATCTCCGCGGATTACATGGTGGACGTATATATGCACTATACAAGCTGTAAGTTTGAATTGGAGTCGAGTGAACGAAATTTACCTCTAGTTGTCGCAAGACTGTCTGACGTCCATTTCTCATCTTGCGTAGAACCGTGAGAGTCTGTATATTTGGTTCTTTTGGTAGGAATAATGTCGGTTGGACTTGAGCATCGTTGACGTCTCATCACTTCAGGACTTTCAGTATCCTTGCTTGTCATAGCGTCGTCTTCTTCGCTTGTATCTACATAATAAACGAGAATTTGAGTAATTACTTAAGAAGATCAAATTCTTCAGGTGATAGGTAACTTAATAGCTTTCATTATCATCAGAATTAAACTCAGTTTCATATCTATGCACGACTGAATCGATAGAAAATGAATCTTCGTCTATTAAACAAGTAATAAAATTAAAAATTTTAAAAAACCCACGACGAACTACAGAGCTCCATTGATACAACAATTAGAACTTAGCAAAAGTATATATAAAATAATATCTAAAACACAAAACTGCATATTTGCCGGCTCAGTAGTTCTTTTGCCAGCGTGGTGGACTATGGCCAAACCCTTCTCATTCCAAGATAAAACTTGGGCTTAGTAATGAGCAGAGGTGTCAAATAGTGTTAAATTTTAATATTCTGATAAAAATTGTTTAAAAAATGTGATCACTTAAGGAGTTCCCATAACCACCTCCTGGCTCCATCATAAGACCCTGAGCAGCATCTAGGTACAAAGTACTAGTTAAGACAAATCAAAAGAGTCCAAACACGACGGGTTTACGATAAGAACTTAAGGAGTTCCTATGACCACCTCCTGGCTCCATCATGAGACCCTGGGCAGCATCTAGGTACAAAGTGCTAGTCAAGACAAATCAAAAGAGTCCAAATACGAAGGGTTACGATGAGAACTTAAGGAGTTCCCATGACCACCTCCTGGCTCCATCATGAGACCCTGGGCAGCATCTAGGTACAAAGCGCTCGTCAAGACAAATCAAAAGAGTTCAAATACAACGGGTTTACGATGAGAACTTAAGGAGTTCCCATGACCACCTCCTGGCTCCATCATGAGACCCTGGGCAGCATCTAGGTACAAAGCGCTAGTCAAGACAAATCAAAAGAGTCCAAACACAACGGGTTTACGATAAGAACTTAAGGAGTTCCTATGACCACCTCCTGGCTCCATCATGAGACCCTGGGCAGCATCTAGGTACAAAGTGCTAGTCAAGACAAATCAAAAGAGTCCAAACACGACGGGTTTACGATAAGAACTTAAGGAGTTCCTACCACTTACCAAATCACTAGCTCAGCTTGGTTGTCTATGGTCCTAAAATATATCCAAGAACCTTCTCACAAGCTATACATATCTGATGCAAAAAACTCTATCTCAATCGGCCCAGTACTTTTTGAGAAAAATGTTAACATATTGAAAAATTAAAATCATAGACTACAGCTCAGCTTGGTTGTCTATGGTCCTAAAATATATCTATAAACCTTCTCACAAGCTATACATATCTAATGCAATAAACCGCATCTCAATCAGCCCAGTACTTTTTGAGAAAAATGGTAATATACTG
This sequence comes from Erebia aethiops, assembly GCA_923060345.2. NCBI lineage: Eukaryota > Metazoa > Arthropoda > Insecta > Lepidoptera > Nymphalidae > Erebia > Erebia aethiops. The sequence goes on along the minus strand of OV281081.1, from coordinate 11,799,618 downwards.
AAAAATTAAAATCATAGACTACAGCTCAGCTTAATTGTCTATGGTCCTAAAATATATCTAAGAACCTTCTCACAAGCTATCCATATCTAATGCAAAAAACCACATTTCAATCGGCCCAGTACTTTTTGAGAAAAATGGTAACATATTGAAAAAATTAAAATCATAGACTACAGGTCAGCTTGGTTGTCTATGGTCCTGAAATATATCTAAGAACCTTCTCACAAGTTATCCATATCTAATGCAAAAAACCGCATCTCAATCGGCCCAGTACTTTTTCAGATAAATGGTAACATATTGAAAAATTAAAATCATAGACTACAGGTCAGCTTGGTTGTCTATGGTCCTAAAATATATCTAAGAACCTTCTCACAAGCTATACATAGCTAATGCAAAAAACCGCATATTAATCGGTCCAGTAGTTTTCCAGGAAAACGGTAACAAAAAAGTGCACAAACAAACATACAAACAAACAAACAAACACACAACCTCTTAGGGCAAACACATATACCGTCTCCGTTTCGTCGAGGGTAAAAAGAGAGATGTAGAGGATGAGCCTGAAACTTGATCAATTATTTCAATTATATCCCGTACTTGAACAACAAATACTAAAATTTGAATAATATTGTAAGGAAACGAAATTATTTAATTTTTAATGAGCGTCAGTATTTTTAACAGAACTTCACATTAATATCAATAGATGGCGCCGCGAGGTCTCAGTTCGTGGCGAACCACTAGTTATATAGTTAGTCATTTTATGTATAATATATAGTTAGTAGGTATATAAGGATTTGATTTAAATTTATAGTGTAGTTTGTGTAATATTTAGATTTTAGATTAATTTACTGACAAAATTAAATTTGATTTATAGTAAGTAGTTAAAGTAATATATGAATTTAGCTGTTAATCTACCGTAATTAATTCAAAATTACCAGTTTTACAAGCTTGGCGGATAACGAATTTCACCAAACCTACTTATTATTTTATTTTTATGTATATTGCTTAATATTTTATATTTATAGTATAATTATTATTATTTTTTTTCAACCGTATATAATTAAACTTATGTACGTATGTATGTTATATGTAGGTAGTATTGTATGTAGCTGATATTTATGGTATATTTTTATTTGTAGTTTGCGCACCATCCCGTTTGTTTTCTCTTCTCCTTTCTCCAAAGGTTGTCTGGAAGAGATCGCCTTAGGCGATAAGACCGCCTTTGCATACTGTGCTGTCCTAGTCGTAATTTTATTGTCTTTTTTATGTCCTTTTACTTGTGTGCAATAAAGATTTAAATAAATAAATAAATAATGGTTTTAGATTTTAACATGGAACTTTCGCATCCGCGGTAATACAACAATATTATGGTATGCTATGATAAACCTAAATTATGATTAACTTGTTTTAATAGGCGTTTGCTTTTTCACTGTGATTTTATTATGCGTTTCGTTTATTTAAATAATTACTAGATGATGCTCGCGACTTCTTACGCGTAGATTTCAATTCGAAAATTCCGGGGGGAATTACTTGATTTTCCAGGATAATAAAAAGTAGCTTTATGTCACTCTTCAGGTCCTCAACTATTTATTCACGTCGATTCATTGCTCTGTTGTAGCGTGATTGAAGGACATTGCAATTTCACATTTGTAATATTACTATGATTATATAATAATATTATATTTATTATGAAGAATCAAAATTATTATCATTCTCTTGTCTGTTTACAATATTACCATATTGTTGACAAACTTGTAATTAATATCCATCGGATTAAGATCAGACAAATTAATAACAGTGGGAGCACGTTAAAAATCTTATCATCTAGTCTAACATCAATCAGAATATGATCAGATAGCTCGCCTTATAATCGTTAACCAGGACGAAACTTCTCGACTACGTGCAGACTTTTAGATTGAATTTGAGTCAAGTGGACAAAACTTACCTGTAGTTTTCGCAAGACTGTCTGACGCTCGTCTCTCATCATGCATAGAACCGTTAATACTGGCTGCTTCACCTGCTTCACTCACATCTAATAAAATGAATATATCACAAAATAATTATAGAAATATAATTAAAATAATCTATTATTGCAATTTATACCTGTATTCTCCACAAGCCTGTCACCGTAGTCTTGGTCCATTTCACCAGGTGAATCATTATGATTGCTTTTTTCACCTTCTTCTTCTTCTGCGTCGTTATGCGCAGCATCTTTCTTACTTCTAACTTTATATGAAATGACACGATCATAATCTTCCTCTTCTTCTTCCTCATTGTCGTCATTTATTTCTGCATCCCTGCTTGATGAAGTTTGAGCATCTTCTTCAGGTGATTCAGTTATATTTCTTTTTTCTCCTACTCTTTCCCTTGCATAAACATGATCATCAGCGTCATCTTCTTCACTAACCTCTTCAATTGTATATAATAGGGCTCGAATCTCTTCTTCAGGTGAACCATTATTATCACTGTCTTCTCCTTTTCCAGCTTTAACTTCATCATGATCATCAGCGTCATTATCGTCACTTATCTCTTCAATTGTATCTGATAAGACTCGAACCTCTTCTTCAGGTGATCCCACGTCATCGTGATCATTAGCATCATCAGTGGCATCATCATTAATTTCCGCATCTGCTCTCTGCTCTGCTATGTGTACTGAAGATTGATTTTCTTCTTCAGGTGAACCATAATTATTACTTTCTTCTCCATCTCCAGTTTTTGTATCGTCATGATTATCAGAAACGTCATCATAACTAATCTCTTCAACACTATGATCATGATCATCGCCTTTAACGTCGGTAAATGTTCGTGGTGGTAAAGTCTTGGACAAATTATAGGCTTCAGGACTACTTTGAACTGTCCATTCGTCTGTAATGCGTTGTATTAGTAATCTACCTGTAGTTTCCGCAGCTCTGTCAGATGCTGTTCTTTCTACTGCTGTAATCGATCTCTCAAAAAAGTTTTCTGATAAGGCATGAACCTCTTCTTCAGAAAAACTATTATTATCTTTTCGTTGTTCAGCACCATGATCATGATCATCGCCTTTAACATCGCTAAATGTTAGTGGTGGTAAACTATTGGACAAATTATTGGTTTCAGGACTACTTTGAACTGTCCATTCATCTATAATGCGTTCTATTAGTGATCCACCTGTAGTGTCTGCAGCTCTGGCAGATGCTGTTCTTTCTACTTCTTTAATCGATCGTTCAAAAAAACTTTCATTATGGTCAGAATGAAACTCAGTTTCATATCTTTGCACGACTGAGCCCATAGACAATGCATCTACTTCATCTCTTTTTAAAATATATTTTCTGTAGAGTTTAGTCATTGATTTCTCTAGTTCGTCATAGACTTCCTTTGGTTCATCGTGTGAGTATTTCTTTTCTACTTCTATGATCAGCTCAGGTAAAGAGACACTGGATGATTCTTGAGAATTGTTCGGACTTTCTTTATGGATAAATGGAGCCACAGTACTTTCATGTGAAGCAATTAGAGATGCATTTTCATCTGCCTTTGGTACCGGCGATGGTGCTAAAATCACAGATATCGGATTAAGTGTAGAGAGGTTTTATGAAAATTGTAGATTTTGACATTAAATTGATTTTATAGGGGTGGATAATTTAAACTCCGTGTTCAGGTTAATTCCATATAATTAGCGTTAACACACAGGGTTAGGTGGTTATTTTAGTAACTTTCTAGGTACTAGCTGATATTATGGCGAAACTATAAAGGTTCCTGGTTGTCTTCTTAATCTTAACCATATATTATACTCTTTACATTAAATTTATCAATAACTAGCTGATGCCCGCGACTTCGTCCGCGTGGAATAAGTTTTTAATTCCCACGGGAACACTTTAATTTTCCGGGATAAAAAGTAGCCTATGTCACTCTCCAGGTCCTCAACTATACCCTATGCAAAAAAACATGTCGATCCGTTGCTCTGTTGCGATGTGATTGAAGGACAAACCAACAAACCAATAAACCAACAAACAAACACACTGTCGCATTTAGAATATAAGTACGTTATAATTTTCGTCACATTTTGATATTGGTAGAGCAATGTGATTCAATCGGAATGATTGATCAAAATTTAGTGTCAGAAGTAGAGACGTAGAGATTGAGATTTGAGATGACGGTTAAAATTAAAACGTCTCCTTCACAACTTTCGTAGCCATCTCATCTATATGTCACCGTAAGATTGTAAAATCCGTTAGATTATAATCTAACGGTTTCTATCCCGCGAGATTGTAAATTGTCGAAAGATTGTGAACCGTTCAATGTTCTGAGTATTAATTTATGAAATATTTATTGTATTTACGTTTTCTTGTCTCTTTCTTGTACAGTTCGAGCGCGAGTTGAATGCAGAGTAAATGTAAGCGTCACCATACATTTACTCTGCATTCAACTCGCGCGCGAACTGTAGGTTAGGTTAGGGTTTGATATGAATATTCAGGTAGTGTTCAGTGTGGTTCAGTAGCACTTAGGTTCTATCGGGTTAATATACCTAATAGATTACAGTTTACCGAAAAATAATGCGTTAAATTGTAAGCAGTATGTTACGGTTCACAATCTGTCGACAGTTTACAATCTATCGAGATAAAAAACGTTAGATTACAATCTAACGGTTTTTACAATCTTACGGTGACATATATACATTTGACTAGTATGTATGTGTTCGTCCTGGTCTCTAGAACAAGGAAGTGCCGTTCGCAGAACTTGGAAGTGGGGACACGCGTAGCTATGACGTCACAAAGATGGAGGCCGCTTGTTTTGAGTTTTAATGATTTCTTGAGTTCTAATTGATCAAATAGGTTGTGTATGGTGTCTTTGGAAGCTAATGTTCTACATATTATAATTGTTTCTTTGAGACCTATCACGTAAGCGTAGTGATGTCGGGTCGTATGGCGGAGAGTTCGATAGACGAGCTACACTAGGATCAAACTCTGCGTCAATTCAAAAGAAGAAGAAGAAGTCTGACTCCGAAGAAGTCTTCTTCTTCTTGAATGTCCGTTCGACATACGAATTATTGGTTTCGAATATCGAGCCATTATCGCCGACAAAAATACAAATTTTACAGAAGGTTTTTAAATATTTTTACAGATAACTAAATGTGTTATTTAATTGAAAATTAAGATAATACGAGTATGTTCGAAAGAGGATTACGTGGTGGCGTATGCAGTCTGTTAAATTAAATTGGAGTCAAGTGAACGAAACTTACCTGTAGTTGTCGCAAGACTGTCTGATCTCTCATCTTCCGTAGAACCGTAAGAGTCTGTATATTTAGTTCTTTTGGTAGGAATAATGTCAGTTAGTCTTGAGAATCGTTGACGTCTCATCACTTCGGGACTTTCAGCATCGTCGCTTGTATTAACGTCGACTTCTTCGCTTGCATCTACATAATAAACAAATGCGAGAGTGTGTATGTCTGTTTGCCTGTCTGCTTAGCTCTAACGGGCCATCTTTTAAACCAATTTTGATGAAATTTCGTAGAGACAGGTTACATCCCGGGGAAGGACATAGGATACTATTTATCCCGGAAAATTAAACAGTTTTCCCGGGAATTAAAAAGAACTTAACCCACGTGGACGATGTCGTGGGTATTATCCATTCATGCGAAAGTGTGTCTGTCTGTTACGTTTTCACAGCCCATCTTTCAATCGTTTTTGACGAAATTCGGTACAGAGATAGGTTGCAGCCCGGGGAAGTACTAGTTTCTTCTCAAAATGGGAAAGGTCAAGGGCTTAAGCCACAGTCCTCTACGCAGGAAAATTACTTCTTGGCAGACATATTTGAGATATTTTTTTTATTTTTTATTTTAGACCTCTCAGGCAGGTTTCAACTTTCCACACGAATTTTTCTTCATTATAATCTTCATATTTAATAAGTTGAAGGTGAACTTCCGGGATCGATCCCCGGACTTGGAGGCTGAAATCTCCGCGGATTACATGGTGGACGTATATATGCACTATACAAGCTGTAAGTTTGAATTGGAGTCGAGTGAACGAAATTTACCTCTAGTTGTCGCAAGACTGTCTGACGTCCATTTCTCATCTTGCGTAGAACCGTGAGAGTCTGTATATTTGGTTCTTTTGGTAGGAATAATGTCGGTTGGACTTGAGCATCGTTGACGTCTCATCACTTCAGGACTTTCAGTATCCTTGCTTGTCATAGCGTCGTCTTCTTCGCTTGTATCTACATAATAAACGAGAATTTGAGTAATTACTTAAGAAGATCAAATTCTTCAGGTGATAGGTAACTTAATAGCTTTCATTATCATCAGAATTAAACTCAGTTTCATATCTATGCACGACTGAATCGATAGAAAATGAATCTTCGTCTATTAAACAAGTAATAAAATTAAAAATTTTAAAAAACCCACGACGAACTACAGAGCTCCATTGATACAACAATTAGAACTTAGCAAAAGTATATATAAAATAATATCTAAAACACAAAACTGCATATTTGCCGGCTCAGTAGTTCTTTTGCCAGCGTGGTGGACTATGGCCAAACCCTTCTCATTCCAAGATAAAACTTGGGCTTAGTAATGAGCAGAGGTGTCAAATAGTGTTAAATTTTAATATTCTGATAAAAATTGTTTAAAAAATGTGATCACTTAAGGAGTTCCCATAACCACCTCCTGGCTCCATCATAAGACCCTGAGCAGCATCTAGGTACAAAGTGCTAGTTAAGACAAATCAAAAGAGTCCAAACACGACGGGTTTACGATAAGAACTTAAGGAGTTCCTATGACCACCTCCTGGCTCCATCATGAGACCCTGGGCAGCATCTAGGTACAAAGTGCTAGTCAAGACAAATCAAAAGAGTCCAAATACGAAGGGTTACGATGAGAACTTAAGGAGTTCCCATGACCACCTCCTGGCTCCATCATGAGACCCTGGGCAGCATCTAGGTACAAAGCGCTCGTCAAGACAAATCAAAAGAGTTCAAATACAACGGGTTTACGATGAGAACTTAAGGAGTTCCCATGACCACCTCCTGGCTCCATCATGAGACCCTGGGCAGCATCTAGGTACAAAGCGCTAGTCAAGACAAATCAAAAGAGTCCAAACACAACGGGTTTACGATAAGAACTTAAGGAGTTCCTATGACCACCTCCTGGCTCCATCATGAGACCCTGGGCAGCATCTAGGTACAAAGTGCTAGTCAAGACAAATCAAAAGAGTCCAAACACGACGGGTTTACGATAAGAACTTAAGGAGTTCCTACCACTTACCAAATCACTAGCTCAGCTTGGTTGTCTATGGTCCTAAAATATATCCAAGAACCTTCTCACAAGCTATACATATCTGATGCAAAAAACTGTATCTCAATCGGCCCAGTACTTTTTGAGAAAAATGTTAACATATTGAAAAATTAAAATCATAGACTACAGCTCAGCTTGGTTGTCTATGGTCCTAAAATATATCTATAAACCTTCTCACAAGCTATACATATCTAATGCAAAAAACCGCATCTCAATCAGCCCAGTACTTTTTGAGAAAAATGGTAATATACTGAAAAATTAAAATCATAGACTACAGCTCAGCTTAATTGTCTATGGTCCTAAAATATATCTAAGAACCTTCTCACAAGCTATCCATATCTAATGCAAAAAACCACATTTCAATCGGCCCAGTACTTTTTGAGAAAAATGGTAACATATTGAAAAAATTAAAATCATAGACTACAGGTCAGCTTGGTTGTCTATGGTCCTGAAATATATCTAAGAACCTTCTCACAAGTTATCCATATCTAATGCAAAAAACCGCATCTCAATCGGCCCAGTACTTTTTCAGATAAATGGTAACATATTGAAAAATTAAAATCATAGACTACAGGTCAGCTTGGTTGTCTATGGTCCTAAAATATATCTAAGAACCTTCTCACAAGCTATACATAGCTAATGCAAAAAACCGCATATTAATCGGTCCAGTAGTTTTCCAGGAAAACGGTAACAAAAAAGTGCACAAACAAACATACAAACAAACAAACAAACACACAACCTCTTAGGGCAAACACATATACCGTCTCCGTTTCGTCGAGGGTAAAAAGAGAGATGTAGAGTTTATTCATAATAATTTCAGAACCTCAATCCACGCGGATGAAGTTGCGGGCATTAGCTAGTAGATAATAATATTATATTTTTAGGAATAATCCATCCATTCGTCTGAAACAGCATTTAACTGTCTTCTCTATCATAATTATAAATTAATAATATGTATCTTGTATGTATCTGTTAAATAATTTATTATAATATATTTCATATGTATGTTAGTATGTATATATATATTTATGTCATTAGTATATGTATATTTGTGTGTTTTTATGTAAGTTTATGATACAATATCTCGTTTCATTCTATCTCATATCTTGTTGTACCTATTCTTCCTCCACAACCTTTCTCACTGCCAAGGGTCACTGGTAGAGATCTCTTATAGAGATAAGTGCTTCCTTGTCCACTATATGTATCTGTTTTTCTTCGTATTTTATAACCTTTTGGTACTAAATTAATTTAAAAAAATATATATATATTCATCTTACCCGGTGAATATATATTGTTATCTACTAGCTTATTATTGTGGCCCGACCCGGGACTCGAACCCGGGACCTCGTCGGCCGCAGTCGAACATGCCTACCACTAGACCAACGAGGCAGTCCGTGTTATGCCTGTTTAGTTTTGTTTTTATTTTATTTTACATTACTAGCGACGCCGTCACCAGGTTAGTAAAGTTTGTGGGATTATAGCTATTTATTCCCACAAACCAGACCAGATATACTAACTGTGCATAAGGCAATAGAGTTATAGCTGTGTTATGCACAATAATATTAGCTCCAGCGCAGTTGGCTTATCTTTGTGAAGATTGGCCAGAATTCGGTCCTTTTGGATTACCACATCATGGCGGCCATGATGTGGTAATCCAAAAGGACAAAAAAAATTTACTTACATAGTTGATCATATTGAGACATGCTTCTTTCTTGTATTTTTCCCTCTCCACGCCTCCTTGCACTGACCGATCGCATTGTTTCGTTATAATTTGCACGAAGAATAATTATTAAAAATAAATGGTTTTTTAATGCAGAAAACTTCTTAACTTATTTTAAATGTGGGTAGTACCAATGAATAACACATTTTTCGATTGAAGCTTGAACAAGTTTCATCGTGCCAGTCTTGCCAGTTTACAATTTGGTATTGGTTGTTAAATTAGCTGGAAGATTCTAAGCAACTATTATTTAGTCTGTAATACGGTCGCACACCGGTTCATGTTCGCCGGTTTCTTACTGGATACGTAGTGCTAGTTGAACTGCCTCGTTGGTCCAGTGGTTAGCATGTTCGACTGCGGCCGACGAGGTTCCGGGTTCGAGTCCCGGTTCGGTCCCATAACAAGTATTGGGTTTTTCTGACTAGAAATTCTCAATACTAGCCCGGAGTTAGGAAGTTGGCGGTGTTTCAGTGTTCTCGGAGAGCACGTTAAGCCGTCGGTCCTGCGCCTGATCTCTCACCGGTCCGGTCGGATTTTCCGTCCCATCGAGCTGACAGTAAAGGAACAGATAGTGCACCTGTTTATGCGCACACACTTGTGCACCGCGCATATAATATCTCCCGCGCAGATGGCTAATCTCTCTGGAGAATGGCCGGCGTAGCCGAAATTCGGTCGGGAGGACATTATCATCAATAGTGGGAAGGTACAGCCAGGGGCGGCCTTAATCATTACGAGGCTCTGGGCGGTAGACATTTGCGAGGCTCATAAGCATTATACTTAGTTAGTCCATTATTTTTCGTCCACGTTTTTTTCAACCTACCTTCCGCAGTTGGTTTTTTTTTTTACCAGTTGACAGTACCGGCATCTCAGATCAATAAAATATAGAATAGATAGTGGATTGTCTATGTAGTTTGTCACTAGTTTGGATCTTCCTAGCTGACTTCCTATTGATAGGTGGGACTTTTTCTACTTGGGCTTTAGCGCGATGGCGCAAGGTCCCTGCAAGAGCGAGGCCCCGGGCGGTTGCCCTGCTTGCCCCTCCCTAAGGCCGCCTCTGGGTACAGGTCCATGGTAATAGTTTGTAATCTACCACATCTGATAGGTACTTGCCTAGTCTTTACCTAGTCAGGTTTTCAATATTAATAAACCGACATTAACTAAGACCACATTCTCAAGTTTCGGCTAATCATTTAAGACCAATACTTAGGAACCTGTTCTTAGCTGATGTCGGTTTATTAATACAGGTCTAGGTCTCAAAATATGTGATGATAAGGCCCATTGCAATGCCTCTCAACTGCCTCGTTGGTCTAGTGGTTGGCATGTTCAACTGCGGCCGACGAGGTCCTCTGTTCGAGCCCCGGGTCGGGTCATAATTAAGTGTTGGGTTTTTCTGACTATAATTTCTCAGTACTGGCCCGTAGTCAGGAAGTTGGCGATGTGTCACCCCCGTGCCACGGAGAGCACGTTAAGCCGTCGGTCCCGGTTATTATCACTAACACGATAATAGTCGTTAAAGCCTGCCAACCCGCATTGGAGCAACGTGGTGGGTCTAAGCTCTAATTCCCTCTCTTAAGAGAGTGGAGGCCTGTGCCCAGCAGTGGGGCTTTAATGGGCTGTAGTGGTTTGGTGGTGGGAAGGCCCATTAGAAACAACAAATCAAACAGAATCTAGTAAGAGCCGGTAAGAAACTCAGCAGTTAAACTTTATGCGTTTTCACCATAGACTACTTATAGAATGCTAGGCTATGGATGTGACCGACCAATAGGAGCACTTGATTTTCATAACTTAGATCGCTAGATGTTAGATCCAGCGCTCGTATTGCTGAATTTGCCACGCATCTAACTAAGCAATGGTAGCACATCTGTCATGGAAACGTACCCCAATACCTACCCACTCTTATAATAGTAGATTGTATTATAAGGGAGCCAAATAATATTTTTACGGCGAGGGCGCTTTTTTAAATTCAGAGCGAAGTGAGGGATTCTAGAGTAGAATTTCGAGCGTAGCGAGGGATTCTTTAGTAGAATCCTGAACGTATTAGCGAGGGATTCAAAGTACGTCGCCCGAGCCAAAAAAATTTGCGCCCGAATGATAGACTCTACTTTTCATCATGCTGTATGAGAAAATAAAAGGCGCCTCATAATATTTTATTGTAATATTATTATTTAATAAAACATAGAGTAATTCTATACTTTCACTGTCACTAGAAGAACTCATTTTTCAAAACAAAATCATGAATTTTTAATAATCCGTGAAAATTGACGAAAACACGGGCTCTGTAGTTCGCGCGTTTTTAATTTGATTTCTTTTTTTTTATTCAGCCGGCGCGCTGCGACTATGGGCCGTCGTACCCGCCAGTCTTTATTCAAACAATATTTGCGTTCGATTTCTTTGGCGCTGAACACTAAGATGTTCCAAATTCAAAAAGTGTCCATTTCTGGCCGCTAAAAGTTTCATAAAGAAAACACCACCTTTGGGTGCACTTAAAGGCGAACCAAGTCGTCCTTTTCGAATACATGGGATGAAAAATTCTTTAATTATTAAAAAAATTCAACTGCCGAGTTTCTTCGCCGGCTCTAACTAGATTCTGGTATACTAACAGGCGCGTGCCGTTTCTACCAACCAAGGAACCAATCTTCATACATTCTGATACTTATAAACTTGACAAGGTAAGTATCCTATGGGAGTCTCCGGCACAGAATAGGTATATATATCCCACAAACTTATCTGGCCCGGTGGCCAAAATTGGAACTATTTTTAATGCCTGTTTAGTTTTTGTTATTTCATTTTTCATGTAGGTACATACTAGCGACGCTGTCACTGGGTCAGATAAGTTTGTGGAACTATACACAGGTAAATGTAAATCAAATATTTATATTTAAAAAATGAAACACGTCAAAATTTAGCAAGAGTTTAATAAAAAAATGCAAAGTAATAAAATATCTCCAAATATTGAATCTTACCGCTAGGGATATCTGTAGGTTCACATCCAAAAATACCACAACATACATGCACTCACACATTATTGAGGTTTGTAATTTTTTACACTGAGGTGAGGATTAGGGGGTATGTTCCGATATACGTACACTGCGAGCACTGTAAGGTGTGACGGCAATTTAGTATGTACTGCGACGCCGTTCCTTTATAGTTAGCTATACTGGTTACTGTTTAAAACGGAACGCAGTCAGCACTGAGAGAGACTCGAAAACGCCAGTGCTCACAGTACAAAAATGGCGTCGATTTATGATGTCATTTATTTCCCTAAAATACTGCGGCAATATACTGTCAGTCCATAACGGAACGAATTTCTCCCCAGTAAGAGCACTGAACAGTGCTCGCAGTGTATATCGGAACATACCCGGGGTGACCATTGGCGTATTGCGTCACAAGCGAGTTCGACTATTTAATCCCAGTAGTTCAACTCTACAACTGACATATGTACAGTTGAACTAGTAGGAACAAAAGTCGCAAACACAGATGCCCACTTCCCATCAAGGCTCGATGGGACGGAAGATCCGTCACGGCCGGAGAGAGATAGGGCGAAAATATAGCCGCAATTTTTAACTCAACCTTGACCTTTATGTTACGTAATACACCCATGATCTTTAATATACTGTTACAAAAACATTTGCCGATAAAAATGTACTGACAAAAAGTCTACTCGGCTTTGCAAGGCGAAAAACATCCAAAAGTGGACGATCACTTGAATTTCAACTAACAGTTAATTAACTCAATACAAAATTAATCAGCATTATAATCTAATTCATTTAGATTTTAAAAAACACTGTAAATTTTTGATTTTTGTTTTGTAAATGAGTTCATAATATTGGCACCAAAACAGTAGTAGCAAATAGCAATCACACTTAGGACATTAAGTTACATAAGAAAACTTATTGCGGTCTTACGATTATGGTTATAAAATTAGTGAAAACGTCATGAGAATTTCAAAATAATTATTGTCTTTTCACAACTTTGGTACGGGGGTGAAAGATAGCGGTATGCCGTATGTATCAACTTTGAGCTGAAATTAATATTATTTACGCAGTTTCTTTATTTTTGTTTAGCTTTTTATCAAAGGACCGGATTTTTTATTTTAGGCGTATTTATCTATTATTAAATAAAAATAAAAAGCAGGTTTCATCTATTAAACAGATCGGTGAAGGTCGTCGTATATCGGGATCTATGACTTACGAATATAAGCTGTAATCCATACTAATATTATAAATGCGAAAGTGTCTGTCTGTCTGCTACGCTTTCACGGCCCATCTGTTCAACCGATTTTGATGTTTGATATGGGGATAGTTTGTATCCCGGGGAAGGACATAGGCTACTTTTTATTCCGGAAAATTAAATATTTTCCGCGGCAATCAAATAAATTAATCCACGCGGACAAAGTCGCGGGCATCATCTAGTTCGTAATATAAAGAAACTGCCCATGAGCATTATATTATAATCGTTTTCAAAAAATTAATCATTGTTACAGAAAAATAATAAAATTAGACTTTATATAGTAATAATAATTTAAAAATTGAGCTTAGTTAATGCCATACTACGTTTTTTACCTATTTTTAGTACCAAAGGTGCGTTTAAATGTTCAACTTAGCGATTATACAGTTTAGAAACGAACAAATTGCATAATGAATGGCCAGTCATCTGTGGCGGTTCCCACTGTACTGTATATTCGCTAAACTGTGATTACAATTTAATAATAATGTGATTACCGCTTAGAGCCAGTTAACGTTAAACAATGTGCAAGTGGAAGAGTACAGAGAATCGAAAATAATTAGCAACATTAAGGTGGCCTATATATCAAAAATATTTCTAACTGATTATTAAATAGAGGGTCTTCCAAAAGACCTACAATTCACATCTTCTGATAGTTTAAAATGATTATCAAACTTAAAACTAACGGATGAGAATTTTAGGTCTTTTTGAAGAACCTCTATTTAAAAATCAGTAAGAAATAATTTGTTTTTAACCAATTATGCCAGAATTCGGAAATTTATCCCCTATAACCGTCTTAAGTCCGTACAGATCTCAGCTTTAGCTAAATCTGTAGAACGCACTTTTGTGTACGGTGTAGCATGAATCCACCTTTACCATAACCTTGTCTAACTTTTCGACTTGATTACTTAGCCAGAAACACACACAATGCGCGACGCAAAGTCTCCAACACTCATAGAAGCTAGTAAAGAACTTTATCACGGCGTTAACACTGAGTAGTGCTGCCCTCTGCAAATACGCACTGCTGTATGACAATGATAATAAAGTTCCTTACAATACAAATTGTACACGCATACACGCGCGTTCAGTGTTACGACCCGTCGCACTTTGAATCTGTTTAAGCTTTTAACTAATAAGAAGTATGAATCTTTACTACATTTGTAAAGTGTAAACGTTAAATCGATAGATTTTAAAGAATAACTTGACTAGCGAATAAAATTACAATCTATACAATAATATTTTAATACGAAAGCGTATGTACTAGAGGTGTTAGCATGTCGTTAAACTGTTAAACGGCTAATGGTTGAAAATATTAGTAAACAATTTTTACTCGTGTGCACTATCGAGTGAAAAAAAACATTGTTTTTTTTACTATCGTTTGTTAAACGGTAAGCGGATAATGGTAGTTAACGATCTTTACTCCTGTGAAAAACATTAACCATTAACCGTTTAACGACATGCTAACACCTCTAGTATGTACGTCGACCCCTCACTACCAATGTTTACAGTAAGGCCGCAGTCACAGATGTAAATTTTACTCGCGTAAGTCGCTTTCGTGTGTAACTTACGATACGTAAACCGTCTTGTACGCGACTGCGTATCGTTTACAAATGTAAGTTACTTACGTAACAACTTACAGATGTAAATACGGCCTAAGGTTTTGCATAAAGTGGCAAAATACTTTGAAAACGCGTTGCGTGACGATGAGCGTTTCCAACAAACATGTTGCCGCATTAAACTCGTCACTGGATTTGGTGTTAAACTGTCATGTCATTTTTGGGAATAATAATCATAATAAGACAATTTCATTGATTTCAAGATCTTTGGAAAACAGCAAATACAGCAAGAATTCTCACAATAATAATCAAAACTTAAGAGCGTTTGCACACGGCGTATTTTTACGCGCAGACAACGCGCGATTCACGAACACGCTGTGTCTGCGGCCTGCGCGTTTTTAGTTCAAAGTAGGGTTGTAACGGAACCTCGACTCCGCCTCCGTAAGTGCGGAACTTTCGCAAGAAATCGTACCTCCGCTTCCGCATCTGCCTCCGCCCTTTTTTCCGGAGTTGTAACGGAGGTTTATTTACGTTGACTTACAATGCGAGAGGTAAAAAATCGAAGCAGGTGACGTAAGTTACACCATTACAACAAGCAATAAGGCAACTTTCCTTAGAAGAATCCTCAAAAAAAACAAATGTGGGATTCATCGCATCCTAAAGCACAGAAAATGGACGATGTGATCGGAGAAATCCACCTCAGCCCCCGCCTCCGTTAACCAAAGCACCTTCACCTCCGCATCAGCCTCTGATTCCGCTAAGAACGCCTCCGTTACAACCCTAGTTCAAAGACGTGCTCAAAGGCTGCGTCTGACGCCCGTATAGTTTGCGTTGGAATCGCGGTGGTATCGCGTCATTTGCGCGTATTCAATATTCAGTATGCTTAGGCTCTTAAGCTCCGCAAGTCTCATAAATCATAGCTGACCGGTTATCCTAGGTGAATGATTGAAGCGCTACGCCATAGAAGGGTCAACTATCTGATACTGTCGTGTCGCGTCGTATCGAGTCGCGGTGTCGCGTTTGTCGCTCACGTAGGACAACGGGTCTGGCTAAACTCCAGTGTCGAGTTATTTTACAAAACAATAGTTAGACAATTTAAAGGGCGCCCGTAAGCCTGTTTTATACCAAATTTCTTATAAAAATTGTTACATAAAGCTAAGCGATTTTATAACTCGTAATAAATATAAGAAAATTCATTATGTTATAATAATATAAGTAAAAATATAACGACACAATTTTGAGATTATTTCTAAACACGCTATTTATCAAAATCTACTTAGATATTTTTCGGCTCGACACAGACATTGAATTTGGACGTACGTCCGCACGTAAATGTACCTTCTAACAGCGCTTGAAAGATTCTTCATATATTAATTATTTTTAACACGCTTTTGTTAACTTCTCCTGTAATTAGCCAACTATATATGGCATGGTAATGTATGTAAACAAATCTTGGAAGTCGGATTGAACCTACTTCTGTCGTATCGATTTGAAACTTTGCAAACCAAGTGATACCTATGACATTACAATAATTATTCGGTTCCATCCAGTTGAGCTGATCTGATGGGAGCAGGAGGTGGATAGTGAAACTCTTCAATTCAAATCAGAGGCACTCGGGTTTGGGCTAATGTGGTTTGTTTTAGACGAGTCCCATTTACATTATTGGTGACACGTATTTTTCTGTTCGCACCTTCGAGAAGGAGATCGATACGAGAATACAGCTAGGCTGGGCAGCATTCGGAAAACTTCGTCGAGCCTTTACGTCGCCCATACCGCAATGCCTGAAGACTAAGGTCTTCGACCAATGCGTCCTACCAGTAATGACCTACGGTGCCGAAACGTGGACACTGACAGCGAGACTAGTACACCGACTACAGGTCGCTCAGCGTCCTATGGAAAGAGCTATGCTCGGAATTTCTTTGAGGGATAAAGTCCGGAACGAAGTAATTCGCCAAAGAACTAAAGTGACCGACATAGCTCTTAGGGCTGGCACGCTGAAGTAGCAGTGGGCTGGTCACGTGTGTCGGAGGACCGATGGACGTTGGAGTCGAAAGGTCCTCGAGTGGAGACCGCGTCTTGATAAACGGAGCGTAGGGCGCCCCCCAGCAAGGTGGAGCGATGATATCCGGAGGGTGGCTGGCATCGATTGGATGCGAAAAGCCGAAGACAGAGCACGTTGGCGCTACTTTAAAGAGGCCTATGTCCAACAGTGGATGCACAACGGCTGATGATGATGATTTTTTTGTTGTTTTTCCAGCATTTAAACTTATTACAGACAAATGAACGTATATATACAAAGTATCAGAAACGTAAGTCCAAAAACGATGTGTTTGCGCCGGCCTTTAATCAATTTGATTGGTATGTATTTGATTTTTAATCAGTTTGTTGTATGTCGACAAAAGACACTAAATCGATATTAAATCTTTGGCGTTTTGAGCAAAACGGTGACGATATGGCATCTAGCAGTACTAAACGCTTTCACTTATTACATTTATTCGTATGTATATATTTTTTTACATGTACGGCGCTTCGTGCGAACCAAACCTAAACCAGGTTTTTGACGACCTCCATGGCGCAGTGTGTAGCGCTGTTGCCTTAACGAGCGGAGGTCCTGGGTTCGATCCCCGGTAGGGTCAATTTGGGAATTTATAATTTCTGAATTTTCCCTGGTCTGGTCTGGTGGGAGGCTTCGGCCGTGGCTAGTTACCACCCTACCGGCAAAGACGTGCCGCCAAGCGATTTAGCGTTCCGGTACGATGCCGTGCAGAAACCGAAGGGGTATGGGTTTCATATTCTCTTTATTATTATTATCGGTATAAATTTAGCTCTCACGCCCGCATACAAAATAAATACATATATGGCCAAAAGATTTATAATAAACTTACGTAAATAAATGCAAATTAATAAACTTACATACACAAATACACAAATATAAATAGTTGTAGCGGGCGGAGGATTACACCCCGGCAGGGGAGACCAGACGGCCGGGGGTCAGGGGGACAGGTTGAGAAACCGGCGGACTATCCTAGCCGAGTCTAGCAACACCGCTTTCTGCATCCTGGCTGCGAGCGAACTGCCACGGAATCCCAGTCGCCTCAGATGGTGAGCGAGGCTGACTGGGATTAACCCATTCGCAGATATGACGATTGGGATGGTTTCAGTGGACTCCACATGCCACATGGCGGAAACCTCGTGAGCCAGATCGAGATACTTACGTTTTTTCTCCGTCTCAGCTCTCACAAGGTTCTCGTCATATGGAATGGTGATGTCCACCAAAAACACCCGCGACTGTGCCCGGTCCAACAACACGATGTCAGGCTTATTCGCAAGAATAGTCCTGTCCGTGATGATGGACCGGTCCCAATAGAGCCGGACTCCGTCACGCTCGAGTACAGGCACCGGTGTGTACTTGTAGTACGGCAGCCTCTCATCCAGGAGACCGTACTTCAGAGCAAGCTCCTGGTGAAGGATTTTGGCCGCTTGGTTGTGTCTGTGCAGATACTCAGTGTTAGCAAGCGCCGAACATCCCGAAAGCACATGTCTGAGTGACTCACCGGGATGGCGACAGGCTCGACAGATGTCATGAGTGCCATCCTTCAGAATGTACTTTCGGTAGTTCCGCGTCTTAACTACCTGATCCTGTATCGCACAGACAAAACCTTCGGTTTCCCCAAAGAGGTCACCGAAGCGCAGCCATTGCACGGACGCTTTTTTATCGACGTGTGGCTCATTAAGAGCTTTAAAAAAGCGTCCGTGCAACTCCTTCTCCTTCCATACGGTCTCCCGGTCAGAGGTGCTAAGTACCACCGGCGCCTGCCACTCGATTTTGGCTAAGGATAGGGGAGTGAGTCCTTTATCACATTCTATGACCTCTCTATGCATGGGTGACTCCCTCTTCGTCTCAAAGTATGTTCTGAGATTGGCTATCTCCCGGTTATGCATGGTCTTGACGCTTAATACGCCTCGACCACCACATTTCCGGGGGATATACAATCTCATCACAGACGATTTCGGGTGATGCATGCGATAGAGAGTCATAGTCGTGCGGACTTTTCTATCCAGGGCGTCAAGTTCGGTCTGAGTCCATCTGAGTACGCCAAAGGTGTACATGAGAACGGGCATAACCCAGCCGTTATAAGCTCGAACCTTATTTGCGCCTGACAAAAAGCTTTTACAGATTTTTGTCAGACGGCCAAAGAAGGCCTCGCAAACAGACTGTTTCATGTCCGCCTCATTCACTCCCATCGATTGCGACATACCCAGATACCGGTATGATTCAGCTTCGGAGAGGGTCCTAATGCTCGATGGCTCGAGACTAAACTCAGCCGAGTGAGTAACCTGTCCCCTCACCACATGCAAGACCGCACACTTGTCTAGCCCAAGCTCCATCCTGATAGAATTGCTGAACTCAGTGGTGATATTCAGCAATTCTTGCAGGCGGGTAGCATTGGGTGCCAGCAGTTTGAGGTCATCCATGTAGAAAAGGTGAGGCACTCTTGTCCCTCTTCTCCGAAACTGAAAGCCCGTCCCTGAACTCTCCAGCAGTGAGCTGAGTGGGTTCAGGGACAGGCAAAACCAAAGTGGGCTCAGACAGTCACCCTGGAAGATCCCTCGCCGTATCCTTATCCGGTCATCGGCAGCCGCCAACCGCTCACCGTGGAGACAAAGGATCGTACTCCATTGCCCCATGCATTCCCTGAGGAAGTCTCGAACTGTACCATCGACTTTGTACAGTTCAAGGACCCTCAAGAGCCATGAATGGGGCACCGAGTCGAATGCCTTTTTATAATCAATCCAGGCGGCGGAGAAATTCCGGCGGTTGCGCTTGACCAATTTTATTATTATTATTATTATTATCTTTCCGGCTCTGTTCAGCAAGAATCATCCTTCCAAACCAGTGGTAGAACCTTGATTGCTCATAAGTGACACAAGTTATATATAACTTGTGTCACTTATGAGCAATCAAGGTCAATGAAATGATTTAGTTATTTCACGTATACGTGAAATAACTAAATCATTTCATTTCATTTGGATATTTAATAGCTTGAAAAATACCGGGAATCAGCATCAATACAAATTAAAAAAGAAAAGGTTTGCTAAATTCGTAGATCTATTGACACAGTTAACTTGTTTGTTAACCTTATTTACATACTTATTTAAAAGTCTACATTAAATAATAATGTAATGTAAAGAAGTGAGCGTTTTGCAGCGCAAAATATAAAGAGGGCAGAGGCGCCGTGAATAATTTATAGCAAACTTTTTGTAAAAGCGAAGAGCGATGATTACTGAGAGCAAAAAACGGCGATAGCCTAGGAGCTAGTAATGTCCTCCCGACCGAATTTCGGCCACGGCGGCCTATCTCCAGAGAGATTAGCCATCTGCGCGATATTATAGTGCACAAGTGTGTGCGCATACACAGGTACATTCCTTTCCTTTACTCTCATAGGCCGATGGGACGGAAAATCCGACACGACTTGAAATAGATCAGGTGCAGAACCGACGGCTTTACGTGCTCTCCGAGGCATGGGGATGAATTACTGCCAACTTCCCCGGGCTAGTACTGAGAATTTTTTGTCAGAAAACCAAATACTTATAATGGACTTGAACCCGAGACCTCGTTTGTCGCAATCGAACATGCTAACCACTAGACCAATGAAGCAGTCGCGATGGTGTAAACTGAATAGGCAATAAAAATCCAATGTTTTTTTTAAATAAATTTTTAGGTACATTTGCTTTTAAATCATCAATACAAGTAACTAATGTCCCTACCTATCAGATTGAAATTACGAATTGACAATTACTAGGTACTTTATATGAAACTGCTGAGTTTCTTGCCGGCTCTTTTCAGTAGTATCTGCTTTCCGAACTGGCTGTAAAGTTAAAACATGGCGTAGCTTAAGAGACTATACTGACCTGTATGTGCTACAAGCTAAAGCCCGCGACTTAGTCCGCGTGGATTGAGGTTTTTTTAGTTCCCGCGAGAACTTTAACATTCCGGGATATAAAGCAGCCTATGTGTTATTCCAGATAGAGTCTGGAATAACACATAGGCTACTTCATCTATCTCTGTGCCGTTCTGGCCTGATTGTGTAACGAACATTCATCCGTCCATCCAAACTTTCGCATTTATAATATTAGTATAGAAATACTTCTACTGTACGATCTGTAAAATCTGTGTGTGATTTTATGTACGTCCATAGCACGTCCACCAGCTGTTAGACTATAATGGGAACACCATCCCTATTATTTTTTTCCTTTTGCTTCATCTTAACTCCGGGCAGAATTGACGGGTGAATGTTGTTATCCACTTTTAGGGTCTTGTATGTTTTACATCTTATTATATTACCCACCTACGTTTTCGGGGGTGCACCTATTCAAATTTAATAAAGGTAAATTTTAAGCAGAATAACTATATAAATAAAAATGAATGTAGCTAAGCGCAAAACTCGAGAACGGCTGGACCGATTCAGATAGATTTTTTTGTGCGTGTTCGACTGTCAAAGGATCTTCTCCGTTTGGCCCGTGAGGGCCAAGCGGGGATACGGGCCTCGAGGCTGAGCCTCCTTACCCGGGCGGGGCGCGGGGCAACTCTGTGCCCCGGTGAATGTCTTGAAGCCGAGTGAAACCGGCTAACCGGCTAGGGCCTGCCTTGTAGGCTACGGGCCCCTAGGTCGGGTGGATCTCGGGATGGTTTATATTCACAATTGGACCCGGTAGGTGGCGTTATCTATATAAATAAAAATGAATATTGCTAAACGCAAAACTTGAGAACGGCTGAACCGATTCTGACGGAATTTTTTGTGCGTGTTCGACTGGGTCTCGGGATTGTTTATATTTACAATTGGACCCGGTAGGTGGCGCTGAGCGCTGTGAAATTCGGCACAGGGATAGAATCTATACTCTGGAATAACACATAGGCTACTTTTTATCCCGTAAAATTAAGTATTTCCCGCGGGAACCAAAAAACTTCAATCCATGGGGACGTAATCACAGGCATCAGCTGGTACCTAATATGCCCCAAATTCAAAGCGTTTGAAACATCGTAGGCTCTTAACCGTTTTACGAGTACAGATGGAAATCGATCCCCACTCGAGGGCCGTTTGGAGTGAAACGTTTGACGTTAAACGTTTAGCTGTACCGAGTGACCACTTTGAAGCTCGATGGCACTCGTCGGAAAGGCGACTTAGCGTTCCGGTACGATGCCGTGTAGAAACCGAAGGGGTGTGGGTTTAATACAACTGCCATGCCCCTAACAGGTTAGCCCGATACCATCTTAGACTGCATCATCACTTACCATCAGGTGTGATCGCAGTCAAGGGCTAGCTTGTAGTGGATAAAAAAAAAAAAAAAAAAAAAAAGGTATTTACTTTATAAGTTTATACCTTTACTTTTTTGTCCACTCTGTGTGGTACGACAAGGATACCGCCCAATGACTAGGTATTATTTTATTGACGACCCCTCTGGTGCAGTGGTTAGCGCTGTGGTCTAATCGGGAAACTCAAGATTCGATCCCCGGCAGTCAGTTTAGGAATTTATAATTTGTGAATTTTCTCAGGTCTGTCCCCAGGTAATCGTTGGTCAAACGCATAATTCGACCTGTTTAAGGATGCCTGCACGTCAAAAAGAATGTGTGAACGTTGAACTCCTTAAACAGTTCGAGTAAATACGTTTTAAATTGTCAAATAATTACGATTTGTTAAGACGATTGGGCCTCTAGTCTGGTGGGAGGCTTCGGTCGTGGCTAGTTAACACCCGACCGGCAAAGACATGCCCACCAGTCTTATTTTTTTTGCCCGTAGCTTGTTAGTTAATTATTTCGCAATCATGCTCTATCCTTTTTTTTTTCTCCACTACAATTTAGCCCTTGCCCGCGATCTCGCCTGTGGGTAAGTGATGATGCTGTCTAAGACGGTAGTGGGCAGTGGCGGCCTTAGGGGGTGAGGGCCGGCAGGACAAGCAGGGCTACCACCCGGGGCCTCGCTCTCGTAGGGGCCTCGTGCTTCTGCACAACAGCGCTACAGCTCAAGTAGAAAAAGTAATTAGGAACTAATGTGTATTTAAATCTCGCGCCTCGCGAATATCTTCCGCCCGGAGCCTCGTATAGTGGCTAAGGCCGGCCCTGGTAGTGGGCTATCCTGTAAGAAGTATGGCACTTATATTAAACCGATCAGTTTCTACTCGGCATCGTACCGAAACGCTAAATCGCTTGGCGGCACGTTGTTGCCGGTAGGGTGGTATTATAGCCTCCCACCAGAAAACTAGCTTATAAAGTTAGACTTCCAAAGTTTCCGCTACTTTTTTCCACTACAATACAAGGTAGCTCTTAACTGGACCTGGTCGTAACTTACAGAAATCTTCGGTTACGGTATAAATTGTGTTTATAATTTATACCGTATATTTACAGTACACCACAAAAACACAAAAGGAACAATATAAAAAAAAGAAAACTTAAAACGTACCTACGTACAATAAGGCGGTCTTATCGCTAAGCAGCGACAGACAACCTTAGCGCTAGAAAAAACGAAAATGAAGAAGAGGACAACGGGATATATATTATAGATATGTTTTTCGTCTTATATTTATAGAAATAGATTATTTAATATCGACGACTACTATAAAATGACTATACTTATTGTGATCAATCAAGAAATTAGACGACAATCATGGACAAGGACGCAAAACAAAAAACTGCGATTCACGGTAGCAATAAAACGTTTATGAACTTCATGATAAAAACGACCTCTATGTATCATGTCAAGAATTAATTAATTTAATACTTGGTACACTAACATAACAACTCAATAAAATTCGAAAATACCACTGATGCATCATTCGTTAGTAAGTACCAAATATTTATAGTCTTTTATGTATAGATATTTGTACTCTGTCCTATGCTAAAAACAAATAATTAGTTATTGATTCTATGACTGGAGAGCTAAGGTAAGATGGTTCTTTCTAATACATAGGTATCAGCTTAAAAGAGAAAATAGAGAACTCTTTTTAACTTGTGATCCCGAGACACTATTTTCCAATAGGGATTCCTTCAGAATCTTTAAAATATTCATTAAATTAGATTGTTATTTTTATTATTTCTTACAGTTAAATTAAAATAGTTTTTATTGTTAAACACGTTCACGTACTTCAAGACTTTTTCTTGATATATAAATTAAGGAAATTCCTTTACAGGTAAGTCTTAAGGTATCTTAAATATAAAATCAATTAATCATTACTGTTTACGGAAGCCACTACAAATCAAAACCGTACTGAATATAACAAAGAAAATTAAAGAAGAGAAGGAAATAGGTATAGAGAAGTAGACGACTTTAATCATAACCTAACCGTACCTTAACCGTTAGGTACTATAGTTATTCAATTCAATTCATTATTAAATTTTCAAAATACGGTACCGCGCCAGTATAATACTTATTAAACACTAATTACAAATGTCAATGATCTTAATAATTATACATCTTGAATTTGTTGGTATTTCCAAATTACAAACATCAATTGTACCTACAAAACAGCTCTGCTTAAGTTTAATTAAATTGTATCAATGTTAACAATCAAAACGGAATTGGCGTCAAATTACAAACAAAGCAGAATATTGCTACATTAATTAACAAACTTTCCATGTCGTTTCAGTTAGCCTGTACAAACTTTTGCCTGCAGTGAACAGAAAATGATTATCCTTGTCAAAAGTTACCGCGCCAATTGAGGGTATATGAGCGACTTTTACTATTCTAGAGTCCGCTAACTTTGGCTCAATTATAACTTGATATACACTGTCTATCCACCAAGCGTAGATA
The DNA here is from genome assembly GCA_923060345.2 of Erebia aethiops. Lineage (NCBI taxonomy): Eukaryota > Metazoa > Arthropoda > Insecta > Lepidoptera > Nymphalidae > Erebia > Erebia aethiops. Next base: position 11,775,057 of record OV281081.1, on the reverse strand, counting down.
CCATCATGATTATCCATTACTAGACCTCTAAAAAAAGCATTTTTAGACAGCCACATGGTCTCATCGCCTCTTTTGGCAAACAATCCGTAAATGCTTAGAAAAACAATAACATTGTACTTGTTAACAACGAACATTTTAACAGGCATAAAATCGAGTAATATATCGAAATTGTCGCCCTTCTTGCGTACAATTTTGAATTCTCCATATCTAACGAAATAAATGTCTCCTTTGTAAAACAAGCTCACTACTGTATCCCCTCGAGAGCTGTACGGTGCCACTCTGTTTAGCTTCGTATCCAATACGTAGATGCCGTCGCTGCCTCCCAAATAGACCAAATCGTTGGCTTGATCAAGATCAAACGTACCAAAGTTCATAATTTGTTTTCCGCCTGATATCACACTGCTGTTAGTTGGAGCGTCTAAATGGATGAATCCAATTTTATAGTACTCCTCATCCTCTATCTTAGGCTCAAAACTGTAGTATAGAATATTCGTACTCCTCATTACACCTAGTTTATTGATCACTGTAGTTTCTCTAAATGGCGCATCGATTTCGAAAAGGTATGTGACGTTGTAGCATAAGGAGTTTACTTTGACGCATGTTGTACAGATGTTTTCAGCTTCTTTGGGTTCCGCAAGTGCAGCATCAAGTTCGGTAGAATTTACTGTATTGAGTTCAATGGAATTGTTGCTCGTAGTATCAAGTTGATTTGATCTCACTGACGCTATGTACACGAAGAGTATGGCGAGAAGCATCTTTGTACCTGGAAAACAGAAATATATATTACTAGATGATTCCCGCGACTTCGTCCGCGTGGATTAAGATTTTTTGATTCCCGCGGGAACTCTTTAATTTTCCGGGATATGCCTATGTCCTTCCCCGGGATACAACCTACACATGTACCAAATTTCATCAAAATCAGTTGAACAGATGAGCCGTGAAAGCGTAGCAGACAGACAGACAGACAGACACACTTTCGCATTTATAATATTAGTATGATATACCCATATCATACTAATATTATAAATGCGAAAGTGTGTCTGTTAATCAACCCCTAATATACACGGCATCATACCGAAATGCTAAATCGCTTGCTAAATACCGGCACGTCTTTGCCGGTAGAGTGGTCACACTCACATCACCACAGCCTATTAACGTCCCACTGCTGGGCACAGGCCTCCGCTCTCATAGGAGAGAGGGAATTAGAGCTTAGACCCACCACGCTGCTCCAATGCGGGTTGGCGGGCTTTAAAGACTATTATCATGTTAGTGATAATAACCGGGACCGACGGCTTAACGTGCTCTCCGAGGCTCGGGGGTGAAACACCACCAACTTCCAACTCCAGGCTGGCACTGAGAATTTCAGAATTGAACAACCCAATACCAAATTTTTTGCCCGACCGGAAATCGAACCCAGGACCTCGTGGTCCGCAGTCGACTATGCTAACCGCTAGACCAACGATGCCACAACTGAAGCCAGACCAGAGAAAATTCAGAAATTATAAACTGCCGAGGATCGAGCCTAGTACCTCCCCCTTTAAGACCACTGCGCCAGAAGAGGTTGTCACAAATAGCAGAATTACCTTAACTACCAAAGAAGGATTTCATCCGCCTATCAGATTTTAGGTAACTACTTATATAATGGTCTGCGGACAGTGGGCAGTTTATAACTGGACGTGAATTACAATAGCACATACAGTGTAGGTAGTTGAGCATACATGTGCTCTGCTCAAAATTGTAAATTTTTATTAATATTTAAAAGATAATAAGTGTATTTACCTATAAAAAGTATTATCTTCACTGTGTAAAGAAGTGGCATTGGTTTTCTGGTGATCTGCTGGTTTTTAGCCACAAATGTAATAAATCACATGTGCACATCTTTTGCCTTCACTTAATAAAATAATAACATAACATCATCACACTATGGCATCTAGAAAAGGCAGAATTAAAGAACCAGAGGATGCTGTCAAGGTATTGGAGAACAAATTTAACGAACAGATGAAGGTCTTCCAAGCTCGGCTTGACACAGCACAACCTTCTATGCTGCTTGAACAGTTAACCGCTGACTTCAATGCATTTAAGAATATGATGCTGGTTGCACTGGACACCATTAAGGCTCAAGTAAGGTCCTTAACTGAAATTACAGATGATCTGGACAATAGGAGTCGTCGCAAGTTCTTATTATTCCGTGGTGTGAAGGAGTCTGAGAAGAACTCTCTCACTCTCATCAGAGACATAGTGTCTTCTAATCTTAAATTAAGCATTGAAGAGTCTGACATCCGTTCCTGCTTTCGCCTTGGCAGTGTTGAAGCTGACAAAACTCGGCCTATCTTAGTAAGATTCTCAAATCCGGACATCCGAGCTGAGATTTGGCGGGCCAAGAAAGAACTGAAGGGCAATGTTATTTCTATAGCTGAGTTCTTAACGATCAGGCGTCGCGAAATCTTCAAAGAAGCCCGCTCAATATTTGGTAAACACTGCTCCTGGACCCAAGATGGAAATGTCTTTGTTAAACTTTCCAATGACAAGAAGGTGAAGTTAACTTCACTGCAGCAATTGTCGGATCTGGCTGCTGATAAAACGCAAAAACCAAGCAGAAGGGACAGATCGCGGGCTCGTGCAGCACGACAAGATAAAAAAGCCTAGCTAAGTCTGCTCATGTGACGTGGCCGTTGCAACTTTTAAGAAGTATAAGCTATGAAATAATCGTGTCATCTATTGTACTGCACTGCACAGTCGGTTTAACCTAGCCCCTTTTTATCTTATTTCATAATTCATATTATGTCCTTACAACCTTTCTTGGCTAGGCTGCAATTTTTATCATAGGTGGCGATTGATAATGATTAACCAATAAGTTAAACTATTTCCGGCTTCGTAAATTGTAATATACCCACAACACAGTGTATATTATTACTATTATTTGTATTGTTTTCGTAATTTCCTGTTTCTACTTTCTAGGTTAAACTTGTTGTTTGTTTCATTTGACAGTTGACACTTGACTCTGACTGATGCAGCCATAGCTACATAATTTATTGCAAAACGGCTCTGGGTTCTAGCATAATAGAATAAAACTGTTAAGCTTTCTTTACACGATGGCAAGTTGTGGTCCGTAATTTCGTATATCGAAAATGTACGATTGTATCTTATATGAATTTGTTCGGTATGGATCTACCTACCTCGTTAAGGTTTTTAAATTTTTTATTTTTCGTTTTATGAATGTTTTCAATTTTAATTTTACTATACATTATGTTAATTTTTCTCTTTTTAGGTTTTTCCTAAAGTTACCGGCAGTAGATGTGGACATGTTAAGATCAACCATCCACTTTTAACATTTTTCATTTCTTTAAGTATTTTATATTACATATTTATTTGTATTTTATTGATTTATTTAAGTATATAAATTATTATTATTTTATTTATAGTGTCTTATGTATATTATATTATAAATGGATACATCAATAAGTTCTGATATTTTTCATTCTTGTGGTTCAAACTCATCCTTTGAATCAGCTGATGTGCCACTAAGCGAACAGCTTCAAAACGCGTTTAAGACGGTTCATAAGAATCTGAATATTTGTCACATTAACGCTCAAAGCATTCCGGCTCACCACTCCGAACTTCTAAACACTTTCAAATGTAACTACATCCATGCGTGCTTGATATCCGAATCATTCTTAAAGCCTACATTGCCTTCTTCCTACTACCCGTTGCCTGGCTACGTTTTGATAAGAAACGATCGCACGGGAAAAGGTGGCGGAGGCGTGGCGATTTACCTAAGATCCAATATTAAATATAAGATAATTGACCAGTCACCAACGATCTACTCCAACAACATTGAGTACATCTGGATTGAAATTATTATCAGTGGTGTTGCCTTTTTGCTTGGAGTGGTTTATGCACCTCCCACAGTTCAATACTTCGAAACGCTCGAACATACTCTTGAGACATTTCTACCAAGTTACGAGCACTGCATAATCATGGGCGATTTTAATACCTGTTTGTTGCGGGACGATCATAGAGCAAAAAAGTTAAAATATATATCAAACGCTGCTAATCTCACTATCCTCAATCTAGACCCTACCTTTCACACTAACGACTCCCGTTCTTTACTTGACCTTATCCTTACTACCAAACCTGATCATATTCTTACACATGGCCAATTTGCCGCTCCGGGTTTTTCACATCATGATCTCATATTTGCTTCTTATAAACTTAAACCAGCTAAGGTTAAACCAAAAGTGGTCTTTAAACGTAGTCTTACCCGTATAAATAAAGATGCACTTTTAATTGATGCGGTAAATACTGACTGGCCTCAAATTGAGAAGCTGAACCACATTGATGACAAAGTGGAGTGTTTTAATAAACTCCTTATCAATCTATTTGATAAACATGCGCCAGTGACAGCTGTTCGTATCAAGCGTCCGCCTGCTCCTTGGATGACGGATCAAATTCGTACTCTGATGGCTAGGCGTGATAAATTGAAACGTAAGTTCAAGGTCACTAGGTTAAACGATGACTGGGAAGCATTTAAAATTGCTAGGAATCGCTGCAATCAGGCGATCAGGAACGTCAAACGCCGTCACTCTTTCTCCTCGATTGAGAAGTGTCCACCCCAAAAGTTATGGGATTTGCTGCGAGAAATGGGCTTTGGTAAGCGGCGTAATCATCTCGACGGTAACCTTGATGTAAATGTGCTAAATACACATTTCTGCACTCCCCCATTCCAGTTAAATGCAGTTACTAAGGCATCCACTATTAGTAAAGTTTCTGCTCTCCCATTGCCTGGACACTCCTCTTTCCGATTTGAAGCCACCTCTGACTGTGAAGTGAGGAAACTCATTGCCTCCGTCACAAGTAAAGCAGTAGGTAGTGATCAAATAGGCCGTGAAATGATTTTAATGGTCCTGGATATTGTGTTACCCTTTATCACGCACATTTTAAATTCATCATTGTCAACGGGGATTTTTCCCACACTGTGGAAAAACGCACACATTATTCCCATACCGAAAAAAAATACCCCTACTGATGTAACACATTTCAGACCAATTTCAATATTACCTTTCCTCTCAAAAATTTTAGAGCGAATAGTCCATCATCAATTTTCTACTTTTCTTAACCAAAATTCACTTTTAAATTCATTTCAATCTGGCTTTCGACCCTCTCACAGCACATGTACAGCACTAATTAAAATCACTGATGACATCCGACATGCTATTGATCGATCTATGGTTACGCTGATTACACTATTAGATTTTAGCAATGCCTTTAACTGTGTAGATCATGACATATTGATGGCAATTCTACGCTCTTTTAATATCTCACAGTCCGTAGGTGAATGGTTTCTCTCATATCTTCGGGGCCGTAGGCAGTGTGTCCGAACTGAAGAGGTTTCCTCTGAATGGACTGACATCACTGCGGGCGTACCCCAGGGCGGTGTACTGTCTCCTCTACTTTTTTCTGTATTTATCAATACATTAGTTTCCGTTTTAAATTTCAGTTCCTATCACCTGTATGCAGACGATTTACAATTATACATTTCTTTCAATGTTGAGGATGTCCTTGACTCCATTGATAAACTCAACAGTGATCTGGAGGCAATCCGTATCTGGACCGGAAACCATGGACTTCTCGTTAACCCAGCTAAAACACAAGTAATGTTAGTCGGCAGACCTAGGCTACTTGCTAAACTGGATCTGAATTCCCTTCCACCAGTTACATTTAATTATATAAATTTACCATACTCCACTCAGGTGAAAAATTTAGGACTACATATCTCGCAAGATCTCTCCTGGTCTTGTCACGTTGCGGAAATCAGTCGAAAAATTTTTGCAGCGATGCATGCACTTAAACGGATGCAGAACATGCTGCCACAAAAAGCAAAACTTGTGCTGGTTAATTCCTTATTGCTTCCAATCATTGACTATGCAGATATCTGCTATACCGACCTCACCGAAGAGCTTCTGAACAAACTGGACCGCCTGCTCAACCTATGTATACGCTACGTATACGGTTTGCGTAAGTATGACCACATTTCTAATTTCCGTTCAAGACTAGGGTGGCTCAATATTCGTTTTCGCCGAGATGCGCACGTTCTTGCTTCTCTTTATGGTATTCTTCATGATCCAAGTTCTCCTAAGTACCTCCAAGAACGCTTTAAGTACCTCGGCTTATCTGGACGTGTTCAACGTTCCTCAAACGTAGATACTCTTGTCTACCCGCAACACAAATCAAAACTATATTCAGATTCCTTCACTGTTACTGCAATCAGGTTATGGAACGCCCTTCCCCAGAAAGTACGTCAAGCACCGTCTTTAAACGTTTTTAAGCGTCGAGTACACGAACACTTTCAAAAATGTCAGAATCCCTCCACATAATAACATTCATAATTATTAATTATTAATTTAACCTATATATTATTTTTACATATATATATATATATATTTATATATTTATTGTATTTTATATTCTTTTTATTTAAACTAAGTATTATATTATATTTTAGTATATTATACATTTTTGTGTATTTCAATACGTCACTTTATTACCTACTACCTAATATGTTTTTTCTTACCCCAACTTTTCTCTTTATATTGTACGCACTGTGATTTCTACCCTGTCTCCACTACCAAAGGTTAACTGGAAGAGAATACCTCTAGGTATTAAGTTCGCCTTTGTGCATTGTAATTTAAGTATGTGCAATAAAGAATTTAAAACAAAATAGCACAGAATTTTCCCACGAAGCTTACCCGCATGAAAATCGGATCGAACAAGCTCGAACGATTTCCGAGATAGTGAAATAGCCACGTGTTTGTACAAAATACAAGATTACAAGCGTTTCCAACGCGAATGGATAAACTTTGTCGCATTCGGTTTAAAATAATCAATCAAACTAATATTATAAACTAGCTGATGCCCGTGACTTCGTCCGCGTGGATTGAGGTTTTTTGGTTCCCTCGGAAACTTTTTAATTTTCCGGGATAAAAAGTAGCCTATGTGTTATTCTAGACTATAATCTATCTATGTGCCAAATTTCATCCAGATTAGTTCAGACGTTCTGGCGTGAATGAATGAATGAAATATTCTTTATTGTACACTTATAAATAATCAAAAAACAATAAACAAAGAAATGCAAGTCGGTACAATTGGCGGCCTTATCGCTTTTAAGCGATCTCTGCCAGGCAACCAATTTACATAGGAATTGTAACCAGCGATAGAGGGTTATGGGTGTACGTAAAAGTAACAAATAAAAATAAAAAATCGAGCACTTAACTAACAATATAATATTATTATAATATATACACACAAATATAAATAAATACCATACAAATAATACATACACATAACAATACATACATGCATAATAGATACATAAAAAATAAATGAATATAAATATCATATATAATATTATATACATTCACTTATAAGTATATACCTAGATTTTTAAGGAGTAAAATAATTAAAAATAGAAGCCACAAGACTTAACGTAGACAGTAAGGATGGAATTGTTGAACACAGGTAATTTTGGAATTTAGGGAGGAACAAAGTGCGCTTTGATGAGTCTTTTGAATGATGCAAGAGATTGCGCACGCCTAATATGAAGCGGTAAGGAGTTCCAGAGCCTAACAGCTTTAACAGAAAAGGATTTAGAATAGAAGGAAGTATTATGAGGAGGAACTTTTAAGATAAGATTGTCATTAGAGCGAAGAGAGCGACAGTGAGTGTCACTAAGAAACTCAAACCGCTCTTTGAGGTAAAGGGGAGTAGTAGGATTGAATAGAATACAGTATAAAAGAGAAAGAATATGGGTATCCCTGCGAAGGCGGATCGGAAGCCACTTGAGTTTTTCGCGAAATTCAGAAATGTGGTCATACTTCCTGAGTCCAAATATGAACCGTATACATAGATTTTGAATGCGCTCAAGTTTATTAAGCAACTCCTCACTTAGATTGACATAACAAGAGTCAGCATAATCGAGAATCGGTAAAAGAAGAGACTGTGCAAGCGTAATTTTAGTAACAAAAAGAGGCGTGGTTGAGTAACAAACATCCATACATCCATACATCGCGAAAGGGTGTTTATTTATTGGTTTGTGCTTCAATCACGCCGCAACAGAGCAACGTATCGATGTGATTTTTTCCATAGGTATAGTTCATTGCCCCGCCCCCATATTTGTTTAGTAGCAATGACGAACTTTCTACCTTATTTTGAAAAAAGTAAGAAGGTACTTTCCGTGCGGGTGTAGTATAGAAAACTTATTCCACGCGGACAAAGTGGCGGGCATCGACCAAGTTTGGTCGATGGTGGCGGGCATCAGAAAGTAAGGATTATAATATGGAAATGCTCTAACGCGATGATGATGCGGTTCATGCATTTTGTATGTGCATATTGCTTTGTTACAGGAAAATCTTGTTTGCTTCGATCCTGCCACGCTTTGAGCTTTAAAATTTAACGACGGTAGGGAAAATAATAAGCTCTATTTTTTGCGGATATTAGTAGATAGTAGTTATAGTGGATCAATCTCTTCTCAGAATGAGATTGGTTTGGTCATTTAGTCCACCACGCTAGTACCTAGTAGTAGACAGTAGTAGTGGGTTGCCAAGTGCAAATAGTCAGTAAGTAGGCTTCCACACCATGTTTGCCTTCGATGTTAAATCCAATGATATAATATGTACTTTAATGTAATGTAAGTGATGTAATCAACTAAGCAGATAGTGACCGTGATTTCATCCGCGTGAATTTATGTTTTTTAAAAATCCCATGGAAAGTCTTTGATATTCCGGGATAAAAGTCTTTCCTATCGGCTATCCTTCGCCGGAATGCGAAACTAATTTGGCGATTTTGACGACTTCCTTAGCGCAGTGTTGAGCGCTGTTGTTTTAACGTGGGAGGTACCGGGTTCGATTCCTGCCAGTGTCAATTTGGAAATTTATAATTTCTGAATTTTCTCTGGTCTGGCCTTGTGGGAGGCTGAGGCCGTGGCTAGTTACCACCCTTCCGGCAAAGACGTACCGCCAAGCGATTTAGCGTTCCCGTACGATGCCGTGTAGAAACCAATTAGGAGTAATGGCTTTAATATAACTGCCGTACCCCTAACAGGTGAGATCGCAGTCAACGGTATAACTTGTAGTGAAGAAAAAAAACATCTAAACAAAATTTCATCACGTCAAAAGATAGGCCGTGAAAGCTTAGAAAACAGATGAATTAATAAAAACAGAAAGATTAATATAGTATAGGTAATAATGTCCTCCCGACCGAATTTCGGCCACGGCGGCCAATCTCCAGAGAGATTAGCCATCTGCGCGGGAGATAGGTATTATAGTGCACAAGTGTGTGCGCAAACACAGGTACACTATCTGTTCCTTTACTCATAAAGCCCGATGGGAAGATGGGAAGGAAAATCCGATACGACCGGTGAGAGGTCAGGCGCAGGACCGACGGCTTAACGTGAAATTCCTGAAAGGGATAAATGGTTGAAAAACCAAATGACTTGGAGACAGGGCAGCCAAAAATGGTATACCGATGGATCCAAGTCAGGCAGTGACGTGGGCTGCGGAATATATGGCGAGCGACCCAAGGTGCGACTTCGTCGGAACCTAGGGAAGCATGCCTCCATATTCCAAGCAGAGGTGTATGCCATAATTGAATGTGTGGAAACCCTACTGCAAAGCAACACTGTCAACAAAACAATTTACATCCATTCGGATAGCCAAGCAGCTCTTTCAGCACTGTCCTCAGTGATCTTCAACTCGAGGCTGGTTGAAAACTGCTGGCAACTTTTGAACACCTTAGCCAATGCTAATAAGGTGATCCTCCGTTGGGTCCCAGGGCATGCGGGTATTGACGGCAATGAAAGAGCTGACGAACTCGCAAAGCTAGGAGCTAGGGAGCGGCAAACTGGACCTGAGCCTGTGTGCGGCATACCTAGGAGCCTGGCCAACCTCACCCTGTTGACCTATTGTTATTACGAAACACTGATTCGCTGGCGAAATCTACCAGGAATGAAACACTCTAAAGCGCTAGTCAAATCCTTCAACAAGAAGGCCGCCGAAGCGGCACTAGCGCTTAGCAGGAAAAATTTGTGCATACTAGCGCGGGCAGTGACGGGGCATTGCGGGCTGAACAGACATATGTTCAATCTAAAGCTCCGAGAAACGGACAAGTGCAGGCTTTGCTGTGAGGCGGAGGAAACGCCTCTGCACCTTGTCTGTTACTGCCCCGCGTTAATGCACAAACGCAGCCTCCTCCTAGGGAAACACCTTGTAGACCCTGAAGAGGCAAAAAACATCCCGGTCAAAAAGTTGCTGCTGTTTCTAGCGGCAAGCAACATTGGTCAGGAACTTTAGATAGTGGCGATCACAATAGATCGGCGACGGTCAAAGTGATACTGGGTCTCGCTACAGAGCCCTGCAAAGCCGCATCACCAAGAAGAAGAAGAAGAAGACGGCTTAACGTGCTCTCCGAGGCACCGGGGTGAAACACCGCCAACTTCCTAACTCCGGGCTAGTATTAAGATTTTTTTTGCCAGAAAAATCCAATACTTGTTATGGCCCGACCCGGAACTCGAACCCGAGAACTCGTCGGCTGCAGTCGGACATGCTAACCACTAGGCCAACGAGGCAGTCAAATAATTCATATTATTGCAGAAGCTCCATATAATACTCCTTCCTTCTGTCCACAGTAATTACTCATTTGTGAAGAAGAAAATATGATTCAAGTATGGAATGAATTTCAAAACAAAGCTGCTACGTCAGGGACGAGCTTATAAAAGGATGCGCGCGCTGCTGCCAGGCTCTCTTCCCTTGTCACCCGTCGTTGCGTGTCGTTCTTGTGTGATTTTATTTGTTGCTGTAATATTTTTATCATGTTCAGACAAATAAATGTGCCAGGAGAGCTTTTTGGTCTTTCTTCTTCAAGTATCCTCTAGAAATTTGCAATATCAGAAGTGGGATTCGGTATCAACGTGATGCCTGATCCTGATGATGCTATTCTGATTCTATAATTCTATACTTGAGGAAGGAAGGCAAGATTGCCTGATTGTGATCGCGTGAGTATCGTAGAACTCGTGATAGTGGTTGTTTGAAGCGTGAGGTGGACGCGATGGAAAGTCAGCTACGCGTAACATCCTTCGCCTGATAGGCTTGCTTTGCTGGACAAACTTTCATCGTGTTCTATGAGCCGGCGGTCGTATTGCAGCCGCTGGGTGCACCATACAGGGGTCATATATTGGGTGTTGAATCGGAATGTGTTGTAAGTGACGCGAATGCTTTGTCCACAGTAACGGGTCGTTGATGTTATTCGTTCGATTAACATGGCAGAGAGGTCTAGGGAACATTTCTATGTTTTGAGCTTTGATCCCAGTTTGCAAAATATTGAAAATTAGTGTGAGGATAGATCGCGCTAAGGCATGTTTTTGAGTGTCTTTTGTGTATAGGAAGCTGTTTAAAGGGAAATGCAAAGACGTGTTTAAGTGAATGGTGACGACAGAGCGTAGTTGGAGCAGCTTTAAGAAATAATTTAAATCTTTGTGTCCTAAACATCGGATATTGCAATCATTTTGTTTGAGGTAATGAGTTGAGATAGCTACAGCACGTTTGCTGACCATGCTCGTCGTTCACTTCTTCGTTTGCGTATAGTGAGAGGGCTTAGTAATGAGTTGGTGTCGGCAATTGCAGTACGCGGATAACCAGCGGATAAAGGCGTCTGCTACGAATGCTAAATAGTTGCTTAACGATCTTGGTGAATTTTTGTTGGCATATGTAAAGTTGAAGCATGTAGGGATTAGTTTGATATAAAGATACGCACGTCTCTACCGGATTGCAGTCTTGTTGACATCGTTGCCATGTAACCGCAAGATGTAAACATTGGGTGTTCAGGTTAATATTCTGTTCTGCGCATATCAGCCATGACAAATTGTTGTGTCATGTCAGCTATTTGTCTAATTGTGTTTATTTACTTTCGTGTAAAATTATTTGAAGTTTCACCTATTCGTTTTTGGTTTGCGATTGACTTTATTAATGTTGTGAACATCAATAAAGTCTGGTTTGTTACCACTAATACTCCTCACATTTTAAAGAGTACCAAAAAGGAACATTTCTACTTTTTCACATTTAGAGAATGTTGTTCAAGTTTTTGTTAGGTACGAAGCTATTTCTTGAAATGTGGTTCATGTGATATGGCTTGTAAAGGAGCCGTAAGTAATGTGTATGGTGGTGTCATTTTCTGTTCTATCTGTTCTATGTCTCTATCGTCTTCGGCGCTCAACACGGCGTGAGGCGTTCTGGACGCGCCAGGCAGCGCGCTCGCTGCTGCGCTGAGTTGCGCCTCTGCTGGTCGCGCAGTGGTGCGCGCTCGCTTCTGCGCTGAGCTGCGCGCCTGCTGGTCGCGCAGGTGTGCGCGCTCTCTTCTGCGCTGAGCTGCGCGCCTGCTGGTCGCGCAGGTGTGCGCGCTCGCTTCTGCGCTGAGCTGCGCACCTGCTGGTCGCGCAGGTGTGCGCGCTCTCTTCTGCGCTGAGCTGCGCGCCTGCTGGTCGCGCAGGTGTGCGCGCTCGCTTCTGCGCTGAGCTGCGCGCCTGCTGGTCGCGCAGGTGTGCGCGCTCGCTTCTGCGCTGAGCTGCGCGCCTGCTGGTCGCGCAGGTGTGCGCGCTCTCTTCTGCGCTGAGCTGCGCGCCTGCTGGTCGCGCAGGTGTGCGCGCTCGCTTCTGCGCTGAGCTGCGCGCCTGCTGGTCGCGCAGGTGTGTGCGCTCTCGCTTCTGCACTGAGCTGCGCGTCTGCTGGTCGCGCAGGTGTGCGCGCTCGCTTCTGCACTGAGCTGCGCCTCTGCTGGTCGCGCAGGTGTGCGCGCTCGCTTCTGCGCTGAGCTGCGCGCCTGCTGGTCGCGCAGGTGTGCGCGCTCGCTTCTGCACTGAGTTGCGCCTCTGCTGGTCGCGCAGGGGTGCGCTCTCGCTTCTGCACTGAGCTGCGCGTCTGCTGGTCGCGCAGGTGTGCGCTCTCGCTTCTGCACTGAGCTGCGCGTCTGCTGGTCGCGCAGGTGTGCGCGCTCGCTTCTGCACTGAGCTGCGCCTCTGCTGGTCGCGCAGGGGTGCGCGCTCGCTTCTGCACTGAGCTGCGCCTCTGCTGGTCGCACAGGGGTGCGCGCTCGCTTCTGCGCTGAGCTGTGCGTCTGCTGGTCGCACAGGGCTGCGCGCTCGTCTGCTGCGTCGAGATGCGAGTCTACTTGTCGCGCAGAGCTACGCGCTTGCCTAGGGCGCAACACTGCGCGCGTGCCTGCTGCGCTGCGAGGCGCGCCACTGTGTGTCCGTCAGTCACGTTGGGAGGCGTGACGCTACGTGACTTGCTGCGTGCAGGGATGCGGTGACTATTGTGGTATCAGGTTTGGCCGAGCGCACTATTTGTTTGGGCTAAGTTATGCAAACGTCGCACCTATGTCTTATGCCATGAAGTTGCTCTTTGTACTTTTCCCAACGATACCGGAACGAGACAAGCTAACGTCGCGCCTCTGTCTAGCGGAAAGAGACAAGCTAACGTCGCGCCTCTGTCTAGCCAGGCTAAGTCATGCTAACGTCGGGCTTAATGACTTAGGCCTGTGGTGTCTGTACACTCTGGGCAGAAAAGCTAACGTCGGGCCTCTATCTTGCCGTACTAAGTTATTGCCAACGTCGTGCCTATGACTTAGATGTGTACTTTTCATCGTATTGGGCAGACAAGCTAACGTCGTGCGACTGTCTTGCCGGGCTAAGTCATGCTAACGTCGTGCTTAATGACTTAGGCCCAAATTGTTCTAATACTGCTTACCAGATAGGATAACGTTTCGCCACTATGTTGTCGTGGTAGGTCATGCTAACGTCGCGCTTAATGACTTAACCAGTGGCCGTAACGTTTCAAATTTTATTTATACGACTAACGTGTCTACTGTAATTTGAAGCGTTGTTTTCGGTAATTGCCGTAAGAAGATGTGTGAAATTTGTTGTTTTATGTACGCAGGTGCAGACAAGGACATGAGATGGTCTTTCGGGCTGCCAGCAAACAACAACGGCCTGCAGGTGCTTCTGTTGCGCCTGTCATTCCAAGAACTTCAAGATCGTGACCTGTGTGCAACGGAGTCTGAGCAATGCCACTGCTAAACTAGAAGAGCTGAAATGAAGGAGCCCGGGGACGGTCTCGGGTCAGTCTGGCCGTATTGCAGAAGCTCCATATAATACTCCTTCCTTCTGTCCACAGTAATTACTCATTTGTGAAGAAGAAAATATGATTCAAGTATGGAATGAATTTCAAAACAAAGCTGCTACGTCAGGGACGAGCTTATAAAAGGATGCGCGCGCTGCTGCCAGGCTCTCTTCCCTTGTCACCCGTCGTTGCGTGTCGTTCTTGTGTGATTTTATTTGTTGCTGTAATATTTTTATCATGTTCAGACAAATAAATGTGCCAGGAGAGCTTTTTGGTCTTTCTTCTTCAAGTATCCTCTAGAAATTTGCAATAATATATATAAAAATACCAACCACTTCAAGCACTATCCGCACATTTCACCCGCACAATAAACTCAACCGTCAATACAGCAAAGCACCACCATTGCCTCGTTTAACATTGATTACTGCAACGAATTACAGCGGTTTTGATAATGCCACCTCGAACACTTAATAACAACCCACTTTTATGCCTATTGTCCACTAGCAATAAAAATTGCTCGCAAGTTTTAGGTACATAAACAATGCAGGAGTTCTGCAGGTGCGAACTAGTTATCTCCGAGGGTTGCAACTTGCAACATTGATTACCTACTGCAAAGAATTGACGTAGACTGTGTATAAGTAAGGTCACTCACCATGGCTTTATGCAAAAAGGCTAATGTCTGTCTACCTGCCCCACTGCCCGCCTGCCACCCATCGTTACTGTTACCCGTTGACGAGTTCCGGATTGCATCTCCGAACTACTCATCTCATCTAATCCTCACGAAATTCACATGGTAATGACCTCACAGCATTAACTTTGTAAAGAAAAACTAAATCTCAAAATCGGTTCAGATGTGAAGAAGTTAAATCAACCAAAACTTTCATCTCCTATCCTGAAAGAACCTTTAATTTTCCGGGATAAAAATTAGCCTATGTGTTATGCGTTATTATATGGGTGAATTTGGAGGTTTAAATTCGCCCTTTTCGTTTCCTCCGTGCCTCGGAGAGCACGTTAAGCCGTCGGTCCCGATTATTATCACTAACATCTGATAATACATAAACTTAAGAGTTTAATACTCTTAGTCGAATCGTATGCGGAAAGACGTGGAAGCCCACCGCATTATTATATCCCAAGAAAACTCCTACCATTATGTGATTAATGGCTCTCAGTATAATAGAATAGGCCTGAGGAATACGACGCAGAGAGAGAGTGATGTGTTATTCCAGTTTTTTTTTTAATCCACTACAAGCTATCCCTTGACTGCGATCTCACCTGATGGTAAGTGATGATGCAGTCTAAGATGGTAGCGGGCTAACCTGTTAGGGGCGTGGCAGTTATATTAAACCCATACCCCTTCGGATTCTACACGGCATCGTACCGGAACGCTAAATCGCTTGGCGGTACGTCTTTGCCGGTAGGGTGGTAACTAGCCACGGCCGAAGCCTCCCACCAGACCACACCAGGGAAAATTCAGAAATTATAAATTCCCAAATTGACCCTGCCGGGGATCGAACCCGTGACCTCCGCACGTTAAGGCAACAGCGCTACACACTGCGCCACGGAGGTCGTCAAAATATAATCTATCTCTGTGCCAAATTTCATTCAGATTCGTTTAGTCGTTCTAGCGTGATTGAGTAACAAACATCCATCCATACATACATCCATCTATCCATCCATCCATCCAAACTATCGCATTTATAATATTAAGTATAGGTAGATCACAAAGGAACTTTAGATCCATAACCACCCAATAACGGACAGCAGGCCATCAAAAGGGGCACATTAGTTAACACTATCACCGTTTTATCCACCACCTCTACAGCCCATTAACGTCCCACTGCTGGGACTCCACGTCCACGTCCTCCACTCTCACAGAAGAGATGGTATTAGAGCTTGGGCCCACCACGCTGCTGCAATGCGGGTTGGCGGTTTTAGCACAGTGTACTTTTAATTAGCTTACGTATAACGTATTAACTGAATACCCAATTAACAAACTTAATTAAGTATAAAAAACTATTAGGCACGTATTCCCATACTAATTGGCACGTACTAGGCCGCTTCCTACGCACTCCAATTTATTTTTCCCATGGTAGAATATATTTCAATGCTAATAAAACACTTCAAAGCAAACCGCTAGATTGCCGTGTGACCTTGTCTAGAGGTAATTACCACTGATCCTCATCCCGAAGGAAATTAAATGTTTTAAACGAACCGCGCACGCGAACTGATTAAATAAAGAGTTACTTTATAGATATACCTACTACATCATATAATACTAGCTGATTGAGGTTCTTTGTCGTTGCTAAAATGTTGCCTAGTATAGTCCGAATTTCAGCCAAAATGGTTCAGTGGTTGCCACGTGATGAAGTAACAAACATCCAAACTTACAAACATACTGTATAATGTTAACATGATGACTATGATAGGATTAAGTACATGCTATGTAGATTGTAGACCATGTTCGCAATAACGTTAATAACGTCCCTGTGGATTCAAACTCAAACTCTAATGTTTTTTATTTAAAAAAACTTTTCCAAGTGCTTTTGAATCGTCGAGTGAATCGAAGGACTGGTTTGGAATGCCATTCAAACCGAAAATAACCAGCAAGATACTCGGTGGTTGCTCTTTATAGGAAATTAATTTACAATTACACCAATGTATATAGATAGGTGTAAACACGGAATAGATAAAATGGGTATACATAAGTAACCGCTGTCCTAAGCATTGCTGGAGCTAGTCAAATCCATGCTCTTTTATCATTTACATAATCTTGAACAGTATAATAAGCTTTTTTCAGGAGCATACCATAGATTTAGTATTGGGTTCGCGGGTGAAGCGCGCGAGCCCAATACTAAATCTATGGAGCATACTTTAATAGATTTATTAAACTTGTGTAAATTTTTATATAGGTCGTGGAATTTTGTTATTGAGTAAAAGGCTCATTCCCACGAACGACTTTTGGACTTTCTTGAGGCGGAGCAATGGAGTCACGAGTCTATTGCGGTCTAAACCAGACGGTTTGCCTATCGTGCAGGGGCCATACTTACTGTCAACGCTTAAAGCAATTCTTAAGCAACATTACTGAAAATGACAGTTTGATGTCACGCACCTTGACATTCCTAAAATAAGGATTACACGAAAGTCAACAATAATAAACATAAAAGTAAACAATTTGGCTTTAAGCGTTGGCCCCCAGATCGCATTTTTTTTAATTAGGGCGAAACCACACTAAAAATAAGACCACTAACGGCTGTGCTGGGGAGGCAGTCAGATTGATGGGCCCTGGGCTGCCGCGGTACCACGGAAACAGCGTATTTACAGTAAATGCTACACATTAGGCGGCATTAGGTCAGTAGTTTGCTGTCCCACGCACAATGACTATAACATTCTTAGTCGTGAATGTATGTCGAATGAGTCAGAATCACTCGCAGTCGAATCAAGTTGTTGACTCTGGCAAGTTAAAAATTCGTACCTGGGGGTCGAACCCTCTACCCAAACGTCATAACCACTAGTTCTTGGCGGTTTTTTTCAGCAGAATATGCTCTCCGAACCGAAGGTAGAGTCCTGGCATATCATATTAAGTGGTACAAGTACCTAATTGTCCCACATGAAATGAACATAGTATGTATGTATGTATGTATGTATGTATGTTTATTGTACACCACGAATATACAAAAACAACATATTACAAACAAGAAAACAACAATAAGTAGGTACAATAAGGCGGTCTTATCGCTAGTATAGTATAATTAATCCAAGTATCGCAGATTAATTATACCTACAGATAATATTTTTAAAAAAATGTACGTGTGTTTGTCTGCTACGCCTTAACGGCCCATCTTTTTAACCGATTTTGATGAAATTTGGTGCAGAGGTAGGTTTCATCCCGGGGAAGGACTAATGCTAATCCCGAAAAATTAAGGAGTTCCCCCGGGGATCAAACAACTTAATACATGCGGACGAAGCCGCGTCGTCTAGTAATACGAGTATGTATGTCACCGTAAGATTGTGAAAACCGTTATATTGTAATCTATCTAGCGAGATTGTAAACTGTCGAAAGATTACAATTTAACGCATTATTTTTCCTTAGATTGTAATCTGTTAGGTATATTAACCCGATAGAACCTAAATGCCCGGCCTGCGGCTGGGCACTACCTACTTGATTATTTATGTCGAACCCTAACCTAACCTACAAGAAAGAGACGAGAAAACATAAATACAATGAGTATTTCAAAAAATTACACCCAAAACTTTGAACAACGGTTCACAATCTGTCGACAGTTTACAATCTAACGAGATAAAAGGCGTTAGATTGCAATCTGACGGTTTTTGCAATTTTACGGTGGCATAATATATAATGAAGAGTTACTTTGCCGAAATCACTCAGTCGACAAAAGAAACGAAAGTACACACCATACATTCGGCGTTTTGTAAAAATGAAAAATATAAGACCACCATCAGCCCCCCACTTAATGCGCGCTCCTGCAAATTGCCCTCATTCGTCTAAAGACGATTGTGCGCGTTATTTCTTAAGCCTCTTACGAAATATGTAATGTACGTGGGGGTGGCAGACTCAAAAAAATATTTATTGTACCAAAATCTGAGCCAGGTTTCATCCCGAACTTAATAGAATACTTTATGCCGTCTCTCCCCCCGGTGGCGTGATTTGTGAATTGTATTTTTGTGCTAAAAATATTATGAAAACGCTGTGTAAATATTATATACAGTGAGACAACGCCCTTGATGTTTCCATGACAAGTCGGTTTTACAGCAGCTATAAACGATATCGATCATTGTTTCAATATACTTTTATACATGCGACATGCATGTGTATTTTTTTGCTGGTTTGTCCTTCAATCACGCCGCAACGGAGCAATGGATCGATGTGATTTTTGGCATGGGTATAGTTGAGGACCTGGAGAGTGACATAGGATACTTTTTATTCCGGAAAATTAAGGAGTTCCCACAGGAATCAAAGAAAACTTAAACTACGCGGACGAAGTCGCGGGCATCAGCTAGTCTTTAATAAAGTAGTGAGGTGGTCCGGAACTCTTTGTGTGAGAATCTGACTCGCACTTGACCGGCTTTTATTACTTATGTCCTCAACATATTTACCTCAACATTTGTTTCTGATTGTTTATGTTATGTTTTTGGTGTACAATAAAGAATATTTCATTTATTCATTCATTCATTCATATTTAACAATCAATATTTGCCTCAGTCTGACACACTCTTCAACACTGAACTTCAATTGAGTAGATTCTTATATTAAAGTGTTCAATTATTAGTTTGCTCACAGAATACTAACCAATACTTACTACGCAGTAGGTACCTACTGCAAATCAGATGAGTGCTGTGATTTTTAAAGGGCTATCAAATGAAAATGGTGTCAATCATGGTCATCTCAACCTAAAAACACGAAGTAAGACGCTGCACCTCTACTTTTCAGGTGTATGTAGATTGTAGGTGCCTACCTAAGTCCTGTGATGTTAAGTTAACATAACTTTATTTCAGCAAGAAACGACGAAATTCCGTCGCCAGAAATAAATTCACAACATAACGTAGTGCAACTTCAAACTTTGTTACATTTTCGTAAGCTCTTTGAAATTCCAACTTAAAATTTTCCTTTTAGCCACCTTGTCCACCGTTTTTTAAAGTTATAATAAGTATTATGAGCGCCATTTATTCTTATTATGCGGAATTCAGTTCTGAAGTTTCATTTAAAATTATTTACATTAGTGGGTGAGGCTTCCGAAAAAATTCAGAATAAGGGCTGGCACATACTAGACGAATGAAATTCCCCCCCGGCCCCTACTGAGTTTACGTCCTAAAATTCACTACAGAAAACAAATAATTATGTCTGTCCTTCTGTTTGTCTAACTGGCTTACCTTCGAGACCCATTTGTTCAACAGATTTTTACCTTTAACTTCTTTTAATAGTAATAATTAAAAGAGTACAGTATATTAGTAGTAATAGTATAGTATAGTATAGCTAATAACGAGCCTAGAACACACGGCTTAGCAAAAAAAAACTAAACTTTTTTAAACAAGCTTTTATCATCCGCCATACTGAATTTGGCGTGACGTCATTTTATTTTTCGTATTCTTCTCAGTAAACCCTTTTAATACTTAATTGATACCCACATCATGGAGTGCATTAAAAATAATTAGTCCGCCATCTTTGGGAATCCGCCATATTGGATTTAGAATTTGTCACTTAGCTAACCATGCAATGTCATCCAAACTAAACGTGTATGCATTTCTGCTCTATCCGTTAAGGTTCACTGTTTTAAAAATCATTTGCAAGAGTTGACCTAAACAAACCCAAACATTGCAATTTAAATAGCTTGTAATAAATTAAGCAGAACAATGACGCAAAATAGAAGACTATCCACGAAGAAAATAAGAGCTTCGTGGATTAAACTATTTATATGCTAGCTACTATGCTCGTTGATAAATCTGTGAACACCACAACATCTAAACACCGATGATCGCTCGTCGTTGTCACCGCCGCCAACAGTGCGTACTTCCTGACGTAATTACCCGTGTTTGATCTGCCTTTATGCGGGCGACGAGGCCGACGCTAGCGAATGTTGATGTTGCATACCAAATCAACACTCAGTGCAAAGTCGAATCTACCCGGGCAGTGCAAATCTGCGCACGAACTGTACGGTTAGTTTTAATTCGATTGATCGTATATTATTCGATGACATTAGCCTCAAAGTGAAATGAACTTTCAATCATAGATTTGAAGCTCAATTTCGTGTATGCATTTATTAGCTATGAATGCATACGCGAAATTCAGCCCTCCAAACGATGTGTTTGCAAATTGAAATAGACTGTACTGAATTTGCGATTTTAAATCAAGGCCTTTGAGTCCATTTTACTGTGACGCTAATGTCATCGAATTCAAATGTCTTATACGTTTAATCGAATTTAAACTTATATATTACTAGATGATGCCCGCGACTTCGTCTGCGTGGATTAAGGTTCTTGGATTTCCGCGGGATTAAAAGTAGCCTATGTCCTTCCCCGGGATACAACCTTCTGCTATACGAAATTTCAGCAAAATCAGTTGAAAAGATGGGCCGGGAAAGCGTAGCAGACAGACAGACAGACAGACAGACAGATAGACACACTTTCGCATTTATAATATTAGTATGGATATGGATTAGTATGGATAAGCATACCGAGCTGTATTAAGAGTGATGGTGGACTTCATCTACCGATAGACGGCCACGGAAACATACCTAGTGTCAAACAGGTCTCTTGCAGGGCTCATCGAGCTATTTCAATAGCTTAATAACTCTCTACTGCTTAATGTCTCGTGGGCTCTTCTCAGACGCAACGCGTTTACAACCGTCAGCTTTAGTTTTGAGATACCATAATTAATTATCCCCATCACGTCTCATATTTTTCTAGATGATGCCCGCGACTTCATCCGCTCAAATTAAGTTTTTTTAAATTCCGGGCAGAATCAACTCTGTAGGTATACCATTCCAGCTTAGCTCGTAACATTGCGTTCACGCTCACTCAACGGATCGGTAATTAGGGAAACGTTTCACTGTGATGACGTGTTTAATATTTTATTATAGAACAGTCGCGTGACATGGATTTATTGTTCGAAAACACACAGTTTTTAAAAGGTATTCCAGCTCCCTACAGCACGAAAGATTTAATAAATAGAGAATAAATAAAGGCTAGTTCTGTTACACACTATGGCTTATTCTGATATACACAATCTCTAAGGCCTATTGCGCATTACACGAAAATTTCTTGTGTCTTATGAGAAATGTCTTTTAAGAAATACAGTCGCAATGGTTGTTGCATGAGACCATACATTTAAAAATATATTACAAGATATTTTTTCTTAGGTCGGGGCATACAAAATATAAGACATTACTTATAAGACACGAGACATATTTTCTTATAATGCGCAATAGGTCTAATTCGACACTTGCAAGGAATAACATTGTACCTCCGATTTTAGCAAATTTGGGTTCTCACAAATTAAAGTTCTGCCTAAATCAGAGACATAACGTTCTTTGTTGCAGTTGTCGACAAAAATTGAGGTTTGAGGTTGAGGTAAAGAATAGTCGAATTGATAAATATAATTTTAATTCAACATAATTAAAGTACAACTAAGCTAAGATTTAAAAACATATAAAAAACAACAAAATATATTTTTCCAAAATATATTTTCGGCAGAGTTTTACTTTCCTTTTTAAACGTTTATAATATTCGTCTCATTCATTCAAGCAAGCTCAGCAAGTTTTTCGTGTTTTCTACTTCTATGTTCAGTTCTGGTTGGTAGGATTGTGAAGTTCTAAGGGGAATAATCGGGGCCTCTGTCTTGGCGATGATGTCACAAACCTCAGTCGATTTTGTCGAGGGCATTCTTGCCCTACAATCAGAAAACACGGAAAGACAATATATAGTACGGGACTAATAAACATTGACCCTAAAATAAAAAATGTAAAGCTGATTTTTAGCACAAGTGTTCCTTGGGGTCTAAGAAGTACCTCTTAAAAATTCCCCCCCCCCCTAGGCCGCGGGCTTAACCCCCCACCCCCCCCAAACGTCTCCCCAACCGCAGTTTTTTGTAATTTTCTCAAAAAATATTAGTGCTAGAAGAAAACTTTCTATGGTGAAAATTATCTTCATTAAATTATCTACAAAATAATATTTAAGTTCATTTCCATATGACTAACTAATAGTTTCGGAGATATGTTAACCATTTGTGCATGAAAAGAAAATATTTTGCATTTATGGCTTTTTGTAATGTAGTTTCTTGTAATTTCCATAAAAACTGATAGAGCTACAAAAATATTGTCTGAAGCAAAATTAAAGGCTATTAAATTAGCTATAAAATGATATTTAGTTTATTTTGATAAGAGTAATAGTTTTGGAGATATGCCTACCTATTGTGTAAGATAAAGAAAATAATATGCAAATATCGTGTACGTTGTTTTTAATTTTAGAAAAAAAAATAACAGAGTTAAGAAAAACTGATTGAAACAGTAAGAAACATAGTTAAATTACCTACAAAATAGTACTTAGGTAATTTTGATAGCACTAATAATTTCGAAAATATACCTGTCATAGTTAACATAAAAGCAAAATTTTTCAAAATTTTATATGTTTTCTGTAATTTCTAGAAAACTATTAGAGCTAGACAAAAAACTCTCAAAAGTAAAAATAAACACCATTTAACCACTTATTAAAAAAAATTTGTTCATAAAGATAGGACTAATAATTTCGAATATATATCCATGTATAGTGTACGAAAAAAAATAAAAAAATTGCTAGAATCCTATGTTATTTGCAATTTCCTCAAAAACTATTAGAGCTGGAAAAAATCCTCGAAAGAGTAATTAATTTCACTAAATTACCCACAAAAATGTCTTATGGTGAATTTAGATAGGACCAATAGTTCGAGAAATATGGCAACCTATATTCCAAAAAAATTTTTTTTTTTCGACAACCGTTGGTATATTTTTGAATTTTCACAGAAACTACTAGAACTAGGAAAAAAACATAAAAAGCAAAAATGAACTTCATTAAATTATCTTCAAAAAATTTTTTAGTTTATTTTGATAGAACTAATAGTTTCGGAAATATGGCTGCCTAACTGGAATAAAAAACTAAACCTTTGTAAAATCCGTAAATGTTTATTGTAATTTCAAGAAAAAGTATTAGAGTTAGGAAAAAAGCTGTCAGGACTTAGTACAAAGATTATTAATTTACCTATAAAATAGTGTTTAGTTTATTTTGATAGGACAATTAGTTTTCGAAATATACCTTGCTGTTGTGTAAGAACCGGTGGTAGTCATGTAGACTTAGCATAGTACTATGGAATAAATAGAAATTAACCTCTAAATAAATAACGTATTTTTGATTTTAGGCGCAAATGATGTCCTCTTTTCTCCCCACTCCCACAACCCCCCTCCCACCTCCCACCTCCAATCTCCCCCCTCCCACAACCCCACTCGCACCTCCCACAACCCCTCACGCACCTTCCACAACCCCCCTCTCACCTCCCCCCTACCACGACCCCCCTCCCCCTCTCAAATATCAATCTTTGAGCCGATTGTGCTTTTTTGTAATCGTATTACAATTCAAGTATCAAATCAAATGTTTTTATACTCAAGTAAACTTTTACAAGTGCTTTTGAATCGTCCAGTGAATCTACCATTGGTTCGGAATGCCGTTAACAGTTAAAAGTATCTGCAAGATAGCTGTTGGATGTTGGTGGTTCATTTACATTGCTTTTAGATAAATGCATATTGCATACCTACATATAGTTGAAAGGACTTCGAGAGGTAGGTATTTATTATTATTATATTAGTATTATTAAAGCACATCATCATGGTTGTCATCATCACCTTCTTCCCCATCAATGGTAACATTTGCACACGAACCATGGCATTCCACCCGCATTTCCTTTGCAATCCTATTCGTTATTCTTCGGCCGACGCGACGCCTTGTCTTTGTTAGAACTTTGAACGAATATAAATAATAATATTTAGTATATTATTTACTGAGTGTGGTGTTGTTTTGTAGATACAGATATCATGATTATTACCTACTATTAATTTATTGTAATATAGCATCGATCATTATCAAATAGAATGTGTAGGTACAAAGTAAAAATTATTGGCAAAATATTTTTCTGTCATGCACGTTTTCGATCGTCATATTTCCGAAAGTATTCGGTCGATTGAAATGAAATAAAAGCATTTTGTAGAAGATTTTATGAACTTTCATTTTGTTCTTGTCGTTTTTTTCCTAGCTCTTATACATTTTGTGCAAATCACAAGAAACTTATACGATTTAAAAAAAAAATAAACAAATGTGTCAAATAAGCCGGCATATTTGCAAAACTATTTATCCGATCATAATGATTTAAGTGCCATATGGTAGATTATTTAATGTTAATTATTTTCGCCATAGATGGTTTTTTTCTAGCACTAATATTTTTTGAGAAAATTACAAAAAACTGCGGTTGGGTAGACGTTTGGGGGGGTGGGGGGTTAAGCCCGCGGCCTAGAGGGGGGGAATTTTTAAGAAGTACTTCTCAGACCCCAAGGAACGCTTGTGCCAAAAATCAGCTTTACATTTTTTATTTTAGGGTTCCCATACATAGCTTGCACAAGTATCCTGGGCTAATAACTTTCATTATCATCAGAATTAAACTCAGTTTCATATCTTTGCACGACTGAATCCATAGAAGTTGTATCTTCGTCTATTTTTAAAATATATTTTTTGTATAGTTTAGTCATAGATTTCTCTAGTTTGTCATAGACTTCTTGTGGTTCATCGTGTGAGTATCTTTTCTCTACTTCTGTGTTTAGTTCAGGCATAAGTTCACTGCATGATTCATGATAATTTGTCAAACTTTCTATCGTTTCATTATCATCAGAATTAAACTCAGTTTCATATCTCTGCACGACTGAATCCATAGAAGTTGTATCTTCATCTATTTTCAAAATATATTTTTTGTATAGTTTAGTCATAGATTTCTCTAGTTTGTCATAGACTTCTTGTGGTTCATCGTGTGAGTATTTTTTCTCTACTTCTGTGTTTAGTTCAGGCATAAGTTCACTGCATGATTCATGATAATTTGTCAAACTTTCTATCGTTTCATTATCATCAGAATTAAACTCAGTTTCATATCTCTGCACGACTGAATCCATAGAAGTTGTATCTTCATCTATTTTCAAAATATATTTTTTGTATAGTTTAGTCATAGATTTCTCTAGTTTGTCATAGACTTCTTGTGGTTCATCGTGTGAGTATTTTTTCTCTACTTCTGTGTTTAGTTCAGGCATAAGTTCACTGCATGATTCATGATAATTTTTCAAACTTTCTATCGTTTCATTATCATCAGAATTAAACTCAGTTTCATATCTCTGCACGACTGAATCCATAGAAGTTGTATCTTCATCTATTTTCAAAATATATTTTTTGTAGAGTTTAGTCATAGATTTCTCTAGTTTGTCATAGACTTCTTTTGGTTCATCGTGTGAGTATTTTTTCTCTACTTCTGTGTTTAGTTCAGGCATAAGTTCACTGCATGATTCATGATAATTTGTCAAACTTTCTATCGTTTCATTATCATCAGAATTAAACTCAGTTTCATATCTCTGCACGACTGAATCCATAGAAGTTGTATCTTCATCTATTTTCAAAATATATTTTTTGTATAGTTTAGTCATAGATTTCTCTAGTTTGTCATAGACTTCTTGTGGTTCATCGTGTGAGTATTTTTTCTCTACTTCTGTGTTTAGTTCAGGCATAAGTTCACTGCATGATTCATGATAATTTGTCAAACTTTCTATCGTTTCATTATCATCAGAATTAAACTCAGTTTCATATCTCTGCACGACTGAATCCATAGAAGTTGTATCTTCATCTATTTTCAAAATATATTTTTTGTAGAGTTTAGTCATAGATTTCTCTAGTTTGTCATAGACTTCTTTTGGTTCATCGTGCGGGTATTTCTTTTCTACTTCGGTGGTTAGTTCAGGTAGAAGGCCGTTGGGTGATTCAGAAGAATTTGGCGAACCTTCTATTTGTATAAATGGAGCCACTTCAGTATTTTCATGTGAAGTATTTGGAGATGCATTTTCATCTTCCTCTGAAATCGGCGATAATGCTAAAACCAAAGAAATCAGAATAAGTACAGTGGTTTTTCTTTAAAATGTAACTAAAAAACTACGGAGCTTGTTTTTGCTTTAAATATATAACGCCTAGGGCCAGCTTTGAAATAATGTTTTGCTGTTCCAAGTCTAAGCAGGGTCTGCAAGTAATCTGTTAGAATAGTTCATTATGAGATGAATAAAAAATAACTCCAAATCGGTTCACATTTGACGGAAATATTATTTACTAAAATTGACAAAAATTATTATCCTGGTCCCGAAGAAATCCAGTGACTGTTTTTCGGCATTAAAAAAATCCAATATTATGCTATCCCATAGTGCTAGCTATGAGTGTGTCAAGATGAATTCAAATCCGCCTAGTAGTTTTATCGTGATACCGTCACGGACAGACAAACAAACGAAAATTTAAAAAAATTGTTTTAGGCTCTGTGGCGATAACAAAACTCCGTTCACTTAAATGTTATTTAAGTCATTTGTGTATAGGAATCGTCTAGTTACAGTTTATTTTATTATGTATAATATTATGTACATCCATTTATCAAATTAAAATCTAAATTAAAAAACTAAAAACTTAAACATTAAAAATATCATATATTCCGCTGCAATAAGGCAATGTGCCCAGAACGCTGGCTGCGTTACCTCGCTGAATAGCCAAACTTATATTTATGTTGGCCTAGATAACTGCCAGCCCTCCGGTCACCTGTGGGCTCTGTGAGACGAGAAGATAGATCTTTAAAAAGGATCTAGCATCTTCGCCCCACGACCCCATGGTTTCAACACCAAAAGGCACAAAAATGAAATTATTTTCTATAATTTCATTAAAGTTTTATTGTAAATATAGATAGTGGAATACCTTGCTGACCCTCACTTGGAGAGAATGGGACATCATCTCGATCCTCTATCGGAGATAGTGGAATATCTTCTAGCCCCTTATTCGGTGACGATAGGTCACCTTGATGACGTATTTTCGGAGAAAACAAGACTTCTGTATTCGTTGTAAATTCAACGGGATCAGTCACGTCATCTGTTTCTAGAGGTACTGTCCTCGAATATGGAGTAGGAGGGGCAAAGTCGTGAGAGTCTCTATACATGGTTCTTCTGATTGGAATAATGTCGGTTAGTCTTGAGCATCGTTGACGTCTCATCATTTCAGGAGTGTTAACATCGTTGCTTGTTGTAGCATCGGCTTCTTTGCTTGCATCTACAAATAAATGAGAACCTGTGTAAAATTATAACATGATTATCTCAGTACCGAGAACAGCTAAAATGGCTATCAGTCAGCCAGCGGAGAAATTTGCACCTCTCGCTTCTCTATGGTATACTTTATCATGCACAAACTCCAGTCTACTTAAAAGAACGTTTTCAATTTCTTGGGGCGAATAGTGCGTTCTTTCTGCGCTCCAGTGTAGATAATAAGCTCGAAATACCCCTCAGTCGAACAAAATTTTATGGCAATTCGTTCACTATAAGCTGTGCCAAGCTCTGGAACTCAGTTCCTGCTGAAATCCGACAATCTAAGTCAATTAATATTTTTAAAAGTCGTTTAAAGAATTTTTACCTATCTCAGTAGTTGACCGAGCGAAGCGAAGGTCTCTGAGTCTACTTGGGTGAATTGGCACTTGTCCGTCCGTCCGTCCGTCCGTCCGTCCGTCTGTCAGAGCATTATAACTTCTGAATTACCGAACGCAATTACTTCAGCTTTAAATATAATATGTAAACCAATGGCCTCCCGCCGAATATGGCTTAAAAAAATAATAAAAATCTTTATTTCAGGGGGGCTCTCATAGAAGCGAATGCGAAGAAAAATATTTTTTATAAAGTTACATAGGGTTACGGTATATCATTTTAAAGATAATTAGGAATAGAGTCGGAAAATATATTTTTTTTAATTTTTCCCCCAAAATTGACGAAATGGGTGGCTTTCAAAGTGGTGATTTTCTAACGTCCAAAGATGACCACAGAACTCTAAATTTTCTGAAAGGATTCTTCAGGTGATTCAGTTATATTTCTTTTTTCTCCTACTCTTTCCCTTTTTTTAATGAGCGTCAGTATTTTTAACAGAACTTCACATTTATATCAATAGATGGCGCCGCGAGGTCTCAGTTCGTGGCGAACCACTAGTTATATAGTTAGTCATTTTATGTATAATATATAGTTAGTAGGTATATAAGGATTTGATTTAAATTTATAGTGTAGTTTGTGTAATATTTAGATTTTAGATTAATTTACTGACAAAATTAAATTTGATTTATAGTAAGTAGTTAAAGTAATATATGAATTTAGCTGTTAATCTACCGTAATTAATTCAAAATTACCAGTTTTACAAGCTTGGCGGATAACGAATTTCACCAAACCTACTTATTATTTTATTTTTATGTATATTGCTTAATATTTTATATTTATAGTATAATTATTATTATTTTTTTTCAACCGTATATATTTAAACTTATGTACGTATGTATGTTATATGTAGGTAGTATTGTATGTAGCTGATATTTATGGTATATTTTTATTTGTAGTTTGCGCACCATCCCGTTTGTTTTCTCTTCTCCTTTCTCCAAAGGTTGTCTGGAAGAGATCGCCTTAGGCGATAAGACCGCCTTTGCATACTGTGCTGTCCTAGTCGTAATTTTATTGTCTTTTTTATGTCCTTTTACTTGTGTGCAATAAAGATTTAAATAAATAAATAAATAATGGTTTTAGATTTTAACATGGAACTTTCGCATCCGCGGTAATACAACAATATTATGGTATGCTATGATAAACCTAAATTATGATTAACTTGTTTTAATAGGCGTTTGCTTTTTCACTGTGATTTTATTATGCGTTTCGTTTATTTAAATAATTACTAGATGATGCTCGCGACTTCTTACGCGTAGATTTAAATTCGAAAATTCCGGGGGGAATTACTTGATTTTCCAGGATAATAAAAAGTAGCTTTATGTCACTCTTCAGGTCCTCAACTATTTATTCACGTCGATTCATTGCTCTGTTGTAGCGTGATTGAAGGACATTGCAATTTCACATTTGTAATATTACTATGATTATATAATAATATTATATTTATTATGAAGAATCAAAATTATTATCATTCTCTTGTCTGTTTACAATATTACCATATTGTTGACAAACTTGTAATTAATATCCATCGGATTAAGATCAGACAAATTAATAACAGTGGGAGCACGTTAAAAATCTTATCATCTAGTCTAACATCAATCAGAATATGATCAGATAGCTCGCCTTATAATCGTTAACCAGGACGAAACTTCTCGACTACGTGCAGACTTTTAGATTGAATTTGAGTCAAGTGGACAAAAGTTACCTGTAGTTTTCGCAAGACTGTCTGACGCTCGTCTCTCATCATGCATAGAACCGTTAATACTGGCTGCTTCACCTGCTTCACTCACATCTAATAAAATGAATATATCACAAAATAATTATAGAAATATAATTAAAATAATCTATTATTGCAATTTATACCTGTATTCTCCACAAGCCTGTCACCGTAGTCTTGGTCCATTTCACCAGGTGAATCATTATGATTGCTTTTTTCACCTTCTTCTTCTTCTGCGTCGTTATGCGCAGCATCTTTCTTACTTCTAACTTTATATGAAATGACACGATCATAATCTTCCTCTTCTTCTTCCTCATTGTCGTCATTTATTTCTGCATCCCTGCTTGATGAAGTTTGAGCATCTTCTTCAGGTGATTCAGTTATATTTCTTTTTTCTCCTACTCTTTCCCTTGCATAAACATGATCATCAGCGTCATCTTCTTCACTAACCTCTTCAATTGTATATAATAGGGCTCGAATCTCTTCTTCAGGTGAACCATTATTATCACTGTCTTCTCCTTTTCCAGCTTTAACTTCATCATGATCATCAGCGTCATTATCGTCACTTATCTCTTCAATTGTATCTGATAAGACTCGAACCTCTTCTTCAGGTGATCCCACGTCATCGTGATCATTAGCATCATCAGTGGCATCATCATTAATTTCCGCATCTGCTCTCTGCTCTGCTATGTGTACTGAAGATTGATTTTCTTCTTCAGGTGAACCATAATTATTACTTTCTTCTCCATCTCCAGTTTTTGTATCGTCATGATTATCAGAAACGTCATCATAACTAATCTCTTCAGCACCATGATCATGATCATCGCCTTTAACATCGCTAAATGTTAGTGGTGGTAAACTATTGGACAAATTATTGGTTTCAGGACTACTTTGAACTGTCCATTCATCTATAATGCGTTCTATTAGTGATCCACCTGTAGTGTCTGCAGCTCTGGCAGATGCTGTTCTTTCTACTTCTTTAATCGATCGTTCAAAAAAACTTTCATTATGGTCAGAATGAAACTCAGTTTCATATCTTTGCACGACTGAGCCCATAGACAATGCATCTACTTCATCTCTTTTTAAAATATATTTTCTGTAGAGTTTAGTCATTGATTTCTCTAGTTCATCATAGACTTCCTTTGGTTCATCGTGTGAGTATTTCTTTTCTACTTCTATGATCAGGTCAGGTAAAGAGACACTGGATGATTCTTGAGAATTGTTCGGACTTTCTTTATGGATAAATGGAGCCACAGTACTTTCATGTGAAGCAATTAGAGATGCATTTTCATCTGCCTTTGGTACCGGCGATGGTGCTAAAATCACAGATATCGGATTAAGTGTAGAGAGGTTTTATGAAAATTGTAGATTTTGACATTAAATTGATTTTATAGGGGTGGATAATTTAAACTCCGTGTTCAGGTTAATTCCATATAATTAGCGTTAACACACAGGGTTAGGTGGTTATTTTAGTAACTTTCTAGGTACTAGCTGATATTATGGCGAAACTATAAAGGTTCCTGGTTGTCTTCTTAATCTTAACCATATATTATACTCTTTACATTAAATTTATCAATAACTAGCTGATGCCCGCGACTTCGTCCGCGTGGAATAAGTTTTTAATTCCCACGGGAACACTTTAATTTTCCGGGATAAAAAGTAGCCTATGTCACTCTCCAGGTCCTCAACTATACCCTATGCAAAAAAACATGTCGATCCGTTGCTCTGTTGCGATGTGATTGAAGGACAAACCAACAAACCAATAAACCAACAAACAAACACACTGTCGCATTTAGAATATAAGTACGTTATAATTTTCGTCAAATTTTGATATTGGTAGAGCAATGTGTTTCAATCGGAATGATTGATCAAAATTTAGTGTCAGAAGTAGAGACGTAGAGATTGAGATTTGAGATGACGGTTAAAATTAAAACGTCTCCTTCACAACTTTCGTAGCCATCTCATCTATATGTCACCGTAAGATTGTAAAATCCGTTAGATTATAATCTAACGGTTTCTATCCCGCGAGATTGTAAATTGTCGAAAGATTGTGAACCGTTCAATGTTCTGAGTATTAATTTATGAAATATTTATTGTATTTACGTTTTCTTGTCTCTTTCTTGTACAGTTCGAGCGCGAGTTGAATGCAGAGTAAATGTAAGCGTCACCATACATTTACTCTGCATTCAACTCGCGCGCGAACTGTAGGTTAGGTTAGGGTTTGATATGAATATTCAGGTAGTGTTCAGTGTGGTTCAGTAGCACTTAGGTTCTATCGGGTTAATATACCTAATAGATTACAGTTTACCGAAAAATAATGCGTTAAATTGTAAGCAGTATGTTACGGTTCACAATCTGTCGACAGTTTACAATCTATCGAGATAAAAAACGTTAGATTACAATCTAACGGTTTTTACAATCTTACGGTGACATATATACATTTGACTAGTATGTATGTGTTCGTCCTGGTCTCTAGAACAAGGAAGTGCCGTTCGCAGAACTTGGAAGTGGGGACACGCGTAGCTATGACGTCACAAAGATGGAGGCCGCTTGTTTTGAGTTTTAATGATTTCTTGAGTTCTAATTGATCAAATAGGTTGTGTATGGTGTCTTTGGAAGCTAATGTTCTACATATTATAATTGTTTCTTTGAGACCTATCACGTAAGCGTAGTGATGTCGGGTCGTATGGCGGAGAGTTCGATAGACGAGCTACACTAGGATCAAACTCTGCGTCAATTCAAAAGAAGAAGAAGAACTCCTCCGTCTGACTCCGAAGAAGTCTTCTTCTTCTTGAATGTCCGTTCGACATACGAATTATTGGTTTCGAATATCGAGCCATTATCGCCGACAAAAATACAAATTTTACAGAAGGTTTTTAAATATTTTTACAGATAACTAAATGTGTTATTTAATTGAAAATTAAGATAATACGAGTATGTTCGAAAGAGGATTACGTGGTGGCGTATGCAGTCTGTTAAATTAAATTGGAGTCAAGTGAACGAAACTTACCTGTAGTTGTCGCAAGACTGTCTGATCTCTCATCTTCCGTAGAACCGTAAGAGTCTGTATATTTAGTTCTTTTGGTAGGAATAATGTCAGTTAGTCTTGAGAATCGTTGACGTCTCATCACTTCGGGACTTTCAGCATCGTCGCTTGTATTAACGTCGACTTCTTCGCTTGCATCTACATAATAAACAAATGCGAGAGTGTGTATGTCTGTTTGCCTGTCTGCTTAGCTTTAACGGGCCATCTTTTAAACCAATTTTGATGAAATTTCGTAGAGACAGGTTACATCCCGGGGAAGGACATAGGATACTATTTATCCCGGAAAATTAAACAGTTTTCCCGGGAATTAAAAAGAACTTAACCCACGTGGACGATGTCGTGGGTATTATCCATTCATGCGAAAGTGTGTCTGTCTGTTACGTTTTCACAGCCCATCTTTCAATCGTTTTTGACGAAATTCGGTACAGAGATAGGTTGCAGCCCGGGGAAGTACTAGTTTCTTCTCAAAATGGGAAAGGTCAAGGGCTTAAGCCACAGTCCTCTACGCAGGAAAATTACTTCTTGGCAGACATATTTGAGATATTTTTTTTATTTTTTATTTTAGACCTCTCAGGCAGGTTTCAACTTTTCACACGAATTTTTCTTCATTATAATCTTCATATTTAATAAGTTGAAGGTGAACTTCCGGGATCGATCCCCGGACTTGGAGGCTGAAATCTCCGCGGATTACATGGTGGACGTATATATGCACTATACAAGCTGTAAGTTTGAATTGGAGTCGAGTGAACGAAATTTACCTCTAGTTGTCGCAAGACTGTCTGACGTCCATTTCTCATCTTGCGTAGAACCGTGAGAGTCTGTATATTTGGTTCTTTTGGTAGGAATAATGTCGGTTGGACGTTGACGTCTCATCACTTCAGGACTTTCAGTATCCTTGCTTGTCATAGCGTCGTCTTCTTCGCTTGTATCTACATAATAAACGAGAATTTGAGTAATTACTTAAGAAGATCAAATTCTTCAGGTGATAGGTAACTTAATAGCTTTCATTATCATCATAATTAAACTCAGTTTCATATCTATGCACGACTGAATCGATAGAAAATGAATCTTCGTCTATTAAACAAGTAATAAAATTAAAAATTTTAAAATACCCACGACGAACTACAGAGCTCCATTGATACAACAATTAGAACTTAGCAAAAGTATATATAAAATAATATCTAAAACACAAAACTGCATATTTGCCGGCTCAGTAGTTCTTTTGCCAGCGTGGTGGACTATGGCCAAACCCTTCTCATTCCAAGATAAAACTTGGGCTTAGTAATGAGCAGAGGTGTCAAATAGTGTTAAATTTTAATATTCTGATAAAAATTGTTTAAAAAATGTGATCACTTAAGGAGTTCCCATAACCACCTCCTGGCTCCATCATAAGACCCTGAGCAGCATCTAGGTACAAAGTGCTAGTTAAGACAAATCAAAAGAGTCCAAACACGACGGGTTTACGATAAGAACTTAAGGAGTTCCTATGACCACCTCCTGGCTCCATCATGAGACCCTGGGCAGCATCTAGGTACAAAGTGCTAGTCAAGACAAATCAAAAGAGTCCAAATACGAAGGGTTACGATGAGAACTTAAGGAGTTCCCATGACCACCTCCTGGCTCCATCATGAGACCCTGGGCAGCATCTAGGTACAAAGCGCTCGTCAAGACAAATCAAAAGAGTTCAAATACAACGGGTTAACGATGAGAACTTAAGGAGTTCCCATGACCACCTCCTGGCTCCATCATGAGACCCTGGGCAGCATCTAGGTACAAAGCGCTAGTCAAGACAAATCAAAAGAGTCCAAACACAACGGGTTTACGATAAGAACTTAAGGAGTTCCTATGACCACCTCCTGGCTCCATCATGAGACCCTGGGCAGCATCTAGGTACAAAGTGCTAGTCAAGACAAATCAAAAGAGTCCAAACACGACGGGTTTACGATAAGAACTTAAGGAGTTCCTACCACTTACCAAATCACTAGCTCAGCTTGGTTGTCTATGGTCCTAAAATATATCCAAGAACCTTCTCACAAGCTATACATATCTGATGCAAAAAACTGTATCTCAATCGGCCCAGTACTTTTTGAGAAAAATGTTAACATATTGAAAAATTAAAATCATAGACTACAGCTCAGCTTGGTTGTCTATGGTCCTAAAATATATCTATAAACCTTCTCACAAGCTATACATATCTAATGCAAAAAACCGCATCTCAATCAGCCCAGTACTTTTTGAGAAAAATGGTAATATACTGAAAAATTAAAATCATAGACTACAGCTCAGCTTAATTGTCTATGGTCCTAAAATATATCTAAGAACCTTCTCACAAGCTATCCATATCTAATGCAAAAAACCACATTTCAATCGGCCCAGTACTTTTTGAGAAAAATGGTAACATATTGAAAAAATTAAAATCATAGACTACAGGTCAGCTTGGTTGTCTATGGTCCTGAAATATATCTAAAAACCTTCTCACAAGTTATCCATATCTAATGCAAAAAACCGCATCTCAATCGGCCCAGTACTTTTTCAGATAAATGGTAACATATTGAAAAATTAAAATCATAGACTACAGGTCAGCTTGGTTGTCTATGGTCCTAAAATATATCTAAGAACCTTCCCACAAG
This sequence comes from Erebia aethiops, assembly GCA_923060345.2. Classification (NCBI taxonomy): domain Eukaryota; kingdom Metazoa; phylum Arthropoda; class Insecta; order Lepidoptera; family Nymphalidae; genus Erebia; species Erebia aethiops. The sequence continues at coordinate 11,739,220 of OV281081.1, read as the reverse complement.
CTATACATAGCTAATGCAAAAAACCGCATATTAATCGGTCCAGTAGTTTTCCAGGAAAACGGTAACAAAAAAGTGCACAAACAAACATACAAACAAACAAACAAACACACAACCTCTTAGGGCAAACACATATACCGTCTCCGTTTCGTCGAGGGTAAAAAGAGAGATGTAGAGGATGAGCCTGAAACTTGATCAATTATTTCAATTATATCCCGTACTTGAACAACAAATACTAAAATTTGATAAATATTGTAAGGAAACGAAATTATTTAATTTTTAATGAGCGTCAGTATTTTTAACAGAACTTCACATTTATATCAATAGATGGCGCCGCGAGGTCTCAGTTCGTGGCGAACCACTAGTTATATAGTTAGTCATTTTATGTATAATATATAGTTAGTAGGTATATAAGGATTTGATTTAAATTTATTGTGTAGTTTGTGTAATATTTAGATTTTAGATTAATTTACTGACAAAATTAAATTTGATTTATAGTAAGTAGTTAAAGTAATATATGAATTTAGCTGTTAATCTACCGTAATTAATTCAAAATTACCAGTTTTACAAGCTTGGCGGATAACAAATTTCACCAAACCTACTTATTATTTTATTTTTATGTATATTGCTTAATATTTTATATTTATAGTATAATTATTACTATTTTTTTTCAACCGTATATATTTAAACTTATGTACGTATGTATGTTATATGTAGGTAGTATTGTATGTAGCTGATATTTATGGTATATTTTTATTTGTAGTTTGCGCACCATCCCGTTTGTTTTCTCTTCTCCTTTCTCCAAAGGTTGTCTGGAAGAGATCGCCTTAGGCGATAAGACCGCCTTTGCATACTGTGCTGTCCTAGTCGTAATTTTATTGTCTTTTTTATGTCCTTTTACTTGTGTGCAATAAAGATTTAAATAAATAATGGTTTTAGATTTTAACATGGAACTTTCGCATCCGCGGTAATACAACAATATTATGGTATGCTATGATAAACCTAAATTATGATTAACTTGTTTTAATAGGCGTTTGCTTTTTCACTGTGATTTTATTTTGCGTTTCGTTTATTTAAATAATTACTAGATGATGCTCGCGACTTCTTACGCGTAGATTTAAATTCGAAAATTCCGGGGGGAATTACTTGATTTTCCAGGATAATAAAAAGTAGCTTTATGTCACTCTTCAGGTCCTCAACTATTTATTCACGTCGATTCATTGCTCTGTTGTAGCGTGATTGAAGGACATTGCAATTTCACATTTGTAATATTACTATGATTATATAATAATATTATATTTATTATGAAGAATCAAAATTATTATCATTCTCTTGTCTGTTTACAATATTACCATATTGTTGACAAACTTGTAATTAATATCCATCGGATTAAGATCAGACAAATTAATAACAGTGGGAGCACGTTAAAAATCTTATCATCTAGTCTAACATCAATCAGAATATGATCAGATAGCTCGCCTTATAATCGTTAACCAGGACGAAACTTCTCGACTACGTGCAGACTTTTAGATTGAATTTGAGTCAAGTGGACAAAACTTACCTGTAGTTTTCGCAAGACTGTCTGACGCTCGTCTCTCATCATGCATAGAACCGTTAATACTGGCTGCTTCACCTGCTTCACTCACATCTAATAAAATGAATATATCACAAAATAATTATAGAAATATAATTAAAATAATCTATTATTACAATTTATACCTGTATTCTCCACAAGCCTGTCACCGTAGTCTTGGTCCATTTCACCAGGTGAATCATTATGATTGCTTTTTTCACCTTCTTCTTCTTCTGCGTCGTTATGCGCAGCATCTTTCTTACTTCTAACTTTATATGAAATGACACGATCATAATCTTCCTCTTCTTCTTCCTCATTGTCGTCATTTATTTCTGCATCCCTGCTTGATGAAGTTTGAGCATCTTCTTCAGGTGATTCAGTTATATTTCTTTTCTCTCCTACTCTTTCCCTTGCATAAACATGATCATCAGCGTCATCTTCTTCACTAACCTCTTCAATTGTATATAATAGGGCTCGAATCTCTTCTTCAGGTGAACCATTATTATCACTGTCTTCTCCTTTTCCAGCTTTAACTTCATCATGATCATCAGCGTCATTATCGTCACTTATCTCTTCAATTGTATCTGATAAGACTCGAACCTCTTCTTCAGGTGATCCCACGTCATCGTGATCATTAGCATGATCAGTGGCATCATCATTAATTTCCGCATCTGCTCTCTGCTCTGCTATGTGTACTGAAGATTGATTTTCTTCTTCAGGTGAACCATAATTATTACTTTCTTCTCCATCTCCAGTTTTTGTATCGTCATGATTATCAGAAACGTCATCATAACTAATCTCTTCAACACTATGATCATGATCATCGCCTTTAACGTCGGTAAATGTTCGTGGTGGTAAACTCTTGGACAAATTATAGGCTTCAGGACTACTTTGAACTGTCCATTCGTCTGTAATGCGTTGTATTAGTAATCTACCTGTAGTTTCCGCAGCTCTGTCAGATGCTGTTCTTTCTACTGCTGTAATCGATCTCTCAAAAAAGTTTTCTGATAAGGCATGAACCTCTTCTTCAGAAAAACTATTATTATCTTTTCGTTGTTCAGCACCATGATCATGATCATCGCCTTTAACATCGCTAAATGTTAGTGGTGGTAAACTATTGGACAAATTATTGGTTTCAGGACTACTTTGAACTGTCCATTCATCTATAATGCGTTCTATTAGTGATCCACCTGTAGTGTCTGCAGCTCTGGCAGATGCTGTTCTTTCTACTTCTTTAATCGATCGTTCAAAAAAACTTTCATTATGGTCAGAATGAAACTCAGTTTCATATCTTTGCACGACTGAGCCCATAGACAATGCATCTACTTCATCTCTTTTTAAAATATATTTTCTGTAGAGTTTAGTCATTGATTTCTCTAGTTCGTCATAGACTTCCTTTGGTTCATCGTGTGAGTATTTCTTTTCTACTTCTATGATCAGGTCAGGTAAAGAGACACTGGATGATTCTTGAGAATTGTTCGGACTTTCTTTATGGATAAATGGAGCCACAGTACTTTCATGTGAAGCAATTAGAGATGCATTTTCATCTGCCTTTGGTACCGGCGATGGTGCTAAAATCACAGATATCGGATTAAGTGTAGAGAGGTTTTATGAAAATTGTAGATTTTGACATTAAATTCATTTTATAGGGGTGGATAATTTAAACTCCGTGTTCAGGTTAATTCCATATAATTAGCGTTAACACACAGGGTTAGGTGGTTATTTTAGTAACTTTCTAGGTACTAGCTGATATTATGGCGAAACTATAAAGGTTCCTGGTTGTCTTCTTAATCTTAACCATATATTATACTCTTTACATTAAATTTATCAATAACTAGCTGATGCCCGCGACTTCGTCCGCGTGGAATAAGTTTTTAATTCCCACGGGAACACTTTAATTTTCCGGGATAAAAAGTAGCCTATGTCACTCTCCAGGTCCTCAACTATACCCTATGCAAAAAAACATGTCGATCCGTTGCTCTGTTGCGATGTGATTGAAGGACAAACCAACAAACCAATAAACCAACAAACAAACACACTGTCGCATTTAGAATATAAGTACGTTATAATTTTCGTCAAATTTTGATATTGGTAGAGCAATGTGTTTCAATCGGAATGATTGATCAAAATTTAGTGTCAGAAGTAGAGACGTAGAGATTGAGATTTGAGATGACGGTTAAAATTAAAACGTCTCCTTCACAACTTTCGTAGCCATCTCATCTATATGTTACCGTAAGATTGTAAAATCCGTTAGATTATAATCTAACGGTTTCTATCCCGCGAGATTGTAAATTGTCGAAAGATTGTGAACCGTTCAATGTTCTGAGTATTAATTTATGAAATATTTATTGTATTTACGTTTTCTTGTCTCTTTCTTGTACAGTTCGAGCGCGAGTTGAATGCAGAGTAAATGTAAGCGTCACCATACATTTACTCTGCATTCAACTCGCGCGCGAACTGTAGGTTAGGTTAGGGTTTGATATGAATATTCAGGTAGTGTTCAGTGTGGTTCAGTAGCACTTAGGTTCTATCGGGTTAATATACCTAATAGATTACAGTTTACCGAAAAATAATGCGTTAAATTGTAAGCAGTATGTTACGGTTCACAATCTGTCGACAGTTTACAATCTATCGAGATAAAAAACGTTAGATTACAATCTAACGGTTTTTACAATCTTACGGTGACATATATACATTTGACTAGTATGTATGTGTTCGTCCTGGTCTCTAGAACAAGGAAGTGCCGTTCGCAGAACTTGGAAGTGGGGACACGCGTAGCTATGACGTCACAAAGATGGAGGCCGCTTGTTTTGAGTTTTAATGATTTCTTGAGTTCTAATTGATCAAATAGGTTGTGTATGGTGTCTTTGGAAGCTAATGTTCTACATATTATAATTGTTTCTTTGAGACCTATCACGTAAGCGTAGTGATGTCGGGTCGTATGGCGGAGAGTTCGATAGACGAGCTACACTAGGATCAAACTCTGCGTCAATTCAAAAGAAGAAGAAGAACTCCTCCGTCTGACTCCGAAGAAGTCTTCTTCTTCTTGAATGTCCGTTCGACATACGAATTATTGGTTTCGAATATCGAGCCATTATCGCCGACAAAAATACAAATTTTACAGAAGGTTTTTAAATATTTTTACAGATAACTAAATGTGTTATTTAATTGAAAATTAAGATAATACGAGTATGTTCGAAAGAGGATTACGTGGTGGCGTATGCAGTCTGTTAAATTAAATTGGAGTCAAGTGAACGAAACTTACCTGTAGTTGTCGCAAGACTGTCTGATCTCTCATCTTCCGTAGAACCGTAAGAGTCTGTATATTTAGTTCTTTTGGTAGGAATAATGTCAGTTAGTCTTGAGAATCGTTGACGTCTCATCACTTCGGGACTTTCAGCATCGTCGCTTGTATTAACGTCGACTTCTTCGCTTGCATCTACATAATAAACAAATGCGAGAGTGTGTATGTCTGTTTGCCTGTCTGCTTAGCTTTAACGGGCCATCTTTTAAACCAATTTTGATGAAATTTCGTAGAGACAGGTTACATCCCGGGGAAGGACATAGGATACTATTTATCCCGGAAAATTAAACAGTTTTCCCGGGAATTAAAAAGAACTTAACCCACGTGGACGATGTCGTGGGTATTATCCATTCATGCGAAAGTGTGTCTGTCTGTTACGTTTTCACAGCCCATCTTTCAATCGTTTTTGACGAAATTCGGTACAGAGATAGGTTGCAGCCCGGGGAAGTACTAGTTTCTTCTCAAAATGGGAAAGGTCAAGGGCTTAAGCCACAGTCCTCTACGCAGGAAAATTACTTCTTGGCAGACATATTTGAGATATTTTTTTTATTTTTTATTTTAGACCTCTCAGGCAGGTTTCAACTTTCCACACGAATTTTTCTTCATTATAATCTTCATATTTAATAAGTTGAAGGTGAACTTCCGGGATCGATCCCCGGACTTGGAGGCTGAAATCTCCGCGGATTACATGGTGGACGTATATATGCACTATACAAGCTGTAAGTTTGAATTGGAGTCGAGTGAACGAAATTTACCTCTAGTTGTCGCAAGACTGTCTGACGTCCATTTCTCATCTTGCGTAGAACCGTGAGAGTCTGTATATTTGGTTCTTTTGGTAGGAATAATGTCGGTTGGACTTGAGCATCGTTGACGTCTCATCACTTCAGGACTTTCAGTATCCTTGCTTGTCATAGCGTCGTCTTCTTCGCTTGTATCTACATAATAAACGAGAATATGAGTAATTACTTAAGAAGATCAAATTCTTCAGGTGATAGGTAACTTAATAGCTTTCATTATCATCAGAATTAAACTCAGTTTCATATCTATGCACGACTGAATCGATAGAAAATGAATCTTCGTCTATTAAACAAGTAATAAAATTAAAAATTTTAAAAAACCCACGACGAACTACAGAGCTCCATTGATACAACAATTAGAACTTAGCAAAAGTATATATAAAATAATATCTAAAACACAAAACTGCATATTTGCCGGCTCAGTAGTTCTTTTGCCAGCGTGGTCGACTATGGCCAAACCCTTCTCATTCCAAGATAAAACTTGGGCTTAGTAATGAGCAGAGGTGTCAAATAGTGTTAAATTTTAATATTCTGATAAAAATTGTTTAAAAAATGTGATCACTTAAGGAGTTCCCATAACCACCTCCTGGCTCCATCATAAGACCCTGAGCAGCATCTAGGTACAAAGTGCTAGTTAAGACAAATCAAAAGAGTCCAAACACGACGGGTTTACGATAAGAACTTAAGGAGTTCCTATGACCACCTCCTGGCTCCATCATGAGACCCTGGGCAGCATCTAGGTACAAAGTGCTAGTCAAGACAAATCAAAAGAGTCCAAATACGAAGGGTTACGATGAGAACTTAAGGAGTTCCCATGACCACCTCCTGGCTCCATCAAGAGACCCTGGGCAGCATCTAGGTACAAAGCGCTCGTCAAGACAAATCAAAAGAGTTCAAATACAACGGGTTTACGATGAGAACTTAAGGAGTTCCCATGACCACCTCCTGGCTCCATCATGAGACCCTGGGCAGCATCTAGGTACAAAGCGCTAGTCAAGACAAATCAAAAGAGTCCAAACACAACGGGTTTACGATAAGAACTTAAGGAGTTCCTATGACCACCTCCTGGCTCCATCATGAGACCCTGGGCAGCATCTAGGTACAAAGTGCTAGTCAAGACAAATCAAAAGAGTCCAAACACGACGGGTTTACGATAAGAACTTAAGGAGTTCCTACCAGTTACCAAATCACTAGCTCAGCTTGGTTGTCTATGGTCCTAAAATATATCCAAGAACCTTCTCACAAGCTATACATATCTGATGCAAAAAACTGTATCTCAATCGGCCCAGTACTTTTTGAGAAAAATGTTAACATATTGAAAAATTAAAATCATAGACTACAGCTCAGCTTGGTTGTCTATGGTCCTAAAATATATCTATAAACCTTCTCACAAGCTATACATATCTAATGCAAAAAACCGCATCTCAATCAGCCCAGTACTTTTTGAGAAAAATGGTAATATACTGAAAAATTAAAATCATAGACTACAGCTCAGCTTAATTGTCTATGGTCCTAAAATATATCTAAGAACCTTCTCACAAGCTATCCATATCTAATGCAAAAAACCACATTTCAATCGGCCCAGTACTTTTTGAGAAAAATGGTAACATATTGAAAAAATTAAAATCATAGACTACAGGTCAGCTTGGTTGTCTATGGTCCTGAAATATATCTAAGAACCTTCTCACAAGTTATCCATATCTAATGCAAAAAACCGCATCTCAATCGGCCCAGTACTTTTTCAGATAAATGGTAACATATTGAAAAATTAAAATCATAGACTACAGGTCAGCTTGGTTGTCTATGGTCCTAAAATATATCTAAGAACCTTCTCACAAGCTATACATAGCTAATGCAAAAAACCGCATATTAATCGGTCCAGTAGTTTTCCAGGAAAACGGTAACAAAAAAGTGCACAAACAAACATACAAACAAACAAACAAACACACAACCTCTTAGGGCAAACACATATACCGTCTCCGTTTCGTCGAGTAAAAAGAGAGATGTAGAGGAGTAGCCTGAAACTTGATCAATTATTTCAATTATATCCCGTACTTGAACAACAAATACTAAAATTTGATAAATATTGTAAGGAAACGAAATTATTTAATTTTTAATGAGCGTCAGTATTTTTAACAGAACTTCACATTTATATCAATAGATGGCGCCGCGAGGTCTCAGTTCGTGGCGAACCACTAGTTATATAGTTAGTCATTTTATGTATAATATATAGTTAGGAGGTATATAAGGATTTGATTTAAATTTATAGTGTAGTTTGTGTAATATTTAGATTTTAGATTAATTTACTGACAAAATTAAATTTGATTTATAGTAAGTAGTTAAAGTAATATATGAATTTAGCTGTTAATCTACCGTAATTAATTCAAAATTACCAGTTTTACATGCTTGGCGGATAACGAATTTCACCAAACCTACTTATTATTTTATTTTTATGTATATTGCTTAATATTTTATATTTATAGTATAATTATTATTATTTTTTTTCAACCGTATATATTTAAACTTATGTACGTATGTATGTTATATGTAGGTAGTATTGTATGTAGCTGATATTTATGGTATATTTTTATTTGTAGTTTGCGCACCATTCCGTTTGTTTTCTCTTCTCCTTTCTCCAAAGGTTGTCTGGAAGAGATCGCCTTAGGCGATAAGACCGCCTTTGCATACTGTGCTGTCCTAGTCGTAATTTTATTGTCTTTTTTATGTCCTTTTACTTGTGTGCAATAAAGATTTAAATAAATAAATAAATAATGGTTTTAGATTTTAACATGGAACTTTCGCATCCGCGGTAATACAACAATATTATGGTATGCTATGATAAACCTAAATTATGATTAACTTGTTTTAATAGGCGTTTGCTTTTTCACTGTGATTTTATTATGCGTTTCGTTTATTTAAATAATTACTAGATGATGCTCGCGACTTCTTACGCGTAGATTTCAATTCGAAAATTCCGGGGGGAATTACTTGATTTTCCAGGATAATAAAAAGTAGCTTTATGTCACTCTTCAGGTCCTCAACTATTTATTCACGTCGATTCATTGCTCTGTTGTAGCGTGATTGAAGGACATTGCAATTTCACATTTGTAATATTACTATGATTATATAATAATATTATATTTATTATGAAGAATCAAAATTATTATCATTCTCTTGTCTGTTTACAATATTACCATATTGTTGACAAACTTGTTATTAATATCCATCGGATTAAGATCAGACAAATTAATAACAGTGGGAGCACGTTAAAAATCTTATCATCTAGTCTAACATCAATCAGAATATGATCAGATAGCTCGCCTTATAATCGTTAACCAGGACGAAACTTCTCGACTACGTGCAGACTTTTAGATTGAATTTGAGTCAAGTGGACAAAACTTACCTGTAGTTTTCGCAAGACTGTCTGACGCTCGTCTCTCATCATGCATAGAACCGTTAATACTGGCTGCTTCACCTGCTTCACTCACATCTAATAAAATGAATATATCACAAAATAATTATAGAAATATAATTAAAATAATCTATTATTGCAATTTATACCTGTATTCTCCACAAGCCTGTCACCGTAGTCTTGGTCCATTTCACCAGGTGAATCATTATGATTGCTTTTTTCACCTTCTTCTTCTTCTGCGTCGTTATGCGCACCATCTTTCTTACTTCTAACTTTATATGAAATGACACGATCATAATCTTCCTCTTCTTCTTCCTCATTGTCGTCATTTATTTCTGCATCCCTGCTTGATGAAGTTTGAGCATCTTCTTCAGGTGATTCAGTTATATTTCTTTTTTCTCCTACTCTTTCCCTTGCATAAACATGATCATCAGCGTCATCTTCTTCACTAACCTCTTCAATTGTATATAATAGGGCTCGAATCTCTTCTTCAGGTGAACCATTATTATCACTGTCTTCTCCTTTTCCAGCTTTAACTTCATCATGATCATCAGCGTCATTATCGTCACTTATCTCTTCAATTGTATCTGATAAGACTCGAACCTCTTCTTCAGGTGATCCCACGTCATCGTGATCATTAGCATCATCAGTGGCATCATCATTAATTTCCGCATCTGCTCTCTGCTCTGCTATGTGTACTGAAGATTGATTTTCTTCTTCAGGTGAACCATAATTATTACTTTCTTCTCCATCTCCAGTTTTTGTATCGTCATGATTATCAGAAACGTCATCATAACTAATCTCTTCAACACTATGATCATGATCATCGCCTTTAACGTCGGTAAATGTTCGTGGTGGTAAAGTCTTGGACAAATTATAGGCTTCAGGACTACTTTGAACTGTCCATTCGTCTGTAATGCGTTGTATTAGTAATCTACCTGTAGTTTCCGCAGCTCTGTCAGATGCTGTTCTTTCTACTGCTGTAATCGATCTCTCAAAAAAGTTTTCTGATAAGGCATGAACCTCTTCTTCAGAAAAACTATTATTATCTTTTCGTTGTTCAGCACCATGATCATGATCATCGCCTTTAACATCGCTAAATGTTAGTGGTGGTAAACTATTGGACAAATTATTGGTTTCAGGACTACTTTGATCTGTCCATTCATCTATAATGCGTTCTATTAGTGATCCACCTGTAGTGTCTGCAGCTCTGGCAGATGCTGTTCTTTCTACTTCTTTAATCGATCGTTCAAAAAAACTTTCATTATGGTCAGAATGAAACTCAGTTTCATATCTTTGCACGACTGAGCCCATAGACAATGCATCTACTTCATCTCTTTTTAAAATATATTTTCTGTAGAGTTTAGTCATTGATTTCTCTAGTTCGTCATAGACTTCCTTTGGTTCATCGTGTGAGTATTTCTTTTCTACTTCTATGATCAGCTCAGGTAAAGAGACACTGGATGATTCTTGAGAATTGTTCGGACTTTCTTTATGGATAAATGGAGCCACAGTACTTTCATGTGAAGCAATTAGAGATGCATTTTCATCTGCCTTTGGTACCGGCGATGGTGCTAAAATCACAGATATCGGATTAAGTGTAGAGAGGTTTTATGAAAATTGTAGATTTTGACATTAAATTGATTTTATAGGGGTGGATAATTTAAACTCCGTGTTCAGGTTAATTCCATATAATTAGCGTTAACACACAGGGTTAGGTGGTTATTTTAGTAACTTTCTAGGTACTAGCTGATATTATGGCGAAACTATAAAGGTTCCTGGTTGTCTTCTTAATCTTAACCATATATTATACTCTTTACATTAAATTTATCAATAACTAGCTGATGCCCGCGACTTCGTCCGCGTGGAATAAGTTTTTAATTCCCACGGGAACACTTTAATTTTCCGGGATAAAAAGTAGCCTATGTCACTCTCCAGGTCCTCAACTATACCCTATGCAAAAAAACATGTCGATCCGTTGCTCTGTTGCGATGTGATTGAAGGACAAACCAACAAACCAATAAACCAACAAACAAACACACTGTCGCATTTAGAATATAAGTACGTTATAATTTTCGTCAAATTTTGATATTGGTAGAGCAATGTGTTTCAATCGGAATGATTGATCAAAATTTAGTGTCAGAAGTAGAGACGTAGAGATTGAGATTTGAGATGACGGTTAAAATTAAAACGTCTCCTTCACAACTTTCGTAGCCATCTCATCTATATGTTACCGTAAGATTGTAAAATCCGTTAGATTATAATCTAACGGTTTCTATCCCGCGAGATTGTAAATTGTCGAAAGATTGTGAACCGTTCAATGTTCTGAGTATTAATTTATGAAATATTTATTGTATTTACGTTTTCTTGTCTCTTTCTTGTACAGTTCGAGCGCGAGTTGAATGCAGAGTAAATGTAAGCGTCACCATACATTTACTCTGCATTCAACTCGCGCGCGAACTGTAGGTTAGGTTAGGGTTTGATATGAATATTCAGGTAGTGTTCAGTGTGGTTCAGTAGCACTTAGGTTCTATCGGGTTAATATACCTAATAGATTACAGTTTACCGAAAAATAATGCGTTAAATTGTAAGCAGTATGTTACGGTTCACAATCTGTCGACAGTTTACAATCTATCGAGATAAAAAACGTTAGATTACAATCTAACGGTTTTTACAATCTTACGGTGACATATATACATTTGACTAGTATGTATGTGTTCGTCCTGGTCTCTAGAACAAGGAAGTGCCGTTCGCAGAACTTGGAAGTGGGGACACGCGTAGCTATGACGTCACAAAGATGGAGGCCGCTTGTTTTGAGTTTTAATGATTTCTTGAGTTCTAATTGATCAAATAGGTTGTGTATGGTGTCTTTGGAAGCTAATGTTCTACATATTATAATTGTTTCTTTGAGACCTATCACGTAAGCGTAGTGATGTCGGGTCGTATGGCGGAGAGTTCGATAGACGAGCTACACTAGGATCAAACTCTGCGTCAATTCAAAAGAAGAAGAAGAACTCCTCCGTCTGACTCCGAAGAAGTCTTCTTCTTCTTGAATGTCCGTTCGACATACGAATTATTGGTTTCGAATATCGAGCCATTATCGCCGACAAAAATACAAATTTTACAGAAGGTTTTTAAATATTTTTACAGATAACTAAATGTGTTATTTAATTGAAAATTAAGATAATACGAGTATGTTCGAAAGAGGATTACGTGGTGGCGTATGCAGTCTGTTAAATTAAATTGGAGTCAAGTGAACGAAACTTACCTGTAGTTGTCGCAAGACTGTCTGATCTCTCATCTTCCGTAGAACCGTAAGAGTCTGTATATTTAGTTCTTTTGGTAGGAATAATGTCAGTTAGTCTTGAGAATCGTTGACGTCTCATCACTTCGGGACTTTCAGCATCGTCGCTTGTATTAACGTCGACTTCTTCGCTTGCATCTACATAATAAACAAATGCGAGAGTGTGTATGTCTGTTTGCCTGTCTGCTTAGCTTTAACGGGCCATCTTTTAAACCAATTTTGATGAAATTTCGTAGAGACAGGTTACATCCCGGGGAAGGACATAGGATACTATTTATCCCGGAAAATTAAACAGTTTTCCCGGGAATTAAAAAGAACTTAACCCACGTGGACGATGTCGTGGGTATTATCCATTCATGCGAAAGTGTGTCTGTCTGTTACGTTTTCACAGCCCATCTTTCAATCGTTTTTGACGAAATTCGGTACAGAGATAGGTTGCAGCCCGGGGAAGTACTAGTTTCTTCTCAAAATGGGAAAGGTCAAGGGCTTAAGCCACAGTCCTCTACGCAGGAAAATTACTTCTTGGCAGACATATTTGAGATATTTTTTTTATTTTTTATTTTAGACCTCTCAGGCAGGTTTCAACTTTCCACACGAATTTTTCTTCATTATAATCTTCATATTTAATAAGTTGAAGGTGAACTTCCGGGATCGATCCCCGGACTTGGAGGCTGAAATCTCCGCGGATTACATGGTGGACGTATATATGCACTATACAAGCTGTAAGTTTGAATTGGAGTCGAGTGAACGAAATTTACCTCTAGTTGTCGCAAGACTGTCTGACGTCCATTTCTCATCTTGCGTAGAACCGTGAGAGTCTGTATATTTGGTTCTTTTGGTAGGAATAATGTCGGTTGGACTTGAGCATCGTTGACGTCTCATCACTTCAGGACTTTCAGTATCCTTGCTTGTCATAGCGTCGTCTTCTTCGCTTGTATCTACATAATAAACGAGAATATGAGTAATTACTTAAGAAGATCAAATTCTTCAGGTGATAGGTAACTTAATAGCTTTCATTATCATCAGAATTAAACTCAGTTTCATATCTATGCACGACTGAATCGATAGAAAATGAATCTTCGTCTATTAAACAAGTAATAAAATTAAAAATTTTAAAAAACCCACGACGAACTACAGAGCTCCATTGATACAACAATTAGAACTTAGCAAAAGTATATATAAAATAATATCTAAAACACAAAACTGCATATTTGCCGGCTCAGTAGTTCTTTTGCCAGCGTGGTCGACTATGGCCAAACCCTTCTCATTCCAAGATAAAACTTGGGCTTAGTAATGAGCAGAGGTGTCAAATAGTGTTAAATTTTAATATTCTGATAAAAATTGTTTAAAAAATGTGATCACTTAAGGAGTTCCCATAACCACCTCCTGGCTCCATCATAAGACCCTGAGCAGCATCTAGGTACAAAGTGCTAGTTAAGACAAATCAAAAGAGTCCAAACACGACGGGTTTACGATAAGAACTTAAGGAGTTCCTATGACCACCTCCTGGCTCCATCATGAGACCCTGGGCAGCATCTAGGTACAAAGTGCTAGTCAAGACAAATCAAAAGAGTCCAAATACGAAGGGTTACGATGAGAACTTAAGGAGTTCCCATGACCACCTCCTGGCTCCATCAAGAGACCCTGGGCAGCATCTAGGTACAAAGCGCTCGTCAAGACAAATCAAAAGAGTTCAAATACAACGGGTTTACGATGAGAACTTAAGGAGTTCCCATGACCACCTCCTGGCTCCATCATGAGACCCTGGGCAGCATCTAGGTACAAAGCGCTAGTCAAGACAAATCAAAAGAGTCCAAACACAACGGGTTTACGATAAGAACTTAAGGAGTTCCTATGACCACCTCCTGGCTCCATCATGAGACCCTGGGCAGCATCTAGGTACAAAGTGCTAGTCAAGACAAATCAAAAGAGTCCAAACACGACGGGTTTACGATAAGAACTTAAGGAGTTCCTACCAGTTACCAAATCACTAGCTCAGCTTGGTTGTCTATGGTCCTAAAATATATCCAAGAACCTTCTCACAAGCTATACATATCTGATGCAAAAAACTGTATCTCAATCGGCCCAGTACTTTTTGAGAAAAATGGTAATATACTGAAAAATTAAAATCATAGACTACAGCTCAGCTTGGTTGTCTATGGTCCTAAAATATATCTATAAACCTTCTCACAAGCTATACATATCTAATGCAAAAAACCGCATCTCAATCAGCCCAGTACTTTTTGAGAAAAATGGTAATATACTGAAAAATTAAAATCATAGACTACAGCTCAGCTTAATTGTCTATGGTCCTAAAATATATCTAAGAACCTTCTCACAAGCTATCCATATCTAATGCAAAAAACCACATTTCAATCGGCCCAGTACTTTTTGAGAAAAATGGTAACATATTGAAAAAATTAAAATCATAGACTACAGGTCAGCTTGGTTGTCTATGGTCCTGAAATATATCTAAGAACCTTCTCACAAGTTATCCATATCTAATGCAAAAAACCGCATCTCAATCGGCCCAGTACTTTTTCAGATAAATGGTAACATATTGAAAAATTAAAATCATAGACTACAGGTCAGCTTGGTTGTCTATGGTCCTAAAATATATCTAAGAACCTTCTCACAAGCTATACATAGCTAATGCAAAAAACCGCATATTAATCGGTCCAGTAGTTTTCCAGGAAAACGGTAACAAAAAAGTGCACAAACAAACATACAAACAAACAAACAAACACACAACCTCTTAGGGCAAACACATATACCGTCTCCGTTTCGTCGAGTAAAAAGAGAGATGTAGAGGAGTAGCCTGAAACTTGATCAATTATTTCAATTATATCCCGTACTTGAACAACAAATACTAAAATTTGATAAATATTGTAAGGAAACGAAATTATTTAATTTTTAATGAGCGTCAGTATTTTTAACAGAACTTCACATTTATATCAATAGATGGCGCCGCGAGGTCTCAGTTCGTGGCGAACCACTAGTTATATAGTTAGTCATTTTATGTATAATATATAGTTAGTAGGTATATAAGGATTTGATTTAAATTTATAGTGTAGTTTGTGTAATATTTAGATTTTAGATTAATTTACTGACAAAATTAAATTTGATTTATAGTAAGTAGTTAAAGTAATATATGAATTTAGCTGTTAATCTACCGTAATTAATTCAAAATTACCAGTTTTACATGCTTGGCGGATAACGAATTTCACCAAACCTACTTATTATTTTATTTTTATGTATATTGCTTAATATTTTATATTTATAGTATAATTATTATTATTTTTTTTCAACCGTATATATTTAAACTTATGTACGTATGTATGTTATATGTAGGTAGTATTGTATGTAGCTGATATTTATGGTATATTTTTATTTGTAGTTTGCGCACCATTCCGTTTGTTTTCTCTTCTCCTTTCTCCAAAGGTTGTCTGGAAGAGATCGCCTTAGGCGATAAGACCGCCTTTGCATACTGTGCTGTCCTAGTCGTAATTTTATTGTCTTTTTTATGTCCTTTTACTTGTGTGCAATAAAGATTTAAATAAATAAATAAATAATGGTTTTAGATTTTAACATGGAACTTTCGCATCCGCGGTAATACAACAATATTATGGTATGCTATGATAAACCTAAATTATGATTAACTTGTTTTAATAGGCGTTTGCTTTTTCACTGTGATTTTATTATGCGTTTCGTTTATTTAAATAATTACTAGATGATGCTCGCGACTTCTTACGCGTAGATTTCAATTCGAAAATTCCGGGGGGAATTACTTGATTTTCCAGGATAATAAAAAGTAGCTTTATGTCACTCTTCAGGTCCTCAACTATTTATTCACGTCGATTCATTGCTCTGTTGTAGCGTGATTGAAGGACATTGCAATTTCACATTTGTAATATTACTATGATTATATAATAATATTATATTTATTATGAAGAATCAAAATTATTATCATTCTCTTGTCTGTTTACAATATTACCATATTGTTGACAAACTTGTTATTAATATCCATCGGATTAAGATCAGACAAATTAATAACAGTGGGAGCACGTTAAAAATCTTATCATCTAGTCTAACATCAATCAGAATATGATCAGATAGCTCGCCTTATAATCGTTAACCAGGACGAAACTTCTCGACTACGTGCAGACTTTTAGATTGAATTTGAGTCAAGTGGACAAAACTTACCTGTAGTTTTCGCAAGACTGTCTGACGCTCGTCTCTCATCATGCATAGAACCGTTAATACTGGCTGCTTCACCTGCTTCACTCACATCTAATAAAATGAATATATCACAAAATAATTATAGAAATATAATTAAAATAATCTATTATTGCAATTTATACCTGTATTCTCCACAAGCCTGTCACCGTAGTCTTGGTCCATTTCACCAGGTGAATCATTATGATTGCTTTTTTCACCTTCTTCTTCTTCTGCGTCGTTATGCGCAGCATCTTTCTTACTTCTAACTTTATATGAAATGACACGATCATAATCTTCCTCTTCTTCTTCCTCATTGTCGTCATTTATTTCTGCATCCCTGCTTGATGAAGTTTGAGCATCTTCTTCAGGTGATTCAGTTATATTTCTTTTTTCTCCTACTCTTTCCCTTGCATAAACATGATCATCAGCGTCATCTTCTTCACTAACCTCTTCAATTGTATATAATAGGGCTCGAATCTCTTCTTCAGGTGAACCATTATTATCACTGTCTTCTCCTTTTCCAGCTTTAACTTCATCATGATCATCAGCGTCATTATCGTCACTTATCTCTTCAATTGTATCTGATAAGACTCGAACCTCTTCTTCAGGTGATCCCACGTCATCGTGATCATTAGCATCATCAGTGGCATCATCATTAATTTCCGCATCTGCTCTCTGCTCTGCTATGTGTACTGAAGATTGATTTTCTTCTTCAGGTGAACCATAATTATTACTTTCTTCTCCATCTCCAGTTTTTGTATCGTCATGATTATCAGAAACGTCATCATAACTAATCTCTTCAACACTATGATCATGATCATCGCCTTTAACGTCGGTAAATGTTCGTGGTGGTAAAGTCTTGGACAAATTATAGGCTTCAGGACTACTTTGAACTGTCCATTCGTCTGTAATGCGTTGTATTAGTAATCTACCTGTAGTTTCCGCAGCTCTGTCAGATGCTGTTCTTTCTACTGCTGTAATCGATCTCTCAAAAAAGTTTTCTGATAAGGCATGAACCTCTTCTTCAGAAAAACTATTATTATCTTTTCGTTGTTCAGCACCATGATCATGATCATCGCCTTTAACATCGCTAAATGTTAGTGGTGGTAAACTATTGGACAAATTATTGGTTTCAGGACTACTTTGATCTGTCCATTCATCTATAATGCGTTCTATTAGTGATCCACCTGTAGTGTCTGCAGCTCTGGCAGATGCTGTTCTTTCTACTTCTTTAATCGATCGTTCAAAAAAACTTTCATTATGGTCAGAATGAAACTCAGTTTCATATCTTTGCACGACTGAGCCCATAGACAATGCATCTACTTCATCTCTTTTTAAAATATATTTTCTGTAGAGTTTAGTCATTGATTTCTCTAGTTCGTCATAGACTTCCTTTGGTTCATCGTGTGAGTATTTCTTTTCTACTTCTATGATCAGCTCAGGTAAAGAGACACTGGATGATTCTTGAGAATTGTTCGGACTTTCTTTATGGATAAATGGAGCCACAGTACTTTCATGTGAAGCAATTAGAGATGCATTTTCATCTGCCTTTGGTACCGGCGATGGTGCTAAAATCACAGATATCGGATTAAGTGTAGAGAGGTTTTATGAAAATTGTAGATTTTGACATTAAATTGATTTTATAGGGGTGGATAATTTAAACTCCGTGTTCAGGTTAATTCCATATAATTAGCGTTAACACACAGGGTTAGGTGGTTATTTTAGTAACTTTCTAGGTACTAGCTGATATTATGGCGAAACTATAAAGGTTCCTGGTTGTCTTCTTAATCTTAACCATATATTATACTCTTTACATTAAATTTATCAATAACTAGCTGATGCCCGCGACTTCGTCCGCGTGGAATAAGTTTTTAATTCCCACGGGAACACTTTAATTTTCCGGGATAAAAAGTAGCCTATGTCACTCTCCAGGTCCTCAACTATACCCTATGCAAAAAAACATGTCGATCCGTTGCTCTGTTGCGATGTGATTGAAGGACAAACCAACAAACCAATAAACCAACAAACAAACACACTGTCGCATTTAGAATATAAGTACGTTATAATTTTCGTCAAATTTTGATATTGGTAGAGCAATGTGTTTCAATCGGAATGATTGATCAAAATTTAGTGTCAGAAGTAGAGACGTAGAGATTGAGATTTGAGATGACGGTTAAAATTAAAACGTCTCCTTCACAACTTTCGTAGCCATCTCATCTATATGTCACCGTAAGATTGTAAAATCCGTTAGATTATAATCTAACGGTTTCTATCCCGCGAGATTGTAAATTGTCGAAAGATTGTGAACCGTTCAATGTTCTGAGTATTAATTTATGAAATATTTATTGTATTTACGTTTTCTTGTCTCTTTCTTGTACAGTTCGAGCGCGAGTTGAATGCAGAGTAAATGTAAGCGTCACCATACATTTACTCTGCATTCAACTCGCGCGCGAACTGTAGGTTAGGTTAGGGTTTGATATGAATATTCAGGTAGTGTTCAGTGTGGTTCAGTAGCACTTAGGTTCTATCGGGTTAATATACCTAATAGATTACAGTTTACCGAAAAATAATGCGTTAAATTGTAAGCAGTATGTTACGGTTCACAATCTGTCGACAGTTTACAATCTATCGAGATAAAAAACGTTAGATTACAATCTAACGGTTTTTACAATCTTACGGTGACATATATACATTTGACTAGTATGTATGTGTTCGTCCTGGTCTCTAGAACAAGGAAGTGCCGTTCGCAGAACTTGGAAGTGGGGACACGCGTAGCTATGACGTCACAAAGATGGAGGCCGCTTGTTTTGAGTTTTAATGATTTCTTGAGTTCTAATTGATCAAATAGGTTGTGTATGGTGTCTTTGGAAGCTAATGTTCTACATATTATAATTGTTTCTTTGAGACCTATCACGTAAGCGTAGTGATGTCGGGTCGTATGGCGGAGAGTTCGATAGACGAGCTACACTAGGATCAAACTCTGCGTCAATTCAAAAGAAGAAGAAGAAGTCTGACTCCGAAGAAGTCTTCTTCTTCTTGAATGTCCGTTCGACATACGAATTATTGGTTTCGAATATCGAGCCATTATCGCCGACAAAAATACAAATTTTACAGAAGGTTTTTAAATATTTTTACAGATAACTAAATGTGTTATTTAATTGAAAATTAAGATAATACGAGTATGTTCGAAAGAGGATTACGTGGTGGCGTATGCAGTCTGTTAAATTAAATTGGAGTCAAGTGAACGAAACTTACCTGTAGTTGTCGCAAGACTGTCTGATCTCTCATCTTCCGTAGAACCGTAAGAGTCTGTATATTTAGTTCTTTTGGTAGGAATAATGTCAGTTAGTCTTGAGAATCGTTGACGTCTCATCACTTCGGGACTTTCAGCATCGTCGCTTGTATTAACGTCGACTTCTTCGCTTGCATCTACATAATAAACAAATGCGAGAGTGTGTATGTCTGTTTGCCTGTCTGCTTAGCTCTAACGGGCCATCTTTTAAACCAATTTTGATGAAATTTCGTAGAGACAGGTTACATCCCGGGGAAGGACATAGGATACTATTTATCCCGGAAAATTAAACAGTTTTCCCGGGAATTAAAAAGAACTTAACCCACGTGGACGATGTCGTGGGTATTATCCATTCATGCGAAAGTGTGTCTGTCTGTTACGTTTTCACAGCCCATCTTTCAATCGTTTTTGACGAAATTCGGTACAGAGATAGGTTGCAGCCCGGGGAAGTACTAGTTTCTTCTCAAAATGGGAAAGGTCAAGGGCTTAAGCCACAGTCCTCTACGCAGGAAAATTACTTCTTGGCAGACATATTTGAGATATTTTTTTTATTTTTTATTTTAGACCTCTCAGGCAGGTTTCAACTTTCCACACGAATTTTTCTTCATTATAATCTTCATATTTAATAAGTTGAAGGTGAACTTCCGGGATCGATCCCCGGACTTGGAGGCTGAAATCTCCGCGGATTACATGGTGGACGTATATATGCACTATACAAGCTGTAAGTTTGAATTGGAGTCGAGTGAACGAAATTTACCTCTAGTTGTCGCAAGACTGTCTGACGTCCATTTCTCATCTTGCGTAGAACCGTGAGAGTCTGTATATTTGGTTCTTTTGGTAGGAATAATGTCGGTTGGACTTGAGCATCGTTGACGTCTCATCACTTCAGGACTTTCAGTATCCTTGCTTGTCATAGCGTCGTCTTCTTCGCTTGTATCTACATAATAAACGAGAATTTGAGTAATTACTTAAGAAGATCAAATTCTTCAGGTGATAGGTAACTTAATAGCTTTCATTATCATCAGAATTAAACTCAGTTTCATATCTATGCACGACTGAATCGATAGAAAATGAATCTTCGTCTATTAAACAAGTAATAAAATTAAAAATTTTAAAAAACCCACGACGAACTACAGAGCTCCATTGATACAACAATTAGAACTTAGCAAAAGTATATATAAAATAATATCTAAAACACAAAACTGCATATTTGCCGGCTCAGTAGTTCTTTTGCCAGCGTGGTGGACTATGGCCAAACCCTTCTCATTCCAAGATAAAACTTGGGCTTAGTAATGAGCAGAGGTGTCAAATAGTGTTAAATTTTAATATTCTGATAAAAATTGTTTAAAAAATGTGATCACTTAAGGAGTTCCCATAACCACCTCCTGGCTCCATCATAAGACCCTGAGCAGCATCTAGGTACAAAGTGCTAGTTAAGACAAATCAAAAGAGTCCAAACACGACGGGTTTACGATAAGAACTTAAGGAGTTCCTATGACCACCTCCTGGCTCCATCATGAGACCCTGGGCAGCATCTAGGTACAAAGTGCTAGTCAAGACAAATCAAAAGAGTCCAAATACGAAGGGTTACGATGAGAACTTAAGGAGTTCCCATGACCACCTCCTGGCTCCATCATGAGACCCTGGGCAGCATCTAGGTACAAAGCGCTCGTCAAGACAAATCAAAAGAGTTCAAATACAACGGGTTTACGATGAGAACTTAAGGAGTTCCCATGACCACCTCCTGGCTCCATCATGAGACCCTGGGCAGCATCTAGGTACAAAGCGCTAGTCAAGACAAATCAAAAGAGTCCAAACACAACGGGTTTACGATAAGAACTTAAGGAGTTCCTATGACCACCTCCTGGCTCCATCATGAGACCCTGGGCAGCATCTAGGTACAAAGTGCTAGTCAAGACAAATCAAAAGAGTCCAAACACGACGGGTTTACGATAAGAACTTAAGGAGTTCCTACCACTTACCAAATCACTAGCTCAGCTTGGTTGTCTATGGTCCTAAAATATATCCAAGAACCTTCTCACAAGCTATACATATCTGATGCAAAAAACTGTATCTCAATCGGCCCAGTACTTTTTGAGAAAAATGTTAACATATTGAAAAATTAAAATCATAGACTACAGCTCAGCTTGGTTGTCTATGGTCCTAAAATATATCTATAAACCTTCTCACAAGCTATACATATCTAATGCAAAAAACCGCATCTCAATCAGCCCAGTACTTTTTGAGAAAAATGGTAATATACTGAAAAATTAAAATCATAGACTACAGCTCAGCTTAATTGTCTATGGTCCTAAAATATATCTAAGAACCTTCTCACAAGCTATCCATATCTAATGCAAAAAACCACATTTCAATCGGCCCAGTACTTTTTGAGAAAAATGGTAACATATTGAAAAAATTAAAATCATAGACTACAGGTCAGCTTGGTTGTCTATGGTCCTGAAATATATCTAAGAACCTTCTCACAAGTTATCCATATCTAATGCAAAAAACCGCATCTCAATCGGCCCAGTACTTTTTCAGATAAATGGTAACATATTGAAAAATTAAAATCATAGACTACAGGTCAGCTTGGTTGTCTATGGTCCTAAAATATATCTAAGAACCTTCTCACAAGCTATACATAGCTAATGCAAAAAACCGCATATTAATCGGTCCAGTAGTTTTCCAGGAAAACGGTAACAAAAAAGTGCACAAACAAACATACAAACAAACAAACAAACACACAACCTCTTAGGGCAAACACATATACCGTCTCCGTTTCGTCGAGGGTAAAAAGAGAGATGTAGAGGATGAGCCTGAAACTTGATCAATTATTTCAATTATATCCCGTACTTGAACAACAAATACTAAAATTTGATAAATATTGTAAGGAAACGAAATTATTTAATTTTTAATGAGCGTCAGTATTTTTAACAGAAGTTCACATTTATATCAATAGATGGCGCCGCGAGGTCTCAGTTCGTGGCGAACCACTAGTTATATAGTTAGTCATTTTATGTATAATATATAGTTAGTAGGTATATAAGGATTTGATTTAAATTTATAGTGTAGTTTGTGTAATATTTAGATTTTAGATTAATTTACTGACAAAATTAAATTTGATTTATAGTAAGTAGTTAAAGTAATATATGAATTTAGCTGTTAATCTACCGTAATTAATTCAAAATTACCAGTTTTACAAGCTTGGCGGATAACGAATTTAACCAAACCTACTTATTATTTTATTTTTATGTATATTGCTTAATATTTTATATTTATAGTATAATTATTATTATTTTTTTTCAACCGTATATAATTAAACTTATGTACGTATGTATGTTATATGTAGGTAGTATTGTATGTAGCTGATATTTATGGTATATTTTTATTTGTAGTTTGCGCACCATCCCGTTTGTTTTCTCTTCTCCTTTCTCCAAAGGTTGTCTGGAAGAGATCGCCTTAGGCGATAAGACCGCCTTTGCATACTGTGCTGTCCTAGTCGTAATTTTATTGTCTTTTTTATGTCCTTTTACTTGTGTGCAATAAAGATTTAAATAAATAAATAAATAATGGTTTTAGATTTTAACATGGAACTTTCGCATCCGCGGTAATACAACAATATTATGGTATGCTATGATAAACCTAAATTATGATTAACTTGTTTTAATAGGCGTTTGCTTTTTCACTGTGATTTTATTATGCGTTTCGTTTATTTAAATAATTACTAGATGATGCTCGCGACTTCTTACGCGTAGATTTAAATTCGAAAATTCCGGGGGGAATTACTTGATTTTCCAGGATAATAAAAAGTAGCTTTATGTCACTCTTCAGGTCCTCAACTATTTATTCACGTCGATTCATTGCTCTGTTGTAGCGTGATTGAAGGACATTGCAATTTCACATTTGTAATATTACTATGATTATATAATAATATTATATTTATTATGAAGAATCAAAATTATTATCATTCTCTTGTCTGTTTACAATATTACCATATTGTTGACAAACTTGTAATTAATATCCATCGGATTAAGATCAGACAAATTAATAACAGTGGGAGCACGTTAAAAATCTTATCATCTAGTCTAACATCAATCAGAATATGATCAGATAGCTCGCCTTATAATCGTTAACCAGGACGAAACTTCTCGACTACGTGCAGACTTTTAGATTGAATTTGAGTCAAGTGGACAAAACTTACCTGTAGTTTTCGCAAGACTGTCTGACGCTCGTCTCTCATCATGCATAGAACCGTTAATACTGGCTGCTTCACCTGCTTCACTCACATCTAATAAAATGAATATATCACAAAATAATTATAGAAATATAATTAAAATAATCTATTATTGCAATTTATACCTGTATTCTCCACAAGCCTGTCACCGTAGTCTTGGTCCATTTCACCAGGTGAATCATTATGATTGCTTTTTTCACCTTCTTCTTCTTCTGCGTCGTTATGCGCACCATCTTTCTTACTTCTAACTTTATATGAAATGACACGATCATAATCTTCCTCTTCTTCTTCCTCATTGTCGTCATTTATTTCTGCATCCCTGCTTGATGAAGTTTGAGCATCTTCTTCAGGTGATTCAGTTATATTTCTTTTTTCTCCTACTCTTTCCCTTGCATAAACATGATCATCAGCGTCATCTTCTTCACTAACCTCTTCAATTGTATATAATAGGGCTCGAATCTCTTCTTCAGGTGAACCATTATTATCACTGTCTTCTCCTTTTCCAGCTTTAACTTCATCATGATCATCAGCGTCATTATCGTCACTTATCTCTTCAATTGTATCTGATAAGACTCGAACCTCTTCTTCAGGTGATCCCACGTCATCGTGATCATTAGCATCATCAGTGGCATCATCATTAATTTCCGCATCTGCTCTCTGCTCTGCTATGTGTACTGAAGATTGATTTTCTTCTTCAGGTGAACCATAATTATTACTTTCTTCTCCATCTCCAGTTTTTGTATCGTCATGATTATCAGAAACGTCATCATAACTAATCTCTTCAACACTATAATCATGATCATCGCCTTTAACGTCAGTAAATGTTCGTGGTGGTAAACTCTTGGACAAATTATAGGCTTCAGGACTACTTTGAACTGTCCATTCGTCTGTAATGCGTTGTATTAGTAATCTACCTGTAGTTTCCGCAGCT
This sequence comes from Erebia aethiops, assembly GCA_923060345.2. Lineage (NCBI taxonomy): Eukaryota > Metazoa > Arthropoda > Insecta > Lepidoptera > Nymphalidae > Erebia > Erebia aethiops. The sequence continues at coordinate 11,714,155 of OV281081.1, read as the reverse complement.
CTGTCAGATGCTGTTCTTTCTACTGCTGTAATCGATCTCTCAAAAAAGTTTTCTGATAAGGCATGAACCTCTTCTTCAGAAAAACTATTATTATCTTTTCGTTGTTCAGCACCATGATCATGATCATCGCCTTTAACATCGCTAAATGTTAGTGGTGGTAAACTATTGGACAAATTATTGGTTTCAGGACTACTTTGAACTGTCCATTCATCTATAATGCGTTCTATTAGTGATCCACCTGTAGTGTCTGCAGCTCTGGCAGATGCTGTTCTTTCTACTTCTTTAATCGATCGTTCAAAAAAACTTTCATTATGGTCAGAATGAAACTCAGTTTCATATCTTTGCACGACTGAGCCCATAGACAATGCATCTACTTCATCTCTTTTTAAAATATATTTTCTGTAGAGTTTAGTCATTGATTTCTCTAGTTCGTCATAGACTTCCTTTGGTTCATCGTGTGAGTATTTCTTTTCTACTTCTATGATCAGCTCAGGTAAAGAGACACTGGATGATTCTTGAGAATTGTTCGGACTTTCTTTATGGATAAATGGAGCCACAGTACTTTCATGTGAAGCAATTAGAGATGCATTTTCATCTGCCTTTGGTACCGGCGATGGTGCTAAAATCACAGATATCGGATTAAGTGTAGAGAGGTTTTATGAAAATTGTAGATTTTGACATTAAATTGATTTTATAGGGGTGGATAATTTAAACTCCGTGTTCAGGTTAATTCCATATAATTAGCGTTAACACACAGGGTTAGGTGGTTATTTTAGGAACTTTCTAGGTACTAGCTGATATTATGGCGAAACTATAAAGGTTCCTGGTTGTCTTCTTAATCTTAACCATATATTATACTCTTTACATTAAATTTATCAATAACTAGCTGATGCCCGCGACTTCGTCCGCGTGGAATAAGTTTTTAATTCCCACGGGAACACTTTAATTTTCCGGGATAAAAAGTAGCCTATGTCACTCTCCAGGTCCTCAACTATACCCTATGCAAAAAAACATGTCGATCCGTTGCTCTGTTGCGATGTGATTGAAGGACAAACCAACAAACCAATAAACCAACAAACAAACACACTGTCGCATTTAGAATATAAGTACGTTATAATTTTCGTCAAATTTTGATATTGGTAGAGCAATGTGTTTCAATCGGAATGATTGATCAAAATTTAGTGTCAGAAGTAGAGACGTAGAGATTGAGATTTGAGATGACGGTTAAAATTAAAACGTCTCCTTCACAACTTTCGTAGCCATCTCATCTATATGTCACCGTAAGATTGTAAAATCCGTTAGATTATAATCTAACGGTTTCTATCCCGCGAGATTGTAAATTGTCGAAAGATTGTGAACCGTTCAATGTTCTGAGTATTAATTTATGAAATATTTATTGTATTTACGTTTTCTTGTCTCTTTCTTGTACAGTTCGAGCGCGAGTTGAATGCAGAGTAAATGTAAGCGTCACCATACATTTACTCTGCATTCAACTCGCGCGCGAACTGTAGGTTAGGTTAGGGTTTGATATGAATATTCAGGTAGTGTTCAGTGTGGTTCAGTAGCACTTAGGTTCTATCGGGTTAATATACCTAATAGATTACAGTTTACCGAAAAATAATGCGTTAAATTGTAAGCAGTATGTTACGGTTCACAATCTGTCGACAGTTTACAATCTATCGAGATAAAAAACGTTAGATTACAATCTAACGGTTTTTACAATCTTACGGTGACATATATACATTTGACTAGTATGTATGTGTTCGTCCTGGTCTCTAGAACAAGGAAGTGCCGTTCGCAGAACTTGGAAGTGGGGACACGCGTAGCTATGACGTCACAAAGATGGAGGCCGCTTGTTTTGAGTTTTAATGATTTCTTGAGTTCTAATTGATCAAATAGGTTGTGTATGGTGTCTTTGGAAGCTAATGTTCTACATATTATAATTGTTTCTTTGAGACCTATCACGTAAGCGTAGTGATGTCGGGTCGTATGGCGGAGAGTTCGATAGACGAGCTACACTAGGATCAAACTCTGCGTCAATTCAAAAGAAGAAGAAGAAGTCTGACTCCGAAGAAGTCTTCTTCTTCTTGAATGTCCGTTCGACATACGAATTATTGGTTTCGAATATCGAGCCATTATCGCCGACAAAAATACAAATTTTACAGAAGGTTTTTAAATATTTTTACAGATAACTAAATGTGTTATTTAATTGAAAATTAAGATAATACGAGTATGTTCGAAAGAGGATTACGTGGTGGCGTATGCAGTCTGTTAAATTAAATTGGAGTCAAGTGAGCGAAACTTACCTGTAGTTGTCGCAAGACTGTCTGATCTCTCATCTTCCGTAGAACCGTAAGAGTCTGTATATTTAGTTCTTTTGGTAGGAATAATGTCAGTTAGTCTTGAGAATCGTTGACGTCTCATCACTTCGGGACTTTCAGCATCGTCGCTTGTATTAACGTCGACTTCTTCGCTTGCATCTACATAATAAACAAATGCGAGAGTGTGTATGTCTGTTTGCCTGTCTGCTTAGCTTTAACGGGCCATCTTTTAAACCAATTTTGATGAAATTTCGTAGAGACAGGTTACATCCCGGGGAAGGACATAGGATACTATTTATCCCGGAAAATTAAACAGTTTTCCCGGTAATTAAAAAGAACTTAACCCACGTGGACGATGTCGTGGGTATTATCCATTCATGCGAAAGTGTGTCTGTCTGTTACGTTTTCACAGCCCATCTTTCAATCGTTTTTGACGAAATTCGGTACAGAGATAGGTTGCAGCCCGGGGAAGTACTAGTTTCTTCTCAAAATGGGAAAGGTCAAGGGCTTAAGCCACAGTCCTCTACGCAGGAAAATTACTTCTTGGCAGACATATTTGAGATATTTTTTTTATTTTTTATTTTAGACCTCTCAGGCAGGTTTCAACTTTCCACACGAATTTTTCTTCATTATAATCTTCATATTTAATAAGTTGAAGGTGAACTTCCGGGATCGATCCCCGGACTTGGAGGCTGAAATCTCCGCGGATTACATGGTGGACGTATATATGCACTATACAAGCTGTAAGTTTGAATTGGAGTCGAGTGAACGAAATTTACCTCTAGTTGTCGCAAGACTGTCTGACGTCCATTTCTCATCTTGCGTAGAACCGTGAGAGTCTGTATATTTGGTTCTTTTGGTAGGAATAATGTCGGTTGGACTTGAGCATCGTTGACGTCTCATCACTTCAGGACTTTCAGTATCCTTGCTTGTCATAGCGTCGTCTTCTTCGCTTGTATCTACATAATAAACGAGAATTTGAGTAATTACTTAAGAAGATCAAATTCTTCAGGTGATAGGTAACTTAATAGCTTTCATTATCATCAGAATTACACTCAGTTTCATATCTATGCACGACTGAATCGATAGAAAATGAATCTTCGTCTATTAAACAAGTAATAAAATTAAAAATTTTAAAAAACCCACGACGAACTACAGAGCTCCATTGATACAACAATTAGAACTTAGCAAAAGTATATATAAAATAATATCTAAAACACAAAACTGCATATTTGCCGGCTCAGTAGTTCTTTTGCCAGCGTGGTGGACTATGGCCAAACCCTTCTCATTCCAAGATAAAACTTGGGCTTAGTAATGAGCAGAGGTGTCAAATAGTGTTAAATTTTAATATTCTGATAAAAATTGTTTAAAAAATGTGATCACTTAAGGAGTTCCCATAACCACCTCCTGGCTCCATCATAAGACCCTGAGCAGCATCTAGGTACAAAGTGCTAGTTAAGACAAATCAAAAGAGTCCAAACACGACGGGTTTACGATAAGAACTTAAGGAGTTCCTATGACCACCTCCTGGCTCCATCATGAGACCCTGGGCAGCATCTAGGTACAAAGTGCTAGTCAAGACAAATCAAAAGAGTCCAAATACGAAGGGTTACGATGAGAACTTAAGGAGTTCCCATGACCACCTCCTGGCTCCATCATGAGACCCTGGGCAGCACCAGTGCAGCAGCAGTGTGACGACCTCCGTGGCGCAGTGTGTAGCGCTGTTGCCTTAACGTGCGGAGGTCCTGGGTTCGATCCCCGGCAGGGTCTATTTGGGAATTTATAATTTCTGAATTTTCCCTGGTCTGGCCTGGTGGGAGGCTTCGGCCGTGGCTAGTTTCCACCCTACCGGCAAAGACGTGCCGCCAAGCGATTTAGCGTTCCGGTACGATGCCGTGTAGAAACCGAAGGGGTATGGGTTTAATATAACTGCCATGCCCCTTACAGGTTAGCCCGCTACCATCTTAGACTGCATCATCACTTACCATCAGGTGAGATCGTAGTCAAGGGCTAGCTTGTAGTGGATAAAAAAAAAAAAAAAATAAAATAAAAAAAAAAAAAAAAAAAAAAAAAGCATCTAGGTACAAAGCGCTCGTCAAGACAAATCAAAAGAGTTCAAATACAACGGGTTTACGATGAGAACTTAAGGAGTTCCTATGACCACCTCCTGGCTCCATCATGAGACCCTGGGCAGCATCTAGGTACAAAGCGCTAGTCAAGACAAATCAAAAGAGTCCAAACACAACGGGTTTACGATAAGAACTTAAGGAGTTCCTATGACCACCTCCTGGCTCCATCATGAGACCCTGGGCAGCATCTAGGTACAAAGTGCTAGTCAAGACAAATCAAAAGAGTCCAAACACGACGGGTTTACGATAAGAACTTAAGGAGTTCCTACCACTTACCAAATCACTAGCTCAGCTTGGTTGTCTATGGTCCTAAAATATATCCAAGAACCTTCTCAAAAGCTATACATATCTGATGCAAAAAACTGTATCTCAATCGGCCCAGTACTTTTTGAGAAAAATGTTAACATATTGAAAAATTAAAATCATAGACTACAGCTCAGCTTGGTTGTCTATGGTCCTAAAATATATCTATAAACCTTCTCACAAGCTATACATATCTAATGCAAAAAACCGCATCTCAATCAGCCCAGTACTTTTTGAGAAAAATGGTAATATACTGAAAAATTAAAATCATAGACTACAGCTCAGCTTAATTGTCTATGGTCCTAAAATATATCTAAGAACCTTCTCACAAGCTATCCATATCTAATGCAAAAAACCACATTTCAATCGGCCCAGTACTTTTTGAGAAAAATGGTAACATATTGAAAAAATTAAAATCATAGACTACAGGTCAGCTTGGTTGTCTATGGTCCTAAAATATATCTAAGAACCTTCTCACAAGTTATCCATATCTAATGCAAAAAACCGCATCTCAATCGGCCCAGTACTTTTTCAGATAAATGGTAACATATTGAAAAATTAAAATCATAGACTACAGGTCAGCTTGGTTGTCTATGGTCCTAAAATATATCTAAGAACCTTCTCACAAGCTATACATAGCTAATGCAAAAAACCGCATATTAATCGGTCCAGTAGTTTTCCAGGAAAACGGTAACAAAAAAGTGCACAAACAAACATACAAACAAACAAACAAACACACAACCTCTTAGGGCAAACACATATACCGTCTCCGTTTCGTCGAGGGTAAAAAGAGAGATGTAGAGTTTATTCATAATAATTTCAGAACCTCAATCCACGCGGATGAAGTTGCGGGCATTAGCTAGTAGATAATAATATTATATTTTTAGGAATAATCCATCCATTCGTCTGAAACAGCATTTAACTGTCTTCTCTATCATAATTATAAATTAATAATATGTATCTTGTATGTATCTGTTAAATAATTTATTATAATATATTTCATATGTATGTTAGTATGTATATATATATTTATGTCATTAGTATATGTATATTTGTGTGTTTTTATGTAAGTTTATGATACAATATCTCGTTTCATTCTATCTCATATCTTGTTGTACCTATTCTTCCTCCACAACCTTTCTCACTGCCAAGGGTCACTGGTAGAGATCTCATATAGAGATAAGTGCTTCCTTGTCCACTATATGTATCTGTTTTTCTTCGTATTTTATAACCTTTTGGTACTAAATTAATTTAAAAAAATATATATATATTCATCTTACCCGGTGAATATATATTGTTATCTACTAGCTTATTATTGTGGCCCGACCCGGGACTCGAACCCGGGACCTCGTCGGCCGCAGTCGAACATGCCTACCACTAGACCAACGAGGCAGTCCGTGTTATGCCTGTTTAGTTTTGTTTTTATTTTATTTTACATTACTAGCGACGCCGTCACCAGGTTAGTAAAGTTTGTGGGATTATAGCTATTTATTCCCACAAACCAGACCAGATATACTAACTGTGCATAAGGCAATAGAGTTATAGCTGTGTTATGCACAATAATATTAGCTCCAGCGCAGTTGGCTTATCTTTGTGAAGATTGGCCAGAATTCGGTCCTTTTGGATTACCACATCATGGCGGCCATGATGTGGTAATCCAAAAGGACAAAAAAAATTTACTTACATAGTTGATCATATTGAGACATGCTTCTTTCTTGTATTTTTCCCTCTCCACGCCTCCTTGCACTGACCGATCGCATTGTTTCGTTATAATTTGCACGAAGAATAATTATTAAAAATAAATGGTTTTTTAATGCAGAAAACTTCTTAACTTATTTTAAATGTGGGTAGTACCAATGAATAACACATTTTTCGATTGAAGCTTGAACAAGTTTCATCGTGCCAGTCTTGCCAGTTTACAATTTGGTATTGGTTGTTAAATTAGCTGGAAGATTCTAAGCAACTATTATTTAGTCTGTAATACGGTCGCACACCGGTTCATGTTCGCCGGTTTCTTACTGGATACGTAGTGCTAGTTGAACTGCCTCGTTGGTCCAGTGGTTAGCATGTTCGACTGCGGCCGACGAGGTTCCGGGTTCGAGTCCCGGTTCGGTCCCATAACAAGTATTGGGTTTTTCTGACTAGAAATTCTCAATACTAGCCCGGAGTTAGGAAGTTGGCGGTGTTTCAGTGTTCTCGGAGAGCACGTTAAGCCGTCGGTCCTGCGCCTGATCTCTCACCGGTCCGGTCGGATTTTCCGTCCCATCGAGCTGACAGTAAAGGAACAGATAGTGCACCTGTTTATGCGCACACACTTGTGCACCGCGCATATAATATCTCCCGCGCAGATGGCTAATCTCTCTGGAGAATGGCCGGCGTAGCCGAAATTCGGTCGGGAGGACATTATCATCAATAGTGGGAAGGTACAGCCAGGGGCGGCCTTAATCATTACGAGGCTCTGGGCGGTAGACATTTGCGAGGCTCATAAGCATTATACTTAGTTAGTCCATTATTTTTCGTCCACGTTTTTTTCAACCTACCTTCCGCAGTTGGTTTTTTTTTTTACCAGTTGACAGTACCGGCATCTCAGATCAATAAAATATAGAATAGATAGTGGATTGTCTATGTAGTTTGTCACTAGTTTGGATCTTCCTAGCTGACTTCCTATTGATAGGTGGGACTTTTTCTACTTGGGCTTTAGCGCGATGGCGCAAGGTCCCTGCAAGAGCGAGGCCCCGGGCGGTTGCCCTGCTTGCCCCTCCCTAAGGCCGCCTCTGGGTACAGGTCCATGGTAATAGTTTGTAATCTACCACATCTGATAGGTACTTGCCTAGTCTTTACCTAGTCAGGTTTTCAATATTAATAAACCGACATTAACTAAGACCACATTCTCAAGTTTCGGCTAATCATTTAAGACCAATACTTAGGAACCTGTTCTTAGCTGATGTCGGTTTATTAATACAGGTCTAGGTCTCAAAATATGTGATGATAAGGCCCATTGCAATGCCTCTTAACTGCCTCGTTGGTCTAGTGGTTGGCATGTTCAACTGCGGCCGACGAGGTCCTCTGTTCGAGCCCCGGGTCGGGTCATAATTAAGTGTTGGGTTTTTCTGACTATAATTTCTCAGTACTGGCCCGTAGTCAGGAAGTTGGCGATGTGTCACCCCCGTGCCACGGAGAGCACGTTAAGCCGTCGGTCCCGGTTATTATCACTAACACGATAATAGTCGTTAAAGCCTGCCAACCCGCATTGGAGCAACGTGGTGGGTCTAAGCTCTAATTCCCTCTCTTAAGAGAGTGGAGGCCTGTGCCCAGCAGTGGGGCTTTAATGGGCTGTAGTGGTTTGGTGGTGGGAAGGCCCATTAGAAACAACAAATCAAACAGAATCTAGTAAGAGCCGGTAAGAAACTCAGCAGTTAAACTTTATGCGTTTTCACCATAGACTACTTATAGAATGCTAGGCTATGGATGTGACCGACCAATAGGAGCACTTGATTTTCATAACTTAGATCGCTAGATGTTAGATCCAGCGCTCGTATTGCTGAATTTGCCACGCATCTAACTAAGCAATGGTAGCACATCTGTCATGGAAACGTACCCCAATACCTACCCACTCTTATAATAGTAGATTGTATTATAAGGGAGCCAAATAATATTTTTACGGCGAGGGCGCTTTTTTAAATCCAGAGCGAAGTGAGGGATTCTAGAGTAGAATTTCGAGCGTAGCGAGGGATTCTTTAGTAGAATCCTGAACGTATTAGCGAGGGATTCAAAGTACGTCGCCCGAGCCAAAAAAATTTGCGCCCGAATGATAGACTCTACTTTTCATCATGCTGTATGAGAAAATAAAAGGCGCCTCATAATATTTTATTGTAATATTATTATTTAATAAAACATAGAGTAATTCTATACTTTCACTGTCACTAGAAGAACTCATTTTTCAAAACAAAATCATGAATTTTTAATAATCCGTGAAAATTGACGAAAACACGGGCTCTGTAGTTCGCGCGTTTTTAATTTGATTTCTTTTTTTTTATTCAGCCGGCGCGCTGCGACTATGGGCCGTCGTACCCGCCAGTCTTTATTCAAACAATATTTGCGTTCGATTTCTTTGGCGCTGAACACTAAGATGTTCCAAATTCAAAAAGTGTCCATTTCTGGCCGCTAAAAGTTTCATAAAGAAAACACCACCTTTGGGTGCACTTAAAGGCGAACCAAGTCGTCCTTTTCGAATACATGGGATGAAAAATTCTTTAATTATTAAAAAAATTCAACTGCCGAGTTTCTTCGCCGGCTCTAACTAGATTCTGGTATACTAACAGGCGCGTGCCGTTTCTACCAACCAAGGAACCAATCTTCATACATTCTGATACTTATAAACTTGACAAGGTAAGTATCCTATGGGAGTCTCCGGCACAGAATAGGTATATATATCCCACAAACTTATCTGGCCCGGTGGCCAAAATTGGAACTATTTTTAATGCCTGTTTAGTTTTTGTTATTTCATTTTTCATGTAGGTACATACTAGCGACGCTGTCACTGGGTCAGATAAGTTTGTGGAACTATACACAGGTAAATGTAAATCAAATATTTATATTTAAAAAATGAAACACGTCAAAATTTAGCAAGAGTTTAATAAAAAAATGCAAAGTAATAAAATATCTCCAAATATTGAATCTTACCGCTAGGGATATCTGTAGGTTCACATCCAAAAATACCACAACATACATGCACTCACACATTATTGAGGTTTGTAATTTTTTACACTGAGGTGAGGATTAGGGGGTATGTTCCGATATACGTACACTGCGAGCACTGTAAGGTGTGACGGCAATTTAGTATGTACTGCGACGCCGTTCCTTTATAGTTAGCTATACTGGTTACTGTTTAAAACGGAACGCAGTCAGCACTGAGAGCACCTTACCTCGAAAACGCCAGTGCTCACAGTACAAAAATGGCGTCGATTTATGATGTCATTTATTTCCCTAAAATACTGCGGCAATATACTGTCAGTCCATAACGGAACGAATTTCTCCCCAGTAAGAGCACTGAACAGTGCTCGCAGTGTATATCGGAACATACCCGGGGTGACCATTGGCGTATTGCGTCACAAGCGAGTTCGACTATTTAATCCCAGTAGTTCAACTCTACAACTGACATATGTACAGTTGAACTAGTAGGAACAAAAGTCGCAAACACAGATGCCCACTTCCCATCAAGGCTCGATGGGACGGAAGATCCGTCACGGCCGGAGAGAGATAGGGCGAAAATATAGCCGCAATTTTTAACTCAACCTTGACCTTTATGTTACGTAATACACCCATGATCTTTAATATACTGTTACAAAAACATTTGCCGATAAAAATGTATTGACAAAAAGTCTACTCGGCTTTGCAAGGCGAAAAACATCCAAAAGTGGACGATCACTTGAATTTCAACTAACAGTTAATTAACTCAATACAAAATTAATCAGCATTATAATCTAATTCATTTAGATTTTAAAAAACACTGTAAATTTTTGATTTTTGTTTTGTAAATGAGTTCATAATATTGGCACCAAAACAGTAGTAGCAAATAGCAATCACACTTAGGACATTAAGTTACATAAGAAAACTTATTGCGGTCTTACGATTATGGTTATAAAATTAGTGAAAACGTCATGAGAATTTCAAAATAATTATTGTCTTTTCACAACTTTGGTACGGGGGTGAAAGATAGCGGTATGCCGTATGTATCAACTTTGAGCTGAAATTAATATTATTTACGCAGTTTCTTTATTTTTGTTTAGCTTTTTATCAAAGGACCGGATTTTTTATTTTAGGCGTATTTATCTATTATTAAATAAAAATAAAAAGCAGGTTTCATCTATTAAACAGATCGGTGAAGGTCGTCGTATATCGGGATCTAAGACTTACGAATATAAGCTGTAATCCATACTAATATTATAAATGCGAAAGTGTCTGTCTGTCTGCTACGCTTTCACGGCCCATCTGTTCAACCGATTTTGATGTTTGATATGGGGATAGTTTGTATCCCGGGGAAGGACATAGGCTACTTTTTATTCCGGAAAATTAAATATTTTCCGCGGCAATCAAATAAATTAATCCACGCGGACAAAGTCGCGGGCATCATCTAGTTCGTAATATAAAGAAACTGCCCATGAGCATTATATTATAATCGTTTTCAAAAAATTAATCATTGTTACAGAAAAATAATAAAATTAGACTTTATATAGTAATAATAATTTAAAAATTGAGCTTAGTTAATGCCATACTACGTTTTTTATCTATTTTTAGTACCAAAGGTGCGTTTAAATGTTCAACTTAGCGATTATACAGTTTAGAAACGAACAAATTGCATAATGAATGGCCAGTCATCTGTGGCGGTTCCCACTGTACTGTATATTCGCTAAACTGTGATTACAATTTAATAATAATGTGATTACCGCTTAGAGCCAGTTAACGTTAAACAATGTGCAAGTGGAAGAGTACAGAGAATCGAAAATAATTAGCAACATTAAGGTGGATTCACACCGCGCACGTCTATGCCTATATATCAAAAATATTTCTAACTGATTATTAAATAGAGGGTCTTCCAAAAGACCTACAATTCACATCTTCTGATAGTTTAAAATGATTATCAAACTTAAAACTAACGGATGAGAATTTTAGGTCTTTTTGAAGAACCTCTATTTAAAAATCAGTAAGAAATAATTTGTTTTTAACCAATTATGCCAGAATTCGGAAATTTATCCCCTATAACCGTCTTAAGTCCGTACAGATCTCAGCTTTAGCTAAATCTGTAGAACGCACTTTTGTGTACGGTGTAGCATGAATCCACCTTTACCATAACCTTGTCTAACTTTTCGACTTGATTACTTAGCCAGAAACACACACAATGCGCGACGCAAAGTCTCCAACACTCATAGAAGCTAGTAAAGAACTTTATCACGGCGTTAACACTGAGTAGTGCTGCCCTCTGCAAATACGCACTGCTGTATGACAATGATAATAAAGTTCCTTACAATACAAATTGTACACGCATACACGCGCGTTCAGTGTTACGACCCGTCGCACTTTGAATCTGTTTAAGCTTTTAACTAATAAGAAGTATGAATCTTTACTACATTTGTAAAGTGTAAACGTTAAATCGATAGATTTTAAAGAATAACTTGACTAGCGAATAAAATTACAATCTATACAATAATATTTTAATACGAAAGCGTATGTACTAGAGGTGTTAGCATGTCGTTAAACTGTTAAACGGCTAATGGTTGAAAATATTAGTAAACAATTTTTACTCGTGTGCACTATCGAGTGAAAAAAAACATTGTTTTTTTTACTATCGTTTGTTAAACGGTAAGCGGATAATGGTAGTTAACGATCTTTACTCCTGTGAAAAACATTAACCATTAACCGTTTAACGACATGCTAACACCTCTAGTATGTACGTCGACCCCTCACTACCAATGTTTACAGTAAGGCCGCAGTCACAGATGTAAATTTTACTCGCGTAAGTCGCTTTCGTGTGTAACTTACGATACGTAAACCGTCTTGTACGCGACTGCGTATCGTTTACAAATGTAAGTTACTTACGTAACAACTTACAGATGTAAATACGGCCTAAGGTTTTGCATAAAGTGGCAAAATACTTTGAAAACGCGTTGCGTGACGATGAGCGTTTCCAACAAACATGTTGCCGCATTAAACTCGTCACTGGATTTGGTGTTAAACTGTCATGTCATTTTTGGGAATAATAATCATAATAAGACAATTTCATTGATTTCAAGATCTTTGGAAAACAGCAAATACAGCAAGAATTCTCACAATAATAATCAAAACTTAAGAGCGTTTGCACACGGCGTATTTTTACGCGCAGACAACGCGCGATTCACGAACACGCTGTGTCTGCGGCCTGCGCGTTTTTAGTTCAAAGTAGGGTTGTAACGGAACCTCGACTCCGCCTCCGTAAGTGCGGAACTTTCGCAAGAAATCGTACCTCCGCTTCCGCATCTGCCTCCGCCCTTTTTTTCCGGAGTTGTAACGGAGGTTTATTTACGTTGACTTACAATGCGAGAGGTAAAAAATCGAAGCAGGTGACGTCAGTTACACCATTACAACAAGCAATAAGGCAACTTTCCTTAGAAGAATCCTCAAAAAAAACAAATGTGGGATTCATCGCATCCTAAAGCACAGAAAATGGACGATGTGATCGGAGAAATCCACCTCAGCCCCCGCCTCCGTTAACCAAAGCACCTTCACCTCCGCATCAGCCTCTGATTCCGCTAAGAACGCCTCCGTTACAACCCTAGTTCAAAGACGTGCTCAAAGGCTGCGTCTGACGCCCGTATAGTTTGCGTTGGAATCGCGGTGGTATCGCGTCATTTGCGCGTATTCAATATTCAGTATGCTTAGGCTCTTAAGCTCCGCAAGTCTCATAAATCATAGCTGACCGGTTATCCTAGGTGAATGATTGAAGCGCTACGCCATAGAAGGGTCAACTATCTGATACTGTCGTGTCGCGTCGTATCGAGTCGCGGTGTCGCGTTTGTCGCTCACGTAGGACAACGGGTCTGGCTAAACTCCAGTGTCGAGTTATTTTACAAAACAATAGTTAGACAATTTAAAGGGCGCCCGTAAGCCTGTTTTATACCAAATTTCTTATAAAAATTGTTACATAAAGCTAAGCGATTTTATAACTCGTAATAAATATAAGAAAATTCATTATGTTATAATAATATAAGTAAAAATATAACGACACAATTTTGAGATTCTTTCTAAACACGCTATTTATCAAAATCTACTTAGATATTTTTCGGCTCGACACAGACATTGAATTTGGACGTACGTCCGCACGTAAATGTACCTTCTAACAGCGCTTGAAAGATTCTTCATATATTAATTATTTTTAACACGCTTTTGTTAACTTCTCCTGTAATTAGCCAACTATATATGGCATGGTAATGTATGTAAACAAATCTTGGAAGTCGGATTGAACCTACTTCTGTCGTATCGATTTGAAACTTTGCAAACCAAGTGATACCTATGACATTACAATAATTATTCGGTTCCATCCAGTTGAGCTGATCTGATGGGAGCAGGAGGTGGATAGTGAAACTCTTCAATTCAAATCAGAGGCACTCGGGTTTGGGCTAATGTGGTTTGTTTTAGACGAGTCCCATTTACATTATTGGTGACACGTATTTTTCTGTTCGCACCTTCGAGAAGGAGATCGATACGAGAATACAGCTAGGCTGGGCAGCATTCGGAAAACTTCGTCGAGCCTTTACGTCGCCCATACCGCAATGCCTGAAGACTAAGGTCTTCGACCAATGCGTCCTACCAGTAATGACCTACGGTGCCGAAACGTGGACACTGACAGCGAGACTAGTACACCGACTACAGGTCGCTCAGCGTCCTATGGAAAGAGCTATGCTCGGAATTTCTTTGAGGGATAAAGTCCGGAACGAAGTAATTCGCCAAAGAACTAAAGTGACCGACATAGCTCTTAGGGCTGGCACGCTGAAGTAGCAGTGGGCTGGTCACGTGTGTCGGAGGACCGATGGACGTTGGAGTCGAAAGGTCCTCGAGTGGAGACCGCGTCTTGATAAACGGAGCGTAGGGCGCCCCCCAGCAAGGTGGAGCGATGATATCCGGAGGGTGGCTGGCATCGATTGGATGCGAAAAGCCGAAGACAGAGCACGTTGGCGCTACTTTAAAGAGGCCTATGTCCAACAGTGGATGCACAACGGCTGATGATGATGATTTTTTTGTTGTTTTTCCAGCATTTAAACTTATTACAGACAAATGAACGTATATATACAAAGTATCAGAAACGTAAGTCCAAAAACGATGTGTTTGCGCCGGCCTTTAATCAATTTGATTGGTATGTATTTGATTTTTAATCAGTTTGTTGTATGTCGACAAAAGACACTAAATCGATATTAAATCTTTGGCGTTTTGAGCAAAACGGTGACGATATGGCATCTAGCAGTACTAAACGCTTTCACTTATTACATTTATTCGTATGTATATATTTTTTTACATGTACGGCGCTTCGTGCGAACCAAACCTAAACCAGGTTTTTGACGACCTCCATGGCGCAGTGTGTAGCGCTGTTGCCTTAACGAGCGGAGGTCCTGGGTTCGATCCCCGGTAGGGTCAATTTGGGAATTTATAATTTCTGAATTTTCCCTGGTCTGGTCTGGTGGGAGGCTTCGGCCGTGGCTAGTTACCACCCTACCGGCAAAGACGTGCCGCCAAGCGATTTAGCGTTCCGGTACGATGCCGTGCAGAAACCGAAGGGGTATGGGTTTCATATTCTCTTTATTATTATTATCGGTATAAATTTAGCTCTCACGCCCGCATACAAAATAAATACATATATGGCCAAAAGATTTATAATAAACTTACGTAAATAAATGCAAATTAATAAACTTACATACACAAATACACAAATATAAATAGTTGTAGCGGGCGGAGGATTACACCCCGGCAGGGGAGACCAGACGGCCGGGGGTCAGGGGGACAGGTTGAGAAACCGGCGGACTATCCTAGCCGAGTCTAGCAACACCGCTTTCTGCATCCTGGCTGCGAGCGAACTGCCACGGAATCCCAGTCGCCTCAGATGGTGAGCGAGGCTGACTGGGATTAACCCATTCGCAGATATGACGATTGGGATGGTTTCAGTGGACTCCACATGCCACATGGCGGAAACCTCGTGAGCCAGATCGAGATACTTACGTTTTTTCTCCGTCTCAGCTCTCACAAGGTTCTCGTCATATGGAATGGTGATGTCCACCAAAAACACCCGCGACTGTGCCCGGTCCAACAACACGATGTCAGGCTTATTCGCAAGAATAGTCCTGTCCGTGATGATGGACCGGTCCCAATAGAGCCGGACTCCGTCACGCTCGAGTACAGGCACCGGTGTGTACTTGTAGTACGGCAGCCTCTCATCCAGGAGACCGTACTTCAGAGCAAGCTCCTGGTGAAGGATTTTGGCCGCTTGGTTGTGTCTGTGCAGATACTCAGTGTTAGCAAGCGCCGAACATCCCGAAAGCACATGTCTGAGTGACTCACCGGGATGGCGACAGGCTCGACAGATGTCATGAGTGCCATCCTTCAGAATGTACTTTCGGTAGTTCCGCGTCTTAACTACCTGATCCTGTATCGCACAGACAAAACCTTCGGTTTCCCCAAAGAGGTCACCGAAGCGCAGCCATTGCACGGACGCTTTTTTATCGACGTGTGGCTCATTAAGAGCTTTAAAAAAGCGTCCGTGCAACTCCTTCTCCTTCCATACGGTCTCCCGGTCAGAGGTGCTAAGTACCACCGGCGCCTGCCACTCGATTTTGGCTAAGGATAGGGGAGTGAGTCCTTTATCACATTCTATGACCTCTCTATGCATGGGTGACTCCCTCTTCGTCTCAAAGTATGTTCTGAGATTGGCTATCTCCCGGTTATGCATGGTCTTGACGCTTAATACGCCTCGACCACCACATTTCCGGGGGATATACAATCTCATCACAGACGATTTCGGGTGATGCATGCGATAGAGAGTCATAGTCGTGCGGACTTTTCTATCCAGGGCGTCAAGTTCGGTCTGAGTCCATCTGAGTACGCCAAAGGTGTACATGAGAACGGGCATAACCCAGCCGTTATAAGCTCGAACCTTATTTGCGCCTGACAAAAAGCTTTTACAGATTTTTGTCAGACGGCCAAAGAAGGCCTCGCAAACAGACTGTTTCATGTCCGCCTCATTCACTCCCATCGATTGCGACATACCCAGATACCGGTATGATTCAGCTTCGGAGAGGGTCCTAATGCTCGATGGCTCGAGACTAAACTCAGCCGAGTGAGTAACCTGTCCCCTCACCACATGCAAGACCGCACACTTGTCTAGCCCAAGCTCCATCCTGATAGAATTGCTGAACTCAGTGGTGATATTCAGCAATTCTTGCAGGCGGGTAGCATTGGGTGCCAGCAGTTTGAGGTCATCCATGTAGAAAAGGTGAGGCACTCTTGTCCCTCTTCTCCGAAACTGAAAGCCCGTCCCTGAACTCTCCAGCAGTGAGCTGAGTGGGTTCAGGGACAGGCAAAACCAAAGTGGGCTCAGACAGTCACCCTGGAAGATCCCTCGCCGTATCCTTATCCGGTCATCGGCAGCCGCCAACCGCTCACCGTGGAGACAAAGGATCGTACTCCATTGCCCCATGCATTCCCTGAGGAAGTCTCGAACTGTACCATCGACTTTGTACAGTTCAAGGACCCTCAAGAGCCATGAATGGGGCACCGAGTCGAATGCCTTTTTATAATCAATCCAGGCGGCGGAGAAATTCCGGCGGTTGCGCTTGACCAATTTTATTATTATTATTATTATTATCTTTCCGGCTCTGTTCAGCAAGAATCATCCTTCCAAACCAGTGGTAGAACCTTGATTGCTCATAAGTGACACAAGTTATATATAACTTGTGTCACTTATGAGCAATCAAGGTCAATGAAATGATTTAGTTATTTCACGTATACGTGAAATAACTAAATCATTTCATTTCATTTGGATATTTAATAGCTTGAAAAATACCGGGAATCAGCATCAATACAAATTAAAAAAGAAAAGGTTTGCTAAATTCGTAGATCTATTGACACAGTTAACTTGTTTGTTAACCTTATTTACATACTTATTTAAAAGTCTACATTAAATAATAATGTAATGTAAAGAAGTGAGCGTTTTGCAGCGCAAAATATAAAGAGGGCAGAGGCGCCGTGAATAATTTATAGCAAACTTTTTGTAAAAGCGAAGAGCGATGATTACTGAGAGCAAAAAACGGCGATAGCCTAGGAGCTAGTAATGTCCTCCCGACCGAATTTCGGCCACGGCGGCCTATCTCCAGAGAGATTAGCCATCTGCGCGATATTATAGTGCACAAGTGTGTGCGCATACACAGGTACATTCCTTTCCTTTACTCTCATAGGCCGATGGGACGGAAAATCCGACACGACTTGAAATAGATCAGGTGCAGAACCGACGGCTTTACGTGCTCTCCGAGGCATGGGGATGAATTACTGCCAACTTCCCCGGGCTAGTACTGAGAATTTTTTGTCAGAAAACCAAATACTTATAATGGACTTGAACCCGAGACCTCGTTTGTCGCAATCGAACATGCTAACCACTAGACCAATGAAGCAGTCGCGATGGTGTAAACTGAATAGGCAATAAAAATCCAATGTTTTTTTTAAATAAATTTTTAGGTACATTTGCTTTTAAATCATCAATACAAGTAACTAATGTCCCTACCTATCAGATTGAAATTACGAATTGACAATTACTAGGTACTTTATATGAAACTGCTGAGTTTCTTGCCGGCTCTTTTCAGTAGTATCTGCTTTCCGAACTGGCTGTAAAGTTAAAACATGGCGTAGCTTAAGAGACTATACTGACCTGTATGTGCTACAAGCTAAAGCCCGCGACTTAGTCCGCGTGGATTGAGGTTTTTTTAGTTCCCGCGAGAACTTTAACATTCCGGGATATAAAGCAGCCTATGTGTTATTCCAGATAGAGTCTGGAATAACACATAGGCTACTTCATCTATCTCTGTGCCGTTCTGGCCTGATTGTGTAACGAACATTCATCCGTCCATCCAAACTTTCGCATTTATAATATTAGTATAGAAATACTTCTACTGTACGATCTGTAAAATCTGTGTGTGATTTTATGTACGTCCATAGCACGTCCACCAGCTGTTAGACTATAATGGGAACACCATCCCTATTATTTTTTTCCTTTTGCTTCATCTTAACTCCGGGCAGAATTGACGGGTGAATGTTGTTATCCACTTTTAGGGTCTTGTATGTTTTACATCTTATTATATTACCCACCTACGTTTTCGGGGGTGCACCTATTCAAATTTAATAAAGGTAAATTTTAAGCAGAATAACTATATAAATAAAAATGAATGTAGCTAAGCGCAAAACTCGAGAACGGCTGGACCGATTCAGATAGATTTTTTTGTGCGTGTTCGACTGTCAAAGGATCTTCTCCGTTTGGCCCGTGAGGGCCAAGCGGGGATACGGGCCTCGAGGCTGAGCCTCCTTACCCGGGCGGGGCGCGGGGCAACTCTGTGCCCCGGTGAATGTCTTGAAGCCGAGTGAAACCGGCTAACCGGCTAGGGCCTGCCTTGTAGGCTACGGGCCCCTAGGTCGGGTGGATCTCGGGATGGTTTATATTCACAATTGGACCCGGTAGGTGGCGTTATCTATATAAATAAAAATGAATATTGCTAAACGCAAAACTTGAGAACGGCTGAACCGATTCTGACGGAATTTTTTGTGCGTGTTCGACTGGGTCTCGGGATTGTTTATATTTACAATTGGACCCGGTAGGTGGCGCTGAGCGCTGTGAAATTCGGCACAGGGATAGAATCTATACTCTGGAATAACACATAGGCTACTTTTTATCCCGTAAAATTAAGTATTTCCCGCGGGAACCAAAAAACTTCAATCCATGGGGACGTAATCACAGGCATCAGCTGGTACCTAATATGCCCCAAATTCAAAGCGTTTGAAACATCGTAGGCTCTTAACCGTTTTACGAGTACAGATGGAAATCGATCCCCACTCGAGGGCCGTTTGGAGTGAAACGTTTGACGTTAAACGTTTAGCTGTACCGAGTGACCACTTTGAAGCTCGATGGCACTCGTCGGAAAGGCGACTTAGCGTTCCGGTACGATGCCGTGTAGAAACCGAAGGGGTGTGGGTTTAATACAACTGCCATGCCCCTAACAGGTTAGCCCGATACCATCT
This sequence comes from Erebia aethiops, assembly GCA_923060345.2. NCBI lineage: Eukaryota > Metazoa > Arthropoda > Insecta > Lepidoptera > Nymphalidae > Erebia > Erebia aethiops. Next base: position 11,694,600 of record OV281081.1, on the reverse strand, counting down.
TAGACTGCATCATCACTTACCATCAGGTGTGATCGCAGTCAAGGGCTAGCTTGTAGTGGATAAAAAAAAAAAAAAAAAAAAAAAGGTATTTACTTTATAAGTTTATACCTTTACTTTTTTGTCCACTCTGTGTGGTACGACAAGGATACCGCCCAATGACTAGGTATTATTTTATTGACGACCCCTCTGGTGCAGTGGTTAGCGCTGTGGTCTAATCGGGAAACTCAAGATTCGATCCCCGGCAGTCAGTTTAGGAATTTATAATTTGTGAATTTTCTCAGGTCTGTCCCCAGGTAATCGTTGGTCAAACGCATAATTCGACCTGTTTAAGGATGCCTGCACGTCAAAAAGAATGTGTGAACGTTGAACTCCTTAAACAGTTCGAGTAAATACGTTTTAAATTGTCAAATAATTACGATTTGTTAAGACGATTGGGCCTCTAGTCTGGTGGGAGGCTTCGGTCGTGGCTAGTTAACACCCGACCGGCAAAGACATGCCCACCAGTCTTATTTTTTTTGCCCGTAGCTTGTTAGTTAATTATTTCGCAATCATGCTCTATCCTTTTTTTTTTCTCCACTACAATTTAGCCCTTGCCCGCGATCTCGCCTGTGGGTAAGTGATGATGCTGTCTAAGACGGTAGTGGGCAGTGGCGGCCTTAGGGGGTGAGGGCCGGCAGGACAAGCAGGGCTACCACCCGGGGCCTCGCTCTCGTAGGGGCCTCGTGCTTCTGCACAACAGCGCTACAGCTCAAGTAGAAAAAGTAATTAGGAACTAATGTGTATTTAAATCTCGCGCCTCGCGAATATCTTCCGCCCGGAGCCTCGTATAGTGGCTAAGGCCGGCCCTGGTAGTGGGCTATCCTGTAAGAAGTATGGCACTTATATTAAACCGATCAGTTTCTACTCGGCATCGTACCGAAACGCTAAATCGCTTGGCGGCACGTTGTTGCCGGTAGGGTGGTATTATAGCCTCCCACCAGAAAACTAGCTTATAAAGTTAGACTTCCAAAGTTTCCGCTACTTTTTTCCACTACAATACAAGGTAGCTCTTAACTGGACCTGGTCGTAACTTACAGAAATCTTCGGTTACGGTATAAATTGTGTTTATAATTTATACCGTATATTTACAGTACACCACAAAAACACAAAAGGAACAATATAAAAAAAAGAAAACTTAAAACGTACCTACGTACAATAAGGCGGTCTTATCGCTAAGCAGCGACAGACAACCTTAGCGCTAGAAAAAACGAAAATGAAGAAGAGGACAACGGGATATATATTATAGATATGTTTTTCGTCTTATATTTATAGAAATAGATTATTTAATATCGACGACTACTATAAAATGACTATACTTATTGTGATCAATCAAGAAATTAGACGACAATCATGGACAAGGACGCAAAACAAAAAACTGCGATTCACGGTAGCAATAAAACGTTTATGAACTTCATGATAAAAACGACCTCTATGTATCATGTCAAGAATTAATTAATTTAATACTTGGTACACTAACATAACAACTCAATAAAATTCGAAAATACCACTGATGCATCATTCGTTAGTAAGTACCAAATATTTATAGTCTTTTATGTATAGATATTTGTACTCTGTCCTATGCTAAAAACAAATAATTAGTTATTGATTCTATGACTGGAGAGCTAAGGTAAGATGGTTCTTTCTAATACATAGGTATCAGCTTAAAAGAGAAAATAGAGAACTCTTTTTAACTTGTGATCCCGAGACACTATTTTCCAATAGGGATTCCTTCAGAATCTTTAAAATATTCATTAAATTAGATTGTTATTTTTATTATTTCTTACAGTTAAATTAAAATAGTTTTTATTGTTAAACACGTTCACGTACTTCAAGACTTTTTCTTGATATATAAATTAAGGAAATTCCTTTACAGGTAAGTCTTAAGGTATCTTAAATATAAAATCAATTAATCATTACTGTTTACGGAAGCCACTACAAATCAAAACCGTACTGAATATAACAAAGAAAATTAAAGAAGAGAAGGAAATAGGTATAGAGAAGTAGACGACTTTAATCATAACCTAACCGTACCTTAACCGTTAGGTACTATAGTTATTCAATTCAATTCATTATTAAATTTTCAAAATACGGTACCGCGCCAGTATAATACTTATTAAACACTAATTACAAATGTCAATGATCTTAATAATTATACATCTTGAATTTGTTGGTATTTCCAAATTACAAACATCAATTGTACCTACAAAACAGCTCTGCTTAAGTTTAATTAAATTGTATCAATGTTAACAATCAAAACGGAATTGGCGTCAAATTACAAACAAAGCAGAATATTGCTACATTAATTAACAAACTTTCCATGTCGTTTCAGTTAGCCTGTACAAACTTTTGCCTGCAGTGAACAGAAAATGATTATCCTTGTCAAAAGTTACCGCGCCAATTGAGGGTATATGAGCGACTTTTACTATTCTAGAGTCCGCTAACTTTGGCTCAATTATAACTTGATATACACTGTCTATCCACCAAGCGTAGATACCATCATGATTATCCATTACTAGACCTCTAAAAAAAGCATTTTTAGACAGCCACATGGTCTCATCGCCTCTTTTGGCAAACAATCCGTAAATGCTTAGAAAAACAATAACATTGTACTTGTTAACAACGAACATTTTAACAGGCATAAAATCGAGTAATATATCGAAATTGTCGCCCTTCTTGCGTACAATTTTGAATTCTCCATATCTAACGAAATAAATGTCTCCTTTGTAAAACAAGCTCACTACTGTATCCCCTCGAGAGCTGTACGGTGCCACTCTGTTTAGCTTCGTATCCAATACGTAGATGCCGTCGCTGCCTCCCAAATAGACCAAATCGTTGGCTTGATCAAGATCAAACGTACCAAAGTTCATAATTTGTTTTCCGCCTGATATCACACTGCTGTTAGTTGGAGCGTCTAAATGGATGAATCCAATTTTATAGTACTCCTCATCCTCTATCTTAGGCTCAAAACTGTAGTATAGAATATTCGTACTCCTCATTACACCTAGTTTATTGATCACTGTAGTTTCTCTAAATGGCGCATCGATTTCGAAAAGGTATGTGACGTTGTAGCATAAGGAGTTTACTTTGACGCATGTTGTACAGATGTTTTCAGCTTCTTTGGGTTCCGCAAGTGCAGCATCAAGTTCGGTAGAATTTACTGTATTGAGTTCAATGGAATTGTTGCTCGTGGTATCAAGTTGATTTGATCTCACTGACGCTATGTACACGAAGAGTATGGCGAGAAGCATCTTTGTACCTGGAAAACAGAAATATATATTACTAGATGATTCCCGCGACTTCGTCCGCGTGGATTAAGATTTTTTGATTCCCGCGGGAACTCTTTAATTTTCCGGGATATGCCTATGTCCTTCCCCGGGATACAACCTACACATGTACCAAATTTCATCAAAATCAGTTGAACAGATGAGCCGTGAAAGCGTAGCAGACAGACAGACAGACAGACACACTTTCGCATTTATAATATTAGTATGATATACCCATATCATACTAATATTATAAATGCGAAAGTGTGTCTGTTAATCAACCCCTAATATACACGGCATCATACCGAAATGCTAAATCGCTTGCTAAATACCGGCACGTCTTTGCCGGTAGAGTGGTCACACTCACATCACCACAGCCTATTAACGTCCCACTGCTGGGCACAGGCCTCCGCTCTCATAGGAGAGAGGGAATTAGAGCTTAGACCCACCACGCTGCTCCAATGCGGGTTGGCGGGCTTTAAAGACTATTATCATGTTAGTGATAATAACCGGGACCGACGGCTTAACGTGCTCTCCGAGGCTCGGGGGTGAAACACCACCAACTTCCAACTCCAGGCTGGCACTGAGAATTTCAGAATTGAACAACCCAATACCAATTTTTTTGCCCGACCGGAAATCGAACCCAGGACCTCGTGGTCCGCAGTCGACTATGCTAACCGCTAGACCAACGATGCCACAACTGAAGCCAGACCAGAGAAAATTCAGAAATTATAAACTGCCGAGGATCGAGCCTAGTACCTCCCCCTTTAAGACCACTGCGCCAGAAGAGGTTGTCACAAATAGCAGAATTACCTTAACCATACCAGTATCACCACCAAAGAAGGATTTCATCCGCCTATCAGATTTTAGGTAACTACTTATATAATGGTCTGCGGACAGTGGCCAGTTTATAACTGGACGTGAATTAGAATAGCACAGAATTTTCCCACGAAGCTTATCCCGTATCCGCATGAAAATCGGATCGAACAAGCTCGAACGATTTCCGAGATAGTGAAATAGCCACGTGTTTGTAAAAAATACAACATTACAAGCGTTTCCAACGCGAATGGATAAACTTTGTCGCATTCGGTTTAACCCTAGAGTACTAATCATCGCCTGGGAGGCCGCACTCTCACAGTTTTTTTGCTATAATTTCAAATCGCGCGACCGTTGCAACTCGCGCGCTCATCTCAACTCATAATCCCTTGCAACGCGGTGGTTAGCGTTCGCCTGCGTCTCGGGCTCTTTTGGTTGCCGAGTTACAGAGCGTTGGATCGCCTGGGAGGCGATCCTTAGTATTAAAGGTAATTATTTTTCATAGACTTATTTATTATTATTGGAGTTTTTGCGTTAATTACATTTATGAATAATATTATTTTATTTACAGATGACGAAAAAAAGACGCATGAGCGTGTATTACTGTGCGAAATGCAACAAACTACATTGTTTGGAACATCGTTCACCTAATTGCTTCTCTTGTGACAAGAACTAAAAAGACAAATTTTAAAGTTATGTGCCATAAAAATTGTGATGCCAGTTATTAGTTTTTTATAGTGATCTTAACAGACTGTTAATTTACTTTTAGAAAATGTTAAATTATTTAAATGTTTAAAGAAAAAAATAAAAACAATCATACTCACAACATATCTCTGTTTTGCCAAAAAAAATATGTACCTATTGCGTTAAGTTTATAGAACCATACAAGACTGTATTGATTTAGAAAATATATTTTTTGTTAATTTTTTTAAAAGGGTAGAGGTTGACCTATTCTGTAAAATTTTATTTTTTTAATTTTTTAATAAAGACACATAAAAAACTACTTGTTTTTCAAAAAGTAGCCTCCCAGGCGATGAGTAGTATTAAGCAGTAAAAAATTTACATTAGTACTCTAGGGTTAAAAAAATCAATCAAACTAATATTATAAACAAGCTGATGCCCGTGACTACGTCCGCGTGGATTGAGGTTTTTTGGTTCCCTCGGAAACTTTTTAATTTTCCGGGATAAAAAGTAGCCTATGTGTTATTCTAGACTATAATCTATCTATGTGCCAAATTTCATCCAGATTAGTTCAGACGTTCTGGCGTGGTTGAGTAACAAACATCCATACATCCATACATCGCGAAAGGGTGTTTATTTATTGGTTTGTGCTTCAATCACGCCGCAACAGAGCAACGTATCGATGTGATTTTTTCCATAGGTATAGTTCATTGCCCCGCCCCCATATTTGTTTAGTAGCAATGACGAACTTTCTACCTTATTTTGAAAAAAGTAAGAAGGTACTTTCCGTGCGGGTGTAGTATAGAAAACTTATTCCACGCGGACAAAGTGGCGGGCATCGACCAAGTTTGGTCGATGGTGGCGGGCATCAGAAAGTAAGGATTATAATATGGAAATGCTCTAACGCGATGATGATGCGGTTCATGCATTTTGTATGTGCATATTGCTTTGTTACAGGAAAATCTTGTTTGCTTCGATCCTGCCACGCTTTGAGCTTTAAAATTTAACGACGGTAGGGAAAATAATAAGCTCTATTTTTTGCGGATATTAGTAGATAGTAGTTATAGTGGATCAATCTCTTCTCAGAATGAGATTGGTTTGGTCATTTAGTCCACCACGCTAGTACCTAGTAGTAGACAGTAGTAGTGGGTTGCCAAGTGCAAATAGTCAGTAAGTAGGCTTCCACACCATGTTTGCCTTCGATGTTAAATCCAATGATATAATATGTACTTTAATGTAATGTAAGTGATGTAATCAACTAAGCAGATAGTGACCGTGATTTCATCCGCGTGAATTTATGTTTTTTAAAAATCCCATGGAAAGTCTTTGATATTCCGGGATAAAAGTCTTTCCTATCGGCTATCCTTCGCCGGAATGCGAAACTAATTTGGCGATTTTGACGACTTCCTTAGCGCAGTGTTGAGCGCTGTTGTTTTAACGTGGGAGGTACCGGGTTCGATTCCTGCCAGTGTCAATTTGGAAATTTATAATTTCTGAATTTTCTCTGGTCTGGCCTTGTGGGAGGCTGAGGCCGTGGCTAGTTACCACCCTTCCGGCAAAGACGTACCGCCAAGCGATTTAGCGTTCCCGTACGATGCCGTGTAGAAACCGATTAGGAGTAATGGCTTTAATATAACTGCCGTACCCCTAACAGGTGAGATCGCAGTCAACGGTATAACTTGTAGTGAAGAAAAAAAACATCTAAACAAAATTTCATCATGTCAAAAGATAGGCCGTGAAAGCTTAGAAAACAGATGAATTAATAAAAACAGAAAGATTAACATAGTATAGGTAATAATGTCCTCCCGACCGAATTTCGGCCACGGCAGCCAATCTCCAGAGAGATTAGCCATCTGCGCGGGAGATAGGTATTATAGTGCACAAGTGTGTGCGCAAACACAGGTACACTATCTGTTCCTTTACTCATAAAGCCCGATGGGAAGATGGGAAGGAAAATCCGACACGACCGGTGAGAGGTCAGGCGCAGGACCGACGGCTTAACGTGCTCTCCGAGGCACCGAGGTGAAACACCGCCAACTTCCTAACTCCGGGCTAGTATTAAGATTTTTTTTGCCAGAAAAATCCAATACTTGTTATGGCCCGACCCGGAACTCGAACCCGAGAACTCGTCGGCTGCAGTCGGACATGCTAACCACTAGGCCAACGAGGCAGTCAAATAATTCATATATATAAAAATACCAACCACTTTTCAAGCACTATCCGCACATTTCACCCGCACAATAAACTCAACCGTCAATACAGCAAAGCACCACCGCCGCCGTCCCAATGCGTGCCACTCAAATGCCCTACACTCCAATACTACTAGAGCACCACTAATTCACTCTGTACTACTGAACTCGGTTCAGATCACATCTGCGACTGGTCATGGTCGCGTCGGTCGACAATATTGTGACAGTGACGTCACCTGATGATCATTAGGTGACGTCACTTTCACAATCACACTAATATTATAAATGCGAAAGTGTTTCTTTGATGATTTATTGGTTAGTTGGTTTGCCCTTCAATCACGTTGCAATAGAGCCACGGATCGACGTGATTTTTGGCATATCTAGACCTGAGAGTGACATAGGCTACTTTTTCCATGATATATAATTTCGAAAAGTTAGAGGTTATTGCCCGTGAATCGAACCCGTGAACTCGTATAGATTGTGTGTCTAAACCTCTAGGCTATCAACGCTTTTGTCATTATTACCACTTAAATGTGGTTGAAACTATTTTTAATTTTTTTATTATAGAATTGGCTTGCGCTTGACGACAATCACGTTTAATACAAAGCAATGATGAAGTCTAGGTTGGAGCGCGCTCGCCCAGAAGATGCCTATTCACTCTTGCCTTGAAGGTACTCAAGTTATACGTGGCAACTGTCCTTTTTATCACTAATTCATAAATTAGTATCAGAAGGACAAAAAGTTCACATACAAAAATACCTTAGTGTGATCCAAAACTAACCACAATTCCGTGTGAGGTACCATTAATAAAAACCCGCATTAAAATTACATAATACAATTGTGTGTTACGGCAGCGGCACGTTTAGTCGCTCACACGCTTACAGCGGGATCCTTGAAGATTAATCTGTCATTTGAACCGGGATTAGATCAGGAACCGCTTAACAAACGTAACCTAACCCACACTTATGACTAGTTTTCACTAGCAATAAAACTTGCGTTGCGCACGTATTTAGTACCTATGCAGAAAGTCATTCTGCGAGTGTTAGAAAATTGATTCCATCCATCTATCCGTGGTCTATAGTCACAAACAAAACCTAGCCCGTCCAGCTCTGGCCTCCAGTCTCTGTGACAACCTGCGCCAATACTTGATCCAATAATGGTTATGTCCCAACACCTAGGCCTTTTCGAGAGCGCGCCAGTTGCCACCAAACATGGTCCTCCGCCTTCCTCATCCACCCGCTTCCCGCCACCTCCTTTAAGTCATCGGTTAAGTCAGCGAGCTGGAGGTCGTCCTACACTTCGCTTACAGGTACGCGCTCTCCACTCCAGAACACGTCTGCCCCAACGGTCTGCGACAAATGTGACCTGCCCACTACCCTTCAGTTTGCTAATCCTCAGAGCTACCTATATCGATCACTTTAGTTCTTTTACGAATTGCCTCGTTTAACATTGATTACTGCAACGAATTACAGCGGTTTTGATAATGCCACCTCGAACACTTAATAACAACCCACTTTTATGCCAATTGTCCACTAGCAATAAAAATTGCTCGCAAGTTTTAGGTACATAAACAATGCAGGAGTTCTGCAGGTGCGAACTAGTTATCTCCGAGGGTTGCAACTTGCAACATTGATTACCTACTGCAAAGAATTGACGTAGACTGTGTATAAGTAAGGTCACTCACCATGGCTTTATGCAAAAAGGCTAATGTCTGTCTACCTGCCCCACTGCCCGCCTGCCACCCATCGTTACTGTTACCCGTTGAGGAGTTCCGGATTGCATCTCCGAACTACTCATCTCATCTAATCCTCACGAAATTCACATGGTAATGACCTCACAGCATTAACTTTGTAAAGAAAAACTAAATCTCAAAATCGGTTCAGATGTGAAGAAGTTAAATCAACCAAAACTTTCATCTCCTATCCTGAAAGAACCTTTAATTTTCCGGGATAAAAATTAGCCTATGTGTTATGCGTTATTATATGGGTGAATTTGGAGGTTTAAATTCGCCCTTTTCGTTTCCTCCGTGCCTCGGAGAGCACGTTAAGCCGTCGGTCCCGATTATTATCACTAACATCTGATAATACATAAACTTAAGAGTTTAATACTCTTAGTCGAATCGTATGCGGAAAGACGTGGAAGCCCACCGCATTATTATATCCCAAGAAAACTCCTACCATTATGTGATTAATGGCCCTCAGTATAATAGAATAGGCCTGAGGAATACGACGCAGAGAGAGAGTGATGTGTTATTCCAGTTTTGTTTTTAATCCACTACAAGCTATCCCTTGACTGCGATCTCACCTGATGGTAAGTGATGATGCAGTCTAAGATGGTAGCGGGCTAACCTGTTAGGGGCGTGGCAGTTATATTAAACCCATACCCCTTCGGATTCTACACGGCATCGTACCGGAACGCTAAATCGCTTGGCGGTACGTCTTTGCCGGTAGGGTGGTAACTAGCCACGGCCGAAGCCTCCCACCAGACCACACCAGGGAAAATTCAGAAATTATAAATTCCCAAATTGACCCTGCCGGGGATCGAACCCGTGACCTCCGCACGTTAAGGCAACAGCGCTACACACTGCGCCACGGAGGTCGTCAAAATATAATCTATCTCTGTGCCAAATTTCATTCAGATTCGTTTAGTCGTTCTAGCGTGATTGAGTAACAAACATCCATCCATACATACATCCATCTATCCATCCATCCATCCAAACTATCGCATTTATAATATTAAGTATAGGTAGATCACAAAGGAACTTTAGATCCATAACCACCCAATAACGGACAGCAGGCCATCAAAAGGGGCACATTAGTTAACACTATCACCGTTTTATCCACCACCTCTACAGCCCATTAACGTCCCACTGCTGGGACTCCACGTCCACGTCCTCCACTCTCACAGAAGAGATGGTATTAGAGCTTGGACCCACCACGCTGCTGCAATGCGGGTTGGCGGTTTTAGCACAGTGTACTTTTAATTAGCTTACGTATAACGTATTAACTGAATACCCAATTAACAAACTTAATTAAGTATAAAAAACTATTAGGCACGTATTCCCATACTAATTGGCACGTACTAGGCCGCTTCCTACGCACTCCAATTTATTTTTCCCATGGTAGAATATATTTCAATGCTAATAAAACACTTCAAAGCAAACCGCTAGATTGCCGTGTGACCTTGTCTAGAGGTAATTACCACTGATCCTCATCCCGAAGGAAATTAAATGTTTTAAACGAACCGCGCACGCGAACTGATTAAATAAAGAGTTACTTTATAGATATACCTACTACATCATATAATACTAGCTGATTGAGGTTCTTTGTCGTTGCTAAAATGTTGCCTAGTATAGTCCGAATTTCAGCCAAAATGGTTCAGTGGTTGCCACGTGATGAAGTAACAAACATCCAAACTTACAAACATACTGTATAATGTTAACATGATGACTATGATAGGATTAAGTACATGCTATGTAGATTGTAGACCATGTTCGCAATAACGTTAATAACGTCCCTGTGGATTCAAACTCAAACTCTAATGTTTTTTATTTAAAAAAACTTTTCCAAGTGCTTTTGAATCGTCGAGTGAATCGAAGGACTGGTTTGGAATGCCATTCAAACCGAAAATAACCAGCAAGATACTCGGTGGTTGCTCTTTATAGGAAATTAATTTACAATTACACCAATGTATATAGATAGGTGTAAACACGGAATAGATAAAATGGGTATACATAAGTAACCGCTGTCCTAAGCATTGCTGGAGCTAGTCAAATCCATGCTCTTTTATCATTTACATAATCTTGAACAGTATAATAAGCTTTTTTCAGGAGCATACCATAGATTTAGCGGGTGAAGCGCGCGAGCCCAATACTAAATCTATGGAGCATACTTTAATAGATTTATTAAACTTGTGTAAATTTTTAAATAGGTCGTGGAATTTTGTTATTGAGTAAAAGGCTCATTCCCACGAACGACTTTTGGACTTTCTTGAGGCGGAGCAATGGAGTCACGAGTCTATTGCGGTGTCTGGTTTGCCTATCGTGCAGGAGCCATACTTACTGTCAACGCTTAAAGCAATTCTTAAGCTGTTGCTGAAAATGACAGTTTGATGTCACGCACCTTGACATTCCTAAAATAAGGATTACACGAAAGTCAACAATAATAAACATAAAAGTAAACAATTTGGCTTTAAGCGTGGGCCCCCAGATCGCATTTTTTTTAATTAGGGCAAAACCACACTAAAAATAAGACCACTAACGGCTGTGCTGGGGAGGCAGTCAGATTGATGGGCCCTGGGCTGCCGCGGTACCACGGAAACAGCGTATTTACAGTAAATGCTACACATTAGGCGGCATTAGGTCAGTAGTTTGCTGTCCCACGCACAATGACTATAACATTCTTAGTCGTGAATGTATGTCGAATGAGTCAGAATCACTCGCAGTCGAATCAAGTTGTTGACTCTGGCAAGTTAAAAATTCGTACCTGGGGATCGAACCCTCTACCCAAACGTCATAACCACTAGTTCTTGGCGGTTTTTTTCAGCAGAATATGCTCTCCGAACCGAAGGTAGAGTCCTGGCATATCATATTAAGTGGTACAAGTACCTAATTGTCCCACATGAAATGAACATAGTATGTATGTATGTATGTATGTTTATTGTACACCACGAATATACAAAAACAACATATTACAAACAAGAAAACAACAATAAGTAGGTACAATAAGGCGGTCTTATCGCTAGTATAGTATAATTAATCCAAGTATCGCAGATTAATTATACCTACAGATAATATTTTTAAAAAAATGTACGTGTGTCTGTCTGCTACGCCTTAACGGCCCATCTTTTTAACCGATTTTGATGAAATTTGGTGCAGAGGTAGGTTTCATCCCGGGGAAGGACTAATGCTAATCCCGAAAAATTAAGGAGTTCCCCCGGGGATCAAACAACTTAATACATGCGGACGAAGCCGCGTCGTCTAGTAATACGAGTATGTATGTCACCGTAAGATTGTGAAAACCGTTATATTGTAATCTATCTAGCGAGATTGTAAACTGTCGAAAGATTACAATTTAACGCATTATTTTTCCTTAGATTGTAATCTGTTAGGTATATTAACCCGATAGAACCTAAATGCCCGGCCTGCCGCTGGGCACTACCTACCTGATTATTTATGTCGAACCCTAACCTAACCTACAAGAAAGAGACAAGAAAACATAAATACAATGAATATTTCAAAAAATTACACCCAAAACTTTGAACGACGGTTCACAATTTGTCGACAGTTTACAATCTAACGAGATAAAAGGCGTTAGATTGCAATCTGACGGTTTTTGCAATTTTACGGTGGCATAATATATAATGAAGAGTTACTTTGCCGAAATCACTCAGTCGACAAAAGAAACGAAAGTACACACCATACATTCGGCGTTTTGTAAAAATGAAAAATATAAGACCACCATCAGCCCCCCACTTAATGCGCGCTCCTGCAAATTGCCCTCATTCGTCTAAAGACGATTGTGCGCGTTATTTCTTAAGCCTCTTACGAAATATGTAATGTACGTGGGGGCGGCAGACTCTAAAAAATATTTATTGTACCAAAATCTGAGCCAGGTTTCATCCCGAACTTAATAGAATACTTTATGCCGTCTCTCCCCCCGGTGGCGTGATTTGTGAATTGTATTTTTGTGCTAAAAATATTATGAAAACGCTGTGTAAATATTATATACAGTGAGACAACGCCCTTGATGTTTCCAGACAAGTCGGTTTTACAGCAGCTATAGACGATATCGATCATTGTTTCAATATACTTTTATACATGCGAGTGTATTTGTTTGCTGGTTTGTCCTTCAATCACGCCGCAACGGAGCAATGGATCGATGTGATTTTTGGCATGGGTATAGTTGAGGACCTGGAGAGTGACATAGGCTACTTTTTATTCCGGAAAATTAAGGAGTTCCCACAGGAATCAAAGAAAACTTAAACTACGCGGACGAAGTCGCAGGCATCAGCTAGTCTTTAATGAAGTAGTGTGGTGGTCCGGAACTCTTTGTGTGAGAATCTGACTCGCACTTGACCGGCTTTTATTACTTATGTCCTCAACATTTGTTTCGGATTGTTTATGTTATGTTTTTGGTGTACAATAAAGAATATTTCATTTATTCATTCACTAGCGGTCGCCCGCGACTTCCGCGTACAATTTCTGACTTCCTATAAGATTATGAAATTTTCCCGCTGCAAGAGGCCTATATACACAAAAGTCCTACCGCTAGTAGGTAATCATGCATGCGAGAACCGTTTCTGTTCCCGGGCCAAAAAGTGCCAAATTATATCGTCTAGATCGATTTAGTGTTTTATCCCGTGGGAAAGGTTCCCGTGTGCTTTTTTGGGATAAAAAGTATAAAATCATTCCGGCATAGGTAAATAAAGACGGAATATGCGTCTCCAGGGTGTGAGCTATTTCTGTTCCAAATTTCATCAAGATCGGGGAAGGTTATATACAGGTTGTTATTAGGTATTATTTAAAACTAATAACATCAATCCCGATTTTCAACTTTAACTACTAAATCATAGAACTTTTATGTAACCCTCCAACCCCCATTGCACCCCTTATGAGGTGGATTATCGTAAAATGGCTTATACAGGTTAGTTTTATTTAAAACTTATAACCTAAATCCCGATTTTCAAGTATCTAACTTCAAAAACATAGAACTTTCATACAAACTTCCAACCCCCATTTCACCCTCTTTGGGGTAGATTTTTGAAAAAGTACTTATACAGGTTATTATAATTTAAAACTGATAACCTAAATCCCGATTTTCTAGTCTGTAACTTCAAAAACTTAGAACCATCATGGAAACTTCCAACCCCCATTTAACCCTCTTTGGGGTAGATTTTCGGAAAAAAAAATATACAGATTTTTATTATTTTAAACTTATAACTTAAATGCTAATTTTCATGTGTCTAACTTCAAAAACAAAGGACTTTCATACAAACTTCCAACCCCCATTTCAACCCCTTAGGGGTGAATTTTCCCAAAACCGTTTCTTAGCTGACGTTTACACCATAGAAGGAACTTACCTTCCAAATTTCAAATCTGTATGTTTTATAGTTCCTGAGATATCGTGATGATCAGTCAGTGACCTTTCGCTTTTATATTATATAGATTCATTCATATTTACACAATCAATATTTGCCTCAGCCTGACACACTCTTCAACACTGAACTTCAATTGAGTAGATTCTTATATTATAGTGTTCAATTATTAGTTTGCTCACAGAATACTAACCAATACTTACTACGCAGTAGGTACCTACTGCAAATCAGATGAGTGCTGTGATTTTTAAAGGGCTATCAAATGAAAATGGTGTCAATCATGGTCATCTCAACCTAAAAACACGAAGTAAGACGCTGCACCTCTACTTTTCAGGTGTATGTAGATTGTAGGTGCCTACCTAAGTCCTGTGATGTTAAGTTAACATAACTTTATTTCAGCAAGAAACGACGAAATACGTCGCCAGAAATAAATTCACAACATAACGTAGTGCAACTTCAAACTTTGTTACATTTTCGTAAGCTCTTTGAAATTCCAACTTAAAATTTTCCTTTTAGCCACCTTGTCCACCGTTTTTTAAAGTTATAATAAGTATTATGAGCGCCATTTATTCTTATTATGCGGAATTCAGTTCTGAAGTTTCATTTAAAATTACTTACATTAGTGGGTGAGGCTTCTGAAAAAATTCAGAATAAGGGCTGGCACATACTAGACGAATGAAGTTCTCCCCCGGCCCCTACTGAGTTTACGTCCTAAAATTCACTACAGAAAACAAATAATTATGTCTGTCCTTCTGTTTGTCTAACTGGCTTACCTCCGAGACCCATTTGTTCAACAGATTTTTACCTTTAACTTCTTTTAATAGTAATAATTAAAAGAGTACAGTATATTAGTAGTAATAGTATAGTATAGCTAATAACGAGCCTAGAACACACGGCTTAGCAAAAAAAAAACTAAACTTTTTTAAAACAAGCTTTTATCATCCGCCATACTGAATTTGGCGTGACGTCATTTTATTTTTCGTATTCTTCTCAGTAAACCCTTTTAATACTTAATTGATACCCACATCATGGAGTGCATTAAAAATAATTAGTCCGCCATCTTTGGGAATCCGCCATATTGGATTTAGAATGACGTCACTTAGCTAACCATGCAATGTCATCCAAACTAAACGTGTATGCATTTCTGCTCTATCCGTTAAGGTTCACTGTTTTAAAAATCATTTGCAAGAGTTGACCTAAACAAACCCAAACATTGCAATTTAAATAGCTTGTAATAAATTAAGCAGAACAATGACGCAAAATAGAAGACTATCCACGAAGAAAATAAGAGCTTCGTGGATTAAACTATTTATATGCTAGCTACTATGCTCGTTGATAAATCTGTGAACACCACAACATCTAAACACCGATGATCGCTCATCGTTGTCACCGCCGCCAACAGTGCGTACTTCCTGACGTAATTACCCGTGTTTGATCTGCCTTTATGCGGGCGACGAGGCCGACGCTAGCGAATGTTGATGTTGCATACCAAATCAACACTCAGTGCAAAGTCGAATCTACCCGGGCAGTGCAAATCTGCGCACGAACTGTACGGTTAGTTTTAATTCGATTGATCGTATATTATTCGATGACATTAGCCTCAAAGTGAAATGAACTTTCAATCATAGATTTGAAGCTCAATTTCGTGTATGCATTTATTAGCTATGAATGCATACGCGAAATTCAGCGCTCCAAACGATGTGTTTGCAAATTGAAATAGACTGTACTGAATTTGCGATTTTAAATCAAGGCCTTTGAGTCCATTTTACTTTGACGCTAATGTCATCGAATTCAAATGTCTTATACGTTTAATCGAATTTAAACTTATATATTACTAGATGATGCCCGCGACTTCGTCTGCGTGGATTAAGGTTCTTGGATTTCCGCGGGATTAAAAGTAGCCTATGTCCTTCCCCGGGATACAACCTTCTGCTATACGAAATTTCAGCAAAATCAGTTGAAAAGATGGGCCGGGAAAGCGTAGCAGACAGACAGACAGACAGACAGACAGACAGACAGATAGACAGACAGATAGACACACTTTCGCATTTATAATATTAGTATGGATATGGATTAGTATGGATAAGCATACCGAGCTGTATTAAGAGTGATGGTGGACTTCATCTACCGATAGACGGCCACGGAGACATACCTAGTGTCAAACAGGTCTCTTGCAGGGCTCATCAAGCTATTTCAATAGCTTAATAACTCTCTACTGCTTAATGTCTCGTGGGCTCTTCTCAGACGCAACGCGTTTACAACCGTCAGCTTTAGTTTTGAGATACCATAATTAATTATCCCCATCACGTCTCATATTTTTCTAGATGATGCCCGCGACTTCATCCGCTCAAATTAAGTTTTTTAAATTCCGGGCAGAATCAACTCTATAGGTATATCATTCCAGCTTAGCTCGTAACATTGCGTTCACGCTCACTCAACGGATCGGTAATTAGGGAAACGTTTCACTCTGATGACGTGTTTAATATTTTATTATAGAACAGTCGCGTGACATGGACAGCACGAAAGATTTAATAAATAGAGAATAAATAAAGGCTAGTTCTGTTACACACTATGGCTTATTCTGATATACACAATCTCTAAGGCCTATTGCGCATTACAAGAAAATTTCTTGTGTCTTATGAGAAATGTCTTTTAAGAAATACAGTCGCAATGGTTGTTGCATGAGACCATACATTTAAAAATATATTACAAGATATTTTTTCTTAGGTCGGGGCATACAAAATATAAGACATTACTTATAAGACACGAGACATATTTTCTTATAATGCGCAATAGGTCTAATTCGACACTTGCAAGGAATAACATAGTACCTCAGATTTTAGCAAATTTGGGTTCTCACAAATTAAAGTTCTGCCTAAATCAGAGACATAACGTTCTTTGTTGCAGTTGTCGACAAAAATTGAGGTTTGAGGTTGAGGTAAAGAATAGTCGAATTGATAAATATAATTTTAATTCAACATAATCAACTAAGCTAAGATTTAAAAACATATAAAAAACAACAAAATATATTTTTCCAAAATATAACTTTTACAGAGTTTTACTTTCCTTTTTAAACGTTTATAATATTCGTCTCATTCATTCAAGCAAGCTCAGCAAGTTTTTCGTGTTTTCTACTTCTATGTTCAGTTCTGGTTGGTAGGATTGTGAAGTTCTAAGGGGAATAATCGGGGCCTCTGTCTTGGCGATGATGTCACAAACCTCAGTCGATTTTGTCGAGGGCATTCTTGCCCTACAATCAGAAAACACGGAAAGACAATATAACTTTCATTATCATCAGAATTAAACTCAGTTTCATATCTTTGCACGACTGAATCCATAGAAGTTGTATCTTCGTCTATTTTTAAAATATATTTTTTGTATAGTTTAGTCATAGATTTCTCTAGTTTGTCATAGACTTCTTGTGGTTCATCGTGTGAGTATTTTTTCTCTACTTCTGTGTTTAGTTCAGGCATAAGTTCACTGCATGATTCATGATAATTTGTCAAACTTTCTATCGTTTCATTATCATCAGAATTAAACTCAGTTTCATATCTCTGCACGACTGAATCCATAGAAGTTGTATCTTCATCTATTTTCAAAATATATTTTTTGTAGAGTTTAGTCATAGATTTCTCTAGTTTGTCATAGACTTCTTTTGGTTCATCGTGCGGGTATTTCTTTTCTACTTCGGTGGTTAGTTCAGGTAGAAGGCCGTTGGGTGATTCAGAAGAATTTGGCGAACCTTCTATTTGTATAAATGGAGCCACTTCAGTATTTTCATGTGAAGTATTTGGAGATGCATTTTCATCTTCCTCTGAAATCGGCGATAATGTTTTAACTTTCATTATCATCAGAATTAAACTCAGTTTCATATCTCTGCACGACTGAATCCATAGAAGTTGTATCTTCATCTATTTTCAAAATATATTTTTTGTAGAGTTTAGTCATAGATTTCTCTAGTTTGTCATAGACTTCTTTTGGTTCATCGTGCGGGTATTTCTTTTCTACTTCGGTGGTTAGTTCAGGTAGAAGGCCGTTGGGTGATTCAGAAGAATTTGGCGAACCTTCTATTTGTATAAATGGAGCCACTTCAGTATTTTCATGTGAAGTATTTGGAGATGCATTTTCATCTTCCTCTGAAATCGGCGATAGTGCTAAAACCAAAGAAATCAGAATAAGTACAGTAGTTTTTCTTTAAAATGTAACTAAAAAACTACGGAGCTTGTTTTTGCTTTAAATATATAACGCCTAGGGCCAGCTTTGAAATAATGTTTTGCTGTTCCAAGCCTAAGCAGGGTCTGCAAGTGATCTGTTAGAATAGTTCATTATGAGATGAATAAAAAATAACTGTCCAAATCGGTTCACATTTGACGGAAATATTTACTAAAATTGACAAAAATTATTATCCTGGTGCCGAAGAAATCCAGTCACTGTTTTTCGGCATTAAAAAAATCCAATATTATGCTATCCCATAGTGCTAGCTATGAGTGTGTCAAGACGAACTCAAATCCGCCTAATAGTTTTATCGTGATACCGTCACGGACAGACAAACAAACGAAAATTAAAAAAAAATGGTTTTAGGCTGTGTCGATAACATAACTCCGTTCACTTAAATGTTATATAAGTCATTTGAGTATAGGAATCATCTAGTTACAGTTTATTTTATTATGTAATATTATGTACATACATTTATAAAATTAAAATCTAAATTAAATCTAAATTAAAAAACTAAAAACTTAAACATTAAAAATATCAATAATATTCCGCTGCAATATGGCAATGTGCCCAGAACGCTGGCTGCGTTACCTCGCTGAACAGGCGAACTTATATTTATGTTGGCCTAGATAACTGCTAGCCCTCCGGTCACCTGTGAACTCTGTGAGACGAGAAGATAGATCTTTAAAAAAGGATCTTCTTCGCCCCACGACCCCATGGTTTCAACACCAAAAGGCACAAAAATTAAATTATTTTCTATAATTTCATTATAGTTTTATTGTAAATATAGATAGTGGATTACCTTGCTGACCCTCACTTGGAGAGAATGGGACATCATCTCGATCCTCTATTGGAGATAGTGGAATATCTTCTAGCCCCTTATTCGGTGACAATAAGTCACCTTGATGACGTATTTTCGGAGAAAACAAGACTTCTGTATCCGTTGTAAATTCAACGGGATCAGTCACGTCATCTGTTTCTAGAGGTACTGCCCTCGAATATGGAGTAGGAGGGGCAAAGTCGTGAGAGTCTCTATACATGGTTCTTCTGATTGGAATAATGTCGGTTAGTCTTGAGCATCGTTGACGTCTCATCATTTCAGGAGTGTTAACATCGGTGCTTGTTGTAGCATCGGCTTCTTTGCTTGCATCTACAAATAAATGAGAACCTGCTTAAAATTATAACATGATTATCTCAGTACCGAAAACAGCTAAAATGGCTATCAGTCAGCCAGCGGAGAAATTTGCACCTTCTCTCGCTTCTCTATGGTAGGTATACTTTATCATGCACAAACTCCAGTCTACTTAAAATAACGTTTTCAATTTCTTGGGGCGAATAGTGCGTTCTTTCTGCGCTCCAGTGTAGATAATAAGCTCGAAATACCCCTCAGTCGAACAAAATTTTATGGCAAGTCGTTCACTGTAAGCTGTGCCAAGCTCTGGAACTCTCTTCCTGCTGAAATCCGACAATCTAAGTCAATTAATATTTTAAAAAGTCGTTTGAAGAATTTTTACCTATCTCAGTAGTTATATGGTTAGTCATTTTATGTATATATAGTTAGTAGGTATATAAGGATTTGATTTAAATTTATTGTATAGTTTGTATAATATTTAGATTTTAGATTAGTTTACTGACAAAATTAAATTTGATTTATGTAAAAAAAGTAATATATGAATTTAGCTGTTAATCTACCGTAATTAATTAAAAATTACCAGTTTTACAAGCTTCGCGGATAACAAATTTCACCAAACCTACTTATTATTTTATTTTTTTATATTTATTTATATTTATAGTATAATTTTTTTTTTTTCAACCGTATATATTTAATCTTATGTACGTATGTATGTTATATGTAGGTAGTCATAGAAAAAATTAATTTTATCTATTCCGTGTAAGTAGTATTGCATGTAGCTGATATTTATGGTATATTTTTATTTGTAGTTTGCGCACCATCCCGTTTGTTTTCTCTTCTCCTTTCTCCTAAGGTTGCCTGGAAGAGATCGCTTTAGGCGATAAGACCGCCTTTGTGCTGTCCTAGTCGTAATTTTATTGTCTTTTTTATGTCCTTTTACTTGGGTGCAATAAAGATTTAAATAAATAATGATTTTAGATTTTAACATGGAACTTTCGCATCCGCGGTAATACAAAAATATTATGGTATACTATGATTAATCTAAATTATGATTAACTTGTTTTAATAGGCGTTTGCTTTTTCACTGTGATTTTATTATGCGTTTCGTTTATTTAAATAATTACTAGATGATGCTCGCGACTTCCTACGCGTAGATTTCGATTCGAAAATTCTGGGGGGAATTACTTGATTTTCCAGTATAATAAAAAGTAGCTTATGTCACTCTTCAGGTCCTCAACTATTTATTCACGTCGATTCATTGCTCTATTGTAGCGTAATTGAAGGATAATGCACTTTCACATTTGTAATATTACTATGATTATATAATAATATTATTTATTAAGAAGAATCAAAATTATTATCATTCTCTTGTCTGTTTACAATATTACCATATTGTTGACAAACTTGTAATTAATATCCATCGGATTAAGATCAGACAAATTAATATCAGTGGGAGCACGTAGAGAATCTTATCATCTAGTCTAACATCAATCAGAATATGATCAGATAGCTCGCCTTATAATCGTTAACCAGGAAGAAACTTCTCGACTACGTGCAGACTTTAAGATTGAATTTGAGTCAAGTGGACAAAACTTACCTGTAGTTTTCGCAAGACTGTCTGACGCTCGTCTCTCATCATTCATAGAACCGTTAATACTGGCTGCTTCACCTGCTTCACTCACATCTAATAAAATGAATATATCACAAAATAATTATAGAAATATAATAAAAATAATCTATTATTGCAATTTATACCTGTATTCTCCACAAGCCTGTCACCGTAGTCTTGGTCCATTTCACCAGTTGAACCATTATGATTGCTTTTTTCACCTTCTTCTTCTTCTGCGTCGTTATAGTCAGCAGCATCTTTCTTACTTCTAACTTTATATGAAATGACACGATCATTATCTTCCTCTTCTTCTTCCTCACTGTCGTCATTTATTTCTGCATCCCTGCTTGATGAAGTTTGAGCATCTTCTTCAGGTGATTCAGTTATATTTCTTTTTTCTCCTTCTATTTCCCTTGCATAAACATGATCATCAGTAGCATCAGTGTCAACATCATAAATAATATCTGCTAAAGTTTGTTTTTCTTTTTCATGTGAGCGATTATCGCTTTCTTCTCCTTGTCTAGCTTTTGCATCATCATAATCATCAGCGTCATCTTCTTCACTAACCTCTTCAATTGTATATAATTGGGCTCGAATCTTTTCTTCAGGTGAACCATTATTATCACTGTCTTCTCCTTTTCCAGCTTTAACTTCATCATGATCATCAGCGTTATTATCGTCACTAATCTCTTCAATTGTATCTGATAAGACAAGAACCTCTTCTTCAGGTGATCCCACGACATCGTGATCATTAGCATCATGGACATCATTGGACAAATTATTGGTTTCAGGACTACTTTGAACTGTCCATTCATCTATAATGCGTTCTATTAGTGATCCGCCTGTAGTGTCTGCAGCTTTGGCAGATGCTGTTCTTTCTACTTCTTTAATCGATCGTTCAAAAAAACTTTCATTATGGTCAGAATGAAACTCAGTTTCATATCTTTGCACGACTGAGCCCATAGACAATGCATCTACTTCATCTCTTTTTAAAATATATTTTCTGTAGATTTTAGTCATTGATTTCTCTAGTTCGTCATAGACTTCCTTTGGTTCATCGTGTGAGTATTTCTTTTCTACTTCTATGATCAGGTCAGGTAAAGAGACACTGGATGATTTTTGAGAATTGGTCGGACTTTCTTTATGGATAAATGGAGACACAGTACTTCCATGTGAAGCAATTAGAGATGCATTTTCATCTGCCTTTGGTACCGGCGATGGTGCTAAAATCACAGATATCGGATTAAGTGTAGAGAGGTTTTATGAAAATTTTAGATTTTGACATTAAATTGATTTTATAGGCGTGGATAAATTAAACTCCGTGTTCAGGTTAATTCCATTATAATTAGGTAGCGTTAGCGGTAGGGTTAGGTGGTTATTTTAGGAACTTTCTAGGTACTAGGATATTATGGCGAAACTATAAAGGTTCCTGGTTGTCTTCTTAATCTTAACCATATATTATACTCTTAACATTAAATTTATCAATAACTAGCTGATGCCCGCGACTTCGTCCGCGTGGAATAAGTTTTTAATTCCCACGGGAACACTTTAATTTTCCGGGATAAAAAGTAGCCTATGTCACTCTCCAGGTCCTCAACTATACCCTATGCAAAAAAACATGTCGATCCGTTGCTCTGTTGCGATGTGATTGAAGGACCAACCAACAAACCAATAAATTAACAAACAAACACACTGTCGCATTTAGAATATAAGTACGTTATAATTTTCGTCAAATTTTGATATTGGTAGAGCAATGTGTTTCAATCGGAATGATTGATCAAAATTTAGTGTCAGAAGACGAGACGTAGAGATTGAGATTTGAGATGACGGTTAAAATTAAAACGTCTCCTTCACAACTTTCGTAGCCATCTCATCTATATGTCACCGTAAGATTGTAAAATCCGTTAGATTATAATCTAACGGTTTCTATCCCGCGAGATTGTAAATTGTCGAAAGATTGTGAACCGTTCAATGTTCTGAGTATTAATTTATGAAATATTTATTGTATTTACGTTTTCTTGTCTCTTTCTTGTACAGTTCGAGCGCGAGTTGAATGCAGAGTAAATGTAAGCGTCACCATACATTTACTCTGCATTCAACTCGCGCGCGAACTGTAGGTTAGGTTAGGGTTTGACATGAATATTCAGGTAGTGTTCAGTGTGGTTCAGTAGCACTTAGGTTCTATCGGGTTAATATACCTAATAGATTACAGTTTACCGAAAAATAATGCGTTAAATTGTAAGCAGTATGTTACGGTTCACATTCTGTCGACAGTTTACAATCTATCGAGATAAAAAACGTTAGATTACAATCTAACGGTTTTTACAATCTTACGGTGACATATATACATTTGACTAGTATGTATGTGTTCGTCCTGGTCTCTAGAACAAGGAAGTGCCGTTCGCAGAACTTGGAAGTGCGACGCGTAGCTATGACGTCACAAAGATGGAGGCCGCTTGTTTTGAGTTTTAATGATTTCTTGAGTTCTAATTGATCAAATAGGTTGTGTATGGTGTCTTTGGAAGCTAATGTTCTACATATTATAATTGTTTCTTGGAGACCTATCACGTAAGCGTAGTGATGTCGGGTCGTATGGCGGAGAGTTCGATAGACGAGCTACACTAGGATCAAACTCTGCGTCAATTCAAAAGAAGAAGAAGAAGTCTGACTCCGAAGAAGTCTTCTTCTTCTTGAATGTCCGTTCGACATACGAATTATTGGTTTCGAATATCGAGCCATTATCGCCGACAAAAATACAAATTTTACAGAAGGTTTTTAAATATTTTTACAGATAACTAAATGTGTTATTTAATTGAAAATTAAGATAATACGAGTATGTTCGAAAGAGGATTACGTGGTGGCGTATGCAGTCTGTTAAATTAAATTGGAGTCAAGTGAACGAAACTTACCTGTAGTTGTCGCAAGACTGTCTGATCTCTCATCTTCCGTAGAACCGTAAGAGTCTGTATATTTAGTTCTTTTGGTAGGAATAATGTCAGTTAGTCTTGAGAATCGTTGACGTCTCATCACTTCGGGACTTTCAGCATCGTCGCTTGTATTAACGTCGACTTCTTCGCTTGCATCTACATAATATTATAATTGACACTACATAATTGACACTAATTTAAATTGGAAAAGTCATATAAATAAAACAAAAACGAAATTATCTAAATTTATATACGGCCTCAGAGAGTTAAAGAAAACTACTAACTTAAAAACTGCATTAGCCGCGTATTACGCTTATGGGTACGCATTTTTGCGATACGGCATTATCCTCTGGGGAAACAGCACAAATGTTCAGGATCTTTTTATATTACAAAAAAAATGCATTCGCATCTTAGTAAATATAAAAACTACAGAGTCGTGCCTACCTCACTTTAAAGAGTTAAAAATCTTGACCTTACCTTCTATTTATATATTTGAAATGTGTAAATTTGTAAGAAAAAATATAAACTTTTACACCAAGAAAGAAGACAAAGCTCGCCGGTTCCCCGAGAGACACGCAAACAAACTGATTCTCCCACCGTCAAAATTGGCACTGCACAGCTCAAGCCCCTATTCAATGTCAATAAAAATATTTAACAATCTGCCAGACTGCATTAGGAACATCGGGAAGGAAAAAGAGTTTAATAACACGCTAAAAAACTATCTGATTGAAAAATGTTACTACAATATTGATGAATTTCTAAATGATACTGACAAACACTAATTAAATCGGTCTCCCTACCACCATGTACTATTCTGTTGCCACACCCAAACTGGGTATCCATAGCATGCTTTATTTACTAATGACTATAATAATATGTTAATTAAGAAATAATGTAACTATGGAATTGCAATAATAAAGAAACTGAAACTGAAACTAATAAACAAATGCGAGAGTGTGTATGTCTGTTTGCCTGTCTGCTTAGCTTTAACGGGCCATCTTTTAAACCAATTTTGATGAAATTTCGTAGAGACAGGTTACATCCCGGGGAAGGACATAGGATACTATTTATCCCGGAAAATTAAACAGTTTTCCCGGGAATTAAAAAGAACTTAACCCACGTGGACGATGTCGTGGGTATTATCCATTCATGCGAAAGTGTGTCTGTCTGTTACGTTTTCACAGCCCATCTTTCAATCGTTTTTGACGAAATTCGGTACAGAGATAGGTTGCAGCCCGGGGAAGTACTAGTTTCTTCTCAAAATGGGAAAGGTCAAGGGCTTAAGCCACAGTCCTCTACGCAGGAAAATTACTTCTTGGCAGACATATTTGAGATATTTTTTTTATTTTTTATTTTAGACCTCTCAGGCAGGTTTCAACTTTCCACACGAATTTTTCTTCATTATAATCTTCATATTTAATAAGTTGAAGGTGAACTTCCGGGATCGATCCCCGGACTTGGAGGCTGAAATCTCCGCGGATTACATGGTGGACGTATATATGCACTATACAAGCTGTAAGTTTGAATTGGAGTCGAGTGAACGAAATTTACCTCTAGTTGTCGCAAGACTGTCTGACGTCCATTTCTCATCTTGCGTAGAACCGTGAGAGTCTGTATATTTGGTTCTTTTGGTAGGAATAATGTCGGTTGGACTTGAGCATCGTTGACGTCTCATCACTTCAGGACTTTCAGTATCCTTGCTTGTCATAGCGTCGTCTTCTTCGCTTGTATCTACATAATAAACGAGAATTTGAGTAATTACTTAAGAAGATCAAATTCTTCAGGTGATAGGTAACTTAATAGCTTTCATTATCATCAGAATTAAACTCAGTTTCATATCTATGCACGACTGAATCGATAGATAGATATTTTTTTATTTCTAATCTCATGATATTTACAATTGTATATAACTACTTTTTAGATGAAATAAGTGTTAGTTGTGTTAGTGTTTGTCTTATTCTAGTTAGTATTGTTATTTGTTGCAGTATTTGTTGGTTTAAAAGTATGCTCCTGAAAAAAGCTTATTATACTGTTGAAGATTATGTAAATGATAGAGGAGCATGGATTTGATCGCTCCAGCAATGCTGGGGACAGCGGTTACTTATGTACACATTGATATAATAATTGTAAATGAATTATTTAAAAAAAGCAACCACCGAGTTTCTTGCTGGTTCTTCTCGGTAGGAATGGCATTCCGAACCAGTGGTAGATTCACTTGACGATTCATAAGTACTTGTAAAAGTTTATTTGAATAAAGAATAATTTGATTTGATAATTTGATAGAAAATGAATCTTCGTCTATTAAACAAGTAATAAAATTAAAAATTTTAAAAAACCCACGACGAACTACAGAGCTCCATTGATACAACAATTAGAACTTAGCAAAAGTATATATAAAATAATATCTAAAACACAAAACTGCATATTTGCCGGCTCAGTAGTTCTTTTGCCAGCGTGGTGGACTATGGCCAAACCCTTCTCATTCCAAGATAAAACTTGGGCTAAGTAATGAGCAGAGGTGTCAAATAGTGTTAAATTTTAATATTCTGATAAAAATTGTTTAAAAAATGTGATCACTTAAGGAGTTCCCATAACCACCTCCTGGCTCCGTCATAAGACCCTGAGCAGCATCTAGGTACAAAGTGCTAGTTAAGACAAATCAAAAGAGTCCAAACACGACGGGTTTACGATAAGAACTTAAGGAATTCCTATGACCACCTCCTGGCTCCATCATGAGACCCTGGGCAGCATCTAGGTACAAAGTGCTAGTCAAGACAAATCAAAAGAGTCCAAATACGAAGGGTTACGATGAGAACTTAAGGAGTTCCCATGACCACCTCCTGGCTCCATCATGAGACCCTGGGCAGCATCTAGGTACAAAGCGCTCGTCAAGACAAATCAAAAGAGTTCAAATACAACGGGTTTACGATGAGAACTTAAGGAGTTCCCATGACCACCTCCTGGCTCCATCATGAGACCCTGGGCAGCATCTAGGTACAAAGCGCTAGTCAAGACAAATCAAAAGAGTCCAAACACAACGGGTTTACGATAAGAACTTAAGGAGTTCCTATGACCACCTCCTGGCTCCATCATGAGACCCTGGGCAGCATCTAGGTACAAAGTGCTAGTCAAGACAAATCAAAAGAGTCCAAACACGACGGGTTTACGATAAGAACTTAAGGAGTTCCTACCACTTACCAAATCACTAGCTCAGCTTGGTTGTCTATGGTCCTAAAATATATCCAAGAACCTTCTCACAAGCTATACATATCTGATGCAAAAAACTGTATCTCAATCGGCCCAGTACTTTTTGAGAAAAATGTTAACATATTGAAAAATTAAAATCATAGACTACAGCTCAGCTTGGTTGTCTATGGTCCTAAAATATATCTATAAACCTTCTCACAAGCTATACATATCTAATGCAAAAAACCGCATCTCAATCAGCCCAGTACTTTTTGAGAAAAATGGTAATATACTGAAAAATTAAAATCATAGACTACAGCTCAGCTTAATTGTCTATGGTCCTAAAATATATCTAAGAACCTTCTCACAAGCTATCCATATCTAATGCAAAAAACCACATTTCAATCGGCCCAGTACTTTTTGAGAAAAATGGTAACATATTGAAAAAATTAAAATCATAGACTACAGGTCAGCTTGGTTGTCTATGGTCCTGAAATATATCTAAGAACCTTCTCACAAGTTATCCATATCTAATGCAAAAAACCGCATCTCAATCGGCCCAGTACTTTTTCAGATAAATGGTAACATATTGAAAAATTAAAATCATAGACTACAGGTCAGCTTGGTTGTCTATGGTCCTAAAATATATCTAAGAACCTTCTCACAAGCTATACATAGCTAATGCAAAAAACCGCATATTAATCGGTCCAGTAGTTTTCCAGGAAAACGGTAACAAAAAAGTGCACAAACAAACATACAAACAAACACACAACCTCTTAGGGCAAACACATATACCGTCTCCGTTTCGTCGAGGGTAAAAAGAGAGATGTAGAGGATGAGCCTGAAACTTGATCAATTATTTCAATTATATCCCGTACTTGAACAACAAATACTAAAATTTGATAAATATTGTAAGGAAACGAAATTATTTAATTTTTAATGAGCGTCAGTATTTTTAACAGAACTTCACATTTATATCAATAGATGGCGCCGCGAGGTCTCAGTTCGTGGCGAACCACTAGTTATATAGTTAGTCATTTTATGTATAATATATAGTTAGTAGGTATATAAGGATTTGATTTAAATTTATAGTGTAGTTTGTGTAATATTTAGATTTTAGATTAATTTACTGACAAAATTAAATTTGATTTATAGTAAGTAGTTAAAGTAATATATGAATTAGCTGTTAATCTACCGTAATTAATTCAAAATTACCAGTTTTACAAGCTTGGCGGATAACGAATTTCACCAAACCTACTTATTATTTTATTTTTATGTATATTGCTTAATATTTTATATTTATAGTATAATTATTATTTTTTTTTTTCAACCGTATATATTTAAACTTATGTACGTATGTATGTTATATGTAGGTAGTATTGTATGTAGCTGATATTTATGGTATATTTTTATTTGTAGTTTGCGCACCATCCCGTTTGTTTTCTCTTCTCCTTTCTCCAAAGGTTGTCTGGAAGAGATCGCCTTAGGCGATAAGACCGCCTTTGCATACTGTGCTGTCCTAGTCGTAATTTTATTGTCTTTTTTATGTCCTTTTACTTGTGTGCAATAAAGATTTAAATAAATAAATAAATAATGGTTTTAGATTTTAACATGGAACTTTCGCATCCGCGGTAATACAACAATATTATGGTATGCTATGATAAACCTAAATTATGATTAAGACTCTTCATTCGAGCTGTAACGGTTCGGATCAATATTTAGCTCTTTTGTCCCCTGATATTTTATTATTCATAGCATTAAAACTCAAAATCTATTTATACCAAATTGTAGGCACATCGCTTATCTACCACAATGACTGACAACATTTTGAAATTATTTAATAGATTGGTCCTTATCGCGAAAATACCAAGAGGCTGTTATTGAATCTTAAATTTTGTGTAAACTTTGACGTTAGCGAACATCATAATTTACTCATTGTGGTCAAAAAAAGAGATACTTTTATTGAGTATAAGGTCCTGAACTACAATAGTTGAAGAGAAAAATTATTAATTTGCTATTCTTTGTATTATAAAACTCGAAACAAAGAAAATTTCATTTGACAAAATTAAGGACCCATAAAACAGTCATTTTAGGAGGTTATTTAGCTTAATTTGAAAAGAAAATTTACAGCTCCAAATACTAGGACATATTTTCAATTATATAAAGCAAAAAAAATAATATGATTACCAATAATTTACTTCAAAAATTAAGTTTCAAACACACAACAAAACTGCGCGATCAAGCACTAGGAAAACCAGTCGTAGCCGAGGCTTCTCCGAGGGTGGACGTAACGCTTTTTGTCTCCGCAACTCAAAATGAAATACGTAGCATATACCTGAGATTGTAGTGCGATTGTCACTTCTCAATAGTACACATTTTTAATACTCGCTGCTTTTTCTTATTGATAGATGAAAACTATTTTGTTTTAAAGGGTTCAGGTTTTGTATTTTATATTTTATACTAATTATATTGATGGTAAATATTTAAATAAGAATTCAGACAAAGTCATGTTTATCAGACTGTTATAAAATAACTTACTTTATATATTATTCAGAAAATCAACTACAATTAGTTACAACAATCTTACTAATATTATAAATGCAAAAGTTTGGATGAATGTATGGATGGATGTATGTATGTTTGTTACTCAATCACGCCCCAACGGCTGAAAGAATCTGGCTGAAATTGGCACAGAGATAGATTATTGTCTGGAATAGCACATAGGCTACTTTTTATCCCGGAAAATTAAAGAGTTCCCGCGGGAACCAAAAAGCCTCAAACCACGCAGACGAAGTCGCGGACATTCGCTAGTTAGTTATAAAATATAATATATTATCAGTTATTAGTTATAAACTTTTATTCATAAGGCTTGTGGTTAAATTTACTATTATTATAGGCTAACCAGCAATATCTACGTAGACAGGCCACCCTACCCCTTATCTCTACTAATCTCGTTGTCACGTATTTGAATTTCAGTCACTCGTTCATTGTCTTTCATGGCATTAGCGCGGTATCTTGTGTTCGGTTGTGAAATTTGGTTTCTTTACGACGACTTGGCATTTTATCGGTTTGATTTGCATTGTGATTTGGATTGATGTCTTTATTACTACCGCACGCGCAGTTTTCTATTGTTATTTTGGTAAACTGAGTATACTAGCGCAACACCTGCAGGTTTACAATTTTATTACCTTTTGCAAGTGGTTATCGTTTACAGACCGGCACTTGATGATTGTGTATTATATTTTCCGAACCGGACCTTTTTTTATTATTGTATCACTAGTGACCAGTGATCACTATTGTTATCATGATAAACAAAAACCTACGTTGGTAAAACACCTGCATCTGCAGGTGCTTATCAGTTTTATTGCACTGTTTTGTCTTTAGGATTCATGAATGAAAATAAGTTATTATTTTCAGAAATGGGCTCTAAACTAAAAAGAAAGAAATATTCACGTAGTGAACAATTAGCGACGGCAAGGAATCAAAAAGGTTTGTTCAATAAAGTGGAATGATTATGATGTACAATCTATTTGATTACATTAACTCTACTCTTACCTCTCGAAAATAAGTAAACAAAGTTAATTTATGTTATACGTGTGAGGAAAACATATTTTTGATGTGATTTTACAATAAACACGAATTATTCTGCATTTTTCTTTATATCTTGCCTTTACATGAGTACAATAAAATAGAAAAATTCTACTTCGTCCGCGTGGATATTTTTTTCAAGTTCTGTAGGAATACCTTAATTTTCCGGGATATTTATAAAGTAGTCTATATCTTTTCCCGAGATACAAAGTACATCGTACTTGTAAGCGTAGCAGACAGACATACAAACTTTCGCATTTATAATACTAGTATGGATGGTATACTTAAAACATATATACTAACAATCATGCAACCTACTCTTTATATAAACGCACTTAAAACAGTTTATATGAAACGTAATTAAAGTGAATTAAAAACATTTTTTTAAATATTGAAAAAATAATAGCCCGTTTGAAAATGGGATTAGGATCAAAACGGTTTGTCAAACTACTTTGCACCCGACGCCTTCTGTTCACTCACTGAAACAAAGGATTATCCGAGACAAAGGATTTACCAGAGATAAATACCTAAACTTGCGAAGCGACTCAAGGAATGAACGCTCTTAACTTGTTTTAATAGGCGTTTGCTTTTTCACTGTGATTTTATTATGCGTTTCGTTTATTTAAATAATTACTAGATGATGCTCGCGACTTCTTACGCGTAGATTTCAATTCGAAAATTCCGGGGGGAATTACTTGATTTTCCAGGATAATAAAAAGTAGCTTTATGTCACTCTTCAGGTCCTCAACTATTTATTCACGTCGATTCATTGCTCTGTTGTAGCGTGATTGAAGGACATTGCAATTTCACATTTGTAATATTACTATGATTATATAATAATATTATATTTATTATGAAGAATCAAAATTATTATCATTCTCTTGTCTGTTTACAATATTACCATATTGTTGACAAACTTGTAATTAATATCCATCGGATTAAGATCAGACAAATTAATAACAGTGGGAGCACGTTAAAAATCTTATCATCTAGTCTAACATCAATCAGAATATGATCAGATAGCTCGCCTTATAATCGTTAACCAGGACGAAACTTCTCGACTACGTGCAGACTTTTAGATTGAATTTGAGTCAAGTGGACAAAACTTACCTGTAGTTTTCGCAAGACTGTCTGACGCTCGTCTCTCATCATGCATAGAACCGTTAATACTGGCTGCTTCACCTGCTTCACTCACATCTAATAAAATGAATATATCACAAAATAATTATAGAAATATAATTAAAATAATCTATTATTGCAATTTATACCTGTATTCTCCACAAGCCTGTCACCGTAGTCTTGGTCCATTTCACCAGGTGAATCATTATGATTGCTTTTTTCACCTTCTTCTTCTTCTGCGTCGTTATGCGCAGCATCTTTCTTACTTCTAACTTTATATGAAATGACACGATCATAATCTTCCTCTTCTTCTTCCTCATTGTCGTCATTTATTTCTGCATCCCTGCTTGATGAAGTTTGAGCATCTTCTTCAGGTGATTCAGTTATATTTCTTTTTTCTCCTACTCTTTCCCTTGCATAAACATGATCATCAGCGTCATCTTCTTCACTAACCTCTTCAATTGTATATAATAGGGCTCGAATCTCTTCTTCAGGTGAACCATTATTATCACTGTCTTCTCCTTTTCCAGCTTTAACTTCATCATGATCATCAGCGTCATTATCGTCACTTATCTCTTCAATTGTATCTGATAAGACTCGAACCTCTTCTTCAGGTGATCCCACGTCATCGTGATCATTAGCATCATCAGTGGCATCATCATTAATTTCCGCATCTGCTCTCTGCTCTGCTATGTGTACTGAAGATTGATTTTCTTCTTCAGGTGAACCATAATTATTACTTTCTTCTCCATCTCCAGTTTTTGTATCGTCATGATTATCAGAAACGTCATCATAACTAATCTCTTCAACACTATGATCATGATCATCGCCTTTAACGTCGGTAAATGTTCGTGGTGGTAAACTCTTGGACAAATTATAGGCTTCAGGACTACTTTGAACTGTCCATTCGTCTGTAATGCGTTGTATTAGTAATCTACCTGTAGTTTCCGCAGCTCTGTCAGATGCTGTTCTTTCTACTGCTGTAATCGATCTCTCAAAAAAGTTTTCTGATAAGGCATGAACCTCTTCTTCAGAAAAACTATTATTATCTTTTCGTTGTTCAGCACCATGATCATGATCATCGCCTTTAACATCGCTAAATGTTAGTGGTGGTAAACTATTGGACAAATTATTGGTTTCAGGACTACTGTGAACTGTCCATTCATCTATAATGCGTTCTATTAGTGATCCACCTGTAGTGTCTGCAGCTCTGGCAGATGCTGTTCTTTCTACTTCTTTAATCGATCGTTCAAAAAAACTTTCATTATGGTCAGAATGAAACTCAGTTTCATATCTTTGCACGACTGAGCCCATAGACAATGCATCTACTTCATCTCTTTTTAAAATATATTTTCTGTAGAGTTTAGTCATTGATTTCTCTAGTTCGTCATAGACTTCCTTTGGTTCATCGTGTGAGTATTTCTTTTCTACTTCTATGATCAGCTCAGGTAAAGAGACACTGGATGATTCTTGAGAATTGTTCGGACTTTCTTTATGGATAAATGGAGCCACAGTACTTTCATGTGAAGCAATTAGAGATGCATTTTCATCTGCCTTTGGTACCGGCGATGGTGCTAAAATCACAGATATCGGATTAAGTGTAGAGAGGTTTTATGAAAATTGTAGATTTTGACATTAAATTGATTTTATAGGGGTGGATAATTTAAACTCCGTGTTCAGGTTAATTCCATATAATTAGCGTTAACACACAGGGTTAGGTGGTTATTTTAGTAACTTTCTAGGTACTAGCTGATATTATGGCGAAACTATAAAGGTTCCTGGTTGTCTTCTTAATCTTAACCATATATTATACTCTTTACATTAAATTTATCAATAACTAGCTGATGCCCGCGACTTCGTCCGCGTGGAATAAGTTTTTAATTCCCACGGGAACACTTTAATTTTCCGGGATAAAAAGTAGCCTATGTCACTCTCCAGGTCCTCAACTATACCCTATGCAAAAAAACATGTCGATCCGTTGCTCTGTTGCGATGTGATTGAAGGACAAACCAACAAACCAATAAACCAACAAACAAACACACTGTCGCATTTAGAATATAAGTACGTTATAATTTTCGTCAAATTTTGATATTGGTAGAGCAATGTGTTTCAATCGGAATGATTGATCAAAATTTAGTGTCAGAAGTAGAGACGTAGAGATTGAGATTTGAGATGACGGTTAAAATTAAAACGTCTCCTTCACAACTTTCGTAGCCATCTCATCTATATGTCACCGTAAGATTGTAAAATCCGTTAGATTATAATCTAACGGTTTCTATCCCGCGAGATTGTAAATTGTCGAAAGATTGTGAACCGTTCAATGTTCTGAGTATTAATTTATGAAATATTTATTGTATTTACGTTTTCTTGTCTCTTTCTTGTACAGTTCGAGCGCGAGTTGAATGCAGAGTAAATGTAAGCGTCACCATACATTTACTCTGCATTCAACTCGCGCGCGAACTGTAGGTTAGGTTAGGGTTTGATATGAATATTCAGGTAGTGTTCAGTGTGGTTCAGTAGCACTTAGGTTCTATCGGGTTAATATACCTAATAGATTACAGTTTACCGAAAAATAATGCGTTAAATTGTAAGCAGTATGTTACGGTTCACAATCTGTCGACAGTTTACAATCTATCGAGATAAAAAACGTTAGATTACAATCTAACGGTTTTTACAATCTTACGGTGACATATATACATTTGACTAGTATGTATGTGTTCGTCCTGGTCTCTAGAACAAGGAAGTGCCGTTCGCAGAACTTGGAAGTGGGGACACGCGTAGCTATGACGTCACAAAGATGGAGGCCGCTTGTTTTGAGTTTTAATGATTTCTTGAGTTCTAATTGATCAAATAGGTTGTGTATGGTGTCTTTGGAAGCTAATGTTCTACATATTATAATTGTTTCTTTGAGACCTATCACGTAAGCGTAGTGATGTCGGGTCGTATGGCGGAGAGTTCGATAGACGAGCTACACTAGGATCAAACTCTGCGTCAATTCAAAAAAAGAAGAAGAAGAAGTCTGACTCCGAAGAAGTCTTCTTCTTCTTGAATGTCCGTTCGACATACGAATTATTGGTTTCGAATATCGAGCCATTATCGCCGACAAAAATACAAATTTTACAGAAGGTTTTTAAATATTTTTACAGATAACTAAATGTGTTATTTAATTGAAAATTAAGATAATACGAGTATGTTCGAAAGAGGATTACGTGGTGGCGTATGCAGTCTGTTAAATTAAATTGGAGTCAAGTGAACGAAACTTACCTGTAGTTGTCGCAAGACTGTCTGATCTCTCATCTTCCGTAGAACCGTAAGAGTCTGTATATTTAGTTCTTTTGGTAGGAATAATGTCAGTTAGTCTTGAGAATCGTTGACGTCTCATCACTTCGGGACTTTCAGCATCGTCGCTTGTATTAACGTCGACTTCTTCGCTTGCATCTACATAATAAACAAATGCGAGAGTGTGTATGTCTGTTTGCCTGTCTGCTTAGCTTTAACGGGCCATCTTTTAAACCAATTTTGATGAAATTTCGTAGAGACAGGTTACATCCCGGGGAAGGACATAGGATACTATTTATCCCGGAAAATTAAACAGTTTTCCCGGGAATTAAAAAGAACTTAACCCACGTGGACGATGTCGTGGGTATTATCCATTCATGCGAAAGTGTGTCTGTCTGTTACGTTTTCACAGCCCATCTTTCAATCGTTTTTGACGAAATTCGGTACAGAGATAGGTTGCAGCCCGGGGAAGTACTAGTTTCTTCTCAAAATGGGAAAGGTCAAGGGCTTAAGCCACAGTCCTCTACGCAGGAAAATTACTTCTTGGCAGACATATTTGAGATATTTTTTTTATTTTTTATTTTAGACCTCTCAGGCAGGTTTCAACTTTCCACACGAATTTTTCTTCATTATAATCTTCATATTTAATAA
Organism: Erebia aethiops; assembly: GCA_923060345.2. Lineage (NCBI taxonomy): Eukaryota > Metazoa > Arthropoda > Insecta > Lepidoptera > Nymphalidae > Erebia > Erebia aethiops. The sequence goes on along the minus strand of OV281081.1, from coordinate 11,658,811 downwards.
GTTGAAGGTGAACTTCCGGGATCGATCCCCGGACTTGGAGGCTGAAGTCTCCGCGGATTACATGGTGGACGTATATATGCACTATACAAGCTGTAAGTTTGAATTGGAGTCGAGTGAACGAAATTTACCTCTAGTTGTCGCAAGACTGTCTGACGTCCATTTCTCATCTTGCGTAGAACCGTGAGAGTCTGTATATTTGGTTCTTTTGGTAGGAATAATGTCGGTTGGACTTGAGCATCGTTGACGTCTCATCACTTCAGGACTTTCAGTATCCTTGCTTGTCATAGCGTCGTCTTCTTCGCTTGTATCTACATAATAAACGAGAATTTGAGTAATTACTTAAGAAGATCAAATTCTTCAGGTGATAGGTAACTTAATAGCTTTCATTATCATCAGAATTAAACTCAGTTTCATATCTATGCACGACTGAATCGATAGAAAATGAATCTTCGTCTATTAAACAAGTAATAAAATTAAAAATTTTAAAAAACCCACGACGAACTACAGAGCTCCATTGATACAACAATTAGAACTTAGCAAAAGTATATATAAAATAATATCTAAAACACAAAACTGCATATTTGCCGGCTCAGTAGTTCTTTTGCCAGCGTGGTGGACTATGGCCAAACCCTTCTCATTCCAAGATAAAACTTGGGCTTAGTAATGAGCAGAGGTGTCAAATAGTGTTAAATTTTAATATTCTGATAAAAATTGTTTAAAAAATGTGATCACTTAAGGAGTTCCCATAACCACCTCCTGGCTCCATCATAAGACCCTGAGCAGCATCTAGGTACAAAGTGCTAGTTAAGACAAATCAAAAGAGTCCAAACACGACGGGTTTACGATAAGAACTTAAGGAGTTCCTATGACCACCTCCTGGCTCCATCATGAGACCCTGGGCAGCATCTAGGTACAAAGTGCTAGTCAAGACAAATCAAAAGAGTCCAAATACGAAGGGTTACGATGAGAACTTAAGGAGTTCCCATGACCACCTCCTGGCTCCATCATGAGACCCTAGGCAGCATCTAGGTACAAAGCGCTCGTCAAGACAAATCAAAAGAGTTCAAATACAACGGGTTTACGATGAGAACTTAAGGAGTTCCCATGACCACCTCCTGGCTCCATCATGAGACCCTGGGCAGCATCTAGGTACAAAGCGCTAGTCAAGACAAATCAAAAGAGTCCAAACACAACGGGTTTACGATAAGAACTTAAGGAGTTCCTATGACCACCTCCTGGCTCCATCATGAGACCCTGGGCAGCATCTAGGTACAAAGTGCTAGTCAAGACAAATCAAAAGAGTCCAAACACGACGGGTTTACGATAAGAACTTAAGGAGTTCCTACCACTTACCAAATCACTAGCTCAGCTTGGTTGTCTATGGTCCTAAAATATATCCAAGAACCTTCTCACAAGCTATACATATCTGATGAAAAAAACTGTATCTCAATCGGCCCAGTACTTTTTGAGAAAAATGCTAACATATTGAAAAATTAAAATCATAGACTACAGCTCAGCTTGGTTGTCTATGGTCCTAAAATATATCTATAAACCTTCTCACAAGCTATACATATCTAATGCAAAAAACCGCATCTCAATCAGCCCAGTACTTTTAGAGAAAAATGGTAATATACTGAAAAATTAAAATCATAGACTACAGCTCAGCTTAATTGTCTATGGTCCTAAAATATATCTAAGAACCTTCTCACAAGCTATCCATATCTAATGCAAAAAACCACATTTCAATCGGCCCAGTACTTTTTGAGAAAAATGGTAACATATTGAAAAAATTAAAATCATAGACTACAGGTCAGCTTGGTTGTCTATGGTCCTGAAATATATCTAAAAACCTTCTCACAAGTTATCCATATCTAATGCAAAAAACCGCATCTCAATCGGCCCAGTACTTTTTCAGATAAATGGTAACATATTGAAAAATTAAAATCATAGACTACAGGTCAGCTTGGTTGTCTATGGTCCTAAAATATATCTAAGAACCTTCCCACAAGCTATACATAGCTAATGCAAAAAACCGCATATTAATCGGTCCAGTAGTTTTCCAGGAAAACGGTAACAAAAAAGTGCACAAACAAACATACAAACAAACAAACAAACAAACACACAACCTCTTAGGGCAAACACATATACCGTCTCCGTTTCGTCGAGGGTAAAAAGAGAGATGTAGAGGATGAGCCTGAAACTTGATCAATTATTTCAATTATATCCCGTACTTGAACAACAAATACTAAAATTTGATAAATATTGTAAGGAAACGAAATTATTTAATTTTTAATGAGCGTCAGTATTTTTAACAGAACTTCACATTTATATCAATAGATGGCGCCGCGAGGTCTCAGTTCGTGGCGAACCACTAGTTATATAGTTAGTCATTTTATGTATAATATATAGTTAGTAGGTATATAAGGATTTGATTTAAATTTATAGTGTAGTTTGTGTAATATTTAGATTTTAGATTAATTTACTGACAAAATTAAATTTGATTTATAGTAAGTAGTTAAAGTAATATATGAATTTAGCTGTTAATCTACCGTAATTAATTCAAAATTACCAGTTTTACAAGCTTGGCGGATAACGAATTTCACCAAACCTACTTATTATTTTATTTTTATGTATATTGCTTAATATTTTATATTTATAGTATAATTATTATTATTTTTTTTCAACCGTATATATTTAAACTTATGTACGTATGTATGTTATATGTAGGTAGTATTGTATGTAGCTGATATTTATGGTATATTTTTATTTGTAGTTTGCGCACCATCCCGTTTGTTTTCTCTTCTCCTTTCTCCAAAGGTTGTCTGGAAGAGATCGCCTTAGGCGATAAGACCGCCTTTGCATACTGTGCTGTCCTAGTCGTAATTTTATTGTCTTTTTTATGTCCTTTTACTTGTGTGCAATAAAGATTTAAATAAATAAATAAATAATGGTTTTAGATTTTAACATGGAACTTTCGCATCCGCGGTAATACAACAATATTATGGTATGCTATGATAAACCTAAATTATGATTAACTTGTTTTAATAGGCGTTTGCTTTTTCACTGTGATTTTATTATGCGTTTCGTTTATTTAAATAATTACTAGATGATGCTCGCGACTTCTTACGCGTAGATTTCAATTCGAAAATTCCGGGGGGAATTACTTGATTTTCCAGGATAATAAAAAGTAGCTTTATGTCACTCTTCAGGTCCTCAACTATTTATTCACGTCGATTCATTGCTCTGTTGTAGCGTGATTGAAGGACATTGCAATTTCACATTTGTAATATTACTATGATTATATAATAATATTATATTTATTATGAAGAATCAAAATTATTATCATTCTCTTGTCTGTTTACAATATTACCATATTGTTGACAAACTTGTAATTAATATCCGTCGGATTAAGATCAGACAAATTAATAACAGTGGGAGCACGTTAAAAATCTTATCATCTAGTCTAACATCAATCAGAATATGATCAGATAGCTCGCCTTATAATCGTTAACCAGGACGAAACTTCTCGACTACGTGCAGACTTTTAGATTGAATTTGAGTCAAGTGGACAAAACTTACCTGTAGTTTTCGCAAGACTGTCTGACGCTCGTCTCTCATCATGCATAGAACCGTTAATACTGGCTGCTTCACCTGCTTCACTCACATCTAATAAAATGAATATATCACAAAATAATTATAGAAATATAATTAAAATAATCTATTATTGCAATTTATACCTGTATTCTCCACAAGCCTGTCACCGTAGTCTTGGTCCATTTCACCAGGTGAATCATTATGATTGCTTTTTTCACCTTCTTCTTCTTCTGCGTCGTTATGCGCAGCATCTTTCTTACTTCTAACTTTATATGAAATGACACGATCATAATCTTCCTCTTCTTCTTCCTCATTGTCGTCATTTATTTCTGCATCCCTGCTTGATGAAGTTTGAGCATCTTCTTCAGGTGATTCAGTTATATTTCTTTTTTCTCCTACTCTTTCCCTTGCATAAACATGATCATCAGCGTCATCTTCTTCACTAACCTCTTCAATTGTATATAATAGGGCTCGAATCTCTTCTTCAGGTGAATCATTATTATCACTGTCTTCTCCTTTTCCAGCTTTAACTTCATCATGATCATCAGCGTCATTATCGTCACTTATCTCTTCAATTGTATCTGATAAGACTCGAACCTCTTCTTCAGGTGATCCCACGTCATCGTGATCATTAGCATCATCAGTGGCATCATCATTAATTTCCGCATCTGCTCTCTGCTCTGCTATGTGTACTGAAGATTGATTTTCTTCTTCAGGTGAACCATAATTATTACTTTCTTCTCCATCTCCAGTTTTTGTATCGTCATGATTATCAGAAACGTCATCATAACTAATCTCTTCAACACTATGATCATGATCATCGCCTTTAACGTCGGTAAATGTTCGTGGTGGTAAACTCTTGGACAAATTATAGGCTTCAGGACTACTTTGAACTGTCCATTCGTCTGTAATGCGTTGTATTAGTAATCTACCTGTAGTTTCCGCAGCTCTGTCAGATGCTGTTCTTTCTACTGCTGTAATCGATCTCTCAAAAAAGTTTTCTGATAAGGCATGAACCTCTTCTTCAGAAAAACTATTATTATCTTTTCGTTGTTCAGCACCATGATCATGATCATCGCCTTTAACATCGCTAAATGTTAGTGGTGGTAAACTATTGGACAAATTATTGGTTTCAGGACTACTTTGAACTGTCCATTCATCTATAATGCGTTCTATTAGTGATCCACCTGTAGTGTCTGCAGCTCTGGCAGATGCTGTTCTTTCTACTTCTTTAATCGATCGTTCAAAAAAACTTTCATTATGGTCAGAATGAAACTCAGTTTCATATCTTTGCACGACTGAGCCCATAGACAATGCATCTACTTCATCTCTTTTTAAAGTATATTTTCTGTAGAGTTTAGTCATTGATTTCTCTAGTTCGTCATAGACTTCCTTTGGTTCATCGTGTGAGTATTTCTTTTCTACTTCTATGATCAGGTCAGGTAAAGAGACACTGGATGATTCTTGAGAATTGTTCGGACTTTCTTTATGGATAAATGGAGCCACAGTACTTTCATGTGAAGCAATTAGAGATGCATTTTCATCTGCCTTTGGTACCGGCGATGGTGCTAAAATCACAGATATCGGATTAAGTGTAGAGAGGTTTTATGAAAATTGTAGATTTTGACATTAAATTGATTTTATAGGGGTGGATAATTTAAACTCCGTGTTCAGGTTAATTCCATATAATTAGCGTTAACACACAGGGTTAGGTGGTTATTTTAGGAACTTTCTAGGTACTAGCTGATATTATGGCGAAACTATAAAGGTTCCTGGTTGTCTTCTTAATCTTAACCATATATTATACTCTTTACATTAAATTTATCAATAACTAGCTGATGCCCGCGACTTCGTCCGCGTGGAATAAGTTTTTAATTCCCACGGGAACACTTTAATTTTCCGGGATAAAAAGTAGCCTATGTCACTCTCCAGGTCCTCAACTATACCCTATGCAAAAAAACATGTCGATCCGTTGCTCTGTTGCGATGTGATTGAAGGACAAACCAACAAACCAATAAACCAACAAACAAACACACTGTCGCATTTAGAATATAAGTACGTTATAATTTTCGTCAAATTTTGATATTGGTAGAACAATGTGTTTCAATCGGAATGATTGATCAAAATTTAGTGTCAGAAGTAGAGACGTAGAGATTGAGATTTGAGATGACGGTTAAAATTAAAACGTCTCCTTCACAACTTTCGTAGCCATCTCATCTATATGTCACCGTAAGATTGTAAAATCCGTTAGATTATAATCTAACGGTTTCTATCCCGCGAGATTGTAAATTGTCGAAAGATTGTGAACCGTTCAATGTTCTGAGTATTAATTTATGAAATATTTATTGTATTTACGTTTTCTTGTCTCTTTCTTGTACAGTTCGAGCGCGAGTTGAATGCAGAGTAAATGTAAGCGTCACCATACATTTACTCTGCATTCAACTCGCGCGCGAACTGTAGGTTAGGTTAGGGTTTGATATGAATATTCAGGTAGTGTTCAGTGTGGTTCAGTAGCACTTAGGTTCTATCGGGTTAATATACCTAATAGATTACAGTTTACCGAAAAATAATGCGTTAAATTGTAAGCAGTATGTTACGGTTCACAATCTGTCGACAGTTTACAATCTATCGAGATAAAAAACGTTAGATTACAATCTAACGGTTTTTACAATCTTACGGTGACATATATACATTTGACTAGTATGTATGTGTTCGTCCTGGTCTCTAGAACAAGGAAGTGCCGTTCGCAGAACTTGGAAGTGGGGACACGCGTAGCTATGACGTCACAAAGATGGAGGCCGCTGGTTTTGAGTTTTAATGATTTCTTGAGTTCTAATTGATCAAATAGGTTGTGTATGGTGTCTTTGGAAGCTAATGTTCTACATATTATAATTGTTTCTTTGAGACCTATCACGTAAGCGTAGTGATGTCGGGTCGTATGGCGGAGAGTTCGATAGACGAGCTACACTAGGATCAAACTCTGCGTCAATTCAAAAGAAGAAGAAGAAGTCTGACTCCGAAGAAGTCTTCTTCTTCTTGAATGTCCGTTCGACATACGAATTATTGGTTTCGAATATCGAGCCATTATCGCCGACAAAAATACAAATTTTACAGAAGGTTTTTAAATATTTTTACAGATAACTAAATGTGTTATTTAATTGAAAATTAAGATAATACGAGTATGTTCGAAAGAGGATTACGTGGTGGCGTATGCAGTCTGTTAAATTAAATTGGAGTCAAGTGAACGAAACTTACCTGTAGTTGTCGCAAGACTGTCTGATCTCTCATCTTCCGTAGAACCGTAAGAGTCTGTATATTTAGTTCTTTTGGTAGGAATAATGTCAGTTAGTCTTGAGAATCGTTGACGTCTCATCACTTCGGGACTTTCAGCATCGTCGCTTGTATTAACGTCGACTTCTTCGCTTGCATCTACATAATAAACAAATGCGAGAGTGTGTATGTCTGTTTGCCTGTCTGCTTAGCTTTAACGGGCCATCTTTTAAACCAATTTTGATGAAATTTCGTAGAGACAGGTTACATCCCGGGGAAGGACATAGGATACTATTTATCCCGGAAAATTAAACAGTTTTCCCGGAAATTAAAAAGAACTTAACCCACGTGGACGATGTCGTGGGTATTATCCATTCATGCGAAAGTGTGTCTGTCTGTTACGTTTTCACAGCCCATCTTTCAATCGTTTTTGACGAAATTCGGTACAGAGATAGGAAGTACTAGTATTGCAGCCCGGGGAAGTACTAGTTTCTTCTCAAAATGGGAAAGGTCAAGGGCTTAAGCCACAGTCCTCTACGCAGGAAAATTACTTCTTGGCAGACATATTTGAGATATTTTTTTTATTTTTTATTTTAGACCTCTCAGGCAGGTTTCAACTTTCCACACGAATTTTTCTTCATTATAATCTTCATATTTAATAAGTTGAAGGTGAACTTCCGGGATCGATCCCCGGACATGGAGGCTGAAGTCTCCGCGGATTACATGGTGGACGTATATATGCACTATACAAGCTGTAAGTTTGAATTGGAGTCGAGTGAACGAAATTTACCTCTAGTTGTCGCAAGACTGTCTGACGTCCATTTCTCATCTTGCGTAGAACCGTGAGAGTCTGTATATTTGGTTCTTTTGGTAGGAATAATGTCGGTTGGACTTGAGCATCGTTGACGTCTCATCACTTCAGGACTTTCAGTATCCTTGCTTGTCATAGCGTCGTCTTCTTCGCTTGTATCTACATAATAAACGAGAATTTGAGTAATTACTTAAGAAGATCAAATTCTTCAGGTGATAGGTAACTTAATAGCTTTCATTATCATCAGAATTAAACTCAGTTTCATATCTATGCACGACTGAATCGATAGAAAATGAATCTTCGTCTATTAAACAAGTAATAAAATTAAAAATTTTAAAAAACCCACGACGAACTACAGAGCTCCATTGATACAACAATTAGAACTTAGCAAAAGTATATATAAAATAATATCTAAAACACAAAACTGCATATTTGCCGGCTCAGTAGTTCTTTTGCCAGCGTGGTGGACTATGGCCAAACCCTTCTCATTCCAAGATAAAACTTGGGCTTAGTAATGAGCAGAGGTGTCAAATAGTGTTAAATTTTAATATTCTGATAAAAATTGTTTAAAAATGTGATCACTTAAGGAGTTCCCATAACCACCTCCTGGCTCCATCATAAGACCCTGAGCAGCATCTAGGTACAAAGTGCTAGTTAATACAAATCAAAAGAGTCCAAACACGACGGGTTTACGATAAGAACTTAAGGAGTTCCTATGACCACCTCCTGGCTCCATCATGAGACCCTGGGCAGCATCTAGGTACAAAGTGCTAGTCAAGACAAATCAAAAGAGTCCAAATACGAAGGGTTACGATGAGAACTTAAGGAGTTCCCATGACCACCTCCTGGCTCCATCATGAGACCCTGGGCAGCATCTAGGTACAAAGCGCTCGTCAAGACAAATCAAAAGAGTTCAAATACAACGGGTTTACGATGAGAACTTAAGGAGTTCCCATGACCACCTCCTGGCTCCATCATGAGACCCTGGGCAGCATCTAGGTACAAAGCGCTAGTCAAGACAAATCAAAAGAGTCCAAACACAACGGGTTTACGATAAGAACTTAAGGAGTTCCTATGACCACCTCCTGGCTCCATCATGAGACCCTGGGCAGCATCTAGGTACAAAGTGCTAGTCAAGACAAATCAAAAGAGTCCAAACACGACGGGTTTACGATAAGAACTTAAGGAGTTCCTACCACTTACCAAATCACTAGCTCAGCTTGGTTGTCTATGGTCCTAAAATATATCCAAGAACCTTCTCAAAAGCTATACATATCTGATGCAAAAAACTGTATCTCAATCGGCCCAGTACTTTTTGAGAAAAATGTTAACATATTGAAAAATTAAAATCATAGACTACAGCTCAGCTTGGTTGTCTATGGTCCTAAAATATATCTATAAACCTTCTCACAAGCTATACATATCTAATGCAAAAAACCGCATCTCAATCAGCCCAGTACTTTTTGAGAAAAATGGTAATATACTGAAAAATTAAAATCATAGACTACAGCTCAGCTTAATTGTCTATGGTCCTAAAATATATCTAAGAACCTTCTCACAAGCTATCCATATCTAATGCAAAAAACCACATTTCAATCGGCCCAGTACTTTTTGAGAAAAATGGTAACATATTGAAAAAATTAAAATCATAGACTACAGGTCAGCTTGGTTGTCTATGGTCCTGAAATATATCTAAGAACCTTCTCACAAGTTATCCATATCTAATGCAAAAAACCGCATCTCAATCGGCCCAGTACTTTTTCAGATAAATGGTAACATATTGAAAAATTAAAATCATAGACTACAGGTCAGCTTGGTTGTCTATGGTCCTAAAATATATCTAAGAACCTTCTCACAAGCTATACATAGCTAATGCAAAAAACCGCATATTAATCGGTCCAGTAGTTTTCCAGGAAAACGGTAACAAAAAAGTGCACAAACAAACATACAAACAAACAAACAAACACACAACCTCTTAGGGCAAACACATATACCGTCTCCGTTTCGTCGAGGGTAAAAAGAGAGATGTAGAGTTTATTCATAATAATTTCAGAACCTCAATCCACGCGGATGAAGTTGCGGGCATTAGCTAGTAGATAATAATATTATATTTTTAGGAATAATCCATCCATTCGTCTGAAACAGCATTTAACTGTCTTCTCTATCATAATTATAAATTAATAATATGTATCTTGTATGTATCTGTTAAATAATTTATTATAATATATTTCATATGTATGTTAGTATGTTTATATATATTTATGTCATTAGTATATGTATATTTGTGTGTTTTTATGTAAGTTTATGATACAATATCTCGTTTCATTCTATCTCATATCTTGTTGTACCTATTCTTCCTCCACAACCTTTCTCACTGCCAAGGGTCACTGGTAGAGATCTCTTATAGAGATAAGTGCTTCCTTGTCCACTATATGTATCTGTTTTTCTTCGTATTTTATAACCTTTTGGTACTAAATTAATTTAAAAAAATATATATATATTCATCTTACCCGGTGAATATATATTGTTATCTACTAGCTTATTATTGTGGCCCGACCCGGGACTCGAACCCGGGACCTCGTCGGCCGCAGTCGAACATGCCTACCACTAGACCAACGAGGCAGTCCGAGTTATGCCTGTTTAGTTTTGTTTTTATTTTATTTTACATTACTAGCGACGCCGTCACCAGGTTAGTAAAGTTTGTGGGATTATAGCTATTTATTCCCACAAACCAGACCACATATACTAACTGTGCATAAGGCAATAGAGTTATAGCTGTGTTATGCACAATAATATTAGCTCCAGCGCAGTTGGCTTATCTTTGTGAAGATTGGCCAGAATTCGGTCCTTTTGGATTACCACATCATGGCGGCCATGATGTGGTAATCCAAAAGGACAAAAAAAATTTACTTACATAGTTGATCATATTGAGACATGCTTCTTTCTTGTATTTTTCCCTCTCCACGCCTCCTTGCACTGACCGATCGCATTGTTTCGTTATAATTTGCACGAAGAATAATTATTAAAAATAAAGGGTTTTTTAATGCAGAAAACTTCTTAACTTATTTTAAATGTGGGTAGTACCAATGAATAACACATTTTTCGATTGAAGCTTGAACAAGTTTCATCGTGCCAGTCTTGCCAGTTTACAATTTGGTATTGGTTGTTAAATTAGCTGGAAGATTCTAAGCAACTATTATTTAGTCTGTAATACGGTCGCACACCGGTTCATGTTCGCCGGTTTCTTACTGGATACGTAGTGCTAGTTGAACTGCCTCGTTGGTCCAGTGGTTAGCATGTTCGACTGCGGCCGACGAGGTTCCGGGTTCGAGTCCCGGTTCGGTCCCATAACAAGTATTGGGTTTTTCTGACTAGAAATTCTCAATACTAGCCCGGAGTTAGGAAGTTGGCGGTGTTTCAGTGTTCTCGGAGAGCACGTTAAGCCGTCGGTCCTGCGCCTGATCTCTCACCGGTCCGGTCGGATTTTCCGTCCCATCGAGCTGACAGTAAAGGAACAGATAGTGCACCTGTTTATGCGCACACACTTGTGCACCGCGCATATAATATCTCCCGCGCAGATGGCTAATCTCTCTGGAGAATGGCCGGCGTAGCCGAAATTCGGTCGGGAGGACATTATCATCAATAGTGGGAAGGTACAGCCAGGGGCGGCCTTAATCATTACGAGGCTCTGGGCGGTAGACATTTGCGAGGCTCATAAGCATTATACTTAGTTAGTCCATTATTTTTCGTCCACGTTTTTTTCAACCTACCTTCCGCAGTTGGTTTTTTTTTTTACCAGTTGACAGTACCGGCATCTCAGATCAATAAAATATAGAATAGATAGTGGATTGTCTATGTAGTTTGTCACTAGTTTGGATCTTCCTAGCTGACTTCCTATTGATAGGTGGGACTTTTTCTACTTGGGCTTTAGCGCGATGGCGCAAGGTCCCTGCAAGAGCGAGGCCCCGGGCGGTTGCCCTGCTTGCCACTCCCTAAGGCCGCCTCTGGGTACAGGTCCATGGTAATAGTTTGTAATCTACCACATCTGATAGGTACTTGCCTAGTCTTTACCTAGTCAGGTTTTCAATATTAATAAACCGACATTAACTAAGACCACATTCTCAAGTTTCGGCTAATCATTTAAGACCAATACTTAGGAACCTGTTCTTAGCTGATGTCGGTTTATTAATACAGGTCTAGGTCTCAAAATATGTGATGATAAGGCCCATTGCAATGCCTCTTAACTGCCTCATTGGTCTAGTGGTTGGCATGTTCAACTGCGGCCGACGAGGTCCTCTGTTCGAGCCCCGGGTCGGGTCATAATTAAGTGTTGGGTTTTTCTGACTATAATTTCTCAGTACTGGCCCGTAGTCAGGAAGTTGGCGATGTGTCACCCCCGTGCCACGGAGAGCACGTTAAGCCGTCGGTCCCGGTTATTATCACTAACACGATAATAGTCGTTAAAGCCTGCCAACCCGCATTGGAGCAACGTGGTGGGTCTAAGCTCTAATTCCCTCTCTTAAGAGAGTGGAGGCCTGTGCCCAGCAGTGGGGCTTTAATGGGCTGTAGTGGTTTGGTGGTGGGAAGGCCCATTAGAAACAACAAATCAAACAGAATCTAGTAAGAGCCGGTAAGAAACTCAGCAGTTAAACTTTATGCGTTTTCACCATAGACTACTTATAGAATGCTAGGCTATGGATGTGACCGACCAATAGGAGCACTTGATTTTCATAACTTAGATCGCTAGATGTTAGATCCAGCGCTCGTATTGCTGAATTTGCCACGCATCTAACTAAGCAATGGTAGCACATCTGTCATGGAAACGTACCCCAATACCTACCCACTCTTATAATAGTAGATTGTATTATAAGGGAGCCAAATAATATTTTTACGGCGAGGGCGCTTTTTTAAATTCAGAGCGAAGTGAGGGATTCTAGAGTAGAATTTCGAGCGTAGCGAGGGATTCTTTAGTAGAATCCTGAACGTATTAGCGAGGGATTCAAAGTACGTCGCCCGAGCCAAAAAAATTTGCGCCCGAATGATAGACTCTACTTTTCATCATGCTGTATGAGAAAATAAAAGGCGCCTCATAATATTTTATTGTAATATTATTATTTAATAAAACATAGAGTAATTCTATACTTTCACTGTCACTAGAAGAACTCATTTTTCAAAACAAAATCATGAATTTTTAATAATCCGTGAAAATTGACGAAAACACGGGCTCTGTAGTTCGCGCGTTTTTAATTTGATTTCTTTTTTTTTATTCAGCCGGCGCGCTGCGACTATGGGCCGTCGTACCCGCCAGTCTTTATTCAAACAATATTTGCGTTCGATTTCTTTGGCGCTGAACACTAAGATGTTCCAAATTCAAAAAGTGTCCATTTCTGGCCGCTAAAAGTTTCATAAAGAAAACACCACCTTTGGGTGCACTTAAAGGCGAACCAAGTCGTCCTTTTCGAATACATGGGATGAAAAATTCTTTAATTATTAAAAACTGCCGAGTTTCTTCGCCGGCTCTAACTAGATTCTGGTATACTAACAGGCGCGTGCCGTTTCTACCAACCAAGGAACCAATCTTCATACATTCTGATACTTATAAACTTGACAAGGTAAGTATCCTATGGGAGTCTCCGGCACAGAATAGGTATATATATCCCACAAACTTATCTGGCCCGGTGGCCAAAATTGGAACTATTTTTAATGCCTGTTTAGTTTTTGTTATTTCATTTTTCATGTAGGTACATACTAGCGACGCTGTCACTGGGTCAGATAAGTTTGTGGAACTATACACAGGTAAATGTAAATCAAATATTTATATTTAAAAAATGAAACACGTCAAAATTTAGCAAGAGTTTAATAAAAAAATGCAAAGTAATAAAATATCTCCAAATATTGAATCTTACCGCTAGGGATATCTGTAGGTTCACATCCAAAAATACCACAACATACATGCACTCACACATTATTGAGGTTTGTAATTTTTTACACTGAGGTGAGGATTAGGGGGTATGTTCCGATATACGTACACTGCGAGCACTGTAAGATGTGACGGCAATTTAGTATGTACTGCGACGCCGTTCCTTTATAGTTAGCTATACTGGTTACTGTTTAAAACGGAACGCAGTCAGCACTGAGAGAGACTCGAAAACGCCAGTGCTCACAGTACAAAAATGGCGTCGATTTATGATGTCATTTATTTCCCTAAAATACTGCGGCAATATACTGTCAGTCCATAACGGAACGAATTTCTCCCCAGTAAGGGCCGGCGCCCATTGCCGGCACGGCACGGTGTGTCATAGCAAAGGATTTTAACACTAATTAAGTTATTTTGAACCTTATTTCAATGAGTTTAGAATTTATGTTACTTTATTTTGGTACCACGATGCCGCGACGTGCCGCAGGATGCTGCGGCATGACACGACACGCCACAGAATGCGGCGGCATGACGTGTCTTGCTTTTTCATTCCACGGGATGACGCGGCGCGCCATTGCATCCCGCGAGACGTGTGGGTCACTTTGGGGTCGAGGAATTATGATTGCTAGGTAGTTGAAATAAGGTTGAAACTTGTGCAGCATTTCGGTGGGGCTCAGTCCGGTCTGTGCGCGGGGGCAAGGGAGTGAGAAAACACACTGGCGCGCGCCATTTTATGTCTGTCTCTCACAAGTCACAACACTGGCTGCGCGTGAAAAGTGATTAGCACGTGCGTACGCGATATAATAATATTACTTTCACGTAAAATACGGAAAAATGGATGAAGAAAAGCTTATTAATCTGGTTCGTTCGCATGAGTGTATCTACAATGTGTCCTCCCGTTTCTACATGGATCAACATATGAAAAGGAACGCATGGCTGAAAATTGCAGAAGAAATGAACAAAACCCGTAAGTTATTTTTTACTTATTTATTGTCAAAAATAGAAGCTAACATCTATTAACAATTTCATTTTGCCAGTACACGTTACCAACATTAGAAAAATATTCCGTGAAACAATCTCTTACAACCATCCCTTCGAGATTGTTGAACACTGTATCATTGGTTCTATCGATTGCATTATTAGTATTAGAGCTAAGCGCCTCCATAGAATCATGATCATCATCATCAATGATAAAGTTATGCAAACACGTGCTTGCTAGTATGATGTTGTTAATGTACTTTGGTTGAACTTTTATACCTTTTTGAAATAATTCAAATCTTTCTTGTAACATCCCAAAAGCATTTTCTACAATACGCCGTGCTCTACTTAAGCGATAATTGAATATCCTTTTTTTTTCATCATTTAAAAGATGTGAGGGGTATGGTCTCATAATATTTTCTGTTAGTGGAAAGGCTTCATCGGCGACAAATACGTGGGGTAATTTTTGAGTTGAATGTGGTAAAGCCTTTTCCGGTGGTATGCATAAAAACCCATTACGTAGTTTCGAACCAAATTTAGAGCTTTGGAGTATACCGCCATCGCTATTTCGACCATATGCTCCGACATCTACAATCACAAATTTGTATTTTGCATCCACGACAGCTAATAAAACGATGCTAAAAAACTTCTTGTAGTTGATATACATACTTCCACTGTTATTAGGAGCTCTAATCTTGAAATGCTTACCATCTATTGCCCCAATGCAGTTAGGAAAATTCCAAAATTTATCAAAGTCGGTTGCAATTGACTGCCATTGTTGGCTCGTGGGTTTCGGCAATGCAGTCGACCTTAATACAGTAAATATTGCTTTACAGGTTTCGTGGACTATATTACGCACGGTAGTGAATCCTATACGATAGCTAAAAGCTAAAGACTTAAAAGAAGCTCCTGTAATTAAATACCTGTAACAAAACAAAAAAAAAACATTAAGCCGGGTCTAGACATGTATTATTTGTACGATCCGATCACCGTATCCGCGTATCATGATCGCATATGTGGACGGGTAAACGCGTCATTACCGTTCCACATAATTATGCGATCATGATCATGATCATTACATACATACATATGCGATCATGAAACGCGTCGAGGATACGAATACGGTGATCGGATCGTGCAAATGATACATGTCTGGACCCGGCTTTAGTAAACGACTTAAAAGCGTGTGTTATTTGAAATACTTCATTCTTGTTACAGATGAAGAATGCCAGAAGGCGTGGAGCTGCCTTCGTAATAATTATAGAAAAGCCTTAAAAAACAGGGTTTACAAAAGCGGTGACGCTGCCAAAAAGAGACGACCAATTAAATTTGAAAAGGAACTTGAATTTCTGCAAAAGTTTTTTCAAGATAGACCTCAGCTCTCAAATTTAGACTCTTCTTCCGAAGATACACAGCTTTCCGAAGATACGCAGCATATTGAAAATACACAACCTCCCGAAACAGCATCAACTGTTCCTTTTCCTGAAGCACAATCGCCTATATCTCCAATGTCGTTTTCATCACAGGCATCAGATTCTAGACAAGCTAGACATGTTCGTCAGCGATCATACATGTCATCGGAAGCACAGCATACGGAAACAACAGCAGAAGTATTAAAAAAATACATTGAAAATCAAAAAAAGGAACAACATCCTATGGAGATATTTTTTCAGGCAATGGCGGCAACAGCGAAGACTTTGTCACCAAAATTACAAGCTGAAATAAAACGCGATGTTTTACATATTGTTACTGATGCAGAAATAAAGCATTTGGAAAATGTGGAGTTAAATTCAGTTGTGCAGCTAAGTCGTCCTTCAACATCAAGTTCAGGATTCGATATTTCAAATGAATTACATTCATCTCAGCAATACGTACCAACTTCTGTTGCCAGAACCCGTAATACAATAATCGAAAGATCAAATCCTTTACACAATTTCTGTTCATTTAATAAGGCCGAACAACAATATAACACCGAACCAAACTATGGTGCTACACAAATAGAATACATACCTACTGCTATATCCAGACGTCATAATAATAATGATATACATGACAATAACCCCAATAGTGAATTGGCGGACTATGAAAATTCATAAAATTTTATAATACTTTCACTTTTTGTCATAATGTACTGTAGGTACAACTGGATTGACGGTCAAGTGCTACCATGTAGCAGTTGTGGTAGATAGCTGATTATAAAAATAAATAATTACTAAATATATCAAGACTTTTAATTTAATAAGGTCATTGATATAATAGCTAGAACAAGTTAGCTGGGAAGCTGTATGTATTACCTACGCGTTGGTATATGAATCATTGTAATGTAATATATACTTACTTACCTTAAACATACAGACAATCTCTCGGTAACAGGTATAGGCGATCGAAAATTAGTTTTGTTTTTCTTTATATGCGATTTTAGCAAATGACTTAACTTTTCAAATTTTTCATAGTCCATTCTGTAATAATCATAGAATTTTCGCATGTCGTATCTCAAATCATTAAACAAGTTGCTGAATTCACCATTTGTAGATCTTGTTCTCCATAAATTATGCACCCAGAATTGTCTTTTCGTCAAATTAGCACTTCTTATTTGTCTCTCTTCATCTTCAGCTAGAAGTGCTATTAAAACTAAATCCCAGTCAACCATAACGACACAACCAAAATCGAACACGCGCGGAGCAAAACTGATGGATGCCAGAGTGGCTAGGCTTTCAGCAGGATGCCACGGTATGCCACGGAACGCCAAGGGATGCCGCAGCACGCCGCGGGATGCTACAGCACGCCGCGGGTTGCCTCTGCACAACCTGCCGTGCCATGCCGTGCCACGCCGTCAGTGGGCGCCGGCCCTAAGAGCACTGAACAGTGCTCGCAGTGTATATCGGAACATACCCGGGGTGACCATTGGCGTATTGCGTCACAAGCGAGTTCGACTATTTAATCCCAGTAGTTCAACTCTACAACTGACATATGTACAGTTGAACTAGTAGGAACAAAAGTCGCAAACACAGATGCCCACTTCCCATCAAGGCTCGATGGGACGGAAGATCCGTCACGGCCGGAGAGAGATAGGGCGAAAATATAGCCGCAATTTTTAACTCAACCTTGACCTTTATGTTACGTAATACACCCATGATCTTTAATATACTGTTACAAAAACATTTGCCGATAAAAATGTACTGACAAAAAGTCTACTCGGCTTTGCAAGGCGAAAAACATCCAAAAGTGGACGATCACTTGAATTTCAACTAACAGTTAATTAACTCAATACAAAATTAATCAGCATTATAATCTAATTCATTTAGATTTTAAAAAACACTGTAAATTTTTGATTTTTGTTTTGTAAATGAGTTCATAATATTGGCACCAAAACAGTAGTAGCAAATAGCAATCACACTTAGGACATTAAGTTACATAAGAAAACTTATTGCGGTCTTACGATTATGGTTATAAAATTAGTGAAAACGTCATGAGAATTTCAAAATAATTATTGTCTTTTCACAACTTTGGTACGGGGGTGAAAGATAGCGGTATGCCGTATGTATCAACTTTGAGCTGAAATTAATATTATTTACGCAGTTTCTTTATTTTTGTTTAGCTTTTTATCAAAGGACCGGATTTTTTATTTTAGGCGTATTTATCTATTATTAAATAAAAATAAAAAGCAGGTTTCATCTATTAAACAGATCGGTGAAGGTCGTCGTATATCGGGATCTAAGACTTACGAATATAAGCTGTAATCCATACTAATATTATAAATGCGAAAGTGTCTGTCTGTCTGCTACGCTTTCACGGCCCATCTGTTCAACCGATTTTGATGTTTGATATGGGGATAGTTTGTATCCCGGGGAAGGACATAGGCTACTTTTTATTCCGGAAAATTAAATATTTTCCGCGGCAATCAAATAAATTAATCCACGCGGACAAAGTCGCGGGCATCATCTAGTTCGTAATATAAAGAAACTGCCCATGAGCATTATATTATAATCGTTTTCAAAAAATTAATCATTGTTACAGAAAAATAATAAAATTAGACTTTATATAGTAATAATAATTTAAAAATTGAGCTTAGTTAATGCCATACTACGTTTTTTATCTATTTTTAGTACCAAAGGTGCGTTTAAATGTTCAACTTAGCGATTATACAGTTTAGAAACGAACAAATTGCATAATGAATGGCCAGTCATCTGTGGCGGTTCCCACTGTACTGTATATTCGCTAAACTGTGATTACAATTTAATAATAATGTGATTACCGCTTAGAGCCAGTTAACGTTAAACAATGTGCAAGTGGAAGAGTACAGAGAATCGAAAATAATTAGCAACATTAAGGTGGCCTATATATCAAAAATATTTCTAACTGATTATTAAATAGAGGGTCTTCCAAAAGACCTACAATTCACATCTTCTGATAGTTTAAAATGATTATCAAACTTAAAACTAACGGATGAGAATTTTAGGTCTTTTTGAAGAACCTCTATTTAAAAATCAGTAAGAAATAATTTGTTTTTAACCAATTATGCCAGAATTCGGAAATTTATCCCCTATAACCGTCTTAAGTCCGTACAGATCTCAGCTTTAGCTAAATCTGTAGAACGCACTTTTGTGTACGGTGTAGCATGAATCCACCTTTACCATAACCTTGTCTAACTTTTCGACTTGATTACTTAGCCAGAAACACACACAATGCGCGACGCAAAGTCTCCAACACTCATAGAAGCTAGTAAAGAACTTTATCACGGCGTTAACACTGAGTAGTGCTGCCCTCTGCAAATACGCACTGCTGTATGACAATGATAATAAAGTTCCTTACAATACAAATTGTACACGCATACACGCGCGTTCAGTGTTACGACCCGTCGCACTTTGAATCTGTTTAAGCTTTTAACTAATAAGAAGTATGAATCTTTACTACATTTGTAAAGTGTAAACGTTAAATCGATAGATTTTAAAGAATAACTTGACTAGCGAATAAAATTACAATCTATACAATAATA
Source organism: Erebia aethiops (assembly GCA_923060345.2). NCBI lineage: Eukaryota > Metazoa > Arthropoda > Insecta > Lepidoptera > Nymphalidae > Erebia > Erebia aethiops. The sequence continues at coordinate 11,639,245 of OV281081.1, read as the reverse complement.
TTTTAATACGAAAGCGTATGTACTAGAGGTGTTAGCATGTCGTTAAACTGTTAAACGGCTAATGGTTGAAAATATTAGTAAACAATTTTTACTCGTGTGCACTATCGAGTGAAAAAAAAACATTGTTTTTTTTACTATCGTTTGTTAAACGGTAAGCGGATAATGGTAGTTAACGATCTTTACTCCTGTGAAAAACATTAACCATTAACCGTTTAACGACATGCTAACACCTCTAGTATGTACGTCGACCCCTCACTACCAATGTTTACAGTAAGGCCGCAGTCACAGATGTAAATTTTACTCGCGTAAGTCGCTTTCGTGTGTAACTTACGATACGTAAACCGTCTTGTACGCGACTGCGTATCGTTTACAAATGTAAGTTACTCACGTAACAACTTACAGATGTAAATACGGCCTAAGGTTTTGCATAAAGTGGCAAAATACTTTGAAAACGCGTTGCGTGACGATGAGCGTTTCCAACAAACATGTTGCCGCATTAAACTCGTCACTGGATTTGGTGTTAAACTGTCATGTCATTTTTGGGAATAATAATCATAATAAGACAATTTCATTGATTTCAAGATCTTTGGAAAACAGCAAATACAGCAAGAATTCTCACAATAATAATCAAAACTTAAGAGCGTTTGCACACGGCGTATTTTTACGCGCAGACAACGCGCGATTCACGAACACGCTGTGTCTGCGGCCTGCGCGTTTTTAGTTCAAAGTAGGGTTGTAACGGAACCTCGACTCCGCCTCCGTAAGTGCGGAACTTTCGCAAGAAATCGTACCTCCGCTTCCGCATCTGCCTCCGCCCTTTTTTTCCGGAGTTGTAACGGAGGTTTATTTACGTTGACTTACAATGCGAGAGGTAAAAAATCGAAGCAGGTGACGTAAGTTACACCATTACAACAAGCAAAAAGGCAACTTTCCTTAGAAGAATCCTCAAAAAAAAACAAATGTGGGATTCATCGCATCCTAAAGCACAGAAAATGGACGATGTGATCGGAGAAATCCACCTCAGCCCCCGCCTCCGTTAACCAAAGCACCTTCACCTCCGCATCAGCCTCTGATTCCGCTAAGAACGCCTCCGTTACAACCCTAGTTCAAAGACGTGCTCAAAGGCTGCGTCTGACGCCCGTATAGTTTGCGTTGGAATCGCGGTGGTATCGCGTCATTTGCGCGTATTCAATATTCAGTATGCTTAGGCTCTTAAGCTCCGCAAGTCTCATAAATCATAGCTGACCGGTTATCCTAGGTGAATGATTGAAGCGCTACGCCATAGAAGGGTCAACTATCTGATACTGTCGTGTCGCGTCGTATCGAGTCGCGGTGTCGCGTTTGTCGCTCACGTAGGACAACGGGTCTGGCTAAACTCCAGTGTCGAGTTATTTTACAAAACAATAGTTAGACAATTTAAAGGGCGCCCGTAAGCCTGTTTTATACCAAATTTCTTATAAAAATTGTTACATAAAGCTAAGCGATTTTATAACTCGTAATAAATATAAGAAAATTCATTATGTTATAATAATATAAGTAAAAATATAACGACACAATTTTGAGATTCTTTCTAAACACGCTATTTATCAAAATCTACTTAGATATTTTTCGGCTCGACACAGACATTGAATTTGGACGTAGGTACGTCCGCACGTAAATGTACCTTCTAACAGCGCTTGAAAGATTCTTCATATATTAATTATTTTTAACACGCTTTTGTTAACTTCTCCTGTAATTAGCCAACTATATATGGCATGGTAATGTATGTAAACAAATCTTGGAAGTCGGATTGAACCTACTTCTGTCGTATCGATTTGAAACTTTGCAAACCAAGTGATACCTATGACATTACAATAATTATTCGGTTCCATCCAGTTGAGCTGATCTGATGGGAGCAGGAGGTGGATAGTGAAACTCTTCAATTCAAATCAGAGGCACTCGGGTTTGGGCTAATGTGGTTTGTTTTAGACGAGTCCCATTTACATTATTGGTGACACGTATTTTTCTGTTCGCACCTTCGAGAAGGAGATCGATACGAGAATACAGCTAGGCTGGGCAGCATTCGGAAAACTTCGTCGAGCCTTTACGTCGCCCATACCGCAATGCCTGAAGACTAAGGTCTTCGACCAATGCGTCCTACCAGTAATGACCTACGGTGCCGAAACGTGGACACTGACAGCGAGACTAGTACACCGACTACAGGTCGCTCAGCGTCCTATGGAAAGAGCTATGCTCGGAATTTCTTTGAGGGATAAAGTCCGGAACGAAGTAATTCGCCAAAGAACTAAAGTGACCGACATAGCTCTTAGGGCTGGCACGCTGAAGTAGCAGTGGGCTGGTCACGTGTGTCGGAGGACCGATGGACGTTGGATTCGAAAGGTCCTCGAGTGGAGACCGCGTCTTGATAAACGGAGCGTAGGGCGCCCCCCAGCAAGGTGGAGCGATGATATCCGGAGGGTGGCTGGCATCGATTGGATGCGAAAAGCCGAAGACAGAGCACGTTGGCGCTACTTTAAAGAGGCCTATGTCCAACAGTGGATGCACAACGGCTGATGATGATGATTTTTTTGTTGTTTTTCCAGCATTTAAACTTATTACAGACAAATGAACGTATATATACAAAGTATCAGAAACGTAAGTCCAAAAACGATGTGTTTGCGCCGGCCTTTAATCAATTTGATTGGTATGTATTTGATTTTTAATCAGTTTGTTGTATGTCGACAAAAGACACTAAATCGATATTAAATCTTTGGCGTTTTGAGCAAAACGGTGACGATATGGCATCTAGCAGTACTAAACGCTTTCACTTATTACATTTATTCGTATGTATATATTTTTTTACATGTACGGCGCTTCGTGCGAACCAAACCTAAACCAGGTTTTAGTATATCTCTTTCTTTCCACTACAATAAGAAAAGGACAGAATGATTTAGACGTTAGCATGTTATACAAATTAATAATAATATTGTGGCTAATTATGTTGTACACAATCTCTAAACTAAATCAACAATAGGGACGATGACAACTCAATCAAATCAGCAACTCTTTATCAAACTTAAAAACGCACTTCTGGTATGGAAGTTGTATGGAATTCACAGTTGTGACGTCATTAAATTTCAACGCACTTTTTTTTTAAATCTATAATTTAAAATGGTTATCAAACTTAAAACTAACCGAGGATGTGAATTTGAGGTGTGTTGGAATCTAATTATCAGTTAGAAATAATTTATTTTTGATATAGGCCCTATTCTAAATATAGTTCTGTCCCTTTCCGTACTGAATCTTACGTAAGACATATCAAAATATTTAAAGCAGTCAGTAAATATTATATAGTATAGTTTAATTTAAAGATTGAGTGTGTGATTGTGTACAGAATAAGCCACAATGTCTGTCTGTGTCATTTATTTCGAAATAATTGCCTTTTCTTATCCTCATTAGCATATTTTCACGTGAGAAAATGAGTAACGGAAAATTTGTTATAAAATTTGCTTTAGCTTTGGTTCGACCGAATGAGCACCTGACGACTATAGAAATAAACCGGTTACATTAATTAATTATATTTAAGTATATAATAAAATATGTCAATTCCCTAATACATAGGAGTGTCCTATACTTCCCTTATCTATGTATATGCATTATGTATTACAATTCATAATAATAATTAAATACAAAAAGTACACAGAGTACAAATAAATGCGTATATGGCAAACATAGGAATGTCATTTATCATTTACATAATATTATATGAATAAATTGAATTGGACATCGCATATATTCTCATCTTAGCGACAGAAACACATTTACAAATCCTCAACGCCCACATCAGTTGCTGCAAATGTGTTTATATCATTAATTGCAGTGGCGTAAATAGGGTAGCAGGGTGCATCGAAGTAAGAATAGGGGTCAATTTAAGTCCCAATTTACTCAAAGGTTTTTTGGCAAAACGAGCATTGAGCTATTTCAATTATGTAGAGCAGTGCTGTTACGCCTGTATGACCTGCACGCCACTGATACCTTGACAGACAACGCGCGACCGCAGCGAGGCGCGACGGCAGTTTCTAACGCGGCTCATATGAAAAAAATTTGGACTTTTCGCAGCTTTTCATTTAAAAACTTAGATATTTCGCACATATTGTGCGTTTTGGGTCTTATATCTGAAACTAGCTTTTGCCCGCGACTTCGTTAGCGTGGGCTACATAAATTTCAAACACCTATTTTACCCCCTTAGGGGTTGAATACTTTCTTTGCGTATGTCTACGTCGTTATAGATATCTTCATGCCAAATTTCTGCCCGATTCGTCCATCGGTTTAAGGTGCGCGTTGATAGATCAGTCATTCACTCAGTAAATCATTCTGTCACCTTTTCCTTTTATATATTTAGATCAAGCTAACCTGCTAGGGCAGTTATATTTAGCCCATACCCCTTATAGGCTTTTACACATCGTACCGAAACGCTAAATCGCTTTGCGAACTGTTTGCCTGTAGAGTGGTAACTTTTTTTAAATTCTGTGAATCTATACCGATGCAGTTTACATTTCGGGGTCCTTGAACACATACATACATAGGTTTACATTAATATTTGGGCATCTATCTCCCAAAAAAGTAAAAACAAGGAAACATCCCACGAGATGAACCTATCTTTGAAGGATTGCTTGAATGACAAGGAAGCTTGGCAATAATTTGCTCTAATGGCTCTGATAGTTCCTTAGTTAAGATGATTTGTGAAATGGTGATGATGAAAAAAACCCGGCTGAGTCTGTTGTGGGCTCTTCTCAGACCAGGGCGCGTTTGGAACCCTCGTAGCTTTAGTTTTAAGATACCGTTACTGACTATCACGATTATATTTCATAAATAACTGGACGTCAATAAGTGTAGTGTACCTACCTTATTTGAATAAATATTATTTGATTTTGACTTTGATTTTGACTATCTACTTGTTTGCGGACATTGGGTTTGACTGTACGCCGTGCTGCAGTCGCGGGTCTATCAAAACCCTAATCATTGTTAACTTAATATTAATAATAGTTATTTTTATTATTATTAATATTAATAATTTTTTATTCAAATATATCGACGTCCTCAAAAAATGTACCAATCGCAATAAATATGAGCATTTAATCAATATTGATGATATTAATGTTAGTTCACAGACAATGTTTGGTCGTTTTCCGGTGAGATCACAAAACGTCAATATCGCAGAGATCGGTTTAATTTGACCCAGCCTGCTCTGCTCCCCTAGTCAAATTATAGTCAAACAACTTATCTGACCACTGGTTCATTAAGTTCTAGTTGCATAATTATTTACTTAGTTTTTATTTTAATTCATAAAACTTAAAAGAGCACCAAAACTACAAAAATGTTTAATAGAAGGAAAAATTCTAAACCACTTATTGTTTTTTTATATCAATACATACATTAATTTTAAAGTATTTAAATCATTATCGAATCTTATGTAGATGATTTTTTTAATTTCATTAAGTCGTCACATGAGGCATAGACAAAATTACTTCTCTAATATAAATTGAATTTATAATTATTAGTTTTTAATAATTCATTAATTAACAATTAAAATAAATGCAATATGTCGAAAGCGTCAAAAAAGTTATCGAATAAATATTTTCGTATCGATATCGATAAAATATACAATTAGTGAAGCCTTTACAAGTTGTCAATAACATAACGTATATACTTATACGCAAAAATAATTATTAGCCTAATAGAAAGTTACAAAAGTCGATAATTATAAGAATTGATGTCGATAAAAGAATACAAATAAAAATACATTTTTTTTTACACCTTCTAAAGGTATGTCAGATTAAATTAAGGAAGAAGGAATTTTGTCTGTGCGTTTGTTACCTTTTATCTATGAAACTATTAATAGGTGAGCCTTAAGAGTATATTATTGTGTCCTGTATAGTAGAAAAAATACTATAAAATATTGCAATGTGAGTAGAAATGTAATCCGGAAACTAAGATTAGATACTTCATAGCTAGTTTCTAGTGTATAACCTAGTTTAATAGGACTGGGGCTATCCTGTATGGATATGGACTAAGACGGAACCTACTTTACTAATATGCTATAATATATTTGCGTTAATATTACTTCCTTTCTAATGCAGTCGGGTACGAAATATATAGACCATTGTAACATGATGATGGATTGATCACCGCGGTAAGCAAAACGTTGATTAGTCTCGCTTCGCTTTGTTCATCGAAGTGCGTTATTTATCGATACTTAAAATATCGATGGATTACGCACTGCACTATACGCCAGACTATAAAAGTATAGTTCGCGCGCGAACTATTCATTGCGGAATTTACAACCTTTCCCGAATCGGTTAAGAAAGTATGTAATTATCATGCAAATATATTGCATATATAAATATTTGCATAATGCACCAAGTTATTACATTATAACTTTTTTATGCCACGTACAAAGTTAATAGAATAGACTACCTAAATATCGGTATACTTAGGACCGATTTTACAATCCCCAAATGTATAACTGAGTAAGTAATAAATTTGACTTTTTTGGACAGTTTTACATATTTAAAACTACCAAAATGTCAAATATATGCATCTTACTTGGGGATTGAAAAATCTACCCATACTTATATTATACATATGACGTAAGTAAATACGTCGGTTACGCGAAAAGAAGGAAATAGTATTACATAATACGATGTTTTTATCAATCCGGATGTACACAAAACTTAAAATGCTGAGATCTATAGAGCATACTTTGACTTTGTTCAGAGTTAGAGTTAAAACGAGATGGACTTATGTGAGTAACATAAATCTGTCTCGTTTTAACCATGTCTTAAGTCTGAGCAAAGTCAAAGTTCGCTCTATAGATCTCAAACTAAGGGTCAATTGCACTATCGATTGTTATGGAAAGTTAAATGCCACAAAAAAAGTGCCAAATACAAGTTGGCATTCTTAAATCCCTATTTGAGGGTTATAAGTGAAAGAAAACTATTGCAATACAAGGTTGTTATTTAAATGTTGTTAAAAACAACGTTATCCATAACCAACAATGGTGTATTTGCGCTTTAGGCTACGTTCGCACTGCGAAAAACATTCGCGCGAATAAAAAGTCGCTGGTTTGATATAAATTAGGTAGCAGTAGATGAAATCTGTACGCGAAATATAAATCGCGAGAATAAAATCCGTGCGAATGTTTTTCGCAGTGCTAACGTAGCCTTAAATAGGCAAAAGTCATGAAACGCTAAATCGACCAATCATATATCTGAGAGATGACGTGATAATTTTATGACGTTATCTTTTAATAACCTGATTGGTCTACTGCCCTGAGGGTGCCTTTTCACGACGGGAATACGAGTATTCACACCTATTATACTATTAAACTTAGCAATAGAATCTTTTAGTTTTAATATTTTAGGTCTTTGAATCATTTTACAATAAAGCTAAGGTTGTCTTAAGTACCTGCAAATACAAAAGCATAACTGCTTTTACACCTTGTCGTAAAGTTGGATATTGAGTTTGCCGTCCTTTTCTGAAATATAAACCGTGAAAAGGATGGCACGAGATCTATAAAGCTCTGACTATACTCAAAGTAAAACGAAGTAGATTTATGTCAAAAACAAAAATTTGTCTCATTTTTACTTTGTCTAAAGTCTGATTTAAACCCAAGAACTACCAAATTTAGGTTTAAGTTTTATGTACAACCGAATTACTGCTAATAGAATACTAAGGGCCGCTGCACAAGGACATTTAGACTGATTTAGTTAAATTTTGTAATGCTGTCCCTTTTTGGCAAATGCATATTGTAGTTGCCAAAAAGGGACATCATTAAAATATTCAACTAAGTCAATTTAAGAGTCCTTGTGCAAGTGAGCCTAAATTAAATACATTCAGTGAATGAATCTGTACCGTTCATTCATTCGTTCGATAATAGAGCCTCTATACAAAGGGGAAGTAGCTCATTGGTCCCATTCGGACTCGTCGACTCCCTCCATACTGTCTTGCTCTAGTTTGAGGTCGATTTTCACTTTCGCGCTCATTGATTTCATTATCTGTGTTAAAAATAAACAAGATTAGAAGATTATAAAAGACTAGCGACCCGCCCCGGCTTCACACGGGTAGCAGTAATAAACTTGTAGTGGATAAAAAAAAGATCAGTCACTCATGGATCAGTCAGTCAGAACAAGTGTTTCCATAAGTATGGATAACTTACACTATCCTGTTTCTCCTTGGGGTCTAGTGGAACGTGTGACTTGATGAGATCGGGCTTCGGTTTCTGCGGCGGCTTCTCTTTGGCGGGCGTCGGCGCAGGCGCAGAGTGAGACGATACTGGAAACAGTTATTTAATTTTGAAAAATTCGATATAAAGAAAAAGCGACACTAAAAAGAAACAAACATATTCATAATAGGATTTAGCCTGCGAGAGAATGAGGTAGAATACAAGTTATATTTATCTCATTCGTGGGCCGTGTGTGAATTGCACACGCACACTTTTTATTTATTTAATAGGAAGCCAACTGTCTGCTACGCTTTCCCGGTTCATTTTTTCAATCGATCTTTATGAAATTTGGTACAGGTTGAAACCCGGGGAAGGACATGGACTTTTATCCCGGAAAACTCTGGAGTTCCCGCGGGAACCAAAAATCTTAATCCTAGCGGATGAAGTCGCGGGAATCATCTAGTAAAGTAATACGTACGCGCTTCCATGCCCGGCGGCTGTAAGCTGACGATCTTGGGCGCGACAGATTTGTTCGCGAGCCAATCGCTCCCGGGTTGCCATGGCTCCCACGTCACCAATGTTGGCGGGAACAAGTCGTCTTGGAATAGTTCACTCTAGACAACAAACAGAACATAGATCTATAAAACATTTTTTTAAAACATATTCTATAGTTGGAATAGGGATGATGACAACTCAATCAAATCAACAACTATTTATCAAACTTAAAAACGCACTTCTAGTATGGAAGTTGTATGAAATTCACAGTTGTGACGACAACCGAGGATTTGAATTTTAGGTCTTTTGGAAGACCCTGTATTTAATAATCAGTTTGAAATCATTTTGTTTTTATATAGGCATCATCCCTATTACGGAACCAGCTTCAATTTTCTGTGTTCCCTCATGATTATAATATGGGGCTCTTCAAAGGGCGGTTAAAAAAATATCTTACAAGCCGGCAACGTGTTGGCGGTTACTCTGATGCTGCAAATGTTTATGGGCGGCGGTAATCACTTAACATCTGGTAACCCGATGTTGAGCGTATTCGAACGTCGGTACTCGTGCGTAAGAGCAATATGGACCCTAATCCTCTTGTTTTAAAGATTAAAATAAAGTACTCGTCGGTGTAATTCAAGATCTTGTGTAAAGGTAATAATATATTCCTGCTCAAAAGGGCCCCTAGCTGGAAAGTTTAAGGGTATTTCAGATTTTGGGGTGCTGAAACCGAACCTGAGGTTTACTCACAAAATTCTAGAATGGAACATCAAAAAAAAATTAATTTTATAGTTTTCGAGCAACTGCAATTCAATGCCTGCCTGCCTCGTTGGTTTAGTGGTTGGTATGTTCGACTGCGGCCGACGAGGTCCCGGGTTCGAGTCATGGGTCGGGCCATAATTGAGTTTTGGGTTTTTCTGCCTAGAAATTCTCAGTTCTAGCCCGTAATTAGGAAGTTGGCGGTGTTTCTCGGAGGCTTGGTTTTCTTTCTTTTTTTTTTTTCACAGCAGCGTGGTGGATCTAAGCTCTAATTCCCTCTCTCCTCTGAGAGTGGAGGCCTGTGCCCAGCAGTGGGACGTCAATGGGCTGTAGTGGTGGTGGTGGCAAAACAATGAGTTTTTTTATGTTACAAGGTAGAGTGTATCGTTTCCTTACCTTAATTCTGGGCACTGTGAAGGAGAGCGGCTCAATCGTCCCGTTCGTCAATCGTAACGCCCTCGCGAATTCCACCTGCGAATACACCACATTAGTTTGATACACAGAAGTATGTCTTATGTGTAGTGTCTTTAGACACCTCGATAGAATATTATAGTTTATTTAGCTGAGATACTGACACCATTGAAGTGTTAGTTAGTGTTGAACTAACTATAATAACATACAGGTACTCTATCTGCATCTATACTCCCGCGTTTTGTCGTGCTAAAAAGAACTATGTTCCAAATAATAGAATTTATAATACTAGTGATTCGCCCCGAACTGAGACCTCGAGGCGCCATCTATTGACATCATTGTGAAGTTCTGTTAAAATACTGAAGCTTATTAAAAATTAAATAATTTCGTTTCCTTATAATATTTATCTAATTTTAGTATTTGTTGTTCAAGTACAGGATATAATTCAAATAATTGATCAAGTTTCAGGCTCAGCCTTTCAGAAAATTTAGAGTTCTGAGGTCAACTTTGGATATTAGAAAATCTCCACTTTGAAAGCCCCCCATTTCGTCAATTTAAGGGGAAAAATTAAAAAAAAAAATATTTTTGGACTCTATTCCTAATTATCTTTAAAATTATATACCGCAACCCTATGTAATGCAATAAAATAGTGGATTATACACCAAGGGGATAAAGCACTGTTTTATGTCACGGGTGCTACATTGAATCCTGAACGTAACGAAGGACTCCAAATGTAACTCCCGAGCGTAGCGAGGGTGTTATATTTGCTCGGGAATTAAGATTGAGTCCTGAGTGCAGTGAGGGATTCAAGCGCCCAAGAAAAAAACAGTTTTATCCCGGTGGTGTATACTCTACTTTTCTCACTTTATGCGAGACAATAAAAAAACAGGCTTAGTAGATAGTGTTTATTACAGCAAATTAAAAGTGCAAATTGATATTGGAGACATTAGTCCAATTATGGAAAGATAACGTTATATTTTTATTTGGTACGTTTATCGAGGTTGAGCTTTTTATAACTTTTTAAGCCATATTTGGCTGGAGGCCATCGGTTTACATTTTATATTTAAAGCTGAGGTCATTACTTTCAGTAATTCATAAGTTATAAGGCTCTGACAGACGGACGGACGGACGGACGGACGGACAAGTGCAAATTCACTCAAGTAGATTCAGGGACCTTCGCTTCGCTCGGTCAATTAAAGTCGTATCGGAATCATTTTTAACCGACTTCAAAAAAAAAGGAGGAGGTTCTCAATTCGTCGCAATCTTTTTTTTTTCAAATTACTAACCTCAAGATAAGTGATTAAACCACTTTAGTGAATAATCGCAATTTGAGTTTTAGAGAGTATATCACTTACTAGCTTTTGTTCCTAGCTTCGCTCACGTTACGTTAGGGGTTGAATTTTCAAAAATCCTGTAACATATGCCTATAACATAAAAGCTATCTGTATGCCAAATTTCAGTCCGATGTTCAGTGGTTTGAGCTGTGTGTTTATAGATCAGTCTTTTTTTGATATATTTAGATTTTTGCATACCTTTTCGACGGCCAGCAGGTTTTTGGGCAGGAACGCGATGCCCTGGTGAAGAGTTCCGGACCGGTGATGTGAGAGCGCGCACAGGTATGGCGGTTCGCACGTCACCTCGTAGCAGTATATCGTTGAGTCACCCTGCAACGTCACCACTGGCTATACTAGGATTTTTAATTATTATTTTCTCCATTTGCGATCAGTCCGTCGACTATAACTCTCTCTCTCTGCATTTTTTTTTTTAGCCACTACAAGCTAGCCCTTGACTGCGATCTCACCTGATGGTATGTGATGATGCAGTCTAAGATGGTAGAGGGCTAACCTGTTAGGGGCATGGCAGTTATATTAAACCCATACCCCTTCGGTTTCTACGCGGCATCGTACCGGAACGCTAAATCGCTTGGCGGCACGTCTTTGCCGGTAGGGTGGTAACTAGCCACGGCCGAAGCCTCCCACCAGGCCAGACCAGTGAAAATTTCAGGTTCCAGGTTATCGTGAAATACATTACAACTAATGTTTCTGGTCTAGAATAACTGCAACTTACCCGCCCAGTAAGGAACAGCGTACTGGAATCGTGGTCGATGTGTATATGAAGGATGGCGGGAGAAACGTCGAGCCCCACCGTGCACACAGGCGAAGACAGGTCACACGCCTTGTATAGCAGGATCTGGCGTTCTGATACTCTGCGACAATATTTGATAGGTTAAAGATGCATAGGACGTAAATCGCACTGTAGAATACCAGGAAAGAGATGGCAATAAAGCCATTTTAGAAGCAACGAGAAGAAAAAATCAAAGTATTGCGTTTTAGAATCAAATATAGTATATTATGAACTTTAAATGTTTACTTCAGGAAATAAGACGTTTGTGAGTGATTTGTGATATGTAACAGTGAAAATATTGTTAGCAAAGTTGAAAAGTCGTGACTGGTACGTTTTGTTTACATGTTTTACTTTTCTCCGCTAATAGACTTTAGGTACAATGATTTCAATAAAAAAAAAATTCAAAAGGTTTGCTAGCAATTTTAAAATTATTTTTTGAAGTAATTTACAAAGAGACATCCATACTAATATTATAAATGCGAAAGTGTGTCCGTCGGTCTGTATGTCTGTTACGATTTAAGCTCATCTTTGCGATCAATTTCGATGAAATTTGGTATAGAGATAGGATGCATCCCGGGGAGGGGATGGCATCTTTTTATCGAAGAAAATAAAGGAATTGGGTATTTGACAAGTAGTCAAATAAATTAAGTGATTATTAAATAGAGAATCTCCCAAAAGACGTGATTTCCACGTCCCGTGTTAGTTTTTTTTTTTTTAATTTTATAAAAAAGTGCGTCGAACTTTGATGACGTCTAAATTCAATATTTCATACTAAGCCCGCGACCTTTAAAAAGAAGTTCAAAGTTGAAGAAGTCTGGTGTATTACTTGTCAAATCCAGTAACAACGAGATGCGTGTCGTGCAACGCCCACACTATCCTCGCGCCGCGGCTTCCCACGGGCCCCGGGCCTTTTCGTATGGGTTCCGTCGACGCGCGCGGCTTATATATCTGCAACAATACATTATTTCTTAACGAATAACCCACAATGTGTACGGTACCTGCCTCGTTAGCATGGTCAACTGCGGATCACGAGGTCCTGGGTTCAATTCCCGGTCGGGCATAAAAATTGTTAGGAGTTGGAAGTTGGTGGTGTTTCACCCCCGTGCCTCGGAGAGCACGTTAAGCCGTCGCTCCCGGCTGTTATCACTAGCATGATAATAGTCGTTAAAGCCCGCCAACCCGCATTGGAGCAGCGTGGTGGGTCTAAGAGCTAATTCCCTCTCTCCTACGAGAGTGGAGACCTGTGCCCAGCAGTGGGACGTTAATAGGCTAGTTAAATGCTAAGTCAATAAACTTACCCTTACGAATCCGTCTTTGCAAACAGTGGCCAAATATTCGCCACAAGGTGACCAGTCCATGGCAAATATCTGCTCAGTGTGGCCAGTTAACGTGATCTCCGCTGTGGGCACTTCCTTACTGAGATCCCAGATCTTGATAGTCAGGTCGTGAGCCGCTGTAGTGAGGAGGTCTGACGCGGTTGGGTGAAAGCGGACGATGTAGATTTTGTCAGGGTGCGCTGAGAACGTTCTCTTTGGCTCGTTTGTTGACTCTTGGAGACCTAAAAATTGTCTTTTGTGTCAATAAATTGGAAACTTGATTTTCTAGATCAAAAATAGCTCTGCGATGCAAGGCATATCTCTGTAGGTACATGGTGTAATTTTTTTGGGGGAATGTAAGACAGGTGTAAGAAAAGTGCAAAATCTATCTTTCTAATTTCGTTCATTTTTCTTACATTATACTAATATTATAAATGCGAAAGTGTGTTTGTTTGTTGGTTTATTGGTTTGTTGGTTTGTCCTTCAATCACGCCGCAAGGGAGCAATGGATCGACGTGATTTTTGGCTTGGGTATGGTTGAGGACCTGGAGAGTGACAGGCTACTTTTTATCCCGAAAAATTAGAGAGTTCCCGCGGGAATCAAAAAAATTCAACCACGCGGACGAAGTCGCGGGCATCAGCTAGTCGTAAATAAGTGTGGGAATAGTGAAAGTGTAAGAGATGGTTAAAATGGTGTAAGAAAGCTAAGAAGTTTGAATGAATGCTTTTGAACCAACGAACTCAAGTTACATTGCAGGGCCCTGTCAAACAAAGAATTTGAATTTATTTTACTAACGCCATTTACTCTGAAAAGCGAGACAACGCTACGCCGGAGACAAGGACAGGTTTATACAGGTGAGGTGCAGGCGCTACAAGTCGGACGCCCAACTTTTTTCTATAAAAGGGCCCATCAAGTACCTACGCATATATATCGATGCTTTGAACTCACCACCCTCAGGCAGTATCCACTCCCTCAGCAGTCCATCATCGCAGGCCACCATAAGGCGCTGGTCACAGAAGGGGTCGAAGGTCCAGTCTTGAAGCGGCGCGGGGTGCAGCAGCGAATGGGGGTGCAGCGCCGAGGGGTGAGGAGGGGGCGCTTTGGCTACTGATGTGGACCCCAGGGGCAGTTCCACCACCCCTATACGACCCCCACCTCCGCCGCCGATAGGGACGGCGCAACGTATTCCATTCGCTGCAAACATGCAAATTTACACCAAAAGTGAGAACATTCCATACTAATATTTTATTAATGCGAAAGTATGTCCGTCTGTCTGCTACGCTTTAACAACCTATCTTATATCTATTCAACCGATTTGGATGAAATTTGATACAGGGATTGGTTGTATCTCGGGGAAGGACATGGCTACTTTTTTTCCCGAAAAATTAAGGAGTTCCCGCGGGGATTAAAACCTTAATTCACGCGGACGAAGTCGCGGGCAGCATCTGGTAGGTATATAAAAGGAAAAGGTGACTGACTGACTGACTGATCGATCAACGCACAGACAGACAGACGGACACACTTCCGCATTTATAGTATTAGTGTGGATTTAAATGTAACAATGATTGAACTTTTATGATTGAATGCAGCTTTTACGAAATAGGGCTTCTGGAGACCTCTGAAAACAACTACAGTTAAAAATATTTCATCGGCTCACCATAGAAACCATTGCACTCCCCGGATATCTGTCTACTGATGTTCTTTATGTTCTCCACATGTGTGGACTTGTGCCCCGGCGTGCCTTTTAGATGCCGGAACTTAGAAACTTTTCCTGAACAGTAAAAAAAACAAAGTTATTTTATAATAATTATTTATAAAGTTGTTAATAAAGTTAGTTTATAGAATCAGTGGCGTGCACGAAATAGAGGCATAAAAGCATTGCTTACCCTAGTTAATAGAGCTCAATGCTTATTTTTCATCATGCCCTGCCTAACATAGGTATCTATCAAACAAATGCCTACCTTGGCACCGAATACAATACTGTGCACGCCACTGTAAAGAATATGTCTTAAATCGTTAAAAAATATTTTTTAACGATTTAAGACATATTTATTTTTTATAAGCTTTTATCGTCCGCCATATTGAGTTTAGAGTGACGTCATTTAATTTTTCGTATTCTTCTCAGCAAACCCTTTAATTGATACCCATATTAATGGAGTTCGTAATCTTTGGGAGTCCGTCATATTGGATGTAGAATGTCACTTAGCTAATTATGCATGCAAACTAAACGTGAATACAAAATTTCAGCTCAATTTATTGGGGACAACTGTTATGAAATTTAATTGACCTAACAAACATTTCAAGTTAAATAATAGCTTGTAAAAAGACCCAATTACAAATGCCTTAAACAAAAAAATAGTGTTACCAAAAACAGTGGATGTCCTCTTAGTGGTCACATTCGGTACCGATGATCTTTTCTCTTCCCGCTCTGGGCTTTTTCGCGACTTCAGGGAATCCCTTCGTCTGTAATAAATATTTATAATTAATTATTGTCAATGCAAACGAATCATATTAAAGTTTCATCGCCATCATGTGGCATTTTTAACCGGCTTAAAAAAACGAGGAGATTCGCAATTCAAATGTATTTTTTTTTTTTTAATTATGCTATGTTCTGCTTATCAGGCAAATTCGTCCAACCTTTTGTTTCTTTGGCTGAATTAGATTCCACTTTGTATACAAAATTACAAACGAAAGCTGCTGTGGAAATTTCTAAAAAATTTTACATTATAAAGTACCTACCTCAAATTTCAGCATTCTACTCGTAGGACCAAGATTTTGGATCAGATTTAAAAACTAAACATATAAACTAGGGCCTGCCTTGAAGGTTACGGGGCGCATAGCCCGGATGTCGTGGTCAGTGTTGCGTCCGTGTTAAAATTGTGTGTGTGCGTGTGTGTGTGTGCGTGTGTGTGTGCGAGTGCGTGTGTGTGTGTGTGCGAGTGCGCGTGCGCGTGTGCGTGTGTGTGTGCGTGTGTGAAAAAAAGCTAACCTCAACGGTGCGGGTGATGGCGGCGCTTCAGACTCGGCGGCCACGCTCATCGAGCGCGCTTCGTACGCGCGCCGACGATCCGCGATAGACTGATTACCGCTAAAACCGAACAATCAACGCATTCATACTCAACAGTTATACACAAAACGATAAATATACAACTTATACTATACTTAATCCAATTTTAAGCCAACAGGAACAGCCCCTTAGACTTCAAAGTGACATTTTAAAATGTTTAAAGTTAAATAAATAAATAAATAAAATAAATAAAATCTTTATTTGCAAAATTACAAGGTTCAAAATTATAATTTGGCCTCTAACTCCCAAAAAAGTAAAGACTGTGTTATGGGAGTAAGTGCCTTCCCGATTACATAGGTGCTATTTTTGCAATATTGGGTATGGTTAACAATTATAATAAAAATCAATTAAAACATTAGCATTATTATGACATATGTGTGTGTGTGTGTGTGTGTGTGTGTGAGTGTGTGCGCGTGCGTGTTTGTGTGTGTGTGTGAGTACGCTAGCGTAATTGTTGAAGGGTAAGTATACGTGGAATATCGGGAATTATTGGGGTATTTTTAAGAGCTCTTCAGTATATTCGTAACTAAGATTTTTAAGGAATGAATTAATTTGTGTTTTGGCAGAGTGGAAATTACTATTTTTAATAGGGGTTTTTCTGTCAATCGCTTTATATAATAAGGGTGCTAGGAAATTAAAATGACGTGTTGCTAGTGCAGATTTTACTGTTGGAGTTGGATATCTGGTTACTCTTTTATCGGTTTCTGGTAGCATTGGAACAGTAATGCGGTGATATCTCAAAATACTTTTGTATATGAATAATTTCCTCACACTAAGAACTCCAGCTTCTTGATAAAGTAAGTGTGTTGGGTATCTATATGGTAGTTTTAAAGCTACCTTAAGGATTGCACGCTGGGCACGTTCTAATGTCATAAAATGAGATTTAGCCGCTCCTCCCCATGACGTGATACAGTAGGTTAAGACACATTCACAAAGAGTTTTATATATTTGTATTAACCGTTTTTTATCCAATAAAGGTCGTAGATTTTTAAAAATTATAATTAGTTTCCTAACCCTAGCCGCTGTTGCCGTGAGATGAGTAGTCCACTTGAGTTGGTCGTCTATTATTACTCCAAGATATTTTGTAGTTTTTACTCTATTCAGGTTAGGACACATACAGGATTTCATTATCACACGGTTCTCTAAACAGGATGTATTGTGTATTTGTATAGAGAAAGTTGTTTCAGCGGTGCCAGGAGAACTGTTGCTGAAGCATATGTATGAACTTTTTTGTGTGTTTAGAGTTAGTAGATGGTTTTCCAGCCAGGCAGCTATTGTACACAGGCCTTTCTCAGTAGTATCTTTTACATTTTTCCAGGAGGTGTCATGGAACAATAGGACAGTATCGTCGGCATACATAATTAAATCAGCTCTTGGTATGCTACTCTTACATAGCTCATTGACGTATACTATAAAAAGCAACGGGCCTAAGGTACTGCCCTGTGGGACCCCGAAATCACACACTGCGTATTCACTCAAATTATCTCCTATACGTACACTTTGTATTCTATTCGAGAGATAGCTGGTAAACCATTGTAGTGGTAAACCACGTACACCGATCTTTTCTAAGCAAGATATTAAAATAGGAATTGAGACTGTGTCGAATGCTTTCTGAAGGTCGAGGAAAACACCTACGCACTTTTCTCCTTTATCCAAGTGTCTTGTTATTAAAGATGTAATTTTCAATACTGCATCTTCTGTAGAATGTTGTGGTCTGAAGCCAAACTGATTTTCTGACAATATATTATTTTTATTTAAGTATGAAAGGATTCTTTTATGGACTATTTTTTCTAAAATTTTGGATAGTGAGGACAGTAGAGAGATTGGTCTATAATTGGAGGGCATAGATTTGTCACCACTTTTATGTATCGGGGTAACAATTGCTTGTTTAAGAATATTAGGAAATATCCCCGTCTCTAGTGATAAGTTACATAAATGTGTTATTGGTTCAATTAGGTAGGTATAATACTTTTTTAAAATAGTCGTGTTAATGTTATCAAACCCTGGAGCACCATTTTTTAGGGATTGGATTATGCCCTTAACCTCTATGTAATCTGTAGGAAAAAATGAGAAAGAATGAAGGAAGCACTGTGTTGAAATTATATCGGGTGGCGGTCTATATTGCTGTTGGGAAATTTTATCATATACTTTGTTAGTTAAGTCTCTGCCAACACTTGTAAAGTACTTGTTTACAAAATTAAGAGATTGTTGTGGTGATTCTTTTATATGTAGTAATTCCTGTGGTGTGGTTTTATTTTTATTGTAATAACCTATCTCTTTTATGATATTCCATGTATTTTTAGTATTATGTGAATTTAATTGAAATTGAGTCCGGTAGTGTTCATTTTTTAGTTTCTTAATTAGATAGTTACATTTGTTGCGATATGTTATATAGTTTAGTTTTAAATCTGCGTTATCTGGGTGCTGTTTGTGTTTGTGGTACAGTTTATTACGTGTTCTTATAGATTTTAACATTCCTTTTGTAATCCAAGGTTTAAGTATTTTGTATTTTTTTGGTGTACGCTTTATTGTTTTGTGTTTTTCTACTATTTCTTCTACAGTTTTACAAAGAACGTCAGCTGCTTTATTAGTATCGCCAATACAATAATAATCATCCCAAATTACGTTCTTAAGGTCATCTCCTATACTATCATAATTTAATGTTAGTTTACTATTATAAGATGTTAGGTCTAACTTAGATGCACTTTCTATAATTAGTAAAATGGGAGAATGGTCTGTTAATTCGTTAAAGATAAAAGTATGCGACTTATTTGACGTTCTGATCATAAAGTGATCGATGCAAGTAAATAATCGTGTAGGTTTATCAATTCCTTGTCGTAATCCATGAGTTGCCATCATATTTAAATAATTCTCTGTATATATGTTGTTTCTGTTATCCGGTAGTATATTTATATTTATGTCCCCAGTAAAAATAATACTACTATAATTTACGCTACGTATTATATCGTCTAACGAGTTTATATAGTTATTTGTGTTACGAAAACAAGGCGGTCGATACGAACATATAACAGTGCTGCTTATATTTACTATGTCGAGAATAAGACAGTTTCCCTCTGAAACTGTGGGTTCCCGGCAGTGAACATTATATTTATCCTTAACATATGCAATTATTCCATCATTTTGGTTTATACTGTTTTTAGTAGAAAATGCTTGGTAGTTATCAATGTTTGGAATTAGGCTATTTCTGTCAATCCAGCACTCAGTTAATACTAATATATCAATTTCTATGTTAAGGCCAGAGGTAAATGCGGTAAATAGGTCAAAGTTCGCGTATACACTTCTAATATTTAATGTTAAAACCGTTAAGTTGCCTTGTTTTCTAATTAAATTACAGTATTTTTGAATAAGTTCCGATGGTTCGTTTAGTTTAGTACATTCAATTTTGCCTAATAAATCTAGGTCTTCTATAAAATTATCCAACGGATTGAATGTTAATAATAACTTTAATGCACTGTTCTGAGGGTAATTCGTTCAATGTTATCGTGTGTAAATGTTTCAGTGTGGTAAATAATTAAGTAAGGTTGTTATAAAATTGTGTTTCATCTCGATATCGATTTATTGTATAGACTTATAGGAATTATTTATGATTAACTAGGACAATAATATTATGTTATGTAATACTTTTAATTTTATAAAATAAAGATATTTGTACACCACACTGTGGTAGAATAAAGAGAGATTTATAACATATACTCACTCGGTAGCTTCGAACATCTTCCGTCTCTCAGCGGTGCCGGGAGTCTTGGGCCGGTATCCCGAGTCGGACGAATTCACCTCCTCTTCTAGACTCGTGTCCGATTTGCCGTTCGTGTATTCCTCTGCAAAAATACACTGCTAGGGAATTCCGTTACAGCTTTGGAAGTTCAGTACATGGATACGTTAATGAGTTTTTGTGTTTAACTTCGCATAAAATGCTACTAGATATTTAAATTCGAATGTTTTTGATTCAAATAAACTTTCTCAAGTGCTTTTGAAACGTCAAATGCATCTACCGCTGTTTTGAAATGCCATTCCTACTGAGAAGAACCAGCAAGAAACTCGGCCATCCAGAATAAATATACCATTCCAAATGAAGTATTTTCGATGCTAGAATCTAACTTGTATGTCCAGTCTAATTACCTTTACTGGGTACAACGTCAACATCGCTGGTGGGAGAAAGAGACTTCTCTTTCTCATCTTCTCTTGCGATGGGAGTCGATGTGACTAGAGTTGTGGAAGCAGGAGCCGAGACGGGTGAGAGCCCTATGGAAGAAAATTATATTTATCGCTCTTGTTTAACCGTACATCAGTATCTCATCTCTTCGCTTACTCTCTCTCTCTCTCTACTCACACACCTGAGTCAGATTTAGGAAGGCCAGGGACAGCGGGCACTGAGAAAACCTTGTCAAAGGAAAATTCTTCGCTCCCCGCAGACGCAGAAAATGGTTTCGGCCCTAGGCGAGGCTGTGAACAAAATAATATGTTTGAAAATTCAAATACTGACTTTATTTTAATTCTTTTTAACACGCTTTTATTAGCTACATCTGTAATTAACTACTTAAGTATGTAAACAAATCTTGGAAGTCGAATTAAACAAACTTGTAATACATTGTAGTATCGATTTAAAATTTCGCAACTACTGCTGTTCATTGTATGTAGAGTAATAAAATTACAACTGTTTCCAAATCTTCTGTCAATTATTGTTAACGACCATAGTAGAAATTAGGAATCAAACCTACCCTATGATTAACAGGGCCAGGGATAGTGGAGGTGATTTTTGTGTGTGCATTTTATTCAATGTCGCTCAGATCATTTGAAGCTTCTCTCTGTTTTGTTTACAGTTCACTAATTTCAATCATATGTCAAGATGTTTTGTTTACACTTTACTAATTTCAACTATATGTCAAGCGTTTTGTTTACACTTTATAGTCCCACAAACTTATCTGGCTCGGTGGTCAAAATTGGAACTAATTTTTATGCCTGTTTAGTTTTTGTTAATATTTTATTTTTCATATATAGTAGCGACACTGTCACCGGGTCAGATTGTCGGACTATACTAATTTTAACCATATGTCAAAGGCCATAAAGCTTAGTATTAGGTCATCATAAAGACTAGATTCCAATTCAGTTTGTGGCTAGAAATGCAAAAAAAACAATATTCGAAGGAAAAACTACTCGGTTTTCACATCACACCAAACATTACCTTATAACCAGAAATAGGAACAGCCGTGGTCCTAGGCTTAGGTTTAGGAGCTTCGGAATGATCGTCCGCCGACCCCGCTTCGGATATAGACGATCGAGGTAGTGGTTTAGGGACCTGAACAGGTACACCATTGATCAAACTATTACTCCTAGACAACGACTCGGACGAATCCGAACTCTCGGTTTTTTCGAGTGATTTTTCAGTTTTTTCAGAATTCTCTTCAGTCTTTTCGGAAACATCGACGTCATCATCAATCCTCTTGTCAAAATCATGTCCGTTATCAATAATTTTCTTGTGGAATCCATTCTCTTTAGAGTAATCCTTCGCTTCTGGTTTCTGTCTTTCCATTCCTTTAATCAAGTCTTTGACGTTGACAAAGTCTATACGGTCTTCGTCTTTTGGTTCTACGGCCACTGGTTTCTGAACCGGTTTCGATGTTTCGTCAATTTGTTGCGTCACTATTGGTTTTGGTTCAGTTTTCTTTGGTGGTGGCATCGACAGAATAGCTTTCACTATTTCTTCGAGGTTTCCGCGATGTACCTTTAACAATGTTTTAAGCAATTATAGAACACAAATTCATATTTAATTTAAGAAAAAAAAATTAATAAACCAAATAGAAAAGCAACAAAAACCAAATTTACTCACCCTCTTTGTTATAAACCCGAAATCAAAACTAACTACACTAAAACTACAGACACACACAACACAAAAAAAACACAATTTAATCCCAAAAAAAAAAAGGAAAAAGCACCATCAAAATATAAAACAAAACTAAAACCATAGTGTTATTTGACCAGCTAAACCAAATACGAAAATTACATGCCCTTCGTTGAACATAAATAAAATTACCGAAAATCAAATAAAACAAATTAATATTTTATCATTTCTTTTTTATTCACAAGCTTATTTTAAATTCCCAATTAAAAGATAACACAACCTTAACTTTTTTTTTTAAATCTTAATATGAATTTCCTAGTTTAATTGTTAAAATGTGTTATCTTTTTAACAGAGAAAGAGACACACTTTCGCATTTGTAACATTAGTTTGAATACTTCAAATACAAAACCCTTTATTTCTCAAGTTAGCACCGTTAAGATTAAAGAAGTTTGCATTGATGGGCTGATTTGACTACAAGTCAAATCAGCAACTTATTTTTCAAACGTCAAAACGTGAGCTACGACTTTTGGGAGATCCTCTTTTTAATAATCACCAAAAAGTAATTTATTTGAATAGTTGTTGTTTACAACTATTCAAACTACTATTGCCATTATAAACTGCTATTCTAACTACACAAAAAATAAAATATCATGTAAGTTATTGGAACGAAGTTCCTTATGAGACGATGCGGAGGGGTACCCTAGCCGGCAAAAAACGTCCGTAACGAAAATGCGTGGAGTAAGATTTGATATATATAGTTTATTCGAAATTAAACCTCAACATGCGAGCATGTCGGCGACATGCATGTCGATGACGCCACGAATCCACATTTTTACCACCTACCAAAAAGTGCTCAACGCTATACCTAAACTTATACCTAAATAATTATTTTCTTTTTACCTCGACTAGAACTTGAAATTAATATTTAAATAAGGAACTTCATTCTTATCTGATGTCCCACGACACCACACGTTTTTTTAAAGTAGGTTACATCAGAAAAGCGCCTTACCTGTGTACAGTTGTTAGCGTTAGGATGTAGAGAGATGTTGGGAACGGGATAGTCCTGGTTCTGGAGCCACATCGGAGCGCTGAGGTAGGTGACGGCGCCACTCGTCTCGGGGTACAGATCCGCGTGGTATTCGCGGTAACTCTGCAACAAAGGAACTTGGATTTACCAAATGTTTCTGCCCCTGCTTTCGAAAGACGAATCCATACTTCCATACTAATATTATAAATGCGAAAGTGTGTCTGTCTGTCTGCCTATGTGTCTGCTACGCTTTCACGGCTCATCTGTACAACCGATTTTGATGAAATTTGGTACAGGGATAGTTTATATCCCGGGGAAGGACATAGGCTACTTTCATCATATTATTATATTTTGGGTATACATATAGATAGGCACTTCAACTGGAAGACTCACATAGGTGTAGTATGTAACAAGCTAAGGTCTGTGCTGGGAAAGTTCCATCATCTGAAGAGAGTGCTAAGCAAACGTACAATGCTTGTAGTTTACTACGCTTTAGCAGACTCAGTCATCAGTTATGGGCTTAGCATATATGGAAGAACATTCACTACATATCTTAATGAAATAAAAAAAATACAAATAAGATTATTAAAACAAGTTATAACTAAAAAGATAAAGAAACAGTACAAAAGAAATTACGAAATTTTATTTAAAGAATTAAAAATACTACCAATACATATTAAGTTAAATTATTTGTTAGCAAAAGAACACTATTATTCAAGTAAGTATAAAGAACTTTTATCACATAAAGAGCATGTCAGAAGAGTTAGACAAGGTCGATTAAGAGTAAATAGAGTAAATAATTATTATGGTAAGAGATTAAATCGTTACTTAGTACCTAAGATATTTAATAGCATAGAGTGGTTAAGAGTAGGTAAAAAAGTCAGTGAAGGAGTCCTTAAGAAAAAACTAAAGGAAGTTTTTATTAACGACTCCTTCACTGATTAACAATAACCTAATATAGTTAAGTAAATAAATAAATATTTAGCGTAAGATTCTTAATTTTAATTATATTATAACTAGGTATACTGATGTTGTGTGTTAATGATAAGTGCACGGCATAATATAAGTTGAGCGCGAACTCGCCAACAAACTGCGTGTGTAGTTTGGCGAGATACATAATTTTTGTATTTTTTTGTGCAATATAAAATAAATAAATTAAAAAAAAAAAAAAAAAAAAAACCCGGAAAATTAAAAAATTCCCGCAGCAATCAAAAAACCTTAATCCACGCGGACGAAGTCGCGGGCTGACATAGTACTTGAATAAGTACCAAAAAGTATACAAACCAAGATGTATACTGAAGTTCAATATTTTTAATTTACCTATTATAATAATTATTATTCATGAA
Organism: Erebia aethiops; assembly: GCA_923060345.2. Taxonomy (NCBI): domain Eukaryota; kingdom Metazoa; phylum Arthropoda; class Insecta; order Lepidoptera; family Nymphalidae; genus Erebia; species Erebia aethiops. The sequence continues at coordinate 11,614,639 of OV281081.1, read as the reverse complement.
ATCCAAAAATAGCAATAGCTCATTTAATAATTAAACGTTTTCAAAGCGTAACCGCACATCAATCGGACGACTAGCAGATGCCCGCGACTTCGTCCGTGTGAAAAAAGTTTTTTAAATTCCCACGGGAACTCCCTAATTTTTCGGGTTAATATATAGCCTATGACACTCACAAATTAATATTAGTATTAATTTATGAAATAATTATTGTTTTTACGTTTTCTTGTCTCTTTCTTGTACAGTTCGCGCGCGAGTTGAATGCAGAGTAAATGTAAGTGTCACCATACATTTACTCTGCATTCAACTCGAGCGCGAACTATAGGTTAGGTTAGGGTTTGACATGAATATTCAGGTAGTGCCCGGGCACTTAGGTTCTATCGGGTTAATATACCTAATATATTACAATTTACCGAAAAATAACGCGTTAAATTGTAAGCAGTATGTTACGGTTCACAATCTATCGACAGTTTACAATCTATCGAGATAAAAAACGTTATGTTATAATCTAACGGTTTTTACAATCTTACGGTGACATATACAAAATTATAAGTGCGTAACTATGTTGTATGATCTTAGAAATAACTTAATAAGGTTACCTTCCTAGGCACTTGGTACATGATGGGCACAACCGATGAGCTGGTGAGCTGAAGCACGCGGTTCACTTCGCCCTCCATCACTCGCAGCGCTCGCTTCGGCACTAAGCACGCACCCTTAGTTTGTTCACCTACAACAACAATGCTTATTTGTAGTGACGACAGATGTTTCATGCTGAGATCTATAGAGCCTACTTTGACTAGGGTCAGACTTTTTTTTTTATCCACTACAAGCTAGCCCTTGACTGCGATCTCACCTGATGGTAAGTGATGATGCAGTCTAAGATGGAAGCGGGCTAACCTGTTAGGGGCATGGCAGTTATATTAAACCCATACCCCTTCGGTTTCTACACGGCATCGTACCGGAACGCTAAATCGCTTGGCGGCACGTCTTTGCCGGTAGGGTGGTAACTAGCCACGGCCGAAGCCTCCCACCAGGCCAGACCAGGGAAAATTCAGAAATTATAAATTTCCAAATTGACCCTGCCGGGGATCGAACCCGGGACCTCCGCACGTTAAGGCAACAGCGCTACACACTGCGCCACGGAGGTCGTCAAAAGAGTTAAAACGAGATAGACTTTTGTGAGTAACATAAATCTGTCTCGTTTTAAGCATGTCTTAAGTCTTAGCAAAGTCAAAGTTCGCTCTATAGATCTCACACTTAGTTTCGGTGAGTTTCGGCAAAATAATATCTTTCAGTTTCAGTCGAGGCACAAAAAAAAACAACAGAGTACGAAAAATAATACGGTTACGGTGCAATCTCTATCCATTACAAGAATAATTAATTATAGTTTGTTCACCTAAAACCATGTACACAGAAGGTTATTAAGAGCGACGAACAGAGTTTTTTTTCGATCACTTTTGGCACGAGAAATAGTTCACCCCTACCCAGAACAGAGGTCGAGCTTCGGTTTCGGCTAAAAACCGATTTCGGTCAATCTCTAGTCTTCTGGGTTTGGAAAAAAGAACCAAAACACCTTAACAGAATGCGTCAGTCCTTCAATGCAAATCGCTTCCGGTCGCTCAACTCCATAAGTATTATGTAATTGAACGTCAATAAAACGCAAAAAACACAGGAAGCGGGCGCGGGTCGGGCTCGGGTCGGGTGTCGCTGTGTCCGCGCCCGCTCCCTGTAAGTTTTGCCCTTAAGTGTACAGTGTACCTATGGCACCAATGTCTTTTGAGTTTTAAAAAAAATATATCTTACCGGAATGCCCCAGGCCTTCAATAAGGTACGGCTCCCGGTCGCTCAACTCCATATAAAGTATGGTAGTATCTCCCTTGCCGGCCAGGAATAGCATGTTGGTGTCCGCATCAAACAGCAACATGAGTACTCTGGTGGAACATACCAGCACCAATGTCTTTTTTAAAAAAAAAACAAAATCTTACCAGAATGCCTCAGCCCTTTAATGAGGTACGGCTCCCGGTCGCTCAGCTCCATATAAAGTATGGTAGTATCTCCCTTGCAGGCCAGGAATAGCATGTTAGTGTCCGCATCAAACAGCGGCATGAGTACTCTGGTGGAACATACCAGCAATGTCTTTTGAGTTTTAAAAAAAAACTTACCAGAATGTCTCAGTCCTTCAATGAGGTATGGCTCCCGGTCGCTCAGCTCCATATAAAGTATGGTAGTATCTCCCTTGCAGGCCAGGAATAGCATGTTAGTGTCCGCATCAAACAGCGGCATGAGTACTCTGGTGGAACATACCAGCAATGTCTTTTGAGTTTTAAAAAAAAACTTACCAGAATGTCTCAGTCCTTCAATGAGGTATGGCTCCCGGTCGCTCAGCTCCATATAAAGTATGGTAGTATCTCCCTTGCCGGCCAGGAATAGCATGTTAGTGTCCGCATCAAACAGCGGCATGAGTACTCTGGTGGAACATACCAGCAATGTCTTTTGAGTTTTAAAAAAAAACTTACCAGAATGTCTCAGTCCTTCAATGAGGTATGGCTCCCGGTCGCTCAGCTCCATATAAAGTATGGTAGTATCTCCCTTGCAGGCCAGGAATAGCATGTTAGTGTCCGCATCAAACAGCGGCATGAGTACTCTGGTGGAACATACCAGCAATGTCTTATGAGTTTTAAAAAAAAACTTACCAGAATGTCTCAGTCCTTCAATGAGGTATGGCTCCCGGTCGCTCAGCTCCATATAAAGTATGGTAGTATCTCCCTTGCCGGCCAGGAATAGCATGTTAGTGTCCGCATCAAACAGCGGCATGAGTACTCTGGTGGAACATACCAGCAATGTCTTTTGAGTTTTAAAAAAAAACTTACCAGAATGTCTCAGTCCTTCAATGAGGTATGGCTCCCGGTCGCTCAGCTCCATATAAAGTATGGTAGTATCTCCCTTGCCGGCCAGGAATAGCATGTTAGTGTCCGCATCAAACAGCGGCATGAGTACTCTGGTGGAACATACCAGCAATGTCTTTTGAGTTTTAAAAAAAAACTTACCAGAATGTCTCAGTCCTTCAATGAGGTATGGCTCCCGGTCGCTCAGCTCCATATAAAGTATGGTAGTATCTCCCTTGCCGGCCAGGAATAGCATGTTAGTGTCCGCATCAAACAGCGGCATGAGTACTCTGGTGGAACATACCAGCAATGTCTTTTGAGTTTTAAAAAAAAACTTACCAGAATGTCTCAGTCCTTCAATGAGGTATGGCTCCCGGTCGCTCAGCTCCATATAAAGTATGGTAGTATCTCCCTTGCCGGCCAGGAATAACATGTTAGTGTCCGCATCAAACAGCGGCATGAGTACTCCGGTTGAACAGTCCAGTTCCAATGTCTTCTGAGTTTGGGACAAGTTACGGATGTCACGGATCATAATCTGCCGTAATCGTGCAGAGTCGAAACCTGGGAATTAATAATTTCACTTTATCACTAACTTAAGTGCCACTTGTAAAACCAAACATTAATGAAGGGACTAGAAGTTTAATTCGCTATAATCCTCCACAATAGGTTAATCTACTCGTAGGTACAGTGTGAATCTTGCACTTTAGCTTGTGATATTTACCACACCACACAAATCTTCCAAATTATTCTAAACTAATGTTTCACTCCAACACTGGAGCATCTTCAGATGTTGATTCGACAAAGCCCGATTAAGTATTTATGCTGGGTGGAATAACAGTGGAGTATTTCGATTCCCAGAGGAACTCCTTAATTTTCCGAGATAAAAAGTAGCCTATGTCACTCTCCAGGTACCAACAACAAAACTACTACTTGCCTACTTGTTGTTTGGGTACTATGCCCAAATGATATGGATCCGTTGCTCTGTTATAGGGTGATTGAAGGACAAACCAACAAACATTTTTTCAATCAAACAAACAAACAAACATTTCACAAAATAACACACACTTTCCCAAGTGTAGTTTAGATTGAATAAAAACATTTGACTACCTCCTAGCTAAAAAGAGAGGGTAAGAGGATAAGCCATGTATTTTCTTTCAGTGGTTACCATGACTCACCAGTAGTAAGTATCCTGTCAGTATCACCAAGCCACACCAGTCGGCTGTCCTTAATGTTTTGGTGGCTATTGGCCACGCCCAGCACTGGGCTGGCGGCCCGCGGGTCCACTATACGCACTTTCTTATCCTTGCAAGAGGTCGCCACTAACTTGCCGTCTTTCTTCCATGACGTGGACTGGATCACTTCTGTGTGATCCCTGTTAACTGTAACAAGATATCCTTACTCGTGACTGACTGATTGATCTACAGGGTTCATTTTTTTTTAATTTACAGGCTAACTTAGCCTTAACTTAGGCTTTATGTAAAACTGAACAACTTTTATTCTACGACTTCTTCTACTACTATGACTAAAAATTCTTTTTGAATACTAGAAAATAAAAATATTTAAACAAGCTTGGTTAACAATATTTAATTAAAAAGAAGTTGGTTAAATTCGACTTCCAAGGTTTGACATAGTTAGTTATAGCCTTACATGTGAAGCTAATATCAGAGTGTTAAAAATACATAAATATTTGTTTTTTTTAATCTTAATTTATTTGGGACTTTGATCCGACACAGACACCCTAGCCCCATCATAACCTAAATTATTATTAAAAAATCACTTAATCTACACATACATGATAAGCAAGGTAGAATAACCTTAAACCTACTCACCAAACGCCTCTTTCTGCTGCGTCAAATCCCATAAAGCAAGCTCATGCCCTGACGCCACGTGTATTAATCCATCAGCTACTGGGTGGAAGCCAACATTCTCCACCCTACGTTGTTTCTGTGACAACGTACACTCTGGGGTTGACAGAGATTCCTTGAGGCCTTCTTGTGGTATGTGCCACACTTTTACCTGCAATGGTTTCTTAACTTAAAGCTCCTTCCAAACATGTTTGTACTTTGTAACTATTATAGCTGACTAGCTGATGCCCGCGACTTTGTCCGCGTCTATTGAGATTTTTTAAATTCTTGCGGGAACTTCTAAATTTTCCGAGATAAAAAGTAGCCTATGTCACTCTCCAGGTACCAACAACAAAACTACTACTTGCCCACTTGTTGTTACTATGCCCAAATAATATGGATCCGTTGCTCTGTTATAGTGTGATTGAAGGACAAACCAACAAACATTTTTTCAATCAAACAAACAAACAAACATTTCACAAAATAACACACACTTTCACATTTTTATAATATTAGTATGATTTATTGTTCCTAAATAAATTATCACAAGAGTTGACCATGGAGGCTCCTCCTAGCTAAAAAGAGAGGGTAAGAGGATAAGTCATGTATTTTCTTTCAGCGGTTACCATTGCCTACGTCACTCTCCAGTGTGCTTAGCATGCGCACAACGAGATTATCTCGCGACGAGCGAGATATATTATGTCGTTACCGGCAAATATTTAATTTACCCTAACATGATAGTAGTGATAGTACGCTTAGTTTAAAAAAGAAAAAAATTGTTTACATATTCTAAAATATTATAATAATAGTATATTGTATTATATAATAAATAATACATAATATGTAATAATTATAATATTATATTAATAGTATATTGTATCTTAGGCTATACCAACAGATTTTATTTATTAATCTTTATTAATATTATTATTTATGAATATGTTCCTATATATATTTGGCGCCGTCCAAGCATACTGGCTTCACGGAAGATCAGCGCTGTATCCTAACAGGTATAGCACATGCTGAGTGAAGACCATTTTGGGGATCAAGTCTCATCTCGCCATTTTTTTCTTTCATCTGATAAAGTCTATTTTTTGTCTTGTTTCCCTGAATAAAGATTTTTTTTTTTTTTACATGCACAAAATGCGGTATATTACAAGAAAAAAATAGTCGACATTTAAAGGTTCGTAGAGAAAAATACCACAGATAAGAAATATTACTTTTATCTCTACTTTTGACGTAACGTGTCCGTTAGCTTCGGTAGACAGAGAGAGATAATGGGTAGACATAATTTTACTCGCTCGTATAGCCATACAGGTCCTATACCCATGCCAAAAATTACGTCGATCCGTTGGGGCGTGATTGAAGGACAAACCAACAAACAAACACACTTTTGGATTTATAATATTAGTATGCCCAGAGCTTCGATGTTTATTTACATGGTTCTATTACAGGTTTAAGAAATGCACTTGGTTGCAATCAAATCTGCCGGTGAGTTTGAACTTTGAAGTAATGACACAGCCTATGATGGAGCTTCTTTGTCTAAAGAATGCCTTTTGGTATAGAACTCTTTGTGGGAAGGTTGAAAAAGAAAAAGCAAGATTTCTGTATGTAACCTTAGAATTTTGATTACGGATGCATAATTGGATGATGCCTTGTCTAATAATATAGGGTAGGGTAGAGGATAGCACATAAAATTTAGGGCGGAACCATATCAAAAACGTTGTGGGCACACTCTACAAAATATATCCTGTTGAATAGAGTTAGACAGGCAAGTTTAGGTTTGAATATCTCAAAAGCCGGCAACGCATTGGCAGTTCCTCTGATGCTGCAAACTTTCATGGGAGGTGGTAATCACTTATCATCAGGTGACCCGCCTGCTTGGTTGCTCACTTATTTATTTATATGTATATAATATATATAAATTGACCCATATATCATCATGGCAATGCTATCATAGCTTTAGAAAGTTAAATGACAAATCTATTACCAAAGTTTAATTTAACATGTCCTTTGAACTGTGATATTTGTATAGATAAACATACTAAACAAACTTTAATTGTATTTTTAGAATTCATATCTCTCCTATGATAACTCATATCATAGGTTGTAACTAATAATGTTTCCGAGATACATCTTTCAGTTTAGAGAGGTGAAAATACTTGCCTCACTCTAATTCACATGTAGGCTAACAAAAAACCTGCTAATCCACTTGTTTAAAATCACATTAGGTATTATATTATGATGCAAATTTTCAGAACGCTTAATTAGTGAATTTAATAACTACCTACTGAACTGCAATTTAAACAAAACACATTTGATGTAAGTTCCAAATAAGACCCTGGGATAATAGTTTTTTTTCTCACAACTTTGAATGTGCAGATTTTGGCTTTTCAAAAATGTTATTGCAATTCCTGGTCCAAATGCATCTTCATAATTAATCCATACTTAAAATGATAAATGTGAAAGTGTGACTGTCTGCTATGCTTTCACGGTCCACCTGTTCAACCACTTTTGATGAATTAATTTGGTACAGAGATAGGTTGTATCCCGGGTAACGATGTAGGTTACTTTTATCCTGGAAAATTCAAGAGATCCCACGGGAATTGAATAAACTTAGTCCACACGGACGAAGTTGTGGGCATCATCTAATAACAAAATATTTTAGAGCTCTAAGCTATTTGAGATTGTGGCTATTGAAACTTTGAAAGTTGGAATTAAAAAACTGACACTCAATTAATTGCAATTGGAATAAAAAGAGGCAATATATAATGCAATAAATGACCTTTGTTTTTTTTTATAAATGACTCACCAGTGAATCCTGTGACCCAGTCAAAAGCAAACCATCATGAAATGGGGAAAATTCCATATCCGTAATGGTGTCAGAATGTGCGTGCAGCAGTGGCATAGTTTTGCTCTTCCTACCGCAGTCGTCCAATGGAAGAACAGCCATACTCGATCCAACATGTTCCCAATTGAAGGCCATAAAAGCCGCTGACGCACAAATATTGTTCCCATATGTCTGATATGAGCCTACGCATACATCCCTTATACATGCTTCCGGCTTAGGCACAATGGGTGCAGCATTTTTATACTTAGAGGCTTTAAAACGCCAGGCCATCGTGGGCCAATTTATTAAAAAGTCAGTCTTTTGAAAGTGGAATGTATTGGCCTCAACCAGAGGCTGTCAACCTGTAAAATAAAAAAAAACACCATTGTTAAGTAGGTACAATACTTACGTGCCTAACTTATTATTATAATCGCACTTCGAATTTAGAATATAGAAAAATGTAACACTTCGTGAATAAATTACGCCTATAAAAATAGCGAAGACAAAAATATCAAAATGAATATTAATAACACGGAATATTATCTTAATTTTCGGTTACCTGATAGATTAAAACTTATGTTATTTGTGTCCACAGTCCACACACCTTACAATTAATCACCTACCTATACAGTTGACGAATAGCACAAAAGAATTCTTCTAAACACTTTGTTTTGAATAACTTGACCGGGCCGCGGCCGGAAATGCACGAAACTGCACTAAGTTCTATTTGTTTAACTAAACTTCTTGATAAATTATGTAAACACACACCATTTAGAATAAAATCTCACGTTTATCTCTTACCTATACAAGATAAATCAATCAGAATTCTGATTTCCGCTAGACACTCCTCCTAAACGTCGGCCATCCGCCATTTCAATTCAAGCGACATTTTTGGATCGATAAAATAAAGAGTCGATGACACCAAAACAATTTTTTTTTATTGTTTTCCTATTTGATATTTAAATTAAAAATAACATATATTTATTTAATAGGGTAGATAAAAATAAAATGCCAATTACAATTTTATAAATAATAAAAATTAGATTTTAATTTTGCCACATAATAAGTATATATAATATTTTCACAACTGGTAACAACTAACACCACCGTTCACCGATCACGACATCACGGAGTACCTCAGTCCTCAGATGTTATTTAAATTTAATTGATTTTATTTAATCGTATGGCGTTTGGTACATAATAAGCGTTTTATAAAAAAAACGCTTATTTCGCCTGCAAGTTCGTCGCTCGTTTAGCACCACCCAGGGGACACGTGCAGGGAGGTAGAAGGTAGCTCCTGCGGACGTGAGCGACGGGGCATCCCCCGTTTTTTTTTTGATTGATCATCCCCCATTTAATTAATCAGCGGAGTACACTGTACAGATCAGAGCAATCAGTTCTATCAGCCTCACGCGGTCACGCCTTACCTCTTTGTGCAGCCTCAGAGTTAAGTAGGCATCAGCATATCATATTACCATGTTTTTTTAATCCACTACAAGTTAGCCCTTGACTGCCATCTCACCTTATGGTAAGTGATGATGCAATCTAAGATGTTAGCGGGCTAACCAGTTAGGGGCATGGCAGTTATATTAAACCCATACCCCTAATCGGTTTCTACACAGCATCGTACCGAAACGCTTAATCGCTTGGCGGCACGTCTTTGCCGGTAGGGTGGTAACTAGCCATGGCCGAAATCTCCCACCAGGCCAGACCAGAGAAAATTCAGAAATTATAAATTCCCAAATTGACCCTGCCGGGAATCGAACCCGAAACTTCCCACGTTCATGTTCAGCTATTTTACTTTGATTAGTTATGTACTTGGCTGTCTTTTGACCTGACTAGCTATACCTGCTTTTTAGTACACCGATTGTAGTACACTATTCATATAGGTACTTAGAAGTTTACTTACTCATGTTATAGGTCGAAAATATTTCAGTAGGTAGTTAGGTAGAGAAGTTATACCCTTGTAGAGTTAATAGCACTTATAATTTTGTTTTACCTCAGATTAATTTTGTAATAATTATAATGGTATTACATGATATGTTTACCTAACTTTAGAGACTAGACTTTTTAAGAAAATAGGTACTTACACTATTTTCTTGCATCTTACGACTTACGCTATAAAGGGCGTTTATGTTATTGCAATAAAATAAAACAGCAGTATCGTAAGTGACCATTTAATTTATTGCGAGTATTACAACAATTTAGTTTCTTTGGTGATGTTTTATTACTATTATCGATTATCGATGAATTGAAGAGATTTTGTAGTAATAGTAACAATTTATCTGGAATTGTTAGGTAAGTTAAGTTTAAAAAACACATTGTTACATACTTTTTATCTCTTAGGACTTTTTGTAATAAAATTACGTAGAGTTTTAATTAAATCGTTACCTCGCAAAAACGTATTTTTCGAAATAAAAAAATGCGTTTCGCTTGTGTTGACGATTTTAATCATGAGTCACAGATAATAAAGTATACAGATAAGTTTCATACAATGATCAATTGGTATTTTCAGTAAGACCCTACACTACCTGAATGGTAATAATTATAATTAAAGCAAATATTCAATTAGAAACATTTTAAACATTATACAACAGTTAATATTATGTAATCATTAAAAAATGTAAACAATCTAACACCAAAGTGCACAAAACATTGTGATATGCCATAGACACCAAATTCATTAAAAAATATACATACCCCTGTACTTTTGGAAGCTTGTATTGGTACACCTCACAACAGTTGTTGTTGTTGTTTGGTGTGTGGCTTTTGTTTGTGCCAGCACAGCACAATTTACTTCGCCAATGTCGCGTTGCTTGAAGAAAACACGAAGACAGTTAGTGGCTGAATTTATTTGGCAAGATTGTCAGGCCACAGATTATATTGGAGTTAAAGGTTTTTATATCGATTTCGCAGCAAGCGAAGATCTATGATCAATAGTAATAATTATAATCTATAGAGAATTTTCATAGGAGTTGACAGAACTAAATCGTGTTGCCATCATTTGATGTTTGCAAAACTACCATTTCAGACATGTCAAGCTAAATATGGAGAATTTTAGTGTCAATTCAGCAATATAATGTGGCCAATTCTGTATAGCACAATCTCTAAATTAAATTATAAAAACATCTTTAAATTTAGTTCTGTCCCTTTCCACAGAGAGTATAATGAAAGGGTTAGCGATATTTTTAATGCTGTCATTTTAGTTTAGAGATTGTGTACAACAGAATCAGCCCCAATATCTACTAATACATTATTCTCAACTAGGCACCTACAAATTGCAATAAATATAATTATAATATAAATACTCAATAACATTTGAGTTAATAAAACAACAATTCAATTTAGCTATGTAAAAAAATAAAAAATATCATGAAATAATATACATCAAAAATAAAATTCGTTACACCTAAATTATGTGATGTATTTACATTAAAATTAAAGATTTTCACGCTAACCGATTTATAATAAAGGTACACTAAAGCACTAAGCACAGCTCATCGTTACACAACTCCGCATTAACCCCAGTTTATTTTGAGCGAAAATTTCGCTTGTTTTACAACATTGGTAATTGGAATTTTGAAGTAGCACAAAATAAAACTTGCCAAAATTCCGCATAAGGCTCTAGCGGAAATCCGTGTGCGGAATTTGTTTCGACATAGCACTGTCAATGTGCCATTGGCACTCTCCTCAAATTTCAATATGACACATTGGAGCGCATATGCGGATTTTCGCCAGATTTCAATGAAGCGGAATTCTGCGCACAGTTTTGCGCTCAATGCTAGTTACTACGGAGCAATGTGTAGCATTAAAAATATGTTTCCGCCTAAGTTCTAGCGATGCTATAATCGGTATTTGGTGATTGTGAAAACGTTAGGTATAACCAGTAAAGGGTCGTTTACACATGCATTCATTAAGAAACGCGTAAGTTCACAGCCAAACAAAAGGCTTAGTGTTGCATGTGCGAACTAGCCTCAAATTGGTGCTAATTCGTTTGCACTGTGTTCACGAATCTCTAAAATAAATTGAGTTCTATTTAGAGGACCCGGATCATTGTTTTTTTTTATTATTATCCACTATAAGCTAGCCCTTGACTGCGATCTCACCTGATGGTAAGTGATGATGCAGTCTAAGATGGTAGCGGGCTAACCTGTTAGGGGCATGGCAGTTATATTAAACCCATACCCCTTCGGTTTCTACACGGCATCGTACCGGAACGCTAAATCGCTTGGCGGCACGTCTTTGCCGGTAGGGTGGTAACTAGCCACGGCCGAAGCCTCCCACCAGGTCAGACCAGGGAAAATGCAGAAATTATAAATTCCCATATTGACCCTGCCGGGGATCGAACCCGGGACCTCCGCACGTTAAGGCAACAGCGCTACATACTGTGCCATGGAGGTCGTTAAAATTGTATGTAATATTGTAAAAAATGTCCCGCCCAGTCCAAAATGAAAAGGTTTAGAAGAGGCGCAGGCATTTGCCCAACAATATGATGGAAATATATAAAAATTAAAACATGTTTAAAAATAGTAATCCTCTTTTGAACCAATCAATTTATTTTACAGATGTGTATATGTCACCGTAAGATTGTAAAATCCGTTAGATTATAATCTAAAGGTTTCTATCCCGCGAGATTATAAACTGTCGAAAGATTGTGAACCGTTAAATGTTCTGAGTATTAATTTATGAAATATTTATTGTATTAACGTTTTCTTGTCTCTTTCTTGTACAGTTCGCGCGCGAGTTGAATGCAGAGTAAATCACCATACATTTACTCTGCATTCAACTCGCACGCGAACTATAGGTTAGGTTAGGGTTTGACATGAATATTCAGGTTCTATTGGGTTAATATACCTAATAGATTACAGTTTACCGAAAAATAATGCGTTAAAATTGTAAGCAGTATTTTACGGTTCACAATCTGTCGACAGTTTATAATCTATTGAGATAAAAAACGTTATATTACAATCTAACGGTTTTTACAATCTTACGGTGACATATACAACCTATTTAACACAATTATCAACTATAATGATAGACAGACAACAATGTCGAAGATATTCAAAAGAATATTTATCATTATTGCATGCATAAGATAAAAGCGTCTTTAAAATTAGTTTTTATCTAAATACCATGACAATTACGCTAAATGTAGTAAAGTTCGGCGTATTAATATAATTATTCTAACAATATCATTATAATTCAAAACGTCACACAAATACTGTTGTACACTAAACTAATGACTCAATAAACTATGCTCTACTTCTTAAGTATTCTACTAGATATTTTGGATTGAATTTCAAAATAGGGTCTTTAAAATAGAAACTTAAAAATGTTTAATAATAATTTTAGTTCATCTAATTCTAAAGTTATTTTAGTGTACAACAGAATCGTTACCATATTCTAATAATTTAGTTTTATGAGATACTAACAATAATACAACAGAATTAATATAAAAAATACAACAAAAATTGCAACAGCAAAATACTAAACAAGAGCACGCGTATGTAAACTGAATGCTCAAGTGGCGATTTGATCGCTTTTTAGAAATATTAATTACATAAGGTCATCAGTCAAGCGGTTGAAGGTTGTTTTACACTTCGCTTACCTGTACACAGTCCATCAGTCAGTCTCCACTCCAGAGCACGTGAGAATCGCTCCTGGGTACACCACACTCAAATACAACCGTCAACAAGTCGCCAAAACAAATGGCATCATTCCATCCGTTCATTCCATCAAAGTCACCCAGGAGTTGTTCGATGCTAATTCGCTCGCCCTATCGTCAATAGAGCTTTGATCAGTCACATACGCGTGCTTTGATAACCCTTGCCACAATATCATGTTATTTATAATATCGATATAAAATTGTGTCCCATCGCTAGACCATTACTAATAATACAATACTGTTAATACTAACAGAAATAAGTAACATAATAATCTTTAGTAAAATACTGAAATAAGAAAATTTTTTAAATTAACTATTTAAAACTTACATAATATCTTTATTATTTTAATTGCATTAAAAATTATTTACATAATTACATTAAGTGATGTTATGATGTCAATACATTTTAGAAATATCGATAGAATGAAATGAAATATTACCCATGATATCGTCACAGTGTTTTAGTTTAAATAATAAGACCTTAATAGTGATGGAATGATACAGTCAGCACTACACATTAAACACTAAACAACTATGTAATTCGGTACTAATTCTGAAGAATAGAAAGGATTTAGGTTAAGTATACAACTGTGCAACTGAATCAACCCTTAGCGTCAGAATTGGCACCGCGATGTTGGAGATAAACTCATAAGTCTAAGAACGGAGACAACATGAACTGTCACCAACGGATGAAGACTTCCCATTGATGGGGCCTAAGCTGCCGTCGTACTTTGGCAGCTCCTTGCATTTTGCTTGCTGTGAAAATAGAAACTATTAATTTATGATACTACCCGCAACTTTGTCCGCATGGATTGAGGTTTTTTGGTTTGGTGGGAACTCTTTAATTTTCTGGGATAAAAAGTAGCCTATATGTTAATCCAGGGTATAATCTATCTCCATTCCAAATTTCAGCCAATCCTTCTAATAGGTTTTGCATAAATATAACAAACATACACAAATACAAACTTTACAATATTAGTGTGATATTCAAATCTAGTATTGATGTATCTTAAGTACTCAAGGCTCACATACAAAAATAGTACAGTATAGAATATAGTTTGTAGCAAGTTGTGGCCATAAAACATGCAATTTGATTTGATTTGTGTAGTGCTTGGTGTGCACATACACCAAGCACTCTACCGATAATACCTTTTAGTATTCGGACTTTATTGCAGTTAAGAGCTATCTTAGCAAGGAGTGAAAAACAAAAATGTACCTCCATTAATTCGACAGCTATCTCCATGAATAGTCTCTCAACATTTTCTGCCTCTTTCGCCGATGTTTCCAAAAAATACATGCCGTGCCTTTGTGCAAAGTCCTCCCCTATATGTCTGGGAATCTCCCTGTCTTCTCTATCAGTTTTATTACCTGAAAATATACAATTTTCATGTTATTTGTGGTGTCCTGAAATAAAGAGGTACCTTATGAGTAAATACATAGAAGATAATGTTCATGCTGTTGCTGTAAGCATAATATATTTATTACATATTCACACAACACAATAGGTGATGTAAATATTAACAATTTCATTACATCAATTTTAAAATTAAATATTCAATTCATACAGTCAAGGGCTATTCATATGACCGAGCCGGCTATAGTGTGAGTTGTAGCACCAGTTGTACAGTCTCTCTATATCTGACTCAGCCGATGGTCAAGAAACATAGAAAGGAAAACTTTAAATATCTTGGTCATGACAGACCAGAAAGAGTTCTTCGGTCAGCCGGAAAACTCGTTCTTACAGTGCCTACTTATCGGACAAAGTATCTCAAAAATTCATTTATGTTCAAGGCCATTAGCTTGTGGAATGAACTGCCTTCGCAAATACATCGAGCTAAAACTCTTAATAAGTTTAAAATTGACGTGAAAGATCATTACTTGTCTCTCTGTAATCATCAATAGCGACATGTTTAATTTGTCAATTATATAAATGTGTATTTATTTATGTATTAAATCTTACGTATGTCTATTTTATTTATTTTGTATATATTAGTGTATTAATATGTTATAATTTTATGATATTGGTTAGTTTATGTATCTATTAGTATTTAAGTTTAATTTTAAATGCACCACCTCCTACTGTTCACTTGCTCATTGTCTCCGTATCGATAAGGTTGTCTGGAAGAGATCGCTGGTTAGCGATAAGACCGCCTTATTGTACCTACGTTATAAGTGTTCATTTTTATAATCTGTTTCTTTTGTGTTTTTGTGGTGTTCAATAAAGTATATACATACATACATACATACATAGAGGTAAGACAGACAAAGAGTAATTTTACATTCAAGTGAATTAATTTTCTACTGAAATTTCTGCTGGTTTCCTCCATTATGTCCCTGTCACCTAGCAGCATTGCTCTGCCTAGATGCCTCCATCAAATGCTTGGTAGGAAAGATATACCTATCTACTTAAACTATGCTTGTACTGTGTTAACATAGCTTCAAGCTTGGCTCCAGAAATGTTTCCTTTAGTTCGATTTTAACAAAGAAGTAATCCATACACCTACATCATTCTTAGAATCCATACTAATATTATAAGTGTGTCTGTTTGTCTGCTAAACTTTCACACCCCATGTTTTCAACGGATTTTGATGAAATTTGGTATAGAGGTAGGTTACATCCCGGGGAAGAATATAGGCTCTTTTTCTCTTTTTTATTACAGAAAATCAAGTTTAAGCAGGAATTTTAAAAAAAACATACGGACATAGTCACGGGCATCATCTAGTATAAGTATATTATTGTTTAAACTTACCAACTAATATTCTTAAAACCTTATTATTAGCATACTCCTCGATTTCTCTTAACCAATCAGGCAAGCAGTCAAATGTGGGTTGGCAAGATATGTCGTACACCAGGATTAGAGCATGCGCTGATCTGTAGTAGCTCTGTGTAATAGATCGGAAACGCTCCTGACCCGCAGTGTCCCATATTTGCAACTACAAACATAAAGAACTTCAATTCATAAAGAAATTCAATTAACTGAGTTGCTAATAAATTTTCTTATGATGTTGGCAACCAGATTATGTAGTACTTAGAATTATTTACCTATACTACTTAGATTTTAAGCAATAATATGTTTGAAATTGCATTAATTATTTAACAATCATTCAAGAGTAAATACCTATCTCAATTTTATCATTATAATCGCAATGCTTTGCAAAACTAAGACAATTATTTCGCGCTCAACAAAATATTTTGGCTGAACACAATTCCAAAACAGGTCATCATACCATATAAAGCATTGGCTACTCGTGTATGCGTAATATCCTGCTCACCTTCACTTTCTCTCCATCTACCTCCACGGTTTTAATCATGAAGTCAACACCGATTGTCGCACCTTGGCCTGGTGGGAACAGACCTTGTGTGAACCTCCTCACGAGACAGGTCTTCCCAACCCCCGCGTTGCCAACCAACACAACTTTAAACAGAAACTTATAATCCTCCATTGTAAGCACTAAATTACATTTAAAGCGGAAAAGAATTACAATAAATTATCTCCCCAGCCCACTGTTACGCTTTAGTGAATTGACAGGCATTGCACCGATGCTGATATTCTATTGACGATTATTAAACGATAAAACGTGCATTATTTAAGACAAGATTAAATTATTATTTAGCTTGATTTCACTGAGCTGAGAATACTTTTCTAAAACGAAAGTGGATTACTGGATGTGAAAAAAATGTCGATCAGAGACAAGTTCACGACAAGCACACGACAAGTTATGATGTCGATGTATTGCTTTTTTTTCTGGTCGGTGATCGTGATTAGAGGTGAGGATTAAAAGTTATAACTTTAAATTTAACACAATATTTATTTTTAACTTTTAACTTTGTTATAAAATATTAAGATGTTCGTTAAAAGTTATAACAAGTAACAACCGTACACTATTCTACTGAGCAAGCAAATTTTGCTATTTTAACGCTCTCTGGTGGCCTCATTAGTCGTTATCGCGTATTGGACATTGACAACGATCGTTGTCTTTTGCAAAAAATTGCATGGTAGTTTGGGTGGCTGCCGGACGTTGGCGCTGTTACGACATTACAGCGTCTGTCCGGCAGCCACTTTTGTACTGCTTTACCGATTTTTAATTATAATACAAGTAATTGTGAGCCTTATATTAATAGTGTTAGCTTTTATTATAGAATTTATGAAGAAACCAATAAATAACTTTTTAATGTTTAACGATTCCAAAAATAACGTAAACAAATAAATTACCTACTGTATCAGTTGTGAGAAATGTGTTGCGAAGTTAAATGTTATAGGTACTTAATATTTATTGAAAGTAAAATAAGTTTTTAACCGAAGTTTCTTCAGTTTAAGGCATTTTCGAAAGCAGGCTACATTATTAGTGATAGACGAACACGTCTCACCACATTAAAAGTAATACAATTGATGTTTTTAAATTCTAATAAAATATAAAAATAACTCTAAAGTCCATTATATTTCAAATCAAATCAAATATTTTTTATTTAAGTAGACTTTTAACAAGTGCTTTTGAGTGACCACTGAATTTCTGATCCAGTTCCATTTTTGCTGTAAGTACATAATAAGCAATACAAATAATTATAACATTCATTTCATTGAACATTTAACGAAAATCATTTATTGTGCAATAAAAATTATAACATTCATTCCATTGAACATTTAACGAAAATCATTAAGTATTATGCAATAAAAACTATAACATTCATTCCATTGAACATTTAACGAAAATATAAATAACATCATTTGGATATCTGTTAGCCTTATCAGTTATAATTATAACTTTTAATTTAACGTGTTATTTTTTTATTATTATAACGTTACAACAGTTAACGTTTTTTAACATTTAATCACATCTCTAATCGTGATTTGTATCAAGTATCAAGGATCAGGCATTAAAATCTATGGGATCAGGAGGGTATCAGGTATTGTATGATGGTTGTTTTCTTGATTTTTTTTTATTTAACTGCTCTGGATTCTAGTCCTTCTGAGATGTTTTCTTCACGTAGTGGTTATATTCTCTTTGGTTTTCTTGACTTGCATCATAGAATATCACTATCAGAGACAATATTTTGGTATTTATGGTATGTCTGGCACCGACATCGGCGACATGGAGGTTTTGATTCAAAGAGTATATAATCACTACGTTCTAGTTTTGATTTCTCCTTTTATACACTGTAGTCTTTGTTTTGATTCAACTTGTCTCTGTCTCTGATTTGATTTGAAAGAACTGTGCAGGTAATTTTATCTTATTTTATTTCAAAAATTTTTTTGAGTATCGTACTTATTTGTCGTAGTATTAAATCATATGTGAAAACTAAAAAGGCACCATGTCTAACATGAACTATTCGACCCGTACTGAAGGCCAAACGAAGATCAACACATTAATATGGACCGTGCCCAACTTCATCAATATACTCGAAAACAAATATATGAGAGAGTTTCGGACTGAAAAACTTAAGGAAGCGTCCGCGGAATCAATCGATTCCAGGTTTCAATTAAAGATGCAGTTCTTGGGCCGAGACAATGACATTATCGAGATTTATTTTTTGTCCCCAAATCCCGTGTTCTTAAAATCGATACTTACAATATGTTTAAAACGTTTCGAAGAGCGTTCCATAGTAATAAAAGAATATCATACAGTGCAAGGAAACAAATGGCAGTACTTGGCTACGTTGTTTAAACGCGATATAGCCAGTTATGATGGTCGTGACACATTCCTTCTAAGCGATGGTAGCTTACGGCTTAAGTTTCAGTTTATGATCACAAACGACATAAAGGTAGATAGGTCAAACGTTCCTGAGACACAATTGAGCAGTGATTTTGAAAACCTACTCAACAATGGAATGTTTTCCGATGTGACAATGAAATCTGCTGAAGGAAATGAATATAAAGTTCATAAGGCTGTTTTAGCTAGTCGTAGTGTCGTACTAAAAGCCCATTTCGAGCACAACACTATTGAATGTCAAACAAATATAGTTGAATCTCCACTTGAGGCTGAAGTTCTGGTAGAAGTATTGAATTTTATTTATAGTGACAAAGCTCCAAGAGTTGATGAAATCCCTGAAAGGCTATTGGCTGCTGCTGATTACTATCAATTGAGCAGACTGAAAAGCTTGTGCGAGGAAGCCTTACACAAAAGATTGACAGTGGAAAATGCTATAGAGACATTGCAACTAGCCGACTTACATTCTGCTAAGATACTCAAAAGATTGACCCTAGAATTCATCAAAGACGGCCAAGCTAAGTTGATCACTAGAACAGAGGGATGGGCTAATGTAAAGTCGGTGGAACTGATCAAAACAATTTATGAATACATCATGGCCGATGATATTGAAGCTGATATAAAATAGCATATTATTTTCTCTCTACAGCCGGATATAACTGGCACATTATTCTGCAATACACCAAGTGTTTGCCCTGAATGTGTATGAGTGAGAGTGAGGACTGAGAATCATTTGATGAAGTATTAAAATTGTTATCATACAAATCATACAATTGAATTCTTTAATATAGTGAAGAAATGTGCTTGCCTTTATAAGGCATTTAATGTATACCTTGACAAACTATTTAAATCTCTATCCTAATTAGATAACATTTATCCAGCTCTATAACTACTAAAAAAAAAACTTATAGTGAATATGTACCTATTCGGTATGCATTTATATATGTAGTTAGCTTTTTCTCAACTAAAAAACAATAACTCAACTAAATATAAACAATAATATCCCACAAACAATGTAAATATTGTAATTCTTGTTTTTGTGGTATCTATACTATTACTATAAATTTTGGATGTTTAAAATTTGTATGGATGGATAGATGGAGGGATTTATGGATGGATGTTTGTTATTATTATTAATTATAATTGACAAGGCAGCTTTTACTGATGCACCTAAATCAAATCTTGTCCTTTGTTCTTGAACTGATTTACAGAGCTTGACATTACCACATCATTGGGCTTTGTTGCTCAATTACACCAGAATGGCTGAATGGATCTAGATGAAATTTGGCACAGACATAGATTATAGTCTGGATTAACACATAGGCTAGCGAGAATCAAAAAAAATTAAACTGTGCAGACAAAGGCGCGAGCCTCAGCTAGACCATAAATTAGGAGCTTAATTATTGTAATCAGCTTTTTTTTAATAGTATAGGACATAGGCCACAAGAGTGCCTAAATTATGGTTCAAAAAACTATTTTACCTTTTGTCATTCCATGTAACTTTTAGTGGTATTAGGGCATGAGGACTACCCCTGATTCAAATTAGTATGAATGCCAATACAATACAAATACTTAATTTCCAAATTTTTACATTTAATAGATTGACATTTGATGAGTAGGTAATAAGTGAAACGTACAAAAGTTATATAAAATATATATTTTATTGAATAATTCTCATTTACCTATTTATTTTGATAAAGAATTTAGTTATAATAAATTATTTTATACAATTGATTTGTTCTTAGTTTATAACAGGCTGTCAGCTGAGAGTTCTCTTAGTGTATACTTTGCATTTGCTCAATTTACAACAGTAACACTTTTGATTTATACTAGACAATATATAGTTCGAGCGCGAGTCGAATGCAGAGTAAATGTATTCAACTCACGCGCAAACTATAATTTGTTTTGACTTAGGTCAGAGAAATACTGTCACTACCTACACTACCTAGGTCTCCAGCCTAAGTTTCACTATTGACACATGTTAGTTATTGCCATTGATGTTTTATACTGTGTATGTGTAATTTAAATGAATAAAACACAATTTATATAAGACTATAATACTCTTTACTACATATTGTTAATGCAAATAGAGAATATTCCAAGTCTAAATATTTTAATTTTACTGACAATTTTATATCTCTGTCCAATCTTATTTTTAAAGCCAACTATTTTTACCTAAAAATTATGTACCTATGATCTGAAGGAATGTGGTTACTCATCAGACAATATGTACTCCATGTACCAAACATCCATACTAATATATCCATTGCGAAAGTGTGTCTGTCTGTCTGCTACAGTTTCACGGCCCATCTCTTCAACCGATTTTGATGAAATTTAGTATAAGGATAGTTTGTATCCTGGGGAAGCCCATCCCATCCCGTCCTGTCGACATTTTTATCCCGGAAAATTAAGGAGTTCCTGCAGGAATAACTGAATGTGGACCAAATCGTGGGCATCATCAAGATAACAATAATTTTAAAGGCAGATAAATTGTTAGTTAAGCTCAGACAGTAAATAACCAATCAACTCCCTTTTTTAACAGACTTAAAAAAAGCAAGAGGTTCGCAATTTGGTTGTATTTTAGATTTCAATACAGACCTAGCTGACATTGAGGCAGATAAACTGTTTTACACCATCTCTAGACCAACTCTGAAATAACAGATCTATTTAAATTGCTGTCCCTATCAAGATATTCCTGTGAAAAGGGGCAACTAGACTTAGAGCTGTCATTTTAGTTTACAGATTGTGTTAAACAGAATTGGCCACACTACATCACACATGAGAAATTCAGAAAGTGCCAATCTAAACTAAATAATACCATGGCTTAAAATTTTATTTGTGTTTAAAGGTCTTTATTGTCCATGAAATCAAATGCACAAAGGCAAACTTAATACCTAAAGGTATTCTGTTCCAAAGGCACTGCACTGCCTCCATTGGCTGCAGCTTGGTACTGAATAAGGACAGAGTATGGTCAGGTTGTCAACCATAGATGAAAGCTATAACATATAAATGTATTATTTAACATCATCACATTCACTGTTACTTTCACTATCACTGTCATCACTTGAGTCTGTTTCACTGTGATATGTTTTCATATGAGCCCTATTAGTGTTCACAAACAAATCATCATTATTTTCATCAATGTCTTTTTTACTATCATCAAACTCTTTAGGCCATATATTATTCTCTTTATAGTATTTTATTGAGTCCTTATTCATTATTTTTACGATTTCTGCCTTAACTTTGTCTCCCTCCTCAATTGGTTCCACAAGTATGTAGTCACCACGTTTCACCCATATGTTTTTACGAAATTTTGTTGGCATTGATACTAGATATTCTTCTCCGCTGGGTGTTGATATCTGCAAAAAATTGTAAGTCTTAGCTATTTCAAGTGTAAGTGTTAAGTTAAGCAAAGGGGAGAAAGGTTGCAGGTTGATGATGATTGATGTTGATTTAATAACTTTTTTGACAAAATGGAATTAAATATCTTATTCTATAAAAGACAAGCCATTTACTTATTTGGTTACAAATCATTACAAAATTACTGATAGAAAGTCAACAACATGCCAGGACAATAGCCTTCTAACCATCGTCTTTTTTAAGTATGAAATACTTATGAAAACTGGTATTATTTGAGTGCAGTTATTTCTGCCTTAACTACTCCCTCTTCAATTGGTTCCAAAAGTATGTAGTCACTGCGTTTCACCCATATATTTTAACGAAATTTACCTCATGAAGATTATTTCCTCTACTCCTTACAACTTTAACGATGCTTTGATTTTCTTTAGGCATTTCATAGTCATCCCAATAAGCTTCGTTCATTACATGTTTCCTCTTAGTAACTTTCGACATTATTGCTAATATAATTCAAAACATGTGCACAGTATTGTTGAATATAAAATCATGAATATATTTGAATTTTATTTTTGAATCACAAAACAATATTTTGCAAGAAAATGTGGAATTGAACCAATTCAACAAATAAATAACCTCAAATTCTCGCTCATCACCGATCATCACCGATTGCTCATTGCTCAAAGCAAAACCAAGGAACATATTTACTACGGGGAGCAAAACACACAAAACCACAGATCACTCATATCACAAAACACCTCTGCAAAAAAAAAAATACACCGTAGCTACCTACTGTCAAAAAGTGAAGCTAAATCATAGATTTTAATTGAGCTAAATCTCCAGAAAAAGAAGAATTTTCTATTAAATGAGACATATACTTAAATCTGAGGTATCCTATATGTTACTTGTCTCTGGTAGGCACTAGGCAGAGTCACCAGTCTTTGGCAGAGTAGCTTACTCAGTACTCCACAGTCCACGCCACAGTATATCTCAGAAGGACTAGAATCCAGAGCCGTTAACCAGTTAAAAAAAACAGTACTCTATGTCAAAAAAGGTTTTTTTTTTTCAATTAACTGGTTTTACAGCTCTGGGTTCCAGCCCTTCTGAGCATGTATCCACACAGTGTATCCATCACATGTATCCATAGAAATATTATTATTATTATTATTGCCCTCAGATTTTTTTATCTGAGTTATTGCCTGTATCAAAAAGGCTAAAAAAGGAAATTTTGTAACTCTTTTGTAATGTCAATCACAGACAAATATCCTTGTAAGTTGTTGTAGAGTCATATCAAGAGTTTTATGAGTTAAAAACCACCGACCAGAAAAAGAAGTTGGAAACATTCTAAAGAATGCCCATGGTTAATTTTATTCGTCTGCCTTACCGTATATTTTACTGACAGAAAACTTAATGAAAATGCGAATGTGATTTGGTTTATTACGCTTTCACGGCCTGTCTTTTCAACCGATTTCAATGATAGATTGTGTGCCGGAGGACCTTTACTGCATACATTTTATTCCGTTCCGCGGGAATATAAAATTTAAACCACGCGCTCGAAGTTGCGAGCATCAGCTGATTCGTAGAGTGGGAAAAAGGAGATAGTTATTGAATAAAATGCCACCAAATACTCATAAACATCATTTATTTGTATCACATTT
The DNA here is from genome assembly GCA_923060345.2 of Erebia aethiops. Taxonomy (NCBI): domain Eukaryota; kingdom Metazoa; phylum Arthropoda; class Insecta; order Lepidoptera; family Nymphalidae; genus Erebia; species Erebia aethiops. The sequence continues at coordinate 11,590,704 of OV281081.1, read as the reverse complement.
ATCCAGTACATCGAATATCGTCAAAGATTCCCCACTCGGTATCCCATAGCCCTTCTCCAGGCCGTGTGGGTTGGACGGCGTCGTACAACACACGCTCGCCTCTTTCCGCAACACCTGGTCGACCTCCACAGATGTGAAGAACGCCACCGACATTGGCAGATCATGTATACCCACCCTAAAACAAAAAAAAAGTCGGTTAAAAATTAGCAGTCATAGATTGAGTAGAAGAAGATGCCGATAGAAGTGAAAACGAAAATGTTTTTTTTTAAATTTTTTATAATTTTTATTAAAATTATTAAAAAACCTCACTAAGACATTAAAGTTTAATTTCGAATGTAGTATATTTATAGTTCGCGAGCATGTCGGTCACGGTCACGCGAATCTACATTTTTACCCCATACCAAAAAGTGCTCAACGCGCCTAAAGAAGTTTTCACTTCAAAAAACGGTCAGGCGCGAGTCAGATTCGCCGGAACCAGGCTTGCGCACTGCCGTGCGCCTCGATGCCATTCTGTGAGTTTCAATAAGTTAAACTATAATTGAGATACAGAGAAACGAGTTTCTTGCTGGTTCTTCTCGGTAGGGAATGTCATTCCGAGCCAGTAGTATATACACTCGACGATTCGAGAAAAGCACATTATTATACAAGTATATTTGAATAAAAAAATATGTGAGGTCGAAAATTGCATGAAGCAATATTATTCACTCATCAAAATTATGAAGCACTACATAGAAAATTAAAATTAATAAAAATATATAAAGAATATTGATACTTGGTAGGTGATCAAGTATCAATTTTCTTTATATATTTTTATTTATTACTAGTGGCCCCCCGGCAGACGTTGTCCTGCCTTGAACCTAGAACCCGATTTCAGCGCCCCCTACCGGGTCCAATTATGATTATAAACCATCCCGGTACCCACACAAACACACACAAAATATACTATCAAAATCGGCCCAGCCGTTCTCGAGTTTTAGCGAGACAAACGAACAGCAATTGATTTTTATACACATATATTTTTTTGAACATACCTTTGTGAACAAAAAGCCCTTGTGAATAGGTTAGTGATTTGCAAGGCGAGCGCTGTTTCATATTTGTGGTCATCGGACACCAAGTATCTTACTTCATCGTGGAAGCTGAGGCAAAATCTGAAAGAGAATAGGTATTCACTTTAGACATAGACTTCGCTCACAACTTCGTTATGTACCAACCAACCATGATAGAGATGAACTTCTAAATATATAAAAGAAAAAGTTAACTGATTGACTGACTGACTGATCTATCAACACATAGTAAGTAAGTAAAAGCACTATTACACACAAACAAATAACAAAGCAGAGGTAACTGTTAGGATTAGGGATTGAATTTAAAATAAGGTTTTGAAATTTGAACGAGAGCGAAGCACCGGGCAAAAGCTAGTTTAATATAAAAATGAATGTTGTATCGTTGGTGTCAGTGTCCAACGCATCTAATTAAACTTGCAGACATTGAAATAGAATGAGTACTAGAAACAGGGTCACGAACAAAAAATATCGCAAAAATGTCCCAATTTGCACACACATAAACATTTGTATGCTGAGTGGGAAATGTAGGAAAAGGTATTATATTAGCATTAAAAAAGGTATTATGTAGCAACAACTTCAGTTAATTATGCACCTTAAGTTTAACATATAAAGCTACATTACGATTAGAAAATATTAATTTTTAAGACGTTCTGTCATCAGAGAAAAGGTAGGAATAACCTTTCAATCCAAAACAAAAAGTAATTTTTAAAATAAGTACAAAAATATTTATTATTAAAATAAAACTTAATTTGTAAGCACTATGGTACTTCATACGTTGCCAAATTGATACCTTTACACTATTTTGGAACAAGACGCAACTCTTGGCATCACATTGTCAATATCAACAACATCAATTTATTATAAACCTTAAAACTTAGAATTTAAGTTGAATTACGAATGTAGTATGTTTATATTTAAGGTATGTTTTATTTATCAAAATAAATATTGATGCAGTTTTGGTGGGTAACATTGCGAAAAACCACGTAGGTTTAAATGGCGTACTCTCTCCTCTTCTATCAATATTTATAACTATACAATGTTATGATATGCATAAGTATCTGTGTAAAAACATGAGGAAACTAAAACTAAACTACCTAACATTTGTTTAAGAAGTAAGATTTTAACTTAAAATTAGTTTCATTTTAAAATTAATATCAAGGTTAAAAATCTCCGTTTTATTGACGTATTACACGTAAACTTAAAAAGTACCAAGTGTAAGCATAATTCCAGAAGTGGGTGAATAATTAAAATTACTTTTATGTTTGTACTCTCTTCAAAACTCACAACTTGCAGCGGTTTCACGAGATATTCAATGCAAACAGTTAATTATAAAAAACTTGGTAAAATAAAGAAAACACTCACCCGATCCCGGCCACGACTGCCTTTCAATCGTCAAAATATTCGTATTTATGCGAATTATACCAATATGGCGTATCCCCGCCAACAAACTGACCGAGTGAATTAGATAGAATGAGTCAAATATCAACTTAATTAAACCTTCGTCAATAAACAAATACACAATCTTTTATATTTTCTAAAAATTCAATTCAATTTTAAACACAAAGCTGACACAAGTAAACTTTATTCAGATTTAGCCTTTGCGGCTTTTATTATTTTTTACTACATTTTTTTATAAAATATTTATGTAAAGTATATAATATCTTTATGTACCCATGTATTTTATGTGTATTTATGTAACTAAGGTATGTGTGTTTCCAGTAATATCAATTTTATCAAAATAAATTTTAACATAATTAATGTTATCTGTATATTTTAGATGGCTTAAACAACTCTACTGCATAACGAAATGGATTACCAGGGAATCACTAAGCAACAATACTTTTAAAACACCAACACTACTCTATGCATCCCGTCTATCCAGAACAGTCAATGTTTGTTACAATATTTGACGCATTGTCACAAACATTGGCCAAAGGATAATAGCACACTTTTTATATGAGCACTGCAGCATTTTGACGCGTCGTTATGTTGGCTAAGGTTGGCTCATACTAGTGGCAAATAAGAGCACTTTCGTATTTGTGCTGTAATTTGTCGGGGACATTTTTGAAGCGCTAATCCTACATCTAGTATAGGTACTAAAAAAATTCTACATCAATGCTTGCAGAAGTCAGTTATAGTTGTTTCAATGATAATTTGAGCAAGTATTGCGCACTTGCTGGCTGAAGTTGACTTGCTGGCAGGTGTATACCTTTACAGAGTGCAAGTGATGTGAACTTTTTAACTATAAAAGTAGCATTTTATTTTAGTAAGTATTTTAAACTATTCTGTAAGATCCATCATCAAAATGCAAAAAAAACGTGTAGTGTCGTGGGACACCAGAGGAACGAAGTTCCTTATTACATATTTTTTTATTATACTACTTTACAAAATGATCTTAACACTTCTATTTTATTTACAATGCTTCATAAAAATATCTATAATTATAATTAGAAACTGTATAGCGAATATACATAAACTACACATAAAAAAATTGGCAGTCATAGAGACAGCCGATAGAAGTGAAAACGAATATTTTTTTTTAAATAAAAGAAGTTATTAAAATATAAACCTTAACACTAGGGAATTAAAGTTTAATTTCGAATGTTTTATACTAACATTTAAGACCATTTGTCTTCGTAACAACGCGAACATGTTTTCACTTCAAAATCTTACGCATTTTTGTAACGGACGATTACATGGCCAATTTGAGTTTTTTTTAATAATTTAGGTACATTTTACTGTTCATTTACAGTCCCACATACATATCTGACCCGGTGACAGCGTCGCTAGTATATATTAAACCTAAAAACTAAACAGGCATAAACATTAGTTCCAATTTTGGCCACCGGGCTAGATAAGTTTGTGGGACTATACACACCTGGCCCTGGGAGCGAGCTCGGCCATACTGACGAGCATCAGATGCAGGAAGTCCGCGGCGGCGCTCTGCACGGCCCAGTTGAGGCGCGTGCCGCCCCAGCGCCCGCCCGCGCACTCCAGGGCGCGGGACAGCCGACCCGACAGAAACGCCGTAGCGGGCGATTCCGAATCTAAAAAAACAATAAAATATTTCAAATTAACCTTAAAACTAAGGCATTAAAGTTCAATTACGATGTAATACATATACTTAAGACTTTTTGTCTTAAGAAGAACGGTGTCGGTCTCGCGGTCAGTCTCACGTATTTTTACCCCCTACCAAAAAGTGCTCAACGCGCCTAAAAAGTTTTCACTTAAATTTTTTTTTATCCGATACAAGCTAGCCCTTGTCTGCGATCTCACCTGATGGTAAGTGATGACGCAGTCTAAGATGGTAGCGGGCTAACCTGTTAGGGGCATGGCAGTTATATTAAACCCACACCCCTTCGGTTTCTATACGGCATCGTACCGGAACGCTAAATCGCTTGGCGGCACGTCTTTGCCGGTAGGTTGGTAACTAGCCACGGCCGAAGCCTCCCACCAGGCCAGACAAGGGAAAATTCAGAAATTATAAATTCCTAAATTGACCCTGCCGGGGATCGAACCCGGGACCTCCGCACTATAAGGCAACAGCGCTACACAAAGCGCCACGGAGGTCGTCAAAAAAATTAAAATATAAACCTTAACACTAAGGCATTCAAGTTTAATTTCGAATGTAAAGTAAAGTAAAGTAAAAGTAAAATATACTTTATTGTACACAAAGAAATGAAAAGATAAAAAAAAATCATATTAATAGATAGGGCACAACAGGCGGCCTTATCGCTTAAACAGCGATCTCTTCCAGGCAACCTTATAACCAATGTAGTATATTATTTATATTTAAGACCTTTTGTCTTTTTAAAAACGCGAGTATGTCGCTGTTCGCAAGCATGTCGCTGTTCACGAGCATGTCGGAGCGAGATGTTGGTCACGCGAATCCACAAGTTTACTCCCTACCAAAAAGTGCTCAAGGCGGCTAAATAGAAGTTGAAATTAATATTTATGTAATAAGGAACTTCGTTCCTATCTGGTGTCCCACGACTCCACACGTTTAAAAAAAAACTTCTGGTGTCCCACGACTCCACACGTTTAAAAAAAAACTTTAACCATTTAGCCTATGTGATTATTATGTATATCTATGCCAAATTACAGCTTTCTAGTAATAACAGCCTATGAGCTAAGCCGCGGACGGACATGGCAAAACTTTATGAGTTCCTTGTTGACAACGGAATCCTAAAAACGTGATAGCATAGTCAGGACATACCAGCAATCTCCTCCAGTTTATTGAACATGTGCGACTCAGTCCCTCCGACCCACTGTCCGCGTTCGAACATGTCCTCTAACTTCTTTCCACTCAACTTGGCAAGACGCGTCGCTTGGTAACCGGACATCTCTAATGGCTGAAAACGAGAACGACGGTTTTAGACCTAGCAAAGCCTAAGTATATTATAACTAGCTGATGCCCGCGACTTCGTCTGCGTGGATTGATAAAAAGTAGCCTATATGCTATTCCAGACTGTAATTTATCTCTGTGGCAAATTTCATGCAGATCCGTTCAGCCGTTCTTCCGTGATTGAGTAACGAATATCCATCCATCCATACATCCATCCAAACTTTCGCATTTATAATATTAGTATATATTTTTTTTTAATCCACTACAAGCTAGCCCTTGACTACGATCTCCCTGATGGTAAGTGATGATGCAGTCTAAGATGGTAACGTGCTAACCTGTTAGGGGCATGGCAGTTATATCAAACCCATACCCCTTCGGTTTCTACACGACATCGTACCGGAACGCTAAATCGCTTGGCGGCACGTCTTTGCCGGTAGGGTGGTAACTAGCCACGGCCGAAGCCTCCCACCAGGCCAGACCAGGGAAAATTCAGAAATTATAAATTCCCAAATTGACCCTGCCGGGGATCGAACCAAGGGCCACCGCACGTTAAGGCAACAGCGCTACACACTGCGCCACGGAGGTCGTCAAATAGATATAGATTATACACTACTACTACTAGTCAAATAAATTATTTTTTAATGATTATTAAATAGAGGATCTCCCAAAAGCCCTTCTTAGTTTCATGTTGAATAACCATTTTTAACTATCGATAAAAATAAAATTGAAATTTCTGTAAAAAAAACTATCGAAACTAACCTGATCTCCCAAGTCCTCATCCATAAATCCTTCCATAAACTTGGTCTTCAAGCGATACACTCGTCTGCCTTTGGTCGTGGTGAACATTTTGGCGGCTTTGCTCTTAGCTTCCGATATGGTCATCGTTGGGTTGAACTGCTTCAATAGACGCTCGGCGAAATTCTGACCGGCACCTTTGGATGAGATTTTTGTTTTTTCAAGGATACAAGGAGATACGGAAAAAAAGAAAACCTAACCTTCGTTTCCCGTTTTGTTTTTAGGTACATATATACACCCCAGAAAACGGATACAGAGGGAGGTTCTTATGCAGAAATATAATATTAACAATTAGTGGTTTTACAAGCCTTCTCAGTACACTTTTACAGTATGTGATTTTCTACAGGCGTCGTATCGCGTCGCGTCGCTTCTGTCGCTCACCTAGCGACAACGGGTAACAGATATTAGATATACTATCGATGATTTTTTGTTGCATGGAAGCAATCGGCCTCGCATCCAGTATTTTTTTTTTAATCCACTACAAGCTAGCCCTTGACTGCGATCACACCTGATGGTAAGTGATGATGCAGTCTAAGATCGTAGCGGGCTAACCTGTTAGGGGCATGGCAGTTATATTAAACCCACACCCATTCGGTTTCTACACGGCATCGTACCGGAACGCTAAATCGCTTGGCGGCACGTCTTTGTCGGTAGGGTGGTAACTAGCCACGGCCGAAGCCTCCCACCAGCCAGACCAGGGAAAATTCAGAAATTATAAATTCCTAAATTGACCCTGCCGGGGATCGAACCCGGGACCTCCGCACGTTAAGGCAACAGCGCTACACACTGCGCCACGGAGGTAACATAACGTATGTGTTGTATTGTTTACTAATCGTAACATTTTTCTTTATAAGAAAACAGCAATTGCTGAAATTCTTGCCAGCTCTTATCAGTAGAATCACCTACCGGTGGTAGTCTTGACGTATCATAAAAGACACAAGTTGTCCTACGTGAAATAAATAAAACATTTTTATCATTTGTCTTTGGTTTATTGGTACTGTAAGCTTTTAGTGGACGGGTACGAAATGAGCGACGGCGGGGCGATGCGATTAGTCGGAGAGCTGGCGACGAATTTCGCCGCAATTTTGTCGTACTCATTTAAAAACTTTATTCACGTTTAAAACCGCAAAATTTGTCTGGCGATTTGCAGGTATTATTGAAATTACTCAATAAATACGTGATTAAAATTCCAGATTTCCAAAAGTATATTTTTTGGGAATTTTAATAAAATATTTTTGATGAGAAATAACCGCAAACGCTCTACCAGTCTGGCAGGACTGGATTCGCCAGTTGAAATTATATTTTTTCACAATTTCAGCTTGCCTAAAGGGCCTTCCCGAAATTCGTTGCTAGCTCTCGTACCACATCGCCCCGCTGTCGCCGTCGCTAGTTTCGTGTTTGACGCCTTAGAGTCGTCCTCAGATCACATTTACCATATATCCTGGCGTAGTTAATGACTTTGGCGTGGTCCCTATTGATATCCGCGGCTCTAGCGGTGAGGGAATGTAGGTCTGTGCCGCACCGCTTGTCCCCGGCCAGCACTGCCCAGCCAAAGGCGCTGCCCCCGCATATACCGATACCACTGTCCCCCAATAGCGCCGCTATCCACAGCTCCTGTTACCATTTACACCTTTTTGGTAAGAATCCAAAAGATATTTTATTCAAATAAACTTTTACAATCGTAAAAGTCTTGCTTTCGACGACCTTTCTGGCGCAGTGTTGAGCGCTGTTCAACGACCTCAGTTTACACATACGGGCCCTGTCAAACAAAGAATGTGGACCTAATTTACTAACGCCATCTAGCCTGAAAAGCGGGACAGCGCTATGACGGTGACAAAGACAGGCTTATACAGGTGAGGAGCATGCACTACAAGTCGGACGCCCAACTTTTTTTCTATGAAAGGGCCCATCTAGTACCTACATACATATATATTGTACTATACATACAATTTAAGTAAATATCCAAGCATATAAATACCTGCGAATCAACATCGGCGCCTACAAACTTATACCCCGGCGGCGCCTGCACCATCGCTCGCAGCTCAGAGCCGATGCGTTCCTTGTGCGCGTTGCTAGCTGTCATCCACGTGGGCTCGGACGCTCTATACGACCGGTAGGTATTATAACGTTTAAACTAGTGGTTCGCCCCGAACTGAGACCTCGCGGTATCCATAAAACGAATAAACTTGAGCGCCATCCATTGACATCATTGTGAAGTTCTGTTAAAAATACTGAAGCCCATTAAAAATTAAATAATTTCGTTTCCTAATAATATTTATCTAATTTTAGTATTTGTTGTTCAAGTACAGGATATAATTCAAATAATTGATCAAGTTTCAGCTCAGAAAATTGAGAGTTCTGAGGTCAACTTTGGACGTTAGAAAATCTTCACTTTGAAAGCCCCCCATTTCGTCAATTTTAGGGGAAAAATTTAAAAAAATATACTTTTGGGCTCTATTCTTAATGATCTTTAAAATGATATACCGCAACCCTATGTAACGCTATAAACAATATTTTACTTCGCATTCGCTTCTATGAGAGCTCCCCTGAAATAATGATTTTTATAACTTTTTAAGCCATTTTCGGCTGGAGGCCATAGGTTTACATATTATATTTAAATTTGAAGTAATTACGTTCAGTAATTCAGAAGTTATAAGGCTGTGACAGACGGACGGACAAGTGCAAATTCACTCAAGTAGACTCAGAGATCTTCGCTTCGCTCGGTCAACTATCGTGAGTAATATTCATTTTAACTATACACTAGCTGATGCCCGCGGGTTTGTCCGCGTGGATTGAGGTTTTTTTGGTTCCCGCGGAAACTCCTTAATTTTCCGGGATAAAAAGCTGCCTATGTGTTAATCCAGACTATATTCTATCTCTGTGACCAATTTCATGCAGATCCGTTCAGCCGTGATTGAGTAACAAACATCCATACAAACTTTCGCATTTATAATATTACTAGCTAATGCCCGCGACTTCGTCCGCGTGGATTAAGGTTTTTTGGTTCGCACGGGATCTTTAATTTTCCGGGATGAAAAGGAGCCTTATGTGTTATTACTAAAATCTATCTGTGCCAAATTTCATCCAAAGCCGTTCGGGCGTGATTGAGTAATAAACATCCATACATCCATACGCCCATTCAAACTTTCGCATTTATAATATTATAGTATAGTATAGTATAGTATAGTATATATAGGCCGACTGTTGAACTCGCGTATCGCCTGCGCGGTAAGAAGGGAGCGGGGGGAGATGTTAGCGGATTAAAAAAAAGTATTCTTTACCAACAATGTCTATCTCGAGATAAATCTTTGGATTATTGACTCCGTGTGTAGCGTTACCCGCCCCCGCTCCCTTCTTACCGCGCAGGCGATACGCGAGTTAAACGGTCGGCCTATAGTAAGTATAGTATAGTATAGTATAGTATAGATAGTATATAGTAAGTATAGTATAGTATAGAAGTATAGATACCGTCTCGTGAGCGTACCGCAGACCACGACCTGCGGTACGATGGCGCCGTACCGTCGTACCGAGCGTCCCAACGGGTCCGGCAGAAGCCTCTCAGGCAGCCACACTACTTGCTGGCCCATGACTCGCTCGCGGTTGTTGCGCCAGTACGACATCATACGGCCGAATGACAATACCTGACCGAATATGAAAAGTAAGATATATTTAGACTTTTTCCATGTGGAATTAGGTTTAACAAGTGAATATAATTAAAATTTATAAAAAAATACGACTGCTCTGCCGTAGCCCGTATTGAATTCCTTTTGGAATCAAATTCACATTTTTATTAAATGTTATTTTTTTGTGAATCATTGGATATTGAACTATAGTGTTATATATTTTTGGAATCTACTCATCATTTTCTAGATGATTATTATATAGTTAATCTTATTTTCGAATTTTTTTTTCAACTTTAGCCTTTAATGCGGGACCATGGTCACCCCATCAATTTTTTTTAAAATTTTACTAGCCTATGTCACCCGGAATAAGCTAAGGATTCTAACGATACCTCATTTATCAAAATCGGTTCAGGCGTATAGAAGTTATGGTAGAATATACAAACTCACACACATACATACATACATACATACATACATGAAAAATATAATAAAAACAAAAACTAAAAGCCTATCACAATTTGTGACATGTATCATGTGACATCTATAAGGAACTTACAATCATGCAATAAATTAATAAACTAAACTAAAAATTAGTTCTAATTTTGGCCACCGGGTCTGATAAGTTTGTGGAAAACAAATTGTGGTTTGTGGTATTATAAGAAAATCGTATTCGTTTGACAGCTCAAAATGTGGTTACTTTTGTCAAACGGTTATTTCAAATTGTCTCAGGAGTTTTGGGTTTTGCGGAGGGTTTTTGATCGAGATCTATTATTGTAGACGATGATTGAACGATTTGATTATTTTGGTAGCATTTGACAGATAATTTGAATTGGGTATTTTCTTCAAAGTTCTTTTTTTTTCTATCTTTCTTCAAAGTCAAAATCATAGAAGCTTACCTTTTCAGCGTCATTGCCCTGAGCGGAGAGTACATTTTGACTGAACATGTTGAGGAAATCCTTGGCCAGAGGGTTCCCAACTTTGTACTTTGGCCCGTCCTTATGCGGCAGCCGGAGGAAATGACAACAACCTACATAGAAAATATTAAGATACTGAAATAATTGAACCAGATGACTTTTTACTTGAAGCCCCCTCCAAGTAAGGGTCATCTGGTTCAATTTGACTTTGAACCAGATGACTTCTTACTTGGATTGACTTGATTGACTTACAAGGTTAAATATCAATGACTATGCGAAAGTGTCTGTTTAATACGCTTTCACGGCGTATCTTTTCAATCGATTTTGTTGAAATTTAGTACAGTCATAGGTTGCTATCCAGGGATGGACATAGGCTCTTAGGCTTTTTATCCCAGAAACATCAAAAGCCTTATCGGACGCCTTAGATTAACGCCTATAGTTAATCTACGTCAACGAAGTCGCGGGCATCGTCTAGTTTGTATTTGAGACAGTGGTAAAAGGGACAATTTAAATGAATAAACCAATTTACCCTGAATTTGTACACCGCACCAAACCCCTAGCCCGTGGTATTGGTTGGCAGCCGCCTGCTCGTCCCTTGACTTTCTGGCATAGTACGCTCTCCGTCCTAAATCTTCCTAAAAAGGGTCAAATTATTTATTGACTGGATGAAATTTCAAAATATTAATTTCTCACAATAATATGTTAAAAAAACTGGAAAGCGTCATTTGTCCCCCAAATAGACTTAAAAACTTAAATAGTGTGTTATTTTGATTCCCGCGGGAACTCTTTAATTTCCTGGGTTAAAAGTACTGCCTATTTGTTATTCCAGACTATATAATCTATCTCTGAGCCAAATTTCTTCCAGATCCGTTCAGCCATTCTGGCGTGATTGAGTAACAAACATCCATTCATTCAAACTTTCGCATTTATAATATTATGGTATAAATGGAAGGGTAAATGAGGGTAGTTACCCTCAATAAACAGGATTACAACCTACCTCCACAGTTTTAGGCAGCATATGTATATCAGCTTCAAATTCACTCTCCTTGCAGTTCAATAAAGGGCAAGTCTCCAAGAGTTTGTGTAAAGGCACCGCTGGTTCGTTCCTAGAGTCATCTTGGGTTCTACTGTAGGGTACTAGGAACCCCCACCCTTCCGACTGCAGGTAGTGGAGGGGATAGCCTTCCCAGGATAGACGGAGGAGTTTAGGAGTTATCTAAAAAAAATAGTAGAACTAAACGCAGAACCGTAGAACTTTTTAGGGTCGCAATTCGATACTTTGGCAGAAAATTACATACATAAATAGATAGCTAAGTGAATATTGGAATCTATATTATAAGCTAAGTGCAACGAGTATTAAGAATTATCTAGAAAAAAATACAAGAGAAATTGTGTTTTTTAAAACTAGTGCTATAGATTTTTTCAGAAATTAGCACAGTTGAATGTAGATTTTACAAACTCTTATAGTCTTACAAAAGGCATAAAAATTAGTTCCAATTTTGGCCACCAGGTCAGATGAGTTACAATCAAAAATTAAATTACACCCACCTGCATACTGGTAGTAACATTGTTAGCGCCCGGTGTCCAACCGGGGTCTTTTCCAGGTTTCGTACACAGTTTTCTATACCAAGTGGGATACCCAGCTAAATACGGCCTTTTTACTGGCAAACACTTTCCTAAACCATATAAATACTGGAATTTATTGCTCAATTCCTCTACATCTCGATCGAAATCAAACTTTGGTTTCAAACTTTCTATGTATTCTTCGTTTAATATTTCAAAATTTTGACAAGTTTTTTCTGTTTTAACAACTATATCCTGGTTTAATTCATTGTTAACATTACATTTTTCATTCTTTTTACTTTTAGCGATATTTTTTTTCAATTTCAAAGTTTGTGTCGACCAATCCTGGTCCCACATCCAAAGATCGTCTTTATAAGCTTGATTTTCCATAAGTCGACATGCCTCGTCGGCTTTCGCGGATAAAATTTGTCGCGATTCCAGTTTGAGATCTTCGAAAACGGTCTCTGCGGAATCTATGTATTGCTGCCAATTTGAGTTCACTGGTAGATAGGCAGACCCTGAAAATGATTTTAAAGTAAAGCTTTGGCCCAAAGTGAGGGTTTAAGGGCTGAAATAATGTTCAAACGCCACACCAAAATAGCCACCAAACAATACAGCTGTTTGAAGGCCGCCATCTTCAATTAAAACATGTTTTGGCGCAACTTGAAAGTAACTCTAATCTTTTTTCAGACGGAACTAACGTTCAAACGTCACTTCCGCTTCAAATGGCTAACAAGCAAAACAACTGTTTTAAAACCACCATCCATATTAATATTATAATTAATGCGAAAGTGTGTCTGTCTGTCAATCTTTCAGTCTGCTACACTTTCACTTAATCTTTTCAGCCAATTTTGTCAAAAAGATACAGGTTGCATGTCTAGAAAGGACAAAGGCAACATTTTATTTCAGATGTAATTAAAGATTTCTAACGGGAATCAAAAACCTCAATCCACGCGGACAAAGTCGCGGGCATCATCCAGGATTTATTAAAAATTTCTTCAGGCGTGACTACTTAATTTTTTTGGGACCGTAGCAACTAGCAAGTACGTGACTTCGGCTAAAAATGGCTGCCAAACAAAACAGCTGTTTAGAGGCCGCCATGATTGCCTCCTCACTTTGCTCAGTCAACTAGTCTGCTTGTCAGGTGAGAGGAGAAAGAAATATGAATTTCTTAGTAGTTATACCAACATATCTGGCCCAGTGGGCAAAATTAGAACTAATTTTTATGCCTGTTTAGATTAAAGTGATTCTTTAGAATCGTTGTGATTGTAAAATTCAATGAAACGGAACAGCGATACCAAAAAGAGACAAACATAAATATAGGATTTAGCCAGCGAGAGAATGAGATAGAATACAAGTTATATTTATTTCATTCTCTCGTAGGCTACTTTTCTGAAGTTTCAACTTCTGCCGTGTGTGTATTGCATACACACACACTTTTTTTATTAGATATTAGCGACGCTGTCACCGGGTCAGATAAGTTTGTGGAACTATACTCACCTAACTCCAACATGCCAGCCAACGTGACCGGATGCGGAAACCTCTCCAGAAACAGCGGAAGCAGCTCCCTGAGTACGTTGTGCGTCGCGATGACGTCACCAGCGCAATACTTCATCAGCTTCTGGAAGTTTCGTCGCACGTCCTCCAGCGTTCCTTCGACGAAAATATCGCGCGTCTCCTTGTCTATTGCCACACCGCAGTATAGGTTGTGGACCTGTGGAGCTTTTCTTTGTCTTTTACGGAAAATAAAAACGAGGAAAGTTCTACATTTAAAAATTTAGGCATATAATTTGGTACATAGGTACTATTTAAGTTAATTTGTTGTTGTAATGTGTGAAAAATAGAAATGTCTAAAGTGTCTGTAATTTTACTGTCAAGATTTGGTCAAAATTTTTCACATTATTTGTCAAAATATACTGAGACTTTAACAATCATTGAAAATGTGTGAGGGAGAGGGAAAGTATAGAAACCCCGCTACCAAAAGCAAAAGACAAAAGATTGAGCAGAGTAGAGAAAAATCATTTTTGTCAGTATTGGGTGCAATATAAATTGCAGCTTACTGTAACAACTGATTGATTTTTTTATTCCTATCCACGACGCCGATTGGACTTTTCTACCCACCTGCGAGACAGCAAAGACAGGGTAACTCGTCACCCCACTGACACAGTGTTATAATGTCCACTCAGTCAGTCAATATACTCACATCAGTCAAGCTGTTGAGGGAGCTGATCTCCATCCAGTCATCGTCAGACGGGTGAGGTTCCTTGCTCTTAGCCTTCAGCACGGTGCGCTGGTAACTCGTCACCCTAATGACACAGTGTCATAATATCCACTCAGTCAGTCGGTATACTCACATCAGCCAAGCTGTTGAGGGAGCTGATCTCCATCCAGTCATCTTCAGACGGGTGAGGTTCTTTGCTCTTAGCCTTCAGCACGGTGCGCTGGTAACTCGTCACCCTAATGACACAGTGTCACAATGTCCACTCAGTCAGTCGGTATACTCACATCAGCCAAGCTGTTGAGGGAGCTGATCTCCATCCAGTCATCGTACGACGGGTGAGGTTCTTTGCTCTTAGCCTTCAGCACGGTGCGCTGGTAACTCGTCACCCTAATGACACAGTGTCATAATGTCCACTCAGTCAGTCGGTATACTCACATCAGTCAAGCTGTTGAGGGAGCTGATCTCCATCCAGTCATCGTCAGACGGGTGAGGTTCCTTGCTCTTAGCCTTCAGCACGGTGCGCTGATAACTCGTCACCCCACTGACACAAGTGTGCATTGACATGGTGTCCATAAAACGTACGCCTGCAAAAAATGCAACAATTACATACATGCTGGCTTTACCTTTGAATGCGATTTCACCTTTTTAGGACTCCATAGTCCAATTATTGAATAAGCAGTAACTATTAATCATACAACTCCCAACTATGGAAGACAGACCCCCATTTCTTCGGATGCAACATCCATCATACCAATTTCGTATTGTTTCACCCCTAAGCCGACAATATACTATTATTGTACACCAATACAAGAAACACATTCTTCTTCTTTCTGCTGGGCAGTTTTCTGCACTTAAACCTCCAGTTGGAGGTCTGTTGTACGTTACAAGAAACACATATAATACACAATAGAAATACAGATATGGTACAATTAGCGGCCTTATCACTTTCTTACCTGTCTTGTTCAACCAGTACTGCTCCTTAATCTTGGCTCTGTCATATGAGACGTTATGTCCCACCACTATCCGCGGCCTATTCAGATGAGAAGGCTCAAGCATGAATTGTTCCGAGCCATCCGTCTCCAGAGGAATCAGGTCCTCATATCTCACACTGTCGTATTTCTTATGTCCCTCTTCGTTTGCTAGGGGCTCGCTGACCCAACCATACCTGTTTAAAAGAAAGAACTTATGAAGTGGATCAGATTATTTGGTTATACAAATATGGACTTCATTCGAGAAACTTCGAGATGTCTTCTCATCCTAAATTCCTTAGTGCTTGAAGACCAACATTTCCGAACATACCAGTGATAACTGGGACATGGTTGCTAACTTAATGGCGCCATAAGAAAGCTCGACACTCAGGGTAATTCAACGGGAGACAGAGAGAGCTATGCCCGAAGTTTCTTTAAACGATCAAATCAGAAATAAGGAGATCAATAGAAGAATTAAATTAAGCAATGTTGTTTGCCATTTTGTAAAGCTGAATTTGCAATGGGCAGCACATACTTTCAAGAATATATAAGAACACTATGATAGACGTTGGTATTACAATGTGCTGACCCTGCACTGGAATGGGGATGGAGATGGACAACATAACACAAGTCTTCCATTTAAACTATCAACTAAAGCAAAAAAGCGTGTCGAAATTTTATGATGTCACAACTCACAAGAATGTATTTCATACAAACTTCCATACAAAATGCACAATACATGTTGCTGATTTTATAAATTAGCACCATCCCTATAGATGGAGAGCTGACAACGAATTTTGGGAAGGTCCTTTTGGCAAGCTCAAATTGTGAAAAAATATGATGTCAATTGGCGAATCCAGTCCTGATAGTCTGTTAGAGCGTTTGCGGTATTTTTCGCTACTGCGCAGCATTTGCAAAACAAAAACCAAATAAATAATTTTTGGCAACTTGTTTTTTTTTATTTAGTACTTATAGAATTCTAAAAAAAATCCCAGACGTTTTTTTATTACGAGACAGTATTAATGTATTTTATTACCAGACCTCTTCAAAAATATTTTATTAAAATTTCCAAAAAATATATTAAAGTACAACTGAAATTTTAATCACGTATTTATTGAGCAATTTCAATAAATACCTGCAAATCGCCAGTCAAATTTTCCCAGACGTGAATAAAGTTTTCAAATGAGTAAGACATACGAAATAACCGCAAACGCTCCAGACTGGCAGGACTGGATTCGCCAATTGACGATATTATATTTTTTCACAATTTCAACTTGACAAAAGGACCTTCCTGAAATTCGTCGCCAGCTCTTTGACCACTATTCGAGGTACCTGGCACCAATTGTACTAAATTAGAAGGCAAGGAAACCATACCAAGCATCTGGAGACACTGCACAAGCAAGAGTGGGTCTCTTTCCAGCTGTCATCAACACTTCCACATCAAGTATTAGCGCATCATCAGAGGGATATGGCACTGATTCAGTTTTCTCTGCTGTGTATCTGGTCCAACCTCGTTGATTCAACCATTTCTGTTGATAGGGTTAGTAAGACATTTTTTGGAGTCAATAATAATTATAATCTAATGATTTACAAAAAACCTATATACACATGAACCAAGTCATAGGCATCATCAAGTATTGAAATATGAAAGTGTGTTGTCTATATGTTAGGTACTGTTATCTGCAAACAGATTTTAATGAAATTTGGTACAGCATAGTGACAGGCTCATTCTCCATAACCAGTTTTATATTGATTGTGAATTCTGTGGTATTAACAGAGGCTAATATGTTTAAATTGGGCACAGACGACATTCCTCTCAACAAAATTTTGGATTTCATTTTCTTAGAAACTGAAAACCAAATAGTCAATTATGGCCCTACCCAGGAACCAAACCTGGGACTCCATATCCCCAGTCGAACATGCTTACCACTAGACCAATAAGATACATTAAAAAGTTAGTGAACAGTGATTTCCACTTTATTTTTATCTTTTATCTAAAACATTTACCATACATGTCAATCTTGACAATTAGATTAGGCTAGCTAGCTTTAAGTTCTATTGTATTATTTCAATAAATGTTTTTTAAAAAAAAGATACTATTTTACATGAAAGTCATTTAATAAATCTGTGATGTGTCTTTGAACATCCAAGTATAGCAAAGCTCATACATTCATTTTCATTCTTATTTTATAGTTAACTTGGACTACACAAATACTATTACTA
Organism: Erebia aethiops; assembly: GCA_923060345.2. NCBI lineage: Eukaryota > Metazoa > Arthropoda > Insecta > Lepidoptera > Nymphalidae > Erebia > Erebia aethiops. The sequence continues at coordinate 11,572,988 of OV281081.1, read as the reverse complement.
TGACTACTATAGTCAGTCACCTTTTCCTATTATATAAAACTAGATGATGCCCACGACTTTGGCTGCGTGTCGTTCAACCAATTCAACCTATCCCTGTACCAAATTTTTTCAAAATCGGTTGAACAGATGGGCTGTGAAAGAGTAGCAGACAGACAGACAAACATACTTTCACATTTATAATATTATATGGATAGTATCGATAATGTGAAAGTGTGTTTACCTTTTTTTTTTTTTTAATCCACTACAAGCTAGCCCTTGACTGCGATCTCACCTGATGGTAAGTGATGATGCAGTCTAAGATGGTAGCGGGCTAACCTGTTAGGGGCATGGCAGTTATATTATATTATATTATATATATTAAACCCATACCCCTTCGGTTTCTACACGGCGTCGTACCGGAATGCTAAATCGCTTAGCGGCACGTCTTTGCCGGTAGGGTGGTAACTAGCCACGGCCGAAGCCTCCCACCAGACCAGACCAGGGAAAATTCAGAAATTATAAATTCCCAAATTGACCCTGCCGGGGATCGAACCCGGGACCTCCACACGTGGCGCAGTGTGTAGCGCAACAGCGCTACACACTGCGCCACGGAGGTCGTCAAAATTTAATCAGGATCTAATCTAATCTAATTTAATCTTTAATCAGGTTGCAACATCACAACAGATCCAAGTGAATTTTACATGGATATAGTTAAGGTACTGGACTATTGGGCTCCATTACACTGGAAATCTAATCTAATTCATCATCTTGTGAGAAATAAAATCACAACAGAGGTGATAGGTTTGCAGGTGATACCTTTGGTAAAGCAGGAAGCATGCATGTTGACAACACCTTCAGAAGTTCTTTATATGGTGCACTTTGTTTATTGCCTATATTATAGAAATGCTCCAGAATATCCTTCCCTTCTAAATGTGGTAATTTCAGCTCAACATCTGGTATGTGGGTGATGTTTTTGAAGTTGATGCCATGCCTTTGGAGATCATCTTGACAGCTGGAACATTTCAGATAACTCATTTGGGCTATTTCTACCATTTCTCCAGAAAAATAAGGAATTAGAAGTATGTTCCATCAAATGATGCTACTGTTTAATTGCTTATAATGTACATAACTCCTAAGTTATGTACTTGACATCTTAGCAGTATCACTACTACAATTTTAATAGATGTAGGTGTGCAAGGTATATTTAGAGTTCAATAAGCTGAAATTAAGCTCTGATCACCAGAAAATCAAAACCATAGTACTTTATATCATAAATGATGTAAAATATCAAAAGTGTGTAATTTGTTTGTTGGTTTGTTCTTCAATTATGCTGCAACAGAGCAACGAATCGACGTGATTTTTGGCATGGGCATAGTTGAGGGCCTAAAGAGTGACATAGGTTAATTTAGATCCGAAAAATTAAGATCTTCCAGTGGGAATTTAAAAAACTTATTCGACGCGGACGAAGTCGCGGGCATCAGCTAGTTAATAAATAACTCACATAGAAGCAGGAACCAAGAGACGTAATTATTCTGAGCAGCTTATTATATCTGCTTGGATACCCTTCAAGTCAACATAAGAAAAAGTATGTAAACAATGCAGAAATAACTTTACCTTTTAATTACATTAGGACTAACATTTGAAACTTGATCTTTGAATAGTTGGTCATATATATTCTTTGATATCATTTGTATATTCACATCATTAACTCTAAATTCATTTGAGCTAGCACTTTCTTTAGTATTTACTTCTTGGACGTTAGAGTTACTTGCCAGCTGGTTTTTGTCGTTTTCATGTTTTTCTTGCTTGAATATTTTGATTTCACTTGTAGGTAACACATCGCTGTAACATCTACGGCATAAAACGCACATTTTCTGAGCGTTTTTCAAAATTTTGTTGATTTTTTTCATCCGCATATTTAAAAACAAAACAACGAAAACAGATCCTATAAATGTTACTTGTCTCTGGAAAACAGCAACGAAAACAACTGACCACCAGAGACAAGTAACATCTGACCACCGACCAGCAGCCTGATTCTGTAACTCAGTGGCTATCAAAGAGTGAAAGCCACTGACATATATTCTTTATCCATTGAAGGTTTGCTATGAAATAAAAATTAAGTTTTCATAGCAAACCTTCAATGGATAAAGAATATATGTCAGTGCCTTTCACTCTTTGATAGCCACTGAGTTACAGAATCAGGCTGCAGAAAAAAAAGCAACTGACCAGAGACAAGTAAAACTTAGAAGACAAGTAATAAATGATACAATAGCTCAAACTTCAAAACACAGAACACTTCAAGAACCTCATTTTTTATTTTTATTTAACTGGTTTAACGGCTCTGGATTCTAGTTCTTCTGAGCCTGAAGTTACACCTCATTTTTTTTTTTTTTTTTAATTTATTTTACGGCCCTGGATACCAGACCTTTAAGGCCTTTCTTTAAAAAATACAAAGTTACACCTCAGAATCAGAGACAACACAGATCACTCATAATTCATAAACCCTAAACCAGTGAGAGACCACGACAGACAAGATATCCAGCAAGGCGACCGCGTAACTTGAAACTTCTGCAGGGCGACCGCGTAACTTCTGCATCAATCATTGTTACAGTATCAATTATTGTTGTGATTGGCTGAATTTATGGTATTCTTGCTGCTTTAATGGATTTTGTCCAATAGTGGAAGAGTGTTAACCAATCAGACGTGATTGCGATCGTTACACTGTAGCTGTCAGTTTTTGCCGCAGCCGGTAGCCCTGCTGCAGAGGAACAGAGAGAATATCCGTTGAATGTATATGTCACCGTAAGATTGTAAAATCCGTTAGATTATAATCTAACGGTTTCTATCCCGCGAGATTATAAACTGTCGAAAGATTGTGAACCGTTCAATGTTCTGAGTATTAATTTATGAAATATTTATTGTTTTTACGTTTTCTTGTCTCTTTCTTGTAAAGTTCGCGCGCGAGTTGAATGCAGAGTAAATGTAAGTGTCACCATACATTTACTCTGCATTCAACTCGCGCGCGAACTATAGGTTAGGTTAGGGTTTGACATGAAAAAAAAGGTAGTGCCCGGCCTTCTATCGGGTTAATATACCTAATATATTACAATTTACCGAAAAATAACGCGTTAAATTGTAAGCAGTATGATACGGTGCACAATCTGTGGACAGTTTATAATCTATCGAGATAAAAAACGTTATATTATAATCTAACGGTTTTTACAATCTTACGGTGACATAATATATATTGGTTGAATGCCTTATTCTGAGATGAGAGAAAATTGAAAGAAAGAAAAACAGTTTATTCGACAATGGTGTCACAGACAAAACAAAGATTACATATGTAAAAAAATTCTGTCTGTGACACCACCCAGAATGGGTGTACAGCTCAGCTTAAGCCCTGCATTTTATGCCAATAAATTGCATACAAAGCAGGGCGCTGGTTAGTGGTTTTCAGCTGTGACCCGGGTGACGTCACAGTACCTAACAAAAAATATTAATATAATAAAACATAAGTAAATTTTATAAACAATCACAAGTAAGCAGCAAGAACTCAAATTATATGTCATTTATAATATTACACATAGAAAAGAAAAAAAGAAAAACATAAAATATATAAAACTATAACAAATAATATGAAAACAAGAAAAATATATCATGAAAATTACACATAAACTTACAAACTAATTTAATAAAATAAATTGGTTAATATAATAAATTGGAATTGTCTATGGTCAATACTTTTCCGACCGAAGCTTCGGCTTCGGGTAAAAAGGCCGAAGCCGAAGGTTTGGGCCTTGGGGCACACCGCACCTTCTTTTTCTGGTCGGTGCACCGCACAGAGAGAAGTAAACTTATAAAACTAATACTTAGTAACGTACTCTATCATAAAGGATAGTTGCGCAGCTCACAGTAAAGCCAACCATTATTTTATTTACTCAAAGTAAATAAAACTGATAAATAATACTGAGTAAATTGAACTGAATTTCTTATAAAGAGTTGATTCGGCAGCGGTCGAAGGTTTTTTTAAAATTTCGAGATAGGCTTACGCTTGACGACACTCATACTTAGTGCAAAGCAATGATGAGGTCTAAGTTGACGATAAATGATAATATTATGGTTGTGGTGACAGCCGATTAATAGGCTTCGGCTTCGGCCAGAAATCTACCTATGGTTAGACTATCCTAAGTATCCTAGTAATTTGTGATTGGATACCAGCTGCTATCAGTTCACATATCATTGAAACCTCTGAAAAAAACTAGCTTTTACTAGGTAGTATATATTCTAAGTGCCTGTTTCACAACCGCCAAGTATTAAACCATAATTATACTGTTATGACAGATGTTGGATAGGAATCCTGTCAAAATTTCTAATTTGTCTGGTTTACTTGACAATTGTTTAACAGGCCTTTAGTCTTTGTACCATAATCTTGTTTTAAAGTAGTAAGTAGTAACATGTCAGCAGCATTAGCCGTACTTGCAGCCTAAAATATTTTCATCACTTTTCATGCAAGAGTAAATGGGTACTGCATCCTCACAAGAGAGATAATAAACTCCTTTAAAACTTCCCCATAACTTATGTTAATATGATTAAAAAAAACTTTCAAACAAAACTAAGAACATATTTGGGATTATTTATTATGGGGTCAAATATTTCTTTCAATAATACTTTGAAAATACAATTATGATAAAATTGCATATACATAATGATTAAATTCTAGGTGCAACTTATAAATTAAAAGGAATGTAACAAAATAACAAGTCATATATTAGTTAGTTCTTAGTTGATAATCGCCATTCTGTGTAATATACCGGACCCATGGTAGAGCTTGGTAGCCACTCTTCTCAATGATTTTGAGATATCTAACTTGTATTCCAGAGGTTGTGAAGTATGGGATTTCAAATTTGACTTGTATTGGTGGCTTCCCATCCGTGTCCTCACATTCAACTGATGGTAGACCAAAGTGGGCGCGCATTAGGTACTCTTTACCTCCTGGGAATGATTTAATAGACCATGTAATAGCATTTTGTTCTGGAGTATACTTCACACTTCCAATAGTAGTCTTGAATTTAGGTGAATCAGCATCAGCTGGGACGGGAATTATAATCTCAACATTATTAGCAGTGGAACGTCTCTTGAACTGGGATTTAGCTTTGATCATATATTCAACTCTCGAGTGTGCATGACGTTCTATCACAGACTCAATCCATATCAGAGGTTTTACATGTGTATTAAGTCTGTATGACATAAGTTCAAACTCTCCATCGGGTGGTATGAAAGAAATAGTCCGATCATTTTCAAACCTTGACAGTCTAACACACTGATGGAATTTCACATCTTCTAATTCAACAGACTTTGATTTGCCCCTGCCTGTGCTTTCAAAGAGCACTTTATCATTCAATCCAAGTCGCAACTCTGGCATACCAGATAAGTAAACTCTCATTTTGATAGCACCAACTATTTCACTCCTAAGAACATTTCCATTAGAGTTAGCCAATAAGTTTACAGATTCAATGACATCGAGGAACACTTCATTTTTCCTGTATTTAATGCCTTCAGACCTCCACGACACAGCATTGGTGACTGCCATTGGGATTCGGGGCTGCATTTCTAACTTATGACCTTCTTGTGTTATGTACTCTTGGAGGATCTTGCTATCAGTAGTCTGTGGATAGCCAAAATCCAAGAGTTCATCCAACAACTCGTAAATCACGACAAAGTTGTCGCGAATACTCTCCTCCTCTAATTCTTTGAAGTATTCAGTCATTACTTCAACTATTTTATAGAGGAACACAAACACAAGGGCAATATTGGCGTTTTTCTTTGTAGTAGACACAATGTAGAGGTTGTTTGTCTTGATGTAAGCAAAAGTACACTCACTGGTCTGCAATAATGGCGTCAACATTCCCTCTTCTTCCTTCTCCATTAAAAGTGGCATAAACTTATCTATGACAGCCATATCGACATCTCCGCGGTAATTCCTCGATATGAGAACTTTGCCCTTAACATCTAATATGTATATCGCCGACGAAGACATCCTGTACCTGAAAATAATACTTATCATAAAGCAAAGAATTGGATTACAAGTGGTTGCAATTCGTCAACTTCAAACCTTTTAAGTATCAGTTATAAATAAAATTATAGGAGCTAGACTAAAGATTATATCTGTATAGAATACTTAATATATGTAAATGCACCTTGATGTCCTGTACTTGCTTGGAAATTAGTCTTTTTAATTAAAATAATTCATCACTGCTTCGCAAAATTTATTCGTGTCGTGATGACGCAATTGACATTTCTTTAATTAGTGTCAAAGTGTCAGTCTGTCAGACAAAGTCAGTGTCAATCACAGGCGTAGACAGAGAAAGGAATATAGACCAAGCCTTTGGACCAAGCCATATCTCCTTTTCACTCCCACATGAAAGAGTGAAGCTATAGGACTTGTCCAAGATTGGGCCTTGAACATGAACCAAGATGATTTTAATACACGTGAATAGAGATCCTAAAATATGGCTTATAGAATGATTTACACATTTTTAAAGGACCCCAATTTGGAGAAAAATATTATTTTATTTTGTATTTTTTATTTTTTTTAACACTGAGCACAGGTCTGCTCTCAGAGTAAGATGGATTTAACCATAGCTCACTACAGTGGTTGGCAGGCTTTACACACCTTTGATGTTTCCTCATCAAAAATTTAGCTCTCACGATACAAAATAAATATACCTATGGCCAAAAGAGTTATTGTAAAATTACGTAAATAAATATAAATTAAACTATGCCTCTGTGGCAGAGGATATATTGTCGTGCGTGTCATCTTCCTGGAGAGTCCCTCAGACATATTGAGTTATGCTATATTATATAGTTATGCTAAATATATTTAGCATATATGCTATGCTATATGCTATGCTAGTGCTACATGCTATGCTACATGCTATTCTATATGCTATGCTACATGCTATGCTATATGCTTATTTTTTTGGTAAAAACCCTTTCATGCCTTTGTCCTTCCCCGGGATTGCATCTTTTTGGATGCAATCCCGGACCGGGATTGGGGTTGGTTGGTTGTTTTGACTATTGTCAAAACAACCAACCAACCAAACCAATTGGTCGGTAACCAATTTAGTCAAAACAGACAGAGCAGACAAACAAACTCTTTCGCATATTGGTAGTTAAGTTGGGTTTAGTAAAGTTACTACTATAATGTAGTATTTTGTGTACGATATTGGGAGATTTTTGTTGTCATAGCGACCCTAAATATTGTAGGTATTACTATGTACTTACTTAGTATTGTACTATTACTATTGTATTGTAGGTATTCCCTTTTCGGTTACACGATGGCCTTTATTCTAGACTCTAAAGGATAATTTTTCTATGATCACAGGCCAAACAAACATATCATAACATAAACAACCGTAAAAAAGTAACAGTACAAAGAGTGAGGATGACCTCAGGAGATCAATGATGATCTGAGCAAAGAGTAATAAGTAAACCCATATATACAATGAGTATACCCTGGTGTTTCCCAGTTTTTCCACCTGCTGGACCATAAGGCTGGACCAGTAGGTCCGTAGGTCTAGTAATGGACTAGAGCAAGGAACATATTTACTACGGACGGGGTGGACTAGAGTCTATCCCATATCCTTTATTTAAGCTATTACCTATTTAATTTAATTTAAGCTTCTTGAATGGACTAGAGTTAAAACTTTTTAGCCATCTAATAGTCAGAACCCAGAGCTATGAAGCCATTTGATAGACGGAAAGAAAAATTTACTTAAATTGACAGTTCGTATTTATTTTTCTGTGTTTTGCGGTGTTTGGGGTAGGTCGCGGTGGTAGGTCGGGCGTTAGAATTCTGTTTTTTACTTTGTTTTTGTTTAGTTAAATTAACTCAACGGCCTTTATCCATGGGAATATTGATGAATTTGTCAATTATGGTGCTGTTAAAATCTAGCTGTGTAATTAGTTTCTTCTAAATGGCACGTGTTCTGTGATACATCGCTAAGAATGATAACGGGGACCCAGCAAAAACAAAGAAACCCTTTAGTATTTCTAGATATTTCAATCGATGGCGAGAAAGGTTAGTTATTTGTTAATTATAATTATATTACCAACATACTCATAAATGCGTTTAGGGTACGTTCATACTAAAGCTGTATTGTAGCTTACTATGGGCACTTGTAGAAAATATGGTTTATTTTAAGATTTTGTTCCCATTCAAACGTTTGAATTTTACATAAAATATATATGTGGGACAAGGTCGCGCTACCTACCTATCTCTCTACCTACTATAATGTTCCTAATGCTGTACTTTTGATACTAAAAGCAATATATCAAGTTAAATAAAGGTAGGTCAATTGATGTAATGAGCATAGGTCAGCAACATTGTAACATATATATATCAGTCAGAGTTACTTACTAACTGATAAATGAAGGTTGAACAACTCAAATGTACCTACAGATTGTATTTAAATTGATAATTTCTCATTGAATTTTAAAGTATTTAAATTTTCCTCACTGTTGTTTGATTGTGGATATTTTTTGTGGTACGAAACACAGTTCTGAATGGAATTATGAATTTAAAATGAAAATTTTCACTACATTTTCTTTTTCAATCCAGTGTGTTTGGATGTCTGTCACCTAATTTTTATAAAGACGTAGTGGCAACACCTAGCACGAACGTTTAGTACAAACTACTGTACGGATTTTCAACTGGATTTCAGAATCCTATTTCAATCTTTTCAAATAAATGTTTACAATAAGTTAAACAATAATTAATTAATAGTTACGTTAAACGGATGTTGACCTAAAGTAAGTATTATGCCCATCCACCCAGTAGAAGAAATGTAATGTTTCTTCAACAAGAAAGCTTCTCTTCTCTCTCTTTGGAATAGCATTCCAAACTATTGGTGGATTCACTTGAGAAAAACAGAAAAGCACTAGTAAAAGTTTATTTGAAAAAAAAAATTAATTGGAATGCTAAATTTTATGGAGTAAAGTTCAATAAAAATAAATTTTATTCCAGCCGGTAGAATTGTCATAGAGTTAAGATATGATGTGGTGCCTAAAACTGCAGAGAACTTCCGAGCTTTATGCACGGGAGAGAAGGGGATTGGTGTATTTGGCAAACCCCTGCATTTTAAGGGATGTAAATTTCATAAAGGTAATTCATCAATTCTTCCTTTTATGTTATAACTTGGCTGAGATCTCTTAGTAACTTACTTTCGCCTACAGCTTTACTTACGTTAAGTTCGATTTTCATAAAAATTTCAACTGATGCCTACAACAAAAACTATCCGTAGGTATGCCAAATTTCAATGAGATCCGTCCAGTGGTTTAAGCTGTGCGTTTATGGATCAGTCTGTCAGTCAGTTAGTCACCTTTTCCTTTTATATATTTAGATTTCAGTGTATTTTTTTGGGTGTGTATGTTGTTTTGATTCCTACGATTTCCAGGATAAAAAAATTCCATGTCATACCCCAAGAATAAGATGCAACCTATCTTTTTACCAAAATCTGTCAAAATCTGTTAAAAATATGGAGCGTCAAAGTGTAGCAGACAGACTGATCACCTTCACGTATGGACGTATGGATTGTAATATTAATTGACGTGTTTTTTCCAGCGATATCACAGTTCATGTTGCAAGGCGGTGATATCGTTAACAACGACGGTACAGGCGGCGAGAGCATCTACGGACCGACATTTGAAGATGAAAACTTTAAAATCATAGTAAGTTAACTTTCAAATTTTTTTTAAACCTGCGAAGTATTGCTTGCGACGTGGACTGATCTAATCTTTCAGGTTGTACATATTTATCTATGATCTAATCAGACCCACTTGGATCTGTGATGCAAAGTGTGTGTGTGTTGTGTGGACTGTGGATGCAAAATGTTCAACACAAACTAAAATAATTACTTAATCTGTACTTGGCCTCTCTTCATCTGTATGGCGAGTAGAAGGCGAGTGACAGGAGTTTAATGCATTTTTGTCATGTTCTATTTACCATCCCAGGTCCCTGCGTTTTATCCTGCCAAAAAGAACTATGTTCTAATAAATTCTTTTTACACATTTGCCAAAAAAAAAAGGGGTGTAATGTTTTCAGGGTTCATGTATGTGTGTATGTATATATTTTTTTTTAGTCCACCATAACTTCTAATTGCCTGAACAGATGTCGATATATGGTGTATCGTTAGAATCCTACTGAGTGACAGTGGCTATAAATTTATTGAAAACGTTCAATATGGAGAGTCACGTTTTTAAATTTTTTTATTCAAATCAAATCAAATATTCATTTATTCAAAGTAGGTACACTGTAGGTGCACTTTTTGATTTTAAATCAAGTTCACTTGTCTTACCCTACAAGTCCATGGGTTATAATATGTTCTTTAGCACGACGCAGGCGTGGTCAGTATGGCCAACGCAGGTCGCAACACCAACGGCTCCCAGTTCTGCGTGACCACCGTCCCATGCCCGCAGCTGGACGGCACCAACGTGGCTTGCGGCCGCGTGCTGGCCGGCCTCGGCATCGTCACAGAGATACAACAACTCGCGGACGACGGACAGCTTAGAGTGGTCAGTATGGCCGACGCGAAAATAATAATATCAGTACAAAAAAATTGTAGACTCCCAGACTGATTTGTAAGTTTATAGTAATTTATAGATTTTTGAAGTTAAAACTTCTTTAAGCACTTTTTGATAGGGGTAAAAATGTGGAAACGCTCGACCGACACCGTTCTTCTTAGGATAAAAGGGCTTAAGTAAAATATAGTACATTCATAATTAAACTTTAATGTCTTAGTTTTAAGGAGTACATTAATAAGTGCTGTGGAATCGTGACCGACACCTCGCGTTGTTACGAAGACAAAATGTCTTAAATATAAATATGGTACATTCGTAATCAAACTTGAATGCCTTAGTTTTAAGGTTTATATATCAAATAAATATTATAAATGCGAAAGTCTGGATGTATGGATGTCTGGATGTCTGGATGTATGGATGGATGTTTGTTACTCAATCACGCCCCAACGGCTGAACTGATCTGGATGAAATTTGGCACAGGGATAGATTATAGTCTGGAATAACACATAGGCTATATTTTTATCCCGGAAAATTAAAGAGTTCCCGCGGGATCCGAAAAACCACAATCCACGCGCACGAAGTCGCGGGCATTAGCTGGTTTGAATTTTTTTTATTATCTCCCATTTATTTTTATACTTATTCGTCTCAATTCTATCGGCACTCCCTATGACTGCCAATCTTTTTTGGCCCGAGTTATATGTGGGGTTGTGAATTTGTTTTTACAGGAGTGCTTAATAGAGGATTGCGGTGAGATCGCCGATGAGAGCTGGGACGTGTGCTGTCGGGACGGCTCTGCCGACCAGCTGCCCGAGCATCCGGAGGATTTGCGCGTCAATCTGACGGTACGCGCCTCAATATCAAACAATCAATATTTATTTATTCAATTTAGGTACAGTGTACACTTATTGACGTCCGAAACTTATAAAACATGATGGCGATAATCAATTACGGTATCTTTAAACGAAAGCTACGAGGGTTCGAAACGCGTTCTGGTCTGAGAAGAGCTCACAACAAACTCAGCCGGGTTTTTTTTATTTTTTTTTATTTTTTTTTTTATCCACTACAAGCTAGCCCTTGACTGCGATCTCACCTGATGGTAAGTGATGATGCAGTCTAAGGTGGTAGCGGGCTAACCTGTTAGGGGCATGGCAGTTATATTAAACCCACACCCCTTCGGTTTCTACACGGCATCGTACCGGAACGCTAAATCGCTTGGCGGCACGTCTTTGCCGGTAGGGTGGTAACTAGCCACGGCCGAAGCCTCCCACCAGGCCAGACCAGGGAAAATTCAGAAATTATAAATTCCCAAATTGACCCTGCCGGGGATCGAACCCGGGACCTCCGTACGTTAAGGCAACAGCGCTACACACTGCGCCACGGAGGTCGTCAAAAATTTTTATTTATACATAAAAAACCGGCCGGCCATTCCGTACCACCACACAATATAAATTAGTAAATAACAAGAAAGATGTCATAATAACACGTAATCAGCTGTGAAATAACTGGCTTACAAATGCTAAACTGGTAACTGGCCTGACAAAATATTCGACACCATGTGAGTACATATTTTCTAGCCCAGGGTCCCAGGTTTTGTGCCATAAGGAACTTACGTTGTAATACCTATTTCTAGATAGAGGAGCTAATGCAAAGCATTCGAGACGTGAAGAAAGTGGGCAATTCGTTATTTGGAGCAGCGCAATACAAGACCGCGGCGAGAAAGTATAACAAGTGCTTGCGGTTTCTGTACCACGCCAGCGATGTGCTCACTGAGGGCTTGAAAGGGCACGGCGACGACTGTGAGTACATTGTTACTAGATAGATTAATAGATAGAGACTAGCCTCACAGAAAATATTCTAGTATTGAAGAGTGTGTGTGAAAAGATTACAGAGGTGCACTCTGAGTACATTATTAGATTTAATGTTCCTAGTGCGCAAAGTAAAGTATTATAGCAGAGCATTATTTTCCTTCTAACCATAGAGACTAGCCTACTCCGGAGGAGATATTTTAGTCCTCAAGTGTGTGCGCAAACTAGTGTGGAAAATAAACAATTTTGATAGGAGGATTTTAAGTAATTTTTAGTATTCAGCTAATCATCATTCATCAATCACTCACGGTAAGCAGTGCTTCGATGCATTTACAACTTGCACAGCATACAAACTTTCTAATGTCGACACATTTTCACCTTATCGAATATGAAACAAACTTTTGCATTGATATAGCGAGTTGGAATGTTAAAATGGTTTTTTTTTCACAGATTATGAAGAGATAATGACGTACAGAGTTCAATGCCACCTGAACCTCGCCGCGTGCTACTCTAAGACACAGGACCAGCGAGCATGCATCAGAAGCTGCTCTGAGGTATGTAACCCTTTATACACATTTTTGAAGTGAAACTTCTTACGTGCATAGTAACTTTTGAAGTTATATTTCTTTTGGCGCGTTATGGAAAAATTCTCAGAGTGAATTTTTACGATGCGCGCGTACCACCACCACCACTACAGCCCATTGACGTCCCACTGCTGGGCACAGGCCTCCACTCTCGTAGGAGAGAGGGAATTGGAGCTTAGACCCACCACGCTGCTCCAATGCGGGTTGGCGGGCTTTAACGACTATTATCATGTTAGTGATAATAACCGGGACCGACGGCTTAACGTGCTCTTCGAGGCACGGGGGTGAAACACCGCCAACTTCCAACTCCGGGCTGGCACTGAGAATTTCTTAATTGAAATACGCGCGCACACCGACACCCAAATTCGACACCCTGACGATAGTTGGTCAACTTATAAGTCTTGCAGAGAAGGCCTATCAAAAATAAAAATAAATAAGTACATTTATTGTATGTTGGGTGAGAACTGATAATTATATTCAAGATATTTATTATTTGTTATCAAAAAATATACCCATACCCCTAGACGGTTTCTACACGGCATCGTACCGGAACGCTAAATCGCTTGGCTGTACGTCTTTGCCGGTAGAGTGGTAACTAGCCACGGCCGAAGCCGGCCGAAGGCCACCAGACGAACTGTACCTTTTATCGGACAAAAGTAACGCGAACAAAACACCAACAAGTATAAATCAAAAAACAATTTCATATTTTAAGGGCCTGTTTTGTGAATCAAAACGCTATCTGACGAATAAATTTGATGTTTTGACAGATTTTGTACAGGTTTCTTATCAAAATTCCAAAATTATTATTGTGAAACAGACTTAGAGTTCATCAAAGATCCACATCATAATAATAACAATGGCTGTAATCAATCAAAAATTATTGTCTATCGCACAATGTCATTTTGACCTACCTATGTCATTTTGACAGATTTCTAATTCAAAAACTGTGGAAACGTCGAATTTAAACAGCTAAATTCCAATTTTCATCACGATTAACACTTTTCTAGGTACTACGTATAGACGCTCAGAACGAAAAGGCCCTATACCGTCGCGGCCAAGCGAACTTTGCCCTTCAGAACTACGAAGCGGCACTTTCCGACCTCAAGCGAGCCGACAAAGTGTCGCCAAAGAACAAAGCCATACAGAAACTTCTGGAAGACGTCCGCCATTCCTATAAGAACTACAACGATATACAAAAACAGCGGCTGTCAAAGTTTTTTCGTGAGCACAAAGAGATCTGCGCCGCCGCCGCCGGAGATAACTGAGATCACGCTCGAAGTTATGATTTATCAGATTTTTTGACAGTTTAAAAAAAAATTAGACGATATCAAAAACCGTTAGGACCGGATCGCTTAAATTAAAAAAAATATTTAAGCAAAATGGAAATAGTTATTTATGTTGCTAGTGCGCAAAGTATACATTTACAGTCGAGGCGCAAATTCTGATACCATTCCAATTTTTAGTTTTCAAGGCGCACGTGTGTTATACGATGTTTTACAATACATTTGCAAGTAAAACTATAATAAATAATATATGATCAGTAATACACAGTAACTTAAATATAAATTACCGCACGATTTCTGTAAATGGCAAACAGCTGTGTGGCAATATTTTATAATATGTGTGCGGTAAACTTATACTTTGCAACTTTTCAAACAGACGTGTGAGTATAGTACTTTATGTATAAACCGCCGGATTATTTTAAAGGTTTTTGACTTATTTTTTATTTTTGAGGTCTAGTAGACTATGTTGGTGGTTGGTTCACACTATTTGTGAAATGAAATCGCTTGGACCGTGCGATGTTAGCTATAAAGTCTGATGTTTTGAAGAAATTATCTCAGCTAGTGCATTCAAATTTCAATCTATTGACTGTTTCTCAATATGTAATAAACTAATTTCAACCGAAATCCGGTTAAAATTCGTCTCAAAACATGTTTTAGCCGAATTTTCGGCTGAACTTATGATCTATTATATCCACTGTGTGATTCCCTTTTGAAAGGGCATGGAAATGTCTCAATAAATACTTATCACACACACACATAAAATCACGATGTTAAGCCGCGTTTACATTACGCAAGTTCTTCAACTGTGACGTCACATTTGCGTGCAAGTTTCTTGCAGTGAAAACGTGGTTTACAAAGCACGCAGGGCTAGCAAGTATTTGCATCAGAGCTTGTGTGATATGCAAGTTTCAAAAGAGTTACGCGTTTTGCTTAGGTTAGGACAATAACAGTTCCGTGGCCTAAAAAGATAAATAACCTTAAACGATAAACTTAAAAACTTGTTTTTACACTGAAACGCAGGTTTACAATTTACTTGCATAGTGTAAACACAGCTTTAAAAGCTCAAAGCGTGAAAAAACAAAGTTAAAATGAACGTAATATGTCAAAAAATTACTAAGCTAAATTTGTAATCATTTTTTTTTAAATTATAGTGTACACTGCCATTAATTATTATTATTGATAATTCGTTACGTTATAGGAATCGCGTTTTTGCTAAATTGTTAATAAGTTACTATGACACAATCCTTATGTTTAGCTTGAAATTATTGATTTAGGGAAATTTTTTGTAAGTAAATTTTGGTGGTGACTATAAATTTTTATAAGAAACAATAATTTTGTTGTGACCTTCACATGGCTAAGTAATATTCCTGTTATATAAAACAAATGAATATTGGGTAAATACATTTTACTGGTCCACGTTTTAGTCTAGGAAAGGAAGCTAGTCAGATGGACTAGTGACTGGATCCTAACAATTATTCCTCAGGCGATGAAACTTTACAGTATGATTAAATATCATTATTATTATTTACAGTATGGTTAGTTAAACGTATTTTATAAATAAAAAAAATAAGGTACATTTTCGCGTAAACGCAGTTTAGGTTTGATAATATGAGCAATAGGGAGATGCCTATATTAAAAATAATTTATTTCTGACTGATTATTAAATAGAGGGTCTTCCAAAATACCTAAAATTGACATCCTTGGTTAGTTTTAAGTTTGATAACCATTTTAAAATATAGATAAACTAGCGAATGCCCGCGACTTCGTACGCGTGGATCGTATGTGCTATTCCAGACTATAATCTATCTCTGTGCCAAATTTCATCCAGATCCGTTCAGCTGTTGGGGCGTGATTGAGTAACAAACATCCATCCATACATCCAGACATCCATACATCCAAACTTTCGCATTTATAATATTAGTAAGAAGAAAAAAAGTGCGTTGAAATTTGATGACGTCACAACTGTGAATTTCATACAACTTCCACACTAGAAGTACGTTTTTAAGTTTGATAAAGAGTTGCTGTTTTAATTATTGAGTTATCATCCTTATTTTAATATTGATGTTCTGCATGGTTATTTCTTTTGATGTTTCGGTTTTGAGTGTAAATATGTCTTTAAATACCTAACTTCCGCGTGGATTTTACTTGGATGTTTTTGTATGAGTTTTGGTTCATACCATACTATAACCCTGCCAAGTTTCAACGACTGAGGACTTAATGCAGGGGTCTCCATACAACAAACCGCTCCGTTTTCTAGACTAAAAAGTCACCCTATATATAAAAATCTTTAAATGCCATGTGAATTGAAGTAGCTCTCAAACTTATTGGCGGCTGAGAAGTTAGTCACACTGTACTTTAAATTCAAATTCAAATGTTTTTTTTATTCAAATAAACTTTTAAGGCGCTGTGTGTGGTCAGGGAGGGGGTCTCCAAAGCAGTGTATCCATTAAATGGTGGCATATGGAAGATTGAAAAAAATATATGATGTTTTCAAGACCTTAACTCAGATATTGTTTTATCCCAAAACACGATTTAAACAACTTCGCTGCATAAAAAATAAATTCAAACATACCTCTTATTTCAGTTTTCAAATCAACACATCTCCAAATTGAAAACCTCAATTTACTTGAAAAATATATCATTAAATACCAAATTCTAAATGACATCCATCGATTTATTAATATTTATTAAAATGTACACATATTTTCTGTTTTCCATTTTATTCCGGTTTTTCGAGAAGCGCTAGCTCATTTTCACCTCCGCCAGTGTTCGAAAGAACTTCACAGACGATGGATCTGTGCTCCTTTGCTCCAGCGTTTAAATCGATATTTTAAAATGGTTTTCAAACATAACATGAATAAGACTAATGTTTATTCAACATGAATTGACAGAAGACGTGGATATTACAACTTTCGTGAGCTATCTTCTTTTATTTAACTAAAAATACATAATCAAATAAATTATGAATATGTGTTCTCTGACCAAACTTTTGACAGCTCGAAGTAATGATGCCGTAATGCGCTATCCATTCGATTTTTGACAACAATCGACTTCATTTACGAAGAAGTTTTAATCGATTTGACACATTGATATTACAACTTTTTGTATTGTTTTATAAACATACCCAGGCGTCTAAATGTCTTTTTTATGTATTAAAATAAATATTTTTGGTGAAGCAATGCTGTAAATGTATATTTTATTATTTGGCAACATCAATAAGGCAGGTCATAGAAACCATCCAACGCCAACGATGACGCTACTTAAATGACAATCAAGTGAGCTTGTGTTGCAGCTTCGTAATTATTTTGAAAACTATTTTCAAAATTAAAATCGTACTAGTAATTACTAGATTGACATACGAGTTGCGAAATATCTCATAAAAAGGCACGTCGCTTCACTATTTAAAAAAAAAACTCCTGCTGGTTGTAACAATGACGTCTTTTAATATTTCCAAGAAGTAGGTATTATAGTTGTCAAACATCCAATTACTGTCAGAGGGTTCACTGCCATCGCTTAAAGCAGTATTACTTAAAAATGTCAGTTTTATGTCACGTACCTTGAAGGTCCTAAAATAAGGATTATAATTCTAAAAACACGAACGTCAACAATATTAAAACAATACGGATTTAAGCGATAGTAGTATGCCTCCAGTGCAATTTTTGATATGAATGGAAAATAACAAAACAGTGGTAAGACAGAAAGGAAAACTGAAAATCAAGCATTGCCACTTCAGCTTGCTACTGCCTACTCGTCCGCTCTCATTGGACCAGACCGACCAGATAATATTATTATATCGAAAGCTTGCTGAGTAAGGACCTAGTAGTGTCTCAAATACTTCAAATAAGTGCCTATTGCAAGTTTTATTACTAATTGATTGGATATTAGATACCCTTAGGGTTTCGTTTCTGGAACCCGGGAGTTAGAAATTTCCGGGAAATACGTCGTTGGTTTTTTTTGTGATTTCCCGTTTTTGTGTACAGAGTATTTTTTTAACTTATCTCTTGAGAAATATTTGAGAACAAGTTGATCTTAACTTGTTTATTATAATTCTCCCTGACTACTAGGGCATGCATTCGGTGCTGTGTTTGAGTACCGGGAAATTTTGGACCGATATTGGCAAGGAACCGGGAATTCCCGGGACTTTCGATACTTTCGATACTACTTTAAATTATCACAAAAACACGGCTAAGACATTACAGAAAGTATGAAATAGACCAAATATTACTGTTCATTAGGCGTTATACAAAAATTTATCGCATAATATTTCACACAGGAATATACTGAATATTACTATTCATTAGGCATTATACAAAAATTTATCGCATAATATTTCACACAGGACTGTAAATTCATGATTTGTTCTTGTACCATAACTCGCTTCGTTACAAATTTCAAAGTTTTATTGTAGTTCATACGTTTTACAGAGATTGCGTCTTGTATGAAAATACACTTTGAAAAGTTGAAATTTTTTTTATCGTGATACGCTCATATGTAACTACTTTTATAGCAATTAGAAGCCAGTGCAAATATAAATTTACTACATCAAGCAGTTTATGCGAAACAAGCCTTGAGGCTTGGATACACGGACAACAAAGTGATCCTTTACGGGTCTTTTTTATAGACAGGCGTACGTAGTAACCTCACCTCAAAGAATTACAAATGTTAATCTAAATCAACAATATTTTCCAACCCATACTCAGTATTCCCAAGAGAATCTCGTGAAGATGTTACTCTCTCCTATTCTGTGCCGTTTTTTGGTTTTGCCGCACGCTGATTTGGTCTCTACAATTATATTGGATATGGTACCTCTTAGTATTTTTGGTATCCATTCACCGTCCTCCCCGTACGTATGGAGGATCCTAGGATCGAGGACCCTAGGATTTTCTAAAGACGTTTCCTATCAGCCATAAAGAGCCTCGTTACTGCTGCGTTACTGTCCAGGATTCACATCCATACATAAAGATTGGACTGTTCACAGTCTTGGTTTTTACATAACATTGTATGGAGAACTCCTGAGCATCTTAGGGAATTATGGATACGGATATCCATATTTTCTTTCCCTCTGCTATTGGTATAATTGACAGTGGAGTCAAAAATCAAAATTTAGTAGCCTCGGGCTTATGAGGTATATTTTATATTACAGTCTATCAATATTTTCCTGTCAATCTTCATGTGAAATTTATGAAAGTAACGATACAATTAACAGAATATAGCATAATCTACTGTAATTTATTATGGCTGAACAAATTTTATTCCAGTGACAGATCCATCAATTCATTGATCTTCAAAAAAGCTCTTCTCTGCTGGTAAATAATACTTACCAGAAAGACTAACATACGAAACTGTACGAAGTGGCAGTAAAATAATCGTTATAGCCAAAGTAAAAATAGGGGTTTTTAAACTAATACCTCGAATTTGTGAGCATAAAATACAGTATAGTGAATTAAATTATTGTTACATGCAGAAATATCCACACTTTATTAGAGAAGAATCGACAGAATGTATGTACTTCGAGTCTCAAAAGTATCAAAAGTACCGGTTTTATGGTGTGGAGAACCGGGACTGAAAATTATTCAGAAGTACCGGGAATTTTTGGTACCAGGAATTATCGGGAGCATGCCCTATTGACTAGGTACCTCACTCGCGCAGTGCTGAGCACTATTGTCTTAACGTGGGATGTACCGGGTTTAATCCCCAGCAGAGTGAATTTGGGAATTGGGCGTATTTTTATAAAATTGTACATGAAATAAAATCGATGTTTTTTTTTCATCATGTTTTGTTATTTTATTGATAAATTTGTGTTTCTTAGTTATTTATCTTTATGAGCAGTAGCACTTTTTACAAATATTATGTTAAATTATAGTAAAAACAATCATTTTAAAATTAAGTGACGGAGAATTATTCCATTGAGTAACTAAACTTTATCTCACAAAAGGCACTTAAAAAAACAACTTTAGATAAGATTCACAGAAGTGTTTTACTAGTCTTACCAATCATGCCAATCACAAAAATAGGACAGCAAACATAAAATAACAGAAACACTATCAAAATTTGATAATTTTAGTTCTTTTGACTAACGTAAAGGCAAATTTATGTCATAATTTATTATATAACTTCTGAAATAGACAATGCTTTTTATTTTTGTTTTTGCAAGTAAGTTAGTTTACGATAAAAAATATACATTTAAATATAACATAACAATAACTTATATTAATGATAAATTGTCAATATTATAAGCATTTATGCAATACTAGCCGATGCCCGCGACTTCGTACGCGTGGATCGAAGTTTTGTGGTTCCCGCGAGAACTCTTTAATTGTTCGGGATAAAAAGTAGCCTATGTGCTATTCCAGACTATAATCTATATCTGTGCCAAATTTCGGCCAGATCCGTTCAGCCGTTGGGGCGTCATTGAGTAACAAACATCCATACATCCATTCATACATCCATACATCCATCTGTCCAAACTTTTTGGAGGATTTTTTGAGAGGACAATTTGTCAGTGGAACCTTGACAATTACTCAAAGGAAAAGTAAGGGCACTGATCACAATGTTAAGAATTATTGTACTTTCTTACCATAAAACTATAATAGTCGTAGTAGGTACTTTTGAGTATTTTAAACTCTTTATTCTTTATTTTGTACTTAAATTATGTAAAATGTCGTCTATAAAATATAAGTAGAACTTCCAACCAATGTATAGTATGTTAAATCACATTGTAAGAATGATTATAAGTAACAATTTTTTTTGCGTTTTGTCTTCTTCGATTCTCCCTTTCTGATATTTTATCTCACCTCGGATATTTTTCTTGTTCTAGATTTTACGAGCTCCAAGTGTTATTTTCTTATATATTATTGTTTGAACTTTTAAGAGTCCCTCTTTAATTTCTCTATATGCTGCCTTGTTATTTCACCAGATGTCAGCGCCATTGTTACACCTTAATAATTTAATATATACAATACTCGTTTCCAATGCAAAACTCGGGGCCGTAAAAGCATAACCGTGTACAAACCTTTAGAAATCCATTGAGTACCAATTTGTTCAATTGACTGACAATTTCGAAAGAGTTACTTAAAGGACCGTAATGAATTCACGGCAACAATATTTTCTTGCATTGTATTTCAAGAATTTAAATATTCTGAATTTTCTCTGGTCTGGCCTGGTAGGAGGCTTCAGCCGTGGCTAGTTACCAATTACCACCCTACCGCCAAAGACGTGCAGCCAAGCTATTTAGCGTTCCGGTAGGATGTCGTGTAGAAACCGATTAGGTATATGGACTAGGGTTTAATATAACTACCATACCCCAAACAGGTTAGCCCGCTACCATCTTAGACTGCATCATCACTTACCATCAGGTGAGATCGCAGTCAAGGGCTAACTTGTATTTAATTTTAAAAAAAACTGGATATAAGGTACATAAAACTAGCAATACCTATTTTTAAAAAAATCCCGATTCTCGGGAATTCCCGGGAATCGGCCAATTTTATTCCCGTTTCCTTGAGTTTAAAATTTGCCGTTCCCGAGATTTATTTTTAATTTTGATTGAGTGGGATTTTTAAAAAGTTAATTTGTTTAGTTTCACCCAACCTAAGTCCAGTTAATTAATATAATAGGTTTTGCTTCGGACATAATATTGTCAATCAAACTTATAATTTTAGAGTACGGAAACAACGTACAAATTTGAAATTTTACATAAATTGGCTAATTTGCGGTTTTGGCTCTTACGAAGTTCTACCATATAGATAATTCTGTATGTAAAGATAAAAAATTGTAATCATGACACCAAAATTCTATGATTTTCTTCGTTTTTTATTTTTGAGTATTTTTCAAACACTGTAAATAATACTATATGTCTGCAAAAGACTAGAAATTGTTTTCAATGATCAATTTCCAACATCTTTTTGCTATTTAAATTTTTGAAATAACATCTGTATTTCTTGTTTCTGACAAAAAATGAATATCAGACTCTTAGTCGGTAAGTACATTGTATATACGTATGATATTGATTTATGCCACAATAATACTTGTAATTAACTCACGTAAGTAGTTTATGTAAATAAGATACTTATGTAACTCTAGATGATGCCCTCGACTTCGTCCACATGGATTAAGATTTTTTGACTCCCGCGGTAACTGTTTAATTTTCCAGGATAATGGTTCCGGGTAGCCTATGTCCTTCTCCGGGATGTTATCTATCTTTGTACCAAATTTCATCAAAATCGGTTGAGTAGTTGGGCCGTGCAAGCGTAGCAGACAGACAGACACACTTTCGCATTTATTATATTTTGTATGGATATTAGTATGCTGGGCTAGCTAATGCCCGCGACTTCGTCCGCGTGGTTGAAGTTTTTTTTATTCTCGCGGGAACTCCTTAATTTTTCGGGATAAAAAGTCACTCTCCCTCAACTATACCCACGCCAAAAATAACGTCGAACCATTGCTCCGTTGCGGCGTGATTGACGGGCAATTCAATTAACAATCACACTTTCGCATTTATAATATTAAGTATTAAAATGGATTTGCACACCATATGCGATTTACAATAGGTATTTTGTCAATTACCTACTCATGTAAGACTTTGGTAGGTACGTGATTTACTCACTTACGTTATTCCATCAATTTCACAAATTTTGAGTTACCGTGTTTTGTCATCCGAGGGCATCCGTGACATGCTATGACAAGCGCGCGAAAATAATGAAAACCGCGACGGGAGCGCCACCTGGCCGAAGTGGGCATAACTGACGTGAGGGGTGAGGACTGAGGAGAGCCAACCTCTCGATTTGTGTTTTGATTTTAAGAGCTGACAGCGCCTTAAAAGTGCTTTTGAATCGTCGAGTGAATCTACCACTGGCTCGGAATACCATTCCAACCGAGAAGAACCGGCAAGAAACGTGGCGGTTGCTCTTTTCAAAGAAATAATTTACAATTTCATTAATTTGTACAATACATAAGTAACAGCTCTCATTGCTGGAGCGAGTCAAATCCATGTTCCTTTGTCAGTTACGTAATCTTCAACAGTATAATAAGCTTTTTTCAGGAGCATACTTTTATTGGACTTCTTAAACTTGTGTAAAGGCAAGTTTAAGACTTAAGCAAAAACTTAACAGGCATAAAAATTTGTTCAAATGTTGGCCACCGGGCCAGATAAGTTTGTCGGACTGTTGCAACCGCCAAGAAGGTTGAATCTAGCTATACCAACGTTATGAAAAGACAATAAAAGTCTCAATTTGATATTCGGCTTGTTAGAGCTATAAAAGTTAGGTTTTTGTTGTATAAGTTAGAAAAAATTGGTGCTTAGTTTGATTTAATGTTTTTTTATTGATTAATTATGTGAATAGGGAATATGCATGTATTTTTTTTATTTTTTTAAACTATTCTTTAAGTGATTACATAACTGGAAAAAAATATAACACTTGCACAATTTTATTAAATAAGCTAAAAAAAATTAATTAAAAGTACTATCATTTTCGGACGATTTAAACGCCCCCATTTTGGCGCGCTCGTTCTGTGACGTCACCGTCCACTTTGAATAAATTATCAACGAAGTGTTTGATAATTGATTCAGTTTTATTATAAGTGAGTGAAGTAAAGCGTAAAAGATTAACTTATTGTGATGGAAGATCACCCAAAAGCTTATTATAAATATTGTATCGTCCCTATGTGCAAAAATAATATTAAAACTGCACCTGACAAGATATATTTTCATATGCCCAGAGATGCAAACTTAAGGAAAAAGTGGTGCAAGGTGATGAGGAGAGAAAATGTATCGTGCTTGAGTAGTTTATATTGTTGTGAAGATCATTTCGACGTGAGTATTAAATATGTATGTACCTACCTACCTACCAAAAATCTTTTTCATTAGGACTCGCGAACAATATAAACAATAAACTAACCTAAAAATTTAATTATATTATGTTCATAAAGCTATTGTGAGTCCCAATGTTTTTACTTATTTATGATACATTACAGCTGACTACGATTTTTGATTTTGATCACAAAACGGTAAACTTACTTACCTAGGTTTTTTGTTTGCACTGTTGTTAGGTTCTATTGGAAAAGAATTTCTCAGTTGCCTTGACGAAAACAACTTAGTTTGTTAAAGTTCATAAAGATGTTCTCAACATTTAACGTTCCTAATACTTACATATCTTTGAATAAATAAAATTTACCTACTAGCTGATGCCCGCGACTTCGTCCGCGCGGTTTTTGGTTCCCGCGAGAACTCTTTAATTTATAGTTTACTACCTATTCTTAGACCTACCAAATATACAATAAATTGGTCAAGCCGTTTCGGACGAGTTTGGTTACAAACACCGTGAGGTGTTTGTTAGAGAATTTTATTTATTAGATGTGGTACTTACTAGCTACATCTGTGCTTACTAGTTTTTTATTCCACTTAATTAAGAAGGACACTTATTTGAAGTAGTTCAAAAGTCTACTTATTTGTACTCACATAATATTATTTCTGTTTTCAGATTCAAAAAGATACACAAAATTATATGAAATACAAAATAATGACATTGGAACATGGACAAAAAGTGTCACTATTATTAAAAAAAGGTGTTGTACCACATATATTCCAGTGTCAGAAAAAAGATAAATTGCGGCTACCACCGGAGAGAAAAGGTGCTTTGAAACGGAACAGACAAGCACTGATTGAAGAAGCTCTAGCTGAAGCTTCTTTATTTGAAGCTGGTCCCAGTACGGCATCAATACCAAACTGTATGGACGTAGAATTTAACAGCCCCGAGATTAAAATAGATACTGAAGCTACTAGTAAAAAAATATTGCATGTTGACAAAGCTGTTCAAGTTACTAGTAAAATTCATTATCGAAGCAAAGGTGTAAATGTGAACTTAACAGCAAAGAAAAGTAGTATAGCATTATCTCCGTTTTCTATACCATCTAAAAATAATTCTACATCTCCTTTAAAATCTGCTAAGTCTTCTACTATAACAAGAAAATTATTCTCAGACAACCCTGCTGATATTGTATCTGTCACTAGTGTTAATTCACAGTCTTCAGTATCAACTGATTATGAACCATTACATAGTTCATCTGATTCAAGTTGGCTTATTGAGGATGAAACAAACAATGATCTACAATTTAAGAACATAATGCGTAGTGGCACATTGATTGCTTTAGAAAGGGAACCTAAAATGTTATTAGGTTTACCAAAGAACACATTTTATTTAATAAAACTATTAAGTGAATATGTTCCCATTTCTATTATAGATATTTTTATTACACTAAGAAAAATAAAATTAAATGAATCTTTTAATTTATTGGCTTTAAACTTTGGATATTCACAGAGCGCAATCAGCAGAATTTTTTCTAAAAGTATTGTAATCATTGCAAAGGCATTGAAAGAGTTGATTGTTTGGCCAACACCATCACAAATATTTGAAAAATTACCTATTTCATTCAGAGCTAGGTATTCTTATGTTGTTTCTATAATAGACTGTCTGGAGATACAAATAGAAAAACCTACAAATCCAGTGCATCAGTCATTAAGTTGGTCGCAGTATAAGAAGTGTAATACTTTAAAATATTTGATATCATGTACTCCAGATGGTCTTGTTAATTATATATCTGATGGATACGGTGGCAGGGCAACAGATGTCATGATAGTAGAAGACTGTGGTTTCCTTGAATACTTACCTCCTCAAAAAGCAGTTATGGCAGACCGGGGTTTTAAAGATTTGACACGACTGTTAACAAACAAGAACTGTACCCTTGTTAGACCTCCCTCGGTTTCAAAATCTACACCTAGTACAAAAGAAGATGTCAGGCAATCAAAGCAAATAGCGGCTTTAAGAATACACGTAGAACGTGTCATAGGTAGACTAAGAGAGTTTCATATGTTACTGCCTCACGCTTGTATTGACCATAACTTGATCCCTGTAATAGATGAAGTAATAACAATAGCGT
This sequence comes from Erebia aethiops, assembly GCA_923060345.2. NCBI lineage: Eukaryota > Metazoa > Arthropoda > Insecta > Lepidoptera > Nymphalidae > Erebia > Erebia aethiops. Next base: position 11,546,828 of record OV281081.1, on the reverse strand, counting down.
GTGGATTAATTAATTTACAGTATGTGTTAATAAAAAAGTAATTTTATTTTGTATAAAAATGTGTTTTATTTAAACAAAATAGGAAAAATTGCATCGGACCAAAATTGTGTGCATTTCATTAACAGATCCTCACAGAACTCCTTGTCATATAGTTCTTCAATCACATTAATATTTTTTGTACTTTCAAAGTCACTTGATGCAACACAGAACAGAGCTTTAGTTCTACTGTAAAAATGCATTTGAAGTTGTATCTGTGCTTTGTATTTTAAAGAAACTTGGTTATCTTTAATGTATTGACTCATTGCTTTCTCAGATAAAGGGCATTTCACTTCTATAACATAATCTTCAGTAAGCCCATCAGGTGAAGCACCCACAATAGGATATTCTGAGCTTAATTTTAAGCCACACTTTTTAATTTTTATTTTTCTCAGTTGTTCAACCTTTTTTAACACTTCATTTTCGAGAAGCCGACCTCTTTTCATTGCTTCGGTGTCTTTTAATTTTGTTGCCCCCATTATAGATTCAGTCAACGTACCATGCAATGTTTTACAGTGGGCTGCTTCATGAGCTTTTGAAGCAGTTATACGAGCATATCTAAGTTCATACCACAATGGACAATCATTTTGGTCAACTGTTGCAAGTGCAGCCTTCTCACAAGAATTTTCATCCATCGTTTGTTTACAAAACTCTATAAATTCTTGGGCATTTGTAGGTTTACTTTGCATGCTACTTATTAAATAATGAATCGACAATTTTTCCAAGTGATTTGGTACTTTATAATATTTCATAAGTTGACTATCCATATTATCAACATTGCTACTGTAATCTTTAAAAATTGAGAGAAAACTGACATTTTGTGATCCCCTTGAATCATTACTTGTCATCGGTAATGAACACATGTCTTTTGCTTTTATAAATTTTAAGCTTGTGCCTAACGAAGATAACTTAGGCTTTTTCCAGTAACATTCTATACTTGTAGATGGTGGATCCTCACTGCGTCTATGAAGCCAGGCTAAGAAAGCAATGGCATGCTTACAGCCACCTAAAATAAAAAAAGTATTGTTATTCTACGTACAGTCAGTACAGTAGCTTTTACCTGTACACTTGTTTATCATGTTTCTTGCAGGAACTATTTAATTTATCAGTAATATTCCCTTATAATCATACTAATATTATAAATGCGAAAGTGTGTTTGTTAGTTTGTCCTTCAATCACGCAGCACCAGAGCAATGGATTGCCGTGATTTTTTGCATGAGTATATTTGAGGACTCGGAGAGTTACACAGTTACTTTTTATCCCGGCAAATTAAGGAGATCCTGCGGGAACTGAAAAACTTATTCCACGCGGACGAAGTCGCAGGCATCAGCTAGTATAATAATATTATAATGTGAAAAATTGTGAGGATGGATATATGTAAAAGGATGTTTCTTTTCCAAAAAGAAACATGCTTGCATACATCCATCCTCCATTATAATATAATTATGAGGGAATATGACTGATAATTTTGATTTAATAACGTGTTGTTATCGTGAAATTGATAATGTAAGTGATTACTTACCTAAATGTGCTGCACAATCTTCACATTGAACAGACAGAATATTTCCCTCGGTCTCATTACAAGTAGTAATCACATTGTAATATTTTTGACGGACATTGTGCTCTGGTGTTATTTTAGCCTTTACCACGCAGAGATCTTTCTCACGTTTTACTTGCACATATCCAACGGCTGAATCGCCATAAGATTCTCGTTCAGATCTGTCACAAAAAAATAAAATTAGCGGTATATATTTCAGGTTATAATAATTTGATTGACTCATCTCACGAGTATATCAATAAGGAATATGAAAATTTATCGAATATCCATAACTTATTTACCTTGCAGCTTTTACTCCTCTTAGTTCAGCGGACGTAAAGTCAAAATTATTTGCGAAGTATGTAGTCATCATGAACACATCAATTTTAGGCAGATTATCCGACTGTGCCTTGACAAAACCGCTTTCAGTCATTGTGGCGAGTCTTTTTTCACAAGGAATCACTTCTTTCAGTTAAGAATTCCGAAAAACACTAATAATTTATCAATAACAGCGGCAAAACAATGTGAATAACCTTCAATAATCATACAAAACAAACGACCTGTCAACAGTCGACAGACTACAGAGTGGACGGTGACGTCATTTTCGTTCGGCCAATAGCGTTGCGTTTTGGAAATTTGAGCGGGAATTTGAAAAATACTACTTTTAAATAATTAAATTTATTAATATAAACATGATAATTTGTAAAAATAATCATCTGTATATATTTCTTCAGCAATAAAGATTACACATAATTTTTTTTGTCCATTTCTAAATCACATGCATATTCCCCATTGTGAACTATTCTATTGGGAAGGGATGCCGTGAAGACCAGATAATAATTATTGATAGTTGATGATCAGGTATAGTGTGTAAGTGAGAAGGAATGATATAAGGTCGCCATTTTTTACCTTTTATATCTTTCAAGAATACTAAGTAATAAGCAAAAATAACATTTGAATATGTTTGCGGTCAAACTTAAATTTAGGGCAAACTAGTTTTGCCTAGGTTAAACCCGTCTATCGTATTATTTTGACGTAAGTATACGAAACTTACGATGTCATACAACTTTTTTATGTCCCTACTTTGTTTTGTAAGTACTTCCTTTTGGTGGATGACAAGGGTCTGCCCGCGAAATTCAAATTTAATTTGGTTTTTCACAATTTGTAAACTAATACGACAAAGTAGGCTTATGTCATTCAAATTGCGAGCCTAGGAATATCATCTTCACAGGTTTATATAAAAATCTTTACTTGAAAGTGTCCAGTTTAAGAAATTAGTCAAAATAATGAGTTTGACGTGAGTTACTCACAAATTAGTCAATAATTTGACTAATTTCTTAAACTGGGCACTTTCAAGTAAAGATTTTTATATAAACCTGTGAAGATGATATTCCTAGGCTCGCAATTTGAATGCCATAAGCCTACTTTGTCGTATTAGTTTACAAATTGTGAAAAACCAAATTAAATTTGAATTTCGCGGGCAGACCCTTGTCATGCACCTTAAGTGAAACTTCTTTAGAATCGTTGTGATTTGAAAATTCGATGAAACGAAAAATCTACACTAAAAAGAGACAAACATATTCATAATAGGATTTGGCCTGCGAGATAATGGGATAGAATAGAAGTTATATTTATTTCATTCTTTCGTAGGCTACTTTTCTGAAGTTTCACTTCTGCTGTGTGTGAATTGCACACACACACTATTTTTTTTTTAAAGTTAGATTGCTTTTCCCGTTAGATCTGGAAGACACGGGCCTTACGTGTGGTTATATTCCAATTTCCTACTAAAAGGCAAGTCTGCCTTTGCCTTTAATAATTATTGGTATAGCGATTGATTGCGATCGTCGTAATCATTCTAGCGTAACAAGTTTTCTACCATATAATGTGCAAGATTGTATCGTATAATTACGTGTATATTCTCTTTCTATAATCGTTTACGCTTTAGCGAAAGCGCTAACAAACGCTAACCATAGACTGTTAACTTTTTTTTTCTCTTCTCTAAATCGTTAACGATTATAGAAAGAGAATAGACACGAAACTTATGCATGCATATTTTTTATGCAAAATTGTCGTCAAGCGCAAGCCTGTCTCGCAATAAAAAAAACTATAAAAAACATACCTTGTATCGCGATTTTTTTAAAATTTCATATGACTAAGTTTTGGCATTGTTAGAATTTCGTGACAAATCGTTTTAAGATTATATTTTGTGAAGTGCCTACTTAGACACGTTATGTATCGTCGTAATTGGGTATTTGACAACTATTCAAATAAATTATTTTAATGATTAATAAATAGAGGATCTCCCAAAAGTCGTAATATCCACGTCCCTCTGATATTTTTATGTTTGAAAACCATTTTAGTGGTTTCGTCTAGCATTTCCTATGGCGTCGCATCGCGTCGCGTCGTTTTTGTCGCTCATCTAGGACAACGGGTTAATCTTATTATGCAAATTATCGTAATCGATCTTTCGATCATATTGGCGTCAAAGTGTCTTGGATGGTTGTAACTTGTATCATGTAGTTTTATTAATTACTAGCTGATGCCCGCGACTTTGTCCGCGTGGATTGAGTTTTTTATGTTCCCGCGGGACTCGTATGTGTTATTTCAGACTATAATATATGTCCGTGCCAAATTTCATCCAGATCCGTTCAGCCGTTCTGGCGTGATTGAGTAACAAACATCCACTTGAGGTTTTTTGGTTGCCGCGGGAACTCTTTCATTTTCCGGGATGGATAAAAAGTAGCCTGTGTGTTATTCCAGACTATAATCTATCTCTGTGCCAAATTTCATCCCGATCCGTTTAGCCGTTCTGGGGTGATTATACTTAATCACCCCAGAACAAACACCCATCCATACATCCAAACTTTCGCATTTATAATATTAGTGTAAGTATAAATGTTTAACTAATAACTTTGCAATATTGTTTTTCAATTCGAGTAACGTGTAATTCGTTGATCTCTGTTCCTTAATTTGTATTACTTAACTTAATTATTGAAATAAAATTAGTAATTTCTATTTTTGTATTTAGTATGAATGAACTATATTATATTATTATGATTATTCTTATTTTTCTACTTTATATTATGTAAAGTTGTCATTTTTCATTTTAGCGTAATTATATTATGTATCCGATAATATTCCTTAATGAGCTTCGATATCTATGTGAATGTACCGATGCAAAAACCTCCCGCTACTATTTATTGAACCGTATAAAGTTAAACCATAACTAGGAAGGCTGATTCTTGTATAGTATTAAAGTATGCGCAGTACCTATGTAAACAGTACAAAAACTGACGATATTCATCGTGCCGTTCACTAGATATCACCTCTCCAAGACGTGATAAACTTATAAACTTTAAATAATTATTAGCAATTATTAAACACGTTGATTGCTAATAAATATTATACTGTTTACTGTGGTACTGCGCATACTTTAATACTGTACAAGAATCGGCCTTCCTAGTTATGATTCATTTTTGGTAACCATAACACGTCTTTGAGCGGCCATATCTAGTGAAAGGCCCATCAGCATGCGGGCAGACCTTCACTATCGTCATCAATGGAGAGCCCTAAACCCACCTAAGACTGAATCAGCCTTCCTGGCGATAGTTACTCAAAGTGCAGCTATCACTTAGTCTATTAGGGCCAGTGGCATATCAGGCGATTAAAGTGATGTTACGGTTAACGTTAAAATTTTAATGGCAATGTAAGGTATCAGCTGCACAAGTCACGCCGTTTCTTGATTTTGGAGCATAATTTAACCTCCAATCATAGGTTCGTATTTAATAAACCGCTTGTAGCCGTGGTCTCAAGAAAAATCTCAGTTGATAACTTCTCAAGAATGAGGATATTGTGAACTCGTTATCTCAGCTGATAACTGCGTCTCAGTTACGACTTACGATATTAAGGTTGGTTTATTATCGGTCATCATTTTTAAATCGTATCTTGAACCCATGTTCTTACCTGATGTCGGTTCATATTAATACGGGACTATACACTGACTTGCTAACCAATTTGTTTTTACTGGTAGTAACTAACCGCTTCATATGCAACTGGCCCTTCGTTTATTAACTAGCATTGTTCCGAACATTACCCTTCTGGTACAGTCGGGTCAAAAAACAAACCATACAACTTACCACAGACATTTTTGTACTTACACATACCTACTCAGTTAAAGATTGCTTTCAAATTGAAACCCGTTATAACTTGTATGATGCAATGATATTATATTGTTATGTAAAAAAACGTATATACGTTGCACATGCGTCTCTAGTGAAGACTTAAAACTACTGCATTTGAGTTACATTCGTAAATAGCTGTCCCTTCTACTCTCATCCGATTTGTATCTGCTGTCTTACTCGTGTATCTTTGGTATAATATCATTGGTTGGATGTATATGAAGCTTCGAGGCCGAGCTAGAAGATTTGAAGGCAGTCTATTACTGTTCCAGACAACAAAGAAACCTTTTATTGCAGCGTCTCTCTCATACAAATGCTTTAATTGTGGTTAAATGGTACATTTTTAGAGGTAAACAACATGCAAGTGGCAAAAATGTGTATATGGCTATAATTCGAATGTGGCTATATTTCGAAACTTTGCCAACTCGGGAAAAAATAGTTAACATGTTAACTAAGGAAAAATAAATGATAGTTCTTTATTATGATTTTAGTTTTGTTTATGGCTTTTTAGTCTCGCAATATTTGTGAGCCTAGCAATATAAGTAAATTATACCAACCTTATGGCAATGTTTGAACGTAAAATGTGTGTTTTTTTTAGTATACCTATGTCTTATTTTAGTAATAATTTAAATGTTATATTTTTAATTATTTTATTAATGAAACAAGAATTTAATTAAGTGATAAGCTTTAATTTAAGTTAAACAGCTTATTTTATAATTAATAATAAGTAATTTTATTGTTCTCATGATTTCTTGATAGGAATTGGTGCCAGTGTCTTTCATTGTAAACCTTTTTAAAATATTTTTGTATTGAATTTCTTACCAAGTGAACAAATTGTGTCTGCTCATATTAGACAGCTATCAAAGTTTGATAGCTACAATGTGACTATCGATATATCTGTCGTCGGTGATTGTGATTGTCACATTGCATCAATCAAGGTACCATCAATTACTATGTCACTGATTTAGGGGGGGGGGGGGGGGCATAAGGGGTCATGCTAATTAAAAAGTCTGTGATTTGTTAAGTAACGGTAAGTTATAGGGAGGTGTAATTGCGTGGTGTGTGACATAAGGTTGATGGAGCTTTAATATTGATACATTTTCCTGTTAGTAATGGTCTTATGCTTAGACCAAAACTGTTTAAATTTATTATGCCGATCTTATATCTTCATACTAGTACTGGACATCCAATAAAAATTGTAGTAAACTAACTTTGTAAAATGACATTAGGTAGTTTTTACGTTCAACAAAGGTGCAACATTTTTATATTTCTTGTGCATACTAACTAGCATAATAGTGTTAAATATATTATAACGTATCTTGTTGGTATATTTAAAGTAATAGGTAACTAGAAGAAGATATCCAATCGGTTTTAATGAAGTTATCCATGTTTTGATATAGATACATAAACCGATATTCAATAGTTGACAAAACCTAGAGTACAATTTAGGATAAACTGGTCGGTCTTTTATTGAAAAGCAAATACGACTTACTAGCTGATGCCCGTGATTTCGTCCGCGTGGATTGATGTTTTTTGATTCCCAAGGGAACTTAAATTTTCCGGGATAAAAAGTAGCCTATGTCCTTCCCCGGGATGTAACCTACTTATCTCTGTAGCAAATTTCTCAGTTGAGTAGTTGGGCCGTGAAAGCGTAGCAGATAGACAGACAGACACACTTTCGAATTTATAATATTAGTACGGAAGGATGGATTCAGCTGAAACTCAGAATAAACCTGAATTTCTGAATTTCCAGTTTAATTTATATTATGTCTCCTAGTAGCTTTTAATATGTCTTCTAGTATATATAAAATAATAATATATATAGCGAGCAAACAGCAGGCTGGTTACCTGATGTTAAGTGATTACCGCCGCCCATGAACATTTGCAGCTCCAGAGCAACCGCCAAAGCGTTGCCGGTTTTTGAGAAAGTTTATCCGCCCTTTGAAGAGCCTCATATTATAATCATGAGGAAACACAGAAGATGAAAGGTTCCTTAATTTAATTAAATAATCCTAGTATCAATATTCAGTCGAGTACTAAAATCAAATTATTGCTCAATGCCTTATCCATTTTAATGACATTTGATGCTACCACTAGAGATCGAATTTACTTGATGCAAAAAGTAAATGCCCTCTATAATATATTCTATAATTTTATAAAATAATAAATAAGCTTTATTTGCTTTTTAACAAATCGCCGTCGCGAGTATAGAATATAATAACGTAGTACTGTTTAGATGTCGGTTAAAAACAAAGCATGATGTCCAATAATTGTCAGCGTATTTTGTATCATATTATACTTACTATAAAATAAACGGGATTTTTAAGCAAAATAATGTACCTTTCATTCAGCATCCCTGTACTCCTGTGCTTTACTATCACATTGAAATAAAGATTTCTATTCTACAACGTATTCAATGCTACAAGTCGCGACGCACTGTGGCCAAAGGAGCTCTCGCAACCACGCCCGCGTGCTCTCTCTGGACGAGGCCTAATGCTAAGCGTCCACTTGTCCGCATGGTACCTACGCATCGCATCAAACGGACGAATTTTTCATTATGCGTCCACCACATCGGCAGCGATTGGATTTGCCGACGCAACTACCAGCAATCGGATTACCGACGCCACACGCCACTTCATTCGGATTTTCGTAGTGAGCGGACGTGCGAAATGCGTGTGGATAGGACGATCGTCAAATGTAAATGACAGACGATGCGGAGCGAGAACCGGGGCGCGTTCACCTGGCCGACATTCCGTATGACGTCATCGGAACGCATCGCAAAAGTTGCCTCTCGGAGCATCGGCGTCGGCATTGCCGATGAGCAGATTCGAGCGATCCGTACGGCGCGGATAAGTGGACGCACTTGTGTGACGTTCTATACAAAGAATACTACGATCCGTTTGATGCGATGCGTCCGATGCGGACAAGTGGACGCTTAGCATAAGGCGTAAATTGTTACACATGCAGAAGCAGCTTGATAGCCTATTTTAGTGGTCAATTCTAGTAGCCTGTGGTTCGAACCTCAGGCAGAATTATTGAAAAGTGATAGTGGGTGTCGGCACATATTATCTGACGAAGCGCAGCGCAGATAGTATTTCTCACTGACACCCCATTATCATCTTTGCCTACGTTGAAATAACATCAAAAATCAATTGGCACACTCGACAACTACTTATCCCCGAGAGAATCAAAGCGACTTGAGGCGAAAGGTAATTTCTATATTATTTCTACGATAGCAAAGTCGATAATGGTTTGGCAGCGAAAAATGCGCTGCGCGTCGCCAGATATGTGCTGGCTGAAGGTGACGCATAAATTAAGTAATTTTTGCGAGTGTGTCCAAGACGTATATCCTACCTCTATGGTCTGTCCATTCCTTTTTACGGTCTCAGATCGCTTTAGTACAGACTCCAGAAATAATATCTTGGATTTATGCTACTTTTTATCCTGGAAAATCAGAGTTTCCACGAGATATTCGAAAATCTAAAAATAAACATATGGCTTGGATTACCATCAATATTTTTGAAGTGAAAACTTCTTTGGCCGCGTTGAGCACTTTTTGGTGGGGGGTAAAGTGGAAACGCGTGACCGACACCGTCACAACACCTCGCGTTGTTACGAAGACAAAAGGTCATAAATATAAATATAGTACATTGTTTTAAGGTTTATATTTTAAATATTATTATTATTATTAAATTATTTTATTATTATTTTAAATATTCGTTTTTCTATAGGTACTTCTATCGGCAGTCCCTATAAGTGCCAATTTTTATATTTTAAGGACTTTCACCAAGTGATCTTTACTTCCAACCAACTTGTTTACCTAATGCCGGCTTCACACACGGGCGGAGCAGCGAGGCGATGTAGTGAGCAAAACAGGTCTGCTATAGCTGCGCTATGGAACAGAAGAGTACTGTTTTGCTCACTGCTCTACGTCACTGCCGTCACTGCCGTCTGCCGCCGTCGTGTGAAAGCAAGCGGGTGTTCAAAAGAAACAACATTATACTTTTTAAAATGATTTTTATAAAACACAATAAATACAGGCTCTAAAGTAATGACAACGAATAAGGTGGGTATATAGGTACGCATTATAATTGAAGTAGGTATGTTTAGGACGGCAAGTATTTTTGGTGAACCATTGACTCGAGTCTGCTCTTCTTCACGAGACTTCGAACACCGCGAAACAATGCATAACATTCGTGGTTGGTGTTACGGTTTCGTGACATTCGCCATTAGATGTTGGTTTTGTTGTCTGTCTATGACTATCACATTTACACACACTGTTTTGTGTTTTCGTTCGCGGTCTCGTGGAGAACGGGCTTTATAATTTTTACTTGACATTGTGGGCTTTTATAATTTCTAATGTAGCTATTTTACCCGCGTTATTCCACTTTTCCCCGCTGTAGATCCCCACCAATCGGGAAAAGTGGAAAAAGTTCACAAATCCCAATTTACTTCGCCTATGGCCTGATGGGGAATTGTGAAAAAAAAAGAAAAAAAGAAACAAAATAGACATTTCATCTGTTTAGAGATATCCAATAAAATACAAACAACATGTTATGTAAGAATCACGAAGTTTCCATTTTTTATTTACGTGGACGTCCACGGTATAACGATAACACGAAAGTAATATAGAAATGACGCTTTTTAAACTTCCATCCACGTTAAAGTTTTAACGTGCCGCGTTCACGTAATACAGTGTAAATTTTGCTGTGAACGTTGACGTCAACGGTCAAATCGAAGACGTCGATGTCTACAATAACGTGACGTCTAGAACTATAAAAGCGCACATTCACGGGAGGCAACGAGCCGCGCGAACTCGAAACCCCCAGCTTTTATGAAATGAATTCATTTGGACTGATATTGTGAGCGATGTCGAAGCGGTGCGAAGTGGTTGAGACACCCGACCGGACCCGACGGGGTCGCGGGTTCGATCCCCGGTCACGCACCTTTAACTTTTCTCGAAGTTATGTGATTTTTTAAGAAATTAATATCATTCATCATCAAGCTCCAAACGGTGAAAGAAAACATCGTGAAGAAACCTGCATGCCCAGTTCTTCATGGTGTTCTCAAAGGTGTGTGAAGTCTGCCAACACTTGGCCAGCGTGGTGAACTATAGCCAAACACTTTTCATTCCGAGAGGTGGCTATAGTGCTCTTCAGTAAGCCGGCAATGGATTGATTAGATGAAGATGATTTGAGTGGACGAAAATTTTAACGTCCATCCGTCACTGATGGGCTAGCCTAGCCTCCCGTGTCAAGTAATTATTTACATAAAGTCAACATCTAGGTATCGTTCATGCAATTCACGATTGCGCGTGGCTGATGGTTGTGTTAAAGTCCTATCTGTATTCATTTGTATACGTGTAAATGTGTGCGTGCACGTAATTGCGCGTACGAGTGAGCGCTCCGAGAGGCACGCACACTAACGGAATATGCATAACTACATGCAAGAGCCACGCGCGCTCGCGTATTGCATAACTATAGTACATAATATAACAGGGGCCATAATGCCAACGCTTAGTCATATTGTTGCATTATTGTTGACTTTCATAGAATTATAATCCTTATTTTAGGAACGTCAAGGTACGTGAATTCAAACTGTCATTTTGAGCAATATTGCTTGATTAATTTAAGCGATTTAGCGTTCCGGTACGATGCCGTGTAGAAACCGAAGGGGTGTGGGTTTAATATAACTGCCATACCCCTAACAGGTTAGCCTGCTACCATCTTAGACTGCATCATCACTTACCATCAGGTGTGATCGCAGTCAAGGGCTAGCTTGTAGTGGATAAAAAAAAAAAAAAAAAAAAAAGTATGGCCCCTGGACGTCTGCCAGGACACAGGATAATATTACAATGTTAAGTCACAATGTACAACACGCCACGTACAATCAACTATTACAGGCACCACTGTCTACATTCATTTATGTTCGAGTCGAATAGAAACATCTACTATGTGAACTAACTTCTAACATTTATTATTTTATGGAATATATTATTCAATGATTGATTTTGTTTCACCACAGAACACTTTGAAATGAATAGAAGCGTAAGTAGGTACTTCAGTTTTACCAACATTCAGTTACAGTCCCTCAAACTTATCTGGCCTGGTGGCTAAAATTTGAACAAATTGAAGTAAAACTTCTTTCTAATCGTGATTTGAAAATTCGATGAAACGAAAGAGCAGCACTAAAAAGAGACAAACATATTCATAATGGGATTTAGCCTGCGAGAGAATGAGATAGAATACAAGTTATATATTATCTCATTCTCTCGTAGGCTACTTTTCTGAAGTTTCACTTCTGCCGTGTGTGAATTGCACACACACACTTGTTTTTATGACTTTGTTTTTCATTTTTAATATACAATTAATTACTTTAAATGTGATAACAGCATATACAATTAGCTACTTCAAATGTGATAATTGCGACTGTCATCGGATCAGATAAATTTGTGGGACAGTTAGGGCAAGAACAATAATAAACAAACTATAATTTGATGTAGTTTTACTAAAATGTAACTGTTGTAAACTGTAGTTTTACAGATCAAGAAATGTGTTTTTCTAGAGTCTAGAACCTAGCTGATACCTGCTGACTCACGCCATATTACTGAAGAAAATATTGCTTGCAAATGTCTGAAATAATTGTTTTTATTTGACTCGAATATAATACAATTAAAGTTTGTGTACCTCCTTAACACTAAACGTTTTAAAATTATTTTGCGTAAGCTTGAAGCGAAGCGCATGTGATCCAACTAACATGATTTATTCTACTTGTATTTAGGTAAATACCAAAAAATATTCAATTAAAATGTCATTTATTCGAGATCTAGGTACTAATACAATTTTCGAGTTTAGCTATGTATTTATTTTTATCCATAACAAAAACTGAATTTCAGTATAAAAATCATCAGAACCGTACTATTTTATTTTTTATTTTTAAAGATTTCTCGCATTTGGTAATAACTTTCATGAAAAGTTATAACAAATCGTGAGTTAACAGAGGTTAGAACACAATCGGCAGTTAGTTAACTGTAATATTGTACGTGATTAATTGATTCAAAATAGACTCGGCAAGAGAGAGGCTAAGCAAATTGTATTACTCGAACTGTTTAAGAAGTTCATACATGCTTTTTGATGGGAAGGCATCTATGAACTCCATAAATAGGTCGAATTATCCGTTTGACAAACGTTTACGATTCGATTTTCTTACACAGTTTGGGGCAGAATGTTAAGCAATGGAAAATACTTCACTGATTAATTTAAGATGCATCTCCAATAGTGTTGGGATTGCGCCTGTCTTACCGATCAGCTTTTAAAAAAAATAGTCAAAATTATCTCTCATCTCATGATCAAAGGGAATCCGTTTCAAAGAACCGTTTTAATAAATTGAGAACAGATTCTCAACTATCGGTCTTAATACAAGACTATGATTAGAATCGGTCTTAAGCAAATATTGACCGATATTTGAGAACATGTTTTTATTTGATGTCGGCTTATTAATACGGGCCTATGAATTTGGAATATTATCCATTGCTAAAAACAACAAAAGTAATAAGATAAGGATATACAATAATTTAGTACTATTTCTTGGACGCTAGTGAAATATTGGACTTGATTGGGACTATATTTTTTTACACGAACTAAATAGTTTTGCCTGTATTTTGCGTGTAGAAAAAGATTGGAATTAGTTATTATTTAGTCAGTTTTGTAAATATGGTTGTATATAAACTTAAATACGACTGCAATCTAACATATCAGTCCGTATTGCGAACTTTCACCACTCTCCGAAACGTTACGGTTACGAGATAAGAAACGTTTCCGATACGCATCGTGAATGACCAAGCCTTTGCCTGAGTATAGTATTAATGTGAAAATGTGTTAAAAATGACTAGGGGCAAGAACATAGATAGAAAATTCTTTTACACTGGACTAAAAATTTTGTTTATATAATTTCAATTCAATAAAGACACTAAGATTTATCGAATTTACCAAAGACATTCCTTAGGGCCAAAATAAACGACTTTACTGTCGATAATTTTTCTATTCGCTATCCTACATGAATGTAATTTTTTTCGTTTATCACATAAACCATACTAATAATTGCATGTAGAACCCATACGGCTTTAAAACTTATTTTACTCATAAAAAGAATACAAAAATAAAATGAAGCGTAGTAAGAGATTCGGTGTTGCTAACACCACACTAAAAACGAATCAAAAAGTGATAAAAAATAAAGCATTCCATACAAGGCATACATTGAGCTTAAAACATAACTTATTAACACTAAAGCTTTACACTACACTACACCGGTACATACCATGAACGTGATATGAACGTATTATTCAATTTCCTACATAAACCTGTTGTCGCTAGGTGAGCGACAGAAGCGACGCGACGCGACACGACGCCATAGAAAATGATAGACGTATCTACGCGACAACGTAGGCCACGTGAAGGGTCAGCTACTGTTATTTTTTTTTAATTCCACTACAAGTTAGCCCTTGAATGCCATCTCACCTGATGGTAAGTGACGATGCAGTATAAGATGGTAGCGGGCTAACCCGTTAGGGGTATGGCAGTTATATTAAACCCATACCCCTAGTCGGTTTCTACACGGCATCGTACCGGAACGCTAAATCGTTTGGCGGCACGTCTTTGCCGGTAGGATGGTAACTAGCCACGGCCGAAGCCTCCCACCAGGCCAGACCAGGGAAAATTCAGAAATTATAAATTCCCAAATTGACCCTGCCAGGAATCGAACCCGGGACCTCCGCACGTTAAGACAACAGCACTCAACACTGCGCACTGTTAAATACTATCGCGTCGTGTTGTCGCGTTTGTATCTTATTACCATGTAAAGGATTACTTAAATGACAAGGAAGCTTGGCAATAATTAGCTCTCATGGCTCTGATAGTTCCTTAGTTAAGATGATTTGTGAGATGGTGATAATGAAAAGACCCGGCTGAGTTTGTTGTGTGCTCTTCTCAGACCTGGGGCACGTTTGGAACACTCGTAGCTTTAGTTTTAAGATACCGCAACTAATTATCACCATAATGTTTTATAATATGTAAGTAACTGACGTCAATATGTGTACCTACAGTGTACCTAAATTGAATAAATGAGTGATTGATTGATTGATTGATATCAAGCAGTAGCTGACCCTTCACGTGGCCTACGTTGTCGTTAAGACAAATTTGTCAATTTCTATGGCATCGCATCGCATTGCGTCGTGTCGCTTCTGTCGCTCACGTAGGACAACGGGTGAGCGACAAACGCGACGGTATCAAACTGGCATGACACTTCACATAGCTTCACTTGTCGCGTAGATAAGTTTGTCATATTCTATGGAGTCGTATCGCGTCGCTTCGCTTTCGTCGCTCACGCTACAGGGTCAGCCGGTGACACAACGGTCTAATGAGGGTAGTTCCATAGAATCTTTTATTGCATGTGTCGATACGGTAACGGTCATGGTACGCAACGCTCTAGTGGACAAATACTAACAATGAATCAATATTTCAAAAAATTACAGAGAGCCTTCGGCCTTTATTCGGATTGTATTTTTGCTTAAATATCCATATTTATAAAAAGAACAATAAAAATATTTTCATACTGCCAATAAATAAAACCTCTTTTGAAGTCGATCAAAAAACTGTTTCCCATGTTTATTTCTACAGAAAAAAAAACAAATTATTTCGTTCTTAAAAAATCATAGCCATCAAAATAATTAAAAATATCAACTAAAAACCTAGACTTGCCGAAGACTCTCCGAAAATGCTCATATACAAATATCGCTTATAAAATTAGGTCTTAACTTAACAATCTAAAATCGAATGAAATAATTTAAAGCTATGCTAACATTTAGACATTTAGAGATAACAGAATAGGTTCGCTTAACACAATTTGGTATAACAATACTAGACAGATAGTTATATCTCCGCACACTACATAATGCTATTATGTGAACCGAGTTTCTTGCTGGTTCTTCTCGGTAGGAATGGTATTCCGAACCAGTGGTAGATTCACTTGACGATTCAGAAGTACTTGTAAAAGTTTATTTGAATAAAAAACATTTGAATTTTGATTTTTTTTTAAATTTTGAATTGCTGCATGGTGCTAGCTTGTTTAGAAACCGTGCAATAATGGTTTACTTTCGGCTGTATATTTTGAAATAGCTGGAAAATATAACACCTGTTATGAGGTCACCATCTTTTATTGATGTGTTTAAGAGATTTCGATATAGAATGGGCAAAATGCTACTTTTCCGCCCTAGGGAGTGAAACTATCCTTGGCGGATCGACTACTATGCCTCAAGACTTCCCAGCGTTAAAAACCTATAGTGTGCGGAGATTTTAAACTAAGGTTTGTTATGATTAAAGCCTTTCATATAAATAAATTGTTAAAATTAGTCTTTGTGTATTTACATGAGAAGCTCAGTTATATATGACTCTTGACATTGGTCCTTCGAACCGGACATTGTGATGACGTCATTTTACACTTCCATCTAATAAATTATTGTGAATATGACATATTGGTTCAGTGAATCGCATAATAAAGATTTTTGATTCTATAATATTCAAGACAAGACGATCGATTTTCAATTATATCGATACTGGAACGAAAATATGAAAATTCATTTTTACATTATATGACCTCTACAAGAAATTACCAGCTACTTATTAGCTGCCATTTTATACTGCTGCTCAACGATTTCTATGAAATTGTAAAGATAAATCCTTGTATTTAAAATGTGTAAATAATTAAACTTTTATATTTTAGCTTACTGCATATTTAAGTTCGATTGTTTCTATAAAGTAATAAGATGGCAGTGTCTGTAAAGTTGTACAGTTAGAAGCTAGAACGAAAATATATTGTCATACTATATCATTGCTATAAATTACTGGTTAGAAAAAAAAAACAAAGCCCAACTAAATCTATGGAAAATTCGTTACAAAATTGACAACCACGCTTTTAATGAGTTTTTAAATAAGAACACTACCTGAGGCCCACATGCACCAATATATTTTTTATATGTATTTATAGTGAGCAAACGAACGAACCTGATGTTAAGTGATTACCGCCAGCACCAGAGGAACCGCCAATGCGTTGCTGGCTTGTGAGAATTGGAATTGGAGTGATTGAGTAAAATTTGTACTGTCACTTTTTGGCAAGTTTATTCTGAATAAGAAAGAGGACGGTTAAAGAAAAAAATTAAACATATTTATCAGGTTGGTGCAAGTCAGCCTTAACGTTATTACAAATACAAATGGATGTTAAAACAAGATATGGGGTAATTACTTTTGCTATTATTCTATAGAAAAAAAATTGAGTGCAATACCTGCGACATCTGAGAGCTTGTTTTGTCATATAAAATTTTTCCTGGCAAGACCCTCACATTTTATCGTCCGACAGAACTATGTTCTAAAAAAATATGAAAAAAGGGCGACTCAAAACCAGCTTGTATTAATAAAAAGTAGCAATAAATAACTTAAAATTAATGTCATGTCCTTCATGGACAATTTTCAACTTACAATCTATGATTGCAAAACTTATAAATAACTTACAAATTATAACGATTTCTGACAAATGTTTCAAAAAACTGTCAGTTGTTAGTAATACTTTGGAAATTGTTAGTCTGTTTTTGTCCTAACACATACAAGGTGTAAGGTAACATTGCATTTTTGTTCGCAGTGCATTGATCAGCTATTTTTAGGGATGGCACCTAAACATTTATGGTACATTTTTGAAGTCCTTATAACTCCCCCAGGATATGAGCTGTAAATCTCGTGATATTTTTCCATGTATCTATACACCATCTACCATAGCCCCGGGTATGTTATAATTATTACCTTACACCTTGTATAGTTAAATTGTATTATTTTCACTTCATATTAGAATTTTGTGTGTATTTGTTTTGTGTTGAATTTGACAAAATAAATAACGGAGTATTTCGAAACAGCAAAGGGATGTCGCCTATGTCAAAAACAAAAATTATTTCTTGTTCTTGCTTGCTCTTTTCATAATAAGAAAAATGTTACACTGTGTAAATAATATACAATACATACTTTGGCAATTCGTTGGCCACATCCCTATTTGCAATGATCCTTATGTTAGCCATTTACGGTAAAGTCATTTGACTTAAGTCGCGATATAAAACCAAAATTATAGGCATCTTCTAAACAAGCGCACTCCACCTCATGCAGCAAGTCTGATTTCAGCCAAGCGATAGTCTATAAATAAATTATTTTGGTATGAAATCGGTATGCCAAATTTTGACACGATGCCAAACTATGGAAATTCTAAGCCCACCATAATCCACAGCATTAAGTCATTTGAAATTTGACCGTGAGTACCAAATCTGTTACATGGTATCATATCAATCCACAAGGACCGTAAGTTCTCTAACGGTGGAAATTATATAATCAATTTACCTGTAATCTTTCGATATGTTACTTAGCAACTTTGGTATTTGTGAACAGTTATATTGTCTTTTTTATCATATAACAACGTTGCAAGGCTTTCAGCAGATTACGGATAGATTGATTATTAATTTCGGCCGTAAGACCACGTCAATCGAGAAATGATTTGGATTGATAATATGAGTGCACAAACTTTTTGACATCAGTTATTTAACTTTTGTCAAGCTATTTAAGTCTCATGAGTAAATTCCAAAATTTGAATTAAGTCAAATGACTTATCGTCAATGTCGAGCTTTATGTTGCAGAAGCGGCAAGCCACACACTCATATCCAAAACATTCGATTTAAAATTGTCTCTGCGTGTATGCGCATGCGCCGAGCTAAAGCGTGAATGTTTATCAGTCGGCGATGAGCTCTCGCTCGGTGAGGTCGTCTATGCTGGGCTCTTCAATCACCGACTCGGTGCGCTCAATGTCTAGAGCGTCTACCTCGGCTTCTTTTACACTGGAAATAATCAATTCATTAATTCAGTAGGAATCAAAGCTGGTAAAATTCGACGACGATAAAGCCGAAAAACTTATTGTTATTTGAGGGTACAATCATAGAAATTAGCAAGTATTTTTTTAACCTTTACCTAGGCTTGTGGGGTATCGTTGGACAGAACTTCTTAATCAGAGTAAAGTCATGGGGGCTATCTAAAAATCACTTTACATCAAAATCTGTTACTTTTTTACAATTTCAGGTATATCCTGTTGTTAAACAAGCAAATACTGATATTAATAAATAAAATGAACACACTTTTTCCTAGAATACTCCGTGTATTTTATTCATTTTATTTAGTTATCTTTTAGACTTAATTTATGTTGCGGTGTTGTGCCAGTGGAAATTGCTAGCTTGTTGGGCGGTGAATATCGCAAGCTGCAAGGGCAAAATACACACTGTACCATATAGATTTACCTACTGTGGCGGATTATAGCGAATTAAACTTCTAGTTCCTTCATTATCATGGACTTTCGCAAAGTAACGCCTGCTTATATCCAACACTTGTATGAGTATGTCCACTACAGCCCATTAACGTACCACTGCTGGGCACAGGCCTTCATCGCATAGGAGAGAGAGGAATTAGAGCTTAGCCACGCTGCTCCAATGCGGCTTGGCGGGCTTTGAGGCTATTATCATGTTAGTGATAATAACCGTTAGTATGAGCACAGTAACCCCTAAACGCTACTCACTACTAACGGCACTGCGACGAGCGCTTGGGGTCTCGTCGATGCGCACGTTTGTGTGAGTGAGCTGTTTCGAACGTTTCTAGGTAGTTTCCATACTGTGTATCTGTTTACTGTGGTATGAGTATGGGTGGATAAAAGTCTTACGTGTGTTCGCTATGATGAGTAGCGGCTGGTACTGTAGCTGAGATCGCCAGCGACTGCGGTCTACGCAGCCAGCCACACCTCTCCTCCTGTAACGCACGATTATACTAATATTATAAATGCGAAAGTGTGTTTGTCCTTCAATCACGCCACAACGGAGCAACGGATCGACGTGATTTTTGGCATGGTAGTTGAGGACCTAGAGAGTGACATAGGCTACTTTTTAACCCGGAAAATTAAAGTGTTCCCGTGGGAATTAAAAACTTATTCCACGCGGACGAAGTCGCGGGCATAAGCTAGTTATTGATAAATTTAATATAAAGGTCAAAATTCGGTCACTAATTCAGTTACCAACTTAGGTCTATATTATAGTCTAGAACAGGGGTGTTGTACACGATGGTACATTAACTGTCGCTGGATTGGTTGGGGACTGGAGTTCTTCCAAAGAAAACACTTCTTGCTGTTTGCTTCCACTTTATTCTTCTTGTTCCTCACTGGAGGACTGTTGCCGGCGAACTGTGTCAGACCACAATTTCGCTCGGTCTTTATACAAATTTGGCCCGAAAAATGTAGGCCCTCTGATTGGTTATTAAAACTGAACCAATCAGAGCGCGTATTAAAATCCAACCAGGATAGAGGGGGTGAAAGCGCGGGAGGCGCGGGTGGCGCGGGTGTGACGGCGCGGGGAGCGCTGTTCGCTATCCCTCTCTACCCTGTACTACTCTAACATTTAATGTACAACTATTTAACGCTATTTTATTAAACTTATTCTATTACAGTTCGCTTATAACTATTTACTTAACTGTTACGAACTATATAAACTATCTATACTATGAACTATTTATTCTCTTATTTACATGTCTTAACACTATGTTGTAACTAACTGTTTATTTATCATTGTCCCGCACATCTCTCCCGCCGTGCGACTGCGTCGCATCTTCTGTCGGTGCGGGCACGTCGTCTGTCAGGGGCAGCACCACCAGTTTTCTCACGGGCCGCCGCAGCACTCCTCCCTTGGTCTTGATGTCTACTGCACGCACGACGTTGTCTGGTCCCGGGTATGTCGCGATGACTCTGCCTCGGATCCACACGTTGCGTGGCAGGTTGGCGTCGACCACTTGTACCAAATCGTCGTTTTTGATGGCTGGCCCTCGTCCTCGCGGCTCCCGCCGGTGTTGAAGTTCGGGAAGGTACTCCTTCACCCAGCGCGTCCAGAAGACGTCCGCTAGCCGTTGTGCCGCTCGCCAACTTGATCGTGAAACTGTGTCTTGCTCGTCGAAGGTACCCGGTTGTGGTACCCGGCCTGGTCCGCCCAACAGGAAATGGTTCGGAGTCAATGCTTCTGGGTCGTCGGCACTGACTGAGACGTGTGTCAGTGGCCGGCTGTTTACTGTATACTCCACTTCGGCTAGAAGGGTGGAGAGAACCTCTTCCGTCGGGTGGCGTTCGTGAAGAGTTGCAGCGAGGGCTGTTTTCACTGAGCGGACCATCCGCTCCCAGGCCCCGCCCATGAAAGGGGCTCCGGGTGGTATGTACCGCCAAGAGACCGTCTTTTTCGCTGCTTCTTCTGATGCGGCGCTGTCCATCGCCTGTCGAAGTTCTTTGTCCGCTGCCTTTAAGTTCGTCCCGTTGTCTGACCAAATTTCTGTAGGACAGCCTCGGCGAGCCATCATCCTTCGCAGCGCCATTACCGCTGAGTCGGCGCTAAGTGAGCCGGCAATTTCTAGATGTATTGCCCTCATCGTCAGGCAGGTGAATATGGCCACGTATCTTTTCTGTCGCGTCCGGCCGACGGTCACTGATAGCGGTCCAAAGTAGTCCACACCGGTGAAGGTGAACGGTCGCTTGTGGTGCGCTAAGCGGCACGCTGGCAGGTCTCCGGTCCTGGGATACGGTGGCGTCTGCGTCTTCATCCTGCAGAACAGGCAGCTCCGTATTATTGTCCTCGTGACGGGACGCACACGTAGCACCCAGTACTGCTGCCTGCATTCGTTCACCGTGGCTTCGACGCCGGCGTGATGCAGCTGTTGGTGTACGGCCTTCACCCAGAGCTTGACTATGGGATGATCACCGTCGAGTACCAGAGGGCTCTTGAAGTTTTCTGTTACATCTGTTGTTGCTTGAATGCGACTTCTGAGCCTGACTGCATCGTTGATGTGTTCGACGCTGAGTTGGTACAGACGGCTCTCCTTGCTTAGGGGTTCGCCCTTCTTCAGGTTTTCGATCTCGGCTGCGAAGGAGGCTTCCTGTGATGAATGCATTAGGAGCTCTTCCGCTCTTCTCAATTGTTCGGCCGAGACTGGGAGGAACTTTCTGTTTGATGACGATGTTTTCTGTATTGTGTTTCGCTGTTTCGTCACGGGTTTTGTTGTCCTCCGCCAGTTCGGGTCCACTTCTTTGCCTTTCTGGGTTCTTCTGTGGTTCACCTTCTGTGTCGCGGTTCTACAGAGCTGAATGAATTGTAGAACCCGCGCTGTCGTATATCGCAATCTGTCCCAACTGGAGAAGCGAGAGACCTCCGGAAGCGCTTCCGAGAGCTTCGGTCTCTGTCTGTCTGTAATGTGGTTCGTCTTTTCTTCCCCAGTGGGTTCCTGCTTTTCTGTTGGAGAGACTTCTACTGGCCATTGGTCCTCTGTTTCGTACAGGAAGTCGGGTCCTTTGTACCAGCGGTGATGCTTTTCGAAGGCTGCTGGCACATCTCGCGTTGCGTCATCTGCAACGTTCAACTTCGTCGGGACCCACCGCCATTCGGAGACTGTAGAAGTTTCTTCGATCGCGGCCAGGCGATGCGCCACGTACGGTTTGAACGAGCGCGACCCTGTCCGTATCCAAGCGAGCGTTGTCTTGCTATCTGTCCAAAATATTTTGCAGTCGGGCTTCTTTTCATGTTCTTCGACAACTGTTTCGGCGAGCCTTGTTCCCATGACTGCCGCTTGTAGCTCCAACCTCGGGATGGACGTCAACTTCAACGGCGTAACCTTCGCTTTGGCCATGATGAGAGATAGGCCTATTTCGCCGTTCGGTGCCACTGCTCTCCAGAAGAGGACTGCTGAATAGGCTGCTTCGCTGGCGTCGGTAAACACGTGCAGCTGCAAGGACGTGGCGTCGCTATAATGGAGATATCGCCTTGGGATCGTCACGTTGCTGAGATTCTTCAGATGGGTCATCCATTCTTGCCATTGCTCAGCCAGATCTTGGTCGAGTTCGTCGTCCCATGACGTACCTCTTCGCCATACTTCTTGCAGCAGCTGTTTCGCCCTTATGGTTACAGGCGATGCGAAGCCAAGTGGATCGAATAGCGACATGACTATTCGCAGCGCTTCTCTCTTCGTCGGTGTTTTTCCGTTGGTGATCGTTGGTGCAATTCGCGCTAGGTTGAGGTTGAAGGTGAGTTCGTCTGTGTTGAGCTTCCAGATCACGCCCAGTACTCGTTCTGTTTTCTCTTCTGATTTATAGAGTTCCAGGTCTTCTATTTGTTCGTTTTCACCTAATGCTTCCAGTAGAGATGGTGAATTCGACTTCCACTGTTTCAGTTCAAAATGGGCATGTGAGTGCACTTCACGCACGCTTTTCGTGATGCGCACCGCGTCTTCTAAAGTTCTGAAACTGTCTAAGTAGTCATCAACGTAGTGCTTCTGTACGATGGCAGCTGCGGCTTCAGGTTCCATATCTTCATGTTGTTTGGCGTTCAGGTTCTTTATGTAGATCGCTGTTGACGGAGAGCTCGACGCGCCGAAGATCAATGATGTCATTCTGTATTCTTCGGGCGGTCGCCCATCTCGTCGTTCCCCGCGCCACAGATATCGGAGTGCGTCTCTGTCTTCGGATCGCAGTTTGACTTGCATGAACATTTCCTTGATGTCTGCTGTGACTGCAATCTCGTGCTGCCGGAATCGCATGACGACGCCAGGTAGAGACTGCAGAAGATCAGGTCCCTTGAGTAGCATGTCGTTGAGAGCTACACCCTTCGTTTTGGCTGCTGCATCGTGTACCACTCTTAGCTTGTCGGGCTTCATTGGGTTGATGACTGCGAAATGTGGCAAGTACCACGTCTTGCCCGTAGTCTTCTGTTTCGGGGCGAGTTCAGCATATCCTTTTTCTATTAGGGCTTCCATCTGTTCAGTATACTTCAGCTTCAGTTTGGGGTCTCGGTCAATCTTCTTCTCGATGTTGAAGAGCCGTTTCAGCGAGTTATCGTAGTTGTCAGGAAATGTGACGTCTTCCTTGCGCCAGAGTAGACCGGTCTCGTATCTTCCTTCTTCGGTTTTCGTGGTGGTTTTTTCGAGGATGCGTAGGGCTCGTTCTTCTGGATCTGTCTTCGGTTTCTTAGGCTGTATGCAAAGTGCGTCCATCTCGAAGTACTGCTTGACTAGACTGTCCAAGTTATCTTCGGTCTCTTCTGTGACATGTGATACGAAGTCGATGCTGCGCCCAATATTGCGACTTTCTGTTCCATGCAGCACCCACCCCAGTGGTGTGAGAGAGGCTATTGGTTGATTTCTGTCTCCTCTTCTCACTTCTGTAGTCAGCAGAAGATGCCAGTTGTCTTGACCGATCAGTACTCGTGGCTTCACGTTTGCATATATGAGGTAATCCCGGATGTCTGTCAGGTGTTTGCACCCATCCACCATTTCTTTCGAGACTCGTTGCGACGATACTTGCAGGTTCTTCACTGTGCGCGCTTGTACTTGCTCTTCATGATCGTTGAGACCTCTCAACCTGATGTTCACTCTTCTTGAGGCTGATTCTGAAGTCTTCATGTCGTTGATGGTTTCTATCTTTAGTGGATCGACGGGTCCTGTTGCTCCGACGTGTTCGGCCACGCCGTCGTCGACTAACGTTACTGTTGATCCGTCATCCAGCAAAGCGAAGGTGTTGATTGCACCTTTGGGACCTTCAACTTTTATTGGAATAATCTTCAAATAGGATTGCTTCTTCTTAATAGTCCACGTGGAATTAATTACTTCTGTAGCTTCCTTGTTTTCTTTCTTCTCTGTTGCCTTGGTGTAGTGCAGCATCTTGTTGTGATAATTTTTGCAGCTGTCGATGCCGCACACCTTGGCTCTGCAGCTATGTGTTCTGTTTCTGTAGCGAAGACATCGGAAGCATAGACGTTTGGATTTCGCTGTATCCCATCTTCCATTTGAATCCAAACTCTTGAACTGTTCACAATCCACGGAACTATGTCCTTCTTCGTCACACACCGGGCACCTGGGTGTGTACGTCTTCTCTGTTACGTTGTGGATCTTCTGTGGTTTTTTCTGTTGAGTGGTTGATGTATGTGACGCCACCTGTTCAGGTAGTGCGTACGGTCCGCATAGCTCCGCTTCTCTCTTGAGGAACTTCTCCATCTTCAATAGATCTGGATCTTCCTTTGGCTGTGTCGCTGTGAAGTCGTAGTATCTGTAACGCAGCGTAGGTGTGAGCTTGTCCACGACGGTCTTCGAAACTTCAGGGTTGTACATGTAGTTCATGCAGCTGAGAGTCTTCAATGTTGCTACTACGTTGGAGACCTTTGTTGCGAAAATGCAGATGTCACGCGCTGAATCGGTGAGGCGCGGCAGTGCTCGAAGCGTTTCCATTTCCATCATGGCGATGGATTCTGGTCTTCCAAATCTTGATTCCAGGGCCTTCATAATTTCTGTAGGGTGCGCACTGGTGATTAGTAGCCCCTCCACTGCTTCTTTTGCTTTTCCCTTGAGGTTTCTTCTTAGACGGTTCGTGTTTTCTATTGCCGTGAACATGCTTTCTGTTTCAAAGAAAGCGGCGCGGAAAGGTAACCACTCTTGATGTGATCCACCAAAGTTGGGTAGCTCGATGAACTTCGGACGTTGAGCTGCTTTGACTGCGAGTGTGATGGCTGTGGCTAGCTTCGATATCTCTGTTTGCTCTCCCGCCGGTGTTTGAAGCTGAGACTTGGGGTGTTCCTCTGGCTGCTTCTGTTGCTCCGTGTTGTTAACCACCGGGTCTTCTATAGGGTAATGCGGTGCCTCGGTGATCGCCAACAAAGGAGGCGGCGGTTGACTGTTGAACCAGTTGTCCATGTGCTCGTTGGCTTCTTGGACGGGAACACCTTCTTCTGTTAGTTCTTCTATTAATTCGTCTTCTGTGTCTTCAGCTTCTAAGGCGGCGATGCGTGCGGCAGCTAGCTCGACTTGAAGTCGCAGTAATTCTTCCTTAGCTTTCAATATTCTGTGAGCTTTGGCCTTGCTGTAGGTTGATCCACCCCCTCCCCCCCTCTTGCTAGGGGGGCGGAGGTCCTGTGGTAGCTTCAGCTCTTGTGGGTTGACAGTTCGCTTCGTCTTGACTGTTGAAGTTTCTGTGTCCTGACTACGCCCCTGTACTGTAGCTGTTACCCCCTTCGCTGCGGGGGGCTTCATCTGTCTCGCGTCGGCTGGCAGTGTCGTCGCGATGGAGGGTGTAGTCGAGGCAGCGGCGACCGAAATTTTCGTTTTCGCTGTTGCAACGGATGGCACTGTAGAGGGCGCTGATGTCGCGGAGGTATCTGTAGTCAGTTCTGTAGTCTCCGTGGTGACAGTTCCCGTGGCTGTAGAGGTTGTGCCGGTTTCCGTGCTTGTTTCGGTCGTGCTCGGTGAGGTGGTTGCGGTGCCTTCCGATGTGGTCGGCGTCTGTTCGGAGGATGTCTTGCGGCTCTTCACTTCTTGACGTGTGACTGGCATTCTTGCTGTGTTCGGGTTTCTTTTTTAAAGATTTTCTGAAGCTGCCTCAATGCTGGCTGAAGCTGGCTCTATGTTGGCTGAAGCTGGCTCGATGCTGGCTGAAGCTGGCACGATGCTGGCTGAAGCTGGCTCGATGCTGTCTCAAGCTGGCCGAAGCTGGCTTGAGCTGGGTGAAGCTGGCTCGAAGCTGGCTCGATGCTGTCCCAAGCTGGCCGAAGCTGGCCGAAGCTGGGTCGAAGCTGGCTCGATGCTGTCCCAAGCTGGCCGAAGCTGGCTTGAGCTGGGTGAAGCTGGGTCGAAGCTGGCTCGATGCTGTCCCAAGCTGGCCGAAGCTGGCTTGAGCTGTCCCGAAGCTGGCGCGGCGCTGTCTTGAAGCTGGCTCGGTGTTCTTCCCGACGAGTCGCGAAGAATTTTCTCGAAGAACCACGAAGTTTTCCTGATGAATTTTCTTCAGAATTTCCCAACGGATCCGGCTCGAAGGACCATGCAATGTACACGATGGTACATTAACTGTCGCTGGATTGGTTGGGGACTGGAGTTCTTCCAAAGAAAACACTTCTTGCTGTTTGCTTCCACTTTATTCTTCTTGTTCCTCACTGGAGGACTGTTGCCGGCGAACTGTGTCAGACCACAATTTCGCTCGGTCTTTATACAAATTTGGCCCGAAAAATGTAGGCCCTCTGATTGGTTATTAAAACTGAACCAATCAGAGCGCGTATTAAAATCCAACCAGGATAGAGGGGGTGAAAGCGCGGGAGGCGCGGGTGGCGCGGGTGTGACGGCGCGGGGAGCGCTGTTCGCTATCCCTCTCTACCCTGTACTACTCTAACATTTAATGTACAACTATTTAACGCTATTTTATTAAACTTATTCTATTACAGTTCGCTTATAACTATTTACTTAACTGTTACGAACTATATAAACTATCTATACTATGAACTATTTATTCTCTTATTTACATGTCTTAACACTATGTTGTAACTAACTGTTTATTTATCATTGTCCCGCACAGGTGTCAAGCTCAAATTCGTGAAGTGCCATTTGCATAAATTAAGGTTCGTTAGCGGGCCAGACGCATTTTTTTATGTATAGGCTAGGGCATGGCTAGCAAATGTCTTCTTGCGTACCTTTACGATTGCCTTTGATTTGTGACCTACATAAAAAATGGAATTGAAAATAACCAAACACATACTTAATTGGTAATATATTTATTTACTCAAGCACATAATGTTTCATTACTAGCGATAATTAACCTAACGTTAATCTATAACTAAAAGTTTATGCCCCTTATCTTGATGAGGATCCGGAGACCTGACTTCTCTTGTTCTTAATAATTTCACTAATATTGGGTGTCATATTCGAGAGTGTGATTTTAAGAATAGACTGGAGATGTTCATCACTAATCCTTGAGCGATGTTTGTTTTTATTAATTTTCATCATAGAAAACATCTGCTCGCATAAATAGGAACTACCGAACATACACAGAATTCGTGCTGCATGCTTTTTTATATTTGGATAGTTATCCAAACTCTTGTGGTACTGTGTGTAAAATGAGGTAATATTTACCTCTTTAAATTTGTCCCTTAAAACACAGTCACATTGGAGATCTATTAATTCCATTTGAAAATTAATTGGTGCCTGTGCAACTTCAAAAGTGAATGGGTTGTTGAATAGAGGTAATTCCAACGTATTCATTTTACGAAAATCTTCAAAACAACCGTTAAATTCTGTGCTGAGATTGAGCAAAAGTTGACAATACTCCTCCAATATATATACAGCTAGCGAAAAATACGTAAATTCTTTGATTTTTTCTTTTAATTGGCAGTCTAAATTCTGTGATAAGTCTACTATTCTTGAAGCAACAGTGTTTCTCGACAGCGGTATGTTTTGTATCATTGATTTTTGACATGGGAATAATATTTCAGCTACTTTCAACTGCTTTCAACATACACTCTTTAATAAAATCACCATCAGTGAAAGGTTTTGAACGCTTGGCGATTTCTAGTGTAGATTCAAACTAGATTTTAAGACGTCTTCACTTTCAGTTTGAACTTTAGTAAACATTGACTGTTGGCTTTGAAGTTTAGATTTTAAAGATGATAGTTTTTCCATTTTTGTCTTATCGGTATGACAATGAAATTTTACTTTATGATTCGTGTCATAATGTCTCTTTAAATTAAATTCCTTACAAACTGCAATTGTTTGGTTACAAATTAAGCAAAGTGGTTTACCTTTCCACTCCATGAAAAAATACGCCATTTCCCATTTTGAGTGAAAAACTCTGCACTCACTGTCAATTTTACGTTTTTGCGACATCATGCCAAAAACAATAACAACAAACAATAATAAGTAATTTAAAAATGCGACTTGACTGCTCGATCTACGGCTGCCGGACACCACTGCTGTGCGGAAGGAAAAAGGTTAACTACCTGACACATCTGGTTGCCAGATGTGTTAGTTAGCCGTCCCTTGACCGTCCAGCGCACTGCGCGGCACACAGTTTCTCGCTAATAACTTTTAATATTGCCTATCGAATAAAAATTATGAGATCTGGATTCTGGCCGCGGGCCGTATCATAATAGTCCGAGGGCCGCATACGGCCCGCGGGCCGTATCTAGAATAACACACAGGCATTTTTTTATCTCGCAAAATTAAGGAGTTCCCGCGGGAACCAAAAAATTTAAATCCACGCGAACGAAGTCGCGGGTTTCAGCTAGTGAATGTAACAAAATGAGGGTAGAACCCACCTGCGGTGTGCTAACGGCTATAATGTCAGTCTGCGTAGCGACAGGCTCCGCGCGGTTGCGGCTGCACACCGCGCGCAACACTTCCTGCATGCAACTCTGCAGCTCTACCACCTGTGTGAACCACAGGACATAAAAATCTCTCTCTGCGTCGTATTCCTCATTACTGAGGGTCGTGATCCCTCCCCAACCTAAAGCTCCGAGAAACAGATATGTGCAGGCTTTGATGTGAGGCTGAGGAAACGCCTTTGCACTTTATCTGCTACTGCCCCGCCTTAATGCACAAACGTAGCCTCCTCCTAGGGAAACACCTAGTAGACCCTGAAGAGGCAAAGAACATCCCGGCCAAAAAGTTGCTGCTGCTCCTAGCGGCAAGCAACATTGGTCAGGAACTTATATAGTGGCGATCACAAGACGCATCATCAGGAAGAAGAAGAACACCCCTCCCCATTAATCACATAATGGTAGAAGTTTTCTTATGATAATAATGCAGTGGGTTCCCACGTCTTTTCGCATACGACTCGACTGGGAGTATTTTGTAATAGTACATTATGGTACAAGTGTGTAATGTTGGTGATTACCGCTGAGGCGCCATTGAGACCCGACCCGAGCCTGTGAGGGTCTTAAGATAGCCGAGGACGTCTCATATCATACGACGTTTATCAACACACTTGTGAAGAAAATAATACGAATAATAATTTTATTTAGTAAATAAATTAAAATAAAAAAACTATAACTCACTTGTGAATAATAGTAATGAAAAAGTCACAGTTTGATTATAGGTGTCATTATGTGCCTAATTGCGGTGAAATTAGAGCCACTTTATGAGCAAGTGTGTTGAATAGATTATTATCAGATGTTAGTGATAATAACCGGGACCGACGGCTTAACGTGCTCTTCGAGGTACGGAGGAACAGCAATAACTGGCTTACATATGGCGCTACACTGGTAGCGCCTGACAAACAATTCGACATCCTACGAGTACAGAAGCCTAATTAACGATTTTCGGATTTCTTCCTACACTTTTGCTGTGAAACCTTGTTTCTTGTCAAATTTCATGATTCTAGGTCAACGTGAAGTACTTTATAGGTTTTGATTTATTGGCGAGTGTCAAAATATGCAAAATCCCCGTATCCCGTATCTTTTGATTGCGTTGACTTACAAGATTTTTTTTTTACCTAAGTACTATTTGATGATAATTTCAACTTGATACCTCATGAAGTGATCCTAAAAGGGTTCCTATTTTTCCTCTTGAGGTACAGAAAAAATATTATATATAATATGATAATTAATTAACACTACTGATTACAATACTTGTAATCTTTACAGCCGATACTTACCTGAGCTTGTAAATTGACGCAGGTCTCAGTCAAATGCCTCAAAGCCTCCGAATTTTCTTCAGATTCAGACTCCCTGCTTTTTGGATCTGAAAAAAAAAACATTTGGTTAAAGTTTGTTTTAAACAGAATTCTAAAAGTCAATTGCAATAAAATATCTTCTTCTAAATAAATAAAAGGGAAAGGTGACTGACTGACTGACTGGTCACTCAATGCATAGCTCAAACTACCACGAAATTCGGCGTACTTATAGCTATTAGTATAAGCATCCGCTAAGAAAGGATTTTCGTAAATTCAACCACTAAGGGGATATAATCAGGGTTTGAAATTTGTTTGAAAATCGAACGTGAGCGAAGCCGCGGGCAAAAGCTACTTTATAATGAAATGATTTATTTATTTCACATAGGACAACTTGTGTCACTTATGATACATCAAGACTCTACCACCGGTTCGGAAAGCTGTTAGTAATATAAGTACTAGCTGATGCCAGCGACTTTGTCCGCGTGGTTTAAGATTTTTGATTCCCGCGGGAACTCCTTAATTTTTCAGGATAAATAGTATGCCTATGTCACTATCCAGGTCCACAACTATACCTAACCATGCCAAAGGTCACGTCGATCCGTTGCTCCGTTGCGACGTGATTGAAGGAAAAACCAACAAACAAACACACTTTCGCATTTATAATATTAGTATGATAAGAGGGTGACTACCTGAATTTTGCAAAGTGGACACTTTCTTCCAGAGCGCGTTGATGGCTTGCATCTGTAATTGCTGTATTTTTCTCTCGCTTTCTAGAGCTGCCTTCGTTGCTTCCATGTCACATGTTAATCGTCTACAACAAACATTCATTCACAAAATCAGGCCAGCGAAAACAATGTTACATAATAATAAGTCTCAAAAGCATTTGTCATCCGCCATATTGAATTTAGTGTGACGTCATTTTATTTTTGTATTCTACTCAGCAAACCCTTTTAATTGATATCATGGGGGTGCTTCAAAAACAAAATTACTAGTCCATCATCTTTGGAAGTCCGCCCTATTGGATTTCGAATGACGTCACTTAGCTAACCATGCGTTGTCACCCAAAACTAAATAGAAATGCAAAATTTCAGTTCAACCGTTTTGAGATAAAATTAATTTTGTTTTAAAATCCAAGGAGGATTGAATTATTATTTTTGATCTGATATCATGATATCAGAGATAGGTTGCATCCTGGGTCCTACTTTTTATCCCGGAAAATTAAAGAGTTCCCACGAGAATCAAAATGATGAATGAACGATGATGCCCGCGACTTCGTCCGCGTGGATTAAGTTCCCCGGGACACAACCTATCCCTGTACCAAATTTCATCAAAATCGGTTTAACGGTTGGGCCGTGAAAGCGTAGCAGACAGACAGACACACTTTCGCATTTATAATATTAGTATGGATATCAACTCACTGTATATGCTGCCTCGCTCTAGCCGCTTGTATCGCATGCAGGATCCTCAGTGTATCCTTGTTAAGGTTCCGGCTGCGGTATCCGCGCCACATCTTCTGTATAGTGACGGCCGCCATAGTCTCCACGCTCATCTTCTTCTGTCGCCGCTGGTTTGACGCGAGCTTTATCACTTCCAACTTATCCGGGTCTATTTGCTCGGGAGTCTCTGCTGTCATACCTGCAATAAAGCCAAAGCTAATCTAAATCCATACTAATATTATAAATGCGAAAGTGTCTCTGTTTGTCTGTTACGCTTTCACGCCTATCTGGAAAAGGTGATTGATTGACTGACTCATCTACCAACACAAACCACTGGACGGATCGGGCTGAAATTTGGCATACAGATAGCTTTTATGACGTAGGCATACGCTAAGAAAGGATTTTTGAAAGTTCAACACTTAAGGGGGTAAAATAGGGTTTTGATATTTGTATGAAAATCGATCTTAACGTGAGCAAAGCTGCGGGCAAAAGCTAGTATAATATATAGGCGGACCGTACACAGACAATCTGTGTCGTGATCGTGCTCAAATGGGATCCACAAGCAAAGCTGATCTTAGCGGGCGCCACTAGCGGTCCAGCCCTATGATTAGTTGAAAATTACTATGCCATCTGTTATTTAAGCAACTAGTTGGGAGTCCGCCATATTGGATTTATAATGACGTCACTTATCTAACCATGCATTGTCATCCAAACAAAACGTGTATGCGAAATTTCAGCTCAATCGGTTGTGGATAACTGTTTATAATTCAGTTGCAAGATCTGACCTAAACAAACCCACAAATATTGCAAGTTAATAAAAGCTTGTAAAAATATTGGAGATACATTATTTTATTATAATCTATATCTTATATATTAAATAATCCAGAGCAGTTTTTATCAACAAAAAAATGACTTACCATTAATTTTCTTATCAATTTCAATTTTCGACAGGCTTCCTTTCCGTTCCATTTTGGTTTTTAACTTGGGGGAGGAAGTCGCACTTTTGGTTAACTTCGGCGAGCCTTTTAAGCCTTTATTCACTGTTTTCCGTTCCTCATTGACACTGCCATTTGAAGATTGTGAAGATGTATTCGAGACGGTTGAGTTGGTCTTCGGTATGGTTTTCTGTATATCGAATATGGGGTCTTGATAATCTGGACTCATCAGGGATTCTGGTACGGGGACCATTTTTGAAGCGGCTTCTAGTGAATGGTTTATTACTTTGGGTTGCGGCTGTTGCTGTGGTGTTTGATCTGAAAGAATGAGAATATTTATTTCATACACGTAGTGATTGCCTCGTTGGTCTAGTGGTTAGCATGTTTTGCTTTTTTGAGTTTTCTTGCCTATTCATCAAACAAACACGGATTCCGTTCAAGGCAAGTACTACCTTCTATTGAACACGGAAATAAATACGTCTATCAGGGCGCAAACCCGTGCGCGATTGGAGGACTCGTACCTTCAATTGAGCACGAGTTTAGAAAGGAAGGGTTTCGAGGGAGTACTGTCTTCTATTGAACACGCAAACGGAAATACGCTCCCGGTTAGATAACAGTACCACAAACTACAATACCATTGGTTTAAAATTTGTTGCACAAACTTATCTGTAAAAATTGGTTCAAATTTATTAGCAACCTTAGAATTTAAATGTCAGTTATTTTTGGGGGTTTATACCTGTGAGTCTGTCCTGTCTGTGCGAGTGTTGAGGCGTGTCAAAAGTGGATGGCGGGGTGGGCAGCTCGCCAGAGCACGACATCGACATCGCGCGCGACGGCGACCCTGTCCTGTGCAGGCCGCCGTGGAAGCTCGAGCTGAGCCGGTCCGGAGACCTGCCCATGTTCCTTTGGGACATCCTCGCTGAAAACAGGCATAAATTCATTGCTCACTCACTTTCCGCTCTGCTTTCCGAACCGGTGGTAGAGTCAAAACATTACGTAACATAAGAGACACCTGTATGTCCTACATGTTATAATATTAGTATAGATTGCAATTACAATAACTCCGACAGAGCTGAATTTTGCTAGAAACCTTGGGTACAGTACAGTAGAAATAAAGTGCCAAAAGTCTCCATCGATCCCATGTGTGCTAAAAAAGTTATTCAAGGTCAAAGGTCAAAATTTTTCAACAAAGGTTATTTGGATTTTTCTCGAAAACGGTAAGTTTTATCAAATCAAATCAAAGAACGTTTATTCAATTTAGGTAGGTATACTACACTTATTGACGTTCGGTTATTTGTAACATATACGAGTAACAATATAATGGTGATAATCAGTACGACATCTTAAACTAAAGCTACGAGGGTTCCAAACGCGCCCTGGTCTGAGAAGAGCCCACAACAAACTCAGCCGGGGTTTTTTTTTTTCATTATCACCATTTCACAATCATCTTAACTAAGGAACTATCAGGGTCATTAGAGAAAATCATTGCCAAGCTTCCTTGTCATTTAAATAATCCTTTACATGGTATCAAAAATATAGTCCAGACAAAAATTGTGGATTATAAAATTAATATTTAGTCTTGATTATTTTATGACTTCCGCAAAGTAACGCGCCTGCTTCTATCCAATAAGCTATGGAAATCAAGTGTTCCTATTGGTGGGTTTGACATACATCACATTGCAGCACATCCCTGGTGGAAATGCACCCTAAACCTAAAGCTTTACTCACACTGCATTCTAGGCGACTGTATCCTCGATTTCACCGGACTGTGATTTTGATCCTTTAGTTGTTGCTGGTGATGCTGTGCCTATAGCAGAAAAAAAAATTCTCTTTCTCACTATCAAAACTAAATTTTATTTTGTTTTTCTGTAGAAATCAATAAATAATGTTATTTGTCCAAATAAACTTTTAAAGTGCTTTTGAATCCTCGAGATGAACCAGCAAGAAACTCGTTGTTTGCTCTTTTGAAAAAAAAATCATTTACAATAACACCAATGTTTAGATACATAAGTAACTGCAGTCCTTAGCATTGCTGGAGCGAGTCAAATCCATGCTCTATTATCATTTACATAACCTTTAATGAGCATACTTTTATTTTATTAACAATAAGGTACAAAATTCTCTGATCACCTATTCACATAATTTTACAACTTCCGAGCGATGTCTTTACTGTATAGTTCTACTTAAAAAATCCATACTAAGATGTTAAACTTTACCTTACTGAGAATGAGGCGCAATTTCCTCTGATCCTCGGTCTCCAACGCGTCGGCGGTCAAAGGGCACGTGGAAGCGAGATATTCACATAGCTCCCTTTGCTGGCCCGTGTGGAAGTGCCGCCCTTTGCCTTGACTGTATAGCCATTCCGCTTTGAGGCTGAAAGCGACATTATTTTTAATTAAAACAGTTCTTTTGGGACGATAAAATGAGAGAACCTAGCCTGGAAAAATCGTACGTGACAAAAAAGTGTTAACCTCTGTCTCTCTTCCTCTCGCATAGATTGACAGAGACAGAGTGAAAGAGCCGCGTCGCAGATGCCGCAGGATCGAATCCCACTCACGAAATACGGACATTCGTGTTATAAAATTTTTCTTCTTTTTTTAAAAGAAGATTTTCCCTTTTTTTCCACTTCAAGTGAGCCCTTGACTGTGATCTCACCTGATGGTAAGTGATAATGGTAGCGGGCTTCCCTGTTAGGGGCATGGCAGTCAAAATTAAAAGCATACTCCTATTAATCAGTTACTACACGGCATCGTACCGTAACTCTTGATCGTTTGGCGGCACGACTTTGCCGGTACGGAGGTAACTGGTAACTAGCTACGGCCGAAGCCTCTCACCAGGCCAGACCAGGGAAAATCCAGAAATTATAAATTCCCAAATTGACCCTGCCGGGGATCGAACCTGGGACCTCAGCACGTTAAGACAACAGCGCTCAACACTGCGCCAGGTCGTCAAAATAGCGATAGCAAACGCGCTCAAGATAACGAAACTATGTTCTTACATGTTTGAAATAATAATATCAGGGGGTTTCATAGAAAAAGCTATAGAAGTAGTCTGGACGACGACACTCACCTCTCTATAGCGCTCACAATAAAGCCGTCGATGGATTTGACGCTCATGATCCAATTCAGAACGAAAGGACGATAATCGAAACCCCTGGTTGCTGAGTTAAGAAAATTTATACATTCAATTTGAAATTAATTTGTGTTACGCAGGTGTCTAATGTCTTGGACTGTTAACAAGGTAGAATCGTGTTATACAGTTGTCTAGTGTCTTGGATTGTTAACAAGGTATAATTAATTTGTGTTATGCAGGTGTCTCAGACTGATAGACTTAGGTAGAAAATAGATGGCCCGACTTGAGGACGCGAGGTCTTAGGGAAACGAGGGGCGTTGCGCGGCGGTTAGATCTTGACGGTGTATTACGGTACGATAATAAAAGCTACACAAAAGGATACAGTTTGTCCTTGCCCGCCACAGCAACGCAGGGGTTCCCCTGTATAGTAAAGCTGTCGAGTTTCCCCAAGTGCACCAGATGGCAGACTTCGTTAAGGTCCTGTATGTTGTTGTGTGCCAGCCCCAGGTGGGACAGTTGTGGCGGTAGGTACCGGTCGCATTGCCGCAGATCCATTATGCGGTTGCGCTCGAGGCTCAGATGCTGCGGGAATATGCATGTTGTAGGAGTTTTGTAGTGGACTGTAATATCCATTATGCGGTTGCGCTCGAGGCTCAGATGCTGCGGGAATATGCATGTTGTAGGAGTTTTGTAGTGGACTGTAATATCCATTATGCGGTTGCGCTCGAGGCTCAGATGCTGCGGGAATATGCATGTTGTAGGAGTTTTGTAGTGGACTGTAATCTGTATGCTGATTTGGGTGCTTGATGAGGTAAAACAAGGCTTGTGTCACAGTGATTTAATAATTTTCTAGATACAAAGAAAACACGTCTTAGCCCTGTGGCAGTTTTTGAGGTAAGAGAGAGACAATCATACTTTTAGTTTTTTTTTTAAATATAATATATAGCGAGCAAACGAGCAGGCGGGTCATCTGATGGTAAGTGATTGCCGCCGCCCATGAACATTTGCATTTGCAATGCGCAACCGCCAATGCGTTGCTGGCTTTTGAGATATTTTTTTATCCGCCCTTTGAAGAGTCCCATATTATAATCATGAGGGAACACAGAAGATGGAAGCTAACCAACTTCCATCTTCTGTGTACCTACTCCTAAAATTAGGAGTACACAGAGTTTTGAGAAAGGTCTTAAGTTGCCTAGAGCCAGCGGTTCCCTGTAAACACTGCACTTACTGGTACGAGGTCGCTATTCTAATATCTTAGGACCCTAACATCTATCAGTTCATCAAGCTAAGTAGGTATACATATAGATTATTTATAGGTATTAAACTAAAAATTAACTAATTAGTCCACTCGTAATAATTGGATTTTCAATCATAATTAACAACATACCTTCAAATTCTTCAAGTATGAAATGTCAGCAATGAAAGATATCTGATTGTTGGAGAGGTCCAGATGCTCCAGGTGTATGTTGTGATTCAGA
Organism: Erebia aethiops; assembly: GCA_923060345.2. Taxonomy (NCBI): domain Eukaryota; kingdom Metazoa; phylum Arthropoda; class Insecta; order Lepidoptera; family Nymphalidae; genus Erebia; species Erebia aethiops. Next base: position 11,509,589 of record OV281081.1, on the reverse strand, counting down.
TGCTCTATCGACTTTATGTTATTACCTTGAACAACAAAAGTATCCCTACATTACTGTGCAATTAATATATTAATAGAGGCCTATGCCCATGGGCAATGAATAATTAAACAGTATATTTTCTAGTGTCTAAATTTTTCTATTTATAAGAAGATAATTAACAATAATTTGTATAATAACATGTAATCAATTCTGTAGAATAGAATAGAATATTTATTTATTTGCATGATTGTAAGTAGGTACATAGTACGGTGTTATTATGTAATAAGGTGAGCATGTTACAATCAGCCATACAATGGCGTGCAAAATACTTAAAACTAACACAGGTTTCCCTACAGGTTTAACACAGGTTAAACTCTCATTTGTCTAACATAGGTTAGACAAATGAGAGTTTAAATCGGGTGATTAGTTTTAAAATTCAAGAATTCTTTTAAAGAATAGAAGTATTGGGCTACTAGCCATTTATACAACTTATTTTTAAATAATTTAATTGGTAATGCCTTAATATCTTTTGGCAGCTTATTATAATTTTTTACGCATAAGGCTGAGCAATGTTTTAAGTAACATTCCGTCCTCGGTCGACAATGCAAGTTGCAACACAAGCTTATATTATAGGCAATAAAGGCTTATATTATACTAGATGATGCCCGCGACTTCGTCCGCGTGGATTAAGTTTTTTTATTCCCACGGAAACTCCTTAATTTTCGGGGATAAAAAGGGGTACAATCTATCCCTGTACCAAATTTCATTACTCGGTTGAACGGATAAGCCATGAAAGCATAGCAGTAAGACAGACAGACAGACACACTTTCGCATTTATAATATTAGTATGGATATGGATAGTATGGATTATAGTACAATATTATATTACACTCAGATCTATGCTAACAAAAATTATAATGAGACTTCAAGTTATATCCATGAAGATTGGTATTTGTACCTTATATATAAATTAAATACTGCATGACTTTTGCACTCCCAAGGGATTTTCAGTAATTCCATCGGAGAATTTATTCTTATAAGATATTTATTGCACTTCTACATTAGTAGTACCTGGTAGGTGACTTGAACAGGTAGTTTATTGTTAATTGAGTAGGTACTAAATAAACTACAAGGACAAAGCATTCAATCATAGAATAAATCAATTGTTTTGCTTCATTTACTTATATGGTAAATGTCATACATATTTATTGAGGTTTAATGATTAATTGCAACAAACAACAACAGTAATTAGCAAATTAAAATATGTATGCTAAAGATGAGACTATGACATATGAAAATACTAGATGATTTCTGTGACTTCACCTGCATGGACTTGACTGATTTTCCAGTATAAAAATAGACCATGTTCTTTGCTGGAATGCAAAATTTAAACCATCAACTCTAACTGTATTACTGCCAACATTGGTTGACCAGATGGGCCATGAAAGTGTAGCAGGCAAAAATTACTATATGATGCCTGCAACTTCCTCCATGTGGATTAAGTTTTTCTATCCCAGCGGAACTCCTTAATTTTTCAGTATAAAAAGTAGCCTATCTCTTTCCCTGGGATGTAATCTCTATACAAAATATCATCAAAATCAGTTGAACAGATGGCTCATGAAAGCATAGCTTCATGACACATGACACTCAGACAGACAAAGAGTCACACATTCACATTTATATTAGTATGGATTAAGGGCAAAATCATGGAAGGTCACCAATCAAGGATAGATTTTATGGAGCAGCTATAAAGAAAGTTCGAAAAAAAAGAGGGTCAAAGGTAGACAAGGCTGGAATAAGCCAAGCTGACATGAGGAGAGGTGGTAGAGCTACCTAATATAAATTATAGTATCTAGGTGCATCACAATATTGTTAACCTAAGACCCCTACAGCTATATTATGTGATTAATGAAATGGGTCGTAACCTTAGTAATTACTGTTAGGCTGAAAGTAGGAATGCGTTCAGGGCATTATTGTATTATTGTATCTGTGGTTGTGGACTCTGGGCTGGCAACACTAGTCTAAGATAGATCACTGTACAACAACTGTAAAATGGCACCACCTGCAGTGTTTGTGTGAATTGCTAAATAAAAATTATAATTAAATGGATAACCAGTATATTCCTTTTAATATAAGGAATATGATTTAGAAAAAGGTTTAATCAGCAAGGAATGAATAAAACTTACCAGCAAGTTTTAACACTTTCAAATATATCATATCTTTGAGTCCCTCAATCTGCAGGATACCATTGTTATTGAGGGCTAGGACACGGATGTTGGTCATCCGAGATACCCCGTGCATTCTCACTAGAAAGTTGTTGCATATCGACAACTGAAACAAAACAAAAAGTGTTTTGTATAAATCTTAAAGTTATTAACCTAGTTATCTGCTTATGAATCCATATAATTAACTTGTTATATACACATTTCACATGATTTCCTTTTTAGACTACAGAATTAGCATTAACATTTAGCATTTTCAAAAATTGTGTTGTGAGCTTGTTCTTAAGCAGGGTTCTTTCGTAAAATTTGGGTGAATCCATTAAGTATAACAAATTCCAGAAGAATCTTTTTATTGTTCAAGCTTGGAGCAGCATAATGCATATATAAATACAGCAGAATCCTGTGCTCCAGTCTTTTTATCCTTTCACCAAAGGTTGTCTGTAAGAGATTGCTTTAGCAATAAGAAAGCCTTTGCACATTTCCATGTAGTCGTACTACTGCTTTTAAACTGTATATTTTGTGTATGTAATAAAGATATCTAAATAATATATACTTTTGATTAATGATTATATTATTAAGACTACGTAGGTATGTGTACTATGCATACCTATATAAATACCTACTTAATTTACATATTCATCATTATCACACATATTGTAAAAATCGTTCAATAGCTTGGCGGATTGAAAGTGGTACACACTTTAATTTTGGTTATATAGCTTATTGGATTAGCACGAATTCTAGGCATCATAGAATTCAACCAAAGCACAAAGGGAACGGAGCAATCTTACATTTTCGACCCGATTGTAAGTATCGATGTTGTCAAGCCGCTGGAGCTCGTTCTGGTCAAGGATGAGGTTAATGATCGTTTTGGCTTCATCTGCATGAGCTTTCTCGACCTTCTTTAATCCACGCCTCGATAAATCTAGAGTATCATTGTTCGAGTCGTCTGCAATTAGAACAATGAACGATAATAGATTCTTATTAGACGTTCGCAAAGCTGAACCGTTCCAAACTAATACGACTAAGAACTTACCCATTTTTCATTAAATTTTCATCATAATTTTTAATTTAAAAAAATACAAACGTTTCGCAGTTCTTCACAAAAATCAACATTTGTAAATTAACGTTCAAAATCGAAACCAACCAAAACAAACAACTTGTCAATTTATTAAATTGATTTTCGTTTAATTACTTTGCTACTAATTTAAATTTATATCTCTAACATTAGCAAAATTGTAACCATTTACGTAGATTTTATTTTATTGTATACAAAAAATTTATACGCCACACCTTTTTATATAGATTTTATTACATTCTAATTACCATTTCGGAACTGTGGCAATGCATAACAAAGTGCAGCAAAGTGACATTTTCTTTGACATAATGACAATCAGTGAGGGCAGTGATGTGACATCACAGATTACAGCATCGATTAATCGTAAATTATACAATATCTTTGTCATTTAGGGTTATCGCTGCCCTGTTTTCTGGTTCAGTTATTTGTTAGAAGTACTATTTTGGATGGTCTAATTACAGTAGAACTAGTAATTATTAATTATACATAATTTTTATCACCCGTATGAATCGCAAATTATACATGATAAAAGAGTGACGCGGTGACGCGTACGGCGTAACGTACGCAAGGAAGCGCAACACTACGATTTCACCGCGGTGGTATAATAATATTTTTTGGCGAGGTTAGTGATAAGTTTATTTCGAAATTATTGTTTTCCTCATTAATTGTAATAAATAAATGATAAAAAATGTGTTAGAATAAACAGTAAAATGCTAACAAACAAGTTTTTTGTAACCTAACGGCAGTGTTCATTCAGCTTTAGCGTTAATTAAAAGGACGCGTTATTTGACAAATTCCTGATAAACTAATTTTCGGTGTTGACAGTAGTTTTTATGCGATATTCTAATAAGATTTGTGAGTTTTTAAGTTAATTAATTGTAGTTTGTTATAAAAACAGGTGGTCGATGAAAAGCCGGGCGTGTTATGGAGTTCTATTTTTAGATGTTAATATGTAACCTCTTTTGCTTATTTTAGGCGGGAGAATGGTTTTGGCAAAGGGCCTGAAGCCCACGCAGGTCATAGCCGTAATATTGGCTGTGCGGATCCTGTCGGTGTTCCTGGTGCAGACCTGGTTCGTTCCCGACGAATACTGGCAAACCCTGGAAGTGGCCCATAAGCACGCGTTTGGATATGGAGTCCTCACTTGGGAGTGGCAGAAAGGGATCAGAAGTTACTTGTACCCAAGTGTTATAGCAGTTCTTTACACTATACTGAAGTTTACTGGCTTAGACTATCCAGAAGCTGTGGTGTGTAATAAATACATTTACTTCCTTTCTTTTGAAGTAAACATCAAATAAACATAAATCTGCCAAGCCTCTATTACTCAAATATTTCCTTCCAAATTATTTCAACCAACAATAAGTTACAATAAGTTGTATTGATTGTATTACTTCTGGCTTCTGACCCTTGGGAGGTTAAATTATTTCTTCAGCACATAGTAATTTGACCTCTATGCATAAACTGACAACAGTATGTGGCATCACTCTCACGGGAAATTCAAAGATATACAGTCTTATTCCTCGTCTATATAATAAAAGGAACTTTGTACTAAACTTCAGTTATGTATAAGTCCAAGGGCTTGGGCTAATAGTTGATGAGTCTTACCTTTTTACATACTAAGTAAGATTCTCCGCTAGTGAAGTAATTAATAAGGATATATTTTACAGATATTTGTTCCCCGAATCGTCCAAGCAGTGCTAAGCACAGCAGCGGATTACAGTTTCTATAAATGGACGGGAGGCAGAAAGTGGGCCTTGTTCCTCATACTAACGTCTTGGTTCTGGTTCTACACGTCGGGCAGGAACTTACTGCAAACCTTGGAGACTGTGCTAGTTACTGTAGCTATGTCCAAGTTTCCCTTCAAGGCAGGAAGACTGCCACAGTACGAAAAAGGTATGTTTACTTACCATTCCATACTATTTTTGAAGTTGTTAAAATAGGATAACTAGTGGTTCGCCCCGAACTAAAACCTCGCGGCGCCATCTATTGACATAAATATGAAGTTCTGTTAAAAATACTGAAGCTCATTAAAAATTAAATAATTCCGTTTCCTTACAATATTTATCTAATTTTAGTATTTGTTGTTCAAGTACAGGATATAATTGAAATAATTGATCAAGTTTCAGGCTCATCCTTTCAGAAAATTTAGAGTTCTGAGGTCATCTTTGGACGTTAGAAAATCACCACTTTGAAAGCCCCCCATTTCGTCAATTTTGGGGGAAAAATTAAAAAAAATATATTTTTGGACTCTATTCCTAATTATCTTTAAAATGATATACCGCAACCCTATGTAACTTTATAAAAAATATTTTACTTCGCATTCGCTTCTATGAGAGCCCCCCTGAAATATAGATTTTTATTATTTTTTAAGCCATATTCGGCGGGAGGCCATTGGTTTACATATTATATTTAAAGCTGAAGTAATTGCGTTCAGTAATTCAGAAGTTATAATGCTCTGACAGACGGACGGACGGACGGACAAGTGCCAATTCACCCAAGTAGACTCAGAGACCTTCGCTTCGCTCGGTCAATTAATTTGATGATAAAAAAGTACTAGATCTGATATAGGTGCATCAGCGAAAGCTGTATCCTATTATAAATAATAATCCATACTAATATTATAAATGTGAAAGTGTGTCTGTCTGTCTGCTACACTTTCACGGCCCATCTGTTCAACAGATTTTTATGAAATTGGGTATAGGGATAGCTTGTATCCTGGGGAAGGACATAGGCTACTTCATTAAATTCAAAAACCTTAACCCACGCAGACGAAGTTGTGTGCATCAACTAGTAATAAAATATACTAATTTCAGAGGACAACAGTTGGCTCTGGCTGGCTTGCCTGTCAGTATTTGTGCGACCAACCTCCGCACCCCTATGGGTAGTGCTTGGGGCTTACAACCTGGCCACCACTAACCAGGGCCGCCCGCAACTACTGCTGAAGACCTATGTGCCTATTGTGTAAGTATTTAACTCTAAAAATTCATTATAGGCTTACAATTGACCACAGTCACTTGATGGGAAGTGATGAAGTGGCCTGGAAGATGCTTATTCGCTCAAGTTTTTTAAATTCACTACAAGTTTACTCTTGACTGATATCTCACCTGATGGTAAGTGATGATGCAGTCTAAAATGGTAGCTAACTTGCTAGGAGTGTGGCAGTTTTCTTATACCCATACGCCTTAAACTTTACAAATAATAAATTTCCGAAATTGACCCAGCCGGAGTTTTCAAGATACTTGGATTGTAATTGGTGGGAAACACAGATTATGGAAGAGTGTTCCATACTCTAGGCCATGTGTAGGTATGAGGAATGTATGCACAAAATGTGTGTGCGATGGAACCCAATGATTCTTCAAACTATTCACTTCATAAATAAATAAATAAATAAAGCCTTTATTCAGACATTTACATTTCTTAAACTTCACTATTAATATCCTGCACTGCCTCGACAACCCCGTCCGTTTGCCTAATGGCAAAGGCCTCCTCCAACATTTTCCACGCCTCTCTGTCTCTAGCCGTTCGAGACCATATGCCACCTGCCACTCCCTGAATATCGTCGACCCATCTTTTCATTGGTCTACCCCTTTTCCTCTTTAGATGACCTGTGTACCAGTTCATTACTTTTTTGCTCCATTTATCTTGACCCCTGATTGTGTGCCCCGCCCACTTCCACTTAAGGCTCTTGATTGTAACAGTAACATCTTTTGTTTTTATATATTCCTTTATAGTGGTTGTTTTTATTCTGTCTGTCAATTTTTTCCCCATCATACTTCTGTTCATGGCGTTCTGACAAGATGCCATTTTTTTCATTTGTGCTTTAGTCAGGGACCATGTTTGACAGCCATATGTAAGTACTGGTAAGATACAGGTATTAAAAAGTTTTCTTTTAATGGCCATATTTATATCTCTATTTTTGAAAATATTTTTGAGACTCCAAAACCTCTTCCATGTGTTTCCTATGCGTCTTTCTATTTCCTTTGTTGTTTGGTCTTTTAGTGATATTGTCTGGCCTAAATATATATATTCTTCTACATTCAATTATGTTGTTTTCAAGGTATATAGGTACTTTTGTTCCATTTGTGATGGCCTTGGTTTTTTGTGTGTTCATAACTAATCCTGCTTTCAGACTTTCTTCCGCTAGTTCATTAATTCACTTCATACTTTATACTAAATATTATAAATAATATATACTATTATTATTAATTGTTATTATAAATGCGAAAGTGTGTTTCTTTGTTGGTTTGTCCTTCAATCACGCCGCACCAGAGCAACGGATTGACGTGATTTTTGGCATGGGTATAGTTGAGGACCTGGAGAGTGACATAGGCTACTTTTAATCCCGGAAAATTAAGGAGTTCCCGCGGGAATCAAAGAAACTTAAACCACGCTGACGAAGTCGCGGGCACCAGCTAGTATACTATAAATTTCTCATGTCTTTCAGGCTTGTATCAAGCGCAGCTCTCATTGCCCTGGACTCGTTCTTCTATGGAGGTCTAATTATTACACCCTGGGAATTCTTCAGGATCAATGTACTGCAGGATATCTCCTCGTTCTATGGAAAACATCCATGGTAAGTGCTTTTTTACTTTTTCTGGGGTTAGGGTAAAACACAAAACTTCATCTTCATCTTCATCTTCATGTCCTGGGATTTTTTCCGCACTTGAAACGCAGGCGTCCGTTGTGCGTGAAAACCACTGGTGCGACTCCCTGCTAGATCACTCCAGCCAACCGAGCTCACTCCAGAATACAAGCAGGCCGCCCAGGTCGGCAAGGACTTCCGGTAGTGTTGCTAGGGAGCCAATGTAGGTTTCTCGTTGGGTGGAAACACCGCTGCACTCGAGCAGCACGTGTTTTGGTGTCTCGTCGCTCTCCATGCAGGCTCTGCATAGAGGGCTGTCGGTGATACCTAGAATAAATAGGTGTTTGTTTAGGGGACAATGTCCTGTTATCATACCTACAACTATTCTGAGTTTGGCTCGGTTAAGTTGCAGTAGTTTTTTGGTTAGTGGTTTATTGGGGCTGGGTATCGCCTCTTTTGTTTGTCTGCAGTCTGTAGTGTTTGCCCATAGTTCGGCATGTGTACTTACGGTTTGTTCCCTTATCCAGCTTTTGTATTCACTGAAAGGTATCGGGACGATCGGGTCGGGTCCCGCTACCTTCAGGTTTGAGGCTCGTCGTGCTAGTTCGTCGGCTGCATCGTTTCCTATGTTTTCACTGTGACCTTTTACCCAGCTTAGTGATACTTGGTTCGAGTCGGTCAAAGTCTGTAGTGCATTGTGGCAGTCAAGTATGAGCCTAGAGGTAGTTGTGGTTTTTGCTAGAGCTCTCAGTACTGCTTGACTGTCACTGTTAATGTTAATTTGAAAGTTGGTTAACTGTCTGTTGGTCAAGGCTATGGCCGCTACCGTGATTCCGACGCACTCCGCTTGAAAAACAGAGTTATTCTTACCGAGGGCGTGGGCTATGTTTATGTTTAGTTCGGGACAGTATACTCCTGCGCCGGTTCCCTTGTTTGTTTTTGACCCGTCTGTATACACATCTATTGTGTCTATGGTGGGTGCTTTGGTTGTGGTCTCTGTGATGTTAATCTTATACCTTTTCTCGATTATATGTTCTTTCTGTGTTTTATCACATATCCATTCTAAATGTGGACATTTTGTGTTTTCACTCGACAATATTCGGGTGTGCGTTGCGTTCATGGGCTTCCATAGCCCATAAGTTTTTATCCTTAGGGCTGCAATGGTAGCCTCTTCTTATAGGTGAAGATGTAGAGGTGGTATTCCTAGCATCACCTCCAGGGCACTTGATGGAGTTGTGCTCATGCAGCTGGCGATAGCTAGGCAGGCTTTTCTTTGAAAGCTCTGTAGCTCCTGTTGTGTTGTCGTCTGTTGTGTCCTGGGCCACCATACTAGTGATGCATATGTTAGTGAGCTCCTTACTACCATTAGGTAAAGCCACAGCATTATCTTTGGTTTCAGGCCCCATGTTTTCCCAATCATGCGTTTGCATTGATTTAGGATTATTGTTGACTTTTCTATTTTCGTTTCTATGTGTTTTTTCCAGTTAAGTTTGCTGTCTAGGGTTACCCCTAGGTATTTTACTTCTGGTGATAGTGATAGGCTAATGCCAAAAAGTGTTGGCATTTTTGGGATGTCAGGTTTCCTTTTGTTTGTGAACAGAACTAATTCAGTCTTTTTCGGATTTACTGTAGTTCGTTGTCTTTGCAACATTTCTCTAGAAGTTTTAGTGCGTCTTGCATTATTGAAGTGAGTGTATTTTCATGTTTTCCACTTATCAGGATTGTTATGTCGTCCGCGTATCCTATGGTTAAGAATCCGTTTTTGTTCATTTTTGTTATTAGATCGTCAACGACGAGATTCCAGAGTATTGGTGATAGTACCCCACCTTGTGGGCACCCTTTGGCTACTATTCCTTTGGTTGTGCCATTTATGTCGAGCTGTATAACCCTTTTCTCAAGTAGGGCGCTTATCCATTTGCGTAATGTACTCGATACTTTGTATCTCTGTAGGGCATCATCAATGCTTCTGAATGTAGTTTTGTCGAAGGCGCCTTCAATGTCTATGAAGGCTCCTAAAGTTGACAGTTTGTTATTTAGGTCATGCTCTATCTTACCTATCACATGGTGAAGAGCTGTCTCTGTTGATTTGCCAGTACTGTATGCGTGTTGGTTATTGTGTAATGGTATATTTCTTAGCGCTCCATCTCTAAGAAAGCGGTCTCCGAGTCTTTCCAGCGTTTTCAGTAGGAAAGACGTTAGGCTTATTGGTCTGAATGCTTTTGGTTGAGTGTAGTCGTTCTTGCCCGGTTTTGGCAGGAACACTACTTTGACCTCCCTCCAGGGGAGAGGTATATATCTGAAGGCTAGGCAGGCTTGGAAAATCTGTACTAGCCATGGTGTTATTTCTGAAGCCCCCCATTGCAGGAGAGCCGGGAATATTTTGTCTGTTCCTGCTGATTTGAAGGGGTGGAAAGTGTCTATTGCCCACTGAACCTTCTCTTGTGTGACTATTATGTTTGCTATCTCCCAGTCCGCTTCCGATGGTATCACCTGTAGGTCATCAGACCAGTCAGGTTTATCTACTATCTTGCAGTCTGGAAAGTGTGTTTGTATGAGTGTTTCACTTACTTCTTTATCGTCTTTGGTGTAGGTGCCATCGGTTCTCTTTAAGGTACCGAGTGTGCGGTTGTTGTCGTCTGCTAGAATTTTACGGATTCTAGTCGCTGTATCGTATGATTCTATATTCGTGCAGTATCTTTACCATGACTTGTTCTCTTTGCTCCGTACAAGCTTACTGTATTTCGATTGTGCTTCTTGGAAGTTATCCCAGTCTGTGGGTTGTCTGGTGTTTTTTGCTCTGTTAACACAAAACTTATTGATAAATCTGTTACATTGTGAAGGATTATTTAAATGATAAAAAGTATGGGATGACTAATTAATAAAATTGATAATAATTATAGTTCTTGAGATGGTGATAATGAAAAAAAACCCGGCTGGAACCCTCATAGCTTTAGTTTTATTATCACCATCACGTCTTATACATTGTATACTTGACGTTCATAAAGTGTACTGTGTTGGTACCAATCTATACTATTTAATATTTAATATAAATGTGTTGTAAATTATAAAGTTTGGATGGATGGATGTATGTATGGATGGATGGATGGATGTTTGTTACTCAATCACGCGCCAACGGCTGAACGGATCTGGCTGAAATTTGGCACAGAGATAGATTATAGTCTGGAATAGCACATAGGCTACTTTTAATCCCAGAAAATTAAAGAGTTCCCGCGGGAACCGAAAAACCTCAATTCACGCGGAGGAAGTCGCGGGCATTAGCTAGTTATGCATAAATACGAAAAGAACATGCCTTTTTCAATTGTTTTATAAATAATTAATTTTAATACATTCAAAAATACCGCACGATCAGAGTGGGGTTTTTACGTTCACATAGTGCCGCTAGATGGCACTCGAGTGATACACAACGACCAGGTGTTTTGTACAACAAGTCTAGAAAAACTTAAAATGTCGTCGCGAACGTATAAATATGATGCTGATAAATACAAAATCTCCTAAATACAAAAGCAAACTTTTTCATGTCATAAATTTTTTTTTCGTCTAATTACGACTATGGAGGGTAGAGTAGATAGAGAGTAGATTTCTTAAGGGAGAAAAGTTGAAAAAGTGTCCAGTGGTTGTTATAAATAACAGTTCAAAAAACTCCCACAATGGCGCTGATTTAGACAAAGGGTATGGTATGAATGTAGCAATTGTTGATGAAGTGAAGTATGCCGGGTTAAAACATTTAATATAATTTTATTGTAATTGTCGACTAAAGTAGTTATTTATTAAAAATTTCAACAACTTACGTTGTACAAAATAATGATAATTTTTTTTATTTCCTTGTTCATTTCTCAAACATGCTCTAATAATATTTGGCGCTTCCTTTTAAATTTACCCTGATGGTAGGTGGCACCCCCAATTTAATGCATTTCGAGCTGGACACTTTTTATATACAGCGATAACAGTCGTTCTACTCTACCCTCCATAATTACGACCTAAAATATCGAAATTTTATGCTTTAAAGTCAAAGTCAAATTTTGTGTTGACCCGTGTTATGTATTTGTAGGCACTGGTACATAACACAAGGTTTGCCGGCCGTGTTAGGAGTCAACATTGTACCGGTTGTATGGGCCATCATCACGGTACTGAGGAGACCCAAGGAGAACAGGATCGGAGTGGTCTTACTTGCGGCCGCCGCTCTTCATGTCGGGGTGCACAGGTAAGACACGATAATAATACTTTTTTGAAGTGGAAACTTCTTTAGCCGCGTTGAGCACTTTTTGGTGAGGGGGTAAACTTGGATTCGCGTGACCGTGACCGACATGCTCGAACGTTGTTCTACATTCGAAATTAAACTTTAATGCTTTAGTTTTAAGGATTATATTTTAATCTATATATATAAAAATGAAACCCGTTTTCCTTGGTCACGGCATCACGCGTGAATGGCTGGACCGATTTCACTAATTCTTTTTTTGTTGTATTTGTTATTATTAGGAGAAGGTTCTTACGGAAAAAAATATTAAGAAAATCTCTCAGAAATATTGAAAAATATACATTTAATTTTGCATACTAAGGCGGTACGAAGTTCGCCGGGTCAGCTAGTTATTTAAAAAAATATATTTTAAATATTCGTTTTCACTTATATCGGCTTCATTTTTTTATTTTTTATTGCGTGATAGGCTTGTGCTTGATGACAATCATGCTTAGTACACAGTAATGATGAGTTCTAGGTTAGAAGGCGCTTGCTTGGATGATGACTATTCACTCTTGCCTTGAAGGTACTTAAGTTATATGTGGCAGGAAACACGTAATTATGTAGTAAAGAAACTAACTTCGCCAATTGTATTTACAATGTAAATGGGAAAGACAAACTAAATGAGCCTAAGTATTACTATGTAATTAATGTATATTCAAATTTTTAATTAGACAACACGTTTTGACTTTACCTAATGACAAATTATGAAATAATGATGCCTGTCTAAATGGTAATAGTGGTGTGATGTGGTTCAGTTGTGAAATGAAAATGAAAAGGAAATTAAAATGAACAAATGCTTATTATATGTAATCTATTTTTAGCTTCATACCGCACAAAGAATTCCGTTTTATTCTGCCATTGCTGCCCATTCTTCTGTACCTGGCCCAAGATGTGTTGGTCCCGTGGAGCAGGAAAGCTTTGAAGTAAGTGACATATTATTTTAAACTAACTTTAAAAACTACCTACGGTATAAGTTTTGATTTTTTGATCATTGCTTAAGGGTTGGATTACACTTTGTTAAGTTAACAGTGTGTGTGAAATGTGCAGATGTTAAGTGATCAGTTAAATCAACGTGTAAACGCTGTCACGCTGTTAAGTGTGAAGTGCGAGTGTGAAATACCAGCTATCTTTGCTGTTAAGTACCCTACCCCTCATCCCCGCGAACTACCCTCACACACAGCAACTGAATAAGCGGACTGACGACTTCTTTGCTATAATGAGGAAGAAGTCGTCATCACTGCTGACAAAGCTGCGCTCAGGTACCAACCGCATCCTGAACATGTTTGCGAGTAAGGTGGACTCACCAATGCTTGAACACATTATTCAGGTGATTATTCAAATAAATTTTTAATAATAATGTTGTGTAATAATTTTTGTTTAATAATTTTCTAATATTTTTTTTATATATACTAACATCAGTTTTTAAGGTTGTAAACTAACAAATTGAGCCCTAGTTGCTATAAATAAAGAGTATTATTATTATTATTACTACAGCATCCCAAGCCGAACTAAACAGCACTAAACAATGTGTAAGCGTTGGTTAACAAGATCAAAGTGCAAACTGAAAGGATAACTAGTTGCTTTGTGAACATAAATTACTTTACACTAATTTGTTAACTAATCACTTCACAAATCGCTGTGTGAGCAATGAACATTTACTTTGCACTTAACACCATAAAATATTATGTTAACTAATCACTTCACAACTGCGCTTTTTACTTTACATAGTGTAATTCAGCCACAAGGGTAAATTGGATGAAAAAACATAATAATTAGGGTTACTAAGTGAAAGGTTTTGAGTTTATTTGGTTATATTTAAGGTTCCATACTTCATGATCAAATGTCGTTTGTCTGTTTTTCGGTGTCTCAATTATGCAAAGGTCTTGTTGCAACAAGGCGCTATTTATACTGAAATAGATGATACCCGCGACTTCGTCCGCGTGGTTTATTGAATGCCGCGGGAACTCCTTGATTTTTCGGGATTAAAAGTAGCCTTCCCCGGGATACAACCTATCAGTGTACCAAATATCATCAAAATCGCTTGAATAGATGAGCCATGAAAGGGTAACAGACAGACAGATACATTTTTGCATGTATGATATTAGTATTTAATTTGCATTTTTTTCTCAGATGGCAATTATACCTGGTGACATTGGTCCTGCTAGTTGGCAACTTGGTGCCGAGTCTATACTTCGGTATGGTGCATCAGAGCGGTACGATTAAAGTGATGCCGCTTCTACGAGACGCTGTACCCAACAACCGCTCTTCCATACTCTTTATGATGCCTTGCCACTCTACACCGCTATATAGGTGAGTTAAGAACGCTAAAAATTATTAATGCACCGGAAGTTTAATTAGGAAATCAATACACATTAAAAATTATGAAGGCGTAAGAATTTATTTAACAGCATTGAACGTGACGACATAATAATCGCTAATATATTTTTACAGTATGTATGTTCATAACGTCTGAGAGGTGATATCTAGTGAAAGGCCCAATGAAAAGCGTCAGTTTTAATACTGTTTTAATAGGTATTGCGCATATTTTAATACTGTACAAGAATCAGCTTTTCTAGACATGGTTCATTTTTGGTAACCATAAACCGTTTTTAAGCGGCCATATCTAGCGAAAGGCCCACCCATATGCGGGCCGACTTTCACTTTTGACATCAGTGGAGAGCCCTACACACACCTAATACTGAATCAGCTTTTCAGGCGATAGTTACAAAAAGTGCAGGTATATCTTAGTCTATTAACGATTATAGAAAGAGATCGAATAACTTGGCTAAGGGAGCTGTTGACTAAAATTCTTATTTTTTTCCATTCATCAATTGCAGCCATCTCCACATAAACGTCACAACCCGCACCCTAAACTGCGACCCCCCGCGCAGAGGAGAGATGTATGAAGCAGAGGCCTTCTACAACAACCCCCAGCGCTGGTGGCGGCTGGAGCACTCCACCAAACAACCCCCCACTCTACTCGTGCTCTTCGACGTGCTGCGAGGGAGGGTTGAGGATCTACTGAAGGGGTACAAGCTGATACACGAACTGAACCATACACAGGTAAATACCGCTCTAATAATATGCACGTCAAAATTGACACTTGACAAAATGCACGTCAAAATCAACACGTGCAGGGCGACCGCGTATCTTTTGCATCAATCATTGATACATCGCAATCACCTCTGATTGGTTAACACTCTTCCACTATTGGATAAAATCTATTGACGCAGCAAGAATATCATAAATTCAGCCAATCAGAGGTGATTGCGATGTATCAATGATTAATGCAAAAGATAATGCCTGCTGACGTAACGCTGGTCAATATTGACGCCTGACAAAACGCACGTCAAACTGGACACCAGTCAAAACACGCATAAATATTGACAGCAAACAAAACAACCTAACTTCTAAAATTATCACCTGACATAACGCAAATCAAAATAAATTCATGACAAAACGCACGTCTAAATTTGGTCTGATTCGTTTAATCATCCCACGTTATATTTCAATTTCTTGTTTCAGTTCCCGGAAGGCGAGGTCGGGGAGAAAGTGCTAGTCTATCAGAAGATAGAAGCGCAGCGAGCCCAACCGGCGGACGAGATCGTGCAATGATACACCGCAGACTGACAAACAAACTGTTAGTTAAATGTATTAATATTACATTGTTCATGACGTAGCATTTGATATCAAATCTCAGATTTATCTGTTTTCAATTAATTCAATTTTTTTACATTAAACTTGCAAGAGATAAGTAATCTATACTTCTATACTAATGCGAAAGTTTGGATGGATGTATGGATAGATGGATGGATGGTTGGATGTTTGTTACTCAATCACGCCTGGAATTACACATAGGCTACATTTTATCCAGGAAAATGAAAAATACCTTGCACTATGCGGATGAAGTCGCGGGCATCATCTAGTTTTAAAAGTATCATAACCTTTTAAGTGTAATTTCTGTGTGTAATATTGTGTTCAGTCAGTGGTGCTTGACGAAACAAAACTAAATTAAGAGGTCTAAGCTAAGTGCCATCCTTTTTTGCAAACCAGGATAAGAAAGGGATGGCAGGTCTTAAAATCTGTCAATTTTTGTTTAGTGTTATATTATTACCAGCTAATAATATTAAACTGAGGAAAAAACTTAATTGATTTTTTATTACTTCTGAATTTATTCGTCGGTTAAAGTTTATTTTGTGATTAAAATAATTAGCTCTGAATAATTTCTCACACTATAATTAATTTGATACATTATATATTAAAATACTACAATTTCATGGTGTTGCTTGTATAACATTGTTATTAGATTATACAATTTTTATGACTGTAACAAATTACTATTTATGAAAATAGTAAGGCTTTTTCCACGAACAATATGACATTTATCAGTGTAATTCAATATTTTTAATTTTTCCCCCCAATGCATTTTTTATATTAGTTTTACTGGAGTATTTTTAATCTGTAAAGCACTCTACACACCAGAGCCGTCGGCTTTACATCCTTTATGGTGCGTAATTAAATTCATAACTTTTTATGATACTTTTTTTTTGAGATTTTACTCTCAATCGTGGTTATTTCTTTCTTTTTAAAATCGCATTGCACAATGAAAGTCGTTTTATTTCGTGGGCGTATAAACGAACAATATCTTTTAAATAACAAGTCACGTTGAGATAAATAGTTGTAAAGATCGCAAAATGATGCCAAATATAGACTCCTAGTTTCAATAATTTTTTCCATACATGTTATTCCTTCAATACTCAAGCGCATTTTCGTAGATGGGTTCATACCGGTGGCTTTGATGGGTCGAGGGCTTAATAAAATAATGTTTTTTCCGGAATCTTATACAAAATATAATACTTTAAGTATAGATAGACATTTGTACAAATACATTTAGAATTATGTCCAGTGTCTTGATTGAATAGGTTTAGATTTAGATGTTTTGACTGTCTATCAATTACGTCAGACATAATTTTTTTACATTTATTGACTTATCCCCGGGAGGTAAATATAGGACGCAACTAAAGCTAACATAGAAGTTGTCATTATGACATTGCAATATTCGCAATTGATATAACTTATAATTGCCTGAATTAATTGCTGCAATATTCATGGCTGTTGAAAATTGCTATCGATATACTGTCAACTCTTCGTACACAGTACACACCCGTATCTTCCTTATGCCTATTTTCACCAAGAATGCCTATATTTTTGGTAACACCCAAGACAGGTGACAGTTTTCACGTACAATAACTGTGACCTAATGAGCATTGTTGGTGAAAACGGTCAATTCGCCTTTTGCGATTTCATGCGTGTGACGTAATTAATACAAAGTCTCTTGTACTAGATATTATGAAAACCGCTCGATTTATTTATGTTTTGTACTCGAGTTATTGTATGTTTTGGTATTGGAATTTGGTTTGGTAGATAATTTCTAAATTTGGTAGATGGTATTTCAGACCTACAAAATTCCACGACTTTTTAAACTTTTTCTTGGTTATGTAACAACTTACAACAACAAATGTCTCTAATTTCGTAATTAATAAACATCTGACTTGCCAAAGTTAAGCAAAACATAGATTAGACATAATTATATTTATCATAGACAAATGATAACAAGTATATATAAAAACTTCATATTGTATGGATTATACTTTTAAGTTAACAGTGCGGGTGAAAAGTGCAGGTGTTAAGTGACGAGTTAAAGTCACGCTGTTAAATGTGAAGTGCACATGCGTGTGAAATGATTAGATCACCGCTGTATTTTTCACTAGTCATTAATTATGTGAACATTTACTTTACACTTAACACCATAAAATATGTTAACTTATCAATTCATATCTGAACTTTTTACTTCACAAAGTAATCAAGCTTAAATGACTGCTGAGAATTTGTTCCAAATCGTGTCGCGTCGCCAACGCTCTCCTATAATGCTACCACCGAAATATTCACAATAGATTTTAGAAATCGCCATTTCCGAATTTTAGAATTAATATACTAGAAACGTTAAGGTTTCCGCCCGTTTTACCGTCTGTCTTACAATAATTATGAAAAATATTTTTTTTATATTAAGTCGAATGCTATTCAAATATTATAGTGTGCTTACTTGATTAGGAGTTCACAAACGTACTACCTCCTACCTTAAAGGCGGCTAAGTTTGTAGTATTGTACTAATTGCGGAATCAACAATTAATTTCCGGGGATAGATCTAGATAAATTCGGATTGCGGAAAAACGAGCGCGGAAATTTCTTCGGCGTTTTGTCTGCGCAGGTATGGCGCGCCCCTAAAAGCTGTTTTTCGCTGGAGCAACATCATGGCACGCTTTGGCCTGGTACAGAGGAAAAACTCCTTTTGAGGCTTTGAGTAGTAAACAGCAATCTATGTTATGTTCAAATAAAATTATGGAGAAATATTACAGTATTGACAATCAATCGACGATTCTTGCTACACTTTAACTGTAGTAGCATGAGGTCCCAAAGCCTCAATATTGCAATGTTGCTCGGGTATACAACAGCCTTCATATTTCTATATGCTGCAAAGCCTTGAAATGACAATAAAAATCGATACTTTTACTTAACCGACTTTAAGAAATTATTTAAAGAATGTTAAAGAAAAAGTAAGCACACTCTAAAACAAAGGACGTACGTTAGCTCTTTTTGTTTTT
The DNA here is from genome assembly GCA_923060345.2 of Erebia aethiops. Classification (NCBI taxonomy): domain Eukaryota; kingdom Metazoa; phylum Arthropoda; class Insecta; order Lepidoptera; family Nymphalidae; genus Erebia; species Erebia aethiops. The sequence continues at coordinate 11,490,808 of OV281081.1, read as the reverse complement.
AACATATTTTTTTCTAGACTAATTTTCAAGGCTATCTTTTAACGCTTATCTTTAAGTTATAATATATTTTTAAAATATTAAATGTATGAGTCTTTTGGTGCGTATGAATGCGTTTCATACACAACGCGGGACGAACGCAGTAATCGAATCTGCCGTCTATCATCATCTTAAACCATCGCCGGTCCTCAACCAAGCACGATCCAGTTTTAATACTGATGTTTTCAAATCAAGAGTGAATAGGCTACTTGTAAGCAGGCGTGTTCTTCCTTAGACTACATCACGACTTGCAAGGAGTAAATTTGAGTATAGGCTGTAGTTCGCTGGCCAAGTGACGATTGGCAGAATTGAAAAGTATTGAAATATTATATGCCCGGTTGTTTGGTGCACAAGCGCGCTGCGTTCCGTACTGCGGGGTTACTACCATTGCTCAAAGCAGTATTATTACAAAGTGACACTTTTATGTTATTATTCTAAATCACGGACGTCAACAATATTAAAACAATACGGTTTAAGCTATGGTTGTATGCCCCCTGAAATTCCGTTTACGTTAAATCCGTAGCGTTCACACGCACCCAAAAACTCATTTAAGGTGTGTCAAAACATAAAGCGGCAATATTGCGCGGCTGCCGCGCGAAGGATCCCGAATGCTGCGCTGTTATTGGACGTTTGCCGGACTATTATATTCGTGCGTATACGGTATATAGTCCTCAAGTCTTAAAATAGGGATGATGGCAATCAAATCAGCAACTCTATCAAACTTAAAAACGCACTTCTAGTATAGAAGTCGTATGAAATTCACAGTTGTTACGTCATCAAATTTCAACGCACTTTTTTTTCTTTAATCTATATTTTAAAATATTCATCAAACTTAAAATTAACCCAGGATGTGAATTTAAGGTATTTTGGAAGACCCACTATTTAAAAATCAGTTAGAAATAATTTATTAGGGTTCCGTACCAAAATGGTAAAATGGAACCCTTATGGTGCGACTTTCTCCGTCTGTCTGTCTGTCCGTCCGTCTATTAGTGGCCCAAAGACACTGGAATTAAAAAAAATTGGAAATTATTTTTGTTCTTATTTAAAAAGGGAGGAAAATCGGAGGGTTGAAATTTAAAAGTGTGATAACTGTACTGTGTGGGGTATCATATGAAAGGGTTTACTTTGTACATTCTAAAACAGATTTTTAATGATTTTTAGTCATGATAGTTTTTGATTTATCGGGGAAAAAGTCTAAAAAAATACCGTTCCCCCCCCCCCCCCCCCCACCCCTTATCTCCGGAGTTTACCAATCGAAAAATCTGAAATAATTATGGTCAATAGGAATTTATGTACATTTTACAGGAAAACTATAGCCAATGCTCTAACTAGCATAGTTTTTTTGATATTAACAGTAAACCTCTACAAACAAAGTTAGTTTTGCGGTTCATTAACAAAGGTAATTATTACCGTTTTACATCTTTGGTCGTTACAGTTTTCAGTACGGAACCCTCGGTGCGCGAGTCCGACTCGCACTTGGCCGGTTTTTTTTTTATATACTTAGGCATCATCCCTATTGTGTCCCGCAAACGCCTCGTATTGCCGCCGTGCACTTTTCGCTCTGTTTGGACACACCTTAACAATAATGTTTTTCTTCGAATACAATGAATTTATAATATTTTTCATTTTAGATTCTTGTAATGTGGGATTATATCGTTTTGTAAGATAATTTTAGCTAAGCCATGGCGTATATAAAGAGGTATATAGGAGAGGGGAGGGACGATCGCGTCGTAACACTTTGACGCTAAAGTGAAATCAACTTTAACTGGCTTGGTTTAGAGTTCAAGTTCGTTCATACATCCACTGTGGACACAGTGAAATAAAGAACCTGCCCTCCCCTATTATATCTGATGATGTGATACGTCATGTCGATCTTGCTCAACACGAAAGACGATTATTTTAAGATCTTATTGTCTTGTTAACAACTGGATTAATATTTACAAAGTATGTAAATTAATTATTATATTAGGTGTAATATTTATACCTAAGCTAATATCGTGTTCATCATTTTGGCTAACGGTTTACGTATTTATCAAGTATTTTTAAATCGAGGAATTAATGTTTCTGATTGAGGAAAAAAGGGTTCTCGCCGTAGACAGAGAGAGGTATATAGACCAAGCTATGTCTTCTTTTCACTCCCACATGAAAGAGATGCAGTGTTGGGATGTTATCCAAGGTAGAATGAGAAAAAAATATGTGTTTTTCTATCCCTTTCCATTACAGCCCATTAACGTCCCACTGCTGAGCACAGGCCTCAACTCTCATAGGATAGAGGGATTAGACCCACCACGCTGCTCCAATGCAGGTTAGAGGGCTTTTTTATTATTATTATTATTGGTCTTCATAGTGGCAATAGAAATACACACTGTGAAAATTGCAACTGTCCTATTACGGTTCATGAGATACAACCCGATGACGGAAGGACGAAGAGACAGCGGTGGTTTAATAATTGGGTCCCGTTGGCAACCTTTAGGTACTAAACCCTCGCAATGATTTGATACGTAGGTACTTTAACATGATTTAAATACGTAAACCGTTTTCTTAATTATCAAGAACAACCTTGAGCAATAATTTTAAGTACTTGATAATGTTGTTTTATGTGTAAGTAAGTATGTCTTCTATTTGAAGTGTGAATTTTAATAAAGATTTTATTTTTAAAAAGTTTTGAGTTCTTTGAATATCAATATCCCCTATGACTTATAGTGAAGTTGAAGTCGGGCGAGCCTGACCCGTCAACTTTGCCTATCTTTGATAAACTCGCCCGACTTCAACATAGTGTGTGGAAATCAAAATTATTTTTTACTTTACAGTGGCTATGGATGTCTGTTTTTTGGAAATTATTTACTCTTTAGTTAGAAACTCTAGAAATTTTTTAACTCTTTAGTTCAAACTTCGATGATGAAGTCCATTATCGGTCCATTTCCATAAATACACCTTCAACAGTTTCTAAATCCCCACGGCTTAGGAGTGCAGTACCTACCCTGCAGCATCACGGTTGAGAAGTTGGGACGCGTCTGGTCCCAAAGCGCGTTATTAGTATGTTTCGAGCCTAGAGAAGTTACATAAGTGACACTTATCTTAGAAAGATAAATCGCTTATTATGCGTTTCATCTTAACCCATATTGATAAATAAGTCAAAGGTTACAGATATAACTCAGCTAACCTTATGGGTATACTGTAGTCGGACTTCCTACAAATCAGACGTGAACATGTTCTAAATTTAAAATGGCCGCGAAATCTCTTGTTTTTTCTTTTATTTTTTTAAATTTATTTTTTAAATGTGGAAGATTTGAAGCTATTCAGCCTAGTGAAAAGTTGTTCAATGATGGGAAAGGAAGTTTAGTGTTCGTTTTTGATACCACGGGTTCTATGTTCAATGATTTGAGACAGCTAAGGGAAGGAGCTGAGCTAATCCTGCAGACAGCTTTGGAAGAAAGTCATATTATAGCTGACTTTGTGTTTGTGCCTTTTCATGATCCAGGTATGTCGAATTACTTGCATCTTTACCTAAATCAAATCAGTTAATATCTAGGTTAATTTCATCAAATACGGTTTAGGAATCCATAATTCCACGATCTGTGATCAAAATTCAAATGTGATATAAAACCAGCCCCCCTAGCCAAGTTACATACGTTTCGGTGTCTATTCTCTTTCTATAATCGTTAACGCTTTAGCGAAAATGATTAAAGTAGGTATAACGATAAACATTTTAACGATTAAAGAATAGACACGAAACGTATGTAACATGGCTAGGGGGTCAGATCTTAAGTGATATCTACTGTATCTGATTGATGTGAATATATATATAGCCAAATTTTAGCGCTCTATTACATGACACCTTCGTCCAACTGTGGACAACCCATTTCAACCCATGAGACGTTGACGATTACGACATGAGAACCTCATTATTTATGTCCAGGTGTCGGTCCAGCGACGGTCACAAAAGACAAGGAAGTCTTCAAGAAGGCGTTAGCAAGCGTCGGTCGAGTGTACGGTGGCGGGAATTGCCCTGAGATGACGTTGAAGGGCATTCAACTGGCACTGAACGTCAGCCGGCCTCGCTCGTTCCTCTATGTATTCACTGATGCCTCTGCGTACGATCATAAGCTTGTTGGAAACGTTTTGGATGCTGTACAGAGGAAACAGAGTCAGGTTTGATATTTCAACAACTGGACTGTTTTTTTGATCGAGACGTAAATGGCAATATTAATAGTTTTAAGAAATTTAAGTGGTAATAGCCTAGTTCTAGAATATGGGTATTTATCCTAGGTGGCATAAGAAATAACTAGTCCACCATCTTTGGGAGTCCGCCATATTGGATTAAGAATGACGTCACTTAGCTCATACTAAACTTAGCTCATACAGTGCTCTTTTCAGCTTAATCGGTTGGGGATAACTTTTTTAAAATTCAGTTGCAAGATTAGACTGAAACAAACCCACTAACATTGCATGTTAAATAAAAAAGTTTGTAATAAAATAATGTTCAACAGGTTGTTTTCGTCTTGACTGGCCATTGCAACGATTTGGACAAACCAACCTACAGGGTGTACCATCAAATCGCAACTGCCAGCTCGGGGCAAATTTTCAACCTGAACAAAACCAGTGTCCATAAGGTAAACCTGAGACCCTATTGCCTAAACAAATCGTTATCATTTGACAGCTTAAAACGTATTACTCGAACTGTTTAAAGAGTTCGTACATGCTTTTTGACGTGCAGCATCTATGAATTCCTTAAACAGGTCGAATAAGGATGATGACACCTCAATCAAATCAGCAACTCTATATCAAACCTAACGCACTTCTAGTATGGAAGTTGTATGGAATTCACAGTTGTGACGTCATCAAATTTCAACGCACTTCTTTTTTTCTTTAATCTATATTTTAAAATGGTCATCTAACTAACCGAGGATGTGAATTTTAGGTCTTTTGGAAGACCGAATCAGGGGGCAGATCATGTATTGATTTGATAAGCTAAGATTATATGACGCCAAGAAATCTAACGATCTTATTGTGTACCTACCTACATTTTTTTCTACAATTATCAGGTGTTGGACTTCGTGCGAAGTTCTATAAAAGGTAGGACAGTCAACCTCGCTTCTGCCGTCAATCCGCCCGGCTACAACTACACTCAAGAGGTAATTTTAGGTTAGATTAAAAACTTTTCTAGAGTAAGTAGGTAGGTAAGTATATCACTATTATACGTGGCATTGTGGCCAATTCTGGTTAACATCATACTAATATAACTAGTGGTTCGCCCCGAACTGAGACCTCGCGGCGCCATCTATTGACATAAATGTGAAGTTCTGTTAAAAATACTGAAGCTCATTAAAAATTAAATAATTCCGTTTCCTTACAATATTTATCTAATTTTAGTATTTGTTGTTCAAGTACAGGATATAATTGAAATAATTGATCAAGTTTCAGGCTCATCCTTTCAGAAAATTTAGAGTTCTGAGGTCATCTTTGGACGTTAGAAAATCACCACTTTGAAAGCCCCCCATTTCGTCAATTTTGGGGGAAAAATTAAAAAAAATATATTTTTGGACTCTATTCCTAATCATCTTTAAAATGATATACCGCAACCCTATGTAACTTTATAAAAAATATTTTACTTCGCATTCGCTTCTATGAGAGCCCCCCTGAAATAAAGATTTTTATTATTTTTTAAGCCATATTCGGCGGGAGGCCATTGGTTTACATATTATATTTAAAGCTGAAGTAATTGCGTTCAGTAATTCAGAAGTTATAATGCTCTGACAGACGGACGGACGGACGGACAAGTGCCAATTCACCCAAGTAGACTCAGAGACCTTCGCTTCGCTCGGTCAATAAATGCGAAAGTGTGTTTGTTTGTCCTTTAATCACGCCGCAACGGATCAACGTGATTTTTGGTATGGGTACCTATACTCGAGGACCTGTAGAGTGACATAGGTTTTTTATCCCAGAAAATTAAGGATTTCCCGTGGAAATTGAAAAACCTTATTCGCGGGCATCAGCTAGTGATAAATAATCAACCTATTTTAAGCAATAATAATTATATTAATACCAAATTAATGCAATTTCAATTTAAAAAAAAAAAACTTTAAATTGCCACCTCAAAAAGGTAAGGGTTAATAAATACTACTTAGGTATAATTGCAGATTCCAGTTGATACGTCAGTGGGTGAAGTGACAGTATCAGTATCTGGTGCCAAGCCACAGATTCGCGTCGTAAGCCCTAGCGGCGAAGAGTTGACAGGTCCGCCTCGACTGGTCACCACCTTGGACTTGTCCGAAATTATGGTAATAACTTTTACTTTTCACAGATGTACTTTTATGTACAACCTTTTTGAAATTACTAGCTTCGCAATTATTCTCCCTTTGCGTCTTAGTCCTCATTACTGAGGGTCGTGACCCGTTTCCATTAATCACATAATGGTAGGAGTTTTCTTGGGACGATAATGCGGTGGGTCCCCACGTCCTTCCGAATACGCCACGACTAAGAGTATTAAATTAAATTAGTTTTTGTAACGATTATTATCAGATGTTAGTGATCATAACCGGGACGCGACGGTTTAACGTGCTCTCCGAGGCACGGAGGAAGCGAAAAGGCCATATTTGAACCTCCAAATTCGGTCACCCATCCAGTTACCGACTTGGGTCAACGTTGCTAAACAGTCGCAATCTACTGATATGCGTTGTCACAACTGGCCTACTTAGTTGGGACAACTCGTCCCTCTTTATTGACAATTATTAGCCAGATAAAAATAAATTGGGCATTGAAATTTCTTAGCAGAATAGGTATATTATATCGATTTATTTTTAAGACTTCTATGTAAATTTTAACTACAAGAATTTTCACTTGTGTTCCTTGTTAACTGATTGATTCACCGTTTCTGGAGGATCGAACTTTAGAGTTTTTTTGTTCCTTCACAATAAACTTTTTGATGATATCAACCGTGTTAAAATAATTATTTTCAATAATTATTTGTTAGTTTGTCAAACATGCAACAGTTTTATATTAAACGCCTATTGTTATCACAGATAGTTAAAGTGCTAAAACCAGAGCCTGGCAACTGGAGCATAACCGTGGGGAGTGAGGAAGAGCATTCGGTGAGGGTGGTTGGTTTGTCCAATCTCACCTTTCAACAGGGCTTCTCTGTCCAACCGCCTACGTCCATGGTGGAGACCAGCTATCGACCTTTAAAAGGTAAAACCTTTTGACGACTTCCCTGGCGTGTTCAGCGCTGTTGTCTTACCGTGTGGAGGTCCCGAGTTCGATCACTGGCAGGGTCAATTTGGGAATTTATAATTTCTGGTCTGCCCTGGTGGGAGTTACCACCCTATCGGCAAAGACGTACCGCCAAGCGATTTAGCGTTCTGGTACGATGTCATGTAGAAACCGCTTAGGGGTATGGATTTAATATAACTGCCATATAGTAGCGGACTAACCTGTCAGGGGTACGAAAGTAATATTAAACCGAGTTGACCGTGCCGGGGATCGAACCCGGGACCTCCCACTCATAAGACCACAGCGCTCATCACTGCGCCACTGAGGTCGTTAAAAAGAACAATCATGTTTTACAGGTACATACAACCATATGCTAATATCGCTGAATGGGGCCGATGTACCTTTACATTTCGACCAAGTTCAGCTTTTGAGTATGGATGGTAAACCTATGTTTGAAGTGCCATTGAAGGAGGTGGATAAAGAGCTGAAGATATATCAGGCAGACGCTTTTATACCACCGGATGACTTCTTTAATGTTGCTGTAAGTAGACTTAACAAACCAAAATAGAGGTCCAGGGGGGTTACTATCGTTTAAAGCAGTATTATTCCAAAATGACAGTTTTATGTCAATACCTTGACGCCCCTAAAATCCATACTAATATTATAATTTATAACTGCGAAAGTGTGTGTCTGTCTGTCTGCTACGCTTTCACGGCCCTTATGTTTAACCGTATTTGATGAAATTTTGCATAGGGATGTTCTGTATCCCGGATAAGGACATAGGCTACTTTTATCCCGGAAAATTAAAGAGTCCCGCGGTTGTAGTTCATAGTTTTCGTTTAAATGTATACCAGAGGAATAAGGATGTACCACTGGTGTCATAATTAAGTCTATTTTGATTCAAGAAGGCGGCTGTGTTTTTTCAGAAGTTTATTTGAGGTATTTGGATGTAAATAACTCTATTACAATAAGACAATGAAAACCCAAATTTGAAATAAATAAATTTGTTTTTTTTTTGCGAAGGTTGTTATACTTTACCATCTTTTAAAACTGTGTATTATAGATAATCGGCCGCGATGAAAATGGTCAAGAAATCCGAAGGTTAGGTTCCACTGCAGTTCAGGCAAAGCCTCCAGGTAATAATTTTTTCAAATGCACTTACCTTAACTACATATTCCACTCCATACAAGAAGTTGAAAATATATACTCAAACTACAACATTCAATTAAGTTCCCTAATTAAACTCTTAGTATCGCTAAATTAGTAACCACTAAATTTTATATTTATTTCAGATGCACCTTATTTATTGGTCACCAAGAAGGTAATATAAAATTTTAAATTAGAACCTTTAGAATTATTTGTTCTTCAGTGGTTATATTTCGATTGTGATCATTTATTTCATTTCTTCATTTTTATAAAATAACTCAAAATGGGCGCCTAATTTGGGACTCATGCCCCATATTGGTGCTAGCAATGAACTTGCATACATTGGCGCCCAATTTTGTGCGCACATGGTGCCCCTACATTCTCATATTGTATATTTATTTATATGTAAATCCATACGAATATTATAAATGCGAAAGTGTGTCTGTCTGTTTGTCTGCTACGCTTTCACGGCCCACCTATTCAGCCGATTTTGATGAACAGATTTGGTACAGAGGTAGTTTATATCCCGGGGAAGGATATAGGCTACTTTTTATCTCGGAAAATTAAGGAATTCCTGCGGGAATCTAAAAAACTTAGTCCACGCGGACGAAGTCGCGGGAATAATCTAGTTACTTATAAGAATAATTGTGTTGGAATGCAAAAGAAATGAATATGAATATTGGGACTTTATAAAATGGCGCCCAATTTGGGACGACATATTGGCGCCCAAAGTGGGAGTTCACACTATATTATAATTACTTTAATACCATTGTGTATTAATACCATTTATGTGTATGTATGTATGTGTGCAGACAGAAGCGAGGGCCCATACTCAAGTTAAGCTCACGTGTCATATAGAGAGTCTGGTGCCGCTATCGGCCGTGTGGACCAAAGATGGCGAGCAGCTTCAGTCGAACACCCAAGCTTTGTGAGTATATTGTGTGAAAACTGACCAATTTTCGGTCACGGCATTAGACGGCTTATTCTTTAGACTTTCAAGATTAACCCTCTACATGGGCATCGGCATATATGTGCGGCAATCCTCCACGAATGGAGAGAGTTCAGGCACAGGCATGTCACAAACCATTTACTTGAATAGACAGCACAGCCTAAGTGTATTATAGGTATATTCTTGTAGTGAATCGACGCCCATACAAATTGCAGACCACAGGCTTCACAACTACACTTTCAGATACACCTCCGAGCTGCATAATAATTCTGTGCTAGACTGACAAAATAACTGCCTAAACTAACTGCAGCTTTTAAGTACCTTCCCCTATATTGGATAGAAGCAGACAAATCTGTGTGGTACAGCGTGTAGCTTGCGATATTCACCGTCTAATAAGCCAGCAATTCTCACCGGCACAACACCACACCACACAAATCTTCCAAATTATTCTCAACGTACGTTTCACTCCCCACACCGGAGCATCCTTATGAGATGATAACTCGACATTGCATCAAAGCACCTTTACAATCGTTCATTTCCCCATCCATCCCCTGTCGTCCCTGTCATCCGTCAGCGTTGCTCTGCCTAGACGTCTCCGTCGAGTGACTTATAGTATTTCCTCAGACCGTGGCTATAGGGGGTCCCATAAACCTTGCTTATAATCATTATTTTGTTATAGACAGAGCACATCAATCGAATACGTTATAGAGGACATGGTGGAAGGTAACGTGGGAACATATGAATGCGTCGCCAACAATGCTGCCGGGGCGTCCAAGGCTACAACTATACTAGATATGATTGGTGAGCTTCATTTACTTGCTTTTAAAAATTTGTTTCAAAAATTTTAAAAAATAACGTCAATACGATTGTAAAACTTTGAAGGAATCTGTAGTGTATTAGAGGGTAGAGCTTGTAGATTTTAGTACTACCATCTGTGGAGCGCCCAGTGTTGTTCCGGCCGCCGAGCGAGCAAGACATCCGTAGAGCGTTCATTGCTATACAAGGTGAAAACTGACAAGATTTAACAACCTAATAACACTTTATATCTTGGCATAGCATACTATAAGATTATAAATTTATATACTAAATTTTCCCCATTATTTAAAGATTTTCAGAGCTAAACCACTATTTTCTGACCTTGAACTTGTGGAGTAGGGTAGGTTATTTATCGATCTATTTGGAAGTACGCATTGACTTGTCAGCAAACCTATTGAGTTGTGATTCGCGCGCTGTAAGAGCATCATAACCAAATGTGTGCTGACACATCCTCGCTTCTGTCGGTCTTTTTACGAGACATTTTTTTCTTTACACTGTAGTATGGTTACAATATATAATTTCTTATCCACTAAACTAGAAATTCCTAGGAGAACGCAGCGTTGGACAACCCCTTACTAAGTGGACGGATGATATCAAGCGAGTAACTGGCAACCACTGGAAGCAAGCGGATTAAGACCCCGGTTTCCTTGTGCCCTCCGATTGTTAAGACCCCGGTGGAGACCTTTGTCTAGCAGTAGATCTGCCCTCCGATTGTTTTAGGAAATCGAAATTGTCAAACGGATAATTCGAATAGATGCCTGCATGTCAGAAAGCATGTATGAACTCCTATACAGTTCGAGTAATACGTTTTAATTTGTCATTTGATTACGTTTTGCTTAGACAATTGGGCTTCGTTGAGACAACGATGACCATGACGTAACTCGTTATTTATTTTCTTTTCTCTTCTCATAATATGTGCAGTGGAACCACCGCGGGTGGCCTTAACGCCAGTAAACCTTACACTTATTGAGAACGACACCCTGACTCTAACCTGCTCTGTACTCAGCGAAGCTCTGTTGAAGCGTGCTCAGATAGTGTTCAACGGGACACTAAATAATTATGGTAAGATAATATTGTCTTTACATTTTCATAATATTAGGAGTAGGTTATCTATTATAAGGTCTCTTGAATGTGATTGAGGCCAATTCTGTTTAGCACAATCTTTAAACTAAACTAAAATGACACCTCTATTTACTTATAAAAGAGAATCTGCTAAACATAATTAGCCCAATATGCGTGCAGCGTGATAGCATCTTCTATGTATATCTATTATTATCTATACTAAATATTATAAATCCGTAAGTTTGGATGGATGGATGCATGGATGTTTGTTACTCAATCACGCCCCAACGCCTGAACGGATTTGGCTGAAATTTGGCACAGAGATAAATTATAGTCTGGAATAGCACATAGGCACATAGGCATATTTTTATCCCGGAAAATTAAAGAGTTCTCGCGGGAACCAAAAACCTCACAAACCACGCAGACGAAGTCGCGGGCATTCGCTAGTAACACATAGTCATAGGCTAACCAAAAACCTCAATCCCGCGGACGAAATCGTGGGCATCAGCTAATATTACAATGTTTCCGGGCGAGACATACTCAAGAGTGAGAAGTCGCCCAAATCAGCGTTTATTATTGCCTTAATTTTGGACTAAATAAACGTATTGTATTTTATTTTAATCGCATATCTTCGTTTCTATGACATCAGAAAATATTATGCTCTCTCTGGCGTCTCGATATTTTCAAAACGTTGAAACCCTAACCAATCGAAGCTTGGCTAATTACACCACGTCCACGTATATTTTTTGATTTTGTATCAAATGCCAGAAATGATTTTGCCAATAAATTTTACAACTACCACTACAGCCCATTAACGTCCCACTGCTGGGCACAGGCCTCCACTCTCATAGGAGACACGGCTTAACGTGCTCTCCGAGGCACGGGGGTGGAACACCGCCAACTTCCTAACTCCGGGCTTTTATTGAGAATTTCTATACTTAATTATGGCCCGACCAGGGACTCGAACCCGGGACCTCGTCGGCTGCAGTCGAGTCAAGAAAGTTTAATTTTATATTTTCTTTTTAGTGACTAATTATGACTTGGAACCATCTATCGACGGATATTACGTGTTTAACCAGAAGATTCAAAATGTTAGCGAGAAAGATTCTGGAGTGTATACGTGCGTCGCTTCCAATCGAGGTAAGAGTTTGAGGTGCAATATTTCTGTATAAAACTCAAATCTTTTTTATTTAAGTAGACTTTGACAAGCGCTTTTGAATCGTCGAGTGAATCTACCACTGGTTCGGAATACTATTCCTACGGAGAAGAACCAGCAAGAAACTCGGTGGTTGCTCGTTTGAAAATCAATGTGTAGATACATAAATAACAGCTGTCCTTAGCATTGCTGGAGCGAGTCAAATCCATGCTCTTTTATCATTTACATAATCTTCAACAGAATAGAAGTTAGAGAAGGTTTAGTATTTACCGGCAAGGACGTGCCGCCAAGCGATTTAGCGTTCCGGTACGATGCCCTGTAGAAACGAATTGGCTACTTGACAGCTGTAACTATAAAATATGAAATATGTTAGATTTGGTAGCTTGTGGGTTAACAATAATTATACAATATGTATTTTGCATTAAAATAAATTGTAAATATTTTATTTTTGCAAAACAAATTTGAGATTTTTTATCTGTGGATTACAAGAAGCAAAACGCGGGCGGTCATGATAGAGCCCCGTGTGACGTCACATTTCAAAAAAAAAACGTCGTGTGTACTAACGTTTGCGTATTGTTGAGAAAATTAACAGTAATATACTTACTTCGATTTGTGATTGTGAGCGGTTAAATGAAATGGGATTATATATGCTTTACAGCTGATAGTACAAATCTGCCTAAAGTCGATTCATTTATGGTTGCAAATTTATTTGCGTGTAAACTTTTGCACTGCCGAATTTCGTAATGTATTATAACTTCCATGTAAGTACCGAAATAAACAAAGTAAGTAATAGTACTTAGGTCTCGTGTTTAAGACCTAAGAAAGTGCTGCTGTAAAGTGACAGAAATATAATTTATTTTAATTTTGTCATGAATGACGAAAAAAGTTTTATGAAGAAAATGTCAGGTTAGGTTAATTCATTTTTGGTAGATCAGAGTTTTAAGTTGATTTCTTCAAAACACGAACATCAAAGTGGTCTTCACAAAGTAATACCGCAGATATTTATCCGATTTAAATTCCGGCTCTCGGCAGATTAACTCTAACCACTGCTTTCGACGTTTAAATTATGACATAGGTAATATAGTATATTATAGGAATGTGTTTATACAATTTGTCAGGACTTACAATTACTTATTATAATTACTTATTATTTATTGTATTGTATTGTTCTACACACGTCTTGTAGCTTGTAATTTCCACAATTGCATTAAAGAAGCTGTAAACTTTCCACTTAAAATTAAATGAAACTTGGAGCGTCGTATAGATATCTTTGTTTTATTTTGAGCTGAGCTGTGACGTCACAGCTAGCAAATGTCACGTGACCGGCTGTTTTCGAGCTAATTTAAAATTAATGTATTAAAAATGTATTTTTTTCTAATAAATAACGCTTTTTTTGAGAAAAAGTTAATTGTAAGAGGTATAAAATGAACCTACGTACATTTTTAAGTATTTTTCCGAAAACTGTCAAATAGCCAATTAGGGGTATGGTAGTTATAAACCCATATCCTTAATCGATTTCTACACGGCATCGTATTGGAACGCTAAATAGCTTGGCGGCATGTCTTTGCCGGTTAGCGGTAGCATCCTAGACTGCATCATCACTTACCATCAGGTGAGATCGCAGTCAAGGGCTAACTTGTAACTTTAATTTAAAAAAACATTATTTGATCTTTACAATCTTGCATTGTCGAGTCAACATCTCCTGAAGATGCTCCGATATCTGAGTGAAACGTACGTTGAGAGTATTTTGGAAGATTTGTGTGGTGTGGTGAGTATCGCGGGCTATAACTGGGGGATACACATTGTACCACATAGATTTGCCTTCCGTGGAGGATAATAGCGAATTAAACTTCTAGTTTTTTCATTATTATTTGATTTGTCACTGCTTAATTATCAAAAAGAGCATATTTCAGGTGGCACAGCAAATGAATCTTCCTATATAACGGTACAGTCACAACCTAAGGCTCGTATTGTGGGTGAACATACAATAACCAAACACATACATTCAGACATACAATTAACTTGTGATGTGGAAAATGCTGCAAGAATACAATGGCTAGACGTAAATAATAGCATTGTTAAGGAATATGAAGTAAATGGGAGTAATTCCGCCATTTTGGATATTAAGAATATCACAGAAGATGGAGTTTGGACTTGTGCTGCTATAAATAATGCTCTTAAAGGCAAGTTTAATCAGGAAAATGGTTTAGGTATTTGATCAAAATCCATACTAATCCGTCTGTCCATCTGTCTGTCTATCTGTCTGTCCGTCTGTTTGTCTGCCACGATTTCACGGCCCACCTGTTGAACCGATTTTAATGAAATTTAGTACAGGGATAGTTTGTATCCCGGGGAAGGACATAGGCTACTTTTTATCCCGAAGAATTGAAAGATAAAATGAAAAAAACTTAACACAATTAGTTCACACAAAATTAGTTCAAATTTTGGCCACCGGGTCTCGCATTTATAATATTAGTATGGATTAAGTTAAGACGTTTAAAATTATTATTCCAGCATCTGACAGTGTGAATTTGACAGTTATCATAAAACCACGAGTAACAATTGAAGGTCCGAAGAATATCTCCATTCTAAATGGTACAATACAAGAGTTAACTTGCACGGCAGTTGGGAAACCGGCTCCTGTAAACATAAAGTGGCTTCTAGAACCAGAAACAAGCATCGTGCCTTTTACTGTAAGTCATACCACTACAGCCCATTTAACGTCCCTCTGCTGGGCACAGGCCTCCACTCTCATAGGAGAGAGGGAATTAGAGCTTAGACCCACCACGCTGTTCCAATGCGGGTTGGCGGGCTTTAACAACTATTATCATGTTAGTGATAATAACCGGGACCACGTTTTAACGTGCTCTCCGAGGCACGGGGGTGACACACCGCCAACTTCCTAACTCCGGGCTAGTACTGAGAATTTGTAGTCAGAAAAAACCAATACTTAATTATGACTCGAACCCGAGACCTCGTTGGCCGCAGTCGAACATGTTAACCAACGGGACCAACTGTTATGCTACTGGATTTATGCTCACAGAGCAGAGTTAGACTCCTTGCATCGATGGCGCTTATTTAAGTACAGCTTGTGCCATTTTTGGGACGACATATCTATATAGAGGGTAGAGGTAAGGAGAATCATCTCATAAGGGAGAAAAGTGTCCAGTGGTTGCTATAAATAACAGTTCAAAAACCTTCCACAGTGGCGCTAGTATAGGCGAAGGGTATGGTATGTCGACTAAAGTAGTTAGTTATTTATTAAAAATGTCAACAACTTACGTTGTGCAAAATAATGATGAATGTTTTCTTTCCTTGTGTAATTTTCAAATCTACTCTAATAATATTTGGCGCTTCCTTTTAAATTTACCCTGATGCTAATGTGGCGCCCCCAATTTAATGCATTTCGACGGACACATTTCATATAGGTACACAGATGATTCTCCTTACCTCTACCCTCCATAATATCTAGTAATAATGTCCTTTTTAATTTCTAAATTGACAGATAGTCTGATAGAAGGCCTTAGCCGTCGCTATTATACTCTACCCACAAAGTCGTGCTGGTAGTTGGTACACGATTTAGCATTGTTACGAAGACAAAAGGTCTTAAATACAAATATACTACATTCGTAATTAAACTTTAATGCCTTAGTTTTAAGGTTTATATTTTGTTTTATTTTTATTTAGAAAAAAATGTAAATATTCTTTTTCACTTATATCGGCAGGCTGACTGCCAATTTTTTTAATGATTTTTTTCAGCTATGGAACCCAGAATCAAACATGTATAAAAGTGCAATAACATTGGACAGTAATGAGAAGTCTGTGAACGGCACGTATTCCTGTACTGCTTTCAATTCCGGAGGAAGTGATAAAGACACCGTCACTGTTGTAGTGAGAAGAAAGATGACACTACTTGAAGGGTTTTCAGGCACGTTTGATTTTCTGTGTCAAATAAAATTATAGTCCGTCAAACTTATATGGCCCGGTGGCCAAAATTTGAACTAATTTTCATGCCTGTTTATTTTTGAAGTGACTCGCGTTGTTACGAAGACAAAAGGTCACTACATTCGAGATTAAACTTTAACGCCTTAGTGTTAAGGGCAAAAAGGTTTTTTTTGCCCTTCAAAATAATGCTCAAGCGCATTATCCATACTAATATTATAAATGCATAAGTGTGTCTGTCTATTCATCTGTCTGTATGTCTGCTACGCTTTCACAGCCCATTTATTCAACCGATTTTGATGAAATTTGGTATAGAGGTAGCTTACATCCCGGAGAAGGACATAGGCTATAGATTATCCCGGAAAATTAAGGAAAGAATTCCCCCAGAAAGAGTTTGTCCCAGTCTTGGATGCTTCACATAAAACTAATATAATATTGACAAGTTTTATAGGTCTTCTCTTGAATAACCTTTTACAGATACATCGGCTGAATTATATTCGCAAATCGATTTTCATTGTTCAATCGATTCTGATCCTTTACCAAATATTACCTGGTACCATAACGGTACTACATTAAATACAGATAACATAAATATATCGGATGATAATACTATAATAAACATACAGAAAGTCGATTTTAATGATTTGGGTCTGTATGCATGTGAAGCAGATAATGGTAACGAGAAGATGACAGTTAATGGAACATTGAGTGTTATTGGATTAGGTAAGATAATTTTTTACTCAAAAAGTGACAATATTTATAAAATTATTTTTAACAGATTCAACTTTTTTTAAATTATTTGTGCTTTATTATTTGAGTTTTATTTTAAGTTGCCAACTGGGAAATTAATTTTCTTGCCTTTTAATGATTTAATTTAGTATAGTGTTTACTTTCAGAAGGTCCTGTAATATATAAGGAAATAGATAAAATTTCAACGTTTGAGGGAGAATCGGCCATAATGACATGTAGGTGAGATTTTATATTCTTAATTAAGTTTAAGTTTAGGATTTTATAAACAATGAAAAATGATTTTTGAATAAAAAATATTGAAAGTTTAAATTAGCTTTAAAAACTTTTATTTTTGTTTACAGAGTTCTTAAAAGTAAACCAGAACCAAACATCAAATGGGAATTTAAATCTAAAATATCTCACAATTTTACATCTTTGTCACAAAATACTGAAATCGACGAAGAAAATGGTATTAGAATTGAAAAAGTCGGAAAACAAAATGCAGGCGTATATAAATGTACTGCGGAGAATATTATTGGAAGCGATGTGTATGAAGTAGAATTGATTGTACAATGTAAGTGAAAGATGCTTATGTATAACGGAAATTTAATGGATTTTATGATAAAAGAGGTTGATTTAAAAAGGTAAACGATACAAAATTAAGTTGAGCTTTGTAGTGCTCCAAATTAACGTAAGCACAGTAACATATAATCACTACGAGATACTACATACATACCATACTTCATCATCATCCTCAACCGAACGTCCACTACTGGACCCTGCGACTCGCCATACTTGGCATACTCTGAAATTGTATTTTAAAAGGATTAAATTGGAACCGTAATATTTTAGATCCACCAGAATTCAAAGTGCCTCAAGATACTCTTGCAGAACTGGAAGGTCCTATAGAAGTAAAAGTTGGTGAAAAGATACATTTGGAATGCAATGTTACTGGGATCCCACCTCCTATCATTACTTGGACTAAAGATGGCTTTCCTGTTATTTATTCTCGCAATAGGTGTGTATCAACCATTACTATACTTTAGCAATCAAAGTATAATATTTTACCGAGATCCATGCAGGTATCTATAGTATTCAAAGGCAAAATATAACGCATTTATGTTCCTTTACTTCTTAGTGTTGCCAACAGTATATAGATTTAACACTTTTGGTCGTAGTAGTCTGCCCTGAGTGACCCCTCATTCAAAACAATATGTTGTACTTTTTATGTCGTAAAAAATATTATATCATCATCTCCACTCCGCGCCTGTCTGAGTATGGGTGAGAGGAGTCTCAGAATGAGAAGGGTTTAGGCCATAGTTATCCACACTAGCAAATTTTATATACCCTTGAGAGCAAATATGATGCTTATTTAATTATTTTTTTTGCTTTTGTTTGCAGATACTTAAGCTATGACAATAGTTTGACAATAGCAAATGTAACAAGATTCGATTCGGGTATGTACGCGTGCAACGCAAGTAGTACTTTGGGATTTGTTTTGAAAAATTTCAGCATCACAGCGTATAGTAAGTTCATTCTTTCAATTTTAGTAAAACATAATTTTTATATAGGCAGAAGTTTCCATTTTGTCCAGCTTAAATTTTTGTTATGGACAGAGTCTCCAGAAATAGTGAATTTCGGAAAACCTGAAACTGAAGTGATAGAAGGTAGACTAGTAGAACTGCCTTGCGTTGCTCAAGGCGTTCCTACACCGAAATTGACGTGGCTGCAGAATGGACAAGTTATAACGGAGGCTAGGAAATATATTGACGAATACGGTTTGAGGTATGAAAAGCCAGATTCATATCCAACAACTGTCTATGAAGAAAGATCAAAATTTATCAATAAAAGGCTTTGTCCTGAGTGACTGACAGACAATATACAGCCCAAACGGCTGAACTGTTAAAATTTGAAATTTTGAGAAAATATTCCTTGATATTAATAAGTACTAAGGAAGGAATTTTCGGAATTCCACCCCTACGGAGGTTTAAAATAGTGAGTTTAAGGCGGGCGGTTCACCTGATGTTAAGTGATTACCGCCGCCCATGAACATTTGCAGCACCAGAGGAACCGCCAATGCGTTGCCGGCTTTTGAGATATTTGCTTTGTATGAAATTTGTTCTGGTATAAATTGTGCTTTCAGCGAAAATGAGGAATTTTATGTCTTCACAGTTGTTTGCTTTGTCTAAGAACCTAATTCCACGCGGACAAAGTCGCGGTCAAACGCTAGTTATGCTATAAAAATTATGTTTTACGTCGTTTAAGGTTTGTGGCGAATGTTAGTGATTTCGGCTTATACACATGCCTGTCGAGCAATGGCTACGGGAAAGCATCTGTAAACTACACAGTTTTAATTTGGGGTGAGTAATAATAAGTCGGAACCCAGGTGATTGTAGTAGACTGTAGACACTTTTGTGGCACAATTACTGTACTGGGCAGTCTTGAGGTAAGGGAACTATCGTTTTTAATTTAGTACATGACAGAGTGAATGAACCGTGAACGAACTGTAGGTAGATTATAAAACTGATCTAATGTTGTGTTCCCAACAGAGATTTCATGACGCCCGATAGAACCGAAGCTGTACTCTGTCTCGCTCAGTCATACGGGCAAAAATATGTACTGCCCAGCCAATGATGTGCGTGAGGTTTTTTGACCAAGTGTCAAAAAGCTTCGCTTCAAACATATACCTAGGTACTTCCGCGTTTCATTAGTCGTCGATTTCTAGTAATCCGAAAGATATACAACATTCACAGATGGACATCTCTTATTCCCACAGAACATGGTTTTATGTACCTATCGTAGGTACTAAATCTTTAATGTGTGGTGAGCGGCTTCCATCAACTCTATTGATTCTAACACCTCGGAACCCCAAAATAATCTATACTCATTTTATTAATCCAAAGGTGTGGCTGTCTGTACCTATGTCTGATGTCTGCTTCACTTTAACGGCACATTTTACAACCGATTTTGTTGAAATTCGGTCAAATTGTCCCGGAAAATTAAGAAGTTCCCCCGGGTGGACGAAGTCTCGGCCATCATCTAGTCTTTAATAAATCTGTATATCTCTCGACACATTTTATGGATTTCTTTGTGAGCTTTATATTATTCTGCTTGTATTAACTGAGAGACGGGATGTTCCGGGATGGATGAAAATATTTTTTTCCAGCCGTGGAATATTAGGTTAATAAGATTATGTTGATTTTTCAGTACCACCATCCATTGAACCCCCTTTAGAAGTATTTGTGGATGTACAATCCGGCGCCAATGTAAGTGTCGAATGTAACGCGGTCGGATTCCCAGTACCGACCATTGCGTGGGCGATCCGAGGTGACATTCTCAATTGTAATACCACAGACTTGAGGTGAGAGGAGTTCCATTCCCTTTTTGAAGTGAAAATTCTTTAGAATCGTTGTGATTTGAAAATTCGATGAAACGAAAAAGCGACACTAAAAAGAGACAAAAGGATTTAGCCTGCGAGAGAATGAGATAGAATACGAGTTATATTTACCTTATTCTCTCGTAGGCTGCTTTTCTGAAACATTTGCAAAATTTTTAGGTGTACCTAAAGTTTTTGTTGCTTTTCAGTTTTGATGATTACGGTAATCTGAATTTAACAAACGCTACCATCAAAAAGGAAGGATCGTATGATTGCATAGCTGAAAATATAGCAGGCACTGCCAAGAAGACGTTCTATGTTAGCGTAAAAGGTAAGTCATGTGACTTGACTTCATTCAAAGCTTTCAAGCCAAGTAATTTTTCATTCCAATTTTTTGCTTTCTTTTTCAGCTCTATTAATCGAACCGTAACTATTCCATTTATACACTATCCAACTTATATCTGACTTCCTTGACTATACTTTGCCGCTATTGTATCCACGGAATAGATAAAGGGAGATTCTTCAAAACTTAAAACACTCGGAATGAAGATAAAGTGAACAAGGATTTTAGATTTTGCTTTTCATATTCATGAGATAAGTATTACTCTTATTTTCAGAACCACCAAGAATCCTCGAAGACAATTCCACGGGACCCCGTGTTGCGTTGAGTTCGGATACTGCTCTGGTTATATCGTGTAAAGCTGAGGGCCATTCGAAACCTTATATCGCCTGGGTTAAAGATGGATTTTATCTGGATACAGGTAAGTGCAAGACCAAGAGCCAGAGAGAGAGAGAGAAGAGAGTTTTGGCTATTACCCTTTCACGATACAACACCTGCCTATCTTGACTATATCGTCTATTAGCTTGCATCCTAGCGAACGGACATATAAGAATATTTTACCCAATTTATAACAGGAAAACATCATCCGACATTTTTAAACCCTAATTTTTGCAAGGCTACCTGAGGATTTGGAGTGTCATGGGCTACTTTTTATCTCGGAAAATCAAAGAATTCCTAGAATTTTATAGACTAAATTTATGAACGAAGTTATCTTGTGTTCCATGATTATTTGTGTTGTAGACAGCCGCTACGACATAATCTTGGATGGCACTTTGACAATCAAGTCCCCTACCGAGGAGCTAAGCGGGGTTTACACTTGTGTCGCCAAGAACAGCGCTGGAAACGCCACCAAGGATATACCCATCAACGTTTATTGTGAGTTAATATTTTAGAACATAATATTATAGTTCCTTTTGCCACAATAAACACGGGGACTTAGCCTGGAAAAATCTTACTAATATTATAAATACGAAAGTTTGGATGGATGTTTGTTACTCAATCACGCCCCAACAGCTGGACGGATCTGGATGAAATTTGGCAAAGAGATAGATGTGGAATAGCACATAGGCTACGTTTTATCCCGGAAAATTAAGGAGTTCCCGCCAAAAACAAACCAAAAAACCTCAATCCACTCGGACAGAGTCGCGGGTATCACCTCGTAATATTATAGTTCTTTTCCCCGCAATAAAACACGAGGACATAGCCTGGAAAAATCCTACATATAATTTGGATGATAATGCATGTTTAGCTACGTGACGTCATTCTAAATCAAATATGGCGGACTCCCAAAGATGGCTGACTAGTACCCCCAAGAGATTGATGCAAAAGGGTTTTTGCTCAGAAGAATACGAAAAACAAAATGACGTCACACTAAATTCAATATGGCGAACGATAAAAGCTCGTTTTTAAAAAATGATTTTCAATTACTTTTTAATTATTTATAGTTGGTAATCTACACTTGTATTGTTTCAGCTGTACCCGTTTTGATGCAAGATGAAGGATTTCCCACAGTGACCGCGGCGGTGGAAGGCAGGGATGTTATCCTGCAGTGCCCTGTGCGCGGAATCGATTACACTGTCAAATGGTATAAGGTTCGATACAATGTGCATAGTATAACGCGTGCAGAAATATCTTACCTCTTTGATTGGACTCGGACATACGTATTATGTCTGATCGAGCGAAGCCTAGCTCTCTGAGTCTACTTAGTTGTCCGTCTGTCGGTCTATCACAGCCTTACACTGATTATTAATAAATAGTGGTTCGCCCCGAACTGAGACCTCGCGCCGCCATCTATTGACAACAATGTGTAGTTCTGTTAAAAATGCTCATTAAAAATTAAATAATTTCGTTTCCTTACAATATTTATCTAATTTTAGTATTTGTTGTTCAAGTACAGGATATAATTCAAATAATGGATCAAGTTTTCAGTACATTTAGAGTTCTGAGGTCAACTTTGGACGTTAGAAAATCTCCACTTTGAAAGCCCCCCATTACGTCAATTTTAGGGTAAAAGTTAAAAAAAAAAATTTTGGACTCTATTCCTAATTATCTTTAAAATGATATACCGCAACCCTATGTAACGCTATAAAAAATATTTTACTTCGCAGTCGCTTCTATGAGAGCCCCCCTGAAATGAAGATTTTTATAACTTTTTAAGCCATATTCGGCTGGAGGCCATTGTTTTACATATTATGTTTAAAGCTGAAGTAATTACGTTCAGTAATTCAGAAGTTATAATGCTCTGACAGACGGACGGACGGACGGACGGACGGACAAGTGCCAATTCACTCAAGTAGACTCAGAGACCTTCGCTTCGCTTGGTCAATAATTACTTCAAACTCACAAATTCGATGGCCTAAAGCCGAAAATTACAAAGTTATAAAAATCCTTACTTGAGCAGGGCGCACACACGAATAGAGCTAAATACTTAATGGGAAGTATTTTTAGGGTTCCGTACCTCACGAGGCAAAAAAGATCACTTCGTTGTCCGTTTGTCTGTATAAGGTCCCTTGGAGCTGTAAAAAAAGCAAGCTTTTAGAAGCGTTTGCGTTGACTTAGGTCAACGTAATCAAAAACCTGTAGGGTACTTCCCGTTGCCCTAGAATAATGAAAGTCGGCAAAAATCAAGGTCTCACAGCACAAGTATGGGGAAAAATCCGAAAATGTTAATTAGGATTCCGTACTTACGAGTATATAGGGTGTCGAATTGTTTGTTAGACGCTACCAGTTTGTAAGCCAGTTATTTCATATCTGATTACATGTTGTTACTTCGAACTTTTCGCACAATCCGATGCGAGCATGAATTTCATAATTTTTTAAAACTACAGCAACTGTACACAAAGTCTCTTATAGGACACATTACTAATCTCCAACGGAACTCTAAACTTCCCAAACGTGTCCCGTACAAACGAGTCCACGTACACTTGTGTAGCGAACAACGCAGCGGGTTCCGTACGCGCAACAGTCGCGTTACACGTTCAATGGCCGCCACACTTCTTGACAATTTCGAATAATAGTATAGAAGTTGTGAAAGGGGATGATCATGTTTTGGATTGCAAGACCGATGCCAAACCCAGAGCTAAGGTTAGTATTTAACCATCGAAGCAAATAGGAGGGTGTTAATTCAATTCTAATGTTTTTTAACCCGCGACGGAAAAAGAGGGGTGTTAATTCAATTCTAATGTTTTTTAATCCCCGACGATAAGAGGGGTTTATTGAATTCAATTGTTTTTTCTAACCTCTGACGCAAAAAGAGGAGTGTCAATTCAATTAAAATGTTTTTTAACCTTCGACGCAAAAAAAGGAGTGGTATAATTTTAGCGTGTGTAAGTTATACGTAATCTATGTATGTACCTATCTGTGTGTCTGTCTGTGGCATTAAGATGTCAAATCGGTTCAGCCGATTTTGATCTAGTTTTTTTGTTAGAATGGTGACTTTCTCGAGAATCCGAGAGTGTTCTTAGCTATGTTTCAAGAAAATCCGTTCAGCCGTTGTAAAATAATCAGCTCTTTGAGTTCGTTTTAATGTGTCGGGGATTTTTATAAATTCTTAGTTTATATGATTCCAGACAAAATGGCTGCTCAGTGCAAAACTTTTACTTGGAGAGGATAAAAATGAATTGAAGTTAAATAACCTGAGTTTGAAACACGGTGGAATTTACAAATGTATTGCCAGCAACGACCACGGAACGATACAAAAACAATATAATTTGAGCGTGCTGGGTATGTTCTGACTTCGATATTTGTATATTTTAAAAGATGAGAGTCATTTTTTTATCCACTACAAGTAAGCCCTTGACTGCGATCTCACCTGAAAGTCTACGGTCCCTTGATGCTGTAGCTTTTAATATAACGCTTTGCTTCATCCAAACTTAATATTGCGAATGCGAATAAAATGCGAAAGTATGTCTATCTGTCCGCTACGCTTTCATGGCCCATCTGTTCAACCGATTTTGATGAAATTTTGTGTAGGGATAGTTTGTATCACGAGGAAGGACATATACTTTTTATCCCGGTAAATTAAAGAGGTCCCGCGGGAATCAAAAAACGTAATCCACACGGATGAAGTCGCGGGCATCATCTAGTAGATTAATATGTATAACCTGAAACTTTGCTTGCTTGCAAAAAAATTGTGACTGACCTTTCAACTCTTAACTTATTTACATGTAGGAAATACAGGTGTGTGTCTCTTATGTTACGTCATGTTTTAACTCTCCCACCGGTTCGGAAAGCAGGTTCTGCTGAAAAGAGCCGGAAAGAAAATCAACAATTCTTTTTTTAAAACAAGATATTACAATACGTAGTTAAATAAATTAAATACAGCAGTGTAAGTTATTTAACGAACTGTGCTGGACCCAAGTCGATTGCTTCCGTACAATTTTGTTAATTGTATACTATCCTCGACTCAACAAATGTTCCTTCACGGCTTTTTAAAATAATAATTGTAACATTTTCAGAACCACCCTTCATATCCGAGTTTGAGTTACTTGATGTCCAACTGAAGGCTGGCGTAAACGCAACGCTAGAATGCAACGCTAGGGGCACCCCCATACCTACTATATCCTGGATATTTAAGTAAGTTTCTCTTTTCATCTTAAATATATAAAACAAAAAGGTGACTGACTGACTGACTGATCTATCAACACACAGCTCAAACCACTGGACGGACTGGACTGAAAATTGGCTTACAGATAGCTATGACGTAGGCATCCGCTAGAAAGGATTTTTGAAAATTTAACCCCTAAGAGGCGAAAAGAAACTCCGCAGTTGCTCCTCTCAAACAGAAAAAAACCGGCCAAGTGCGAGTCGGACTCGCGCACCGAGGGTTCCGTACTGAAAACTGTAACGACCAAAGATGTAAAACGGTAATAATTACCTTTGTTAATGAACCGCAAAACTAACTTTGTTTGTAGAGGTTTACTGTTAATATCAAAAAAACTATGCTAGTTAGAGCATTGGCTATAGTTTTCCTGTAAAATATACATAAATTCCTATTGACCATAATTATTTCAGATTTTTCGATTGGTAAACTCCGGAGATAAGGGGGGAGGGAACGGTATTTTTTTAGACTTTTTCCCCGATAAATCAAAAACTATCATGAGTAAAAATAATTAAAAATCTGTTTTAAAATGTACAAAGTAAACCCTTTCATATGATACCCCACACAGTACAGTTATCTCACTTTTAAATTTCAACCCTCCGATTTTCCTCCCTTTTTAAATAAGAACAAAAATAATTTCCAATTTTTTTTAATTCCAGTGTCTTTGGGCCACTAATATACACAACTATTCCAAATTTCATGTCGATAGCTTCGGTAGTTACTGAAATAATCGAGTGTGACGGACGGACAGACAGACAGACGGAGAAAGTCGCACCATAAGGGTTCCATTTTACCATTTTGGTACGGAACCCTAAAAATGTTACTCGTTGTAAATAATCAATGCTGTTTAACACAGTCCATGGATCACACAGAGCATGGATTTGACTCGCACCAGCAATGCTTAGGACTGCGATGACTTATTTATCTACACGTTGATGTACTAATTGTATTTTAATTTTTTCAAAAGAGATTTGACCACCGAGTTTCTTGCTAGTTCTTCTCGGTAGGAACGGCATTCTGAACCAGTGGTAGATATACTCGACGATTCAAAAGCACTTTTATATTACTAGTGCTCGCTCCATTCTTTACCTGTAGCTTCGTTGTTGAAATCTTGTATTTTCAATTGTACCTATAGCAATGCGAACTGGATAGCACAGAATTCGACCCTAACATCCACAAACATAAGCACTCAGTCTGAGGGTAGTTTCCGCTGCGAGGCGAGGAACCAAGCCGGAGTCTCTCATCTGGTGTACCGGGTAATGGTCGTGTCTGGAGCGAAGATCGAGGACATTGTGTTGTTTAAAGATGGAGTCGGGATCGACGTTAATAAGAGCTTGGATCTTGTCGTAAGCACTTTTATTATCAAGCTTTTATTTAACTCGCATTATTTGTGGGTTTGTTTTGGGTCAAATCATGCAACTGAATTTTACAACAGATTTCATGCAACTGAAATTGCTAAATGACGTCATTCTAAATCCAATGTGGCAGACGTCCGAGATGGTGAACTAGTTATTTTTTATACTCCCCCATAATTGAAAAGAAAATATAAAATAAAATGACGCACTCAAAATTTAATATGGCGGGTGATAAAAGCTTGTTTTTAAAATTTGTTATTTTAGTGGTTCAAGATTTAACACTTGGTTGATTTAAGAACATAGTTCTATTTTGCACGATAAAATAAGGGGATGAAAAAATCTTGCATGACAAAAAAGCGTTCAACGCAGTCTCTCTCCCTCTACTATAGATATAAAGAGAGGAGACGCGGAGTAAAGTGCGGAGGTCCCGGGTTCGATCCCCGGCAGGGTCAATTTGGGAATTTATAATTTCTGAATTTTCCCTGGTCTGGTCTGGTGGGAGGCTTCGGCCGTGGCTAGTTACCACCCTACCGGCAAAGACGTGCCGCCAAGCGATTTAGCGTTCCAGTACGATGCCGTGTAGAAACCGTGTAGAAACCGAAGGTTTAATATAACTGCCATGCCCCTAACAGGTTAGCCCGCTACCATCTTAGACTGCATCATCACTTACCATCAGGTGAGATCGCAGTCAAGGGCTAGCTTGTAGTGGATTAAAAAAAAAAGACAGAAAACATATGTATAACTTGTTTACCTTACACATATTTGAATTTGAAGTTTTAAAGCCTTCCTTCGCGATTTTTTTTTTATTAAATATCATTCATACTATTTTTGTAAAATTTTCCAGTTTACTTTTCTTTTTATTTCTCTACAAGTTAGTCCTTAACTCTTAAGTTAATCTTACTGTGATGATGCAGTCTTAGGTGGCAGCGGGCTATACTGTTTATACATAGTTACGACAGTTATAATTAAATTAACTCATACCCTTAATCGGTTTATACTAGGCATATACCGGACAGTAAATATGTCTTTACCTCTCATTTCAGCTCAACACTAACGTCCGCCTCGCGTGCAAAGCTTCGGGCAGCCCGCAACCGATAATACAATGGATAAGACATGGCAACACTGTTAGTGAGAACACAGATGGCGTCAACTATGCAGACCTGATGTTAAACAATATTAGCACGAGCCACGCAGGACCTTATTCCTGTATTGCTACCAATGAAGGTGGAATAGAAGAGAGGGGTATAAAAGTTAATGTTTTGGGTGAGTATATTTTGCAAAATATATTGATTGAGTACTAGATACCTATATACAGCAATCATAAAATTCAGAAATTATAAATTCTCAAATTGACCCTGCTGGGAATCAAACACCTCCCACAATAAGACAACAGCGCTCACCCCTGCGCAAGGGAGGTTGACATCTTTCTTCTATCTAATCAGTGCTGCCCCTTTCTGCAGAGAGAATAATTGTACCGTCCACAGACCACAGTCAATTTGTGTATCCAACCATACAATTTGCTCCATCGGCATCTTTATATCATAAGCATTTATTTATGAATCAATCAATAAATTACATAGCAACCATTTCTACCATTTAACGGTCTTAGACCGAACAATAATGAAAGGGTTAGCAATATTTTTAATGCTATCATTTTAGTTTAGTTTAGAGATTGGGTACAACAGAATCAGCCCCAATGTTTTGGAATTTATTTTTAGACCCGCCACGGATCTTCCAAACTCTTTTCCACAACGCCAACGCGTCACAAAATCTAATCGAGCTACAAGTAATTTCCGGACAAGCGTTCTACCTCCATTGCCATCCGTACGGCAATCCTCCGCCAGAGATATATTGGTTCAAAGATGGACTTCCACTCAAGCTGTACGATGATACGATGGTTTCTAAGGAGTTCGGAGAAGTTTTAGTCTCCAGAAGTGCGAAGTATGACCAGACGGGGAATTACACTTGTGTCGCGAGGAATAAAGTAGGCGAAACCAGTGTCGTTTTCCTGGTTGATGTTTTGGGTAAGTTTCTTATCTTGTCCATATATATACTCGTACTTATACTAATATTATAAATGCGAAAGTGTGTTTGTTTGTCATTGAATCACGCCTCAACAGAGCAACGGATCGACGTGATTATGCATGGACATAGTTTAGGACCTAAAAGGACATAAAAACATTTTTAAAAAGAAGCCTTTATCGTCCGCCATATTAAATTTAGTGTGACGTCATTTTATTTTTTGTACTTTTTTAATCAAACCATTTTTTTTTTTTTATCCACTACAAGCTAGCCCTTGTCTACGATCTCACCTGATAGTAAGTGATGATGCAGTCTAAGATGGTAGCGGGCTAACCTGTAAGGGGCATGGCAGTTATATTAAACCCATACTCCTACACGGCATCGTACCGGAACGCTAAATCACTTGGCGGCACGTCTTTACCGGTAGGGTGGTAACTAGCCACGGCCGAAGCCTCCCACCAGGCCAGACCAGGGAAAATTCAGAAATTATAAATTCCCAAATTGACCCTGCCGGGGATCGAACCCAGGACCTCCGCACGTTAAGGCAACAGCGCTACACACTGCGCCACGGAGGTCGTCAATTTTAATTGATAACCATATCATGGGGGTGCATAAAAATAACTAGTCCGCCATATTGGATTTAGAATGACGTCACTAATGTACTATCTTTTCGCATTCTAGTGCCTCCTCCAATGCATAAAGACAAAGTAAAGCAGGCAAGCTCACTGCGAGGTGAGATGTTAAACCTGACGTGTCCCGCGGAAGGGCGGCCGATGCCTTTCGTGATGTGGGTCAAACATCCATACACAGAGATCAGTGACGGCGAGAGAATTCACTTGCTGAATGATAACTACACTTTGGTAAGTCAAAAAAGTGTGTGTGTGTGTGTAATTCACACTCGGCAGAAGTGCAACTTCAGAAAAGTAGCCTACCAGAGAATGAGATAAATATAACTTGTATTCTATCTCATTCTCTCGCAGGCTAATTCATATTTTGAATATGTTTGCAAGTCTCTTTTTGGTTTTTTATTTTTACTTTGCAGTGGCTTTGGAAGTCGGTTTTTGCTTTTCTTTAAATTAAATTTGTTTCCTAATACAAGTTCAAATTATTGGGCAAATCTTTTTAATTGCGCTAGCTATATGGGCAATTTTCAATTCTTGTGGCTCTATTTTTTTTCTGTACTTCGATTGGTAGGTCCTAACTCATGGGACGCGAGGTCTACGTTTAGGGCGAATCTCTAGTAAATATAAGTGGATACCAAAACTGTCAACAATTTTCGCAGAATATATTGATAGCCTGGTCTAGTCTGAGACGTATCAGTATCAGGCACTTTACAATATTCTATCATATGCATATTTGCCAATGCTTGGTTAATCCAAGCTGTACAGTCGACAACAAAAGTTCATATAGAATAGCCTAACCAGATGGCTGCAGTCATCCACAACCTAAAACAATTTTCATCTTTTAGGTTGATAGATTGTTGTCAGCTTATGGTAAAAGCTTGGTAGTATTGAATAACAATGATTTAAATATAATACAAATTATGGTTTTGATGCAAAGTACCTAGATATTATTTTTAGGTAGTTAATTCTTACGACGTGTTTGTTAGTGATTCTATTCGTCAAACTATACTTTTGACGTCGACTGTACATTCAGCATTTGAATAATATTTGCTACAGATAATACCGAATCCAGAAGTATCAGACAGCGGTAAATACTCCTGCATAATGTCAAACAAAGTGGGGACCACAGAGCTAGTGTATGACGTCACCATACAGACACCGGCGTCTATAGTGGGCAATGTGGGCAATGATACGACTGAAGACCTCGTGGTGCCATTGAGGCGGAGTACTGTGTTGAAGTGTGAAGTGGAGGGAAATCCGCCACCGAAGATAACCTGGTTCAAGGTAAGTCTTGGAATCGCAAATAAATCGAACTAAGAACAGCCCCCCGATTGTGTAAGAACTAATAAATATCGATATATACGAGTATGTAGGTACTAGATGGGCCCTTTCATTAAAAAAGTTGGGCGTCCGACTTGTAGGGCGTGCCCCTCACTTTTATAACCCTGTCCTTGTCCCCGCCACAGCGCTGTCCCGCTTTTCAGACTAGATGGCGTTAGTAAAATAAGTTCACATTCTTTGTTTGACAGATGTAAATTGAGGTGGCTGGTAAGAAACTCGTTATCGTAAACGTGTGTCTAACGTATAACTCGAACTGATAGGAGTTCATAGATTCCTTCATGTCTAAAAGCATGTCTAGATATAAGTTGGAAGATATAATAAAATAAAAAATAAAATAAATGTATGAACTCCTTAAACAGTTCGAGTAATACGTTTTAAGTTATCGAATGATTACGATTTTCTTAGATAATTGGGCCTCAGATCACTTAACGGTCAATCTGTGCTTAATACCGATACTTGATAACCAGCTATTCTTATAAGTTTGGCTTTAAAGTAAAATAAACCATAATTGCATTGAATTAGAGCTCAATTTCGTGTATCCATTCTCATACGTTTAGGGTATCGTACATACCTAAACGTATGAGAATGGATACACGAATGGAATGGAGAATGGTTTATTTTACTTTAAAGCCGAATTTTAACGATTTCATCGGCAATCCTTACATGATTGCACCTCTAATGTCGGTTGATTACACGTTAATTAGATGTTTTGTATGCGTCCTAATCCTAAGATCGCTTCTAAAGTAGGTACTGTAATGTCTAACACACACAATGTTTTACACCCTCTCATTTAATAAATCGTCGTCTAAAAAAACTACTAAATAATGATTCTAATCTAGTCTAATGATTTCAGCCAAGTAAGAGGCGCATTTATCCCCATTTTTCTAATATCTATTTAGCTAACCTTTAAAAAAAAATTAGTTCTTGGTACCTACATAATCCATACTAATATTATAAATGCGAAAGTGTTTCTGTCTGTCTGTCTGTCTGTCTGTCTGTCTGTCTGCTACGCTTTCCCGGCCCATCTTTTCAACCGATTTTGCTGAAATTTGGTACAGGGGTAGATGGTATCCCGGGGAAGGACATAGGCTACTTTTTATCCCGGAAAATTAAAGAGTTCCCGCGGGAATCAAAAATCTTAATCCACGCGGACGAAGTCGCGGGAATCATCTAGTATTGTTAATAAGATAAGAAACAATCTTTCTAACGGTTTAACATACCATTGCCGTGGTTTAGCTTTATATTTATTTTCTTTGTACCCATATATTGTTCTGTTATTTTGATTGTTATTACTAATACAGGGGTAACTTTACTCTTAAAAGAAGGCTCCAACCTTTTATGTTCTAATATATAAAATAAACTATTTTTATTTTATTTTAATTGCTCTAACTGCATCAAGTGACAATGAATGAATGAAATATTCTTTATTGTACACCAAAAAAAAATACATTAAATAATAACAATAAAAATGACAATGTAATGATCCTCAGGATATCCAACAACTGAACAACAGTCTGCCCAACATCCAACGCGTGTTGGGCAACAGTCTAATAGGGCTGTGGAGTGTCAACGTTGGCGACGCGGGCCAGTACATCTGTGTCGCTGAAAACAGCGTTGGCACGGCGCATCGACGATTCAACCTCGCTGTGCAAGGTAACTTCAACTCATAATCTACTCATGCCCAACATCCAACGCGGGTCGAGAGAATGACTTCCATTATGTTCAACGCGCATTGAATGAATATCGAAACAAAACAATTTAGAACTCAGAACACCCTTCTCAAATCCCTTCTCCAATTAATGTAATATCTCAGTAATTAAACACAATAAGTATTTGTATTTTGGTTTTGAATATATTCCATAGTTTGGTAGGTATGCACAGACCAAGATCTGTCCCTCTAATTTTGGCCAGCCGAAAGAATCTAATTTTGACTAGAAAATATTAAACGTCGATTTTAAAAACAAGCTTTTATAGCCCGCCATATTCAATTTAATGTGACGACATTTTATTTTTCCTTATTCTTCTCAGTAAACCCTTTTAATTGATAATTATATCATGCGGTGCATCAAAAACAACTAGCCAGCCGTCTTTGAGAGTCCGCCATATTGGATTTAGAATGATGTCACTAAGCTAACCATGCATTTTCATGCAAACTA
Source organism: Erebia aethiops (assembly GCA_923060345.2). Classification (NCBI taxonomy): domain Eukaryota; kingdom Metazoa; phylum Arthropoda; class Insecta; order Lepidoptera; family Nymphalidae; genus Erebia; species Erebia aethiops. The sequence goes on along the minus strand of OV281081.1, from coordinate 11,457,950 downwards.
AACGTGTATTTTTAAATTCAAATTTTTACATGCAAGATTTGATTACTTACTGAGAATCACAGGGACAGGTGATGGTAAATAAAAGCTTGTAAAAAGTTATAATATTGTGTACAGTTCCCGGTAAGTGGAGTGTATGGTCGTCGTGGAGTTTCTGCAACGAGACGTGCGGAGTGGGCTACCAACATCGCACCAGAGTGTGCCAATACATCGACGACTACAATAACACCATAGGTAATATATTAACCGCGACCGCCTCTTGGTCCGATTAGTTATTTTTTTATTATTTAATCGTATGGTATTTAATTCATAACAAGCGTACTACTACTATATTATACTAGATATTATATTATATTTTGATTCATATGTCAATTTTTACTGTCAAATTATAGTAGGATTTTATGCAAAAAGTCACACTTGACACGACTTATGCCAAGGGCGATTGGCTAAAAATGACAGCTACAGCGTAACGATCGTAATCACCTCTGATAGTTAACATTGTTCTACTATTGGCCAAAATCCACTGACGCAGCAAAAATACCATAAATTCAGCCAATCACAACAATTGAGACTTCAGTTAGCGGTGTTTCACCCTTGGAGTGGCACTTTAAAGACTTCAATCCTGCGCCTGATCGCTCCCCTGTCCTCGTGGCTTCTTTTTATTATTTTTAATTTTCTTGCTTTAAAGCTCAAGTTTGTCCTTGAACATCTACAGCCAGCGCTTAAGGCGAATGTATTTGATGTCTGTGGTATTGAAATTTTGACCCTACCTAATTTCTTCATACTTACCTTATTTTTTTAGGTATTTCCAACCTAATTTTCATTGTTTTCATTGATTGAAATTTGAAATGATTTGTAATTTTAAATTACAAATCATTTTGTTATTACGTTTGTATGAGAAATTCATCCTTCGCCGCTCGATATTGGCGGTTTTTCGGGGTATGTGTATTGTGTAAGTATTTCAAGATTAGCAAATTGTAATAATTTGTTTCAGATAAAGACAGTCAACCAGAGAAATTGATACTAGACGAATCGGCGTGCAAAGGCCAGAGTATAGCCAGGAGGACTTGTAACATGCCACCATGTGAGGTAGGTTTAAATTATTAATAGCTTGTTTTTAAAAATGTTTTTTGATGATTTACTACCCTGTTTTTTCTACCATTTCAAGGAGGATGATACCACGTCAAAATGGTCGTCATGGTCGAAATGGTCGCGCTGCTCAGTGACGTGCGGGTCGGGCACGCAGGCGCGCAGCCGCCGCTGTAGGGGGCGCGCGCCTTGTGGGGGGGATAACGTGCAGGTAACACTGTCTATACAGGGAGACATTTTGTTTTCTATTATTGATTACCAACATAAATGTGCTCAATATAATTACAATCTAGCAAGACTTTTTGACTAATAAGTAATATTATAATATGATTAAGTAATATTGTGTGCTTAGGGGTGAAACAAGACGATTTCAGACGTGGGTGAAGTCAGACGATTCAAACGGAGTGAATCACCCGAAATCTGAAATCCTGAAGGTTTGTCCTTCAATCACGCTGCAACAGAGCAACGGATCGACGTGATTTCTTGCATGGGTATAGTTGGGGACCTGGAGAGTGATATAGGCTACTTTTTATCCCGGAAAATTAAGAAGTTCCCGCGGGAATCAAATAAAACTTACCTACCTAAACCACGCGGACGAAGTCGCGGGCATCAGCTAGTTGATAAATAAAATAGTATTGCTTATTATACTTTATTTGTCGTTTCTACGTATGTCAACAGATAAGGAGGTGCCCAGGTCTACCCAAATGCAGGGTCAACAGGCTGGATTCCGAAGAAATGCCGGAAGACTTCAGTAACAATATAGTAAGTCCCTCCAGTACAGCCCATTAACTTCCCACTGCTGGGCACAGGCCTCCACTCTCATAGGAGACAGGGAATTAGAGCTTAGACCTAACTACGCTGCTCCAATGCGGGTTGGCGGGCTTTAACGACTATTATCATGTTAGTGATAATAACCAGGACCGACGGCTTAACGTGCTCTCCGAGGCACGGGGGTGACTCCGGGCTGGCACTGAGTATTTCTTAACTAAAAAACTCGATAATTAACAATTCTTATGCCCGGCCGGGAATCGAACCCAGGACCTCGTGATCGGCAGTCGACCAACGAGGCAGTCTATAATATAGTAAGATAAATGTATTTAAAAATAACCGTTTTATTTCTGGAAAACTTATGAAATCAACCTGATTTGATTCTAAGATCATTTGTTTGACAAACTTTAAAGCATAATCATATCTCATTGATTGATTGATTTATTCTCACAAACTTATCTGACCCGGTGGCCAAAATTATAACTAACTAGATCAGAGTTTCCCATTAGCCGGGTCGCGACCCGGTACCGGGCCATCAAAATTAAATACCGAGTCGCAACATTCCCGCCTTGTTCTAAAAATAATACCTGATATCGATCGACTCATCGTAATTTTAATGAACTTGGATTCATTAAAATTATGACTAAATAGGCGATACCAATATATTATGTAGATACAACATTTTTACTATTAATAAATGTGTATTATTTTACCTGATGGAACCAGCTTGGGTTTAAAAGTATTAAGTGGGTCACGAAAATTACCGGGCCATGGCAGAACAATGTTTGGGAAACACTGAACTAGATGATGCCCGCGACTTCGTCCGCGTGGACGAATCTAATGACATCCGAGTTTCCATCTCTCGGAGGCTCGGAGCACTTCGTCGCTGTTAAAACTCTCAAGTGACAGCGAAATCAAAATTCGCAGCTGTTGAATGACGACGAGCTACATGTAAACGCCGCTAGATGGCGTTGGAAGTTTTATGTAGAATATAATATTGCGCTTCAAAGATTGGTCCTAGTTGAATGACTACCACCGTGTTACGATCTACAGTTATCGCTTCTCGGCCTTTTGGCTAAGATCAAAGTGTAGTATCTGTTCTTTTCAGCTTAATATCTGAAAGTTCCCACACTGTGGGACCAGTATATTAAACTGATTTTTGAAACTCGACGGGATGTTCGGGGCTCGCTCCACTCCCGTCACGGGTCGGCCCGGCATTGCAGTGCCGCCGGGATCGGCCCACACAAATACCATATCAAAATCGTCACAGCAATCAATGCTTTCATTAATAATTAATATTATACACTAGATTTATGCCCGCGACTTCGTCCGCGTGGACTAATTTTTTTCGATTCGTAGGAACTCTTTATTTTTCAGGGATAAAAAGTAGCCTATGTCCTTCCCCGGGAATGGGATACAATCTACCCCTGTAGCAAATTTCATCAGAATCTGTCGAGCAGATGGGCCGTTAAAGCGTAGCAGACAGACAGAAACACTTTCGCATTTATAATATTAAGTATGGTTTTTTTTGCCTGTTTATATTTTTCATATAAACTAGCGACACTGTCACCGAGTCAGTTTGTGGGACTATAAAATTTTATTATTCTTTCCTAGGACCCAGAGTATATTCCCGAAGCAACCATCGAGATGTCATCAGAGAGTCCGGAGAGATTGGATGCGAAAATATCTACGGAAATAGACGACGATTTTTATATTCCATCGGGTAAGAAAGAGACATTTTTGAAATTTTTACTAGTCAGTCCGCGTTAAGAAAATAGTCACTCTAAGAAAATAGTTAAGAATAGCTGTCGAAAGGTTACGTCGCGCCTCCAGGCTTAGCATGCGCACAACGAGATATCTCGCGACGAGAGAGAGAGAGATGTTGTCCTGCCGGCTAATTTCTCGTTTACCCTAACATGCACAAAATCCGGTATATTACAAGAAAAAAACTAGTCTGCATCCAAGGGTTCGTAGAGAAAAATAACACTGATAAGAAATATTACTTTTCTCTAGTTTTGACGTAACGAGACAAGTCAAGTAACCATGTTAGCTTGACGACCTCCGTGGCGCAGTGTTGAGTGCTGTTGCTTTAACATGCCGTGTTTGAAACCCGGCAGGGTTTGGAAATTTATAATTTCTGAATTTTCCCTGGTCTGGCCTAGTGGGAGGCTTCGGCCGTGGCTAATTACCACCCTACTGGCAAAGACGTGCCGCCAGGCGATTGAGCGTTCCGGTACGATGCCGTGTATAAACCAAATATGGGTTTAATAAAAATAAAAATTAAATTAAATTTTGGTTTAGTTTTTTTTTCATTTGAAAGGTAAATTGATCAATAGTGTTCTTAGCTATAATTCAAGAAAATCGGTTCAGTCTGTTTGAAGATCATCAGATTTTTTTCTAGTTGAAAAAATTGGTATCCTGTTACTTCCGTAATATGTCGGGAGTTATTTTAATTTTTTAATATATATGTAGTTGTCTATTTCAGGGTTGATGCATTCGTTCTACAAGGTAAACGTAACTGAAAACTTGGACGGCAGTGAAATGGGCCCGTGCGATCCGGGGTACACTCATAATGTTACAAACGACACGTGTTCAGGTTACCTTAGTTTCTACAATTATAGACACTTTATTCTAATTCTAATTAATTATAATAATATAGGTAGTTTGCTTATTTGTTAGTAATTATAAATAGTAGGTATAGTAGGTAATAATTTATGATTTATAATATTATTTATAGTCCACATAATGTCGAGCGCTCGTTGGTGTACAGAAAAACTCAGTTGAGTTTATGCTACACCAAATAGACTAAGTTTGTAACTTTTTGTTTTAATATGAATAAATAAATAATAAATAAATAAAAATAAAAATAATTCATCATAAACTCATCATCAAACCATATCTGGCCCTGTGCTGGGCATAAATCTCCTCTAAGAATGAAATGATATGTTTATTTCATGTAGGACAACTTGTGCCACATAGGATATTTCTGGACTCTACCACCGATTCGGATAGTAGATTCTATTGAGAAGAACCGGCAAGAAACTCAGCAGTTATTTTTAAACGAAAATTGTAGATAATATGCAATAGATTACGTAACGTATATTAACCGTTAACCCGGCTGAGTTTTGTGGGCTCTTCTCGGACCAGGGCGCGTTTGGAACCCTCGTAGCTTTAGTTTTAAGATACCGTTACTGATTATCACCATTATATTTTTTTAAATACCTGGACGTTAATAAGTGTAGTGTACCTACCTAAATTTAATAAACATTATTGACTATTGACTATTATGTAACAAGTATTACACTTCACCAATATTTAAATGGCAAGGCTTGTCTTCTTTGCCTACTTCAGATAACTATGTCGCACGGCGTCTTATTGTGGGGCAGAGCAGATGATATCCAAACTATTTTTATTATATTTAGGGTTTGCTGTTTGCTGGTTTGCACATTCTGAAGAACTTTGGGCATGCAGGTTTTCTCACGAGGGAAATATTTCTTTCAGGATTAAAGCAGACATAGACTTCAAAAAATCAGATCTAAAAGTTGTTTTTTGTTTGTCAGATATCGACGAATGTCTACTGGACATCAACCAGTGCCATTTAACGCAAGTGTGTGCGAACTCGCCCGGCGGATATACTTGCTCCTGTCCTGAAGGATACGCTTCATTGGGAGCTGGACAGCGGTGCTTAGGTAAGAATAAGCCTAAAATAATTCCTGATCACACTACAGGTTATTTATTAAAGCCCCTTCACATTTTTTTTACCACTACAGGATAGCCCTTGACTGCGATGTGTTAAACGCTGTTGTCTTAACGCTAGGTCCCGGGTACGGTTCCCGGCAGGGTCAATTTGGGAATTTATAATTTCTGAATTTTGGTGGGAGGCTTCGACTGTGACTAGTTACCACCCTACCCTACCCTACTAGCCGGCTATCATCTTAGACTGCATCATCACTTGGGTACCATCAGGTGAGATTGCAGTCAAGGGCTAACTTGTAGTTAATAAATTAAAAAATTGGCAGTCATAGGGACTGCCGATAGAAGTGAAAACGAATACTTATTTAAAATAACAACGCGAGGTGTGGGTCATGGTTACACAGCATTTTTAAAATAATTAAAATATAAACCTTAAAACTAAGGTATTAAAGTTTAATTACGAAACGGTGTCGATCACGCGTAATCCACATTTTTACCCCCTACCAAAAAGTGCTCAACGCGCCTAAAGAAGTTTTCACTTCAATAAAATGACGTCACACTAAATTCAATATGGTGGATGATGAAAGCTTGTTTTTGAAAATGTTTTACTTAATATAATTTAACTTATTTTAAAATACATACTTATGAGGGACGAATGGCCTAGCTGTGACAACGCATATCAGTCGATTGCGATTGTTAAGTAACGTTGACCCAAGTCGGTAACTGGATGGGTGACCGAATTTGGAGATTCAAATTTAGAATTTTCGTTTCCTCCGTGCCTCAGAGAGCACGTTAAGCCGTCGGTCCCGGTTATTATAACTAACTAGCGAATGCCCACGACTTCGTCCGCGTGGATTGTGGTTTTTCGGTTCCCGCGGGAACTCTTTAATTTTCCGAGATAAAAAGTAGCCTATGTGCTATTCCAGATTATAATCTATCTCTGTGCCGATCCGTTCAGCCGTTGGGGCGTGATTGAGTAACAAACATCCATACATCCATTCAAACATTCGCATTTATAATATTAGTAAGATATCTGATAATAATCGTAACAAACCTAAGAGTTTAATTACTCTTAGTCGAGTAGTATGCGGAAGGACGTGGGAACCCACCGCATTATTATCCCAAGAAAACTCCTACCATTATGTCTTTAATGGAAAGGGGTCATGACATTCAGTAATTAGGAATACGACGCAGAGAGGACTTAAGTACCAACTTAAGTGGTAACTTAACTTAACTTACCGTGGCTAGTTACCACCCTGCCGGCAAAGACGTGCCGCCAAGCGATTTAGCGTTCCGGTACGATGTGTGTACGGTATAGGTTTAATATAACTGCCATGGCCCTAACAGGTTAGCCCGCTACCATCTTAGACTGCATCATCACTTACCATCAGGTGAGATCGCAGTCAAGGGCTAGCTTGTAGTGGATAAAAAAAAAACTTGTTTCCGTTGTAGACATAAACGAGTGCACGCTCGACACGCACGGGTGTGAGTACGCATGCGTGAACGTAGCGGGCGGCTACGTGTGTGCGTGCCCGGCGCGCATGCGCCTCCACGCGGACCGGCACCGCTGTGTGACGCGTGAGTTCACACTTACCATAGCACTACAGCACTCACTTATGCTAAAATCTATAGAGCGTACTTTGACTTTGCTCAGACTTTACTTAAGAGTTAAAACGAGAGGGACTTATGTGAGTAACATAAATCTGTCTCGTTTTAACCATATGTCTTAAGTCTAAGACCCGGACTGCACCAAAGCGAAGAGGGGAGATGTGGTGTAAACAAGCAATAGAATTTCGTTATTCCCATATCTCGCATCGCTCAGCTTCAGTGGATACCAGCGCCGCTAGTTCCTCCCGCGTCTCAGAACCCGCTGCGCCCGTGGCCCGTCGCCACTCTTTCGTTATTTTGTTTAGGTCATAGGGAAGTTATAATTTCTGAATTTTCCCTGGTCTGGCCTTGTGGGAGGCTTCGGCTGTGGCTAGTTACCACCCTACCGGCAAAGATGTGCCGCCAAACGATTTAGCAATCCGATAGGTACGATGCCGTGTAAAAACCGATCAGGAGTATGGGTTTAATATCGGCCATGCCCCTAACAAGTTATCCCGCTACAATTTAGACTGCATCATCACTTATCATCGCAGATCGCAGTCTAACTTGTAGTGGATAGAAAAAAACTGAGTGTTCATCCCAACATATCCAACGCTCCAGTCTAGAGTACGCATCTCCGCGCAGCTTCGGTGGATACACCCTAGCTGAAAAACATCTCTTCTCGTCTCCGCTCGAGACATCTCAGCACATCTCCGCTTTGTTGGAGTCCGGGCTTAAGCAAAGTCAAAGTTCGCTCTATAGATCTCACACTTAGTCTAACTTATCTACTGCGTAAGAGCAATTAACGTTGAATCGAATTTCTAAAGTCGTCAAGTAACGATAATATCAAAACAATTGGACTTGGCAACCTTTTTTCAAACGTCAAAACGTACGCCTAATAAGGGATTTTGTATGAAATATTAAATTGTGACGTCATCAAAGTTCGACGCACTTTTTACTCTAATTGATATTTTATTGGTTAAGGCGAGTCACCTGCAAGATTTTAGGAGGTGAGGTGTGGGGTGCCGCCCGCGCGTCTCGCGGTACGTTTCTCGTAGAGACTGGCGGGGAAGCGGGCAGCGCGGTATGTTCTGAAACCGCTTGGCAACGTTCAAGTTCTGGGATTAATTTGAATTAAATAAATATAGGACTTCAGTTTGAAACAAAGTTTAGCAGGTTCTCATTAATACTTCAAGAGAAATTTATCCATATAAAAATTATGAGCAAAGTCGAACATTTTATTAATAAAAAATTCGTTTTAAACTTTTAGTTTAGCCTTTTTCAAGATTTTTTTTGATCGAGTAAAGTACATCCTATCGTGTAACAAATTAGCACATTCTTTAGACAATATCTTTAAGTGTATCGGATATTTTTTGTAAGACCGTTATTTAATAGTAAATACCGAAAAAATTAGATCTAGCAAACCAGTTTTCACCGCTGAGCTGAGGTGACTCGCCTTAATAACATACATAAAACTAACAAGAGCTACATGGATATTACGTCTTTTGGGAGCTACTTTATTTAAAAATCATCAAAAAATAATTTATTTTACTAGAAGTCTAATACGAATTATTACCATAAGAGTAGATAATAAATAGAGGTTTTCACTTCGGCTTAAATAGAACAGCAGCATTTAGTGATCTTAATAGTAAATTGTTTTATCTGTTTCAGCATCGATGTATCGCAAACCGAATTCATATGAAGATTTGGAGGCGGAAGATTATCTCAGCACGTCATTTGAATAGGTCTCAACTTGTAGTGAGGTTTTGTGAGAAAATCGTAACCAAATACGTTAGTAATATGTACCTACGGCATATTCCAACGGTATGCCTACTGGGAGATTTTCTTCCCATTCGATCGCGACGACGTTAATAACGATTTACAATATGGAATTGTCAAGCGCTTGACATCTGGCGCTCGATCAATTGGGTTTTTGACAACTAATCAAATCAGCATCCATATGAAGTGTTGAATAGTGACGTCATCAAAGTTCGACGCACTTTTTTACTTTATCGATAGTTTAAAATAGTTAGTTCCACATAAAACTAACAGGGGACATGGATATTACGACTTTTGAAGATCCTCTATTTAATAATAATCACAAAAAAAAAATTTAATTGTTGTCAAATACCCTACTCCCTATAAATCGTAGTTAACGTTGTCACTATTAGTCTAGTCCACAAGTGCTTTTTGGGTCATACTTTTTTCTCCGTCTCCGAAAAATATGAATGAGGTATTGTTCGATTCGGAATAGCGTGTAGATCATTTTCGGACAAAATTCAAGACCCGCTTGCAAAAATTGAAAAGTTATTAACAATTAACTGAAAAAAAATAATGGGGTTTGGTTTCTTGCAAATATCTCAAAAACTGTTTGATATTTTTCAAATTTGAAAAAAGAAGAGAAAATTTCCCAAAAAAAGTTCTTCGCTTTTCCGAATCGAATGATACCTCGTTCATATTTTTCGGAGGCGGAGAAAAAAGTTTGACCCAAAAAGCACTTGTTGACTAGACTACGAGTATATCGAATACGTTAAAAAAACCTACTCGACCTGCTGTTTAACTCCTTAAACAATTGTGAGTAATAAGTTTTGAGGTCTCAAATGATTTTTTTAGGTAAAACGCTCTCGTCTTACCTGAAAAATTAATAGATTTTCACTTGTTATTTTTAATTTATTGCAATAAATAAAATTAGCTTAAAATCCATGTGTTTCATTAATAAGGACTATAACAAAAAGCTATATTTTTTTGCCAAAATCTCAAATGTTGCTAAAAATATTGTAAACTCATTAGGCCCGCTTGCGCCTTGCAGAGACGCCGAGTTACGTTTAACCCGAAATAAATTTGAAATTTTGAAAAATGATTTATACATAATTATACGTATACCTAGCTAACTCTGGGTTAAAAGGAAAAAGTTCCTGCAAGCGGGCTTTATTGAGTTTAAGAAAGTACAATCGTTTAAATGTTTAATTTATTCAATTGTTTTAATTTTACTGAGTCTTTCTTGCTACAATAAATTAGAATTACTACAATTATTTAATTTGTCGATATAGTATTTCTCTAAGTCATAAGTTAACAGCTACATAGAGTATATTCTGAGACTTAAGTACTGATCGGAGGTAGTCTCTCGTTGCCAAATATCTTCTTGATGGGTCCGCGCTTCGGATCCAGAACTCTCTCGTCGTTCTTGCGGGGAACGTGTCTGGAACAGTTGTTAAAGAATTTAACATCATAGAGAGTACCTATCTAAGCATTTAAAACTGTTAAAGTTTAACAGACGAGCGTTTAATATTTGTGAATTTAGCTGCTACATTCTCTTTCATATGAAACACTAGCTGATGCGTGTGACTTCGCCCGCGTGGATCGCGTGCTTTTTTCCCGAGGGAACTCTTTAATTTTCCGAGATAAAAAGTATCTAATCTTTGTGTTATTCCAGACTACATGTGCCAAATTTTTTCCAGATCCGTTCTGGCGTGGTTGAGTAACAAACAAAGATCCATCCATAAACATCCAACCAAACTTACGCATTTATAATATTAGTAAAGATATAGATAACTGTCACACGTGAGTTTGAGTCGTCGTGTGGCCTTTGTTTATAAGCTGTTAACTTATAAATTGTAATGTTTGTGTGTTTGTTTAGGTCAAATCTTGCAACTGAATTTTGAAACAATCTTCAATCGATTGAGCTGAAAGTAGGTATGCACGTTTAGTTTAAATGACATGGTTACTTATTTAAGAGATGGCTAAGTAGTGTCCACAAAGAACGTTTTGGTATATAGCCTATGAGATCACGTCGTTCTAAATCCAATATGGCGGTAAAATAAATAATATATAATAGTACATTGTTCACCGAGGGGAGAAAGTGACCGATTACTACCGAGGGTGTAGTTTGAGGCCCGAGGCGTAGCCGAAGGGCCGCAATACACGCGAGGTAGGAATCGTACTTTCTACCGAGTGATACATAGTGCTTTATACTACACCTGCGAGGAAAATAAGCGATAATAATTAGTGATTAAACGAACTTACAAAGTGAAGTTCTATCATAATTATATGAGTCGCTTCATTCGAAGCTTCACTATCAAAACTAGACTAGGTACATTTTGAGGATTATTTCAATATAGATTTCGATATCGACAATCGACATCGACATCGACAATCGATATCGACAATCGACATCGATACCGACAATCAACAAAGATATCGACATCGATGTTGACAATCTACATCGATAACGACATCGATATCAACAAACGACATCGATATCGACAATCGACATCGACAATCGACTTTGACAATCGACATCGACAATCGACATCGATACATCGATAGCGACAATCGACATCGATATTGACAACCGACCACGACATCGATATCGACAATCAACATCGATATCGACAATCGACCATCAAAATCGACATTGATATCGACAATCGACATCCACCATATTTGACTTTTGTATGTCAAATATGGTGAAGCTGCTTCTAATATTATATCCATATAAGGACATACCCAAATTCTCATCGTCCATATACCTAATTTACTTAAAATTAAAAAAAAACAGCGCGTTAGAAATGGATTTTCATATAGTTTTTCTCCCCGCTTAGCACGTTAGAAATGAAATTTCATACATCTTTCCCTCCCGCATATTTGGTTTGTAGCAATGACGTACTTTCTACCTCGTTTTTAAAAAAGAATGAAGGTACTTTCTGAGCGGGTGTAGTATAAATAATATTCTATCTATCTTAGAAGTCATAAGTGAACTTACTGCCAGTAAGACCCATTCCTCTGAAGTCGCATGATGTTGTTCTGGCATATCATGAGTTCATTTTGTAAATACGTCCTTTGATCGTTGACTCTAACGAACAACTACAAATAGAAAACACTTGGTTTGTGTAGGTTTACCGATTAATAAACTTAAATTAATTAATGTTTAATCAATTTAATATTTATTAAATGTCCTAAAAATCGATAATTTTCGGTTAATACCGATTCTTAACGCACAACACTATCTTAGTACGCATATTATCAGCATAGTATTAGAAAATATTTTGATTGTCTGTCAAAAAATCTCTCACAGGCCCCGTTATGAACTTTGCTCTGCTAATTAAATTTAAAACAGCAGACTGTCAGAATTTTTCTCATGCTTCTGATCTCAATGTGGTTTATTTGCTCACTATTTTTGAACTAGTGCGATACCAATTATTTACGGCACCTCGCGAAAACAGCTGTTTTGATGCCGAGATATTTTATAAAGTACCAAATAGTTACTACGATAAATTATTATAACTCTTTTCTTAATATTACTACAACTATGAATAAAACGTCTCGCTAATACATTTTCATGATTAGATATTTTTAGAATTTTTAGATATTTTAGGAATATTTTTAGAATATGCGTCGTCGTCGTCAACCGATAAACTTCCACTGCTGGACATAGGTATCTTGCAAGGATTTCCACATGCCGCAGTCTGGCGCCGCCTGGATCCAGGTCCTCGTTCGTTTGATCTGCCAACGCTGCGTTTTACAGTGCGAGGTCGCCACTGCAGCACTTTGGGCACCCAACGACCAACGTCTATCGATTCTTCGAACTATGTGCTCCGCCCATTGCTACTTCAACTTCGCAACACGTCGAGCAATGTCGGTTACTTTAGTTCTTCAGCGGATCTCGTAGAAGATCTCGTACGTAATTATTTTTGTTTTATGAGAAAATATTTTTAAAAGAAATACCTTTGACTCGGAATCCAAACGCCACTCTTTACTTCGTAACGTACTTATTAAGTCTGTTTTGAGTCTCTCGAAACGTTTAACAGTACGCAATACTTCAGCCTGAAAATACATAACTACTTAGTAGACGCTTGATACCACGCCATTGGTAAATTATCTCGAAAATAAAAAAATCTTACTGGAGTTAGGATGTCTAAGTTGATGTTGAGATCATCGTGTTTTAATTTACAATCTGAAACAAGACACAATATACTTGATCACTATATAACTTACCAAAAAATTTAAGGTGAAAAAACATCTGAGTTCTACGTTGAGATGTACAGTACTCTTGTTGGTGTCGAGTTTTCACCCAAACGAACAAAATAGGTATGTCACGAATTTTGTTAAAGATACCTTGTACCTACTTACTGTACTCAACTGAAATTATTTGGTAGGTACTTACCTAGCCCACAAATCTTAGCACCCTTAATTTTATCTTTCAGAATAGGCAACTGCTCCTTCAAAGTGTCGATTGCTTCAAGTAACTGCTTATGTTTAAGACTTTCCTTCTGCAAGTCGAGGTCGGAATCCCATGGATAGTCTGATTTACGTAGTTCCTCCTGTATGTACACTATTTGTTTTTCTAGTTCACTATTTTGCCAAGCTGCGGATTCCCTGGCGGTTTAATAAAAAGGTTTAAGATTTACTTTTTCTTTTTAACAAGAACGACTAATATAAACATAGGATCTAATTTTTTACCTGCAATTTTTCTCGTGTTCTAACTCAGTTTTTAAATTTTCTATTTCTGTATCATTCATCTTGTTATTTAACTTAAAATATTCCCACTAAAAAGTAAAGTTACCCTGATACAGACAATATGGAATGCTAGATGCATTAACCTAAGTAAAAATATTTGTCCTTGAGAATGAATAAATTGATTATACGATCCCTAGCAACCGATCGTCATATTATCACTTCCTTCTCGACGACCTGGCCTCCTTAATTAGGTTATATAAATTTGAGCGTTTGGAGGTCGCAGACTTTTACATTTGCACGTTTGTATTTAAAGCCAACCGAAACTAAAACCACAGTATTTGTATCTATACCAATACTATGCTAAAACCCAACCAATGCCCGTATACAACAATGCATTTTAGGGCATATCTACCTGTAGATAACAATTATTGCGTTCACTGTTACCTAGTGCTAGAGCTATTGTGTTCCCTAAAATTTAGGCATTGTTGGTGAAAACGGGCATAAAACTCATAAAAACAAATAAACAAACCAAAGTCTTGTAAACTTTGGAAAAGGTAGATATTTGAATTCAAATGCCAATTTTCGTACAATAATTTGTCAAGACAAGGATTTTAGTTGCTCCAAGGGACGGTCACGATAGGGCCTAAAATTAATTGTATAAAACTATGAATCGATAATTATTACACAAAAATGAGTATTCGTTAAATTGTGTTTAACTAGTGACATCCCTACGTTTCTTATGCCTATGATTATCTGTCACTATCACTATTTTTAGTGTCAACCAGTCATAACCAATTGACCAAAACTGGTAAATATAAATTGATTTGAATCAGAGACAAGTAACGAGCAAGTAACATATTTGAATCATTAGACAGAGACAAGTAACAAGGATACATTTGAATTTTGAAATTCAAACATTTTTCAATTTTTTATGTATTTAATAAATATTTAGTTGATTTGATTACCACCACTGAACTTAGTTTATATACCAATATATTAATTTCACCCTTTTATTAACGATGAGTTCGTCGACTGAAGTTTTGCAAGAGGCGAACAAAGCCAACACAAATGATTTGAAAAAGTGCCGCGATGAACTTGTTCCTAAATTAAAAGATCTTACAGAGAGAGTTCAAATGTTAACCTGGTCTCTACACCAAAATTTCATAGATACTTACTTCAACTTTGCACCAACAAAAAGTATAGAGCAGTTAAACTACAAAAATCGTAAAGCGAACATACTTTCTGACTACGCGAAGTTTCAAGAAGATGTACAATTTTTACATGAAAAGGCCGATAAGAAAGAAGTTATCGAAGAATTCGACAATAACTGTAAGAAATTAGCGAAATCTATGGAAAGCTTTCACGATTTATGCACCGTAGTCGAAGGAAAAACCATACTGACTAAGGCAAATCATGAATTTGGCAGATACAACTACACTGAAGCCATGGTAAGCGTAAAAGAGTTACTAAAAAAATTGCGCCTGCTTAAATTTGAAGGAAATGGTGTTAAGGCACTAGCTAATCTAAATTCTCAAGCTGAGACTCAACTCGCATTATATACTGCTCAGTTAAGCATAGAAATGGAAGATATATTTTCTTGGTCACAAAAACGAGGCGGTAATTTCCTTACGTTCTCGTTATCAGTCCAACAGAGTGACCCAAGTTTAATACAGAAGATATTGAAGTCCTTGTATGTTACGGAAAGAATGAATGCTGAGCTGGCACTATTCTCGCATTTCTTCATAGATAAACTACTTCATAATGTCATAAGACACAATTGTGATATTTTCACTGAAGATTACATAGGAGCACTAGTTTTTAACATTAAAATAGATTTAAATGAGCGCAAAAAGCCTAATTTCCAAACAATATTTAACAATTTAACAGCAATTTTTGAATTCCTTCAATCCACATTAGGATCACAGTTTGAGGCAGATAAAACATTTATTCAAGTATTTTCAGACAATATTTGTGATAAATTCTTTAACAAAATTATTGAGGATTGCATTAGAAGCAACTTACCATCATGCGATAGTAGCTACCAGAATTACAAAAACATTGTTGTCGAATTGGATTCATTTAATAAATTTTTGGTCGAGCTAAAGTTTGTTGAGGCAGACAACTCTCCGTTAAATAAATATATAAATGACACAGAATGTGTTTTATATAACAAGAAATGTGATAAATTACTATCAGATGTACGTAATTTACTGAATCAGAGTTTATCATATGGAACTATAGTTGTGGGAACAAATTTTGATATCCATAATGAGTCTTTGGACGTTACACAAAAAGAAGCTATATACGATCTGAATAATCCACTGTTTATGCCTAAATGTGTGATCTCTCAAAATGTCAAACGCATAATGACCATGATTGTGGAGCATTTAGAGGAGAGTGCTAAGCTGCCACAGAAATATAGCAACCAATTAGTTATGTACATAAAGGATATAGCAGTAATGTATCAATGTATTGTGCCTAAGAAATTTAAAACTAACTTGGAATGCTGCCCACTAGATATTGGTAAGAATTTTTCTTAACATTTTGCTTTATTTTTTATGTATACACCCCCACCCTCCTACTTCTAAACATGGAGGAAAAGTATGCAAGTAATATGCACCACTACTACCAGCACCACAATAATCTTCCATTGCACTCTCACCATAGATTTCACTCTGACACCAGTGTATCGTGGGGGATATTAACTCAACAATACACAATTTGGTCTCTGATGTTTGTCTCATTTGGTTTCCAGCATTATTCTTCAACAACTGCTTCTACCTGGCGCACAGTCTTCTCGGGCCGCCGTGGAAGAACACCCTGCCAGCTCTAATAGCTGATCATCTGAACACCACCCTACTGGAATGCATACAGGATCTGAGGGTCCTAGGCTTGGAGAAGATATCCCTGTATTTGCAAACACAGAAGAATGTCATACATCAGAAGATTGAAGCTAATGGTTATTCTTTTTTTTATTCCACTAAAAGTTAGCTCTTCATGGGCTAGCTAGCTAGAACGTTAAATCGCTTAATGGTAGTTGGCACCTCCTTAGGGTGGTAACTAGCCATGGCTGAAGACTCCCACCAGGCTTTGAGTTTTGTAGTTGACAAAATACAACAAAATTGTGGACCTCATCCTTTTTTTGAAATCTGTTAATAATAAAGTTTCGTTCATTTTGTCTGTGGCAGTCATTTTAAAAATAAATTATTGGCTCAGCTATGGAAATTTGTTATTGCTGAATAGTATAATGTAGACTTTTCGAAATTCCCATGGGCCTGCAGATATACAGTTTTTGATAAGAAAATGTTTTCAGGGTAGTTTTGAATATCAAATTTGAATACTTTCAATCATTATGAGTTTTCATATATACATTAACATTATTTCTTGTCAATTTCAGAACTGCCCTGGAGCCACGATTCCTATGACACTCTAGACCGAGCCATCAACTACACAATAACCCTGATGCAAGATCTCAAAGCGGCGTGGCAGAATATTCTCCCACCACGCATGTACGAGCTGGCTATGTGCACACTGGTGCAGGCTCTGTGCCACACCATGCTGGGTCGGGTGTCAGCTGACACGAGGCCCATTTGTGAGGACCTCGTATATATGCTGGCAGTTAGATTTGAGGACACCATCGCTGACATTATGACTTTGTTTGAGGTAAGTTTAACTCCGTATACTTTGTTATTAAAATCATCGTAATTTTAATATAATAAGGAGATGAATTGGGAAACTGTTATGACTTCTCAGGTCTTTATCCTATCAATACGTAAAATAAAAAATTACAACCCATCATTGTCTCAAAAAGATCTAGTAAATTATTGAGTTCACATATTTTGTTATATTTAACAAATTAGATAAGCTTTCTCCATTCTCTAATGGACTGCAAATCACACACGATCGGAGAGAGATCACGATTGATGGCTTTACGTGCTCTCTGAGACACGCAAGTCGAACACCGCCAACTTTCTCACTCCGGGCTACTACTGAGAACTTTTTGGCAGAAAATAACTCTAAAACAGGTTTTAAATCATTAAAAAGCATTTTTAAAAACAAGCTCTTTTGCCTGCCCTATTGAAGTTAGTATGTAATTTTTTTTCGTAGAGTCCGCCATATTGGATTTGGAATGCCGTCACTTATCTCACTAGCCATTGTCATGATGTCATCCAAGCGAAACGTGTGCTCATGTAGAATTTCAGCTCAATCGGTAGGGGATAACTAACAAAATTCAGTTGCAAGATTTGACCTAAACAAACCCACAAACTTGCAACTTAAATAAAAGCTTGTGACATACGCGGCGATGGTCTAGTTTCCTAAATTCTGATTTTGATATTGTATTTCACAGGAACCAATAAAGCTCGAAACCAAAGTGGACATATGGAGCAAATTCGAGAAGATGCCTAAACTTCTGAAAGCGCAGATGTTAGAAATCGCCGACCTCTGGCGGCGCGACAAGGAACTATCGCAGAGCTATGCGTGCGAGGAAATCAGACTCATCGTCAAAATGAGGTTCCCCGATGATAAGTACAGGTTGAAGATTTTGAAGGAGATACAGTGATTGTAAAAAAGAAATATAGTATTTTTTGCTATTTATTAATGTATTTTATTTTGTTATTCGAAGTGTCCATACATCAACTAAGAACACGTTTTCAAGCATCAGTCAATATATGCGACCGATAATATTGCGAGTTGAGAAACTGTTCTATAGTAAAGTGGTAACATGTTTTATGTCTATGGTAGCAACCATAGACATAAAACATGTTACCCAAACCTCGCCACACCATAGATTAAATTTATGGCCAACCACACCTATTATAATTATATACGAGGCTGTACTGCAGTCTTAATTTTATGCTCAGATAGATCTGAGTTTTTATGCGTCCGCCATGCTATGTCGTCTTCAAACAAACATATTGTACTTTTACCCTCAAAGTACAAAAAAAAACAAGTATATAGCTTATAGTTGGACCATAAAGACTAGCGCCATCTTGTCGACATGATTGAAATGACTTAGTAAAATTATAAGTGTTGCTATAACTAAAAAACGTTAAAATATATTTTTTCAGGTTAAACATATTCATCTATGGCGTCCGCTGTCCGTCTGTACTCTGTCTGTCAGCAGGCTGATTGAACAGTTAAACTACGCGATTAACAACCGATTCGTTGTATGATACATGCTACGAATAGACTGCGTCATTACTTACCCTCAGGTGAGATCGCAGTCAAGGGCTAGCTTGTAGTGGATAAAATAACATACTGTCTAAGGAATTTTGGTTGGTTGGCATTGTATTCTTTTTCACACTCAGATTAAATGCATATAAAAAACTAGGTTTCATCCATAGACATAGGATTTTTTCGCTACGTTTCATCATACCTATCCCGGTAAATTATGGAGTTCCCGCGGGAATTAAAAGAAACCTAATCCACGCGAACGAAGTTTCGGGGGATCCTCTAGAGTCTAGTAGATTCATTATAATATGCTTGGATAACATGGAATTCCTTACGTGTAAGGAATGTATTTACCTACAATGTTTGCGTGCGACTGTGTACGATTGCATAAGTACATACACACGAATTGCACTGTTATAATTATTTGCGGAACCAAAGGGCGGAAATAGGAAAGAAAGTAATATGGATAAGTAGACCCTGCCGATAATCAATACGAATTGCATAACGGTTTTTAATTTTTATAAATGACATTATTGTATGGAAGGAATTTGACGTTCTAAAAAGATTTTTCGATAGGTAACCTAAATCCACGCTGACGGTGTCGCGGGCATCATATTATGCAGTAAAAAAGTAAGTAATAAACGATTTTTTAGAGTTCTGTACCTCAAGAGGAAAAAGGAACCCTTTTATCGGATCACTGGTTATCCGTCTGTTTGTCTGTCAACCCCCTTTATCTCGGGAACGCGTGGAGATAACAAGTTGAAATTAATATCAAATGCTTAGGTCTACGGAGATGTGAAAAATGAATCTTTTATCTAAGTCAACGGAATCAAAAGATAGTACAGCCGTTTATGCCGCACTAGCTGATGCCCGCGACTTCGTCCGCGTGGATTTAGGTTTTTTGGTTCCCACGGGAACTCTTTAATTTTCGGGGATAAAAAGTAGCGTGTTATTTCAGACTATAATCTATATCTGTGCCAAATTTCATCCAGATCCGTTCAGCCGTTCTGGCGTGATTGAGTAACAAACATCCATCCATCCAAACTTTCGCATTTATAATATTATTATAGTTAATAATTTGTATTGACATTTGCCAATAAATCAAAAGTTCAAAACCTATAATAGTACTTCCATTGAACTAGAATCATGAAATTTGGCAAGAAGCAAGGTCTCACAGCACCAGTAGGTATAGGAAAAATCCTAAAATCGTTTTTTTTGAAGTGAAAACTTCTTTAGCCGCGTTGAGCACTTTTTGGTAGGGGGTAAACTTATGGATTCGCGTCAACGACATGCTCCGCGCCGACATGCTCGCGATGTTACGAAGACAAACGGTCTTAAATATAAATACCTACTACATTCGTAATTAAACTTTAATACCTTCGTTTTAAGGTTTATATTTTAATTTTTTTTTCAATTATTTTAAATATTCGTATTTACGTTGGCGTTTGAAAATTTTTGACCGAGCGAAGCGAAGGTCTCTGAGTCTACTTGGGTGAATTGGCACTTGTCCGTCCGTCCGTCCGTCCGTCTGTCAGAGCATTATAACTTCTGAATTACTGAACGCAATTACTTCAGCTTTAAATATAATATGTAAACCAATGGCCTCCCGCCGAATATGGCTTAAAAAATAATAAAAATCTTTATTTCAGGGGGGCTCTCATAGAAGCGAATGCGAAGTAAAATATTTTTTATAAAGTTACATAGGGTTGCGGATTTTAAAGATAATTAGGAATAGAGTCCAAAAATATATTTTTTTAATTTTTCCCCCAAAATTGACGAAATGGGGGGCTTTCAAAGTGGTGATTTTCTAACGTCCAAAGATGACCACAGAACTCTACATTTTCTGAAAGGATGAGCCTGAAACTTGATCAATTATTTCAATTATATCCTGTACTTGAACAACAAATACTAAAATTAGATAAATATTGTAAGGAAACGGAATTATTTAATTTTTAATGAGCTTCAGTATTTTTAACAGAACTTCACATTTATGTCAATAGATGGCGCCGCGAGGTCTTAGTTCGGGGCGAACCACTAGTATATTAGGTATTTTCAAATTTCAGTACCAAAATTCTAAGTTATAAGTTTTCACTTCTATCGGCAGCCCCTATGACTGCCAATTTTGCCACTCATAAAACCTGTATTATTTAATAATTACAAGCAAGTATTTGAGACAGAATCTTCTAAAGTGGCAGGTTTCCGAGCTATCAACTTTATACGCTACTCTATAATAATTAAATTAATTTAAAATAAATAGAATCGGGTGGCGGTTCAATCCCCAGGCGTGCACCTCTAACTTCTCTGTCTTCTCGAAGGTTAAGAAATTATATTACTTGCGACTTTGAAGGGAAAAACATTCTGAACAAAACTTTGCCCGAGAGTTCTTCTCTTTCTAATGCTATCAAAGATGTGTGATTCAGCCAATCCACACTTGGCCAGCGTGATGGACTGTGGCCAAACCCTTTTCATTCTGAGAGATGATTCGTATAAGTAATGAGCCGGCAACGTTGGTAAAGTTCCACTAAAATTACTCACTAGATCAAAGAATTATTTCAAGTTCGTGACTTCGAAAGCGTTTTTTCTGGGTAATACCGTGCAGGTAATTTTTGAAGTAAGAAAAAATTGCCCCTCTCTTCCCCTGCCTGAATCCTGAAAAGAACCATAATTCGCTCTATATATAAATAGCTAAGTAGCCCAAGTCTTAATATTGGCATTTGGCAATGGCAGAGAAAGTGTGCAGAGAAACACGCCAATATAAAAGCCACGGACGCTTCCTTGCTCGTATCATTTGATAAACACGCATGCGCGCCAGCTGCAACCGCCACACAATATGCAACACTTACCGGTAGGTACAACACTACAACAAAAATGCGCGACAAAAAAAAAGTGAAGTGATAAGTGAAAAGTGGATGTGTCCTTGGTGATTAGTGATGTTGATCATGAAAGTGATGGTTTTTACGGTTTTAAAACTGAAATTCGGGTAATGTACAATCATGGAGCATTTTATTAGAACAGTCCTATTAAATAAAATACAAAACATATTTTTAACCTTGAGTGACGGATCTCATTAGATAAAATATATTAGGAAATCTTATACTAGGTGGATTCCATTGAAGCAATAAAATCATTCATCATTGGTAGAGTCTGTTCAGCAGTTTACTTATGTATGTTGGAAATAAAAATCGCTTTCTGACGACTGGTTTATTTTGCTTTCTAGTACAGTCCCACAAACTTATCTTACCCGGTGACAGCGTCGCTAGTAAATATTAAAAATAAAATAAAAACAAAAAATAAACAGGCATAAAAATTAGTTCCAATTCTGGCCACCGGGCCAGATAAGTTAAGTAAGGGATTCTAGAGTAGAATTCCGAGCGTAGCGAGGGATTCTTTAGTAGAATCCTGAACGTAGCGAGGGATTCAAAGTACGTCGCCCGAGCCAAAAAATTTTGCGCCCGAATGATACACTCTACTTTTCATCAGCCTGTATGAGAAAATAAAAGGCGCCTCATATTTTATTGTAGTATTATTATTTAATAAAACATAGAGTAATTCTATACTTTCACTGTCACTTGAAGAACTTATTTTTCAAAACAAAACTATGAATTTTTAACAATCCGTGAAAACCGACGAAAACACGGACTGTAGTTCGCGCGTTTTTAATTTGATTTTTTTTTTCTATTCAGTCGGCGCGCTGCGACTATGGGCCGTTACCAGCCAGTCTTTATTCAAACACTATATTGCGTTCGATGGCTTTGACGCTGAACACTAAGATGTTCCAAATTCAAAAAGTGCGCGGCAAAGATAATAGGCATGATCACAGTAACCAAGAATCAATGAAATTATGAATTTATCTAATGAATTATGATTCATGGATTATAAAAAACGTATTTATTTTTCTATTTCGAGTGAGTTTGCAATTTATTTTGATAAAATAAAATTATAAAATACAGCAATCCGCCATAATGGTTAAAACACCAAGAAGCGAATGACGTCACAATAGTTTGTTTTCGAGCTTTGACAATCACACTTGCTTACTGTAAAAATAATAGTGACGTCACAAACGACGCCATGAGACCGGGGAGCGTTTTGGCGTGAATTTTAAAATTTAAATTTCAAATGCCAATATTATCTACCAAACCTTATTTTTCTGCTGAAATAAGATATTTTTTCGAAATAGTAGATACTTCCGAACATAATCTGACCATTTTTCAAAATCAGTCATCATGCCTATTGCGGCGCACTTTTTGAAATAAAGAGGATTAAAAACTCATTTCTGCCCGCTAAAAGTTTATTATAGAAAACACTTCCTTTGGGTGTACTTAAAGGCGAACCAAGTCGTCCTTTTCGAATACATGGGATGAAAAATATTATTCTTGCTGGTTTCCACTTTTTACCCTGCACACGAAAAACGAAAAAGGTAATTTACCTGCCTAATATAAAAAAATTTCGCGGGCAACTTTATTAAACGTTTGTATTCTGTGACTTATCCATCTTACAAATTGAAAAATCTTAATGACCTATTTGCCAGCAAATCGAGACCCATTAGAATGAATTATGCAAGGAAAATAAAAGAAAAGTCGGCCGTTTTTGCAAAAATTAATAAATTAAACCACGAATCATTAAGTGTCAGGGGAATTCGAAGTTGAAAAAAAATGACAGCGTGAGATGGATACACGCAACTCCGCTAGTTCGCTAGTAAAAGTATTAAAGAGTAAAAGCTATTTGGAATATGCGTCTGGTTATATTAATGTTAGTGCAATGCACCTAAGAATTTCATAATTCATAATAGAAAATTATATAAATTTTATAAGTAGCTAACTTTAATAATTTCATAACACGATTAACTTTATAATGTCATGGTTTAAAACGGATACATATAATACCACGATAAATACGAAGAATTTAACTGTCGAAACGTGGTTCATAGAGGCGTAAACGCACTGCATAGCATACCCAAATGGAATGACGTCAATGCTAATTTTTCATCATGACAGTCAGTAAATTGGTATGATGATGATGACCCACGTTTGTTTAAAGTAATAGGTACTCGTACTTAGGATTTTGGATATTTCCTATACTTGTGCTGTGAGACCTTGCTACCTACTTGCCAAATATCATGATCCTAGGTTAACGGGAAGTATAGGTATATAGGTTATATACCTAGGTTTCGATTTATTACGGCACGGCACGGTACGGCATTCCGAACCAGTGATAAGAGTTACTCGACTATTCAAAAGCACTGGTCTACCTTATGTTTAATTATAGAACTTGTAAGGATAATAACAGGAGTTAAATTTGTTTTGCAGGCGGCACTTCTAGTCACAGCGTTAGTGATCGTCTTCAATGACCGTGCTGTGGACGCGTGGATGCCAAATGTCACCAGCACATACCAGGTGGCAGCAGAGGCCAAGAACAAGGCGGTCACAATCGTGGAAGGACCCAAACAAGAGAAACCACCCCAACCCATCCAGCCGGTGATAGCCAACCAGACGAACAGCCCAGAGCTCAGGCCCCCGAGCAAGCCGCCCATCGTCACAGCGGACAAGTTCTTTCTCGACCTCCCCAAACACTACTACAGTCCAGCGCAGAAGCACCAAGCGCCACCGGTCCACCGCCTCTACACCAAGGACCAGCTAAAGCAGTTCAACTCGTTGTACAGGCCAGCGTACTCCAACACGAGGCCTATGCAGCGAGGCAACCTCTACTACAGCAAACCCCCGCCCCGACAGCCGCTCCTCTTTGCCGCGTCCACCGGCAAACCGACAGTAGCACAGACACCCAAGTACAGCATACCAGTCCAGACCATCAACGGCATCCGCACGGACTTCGTGCGACCACCGCACTTCGATAGCACCACCACGACCACGACCACAGCGCAAACACCGACCACCACAAGGAAAATTCTACGAACGAAACGGATATGGCCGAAGAGGATCCTAGAAAAATATAACACATCCCAAAACAACACTGAAAAAAATAACGATACCAGCACAAATGATCTGGCTTCGTCTTTTAATCGTCTGAGCATCAGTTTCCCTGACAAGTCTGTGTCGACGACTACTTCTCAAACGACTACAAGAGGTTATCGCCGAGTTACCAGGACGTCTAAAGTGAAATACACGACACCAGCGAGCCTCAGCCATGATATAGAACAGAACGACTGGGTCCCAATCCTGCCATCACACTACGCCAACCGAAAAACCTCTCAAACCCATAGAGCTCATAGGAGAAGACGATCAGACAGATACCTCGATAACGAAGTCTCGGAGTCGAATGCGAAAAATCTACTGTACCTCCAATCATACGGTCTACTTCCAGTGAGTCATTCGGAACAGAACATCGGGCCAGTTCTACCGGAGAGGAATATGGTTATTTTTCGTAAAAAGAAAAGGCAGCCCAATCCCTACGCATTTCCTTCCACGCTACAGCAACCACGGTACGCGATTTCTGCGGAGAACCGACCCAGAGCCGTTTTCAACTCGCCGCCAACGCACGCACCCGCGTCCTACCTCTCTCCTCCTTTGAGTTACAATAACCTGCAACCGGAAGAGAGCGTCCCGAGTAGTATCACTAAACGGAACCCCGTCGCGAAGGTCAAGCATCACCACCACCATCACCATCACCGGTACGTAAAAACTGTGGAGAAGCCTGTCGAAGTACCAGTTAAAGTCGAAGTGCCAAAACCTTACCCGGTAGAAAAGAAAGTTCCGGTGCCGGTGCCCGTGGAAAAGGTCAAAGTTGTGGATAGGCCCTATCCCGTCCAAGTAGAAAAAAAAGTTCCTTATCCCGTCACCGTTAGAGTTCCGCAACCTATTCCGGTTAAGGTGGTAGAGAAGGAGTACGTGCCTAAACCGTTCCCCGTAATCCACCACGTTCCAGTAGTGCAACACGTTCCAGTGAGGGTCCCACACCCTGTGCCAGTGCAAGTGGAGAAGAGGGTTCCATATCCCGTGCGTGTCCCCTTCGCTGTCGAGAAAAGAATTCCATACCCGGTCACGGTCGAGAAGCAAGTTCCCTATCCTTATCCCGTCAAAGTCTACGTACCTCAGCCCTACCCTGTCGAAAAGAGAGTCCCCTACCCCGTCGAGGTCAAAGTAAAAGAGCCCTTCGAAGTAATCAGACACATAAAAGTACCAGTACTCAGGCCTTACGCAGTCAAAGTCCCCCACCCTATACCTGTCACTATCGAGAAAAAGGTTCCCTACCCGATCAGAGTTGAAAAGAAAGTCCCCTATCCCGTCGAAGTGTTGGTTCCTCAAAAGATCCATGTAGAGAGAAAAGTCCCCATTTACATTCCTAAGCCGTATCCCGTAGAGAAGAAAGTTCCGTATCCCGTTAAAGTTCCTTATCCCGTTAAAGTTCCGTACCCGGTGAAAGTGCCCGTTAAAGTTCCGGTCGAAGTCCCCGTTCAGGTGCCTGTGTATATCCACAATCCTTTTCAGATCTTAAACCAGCAGGAGGGCGAGGGCGGCAGCGAGAGTCAATACTACAACTCCCAGTATTCCGGGGCGTCCGAAAGTCCGTATTACAACGACGGAGCGTCGGAGAGTTCGTATTACGGGGATGAAGATGCCGACAGGATCGGACGCTCGGGATCCGAAAGGGTGACGAGTGCGCCGCTCCACTCTGCAGTGACGGTCCACACGTCCGGCAACACGGGCTACAACGGGGTTATAGCGCGCTCTGACAGCGACGCCACTACGGTGCATCCTGTGCCTACCACGACGCCGCCTACAAAATCTTAGAAGGTACTTCCAAAAGACTGAACACTAATCAGTGGCAATAATGTTTAGGTAGATAACTTTTTTTGTGCGAGTGGCTAGATGTAGGTGTAGTGAAAATGAGTGTTGCTGTGATATTTGATGAGTTATCATTATGTAGCTTGTTTAGCGAACAATTAATTGTTTCATAATTTATTTATTTAACTTTAGTATGATACTTAGTTGTTTACCGCCAATTGTAAATAAGTTGTGTGAGAAAAAGCGTACTATTTTTTGTTTAGGTAAATCCTTTAAATTAAAATCAGAATAAACTTTATTATTTTTTGCTACCGCTTTAATTTATTAAAATTCTTAATCAGGGGTTAATTGCGCAATACATTCTGGATACCTAGGTACTTAATTATAATCTTAGCGATTGATTTTGAATTTAGCCGTCCTATTCGAATGACAATCTATCAATCCAATGTAATGAAAAACTAGCTATAACACTAATAAAATAAAATGTTCAAAATCTACGCTGATTGCTATCGCCAATGGGTCCTACGTGACCCGTTTTTCTATTTGAACGAGGGAAGCGACGCCACGCGATTCGACGCCATAGAAAATGACAGACGTAGGTATCTACACGACAAAATAGTTCAGGTGAAGGGTCAGCTACTGTTTGATACTGTCGCGTTGCCGCGTTTGTCGCTCAGGTGGACAACGGGAAGACTGTTCTACGTGAGCGACACATTACGGAAATATCAAAGAGTATCTTTACCAAAACAAGGCCTACGCTGTCGTGTAGTTTAGTTTTGAAGTTATTTTAAATAGCATCGCGTCGTACCGCTTTAGTTTCTGGCGCTCACCTAGGACAACAGGTCACTAACTATATCCAGCGTCGACGATCACCGTGATAACGAAACCAGCCATTCGTGTAATAATATAGGAGATAGCTCCACTATAGATAGCTATCTCCTATAATAGTATAACAGCATATACTAACGACAGGAAGGCTGATTCTACCTAAGTAAACAGTATAAAAACTGACGCTATTCATCGGGCCGTTCACTAGTATCATAGAAAGGCCAATCAGCATGCGGACAGACCTTCACTATCGTCATCAGTGGAGAGCCCGAAACCCACCTAATACTAAATCAGCTTTCCTGGTGATAGTTAATAAAAGTGCAGCTATCTCTTAGTCTATAAAGTATGCTTATTACAATTATTGCATTGCGCAGTAGGTACACCTCATGCACGTTGACGATTGATTGAAAAAGCAATCTTCCGGCTTTTGGACAGTTGCCGTTTTATGAATAAAATAATATTTTTTGCGCAAGATCGTCAGCGATGTATTATTTTAAATTAGGTAATTAATACCGGAATTATGTACCTACTTGATAAAGTGACAACCTACACGTTAAAGTCGGTGCGCGTGACGAAATATAATAGTAAGTATTTATTTTTTTACACTGGTGATCCCCCGCGACTTTGTCCGCGTACGGCTACTGACTACGCATATTTGCGTGTCTACAGCCGTACTTATGTTTAGGTATATATGTCACCGTAAGATTGTAAAAACCGTTAGATTGTAATCTAACTAGCGATATTGTAAACATAACATACGACATATATAATTGTCTTTTGTACGCATTTACGAGCCTTTCAAGGCCAAGTCCTTTCTTAGCGAACGCCACCCATTTCCTCTCAGCCACTTCATTGCAGTCGATTCGACTTTATATCGTCGACCCAGTGTGCATGAGTCAGGAGAGTACCTTACACTACCCACATAAGCTCGTCATTGACGGTACCTAATAGTCATGACTTAAGTTTTTGAACAAAAATTTTGCCCTCGCAATTCCTGCACTATTTACATCTGTAAATAGTGCAGGAAGCTATTAAATTACGTTTACTCACGTTTTTTGCATTCGCAGGTCGCAGCTATGAATGAAGTCTTCGATTTCGCGCGCCCACTCGTCTATGACTAATTAGCTTTCGATGTATTTCTGTGCTTCCTATTCCGTAGGGAGTAATTGTTTTTGTAAAGATCTCCTCTACCTTTTTACCTGTAGACCTGATTTTGCCCGCGGAGACGCGAGGACATGTTAATTGATTTTTTTCCATTGTCACCTCTGGAGACAACTGGGAATATACCTGTGCTCAACAGTGGGTTGAAAGATGATGATGACGAAATAAATAAATATCAAAACAACCATAATATAAATAACTTAATTTTAATTTAAGCTATAAAATTTTGCAAAGATCTAAAAATATGTGATGAAAATTAACATCAACTATATTATACTGAACCATTTTGACTTTAATACATATGAAACACTAAATCAAAACACTCAAATTTAGGTATTAAAAAATATATACTTTTTTTTTATTCCACTACAAGTTTTTTTTGACTGCGATCTCGCCTGATGGTAAGTGATGATGCAGTCTAAGGTGGTACCGGGCTAACCTGTTAGGGGCATGGCAGTTATATTAAACCCATACCCCTAGTCGGTTTCTACACGGCATCGTACCGGAACGCTAAATGGCTTGGGCTATTCAGTTACAACTTACAATTTATCATTTTGATTGCAGTTCAAACATCTTTTTACCACTATTGAGCATTCGATTTAAATTAGCCTTACGTTCACTTAGAATAACACATCACTTCACTTTACTTGACTTTGACAAACTGCCACTCTAGTTCATACACTCCCACCGAGGTTTTGTTCTTTTCGTCGTAGTCTACCCATTCCTTTTCTGACAAATCTATGTCTTCGAACTTTTTGCCTGAGAAATGGAAATGTACAACAAATTATTATCAATTATTTCATCACTAACACAAGTTGTCCTGCATGAAATCAAACATTAATTTTCATTTCAATATATCTGTCTCTGGCATGCAAATCTGCCTCAAACATGGGAAACGGACAAGTAGACAATTTTCATGTAAAAGGACCAATGGAGTATGGACCATGGTGTATTAGTTTATTTGTATATACAGTCATACACACACAGAGTTTGAGTGTGTGTGGTAAAGACTGCCCTCTGATTGTGCAGCACACAAAAGTCAAAATTGTTTAAGTACAGTCCCATAAACTTATCTGGCCCAGTGGCCAAAATTTTAACTATTTTATTTTTAATATTTATTAGCAACTTTAAATGTCATACGCTGTCACCGGATCAGACAAGTTTGTGAAACTATACTAATCCTATACCACAACATTTCTAAATTAAGATATGTTGTGGTATAGAGGTATAGGTATGTGGTGCAGGTAGAAATCAGAAAGAAACTGTAGATAACTTCCATATATGTTATATAATCTACTATTTTATCCAGACACAGAACACAGGCCGGAACAGGTTATTGTTTTTTGTGTTGGGTAACTCTCAAGAAAATGCAATACAACAAGATAAAAAGGTTTTAAAAGCTTTAACCTAACTATGTAAAAATTATTGTAAAATAGATTTTCTGTTTCTTGGTATATTGTAAAGTTGTACTATATTCATATTTATGAACTCAAAATTTAGAGAACTCTGCTTTTTTGGATGTAACCTCATCATGTCGATTTTGTTAGTATAAAATGTAGTCTTGGTTTTATTGGTCTGGACCACAACAAATCTATTGACACACACATTCATCGAAATCTGTGGCTGCTAGTAGTTAAGGTACTACAGTGGAACATACATAAATACAAACATACATAGACTGCTAAAATCATAACCCTTCCTGACTGCGGCAGTAAACATTATTGAAGTAGTCATTGTTCCCTCAACCAATAAACATCCACTGCTGGAGGAAGGCCTCTTGCATGTATCTCCAAAAAGCACGCTTTTATCTTGCTCGTAGTAGAAAGAAAAAAAGGGAAAACCTAAAATATTTAAAAATATAAGTGGAAGCGTACCATAATCCTCGGCCTCAGCTATCCAGCCGGACTTGGGTTCAAAGTCAACGGGCTCCACACCACGGCAGTCAAATGTCACTATACTCTTGTATTTACCGGCATCATTGTTAGAGAAAGCATCTGGAATATACAAGAAAGATACATTATATAATAACAAATACAAATAAGTAGAACTTTCATAGGATGATGGGTTTCAGTGTTAAATAAAGTTGAATACTAAGAACTAAGAAGTGAGATCGCCTTTAAATATGTGGATTCAAAATAATTAATTTAAAATGTTGCCAAGCCAACAAAAGCAAAATAGGTGCACTCCCTACAATTTCCTACTATTTCCTTGCTACAATAGCCCAATTGGATGGATAATCCAACAGAACAATGGAAATCAGTCTGCTTTCTAATCCTGGGCTAGTCTGAGAATTACTTATCAGAAAACCCAATACTTAATAATTATGAAAATCAAACCCAGGACCATATTATCCACAGTCGAAGTTCGAACATGCTAACTGACCAACGACGCAAAAACAGATACAAATTACAATGTAAGTGTGATACAAGTATATGAGTAAACATGCAACTAGGTTCAGCATTTTGTTACAAAGTTGCGAAAGGTTAGGTCAACATACCATTGCTTCCTTCAACAACATCAATGTTATTCTCTCTAGAACAGAGTTTGCACTTGATAAGAAGGTTGGTCTCCGACCTATTGTGCTTCTGGGGCACTTTATCAGCCTCAGTTAGGTCATGAAACTTCTCTGAAACTTCGCCGCAACTACTGCATTTTAGTTTCAAGAACCATTGGTAATGTGGATGGTTTGTGTATAACTTCTCTATTGATTCCAGTGTCGCTCTTATTTGTAGTGATATTTTCACCATTTTAACGACTATTTGTTACGTAAAATAACAGAAACTACGATTAAAAAAACCAAAACAAGTTTTTCCGATGCAAATCGCAAAAAATGTCAACCACATGTCAACCAAAGAGAATATAACCACTACGTATGTCAACCACCTCCACCGTCCACCGACCCAGAAAAAGAAGATCAAGAAACAGAGACACAGAACACTTATTACTAAGAAGATGTCAACTGTCAGAGACAATCAATCAACCTCAGATTAAAAACGTCAACTGTGTTGATTTGACATTGACATCCGATACA
Organism: Erebia aethiops; assembly: GCA_923060345.2. Taxonomy (NCBI): domain Eukaryota; kingdom Metazoa; phylum Arthropoda; class Insecta; order Lepidoptera; family Nymphalidae; genus Erebia; species Erebia aethiops. The sequence continues at coordinate 11,426,429 of OV281081.1, read as the reverse complement.
GTCTACAGATTATCAAATATCAATAGTCCACTTGTAGGTAAATCGTCTGTCTTCGCAATACATCAGACGATCCTATTTTGTTGGTGCCAACTACTGACATGGAACGAACAGTGTTGAGAAAAGATTGGACCATAGATAGTAGAATTAAGCTGAGATGCCCATGGGAGCTACACATACCACCCATGAGCTGAATAAGCTTAACCGGCTTAACCAATATCCATTGACGCGAAGCAGTTCCAGGTAGTAATGCCCAAACTTGTCTCTGGTAAAGTGGTAATGCCAGAGTAAACGAAAAAACTGCACTTGAATTATGAATGGTAATGTGGAGCACTGTTGCGGACGGAGTGGAGCTAGGACGAGTCAGTTATTGTTTCGCGTTTTAAAATTTATAATGTTGTATCTAACTTCGCAAATCCATGTCCATTCAAGCTTAGTGGAGCGGAGGTTAGATTTTATGCAATTCTTATTGGTCACTTTGCACAGCTCCGCTCCACTCCTCTTCTCAGCACCAATGCAGCCTTAAGGTTTAAATTAAATTACATTGCGAGTGTGTACATTGCTTTTATTGTACCAATAATAAATAAAACCTGGATAACACATGATTTGTTCATGAATCTTGTCTATAGTTGTTTTAAATATAAAATATTACCTATACCTAACCTATGTTTATTATCTTCCGCCTATCTTCCGCCCTTCAATGGTACCTCAACCTGCTCTATCTATGAATGTAACATTTTTGGAAATCAATATCAATGTATCAGTTTTATTTAGATAAAAAGCGCAGAAACCTCCTCTTTCGAAGCCGTCGAAATAGTACATAGTAGTCAAATATTCGACTGCAATCGACATTTTACTTGACTTAAAGATTATTTTGACACTTTTCTCTTCATTGTTATCGCTAGGAATAGAATATCACATTGAAATTATTATTAAAGGCTGACTAAACCATGACCATGGCTGAAACTTTACTGGGTCAACTTTTTTAATTTCTCGGCAAAGGCGCAACCCTGATAGAGTTCCCCTGTGTGTCCGTGTGTAGTGTGAGACCCATTTCCTGTAATACTTCATTGTCTATGGGGCCTCGCAGTGTCATTTTTGAGATTACTTCCTGAAAAAAAAACGCAAAATCATTTTTGAATTGGTTATTTTTTTTACAGGTTCACTTGCAATATACATAATTAACACACAAATTATAACATTAAAAAAGTGACACATTCACTGATATGTACATCGATTAAAATAAGTATTCACAAAAAATACCGTAAGCTCATTTTCGAAAGTCATTCAGTCATTTCTTAGTACAGCGGGCCTAGTTTGAGATTTTTTACCGCGATAAAGTTAACTCGACTCGACTCTTTAGCGATTTGTATGAAATCGACCAAACGCCGCCGCTCATCTGTTTTCATACTTTTGACAGTTTCATACAATTTGTAGTTTTTTTTTTTTTTTTTTTATCCACTACAAGCTAGCCCTTGACTGCGATCACACCTGATGGTAAGTGATGATGCAGTCTAAGATGGTAGCGGGCTAACCTGTTAGGGGCATGGCAGTTATATTAAACCCACACCCCTTCGGTTTCTACACGGCATCGTACCGGAACGCTAAATCGCTTGGCGGCACGTCTTTGCCGGTAGGGTGGTAACTAGCCACGGCCGAAGCCTCCCACCAGGCCAGACCAGAGAAAATTCAGAAATTATAAATTCCTAAATTGACCCTGCCGGGGATCGAACCCGGGACCTCCGCACGTTAGGCAACAGCGCTACACACTGCGCCACGGAGGTCGTCAAACTTTAACGAGATCGAGTAGATAAAAAATCTCGCACTAGGCCTAGGCTAGGGAATGAACCTTATAAAGATTTGGAGTTTATTTAATTTAAAGGTAGCTATTGTGGCCAACTTTATATAACACAATTTCTAAACTAAACCAAAACGACAACTTTAAATCTAGTTCTGTCCCTTTCCGCAGGGAGTATTATGAAAGGGTTAGCAATATTTTTAATGCTGTCATTTTAGTTTAAAGATTGTGCACTACAGAATTAGCGACAACATCAGGCATGAGTTGCAATGCGACTCGCGCACCACCTATTGTACGCTGACGGTACAATGTCAGAAAGAATCATGCAAGTGCGAATACCAACTGTACTTTCAAGTATTAAAGATAAAACGTGCATACCTGGTTTTCAGGACAGTTTTCACAGAGATTCCTTACAGCAAAGATCACCCATTGCATTATTACTGTTATGTAATCATAAGGAACTTCATTGATTTATTAATTTAAAAAAAAAATACAAAAACAGGATCATACTGGAATGAATTACTTGACTGGCGAATCTAAGAAAACAAAAATTAAGACGCGTAACATAAATTGGTGTGGAATCAATCCACACTAATATTATAAATGCGCTAACTACCCTGCGATCTCACCTGTGGTAAGTGATGACACAGTCTAAGATGGTAGCGGGCTAACCTGTTATGGGTATGGCAGTTATATTAAACCTATACCCCTAATCGGTATGTACACAGCATCGTAGCGGAAAACTAAATCGCTTTCCGGTAGGATGGTAATAAGCCACAGCGGAAGCCTCCCAGCAGACCAAACAGAAAAAATTCAATTCAATTTTTAAAATAAAAATTCAGAAATTATAAATTCCCAAATTGACCCTGCCGGGGATCGAACCCAGAACCTCCGCACGTTAAGGCAACAGCGGTACATACTGCGCCACGGAGGTCGTCGAAAAAAAAAGTATATAAAAAGTTTTTAGTTATGCATGCCACAGGCAGAAAATTTCAGAAATTCTAATTTCTCGCTTATGTAGAAAATTCAAAGGATACAAGGATTGCGGGCATCTATGTTACAGCAGTCGAGTAACACCGGTATGACTTCTAGCTCGCGCATCTGAAACGAAGCACATCCGAATTATTGCCTCTCATCAACCCCGGGGATCGAATCGCGACCCCGTACAGGAATTGCGAAAAAATGGCAGTCAGTGGACTATAGAAGTGAAAACAAACATTTTTTTTTTCTATTTATTCGGCTAGGATTCCGCCGGTTTCTCCACCTGTCCCCCTGACCCCGGCTGTCTGGTCTCTTCTTGTCTCTTTCTAATCTTCCGCCCGCTACAACTATTTATTTGTGTATGTAAGTTTATTCATTTCTATTTATTTACGTAAGTTTATTATAACTCTTTAGGCCATATATGTATTTATCTTGTAAGCGGGCGTGAGAGCTAAATTTATGTCGATAATAAGAAAAATATTTCAAATATAAACCGTAAAACTAAGGCCCCACCACCACCACTACAGCCCATTAACGTCCCACTGCTGGGCACAGGCCTCCACTCTCATAGGAGAGAGGGAATTAGAGCTTAGACCCACCACGCTGTTCCAATGCGGGTTGGCGGGGTTTAACGACTATTATCATATAAACTAAGGCATTCAAGTATAATTACGAATGTACTATATTTTTCTTAAGACCTTTTGTCTTAAGAAGAACGGTGTCGGTCACGCGTTTCCACATTTTTACCCCCTACCAAAAAGTGTTTAGCGCCTAAAGAAGTTTTCACTTCAAAAAATTCGCGCGAATATGTTTCGCAATTCTTGTATCCCATTGCTGGCTCACTACTGCGCACGAGTATCCTCCCGGAATAAGAAAGGTTTGGCCATATGCCACCACGCTGGCCAAGTGCGGATTGGCAGACTTCACACACCTTCGAGTACATTATTAAAAAACTCTCCTCGACAATGCACGATTGTCGAGTCAACATCTCCTGCAGATGCTCCAGTATTGGAGTGAAATGTAGGTTGAGAATAATTTGGAAGATTTGTGTGGTGTCACGGTGTGGTGTTGTACTGGTGCGGATTGCTGGCTTACTGGGCGGTGAATATCGCAAGGTGCAAGTGCAAGACACACTGTACCACATAGATTTGTCTACTATGGCTTATTATAGCGAATTAAACTTCTAGATCCTTCATTGTCATGGACTTCCCCAAAGTAACGCCTGTTTCTATCCAATATCCTAAAAAACACACATAACTTCGAAAATTTGAAGGTTCGGATCGAACCCGCGACCCCGTACAGGAAATGCGCGAATATTTTTCGCAGTGCGAACGTAGCCTAAACATTTAGATACCTCTAGCTAGGGCCTGACAGAAGTGCCTCAATATACCTGTTTCTTGTTTTCTTGGTTCTTCCAGCACAAGTTGGCCAGAGTCCTAACGAGGGACGCCTTGAAGCCGAACGCTACGTGTCTTTCCACTGTCTCCATGCTTGTTACGGTTTTCTTTGGCGTCGTCATGTCTATTGCTCCCAATCTGGAAGAAAAACCAAAATGATTTACTAGCAAATATCAGCCCGCCTAGCCAAGTTATAGTCCGTCAAACTTATCTGGCCCGGTGGCCAAAATTGGAACTAATTTTTATGCCTGTTCAGTTTTTGTTTTTATTTTATTTATTAACTGACTTCCAAAAAAGGAGGAGGTTCTCAATTCGGCGCGTATGTTTTCATATCTACTAGCGACGCTCTCACTGGGTCAGATAACTTTGTATTTTCTCTCCACGGCTATTTCGCTAAAGCGTTAACGATTGTAGAAAGAGAATAGACACGAAACGTATGTAACTTGGCTAGAGTGACTGGTCAAGTATTGGGTCCATAGTCATGCTACGATGTTTATGCAGGGAGCCGTTTAGGAAGTTTAGGCGTTTGCCCCGACGTCCTTTGTGCGAGTGAACGAAAGGCGTCGAGTGCAAAGTACTTCGACAATCGGTTTTGATCCTATCACCATATTTTTCAAAGGGTGTTCAATATTGTTAAAATTATAAATAAATTCGTTTTTAATACACTTTACATGTGCATATATTACGCTTTTTTAATAAATCTTTCAGTTTAACGATTATTTAGATTTCACCATCCGTCTGTTCAATCAACTTAGAAAAATAGCCTACTTTTTGTCCCCAAAAACAATTTTTCAAAAACCTAAATACACGATGTCGCGGACTTTCGCTAGCTTAAAGCGCGTTTACATTAAGTCGGTGATCGAATGCGTCAGTATGCCTGCTGAGCTTTTAACACTCTTACCTAGATTTCTGACTTTCCGGCGAGTCAATTTTCACCAAAGGCACTTTGTTTGCAATATTTTCCTCCGATATCTTCACTTCTTTAACTGGTTCAGTTTTCTTCTCAGCGTTGCTATCAACTCTTGCCTTCTCTGACGAAATCCCCAAAATCTTTTGCAACTGTTCACTCAAATCGAAATCTGTGGAGAGATTTTGACTTTTCTTCACCTCTTTCGGAGTGTCAGGTGACTGTTTTTGGGAATCCGTGTCTTGTTGCATTTCCGCTAAAGGGGGTGAAATTTCGATGGGCGATGCTTTTACCTCCTTGGCTTCGGTTTTCGTTACGTGGATTTCTGTCGGGGGATCGTTTGGGGAGCTATCTTGAGAATCGGGCCTGCTAGTTTCCTGTGACATAGAAACACACAAAACTACCGATAGATAGATAGATAGATAAATTCTTTATTGCCACACATAACAAAGAGAAAACTTAATTATAAACAAAAAACAGAAAACAACAGCGTGCGCAAGGGCGGTCTTATCACTAAAAATGATCTCCTCCAGACAACCCATTTCTTAAGGAACTTTAAAAAGGAGCGGGAAAGTGCAACAATAATAATAAGCACCGATCTACTCTTGAGGAATAAATTATAACATTGTATGGACACATTTTTTTAAAACTATAATAGCACTACTTAAATAATATACCTTCTTCTGTTTCTCTTGTCTATGGCTTCTTATATTGCAAATAATGTACCTTATTTAATATGGCAGTTTTATTAAACACTTATCAGTTTCCATGCAGCACTACCATTCGAACAGTCCATTTTAATTACTACTTTAAAATCTGTAATTACTTAATACTTACTTGTAACTCAAGTCTAGGCTGCAACCCCACAGGAATCATCTCCGCTATAGTATTCATACTGGCCGTCGGTGACTGAGCATCAATGATCAGAGGCGGTTCATTATCATCACCGATATCTATCTTATGCTCAAGACTGATCCGTCTTATCGGTAACGGAACACGATCGTCCCCTTTAGGGACTGAACTACTCCGCTTAAAGGCAACTTGGGTTAATTCGCTATCAATTTTAGCATTGGAAGTCCCTTCGGAGGAGCTCCGTACACTTTTATCGTGCATATCAAATTTTATGGGCATGTTTTCTATAGGGTTGAAGTTGTCTAGCTTGTCTATGTATGGTGGATTGTCGTTGCATTCGAAGTATTGCTCGCTGCTCTCTGATTCCGTGCATTCGGATGTTGTCTCATTGCATGATAACATGTTATCGGCTGAATCGTTCTTGCAAAGTGGGACTGAAATTAATAGGATAGTATCAACAAAATCTTTGGAACATAATTTTGGAATGTTAATTGTTACCGGCAGGAAAAAATGTGGGGTCCTGAGCTGGAAAATTCTTACCGGATAAACTCACGTGTTATGTCAGAAAAATGTCCGACTAGTTTGAAACCCGTTCGGGGCCCTTATTCATGAGCCTGTTCGCGCGACGCGGTCGCTGCTCGACTGCGGGCCGCGTATCGTACAGCTCTCTGCGAGGTGTGTTGAGGTGGGGGGGATGGGGAGAGGTGGTACTGCGTCCTCTACCGACGACTCCTGCTGATCTTCACTGGCGTCTCCGTCGTGATGTAAGCATGCCGACCTGACCATTTCCGGTTCCAAATTCGAGAAATACAATCTGTACAGTACTATTGTTAAAAGCGGTTTCCACGCCGGGGGCAGCACACGTGAAGTGAGTTTATCCGGTAGTTATGTATAGTTATAATGAATATCATTCACGATATTTTAAACGTTTAAAATCAAAGTGTAGTTTTTTTGACGTGATAACGTCTTATAAATCGATGAACACCGGCTGCACGCACGAAAAAGTGTCACGTTCCGCCTGAGCCTGAGCGTGCAAGTGAGAGCGCGGAACAAGCGATAGAGAGGCACGATCGCGTGACGGCAGAGGTAGCAGTTCGAATGGTTCTGCTACTGGAATGCCGCCACACGAGCTTCTTCGAGAACTTCTAGTTATCATGTAAAACTATCATCCGTGAACCGTCTTTACAGACAACCATATTTTTTTAGGACTTGATATTAAATGACCAACTCACTCTCAGGCGGTGTGTTGACAGCTGGCATGTCCTCATCGTTGACAAGTTGTTTGCCCGTCGCTGCATACAACTTATTGATAGATGAGAAAAAGTTGTTGCTCTCCTTGCCTAGCTTGTGTATCGCTCTCAAGAGAACTGAAATAATATCAAAATCATTGTCTTAATAATCTTTACTTAAGCCATACTAATATTATAATTAATACAAAAGTGTGTCTGTCTGTCTGCTACACTTTCACGGCCCATCTTTTCAACCAATTTTGATGAAATCTAGTATAGGTATAGGTGGCATCCCGGGGAAGGACATAGATTAATCGATAAAACTAAATCCAGGAGGATGAAGTCGCAGGCATCATCTAGTACCCATATATCCAAATCTGTTTACACATTTAGTTATGGTTAAATAAAGAGATTCACATACAAACATGAATCCTGAAACATTACATTATTTATTTGGCAGTTGTATAATAATACAGGTACTTACAAGCACAATTAATAAATAAAGATGCATCACTTTGCAAGCAGTCCATATAAGTGTCCATACTCGATGCAGTAGCTATGATTTCCAACAGAAAAACCACTTCTTGCGGCTCTATAGTGTTCACGTACTTATCAACTGTCTTCAATATACAATCTGATTTACTTTTAAACTCATGTGCCATAAACTTCACAAAGTTAACAGATACATTTATATCTTGCGTTTCTGTAGACATTAATATGTTGTATGCCAAGTTTAATACAAGCATGCGACATTCGGGATCCAATTTTGAGTATAATTTCTCTATATAGGTATTCTCAACTCCAATTAGATATTCAATAATCAAATGAGGGTATTCGGAGTTACCACTGATATACATGTAAGCTAAAGAATTCAGTAATGTGACATCATCTGGTAAGACGTTTGGTTGACCTAATAAAATATTGTAGATAATCATAGCGGCAGCTGTTGCAATCTTATCGTTTTGTCCAATTAATGAATTGAGGATGATCGTATCGAATTTATTCCATATCATAATTTGGTTAAAAGGATTGTTAACAACTAAATTTCCTAAAGTTTGTATCAGTATTGTCATACAGGATTCATATTTTTTCTGAAGTTCTTCATTTATTATATCAACGCTTGGATGTTGGTATTCGGTAGCTAGAATCAACATGGAGTCTAGTATGGACAGTTCTTTAGATATGTATGTCTGCATTTTGGTGCCTGCCGCTGCACAGGAGCGTACTAAGCGCAAGCATTGTTCTGCTACAGCTAGAGTGCTTCGATTATATGAGGCTTGTTCGACGTCCAACCTCATTATATGCAGAACTTCAGCTATAAGACGTAGAGTATATTCAGATGCTTTTTTACTAGAAAAGTTAAAAAACAAAAAGTTTAGTTAATCTTGTGTCGGTACGTAAATATGAACATTTTAAGAAAACAAGGAAAGCATGCTCACGGCCGCAATCTACCGGTCTCAGCGTCTCGGGAAAGCTGCGCTTCAGCACGCAGCATTTCCTCCACGGCATCCCATTCACCGGTCTCTAATTGGAAGTTAATAAGTTTGGCATCCAAAAGGATCTCCTCCGCAAACCACACACTTTTATCTCGTGACATATTATTAGATATAAGAAGCAATGAAGTATAGAGACTGTTCAAGCATTAAAATATTTAAAACCAATTTTCAGATTTTCTTCTTTTTGATATTTTCATGTTGTCTGTGATTTTTTCGGCGTGATTGTTGACAAACGTCAACACGGTTGTCAATGTCATATTTATGACAGATGACAACTTGTCATCAGAGGTTCGGTGGTATTCTATCGTAGACAGCATAGAATAATTAAACCTCTAGAATCAATGCCAGCGTGTAACCGAAAGGGATAGGTGTAATAATAGGTAAAACGCTGCAATGCACCAAGTACAATAAGTGCATAATGAACAAAACAAACTAAACCCGTGACACGCAGAAAGGGATAGAAGAACTCATATTTCGTTCTCATTCTATCTTGTGTAACATCTCAACACTGCATCTCTTTCATGTGGGAGTGAAAAGGAGATATGTCTTGGTCTATATTACTTTCTCTGGCTACGGTAGACAGAGAAAGAAATATAGACATGTCGTCAGCGTATGTGACAGCGATAGTCGTAATGCGATTTTTCATGGTAAATAAGTATTTTTTTTGTTATTTCTATACTTTGTCTCTTCTTGCTATATTTACTCTTTTGACGACCTCCGTGGCGCAGTGTGTAGCGCTGTTGCCTTAACGTGCGGAGGTCCTGGGTTCGATCTCCGGCAGGTTCAATCAATAATTTCTGAATTTTGCCTGATCTGGCCTGGTGGAAGGCTTCGGCCGTGGTTAGTTACCACCCTACCGGCAAAGACGTGCCGCCAAGCGATTTAGCGTTCCGTATAGATGCCGTGTAGAAACTGAAGGGTAGATAACCGTATGGGTTTAATATAACTCCCATGCCCCTAACAGGTTAGCCCGCTACCATATTCTTAGACTGCATCATCACTTACCATCAGGTAAGATCGCAGTGAAGGGCTAGCTTGTAGTGGATTAAAAAAAAATGTAGCAAGGAGGAGACAATGTAATAATACTACCACAGGTGAGCGAAATGAGTATATAAGCTAATGCCAAGGAGTGACAGAGCGAGAAAATGTTCTCTTGCATTGCTAAAAAGTACTTATTTCGTCATCATCATCATCATCATCATAATCAACCGATAGACACCCACTGCTGGACATAGGTCTCCTGCATGGACATCCACACACCGCGATCTAAATTTGTCCAGCCGTTCTCGAGTTTTAACGAGACAAAAGAACAGCAATTGATTTTTATTTAAAAATAGAAAAATCAAGAAGAAAATATCGCATTAAGACTATCGCTATCGCATACTGTATACGCTGACGCCTTGTCTATGTCTCTTTCTCTGTCTACGTCTTGCTATATTTACTCTATGGTGCTTTACAAGTGTTAGACAGAGACAAGTAACATATAGGATAGTGTGAGACAAAATTCGCCACAAGGGTTCCATACATTTTTTTTCTTAAACTTTCAAAATAAAGTTTGTACAAACAAATTGATTCTACTACAAAAGGAAAAAAACCTATCACATACAGGGACGCAAAAATTATCTTTATTAATCTCTGCTTTGTCTGTAAGCACTTCAGAAACTTCTTAATCAATTTATACAAACATTCCCACACCCAAGAAACCCAATAATCGAGAGCACATCAAAAAATTTCAAGGGCACTGATGAAGCTCTTTTGGAGTATTTGGACTGCTAGTCCCACATTGGTGATTAATTTACGGAACCCTAAAAATGCTTGTTTCCGCCTCCGCCTCACCTGTCGTCTCGCCGCTCGTCGTGACTTGTTCGACTGTCGAAAGCGTTCGACGATCGGTCGAAATTCGAACGAGCAAGCAAGCGGTGAGAATGGCATTTGTGCGTGAAATTGTTTTAGTTTTTGTGTGAACAAGTGAATTTTCTCACAATATTAACCGCCCGATAGTGCTCCCGTGTCTGAAGTGTTTTAGTAATAAAACATCCCGTAAAGTGCCGCTACAGTGATGTGAAGTGATAAAAGCTTGTCTTTTAATAATGTGAAGTGACTGGGTGGACCACGGATTTGGTTGCTTTTACAATGGACCGACTTCCCGCTAACGAAGGAATTTAAAACATACGGTGAGTCATCAGCGTTCCTGAGATACATCGCACTCGATGTAAGATGCACTTCTTGATTTAAAAGAGCTATCATACAACTCCTAAACTCAAATCGCGTGTTTAGGTCGCATTTCACTTACAAAATTACAACACTTACATGTTCGGAATTCAAAATTGGTTTTCCATTTCTGTATTTGAATTTCAAAATTTGAAATACGGAAACACTTGCGATTTTCAAGCATTCGAAATTCCGAGAAAGTAAACAACTTATAAACTAAATACTTGGAATGCTGGCAACTGTCCAAGTTTTGATTTCTGTAGATTATCTTGCCTTTTAAAATCCTAAGTAACAGGTAATAGATAACTAAAATCATATGATATCTTGCATAGTATCTCAAGCAAGCATAGTATCTCACTGGTTACTCAATGGTAATAGACAGAAATTGATAGCTAGATAGATTATTTCAACCATTCCATCCAATCTTACTACTACATCATACACACACATTACATCAACCATCAATCAACTTATTTGATTATCAAGACTCAAGAGTCAGGACTCAGGACCCCTAGAATTAAATGTTACTGTCTTTTACTACTCCACTTTTCATGCTAAACAATACAGCTTTAGTACAGCCAAGTAATATCAGTCTGAAATAAATTTAATAAGCTGGAAGGAGCTTTACTCATAATTTTTTTAATGTAAGCCTATTTGACGAGCTACATCAATCATTGCTATAATATCTATTGTTGTGATTGACTGAATTTGTGACATTCACCTTCTGTTATGATGGATTTTGACTATAGTGAAAGATTGTTATATAATCAGAGATGATAGGAATAGTTACATTATAAAAACCCTATTAACCTAACAGCCAGGCATGGATGCCTCAGACTGTCAGAAAGTTGCTGGAAAAAGGGTAAGAACAAGGAATTGGGTAAAAATGACAGCTACTGATTGGTTAACATTCTTCCACTATTGACCAAAATCCATTGACACAGCAAAAATACCATAAGTTCAGCCAATCAAAACAATTGAAACTGTAACAATAATTGAACAGTGTTAACAACAATGTACAACATACACACAACAACATATTATATAGTCCCACAAACACATAATCTTACCTGGTAGTTTTTGTTTTTATTTTATTTTCATATATAGTTACTAGCGACGCTGTCACCGGGTCAGATACGTTGGACTGAACTTACTTACAATAACTCAATCCTATTTAATTGATCATTTAGTTATTTATGATTCATAATCAACAATAATAAACAATTAAATTTATTGAAGTTGTGAGTACTTATGTATTAATACTAATAGTTACTTATCTAAAAAGATAAGAGGCTGGTCAGCTGTTATTGACATCAACAAGTATATAACAATATAACAACTTGTGATGATGCATTGCAAAGTGAAAACATTGCCTATACTGAAACTGTGGAAGTGTGCCTCACTGCTTTGCTATGGACTGTAATAGGATAATAGACAAAGTCTGTCAGTCTTACAGCCCATGATGGTGTGATTCAAATGCAGATTTTATCATTTTCAAACTACCAAGAGATGAAGACATGTGGGTTGTGATAGTCTGATAAAAACAGATGGAGATACAAATAAGATTGCAAACTAAAACTAGATTATTACTAGCTGATGGCAGCGACTTCATCTGCGTGGATTGAGGTTTTTTGTTTGCGCATTAACTCTTTAATTTTCCGGGATAAAAAATAGCCTATGTGCTATTCCAGACTATAATCTATCTCTGAGCCAAATGTCATCCAGATCCGTTCAACAGTTCTGGTATTCATCCAAAGTTTGCAATTATTTTATTTATTATTTATTTTAAATATAAAATACATTATAATAAAACTGATAATTATAATATTAGTATAGAAGTATAGACTAGTACTGGATAGTATAGATAATACTTTCAGTACATCTGAATTTACAAATTGCAACTAAATTGGAGAGCAATTGCAATGTAGCATTGACAGTCTTACATAACAGGGGTGCAGGTAATATGCTTGTATGCCAACTCAATTTAAAGATATGTGTCAGTGCCCATTGATTATATTGAGTTCAAGTTGAAAATGCACCTCTGACTCTTTGATCCATATCTTTTGACCTTTGCACTACTACGAGTGTCTTGAAGTTTACTTAGAAATCAAAAAAAAATTGTTAAGTTCAGGAATACACTAAATTGTAAGAGCCGCGTGCACAAGGACATTTAAACTGATTTAGTTAAATTTTGTAATACTGTCCCTTTTTGGCAAATGCATATTGTAGTTGCCAAGCATTAAAATATTTAACTAAATCAATATAAGAGTGTAAGTGGGCCTAGTAATTAAAGATAAGTACGATTAATTATTCTAATAGTCGAGTCATATGCGGAAGGACCTGGAAACCCACTGCATTATTATTCCAAGAAAACCTCTGCCATTATGTGATTAATGGGTAGAGGTCACGATCCTCAGCAATGAGGAATACGACGCACAAAGAGAGGATTAGGAAACTTGAAATCAAATATATATTTATTTAAGTACTAAACTTTGCTGAGTTATGCCATGTCAGGACTCTCTTACTGATTCAGAAAGCACATTCTACTGAGAGAGCCAGCAAAACACTCAGAAGTTACCTACCATAAAAAACTACTTATTGTATAAAGTTTCAACTCTGAGTTGAGCAATGTGCAATGGAATAAGTAATAAATTTACTTACAAACTGTGAATTGTGAATTGATTAACTGAAAAAAGCAATCCTATTCCTAATTCTCTTGCTCAAAAGTTTTTTTTTAATTTTCATAAAAGCTATTACATAAATAAGATTTGCTTACAAAAGTCTGTAAAGTATAATAATTATTGATTGAGAATTCATCAAGTAAGTACCTAATTAATATAGAGCTCAAAGAACTCATTGCAATTTTTCTGCTGAACAAAAGCATTGTTTTGAATACCCATCAACTGCACTACTAAAGACAATGCCTAACGCAGTAATGTGTGATGTACACATCTGATCAGATTTGTATGGATTCGTAATTTGAGTGAATTAGTAACTCACCTGAACTAAGGCCTTGCGTCCTATGATTTTGGAACTTTTTTTACCTTGTTATTGGTCTAAGACAGCACAACAAAAAATAATTAAACAGGCCATCCATGTGTTGTCAACAGATATCCCAAACACATAGTTACTATTGCTATATTTTGTAAGAGTGTTGGAACCTATGACAAAATCTAGAATTTGGAAAAAATCTTGACCTTACAAGTTGTAACAAAAGTTACAACTTGTAAGGCCAAGATTTTTTCCGACTGAGCTACTAAGACCTACTTAGAAGTGTTGAAAATGTTAAACACTAACTTAAGTAATTACATACTCCATTTATACTGGTGGGAGTGAGCGAGAGTTTAACGCTTTTTTGTCACATACGATTTTTGCAGCCCAGGTCCCCACTCCCCACATATTATTATCCTGCCAAAACGAACAAATTAAGTATGTGCTAAAAATTTTACATAATTAACTGACCAGTTTATTAATTATTGCACATGTTCAACGAGAAAGAGGGAAAGAGACAGTGCAGTGCCTAATTTTGTTTGCATATCAAATCAAATATTCATTTATTCAAATTAGGTACACTTTTTGACATCAAATTACTTATAAAACATGATGGTGATAATCAGTTATGGTATCTTAAAACTAAATAAACTACCTGACTAGGTTTTCAAAAAAATATTTGTGTTGTAGTTTCCATGTTTGTTGTTAATTAGTTGTTTAGACCTTTAACACAATTCAAAATACAAAATCATAGTGTGAAGATCTAGGTATAGGTTCTACAAACTACATGCCCCACCCATTTCCACTTGAGCTTGGCGACTTTTCAAGCTATGTCGGTTACTCTGATTTGCCTACAGATCTCCTCATTTCTGATTTGATCATGCAGGGATACTCCAAGCATAGCTCTCTCCATTGCCCGCTGAGTCACCGAAGTCTTCATATCAGGCCCATATTTAGGATCGTCCCTCCCATTAGGTGGACGGACGATCTCAAGCGTGTAGCTGGGAGCCGCTGGAAACAAGCGGCACAAGACCTTGCTCTGTGGCGATCCATGTAGGAGACCTTCGTCCAGCTGTGGACGTCTATAGGTTGAGACGACGATGAAGATCTAGCTTGATGACAATAATGATTTATGCAGGTTAATAATAGAGCTACAGTTGTCCCATTGATGTTAAGCATTGCATATATAAATTTCCAGGGGCCGACCGGAATGGATGAGGTTCTACTGAATGACCTACTGGAGTGCTCAGTGTGCCTGGAGCGGCTCGACACTTCCTCCAGGGTGCTGCCGTGTCAGCATACCTTCTGTTTGAAATGCATCAAGGTAAGCCTATCATAATAATGTCCTCACGACCGAATTACGGCCACGGCGGCCAATCTCCAGAGAGTTTAGCCATCTGCATGGGACATGTTGTAGATAGTGCACAAGTATGTGCGCCGACACAGATGCAATTTTTGTTCCCTTAATATTAATTTATTTGATCGCACAGTGCCTGGGAATTGAACCACAGACCGCAAGAGTAGAAGGTCGAATTCTTAACCATTATGTATCACCAGGCCGGGCTCACTTGGTCACGTGATCCGAGAAACATAGTTCTACGTCATTAATTCTCTTCTGAGAAGACTTTAGGAGTTTACGCGAAAGAAAGAGTAGGTTGCAGCGCTATGCCAGCTGAATTGCACTTTATTGCGTCGTATCAAGAGTCGCTATTTATTTATGCGTCTATGCGGAGTGATCCTTCAGTACCCGAAGGCTCTATGAAGTACTAACACTTTCCTTCACGTTAAGTTAGATTTTCATACAAATTTCATACCCCTATTTTACCCCCTTAGGGGTTGAATTTTCAAAAATCCTCTTAGCGTATGTCTAGTGCCTACGTCATAAAACTACCTGTGTGCCAAATTTCAGCCCAGTCCGTCCTGTGGTTTGAGTTGTGCGTTGATAGATCAGTCAGTCGGTCACCTTTTTCTTTATATACTTACCTATTTAGATAATGTGATAACCGCCATAGAAAGGAGTACCCATCCGCTTTACTAGTTACTATCACGCCTATAATTTGAGTAAGTATCATTAAATGAAAGAATGTCATACAAATAATGCTACCTAAATGACTTACGAGGACACACGTGAGTCACAAGTCAATCGAGATGACTCAAAGCAAATGCCGTTTAGATTAGACCAAGCATTGAACTAGTGTTTATTTACGATGCCCGGAGGATGGGCCCTGTTAAACTGAGGATGCCAGGATACAGTCGGCCACAAAAGCGTTCACGTTTTTTATTATACTTACTTAAGTAATTTTTCACCCAAAAAGAGGAGTGTTATAAGTTTAAACTGTGTATCTGTATTGTGTTTGTCTGTGGCGTTGTAGCTCTCAAACTGATGAACGCGATTATTCCACGCGGACGATTTCGCGGACATCAGCAGCATGGCCCATAGTTAAATACTTACCTAATTTATCCGTTATCAAGAACAATATTAGTATAGTTCTATGATATATTATCAGATTAGATTGTTAACTCTCTTTGCAATAATATTCCGCGTAGTTAGTAATTAGGTACGTAGGCCGTCTTTAATCTATTGGAGCCTTGGAGGCTCTGGGTACATTAGGATAGTGGGGCCCCTATGACTTTGACAGAGGACTATTTTGTTAAAAAAGGCAGAATAGATAAGCAATATTCTAGATTTATTCATCTGTCGTCTGTCATAAAAAAACTTCAAGGTCAATTTAAAAGTACTTACTATTAAGATATATTTTGAACATAATAATATAAGTGTATAGTTATCGTTAGTGAATATCGGTTATCTGTCCGTGGGTGATCTTTTTTTATTTTTTATTCCTTTTAGTAAGCCTTTGACTGCAATCTCACCTGATGGTAAGTGATGATGCAATCTAAGATGGTAGCGGGCTAACTTGTTAGAGTTATGGCAGTTATATTAAACCCATACCCCTTGTCGGTTTCTACACGGCATCGTACCGGAACGCTATCGTTCGATCGTTTGGCGTTACGTCTTTGCTGGTAAGGTGGTAACTAGCCACGGCCGAAGCCTCCCACCAGATCAGACCAGAGACAATTCAGAAATTATAAATTCCCAAATTGACACTGCCGGGAATCGAACCTGGGACCTCCCACGTGAAGACAACAGCGCTCAACACTGCCAGGGAGGTCGTCAAAATATCGTCGATCTGGTAGGAACTAGGGGGCCACATTGATCGCGGGGCCCTGGGCACTTGCCCAGAGTGTCCAGTGGGAAAGAGGGCCCTGTAGGTACGTAGTAGCTAGTAGTTATGTCCTCCGTCTTAAATGTGTCCATTTACAATTACCTGTGTCACCAAATGACGTTGAAATGTTCACGTTTATTTCGGCTAGAATTTAAAAAACCAAATTTGGTACTTGTTCGCTCCTATACAAAACAACTTCATTCCGAAAGATTCAACGACGTAATATGCTGAATATATACAAATAATGTACTTGTATGTAGACAGCAGTAAGTTTTGGAAAGTGAAATTTGCCATACCTTTTTAATTAACTGAGTATTTCTGCGAAGCGCTGAGCCGGTCGATAGTAAACCCGTCCGGAACGAACTCCACATGGATACGACGACGCGACGCGTCGTTCGCATCCACAAAGCATTATGCCTTATAATTAATATTGTAGTAAACAAATAATATCTATCTTGTGTGTACATTAATTTTGCTGTCGACTGTACCTGGTAGTTGTTTATGCTATCCGGCCCAATTTGGTAGGAGACGAGAACCTGCTGTTTTAATATTCCGTAGCAGGTAATCAATTACCACGTCTAGAAGAAGACATAAATCGCCCGATAAAATAAGATCAGATCCCTATAAGTACGAAAGCTTTGACAACTCTCTCTCTCCCTTATTAACCCATTGCCGGCTCACTACTGAGCACGAGTCTCTTCTCGGTATGAAAAAGGTTTGGCCATTGTCCACCACGCTGGCAAAGTGCGGATTGGCAGGCTTCACACATGCAGTTTTCCTGATATTTAGTTTCTAAAACTACTAAAACGCACATAACCACCTCGAGTTTGATAACACAATGCTACAATCCGAAATTATTTGATTGGCCTGAATTTATGATATTTTTGCTTCAAGTTTGCGTTTCAAATTGCAGCAGTCAAACTACGGTAGCAGGCCTACCACTTACTAGGCCCTGATTTTCTATAGAAATAGAAATAGAAATCTTTATCATTGGAATCATCAAATATACAGAACAATGTATTCCTGACCCCTAAACTAGACGGACCCGTATCTTAGGGGTCTATGATATAGGTACAAAACTTAAATTACTTACAATTCAACACATTCAAGTCAATCTCTGACAATACAATCTCTAAAATTATAGTACTAACATCTAAATAAAACTTATAAAAATTATCTTGATATGGACAAGACCTCTAAAGTATATTCTTAGAACCAGTGCCTGTAAGCTATTACATTATTAATGAATAGATATTAGGAAGTACTTAGAATTACTAACTCAATAGAAACATAACTTACTTATAGTAAACTTCACTAAGTAACCGTCTTTAGCCCTATTGGTCTGATACTCCGATATACAACAATGCATTATATCTTCTCCCCCTCTAGAAGATAGGCCGTTTTGCTTTTTAGTAACTAACAAGTAAACTACGCTTTTAGCTGCTTACAAAATACTTTTACACACTGTATTAATAAGCCCACTCACTTTGGTGCAACTGATCCGTCTTGTGTATAGGTGCCAGTGTACTGTGCAGCTGTATAGGTGTAAGACGTAAGAGTAGACATCCCGTGCGAAGTCGGGCTGTGTCGATAACAGAGTTAGCGATAACCAAATTTCGAATCGATCTGGGGCCACACGGCCTAGACTTAAAGCCTTAAGCGCAAAACGCACACCCGACCCGGCCCGCGCCCGCTTCCTGTGTGTTTTGCTCTTTATTGTTTCATTATTGTTGACTTTCGTGTTTTTGAATAATAATCCTTATTTTAGAAACACCAAGATACGTTACATCAAACTGTCATTTTGAGTAATATTGCTTAAGCGTTGGCCTCAGACGTGAAACTTGTACAAGTTGCTCACATACCTTCATCAACTAGAAAAGAGCTTAAGATCATCAAGTTGCTTAAAAGATTTTCTTGAATTATAGCTAAGATAACTCTATCAAGTAACCTTATATAAACAAGAAAACTTACATCAAAATGAAAAATCGATAAGTAACACCTCTCCTTTTTTTGTCGGGAGTTAAAAAAGTAAACGTATTTTCCTAGGTAAGTATTCTAGCTTTCATGATAATTCAGCATTCAGCGTTCAGAACGACAACGTTGAGCTATATAAAAGCCACTTTTTCAATCTACTTTGCCCGTATTATTGAGTTGCAAGTAGGTCGGGCGAGTGTGTTTAATTTTCAAAGCGATTTGTGCTTTACATTTTTATGGGTACAACATCCCAGTGTAAAGGGTAAAGCCGTATAAATACAAAGGAAAATAAAAATTAGGTTGTAAGTTTAAACCTAGCTTAGGATTCACGCGTAGTAGAATTTGCGTTCTTTCTTCGCGTATTTTTAAGCTCGTTTTTAGGCGCGGCTTTGCGCTACTCTTACAAGCGTTGACGCGGTTACATAAGCTCGTATATTACTGACTACTACTACTGACTGACCAACGGGTTCAAGAGAATAAGCGCATCAAAGGCGAAAGCGCGCACAATGTGGTGCGTGTGTAAGCGCGTAAGCCGATACGAGCTTATACGCCCAAAAACATACGCTTGTCTGAAACAGCCCCTACTAGCAATGGTTCCACGTAAGATACAGAGAATCAGAGGCAGACTAGCTGAGAATATATGCAAGTAAAATAATCTAGAGAAATCTGTTACTATGGGTTGTAATTATTGCCTGAAATAAAAGTTATTTTTTTATCTAGATTCTAGAGGAATCAGTAGATTATTTTAAAATGAAATTTGTAGTAGCCCTTTTCTTGCTGACTGTACTTAGTTTTCAAACTCATGAATGCATATGAAAATGTTGTGTAGGTGCAATGTTATGAATATAATAACGTGATCTCTCCCCCGGGATGGGGTTTCGCAGACCATTTTCACCCCGAAATATTTAAGTAGGCTGGGCGCACTTTGGTTCTAGCAGCCATAGTACTTCAAAGAGAAGTTAAAGGCTATTCAGAAAATGAAGAAACCCGAAAAATGTTTTTGAAGTGAAAACTTCTTTAGCCGCGTTGAACTTGTGGATTGTCGTCAACGACACATTTTTTTTTAATTATTTTAAATATTCGTTTTCACTTCCATCGGGAGTCCGTATGACTGCCAATTATTTTTAATTATTATTGATTAGTTTGCAAATCAATCGCCCAACTTTGATTCGCGTTGTTCAAACATCTCCCACGCTCGACTTGGAGCGTCTATGGAGAGCACGGAACAGGGAAAACTCATATTATTTTTATTCAAATAAACTTATTAAAAGTGCTTTTGTATCGTCGAGTGTATCTACCACTGATTCGGAATGCCATTCCTACTTGAAGGACCAGCAATTAACTCGGTCTTTTTTTTAAAAAATAATTTACAATTACATCAATGTGTATTGTGTAGGTAGATACATAAGTAACCGTAGTCCTAAGCATTGCTAGAGCGAGTCAAATCCATGCCCTTTTATCATTTACATAATCTTCAACAGTATCATGTATACCTACTTAAGCTATTTTCAGAAGCATACTTTTAATGGATTTCTTAAAATTGTGTAAAGGCAGGTTTAAAATAGGTTGTGGAATTTTGTTATAGAATATAGAATGCTCATTCCCACGAACGACCTTCTTGACTTTCTTGAGGCGGAGCGATGGAGTCATGAGCCTATTGCGGCCTCTAGTTTGCCTATCGTGCGGACGCATAATTTTTTTGTGTAATTATGGCTGTGCTGTTTTACGAAGATTATAATTACTGTAAATATATTGCGAAGCTCCTGTTAAAATACCTATTTCCTTTTCTTCTCTAAGGGAATCACGCGGTTTTAATTCTAAATAGCACTTTTTTGTAATATTTTTTTTCCTTATTATGGAGTCCTACTCGTAAATCGTTACTCATTCAAGAAGGTATAGTCTGTTATTGGTTATAAGTATCAATTCATGACTCCTCGTTGAGGAAAGATTAACCCAAATTACCTCTACCTAAATGCCAATTGATGTGGCGCCCACGCGAATTCAGAATTCATTCTCTTTTTACCCCACTACAGCAAAGCCAAAAGGAAGGGTTGTGATTTTAGCAGTCTATGTATGTTTGTATTTATAATTTATGTATGTTCCACCGTAGCGCCGAAACTACTGAGCCGATTTTGATGAATACGGCAGAACGGATCTGGATGAAATTGGCACAGAGATAGATAGTCTGGAATAACACATAGGTTACTTTTTATCCTGGAAAATTAAGGAGTTCCCGCGGGAACGAAAACCTAATCCACACGAACGAAGTCACGGGCATCATCAAGTTATTCAATAAAGATCACAAATGAATACGGTGTGGAGACACAGCCACACTGGCGCCCACATTACTTACATAATATTAAATAGCGTTAAAAGGTTATAACCTAAAAATAAAGGTACTAAATTATTTTTAGCGCCGAAATGTCTATCTATATAAACAAGCATTTGAAGGCCTCGCCTTTTGGCAAAGGCCTCGGTCATTCGTCCACTGGCACTAGGTCGGAACGCGTCGGCTTTTGTCTAGCCAAAACCATTGAGATGCAACTAACTATAGAGAGACCAGTTTCTTGCATCAGCCCCCGATTGTGTAAGGAAATCGTAATCGTAATCGTTTATCATACAGATAATTCGACCTGTTTAAGAAGTTTATAGATGACTGCACGTCAAAAGCATGTAAGAACTCCTTAAACAATTCGAGTGATACGTATATACATTATACATAAATATGATGAAGATAACGATACAGGTCCAACGCGACATTTCGAAATGACAATTATCACGAAAAATTTTTTAGGGCTTGCAGTTGCACGCTCTAACAAAATAGGTAACAGCTCTCTGCAAAAACAGTTGGCCTTTTGTTTTTTACGGCAATTGTCTTGCGAATGTACGCAGATCTACCTGTGCAGGGAAAGACAGGTTCTAGCGGACGCAAAAAATGGATAAACCACGGAATCCAGTGGTGTTGCTTAAAATTGGCGTTCCAAAACGAGTATTTGTACTCTGTATTTACCGAAACTAGTTTATATGTATGAAGATTATAAAAACAGCTATATAAAATTATTCTTAAGCCTGGGGTACACGGGCAGAGTAAGCGGTAAAGTGAACTAGCATACTACTCTACCAGTTTTAGTAGAGTAAATGTTTACACGTAAAAACTGTCAAAGAGAATATTGTTCCTTAATAAATTACCTACAAATAAGTTCATAAAATTTATTATGATAGGAGTTATAGTTTACAAGCTATGGTACGTTAAAGTATGGTTAAAGTTGACTAAAATTCGCAGCTCAGTAAAATAAGTCTTAAATTAGTTCAAAAACACGCCTGGAATCTTAAATGAATGGACTTGGATGCTGTGGTGGCGGTAGGCAAGTGGTAGAATACAGGGGCGTGCAGTTCATAGAGGCATA
Organism: Erebia aethiops; assembly: GCA_923060345.2. NCBI lineage: Eukaryota > Metazoa > Arthropoda > Insecta > Lepidoptera > Nymphalidae > Erebia > Erebia aethiops. Next base: position 11,403,965 of record OV281081.1, on the reverse strand, counting down.
AAAGCACTGCTTACCCAAACTGAAATACGTAAATGCTCGTTTTTCACTTTAACAGTAATTAATTAGGTATTCTGACTAACTAATGCCTACCCTAGCTCCAAGCCCTGTGCACGCGACTGGTAGAATAGCTTGCTACTCTACTCTTAATGGTGCTGCCTACATTGGTATAGTTAATAGGATAGTTAGTACTCTACCGTGCTACTGTCCTGTTTACTCTGCCCGTGTACATGGCTCTATATACGGAGGTATCTCAATTCGCTCAGTGTAAAACTTTAAACATTATCAGCGCTGATAAAGTTTTTTTCCTAATCAAACCATTATTATTTTCTATTGGCTAGGGAACTTTAACTCTCTTATACTGAAAATAACAAACAGAAAGATGTAGGTATTTGGTAGTTAGTCGTAGACAGTACTCGTAGCTACTGCCTACATAGGTGAGGATTTAAATCTTAGCTACTTACATTAATTAAGACGTATTTAATTATTCACAGCTATACATATTAATGCATTAATACATAATTACTTATTAGAATATTTATGCATACTAATTATTTATATGACAAAATTAGGAAGTTTGTATGTTTGGATGTTTGTTGCTCCTTCACGCCACAATGACAAAACCGATTTGAATGTTTAATGAAGAAAACTTATATCCAGAATACACACATAGGCGTAAATTAAAATTTTCCCGCGGGTTAAGCCACGCGGCGTAGTCGCTAATATGATTTGAGGAGGATTTATTTAAAAAATAAAACTCTTATGAAAATAGAATAACTAGGTTACAGGATGTTTCAAAATGACTGTTCCATTTTATGTACATCGACTTAGATACGCGTTGGACTTTGGTTTTACGAATAACCATACTTGTTCAAAAAAAATATTATGATTGACGGTTTATAAAATGGGTCCCTTCATACATATTCTTCTCAGTAGGAAGGGCATAAACTAGTGGATTCGATCCAAAATCATTTATTAATTTGCACAACTTTGACTGTGATAGTGTCCATCTACGTCTGTTACTTACCTATCTTTTGACTACCCTCAAAATCCCTTAAAATCGATTTTGAAGAATTTTGGTACTGAGACACCTTTTTAGCAGACAAAAATCTACTTTAAGAAAATCTAAAAAGATTAACTGACAGACCAATTCGCATTCTGAATACTACTTGGTAAGTATGGGGATGAAATTTAAACGAAGTCATCGAGAACTGACTGAAGCATAAAAGGGGTGCTATTTACGTCCAGCTAAAAATATTCCAAGCAACTGTTTGTTGCTGGGACATTTTAAATCGATACAGAGTCGAGAGTGACGACAGACGTTGTACTTGTGAAGTCTGAAACACAGGCGACGCGACGTAAACAAACAAAAATATAAGATAAGTAAGAGGTTGCAGGTTCGATCCTCGGATCAGTGGATCAGTAGATGGTTCATGGTAGGCATTAGTTAGTCAGAATACCTATTAACTGACTGACAAATGAAACTGAAAAATGAGCATTGACGTAATTTCAATTTGGGTAAGCAGAGCTTTTTATGCCATCCTATGAACTGCACGCCAGTGGCTATCTGCCAATGTTTTGCCAGCGTGGTAGACAATATCCTGAGTCCTTCTCACTTGAGCATACCGTGCTAAGGGTGCCTGTCCAATGAAGCGGCGTGGAGCGGTACCAAGTACTTTGACTACCTCCGTGGCGCAGTGTGTAGCGCTGTTGCCTTAACGTGCGGAGGTCCTGGGTTCGATCCCCGGCAGGGTCAATTTGGGAATTTATAATTTCTGAATTTTCCCTGGTCTGGCCTGGTGGGAGGCTTCGGCCGTGGCTAGTTACCACCCTACCGGCAAAGACGTGCCGCCAAGCGATTTAGCGTTCCGGTACGATGCCGTGTAGAAACCGAAGGGGTATGGGTTTAATATAATTGCCATGCCCCTAACAGGTTAGCCCGCTACCATCTTAGACTGCATCATCACTTACCATCAGGTGAGATCGCAGTCAAGGGCTAGCTTGTAGTGGATAAAAAAAAAAAAAAAATAAGCCAATCGGATTCCTGACAGGTGTCTCGAAAAACCCGGTACTATTACGGTATTTCAGTACCCGAAGGCTCTATGAAGTACTAACACTTTCCTTCACGTTAAGTTAGATTTTCATACAAATTTCATACCCCTATTTTACCCCCTTAGGGGTTGAATTTTCAAAAATCCTCTTAGCGTATGTCTAGTGCCTACGTCATAAAACTACCTGTGTGCCAAATTTCAGCCCAGTCCGTCCTGTGGTTTGAGTTGTGCGTTGATAGATCAGTCAGTCGGTCACCTTTTTCTTTATATACTTACCTATTTAGATAATGTGATAACCGCCATAGAAAGGAGTACCCATCCGCTTTACTAGTTACTATCACGCCTATAATTTGAGTAAGTATCATTAAATGAAAGAATGTCATACAAATAATGCTACCTAAATGACTTACGAGGACACACGTGAGTCACAAGTCAATCGAGATGACTCAAAGCAAATGCCGTTTAGATTAGACCAAGCATTGAACTAGTGTTTATTTACGATGCCCGGAGGATGGGCCCTGTTAAACTGAGGATGCCAGGATACAGTCGGCCACAAAAGCGTTCACGTTTTTTATTATACTTACTTAAGTAATTTTTCACCCAAAAAGAGGAGTGTTATAAGTTTAAACTGTGTATCTGTATTGTGTTTGTCTGTGGCGTTGTAGCTCTCAAACTGATGAACGCGATTATTCCACGCGGACGATTTCGCGGACATCAGCAGCATGGCCCATAGTTAAATACTTACCTAATTTATCCGTTATCAAGAACAATATTAGTATAGTTCTATGATATATTATCAGATTAGATTGTTAACTCTCTTTGCAATAATATTCCGCGTAGTTAGTAATTAGGTACGTAGGCCGTCTTTAATCTATTGGAGCCTTGGAGGCTCTGGGTACATTAGGATAGTGGGGCCCCTATGACTTTGACAGAGGACTATTTTGTTAAAAAAGGCAGAATAGATAAGCAATATTCTAGATTTATTCATCTGTCGTCTGTCATAAAAAAACTTCAAGGTCAATTTAAAAGTACTTACTATTAAGATATATTTTGAACATAATAATATAAGTGTATAGTTATCGTTAGTGAATATCGGTTATCTGTCCGTGGGTGATCTTTTTTTATTTTTTATTCCTTTTAGTAAGCCTTTGACTGCAATCTCACCTGATGGTAAGTGATGATGCAATCTAAGATGGTAGCGGGCTAACTTGTTAGAGTTATGGCAGTTATATTAAACCCATACCCCTTGTCGGTTTCTACACGGCATCGTACCGGAACGCTATCGTTCGATCGTTTGGCGTTACGTCTTTGCTGGTAAGGTGGTAACTAGCCACGGCCGAAGCCTCCCACCAGATCAGACCAGAGACAATTCAGAAATTATAAATTCCCAAATTGACACTGCCGGGAATCGAACCTGGGACCTCCCACGTGAAGACAACAGCGCTCAACACTGCCAGGGAGGTCGTCAAAATATCGTCGATCTGGTAGGAACTAGGGGGCCACATTGATCGCGGGGCCCTGGGCACTTGCCCAGAGTGTCCAGTGGGAAAGAGGGCCCTGTAGGTACGTAGTAGCTAGTAGTTATGTCCTCCGTCTTAAATGTGTCCATTTACAATTACCTGTGTCACCAAATGACGTTGAAATGTTCACGTTTATTTCGGCTAGAATTTAAAAAACCAAATTTGGTACTTGTTCGCTCCTATACAAAACAACTTCATTCCGAAAGATTCAACGACGTAATATGCTGAATATATACAAATAATGTACTTGTATGTAGACAGCAGTAAGTTTTGGAAAGTGAAATTTGCCATACCTTTTTAATTAACTGAGTATTTCTGCGAAGCGCTGAGCCGGTCGATAGTAAACCCGTCCGGAACGAACTCCACATGGATACGACGACGCGACGCGTCGTTCGCATCCACAAAGCATTATGCCTTATAATTAATATTGTAGTAAACAAATAATATCTATCTTGTGTGTACATTAATTTTGCTGTCGACTGTACCTGGTAGTTGTTTATGCTATCCGGCCCAATTTGGTAGGAGACGAGAACCTGCTGTTTTAATATTCCGTAGCAGGTAATCAATTACCACGTCTAGAAGAAGACATAAATCGCCCGATAAAATAAGATCAGATCCCTATAAGTACGAAAGCTTTGACAACTCTCTCTCTCCCTTATTAACCCATTGCCGGCTCACTACTGAGCACGAGTCTCTTCTCGGTATGAAAAAGGTTTGGCCATTGTCCACCACGCTGGCAAAGTGCGGATTGGCAGGCTTCACACATGCAGTTTTCCTGATATTTAGTTTCTAAAACTACTAAAACGCACATAACCACCTCGAGTTTGATAACACAATGCTACAATCCGAAATTATTTGATTGGCCTGAATTTATGATATTTTTGCTTCAAGTTTGCGTTTCAAATTGCAGCAGTCAAACTACGGTAGCAGGCCTACCACTTACTAGGCCCTGATTTTCTATAGAAATAGAAATAGAAATCTTTATCATTGGAATCATCAAATATACAGAACAATGTATTCCTGACCCCTAAACTAGACGGACCCGTATCTTAGGGGTCTATGATATAGGTACAAAACTTAAATTACTTACAATTCAACACATTCAAGTCAATCTCTGACAATACAATCTCTAAAATTATAGTACTAACATCTAAATAAAACTTATAAAAATTATCTTGATATGGACAAGACCTCTAAAGTATATTCTTAGAACCAGTGCCTGTAAGCTATTACATTATTAATGAATAGATATTAGGAAGTACTTAGAATTACTAACTCAATAGAAACATAACTTACTTATAGTAAACTTCACTAAGTAACCGTCTTTAGCCCTATTGGTCTGATACTCCGATATACAACAATGCATTATATCTTCTCCCCCTCTAGAAGATAGGCCGTTTTGCTTTTTAGTAACTAACAAGTAAACTACGCTTTTAGCTGCTTACAAAATACTTTTACACACTGTATTAATAAGCCCACTCACTTTGGTGCAACTGATCCGTCTTGTGTATAGGTGCCAGTGTACTGTGCAGCTGTATAGGTGTAAGACGTAAGAGTAGACATCCCGTGCGAAGTCGGGCTGTGTCGATAACAGAGTTAGCGATAACCAAATTTCGAATCGATCTGGGGCCACACGGCCTAGACTTAAAGCCTTAAGCGCAAAACGCACACCCGACCCGGCCCGCGCCCGCTTCCTGTGTGTTTTGCTCTTTATTGTTTCATTATTGTTGACTTTCGTGTTTTTGAATAATAATCCTTATTTTAGAAACACCAAGATACGTTACATCAAACTGTCATTTTGAGTAATATTGCTTAAGCGTTGGCCTCAGACGTGAAACTTGTACAAGTTGCTCACATACCTTCATCAACTAGAAAAGAGCTTAAGATCATCAAGTTGCTTAAAAGATTTTCTTGAATTATAGCTAAGATAACTCTATCAAGTAACCTTATATAAACAAGAAAACTTACATCAAAATGAAAAATCGATAAGTAACACCTCTCCTTTTTTTGTCGGGAGTTAAAAAAGTAAACGTATTTTCCTAGGTAAGTATTCTAGCTTTCATGATAATTCAGCATTCAGCGTTCAGAACGACAACGTTGAGCTATATAAAAGCCACTTTTTCAATCTACTTTGCCCGTATTATTGAGTTGCAAGTAGGTCGGGCGAGTGTGTTTAATTTTCAAAGCGATTTGTGCTTTACATTTTTATGGGTACAACATCCCAGTGTAAAGGGTAAAGCCGTATAAATACAAAGGAAAATAAAAATTAGGTTGTAAGTTTAAACCTAGCTTAGGATTCACGCGTAGTAGAATTTGCGTTCTTTCTTCGCGTATTTTTAAGCTCGTTTTTAGGCGCGGCTTTGCGCTACTCTTACAAGCGTTGACGCGGTTACATAAGCTCGTATATTACTGACTACTACTACTGACTGACCAACGGGTTCAAGAGAATAAGCGCATCAAAGGCGAAAGCGCGCACAATGTGGTGCGTGTGTAAGCGCGTAAGCCGATACGAGCTTATACGCCCAAAAACATACGCTTGTCTGAAACAGCCCCTACTAGCAATGGTTCCACGTAAGATACAGAGAATCAGAGGCAGACTAGCTGAGAATATATGCAAGTAAAATAATCTAGAGAAATCTGTTACTATGGGTTGTAATTATTGCCTGAAATAAAAGTTATTTTTTTATCTAGATTCTAGAGGAATCAGTAGATTATTTTAAAATGAAATTTGTAGTAGCCCTTTTCTTGCTGACTGTACTTAGTTTTCAAACTCATGAATGCATATGAAAATGTTGTGTAGGTGCAATGTTATGAATATAATAACGTGATCTCTCCCCCGGGATGGGGTTTCGCAGACCATTTTCACCCCGAAATATTTAAGTAGGCTGGGCGCACTTTGGTTCTAGCAGCCATAGTACTTCAAAGAGAAGTTAAAGGCTATTCAGAAAATGAAGAAACCCGAAAAATGTTTTTGAAGTGAAAACTTCTTTAGCCGCGTTGAACTTGTGGATTGTCGTCAACGACACATTTTTTTTTAATTATTTTAAATATTCGTTTTCACTTCCATCGGGAGTCCGTATGACTGCCAATTATTTTTAATTATTATTGATTAGTTTGCAAATCAATCGCCCAACTTTGATTCGCGTTGTTCAAACATCTCCCACGCTCGACTTGGAGCGTCTATGGAGAGCACGGAACAGGGAAAACTCATATTATTTTTATTCAAATAAACTTATTAAAAGTGCTTTTGTATCGTCGAGTGTATCTACCACTGATTCGGAATGCCATTCCTACTTGAAGGACCAGCAATTAACTCGGTCTTTTTTTTAAAAAATAATTTACAATTACATCAATGTGTATTGTGTAGGTAGATACATAAGTAACCGTAGTCCTAAGCATTGCTAGAGCGAGTCAAATCCATGCCCTTTTATCATTTACATAATCTTCAACAGTATCATGTATACCTACTTAAGCTATTTTCAGAAGCATACTTTTAATGGATTTCTTAAAATTGTGTAAAGGCAGGTTTAAAATAGGTTGTGGAATTTTGTTATAGAATATAGAATGCTCATTCCCACGAACGACCTTCTTGACTTTCTTGAGGCGGAGCGATGGAGTCATGAGCCTATTGCGGCCTCTAGTTTGCCTATCGTGCGGACGCATAATTTTTTTGTGTAATTATGGCTGTGCTGTTTTACGAAGATTATAATTACTGTAAATATATTGCGAAGCTCCTGTTAAAATACCTATTTCCTTTTCTTCTCTAAGGGAATCACGCGGTTTTAATTCTAAATAGCACTTTTTTGTAATATTTTTTTTCCTTATTATGGAGTCCTACTCGTAAATCGTTACTCATTCAAGAAGGTATAGTCTGTTATTGGTTATAAGTATCAATTCATGACTCCTCGTTGAGGAAAGATTAACCCAAATTACCTCTACCTAAATGCCAATTGATGTGGCGCCCACGCGAATTCAGAATTCATTCTCTTTTTACCCCACTACAGCAAAGCCAAAAGGAAGGGTTGTGATTTTAGCAGTCTATGTATGTTTGTATTTATAATTTATGTATGTTCCACCGTAGCGCCGAAACTACTGAGCCGATTTTGATGAATACGGCAGAACGGATCTGGATGAAATTGGCACAGAGATAGATAGTCTGGAATAACACATAGGTTACTTTTTATCCTGGAAAATTAAGGAGTTCCCGCGGGAACGAAAACCTAATCCACACGAACGAAGTCACGGGCATCATCAAGTTATTCAATAAAGATCACAAATGAATACGGTGTGGAGACACAGCCACACTGGCGCCCACATTACTTACATAATATTAAATAGCGTTAAAAGGTTATAACCTAAAAATAAAGGTACTAAATTATTTTTAGCGCCGAAATGTCTATCTATATAAACAAGCATTTGAAGGCCTCGCCTTTTGGCAAAGGCCTCGGTCATTCGTCCACTGGCACTAGGTCGGAACGCGTCGGCTTTTGTCTAGCCAAAACCATTGAGATGCAACTAACTATAGAGAGACCAGTTTCTTGCATCAGCCCCCGATTGTGTAAGGAAATCGTAATCGTAATCGTTTATCATACAGATAATTCGACCTGTTTAAGAACTTTATAGATGACTGCACGTCAAAAGCATGTAAAAACTCCTTAAACAGTTCGAGTGATACGTATATACTTTATACATAAATATGATGAAGATAACGATACAGGTCCAACGCGACATTTCGAAATGACAATTATCACGAAAAAATTTTTAGGGCTTGCAGTTGCACGCTCTAACAAAATAGGTAACAGCTCTCTGCAAAAACAGTTGGCCTTTTGTTTTTTACGGCAATTGTCTTGCGAATATACGCAGATCTACCTGTGCAGGGAAAGACAGGTTCTAGTGGACGCAAAAAATGGATAAACCACGGAATCCAGTGGTGTTGCTTGAAATTGGCGTTCCAAAACGAGTATTTTTACTCTGTATTTACCGAAACTAGTTTATATGTATGAAGATTATAAAAACAGCTATATAAAATTATTCTTAAGCCTGGGGTACACGGGCAGAGTAAGCGGTAAAGTAAACTAGCATACTACTCTACCAGTTTTAGTAGAGTAAATGTTTACACATAAAAACTGTCAAAGAGAATATTGTTCCTTAATAAATTACCTACAAATAAGTTCATAAAATTTATTATGATAGGAGTTATAGTTTACAACCTATGGTACGTTAAAGTATGGTTAAAATTGAATAAAATTCGCAGCTCAGTAAAATAAGTCTTAAATGAGTTCAAAAACACGCCTGGAATCTTAAATGAATGGACTAGGATGCTGTGGTGGCGGTAGGCAAGTGGTAGAATAGCTTGCTACTCTACTCTTAATAGTGCTGCCTACATTGGTATAGTTAATAGGATAGTTAGTACTCTACCGTGCTACTGTCCTGTTTACTCTACCCGTGTACAGGGCTCTATATACGGAGGTATCTCAATTCGCTCAGTGTAAAACTTTAAACATTATCAGCGCTATTAAAGTTTTTTCTTAATCAAACCATTATTACTTTCTATTGGTTATGGTTAACTTTTAACTCTTCTAATATACTTAAAATAACTAACAGAAAGATGTAGGGATTTGATAGCTAGTCGTAGACAGTAGTCGTACCTAGTACCTACTACCTACGTAGGTGAGGATTTAAATCTTACTTACATTAATTAAGACGTATAAAATATGTATTTAATTATTCACAGCTATACCTATTAATATATTAATACATAATTACTTATTAGAATATTTATACATACTAATTATTTATATGACAAAATTAGGAAGTTTGTATGTTTGGATGTTTGTTGCTCCTTCACGCCACAATGACAAAACCGATTTGAATGTTTAATGAAGAAAACTTAAATCCAGAATACACACATAGGCGTAAACTAAAGTTTTCCCGCGGGTTAAGCCACGCGGGCGTAGTCGCTATTATGATTTGAGGAGGATTTATTTAAAAAATAAAACTCTCATGAAAATAGAATAACTAGGTTACAGGATGTTTCAAAATGACTGTTCCATTTTATGTACATCGACTTAGATACGCGTTGGACTTTGGTTTTACAAATAACTATACTTGTTCAAAAAAATATTATGATTGACGGTTTATAAAATGGGTCCCTTCATACATATTCTTCTCAGTAGGAAGGGCATAAACTAGTGGATTCGCTAGGCGATCCAAAATCATTTATTCATTTGCACAAGTTTGACTGTGATAGTGTCCATCTACGTCTGTTACTTACCTATCTTTTGACTACCCTCAAAATCCCTTAAAATCGATTTTGAAGAATTTTGGTACTGAGACACCTTTTTAGCAGACAAAAATCTACTTTAAGAAAATCTAAAAAGATTAACTGACAGACCAATTCGCATTCTGAATACTACTTGGTAAGTATGGGGATGAAATTTAAACGAAGTCATTGAGAACTGACTGAACCATAAAAGGGGTGCTATTTACGTCCAGCTAAAAATATTCCAACCAACTGTTTGTTGCTGGGACATTTTAAATCGATACAGAGTCGAGAGTGACGACAGACGTTGTACTTGTGAAGTCTGAAACACAGGCGACGCGACGTAAACAAACAAAAATATAAGATAAGTAAGAGGTTGCAGGTTCGATCCTCGGATCAGTGGATCAGTAGATGGTTCATGGTAGGCATTAGTTAGTCAGAATACCTATTAACTGACTGACAAATGAAACTGAAAAATGAGCATTGACGTAATTTCAATTTGGGTAAGCAGAGCTTTTTATGCCATCCTATGAACTGCACGCCAGTGGCTATCTGCCAATGTTTTGCCAGCGTGGTAGACAATATCCTGAGTCCTTCTCACTTGAGCATACCGTGCTAAGGGTGCCTGTCCAATGAAGCGGCGTGGAGCGGTACCAAATACTTTGACTACCTCCGTGGCGCAGTGTGTAGCGCTGTTGCCTTAACGTGCGGGGGTCCTGGGTTCGATCCCCGGCAGGGTCAATTTGGGAATTTATAATTTCTGAATTTTCCCTGGTCTGGCCTGGTCCTGGGTTCGATCCCCGGCAGGGTCAATTTGGGAATTTATAATTTCTGAATTTTCCCTGGTCTGGCCTGGTGGGAGGCTTCGGCCGTGGCTAGTTACCACCCTACCGGCAAAGACGTGCCGCCAAGCGATTAAGCGTTCCGGTACGATGCCGTGTAGAAACCGAAGGGGTATGGGTTTAATATAATTGCCATGCCCCTAACAGGTTAGCCCGCTACCATCTTAGACTGCATCATCACTTACCATCAGGTGAGATCGCAGTCAAGGGCTAGCTTGTAGTGGATAAAAAAAAAAAAAAAAAGCCAATCGGATTCCTGACAGGTGTCTCGAAAAAATTATCGCGTCATCGATCAACAATCCGATTGGTCCGCCTGACACATCTCAGCTCCGCTCAATAGACAGGCACCCGCAGGCCGGCGGCACGGCTATGGTTTTACTTACGTGACGAATCAAAACCGCGCGGGGAAGAACAAGGTAGTACTTAGTTAGATGAGGATTTTCCAAAATACTCAATTACGTACATGTGTGACCTTCGATTGATAATAAATATAGCTGTGCGTTTTATCCTTTCTCTACTAGTAGGATAGAAATTTGAGTACCTTGACTCACATTCTAGATATCACCAGATAAAAGATTAGATATATTTACATGAATTACCAATCAATATATGCCTAACTTGTCAAGTAACTAGTAGGTAATTTAGTAATTTGTTTATGAATGTATTGGCCGTTGAAGGAAAACATCGTAAGAAAAGGATACCGGAGAGTTTTCATGGTGTTCTGAAAGGTTTTTCAAGTCTATTAATCCGCTCTTGGCCAGCGTGTTGGACCATGGCTGAAACTCTAGTAATTGTGATAGGACATCAATGGTTTGAGATTTGAGACGATGATAATTGGCAGTTCTTTAATTTGATCCTGTAACTAGATGGTCTTTGTCATTAGGTTTACTGTAGGTATTAAGCAGCGTAAAGAGCAACTGCTGAGTTTCTTGCCGGCTCTTCTCAGTAGAACATTTTCCGCACCGGTGGTATAGAGTCTTGACGTATCATAAGTGACACAAGTTGTCCTATGTGAAATAACTAAATCATTTACCTATCATAATATTTCTGTACGCACACATATACGAGTATACGTATACGTACGCGCTGTACGTTCAATTTTATAGCCCACTAATCAATTTTGTTAGTTGAAAATATTAAATGATTATTTATTTACTACTTAAATCTATGCCTCCGTTGAAGTTCCTGTACACATTAGCCCTTGCCAATGGTGTAATGACCAGACGCTGATTCTGTATCACATTGGCCTTCTATTAGTTATACGAATAGTTAAGTTCAGAATACAGCAGGATATATCAATATTTCAATGCGGCGGTGTATAGTTACCTACTGTTTGTATCTGAAACTTGATTGACGTCATTTCTACCTCTGATGATGATTTTACCATGAATGAGCATTTTTTATAAATTGAGTAATCTATATATATAAAAATGAAACCCGTTTTCCTTGGTCACGGCATCACGCGTGAATGGCTGGACCGATTTCACTAATTATTTTTTTGTTGTATTTGTTATTATTAGGAGAAGGTTCTTACGGAAAAAAATATTAAGAAAATCTCTCAGAAATATTGAAAAATATACATTTAATTTTGCATACTAAGGCGGTACGAAGTTCGCCGGGCCAGCTAGTATTTTTTAAAAATCAGTCGCCCAGGTTTTTGTGGTTTTAGTTAAAAAATGATCAAAACCGGCTTTGCTCAGTTGGAATTTCAGAAAATCCGCGCCTAATCAAGGAACAAGAAGCTTAATCCGCCAAAGCAGACAAAGCTATGTGGTACAGCGTGTAGCTTGCGATATTCACCGTCCAATAAGCCAGCAATTCTCCATCACACACACCATACAAAATACAAATATTCCAAATTACTCTCAACGTATACGTTTCACTCCGACATCGGACCATCCTCAGGAGATGTTGACTCGACAATGCACGATTGTAAAGCCAACATCTCTGTAAGGTTTCCTTGTTGACTACAAAACCCTAAAAAACATTAGTATAAATAACCCTTTTTTAATAAGACTCTAGGTATTTTTGGACCAAACAAATCTAAAGATGTGAATTGTAAAGTGTCTTATAACTTCACAAATTTTCATGTAATTTTTCAGGTGATAGTGGAATCCCACAAGGAGCTGCGATGTCCGGAATGCCGGGTGCTGGTGGAGGTGAAGGTGGAGGAGCTTCCTCCGAACGTGCTCCTCATGAGGATCCTCGAAGGCATGAAGAACTCCGCGCCCAAGAAGATCAGCGGACCCAGAGCTAGGACTGGCCTCACGCAGGTAAAATGGAAAATATGTGCCTGTCTCTACTAACCATTTCACGGCTCAACCGCTGAACCGATCTTGATGAAATTTCGCACCGATTAAGACACAAACAACAAACGGTTGGAGACAAACATAGTCTTCCATACTATTATTATAAATGCGAAAATCACGCTAGAACGGCTACTAGAGACTACTTTTTATCCCGGAAAACTAAAGAGTTCCCGCGGGAACCAAAACACTCAATCCACGTGGACGAAGTCGCGGCCACCCATGCTAATTATAAACTAGATGATGCCCGCGACGTCGTCCGCGTTAATTAAGTTTATTTTATTCGGGCGGGAACATAAAGTACCTAGCCTTGTTACTCCAGGTCGTCAATTATACCCATGCAAAAAATCACGTCGGTCCGCTGCTCTGTTGCTGCGTGATTGAAGGACAAACCAACAAACAAACATAGTTTCGCATTGATAATAATTATTCATAAGTATGATGCGAGTGTGTTAATCTTTGATCTGTCTGCTACGTTTTCACAATCAATCAATTCAACCGATTTTCGCGAAATTTGGTACAGAGATTTCCCGGGGTGTAAACGAAATCAACACGTATTTGTCACCGTCAAATTGTAAAAACCGTTAGATTATAATCTAATTAGCGAGATTGTAAACTGTCGAAAGATTACAATTTAACGCATTATTTTTCGGTAGATTGTAATCTAACGCTTTTTATCTCGATAGATACTGTCGGAAGATTGTGAACCGTTCAATGTTCTGAGTGTCAATTATTGAAATATAAATTTACGTTTTCTTTTATCTTTCTTGTAGGTTAGGTTAGGATTCGACATAAATGCAAAATGCATACCCATGCAAAAACAGGTGGTTTATGCATGGGTATAGTCAAGGACCTGGAGAGTGACATAGGCTACTTTTTATCCAAAAACAAAACCCGGCTGAGTTTGTTGTGGGCTCTTCTCAGACCCAGAGCGCGTTTGGAACCCTCGTAGCTTTAGTTTTAAGATACCGTTACCCATTATCACCATCATGCTTTTTAAGTAAGTAATTTTTAGACGACAATAAGTGTACCTACAGTGTACCTATATTTAATAAATAAATGACTATGACTATCCCGGAAAATCAAGAAGTTCCCGTGGGAACCAAAATCCTCAATCCACGCGGACGAAGTCGCGGGCATCAGCTAGTAAACCATAAATCAGTAGGTAAATAAAGTCCTCTGTGGTTTGCAGACGCAAGCTCAGCTGCAGTCTATCCGTTCGGAGCTGAAGCAACTCCCGCCGCATGCCCGAGCCATGTACGACTATATGTCTAAGGAGTTAGGGTATGTACACTTTATCTATCCTCTTTTTTGGGTTGCTTGGTAAAACAAGAAACCCTCGTTGTTTCGTCCAGTCAGGTCAGGTCGTTGATTTAAAAAAAATTATAAGCTCTATGTATGTATATTTAATATACTATAATAATATGTATTTTAATGTTGCACTATCCTGCGCTCTGGTTGATGATCCAGTCTAAGATTGTAGCGGGCTGACCTGTTAGGCAGTGGCGTGCAGTTCATAGAGACATTTCCATTTAGGTAAGCAGTGCTTACCTAAATGGAAATACGTCAATGCTCATTTTTCGTCAAAATAGCTAGTAAATGGGTATTCTGACTAACTAATGCCTACCCTAGCTTCAAAACCCATGCACGCCTAGTGTTAGGGGTATGGCAGTTATATTAAATCCATACCCCATAATTTGGTACATTTATAGCAAAAAGCAAAAAATTACAATAACAGGAATACCATTATTGAAAAAATAAGTAAATAGAGTAAATTCCTAACTTGCTACTACCAAAATAGAGAGCCAAAGAAAACTTTTTGTTTACTCCCACGAATTTAGAACGATACGATTATATGAGCTTCTTAAGACAGTTTTTGGAAAAATACTAGTTACCATTCATGAAATAATGACCATCAGTTTTCCTACCATACAGAACCCTATATCAAGTATGTTCTGACATTTATTTGACTGGACAATTTATATTAATTTACATATTATTTGGTTTCCAGTGACCTCTCCTTCAAAAAAGGTGAGACGATCATCCTGCAAAAGAAACTGGATCCGTTCTGGTACCACGGAGAGTGCTCCGGCCGGACCGGAATGTTTCCTGTCACCTTTGTACAGGTAATGACATACTATGTTTCATATCTTTTTACAAGCTTGTTTGTATGTTTGTTGAGGTCAAATATTGCAACTGAATTTTAAAACAGTTAACTTATGTCTAGACATGTGAGGGCCCGATAGGCAAGCGCTGGTACATGGAAAGGAGATAGGTAAATGATAGACAAATTCTTCCAGCGGAGTAAAAACGTTTTGTGCTTTGACTAATTTAGGATCATAATTATGACAGATGAGAGGTAGAGTTTTGCAATATTTGGCATGAAAGTGTAGTTTTTCTAGAAAAAATGTACCAACTTAATACTATAGGTAAGGACTAAGGAGCCTAAGGACCTATTTCAACAAATAAATTGATTTTGATTTTTGATGGAAAAGAGTGAGACAGACTGAAACAGTACCTATAGCAGTACTATGCAAACGGCATCTGCCAAAATTAGCATCCTAAACCATCATTTTTTATTTGGTTTTTCTACATGGAAGCATATTATGATACATAAAAGACATAAAGTATGTTTCATAGTGTAAATCATGCTTAAGGATTATTGTATCTTATTGTGTCTATTATATGCCTACGCAAATGTTACTGTTAATAATATCCCAACTGGAAAATGCATGGTTAGCTAAGTGACGTCATCCTAAATCCAATATGGCGGAGACCCAACGATGACAATCATCCAACTTCTATGATAAAGGTTACATACACTGATGTATTTTTTAATTTTTATTCCAGGTGATAGTACCTCTACCAGTGTCCACTGCGCTATGCAAAGCGTTGTACGACTTTCGGATGTCAGCGCCCGATGAAGAGGGATGCTTGGCTTTTGACAAAGGTTTGTTCAGATATCATTGTAACATTGTAACATCTACGACGGGAACAAAGACAGATGCGGAACGCGTTTCGCATCTCGGACGCCCGGCGTTTTTCTATGAAAGGGCCCATCTAGTGCCTACATATATATCGATGGTTACAAGTTAATCGGAACATGATGTTTGACAGTCACTATGTAATGTTCTGTTACTACAGTTACAAAGTTAGGCAGATTAGAAAATTATTAGAGCACCTTGTTTTAATATAGAATCCTAAATAGTCTTTGTCAGGCGGAACATTAATCTTTATAAGCAAATAAGTGATACTCACTTGAGAGTAATCGATTTACTAGAAACCGCCACAAGCTTGTAACAGCGTCATATTCTGTGCGCAAGGTGCAGAAATCCTTTGTGGGGTCGAGTGTACGCTTTTATAACATGGTCCCCAAAGACTTCCTAGATTTGCCATTACATAAATTTAAAGACTGTTTTAAATGCTGTTTACATTTGTTAAGTCGAGGTTATTACACTATCGATGATTTTCTGATTGACAAAGTTGCATGGAAGAAACCAGGCTCGCATCCAGTGACCCACAAGTCAGTGTAATACTTTAATGTAATGTATGTGTTGTATTGTAACCTTTTTCCTCTTTAAGAAAAGAGCAACTACTGAGTTTCTTGCTGGCTCTTCTCAGTAGAATCAGCTTTCCGAACCGGTGGTAGAGTCTTGACGTATCATAAGTGTCACAAGTTAACCTACATGAAATAAATCATTTCATTTCATTTCATAGCATCGAAAAAGCTAAAAATCCTCATCTGAAATTCCAGGTGCAATAATATCTGTCCATCGGCGAGTGGACGAGAACTGGGCGGAGGGTCGTCTCGACCAGCGTGTGGGCATATTCCCTATCGCGTTCGTCGAGCTCAACCAGGCGGCTAGGCAACTTATGAACACGTATGTATATGACGGCTCCAATTCTTCTATACTAATATTATAAATGCGAACGTTTGTATGGATGGATGGATCTTTGTTACTCAATTAACGCCACGAACGGCTGAACGTATCTGGATGAAAGGAGACGGTTCAGATCTGTATGGCGCGTGGGTCCGGTCCTTTTACAAGTAGAGAAATCAAAGAAAAAAAAATACTAGACCAGATTTGATCGTTCAAATCTACGAATTCGTCGTAATATCAGTGGTGAAATTATTTAATCTTTTCACGATTCATATTTTTTTACGTTTTCAAAAGAAAACACGCTATTTTGACAGTGAACTGACATTTGATACATTTCGCGCCTACTGCCTTCTCTATGGCTGAAGGTTGCCATCTATTATTTCGTGCACCCATTTAAACTTTTTTTTAAATATTTCAGGGCACCTTTAAATCGACCTGTCCCATCTATACCAGACCACACAAGACCTGGTCAATCTGAACATAGACATCATGCCCAGGTAAGCACGCTAATAGCACTAGTTTTACTGTTAGGCCACAGCAAAATCTGCCTTTTTACTTAGCCCAAAAAATAATTAAAATACATATAAAAATTTAGCCTTATTATTTGAATGAATGAATCTTGTATTATTCAGACCACAAAGGTTAGTAATAATTGTAAGTAACAGAGTTGCCGCGGGAATCAACAAATCCTAAACCACGCGGACGTAGTCGCGGGAATCATCTGGTAACTTACATAAATAAGTAATACCTATCTCCTTTCATATACATAGGTTGCCTGGAAGAGATCACTCCTAGTAATACACCATAACAAGTTGTTAACTTTGTCACAATTTGTGTCGCCTCTTTTCTGTTATAAAGTGATTTTACTTACTTACTTTTCTTTCAATTAATGATGTTTGTTTCAGCAGCAGCCTAGATTCCTGCCTCTGTCCCTGTCAACACCAATCGGGGGACATGCAAACTACCAGAACATAACAACCATGAGCCAATCCCATCCCAACCCCAACTACCTTACAACCACGCATCCAACCCCAGTACTCCTCCCGCAATCCATCAGTCATCACGTCTCATCCATAACCCACAGTGACCTGGCTTCAACCACACCTTTACCCAGAAGCATTATGGAACCGACCACAAAACAGTTAGACCTGATACATTTCTCCAATAAGACGTTCCAACTAAGCACCTTAGGAATCCAAAGCGATCCACGTATCGGTGAAAACTTTGAAAGACTCCGCACAGCCAAATTCGAAAACTACAACTCAACGCCCATACACAAAGCAGAAACAACATATCAAAATGTACGGACCCACGACCATTTTCCTGTCACATCAGTTAGTTTTACGAACAACAGTTCAGACTCAAGTTCTAGTGTGAATACACCTTCGGCTAGCGTTGTTAGTTCCACCACAACACCGAATACCAGTTCCAATACAAGCACTTGTGAAAGCGCTGAGCCTAGCTTACCAAGTTCACCGGATAACGCTGATAGGGCTAATGTAATACCATTGAGTAATGCTCAGAATGCTCAAAATACTCAGTCGACAGAAACAGACACTCAAGAAGCTCAGGAAACGTCTCTGAACACTTCCTTAGGGGTCTTAAATATAAACGAAAGTTCCACAGCGACTAATACCTCATTAAACGTTAGCTTACCACCGTCTGAGAGTCCAAAATTGAATGCGCCATGTGTGAGTAATTCATCACAAAACCAAGCAGAAAATCAAGAAACTTCAACCAATAATGAGCCTTCTAGACTTGAAGTGCCGACTTCTAGTAAAAACGTTTTGAGGTCCAGTGGTCCGGATTCAATTTTGGCGTTCGGTTTGGGGTTGCAAGCTGCCTTATCCCCCTCCCATGGTAAGGAAGGGAATTATATGGCGAGAGGGCACAGAGATCACCACCATAGAGAGAGAGAAAAACGACATAGCTTGACGCCTTCGAGTCTTTTGCAAGGGAACAATGCACAAAATAGGTAAGTCAAAGACTCTTTACATCTATTTGACTGCTTTGTTGGTTCAGTGGTTAGCGTGTTCAAGTGCTGCTGATAGATCCTGGGTTTGAGTCCTGGGTCAGGCCATAACAAGTATTGTGTTTTTCTGACAAAGTGTCCCAGTACTATTGAAGTGAAAACTTATTTAGACACTTTGAGCACTTTTTGGTAGGGGGTACAAATGTGGAATACACCGACACCGTTCTTCTTAAGACAAAAGGCCTTAGGTATAAATAGTACATTCGTAATTAAACTTTAATGCCTTAGTTTTAAGGTTTATATTAACAAGTGCTGGGGAAAGGAGACTGACACCTCGCGTTGTTACGAAGACAAAAGGTCTTAAATATAAATATTGTACATTCATAATTAAACTTTAAAGCCTTAGTTTTAAGGTTTATATTTGAAATATATTTATTATATATATATTTTATTTTTTAATTAGAGAGAAAAACGTTTTCAACTCTATCGGCAGTCCCTATGACTACCCATTTTTTTTTAAATCCATACTATAAATGTTATAAATGGGCGAGTGTGTTTCTTAGCTACTTATGGGCCGGCCGTTTAACCAGTTTTGACTGTACAGATATAGCTTGTAACAGAATGTAAGGATGGCAATCCATACAATCCTTTTATTTATTTTATCATGGAAAATTACGGTTTTAAAACCTATGTGGACAACCCTAATAATATGAAGTGGCGGACATTTAGTATTTAGTCCTGTTCCTTCTCGGTCCTTCTTCGGTCTTGTGGCGGATTGTAGCGAATTCAACTTCTAGTTTTTTCATTATCATGGACTTCCGCAGAGTTACGCCTGCTTCTATCCAATATTATAATTATTATAACTCAAAATGCTGTGACTACAGACTAAGCAAGAAGCATTAGAAACAGGTAAAAAAAAAATCAAAACGGTTTTAGGCACTCTGCAGAGCTGATCCTAGCGTCGAGTCTCCTGGACCACGTGAGGGATAGAGAACGAGAGAGACCGGAGAGAGAGAGAGAAAGGCGCAGGAGAAGATCGAGAAGCAACGAGAGGCCGTTACCCGCGGCCTACATCGCTCTGTATCCGTACAAGCCTCAGAAAACTGACGAGCTGGAGCTGAAGAAAGGAGGTAAATATCTCTAACCCGGCTGAGTTTGTTGTGGGCTATTCTCAGACCAGAGCGCGTTTGGAACCCTCGTAGCTTTAGTTTTAAGATACCGTTACTGATTATCACCATTATATTATTTTATAAATAACTGGACGTCAATATGTGTAGTGTACCTACCTAAATTGAATAAACATTATTGACTATTGACTTCAGGTTCAGGTGCGTTTAGCTGAATGGTTGCGTTTACAATTTTTTTTGTGCATATTACAGGGGTGTACACCGTGACAGAGAGATGCAGGGACGGCTGGTACAAGGGCTGCTGCGAGCGCGCCCAGCGCTGTGGCGTGTTCCCCGGAAACTATGTGGCGCCGCTCACCCCGCTGCAGCCCTTACAGCCGAGGCTCAAACACGAGAAGGTGACACACGTATAGATAGCTCAACCCAGCAGGGGTACACCGAACACAGAGAGATGCAGGGACGGCTGGTACAAGGTACCGCCCACAGCTTTAGTCCGCTCCCTTACACATTTTTTGTATAATAACTCTTATAAACCTCTGTGCAAAATTTCAGCTTTCTAGTTATACCGATTTTACTTAGGTTCTAAACCAAGTAAAATCGATTTAAAGACAAAAAATATTAGAAAAAAACGTGTGGTGTCGTGGGACACCAGATAGGAACGAAGTTCCTTATTACATAAATATTAATTTCAAGTTCTAGTCGAGGAAAAAAGAAAAACAACGCGAAGACAAAAGATCTTAAATATAAATATACTAAATACGAAATTAAACTTTAATGCTTTAATGTTAAGGTGTAATTTCGAATAAATCAAATATATCAAATATATATATATATATAAATATTATAAATCCGAAAGTTTGGATGTATGGATGTCTGGATGTATGGATGGATGTTTGTTACTCAATCACGCCCCAACGGCTGAACGGATCTGGATGAAATTTGGCACAGGGATAGATTATAGTCTGGAATAACACATAGGCTACTTTTTATCCCGGAAAATTAAAGAGTTCCCGCGGGATTCGAAAAACCTCAATCCACGCGCACGAAGTCGCGGGCATTAGCTAGTTATACATAAAAATCTTACTCCACGCATTTTCGTTACGGATGTTTTTTGCCGGCTACCCCTCCGCATCGTCCCATAACTTCGAGAAATTCGTTCCAATAAAAAAAGGCAGAAAAACAACTCAAAAATTCGAACCAATAGTAATACCTCGCGATAGCTTCAGCCAGCTCAAACATGCCGGCTAGTTTATGCTGTATTACTGTTCTAAATCTTATTTTGCATACTAAGGCGGTACGAAGTTCGCCGGGTCAGCTAGTATACTAGTAAAAATGTATAATTAAAAAAATTAGGTATCGGTCAGACTAACCGGTTGCGATTCGATTACGTTATGTTTTGTGGTTGAATTAGTATTGTTTCTCTCGCTTTCGAGTTGATCATTATATTTTAATCATTTCAAAACTAAAATACATTTATTTTTAAGTTTTTACTCTATGTTTCGATAGAACTACTGAAGGCAAATTGCTCTGCCGCGGGAAAACAACCACTAAAATTTCACGCTGTATAGAACAAATTATTTTCATGGGTGTAGGTATAAGTGTACGGGCACGAAATGAGTGGCGGCGGGGCGACGGCGGCAGCGGGGCGATGCGATTAGTCGGAGAGTTGGCGACGAATTTCGCCGCAATTTTGTCGTACTCATTTGAAAACTTTATTCACGTTTAAAACCGCAAAATTTGTCTGGCGGTTTGCAGGTATTATTGAAATTACTCAATAAACACATGATTACGTGATTGAAATTTCAGATTGCCAAAAGTATATTTTTTTGGGAATTTTAATAAAATATTTTTGAAGAGAAATAACCGCAAACGCTCTACCAGACTGGCAGGACTGGATTCGCCAGTTGACGAAATTAAATTTTTTCACAATTTCAGTTTGCCTAAAGGGCCTTTTCTAAATTCGTTACTAGCTCTCTTACCACATCGCCCCGCTGTCGACGTCGCTAGTTTCGTGTTTGACGCCTAAAACTGGATGAGATTGCAATCAAGCACTGTTCGTTTTACCTTAGAGCGCATCCACCGCTGCGACAGCGAGTGTGAAGCCCACTGCAGCGGTGTGCGCGAGCGGCTCCAGCGCTGTCAGCGCTCTAGCGCCGCCCGACGCGCCACCTCGAGCAACCAGCCCGCTACTTTCTACCGGTAAGTATAACACGCGTCACGAGACCATTGCTTGGTCCACCTAATGTCCTCCCGACCGTGTGCGCGTACACAGCTGCACTCTCTGTTTCTTTACTCTCATAGCCCGATGGGACGGAAAATCCGACACGACCGGAGAGAGATCAGGCGCAGGACCGACGGCTTAACGTGCTCTCCGAGACACGGGTGAAGGTGAAATACCGCCAAGTTCCTAACTCCGGGCTAGTACTGAGAATTTCTTGTTAGAAAAACCCAATACTTGTTATGGCCCGACCCGGGACTCGAACCCGGGACCTCGTCAGCCGCAGTCGAACATGCTAACCACTAGACCAACGAGGCAGTGCTTGGGGATCCGCCGACAAAGCTGATGTCAGAGGGCGGCACTGGCGGATCGGCTGTCAATAGTTGCAAAATATATGTAATAACATATATTTTGCAACTATTGACAGCCGTTACATTGACTATGTCACCAGTTATTGTACATAAATTATCATAAAAATTCTTTCCAAAAAACCGACTTCCAAAGCCACTGTAAAGTAAATAACTAAAAAATAATTTTGATTCCTACACACTATGTTGAAGACAGGCGAGCCTGATGCGTCAACTTTGCTTATCCTTGTTATACCCGCCCGACTTTTTTTTTTTTTCTTTTTTTTATCTACTACAAGCTAGCCCTTGACTGCGATCACACCTGATGGTAAGTGATGATGCAGTCTAAGATGGTAGCGGGCTAACCTGTTAGGGGCATGGCAGTTATATTAAACCCACACCCCTTCGGTTTCTACACGGCATCGTACCGGAACGCTAAATCGCTTGGCGGCACGTCTTTGCCGGTAGGGTGGTAACTAGCCACGGCCGAAGCCTCCCACCAGGCCAGACCAGAGAAAATTCAGAAATTATAAATTCCTAAATTGACCCTGCCGGGGATCGAACCCAGGACCTCCGCACGTTAAGGCAACAGCGCTACACACTGCGCCACGGAGGTCGTCAAACTTCAACATAGTGTGTAGAAATCAAAATTATTTTTTACTTTACAGTGGCTTTGGAAGTCGGTTTTTTGGAAAGAATTTTTATTTTTAACTTTTTAGTGTCAGGGTTGAGGATTTGGAGTCAGAATAATTTTTCAGAAAAATCTTTCGTATGCGTTGTATTTAACCGACTTCCAAAAAAGGAGGAGGTTCTCGATTCGGCGTGTATGTTTTTTTTAATATGCGTTTGACAGCTCAGTGTATCCGGTTCACTCATGCGCCACCTGTCGGTAATCGGGATAAATTGGTGTGTGCACGAAATCCACGACCTATTATTATGCAAAACAAAATTAGTTCTACTTATTTCTATTTTTAATCAATTTGTATTTTTCATTTCAGTACAACCGTTGACATATCCATGGCATGCTCCCGTACAAGTACAACAGGGCACACCAAGATCTGAAAAGGTAGGTTTTAACTGTATAACAGTGCAATTGTAGAACCGTACCGAATGTTTTAAATTTGAAAGTATATTTGTTTGTCCTTCAATCACGCCGCAACAGAGCACCAGACGATATAGTTATTGACCTGGAGAGTGACATAGGCTACTTTTTATCCCGGAAATTTAAAATCCCAGGGATTAGTAAGAAATCCTGACTATTTTAACACTCTCTTATTAGATACACCTGTAATTAAGTAGCTATGTAAATAAATTTTGGAAGCCAAATTTGACCAACTTCTAATTACTATTTTTCTATCGAGTTGAATCTTTGCAAATGTATTTAAAACTGTGTAAAAATAAGTACCCAACTGTGTAATGAAAAATAAAAGCTATTTTATTTATTACATTCCAGTCAAAAGACAAGTCGAAAGCGGAGAAATCGTCCATATCGACGGGCGTGAGCCTCATGAAGCGTCTAGCGGCCATGAAGAAGTGCAAATCGCCCCCACCAGCGGGCTACAGTATGGACAACCCAGTGTTCGATGACGGCCCGTCCACATCGCTCGTGCTGCCCAGCCAGCCGCATCACGTGCGGTCAGTATCACCCCTTAACTGACCCCTAGCGAGCAGTACCTACCCCTTGTAGTGTACCCTTGAGGGGAACTCTCTCTGCGTTTCTACGATACTAAATTTCTACGACAAAGTGTGACAGAGACAGCGCAGTGCCTAGTTTTGTTTGCTATGACCCCTTAACTGATACCTAACGAGCAGTACCTACCCCTTGTGGGGTACCTTTTAGGGGTACTCTCTCTGCATTTCTATGACACTAAATTTCTACGACAAAGAGGGACAGAGACAGCGCAGTGCCTAATTTTGTTTGCTATGACCCCTTAACTGACACCCAGCGAACAGTACCTACCCCCTTGTGGGGTACCCTTTAGGGGTACTCTCTCTGTGCTTCTGCGACACTAAATTTCTACGACAAAGAGGGACACAGACAGCCTAATTTTGTTAGTAAAACTATTTAATGACTACATAATGACCTCTTCAAAAAGATTTGTGTTCTAGTTTCTTGTACCCTAAAAGGTGCGAATTGTAAATGGACTCTTACAATTCGTCTGAGGATAATTAGATTGCATTATAAAAAGCTTACTAAGTACTCTTGCGGCTTAGTACTAATTCGGTCACCCATCCAGTTACCGCTTTTTACCGCGCGGCTTGAAAAGGATGGAAAGACGATTTAGACTTACTTGTTACTCCTAAAGAGGTTTAACTTAGAGGTCAGGTAGCATAGTTACCTGGCCTTATCGCTGTATAAAGGCATAATCACTATAGTAGTCTACCCCATCACATGCATAGAGGTCGTCCAGTCTAAAAATGAACGCGCCTCCAATGGAAAGCAATACACATAAATTGGACATCGTTGGTTGTTCGGTCACCCACTAGATAACAGGCCGTGCGATGCTGACTTTCTCTCTCTCTGGCACATCCTAACGTTTTCAATGATTGTGGAAGTCTCTATACTTTTGATAAATATGGCCAATCCATGTTTTGACAATTAAAAAAAATTGTGTGTCAGCTCCGACGCACGACTGGAGTTTACTCGTTACGAACGAAAAGAAAAAACCTTGGAAACATAAAGTAAATAACGTAACGGAGAAAGTTTGATTTTACTCCCCATAAATTTTCATACATACATACATTTTAGACAAATTTTTGTTTTTTTTTATTTGAGAAAATGGCAAGGACTACTGCAAACTCCTACTACTAAGGATACTATGTAGTTGTTTTCCCCTTATCTATAACCGACGATAACCGAATCTAGTGACGCATAACTAGTGAAGCGCGTTCATATTTACATTAAACGACCCCTACAATTGTATGTGCACCTTGCATGTGTTTGTGTTAACTTGTGTTACCTGTCTGCCGACCCCTATAACTTCACTGACCCATTATTTGCATTGTGTGTTTGGGCATTATTACATTGGTTTGTTTATTCAATGTGAAGTTTTATTGGCATATTATATCTTCTATTATGTGTAAATATGTATAGTCCCACCAACTTATCTGGCCCAGTGGCCAAAATTGGAACTAATTTGTATGCCTGTGTAGTTTTTGTTTTTATTTTTAATATATTATATATGTCACCGTAAAATTGTAAAAACTGTTACATTATAATCTAACTAGCGATATTGTAAACTGTCGAAAGATTATGAACCGTTCAATATTCTGAGTGTAAATTTTTGAAATATTTATTGTATTTACGTTTTCTTGTCTTTCTTGTAAGGTTAGGTTAGGGTCCGACATAAATAATCAGGTAGTGCCCGGCCCGCGGCCGGGTTCTATCGGGTTAATATACCTAACAGATTACAATCTACCGAAAAATAATGCGTTAAATTGTAATCTTTCGACAGTTTACAATATCGCTAGTTAGATTATAATCGAACGGTTTTTACCATCTTACGGTGACATATACTAGCAACGCTGTCACCGGGTCTGATAAGTTTATGGGATTAAATAAAATACTAATAATAACCGCTGGGTTTTGTGTACGTTATACTGAACAACTTATATGTTCTACGACTTATCATTACAATTCGTTTTTTTACAAAAAATTAAAATATTTAGATTGGTTGCTTTAAGACGGCATTACAGTCCCACAAACTTACTTATCTGAACCGTTTCCAGCGTCGCTAGTTTATATTCAAAATAAAAGCAAAAACAAAATCTTAACAGACATAAAAATGTGTTCCAGATAAGTTGGAGGATCCGATCCAATAATGTATAGTCCATACATTATTGGATCGGATCGGTTCGGATCCATCTGGTACAATCCAGTTCACTCCGTTCAAAATTACTTTCTTCTACATACGTCCTCCGAAAATTCGAAACAAACCAATGTTTTAAAAAAATAGCATTATGTAATAATTTATCATATTGAATGTGTACATGTGATCGTAATCAATAATGACAATTAAATAGTCAATTCTTAGTAAGTTTTTTTTATTGAATAAAATAAAATTTGTATAATATAAAAGCCAAAAAACAAACTAAGAAGAAAAAGAATTTGTAAAATATTCATAATTGATTGATTCGCATGTAAACTAAGCCGTTCACGTATACGACGACTATTTCGCGAGAGAACTTGATAAATGCCTAAAAAGTCGAAAAATCTAATAATATTCATTGTTTCGTATACAACATAGACTTCTATGAAATCTTAAGGGGCTACCACTAATAAGACACGCTTGAATATGTATCTTTCACTCACCTCAAACCATTGCCCACTACTGAGCACGAGTCGATTCTCAGAATAAGAAGAGTTTATAGGGGCCATAGTTCCCTATTGCAATACCTAAGTAATAATCTCATCCCGGGAATGGTTTGTCATCTTAATTATTATACAATGTTTCTTAATATAAACGATTGATTAATACTACTACCGGGAACTAAATTTCCTCAAAATTGAAAAGATGGGACGTAAAAAAATAGCAGACAGACAGACCAAACACAGTTTCGAACTATAATAAATATCAGTATGGATTAAAATTAATTCCATTATTCCGTCAATATGGCGAGGTTTTCTTCGCGCTCTTGTGTTATACTGAGTGACTCTTTTATGCGAAAAAAAATACTCTACATGAGTAAGTAGTCTCTATAAAAAGTTAATAAAATTAAAAAAATAAAAACGTAACGATGGCATGGGCTTCTATTCCATTCACCCCCTATTTTTTTGGAGACGACAAAAATGTCACCCAGTATGTCGTCGTATACGTGCGCTGTGCACCGGGCGCGGTCATGGCGCGGTACGGTGTCAGCGCGGGTAGTAGAGGCTAGTGCACACGCAGGTCGGGCTCGTGCCCCTCGCAGCTGCTGCGCGCGCTGCCCGCGCCGCTCGCCGCGCACACCGCCGTGCAGGCCGCGCTGGCTGCGCGCGCGCAGCGACACCACGACCAGCGCGACCACAGGTTTGCGCACACGCACACACACACACGCGCCACACACACACAGGCACACACTCATCTGATCCAGAATTACAGTTCGCGCGCGAGGTCTGTTGTAATGTTGACGTAATGAGATAGAGTTGTGATTTAGTCGATATTACGTTATATATAGTAATACATCTTTAGTATCTGTGCGCGTGCATTGAATTAATTGGGTATTTGACTACTATTCAAATCAAATATTTTGTAGTGATTATTAAATACAAGATCTCCCAAAAGTCGATAGATAGTTTTATGTGGAATGACCATTTTAAACAATCGATTAAAGTGAAAAAGTGCGTCGAACTTTAATGACGTCACATTTCAGAGTTTTATATAAATCCCATACTTAGGACGCGACTTTTGACTTTTGACGTTTGAAAAAAGTTACTGATTTGACTATTTGTCAAATACCCAATTATGAAATAATAATTCTATGAGGATATTAAGTGCCGAAAAAACAAATTGTATCATAAAATTTAATTATAATGAACTGTACAAAATGAACGTAAAATCTAATTAATCTGTCGCAATCAGAATAATCAGTACTTTAAGGAATTTAAAAATTAAACAGCTAATTGTACAGACAAATAAACTTTTAAGTATTGTACTATTTACAGTACAATATAACCCTGCAATTGCAAAATTAAAAACTGGAATCGATAAAGCGTACTCTCGCGTCACGTCACGCGTCACGACTATACTTACTCTTACATATCTACATACTAAAATATACATACATGCATCCTATACATACGCAGTATCGCGACCAACCCTAGCATAGTATAACGGGGGCAAATTCACACACAGAGACCGCTGCGTTACCCTTATATATTACACACACATCCCCATATTACAGCTATCACAAGAACACGTTGCTGTCTTAGTGCTTGTTCACGTAGGTACAACACACCACCGCCCGCTACTTATAACGACGCCGCCGTGGCCCAAATTCGGTCGGGAGGACATTATTACATTAAACTCGTGCGCGTACTGTACGTAATGTGCAGTGAGCAAAGTGGTGTATAAGACACACACACACACACACACACCAAAACAACACCACCAATACTAATTAAAAAAATCAGGCTCGCTTCGCTCGTGTACTCAAATCGAAACCTTAATTGCACTTTTAAAATGTTAACAAAATACATTCGCTGGACTCGATTTATTTTTAATTTTACAAACTCAATTTGGTCAATCTATTTTGGATTTGCCTCAGCTCAATAATAACACTACGACACAAATACCACTTAGCATTATAACTTCCTTTACTATAAATGATTTCACATCTAGAAGCATGCTAGTTTTTTCATGATGTTTTTCGCTAGCTTTACTAGCCACAATTTTATCTATCTTAAAAACTGCACATTCTTAGAACATATCCCCATTTGCACAGTTTGCTTCTTGTATGTCTTGCTTGATCACCATTTTGTTGCATTTCGATCAGTCACTTGCCTTAACCTACTTTGCGACTACATCACATGAATACAGCCCGTCTTCGTCACCACATTATTTTCAACTGATACCTAGGATTATTATTTATCGATCAAATTTTTATTCAGTTTTTTTCATCTACTTTTGATCTTTTCGATAATTGAATTCGTATTAATTGGTATGATAGTGCTAATTTGGTTGTACTCAATCTCCAAGCGAAGCCAAATTGCCAGGAAAAGATCGCCTTAAGCTATTTTATGATTAAATCAATTCTTTTTTTGTTGTTGTTTAAATGAGCAATCTTTATTAGTAGAACTTTATATAGCCCAGTACTATGAAATCCTGACCCCTAAACTAGGAAAACCCGTATCTTAGGCGCCAGTGCCTTCCCAAACAAAAATTAGGGATATAGGCATATGTCATATCCCTACTAAGCTAACCTGCTACCATCTTAAATTAATCATGAGTTACCATCCAGATGATATTGCAGTCAAGGCTAATTTGTAAAAGAACAAAATAAAAATCAAATATAGGTATCTATTTTTTCGCTTATAATTCTCTTTTATAGTCTGTCCGAGATAAGAAAATAGTGTCACATCACTATCGGCAGGGTAAGCCACGCCCCCCGACCAATGAAGTTGCAAGAAGAAGAAGAAGCAAAAAACTTTCTGCTTTCTTGCAACTCGATTGGTCAGGGGGCGTGGCTTAGCCTGCCGAAACTGACGAGTCACAATTTTCTTCACGTGGACAGACTATAGTTTGGAGTTTGTTTACAACCAAAATAGCATTAAAATCATATACCTATGTGCAAATATTGAAAAAATATGGTATTTTATATGTCAATATTCGTGCATTTCAGCAGAGGTTCAGTGGAGAGCGGCGAGTGGGCGGGGCACAGGAAATCTGCGTCCCTTGACGTCACGGCTCGCAGGGAGAGACATCACTCACAGGCCGTGAAAGAGAAGTAAGCAGTGTTATATATATTTTTTTTTAATCCACTACAAGCTAGCCCTTGACTACGATCTCACCTGATGGTAAGTGATGATGCAGTCTAAGATGGTAGCGGGCTAACCTGTTAGGGGCATGGCAGTTATTATTAAACCCATACCCCTTCGGTTTCTACACGGCATCGTACCGGAACGCTAAATCGCTTGGCGGCATGTCTTTGCCGGTAGGGTGGTAACTAGCTACGGCCGAAGCCTCCCACCAGGCCAGACCAGGGAAAATTCAGAAATTATAAATTCCCAAATTGACCCTGCCGGGGATCGAACCCAGGACCTCCGCACATTAAGGCAACAGCGCTACGAAGCGAGCGAAGAGGAAAATAACCATTATAGGATCACTTCGTTGTCTGTCTGTCTACCACCTCTTTCTCGGGAACACGTTGAGGTATCAAGTTGAAATGAATATCAAATACTCAGGTCTGCGGTCCCTTGGAGCTGTAAAAATATCAACTGACTCGCTTGGCCGGTTTTTTTTAAAAGATTTTATTTAACTTGCAATGTTTGTGGGCTTGTCTTGCAAATCTTGAAACTGAATTTTAAATCTCAATCCCCAACCAATTGAGCTGACATTTTGCGCACACGTTTAGTTTGGATGATGATGCATGGTCAACTAAGTGACGTCATTAAATCCAATATGGCAGACTAGTTATTTTTATGCATCTCCATTGACATGCCGTACCATAAAAAACCTGGCTGAGTTTGCTGTGGGCCCTTCTAAGTCCAGGGCGCGTTTGGAACCCTGGTAGCGACCCGTTAATTATCACCATCACGTCTTATACTTTGTATACTTGACATTCAGAAAGTGTACTGTGTAGGTATCAATTTTGAATAAGCATACTATGATCGCTCCAGTAATACTAAGGACAGCGGTTACTTATGTACACATTGATATAATAATTGTAAATGAATTATTTAAAAAGAGCAACCACCGAGTTTCTTGCTGGTTCTTCTCGGTAGGAATGGCATTCCGAACCAGCGGTAGATTCACTTGACGATTCAAAAGTACTTGTAAAAGTTTATTTGAATAAACATTTGATTTTGATTTTAATTTAACCTTGTTGCAATTCCAGGTTTCGCTGTATAGTCCCATACCCGCCCAATTCGGAATACGAGTTGGAGCTAAAAGTCGACGACATCGTAGTTGTGTGCAAGAAACGCGGCGACGGCTGGTACAAGGTATTACTTTTTACCAATTTCACTACGTATTGTAAAACTAGCGAATGCCCGCGACTTCGTCTGCGTGGTTCGAGGTTTTTTGGTTCCCGCGTTAACTCTTTAATTTTCCAAACTATAATATATCCAAATGCCAAAGGAGACTGAACAAACACAGGCCATGCTTGTGTCAGAAGATAATTATTTTCATAATTTAAGTTTAATTTTTTAATTCAGTTTGGCACAAAAAACAAAGTGCTGCCTATCCCGAGATTTTTTCATCATTTTAAAAGTACTCCAATTGTATTTGTAAAACCAGACTCCATTTTTATCCGTAGACATACCTTGTGATGTTATTGTTGAAATCGATGAAATAAAAACGGGCGGTAATCGACTTTTAATCGATTAAAAACTATCATTTTCATAGTATTATAAAAAAATATCGATATTTATTTGCAAACCATTTTGATAGAATCGACTCAACTCGGTGCTAGTTGAAACACTTGCAGGTTAGTTGTCTGTGGTTTTTGCTTACTGACATTTTTGCTATTTAAGATGAAAAGATGCAAAGATTTATTTGGAATATTGTTTTCATGATTGATTTACAGTTGGCGTTAGGTTTTATTTTAATCTTGCTAGATATTTATTTCTCATTTCCTTAAAATAAAAATATTGTAAGTAGAAATATTTGTAACTGAAATAAAATCAATATTGGTTTGAACAATAGTTTTCTTTTTCCTTAAACAATGCAATGTACAAGATTGTAATAATCTTTCTAATACCTACCTAAAAAAGGACCTACTTTTTATATAAGTAAGTACCTACCTGTGCAGTGTGCATGTTTTCTTTGTAAAAACGCAATGTTTTGGTAGTTTCGTTGTACTAATTTTATTTTTGCAGTTCTTGCTATCAATAGCCCAACTACAGTTTAAATAATAGTTACTTACTCAACCTAGTAATGTCTCAGTAATTATTAACGAAGCATATATTCCAGAGCTAGGGACCTAGTACACTAGTTCGAATAGCTGGTAGGCTTCTGGTAGGTATAGGTAAGCGTTGTCTATTAGCAAGGTCAAAGTTATACTCACTGGTACTGTTAAAGACATTATTTAAAAATATAAATACAATGGCACCTTATATATCTTCAAATATTGATTCATGGCAATAACTATTTACTGGTTTTACCATAGGCAGCAGTAGAATCGTCCTGGTGAAGTGTGGTACCTACTACCATACCTAACCTAACCTTTTACATAAAATTGTTTTTCTCAAAAACTGGGAGGAATAAATTAAAAATTGTTTTTGTTTATGAAAGTAGGGTTATCAAACTTTATTTTAAGCAAACTTTTATCGAGACACAAAAATATTTGTTACTAGCCCAAACTCCATATAGTTTTGCTCAGTCTCCTTTCAGATAGTTCCGTTCAGCCGCTGGGGCGTGATTGAGTAACAAACATCCATACATCCATCCAATTAGTAAGATAATATAGAAATACTTTGTATCCCGGAAAATTAAATAAATTACTTAATTAATGAATCAAATAAATTAATTAGGCAGTAGCCTATGTGCTATTCCAGATTATAATCTATCTCTGTGCCAGTTCCGTTCAGCCGTTGGGGCGTGATTGAGTAACAAAAATCCATCCATCCAAACTTTCGCATTTATAATATTAGTAAGATAAGATAAGAAGTAAGATACGTGCAAAGTGAACGACTATTATTCCCGTTTTCATCAACAATGGGGTCAATAGGGACGATGAAAACTCAATCAAATCTGCAACTCTTTATCAAACTTAAAAACGCGCTTCTAGTATGTAAGTTGTATGAAATTTACAATAGTGACGTCATCAAATTTCAACGCACTTTTTTTCTTTAATCTATATTTTAAATTAGAAGTAAATCTAAAATCTAAATATAATACAAACTATACAATAAATTTAAATCAAACTTATATACCTACTAACAAAAAATAAAAATAAAACCCTAATCAAAAAGACCACCCCTGGTTGCCCCTGGGCCAAAGGTTTTTGCAAACTTGCAGCATTGCCACGCTGAATGGCGATGGATAACCTTTGAACCAGGTAGGAACCAGAACGTGGGTCACAAACGTATTTTAAAATGGTTATCAAACTTAAAACTGTGAGGATGTGAACTTTGGGTGTTTTGGAAGACTCTCTATTGAATAATCAGATAGAAATAATTTATTTTTGATATAGGCATCATCTCTATTCTATTGTACACCATCTCTAGGCTAAACAACGACAAATACTGTAGTACTATACTAATATAGATTTTTGACGACCTCCGTGGCGGAGTGTTGAGCGCTGTTGTCTTAACGTGCGGAGGTCCCGGGTTTGATCCCCGGCAGAGTCAATTTGGGAATTTATAATTTCTGAATTTTCCCTGGTCTGGCCTGGTGGGCCCGGCTTAGGCCGTGGCTAGTTACCACTCTACCGACAAAGAAGTGCTGCCAAGCGATTTTGCGTTCCGGTGCGATGCCGTGTAGAATCCTAATAGGGGTATGGGTTTAATATAACTGCCATGCCCCTAATAGGTTAGCCCGCTACCATCTTAGACTGCATCATCACTTACCATCAGGTGAGATCGTTGTCAAGGGCTAGCTAGTAGTGGATAAAAAAAAAGCAGTCAGAGACTGCCGATAGAAGTGAAAACGAATATTAAAAAAAAATATATAAACCAGAAAACTAAGGCATTAAAGTTTAATTACGAATGTAGTATATCAATATTTAAGAGTACCTTTAGCCTACGTAACAACGGGAGCATGTCGGTGACGGTAACGCGAATCCAAAAGTTTACCCCCTACTAAAAAGTGCTCAAAAAGTTTTCACTTCAAAAAAAATGTCAAAAAGCCGATTTTTCATCATAAATCATTTATTTTGCAAAATTGTGGGTGATAACAGCTATAAAATGTAGAAACTTCCCGTACACAATCTACTGTCAGAGACAGTATGCAAAATTATGTTACATTAAATTTAAAATTATCTAGAATGACTTCATTACAATATAAAATTTAAAGTCAATATGTGTCTGGTATAATTTCAGTTTACACAATATGTGCTTGATACAGTTTTTCTCTTCCAGGGCACGCTCCAGCGCACGGGTCGCACGGGGCTCTTTCCCGCTTCGTTCGTTCAGAGCGTGCCGCCCGACTGACATTACACACACACTGACTTCTACAGTCCGTTCCACGATCACACCGTGAACAATCTATAACACACAACGTGTTCTGTGTGTTATTATGTGTTATTCTTAAAATAAACGGCTTAAGGGATGATGGCAACTCAATCAAATCAACTTAGGGTATGTTCCGATATACACTGCGAGCACTGTAAGGTGTGACGTCAATTTAGTATACTGCGAAGCCGTTCCTTTATAGTTAGCTATACTGGTTACTGTTTAAAACGGAACGCTGACTGCGTTCCGCACTGAGAGCACCTTACCTCGAAAATGCCAGTGCTACTGACAAAAATGGCTACGATTTATGACGTCATATATTTTCCTAGGATGCTGCGGCAGTATACTATCAGTCCATAACGGAACGAATTTCTCCCCAGTAAGAGCACTGAACAGTGCTCGCAGTGTATATCGGAACATACCCTTATTCTCTGACCAATCATTTATTTTACTTTTGGCAGCTCGATTCAATGATGCGTTACTGATTCGATTTTTGATAACAATCGACTTTCTCTATGAAGTAGTTTTGGTTTGACACATTGATATTTATCTTTGCTCAACATTTTTTTATTGTTTTATAAACATACCCAAGCGTTGAAATGTTTAAGTATATCAATTCAAATTCAAATTCAAATGTTTTTATTCAAATAGACTTTTTACAAGTGCTTATGAATAGTCGAATGAATCTACCACTGGTTCGGAATGCCGTTCCTACCGAGAAGAACCAGCAAGAAACTCGGTGATTGCTCTTTTGAAAAAATAAAGTACATTTACAATTGCATTAATCTAAAGATACAAAAGTAACAGCAGTCCTGAGCATTGCTGGAGCGAGTCAAATCCATGCGCTTTTATCAATGTATGTATTAGCTAGTGTTGCAGCTCCGTGACTATGTTGAAAAGGAAAGTCGTACTTGTAATTACTATACGAGTTACGAAATCTCGGATAAAAGGGCACGTCGCTTCACTATTGTAAAAAACGATATGCGTCTATGGAGTATTGCATTTTTTTGTCGATGGTGTCTGTCAACAATTATGAAACTTCATAGGCGTTTTCTTATGTCAAAAGCAAAATAAATGGTTGGACAGAATACAAAAATGCGCTTCCAGTATGGAAGTTTGTATGAAATACATAGTTGCACACTTTTTTTCTTTGATCTATAATTTTTAATGGTAATCAAACTTGAAAGTTTCAAGTTTGATTACCATAAAAAAAATAGTTTAATAGTTTCAAGTTGAAACTAACTGAGGATGTGAATTTCAGGTCTTTTGGGAGACTGTCTATTTAATAATCAGTTGGAAATAATTTATTTTTGACGTTGGCATCATCCCTATTTACCAAAGTCATGGGCCATACTGTTAAAACCATATTGTTTCACTATTGTTGACTTTCGTGTTTTAGAATTATAATCCTTATTTTAGGAACACCAAGGTACGTGACATCAAACTGTCATTTCGAGTAATATTGCTTAAGTATTGCTTTAAGCGTTTGCAGTATGACCTCTGTTAAAGTGCTATTCAAATGCTAATGGTCACGTGATAACTACTAATTTAACATTAATTTACCTTATTTTAAGACGCAATTACACTTGTAAGTTTTACTCACAAGTCATTCGTGTAATTACGGCTTTAAAAGAAATTAATAGTGCAATTTTTTGAACTTTAAAGTTGCACTTGCAAGAACAATTATTATTATTATTTTGTTCTGTGACGTCACACTAACTTAACAACGGACTGTATAAAATCGGATTAAAAGAAAGAAATGGTGTAAACTGTAAAAGCGTGGCTTAAATGGACCGAAAATAACTAAATATGTGTGTAAAGATGTAAGTTTTAGTACACTGTAATGTAAAATGATGTCAAACTCGAGTAAGGGACCGCAATCGTACGTTATAATACTTGTTCTCAGTTGCACAAGGACTCTTAAATTGATTTTAATGCTGTCCCTTTTTGGCAACAACAATATGCATTTGCCAAAAAGGGACAGCATTACAAAATTTAACTAAATCAGTTTAAATGTCCTTGCACAAGCGGCCCTTAATCTTATACAGTTAATTTCTTGATGGATTTAAATTTTTTTCCCCCCTGATTTATCAGTATATTTTAATTCATCTATATTTTAATTCCATTGCGTTAAATATGATATTAACAACATCATCAAACTTGTCCATTCCATTCGGAGAGGACAATCTGACAGTAAATTTGACAGATTTTTAATACCAAAACTGTCAATAGTCTATACAAATTAAACGATTGAACAATTTCCTCACAAGCTAAAGTGGTTTGGATATATTGGCCTACCCAACGTTCCGCCATTTTAAAAAAAATGATAACTCATAAAACCTGTATTAATGAATGGTTGGCATTAATCAACCTAATATAATTATATACGCTAATAATGGCGGAACGGTAGGTAGGCCTGGTTCCATACTAAAATTTTCAAACCCCGTCAATGACCTTCTATACACATGGACAAATCGTGGCATACAAAAACAGAGCCCAAACATGGCACACGCTTCTAATTCACCCTATTTTGCTTCGACTGCTCCATCTATACATTGCCGCTGACATTCAAGTCCTGTAAACTGACCTCTGTGTTTAAGCCGCAATGTACATCGATTAATCAGTCGAAGCTTAATATGGTGATTTTAGAAGCAGACTGGAACAAAAAGGGAATGGAGTAGTGTAGCGCTATTAATTTTTGTTATTTCTGAGAGATTTTTCGTTTTTGTAAATATGAAACTATTATAGTAGCCCAATCGAATTAGATCAAAAGAGGGGCTGACATGGAAAAAATTTTGGTACTTATAAATTTTTCTAGGATCGATATTTTTCGATTTAGATCCGAAAAGAGAGGAGAATTTCTGTTTATTGAATAACTCGTTTATTTTCAATTTTACACGAAAAATGGTTATAACCAAAGTTATTTGAAATTAAATTTCCTACAATTTTAGTCCTTATAAATTTTTCCCTAGGATCGATATTTTTAGATTTAGATCCGAAAAGAGAGGAGAATTTTTGTTTATTGAATAACTTGTGATCTCGTGTACAGGAAATCTAAAAGAACAGCCATTACAGATTGCGCAACTTACCCTATGTAATTTATATTTGATCGAGTAAAGATAAAAAATATTATCTTCGAGGCATGTAATATGTTTTTTCTTAAGGCGCCTTATACCGCTGTCATACTGTTTCCAGGTAAATAAAATAAATAAATAGGAATCACAGCTGTGGGGATATCCAGGGCCGCGCCGACGAAATCGAGCCTAGAGCGTATTGTTGGTATATATGCGTACCTACAGATATGTAGTGTAGTGTGGCGAGTTTTATACCTACACTTGGTTGCAGCCTGATTGTTTAAAGGCCCTTAATAGGGAAGCTTGCAAGATAGTGACAAAAATGTGATAACAATAATTGCCAATAGATTTTACATGGAACAAAAAAAAGCTACTCCACAGTTTTGTTTTTCTGACATTCATGACGCGCCCTTCCATCTGTCTCTTTCCGATGTGCGTGAGAGAAAGGAATGGGAACATTGTAAATAATTTTAAATATTTCTTGTGTTTTCAATAGTTTTACTACGTATTTTACACTTTTTTGCATATTATCTTACGTAAATAAAATTAACTTATCCATGGTACGTCACACCATCTATTTTCTGCGTCGTTAATGTATTATTTCGGCACTTTTTGAACGCGCACTTAGGCATCCTGACAGCTTCGCAGTGAACATGCGACTAATGAAAAAAGTGTGCTTACAACGAGTTTAAGCACGCTTACTTGGTCCCTTGTTATGCGCGCCAGTGCGATGTCCTTGTGTATAGAAGGTCATTGAACCCCGTAGACTATAATTATCATGATTTAAAAAAATACTAAGCGATTTGAAATCATTTAAATTTCGTTACAATATTGTTGATAGATATTCAATATTTTTCAATAAATTAGCAAAATATAGTGAATTTACGATAGAAAATTTTACAATCGGTTAATTTTTTAAATCATTTTTTGATAATAACTACAAACAATTTTAACAAATGGCTGATGACTGAATCATGTCCTTTTGATCCTAATGAAATCCGATTGGTTTTTAACCGACTTCCAAAAAAGGGAGGAGGTTCTCAATTCGGTGCGTATCTTTTTTTTTAGTTTCATAAATTCCTTAGTCCTAATCCCTGGGTAGTGGGTACGTGTAAATATATCAAAAAGCGTTAGACTTGCGTTGACAAATAGTCAATTGTCCCTCTTATTTTTAGTCTTAGCGCCCAGTACATTTCCACAGAACTATAAGTAACTATAATTTTTTATTATAGTAAAATAACTATAATAATAAAATGTAATGCCATGATGACTTTTAAATATTAATCCTTTAAATTTAGTTCAGTTTTAATATGTGCAACCGAATTAGAACTATTTTGTAGCTTATTTATATTACATATTAACTTTAGATAGTGTTTAAACTTAGTGATATTCTAAATTAAAATTACGCATCACACCTTTCCAAAATACTTTTAAACTATTTTTTTTTAATTCTCTAAAACCTTTTCCTAAGTTTTTATTTGAATACTAAATGATGCCCGCGACTTCGTCCGCGTGGGTTAAAATTTTTGATTCCCGCGGGAACTCTTTAATTTTCCGGGATAAAAAGTAGGCTATATGGCCTTCCCGGGATACAAACTATCCCTCTACCATATTTAATCAAAATCGGTTGAACAGATTTACTGTGAAAGCGTAGCAGAGAACATTTATCGCATTTATAATATTAGTATGGGTTTGAATAAATGATTTGAATAAAAATTAAATAATTTTAGTGGCCTCCTCATAAATTGCGTGAATTTTGAAGTTTGCTACCAATATGTCCAGTTGATTATATTTAATTACTTAATTTAGGACCACAATTACACTTGTTAAGTAACTTAATGTACACAGTCTTGTAAGTCGCGTGTCGCATGTAAATGGTAGTTATGTCAGTCACTTACGTAAACATTTACAAGTGTGACTGCGGCCTAAGATTTAGACTTTAGAGGGAAAATCTGGTTACCACTAGTGATGTGCCGGATATCCGTATCCGTATCCGAAGGAAAAGAAAGATCCGTATCCTTATCCGATACTGTTTTGACGGATCTTTTACCTTTACCTTATTAATTTTTAATACATAGATTAAATCTATAATAATATTATAAAGAGGTAAAGTTTGTGAGTTTGTGACGTTGTAGGGGTAATCTCTGGATCTACATAACCGATTTTGAAAATTCTGGTACCAATAGCAAATCATTTTATTTATGAGTGTACATAGGGTACATATTAACCCGAAAAATTAGGGAGTTCCCGTGGGAATTTAAAAAACTTATTTCACGTGGACGAAGTCGCGGGTATCTGCTAGTTCTGTATATAGGTGGTTAGGTAGCAATGAAAAACTATTAAATTCCTGTCAGATTCTTTTTTATTTCTTAAAATTAAATATTTGGCACCTTTAACATTTACCATTATCGCGGATATCCGGCACATCACTAGTTGCCAACTTACCACACATTGTTGACTTTTTACATTTGAGCCAATAATTAGTCACTCACTAGTTAAGAAACTCATAATATTTGAGAGAAGTTCTTAATTCGGTTGTGTGATTTTAATTCAGAATATCCTGGAGCGATTTTGATACGATTTCAATGAATTTACTTTTATAAGATGATACGCTTATTATGTTAATAACAGTTTTTTTAAGACTCCTGTGTTCCGAGCTTGCTTAGAACCTAAAAAAGGAGTTTTTGAATTCGGCTGTATTCGTTTTTTAATTTCAGATATATAAATGTTTCTGTTCAAATGTGTTTTTAACGATTTTGTGAACGAATAGTTAGGGATGATTCACATTGGACCGCGTCGTGGAAACTTTATACGAGGAAGTGAAGTGCGATTAATGTGTTCCAAGAATAGGACTGACTTTCCGCCATATTGTGACCGTCTAAGCTTGAAATGGACTTTGTAGTACTTAGACTAAGTTAAATAATATAGAAAATATCAATATGTAGGTTTTACTTTGCAAATACCTTGACTTTCCCATTCTTACTTTGAACCATGGATGTAGAATGGATCTTTGAACGCATTTTATGAAATCATCCCTTAATTTTAACTTCTTAGCGTAAGATAACATTTTTAGATATATGTTGCTCAACAAAAATGCTATACCCCACTTTGTATTGGAGAAACTTTGAAGGGCATCGTGGTGACGTCATAACGATACGACAAAAAGTCGTATCGACGACAGACAGGAAAAAAAATCGCGAGGTCAGAGATTTTTCTTTCGAGCGTTATTGCATATTATAAGGCTGATCGCATACTACGAAATGACTGGCAAGAAGCACAACGTATTTTTCATTAGTATAATACATATATCTTGCGAACGTTTAAAATTATTCGAACATCGAAACTTAATAACTACAGAGTAAAATGATCAAGATTTTAAGTTAAAAATTATGTACTGCCGGTTATAATTTCGCATGTATTCCACTTGGAACGTTGGCTGTAAATATAACGGATGAAACAGAACTTTAAATCAATGATTTTAGGGTTCATATTCCTTCGACGTTTTTAGATAATATTTTCGGTTTTAAAAATCGGTGTATGCGGCTTTTGTGTCAGATCATGGTATGCGATGAACTTAGTTTTCTTCAAATAAAGAATACAGGTTAACGTTTTGGTACATCAAAGTTAAACACTGCCATATTAATGTATATTTCGTTAAAATTTTAGCAATTTACTTCGATAACTTTTCAAAAGTTTTTGTAAACTTTTTTTAAAATCTGTAATAACTAATCCCGTATTTGTCTTAGTGTCCGATCGATGTACTTATAAAGAATTAAGTCTTCACACTTGTAATTGAGGGTAAACGCACACGAGATTCTGTTTTCGCAACAGTTTTGTTTTCTATGCTAATTTCGAGAAAATTCGGGCGCGTTACCACATTTTTTTTAAATATATATAGCGAGCAAACGAGCAGGCGGGTTACTTGATGGTAAATGATTACCGCCGCCCATGAACATTTGCAACCGCCAATGGGATGCTGGCTTTTGAGATATTTGTGTCTGGGCGCTCTAAAAATCCTTTGAATTTATAAAAAACCCAAAAGTAATGCACGCGCCCAGATTTCAAGATTAATACTACACTAATTTTATCAAACAATTAATAATATTTTTTTTTTTTTTTTTTGTGTTTGTTTTATCGTGCAATCAGTCCTTAGACTATGAGCAGATTTGTTGTAGGATGGGTTGGCGATTAGAGGCAACTTCCCCAGCGGAAAGCACTCTGTGTCTCGGCTATATATCGTCTAGGATATGCCTTCTCTTTAAGCGACGGATCGCTTGCGGCATCGTCAACTGTGCTGCCAGGCGATTCGGGTGTTTGACAAGCCTTGTTTTATAGTCGGAGCCATAGGATTTTATTTCGTCTTTTATTGTGTTCACATGTAAGTGCTCATGGATTTCAGAGATGCGTAGGAACCATGGAGCGTTCGAAAGTTGTTTTAGAATGTAATTTTGTGCTCTTTGAA
Organism: Erebia aethiops; assembly: GCA_923060345.2. Classification (NCBI taxonomy): domain Eukaryota; kingdom Metazoa; phylum Arthropoda; class Insecta; order Lepidoptera; family Nymphalidae; genus Erebia; species Erebia aethiops. Next base: position 11,362,094 of record OV281081.1, on the reverse strand, counting down.
TAATTTCAATATTGGAGTCGCATGCTGATCCCCACAGTTGGATGCCGTATGTCCATATCGGCTTTATAACTGTAGTATATAGCAGGAGCTTATTATCTAGGGACAGTCTAGAGTTCCTGGCCAACATCCAATACAGTCCTCTATATCGATGGTAGATCTCATCCCTCTTTGTTTTGACGTGTTTTTTCCAGGTGAGCCTTCTATCTAGGTACATGCCCAAGTACTTGACGTTGTCACTCTGCGGAAGCTGATTGTTACGCAGTGAGACAGGAGGACAGTTTCCTCGACGCAGAGTAAATGTTATATGGACAGATTTGGTGGCACTAGCTTTTATTCTCCATCTTGGCAGCCATATGTCAATCTCATTTAAACCACGTTGCAGGATTGCTGAAGCTTCGTCCGGGCATCTACTGCGAGCAAGAACCGCAGTATCATCCGCGAAAGTAGCCACCGTGACGTCGTCAATATGTGGTAGGTCACTCGTAAAGATTGTGTAGAGTACAGGTCCCAGTACAGAGCCTTGCGGCACGCCAGCTTTGATTGGATGGAAAGCAGATGTGTAATCGTCTTCCTTTACTTGAAAAATTCGGTCAGAAAGGTACGATTTGAGTAATCCAAAGAATGTATGGGGTAAGAGTGTTTTTATTTTGAATAGAAGACCTGCGTGCCACACCTTATCAAAGGCCTGTTGCACGTCAAGAAAAGCAGAGGAACAGTATTCTTTACGTTCAAGTGCATCCCTGATGGTTCTACATACTCTGTGGATCTGTTCAACAGTCCCATGATTCTGTCGAAAGCCAAATTGATGGTCTGGGATGATGGACCTTCCCTGGAGTTCTTTCATAAGTCTTCGCAGCACAACTTTTTCACATACCTTTGACGCCACAGGTAATAAACTAATTGGCCTGTATGAGGTCAAGTCATTAGCTGGTTTGCCAGGCTTTTCTATCATTATAATCTGGGAAACCTTCCATAGAGCTGGAAAATAGCCAATTCTCATAATGCCATTAAACAGGATAGTAAGGAACACTAAACCTTTTTTGGGTAATTCTAATAGGACTTTTTTGTCTATCAGATCGAAGCCGGGTGCCTTTTTATCTTTCATACGTTTTATTTCGTTCATAACTTCTTTTGGAGTAGTTGACACAATTGGCAGATCTAATTGAAATGGCTGTCCAATGACATCTTCTATTTCTTCATCGTCAACGTGATCAGCTTCATTAGGCGTAAATATTTTTGCCAAGTGCTCTCCAAAGGCATCAGCTTTTTGTTTCTGGCTTCTTGCCCATACGTTGCCATTCAATCTAAGCGGTGGTTTGGATTTTGCGGGTTGGCTAATACTTTTGCAGGCTCGATACAGTGAATAATTAGTGGCACTTGTTGCTGTCAGAGATTCCAGAAATGATTCTGTTGAGGCATCATTCACCTTTGCTATGGCTTCTTTCAGATCTTTTATTGCTTTGTTTAGTGCAGTTTTATCTTCTGGATGTCGACCACTGTGCCATATTCTACGCAACCTTCTTTTTTCCATAATTTGGTCTTTTATTTCAGATGGAACTACATTGTGCCTGTGCAATGAATGAGTTTCCGGTGTACATCTCCAGCAAGCTGATTGAACTGTAGTCATGAATTTGTGAGTTGCATTGTCAATGTCATCTTCAGATTTAAGGGCTATTTGAAGCTGGAGCTCTTCAGTAACTATATCGCGGAATGCTTCCCAGTCTGTCCATTTATTGTGAAGTTGTTGCCTTTTCATATTATATATCACTTTGGAACTCATGGTAAGTACCACTGGGATGTGATTGGAGGAACCATCCAGGGTTGAACTAACGTCGAAGAATAATCGAGACAGACCTTTAGCTATAAAGAAGTCCAGGACATCGGGCAGTCTGTTTGGGTCTGTAGGCCAATGAGTAGGTTCTGATGTTGCAATGGTAGTCAGAAAGTTTTTATCTACACTTTTTTTTAGTTCCCTTCCTCGGGTGGTTATCAGCCTTGATCCCCAGTGGAGATGCTTGGCATTCCAATCTCCTCCAATGACAAACCGAGAACCAAGGCTATCGAAGAACTTTGAAAATTGCTCCTCCAATATCCTGTGCTTGGGTGGACAGTACACTGATGAGATGTTAAAGTCGCCATTTCTGTCCGAAACAATTAATAATATAAATTAATAAAAACAGACGGACGAATAGACATACTCTAACCATAAGGGTTCCATGATCCATCGCGCAATGAGTGTTTACTTGTTTGTTTATTTTTACCATTTGGTACGGTCTACGGAACCCTAAAATGCTAAAATTTTATATAGGTTTTTGTTTTGGCAAAATTTCGGCATTCGGCAGCTTACAAAACCATTTTTAAATTTCAGTATTATTTATTTGTTAACAACTTATATGACAATTTCTACAAATGACTTACTGTTTTAAAATAATTAATTCGATCGGACACTAATTTTAGTGTTACCCACGATTACACTAATAAGTTTTATTCACGGAAGTAACTCAAATGAGTTACTTACGAAATGTGAACAGTGTTGTCAGTCGCGAATCGTATGCAAATGTTAGTTTTGTGATTAAAATACGTACGCTACTTACGTGAATACTTGCAAGTGTAATCGCAGCCTTATGTTAGAAAATGTGTAGATATACCTACGTTATAACCTTACATGTTTCTTACAAAATATATGAAATTAAGTAAGTAGTTTTTAAATATTTTTCAAAAAAATTGTTTAGAGAATTTTTAATTATAAGACTGTATTATAAATGATGTAACTTTTGTCATACTTAGTGTAAAGTTTAATCGACTTTGAATAATGTATAATTAGGTGAATATATTTGATACTTTCGTTTCTTAATAGTGATAAACCTATTATGGAATTTAGATATTATACTTTGTGTAAGTTAACTGTTTTTTAGTAGTTTTTATTATTATTTATTCTGAGCGGTGTGACTTTTTACTTTTTAGCAATTTGTTTTTTTTAATATTGTGTACCGAATCATTCTGGTAGTACTCTTTTTCCTATTGTTGTAAGCATTTGCCGTCATAAATTTAAAAAAGTGAAATTATCAAAGTAGAAGGTCGTCTATAATGTATTGGTGAAATAGACTCAATAAGGCCCGAATCCAGGGCCCTCGAGTTCGTTCATAAATAAAATAAAACGCTCAAAATTTTTACTAATGTACCTATATCAATTATTATTTATCGATATTGTGTAAGCAATTTTTTGTGATTTTTTTAACTTGATATTTATTGTGTTTTATTAACTTTTTAACGTTTGGTTACTAATTCAAACAAAACTTTTCGGTTAAGTTCCATCGTCAAAAAGAACTGAATTTAATTAAGTATTTATTGGAAAATGACTTTTTTATTAGTTTTTGAAAGTTCTTTTTTTATGTATTCATTTATATGGATACATACAGGTATCCAAACAACGAATTTTTGAAAAGAATTACGAATCTGACTACCCATGATACTCAAGAACGTTTTTTAAATAAGTATTTTAATGAATACCATAGTTTTAATTTTTTTTAATAATTGGCACAAATTGAAGGATGTAAATTTTTTAGTAAGTTTAAATTACATACAAATATATGCATTATTTTTATTTTTACTATTTTTTGTACCCTTACAAAATCGTTTTTAGGACAATTTTATGAAAAATTAATCTTGTTGAAATATTAGAAAAATTTTGAAAATTTCTGTGTATATTTTTTAAACATAAAATATAAAAAATTAAAAAATCTGAGGCTGCGTTCGGACTGACTGGCATTTGTTTGATAAGATTTTATAATTATTTTTTTGAATGACTTCGTCCATGCATTTATGTTTTTTTTTTAATTCCGTGGAACTCAGTTTTTTTTGTGATTTAAAGTAGCCTGTATCTTTCTGCCATGGTAATTATTAGCCTTAAGATAGATGGTAGAATTAAGCAGTAAGTTAGTAAAGACGGTTTCGAGAAAATGGCGCTTCGAGTTTTTGTTTTAAGCACCATGTTCCTGTAACTGTCTTTTCTAACATATTGTACCCCGAGATACCAAATGGGTTAAGCGGATGGACCAGATAGACGCATTTTATAATTAGGTATTTGACAACTAATCAAATCAGCAACTTTTTTTCAAACGTCAAAACGCTTGTATGAAATTTTGAATTGTGACGTCATCAAAGTTCGACGCATTTTTTTACTTTAATCGATAGTTTAAAATTTTAAAAAGGTTATTCAACACAAAACTAGCTGGTGACGTGGATATTACGACTTTTGGGAGATCCTTTATTTAATAATCACAAAAAAAATTCACTAGTACCTACTTAGTCAAATACCCAATTATTATATCTGTATAGAGCATAGACTATGGAGTGGTATCGATCAAACAGTATGTAATCACTATGGTATGGATTTCATAGCTACTTACGCTGGACTGGGTAGTCTGGCGCGGGAATTGCAAAACGTGTAATTAGGAATTTTGTAAAACGAGTATTTATTTAAAAAAATAGTCAGTCTGCACAAGTCTTAAGATTGAGCATCTATTTTTCCTTAGTTACTTATAAGTTAAACAAATCACAAACATCTTAGGGTCTCACCACATCTGTCGACGCGGAGCAAGCTTTATGTATATATATATGGTACTAGCTGATGCCCGCCAATTTGTCCGCGTGGATTGAGATTTTTTTTGTTCCCGCGGGAACTCCTTAATTTTCCGGGATAAAAAGTAGCCTATGTCGTTCCCCGGGATACAAACTATCCCAGTAACAAATTTCAATAAATCGGTTGAACAGGTGGACCGTGAAAGCGTAGCAGGCAGTCAGACAGACAGACATACGGACAAACAGACAGACACACTTTTGCATTTATAATATTAGTATGGATTAAGCGTTAAGCGGCGTTTTACCGCGTTTTGACTTTTACTGCCGTATACATAAACTGCTTTTCTGACCGATTTAAGCCAGTTCCGTGTCGATAGGCTTGGTGAGTCCCCGCGTAAGCGACGCACTGGCATCGCGTATAGACATTTATAAGTTAGATTTTCCACGTCTGTCGTTGGTCTGTATTGGTTTCATTGTTAATTTGCGGTAAGAAAGTCTGAAGCGCCGTGCTTAACGTGTCGCTTACGCATTTCTGCGAAAGCGATGTTTAATTTTCAAGTGCTAAAGGAAAAATATATTATAAATAAATAAGGACAGTAACCGAAATAAGGGGTTTAAACACTGTTTTTTGAAACTGTTATAAAACAGAAACCCTTATAACGGAAACAGAAACGATACTGTAACCTAATCAATCTGTAACCGTTTATTTCTGTTAATAAGTGTTTTTATCTGTAACCCTAATAGGTACATGCCCTAAAAAACTGCACGGTGTGACAACGCGTTCTTCTCACTTCATCGGACTTCACACATACTGACACAACATGGCCATGTTTTTCTTAAAACAATTGCAACCAACGGTGCTAGACCTTAGGTCTAAATTTGAATACGCATCAACAGTAAATTTGGCAACGTCGCTATTTCGGTTATACATTAAAACACTTTCATTTCGGTTACAGATTCGTTTCTGTTACAGAAAATATATAAGTGGTTCGGGTTAACAGAATTAAAAACACATTCAAAAGGGTTACAAATTCGATTCTATTACACTTTCATTCTGTAACACTTATATTTCTGTAACCTCTATGAATCTGTTTTTCAGTCCCTGTAAATAAATATAATATATAACTTCAGCTAAAACACTGGGAGTCAAATAGTGGATAAGAAAATAAAAGAAAAAATACTCCTTAATTTAGTCGATACTTGATAGTACCTAAATACGATACTGCTGTGTATGTAACTAAGCTTTGTATGATAAGGAGACCATATCGGAGTGTTTTAGTTCTCTTGTGGAGAGAAATAAACAGTTTCTTCCTTATGTTATGCGATTTTTATTTTATCCCCTTTGTATCCTTTAAAATACCAGAGATTTAAAACGAAATACAGTAGAGATGTGAGTGCGTACGAGGTTACCCCCTAACATCTTAGACGGCTAAATCACTTACCATCTGGTGTGATCGTGTGACTTCTAAAATATTTTGATGAAATAACGATTATAGATAGCAGAATTTTTACTATGAGTAACAACTTTGCTAAAATTACCAAAAAACAAAATTCAAAAATACCAATTAAAAAGAAAAAAATGCCTCCCCGGCGGGGAATCGAACCCCGGTCTCCCGCGTGACAGGCGGGGATACTTACCACTATACTACCGAGGATAGTGACCGTTGTGCTAAAATTAAGGTATATGTTCTACATTCAAATTCACTTATGAAGCACGTCGGAAACCTGTGATACTGAGAAGAGCCGGTAAGAAATTCAGCAGTTGCTCTTTTTCATTAATATCAACAATATGGGAACACTCAATGAAGACCCAAGTATGTACTACATATCTTTACAATTTGATAATCTTGGAAAACATTTCTGTACTTACGAAAATACGACCGCATTTTCGTAGCATGATGCTAAAAACATCATAAATATTTTTTAACCGAAATTTTCTATGTCATATAGTTAGTTAGTAGGTACCTACTATACATATAACAAAGCTATAAACCATAGACATATAATTATTATCATAAAAATAATCTTTCCATCCGATAAAAGAATTAAAAGGCAATCACGGACTTTCATCAAATTCGCGAAGATGGCCGCCGATCGTCATCTCCACAAGTCTTCCATTATTCTCGGTCCATTGTTCGGTAAATTATCTTGCCTTTCACCTATTTTGCGTGAACTTAGGAGATCGAAAGTTTAAATTAATTTTGGTATTTTCTTAGTAAGTAGGAGGTTGGAGTTTTTGAAGTGAAAACTTCTTTAGGCGCATTGAGCACTTTCTTCTTCTTCTCTCACTGGGATTTTCCGCACTTAAGCAAGTGTGCCCGTTGTGCGTGCACAAGCACTTTTTGGTAGGGGGTAAAATGTAGATTCACGTGACCGTGACCGACATGCTCGCGAACATATAAATATACTACATTCGAAATTAAACTTTAATGCCTTAGTGTTATATTTTAATAATTTTAATTAAAAAAAAATTAAATAAGAAAAAAAAATTAAATATTCGTTTTCACTTCTATCGGCAATCCCTATGACTGCCAATTTTTTATTTATCCACTACAAGCGACTGACTGCAATCCCTTGACTGCGATCTCGCCTAATAGTAGGTAAGTGACGATGCAGTCTAAAATGGTAGCGAGCTAACCTGTTAGGGCTGTTAGGGGCATGGCGGTTATAAACCCATACTCTACTGTACTATTCGGTTTCTACAGGGCATCGTACCGGAACGCTAAATCGCTTGGCGGTACCCCTTTGCCGGTAGGGTGGTAGGCAAGTGGTAACTAGCCACGGCCGAATTCAATTTGAATTTTAAATACAGTACAGAATAGGTAATAGTGATATTACTCAGTAAATACTCGTACATGTATCTAAGTATGCATAAATAATTTCATACAGAGGTACCTACTACTTAACTGGTACAGTCGCCTAGATAATAAAGACTCCTTAGTACTAGGTATAGGTTTCAATACCACATTTACACTAAGTAAGGAGTTTAGTAGGTATAGACTTAGTATAGATTTCAATACCAAATACTAAAAAAGGAATAATAGTAACACGATCAAGAGTGCGGCAGTTATTTTGTAACTGCAAATATGTATCTGTATATTTGTCTGTCTTCTACGGCCCATCCATTCAGCAGATTCTGACTTAACTGACTGGGAACCCACCGCATCATTATCCCAAGAATACCCCTACCAAATGGATTAATGGAAAGTGGTCACGACCCTCATCAATGACGCATGCGACGCAGAGAGAGAGAGAGACATAGTATACATCCAAAAACCTCTAGATTGCATCCCTTTATCCATTAAAATCAAACTTTAGGTATTGCCGAGTGCGGCACGTCATCGGTTGTTGCAAGAATAGATTGGTACTAGACACGCCCGAAGCCTCTTACAAAGAGCCAAGATGTCATCAAATATTTCCAGTGAGTAAAAACGTTGTTAAGTCTAGACTACATTCACATTTCACACCTGCCTGCACTGAACTTTTAACGTCTCTATACTATGTAATTATGATCTACATTGACCTAATGAATATTAAATGTCAGCCCAACCTGTTGATAGGAAGGTAGGTACCTACTTTAGGTAGCCCCTATATAATAATACTTAATGAAAAAATATATAAAAAGCGGTCAAAAGCGAGTCAGATTAGTAAATGACAAGAAACTTTTTATCGCGGAAAACTAAAGAGTTCCCGCGGGAAACAAAAATCTCAATCCACGCGGACGAAGTCGCGGATTTCAGCTATAGTTACCCATAAAAGTATTTATAAAAATTAACCCTGTACTGAGTCTCTTAGTCTTATGGTATGTCTAGTTTTGACTCTACCACTAGTTCGGAAAATAGATTTACCTACTAAGAAGAGCCGGCATAAAAGTTAGCTCAGTTCAGCAAAATGTTATTGTTATGTACCTATATGTTGTAAGTACCTAAGTACCGACCTAATAATTATTTTCAGCCCAACATCAAACTTACCTACCAAGATATCGTACCTACTAGGTACCTAATCCATAAACCAGACACAAATAAAAGTAAAATCATTATGTTGATTTTAAGTAGATACCTACATAAGTAGGTAAGTACATACAGACAAACTTAATAAAAATAAAAATCGCATTAAATAGCACACAAACAACTTCGGTTTTGTTGTATTTTTTAGACGTGATATTTAACGAAATGGCATAGAGCCCTGAATAAAACAAAACAATTGGTCTAGAGCTATTATGATGTTTTTAAATTTAAGTTTTACGGCTTTAAAGCGGAGGTACTTAGACTTAAAAGCATTTAAGTAGGTGCCATAGGTACCTTATCAATAATAGTTTAAAAAAACTAAAGAACACGCTTTTGACGCAGACACTCCGGGTCTCAGAAAAACAAAAAATCGCTAACCCTGATTATCCTAGTAAGGATAACGGGTCAAACTGTTTAAAATATTGAATTGTCATCGGTCCTTAATAGATAGGTAAGTATGCCAAATTTAGAGTTAATCCGACGTTTTAAAGGGGGTCAAAATCATGTTCAAAGATTCCGTTACATACTAACATACATACGTCTGAAGCTAATAAAAAGCGTGTAAAAAGGTTAGCAGGCATTAATATCTTCTAGTCTAGGCAAACTTAATTTATATCAACGATCACTAGTGACTAGAATACCTAGATGATGCCCGCGACATACTCGTAGTCCGCGTGCATTTAGATTTTACTTGCACGCAATTTAAAATCCAGCTATCAGACTAAATTACGGTTATTATGATTATTTTCAGGTCTGATAAGTCATAAACCTCATTTAATAGATAATTAGAATTACATAAGTAAATCTGTTACATAATTATGCACAATACGCATCATAAAATTTGTAACGTGACCAAAACTCTAGTGGGATCCTATTAGGGATGTTATGGATATGATATTTCGGATCTGGATACGGATATGGATATAGGAATAAAATTATATCGGTTTCGGATACGGTTACGGATATGTAATTATTTAGGATTAGGTATCCGTTAGTTCAAAGTACATTTACCTATTTATCAAATTAAAATCTAAATTAAAAAACTAAAAATATGATCTATGCCGCTGCAATAAGGCAATGTGCCCAGTTTAGTTTAGGATAGTTTCGGATAGTTTCGGTTACGGATATTAAATTAAAGTAAAATTCACAAATAGTATGTAATAATTTGGTTTTATTTATAGGTTTTATTTATCTAGTCTAGGTTATCATTTGGTACCTATTATAAATTACAATACCAAATGTAAAATACCTATAATATAATATTATTACTGATTATAATTTATAATCAGTCATATAGGTAAGTAATTATTCGCTTTTGTTGGCTATCTTTATTTTTGTTTTTACTAAAAACAAAAATCTGTCACAACATGTCCTATTTAGCCTCCGTCTCTATTCGAAACTTTTGTATCTGATTCAGTTACGGTTACGGAGCTCCATAACATCCCTGGTTTCTATGCTAATTTTTTTTTTTTTTTTTTATATTATTGAAAATAATACAATAGAACTTAATGCTAGCTAGCCTAACGTAATTACTATATAAATCATGCCCGCGTGGAATGGTGGCAAGAATGCTGGCTGTATTTCCGCGCTGGACAGCCAGGCTGATCCTTGCTATGCTAATTGCTAGCATTCGCTAAGATAGAGCCTTGAAGCCTTCGCAAGCTTTGGCGCGTGCCGACTGCCGTGGCCCGTGGGTCGAGTGAAATGTGAATGCAATGACGAATAGAGCCGACTGCGCTCGACGCCGACGGAGGTTGGAAAACGGGAAAAACGACGAGTCCCCAGTTTATTGCAGATCGGCAAGCGGGCAGGACCTCTCTCGTGTTGCACGCTTTTCCACACCGTGGACTGTAAAATGCCGACCGATATAATGTCATCTTGTCGCACAGAACATTTCGGGCCCAGTTTCAGTAAAAAAACTTGCGATGCGGAACAGAAATCAGGCTTTTTAGTACTGTTAAGCCAGAGCGGTATGCGTAAGGATGTGCGTGTGGTCGTGTATAGGACCTCCTTGGAACATTTCGCTGTAATATATCCTAGAAAGCGATTAACGAAGCCTCTGTGTGTTGTTAATTTGAGGAACACTGCGGTGGAGCGAGACGAAGCGAACGGGTTCTTTGTTAGACAGAAGGGTTACGACAATGCTGTGTCCGCGAGGTTTCTGTGCTCCGAGAGGGATATTGAAGCTTGGCTGGCGGCATTTTCTGCGCACACTGCCAGACAGACATATCAACATCAGTCGAATTTGCCGGTGCTAGTCGAGGCGGAGGAGATCTAAGCCACCGATTCTACGTTATCTGGTTATATTTTTAACCCTCGGAGGTTTCTCACGAAACCGCGAACGAGGTTGTGTTTGTTTTGCAATGATGCGAAAGTGAAAGTTGTCGTTTTTTGCGAGTGCGGTGCACGAAAGTCAATCGCACCCACATGCCAGCCTGAGCTTACAGTTCTGCGAACTTTTGTGTGAACAACATCACGTCATGAAAAAAAAATAGCGTCAGTCGTTATGAACACTTCTACCTACCATTTTCAAAATTTCTCAAAGATTTTTCTTCCTACTTTAATACTACTAGGATAACTGTTCTAAATAAAAATTTTGTAAGCGACATTTTTTTAACATCGCAATAAATTAACCTACCTACCTACTGCCTAGGTAGGTTATATTTCGTAATACTAACTTTAATGAAGAAATAAAATTAATATACTATGTAGTAATAAACTAATTTATCCACAGACGAGGTAAACCTACAAAATTTTTGCATAACTTGTAATTTAAATAACAAATTTCCATTTTGCGATCAAAACTAGTTTAAAGTGGCAATTTGTGCACGATAAGAGCTTCCAAGGCAAGGCAATTAAAAAAGAAATGTAGGTAACGTACTTATTGTTTTTTGGAAACGATTTTTTTATTTAATTATTGGTTTGACTAAAACACAATTACGATAATTTAATTGTAATTTACAAAAAAAAGATTTAATAGAGATGTGATAATTTACAATTTGGTATTATAATAAATGATGACTTTTTTTTGGGAGGATTTTTTAGTTAGTAGCATTTATTAGGTACCTTAAGGTTAGATTAGGACTTTGGTGAATCTGTTTATATCCATGTCTTATAACTGAAAACCGAATGAGCTTAGTCAATGTAAAAGTAAAATTAATGTATTGGAAACCAAAATTGTAGCAATCTGTTAGTATTAACTAGAGTAAATGAGAGTAATAATGAGTTCGATTTAATTATTAGATGAGATCGGTGCTCAATAGTGGGCTGGCGATGAGTGAGTAGGTGATAGTTGAATATTGTCCTAAGTAAACGTCATAACTGGAGGAAGGCCAAAAACATATTCCTATGTTAAATAGTAGTTGACCCAATAAAAAAATAATTTTATGTGTGTATTGGAGAGTCTATCTTATAATTAATATATAAAAGGAAAAGTAGACTGGCTGACGGATCGAGCTGAAATTTAGCAAACAGATAGCATTGGTGACGTAGACATCCACTTAGAATTTTTTTTTGAAAATTCAACCCCGAAGGTTGTAAGATAGAGGTTTGAAATTTGGGTGAAAATCGAACTTAACGTTAGCGGACAAAAACTAGTTACTTATATAGAAATGAAAATGAATTGCCTAGGTAATTTTAGATTTTTTCACTTGAGTTTTCACTTGTTTGTGAATATTTGGTATAATGTGTTCAATTGAGTAATTTAAAGGACTGTGACAGAGCCATCGATGAATGTTTTGGCAGTAGAAAATAAGTTACCTAAAAAGTTAACAACTTTGAATTTATTAAGATACCTATATCTTTTATATATAACATACTTCTCTTTTAAAGGACTTCTTTTTAAACTTTAAAAAACCATTTTGTGAGGTATTTCTGACCTTAAGTAGATGGTTAGTATCGAAGGGGTTTGAAGATTAGAGGTCTTTAACCTGAACGTTTTGTAGCAATTTATTTAGAGATGATGCGACATCGAATTTGGAAAAAATCTTGTACGGCAGCTGACCATACGCCGCCATCCATACTATAATCTTCGAAGCCCTTCTGATCAGATATTTGAATCGTATTAGTATATTTTGTATAATTAGGATTATTAATCATTTCACACCTTTACGATTAATAATTACCATCAAATAATCAAATAATATAATAAATATTATAAATGCGAAAGTTTGGATGGATGTTTGGTTGGATGTTTGTTACTCAATCACGTCCCAACGGCTGAACGGATCTGGATAAAACACACACAGAGATAGATTATAGTCTGGAATAACACATAGTTAGGTTAAAGAGTTCCCGCGGGAACTGAAAAACCTCACGCGTACGAAGTCGCAGGCATTAGCTAGTATAGGTATATTAGCGATATTACTAATAATATAATGGCTTAAAGAATGACCAATGTAGTAATGTACACTATTCTTTTGTTCTAGTATTTTTAATTAATTAACTTGGTATTTCTTGTTTCATAGTATAACCATTGAAATATTCAATATCTGATATGTAATGCATATTATAAACAAGAAATTGACAAATGGCAAAGGTACATATTGAAAACTAAACTTTGTTTTACAATTCTAATATCCTAGCTAATTCAAACTTTCATTAAAATAATGTAACTATTTTTACTAAACATTTTTTAATATACCGCTAAGTGATCACTATTCAACTCCTTCTTATTTTTTCCGAAGGCCGATATGAATTAACGATAATTTTAACTTTTTGTATCGATAATTAAGTATTTTACAGTAAAACTCATAAAGTTGCTCTTACTTCACTGTTGATAATATTTAATTATCTAAAAACATTGTGAACATAATATAAGTTGTAATAATAATTGTGAAGAGAAACAAAAATAAAATTGTTTTTATTCCACACTGCCTGTCTTACATATAAAAAGAGAAAAAATCGCTAGCTACAACATTCACCGCTATTAAAATTTAAAACCATAAAGTGGGCTTTGCCATCCTTGGGTGATAAAAATATTACCGCACACTATGTACATCTGTTTCGGTCCCGCCATCGTTGTTGATCATTTATTTTATTTATATTTTTTTCATTTTTATTTTTCTTCCTGTTACATAATATTTAGTTTTCATAAAGTAATGGACGAATTGTAATGGGTAGCTTGGCACTCAAAATGCCTTCATTTTTGTTCTACAAAAAATGCCATATATCTACTTTTACTTTAATCCTAACATGCTAGTCAATTTAAAATTACTAGTGGTTCGCCCCGAACTAAGACCTCGCGGCGCCATCTATTGACATAAATGTGAAGTTCTGTTAAAAATACTGAAGCTCATTAAAAATTAAATAATTCAGTTTCCTTACAATATTTATCTAATTTTAGTATTTGTTGTTCAAGTACAGGATATAATTGAAATAATTGATCAAGTTTCAGGCTCATCCTTTCAGAAAATTTAGAGTTCTGAGGTCATCTTTGGACGTTAGAAAATCACCACTTTGAAAGCCCCCCATTTCGTCAATTTTGGGGGAAAAATTAAAAAAAAATATTTTTGGACTCTATTCCTAATTATCTTTAAAATGATATACCGCAACCCTATGTAACTTTATAAAAAATATTTTACTTCGCATTCGCTTCTATGAGAGCCCCGCTGAAATAAAGATTTTTATTATTTTTTAAGCCATATTCGGCGGGAGGCCATTGGTTTACATATTATATTTAAAGCTGAAGTAATTGCGTTCAGTAATTCAGAAGTTATAATGCTCTGACAGACGGACGGACGGACGGACGGACGGACGGACGGACGGACAAGTGCCAATTCACCCAAGTAGACTCAGAGACCTTCGCTTCGCTCGGTCTATAATGGCTTTAAATTCAGGATTATAAGGAGTTGGTTTCAGATACAACTTTTGCAACCATCGTGAACTGAAATATCCAATAGAAATTGCAAATGAGACCAGAAATCTCGCTGTGTGTTGTGGTTGTGTGAGCTGTGTGTGCGGGACCCACGGACGCGGACGAAACTTTAGGGGTTCATTATTTTACTACGGACCCTTAAAATAAACTAACAATTTCATATTTCATATCTCAATGTAACGCCTAACGACCAATTATGTAACTGAAGTAAACTAATACGCAAACCTCACTTAAAAAGTATGAAATAACAAGCCAACGTTTAACAACGTGAAAATGTTTCGCAACCTCACGAAATTCAGTACAAAAATGGTATTTTTAACAATACTTTCAATTTACATCGTGCTCGCATTCAAACCTCTAACAAAAGAAGAACAAATGGACAAATACAACAAAATGAATCAGGAAGTGGAACCGTTTAGAAAGAATTTAACGGAATGCGCGCGCCAAGTGAGAGCTTCAAAGGTCGACGTCGAAAATTTCTTAAAAAGGATCCCTCAGTCTACTACGCAAGGAAAATGTTTCGTCGCCTGCATATTACGACGAAATAACATAATAAAGAACAACAAAATATCCGAAGAGAATCTTTTAGAAGTAAACAGAGCAGTTTACGGAGATGATGATGAAGTTATGTCGCGATTAAAATCTGCGATCGACGAGTGTTACAAAGCGGTTGAGATGATTTTTGAAATATGCGAGTATGCGTCAGTGTTTAACGATTGCATGCATATGAAAATGGAACACATTTTGGACAAGGTTACCATGGAGAGGCGAATGGAGGCTTTGGGACAAATGACGTCCGATCCCGATGTTTGGACAGAAGATGAGGATGAACTATTGAAACTGGTTAAAGATGAATTATAGATTGCAAATACGGTTCCTGAGACCCCCCCCCCCCCCTAAGTTTCCTCTAGTCCGTGTGTTCAGAGATAAGATTATATAATAATATAGTCCCACTAACTTAACTGGCACGGTAGCCATAACTAATTTTTATGCATAGAGATATAATATATTATGTACCTAGTTTAACTCTTATGTTTTTATGCCTGTTAATTTTTTTTTCATGTCTACTAGCGACGCTGTCACCGGGTCAGACGAGTTTGTGGGATTATACGTAACTGAATACGTTCACGTTACGTTACGTTAGTTTAAGTATTTAAAATAACTTAAATAGGTTTGTACATACGAGCTGACCATTGCATCGTCACGAGTTTGTTAAAACCATATCGCCCGTGTATCACACAATATTTTTCAATACATTTGTGAGAAAACTTGTATTATATTATAAGTAACTACTTACTCACTAGAAAATAATTTCTCCCTTTACTTGTTTCGAGATATTTTTGCGGCTATTAATTACTATTTTATTTCTCACATTTAAAATACCTTAATTATTATAATATTTTATTTCACAACATCACTAAAAACCGTTCACATTAATTAAATAATTCTATGAAATACTTTTTTTATCCACTACATGTTAGCCCTTGACTGCGATCTCACCTGATGGTAAGTAATGATGCAGTCTAAGATGGTAGTGGGCTAACCTGTTAGGGGTATGGCAGTTATATAGCGTTCCGGTACGTTGCCGTGTAGAATAATCGGTTTCTATACGGCATCGTACCGAAACGCTAAATCGCTTGGCGGTATCGTCTTTTGCGGGTATGGTGGTAAGTAGCCACGGCTGAAGCCTCCCACCAGGCCAGACCAGAGAAAATTCAGAAATTATAAATTCCCAAATTGACCCTGCCGGGAATCAAACCCGAGACCTCCCACGTTAAGGCAACAGCGCTAATCACTGAGCCAGGGTGGTCGTCAAACTCAATGAAATTTTTAATAATGGCGCGTTTTTATGATTACGTTTTTTTTCATTGGCTTCATGAATCTAGTTTCTAGCACTTAACTTTGAGAATTCAGCCTTTACTTAAAAGCTTTATAAAACTTTAAACAATTTAATTTACAACTTATGTTGTAAGTTGCATACAAAGGTCAGTATAAAAAGTTTTCAACACACTTGCTCATAAAGTTGGCTCTTCACCGCAATTAGGCACAATGACACCTACCTATATCTAATCAAACTGTGACTTTTTCATTACTATTATTCACAAGTGAGTTTTTATTTTATTTTATCTACTAAATAAAATTATTTTTTAGTATTCACAAGTGAGTTTTTATTTTATTTTATCTACTAAATAATAGTACATTATGGTACAAGTGAGTAATGTTGGTGATTACCGCTGAGGCACTTAGGTGAGGGTTTTAAGATAGCCGAGGACGGTAATCATCAATACACACGTGTATCATACGACGTTTTTCAACACAGTTGTGAAGAAAATAATACTAAAAAATAATTTTATTTAGTAGATAAAAAGTTTGTTAATTCTTGTATCCTACAAGCACCAGTTACGCCAAATATTAAAACAACCTGGAAAAAAGAAACCCCATAGACTAAAAGAATGAGGATTCTTTTTTTGGCTTTTCGCGGATAGCGTTTTAGCCACGTACAAAATGGGGAATTTCAAGTTTTCTTTATTACAGAATTAAAAAAAGTTATATTTGAGTGAAAGTTTTATTTATTAAACACGTACAAGTTGAAATTATCTATGTAAATATGAAGTTGCATGAAATGAGCAAGCAATAGGTACATTAATTTATTTGTACTATTGAACACGATCTTTTTTGTATCGAAACTTTTTTAAGAAAAAAGCAACTCAACCAATAAAATATTTAAAAAAAACTCTATAACTCACTTGTGAATAATAGTAATGAAAAAGTCGTGTTAGTTACACTCATAGATTTAGCATTGGTCTTAAGACCAATCATAAATCTATGGTTACAAACTCAAGAACGGCTTTACCGATATGGCTGAAAATTGGTGAGGAGGTAGCTTAGAGCCAGGAGACGGACATAGGATACTATTTATTCCGTTCGACAGTGTTCCCGCGTGAGTTGACATAAAACATCAGTCACTATAGAACGTGGTATAACAAAAAAGAAACGGAACGTTGTTGTTGTTTTATAGACATTCGGTCGGGAGGACATTATTTTACATCGATAGTTTGAGTCAAAAGAATGAATTTATTACTCGTAGTTATTTAATTACCTACCTACTTAAAACCAGAGTTAAACTCATCACAATTTAACAAGAAAGCTTGAAACTACATTATTTTAAAATTACAAATCTTTATGTACTAACTTATAATACAACTGTAACAGGTCCAATTCTGTAAGTATTGAATGTATCCTGAATTTCTGTCTGTCTATATTTTGGCCACGCCGAAGCTACTGAATGAATTTAAATGAATTGTAGGTAATTAGCATGATTTGAGTTCATACTACGAGTACAAAAAAAAAGGTACGAGGAAGAACACTGGATACTTATCTGAAAGTTCAGCACGGTTCCCTTGGAAGAGGGGATGAAAGTCCAAATGTATGTACTTAGTTGTAATTCATTAACCCGTAGTCCGATTTCAATAGTTTTTTTGTTTGTTAGACAGGAGGCACTTGTTGGAGGCAGATTATTCCGAAAATATTTCAGGGTCATTGGTTTAGTTCAGAAATTACAGACATTGCCGGCTAGGGTACCCGCATGGTCCCATAAGGAACGTTCCAAAATAAGTGGAAATTAAAAAAATCCACGCGGATGAAGTCGCAGGCATGAGCTAGTATTTATTTATAATAATTGAAAGCGTCATCCCTGAGAAAGGTACTCACTTTCGAGCTCCACATCACCCAGTTTTGCACCCAAACGGTATCAACGGGACCCTATTACTAAGCCTCCACTGTATGTCCGTCTGTCCGTCTGTCTGCCAGTGGGCTATCTCGTGAAGCGTAATAGGTAACTAGACAGTTGAAATTGTCACCCTCGCTTTGGACTAGGTATAATATGCTTCGTCGACGCATTGCTCTATTGCAGCGTGATTGAAGGACAAGCCAACAAATAAACAAACACACTTTTGTATCACTACATAATATATAGGTACCTACCTAGTATAAAACAAAGTCGCTTCCCGCTGTCTGTCCCTATGTATGCTTAGATCTTTAAAGCTACGCAACGGATTTGGATGCGGTTTTTTTAATAGATAGAGTGATTCAAGAGGAAGATTTATATGTGTCACCGTAAGATTGTAAAATCCGTTAGATTATAATTTAACGGTTTCTATCCCGCTAGATTATAAACTGTCGAAAGATTGTGAACCGTTCAATGTTCTGAGTATTAATTTATGAAATATTTATTGTTTTTACGTTTTCTTGTATCTTTCTTGTACCTACAGTTCGCGTGCGAGTTGAATGCAGAGTAAATGTAAGTGTCACCATACATTTACTCTGCATTCAACTCGCGCGCGAACTAGGTATAGGTTAGGTTAGGGTTTGACATGAATATTCAGGTAGTGCCCGGCCTTAGGCCGGGCACTTAGGTTATATCGGGTCATACATACAATATTATATTACTATTTACCGAAAAATAACGCGTTAAATTGTAAGCAGTATGATACGGTTCACAATCTGTCGATAGTTTATAATCTATCGAGGTAAAAAACGTTATATTATAATCTAACGGTTTTTACAATCTTAACTTGTCGCTGACGCAGAAGCTTACGCGAAGCTTAACTGCCAGTGTAAGCTTCTGTAGACTGTAACCCACACCCCGACCGCGTATCTTTTGTCGCAATATCACATTTAAAAATATCCTGGATCGTATTTGTTACAGTCCTTATAACCGGCTTCGCGTAAGCTTTTTCAGGAATGTTGCAATGAGTCGCAAACCACAGATTACTAGTCACGAACGCTGAATATCGACGTTTTTGGTGGTGCAGACCTACATATACACCGACTAATTTGAATATCTATGGTAACCTAGCAATTTAAATCGACATCGCAGTCTGCCAAATTTAACTGCGTTACCTATCTAACCAAGTAATATTTTAGAGTCTGTGGTATCTTGTGATTTTCTGTTTATTAAATTGGTTTTGTTTTTTAATAAATATAATACATGCGCGTATATTTAAATAAATTTTCTTTTTACGATGCAATCAAAGGTACCACAAGCTAGAAATATCTCGAGATACTGAAATTGTCTATGGATATTTTCATTTGTACTTTGTGCGCCGTAAATTATGTACTAGTAACTAAATTTTTAAGTTATCAATTATGTTATAATAATACTTGAAAAGCATTATTATATATATGTCGTACAATTATTTTATTTTTTATTAGCGTGAGTTGGTAATACTGCCGATGAGAAAATATAGGTTACATAATAGGTATATATAGGTATAGCCATGGTGTAGCTAAATTATCAATAGAATGTCATAAATTAAATAATACTTTGAAACCATTCCAATCTACCATACCTACGTGCTTGAAATAATAGTATTATCAATTTTTACATAACTAACTACCTATGTATTCGAGCTATTTAAATCCATAATTATATTAATTAATTTATTTATTGAGAATAGTAAAACTAATAACGGACACCAGTCACCGCTAAAAACACCTCTTGCCATGTATCAATGAAAGCCTAGTTTGACCGAACGTTTGTCATGGACCCTAGACGAAATCTTTCTTCAAAAGTCTTACGTCATACATGACACCAATTTTTTTTCTTCTTCTTTTCTTGGTTTTTGGCTTTCAGTAGTGCCAAAACAGCACAGTGCACTTTGCCAATGTCTTTTTTTATCGATAGTTACTGCATCAATGTCAAAACCTTTTTTAGTCCTCAACTGTGGTCCTCAATGCCATGTTTTGGCATTGATGCAGTCCTATAATGATTGATGCAAAAGATACGCGGTCACCCTGAGTGGCAAACGTGGTTATCCTTTAGGTTACTTGTCTCTGGTAGTGGTTATATAATATATTCTCTGTATTTAGTTTGTAAGTGGCAACCATTTGTTACCTCCATGGTGGCAACTGGCGTCTGGCACGTGGAGGGCACGTGCAACTGCAACTCCGCTACAACTACAAGGAGTAATATGTGTTCTGTGAACTGCAAAGCCATAGATAAAATATGTACAACCTGTGCAAAGCTTTGTCCATAGAGTAGTATGGTATGCTTTGTCAAAGGACTTATGACTGTAAAAATATTTTTTAATGTGATATTGCGACAATTTTCAGCCGGTAGGGCTGATAACTGGTGAAATTTTTGTGAATTTGTCTTATTTATGTTAGTTTTCAATTATCTAGAACGTAGTGAATATTTCTCTCATCTCTGCAATAAAGTGTAGGTACGTTGGCTGAGGAGGTTATGCATTTTCGTAGATCATTCGGTTTTTGCAATCGCATGGAATCTTGGTCATTTATATCTGTGTTTGTATTTTTAGTGGGAAGGAGGGAACTAAAAAGGGCTACTAGAAGAGTACCTAAACTTGGTCTCAAGTTATTTGTCAGTAACTGAGCTGTAGGATATAAGTGTTTCTTTGTGACTAGTCCAATGTTGTCATATTGTTGTCCTTCAATTATGCAAATGATTTCTGTTTTTTTTCGGTGACCGGTGTCCAATTCCAGGTTTTATTTTTATCGTATTTGTGATATTTTTAACTAGTAGATACATAGTGTAAGTTGGCACATGACTTACCTACAATAGTTTAACTATATTGTCATATTTTGTCCATCTTCAATGTTGATATTCATCCTTCATTTATTATGTTTATATTCATAAAACATTTGAAGGGCCTATGGGAAAAACATGCAATGTCACTAAGTGTCGATTTCACCAACCCTGAATAACGTCTAACCTAGGATTAGATTTGAAAAGTTGACAGAATTACTACATAACATCTGTCAAAACATCAATTTTAATCCTAGGTTAAACGTAACGCGGAGTTGGTGAAATTGGCACTAAGACAATCAACCGAGAAATTATTAAATTAATATTTTGATTCCTCATTATATGAGTCCTTGAAATAAAACAAAAATATATAATTTATAAAGAAAATATATTTGTTTTGGGTGTGTAGAACAAAAAAAGCCTTGCTTGTATTCATTGAGTTAGCCAAAAGAAATTGAACAAAATCAGAAAATACAGGAAAACAAAATGAAATCCATGAAATTGTTTTATGCATCATTATATTTTATCTCTTTGAAGTATTGCCTAGTTCTTGGGCCTCTTGGTCCACAAAACTGATAGGGCCTGGATATCCATAAATTTTGCTTTTGAAACTGGAAGGCTCGCATTGTACAACTGTTCTGGCAGTAAAAGCTCTGAGACACCAACAGTATGAGAGTAAATACCTTTAAGTTTGCACCAGTGCATCATGTCAGGTTTAGGTTTGACTTCATCCTCAACTGCAGCGAGTTTGGATATAAAATATTCCTTTAGAGCATTAATATTATCACAGACTTCTTGCCTTACTAAGCTTCTTTGTACGTCTTACTTACCGTAAAACAATTTCAAACTTCCAGGCCGATTTTCTCTTTGGTTTTTAATCCAATTACAAACCGTATATGTATATAGTTAGTAAGATTCCGGTGACTAAGATTATAGATTCCCATAGGCTTTTACTACATATTATATGCGCTAGTTTTTTTAAAAAAGCTCAAAATGTGGTGAATTCCTATTCTCCCCGCAGTTGGGGTCAATGGGAATACGATTGGGGAGAATCGGAAAAATGACAAGGGCTGGCACAATTAGATGGGTATGATAGTAAGGTACCTACAAGGTAGGTACCTACCTATTATTATGTGGTTAAAATTGGTTATGTAAATTATGTAATATATGGTTTTTTGATTAAAAAAGCTTTTATAATTTTGTATGTTTATTCTAGTTAAAAAATCAAAAATATAAGTCAATCTAAACAAAATTTAATTCTTATGTATTTGAGATCAGAAAGAAACAAAAAAAATATAGTCTAATAAACCACTATGAAAACAAAAAGTAGGTAAACATCAAACCTTGCAGCAGTTATCTTGGCTTCAGGCACTAAGAGTATGAGATCTATTTACTATGAGATCTTTTCAGATTTCTTACCATAAAAAACAAAATAGAAAATAATGAATGTTTAACAGTCATAAAATAAATATTTAAGTCTTAAATCTAAGTTAGCGTTTAAATCTGTTTTCTCCAAATCAGTCACTTTCTAAAATACTCAATATTTCTTCTTTATTATCGTAATAATTTTTTGAACAGGTTGAATATCGTCGTTTGGCGACGATAAAAGCTGTGGTAAAGGCTGTGAATTTCTTCTCTTTTTTGTGCCAGACAGAGGCAGTGGTAATTTTAACTTAATAAGGTATGTTGGGGTACGGTTTTTTGCTGTTCTTGAAAGGCTATGAAAAATAATTTTTATTTTAATATTTTGATTGCGTAGCTGACTTATGAAATATTTTTTATGAAAAAAGAAAGACCATGCTTTATGTACATATATATGATTGAATCCATTATCAATAGTATTTTTTTGTCAAAATGAGATCGAATTGGGTAGGTAGCATTTTTTTTACCAGGGAAAGTGCGGACCATGCCGGGGTAAGATCGGATTATATCCTAAAACCAATTTTATTCACTGTATTGATAAAGTTCATAAAGAATTTTATTCCGTTCTAACCCCAGTCAAATATATTATATTGCAACAGTCCCGTTTTTTCGTATCTTGGCCGATAATGGCATATTTTTATTTTTTAAAGCATAGTACGTCCGCTCTTCCCCCTTTCAAAAATGAAACAAATATGTGTTTCTCAAACTTTATTTAAAAATGTATAAACGTTAAAGCCAAAAACTGACATCGGTAGCGATGGCGGCGCTACGCGCGTTAATTTATTGTCCGAGCTAACTCTCATGACAACTATAAACCCTAAATACTGATAATGTAACCTGACATAGCCGTTTAAAGCAATTGGGTACATAGGAACAATAATCTAAAATCACACTGCAAATCACGATACAAGTAAGTATGTACTTACTAAATGTATATAAACCAAATAATACCTAAATAAATATATATACCTAAATAAACGTAACAAAATTAGTCACTCTACAACTATACGAGCTAACTCGCATATACCTACTAAACGATTTTACTTTGTGTATGGTATCTTAAGTCACTTAAATTTATAGGAACAATCAACTAAAATAACGATGTACCAGTACAGATACTTCCACTCACACGCAGTCACTGTGTCTTCATTTTAAGCTACGTACATAATATAGCACCAACACAAAGATGAGTTGAAGTATCTGTCCTAATGGAATAAATAAAAATATAATGTCGAAATAAATAATATATAACAAAATTAGTAACTCAACACCTATGCTTATAATTCTAATCAGCCTCGGTATGGCACTGTCATCTGAGATCATGAAACAAATAAAATTAAAAAAATACCTCCCCTAGGTATGTATTATGCTTAAAAATAAAATTAAAATTTTTTTCAATCCTCTTAACTTATTATTGTATATAAGGATTTGGCTTTATTACCTAATAAATAAGAAACAAAATATATAAGAAAAATATAAAAGCTCATCATCTTTGTTGCTCAATACATAGTTTTTATATTTTCAGGATCTCTTACTAAGGTTATTGATTTGACAATAGAGCAATCTGTAACTTCGTCTTGGTCTGTTTTCTTTGGAATGATAAATTTTAACTTTGGTTGTATTTTGAGTCTAGAAATTTTATTGTATAAAATGTAATGTTGTTAGATGTTCTAATTGATTCTACAAATCCTATGTAGTAAATCCATTTTCTATTGTAGTACCTCACAAGAACAGAGTCTTTAACATATGTTTCTTTAAAATTTTCTATGTCGTTTTCTGTTTTAGGGTCGATGTCTTCCTTTCTAATGTTTCCGTCATTTCCAAGCTCTTTGTAATATTTATCGTCTTTGATTGCACTTCCTCCCCTTTCTTGTTTTCTTAATTGACCTGTGCTTTCGTCTAAAATGATATCGCAAAGTTTTTCGTCGTATAAAATATCAGTATCGTCGGTATCAGTTTCTTGTAAAATATTTTGATTATAAGATTCCTTTAATAATAATAATAATAATAATAATATTCTTTATTAAAAGGTACAAACCCAATTTAATAAAATAATATAAACAATGTCAATTAAAAACTAAAATAAAATAAAATCATAATTATTGCCAATGGCAATACTTAACATATTCATACACAATATTATGTCAATATGATGAGCAGGTACCTAAATGGTACTTTTGTATCAGGTTTACTTTCTATTTGCCTCCTGGTGCACTGAAAGCCAGTGTTTAAACATGTATTGTTGGAGGCTCGTAAGCGACTCCAGAATGATGCGATTTGCGGACCGCGTACCGGACTTCTTTGCGATCTTATGATCCGGTACTCTGGCCTTAGCGAACATGTCCGACGCGCTGCAGTACCGTGGCAGCTTCATCAGGATACGATAGGCGTCATTGTATTGCACCCTGATGTTGCTGAAGGCACGCCTGGTAAACTTGACCCAAAGCTGACATGTGAACCTTGTTCGAGATTATGGTACTCTTATTATCAGGTTTTTTTCTAGCGTTTTGATTAGTTTTTTTTAAATTTCCTGATTTTTTCTGTACTGTTTTCTTAGCAAGTGAAACCTCAAGACTTTTTTTCTTCTCCAAAAATGTACGTGTTATCACTTCTGCGCCTTTAGTTATACGTTTCATTTTCACAACATTTTTCTTCGGATCATTGCGGCATTGTTGTTGCATTTTTTCAAGTAACAAGTTTTCAAAGGTGCTGATATAATGGGCTTTGTCTTCGGGATTTTCGATGGAAACAACAGAAGTTATTTTAACAGGTGTAATTTTGGGAGCAGAATTAAGTCCACCGTCCAAAGCAATATTACAACAATCAACTATGATGTTTTTGTTCGTGGTTATCTTAAAATCAGTATCACCATCAAGAGTTTGCTTCCCTTGAGTTCCGGAAGTGATTTTTGGTCGAGGAATTAATTCAGTGGCAGAAGTTAATTCAGTGGAGACTGGAAAGGAAACTGTGACTTCAGGTGGAAAAATTACTTTAGAAGCATCTTTAAGCACCGCTTCTGAAGCAGTTCAAATGTAGGAATAACGGCTTCTAAAGAAGGTGAAATTCCAGGAGTAGCAGAATTAGCGTCGGTAGCAGCGGATTTTTCATTAATCGCATTTAAGCATAACTGTTTTAGGGTTGTAGGGCCACGGTTTTGGGAATGGGATGAATTTTTCGCTGCAATATGCTGCAACCATCTTTTATAATTTTCTGGCTCATATTTAGTAATCGGTATGACGTCTGTATTAAATGGAAAAATACCAGCTTTTTTGAATCCATTTTTTATTACTTCAGGCTTGGTGTTGTGCCAAACATCTGCGAACATTTCTGAAAACTCTTGTTTTTGCAATTTCGTACCAACATTTTTTCGTTGCCATTTTACGAGTTTTATGTTCCAAATTGATTTCAGCGACTTGAACACGGCTAAGTCGAGTGGTTGTAGCAGATGTGACGTGTGTGCCGGCAGCTTCAAGATGGTAATGTTATTTTTTAAAGCCAACTCTACAACTCGATCATCAACGTGTGTGCAGTGGCCATCGTAGTGGTCTTTTTTCTCCTAGACCGGGTAAAACCACATCGTTCATATAATTATAAAAGGTTTCCGTCTCCATCCAGCCACGCTTTGTTACCGCATATGCGATTTCAAAATTATGCTCCTCCTTTCGCCTTGCCATCCACTTTTCATACATGGACTTTGCTTTGAAAATAATCAAAGGATTTTGTCCCCGTTTGCATTAACAGTG
Organism: Erebia aethiops; assembly: GCA_923060345.2. Classification (NCBI taxonomy): domain Eukaryota; kingdom Metazoa; phylum Arthropoda; class Insecta; order Lepidoptera; family Nymphalidae; genus Erebia; species Erebia aethiops. The sequence continues at coordinate 11,335,919 of OV281081.1, read as the reverse complement.
GTAAGAACTGTTACATTTTCTTTACCTGTGCCGTTAGTAGTTCTACAGCACGGTAAGCCTTTTCCACCAACCACCTTAGTTTTAGTGGGATCTAAACAAATGGACGTTTCGTCCAAATTCCATATTGCTTTAGGGTCAGTAATATTTAACTCCTTCAAAGTGTTCTCTAAAATGTGAAATATTCATGAATAATGAAGGGGTCTGTCATTTTTTTGCGCAAATATTCAACTGATTGTGGTTTTTTGATGGACAAATGATGACGTTTTCTAAATGCAATAAACCAATCGGGTCCCGGTGTGTCATTCTTGAATGGGGTTTTTAATTTGTTTTTTGTTATAAAATCAGTAGTGATGTCAATTACCTCTTCTCTGGATAAACCAAAGCCCCATTTCTTCAATGTCCTTAGACAATTAGCTAGCCTTGCTTCTGCTTCCATCGGTAATGCAGGTGGTCTACCCATGGTATCACTTTTCAAGCCTTTTTTAGCAAGGACTCGATCGTTAAGTGTTGTTGGTGGGATATTGTATATTTTCGAAGCCGCATAATTTGTTAGTTCCTTATTTTTTACTTTTTCAATTGCGATTTCTAAGTCTTGCTGCGAATATTTAGTTGCTCTTTCAGATTTTCTTTTATAATTCCGAGGCATTTTTAACCTAAAAAAAAAAAATATAATGAAATAGGCATCTTCATAAGAATTTGAGTAGGTACCTATGTGTATAACTTTACAAATTGTCGTCATTTAATTTGGGCAAAAACACAGATAATTTTATTTGTACCTATAGTTCGTATCTTTCAAGCAAATTAGAAAAACGGAATATTATATTTATTTATATTAGTATGATTATATCATCATGTGATATGTATTCGAAAAGCTAACAACCCAAGTGTAAAGTATAGGTATTCTATTGTTTACCTAAAGACTAAAAGTTTGAGAACCACTATTTTTTTTCTATACATTTTAAAACCGGCAAAGTGCGGATGAGTTTAATCCGCTCTTCCCCCTCAGGGGATATATCGGATTTAAATATAAAACCTAAACTATACGTTATTTATTACTCTAACCTAGAAAAAATTATTAAAACGAGGTCAATAAGCACAATAAACTCACCAGAATAAGAATAATCCTCTTAGATGCTGAGATATGCTATCGCGCACTTTCAGATTTTGTTCATCAGCACACGTGTTCTTGCTTAGAACCAACATTGAAGACTAAATTTTGAGGCAATACAAAATGGCCTCATTGCCTGTGTTGCCAGTTTTTAAAAAGAGTCATTGGTTTGGGAGTTAATTGAATTATCCGCTCTTCCTCCGATTCGCTCTTACCCCAACATACCTTATTGGAAATAATGTCAATTTTCTTTTTCTCTGTTTTTATTTCGCTCGGTGTTTGAAATTCATATGTTGCTAAAACTTCTTCTTGGTACCCTAGCTAGTTCTAGATCTTCACCAAAAATAACTGGCATAGATTCCAGGTTATTGTAATCAAAATTAATATCCTCTATATTTCTCTGGTTAGTAGAATCTATTTCTTCATAGTTATTGTTTTCATTGCGCTCTAGTATTAACATCCGCAGTATTGTCCGCGCATTCTGTCGTCATATTTTCTTTTCCTAGTTTAATTAGTTTTGCCGAGTTTTTCTGATTGTTCAAAATTGTATTATCTTTGATATTTATCGTATTATTATTATTATTACAAACATTCTGTTGATTGAGCTTTTCCTGTGGACTTTTCTGTAGTGGATAAATTATGTCGCAGCCTGAAAAGTTCAATCTTTCATCTTTATCAATAGTTTGCAGTATTTGAATCTCATTTTGATTATTTTCTGAGGGCATCTTCTTAGTCTTCTTACCTACACCTTTCTCTTATGGTTTTGGTTTGGAAGTAGATGGTATCAAATGCTGCTTTTTGGTGGTATCTTTTAAGGTTTTCTCACTGTTTTTATCTACGGCTTCTTGTTCGTTCACACTTCTCCCTGCGACAACTTCAATTTTTTTCTTTCGTTTAGGCTCTGTAATATTCATCGTTCCGAACCTCATCTCTTTTAATAGTCTTACGAATGTTTCGTCTACAGCATATTTTTCGTCTTCGGTAGATCTTTTTTCGGTTGGCAGTTTCGATAGCACCGGAGTCGAGTCTAAAGGTACAAGCCCAGTTTTCCTAAACCCAGCTCTGATATTACTTTCAGAATTCGTCGATATTCTGTCAGCTTAAGCAGCCGTGGAAAACATCCTTTTGGTACGGATTTCATGTCCCTACCGTCGGTTTTTTTCCATTGTTCGAGAACCTGTCGCTATGCTGTCTTTAATGGTTTAAACAATGCAACATCCAATGGTTGCGTTAGTTGGGTTGAGTTGGCGGGGAGGAAGACAAAATCAATATTTTTCTCTTTACAGAGCTGAACTGCTTTTAAAGATAAATGAGAACAACAAAAATAAATCCGCAACTACAAAATATAATCTTTGGATTTTTCTAAAATATCTAAAATCTGTGTAGCATTACTTGAGTGTAGAGATGGGCTTTTTAAAATCGTATATTCCTGAGACTCATTGAAGATAGATATAAACTCTACTGTTGGTTCTGTATATCTGATCACAGAGTTCTAACGCACGGGATATACTTCTGCTCAACAGCTGTGTGGCTAATTTCACTTTCATAATCTCGTTTCGGAAGTCTATATGTCGCTTAGAAAGATTAAACTTTGACTGCTTTGAAAGTGATTTAAAGCAATAATTAGGTTCCACCTTATTTCATTATTGTTATTGCCGAATATAACTTTTTTGCTTCGAAGGTATTACGAACCAATTTGATCCAATTGGTCCATAACATACAGCTACCTCCGAATGTAAAAAGGTAGTTTTTAAATTATTTGATGTATTAAGATCACAACCTAAAAGATGCACAACGTCAGCACCTGAATCGTGACATTTACCTATACATGTATTAGGGTTAGCGCGGACGGACTACTTTTGTCATCGTGACATTAAAGTTTTTGTCATTTTCACGTCACGTTTTCAAAGTGGAGTGCGCTCACGACGGGTGACAGTGACAAAACTTTTTTGAAATCGAAGCGTTATTTGCCAATATGGATTTCGAAGAGACGGAGAAAAAATATATTAAGTAGGTAATTTTAAATGATATTTATTTCAATCAAAATACAAAATAATTTTAATTTTAAAAGTAAGGATTAATTTAACGATTTCCCGTGGCTATATCATACTCCTGGCAAATGTCATAAACTTGGGAATCTTCATTAGAGTCAGTTGTAAACTGTGAAATAATATATGATTAAATACTATTCGAGGCTGAGGAGTCTTCATAAAGTATTGGGTTTTGACTAGGAGGTAGGTAATGATTGTGGAGATGAATTCGGCGGTGGCGGTGGCAAAGAGGCAGTATGTTTGAGGTTGATTTGGAAATTCTGAGGATTAACTACGTAACTTGTGGATGGATTATACATATGAGAAGGAGATGAATGTGGCTGTGTGTTTGTAGCTGTGTGAAGTTGGTTTTGGGGACTCGGCGGTGGCAAAGAGACAGAATATTTTGGTTTGATTTGTAAATTTTGAGGACTTCCTGTGTAACTTGTAGATAGACTATACATATAGTTCCCTCGTCAAGAATTACGAGCTCGGTTTTACCTGCTAGGCTAATTCCGCCCATTCCGACCATCACACTTGGGCCCCCCAGCGGTCTGTTTCGTGGATGCATGGTTCTGTGAAATGTTCGCCTTGTCTTCTCCATACCCGTACTCGTCTGTCATCATTAAAAAACTTTAGTTTACACTCATCACTACAGAGTACAGTCCTCCAGTTGTCTTTAGTCCAGTTCAAATGCTCACGTGCGTAACTTAAACGTGCCGCACGATGAGCTCTGGTAAGTTTCAGCCGAACAGCACGCATTCTGGAACGTTGCCCATCCTCATGGAGCCGGTTTCGAATGGTTTGGTCACTGACTCGGGTACCAGTGGATTCCCGTAGTCTGTTTTGTAAGAGCCGGCCGGTTAAGGTACGATCTCGACGTGCAGTTAATCGGATGTACCGGTCCTCTTGGTCAGTTGTGGCTCGAACTCTTCCTGATTCACGTCTCCTAGCCACACTGCCTGTCTCCTGGTAGCGTTCCCACACATTTCGGGTCTTAGACTGCATCTTCACTTACCAACATGTGAGATCGCAGTCAAGGGCTAACTTGTAGTGGATAAAAAAAAAACGGATAGCTCGGCGAGACACACCGAGGCGCTGAGCTACAGATCTCTGTGACCCTGAAGCAAAACAACTGATCTTGTTGCGGATTCCATGTCCATATGACGACGAAAGTGAGTGACTTTCGACAGCAACGATTAAAATTAGACTGAGAAAACAAGCGATCAGGAATTTGTGCAAAGGCATGATTTTAAGCACTTCAGTTTTTTACCACCTACTTAAGAATAAACATCGAAGTTATCGCTTGAAACATCGTTAAAGGTTCATAAACATACCTCCGACATGTTTCAATTCTTGAAATTGCTAATGGTTACGGTACAACTCATTTGTAAAACAAAATTGGAGATTATGTGAAGTGGGCCCTATTTTGTTTTGAGTAGTTTATTATGTCGAATATATTCCACTGAAAATTACTTGTTCTTCCAAAATGGCGGAAGGAGTTTTCAAATCAAATTATTCTGTGTCACTAGCGACATGATAGTATCAAGTCGAAAGGAAAAGGGTATGAATCGATCCCGGAACAAGGGACGATAACATCCCGGAGTATATTGTTATATACTCCGGGATGTTATAAGCGTATAATTCTTGACGGCGGCATGCCCCATGGTTTCGAATATTAGCGCAGTCTGAAACAATAATATATAATATTGTAATTTATTCATCATATCACAAGGAAAATAACATTATAATGAAGAAAGTAACTAACATACCTTTATCGCTAGATATAGTTGATCAGGCGCTTGGCTTAAAAACCTATTTATTTCATCAGGTGAACACGTTTTCGATTTCTTCCCTGTATAGCCCCTTTACGTTTTAAGAAGGTAATTAATTTTGAATATTTTGAGATATCCACGTTGTGATTAATACTCAGCGTACTTTTGAGCATTGAGTAGAAGGTCCTTAGGGATGAAGATTTAAATTTCTCTGATAGGTCTTGGAAATAAACTAAAAGTAGGTACTTCTTCAGAAAATTATTTACTACCATTTGATATTTTCCAATTGATAAAATCTTGATACGCTATTAGGGAAGCAGGAGCGGGCAGGCGCAGCAGCGAAGTAGGAGCCGGCAGGCGCACTCTGTCAGGTGGTATGCGAGTGATGTCCCGTAGCAGGTCTTGCAGTAGTGTGGAACTGAGCTATCCAGTAGCTATGTCTAGCTGTATGACTGTAACAGTTTAAAAAATGCTCGTGATTTTAGCTTCTGTACCCTTTGTTCTATTATAAGCTGATTTTTTATCGACGGATCTTTTACTGTTTTTATTCTTTCCTGGAATTCAATACACTTAGAGCACACGTCAGTCCTAGGACTTCCAAAACCCAGATTATAATCTTCATTAAAAATTGCTCTGAAATGTGATTGTTTGACCGGGCTGTTGGGGTTCTTTTCCTTAAACATTTTGTACAACTTTCTAATATTAAGTTCACTGAGTAGATATTTTCTTTGAGTACTTGTCCCTCTGCAGTAATGCGCTCCAACACATTTCAGAGACTTAACAAAAGAATGTACGGCTTGTCTTTGTGTTGCATATTTCTTGTACTTATGGTGACCGCCACGTTTTTCGTTCGGAAGTCGACCAGTCGTAAAGAAATTCCTCAATACATACTGGACGCGATATTTTGTGATTCCAAGTGTACTTAAAAAAACCTTTTGGCATACTGGTATCAATCGCTTTCCTGCATGTATTGCATACTTTATAGCAAACTCTATGCCTTTTCTCACATTTTTGGTTGGTCGCTTTCAATATTAAAGCATTCTGATTCTTTTTCAACGGTGTAGCATAAAAAGCTCGGTGGAAATTCAGTAAATCACGAACACAAAGGCTTTTACATGCAAAACTTTTCCTGTTGTGATTGCACGTAATTTTTGCAGGCAATTAATGTGATGAGTACCTATGAACAATGTGCAAATAAATTTAAATATGACGTTTTTAATAAGTTTTTACCTATGAAATTACCGTTTTTTTCCGTACCACAGATTAGTTTTTAAGTTAGACAGCCATAATTAATTTAATAGTTCTTTACCTATGAAATTGCCGTTTTGTCGTACCAGCCACTTTGATCTCGAATATCTCCTCTTTGGTTAAGAATTTCAATTTCAAATTTATACAGCTATTTACACATGCTTTTGTGTTTTGAAAACCCTAATTAATTTGTTTTTTCCTCTTTTGGTTTTTCTTTGCGTCACTCAGTTTACAAAATGGAAAACTTTAAATATCGCGTTATTTACGAGTACGAGTTCCATCGTGGCACCAGTGCTGCAGAAACGGAACGAAGGATTAATGATGTGTATGGCGTCGTTGTCGCAAAAGAAAACACAGTGTGTTTTTGGTTCTAACGTGTTCGTTCTGGAAACTTCGACCTGCAGAACAAGCCCCATGGCCGGCCGGAGAGAAAAGTTGATAATGAAGAATTGAAGGTTATTGTGGAAGCGGATCCATCGCAAACCACGTCCAAGCTAGCTGCAGGCTGCGGTGTTAAGCGAAAATTGACTCAAAAAAAATTACTTGTGAGCGTTTGGTGGACTAGTGCCAGTGTCGTTCACTACGGCTTTCTTAAATCTAGCCAGACGATAACGGCGGATGTCTATTGTCAGCAACTGCAAACCATGATGGAAAAGCTAGCTGCTAAACAACCGAGGCTAGTCAATCGCTCTAGGCCACTGCTGCTTCAGGACAACGCTAGACCACACACTGCACAACAGACGGCTACCAATTTAGAGGAGCTTCAATTGGAATGTCTAAGACATCCAACGTACTCCCCGGACCTTGTTCCAACAGATTACCATTTCTTTATCGAAATTTGGATAACTTCTTGTACAGGAAAAAAATCAACTCAGAAGGAGCAGTCCAAAGCGCCTTCAAAGATTTTATTGATTCCCGTCCGAATGTTTTTTTTAGTTAAGGGATCAATAAACTACCTATGAGATGGTAAAAGTGCATAGATAGCAATGGTACACACTTTGATAAAATAAATATATTATATTAAAAAAAATCGACTTCATAGGTAAAGACCTCATATTAAGCCGAAAATTATCTAAAAAAATATTTAAAGTAAAATAGAAGTTTCAGTTAGGTTTTAAATTTTTAGTATGAAATTTTCATTAATTATCAGCAATTTAACCTTATGTTAAGATTTTATCGAATTTGCATTACAATGCGCACATCACTATTCTGTACTTACCTAGCAATTTTCGCCCTGTTTGCCTTCCATTTCTCCGGCTCTCTTTTGCGTTTTCTTCCTCTCCCGGGTGTAGCTTCTGTTACTGACTCTTCCATTTCACTTTTTGTTAGACTTTTATACCTTTTTTTTCTGTTAAACTGACCAAAAATGAATTCGAATAAAATCAGCACATGCGGACGCACGTTTTTTGTAAGAAAACGCCATGTTGAAAAAACGGAAATAAAGGGCTCTGATTGGTCAGCCGCGATTTAAGCTGTATTTGATTCTAAACAATAGGGATATAGCTATTTTTGTTTCTAATCCCACTTTTTATCACAAGTTTTCTGTAGGTTTTAGCTACTTTTGATACTAAAAGATTTTCTTATCGTATGTGAATCTTGACTAAGAATAAAATGACATTCATAGTTTATAACAGCCCAGAGTGTGGATATACCTGGTTTTGATTCTATACCCCTCATATAGGTACATTAAAAAGATTACCTAATTATATGGTGATAATAATAAAGTCAATGCAGATTTATATTATTCCGTTTAATAGCAGTTACTTATAAATGTCGGTGAGCATTTTTTATACTCCTTCCTCGTACTTATAATAAAATTGGACAAATGACGCCATGCTTCTGTGTCTTCGTTGGTCCTATTCTTAATGCATATTATAGCATGACGCTACCTGTTAACTGGTTGAATTGCTTCAACTTCGTCACATTTATATATTTTCAAATGAATAAAATGGGTTCCAATCTTATTTTCGAATAATTGACGTGAATTACCATTAGCTAATCTTCTTGTAACATACTCGTACGATACTAATGGTGGATTTTTTTTACCCGAGACAGCTGGTGTGGTACAGTCCTCTTCGTCACCCTCACTGTCCGTTCCAAACAGGTCGTACGCAGTTGGTTTTTTGGCTGGCGGTGGAATTGGCTTAAATGTCAGCTTTGCAGATTTCTTCGCCGATGAGCGCGCTCGAGCAGGACTTGTGCATGATGAAGTAAGTAAGTATTAAATTGTTTCGAGGAATTAATATAAACCACATCATTAATTGATCATTATTCCTTTTTATTGTATTAACTATATTCTATACGTATTTGTAGCACAATAGGTATATGTTCACAAATTCAGTACGTAGTACAGTATTATCAATATATTAATTAATTGAATCGACCTAGTAAATCGGTAATAACTATATTCACATGTTATTAGTGATAATAACTGGGACAGATGGCTTAATGCACTCTCTGAGGAATCATGATAAAAAATTTACATTTTCTGACTCCGGGTAAGTACTGAGAATATCTTGCTTAAATAAAGCGAAAATGATTTGTCATGAAAAAACCTAAAGGTTCCTTTACACTACCACTCGTCTTATGATGATTGTTGATACAAATCAATAAGCAGGGATTCTCGAGACCATTATCTTCAAAATAATACGTAATTCAGTATAAAGCAGATGGTTTCTCCCGCCTTCTTACTTGGTCATACTTTACTATTAGCATAGAATTTTCAAATATGCTCAATTATTCTAAAAATATCGTTTATGAGTTATGAGGGAGCACATGAACAGAATATTTATATTATTATGTCGTGGATAATGTGTAAGAGCCTTAATCACAGTCTTATAATATTGCTTACAAAGCATTGATCTTAGAGAATGAATAGGTTACCATTTATCAAATGATTAAACTACATAGGACAAACATTTTATTATGTTATGTTATCCCCTACTAATATAACTATAATTTAAAACATTGTGTTCATTGTTAAACGGATTTATTGATGAGTTTTGAGTAATGAAATGAAATGAAATGAAATGAAATGAAAATGAAATGAAATGAAATGAAAATGATTTATTTTGCCAAATGTGAGCTCAAATACATACTTAGTAAGCTGGAAATTGGATAGACAAGTCTGTCACATTTTGCCAAATAATTGGCGTGCAAAATTGGCAGTAGGCACAAACACACCTGCTGCTCAAAATACATAAAATAGATTATAATATTAAGTTAGAAAGTTAAATACATTATTAGTAACCTTAGAATGTGCAATAGGTATGATACGAAAACAAATAATTTGTCTGTTGATTTGTTTATGCATACATAATGCGGTATGTTAGTTTATTTAATCGGTTTGCTCGATTACAAAACATCGAACCTTTTACAATCATAGACAGATCCATGAAATTACGAACTGAATGTCATCCTACATTCGATGACATGGCGACATTTTGTCTGCAGGATTCATATTACACATTCCATGTTTAAAGAACAGTCGTAGACTAATAAAACCTACGATTATGAACTTTAATAACATTTTCAAAAATATATAAATTTCCTAAAAAGTTGGCAAATAAATCAGATTGCATTAGACATCTGAACTGGAGGCGTAACAAACAATATGTCGGTAAGTCCTATATTTATTAATATTGTAGAAGATGGCGGGTGAAACAAACAAACGGTGTTGACACTTATAACTTTTATTCAGAAGTTGCCACAATTAACATAAAGGAGGATGACCAAAAATGGTACCAAAATGTCTCATGCATCAAAACCAAATCATTATTGTAAATATTCCCATATTTTTTTATAGCCTCTTGCATCAGGGATTTGATTTTCGTACCCAACTTTTAAGTTTAACTAAAAAAAGTTACTTTCATATTTCCGTAAACATTCTAAAATGCTTCCTTTAGTGACGCCAAACTGCCCGAAATACTATCTCGAATCTCGAACTCAATAGAATCGATTTTCGATAAAATCGACTAACTGGTCTTGGTTTATTTTACCTTATTTTTATAGCATAGATAGGTAAGTACATATTATATTAGTAGGTTTGATTTAGGTCGGATTCCGTGTAATAGTAACCACAAATAAATGATTCGTGTCTATTGAGTTTAGCGTATCGTATCGATTGTTCGAATCGATTTCTTCACATTTTTCGATCGTAGATCGATATCACGTCCTTAACCGATCATTGTCTATGACACTTGACAGTTGACAGTTCGTTCATACAGGTAGTTCTGACGTCCGTCTTGTGAATTGTGGTGAAAACCGTGAAACTGAAATTGAATAAAACGTCATACGTAATTGTTGAGAAGTGCATATTGTTTGTATTTTACAGTATTGTGTATTTTATAGTTAATGCAAAAATGTCAAGGCGTGGCTCCGACCTGCAGTGTGTTATTAGACCACGGTAGTACTGAGAAACGATTAAAAAATAGTTTTTAGGTTATCCTTGATATTCTAAAATTACTGCAGAACTTGGGTTTTATTCTCAAAAGTGATAATTGCAGGAGTTAATGCGATAAATGTACTAGATAAAAAACAAAGTTTGATTTTGATGCAACATGGTACAGGATTCCATACATCGATGATCATTGTCCTTTGATACAATACAGTTATAGGCGTGACCTATAGATGGCTCTTGGAATGGGCTGCGGGGCTATTTGCTATATTCTCCCCCTGAGGGGGAGAGAGAGACCAGCATCAATTGTCCTTCCGAGGTCGCACTCTTCGACGTATTGGATAATTTGGTTTACTTGTTAGAATATCATTTCTCTTCTCAAATTTTGTGATGGCAGAAGTGTGGTACTTTCCAATAGCAATCTGGGGTGCGTCTGGATGAGCGACTTCGTATGTGGCTGCGCACTGTTTTTTCAATATTATGTATGGTCCATCTCTTCGTGGAGCAAATTTCGCGGTAAATTATTTGTTAGCGTTGCTAATAGGATGAGACTCTATTAGGATTAAGTCTCCGTTTTGGACCAGGGTCTGGTCTTCGCTTATTATTTGATTTTTGACGGGATTCGTCCGTGTTCCTTTTAATATTTTCTTTTGTTAGTTCCAAATCTTGTGCTAGTTGCTTTAATTTTGGCGTGATTTCTGCTACGAAATTCTCTGACTCTGCTATTGAATGAGATCATGTCGTCTCAGGGAAGGCAAATTTACTGAAGCTCCAAATGACCATTTCGAGAAAAAGCCGTTTTAAGTTTTTTTTTTCGTTTTTAATTCATAACTTTTTTCCCAGCACACGAATTTCGATGACGTCAAGGTAAACTTTTATTAATTTGTCATTTTCTATGTCCAGAAGTACAAACCATAATTAAACTTATTACGTTTATTACGTTTAAAGTTTAAATAATCACAATACATCTAAAAATCTTAAAAATAAATAAATAATAATATAATAACTAAAATATATTATTGAAAGGAGTCCCTTTAGGCAAGGTTCCAAAGATACTGGCAGCGTTCCCCCTTTGAATAGCTAGACTAATTCTTTGTCCGAGGTAGCTGCCAGCTCTTCGGTCTCCTGTGATGTCGAGTGAGTTGGATCCATTTCAATCTTAGGCCAATACTTAATCTTCCTCGTCTGTTTCAGCCAAGCACTTTTGAACTTTGGGATCATTATTCATACTTCGATATTCCGTATGATACACAGTTGGTATCACATTATTCGAGCACAATTTGTCCAGATTCGTGTATTTGTTTTTGCAAATGGGCAGCATTGCTTTGTAGCATGGTTTAAGCTGTAGGTTATTTTTCTTCACTATCTCGATTTGTTCTGTTTGCGCATCCGGATTCATAGAGCATTTCTCAAAAGCCATATTTGCCACCGATTTCTTAAATGTTACTGTCCTCAAAATGCTAATTTTTCCGGTTAAATTACCTTTGATATATTTTTCAGCAACAGTGTCCCATTTGTTATAATCAGCATAATTAAGGACCTCTACTTCATATGGTCTTGGTGACTTCCTAGACATAGTAAAAATTGTGCTCCACTGCGACGGTGCACAACATAGAATATATCCATAGATGTGCTTAGGTTCTGTATTTTTGTCAAATATATCTTTAAATTATACCAAAAGTTCATTAAAAGTCACTTTTTCATCAGCTGAAAGTGAGGTGCCTTCTTCAGGATGTAAATGAATATCGACAGAATAAAGACAAGTAGGATTTATTGGTAAGTATATGTCACCGTAAGATTGTAAAATCCGTTAGATTATAATCTAACGGTTTCGATCCCGCTAGATTATAAACTTTCGAAAAATTGTAAACCGTTCAATGTTCTGAGTATTAATTTATGAAATATTTATTGTTTTTACGTTTTCTTGTCTCTTTCTTGTACAGTTCGCGCGCGAGTTGAATGCAGAGTAAATGTAAGTGTCACCATACATTTACTCTGCATTCAACTCGCGCGCGAACTATAGGTTAGGTTAGGGTTTGACATGAATATTCAGGTAGTGCCCGGCCTTCTATCGGGTTGATATACCTAATATATTACAATTTACCGAAAAATAACGCGTTAAATTGTAAGCAGTATGTTTCGGTTCACAATCTGTCGAAAGTTTATAATCTATCGAGATAAAAAACGTTATATTATAATCTAACGGTTTTTACAATCTTACGGTGACATATACAATACGAGGATCTACCGATGAATTTATATCAGCTGGTTCCCTTGGACGCGTCGGTCGAGGTAGTGTGTCCAGCTTATGTAGTGTCAATCTTTTGGTGCTGGCGGACTATCTTCTACGTTTAGAAGCGGAGACGGCGTATCCGCCATGGGTGACAACATCTTTAGCCCATTTGCCCATTTAAGGAATTCCGATGTGGGCTCATCCGTATATTCAAATTTTGTTTCACTATCAAAAGACAAATTTATTTTATAGCCTTCAGTGCGATGGGTTCCGTTTTAAGTTGCAGGTACGGTTCCATCTGCGAGAGTGATGTCAGTTGTTTGGCGACTAAACGTAGTACCATGTCTGAGTAAAGTGTCGTACAGTTTCTTATTGGCAATGCTAGTTCGAGCTGCAGCAGCTGCTGCTGCAGTGTCAATAAATGCGTATCCTGTTTCGCCTTTTACCGTTATCTCAATGCTAGGTACTTATTGTATCACAAGGAAGGAAGTTTGGCAATAATTTTTCTCTAACGGCTCAGATAGTTCTTTAGTGATATTTAAAAAAAACGACGAGATTTTTTTTACAAAAAAATTATAGCCATTGTCACTCGGGGATGTAAGGATTCTAACCTAATGTATATAAATGTAATAATCCCCAAAAAATATATGTATTTTATTTTGCCAAAAACTAGTAAAAATGTGTGATACGGATCCGATTACATATATTTGGTGTTAAGATCCGCGGATACGGATTTTAACTTTCTTACTCAATCGGTGTCGGTGTGCGTGACCTTGAAACTAGTGACGTGCCGGATCGCCAAAAATGTATATCCTTGGATACGGATTTTACTTTTATTTGTACGGATATCCGGAACATGACTATCATAGACCCACGCCTCCTTCGCTCCGCCTCAAGAAAGTCGGGCACTTTTATATTCATTGCACAACTTATCTACTGCTAAAATACCGCACCTTGGCCTGCAAAGCCTTGATTTCGGCCTCGTAGAGCTCCTTGTACGTGGCCTTGGTCTCTTCCAGCACTAGGTTGTATCTTTGCTTGAGCCTGGACTGTCGATTGTATAGCGTAAAATGCAACGGGCTTTGGTGGTGTCTCCTTATTTTTACATGTAGTGCAGTTGCTTCTATAAACACCTGGTGCTCCACATCCATAACAAGTAATAGTTGATTCGTCTTTCTTTTCTTTACTAACCGACTCTTCTGCAATTCGTTTGCGACACACATCAAAAAGGTAGCCTTTCTTACAGCAGAAACTACATCTTTTAGATATCTTTCGTTCTTTTTCATTACTTTACTTTTTGAAATAATTGTAGCCTTCTATATAGACTCAGCTTCCTGTTCAAGACTTTCTAAATGTCTGCCTCGGTCCAACAAGTCCGTAAATGTTTTAATTTCAGAACGTGGGATTTCCTTCTTGAACCGTATGTTTAATAAGCCATATACAAAGTCTATCTCCTCTTCTTCTTTGTGCCTTTTGGGAGGTAGGCGAGACAACAGCGCACGCTTTTCGCAAATGAACGTGTCGATTTTTTCATCTGTTTGTTTTTTTGCAAATAATTTTGTGTAAATACATAGTATAGTATATATAGGTATGAGTAAGTATGCTGGTGTACATAATTTGATATGGATAATTTACTACATAATATAATAAATGGTTATTAGACGCCGAAATATGAAACACTACTAGTCATTTTGATCTAATGATTTTCTTGAGATCATCTTCATTTTTCTCTAGTATATATTTTTGGTCTCCATCACGCTTTCTAAGGTAAACATTACCATTTGTGGTCCAGCAATACCTATAATCGTTATTTTGGCTTTCGGTAAAAAATAAAGAAGCACGTGTGTTCCAATTTTTTCACATTCCCCAAAGGGTTGAAAGTTTGTATGAAAGTCTGTCATTTTTCAATTTGTAGCCATGAAACTTGGTGTTTGGGATTTAGGTTTGAAATGAAGAAATACGTGATTCACAGTTTTTGAAAATTCTATCGCCATCACTCCGCAACAGAGCAACGAGTCAATGTAGTTTTAACTTGCTAATATTTCTACATAGTAAAAGATTGTATTTAGCCATCTCCGAGGAAAGAGCCATCACTTTAAATCGGAACGTGTTTCCAACAGGTTCTTATTTCAAAACTGTTTTCGTGAACATTCTCAATCTTACCAGGAAAATATTCGCCCTCGTATTTTATTATGATGTAATTGCGTTTGGTATATTTTTGTCCTCTTTTAGAGATTTTTCTCAGTGGCTTATCTTCAGATTCAGATTAACTGGAACCTTCAGCCTGCTTAGGAACCGTATTTTTTTGTGTTTTTTAGTATCTCTTCGGCATATGTGCTATGATCACTGTCACCGCTTTCCGCATATGGTATTTCAGTTTTCGTGTCATTATATGACGAGTCTGGTATAAGTTTATTGAATTTTGTTTTCTTCTTTTTATTTTACTCCTCAGTTTGGTTAGGTTCTCTTTTAACAATTTATTTCCTGCTTTTTCCTTTTCTTTTCTCTCTTTATCTTTATGGTATTCTCTTACGAATTAGTTACGAATGTAGTATATTTACATTTAAGACCTTTTGTCTTCGTAACAATGCGAGCATGTCGGTGACGCAAATCCACAAGTTTACCCTCTACCAAAAGTGCTCACTGTACTGTATTCTGAAAAACTACACCAACACATTTATTCCAGGATCCAGGGTCCATTTTTACACTTGATTACTATCAAGCTAATTTTCTGTGGGTTCGTTTTGATGAAACGCCCAACAATTTCCTGTACGAAAACTCGATTGTGGTAGGTAATAGGGGTAGCAGGGATAAAATATATTAATTTGATGATTCTCAAAAATTTATTACTAACTGTTTTTTTTTGTTAAATCTGATGATAATTATCAACATTATTCGAAAAAATATTTGTCCTACAAAATGTATGGAGTGCTCTCCTTCCAACATGTATCGATAACGAGGTCATCAAAAATGATTACTAACCAGCAGATTTTTTTTTTACTTATTTAATATTTATTTATTTTAACAGTCATATTGTACGCTTAGAAATTGTTAATACCACAAGAGTACAAGACCATTTTCCTCATTACTAACTGTAGTGTAACGTTTTTTTTTATTGTTACACAAGTAGGTAGGTAGGGGTAGTATAGGCAATAAGATTTTAAGTTTAAGGCGGCAGGGCCTTAATCTTTGTTGTTAGGAATTGGAGATCTCATTTCCTAGGTGGGATTTCAATTAAATGGATATAGTATTTAAGTTGAACCTCTTGTTGTTAATACTACCTTATCCTAACCTTATATTTAATTAAGGAAAAATATAGAGACAATTGTCACATCACATTGGCTTACAATCGTTGAAGGTGAAACGTAGGAACTAAAATATAAAAGTTAACTAGAAATTTACCCTAAAAAAAGTATCGAAAATACATGTACATATGTAACCTTATTTTAATCTGAGTATGGAATGTTTTATAAAGATATTTGGTAAGGATTTTGAAGCTGCCTTTCTAAGAACTAGGGAGAGTTTCCTTCTTCCTCATGGCTACTCGAGGAGTTTACTTCATCTGATTCCTGAGAACCCACAATCCAATCTACGATTTGTAGAGGTGGGATGTCCTTATGCTCCTTGTACAATCTCCAGAAGTTTTGAGCCAGATACTCAGGATGAACAATAGTTATAGTTCTTGGTTCGGAGACATTGTGGATAACGGGGCGGAAAAGGTAGGATTGCCAGGGAGAAATGGAATCCAAAAATTAAGTATACAAGATGTGGTGGAAGGCCTTATGCTAATTTTACAATCCAGTTCTATAATGATGTAAATTTTGAATTTGGGAAGGGGTGTTTAACTTATATGGTGTACTTATAGAATGTAGGTCACCGGCTAGTTAGAGCTGAGCGTGGTTCTGCCAGTTCTCGTTAGGCGAGACGGATGAGTAGTATTGATACAGTGGCTGCAGCGCTAGGTATACTGGCCTGGATGTTGTGGACGAGGAGTCGCTGCTCCAGTCAGGTCGCCGTGCAGGGTGCTCTCGTTGCTCTCCAGTCTCTGGTAACATGCAGACCGAGCCCGTAGTATGCAATGAGTGGCTCGCAGTTCACGCAGTGAGTAGGACGTCACGCAAAGAGTAAGGCTATACGCAGTGAGTAGGACCCTGGAATGCAGTGTTATGCACAAGTAAGAATAGAATATAATAGAAAGATGTTTATTTCCCTAGTTCATTTATGTTACAATATGTTCAGCAGGGCGATGGTTTATTCGGCCTGTAGGAGTAGGGTAGAATTGGGGCTTCTGCGTCACTTCGTCTCGCTTCGCTCGGTGACGCAAAAACCCCAATTTTTCTATCATGTTTTATAAGCCATTGATTTTATATCTGTTCATCTTAGTTATGATCGACAAATGAAATCGGATCACCATCCAGATAGACTCCTAAATCCATTCATCAATTTGACAGTGCCGTTTAATAAAGCTGTTCATCACATGGCGTCAGGTCAGCGAAGTACTACTCGATGTTTGACGCAGAAGCCCTCCCAATTTTTTTCTATCATGTTTTATAAGCCATTGATTTTATATCTGCTCATCTTAGTTATGATCGACAAATTAAATCGGATCACCATCCAGATAGACCCCTAATTCCGCTCATCAATTTGATAGTACCGTTTAATAAAGCTGTTCTTCACATGGTATCAGGTCAACGAAGTGCTTATTCAATCTAATAACTCGAGCGAGTAGTTTGAGACCTAGATAATAAATTTTTGATTGTTTCTGTGATATCGTTGAAATCAGAATCCCATCATACTCTTCTAAGTGAAGTAGTTTAACAATATGAAGACCATTTATATTCCATTTAACTATAACCACCTCTACTATATCGTTAACTTTTAAAGTCATATTTTAATTCTTAATAATTTTGGCAAATGCGTCTGATGGTTATGATACATGCAATCAATATAGTCAATTAGTTATAAGAAGTCGGTAATTATAGTATAGGAATTTTTAATAAATTAAACAAGCATATTTAATCATCAAAAACTTTATTATTTACACACCATCTTTTTAAACTAGTTACATTTTTCAAAGCGCAGATTGTTGGATGATAAATACAGCTATAAATATCAGGATGTGAATTATACAACTTATACAGTGTTAGCAAACTAGGACAATCTTTATCTTCTAAATTATGTATGTTATCATTATTTAATATATTTTTTAACCAAAACTTCTTTTCAAGTCCTTTACAATAAATTTCGTTATGTCTTAAGATATCTACTATATAACGCTTATAGTCCTTGAAAGGCACGATTCCTTCATTCCATAATATTTTTCTATTCCTTTCAATCCAGTTGACATGTTTCTTTTCCGTTTCTGTTAGCTCTACATAGGGATATGGTGGTTTAATTAACAAAACTTGAATTCGATCATTGTACACCATAGCAATCTCTTTAGGTATAAAGTAATTCTCATCAGTTTTAAAACCTTGAACATCCACAATAATTTTCATGATAGTTTTCGAACAATATTACTCAGAGGTCTATACTCCACGAGACGATCGTTGATAATTAAACAGTAAGCACTGGTATTGCTGGGAATGTCCTGAGAAGTTTCAATTTCTAAGCGAACATCAACTGGACCAGTTTTTAAATTTTCATTTTGCCTGGAACAGTCTATGACAAATAAAGGCGCTTTTTCCTTAAACGTATGTAGATCAAGCAACGGATCGATAGGAAGGTCATAAAACGACTGACGAAACTTGGCATACATGTCGTATAATATACTGTATTTATTTTCATCAAATTTGAGATTTAGTGCATCATAGGGATAATAGTGCGAATTCAAGAAAAGCGTAACATTGGTCAGTGTACAATGATCGAATATTGTACTGTCTTGTATTTTAATGTTTTTTCTATTAGTTTGCAAACCAAAGATAACATAACGCGGTTTTTCTAATTGAGAGGCTGTCTTGACCGCCCATGAATGTTTTGTAGTTTTTGGTAGTAATGGATACTCATATAAATCCCAATTTCTAAATGCAATTTGTATAGGATTATCTTTCTCTAATTTCCTTAGAAGCATTAATCTTTGCTGGTCTGAAACACACTGGTCTGCGGCACTCGCCACTGAATCCTCTGTATATTGATGTCTACAATATCATCATTACCCATTATAACACTATTTAAATTAGTACTACCTCTGTTAAGTATGAGTTCGTGTTTACAGTTAATTATTATTTTATTGTAATCTTCAGCAAAACCTAAAATCTTATTCAGGGGTATTAAAGCATTAAAATTTCCTCTTTGATTTTTAAATCCTTCTATATTCCATCCCCATACAGCAGCCGCTTTACTTTCCCCGCTATTCATTGAAATGTAAGATTTTATTGTTGTAGTTATCCCAGCATTTCTAACACGATCAATTTCAACACCATTCATTTCATATCGAATGTCTTGGAAAAGAAATGCGAATGCATTATTGCTGAAGTCAACGCTTTTTTTTTGAACTTTACCTGATTGATCTTTATGAGTTACTGAAACATTTCCTTCGATGTAAATAGAACTAGCTGATGGTAATACATTGATATGATGTACGGTTGCATATATTCGCCGCTTACAAGTAGATCCCCGTGGCGCATACAAAGTAGTGCCGCGTGTTCGTAAGACGTCGCAGGTTCGAATCCCACTCACGAAGTCGCACTTTTGCATTTTTAAATATTATGTTTCCAAACCGTCATCTTCATTACTTATGATTTGTAATTGTCAAGGCATTAGTTAGTAAACCGTGTATGTGGACGGTTGGTCGCGGCGAAACGCAGGTACCTACTGTGAACTGCAATGTGAAGTGGTGTACCCATACAGACATTTTGTTTTTATATAATATTCTACATAAGATTGCATTAATTGTGTGTCAATGTGCGGAGGGGGTAAGTGCTAGGCTAATACGATATTTTGAATACTAGAAATAACATAAGCAAAGCTGGTGACGTTATAGTATCTTTGTTTTGTCTGTAGCCTAACGCCATGCCCTTTCCGGCTGCGGGATGAATTAATACAATAAGAAGAACCGCGGATTATTGTAAGATCGACCCTGAGATACCTACTTAATCAACTATCTGAGGCTAGCACTCTTTGGTGTGGCAGGGTGCCTGTTTACCAGCTATCACGAAGACCCTCCTGGCGCTCAACTGCTTGCTGCATGCTGTACCTTCCTTAATAAATGTGTTGTTCCGTGTTTATTGTCAACTTTTATTTAAACTACGATCTAGTCATAATAAATGGCGCCCAACGTGGGGCGTAAAATTTTCTGGAAATAACAATAAAATTAGTGTAAACGCGTTTCTTGAAAGAGTTAATGAACTTAAAGATGCCAGAAATGCTTCAGATAGGGATTTATGGCGTTACGCGATTGATTTCTTTGAAGGAGACGCATTAATTTGGTATAGGGCAAATAGAGAAAATATATTCAGTTGGGAAGAACTTACATTATTACTGAAACGCACATTTGAACCCCCATGTTATCAAGAAGAGTTATTGGATGAAATTAGGTCTAGAACACAAGGGAAAAATGAGTCCGCTATAATATATATATCCATAATGCAAAACATGTTCAACAGGTTGCCAGAAAGAATATCAGAACAAAAGAAAATCACGATTATATTAAGAAATCTCCAACCTTACTTCCAAAGAGCAATGTGCAGAGACCAGTTTTCTTCGATGGCGGACTTGGTTAACGTACTACGGGTAATAGAAAGGACAAAAGTAAGCTGTGAAAAATTTCAGGAACCAAAATCAAGTAAAAACACATTAGAACCGGACTTAGCATATAAAACGGAAGAAGTAAAAGAGTTAAAGGTTACAGATAATAGTGTTTTAGCAATTAATAAAAGCAATACAGCAGAGGGAATTACGAGACGTTGTTGGAACTGTAGAGAAACAGGTCATCTATTTAGGTCATGCACGATTCCAAAACAACGTCTCTTTTGTTATAAATGCGGACGGTTCGGAATTACGTCCAAGGAATGCTCATGTAAGGGAAACGAGGCTGGGGAAAGCAACAAACCTGCCAAGTGAACTTTCCCCTTGGTAGAAATAGTGAGGAATGGCAGGATTGGTTAGGCGTAGTAAGAAGGATGTTCGGTTGTGATGAAGTAGGTAACCTCACCTTGTCTAAAGAAAATGATAACAGATCATATGTTATGTTGAGTATTTTAGAATTTAAATGCATGGGTCTCTTGGATTCTGGTGCAAATTCTACGGTTGTCAACCCGGAATTTGCAGAGACCTTAAGAATGTTAGGGTTAAGGTCATATAAAAGTGCTGTTGCAAGCTACATATCAACTGCGGATGGTACGAGTCATACAATATCGGATGTGTTTGATGTTCCAATTCATTTTGATGGCCAATCTCATGTAATGTCGATGTTGGTAATGCCGGGGTTAGTCCAGAATATACTATTGGGAAAAGATTTCTTTGATCTGTTTGGAATAACTTTTCAATTTAAAAGTGACATGATACTCAATGAAGGTGAGATAAACGTAATTAATCTAAATACCGCAAACACACTAGTGTCACAGAACGACTTAGATGAAATTCAACAAGAAGAACTCTCGTTGGTCATTGATGAGATGAAATCCACAATAGGTGTAGGTTTAGGTAGAACACACATGATTAAGCACAATATTGATACAGGTGACAGCAGTGCAATATACCAAAAACCATATAATTTCTCGCCAGTCATAAGGCAACAAATCGAAAAGGAATTGGATGCGATGCTTGAACAGGACGTCGTAGAACCTTCCATTAGCTCGTGGTGCTCACCCGTTCTTATAGTGAAGAAAGCTAACGGTAGTAATAGGTTATGTTTGGATAGCAGGCAACTCAATAAGGTAACCAAGAGGGATACATATCCTTTGCCTCGCGTATCTTCCATCTTGGACAGTCTACGTAATGCCAGATATTTAAGCACGATAGATCTGAAGGCTGCTTTTTGGCAGTTGCCATTAGATGACTCCAGTAAACAGAAAACAGCATTTGCAGTGCCGGGTAGGGGATTGTTCCAGTTTAAAGTTATGCCATTTGGTTTAGTCAATGCCTCGCAATCGCAACAAAGACTCATGGATATGCTGTTCCAATCTAAGCATGAAAAGGTATGGGCATACCTGGATGACATAGTCGTGTGTTCGTCAACTTTCGAAGAACATTTAAGTTTATTTTGGGTGACGGATGTTCTAAAAAAAGCCAATTTGACCGTGAATATGGAGAAATGCCAATTTGCCAGATCCTCGTTGCGGTATTTAGGATACATAATTGATAGGGAAGGACTGAGAACTGACCCTGATAAAGTCTGTGCTATATTAAATTTCGCGAAGCCGAAAAATATTAGGGAGCTTAAACGGTTTATCGGTTTGGCCAGTTGGTATCGTAGATTTGTAAAGGACTTCTCTCACATAGCAGCCCCATTACACCAGTTGACTAAAACAAAAGGAGTCTCAAAATTTAAGTGGACGGAAGAAGCAGACAAAGCGTTCTTACAATTAAAAACATTATTGACTACCACTCCAGTCATCACATGTCCGGACTATTCAAGGCCATTTTTCATACATTGTGATGCATCAAATATCTTGCTGGTGAATAGGTATCCGGATTTCGTCATTTTCATTGAAACTATTATTGTAGGGATTATATGTATGGATCTCATAACTCTCAATAGAGTTATCAAATTCAGGTAAATCATTAATCTGAAGAAGACTCATACTTTAAAACCGAGTGCCTCAAGAAATTGTTTATTACTCTGATTAATTTTTTTATGTACTCTAACACGTCTAGCTCGTAATACACTTTCCTTTGTAATAACTTTCTTAACCATCGGGCTATGTTCTTTATAACAATTACATTTGGTAAACATTGGGTAAACACTATCATTTTGTTTTTTTCAAATGTAAGCACAAAACAATAGTCTCACCTCTAAAATTTATATGGTTGCCTCCTAAATCCAAGATTTTTATGGTAATTGATGAAATTATCTTTTGTTTTACAGGAAAATATATAACGTTACATGGAGTTTCTATAAATCTATGACTAGGGGGGACGTTCGGCACAAATTCGTAAATAATATGTGTGGGCGAACCGTTAGTGTATGATCCCTGCACAAGATTACATTCGATCCTTATGACAGGCACCGGCAGAATGTTTACTGGAACTGTGGATTCATGCCATTTATTTGCTTTTAACTTTTCTCTCGGAAACCCCAACATATTACCAATACTATTTTCTAAATCAAAATGTATAGTTTCACTACAGTACAAAGAACATGTCATTGTGTTGATGTTAGATTTTATTTGTAATTCACAATTTTCAACTCTCTCTTTTAGATATTCATACAAATCTTGTAAATCATAAGAACCTGGTGGAATATTAATCCTTTGTTTTTCTTCCCCATATGCAAATACATTATTATTATAGTCTACATTTGGAATCGAATTAAATGCAGAAAAATATAATAAACCACACTCATATTCATCTTCCAAAATAAGAGGGGGAGCATAATTTGACTCTATAACAGATTTATTTCCCACAATGGTTAGTGTGACAGACATAATGATTGACTGAACTTTTATATTCGTGTGCAAACTTTTTATTTACTAGTTTGGTTCCAGAAATTAATAAGAAATCTGATACAAAGGTGACCGCAGTTGAAAGTGTTACGTCCTTGAAAATTATCATAGTTGTAATTAATTTTCGATCCTACGTACTTGACAAATTCTTTCGGTGGTTTTAAATTACCATAACTATCAAAGTATTCAATATAATTATTTAACTTTGCGTAGGCTTCCCAATGTGTTCCAGGATTTTTAGATTTGTCTAAATTGATGATACCACACTCTTTTTCAAATGGATACTTTGGTAATTCATCTCTCATGAATACACCTCTAAAATAAGGAATTTCTTTTGAAATCCTCAAAATATCAATGTTAGTTAGAGCGCGATTAGGTAGCCGCCGAATCAGTTTTTTTCTTTCGCTGTATATATTTCCAAACCATTACCATATGGCTTTATAAGTAATCCTTTTCCAATACACAGTGTCTCCATTTTTTCATTATGTCGTTTTAGTTCTGTTCTGTTTCTATATTTAAAAAAAATAGAAGAGAACTCTGCACCTGTTCGTAGACAATTAGAGACTGAATATTGTAGAGGTAATATGTGTTTATAAAACATTTGACTTATCTACCCAGCTATTTTCACTAAGCGGGAGACCCAGCCATTTGACATATAACTGATTTCCTTTTCTTTTTAAAACTTTTTCAATGAGGTATATGTTAGGATGATGTGTTTTTTGTAATTCTTCAGTATAGAATGCACCTAATATAGGTCGCTGTCTAGCATCTTTTAAAAGGTAAGTAATAGGATGTGTATTTTGTATCTGAGCTATGCTAAAAACTTCAGTGGACCAATTGGGAGTATAACCTTTTTCAAAAATTCCTTTGTATTTGCTTATTCTAACATAATCTCCTATTTTAAATTTTGGATATTTTTGTGTTGAAGTTCATTTGAAGTGATCTATATCTTTTAAGTATTTTTTTTTATTTTTTTTATTAACTTTATCTGGAGCTATACCGATTGTTCTGTGAACTGTGGAGTTATATTTTTTCATTATATGATCGAGGGTTCCATCATTCCATTTGTAATTGCCCTGCAGGCTAAATTGCTTGTAAAGTTTAGATTTTAGCGTTCTTATAAACCGCTCTATTATTGACGCCTTTTTTGTTGAATATGTGGAATAATGATTGATACTGAAATTTTCTAAAGTGTTTTTGAAATAAATATTATAAAATTCTTTTCCTAAATCAGTTTGTAGATTATTAGGAACACGACCCTTTTCTAGTATCTTGTTAAAAGCTTTAGTTACAGTTTCTTGATTTTTATGCTTAAGAGGATAAGCCCAAGCATATTTAGAGAAAGCATCAATGACTGCTAAAATATACTTATATTGTGAATTTTCTTTTGAAAATGATTGCATATCAACTAAATCAGCCTGCCATAAATCATCGATGTCTTTTAATAGAACATGTCGTCGAAGGAAATTCTTTCTCACATTTTTATGGATTTCATTTACTACACTATCTTTGCTCATTTTTTAATTTACGACTCACACAATCTATATTTTTTTTAATACTGTTTATGTCTGATTTAAGCTGTGACAATGTTTGCTCGACTGTTTTCAATCTTGTTAAGATCCCATCTATGATATTATCAACATATAGTTTAGTAGCACAATCGTTTGGGTCTATAGGCATACCAATATGCTTAATGATTTTATGTTGAGCATCGAATATATTTTCTAAGGCAGAATTATTATCAATTTTTAATTTCTTGTGCACATGATGACCAAACTTGTTGACATTCATGTTCAACTGTATTAATGGAACTAAACCACATAGTAAAAAGTCGTAATTTTATATATATTTTATTTTATAATACCAGCTTCTTTTAGTTCTTCAATTATAGAAATGATCTCATTATCATGACTAGTGTTGCCAGCATCTTTAGAAGCAATTAAAATTTTCAATCTATCTACCAGTTCATTAGGATCATCCCAGTAAATAAAATCAGTATTTTTTCTGAACTTTCTCAGCGTTGGAATAAAACCACCTTGTTTTGTAACCTTGTTATGAAATTCAGTTTCAGAAAATAATGGTTTCACTATTTTAGTATATTTGACTCCTTTATCACCTTTTATCTGATTTAAAGGATTATAATCTCTCTTGTGCACGCTCGTGTTAAATAAAATATCTTTGTAAACTAATTTGTCTTGCTCAGATATCAACTCTAAATCTGGCTTACTTTGAAATAACAGTTCTGATAGTCCTGGGGTTACTTCATAGCTTCTACTTCCTATTTTAGCTATCATATTTTCATTGGAAGGAGTGTCTAAAAACGTAACGTTCGTATTTCCAATCATCAATGTACCGTTTTCATTGCGCACGCCAAATGGTACATTTAGATTTTTGCATGCATTTTCTGGCATTGGTGAGGGAGTGCGAATTTCTGGTACATCTAGATTTTTGCATGCATTTTCTGACATTGGTGAGGGAGTGCTAATTTCTTCAAATTTTTCAGAATTATCACGAGTAACTTTCAATTTCGGTGTAAGGTAATTTTCCACTTTCTTTTCATTACATTTTTTGTTATCCATGGAGTTATTTATATCGTTATTCTTTGCAGATAATGCTGTATGTTTATTTTCTTCATTTTTGTGCCATACTAATGATTCCAATGGATCAGATATTGATTTAAAAAGTTTGCGTCTCTTTAATTCCATATCTTCCTCGTCTTTTCGCAATTGTTTTGTTTTTTTCTTAATGGATTCAATTGATTTAATTAATTGATTTTTAACATTTGCCTCCATTTTAACTAAAAATTAGTTATCTTTGCAGATGCTACAAATCAACTGATTAATTTGTGCATTGTACGTTGTATATTATAATAATTAATTAGTCAAATTTCACAAAAATGTCGAATGCTTTTCTATACCTGCCTTTGTTTAATTCGCAATCTTTGTTGATTAACAAAAACATATATGGATCTTTCCAGATATTCGAACATAATTTCTTAAAGTCATGCCAGCTCATATCAGAATTGACATGTTCTTGATATATGTGCTCTAGGTTTATATCATCCTGTTTGAATATGATCAAGAGATTAACATTATCTCGTATTAGTTGCTTGGGAATTTTTGAATATGTCTGAGACAAATAAAAGCAATCAACTTGCTTGTGCCTACCCATCGAAAAATAATTTCGAATATTTACTTGTTTTTCACAAGTTACATCATCAAAAATAAAAATAGAGTTTTTCATGGCATCAGTCGGGTCGATGACATCTTCATCATTTTTAAACATAATTAGTCTTACATCCGGGATATTTTGAAAGACATTATATAAAAAACAGTATTTCGATTGAAAAGTCGTTTTTGAGTAGATATAAACATTCTGGAACTTCAGACCGTTTTCATGTAATAATAAATTTATCATAACATTTGTTTTGCCACAATTAGAAGGACCACAGATTATAGATCGAATTGTATTTGGCAATAGTTTACTATGCCTGTTATGACATTCTGTTGGTATTTCAGAATCTATATAATTTATATCTAAAGATTCAGCTTGCTTGATCAACTTCATTGTTATGTATGACGTAATTATTAGATCACTTATTATTAAATACTGCAATCATGTTCCAACTTGTCTTTATTGTTAGTATTCGAAAATCAATAATATAATTAAAGCCTTAGGCATCATAGATTGAAGTGTCAATTTCATATGCGGTCTATATTAAATAGACCATAAATCGTTACTTGCATACCAAATACACGTGCAGACATGTTTCAAAAACTTGACACCTTAAAGATGATCATATTTCATTCTAACACATTAATTTAAATACAAATTAAATATTCATTCTCAGATCGTCTATCGCAAGGAGCACATCAATTAACGGATTTGGCAAAAAAACCTCATCTTTCTGGTAAGTAAATAAGTTTTCCTGTATCATGATTGTATTTCTTTTTAAATGTTCTTAGAAAATTTAATTTCTATTTTTTGTTACAGAATTATGTCGAACTTCTATTGTATTGATGAAAACAATCGTAATTCAAGCGAAAGCCTAGATCCATTTTACTTAAATTGCTCTCAAGATGTAAATGCTATTCTGGAGAAAGAAGAGCAAGACAGGTTAAGATTTGTAAGTGAGCAAAAGAAAATAGAATCTTTTCAAAATATAAAAAAGAAGAATAATCTGTCCTTGAAAAGAAAGCTTCCGAAAGTAGATCAACAAGCACCAGTGCCAGATTCATCTTTTTTTATTCGAGCAAACAGGGCGAAGGGACGTCACATAATCAGAATTGAGATACTGGAAATAAATAACAACCAACAGGAAAACAATGCAAATAGTCAATTAAGTGTACAGTATGTAGTGACAGACAATTATGATAATATGATGTACGCTACGGAAGAATTAATTAATAAGATTATTCAGAAATTAAGCGTGCCAGAACCATTGTGAGTGATCGAAATACATTTAATTTGCATTATTAGTGCGATAATTTTATACTAAGTAACATAATCTCATTTATTATTGTATAAAATTATTTGTAAGATGATGACATAAATGGTTTAAAATATTATGTGTTTTTTTTATAAAATAGTTCTGGAAAAGAAAAATAAAATAACAAAGAAGTTTTTTATTGTATTTAGACATTTATTGTATGTTTTCATAATATGAAAATAATATAAAATACAATAAGTATTATATGTATATATAATGCTTACAATAACTTACTTATAATACTTATGTCATGTATAATATCCGTCGCGGCTATCCGAGACGAAATTCTTATAAGGAAGTTGCATTCTTTAACCATAGATGTCAAGATTCTTATTATAATGATTTTTTTTCTGTGTTTATAGTAAGGGGACCAAAAACCTTCGAGCTTTCTAACTTTTAAAATATTTTTTTTGGTTTCTTTCCATTTTTTTTAATGAATGGTTATTCAAACTCAAATTTTTTATTCAAAAATAGGTAAGATTTACACTTTTGATTGTCACTTGTAGGATTTGTATGATATAGTAGTGATAATTAATAATGTAAAGTTAAAAACTAAAACTAACTATTGGTTTTCATGTTATAACTAGGTATATTCAATAAATGTATAAAGCGTCAACCACTCATAAGCATAACATTAGTAGACCGGAAAAGTTTTAATTGTATGCTCTTACTATAGGTATGCATATAAGATAAAACCGATCAGGCGTGAGTCAGGCTCGCGCAGCGAAGGGTTCCGTACTACAATCGTATTTTTCAACATTTTGCCCGATAAATCAAAAACTATGATGCATAAAAATAAATAAATATCTGTTTTAGAATGCACAATTGAAGCCCTATCATATGATACCCCACTTGATATATTTATCTTATTTTGGAAATTGAAAACACTAATTATTAGTTCATAGCCATAATTTAATTTTTGTGTGATGTACCACAAAGTCGCGGTTTTCAGATTTTTCCCCTTATGTCTGCTATTAGACCTACCTACCTGCCAAATTTCATAATTTTAGGTCAACGGGAAGTACCCTATAGGTTTCTTGACAGACAGGCAGACAGACAGACAGACAACAAAGTGATCCTATAAGGGCTCCGTTTTTCCTTTTGAGGTGCGGAACCCTACAAAGTAGTACTTAGGTATTTTAAAATGTATTGTAAGATAATATATAACATGAAATAATAAAAAAATAAGCATTATCAGACAAGACGCTCATCTTTAGCAACGTAAATTATAGTTATCTGCAAAAATTTCAAATTATAACAATAACCTACTTACTTTACTATGTGTACAGAGATGTCATTTCATCCTGAATACCCTAGTTATGCTACTCAAAGCATACGCTTGAATAGTTTTAAAACTTGGCCTCAAGATTTAATTCAAACCCCTGAAGAAATGGCGAGTGCCGGTTTTTTTTATACAGGAATAAATGATAAAGTAATTTGTTATTTCTGTGGAGGCAAGCTAAAGGACTGGAGTCGTGAGGATCTGCCATGGTCTGTACACGCTCGATGGTTTCAATTCTGTCCATATGTTTTACTTATGAAGGGTAAAGAATATGTGCAAAGTGTTATTAACGAGTCATTTGAAATATGTGAAAACCGGGAAACGTATACAAACAATAATAAAATATGTGTAAAAACCGATGTCAATAAACCTGTTAAATATGTGAAAGAAGAGCTGAGACTTTCTTGCAAAATTTGTCTTGTCGAAGAAGTAAGGGATTATCGCTTATAGACCTTGTGGTCATGCTATAACGTGTGCAAAGTGTGCTCTTCTTTAAATAATATACTATGCCCAATATGTAGAACAGAAATCGTTAATGTGATTAGAATTTATTTCTCATGACTTTAAAACAGTGAGCAGTTCTGTTAAAAAAAATCAGCCGATGTATTTACGCACTTTGAGTTTGCATCGACAGAACTTACATTGTGAATCTAATAAACTGATTTGAATTGATCAAATCGAACGGGCATACAATATCCTATCAAAGTAAACATGTTGGATGCATTGTACAGCTCTATTGTATGTTTCGAGCATCTGATTGAATGTAGAATCAGATCACCGAATGCGAATCCGATACGCTGTTTGCACGGTGGACTAGCACATGTGTAATGCGATCGGCTATTGCGATGATTTATAAAACACGATGAAAAAAATGTGATTGGGGTTTCTGCATCGGTCGAGCGAAGCGAGATTGATGCAGGAGCCCCAATATTACCCTACTTGTAGGTGTGTCAGCTTACAGCTACTTACAGTCTACTCATGTGTGTCTAAAAGATCTGTATAGGTTTCATGAAGTGTGTGCTGTATGTTTGTTAATATAATGTGAATGTGTACAAAATAAATTTATATAAATTTAAAATGTTGCTTAATATTACCTTAACCTAATTAACACTAATTCTTATAATCTATGGGGACGTGGAGCGGTTTTCGCTTGCTGAGCAGCCGACTCCTGTCTTTTTTTGGTACATAATTAATTTCGCCTAGTCTAGTATTAGTTAGGAGGGGGTTGTGCTGTCTGTATCCGGTGTAGGCGTCACCAGGGGTGTCTATACCCTCAATGTGCATTTCGCGGAATCGACGCAGCATGTCCTCGTTCAGGTCTTGCGCACGAATGTGCCATGGATCCCAGTCTAGCATGTCCCAGAGGACAGAAGTTTCTAGACGTCTTGGGAATTTTCCGGTAGTTTTGAGGTCCATACGATATTGGCGTTCAATTTTTTAGCAAGTTGCTCTTACTGTAACGTGACAGTAGTTGCACCACGCCATAATCCAATATAGGAAGTAGGCAGAGTTGAATGACGGCGAGTTTTACCGTCAGGTCCGTCTTGGCGTGCCATCCTATGATGGGGGCTAACGCGCTGCGTGCTCGTCGCGCCTTCTGAACTACGTAGTCGGTCTGTTTGCCCATGGTCATGGTCTTGTCAAGGTGTACTCCCAGATATTTCATTCTGTGTTTATAGCTGATAATCTCATTTTTAATGCGGATGGTTCTTCGGTACTTTCTCTTGTTAGTGAACATGGTACACTCCGTTTTATCTACGTTGCATTTTAGCCCCCAGCGATGGTAGTAGTCGATAATAGTTTCGGCGGCCCAGCCCACGCGCTGTGTTGCGTAGTTCGGGTCGGGAGATCTGTTGAGGATGCACAGGTCATCAGCGTATTGGGAGAGCTTTAGTCCGCGTATGTGATCGCGTTGGTCCCAAACGATGTGTACGTAAAGGTTAAAAATTACCGGCCCAAGGATAGAGCCCTGGGGGACTCCGTGTGGGACCGATTTCTTATCTCCGTTTGTGGATCTGAAACGTCCATAGGCTTTGCGACCGGTCAGATAATTCTCTATTAGTTTGATGATGTTGTTTGGGACGTCGGCTGTTTGAAGCTTCTTCGATAATCCTTCGTGATTTATGGAGTCGAACGCCTTTGAGAGGTCCGTCGATACCATGGCTACGCTCTCCTTAGCTTCCAGCGCATCTGTTATGAACTTGCCGGTTCGAAGGATTTGCGTGCCTGTTCCTCTGTTCCTCTGTTGCACAAGTAAGTATCTGTTCATCTTCACTACTCAACAGTGGAGTCCACTAGCATTCCTTGCAGCTCTGTAGTGTATCACAACACACCAGAACAGCTCAGTATACTGTGTGACATCAATTGCGGACAGACATATGACAATTAGGTATGTTGCTAATGTATTATGTAGTTAGTAGCTTAGGATAATGATTATGCGTGTAGCTTATATGCTATTTACTAAACAATTGTATTTAATGACTCAATTTAAACAGTAAAATCAGTAAAATGACTTGGTATTTGAAACGACTAGATTATGTTTTGCTGGTTACAACTATTCCAAAAATAGGAATTTTGCTGAAATTAATTAATAGTAAAAACATAATTAATTGGGCTACTTACAATAATAATGAAAATTAATAAAGATGTGACTGGATTAATACGCAGTCGTGTACACATGGCGAGAAGCTGATTAACAAGCTGATTACTCGTCGTTATGTACCCTAGGCTGCGAACTTTTCAGCCACCCCTCGTACATTGTTCAGATGACCTAGCCGCTTGCGCCATGTGCTCCTAGGAGCGCCTTGCCTACTTTGCAAGGGATTGGAGGACTCCAATCCAAACTCCAAACTCCAAGAGGAAGGGTAACTGCCTTGCTTTAACTTATATTATATTATAATCCATTATTCCTAGCAGCAAAGAGAACTTGATTGCCTGATACTTGACATTTTTCATATATAACCTCTATCAGTTAACTTACTTACTGAAATTAAATTGCTCGACAAATTTGAAAAACCAATGCACTATCAAGTGTGACATTACCACAGAGAGGAATCTTACCAATAGCCTTACTAGTCAGTACTTGCCCGTTGGCAATAGAAATGACACAATTTCCTGTCTTGTTGTCGGTTGCAAGTCTACTATCTTGAAACATGTGCATACTGGCTCCGGAATCCAGTATGAAGTCACTGGATGTTGTTGCACTGAATACTGAAGCGTAGAAGGTGTGAACAGGCTCTTTTTTTCCTTATCCTTCGACGCCGACGCCGCCGCTTAAATCACTTCTTGGCAAAATAGCTTACATATGACATCCTTCCTCGGCTGGGATTTCGCAGCTACATAATTCAGCGACTGTCCCTCTTGATTCCGTCTGTGGTCTTCCTGCAGCAAGCGCATCCTTACAACTTCGCTTGTCAACTCCTGCGAAATACTGATTGTTTCAAGGCCGGATACCAACATCTCAAATTCTTGAGGCAGCCCTGATAGTAGAATCTCCGCAAACTCCGAATCTTCGATCTTCTTGCCAATGTCTGCCAGCTGTTGTACTAATAACATAGCAGCATCACTGTATTCTTGCATATTTCCATAGTGCGTATATTCGAGGCGGTGCTGTTTTCGGAGAAGTAAAACTTTGCTGTACAAACCTTTGTCTTCAAAGGAGTCAGTCAGTTTTTTCCACCATTCTTTAGCTATTTTGCAGTTGCACACATTGATATTGGTTAGGTTCCAACGATAAACATATGCGGGCTAGGGCTCTTTCATTCCGAGAAACATTATCATCCGCGCCCTCTACGCATTGCCATAATCGTTCAAACATTAATATCAGTTTGATAGATATTTCCAACTAGCAAAATTAGAAACGCCTTTCAGTTTTTCAATGGCGGTTGTGAGGTTAGGTGAGGTCTTGTCCAGACATCTTTGTATGCACTCGACAAATGTTGTGCGTGAAACAATAAAATTAGCACTATACCTGGTGATTCTGTGCTCCAGAGGCTGATTGATAACTTCGTATTTAAAAACTGAGCTTTATATCCTGTTAGCAGAGCAAGATGCGTAGCGTCGCACGTTGATTATTAAAACAGAAGTTTCAGGTTGTACATATTTATCTATGAACAGAAGCCATCCGCCGCGAGTAACGGGTCAAGGAGAAGAGTCTGATTACAGCCAAGCGCTAGCCTATATATTAAAAAAAAAGTCAAAATGACGTTTTATCATCTATGTCGTATTGGTAGAATAAGGTAAGTTCGCCTAATAAGGACCACGTTTTTGCAAATCCTTATAAATCTGATTTAAGACGTATTTCATTTTAAAACACGTCTAAAATGTATACAAATAACCTATATTTCAAGTAAAATTACTCTCCACAGACTCTCGGTCCGTGCCTTTTTTTAAACATATCTTTCATTTTATTTATTGTTTTTAATTATAAGAAAATGCATATAGCTCACAGGTGTTATGACTCCCGTTCAATCAACACAACATATCTTATTGGCTAATTTACATACTAATACATATATCATTATTAATATATTATTATGTATATTTTTTAATTCTTTTTATTTTAATATCGTAGTATGCCCCTTTTTTTTCATTGGTTCTATATCTATTACATTAGTGTGAAGTCTATCGTTAGGGCGGTTCGCAGACCGATCTTCGTGCTCCCTCATTTCCGTGCCGTTGACGTGCCATCCTCTCGTCACTCTGCAGTCTGCAGTTGGCGCATGTGTCGTTTCTCTTCTGGGTGCTCTCGCTGCTGTTCCAGTCTGGCATCTCGTTCAGCCACCTGACGAGCCTTTCTCTCTTAGGCATCGCGCATTTCGCGTTGCCTATTTTCTCGTTGTTCTCGTATAGCCGCCTGCTGTTCGTCAAACATTTCCTTCCTGAAGAGGCGGTCTTTTTCTCTTTCTTCACGACGCAACCGCTCTTCCTCGAGGCGTTCCGCACGTCTTTCTTTCTCTCGCTTTTCCCTTTTTTCGCGCCTTAGGGTCTCACACCTTTCATGCCGTTCGGCGTTTTGTTGGTGGCGACGCTCACGTTGGAGGAAGTCACGAGATCAGTGGTAATTGTGCTCCCCGCCCATGGCTTATAACACAAACTTATTTTAGTAGTAATTCAACATGTTTACAATATACATTAATATGTATGTATATTGGTTACTGCTATTTCAATTTTTTTTTCCTTTTTCTGTTACATTATATTACTTCTATTAATATCATAATACAAGCTAAATACTATAAGTAACTACTTTTTGTACATTGTTTTTGCTTTATTTCTATTATTTCCATCGCAAGGCCCTCGTCGCCATCTAGCAGGGACATCTTTATGTTGTGGTCCAATATTATCTTTATTGAGGCACCCTGAGCTTCCAAGACGAACTGTGCGATGGTGTCGGTGTTGTCATCGCTGTAGTATGTGCAGCTTCACATGTGTATGTGTAGATGTGCCGCGACACCGCCACGGCCGCGTGTGGGACGCTGTCATGGATCTGCAGCTTTTTCTCCATTGTACGCACAACAACCACTGTCTCGAAGGTCGATCCCTGTGCTTCATGTATGGTGCTTACGCGCGACCCCTCACCTGTTCCGTAACCCTGGAGTTCCTTTTCACAGACAACTTACATTTATTTGAATGGCTGGAGCTTGAAGGTGACGGCGACCACGATGCCGGCGGCGGCGATGGCGTCGTAGACCACTGCTGTGTTGGGGGTCTAGCAGCACATATTATTTCTTTCTCTGTGAAGCCAGGTTCAGCTTCTACACTTCTATACCAGTCGTATAAAGTGCTTGAGTGGGGTAAACATGAGTTTAACATTCTTCTTAGATATTTCAATACCTAACTTTTTTTTAATTAAGTTTAATGCATTTTTGAAAGTTATTTTTTTTTCTTAAGCCGTTTATTAACCTTTTGTAAGTTATTTATTTTTCTATTCTTCACTAATATTTGCTTTTTGCATGATTGGAGATCTTTTTTTAATAAGAGTTTTCTCGGGGCATCCAATATTGATCCTATGCTAATTGACGTAGTGGGAGAATTCTGAGGTGTTATTTGTTCTTGCGCAAATAAATTTGTTAAACGTTTTTCAAATTCTTGTGTCAAGACTGAGGAGATCTAAAACAAAATACCTGATTAAAATTACATGTCATTATAAAAGTATCATCTTATCTTACCGCGTTATCCATCGTTAATGTACTCGTTACTGTAGTTTCGCCAAATTTCGCGTTTTGTGACATATTATCTTCATAGTTCAACAAAGAAATATATACTTATTTAAGGTTATTATATCAAAAGTAACACATTTAATGATACTGAAGTCACAAAAATACGTAACCAGCAATGCTGGCACATCGGTTTTTTTCAGTCTTTTGAAGTCTTTGTTAGTTATGTGCATATCTGATTTTGTAAAATGATTCGAGCAAACAAGATTGGATTTTTTCGGATTAAAATATTCCTCTTGTCGCGATTTGGCTATAATATTTTTCCAGAGTGAGCAACTCTCGTGAGTATCTCGAGGATCTCGAGGAAAACTGAAATCAATATAGATCATTTATAGATAGGTATCATTTATATAATACATATATATGCCATGCCATGCCATGTCATACAAATTAAAGAAAAAAACATGGTTAAGAATTTTCTTTGGTTTATATTCATGACAAAAAAAGTAAAAGTAAATTATTTTCATAATGAGCGCATTAAGAAAATAATTTACATTTAACACCCAAATGTCAATTTCTAAACGCACATGTTTCTTATTCAAATAAACTTTACAGTTCGTGCTTTAGAATCACCAAGTGAATCAGAATGTGAATCTGATTCAGAAAGACATTTTTAACGAGAAGAGTCATAATATGTACAATAACTCGTAGCTTTTGCGTTTTGATCAGAAACTCTTCGAATTCAGTTGTACAATGGCGTCGATTGAGACAACACTGCTTCGCTGGCTTTAGTCTTCTTTTAAAAAGAAAGAAACGAAAAAAAAACGAATCTATTGGATAGACCCATTTACGAGTGAAAGAAGATGGAGTGGTCATTATCATACAACATTTATAAAATTGGTAATACATTGAAGAACTTTTTTTGTATCTAAAACCGGAGTTAACTCGCCAAAATACAGTAATGAGATCATGTATATCGACAGAAGAACGTTTACTCATCACATTGAGGTAAGAAAACAACCAGTATTTATTTATTTATTATGTATTTTGTTTTAGTTTGTATTTAAACACTGTTATATTAATTTAAAATACACTTTATTTCTAAACAATCATTTTACATAATTGTCAAAACACAGACTACTTATATCATACTTATTTTTATTACTTAACTGTATGATACAGACTCCTTACAACATATTAATTTATTGACCTGTTACAGTTCTAAATCATCTTAAAAAGATAAGTGCACTTAGATTATTAATAAGAGAATAAGATTTATTTATTCAATATCATCATACATGTCAGATATGATATCGGAGTCATTTGTAACCGATTCATTGCTATCCCCATTTAGGAGTGAACTGCCAGATTCTTTTCCTGACGCTGATTGATTTCTTGGATATTGAGGCTGAATTTCAGCCTGATATCCAGACTGGTATCCATACTGATGATCATATTGAAATGCACCTTGGTATATATTTCCATGAAATTCTCTCGATGATTGTCCCACATTGTTATATTTTTTTGTATTTGCGAATTAAATTTATCATATCAGCTTTGGCCTCTAACTTAAATTCTTCTTTGATGGCAGAAAAATCTTTAGCTAACGACACTAAGAACAGTATGTCAGGATTTTCAGATAAAATTGTATTATTTGTGTTGGAATATAAATTTTATATTGTAACACTGAGTTTAAGCTGGCAACATTGTTTTGTACTTCCTTCTCCTTGTGTCAAGGCCAGCCGCTGTGTAATAATTGTGTTCTGATTTGCCGTGTAATAAAAAATAAAGAAATCTCGTTGTAATATCTTGGTATTATTCCTGCGCGACCCTGCACTTCAAAAGGTTAGGGCCCAGGATCGCAAAAACGAAGAGCAGAAAACTTGTGAGTTGTGCGTCGTATTGTACGTGGCGGTGGCACGCGGCCGGTAACCTAAAATTACATTGTGATTGCATCGTTCTCCAGTGTTTTCGTCGTTATTTGGCATCGTTACCATGATGAACGAAAAGATAATGACCGTTGAAAAGTTTAATGGTGAAAACTTTCGTCAGTGGAAATTTCAGATAAAGTGTGCTTTAAAAGCCAAGGGCATAGATTTAAATAAGAAAATGCCGACATCAGCCGAGAGTCTCACTCAGTGGCACAAAAATGATGGCATGGCTATGTATATAATAACATCGTCAATGGAATTAAGTCAAATAACTCTAATAGAAAATTGTGAAACTGCGGCAGAAATCATGGAGAAGTTAGAAGCCATATTTGAACAGAAAAGTGAAATAAATAAAATGATGTGCCATGAACGTTTTTACCAGTACAAGATGGCACCAGGTGACACCATGGCGCAGCATATATCCAAAGTGGAAAACTTGGCGAAGCAGTTAAGAGAAGGTGGCGAGAATATTAGTGACAATGCAGTCATGACAAAAATATTGAGTAATTTGCCTGCAAAATACCGGTCACTTCGAAAAGCAATATATTGAGCAGTTAATTGAAAAATTTAATATGTCAAATGAAGTCCATGTAATACACCTGCTGATAATAATGTGATCTTAACTAAGAATTTAAGTAATTGTAAGATTAATTTACCATATAGAGAGGCTGTTGGAGCTTTATTGTTTTTGGCTTCAGTGTCTAGACCTGATATAGCATTTGCAGTGAATATTGTAAGTAGGTATATAAATGACCCCAATCAGAGCCATGTAAATGCCATAAAAAGAATTATTAGGTATTTAATTAACACAAAAAGTGTGTGTATTGTATATAATAATAATTGTAAAAGTCAATTAGTTGGATTTTCTGATGCTGACTATGCCTCAGACTTGGACTCTCGAAAATCAAACTCGGGGTATATATTTATGATGAATGGTGGCCCTATTACATGGGCTAGTCGTAAGCAGAATACAGTGGCTTTGTCCACCACAGAGTCCGAGTTTATGGCAGCAGCAGAGGCTGCAAAAGAATTGTTATGGCTAAGACAACTTTTTATAGACATCAGAGAGTCCCAAAAATTAATATCTCTATGTATTGATAATCAGAGTACCATAAATTTAATACATAACCCTGTATATCACAAGAGGTCAAAACATATTGATGTGAGATATAAATTTATAAGAGAAAAGGTAGAAGCTGGTATTATATGTATCAATTATGTTAGTACAGTAAATCAATTAGCTGATTTCCTAACCAAAGCATTACCAGCAAATAAATTTATTTTAAATAGAGATTGAGTGTTAATTTGTTTTGAGTGATGATTTTCATTGAGTTGAAATTGAAAACTTTGTTGATATTGTTTTAATAAGCCTAGGGTTGTCAACTTTGTTAATTTTTCACTAAGCATAGGGTTGTCATTTTTCATTTTGTTAGGGTTGTCAAATTTGACAATGTTCCTATAAGTGTAGGGTTGGCAGCTTTGTTAATATTTTCACTGAGCATAGGGTTGTCAACTTCGTATATGTATGCAAAGGAATGTCAACATTATAAAATTTAAGTGGACTCCCACTTAAATTTTATAATGTAACACTGAGTTTAAGCTGGCAACATTGTTTTGTACTTCCTTCTCCTTGTGTCATGGCCGGCCGCTGTGTAATAATTGTGTTCTGATTTGCCGTGAAAAAAAATAAAGAAATCTCGTTGTAATATCTTGGTATTATTCCTGCACGACCCTGCACCTCAACAATTTGCTTCCATAGACTGTTTGAGATTTGCTGTCAGTGCTTCATACAATTGGACGTAGTTAAGCAGAAAGGATCCAGTCCACATCAAACTAGTTTTGAGATATTTGACTTTAAAGTTTACATCGTATTTTTTCATGAATGCGGTAGAGTTCAGCTGCAGATTTAATGGCAGATGAAGGGTATTTTCTTGTATTTTAATATTTGAATTATGGAATTAGGCTTACTTCAATATTAGATGAGATATTATAGAAAATGTGAGATTGGATCCTTTCTGATAATTGGCACTTTCGATAGTACTAGTAAATTAATATATTTCTCAGAAAGGTACCAACTAACGGATTGTTCAAAAAAGCCTTTTTATTATAAAATATAGCAAGTAGAAATAAAAATAAATGTGTTTTTCAATAAACTTTATTAAAATAAAAAACATGAGATCAAATTATAGCCACTTAAATATAGGTATACTTATTATTAAAATTATTTCTTCTTTAACTTAGGTACTTTTAAATTTCGTTTTAGGTCTGACTATCGATTTCAAATTCGTGTTCAATAGGAAAGTCAGGATGTCCTCCAAACCCCTCCAAATCATCCATGATATTTTCGTCTCCCTGTAAAGCCTTATAGAAACTTAAGCAGTCTTTTGGAATTAGATGAAACATAGATTTTAAATCATCTAGTTTAGGTTGTGCTATTTTTTTGCCACTAGGCCACAGAACGGTCATGTCTTTATCTATTATATCAAGGGATTTTCCTTTTATTTTCTTTTCTATGTTCAGTTCTTGATATATGTCATCATGTATATCCTTTTTCATATAAACAATATACTTATGTTCCTTTTTTATCAAAATTACTTTAGTTTGTAGCCAATTTGTTTTCTCCTTATTTATAAAAGTCTTTCTATTGACAATATTCTTTTCTATATTTTTAGAAGACAAAAAGTTTTCTTTAGCCATTTTTGTTACTTGGAGAGGATTCTTTTTTTTGCAACTTTTGATAACTTGCATATATTCATCTGCCGTGTATATACGTTCATGAAATTTTAATTGAGTTTCAATCTTGGAGAAGTCAGTATCATTGGGTAAAAATGTATGCCCTGACTCAAGGTACTTGAAAGTGATTGTTCTCAAAGTATGGTGAGAGTGTAATATTGCTTTGAGCATTAGTACTATTTTTATATTGCGGTTTTGTCCGCCACAACAATCACTCCATAATACTAAGTCCGTCACTTTTGGATCAAGTTTATTCTTTATAAAATTGATCAAACATGATCCAACTTCCTGGGCACCTCGCCCAGCTTCTCCTTCAACCCACACATAACAATAACCAGCATCATTAGAACCAGCATGAATTCCACAGTTGTATAACCACAACTGTCTTTTATAAAAGACAATGCTAGTTGGAATTCGGGGAAGGGGAAGTGTCTTTTCCAAGTCGAATGTCAAGCATTCGAATTCTTTGTCAGTCTTTGCCTTTAACAAGTCTTCTTTCATAAGTTTTCTTAATTCTTCAGCCCTTTTTAGATGACTCTCCTTTTCAGACTTAAATTTTTCTTTTTCTGCATCTAACTCAGTGTTTTTCAATTTATTTGTTAAAGTGTCACATCTGGTACAGGTATCCTTTTTTAATGGTTTACAGCGTAAATTGAAGTGCTTATAGAAAATTTGTTTTAATGTAGCAAATGAAACAGGAGTTTTAGAATCACCAAAATTAATTTTGAATTTGTCCAAATATAATTCGTAAATTTTTTGTATAGTCATATCAGGTTTTAAAAACATGACAGTAGCATTTTGTTCCCGTCTATAGTGTGATTCGTATTTAGGTAAGGATCCTATTATATCTTTAATGAAATTAATATCTTCTTCAGGTGTCTTATTCCAACCACCTTGTGCTAATCCTCTCTTATCTTTGATTGTGCCACCATTTCTAAATTTTTTAAGACTTATATCGACTTTTTTTGGGGTTATTTGAAATGTATTTAAAAATAGGGCTTTACAAACGTCGGTACCACATATGGTGTATATATTTGAAATGTATTTAAAAATAGGGCTTTACAAACGTCGGTACCACATATGGTGTATATCCTTGAGTAGTTTTTGGGTTTCTTTTGTCCTGTTTTACTTCCACTGACTGTGTATGATCTTTTTTTGTTATTTTCCCTTACACTACTGGTTATAAACAATAATTGGGCTTCATATGATCCCAATGAAATATATTTTTGGAACTCTTCTTGTCTTTTTTCTTTAGAAATTAATTTACTGCACTTTTTTCGGCATGTACAGGTATAATCTTGAAATGTTTTAGATAGTAATCTCATATTTTTCTTATTTGAATGGTATGGTAAGTTTAAATACTTCCTTTCTTTAGCTTGAGCTATTGTGTGGTCCTGAAACTTTCGTTTTCTTCCCTTTTTTGGACGGCCCCGTAATTGTTCGACTTCAAGTTCTATATTATTAATTGTATCACATTCGGAATCAGCTATATTTGCGACTGATATATTAACTGGCGTATTCACATCACATACCTCTGAGTTATTGGGTGTATTCACATTATCTACGGGTGAGTTATTGTTAATGATCATTGTTGTATGTTGTTGGTGTTGGTGTTCATTATGTTCTTTATTACGATCATTTCGTTCCCCTTGCGTACTATGAACTAAAGCAACTACTTGTTGTTGTCTAACTGTAGGCAATATTTCGTCGTCACTTGAATTTTCATAACTATCGGGTACATAGTCTGAGCCTGTATCGCTACTAAAATCCTTAATATTATGTTCTTGCTTTTTATTATTTTCTGATAGAGTCAGTTCTCCAGACAAAGTTTGAAATAATTCTAAAGTATTTGGTGACATTGGGCGTAACGGCGATGACGTGTCACTAAAATTGTATTCACTTAGACTGCAAACGGTTTTTGTATTTAAATACGGAGTTAATGGCGAAAATAAAGGTGCTTTTGGTGAATCGGGTGAATTCAATTCGGTTGTTTCTATATTAGTTATAGTATCTGTCCTTAAACCAGACTCCATATTAACATAGCCTGCAAAGTAAAAAAATATAGTAGAGTTAGTAAAAGCCCATCACCAATGCAGCAAACTTGTTTAGACTAGTAGTGCCCTTAAAAATAGTTGGAATAATAAAAGCCCATCACCAATATCAGCAAATTTGTCTAGACTAACATTAATTAGTAAGTCTGCAGGACTCATCATTTAAAGCTTCATATTTCCCAAATAGAATCCTAAATCGAAAATTGATCTCAACCACCACACATTTTTTTTATTTCTATCCCATGACACATAATCAATAAAAAAACAGTTAGGAACGACATCAGTCTAGACCGTCATCATAACATAAACCCCAGTAAATAAAACAAATATTAGGCAGAAAATGTGAGCAGTCACCAAATCAATCACACAGTAATAAAAATCTCAAACTTACAATAATTATTATTATTGTGAAGATCAATATTGTCGTTGCATGCTTCCACCTCAAGTGGTACAGAGCATTCCATTTGAGCTAAAAATCAAAACACTCTGTGTAGCCTTTATGTAAAATGCAGATAAACTTTATTTTAGTTTATAATAAAAATAACCTCAAAACTTACCACTATCCTCTTTACTGCTTCCTTTTTTGAAATCGCCTAAAGCGTTATTGATGATTCGGTCTATTCTTTTCATAATTATTCGTTTTATAAATAAAATAATCTTACGATCCAAAAACTTCCGCTCCGTGTAAGCTCCGCGTAAGCTATGCGTGTGCGACTGACAAATTGACATGACAGATCAATGTTGCCAGAACAAAATAATTATTACAAATCTACAATAAACATTGATTTATTATTTTTCATAAATCTTTCAAATTCATCTTCAATATAATTTATTCAACTCCACCGAAGATATCCACTAACAAATAAATTAGTGTGGATCCCTTTTGTTATTTTAATAATATTGATAAAATGACAAAAAAATATATCTGAAATGATCCACATGCTTTGGATCCTTTCTGCGATTTGCGATATATTTTCGGAGTTAATCATAATATTTAACAGAAAGGGGCTAAGTGCTTTACGTCGTTTTCGTGTTGAAAAATTAAATGATTTTCGATTAAACTAAATTGTCAGAAACGATCCACGTGAATTGGATCTCTTTTGTGGTATAATTTTTTCCCTATGATCTTTAAATGTCTTTATCTCAGAAAAGGTTTAAACATGTTGGATTGTTTCTGTTAAATTATATTATATACTCGCCATTACACAAAGCAAGCTAAGCAGTATACAAAGAACTGCTGGTCTGCTCATCACAGGAGCCATGAGCACCTCTCCGGGAGCTGCCCTGGATGCATTGCTGAACCTACCGCCCCTTCACATCTATTTGGAAAAGGAGGCGAAGGCTAGCATGTACAGGATTGTCAGCCAGAGGGAGGTGAACTGGCTATCTCAAGCAATGAGATCTCTCCATGACTCAGTGCTTGAGATACCAATTTTGGGAATGCCGTCTGACAGCATGATCCCAAAATATCACTTCCAGAGGAACTACTCTGTGGAAATTCCTGAAAGGGATAAATGGTTGAAAAACCAAATGACTTGGAGACAGGGCAGCCAAAAATGGTATACCGATGGATCCAAGTCAGGCAGTGATGTGGGCTGCGGAATATATGGCGAGCGACCCAAGGTGCGACTTAGTCGGAACCTAGGGAAGCATGCCTCCATATTCCAAGCAGAGGTGTATGCCATAATTGAATGTGTGGAAACCCTACTGCAAAGCAACACTGTCAACAAAACAATTTACATCCATTCGGATAGCCAAGCAGCTCTTTCAGCACTGTCCTCAGTGATCTTCAACTCGAGGCTGGTTGAAAACTGCTGGCAACTTTTGAACACCTTAGCCAATGCTAATAAGGTGATCCTCCGTTGGGTCCCAGGGCATGCGGGTATTGACGGCAATGAAAGAGCTGACGAACTCGCAAAGCTAGGAGCTAGGGAGCGGCAAACTGGACCTGAGCCTGTGTGCGGCATACCTAGGAGCCTGGCCAACCTCACCCTGTTGACCTATTGTTATTACGAAACACTGATTCGCTGGCGAGATCTACCAGGAATGAAACACTCTAAAGCGCTAGTCAAATCCTTCAACAAGAAGGCCGCCGAAGCGGCACTAGCGCTTAGCAGGAAAAATTTGTGCATACTAGCGCGGGCAGTGACGGGGCATTGCGGGCTGAACAG
This sequence comes from Erebia aethiops, assembly GCA_923060345.2. Taxonomy (NCBI): domain Eukaryota; kingdom Metazoa; phylum Arthropoda; class Insecta; order Lepidoptera; family Nymphalidae; genus Erebia; species Erebia aethiops. Next base: position 11,291,713 of record OV281081.1, on the reverse strand, counting down.
ACATATGTTCAACCTAAAGCTCCGAGAAACAGACAAGTGCAGGCTTTGCCACACGGAGGAAACGCCTCTGCACCTTGTCTGTTACTGCCCCGCGTTAATGCACAAACGCAGCCTCCTCCTAGGGAAACACCTTGTAGACCCTGAAGAGGCAAAAAACATCCCGGCCAAAAAGTTGCTGCTGTTTCTAGCGGCAAGCAACATTGGTCAGGAACTTTAGATAGTGGCGATCACAATAGATCGGCGACGGTCAAAGTGATACTGGGTCTCGCTACAGAGCCCCGCAAAGCCGCATCACCAAGAAGAAGAAGAAGAAGAATACTCGCCATACATGTGGGTTGGTATCTAATGTATGTATTAATACCATAGCTTTGTTTGTCTATGGGATCTTGTTGCGGAACGAAAGTATCGACTTTCGCGACCTCTTTAGTATATTCAACTCAAATTTGGTTTTAGTGTGGGTTGGATCCTTTCTGCTTAACTACGTCCAATTTATCTAGTGACTCTTCATGTTTTGGAGTCTTTTTAGGCTTCTTCGGTGAATGTGGTTTTTGAAAATCATAGTCTTGGTTATGCCCCTGTGCTGCATCATCATTTTGACTTGAGCTCTTTGAACATTGACTTGGAGATCTTATTTCGTCAAGCGGGTCTAAAAAAGTTAGCAAATTGGAATATATGTAGGGTCTTCTAGGCTTAGCTTCAGATCCACTGAAACAGTTCTTGTTCTTCGCTTTGTCTCTTCTATAAGCGTCCTTAATACTCTTCTATTTTTTTTGAAGTTCAATGACTGAAAACATTAATAATGTTAATAGTTTAGTTATTTGTTAGGTTAATTTTAATTTATTTTAAATAAGTAGTTGTAGGTTAATTTTAATTAAAAATGTAAAATTTACGATGAAAATGGAAGTTTTAATAATGTTATTATTTTCAGGTATTTAGCTACGGGTTGCTATTTCTCAGATATTCACTATGACTTTTAAGTGTGGACAAACGACGGCAGGCATTATTGTCCGTGAAACAGTTAAAATATTATGGGATAAATTAAAAAAACATCTGTATGCCAGAACCAACGGAAGAATCTCATCTAAAAACTGCTGAAGGATTTATAAAATACGCAAATTTTCCCAACTTACTTGGGGCTATCGATGGGAAACATATTAGAGTTATAAAACCTCAACATAGTGGATCAGAGTATTTTAATTATAAAAAATATTTTTCCTTCGTATTGCTTGCAATATGTGACGCAAATTACAAATTTATCGATATAGATGTTGGATGCTATGGAAAGGCTGCAGACTCAACAATAAAAGAATGTAGTGAATGGACCAAAAAGATAAGGCAAGGAAATTATAATATACCAAATGCGAGACCAATATCTAATAAAGAAGTGCCAATACCATTTACGTTTGTAGGAGATGAAGGCTTTGCTTTATCTCAACATTAACAGAGACCTTACGCTGGAAAAATCTTGCCACGAGAAAAAAGAATATATATAATTACCGTTTGACACGTGCCATACGATACATTGAATTTACATTTGGTATAATAAGCAATAAATTTAAAATCTTTAATCGACCACTGGACGTTAGCGTGGACTTCAGTGTGGCTATTGTGAAAGCCCTTTGTGTACTGCATAATTTCATACGTGAACGTGACGGTTATAATTTTCATAATTCTAATTCTTTAAGTATAGCTGGTTTAGAAGATCCTCCTGAAGATGCAAGTTTGATTTCGACGGTCACAGGGACAATTAAGCGGAACTGCGATACGAAATATGTACACTGATTATTTTATTAGCGATGAAGGTGCAGTACCATGGCAAGATTCTAAAATGTAGGGTATCTAATTACATTTTCTACTGTTTTACTGTTCTATGTACCGCCGTGAAGATGGCCACCCCATGTCGCGTGCCCACGTTTTAGGGTGCTAAATCGTTAGTTCTAATAAGTTAAAACAAATTTAAAACATAATATGGATATTATTAAAATATGTTTAAAAAACAATTTCCTTTCTTTTTCATGCTTGCTTGACTGTTTACGTGGGCACGTGACATGGGGTCGCTATCTTATCGGCGGTGTTTTATTTGTATTCCTAAAACAAATACATTATTTTTAAATATACAATATGTAACAAAAACCATGTTGTTCCTTTTAGGTACGTATACATAATCATATAGGTGTACCAAAACTGAAAATCTTATTTAAAAAAAATCAAGTACTGGTCAGTTCTTGTTCATAGTCAAGATAGCTTATAAAATAGACACATTAAAAAAATGTTTGTAACATCTGAGTCTGCTCGATCAAAAGCGACCTCAAAGGATACTGCCGCGCCGCCAACCTCTTTTACTAAGCCGCCGCGCCGCCCGCGGCTCGCTTCCTATCCTAGTTGTTAGTCGCTCGCGCAACCGAATGGACGTGCGCGTTACGTTGCGAAATTAATTATTTGCTTTCTCTCTCGCGCTCGCTCTGGCTCGCATAGCCTCGTAGAAGTTCAGAGGTTAGCAATCATTTTCATTTTACAAATAATATTGATTTAATATTTAATTTGAATATTTTAATTTAAGAGTTTTACCAAATAAGTTGATTTTTTATGTTTGAATATCGATACTGATAACGCAGCTCAAAGGGACCACAGGGTTTTTGTTACACAGTGTATAAAATAGATCTTACCTGCCAGGTTTTTTTCCTTACTGGTTTTTTCATTGAAATTTTTATAAAAAATTTGGCACAATTCATCCCAAGCATTTCTTTTTAAAACTTTATTTGAATATTCGGGCAGTAGTGAATTCCATGTAGCTGGACGATTGTTTATTTCTGTTATAAAGCGGTCGGTGTCGAAGGGTTCCATTTTAAACTAAATACACGCGCAGCACACAATAAAACATTTGCAACTGAGGCGCGGGCGGTGCAATGGTGGCGCGAGCGCCCCTCCTCTGCCCCTACTCCGCTCCTTTTTACGCGCGTTTTTATCGCTTCAAACGAGCGTATACGCGCATCAATGTTAAGGGCCCTGTAAACGATCAAATTTGCTTGACAAATTTGTTTGTCAAACGTCACGTTTTCATCAAACAATAGCTTAAACGATCAAACCAAATATCAAACAAATTTGTTAACTTTCTAGTAGATTCGGGTTTCTCCTTTCGTGACGTGACGTCGCCGTGCCGAGCGCTTACAATGAGTAATTCAGATGACGCATTTTTGGCACTGACTCTAGTCTGACTCTGACTCTCACTGTGTATCAAGACAAAAAAAAGAAGACGATGGAGTCGAGAATGGTTGAAATTAAGAGATTGTTGCCGTCCATAGTTGCTTATTAGTGCACTTTAAATAAAACTCGATTTTGGAATGTCGTGCTAATCATTTATTCAGCATGCCTTAAATACAATATTAGGACGTACAAAACCAACTACACTAACGAGAACATGATATGCGAACATAACAACATAATCATAACTAGGTAAGAACGACGCGCGCGCAACAGGTTGCCCCCGCCTATATAAAGTCGGCGGTCTGCCTACGTACGAGTTCAGTTGACTGCAGCCAGCGACGCGGCGAGGAGCGCGGGTCTTCATATCGTCGGACGAATACACCACGGACTACGGAGCGCCTATTTAACGGATGCCCGATCGATAGCGATTAGCGGCTCAGTCAGTCGATGCGCGCCTTACAGCACGCATGTTTCTTATGTATGTTCATAGCCGCTACACCGCTCCCCCTTCAGCGAAGCGTATGAACCCATACGCTTCGCTGAACTTCCGACTTGAGACTCTTCCGTACCTTGTTACATAAGCGTAGTTTTTAATTTCTTGCGTTGAGTCTTGATCGGGGCTCTTAATTATGTAAGCAGGTTTCAGCCGATCGATGGAAATATTCATGATCTTCTTATACATGCAGACTTTAAAGAATTTCCCGCTCCGCTCAATGACTTGAAAGGGGCCGTCATATGCAGGAGTAAGTGGCTTGCTAACTGCGTCGTGGCGAACAAATACTTGATCACATCTCAAAAGGTCTTGGGGCACAAAAATTGGACGACAATTTGGCTTTCGCTGCTCTTGTGATTTTCTTATTGCGTTACTTATGTTATCCATTAGCTTGACGTTTGGCTCTGATGGGTTGTTCGCTACACCACAGAATTCGCCTGCCAGACGGATGGTCTGCCCATATAACAACTCGGCTGCGCTGTAACCAATGTCTTCTTTAATGCCTGCACGAAGTCCCAATAATACAGTTGGTAATTCGTAAGACCAGTTGTCTGCGTTTAAACGTGACGTTAATGCACATTTTAGGGTTCTGTGCCACCTTTCGATGATGCCGTTGGTCTGCGGATGGTAGGCTGTGGTGCGGTTCTGTTGTATTCCCATACGCCGCGCCAAATTCATGAATAGGTCGCTCTGGAATTGTCTTCTCTGGTCCGTTGTCAGCTTTACTGGTGTCCCAAAGCGGCTTATCCATCCTTCATAAAAAGCCGTTGCTACAGTCTCGGCGGGTATGTCCGTAATAGGACATGCTTCGGTCCACTTCGTTCCTCGGTCTATCATAGTGAGACAATAATAATAAATAAACTCAAGGGTCAGGTACGGCCGCGCGACTCCTGTAAACATCTCGCAGATTATAGTTGCTGTGGTGTCCGGTAGAGTTAAAGCTTGGAATTTCAAGTTGCTTTGCTGTTGTAGTTTGTTAAGCTCGACGTCGTGTTTTTGGCTCTGGGCCAGTTTCTCGTAGTTGATTGGAGAGGGGCAAGATAAGGTTTCTACTCTTGATAAGGCGTCTGCGACTTCGTTGTCTTTGCCGGAGATGTATTTTATTTTGGTGGTTCCTCAGCAGGACGCTTCGCCCTGCCTCGGGTTGACACCCCTGGTTGGTCTGTCTGGGCAGGAATAGTGATTCCCTGTTGTATTATTTCGCCGCTCCTAGAAGTTTCCAGAGCTCGAGCGGCCGACATTAGAAGTTGGCCGACGGCGAATTGAAATTTAGCTTCGTCGCTGAGTTTTTGGCTTGCAACTATACACTCGAACTGGGCGAACCATAATCGCGGTTTGTGACGCCAAAATACAGGAATGCGGGACTTGAGAGATATAGCTGCGAGTTCTGTGAGATCTTCCTTTTTTACGTCGGAGTTACCAGTGTTGCCGTCCATAGTTGCTTATTAGTGCACTTTAAATAAAACTCAGTCTCAGCTAAGGCTCAGTCAGTCGATGCGCGCCTTACAGCACGCATGTTTCTTATGTATGTTCATAGCCGCTACAAGATAAATATACCCACGAGAATTTGCTACGGGAAATATTGCGCACAGAACCTGAAGACTACGCAAACTTCCTGCGCATGGACCATAAAACTTTTGATGATTTACTGACTATACTCCGTCCTCGTATTGAAAAAAAGGACACAGTTATGCGCAAATCTATACCAGCTTCTCAAAGGTTATCAATAACTTTGAGGTACCTGGCTAGCGGCGCCGATTTCGAAGACTTAAAATTTCAAGCCTGCGTTGCACCTCGAACATTGAGCAACATTATCATTGAAACTTGTGAAGCAATAAATGAAACACTATGCAACAATATTCAGGTAAGGTTTTATTTAAATCATACTAATTAAAATGAATAAAAATGTGTCAAGTATTTTGCTGCTGTCTCAGCTTCAGTTTCGTTTGTTTGCGAGTCTGGAATATGAATTAACACAGGCTGCTCCGTATTCGACAAAGTTTGAGCTTGATTTTGAGTATGAGAGATTGGAGATTGAATGTACGAAACGGGAGATGGAGATTGCGGAACAGTAGATTGAGTGCGAGAGATAGAAGATTGAATGTACTGAAGGGGAGATGGAGATTGCGGAACTGTAGATTGAGTGTGAGAGATAGAAGATTGAATGTACGGAACGGGAGATGGAGATTGCGGAACAGTAGATTGAGTGTGAGAGATAGAAGATTGAATGTATGGAACGGGAGATGGAGATTGCGGAACAGTAGATTGAGTGTGAGAGGTAGGAGATTGAATGTACGGAACGGGAGATGGAGATGAGGGAATGGAATATTGATTGCTCGGATTAATTATTAATGAATGTCTACGAAGATTTCCTTCTTCACCTTCAAAGAGTATTTCGTTGATGAACTTTTCTGCCAGTCGTCTTTGTTCTGCAGACATCCTCTCCAGTTTAAAGGCCCAGTTTCTGGCCATTGCTTGATATTCATTTTCAGGTTTTTTGAAATGATCCCTGGCTAATGTCAATAAGTCACGCTGCAAGTCCTCACTTTTCTTCCTTTTTGATTGTACTGGATTTGTAGATGCCAAAGGTTGCGAAGGTGTTGAGTTTAAAGATTGTGATGATGATGATTTCTGGAAATAAAAACAACATTATAATAAACATTTTTCTATTTCAGGTACCCAGAACAAAAGATAATTGGAAGATATTGGCGCGACGATTTGGAATTGCATGGAATTTTGATAATTGCATTGGAGCTGTAGATGGAAAACATATCACTTTGCAAAAACCTGAGCATTCTGGTTCCTACTATTATAACTATAAAGGAACATACAGCATAGTACTTATGGGTATAGCCAATGCAAATTATGAATTCATTATGGTTGATGTCGGTACAAATGGCAGAGTGTCAGATGGAGGGGTAATTAAAAATACAAAATTTTGGCATTGCTTTGAGAATAATCAATTACAGATTCCAGAGCCAGAAGAATTGCCAAACACTAATAAAAATGCCTTTTGTGTTTGTAGGCGATGAAGCTTTCCAACTACTTCCAAACTTTATGAAACCTTACAATAAACAAGTGTTAAATGATAACAGAAGGATCTTCAATTATAGATTATCTCGTGCTCGACGAATAATTGAAAATGTATTTGGCATTCTTGCAAGTCGTTTTAAGATTTTCCAAAAACCTATTAAATTATCTCCAAGAAAAGCAAAAATAGTAGTAATGGCGTGTTGCCATCTACACAATTTACTTATAAAACAAAAAAATTACGTTCGACATGGAGAAATAGATGTGGAAGATTTTGTTACAGGGGCTGTTATTCCAGGTACTTGGAGAAATGAGTCAATGTTGTTAGGTATTGAGCATACTCGAGCTGGAAATAGTGCTACTCTAGCAAAACAAGTAAGAGATGATTTTTGCGAATATTTAATACAACGGGCGCTGTTCCATGGCAAAACAAATGTTTAGAGTAATTTTTTATGTTATACACACGGCTACACATCAAGCTATTCAAAACCAGTTTTACCTGACCTCGCATTGTATATGCTTTTCGTACAATAAGAAGTCAGCTTATACTGGTTAAGTATAGCTTGATGTGTAACCGTGTGTACGTGTAAAAAATACAATACAATAAACAGTATTTACCAGTATTTACCTCTTGTTCTATTATTGTGCTAATTCCTGATTCTCCCTCCATTTGATCTTGCAGAAATTCTAAATCTTTGTAGTACCATAATGATGATACATACAGATCATCTGTACCAGAACCAGAAAGCATAGACTTTTTGACTTTGTTGTTTTCGCGCTTGAAACTCGTACGTAGAATATTAATTTTTTTCTTTACGTCTTCCTCCGTAATGTTCCGGCGACACATCTTCAGTACATTTGTCGTTTTTTTTTATTGCTGTGCTTCTCTTGTTCTTGTCCATATAATCTTTTGATTTTATTTTCCATCACATCGGCATATCACGATAAACAGATATGAAATGCAACGTAAATTCTTTGTTCGTAATATTGCCACTCATATCGTCATTGAGCGTAGCGTCCTCCATGATGTCAATACAACGAGTGGGATCTTGTTTGACAAACACCGCCGTTCACGTTCAAACCTGTTTGTCAAACTCGACATCAATCCAGATTTTCATCAAACACGACAAACACGTAGATTGTTTGACAAACGCCTCAAACACAGCAGTACACTATCAAATAATTTGACAAACACGTAAAATTTGACAAACAATTTGATCGTTAACAGGGCACTTTAACGCAACAATCAGCGTCTACTGCGCTGAAGACGCGCGTTCCGAATACGCGCGTCGTCTGCGCGTTAAAAATACGCCGTGTGCTTACGCCCTTATGTGTATGTGTGAGCGAGTGCTCTTAAGCGAAATCTCTTGGCTAGTACCGATGGCGTTGGTTGTAAATGCAGACGTAACAACTCCACTGCCTCAGTAAAACGTAAATCAGCTGGTTTCTTTGGGCTCGCGAGATTCACCAGCAACTCGTACGCTTGATCACCCATCGACGCAATCATAATAGGCAATTTCGTGTCATTTCCACTTTGTTAACTTTGAAAAACATATCGAGTCTATCCACGTACGACGACCACGTCCGACTTTTTACATCAAATTCGTTCAAATTTCAGATGGACATTCTGGAGGTGTTATTATTTTAAAAGTCACCTAACACTCTAAACTATCTGAATTAATTATCATAAGGTCAGTTAGGGTAAGAGGAACATTCTTTTCAACACACTTGCTCATAAAGTGGCTCTAATTTCACCGCAATTAGGCACATAATGACACCTATAATCAAACTGTGACTTTTTCATTACTATTATTCACAAGTGAGTTATAGAGTTTTTATTTTATTTTATCCACTAAATAAAATTATTTTTAGTATCATTTTCTTCACAAGTGTGTTCAAAAACGTCGTATGATACATGTGTGTATTGATGATTACCGTCCTCGGCTTAACCCTCACCTAACGGCTCGGGTCTCAATGGCGCCTCAGCGGTAATCACCAACATTACAAACTTTATTTGTTCTTTATTTGTGAAACATGTAACAAAATTTTTTTTAGCCAGATGTTTGAACTCTAGGGAGAACAGATAATGTTTTATAAGAATTTTGAGATACACTAAACTTGCCATGTTTTAAGAATCATAACGCTAATTTGAGTACTTACGACAGTATCGGCGAAAATCGTTTAGGATGTGCTCACGTTTCTCTTCCCCCACATTACATCTGGGGTAAGAGGAACACTCATAAGAATGTCATGTATATTTAGGTATACCTATTGCTACTTTTTAAGTAACACTAATTCGATCGAATTTGATCTTAAAGTAATTGTAATAATATACAGTTTCTAATAAAAAAAGAGAAATTTCTAATTCGGGGTAAGAGAAACATATAGGTTCAGATCTGGGGCATTCAGGGGTGAAACTGAAAACAAAAAAATGTTTGTTTTTCGAATTATAATTTTATTTTTACTCAAAGTCCAAATAATCTATCTATATATATAAAAAAAAACATGAATCCCTATTTCCCGTAGTCACGGTATCACGCATGAACGGCTGGACCAATTTAGCTAATTCTTTTTTTGTTGTGTTTGTTATTATAAGGAGAAGATTGGTGGTGGTGACCATCACCTAAAAAGGTGATGGTCACTGTTTGGTGGTCTAGTGCGCGTGTCATTCACCACAGCTTTTTACAAAACTTCATGAGCATTACTGCAGATGTGTACTGTGAAGAACTAGAGAGAATGATGGAGAAGCTTGCACATCTGCAACCAGCTTTGGTCAATCGGTCTTCCCCACTGCTCCTTCACGACAACGGGCGACCCCATACTGCGCAACAGACAGTCTCCAAGCTGCAAGAGCTGGGGTTGGAAGCTCTCCCTCATCCGCCATACTCACCAAACCTTGCACCTACCGACTGTTGCTTTTTCCAAAATTTAGACAACTTTTTAGTGGGTAAAAAATTCAATTCCCGAGAGGCAGTACAAAATGCATTTGAAGCGTTTGTTGCCTCCCGTCCAGCTGATTTTTACAAGAAGGGTATCAATAAACTGCCAATGCGTTGGCAAAGATGCGTCGATTGCATGGGTGATTACTTCGAATAACAGAAATAAAAAAGTTTGAAAAAATAAGTACTTTTACTTATTCCATACAAAACGGCAATTTCATAGGTAAAGACCTAATATTTGACTCGAAAGGCCAAATGCTTCATCACCGACTACCTAAAATGGCATTACAGGCCCGTTATTTTCATTAGGCAAGTGTTCTCCACTGGGAATGTTAAGTCTGTTTTCAATTAACTGTTTGCTGTTAACAATAAATAACTGATAGTACGAAGTTAGTTCTTTCTTTTACGCGGTTGTCTAATCTATTATTTCTATTAACAATTTTAGGCAATTTTATGAATGCTTTTATCAAGTCTTCTCGAAAATTTTTTAATTCGTAAGCTTTGTTGCCATTTTTGAAGTGTTTTTTGTAAAGATAGAAACTGTTCCATACGGCAAGGTCGAGTATATGGAAAAACACTTTTTTCTACCACCTGAGTGTCTTTCTAGGGGTGGAATAATAAGAGACCATCCGATCTGCTCTGTCGATCCCCAACATGAATTGGTTGTATGTTGAAACTTCTTCGGACTTCCTACGTTTCTGTCCACGTTTGTTGGAAACTTCTATAAGTTTGGGATAATTTCCAGTCGTTACCATGAGAACCGATCTCTTGTCCTGCCATTTAGATACGTACACTTTATTTTTGCGTACCCAAAAATGTTCATCCTTCTTTATTTTCTTCGTTACAAGTTCTTTCCGATTCCCTTTTCTTATTAGACAAGTAACAAGTTTAAGTTTATTTTTGGGAATTTGTAGTACAGTGGAAAAATAGAACTTGAACTTGAGCCGGGGTATTGGAAATGTAATAATCCACGTAAGTTATTGGTCTGTGGCAACCGGCTAGTTGACAACAGCTGTCAGTCTGTAGTAGTGTGTAAGTTTCTCTTCCGGTTCTATCCAAGTTGTAATGACGTCTACTTATTGATTATTTGGGTGTTTCACTGCGCATAAACGTTAATTCTAATAATGTACTTTGACAGTAGTGTCTCTTGTTCCTCATTAAACACAGCCGGCTTCAGACTACGCTATAATATTGTGATATATAGTATAGCAAATAAGGACCTAATGCTATACTATATAGCATGGCATTCACATTACGCGATATAATCGCAAGCATTTATAGTATATGGCAAGCTCAGTTGACCGCGATCTTTGAAGAGTGTGCACACGATCGACACAATGGATTTAAAGGTCCGTATTCTCGCCCGCTTTACCGCGCGCTCGGCCAATTTTGGAATCTGTAGGTATACCGCACAGTAAGACCGTTAGCTGCACTCACACATAGACGGCATAGGCCGGTAAATATACTTTGATACTTTGCGTAGTCAAGTTCGTAATATTTTCATATGTTAATAATTTTTTTATAATCTTAGTTATTACCTACTTAAATATTATTTTCCTTATATAAGTGTTTATTTAGTATACATATACTTTTATATAATAACACACGGGTTTATGTAAGTTAAGAACTAGATATACCTATATGTTTTTAAGTTCAATATTTAAAAAAAATCCTTAAAGTATTTTATGGTTATCTGACTATTACAGCAAATTAAGGGACACGATTATTGATCAAGTTTTACTAAGTACGTGGGTCATTAGAGCAATTTAGTCGTCTTGATAACGCCATTGTTGGTATTGCTTTTTTTTTATCAAAAGATAAACAACAAAAAACTCACAGGTGACCGATTGGTATATTGTGCAATTGTATATTACGCAGGTGCACGTGCAAAGGATAAGTCATAAATTAGTATTAAAGACACTCGCCCCTCTCAGGTATTCGGTCATGTAAATGTACCTACTTCTCCATTCTATTGGACCAAATTAGATAAGAGATATAACCTAATCCTAATTTCATGCTTGCAAAGTTGAAGGCAAAAGCTATTATATTAAGCAGATTCACAAATTATTAATACCTAATATCTTTAAATTAAACAACGATTAATTCAGGCAACTGAATTGAGTTATAATGAATATGTCAATATTTGTTGTTTATAACTACAGGTATACCACTTTTATAAATTACGCCGATATGCCTGCGCAGAAATCTTATTTTTGAATGGAACGATAATATGGCCAGTAGTCATAGCGCGTGTCCGTCCGCTATTCCGTTGTGTCCTACGTGACATGCTTTGGAGTCCGAGCGCGATAGATAGACATTACAAGTATCTGTTGTTCTTGTGCTAATGTCAAGCTTAATGTCAAGCAATAAGGTTTGTATTTCATTGGTATTAACATTAGGTTAGGTTGCTTTTCTGCTCAAAAGAAAATGGTATACCTATACGTACCCAGAATCTCCTTTTGTTTTACATTGTTTATCAGTTTTTTCTCCTTTTGAGTCGATCGTAGATTTTACATTTCACAACTTTAGACATTGTAATTACTTGGAGGTTAGGTGAAAGCTAAAAGCAAGTACGCTATTAGTACGATTATAGTAAAATGAAAAGCATTTTATAATATAACAAAAGAGTGAAGAGAGAAGAATGTATGACAAGCGAATAATTCCAATTTCAAAATAAAGGTCTAAATATTATTTTTACTGATCATATATGACCCAATTGACTGATTGATTGTCAATTGACAATTGACTTGTAGATATGCCAAGGTCAGAAAACCAGTAAACTGTTTTGTTCGAAGCAGTTGGAACCTCAATGATTGAGCGACAAGAAAGTACGAGTACGTTACAGTCAAAGTTTAGTGGGTTTTATAGAATTTTAAAAATCTAGACTTCTAAACTGGTTTCTATGTCATTTGCAATTTAGTTGGTTTGAAAATACAATTGTAATTTGGATAAACAACAAAATCAACTTTCAAATAATCGATAGGTATAAGTTTACTTGTTTATTACGCAGGTGTAGTTTGCACTTGCAAATAATTCGGTAATACATAATATTAAAAGCGACCCTTTCAGGTATCAGGTAATACAATATCATACTTTACGCGGACCGTGAAAATGGGTTAATTTAGATAAGAAATCAAAGATAACTAAAAGTCAAAAAAACTTCCTGTCGATTTCAGTAATAAAATGTACAAACAAACTCGTCTTGTTTACCAGTAACGAAACAATACACTAATACATAAATAAAAACTTTATGACCATTGAGCTTCTTACTCAAAGTAAATTTGAAAAAGAAATAATATTGTGTTTAAATGTATTGCAATATATACCATAAGCAGCCTACAATAAAGCACAAATTAAATTGTATTCATGAATCATGATGAGCTTCTGCGTTTTCAAATTTCAATTGGTTGCGGTAATATTTTATGACTTATAATATTGTTTGTAGTATTTTGATCGAAAGGCAGTGCTATTTACACGTAACTATTGTCGAAAGGTAAAATAATAAATAAAGTCTATGCTAACACTAATCCATTTTATATTAGATCGGCTGCTTTTCTGCTCAAAATAATTTTGCCGATAGGGCTTATAAAAGTGGTATACCTGTAAGTACCCAGAATTTCCTTTTGTTTTACATTGTTTATCAGTTTTTTCTCCTTTTGAGTCGACCGTAGATTTTATATTTCATAACTTTAGACATTGTAATCACTTGGCGGTTAGGTAAAAGCTAAAAGCAAGTGCTATTTTAGTACGATTATAGTAAAATAATTGCATTTTATAATATGTATAATAAAAGAATGAAGAGTGATGAATGTATGACAAGCGAACAATTCCAATTTCAAAATAAGGGTCTAAGTATTATTTTTACTGATCATATATGATCCATACAGAGATGCCAAGGTCAGAAAACCAGCAAACTGTTTTGTTGGAAGCAGTTAGTAATGATTGAGTCACAAGAAAGTACGTTACAGTCAAAGCTTAGTAGGTTTTATAGAATTTTAAAAATTTAGACATCTCTACCGAGTGATCTATTATATATAAACTGGTCTGTATCTCTACCATTTGCAATTTAGTAGGTTTGAAAATACAATTGTAATTTTGATAAACAACTTTCAAATAATCGATAGGTTTACTTGTTTATTACGCACTTACGAATAATTCGGTAATAAATAATATTAAAAGCGCTTTTACTAATACGGTAATACAATACCATACTTTATGCGGACCACGTAATAAGAGAGATTATAAGAGATCAAAGATAAATAAAAGTCAAAAAAACTTCCTGTCGATTTTAGTAACACAATGTACAAACAAACTCATCTTGTTTACCAGAAACGAAACTGTTGGATTTTGTATATTGAAACTATGTATTGTTTTTGAAAGTACTTTTAACTGTATTTTTAAGTTTTACATCACACAAAACAAATTAATTTACAGAAAGAAACAGGAAAAAAAGTTGAAAAGTTCCAGACATTTTGGTTTTTTTTTTTTTTACCAGAGACAAAAAGTAATTTTACTTATCATACAGACATAATAAAGACATACCATAGACAAGTTGTATTTTTTTTTTGTGATTTTTGCCTCTTGATACTTAGTTATCTTAACATTTCCGCCTCCCAAAGGACTATTGTCCTTTTTAAACAAAAGGCAAAAATAAACACTTTGAACACAATACCAGGATTAATTTTATTTATGTAACAGAATATAGCACATTATAGCACATGCTGGTATTGTGTCTACATCAAGAAGACTTAATATGCTATGAAATGAGATTATGGCAAAACATGATTGTTCTACATCAATAAAGAAAGATATAGAGAGCGAGTAGATTCTAATTTACAAACATTTGGAGACAAATATCTGAAATTTTATCATACTATAAAGTTAACTTTGCTATTGTACTAAATACATAATAAAGTAAATTTATCAAGTTTAGTTAGCTTGAGTTATTTTGTAACTTTGCTTAATAGGACAGTTAAACAAAATAAATAGTAGATTGAGTTTACATAACAAATTAAGAGGTAATAAATAAAGTATAGTATAAAATTAATACTAAAAAAATCTATGAAATGAAGTATGATGAAAGACCTACAATTATACTGTAAATTTTATAAGAAACAATAGGTAATGAATTAAATTAATCATCTTGAGTGGGCAACAAGCAAAGCTTATGAATAGGTCTCTTAATAATTGTGTCTTTACACTTAATACTAACAACCCGGACTAAACCATCAGACCCCGGATGGATAGAAATTATTTTACCCATGATCCATTTTGAAGGAGGTAATCTTTCATCCTTCACTAATACAATATCACCAATTTTGATATTATCTTGCGCACCATTCCACTTATGGCGTTTTTGCAAAGTGAGTAGATATTCTAGGCTCCATTTTCTCCAAAAAGATTGTAACTTTTGTTGTAAATATACCCAGCGTTGTACATAAGGTACATTAACATTTTCTAAATTTGTATCAGGCACCACTATAGGTATTTCACCTATTAAGAAATGGCCAGGTGTGAGTGCAGACACCCCTTCACTGTCTTCATTAAGTGGTACCAGTGGACGAGAGTTCAAGCATGACTCAATTTGACATAATAGTGTGGAATACTCCTCATAAGTTAGTTTGGTGTCGCTTAGCACTCTATTTAAATGAAATTTGGCCAATTTCACAGCCGATTCGGCTAATCCACTCATGTGCGGAGCCCCTGCAGGATTGAACTGCCATGTAGTTCCATCACGGGCCAACAAATCAGATATCTCTTTGGGTAGACCTTTGGTGCAGTCAGCAAAACTTTCCTTGAGATCCTTAGAAGCACGGACAAAGTTTGTCCCGCAGTCACTTATGAGCTTGACACAATGGCCTCGCCGACTAGAAAAGCGACGGAATGCAGCAAGAAACCCTTCACTAGTTAAGCCGGTTACTAACTCCAAATGTATAGCCTTTACAGCAGTACAAATGAATATGGCAATGTAAGCTTTAATTGTTTTGTTAGATCCACGACCACTAAAAAGTTTAAGAATAACTGGACCAGCAAAATCTACACCACTAATATAGAATGGTCTCTGTGGAGTAACTCTGTCTTTTGGGAGATTTCCCATCAATTGTGTATTTAACCTTTGTGCATGTCGGCAACATATGGAACATGCTCGAATAACACCTTTAACAAGGTATCTAACCCCAATGATATGATATTTAGCTCTGATCAAATTCAACATTAATTGAATTCCCCCATGTAAAGTTCTATAATGAGCATCTCGAACTATCAAAAGAGAGAGTTTACAATCTTTGGTAAGTATTACAGGATGTTTCATGTTAGAATTTAACTCAGAATTGTGAATTCTGCCACCAACACGCAACAAACCATCTTCATCAACAAATGGATCCAACTTTGCTATCTTAATTCCATGTTTTAACCTTTTCAAATTCTTGAATTTATCCTTTCCATTAGTGGTTTGTTTGATAGTACTAAGTTCAGACTTCAAATTGAGCTGTTGAGACAACTTTATGAGGACTGTTAAAGCGGAATGTAACTCATTGCATGTGAGATAGCCAGGTTGTATCCAAGCTTGCTTTGTGTTAGCTTTATGTTAACAACATATATAAAATCTCAACATATAGGATACAATGCGAATTAATTTGCTTAGACTAGAATATTTACCCAGAATGTCAATTTCCAAGCACTGTTTTTGATTTGTATCATCACTATTATTGCCTTTATCACTCACAACACCACTTTGCACTGACACTTTTATAGACACCTTTTTCTCTAGTTCTGTTGTTGGACATGAATCAGGACGGTGACACGGTGGGTTGCTCATCTCCCTGAGCCAGGATGGCCCTTGCCACCACAGCTCGTGATGAGGAAGATCCTTCGGCGAAATGCCCCTTGAGGCAACATCTGCTGGATTTTCTTGCGAAGAAACATGGTACCATCTGTCTTTGTCTATTATGTTAGTGATTTCAGTGACGCGATTTGCCACAAATATAGTCCAATAGCTTGGTGGACGCTGTAACCAAGCCAGGACAATTGTAGCATCTGTCCATGCATACACAGAGTGTGAAGAAATACTCAAGGCATTTTGAATTCGATGTATCAACTTAGCCAACATAACAGACCCGCATAACTCAAGTCTTGGTAGTGATATTTGCTTGACTGGTGCAACTCTTGTTCTAGACTCCAACAATGTGACTATCACTCTATGGTTTGTGATTACTCGGCAATAGACAACTGAAGAATATGCCTTGGATGATGCATCTGAAAATCCATGCAGTTGGATACTCTGTATTTCTTCAGTAATACCCAGCCATCTATCAATTTCAACTGTAGGCATGTCTGTTAGCTCCTGTCGAAACTTCATCCACTCTTGCAACAGAGGCTCAGGTAGAGTATCATCCCAGTCTACCTTTTCCATCCAAAGTTTCTGTAACATGCATTTGGCTACTATAACAACTGGTGCCAGCCAACCTATAGGATCATAAATCATAGCAATGTCACGTAGAATGGTTCTCTTTGTGACAGGTTCTTTGATTGGAGGGAGCTCTATTTTTGCTTCAAATTTATCTGTACAACCATTCCAATTGATGCCCAATATCTTGCGTGTAGACTGTTCTACACCTTCTATAGCAGGACTGTTCGATGCCCATTTATGTAATGTAAAACCTCCCTTTTGTAAAAACCTTGTTATTTCTTCTTTGAGTTCAATGACTTTCTTTTCTGTAGTGTCACCTGTCAGAAGGTCGTCAATGTAAAAATCTTGAAGAACCTTATCTGCTACCTCGTCATTGAAGTTAGGTCGTTCGTCTTCTGCTAATTGCTTGAGTGTTTTTATTGCCAAATAGGGTGCACACGAGGTTCCATAAGTGACAGTTGTAAGGCGATAGTGCTGTATAGGGTCGGTTTCACTAAATCTCCAGAGTATTCGTAGATAGTTTCTGTCTCTCTCGTCTTTAATTATCATCCTGTACATTTGTCGAATATCTCCTACTAATACTATGAAGTGCTTTCTCCATCTCAAGGTGACATCTCTAATGTCATTTTGTAAAGCTGGACCAACCAAAAGATTGTCGTTGAGAGACTTGTGATTGCTAGTTTTAGCTGAACTGTCATATACAACACGGAGCTTAGTTGTTAGATGTTGTTCATTTATCACAGGATGATGTGGTATATAACACAATTGGTTTGAGTTTTGTATCTCTTGTATAGGCACAGGCTCCATGTGACCTTGCTGTAAGTAATCAAGCATAAACTCATTGTATTTCTCATGTAAGGCGGGATCTTTATGAAATTTTTTCTCTAAGGCCATTAACCTCTTTGTGGCATGTGTAAGTGATTCACCAAGATCAGGAGGATAGGTTGTGAATGGCATTCTAACTTGATATCTGCCGTTTTGTAATCTTTGATGTGTGGCTTCATAAAAACGTTCACACTTGAGCTCATCGTTTGTCAGTGTTCGAGAATCATTTGACTGTTCTATTTCCCAAAAGCGTTCAAGGATGGAGTTCATGTCAACCTTGACATGATGTATGGTGACTTGGTTGTATAAATTGTTGCCTGTATGTCTCCCAGAAATTAGCCATCCCAAAGTAGTTCTCTGAGCAACTAAAGTAGAATTCTCAGTTTTGTGTGTAATTACTCCGTCTTGTAAAATCTCTGCATAGATATCTGCCCCAAGGATGAGGTCTATCTTACCTGCTCTGTTAAAAGTGGGATCTGCTAATGGAATTGTATTCAGTAGTGGCCACTCAACTGTATGTGAACGTAAAGGTATGTATGAGGTTAAAGAACTAAGTGTGTATGCAGTAACTCTGAGTGATATCCCTGGGTTGTTTCTTGACTGAATGTTGAACTGTATCATGGAGGTTGAAAGTGCTGTAGAAGACCCAACCCCTGTAATTGATGCTTGAATACCTGTTCGTTTAATACCCAGAGCTTGGCATGCCGACTCAGTGATGAGGCAAGCCTGTGACCCTTGGTCAACCAGGGCCCGTAAAGTGTGTACTTTGCCATTTGGACATGGCACATCAACTAGTGCAGTTGCTAGTATAACTGGAACTTCTGGAATGTAATTCTCTGCACAGTTTGTAAGACCAATTGTTTGTGCAGTGTGTGTTGACATCTGTAGACTATCATTATTTGTTGTATTTGAAGGTGATTGATCTGACTCTGGTGTGTCTTCACTGGAGGGATTAGGGGTATATCCATGTAAAATTGTGTGATGTTTCCTGTGGCATTTTCGGCAAGTAGTGGACTGTAAGCACTGCTTTGACGAGTGATTCTTCTTCATACAATTGAAGCAGATATTATTATTTAAAACAAAATCCTTTCTTTTACATAAATCAAGTTTACCAAACTCCTTACAGTGATATATAAAATGTTCTCCTTTACAATATAGACAAAATCGGGACTGTGTTACCGTAGATTGAAAAGTTTTGACACTGGTTTGTCTTGAGGTGTCTTTTGGTTTACTATTAGTGTTAATAGTCTCTAAAGTACGGAATCTATATTCTAGAAACTCAGATAAATCCTTCCACGTAGGTAATATATCATTAGACTCTATTCTTTGCTCAAATAGCTTGTGGGATTCAGGATCTAGCTTTTGTATAATGATGTAGACAATTAAGTCATCCCAGCCGTCTGACGGTAAATTTAAACCCTTTAGTGTGGCCAGGCACTCAGTCGTCACATCCAGCAACTCTCGAATACTTTTTGCTGATTCCGTTGTGATTTTCTTTTGGTTAAGTAATCTTGACATATATGTATTCACTATACTACGCCTATTGTTATATCTTCTATTCAGCATTTCCCATATAATGTCATAATTAACCTCAGATACTTGAATTTGTTTAACTAAACTTTCAGCTTCTCCGGCAAGACTAGATTTTAGGTACTGACACTTGTTTACCTTAGTTATATTTGGATTATCATGTACAAGAGATTTGAACAAGTCACGAAAAGACAACCAATCTGCATAGTGTCCATTGAAACTGCGGATTTGTATAGGAGGCAATTTTGTGTTCACAACAGGTAAATCCGAGTCTGTCTCTTTAGGTTTCAACATTTCGCGCATTTTAGTTTTGATTTCCAAGTAGTAACTAAGGCACGTGTCATATTCGTCATTGTTGAAGTAAGACATCGTTTTTCTTTGTTCGACAGGTACGGACAATAATATTTTGTGTGTGTCGGTAAAATCCTGCAAATAACTTTGTAGAATTTCTATTCGGGTCTCAATGTAGCTTACCGTGAGTCGCTCTTTAGGCGTTTTTTTGAAGTTTGTTCCCAATTTGAGAATGAGTTTGTGAATGTCGGCCTGCAGGCGTTCGGCTTGCTCCCGGTCCATCGTAATCCGGTTCGAAGCTGACCAAAAAATGTTGGATTTTGTATATTGAAACTATGTATTGTTTTTGAAAGTACTTTTAACTGTATTTTTAAGTTTTACATCACACAAAACAAATTAATTTACAGAAAGAAACAGGAAAAAAAGTTGAAAAGTTCCAGACATTTTGGTTTTTTTTTTTTTTACCAGAGACAAAAAGTAATTTTACTTATCATACAGACATAATAAAGACATACCATAGACAAGTTGTATTTTTTTTTTGTGATTTTTGCCTCTTGATACTTAGTTATCTTAACAGAAACAATACACTAATACATAAATAAAAAGTTGATGGCCATTGAGCTTCTTACTCAAAGTAAATTTGAAAATAAATAATATTTTGTTTAAATGTATTGCAATATATACCATAAGCAGCTTACAATAAAGTACAAATTAAATTTTATTCATGAATCATGATAAGCTTCTGCGTTTTAAAATTTCAAATGGTTGCGGTAATATTTTATGACTTATAATATTGTTTGTAGTATTTTGATCGAAAGGCAGTGCTATTTACACGTTACTATTGTCGGAAGGTAAAATAAAAACTATGCTAACTCTAAGCCATTTTATAGTAGGTAACTTTTATTGATCCGTGATAAGTACTATTGTTTCCAATCAATTTAGGAGTTTTTAATTTCTGAATTTTCTCCGGTCTGGGAATCCCGTAAGCTTCGGCCGTGGTTGATTACCACCCTACCAGCAAAGACGTGTCGCCAAGCGATGAGCGCTCTGGTGCGATGCCGTGTAGAAACTGTTTGGATGGATGGAACTGATGGATGGATTTAACTGCCATACCCGCATCAGGTGAGATCGCAGTCAAGGGCTAACTCACAGTGGACAAAAAAATATGTCAATAAGTACATAATGCGATGAATACTTTATCTGCCAAAATCTCTGAGCAACAATATATGCCACGATGAGTTTGACAATTATTATTTCAAAGAAAATAAAATATTTCAGGAAAGTAAGTTCAAAACCCATAAAAATATAACCTAAACTAAAATCCCGATTTACGAGAAAATCAGTATGAGATTATAATAATGTATCGTACAAAATTATTTAATAATTTATTTAGAATAAAATATCCTTATTAATTAATAATTAAAGTCGTATCACGCATTCGTTCAATATCGATTAAATCGGATCAATAATCATCATTCTCTGCTCATCAAACTAAAGCAGTCGCGCTATGTATTGTTAGCAACACGTTTTTACAAAGGCTTATGAGAAAGCTCACGCACACATACAAAGAGGTCCGTTCAGCAACACGTCCTCCCTCGAAGAGCGCTAGGCTCGGTATGCCGGTCATACGGTCCGCAGTACCATTTTACACGTGAACTTTATCCGACTGATAATTTTTTTTAGTCATATAGGTATTTTATAGAACTTTTTTTTTTACAATTTTTGCTATATAAATACTAAACATTCATGTCAAATTGTTATTTAATCAGTAAACCCGCCGAAATTTTAAGAAAAACAGGTTATTGTGACGCGTAAATTTGGATAAATCGTGCACATTGATTTGATTTATTTACTAACTAATTTTCTATAGAACGTATAAAATTGAATCGCAACACTCTAATTCTAAGAGTGTGTTTATCATATTAGTATTTTTTATAAGCAATTTATTTTAATTTTTCGTGGATTTATATGGGTCAAAAGTGTCACCCAAAAGTGTAAAAATCGTAAACGTATTCTGCAAGAATGAGAATTTCACTATTATCCATACTAATATTATAAATGCGAAAGTGTGTCTGTCTGTCTGTCTGTCTGTCTGTCTGTCTGTCTGCTACGCTTTCACGGCCCACCTGTTCAACCGATTTTGATGAAATTTGGTACAGGGGTAGATGGTATCCCGGGAAAGGACATAGGCTACTTTTTATCCCGAAAAATTAAAGAGTTCCCGCGGGAATAAAAAAAAACTGTCTCTTCACCCGATTTTGATGAAATTTGGTACAGGGGTAGATGGTTTCCCGGGGAAGGACATAGGCTACTTTTTATCCCGGAAAATTAAAGAGTTCCCGCGGGAATCAAAAATCTTAATCCACGCGGACGAAGTCGCGGGAATCATCTAGTATTTGAATAAAATTAATATTTTTTTTGCAACACTACTAAGGAGGGATTAATCTTTAATGTTTTAATTTTCTTTTTTTTATAATTCTAATATCTCATGCATAAAGCTCATCAAAAGTTCTTAAAATGTCGGTTTGCGGGGATACGGGGGATAATATGACAGTATTTTTGGACAAAAGTTAAGAACTGACCAATTAAATTTACCTCCCGATGAGCCACTTCATACTGGAGGCCCAGAAATACCGTACGTTCTTGTCGGGGATGAAGCTTTCCCTCTAGAGAGACATATAATGCGGGCTTACCCAAAAGATAAATTAACCGATTCAAGAAGAATTTTCAACTACCGGTTGTCAAGGGCACGCCAAGTGATAGAACACACATTTGGATTATTGGCAACTAAATGGAGAGTGTACAGACGTCCTTTTGAGTGCCGTGTTCAACTTGTTGACATAATTGTAAAAGCCACGTGCGTGCTACATAATTTTCTCATTGCAAGCCTTTGACTCACTGCGGTTTCACATATTCCAATGAAATTTTTTTCATTAGGGAAGAATTTTGCCGATATTTTAATACAATTGGGCAAGTGTCATGGCAAAACACACGTATTCAGGATCAATTATCTCGTATGCAAAATAACTAAGTAGTTTTAAATAAAATATTTACTTACTGTCGGGTAGATCACACTCTTGTTTTACTTCTCTCCACGCTGCATCCTTCAATTCATTTATTTTGTACTGTTCTATTGTAGTGTTCCACAGGCACGGATATTTTCTTACACTCTCTATAAAGTTTTCCATGCTGTAATCCTAGATCTACAATAGAGAAAAACTACGACAATAGGTAACAATAATTTGGCGCTAGCGCAAATCCGTCGCAGGCACAGGATCGTGTCCAGACGTGTTGTGATTCGTTTCGCTTGCGGGACGGCCGGGGGTGAGGGAGGAGGAAGAGAGCGGCGCACGATATAGCACAGCATGAAACTCAGCACGCTCGATTTCATAGCGTATAGTAAGCCAATAATATATCGTACAGTGAAGTGTGAACGTGTCAATAATAATGTATGGTGCGCGATATTGTTGTGCTATGAACTATATGCTATATGCTATTATATTATAGCGTAGTCTGAATCTTGGGTTATATCCAACCGCAGGAGTAAGTGCACTTTTTATTTTTTCGACATAGCGTTGTAGTCTTGTGTGGCAAATTTCTAATTCACGTGCAACGGTTTTTAATTTACGTCCATCCTGAAAACCAGGTAGCTATCCACACTGAATTGAATAAAATTATCCTTTTGCTTGCAATGCAATGTGCCCAGAAACTTCTATCATCGAGAAAGAAAAATAGAAGGAACAGAACGATTAGTTCCGTGATTGGATAGAAGAGAAAATCTTGGAGCAAGTACTCGATTACTAGTAGAAATGCGCGAAGATATGGAAGGTTTTACTGGTGGTGGTTTAACTGGTGCGGTAGCATTCCCAAGTGATTTTCACTTGGGAATGTTACCGCACCAGTTTGATGAGTTACTCTCTAAAATTGAAAACGCTATTCGGAAACAAGATACACACATGCGAAATGCTATCCCGGCAAAAGTGAAATTGGAAGTGACATTGAGATATCTAGCAAATGGAGATAAGAAGTCTACTATAGCTCAATTTCTACCTGAAGTATGCAATGCAATATACAATGCACTGAAGAATAATATAGGGTAAGTAAATTAAAGCAGTGATGATTGGTATAAATTAAGCTTTTATTGATTTAAAAAAAAATATTAAGTTGGTAGGTACTAAATCTGTTTTAAGAAAATTTCCATGATAAATGATAAAATGATAAATGATTTATTTATTTCACATAGGACAACTTGTGTCACTTATGATACGTCAAGACTCTACCACCGGTTCGGAAAGCTGTTTCTACTGAGAAGAGCCGGCAAGAAACTCAGCAGTTGCTCTTTTCTCAAAAAAGAAAGAGGTTACAATATTAATACATACGTAATATTACAAGTATTACACTGAATTGTGGGTCACTGGATGCGAGGCCGGTTGCTTCCATGCAACTTTGTCGTTAATAAAATCGTCGATAGTATAATAACCTCGACTTCAAATGCTGTTTGACACAGTCTTTAAATTTATGTAATGGCAAATCTAGAAACTCTTTTGGAACCATGTTATAAAAACGTACACTGGACCTAATGGCAAATCTAGAAACTCTTTTGGAACCATGTTATAAAAACGTACACTGGACCCCACTGGACACGCTTGAGGTGATAGCAAGCACAATTACTATTTGTTTGGAAAAATGCAATTCTGTCGGTGTAAATGTTGAAGCTTTGACTTTTGACGGTTGCCCAACTAACATCAAAGCTGTTAATACTTTAGGGTGTAACATAGGTAAAGAACCTTCCCCCATCCAGTTACAAAGGAAGATGTTGTAGTATTCATGGACGCCTCTCATATGATCAAATTGGTTCGAAACGTTTTTGAGAATAAAAGAGTAATATATAATGATCGAGATCAAAGAATTGATTGGAAATTCTTATCGAACTTAGTTAAATTACAAAAAAACACAAGTCAAAATTTTGCTAATAAGATTACACCAAGGCATATTCACTTTAGAAACCAAATTATGAAAAAAATACCAAATGCAATAGAGCTCTGTGATAAGAACTAAAGTCTTTACGTTTTATTAATAGTAAAGCCACAGTCGAATTTATATCATTATTTAATGATGTTTTTGACGTTTTAAATTTTCGTGAATTTAATCAATAGGTTTTAAACGATCAATGTCGGAGAAAAATAAACTTAAAATATTTGAATTGATGACGAAAGCTATTGATTTTATCACAAAATTTAATATAATTTCAAAAGTAAATAGAACTATTAAACACAAAAATAAACAACCAAGGATAGTTTTACTAATAAAAAAGAAAAGTATTTTGGACACAAACTCTAAAACTGGATTTTTGGGATTAACCGTGTGTCTAGAAAGTTTAAAAATTCTGTATCACAAACTGGTAGAAAAACATTGCCAACTAAAATACATAGCAACATATCGTTTATCACAAGACCATTTGGAACTCTTCTTCAGTTTGCTCCGTAAACATGGAGGATACAATGACAACCCCAATATTGTTCAACTAAAGGCAGTATATCGGAGAGATCTAAATCATTTATCACTGAAGTCATCATTTACCGGCAATTGTATCCCGTTAGATAACTTTCCTATTTTAACAGTATCTACATCAATTAAGATCATTAACTCTAACTCCAGTAAGGTTCATGGCGATGAAATAGGGGATGAACTATCTGAAATAGATGAAACTGAAAATGACATATCTGAGTCTAATAATTGTAACCATCTATCGCAAACTATGGACTCAACTTCAACAGGCAACATTTTCCATTATCTGACATACGACATTCAGTTGATAGTAGGATTAACAGTGGCGAACCCTCTATAAATGTTAAAAAGCCTGGCTTGCCCAATGCCCTGTGCCCAAAACAAACACCCAAACATTCAAACTCAATAAATAATAACTCAGTAATTAATTGATCAGTTTAAATTTCGCGCGTCCTACAATCTCAGTTCAATGACCGCTTGCGATTACGTCTTACGAGCTTAGTTGATTGATGAGTGAGTGAGAGGGGCTGTGGCTTTGAATTTTCTGTTTCATGTCATACATTTTGTCTGTTTAATCCGATATAAATTCCTATAAATAGTATAGCGACATCTATGACCAGATATGTTTGGCTTTTGCGCTTTTACTACGAACGATATTTTCATATTTATAATCCGCCTAATTTAAGAAGTCCTACGGGAATTTGTGGAATTAATACTGTACATAAAAAAATGGCTTAATTAGACTTCTAGCGCCGCCTCTAAGGGAATTCTTTCGTTATACGGACTAAACCTTCATAAATTCAGTGTTTGCTTTTTGCTGTGGGAGTGCATAGTGAAATAATATTATAATTCGTGAATGAATTATTGGTAAATTTTGTTTAAAATGAGTTCAGATTTAATTAATATTGTTCCTTGTGACAATTTAAAGTGTGTGCAAATATTGATTGGCGAAAATAAGGTAAAAAATTTAACTTTTGAACAGAAAAAACTTCTTATACGAGTAAATTCACCAAAACCTACTCCAGACTTGTGTATTTCATAAACTTTTAAAAATCGAAATAAGCATTTTAACAGATCCCCGTATAAAACTAAATGGATTGTCGGTTGTTCTCATACAAATAAATTATATTGTTGGTGTTGCATATTTTTTCTAACGAAAATAACGTTTGGAATTCGAGTGGATATGATGATTTAAATAATTTACCTGGTGCTAAAATCAAAATTCCCAAAACCATATTATGAGTTCCGTTATTTCTCTTTGTAATTTCGGAAAACAACGCATAGAAACTTCTTTGTCCCGAAAATTGGCAAATGAAATTTCAAATCATATAAATATAATTCGCATTTCGCACGTACCTAGATCACAATGGTAGTGTACCATACCAAATTCCTTGATTTTTATTTTCTTAATGCCCATTAGCATTCTCTAACACTCCGACATTTATACCTAGTTACTTACTTCAAGGATAAAAAGGAAAATCGGAGTAACTAAAAAGTTTTTATTACATTGTGTATTAATTTAAAACGAGAAGAATAAATCTAAAATATTCACTTTCTAAACGCTTTTGTGTAGATTCCACTTTTAGATATTTTGCACTATTTTCGGGTGAAACTATTAATATTATGTAGAGCTTTAAGCGTTTCTTCAAGATGTCATTAGAGACGATATTATAGCTGAAGTAAAGAAGGCACATGCCTATAGTATCTTGGCAGACGAGAGCTGCGATGTATCTGGAAAAGAGTAACTTTCCATTGGTGTCAGATTTTTTGATGAAGAAAAGATGGTGGTTCGTGAAGAATTTCTAGGTTTTGTGGAATTGTCTGCTATGGATGCAAAATCTATAGCCTCTGCTATCGACAACTTCTTTGTAAACACGGATCTGGATCCAGAAAAGTGCGTAGGGCAAGGGTATGATGGATGCTCAAATATGTTAGGCAAGGATGGTGGTGTTCAGAAAATTTTACGAGAAAAATATCAAAAAGCACTGTTTTTTCACTGTGCTAGTCACAAATTGAACTTAGTTGTGCATGACCTTAACCAAAAGGAATACGAAATACAGTTACTACAATAAAATAAATAATTTTTTTTTCGAGAATCGGGCCTTCGTCAAAAATGCGTACCAAATATACCAATGTTCTGTGAAACCCGTTGGTCTCAGAAATATAAAAGTATTGCCATTTTTAAGGAGCACTATGTCCAGGTGGTGAAAGGCCTTTCAACACTGTCAAAAGACGGTAACAATGCAATCAGAAAATCTGCTTTTCAGTTACATTGCGCAGCTACAAATTCTGAATTCATTGTTAGTGTTTGCCTCATAGCAAAATATTCTGCACAGTTGCAACCGATAGTGAATGCTCTGCAGTCAAAAAGTATAGATTTGCTTCAGTTTGCAAACCATATAAAAAGAATAACGGACACCTTGAGAAAACACCGTGAAACTGCCGATGTTCAAAGCGAAAATTTGATAGCCGAAGCAGAGTCAATCGCTGACGATCTTGAAACAGATTTGAGAATGCCACGGATTACAAATCGGCAGACACATCGTGCAAATCCTCCGGCACAGACTCCTAGCGAGTTTTGGAAGAAATCATTAATGATTCCCTACCTTGATTCTTTAATTTTGTCTCTAGAGCAACGTTTTTCCGAGGACAATTTACCTGCGTACTCACTGCTTACATTGCACCCTCACATAATGCTTCAAATGTCATATCAAGATTTTATTAAAAAAACAGAACCTTTTTGTAGTTATTATAATTTAAGTGGTTTTCTTGGTGAAGCAGAACTATGGTATAATATGTGGGAACAAAAAAGCACAGAGCGAACTGAAGGAAGGAAATGGAATTGGTTGCACTAGTTAAAGAAACACAGCTGTTTTATCCAGCCATAAAACAGGCGCTTCATATTTCACTCGCACAGCCCTGCACAACGTGCACTATCGAAAGGTCCTTCAGCACTTTACGCAGAGTGAAAACTTGGTTACGGTCAACTATGACAGAAAATCGACTTGTCGGCCTCTGCATGATGAGTGTGCATAGGAAGAGGGTTTTAGAAGCACAAAATAAGTTTGAAATCGAAATTTTAAACAGATTTGATTTGTAACGACAATATATATAACGATATATAATAACGACCTGAAAGAAGTCTCTACGACAATTTTCTAAAGGAGAATTTTAATTTTAAAAATATTTTTTTGGGCCGAAAAACTTGATTATCTCGGAAGTCTCAAAAAGATATACTTTCACCAAGTTTTGTCAAAATAAAATTAATTTTGTGTGAATGAAAAATAAAAAACGAAAAAAGCGGTTTTTGGCATTTTACTCGGAGATTTTGAGGTTATGTGAAAAAATCGTGTATACTAAAGTTGTAGATCTTTTTTCAGCGTTGCCAGTGTGGAACTTTTGTTCCGATTTCGGAAGTTTTGAGTCATTGGCGGAACTTTGTCGGAACCTTGACTCTTTCGGAACTTTTGAGCATTTTAAAATGGCTTGCAATAAGCGCGTCGCTAGAGATAATTATACGCTACGTCAAGAGTGCAGGTCAAAGAATCAACTAAAAATCACCATAAATGCTTTGATACAAGGCTATTTTACCAACAAACGTTAATTGTCTCTGGTTAACTGGTCTGTGGCTAATTGTATATATATGAAGTAAGAACTGGAGGAATCCGTCTGACGCAAAGAGTCTATAATCACCTCCTTTAAATACCTAATCAAAGACAATCACTACGTTCTAGTCAGACGGATCACAGAGACGGATCCTTTTTTGACGACCGGAACGGATCGTATTAACTATTGGTCACCGGACTGATTTCGTATATGTAGGTATACCTACCTACGTAAAAGATTAGATCTCTCCTTTGATTATCCTATAATCAAAGGATCTCGTTACCTCCATGGATCTCTCATCGTCATCACTGACCCAAAGAATTATAAAACCTTAGATTAAACTTTAACGAGAATAAAATATTAACAATCTTTAAAAAGTCTTAGGAATAAACGAATTTTTCGTATCTGTCTACGAATTTTATTTTTTTTCCTTATGATGTAGAACTAATTTAGTATACTGAAAATAATATTCTTAGCTCAGAATATAGAACTAACTCCGTATGATTGACTGAGATTATTACCTTCCAGTTAGTTACATTTAAAGTAAGTTAAAAAAAAAAAAACATCAAATCCAGAGATATCAAATCAAAGATTTATGACACTCCATAGAAAGTAGAATTTTCTAGATCATGGATTGGTCGGTTGATTCTTCAGAAATTCAAATTCACTTTTCTTGTTACTTGCACATTGACCAGTATCAGAATTTAAAATTTTTAAAACACTAGTCAAGTTACGTTGCAAATTATATTTATATGGTTAGTTAATGGTTTTAATAAGTGTACCTACAAAAGATAATAATTATATAATTATTAATCTCTGATTGTACAGAACGGAGTGTTACTTAATGTTAGTCTAAACCTTGGTAAGTCAAATCAATGTACTTAATACAGCTAAAAACTCGCAGAAGGCAAAATTAGAATTGTTTTCGGATTTTCTACACGACGAAGCAACGAAGACTGCAGCCGTGGCGTGAGCCACATCCACAGTCAGCAAGCAGAGCAGCCGAGGAAGAGGGAAGGAATTCGCAATATTCATACAGTTCACGCAGACGACAAAATATGTATGTTTTGCCGTGGCAAAAATCATGCACTACCCGAATGCAAGCGCTTCAAGCGCGCCTTACGGCGAGACAGATGGAGATTCGTCAAGGATAAACGTCTATGCTATCGGTGCTTGGATGACAGCTACAGCCATAAGGATTCCTGCCAGGCCGAGCTGTGTGTCGTCGATAGGTGTGGGCTCCCGCACCACAAGATGCTGCACTACAAGAAGAAATCGCCAGAAGTGGCTACTGTAGTGAGAACTGAAAGTGAAAATGATGGGCAATCAAGCAATGAGTGCAAGTGAAATAAAAGTGCAAAGCGAAACGGTCGCTATGATAGATAACCCCTCATGCGTTTTACTTAAGGTAGTGCCCTAGTTTACTTAGTAGTATAGAAATTCATGGACCTTTAGGTATAGTAAGTACGTATGCCTTGCTAGATGACGGAGCAACAATATCTCTTATTTTGTCATCACTGGCTGATGCCGTTGGCATCACTGGTCGAACATCAACAATGCGACTACGCGGAGCATTTAATTCTGAAATAACTTGTAATTCTGAAATTTTTGACTACTATTTCTAATAAAAATAATGTTAAATTTAATTTCAAAGCTAGGAAAATAGCTGAGTTAGACTTACCTCTGCAAAAATTGTCAAATATTAATTGTAAGAAATACAGTTATTTAAATAGCATAGCTAATGTGTATACCTGTAAGAATGTAAAACCCAGTGTTTTAATAGGGCAAGATAATTATGACTTAATTGTTCCTAAGAAAATATTTTTTGGTAATAATGTTGGTTGGTGTTGTGTCTGCTCATCCTTCTGTTCCTAGGTCTAGCATTCAAATAGAAGACGATGCCCTGGTCACTACGCCTGCCCCCTACACTGAAGAGGTGAACCCTGATGCCGATCTCCACGAGTTGGTACGCAACTCATTCTCCTTCATAGGCATACACAGCCGACCCAGGGAGAATGCAGAAGAGCTGAGCGCTGTGGCCATACGAGGAGACCGCGCGACTGGTTGATGGTCACTGGGAAGTTGGTTTACCCTGGAAGAGTGACAGCCCTATGCCTAATTCATATCCCAATGCGTATAAGCGACTTAAGTCAGTTAAGAGAAAAATCAGCGCTAACGAAGACTACGGTAAGCGATACCATTAACGTATAAATTTTATACGTTAATGGTATCGCTTACCGTAGTCTTCGTTAGCGCTGATTTTTCTCTTTAATTTATACTATAAATCATTTATTTACAAATAATTATGCCCGACAGATCGACTTGACCCTGAAACGTATTCCAATTGATATTTTAAACTTCGAAAGAAAACCTACCAAGCGTGAAATGCTAAGGATTATAATGTCTATTTTAGATATTTACGGTTTTCTTAGTCCAATGAGAATGGTGTGAATAATATCCAGCATTAAAAATATCAAGAATCAAAAACATCTATTTAAAAAAATCTAACATTAAAAATATCCAGCATCAAAAATCTGAACTTTCAGTAATATTTATTATTTGAAAAAAATTTGTTACACATGTAAAAAATTGAGACAACGATTAATATCTAATTTTATTAATTATTTAAATTTAATATTTATATCTTGGTACTGGATATTGATACCGGTAACTTTTTATCTGTGTATAGGTACCCTTAAAATCATAGTTGTAATTGATACGTGCGCACAATAGGACGGACGGGGCGAGCCGGCTGCCGGACCGTGGAGCGCGCGCGGCGGAGCGTCGAAGGACGCGACGTAGAGGCGCGAGAGCCCCGGCGGCTTATGTGACCGCGCATGCGTGGCATTTGTATAGCAACATAACACACGCGGTACCTACTTCCTATATAGTTCTGATTCACTGTGCAACTCAAACAAAAATAACTTACCTCTAGTCCGTTTGTGACCGACGTTAGTATGTGCTTTTTCCAAAATATCAAACAATTCATCTGTTTTGCAGAAATATCGAATTTTTGAAGTTGAGCTTTCTATTCCAGCTTCAACCAACTTTTCAGTATCACCAATCTTTAAGACATCATATCGTTTAAGACGTCGATACTGCTTCGACGACAGAGACTCCTTTTTCTTTTTAAAAACTTGAGACTGTTTTGTTTCATTAAGTAACATTTCATATTTTTCTGTAGTCATAATAAAACTGCGATCAGTGCTTGTTTCAACAAACTCACGTAATTTATCGTAAAACAATTCTTTTTTATTCGTCATAATTAGCGCTGACATTAAAATTCACTCTCATAAACAGAAAAGAAATGAATAAAACTGCTGTTTCAATGCGTCTTTGCACCCGAGCCGACACCGACAAGTTACAACCTGTCCGTCGTGATATGGTTAACACAATGAATGCTCCGAACGCGTCATGGCTTTTCTTCATTGCCACAACGCGTTGAGATCGAATAGCATGTAAGCCACGACACGAATTTCGCTATTTGGTCTTTCTTTGATTGCCACAACGCGTCGTGCGCGTTCTCATTAGAGCCACAACACGAATTTCGCTATGTGGATGTTTTACTATGACCACATCGCGTTGTGAGCTATTTTTCCGCTAAATGAGCGTTTTCGATCTTTGAGCGTAACATATATGGTTGCGCCATATGCGCATTTCTTTTATATTTAAGATAGAATGACTCGTATAAAACCATAATCCTAGCTTCCTTTATGAATGTCCCATCTTCCTTTAAACTGACCAATCACGAATCAGTATGCTACCGAGAACGCACGAAGACAACACGAAGTTAGTCCTCAATGGCTACCTGTGCAGCACGCATCACCCGCTTTTTGCGAAAAACCATACAACGTGTAACACCGCTCCGCTGCCGTTCCGTTCAAATCATACATATTTATCATAAGGACAGTTTCCCGAATTCTACCATTTAAATTACCGCTTATTAGTGACGCTAAACAGTGATTGTGGCCACAAACAAGTGAAATAAGTGTTGAGTGCATCAGACATTAAAGATCATTCTCGCCGACAAGCAAAAGGTCAGTGCATCCCTAATTTACCTATTACCTAATATCAATAACCTATGGAAAATCGAGTCATTCTGCCAACAAATTTACAGTCCATTAAAAATAAGTTAATATCAACCGATAAGTCTAGATATTGCAAAGGAAATCTAGAAGACAACGCCCCGCTCCGCCATTTTTGGTCCAATCGATCCGGATTTTGAATCGTAATCGTAATCGTGATCGATCATTATTACCGCGAGTGATACCTATTTTGCGCCTTAATTTACGTTATACTACCTATTAATTGTAGATCTGTTAGTATAAAAAGGGCTAAATACAGTACTATATAGGTAGATAATAACTGATTAGGCAGTAGGCACTCGTAGTTTTGAAGCAAATTGAATACGTTTCAATGTGATCCGAAGGTCACGGTCGGCCTTTCACTGCAGTTGCATCTGAATAGGTATAAATTATTGTCTCGACGGAATGGTTTTAACTCGTATAGTTTATAACGCTCGCATATTTAACCGCCCGCTAATATAAATAAGAGTTGTGTGTTTTCGCTTATATATTATTGCGCATTTTATAGTCATTAATATTTTACGCATTATAATAACGCATTTGGCTATATAGTATTTACGCTTATATATATTAATTGTGTTCGATTTATTAGATAATATAATATATTTAACTTCTCAAAATGAGTACTAAAGGTGAATCTAGTCTATTACGCACTAATGACGAATGTCAAATGTTATTATTGGAATCTAAACGTGATGTAATGTTTGCTCGAATGCAACGAATTTATGATACCGCCTTGCAAGTAGAAACAGATGAAAGTAAATTGCCTAGTCTTTTGAGTCAAGTTGTTAATCTAGATACCTTGCGAAAGGAATTCGAACAAACATTAGATTTATATAACGCTACTCAGTTAAGATTAAATCCTAAAATTCCAATTAGCTATCAATCATGGACTTCTTTTGAGGAACTTTTCTGCTATGTTAAGCAAATATTAGCCATTAACAGTAGTGATAAAGAATCTGAGACTATAAGACAGAGCTCCTTGTCAAGGTTCCCCAAATTAAAGTCTCACCTCCCGCCAATTAATTTAATTTCTTTTGATGGTGATATAACGAAATGGCCGTTGTTCTACCAGCAGTTTAAGAGTATGATACATGATAACCCGAACTTAAATAATAGTGAAAGAGTATTTTACCTTGTCGGAAAATTAACCGATAGGGCTGCCGCCGTATGTGCAGGGTTGCCAGCAACCGCTGAAAATTATTCAATTATTTGGGACGCCCTGATACAGAAGTACGACGACCAACGCTCGCTCGCTTCCGCTTATTTAAATCAAGTGTTGCAATTTAAACCGCTCACTAATAATAATGATAACGCTTTGGATAATTTCATAAACACCTTCGATTCTTCGGTAGAAGCGCTTAAACAATTAAAAATAGACTTAACTGATTTTATATTCTTTCATTTGGCTATACTTAAGTTAGACTCAGATACAGTTAAGATGTTTGAACTAATTAACCGCAAAAAACAAATTCCATCCTATAAAGGTCTAATCGATTTCGTAAAAGAACAGAGCAAAGTGTTGTCTAGGGGCAGCAATACAAGTTCCCTAGGTGCACCGTCAAATAATAAGTCGCGCTCTAAAAATGTAACTGCACCTGCCACGAAGTCTACTAAGTCTACTAAATCTTTTGTGAGTATAGATGACTCTAGTAGCTTGAATGAAGGTAATAAGTGCGTCGTGTGTAAAAATGATTGGCATGACCACTTATACAAGTGTTCTGAGTTTATGAAGTTGCCCCCTAAGGAGAAGTTCGAAATTGTTAAGAAGCACTCCTACTGTACGAACTGCTTAAGTACTTCTCATAAGAATTCTGCTTGCTCCAGCAGCAGGAACTGCTCAAACTGCTCATTGCGTCACCACTCAAATTTGTGTTTTTCTAGATCTAGTAAATCGAACTGCAGTGTCGTGGTCAATGCGCCATCGATACATAGTTGTCCGCACACCTGTACACCTCCCGCTTACTCAAATGATATGTCTCGCACTGTGTCAAGCAATCATTCTGAGCCTAGTTTAATTCAACCCGCTTATTCATCCGCTTATTCACCCGCTAATTCATGTGATAATTCACCCGCTAATAATCAAGCCGCTTATTCACCCGCTAATTCATGTGATAATTCACCCGCTAATAATCAAGCCGCTTATTCACCCGCTAATTCATCTGATAATTCATCCGCTAATAATCAACCCGCTTATTCAACCGCTAATTCAACTGATAATTCACCCGCTAATAATCAACCCGCTTATTCACCCGCTAATTCATCCAATAATTCACCCGCTTATTCAACCGCTAATTATTCATCTCATAATTCACCCGCTAATAATCAACCCGCTAAAATAAATAACTCTGTATCGCTCAATGGTTCTCCCGCTCATAATATTCCCACATCTATATGTACTATATCTCGTGATCATCACCACCGCACCGCTATTACAACCTTGTTAGGTACCGCTAAAATTAAAATATACGATAAGTATAACCGCCCTCACTTTTTACGCTGTCTTGTGGACCCAGGGTCCCAGCAGGACTACATTAGTGTAGCCTGTTGCAACCGCTTATCACTACCTATTAGCTCGCAAACTCGTTTCGCTGAAGTACAGGGTATAGGTGGATCTTCACAAAAGATCTTAGGTGACACCGATTTCAAATTTAAGTCTCGCTTCGATGAGATTAAGGAATATTCCATTCGCCCGCTGGTTGTTGAGCGGATTACGTCACAGCTGCCCGATGCACGCGTCGACGTTGCAGCCATGAATGCTCTGATACGGAATATTCCCCTCGCAGACGATGAATTCTCGGAGCCAGGATCTATCGATTTATTATTAGGAGTAAATCTTTATTGTGAAATTTTACTCTTCAATAAGTTAACAGGTTGTGACAACTCGCCTTCCGCTATAGAAACCACTCTTGGTTATATTATTATGGGTGACGCTCCAGTCGTCCCACAGCTCCCGCGTACCGCTGCGTTCTGTTCATGTATACAGCGCGAACCGCTTCATAATTTAGAAAATATTCCGGCCGTAGCAGAAATACCTAAAATAGAAAATTTAAATTCCGTTGAGCATGAGTTTGACAGTACACACACAGTGACAATTAACGACCCTGTCGATAATTTATCTGTCGATCGTCCTTGTATGAAAGGCCTCTCAAGGATTTATGCTGACGAATGCATCTCACTAGGTCCTTACCTTTCGTATCATTCTGTCAAACGTAACGATCAACCAACCACTATTGTTAAAACCGTTGATTCAGATTACTACCCGAATACTGATATTTATAATATTCTGCTGAATAATAGGTATTTCAATATCGCTTTCCTCGCCAATGTAACGCACATATATTTTTGCAGTGATTTGCATTCCCCGCACCACAAATATAAAATAATCTTATATAGATTCAACAACCCGCTTTATACCTATATATTTAATCGCATCAGTTTTGAGTCGCACTACTCTTCCCTCTTAGCACTTCACAAATTGCGTGAAGTCGTTAAGCAAGAGAGAGAGAAATGGCCTCCGGTGGTCGCGATTCGCGAAAGGAACATCTATATGAACGATCTTGCTTCCTCTGCTACCACAAGTAGGGAAACAGTTGTGACAGCAGACCCAGTAGTTCAAACGATCAAGCCAGGAGAGTTTAATTTGGTCAATTTGACTAGCAACTCGCCTGAGCTGAGACGCAATAATATACCGCAAGCGCATCGACAATCTCAAGGTATATCCTTTCATACCGCGCGTATTTTAATCTTGTTTATGTCTCAAACGCCGCTAAAATTGACAAACCGCTTTTTTCTGCCCGCAACTGTGCGATTTTATAATGTTTTCGATCTTGTAGGTCTCGTAATTCTTTGCGTTATTTATGTCAAAGAATTATTAAGGAATGAAATAATTCCCGCGTACGTCATTGAGACTTGGAATTTTATTTTTGAGTTACCGCTTCTATCGGAGTTTCGAAGTTTACGTCACCCCGGTGTAGAAGAGAGATCGAAGGTTTCCTTTCTCACGTCCTCTGAAGCCAGCGATGGTACATACGGCTGCGGCACCTATATCACTAATCATAGTAATTCGCCCTCTCAATCCTTTTTATCGTCTGTCTGTTTAAATAACATCCCCGACGGTAAAATTCCCGCTGATTACTTTTCTCGCGTGCTCTTACCGTTGCAATTATCTTACCATTACTATTGGCTTACTAGTCCTTCGCGGTCGTCGTTACCTAACGATGAACCTCCTAGTCAAAGAGCATTACTCTTGGATAACTCTGCCTTGTTGAGACGGAAAACTTCAACTCACACCGCTCACGATTTTCAAGAAAATCTGACACTTGTCTTAAGTAACAGGTTTTCATCATTGTTAAACTATAGAAAAAACGTAATATACGTTTTAATTTTAACTAAGGGCTACCTGGATGCGTTATTATATCCGCAGATATTGTGTAGATTTTTATTATTATACGCCTTAGTTCAGTCCTTCTGGATACGCTTTAAGTCGGGGCACATTTTGCAAGTTCGTAAAAGGTTTCACATCGCTTCGCGTCCAGTCAAGGAAAGAACTATCTTTTACTTACCTATAGAAAACGCACCACTCTTACGTTGTCGACTTGGTATCGACACCAAGATATTGCCTAGCAAACAGTATTGCCGGTACAGCGCAAGTTATAACGCGTTTGCGCAACAATAACTTTTGTTTAGTTGAATATTATTAGTTCTGTAGGTAGTATAACGCATAGCTTAGTACTTATTCATAATATTAGGATAGTATTTAGTTTTACAGTTTACACGCGTTATCCGCGCTGCAACTGCTAAGGGCATCTGCGCCCAGTAGATCGCGTCTTTCGCTTACCTTATTAATATAATTAGTTAACGCAAAACCGCTATTTAAGTTAGAGTAATTTATATTTTATAAATATTACGCTAGAGTCTTCGTGTATGTCTCATTATAAATACTTTTCGCATATTATTCATTACAATTTTTGAAGATTCCTTCAAAGCCCGGGAGCATGGTTGCGCCATATGCGCATTTCTTTTATATTTAAGATAGAATGACTCGTATAAAACCATAATCCTAGCTTCCTTTATGAATGTCCCATCTTCCTTTAAACTGACCAATCACGAATCAGTATGCTACCGAGAACGCACGAAGACAACACGAAGTTAGTCCTCAATGGCTACCTGTGCAGCACGCATCACCCGCTTTTTGCGAAAAACCATACAACGTGTAACACCGCTCCGCTGCCGTTCCGTTCAAATCATACATATTTATCATAAGGACAGTTTCCCGAATTCTACCATTTAAATTACCGCTTATTAGTGACGCTAAACAGTGATTGTGGCCACAAACAAGTGAAATAAGTGTTGAGTGCATCAGACATTAAAGATCATTCTCGCCGACAAGCAAAAGGTCAGTGCATCCCTAATTTACCTATTACCTAATATCAATAACCTATGGAAAATCGAGTCATTCTGCCAACAAATTTACAGTCCATTAAAAATAAGTTAATATCAACCGATAAGTCTAGATATTGCAAAGGAAATCTAGAAGACAACGCCCCGCTCCGCCAATATACATACATTTATTCTTATCCAACTTTATTGTACGTTATAATAACATAACATTGTGGGTTAATTTGTGAATTATTAAAATATATTATATTTGTACTATAGACAACATTCTAAGTTAGTACGATAGCATCTTTGGCTGCATCTTCACTTACTCTCAGTCTCAGGTAATATTGCAGTCAAGTACTAACTTGAAAAAAAAATATTAATAATTTAAAAAAAATAAGAATATACCCGATAGCATTATTTGCCCTTTTTATATTTGAGTCACCGCCGTTAACACCAGCTGATATAAACTCAACTACATCAACGCCAAAAAGTTATGCAGAGGTACCTATAATAAGCATATTATTATACTACAAGAACTAGTTCTTATACATGAAGTAACATTATTTTTAATCTTTTTAGGAAAAATTGCCTTGTTCAAATACTTCAACACCTAGGAAGAGAAAATTAGTGGACATTATTACTACTAAAGATGAAGTCATAATAAGACAAAGAAAACAGATAAAAAAAGTACAAGCGCAAAATAGAAGGCTAAAGAAAAAGGTAAATAAAATAGAAGACATAATGAATGATTTAAAAATAAAGTTTTGTATGCGAAATGAAGAATTGGAAACTCTCAAGAGTACCAATATACAGGTGGAAATTTACATTTTTTTCTAAGATTATGTGTATTGTGGTAATCCCAATAATAAATACAAAAACTCTTTTCATTATCACACTCTTCACGTAACTCTTTTTATTATCTGGTTTGATACGACACATTAAAGTAATGTATAGTACAAACTTTATTTAAGTTAATTGGATTAAATTTTTTTAAAATTAAAAAACCAATTAAGTGTGAGGCGGGTCACGCTAAAAAATCAGAACTGAATGAAAAAGACTTCTAATTAATTTTTGAAATCTTTAAATATCGCACTTGGCGGATTATCATTATTGTATTCATTTTTCAGGTTGAAGATCTTTTTGCTCGATACTTAAGTAAAAGTACATCCCTGACAGATAACAAACAACAATACTCTCCAGCAATTCGTAGTTTTGCACTTACGTTGCATTATTATTCACCAAAAGCGTACGAATATGTTCGCAACACATTCGACACTTGCCTGCCTCATACACGTACATTAAGAAAATGGTACTCAAGTGTTGAAGGAGAACCCGGATTTACGTCAGAATCATTTGAAGCACTTAAATTGAAAGTGGAAACAACTAAGTACCCTATTATAGCAGGGCTTATGATGGATGAGATGGCAATTAGACGCCGAATAGAATGGGATGGAAAAAAATTGCATGGTTTTGTGGAGATTGGCAAAAAACAGAGCAGTGATAACATTACTGAAGCTAAGGAAGCTTTGGTATTTTTGGTAACAGGAATAAACTGCAATTTTAAAGTACCTGTAGCCTACTTCCTTGTTGATGGTGTAACTGGAGACCTAGACCTCTCTAGGCTCTGACCTAGTAAAAGGAAAGGATTCATGAAACAGGAGTAAAGATAGTATCACTCACGTTTGATGGTTGTGCATCTAATTTAGCAATGATAAAAAATTTGGGTTGCTCCTTCGAAAATGGTAACATGACATTTGAACACCCCGTCACAAAACTGAAAGTGATTCTTTATTCTTTATTTGTGAAACATGCCTGGGGAGACATTACAGTTGCCCAATTCGTCTCCCCAGGCTACAAATACCTTAAAACTAAAATAAAAATTAGACACAATATAAAACAAACTAAACTAACAAATTAGACATACTAAAAAACTCTAATAAAAAAAAACCATTAAAAACACTAAAATAAACTACATATCACTTACTTTCTAGCAAAGGTTTTATTTTATTTACGATCTTGAGCGGTGGGGTATGAAAGATGTCCAGTTCCCAATTCTTTTCAACTAAATCATTGAGCAAGCGCAGTGCACGAACCAGTGGATGATCAGTGATGTCAGTATTAGATCCATCACATATGATTCGAAACGCATTTCAGGTAAATACCAATTTTTCTTTGTAAAAATCTGAAGCAATTATTGCAGATTTATTTGAAACTAGCTGTTGCGCGCGGCTCCATCCGCGTGAATTTCGGATTTTCACAAAACCCGCGGAAACGGTGGATATTTCCAGGATAAAAAGAAGCCTATGAGTTAATCCAGGGGAAAATCTATCTTCATTCGAAATTGCAGCCAAATTGGTTCAGTACTTGCGGCGTGAAGTTCACACACACACACACACACCTTTTAATATTTGTGTGACGTTTTGAACCATTGTATTATCAAACATATAACCAGCCAGTAAGCACCTATCAGTATCAGCATTCTCCACAATCCTCATCTATGGATACAGTATATTTATTAACAATACCTCCACCAAGTCAATGCATTGACAGGGCACACGTCTACAGGCATAATAATTTCTATCGAGACTAGCTCCAATAGCTTGACAAACAGAATACTGCTTAACTTATTGGGACATACTGAATTATTACACGACATTCTAAAATGTTATTATGTGAATGATTGCATTTGATGGACTGAATAACGTAAATGCCCAGCTGCATGTCCAACCCTAACCTAACCTAAGATTTCAGAATGTCACTAGTGAAAATGCTTAACTAAATTTAACTACGGTTAAACCTAATTAAGCAGCCGTAGTCCTTCCTAGCCGGCTAAAACTAAGTGTAACTGCACTTTAGCTTTTAGCCGTAACATAAACATTTTACCTGCATGTTGTTACTGCTAAACCCACAGACAGTGCAGTGCTTTTAATTCAAATGAAAGTGCCTACATTATATTCTTTTTTTAAAACATGATGGATATTCAGGTTGCAGATAACAGCGTAGTGTGCCAACATTGTTATTTGTTAATATTTGTATTAAACATGGGTATCTCCCTGCTAATATGCTTAGAACATTGGTCGTTCCAGTCGCTAAAAATAAAACGGGCGACTTATCTAGCATGGTAAACTATAGGCCCATATCATTAGGCACAATTGCAGGTAAGATTCTGTAGAGAATGATGCAGCCTGAACTGTTGAAGAATGTGTGTATAAGTGATGCT
The DNA here is from genome assembly GCA_923060345.2 of Erebia aethiops. Taxonomy (NCBI): domain Eukaryota; kingdom Metazoa; phylum Arthropoda; class Insecta; order Lepidoptera; family Nymphalidae; genus Erebia; species Erebia aethiops. The sequence goes on along the minus strand of OV281081.1, from coordinate 11,250,189 downwards.
CAGTTTGGTTTTCGTCCCGATCTCTCTACAGACTCGGCCATACTAGCTCTTAAACACGCTGTAAACTACTACAAAAAACGTGAAACATCTGTCTATGCATGTTTCTTAGATTTGAGTCGCGCATTTGATCTCGTTAATTATAACATGTTGTGGAGAAAAATGCGCGAATCAAACGTTCACGGCAGTATTGTAGAGCTGATGAGATATTGGTACGAGAACCAATCGAGTACTGTGCGTTGGGGTGGCACAACATCTAGTGAATTCAGGCTAGAGTGTGGAGTGCGCCAGGGTGGCCTTACCTCTCCGGACCTATTCAACTTGTATGTTAATGACCTGATTGAGGAGCTAAGTGGCACAGGCATCGGCTGTCATATTGATGGCGTTTGTTTTAACAACCTGAGCTACGCTGATGACATGGTGCTACTTAGCCCCTCAATAAGTGGTTTACGAAAGTTAGTGCTGATATGCGAAAACTATACCAAAACACATGGCTTGAAATATAACGTTCGGAAATAAGAAATGCTGATCTTTCGGGTTGGCAAGGCTCCGGAGAGGGTACCGCCAGTTTATTTGGATGGATCACCGGTTCAGGTTGTGCAGCAGTTTAGGTATCTTGGACACATGTTGTCGGAATGCCTGAGCGACGATTTAGACATAGAACGGGAGCGAAGGTCGCTTGCAGTACGGTGCAACATGCTCGCGCGCCGGGTTGCTCGATGTTCTGAGGATGTTAAGGTGACGCTATTCAAAGCATATTGTATGAGTTTCTATACCTCGCAGCTCTGGTTGAGTTACACCAAACGATCCTTTAACACCCTCAGAGTTCAGTACAACAATGCCCTCCGCATTTTATTAAAAATGCCGAGGTATTTCAGCTCGTCGGGTATGTTCGCCGACGCTGGTCTACCTGACTTCTATGCAATCATACGGAACAGAATTGCGGGTTTCTGGGAAACTGTTCGCAATTCTAAAAATTGTATGATTAGTATCGTCGCTCAGACATCCCCTGACAGCGTGTTTTTTAAATACTGGCTGAAAGTGCACCAGACTCAGAACACCAAGTGACATAATATTATACGGTAAGGTATTAGAATTATAATGTAGTTCTAGTTGCTATGCTACTGGTGATTAGAACTAGGGATTGAATATAAATAAGTATTAATTATTATAACTGTGGAAACAAATAAAATGTCCGATACACTATTTAACAGTCTATTTATTAAATATATAGCAATTTACAATAAACGAGTCTAACATGGCAGAGGAGATCTTGAGAAGGAAGTATGTCGCGACTCGCGACAGAGTCGCAACAGGCGGCAACAGGGTTGCCAGCAAATTATTATTAAATTGAGCCTATCTTTTCTACAATAACGACAATTAAATCCTATTGCTAAATAGTTAACTTTAGTAAAGTAATAGAACCAGTAGATTAAATTAATATTAAATGTGATTTTTTCTATTTCAGTTAACTTTGTCAGATCGTATGCCATCCTTGTTGGAATCGAGCAATACGAGCACCCCAATTTAACCAGCATCTACTTCAACTCAAATAACAACCACAGAATCAACCCAAGGACCAACCACAGAACAAACTACTGCTAGTGTTGAAACGAGTACTGAAGCAACTATATTTCTGCCTAATTATACAAGGGCTTCAATGAGTCAGCAATCTTGTTTTTATCCTGGATGCAATCAACCAGAGAGGCTTGTAGTGCCTGTGTATTTACGGACTCGATTGTTTATCGATTATAATTATTGTGTTTCTCCTGCAAACAGGATATTTAGATACCATTTGTTTAATACTTTTGCTCTAATTATTCTTGAAACAACCGATCCCACGGGAATACTCTTAAAAAGGGAACAGAAGAAAACACAACTAGCTTTAAACTATTATAATCTGAATATTCCTGCGATGACAAATAACAATCATTAATGACACTAGTTTTTTAACCATCCCCGAAGGTTATACATTACACCCTCACACTTAAACTAATACACGCCAAATTAATAATATACAATAAAAATACTAATTACTAAAAGTACTAATCTATATCTAGGCCATATCTAGAAACAGGCTTCACGGTACGGCCCGAGCGAGTCACACGCAGAGGTGTCGAAACGGCCTCTGCCCCCGCCCCCACGCTATTACCTTTTTCTCTATTATTTTGTTCCTGCCCGCTTTCATTCCGCTCCGCGTACAGCTTCCAATTGCCAGTTGCCGGGTCAAACGCCTCGATCTTACCAAGCGACATTCTGTATAACGTCCCGCACTTTGCGTTCACTCTCGTCTCACAAAGTATGCCTAGGTACGTTGCCGCGTGAGCTGATAAATAATTCTCGTCGCCAATGAAACAACCGATCCCACGGGAATACTCTTAAAAAGGGAACAGAAGAAAACACAACTAGCTTTAAACTATTATAATCTGAATATTCCTGCGATGACAAATAACAATCATTAATGACACTAGTTTTTTAACCATCCCCGAAGGTTATACATTACAATTCTTATCAAAATAATACGTACTCACTTCATAAGTATAGGAACCTGGTTAAGCCAATGATGATTATCTGTTGTGATGGATACATTATAGATGTGTTGGGCCCCTATCCAGCAACAACATCAGATGCACAAATAATTTTTAATGAATTTAGTGAGGCAACCAGTGCTATGAAAGAATACTTTCAGGCTGATGACGTTTTTATATTGGATAGGGGTTTTAGAGACTCAGTACCATTATTAGAGTCATGTCAATATTCCGTATACACACCTTCGTCTCTCCAAGAGGGTGAGACCCAACTCTCTACATTAGAGGCTAATACAACTAGATGTGTTACAATATGTGGATGAGTTGTTGAAGTGGTCAATGGCATCTTCAAGCACTCTTTTAAACTATTTAGACAAGAATATTTTAATAATGCATCACTTCATATAATGATTGATTTTGCCATTGCCGTTTCAATAATTAATCGGTTTCACCCTCGAATAAGAGACCATGTTTATGCTGAGTTAATACTACAAAATATCAGGAGATTCTTATGTGTAAATAACCATTTAGCTGATTTTTTGGATGAAAATAATTTGAACCGAAGGCGTAAATTTGTAAATATAAATGTTGGCAAAGAAAATATAACTGAGTTTCCCCAATTCACTTAGGTACAATGATTTAATATTGATTGCATATGGAACTTATCAACTAAAACAAGCTCGCTCTTATTATGGAGAGCATATGAGAGCACAAGGTTTCTATATGGTTGAAGTGTGCCAAGAAACAGGCAACAGCCTACTGCAAAGATTTTCTTCGGCCAGTAGCAGCATCTTAGTCAGAGGAAGAGTAAGAAGCCGACACATAAGCAGAAAAATGTATTTTGTATATGTCACCGTAAGATTGTAAAATCCGTTAGATTATAATCTAACGGTTTCTATCCCGCTAGATTATAAACGGTCGAAAGATTGTAAACCGTTCAATGTTCTGAGTAATTAATTTATGAAATATTTATTGTTTTTACGTTTTCTTGTCTCTTTCTTGTACAGTTCGCGCGCGAGTTGAATGCAGAGTAAATGTAAGTGTCACCATATACATTTACTCTGCATTCAACTCGCGCGCGAACTATAGGTTAGGTTACGGTTTGACATGAATATTCAGGTAGTGAATAGTTAAATAGTTAAGTTAATAGTTAATAGTTTGCTAGGTTCTATCGGGTTAATATACCTAATATATTACAATTTACCGAAAAATAACGCGTTAAATTGTAAGCAGTATGTTACGGTTCACAATCTGTCGACAGTTTATAAATCTATTGAGATAAAAAACGTTATATTATAATCTAACGGTTTTTACAATCTTACGGTGACATATACATAATAATTAAAACAGACTAAAGCTATTCGTCAATATTGTTGCAACTGTATAGCTGGTCTAATGACAGTAGGCTGTTGTGCCCATGTGGTGACTATTGTGTGGTTCTTGGGCTGGGCAAGATATCAGGATAATTAATCCCCCAGCCCAGTTCCTAGACGACGTTCTAGATAAGAATTTACGTGAAAATTAATAAAAAATAGAAAACTACATGTTTGTTTTTTTGTAACTTGAATTTTTTATACATGCTGTACAATGTTGACCAACCAAATGACCTTTCAACCAACTTGGTCGTGAGCGCATCTCTCACTACCAAGGTCAAATAGAGGGCATTGAGTTGAAGTACAACCGTGTGAACGCTTATTGGTCCGCTCCACGCGAACGAGCTACTTGACGTTCAAGCCGCAACAGAGAATAGAGTATTGTGTTCTGTGGTTGTAGTGATAAAGATGGCGGCGATTCACCTAGAACGAGAAGTAATGGTTGAATTCTTGGAACTATATATAAATTTGCCCACTCTATGGGACATTGGCTCTGACCTATAGAAGGATCGGAACCAAAAAGTCAAGCCTGGGAATAACTTGTGGAGAAATTGCGAGAAATTGAACCAGAGGCAGACGTCGCGTTAGGCAAAAAAAAGGTAACTTTCGTATGGTTTCATATTATAATAATTAAATTAGTGTTTCTGATCGAATATCGATATTGATTGTACTACCATTTTATTTTAACTTTTTTATTTATCAAAGTTCGACAGCTGAGCATACTGTGGACCTATCGAAAAACAAATGTGCTTATTATTGGCTTATTATATTCAAAAGTGCAAAGATATCAATATTATAATAGAGACTGTTGATAGTAGGTAGGCACTATCAATCAATTATCAATAAGATTGGCAACATTGATGGAACCACTGTACAATGTACGTCCACGATATAAAGGTTGCTAAGGGGTATGATTGGTTTTTTACTAAATAGATATTTATGGTTAAAGTTTCGAGGTCATGTATGTACTAAAAGTCACTAGCCTTATGCTGTGCTCCTGCAGTGGAGACTGGTGGAAACGCTTAGAAGGCTGATGATGATGATGAGTGCTTCTTTTATTTCTTACAGATAAAGGAGTCAAAGACGGTCTGGTGCAAATGACGTCCATGTGCCTAATTTGTGGTATTTTGACCTTCTAAGTCCTGTGGTGTTTAATAAGGATGAGGAGTACAGACCTGGAGTAGAAACACTACCTAATGACCAAGAAGTAAGTAGAGTAACATACTGCAATCAGTTATTTCATATCCAGCTGTATCCTTACCATTTGTCTACACACCAAAGCCGTCGGCCTGGCCTGGACCTCATTTTCGAACAAACTTACTATATTTTGAAACCCGCGCGAGAACCCGGCGTGGCTTAGATGTACTTATAGACTGGTCAACAATTTTTTGGTGGCAGGAGTAGGTACATATATGCAAAAAGTAAAATAAAATAACATGTATGTATTTTAAAAACACTTAAATAAAATCAGCGCAGTTTACTTTCGAATTTACAATCTTACTATGTCAACCATTTTATCTTGAAATGTAACTTTACTAGCATTATTAAAATACCATCAAAGTAGTCCTAACTCGCTGGCCCTCGTTCGTGTTCCTTTCTTGAGTTTGGTCAAGTGGCGTCAGTGAGTTTAAATTACGCCAGTCTCCTTTACGGAATGTGTACTGTTGTACATCTTCGTAATCAACACCTGTGGTAGTCAAATATTTTTTTGATTTCTTTCTTAAAAAATTATGTAATGCACAACTAGCCAATATAACTGCATCAATGTTTTCGAGTTTAAGGGCTAAAGGATGCCTGAATACTCTAAAACGAGAGGCAAGGATGCCGAAAGTATTTTCTACAATCCTTCTACCCCGGCTCAAACGATAGTTAAATATTCTTTTTTCCTTTGAAATATTTTTCTCGGGTGGTTTCAGTAAGAGGGTGGTGGGCGTAGTCTATCCTGGTACTGTGCGCTGGATGTTCAGTGTGCTGTGAAGCGTAGTCCAGCTTGGTCTCTATCTCCCTGTCTTCTGGCAACTGGCTGGATACTCCTCTTTTCACCTCATAGAGGGCGGCTGCCTCTTGAATCCTAAGATAAAGGGGTAGTATTCCAGCCAGTATCATTGCCGAATTTAATGAGACAGTTCGATAGGCCCTAGTTATTTTTTGCGCGAATCCCCGCTGGATCGCGTTCAGCTGCTTCCTGACTCCCAGCTTTTTAGTTGCCGGTGCCTATGCACTAGCCGCATACAAGACGATCGGCTCCACTACCGCCGTATAGATGGTCTTGACGACCTGGGGATGGAGACCCCAGCTAACTTTTGCGGCTCTGCACAGCTGCTTGTGGATGGCCTGTACCTTTTTACAGGTATTGGCCGCGTGCGCATTAAATATTAGGCCTTTGTCTATAGTGAGCCCCAGAACTTTTATTTCCCCTGTGAGCTCAACTGAGATCCCCCCCATGGTCAGGAGTGACGAGTCTTACCCGGTGGGTTGTCCCGCGGCCGTCTCGGCCGATATCATATTTCACAGATACCGTGGCCGTGGCGGCCGCGGGACAGTTCGCGTTTTCCGTGTAAACAAAAAGCGTTCTATTTTGAAAACTACTTTACTTGTCTCATTTTTGTCTCTGGATTCTTCTTCTTCCTGCCCTTGTCCCACGCTATGTGGGGTCGGCACAACATGTTTTCTTCTTCCACTCACTTCTGTTATCCGTCAACCTATCATTCACACCTCTTATACGCATATCCTCTTTCACACAATCCATCCATCTTTTCTTTGGTCTCCCTCTACTCTTTTTTCCTTCCACATGCATATCTATCATTCTTCTCGTAATATGCCTTTCTTCCCTCCGCATTACATGCCCATACCATGCTAGCCTATTACTCCTCATCTTTTCTATCACTGGCGCTACTTTCAAACTTCCCCTTATATATTCATTCCTAATCTTATCCATTCTAGTCACACCACACATCCATCTCAACATTCGCATTTCAGTCGCATGTACTTTTCTTTCATCCGTCCCTTTCACCGCCCAACATTCTGAACCATACAATGCGACAGGTCTAACGACTGTCTTATAGATTTTCCCTTTTAGTTTAAGGGGCATTCGTGGGTCGCATATTACACCCGAGACCTGTCGCCATTTCATCCATCCCGCATTCATTCTTTTGTTCACGTCTCGGTCAATGTTGCCGTCGTTTTGAAGGAGCGAACCGAGGTACCGGAAATCGGAACAGACCGGTAAGGATACACCATCTAAGGCAATATCATGGAATCGGGAGGGGCCACCGAAATCACAGAACAGATGTTCTGTTTTCGTTCGGCTGATCCTCAGGCCAACACTCTCCAATCTCTCTTGCCATTTTCCCAGTCTGCTCTGGACCTCAGACGCCTCTTCCCCGACAAGTACAATGTCGTCAGCGAACATCATGCACCAGGGTGCCTGCTCCTGTATGTCTGATGTTAGAGCATCCATTACCAGGAGAAACAGGTAAGGACTTAAAGCCGATCCCTGGTGCAAGCCCACTTCCACATTGAACTTGTCTGTAACGCCAGCTTCTGACCGGACCCTTGTGCTCGCTTCTGCGTACATCGCTTTCATAAGCCTCACATACTTCTCAGGTATTCTTTTCACTTTCATAGCCCACCACAAAACTTCTCTGGGAACTCTGTCGTATGCCTTCTCAAGATCGACAAACACCATATGCAAGTTTCTATGTGCACTTCTGTATTTCTCGCACAGTTGTCGAAGTGCAAATATTGCATCTGTCGTTCCTCGTCCCGGCATAAACCCAAATTGATTCTCTGTGATCTCACTCTCCTCTCTCATTCTTCTTTCTATCACTTTTTCCCAAATTTTCATGCTATGTGACATGAGCTTTATTCCTCGATAGTTATTACAGTCCTGTACATCACCCTTGTTTTTGTAAATGGGCACCAGCGTACTGTTACACCACTCTTCTGGGATCGCCTCCTCTAGTAATAACTTATTGAAGAACAAAGTCAGCCAACTCCATCCATCCGTTTTTAGAAACTTCCATACTTCAGCTGGTATACTATCTGGACCTGTCGCTCTACCATTTTTCATACTCTGCACTGCCATTCTTACTTCATCTACACTCACCTCTTTCACCACACCCAAGTTGGGTGGTACATCGTCTAGTTCTCCGCTCCAGTCATTTTCTTCATTCATCAACCTTCTAAAATATTCCTTCCAACGTACTTTTATTTTATCGTCATTCATTAAAACCTTCCCATCATCACCTTTTATGCATTTGATATGTATGATATCCCTTGCACTCTTTTCTCTCATTTTCGCTAGCCGGTACAAATCTTTTTGTCCTTGGGGGCTTTCCAAGGACTCATAAAGCTTGTCTTGGGTATTTCCCCTAGCAGTAGCAACAGCTTTCTTAGCTTCCCTTTTACTCTTCACATATACTTCCCTTTTATTCTGTTTTATCATGGTGTCACTATCACTCACACTTTTCCAATCTTTAAAAGCATCCTTCTTTTCTTTCAGAACTTTTTGTACATCCTCACTCCACCACCACGTGTCTTTATCTATCTTTCTTTTATTCTTTGTCACTCCAAATACATCCTTCGCTACCCTTCTCATACATGCAGCCATTTCATTCCAGCATTCATTTACCGGCATCTTTTGAAAATCACCATTCATCTCAATCATTTTATCCACAACTTGCATTCGAAACTCTTTTGCGCGTTCCTCTTTCTCTATCATATACCATTTTATTTTGGGCAGGGCTTTAGTTTTAGCTTTTAAAATCTGTACCTTTATTTTTATTTCCATTAATAATAATCTGTGTTGTGGTGCTAATGGTTCCCCTGGTATAACTTTACAGTCTTTAACTGTGTTAATTTTTGTCTCTGGATTAATAGACAAAAATAATAAGGCTAACTCTATTTCCGTCTTTGAAACTAGAAATGATTATATTAAATTTATCTTTGGTTCCGAACTTCATGCATAAGTTTTTTTTTGTTATTAATCTTTGGAGCTTTGTTTACTTTATTTTTTAGGTATAGATTTTCATGGAAAGCTTTTAAAAGTATACTAGCAAACCCGGCGAACTCCGTTTCGCCACCAGATGGCTTCGTTTTATGTAACATTTCGTTTGGTGATTAAAAGATGAATACAATTTTTTTTGTTTTATATTTGAAAAGGAAACATTTTATTTCATTTCACAACAGTAATGAATTCATTTCGATTACAAAAATGAAGTGTTATTTAGTTGAACTTCTCTAAGTAAATGAAAGTGAATGCAAAGTAAATACTGAATCGAAGCGTTATACGTGTCCTCAAATTATCCGTTTCATTGAAGTGCTCTTTGGTAAACCACATTTTTTGTTTTTTGGTCTGACGTTAACACAAACAAAGCGGATGGTTTCCCAACTCGTGAACACGCAACGTATAACTGCCCATGTGAAAAACAATGATTTTCTAAATTTATCCCGCAAACACTAAGCGATTGGCCTTGCGACTTGTTAATTGTCATTGCGAACGCAAGCCGAACTGGAAATTGCAATCGTTTGAAGTCAAACGGAAGATCAGTCGGAATCGTTGGTATTCGAGGAATACAATATACATTTTCACCTGCGTACTTTCCGTTAATAATGGTTGCCTCAATCAAATTCGGCATAAGTCTTTTTACCGAAAGTCGAGTACAGTTGCAAAGTCGCGGTGGATTCAAATTACGCAATATCATAATAACTGTACCAACTTTGAGTTGCAAGTTATGTGGTGGAAATCCTGGTAACTCCAGAGAGTTAAAAAACTCCGTTGGATAATTTACTACATCATCGGGATTTGTTATGGAATCAACGGATTTGTATGTCACCGAATCGCCAGCAATTTTTGATTGAATGTTGAAATTCAGTGCGTGTACATCATTATTCTTTGCGGCAAGAATTGCTCGTTGACTTAACCAAGCATAATTTTGATAATTCTCACTAATGTTTGGGAAAACATTTTCAATAAGAGCTAATTGAGAGTCTACAATTAATCGGCAAAAGTCGTTGGTAAGAGTAATTATTCCAGATGTCGCATCAACTGGGACTTTTCCATTTCCAACAGCTAACAATTGTTTGGAAAATTGTGCAGCACTTTGATCATTTTGAAGTTGAACTCTCATATTAGTGGTTAGCGATAATGTTTTTACGTTATTCCATAAAGGTGATGCCTTCAGGCAAGCATTCAATTCATCTGCAGGCGTTCCACGGGGAATTACTGGCAACGTCTGCCTGAAATCGCCTGCCAACAATATCATCAAGCCGCCAAAGATGTTGTTATTTCGCCGAAGATCCTTCAGTGTGAAGTTAAGTGCTTCAAGTGATTTCTTATGTGCCATTGTGCACTCATCCCAAACAATGAGCTTGCATTGCATCAACAATTTTCCCATTGCACTGGATCGGGAAATATTGCATGTTGGAGTATCAATTGTGTTTAAATTGAGTGGCAACTTAAGCGCAGAATGTGCAGTACGACAGCCATCTAGAAGAGTCGCCGCAATTCCAGATGATGCTAACGCCAAAGCTATGTCACATCTTGATCGAATAGTGGCCAAAATCAATGAAATGACAAATGCTTTCCCTGTTCCTCCAGGTGCGTCCAGGAAGAATAGACCACCAGTATTATTGTCCACCGCTTGCATTAATGTTTCGTATACTTGTTTTTGCTGTTCATTCAGCAACGGCACATTATTTCGAACGAATTCCTGCAATGTATCAACATTGTATTGCAGCTCTCGATTTAATTCTTGGTTGAATGCATCGTGTATCGATCGATTTGGCGCAATCATTCCTACTTCAATCAGTAGCTTGTTTGCAATAGTCAAGCATTGATCCTCAATCAGAATCAATCCTTCATTGTAGATTTCATCGGTTATTTGGATGTCAGGATTATTCGTTTGAATGCGCAAGCGATGCAAGATATCTTCACATATGTCGTCTTTGTATTTGTTCCATAACTGAATTGGTTGTGAAGGAAAACATGTGGTGATGATAATTGCGAATAGCGTTCGTATTTGGTACGCATTTGATGAAACAACTGAATCCGCAAGTGTTAAATCCCAATGAGAATCGTTCTCCAGCAAACCCAATAGTTGACATGCTTCTCGATATGTTTGGCATTGGTGGCCATTCACAGTTTTCAAATGCGTTAATGATTTTGGTCCACGTACATTTACCAACAGCAGTCGCAAATAAAAACATTCATCATTTCTAGGATGAACAGTATACATGCGACCTAGTGCATCAGTGGAAAACACCTGTGGCCAATCTGGAACTGGGGTTCCTTGTTTGAGACGTTGGAATTTCTTTGTTGATTGATTCCAAGTGTAATACTTGGGCATTTCAACGTACATCAGCGTCGCTGCGAATGGATCTGCTTCACACATTGCAAAGAAGCTAGTCAATGTTGTCGATGGTGGTCTCTCAGCTCGTTGTGCCGCATTAGCCTCAGTGAAGTAAACTCTTTGGCCATTTTCCAAATGCACTGCTAAATGTACAACTGTGGGATATCTTTCATGAATTTGAAATGACAATAATCGCCACAGTGCTTCATTAGTACTGACGTATCTGCCCATTTGGAAGTTGCTGATTTCGTCATTCGCATTTTCCGACGCAATACCAAACACAGCCATGTCGCTGCCTTTTGTGACGTACTTGCACAAATATTTGATTGATTTGGCCGAATGACAACTCTCAACGTTTGCATGTGTTTCGAAAATTCGTGATAGCAGCGGGCAATATGGTACAATGAATTCATTTCCGATCTCAATCTCTTGATTTTGAACTTTAACTTTGATAGTTCGACCATTATCTTCTTTTGAACGCCGACGATAAACTGGATATCCATAGTTCCCTGTGACTGTTTCAGCAACTAATGGTCGCGGATATCGTTTTGTGCACTTTCCATCAGCCATGCAAGGCGATAATGGATTTAATGCACCGCACGGTCCATGCACCATCTGTGTCGTCACAATGTCGTGTAGATGGGGATCAGTGACTGGATCAGGAATTTCAGCTGATATGATGTCATCCACTTCATTTGAATATAATTTGTTCAGCAACCAAATTAGGATATGAGCATGCGGTAGTCCACGCTTCTGCCATTCCACCGAGTACATATAACAACGTGTGTCACCAAAAACTCGATACTTAGTAAGCACATCCATCATAACCTGAAAGCTTTTTGAGTTTTTGCTGAAATAGTCTGGCGATTATGTCATGGCGATCTTACGGTTTTTGGCCCGGTTCCAACTCACGTTCAATTTCCGTCCACTTTGGATTGCATGTGAACGTAATAAATAAATCCGGAGTTCCATAATTTCGCACGTACGTCATAGCGTCTTGGGCGTATTCGTGCATGTGGCGTGGGCTTCCGATATAAGATGATGGGAGACGTCGACGATCGTCAGACGTCCAATATTCTGAACATCACCATCTGAATGAATAGCATCACGCAAGTATATAGTCCTCAGATCGTAGCTTTGCCTGATTGAATCGGATGAACGCTAAACGTTCGGTCTCGACTTTGACATACATGTTGTGACGTTGTAAATTTTAAACAATTAATTAGCTTATCGTATTTATCAAAAATCTATTTTTGTTCAAAGCACGTTAGCGCCACCTAGCATCAAGATGCAGAACTACGCGTGGGTCGATGTTCAGAAACATCAGAGTTCTTTCGAGTTCACAATAGATGGCGCTTCGTTGTCGATAGGTCGTAAAAATAAAATAAAATACGATAATATCATTTACTTATTGACAATTTATTAATAAAACTGTTCTTATAATATGTCTTCAAGTTCCGTAAATATTCGGACACAATTTGGTTTATGGTCAGAGCTAATTGAGCGCGGCCACACTCGGGTTGCTTTCTGGCAACACCGACTTTTCAGGGCAGATATTTCTGTGGTGTCATGATGTGAGCATCGTTCCCGGAAAAATCTCATTCCCTTTCTCTCCATGGCTTCGCCTGGGAAAACACAAATGCTGTAAATTTAGTCATCCTAACGAATTAATATTCTCATCAATTATGGTAAGTGGAAATCGAGTGACGCCAGGTAGCATTCGACAAAATGGCGGTTGTGGTTAGGGAAAAATTCTAATTGTATGATTTTGTTTCAGTTCCTGTTTATACTTTCCAAATAAATGAGGTTATTGGGTTTGTGGGTGGATTCCTGAAACCAGGAGTTCCGTAGGTAAGTTGCGTTTGATTGGAAAATTCGTACACGTGGGTTTTCAAGCAGCGCAACTATAACCTTGTTTTTTCCTTTTGTTTCAGGGTTTAACTTTTAATTTAATTTAACTTTTTTTTTTGTAATTTAATCATTTTAATCAACTTAAAATTGTTAAATATTTTATTTCATGGAAAAGCAATTTATGATTGTTCCTGTGGGAAACATTCTATGAAAACTTGGTGAAAATCTATTGTAATCCTTCCATGAAACATTTCGGTATTGGAGTAATCAAGTTAATTGCATTTTGGATTTTGGCCAATGCTGTCCAAGCTACACTTCATTCTTCACTTCACGGATTCCAGCTGTTCAATTCGCTCCTACAAGTAAGCCAAAGTTTTTCGTATCGTGGAACAGCTTTAGTGATGTGTTCTTAGTGTGTGTCCGCTGGTTGAACCTTTACTTTACTTTACTACTGAGCTAGAAATATTTTTTATGAACCTTTCTGTACAATTTTCTATTACATGCCTATGGCAAACTAACTTTAAAATATAGATTTTGGAACTATCTATCTAAACCATTCTAGTGTATCTAAATTTAAGTCTTGTCATTAAGCTAGAATAACTATGTGTTAAGCGACCCCAGTAAAAAGAAATATTAAAAACAACTTTGCCTAACAACTAGCAAATTTCATTTATACCACCTCATATGCATTACAGGGGAGTCGATAACTAGCTTCTTTTCCGTACTAGGTAGATAGATACCATCAATAATATTTTTTTTTCTAAAGTGGTAGATTATTTTGTATCCGGGTATATTTCCATTCTCGCCCAATCCACCAACCTTGCAATGTCGACAGCGAATTGCTGGAATAGCCGACGGCACTTCAGAATGACAGTTACGGTGGAGTTGCCTGTGGTACCCTTAGCAGTACGCTATACTGGCACTCCTAACTCCTTGCGCCTAACGGGGCACTCCTAGCTGAAGGCGTTATGTTCTATATGGTCCAGTTTGGCACTGACGCAGTTGCAGCATTTGGGAGTCGCATTGGCCAGCCAGTCAGCGCACTCTGTTTTCATATGAGGCCCTCCGCAATGGCTACACTTCTCAATGGTGTCCTCAGGTGGAGATACAACACACACTACAGTAGTTAAACTTTCAGTGAATACCTAGTGTAGCGATATTTTTAAAGCACTTTGTTTACTAGTTTTAAGGTTAGAATTGTATTTGTCGAAAACATGTCTACGGCCACTATGGCACATTACGTAGCTGGCCAATATGGCCTCCTGAGCATTATTAGCCACACCTAACGTGATTTTTTTCTACGTCATCATTTTCTTTTTCAATAGGTGATGGCATCACGAAAACCAATTTCACAAAGAAAACGTCAAACTTGGTGCAAGGAGTCAATGAAAAAGGCAATCGAAGATGTACGAAATAAAAAAAATAGGATCACTAAAGGCTTCTAAACTGTATAAAGTACCCCGAACAACTTAAAGCGTTTGTCACCTACAGTAAATCTACCAGCTGATGTAGCGACTCATGCTAAATTAGAAAGAAAAGTACATTACGCGAAGAACTAGAGAAACAATTAGTACAGTATGTGTTAGCAATGGAAAATAAGTTGTTCGGTTTAACACGAAAAGATGTCATGAGTTTAGCCTATCAGCTGGCAGTAAAAAACAATATCACCCATAACTTTTCGTCGAAAAATGAAAGTGCTGGTAAAGATTGGCTAAAATCCTTTTTAAAGAGGTATCCGGAGCTATCGTTTCGCCGCCCAACAGGAACTTCATTTGCCAGGGCTAGGGGATTTAATAAAGAAAGTGTGGACCATTTCTTCAATCTATACGAGAAATTGATGGATGACTACAAGTTTCTACGTAGACAGGGCTAAGATTATAGCAACACAAGTTTTTTTCTTGTTAAAATCCATACCTAAGGCGTTATGAATGTTAACGCGTAGAAGTTTTCGGTTGGACTGATGGTCAGTCTGAATGAACGTGTAATGTGCTTCGTCAGTCTATCTATCTGGCATCAGTCTATCTATCTGGCATCAGTCTCATGGTGATCAAGGTCACGGACTAAACTGACGCCAGAATGAGCGTCTAACCTCCGTCTAACTAGCTGCGTACTTGCTGCGTACCAATGTGATAATTAAGTAACTTATGTGAATAATGCTGAATTGTGAACTGAAGTAATAAATACTCAAGATAACTAAAGTGGTTTTTATTCACAATGACATTGCGCTAAGGACAAAGAAGAATTATAAAAAACTATAGGGAAGAGGAAAATTCGAAATTCCGGAGGGACGCCGACCGCCAACCAACCGCCATTAAAGGTAAAATTGCATATATTTTATTAAAATAGATTTACTAAACCCACCTCCACCGTTCAAAATAGCGGCAGCGGTCAAAATTAAACAAGCATAATATAAAGATTGGAAACAAAAGTTCGAATTATATTTTATGGCGAGTGGGCGGATAAAAAAAATTGTCCGGAACAAAAAAAAGCATTACTGTTGCATACTATTGGTGATGATGAATTAAACATATACAACACATTGGAAGACACCTACCGAGTAGAGATGCGAGACCTAGACAGTACTCTCGGCCGAATGCTCGATGCGTATAAAAACACTTCACGGTGTTACACAAAAACAGTGCTCGGCCGAGCAAAGAGAAAATAGCTCGGCCCCCATTCTTTAGTGGTGGGCGTTGCGACGACGAACCGTTTCTAAAGACCGTTTTCTGTTCTGCAACGGTGTAGTAATAATTACGTATGTAATAAAATACAGCATGGCTTCTAATAATAAATGGGACATTGAAACAACTATAAAATTTATACGGCTATATAAAATACATCCGTGTTTGTGGCAGTTTCCATCTCCGGATTACAAGATTAAGCATAAACCGGATGCAGCGTATAATTCTATAGTTCAAGAAATTAACATCAATGGATAATGGATTTGATACGCTAGAATTAAAAAATTAAATAAAAAATTTAAGGTCGACATACCAACAAGAAATTAAAAAATCCAAGACTCGAAGAAATCAGGAGCGGGGCTCAGTAATATTTACAGTTATAATATTAAATGGCTAAAAGAGATTAAAATTTAGAGATTCAAAGGATTTAAAAAAAATGTATATGAAAATGTAAGCACTTTTTATTAAGTTTTGCATATATTTCTTAAACTCAACTATGAAATCATTCTGTTTTGCCACGAAACAGTTCCTACCACCTCCTACTCGACATAAAAATTCTGGATAGACTGTTATCAACGCAACTAACTGCTTTTATCGCTTAAAAATACTGTATAAGATACGTAAATTTATCAGTCAGGATGTCCGGATCCGTCTAGTAGAAGCACTAATATTATCAAAGCTGAACTACGCTGATGTGGTCTATGGTCCTCGATTTTTGATCAGAACGAGCAAGCTAATTCAGCGAGTTCAAAATGCGTGTGCACGATTCTGTTTCAACATTCCTCCTAGAACTCATGTTACACCTTATTTAAAAAAGCATAATCTGCTAAAAATGAGATATAGGAGGAAGGTGCACCTTGCCAGCTTGCTTTTCGGGGTTTTCAGAAGTGGCAAACCGTCGTACATTTATGATAAGCTGGGAAGGTTGTACGAGGGCCGAGACCATTTCAGAGGTGCACGTAAGCTTTTAAGTGTTCCGCATCATTGTTCAGCTGCCTTTAGGGGCAGTTTTAAGTATGCAGCGACCCGATGTTGGAATAACATCCCACCGCCTATTCGGGAATGCCGTTCTAAGAATGCTTTTAATCAAAAACTAAAACAGTTCATTCTTGTTAAACAAAGGGAATATGAAATGATCGCTGCGGATGTATCTGTTATATAGTCAGGGTACTAAATAATAAGTGTAGGATTTCGTATAGTTTTCGTAGAATATAATATTTAATATATAGTTAAATCATGTATTACTATTATGTAATGTTCTCTTATTATATTTTATATCATATTATATTATATTTATTATTATCATGATCTTTACATACCTATTATATTCAATTAATATTTGCATATACGTGTTGTTTGTTGCTTCTTTTGATGTGATTGTATTTTCTTTTTTCTTTTCTTTTTTGCTAGCTTTAGTTATGTAGTATAGTGGAATATAGGTTAGGTATATTAATTTGGTTGGATGTGACGCCACCCGGGTCACAGCTGAAAATCAGCGCCCTGCACAAAACGTGCAAACGTAAGTTTTGATGTAGGGCAAAAGCTGAGCTGTACACCCATTCTGGGTGGTGTCACAGACAAGCATAATTTTAGGTACAATAGTACAATAATTTACTGTTTGTTTGTGACACCATCAATGAATAAATATATTTTCTTTCTTTCTTTCAACTGTCTTGCTGTTCTTGACACATAGTTGCTATTATGATCGGTGATAGATGATAGACCAGCTATGAGTTCTCTTCTCCAAGTACCCTCAATAATGGTTCCTGAATTAATTTCTTCCCCGTCAACGCAGCCCCTTGGAAAATAATGACCGGGACTTGTGAGATTCAAAAGCGTTTGAATTATTTCAAATCTTTTTTCTAATAAGGGTTGTGATTTCAATCTTGCGAAGCGAAGCGAAATATTTAATTTAGAAGGTAAAATTTCGTATCATCATCCAAATTAATTGTGTTTTCTTACAAACGGTTTTCTTTCGTTAATCTTAAGGTAAAGTTCTTTTTTTCATACTCGTATTATTCAAAGAAATAAGTTTGTTCAAGTACGGAATATTATGTCGGAAATCGATAAAAAAGAAAACGGCAAGAAGTGTTACCCCTACTGGAGCAACGTGGAGCAATAATCAATGAGATTCGAGAAGTTCCGAATCACTACGTAAAATTAATACTTCTGACAGATGGGACCGAAGCCACCCAAACAGTGATACATTACAACATCATTGCTTGGCCCGACCACGATGTGCCTACAAATACCTCAGAATTTCTGAACTTTGTTCTGGTGGTGAGGCAGTGCCAGAAAGATCTGTATGTAGAGTCCCGCGAAATTGGCCACAAACAGTTCCAGCCGCCGCGAATCGTTGTACATTACAACGCGGGAGTAGGAAGAACTCCGTGCTTTTGTGTATAGGACATTAGTATTCCTAGGTTTCACACAACTCAAACAGTTTCCATAGCGTCAACAGTGTCTAATATTCGACAAGCAAGGTTCCATAGTTTTTTTAACCCATTCCAATACTTATTTTGTTACAAGGCTGTAAAATTTTACATAGAGACGAAGAAGCTAGGGACTCATCGCAAATACTTCATACTAATATTATAAATGCGAAAGTGTGTTTGTTTGTTGGTTTGTTGGTTTGTCCTTCGATCACGCCGCAACGGAGCAACGGATTGACGTGATTTTTGGCATGGGTATAGTTGAGGACGTGGAGAGGGACATACTTTTTATCCCGTAAAATTAAGGAGTTCCCGCGGGAATCAAAAAAACTTAAACCACGCGGACGAAGTCGCGGGTATCAGCTAGTAATTAATAGTCCGGGAGGCAGCGACCGAAATTTCGCACCCATTCCTACAAAGCAAATTTTTCTGTCAAGCAATGTTTATATCGTGTAAATAATGAAAGTGAAAGTCTGCCAAGCTTTTAGTGTTGCAAACATTAATAAAAATTTTTGAAACCTGTAAATAAATAATACGTAAATGTATACCTAAAAGACTGAAACTTCTTACAGTGACCAAGGATACCTAAATATACACTATAATGATAGTCTACCGCCTCAGAAGCGTTGCCATCTAAGGCCTACCCACCCACGTAATGTGTTGAAAAATTAACTGTTTGGACTTATTTCTACAAGTCTGAATTTTTTTTATCAAATAGTTAGGTTTATAAAAGAACAAAAAAAGACAGTCTACCGAGAATCCAATGTTGCTAAGGCCTTGGTAGACGCGATGGAAGGCACTATCTCAATTGCCCCAGTCTATCGATGAAGTTACATTTGATCAACAGACCGATAAAGATTCAGATACACACATTCGCAATTTAATTCAAATTATTACTGCGTGGTACAAAAATATTTAAAATGTATTATTTATAGCTATTTTCAGATACAGAACTGCTTAACGAATCTGCTGAAATAATTGCCAATGACAGTCGTGCTCGATATTTGAAAGAAAACCATGGCGTGTACTATGAGAAAGATGGGAGCGATGAGGAATCAAGTGTCAGTAGCGATGAAAAATTATAAAACAACGTACCATATTTTCTTTATATATAAGTGCCATATTTTATTAAAAAATATTATTACCGACTCCAAAAAATATTATTATAGTTTATAAGTATGTATATAGGTTTTTTGGATCCCGCGGGAACCAAAAAACCGGGAACCTACCTAACCTAAAACAATTATTCGGGATAAAATGTAGCTTATATCGTTCCCCGGGATACAACGTATCTCAATCACTGTACCAAATTTCATCACGATTGATTATACAGTTTAGCCTTAAATCGATAAAGAAAGAATATTTTGGTCTTTTATTTATCGAATATTTTTGACTTCAAATGTACAAACACGACTCGTTTTCGATTTATTTATATCAGTGATTTGTATGTATTTAATAAACCATTCTGTCTTGCCATTCTAGACGCCCTTGTCCAACAAAGTAGTCAGTATAATGCTCTCTAATTCGGTGAGCAGTCGAACGCACAGGCGTTTGAATCGCAACGTATGTGCTAAGAAGCTAACTTAGTCGCAAAATGGCGCGACGGCTGTGCGGGCCGACGGCTAAAGCAAGTTCAATACGCAATAACGCCAGTGCTCAAGACCGAGCCAGTCCAGTTCATACTCAAAAATAATGAAGTATAAAAAGAACATCGTTATCAGTTCTTTAATTTCTTCATATTTGGTTGGTTTACCTTGTCGAAAATAAAACTTAATTATAATTTTTTCTGAGTAGATAGATTTTTTTTGCATATTTTTTAGGAGTAACTTATGAACTGCAGCTGTGTACATTCTTTTGTTTGATATTTTATTGTCTAGCAACCTCGACGGCATTATGCGAACGGAAGATTCTAAGAAATGCATTTTTGTTTTTTGTGATTAGGTACCTTGCACGTGTTTACCTCGGCGGTTACTCTGTCGTTAGATAATTATGCATTATCTATTGTTCTCCTATAGCATTGTCTGAGGTATAAAGAGCAAACAAAAATAAACAGCCGACACCAAGCAACGTGAGTCATAAATTCCTTAAGCGGTAATCCTATTTATTGGATACTCCTAAATTTATTTTCTAAGAAAGAATGGTGTACTTACATTGCCGGCAAATTCTTAAAGTCGGTAACTTATTTTTCTTCGAACTATAGAGTTAACAATCGAGATGTAAAATTAAACATTGTATAGGTTGTAAAATAAAACATTGCTGTTTGAGATACTTACGTTATTTGTCATAGGACTACCTTGTTATCTGCCCCACCTGGCATACTTCCTTTATATAGTGACCGAGTCCATGATGCAGCTCAGTTGTATTTTGGCATTCGCACGTAACGGTTAACCATTTATTCGACGATGTCTGACCCCGTGGACCGAGAAATGGCGCGAATATTAGGGTCTGATGATGAAACTGACGAGTAAGTGAAATTGTGATCTACATAAATTGTGCTTAGGTAAAGTGCGCTACTATTATTTGTGTTATTTTCTCAGTCGCCGAGAAACCTTCTCCAATGGAAGTGGATCCGAGGAGGACATTTCCTCCGAATCGGAATCGGATGGTGACGATGCATGGCAGGACGCGGAAACGGACGTGGACATGGACGCGGACGAATGGACTACTACCAATACTCTACGCCAGATCGACCACACGGCCTTACCCACGTATCACGTAAACGCAGCTAAGTACCCGATAGATTATTTTAATATTTTATTTACAACTCATTTTTTTGCCACTTTGGTGAGCAGTGTAAATACTCATGCCCGCGAAATTTTATTGGAGTCTGATAGGGTTAATTGCCGGATTTTTCGATGGGTAGATACCAATGTCACGGAGATGAAAACATTTTTAGCACTTTTATTTCATATGGGTCATATTAAATTAAATAGAATTATTGGAGACGCGGGAAACTTTTTAGCTTGCCTTTCGGAAAGTTTATGAGCCGTGACAGATTTCTATTAATTTTACGTTGTTCTTATTATACTGACGAAGCTCGCTATGATACTTCTACCGAGCGTTATGCTCAACCAATCATTAAGTTTTTTAACAATCGCATGCAAGAATTGGTGACTCCCATCAGAAATTTGACGATTGATGAAACCATTGTCGCGTGGCGTGGGCGACTTCACATCAAGCAGTAAATTAAGGGTAAACGTCACAAGTACGGAATTAAACTTTATGTACTGACTGATGCGAATGGGCTAAGTCTTAAACTTCACATGTACAGTGGCGCTTCAGATTCTCTTGTAGGTGGTAGAGGGCACACTAAAAAGGTAGTTTTGCTTTTATTGGAAAATTATTTAAATAGAGGTCATGCCGTCCATATGGACAATTTTTATAATAGCGTAGATCTTGCAGAAACTCTTTTAGCTAATAAAACATATCTTACAGGTACTTTGCGCGCTAATCGATCTCGTAATCCGTCATTTGTTGCCGCTAGAGTTTCCAGGGGTTCCTGTATTTTTAAATTTAACAGAAGGGGTGTATGCGTAGGTAATTATAATGATAAAAGGCGAGTCTTAATGATTTCTACGCAACACAGCGGAGAAATGGTTGAGACTTTTCATCGAAGACGGGGTACTATACTTAAACCACGAATGGTTGTCGAATACAACAAGTATATGAATGGAGTTGATCGTAAGGATCAAATGCTTTCATATTATTCATGTTACTCGAAATCCATGCGCTGGTATAAGAAAATAATAACACATATTTTGCAGCTAATGTTTTTCAATGCTTATAAGTTGTATAGTCATCGCGAAAATGATCAAATGACGTATTATGATTTTAGAATTAACGTTATAGAAAATTTGCTCAACATATCCAACCAGACTGACAGACAGACAGACAGGCCCAGATCGAATAATCGCACAACAGATCTCGGTGAAATAATTCACTTGCCCGTGAGTTGTCCCAAAAATAACAAAGGCAAAACAAAACAGCGTCGATGTGCCTTATGTTTTAAAAAAAATAGAATTCGCAAGCAAGTTATGTTTTACTGCCCTTTATGCCCTCAGCAACCCGGCTTGTGTTTAACTTGCTTTAGGGAATTCCATAATTACAAAGGCTTGTAAATTAAGTATTAAAAGAAGAGTTAATTAAGTATTAAAAAAAAGAGTTGTAATCTTATGTTTGATTTTGCATGTTGATAAATATTTTAAGTTTACAATTTTTTTTTTTTGTAGAATTTGTAGAAAAAAAAAAAATTTTGTTCTAATTCAATAGTGAACGTTCGTTGATTTATAATAAGTGATTGATTTTGCACGTTGCTACATACTTTAATATTAGTATTTTTTTAATTTAATTGCAAAGGCTTGTAATTATGGAATAATTCTCTTAGCAGTTTTAGTAACTTAATGGTAATTTCAATGCTCAAAACTATTGAACTGAATTTTTATTCTTTCGAATATCTGTAACGTAAGATAGGCCTCTGATTTAAGTGATTGTTCCATTTTCACATACATTTTCAAATTTCAGTTTGCGTTTTAAATTACATGTATACTATATTGTTTTTACATTTTCAGATTCTCCTGGCCTGCTCGGGCAACTGAATGGAGCTAGATACAGAAGCTGACTATCTATAGTTATTAAAATACTATAATTTGTATTGATTGTATAACTTCGAATTCATTTGATTCATTTATATCAACATTATGTTTGATTTTGCATATTTAATTAATTTTATTGTTAAATATTTTAAGTTTATAATTAGTTTTTTGTAGATTTCATTCTAATTAACAGTATACATTCGTTGATTTATTATAAGTGATTGATTTTGCACGTTTCTACATACTTTATTATTGGTATTTTTTTAAATTTACACTAATTTTATTTAAGCTCACATTTATCTTTTGATTACCTAGTTTGATTTTGCGTGTAGTTTCAAAATTGTAGTTTATAATTTATGTAACATTTTATTATTTGATTTAATTTCACTTGGAATAACGTAACGTACAGTACGCGCGGCGAAAGTTTGGCTTTGACCGTTATTGCGCAGAAATCAGAAATTGGGTATCAACGGGCAATTAGCGGGGTGTGGGGCGGGTGTGTAGGCGCACGCGGTGCTCTGATTGGCGCTCCAGTCGTTCCCTGCCTCTCGCATCGATACGACGTACCACGCACTCCTGTTGTACAATCACGTTCACAAGTGAATTGCTATTTTCGTTAATTGTTTATTGTTGTCGATTGTTATTTTGTTTGTTTAAGTTTGTCAGTTAAGTTTTTTTTGTTAAATATTAAAAAGTGATTTGAAAATGCGTAAAAAAAACATTGTTTTAAAAAGGCAAGCACGGAAAATGATATATGACGTGAATTGTTTTTTAAAGAAAGAAGCTGACGAATGTGTCGATTCATTGAAGCAAATTCGAAGTCAGATTGAGGAAGTTGCTTCTTTACTCAGTCAGTCGGAGAATAACCAAACTATACAGACTATGCAGGTAATGAAAACGGAAACTGTTTCTAAATTAAATTGTGTAGTCAGTAAATTGGCTAAAATTCAAAAACGGACATCGGAGGCCACTAAGACTTCAATTGGAACTGTAAAAAATATCGCAAATCAAGCCAAGAGTTCCGATTTGCTAATTACTTTCAGAACACCTGGAAAAAAACGTCCCAGAGCTAAACCAGTTACGAATATTGATAATTTTGACCAAGGTATTATAAAAAGATGTATACACAATTTTCACAAGACGAATAATGAACTTCCCACCATTGGGAAACTAAAAAAGAAACTTGAGGAAGATATAAACTTTAAAGGGTCAGAAACAAGTCTTCGTGTAATTGTAAAGGAGTTAGGATTTCGCTGGAAAAAAACAGAAAACAACCGTAAATTAGTAATAGAAACATCGAATATCCGATTACAACGCACTGAATATTTAAGTAAAATAAGAAAATATCGACAAGAAGGAAGACCCATTGTTTACACAGATGAATCCTACGTAGATTCATCGCACTCAACAACCAAAGCCTGGAGCGATGGCCCTACGGAAGGACTAAAAAAACCCATTTCTAAAGGACAACGAGTCGTGATAGTCCACGCAGGATCTGAAGCTGGGTTTATACCAAATGCTTTATTAACTTTTAAAGCCGGCACCAAAACAGGGGACTATCACGACAACATGAATTACGAGAATTATGAAAAATGGCTTAGGACACAATTAATTCCCAACCTACCACCCAATTCTGTAGTGGTTGTCGACAACGCTTCATACCACAATAAACAATGGGATTTAGCACCGTCCTCCAATACCAAAAAAGCCGATATGCAGAATTGGCTAACTGATAAAGGCATACAATATGATTCAACAATGCTCAAGCCACAATTGTACAACTTGATAAAAGCTAATAAAGAAAGATTTAAAACTTTTTCAATAGATCAAATTTTAGCAGAAGCAAACCATAGCATATTGAGATTACCGCCTTACCATCCAGACCTCAACCCCATAGAAATGGCATGGGCTACTATTAAACAATATGTAGCTAGCAAAAATGTTAAATGGAATTTACAAGAATGTACCAAACTTATCAAAGAAAAAGTATCCTTAATGGGTGCCCAGGAATGGGGAAAAATATGTAAAAAGGTAAAAGATATAGAAGAAGAGTACGTCAAGAGTGACCATGTAGTTGATTTACTTACCGAGCAATTTATAATTCGCGTCGATGATAGTTCCGAAGACGATGATTCTGATGATGGTTATGAAGATGATTATGATGACAACTGCAACCGAGGAAGCCCTGATCCCGGACCCTCAACAAGCAAAAGACGTTGCACAATTTCGTGTCGCGGCAGCACCACTGGACCATACGGTGATTTCATAGAAGGCGTTAAACCTTTAACTGATTCAGAATCTGAATAGCACTGCTGCTAAGACTTTTTTTAATGTTAACTTTTGTATTTAATAATTATTTTAAGTTTTCTTTTGTTTGTATGTACCAATTTTACATGTATCTTGGAATAAATAATTTTATTAAAAAACAATTATTTAGAATTTTCATCGCTGTCTCTGTAAACTTTAAAAGGAAATAAACATTTTATATAAGTAAAATAACTATCAATAGTTTTAATAAATGAAGAAGTTTATCTATTTCGTATTATTTTCTAGCATTATTACCACTGTACATGAATTTTGACCCACTCAAATATCCAACCTGGTACATAAAAAAGGAAAAGTATTGTGTGCGTGACAGTACCCATGTGCAGTAATCCCCTCCACCCGAAGGTCAAAGCCAAACTCTCGCCGCGCGTACTGTATATGTTACGTCATATTGTATCTAATATTGGAACACCGTGGTTTTCTCGCCAGCTCTTTCCACGGTGTTAGTTTTCCGAGCTGGTGGTAATTTTTTGAAAGTAGAATCATATCAAATTAATTTCATAAAAATACAATTTCCAGTATAAATTTATTTCCTGTTGTTTTATTCTATCTGCCCATTGGTAATTACATAATATGATATTCCCGACTATAATGCTACAAAGTATAGAAATAACAAAAAAAAAATACTTATTTACCATTTATACACTATCGCATTAAGACACGCTATCACATATTGTATACGCTGACGCCATGTCTACATCTCTTTCTTTGTCTACGGTTGTAGCTTCTATACTTTATGTCACTTGTCTCTGGTCAGTTAGTTAGTCTATGACTGTTTATAATTTTTCGACGGGGAGTTCCTACAAACAGTAAATATACTTACAAAAATGGAAAGGTAAGTTAAAGTTTTTAACTTCGTGTTGGTTATGTATGTTGTTTACTCAACAATATATTGGTTTAACTTTTTGAAAATTATAAATTCAGTTCAAGTGCAGAAGAAAAAACATATCCCTTTAAGATTTATAGTATTTCGCAGTTGAAATCATAACTTGTTTTGAATAACAATCCTAAAAGTGTCAAATTGCAGTAGTTTCTTCTTTGCATGGACACACTGAATAGCCTACAAGGCAGGCCCTAGCCGAGTTTCGACTCGGCTAAAAGACATTTACCGGGGCACAGAGTTGCCCCGCGCCCCGCCCGGGTAAGGAGGCCCAGCCTCGACGCCCGTACCCCCGCTTGGCCCTCACGGGCCAAACGGAGAAGATCCTGACTCTCTCTGAATAAGCTTACTAACAGCATGCTAACTAACAACTAACCACTATCTATAGACAACCAAGGAGTCCCGAGAGGAGAAGACTCAGAAGGCGACGTAGAAGGCAGCCTTCTACGTCCTCCTCTGGGCGAAGCACGCCCTCGCCCTCGCCCCAGCCCAAGAGGGCGCGGGAGAACAAGTCGCCCGAATTGGTGCCAGGGCGGTTTGTTTTTTGTTGGGAGTGCACTAAGAGATTTAGGTGCACTCTCCACCGCACCGAACACCCCGCGTGCCGCAGGAGACTTAATTTTGATTAATGGTTATGTAGGTACTAACAATTTGTAATACTGAAACATTATTAACCACTAGCTGATGCCCACGACTTCGTCCGCGTGGTTTAAGTTTTTTGATTCCTGTAATTAATATAGTATGATATATGTGATAGTAATAATAATAAAATAATATTTTCAAATATTATGTATTAGTATATATTGTCATTTACTCCTAAAACAACATTAAAATTTTATGTAGGTATATAGGAGTCAATTTTTTTTGTTTTTTTTTATTAATCAGACGCACCAGTCTCCAGTCGCCGAACTGGGTTGGTGTGTATTTCCAAACATACACATGTATCAGTAGTAGTAATGATAATACATACAATATCATACTATAATAATATTATATATAATTACATATGTATATATATCATATGATACTGTATTTTTGACCAGGCTAGTTCTGAGCACTGAAAGTGTTTAAACCATTCTGTCTTGCCATTCTAGACGCCCTTGTCCAACAAAGTAGTCAGTATAATGCTCTCTAATTCGGTGAGCATTTCTGGAATGATTTCCATGATTAAGATTACGAATTGGATCAAATGAAGCCTGTGGTATAGGCCGCCAAGAACCTTCCACTAGTTCTCCTGTTTCTGGATTTTCTTCATCAATTAACCCTGCTTCAATGTAGTTTGATGATTTGCTTTTAAGCCAATTATGTAAGACACAACATGCCTTTATAATTTTCAAATACACGAAATTTGCTAACTAACACACCAAAAGTATTTTCTATAGTTCTTCGAGCTCTGCATAGCCGGTAGTTAAATTTTTTTTGTTTTTTGGATAAATTTAATCGACGACTAGGTTATTCGGGGTAAAAGTCCGCAGTGGGCAAAAGTTCGTGATGCCGATTTTTCAGTGAAGGGTGTGCGGGCGGGGGAGCTTGATCGACGGGAGAACGCGCGCTTGGGCCGCCATTATGTGTCAACACTTGGAGAGCGGTGCGCGCGGTATTCCGCAAATTATGACTCAATAAGTTAAATTAAGGTAAAAATTCGTATTTTTGTGTTCTACGGAAACGTTGGTGACTCTCAATGTTATGTTGTTATCCTTGTTTTTGTACAATTATTAAACAATTTATTTCAAACTGACATACTAACCTAGCATTATTGAAGTTTTTACTATTGCTATTTGTTTTCGTTACCAGCCAAATGGGGTAAAAGTACGGGGGTTAGTATGCGTACTTTTACCCCATCTACAAAACTTTAACCAATTGGCTACTTGACAGCTGTAACTATAAAATATGAAATATGTTAGATTTGGTAGCTTGTGGGTTAACAATAATTATACAATATTATGTATTTTGCATTAAAATAAATTGTAAATATTTTATTTTTGCAAAACAAATTTGAGATTTTTTATCTGTGGATTACAAGAAGCGAAACGCGGGCGGTCATGATTGAGCCCCGTGTGACGTCACATTTCAAAAAAAAAAACGTCGTGTGTACTAACGTTTGCGTATTGTTGAGAAAATAACAGTAATATATTTCGATTTGTGATTGTGAGCGGTTAAATGAAATGGGGTTATGCTTTACAGCTGATAGTACAAATCTACCTAAAGTCGATTCATTTATGGTTGCAAATTAATTTGCGTGTAAACTTTGCACTGCCGAGTATCTTTGAGAGTTAATAGTACTTAGGTCTCGTGTTTAAGACCTAAGAAAGTGCTGCTGTAAAGTGACAGAAATATAATTTATTTTGATTTAAATTCCGGGTCTCGGCAGATTAACTCTAACCTTTATCTATTCCGTGACTCTAACCACTGCTTTCGACGTTTAAATTATAACATAAGTAGGTAATATAGTATTTATGAATGTGTTTATACAATTTGTCAGGATATTAATTACTTATTATTTATTGTATTTCTACACACGTCTTGTAGCTTGTAATTTCCACAATTGCATTAAAAAAGCTGTAAACTTTCCACTTAAAATTAAATAAAACTTGGAGCGTCGTATAGTTAACATTGTTTTATTTTGAGCTATGACGTCACAGCTAGCAAATGTCACGTGACCGGCTGTTTTCGCGCGAATTTAAAATTAATGTATTAAAAATGTATTTTTTTCTAATAAATAACGCTTTTTTTGAGAAAAAGTTAATTGTAAGAGGTATAAAATGAACCGACGTACATTTTTAAGTATTTTTCCGAAAACTGTCAAATAGCCAATTGGGTAGTTCTACAATTAATAATGTATACCTACTTATACTGTATAATATAAATGTAACTTATATATTATTTGTTTCAGATTGCGAAATAATGCCTCGAAATTATGTAAAAAAGACACCAGGAAGATCTCTAGTTTCGGAAGAAAAAAATAACATGTCTTTGATCTCCTTAAAACTTATGTGAATTGCAATATCTGTTTTTTATGACTTTTGACTTTACCAATGCCAAAGTACTTATCTAAAGTAAAGTATCTTAGATTATGTTCTTTTAGAATTATTTTAAGTTTATTTCGTTGATTATATCTGAATTATTTTAATTGTGTACCTACTGATTTTTCTACATTATAAATCTTTTTTTTTAATACTAATTTTTATTATTACCTAACTAAAGGTACGAATCCTGAATATTGTACTTTTATTCTACACGCGAACTATTACCCTTACGATTGCGTACTTTTTCTACTATGTCGGGGTAAAATTACGCAGTCTGATCATTTAATCCGTTTGCTTTATAATCAAAGAATCTTGATAGTTATCTTATTGAAACTTTATATCAATTAGAAGCCTAATAAACGTGCTACAAATGTACTATAAATTTGTGTCTGCCATTAGATATTTTCCATGAAGGGGATATGCCATTAGAGTCACATAAAAATGTAATTCAATACTCCCAGCCAAGTCCTGACTCATTTAATGCTATGTCGCTTGATGATCAAAATATTATAAACTAGCTGGATGCCCGCGACTTCGTCCGCGTGGAATAAGTTTTTTTGGATTCCCGCGGGAACTCCTCAATTTTCTGGGATAAAAAGTAGCATTTGTCACTCTCCAGGTCTTCAACTATACCCATCTCAAAAATCACGTCGATCCGTTGCTTCATTGCAGCGTGATTGAAGGACAAACCAACAAACCAACAAACAAACTGACTTTCGTATTTATAATATTAGTATGATACTTCTGAACATTTACCACATGTCTATAAAGAGACATCTTCTATTCTGTCACCTACAGCTGTAATACACCCGTCACCAAGCATCCAACCTCATGAGACTGCATTTGATTTTTCCCACAAAGAGGATTTGATAGAGATAAATGATGTTCAAATGCACAACTTGCAGCAGAGCCCCACTCCATCTGATACCATGCCTTCCAATATTGGGTCTTCTACAGAACCTAAAACATCACGTAAAAGACAAAAGACTAAACTCGCCGGCATATTTAGCGGTACATAAAAAAAAGGTTTGATATCAGTATCATATAAGGTTGCTGGCTGGTTTATACGTCATTTAATTTAAAAAGAAATATTTTCAAATTAAGAAAACAACTGAACATCACATTTTATGCAATTGTTTTAATTTTATTCAAATACACCTTACCTGGAGCGAACTTCGAGTATTTCTTCCTTCTGAGTTTGATTTAAAATTTCATTGAAATACTGTCTTTTGTTAGTTTTTTTTAATCGCGTATCTTTCTGGAGTTGATGACTGAATGATGCCTGACTTAGCCCCATCGGAGATTGCCAGGGCACTCGAAATGCGAAGAAAAGGTCAAACCTACAGAGTGATATCCAGAGATCTTAGTCGACCAGTTTCAACGATCCATCGCAGTATCCAACGGTTCAGGGAGTGATGCGCGGCCAAGATACAGACAGACAGACAGACAGACAAAATGAAAAAAATTACAGATTTGCTTCAGTATCGAATAATGAGTGCCCTCCAAAAAAATTTTCAAAATATCTTCAATTTACAGAATTGGACCTGTTACAGTTTTATTATAAGTATTGATAATTGATATAGTAGAAAAAAAATAATAATAAGTATGATAGATTATGCGATTCTGTAAGAATGACGAGCATTTTAAAATTTACAGGTTGTGTATGCTGCGCAAGTGTTCAGCAGACAGGTGTCGCTACTGTTGAACAACCAGATGAAGATATATGAAAACCTGAGAAGACTGCATAATTATAGTGTGCCATTAGTGAACATTGATGATGGCTTTTTCACAGCTGAGATTCTTTTGTTCTTTAATAATTTGTTTGATAGCCTGAATTGTACCGGCCATACACATGGTAGTTTACAGAATGCTTTGTCTTTAAACTCAAACCATTTAGACTTTTGGAATGAAGCTTTGAAAAAGTTACAATCAATGAAATTTGACGCTTCAGATTCCAGAGAAAGTAAGCCATTGACGTTACATAATTTCATTCATGACATAAAAACTGTAAAGCACCTTTGGTCGGATCTCAGATTGATTCCAAAAGTAAAATTCTTAAGTCTGAAGCGTTTAAACCAGGATCCTCTGGAAAATTTTTTTGGACAAATTCGAGGACAGAGTGGATGTAACACACATCCAGATTGTCATCAGTTTGTTGCATTGTATAAGACATTGCTCATCAATGATATTTCAACTGGGAAATCTTTATACACAAATTGTACTAGTGATGATGATAAAATGCACATACACTTTAAGAAATTTAGTTACTAACCGGAAACAATGTTGATAGTATTGACCACAGCTCTGATGCTCAAAATTTTATTTTCATTGAAGAACGTATTCCTTCTGAAAACATTTTTCAGACCCATTCTGTAGCTTATATTGCTGGTGCAGTCTGTCGTTATTTATTTCCCAGACTGAATTGTTCGCATTGTCATTGTCGCTGCATACGCGGTTAAAAAGATTCGCCAGTTGACAGATATAGAAACGGCGAGATTAGTTTATTTTGGTTACTTTCACAGCATTATGTCATATGGTATATTATTATGGGGTAATGCTGCTGATATTAATTCTGTTTTTGTGCTGCAGAAGAGGGCTGTTCGAGCCATATATAATATGGGACCAAGAGTCACTAAGAGATAAATTTAAAGAAATTAATATTATGACAGTGCACAATCAATATATATTTAGCAAGAAAAGATTACAATTATTTTGCTATAATCCGCCAACAGTTGGCGGATTATAGCAAAATAATTGTAATCTTTTCTTGCTAAATCATGAACTTCCGCAAAGTAACGCCTGATTCTATCCAATACAATATATATTTGAAAATTTAGTATACGTGCATAAACACATTGATAAATTCAAGAAGAAAAGTGATTGTCATAATGTCAATACTAGAAATAAAAATAAGCTTGTAATGCCTGCTTCTAGGCTTAGTAAAATTAGCAATTCATTTGTTGGAAACAGTGTCCGCTTCTACAATAAGCTCCCAGAAGACATGTTGAAGATGTCTCTGAATAAGTTCAAAGTTAATGTAAAACGTAAACTCATTAAAAAATCTTATTACCATGTAAAGGATTATTTAAATGACAAGGAAGCTTGGCAATGATTTTCTCTAATGGCCCTGATAGTTCCTTAGTTAAGATGATTGTGAAATGGTGATAATGAAAAAAAAAAAACCCCGGCTGAGTTTGTTGTGGGCTCTTCTCAGACCAGGGCGCGTTTGGAACCCTCGTAACTTTAGTTTAAGATGTCGTACTGTCATTATCACCATTATATTGTTACTCGTATATGTTATAAATAACCGAACGTCAATAAGTGTAGTATATCTACCTAAATTGAATAAACATTCTTTGACTCTTTGACTCTTTGACTACTCAGTCAAGCAAAAAAGGCCAAGACAATAAAGAGAGGTAAAATTCAACCACCACAAACAGCATCCGCTGTATTGATGTCGAAATTGTTAGAAGCGCAAAATAAATCTCCACGACAATACGATGAATTAGACCGATTTTTTTTGCACATATCAGATACAGTAAAGAAGTTTTCTCCTTACTTACAAGCCATCGCAAAAAACAAAATATTCAGTTTAGTTTCCGAAATGTCTATGCTTCATCTCCAGCATCGACTTCTTCGAGCGTACAAACGAGTGCTACACCTATGCCTCCGTCTCCTGAGCTTTGGAACACTAACGAGTGGAATAATAATAATCAAGCTTAAACTAAACTAAAAAGCTTATTATTATTATTCTTTTATTTTACTTAGATTCATATTTTTTACATTTTTAAATATTTAACTATTAAAACAAAAAAAAAAAAAAACATTTAAAAATATAAAAAATAGCGTCCCATCGGTCTCGGGAACAGGTTCCAAGAAACCGACGGTTAGGGCTCCAAAGAGAGGAACCTCCTGACGATGCGAGCCGTGTCCAGGAGTACAGCCTTCTGGATCTGGCCCTGTCTTCTTATTATTATTATTATTATTATAAAGCTTTACCATGAATACTAGATCAAAAGTTTGATTAAATATTAATAATAAACAAATTGTTTTTTACTTACCGTAAACACACAGCAAGCTTTTCTTTAGGTAGCAGGCATTCTCTAAAGTTTGTGTTTTTTTTGACAATGTCATTTTCAATTTTTTTCAGCAAATCGTTAAATTTGAATGTACACATTCGGAAGTACTGAAAAAACTTTTCTTCGTCATCAACTAAGTGCCTGAATAATGTCCAATATTCTCCTTCCGTTTTGCGTTTTTTTATAGAATTGTGAATCCAGTAGCGTCGAGTGTTTTTGGGCATTCCTCTTCCTCTTCATCCAAAATGATAGCAATCATTGCCAGTTGTTCAATCGTTAGTTTCCTTATAGCCATAACTATTTCAATATTTCACCACTTTAACGCGTCTACGCAACACTGATATTTGTACGAGAATGAACCGATGTAGACTCACGAGATTGAAAGGATTCCTGCCGTGTTACATACGGGCATCATACAGATTAAATACGGGTTACATACGGGTTGTAAACGGGTTCAGAA
This sequence comes from Erebia aethiops, assembly GCA_923060345.2. NCBI lineage: Eukaryota > Metazoa > Arthropoda > Insecta > Lepidoptera > Nymphalidae > Erebia > Erebia aethiops. The sequence goes on along the minus strand of OV281081.1, from coordinate 11,216,613 downwards.
CGCTGTCGGCCCGCTTAGTGGGCGAAATAGAGCGTATCGGATTGCTTTCAGTGCCGGATACGTTCCTAGTACGGTCATGGTATGCTACGGGATAGTGGGCAGACACCTTTATTGTCCAGAGTCGATTTTCAGTTGTTTAAATTAAAAGTAAGTTTTAATACAGCTATAAGATAAGTAGCAATACGTACTCAGTACTGAACAATTGTCAATACTACTGAATGTGGGTATTGTCTCTGTTGTGTATTTTCAGTGTTGTCTCTGACTCAGTAATTAAGACTGAAATTGGGAAGTCCGGATTCGATTTCCACCAGGCCATACTAATAAGTTTTTTGACGATCTCCGTGGCACAGTGGTATGCACGGTGGATTTATAAGACGGAGGTCTCGGGTTCGATTCCCGGCTGGGTCGATTGAGATTTTCTTAGTTGGTTCAGGTCTGGCTGCTGGGAGGCTTTGGTCTTCGCTAGTTACCACACTAACGGCAAATACGTACCGCCAAGCGATCAAGCGTTTCGGTACGATGCTGTGTAGAAACCGATAGGTGCATACTACTACTACTACTACAGCCCAATAATGTCCCACTGCTGGGCACAGGCCTCCACTCTCATAGGAGAGAGGGAATTAGAGCTTAGACCCACCACGCTGCTCCAATGCGGGTTGGCGGGCTATTCATAGGTGCATATTCTACCCTAACCCTAATAAGTTGGCTACCATCTTAATAAGTTGGCACAGCATCATCACATATTATTAGGTGCGATTGCATTCAAGGGCTAACTTGTAGTATATACATTTAAAAAAAAGTTTAGATAAATAACTATTTTTGAAAATACCATTATTAATTTTGATGACGTCCTACCTCACCGTGGGCGAATGGTTACATAGTTGAAGGTTTCGGGTTCGATTTGATCGGACCGTGTGGGGAAAATTTAGGATGATAACTTTTCTCAATATTTTCAGTGTTCTTAGTAGTATCCCTAGATGTCTTTGTCTGGATCTCAAAGTACAGAATTAAAACTATTAAAGTCAGGTATTTATGTGGTACTATTTATATTTTAATTTCAGATTTTTCCGATGACAGCGTAGCTGATCCAGATTTTGAATTGCCAAACGATGCTGCTGGAATCGAAAAAGACAACATCGAATCTGATAGTGACGCTGTAAGCGACAGTATCCAGATACGTACTACTGCACAAGTAAAACTTCATACAAGTTCATGTGCAAGTACTGCAATTAAAGGCCAAATTTTGGACAGCCTAAAGATGCCATTGAAATTGAAAAAGACGACAATGACTGTGATTTTGATGCTATAAGTGCTAGTATCCAGATAAGTACTGATGCACAAGTTCGATTTCATAAAAGTTCATGTGATGGTACTTCAACTAAACAACATACAGATTCCACGTTGTCTCAAAATTTCGCAGATAGCTTCAACAGTAACGAGAGCTGTTCAATTCTAGATCACAAAGATCATAATAATAAGCCTGGTTCCATTAATACAGAAGCCGTGCATGGTGATAGTACTGATGCCGAGATAGATGCATCTAATGATAATAGCACTAAAGCACAAGACAAAGAAAGTTCAGCAAATTCAAATATAAGAAAAGGGAGATCAAGAAAGGAAAGAGAAAACTGTAAGAAGTTAAGAAATACTGGTCAAAGTTATGTGACAGAAAATGGTAAAGTAGTTCGTGAAAGAAGTTTAAAAGCCTTAAGCACATGTAGGATGAAATGCAATGAACGATTCTCAGAAGATGACAGACAACAATGTTTCGATGAATATTGGAATTTAGGTACCAGAGACAGAAGAGCCATGTATGTAGCAAGCTTAATTACTATACGTCCAAAAAAGACACAAAAGACTGACAGACAAACAACAAATAGGGATTATTCTTGCCTTTAAAATAGAAATGGAATTGTTAGCAGTTCTATGGGCTGTTAAACATTTTAGACCTTATCTCTACGGAATGAAATTTACAATTTATACCGATCATAGACCATTAGCATGGTTACACTCTTTAAAAGAGCCCGGTAGTAAATTAACTCTTTGGAGATTAAGATTACAAGAGTACGATTTTGATATAATTTATAAAGGTGGAAAATACAATTTAGTAGCAGATGCATTGTCTAGAATCGAATTAAATACCTTAAATATCAATGATCTAAAACAACCATCCACATCAAAAGGTATAATCATAGATAATAGTGATAATATTTCGGAAGTCACTATGACAGCATCAGAAGTATCAGATGTTAGAGAACTTGAACTTCAGGATGATAACAACATCATCCCTAATTTATATGAAGCCATTGACATATAGCCTAACCAATTGATCATAAATCAATGGTATAAAAATGAAATAAAAATTAAAGATATCTCTAAAAATAAATTTAAAATATTACAAATATTTTTACCTCTAGATTCCAAACTTATAGAGAAATTTCTTAAGATAATATTGATGTCCATAAGAATTATTTTATATACTTTGAAAATAATAATTTACGTGAATTATTCAATAATGTAGTTTCAAATTTAATCGATAAAACTTCCGTTCCTTTCTATGAATCTACAAAACGCATAACAATTATACTTAGAAGATGAAAATGAGCAAAAAGAAATTATTCTTAAGTATCACGAAGGTAAAACTTACCATAGAGGAATAACTGAAACATATAATAAATTAAAAAGAAATTATTATTGGCCTAATATGAAACAAATTATTACAGCAGTTATTAACGAATGCAAAACTTGTAAGAGAATGAAATATGACAGAAAATCTTTAAATCCCTTAATTCAATTAACCCAAACGCAAAATAAGCCGTTTGAGGAAATCTTTATAGATTTATTTTCAATAGAAAAACTTTCTTATCTTACTTTGGTAGACGCTTTCAGTAAATTTGGACAAGCTGTTCCAATTATGAATAGGTCTACTCCAGAAGTAGTTAAAGCCTTAATTAAGCACTTTTCACTTTATGGGTTACCGTTAAAAATCAGTTGTGACCCAGGATCAGAATTTAACAATACCTTAATTAAAGAATTATTAAGTTTACATAAAATAGATTTGCATATAGGAACTCCCAACAATCCAAATTCAATGGGAATAATTGAGAGATTCCATAGTACTTTAATTGAAATCTATAGACTTGTTAAATACGAAAGAAAAATTACAGATGCTGCAGACGTTATGACATACTCTATTATGGCTTATAATAACACCATTCATTCTATGACTGGTTTCACACCTTTCGAAGTTCTTTTTGGTCATACTGACGCGAGAAGTGTATTTGACACTCAATTCCATCAGCAGTATATGCAAAAACTCATTAAAGATCATGAAAAGAGAACGAAATTCTTATATATGAACATACAAGTAAAAAATTGCTTCAATTTAAAGAAGACAATAGAAAAAGATTAGAGCCTTCAGCTTCTACGAGTTACGAATTTAATAAAGGCGATCAAATCTATACCAAAATGGTTAATAAACGTCTTGCTGAAGATAAACCGAGATATGAAATAGCAACGGTTTCAGCAAGCCCTGAAAGGAATGTTTTGCCAATAACTATTAGGAACCGTGAAACTTCAGTTCCAATAAGAAATATAAAGAAACCAAGTAAATTACCAAGAACCTTAAATTTCTTGAGAATATACGATTGAAATAAATAAATAAAAAATGCGACCCTAGAATTATATTTCCATCAATCAAATAAAATAAAATAAAATGTATATTAAAATTAATTATAATTAGGAAACACGTGTATTTAGTATTAGAATAAGGGCCCTCGAATAGTTCTAAATAAATAAGAAATAAGAATAAATATATTTTAGATATTATATAGAAATAGAAATGGGAAAGGTAAACGTTTAGCATAAGTATCAATTTTTTACAATGTCTATAATTCCTTACCCTCACCCTTTATCCACTATACCTGTAACAAGAAGACATCCTGAACAAGAAAAAGGAAAGTCATTGGAAAATTTTGAGATCAATATTCCATGATAATTGTCATAATATGATCATGAAGTATTGTTCGTCGATATTTTTACTAAAGACAGCCACAATGGAACACAATTACTACGAGACGAACTACAGAGCTACAAAGTCTACAAAAGGCTACGGGAGCTACGAAAGAACATACACGTAACCATCTCTCATTCAGTGCAGTGCTTTCAGTGTAGTGAAAACAAAGTCAATCAAAGTGAAAGGGTAGAATAGAATTATTAGCATTATAGAAACAGTGTTAATTTAAGAATACTATTTTATAGTTAATTTAATTTAAAAAATTACTTGCAGTAATTTTTTTTTGATTAAGAAGGGAAGAGTTATGGTATATGGATGTGACCTCATTTTGAGTATTTGTTACAATGTAGTTTTTATGATATATATAAATGTGACCTCGTTTTGATTACTTGTTACAATGTAGTTTCCACGGTCTTAATTGTACGACTTAGACTTTTCCACGTTTAGCAGATTATAGAAATAAATTATTGGCCGCAATAATCATAAAAATGTTATAGTTTTCTAATCTTTTATGAATAATGGCAAGGCAGGACAAGGCATCCAGAAACTGCCCCACTCCTTAGACGACGCATGTAACAAAGACAGTATAAAGCACCAGCCCAGAGCCACAGCCATCATTCTGTTACTTGCCTCCTCTCTCGATCACAAGTTCATTATGAACTAAGTTCTTGTAATTTTATAATAAGTTTATATTAAATTCAGTGATTAATATTCAGTACGATTTTCATTTTAAAATCTAAATAATTCAACATCAAATAAGCACGCTCCCAACGTGACGAAGAAGCCGCACCAGCTCGCCGCAGTCAGCACCGCTGACACAGGGTCTTAGCCCAGGCTTCGAGGTTTCCACAACACCACCGTCACCATAGAGTATTACTGTAAATTATTACCGTCAATAATTTATTATTGAATGCTAAGAAAACCAAGTGCTTAGAGTATGTTCTACCTAATGTAAAGTATATCGATAAAACTATCATGATAAATGGAGATACACTAAAAATGGAGAAATCCAGTTTTTTTGGGGGTGCCCTTGGACAATAAGCTTCAATGGGGCGCTCATATAGAGACACTAGCGGGTAAACTTAGCTCGGCTGCTTTTGCTGTCAGGAAAATTAGACAGTTTACCGATATTGAAACGGCTAGGCTTGTCTACTTTGCTTACTTCCACAGTGTTATGTCGTACGGCATTTTATTGTGGGGCAGAGCAGCTGATATCCAATCAATTTTTATATTGCAGAAAAGAGACATTCGTTCTATTTATAAACTCGGATCACGCGATTCACTTCGTGAAAAATTTTAAGAGATTGGTATTCTTACGGTGCCCTCACAATACATATACAATAATATAATCTTTGTTAGGCAGAACATTCATCATTATAAGCAAATAGGTGATACTCACAATCTATGTACTAGAAACCGCCATAAGCTAGTAACAGCGTCATATCGTGTGCGCAAGGTGCAGAAATCCTTTGTGGGGTCCAGTGTACGTTTTTATAACATGGTTCCAAAAGAGTTTCTAGATTTGCCATTACATAAATTTAAAGACTTTGTCAAACAGCATTTGTTAAGTCGAGGTTATTATACTATCGACGATTTTATTAACGACAAAGTTGCATGGAAGCAACCGGCCTCGCATCCAGTGACCCACAATTCAGTGTAATACTTGTAATATTATGTATGTATTAATATTGTAACCTCTTTCTTTTTTGAGAAAAGAGCAACTGCTGAGTTTCTTGCCGGCTCTTCTCAGTAGAAACATCTTTCCTAACCGGTGGTAGAGTCCTGACGTATCATAAGTGACACAAGTTGCCCTATGTGATATAAATAAATCATTTCATTTCAAGTATTAAAAGAGTTGTAATCTTATGTTTGATTTTGCATGTTGATAAATATTTTAAGTTTACAATTTATTTTTTGTAGATTTTGTAGAAAAAAAAAAGATTTTGTTCTAATTCAATAGTGTACGTTCGTTGATTTATAATAAGTAATTGATTTTGCACGTTGCCACATACTTTATTATTAGTATTTTTTAAATTTAATTGCAAAGGCTTGTAATTATGGAATAATTCTCTGAGCAGTTTTAGTAACTTTATAGTAATTTCAATGCACAAAACTATTGAAACGAATTTTTATTCTTTCGAATATCTGTAATGTAAGATAGGCCTCTGACTTAAGTGATTGTTCCATTTTCACATACATATTCAAATTTCAGTTTGCGTTTTAAATTACATGTATACTACATTGTTTTTACATTTTCAGATTCTCCTGGCCTGCTCGGGCAACTGAATGGAGCTAGATACAGAAGCTGACTATAGTTATTCAAATACTATAATTCGTATTAATTGTATAACTTCGAATTCATTTTTTTTCATTTATATATTTTCAATATTATGTTTGAATTTGCATATTTTATTTTATTTTGTTGTTAAATATTTTAAGTTTATAATTAGTTTTTTGTAGATTTCGTTCTAATTAACAGTATACATTCGTTGATTTATTATAAGTGATTGATTTTGCACGTTTCTACATACTTTATTATTAGTATTTTTTTAAATTTACACTAATTTTATTTAAGCTCACAATTTAACTTTTGATAACCTAATGTTTGATTTTGCGTATAGTTTCATAATTGTAGTTTATAATTTATGTAACATTTTATTATTTAATTTAATTTCACTTAGAATAACGTAATGTACCTATATGTTACGTCATATATAATATTGGAACACCGTGGTTTTCTCGCCAGCTCTTTCCACGGTGTTAGTTTTCCGAGCTGGTGGTAGTTTTTTGAAAGTAAAATCATATCAAAGTAATTTCATAAAAATACAATTTCCAGTATAAATTTATTTCCTGTTGTTTTATTCTATCTGCCCATTGGTAATTACATAATCTGATATTCCCGACTATAATCCTAAGTATGTGCCAAATTTCATCCAGATCCGTAAAGCCGTTCTGGCGTGATTGAGTAGTATCCATCCATCCAAACTTTCGCATTTAACATCTTAGTATAGATGCGGAAGTTTGGTTGGATGGATGTTTATTCTGTAATATAGTCTGGAATAACACATAGGCTACTTATTATCCCAAAAAAGTTCCTGAGATAACCAAACAAACTCTATCCACGCGGACCGCGGTCCGGGCGCGGACGCGGGCGTCATCCCAATGTTTTACTTGAAATGAGTATTTCAGCAAGGTAATATTTCAGTCAAATCCTTCAATTTTATTCTCCTTTAAGTCACATCGTAGTACTCTCGCTATGACTAAGAAGCCATTTACATACAGTGTAAACTCTATATAGCTATTCGTACGAAATCGGAACTGGACAAAGTGGTAACTGTGCTCGAGGCTTCCGCAAAAAGTGGTGTATGAATGCTACAAAGTATAGAAATAACAAAATAAAATACTTATTTACCATTTATATACTATCGCATTAAGACTATCGCTATCACATATTGTACATACAATTGTATACACAAATTGTATACGCTGACGCCATGTATATATCTCTTTCTTTGTCTACGGTTGTAGCTTCTATACTTTGTCACTTGTCTCTGGTCCGTTAGTTAGTCTATGACTGTTTATAATTTTTCCACGGGGAGTTCCCGTTGAAGGGCCTGGTCTGTGGTATACAAACTATAAAAATACTTACAAAAATGGAAAGGTACCTAAGTTAACAGTTTTTAACTTCGTGTTGGTTATGTATGTTTTTTACTCAACAATATATTGGTTTAACTTTTTGAAAATTATAAATTCAGTTCAAGTGCAGAAGAAAAAACATATCCCTTTAAGATGTATAGTATTTCGCAGTTGAAATCATAACTTGTTTTGAATAACAATCTTAAAAGTGTCAAATTGCAGTAGTTTCTTCTTTGCATGGACACACTGAATAAGCTTACTAACAGCATACTAACTAACAACTAACCACTATCTACAGACAACCAAGGAGTCCAGAGAGAAGGAGACACAGAAGGCGACGAAGAAGGCAGCCTTCTACGTCCTCCTCTGGGCGAAGCACACCCACGCCCTCGCTCCCGCCCAGGAGGGCGCGGGTGAACAAGTCACCCGAATTGGTGCCGAAGCGATTTGTTTTTTGTTGGGAATGCACTCAGAATACAGAACAAACCAGAAACCTCGGACGCGCCTATTCTTGAAGCGCAAAAACCTACTCTTAAATTGAGTAGGTTCACGAACAGGCGATTAGTCACTCTGTGGACGTCGTGACGCTTAACGTGTGCTACAAGTGTCAAATTAAATTAAATTATGCCGTGTTGTGCCGTTCCTACATGTAAAAATGCTGCTGGTCCCAAAAAGAAACAGGATGGGATCACATTTCATGTGTAAGTAGCTAATTCAAACATTGTTTTATTTAATTATTGAATAAATTATTTTGTTTTCAATTGTCAAGGGCAATGATGCGTCCATTTCGTTAGTGTTGCCAATATAACATTTTTGATTTTCCCTACTTCTGATTACTAAGGGATTTATTATTTGTAGTATTTCAATAACTAAATACTAAATGTTTTACCAACTTTAAAAAGAATGTTATGATATTGAAATGTATACTTGGAAATTCGAAATATTCAAATAGATTGTGAACAAATACTATTAAAATTAAAACTATGCTATTAAAATTAAAACTATGCAATACATTAAAATGCTAAAATCTATATATTAAACTAACTATAAAATAAAGGACTTGTCCAAGAACATGAACCAAGACGATTTTAATACACGTGAATTGAGATCCTTAAATATGGCTTATATAGAATAATTTGCACATTTTTAAAGGACCCCAATATGGAGAAAAATACATTTTTATTTTTTAGATTTTTGTCTGAATCTTATCAACAGTAAAGAAAAACTTGACTGTCTTTGTCACGTATGGCATAGGGTGATTGTCAAATGTCACTGTCAGTTTTGTTTATCTTTAACTATTGGTGATTTATTGTTGTATAATATTATTATTATTTTACAAATGACTCAACTACTCAAATTAATATTTATTAATCTTATAATGTTGTATGCACTATGTAGTGGAAAACGGGAAGTTTATCGAAACGGAATATTAATAATCACAACTAATCACTTATCCCAAGTTTTAGTGTTGCCATTAAAAACGGGGTTTTCTAAAATTATTATTTATAAGGTGTTTAATGTTATATTTTTTTTTCTTTGACGTGATGGCAGTTTGGTTCTGGTTCATTGACACTCAGAATAAAAAACTACCCTCCATACTGAACTGGGACATGTCCTTTAGAAAAAACCTTATATTTTTTATTTATTTACTAGCTGATGCCCGCCACTTCGTCCGCGTGGATCGAGGTTTTTCGGTTCCCGTGGGAACTCCTTAATTTTCCGGGATAAAAAGTAGCCTATGTGTTATTCCATTCTATATCATTATTCCAGACTATAATCTATCTCTGTACCAAATTTCATCCAGATCCGCTCAGCCGTTGGGGCGTGATTGAGTCAACATCCATACATACATCCATCCAAACTTTCGCATTTATAATATTTATCTGATAATATGAATATTTAATATTATAAAAATACCTTTTATAAATATTATAAATACTTTTATTACAATAATACAGATATTTGTTAAATTTTAGATTCCCTGCTGACGAAGAAAGGAAAATCAAGTGGACAAAAATCATTCAAAGAGCAAGGTTAGACCAGCTTTGGAAACCATCAAAGCGAAGCGTAGTTTGCTCAATGCATTTTGAGGAGAAATATTTTTATAAGACAAAATGTGGTTTAAAATGGCTGAGGAAAGGAGCTTTTCCAGATCAGGTAGATTATAGAATTTTTCATCAAATCATTATCAATCATCATCATTAGTATATTTATTTTACCTTACTTCGTAGATGAAGAATATATGACTCATAACTTATGATAAAATATTTTAGAATCTGGCCATGGCAGCAGAAGAGTCCGAGTCATGCATGGAAAAATCTAAAGATGTACGTATTAATTATAACTTATTTATAGTATAAATAGCAATATATCTGCGCTATAAACTTTTCACTTTTAACAATCTTATTAAGAGACAATCTTTATTCTACAGTTTTGTAATTAAGTATCCCACTTACGTTTATCCACATTGCTTTTTTTATTTTTGTTTTAAGAATTATAGTATAATTATAAGATTATATTATATGACTTAAAGACTAAATTTTTTTTATTTCAGACTAAACCACCTTACCTTTCACCACTTAAAACAAACTCGGAGATTGGTGATGTAAACGTTTCGGATTTGGACTCTGTATTCGACACGCCGAAAAAAGCAAAATTAAGATCCCAATTGCGCCGCACACAAATACTTTCTAAAAAACATATCCGACGCATAAAAACATTGCAGCAAAAAAATAGACGTCTTGTAAAAAAGAACGAATCCTTAAAAAGCATTCTTAGGAATTTAAAAAACAATCGTTACGTCAATGATGATATTTATGACTTGCTATCAAACGATATTGTAGCAGCTGATATTTTTAATAATATGTACAATAAATGCGTCCTAAAAAAGAAAAAACCAAAATATAATGCTAAGATTAAAAAATTTTGTCTTACGTTAAATTTTCTTTCCCCGAATGCATATAAATATGTAAGGGCAACATTCGAAACGTGCCTGCCACACCCAAAAACGTTGTCCAGGTGGTATTCCAATATAAGCGGGGAGCCTGGATTCTCCGATGAATCGTTTTTGGCTCTAAAAGAGAAAGCATCTTCCGAACGTAAAATTATTTGTGCGTTAATTGCTGATGAGATGTCCATCAGACAACAAAGTTTATGGGATGGGAAAAAAAATTGCGGATATATTGACATGGGATCCGGTACTTCCGAAAACTGTAAAACATTAGCCTCTGAAGTATACGTTTTTTTACTGAATGGCATTAACGATCATTTTAAGTTGCCTCTTGGATATTTCTTGGTGCATGGTTTGAATGCAGAACAAAAAGTTAATTTGATAAAACTGTGTCTCATCAAATGTCATGATGCTGGTGTTAAAGTAGCATCTTTGACCTTTGATGGGCATGCAACAAACATAACGGCTATGAAGTTGTTAGGATGTAAAATAGATAGTGAAAAGGAACTGAGAACCACTTTTAAGCACCCAGTTGACAATTCTGATATAGCTGTTTTCTTAGATCCAGTACACATGTTTAAGCTCATAAGGAATCACTTCGAGTCTAAAAAATACATTCTTGATGAAAACCAGGAAGAAATCAGTTGGAATCTGTTATGTAACTTAAACAATCTTCAAGAAAATGAAGGACTTCACATAGCTAATAAGCTAACACGAAGACATATAATGTTCCGTAATAACATTATGAAAGTTAAACTTGCTAGTCAAGTTTTAAGTAGAAGTGTCGCAACAGCGTTAAAATTTTGTAGGGAGGATGCCAAATTAATTGCGTTTAAAAATTCCAAAGCTACTGAAACTTTTGTACAAAACATGAATGATCTTTTTGATGTATTTAACTCTCGTAATATGAAGCAATTTGATTACAAACAACCTTTGAATAGTCGCAATAAAGAAATGATATATAATTTTTTAGATCGAATGACATGTTATATACGTGAATTAAAAATTAAAAATACTACAAAGAGAAAAATCAAGCAAGATGAAAGACAAGTGGAAGTTATATTAAAAAGTTATAAACCAGTTTTAGAATGTGCGTGTAAAACTGGATTTCTGGGGATTCTTATATGTATTGAGAGTCTGAAATCACTATACGAGAGTTTAGTTGAAATTGACAAAATGCTTGTATTTATACCTACGTATAAATGCAGCCAGGATCACTTAGAATTGCTTTTCGGAATGATACGAATGCACGGGGGACATAATGACAACCCAAATGCACGACAATTTAAAGGCATTTATCGGAAAGTATTATGCCATCTAGAGCTAAAAGCCTCCGATAGCGGCAATTGCATACCTCTGGAAAACATAGGCATATTAAATTGTTCATCTTCGACTAAAGCAATTAATTTTTCCGCGCATTCACAAAGATTTGAAGATAACGATCAGCTTATTAATGATATTCCAACAGCGTCTATTGAAGAAAATATTGGTGGCAGTATTGCAAAATTATTGTCTTCCGCATTGCCCGAGTTACATGATTTGACAAAATATATCGTAGGTTATATAGCGGGCAGTGTAACTCATTATTTAGTTAAGCATATAAAATGTCAATTTTGTATAGAAACAATGTTAGCATCTGATGTTGAATGGTTTCACAAACTTATTGGTTTGAAGAATAGAGGTGGTCTTTGCTACCCTTCACAGGGTATTTATGATATCTGCTGTATTTCCGAAGCACATGTCCGTAAAATTTCAATTGAAGAAATTGTAATTAACTCAAATGCTCAGCGGCTAGCCATAGTAATATCAATTTATAAGAAATTCATAGGTAAAAATAGCATACTTCACGTGGAGGATAACCACGTAAATGGTCAAAGCCATCGAAATAAACTTATAAGACTTGTGATTGAAAAATATCTAGACATAAGGTTTCATCATTTGTCTAAATGTAAATCTCTGTTAATAAGCTCTAATTCCAAAAGACAATATTTTAGAAAACTTACTCAGCAAAAGGGAAATTAAAATTTGTGTCACGAATTCTTGTATAGGCATAGCTATTCCGCTATTAAAAACAGAAAAAAAAACGATACGTCTCAAAGGTTGCTACAGTTGGTAAGAATATCTATGGACGCAGTATGATTAACTACCTCATAAATTCTAATAACAAAAATATGAAATTAAAACACTTATTTTATATTTTTAATTGAAATGACACCGTCTTTTATTTATTCAACTTGTGTTTTATACTTATTCCATTCATTCATTTCATTAAGAAATGGAAGGAATTGACAGTTATTATTTTCCCTCAAATATGAACTTTTACCCTAAAATAGGGAAATAGTTTGTGAGCTAGCAACATTACGCGGGTGGGAAGAGCGACGGGCGCGGGGTGTTTCTACAGTTTTTGGACACAACGCGCGGCTTGCAATTACGGCTGGATGAGGTTTCTGGTTTGTTCTGTATTCTGAGGGAATGCACTCGGAGATTTCGGTGCACTCTCCACCGCACTAAGCACCCCGCGTGCCGCAGACGCCTTAATTTTGATTAATGGTTATGTAGGTACTAACAATTTGTAATACTTAAACATTATTAACCACTAGCTGATGCCCACGACTTCGTCCGCGTGGTTTAAGTTTTTTGATTCCAGCGGAACTCCTTAATTTTCCGGGATAAAAAGTAGCCTATGTCACTCTCCAGGTCCTCAACTATACCAATGTCAAAAATCACGTCGATCCGTTGCTCCGTGATTGAAGGACAAACCAACAAACAAACACGACAACACAGAACTTGATATTTTTCGATTATTTTTGAACCAAGATATTATGGATCTTATGGTGAAAATGACCAATTGTTATGCTAATAAGGTAAAAATACTTCACGCAACATGAGACTTGCCAAATGGACAGACTGTACTGAAGAAGAAATTTTAATATTTTTGGGCCTGCTGATTTTTATGGGACTCAATAAGTTACCTAAACTAACTGGAGCAATAAAAAACTATAAAAACGAAATAGCTCGCCAAGCTATGAGTAGAAACCGATTCGAGCTGTTGTTGAGATGTTGGCATTTTGAAGATAGTTTTTTCCATGAATCAAATACAGACCGTCTTATAAAGATAAGACGTTTGGTGCAGTTACTCACAGCCATATTTCGAAATGCCTAAACACCTGGAGAATATATCACTGTGGACGAGACCATGGTAGCTTTCAGATGGCGCAAAGTCTGTGATGATGACGGTTATACGTACGACCTTATCGTTTACGAAGTTAAAAACTCAAGCGGGCAAACCAATACACCTACGAATTTAGTAATGAAGCTATGTCAACCTTACCTAGGGGTAGGCAGGAGTGTGGTGACAGATAATAATTATACCAGCGTCGACTTAGCGCAACAATTATTGCAAAACGATACGCATCTGATTGGTACATTACGCAGAAACAGGAAAGGATTGCCGAAAAAAGTTGTTCAAGAAAAATTGAACAAAGGTGAAATGATCGCTTTATAAAACAATGACGGTATTCTTATACTCAAATGGAAAGACAAGCGTGATGCTTTGTCGACAAAACACTCTGTTGGTTTTGTTACTGTTACGAGCAAAAGGAACCGTAACAAGAAAGTTATGAAACCTACCCTGATTGCTGATTATACTCGTAACAAACACAAATGCTCCATAGATTTATCAGATCAAATGGCAAGCTATGCCAATCCTGCCAGAAGAAGTATCCGTTGGTTCCAGAAGCTAGCCGTAGAACTGTTATTTTCGACTGCTGTCACAAACGCTTTTATAATTTACAAAACTCATAAGCAGCTTAGTAGCAAGAAGTACACCATAACGGATTTCAGAGAGAATCTCTGCTTGCAGATGTTGGGAATTACTTCCAGTTCGAACTCAGTGGGTAGTTTGCCAAGGCGGCAAATACAACATCAATTCAGTAAATCAACACTTACTGATCATAGAGGAAGATTCGGCGATTCGGAGATTATTCGGCGACGATGCATCCATTGTTATAAAAAAAAACAGAGATGCTGGACTATCAGCTAAAGAAGTCAGGGATCAAACAAAAAAGGTAAATACCGTGTGCCTGGAATGCCCAACTAACATTGTCCACAAACACTTGTGGACAATGTTACGCAGAAATCCACATCCAAATTAATCCTTAGTTTTTCTATTACTTAATTTGATTTTTATTATAATTGTGATTTTGACTGCTTTGGATGAATAAATAAAAAGTAATATTTTTCTAATACTAGTTTTATTCATTCAATTTTTATCCTTATATTACTTCAAATATAGTCCAATTTTCATCAAAAAAATTTCACGGGTAGCGTTTTAACTGAACTAATCAATGAAGTAATCTTTGAATCTTTATCTAGCAAGCCAAGCTCTATAAAATAATATGAATTTGTGGGATCACAGCGGACCCCACGGCCTGCTGATCAAGTCAACGACGTATCCTGCTGATAGCCCACATGGCGTGCTACACAAGTTACATAAAATTAGACGTGGCGAGAGGTGGAAGAAATCGCGTGGTATGCGTGCCGCCCACAGGGCTTGCTGCGCTAGTAAAACCTTAAATAAGTATGGCGGTGAGAGTGTTAACATAGGATTTGGATATCCAAGAAACGATACCTGCAGTACATGTGATGAATTTCTAGCTAAGATGAAGGCTCTTAAAGTAAATCTAAAGAATGCTGCTGAGCTTGACAAAGATGACACTGAAAAAGAAATTTAAAAGTTAGAAATTGTGAATAAGTTACATACAATCAAGGCTAATGTGTTTTATTTATTTATTTATTTAATAAATCTTACATATTATCAGTAGTTGTTTACATTTGATGTGGTGTTATCATAAATTCATACGAATTTTACCGAACACCACAGTGCCGCCGACAATAGGCTTGTTCTGAATGCTCTTACTATAGAATTACAATTTATTTTACACAGCTATAAATAGTACACACTATACGATTATATAAACTTTAACGTCCTAATACTACAACTTTAACTAACAATTTTATTACACAAGTACATACATAGAATACATACATAACTACTTGGAACATTTATTCTAAAAGTTAAAAGTGGGTAGAAAAAAACTTGTGTACTAACGCAACATGTCAATTGTTTATAAGCGAAAAAGAGAAACTAGGGTTCAATGTCAATCTTCCTCTATAAGGGAAGCTATTGCAATGGACTTTCAAAAAAATTTAAGTATGCCAAACATTACCAGAAATGATGTCTATTATAAAAGACAATTAACCCTAAATACACAATACCGGGAACCAAAAGTCCCTAAGTCTATTAATTGTTCTAAGTGCAAATTTGACTGTAACAGTCATGTAACCGAAAATATTCGTAAAGAATTGTGCAGGAAATACTGGAACCTAGACTACATTTCGAAAAAACAGTTTAAGTATATTGAGTCTTATTGAAGTCAAACCTACAAAGAGGATTCTTTTGAACAGAAAACGATCTACTCAGCGCAAGTATACTAAACAATATTTCTTTAGTATTGAAGGAGAGAAAAAAAAGTATGCCAAGATTTTTTTTGCAGAACATTAAGCATTTCAACGCATGTGATAGCAGATGCTGTAAAGCACTGCAATAGTTTGGGACAGTATTCAAAAGACCAGGGCCCACGCGGACGTCGTGAGCCCCCAAATAAAACGTCGCCTGAGATAGTAGAAGCTGTTAAAAAGCACATAGCATCGTTTCCTAGCATGGAAAGCCACTATGTGCGAAAGAAGTTGAAACGCAGATATTTAGATACTAATCTTACACCAAGCAAAATGTACGCTCTCTATGTAGAAGAATGCAAAAACAAAAATAGCGAACCAGTTGTATCAGAAATGACATATCGAAGGATTTTCTCTACAGAATTTAATTTAGGATTTTTTATGCCTAAAAAAGACCAATGTCTTCTATGTTCCAAATTCAAGCGTGCCAACGGTGAAGAAAAAGATAAACTACAGAAAGATTATGATGAACATGTACAAAGGAAGGAAATATGTAATCGGGAAAAACAAGAAGATAAACAAAGGGCTGAAAATGAAACCGATTTCTTAACAGTTTCGTTTGACTTACAAGCAATATTGCAAATTCCCAGTACTAATGTAGGTCTTATACAAGAAAATTGACACTTTACAATTTAACAATTTACGAAAACGCGCTTCCCAATGAAGCTTACTGTTTTGTTTGGAATGAAGTGCATGGTAAAAAAGGTAGTGCTGAAATCGGAACTATTTTACATTATTACTTAACCACATGCGTGCCAAAGGAGATTAAAGAAGTTAGCTTGTTTTCCGACACGTGTGGCGGCCAAAACCGTAATCAGTACATTACCGCCATACTATTGTGGATCATGATGCAGGACACACACCTTGACATAATAGAACACAAGTTACTCGAATCCGGTCACAGCTACATGGAAGCTGACTCCATAGAAACCTCGAAGAAAAATTGTAACATCTACTGTATGTCTGACTGGTTAAAAGTTTTTAAACGGGCTAGGTCTAAAAACGTTTATAAACATGAAGGTAAGAAAGTTACAAAGAACGCTTACCATGTAAAAGAATTCAAATACAATGAATTTAAAGATTTGAAGGTATTGGCAGAGACGGTAATAATAAATAGGAACGCGTCCGTAAAGCTTTGTCTATGGTTGACAGTTTTGACGTGCCACCATTTTCGTTATCTGTGTGATTGTGTATAAGCCGACTATGAATTTTTTTGCGCCAAAAAGTAAGTTATTTTGCTTATTTTAAATGAGTTTTTCCGTGAAAGTATTTACGATATCGGTTAGACCGTGTTTACAATATGATCTATGTTGTTTATTGTTTAGGTGATGCTTTTTTCCCTGTTTGTAAATCTGTTTTATCCTCAATGTTAGATCAGTTTTATTTTCTATGTTTGAATTTGTACCTATGGACAAAAATATGAGTGTACCTGTGGACTGTCCACAGGTACAAAAGTGACATAATATTTACTTACAAAATCTAATCAGCCGTTTTGTTTATTATTTTAGTGCCTCGCAGTAAAACTGGTTTAAAAAGAAAGGGAATATGCCCTGATACACTCACAGCAGCCGTAAAAGAAGCAAAAAGTGACAATCAGTCGATAAGGAAAGTAGCTGAAAAGTATAAACTACCAAAGTCAACCATTTTTAAATACTTAAAGTTACATAAAAGCAATTATTTGAGAAATAACATTGAGCTATTGAAGAATGATGTAAGAAAGGTATTTGATCCGGAAGAAATTTTGCTGTGCAAATATTTAAGAAAAGCTGCATTTCTACACATGGGTTTAAATACAAAACAATGTAGAGAGCTGGCTTACCAGTACACTGTTTCTAAACAGAAAACAAATCTGCCTGCTAACTGGGAAAAGCACAAAATGGCAGGAACCAGGTGGCTCCGTAACTTTCGTCTTCGTTTCCCGGAATTATCTCTTCGCAAACCCGAACCAACGAGCATAGCGAGAGCAACTAGCTTTAACAGGGCAAACATTGTGGGCTACACATATATCTATTTATGATTTTATCATATTAAATCATACAACACGAATATAACACTATCTCATATATATTTAAACATTTACATTATTATATAACGATATATAATTATATACACTAATAGAATATTATAATATATACTTACAAACTTATAAAATACATATATATAGTATACAGTATACGTACATAATTAATCAACATCAACAAACAGACAAAACATTAATACACTAGCGGAGTCGGGTGAAACGCGTAGTATGCCATCATATTAGCGAACGATGCGCCGACGCGAGTTTCGCATTCCAGCCGCATGTCGTTGTCAGATACAAAAACTGTCGCTACGGTCGCGCCATTTGACATTCCCTATAACCCTACCAATTTGCATTTTTGTCTTGCTAATATTGCACCGGTCCGCCATTGATTGTTGTGATACGTTAACCTTAAAAACTTTGTATTAATTCGTGTGCTGTGTAACTCCTGTGTTGTGTAACTGTGCAGAAATAAAGACTATCTGTGAACTACGATACATTCGTTGTGAGTTATTGCATCGCTGTTTTACCTTCTACGTATAACAGAAAAGTGGGACTCGAAAACAACAAAACCAAACTTCGAGACTCCTCACTGGTGACCCCGCTCAGAACACAAAATGAGCAGCGATTCGGATCAAACCAGCCAAACTAGCCGTAAAATGGATGATGCAGGTGTTACTCGCCGTAAAAAGATGGTACGCCTCTCCAGCGAGCATAATCGGACGCCGGACACGTGTCGTCGCCTGAAGGTACCCGCGTTTTCGCCCGACGACCCGGAAATCTGGTTCGCGCTACTGGAGAGCCAATTCGCCAGGTATGGAGTGACAGACGACAGCGACAGATTTGTAGCGGTTACTACGAACCTCGATATCACACAGGCGAAGTCCGTGAAGGATATCATCCTCAACCCACCTGCAGAGCAGAAATATGAGAGGATCAAGGCGGAACTCGTCAAACGTCTGTCCGCGTCGCACGAGAAAAAGGTCAGACAACTCCTGACCCACGAAGTACTCGGCGACAGAAAGGCGTCTCAGTTTCTCCGCCACCTGCAGGACCTGGCAGGTCCCAACGTTCCAGAAGAGTTCCTGAAGACCATGTGGTGCAGCCGCCTCCCAAATAGCATCCAGACCGTCCTGGCATCGCAACAATCACAGCCCTTGGAGCAACTGGCGGACTTGGCCGACCGCATCCAAGAAATTGCGATGCCAAACGTCATGGCAGCAGCATCCTCGTTGCGAACTGCAGCACAGCCGTGGGACACCCATAACGAGATCGCCGAACTCCGAAGAATGGTCGAACGGCTATCTGCGAAGCTTGACGATAACACCCGCGAGCGCAGAAGGACGAACCGCTCCAGAAAACAGCACAGATCAGCTTCACGTAGTAGGACGCGATCAACCTCCAGGTACCGGCAGAATCCAGTGTGTTGGTACCACTGCAAGTTCGGGATGTCGGCAAATAAATGCATCCAGCCCTGCGATTTTGGCAAGACGTCGGGAAACGGACGAAGCAATCAGTGATGGCGGCCAACGATTGCACGAACCCAGGTCGCCTCTTCATCACAGACCTCGTTACTAAAGTGCAGTTTCTTGTGGATACAGGCAGTGATATATGTGTTTACCCTATAAGTGCGTTGCGTGAACGTCGTTGTAAAACTTCTTTTACTTTACGCGCTGCTAATGGTACGGTTATCGATACCTATGGCTACATTCAGCTAACGCTAAATATAGGGTTACGCCGCAATTTCCCATGGCGTTTCGTAATTGCTGACGTCACGAAACCTATAATCGGCGTAGATTTTCTTTCGTATTACCGCCTCATAGTCGACATCAGCAATCACAGACTCATCGATAGCCTTACCAATATTAGCGCAGATGTAACCTGTATTTCTAATACCAACAGCCTTGTAACGAGCGTGAAGGTAACGACTGGCGGCAGCAGCAGGTATCACAAAATTTTATCCGAATTTCCGGGTATCACCCGCCCCGCTGGTTCACCAGGTACAGTAAAACACACCACACAACACCACATCCGCACTACACCAGGCCCCCCAGTGTCGTGTTCACCCCGAAGGCTGGCTCCAGATAAATTGAAGATTGCCAGACGAGAGTTTGACGCGATGCTGGCTAATGGTACCGCCCGTCCATCCGACAGTCCGTGGTCATCACCCCTCCATCTAGCGACCAAAAAAGACAATGGCTGGCGTCCTTGCGGTGATTACAGATTGCTCAACGCAAGGACGATACCGGATAAATATCCCATTCGTCATATTCATGACTTTTCCCACAGCCTATCTGGTTGTAAGTACTTTTCAGTTATAGATTTAGTCAAGGCTTACAACCAGATCCCCGTAGCAGAGGAGGACATTCCGAAAACTGCAATAACAACACCCTTCGGACTATACGAGTTTCCCTTTATGACCTTCGGATTGAGGAATGCCGGTCAGACTTTTCAAAGGTTTGTGGATGAGCTCACGCGTGGACTGGACTTTTGCTACCCATACCTCGATGATTTTTTGGTATTTTCCAGGACTCAGGAGGAACACGAAGAACATTTGCGCCAACTCTTCACACGTATGCAAGAATACGGTGTGCTTGTTAACACGGCCAAATGCGTATTCGGCGCACCTGAGGTAACATTCCTGGGTTACCAGATTTCAGAGAGTGGGACGAAACCCTTAGACAGCAAAGTCAAGGCCATTGCTGATATTTCCATCCCCAAAACTGTCAGAGAGCTGAGACGATTTTTGGGCATGATAAATTTCTACAGGCGATTTCTGCCCAACGCTGCCCAAATCCAGGCCCCTCTAAACGCCTTGCTGACTGGATCGGTGAAAGCTTCTCAACCGGTAGTCATAGAGGGAGAATCATTACAAGCCTTCGAGGACTGCAAGAAGAGTCTCTGCAACGCCGCCCTACTAGCGCATCCGCAAACTGATGCTAAGTTGGGACTGGTCACGGACGCTTCTGACAAGGTAATTGCAGCAGCCCTCCAGCAATATGTGGATGGAGCCTGGCAGCCTCTAGCATTCTTCTCGCGCAAGTTGAGCCCGTCTCAGGTCAAGTATTCACCATATGATCGAGAGCTCCTTGCAATATACGAAGGCATAAAATATTTTCGCCACATGCTAGAGGCCAGTCACTTCACTGTCTATACTGACCATAAACCGCTATGTTACGCTTTCCATGAGCGGAAAAGTAACTGTTCGCCACGTCAGTATAGACACTTGGACTTCATTTCGCAATTCACGACAGATATACAACATATCGCGGGCAAAGATAATGTCGTTGCCGACACTCTTTCCCGCGTATACGAAATGCAGATGCCTGTCGATTTAGAAGTCCTTGCCAGGTCCCAAGCTTCAGACCCTGACCTTGCAGAGTGCCTCAATGGCGAAACATCTCTTCGACTCACGAAGATGACAATTCCTGGTAGTCGTATCGAATTGTACTGCGACGTCAGTACCCCGACTCCCAGACCTTTTGTCCCAGAGAGCTGTCGTAGGCAAGTCTTTAACTGCCTCCACTCTCTCAGCCACCCTGGTCCCAACGCCACAGCTAAGCTTGTTGCACAACGTTTTGTTTGGCCTCTTATGCGCAAAAACTGCCGTGAATGGGCTAAGGCATGTTTGGCCTGCCAGCGCACGAAGGTAAGCCGACACGTGTCGTCACCTTTGGGTACGCTTGCTATACCTTCGGCGCGATTCAAACATGTCCATATAGACCTGATCGGCCCACTGCCAGTTTCGAACGGTTTTCGGTACTGCTTGACAGCCGTCGATCGCTTTACGCGATGGCCAGAAGCTGTCCCCATTACCGACATAACCGCTGAGACAGTGGCCAAAGCATTTATTTCATGCTGGGTGTCACGTTTTGGAAGTCCGATAGATGTCGTGACCGACCGCGGAAAGCAATTTCAGTCGGCGCTTTTCCAGCAGCTGGCCAAATCTATCGGATTTGAACACCGCAGCACAACTGCTTACCACCCACAGTGCAACGGGTTAGTTGAGCGATTTCACCGACAGCTGAAGGCAGCTATAACTTGCCATGCTGGTGATAAATGGACCGAGTCACTACCACTTGTACTTCTCGGCATCAGGAGTGCCATAAAAGAAGACCTCAAAGCTTCATCAGCCGAGCTGGTGTACGGTGAGCCACTCCGACTACCTGGCGAGTTCTTTGGCCATAAGGTCGCAGGCTATACCACCGACATCACTGATTTTTCAGCTCGCTTGAAGTCCTTCGCCGAGAAGCTACAACCAGTACCAACTCAGCACCATTCCAAACCCAAAACCTTCATATTTAAAGAGCTGAACACTTGTAGCCACGTATTCCTTAGGGAAGAAACGCTACGTGGTGCACTACAGCCAGCTTACACTGGCCCATATGAGGTTTTGAAGAGAGGTGCCAAAATGTTTAAGTTAAGTATTAAGGGAAAAACCGTCACCGTCTCCGTCGATCGCCTCAAACCGGCGTACATAATCTCGGACGAAGAAGACCTAATTAAAAAAAAAACAGATAGCACCCCCAACAACTTACCTACGCCAGTACCTCCACCTACCCCTACTCCATCACACAAACTGAACGTAGCTCCTAAAACCACCCGCTACGGTCGTCAGGTCAAATTCCCAGATCTTTATCGCCCTTAACCAGGTCTCTGGGGGGGAGTGATGTGGGCTACACATATATCTATTTATGATTTTATCATATTAAATCATACAACACGAATATAACACTATCTCATATATATTTAAACATTTACATTATTATATAACGATATATAATTATATACACTAATAGAATATTATAATATATACTTACAAACTTATAAAATACATATATATAGTATACAGTATACGTACATAATTAATCAACATCAACAAACAGACAAAACATTAATACACTAGCGGAGTCGGGTGAAACGCGTAGTATGCCATCATATTAGCGAACGATGCGCCGACGCGAGTTTCGCATTCCAGCCGCATGTCGTTGTCAGATACAAAAACTGTCGCTACGGTCGCGCCATTTGACATTCCCTATAACCCTACCAATTTGCATTTTTGTCTTGCTAATATTGCACCGGTCCGCCATTGATTGTTGTGATACGTTAACCTTAAAAACTTTGTATTAATTCGTGTGCTGTGTAACTCCTGTGTTGTGTAACTGTGCAGAAATAAAGACTATCTGTGAACTACGATACATTCGTTGTGAGTTATTGCATCGCTGTTTTACCTTCTACGTATAACAGAAAAGTGGGACTCGAAAACAACAAAACCAAACTTCGAGACTCCTCAAACATAAATGATTTCTTCAACAACTTAGAATCGGCCATGACACGATACAACTTTCTACCAGGATCGATTTATAATGTTGATGAGACGGTGATCTCCACTGTTCACAAACCAGGGAAAGTGTTGGCTCCTAAAGAGATTCACCAGCTAGGGAAAATGACTTCAGGAGAACGAGGAGTGAATACCACAATGATAGGCTGCATAAATGTTGGAAACGCTGTGCCTCCTGTGTTTATACTCCCACGGGTTTTCTACAAAGATAACATGTTAAAAGGAGCTTACCTGGTTCTTTGGGTGTGGCTAATCAATCAGGGTGGTCAACAGAACCGATTTTTAATAAGTTCTTGGATCACTTTATTAAATTCTCTAAACCAAGAAGAGAAAATCCAGTTCTCTTAATAATGGACAATCGTGAGACCCATATCTCCATTGATATAATTGACAAAGCAAGAGATAATGGAATTATATTGTTGACTTTGCCTCCACATACATCCAATCATTTGCAACCCCTAGATAGAACAGTTTTTGGACTTTTTAAAAGCGAATACAGCCAAGCAGCCGACAGGTGGATGCTTAATCATCCTGGTAAACCTATTACCATTTACGACGTAGCAGAAATAGCTGGTGAATCATATGTGTCGATAGATATTAAACTCGCCCAAGTACCAGCCATTTGAAGTTTTATTTATTTCTTCGATTTAGCAAAAAATTACGATTATTTTCGTTCAGATCAATCCATTCTAAGTCCTCGGCTTCCTAAGAAATTAAGGGCGAAAATTGATAGATTTTTTCAATTTCGCTTAAGTCACACACGCGTTTCAAATCGTACGAACCCAAGTCCATTACAGCCAATCACACGTCGTCTTTACTCTGTCATGGCCGCCATTCTTGAGTATTCTACGTGCTACGGTGCTGGTAACAACTGCGCTCCGTGTTTTTATTTTAATTATGGATAATTTAATAAAAATTGTGCCTCCATCACGTTTTTTAAATTTGGGAGATTTTATACATTATTTTTATAAATTATTATTTTTTTTATCTGTCGGCACCTGGTCATTTGTGCAAAATTTCACCACTATTCTTTTATTTAAGTCAGTTAGGGATTATTTTGTAACACTTCTAAGGAAAGGAAGTAGGTAATAAGTTTTCTAATTTATTGTAACTTAGCTAACGGTTTATTTAATAAGTTTTGGTTGGCAAAATATACCCGTAGTCCTACGCCCTACTCCTATAATATTGTTGTACAATTTTTATACAAGTCTTACATCAGGAAAGGAGTGTGATGTTTAAACATTTTAATCAACCTTGTAAAATAAGGAGATATTGGGTACCTACTTTATGCTTAATAGTAGATAATAATCAAATAATGTAGTGGAATTTTTAACGGGGTACATATTCCGACTTTCTTTATTAATCAGATTTTATATATTTTTCTTACAGGTACTTGGCGAAATCTAAATTAACCCTAAAAGCCCACATGTAGGCACTTAAAAAAAACAAATACAAATGTGAATCTTTAACTTCTAATACAATTTTCTACTTCCATAAGAAGTTTTATAGCAGTCACAAGAAAATTGATTAAGATAATTTTATTTTGAAATGAAATATACATCTATAAAGCCAGTGCAACGAAAACGATCAAGAACGAATACCAGGACCCCAAGATCTTTTTCCAATAATTTTTTTATTCCCGACCACTAGTCTAAGAAACTTGTTCCAGTTTTCCGTCAAGCTTTTTGTGATGTTTTAAACATAAAACAAGGGAGAATAAAAGGCGTCACTAAAAGATTCGCTGAAAATTAGACTAGTGCATCAGAGAGAAGAGGTGGTGACCGAAAAGTTTTTGCATTTAGATCAAAATTACAATCGGTCCAGAATTTTATAATGAAATTTAAACCTTTGGATTCTCATTACTGTAGGGGCAAGATAAAACAGAGAATTTATTTAGATCCAAGTCTTAATATTACTAAGATGTACAAAATGTATGAGGATCAAGTCACACCCGGATTCTCGGTAACCAAATCTTATTTCAGAAAGGTGTTTAATACATCTTTTAACATAGGTTTTGGAACACCACGACAGGATGTTTGCTTTGATTGCTAACAATTTTTAGAAAAAATTAAAAGATGTCCAAACGGCATTGAAAAGGAAACTGTACGAGCACAATATAGGATCCATAAAGTAAGAGCGAAATGCTTTTTTCAGCTTTTGAAAGATGAAGATCCAGATGTTATCCTTTCATTTGATTGTCAAAAAAAATCTACCTATGCCCAGGGTACCAGACCAGTCAACATATTATTCGAGGCAGCTATACATTTACAACTTTACAATTGTTGTGGGCGACTCTAAGACAAATTTATCACCTGAAAATGTCTTCTCATATGTATGGACTGAGGACAAAGCACCAAAAGGCTCCAACGAAATAGCATCCTGTTCATCAGTCAATCATCTATCACTTGTTAAAAAGTTTAAATATAATGTAGTCGCTCAGATAAAATTTTAATATCTGAAATGGATTAATCACAATCCACTTTTTGTAAGCTCGTTCTGGATTTTATTATTAATCAATATTTGTTGTTAGATTAGTTAATTTTTCGCTTACTCAAATTCATACCGCTCAAGTTATTAAAACATTATGTCATCATCATGATAACAATAACATATTTTTGTAGTGAATCAGCTGAGTAGAAATATCTCAATAACTAAACATTGAAAGAAGCCAGTTTCTTTAGAAAACATAATGTCATGATCCTTACAAAAAACAAGTATATTATTTGCTAGGTAATTTTTTGATAGTGAAGAGAGATAATGACCACAAGATATAAAGCCAATGCAGACCAACGCAGAACACTCTCAGAATCACATGTACAAGAGGAATCCCTTATCTTTAGGAGATTTCAGAGTATTTAAGTTTATCACATTCAGCTAAGCATTTCAAAGATGCAATGAAAATACCCCACAACAATCATCAGTAAATCACTAGCAATCTATGCATATGGAAATTAATCTAAGAATATGTAAATTGTAAACATTACATCCATCAAACCATGCTAAAAGCTAATAATTGTTAAACATCAAAATACTGCTATTTATCTGAGTCGATAAGTATTTATGTTTTTACACCCATATTTCTGGAGTCGATTCACAAACTTAACCAGCGGGTCCATGTTGAAATGGAACATCCAGAATCCTTTAGTGTTGTATTTGACAAATAGTTTTCTTGATAAGTATGTAATGTTATTCAATGTAACTATCCAGCAATCTAATGTAGGTGTTCTAACTTCATTTCCTTCATTTATAACAAATTTCATACTATTTATTATTATTTTAGATTTACTCCATTCTCTTTCATGGATACATTTAGGAGTTACGAGGCCAAAGAGGGCCCCTCATGTTTGTGATTCAATTCAATTCTTGGTTTTATGGCTTGCGTTTGTACCAAATGGGTACAATATACCTCGCCAATGACGCGTGGAATGGAGGAGACACGCTTTATAGGTGAAAGCTGGGAATTTCCAAGTGTCCAGCTTTTAATTTGGATTATGTATAAATGGCAGGTTTCTTTTTCCCAATGTTTTATGGTTAGTTTCTACCCTAGAACAACACAATATAATGATTAGCACATATAATATTACACATATAGAAATATATATATTTACAGCTTAATATTGTTAGTTTTAATGTATTTACATAAAAATTTACAATAAGGACTAAACACAGACATTAACAAACACTCAACATTTACTGGACGGGGGATTTGTGGTGGAAGGACATCATAAAGGGGATGAAGGAGTTTGGGACAAGAAAACAATATATGGGAGACAGTACCTTCGTCTAAGCCACATTCACACAGGGAGTGATCTCTAACTCTGATCTTGTGCAGGTGGACAGGTGTGCAGGAGTGACCAAGGCGTAAGCGACATATTGTGGAGGTTACCCACCTATCTGCATACTTGTAAAAGAAGAACCATGGACGCCTTGGAATATCAGGTTGAATTGAGGAGTAGAATTTGCCTTTAATCAGTTTCGATTCATTCCAGAATGTGTTCCAGGACTTGTCCAGATAAGTTTTAGAAAGAGCGCTCAGATCTTGGGAACTATTCTTATAATGCTCATGGGAACCCATTTGTATGGCAGTCTTAGCACATGAATCAGCTGTTTCGTTGCCTGCAATGCCAGAATGACTTGGAATCCATACCAAGGTTAATGCTAAGCCATTTTGATGACAGGAGAACAAAGCCTCCCTAATCTGTAGAACGATGGGAAACCTTGACCTACTCCGGAATGGGTTTTCTTTGATGGATAATAAGCAGCTAAGGGAGTCAGTAAAAATAACAGTTTGTTTTAAGTTATGGGATTGAGTAAACAGGATTGCCTCCAATAAGGCAATGGCCTCCCCTGTAAACACCGAAGACTCAGGAGGGCATTTAAATTGTAAGATAATTTTAAACCTGGGAACCCAGCAGGCTGCACCAACACAACTTTCTGGGGACAATTTTGAGGCGTCAGTGTAAATAAGAAGGTGATTTGACCAATTTTGATGAATTAAGTTTTGAAATTTTGAATGAGTATCAGGGGCTCCCTTGACCAGACCAAGATCAGTGACTACAGGAGGATTATAAATCAGAGCATCATATGGAGTGAGGAATAGGGGATTAATTGGAAATGATAGTAAGGAATTAGGGAGTTCAGTAAATTTACGGAAGCTGTCTAAAAGAAAGGATGCAGGGTTGCGTGTGCTAAGGACTTCTGCTAGTTGAGTTAATTTAGGCCACAGAGGGTGCGAAGAAAGCTGTAACATTTTGCTGACATAGCGGTCACACAGAAATTTCCGTCGGAGATGTAAAGGAGGGTCAACACATTCAACCTGTAGGGCGTTAGTGGGGGAGGACTTCATTGCACCCAGAATTATTCTGAGACAACGGTATTGAATTTTGTTCAACTTCTCACACACAGTTTTATTTAGGGGATCTAAAACAAATGAGCAGTAATCAATATGGCTACGTACTAGAGCATTATATAATAATTTAAGGGAGTAGGCATGGGCACCCCACCAAACTCCAGCCACTGCACGTAGTACATTGATGCCCTTTTCACATTTATTAATTATGTACTCAGTATGAGCCAATCCGTTCAGTTTGTAATCAAGGATAACTCCGAGGAACTTTGCTTTGTCCACCAGGTTGATGGGTTGATCCTCATAACAGAAGCTAAAGCAAGGGATAGATCGCTTCCTCGTGAACACAACTGCCTGACATTTAGCCACAGATAAGGACAAGCCATGATCAGTAAGCCATTGCCCTAGGTAATATAAAGCAGAGTTTAGACGTTGTGATATTTCCTCTATTGAGCCTGAGCTGTGATAGAGGACAATGTCATCAGCATACTGTAAGATGTTACAGAAGTTATTTACAGACAATTCTAGGTCATGGGTATAAATGCTGTAAAGCAAAGGACTTAGGACAGAGCCTTGGGGAAGACCTTTCCAGACTAATCTGGAGGGGAGGCTTGTTGACTGGTGTTTTACAACCACTGACCTACCAGAAAGCAGGTTACATATGAAATGAGCTAATCTCGGCGGTACACTCAGCTGGTGCAGTTTTTGCCTGAGCACCGGGAGCAGTACATTGTCATATGCGGAAGCTATATCCAGGAAGATACCCACTAGGAATTCCCCCTTACCAAAGGCAATACGAATGTCTGTAGTGAGTATGCTGAGGCTGTCAGTAGTACTAAGACCCTTTCGGAATCCAAACTGGGAGGGAGCCAATACTCCTCTGCTTTCCATTATCCACTCTAGCCGGTTCTTGAGGAGGATCTCCGTTACCTTAGCCAGAGTTGACGATAGGGCAATAGGTCTGTATGAATTTGGGTCAGATGAATTTTTGCCAGGCTTAAGAATGGGAATTACAATTTGGGATTTCCAAGAATCTGGAAATATTCCATGTTCAAAAAAGTAGTTAATTAAATTTAAAAAACAGAATTTAGATTTTGTATTTAAATGAACAAGAAAAGAATAGGGCACACCATCTTCTCCGGGGGTCGAATCTTTTAGACCATTGAGAGCAATCTCAAGCTCAGAAAGTGAGAAGGGGGCATCCATTTCGCCTGTAATGGGTGCTGGTGCAGAAATAGGGAAATCTTCCTGCTAAGGGACATATGGAGGAGCGAGCTTGTCAGCAAAAGTGTTAAGCCACTCATATGGGTTGTTGGAGCTTGGGTCGGAGTAGTTGAGAGATCTGCGAAATCGTCTTATGTTTGTCCAGACTATTGAGGAAGGAGATCTGGGATTAAGCATTTCACAGAACTTAGTCCAGCCAAGCTTTTTCTTTTTGGATACCATCCTTTTTGTCTTTGCATCAATGCGCTGATATTTAATAAAATTATCTTCTGTCATATGTGCAGCATATTCTTCTTCAGCTGTCAGCCTCTGGTCGAACAAATTTTTGCATTCCTCATCCCACCAAGGGGGGGAAGGCAAATGGTTTGTGACAGGGGGATTTTTGCGGGGGATATTAGAATCGGCCGAAGTAATAAGTGACTTTACAAAGTGATCGTAGCAAGCCAAAGGGTTACCATCATGACCAAAATCAGGAAGAGAGTCCATCAAGTCATCCACTGATTGAGCGTAACCAGACCAATTTGCTTTGTGGAGTTTATATCTGAGCATTGGGTTAGGGTTAGGGGGAGGAAGGGATCTACTATTGAGAGATAAGATGATGGGAAAGTGGTCACTACCGTAGGTACTGGAAAGAACTTGCCAAGATAATTGAGATGCGAGGGAGGAAGAAGAAAGGGAAAGATCTACTGCAGTTTTTGGGTTCTGATTAGGGTAAACCCTGCGAGTCGGAGAGCCATCATTCAGGATACAAAGGTTCATATCCTCAAAGATGTCAACCAACAGCGGAGCAAACCCGTCACAGCTGTAACACCCCCATAGTGTATGGTGAGTATTAAAATCACCCATAATCACAGTTGGACTGGGAAGAGAAGATATGATAGATTCAATTTCTGGAATAAGGGAAGGATTGGGATGAGGTATATATAACGAGAGGAAGGAAATGTTTATAGCTCTCACAGCAACAGCATTAATCTGTCTGCTGTGGGAGGGGATAGGAATAGAGGAAAAAGGGAGGTTGTGCCTAATGAAGATGGCACTGCCTGCATAGCCGTCATCCCTGTCATCCCGCAAACAAAAGAAACCAGGGACTCGAAATCGAGAACCAGGTCTCAGCCATGTTTCCGAGATGGCAACCACGACGGGGTTATGCAGGTTGATAAGAGATATTAAATCTTGTTTTTTGGAACGAACGCTTTTACAATTCCATTGAAGCAGTACTGATGGAGCCATTGTTTAGGATTTTAAACAGGGAGTCAAGGTTTTGGGCAACGTTGGGCGGTAATGGAAGTTCATCGCATGGGGAGAGGAGGCTTAAAAGTAACGCTGTGAGGTTTTCTAACATTTGGCCCTGGGCTTGTGTGAAGTAGGATTGGCTATTGCTAAGAGCGCAGCCGTTAGGTTGGGAGGAGGGAGGGTTATTGATTAATGATTGGTGAGCTTGCTTATCATAACCTTTTGGTAATGGGGCACGGGGGCGGGGAGACCGGTAGACTGTTTCCCGGTGGCCTTTAAGGGGGGAATTGGAAGCAGTGGGGCGATTAGGGGTTGTAGAGCGGGGAGCATTGGTAGGACGAGGAGAATTAATAGGGCGAGTAGAATAAGCAGGGGTCGAAAACAATTCATTTGAAACTTCAGCAAAAGTTTTCCCAACTGGGGGGAAACGAGCTGATGCTTCTGCGTAGGGGATGTTTTCCTGAGACATGACAAGTTTAATGTTCTGTTGGCGGGAGAATTCTGGACAGTTCTTGTCTGATGCAAAATGTTTACTTGTGCAATTAATACAGGTAGCTTTTTCTTTTGTTACATCGCATGAATCACCTGTATGGGACTGTGCGCACCTGTAGCACCTGGGCTTAGATCTACACTGTGTTTTAATGTGGCCAAAACGGCAGCAAT
Organism: Erebia aethiops; assembly: GCA_923060345.2. Classification (NCBI taxonomy): domain Eukaryota; kingdom Metazoa; phylum Arthropoda; class Insecta; order Lepidoptera; family Nymphalidae; genus Erebia; species Erebia aethiops. The sequence continues at coordinate 11,185,168 of OV281081.1, read as the reverse complement.
TCAAGCATTGAATGGTGGGGTATTTATAGGGCTCTACAGGGAGGGATGTGTAAAATGAATAAATCCGTGAGGGAAGCATCTGGCCTCTAAAAGTCACAACAATTGATTGGGTAGGCACCCACTCAGTGACGCCTTCATTATTAACTTTACGGTTAAGGCGGCGGGCTTTAAGAACCTCACCACATCCAATCGGTAGAACTAGGGATTCAACAAATTCCCCCATAGACCAGTCTACAGGGACGCCACGCACTAAACCCATCCGTGTGATGTTGTAAGTTGGAATAATAGCAGAGTACTTGGTCATTGGGAGTATTGGGCTAACCAAGAAGTCATTGGCTCCTTGGGGATTCGAGAACTCGACGCTTATTTTATTACGGCCAACACTCTTGACTCCATCATTTATTATGTTTGTAAATTTGTTTTTATGTAAAAATTGGCCAAATTGGAGAGCACGGATGGATGTACCGGCAGATGGGTCTGAGACTTCCCTGGAGACGTGGACTATAAAGGGACCTTTGTCGTCCCTGCTGTAGCTTTTGGCGCCTTCAGCAAAGGAAGGGTGGATATAGACGGATTCAATAGATGCTGTTTGAGATGGTTGTGTACCAGTTTTTCTACTGCCCTCTGCAGTATCGGAATCGGCAGGCCGCTTCCGAGAGGAAGCGGTCTGCCATGTCGCGTCAGACGCGTCAGACGCGTTTTGAGACCCATCAGGGTCTGGGGGTTTCGGAGGTGGATCCACCTCCATCTCTACTCACCGACACCACAAAAACGTTAGTCACAAACACTAAAATACACAGAAACCGGCTACTTTTAACCAAAAAAACCACTCCGAAAACACCACACGTGCGTCAACCAAAGCCAACGCGAGCGAAGTCATGTTTGTGATGATACCATCGGTGGTACTCTCGGTTCATAGATGTAAACAGTTTTTCAAAGGACTGTAATAGAAGGATTGTGTCAAAATACTCTTCTGGAAATATGTCCATTTCTGAAAAAGAAATAAAAAAGATGTACTTTCAGGAATATTTATAGATACAAAATATTTTAATAAACAATAAAAAAAAAATATGAATTTACAAAAAAAAAGCCACTGCTTTTGACCACAGATTAAATTGGTGATAAACAAGTGGTTAAGAACCTCGGCATTCTTTTTCATGGGTCAGGCTTTGATCCCTGGGCAGTTCTAAGAGTTCTCCATAATGTTATCAAATGTGTGTGAAGTCTGCCAATCTGCACTTGGTTAAGCAGATGAGTGAAGAAAATGTAGCAGACAGACACAATTACACTTTCAACTAACAACAAACTATAAGAAATTTAAATACAGCTTTCTGAACTGGTGGTAGAGTCATAATGTTTCATAAGTGAAACAAGTTGCCCTATGTGAAATAAATAAATCATTTATTTCATTTTATCATACTTACATAATAATATACCCAAGTAGATTTAGGAATTTAAAAATCATATGGGAATTCTCTGATTTACTGGTATAAAAAGAAGCCTTCCATATCCAGAATGCAAGCTATTTCTGACAAATTTTGTGGAAATTGGAAGACAGACACACTTACACATTCAAAATATAAGAGACTAGCTGATGCCCACAACTACATCCGGGTGGATTGAGGTTTTTTGGTTCCCGTAGGAACTCCCAATTTTCTAGGATGAAAAAGTAGCCTATGTGTTATTCCAGACTATTCTATCTCTGTGCCAAATTTTATCCAAATACGTTCAGCCGTTCCGGCGTGATTGAGTAACAAACATCCATACATACATCTTTCGCATTTATAATATTAGTATAGATATAGATTCAACTTACTTGTCATAATTCCCATGGATGAATAGTATTCATCAGTGAATATGACGTGTGTTCCAGCTGCATCAATTTTTTGGAACAACATGATATCTGCTGACATTCTCCATAGGCGTCGCTCTGATCGCGGCGGATGTATTGCTCAATAACATAGTAATATTGAAGAATATGTCGTATTTTAGATTTTTACTAACTAAATCATTTCGGAGTCATTTAATTAAGTGTCAAAGAGTGGAACAATTTCTTTCCCACTTATATACCTCTTCTTCAATCCTATGTAGACATTCTTCTTTTGTATCCATAATTAATTTATTAATGGCACCAATGTTCCTCGTCCTGTTCACAAACTGTGTCCATGACCTTAAGTCCATAGTTCTGTAAGTCAGATATTATGTTCTGAATTATCATTTTTAATTCAACTTCACTTATTCTTTGACAAGAAAAATATCAGTCTAATCAGTGTTTTTAGGTTGTTTTATAGGTAGTTATCCCTGCGATTAAAATTAAATAAAAATCCCTACTAAGTGGATCCCCACCTTTTGATTTTGTTTCGTGCAACTCAGCGAGTATGTATTTCAGTCTTTCATATTTCATTCAATTTTATTATTATCCTTGCCTGGCAACGGCCATTTTGCGCATTACGCACATAGAGTAGCATGGTATATGATTAGGTACGCATTCCACACCAATCACCGATCTAAACTTCTAAAGAGCTTCCCATGAACACATTCGGTACAGTACCTATATGTTGGATAATTTAATTTATAGCAATGAAGAAGCCTCTACGTCTGAGCTCTACGTAATGCGAAACTGAATTCAGAATTGCAAAATTCAAATTATTTAAAGGTTACTTGTCTCTGCATCAATGGAAACTGGAAATATCAAATAACCACTAACGCTCCATAGAGTATAGACTATAGTCAGTTGACGCAGTTCCGCTAGATAAAAACAGAAAAAAAGGATACATCTCAAAGGTTGGTACACCTGTATAAGAATATCTATGGACGCAGTAGGTTTTTAATCTGAGGCGCAGTATGAATTTTTTAATGAATGAGGAACTTTCCAGCCTACGTTCCTTAGAAACATCATAGGTGGCGCTAAAACTCGTGCTAAGGATATAAGAGTACAATGAGGTGATCTAATACTCTATGGCCTGACACCTGAAAAAGTTTTTACGAAGAAAACTAAGGCCAGTCGCTCACTATTTCGTTTTGCTATACGGTTGCGTGATTTCGTTGAATTCATTTATTTTTTTCTGTTTTGCATCGAATTTTGACTCTGATTACCACTGTATATGAGGACCTACGACATTTGGATACCGCGTTAAGAACCATAACTTTGTCATTTGTAAAGATAATTTAAAAAACTCACCAGGTTTCATTGCAAACTTAGCTTTAAATTTTAAAAAAATTGGCAGTCATAGAGACTGCCGATACAAGTGAAAACGAATATTTAAAATAATTTTTCTTTAAATATTTTTTTTTTTTTTAATAAAAAACTAAGGCATTGCGCATGTAGTATATTTGTATTTAAGACCTTTTTTTTATTGCGTGATAGGCTTGCGCTTGACGACAATCATGCTTAGTGCAAAGCAGTGATGAGGTCTAGGTTGGAACGCGCTTGCCTAAAAGATGACTATTCACTCTTGCCTTGAAGGTACTTAAGTTATAAGTGGTAGGAAACACGTGCGCTGGGAGGGTGTTTCACACCCTAGCGGTTCGTATCAGAAACGTCGAGCAAAAACGCTTCGTGCGAGCAGATTGGACGTCAACCACATAGGGAAGCCAACGCAGACAGTTTCTCGCAGTTCTGAGGTAGAATGGAGAAGGAGGAACAAAATTGTGAAGTTCCTGAGCACACTCCCCATGGTATATCCGATAAAAACCAATAAGCAGGCGACATTACGTCGGTGTTGTAGACTGAGCAATTTCGCCTGCGTAAGTGATTGATCGCCAATTATCCTTTGGGCACGGCGATCTATCGAGTCTAATGTATAGCGTTGGTATTTGGCGGATCCATCCCAAAGGTGGCAGCAATACTCCATGCCAGATCGAACTTGTGCCTGATAAAGAGCGAGGCGTTGTTTTGGCGTGAAGTACCGCTTCACCTTATTCAGGATACCAAGTTTTTTGGCAGCTGTTTTGGCCTTTGACTCGATACATTTCCCGAAATTGATGTTGGGAGAGATGTCAATACTTAAGAGCTCAATATGATCACTAATCGGTACGGATATTTTTTTTTTTTTAATCCACTACAAGCTAGCCCTTGACTGCGATCTCACCTGATAGTAAGTGATGATGCAGTCTAAGATGGTAGCGGGCTAACCTGTTAGGGGCATGGCAGTTATATTAAACCCACACCCCTTCGGTTTCTACACGGCATCGTACCGGAACGCTAAATCGCTTGGCGGCACGTCTTTGCCGGCAGGGTGGTAACTAGCCACGGCCGAAGCCTCCCACCAGGCCAGACCAGGGAAAATTCAGAAATTATAAATTCCTAAATTGACCCTGCCGGGGATCGAACCCAGGACCTCCGCACATTAAGGCAACAGCGCTACACACTGCGCCACGGAGGTCGTCATAATTCAATATACCATGAAAAGTAGGAGCCAAGATGAAGGGGCTCCACTTTGAGGTTAAGGTTGCCTGAGGAACACCGGCATTGACAGCCATTAGGTCAGAGGAGCAGCCGTCGATGACCACCCGGAATGACTTGTCACTCAAGAAATCAGATATCCAGTTGCAGAAACCAGTGGGAATCCCTTACGCGGAGAGCTTGCTGAGAAGACTGCCGTGCCAGAACCGGTCAAAAAACTTCGATATATCGAGTGAGACAGCAAGTGCCTTACCGTGCTTCTCGATGGCTTCACCCCAAGTATGTGTGGGGGGATCTTCTAGTGTACTAGAAGATCCCGATACAACTCGACCGATTTTTCCGAAAGCCGTACTGACGGTCTGACAGAAGATCGTTGTCTTCTAGGTATGCTAGGAGCTTGTTGTTAAGCACACGTTCCATACTCTTACAGAGGATAGATGTGATGGCAATAGGTCTGTAATTGGCCGGATCAGCACGACTCCCCTTTTTCAGTACTGGCTGAACATTTGCAACTTTCCACGACTTGGGGACTTGAGCAGTATCTAAGGGAGAGGCGGAACAAGCGTGTTAGTACAGGAGACAATTAAGGAGCAAAATTTCGTAGAACAACTGCAGGTATACCGTCAGGACCACTGGCCTTACTCACATCGAGGTTCCGAAGGGCTTTTAGGACCTCATGCTGGTGTATGCGTAACTTGCTTTTGTCTTCGTAACAACGCGAGGTGTCGGTCGCGTTTCCACAAATTTACCCCCTACCAAAAAAATGTTCAACGTGCCTAAAGAAGTTTTAAATTCAAAAATTAGAATAAAAAATTGGAAACTTCCTTGTTCTTCAATATGCAGGAGATTCGGTATCCAAATGTCGTAGGTAAGTCCTCATATACAGTGGTAATCGAAGTCTTAATTCGATGCAAAGCAAAAAAAATTTTTTTTTCTTACCATAAAGTTCCATTATAATATAATGGCAACTTTATTGTCTACTACTATCTAGCCTATGGGCTAGTAAGTAATATTATTCTAGCTTAAACTTCTACTTAAAATTAATTTCTACGTCTAATTTGCAGTCCAATAACTGTCCTTAGTTTATTCTAATGTACTTAGTGTTCACTACGTTTTTGTGACCTACTTAAAAATTAAATGAATTCAACGAAATTACGCAACTGTATAGCAAAACAAAATAGTGAGCGACTGGCCTTAGTTTTCTTCGTAAAAATGCTCTATGCCCTGATACCTGAAAAAGTCAGGTATCAGGGCATAGAGCATTAGAATATGGTAATTACATGGAACTAATAAGTACTACGTTACGTAGTACTTATTAGTACTACGTAGTCTACGTAGTACTTATTAGTACTACGTAGTCTACGTAGTACTTATTAGTTCCATGGGTAATTATCAGTAATTATCACCTCATTGCAATCATATATCCTTAGTATGAGTTTCAGCGCCATCTATGATGTTTCTAAGGAACGTAGGGTGGAAAGTTCCTCATTGTTAGTGTACCGATTTCATTCAATATCGATAATATATAAAAGTCAGCGCCAGGTCAGCGCCATTTTGAATTGACCGCTACGTAGTCTACGTAGTACTTATTAGTTCCATGGGTAATTATCACCTCATTGCAATCATATATCCGTAGTATGAGTTTCAGCGCCATCTATGATGTTTCTAAGGAACGTAGGGTGGAAAGTTCCTCATTGTTAGTGTACCGATTTCATTCAATATCGATAATATATAAAAGTCAGCGCCATTTTGAATTGACCGTTTTCGATCAAAATCGATATCTGAGGATCCCTAGGATCTTATTTTTTTTTTAGGATCACAAAACAGGAAACTGGTACCAATTTTAATTTTCGAATTCTTGAGGTACGTCAAAAAGCACTGGTCTATGCTTTTTGGGTACGTGAAGTCTTCCGATATACTGCCAAATATGGGATTCTAATCATATGAGTCTAATTAGAGGTAGTTATTACATCACATGCCGTAACTTAAATTTTATTTATATACTAGCCGATGCCTGCGACTTCATCCGTGTGGACTTTCTAGGATACAATGTACCTAACATTCATTATCAAAACTTATTAAGTCCACAGAGGTCATAGTCGTCGCAAGAGAATTAAGAGCTGTTAATAAAATAATTAGTAATTTATGTGCGAGTTAGGTACCTACTATTGATTTCATATAAACACCATGATAATAGTGTCAATACAGAAAAACAGCTTACTAAATGTGTAACAAAACCTACCGAGTAATTTAAATGTTTAGAGTATATCGATAATTAATTATCGATAAATAATTATTAGGACGCTCTATCCCTATATTTGATTTATGAATTTTTTGACCTTGAGTAGACCAATCGGCGTTTAGTACCCCGCGCCCGCTTACCTCAGTCATTTGACTGTACGAATGCATAGTTGTGTCTATTTAGGGGAGCGGAGGGACATTCCGTACAGCGGACGATACCGTACATTGTATTTAACAGAGACCGAACGATGAGAAATTAGGTCTATCCTTGTCTAACTATCGCAACACCGCATTGCTTCGTTCTCCCCTCCCACCCGCTCCAGTGACTCGTCAGGTTCCGCGAGTATAGCATGTGTCACGTCACGTTTTTGCGTCAATTTTTATAAAAATTGCTGTGAAGAATTTACGCCGTAAGTACCATATTTTTCTTTAATTGTGTTATTTGTTTAACTGAGTTGTACGATATTGATTAAGGCTTCGATTGACTGTAATTTTTCATTTAAATCACTAATAATTTTCGTTTGTTGAAACATTTCTCCCAAAATGGCGGCTTCGGGTCGGTTCGTACATTTTTGTACGGTATCACCAGCAAGTACGGTATCACCCGCATGTCTTGATTTGATTTAGTTATTTACTATTTTATCTTTATTTTTAGATGCCTCGAGGAAAGAAGCTTACCTGGTCTCTCCGCAAAATGAGACTCGCTATGCAAGAAGTAAACGCGGGCTCCAAATTACGTAAAGCAGCAGAGAAATTTGGGGTACCAGTAATGACTCTCCACGATCACGTAAAAAAAGGTCCTGAATATAAGGCGCAAGCCAGACTAGGCGGCAAGCCAGTTTTTACTACCGAGCAAGAAGCAGACATCCGGGATGAGCTGATCAAGTTGTCTAAAATGTTTTATGGATTAACACCACAAGCATTACGAAGAGGTGTTTATCAGTATGCTGAGAGAAATAAAATTAAGCACCCATTTAACAGAGAAAAGGAAGAAGCCGGAAAGGACTGGTTTTATGGTTTCCTAAAACGCAACCCAGAAATCAGCGTCCGAGTACCTGAAGCTACAGCGTAAGCAGGATCACTGCTTTCAATCAAACGGAAATTGAATTATTTTTCAAGAACTTGATTCACTTACTTGAAAACCATACCATACTTCCACATAGAATCTTTAATGTCGACGAATCTGGCGTTACAACTGTGCATAAGCCAGGCAAAATACTTGCACCAAAGGGTCAAAAACAAGTCGGTGCTGCTACAAGTTGGGAAAGGGGCAAGAACATCACAGTCTGTTGTTGCATGAGTGCCACAGGCCAATTCATTCCACCGTTATTCATTTTCCCGCGCAATCGAATGACACCAGCATTAGAAAGAGGTGGTCCTCCAGGTTCATTATACAGGTGCTCAAAATCAGGATGGATGATTGAGGAACTGTTCTTGGATTGGCTGAAGCACTTCGTTGAACACACCAAGCCAACTTTGGAGGATGTCGTGCTCCTGATTCTAGACAATCATGTGAGCCACATATCATTGGATATTTACGAATTTTGTCGTCAAAATGGCGTGTTGATGCTTTCACTACCGCCTCACACATCACACCGCACTCAACCCCTTGACCTTACATTTTTGGACCTCTAAAGCGGCAATATCACAAAGAATGTGATCTGCACATGAAAACTAATAACTGTGAGAAGCTGACACCTTATGACATTGCGCCTCTTTTCAACAAAGCATATTTGAAGGCTGCCACTCCAGAGAAAGCAGTCAATGGATTTGCAGCAGCTGGGATTTGGCCTGTGAATCCTGACAAATTCTCTGATCAGTACGCTGCACCTATAGAGATTCTTCACACTGATCAGTGCGCTTTACCTATAGAGATTCTTCACACTGATCAGGTCGTATCAGAAATAATCAGCAGAGAAGACATAGAGCCCATACCCTCAACTAGTGGAACCTCAAAGCAAACAACGCAGGAAGAAACAGAATCAGATGCTCTTGGAAAAGACAAAGAGGATATCCATGTTTCTTTTGGAGAATGTTCAATGGCCCTGCCGCAGAAAAAGAGCTCTGAGAGATATACAAATTTGGGAAAAGGGAAAGGAAAAGTCCAAGGAAAAAGAAGAAAGCAACATTCTGAAATTCTTACTTCAACTCCTATCAAAGAAGCCTTAGAAATGAAAAAGACTCTTAAAACTATCAAGACCGAAAAAGCTAAAGAAAAACTGAGAACAAAAAGAAATCTAAAGAAACCGAAAACATCAAAAGTAGAGAAAAAGAAAGCAGATGGCAAGCAGTCGCACAAGAGAAAAATTTTAAACAGCTCGAGCTCTGACGTTGAGTCTTTGATGCTAGGCGAAAGTGATGACAACGACAACGTCTTTTATGCAGAAGGAGAAACGGGTGTTACAAACGAGCTTTGTCTAATTTGTGGTGAATTTGGAAAAGATCGAGAGCTCTGGTATCGATGTATAGTGTGTGGGCAATGGGTTCATGCATTGTGCAGCGATAAAGATGTGCCAGATGGTTATATTTGTGGATTTTGTCATGGTAAATAGGTGAACTAACACTGTACGCAATCATCCGAAGGTGTCGGATGATTCCGTACTTTTGAATTTTTTTTAAACATAATAAATCCAATATTTGTATTTATCTGGTTTTATATTTTGTTCGACCATTTAGTAGTCAAATATTTTCTCTATAGATGATGCTTAAGATAAACCAAATAGGGCTGTTAATTATTCAGTAATAAGAGTTATAAGTGTACGGTAACCCCCGCTCCTCCCCTACTGTGAATTGTGATAGTAATTAGGCGTCTATAGGCTGCAAGGTCGTTGACTCAAAAGTAATTCAATTTAAGGCCTAGGCCGCATTGCGGTTTTTTCCAGCGAGCGGTTAGCCGCTATAACCGCAAAACCGCTCGAGAAGTAGTTACACACTACGATTAAAAACCGCGAAATTGCCCCCGATTTTCACAGTATTGAAGATGGATTTCAAGAGAGCAGTATGAATTGTTGCAGTTAACTGCCTCGTCGGTCTAGTGGTTAGCATGTTCGACTGCGGCCGACGAGGTCTCGGGTTCGAGTCCCGGGTCGGGTTACAACAAGTATTGGGCTTTTCTGACAAGAAATTCTCAGTAGCCCGGAGTTACGAAGTTGGCGGTGTTTCACCCCCATGCACGTTAAGCCGTCGGCTATGGAAAGCCATGAACGCAACGCACACCCGAATATTGTCGAATGAAAACACAAAATGCCCACATTTAGAGTGGATATGTGATAAAACACAGAAAGAACACATAATCGAGAAAAGGTAGGTACAAGATTAACATCACAGAGACCACAACCCAAGCACCCATCATAGACACATTAGATGTGTATACAGACGGGTCAAAAACAAATAAGGGAACCGGCGCAGGAGTATACTGTCCCGAACTAAACATAAACATAGCCCACGCCCTCGGTAAGAATAACTCTGTTTTTCAAGCGGAGTGCGTCGGAATCACGGTAGCGGCCATAGCCTTGACCAACAGACAGGTAACAAATTTTCAAATTAACATTAACAGTGACAGTCAAGCAGTACTGAGAGCTCTAGCAAAAACCACAACTACCTCTAGGCTCGTACTTGACTGCCACAATGCACTACAGACTTTGACCGACTCGAACCAAGTATCACTGGGTTGGGTAAAAGGTCACAGTGAAAACATAGGAAACGATGCAGCCGACGAACTAGCACGAAGAGCCTCAAACCTGAATACCTTTCAGTGAATACAAAACCTGGATAAGGAAACAAACCGTAAGTAAACATGCCGAACTATGAGCAAACACTACAGACTGCAGACAAACAAAAGAGGCGATACCCAGCCCCAATAAACCACTAACCTAAAAACTTCTGCAACTCAACCGAGCAAAACTCAGGACAGGTGTAGGTATGATAACAGGACACTGTCCTCTAAACAAACACCTATTTATTCTAGGTATCACCGACAGCCCTCTATGCAGAGCCTGCATGGAGAGCGACGAGACACCGAAACACGTGCTGCTCGAGTGCAGCGAGAGTGTTTCCACCCAACGAGAAGCCTGCATTGGCTCCCCAGAAACACTACCGGAAGTCCTTGCCGACCTGGACGGCCTGCTTGTATTCTGGAGTGAGCTCGGTTGGCTGGAGTGATCTAGCAGGGAGTCGCACCAGTGGTTTTCACGCACAGCGGACGCCTACGTTTCAAGTGCGGAAAATAATCCCAGGACATGAAGAAGAAGAAGACGCCGTCGGTCCTGCGCCTGATCTGTCTCCGGTTGTATCGGATTTTCCGTCCCATCGGGCTATGATAGTAAAGGAACAGAGATTGCACCTGTGTTTGCGCACACACTTGTGCACTATAATATAATATCTCCCGCGCAGATGGCTATGGCTATGGCGAAATTCGATCGGGAGGACATTATTATTTATTGTTGCTCTAATACTAAGAAATATAAAAAGAAGACGTCAACGCATATTTCGCAAATGTTGGGTCCATCCACTCACTAGCCGTAGATTTATGAAAGGTTTCTATCCTATGAAATATCAAGATTTATGAGAACATCCTGAGAAATTTTTTAATTAGTATCTGATGTCAGTAGCCAGTTTCGATAAAATTTTGCAAATGGCGAGACAATACAACCACTGTTTACGGCGGTCTGCCGAATACTGGCAATACTACTGCCCGGCGCCCGCGGTTAACGCGATAGTGCGTGCGCGCTAACTAAGTTCTATGGATTACAAATTTTAGCGTGGTTTTTACCCGCGGGCATTTTGTAACAATTCACGGTTTTAAAATGAGTCGCGGGAAAAAACCGCAAGTGAGGCCGCTTGTATTCGTTTGCTTGACTCACAAAATCACACGGTTAAAAACCACGGTGGTTTAGCCGTAGTGCGGCCTAGGCCTAAGGTGGAAGACAAGGGTCTGCCCGCTAATTAGTCAAAATAATGAGTTTGACGTGAGTTACTCACAAATTAGTCATTATTTTGACTAATTTCTTAAACTGGGCACTTTCAAGTAAAGATTTTTATATAAACCTGTGAAGATGATATTCCTAGGGGCGCAATTTGAATGCCTTATGCCTACTTTGTCGTACTAGTTTACAAATTGCGAAAATCCAAATTAAATTTGAATTTCGCGGGCAGACCCTTGTCTTCCACCCTAAGCATTAGAGAAGCTAATAATCAGAGACAAGTAACATATTGCTAATAATTTATCAATAGCAAGAATCCCAAAATAAAAACACAGACTAATGACCTAATAGGTGTTTGACATATAGAAATGGAATGATTCCATAAATATGTGACATGAAAAGTGAACCATAGACTGAATGAGATGAGAGGGTTTAGTCGATTGTATAAATCGAGAATCGTATAGGAATTGGATTATTCTGAATTTATTTTATTTAGACAAGGTTAGGTAAGGTATTTTATCTTTTAAGTATTAGTAATCAATAAAAATCATAATAATATAATATGTAATTTTTAGCTTGGATATACATATTTCAACATCACAAGGTAATTTATACTATGATTATAAAATTATTCATTCAATCGTTCATTCACAACTAGTCGGTCAATATTTCCATTCCTTTACGGCTTTATGTCCAATGACAATTACAGAGACAAGTAATTAGCAACATTAACTATGGACAATTATAATCACGTGACCTGACGCCTTATTTGCTTACATTATTTGAAGGTCATTGCATTATTTATTTACTTCGCTTCGTGAAGTGGACTATAGTTGGGGTCGAGACCATAGACTGTACGTACGAGTATATACTGGGAGACTCACCAGAAGCAGACTGAACATAATTTTCACAACTACATCTAAGAGAATAAATAATACCTTCGCTTGTTTCCCTCCAACCAAAAATATATGAAACTATCTCTTTTCTTTCTGTTGTTGCAACACTACGCCCTCAAAGACAAAATAGATCTTGAGGCAAAGCGCCATCTTGTTATAAAATTGAGCAATAAGGTGCAATATGTCAAAAACAGAGACAAGTAACAAAACAAAACAAACAGTAAAGTAAACAGATTACTGAGGGCTGACAGAGTGCGAATTGTTCTTATATTTTTGTATTTGTATTAAAATCAAGTGTAAAGATCCAAGAATACTAAAAAAAATGGTTAAGAGTAGTGCACCTCTGTGCGGAAATTATTCATAAAGGAAAACATCTGAAATTACTTTTCATCGGTAAGTTTTCATGTACTTACCATGAAGTCTCGTAATTTGGTTGTAAGTTTACTGTGTTGTTCGGCATTTTGGAAGCAGTCCCTATTTATTTTATGTGCAAAACTCGTAAATAGTTATACTAATTTTGGTTCTAGTATATTCCTGTAACAGTATTTATCAATTAATTAATACGTCTGATCTTGTTTAACGTTTCATAAACTTGAACAATTTTACAGGGCCGTATTCAGGCTCAAGTTTTGTTTAGTAGGTATATTTTGAAGGTTGATTAGATAAAAAGGTAAATATTATAATATCATCAATCAAATCATTTACAACATCAGGTTTCCAAAGGACGAAAATCTAAAAAATGCCTGGTTGCTTAACATGAATAAAAAAAATTGGCAGCCCAAATCATCGAGTGTGCTATGTTCTAAGCATTTTGAAGCACATTTAGTGGATCACAGTGGCATTCGTACCGTATGTACTTCTAGTGCAATTCCAACAATCTTTGATTCATCGTTTCAAGAAGTAAGTTTCTAGTTGTTCTTATCTTAACTATGTTAGGTACCTACCAAAACCATTAACGTAAATATTGATAGCTATGCAGCTGTTTACCTATTTGTATTATTAAAATATTGTTATTATTCTTCTTCTAGAAACCCACCATATTAATTAAAATGCCTTTTATTAAAACACGCCATCTTTTCTTGTAGGCTTTTATTTTTGCAGAGCAGAAGGAAGTCACAGTTTACAGATAATATTACAACAACTTTTTAAACATAGTTTTTATCATAGAATCACCATAGGAGATCACAGACTCTATTCTTAACACAGCCCCTCAATTTTAGAGCTTTATATCCCAACTATATTTAAATTATTTAATGTACCCATTTGATCTAGACAAGAGATTGAATTGAACTCTTTATAAAGCTCATAAATTGAACATAAAGAATGCAATTACTAATTAGAAGAAATAATACACAGTTACACATAAATACTGTTACATTACATTAATATACAACTGTGACCATGTAAAAATAACAAAATATGAAACTATTAAATAATATAATTTTTCTCATATTAAATTCATATTAATTTTTTATTTATGCTCTCCCTTCTAGCATAAGTACTGGTTTGTTCTATTTAGCCCTACGACAAAGTCTTGGGATCAGTTTTAAAACCACTAAATAGAACATTTAAGTACTATCATTATTTTAATTTAATCCTACAACATAGTCTTGAAATCAGTTCTAAATATAAACTGCCAAATTAAAAACAATATAACAAGTAACTACTAACTAACTTATTACTAGGTATTAATTAACATAGTACTTAAGTTAAGTTTTTGTCAAAAATACATATGACGGTTAGCTGGTAATGCTTTAGTAAAAATATCAGAAATATTTTCATCTGTAGGTATATAAGATATGGATACTTCTTTCTTATTAATTATGTCTTTTATGTAATGGTATTTTATTGAGATATGTTTCAAAGCTTTAGTATTTATTCTGTTATTAATTAATTTTATAGTGCTCTGATTATCTATGAAAATATGGGCATATACAGTTTTATCACTGAGTATCTCAGCAAGTAGGCCCTTCAAGTATATGAGATCACTCACCGCATGCGCTCCCGCAATGTACTCGGCCTCAGCTGTTGACAGTGCAACACATGTCTGCCTTCTGGAGAACCAAGTTATTAAGTTGTTACCTTGATATACAACACAACCACTTGTGCTTTTTCTGTCCATTTTGTCTGCTGCTCAATCTGCATCTGAAAAGGCCTGTAGTTTATTATAATCACTTGATTTTGTATACCGCAGCCCCTGTTCCTGAGTTTCTTTGAGATATTGCAGGATTTTTTTACCAGCTGTCCATAACTCTTGAGTTGGCTTATCTAAAAATCTACTTAGGCATGATACTGCATAAGTGATATCTGGACATGTATGTGTAGAAATATACAGCAAACAACCTACTAGTTCTTTAAAAGGTATATCTATTACAGTTGATGATGGTATTGCACTAAAATTTGTTTCCATTGGAGTTTTATTTTCTTTACAGTCTTGCATTTGAAATTTTTCTAATAGTTTTCTTATCATTTTTGTTTGTTTTATGTGCATCTCATTCTTGTTTCTTGTAACTTCTAATCCTAGATAATTACTTACTTCTCCTAAGCTTTGCAGTTTAAATTCTTTCTCCATTTGTTTTATTATGTCATTATCTTGTCCTAGATATAAGATTATTTTTTTTTTTTAAATATATAGGCTAGCGCTTGGCTGCAATCAGACTTGCATGCAAGTGGTGATGCAGCCTAAGATGGAGCGCGCTTGCCTAGAAGATGCCTATTCACTCTTGATTTGAAGGTACCTATATTAAAACGGGAGGGGAAAACGGCCGGAAGATGTCATCTACATACAGTAATATCCAATTATTTCCTTTTCCATACAAGCAAGAGTCATGTTTTGATTGTGTAAAGCCTTCTCTGGTTATGAACTCATGAAACCTTGTATTCCAGCATCTGGGTGCTTCTTCTAAGCCATACAAAGCCTTTTTCAGTTTAAGAACTTTTCCTTCACTGATTTTTAGTCCATTTGGACATTTTATGAAAACTGCTGCCGGCAACTACTCGTAGCTGCTGGAGATCAAGTTTTGATGGACTTGCAAAATTTACAGCCTAGTGTAATCCCACATTATGTAATTATTTTACTATTGTCTGGTATTCTGCCATTGTATGAAAGAGAGGCATACTGCATTACTAGCATTTTTGTTAAATTGAGTGTTAAACATATTTAGAATCTGATAGAAAAGGTAGAATCAGAAATCTGGTACGATGCTGTGAACGAACCGATAAGGGGTATGGGTTTAATATGACTGCCATACCCCTAACAGGTTAACCCACTGCTATCTTAGACTGTACCATCACAACAAAACAAAATTACAGAAAGTGATGGCTTTATATTATTTTGTTTTCAGAATGTACCTGTACCGTTACTACCAGTAGAACCAGGCCCAAGTAAAAGTGTTTCGCGAGATTTTTTGCGACCTTTTGACACCCAGTCACACTAGCGCGCTGGTATAAGAAAATTGACGCGGAACCAAGTTTCACCGCTGAGAGCTTCGACAGTTCAGACTCTAAAGGCCGCCTTAGCAAAAAATAGCGAACATAAAGGCTATAAAAAAGGGTTAGTCTGGGACGGGACCGAAAACAAATTCTAAGGATACGTAGATACAGGTACTAATGTCTCGGATGACATTAAGGGTACTAATGTCACGGACTTTTGGCCACACAGGCCTTAGTTATCCTTATAACAGCAATAAATTTTAATTAGATATTACTGTCGGGACGCCTCCCCTCGTTCTGCATTGCTCTGCCCAATTGGTAAAATGACTGCCTAGGTACAAAGGGGGGTTGCAGAGAGAGACGTCTCGAAATGTGTTGTGAATGTTTGATTATACACTTACCCTGGTCCTCCTAGCGTAGTCTGATTGTCCGTGTGTTACGAACCGTTTGCTTATCGAACTTATCACGATCGGGTCCACCGCAAGGACCGGCTCCCTTCGTGATGGCCGCTGTCGTTCCCCAATACTTCGTGCTTTCTGTAATGCAAGTGGCAACGGGCAGGTCTCGTCGCCAGACGAGACCCACCAGGGCAACGGCAACGGGCCGAGGAAACCAAGCAGTGAACACAGATATTACGTACGTTAGAGCAGGAATGGTTCCATCGCTAGCTTATTGGGTCCTAAAGACCAACTGTGAACGGATCCTGTCGGATCAACTGTGATGCTATTCCCCTTGGAATAGCTAACTCTTGAGCCTGTGAATGGATCCCAATTTGATCAACTGTGAAGCGACTCCCCACGGAGTCGCGTGCTCGTGAGCCTGTGAACTGGTGGGTAACCCACCAACTGTGAGGTAGGATGGAAACATTCCCAATGTATTCCCATGATGGGTAATCTTAAAGACTATGCCACTTACTTGAGGAATACAGCGAGAGGTAGCAAACCAGCACGGTATGACGCTACTTGCCCAGACGCACGAGTAAAAAATGGTGCCAACCGCGGGAATCCCATATGAGAAAATTTGAGGTACCACAGACAATCGACTACGCATAAGAGATGTAAAATGGTTAACTGGTCTGTGGTAAAGGTAATGATCACAGTAAACTCACCATAGATTTATAAGCGTCGGGCTCCGAGTTCCGGCTTTGAGATACGTGATGTTGCCAAAGTTTATGTTTAAGTGATTTAGATTAGTGATTATTATTTACATTTATATTACAATTTACAGATTCGCGACGATTGTCGCGACACTCCCCAACAACGGAAGTTACAACAAGACGATAAGGTTTTGTGTCCACTCCCTAATCTTCTCGAGAGCTCTAACAGCCGCTTCTCTCTTAGGCCTTGGCTCCTCGGAAGGAAGGTCCTTTCCACTCTCATGAGGAATCTCCTCCAATAGAGGTTGATTTTCTGGTATCGTTTCATTGTTTGGTTGTACAGCGTGATTACTCTCTTCGTCATGTGTGTCAGTTCCACTGCCAGGAGTCTCACTGACTTCTCTAGAGGTCCTTTCCTGGACTTCATCAATTACGTAAGCAGAAGGTATATGATAGTAATCCGGTCTAGGCTTGTCAGCTAAAACATTGGTTTCTTGTCCATCCATCTCCAGAGGATACAGATGAGAAATGGATCTAACGAATTCGGTATCTCCCACCTTTACTCTAGCTGTTCTACTAAATCCATCTTTTCCTTTTATAAGTTTTGTTATTTTCCCAACTCGCCAGCTTTCCCGATTATGATGATCTCCTTTTATTTGGACTATTTGTCCTTCTCGGGGTTCGAGCTTCGAAGTAACTCTCGGCTCCTTATGTGAGTGTTGATATCTCTCTCGAAGGCTGAGAAGGTAGCGATTCGATTCTTTAAATTCGTCTTGGATCTTAAGAGCTCTTTTCCAAGCTTTAACTAACTCCCTCTTCGTGACTGTACCTTGTATTGAAGGTTCTTCCCGAGTAGCTTCAGTTGCTATACACCTTCCCACAGTTAAGAAATCCGCCGGTCTCAATATATGATCCACTTCAGAGTCTATGCAAGTGAGTGGACGCGTGTTTACCACGGCTTCAATTTCCTTCATGACTGTAGATAGTTCACTGTCTCTAAGACAGTGTTTCTGTAATGTCCTCTTCATACAGTTCTTCACGATACCTATTAGTCGCTCATAAAAACCGCCAAACCATGGTGCCAGTGCGGGAATAAATCTCCAGCGAACTTTGTTTTCGATGCAATACGGCTGTGCTAAGACTTCTGACAGTAATTTAAATTGTGACGCATTATCTGACGTAATGAGCGTCGGTAACCCCCTGGTAGCTGCCATTCTTCTCAAGGCGTGGAGGCTTTCTCCAGCTGAAAGGTCTCGCACGACTTCTAAATGTATGGCTCTTGTCGCTAGACACGTGAACAAGCAGATCCATCTTTTCTCTAACCCATTTCCATTGCTAACCAAAACTGGTCCGAGATAGTCAATTCCTGTGAAGGTAAAAGGTGAGCTGTAATTCACTCTTTCAGGTGGTAATGCGGGTGTAGGTGGTAACTTGTACGGTCCTCCGCCATGTTTGACACACGTCGAACATTTCTTTAACAATTTTTGTACCTGACGTTTGCCTTGTAAAATCCAGTATGTTTCGCGTATAATACTCAACGTATGATTGACGCCTACGTGATAATTTTTGTTATGTGTCTCTGTGATTATTCTATTAGTTAACTCAGAATCTTTAGGTAATAAAATAGGATATCTCTTATCGAAAGACCAGTCTGTATTTCTCATCCTTCCTTTACATCTTAGTATGCCATCGATATCGAGAAATAATCCTAAGTTTCGGCTCAAGTTCGTTTCTATCCCTTGTATTTCATCCCTGAAGTGCTCCTCTTGTAATTTCTTTATTTCATCTAAATGAGTCTCTTCTAGGTGTTCCTTTTCATTTTCATTTATTTTATTTTGATTATTAATTTTATCCGATCTTCTATCATGACTTGCAAAACTTATTTCATCCATTTCAACTTCATTATCTTCTACTTCGTTCGGAAGATCCTCCCCCGCCAAAAGGGAATTGACATTTGTCGTTTCTTGCATCCATGTATGAGATGTTTGCAACAAGTATTGAGGTCCAGCTAACCATTTTGCTCTGTCTTCACGAGTGCTGGACGGTCTTGTTGCTACGTCTGCTGGGTTTAGCTCTGTGGGAATATATCTTATAACCAATTCCTTATTCCGTTTAATTTCCTGAACTCTCCTTGCTACGAATGGTGGTAGGAGTTTTGAAGATTTGCACCACTCTATTACAATCCGACTATCGGTCCAAAGAAATTGATTTGTCACCGTTGCGGGAATGAAATTGCGGATGAATCTCATAAGACGACTCCCAATCAGTACTCCAAGTAGTTCTAACCGGGGAATCTTTAAACTGTCTTGATCCTTTATAGGGATAAGTCGTGATTTTCCAATGATGAAACTAATTTTGCCCTCGTTTACTATGTATACTGCAGCGGCATAAGCTCGAAGAGAGGCATCTGTAAAGCAATGTAGTTGAACGGTGTTATCTTGTGCAGCCGTCATATAACATCTAGGTATCGATATTTCCTTGATTTCGTCTAACTGTCTACGTATTTTAGACCACTCTTCCTTCATTGGTTCTGAAAATACAGTGTCCCATTTAACTTTGCTTCTCCATAGTTCTTGTAAAAATAATTTAGCGGGTAGTATATATGGTGCAACAAATCCACACGGATCATAAATTGAGGCAATTACTTTTAATACTCCTCGTTTGGTGTCCGCATTAGAATCGACTTTATATCTCAGTTGAAGTATATCATCTTTCAAGTCCCATTCGAGACCCAATATCTTAACACGTTCGGAATTTGATGTGTCTGAAATTTGTGACATAAACTCGTCAGAATTCGAACTCCACTCTCTTAGGTTCATAGACATCTGTCCGAATGCTTCTTTGGAGTCCTGATATAATTCTAAAGCTTCTGTTACAGATGTACTACCGGTGACTAGGTTATCCACATATATATTATTGGCAAGATCTCTAACACTTGGTTTGTCATTATTTGATAGATGAAGTTTAATCGTGGCGTTTAATAAAAATGGGCTGCTAATAATTCCGAATGGCACACGACAGAATCTCATGTAAACGATGTTGTCTTCAGTTGGTGGTTTATTAATATCCTTAATCCACAAGAATCGAGTTACATCTCGATCATTATCATGAAGTGCGATTTGTAAAAAAGCTTTTTCTACGTCGGCTGACAATGCGATTTGGTGATATCTAAATTTTACTAACAATCCCGTTAAATCTTCTAACATCATTGGACCACAATACAAACATTCGTTCAGACTTTTGTCATCAGCTTTTGTTTTAGCCGAGGCGTCATACACTATTCTAATAGCCTTATCTCTTTGATGAACACAATGATGTGGTAAGTAATGAATTGGATGTTTTTCGTTATTGGTATGTTTCGATACTAGCTCTATTACTCCTTTACTAATTTGTTCCCTTAAAATTTTATCATATTCGACTAAAGTATCTGAATCTAGACGGTTAAGTAATGAGACTAATCTGCCAAAGGACAATCCAAAGTTGGTCGATAAAGATGGAGGATATTCTATCCACGGCCAGGATACAGTATATCTATTGTCGACAACTTCAGTAGTTTCATTAAAAGTTTTAACTGCTTCTTCATCGGCACTAATCCTAGGTGAGTCAGTGATACCTATGGATTCCAAGTCCCACAGTGATCTTATGTTCCCGTGATCTAAAGGTAAATCTGGCTTATTCAGTTTCGTCTCTCCACAAGATAGAAAGTAAGTAATTACAGATAATTCGTCCACTGGTTCTGAATTGGTCTCTCCTGATAGTATCCATCCTAGATTAGAATCTACTATGTACAAATTTTCTCTGATCTTTATTTTCTCCGTATTCATTATATTATGGTAGTAGTCGTTTCCAATTAAAATATCAACCTTCGATGATAATGATCCATCATCGGCTAAAATACCTTTATTCTTCCAATGTCCTAATTCTACGTCAGGATATGGTACGCATTGCGAGATGTGAGGCACGACATTAGCGTAAAGTAGTAATGTTTTATTGGTCCTAGTGCGGAGCTCTAATTTCACTATAGGGCTATCTATTATCTGAGGAGTTCTTGAACCAAAGGTAAATATAGAGAGCCTACTTTCTTCCTCAACTGGAAGGTTCAATCGTTTCGCCACTGATTGGGTTATGTAAGTACGTTGACTTCCAGAGTCCAGTAATGCTCGACATTTTACTTCTACGCGGTTATCTCCTACATTCCGGGCGTTAACAATCGCCGTCTGAAGTATAGTAGTAGCCCGTGCGTTTAGTTGCATCATTGCATTAGTTTGTTCAATTTCCTCTGAGAAAGTTTTAGGACAGAGCGCTCGATTGTGTGAGCCACTCTCCTTGCAGTGAAAACAACTTAATTTTCCTCTACAAACCTTTATGGTGTGCCCCTTGCGAAAGCATCCGTAACATCGGCTACCCAATCTGTTCCTTCTTTCCTTTAATGTTTTAAAGTTTTTGCATTGATCATTAAAGTGATTCTCTTGACAGAAAATGCATTGAAGTTTCCTACTCTTGGGATTTTGCCTTTCTTCGATTCTACTTTGATCTGTTGATTTCCTTTTGAATCGTTTCTTAAAATCCACTTCATGACCTTGAGGTAATTCTCGTTCCTTATTCAGGAATCTCCTTCCTGGTTTCTTTGTAAAATTTCCTTTATGATTCTGTGTTGGCTTCTTTGCCTTCCCTTTCCTATTGTTATCGTACGCATTCACCTGTAATGCTTGTGTAGTATAACTTTCTTCCACTTTTCCTTGAACAACCCTATCGGCATCCTCTCTAGCAGTAACAATAATCTCTAAGCATTTGCGTATCTCCTCGATGGATTCGGTACTTATTTTCATTTTCATTTCGTAAATAATTTCCTTCGGGAATTTCTCCATAATCAGGAAACGTAGATGGTTATGGTTTATATCCTCGCCTAGCGACTTGAGCACTCTCAGGTGTCGTTCAATTTCGTTGAGAGTATGTCTCACTTCTGCGATGTTCATCGCTGTCGAAGCTTTCACTCGATATAGCGCTGAGTAGTGTGCATCGATTATATGATTCTCCTTCCCATATCTGTTTTTTAATGTCGTCAAAGCTATATCGTAATTTTTGTTTGTTGTCTCGAGCCCTTCTATGACTTTCTTCGCTTCGCCTTTTAATGATGCCTTTAAGTATAGTAACTTATCAACGTCCGTTAGGTTTCGCTTGTCGATATTTGAACTAAATTGATCCCAAAACGTCGACCATTGGAGGACATCGCCATCAAATTCAGGTAAAGTCAGTTTCGGCAACCTACTGTTTAGACTCGAGTTCGCATCCTTAGCGACATGAGCTTCTCGTTCGATTATTTTAATTCTGTCTTTGATCTTTACTTTAAGTTCGCACAGTATATCCTCGGCTTCCAATTGCACTGTGGATATCTCTGATATATCGTCAGGTGCAGGGTTCTTGCTCAGACGAAAATAATTTGTTAATTCCGTACTCAACCTGGTTAATAGAGTTTCTAATTTTGAGGAAATAATTTCTGCTTCTTGTACGACCGTTGGAGATTGATTAGTTACATCCTCGAGAGTTTCTATTACATGGGAGGCATTAGTTACCAAATTTTGTAATTTTGTTTTCATCGAATGTAATATTGTTAAGAGACTTTGATCCATTTTGATCACACAACAATTGAACAAAGTTCTTTAGAAAGGTTAGTTATTTAAATTTTTATTTAGGTTTAGTCGCTGTCTTCGGTGTGATCAGGAACTCGCGGGCTCGTCCCTCTATAAATAAACAGCAGTCGCTTAGAAGAGAGAAAGAAAAAGAAAGAAAATGGAAAATTTCAATTTGAATTGAAGGGAAATAAACAAATCCTTCCTTTTCCATTATTCTCCATTTTTATTTACTTTTATTTAGTAAGTACATCAACTGAACTGTTCATAGATTAATATGATGAATTGGTGACCAAGACCTTCTTTTAATTTCAGTTTAATAATAAAAAACAGAAATTTATTTATTTATTTATTTTAGGCTTCGCTATATCTGATGGATGTGCCACATTAAGGTTATATGGTTTAACTATCTATGGTAACCCTCGTTTTCTAAATTTAATTCATTCATTATTTATTTACATACTTTTATTGACCTCACAAATAAAGTTAGTTAGTCAATGAATCAATTTCATAGTCCGACCCTGTTCTCTTAGTGTTTCAATGACTTTACTAATAATTGTTCTTGCATAGGGTCTTAAGCCAAGGTAGGCATTAATTTCTCTTTTATGTCTCTATGACTTGCGCAATACCACTATTAATAACTATATATAATGGTAGATTCATTCGACTATTCATAAGCACTTGTAAAAAGTCCATTTGAATAAAAAACTTTTGAATTTGAATAACCACTAGTAACATTGTAAAGTGATCATTGTGTTGCTTTACCGAGGCTAGACAGTGCTTTTATGCCTCTATGATCTGCGCAAAACCACTAGTAAATATATCTATACATAACAACCACTAGTAATATTGTAAAGTGATTATTGTGTTATTTCACTGAGGCTAGACAGTGCTTTTATGCCTCTATGATCTGTACACCACTGTACACTAGCATGCTAGAAAGGTCATGTCTATCCTTCCGATAAGACACATAATTTGTAATAGAATAGAATATTTCTATTCAAATAAACTTTTACAAACACTTCCCGTTCTTTATACACCGTACTAACATCTATTTCTCCTATATAATTCACTTTATTAAATATTATCTCAGCTCTAATATTCAGTCATTCTGATTGTAGAGCGTATGGGAACACACTCACGTTGTAACCGACCGGTACGAACACTCAACGACAAAATGCTTAATGTTAAAGTTGCATTTTCAAGTCAGGATATTTAACCATGATGGCAGGTCCAACATACTTGCTTTAGTAAAGGTCAGTGACTCTATTGTACTCTTGCAATCACCTGTACCTAATACTCTGGGTATTGATCATGGCTAATATTTATGTTACTTCACTATTTCATTCATATACCTGTTAAATGTAAGTTCACCTTATGCACGGATACCCTTCATAACTGTCATACAAAAAATAATTCTGATTGGTATAGGTAAAACACTACAAAAATAATAAATATAGCGGTAGGTGCAAGAAGTTAACACTTTTAAATTCAAATTTCTTTCTTCATAGATACTGAACCCTAAGACACTTTTAAAATTGAGCCATATTCAACACTAAGTTTAATAAACAAAGCACAACATGTCTATTAAAGCTTTAATCTGTTAGAATGTTCATATGAACTCAAACTTTTGATTCAATTAATTTAGTCATACTTAAATCAGCAGAGTCATAATAATTATTCAACAAAGAAATTCAAAATTTATCCCATTTTATCATATATTACTATAATGACTCACAACATTGTTGATAGCACTATAGGTTAATGAGTTTTATAAACTTTTGAAAAGAAAAGAAGAAAATGTAGGTAGGTAAGTATTCTATTTATAGACTATGTAGGTATACGGTACCCTCACTTACTTCTTCATATTATTACCTTTTCTATTATATTAAATGGTAATATGCACTCTGCACTATTACATAGGTACTTTGATAATGTATGGGTACTAACATGTCGAGACATGTCTGACTTGGGCCAATGCATAATAACATTCACAACTTTTTTTTACATAACACCCCCTTTCTTTTATTTCATGATTTTAGGTATCTTAATGAAAGTTGATTTATCAATTGATCAAATCCCCGGCATCTCCACCATGTCGGGACGCCTCCCCTCGTTCTGCATTGCTCTGCCCAATTGGTAAAATGACTGCCTAGGTACAAAGGGGGGTTGCAGAGAGAGACGTCTCGAAATGTGTTGTGAATGTTTGATTATACACTTACCCTGGTCCTCCTAGCGTAGTCTGATTGTCCGTGTGTTACGAACCGTTTGCTTATCGAACTTATCACGATCGGGTCCACCGCAAGGACCGGCTCCCTTCGTGATGGCCGCTGTCGTTCCCCAATACTTCGTGCTTTCTGTAATGCAAGTGGCAACGGGCAGGTCTCGTCGCCAGACGAGACCCACCAGGGCAACGGCAACGGGCCGAGGAAACCAAGCAGTGAACACAGATATTACGTACGTTAGAGCAGGAATGGTTCCATCGCTAGCTTATTGGGTCCTAAAGACCAACTGTGAACGGATCCTGTCGGATCAACTGTGATGCTATTCCCCTTGGAATAGCTAACTCTTGAGCCTGTGAATGGATCCCAATTTGATCAACTGTGAAGCGACTCCCCACGGAGTCGCGTGCTCGTGAGCCTGTGAACTGGTGGGTAACCCACCAACTGTGAGGTAGGATGGAAACATTCCCAATGTATTCCCATGATGGGTAATCTTAAAGACTATGCCACTTACTTGAGGAATACAGCGAGAGGTAGCAAACCAGCACGGTATGACGCTACTTGCCCAGACGCACGAGTAAAAAATGGTGCCAACCGCGGGAATCCCATATGAGAAAATTTGAGGTACCACAGACAATCGACTACGCATAAGAGATGTAAAATGGTTAACTGGTCTGTGGTAAAGGTAATGATCACAGTAAACTCACCATAGATTTATAAGCGTCGGGCTCCGAGTTCCGGCTTTGAGATACGTGATGTTGCCAAAGTTTATGTTTAAGTGATTTAGATTAGTGATTATTATTTACATTTATATTACAATTTACAGATTCGCGACGATTGTCGCGACAATTACCGATCGGATATTTTTTATAGCTTCAATGACAGGTGAAAATTGTGAAATTGCCAATTTTTTTTATCCACTACAAGCTAGCCCTTGACTGCGATCTCACATGATGGTAAGTGATGATGCAGTCTACGATGGTAGCGGGCTAACCTGTTAGGGGCATGGCATATTAAACCCATACCTCTTCGATTTCTACACGGCATCGTACCGGAACGCTAAATCGCTTGACGGCACGTCTTTGCCGGTAGGGTGGTAACTAGCCACGGCCGAAGCCTCCCACCAGGCCAGACCAGGGAAAATTCAGAAATTATAAATTTCCAAATTGACCCTGCCGGGGATCGAACCCGGGACCTCCGCACGTTAAGGCAACAGCAGGAGGTCCTCAAAAAATGTTATATAAGATAAATATTTTTGTTCCTTAATCAACAAAAAGGACAGGGGAGGTTTGATTTACTCATCGAATGGTTTGATTAAAATAATTCAATCGTGTGAAAATGTTTTAAAAATGATTAAAGGAAATATTAATTATAAAATAGCATGATGATGTATATAGCTGATTTATTGAATAGTTGTAGTGAATTTAAAACCAACGATGAACATGATTTCATTCATTTGCAATTATTGATTAAGGTGATTGTTAAATTCTACGTTGATTTAAGAATGAAGCATAATGCAAAGCAATCTATCGGAAATAAATTATTTAAAAAAATTGTTTTGTTCAAAAATAAATAATTGAAACTTGATTATTTTTATTTATTTTACTTAATTATCCATAAATAGTTATACTAATAAAAAGCTAGTTTGTTCGAAGTGTCACGCCATAACATATAGCACGAAGTGAACCATCAATCAGCAGGCCTATTCAGTATCTCAGTGGGTATAAAATAACGTTTAACACTTTTTTTGGCTGGATTGCCTGAAAAATATGCGCCAATGATTTTATATAAATTTCAATGATAACTATATGATTTATTATTATTAACTGTAACTGATAATGATGTGTGGTACTGATATGTTTGCAGGACTCCACCATTGTTTTGCAGGTTTCATTAACGATTTCATGTACTGTGGTGTGTCCTAAACGGAAACTGAATGATATTGTTTTAAATGAGTCCCCTGTTGCCAAAAATCTGAAATAAAAGTAATACATAGATCAGGGTTGATATAAAATTCTTCTGCGCAAAATTTTATTATTTTTTATAAATAAAATTGGAGTGTCTATTTGTAATATTAAAATAACCGCTTTTTACTAAATGCTTATGGATGCATACACGGTACATTTACCAAAACAACATTTTTTACAATTTTTGTCTGTCTGTTTGTTCCGGCTAATCTCTGGAATGGCTGGATCGATTTTGACGGGACTTTCACTGGCAGATAGCTGATGTAACAAGGAGTAACTTAGGCTTTCATTCTAGAAAAAAAATAGGACTCTCGAAAAAAAATGAAAACCAATGAAAATACCACAGTTACAGCTAGTGCTACACAATAAATTTACATAAAATTTATTGTGTTTGTATGAATTAAACGGGTATTTGTGTTTCAGGTCCAATATGTAAATTAAGATGGTCAAATATAAGGGACAACTTTAGAAAGAGTATTCCAAAGAATGTTACTAAAAGTGGTCAAGGTCGCAAGTCAACAAAGCCATATAAATACCATGAGCAACTAATTTTTCTGGTAAAATTTTTTGACGACAGAAATAACATTGAAAATGTCAATAGTGACAACGATACTACACAAAACCATGAATCTAATATTCCAGAATCTCCACCGACTCAAAAAGTGTCGCCCGCTCCTGAATCCCATCGTACTGATTCGCTAACATATTCACCTATTCCATCACCAAGTTCACAAAATTCGCAAGCTTCGTGAACAAATCATTATCAGCCATCATCATCAGTAAGAACTGATGATCAGGTATCAGATTATTTTCTTCTAATATAGGTTTCAGTCTAATTAGTAGTAGTTTTTCAAAGAGTTTTGAAATAATCGGTAACAGTGAAATGGGTCTGTATGATGTAACATCATTTGGTGGTTTTCCTGGCTTAGCAATCATAATGACTTCCGCAACTTTCCACAAGTCAGGGACGTGCTTCAATCTGAACGCTGCATTTATCATTGTTGTTAATTTTACGATTGCTTTTTTTGGAAGATTACGCAGAATTTCCGTTGTAATAAGATCATAGCCCGGAGTCTTTTTTAGGTTTAGCTGTCTAATCATATTGAAAACTTCTTTTGGTGTTACCAATTTAATAGGGGTGTTTTCTTGATTAGTTCCGATCGTAGTTCAATATGGTCTCCTTCGTTTGGTTGGAATATATTTTCCAGGTATTCTGCAAACCTTTTTGCCTTTTGCTCACTATTGATTGCCCACGTTCCATTTTCTTCTTTGATTGGAGGAATATGCACACATGGTCTTTTTAAATTTCTAGTTGCTTTCCAAAGTGAGTAGTCTGAGCTACGTTCGCTCGTGAGGTTCTGGAGGTAGCTGTTGGTTAGCGAACAATTAAAATGTTTGATTGTTTTTCTAAGAGCCTTTGTTAAGTTATTCAACACCCTTTTATCAAGCGGGGATCTAGTTTGATGCCACTTTTTCCTCTGCTTTCTCTTTTCAGCGATAAGCTCAAGAATATCTTTGGGATAGGCAACCGTCCATTGAGGCTTTTTGCAACTCTTTGGTGTATTGTTCCAAGCAGCTTGTTGAATATCTATGATAAACTTTCTTACTTCTTCGTTCAGTTGTGCTGGGTTCTTAAGCGGCACATTTAAATTGATATTATTAGCCAAATCTATTTGAAAACTATCCCAGTCTGTATTTTTGTTCACAAGAACAGGTTGAGGTTCTTTGTATATAATTCTATCACTTAGCGTTAAGAGTATTGGGGAGTGATCTGAGTTCATGTCAAACATTTCATCAATGGTTAGGTATTTTGATGATAAGTTTTTATAAATAAAGAAATCAATTAGGTCTGGAATTTTCCTTACATCTGTTGGCCAATAGGTAGGCTTTCCTGTACTTATAACATCGCATTTTAATTCTTTAATGGCGATAAGGAGTTCTCTGCCCTTTGTAGTAGTCAATCTAGAGCCCCAATAAGTATTTTTAGCGTTAAAGTCTCCTCCAATAATAAACCTATTTCCAATTTTCTGGAGGAAGTTTATATAATATTCCTTTGATATGGAATGCCTTGGAGGACTATACATATATAGCTACAACTGAGAATTCGTATCTTGTAGTTTTGACTTTTACGGCCACTGCCTGAATTTCTTGCTCCTCATATTTGTTTTCTTGATGATGATACAAGTTTTCTTTAATTAAGATGGCACTGCCACCTCTTGCTGTATTATTTGGGTGTATGGCATGGAACACTTTGTACCCGTTAAATTTAATGTAAGATTGATTAGTAAAGTGTGTCTCAGACACCAGACAGATGTCAATCTTTTGTGTATCTAGGACTACTTGTAATTCACGTAGATGTTGGAGTAGCCCATTAGAGTTCCATGCAACTATTTTAAGCGTAGTATTCATTTTCTCGACTTATTGGTAGCCTTACTGGCGCCACCTTCAAGTTTTTTCAATCGTTCTTCGAACGAGAGCATGATTTTTAGGATTTCATCTAATTTACTTTCCATATTTACCTGGGGCAGTTGAGTGCTGGGTAAATTTTTAGAGGCTTTTTGAGCATATGTTTGATGTTCAGTACTATTCACGCCTGTTACTTTAGTTTTATTTATATTTACATCGACAGATTTCTCAGGTTTCGATGAATCTCGTGGATGGGGGCTTCTTAAGATTCTTGTTTTTTAGAATCTGCATTTCTTTAGCTACTACACAACCCCGATAGTTAGCGGGGTGCGCTTCGCCGCAGTGTAGACATTTGGGTTTTTCTTCTGCGGGTTTGGTACAGTCCCGCGTCAGATGTTTGCCTGTACATTTGACACATCTAGCCTCTCTGGCACAATACTTCTGCGTGTGACCATATGCTTGACACTTTTTACATTGTGGTACCAGTTTAGATGTTTTAATAGGGTGGATTTCGACTTTACACCCTAAGATTGTATTTGATTTCATAAATTTTGTTTACATCTTCTTCATTTTTAAAAGTAAGAGTGAACATATTAAGCGGCTCTTTATTCTGCCATCTTAGTTTATTAACTGCATTTTCTATTTTGTACCCTTTGCTTTGAAGGTCTTCTATTATTCTTTTAGGCTGGCAAGAGGCAGGCAATTTTTTTGCCATGACACGGATAGGTCTTTCTTGTTTATTCTCATACGAATGCCACAGAAATGTATTCTGGGACAAGAGTTTGGTTAAGGATCGGTAGGCATCCTCATTTTTAACATTTATTTTTACATTATTTCCGTTCATCATTTTTAATGTGAAACACGATGACGCTTCGGGCAGACTTTCTGAGAGTAAGTCAAAAAAAGCTTGATAGTTTTCCACACCGGATACCATTATCGGCGGAGGAAGTGGTACTTTTTTGGTTTTCTTTTTTTCATTATTACGCATTTCCGTATTTGATGTTTCGAAAACTCTACTCTGCGACTGAGTAGGTGAAGTGCTTAGTTTCCTTTTTTGTCTACTTTTTACTCTTATCCATTCCGTTTCTTTCGCGAGTTCCTCCTCATCCGTGTGGTATTCGGTGGGTGGGACAGAACTCTCTTTGTTTCCAGCAGATGTGTCCATTTTTTCATTGGATAAATGTTTTATCTGGTTTTCGAGCTCCAATATTTGCTCAGTCATCATTTTGATGCTAAGTTGAAGCGTTTCATTTTAAGCCTTCTTTTCAGTAAGGGCTTTAAATATCTTTTCATTTTCTGCCTTTGCCTGCTGAAACTTTTCAGCAAGAAAACGCTCAGTTTCTGTTCTTATGGTTATACTTGGTGGCTCAGCCATAGCTGCAGAATACGAGTAGTATTGCTGCAAATTAATATTTATTTTAAAATTATGTGTATTGCACTCCGAATCGCGGTAACTGGGTCATTATGTCACACGCGGTACAATGACCGCGGTCACGCGTCCCGAGTCAGCGATTTCACGATTTAGCACCGTACGCGTTTGCTTACGACCAAGATCGAAGATCGAACGTCAATGAATACATATATAATACATATAGAATAGCCTCTAAATTTTTGGCAGAATATGATAATAACTTATGTTTGTATAAAAGGAAAATCTTTAGAGAAAACTGAATCAAAGATAGGCTTTGTAAATAGTAGTAAATTGTGAATATTATATGTTAAACTTATGACTTAATGATGTAAGAGTATAACGAAACTAGAATAAAATAATAATTATGAACACAGCTTAAAGTATTCTTAAAAAAAGAATCCTAAATAATTTATTTGAAATCTTAACCTCCTAGAAACAAAGAAATAGTACGCTTTCACTGGATATAGTCCTAAATGTAGATAATAATAAAAAAGTAGAAAATAATAATAATAAAGTACTTAATAAAAATTTTTTTTTTTTTTTTTTTTTTTTTTTTATCTACTACAAGCTAGCCCTTGACTGCGATCTCACCTGATGGTAAGTGATGATGCAGTCTAAGATGGTAGCGGGCTAACCTGTTAGGGGCATGGCAGTTATATTAAACCCATACCCCTTCGGTTTCTACACGGCATCGTACCGGAACGCTAAATCGCTTGGCGGCACGTCTTTGCCGGTAGGGTGGTAACTAGCCACGGCCGAAGCCTCCCACCAGGCCAGACCAGGGAAAATTCAGAAATTATAAATTCCCAAATTGACCCTGCCGGGGATCGAACCCAGGACCTCCGCACGTTAAGGCAACAGCGCTACACACTGCGCCACGGAGGTCGCCAAAAAAAAATGTAAAATATAAAGGTATTTATTGAAATTGAATATTTAAAAGAAAGTTTTTATATTTATTCTTAAAACTGCTGATCGTTCTAAGATTTCTGTAGGGCGGTGGGAGATTATTCCAACATTTTGTCGCGTTGTATTTGCTTCCTAAGAAAGCAGCAGTAGAATGACGAGGCATGAGTATTAAATATGAGGCTGCCCTGGTTTGGTGATTGGTATGCACATCACTCGCCCACTGGAGTTTATGGAAAAGATACTGAGGAACTTTAAATTTAATGACTCCAAATAACAAAGTCGCAAAATGTAATTGTCGTCTGTACTCCATCTTCATTATTCCAGCGTTGTTCAAAAATGGAGTTACATGTGTACGTGGTGGAATATCAAAACAATAGCGAGCACAAGCATTTTGAACTCTTTGTATAAGGTTCTTAGTGCGAGCCAAAAGTCTTGGGCCAATAACAATGTCTGCATAATTGAGTTTGGATAGGACTAAGGATTCGCAGACACGAATGCGGACTTCAGTTTTTATAAAAGGTCTGATACGGTACAAAAGCTTGAGGCGATAAAAGCAGTTTCGAACTGTATATAAAATATGTTTTTCAAACCGAAGGTTTTCATCCATCACCACACCAAGATTTCGTGCTTCTGTTACACGTTCAATATTTTCGCCTTGGACTCGTTGGTTTTTTATTGGATATCTTTTGTATTTGACTTTTAGTGCCCAAAATCATATATTTAGTTTTACTAGGATTAAGGACTAGACAATTTGAATCTGACCAACTGGCTATGTTGTTAAGGTCTTCATTAAGCTTTTCTACAGCTTCATGAGCCTCATTTGGGGGGAAAGATATATAAATTTGAATGTCATCCGCATACATATGATAACGGCAATGACGGTATTAATAACACCTGTACAATATAAAATAAATAAAAGTGGACCTAAAATGGAACCCTGAGGAACACCTCTGTCAACAGGTCTATATTTAGATTTAGTAGTAGATCCATCATCTTGTTTTAATTCAACTAATTGATATCTGTTAGTTAAATAGCTGGCGAACCAATTAACGGCTTCAGTATTTAGTCCATAGTATTTTAATTTAGCTAATAGAAGTGGCACATTTATTGTATCAAAGGCACGCGAGTAATCCAGTAGTACGAGTATTGTGCCATTTCCGGCATCTTGTGCGCTTAAAATCTCATCAACAACATCAAGTAAGGCAGTAGTGGTACCACGATTTTTCCTAAAACCTGACTGCATATTAGGTAGTATGTTGTTGCTTTCGAGAAAATCGGAAAGTTGGTTACAAATTATTTTTTCCAGTATTTTAGAGAGGCATGGCAAGATACTTATAGGGCGTAGATCTTTTAATTCTAAAGGATTGTCTTTTTTAGGAATGGGTCTGACTAAAGATTTTTGCCAGGCAGCGGGAAATACACTTGTCATTATAGATTTATTAATTATGTTTGTTATAACTTAGGCTGTGTATGGAAATATAGTCAGTAACATGTCAAGAGAAATCCCATCTGTCCCTATAGCATTAGATTTGAGGTTTCTTAATATTTTTGAAACTTCTGCACAGTCAACTGTTTTAAATGAAAAAGTATGTGCTCCGAATCTATTAGAAGAGTAAAAATCAATATCTGAGGAAGAAGCTTGACACCTACCAGGAGTATTAAGGAAGTGGTTATTTATTCTCTCAGGATCATTGAAGGTCACCGGTAATGGATTATTGTTTTTAATTTTTATGTTGATATGACGTTTGAGGTTTTTCCATAAGAAAAACGAGTTGCGAACGTTATTGTTTATGAATATTGTAAAATATACGACTTTTTCTCTATATATTGCTTCTTCCACAGTGTGCTTTAAATCTTTATACGTCTCTATATGAGTATATTTTTTAGTTTTACATGATTTGGCGTGTGCATCATCACGTCGCCTCATCATTAGTTTAATGTTACAAGTCACCCATGGGTAATGGGCGTCTTTGATATAACAGGGTTTTAAAGGAGCCAAGACATCAAAGATCCACAGTACACAATCATTAAAGGTATCAACCATTTCGTTAATACTAGGAATTAAGTTAATCTCATCCCAATTAATTAGTATTATGCACTTTTTTAAATCATCTGAATCTATTTCTTTTACGTGGCGAATGTAAGCCCGTCGCTGCAAAGGTTTTTCTTTAGGAATCTTTAGTTCACAAGATATAAAAGCATGTAATGTTAAAAAAAAAGATGGGAAGTTGCGGGTAAGGTAGGTAGCCTCGCGAACCCCGCACCAAGGCAACGTGGTCTCGCGTCCGCGTGTCCGCGAGATCAAGTGCCGAGGGGAAAGGCCGCGATTATACCTACCTTAATTGCCAGATGACTTCAGTCGGCCTGAGAACCAGACCTTTGGTTCCATGGACCGTACCACGCGAGCAGGGCTTCTCCGTCACGTCAGCGAGGGGCTATGTTGGGATATTAGAAATAAAAGTTGGTTATGTTATTCTGTAAAATATTATTGTTGGTTCTGCAATCATGGTTTATCTAATCTTAAATTAAATTACAAAAGAAAACGGGGGACTTTTATATGGGAAGCATCCCAAGTTGAGGGTGGGTGTTGTTCACTTTCGTTCACGAATCGGGATTTTAGGTAGAAAGACCAACGTGTCTTATTAACGCGAAGGAGCACTCACGAGATTGGCGAGAGAGCGTGGCCGAAGGCGCACAGCTCTCTACTCGAAGTGGCGTCTAGCCAAAGCGCGCCGAGCGCATGGGCTAGCGGGAACCATATGTTACGTATCTCGTCGCGAATCACTTTTCGGAGATCACTTCACTGTACGCACACCACTTATTCTAACGCATTACATTCGTATCAGTTCGATACCAGGAACACTGCCTTTTATACTGTGAAAGTCATCGACCACGTTTGGAAACTAATATGGAGTCTATGATTTACAACTTCATGATTTAATTTAACAATTAATAACGCACCTTATTGAAGAAACTCGAATAGTTCGAGCTGAGTCGGGCCCGGTGGGATCCGACGTAAGTGAGGGCTGGTTTCAATAAACCAAAAATCCTTTTTCAAAAGATAAGTTCCGTCACCGGCCCAATATGGCCGTGCAGAAAACTATTTCGCCATCGTAGGTTAAGACGCCTACGAAGACGTGTGCTATTTATATCGATGCTAGGTCACGACTGGCTCTCCAGCCGGCGTGTCGCTGCGCGTGAGAGGGCTAGTTCTGGGTTGCTGTATGTGAGAGGGAGACATCTCGATTTCATGGGTATTTTGGTATTGACGTTTCTCTGATGTTTGTCTTACCGGATAGATGGCGTTACGTGTTTTTAAAATCACGAAAGTTTGGTTTTGTAGTATCGCCAGCTGTAGGTAGGTGGCGCTGACGCAGCGCGTCTTTAAATTATTAGAAATATGTAGTATATAATACTAAGCTATACTCCCTTTTTCAGCGAAAGAGACAACCCAGTTGTCTCCACAGCCGCGGTAACCCGGGAAAAAAATATTTTCCTAACTAAGCAACCATGTGGTTGTTCAAAGAAAAAAAAAATTGCCTATATTTAGTAGTTTGTTAGTATTCCTATCTGCTAAGACTCATTTATTCATACTTTCATTCAATGACCTAATTTATTATGTTCCGGAATTTTGAACATCTTTCATTCCCTACTGGTATACTTCATACTTTCGCACTATACTTAAAGTTAAATTGTTCCTCCGGGGAGAGTTATTAATGTACTAACTAGTTTTAGTATGTTAGTTGTTACTGATTATCAGTACATACCTATTTTATATCTATATGATTGTTATAACTACTACTTGAAAGTTTTAAGTGACTATATTTACATACTGTTTATCTATAGTTAGTATCTAAATTGCACTGATGCAAGGTAACCTGCAAATGGTACCTTGGCATCGCAAACAAGTGCACGGTATGTTGTCCTACGGTACCGATTTGCAGATTATATTTAATACTGCCATACCAGTAGTAAGGATACTTAGTGTTTTTTGGGACCTAGCATTATTGTTTTACGTAGGATTTACGTCACATTTAGCAATCATAAAAAAGTTACTTTCTTGCGACGGATCAACGACGGATTGACTTTGTAAACAAAGAAATAGAAAATTGTGAGGTTGTGATAAAAGGACTGCAGCATATTTACCTACTTCAGTGATGAAATAAGATGCTTGCAGAAAGGTCAAAATGTAACTTCCCACTTAAAGTCCTTACATCCTTTTTTAGATAAAGATGGTTTGTTAAGAGTAGTTGGGCGGTTGCAAAATTCTTCACTTTCCTTTGAAAAGAAGTTTACTATAATATTCTATACTATAGTATTACCTAGTAAGACTCATGTAACAAGGTTCATAATTAGAAATGCTGACTCTACTTCATGCTGGTTTAAAGTTAGTCTCTAGTAGCTTATCACAGAGGTATCATAATAATTAACTCAAGGAAAATAGTTCCCCGTGAGAATACTTAATCTAACATTTTCACTTACTGTAACCCTACGCGCTGATGAAGCGCAAACGTTATCGAAAAGCCGTAGGGCTGGCACTGTCTTAGAGTTCCAGGGTTGTCACTTTAACACTTCCCCCCACAGATCTGCAACTATTTTAGTACTCTTCGGAAAAAAGTTGCAGGATGAGATGGATGGATGGATGTTTCAGCTGTAGATGGTATTTTCGTGAGATCTTCACCTCCGGTATTTTCTGGCTGTGTGACGACTAGACTCTGACTCTTCAAGTACCGGCGAATAAGAATGATTGCTGTGAGTATAATTAAACTCAGAAGAAGTACATAGAAGGGGATGGTTGTATGATAGACGGCGTCAGAATGACCGGTAATAGGAATCAGTGTTTGCAGCTCTATATTCTTTTGAATATCATGCAGATAATTGAGATTGATTAAGTTCATCTTAACTTGCGGTAATTTCAAGATTAAGTTCGAGGTTGAGCTGTTTACCGAAGTTAATAAAATCTTCATTGGTTGACCTCGAAGTTCGTCGTTTGCATTGACCAGAGCGAATTCATCGGTGTGTAAGAGACACTTGTGTGGTATAGTAGCTAGATAGCTCCCATTTAAGGTTATGTAGTCGTTTCTTCCGCATTTAGGGTTACTTTAGTTGCGTTTGGGAATGTAAGTGAATAATGTTAGTCGTCTATGGTGACCATATCACCATTACAAGCTATATACGCTACGAGAAATCGTTACGATCAGACGGTACAATAAACGGTGCCGACGCACACGTGTCAGCGATGGCTTCGACGGATGACGTTTTAGCAGTTGTTGGATTAATATTCGCCCTGAAGGAAAAAAAAGTGAAGCGGAAAAATCGTAGCATCTGGTGCAAAGAATGGCTAATGAAAAGAAGAGTTCATTCTCATGTCAATTTGTTGGCGGAATTAAAGATGTTTCCAAAAGACTGGCATAATTTTTTAAGAATGGATCATGATACGTACTTACATCTACTGAATATGGTAGCACCAATTATCGAGAAGCAAGACACTATTATGAGAAATGCTATTCCACCCCATGACAGGCTTGTAGCTACTTTGAGGTTTTAATTATGTTTAAATATTGTTGCCTGAACCCATTTACGCCCAAATGTTACTTATTTGTATTTTTTTTTAAATAACTATATTTATGGATTACTTAGGCCTATAATATAAATATTTAGTAGGTAAAAATAATTAAAAAAACAATATCAAGTTATTTTTGGGGTGTACTTTATTTAGTACAGTGGGCACTTATGAGTGATAATTGGCAAAACAATTTTTATCGATACACAGAGTTTTCAGGCAACGTACACACTGCCATTTTATGCGAGTGTGACACAAAACACAGCGTAACTGTTTAGGCAGCTTCCCTGGGTTATGTCCATTGTTACTTGGATTTAGGCCCGCTATGGCTGTTCCAGACGGGCGGCTTTTGTTGGTGCTACGAAGTTGAAGGTAATTTCGTGCTATATGTCTTCTAAAAGTCAATTGATCGAAGCGCTCACCACCTGACAAATTATGCAAACGCCAAGCGTTTGCTATACTCATATCAAGCAAGTATGTGAAAATACACCACCACCATTTTTTGCCTCGGATACTCACACGATATAAAGATATCGATCCATCAAGCTCATCTACACCACCCATCCCTCTATTATAGTTCTGAAATAAGTGTGGAATATTGACATCCACCTTTTGTCTACTCTGTGAACACCAGCGTTTTACTTTGCCAATAGGTTCAACTGTGTCGAAGTTTGTACCTATAGTGCATACGCTATTGTCTTTCCACCTTACAAGCAGCAGTTCATTTTTGGTATCAAACCTATGGTCGTACTCTGCTCTTGCCGACTTCTTCATGCTATTTACGGGGCGTAAAGGGCATTTTTTTGTACGATTCTCACGGATAGTACCAGTAGCCTTATATCCAGTTTTCTTCAAGGCAATCAATAAATCGCAACTTGTAAAAAAGTTGTCGAAATACACTGTGTGCTCTTCTGGTATCGCTGGTATTTTTGACAGTAGAAGTTTCACAACCCGGGTACCTAGAGGTTCTTTTGTATTTTCGGTTGTTTTTCCACAATATAAATCGAATGAGTAGCAGTATCCATCTGAACTGGCAGCCACCCAGTTTTTATACCCAAATCGTATAGGTTTGCCTCTTATGTACTGTTTTGTTGGGTGGTGGCCATAGTACTTGATCATAGATTCATCGATCGATATATCTTCATGGAAAACATCGTACTGGCAGTATTTTTGAATTAGTACATCACATAAGGGTCTCACTTTAAACATTTTATCTCGTGAATCACTAGCTGAACTATTGTCTACTAAATGCAGATTTCTTTTTATATCCAAAAATCGGTTTCGCGACATACAGTTTGAAACAAGAGGTACCCCAATATCTTCGTCGTAGCTCCAATACTGGCGTTCTCTAGGCAGTTTATGATACCCAGATAGTATTAGAATTCCTAGGAATCGGCGTAAATCATCTTTGTCCATTTCAAACCCATGTCGATTATTTTGTCCCGCATATAATAACGAATTATATATGATCAGATTATAAACCTCTTCATCAAATATTTTTTCGAACACTTCTGTAGGAGAAAGGTCTTTTAGTTGATTTATTATCTGGGTTTTTCGCGACGAACACATATTATCGCATAATTGAGATGAAGTTGAGTAAGA
Organism: Erebia aethiops; assembly: GCA_923060345.2. NCBI lineage: Eukaryota > Metazoa > Arthropoda > Insecta > Lepidoptera > Nymphalidae > Erebia > Erebia aethiops. The sequence continues at coordinate 11,146,469 of OV281081.1, read as the reverse complement.
TGGTGTACATTTTCTCCATTTAGGGTCTAAGTCACGTGAATCTTGGCGACTCCTCTTATTGGACAAAGGCTCATCATCACTGTCTTCCCATTCGGAAGAATCATGACGTCGATGTGTCACCTCTAACGTTCCGGGTACATCTCTTGGTAAATCTGATGTCTGCAAGTCGTCTTCACCTTCTTCTTCATCTGTAACGACACCTGGATCAGGTGGTATGATGACAACATCATACTCGTCGTCTGTGTCTTCTGCCATTATAGCGTTAACAGCTTCTTCAAGGGCGAGATAATCCTTAAAACCTCGAAACACTGCCATTTTATCATAAAACTGCAAAAAGACAAAAATAGGAAGTTTCAATATCACTTGTGCCCACTGTACTAAAAAAACGACATTCAACTAAACCTTTCCATAAATCTTGCAAATGGCAATAAAATGTATAAAACTTGACTATTTAATTTACCTCGTATATCATCTCATTACTCAATATAAATTTATGCCAAAAATATTTAGAAAGTAATGAAAAAAAACTAAATAATTGCACTTACCTCTTCACACAAAAACAATCAACCAACAAATGACACAAAATGGCGGTTATTTTACTGTCAATTGTCATTTTTTTCACATAGTATTACAAATAGCGCCATCTATTAGTAATTTCGTGTATTTATTCATCAAAAAATTAAATAGATTTCTTGAAATGAGGATTTGAAGAGGTGTCCTTTATTTAGTACAGAGGGCGCAAATGGGTTAAAATAAATAATTGAATGAAAACTACAAAATAATATATTATAATCCCTTTAATATTATTTTAACATTTAAATAGATATAACAGGCTGAAAAATTATTCATAATATTGACTGCTATTATGATTCTTGTATTACTAGCCACTTCCTTTTCGTCTTAAGCAATGCACATAATATCATATGAGGCCCTCCCACCAAATGAATTAATCCACGACCTTTATTCTAACTTCTTCAAACCAGAGATACAAGATCTTTGCTCAAACTGAGGATAGTAGAACAGCGTATGTTCTGGAATCGTCAATAGGTGACTGTGTAGTACATACATTAACTGTAGTTCCTTTATTTGCGCTCGTATATGTTTTATTCATCAACATCTGAGTCATTATAAAAATTGGCTTGTTTCTTTTTTATCCAGTTCTGTATACCATCAATTAGCCTGTGCGTCTAATAGCCTTGCGTCTTTATGTAGGCTAGCCGATTGTGGTGTCTTTCAAGAGTCCACCCTCGTGCGGCACTTCTTTCTTCTGGCAATAGTTCTTTGCCAGGTCCACTACTAAATATTGAGCACGTGCCTCTTCTCAGAACGAGAAGGGTAACTTCCAGAAATACCAGTATGTTTCAGGACAGCATAAATCGTCGTAGTTTTATATGCACAACCTGTAATTAGCGATTTCACCATAGAAAAAATAAATACTTCACCATCAAAGTATAGCCATCATTCGCTTTATACTACACTTTGGATTATTGGTGGATTTATTGGTTTCACCACAAGTACAAACTTAGAAATACATGTTGTGTATGACTAAAATCACATTTTTCTTCCATTTTTTATCAAAAATCAAGATTTATTACGCACAAATAGACCACAAAATACAAAAATAATGCTATGTCAAGCTCATGTCATAGCAAAAGCCTTGTTTGATAGTGTCTGGCGCGCGGAAATTGGCGAATCAGTATTCGGCTGCTGTTGGCGACCAATTTGAGAGTATCTTACGACTATGAAATGCAAAAAGCTTGAATTCGACATATAGCGCCTGAAACGTCTCGGTGGCGAGCGTTTAAAGCGTTTATAAATTCCACTGTAAGTGTTTTTGGTGCCAAAACTTTCGGAGTACTTAAAACCGTGGACACTCCTGACTCGTCGAAATTATAAATGCGGTCTGCAGTAAAAGTATGTCGCTCCAAAATATTTTTTAAGTTATTGTAAAACTCTGTTACTGCTGTTTTATTAAAGCCAAAGGACCTAGCAGCGCTGGTGTTTTCTGGCTTTCTCAAGCTCAGGTTAGTGTTTCTCTTTCTAAATCCATGCAACCAGTCTATTCCTGCCATTTCATTTTTGTCCCAATTTTCAGGGTACTTTAACTTCAATTTTTTAGCATACTCGTACGCCAGCTTCCTAACTTGAATTGCTGTAAGTCCATAATGCATTTTGCAACATGTTGTAATATATTCGTTCAAAAGTGTCTCTTCTTCTGATGAAAATACTTGGAGGCTCGTGAATTTAGAATTAAAAGTGCGAGGTCTACTGTCTTCATCACTAACCTTCGTTTTAGATTTTTTTACACGACTTTCCAGTGTTGATGGTTTTATATTATATTTGTCCGCAGCTTTTCTATATGATAAACGGTTCTGTATCACATCATCTATAGCCGATTTCATCACATCTTCATCTACTTCCTTGCTCCTTGTCTCCTTCTTTTTGTAATTCCGAACCATGTTTCTGTAAAAAGAAATTTATCTATTAGGGGCAGATTCATACGCGTATGAATGTACCCCTCTCATTGCTGTCCGAATGTGCCCCATCACCATGCGAAAGGAAAAATAACCTCTTTTCTACAAGCAAGTATAAACTGGTAGATATTTGTCTTTAAAATCCTTTCCTAGGGATATGTACTTGTCATAAAGACAACAAGAAGAGATCTAACAAGAAAAGTAATTAAAGTAGTCACAATGCAATCATTGATAAACCAAAAATATTTACTCACCGAGCGCGAAATCATGTTGCGACCTGTTATCTCACACACACGAGCGCGACTGACACGGCTTCTCGGTCAGGCAACATGGCCGTTGCTTGGCTACGCACACATGTAAAAGCTTACCCGTACTACACTAGTTTGTCTGTAATGGCGAATGTACGAATGTGCCCCTTGTACGAAGGGTCCCAATCTTCCCCTATGTCTTTAATTTTTCGAAGAGTTAGTAAAACTTCATCTACGTTATCGTTTAAAATATCTAAAAGTTGAGCAAATTTCGCATCTAAGAGTAACCAACTTGGTATCAGTCTCTACATTCATTAAGTATTGGATAGTTTTATTAATCTCTATCTGATTATCAGCTAACTTATTTACTACTTGGGAGTACTCTGCCATCCAGTCCTTATTAAGACTTATATGCTGATTAGTTTCTAAAATTATTTTATCTTGGTTAAATTCCAGAGTTTTTAATGCACTATTACGAGTATATTATCTAAATGCATCATTATAATCTGAGTTGCCTGTTATTGCTTTGATTATAGAACCTAATCCATTTATCAGACCCCTTTTGACACGACCCGGTCCAAAACTTTTAAGGTAATATGACGCTTTATCTAATTTCTGAATCAAATATTGAACACGAGATTCATAAAGTGAAAATGTATAATCATCGAAATGATTTTCTATATCGGTTATTTGATCGCTTACGTTGTTAATTTTAATTTCCATATCATTTATTTCTATATACTGCAGAAAGGTGTGGTAGTGAGTAATGAGGTTCATGCATCCAAGATTAAATGGTAATAGCCCAGGCCCATCTTTCAGACTTTCAAGTTTTATCTCTTGACTCGCCGCTAGTTGGGTTGTCATAACGAGCAGCAGTATCATTTTTTCCGGATATCTTTTTTTCTTGTCTCGAAGTCTGGAGACGCTTCACGACGAAGGCTTAAAAGCCAACAAATTTTCCGAATTTCGCGCGCCGCGGACTGTCCCGAATATCCTACTACACCTGCGCCAATTATGAAGGCCGGCAGGTGGAGGTAAAGAAAATCCGAAACTTTCTTATTAATAAAAATTTAATGAATAATTTTACAGTTAAAATTCTTATAGGTAATTACTTATGACTAACGAACTGCGAACTAGTCAGAAGTAAGGAAAATAATTCCCCATGAGAATACTTAATCTACACTTTCACTTACTGTACCCCTACGCGCTGATGAAGCGCAAACGTAATCTAAAAGCCGTTGGGCTGGCGGTGTCTTAGAGTTCCAGGGTTGTCACTTTAACATAGCTGTCAGTATTATGAGCGCAAAAACTTTGAAAAAAAAGAGTATGGTTTTTGCAAAAAATATATTGGACATCTACGGCACGAATTGTTGTAGAAGGGTTTCAAAAAAGCGAAGAGATACATCATCTTCGTTATTTAAGTTTCATTGGTGACGGAGATTCTTCAGTGTATGCAAATTTTAAAGGATAAATATCATATGGAACTCAAATAAAAAAAAATGAATGCAAAAATCATGTTATCAAAAGCTATACTAGTGCTCTTTACAAGTAAATAAAATATTTGAATTTAGAATATCCAAGAAACCATATTTGATTATTATTGAGTCTAAAATTAAATTACAATGTTTTAGATTATAACCAACACCAAACTTCCTCTTTATGGGAGGAGTATTTTGAAGGCGAATCTGGGGAGGCTGACAGCGGTTGCACGTAAAATGATTATGAACAACTGCAGTCAGCCAGCTTCCATGGCAGAAGATTTGAGAAATGGTCCACTACATGTATTTGGAAATCATGAAAAATGCAAGGATTACTATTGCAATAATGTGAGTCTTGACTCGTGTTTATTAATCATACACTAAAATAGTGTGATTTATACTCTAAATTACAAAAAATATGAGTTTCTGTACTTACACCACGGAAACAAACAAGTATCTAGGGATCAAGTATATTTTTAACTATAAAAAATTATCCAATGAATATTTACCAAATCTAGTCTTCTAGACTGGCTTCTCTTTAATTCATATGTCTTAAGTTAACAACTTATCCCTATACTTTGTAAAAACTAAAAAAAAATGCAATATTTGCAATGGCAATAAATGAGGATTCTATAATTTTTATTGTAAAGATAAAAACAATCATAATCTGTGTTTCCACCATTGACATGAATCACAGCGATTTGGTATGGTTAAAATCATTTCATCAAAATCACTTTGAGGAACGGTCGCCCACGCCTGGCAGAGCGTCCTCTGGACACGCTATCGTATCACGGGCAGCGTGGCCGAGCAACATGGAGGACGATCTCGCGTCACCACTCGCAGACAGGGCCGTTACATCCAAAAATACCTGCTCGACGGAATCTTACTATGACCATACATAATTATAAAATAGTTGTGTATTACTAAATTCTACTTTATAACATGCAATTTATTTATAAATACTCGTAATACAATAATCAATAAACTCTAAATATTTTAATGTCTTTGTCAATATTATTTTTACTGATTCTGGAAGTGGTTGCCACTGAATTTTGGTATGGATCAATATTTTCTTTATATTATTGACTATTTTTGACTGAGCAAAGATAAAAATTTGATTCAATTTTTCTTAATTGTAGGGGCCATTGTAATTGGTATAGGTCAACATATATTTTTTTCAATGGTGTATTTCTAATGTCCGATGAAATTGTAACTTTTTTACCTTTATTAAAACATGTTTTTTTTGCATTTTTCTAGTTTATCCATCTGAAGTCATTTCCAACCGTCGTTTTACTGCTTCCTTTTTAAAAAAAACACAGTTTTTTCTTTTATTTCTTCTTCTCTTTCTTCTAATGCTTCTTTTTCAATATATGTTTCAGCTGAGATATTTTCTTTTATTTCTTCTTGTCTTCTAGATAGATCTTAATCAAAATATAAATATTCATCCAGATAATCACTCACGGAACAATGTGTTGCATCACTGTAATCTAAATATTCGATTTCTAAACTTTCAGGCTCAGTGCTGCAGTCTTTTTCTTGGCACTATCATTTACCTTTAAGTTTTTGCGTCTCTTATTTTTATTTAGTAATATATCAAATTTGTGCGTTTTAAAATAATCACATTTACCTTTCATGTGTCTTCAAAAGCAACTTACATCTAGAAAATTAATTTACCCTATTTCATTTCATATCTGGTGAATTTTAAGTTTATTTGGTAGCGGATGTAGTTTTTTAACAATGTCCTCATACCTTTATATTTTCTTCCGAAATATAAACCAACTTTATATTTGTACTACTTTTAGAAAATATATCGTATGCCGTTATAGCATCCGGAACATCTTGTCCTTGTGCAATTTCTTTATCGAAGATTCGCTTAACAACACCGCCAATACCGTCAGCGGCACCATTTCCATGCCCTGCTTCAAAGAATGACCATGTGGCGTGGTTAAAACAATGTCTTTCAATTTGGCTTAGTAACAGTAGTAGTAGAGTAGTTAGTAGCAACAGTGTGCCCAGCAAGGAACTGTATTCTCAGCGTACAATTTGTTAACAGATACTCCCTGTGTAGTGCAAGAAGTCTCCCCCGGTGATGAAGGCAGCTCAACGCTGATAAGCACCAGAGATTGGCAGAGTCGGCGGGGTAGCCAGGCATTGGTGGAAGGCGTAAGGCGGCGATAGGAGACAAGGTTATCGTCGGCTAGACACTGCAACCCACTCTCTCCCGGTCGTAGCGGTTTACCGTTCCATCGGGTCCCAGGGAGTGTGGTCGAGTGAGTGCATTTGTGTTTGCGCGTACACTTATGCACTTTATCCTGCGCAATTGACTGGCTCTGTTATTACCAGACTCCGAGAAACATCAAGCCCTTTGACAATTATGTTGATGGTACCCTGTCATGTCCTCACTGTGCGCGTTTATTCCGTGCTAAAATAGGGTACATGAGTCACATTAGGGCACATGAGCGAATTATTGAAATACTTTACAGAGATTCAGTCGCTGTTGCCGAACTCTGCAATGGAATCATCATCATTTGCTGGAGATATTGAGCAAAATATAGAATCTTTGCCAACGATGGCATCGCATTATTGCCGAAAAGACTCGAAATGATTATATTTCTCTAAAGAATTTAGAAATGTGACCTATGTCCCATTTACAAAAGCAATTGCAAAGATAGTGAAACAAAAGGAATGTCTTTTCAGGTCTTTAGAACCTGTTTTAATAATCATAATCATAATCATAATCTTTATTTGCGGATTGTAGGTTACATAAGAAGTTCTTACAATAAAGTTATAGTAGGTATCCAGCCACAATCTACCAATTATATGGTGTGCAAATTAAAAAACAATACATTTATTAATTTATCTATAGGTGCAATCATTAAAAAAAAAAAATAAAAAAAAAAAAAAAAGTTAAAAATATCAGCTATAAAATACATGTATTATAATTAGAATTTATTACACAATATTACATAATAATTATTATTGCAATTAAAATTAATGTCAATTATTGTCAGCTATGAATATTATTTCTTATCTGTTATTAAATTATGATTAAATTATTATTTTGACACAATAAATATTAGCTGTGTATCTATGCAAAAAAAAAAAAAAAAAAACATTTTATCCGGCATATTTCCATTCTGTAAAATTAAGAAAATCGTTGACAGAGTAAAAACAATGAAATAATAGCCACTCATGCAGGGCATGTTTAAATTTAGGCAGGGTCATTTCTTTGATCGTCTTTGGGAGTTTATTGTATATTTGAATCGCCATACAAAATGCATTTTTTTTATACAGAGTTAGTTTAGTTAGTTTAATAATTCATATAATATTGGATTTCACGTTCCTAATAAAGATAAATGTTTTATATGTAGTAATAATAAAAACAGCGAAAAGAAAACCGAAGAAGAAAAAGAAAAAATAGAAAGACACGTTAAAGAAAAGGATGAGTCCTACAAAAGGTTTAAATATCATCAAAATATACACAGAAAGGATGAGTATAATATGTTTTAGACTGTTTATAAATCCTATAAAGGTTTTTTATGTTTTTAAATTCAGTGGGGATATATGTATGTATAATTTGGTACTGTCTTTACGACAGTAATGAGATGGTAGTGCCGGTAAACTTTTGATAAAATTAATGGCCGACTCCTTTACTGCCTGGGGCGTTTTATTCTTAGCATTCTTATTCGCATATCTTCCTATCTATCCTCCGGAACCAACTTCCCTCATCCAATGCTTAGCATTTATTGGCGCAGGCATAGCAGTTCTAGCAGTTGTTTTGTCTGGGTCTGTATGGAATCCGCCTGGCGTTATGATATGGCCAAGAAACTTAACCGAATCACATGCGAAGCAGCTCTTATCACGATTCACTCGCAAGCTAAATATGGTCAACCTATCAAAGACCGACTTAAGGTCTGCCATGTGGTTGTCAAAGCTGCCAGGCGACAAGACAATAATATCGTCTAAGTAGGCCAGCACCGAACCATACAGTGCGGTAAGATTAGACTTAAAACGATCAATGAGCCTCTGAAATGTAGCTCCTGAGTTGCGTAAGCCCATAGGCATGCGGATATAATTGTGTGGGATATAATTATTTTTCTTTGTCTTTTAATAAATGCAAAGGAATCTCTGTAACTTCAGCGTCAGGCAACATTGAGTTTTTAATGTAGGTACATCACATTGGGTTCTTGGTTCTTGAAATTGCAATTTTTTTTAATGTAAAAAAAACATCCGAGGGTATAGATGTTGATGAAAGAATATTTCGTGAGATTTTCAACAAGGATTTCAATATTGGTTTCCATGTTCCAAAGAAGGAGAAATGTGTCAAATGTTTACGTTTTGCAGGCCAGAATGAAAAAGAAAATCCTGAAATGTTAAATCATTTAAAGGAAAAAAGGCATCAAAAGACATAGCTTTTCACCGTGAATTAAGCAAGAAGAATAACACAATGATTTGTACTTTTTTTGATCTACAAATGGTACTAAATACCCCACATGGGGAGAGTATGCTGCTATTTTATTCTAGAAAATATATAGTGTACAACGTTTGTTTTTACGAAAGTGGTACCAGAAATGGCTTTTGTTATACAGGGGGAGAAACCGAAGGAAGAAGGGGAGGCAATGAAATAACTACAATCATTCTGGTTCTGTAACAAATTTAATTCTTTATTAAGACTTTTGCCCAGGGCAGAATAAAAACAAACTTTCCGTACCGCGTTGGTAAAGATGTTCTTATAGATACAGATATTGAAGATGAGAAATAAGCTTAAGGTTCTTCCGGCCGGTTTCTGAGTTGAGAATTTTACGTTGAGTCTCAAAGACTACTTATATATGTATGACTTAAGCGCTACTTGTTTGTTGTTCCCTAATTGATTTGAGTAATTTCTCAAACTTTCAATTCTCAATTAAGAAACCGACCGTTTGTCAACAAACGGCAACATTTAAAATTTTGTTTTATAAAGACTATTGTAACATCACGTTACAACAAATTAACAATAATAATAACAATAACAATAATAATTAATAGAAATAATAATAATAATAAAGAAAATAAATAATAAAGAATTACGACTTAAACTAGATATCTATAATATGTACATGTCACCGTAAGATTATAATATAACGTTTTTTATCTCGATAGATTATAAACTGTCGACAGATTTCTGTCGTCGTCGACTTTCACATTGGGGTTTGTTTGAAACAGACTCTGACTCGGTCGACGACATAGTTGTCAATGGCGTGACAATACAACCACTCTTCACGGCGGTCAGACTCAGCCGAATACTGGTAAAACTGGTACTGTCTGGTGGTAGGCTTCGGCCGTGGCTAGTTACCACCCTACCGGCAAAGACGTGCCGCCAAGCGATTTACCGTTCCGGTACGATGCCGTGTAGAAACCAAAGGGATATGGGTTTAATATAACTGCCATGCCCCTAACAGGTTAGTCCGCTACCATCTTACACTGCATCATCACTTACCGTCAGGTGAGATCGCAGTCAAGGACTAGCTTGTAGTGGATTAAAAAAATAAACCGCCCGCGATTAACGCGATAGTGCGTGCGCGCTAACTAAGTTTTATAGATTACAAATTTTAGCGCGGTTTTTACCCGCGAGCATTTTGTTACAATTCACGGTTTTAAAATCAGTCGCGGAAAAAAACCGCAGGTGAGGCCGCTTGTTTCGTTTGCTTGACTTGACTTTGCGTGACAAAATCACACGGTTAAAAACCACGGCGGTTTAGCCGTAGTGCGACCTAGGCCTTATCTAAGTATCGCTCGATGAGATCGGTGACGGATCTTGATATTAATGTGAGTTGAATCTTGATTTCACAGTGTTCATTATTTATCTCCTCTTGATAATAAAGTGATTCCTTGGTATTTATTTATCTTTTCCACTTATTCCTTCCTCCAGGAAATTTATGGTAATGAGGTTTATTCGGGAATTATTTAGGTAATAAGGTAATTGGTTGTTCATAAGGTAAATGCTGATTGATGGTAAGTATTCTGGGTTAACCGAGGTAAGTACAAGGTAAGTACCTACTTGTGACGCTACAATACTTTTGATATGATTATGTGAATATTTTGTACAAAACAACAATAATGTTGGGGGCCGCGATCTAACTTTTTCTTTTTCAAAACTTTGTTTTTCGGCCTAGAGGCCGATATGTGGCATATCAAGTATTCCACGCTTTTGTCTCTTTTATTCAACTGGTGAAATGATATATGTCACGACTCTTTATTATTGTACCTGATGTGAGACCCTCGCCATTAGTTTTCGGCCGTCAATTTATGTGGTAATCATAAAGATTAATAGTGAAGACCATTTTGGGGGAGACGGAAAACCATAACATAGAAGAAACAGTACCTCAGTTTTCGGCATAATTTAAAATTGTATGGAAAGCATAACGCTCCCAAGCGAATGGACCGATTTTGATGCGGTTTTCTTTGTTAGAAAGCTTCTTTGTTAGATCGAGATGGTTCTAAGCTCATTGTCAGCTCTATTTATAGCTTATTATTGTGTCAGGGGTCATTTAAATTTCTATCTGAATTAAAATTTATAATTCGTTTTTGACCATTTGTTGATTAAAGTACCTACTTATTATTTTCTTCAGATGGCTCTAAAGACTGGAGAAGAAAAAAAGAAAAAGAGAAACTCGTTACTATTCGAATATTGGAATTCGAATTATTAACCTAGGCACTAAATGACATTCGTGACAAAAGATGTCTGTGCGAAAAGTTTGTCATCACTATGGAATTCCAATATCGCCCTAACAAGACAGAATAGCCGGCAAAACAACTGATATGTTAAAAAAGCCAGGACATAGTAGAGGGAAGCAGCATAAAACCCAAGGATCCATCTTCAAGGGCCACGTGGGAGGGCATAGATGCCAAGGCTCAGTCATTGCTAGTGACGAGAATTTCGGAGGATGTCATGCTACACATTGTAATTCGGCTGCTGAGATGTGGCGTAAATTAAAATGTGTGTTTGAACATAAAAGTGAGACCAACATTCGTATCGAACAGCAACGTTTTTTTCAGTCAAGAAGGTACAGATATGGCTGTGTTTCTGTCAAAAATTCAAGAAATTCAAAGTAATTTAAAACAAATGGGAGAGGAGATCTCGGATAAATTTGTAATAACAAAGGTGTAACGCCAAGTTTCCGAACGCAGTCATAGACGCACCATCTCTCTCGGTTTTGACAGCCGTCTGTAGTCTATGTCAGGATTTATTGTACATTGTTCAGATTGTTCCGGCTAACCAAATTTTGTCATGACCTCCCTTCCTGTGTTTCGATAGTGAATCCACCATATATTTACACAAATTATTGTATTTGTTGCTTTTACCGAGATTAAATACATATAACGAAGTTTCCTCGAGTATTCAATCATACAGTGGCGTCCAACTCGTGGCCTATCGAAACAAGACAATGCAAGACACGCTAAGACAACGCCGCGTAGTGTCGCCGCGTGGCACACTCACGAAGACAGATGAAAGCGGTGAAGAAAATATTTCCGTACGAAAACAGCCTCGCACCCCAAGGATACAGATGTCAGAAGAACAACTATCTAGCATAATTTCTAAAGTGATGCGCACGACGTTGGACATGTCGGCGTCGCGATCCGCGTCATCGGACGCGCTATGCCCGGTGCCCTCTTCCGGAAACCTCCCCAAGTGCACAGCGCGATTCGACGGCTGCGGTGGATCAGACGCGATCGAGTCATTCATCGATGCCGTAGAAATATACATGGAGTGCTCGAACGTGAGCGACGCCCACGCATTGCGAGGCCTCGCGATGCTACTTACGGACGGCGCCGCGACCTGGTGGAGAGGCATCAAAGGCGACGTACACAACTGGCAGGAGGCGAAGGCGAGGATGCGAGGGATGTATGGAACTTCGCACCCCGCATACAAAGTACTACGGACGATCTTCGCACGTGAGCAAAATAGTGAGAGTGTCGATGCGTTTATACCCCGTATTAGAGCGCTTATTGCCAAATTACCTTACAGACTAGAGATATGTTTACAGTTAGATATAGTTTATGGATTATTAGATCGTAAGATAAGAAAATATGTCCCGCGTAACACAGTAAGTGACTTAGATACATTGTTAACAAAAGCGAGAGAGGTGGAGGAAGCTAAGGCTGAAATAAGCAAGCCGCAGTCTATGAGTAAGAGCAATATTTCTAAGATTTCTGTAGCAGAAGCTACTGTAACTAGTGATAACACTGTCAGTCACAAGAGAGTTCGCATTCGCTGCACTTATTGCAAAGCTTTTAACCACTCAGTAGATTCATGTAGAAAACTTGCAGCTAAAAATGATAGGGGAGATACGCAATGAAACGGCCATTTAAGATTGATTCATATTTTTTATTAGAAAACTAATGTCTGGCGAAAAATCAACAATGCTACAAATATCTTTATATATTTTACTCTTATAAACTAAAATATTTTTTATCAAAATGTTAACAGATAATTGTAAAAAGGCTTTATTTAAAAAAGCCATTTTTGTCTTGTCACATCATCTAAATTAAATGAAATTTAAATTAAATATATTCTGAGATCAACTTAAAATTATTTTAAAGTATTTTAAATAATATAAATAAACATTATAAGTACTCAAATTCGGTTTCATCATTGTTAATTGCAATTATTGCAAAAAAAGTTACGTATTCCTTTAAGCCCGCATGTCTCATGTGTCCATTTATTGCACATAGCACACTTCAACCAATCCACACTGCTAGTAAAATACGCCCCTTTACATACAGCGCAATAGTTATCATTTTTATCATTTTTTTTATTTTCTTTTCCTTTATCCTTACCTTTTAAATTTGTATTTTTTGGTGTGGGTGAACTTGCCTCAGTAAAACCGGTAAAATCAAGTGTGCTTTGTTCAGAATCACCAGATTCTTGGAGAGAAAAATCTGAATCAGATTCTGAAGAAGACTTTGTCAGTTGTTTAATATTTTTAGTTGTTTTAACTTTTTTTATAATAGCGTCTTTTCTTGTCAGCCAGCTTCTCAATAATTTTGTCTTTTTCTGGTGTATCAGTTATCACAGTACTTTTCATTTTTCGAGTTTGTTTTTGGGTCTGCTTTCTCGGTAACGCTTTAGGTTATGGTCGAACTTGTTCAGGTGAATAAACTTTTGGTTTATTTAAGTCAGAGTCTTCTACTATTATTTCGGAAATACGAGTACTAGCAGATGTTCCAGGAACGGGATTAACAGTAGACTGTTCAACAGGTTGAAGAATATGTTCAGGAGCAAGACGATCAGTAACAAATGATGTCAAAAAGTCATCGTCTGAAAATATGTTTCTGTTGAAGGGGTGGATGCCAGTCTTTTAAAATCCAGCAATAATATTTTCCAAGGAAAAAGCGTTAGTAGGGATGGGCAAATGAAAAAAAAATATCGATATATATCGTATCGATATTTTTCAAATGTATCGATATACAATATGTAACAAAAATCCTGTTGTTCCTTTTAGGTACGTATACATAATCATATAGGTGTACCAAAACTGAAAATCTTATTTTAAAAAAATCAAGTACTGGTCAGTTATTGTTCATAGTCAAGATAGCTTATAAAATAGACACATTAAAAAAATGTTTGTAACATCTGAGTCGGCTCAATCAAAAGCGAGCTCAAAGGATACCGCCGTGCCGCCAACCTCTTTTACTAAGCCGCCGCGCCGCCCGCGGCCCGCTTCCTATCCTAGTTGTTAGTCGCTCGCGCAACCGAACGGACGTGCGCATTACGTTGCGAAATTACGTGAAATGTCTTACAAGAATGAAGGATATTTTAAATGTTGATGTGTCTCTGGAGAAGTGACTGCAACTATGCAGAGGCGCGCAGACTTTACCAGGAGTACTATGCTATTTCACGACGCTCAACATGTAACTACCACAGTGGCAGTGCCCATCACCCGTTGGCAAAATAAAGTCCGATTCATCGGTACTACGACGCGTACGTGCAAATATCGCCAAACGGTGTGAGAAATGCATAGAGCTACAAGGCGGGCATGTCGAGCAACATCTCCGTAATCGAAAAGCTGTTGACATCATCATAAATTAGTGATACGATTAGATTACATAACTAAGTACTTAATACTTTTTCTAATAATTGAACGAATCACATTTTAAAAGTTGCAACAGTGTTAAACAAAAGTGTAAACAAATTGGACGTTAAAAAGTTGTGTTCAGCACACAGCTGAGTGATCTTTGTGACTCGCGGGTGACACGTGACGAGTTCATGACCTCAGTACCCTCAGTACAGTAGAGCGCGCGCGGCTGCCGCCTGCCGACGAGCTCCTCGGTCGGCAGTCGGCACCTTTGATACGATTTGCTATCTCTCTCGCGCTCGCTCTGGCTCGCATCGCCTCGTAGAAGTGCAGAGGCGGTGGCAGGGGTGAGCAATCATTTTCATTTTACAAATAATACTGATTTAATATTTAATTTGAATATTTTAATTTAAGAGTTTTACCAAATAAGTTGATTTTTTATGTTTGATTACCGATACTGATAACGCAGCTCAAAGGGACCACAGGGTTTTTGTTACACAGTATCGACAAAAAAATATCGATATATCGATATTTTCTGCCCAATAAGCGATCATCTTTAAACATTGTCAAAATTGAAAATATTCGAGATTTGAAAGTAAATACACATCTGGCTGTCTGTTTTGATCGGTTTTATTATTCAGAATAAGTACCTACATAAATTACGTACATTACGTAGTAGTAGTACGTATTATTAACAATTAATAGCCCAGGCTACTTGTGCAAGCTATGTATGGGAACCTTAAAATAAAAAATGTAAAGCTGATTTTTGGCACAAGCGTTCCTTGGGGTCTGAGAAGTACTTCTTAAAAATTCCCCCCCCCCCCCTAGGCCGCGGGCTTATCCCCCCACCCCCCCAAACGTCTCCCCAACCGCAGTTTTTTGTAATTTTCTCAAAAAATATTAGTGCTAGAAAAAAACCATCTATGGCGAAAATAATTAACATTAAATAATCTACAATATGACACTTAAATCATTATGATCGGATAAATAGTTTTGCAAATATGCCGGCCTATTTGACGCATTTGTTTTTTTTTTTTTTTTTAAATCGTGTAAGTTTCTTGTGATTTGCACAAAATGTATAAGAGCTAGGAAAAAAACGATAAGAACAAAATGAAAGTTCATAAAATTTTCTACAAAATGCTTTTTATTTCATTTCAATCGACCGAATACTTTCGGAAATATGACGATCGAAAACGTGCATGACAGAAAAATATTTTGCAATAATTTTGACTTTGTACCTACACATTCTATTTGATAATGATCGATGCTATATTACAATAAATTAATAGTAGGTAATAATCATGAAATCTTTATCTACAAAACAACACCACACTCAGTAAATAATATATTAAATATTATTATTTATATTCGTTTAAAGTTCTAACAAAGACAAGGCGTCGCGTCGGCCGAAGAATAACGAATAGGATTGCAAAGGAAATGCGGGTGGAATGACATGGTTCGTGTGCAAATGTTACCATTGATGGGGAAGAAGGTGATGATGACGACCATGATGATGTGCTTTAATAATACTAATATAATAATAATAAATACCTACGTCTCGAAGTCCTTTCAACTATATGTAGGTATGCAATATGCATCTATCTAAAAAAATATGTAAATGAACCACCAACATCCAACAGCTATCTTGCAGATAATTTTATCAGATTAACTTTTAACAGTTAACGGCATTCCGAACCAATGGTAGATTCACTGGACGATTCAAAAGCACTTGTAAAAGTTTACTTGAGTAAAAACATTTGATTTGATACTTGAATTGTAATACGATTACAAAAAAGCACAATCGGCTAGATATTTGAGAGGGGGAGGGGGGTCGTGGTAGGGGAGAGATGAGAGGGGGGTTGTGGGAGGTGCGAGGGGGGTTGTGGGAGGGGGGAGATGGGAGGTAGGAGGGGGAGGTCGGAGGTGGGAGGGGGGTTGTGGGAGTGGGGAGAAAAGAGGACATCATTTGCGCCTAAAATCAAAAATACGTTATTTATTTAGAGGTTTATTTATTTGAGTCCCCATGGGCGGCCAACGTAGTCATGGTCCCGAAGAAGGATGGAGGTATGCGTCTTTGTATTGACTATCGCAAACTCAATGAGGTAACTGTGCCTGACCGGTACCCATTGCCCAGGATTGAAGACGTGCACGTACATGACCACACTTGACCTGCATTCTGCATAGCCTGCCAGAGTCATATGTATTAGACTCTAGATCTGGAGAGCTTGACTTGGTAGAGATCCCGCTGTTTTTGGAATGTGAAATCCGGCCCGCTATCAGTTCTCTGAAGTCAATGAAAAGCCCAGGTGGAGATGGTATAACAAACGAAACCATCAAAACGATGACAGAGTCCATAACTTCAATCTAAACTAAACTCTTTATCAACATTATGCTTCAAGAGAAAATACCTGAACAGTGGGAAACTTCTGTTATAACACTACTTTATCTTTATAAAAAGGGTAACCCCCAAGAAATAAATAACTATAGGCCTATAAGTCTCTTGCAGGCAACCTACAAGTTGTTCACTAAAGTCATACTCTATAAACTAAAAAGAGAGTTCGATTTCCAACAACCGCGAGAACAGGCAAGCTTCCGGAGTGAATACTCTACTACTACTAGATAATATTTTTACTTTGAAACAAGTGATTGAAAAATATGTAGAGTATGAAAAAACTTTGTATATTGCGTTCGTTGACTACACAAAGGCGTACGATTCATTTTTTTACGAGGCGCTATGGGCTGCACTGAAAGATCAAAACATACCTGGAAAATACATAAACATCCTTAAGAAGTAAAGGCCATATAAAACTGGAGAAAAGAGGTAGAGCATTCAATGCAAAGCGCGGTGTGAGACAAGGAGACCCGATCTCTCCGAACCTCTTCACTGCGCTTTTAGAAAGCATATTTTTTAGAAAATTGGATTGGGCTGACCGAGGGATTTATATAAACGGGGAAGATTCCACCACCTTCACTTCGCCGATGACATAACTTTTTATGCTTTCTAATCTATCTGGATCTAAAGCGATGCCTTAAGAACTAATAATGTGACCTAAATAAGAAAATTTTCTCAACGCCGGATACACATTTTTCTTTATTAATTGTCAACCCTTCCTTACTTATCCTTCTCAAAACATCTCTCAGTAATTTATCATGACTGTATATCTTCAGGATAAACTAGTATATCATCAACATGTATAACAACACCCTACAAATCACTACATAACTGTGAACATTTCATTGAAAATTATTCAGGAGCACAGTTAAGTGTCCCATTGGCAACCTGCACTTAAAGCAGCTTGCTGTCCTTGCACGACAATTATCTTATTTGTGAACACCCATTCTTCCACACCACCAGTACTTCTTATTTAGTTCTTGCTCATATCCTGATCTTACCTTTTACTCAGCTGAACATTATTTATCCCGTGAACCTCTCACTATGCACCCAAGTAAATAACTTTTGTTACACGACTTTTTAAAAATCCCAAAAAAAAATTTTTTTCTTACAAAACTAAAAATATTTATTTTTCTGTTCTAAAATTTTAATAACTCTACGCGGTACGTGTCAAAGGGAATGGCGGCGCGTGGCGCGGCGCATCAAAGGCGCAGGTCAATTCAGTCGGTTTCAGTCGGTCGCACGCGCCGTTATTCTATATTCACATAGGTACTGTGTTTGCATAGGTTCTGTTCTGTGCCTACTGCCTAGTGCTTAAACGATGGCTTATCGATATTCTAACATTGAATACACGGAAATGGTTCGAGTGCTCGTGATATGTGGTGATAACATTTCGGAAGCTTGCCGGTAGTTTGCAGGGCGATTCTTTAACGTACGTAGGCCAAGCCGCGTGACAATGCTGGCTGCCACACAGCGATTAAGGGATCACGGAAAATTCCAGCCTAGATCTAGGGATCGTGGTCGACCACCGAGGCACACAGTGCGTGAAGGGGAAAACATTATACAATTTTTTGAAGATAATCCAGCAGCAAGTACCAAAGATGCAGCCCGAAGGTTTAATGTTTCGCAGTACTTTGCTTGGAGCGTCATCCACAATGAGGGGAAATACCCTTTTCACCTGCATCGGGTTCAAGAACTCACCGATCCCGATAAACGTTGCCTTTTGTAAATGGCTGCTAGCAGAGAGGCCCACAGTTTTATCAACCGATGAAGCTAGCTTTGGTAGAGTTGGACTCTTCAACACTAGAAATGAACATTTATGGTCGTTTGAAAACCCCCACCAACCTAGAGAGCATAGTTTTCAAAACCGTTTTAGTGTTAATGTGTAGACAGGAATTTTAAATACCACATTTCTGGGCCCAATATTTTTAGAAAGATGCCAAATCGTATGAACGTTTTTTGACTGAGACATTACCAGTGTTGCTGGAGGATGTGCCCCTCGCTTCCTTATGCCGTATGTACTACCAACATGACGTTGGCGCACTATGCTCTCCGTGTCAGAAACCTGTTGAATAGGGAGTACCCAGATCGATGGATAGGACGCGGTGGGCCCTAGATCTTGGCCCCCAAGGTCACCCGACCTCAATCCTTTGGATTTCTATTTGTGGGGAAACGTAAAGTAAGGTTTATGCTGGTGGCGAAATCACTAGCCGCGATGTGCTTGTCCAAAAAATTATTTCTGCGTTTGAACTTATAAAAACAAATTCTGAAGTGCTGTCACGAGTTGGTGAACATTTAATTTTTAGGTGTGGTCTTTGTGTTGGCTGTGAAGGTGACTATTTTGACCGTCATGTACGTGATTCTCACCGAAATCCAAGGGATTTAAAGCTGAGACGTAATGTTGAAACATAATAACATTGAAACATAGTTACCTGTTGTAAATAATTATGAATACACTCACTACAAAATACAAATAGTGAATAATAATTTAGGTAAGCAAAATGTCAATTTTAATACAGTAGAATGTTTTATTCAATCATTACTAATTCGACTTTTTAAATAGGTACGCCTGGATTATCTTTTTTGATTCATCACCCAATTGAGTTCCAGGATATGAAGTCCATTTTCAGAGGAAAAGCTTCATCATCTACTACATGGAGCATTGGATGTCATGCGAAGAGAACCAAGCTTTGGCAATGGCACAAGAGTATTTAACCTAGATGAAACAAATACAATGACAGTGCAAAAATCAGGTAAGGTCTTAGCGGTACGTGGCCAAAAACAAGTAAGCAAAGTTACAAGTGCAGAAAAAGGAACGCTCGTAACAACCTGTTATATTATTAATGCTTTAGGTCAAGCTTTACCTCCTGTTATGATCTTTCCTCGAGTTCACTTTAAGCAACATATGATATCTGGCGCCCCTACTGGTACTCTGGGTCTTGCGACTGCATCTGGATGGATGAACAGTGACCTTTTTGTGAAAACAATGCAACACTTCATCAATTACACTCAGAGCAGTAAAAAAAATCCGTCATTGCTTATAATGGATAATTTCGAAGCCCACATATGCATCGAAGTAATAATCCTCGCAAAAGAAAATGGCGTAACAATTCTCACCGTCCCTCCTCATTCTACGGGAAAATTACAGCCACTAGATGTGCAATATCTAAGCCCTTTAAGGTCGCATATAATGCGGCAGTAGGGGAAGGTGAGGTAATACGATCCCTGGAGGTCAAATGATCCGCCGCCGTAAATCAGAGACAACTAGTGTCATCTATTTAAATGAGCATGAAACATGTTCCCCGCACCCCTGCCAGTTGCCTCGCCTAGTGTCATGGCGGTGCAAGCGCTTGGCGTGATTTTATTAAAAAATAGTCAAAAAGTGTGGTTCTGATCTAAGGTAAGCCTGTTTTTGGACTTCAATTACTTTTTAAATGTTCGTTTTTATTGAAATGTTGTTTCATTCGCATATAATAATAGCAGTTAGCTAATATTTAAGCAATGTTCGCTCACCGCACGCGGTATTTGAAGGTTATGTTTTGATCGATACTTTGAAACTTGATGTTTGGGGCAAAATGATCCCTTTCTGTGTGTTTAAATTGATCCCTGGAATCGTTTTACCCCATAGTATTTGTTGTTGTTACAGATCATGCCGAGAATTTATATACGCAAAACTAATCGCCAAAGTTGGCCTGAAGAACAAATGCAAAAGGCATTACATCTAATGTAATAAATAATGTAAAAAAATAATCTAAGGCATACCATCTCTGACGGCATCCCGTCAGAGATGGTATGCGTTACAAAACCGCAAGTAGAGAGTTTAAAGTCCCTGTTATGGCATTAAAAAGAAGAGCAAAAGGTAAAAATAAAATAGCTGTAGGCTCCGTTAAAAAGTTAGGTAGCAAACTAACAGTGTTTAACCTAGAACAAGAACAGGAACTTGTTGATTACATTAAGGACATGGAGTCTCGAATGTATGGGCTAACCACACAGGATGTTTTAACCTGAGCTTACCAACTGGCTGAAAGAAATCATTTACGGCATCCATTTTCTAAAACAAAAGGAAAAGCTGGACTTGAATGGCTTCGTGGATTTAGACGTAGACATCCAGACATTACGATGCGTGCCCCAGAATCGACGTCTTCTGCACGAGCGCGAGCTTTTAATAATTAAGCCTTTGGTGGATAAATTTTTTTCGACATTGAAAAACGTGCAAGAAAAACATCGTTTTCCACCCTATCGGATATTTAATGTCGATGAGACGAGTTTATGCACTGTCCCAACAAAAAATTCGAGAGTTTTTGCACAAACAGGCCGTAAACAGGTGGCGCGAGTCACTTCAGCTGAGAGAGGTGAAACAACGACCGCAGTGATTTTCACCTCAGCTTCTGGAACTTTTATTCCTCCAATGTTAATCTTCCGCAGAGTCCGGATGAAAATAGAATTAATGGATGGCGCACCTCCAGGCGCTATATGTGCATGCAATCCATCTGGTTGGATGAAATTAGATGTGTTTTCACAGTGGTTCGATCACTTCTTAAGTCATGCCAAACCGTCAGCAGCAGATCCGGCTCTTTTGATATTGGATGGTCACCTATCCCACACCAAAAATTTGAATGTCATATTAAAAGCCAGGGATAATCACGTCACTATACTATGCCTGCCGCCTCATTGCACCCACAAACTCCAACCCTTGGACGTTGGAGTCATGTATCCGCTAAGCGTTTATCACAACCAAGCGTTGGAGAAGTGGATGAATAACAATCCTGGGAGAGTGGTAACAGTGTTCCAAATAACGAAAATTTTTACAGAGGCTTATCTAAAAGCAGCAGTTCCACTAAATAGTATGAATGGATTCAACAAAACAGGAATATATCCATTCAATCCTGACATTTTCACTAATGTGGACTTCATTGCAGCTGCAACGACTGAAATGGATGTTGACAATGACTCGGTAGAACCTCCCATTCAATCCCTGGGACGTCAAGTCCCCCATTAGCAGAAATCGTGCAAATACCTTCTCCTCAAGCGAGGAATCCAGAAACTGAAACACTACAGCCATCACAAGTGGATGTCCAAGAACCCATTCATTTAGCACCTCAGCTGTCTCCACTTCAAACTTTGAATCAAGAATCTCCACAGTCATCGCGGCAAACACCATCCTTCTCAAAAAATACCTCAACGTCTGAATGTACTGGAAGATTAGCTTTGGCTGTTGGATTTCCATCCACATCTTTTGGTGTTTATTTTTAAGCCTCTAACACTTGCGGTTTTTTATTAAAACTAAGTTTAAGTTTCAAAATATTTTGAGGTTAGGTATATGCATTTTTAATTATTGTGAAATAAGTAAGAAAATGCTGTGTAACGTTACAATGCTCTTGCCAAGAGATATTATGGCTTTAAAATGAAGTAGGATACTCAAATGCCTGCGTAGCTGGATGTCTACCTGAAGTATGATACCTAGTTAATAAGCTTGTGCTATATTTTCTAATGATAAAATGGTAGACTAGCTAATTGGAAATAAAACAACTGTTATTGATTTATTAATCTTCATATTAAATAGGTAATCAGTCGTTACATTATCAAGAAATGCTGCCGGTGCATCAATATCATTTTGATGGTGACCCCAACCAAGGTTATTACAAACATGTCTTAGCATCCTGTTTACACTCAGGTGACAATTTATGCACCTCAACGTCGTAGCCCAAATCGCAAGCAATGGTCATCCGTGGAAAATAGCGTAAAGTCGGCGAAATCGAATCCATATTAAAATATAGCAAAAGTTCTTGGTGAAACATTCAAAACAACCACGGTAAACAGCAGTAAACAGTCAATGTCACTAAACCCCATAGCTAAAACCACTAAAACAATGATCACAATGACATTGACATCTTCAAATACTTTGTCAATGACGTTTCGTTGCAAAAAATGCGTGAATGCGAAGGTAAGGTTTTAATGCAACTGTATTATTAATCATTATTATTTACATTAAAATAATAATTATGAGTCATTTTCAATAATTAAAAACAAAAAACTGAACAACTCGTAGTTTTATTAGTCGTGTATGCGTAGAATGTAATGCAAGTTGCCGCAGGAGAAACCGGAAGTGGACGAGGGAGTTGAATTACTTTTTTTTTTACATTTTAAAATCCGCAACTATTTCATCAATAATTATTAAATCATACGTGGTCATAAATTCCTAAGATAATTTTAAAAAGTTTACATTCTGTGTACATTATGAAAATGGGTGGGGCAGAATCTGGCATTCTCCTTTTTTTTAGTACCTATCTTAAAAATAGTGTTTGGAAATATGCCACTTCTGGCGCTGGTCCAAAAAAGAACAAATATTACTGTGGTAATATTCAAGAATCACAACATAGGTACAACAACACAACTTTACGGGGTAGGTACTAGCTGATGCCCGCGACTCCGTTATATATACTCCGTGGAATAAGTGTTTTTAATTCCCACTGACATAGGCTTTTTATTTTAGTAGGTAGCTAGACCCATGCAAAAAATCACGTCGATCCGTTGCTCTTTTTTGACGTGATTGGAGTACTAACAAACAAACACATTTTCGCATTTATAATATTAGTTCAGTACTCATCATAAATTTAATGAAAACAGGGGAATTATTGCGTTAAATTGATAGTCACAGATTAATCAGTGGATTAAGTTTTTAATTCCCGGTTAAATTCCCTAATTTCCCGGCTTACAAACCAGTTTCCATACAAAATTCCATCAAAATTGGTTGAAAAAATGGGTCGATAAAGCGTAGCAGACAGCCATGCACTTTCGCATTTATAATATTAGTAAGTATGTACCTAGGTATATTGTATAGGGCACAAAGTTGTTTTGTCAGCAATTTTTTGTCTAATTTTTGCCCAGTCCAGTCCAGTTTTGTTGCCCAATCCAAATACATCCAGATTCAGAAATGTTCTGTTTCGATAGAACTCGCCTAGAACTTTTATAATAGGACTCTAGAAATAAATTCCTAGATTGTAGATATACCTATTTTTTTTGAGTTTTGAGCTTTTTTCATTTTTTCATATATACGTTTCTTCAACCATCCACAATCGGGCGGCTCATACTAAGTGTAAGTATCTTTTTATTTTAATAAGGTTTTATAATTTAACAAAAATGTTTGGCTGTTGCCTGTACAGATGTCGAGCAAAAAGGAAGGAAAATAATAGAGCGGTATCGAACCGTATGTATTCGGTACTGAGTAACGGGTGCGCCGAGTAACGAAACGTTACACGCGAATGCATTTCGTTACTCGCATTTTTCGTCGTATGGGTACCTACACTGTTTCAGTTCACGCAAGTACCGTTGATGCGTGTATTGAAACGTTTGCTGACCGTATGTCTTACGCAGGCGCGCGCTTATTCGGTGAATTTAAAAACGTGCATTAACGATATTTGCTTATTAAGTGAAAAGCTTGTTGTGTAAAAAAAACGTTTGAAGAGGTTTGGTTTTCTATTTGATTATTGTAATGTGGTTTACTAACACCACACTGGTGGTGTAGATAAAACAAAAATATGTTGTAGGTACTTATTAGTGGTTTTATTTCTTAATAATTATGATTATTGTACAAGAAAATGGCAAAAATATAGCTCGACATACTTTGAATGAGATTTGGCTATAAAATAAAATAGATATGTACTGACAAGTATACATTTAATTAAAGCTTATTTCATAACAATTCTTTCGTTATGTGATTCTTAGGTAGGAGCCATACAAAAATCTAGAGAAATCGTGACTTCGTCCTTGTGGAATTAGTTTTTCAGCTCCCGCAGGAACTCCTTAATTTGCCGGGATAAAAAGTAGCCTGTGTTACTCTTAAAGTCCTCAAATATACTCTTGCAAAAAATCACGGCAATACGTTGTTCTGTTCCTGCGTGATTGAAGGACAAACCAACAAACACACTTTTGCATTTATAATATTTGTATGATTATAAGGGAATATTACTGAAAAATTAAATAGTTCCTGCAAGAAAAATGATAAACAAGTCTGCAGGAAAAAGCTAGTTGACTGTATGTAGAATAACAATACGTTTTTATTTTAGGTGGCTGTAAGCATTCCGTTGCTTTCTTAGTCTGGCTTCATAGACGCAGTGAGGATCCACCATCTACAAGTAAAGAATGTTATTGGAAAAAGCCTAAGTTATCTTCGGTAGGCACAAGCTTAAAATTCATGAAAGCAAAAGACATGTGTTCATTCAGAACAGAATAACAATCAACAACAAACAATACCAGAGAGAAAGGAAATAGATACACTAACACCAATGACAACTACGAGAAGTGGTAGACAAATTAACCTCCCTGAACATCTTAATGATTACCATCTTAATTTTCAGGCATATTGTTTGGTCAGCGAAGACGATCCAGTGACATATAAAGAGGCTGTAGATAAAGGTTGGTCATCATCAATAAATGCAGAACTAGATGCATTGAAAAGTATGAATACTTGGATTGAAACTAAATTACCCAAGGGCAAACAAGCGATAGAAGCAAAATGGATATTCAAAACAAAACAAACGGTATAAAGAAGGCAAGATTAGTAGCGAAGGGATTTCAGGTTAAGAAAAATGATGAGATTGGAAACAACGATTATACCCCAGTAGCAAGAATATCAACGGTGAGATTTACTCTAGCCCAAGCAGTACAAAATTCATGGACAGTAAGGCAACTAGATATACCAACAGCATACTTGAATGGAACTTTAGAATCAGAGATATATCTCAAGCCACCTGACGGTGTAAAATTTGTTGACGGAAATGTATTAAAGTTAAATAGAGGATTGTATGGACTGAGAGAGAGCGGGAAATGCTGGAACAAAAGACTGAACGACTACCTAGAAGAGAAAGGGTTTGAGCGATCGAGAAATGATATTTGCTTATATAAAAATTTTATGAAAAACATGTGGCTGGTACTTTATGTAGACGACATATTAATAACTGGTGATAAAAATAAAATGGAAGAAATTATAATAGATCTACATAAATAATTCAAGGCTAAAGATATGGGAGAAATTGAATTATTTTTAGGCATGGAAATAGCAAGAACACATGACATATTAAAATTTACTCAAACAAGGCGAATAGATAAAATGCTCAAAAAATTCGGAATGGAAGATAGTAATCCAGGCAAAGGGATATCAACCAAACTAACAAATTATCGTCGTACAATAGTTTAGTAAACGTTATCTTATTACCACAGCTAAGTCACACTAACGTTTTAATAACGTTTGCCAAACGCGAAAAGGGCCCCATTTATACGACGTACGTTGTTGTATTATCGTCATACAATAATCATAAGATGACTTCGTTGAAGTCATTTAAAAGTCGTAAAAACGTTAAGAGATTACCATTTTCATCGCACAGTAGTTTCATTATAACTTTACAACGACTAGTTCGTCACATAGTGGTCATACAGGTGATTTGAATGACTAAAACGGTTTATTAGAATCAAGTAACATTTACACCTATATGACTGATTTATATTTCTTGATAGTGTCTTGCGTGTTCGTGGCTTTGAAGGTGCAAAATAAATAATTACAAGGAAATAGTGTTATTTAATTTTCATATCTTGCTAACTGTAACTGTTTCTAATTCCGTTTAGTTCGACTGGGAATTCAAGTTTTATGATAATATACCGATGTAAATACTATTCATATTTTCATGCCCCTTCATAGTTTTGTGTTTGAAACATTATATTATCATTAATAACAAAGTGTTTGTTTCTAAAAATGTAAGATATATTGCTTTTGTCGTACACTTATCTCTATGTGACGTTGTAAAGACGGTAAGTCATATTAAGGTTATTTTAAGACCATACAATGCATAATACACCATTGCTGTTAGGGTTCCTCAAAACCCCAAAAATAATTTTTAATTTAGCAATATAAGTAGTAATTTCAATAATCTTTACCTAAATTTATTTCAGGCATAAGCTGATTGTAGTAAAAGCGCAGTGCAGATTACAAAACATTTTAATTCTTATTCATATTATTCAAATACCTTTTATCTGAAATAATGATACTCGTACAATATTTGGATGTAGATAAATTTTTAACTAAAGCAGATTTTAAACTTCTTAATAAATTGATTTGGCCTTGGGAAAGCACTCATTTTATATTATCGGACAAGTGCTATGGTTGCCAGAATACCATTGACTTTCATTCTAAGCGGCTATTCCATTTCATTGTATCAAATAAAAATCAAATTCGTAATTTATTGCATTTTAGGGATTTTTGGTGCAACTACTGTTTAAAGTTTACCGTCTACAATCATTTTGTGCAAGATGAATGTGACTATTGTTTCTACTCAGATCCGGAAGGAACTAAAAAATAGTGAATACCTACCCACATCACTATTTTACCCTTACCTACCTTAAATTTCAAAAGTTCTCGCTTATCATCTCAATGTAAATTTTATTTAGTAAGTAGGCATCCAATGTATTCTGTCTCATAATATTTTAAATTTATAAACAAATTTAAATTGATGACCATGCAATACACAATCTAAGTACCTACAATTTAACAAATCAATAAACAAATGTTTACCACGACCACGACACAAACATAAGACTCCCACCTCTGCTGCTCTTCACCTCCCGCCGCTGCCTGCCGCGCTCCCGCACTTGCCTTCTGTGAGTTCTGTCAGTTCAGTAGCGAAACACATTTCTCCGTGAGTGAACGTCCCGCTCGCGTCATATCGTGCAGTTCCGAGAATATTGGTTAGTTTCTAAACTTAATTAACAATAACAGTTATAAAATAGATCGAAAACATAATACCTAATTACCTACTATCTAGCACAAATATCTAGGTACTTTGTCACTTAATTACCCCTTTTACCCCAACAGTAGGGAAAAATAGGTACACGTTTCTTCAAAATCGGTTTAGTAGTTTTTAAGATATGAACTAAAACGTATATAATAAATAAAACCGACTTCATAATAAAACGTAACAAATAACAATTTATATTTGGAGTCGGTAGCATACCAGCCAAATAGATACCTAAAAGTAGTACCGCGACTCCAAATATAAATTGTTACCTATCTCTTAAGTTTTATTATGAAGTCGATACATTTTTGTTAAAATGTTATTATATAATAATAATTAATTCAAGATTGTAATGAATTTGAATTTGTTTACCCGCTCAATGCCGTTAGTTGGTGCCCGCAAATAATGCACATGCAAGCAAATTCAAATTCATTACAATCTTGTCATGGAATGCCACGGATTACCGCCTGATATCATTAACAATAATTAATTCATATACAGGGTGACTTTTTATGCATGTATTTAATTTTAGGTATTGAATGTACTCATCAATATGAACAATTTTTACTATGGGAGCAACTTCGAAATCTCGTAAAAAAAATCAGCTGTTTCATATAAAATGTTCGTACCTACACGACCAAAATGTATGGAACACTGTTTTTTTTTTCGAGATTTTTAAGTTGCTCCCACAGTAAAAGTTGTTCATATTGATGAGTAAATTCACTACCTAAAATAGGAAATAAGATTCAGTAATTTGCAGATTTAATACGTGATGTAAGTAGTCCAAGTTTGTTAGTTTATGAGATGGGTTATTATATCGTTCGTTTTTTTGCAGCGCAAACATGCCCTTCAAAATAGTTCAAACTAAGGAACGAGGAAAATTTTAACTCACAATTGTCCCTGATAAATGGGAACAAAATACGATTTTTCATTGGCCAAAACGGAGAGTGGAAGAGTTAATAGAACAAGACTTATCTTGCCCTGACGATTCTTGGCTCACTATGAAGTGTCAGGTCAAAAGGACCGGATTAATTTCGAAACAAAGCGCAGAAGCTAAACTAACTACCATGTTACTAGAAAGTGACACAGATATTGAAGGAATATCACCACAAACGAACAAGACACAAATAGAGAACTCTGTTCAACACTGTTTTGATGAAATTGCTAGCATTTGTGTATCTGTAAGTACCAACCTACCAACAAAATTATATACCTACTTAGTCATTTAAATTGAAAGAGTCTTGGTGGGCTAGCGGTGAATGGGTCGGAGGACTCTTGAGCGAGAGGTCTCGGGTTCGATCCTAGTGCCGGACATCATGTACCAATGACTTTTCTGAGTTATTAGATGTTTCACTAACCGATGCTCTTACTGAGATAAAAAACATCGTGAGGAAACCTTCACATTCAGGTGACTGAATGTGTTACCATGATCCGAGTTGATCAGGTTCCCCTGGTAACAAGGTCACATAGGTCAGACGGCCGTCGCTTCACTGTAATTACCTGATCTGTCATATCCTGGATCATGTTCAAAAGTGGACCCCGGGCGCTTGTGCGCGAGTGCAAGCGGGATAACGCTGAGATAATTATTATTATTTTAGTAATTTAAATTGACAGCGTCTTATAATACTTTTTTATCAACAGAACCAAACTACCGAGGCGCCGAACAAAGAAGAGTCAAGCAATAAGGAACAGGCTAGTAACATCGTCTACCAATATATTACAGATACACCTCAAACATCAGAACAGGTTACCTTGCAAGTGGAAGATGATAATTTTCAGAACACTGAAGCTATTTCGAACATATTAGCAATAACCGGAGCAGTGCAACAGAATCAACAAATCATTTTAGATTATATGAAAAAGATGGAGGACAACATATTGCAGCAATTATCATATATAAGTACACAGGTAGACACCATTGCAGGGCGGAATATGATGGTCGGCAAAAAAGACAAAATAGAAAATGTGGCATTTGAGATCATATCTAACAAGGAAGATTTAAATACTTTTGAACAACAGTTAGAAGATCCGATGTATCGAGCAAATATTAAAACCCAACTGTCGTGTGTTTGTGGAAAGGCAAAAGGACGCGGACTCAGTCGGCTGCCCCATTTCAAAACCTAGTAAGTGTGATTGACAAAATTTTACAGGAGACCAAAAAAACATGTTTTGTGCTAGCCCTTCTGAACTATTTAGTACCTGTTGATGAATTGATGTTTCGTAAATAAGCTACTATGAAAGCTTTTATTTGATATATTTATTACTTCGCTAAGCCATTTAGGACAAGTTTTATAAGTCTTACTAATTTTGAAAATAAACATCTATTAAAATTTAAATTCCTTGTACCACTTTAAAACCTAGTAAGAGCTCTCACTGTGTTCTGAAATGGTTAACGTTATCAACAATGTATCGATTTTTGTAGACCAAAACCTAGCAAGATCTATTACTAGGTTTTGACTGGGTTCATCTAAACGCAATGTGACGATTTGTCTAAATTAAACATAGTAGGTATATACCTATCTGTCATAATGATAAGTTTATTGTAATATAAGAACGGTATTGTAAAGGAAACCATAATAAATATTTAAAAAATATTTAATTGTACCTATTTAAATCAAAAATTATTCATTTTGCTCCAATTGGCCCATAAATGACAGGTCTACAGATTTATCATTAGTTGGCAAATGATGCCAAAACGCTCTTCGAGATTCTGGCATCATGGGCACCAGCTTATTGATAATATCATTTTTTTTCACTGACTTCACTCCTCTTGGTTCTTTAACAACTGGAGCTATCGATTGAACGTCAAACTTCTTTGCCAAAAAATCTAATTCTTGAAAATGTTCGTCATATCTGAAACAATTGTTTTGACAACGAAATTAGTTAACATTCTATACGAAACAGCTTAACTAAATACCACAGAATAAATTATCTCATAGTATAAAATATTGAATTGTAAGACTAAGAATTGAATACCTTGTTTTATATAAAATGTTCCTTGAGCCTTTAACAAATTTAACCTGAACCACAGCCTTAAGCTGAAAGTCTTTAAGAGGCTCTCCAGCGCGACCAGCCCTTTTTTTCTTTGGCCATTCATGACGCTGTTGAATTTCGACAATTTTGATGCACTTTCGTGCTCTAAGGACACAGTCTTTTAAATCTGAGAAATCATAAATTCCTCTTTGGCGCTTCATTTTCCGCTCAATATTTGCTTGTACTGCATCTGCAGCCTTATGAGTATGCCCTTTAGTTAAGTAATTTATTGTTATTGACTCAACTTCATTATTTTCATTATTAACTATCATGACCATAGCTGTAAAGAGCGTCCAATTTTTATTTTGTGCAGTACAGTTGTCAGCCCACAAATAAAAATGTTGCACATCCCTTTGGTCATCAATAAAAGCTTTTATAGCTTTTATTGCGTCTACAATATTGCTGGCATCTCGACCAGCAACTGCTTCATGCCACAACACACATACAGCGTGATCACTCGATTTCTTTTGGATAGGTGCAAACGTGAGATTGAATGCTATTAATCGACTTAAGAAAAAATAATCTTTGTATTGTGGCATATCCGGGAGTAGGATCACTTTTTGCAAATCCATGGCGAAATACTTGATTTGTCTCTCGCTCAGTTTTGCTGCATCTAACCTATATCTTTCAATAGCTAAATTAGCTTTTTCCTTGTGTTCATGTTGCTTTGTTTTAATATCTTCCGGTACTTCAATCCCTTTGTCAGTATAATTCTTAACTTCCTCTTCATAAAACGTACAATCTCCACCTTTATCACCTTTCGGCATATTAAATGAAATATTCAATCTTTTTATTGTTTGCCGGTAAACTTCAATACTACAACGATTATGTGGGTGCTTGCGTTTATAACCTGCGTGCATTTGCTTCAGAGTGAGTTCTCGTGGTAAATATTTTACGTTTGGGGCGTTATGTCTTCGGTAATGGCTAACTACTGGCTGATAACTAAAAATATGTTGCTCAATATCACTTTTCTGTATTTCCCTTCTCTTACCTCCACGGCCATCGTTTAATACTTTTCCGTACAATTTGCCGTTCTTTATTGCTTTACTTAATTCTGTAAGAACACCATCTGTGGTATAACCCAAGGTATCAAGGAAAAATTTGCGACACACAGGAACTAAAGAATCACATTTAGGGAAATAGTAGTATCTAGATTCTTTTTTAACAATTTCCTTATTGCAAATGTCTATATTGCGTTTTTTAACGCCCGTTATATGAACACATTTGTTCAAAAAGTTTCTTCGTGATAAAAAATTAAGGTTCCAATAACTATCCCAAATTTCTACTCTGCAAATGATTTACAATTCAGTAATTCCCAAAGTGGTCCAGGTGGACCCCCAGGGGTCCACGGGAGACTCGACGGGGGTCTACGTTGGCGTGACAGAAAAATGGGGGTCCACAATTCGTAAGCGGGGGTCCACGAAAATTTATCTGGTTTCGATAGTGAAGAACTAAAATGTTGGCTTGACTTTACCTATCAATGTAGGCACCGTGCCTGTGAGCTTCTTAAAATATTATCTGCCTACTAGGCAGATAATATTTTAAGAAGCTCAGCGACTGTTACTTGTAAAAACTTCTAATATTCCATAATCAGTACAACGTGTCGAGACTTGCAAAGCACCGCCGCGGCCGCCCCCCTTATACTCAAAGCCGCCCGCCGACGCGCCGTCCGCAACACTTGTTCAGACGTGCAAGGGGACAAAATACGACTTGTGTGTGAGTCGAGACTTGCAAAGCACCGCCGCGGCCGCCCGCCTTATATTCAAAGCCGCCCGCCGCCGACGCGCCGTCTACAACGCTTGTTCAGACGTGCAAAGGGACCAAATACGACTTGTGGGTGGTGTGTGTGCTTGCAATCTTGCATGAACTTGTTTGATTCTTCACCAATATAAATACGAATGCCAAGAATAAACGTTACTCATTTGTTCCCTGAATTTCGGAGAGAAAAGTACCTAAAGTGAATCGATCTTAGTGATTGCCAGTGACGGAAAAAGTAAGTAGGCTGCCTTTTGCTATACATACTTTTATTTTATTTATTACTTATTTATTTATTTAGAACAGAAAGCCGAGAAAGGTAGAACTTTTGTCCCTAATTTATTAGTAATTGTTTATTTCCCGACTGTGTGGTGTTTCACTAATATAAGTCATCTTTATTATCAACCCAGCGAGGTCTCCTCTAAGAGAAGGGTTACAGGCCATAGTCCACCATGCTGGCCCAATGCGAATTGGTGGACTTCACACACCTTCGAGAACATTATGGAGAACTCTCAGGTGTGCAGGTTTCCTCACGATGTTTTCCTTCACCATTAATTATTATTATTGTGATATTTAATTTCTTAAAACGCACTTAACTTCGAAAACTCAGAGGTGCGTACCCAGGCTCGAACCTGCGACCCCCCGAATAGGAGACCACAGTCGTAACCACTAGGTGACTAGGCTATTACTGCTTTAGTTTTGCTAATATAATAGTATATTTTTATAAATTGTACGTGTCTTTCATACTCGTATCGTAAATAAATTACTTAATAAAATTATTAAAATCGCGGAGTTTTGATGTCAAAATATTATTTAATTTATAGAATTAAATGAAAATATAATTAAAAAAAAACATTTTTACATTACATTAAAATCGGTTCAGCCGTTTTCATAAAAATATTATAGATATTAGCGATTCATTGCTTTTAATAATAATTAAAATCAGTTTGCCGCCGTTAGGTAGGTCAGGTTTATTTCATTCATTCATTGCAATAATTAATTAATCCTATTCTGTTAAAATAGCGATATCCCGTTAAGTAAGACCGCCTCAAGATTTACAAAGTTTTTTTAATTACAGGTAACTGATAGGAATCATGACTGAATCGAAGAAGAAATGTCGACAATACAGTGTTGAATATTTAAAATTTGGATTTATTCCATCAAAGGCAGACAAGCGATTGCCCATATGCCTTTTATGCAACAAAGTTTTGAGCAATGACTATGAAACCATCTAAGCTCGAAGATCATCTAAGAAGGTGTCATCCTGATAAAATAGGTAAAGATTTGAAATATTTTCAAACATTGAAGGATAAATATGAAAAGAGACCCACCATGCAAAGTCTGTTCGCTTCAACGTCTGAAAGTAACGATGATGGTTTGCGGGCGTCTTACAATATCTCATTACTTATAGCGAAATCTGGAAAACCACACACTATTGGAGAACAGTTAATTTTACCAGCTGTTGAAGAGGTTTTAAAAACTGTTCTGCACAAATCTCCATTTGACATACTCAAAAAAATTCCTTTGAGTAATAACACCGTACAAAGACGTATTGATGAAATGAGCTCTGATATTGAAAGTTTCTTGTGTAGTTATCTGCAAAAAACTCATTTTTCTATTCAACTGGACGAGTCGACTTTACCTGGTAATGAAGCATTATTATTGGCTTATGTTCGATTTGTTATGGACGAAGAAATTCATGAAGAGCTACTATTTGCGAAAACTTTGAAGACGGACACTAAAGGTGAATCAATATTTAATGTCCTGAGTGATTTTTTTAAGGAAAAATCAATTCCATTCACAAATGTTATTTCGGTGGCAACAGATGGAGCTCCTGCCATGGTCGGGCGATATCGTGGGTTTATAAGCCATCTTAAAAAAATTATACCAGAGGTAACTGCAATTCACTGTGTCATCCACCGACAACATAGCGAAAAATTTGGGTGATAGATTGCACCAATCACTTCAATTTGTGATTAATGCAGTTAACAAAATAAAAAGCAATGCATTGAATACGCGTTTATTTGCACAATTGTGCGATGAAAATGATGAAGACTTCCAACGATTGCTCTTACATACTGAAGTACGCTGGTTGTCGAGAGGTGCATGTTTAACAAGATTTTACTCACTCTTTGAATCAGTTTTAGAATTTCTGGACAGTAAAGATCCAAATTTAAAAGGTAACCTGATCAAATTCAAAGCAGACATCGCGTATTTGACGGATTTGTTCAAAAAATTTAATGATATTAACTTACAACTACAAGGGGACAGCCTCAATTTAATAAAAACAAAGGGTGTAATTTCAGCTTTTATTGGAAAATTGAAATTTATGAAGCAAAATATTAGTCGGCGCGAATTTTCCCAGTTTCCAAACTTGTCACAGGTAGAATGCCTCGATGAGAATATTCAGACATACGTTCAACATTTAATCGCCCTGCATGATGACTTCAAAATAAGATTTGAAGATATTCTGTTAATGGAAATACCACCATGGATCATAAATCCATTTGATGAAACGGAAGTGGAGAATGTGATATTACAAGAGGAGCTAGTCGAGCTTAGCACTAATGAGGAGCTGAAGGTGAAATTTAAAAGAGGGTATCAAACATTTTGGCTGCAGGCAGAAATACCCGAAAAATATCCTGGACTGTGGGGAATTGCGAGAAAGCTTTTGATAGCGTTTCCCTCGTCGTATCTTGTCGAAAAAAGTTTTAGTGCCGTAACAAACCTTTTAACAAAAAAAAGGAGCAGATTGAATATCACAGAACGGGGAGATTTGCGGTTATTCCTAACAAAACTAAAGCCAAATATTGATAATTTGCTGTCAATACATCAAGTACATCCCTCCCATTAAGTTACGTTACCTACGTTATTAATGTTTAATTTTGATTGTAGGTACAATTATATTTTGATTTACTATACTTACTTAATATAATATTATAAAATATGATAACAATAATAATAATTAATAGTTACTTACATAGTATTTGAATAAATATACTATTTTTTTATTTTTACCACTCCGAGTTTTCTAAATAAAATAAGTGAGAATTGATTGGTTTTTGTGCTGTGAGTAGATGTCAAAAATGTAAGTTTGAGATGGAATCACTTCTTTTTGAATGGTCAACTTTACTTTTGACATCCACTCACAGCACAATCAATTAATTAATTTACCAATCAATTCTCTTTTTTTTTCAAAGAATGTTTTTTTCGTGGTTGGAACTCACTCGCAACGCCAGTTTTCATAATTTATCTTCACATTTTTTGTCGACTGGAAATATGATAGAAATTTAGCTGCAGGGGGTCCACCGGAACCAGCAAACTTTTGAAAGGGGTCTATGAGCAAAAAAGTTTGGGAACCTCTGATTTACATTAACGAGTACATTTTCCTGTACAACTCTCAACTATCATTTGATGTTTCGTTTTTTGTTTTAACGATTTATTTTTTTGTAAGTTATTGTTTTGTGAGTTATTTTGTTCTTCGATTGAATGTTTGTCAGTATAAATTGGACCAGGATAGCAAGCTATAAAAACTGTCTCTTTATTATTGACACTGGAAAAGACCTCAGTTTCACGTTGCCACGTTAGTTTGGGTGGCGTCAGATAAAATTGGATAGGATTGCTTGTTGTTGGGCATTCATTTTCATAAGAACTGGAGCTATCATAGATAGAGTCTGACGGCAAATAGTCGACATCGGCGACAGAATCATCTAAATCGCTCAATAAAAATAGATCTTCTGTATCATTTAACTTTTTTTAAATAGTTTTTATCTATATTATTAAGTTCTGATTCGTTAAGTGTTACAATTGAGTTGGTATTTGACGTACTAGGCTGTGGTTCTGTTAGTAAAATCATATTAGTAGACATGTTAGATTCGGAAGCATTAGTGGTAGTAGTGAACAAAGGCTCGTTTCGTTTAAAATAGTATTAGGTTCTGCGGCATCAGCAAGCAAGCAAGAAATGTTAGTAACAGGAGCAATATTACGGCTGAAAATAAAAAAATAGAAAAATGCACAAGGCGCCAACACGTACAAAATTAATTTTACTACATACTCTATTATGTAATAAAATTAA
Source organism: Erebia aethiops (assembly GCA_923060345.2). Taxonomy (NCBI): domain Eukaryota; kingdom Metazoa; phylum Arthropoda; class Insecta; order Lepidoptera; family Nymphalidae; genus Erebia; species Erebia aethiops. The sequence goes on along the minus strand of OV281081.1, from coordinate 11,110,175 downwards.
TAGAAACACACTTATATTTTAAATTCACAAGTTATTACAGTTAAATGTGTAAAAGTACACAACTGCTCTGTCGTATTGTTTTTACCTACTAACCTTCCCAATCATTGAGAATGTTGGTAATACATAATGTATGTAACCAAATACTGAAAGGAATAGAAAACAAAAGTATAAAATTATATAGGTAAGCTTAGGTTACCTTGCATTAACATCGGGTTCCTTAATTTGTTCCCTGTGAGTATAATTACTATTAACTGCTTCCATTATTCGTTGAATTCGATTGCTACTCCTCTTCATCTCGATGTTTTTATAATAAGTAACAAAGAGTTCTCAACAAAAATATCTTAATACTCCTTCTGACGTCGTGCACGCGACTATCCTTGCTCGAGTCACAAGCAGGACAGGACGTGCACGCGTCCGCGGCCCGACAGCCCCCCCAGCCCCCTCAGGCCTCACCCCTCACGACGACGACGAGGCGATGCTCGCGCTTATTACGTCATGTTCGCGCGCTTTTTTGTATTTAATATCTCAGACGACAAAAATGGATATAATACCCAGTAACTGTTTACTTTTTTAATACTTACTAAACCTAAAAAATATTAAATATCTTTATTTGACCACCCCAAAACCTAGTATATGTATTTTACCATTCCAATACCTTTTTTTTTTTTTGTTGACGGGGGGGAAATCTCCTTAAGATACCCAATCTCCAGGGGGGGAGGTCAGGTTATGTGGGATTTCTACCCACTAAAACCCCCTCGGTGGCCACCCTCTGCGTGTAATGAGCAGCTCCGGGAACTCTTAAAAGAACATGCGCCGGAGCTTCTCTTGCGCGACGCCTATTGGGCTCGTACTCTGCTCTGTCGTCTTCCCAGGGTTGCGAAACATAGATGGAAGAAGAGCGGCTGGGGCCCCCACTCCAGCCACTCGCAACCCCCAGGGTCCCTTCACCCGGGACTACTGGACTGCTGGACCAGGGCGCTCGTTAGTACCACCCTGATGCCTCCGTCTCCGAGCGGGATCGGTTCGGTCGCGGTCTCAGCAGCCTCCTTCTTGGACATAACAAGGTCACAGAAGGAGACCACTGCCCTCCATGCTTCGCTCTCCGCCAGCATTGCTGCGATAACAGCTGGAGGCGTCAGGTCTCTTCCCACATGGCTGACCAGTACGCAGCGCTCGGGTTCCCAAGCCGGGCACTCCTCGAGTGTGTGCTATGCGGAATCCCAATCATTGTCACAGTGGTGACACCGTGCTGTCGCTTCCCGACCGATCCGGCACAGGTACTCACCGAAACAACCGTGTCCGGTAAGTACCTGTGTCAGTCTGAAGGTTACGTTGCCAAAGTCCCTCTCTAGCCAGGCCTCAAAGTTTGGCAAGATTGTGCGTTGACGTGCATTCCTTTCCTCTTCCAAGCGCTTGCGCCAATTCACTAGTGCCTGTCGGTGCGCTTGCCGACGCAGCGTTCCGAAGTCTTGTCCATCTAAGCTCCGACATACTGCGCGGGTCTGGGTGTACACCCTTGCATCCATTTCCGCCAGTATTTCTAAGGGTGGAGTTCGAGCCAAAACCGTAGCCGCCCCAAAAGATATCGTGCGATATCCTCGTGCAATTCTTATAGCCACTTTGCGCTGTACACTGTGAAGCTTCGCCCTGAGACGCTGGACACCGGAGAGCCTATGCGACCATACAGGCGCCCCATAGAGGGCTATCGATCTGATAACGCCGGCGTATAGTCGACGAACCCCTTCCTGTGCCCCCCCCAGGTTAGGCAGTAAGCCCTGCATTGCTCCAGCTACTTTTTGAATTCTAGGGACCAGGCGCTCGAAATGTTCTTCAAATCCCCATCGGCCGTCCAAGGTGAGGCCCAGATATTTGAGAAATTTTCCCACCTGGACATCTACCTCGCCGACGCGGATCGATGAAACCATTCCAATACCTAGTAAGTGTGCGAGACATACTAGGTTTTTGAAATGGTTTTGTGACTTAATAGGTTTAGGGTATGCGGTAAAATATAAACTAAGCACGATATCGACGTAGGGGTTTCTTCATTTTGTAGGCACTTACTAGGAAATACGTTGTAGGTAAAAAACTCAAATTCTCATTTTTGGATATACTTTCACGAAGTTTTGTCAAAATAAAATTATTTTTGTGTGAATTGTTATGTACAATATACAAATACTTGTTTGTTTTACTGATATTTATACTTATTGCTTCAGGTGTAGCCAAATAGAGTCACATCGTTAAATTTTATGAACAAGATAACTGTAATCCAAACTTTGTGTTTGCACCCTCTCTTACACAAGACCATCTAAATCCGAATACCAAACAAAAGATGAGGGAAAAACTAGCTGTTCAAGTGCTGAGCCACCCGGTTGCTGCTGGCATGTTTGTTAAAATAGCGCAAGGTCAATAAGGCAATAAAGGATGTTTCCTAGATGTTCTTAGAGTTTTGTAACCAAATGTGAAAAACAGACAAACAGTTATATTTATGCTGAGACTATTGGCCATTGATGTAGAATTTTTTTAGTACCTATACTAGATGTAGGATTAGCGCTTCAAAAATGTCCCCGACAAATTACAGCACAAATACGAAAGTGCTCTTATCTGCCACTAGTATGAGCCAACCTTAGCCAACATAAGGACGCGTCAAAATGCTGCAGTGCTCATATAAAAAGTGTGCTAATATCCTTTGGCCAATGTTTGTGACAATGCGTCAAATATTGTAACAAACATTGACTGTTCTGGATAGACGGGATGCATGGAGTAGTGTTGGTGTTTTAAAAGTATTGTTGCTTAGTGATTCCCTGGTAATCCATTTCGTTATGCAGTAGAGTTGTTTAAGCCATCTAAAATATACAGATAACATTAATTATGTTCAAATTCATTTTGATAAAATTGATATTACTGGAAACACACATACCTTAGTTACATAAATACACATAAAATACATGGGTACATAAAGATATTATATACTTTACATAAATATTTTATAAAAAAATGTAGTAAAAAATAATAAAAGCCGCAAAGGCTAAATCTGAATAAAGTTTACTTGGTACTTTTTAAGTTTACGTGTAATACGTCAATAAAACGTAGATTTTTAACCTTGATATTAATTTTAAAATGAAACTAAGTAAGGAAAATTTAATTTTAAGTTAAAATCTTACTTCTTAAACAAATGTTAGGTAGTTTAGTTTTAGTTTCCTCATGTTTTTACACAGATACTTATGCATATCATAACATTGTATAGTTATAAATATTGATAGAAGAGGAGAGAGTACGCCATTTAAACCTACGTGGTTTTTCGCAGTGCTACCCACCAAAACTGTATCAATATTTATTTTGATAAATAAAACACACTGTACAAGTATAACACATAAGTGAGTTGCTGGGGCGCGTAAGCTAGTAATAAATATACACGACCACATACCACCACGATATACAACTTTAAAAAAATCAGCAACTCCATGTCTCCATTGTTCTATTTGAATTTCGTTCCATTGAATTTTTTGTTTTTGCCTTTTTACAAAGACAAAAGGTCTTAAATATAAACATACTACATTCGTAATTCAACTTAAATTCTAAGTTTTAAGGTTTATAATAAATTGACGTTGTTGATATTGACAATGTGATGCCAAGAGTTGCGTCTTGTTCCAAAATAGTGTAAAGGTATCAATTTGGCATCGTATGAAGAACTTTATTGCTTACACATTAAGTTTTATTTTAATAATAAATATTTTTGTACTTATTTTAAAAATTACTTTTTGTTTTGGATTGAAAGGTTATTCCTACCTTTTCTCTGATGACAGAACGTCTTAAAAATTAATATTTTCTAATCGTAATGTAGCTTTATGTGTTAAACTTAAGGTGCATAATTAACTGAAGTTGTTGCTAATATAACCTTTTTCTACATTTCCCACTCAGCATACAAATGTTTATGTGTGTGCAAATTGGGACATTTTTGCGATATTTTTTGTTCGTGACCCTGTTTCTAGTACTCATTCTATTTCAATGCTATTGGCACTATAAAGATTGACGTGGTTTTGTATATGGGTATAGTTGGTGACCAAGAGAGTGAGGGAGGTTACTTTTATCCTGGAAAATTTCTCAGAAATTTTGCGATAGTTGCAAAATTAACACAATATTCTTATTGACTCATTGGTATACTTTAAATAAAAGTAAAATCAAAATATGTTCTGACAGATCACTTGACTGCTGATGCAGCTATGACGGCAGACGTTATATCCAAAATGGACAAGCTGTTTGACACTCTGAACAGCTATACAGTGGATTGCATGATAGTAAGAGTGATTTTTAGATCGAGGAAGATTATTAATATAATTAGTGGTTGAATTAATGAATTATTCCCATCATAATAATATGCATAAGTGTTTTAATTGTATATTATGTAACCATTTGCACGGCATATGATTGGCAGATTGTGGCTAGGAACTCAGCAAATATATGATTATGACTATGAGGAGAGGGAAGCCTTTTGCAAACAATTTAAAAGTTTCATCTCCTCATTTTGCATAAATAACTGATATGAAATTGTTTTTACAATCACTCAAATTTATAGGTTCTTAAAGCACACTAATAGGTTGCTAATAGGTTGGCAGTAATAGTATCACTGACCGAGCGAAGCGAAGGTCTCTGAGTCTACTTGAGTGAATTGGCACTTGTCCGTCCGTCCGTCCGTCCGTCTGTCAGAGTATTATTACTTCTGAATTACTGAACGTAATTACTTCAGCTTTAAATATAATATGTAAACCAATGGCCTCCCGCCGAATATGGCTTAAAAAGTTATAAAAATCTTTATTTCAGGGGGGCTCTCATAGAAGCGAATGCGAAGTAAAATATTTTTTATAAAGTAACATAGGGTTGCGGTATATCATTTTAAAGATAATTAGGAATAGAGTCCAAAAATATTTTTTTTTTAATTTTTCCCCCAAAATTGTCGAAATGGGGGGCTTTCAAAGTGGAGATTTACTAACGTCCAAAGTTGACCTCAGAACTCTAAATTTTCTGAAAGGCTGAGCCTGAAACTTGATCAATTATTTGAATTATATCCTGTACTTGAACAACAAATACTAAAATTAGATAAATATTGTAAGGAAACGGAATTATTTAATTTTTAATGAGCTTCAGTATTTTTAACAGAACTTCACATCTATGTCAATAGATGGCGCCGCGAGGTCTCAGTTCGGGGCGAACCAATAGTTTTATAAAACTTCAATACTAAAATGAAACATGTGGAAATGTTGTTAGGATTAATAATATTTCTGCCCATTTACATACTTACATACTATCAAAGAGCATAAAGAACCTGGTTCTTTATGCTCTTTGATACTATATACTTATACAATATGTAACAAAAACCCTGTTGTTCCTTTTAGGTACGTATACATAATCATATAGGTGTACCAAAACTGAAAATCTTATTTTACAAAAATCAAGTACTGGTCAGTTATTGTTCATAGTCAAGATAGCTTATAAAATAGACACATTAAAAAAATGTTTGTAACATCTGAGTCGGCTCGATCAAAAGCGAGCTCAAAGGATACCGCCGCGCCGCCAACCTCTATTAGGTACTAAGCCGCCGCGCCGCCCGCGGCTCGCTTCCTATCCTAGTTGTTAGTCGCTCGCGCAACCGAACGGACGTGCGCATTACGTTGCGAAATTACGTAAAATATCTTACAAGAATGAAGGATATTTTAAATGTTGATGCGTCTCTGGAGAAGTGACTGCAACTATGCAGAGGCGCGCAGACTTTACCAGGAGCACTATGCTATTTAACGATGCTCAACATGTAACTACCACAGTGGCAGTGCCCAACATCCGTTGGCGAAATAAAGTCCGATTCATCGGTACTACGACGCATACGTGCAAATATCGCCAAACGGTGTGAGAAATGCATAGAGCTACAAGGCGGGCATATCGAGCAACATCTCCGTAATCGAAAAGCTGTTGACATCATCATAAATTAGTGATACGATTAGATTACATAACTAAGTACTTAATACTTTTTCTAATAATTGAACGAATCACATTTTAAAAGTTGCAACAGTGCTAAACAAAAGTGTAAACAAATTTGACGTTAAAAAGTTGTGTTCAGCACACAGCTGAGTGATCTTTGTGACTCGCGGGTGACACGTGACGAGTTCATGACCTCAGTACCTTCAGTACAGTGACTCTAGAGCGCGAGCGGCTGCCGCCTGCCGACGGTCGGCACCTTTGATACTATTTGCTATCTCTCCCGCGCTCGCTCTGGCTCGCATCGCCTCGTAGAAGTTCAGAGGTGAGCAATCATTTTCATTTTACAAATAATATTGATTTAATATTTAATTTGAATATTTTAATTTAGGAGTTTTACCAAATAAGTTGATTTTTTATGTTTGAATATCGATACTGATAACGCAGCTCAAAGGGACCACAGGGTTTTTGTTACACAGTGTATAATTACCTACTTGTTAGCTAGACGCATAAGATTGTTTTATTGTTCTTATTTTATTTATAATTGTTAATAAAGACATACCAATTAAGAGCCAAAATATAGTTTTTTTTTTAAATAATTACTAGTAAGAATAATTATTAATTATTGTTTATATAAATTAAGGCTACTTGTCCACAAGAGCGGAGCTGGGATGGTAATCAGTGAAATTACACAATAATTTAATTTAAAGGATAATAAATTAGTGTGCAATTTATTATTAATACACTGGTTAGTTTCCCAGTTCTGCTTTTGTGGACAGGTAGCCTTCAAATGAATATTTTAAAATAAGCTTATTTTGAATTTCCCGCTAGTTTTTAAATTTCCCGCATACGGCAGTTTCCAGGGGGTCAGCAACAGATGGAGCTAATTTTAATGTCATTTTTTTTGTATGGAGTTGTCATTCTTCTCCCCGTAGTAAATATGTTCCTTGCGTATGGGACAAAATGACAGGTATGTCGTTTTGTCCAAAAGAACTCAACGAGCTAATTGTAGGTACCCAATATACCCATATCCCTCAATCCTATACTCTAACAGTGCCTATTGAGGATATATTATTACCTCCTATCCCAAAAGGACGTTAAAAAAGTGGCCTAAAAAACGAAAGACCTCTTTGATTTTGGCTTCTACTCCAAACATGAACGAAATCAAGTCTTAAAATAAGTCTAAAGCTCCTTCAGAGAAGAGGAGACGGAACGATATCGAAAACCTTATTCGAAGAAGACAGTGAAGAAGAAAATTGGCCAAACAATGCTCAAGATGACGAAGACGATTACGCTTGCATATGTTGCAACGATTTTTATCCCGATCCAAACCTGGATAAGACTGGTTGCGGTGGTTAAAATGTTCGCATTGGGCCCACGCCACTTGCGCGGACGTTTTTAAACGAACCAAGCGGTTCATTTGCGAGCTTTGCCTACTTTTGTCGTGTATGTCATTTAGTCCATATGTGGTATGCCATTTTGTCCATAGCCTATGAACAAAATGGATTTCGTTGATCTCAGTTCAATTGAAATTATAATTTTTTCTAATTTGTTTATCTTTTAAATATCTATTAGAATTCAAAGGTACACAATCAAGTATTACTGGTGTACAATATGAAGGTGCTGTCATTTACTAATAGAGTTATGACCCAAAAACAAAACTGTATGTCATTTTGTAGGGGAGAGGGGTACAAAATGACATAGGTGGGTAAAATGGCACACCTACTTTTCTCCGAAACCACAGACATAATAGTTCTCAAAATGGCTTGTAAAGGATCGCTTAGTAACGGGTCGCAACCCGTTGGGCCGTGTAGTGCGGACACATGTTTGTTTAATTTTTGCAGTCACGAGTTTTACTCAGACGGATTTTGTTTCTCGTAAAAGTAAGTATTTTTTACGTTAATTTGTTTTTATTTAGCATTAATTTATTGTAATTTTACTAAATAACTTCGAAAATGTTTTGATATCTCAAAATTATAGTTATTTTTTTAGTTATTGTTTTCTAATGTTGAAGGGTATGAAGTGGACAAAATGGCATACACCTTGTTCGGGTAAAATAGCATACTATGTCATTTGACCCGCCTTTTTTTCCAGATAATTGAACATCATGCCTCGTAACTATTCTAGAAAAACAAACCGACAAGATTGGGATAAAACCTCCATGGAAAAGGCTATTGAAGCTGTGAAGAATAATGAAATGGGCTGGCTACTGGCTTCTAAAGTATACTTAGCGGCATGGAATTTGGCCCAAACATAAACAACCCGATAACAGGCGATTTTGGTATCGTGAATGAGAATTTCAAGTGGCAGATTGTCAACACGTTAGTTTTTGTTGATTTTAAGAGGGTAAGCACAAAAAACGTTTATTCTTTTAATTTCTGTAACGCATAACGTTAGTTTGTCTCTGGAACGCACGAAACACAGGTTAGTTAAAAAATGATGGTGCATTTTATTGTTGGTGAATCTTTTTCTGGTTTTGTTTTTAAATTAATGTGTAGTCTTTTTTTGCTTTCAGAATCGAAAAATAATGACTGTAACTCCAGTCCAAGTTGCTCAAGCTGTGTTGCTTCGCAGTCAAGGGCGAACGCAGCGAGAGATTGCTGAATTTTTAAATGTACCGCGTACAACCCTCAGATACGCTTTGAAAAGGTACGATCAGACCGGCCTGTATACGAGGAGACCAGGAAGTGGCGGCATTAGGTGTACATCAGCGCAGGATGACCGATTTATCACTCTCGCAATTTTGAGAAATCGGTTCCTTACTGCGGTTGAAATAAGGCAGCGTCTGCAAACGGCAAGAGGGGTCAATGTTAGTGAGCGGACGATAAGAAGGAGAATGGAGGAACGAGACCTGCGTGCTCGAAGACCAGCGCGAGGTCCAGAACTGCTCCGGCATCATCGCGTAGCTCGACTACAGTTCGCTCGCGAGCACGCAAATTGGACTCACGAGCAGTGGAGTAAAGTTCTGTGGACCGATGAATGCAGAGTGGCCTTAAGAGCTCCAGATGGCCGTGAACGTGTATGGAGAAAGCATGGAGAGAGGTTTCTGCCAATCACCACCAGGCAAACCGTAAGTTTTCATGGTGGATCCGTTATGGTTTGGGGAGGGATCAGTTCAGATGCACGTACAGAGTTAGTGGTAGTTGAAGGCCGTCTAACGGCAGTGCGATATGTTGAAGAGATCCTCCAAGATCATGTTTTGCCTTACGTAGAATTCATTGGTGGCGAAGAATTCAAATTAATGCAAGATAATGCCCGGCCACACACCGCACGATGCGTTAATGATTATCTTTCGGAGGTGAGAATTTCTAGATTGGAGTGGCCAGCACGCAGCCCGGACATGAATCCCATAGAACATGTCTGGGACATGCTTAAAAGACGCATCCGATCAAGTCTCAACCCTCCAGAGACTCTCAATGCACTGAAGACCGCTCTGGTAGCCGCCTGGGAAGAAATACCCCAAGTGGATATCAAAAACATTATTCACAGCATGCCTGATCGTATGCAGGCGGTTATCCGGGCCAGAGGTGGTAATACCCGCTACTAATGTTAATTACCATTAACTTTAATTTGTACAATACATTAATTAACATTTGTTAAATTTAAGACCCTATTGTGTTTTTTTTTATTTAATAAAAAAAATAATAAAGTTAACCCATTTTTGTTTTTAAATCATTTGCATTTGAGGTTTGAATAAACAATAAATGCTTTTAAAGAAAAAAAAATAAACGTTTCGCGGTTCATTTTGATAATAACCCACATAGTGCGTCTGGGCCAAATTCCGTGCCGCTTAGTGTATTTAATGTCCCACAGTCGACTCTTAGAAGACATGCACTGAAACAAAATAAATTCTTAGCTCCAACTACAAAAGGTACCTACTTAGTATTTTTTAACTTTCGCGTTTTGTTAGCATGATTAAAGCGGATTTAATCACGTACTCACCTTATTGTTTTAGGTATGGGTAGGTACAGGAGTGTCTTCACATATGAAATGGAACGAGAACTGGTAGAACATATTAAATTACTAGAAACGAGATTGTTTGGATTCACAAGGAAGGAAGTTTTGGAATTGGCCTACCAGTTTGCAGACGTTAATAATATTCCTCATTCTTGAATTATTTAGGTGGTTGGCTATTATGGAAAATAAAATACTTCTTGATTGAGACCACGTATAATGATTGACTCCGCTCTTTACCAAGGGACACACCGACCAGAAAAAAAAGAGGGACAATACGGAAAAAAACGGAAGCTATCCTTATTTTTAAAAGACAAAACCACAGACACTATTGCCTGTCAAAATTACCACAGATAATCTTATACAACTCTTAATAATATTTGTTGTTTTCATCACCCCCCCTCAACAAATATTTACCTATCAGCGCTTAACAATACAAATCAAAAAAACATTATTATCGCTGATACAAAATACTAACAAAAAACTTATTACATAACTTGACTATCTGTGACTGTACAGTTTACACTTTACTCTATCACTGTACCACAGAATACATAACATACTATATTGTGGTACTACATGCACAGTACTGATTTTAATTTACAAATAAACATTACTCGAACAAACTAGGTACAGAACAACTTATTATCTTAATTACTCTAAAACAATATAGGTACCTAGTTAAAACAATATTCTTTTCTATTTAACTATTAACTAAAGCAGAAGCAGAGCAGTGTTATTACGTGCTAATTTATTGAAATTAAAATATTATTCTTAAATTTTTCAAACATTGTTTTACCCAATGGTTTAGTTAGGAGATCTGCAATATTATCTGAAGTACTTATATATTTCAATGAGATTAATCCCTTATTTACTTGTTCAACAATGTATTTATATTTTATATCAATATGTTTTAATCTTTTGATATTTTCAGAATTATATGCTAATTTAATTACTGACTGATTGTCCTCATAGATAGTTATACTATTACACTTAATATAAAACTCATTCAACAGATTCTTTAACCAGTTCGCTTCCATAATACATAAACTCAATGCAATATACTCAGATTCTGTTGAAGAGAGACTTATACACAATTGTTTCTTGCTATTCCACAAAATTACACATCCGAATAGTTTAAATATATAACCTGATGTAGATTTCCTATCTTGTATGTCACCAGCCCAATCTGCATCAACATAACCTTCTATTAATGTATTGTTACAGTTGTAAGTTAGAGAAAGCTGTAATGTACCTTTAATATACTTACCTTAATATTCTTTTCAGACACTTATATAACAACTGACTGGCGCAATGTTGAAACCTACTCAAGAAACTCACTGCGACACATATGTCTGGTCTTGTACCGCAAGCTGCATATAATAAAGAACCTATTATCTGTCTACATTTTGTTTCAATTTCACTACTTTCAGACTGTTCTCTTTGTAATATTTGAAAATTAAAGTTTTGATCTATTGGGGTAGAAGCAGGATTGCAATTTAACATTTGGTATCTTTTTAATATAGAGAGTAAATATTTTTCTTGGTTAAGAGTAGTTATACCATTTTCCTGTTTAATGTTTATACCTAAGTAATTAGATGCCAATCCTAAATCTTTCATCTTAAAGGTTTGGCATAATTGATCCTTAAAACTTTGTAATTCCTGATGATCTGATCCAAAATATAGAATATCATCCACATACAGTAATACATACATAAATTTACCTTTTATCTTTCTAAAGTATAAACATGAATCATTTTTAGATCTTAAAAAACCCTGTTTTGTAATAAAGCTGTCAAACTTCTCATTCCAATATTTTGGAGCTTTCTTTAAGCCGTATAGAGATTTGTTAAGTTTGCATATCTCTCCTGTATGTAATTTAATATACACTGTTTCCTTTATATCACCATGTAAAAAAGCACCTACTACATCCATCTGATATACCGATTGTTTTAACTTGTTTGCCATGGCCATAAAAATCCTAAATGTTCCTAACTTAGCAACGGGTGAATACACATTTGAAATGCCATCTTTTTGTTCAAATCCACGGGCAACTAACCTAGCTTTATACAATTTCCCTTCATCAGTATCCTTAATTTTGAAAACCCATTTGGTAGATATCACGTTTAGACCCTTAGGCATTTCACTCACCACTGTAAAAGTATTATTCACTTTTAATGTATCCATTTCTCTCTGAATTGCTTCTTTCCATTTATCTTTATCATCCCTTGTCATAGCCTCTTCATATGTTAATGGTTCATTATATAATGACACAAGACCTGTTTCATATTCATCAAGCCACTGTGGCTTAACCTTCTTCCTTGATGGCCTACTAACTTCTTGTTCCTTCTGGATATTTTCTTCTATTTCTGGACCACTCGAACTCTGAGAACGTCCTGATTTGTCCAAATACTCTTGATCATTTAGAGAAGATTCTGCTTCCCTCTGTAATATTATATCATCTTGATTTTCTTGTTGTTCCATAGTTACATCATGCATGGTCGACGTATCCTCTTCATAGAAGCTGTGAAATTCATCATCTTGCCTTGTTTCATTTTCTTCTTCTAGATACTCTACTGGCCATTCGTTTTCTTCTAACATACTATGTTCTTTTGACAAGTATTTTCCAGTTTGCTTAATAAATACAACCTCTCTTTTAATTAAAACATCATTTTTATTTGGAAAGTAAATCCTATAACCTTTGGTGTTTTCACCATAACCTACAAAATAACCAACTTCAGATTTTGAATCCCATTTGAAACGCTTTTGGTCTGGAACATGAACAGAAACCTTTGAACCGAATAGTTTTAATTGCTTTACGTCAAATATATCTTTATTTAACCATAATTCATATGGTGTTACTTCTTTGACCCTACTCTTACTTGTTCTATTCAAGACATAGACAGCTGTATTTACAGCCTCAGCCCACAAACTTTTGTCTAAATTTGAGCTTAGCAACATAGTTCTAGCAGCCTCTGTTACTGTCCTAATTTCTCTCTCCGCACATCCGTTTTGTTCTGGAGTATAAGCACAACTTGTTTGATGTATAATACCCATACTATCCAAAATTGATTGCATCTTTAAGTTGACAAATTCTTTACCGTTGTCGGATCTAATTATTTTTACTTTATGACCTAAGTTATTAGTTGTATATTGTAGAAATTTTTCAACATATTTTACAGTTTCTGATTTATTAACTAAGAAATAAACCGTCCTAAAACGAGAGTAATCATCCTTAATCAACAGATAGTAATGTGCACCACCTAATGAACTAACTTCCATGGGTCCGCACAAATCCATATGTAAAATTTCTCCAGGTTGTTGACCTCTGACCTCACTCAAAGGAAATGGTTGTTTATGTAACTTACCTTTTAAGCAATCTTCACACGTAGACTCCTCACTACTAGGTGATACCTTAATATTGCATCTTTTTAAAATATTTTTAACCTGTTCAATGTCTTGGTGGCCCATTTTACCATGCCACTCTAACAAATTATCGCTCACTTTACCTACACATGCAATATCACTATTCTTATATCTAAATTCCATTATATATAACTTATCTTTCCTATGTGCTATTGCACTTGTTTTCTGTTTATTATTATTTTTCCTGAAAATACAATTGTCTTTATTCATTTGTAACACATAACCCTTATCTGTAGCCGAGCTGACAGAGAATAAATTTAATTTCATGTCTGGCACATATAAAGCACCATTTAAGGTTGTTTCTATCCATTCAGAACCATTATATGCCTCTAAATGTATATCACCTTTACCCATTGCATGAATGACTGTACCGTCTCCTATTATTATTTGTTTAGGCAATGAAAAACTTTCATAATTCGTAAAACACTTAATATTATGGCACATATGCTCTGAAGCACCACTATCCATGATCCACGAATCCCTACTTTGACATTGTGCATTCAAGGCTGGGGACATACTTACATGAAATGCATTACTACCTTTTTCGATATCATGAGATGCTACTTTAGAATGTTTAGACTTATTTTTAAACCAACATTCACTTATATTATGATTTGACCGTTTACAATAGTTACAAAACTTATTTTTCTTATATGTAGATTGACCTTTAACACACTCACTTTTATAATGACCTTCAAGACCACACTTAAAACACTTTCTTCCTATCTTCACTGCTTTAAAAGCCTCTGAGGACAAACTCGTACTATCCTTCATTCGCAACTCCTCTACCAAAAGCCTAGAGGATAATTCTTCATAAGTTTGCCTATCTACAGGAACAGACTCCCAGGCAGAGACAAAGTGCTTGTAAGGTGCTGGCAGTGATGATGTTATTTTCGTGACTGCCATGCTCGATGGGATCTTAACACCTAGTGACTCTAAGGTAGCTAAGGTCTCCTCGAAACGCCCTAAAAAGTTTGCTACTGTGTCTTTTTCAGTGAATTTTAAATTATAAAACTTTTCTTGAGCAATATGGACTGAGAGATTGCCTTTTTGTTCAAACACAGTGTGCAACCTGTCCCAAATTTGCTTTGCATTTGTACAACTAAGTACTTGTGATATTGTTTTTTCTGCTAACCTGCCAACAATAATGTTTTGCGCCTTTGCATCGCTGTCTGCCCACGCTGCAAACTCTTCTTTGGCCTCTTCCGGCCTCGGACTGGAACCGTCCACGATGCCAAAGACACCTGCCGCCCTAAGAAGAACCTTGACCCGGAACTTCCACGCCGCCCATTGTGTTGGGTCACGCAGTTTTATGTCGTTGATGGCGTTAATGTTGATTGCTTCCATTTTGAGCACGCTTGACCACGCGCCACGTGTCTCTTTGATGCTTTACCACACCGTATTTTCCAATAATAGGCAACCAAATATTCTCAATGGGGGATGAGCGTACACTGGGCACCCATAACCTCTTGAATTATTTAGGTGGTTGGCTATTATGGAAAATAAAATACTTCTTGATTGAGACCACGTATAATGATTGACTCCGCTCTTTACCAAGGGACACACCGACCAGAAAAAAAAGAGGGACAATACGGAAAAAAACGGAAGCTATCCTTATTTTTAAAAGACAAAACCACAGACACTATTGCCTGTCAAAATTACCACAGATAATCTTATACAACTCTTAATAATATTTGTTGTTTTCATCACTCATAACTTCAACAATGAAAAAAAGATGGCAGGCAAAGAATGGTTGGCCGGATTTCGACGCAGACACCCGGACATATCCTTGAGGAAACCTGAAGCGACTTCAGCTGCAAGAGCCCAAGCCTTTAACAAGCCGCAAGTAGCACTGTTTTTCAACACTTACCAAGACATTATTCAGAGCAACAACATTTCTCCTCATAGGCTCTACAATGTCGATGAGTCAGCTTTATCAACAGTCCAGAGACCCCAAAAGGTCTTTGCTACAACTGGGCGTAAGCAGGTTGGGGCTTTGACTAGTGCTGAAAAGGGGTCTCATGTGACAGTTGTTTGTTGCATGAGTGCAAATGGCCATTTTATCCCGCCGTGTTTAATTTATCCTAGAAAAATCATGAAACAGGAGTTGATAGACGAAGCTCCGACCGGTACTATGGGTATTGCCCAGGAATCAGGTTGGATGACAACAGCTGTATTTTATAAATGGTTGGTGCACTTTCAGTTGCATGTAAAAGCGAGTCTTGATGACAAAGTGCTTTTGGTAGTTGATGGACATATCAGTCATAAAGGTATTGAAAGCTTAAAATTCGCAAAAGAGCATGGAATCATTATTGTGTGCTTGCCACCTCACTGCACGCACCGCATGCAACCATTAGACGTATCTTTCTATGGGCCACTGAAGACATTTTTTAATCAAGAAGTGAGCACTTGGTTAAAGAGCCATCCAGGCAGAGTTGTTACTCATTTTCAAATAGGTGCAATACTCAACAAAGCTTATGGCAAAGCAGCAACGGTTCAAACTGCCGTCAATGGGTTTCAAAAAACAGGTCTCTGGCCTGTTGATCCAAACATATTTCCAGATTATTTGTTTGAACCTGCTGAGACGACAAACATCCCCATGCAACAAGATCTCGTAGAGCCCGAAGAAGATTCAACAGCAGCAGAAAACCTATGCATACCCTCATCAGATCCATCTCAGGTAGAAGCAGGCAGTTCGACATCACTGATAATTGCAAGCACATCAGCCGCAGACAACCCACGTCCATTCTCAGTAGCCCAATCTAGAGACACAGCTACTGCAATACCTACGACACCCACATCATCTAAATTGATACTCCAAGACATGAATATCAATGTTCCAGTCAGCGTGCTATCTCCAGTGCCGAAAGAAACATATGTGGCTGGACAAGGCAAAAGAAAACCACGCAAGAAACCAACAGTATTGGTGTTAACTTCAACGCCAAATATAGAAGAGGCAAAAGCAAAATCAGCTCCTCCACCTGTTCCAAAGAAAAACACGAGAAAGGTTACAAAAGCTTTGGATTTTAGTTCCGACAGTGAAAATGATTTCTCTTCCCTACAAGCTTTCACTGAAGTCGGAGATGATGATGAAGATTGTCCTTGCATTTATTGCAATGACCTCTACTCCAGGTCCAAGCCAAAGGAGGTCTGGCTAAAGTGCTTGAGCTGTAAAAGATGGGCTCATGCATCATGTGCAGATGTTCCGAAAAATACAAAGCGTTTTACGTGTGAACTCTGCATGTAATCGACTGATTTTCATCAAAAATTTGGTATGCCATTTTGTCCACACCACGTGTGTCATTTTACCCGCCTAGGGCGGACAAAACGGTTTTTGTTCAAGTTAAAAAAAATGTTTAGTAATTCTATTGTTTTTGTATTGAGTTGATTGATCTCTATAATTCTAATAGGTAATGAACCAAAGAATACATAGTTACTTAAAGTGTTCAATATTATTAATAAATAAAGATTTGATGACTGATTTTCTAACTAGTATGTCATTTTGTACCCCTCTCCCCTACGTACTTCCCCTACACAAATGTAATATTTGTTTTCGCGTTAATCCTAAGCCTACATTCCCACAAATGGGAAATTTACCCGCCTTTAGAGTGACGCAAGTCAAAGCGTTTGTCCACACCGCTGTAGATTACATGGGACCGTTCTTTGTTACTCACATTCGCCGTCGAGGCATAAGAAGCCATAAAGCTTATGTCTGTCTAACTGCTTAACTACTAAAGCAGTACCATCCAGAGTTGGTGTCAAATCTAACCTCAGAATTTTTTCTTGCCGCTTTTTTAAGATCAATCTCACGCAGAGGCCCTGTAAACTTGATTTACAGCGATGGAGGCACTAATTTCTTAGGCTCTAAACGCAAATTAGATGAACTCTATACTCTCATACAGTCCAACTATGTTCCTAGTTCTATGTCTATGTTCCTATTTTTTTTTTAAGTTGTGTTTTACACTGCGCAACACCAACGCACACATTGTCAAAAATTCAATGTGTGGAAGACTGATAGGACATTTAAAAGACCTATGGCGTTTGTTTACATTGTGTTGTCATAATTTTTTTGTGAAATTTAGAGGTTTAGTAGCCAATATTTATTGAAATAATATGGTGAAATGTTGTGACCCCCTGTGTAACAACGCTTCGTACAGGAAAACCTCAGAAATAACGTTCCATCGGTAAGTAAATACCGAATATATTATATTATATTGTGTTTATTGCTCGTTCCTATCACCTCAGTGTAATTTGATGCGGTATGTGAATCAGCTTTTGTAACGACAGGCAAGCGAATTGTTGCACCGTGCATGCGACTTATGCAGTCTCCCGGCGATGCCTATTAATTTTTTGTGATAAGGAATTTTTTTGGCAGGGGAGTACTGTAGGGACACATGCATAATGCAACATGACTCCTGACGCTTAGTCAGCAGTCGGACATCGCCGTAGCTTACTTCAGTATGTAACTAATAACTAAGTTGTCAGTCTCGCACAGTGTCACTCGGTATCTTGTGCTATACACACGGAATAAATATCAGGAACTATCTGGGAATTATTAATTACAGACCCTTAAATAGGAGATACCCAATAGCACCTTCTGATACTCACATTCTCATTCTCCTAAATACTGTAGAGTCGGACGACGAGTTGCATGACGAGTTGGAGTTACAGTGCTCCAACTCTGATGGTAAAAATTATGAATGCAACTGGCATTGTAAAACGAGCTGGTTTCGTGTATCTTCCCGCAGTGATAGATAATTTGACGGGTAGAAATGGAGTTTGTTCCACGCCCCGAAGTAGTCATGTTTTCCAACCTCCGAAATGTAGTGGAATCTTTGTTTAACCCAGACACGCCAGAGCGTGTACGAATATATTTTGATCAAAAAACGAAAAACGAACGATGACAAGGAATCTGACCGACTACTTAATGAGTTGATTTCGACTGACCATTTGACGTTTGACTGGGTACAAGACCACAATGCTTTTCGTGAGAAGCATTGTGGTCAAGCAATCAAACACTGGCTATTTGTGAAGATTCTTCGTCTATACTGGCAAGAAGGACGAACAGACAGACAAAACGGATGGCTTTAATAGACCTAACAGACGACCTGACTGATACACGAACAGACGGACCGACAGACACACCGCCACTTCCCAATAAAACAACATCTAATTTTTTTTTAACCACTACAAGTTAGCCCTTGACTGCGATCTCACCTGATGATAAGTGATGATGCAGTCCAAGATGGTAGCGTTAGGGGCATGGCAGTTATATCAAACCCATACCCCTATTCGGTTTCTACACGGCATCGTACTGGAACGTTAAATCGCTTGGCGGCACGTCTTTGCCGGCAGGGTGGTAACTAGCCACGACCGAAGCCTCCCAACAGGCCCGACCAGGGAAAATTCAGAAATTATAAATTCCCAAATTGACCCTGCCGGGGATCGAACCCGAGACCTCCGCACGTTAAGACCACAGCGCTACACACTGCGTCACGGAGGTAGATTGTCCATGATCTAGTGAAGCCCTTGTACAATTGAGGGCACACTTTGGTCATGGACAATTTTTATAACTCGCCCTTGCTCGCCCGATTTTTGAAATCGCAGCGGACTGACTGCATGGGCACTCTCCGGGTAAACCGAGACTTTGTGCCTGAAGCCATAAAAAATGTCCAAAAGCACGAGCTGAGGGAGGGTGAGTTAGTACAAAGATACACGTCCGACCTAAGTGTTGTCATGTGGCGCGATTCCAACGTGGTATCGCTATTGTCTACCTACCACGAGGAATGGAAAAATGTGGTCGGTATAAATACAAGCCACAGGTTGTACTAGACTATAACCGTGCGATGGAAGGCGTCGATAGGAAGGATCAACTTCCATCGGTATTTTCCATCGAGCGAAGTCGAAACTTGGTCTTGGTCTGGTGGTATTCAGATGCCTACTCAACATCACCCTTATGAACGCCCATATCATTTTCCAGACTTGCCATAATAATTGTTGTGCCCGAGAGTTTAGGAGGCAGGTGGCAGAAGGACTCATCCAAATGTCTCAACCGCCCACAATTGTGCGACCCATCAAAATCGAGACCGTGAAACTGGCACAGGCTCGCAAATCTAAAAAACTTCGGCCCATTTTAAGATATCTTGATGTGTTAGTAGTTACCAAACTGTTTAGTAATAAATAAGATACCTAGTTGAGTAATGGTATTTTGGTTAATGAAATCTAGCTAATAGTATTTACATACTTATTTTTTTGCAGTAAATATAATTTGTAAGCTAAAATGTAAAACTATACCAATATTGTGTCTGTTTGTTTAAAACAAACACATCAGTACATAACATAACTTCGAAATAGCATTTTACCTTAATTATTAATCAGTTATTTTTTATATTATTTATTATTAGTCATAAAAACATTCATTTTTTTATAAAGACTACAAAAAATTTATAATATTATGATGTCAAAACATATCTTAGTAATAAATCAGTTCTTTGAATTTAACATTCAATCTGTCAGTTAACAGACTTATCGATTCTATCCTAATCTACATCTTAGTTAAAAAAACGCTCTTTGTGTTACATAGCTTTCACCATTTGAAGCAATGGTCATGTGATTAGGAATAAAAGAAAGTAATGAATCTTGATATACATAAAGAATAATTTCATGTTCTGGAAACATCACTTCGAATGCAAGTGAAAATCGAAATCAACTGTTTGCATTTGTATACATTCAAAAATAACTCTATCATTGTAATTAACAAATATATTTTTCGCCAAGTTCTCCAATAACTTGAATAACAATTGTCCTGGGCCTGAATATCGTATCTTTAAAGGCCCGCGTCCACTAGGCTCGCCGAGCCGAGTCGAATCGATCGCAGAAAGTCTATCTATACAAAGGACACAATATACCGAAATCACTGAAAGCTTTCCTACAATCAAGCCAAAAATATTTGAATTGGCAAAGGCGCGCAAGAAAAACAGCAAAGATAAAAATATTGAGCTGCTCTTAACTTACGAGCAAGGTAATTTTTTTAACTACTTACAAATTTGTCTATTAAGGATACCCGTGGGCCGTGACCGTGTATGAGGTGTCCCGGATATTTATTTATTTTGTACACTAGGTATAAAAAAGGACCTACTGTTACTAGATACTACTGGTGTCGCTTTGTTTGTTATTTTATTATTGCCAGTTGTTATTTAAAACTTGGATAAAGAGCCCGTTTTAATCATACGTGTGTGTGAATCCACTGAGTGTTAGTTTGAGTACGCTTATCCTTTAAAAACTGTAGATACTACCATAGATAAAAAATTTCTTTAACCAGATATTACCCACGATACTAAAAAACTTTCCCTACGCAACATAGATCGAAATAAGAAAAAAAAACCTTACTCATACAAAATAATATAATGACAATCTGATCACACTTCGTATAAAAGTTCCAATATTTTTTCACATTCCGACCTACGAGTATGTTTCTTAGGGAATCTTGTTAAGCATCATGGGCTGTATCTATAGTTTAAAGGATGCGATAGCCAATATACAAGGGGTATAAAGCAAATAATGGTATTTATTTATAAAGCCAATAATCTTTATTTCAGGTTCAGAGGAGACATCAAACATAGCATGTTGTATAGTACCTGTCACAAGCATTCGGCTCAAGAACGCAGCAAAAAAAATTTGGCGTGCTTCAAAAGCAGAGGCAACGGCCAGTTTTATTCTTCATGTCAAAAATGACTCTGATATCCGTACTATGGTAACAAGTAAGCAAAAAAAATTCAAGAGTACGGGCTCACTGTGCAACCTTTTATCATTATTGTATGTGAATCCCTTGATAATATCAAAACTTACTTCGTAGTCATCAATGAAGTATTTTATGCCGTCTCAAATATACTGACTGCAGTAAGTTTGTTTTTAAAAATAACTTGGGTCGTTAACGCTAAGTACCCAGTGGAATGCCACAGCACTTGGATGTTTATACAAAACACTTTTTTCCAATTCAAGACGAAGTTTGATAGCAGCTCAACTTCTGCTCTCACGCTTATGGGCGAGTTAGGCATTGATGATTAATTTTTTTTGAAATTTTGTGTTTGGTTTTTTCACTGTTTGTAATGAAGCTCAACCAGAACATTTTATAATAGAAAACGAACAATATGTAAAGAGCTTATTGTACTTTAATTTTTCTTATGATCATTTTCCCGACGACGATGTTTCAATTAGATTAATTTATAAGTTTAACGACGGTTTTGCTTGTTGGGTTGTAAGTTAAAGATCATTACTTATTCTCCTAGCTTATTCTATAGTTTTTGCTATACTTTTGGCTTTAATCAAATATAAGTACAATTTAAGTAACTTATTTACATTACCATAATGGTTGTTTGTTTTTTTAAAAACACTTAGGAATCATTTTAATTTTAAACACAGTGACCACGAGTTTGTTGAATACTTTTGCTGTGAAGATCAATGTGCTAGATCGTTTCATTTATACAACTCTTATAAAAGAAATTTAGAAAAATGTCATTTATGTAAAAGTGAATGTAACCGTAGGAGGGATATTAACAATATTAGGGATATTAATGTCGTACGCCCTTTACTTTCTGAAGAAAATACAAGTTGTACCGCGATAACAAATGTGGCTTCATCTTCTAGTTCTTCAAGTTCTACTAGTAATACACACTTAATTCAAGACAACGTCAGATCCATTGATGATGTTATTTCAACATATATAGCGTCAATTTATGGGAACACATTGTTGCCAAGGAATATAGTACAAAATGTAGTCGACGGCTTAGGAAATTGCCTTACTTCGTTGGTTCCTATAGTTCAAAATACTATTACTAAGGTTTGCGTTGAAAATTTTATTTCCACTGACATTTCTAAAAGGGTAACAGAGGAAGTGGGGTGTAAAATAAAATTGTCATTGAATAATTTTTCAACAGAACATAAACGATTGAACTACTTTAAATAGTACGGATCTTATATTGAACCTCACAGAGTAGTTGCTGGCGAGCGATTTGATAAGGTGACAAGTCAAGGGGTATCCCGCTGGATGCCTGTAGAATGCTACGCAGTACGCACAGTTTATTCCCTTAAGACAAATTTTGAAGATTTTTTTCTCTCTCTCAATGACATATTATCTGAAACTTTACAATACATGGATAGTTTACAATTAAAAGAAACTAAAGAAAATTTTGTTCAAGGATCCTACTGGAAGAACAGAATGAGTCATTATTCTGAAAAAAATGTGATTCCTTTGTTTATGTACTTTGATGATTACGAAACAGGAAACGTCTTAGGCAGTCATGCTGGTATACATAAATTAGGAGCAGTTTAAGTTTCAATTCCATGTTTACCACCGTGCCGCTCTTCTGCTCTAACAAATATATTCCTTACATTACTATTTCATTCATCAGACAGGATTGCATTTGGCAATCGTGTTATTTTTAGATCCGTCATAAATGAATTTAATTATCTGAGTGAAAACGGCATAGACTTCGATATTCCAACTTTTAAAGGTAAATTATACTTTGAACTTGGTGTCATTTTAGGTGATAATTTAGGGTTACATTCACTCATAGGATTTGTCGAAAGTTTTTCTGCAAATTTTTCCTGTCGAACTTGTAAAGTGCCAAAGAGCATATTAAAAGAACAGTGTTACGAAGATGAATCCCTACTTCGCAATTTAGATATGTACAATAGAGATTTAGTTTTGAATGATCCAACGTTAACTGGCATTAAAGAAAGATGCGCATTTTTAGATATCAAATATTTTGACATATTTCAGCAGGTTCGGGTCGACGTAATGCACGATATACTAGAGGGAGTAGCAAAATATGTTCTTTTAGTTTTATATTATTAGAATACACTCAAAAGTCTAAGTTTTTTCTAAGTTAGTATTTTCTCTTGCTGTTTTAAATGAAAAAATTAGAACAGTAAATTTAGGGTCTGATAACAACAATAGACCATGTCAAATAGATAGAGAACACATTAATCGAGGTGCACTGCGAACTTCTTCTGGAGAGATGCTAACGCTGTTGAGATTCTTCGGGATAATTATAGGAGATTTTGTTCCTAAAAATGATGAAATATGGATGCTATTTATAAAATTAAGAAGAATTATCGAAATTGCTTTCAGCTTAAAAATTAGTTCTGGGACACCAAATTTATTACAAGTAGAATAACAGATCTTCAATATCCAGTACAAATCTTGCCTGGAACTCTCATAAAACTTCCAGCAGAGCATAGAAGATGAGTACAAAATACCATCGAAATGCGACAATTGTTAATGGCAAGGAGCTGAGTTTTCTAACCCCATATATGCAAAATGAATCCGAATCTCTAACAAACTTGCCTCCTATATCAAGTGACGAAGAACAAGGTTACATAACATCACCGCCCTCAACACCCGAATCACCAGCTACAACCGTGACAGCCAATAGTATCACCAAAAAAAAGAAAATACAAGAGACATCTACAAATTCACAGTCATTATTTCAATCCTACTTGAAAAAAATATTCTCATGACCGACAAGAAGAGAAAGATCCTACTATAAGGCAAGGAAGCTTGGCAATGATTTGTTCTAATGGCTCTGATAGTTCCTTACTTAAGATGATTTGTGAAATGGTGTACCGTCATACCATAAATCACTCGGCGCCACGGATATTTAAAATTTTTCGAATAATAATGTTAAAACCAGAGGACTCTTAAAACAAC
The DNA here is from genome assembly GCA_923060345.2 of Erebia aethiops. Classification (NCBI taxonomy): domain Eukaryota; kingdom Metazoa; phylum Arthropoda; class Insecta; order Lepidoptera; family Nymphalidae; genus Erebia; species Erebia aethiops. The sequence continues at coordinate 11,086,117 of OV281081.1, read as the reverse complement.
ATTGGACGTCAATAAATTTCTTAGCCACAGACAGAATTGATTGAGTTACAAGACGCAAAAGCACTCAAATATACCATAAATCGAACCTAGGTTAAAATAAAAACCTAATAACTTATGGTAACTTGACCCCGTAGGCGACTTAACGCTAAAAGCGAAATACTTAGAAAGTAGAGCAATAAATCAGAGGTATTTTTTGTGGATTTGTGAACAACGCCTATACAATATTAGCAAAACTCAGATGTGTGGCGCCTAGCGCTCACTGTTAACGAAAAAACATAAGGGCGGAAACATTTTGCGTTGACAAATCACGTATAAGCATTTTTACTGTGGGGAGTTCCTTTTACAGTCTCTCAAAAAGAAGGCGGTACCCAAGCTGGAGGAAGGGCTGAGGGTACTAGCTCCAGACGGAAGACAGAGGTCGGCACTTCGATCCTAGAGCTCCGAGAGGAGAGTCAAAACTAGAGTTAATCTAGTAATAGTTTGATTCAGTGTTAATCTTGATTTTTTAATATAAGCAATTGCACTTCTATTTTGGCATAGCTCGACTTAGCTCGATATTAGAAAGTATAATTGTATTGTCAGTCTCCATACATAATAAGTAAAGTAAAGCCAGTGTAATTAAAATAGACGGGAGGTTCATTTCATAAAAATTCAAAGGGGTAATATTTGAAGTCTATTAAATAAGTGAAAGAAGGCGCGACACAAGGCACCGGTATCGGGTAATGTACTTTAATTCAAATTATAAAATTTAGTTGAGTGGTTTCACAGATATAGTCCAGCTTTTTTTTTATTTTGAACCAAAAGATAATTACTAGGACATAATTTAAAATGTATTCAAAATCCGCCTTGGAGGCATTATACTCAATAAAGCGAAGGGAAGGAGTCCACACGGAGGCGGCGTTGGACTGGATGCTTAATATGATATTCGCTATACAGGCTATATGTCTGCTCATAATGTTATGTAGACCAATTTGGTTATCTGTGAGAGGTGAAAATCCATAGCGATACGTACAACCCCATCATTTCAATTAAGGCTATCTCAAAAATGTGTAGTGGAGAATTCTCTTAAAATAAAGAGACAAGCAAGGCCTACTTGTCTGTGAAACCAATAGACGTAACATAAATGTATGTGTTAATTACGCTGAGTAATTAAGGTGTGTCCTTCTTCCTTTACGATGATGAGAGAACGTGTGTATATATATATATATATATATATATATATATATATCTGCTAGACATAAATAATTAAGTAGCATGTGTGTATTAATTATTAAGGTGTATCTAGAATAGATAGCCGCAAGGGTTTTTTGGCTTGGATATGCCGTTTTTCCCTTATTAGTATGGCTGTTTAGCAACGGGATATCCAATTGAGTTTCGAACGTTATCACATTCGAAATTCAGTTTAAATAATCAAACAGTTTCTCTTTTGATACACTCAAGTGTTGAGGAAATAATAATATATATTATGACAATAAACCCACCTTGAGTCAAACTTATCTTCTTTTATTGATATAATTCTAATATCCCTTTAGATTATTCAATACTGGGACATTCACAAAGTTCAAGTCTATTATATTATCGCTAGAGGACCGAGCTAAAGCTTCATTTAATTAACTTGTGTGATGAACTAAAATGAATCAACCAATAATGAATTCTCTCTTATAACCCATTCATGAAGAATCATAATTCTTATATAGGAAGTAGAGCTAGAAAGAATTATATATTTTACGTTTATCTAGGTAAATAGTTCAAAATATATACCGAAGATAATTAACTAAAATTATCTCAGAACAGCTAGAGTTCTTTCCGAACAGAGCAGATAAAACAAGTGAAGTCAAAATACAACGCAGTCTATAGAATTTTGACTTAGTTGCCTTATGTAACAAATAATTAGATTAGTCTTGAGACTCATTAATGAGTTTAGAATTCTATAAATGGAATTATTACCGACACTGCTAGTGTAATTTTTTATACAACGATTGGAGTGTGACCACGTGCAAGTGCAGGCGGCGAGACGAAGCAGCCGGGCGGTTTTGTCAGCAGGTAGGAAAAGGGTCTATTGTTTGTACTTTCTTGATTTGAAATTCGTAGGGTGGCCACAGTGGTACTGACGAATAAGGGACACCGAGGCTCGATTGGGCATTAAATCATGTTATTGCAACTTGACTATATCAGTCAAGTTTTATAACCAAATAGTACACGGTTATTGGTGGCGTTACTGGCGGCGATATTCCGGCACAACCAAACACGCCATGTCTTTACAGCATCGACTCCCGACCTAGATTTGGCCAAATCTAAACCTAACTGCCTAGCCTATAATAATAATAATAGTAATAATAAATATATCAAAGAAAACAACAGAAATACAAAATGTTGGTATATTGCAACCCTAAATGTGAGAACACTACTGTCTGATAACAGAATTACTGAACTTAGATATGCATTAGCAAAAATAAAATGGGATATCATCGGTATCTGCGAAGTCAGAAGAGATATCGAAATTATCGAAGAATATGATGACTTTATACTTTATCACACATATGGAACTAAGAGTAAAAATGGTGTCGGATTTCTAATTAAAAAGTATCTTAGAAACAATATAAACAGCTTCAGAGCGTTTTCGGACAGAGTAGCCTCACTAGATATAAAATCGGAGGATAACACCACATGGACATTCATACAAGTCTATGCCCCTACGGAAGTGTACACAAGCGAAGAAATGGACGGTTTCTACCAACATGTGGAAACTGCTCTTGATGAGGCACAAAGCAAGAACATTATCCTAATGGGCGATTTTAATGCGCAAATAGGAAAAATGCAAATAGGAGAAGAAAGAATTTTTGGAAAATTCTCTCACGGCAAAAGAAGCTGTCATGGGAAGGACCTCGTGGAATTCGCACTAGAAAAGAACTTTAAGTTTGTGAACAGTATGTTTAAAAGGAAACCACATAAGAAGTGGACTTGGCGCGCTCCAAATGGACAAACCCTAAATGAGATTGACTACATTTTAACTAATCAACCAAAGGACGTATTCAACTTTGACATCATTAGCAACTTGAACTTCAACACAGACCATCGTATGATAAGGTGTAAACTAAACTTGAAAACCCGTAAAAAGAGAACCTTCGTAAATAGAACATCTCATATCACGAGAAATCTCCCAGCAATATCTAAAGGGAACGGAACTCAATGGGAACAAAACCTTTTACATTCCCTACAAGTATCACCTGACATTCAGACACAGTACGATAATTTTGAAAAAGAAATTATAACCATTTTAAAACAGTTGCCGAAGGCTAAAACCAAAGATATAGAACTTATTAGCTCAGAAACACTAAAACTTTTAGAAGAGAGAATGCTTTTATATAAAGGAAAAAGAAACAAGGAAGCTAAAGTGAAAATAACAAACATTAGTAAGAAAATAAACCGAAATATAAGTACAGAAAGGAAAATATATCGACAAAAGGTGTTTACAAGATTTATTGAAAGAAAGGGCGCTCTGCGGAAAGCTCTGAAAGAGCTTAGAGAGACATCAGTATGGACTGCTAATATAAAAAACAAAAGAGGGAATCTATTGACGGCTCGTCAAGATATTATAAAGGAAGCTACAAAATTCTATAAAAATCTATATTCATCACATGAAGAAATATCCCCACGTATTCAAAATGAACTCCTATATACCGATAATACGGAACCTCTACAAAGCATTCTAGGCTCGGAGATAGAACAGGCCATAAAGACGCAGAAGAATGATAAATCACCAGGAGAGGACAATGTTACAAATGAAGCACTAAAATCACTACTAGAAATTCTGCAGAACCCCCTGGAGACATTATTTAACAACATTCTGAGGACTGGAATAACCCCTAAACAATGGTCGAAATCGAAAATCATTTTATTACACAAGAAAGGTGACAGAAACGATTTAAACAATTACCGCCCAATAAGTTTAATGTCAAATATATACAAAATATTCTCAAAGATAATCTTGGGCAGAATTTTAAAAACGCTACAAGAGAATCAACCACCGGAACAAGCAGGTTTTCGCAAAAAATTCTCTACAATAGACCATCTCCAGTCAGTAACACAAATAATAGAAAAGGCCAAAGAATATGACATAACCATGTATTTATGCTTTATAGATTTTACAAAAGCTTTTGACTCTCTTAGTCACAATGCTATATGGGAAGCACTCCTACAACAAGGTGTTAGCAATACCTATGTTCGGCTAATCCACAACATCTACTCCAAAGGCACGGCCAAAGTTAAACTGGAAAGGGAAGGGGAAGAGTTTCCCGTCAAAAAAGGAGTAAGACAGGGAGACCCTTTATCACCCCAGATATTTGCCTCGGTACTAGAAGCCGTATTTCGACAACTAGACTGGTCCAGGAAAGGGATCAGGGTTGATGGAAAATACCTAAGCCACTTGCGATTCGCAGACGATATCGTAATCTTCTCAGAAAATGCACAAGAGCTTGAACATATGTTAAAGGAATTCGAGGCAGAAAGTAAACGCGTGGGGTTGACGCTAAATGCCACAAAAACGAAGATACTAACAAACGGGAAAGTTCTCGATGTCGTCGTGGAAAGCGGCAAAATCGAATATGTCAAAGAATACATATATCTCGGCCAACTAGTATCCTTTGAAAACCAGTCAGAAAATGAAATTAAAAGAAGAATTGCTCTAGCGTGGAACAAATATTGGAGTCTGAAAGAAATTATGAAGAGCGAGGTCAACCTCAACATTAAGAAAAAAATCTATGAAACAGTAATTATGCCATCGCTAACATATGGTTGTCAAACGTGGGCAACAAGAAAAGAAGATGAAGCGAAAATAGCAATATGCCAAAGGAAAATGGAAAGAAGTATATTAGGAATAAAAATGAAAGATAGAGTCAGAAACTGTGACATAAGAGAAAGGACAAAATTATATGACATAACAAAAAGAACAAGGCTGATAAAATGGAAATGGGCAGGACATTTGTGCAGGATGGACAATACAAGATGGGCTAAATGTCTCACAGAATGGATCCCAAGAAACAGAAAACGAAAAAAGGGACGACAAAGGAAAAGATGGCGAGATATTTTCAAGAAAATAGTCGGTACAAACTGGATGACAATGGCAAGAGATAGGGACGCGTGGAGACAACTGGGGGAGGCCTACGCCGAGGAGGCGACTTCTGCCACATAATGCGCAAAAAAAAAGATAATATTTATATGTAATAATAATAATAAGAATAAGAATAAATAAAAAAATGTAATGTAAAACAATAATAATAATTTAGTATATTGTGTCATGTGTGTAATGTGGTAGTAGAAATAAAGGCTTTTTTATTTTATTTTTTATTTTTTATTTTATTTTATTAAACCTAACTGAAACAAATAAATACAAATAAACAAAACCATGGTTTCGGGGCGAGCTATTATGCTCAAATAAAAGAATGTATCAACCCGCAAGGGTGTATGGGAACAAAAAGTACCAGCCTTTAGGTGTTCGGGAAACCTTAGTACCAGCCTTCAGGTGTTCGGGAATTTACGCTTCGCAGCGTCCAAGGGAGTCGAGCTGATGCCCCCATAACATGGATTAAGGCCATAGTAAATGGCGTAGGGTTGTCCCCCGTGCTAGCAGGGAAATCGGTCAGAACGGTGGCCCCAAAGAGGCAAACACATGCATCAGCTAACCATCCACTCTAACTTGTCCGTTAAATTAAAATTTCATGGTCTCCCTCTGTATTTCAAAGTGTTGAAAAAGAGTCACCCTAACAATATCAAGATAGGCTCAAACTCGAGTCTCGCGAAACAGATAGAGTGAATTGGTTAGCCTGTCTGTCCACCTAACGCAATGTGCTACTCAAGCCTGAGTGTCGCGCATCCACTCCCCTTGAGATACGCGAATTTCCAAAAAGACAGCCAGATGCCGAAGTGTCCTTTATCCTAAAGTACTATTATAAGAATCTGCCTTATTTATACTCAATCACTAATCGACAAAATAGACGATCACGCCGGTACCATCACAATGGTGATAATGGAAAAAAATATCCGGCTGAGTTTGTTGTGGGCTCTTCTCAGACCAGGGCGCGTTTGGAACCTTCGTAGCTTTAGTTTTAAGATAGGTACCTACCTTTATTGAATAAAACATTATTTGATTTTATTTGATTTGATTTGATTATTTGATATAGAGTTTTTCAAAAACCTGGGCCATACTGTTAAGACCTTTCCACCAGATTTGCGAGTGCGTGTATAGAGAGCAGTTTTTAGTATTGTCAGCGAAGCCGAAGAAGAGATGATTACCAGAGATGCTCCATTAACTATACGAAATACATCATTCTATCAATACACGAGTGGGCAACCAGCACCTGTAGTTATTAGAGCCACTTCTCAACTCCCATCTACAGACGTCTCGCAAAGTAATGTGCAAACTCGTCTATTTAATTCGCAAGATGTAACTAGTGCACCAATTGTTTTATCCACATCACAAAGCTGCAGTATGGAACGTCAAAACTGCCCTTAAAGGATCTGGCATTACTATATCGGAATTCCTAACTAAATCTAGGCAAGATATTTTTGCCTCTGCCAGAAAACATTTCGGGTTGAGAAATTGCTGGACTTCTGATGGCACAATCATTATTGCGTTGCCGGATAAAAGTCGTGCCAAGATCATTTCTATGCCGGAACTGGACCAGCTACTCAATAAATTTCCTCCTGCACAGGCCTCTCAGGATCACAAACTTACAAGGCCGCGTCGCAATGCTAAGACTGCGGCAAAGTGAAGCTATAGTGGTGTCTTTTAGTGTTTGCCTGTTTGTTATTGTTATAAACTAGCTCTGTATTTGTTTACAGAATGACATCTAGAAGAAAACGAACATCAAACAGATCCCTTTGTCCTCAAGAAGTGATAGAAGCTGCGCGGAGACGGTTTGCAGATGGCGAGAGTAAGGCAGCGTTCCCACTACGCCGGACCGGCAGATCTGCCGCGCCGGTAAATCTGCCGGAAGGGCTAGTGGCTGTAAAATTTATATGAAGCTATTCACATTATCCCGGGTCCGGCATTTTTGCCGAGCCCGGCATTTTTACCGAGCGTTTTGTCACTACGAATTGCCGGTAGAACGACCGGGCCCGGAGTAATGTGAACGAGTTTGTGCCGGTATCTGTCCCCCGCTCGCCCCGCTCGTGCTCCCCTCGCCCCGCCCGTGTTCCACTCACGTCATTCGGCTCGCATTTTCTGGTAAAAGTAGACGTTTAGCATGGATATTCAAGCAGAAACTTTAATTACGCTTGTCCAAGAGAGACCTGTTCTGTGGGATAAGACCGAAGACGTCCATAAAGACAAAAACTTAAAGTTAGCAGCATGGCGTGAAGTATGTTTAATACTGAAACCAAACTTTGATGAACTGGATGAAAAAGAAAGAAAACAGTACGGCGAGTTTTTAATGTTTTATTGATAAAATGTAAATGCATTGATACATTTTATTTTATAGCTGCTGCCTGCCACGGAACGGAACCAATATCCGAAACAAAATAATTAGTAAATGATGTTCGTATAGCGTTGGCATTAGGGCCACCTCGACTCGACACATTCCAATTCATGTGTGTCGTTTCTTGTTCTTGTCTGTGTTCTATATTTTGGTAACTTTCAAAATTTATACCATCTTTTTCTCTTACAAAATTATGTAAGACTGTACAAGCTTTAATTACTTGAATTGCTGTGTCTACGTTCAGATCTATAGCTCGATGGATTATTCGCCACTTATTTGCCAGAATACCAAAAGCGCACTCAACATACCTTCTTGCTCGACTTAGTCTATAGTTAAAAATCTTTTTATCAATATTCAAATGTGTACCTCCATATGGACGTAGGAGATTAGGTGTTAAAGCAAAGCCTTCATCGCCAACAAGTATAAACGGTAAGGCCTCTTTTCCATTACACGGTTTCTCGCCGTGAAAATCTACGGTTAATTCGCCGCGTGTAGGCACGGTCGTCAGTGTGGTATGGATCACTATATGAGCTTGTCGACATGCACGGTGGCGCCAAGGCACAGCGCCGCGGCCGCGTGCGCCGTGACTGCCCCTCGGCGCGCCGCGTCTACGCACGGCGTGATTTTCACCAGTGTTGTATGGCAGTCTATCGGGGTGTGTCGACGGTGCCGGACGTACGCACGGATTCGTGACCGCTTATATACGCTGTTTCGCGATTTTATTATAAAATGAACATAAATCAAGAATTATTAATTACGTTGATTCAAGAAAGGCCTGTAATATGGGATAAGACCATCGACGATTATAAAAATAAGCGGCTTAAATATGATTCCTGGAAAGAAATATTTATTCATTTCCAGCCCACATTTGAAGATTTAAGTGGTGATGAGAAAAACAAGTTTGGTAAGTTACAGATATTTAATTATTAACTTTTTACTTATGCATAGTTGTTTTGATAGGAGAGGCGACCTTCGTTAGATACAAAATATTGTGCAAATCTGTTGCGAACTTCATTAGCCGCCAAACTTCCGCGAACTGCATTCGTGATAGGTAACTGGATTAGTTCCGATTCTGAATCAAGGGTGGACTCATTTTCACTCGCATTGTGAAACTGAAAGTTTTCCTGCTTATGTATAAAATTTTGCAAAACACAACATGTTTTCACAATATCAACTGCCAAATCGATGGACACATTCATTGGCCGGTGAAAAATTCGCCATTTATTGGATAAAATGCCAAACGCACATTCAACAAATCTTCGCGCTCTTGTGAGTCTGTAGTTAAATGTACGTTTTAATTGATCAAGCTGATGACCACCAAATGGACGAAGCAAGTGATAATGCAAAGCAAAGGCTTCGTCCGCAACGAACACATATGGCAAATCGTAGTCAATTCCAGGCAAACGTGTTGCATCGGGTAGATTTAATCCGTTGTTTGTTAAATTTTTCCAAAATGGGGTCTCTTTAAACACACTGGAATCACACTCCTTTCCGTAGGCGCCAACGTCAACAAATATAAAGTTGTAATCGCTATCTACTACTGCCATCAAAACTATAGAAAAAAAATGTTTGTAATTTAAAAACATCGAGCCACTATCAATTGGCTTAATAAGTCTGATGTGTTTTCCATCGACCGCTCCTAAGCACAGCGGGAAGTTGGAAGATTCTTGAAATTTGCTTGCAATGTGTAGCCAGTCTTCTTTAGATGGCATTTTCATATATTCTTTATACAGTTCTAACCAAATGTAGTGGCATACTTCACGTACGATGCAACTTATGGTTTTTATTCCAATTCTATAGCTGTAGTATAGGTCAGTAAAGGTATCTCCTGTTGCTAGATACCTGAAATATAAAACAAAACGGTTCAGGTTCAAATACTAAAACCCCATTTTAGGTCGGGGTCGATTCAGTTTAGGTCGGGGGTTTTCATAAATTTTGAATTTAATAATTATTATTTATTTATTTTCAGGGCAAATGGTGATGAAGAAGTGGACCAATATGAAAGATAGCTGGATAAAATATGACAAAAAAATTAATGAATGTAAGTCTGGTTCTTCAGCAAAAAAAATAAGAAAATATATGTATGTATGATGAAATGATGTTCCTAAAAAAAAATGTTGAGCATCGCAAGACCGATTCTAACATGACTGAACATGTTCATGATTCTAGCCTCAGTAATGAAAATTTTGATAGTGCAGTCCCGAATCAATCAAGCTCGGGATACACTGAACGGAGTGAGACGCAAAGGGCTAAAAAAAAAAGAAAAAATGAACTAAGTGAAGTTGACATTAGGTTTATGAAGTTTATGGATTCAGCAGAACGAGATGAGAAAAAGAAAAGCCGTAGTATGAACTTTTTTATGGGAATCGCTGATACAGTTGATAAGTTCAGTGATGAAAATATGATAGACTTTCAGTTTCAAGTAATTTCAATAATTAAAAATATTCAACAAAGACAGTGTACTCAGTATATACCTACATCAAGAAACCAATGGGATCAAGGCCATCAAGGATATTTAAGTGGTACAGCATCCTCAAATGCGCAATCGTCAACATATGGATATTCTACAGCTGCTAGATCGAGCTATGGAATAAGTCGTCCACAGACGTCTTCTCATGATTTTGGACACGGTTCTGGTTTAGAGCCAATCCACTACCGACCCGAATCACAATTATCTGTACATAGTGTAAATGCGGAAAGTATCTCGGCAGATTCTCAAGTTTCTATTGAAGACGAATTCGATTTTAGTACCGCACTTGAGTAGCATTTTCAGCGTAGTGTATTTTTTGATTTACTTGTTCTTAAATTAATAATTATTAAAATTCAATTACATGTAATAATTTTGTTTGTGTGCAATAAACAATTTTAAACTAAAATATGTCATTTAATTTTGTACCTACTTACCTCAGAGTTACAGCCAATCTTTCTGCGGGCGATATACTCTCTCGCATAAAAGTATCTTGATGTTTTAGTTCCTGGGATAATTTTTGGAGCAAGTTGTCGAATGTAGTTTTCTGCATTCTAAAATAATTGTAAAACTTGTCTTCATCTTCTCTCAATTGATTCTTGACAAGTGTATGAAACGCGCCATATTCCTCCCTTTTTTCTAAAATCGGATGTATCCAAAACCTTACTTCCCTTTTTTTTTCTATTTTCTTTTTCCTATATATGTAATAAGCAACTATAATCTTTTTTTTCGTAAGAAAATTCATGACGCAGCACGTCCTACACAGCCCGAGTAAAAAGCGCTACTAGCCAGTACTTACCAATGTCTCGCGCGGTGATTTTGCCGTATCATGTACAAGCTAGCACGTTTTTTCAACCGTACGGCTTACACACCGTACGTTTGAACAACCGTGTAATGGAAAAGATGCCTAATTCTTCGTGCAAGTTTTCATGAAGCGGTCTAGGCTTTGGTACATTTAAAGTACCATCATTGATCTTTTGCCAAAATGTACTATCCTTTAATATAGTAGAATCGCATTCCTTGCCATATGAGCCCACACTAATAAAAATAAATCGGTACTCTGAATCGACAACTGCCATTAATACAAAAGAATAAATACTCCTTGTAATTAAAGAACATAGAACCACTCTTGGCTGGTTTCAAAATTCTGATATGTTTGCCATCTACTGCTCCAAGACAGTGAGGAAAGTTGGCTTTTCTTTCGAATCCTGAAGTGATGTCCTCCCATTCTCTCTCAGTATCAGGCAGCTTAAGGAAATCTGTCTTTAGGTTTTCCCAAATGACGTGGGTCATTTCTTTTATTAGTTTACTTATTGTCGAAACGCCTACTCTGTATGAGTAATGTATTTCTTTGAATGAACATCCTGAAACTAAATATCTGAAAAAAAAGTATTTTTTGTTAATACATTATTACTTTATACGTCACCAAGAAACAAATTGTATTGTTTTATGATATTTTTTTATTGATTTCAGGAAAACAGGTTTTAACTAAATGGAATAATATACGAGATTCGTGGCTTAAGACAGTAAAGAAACAAAAAGATGAGTCTAAATCTGGATCTTCGGCCAAAAAGACACGAAATTATTTATATCACGAGCAATTAATGTTTTTGAAAAAAGTCTCCGAACCTCGACCACCACATGAGTCAGTTTCAAAAAAAGCAAGAACCGAGACTGAAGTAGGCATGGAATCAGATTTTCGTTCACCTTCAATTAAAGATAAAAGAAAAATTGATAATAAAGAGGTAAATGACAGGATGGTAAAGTTTTTGGACTCCAGAATAAACCCAGAAAAGGAAAACTATCATCTGTCTTTCTTCAAAGGCATTATACCAATCTTGAACACTTTAACTATCGAAGAGACTTTAGAATTTCAAGCTAGCGTCATGACAATGTTGCAAAAAATTAAAAGTAGGAATTATGAGAGACCAAATTACGGACATTGGCGTGATTCATATAATCAGATGACCGGACCAGATCAGTATTCTGGATACTACACACATAATAGCGTCAATCAACAGGCAACACCTACGCAAGATCAACACTACCCTGGATACAAGTTATTGAACAAAACGTGGTTGAAATTGTGGGCAAAGAGGTACATCATGAACATAAGTTAGCAGAGGAAGAAGTATCTCAGCAGAATTCTCTGTCTCGAGAGTCAGAAGTAACAAAGGCTAACACTGTTTTTAACGAGGTCAAAATTGGTCATAAGATAAAAACAGCAGAAGTTCCATCTGATAATGTCCTAACAAGTCCTCAGCGATCACTTCTCAAGATATCTGATATTTATCCCTTGCCAAAGTCTCAAGTTAAAAGTTCATTAACTCGAAAACACAAACGATCCGAAATTATTAGCAGTTCACCTTACAAAAATGAGTTGCAACGTCAAATTGAAGAAAAAGCGAAGCCTACAGCAGAAAAAAAAATCAAACACTTGTCATCAGCATATGTAGCAAATATTAAGATGGAGCCAACTCCAAGTACTAGCCGCAAAATAACTGATAAAGCTAAACCAAAGAACGAAAACAAGAAAAAAGGAAACCCAAAGAGAAGTTCTAAGAAAACTTGGAGTTGTCCAGGGTGTGGAGAAGTCTAAAAAGGACCCATAACTGAAGACTGGATTGTATGTGTTGCTTGCAATGAGTGGTGGCATGAGGAATGCACCGCACATGTCGGTGATAAAGACTTTATATGTGATTTGTGTGAAGATTAGATTGCTTGCGTAGTCTTATACTACCCGCGCAATCTTATCGACCTCGCTGCGCATTCTTATACAACGGGTAGTACAAGACTGCGCATTTCTCATTTTTTAATTATCATCCTATAATTCGAAATTTTTTGATCTAATGATGATGATTGTTTAGAGTAATGTTGCTTGAATAAGGAATAAAAATAAGAAATGCTGATCTCTTTAACATTCTTTGTTTTTATTTTATAGCCTCGGATATGTTAAGTGCGCAGTCTTAGACTACCTTACCTACAGCATACTTATTTCCGTCAATCCGCGCGTAATTCGGCCAGTGGCGTCGACCAATGGGAGCTATTTGTCAACAAACACTTGTCGCTCCAGGCACGAACGATAAAAAAATATTCGATTTTATTGTTTTTTTGAATGACTTCGTGTTAATTTTGTGAAAATTCAAGCAACGGTAGTGAAGTTTACGTATACTTCTTTTGGAAGATGCCCGTCAGTTGGACTGGTCAGTTGTTTTAAATGCTGCTACGGTCGACATGAAAGTTGAATTGTTTAATTCCTTTCTCATACAACTATATGACATTCATGCTCCGGTTAAGCCAATTAAAATAAAACATTTACCTGCGCCCTGGCTGACTGACGATCTAAAGTGCCTTATCTTGAAGAAAGGCTTCGCCAAAAGCAAGCTTAAGGCTGAATACTCTGATAGAAATCTGCGGAGGTATAACAAGGCTCGGAATCGCTGCAATACATCGTGTAGGGATGCACAACGACGCCACATTCATAAATCAGTCGAAAACGGCGACCCAGCCAAAGTTTGGAAGTTTCTTGAAACTCTTGGAGTTGGCAAAGCATCCCCTCGTTCGCCTCATCAGAATATTGATATTGAACTTCTTAACCAACATTTTACTTCTTCTGGTACAATAGACAGCTCGGATAAAGATCGCACGCTGAATATTCTTTCTTCTTTGCCAACTCCTGCTTTCCAACCGTTTAATTTCACTCCATTCACTGAATGTGATGTTAAAAAGAACATATTATCAGTCTCGTCTAATGCCGTGGGTGATGACAGTGTAAGTCGTAATATGATCTTACCAATCCTTGAAGTTGTTACTAACCCATATCCTGAATGTATCTATCTCTATGTCTATATTTCCCGAAGCTTGGAAAAGTGCTCATATAATTCCTCTCCCAAAAAAGGCTCATGCTATACATTTTTCCGAATTTCGCCCTATCTCTATTCTTCCATTTCTGTCCAAAGTATTAGAAAAGCTTGTTTTCCATCAATTGAATCTCTTCCTTAACAGAAATTGCCTTTTGAATCCCTTTCAGTCTGGTTTCCGGGCAGGACATAGTACGACTACAGCGCTGGTTAAAGTTACTGACGACATTCGACGGGGTATGGATAATAAACAGCTCACCGTGTTGGTACTGTTGGATTTTAGCAATGCCTTCAATTCCGTTGATTTTGACATCTTGTTGAGTCTGTTGCGTTCTATTAACATATCTCCATCAGTGGTTGGATGGTTTCAGAGTTATCTTAGGGGTCGTCGGCAGCGTATTCGCATTGAAGATAAGTTTTCTTCTTGGTGTGAAACATCGGCTGGCGTACCTCAAGGTGGTGTGTTGTCACCTTTACTATTTGCTATTTTCATTAAAATTACTTCTCTCTATCACATGTATGCAGATGATCTCCACTCACGTTTACTCACAGTCAACTCTTGAAGATCTGCCTAACGCCATTTCTACTATTAATGGTGACCTGGTGGCTATCAATGATAGGAGTAAGTGCTATGGTCTAAAGGTAAATCCTTCTAAGTCCCAGGCTATCATTATTGGTGGTTCTGGCATGATTTCCAGAGTTGACTGGGATAACCTTCCGCCAGTTTCGTTAAATAGCGTTATTATTCCTTATAGTACTACCGTCAAACATCTTGGTGTACATTTTGATACTACTTTCTCTTGGTCTCATCATTTAAAAGAAGTCAGTAGGAAAACTTTTGCAGCCATGGGTTCACTAAGGCGTCTGCGTTCTTTTCTTCCTATTCCTACTAAGATTATGTTAGCACAATCCCTACTGCTCTCCATTCTCGATTATGCGGACGCAAGCTATCTTGATTTAACTGAGGACCAACTGAATAAACTTGAGCGAATTCAATTTTAATTGAATTTAGCTATTAGGTTTATATTTGGTTTGCGCAAATATGACCATGTCTCCGAATTTCGTTCCAAGCTCAAGTGGTTACCCATTCGATTTCGCCGGAATCCTCATATTGTTTCTCTTCTGTACTGTGTATTGTTCAATCCCATGACTCCTGGTTATTTAAAGGATAAGTTTAAATATCTCGGGCATGATAGACCAGATAGGGTTCTCCGGTCGGCTGGTAAACTTATTCTTGAGGTGCCTTCGCATCGGACTAAATATTTCCAAAATTCTTTCGCACAAAGGGCCACTAGTCTATGGAATGAACTTCCCTCACATATTCATCGAGCTAAAACCCTTAATAAGTTTAAAATTGACGTTAAAAATTATTACTTATCTCTTTGTTATCATTAGTAACGACATATTATTTTATTGTTTTCTTTCTTATACTTATTTATGTATTTATTGGTATGTCTATTTAGTTTATGTATGTCTATTATTATTATTTTGTATATATGGGTAAAAATACAAAAGTTGGACAACTCGCTGTCATCAGCCAATAAATACGAAAATATTAAGCACTTCGTTATGTGACAATATATTATGAAATTCTAACATCCTTTTTATGTATCCACTCAATTTAAATTACATACTCTAAAAGCTAATTTGTAAAATAATGCGATAAATCTTGAAAACGTCAGTTCTTTGGCGTGTCACAAACACAAAAACGCATAATGAAGAGGTTGTATAAAAAAAATTCCATATTTACTGTTAATCTTTCTATATCTACATATTCTTTAATATATGTTTAAAACATATTTCAGCGATTTATTAACAGAATCTGTAAAAAAACTATTTAAAAAAATGAACAAACTTTGTCATTACTTTTACCCATCAATCCTTTGTGCCAAGTTAAAATTTGAAATTCTCGCAAAATATTACCGAACTTGCATCAACTCGTTGTACAGTTTGAATGTTGGTAGTGAAGTTAGGTGCAGAGCGCGTCATATTGACGGTAGCCTTTACGAGGCCAGTGCTAGCGCCGTTGTTACCGCGTGTGTTTGTGCCGATCCACTCAAGTTTTCAGTACTTTGGTGAGTCTTTATTTTCTTTAGGGGCTATTTTTTGTTTCAATTTATGCATGATTTCATGTGATTTGTATAAATATTTCATCTTAATAATTAAAAATATAGATAAATAATTAAGTTTCAATTTTATCCTCAAATTAGTGTCCGATTCATCAGTCCGCTGCCGTCAGTCCGCTGTCTAAACTTGCGCCAAAGGACTGACGTATTTCCAGAGAACTGATGTTCTATATATTTCAGATCTTTTTACTACTATATTAAAGTATAAATAATTTATTTTACTAATTTCAGACTATATACATTATGCCGTCATCAAATTTGTCCCATAATGTGGGAGCGATTTGGGCCCATCTGCAGCGAGTGCTGAAGTCATTGAGTCCAAATGTTGACCATATTCACTTTCTCAGTGATGGTCCTGTAACTCAATACAGGAACAAGACCATGTTCTGTGTTGGGCTGTCAGTTGTCACAAATGTATCCTAACATTATGACGTACACGTGGAACTATCATGAAGCCGGTCAAGGCAAGGGGGCACCGGATGGTGCAGGGGCCACCTGTAAGCGAACCACCGATCATGTAATCGCTACAGGAGGTGATATATAACTGACTTGAAAGAGTTCGTTGCAGTCATTCACGAGAGATGCTGTGGTATACGCGCATATCTGATTGAAGACCATGCAATTGAGCAAATGAACCCCACAATCAACATTTCTCGCTTTTAAGGGGATGCTATAATGTGCATCAGGTGACCGGCTCTGTTTATTTGCCAAATCAACTTACAATGAAGTCACTTAGTTGTTTCTGCGACCCTGATGGATGCCATCATTATAAGCTCGGATCTCTTAGGTATGAAAGAGAACTGCCAGATAAATATTTAAATGTTTCGACCGTATTCTCTGACTCTGAAGACGATACTCTACCACTATCCACCTACGCAAAAAACAACGGTAGCAGCTCTACTTCCAAATGTAATCTATCTACAGGAGTCCGGAGTTAGTGACTACAGAACAGCACAAACTCAAAATGATTATAGCAGTGGTGATTATGTTTTGATTAAATACATAGTGGGAAAAGCAGAATATCGTTATGCAGGGATCTGTTATTTTATCGATAATGAAGATGGTGAATTGAGAGTAACTTTTCTTAAAATTTGTAATGTTGATGGTACTCTGTTTAAATTGGAAGAAAGCGATGTGTCAGATGTACCAATGGGCCAAGTAATAAAAAAACTACATGTACCAAACCTGGTTACAACTTACAAGAGGCAATAGGATATTTTACAAATTTAAAGGTTAATGAATTTTAATATTTAGAAGCATTATTTTTGTTGCAACATAAGAGCTGATTTTTGTTTATTTTTTGTATCTAATAGTCATTACATTCCGCAATTTTTGTGTGAAAGAAAATACAGTATTGCTATTAGCAGCTTTATTTTTGTTCTAATTTTTAATCCTTTAGAATTGTGTTAAGGAAACTACCTCAAAGTATAAATAGGTAAGCAATATAAATTGAAAAGGCTGTTTTGAAGACTGACGTAATTAAAATTTTCAGTATTCAATAGTTTAAGAGGTAATGTCAATAGTTACAATGTGATTTCATGCATAAGATTATGTCTTTATTAGATTCTAAGATATTTGTACTTGAAAATGCCCAAAGTTCAATGTGTTTTAATTCTTATGAAATGTGCCTTTATTAGATTCTAAGCTATTTGTATTTGCAAATACTCAAAGTTACAATAAATCTTATTTTTTCCTACGAATATGTGTTTTTAATCAGTACTCTGCCACCCTCGTCAGTCCTTTGGCGATTGAATTTGAAAAAATGCAAATAACTCATTAAATAGTTAAAAAACTGGCTGGCCCGGCATAGGATAGTATATTTATAAGATATAACATGCATACAAACCAATATATGTACAAATTATGGTTGAAAATTATGTTTGCAAAATACGGCAAAAAGTTGTCCAACTTTTGTATTTTTACCCATATTAGTTTATCATAATATATGGTATTGGTTAGTTTGTTTAGCTATTAGTATTTATGTTTATTATTTTTGCACCACCTCTCTTTATCTTCTTATTCATTTTCTCCTTAACGTTAAGGTTGTCTGGAAGAGATCGCTGCTTAGCGATAAGACCGCCTTATTGTACCTACTTATTGTTGTTTTCTTGTTTGTAACATGTTGTTTTTGTATATTTGTGGTGTACAATAAAGTATATACATACATACATACATACATATACGTACTACAGGTAAGTGTCTAATTTACTACGTTCAAGTGTGTGTATTTACTCGTAATTAACAATATTTATACCGGCGTTTGCATGTGTGAGTGATATGTTTATACATTGAAGCTTGGGTCAAAACCGTACGGCGTACGGAACCGGCTAATATACGATTTTGACCCCGGTGTTTAAATAATATGAACTGACTTTATTTATTTATTTATAGGTGGAATAAAAATGCCACGCAATTACATAAGGACTACCACCAGATAAGATTGGGACCCAGATGACATGAAAAAAGCGGTTCAAGCTGTATTTAACGATACTATGGGGTCCTTGAAGGCATCACAAGCATATAAGGTAAATAAATCTACATTGCAAGAAAAAGTATTCCCGATGCACATAAGCTATATTTTATTATCATAGAACACTACTTTTCATCTTTTTCTATAATTTTTATAGCTTTCATTTTATTGTTTTTTTTTAATTTCAGAAAAAAAAACACAAGTCCAGAATTCGACAAAGAAAATCAAAACGTGAAAGAGGGTCCCGAGCCTATAAAAATCACTCTGAAGATATGAGACTGCTTCGCATGCAAACAAATTTCTTCAAGAGATGCCGAACAACAGTTCGATATCCCACGATCCACAATAATAAACAAATTAAAAAATTGCATTCAAAGTGCATTTTAACAAGTGAAGAAGAAAAGAAAATTTTGAGTCTTGCAAGCTTCTAGCTATTTGTTTTAATTATTGTTAAATTTTCAAATGTGATAATGATTCTGGTGAATTGTGATTTACCAGAATATGTTATTTATCTTCTAATAGCGATCATTTCCCTCTTAGGCTCTAACTTTAAGGAAAAGTATTTGATTTTGTTTTACATTGGGTAAAAATTTCGTTACCAGTTAATTTCATTGTTATGAAGGTGTTTTGATTTTAAATTTTGATATAGGGAGAAGGAGGCACCTTAGGATAGAGGCAGATTAGGACACCAGAGAAAACTCTGAAATTATCGATTATCTTTTTAACTAAATACATTTTTTACAATAGCAACACCATCACCCATAACTGTCATGTGTCTTCTACCGAAATGTCACATGTCAAACTGACTTATAACAAACTCATGATTTTCGGCGGTTACAGTATTTTTCTCGGACTAACAACGTAAGTATTTTTTGAATAAATATCTTGCTTGAATTATAAATTATTGAGTGAATTGGCTAAATTAGTTGTCTTGCAATGTGTTGAAGTTTATTTTTTTACTTTCCAGTAAAATATTATGTGATTACATCTAAAGTTTTATAAAAGTGTGGGGTTGGGGCAGTTTAGTACATTTATGCTGAGGCACATTAGGACACATGTCCTAATGTGCCCCATTGTTTTCTTTTAACTTTCTTAATAGGTTTATATTTGGTTCAGGTACTCAAAATGGTGCGGAATTATAAAAAAAAGCGGGAAACATGTGTGAATGAAGATGATGTGAAGAGAGCCTTGGACCACGTCCTCAATAAAACCTTGAAATTAAGAGAGGCTGCGACTATATTTGGGATTACGAAAAGCACATTGGGATACAGGTTAAAACTTTTAAAAAATAATCAAAAATCTAAAGCCGAGGCTTTTTCTAGTAAATACTCTGTAAACCAAATTTTCACTACATATGAAGAAGAAATGCTAGAAGAATATATCTTGAAATCGTCCAAGATGAATTATGGTTTAACATATCATCAAACCAGGTTACTGGCATACCAATATGCTAAGTTTTTGAAAAAATGTCCTGGGGTCTGAGAGACAAAAATCAAATTGCTGGGATTGAGTGGCTGAAAAGTTTTATGCGAAGGCATCGAAGTCTTTCTTTACGCAAGCCTGAGAACACAAGTTTATCGAGAGCGACAAGCTTTAATCGGCATAATGTCACTGAATTCCAAGATAATTATGAGAAGGCATTGCAAAAGGCAGCATTTTCACCAGATCGTATTTTCAACATTGATGAAACAAACATCATGACCGTTGTCCAAGCACCCAATGTCATCGCTGCACGTGGGCAGAAGCAAGTCGGCCAAAATGTTTCTGCTGAAAGAGGACAGCTTATAACTATGTGTGGTATTGTCAATGCAGCTGGGAATTCTATACCACCCGTTTTCATACATCCAAGAGCACGATTTCAAGAAAGCATGCTGACAGGAGGGCCTAATGGTTGCATTGGCTTTGCTAATAGTCCTACTAGTGGATGGATGACAGGAACACTCTTTGTGAAAGTATTGCAACACCTGCAGAAGCACACAAGATGCAATAAAAATGACAAGATCCTGTTGTTGCTTGATAACCATGAGAGTCACTGCACTATTGACTGTATAAACTTTTGCAGAGACAATGGCATTGTATTAGTGACATTCCCACCCCATTGTACGCATCGGCTCCAGCCCCTAGATGTCTCAGTAATGGGACCATTCAAACAAAAACTAGCAGTCTCTCAAAATGACTGGTTAATAAACCACCCAGGTAAAACAATAACTATCCACGACTTGGCTGGTATAGTAACACCAGCTTATAATGCTTCATTCACAACAAACAATATCACTTCAGGATTCAAAAAGCCTGGTATCTTTATGGTATCAAGAAATGCCTTTACTGATGATGATTTTGATTGTTCTGAGGTTACGAATCGTCCAATACCAGCTCTTGTTGAACAGCCTGCAGAAATACCTGTTGACACAAGAGAAGTTACTCAAGAAACTATTCAGACTGGTGTTCAAGCTGAAGTGGCAACTGACTTAACTAACCATTATAGTGATAAAGAATCTTTTGCTGCAGTAACATTACCTGAAATGGTAAGGCCATACCCTAAAGCAGATCCACGAAAGGAAGGTTTTTTTTTTTTTTTTTTTTTAATCCACTACAAGCTAGCCCTTGACTACGATCTCACCTGATGGTAAGTGATGATGCAGTCTAAGATGGTAACGGGCTAACCTGTTAGGGGCATGGCAGTTATATTAAACCCATACCCCTTCGGTTTCTACACGACATCGTACCGGAACGCTAAATCGCTTGGCGGCACGTCTTTGCCGGTAGGGTGGTAACTAGCCACGGCCGAAGCCTCCCACCAGGCCAGACCAGGGAAAATTCAGAAATTATAAATTCCCAAATTGACCCTGCCGGGGATCGAACCCAGGACCTCCGCACGTTAAGGCAACAGCGCTACACACTGCGCCACGGAGGTCGTCGGTTCTAGAGGAAGGAAAAAGGGTAAGTCAAGAATTCTAACAGAAACACCGGAAAAACTAGAAATAGAAGCTGCATACCTAGAAAGACAAAAAAGACTACAAAAGTCAGGACTTAGAAAACGAAAACCTAAGATTCAAGCCAAGAGAAGTAAGACTTTGATACCAAATAGTAGTTCAGACGACACAGAGGATGAAACTCATTATTCTGTTCACGTGACACAGATTTAGATCTTACTGATGAAGATATGAACAGTATAAATAATGACGATGAGAATACAAGAAATACTGAAGAGGTCAACATGCACAATATTAGTCCTGGTGACTTTTATCTAATACGTTGCTCCTCAGAAAACAATGATATTACTAAAGCATTTGTTGCCAAAGTAGAAAATAAGTTAGAGTCAACATTGATTGTCAGTTTCTTAAAAAAAAAACCAGGCTTTAACAAATTCTTCTTTCCCGAAAAGGAAGACAAGTGGCCCGTGTCCATTTTGGACATTTTAGCCAAGCTACCACCACCAACTGATGCAGGTAGCACCTCTAGAACTGCTGGAATGTTTGAATTTCATTTTGATTTTTCTCCATTTAAACTTGGTTAAATGGAGAAAGTTGTAAATTAATACTTAACAATTTTCCAGCAGTTCTGCAAAGGTATCCTCTAAATATTTCTAACAGCTATTACATACGGTGAATTAATTATTTTTATCGTACAGAAACTAAATTAAATCATTACTCATTATTCTGTTATTCTCTCCATAATGGAAATTTCTTTGTTAGAAACTGTTAGAATTTTTAGCGGATCGGAAACCTGTAGAAAATAAATAAAATTATGCTTTTTACTGATTAATTTCAACTGTAAAGGGTTTTGTGATTTATTTTAATGATTATTATTATGCAGATGATTATTTTATGTTTCTTTTTAGTATAGATTTTCAAAGAATTTTCCTACGGGGAAATAACTCCACACTTATTATAGAAATAGGATTTAATGATCTGTATACATGTATGACTCCTCATCAATGATAGGTTTGTAATTTTTGAGACTGATATTTGTCATTATATTTGTTTTTTCTATTAAAAAACAACTAAAAAAACCGATATTTGACCTTTTAAACTATGAATCCTAAACTGCCCCAAGCAATCCTGAACTGCCCCAATAGGGTCCCAAAGTGCCCCCCAATGGGGGTAGTTTAGGACAATGCAAATGATGTTTTAAAAGCAAAATATATTTTTTTCCTTTCGTTGTTTATGTTTTGTAATAAACTCAGACTATACTTAGATTATTATTTTATCATAATAAATTTTAAAATCTGATTTTTCTTTGATACATATGTAGTTATGTGATAGATTTTTCGTAAAAAGTGTCCTAAGGTGCCTCCCTCTCCCCTAGTATTTAGGAAAACCGAGTAGTAGCGGTGCGACTGCACCGGGCGCCGGCATGAGGGGGGCTCAGAAAATACCCGACCACCGATCGACTATCGATCATGCGCGCAAATCGTGTTGTTGCCTGGCGACAACGATGACAGTAGAGGTAGTGTCGGTGCGTGCGGTGCGGGGGAGCCAGTGAAATTTCGTTTCGTCCTTCAGTCACTCACAAACACATCGTCAGTACATGCATGGGTGTATTTCGTGTAGGTACTTTCTTAATTGTGTACCTATCAAGTCATTATTAGCAAAACCGTTACCAGAATTATTGTTTTTCTATCGATGAAACTTAAAACAAATAATTACTTTCGTAGTAGACACAGTTCAAGAAAGTATTTATGCGTGTTAGAGATATTACACCGGTAAAATTCTGATTTATTAAACTTTCACACGAAAAAGTATGTCCCTAGGATAGTTTCAAAGCCTTATTTATCTTTAAGTAGTACAAAATAACGTAAAAAACGATTTCTAACTGGGCCATTTTTGCGAAAATCTTTTTTTTTGTTTAGCGGGCATTCGAAATCCTTATACATATTTTAACAAGTTAATTAATACTGATGCCGGGGTAAGAATCTTAGCACAATCAGGCCTAGCGCAATTTTTTTTGAACCACTTGACAGACGATAGGGCGTGGACCCATCGCTACGGCACGGGGCCGCCGCCGTGTAACGGTGCGGCACCGTCACCGTGAAACGGTACGACGTCGTGACGCGGTACGGCGCCGTGTACGGCGCGCCGCGCCGCATTTCACTGCGTCGCGCCCGCTCGGCAGTCAATGTTTATTGTCTATGGCGTGATCATCGTCATAAATCTCAAGAAATCGAGTTTTTACCGATATACGAGTGAGATAAGTGCACAATTTAAATATTTTGCTTTAAGATTCTGACTTTATTTCACTCCTATCTAGTAAAATGTATATATTTCTTGCAAGTTAAATATTCTAACCTCAAATTTATACATAAAGTCGGGGAAGCGCGCCATACTGACTTTTTATATGGCGCACTTCGCCGCAATCCAGAGGTTACAAACTTTTTAAAATGTGTCTTTTTTACAAGCTTTTATTTAACTTGCAATGTTTGTTTACTTGTTTGTTTGTATGTTCGGGTGAAATCTTGCAAATGAATTGTAAAGCAGTTATCTTAAGCCGATTAAGATGTAATTTGCATATACGTTTACCTATTAGTGAAATACATTTACAAGTTTAAGATCGCGACAATTTTTTTTTAATTAAAATTTTGTAGGCATTGGTGGCTTTGATTTGACATAAAGTTTACATTCTTTTTAAAATACTTACTTAAATAAAAGCTTCTTTTTAAAAATGTATCTTACTAAGTATTTATTTATTTTTTGTACGTGACTAGTTCGACACCACTGTAATTTTTCCACTGTAATTTTTAACTTCTTGATCCCATGAGAAGTGTGTGCTATTGTTGGAATTACTTCAAATCTTGTCATCCGAGTGTCATAGAAACCTTAACTGCCAAAATATTAGTAATTGTGCTATGAGGCTAACCTACATACATGCACACCACACCCAAACACAATAGACTAGTCACAATTATTAAATCATTATTATTTTATTGTTTATGATTTTTGTTTAAGATGGGGCGCTATGAAAGAAAAACTGAAGGTCCTTCATGGTCCAGAGAGGCTTTGAATGAAGCAGTCGAAGCTGTTCGATCGGGTAGAATGTCTGGGTATGCAGCCGCATCAACCTTTGCTATCCCAAGAAAAACTATTATGAACCACGTCACAGGTCGAAGGGGCCAAAAATCATTAAGTCTAGGCAGACCACCAGTATTTAAATATGAGACAGAAAAAATGATGGCAAAATATTTGCATATAATGGAAAAAAATGGCTTCGGCCTGACTCGTACAGAATTTCTAGATATTGTTAAGGGATATGTCAAACAGAACGATCTAAAAACACCTTTCAACGATGTTACTCCCGGCAAAGATTGGTTTTCAAGCTTCAAAAAGCGTTATAAGTTATAACAAGCCTTGCTTGATTAATGTTTTTGAATAATTACAACTAATATATTTTAGAAGACGTTTTTCATTGATTTTCTTTTCGTTACCTAGTTTTGTTAAGAATTTATAATAAATATTACACTTAATAACTAATTTCAATGAATAACTTCTTATTTCAGTCCATTCATAATACTGATACCAAATTAGTAGTTCCAAAGCATGGTATTCCCATCGTAAATAAAAGAAAAAATATACTTGACACTCGATTATCAATATTTAGAAAAAAGGTTCATAGCCGAAATTTGGTTTTAAATACATAGATTCTTCTAGAATGTGGCTATGAAAAAAAAAATGGCAAGCGTTTTGTTGCTTGTTTTCTTTAAATAATATAGGGCTGTTTTTATTCTGATGCTTTATTACCTATTGCGTTTTATTAATACAAGGCGCACTTCCCCGATTTGTCGGCAAAGTGCGCCGGGTCAGACTGTTTTCAAATTTTATTCTAAAATTCCACGACATTAGTTGTTGTTGCAAAACATCACAGGTCCTTATTACACTAAATCATGGTAGGTACCCATGATTTAGTGTCACTCGTGAACTTAAGCACAAGTAATATTGCACCTAAGTCAACTATGAAAAAAGTATGGCGCACTTTGCCCCCATCACCTTATTATATAGCGTGTGTATTTTATCTTTTTGTATTACAGTACAATAAGTACCTATGTTTGTAATTTGGAATGTTTAAGAACTATTAAAATAAACCATATGTGATTCCTATAAAATGTTTTATTTACCTAAATAGGAAAGTCAAACTTTCGTATTTTTAATATGTATTCGTAAGTTATGCACAAAGAATAGATAATCCTGCCGTTTTGTGCGTCATCCGGTTATAGTATCGCCGGAAGGTCCGGATTCTACTGTACTTCAACAGATATTGACAATCAGCTGAGGAAACGAAAGAAACACAAAATGAGGACAATAAATGAATTGGCTGTATTAACAATAAGTAGTACTTATATTACAAGAATTGAATGTACATTAGATAAAAATCATAGAATAAGTGTTCGTTCAGCAGACAAAGAGGAAGTGGCCCTAAATATATATGAACAACAAAATGTGTCAATCAAAGAACAACGTAATTTCATTAAATATCAACGCATGTAACGAAATATTCACTATAACGAGTAAACGAGATGCCTTGCACAGTTGCAACTATTGACAAAGTTGCAACACCCATCCAGGGGAATGGAAATGTAATGTTGGAGGATATCCCATTGATTGCTTACCACTGTATCAAGAGAGAATATCTCTTTAAATTTTAGAGTAATTACAATAACATGCAAGTTCTTATGGAGGACAACAAGAAAACATACGATGGTCAAAATTCTGTAAAGGGAATTAAGATCGCTGAAGCAAATGAGATTATAGTAATAGTGATGGGAATAATAGGGATATCTTTGTCCTCATTTCGTATGAGGACTAAGATATTTCTAGATTTCTATATATACATATATATACAAATGAGGGAGCGTTAAACCAATAATTCCTTGAATGACACTATTTGTTTTTCTATAATATCAACAATTAATAATTATGGTTGGTAGATCTTGTAAGTAATTGAAAGTGTCGGTATATTTTAACTATATTAAGGTTACCTGGACATTAGTGGTGGGCGTTGCGACGACGAACCGTTTCTAAAGACCGTTTTCTGTTCTGCAACGTTAAAACCGTTTTTACGTCCTGGGTAAAACAGTCTTCGTTGCACAAACCAGTCTTCGACACACGTCGTCGCGAACGTAGTCGTCCTCGTTCCAAGTTTTTTCACAAAACAGTTCTTACAATCAAAAGTGAACTTTATGCCAATGACATACAGTCGAGAATGAATTGATTCAACGACACACGTCGTCGCGAACGTAGTCGTCGTCGTTCCACGTTCGTTGTAAAAACAGTTCTTACAATCAAAAGTGAACTTTATGCCCATGACATACAGTCGAGAATGAATTGATTTAACTACACACGTTGTTGCAACTGGTTTGAAGATGGTTTTTAAGCCGTCTTCAAAACTAGTTGCAACGACAACCGTTTTCTGCAACCGTTTTCGTCGCCAGGAAAACGGTTCCGTTTCGTCCGTCAAAAATACGATAACGACCCACCACTACTGGACATCTTACTTGTGAATACTAACGTTTGTTACCCTTTGCAAGTAAAATTACGATAGGAGAAAATGTTTGCCTGTGGAACGGCGAATTCAAACAGAAAGTTCTTGCCCACGCTAAAAGAAGACAAGCATTTAAAAAGAGGCGAGCATCATTACAGGATTAGTGACACAAAAGTAAATTTGCTGAAATGAAAGGACAAGAGATCAGTATTTATTTTGCCAAACTATCATGATCCTACGAATGTCGGAAAAGTTAGCCGCAGAGAGCGCGATGGTATCAGTGTTGAAGTGTCCTGTCCAGAAGCCGTGAATATAGACTAAAGAATATGAACTTTGTCGACAAATTCGACCAACTAAAAGGAAGTTATGCTATTGACAGAAAATCCCACAAGTGGTGATGGTGGCACAGGATTTTTTGACAATTCCTTGATTGTTGTCTTTTCAATGCCTTTTTTAATTTATAAAGAACTGCAGTCCTCTTCACGCCCAGACCTAAGCACATTGACCCTGAAAAATTCAGACGAAGCGTATACCAGGGTCTACTAACGCCAGCATATGTCAGAGACAAACAAAGGTTCGAATCAGTTTACAGCACCCGTAGTTCCGCGGCCTCTTCTCCAGGACCTGCATCAGAAATTCGTCTAGAATGAATATCTAGAATATTTGTTTGTTTAATAATTTATTAGGACATTATTTATATGGACATTGAGTTTATAAACATCTTAAACAATTTATCATTGCTTATTAATTATTATTAATGTAAAAATTATGTTTGTACTGATTAATAGTTTTATATGAATTACTTTTGATAATTTCAAGTCATGACAGTAATGACGAAACAAGTTTGGTCAAATTTGGTATGTGTCATCTTAATTTGTACAATGTTTCCAGAAAATAAATGATTTATTAATTATTAATGCAGTCGCCATCAACCTGAGAGAAGCACTTCGAGAAGATGCTTCAAATGTAGCACTAAAATTACCCCATATCTAGCGCAATGTATGGTGCAGTGCAATACATGTAAAGTACCCCTTCACCTACACAAAGGAAAATATGTATTTCCGTTACTTTTTATAACGTTAGTTTTGCCTGTGGGAAAGTTCATTATAACTGATAATATTAATAAATAATGTACATGTCACCGTAAGATTGTAAAATCCGTTAGATTATAATCTAACGGTTTCTATCCCGCGAGATTATAAACTGTCGAAAGATTGTGAACCGTTCAATGTTCTGAGTATTAATTTATGAAAAATTTATTGTTTTTACGTTTTCTTGTCTCTTTCTTGTACAGTTCGCGCGCGAGTTGAATGCAGAGTAAATGTAAGTGTCACCATACATTTACTTTGCATTCAACTCGCGCGCGAACTATAGGTTTGGTTAGGGTTTGACATGAATATTCAGGTAGTGGCCAGGTTAATATACCTAATAGCGCCCTCCACACGTAGAGTTCGGAACGCGGAAAACAGCACGCCACGTTCAATCCCTCGCGCCGATACGTGCATGTAGATGCGCGGGACTGACAGTCCGATCTGGCACGTCGACGCGAGCGCATGTTAAACAGTTTTGTGCGTGCATCTACGTGTGGATGCAAAAAATGGCGGTTTGGAGCGTCGAAGCTGTAACTGAGTTCATTCGTTTGTTCCGTGAACATCCGTGTTTATGGAAAATCAAAAGTAAAGATTACTCTAACAGAAACATGAGAAACAAGGCTTACGACGAACTTGTGGATTTTTGCAAGACAGTAGGTTTTGTCTCAGCTAATCGCGAGTTTGTGACGAAAAAAATTCAAAACTTAAGAGGTGCTTTTCGGAAAGAATTAAAGAAAATAACGGAGACCCAAAATAAAAGTGGGAGCTCACAAGAATATGTCTACAAACCAAGTCTTTGGTATTTCGATCTCCTCTTATTTACCAAAGACCAGGAACTACCGACGCCAAGTATTTCAAATATCATGGCGGAGGACGAAACCGAACAGGACCCAGAAAACTACACATCACCATCACAGCAGCATCCCAAAGAACCACCATCAACACCACCAACACCAACGTCTCAGCAGGCGCCAAACTTCGACCAAAATATTGTAGAGGTATAAGTGGTAAATAAAAATAAAACATATTATGGGCCAATTTTATTTCCGTAGTACCATGCAAATAAAATGTTAAAGTTATGCTCTGCCAGCATTAATCATAATTTCTTGCCAAGGCACACGACCTGTTGAGTTAAAATATGTTTTGTATTCATCTCTGCTCTGCTTAGCCAAAGATGAAACATTTCTAACTGAAGCTCTGTCCAATCTTGTTAGGTCAGAGCTGTCTCTTCGCCAATCTCCTTCACTAATAGTTCCACATTCAAGATTTTCTCTATCTACCGTCGTTGCTGAAAGATACATATTGCTTCTCTTTCTTAGAAAGTTGTGAATGCTGCATATTGCTAGTACTATATAACATATGTTTTCAGGTTTCATATTTATAGGTGTACGTAATATCTGGAATCTGGAGGCTATTATGCCGAATGCATTTTCGACAACGTTGCGAGCACGTGAGAGTCTATAATTATAAATCCGTTTGTCATGATCAAGTTCTCTTTGTGCATAAGGCGTTAGTAGGTTTTTGTTAAGAGCAAACCCTTCATCACCGATGAAAACATAATTTAAACTGTTAACGTTCTCAGTTCTTTCGGGTAACTTTAATTTATCGCTTATTAGTTGTTTATAAAATTGTGTGTATTCGATTACACCTCCATCAGACATTCTGCCGTTTTTACCAATATCGACGAAAATGAACTCGTAGTTTGAATTGACCAAAGCTAATAAAACCATGCTATAAAAATTTTTGTAGTTATAATATTTTGCACCAGAATTTGCAGGTGGAATAATTCTAATATGCTTTCCATCGAGAGCCCCACCACAGTTAACGAAATCCCACCGATCTTGAAAGCCTTTAGCAATTTCCAACCATTCTTCTTTGCTCGTAGGAAACTGAAAAAAAAACAACAATAAAATTATGTTTCACCTAGTCTTATCGATTTTATTGTTTCAGGAACCTGCAAGAGGCATAAAGAGGAAATTGAAACCAAATGTGATCGAAACTCAAATTAAATTCATGAATGTTTGCACGGAAGCATTAAAAACGAAAGAAATGACAGAGTATGAAGCTTTGTCCATAACGATTGCCAAAAAATTGGAGAAAATGAATAGTATTCAAGCCCTACATGCTGAAACAATAATACATTCAGTTCTACGCAGGGGCTTATTAAATCAATTAACTGATTCGACAGATATTTGTGATAAGCAGTGCAACAAAACTATAATTTTATCTTCTTCAAATATGCCAAGGCCGTCATCATCAGCATCAATGGTACACACTGAAGCTACCTACCATTCGCCTATTCAACCTACATTGGTAACACAAAACACTGATGTAGCAGAAGATTAGTCTCAGTGCATAATAAGAGATTACTACAATAACTACAGTGATCTGGTATAAAACTTTGTGTAGACTGCAGACTACATTGGGTTTATTTTGTATTAAAATGCAGAGGGCGACTTCGAACTAATATTAGATGAAGAATTGTTAAATTTTAAAAGTGTTTTTGTAATTTCGTAATTTTAACTGATTTTAAAAATAATATTTAATAAGTCAACTGATTATAATCTTCTTTTACTTACCCTCATGTAATCACGTCGAAGCGTTTCATAAATTGCTTTACACGTTTCCGGTATTAATTTACTTAAGGCTGATGTAGACATGCCCGTACTAAATTTGAGATCTTCATAAGAACGTCCGGTCGCTAGAAACCTTAACGTGGCAACGAACCGTTCTTCTGCTGTTATAAGTACATTTTCTCATAACTGTATCTTGCTTGGTTATTTTGAAACGTACCAGTGCTAATAAACAATCAAAATCGTCACTATCCATTCTTAGGTAATTTTTAAAATCTTCTGGGTGACACTCTCGTAACTCTCTTAACATTGGTAAATGTCCAAATCTTCGTCTGTATTCTTTTACCCACATTCGTCGTTTTTTTCGGTTGTTTAAACTGACTGCAAATCCAGCTAACGCGACGACCAAACGAGTATCCATTTTTCTCAATACTAAGAAACAACTCACGAAAAAACTTTTAAAACTTATAACGGTCCACGCGCCACTCCGAACTACAGTCGAAACTCTTGAAAATCGTTTTACACGCACAGTTCAGATGGTTTGCCTAAATATGTAAGATTCACCAGCGTTCCAAACCACGGACAATTTTTAAGTCGTAATTAGCACTACAGTTTGATCCGCTGTTCAAACCGCACGGATTCATCCGCGGTTTGGAACGCAGTCCCAGATGCGTGGGTCCGAACTCTACGTGTGGAGGGCGCTTATATATTACAATTTACCGACAAATAACGCGTTAAATTGTTATCAGTATGTTACGGTTCACAATCTGTCGACAGTTTACAATCTATCGAGATGAAAAACGTTATATTATAATCTAACGGTTTTTACAATCTTACTGTGACATACATAATTCATCATAGATTTGTTAATGACATGACTATTGATACATGATACCTCATTCCTCGAAAGCTTTAATACCTACATTTTTTTCCTACTTTCTGTTATACATATTTTAAGTGTAGGTAAATGTTGCTAAAATTAAAATATTCAAAATATTATGTAAAAGCGTAAATGAATGAGGTAAAACCTCCGCGGAAACAATGGAACTTTCTCGCAGCCTGATACAATCCATGCATCAAATAACTTCATTTTTTACTTTTATATTTATTTAATTTTATAACATTTTTCGAATTTTTGAAGTGAAAACTTCTTTAGGCGCGTTGAGCACTTTTTGGTAGGGGGGTAAAATGCCTTAGTGTTAAGGTTTATATTTTAATAATTTTAATTAAAATTTTTAAACAAAATGCGTTTCACTTCTATCGGCACTCTTTCGACTGCTGCCATATCATCGCATCAGTGCTTTTTTGTTCTATCTACCAAATTTTTCGAAAATAGCTTTTGTTACGGCTTAAATTTTAATCCTGTTGTTAAGGAAGATTTAAAACCTTTTGTAATATAAACCACAAAAAACTCATTAAATTTTTTTAGTGGCACGACACTGCAATGAAAATTTTGCGCTTATTTGCACCACACGAGTATATATCCAAATTTGCACCTCGTATGTCCAGTGTTTGTTTTAAATCCTACATCGTAAGAGACGTTGAGTGCTTGCGTGTTCTATGACCATTCAATCGACAATCGCAGACCGCGGTGCCGCGGCGCGGTATGTCCTCCATTTTGTTTGATTTGTCACTTTGGCTTGAGACATCGGGAGAATAACCTCGTTCAAATAAATAATTCTAAAATTATATAAATTGTAGTGTTTTTACGCTTTAACGTGAACAATCCAGCATTTTCAAACACTCGTGAGGAAATTTGACCTCACCCGCACCTAAAGAAAAATGTTCCATCCTAGTGCGGCATGAGGTTATGACCTACCGCTCCGCGCACCCCACACCTGCATTGAACGATGCGCTGGCGCCATTTCATGCACTTAGTGTTGTACCACGCTATCGACAGAGAAGACGTCGCACCATTTTTCGCGCCTACGTTTTCGATCTTTTGCAACTTTTAATTTATGTTACAACCATACGTAACCACTTTAGATACTTTGTCAACCAATAGATGGCGCCACTAGTACATTACCTCGCGCTAGCGTTTGGCATTGTAAGATAATATAAGACCCCGCATGTAACAATGATCGACATTCGACATCCAATTCGGGCTCCTCATACCGAGTGCGACAAGCTTCGAAGGTGCATCAGCTCACAGCAGAACACCCTCAAACTATCACACAAAGTATACAGCAACGACGGCGCATCAGTCTACGGCCGAACGCCCTCGTACTGTACTCCCGAGTATTGTTAGGAGTAGTGCGAATTATGTACTTATTGTAACTTCCATCCTTTGACAGTAATATACGTCTGTATTGTCAATCCGAGTCGTATTTTATAATAATAATAATAATAATATGTATTTATTAAAAGGCATATAAAACCCAATATAAAACAAGTCACAAAACACTATAGAAATACACATTATATAAAACATTCAAAACTTACGGCTAACTGAAATGGTTAAAAAACTCATTTCAGATGTCACAAGTCAAAAGACACAATATATAAAAACATTAAAACTTATGGCTAACCGAAATGGTTCAAAAAACTGATTTCAGATGTCGCAGGTCACAGGTAGGTACTACTTTCTGTTCTTGTCACGGTGCACAGACAGCCAATAGTCAAAAATAGGGCTAGGACCCTCACAGACGACCTTGAGGATTCGATTGTTTGAGCTCCGGAGCCTTTCCCAGAAAGACGCCACACGAGCTCTCACAATACAATAAAAGTCAGGCACTCTCGCTTCAGCAAACATTGTAGAAGCACTGCAATATCGCGGTAGCCCCATGAGTATTCTAAAAGCATCGTTATATTGCACACGTATTGCAGTGTATGACTTCCTCAAAAAGTTAGTCCACAGCTGATTTTGATCGTCCGTCCTGACCTCTTCCACTACACGTGGCGCCCAACGCGAAAAGTCAACACTGGATTCATCGGAGCGAAGACGGAGTTCCCCGCAGCCGAAATTTATAGTGAAGAGGGCCTGCCGGACAACTCGCACAAAAAATACAAAGATGCCATTATCGGAACAGCAATTCAAGGAATTATTAGAAGCGGTTGGAGGAAACAAAAAAGGGTCCTTCGCGACGTGCACAACCCTTTACGAAGGAGAAAGAGACAGCAACACCGTAGAAGCCTTCCTTGCTGCTATATCGGTGTTCAAAGAAGTTGAGAAGATCTCAGATGCAGACGCCATAACGGGTCTTCCGCTTGTATTGAAGAAGGATGCAGCGACGTGGTGGCAGGACATTAAAGAAGCAGTTACAACATGGGACGAATTTAAGAAGAAACTCCGCCATGCTTTCGCACCAAAAAAACCAGCATATATCATCTACCAGGAACTGATAAACATCAGACATAATGAGCCTACGGAATAATTTATCGCTCAGAAGCGCATGATGTTGGCCCAGTTACCAAAGCCCGAACATACGGAGTTCCAACAGATCGATATGATTCTTGGGCAACTTAAAATAAATATTAGAGAAAAGGTCCCGAGATCATCAATTAATACTTTTTAATACTTTTGACGAGCTACTAGATAAGGCACGAGCCGTAGAAGAAGTTAACAAGGACAAAGACTTCGCACTATCAAAAGATATTAACGCGAAAAATTAAATGCGAAAAAAAATCGCTGCAACTTCTGCAGTTACGTAGGCCACAAAACAGAAGATTGCAGAAAAAGAGCTAGAGCAATGACTGAGAACAAGAAAATTGCCGAAACTACCGTGACAACTACTGCCGCACAAGCAACTTTTAATTTAAGTTATTATATTAGTAAAGTAATGTGGTGTTGAATGTTGTCGTCAAGTGTTACATATGCCGAAACGAAGTAAAAAAAAAACTAGTTTATGCTGGTGTTTCTAAAAACAGATTGAAAGCGAAGAGAACACGAAGAGCCCATTATATATTTATTTTTCAGTATATATAAGTACAAATTAGAGTAAAATAACTTTAATAACAACGAAAATCGAGATCGTAACAAAGCTAGTAGTCGTAGCTGCCCTTTGTATCCCCTCTCATCTTGACCCTTTATCATTGGAAGGCATTCGACTGCATTACCTTCAACAGCACCTGTCATATTATGTAGTGACAATCAGCGGAAACGTTATGAGCGCATGGATAGCATAAGGCATCATTTTGGCAGCGTTGGCAGAAGGAGTACCTAACTGAGCTGCAGCAAAGAACAAAATGGCGAAACAATACTGCCCGTCTCTGCATTAGTGACATGCTGTTATTATCTGAATACTGTGCGCCCCCGTTGTGCTAGCGTGTAGGACGAGTTGTACAACTTGGACCAAATAAAGTGGCAAGTGTTGCCCCATTGTGTGCCTAAACATACAGTAGGATAAAAACAAAATCTGTTTTTCACGTCTGTGACTGACACGTTGAAAATTAAATTGGCAGTTACATTTTGGGAAAATTTATCGAGTGCTATACAACAGAGGTGTTTCCCATCACTAGTATTTTGTCATCTTCAGAAAAGAGAAACAATTTGTTTGACCACACAAATTGTTTCTCTTTTAAACGCTAAACGAAACGCAGCTAGGTATATAATTATATACTTATTGCTTGGTTATTGGTCTTTGACCTCAACATAAAATAAATTCAATAATAACTATCACCATTGAGAAAAACCTATATGAAAACAGAACTGAATTTATTATTTATTATATTTATTGCTTATTTGACCACACGACGCACTGTAAAAAGGTCCTCTATGAGTCAACATGACGCACCAGCAAAAATGACACTAAAAATTCTTACGCAGCGAACGCGTTAAATCGTTCCCAACAGTAGAATCACACTACTGCAGATCATCTAGCACGCGGCAATTGTTACAACCGGGGCTAAGCGTCACAAAAATGTACTCATTATATCTGGAAAATTCTAAAAGTCCTGTTAAGGAAAACATGTATCAGAAAATATTCTGCGAACGATTTAATATTGGTTTTCATCGCCCAAAACAGGATGTGTGCGATTTTTGCTGTGAGTTGTAACATTGTATCTTAAGTCTGAAGATAATACCTATAAAAGACTAGTTAAAATTACTAAAACTTAAAAATAAAAAGAATAGCTATTAAATTAAATAATATGAAACCGCGAGGAAGTCGTTTCTACTTACCAGTGCATTTCGCATGCAAGCCTTCAAGGCTTCGGCCGCTCGCTCAAGCCGCGAAGTTTCTATGCGCCGCCGACTAGATCATTCGGGACCTTGGCTCGCTAGTGGACGGTGTTAGTTAATTAATAGTGTCTCCTATTTTTTACTACGTGGACATACTGCGTGGTCCTTATTCCTATTTGGCTGCGTGCTAAACCCGCTGGGGTGAGTTACCATAATTATTCTCTTGCAACAGCTTAGGACCTTTACAAGGTTTCGAGGTTTTCGTGTCGGTTCGAGGACAGGTGAAGGTTTTCGAGGGGAGCTTAGAAAAAGCTTGTCTTTCGTACTTTGTGAGCCTTCTTACGAAGGCAGACTACAACTGAGGCATAACAATATCTACACGCCGCTCGGTCAGCGACGCCCTACTGCGTCCGGCTGCAATCTACGGCACCTGCTGCATTGGGAGCCCTGGAGCTGACCCCGGATTTCCGCCTGCCGTTCAGGCCAGTGCCCGCTTTCTCATTTAAAAACTAGGTGGAGAAGATTAATATACGGCTTTTTGAACCTACGCCCGGGTTTTCTTTACATCTTTACCTAAACCTAATTATTCTGTGACGGCCTACCACGTCACAGAGTTTAAAGCTCAAAGACCTCCCAGTAGTGATATCATATAGAAACATGAAAAACACTTACAAAGAAAAAAAGAGGGTGACGACGAACGATATAAATACCGAAATCTGAAACACAGAGAAAACAACGATACAGCCGTTGTTACTTTTGATTTGGAAAACATTTTTACCCTACCTAAAGCAAACAATCCTAATCAAGCTAAACACACTGAGTGTACTATTACCGATGCTTCTCCAATGACGAAGTTCAACATTTTTTTAAATGAAACACTGCCATCAATATCTAATGAAGCAAAAGCCAAAGTGAAGAAAAATCTTCTATTACTTAACACCTTAACTACATCTTTGAAGAAAGAGTACCATTATGCAAACACCAATGAAAAAAGAAATGTGGTTAAAAATATTGTTTCAAACGACAAAGTCTAAATGTACAAATTAAAAACTCAATTATCCCTTAGTCTTGGACTAAAAGGCAGAATTCGAAGTGGCTAAAAAAAGATTAAGTAAATATAAAAATCAAATACATGATTTTTTTCTTAAGATAGGGTAGACTGGGTACGGTTAAAACGGTGGACGGTTGAAACAAAGCGAATATCTCGACACCGTACGTGATGAGGTGAGGGGTACAAGGGAGAACGAAGCGGCCGACAAGTCGAAACACGAATTCTAGTATTGTGTCGCTCTTCGCGCTCTGTGGTTGAGTGTAGGAGGCCCCATTGTGTTTTTTGACGGAAAGGTAAGTATTTTTTGTTCGTTAATTTTTGCAATTACTATGGTTATATTAAAGTTACAGTATTGAGAGTTTTGTATCATTATAATGGAAGTTTGTAGAATATAGCTGTATGATTCGTCCTTATCCAAATTTATTATCATTCTTACTGCGAACCGTTTTATACCTAGAAGGTGGGTTGGGGACAGTTGAAACAGTTTATTTATTTAATTTTCTTGTTTCTTAGATGCCAAGGGTACGCCAAAGAAAAACTTCCAGTGGTTAGGCCGATTTGCCAAATTATAAACAAGCCTATGACGACGTAAAAGCCGGATGTTCATTAAGAACAGCGGCTGAAAGGGCTGGGCTGAACCATTGTTCCCTATTAAGGTATTGTCGTAAGCGAGATGCGACTGGTGGTGACGTGGAAATGGGATATGCACATAATCGAGTTTTCAAAGAAGAATAAGAGCGTGAGCTATCGAAATATTTAATTAGATGTTCAAACATATACTTGAATCGTTCGTATCGTATCGTATTCGATGTTATGAAATTAGCATACGAACTAACCGTCAAGTACGACTTAAAACGACCTCGGACTTGGGATGACAACAAAATGGCTGGCGAAGAATGGTTTCGCATGTTTATGAGAAGAAATCCTGAACTTTCATTACGTACAGCACAGGCTACATGTCTTTCTATAGGGCAACTAGCTTTAATAGAAATAACGTAGATGCTTTCTACGATAATTTGGCTAGTGCCATGGACCGTTATAAATTTTAACCACAAAATATATATAATGCTGATGAGACCGGCATAATTACCGTGCAAAAACCCGACAGAATAATAGCTAGACGTGGTGCTCGTCAAGTAGGTTCAGTGACTTCAGCCGAGAGGGGTACTTTAGTCACAGTAGCCTTTGCGGTCAATGCCATCGGAAATGCTATTCCTCCATTCTTCGTCTTTCCGCGAGTGCGATACCAAGATCACTTTATCAGGGATGGACCAATAGGATCTGCTGGAAGTGCAAATCCTTCTGGCTGGATGCAGGATGAATCATTTATTCATTTCCTGGAACACTTCAAGAAACATACAAATGCTTCTCATTCAAATAAAATCTTACTTGTGCTTGATAACCACTCTTCACATATTCACATTAACGCACTAGACTTTTGCAAGACGAGTGGCATTCCCAAGCAGCATCACAAGCTGTATAACAGCTCTATTAAAGTTCGTTTATACTCTTAATGCTGTATTTCTTGGTCGCATAAAGGCTGTATAAGCGCTTATACAGCCCTTATACCCCTGAAATTGGCACAAATTATACAGCCTTTTGCGTTATATTAGCTGTACAGTAGCTGTATAAGCATAAAATAGGCTGCATAATAGCTGCTTTGCGGCTGTACTACGGTGTACGAGGAAACCAATACACTCCAATTACTACATTCTAACTCAATTGTAATGCAATTGTAATATATACGTATCGCAACAAGTTGAACATAAATCTGATGCCTCCGACTGCATTTTATAATATTTGATGGGATAATTTAGAGTCCACGAACTGTTGCAAAATCATCTTGTTTGCATCTTTTTAGTTCTTTTAGCAGTCGGGTTTTTTGATTTTTTTAATTTACTTTTTTTTGTGTAATTGTTGCATGCATGCATCATGTCTTAAACTCCAATTTGAACTGTCTTATTATGCGGTCACTTTACCTATACTATACGGTACCTACTCGGGTGCATATGCGATTCACTTGTGATTATGTTAGCAGTTAGGTACGTACACGTAGGTACGTGGAATAAGACTCCTAATGTATTTTTTCAGTAAATAAATAAAAGAAAACCAAGAATGAGTGATGGAAGAAAGCGACTTAGTGGAGCTGAGTATAAAAAAAAGCCAAACATAAAAAAGTAGAACAAGACCAGATTATTAGTAAAACTAGGAAAATTGACAGTTTTCTTAAGAGTGGAAGCAGATTTGAACAATCATCCTCACCGGCCCAAGCCCAACAACAGCTGGAGTCTGGTGAACCATCATCCTCAGCGGCCCAAGCCGAACAACAGCTGGAGTCCGGTGAACCATCATCCTCAGCGGAACAAGCCCAACAACAGCTGGAGTCCGGTGAACCATCATCCTCAGCGGAACAAGCCCAACAACAGCTGGAGTCCGGTGAACCATCATCCTCAGCGGCCCAAGCCCAACAACAGCTGGAGTCTGGTGAACCATCAACATGTTTAGCAAATGAAGACGTGTCTCAGCTTGATGACCAAGTCTAAATAAAGATCCAGCTTTATGGCAAATTGATGATACTT
Organism: Erebia aethiops; assembly: GCA_923060345.2. Taxonomy (NCBI): domain Eukaryota; kingdom Metazoa; phylum Arthropoda; class Insecta; order Lepidoptera; family Nymphalidae; genus Erebia; species Erebia aethiops. The sequence goes on along the minus strand of OV281081.1, from coordinate 11,046,834 downwards.
TGAGGGAGATTATCGCAAGGAACGGCTTTGATCAAAACAAGTCTTGTGACTTCTCTAAAACTGAAAAAATATATGCTGGTCAGCGTCGTTTCTTACCAAAGAACATATTTCAATGAAAAATGAAAAATAACGAGATGAAAGACCGAGCTTGGCTAGTTTATTCCGAAAGTAAAAAATCTGTTTATTGCGGAGCGTGTTTGGCATTTGGCTCACTGGAAAATAGAACTCAATTTGAAAACGAAGGATTTAATGACTGGAAAAATGCAGAAAAACGAGTAGCTCAGCATGAAAATTCTGCTAGACACAAAACAAGTATCCTTAGTTTGAAAGCTAGAAGTGAGATTCATGGCCGAATTGACACATCACTGCAGGTTCAGATTGATGAAGAAATTGCTTATTGGAGAAATGTTCTGAAAAGGGTTGTTGCCGTTGTAAAGCGATTGTGTTCAAGAGGCCTCGCTTTCAGGGGACAAAATGAAACCTTCGGTGATCCCCATAACGGAAATTATTGTATGATTTTAGAGCTGCTAGCAGAGTTCGATCCTTTTCTAGCTAGTCATATTTAACGATTTGGAAATCAAGGCAAGGGAAGTACAAGTTACTTATCAAAAGACATTTGTGATGAGTTAATTCTTTTGATGGGCCGAAAAGTCTTGACACAAATTGGAAACGAGATAACAACAGCGAAATATTTTTCCCTGATCATTGATTCAACACCAGATCTAGCACACGTGGATCAACTTACTCTTGTCGTTAGATATGTCTTAAATACAGGCGAACCGTGTGAAAGATTTCTCAAATTTATGCCGTCAGTCGGGCATAAGGCTGAAGAAATGTTTTCTGCCGTTATTACGGAACTCAAAACGCTAGGAATAAATATTGAAGACTATCGTGGACAGTCCTATGATAACGCGGCGAACATGTCTGGCGTATACAACGGCTTACAGGCAAAGATTAAAAACGAAGCCCCTTTTGCCGATTACGTGCCTTGTTCTGCACATTCTCTAAATTTAGCGGCATGTGCTGCTGCTGAATCGTGTACAGAGGCTTGTCGATTTTTCATGCTACTACAGGAAATTTACGCTTTTTTTGCAAGCTCGACACATCGCTGGCAAAAATTAACGAGTACAATCGGGAAAGGCAATACCCTAAAAAGAGTGAATCTGACACGTTGGTCAGCTAGGGAGGACGCGTGTAAAAGTTTGAGAGATTCTTGGCACAAAGTTCTTGAAACTTTGGAATCAATTAAGGACGATTCTACTGAAAAACCTGTAACTCGAAACGAAGCGGCGGGAATACTTTCTAATTTAGAAAAACTGGAAACGGCGGTAATGGTTGTAGTGTGGAATGATTTTTTGCAAAGAATAAATCAAGTAAATGTTCAAATTCAGTCTTCCACCGTAGATTTGGTAACCGTTGCTGATCAATATGAATCACTGCGTCAGTTTTTTGTATCCCAACGAGAAAATTTCAAATATTTTGAAGATAAAGCAATAGACTTAAGCGTATGCAAACAATACGGTAAATACATGGGAAAGAGACAGCCGAAAAGGAAGAGAAAATTTGACGAAACACCAGAAGAGCAAAATATAATGACTGCGAGTGACGCATTCCGCGTAAATACGTTTCTCGTCCTCGTAGATAGGCTAGTAACAGAATTAAAAAAAAGACAGGAGGCGTATGCCAGTTATAATGAAAAATTTACATTTATTACCAAAATAGACGAGTTAGACAGACACACCCTCACAGAAAAAGCACTTTCGTTAGAACAAACATATCCTAACGACATAGAAACGGATATAGTGCAAGAAATCATTCACTGGAAAGGCTTCGTATCCCAATTTAGAAATAGCAATCCGTATAGCGTTATGCATACCCGCTACAAATTGTTCGGGTGAAAGAAGCTTTTCTTGCTTAAAGCGGGTCAAAAATTACCTCAGATCCGCTTTAAGTCAAGATAAGCTAAATGCACTGGCACTTTTATCCATTGAAACCGATGTAATGAATAAATTGTCTTTCGAAGATATTATAGATGATTTTGCGGCAATGAAATCCCGCAAAAAGTCAATTTAAAAGCCTCAAGGCATTTAATATAAAGTATATTTAGTTAATTGATCTCAACTCGATATTAACAAAAATTAATCAAATGAAAACTTAACAATATCATTTAGTGTAAGTAAATTAATTGATCTCAATAAAAATATTAATCAAAATTAACCAATTGCATTTTTATTTAGTGTATATTTTATCATTATTATTATTGTGTTATATGTAATAATATTGGTCGTCTTACACCCATGTCGAAAACAGTCTGCGACATTTTTATGTATTCGAGCTTGTCGTCAAGTCATCGGTTCGACGACAAACGACGACTACCGCATATACAATTGACGACATCCGACGAGAACCGACGACAGGTTCGGATGTAAGACTGTTTGCGACATAGGTGTGGGTGGGAGTGGGACCACATCACCTAATACTATACCTTCAGGCCAGGCCAAAAAAAAAACGGCTGAGGTGAAGCCGGATGGGATGGGTTGAGGGGGCGGCAAAATTTGAATAGCCTACAGGCGGCAAATGTGCTAAGACGGCCCTGGCACAGAGCCATATTTGATATTTGACGATCGTTCAGCGACTCAGGCTCGTTGACAAGCGGCGCGTGGTTCGGCACCGGCACGCTTTATACCTATTCAATATGAATATTTTGTTTAAAATGTTTACATTCCGTATTAGACTTATAAATATTTTGCAGTTTTGATAACATTTCATGATGTTTTTGATAATATTTATTTTATGTTGTTTATGGTTGGTTTCAGGTTTTTAAGAAACCAACTCTACCATCCACTTCATCAGCTTCAACCAAAATACTCGAACCCTTACATCTCGATGTGGACGCTTCAACTGCAACGGAATATATTGTTCAATACGTCGTGAATGAACCAGATGTAGAAATAAATTCGGGCAGCATGGTAACCTTGCACAATGAGTTTGAAACTCAAATTCCTATTCAAACCCAGGAAAATAATGATAGTAATCAGACTATTCAGTATCTACAAAAAATCTTGCAAAATCAATATAATATGGAACAAAAAATAAACATTCTGGAAAGTAATCAAAAAAAAATATTTCATAAATTGGCAAGCTTATCAGTACAATTAGACGATGGATTTTCCAAGCAGGATCTGAACAAAAATGCAGATGTGGTTTCATTGGCCGAATCCAAACTTAGATATGATAGTGAAGCTTTCATCATAAAACCTATTGACTCTATATCAGACCTAGAGAAGATCGAGTCATTTCTATTGGACAAAAAAAATAAAATTAAACTTTTAACACAATGCTCTTTCGTATGTCCAAAATTAGAGGGCAAAGGGGTAACATGCGCCTATAAAATACTAGACATGTTTTTAACTAGGGAATTTTTGTGTAAATGCTCTTGGACAGGGGGGAGCAGGAAGAGCGAGGAGACCAAATTTGGTTTGAAAAAATACAAAAACTTCCTTAATTTTTTCTTTGAACTTGTAAGGTCCTGGGATGACACTTACACCCTGACTGATAACGAACATTTTTTCAAGTCTGTGTTAAAAAACTCTGGCAAGAGGAAACTAAATAAGAACGAAAGAGCCTCTACAAAAAGAATAAGGACAAAAAAAACTGGACCACGACAAGAAAACCAAAATTCCGAAAATCAAAAGGAAATACAAAATGATATGGAAACGAACGAAGAAAGCTCTGAAAATATAGCGAATGACGCAGAACCTATTGAAGAAGAGGAGGATGAAGAATCCCTTTGTTAATAGATAATAAAATTGTAATCGGTTCAAAAAACGTAGAGTTAAGTTGTTTTAAAAACACACGTAATCTCGTGACTGTGATTTTCTTATGAGATAAAGTAGTAATTAAACTATTATAAATTAGTATATTATAAGACTGACGGAATGGAAAAAAGCTAACCTATTTTTTAAGAAGATACATAATCTTGTGACTGTGATTGTCCTTAAGACAAAACATATACCAAAACTTATTCTATAGTCTTTTACTTAGTATGTTAGTTTAATACTTACCAAAAACACATAAGTAACTACTAAAACTTCACTTCACTAACTTCACTAACTTCAAACTAAAAAAACTTAAAAGCCTTTAATTTAAATACTTAGCTAATTAAAAATGAAAACTAAACAATTTTCCCCTGAAAACATACGTAAAATTCAGGAAGTTTCTACACTCTTTTTTACACCCTGTATAAACCGTGAAGTTTTAGTTATTAGTTATTAGGTTCCCTTAGTGAAGCAATTTATATTCATGATTATGAAAATCTCTTTTACTTTGGGACTAGCTCTAGCTCATATTCAAAAGCCAGCTGTTCGATTACAATATATGACATTCTTACTTATATCAATACTTATTCGACTAATTTGTATGAAACAGCTTTTTTTTTTCAAGATAGTAAGTAGGGGGCCTACTTACACTATCTTGAAAAAAAAAGTGAAAGTTGTTTATATTCATGGTTCTCCTGACAAACGGAACCTAATACTTAAATTTCACGGTTTATAGATAATATGTAGAAAATTACTTTGCAATGAGTATTGCAATTGTATTTGTATGACTATTAGCGAAAACTGATAAAAAATAAAAAATCTATATAAATCATAACGAATTTTATTTCTCTATCAAACTGTGTGCAAAAGGGGTATAAAATATAATTGGTTTTTATGTTATATACTACTAGTTTCATTTTTACATCTTCAGGATTAACAATGGTCTCAATTTGCCCAGAGGCATTCAATTTGGCTTTGAATATATTCAAATATGACGATTTTATTGGTGATTCAAAAACTTCTGCTAAGTCTGTAATTATAAGAGCGCATATTTTTATTTTTTTCTCAAGCATATATATTTTCTTTACCTCGAGAACCTGACCATCGTTGCATAAAAAATATTTATCTTTCGATTTTGGTGACAGTTTATAGTCTTTGAAATGTAGTGCAGTTAGTTTTTTATTGTTAGTACTTACAAAGGGTTCATTAAATACGATTTTTTTTCTGCTCTGTACGATTTCTGAAGCTACTAAATCTTCGCTAAATCTTTTCGCCACTTGAGCAAGAGGTTTGTGTCCGTGCCTAAGCATCCTTTTAATTAAATAAAGCTTGTTCTCGAAAGGATATGCGCTGAAAGTATGAAGCGAACCGAACCGTTGTACTTCATCCACGATGTGTGCCACATTGTGAACGTTACTTGTAATATAATCTACTCCGTAAGTCTTTAAAATGTTCAACAAAATACTGTAGGAACTCTTTTGCCAACGGAAGTAAATGAACATAGTTTTTACCAGTACATATTGTTATACCGCAAAAAAATGGCATAATGCGTCATGTGACATCACATGTGGAAGTATAACAATGCTTAAATAAAGCAAGAATGATCGATATTCAGATGCTTTCCAATGGGAAAGACAATCTAGTCCTCTCACTGACCGATGAATTTCAGATGACAATTTACATTCAGAAAGAAAATTAGAAACTGTTTCAATATCTTTGGCACACCATTTAGTTATGTACTTTCCAAAATTACCATTGCGCCAACCAACTAGTAACCGTTTCATTATGCCCAAGTCGACTAGATGCAAAGAATCTGCTACCGGGAAGTCTTCAACCATATCGATTCCTAATCGTAGTAAAGGTGAGTCTTTTTTATGGTGAGGTCCATACTTTTTGTCACGAAATTCTTGGTCAGTCCTCGGACGGCAGTTCATTTCAGGAAAAGTTACTGAATGGGATGTATGTGAATATTCTCCTACGGTCACACATTTTAAGCATCCATGCTTTCCATTAAAATTGCATACACCTGAAAAATAAATTAATATACCATTATCAAAGTGACTTGTATTTATATTATTCATATTTATTCTCATAGTTCATTACTTATGTGAAAGAAAAGTAGGAGCAATACTTAAGTGAATTGCAATCTTTTTATATTTATGCATAGTGATTTACTTAAATTCTACTGTTTCCATTCTATTACCTTTAATGTAAGCTCTCGCAGGAGAATCGCATATAAAACATCTTATTCCTATAGATACTTTACTCTTGATTTGTTCAACGTACATTCCATTTTTAATTAGGTTGTCAATTTCGTTTACAAAATCATTTAAATATTCGTCAATTTGCTTTGGTTTTCCAACACCAAAATAAATACCAATCACCTCACCAACGGTTCTACATCAGGTCTTTCAAATATAGTACATAAAATCGGCCAAAACTCTTTATTAGAACTATTAAATATTGGAAGACCGTCAAAATTGAAATTCAAACAAATTTTACTCGGAACGTCAACCCATTTTTCTAATATATTTTTTAAAGATTTAGTTAGGCCGTTATGCCAATATTCACCTCCTTGAATCGGTTTGATTTGTATTTGCTTTGCAGTACCTAAAATTGTTCTGGCATCGCATGGTAAAATTCCTGGAAATCTTAAGTTTATGATAGTAGCTAAATCATTCAATGCTACTTGAGCTATGTTTCTTTCTCTGGCCCAATTCTGTATTTGTTGGCGAAATAATAAATTTTTTTCATATTCACTTTCGCCGTCACTTGAACTGCTGCATGATAAAATGAATACTCGTAGTAAATAAGGCACTAAGTACCAAAAAGTTAAAATTCAAACTAAGTATGCAGTTCGGTTCTAAATGCCATGCCCAACAACACAAATAAAGCACTAAGGACCCAGCTTGATATTTTTCTAACAAAATTATGGTATGAAGTTCGCGCGGGTACTAGATGACATGGGCTTGGTTTTCTTAGAAGGCACTAAGGACCATTATCGTCAGATTCATTTTGTATCAAAATGGCCGACAGTGACGCGCGTCAGTGTAGTGTAAGTGATGCAAATAAAAGGAAAAAACAGTGTTCAACTTCTAGTTTTGAAAGAAAACGACGAAAAACACAAGGCCAAGAATATATTTCAACATCTGAAAAAGTCATTCCTGCGGTATCTGCTCCTGGTGCCGAGGTAAAACAAACAATAATTTTTTTATGCCTATTAGTCGAATTCAAAGGATTATTGATAGTGACGTGCGGAGTGTGTAGGTACAAGTCATCATAATATTTTGATTTTTAAAAGTGTTTCGTTCAAAAGTTTCGTAATTAGCATTTTTAAGATTCTATTTACCTTAAAATATTATATCGATTTAAGTAGATGTAGAAAAATTAAGATGATTTTTATTTTACAACAAAAACAATCGTAGGTATCTATTTATCGATTATTATTGATTTGTTGTAGTATATTGAAATCACTCTTTTCACGAAAATTTATGAATCGATTAAGCCGAAATTTGCATGGCAGGATTAGAAGAAGCTTAGAAATTGATGAATTGAATTATTATTGTTTTTTTGCTATAGTAGGTACCTACCTACTCTTTTTTTACCCGACTACGTAAAAGGAAGGTTATGATTTTAGCAGCGTATGTACGAATGTATTTGTGCATGTTCGTGTTCCCTCACAGCGCCTAAACTACCTGACCGATTTTAAATCGTCGTGTTATAGCTTAGTTTTTTTTAGCCAATATGGCGTCATCATAATATTCTGATTCCATCGTTTACCTATCAACTTAAGATTTTTTAACAGTCGGGTTTCACTTTATTCTTATTTTTATTGCAGAGACTATGCAAATGTTCAAAAAGCTGCAAAGATATTTCACATGAACAAAAATTAAAGATATTTAAGGAATACTATGACTTAGATTCCCATGAAAAGCAAGGCAGTTACTTAATGGGTTTAATTAATATCTTACCAATAAAGAGGCGACGAAATGGAAAATACCTTGATCCAAAAGAGAGTAAACGCCAATGTACGGTTTCCTATACTTTGCCTGATGGTAAAGGGAACATTATACAAGTTTGTCGGAAAACATTTTCATCTGTTTTTGGCCTTAAGCAGAAAAAAATACATGTTCTTGTCAATAAAGTGAAAAATGGAGATCTGACATATGTGGAGAAAAGAGGAAATAAGATAAAAAATAGAAAATACTCAGAGGATATTGTAAAACTTATTAAGGAACATGTGGCAACATTTCCTCGAGAAGAATCTCACTATGGAAGAGCACGATCCCAAAAAGAATATTTAAGCCCTGATCTTAACATAAATAGACTCTACAAAGCATTTAAAGTGTTGCATCCTGACATTACAATAACTTATAAATTTTACAGTGACACCTTCAAGGCTAATTTCAAAAATTTAAAATTTGGTCGGAAACGTACAGATACTTGTGCAACGTGTGATCTGTTAAATGCTCTAGCAAAAACCAATGGTCCTGATAAAGAAACAAACGCTACTAAGCTACGTCTTCATCAATGCAAGGCAAATAGAGCAATGGATACTTTGAAGAGAGATGTGGCGAGGTCTCAGATGCCTGGAAGCCTTATATGTACTGCAACTATGGATCTCCAACAAGTATTATCTACCCCTGCCCTTACTCATAGTCAGATGTATTATAGTCGCCAACTTTCAAACTTTAACTTGGGAATCCATATTGGTGACACCAATGATGCATACATGTGCTTATGGCACGAAGGTATTACTGGTAGAGGCGGCAACGAAATCGCATCCTGTGTTTTAAAAGTCCTCAGTAACGGTGCTACAAATAAAAAAAAGTTAATAATGTGGAGCGATAACTGCGCAGGACAGAACAAAAACCGAATGATTATTCTATTGTGGATCTATTTGATAAGATTGGGAATTTTTGATGAAATTGAGCACAAATTTTTAATTACTGGACATTCATATCTAAATTGTGATAGAGACTTTGCGCTCATAGAAAAGCGCAAAAAGCTTTGTAGCCCAATGGTACCCAATGATTTGATAAAAATGATTGAGGAAGCGAGAAATAAGCCATTTAATGTAATTTCAATGGATAAAGAGAATTTTTTCGATTTCCAAAAAGCTGCGGATTCCATCATTACTACGGATAAAATGTGTATTTCTAAAGCAAATTGGATAAAAATATCGAAAAAGCAAATAAATAAAATAAGAGTCCGTACAACGTTGAATGAGATGGAATCTTGGCGGGTAGTCAACATTTTAAAAAGGAATAAAACGATAAACGATTTAAATTCTATTATCCTCCCACGGTTAAAATGTACGTCAAAAATTAGTGAAGCAAAAAAAAATGATTTATTGGCTATGGTGCCGTACTTAAAAAAAGACGAGGACAAAAGTTTCTACACAAATCTGCTCCAATAAATTGTATTGAATCGAAGCAGGCGTTACTTTGCGGAAGTCCATGACAATGAATGAACGAGAAGTTTAATTTGCTATAATCCGCCACAGTAGACAAATCTATGTGGTACAGTGCGTGTCCTTCACCAATAGCATGCGAACACCCACCACCCAGCAATTCGCACCGGCACAGCACCACACCACACAAATCCTCCAAATCACTCTCAATAACCATTTACGAGTAAGAGGTGGGCAATAACCATTCATATAAAATTTTACATAAATGTAGTAAAGGGTTTCGACTGTGCGTTTGGGAGCAATTAGAAATAATTAAACACAATAATAAAGGCTTAGAGTTGCTAAATGAACAAATAAATGTATCAAATTCACCTTTACTCAATTTATACAGTAATAGGGGGGGAGGGGGCGAGGCTTCAGTATGAGTCATGCCAAAAAGGTATAAAAGCCGGAACTTTCGACACGATCGTCACTTTACAATAGTTCATTGTCGAGTCAACGTCTCCTGAAGATGCTCCGGTTTCGGAGTGAAACCTACGCGGATTATAGCGAATTAAACTTCTCGTTCATTCATTCCAATAAATTGTGTATTTTTTTTTTAAATTACTTAATAAAGAAATTAAAAAAACAATATTTTCTTTTAATCGGCGTGTCCCAACACTACTGTTTTTCATATTAAACGTCACACCGCGACCTTAGTGCCTTTCAAAATTCACTATCAGTGGGACTTAGTTCCTTTTAAAGGGAAACACGCTAGGTACATATGACTTTCTGTTTATTTCATTTAGTTGATTCATTTTAAGTGTGTAAAAATATTTTTTTGTAATTTTTTTTTCAATTTATCTATAAAACTTAACTTAATTTACTGTATCTAATGCTTATTTTTGATATTATTAAAAAAGTTAATAATGTTAGAGAGTTTTGTTATTTTCCTAACTTTAAACTTCGTGGTTTATAGTGCCTTATTTACTGCAAGTATTCAAATGTCGTCATCAGTTGCAGAAGGTAAAGCTAATAAGTTACATCTGATATAACTATGATCATTCACAATATTTTCTACGGAACCCCTTTCATTAGATGTCGACGGTATTGACGCTTGACTGTAGGTTATCTGATCTGTTGCAATATCTCCATGTTCCTCGGCAGTAATTTCATTTTGTTGATAATTTGTAATATTTAAATATTCCTGTTCAATCTTTCTTCTAATAGCACCAAATCTTTTTCGCTTTTTCCACATATTGATAAAACAAACACAAAATACAGCTGCATGCACAATAATTCAAAATGGCGACTCTGTCACTTATACAGATTAAGGCTGTACTATAGGCGTCATTTATTTTTATTGCAGTTTATTACTCTCAAAGACCGAAATTAGACAGCTATCGTCTGTAAAAGGGTGTACAATTACACCATAAAAAGAAGCTGTAGAAGAGAGTTTGCCTACGTCATAATACAGAAATAAGATTTGAGGACCACCATGATACAGCTCTAAGCTGTAGTAAGTAAGTGACGGTATACAAAATGCAGCTATTGTACAGCTTTAATACTAAAATGAGATTAAAGCGTTACAGGAAACTTAAAGCTGTACATGACAGTTATCATACACTGATTTAGAACTTTAAGCGTACTTTGACTCTTGTCTCTTAATACAGACTTAATACAGTTAGAGCTGAATATTACTCCTAAACCGACGAACCTATAACACTATGATGTCTTTTTAACGTTCTTATAAAGCTGTAAAACAGCGTTAAGTGCTATATTGGCTGCTTTTTAGGTGTTCACTACGCTTGGTTGCTGCTTGGGTTGTGATGCTGTCTTTCCCTACCCATTGCTCACATAAACTTCAACCGCTTGATCGATCTGTGTTCGGTCCGCTGAAGAAAGCTGTAAATTCGGCCTGTGATGGATGGATGCGAAGCCACCCCGGCAAGACCACACGAGTATATATCCGTACAGAGGGGAAGCTTCCTAAGAGCGTCGAAAATGTATACCTATTCTACTAGGGTTGTCACCTGATGCATGTCAACAATTTAAGGAAAAAATAAAAATATTATATAGTTATAATATAATGTATAATTTCAGTTATATCCTGAAATTGAACAACAAATACTTAAATTAGAGAAATATCATATACAAAATAAAAAATATGAGGTATGTACATAAAATAACTTAATAATAAGGTACCTACTTACAATAAAAATTATATGGGAGTTATGGGATACCATGAGGTTCGGGACGAATCACTAGTTATTTGTTGTACTATCCCAATTAAACCCCTTACGCTGTATTTTTTAAGATTTTTATTGTTTCTCTTAATCGTGTGGTATAGCCTAAATCTTATACAGAGTTTTTTTTAATATTCGACCGGGAAACAATTACATGGCATCTCAAACCGTAAATTTTCAATTTTTTTTAATATTTCATTTCCAATGTTTTGTATTTTTGGATCATTATTAAAATATTCTTGATATTGTCTTACTAATAAATCAATAAAATTTACAAAGTCATCTGGCGGTATTATAAGGAAACCAGCCTGTACCTTACCGACGTTAAAATCTTTATAATGAGAAAATATTGATTCTTTACTCATATTTATGGCATTTTCATGTCTATTGACATTATAATTTAAATTTTTCGCAACTGTGTCATTCCAAGCATTTTTTAAACTTTGGTACCAGTTTCCTGTTTTATAATACCAGAGATTCTCAGATATCGATTTTGAACGAAATCGGTTAATTAACAAAGAATTTCAAAATGGCGCTGATTTTTTTAAACTTTGGTACCAGTTTCCTGTTTTATAATACCAGGGATTCTCAGATATCGATTTTGAACGAAATCGGTCAATTAACAAAGAATTTCAAAATGGCGCTGATTTTTTAAAGTTTTGGTACCAGTTTCCTGTTTTGTAACCCCAGGGAGTCCTAAATATCAATTTTGAACGAAATCGGTCAATTAACAAAGAATTTCAAAATGGCGCTGATTATTTAAAATTTTGGTACCAGTTTCCTGTTTTGTAACCCCAGGGAGTCCTAAATATCAATTTTGAATGAAATCGGTCAATTAACAAAGACTTTCAAAATGGCGCTGATTTTTAAAAATTTTGGTACCAGTTTCCTGTTTTGTAACCCCAGGGAGTCCTAAATATCGATTTTGAATGAAATCGGTCAATTGACAAAGACTTTCAAAATGGCGCTGATTTTTAAAAATTTTGGTACCAGTTTCCTGTTTTGTAACCCCAGGGAGTCCTAAATATCGATTTTGAACGAAATTGGTCCATTAACAAAGAATTTCAAAATGGCGCTGATTTTTAAAAATTTTGGTACCACAAAGTCACACATTTTTAGCCTTATTAGGTACTTCGGGTATTCTACTTACTTCTCTTTATCTCTCGGGTATGAAAAATAGGAAACATCCTTATTGTCTTTGGAACTTTTCAAGCAAACTGTGCAAGTATTCGGCATTTTTGTTGAAACAACACTACATAAATATTTATCTAAATAGTAAGTAAGTAAAGTCTAAATAGTTTTATTTTTTAATACAAAATTAGTAAATTTGTTCAATCACGACAATGTCCATCTATTTGTTTTAATTAAACGCACGACCGTCAGCTATGCGTCAGCCCTTACGTTCGAACCCGGACTGACCCGGACGGCGTGTCGGTGAATGTGTCGGTGAGAGCTCACGCACACATCGTTGCGCTAAGTATGGGTGAAGTCGCCGCGAGCCGTTTGTATGAAGCTTCCCCTCTGTACGTACTCTGTGGCAAGACAATGTCAATATACGACATCCCAGGGATTTTAGCTACGGCTATGCCAATTGCTCTTACACAATCCAACATTCAAGCTGGTTTGAACTGGGATTGTTCCATATAATCGGCATTTATTTACTGAACTCGATTTTGCACCTGCATTTGTGACATATAGGCCAAATCCTGTAAATACAATCGAAGCAACTGAGGGTCCTATTCAGAATACTAGTACACCTGAGGATAAAACGCCAACACCATCACCTTCTATTTTAACTCTCGAACCACCAGAAAATTTCGAGGAGCTTTCTAATGCAACTCTTTTTGTACAACAACCGACTGTAAATATGCTACATTGTTCACAAGTCCCAGACAGAGAACAAGAAAACATCATTACAGATCCAGAACCTTTGATTACACTACCCGAACATCAAAGTAGTGGTAGTATTCAGCAAATTTCACCCAAACCCTCTACAAGTTCTCAACCCGCTCCTGTGTTGACAAATCGAACGGAAAATATTGCAACTTCAAGTACACCACTTATGTTTTCGCCGGAAGTGTTACGACCACTACCGAAGAACCAGGAAATCCACAGTCTACACAGATACACCTGAAAAAGAAGATATAAGAAAAGAACATGAAAACAGATTGAAAAGAACCAAAGCTAAACAAGTTAAGAAAAGATTAGATGGAGGAAAGACTAAAAGAAATACTACAAACAGGAAAAAAACTAAAGCGCAACATGAATAATTATCATCATCAGAAGAGGAGGCGTGTTAATGTCTGGTTTGTATGTCAGCATATTCAGAAAGCAGACCAAGGGAAAAATGGATATAATGCACAAAATGTAAAATGTGGGCACATGAGTGCACAGAAGGTAGTCTTAGTTATGTTTGCCACAATTGTGATTCCGAAAGATCTCGTAACCACTTAAGTATTTATTTATTTGTTTAAAATATTGATTTTTATAGAGGTTAAAAATTGTTATTTTTTAGTTTTTTCTTACCCTATTTTATAGCTGAAGTGCTAAAGGTTTTTAAAGATGTTAAATTTTATTCTCTTAAACAAAAAGCATTGAAGTTTTGTTTTGTTATTTGTTCATCTATGCATCAAAATGTAGATGTTTATATAAATAATGTTTTGAAGTTTTACTCAAAGTGTTTTGTTAGCTGCAGTGCTAAAATCTAGTTTATAATGGTGTTGAATTTTAAGAAATAGTATATAGCAAGTAGTACACAAACATTACAAAAAATAATCAGATGTTGGTGAGGATCAACATCTGATTATTAAGTATATAACTTAAGTTGTACCTTTGAAGGCTGATTATAAATAATGTTATATTTTAAGTGTTGTGAAAGACTTTAATATTAAGAAAAGAAATGATATTCAACCGTGCTTATTATAAGTCGTAAAATGTTGTTAAACGATTAATAAAACATGTTTATTTATAATATTTTGTATTATTTGCATGTGTTTCAATTGACCCCAGGCACTGTTTCAACCGACCCTGGCATGGAGACGGTTGAAACATTTCTTTTTTTTTTCAATTTGATTTTACACATAAAATACAATACAGTGATCTCAAATAACATTGCCCATTAGTAGACAGATACATGGTCTTCTATTTAATATATTTCCGTCATCGCTTGCTTTACTAATCCCGATGCAATAGACGATAAACGCTAAAATGATTCAAACGTACCCAGTCTCCCCTACGATGTGAGTAGAGCGACTGCTGGTAAGCATGAATGTAAAACTAAAAATAAAAATAAAGTTCAAAAAAGGTACTTTCTTGACACTATGTTGAAACTTGAAGCTCCACGCAAAATATCGTACCGAAGGCGGCAAAGGATCGTATGTGACTTTTGTTCGCTACAAGCCTTTCTTTGTAATGACTCCAAGGACAGATAATAGAAACACGTGCGCTTGCTTTAGACATAGTAATATTGCACAATATATGGGACAATCTTGGAAATATTATATTATATAATATATAATATATAATATAATATTTCCAATAAATAATATATAATAAAATGTTTCTGCAAAATTGGTATGTTTAATTATGCCAACATATTATGTTGGCATAATTAAACATACCAATTTTGCAGAAACATTGTATATGTCACCGTAAGATTGTAAAATCCGTTAGATTATAATCTAACGGTTTATATCCCGTTAGATTATAAACTGTCGAAACATTGTGAACCGTTCAATGTTCTGAGTATTAATTTATGAAATATTTATAGTTTTTACGTTTTCTTGTCTCTTTCTTGTACAGTTCGCGCGCGAGTTGAATGCAGAGTAAATGTAAGTGTCACCATACATTTACTCTGCATTCAACTCGCGCGCGAACTATAGGTTAGGTTAGGGTTTGACATGAATATGCACGTAGTGTCCGGCCGCAGGCCGGGCACTTAGGTTCTATCGGGTTAATATACCTAATATATTACAATTTACCGAAAAATAACGCGTTAAATTGTAAGCAGTATGTTACGGTTCACAATCTGTCGAAAGTTTATAATCTATCGAGATAAAAAACGTTATATTATAATCTAACGGTTTTTACAATCTTACGGTGACATATACAATGCGGCTGATTCTGCAGTGCACAATCTCTAAACTAAACTAAAATTAGAGCATTAGGTACAAATATTGCTAACCCTTTCATAATACTTCCTATGGAAAGGGACAGAACTAAATTTAAAGCTGCCATTTTAGTTTAGTTTAGAGATTGTGTTATACAGAATCAGCCCCAATAATTTTTTTCTAATCTATAGGAAAACAAGACAATTAAAAGTTCCGTAAACCAACACGTGAGGATAACGACACGGTACCGAAAAATTCAATTGTAAAACGTATTAAAATGCTTCAAATATCGGAAAAGCCTGTTGAATATGTATTATATTGTAACGAAGATCTGATTTATTTTTAAATAGTAAGATTAAAGGCTCATTTAGACGGTACCATTTTCTTGAACGTTCAAAATCAATAATTGAATGCAATTAATTAAGCTCAATAATTGCATTCAAGATTTGTAAGCAACTGTTTACACACAGATTGAAATTGTAAAATTGAACGCAACTATTGCATGCAAATCTTGATAAGAAATAATAATTGCGAGTGTCTTTTGTTTACACCAGTACAATTATGTATAAGAGATTATTGCTTTCAAGTCTTGACGTGTCTAAACACAGACTTGTATGTTCCTGTACCATTTACTGGCGCGTTGCTTCAAGTATTGCACACATTTGCGTTTGCAAATATTTCATTCCATTATTGATGGCTGGAGAAGAAAGTTTGATTTCAAAATGACTCAAAAAGTATTAAAATTCGGATCTGCTGACGTAATCAAGTTTATAGAAATTTATCGTCAACATTCAGTGTTTATGGGATACTGAAAACCCGAACTACAAAAATCGTGATGCCCGTATGCTGCACTGGCACCATTTGAGAAGGAATTCGGAGTAGAAGGTTTCGGACCGAAAGAAATTACCAATAAAATAAAAAATTTAAGGACGTTGTAGTAGAGCAGCAACAATCAATACACCCTCACTGACTGCACTCATGTTAGCAAATGAAAACCGAAATCCAGTTGAATGCAAAATTTGCATAAGAAATAATTGTATATGCTGTTTAAACCAAGAACAGTTTTGAATGGAAAACTTGCCTCTTGCTTGCTCTACTAGCAAGAATGTGACGTGTTGTTCAGACGATGCAAGTCATTTATTTCTTGGCAATTGTTGTATTCAACAGGCAAGAAAATGGTACCGTCTAAATGAACCTCAAGTATAAAATTGCCTACCTAATTTTAACTCTTCAATTCCCAGTGTCACTTGTAGGTGACAGAAGTTTAATATTTTTTTTCTACCATAAAGACATTTTATTTTTTAATTCCGCCACTATTGTTGCCAAGCCAATTAGTAGGACTTTTCGTTACTTTTTTCTGGTAGCACCCACCAAACGTCATTTGTCAAATTCATTTAATTGTTTCGCGCGTGATTGGACCATTCTGAGTTTGTGTCATTTCTTGCAATATAAAGTGAAATAAAAATGCCCAGACCGTAAGTATTGTTTTTTTTCCTATTACATATAATAAATGAATAAATAAGCTATGATAAAAACGTATTTTGTGATAATAATAGCTTATAGTGTCATTGCTACAACGTTGAGAATATGCCGTGTCACCTGCGGGTGACACTGGGCAATACAAGAACTCTACCTATTCTAAGTGCATTCGAAGCAATAACATTTATGGTGTTGGTGTTCTAAAGCTTGTTTACGTTATTACAGGTTGACGGTAGATGAGATTACCGAGGAGTTGCTGGCCGGGGATGACCCAGGCGATATTATTTTATTTCCTCCAGAAGATGGTGTGGTGACTGACGAAGACAGTGGGGATGAAAACGAAGCTAATATTCGTCATTTGCCTAGTCGCATGCTTTGATCTCAAGTATTATTACAAAATAGGCCTTCTGTCTCTGGAGAAAATCGTATACACGACCTGGAAGAAGAAGGAATCGAAGTATCTGCGAAAAAGAAAACAAAGAAAAAAGACAATACTATAAAAAAATGGTATAGCAATGTCAGCAATGCTTCTTTTACTCCTTGCGGTAAAGGAGACTGTGACGAAGAAGTTTATACTAACTCGCAGGAGGAGATGACTGCCATTGATTGTTTCGAATTGCTCTTTAGCGACGACATAGTAAAATTCATAGTTGATATGAGGAATTTGTATGCTTTACAGAGAAATCATGCTCTAAATGTAACTGCTGTTGAAATCAAAGTGTACATTGCAATACTGTATAACAGGATATTTGACGCCAAAGTACATGAGAAAACGAAACGAAACGACGAAAACGTTGACTTCGTGGCAAAAAGTTGTGGTTTCCTCTGTTTGCTTTTGGCTTAGATGCAGCTTGCCAAAATGCATGGCTCATCAAAAGACAGTCAGAAAACAACTGGACTTACTGCGATTTCCGGCGAAATGTGGCAACTATCTATCTGCAAACAAATGGCAAGACTCCGCAATTCTGCATGTGGCGTTCCTATGCAGATAAGAGTGCCTACAGAGGTGAGGAGTGCCGGAAGTGCGAATGATCACTCACAAATCGACTGCTCTCAACGAAGATGCGGATTATGTCACCAACGCACTAGAAAAATGTGTGCCAAGTGCAATATCGGCTTACACCTAAAAAACACCTTTCATAAATAAGTATATACTTACATATTATTTTTTCACATAAATAAATACTAATATAAAAACGTTTTATTTTTTCGAAAAGAATAAGAAAAATCCTGTGTCCTTTAGAGTCTAACCTTACACAATTCCCAGTGTCACCTGTAGGTGACACCCCCATAAAAAAAAGGGGGGGTGGTTTATTTTTTCTTTTAATTTTTTTTTATCCTAACCAAATGTACGTAATTTATTATAGTTAAAAAGAAAGGTAAAAATGTTAATAACTTGGACATGGGAATTGAAGAGTTAAATAAAAAAATATTCATTCAATTAAATAATGTTGTTTTATTTGAAGTTATAGTTAACGGTAAATCTTGTTTTATTTGGTGTTATAACGGTAGACCAATCTGATTCTTAAGTGACGATAATAAATAATACTGAAATTTCAGATGGTATTTATCACAACCCTTCTTTTTTACTTAACGTAGTATGGTAGGTAATCAGTGTCGTTCTATTCAGTGTACATGTAGCTTAATAGTTACAATTTACTAACAACATGATCGATTTCGTTACGATTTTTCGTAACCACAATTTCGTTACGTGCAATTATTTTGAAAAACACTCAGATGAGACAAACAAGCACTGAGGCAACGATAACCTAACTCGTGCCGTGCCGCAGGCCCTCGACAGACAATAGTATGGACTCACCTTTCTGACATCTCGATAAAAAATTCCAAATATTATTGTAAAAATAGGAACTATTTTTTATTTCAGCTGGTAAGTATTAATATTTGTACACCCATATTTTTGAATTCGCTTCACAAACTTAACCAGGGGGTCCATGTTGAATCGGGACATCCAGAATCCTTTAATGTTGTATTTGACAAATAGTTTTCTTGACAAGTACGTAATGTTGTCCAATGTGCGTATCCAGCAATCTAATGTAGGTGTACTAACATCTTTTCCTTCGATTGTAATGAACTTCATGCTATTTAGTACAATTTTAGATTTAGTCCACTCCTTTTCATGGATACATTTAGGTGTCACGAGGCCAAAGAGGGGCTCATCCTCTTTGTGATCTTGCCATTGGTCGTAACTGCCATTCATTGATTTGAACAGTGTATCAAAGAACACTAAAACATACACTGTGTCTAAGCTCTCCTCTGGAAGAGAACCCAATTCTGCAAAAAAAAATTGAAAGGTTCGTACTTCATAAAAAAAAAGTAATAACAGTCTGAAATTCTTCCTTACCAGTCGAAGGACCCTGGCGCAGTGTTGAGCGCTGTTGTCTTAACGTGGGAGATCCCAGGTTCGATTCCCGGCAGGGTCAATTTAGGAAATTACAATTTCTGAATTTTCTGTTTATGACCCTACCGGCAAAGACGTGCCGCCAAGCGATTAAGCGTTCCGATACGATGCCGTGTAGGAACCGACTAGGGATATGGGTTTAATATTATAGCTGCCATACCCCAAACAGATTAGCTTGCTACCATCTCTACCATCTTAGACTGCATCATCACTTACCACCAGGTGAAATCGCAGTTAAGGGCTAATTTGTAGTGGAATAAAATAAAATAAAAACTTCATAAATCATAATTCATAAAAATAAGTCTGAAAGTCGTTCGACAGAGACATCTAGAGAAGGCAATACTGCACGGTGCCAGAGGAGGGTATTTCCAAGCATAAATTTCAATACAGAATTCAGTCACTCTAGTATGTCAAACAAGTAGTACTTAAAACCAAAGTTAAAGTGAAACACTACAATTGTGAAACACATGCTAGCTAAGTCTTGACTCACACACTGACTGACTGACTCAATCCCTCACGGACTGACTGATTCATCAACGCCCAGGCTTTAGTGCTCCTTTTTAGGCTATATTTTTTTTATTATTAATTTTAAATTTACGTTTTTTTTGTAATTAGCGATTTAGCTTCTAAATCTTAGTTAAGTATAGTTACTGTTTCTAACTTTATAACTTTCTTATAATTTAGTTAAGCATACTGATGTAAGAATAGGATCTCTAAAATATTGTAAGTGCATGTTAGCAACTAGATCTTAGTGTCACATCTGTAATGGACAACCATACGGGCAAAGTTGGAAATATTATATATTGTCGTAATTATAATGTATGGAAGTTGTTGGTGTGATCAAATAAACAAATAAACAAAGATTCTACTTAAACCTATGCTTTTTGTAGGTTAATACAAGTTAGTCTTTGACTGCTATCTCACCTGATAATAAGTGATGAGTAAGTCTAAGATGGTAGAGGGGTAACTGGGTATGGCAGTTATAATAAACCCATACCCCCAATCAGTTTCTACACAGCATCGTAGTAATCGGAACGGGAAATTGTTTTGGGGTAGGTATTTGCCCGTTAGGGTGGTAAGACCAGGCCAGTCCAGAGAAAATTCAGAAATTACCCAAATTGACCTAGCTGTGAATCGAACCCTAGACCTCCCACTAGAAGACCACAGTCTCACCAACGAATCAGGAAGGTCGTCAAAATGAGAAGTAATGAAAAAACTAGAAGTTTAATTCACTATAAACTAAATAAATATAAATTTTTTCCGGTTCCGGTAGTCAAACTGTGAAGACGTACGATTGTGACTCTCGCGAATTTTATTCGAAAACTGTGATATATCGCTAGTGTACTGCACGTAAACATTGATAAAACGACAAAACAACACCCGAAGAACATATTCAATAAAAGATCCAAGTGTTTAAGGTGAAATAAGTGCCGAAAACCGATACCGAAAGTGCAATTCATATCGTTATTTCTTCAGTTAGACGTCAAAAAACTCAAAAGTCGAAACGTCAAAACAATACCCACAGAACACCAAATATCTCACTATTGCCAACATAACAACCTAAAAGCTAACTTCATACCGTACAGACTATAGACAATTTCAACCTGGACTCTAGTATTTTGGACGAAAAGTATTGCCATATAAAAAACTTTTCCCCAAAAATGGATATGACAATTTTGTTGGAAAAAATTGATGAAAAAATGAATAAACAAACTACTGCAATAACCAATGCTGTGACTAAAAACGTGATGGAGGCGCTTGATCAAAAGATGAAGTACCTCATGGAAGAAAATAAAAATCTGAAATCAAAGGTCGAAAAACTAGAAGAAAAAGTAAGCAACATGGAAAAAGAAAAGCGACATAACAATATAGTTATATTTGGAGCCGAAGAAAAAGAAAAAAATCAATGGGATCTGGTAGATCAAGCCAAGGAAATTATCGAAGACTTAGGTGTGAACATAGAAAGCCAGGAAATAAACAAAGCTTTCAGGATTGGAATGAAATCGGACAAAACGCGACCAATAGTAGTCTGCCTAACGACCAGATGGAAAAAACAATTAATTATGAAAAACAAACGAAATCTCCCCACAGGCCTTAACATTAAAGAAGACCTACCTAAAGAGGTACAGGCAATC
The DNA here is from genome assembly GCA_923060345.2 of Erebia aethiops. Taxonomy (NCBI): domain Eukaryota; kingdom Metazoa; phylum Arthropoda; class Insecta; order Lepidoptera; family Nymphalidae; genus Erebia; species Erebia aethiops. Next base: position 11,025,236 of record OV281081.1, on the reverse strand, counting down.
AGGAAACAGCTACAGCCAAAACTAGAGGAAGAAAGGAAAAAAGGTAACATTGCATACATGAAATATGATCAGCTGATAGTAAAGGAACCAAACAGCAATATGCGAGAAAAAAGAAAGAGAGAAATATCGGATCCTCCTATGTCGCCAATGGAAGATCTCAGAGCGGGAGAAGCAAAGAAAGTGAACAGAAAAACTATGGCAAACTACCTCTCCAGTTTCAAAGCACATTCATCAACTGACGCGACGCCAAAAAACTAATAAGCAACTGCGGCAACCGGAAAACTAAAACTAATGTAAAAATAACTACTAGACTAAATGCAACAAACATAAGCTTTCAAGCAAAAAGGAATACAAATAAAATTAAATACAACGAAACGCAACAAAAAATAAGGCCCCCAATACGGCTGGTCCCCGCGGGTGCGCCTGAAGACCCAAACCCTCCAGCAAAATCAAAATCAAATGAATACCCAAAATATAAACACTGTTACCCAAATCCTAGCCAGAACATTACAGCCGCAATAACTAAAAGTAAAATCAAAAAAGAAGTTTTGTACATAGCAACTCTGAACACAAGGACACTCAGAACTGAAGAAAGTCTTCAAGAACTAGCTTTAGCAATACAGGACCTAAACTGGGACATCATAGGCATCAGCGAGATGAGAAGAATTGGTGAGGCAATAGAGGAACGAGAAGACTTTATATTATATTACAAAGGAGAAACTGCAGGCCACAAAGGTGTAGGTTTTCTTATAAAAAAACATTTAAAAGCAAACATAAAGGAATTTATTGGAATAACAGAAAGGATAGCCGCGGTAGTAATAAACATACCAAGTTATAAAAAAGACTGGTCCATAGTTCAAGTCTATGCTCCCACAGAACAGTCAGAACCAAGTGAAATAAATAAATTCTATGAAGATTTATCTACTTTCTTAAAAGACCATCAAAATAAACACCTGTTGGTGATGGGAGACTTCAATGCCCAGGTGGGAAAAAGACTTAGTACAGAGGAATTTGTTCTAGGAAACTATGGCTTTGGGAAAAGAAGCAAAAATGGCCAGAAGTTAGTGCAATTTTTACAAGAAAATAGACTGACACTCCTCAATAGCATCTTTAAAAAGAATGTGAAGTGCAAGTGGACATGGGTATCACCTGACGGAAAATATAAAAATGAAATTGACTATATTACAAGTAATTACCATAAAGCTTTCACAAACACAAGTGTCATACAAAACTTAAATTTTAACACAAACCACCGCATGATTAGAGGTGAATTAAATCTACGACCACCAAAAACGTCAAGAACAAATATCGGCACCCACAACAAAAACGAAATAAACCAAACTACTATCAAAGAGACTAAAAAAAAATTACAGGAGTCAATAATCCTTACTTCATACCAATCCTCAGATATTGCAGCAAAATACAACACAATAGAGAAAGTGCTAAAACAAGTATCAACAAAGACAAAATGTGCCAAAACCAGATACCTGAGTGATACAACTAAAAATCTGATGGAGGAAAGGAAGAAGCTAATATCCGGACAAAACAAAAAAGGAAACCTCCACAAGATTGCTGACATCAGCAAAAAAATCAGAGAAAGCATGAGACGTGACAGGAAAATAAAGAGACTAGAGAGATTAGAATATCATATAAAAAAGACAGGGGGAACAAGGAAAGCCTTAAAAGAACTAAGGGAGAGTGGAAAAGAGTGGATACCAAAAGTAAAGAAAAATAACAAAAACATAACTCAAAGGAGCGAAATTTACAAGGTAGCTACAAACTTCTATAGCGAGCTCTACTCGGCAAAGAACTTACCAAGAAATGATGTCGATGAAACAACTAACACCGAGCCAGAATTTCTTACTAGCGAGATTGTAAAAGCAATAATAAGCCAGAAAATGGATAAAGCCCCTGGGCCAGACAAAATTTGTAATGAACTTTTAAAAGGTACAATGGACGAAGTAGCCCCAGTGCTTACCTCACTGTTTAATGAAATTTTAACCACGGGAAAAATACCCGCTCAATGGGGGGAATCGCATATCATTTTGTTATATAAGAAAGGGGCAAAAGATGATATAAGTAACTACAGACCTATAAGCCTAATGTCCAATGTGTATAAGATTTTTGCCAAAGTCATTCTAGGTAGAATAGAGGCCAAGTTAGACGAGAACCAACCAATTGAGCAGGCTGGTTTTCGCAAAAACTTTTCTACCATCGATCATATCCACACAGTCAAGCAACTGATAGAAAAGTATAATGAGTATAATAAACCTCTCTACATAGCGTTCATTGATTTTGCCAAAGCTTTTGACAGCCTTTACCATAGCCGTATATGGACTAGCCTGGAAGAACAAGGAATCAACAGTACATATATAAACCTTATCAAAAGTATCTACTTGAACAGCAAGGCACGGATACAATTAGAAGCTTTGGGAATCGAGTTCCCCATAAGGAGAGGTGTAAGGCAGGGTGACCCTTTGTCCCCTAAATTGTTTTCTTCTGTCCTTGAAAGTATCTTTCGTAATCTAAATTGGGATGAAAGGGGTTTATCAATAAATGGCCGCAGACTTCACCATCTCAGATTCGCGGACGACATAGTGATATTCGAGGAATCACCAGTAAAATTGGAGTCTATGATACAAGACCTAGCAATTGAGTGTAGCCATTTCGGTCTGAAAATGAATCAAAACAAAACAAAAGTTATGACCAATGTAACTGATGCTGAAACACCAATTACAGTAGGAGGTGAAATCTTAGAGTATGTAAAGGAGTACACTTATCTGGGACAAATAATCTCGCCTGAAGATCAAACAGCAAAGGAAACAAACAAAAGAATTGCATTAGGTTGGAAAAAGTACTGGGCTTTAAAGGAAATTTTCAAAAGCAAGGAGCTGAGCTTGAACCTGAAGAAAAAAGTATTCAACACATGCGTCCTTCCAAGCATTACATATGCCTGTGAAACCTGGGCACTAAACAAGGCCCATAGGGAAAATTTTGAGAGGTGTCAGAGGGCGATGGAACGGAGTATGGTTGGTGTCAAGAAAAGCGACCGAATCAGGAGCTCAGTCATCAGGGCGAAAACAGGTGTCACAGATATACTCAAAAGAATGGATCAGCTGAAGTGGAGGTGGACTGGTCACATGCTCCGAGACCCCCACGGAAAATGGAGTAACCTGATAACACATTGGTACCCACGGGATGGGAAAAGAAACAAGGGCCGGCAGCAAAGACGTTGGGAAGACGAACTGAAGCTGACAGCTGGTCCATTCTGGAGACGGGTGGCACTAAATCGCAAACACTGGAGAGAGCTGGAGGAGGCCTTTGCCACGAGGCACACAGAACTAAGAGACTTTATTTATTAATAATATTCTGTAAAAACTAAAAGTGTGAAAAGCTCTGTAATAAAAGGCTATTTTATTTATTTATTTATTTATTTAAATAAATATAAATCTATTTATAATAATATAGATTTACCTTCTGTGACGGCAAATTAAATTTCTAGTTTTTTCATTGTCATGGCCTTCTGCAAAGTAACAGGCTTCTATTCAAAAATGAGAAGTTTAAAAGGTAAATTTCTTATGTTTCAATTAGTACATAAGGTAAGTCCTTCCAGGTGGAACCTGGTAGGGTCAGATAGGAAAAAAATAAAATCACAAGAATCTTACTTGCCGAGAATCCCATAAATCCAGCATAATATTTACGGTTCAATGTTTGTATTGCATATGATGCATCAATTTTGTTTATTTTCTTCGGAACTACATGGTATTTTGTGACATTAGGCAAACTCATTGACCCCTTTTTCTGCAGGTCCATGAAAAATTGCAATATGTGGTCCCACTTCGCTATTTTGACTGTTTTTTAATGTGCATCTCAAGTTTTTAGTTACTAGGTCATTCCGGACTCCTTTCATCAAGTGAGGTGCGTCAAAGAGCGGTACAATTTCAAACCCATTCACCTCAAATGTGTCACGAGTGTATTTCTTGTTCAGTCCTAAATATTCTTCTTTTGTTTCCTTAATTAATCTATTAATAGCACCAATGTTTCTTGTGTCCTGATCACAAACTGTAGCCATGACCTTAAGTCCACATTCCTGTAAATCTGATATTATTTTCCGGATAATTATTTTTAATTCTTCTCTACTTACCCTCCGACTGGAGAACTTGTATGCAATCGGTTGATTTTTCTTTTTAAACATCAGTCTTATCATAAAAACAAGTGCATGATTCGCCAGACAACTCTTTGTTTCTGGTTTATCGCTATAAAATAAACCTGGTCTCATCTTCCTATTCAAAATTGGAGTAATTGTAACTTCGTCAAAAATAAACACACACATTCTTTCAGTCTTAGCCATTCTTTGTACTTTTATTTTCAGCTTAGCATAAATTCTTTTGCTTAAGCCTGTTTCCAAACCATCTTTAGTAGTCAATTTGCGTAATAGGCAACAAGGAGGTAATACAATCATTTTAGTTAACAACCTGTATACCACGGGATACTTTTTATAAAGACTGAGAGCCATAAGTTTTTCTCTATCAGAAAATTTTGTCATTTTTGTGATTTTCTTAATTCGCTTGTTCGATAATAATGAATGGAACAAACGAAATTTTGTAGTAAATGTCAAATTCTCACATAATTTGATGGCTTTTCTCAATCTTGTCACATTTAAACTATCCTTTCTTACTTTTGGTTCTTCCCTATTGGCCATCGCATTACCCATTTTGTTTTTTAAAGTCTAGGTTCCTGCTACAGCTTAGAAGATTGAACTTTTCAAAAATCTGAAATTAAATAACCAGAATCAGTTATGTTTTAATATAGGTAATAAAACTAACTTGTCATGTAGACAAGTTAGCTATACCTCTTCATCTAAACTACTAATATTATAAAGAGGAACGATTTGTTTGTTTGCTTGTAATGGATAAACTCAAAAACACTCAACTGATTTTAAAAATTCTTTCACTTATAGGAAGCTACTTTATCAGCAGGTAACATAGGCTGCTCTTTATCCCGGAAATTTAGGAGTTCCTGCGGGAATAAAAAACACTTAAACCACGCCGATGAATTCGCGGGCACTAGCTAGTACTAGATAATGAGGCCAAATCTGTATAACAACAATCTCTTAAACTAAACTAAAATGACAGCACTAAAAATATTATGAAAGGGTTAGCAATATTAGAGATTGTGTACAACTGAATCAGCCCAAGAAGTCAAGATTGCATTGGAACTGCACCATAGCCTTTTGCATTACAATCAAGAGACCCTAACATAACATACAAACTGGACAGCTACACTGCCAACCCTGCCTTACTTCTTCCCACCAAATCTAAATTGTACTTATTGTTATGACTTTGCAAAAGTTTGTTTCTCAGCCTTTCATTAACGTATCGACGTGATATTTTGCGTGCATAGGTATATTTGAGGACCAAGGAGAGTGACAAAGGCTATTTTTTAACCCAGAATATCAGAGTTTACCCTGTAGAATAAAAACGGACACGGCCACCATTTAGCAGACCTACTGCACAGGTTTTTGAGTCAGACACATTCAGCTCAGCTACCTACTTCTGGGTCCTACATCGTTCGCTCGACGCATCGGTAGGTGTCACAGCAACCAATAAGTCCGATTATCAAACTTATTGTTGTACCCTTGTTTCCGTGATCTGTGTACCCGGCGTACGGCACGCGTACGGGTAACGAACATGTCTTCCTTCAATTGGCCTTTAAAAATATGTAATTAAAATATATATACCTACTCTGTTAAATGTAATAAGCTAAGTCAATCACGTTGAATGTACATACCTATAACTATTTTGACTAATAGAAGTTAGAACATACCAGGATTATATATTTCACTGCAGTGGATGTCTCCACTCTCCTCACAGGCTTTAAAAAGTTTTTAGTTTAACATCACAGACCTCCCCGTAGTAAATATGTTCCTTGTCACAGACAGACAGTTTGTACGTAAAATTAAATAAACAAAACAAACAAAGACTTTCACAATCACCGTGGCATTTTCAACAATGTTTAATGAATCCCGTGTTGCCAATGGCAGATAGTCAAATGTAACATGAGTGATGAGGTAACATTTTCACGAGAAAAGTAACATTACCATAAATTATGTGGAAAACGAAACTAAAATACGCTTTACCAAATTTTTATCCTGAGCAATATGGTCAAACTGGCGCGAATTGAAGCACACATTTTCATGAATCAAACACTTATTAGATAAGCTGTTAGTTTAATGTAAATGTTGTTTGTCCTTATAATATATAATAAGACTATACCTACCTAAAGACAAAACTTTGAACGGCAAACTTTACATGTATAGTAATACCTGTGAGTATATTAAAGAGACACAAACGTGCATCAACGTGACTAGTATGCGAGGATTGAAATCGTCTTCGGTCTTATTTCGGATGATCTGGCAACACTGTTTATGTACTACTACACTGTACTGTTGTTTAAAACTTCTATGGCGCAAAACATAGAAAATATAAATACAGCTAGAAGGGAAATGCAGACGTTTCATGCGTGTCACACTTATGATTAAATGCTCACATTCCTGCTTGACCGAGTAGTTCACTACGCGTAGTCCTTTTGAGAGTGTGCCGGCAACAACAGGTGCGATAAAAATTAAGAGAAATGCCGAGTTGTGCAATATTATCGTGCAGAAAAAGAAGTAATTTATCAAGTATCGATCGAGGAGGTATTTCTTTTCACCGGTTCAAATTATATCTAATTACTTAATAATTTACAATCTAAAATTATTAATCTCTATAAATCATTGCTTTACGACATCATTGCAACACGTAAGCAAAATATACATTGATCGCTAAACTCGCACATTGTCAATGGAACCGTCGTGTTTATTTGCAATGTATCTCGTTCACTGATGCTTTATCGCCACAATATTTGGACATTTCACCGAGTTAGGAGTCCTGAGTACAACTCTTTCCGTAGGGTTGTGCTCATGTTTTCAGTTCATATAACTGACAGTCTGTCAATTATCGACTACATTTTCTAATCGTATACATTTTAGTAAAATCGTGAACGTGAATCGATAATTATTATAAGCTTTTATTTAACTTGCAATGTATGTTTGTTCGAGTGGAATTTTGCTACTCAATTTTGAAGCAGATATCTTCAACCGATTGAGCTGAAATTTTGTATACACGTTTAGTTTAGATGACAATGCATAGTTAGCTGTGTGACGTCATTCTAAATCCAACATGGCGGAACATCCTAGATGGCGGACTAGTTATTTTTAATGAACTCCTACAATATGGGTATCAAAATAATGAAATGGCTTGCTGAGAATAACTCGAAAAATAAAGTGACGCCACTCTAAATCCAATATGGCGGACGATAAAAGCTTGTTTTTAAAAATGTTTTTAATGATGCAAGACTTATTTTACCTATTGATAAAATAATTGTTTTACAGTTTATACCAAATGAATAAGTATTTTAGTAATAAGCGGAACGGATTTAGTAGCGTGAGTTGGTAATACTGCCGATGAGAATACTTTACTAGGTTACATAGAGGTATAGCCATAGTGTACCTAAATTATCAATAGAATGTCTTAAATTAAAAAAATACTTTGAAACCATTCCAATCTACTACCTACTTGCTTGAAATAATAGTATTTTATATTTTTACATAACTAACTATTTATTCGAGCTATTTAAATCCTTATATTATATTTATTTTAGTTATTAAGAGTAGTAAAACGATTAACGGACACTTTATGTCACCACAACTAACACCTCTGTAGAGTTTGGCTAGCGAATGGTGAACCCATCAATTTTTTAAGTTGCAACACTGACTTTTTGACACATGCTATCAACTAACTATCAACTTCTCTGTGGTCGCATTGTTATTGTGCTTAACGAGTTTTTTTGTTATAAAGAAGTCAATCATGAGTAAACCGATTAACATGATGAACAAGTGTAAAGAAAAACAAAAGGAGAAAGAATCGTTATTCAAACAAAGAATATTTAGACATCGTCGTAAAATTTATAGGGTAGTTGAGTACAGTTATTTTGATACTTTAAGAAAATGTGTTCTTTTTTATTGCTTTATAACTTTTATTCAAAATTTTGCTCTATATGATATAATAATGTACACTTAACTTAATATGATATTAAAATTACGAAGATTTTTATTACTGTTGCCCAAGTTTGAGTAGTAACATGACTAATGCATGAAAATATTTCATGAATCTTTTTTTTATTTTTACTACCCGAAATTTTCAAGATTTCTTTTGATATAGATATAATTATTATTGTGTCTTTTTCGTAGGTGTGAGCTGTTCAACATTAAAGAGAATAAATAATGAAGGTAAAACAAATAACGGTGTCTTCAGAACTCCAGGCAAAAATCGACCTCACCCGTCTACAATATCCAACCTAGATAGTTTTGATATTCAAGCTATCAGGAACAAAATAAATGAATTCTATTTGGTTAAAAAACAAGTACCTACCCTAAGAAACCTTTTGGCTGATTTAAGAGAAAGCATAAACTTTACTGGATGCCGAGAAACACTACGGCAAATTTTGCTAAAGAATGGATTTGAATTTAAGAAAAATAAAAATCAACGATCTGTACTCATTGAAAGATATGACCTCGAAGCATGGCGACACAAATATTTAAGGACTATTGCTGCAAAACGTGCTGAAGGTAAACAAATAATATATCTCGATGAAACATACATCCATCAAAATTATAAGCCAAAAATGTCTTGGCAGGGACCTTCGACACAGGGTGTAATCGACAACATTTCCACAGGAAAACGATTTATAATCATTCATGCTGGCTCAGAGAATGGTTTTGTGCCCAATGCATTGTTAACATTCAGCACTAAGTCTACCAAAGCAGACTACCATCATGACATGAATGCCTCAAATTTTAATAAATGGTTGTGCGAGAAACTGATATCCAATTTGAGTACAAATAGCGTCATAGTGATGGACATCGCCAGTTACCATACAGTTCAAATTAATAAGATACCCAACACCAGCACTCGGAAAACAGATAATTATACAAGATTGGCTGCGTGCCAATCACATTATGTTTGAAGAAAATCAGACCAGATCGGAACTATTGGTTTTGGTACAAAAGTACAAACCTGAGCCAGTATATGAAGCAGATGAAATGTTAAAAGAGCATGGTCATGAGGTATTAAGATTACCTCCCTACCATTGCGACCTCAATCCCATAGAGCTCATATGGAGTCTTGGAAAGCGAAAAGTGGCAAGCAGAAATATTTCTATATCAGTAGCTCAATTACAATAAGTAATAAAAGAAGCATAACAGCAGATGACTGGAAAAAAAATGTCGACCATGTACTGCATGTTGAAGACCAATATAGAACCAGGGATGGGATAGCGGAAGATATGGAACAATTTATAATAAGTATCCGCGATGAAGAGTCGAGCAGCTCAGATGAATCAGATATGGGTGTAGAATATTTAGAATTAGAATTTGATTACAGTGAATAAAATACAATCATGTTTTTATTGAATGAATGACTTTGATTCTTACCTGATTATTTAAGTGATATTCTCATCTAAGTAATTATTTTCATACCGGGAGTAAAAATATATTATTAATTTATAAAGATAAAAGTATCAAAATCGTTTTTTCCAACTATTTTCTGTGTTGCCTTCTTGATCATTTTTGAATTTGCCGCGCTTTGCTAGGTTCATGTTTCGCTAGCCAGACTATATCAATGAAAGCCTAGTTTGACGTAAAGTTTGTCGTGGTCCATAAACGACATCTTACTTCAAAAGTCTTACGTGACACTAATTTTCAGCAATTATTTTTATCGATAGTTACTGCATCAATGCCAAAACGTTTTCTTGTCCTCAACGATCCTTTACGGACAGTCTCAATGATACGCGAAGCCAAAACCATGGTTTGGCATTGATGCAGTCCTATAATGATTGATGCAGAAGTTACACAATCGCACTGCTGCCAATGTCAGTTGACATTGGTTTTTTTCCGAAAAATTCTGGCAATACTGTTTGCATGACATACATGACCTAAGGTTTCAATTTTGTCGATGTTACTTGTCTCTGCTTGTCTCTGATTTGTCGTTAGTTTTAACCAGGTTTTAACTGGTTTTTATTCACTTTTTATTCGCCTTTGGCCTTTTCTTTTCATCAGTAAAGTCATGAATAGTAATGATATACCACGGGATGTAAATTCAAGTGTCCAGAAGACTTTGAAAAAGAAGAAAAAAGAGTCAAAAAGGAATATTATAAAACACAGGAGAGTTGCTGGGGAGCCTCACCTCAACCATGTAGGACGTCCAGTAATTGGAGAAGACTGGCAGGTACATACTTTCTAGTTGCATTCTCTATTGATCAATGTACGTAGCAATCGTAAGAAAATGAATAGTTTAGTTTTATTTTGATTGTTGCAGATGTTTGAGACTAAAATGTTATACCTACCAAAGTTTCATTGGATCAACGGCAGGAGATATTTGAATCCTATTACCGTAAGAAAACGAAAGATGACCAGGATGGTTATCTTGCAGGATTAATATCTTATCCAGTCTTATCGTCGTATCTTAGCCAGTCAAACAAAGAAGACCGAGACTTGAACACAACGACAATGATGATAATGATGACTTTTTACATGAGGTAGGGTCATTTCGCCTGTTCGCGTCCACCGCCCAATTCGCGTCCAAACGACGGATCACTCTTTCACAACAGTGGAAAATAACCATAACGACACACTAACAAAAACACGAGCCATTTCTACAAATGCTCGGATGTATACATAAACGAAAGCTCCATGCGCGCAATCCTACTTGCATAGAAAAAAAACTAGTCTCGCGTGTGTTACCAACGGGTGCCGATGTGCGAAAATGTTAGAAATAAAATAGTGAGCAGCTACGCATTTCACAGTGAGTTTTTAATGGATTTATTTGAAGTTTAAACCTCATTGTTGTTACTAGACCTTAATTATGAACCACACATTAAGGCTAACGATGTTAATGCTTGAATTTTATTATCGACAATATTAAATGAGGTGGACGTGAACTGCTACACCAAATTTATAAAACGTTTACTTCGCGCCCACTGTGGACGTGAACTTGTCTAGCTATATCTAAGTTGGGTGTTTATGTTTATTAAATAAAATTCAATAACATGTGAAAAACAATATAAATTTTATATACATTTTGAAATTATTTACAAGCATACTATGATGGCCGCAATTTGGCCATTATATTATTGTCCATGTTATCACAATTATGAAAAAGATAATTAATGCCCAAAATCACACTTGGATGATTACTTTACCTGTATTAGAAACCATAATTTTATAAAAACGTACATAGGACTCTTTTATCACAAATTATTATTACTAATTCATATATTTTGATCAAATGATAATGTGTAATTTAATATATCAGACAATGTGCAAATTCTCAACCACTTAGTTAAATTTTTATCAGTCAGTTTTTGTTTTCATGGGTAATGTGGGTAGTTATTTTATATACCAATGATTTGAATCGAACATTAATTAAACTATTTTTTTATATTTTAGATGAGTTCTTCACACACTTCGAATAAAAAGAAAAAAAACACATACATTTTAAATGAAAATTTAAAGAAAGCATTGGACGAAGTTCGAGATAACAAGAAATCAATAAGACAAATATGCAAAGATTATGGAATTCCTAAGACCACAGTATTGGACAAATTAAGCGCAGCGCAGATGGAGTGAAGAAACCCGGACCGGAACCAGTGTTGGGGATAGATGGTGAAAAGAAGATAGTAGAATGGCTTCTTAACATTTCCAAATGTGGATTTTCAGTAAAAAAAAATGAATTGTTGGATACTGTACATAATTCGAGATGGCCAGTTTAAGAATCGATTTAAAGATGATCGCCCAGGCCAAAAGTGGTATGATAAATTTTTGGCAATATGATAAATGCTGAGAGGAATCAATAAGACTGTGGTTTAAAGAGCTTGAGGAATATTTGGACAGTATAAAACAAAAAGATATTTTGAGCGATCCGGAAAGAATTTTCAATGGGGATGAAAGTGGATTTGCTCTTAGTCCTAAGACAGGAAAAGTTTTAGGTCCAAGAGGATACAAGAATTTATATCAAATAAAGCCAAGTAACGAAAAAGAAAACAACGGTGTTATTGAAATTTAATGCAAATGGAGATTTGTGCCCACTTACGCAAAACGGAAGCAACCCACACAATGACAGTTTTGAGAAAAAGACGTTTAAGTCAAAATTGTGGGTACAATAAAATTGTTTGTTATTTTGAATAAAGTTTACTTACAATATTGTAAGAAATAATTTTTTCTATGTTTACAAATATAATATTGCTGAAAATCATCGACATTTTTAATAGTAATTTATAGATAACACATTGGTTCCTTTTAGCAAAACTATCTGTGGGTTGGTTCCCTATTATATGCCGTTGCTATAATTTTATGATAAAAATAAAAAATCTCATATTTTATTTAATAATTTAACTGAAAATAAAAACAATTCTTAGGTAATAATCTAAAAACAATAATAATATTACTTGTAATAATCTGTAATATGAAAATGTTCAATTTTATTCTATTTCAAAATCAGGTTGACCCGAAAAACCTTCAATATCATCTTCTATATCAGCATTTTCGACAAGTTTCACATAAAATGGGTGTGAGTCTTGCGGAATCAGTTGTAGCAATCTTTTTAAATCCGTTAATTTAGCGTCAGGAACAGTTTTACCTGTTGGCCAAAGTGGCTCCATTAACTCTTTCGTTACAAAATATTGTCTTCCCCGAACATTTTTTTTAATATCTACTACATTAAAATCTTCATCCAAATTGGTTTTCATGTAAATTTTAAACATTTCGTCCTTTTTCACCATAATTTCTTTGGTATTGAGCCACGAAACTTTCTCTCCTACTGTCGTTTTCTTCCTATTTATTATATTCTTTTCTAACTTTAGAGATGAAAAGAAATCGGTTTTTATTTTTTTTACAGTTTTTCATAACTTGAATATAATCATCTGGCGTATAGAGCCTCTGTTGACGTTTTAATGCACATTCTATCTTCCCAAAATCGGAATCGTTTGGGAGGAAGCTATGCCCCGATTCAAGGAATCTTATATGGATTTGTTCTAACGTTGGATGTTCATTCAACATGGCTTTAAGCATTAACGTTAATTTTATAGTGCGGTTCTGACCGCCACACGAATCGCTCCATAAAATCACACGTTTCACGTTGCCATCAAGCCTTTCTGTGATATGTTTGATGAGACGAGACCCAACCTCTTGAGCACCTCTGCCAGCTTCTCCTTCTACCCACACATTGCAGTGAGCTTCATCATTGCTCCCAGTGTGTATACCTAAATTGTATACCCAAAGTTGTCTTTTGTAAAAGACGATATTTGTGGGTATACGCGGTAAAGGTAAAGTTTTTTGAGATCAAAAGTCAGAGTTTCAACAGAGGGATCTTCATATCAGTTCTCAATTGGTTCTGTAGAGATTTTGCGATTTCTTGATGGGCCAAACGCTTTTGTTCAATGTCAGCTCTATTTTGTTCCGATGACGCGTGCAATACTTGACTTTCAAAAAAGTCACATTTATTACATGTATTTTTTTAAGAGGCGTGGTACGCAGGTTAAACTTAGTAAAAAATAATTTATTGACTTTTGCAGCAGACAATATTTTCACACCTGCGGTTTTCGCTTCATCATTGTATAACTCATATATTTTTGATAAGGTCATGTCTGCTCTCAAAAACTTGGCCCCATCTGTTTTTTCTCGGCTATAGTGGGATACATATGTCGGCAACCTTTTAATAAAGTTTACCACGAACTCCTCACTCTCAAGAGATGCTCTATTAGACCCGCCATGCACACCACGATTATATATAATGCAACTGTGTGATCGCATCTTACAAAGCGACGTATTTATTCTTTTTGCTGACGTCTGTAATGTATTGACGAAGATATCTCTACAAACTAATATACACCATCTAGAAAATATTGGCGTGAGTAAGACTTCTTTTTTGAAACTTTGGTTTCATTGTCAGCTGCGACGTAATGACGCTTCACAGGTTGTTCTTTTGCTAAAGCTGTTAAAATAGTAGATTGTTACACAAGGGACGTAAGTAAGCTATTACAGAACAAGATCCAATTTGGCGCCAGTGCGAGCGCAGCTCGCATAGGGCGCTAATGGATCGCGTGCACCCGAGATATTTAGTCACACGAGCGAGCGCAGCGAGCGTGGGTGAATATAGTTCGAGGGTGTAATAGCTACTTGCAACCGAGGTAAGCATTTTACTTTATATCATTCTTGCGAGGTAAATAAAACATTGGTAATGCAAAATGAAATTTTAATTAGAATAATTAGCAAATTTAGAGAAAATGGACTTATCCGGCAAAAGATTTTGCATCATTTGTTCTGCTTCAAGCAAACAAAAATCAGGCTCTCCTCCTTTTTCATCATCTGATGAAGTGCTTGACATTGTTGTAAATAACTTAAATCACTTTACGAACAAACTTCACAAACTTTCAGATCAAATGAAATGCCGCCATTTCCATTTTTTTTTCGTAAATAGTTTTCCATTTTTTTTTACGGCTCTGAGTTCCAAGGAGTTTTGCATAGTTTGAAATGTGTGGAAATTAAATGCCACCATGTTCAGTGTTTTTTTTTTCAGTAAAAAGTTTTCTTACCATTTTATAAGAAAAGAGATTGTTTACCAAGGAGTTAAGACGAGTTTTGCATAGCTTGAACTGTAATGTGAACATTACAATTCAAGCATAGTGCGACGTAATGTTGCCTTGAATTGCAAACACCAACTTACAAGGAGACTTTCCACCATAGTAATCCCTAGTTACTGAGCAAGTATGATATAAACATATTTTGCGCATTATACGATCCTAGAGAATAAAACTTTTTAAATCTCTTTTCTACTGGGACATTTTCGTGGCACTTTTTTAGGCAACTATATTGAAAATCTATAAATTTCTTAGGACTGACAATCTTTTTCCTCGAGTTGACGTAAGATAAATTTGTGTACTTTCGTGTTTTCCTTTCTTCTCGCGATATCCCACCATATTTTGGCTTTCAACTTTTTTTTGGTCTTCCTGTGGGCTGTCTTTCAGCCAGTGATGATTCGGTTTCGTGAACAGAAACAGTTCCTATTCGTAAGCTATCATTATTCGTATTAACATTGTCAGATATTACACCAGTTTCTAAAACGGAAACCATATTTTCATCATCGACTTGTTGCACTACAATTTCTTGTTGAGTAGGTACTATGAGATCCTAAATTAACTAGGTCTGGTTGATGATTAGCGATCATGTTTATTCGGTTAGGTACTTGATTGATTTCTGCGCGTGTAGTACCAGTGATCAATGACATTGAATCATTAGAGCTATCATCACTCGAGCCATAATCTGCATCATTAGCACAGTAGTTAGGATCTCTCACCGAATCATCGCTATCAATATATAATGGAGCTTCGACATTTCTCAAGCTTGCGATTGGAGACGTATTACCTTCAGTGTTTGAATTACAATCCATTGAATCAGCTAAAATATTAAACAACGTTGCCGTGTCCGGAGACATAAGAGGAAGAGGTAAAATTGGATTGGCACTGGTAGATTCGACCCTTATTGCAGCAGAAGTCTCAGTTTTTCGCTTACCCAGCAAATCTAGAATGATAAACCACAGTTAATCACAAATTGCTAATTTTACCATGCCTATTGAGTCAATAATTAAGCCTTTTGAATTATTTAGAATGTTCGGATTAGAACTTTATTCCATAAACACTAAGATAGTACTTTACTTGCTGAATATAGGTCACGGAGAAAAGAGTAACTACGTGAGTTGCGGGTGTCGGTCGATAGGGGGCGCTGCGGGTGCGCCGGTGTGACAACACGTGGCACCGCAGCGCGCCTTTTAGGTTATGACGTGACAATAAAAGAAATGGGATGAACAGAATTAGGACTGCGTAGGCACTTACCCAAACTTACCTACGCAATAATTGCTTCGGATAGATTCAGCCGTCGGGCATCGAACCTTTGGAGTCGAGGACCGTTCGGCAGCACAGGTGGCGCGCCTCGCGCCCAATGGCAGCTTACAATAGGGTTATTGGCGAATGGGGAACATTTCAATGAGGACAAATGAGTTACTTACTCGCACGATAATTAAATTTAATCAGTGAATGTTGCACAGGAGAGAGATAAGACTCAAGATCAAGTTATAGGTACTTTCGCACTTACAATCCATTTTCTTTACAATACCACTTAGTCCTACGCTCGAAGAAATTCGAAGAGTAGACCCGTGGAGTGGGCGGCAGCGGCCATGGCCGGCTGCTAACCCTCAGCGAGCGCGCCCAATGCGCGCGGCAGGATACCAGGAGGATAGTTCGTAAATTCGCGCATCACGAAGTTTCGCGGGCACTTTCACTTATTTGAAATTACGGCACATTTGTGCTTTTCACTGATTGCACTACTTATTTAGTAAGTACATTAATAAAGTTAATATAACAAGAACAAATCACGCGTATACGGTGGCCGTCCTACAAAATGGCGGAACGTTCCATAGCGAAACTCGGTCCGGAGACACGAGGCAAAAATATATGTCACTAGAGAGTGAGAAAAAAATCAAAGGAAAGGTAACTAGTCATGCCCCCATTGTTATGGGGCGTGACAAAGGCTGGGTTAGGTACTGAGACCTCCCATTTTAACAAGAAATACCGCGGTCCCGCATGGCGGTTCACACACGGTAAAATTCACATCTCCCGGGCCTTGAAGAGACCACGGGCTGGCGCGGGCAGACGCTCGAAAGTTCAGGGGCTGACTCCCTCGACGCACGGGCCGCTTGCCGTGGCCCTCTCGCGTCGGAATGTCGCAACACGCGCGACAAACAATAGGTGATGATAAGGATAGCCATATGGGCTTCCTACATGGAGTGAGTGAGACAGCGCGGCTTCGCATTCATCGCTGTCGGCCAATGCTAAAATCGCACTTCTTATACAGAAACTATGCGTTCAGTAATATTGAAATTTGACTAAAAAGTAAATTTAATCTATAATACTACAATACCCCCTTTTTTGGGTAGGAGACAACCCAGTTGTCTCCACAGCCGTTTCAACCCGAGAAAAAAAAACTTATTTTCTATGCTTATACCTAAATTGTGTTGAATATATTAAACTCTAGTTGATACTTTTAATTTTAGTTTTAGTTTAGTGTTAGTAGTATAAAATATTTAAATTAGCCTAATTCGCTTTCGTATTGTGTCCTAATAAAGTTTTGTTGTGCACGAATTTTGAAACTCTTTTATTATTTACTTGCATACGTCACGCTTTCGACCTGTTCTTAGACTATACCAACGTTGGTGTAAATTATTTGGTTAATATTAAAGTTATGTTAGTTTCTACTTGGCTAAGTTTGCTTAATGTGTATGTAACTGTCCTAGTATTAATCCTAACATTTTGTTTTATTTGTATAGAGAAATAGTTATAGTTATTTGATACCTAACTATAGCCTGTATCTATATTTTCCTGGTTTGGCACTGTTCCTGAAATTGGGAACATTGCCTTTTATGTTCGTTGAGTCGTGGTATGCTTTGTAGACTAATGTTTAATGTAAAAAAGGAAACTCAAATTTTAAGTTCCATATGCCCTTAACAAAAGTTGAGCGTCAGATGTGACTGTCTCTTTGACTATTTCAAAGTATGTATGTCATCATTAATACTTTTCAATAGGAGATGAACAAAGTTCAGTGTTTAACCTGATGTATTTAAAAAATCACCGTCTCCTAGACTATAAATTTAATCTATAATTGCTTATGTCTCACTGTATATAGTAAGAAATGGAAATTAACTATACCTATTTATTAGGTTGTGTTTCATTTCATTCAATATTTAGGGGCTGTTTGTGCCTCGCTATATGTATACTCTGTATATGAGTGTAAATAAGGAAAAAAACTATGCCATGTGCGGGCAAAAGGGGCTATGCATGGAGTCCCTTGGCTTCGCAACTTAGTGCACAGTATATCGTCCTACGGTCCTACATGCATAGCGTCTACTAGACTATTTACTAGTTGGACCTTGGTAGGTAATGACATTATGATAACATAATGTTTGGGGAAAGCAAAAAAATTCCTTATAATATAAGGTCAAGAAGAATAAAAAAATTCTTCAAAAGAATGTGTAGTGTCTACCATCGCAGAGCAATCTACTTCATGTTGATCAATGTTCGATCATAACATGTAATAAAATAAAATAACAAAGTATTTATATGGTCGGTCTCCTTTATTTTTGGAGTTGCAACCTTATTTGGACATTCTCCTTTCAGTGAGGAAAATTCAAAAACTTAATATGTATCAAATCATAATATAAATGTGTATTATGTAAGGTGTAGACCTTGTATAGTAATGTGAGTATATAATAGTAATTTACTTTGAAGTAATACTACTTATAAATTTAATTTCTTAATAATCTTTGTCTTACCAAATCTGGAAGCGAGCTTCGCTAAAAAGAAGCTCGTTGCGTTAGATTGGACAAAGTTTTTCTCCCTACTAAATCATTCTCATACTGTAAATATTCACATTCAAAAATTGTAAATCCTTACATTCAAAAACTGGTTGATGAGTCGTGGGGTTAATTACCGAAGTACGGGTTGTTCCGAGTGTGGAGTACGTCAACTGAATTGAAGCGACGAACTCGTTAACAAGAGGAGCTGTGCCCATATTGGCTTCGGAATTCATATTTCCTTCATATGTTAAAATTAATTTTATAATTAATTTAATTGAATCGTATCAATTATATGCGTAATGTCTGGGGAAAGTGGTCGTAATCTTGTTATAAAGTGAAATGTTCTTGTTTCACAAGTTATACTTATAACTAAACACACTTAAAACTAGGACTTATAACTAAACTCACTTAAAACTATGTTGTTTACATCTAACTAATCATAACACTATGTGAATTCTATGCGTTATTAGGATTCCGCATTTTCCTTGCTTGTATAAAAGGACAACTGTAAAATAGTTGATATTGAAAATTGTTTACATTGTTGATTGACAATTACTACTAAGTACTTACTTGCGAATGCGTATCCTTGCCTGTTCGTCCAACAATTTCGACAGGATTGCTGTAGAAATCACATATACACTTTAAATTATTAAGTTATAAACAGTTTGTATACACCGTTTTATATTCATAAGTTATTATCCGTTTACACTAAAGATAGACAGGATATAAAAATAGCGTACAAGTCTAGTATAAATAGAGTAACGCTAGCGGTATTGCTACGTACTGTTGACAATAATAACAAAGAAATATGTCAAAAGACAATTAATAACTGACAGACGTACAAGAGTGTCAGTTTTGACGTATTTCAGAATGACAAGTTCTAAATTTGAAATGTGTCAGAACAATTATTGAAAGAACTATGACTTTGACATTTAATTAGTTCCACATTCTACCATTCACTGAGTGCGAGGGCGACACCTGCACCATTGACTCGGGCGCCATTATTGTCACGGAGAGAAGAGTAACTGATGACGTATGGCGAAAAAATGAAAAAGAGGTTAAATGTGGAACATTTCAATGAGTATAAATGACAAAGCGCGATAATTAAATTTAGTTATTGATATGTTATACTAAAGAGAGATAAGACTCAAGATCAAGTTATAGGTACTTTCGCACTTACAATCCATTTTCTTTACAATACCACTTAGTCCTACGCTCGAAGAAATTCGAAGAGTAGACCCGTGGAGTGGGCGGCAGCGGCCATGGCCGGCTGCTAACCCTCAGCGAGCGCGCCCAATGCGCGCGGCAGGATACCAGGAGGATAGTTCGTAAATTCGCGCATCACGAAGTTTCGCGGGCACTTTCACTTATTTGAAATTACGGCACATTTGTGCTTTTCACTGATTGCACTACTTATTTAGTAAGTACATTAATAAAGTTAATATAACAAGAACAAATCACGCGTATACGGTGGCCGTCCTACAAAATGGCGGAACGTTCCATAGCGAAACTCGGTCCGGAGACACGAGGCAAAAATATATGTCACTAGAGAGTGAGAAAAAAATCAAAGGAAAGGTAACTAGTCATGCCCCCATTGTTATGGGGCGTGACAAAGGCTGGGTTAGGTACTGAGACCTCCCATTTTAACAAGAAATACCGCGGTCCCGCATGGCGGTTCACACACGGTAAAATTCACATCTCCCGGGCCTTGAAGAGACCACGGGCTGGCGCGGGCAGACGCTCGAAAGTTCAGGGGCTGACTCCCTCGACGCACGGGCCGCTTGCCGTGGCCCTCTCGCGTCGGAATGTCGCAACACGCGCGACAAACAATAGGTGATGATAAGGATAGCCATATGGGCTTCCTACATGGAGTGAGTGAGACAGCGCGGCTTCGCATTCATCGCTGTCGGCCAATGCTAAAATCGCACTTCTTATACAGAAACTATGCGTTCAGTAATATTGAAATTTGACTAAAAAGTAAATTTAATCTATAATACTACAAATAGTTAACAAATTTTTGACAAAAAATGTATTTTAATATGTATTTAATTACTATAAAAAGGCATGCAAAACATACAGGAATAACGTAAAAAATACCTGTAGAAAACTGCATTGGACTGCTTGGTCGAGAGTTATCATAAAAATCTGAAAAAATGAATAAAATATTAAGAACGTTATGTTGATACAATATAACATGTATTATTAAGTAGGTATGTAATAACAAAAAATCTGAACGATTACAACCCTATATAAAAGTTTCAAAAAAGAAGTCTTACTCACGCCAATATTTACTTTATTTTGAGCCAGATGTTTTGAACTCTAGGGAGAACAGATAATGTTTTATAAGAATTTTGAAATACACTAAACTTGCCTTTGTTTATCAACTTTCCATGTTTTAAGAATCATAACGCTAATTTTAATACTTACGACAGTATCGGTCAAAATCGTTTAGGTAGTGCTAACGTTTCTCTTCCCCCACATCTGGGGTAAGAGGAACACTCGTCGTATCTCATTAGAATGTCATGTATATTTAGATATACCTATTGCTACTTTTTAAGTAACACTAATTCGATCGAATTTGATCTTAAAATAAGTGTAATAAGGTACAGTTTCTAATAAAAAAGAGAAATTCCTAATTCGGGGTAAGAGAAACATATAAGTTCAGATCTGGGGCATTCAGGGGTGACAAACTGAAAACAAAAAGTCGTTTGTTTTTGAAATTATAATTTTATTTTACCATTTTAACTTTTCTAACCTAAGTTTAACCTGTTTTAAAGCTTTTCTCCTTTTGTAAGCTTATGGCGTTTGACATAACTGCCACTTGTGTGACAGTTGGCGCAATTGACAGAATGCGCGCTGCAATCGGGTTCTAGGTTCAGGGTAGGCCGACTGCCGGGCCCACTAGTCAAAAAGTATAAGAATCACCCACTCTTTCTCACTGCGTACAAATCTACAACTTTTAGCAATCAATATTAGTATCTTAATAAATTTTATCCAATTACTTGAATATTATTAGTTTAATCTTTTAGAACATAAACTAAGTTTATTTAGAACATAAACTTTATGACGGATAGGTATCTTTTGGAGATCAATCTATTGCGTGTATTTTAGTCTCTCAGTCTAATTCTTATAAGATAAGATTAATCAGTCTCGTACAAAAAAAGGAAATAAAAACTAAACAAACGTCGTCATCGTTAATAAACTACAATAATTATCAATGGCACCATGTAAAGAGATCAATAATTCAAATCAGTCTATTTCTAATCAAAATAAGTTTAAAAAATATACTTAAAGAGAACGAACTTATTAATTAAACTATTGTTTGCTGCTTCTTATAAATATTTAAGAAAAATATATAAAATCTTCTTCATCTGAAAGGAGAAACTCGTTGGAATTGATAGGATTTTGAAGCAGGCGAACTTTCTTAACTATAAACAATACCGGAACTGTATCTCGATCTAGTTTTTTAGTTAGTTTAAATTTCAACGGCGTTTTGTATGTTTTGTAGAACCTTATTTCATAAGTTACACCACTGCAACTAGGATTTGGAGTTATTATGTTAGTTATATAGCCAATATAATACGTCCATTTATTTCTAGTATAGTACCTGACTATCACATTGTCGTTAATAGCATAATTCACTTCCTCATCCGCCTCTATTTCCTCGTCCCAGTTGCCATCAATTGTTTTTGCTGCCATTTTACTTCCTTCTGATCCACAAACATACTCTGTCACCTTGTTTCTTTCATCTGTTATTTTGCCAATAAATGTCTCTCCTTCTATTATCCTTCCTTCCGATTCGCCAACGACCTCTATCGCCTTTGTTTCTGCTTCTGTTGCTCTTCCCTCTGATCTACCAACGATCTCTGTTGCCTTGTATTTCTCATCTATAATGGTATTATTTTCTAGGTCTGGTATAAAGTTTATGTTACCTAGATCTCTGATAGTGTCGAAGTCCTCCTCAAGTAAGTCTGAGCCCTCATCAATCAAGTCTACAGTATCAGAATCATCATGCAAGCTGACGCAATCGGATACGCTCGTGGATGAAGATCTTTTTCTGTATTTCTTCTTTGCTGGAAATTTAACAGTCTTCAGATTTTCCTTCAAACATACTTGTCTTTTTTTACTTTTACCCTTTTTAGAACTCATTTTATGATTTTTGCTTATTGCCGTCTCAAATTCCTCTTTATTTTTTCTCTTTCTATTAAGGCCTGATCGTCCCGGTATACTTTCGTTTTTATTCTCACTATTTCCTTCTTTAGCTTGTATCTGTTTTTTTCGTTGTATTTTTTTTCTTCTTGTTTTTGTAACTTTTGTAGTTTTTCAGCTTCCTTCACTTTATAACTTTCGTAGGCTTCATCGTGGGTGATAACTTCCGTGCCACCCGCAACTTTTTTCCTTTTTGTTTTAAGAGATAATTTTCCCGGTTTAACGGACTTTAGAAGCAACTGTTCAAATGTAATATTGGTAACTACAGGTTGGTTGTCAAGAATGTGAACTTTTGAACGTTGTTGAACATTGCCAATGTTTGCCAATGGTGCACCTTTTTCTTGACTCCGTTTATTCAAAACATCATTTATTGAAATTGGACGGACGTTTTCTAAAGTTATATGCATTGAAATAGATTGAGTAGCTACTTGTGCCTCAAACAATATTTTATTCACAGAAGCCAGTGCTATTTTGCTCAGTTTATTAGGTTTTTTAACAGGTTTATCCGTTGAGGTTTCTGGTCTGTCGCTCATCCCTTCGTCTGTCTTCTTTGTCAGTTCCGTGAATCTCTTCCATTCCGCTAAAAGAACTGGATCAAATTTATTTTCAGGGATGACGTTTTTGTTTTTCTTTACGGAAACCTGCCGCACATACAAGGGGGTCGATCTGTTTCCACACTTGTCCTATAATCCTTGAAAAATCCTTTTTTGGCAACACATTGCCAACGTTCAATCTTTGCCACTTTACTAAAGCTACGTCCCATTTATCTTTAAACGATTTATTGACGGCAAGATCCAATGGTTGTAAATTGTCGCTCGTATGAGGTGGGATTTTTAATATCGTTATATTATTGTCTCGTGCTTTTTGTATAACGTTAATACCCAAGTGTGTAGAGTGACCGTCATAAATTAAGAGAATTGGGCGTTTCTCTCCAACGGTTGGCAAAAAAATCTTTTCGATAAAATTTTCAAATACTGATGCCTCCATCCAGCCATTTGAAGTCGCAGCATATCGGGTTCCGGGATACCCTTCATCCGACGTCCATGTGTCCCAAACACTTTTCCCTTTAAACACAATTAGCGGTGGCGCTTTTTCACCTGCAGCATTGCACGCTAATAGCTCAGTGGTATTAGTCTTTCCTGGAGATGAGATGGTTCTAGTTGACGTGTAGCCTCGAAGTCCTACAACTTTTGATTTGCTCGGGTCTTTACTAAAACTAGTTTCATCGGCATTCCATATATGTGAAGGTTTATCATGTAAGCCTAAATCATTAATAGTTTTCTCCAGTAATTCAAAGTAAGGATAGATTACCGCAGGGCTGCATGCTATTTTACGTGCATATTCTACGGGCTGGGGTTTTTTGACGGAAAGGTCATGTCTTTTTTTGAAAGCGAGGAACCAGTCCTCTCCTGGAAACCCGTTTTTGAACGGGGTTTCGATATTGTTTTCGACCACGTATTGACTAACGACTTCAAGTACTTCCTTGCGTGTCAAACCAAACCCGTATTTCTCCATTATATGGAGATTTTCCGCAAGCGTTTTCTCTACATCCATAGATAATGCTGTAGGTCTACCCAAAGTGTTTGATTTCAGACCTTTTCGATTATAGACGCGGTTCACTATTGTTGGTCTTGGTATGCCGTACAATTTTGAAGCGGCATATGCAGATATTGTACCATTTTTTACCGCCTAAACAGCATCTTTTAAATGTTCTTGAGTATAGGCAGCGCCTCTATTAGATTTTCTTATATAAGTTTTCGTCATGTTTCATAGTTTTCCTGAAAAAAAAAAAACCAGAAATACTACTTTTGGTAATACAATAGTTAATTAGTATTCAATATGTCCGACTCGAATCAGTGCATTTTCGCACATCTAAGATATAATCGTATTAAAATGTCCACTTTTAGTACCTCTGCGCTCATTTGAAATTTTCTTATTAGTCAACTCAAAAAAATCTTTCCAAAAAACCGACTTCCAAAGCCACTGTAAAGTAAAAAATAATTTTGATTTCTGCACACTATGTTTAAGTCGGGCGAGTATAACAATGATAGGCAAAGTTGACGCATCAGGCTCGCCCGACTTCAACATAGTGTGTAGAAATCAAAATTATTTTTTACTTTACAGTGGCTTTGGAAGTCGGTTTTTTGGAAAGAATTTATATTTTTAACTTTATGCGGTAACATACATTAAAAAAAAAAAATATAGGTACGCGCCGAATTGAGAACCTCCTCCTTTTTTGGAAGTCGGTTAAAAACAAAACCAATAGGGACAATTTTGTCATTATGTTATTGAAAATTATTAATAGATCATAATGTTTATCACCACTGATATCGGCGAAGAAGAACATACTGTTTCTCTTTTCCTGTAATTAGTGTTTCTCTTACCCTAACACAGTTTTTGGAGGTTAAGATTTTGAATTCGATGAAACTTATATTATTTGCAGGTTTTGATCTAGAATCTCAAAGAAAAAATAAAACTCACCGTTATGTTTTAGTATTTTTTCATTGAAATTATCTTTAAGACTATAATTTTCACTATTTTAGCGCGAATAAAAGTTACGCATCCAACTCGTGTTCCTAGACTTTACAACTGTCAAACTGTTATATTTATTTTTTCGGCTATGGAACGTCGTAGCGACATCTGTTAGCAACCTTTTGATTTTCTTTACTGTGCTGTTTTATCGACTAATACACCATAGAGTTAAATTCTATAGTTTATGAGTTACGATCTTGTGTTCCCCTTACCCTAACTGACCTTACTAATATTATAAATGCGAAAGTGTGTGTCTGTCCGTCCGTCTGTCTGTCTGCCACGCTTTCACGGCCCACCTGTTCAACCGATTTTGATGAAATTTAGTACAGTGATAGTTCGTATCCCTGGGAAGGACATAGGCTACTTTTTATCCCGAAAGAGATCCCGCGGGAACAAAAAAAAACCTAATCCACGCGGACGAAGTCGCGGGCATAGTTAGTTATAATCGTGCAACAAACTAAATAAATGACTTAGTAAAAAGTTTCACTATAAAACAAATAAAACTTTTTAACTACCTAGCCTCAAATTTATTTACATACCTTGATTGTCGCTCTCTTTATCATCTGAATGGTTGAGGCAGCTAGAAATCATAGTTTGAATCCTGGTATTCACTCTCTTCATTGTTGGAAACATTAAATTAATTTACAAATCACACAACTTTAAATCAAAAGCCAGAGTTCGTTATTATTTATTATTATAGTTTTCTTCTCCTAAATAGGTCCTTCTCCTAAATAATTCAAAGTTTAATATCAAAAGGAGGGAACCAACGACTTTTTTTCAGCAAAGCGGGAAAATAATAAAAAGCTTTGGTCAAAAGAATACCGCGGGAATGGCGGGTATTTTACATTGGCCAATCAGATACAAGTTGTTATCATAAAGAGTATAAAATTACTTTTAATTAATTTATTTTGCAGCCCTGGATTCAAGTCCTTGATAGTCTTATAATGTTACGAATTTCGTACCACAGATTATAAAACTAGAAAATCATGACACAACGTCTGTGCAACGAACCGACCGTTTCTGTTTTTAGACGCAGTGCTGCAATTTTTACTGTCTACAGCATAGACTTAGAATGTACAAGACCAACAGTGACAGATTACGGTGTTACAAAAAATGAAATGTAAATGTGTGCGTGAAATAGTGTTGTCTTGACTCTAGCATAGTATTATCGATAGTCTTACTGGTGAAATCATAGGACTCTAATGAGTTAGTTTAACGAAGTAAAATATAACTATCTTTTAATTTAAAAAAATTAAATACACAAATAGCAACAAAGCTACAGCTAGGTACAAATTATTTATTGATGAGATGACCATGTTTTCTCTAAAAAGTTTTTCAGCGTTACAACACAATGCAACATCATTAGCTGGATATATCAAATACTTATTGTGTGTTTTCGAATAGTCTCTCTTAATAATTAACGAATTATTACATAGAGCTGTTAGGTCCGATAATAAACTATGTACCTACACAGTCTTCACACTTAACTCTTTTAATAATCCTTTTAATACATACAAATAATTAAGAAAAAAAGAATGTCCATTCATACATTAGTTTTCTCATTAATTCATTCAATTATTTATTATTCAGACTAATATCTATTTTTTTACGCATAGCCCATGATGCTACACCACTGGGGACGGGGTCCATACAATTTTGCCCACTGTTCTTTGTAGAGTTTTTTTGGGGATCTCATTACTTTCGTGCTAACTCAATATTTATTGCCCTCTAAATAATATAGTCTTATTTAAGTGGGTTCTTAAAGTTTGCCGATTAAATTTCAATAATTTGTTTTCATGCTTCAATCGGAGAAGAAAATAAATTTCAATAATGCTTTTCATGAGCAGATATCTATGATCGCATAATGGGTATTGATAATACATGATACTTTAAACTATCAAACAGAAGTTGATTGTTGCGTATTACTTTTTTACTATTTTTTTAAAGGGTGCAAGTAGTTTTGATTTGATTAATTACAATAATACTCTGATATAATGTATAAGTGACAAGTTAATAAAAATAAATAATAACCATATATGGCGCTCAAGTCATAGCTAATGACCTCCCCGATAAGCACTTAAATACATAATGTACTGAATTACCAGTATGTACAGTATACCCTGTATAATATATATTTCATGTACATATGAAATCTAAGACACGCCAAATAAAACAAAAGTGAAGGAAAATATTTATTTCGTTCTTTTCTTTTACAGGAAAGTAGTGTTTAATATTGTACTCTACACACCTAAGCTTATGAGCAATCACGTCAAACCTACCGGCAGACACGATTATCGACTATCGATACTTATGACGTCATCACTTTGTCAATCCCTATCGTAACGAAACATTTTTAAGTTTTACACAAAATATCCAAAAATTCTTTATTTAGCAATGTAATTTGATGAAAAGTTTTAAGGGAAACCTATTATCTAAGCTTTCAATAGTTATTTTGCCTCATTTTCAAACAACAAGTGACGAAATAATGATTATGAATAATTCAGAAAAATATTCAGTAATTACCTGTGAAACGTGTATTTATGCGGGTTATTACGTCTTGTAACGTCACATTCATTCACTGAACAAGACACCATGGTGGCAGAACAAAGATTTTAAGTTTTAATCGTAAGATTATTAATTAAATACACAAAATTCACCTCGACTTGGAAAAGGCCGGTATGCTATGGCCTCTTACTCGCGTAAACAATGACATACTGGCCTTTTGTTTCGCTATCTCTTTTTCGCTCGCGGCAGTGTTTATTAACTAAATACCTCTCGCTCCCACGCTTTGTCAGTCTATTGAGCGTAGCGAAAAAATCCTATGTCTATGGTCTACAGTGCGTTCAGCGTTATTTTGCCTCTGGCTATCATGTTGGCTAACCTGAGCTCTGTGTTTCCGCTTAAGGTTTGTAAGATACCCGGTATGAAACTGCGAAATATTTTCGTAGTTAAATTTCTCAATTAAAGTAAGTTTGGATGTTAGAATTTGAGTTTGTAATCTTTGGATTTGGTATGTGGGTATATTTTTATCCCAATATTCATAGGTACGGGATCAGGACTTATGCGGGTAAAACTGCAGGGCGCCGGCGCGGCGCTGATACTTATGTAAAATAATTAGGATTGGTATTTGAATTAGTATTATGTACCTCAAATTTGCATTTATCTATATACATAGGTAATATATTATGACTAAATTAAAACAACATTTTTATAGGTTTTATTTATTTTGAATAAGAGTGATCTAAGCGGGTCGCTAGTGGTTCGTCACTGTCTGCTGATGAACGTGAATCGTCGGAACTGCTGCTGTCCGATTCTGTATCAGACTCGTCATTTAATTCTATAATAAATTTATCGATTTCGACGACCTCCGTGGCGCAGTGTGTAGCGCTGTTGCCTTAACGTGCGGAGGTCCCGGGTTCGATCCCCGGCAGAGTCAATTTAGGAATTTATAATTTCTGAATTTTCCCTGGTCTGGCCTGGTGGGAGGCTTCGGCCGTGGCTAGTTACCACCCTACCGGCAAAGACGTGCCGCCAAGCGATTTAGCGTTCCGGTACGATGCCGTGTAGAAACCGAAGGGGTGTGGGTTTAATATAACTGCCATGCCCCAAACAGGTTAGCCCGCTACCATCTTAGACTGCATCATCACTTACCATCAGGTGTGATCGCAGTCAAGGGCTAGCTTGTAGTGGATTAAAAAAAAAAAAAAAAGATTTCAGAGTCTATAATTCCATCTGTTTTAATAAACTGTTGTTCAATATGGCACACATGTTGACACTGCTTCTGCCAGTCTTCTGCAGTGATCGATTGGAACGCTTCTTCTGTTAATTGTAGTATCTTGTCTGCTTCCTGTCCAACATTTTTAGCAGCTACACGCCTTTTCAGCAGGCTCCACATAAATTCTATGGGATTAAGTTCGCAGTGGTATGGTGGTAACCTAGCCACTTTGTGTCCATGCGCTTCAAGAAGTTGATCAGCTTCATATTTTGGAGCTTCTTTATGCTCTTTTATCTTACTTCTTACTTCTTACTAATATTATAAATGCGAAAGTTTGGATGTATGGATGTCTGTATGGATGTATGGATGTATGGATGGATGTTTGTTACTCAATCACGCCCCAACAGCTGAACGGATCTGGATGAAATCTGGCACAGAGATAGATTATAGTCTGGAATAACACAGGCTACTTTTTATCCCGGAAAATTAAAGAGTTCCCGCGGGAACCACAAAACCTCGATCCACGCGTACGAAGTCGCGGGCATCAGCTAGTAATTTCATATAATTGAGCTTTCACCATAGTGGGAAGATAAGATAACCCCTTATTTGTGATCCAATTTTGCATATCAGTTTTGGTAGAGCTCATTGTTGGTGCCTTGTTCACCTTTACAGTGTGATAGGGCGCATTATCCATAACAATTAAACTATTAGGCGGTAAATTGGGGATGAGTTTGTCTTCTAACCATTTCATGAAATTCGTCCTGTTCATGTCATCATTGTAATCTCCTGATTTCGACTGCGATTTAAATATTATTTGTGCATTTGGAATAAACCCCATTTCGCCACCTGCATGAACGATGATCCAGCGTGCACCAACTGAATCGCTTTTTAAAACACCTTGTTCATTTTCCATCTGCCAACATTTGTTGACAGAATATGAAGCGTGTATATAAGTTTCATCAAGATATACGTTAGGTCGGCCTTCATTTCGATTTTGTCTTAAAATATTTAAGTATCTGTACCTCCAGGCTACAATGTGATATCGTTCCATTAAAATTTTTCTTTTAGAACCACATTTTTTTAAATTTTAAATTAAATCCAATTTGCCGAAGTATTTTCCATAGTGTGGTACGACCTCCATTGAAGTTAATATCAATTTTTAATTCAGCCAAAAGCTTGCCCAAAGTAGGCACCTCCTTTCTGACTACGTACATTTGATGAAAATGAAAATGAAAATGAAAAGTTTATTTTCCAAAAACAACTTATGACAATTTTTCCTTATATCCAATGCATTTTAGTTCTGATTGCACCTAGTTCAAAATCATCTAACTGAATTTTATTCGATTGGCAGCGTTTTTTCCTGGGAGTAGATATTTTCTTAGACGTGGAAGCAGCAACCTCACACTCTTTGGTAATAGTGGTGACAGTTCTCTCAGAAACGCCTGAAATACAAAACATTACATTAATAACATGCATATTGTACATTTTTTAAATTAATCTTGTTATTAAATAATACATAATGTAACAAAGGTTTGTATTAAAGAAAAAAAAACGATCGGGACTTGCGCGGGTGAAACCGCAGGGCGCAGCTAGTTTATACAATAAGAATCAAATACTATGTTTTTAAAACAAATATAATTATTATACATATACCTATGTACGGAATGTATTATACAATTAAAACATCGTGCCTACATACAAACAATAATCTATTAGCAAAACAAATAACTTTCGATCCCTAATAACGGGAAACTATGAATAACAGGTAATACTAATTTACTTACCAGTCATGGCGGCTACACGTTGACGAACTTGTTCAAATGGGATTATTGGTCCTCCATTAGCTTTTTCCCATTCACAAAAATTACGAACTGAGGATACAATTTTTCTGCCGCTACTTTGAATCCGTTTTGGCATGATTAACACGTTTAAAATAAAAAAAATTAAGAAAAACGCAGGGAGCTTCACACTGTGTTAAAGGTACTTGTCAGCAAGAATGCAGCAGCAGTGAATAGCGTGGAGATTTACTCCAAAAAAACATATCGGATCCGTTTAAAAATCACCTGATGCTACCCGAGATCCCTGACAAGGCAATAAAATTGAGTCAAAGAACTCCTGCAGCTATATCTTCTGCTGTGTGGAGGAAATACTACGAAGATAAAGAGGAAATGAAAAACAAAAAGCAGGAAACAATAAGAAAAAGAAAGAAAGAACGAATACAAAAACAGAAACAGAAAAAACCTCAAAAGAAACTCAAAAGGTCCGTAAACTTGCTCCGAAATGAAAAAAACAAGACAAATACTATTAAAATCACAGAAGACATGGACACGTTAGATTTAGAAGATCAGAAAGAAAATGTACCAGCTGTGGATACAACAAAGTGTGCAGAATGTGACGACATCTTAATTTCTGATGTAGAAGACGATGATGAGAAAAACATTGGCTGTGATAAGTGTGTCAGATGGTACCATTTAAAATGCACACCATTTATGGGACTGTCCTATTTAATGGTTAAGGACAAATCTTTTGAATGTAACTCGTGTGATTAATTAGGGCAAATTTTATTTCAACAAGTGAATTTATATATTTATAAAAAAAATTTAAAAGAAATAAACATCTTTATTGATTATAAAATCTAATTTCGCGTGATTTTATGGTAAAATCAACAGCACTGATATTATTAAGTATTTATTGCACACACTCATTGCAAAGTTTTAGAGATTTAGTTAATGTTAACAAGATGTTTTACTGTATCTATGATTGTTGTAATTTTAAATTGTTGTGTTTATATTTCTTTTATATTTTATAATTTAAAGTGCCTTTGTGGTGAAGAAAGCTGAATATTGTATATTTACAGAGATATAAATAATGTTGCAAAATTTTAACTTGAAACATTCTAGTGACCTCGTGTCGATCGGAAAAGTTATTTTTTTATTATTTTGATGTTTGATTACTGTCCAGAAGAGTAATTTATGTTCATTTTAAATATCAGACATTATTAAACAAAGGATTTGATTTCAATCACAAGCTTTTCTTTACAATTATAAAACTTATCTCTCCTAATTCAGTCTTCTAAACTGGTGGACGCCAACTGGTCCATAGGCGGACGCAATCTGGATTTTGTGGACGCGAAATGGGTAAATCGCCTATTTCAGCTATTTGTAGCTTTATAGAGTAAAACTTCAGATGTGTTGTCCAAAAATGTGCATTAAACTTAACAAGACTATATAAGGAATACATTGCATCCATTTTTAATTCATACCTATTACATAATCATTTTTATTTTGTTTCTCAAACTGAACAACTCCCCTGAGTGGACGCGAACAGGCGAAACAACCCTATCTTATTCATATAAAGTGCGCGTTGCTCATGAAAAAATACAAGTATGTATGAAGGCTTTTATGAACATACATATGGTATAACCAGGGCGCAGCTACGCACACTACAAAAAAATTTTTTAAATATGAGGATTTTACCTAAGGATGGCAGAGGAAAACATGCAAACAGGCCACATAAAACTCCCTCTCCAGTATTAGAGTTAATAAAATGTCATATCAAGTCTTTCAAAGCCAGGCAGTCTCATTATTCTATATAGGGATAATCCTAACATGATGTA
Source organism: Erebia aethiops (assembly GCA_923060345.2). NCBI lineage: Eukaryota > Metazoa > Arthropoda > Insecta > Lepidoptera > Nymphalidae > Erebia > Erebia aethiops. The sequence continues at coordinate 10,992,664 of OV281081.1, read as the reverse complement.
TCTTCCTGAATCATTAACTATACGTAAAATGCATTCATGCATTTTGAACTTTTTTTTGGATGAAATTAGAATTCAAGTTTCTTACCAAGTTTATTATAATGTATTTACCAATGATTTCAATATAAAATTTGGACTGCCTCGATCAGATACCTGTTGTACATGTGACGAGTTAAATTTAAAAATCGAATCAGCTGCTGATTCTGTGACTAAAAATTCATTGGTTGTTCAAACTAGATATGAGCGCCGCGCCGACGCACCGTTGTCGCCGTGAGTTCATATCAGCGCGCCGCCGCCGATTGAAACATCCGGCGCGCCGTGTCGTGGCAAGTTGCAACTTGCTTTCCCGCTCGCACGCACCCTGCCCGCGTGGCGCTTTCATTTTGTTCTCTCAGTCCAGTCAAGCATTTCACGAAGTGTACGCGTGTCAGTATAATTATTAAGTGGCGGTAACAATGGCAGTCACTTGAACTATTTTTGATGTTTACAAGACAAAAATAAAAGATATTTATATAACACCAATGAAAAATCTTTCTACAAAACACACACATAGTTTTTGCTGGACAGAATTTGGCCAACTAGTTGAAGAACTAAACGGCAAACGAAGAGATGTTTTAGGTGAACAAGTATTTTGTGCAGTTTGCCTACGGAATGCAAAAACTGAAGACGAGGACGTTGTGCTAGGGTAAGCTGGCATGTGCCACTAACTTTTCGGAGTTATGTGCGTTTTAAGCAATTAAATATCACTTGCTTGAAGATGTGTGAAGTCTACCAATCCGCACTGGCCAGCGTGGTCAGTTGTGGGCCATCGATTGATGATGATGTAAGTGTTTACTAATTTTATCTTTTTTTTATTTTTTAAGGGTCCAAGTAAATCCTTACAGCAAAAGCATAGCCACAAGTAATCTGCTGAGACATTTAAAAGATGCACATGGTTTAGAAGATACACAAAAATCTAAAATTTCGAACATTACAGATTTTTTTTCGCCGAGAACTCCAAAAACCAGAGACAAATACAGAGGAAGTAGCAAAAAATGCGATAAGGAGTCACTTTCCCGAGACTTAGCTCTTTGGTTTGCTCGATCGTTGATTCAATTTGACACAGTGGACAACGATGCGATGATTGATTTTTTTTAAAAATATAGTATTATTGTGTCCGAGGCAGACTTGCCATCAAGACACAATATTGCACGAGAAGGACTGGAAAGGCGTATACAACAGTATGTTGAATTACATAAATGTTTTCATATCAAAGCAAAGTTCCCGTTTCGGGGCTTTGACTGCTGATATGTGGACGGATAAATACAGACGGCGTAATTATATCACTTGTACGTATCATTTCATTTCTGAAGACATGACTCTCATCAAATTTACATTAGCTACAAAATAAGTTATCATGAAAAATACTGGCGAAACAATCCGTGATCAAATTTTGGAGGTGTTGCGTAGTTTTAAAATAGAAAAAAAAGAGATTTATTTAGTCACAGATGCTGGCAGTAACATGAAACGAGCTGCAAACTTATTAGGTTTTGATAACCACCTCTGTCTTGGTCACGCTTTACATAATCTAGTCAACGTAAATGGTATCGAAAACACCAGAGAAATAGCCAACATTTTGAAAAAATGCAAAAAGATTGTTAAGTATGTTCGATACAGGGCGGCTGCATCTGCAGTACAGCAAGAACTGCTTTCTTCTATTGAAGAATTTCAAGAATTCGCTGAACATTTGGGAGATGATGATTCAACTGACTCTGAATCAGAATCCACTGAGATACCTGAAACTCCTGAAAGGGCTTCAAGTTCCAGACAACACGTGCTGCCTCCTCCTACCATTAAAACGAGCACAAGCACAAGATGGCATAGCATTTTGATGATGCTTAAAAGTATTTCTAATTATGCAAATCGCCAGCCTATAAACATGATTCTCACTGAAATAGGACGAAGTGGTCTCGTATTACAAGATGCCGAACATGAAACCATTGAGGCTCTGATCAAGTTTCTTGAAAATTTTAAAAAAATCGTTGAAGTTTTAAGTTCAGAAACTCAATCAACTCTGAATCTGGCTTTAGTATTTCGTTTAGAAGTCAAGAGATTGCTTCAAGAAGCGAGCGATGATGAGCCTCTCGTAATAGCTAGACTCAAAAATAACATGCTAGAGGGTCTGGAATCCCGTTTTCCTTTAACCGATGTGGTCGTTGCGGCAACTTTGCTTGATTGTCGATTCCATTCCATTAAAGAGATTGATGAATATATGCAAACCAAAGAAGTCACTAAAGTTTCATTTTTATCATCAATGATCAAGCATCGGCTGGCAACTGAAGACATTCAACAAATTCCAGTTATAGATTCCTCTAAAGCTGGACAGAGTTCTTTTGATAGTACTTCAATCTTTTTACTGGATTTAGCGCGAAGACATCGCACCACTCAACGTGATTCCGAGAGTGCAATAGAAAACGAATGCTGGAAATATTTCAGTACAGCATGTCCTGAAGATTTAGAACCTTACGGTGGAGACGTTTTACAATACTGGAAAGACCGGAAAACTGCTATGCCATCGTTATATACTCTCGATTGTAAATATACCAGCCACCAGTACGCCGAGCGAGAGAGTATTTTCCACAGCTGGACTCGTGATAACTGCAAAACGTTCACGACTAAATCCTTTAAGGCTAAATAGGATTATATTTGTGCATGACAATTATAGATTTTGCAAAGAATCTATAAAATAGACTTTTCAGTCTAGAAATCGGTAAACTTTATTTATTTTTATAATAAGACTCTAAAATCGCCATTAACAAAGTAAAAGTACCTACCTTCTTATTAGTTTAACTTATTATGTTTTTCAACGTTATCGAAGAAAAAACTGGTTGTTCTTTGTGTTTGTGATTATAATGCATATTTTTTTGTTTTTGATATATCTAAGTAATTTACATATTTTTTAACATTATGAAAGACTCAAACTAAGCGCTTGGATTAAGATTTATGTTTATGTTATGATAGAGAATGTTGCTCGCTTATATTGTGTTTTTGAACTTTATCAAAGAAAAAATATTTGTTCTTCGTGATTGTGATGTATAAATTTTGTTTTTTATATATTTTTAAATTTAAGACAGATTTAAGCTAGGCGCTCCGATTTAAATTAACGTTATGTTATGATGGAGAATCGTAACTGCTTATAAAAATAGTTAATAATTAAATGCAGGTAAAGAATTTTATCTGTTTACAAAAAGAAAACAAATTTTGAATAAAAGTGTGATTTGTTGTTGCTAAGAAAGTGTAAAATGTAAGAATTAATGATTACCTACATAGTTTTTGTACCACGTTCCTGTATAAGAAGAATATAACGCTTTTTTTAAACCTAGGTACAATATGGTTTTTATTTAATATTATATTTTTAAAAAAATCGATCCCTGATAAAAACTTTAAGGCCCACGACCACGCCGCCATGACGCCGCCGCCGCCGTAAAAAATTTCAGAACACGCCGCCGCCGTGGAATTGGCCATCGGCGCTCATATCACTTCAAAAAACGCTACATTTAAGTAAAGCAAAAAAATTCAGGGAACTTAAAAATGTCTATAGACAAAAGGCAAGACAAGGTGAATGCATTGTGCTATCCTTTGACTATATGCAAAACCTTCCAATGCCACATATCAAGACTGGTGATGTATTTTACTGAAGGCAAATGTGGTATTATGTATTTGGAATCCATGATTTAGCAGACAGTGCATCCTTATATGTTTATCCAGAGACAATAGGAAAAAAGGGGCATCCGATGTGACTTCTTTGATTCTGCATTATATAAACAATAGAGAAATACAGTGTGATCATCTTGTGCTTTTAAGTGACGGATGCAGTGGGCAAAATAAAAACCATGTGGTTTATTTTCAATATATTATATTGGTTCATGTATTGAAACTTTTCAAAAAGATAACCCACATATATCCAATCAGAGGTCACACATACCTACCAAATGATGAAGACTTTGCGCTGATTGCTTAAAAGAAACGGTTGTGTTCTCCTGAGGTTCCTGCTGACTGGGACAAAATTATTCAAACTGCTAGAATACATCCCAGCCCATTTAAAGTTATATCAGTGACACATGATTACTTTTTTGACATAAAAGCAGCGGTTTCACGATTCTTTTTAAGGACTCCAAGACCAGCACTTCAGCTTATACCTCTGTAACATTCTTTTCTGAACTCATCTCCTCAGTTACATCTTTGAAAAAATAAAGAATTTCTGTTGCCGAATCCAAAACCTCAATAGTGTCTGGATAATCTATTGCATTTGTGGACATAATACTGTTTTTAATTTTTAACACCCTTTCGAACATATCACACGTGGAGTTCCAGCGTGTGGAAACGTCTTGTTTTAACTTTAATAGGGGTTCATCTAGCTTTTTTTGCATTTTTTTAATTTTTCACATGCAAGTGGACTCCTGCGAAATACTTCAACAATGTGCTTAATTTTTGTGTTTATATCTTTTATTTCTTTTAATGCAGATTGGACTATAAGGTTGACAGTATGAGCAAAGCATGGTATGTGTTTCCAATTATTTTGTCTTATAGCAGCTTTGATATTATGAGCGTTATCAGTTGTTGCTGCTACAATTTTATCGGTAATTTCCCAATGATCCGTAATTTTTTTTATTTCTTGTGCTAGGTTTTCTGATGTATGTCTATCTGGAAACTGGATACATTCCAACAAAAAATATTTCAATTCTGCCTGTTGTTTAAAAAAATGTACTGTCACGGCTAAATAATTATCATTGGGGGCTGATGTCCACCCATCAGTTGTAATGTTAACATACTCTGCTTGAGAGAGTTCTGATTTGACCTTTTCTTTTGTTTGATTATAGACATTTGTCATCAATGCATTAGAGAACGTCTTACGACTAGGTAACTGGTAGGCTGGATTAAATTCTTTAATAAAATCTTTCAGCTCAGGGGATTCAATGAGATGGAAAGCTAAGTAATTTTTTGTGAATACTTTTACTAGCATTTTGTTTAGATGTTCAGTTTTTTTTTCAGAAAGCGGCTTATAAAAGTACTGCGTTAGTTTTGTGTTAGTGGCTGAAGCTTTTTTAAATAGATTGGTGGTTGTACTCGTAGTAGTGGATATTTCAGGCATGACAGCAGTTGAAGCAGTAGATGTGGAAGGTGAATCAGAAGGAATATCAAGTTCATCTGCTGTCGAATCAGTGGAATTTTCTGTTACAGAAGCTATATTTTTAATCGTACATTCACGTAATTTTTACGGCAGCGGCCGTAAAAATTAAATCACAAATGGCGGTTTTTATGCCATTTAAATATTGTTATCTGACAAAGTTTGACAATTGACATTGGTCATTTCAGAGGGTCATTTAACGTTTTTCTGGCATGCCGGTTGGACAAATTGTGTTTAGGTGTTTCGTTTTCGTTATTTTTGCATATTTTTATCACGACTTATCTATTTCTTGGACTCCAATTATCTTTGCATTTGATCACGACTTGGCTATTCTTGGACTCCGATTTTCTTTGCATAAAACACTGACCCACGCATGTAAACAGGGCTCGATATATCTCGCCTACGGATACACCTACTTCGTAATGGCAGCAGATAAAATTTGTTGTGTTTCGGAATGTAAAAAAAGCCAAAACGACTTATTCGCAAGTTTTAAATAAGACAATATTTTTTATTTATCTAAAATATAGATCATGGTCTTAGGGATCTAGGGCTGATTCACTAATCCAAAGCGGTCAAATGATATTCATACCACATCATCATCATCGCCCTACGACTGGCTGCTACAACTTATACTAATACCAATGTCTTTAAAAGTATTTGTTTGTAGGTGAAGATGGTGTTATACTTCACAAATTCCCGAATCCTGAATATGATCCAACTCGCTTTCAGACTTGGATACAAGCACTGGGTGGAAACCTTAAGGATTTAGAGGATATGTATGTGTTTAAAAACAGAAGAATATGTCATGCACATTTTGAATCTAGGTATTGGACCAGGAGTAAAATGTTGAGTAATGTAGCAATTCCAATATTGCTAATGAATTACCCCAACTGAATCTAATGTATCGCGACAAAGTAATTCCGAAGATTTGATTTCACCTCAGGAAATATTTGAACCATCTTCTGAGGCCAGGTACCTCGAACTTCTTGATCCTCAAGAATCCGTTCAGACTCCTGAAGCCGGACTCCTCAACCAATCATCTGAACAAGTTCAAGAATCTACGAATTGTTCTGATCGTTCGACTGTCAGGCCCAATAGATTGAGGCCTCCTTATGACTCTCTTACAGATAGAGCCATAAATTATTTAAGCAACCGCGGGGGTAATAAATACGATTACATAGATCTCATCTGTCTGGGATATGCAAAAACAATCAAAATAACTTCCCCTGCGAGACAAACTACGGTTAAATTGAAATTGGCAGAGTTGATGGCAGAGCAAGAGATGGAACACCACTGTGAACGATCTCCAATCTCCTTATCTGATGTTACTAATCAAAACGTTGCCACTTATTATAGCAATTTCAGCTCTTAATGATACCTAATGGATATTACTTAAAAAAGTGCCTTTTAACATTGTTATTTTAATAAATAATAACTAAATAAATTCTTTAAAAATTAATATACCCAGGTGTGTTAATTATTACAAACCTTAAGGTTATAGAAAGTCGTTCTTCTGGTCATATAGGACAACGATAATTGGTGTACTCCTTCTTAACACCATTTTTTATCATATCAACAAGTTCATAAAAACTTTTTATAGTCATTCTATAATACGTGAAGAAACGCTCTTCATGTAGAAGTAATTGTGGATGCAAGGTGTCAAGGACAATATAAATGTAATTGATATTAGCTCTGTGGTTCATAACGTCATGCGTGTGCGTGACATTACCAGTCTGTGGTCTTGATATACTTCATTCATTCTTTGTACAACTATTATGATTCCATTATAATATAAAACATTATTAAAAAGTATTGGGTTTAATTATAATGAGTAACCCTATTACACAAGGTATGGAACTCACCCTCCGTGTGTCTGGTTTAATATCATGGATCCATATCCTTTTCTTTTCCTAAAAAAGAAATTTTTATTCGACTGTAGACATGAATTTAGAGTTTGATAACACATATGATGGCCATGCATATAACAAAATAAAAACCAAATCCACTACGATCCACTTTTTGGATCCACCAGTGGATCGAATAGGACTCTGGATTCCAGTAGGATCCACCAATTGCCTGGGTGGATCCTATAACACTTTAACTTCATTAGGATCCACTGTCTGGCTCCACCAGTGGATCACTGGGAGTTCACTGAGATCCACCACTGTTCTTAATGGAGCCATGCTTAATTGCCCATTTTGATCCTCTAAGACCCAGTTTAGTGATAAATAGTTTGATAATAATAATATACTGGCCACTTTTTTTGCAATATAATTATGATCTATTGTCATTTACGTGAATTTAATAGTTAAACTAAAATTTACGTAAATCTAATTTTATAAAATTACTAATGTTATTCTTGTTCAGGTGCTACTTATTAAAAGACTTTATTCTCGTAAATTAAACTTTATATATTCCACTTTTATTCTTACATTTTTCAAAACACATTCTTGTTATGTCGTTACCCCATTTTTATTACAAGGAAAGGGAGCAGAGACTAGGGACGCTCACTTGACAGATCCAAGAAATAGACTAAGTCACAACCACAGATTAATACAGACTACAAAAACCAAGAAAAGAAGAAGAACAATTACTAGCTGATTCCCGCGACTAATGGATTGAGGTTTTTTGGTTAAGGCGGGAACCCTTTAATTTTCAGAGATAAAAATTAAAGAGGAATAATTCTTTCATACATATTTTTTGGGTAACTTGACCGTTTACGCAGCGGCGCACGCAACGGAAGCCCTCAAATATGGATAATTTTCCCCGTTGTTGCAACATTTTTCACTGATGCTTCGCTGCTATTGGTCGCAGCGTGATGTTATATAGCCTAAAGCCTTCCTCGATAAATGGACTATCCAACACAAAAAGAATTTTTCAATTCTAACTAGTAGTTCCTGAGATTAGCGCGTTCAAACAAACAAATTCTTTAGCTTTATAATATATTAAAGTAAATTAAAGTATAAAAGTATAGATTATTTTTATATTATTATTTATTTATAACTCCGAATCTAACATATTATCACTCTTCGAGCTAAAATAACACAATAAAGGAAAATGTTCATTTTAGGCCTAGGTACTCTTGTACAACTCTACCATGAATAGAGGAAAATACATAGATTGTATTAAAAATATAATAATTTAGATCAGTAAAGTAAATAACGAGCAAAAAAATAAAAATGTATTTCAAGCTTTAGATACGTTTCCAAGATGGCAACCTTCAGCCATAGAGAAGGCAGTAGGCGCGAAATGTATCAATTGTCATTTCTGACAGTCACTATCAAAATAACGTGTTTTTATTTTGAAAACGTCAAAATTCTAATCCGCCATTGTTACCCACTCATGTTTAGTGTTCCATAACTTGGAAAGATTAAATAATTTTACCACTGAAATTACGACGAATTCGTAGATTTGACCGATAAAAACTGGTTTGGTATTTTATTTTCCTTCATTTCTCTGCTTGTATAAGACTTGGCCTACGCCCTATACAAATCTGAACGGTCTCCTTTACTTATTTATTAAGTATTATTTATGTTATTACTCTGATTCTAACACAATATTATCGCTGTTTAACTAAAATAAAAAAAATAGTCTTCTTACTTTCTTCTAGTCTTCTTAGGCAGAACTCGATCCTATCTAATAGTTTCTAAAAATAAACTAACTGTCATTTCTTTTGAGATTAATTTTAACTGGCAATCTTCAATAAATTCATCATACTCGGTTTGGTTTACATTTCTCCTGTTTCTGCGACTTTGCTTAACACGAGCCAAATTATACAGTGCTTCTTTTTTATAATGTTTAATAAATAAACAAAATTTGGTTTTTTTTTCTGCCGACTCTTTTATTAATTTTTGAATGCCATCCTTCAACACAATTATTCGTGCGATGGCGTTGTCCAAAAGTTTGCCATATATCTTTGACTGAATCTTGGACAAGCCAAAATTCTTCGACGTATTTGCGGAAACTTGCAAATTTACGAGTTTTTGGCATTACGTTCAATATATATGACCAACCGTCTTCTAGGTGTGTTGATGGTAACAGCGGCAGAGCTGTAACCAATTCAACGAATCTTTTTGAAAATTTACTCATATGAAGGCCTAATCTTCTGCCTTTTTTCCAAATGCTCCTTTTGAAATGATAGTAACATCCATTTATGGCAGAATCTTTAAAATTTTCTTTAATAGCCTTTATTGAGGCGAATTCGAAATCGACTGTAAATTTCGTTGGTTGAAATGACCGCATTCTTCTTTTTATGAGTTGGTATAAAATGTCATACGCTTCATAAGTTCTTTCAGACATAAAGGCGAATAGTAAAGGTACGACATTATTATGAGTAGATGAAATATAGGATATATTTCGGAGAGTGTGCTCAAGAACTATTCGATCTGGTTCCTCCGTCACCTTTTTATTATCGAACCGCAAGGCATCGACAAGGTTTGCACCCTTACGCAGTCGAAATTCCGCTGGCTCGTACGAAGCGATTTGCTTCCTCGTTTCTAATCCGAACCGCTAGGATATGGAATGCCCTTCCGGCTTCCGTTTTCCTCTCCTCTTTTAATATAGGTACCTTCAAATCAAGAGTGAATAGGCATCTTCTAGGCAAGCGCGCTCCACCTTAGGCTGCATCACTTCTTGCATGCAAGTCTGATTGCAGCCAAGCGCTAGCCTATATATTTAAAAAAAAAAAAAACTACCGAAATCACCATGAAAGCTATAGATTTGGTCAAATGGATCAGGAGTGCTTTTAAATGTTCCATCACAAAATACGTATTTTATAAGAGAAATGTGTTTTAAAATACTGCGGTGACCGAAAAGCAATATACGCATACCATTGCAATTATAGTCGGCTAAAAGAAAATTTAAATAGTTACGTGGTATTTCAACGTTGCAAGCGTCAATGTGAGTGGTTCTTTGGACCCCTAGGTTACTGTTACGGATTTTGTAGGAATTGCTCTTTACTGATTCATAAAGAGGTATTTTCGCAACGAAGTTCAAACCAGAATTTTCAGCCTCGGCTACAAAATTTTCATATATTTGTGGTATTGGTAGATTATCCATAGATATAACATTCTTTTTAAAGTTTTTCAGCGACAATAAGAGTTCATTTGCTCATAATCTGAAGTGCAATCGACTGAGTGTATATGGCTCTTAACAATAGTATCACCCTGAAAATAACAAGTTCAATAATATTTAATACTAATCTAATATATTATTATAAATGCGAAAGTTTGGGTAGACGGATGGATGTTTTTTACTCAATCACGCCAGAACGGCTGAACGGATCTGGACGAAATTTGAGACAGAGATAGATTATAGTCTGGAATAGCACATAGGCTACTATTTATCCCGGAAAATTGAAAAGTTCCCGCGGGAACAAAAAAAACCTCAATCAGCGCGGACGAAGTCGCGGGCATCAGCTAGTAATATAATAATATTCAGTAGTTCAAAGTAAAACATGATATCAGACACAACAAATTATCAATCGCGGCAAGGACATGAGAAAATGTCTTACATTTGTAATTGTAATTGTCCCGGGACATTTTTTATTTCGCCACTGTGAGCAACGCCATATTATAGATCCGTTTATGAATTGTCTTTTTTTGTGGTATTTGTATCCACCGTGCAAAACAAGAACTCCGCGATGATTTAAATAATAAATTTTATTTGAATCGTGCATTTTTACATAAAATACTCGCTATAAGTCAAAATTTTTGGACTACGCCAGAATTCAATTTTTGAATTGTCAATGACAATACCATAAATATTACGATTTAATATTCTTTAGTTAAGTGGCCAGTGTATTATTATTATTAGGTATCAAACTATTTATCACTAAACTGGGTCTTAGAGGATCGAAATGGGCATTGAAGTGTTATAGGCTCCACTAAGAACAGTGGTGGATCATAGTGAACTCCCAGAGTGCTATTCGATCCACTGGTGGAGCCAGACGGTGGATCCTAATGAAGTTGAAGTGTCATAGGATCCACCCAGACCATTGGTGGATCCTAGTGAACTCCAGAGTCCTATTCGATCCACTGGTGGATCCAAAAATTGGATCCTAGTGGACAGTGCCAAGCATACCGATGATTACTTTCTTCGTCTGCTGCAATAGCCATTAGAAGTAACATTTCTTCTTCAGATTCGCTTAATTCTCTCCAAACATATTATAATTTCAGTTCCTGTTTCGAGCACCGCTTGACGACACGGACGCCGGACGCTAGGTTGATAGCTAGTTTGATGTGAACGGTTTTTGCACGCACACAGGACGCCTTCGTGCACGCCATCGCGGACGCAAATTGCACGCGCCGGTTTGACCTCCGCTTTACGCTTTCCCATCAACGATTTTATCTCCTGCGTTAACCAGGGTGCTGGCAGGTGTTTAAGCTTGACAGGCCTTAGTGGAGCATGTGTGTCAAAAAGTTAATATTAAATAAAAGTATTATGATAAAATTTGTTACTGACGTGAGTTAAATTTTTAAGTAACTTCAATAAATTACAAGTTTTTAGCATTAGTAGTTACTGAATTATGCAAAATGTGACGGACGAACATGTCGCGCCACAAGGGTTGTTTTATTATCATTTTGGTACGCAATCTTAAAATGATTTTATTTCTGCCAATTTTCGACAAAACTTCAGTATCAATAACTAACAAATAATAAAATTTTGAAAACCCGCGACGTACTGCAACTCTCCATTGTGTGGACTTTGACCTTAAAATATATCTAAGAACCTTCTCACAAGCTATACATATCTAATGCAAAAAACCGCATTATAATCGGTCCAATAGTTTTACAGGAAAATTGTAACAAAAAAGTGGTAAAACTAACAACATCATACTTACATTTATCGTTTACCTCAGAGAGTACACTGATGTAGGTATTATTTTCAACTAGCGCATCTGTACTAATCTATGACCGAGTCATATCCGTTTTCAAGCTGTCCTTCAGCAATGGCGCATATTGCAAGCAAGTTCCCGCTTTTCAGACTAGTTGGCGTTGTTAATAAGTCCACATTCTTTGTTTGACTGGGCCTGTCTATATAAATTGAGGTCGTTGGCTACGACGAATATTCGGCATAGCATATGTTGAGCCTTGCATAGCATGCATACAGTAGGTATCATCCACATGCCCAACTGTAGCACTATGGGTTACCTTTGTCTTGGCTGGACCCGGCGACTTATTGTCACGGTTTTTGTCGTTCATCAACTCGAAGGCAGTTCTGCGCAAGCTGAGAATTTCTAGAAGTTCAGGAAAGGTAGGCAATGTTGTTTCTTTTCTATTTATTTCCCAGGCGGCTCTTAATGAATTATCTAATTTTTGTGTTATAAGAAAAACTAATAAAACATTCCAATTTTGGGTATCAATTTTCAGCGCATTTAAGGAATCTAAACTTTGCTGTAATAGTACTAAATAGTCTTTGAGATTATTTCATGTAATATGAGGATGATTTACTATTGCCTTAATGTGATGATTAACAATGATGACTTTTTGTCATACCTGCTTTGCAGTATCTCCATAGCTTTGTTGTAATTTTCATCGGTGATTAGTTGAGATCCAACAAGTCCCGCAGCCTCTCCTCGCAAGGCTGACTTCAGATATTGTAATTTTTGAACAGGTGGTAGATTGCTGTCCCCGATGGCAGATTGAAATATATTTTTGAAACTGTGCCAATCCTTCCCGTCGAATGTTGGTAGGTCCAACTTTGGCAGCTTGATGTGGAAGGCACGTGTACGTGCGTGCACCCAATAGGTACAACACGTGCAACGCACGTGTTGTACCTGTTGGGTGGGTGCCGGCACGGCACGCGCGTCGATGACCTTTTGTAGGTGCGCCTTTGTCGTGTAGTACCTTTCCTCCACTGCGTTGCGATCTTGATCGTTCTTGTCGTTGTCGTCTTCCTTCATTTCTATATACATATTTTGTATATTCTCATATCTTTCTAAAAGTTTTTGAAGATCCGCAAGTCTAACCTTGAGTTCTGTCGTGTCTACGTCAGACAGGTCTAGAGTTGCCAACCATACTTTATAACAGGGGTCGGCAAGTATTTTTAGGTGGGGTCCGAATACTGTGAGAAAATTTTAACGAGGTCCAGAAAAAAACAACTGATAATAATTAAGTGCTATTTATTTATTGTTTTTGCTTAAAATATAATTCAGATTAAGTAAAACACAAGAAGATTAATGTGCGAAATTACACCGACGGTCTTGAGCCAGTTTTCTATACTTCGGTTCTCGAGAGGAACAGCAAATACGAAGTGTGTCTTCTAGGTGGGCGTCCGTTAACCTCGAACGATATTTGTTTTTTAAAAAAATTCATCTTCGAGAAAGATGTTTCACATATGTATGTCGAACCAAACATAGTGGCTAAATTGATAGCTAGTTTTTTAATTTGTATATATTTTTTTGGTACATGTTTGGCCCATAATTCTTCAGTGGATACCGTTTTATACATTTGCAAAGATACATCTTCTTGGAAATCAATTATCTCCATTTGAAGTGATGCTTTTGTATTATATAGTTTATAATAACGTATCCTACTTTATTTTTGGTAATTATACTTTATACTTTTGCATACAAATAAAGTATGTGAAAATACTTTATTTTCAACACGGTACACATAAGTTAAAACGGATGATGGAAACGATTTATAAAAATTCTTTCCAAAAAACCGACTTTTGTTGAAGTCGGGCGAGCCTGATGCGTCAACTTTGCATATCCTTGTTATACCCGCACGACTTTAACATAGTGGGTAGAAATAAAACTTATTTATTACTTTACAGTGGCGTTGGAAGTCAGTTTTTTGGAAATAATTTTTATTTTTAACTTTTTTGTGTCAGGGTTGAGGATTTGGAGTCAGAATTTTTTATGGGACCACCTCGAGAGCTTCCTCTAAAGACTCATAGAAAAAAAATACTAATCGGTTCAGAAACCACGGAGATATGCACCGACATAGGGTAAGCAGTATAATGATTGGCCCTTTAAGGAGAGCATTGACTTCTAACATTTATTCCGTCGAATTAAGGGTCAAAACCAAATAACATTTGCTGCCAAGGTGTTGAGTAAGAATCTGAGAATTCGAATAAACCACAATTGTGATAGTATTACATCTATTTATGAACTTTATCGAAAGAAACTTAAAAAATATGCCAAAAGTACAATCATTGACATAGGAGTATAGTGAATGGCATACAAAAAGTATAATGATTGGCATGTCAATCATTATACTTTTGTATATATTAGCACTGCCAATCTTTATAACGTGTTAGTGCCAATCACTAGTTAAATTTATTAAAATACACGATAGTGATGTGCAGGAATAGGATTTTTTATCTATAAAGCCCTCAGTCAATTATTATGTAAGTAGGTAGGTACTTGTTCAATAAAAATAAAAAAAAGTTGAAGGTAGTACTAGCAAAATATATTTAGTAACTCGTAAGACTTAATTACTTGCATTATCGTCTATAAAACTATTCAGAAAACTACTAAGTTCCTCTTCATTGCGGAATGTGTTTTTTCGATTTGGTATGTTGTTGGGTTTGGGTAAAACGAATGGTTCCTTTGTATTTACACAACAGGTTTAATCAAAAATATTTTTGGATCAATAATAACTTGTGTCTTAACAACAGACAAAATTTCTACATTACTTTGTTTTTCTTTGGTCGTACTTATAGCTTTAGGCTTTGGTATCTCTTCCGTATCTAATTTCTCAGTCTTAGGGATATTTACATTACACTTTAAATAATTCTTCTCAATATTAGTATTATCATATTTTAAACTATTTTTCTCAGTCTTGTTATGGTACATATCTATTTTACCTTTTTTGATGTTTGTGGAATTGATTGACATATCCTGTTTTCTTTTTCGGTCTTTTGTTTCGGTTTCTTCCTTGTATTTCCTGTTATTTCCTTTACTTTCCAATTCACTTTTTAATGAGCGCTTTAGAACTTTTCTTTTTCCACTCAATGTTTCAGTGTTTTTCGGATTGATTTTCAGATTTTTAGTATTTTTATCATTTTTTGATACTTTTTCCACTACCTTATTTTTTTCTCCTCTCTGACTTTTTACGCTCCTCTTTCTCTCTCTCTTTTGTTTCCCTCTCATGTTTCTTCTTTTCCTCTATTTCTAGCCATTTGCGACTAGTTAAAACGTAAACAGGATTCTCGGATACTAACTTCCCTTTACGTTGTGGCGTCGCAGACCAATGGAGGGTATCTTTTAATTTTGGAGGTGTAATTTCACTATCGAATTTAGCATTTTCATAGTAATTATTCCTTTCATATTTCTTGTTATTTTGAGTGTCTGTTATTTGATTTTGAATATTAATATTTGATTTAGCAATAGTGTCTACTACGTTGTCTAGTACTGATAAATTTGATTGTACGGTTTCATTTGACTTTTCATTTAGGGCATCTGAATTCTCTAGAATTTTGTTCCGTTCGTCATTAATATTTATCTCAGCAATAGTGGTTAACTTGGGTTTTATTGATTCAATAGGCTCTTTGAGAACGTTATCACTAGTAATTTTTATAACGTTTAACATTTCATTTTTTAAATGATTTTGGTCATCTGTATTTTCCATGCTCTGGCTCTGATCATAATTTTTTACTTCAAAAATATCCTGAATAGCTGATTCTGATAAGTTAATATCAAAATCATTTAAAAGGTCTGTTGGAAGTAAGTTTTCATGAAATTCATCAATATTATTGGAACTTGAGATTATGATCTGCACGTCATTTATAGGTGTCAATAATTCATCGTTACTAGATACTCGTTTTCAATTTGTTTATTGACTGGCTCTATAGATTCGCCTTTCAAATATTTGAATAGGTCATTCAAAGCTTTGTAATAACAACTCGATTCGTCTGGAGACTCGCTTAGATGGGAAACAATGTTTGATCCCACGATTTTTTCAAACATTTTTAAAGTCATAGTTCTTTGCAGCTTGTTTTCTGGAATTTTAGTCGAATTTCTCATATTTTTACCGAGGCATTTTTTAAAATCAATAGCGTTACAGTTCCATGGATATAAACCGCAGGCTCGAAAACCGTTTACAATAATGTTTCTATTTATGTATTTTTTTAATATTATGTTAAGTATCGGAGCAAAGTCAATTTTTGTCAAATTTTTTGTCGGATTTACCTGCCGCCATTCTAGTACGCCTTTTTTCCAAGCACCTTTAATTGGCTTGAAGGCAGCCACATCTGCGGGCTGTAGAATCCGGGTCGCGTTTGGGTATAATGATATAAGTATTATACCCATTTCTTTGCATACTTTGCTTAGTTCGAAATTAATATGGCTTTTATGGCCATCAACAAATAAAACAATGGGGAGTTCTATATTTTCTTTAACAAGATAAGGATAGAATACATTAGTTATGTACTGTAAAAAAAGATATTTGTTCATCCATCCATTCGATGACAAACCTACTCCCCATTCTGGTGGTACAGACGCTGCAATATCTGCCCTGTTACGTTTGAGTGGGTAAATGATCATAGGTGGCGTAATAGCTCCGTTGGCCGAAAATGTGAACATAACTGTTAGCCCACATTTTGCGGGCGCATTATCAATTTCATAAACGTCACGAGTACCTTTGAGGGCTAAAACCTTTGAAGTTTTTGGGCATAATAAGAAATTGGTTTCATCGCCATTGAAAATACGTTTTGGATTTTCTAAAATATGCAGGCATCCTTCTTCTTTTAGGCAAGTTTCAATTTGATGAAACCATTTTTTCAAATTTTCTTCAGAAACATTGGCACTAGCTGAAGTAACAGCTTCAGCTGTTCTATGTACTATTTCAGGGTGACGTTTTAAAAATAATTTGTACCACCCGTCTCCTGGTGTATTGTTTATAAAACTATTAGGCCTAGGTGATTTTTTTAGAAATGTAGCAACGCTTTGCAATAGATCTTCTTTTCGCCGCGGAAAACCTTTCCTACTGCTCTCAATTATCCACTCAACCAACGTGTTTTCCTCGGCCATTGTGAGGACCGTTGGCGGACCCGGTCTAGTTTTTATTAAGTTTTCATGCAAACGAAACTGCAAAGTTCCTAGGGGTATCCCAAATGTATTGGCGGCTGCTCGTTTAGACATACCCTTTTTTACAGCTTCGATTGCCGCTTGTAAATCTTTTTCAGAATATTTTTTTTTGTAAGCGTTTCCTTTGGCAGTATTCGGCATTTTTTTCTGCAACAAGACAAACTAAACAATGAAACATATGATTGTTTTTTTAGTAAAAATCGTTATTGAAATGTTACATCGGAATTTTTAATTCCAACACCGTTTGACTGATCACCATGAAAGTTGGCATAGCTCTTGAATACTTTTTATCCCAGAAGAGTTCCCACGGGGACCGGGATCAAAATCCCGAGCATCAGCTAGACATATACAAAAATATAACCCTAATCAAAAAGACCACCCCTGGTTGCCCCTGGGCCAAAGGTACCCATCAATATAGATATAATCATTATTATAATAATAGAGGATATACCTAGTAGTGTAGTACTCATTCAATATAGTAGTTTAAGTTTATTGGATAGGAATTAGAATAATAGTACGTAGTATTAATGATCCTTTGTAGTTTGTAGACATATAAGTACTTCAATTTACTATTAAACAATAGTTTTTAAGTGTCGAACTGGCTTGCAGCTACGTTATTTTTTTTCCGTGGTGTCACCTGAATAAGGGTTCCGGCTGAAAATCAGCGCTGTATGTGTTTGTGCTTGCACTAGACATGCAGCATTATGCTGAGCCTGGACCATTTTTCGGGTTGTGCCACACGTAATGCTGTTCATTCCTGCGCCTCATTCCTGTAATATAGATAATATAAGATCTTCTCTAGATTGTGAGGTGCAGTGGTGATCTACCTCTTTAGGTATCCTATATATGTGTGGCACAATTGTGGAAATAAATGTTTTTTCTTTCTTTCTTTCTTTCTTCTATATAATATGCTAGATGATATCCGCGACTTCGACCGCGTGGATTAAGTTTATTTTATTCCAGAGGGAACTCCTTAATTTTCCGGGATAAAAAGTATGGTATAATTTCATCAAAATTGGTTGAAAAGATAGGCCGGGAAAGCGTAGAAGACAGTCAGACAGATACACTTTCGCCTAATGTATTATAATACTAGTTGATGCAAGCGACTTCGTCCGCGTGGATTAAGGATTTTTGGTTCCCGCGGGAACTTTTTGATTTTCCTATATAAAATGTTTCGCTATGAAATAAACATAACATTTTCAATGGATAAAAAATATATGTCAGTAGCTTTTATTTTATGATAGCCACTAATTTAGAGACTAGGGGGTCATATCCAGATTCTATTCGAATGACAGTATGCATTTTAGCCTTTTCTCTCAAGTGGCTGAGGAAAAGAGATTTAAACCTATTTTTATTATGCTAATAGCATCTGGATTGGGTTGTAATAGGTATAGATCTCGTTTAGCCTTAAAAATATAACAACAGAATTACATTATGCATATTTTATAATTATTGATTATTATTATTCAGTATCGACACCGGTACATCACTACGTAATTTAAGATTGTTTTGTACAAACATTGGCATACGTAGAGTACAATGAATAGCACGGCCAAGAACATAAAAAGTATAATGATTGGCCCTGCTAAAATCTAGCTATTGCAATGCTACGACATTTTATGTTAAATTATTTAAAAAGGAGTTGACAGTATCATTCATTACAGATTTAAAATAGGCTGGATATTTTTAAGCAGTGGCTACTATCATTGGCACCCATGCCAATCAACTCATCTTTCATATAAGCGAATGGTATTAACTTTGGCCTACCTGATTTTAGGTTATTTCGAGTGTTTTTCCACCAATAAAGGCATATAAACCTAAATTCAATGATAAATAACCTATAGGAATGCATACTTCCTAATTTTATTACCAAGAAAACAGGTAATTTACATTAAAAAAGTACTTACGTGCACGCCGCTAAACGATTTTTTTTCAAGTGTTGCTAGCTGATAATTTCTAAAACTACCAATTTTATTTAAGAGTGTTGTCAACATAGAAAAATATAAATATTTTTTATACCTTTTACTCAATGGAAACACTTAATATATTGATTTTAAAGTCGGAAGGCCAATGATTGAGGGGGGGCCAAGATTACTACAGCTTATCCATTAAAAAAAAAACGCGAAAATATAAACCTCTTCCTTTTTAGGAAGTCGGTTAATTACTGAACGAAATGTTTGATGTCAGATGTGGTGTGAATGTGACAATACAGGTGACATTCTGACATTTGTCACAGATGTCACTATAGACGAAATTGTACAAAAATTGTCCGTTGGTTTTGTTTATAATTATTGAAGAATGCAATTTAAAGTAAATTGAGCGTCAGTAAATTTAATTAAAAACGAATTGTTTATTTATTTAAATTTTGATTGTCAAACAAGCTTTGAAACATAAAGATAACAAAAAAATGTTAGCATGTGCGCACACAAAAATACGTTTTTAAAGCAATAAAAACATAAAATTTGAAAAATACTTTTTTTTCTTCCAAATACTTTATTTTTTTCCTATCCAAACCATTTTATACGTTTTTTTTGTCAAAAAAAGTTGGCAACCCTAGACAGGTCTTCTTGTCTTCCTTTTACAGATATTCTCTGTGCAATTAATCTCCAGATCTCCTGGACGTGGCGAAGATATGGCGACTATGACGCTGAATTACGATCAAGACTGATGACGAAATAATCGGCGCTGTGTTCATTAATCTGTCGCTCGTAGGGAAAAAAATGTTGGAGAGACCCAACTCTATGCCTAATATTGGAAATGCATCACTAGCGCCTCTGTAATTGAGATTTGGAACTAACGTCGTTGAATATATAGCTATAGCTACCTACCCGTACTATACATACTTAAGAAGAGCACAGGGAAAGAAGTCACCCTAAAACTGCTTTGAGGTTAAGCCGCGTTTTGACGGTACGAGCGCGTTCGGACCGAGTCGCACTCGGATTCACTCTGATGACTACTCGTATCATGTAAACACGCAATCCGAGCGAGCATACTCTTATAAAATAAAGTAAAACAATATGGCGTCAAATGAAAATAAACAAGCGTCTAACCATAGATTTATTAAGAAGAATAAATCTATGCGTCTAACGTGAAAAAAAAGTGGAGTCAACGTGATACGTTGAAGTTTGTCGAATTGTATGAAGAAGAAATTTTATGGAATATTACATTAAAAAATTATAAAAATAAAGATGCTAGATACGCAGCAATACAGCGCATTATAAGAAATATGAATTTAGATGGTCTTACTTTGCAAGATATTAACACAAAAATTCATACGAAGTACGTATAGTCAAGAAAAGCTAAAGATCAAAAAAGCATTAGGTACTGGATCTGGGGCTGATGACGTATACACATCGAGTCTGCCATGGTTTGAGATAGCGGATCGATTTTTATCTAGAGTTATCAAAAGCAGGAAAACGTTTAAGAATGTGAGTCCACTAGTCCGTACTATTATTTGCTATTTTTATAAAAGTTGGAAATTGACGGGTTTTTTACAAGGTCATGTCTTATGAAGCCCTTGGTAAAAGTTAAGGGAGAGGGGAGAGGGAGAGGGGGCGAAGGGGGGAGGGGATATCCCCTGTCCCCCTGACATACTTTTTTTCTGAGGAAATGTGTAGTTGTTTATCTATGAATTTTAAAAAATCTCATTTTAAGGTTATTTTTTTGTATATTTTTTTGATATCATGAACCCAATTTATAGAGTAGGGAGAAGGGAAGAGACCCCCCACCATAGTAGGTGGTCTTTTCTCGTCGACGGGAAGCGGGGCTCCTTTTTTCTGAGTGGTAACAAAAAAATAACCACAAAGGGGATGGCGGGGTCTTTTTTTTTAATTAATAATAATAAGTCGGGAAACATGATAAAAATATTACAGTTATCGTTGATAACTAAAATATCCTGTTTTCTTGCCATGGGATGGCACCTTTACCCATAAAGTAGTTTTTGTAATTTTTTCTTCTTTCTTCAGCTAATTGCGTATAATGATTACTACCCTGATTCACAAGATCTGCTGTATAATTCGACCTGGGTTCATGTCTCCATGCACCAGGTCTATTGTCCATATCCATTGTTCCAATAGGTGCGTAAGGCCCGGCGCCCATTATCGGCATCGGCAAGGAACAGGATCCTTCGGCATTCTACATGCAAGCGTGCACTGTCGGAAACTATGCTTTGGCATGCTGCAACGTTCTTAGGGATGACGAGGCGTCCTTTAGCATGCCGCACCGTCCTGAAGCTTGCCGAAGCGTCTCAATATCGTATTTCTCGTCAAAACAGTCTCAGAGTTGTTACAAGCTAGTTGTCTGAGTTGTATTTAATATGGTGGACTGGGATCTAGTGCTCATAGCAGCTCTTGCTGAAGAAGAGAAATCTAATCAATCAAGAAGATTTTGGGTGAACAACCTTTGGAAGCAACGATATACGTCCGGTGAATTCAACAATTTATTCAATGATTTGCGTTATGACGTGCGAAAATTTTATGACTACTATAGAATGAGTTATGAAAATTTTGAAAGTCTGGTTCATTTGCTTCGACCTTTCATGAAAAAAAAAACAATCAAGTTTTCGCTCACCTATACCTGTTGAAGAAAGATTATCTGTGTGCTTGAGGTGAGTAATAAACAATACTTTAATAATCATATTTATTATTTTTTAATTCACATATACTCGTACAGGTATGATTCGAATGGTGACTTCAGATCGCAGACTACATTACTATTTCGTCTGAATCTATATTTCATGCTGCGCCGGTCATAGAACTGTCGTCGTGGAGCGATTGTTGTTGACATTGGAGTCATATCTTTATTTTTAATCACATTAGCTTTGCTGCGGGTAATAATATGTTAGAGAAATTACGAATTCTGGTAATCATTGGTTTCAATATTCTGGTAATCACTGATTTCAATGTTTTGGTCTTGGCATCTAGGTGTGGGTGTCGGTGTATATGTCAATGTTGAATGCATGTTGTCCTCGTTATTTACGGATGTTGCTTGGGGTGTGTAATAAGAAAAATCGTCCATGGTGTAGTTTGATTGATTCACAGGAAGTTTTTGTTTCGTTTTTGTTTGTGTCGGGTGCACTTTGCAAGCAGAAAATAATGAAAAATAACGATACTCGGACGCTATTGAACTCGTAACGTGTCAATTATAATCCGAGTTCACTCCTATACGCTATTGCTCGTACGAGCGCACTCGGTCCGAACGCGCTCGTACCGTCAAAACGCGGCTTAAGCTTGCCTCTCACTAGGTATGAAAAGAATATAAACGTTTATAGTCACGATAAATCACGTTTTATTTTTTAACATAAAAGTTATTAGTGATCATAGTCTCAGCGGTAAAAGTTAAAAACCATCAAAGTCCGAGGACTGTGATCGTTCTTAAAAGTTTTCGAACGAATAGTCAAAGCTCAAACGTCAGTTCACGTTCTCTTGCTCTGTGACATTTCTAGGAGTATTTCAATAGGAGTATAACATTCGTTTTTCTTTGAGTTTGCTGTTATTTTCGCCGGTAAATTAGTTCGTTTTAAAGAATTTTCGTCATGTCTGACTGTGAAAGTGTTATCGAGGATGTTGTGGACGATAAAAACACTAAAAAACGTAAAAAATGTGGCCGTATAAGTGATACAACACGTTATCTTATGTAATAAAAGGTGGGTTAGGATGGTAAATAATTAATTCGTATTTCACTTCACACAGTTTATAATACTTATAAGATGTTCTCGGTGTTAAAGTATGGCAATGAAACATACATAGACAACTAGATATAATCTATGTAGAATCTTATGTAGCGAATGTGTAGCGAACCCCGTTTTTGATAGCTCTCTCTCTTGTCTCTGCCTGTCATGGTGAACACGCAATTTTGTAAGCCCATATAAAATAAAAGGTAAAAACCAGTAAATCTTTTAATTAGTTAATTACTGCTCTCTCCCTGTAACCTAATAGGTTATGGGTGCCAGGCACGTAATTCTGCACCTTTTAGTCGGAAAATTGCGGTAATAAAAATAGTCGAGTCGAAGGTAAGACCGGCGTGGCGTGGGTTAACATCAAAATCGCAGGTAAAACTTGTTAATAACGAGGAAAGTCATTAAGCCAGTGCGAGATGGAAGTAACTCCGATAACATCTACCATCCAGGGAACAGTTTTAAAACTGGAGGGCACGAAAAACTGGAACATTTGGAAATTCCAAACAACGGTGTTGTTACGAGGGCAGGGATTATACGATGTTGTTGAAGGGAGCAGTATCAAGCCGGAAGATGCAACCCAAAAAAAGGCTTGGGAAGGTAAGGACGCGAAGGCACAAACAATTCTTGTAACTAGAATGACAAAAGAGGTTATGTTGCATATTATCACGTGCACCACAGCAGCGGAAATGTGGCGTAAGCTTAAGCTTAAAAGCGTATTCGAGCAAATGACCGAAACCAGTGTACATATACTACAGCAGCGTTTCTTTCAATTTCAATTTGAAGAAGGTATGGACATATCAGTTTTCTTATCCAAAATACAGGAGATGCAAAACCAACTGCGACAAATGGGAGCAGAGGTATCAGAAAAATTTGTTATTACCAAAGTATTAATGTCCCTACCTGAACAATATAAGCATTTTATATCAGCATGGGAGTCGGCCCCGGACGACAAGCAAAACTATGATAACCTAGTTGCTAGGTTGCTCATCGAGGAAGAGAGGCTGAAAGCAAAGGGAGATGCGCAGCAGTCTCAGAATGCATCTCAAGCATTTCTAGCAAAGAAGAACAATTCAAAGAAGATCCGGTGCTATAAATGTAATCATGTGGGGCATCATGCAAGTCAGTGCCGAGTTAATAATCAGTCTAATAATAGAGATGATAGGAGATGCTTTTACTGCAAAAAGGTAGGCCATTTTCAAAATCAGTGCAGGTTCCGCATAGAGAAGAATAAACAGAAACAATGCGAGAGTAATGCTTTCATGGTAATAAAATAATTCGACCTGGGTTCATGTCTCCATGCACCAGGTCTATTGTCCATATCCATTGTTCCAATAGGTGCGTAAGGCCCGGCGCCCATTATCGGCATCGGCAAGGAACAGGATCCTTCGGCATTCTACATGCAAGCGTGCACTGTCGGAAACTATGCTTTGGCATGCTGCAACGTTCTTAGGGATGACGAGGCGTCCTTTAGCATGCCGCACCGTCCTGAAGCTTGCCGAAGCGTCTCAATATCGTATTTCTCGTCAAAACAGTCTCAGAGTTGTTACAAGCTAGTTGTCTGAGTTGTATTTAATATGGTGGACTGGGATCTAGTGCTCATAGCAGCTCTTGCTGAAGAAGAGAAATCTAATCAATCAAGAAGATTTTGGGTGAACAACCTTTGGAAGCAACGATATACGTCCGGTGAATTCAACAATTTATTCAATGATTTGCGTTATGACGTGCGAAAATTTTATGACTACTATAGAATGAGTTATGAAAATTTTGAAAGTCTGGTTCATTTGCTTCGACCTTTCATGAAAAAAAAAACAATCAAGTTTTCGCTCACCTATACCTGTTGAAGAAAGATTATCTGTGTGCTTGAGGTGAGTAATAAACAATACTTTAATAATCATATTTATTATTTTTTAATTCACATATACTCGTACAGGTATGATTCGAATGGTGACTTCAGATCGCAGACTACATTACTATTTCGTCTGAATCTATATTTCATGCTGCGCCGGTCATAGAACTGTCGTCGTGGAGCGATTGTTGTTGACATTGGAGTCATATCTTTATTTTTAATCACATTAGCTTTGCTGCGGGTAATAATATGTTAGAGAAATTACGAATTCTGGTAATCATTGGTTTCAATATTCTGGTAATCACTGATTTCAATGTTTTGGTCTTGGCATCTAGGTGTGGGTGTCGGTGTATATGTCAATGTTGAATGCATGTTGTCCTCGTTATTTACGGATGTTGCTTGGGGTGTGTAATAAGAAAAATCGTCCATGGTGTAGTTTGATTGATTCACAGGAAGTTTTTGTTTCGTTTTTGTTTGTGTCGGGTGCACTTTGCAAGCAGAAAATAATGAAAAATAACGATACTCGGACGCTATTGAACTCGTAACGTGTCAATTATAATCCGAGTTCACTCCTATACGCTATTGCTCGTACGAGCGCACTCGGTCCGAACGCGCTCGTACCGTCAAAACGCGGCTTAAGCTTGCCTCTCACTAGGTATGAAAAGAATATAAACGTTTATAGTCACGATAAATCACGTTTTATTTTTTAACATAAAAGTTATTAGTGATCATAGTCTCAGCGGTAAAAGTTAAAAACCATCAAAGTCCGAGGACTGTGATCGTTCTTAAAAGTTTTCGAACGAATAGTCAAAGCTCAAACGTCAGTTCACGTTCTCTTGCTCTGTGACATTTCTAGGAGTATTTCAATAGGAGTATAACATTCGTTTTTCTTTGAGTTTGCTGTTATTTTCGCCGGTAAATTAGTTCGTTTTAAAGAATTTTCGTCATGTCTGACTGTGAAAGTGTTATCGAGGATGTTGTGGACGATAAAAACACTAAAAAACGTAAAAAATGTGGCCGTATAAGTGATACAACACGTTATCTTATGTAATAAAAGGTGGGTTAGGATGGTAAATAATTAATTCGTATTTCACTTCACACAGTTTATAATACTTATAAGATGTTCTCGGTGTTAAAGTATGGCAATGAAACATACATAGACAACTAGATATAATCTATGTAGAATCTTATGTAGCGAATGTGTAGCGAACCCCGTTTTTGATAGCTCTCTCTCTTGTCTCTGCCTGTCATGGTGAACACGCAATTTTGTAAGCCCATATAAAATAAAAGGTAAAAACCAGTAAATCTTTTAATTAGTTAATTACTGCTCTCTCCCTGTAACCTAATAGGTTATGGGTGCCAGGCACGTAATTCTGCACCTTTTAGTCGGAAAATTGCGGTAATAAAAATAGTCGAGTCGAAGGTAAGACCGGCGTGGCGTGGGTTAACATCAAAATCGCAGGTAAAACTTGTTAATAACGAGGAAAGTCATTAAGCCAGTGCGAGATGGAAGTAACTCCGATAACATCTACCATCCAGGGAACAGTTTTAAAACTGGAGGGCACGAAAAACTGGAACATTTGGAAATTCCAAACAACGGTGTTGTTACGAGGGCAGGGATTATACGATGTTGTTGAAGGGAGCAGTATCAAGCCGGAAGATGCAACCCAAAAAAAGGCTTGGGAAGGTAAGGACGCGAAGGCACAAACAATTCTTGTAACTAGAATGACAAAAGAGGTTATGTTGCATATTATCACGTGCACCACAGCAGCGGAAATGTGGCGTAAGCTTAAGCTTAAAAGCGTATTCGAGCAAATGACCGAAACCAGTGTACATATACTACAGCAGCGTTTCTTTCAATTTCAATTTGAAGAAGGTATGGACATATCAGTTTTCTTATCCAAAATACAGGAGATGCAAAACCAACTGCGACAAATGGGAGCAGAGGTATCAGAAAAATTTGTTATTACCAAAGTATTAATGTCCCTACCTGAACAATATAAGCATTTTATATCAGCATGGGAGTCGGCCCCGGACGACAAGCAAAACTATGATAACCTAGTTGCTAGGTTGCTCATCGAGGAAGAGAGGCTGAAAGCAAAGGGAGATGCGCAGCAGTCTCAGAATGCATCTCAAGCATTTCTAGCAAAGAAGAACAATTCAAAGAAGATCCGGTGCTATAAATGTAATCATGTGGGGCATCATGCAAGTCAGTGCCGAGTTAATAATCAGTCTAATAATAGAGATGATAGGAGATGCTTTTACTGCAAAAAGGTAGGCCATTTTCAAAATCAGTGCAGGTTCCGCATAGAGAAGAATAAACAGAAACAATGCGAGAGTAATGCTTTCATGGTAATAAATCATGATGAACAATATAAGCATTCACAGTGGTTGGTAGATACAGGCGCGAGCGAGCACATGTGTTGTGATAAGACTTTGTTTACAACATTTTCAACTGTTTCACAAAGGTCAGTAATCATTGGACAACTCAGGTGTATAATGGCACAAATTGGATTAATACAACTTTAAATAATGTTTTGTATGTACCAGACCTTAAGAAAAACTTATTCTCTGTGAACGGAGCCACTTCTCATGGTTATGTCATGATGACAGATGACATCTACTGTAAGTTTTATAAAAATAATAAAGTGTGTGCATTAGCAAAGAGAGATGGAAACTTATATTACATGAATTTACGGTTTGAGTTCAGCATTGCTAGTGCAGCTAAAGTTTCAACAGATCTTTATGATTGGCATCAGAGGTTGGCCCATCAAAACTTTGAGCAAGTGAAGTCGATATTAAAAAAGAACAACATTTGTTTTGATAACTCCAGCATTACAAAGTGTGAAGGTTGTTTAGAAGGAAAAATGCATAGATTACCTTTTCCAAACAGTGAAACTAAAACAAGTAAAATATGTGAAATAATTCATGTGGATGTTTGTGGCCCCATGGAAAATAAGTCCATAGGTGGATCACGTTATTTTCTTCTATTGAAAGATGACTTTTCAAAATTTAGAACAGTTTATTTCTTAAAAGCTAAACATGAAGTCAAAAGTTGCATTCAAAACTTTATCTTAAAGACTGAAAATGAGACTGGACAGAAAATTAAGGTTATAAGGACGGATAATGGCTTGGAATTTATAAATCAGGATGTCAAAGAACTGTTACATCAACATGGTATTACCCATCAAAGAACAGTACCTTACACACCACAACAAAATGGGAAAGCTGAGAGAGAAAATCGAACTTTAGTGGAAGCTGCTAGAACTATGTTATGCACAAGGGCACTGCCAAAAGCATTATGGGCTGAAGCTATTAACATGGCGGCATATGTGTTGAACCGAACAGCTAAAAGCAATGACCCAGAGAGAACTCCATATGAAATCTGGACAGGAAAAAAGTTTGATATACACGAGTTAAAAGCATTTGGAACTCCGATGTTTACTCATATACCTAAGGAACAGCGTAAAAAGTGGGATGCAAAGAGTGAAAAAGGAATATTAGTTGGGTACGGGGAAAATACAAAAGGTTACAGAATATTTTATAGTCAAAAGAATAAGATTGAAATTAAGAGGGATGTTACATTTATTGAGGAAATTAAGTTGGAAAAACAAGTAGATAAACCAATTTTGATTCAACAAATACCAGAAATTGAGGAAGAAATTACTGAGACTATTGATACTATTAAACAACCAGAATCAGAGCAAAATGACTCAGGGGAAGTAATTAAGTCTCGGGTTGGGGATTCTATTTCAGGTTTTTCAGGTAAAATAGAGCACACGAAAAGGGCAAGGAAACCGACTCAATTTTATCAATGCAACCATGTATATTCTGATGAACCCAAATCATATAAGGATGTGATGGAAAGGCCGGACTGCGGTGAGTGGCAACAAGCTATTAACAAGGAATTAGAGACTTTAAGGGAAAATAATACTTGGACATATTGTAGTGTACCTGTAAATGCAAGTGTGATTAGTAGTAAGTGGGTTTTTAAAATAAAAAGGTCAGGTGACAATGTGCAGTATAAAGCTAGGTTGGTAGCTAGGGGTTTTGAACAAAGCGACTCATTAGATTTAAATGAAATCTATGCCCCTGTTGCTAAATTGTCAACTTTCAGATTGTTTGTAGCTATAGCAACTCAATATGAGTTAGCTATATATCAGATGGATGTCAAGGGTGCTTTTTTATATGGGGAAATTCATGAAAATGTTTTTATTAAATTGCCAGAAGGAGCTTATAGTGATGATCGAAACATTGTAAAGTTAAATAAGGCCTTATATGGTCTCAAAAAAATCTCCTAAATATTGGAATGATAAATTTAATTCTGTGATGATTAGAGAGGGTTTCCATAGATCTCATTCCGACTCATGTTTATACACAAAATGTGATAAAAATAACCAGATTTACCTTTTGCTATATGTCGATGATTTGTTAATTTTTGGAACTAATGAAAGTCTTGTAAACAACCTTAAAATTATACTGAATAATGAATTCAAAATGAAAGATCTTGGTTTGGTGTCTGACTTTCTAGGTATAAATGTAAACCAAAACACCCAAACTGGCATTACATATTTAAGTCAGAAAAATTACTTATTGAGCATTTTGGCTAGATTTGAAATGCAAAATTGTAAACCCATCTATCTCTACCCCGATGGAACAAAACTTTAATACTAAAATATTTGAATGTAATGATAATTCTGAAGTGAATAAAAATATAGAAAATATTTGTAGACAAATGATAGGAAGTTTGATGTATGCTGTATCAGGTACAAGACCAGATTTATGTGTTGCTGTATCCATTCTTAGTAGGTTTCAAAATAAAGCTAATAAAAGCTTACTTAATGCTTTAAAAAGAGTATTTAGATATGTAAAATATAGTCTAGATTATAAGTTAATATTCAAGTGTGATGATAGTTTGTTATATGGCTATTGTGATGCAGACTGGGGTGGGAATCTTTTGGATAGAAAATCAACAACAGGCTATTGTTTTTATTTCTCAAATTGTTTGATATCATGGTGTACAAAAAAGCAGTGCTCGGTTAGCTTGTCATCAACCGAATCAGAGTACATAGCCATGAGTATGGCGGCCAGTGAAGCTTGTTGGTTGCTTAATATGCTTAGTGACCTAAACATATTTAATGCAAGTCCAGTAACTATACACTCAGACAACCAGTCCGCTATCACAGTTGCAAGCACTGAAAATGTTAAACGCTTGAAACATATAGACATAAGGTACCATTTCATCAAAGAACTCCTCAATAATAATAAAATATGTTTAAAGTTTATTAGAACTCAAGATCAAGTAGCAGATATTTTGACAAAACCTTTAGGACAAAATTTGTTTTCAAAATTTGTAAGTTGTTTAGGCTTAGAATAAATATGTAGTTAAAATGAAAATGTAAAGAGACTAAGAGAGATGATTAAGTAAAGTAAAACAAAGGTTGTTTGAAAACCTGTTTGATTAGAAATATACTAACTTTATTGTTGTAAAATTAAAGTAATCATTTTAGAATAAAATATAGGCTGTATGCTTAGAAATGTACTAAAGTTATTTGTTTAGAAATGTTTAAATAAAACAAAGCTAGTAATTTTTGTAGGTATATTTTACATAATACATAGTTTAACGATATTTATTTGTATACAGA
This sequence comes from Erebia aethiops, assembly GCA_923060345.2. NCBI lineage: Eukaryota > Metazoa > Arthropoda > Insecta > Lepidoptera > Nymphalidae > Erebia > Erebia aethiops. Next base: position 10,962,298 of record OV281081.1, on the reverse strand, counting down.
GTATTTTCATTACAGAACGTTTTACATAGTTTCATGTATCATTAAAAAAAAAAATTGTCACTTAACTTATTTATTAGTTCTGGCTACTGTTGTTTGATAATAAGTTGTGTTACATAATGTATGTATGTATTTCATTGAGGGGAAGTGTTAAAGTATGGCAATGAAACATACATAGACAACTAGATATAATCTATGTAGAATCTTATATAGCGAACCCCGTTTTTGATAGCTCTCTCTCTTGTCTCTGCCTGTCATGGTGAACACGCAATTTTGTAAGCCCATATAAAATAAAAGGTAAAAACCAGTAAATCTTTTAATTAGTTAATTACTGCTCTCTCCCTGTAACCTAATACTCGGGACGAGTGTTACAAAAGGTATAGCCTGAGCCACTCAAAATACAGCATCACCGGCCCCAGCTACAATAATCTTATTACAGTTACATAAACAAAACTCATCTTACACTAAGCCGAAATAGTCAAAGGAAATAACAAAAGCTCCATACTGGGAACGCGATCTCATAACATGTAACATAAACATCTCTAGTCCCAAACAAAGGTCCGTTGATGGGTACCTACTAATAACGCAAGGCTTTCTCCACAGGTTATCAAATCAAAAATGGCAATGTCCTTGTAGTCATATCAAAGTCGGCAATCTCCAAACTAATTTTGTTAAAATATAACAGTTATTTCTAATTATTTACTACTATTAGTCAAAATGTTCTTACAATGTTACTTTATGTCAATAATAATTAGACTCTGCATTATTAACTGCCTTTAAACGATAGCAACACTTTTTTTTACTTCCTCAACAATTAGACAAAGTGGAGATTAGTGATTACCAGGTTTGGTTTTATATGCCTCAAATATAACCACCAATGATGTGTATTATCGTAGGCAGCTCTCAGTGTACAGCTTTAATATTCACATTCTTTCTGGCGGGCAATCAATTTTTTTTTCATATCCACAAATAATCTTAAATAATCTTAAATAGGTATATTTAGATAGAAAGCTTATATCTAAATATACCTATACCTATTATTTGTATTTAACTTGTATGTATTTATTGTATGTATGTATTTATGTATGTATATGTATATGTATGTATGTATTTATGTATGTATGTATATGTATGTATGTATACTATTTATGTATGTTTTTATGAATTACATGTATTTTATATGAACAGATTTGTGTATTTTATATTATAATAGTCTTTAATTACCTACTTTGTGTGCACCCTCATTAATTTTTTTTTGTTATTAGTTCCTTTTCTGGTTGCCTGGAAGAGATCGCTTCTCAGCGATAAGGCCGCCTCTTGTACAGTTTTCCATAATTTCTTGTATTTTAAATGTGTTTTATGTATGGTGTACAATAAAGTATATTTTCATTTTCATTTTCATAATCGCCCACAAAGGTGCAGATGATGTTGTTTCCATGTTGAACTATTTTATTTGGAACATTTTACCTACTGACTGCCGTAAGCTTGCAATTTTTTGTGATTCTTGTGCAGGTCAAAATAAAAACTTTACAATGATCCGATATTTGCATTACATTGTTCACAATAAGAAGCGTTTTGATGAAGTAACTGTGACCTTTCCAGAACGTGGCCACAGCTACCTGGAATTTGATAAAGATTTTGGCCTTATAAACCAAACATTTAGTGAACTTCCAGAAGATTGTGCAAGAATTTTTAGAGAGTCACGGGTGAAACCTTGCCCTTTTCATGTTATTGAAGCAAAACAGGAAATATTCTACAAGTGGACTTCTTTTTTGAGCAACCTTTATAAAAAACAATGTCCATTTGCAACAAGGCCAGTCTCGGAATTGAATAGGTATTAAAAACAGTGATAACTGCCAAATTGTTAAATCCCGGCAAACATTTAATGGACATTGGGAAAGTTATGTCATTGTCGACCAACGTGCAAAAAGAAGAATTCAAGAAACTGATGGACCTGACATATCTTACAATGAGCTAATTCCAATTAAAAAGGCTATGTACAGTGATTTACAACATTTGACACAATTTTGCTCTCAAAAAGCTCAAGATTATTTTACTAATCTGCCACAATAGTTGCAGTGACTTTGATCATTTTTATTGATATAGAAACTCATTTACCTTTTCCAGAATCCTCAATAAGAGATCGATTAAAAAAAGCAGAATACTATGACCCTCGGCTTGACCGGTAGGCAACGTTCTCAAAAGAAGAGAAAAAGGAGTTAGCTGACCATGTTGTTACGTTGGCTAAAAGATTTTTTGGAATCACACTACAACAGCTACGAAAACTGGCTTATGAGTTCGCGGTTGCAAAAAACATAAAACACATTTTTTCGACAGAGAAAGGCATGGCAGGTAAATATACGGTGTATATTTTTTGTAGATTATATTTTGTATACATTTTAATTAATAAATTCCTTTTGGCAGGTAAATGGGGTATATGCGTTCCTAAAACGAAATCCTGGGATCTCTCTGCGACTTCCGGAGGCTACAAGCATGAATAGAGTGTTGGGTTTTAATAAAACAGAAATTTAACTTCAAAATTTGGAAGAATTGATAAAGAAACATGCTTATCCAGCCAAAAGAATTTTTAATGTTGACGAAACAGGCGTTACAACAGTTCAGAGACCTGGAAAAATTTATGCGCCTAAAGGAGTTAAGCAAGTGGGTAAAATTACAAGCGGGGAGCGTGGGATTCAATGTCACAGTTGTCTGTGCCATGAATGCATCAGGCTGTTCATACATCCCACCCATGTTTATATATCCACGCCGAAGAATAAAGCCAAGTCTTAAGATTGGAGGGCCCATTGGACCAGAATATGAATGCTCCAAATCAGGGTGGATAAATGAAGAACTGTTTGAGGAATGGCTTCGTCACTTCGGCAAACATATAAATGCAACCACTGAAAATCCCACTCTACTAATTCTCGATAATCATGCCAGTCACTTGTCATTGAAAGCTTACCAATATTGCCGCGAAAATGGGATCCATATGCTATCTTTACCTCCGCACACTTCCCACAGGATGCAGCCGCTGGATGTCACTTTTTACGGCCCACTGAAGACAGCGTATCACAGAGAGTGTGACTTATATGTATATGAAAAATCATCCATATGAAAAAATTACTCATGACGTTTTGGCTTCTATTTTCAATAAAGCATATTTGAGAGTAGCTTCGATGGACAAAGCAGTGAAAGGATTCGAAGTGACTGGAATTTATCCCATAAACTCCCACGTGTTCGGGGACGATGACTTTATATCAGACCCAATTGTTGAAGACTTAACTTCACAAAATGATAATTTAATTGATAATGATTTAGCTACCGACGCAGTTTCTACACATGTTACAAATGAAGGCGAACCTACTGCTAGTACATCGCGTAGTGTTTTGCAAGTATTAAGTCCAGTGCCCCAAAAAATTCAGAAAATCAAAAGGCATTCAAAGAAACAACACTCCCAAATTTGACCGCCACACCCCTGAAACTACAGTTAGAAGAAAAAGAGAGAAAGAAAAGATTAAAAGAGCAAGAAAAACATGGCAAGGGAAAGCAAGTTAAAGGAAAAGTCTTAGCAAAGGGTGTTGTATACTCCGATAGCTCATATGAAATTTAAACCAATATTAACTCACCCGCCACGTGCGATGTCTTTCGTTTTGGATAATTTAGAAAATATCACTCGTGCGCACTTCTTTTACTGTTTAGTGTTTACACATCACTTTCACGTGTTTCCACAGGCCTTTTCTTCGAGATTTTGCACTTATATGATGTATTTTAGTATTTTTATTTGGGAGCGAGCTCAGTACGGCTCCAGTGGTGTGAAGTAAGACGCGTCGTTCCAAAATGGCGACGGGCAAGTCGCGGCCGAAGGCGGCCGACGGTGCACGATGGTGCGTGGCGGGATAATTTAAAACCAAAATCCTACATTTCCCCCCACCGAAATCCGAAAGGATTTCACCAGTTACGATACCAATTGAAAATGTTGAATGGTTGGTTAGTACATAACTGTTAGTTAGTATTATTTGAGTAGTTTAGTTAAATTGTGGACTGTATAATATAGGTAAATATGTTAATATAATAAATTGAAATAAAATAAAAGTAATATAATTGAAGCTATGTAAAAAAAAATATATACTATTATGTTATGTAAACACGGCTAAGCCGAATCCTGCTCCAGAGGAAGAGGACTGAGCTTAACTATGGGTCGAGTAAATTCAGAGTTTTTTGATGTCCGAACACTGACCACGCGAACGATACCGTCGGGGCCAGGATGCAATTTAGTAACCCGAGCAAGACTCCATTGCAGTGGTGCAAGGCTATCCGAATTTACCAGAACAAGATCTCCTATTTTAATGTTTTGACTTTTGTCAAACCATTTTTGACGCTGTTGCAGTAAATGAAGATAATCACGTCTCCATTTCTGCCAAAACCGTTGGCATATCTGCTGAACGAGCTGCCAACGATTTAAGCGATTGGTAGAAATTTCTGTTATATCATACTCCGGAACAGATAGCAATTCGCGACTTATTAAGAAATGTGACGGAGTTAACATTTCGAATTCGTTAGGATCACTTGATAAGGCACATAAGGGTCGTGAGTTAAGCACCGCTTCGACGCGTGCAAATACAGTGGTAAGCTCTTCAAATGTTAAGGCTCGAGTCCCAACTGTCCGTTTTAAATGTAATTTTGCCATTTTGATGGCTGATTCGAAAATACCGCCAAAATGGCTGCCCGCAGGGGGATTGTATCTCCATTGAACGTTACGTTTAGTAAATTCGTTTGATAACTCTTGGAAATTAGACTTCAAGAACTTCGATACCTCGGCTATATGTCTACCAGCAGAAACAAAATTAGACCCCTGGTCCGAAATTACAGAATTACATAATCCACGCCTGGCCGTGAAGCGATCAAAACAATTTAAAAAGCTTTCCGTGCTTAATGATGATACCACTTCCAAATGTACTGCTCGAGTAGCACAGCACACAAAAAGACACAAATAGGCCTTAGAAATACGTGCGTTTTTACGGGTTGACTCCTTGATATAGAACGGACCGCCCATATCAACGCCGACCGTATGAAAGGCATGGATATCCTCTGATCGAAACTTAGGGAGTTCACCCATCATAGGTTGCCTAATGGAAGGCGTGACTCTAAAACAAGCAACACATTTTGTTGTTCGCGACCGTATAGCTCTTCGCGCAGCTATTATCCAATACTTTTGGCAGAGAATGCTCTGCAAGGTACGCGGATCTGTGAAGAGAAAAGTGTTAATTTCTAGCAGCGAAAGCAGTGATGATGATGTTCCCCTAACACAATTATGCAATGACGACGATGAAGACGACATGGACACAGACAAAGAAAATGACAATACTGATTCTGTTAATGACCTATGTGCAATATGTGGAGAGTTTGGCCGTGACAAGGAAGTCTGGTTTCGTTGCTGCAGTTGTTCAAGCTGGATCCACAAAGAATGCAGTGGAAAAGACACTGCAGAAAACTTTATTTGTGAGTACTGTTAAGATAGATTTAAGCAATATAATTGGGTAAAATAGCTGATAATGTTTCTTGTTTTTTTTAACTTTAAATAAATGTTGATTGACCTGTATATCGCCTACAACTTATAATGCACGGTATTATCAAACTGGGGCACGCTATTCTCAAACCAGTTTGATAATACCGCGATGTCAAAGGTTTTCTTTTTTTCCCTATATTTTTTATAGACGCTGTATAAATTAAAGATTGCACCTAAAGTTGGTTGCTAAGTAAACTATATTTAATAAAAGTCTAGCTTCAGTCGATTTTTTCTAGAACAATAGATTATTAGCCCAAATCCCCTTATGGGTGCGGTATTATCCAACCCTCCCTATAAAAATTAATGTTTGTGTAATCATTCATTAATTAACGATGAGTTCACATCTATATTTATAAATCAATTGCCGTGAGTTAGTCTCCCAAAAACTCGATTGATTGATGCAATTTTTGGTATGTATGGTGGGATGGTTTAGATTCATAATTAGACCCGGTATGGCGCTGCAATGGGGTTCTAGGTTCAGGACAGGATGACCACTACCCACAGCCCACTAGTTATTTATAAATTCTGAGCCATAGTGCAATTTGTGCATTCTCTTTTGACAAAATTGGTTAATAAAAGCATTGGTTGCTACTGTCCTGCTAAAAACTTGAGCTGCATGTTTCACCTTCATTTTGTTTATTTTTTCAGGGTTTATAATATTTTCCGTTAATTTTAATACTAATTGTACTCCTTCAAAAATTGGAGTTTTGTTGTGAAGTTGTTGTAAATGTTCCCACTTTGCCACTTTAACAGAACTATTTATTTCATATTTTAAATTCTTTGTTAACAAATTATTTCTCATTGCTTTTAGAAGGTGAGGAGGATCATATAGTGGTATAATTTCATGATCATTGATCAATATTACTTTTTCTTTTGGTATATGACCTCTCCTTAAAAATGTGCCCCTGGTCTCTTCTAATAATAATTTTATTGCCTGGTGGTTATTCGTCCCCTGGTCACATACGGACGCTACTATATTAAAACCTGCTTCCTGTGATTTTCTAATTACATTTTTTAATTGTTTCGCTACCTCTGGTCCTTTTGTTGCACTCGCAGAAAAAAAATTAAAAAAAAACCCTGTAATGATATTTTTCTTCTCATTGCACGTTAGACCAGGTTTGAGAGAAACCTCGTCGAATATTAGAACAGAGAGCTTTTCTTTATTTTTCATACTACTTGTTTTTATTCTTAACTGTTCAAATAAGTTTGTATTAATTTCATGATAAAGGTTTGTTTTCTGCAAAACCTTAATTAGGGTTTGTGGAGAAGGTAAAATGTCGTCCGGCGCGGAATAATATTTCGGGTGCGGGAGCCTCGCTGATGTGTGGACCTGTAACCGAAATATGCGAAGCATTCCTCATGCTACCGGACGGGTCGGTGGGTTGCGGATTGCCGGATCTGCCTGGTTCTGGCCGTGCATTTGCACGATTAGAACCAGACAGAAGCTTACGGGCCCCGGACACGAAGTCTGGCCAATGACACGCCCAACGCTGGTCAGGTTCCTAAATAACCCTATTCCTTGATCCCCCCTCCTAACCCAACCTCTCGCCCCCAACACTCGCATGCAGTCACACTGAAATACACGCATATACAAAACAAGTCACGAACACAGACAGACACACACACACACACACAGACTAACTTACAGGAATAGGTACACAAATTACAAATAACACACTATAGACTTACCATGACAAAGACGACTAAGGAAATAGGACCCCAGAAGGGTACCAGCTCCACCGGAGTTGGAGAATCCCTTGCTGCGGTTCGGTGCTTTGCACCCCCAACAACCCCTGGCACAAACAAAACGGACACCGACGGACGATCCCACACAAGAAACGACTTTGGCGAACGAAAAACGGACCAACGAACCACCTTCCCTTCCTCCGGCCACCGTGACCCCTCTCTCATCATTACCCATGGATCAAAACCCATGGACGCAGGTGGTCGCAAAGGAAAAAAGGAGGAAGCATAAAAAACCAAGACAGACGGACTCCTCTACGGGTCGGAGTGGAGGTCGGTTAAGGCCGGCATCCGGAGGGTCCGCGGTCACTGATACCGTACCTCTGGCAACAGGCTCGCACGGTCGAAGCGGATGCGGGCAGCCGCCCCAAAAGGGTCGCTGCCCGCCTGCGGAGACTGTCGTCTCGAGCCAGGGGGAAGGAGGAGTGAGCGCGAACCAGCCGGGTGCGGGTCGTGGCCTGACCACTGTCACCCACAACAACAACAATAACAACAAAAAAAACCAATAGTGCAGACTTCCCGGCCCAACCCCGGCCAACCCCTGCCGCACGCTGGTCAAATGCGTACTGGCGAGAGCGGACCGGGGGTGAAGCTGGGGGAGAGCCGAAGGGTCCCGCCCCGTCGACGAGCCAGTCAGGCGTCAAGCGTGACAGACTTGACGACACGATCTCTCCTCGGAGGGAACGTAAAAGGCCGAGGACCGAACACACCGGCTCATACGCGCGCGCAACACAGCCACACCTCAGTGTGGCAGTAACGCTCACACCGCGCGCAGACATGACCCAACAAGAAGCAACCAACATCCAAGGTCAAATTCAAAACGAGATCTTTGCTGCTTGCTTCAAATCATCGGCACCAGGCCCTAACCTTACGGCGTACGCACCCGCGTTCGAGGGCAAAGCCTTCTTGAGCGAGGGTGTGTTGAAGCTATGGTGTTATGACGACAAAGCCCTCTCATGGCTACTAGAGGTCGTTCCACGACTGAAGTCACCACGGGAGGGGACAGGGCTTACGTTGATGAAACAGTCGGAGATCCCCGTACGGACCAGGTGCGCACTGTTCGTACTAGAATACGCGGAGGCGGTTGGGCACCGACACAGGATCCTGGCCAGCCAAAACCCCTGGTACCAAATTTCAACGTGGGCTCTGTACAAGTATATCAAAGTTGACAGCAACACTCCTGGTGTGCTCCTAGTTTTAGGAGTGCCCAAAGAGCAGATTGCACACATCCTGGCGAGGGGGAGGCAAGTAGCCTACTCCACGGGGTCTATATATAGCCGCTTCTTCACTAGTGAAGGAGTGAGTGATGTACAGTCGACGTCAAAAGTCCATATAGAATAAGCAAACAAGGTGCTTTGCATGCGGTCGGACACCCACACACTTGCAGTAGTATAATATAAGTCGTTCAGCTTGTAGGTGTTGTAATAGCTGAGTAATATCGATAATTTCACACTCAAAGTAAGTAAGTTCAATGGCGAGGCGTGCAACTGCTGCGCAACGCAACTGTTGCATGTTCAAATCTACCCGTCCCCGTGTAAGCTATTTTTACTGTTTTTATTTGATGAGTGATATTTTTATTCCAGCAATAGCATATGCGGGTAGTTTAATAATCACTGAACAGATATGGTCACTGAATACTGACGGACGAAACATTTGACAATCGTTAGTCGTTACTAGCAAATACTACAAAATTATTATACTTTACAACGTTTTGTAACGCCCCCTCTCTACTTGTAGGTCCTGCCTGTTGTACCAGCGAAGGTGTTTAGTCTTCGCTGCCACATCAGCGCAGGGGTGCGTGAAGTAGAGGAGGCGTTAGCAGACTGTACTGGTCCACGGGTCAGGTAGGAATTCTAGTGGGTGATTAAATAAATAACAAAATGTAAAAGTAAAAGAAAATATTTAATAAAGGAAAACAAGTATTGTACTATCTTTATTTTCTTAATGCTAATACCAGATGCCACCGTACCTATTATTATACAGTGTGAAATAAATTTAAAGTAAGATGCCTAATGGCGCCTGAATGCGGGCTTGTCCGGCTGGCTTGTGGGGATGAGAACTCTGTCACAGGGTGGGAAACACCCCGGATCACGCACCACACAAAGCCACATTCAGGTATACTACTTGCGCAAACCATCAATCTACTGTATGAATATCTGCTATACTATGTGCAACATAAAATTACGACCTGCGGAGACGTGTCGCCGCTGACGTGGCCAACGCCATCCACTTTCCGGGGCTCTCCGGAATTCGGGCGCGACGAGACGAACCGACGAGAGTGTAGTTGAAGACTATGAGACCCCGCCGGCCTCCAATCCGCGGTCAGATTAAGGTCATACAAGTGCGCAAAAGTTAACCTCTGCTAAGCGCATGGTTTTACTACACTAGCATGGTTTACCCTGATCAATCCATTTTTATTTTGTAATTAGGAAGATCATGGTATAAAAATATAGATGCTAGGTTAATGCATGTTAAAGTGACATGTTAAATTTAAATTAAATTCTACATTAAATTCCCAATTAAATTTTCTAAATTAAATTTTCTAAATTAAATTCCCGTGTCCTCCTGTAAAGACAAAGAGAAAACACTAATTTTAATAACCTCCGAGATGCTACGTTACAGGGATATTAATCACGTGTTTATAATTACCGAGCAACTCGGAAGGACTCCTCTCCCAGCCCGCGTGTTATTCGCTAGGATCTGGAACAAGGAGACGATTTTTCAAACCGGCCCTAAGCTAACCTCACTTTTCCCTAGCCAACATTTGTGGAGGTACTTACCATTTCAAAGCAGCAGAAAACTTAATGGAGAAGCTGTATCACCGCCTGGGCAGCCATCTCGCTTCGCTCCAAGCCTGGGGTCGCACAGAAACCACGATGAAGCACCGGTTTGTCAGGAAAGAAAAAGGGTTCGCACAACGCTGCAGCCCGTTATATAGGTCCGACGAACGGAAATTTAGACGAATGGAAACTAATCTTCCAGCAATGGCATTTTAGCCTTTATTTTCACCACACAAACACTTTGATATTTAGAAAATCCTATCAACCAACATTATTCACAACCGCTCTGAATTTCGATCTGTCATTCCATTTTCTAGCCATAGACGCCGAACCGTCTATGGGTCATTTGCTGAAGTGAACTGCAACGATAGAAATCCTAATTTAATAATTTATGTTAATTTCTACCAAATAATAAGCTAGAAGAAATTTTTATTATAAATAGTGATTTAAATTTCTTCCGAGAAAAAGAACGAAATTACTTCTGCTCCTTCCATTTCAGCATATATTATCTGTTGTCCAAGTGACAAGCAGTGTTGCAACTATTCGTCAACAGATGGCGTTAGTTGTATGAAATTTTTCAACTTGTGTAATTAGAAAACGAACGTTACAATGCCTCCTCCCCAGAGAGAAGGTTCCACGAAGGTGAACCGTTCGCTGCCCTCAGCGATAGTCCTGTAACGGTAAATGAAAAGAGAGAAAAAAAATTCCTTCTTGACAAAAAAAAAATAAATACCATTTTCCTTTGTTTAAATAAAGATACTTATTTTACTATACCTATCTCTACAAAACTAACCTATAAATCTGCTGCATGTTGAAATGATCCTTGCTAACAAATAACAAAAAATAAAAATACAAAACAAAACCTAACTCTATTATGACCTTAATCTATAAAAGAAAAACAATATGACAAACCTATATACTAACCTATACTATCTAAGTTGCTTGGAACCTTGGCATCGAATGTTATAGTGGCATAATAGTGCACTATAGCACCGCATTCAGGCGCCATTAGGCATCTTACTTTAAATTTATTTCACACTGTATAATAATAGGTACGGTGGCATCTGGTATTAGCATTAAGAAAATAAAGATAGTACAATACTTGTTTTCCTTTATTAAATATTTTCTTTTACTTTTACATTTTGTTATTTATTTAATCACCCACTAGAATTCCTACCTGACCCGTGGACCAGTACAGTCTGCTAACGCCTCCTCTACTTCACGCACCCCTGCGCTGATGTGGCAGCGAAGACTAAACACCTTCGCTGGTACAACAGGCAGGACCTACAAGTAGAGAGGGGGCGTTACAGTGGCGCCCAACTTAAATATATTATATTAAATATATTTTATTAATTATATTTCTTTATTAATTTGTTTTCAGCCCACTGTAATAATTACAGTGGCGCCCAACTATTTATTAATTATATTTCTTTATTAACTTGTTTTCAGCCCACTGTAATAATTACAGTGGCGCCCAACTCGAATATAAATATTACATACCCAACGTGGGTTATTTATTATATAACTTTGTTTTTAAACTGTTTAAATTTTTTTTGTAAATTTGTTTCCAACCTTTTAGATTTGTTTTCACCCACTGTACGAGTTACAGTGGCACTTAACTTTTAAATTTTCATTTTATTTCATAAACTTTCAAAACTGTTGGTCCATGTGTGTCAGAAGGTTATAATTGTGAATTTTAGTGGGTTTAATTAATAAAACCATCAATTTGCTTCTTTATATATATTTTTTGTGTAAACAATGTTTTTATAATTGTATTATGACATAACCTATAATCTTTTGACATAACTTATAATCTCAAACCATCAATCTACTGTATGAATATCTGCTATACTATGTGCAACATAAAATTACGACCTGCGGAGACGTGTCGCCGCTGACGTGGCCAACGCCATCCACTTTCCGGGGCTCTCCGGAATTCGGGCGCGACGAGACGAACCGACGAGAGTGTAGTTGAAGACTATGAGACCCCGCCGGCCTCCAATCCGCGGTCAGATTAAGGTCATACAAGTGCGCAAAAGTTAACCTCTGCTAAGCGCATGGTTTTACTACACTAGCATGGTTTACCCTGATCAATCCATTTTTATTTTGTAATTAGGAAGATCATGGTATAAAAATATAGATGCTAGGTTAATGCATGTTAAAGTGACATGTTAAATTTAAATTAAATTCTACATTAAATTCCCAATTAAATTTTCTAAATTAAATTTTCTAAATTAAATTCCCGTGTCCTCCTGTAAAGACAAAGAGAAAACACTAATTTTAATAACCTCCGAGATGCTACGTTACAGGGATATTAATCACGTGTTTATAATTACCGAGCAACTCGGAAGGACTCCTCTCCCAGCCCGCGTGTTATTCGCTAGGATCTGGAACAAGGAGACGATTTTTCAAACCGGCCCTAAGCTAACCTCACTTTTCCCTAGCCAACATTTGTGGAGGTACTTACCATTTCAAAGCAGCAGAATACTTAATGGAGAAGCTGTATCACCGCCTGGGCAGCCATCTCGCTTCGCTCCAAGCCTGGGGTCGCACAGAAACCACGATGAAGCACCGGTTTGTCAGGAAAGAAAAAGGGTTCGCACAACGCTGCAGCCCGTTATATAGGTCCGACGAACGGAAATTTAGACGAATGGAAACTAATCTTCCAGCAATGGCATTTTAGCCTTTATTTTCACCACACAAACACTTTGATATTTAGAAAATCCTATCAACCAACATTATTCACAACCGCTCTGAATTTCGATCTGTCCATTCCATTTTCTAGCCATAGACGCCGAACCGTCTATGGGTCATTTGCTGAAGTGAACTGCAACGATAGAAATCCTAATTTAATAATTTATGTTAATTTCTACCAAATAATAAGCTAGAAGAAATTTTTATTATAAATAGTGATTTAAATTTCTTCCGAGAAAAAGAACGAAATTACTTCTGCTCCTTCCATTTCAGCATATATTATCTGTTGTCCAAGTGACAAGCAGTGTTGCAACTATTCGTCAACAGATGGCGTTAGTTGTATGAAATTTTTCAACTTGTGTAATTAGAAAACGAACGTTACAGTTTTGCTGTTTCTTATCTTCAACAATTCATAAACTTAGGATTAGTTACATAACGTTTTATAAGTAAATATCTATAAAATTTAGACAAGATACTTAGTAATTTCAAAGTGTTTATTTTAATCAGGCTGTTTGGTTTTTAGTGGACAACCAAGCGTTGGGGACCGCATCCCGAAGAAGAGAGTAATGCTTCACAACGGATACATAATATTATGGTTGAACAATATGAGAACAATAGCTTAATACCAACTGTCGAGTACGCGAACATATTCGATATTTCAACACAGCTGCACATTATCACTAATTTTGACTAACACATGGAAGTGTTGTCCAGCTGTTGATGTGCCACAACTATCATCTGTGCATGATATTGTTCTCCTGTGCATCGAGCACATATATAGTGCGTGATTGGTTTAATCAAAACCCAGACAACAGTTATTTCCTGGCCAGAGAGATCACCAGACTTAAATCCTATAGAAAATTATGAGGTTTGATGGTGCAAAGGTGGAATATGGGAAATAAAAGGACTGCAGAGGAATTAGAGGCTCACTGTATGAAAATGTGGAAGAATATTAGAGGATTATTATATCAGATATTTGTTCTAATATAGTAGGATCCATGCGGCGGCGTTTGCTTGCTGTTATTGAAAATTGTGGAGGTTCTATTAGGTACTAATACTTACATAAAAAGATATATAAATCTTTTAAACTCTTTAAACATAAAACATAACGTATTTTCTTTTCCTAACTTGTATTAAATATTATTAGTATATCTTATCAAAATTAACAGACAAAAAAGCAGCGCCGCCTACTGGTTAATAGATTTTTAAGGTTAAGCTTCAATTTTCTTTTCTTTATGAAAACTATTTACGAGCTTTAACCTTAAAAATGATACAAAAAGTAGCTGAAATTATTTATTACTTTTGAGAAAATGTAAAATGATAACAATAAAAATAAAGTCGATAATATAAAATATAAAAGTGTTTCTTCCAATTTATTTTGTTTGTTTTATTACTTATTTACTCATAATAAGCAATAATTAACACACATAGTTATAACTCTCCTACCAACATAACTAACTTTATCGTTATTTATTAACGTGTAATTAATGTTTGTGTTTATAAAGGGATGTTATGTCTGTAAATAAAGATCTATAAGGGCGAGGAGGTCTTCAATGAAATAACCAACTGGTTAAACCGTCGTTTATTGAAGAGACTAAATTACGTTTAGTTTCAAAGATAACGGACTACGGACTAAACTAATAAATCATAGGCTTTCGAGACACTCTGTCCCAACAAGGGTGGAAGCAGGGGTCCGTGCCACCTATGATTATTTCTGCTATGCACTTTCAATGAGTGTCCCACGAGGTGGAAGCACCATTTGCCACGGAGCAGGGTGATAATTGGGATGCCGATACAAACGGGCTTGGCGGTATATATTGGTCTGACCGGTGCCAACCATACCGCGAGACAATATACGAGTGGCGCCATCCAGCGGTGAGGTGAGATATTTCATTCGGTGTTACAGTCTCCCCCTCTGTCTGCGAAGTCGGCTCGACGAGGAAGACAGGAAGTTTTTCTCTCGTTCGGTCTTCTACTTCGGAGGTATTCCTCGCTTTTTCTTCATCTTTTCCTTCTAAACATTGCATTATCTTAAGCAGGTCTCCATCTTTGACCTGTTCCTCTCTTATTTCCTTTTCACTCTTTCTTGGCATATCGATAACAACCGTACAGATTCCACAGTCTTTCTCTGTGTCAGGCTTCGTTAACAGGCGACTAGCGAACTCAACTGGATGCTCATTTTCGGCCTCCCCCTGCACTAAAACAGCTCCGATGGCAAAATTGCTTGCATCCGTCTTGATGATAAATGGCTTCGTCTCATCGGCCTGTGCGAGCACTGGGGTGGAGGTGAGAAGCCTTCTTAAATTGTCAAATGCAACAGACTGTTCAAATTGTTCATTACTAAGTTGAACTGCCATCTTCAGATTGTTTTTACTTTTTGTAGTAGTCACCCTTCCGTACCTAGTAACAACGTAACCGGGATTCCGCGTTATCTTTTGCTGCTGCCCCGTTGATTCAGAAACTTCCTCTTCGTTCTTCATAAATTGTGTGAAGTTCGTTGAGCCGCCAGTTGGAGCGCCAAAGTTATAAGGGCGAGGAGGTCTTCAATGAAATAACCAACTGGTTAAACCGTCGTTTATTGAAGAGACTAAATTACGTTTAGTTTCAAAGATAACGGACTACGGACTAAACTAATAAATCATAGGCTTTCGAGACACTCTGTCCCAACAAGGGTGGAAGCAGGGGTCCGTGCCACCTATGATTATTTCTGCTATGCACTTTCAATGAGTGTCCCACGAGGTGGAAGCACCATTTGCCACGGAGCAGGGTGATAATTGGGATGCCGATAGAGATGGGCGTTTTTGTAAAAACGTTTTTGTGCAACGATGCCAGTTCACGATGCCGGCATCCGATGCCAAATATATCGAAAAACGGATGCCCGCAACACTCGATTCAAACGATGCAAACATTACCGAGTCCGGTGCGAACGAGACAGTTATCCACGCAACGGAAAGAGGCATCGACGGCGCGGCGCATCGGCAATCGGTACGCCACTGGCACCTCAAACCGAAGATGACCGAACGTATCGCTCTCTCGCTCACTCTCGGGCTCGAGCGTAACTATATTATTATTGTCGATGAGACATTGACATTACATTACTAGAAGCGACATCAAATTTAATGTGGAAAGACTAGTTTTACCTACTATCTACTCTATCCACCACACAACAAGATTACAACAGCATCTATTACGTCTTATCTTTCAAATCATGTTGTTTGATTATTTTTCAGTGTGTAGGTACTGTGTAGGTACCTAAGTAGTAAAATAGCTATGCGAATTTAATTATGTTCTGTAACTTATTTCATCTATTTAGGATCTCACAGGGATTATCGATGGGATATGGAGTGCATAAAATTTTATTTAAGTAGGTACTTATCTTTTTCTATCGGTATATCCTCAAGCTATTCTTGCAAGATGCATAAATTGTACCTATTTACTTATTTTTTAAACTGCACTCGCGCATTGATGTAAGTACTTACCTACTATATTCACGTCTCTTCTTGTGAACGCGACATCTATGGTGTAGAAAGAGCTTAGAGCGCCACATGTTCAAGGTACCGTTTGTTTTTATTATGTTTTAACTTTTAATTTTGATTTTTGTCATTACGCGCAAAGTTCAGATGAGAGTGACTGTTATTTAAAGAACTTATACGAGTAGAATCGTAATTTTGTGTTATTTTGTGTTTCTTTTGTAATCGATCATGCCACGGCGGGAAGCAAACCCGTATTGGGAACATTTTGATAAAAAAGACGATACTATCGGGATTTGTAAATATTGTAGTCAGTGTATTAGTTATAAATCTACGACGGGTAACTTAAGGTCTCATTTAAAAAAAAAGCACCCACATATTCTGGCAAATGATATTTCCATGAGCCGATCAGCACCGCCTCCACAACAAATACTACCTCAACCTCCACAACCACAGGAAATCGCTACAACAGAAGCAATAGCGGACTTCCCTACTACGAGTTCAACGACTGCGACCGCAGCGCTGCCATCATCTTCAACTTCCGGTACACGCACTGTTCCTGCTGTGGTTCCTGCTAGACAACGCCGACAAAGGACAATTCAGTCTTATGTACCTAAGCCCATAACACAAGAGATGAAAAAAAAAATTGACAGAGATTTGCTCGATCTGTTTATCGACGACATGCAGCCGTTTAGTATGGTGGATGATAAAGGATTCCAAAAGTTATTATCATGGATTCCTGGTTACATACCGCCATCAAGAAAGACGATATCGAACTCTTTAATACCGGCATTACATGAAAAAACATCTAATGAATGTCGAGAAATATTAAATACAGAAGCGGTAACTGCATGTATAACAACTGACTGTTGGACCTCTAATAATAATGACAGTTTCATTGCAGTCACTGCTCACTACATTTCGCCAAAGTTTAAATTTAAGTCCATCTTATTAGAATGTAAAGGATATCCCGGCAGTCACACAAGTGAACTCCTTGCACAGCAAATTAAAGGCATTATACTAGAATGGAACCTACTAAACAAAGTAAATTTCGCAGTGTCTGATAATGCACACAATGTTTGCAATGCAATAACAATCCAATTAAATTGGAAGCATTATGGCTGTTTCGCACACTCACTTAATTTGATCGTAAAAGATGCCATCATACCAATTCAAGTCACGATCGAAAAAGTAAAAAAAATTGTCGCACATTTTAAACGCAGCACTCAAGCCACCGAGAAACTGATGAAGTACCAAAGCAACCACTTGGGAATGGAACAGCCAAAAAAACTGGTCATGGAAGTAGCCACAAGGTGGAACTCGACTTACTTCATGGTAAAAAGATTTATTGAGCTCAGTGAGGCAGTCAAAGCCACTACAGCAGTGATAAATAGAGAGTGGCCAATCGTGACGGAAGAAGAGTGGACAAACCTTAAGTTGTTGGTAAGTGTTTTAGCACCATTTGAAGAAATTACTTCCACTTTGAGTGGTCAGAACTATGTGACTGGGGGGCTAGCAATAGTTTTGAGTAATAGCCTTCAAGATATTTGTCAAGAAATGCTACAAAACAGATACTTCATAGACGCTGAGGTCATTCAAAATGTTTTATTAAAATTGAAAAGAGGCCTCGATACGCGGTTCCAGAATATTGAACAGAGCAAGTCTCTAGCTTTGTGCACGCTGTTGGACCCTCGCTTTAAGCTAGAGATGTTTAAATCGGATACGAACAAAAATGCCATTAAAGAACATTGCCACGAGTTAATGGCAGGCATTTTGTCAAGACAGGTCCCAATCCCAACTACAATACAAATAGCCCCTAATGCAACTGTTTCTGGATCGAGTGTATGGAATAAAGTAGACAGTCAGTTAGGGAAAACTAGAGTGCCAGGGACGCCGTTATCCAAAGCAATCAGGGAGATGCGGTTGTACTTGGAAGATGAAATTTTGCCCCGGCAAGCCGTTGACGGGAAGTGGAACGATCCCACTGAATGGTGGTTTCGTCATTCCAAAATATATCCAACGTTGGCAGAAATATACCGTTCCAGGTGCAATATTGTAATAACTTCAGTGCCATGCGAACGGATATTCTCCAAAGCCGGGTATATTTTGAATGAACGAAGAACTCGTCTCTCAAGTTCTAAATTAGAAAAATTGGTTTTTCTCAATGTGAACTCCAATTTTGTTAAAAATAAAGACTAATATTAGCTACCTTTTGTTTATTTTTTAACCTTCACACTTTTATCCTAACTAAATATTATAATTATTGCGAAAGTGAGTTTGTTTGTTACGTATAGGAACCACGCGAGCGAAGCCGCGGGCGTCTACTAGCTGTTAATATATATATATATATATATATATATATATATATATATATATATATATATATATATATGAGTAGAAGTCGTTCCGTTAGATAGTTATGAGCAACGCCAACAAAATATGTTATCAATAGCCTAATAGGGCATCGTTACCGAGTATCTCTATACGCAGATTTCAGCCGGCACCTAATTTTGGTCCCATAATCCATAGACGAATCGATGCTAAAAAAAACGATGCCGGCATCGGATGCGGCTTACTTAATAACGATACGCATCGATGACAAAATTTAACGAAAACGCCCATCTCTAGATGCCGATACAAACGGGCTTGGCGGTATATATTGGTCTGACCGGTGCCAACCATACCGCGAGACAATATACGAGTGGCGCCATCCAGCGGTGAGGTGAGATATTTCATTCGGTGTTACAGATCTATTATAATAAAAAATAACAAACAGTCATTTAATCAAAACGAAATAAAAACTGCATTAAGAGATTCGAACCAAGGTCGGAAATGAATATGATGCATCGTATACCAACACACTGACTGACGAAATGGCTATACGCCAACAAAGTATATGGAACCAAAATCAAAACCACGGTTATGTTAATATGGGCACTGGTACAAGTGACACTTCAGTATTAGCATAAGAAGCATATGTGTTCCTATTGGTGTGTTTGACTGAGCAATGGAAACTCCCTTTAGGGTACTTTTTAGTCCATGGCCTATCAGGATCACAATAATCTAATTTAATATCAATATTTTTAAGTAAATGACATGAAGTAGGCGTACGTGTCATATCAGTTACATTTGATGGACATTCTACTAATATATCCGCCATGGAAATATTAGGTTGCCGGATAAAAGATCCCAGAAACTTGAAGACTTTGGCCGTTTTCCTTGACCCTGTTCATATGTATAAATTAATAAGAAATCACTTTGAAAACAAAAAGTTTTTCTAGATGGGGAAGAAAAAGAAATAAATTGGAGTTTGCTAGAAAAACTATTCGAGTTACAAGAAAATGAAGGCCTCCATTTAGCTAATAAATTAACGAAACGTCATTTAGATTTTCGTAATAATATCATGAAGGTAAAGCTTGCCTAACAATTGTTAAGCGAAAGCGTTGCAATTGCTTTGAAATTTTGTAGAGAAGATCTATATTTACCAGAATTCAAAGACAGTGAAGCAACTGAAAAATTTGTTTTGTTATGGAACAATCTATTTGATATTTTTAATACCAGAGATTTAAAGAAACATGGATTTAGCCATCCCATATTTAATGGAAATAAAGATAACATTCTTGATTATTTAGAACAAGCGAAACAATATATATTGAATTTAAATATTAAAAATTCCCGTAAACGTTCATTTAAAGAGCATAACCACAGATGTAAAATTGTTATTATAAAAAGCTTTACACCTGTTCTATCTACTAAAGCCAGTACTGGATTTTTAGGAATGTTATTGTGCATTGAAAGTCCCAAATGTTTATGTAATCTAGAGGAAGGTTTGTTAAAATTTATTTCAACCTACAAAATAAATCAAGATCATATTGAATTATTATTTAGTGCTATCAGAATGCATGGTGGTTTTAACGATAACCCCAACGCTAAACAATTTAAAGGCATATATAGGAAACTGTTATGTCATTTGGAGTTGAAAACAAGTGATACCTACTGGAAATTGTATACCATTAGAAAATATTGCTGTGTTAAATTGCTCTTCAGCTCTAACGTGCATCAATACAACTACGATGTCTGAACGTTACGAAGAAGAAGACTCAGTCTTATTAGATGCTTTAGAGACTCAACTGAACGATAAAACATGTAATAAAATAATAGAATTTTTAGATATACCATCAATGACAAATTTTAAAAATCACGTGATTGGATACATAGCCGGTTTTGTCGTGAAGTTCATAAATAAGAAACTAAAATGTATACACTGTGTTTTACATAGCCGGTTTTGTCGTGAAGTTCATAATTTTTTTTTTTTTTTCCTTGCCATAAAATTCCATTGCATTTTAATAATGGCAACTTTATTATCTACTACCATCTAGCCTATGGGCTAGTAAGTAATATTAATTTAACTTAAACTTCTACTTATAATTAATTTCTACGTCTAATTTACAGTTCATTAACTGTCCTTAGTTTGTTCTAATATACTTAGTGTTCACTATGTTTTTGTGACCTAGATAAGTAGCACAAGCACTGATTCAGTGACACAGCACTAATACACTCTTTACACTAATTCGAACGGTTTCGTTCTTTTAAGTCTCCTTTTGATGTCCGTGTTATCTAAAAGCTTTACAGCCTCCAGATTGACATGTTGACGAAGCCGATGTTGGTGAGCTTCTGCGTATTTTTTGATGATTTTGGCTACGAACTCTATCTTTAGGTCCCTGTGGAGATCATGATTTCTTACGTACCAGGGTGCATTGGTTAT
This sequence comes from Erebia aethiops, assembly GCA_923060345.2. Classification (NCBI taxonomy): domain Eukaryota; kingdom Metazoa; phylum Arthropoda; class Insecta; order Lepidoptera; family Nymphalidae; genus Erebia; species Erebia aethiops. The sequence goes on along the minus strand of OV281081.1, from coordinate 10,941,283 downwards.
TTCCCTGAGTACTTTGTTCTGGAATCTCTGTATTACTTGGATATTGCTCGCTTTAGTACACCCCCAGAGTTGTATACCATACGTCTATACTGGCATCAGAACTTGCTTGTATAGCATGAGCTTGTTATGTAATGAAAGCGTTGAATGCCTTCCAAGCAGCCAGTATATTTTTTTGTAACGTAATTCCAACTCCTCGCGTTTCTTTTTAACATGAGCTTTCCATCGAAGCTTTGTATCTAGCGTCATAACCAAGTACTTCGCTGTGTTTACGTACGGAATTAGTTGCCGATTGAGATATATCGGATGATATTGCGGTAGCTTATTAGTAAGCTACCGCAATATCAAATCAAATATCAAATATCAATGACAAATGACAATGACAAATTTTAAAAATCACGTGATTGGATACATAGCCGGTTTTGTCGTGAAGTTCATAAATAAGAAACTAAAATGTATACACTGTGTTTTACATAGCCGGTTTTGTCGTGAAGTTCATAAATAAGAAACTAAAATGTATACACTGTGTTTTTAATTTAACTGTAAGCAATCCCCGGTGGTTCCACAAATTTGTTTCACTAAAAGATACAGGCGGACTCGCATATGCCTCTGAGGATGTTTTTTTAATATGCATGACTTCCGAATCTATAGTTCAGAATATAAATAAAGTTTCAGACATAAAATCAGTGTTAATGTATAAACAAATTGTAATCGATGTAATGAAAAGATTTATTGGCACGGGTTCAAGAAAATATTTTGACTTCGATGCGAGCCATGTAAACGGTGCTATCCATCAAATTAATTTGATTCGGCTTATAGTCGAAAAGTATTTACAAGTTCGACTCCATTATATAGCAAAAAGAGTAAATTTGCAAAAATGTGCAACATCTAAAAGGCAAATGTATCGAAAACTTGTACACGTCACTGGAATGAATTTGTGTACGTGTACAAGTTTTCGATACATTAGCCCTATAGACTATAAGCCGAATCAAATTAATTTATTATATACAAGGTGTAAGATAAATGGTATAACATACCGGCAGCTACCCATGCAATTTTGACGTTATAAACACTATAGCAGAGTTAAAAAGTCAAAATTAATTATCAAAAACTTCCATACAAAATTAATTATTATTTAGTGGGTAGGCATAAGTACCTACCTACCTACCTTATTCATACTAATAATATTCTGATACAAATTATTGATTAAACAATAGCCCTTACGTAGGTAGATCGCACACACAACATTCACAACCCTTCTCACTGCCAAGGGTCACTGGTAGAGATCTCTTATAGAGATAAGTGTTTCCTTGTCCACTATGTTTCTGTTTTTTCTACATACCTATTGTATAACTTTTTGGTACAAAAAAAATAAAAAAAAAATATACCTAGATCGTTTTTGATAATAATTCTTTTTTCTCCCACTTTTTTAGACTTACTTACTATTTGCTTTTTTCTTAGTTTTGTTACGTTCTACAATTATTAATAAGTTTCCATGATGCCTGCATGTGTTTGACGACCTCCGTGGCGCAGTGTGTAGCGCTGTTGCCTTAACGTGCGGAGGTCCTGGGTTCGATCCCCGGCAGGGTCAATTTGGGAATTTATAATTTCTGAATTTTCCCTGGTCTGGCCTGGTGGGAGGCTTCGGCCGTGGCTAGTTACCACCCTACCGGCAAAGACGTGCCGCCAAGCGATTTAGCGTTCCGGTACGATGCCGTGTAGAAACCGAAGGGGTATGGGTTTAATATAACTGCCATGCCCCTAACAGGTTAGCCCGCTACCATCTTAGACTGCATCATCACTTACCATCAGGTGAGATCGCAGTCAAGGGCTAGCTTGTAGTGGATAAAAAAAAAAAAAAAATGCACGCTACCCCTTTCAGTGGGTCCCAAAATACATGCATTCTCGCCACCCTCCTTTACCGCCTAATTCAGTCGTGGTATTCGATAATGCATCGTACCACAACAAACAACTCGATGCAGCACCAACTTCCAATTCAAAGAAAGCAGACATGCAAACCTGGCTTCGTCAAAAAGGTATTGAATTTGAAGAGACCATGCTAAAGCCGGAGTTGTACAATTTAATAAAAAAAAATACAAAGATGGATTTAAGAAGTTTAATATCGACACTATTTTGAACGAAGCAGGACATTCTGTACTACGTTTGCCCCCATATCACCCGGACCTGAATCCTATTGAAATGGCCTGGTCCCAAATTAAAGGTTATGTTGCCTGCAAAAATGTAACTTGGGACCTGACACATATAACTGAGTTGGTTCATGAAAAAGTAAATTTAATGGGAGCAACAGAAAGGGGGAAGCTATGCACGAAGGTAAAGGAAAAAGAGGCTGATTACTGTAAAAGCGATCATGTGGTGGACATGATGACAGAAACATTTGTTATCCACATAGGGGATCATGATTCTGACTCAGATGAGGATGAAAGCTCAAGTGACGATAGCGACGACGATGAAATGGCCACTTCTAGCACCAACACCACGTCCTCATCTGGTTTTGACGTCACCCATGATGACTTAAAGGAAGGAGTTTCAACATTACTTTAATTTTATTTCGATTAAACATTCTATTATATATAATTCAAACATGTTTTTAATTCATTTTATTGATATTTTATCTAATATATTTTTCAATGTTATTACATTGAAAAATCTATTGAAAAATATATTCATTAATAAGAATAACAAATATGCAGGTACGAAGCCACGACTCGCGAGCGAAAGCCTAGTTCAAAAATAAAATAAAAGGCACATGACTTTCGTGCGAGACTGTACCCATGCGCAAACACACCCCCGCCACTTTTTTCCAGCGTTCTTTTTACGTGACGCGTACAATACACGATGTTTTTGCCGCGCCAACGCGACACGAATCTTCGGCCGCTACTGTAGCCCCGCCATAACAAATCAATTCATTGTCTCACGGTAAAAATGGCTTATAAAGAACAATTTGATTTAATGGAAGCTTATTTTTTAAATAACAAAAACGTGAATCTTGCTCTGCGGTGGTATGGAGAAAGATATCGAGACCGACAGGCACCAACTCGGTTCGTATTGAAAAGAATGGAAGAAAATTTAAAGAATACGGGTAGTTTCAACAAGCGACGGCAAACTCTTCAGCAGAACTATTTAGATTTTGATCTAAATGTTTTAACATACTTTGAATCATTTCCGAAGGCTTCAAGCAGAGATGCTGCCGAAGAATTAGGCACAACCCACACTCGCGTACTTAAAGTGCTGAAAAAGTATAAGTATAAATATTTAAGCAAAAATTACATCCTGGGGATTGTGAGAGACGATTACAATTTTGTCAAAACATTTTGAGAGAAATTGACCGTAACCAGTAAATTTTTTGAGTAACATTGTATGGTCTGACGAAACCAACTTCAGCAATAACGGCATGTACAATCGCCGCAATAACCACTATTGGTCTCGAGTGACTCCTTTTCGTGTTCATGAAACTAACAATCACGTAAGATTTTCTTTCAACGTTTGGTGCGGAATTATGAGAAATATGGTTGCGTTAGTCCACGTGTACGAAGGTCATTTATACACTGTCAAGTATCTTTAAATACTGGATCTCTAAAGAAATGAGTTAAATGGTTTCCCCGAGCAAGAGCGAATCCAAATAAAGTCTTCTTCAATCCAAATCAAGTTCTTTGTCCTTCTTCTATCCAAATAAAGTTCTTTGAGTAAAATTTTCTATCTACAGTATTAGGGTCCGTTCACACAGACCGGCTCGGAGAGGAGAGCAGATTTTTATCACGTTGGAAACAGTGTTTTGAGTGATTGTAGTAAAGTTTATTTTTGCATTTGCACCTTTTTTGTCATTAAAAATGCCTGAACGCGCTTCGTGTGAAGTAATAAAAGGAGCCGACCGGCTCCGCTTGCGTGCTCTTTCTCGCTCGCGCAGCCGATCGGCTCTGATTGCGTGCTCTTTCTCGCTTGCGCAGCCTGTCGGCTCCGATTGCGTGCTCTTTCTCGCTCGCGCAGCCGATGGGCTCCGATTGCGTGCTCTTTCTCTATCGCGTAGCCGATCGGCTCCGATTGCGTGCCCGCTGCGGCCGCGCCGACCGCCATTTTGATAGCAACATTTGAACGTAATAGTTGTGCGTACTTGTACGAAAAGATGAATGATGAAAAATTAATAATACTCGTGTCAAAATATGAGTGTTTATTTGACATAACCAAGCCATCATATAGCGATCGGATAATGAAAGACAATGCATGGGAGGAAATTAGCAAATGTCTCGGAATAAGTGGTAAGTAAGGTTTTCATTGTTTTACACCTACCCCCAGATACTCAAACGAATTTTAAAGCAAGGGCTTCTTAAACTCGTGCTGCGACGTGTTAGATTCAAAGTCAAAATAGGAATAACATGAGTTTAAATGCGCCCTTACTTTAAAAACTCGTTTGAGTATCTGATCGTTAGAATATACTTATGTAGTAGACAATTTTTATTAAATATAACTTAAGAAACTCGCGTAGCCACTTGATCTTGCCAATCTAAAGCACCACTTGATGAAAAATAATCCTTAAATTTATTCCTTGTGGTTAGAACTGCGTCGCTATTAGAACTGTTTTCATTATTATTGTCTGTTATTGCTGTTAATAAATTTATATTGCTGTGAAATTCATTCTCTTGTCCTGGCGTCCGATTTTCTATTAAAAAATTATGTAAACATGTAGTTGCTAATATAATTAAATCACAGTACTTCGGCTGAATTTTCATTCGTTTTTGATAAATTTCAAATCTTTGAGTTAGCATTCCAAATGCACATTCTACGACTTTTCTTGCCCTGCTTAAACGCAGATTAAATACTTTTTTTGATAATTCTGTTCTTGCTTGTTCTCTTGGATACGGCCGCAATATATTATTGCTCAAAGGAAATGCCTCGTCTCCTATAAAAACATGTGGTAAGCTTTCAGTGGTACTAGGTAGAGGTTTATTTGGGGGCAGCTTAAACTTATTGGTGTTGAGTTTTTTCCAAAATTTTGAATTCTGTAAAATTCCGCCGTCGCTATTTTTACCATATGATCCGACATCAACAATTAAAAAACTGTATTTCGCGTCGACCACAGCTAGTAACACTGTACTGAAAAAGTTTTTATAATTATAGTATAAGCTTCCACTATTATCTGGTGCCTGTATATTGACATGCTTTCCGTCTATAGCGCCCAAACAGTTAGGAAAATTCCAAATATTAAAGAAATCACGTGAAACCTTTTCCCACATTTCTTCATCTGGCATCTGCATAACTATGGGCATCAAAACATCACAAATTACTCTGATTGTCTCATGAATAATTGAATGAACTGTAGAAATTCCCATTCGAAAATTAAATGACAAGTTTTTGAAACTGCAACCAGTGATGAGGAATCTGTAAAAATAAAACAAACACACAAAATAGAAATATAAGACTGCCGTACCAAAACGAACTATAAAATAAAAAAGAGTTATGTTATTAATTTTTCATTTCTGTTCTTTCCAGTGACGCAGTGCCAGGATCGTTGGAAGAAACTGCGAGATAACTTCAGAAAAGCCTATTATAACCGAAAAGGCAAGAGTGGCGATGGTGCAACTACGTCCAAATTGATAAAATTTGAAAAAGAACTTTCTTTTATAATACCATTTTTTCGCAATCGAAACCAAATATCTAATGTAACATTATCATCGGATGATTCAGAGCCTGGCACACCAATACCACCACCATCGACATCATCTAAACGTTCTGACCATTCTGAAGTTGAATCGCTTGCAAGTACTTCTGGCTCGAAAAAGAGACCACGCTTAAGCAAAGATGTTGCTACGGTTTTCGAAGAGTATCTTGAAGAAAAAAGAAATACTACACCCCGTGACAAGGCATTACGTAATTTTTTTTTGTCTATGTCAGATACAGTGGAAACATTCCCAAAAGAAGTCCAAGCACGAATTAAAAGGCGCGTGTTTAACATTGTTAATGAAGCTGAATTAAGTCTGTATGAAAATAGTACAGATTTGAATTATTCTTTGTCTATAAATTCACCGCCATCGACTAATCAATCTACTTACCTAGTGTCAAACGAAACCTATATTCCTCAAAACTATCCAGATCAGACTACTTACGGGTACAATACCAGCACACAAAATACAAAATAATAAACAATCAAAAACAATAATAATTATAATAATAATAATTAAACACACACAAATCTGTACTATTTAATTACATTTCATTAACGTAAATAATGCTTAATAAATGGAGGGCTGTGATTTTGTGATCTATTTAGATGTTTGTGTTATTTAACATGATTAGTATAAGTAATTTACATTTCATTAACGTAAACAATGCTTAATAAATGGAGGGCTGTGATTTTGTGATCTAAATAACATGATTAGTATAAATAATTGTTTTTTATTTACCTTAAAGTTACCGTTAACCTTTCTTCGGCTGTAATGGTGCAACGATAATTTGTAGTCTTTTTTGTTATATGTACTCTTAACAAATCTGTCAATTTCAAAAATTGCCAATATTCCATACGATAATACTCATAAAATTTTAGGCTATCTCTCTTCAATTCCTCGAAAATGGTGTGAAACTCCCCATGGATTAGTCTGTTTTTCCAAATATGTTTTACCCATATTTGTTTCCGCTTGCGCTTACGTTTCCTATGTTCTATTTCAAGTAATCTTGCTAACAAATATATTTCTTCGTCGGAGCTATCTAAATCCATGTTTCGAAAAGCACACGTTAACACACCGAAAACAAAACTTAGACTGCGCGGAATACTGGCACTGCCTTTGTAGTGTATCCACCCGACTCCGAGCGCATCCGACCGGCTCCGAGCGCATCCGACCGGCTCCGAGCGCATCCGACCGGCTCCGAGCACATCCAACCGCACCCGCTTTCAGATCTCTTCCAGCCGGTCGATGTGAAATAGTTGGCGGCTCCGCTCCGGCCAATTCCAAGCGTATACGACCCGGTCTGTGTGAAAAGAAAAAAGCAGGCCGATGCTCTCCGAGCCGGTCTGTGTGAACGGACCCTTAAGAGTACTTTCCCTTCAGGTGGCATTACAAAATTCCACCCTGTATACGTATACTCAAAATTACATGCTATTGCGCATGGTTACTAGGACAGTAACGTACTCTTCGATGTCATACATATAGTCTTTAATTGCAAGTCCCGATGTGTTTTATGGTAGCCCTTTTAGAAGAAAAGAAGGATATTGCTGTTTCTATTTAAAGTATTCCAATATAGGCAAAAATCAATACTAGAAGAACAGAACTTTTGGCTGCAGGAAATAATAAACCTGCAGGAGGCAAATAAACATATTTGCAAATGTACAAATCTACATCCACAAAAGAATTTTGGGGTACACACGTTACACAGAAGGACACGAATTGTAAAAAAATAGCTATCAATTTAATAACAATGATTAGGTCGACTTACATATCTATTATGTGATAGATATTTTTCAAAAATGAACTTTTAAAAAAAATATATCGATCCCGTATTACTGATGCCCATCTAGAAGACGTACTGTGCATTAGTTCATCGATGTGGGAACCAAAGCTTAAGAAATTAACCCAGGAACAGAAGTATCATTTTTCACATTAAAAATGCAAAAATCTGGAAAGATAATAGTAACTAGTAAATATTTAATTATGTTCTATCATGGTATCTTTAATAAAAAATATTTTATGATTATGATCGTTTTTTTTATAATTTTGAAAATTATTATTTTTATAATTCTAAAATAACGCATCATCGAGGACCAGAGCTGGCGGCATAAGGCATAACATTAGATTGACGACGAGTGAGGACCATAGCCCAGATACCATAAAATGGTCATTAATCACAACTCACAACGTGTGAGCAACATCCTACAGTGCACTAACCAACGATACAGCTGCATCAATTAATAACCTGTGATAGAATTTCTACCTACCTACTAGTCCCCAATCAATTTTGATGAACACATAATATGAATCGCGCGACATGTCGTGACTTCACTTTTGTTCCAATCAAGTATGGACGTCTCCCTAATCTGGACAGGTTAAGTGTTAACTGTGTCATCTCTGCAAACCTCGATACTTATTCTATTCCTGCTGAAATATTAGAAGCTCTACGTTTTTGTTTCAATAGTGCGAACATATACTAGAAAGTATCTATACTAATATTATAAATGCGAAAGTTTAGATGTATGGATGGATGTTTCTTACTCAATCACGCCCCAGCGGCTGAACGGATCTGGATGAAATTTGGCACAGAGATAGATTATAGCCTGGAATAGCACATAGGCTTTTTATCTTTTGACTTTTTATCCCGAAAAATTAAGGTGTTCCCGCGGGAACCAAAAAACCTTAATCCGCGCGGACGGAGTCGCGGGCATCAGCTAGTATACAAATATGAGAAATGGGAATTCATATTTGCCATATCAAAATTATAGTTTTTTTTTTTTATCCACTACAAGCTAGCCCTTGACTGCGATCACACCTGATGGTAAGTGATGATGCAGTCTAAGATGGTAGCCGGCTAACCTGTTAGGGGCATGGCAGTTATATTAAACCCATACCCCATCGGTTTCTACACGGCATCGTACCGGAACGCTAAATCGCTTGGCGGCACGTCTTTGCCGGTAGGGTGGTAACTAGCCACGGCTGACGCCTCCCACCAGGCCAGACCAGGGAAAATTCAGAAATTATAAATTCCTAAATTGACCCTGCCGGGGATCGAACCCGGGACCTCCGCACGTTAAGGCAACAGCGCTACACACTGCACCACGGAGGTCGTCAAACTTAACAAACTTAACTAAACGGAGCTTAGAACAGTTACAAGAAGCAATCAACAATGTAAAAGAAGGAAGAATGAGTCTAACTGATGCAGCGAATACATATGGTATACTAATGAGTACCCTTAGTAGAAAGACTAGAAATATCAACTAAACACAAGAGAAGGCTGGTCATCCTTCATTATTTTCATCCGAAGTAGAGAGAATATTCCTCAAATTTATTTTACTATTAGAAAAATGGGGATTTCCTTTCGATTCTACTGATTTTCATATTTTTGCCCAGAAATACCTCAACAAAATAGGTTAACTAGTATATGGGCTTAAAGATAATATACCTGGGGTTGACTGGGCTCGAAACTTTCTTTTAAGACATAGTACCCTCCTTTCAAACCGCAAAGCTGCGAACATTTCCCGTGACCGGGCTACAATAACATCCGAGGATATTGATTCTTTTTTTGAAAATTATACCAAAACGATTGAGGGAGTTCCAGAGTGGAACATAAATTATGATGAAACGAATCTAACAGACCACCCCGGTAACAAAAGTTATATTTATAGAAGATGTAAGTATCCAGAGCGGGTTATAAACACCTCGAAAACAGCAATTTCGCTCATGTTTTCTGACACTGCATCAGGATATCTTTTAGCAATATATGTCGTCTATAAATCAGAACATTTATATAATATGATATTTGGATGGAGTCAGGACCAGAAGGTACAAGATACAATCGTTCCAAAAGTGGGTGGTTCGATTCTGTCTGTTTCGAAGACTGGTTCAACAAATTAAATAGTGTCCCATATGTTCAAAATATGTCCGGTAGAATGGTTGATCGGTGACAATTTACCGTCGCACTTTTCAGAAAGTGTATTAAAAACTTTTGAGGAATTGAATATTGCATTTGTATGTCTTTGGACGTTGCTTTTTTTGCTCCATTAAAGGCTTATTGGAGAGATGTTCTTGTTAGGACTTTAGAATTAAACACAGCTATTTGGAAGCATATTTATTGTATTCCGTTCTAGGTTTATCGCAGTTACACAAGAGTTACATTATTACACGCACGTTACACGATAGGGCCATGACAGTCACAGACAATATAGTTTTACATTACCTTAGACAAAATATTATATTGCATACATCTTTACATCTCCCCTCAATAAAATATTTTGAACAACCAAATTAATATCAAAACAGTTTTTCCCTCAATCTTTTAAATGCTATCCCTCCTAATGCTTTTGTAAGTATGTCAGCCAGCTGGTCACTTGTATTAATATATCTCAAACTTATTATTTTCTTTTCAATTTTTCTTTAACAAATGCTTGCTTTATTTCCAAATGTTTTACTCTAGAATTACCAGTGGTCATCTGTGCCATCTTGATAGTTGACTGGTTGTCTTCATATACAGTTATGTTCACATCAAACCCAAATGTCATCATAATATATTTTAGCCAACAAGCCTCACTAGTTGCTAAACATAGAGCAATATACTCTGCCTCTGTAGAAGACAGCGCTACAGTCGGCTGTTTCTTTGAAAACCATCTGTTTCTCCGACTTTCCGAAATATATCCGTTCCAATTACCGACAGTGTCGAGCTCCTCGGTATCAACATATCGTCCAACCTCAACTTTGGACAATGCATCGAATCCAAGGCAAAAACAGCTGGCAAGAAACTTGGCATCCTCAACAAAGTCAAGCGGTACTTCACGCCGGAACAGCTCCTTATCCTGTACCAAGCACAAGTTCGATCGTGCATGGAGTACTGCAGCCATCTGTGGGACGGCTCTGCCAAGTACCAGCTTGATGCATTGGATTCGGTGGATCGTCGCGCCAGGAGACTCATTGGTAGCAAAGTGCTGGTCAGTTCGAAGCTGCAAAGCTTGGAACATCGGCGCAAAGTCGCCTGTCTGTCGGTATTCTACAGGATATATTTCGGAGAGTGTGCTCAAGAACTATTCGATCTTGTTCCTCCGTCACCTTTTTATTATCGTACCGCAAGGCATCGACAAGGTCTGCACCCCTACGCAGTCGAAATTCCGCGGGCTCGTACGAAGCGATTTGCTTCCTCGTTTCTAATTCGAACCGCTAGGATATGGAATGCCCTTCCGGCTTCCGTTTTCCCCTCCCGTTTTAATATAGGTACCTTCAAATCAAGAGTGAATAGGCATCTTCTAGGCAAGCGCGCTCCATCTTAGGCTGCATCACCACTTGCATGCAAGTCTGATTGCAGCCAAGCGCTAGCCTATATATTTAAAAAAAAAAAAAAAAACCAAATTACTGAACAACCAAATACTTTAATTTAATACTTACTTAATTACTACTACTTACTTACTATTACTTACTTTAATTATTTTTTTTAGGCTTAATTCCTATAAAGCGTGGTTGCCTGGAAGAGATCGCTTCAAAGCGATAAGGCCGCCATTTGTACCGATTTTCTTTAATTATTTTTATTGTTATTATTTAATGTATTTTTTTGGTGTACAATAAAGAATATTTCATTCATTCATTCATACTTTAAAAATACACCCTGATGTTGATTTACAATCATTACAACCACAAAGTCACTATCAACATAGCTTACAACATCATCATTACAGTCTCTATTATAAATTAAACACAAGTCTAGAGTCCCTCTCACATATCTTAATACGTTTAACAAAAGTTTATATAAAAGCTCTGATGCACAACTCTGATATCGACTTAAAATGTACAAATATCTGGTCGTGTCCCCATAGCTGCATACATTAAGCTCCTCACTAACCTTCTACATTTATTCTCAATTTCAGCACTCTTTCTCTTAAAAATTATAATTTTTATCAATAGGCAACTGCAACGTTTTACAATCCAACATATTATACTGAGACAACAACCTTATCAAATAATCTTTTTGTGAAATAATAGTTACTCCGTTTTCAACGTCTTGTTTTACATCTATTCCTAAAAATTTACCAATTAACCCCATAACTTTCATCTTAAAAGTTTTACACAATACATCTCTTAGTTCACACAAAGATTCCTTATTATTACCAAAATACAAAATATCATCAACATATAATAGCAAAAATGTTTTCTGTTCCCCTTTACATTTTGAATACAAACAAAAATCCTTATCACATCTTTTATACCCTAAAGATATCATAACATTATTGAATGTTTCATTCCATACTTAGGAGACCTCTTTAAACCATAAATTGACTTGTTAAGTTTTACATATTTAGTATCAGTTCCCTCTGGTAGAATTGAATACAATTCTTCATCAAGTTTTGCATTTAAAAAGGCTCCACACACATCCATTTGATTAATTTTTAGCCCTAGCTTAGTAGCTACAGACACAAAAATCCTTAACGTATTTAACTTTGCCACGGGGGCATACAAGTTCTCATCACATTCTTGTTCAAAGCCTCTGGCCACCAGCCTAGCCTCGTAGCCATCTGCCTTTCTTTTTAAAACCCATTTTGAGCTTATCGCTTCTTTTCCTTCCGGTATCTTATCTACTTCTGTCCATGTATTATTTTCTTTTAGTTGCATAAGCTCTTTTTTAATAGCCCTTTTCTAGTTTTCAGCCTCTGTTGACATAATAGCTTCTTTATAATTTCTGGGTTCAGCAACATACAAGTGATAATCATCTAAATACTTTGGCTTTTCTGCCTTTCTTCTCAGTCTACTTTCTTGCATCTGATTTTCTTCTGTCTCTATATTTTGAGTCTCATCCGGTTGATCATGAGTCACATCCAGTTTTTTTCTCTATATTCTGTATTTGCTCTTTTTTACTTTCTTGATCCGTAAATACTAAGTCTCTCTTAATATGCACTTCCTTTTTGTCTTCATAATATACTCCATAACCTTTACTATCATCATAACCGACAAAAATTGCTTTTTCTCCTTTTACATCCCACTTTAGTCTTTTTACTTTTGGTATATGGACATACACGTTATCTCCAAATACTCCACATAAGCTCTGAATGTCAAAATCACGCTTAAAAAATGTCTTATAGGGTGTCTGTCCCTCTTCTCTACTCTTGGTCGTTCTATTTAATACATACACTGTGGTATTCACTGCTTCTGCCCACAGATCTTTTGGCAAATCCTTACTTTTGAGCATCGACCTATTCTATTGTTAGAAAAATAGTCCTTGTAGTTAAAATAAAGAGAACCACTATTTTGTGGAGCTCTGATGCGAACATGTTTACCATCTATGCTAGATATGCAATTTGGCATATTCCATTTTTCCCAAAAATCTTTTTCTATTCTTTTAAAATCCATTTTTGTAGGTGGTGGCATCGCTAATGGCATAAGCTTTTGTTTTAATACTTTCAAAACGTCTCTTATTACTCTTGATATATAAGATTTTGATATTCGGTATACAAATGACAGCGACGCAAAACTCTCTCCGGTTGCGATAAACCTAAAATTGAGATGTTATTATAGTTTCACGTTATGTTTTATTATTTGCAGGTGATAACTGTAAAAAGAGATGGAAAAACATAAAGGACATATATTTTCGCCAGAAACGAAAGAACAAGTCCGGAACTGGGTCTGCAGCGCCTAAAAATCGTAGGTCTAAGTTTGGAACCTACGATTATGATCGTCTGCTTACGTTTTTACAGTTAGTGCCAAATCAACGTTCAACAGAATGTGATATTGAAGATACGGATTCTACACAAGATAGTATAAATTCTGATCAAGGTTGTGAGCAGTTAAGTTCTGTATCATCAGCAGGAGAAACTAGAAATATTGTTGAACATGAAACCATCAATGAACAAATAACTTTGGAAACATTTTCGGCCCCAAACCTAGTATTTCCAAGATCAAATAAAAAGCGTCAAAATAAAGATGAGATCATATCTTTTCTGCAGAAAAGAGAAGAAACGCGCCAAAAAACTTTAGAAACTATAGCTAATAGAAGTGTTGAGGATCCAGAACTAGCTATGTTTTCAGATTACGTTAAAAATGTTTTGCAAAAATTATCATCCAGTTTGAAAATAAAAGCAAAAAAAGAAATTTTTGACGTCCTCGTGAAATATGAATCGTTGAATGTTGAAGCAACTACACCTGCTATTCAACTTAATTCGCCCGAATCATCAGCCGATGCCGTTCCACATACAAGTCAAAATACGCTGTCTACATATAACTTCAGAGCGTACTCGCCTATATCACAAGCATCACACGTGGAATTTGTACCTGAGGCTACGGACTTAAGCTTAATACGTATTATGGATCTTACAAATGATGAAAAAACATACGATTAGCTTCTATAGATTTTAAGTTTGATTTTTCTTAAAAACAATAAACAATTACTTACTGTTAGAAGTAGTTTCTCTTCAGGACCTATACAATGTCTTGTTGTTTTTGGTGTCAACTCTTCATAAACTAGCGACAAAATGAAATTAAACTGTCTTTTGTTAAAACGAAAAAATTCTCGAAATTTATCATCATTATAATTTAAATGTTCTTGTACTAAGACTTTATAAAGACCCTGGTCGCTGCGGGTTCCATAAATCGGGTCAATTCGATCTCTTGTACTCAGTAAATACAAAAGCAACAGGTCATCTTCTTCCTCTTCTTCAAATATTTTTTGCAAATCTTTCACAATAGCTTGATTCAAAATCGGTTCACCGTATTTATGAAGTAAACGCAAAAAAATTTGACTATCTAGATCACTGGTCGCAAATTGACTGAAAACAGCAGTGATACTATCGCCGCTCTCGGCATCAACAGAGCGTCAGAGACGCTGCGACAGAGCCGCAGCGTTTACTGACGCACTGACGCGGCGTCAGTGTCGCTTGGCTCGGAACTGTACCTTAAAGCAGCTTCGAGAAATACATGCTTTTGCTCTGTACACACCAATAATGATTACATTGTTCGGGCTTTACACCAGGCAAAAATAATAAGATTTTCTTCGGCGACTGACCTAGCCAAGTCACTCTGCTGTAACAATGCACTAAACGTTTCTTGCTTGGAACGCAAATGTTCAAAATGAATTGAAAAACGCCCAAATTATACAATATTGAATGGAAAGGACACAATTTTATATCAAAGATGGGTAACTAAAACTTTTAAAGAAATCATTAAAGGTAAAGAAAAGCTTTGCAAAAAAACTATTAAAGAAAGTGTCAAAACATCACAGATGTCCCTTGTGAATATATTAAATTTACAGTTACCTATATTTATGCAGCATCTGGCAAACATTACAAATCAGTATAGAGCTATAAGATTCATTAAACAAAATCTTACTTCAAATGAAGGATTACTTCATATAGATTTCTCAGAAAATTATTCCTGTAAGTATGGCTCAGAAATACAATCAGCCCATTTTGGTGGATCCAAATCACAACTCTCTTTACATACTTGCCTATATTATTATTTGAATTCTCAGCCGCCACAAAACTTTACAAAAAGTACTTCTTTCTGTACTGTGTCCGAAAATTTACGACACGATCCCGTACTTATATGTGCACATTTGACACCCATCATAAACAAAATTAAATTACTCTCCCCAAATAAGACTATGTTTCATATGATAGGAAATTATCTAAGTAAAATTTCACATGCAGAGACTATCCTGTGGCATTTCAGTGAAGCAGGGCACGGTAAGGGTGCGCCTGACGGTGTTGGCGGCTGTGTTAAAAGGACATGTGACAATGCTGTTGCGAAAGGAAGAGATATATCAAACATTGATAGTTTCATTAATTGTTTAACAGAAAATTGCAAAGGCATTGAAACTGTTCATATGAACTGAAACTGTGATGACACCAATATTCCTGAAATTCAAAACATAGCCAATGCAAATAAATATCGGCCGTCCAAATCCATCAAATGACATGGAGCGCAACCGAGCCTAACATACTACATGCCAGAAGACTAAGCTGTATCACATGTGCAGCTCACGTTAATTGTCCACATTTTGAGTTTGGACAAATTCAAATTGAATGTGTCTCTCAGAATTTGGAAGCTTTATCAGAAGTTACTTCAAGCCCTTCATCACGAATAAATGTGCGTAGTCCAGCTTCTTCTCACAGAACAGCATCTGCATCCACGGAGTCAACACCTCCAACGCCAGTGCTTTTTTATATACACCATCACCAGAACCTTTACAGAATAATAATATAGTGATCGCTGAACCAGTTTCTCCTCTTCTTTGAGCATAACAGCTGTTCTGATGACTCTGTTACACCACCTAAGAAGCATAGAGTACGATCAATGTTCTTTCAGTCAAGTCATGAAGTGATGAAAATATTTTTTAATTATTACCTACTGACGTGTTTTAATGTTTTGAGAGGCTTGTTATTATTGTTTTATTATTTAAAATTTATAATTTATAATGACAGTCACTTTTATGTTCGATTGCTCGCTTTTTAAATTGATATTTATTTTTTTTGAGTTTTTTATTAGAAGTAAAATCACAGTCAGATTGATTATGTTCTTTTCGGTGGAATGTTGTCACTTCAGTGGCTATATAAAAAAATAAAAGTTAAAAATGAATGTTTGAGAAATCAGAAAAACCATCTAGTTTCTGATGGTTATTTAATTACTTTAATTATTACGTATTAAATGAAACTGATTTTGAACGAATACAGAACTTTTTTATTTTGTTACTTTTTTGACGCCGTTATGTGTATGACCCCAAATCCAAAGCCAGATTAGCTTATCTCGATCGTTTGCAACAGCATATACATGTGCGAAAGCCACCACCGCCAATAAATTTATCTAAGCCCATATCGAAAACAAGAACTTGGGCAAATGTTGCCGTATCTATTACAACCGAAGGAGTAGCAGCTGAAGGAGGAATACCCAACTTCGCAAACCCGGTTGGTCCCGAACTACTTTTCCCACTACTGAGGATACTGCAACCAAAGAAATGTTTGAGATACTGCTGATTCTACGTAAACTTAAAACACAGTTTACATCTTGCACGTCTCCATTAGAGAAAATCATGCTTGTGTTCACGCACCTTGGTCAATATGTATAATAAAGACGAACTGTGCCTACTCTCATGGAACGCCGATGGCGTACGTGGTATAATACACGAACTACTTGATTTTGCGGTTCATTCCGTATCTGTTGATATAATACTCATATGTGAAACTCGCCTTACACCAAATATTGGTCTCAAGACTCCTGGTTACACTTGCTATCGACAAGACAAGCATCATACTGGTTGAGGTCAGGGTGTAGCTATTTTTATTAAAAATAACATTGAACATTCCATAGTTATCATACCTAAAACTAAAAATATTGAAACAGTTGGTATTAGTGTCAACATTTCGGGAAATGAACATATTTTAGTATCAGTTTACCAGTCTCCAAACTTACCACTTATGCAGTACGATCTGCCTTGGTGCCCATGTGCTCATCGCTGGCGACTTAAATGCCAATCACGATTACTGGCAAAGTAGTTACACTAATACACGAGGTAGGGTCCTTTTTGGTCACATGTTGCACCGCGACTATACAATAATTGCTCCTCATGTTCCAACACAAGTTAATTATTCTTCTGAAAATAAAGCCACTAAACCTGATGTAACATGCTCGCAGACTCTACTGGTATGTTCCTGTTGGATGTGGAAAAAGCTTTTGACAGCGTCTGTCACGAGGGCTTACTTCACAAACTATTAATTATGGGTATGCCCTTATTACTTATTATATTCATCAAGCCTTATCTTGAGAACCGCAAATTCAAGGTTCACATTGGCCAAGTCAAGTCTTCGTGCCTGATGGTGCCTACTGGCGTTCCTCGGGGATCTATATTGGGTCCATTTTTATTTTTATTATATCTAAACGACATATCAATACAACCTCGAACAGGTTTAGCCTGCTTTGCAGATGACATCGCATCCTATACATCATCTGAGGACATTGATTTGATAATTTGTCGTTTGCTGCTATCTATTGATTTTCTTCACGCTTTTTTCACTCAATGGAAGCTGAAGTTAAATGAGGACAAGACTGAAGCCATATTATTGACACGGCATCGCTCACCCCATTCAGAACATTAGAAATCGCCGGCCATAGCGTGCATTGGAAGCGATCCGTTCGATATCTTGGAGTAACCATGGACACTAAATTGAATTGGTTTCGGCACATTGCTAATCTTCGGGTTAAGGGAGCTCAGGCACTGGGTGCTCTTAGCCCAATTCTCAATCGCAGGAGTAAAATCAGCTCTAAAACCAAACTTAAAATTTACAGTGTAGTCGTTAGACCATCAATAACTTATGCATGTCCTATTTGGAGTAGCACTTGTCTTACAAATTACAAACTTCTACAATCCATACAAAACAAAGCATTAAAAATCGCGTACAACACTCCGTTCAAGCGTAATTCAAATAATTTACATAGCGAAATAAAATTTCCTCTTTTAATTCATTTCGTTCTAAAACTTACACATAAATTCTATACAATGAATAAGTACCACAAAAATCCACTCATATCAAATATTTGTAAAACAAAAATAACAGATTTGTCATATATCGACAGATACGGAACGTACCTACAGGTTGCCTAATAATTGTTTCCGCAGGCCGATGACGTGAATGCAAGTGTGACTAATATCCCATTTGCATCGTCATCATCCCAGTGCATCGAATTGAATCCCCCCGTTCTCGCCTGCCTGCCGCCTGTGTGCGAGGGGCAGGGTAGCTCATCGCGCGGCTCGTATGCTGACCGGTGACCGGTTCGTATGCAAGCCGAGCGATAGCAATTACATGAAGTAATGTAAGTAATTAAATAATATTATTTTGAATAGGGTAATTTAATTACCCTATTCAAAATAATATTATTTAATGTTTGCAAAGCGAAAATACAAGTATTTCGCAATACCTAAAATTATTAAATTAATTCAAATTCAAAATGATTTTTATTCAAATAAACTTTTACAAGTACTTTTGAATCGTCAAGTGAATATTTGGAATGTGAAGGTTTGGAATACCATTCCTACCGAGAAGAACCAGAAAGAAACTCAGCGGTTGCTCTTTTGAAAATAAATAAATAATTAATTTGTAAAATACATAAGTAACAGCTGTCCTTAGCATTGCTGGAGCGAGTCAAATCCATGCTCCTTTGTCATTTACGTAATCTTCAACAGTATAATAAGCCTTTTTCAGGAGCATAATTTTAATGGACTTCTTAAACTTGTGTAAAGGCAAGTTTAAGATAGGTTGTGGAATTTTGTTATAAAGTAGAATGCTCATTCCCACAAACGACCTTCGGACCTTCTTGAGGCGGAGCGATGGAGTCACGAGCTTATGGCGGCCTCTAGTTTGCCTATCATGCAGATCGCATATTTTTTTGTAATTATGAATGTGCTGTTTTACGAAGATTAAATTACTATAAATATATTGCGAGGCTACTGTAAGAATACCTATTTCCTTAAATTTCTCTCTAAGGGATTCGCGCGGTTTTAAATTATAAATTGCACGTATTGCCCTTTTTTGTAATACAAAATTTTTTTGAATATCTGCTGCTTTACCCCATAGTAAAATTCCGTAAGACATAATACTATGAAAGTAAGCAAAATATGCAATTTTTGCAGTATCAACGTCAGTAAACTGTCGAATTTTTCTGACAGCGTAAGCAGCAGAGCTGAGTTTGCCAGCCAGAGTTGATATATGAGTGCCCCATTGAAGCTTTGAATCTAAGGTCACCAGGAACACAGTGGGGTCTTCTATTTTTAAAATATCATTATTTACAGTTAAATTTATGTTTCCTGTGGACTTGGTATTCGGCAATGCGAATTCAATGGTGACCGATCATTTCATAAAAAACAAATTACAAATTTTCATTTCACAAACAACGTTTCGCAAAATTATGAATCATATATTAATCGTTCGTTATAAAACTTTTGGTCCTATAAATAATTCAATTAACAAAACAATTAACAGACAAATTATCATTTCATAAAATATAATTTGACAAACAATTGATTTATAAATCGTGTTATTTAATAAAACAACTTAAAGCATATTTCTTTTTTGATAAAATGAATTGTTTGACAAATACTGTAAGAGTCTTCTGGCGTAGACCGTTTTAAAAAGTTGACATTCTTGGGTCGAAATCTGAGCACTCAGATTTCACGCAGACTTGTCTGCCCTACCCCTAAAGTGCTTTTGTAAAGCGCGTAGCCAGAAGCTCGCGAAGGAGGTCCTGAATGAAGCGAACCCACAAGGCCGACTGGAGCGAAGGGGGGAGCTGACGAGCGAAGCGAACAGGCGACTTCCGTAGCGAAACGAAGGTCGAGTGGTTTTCCTAGCTCCTGCACTTCCTTTTTAGGCACCACTCCTGCTCATGCAAGAGCAAGCGAAGCGAGCTCGGGACTGGGGGCACTCCGACTCGGATGGTTTAGGTGACGAAGAGGATGGCGGGGTCTTCGTGGTTATTTCCTTTTTATACCACCCAGAAATAAGGAGCCCCGCAAAGCGGGGCTCCGTCGACCGAGCCTTGGAGGGGGTGAGAGGGAGAGGGAGAGAACCCATATCCCTAACATTATTCAGCCAGAGTTGGATAGACCTAGGTGAGTATGGGTAAATTGTTTTAAGTAGTTGTAAGTTGTTGTAAGTGGTTTTCCTAGCTTCTCCAATTCCTTTTTAGGCACCATTCCTGCTCATGCAAGAGCGAGCGAAGCGAGCTCGGGACTGGGGGCACTCCGACTCGGATGGTTTAGGTGACGAAGAGGATGGCGGGGTCTTCGTGGTTATTTCCTTTTTATACCACCCAGAAATAAGGAGCCTCGCGAAGCGGGGCTCCGTCGACCGGGCCTTGGAGGGGGTGTGAGGGAGAGGGAGAAAACCCATATCCCTAACATTATCCAGCCAGAGTTGGATAGACCTAGGTGAGTATGGGTAAATTCCGAATTGAAATTTATTTTACTTATTATTCGAACTTTACCCAAAACGTTTGGGTAATACTAAGTAAACTCGTGTAAACCTAGGTTTACAACATCTTCTTAGCATTACCCGTAACATATATATATTTGACGGAGGCCGAGGTGACACATCATCGTGGGCATGTTCTTCGTCTTGATCTCTTTGCATTATGTGGGTACTCGGACAAATAAACGCGAGAAGCCGATCACGTTATTTATTGCACACACTATATTTACACTTCGTAGAATACTAGGCTAGTTAGAATTAACACAGTAGTTCGAACAGAAATCACTTTAAACACTTTGTAGATTAACTAAGTAAATAGTAGCACTAAGTATATAGCGAACGATGGGTTTGGCGCGGCGTGGCGGTATTACTGGGAGACCATGCTCCACCAAGTTCTCAAGCACAACTGTCCCTGTGCACCAGCCCCTCATCTTTTTATCGAGTCGTCACCCCCGCCACACCAACTCCATCCAGGCATGAAAGTATGTCAATTGACTAATTGAGTCAAATGAGGTTTTGAATAATCGAGTACAAACAATACCTGAGTTCGCTATAGATGGCGCTTTAGAGTCAATTGAGCGATTCATTAAACTAGTACAATTAATACCAGATAGATGGCGCTTTACATAATAATCATTTTCATTTTAATCTCCGACACGGCCAGAACTGACACGTCACACGTCCCTGTGTGATACCCCTGCCAAAGAGAAAACATTCTGCAATACATAGAGTTCTTCGCTCGGCCCACGTACGGCCTTACGTAACAAACCACACACTAACGGTTAACATCAAGTATCTTCAGCTTGTTAACAAAATTACAAGATACAACAAAAACCCACAGACCAAACGCCAATCCAAAATCCCTATACACCTACTAACAAAAATAAAAATAAAACCCTAATCAAAAAGACCACCCCTGGTTGCCCCTGGCAAGGTGAAGAACGTATTGTTTAGATGAATTGTTTTCGCACAATAACTTTATCTCTAATACACTCTGCGCTAATCATAATAAGCTTACAACAAATTAAGTCTTATAGAATCTGAACTCTAATTACTTTCTAACTCGACACAAACGATCGCTACACTTTCTCAACCTCAAAGCCAACTCTGCACGATCCAAACAAAAACCTTGTCGTTTACTTATCCAAACAGTCACCCCACTGTTCATCGTCCCAACAGCCAACTCGCCGTTCATTATTGAAACAGCCACCTCGCCGTTCATCATCGAAACAGCCAACTCGCCGTTCATCATCGAAACAGCCAACTCGCCGTTCATCACCGAAACAGCCAACTCGCCGTTCATCATCGAACGAACAGCCAACTCGCCGTTCATTATTGAAACAGCCACCCCGCCGTTCATCCTCCCAACCTTATTCTTTACACTTCTTAAACGACCAGCACTATAGATACGCACGGCTAATAACTAGTGTAAGTACATTAAAAGGGTTATTTGAATCTACATGGTTCATCTTTTTGCCTTCTCTATAAATAATATCGAAGTCAAAGGCCTGTAAGAAAGCCTACCACCTGTGGACTCTGGGAGTCTACGCGTAAAACACCGTCAACTTTTTGAAAAAGAATAGCACCGTAGCCATCACTGCACTGGCGTCCGTATGGCAGCGTATCTGTCAACAAAGAAAAGAAACATTTGAGGCACCTTAGTTACAAGGTTCGGCCTACCTGACTCAAAAATGAAGCAACGTTATTCATCTGTACACAATTAATCAAAATCAAAATCATTTTTCCGAATAAAAAGTTCCCACTAATCAAAATTGATCAAAATAACAGTCACATCACTACACAATCCATTAAAGGAAACAATAATTGCTTAATCGTACAACATTAGGCCCAACTGCCACCACGCAGTGTAGCGACCATTGGTCACCCAAAATAACATCACTTGTATCCCCACGGGGATTCGCCCCACACCGAGTAACCAACTGTAGTCTCACCAGAGACCCAGGCCACCCTAGGCCAACACAGTAGTCTCCTCCACGAGACCCAGGCCACCCTAGGCCAACACAGTAGTCTCCTCCACGAGACCCAGGTTTCACCACATAGTCGGATGCTCATTACACCAATACAGAGTTTGGAAGCAACACATCCGATGTCTGTAGCTACGCCTAGCCAATGTGTACGTTTAAGCTTCCTCATCAATATGATCGTCACTATCGTTATCCAACTCTAAGGGAACTTCATATTCAAATTTCGGAGCCTGTCATGAGCGTACTTGTAAGTACGATTACCAGTTAAAGATTTCAGAACATATCTGTCACCATCAATAATTTCAATGACTTTAAAAGGTCCCTTAAACTTAGGATCAAGTTTAGTCTGGTTGCGTTCTTCATTTTCAACAAAACAAAATCATTAACATGAAATCCGATTTAGTTGCATCAAACCTAGCTTTATCATAGTATGAATTTTTAGTTCTCGTTATATTATGGGACTCGAAAAAGGTGAACAACTAGGTTGGATAATACCTGCATCTAACATTTCATTAATTTTATCACGAACTAACTGTCGCTCATCAGGCGAAAGGCGGTAAGGACGACGTTAAACCGTTTTACTCGGATCTACTAAACGAATCTTTAGTTCCCCGGTTGTGACCCTCGAACGCGGTAATCCGTTAATAAAAGCATCTGAATACTCCCTAAGCAATGACAATAGTCGCGATCTATCCTCAGCTGGTATATCCGTATCAATATTCGAAAAATCAATATCCGAATTAGAAATACTAGATTCATCAACAATCTTACACTTTGAACTAGAAAAAAGTGTCTGCAGTCATCGTAATTGAAAAACCAAGCTTTAAAATATCACGACCTATCATAATATCGAAATGTAAAAACTCATCTGATATAAAGTGAAACAAAATTTCTAAATTATGTCCATCAATCGTAACCTTACTTAAAATTTGCAATTTACTATCAACACTTGAATTTCCAATACCGGTAATGTTAACGATTTTATTATGACGCACACCAGCTGATAACCTATTCGCAACACTTTCTTTGACGAGAGAGCATTCGGCACCAGAATCATAACAAAATGAAAACGACCGACCTGATTGATTTAATCGACCGGTGACCGGGCGAATCTCGCATGCATCCACGCGTCGCCGCTCAGACACCGCAGGACTGGTGCCGCTGCCCGCGGCGCCGCGCGCGCTGCCACCGACTCTGCGGGCACCACCGCCGCCGCACTGGGTCGATACATGACCCCGTTCACCACATCGGAAACAAACCACACAAAATTAACAGCATTGCAGCCTGATAATTATAATCTACGCGATGCAAAACTACTTTAGACTAAATTTTGTCAGGTAGGTACTCGTATGTCAACTCATAGTAAATTTGAATGAAACCAAACTTTTGAGGGTAGAAAAACAATACTTCTGTAATCAAAGCGGAATGAAACTTTCTTGCTATCCAAATGACGTACCTAGTCAAGTTCGGTACCATTAAGGGAACCAACCAAAACCCAAGTTACGCTTAACTTGAAAAATCCGCCCGACTGCCGACATGATCTGTTTTATCAGGTATTGGCAAAGCTGTTCACGTTAACTATTCACAAACGCATTGATATCTCGGGAACACACAACCAACTACTTTTTCTATGTAACACGACATGTTTAAAACAATGAAATCGTAAAGTAGGTAGGTAACAATTTTACGTATCGTGATTCAATTCAATTCCCAGAATCACACTTTTAGCTATGCTTACGTATGTTACTCTTGAACTGCGATTGATTTGTGTCCGATCGTAACTAGGTCATAGGCTTTAAAAAAACAACCCTCATTTTAAAAAACAAAAAAACTAAGTTACGCAAAAACATTTATCGGTACAGCATGTTTTAGCAGAATATTACTTTATGACTCAACACTCAGCAAACTTACAGGTTTCAAGTTATGCACTCAAACCTATAAGTCACCTTTATATCACAAAAATATTTTTGTACCCGGTCGGTACCCACAAAGGTTGATCACACACAACCACAAACATGAATTACTGTTCATTTACTTTGTGGCTACTCTTGGTGGGCATGACGTCCTCTTACGTAAGTAAATTAAACGGTCTTACCAATGTCACATATTACGTCATATCACCAGAGGCTCGATGGTGTCGTCACGTCACCACCATGCCAGGCGAATGCCAGCCGTACCACGGGAAAGCGCGCAGCAACGCGGCTCGTGAGGCGCGCAGCAAGGCACAACAGCGTGTCGCGCAGACCACTCCCTCGCTCCGCTCCGATCGCGCCCTCGTGGCATGCACACCCAAGCGCACTCGTGAGGCGCCTGAAGCGTGAGCTGCGCAACACCGCAGCTCGGCCACGCTCCGCGAGTCAGCGATATTATTCACATGAAAACAAAACACAACTTTAGCACACAAAGAAACACTGCACATTACGCGAGTCACCTTTCGAGAGATATCTTGATCGGTAACGTGATCTATTTTAAGCACTTTAAATTTGGGTATGTTCCTTCCTGCTTCATCTCCTACGTGGGCCTGTTTTGCGGTCCTTTATCCCACTTCTGATGACGGAGGCCGAGGTGACACATCATCGTGGGCATGTTCTTCGTCTTGATCTCTTTGCATTATGTGGGTACTCGGACAAATAAACGCGAGAAGCCGATCACGTTATTTATTGCACACACTATATTTACACTTCGTAGAATACTAGGCTAGTTAGAATTAACACAGTAGTTCGAACAGAAATCACTTTAAACACTTTGTAGATTAACTAAGTAAATAGTAGCACTAAGTATATAGCGAACGATGGGTTTGGCGCGGCGTGGCGGTATTACTGGGAGACCATGCTCCACCAAGTTCTCAAGCACAACTGTCCCTGTGCACCAGCCCCTCATCTTTTTATCGAGTCGTCACCCCCGCCACACCAACTCCATCCAGGCATGAAAGTATGTCAATTGACTAATTGAGTCAAATGAGGTTTTGAATAATCGAGTACAAACAATACCTGAGTTCGCTATAGATGGCGCTTTAGAGTCAATTGAGCGATTCATTAAACTAGTACAATTAATACCAGATAGATGGCGCTTTACATAATAATCATTTTCATTTTAATCTCCGACATATTCATATCATAAAAAATCTCAATCTCATAAGAAATCAGAGATCGTACGCGGACGAAGTTGCGGGCGACCTATAGTTAATTGTTATTTTTCAAATAATAATTTATATTTTAATATTTTGTAAAATTACGAATTTGAAGAATGAATTATTTTATGAAATAATAAATTAGTAAATGACAATTTTACATTCAGCACTTTTGCAAAGTAAAGTATTTGTGAATTGAGTATTTGTCAAATAATCTTTTAATAAATTATATGTTTGCGGAATACGACGTTTGTGAAATGCTTAGTTTTTGGAACGTTATTTGTGAAATGATCATTTGTTAAATGTTTTTTGCGAAACATTAGTGAACCGAATTCAATGCACTTGGTTTTCTTTGCGTTTAATAGTAAATTGTTTACAGTAAACGTGACTTGAGAAATTGCATTATTTACGTCTTCATAATTGTCCTTGTTTCTATAGACTTTAAAAATCAAGGAGGTGTCGTCAGCAAATAGCACAATATCGCAAGTATTTTGGACGTAGTAGTACTTTAAATAACCTTATGATTGTAAATGTAACATATTATTTCCCTTCGTATGTAAACTTTAATAGGCGGAAGTTAGTCAGTAAGTATCACCATAACACCTATTCTACACGATCGGTTCCAACCACCGACAGAGGTCACCTTGGTTGGGTCAACCAAGTTGGATTTCAGTCTACACGATAGAATGGTTGAAACAACTCGTCAATCAATACTAGACTGCAAAGTAGTGAACACGAGCTTTTAATCATGGGACCTCTTTCGAAACCTCAAAAAGTAGGGCTAGCGCTAGCTTGTATAGCATTATGTGATGAAAAAAAACGTAGGAAAACAGACTGGATGAAGCAATGGTTCAAAAGAAAAGCTTTGAGCCACATGAACATTTTAAAAATATTGGACTCCGACGACTTTCGTAACTATCTCAGAATGGATGAAATCTCTTTTAATGAATTATTAGAAATGGTGCGACCATTAATTACTAAACAAAACAGTACCTAATGAGAGAAGCTGTTACTGTGGAAGAACGTTTAATAGTAACTCTGAGATTTTTGGCTTCGGGGAGAGAATATAAGGATCTTAGATTTAGCACAGTTACCTCGCACCAATTTCTCTAAAAACTATACCTGAAACCTGTCGCGCAATATACGAGGTGTTAAAGAATACAATAGGCATGATGATAGTAACAAAGAATCAATGAAATTATAAATTTATCTAATAAAATTGGTAAAAATAACAGTTACGTCACAAACGACGCCATGACACCGCCGAACGTTATGACGTGAATTTTAAAATTTAAATTTCAAATGCCAATTTCATCTACTAAACCTTATTTTTCTGCTGAAATAAGATATTTTTTTCGAAATAGTAGATACTTCCGAACATAATCTGACCATTTTTCAAAATCAGTCATCATGCCTATTGTGGTAAGTAAATTCAATTTTTTTTCTTTTAACAATTAAAAATTCTCTTAAAATTAAACTAGCAGGGCCTTTATTTACAATTCTTTGGTTTTCTTTACTGGGTACAGAATGCGATGTGTATTGTTTGTTTTCTTCATTTGTAATATCATTCAGTATGGTCTGAGATGAGGAAGACTGTATTGGACTTGAAGACGAAGATTGAATGACATGAGAAGATACAACATATTGCATTGAGGTGGACGGAGTTACTGAAGTTGTGGTTATGTAGTTTTGAATGGAAGAGTCATCAGGTATTGAATTTTCGATAACATTTACATCTTATTCAGTTGTTGAGATCTGTGGGGAGGGGTGGGAAGGTGAAATGAACTGCATGGATTGTGGTGGAGATGCTATGTTCCTATATTGAGGTGAATTTGGTAGAATGTACTGTGGAGAGGGTGATAGTTGACAGAATTGATGTGATGATGACAATTGAATGTTTTTGGATGATGTTGATACTGATGATTGACGAATATAGATCGGTGGAAAAGGTACAATATAATGAGGTGTAGGAGATGGCGAATGGATTAAATTTTTAGACACATTGACTAAACGATTAGTGGATGATCTAATATCTTGAGAAGGGGGAGGTGGTACAGTGTATTGAGGTGATTGTGGTGGTATAGTGTATTGAGGTGATGGTGATGGTGATGACATAGTGTATTGAGGTGATGGGGATGGCGAATGAATAAAATTATTAGATGGAGTAAATAAATGAGGAGCTCCAGAGGGCCTTTCAATTTTGGTGTTATATATTATATATTATGGTAATAGAACTTTATGGTAGGAAAAAAAAACTTTATACGCGATGGACCTACTGGATCAACTGGCACTGCGAGTGGATGCAAAAAGAAGATATCTATATATTTCTTAAATTTTTCAAAGACCAAATTAGGCCATCAAAAGAAAATAAAGCACTATTGTTATTAGATAACCACGCTTCACACACAGCAGTTAAAAATATCGAGTTCTGCAAGGAGAATGGCATAATTCTATGGAGTTTTCCACCTCACTGCCAATGGACAGAGCCGTTTTTAGGCCAGTGAAAAAAGCAGTTAACACTGCTTGCGACAATTGGATGCGGTCTAATCCAGGAAAAGTAATGTCCATCTATGATATTCCTCGAATAGTGAAAACATCGTTTGATATAGCCGTCACACCACGCAATATATCTTCCGGATTCATTCATACCGGACTTTGGCCAGTTAACACTGAAATATTCCAGGACGCTGATTATCTTCCGAGTCAAATTACTGATCGACCTTTGGCAACTTCCGCTAGTCCTGGTCCATCCAGCTCTAACTTGGTGGAAATTTCAAGAAGTGAAGAACCCGCGCTATGTCCTTCTAGCCCAAGAGATGAACGCCCCCTTGCAAACAGTATTTTACATGATTCTCGTACACCAAGTCCATCAATCCTAAATTTACCTGCTACTTCTCCTCAAATTAGCTACGAAACAGAAGACGTACCCAAGTCTGCAGAAAATGATAAGAATTCACCTGATCTTGCGATATCTGAAGTAATGCTTAATAATATCACGATCACTTTTACCACTGAAGATATAATACCTGTAGCATCTAAATTACGAGATACTTCAGTTACAGTGACAGCAATTGCATTCTCACCTGAAACTCTTAGACCCTTGCCAAAAGCTCCACCAAGGAAAGGAAATCAAATAAATAGACGCGAAGTGAAATCCGCTATCTTAACCGACACTCCCGTAAAGGATGAACTAGCTGCAATCGAAGCAGCTAGAACGGCTAAGAAAAGGGTGAAAAAACCAACTTTGAAGAAACAAAAACAAGAAAAAGATCAAAACCAGGCATTAAAACTAAAAAGATCAAGAAACAAAGGGGGTAAAAGAATGAAGACAGTGCAGAAGAAGAAGAAGAATCCTTTCGCCTTTGTTGTTTAGAGCCATATTCAAATAGCAGAGCCAAAGAAAAATGGGTGCAATGTCTGGAATGCAACAACTGGGCTCATGAAGCTTGCACTGGTGGGGAACTTTCTTATGTTTGCCACAACTGCTTGTCAGATTGACGTTTTTAATTTTCATAATATTTTTATTTTTGACATTTATGAGATTATTGTAACATAGATATTTGAAGAAATATTGATCAAGACTGATTGTAATATTTAAGAAACGACTGAAAGTTAATAATTGTTTTATGATGTACCTAAAGACCATAGATTTATTATTGGGTTCGCGCGCTTCACCTAGATACCGTCGGCATACTAGTAAATTGCGGCAATTTATGATCGGCCGAAGCTAGCTTTGCTTGTCTCTTAGCAACAGATGTTTGACGCTGACAGGCCGTGTCTGTTATCAAATTTTGGAAGTAAATAAAAGTAAAATGGTTTTTTGCGTAGTAATATTGTGTAAAAATAATTCAACAAGAAATAAGAAAGACACTGGAATCACATACCATCGGTAAATATCGAATAATTTACTTATTTCAATGTAAAATACACGAACCGTCAGACGTCATAGAGTGCTACCACGTTCTAGGGAATCCGTTACCCCATGTATGCGATTTTTCTTATTCTGTAATTAAATCATACTAATATTATAAATTCGAAAGTGTGTTTGTTTGTTGGTTTATTAGTTTGTTGGTTTGTCCTTCAATCACGACGTAACGGAACAACGGCTCGACGTGATTTTTTCCATGGGTATAGTTGAGGACCGAGAGTGACATAGGCTACTCTTTATCCCGGAAAATTAATTCCCGCCGTAATAAAAAAACTTAAACCACGTAGACAAAGTCGCTGGCATCAGCTAGTATGTTTATAATGAATTTAAAAACTATAATTACACAGAATTTGGATAGCACTTATTACTTTGATTGCTTTCCGGATTGTTTTGGTGAGATTGTTTAGTATCTTTTTGTCTTGTGGTGATCTAGAGACGTGCCACTTTTTTCTTTGTTTTCGTTTAATTCTAATTAGATCAATAATTTCCTTAAGATAGGTGTTTTCCTCACTCCATTTTTAATCGGTGGTGTATTGTTCCAGGCCGACCGTTGTATGTCCGTTATGAATTTGTCTAGTTCCATATCAAGTTGATCTGTATATTTTTACGGGACTTTTAAGTTTATAAAACTGTCTAGCTCTATTTTAAAGCTCCTTCAGTCTGTATTCTTATTCACTAGAGTAAGTTTGGATTCTTTGAATACAATGTTATGTTTATTGATTATTAAAAATATCTGGGAGTGGTCCGAATTCATATCATATTTTTCTTCAATATCTAAGTATCTCGAAGAAATATTCTTAATTATAAAGAAATCTATCAAGTCATGATATTTTTGAGAATCAGTAGGCCAGTAATAATAATTAATGTAAATAATAAATGATTTGTTTGACAAATAATGTTTTGCGAGATTACAATTTGTCTGCAAAAAAATCATTTAGGTATAGAACCAGTTGTTCGTATAAAGATGAATTTTTGATTCATAGTTTTGACAAACGTTTAGGATAGAATTATACAAGAAATCAAGACCAGATTTCAGCAACTGCACGAGCTGGATGTCAAGTATTCTTTTATCACACCAACTAACTTACTGAACCCAGAATACAAGGGTAATTTCGGAGAAGAGAACAATGATATACTTACAAGTCCTTTAATACGGTAACCTAGGGACAAGCATACATTAATTAATGAACGGACAGTCAATACAGGTTTGTAAATATGATATTTTCAAAATAACTTACGATGACGACACTGGCGGGGGGAGAAGTGCAAGCGTTCGTCCGCCACTTCGCAGCGACTTGTATACGCTCTGAGCTTGTGTGAGTGTAACCTTGATCGTTAATTACTGTATTTCGTACGTTTTTTTGTTACTTGAGCATTTCTCTTTTTTTTTGCCTTAACCTATTTGTGGAATGTCCTACGAAATTGTAGATTAATATGTTTTGTGTATTATTACTATCAGAATTAACATGGAATATTAAAAATTATATTAATATTTTATATAAATTCATAATATTTCATAAAAATCAGCTAATTACAAAACATCAAAATACCAAATGTATGAAAATTCGTGTGTCCCATTTTACATTCCGATATTTCTAACTCAATTATTTTGATAAAATTGACAGAAATTAACAAAATTTTGCTTTTAAACCGTTTTGCTATTTAACAAGGTCTATATTACATTTGTATTAGGTTGAAGAGATATAAATAAGAACCTATGCACAGTAAATGTGTAATCACATAAAAAAACACAAAAGAACAAAATAAACTTAAAATGAAAATGGGTCACACGAAAAACTATAAGTAAGTACAAAGACTATGGAAAAAGTCGCTAGGTGGCTAGCAGCGGACTATCGGCGCGGGGGCGCGTGCGTCACGCGTTGGGAGAGCGGGTAGCGGGGTGAGACGTGCGCGCGGGGAATCGTACGACCGTTACCATGGAAACGGTCGACGAGGACGTGCAGGTTTAGATGCCTACTATAAATAGTTTTTTTTTTTAGTAATCTGTTATAACTTCAACGGGTAAAAATGGAAAACAAGTTTGTCCCAGAAAAAGTTCCAAAAATGGATTCCGGTTTTTGTTACCTATTAGATATATTTTTAAGTTAAAATTGTCCTTTACTGTTACCAATTTAATGAATCTGGCAATCCTACAGGTGCCATTGCGTGCCGCCATAATATTGATGTGTATAGGTGCCCATACACGGGACAATTATCGTAACGATTCGTCGCTCGATGTTAAAATCGAACGACAAATTGTACGTGTGTGGCAATATCGCATCCGATTTTGTGGTCGAACGATCGATTGGAGATCTCAACAGGCAACCCCGAAAATATCGATTGCGATCTGAACATCGTTCGATATATCGCACGTGTATGGCGTGATCGCATGCGATCATCGTCAGTCTACCTCTATCTTTCGCGCGAGTAGCACGTACGGTACTGTAACTAACCTGACGGGGTCCCTAAACATCTACACCTTCCTCTACTAATGGAAATCAATGGTTCTTTGTAATGGCTTATGAATCATCTAGCAGTAAACCCTCATCATCGTTGCGAACATAATAACCCAAGTTCTTTTAGAGTTTCAGAAGCTTCGAATTCAATCAACCCAACGACTAGTTTAAGAACTGATTTCAATGAATTTCAGTTTACATAAGACTGGCTTAAATTACGCGTTCGAGTTATAGAAAAGTTGTAAAAATGATCAAGTATAAATCAACAAAGTGAAGGCAAGTGCTTTGTTACGTGATCGAGTATAGAACTAGTATACAACTATGACACACGTTTTATATGAGAGTTTTATATTTAACGTGTTCGAGTATCTAAATAGTATACAACCATGACACACATTTAGAAGTGTATTTTTGCTATACGATCCTGTTCAAGTATACTGCGCTTTGTTCGTTTTAATGTTTTGCCTCTTAACATACACAGCAAGCCAGATTTATGTTTGCCTCTTAACATACACAATAAGTCAGTCTTATGTATAGGATCAATCATATTATATTTCTATGCGAAATATATTTAAAATCAAGAGAGTTGACCTTATATATGGATAGTTACTCAGAGTTTCGATTTCTATCTTATGTAACATACATTTAAGTTGTCCCATAAGACTCCATAAGGTCTCACAGTGGTGAAGCTAATTATCCCTAGTGGCAAGCATCTTCCTTTTATAAAGGAAGGTGCTTTGATTGGCATCATATACTTTGACTAACAAAATATATGATGGTTGACTGGCTCCGCCCCGCCATCAACGGTAGTCTTCTTCCCACTCTTGGTATTCCAAAAGACATATCGATACATGAGAACATGGGCCAATAAGCCTCATAAAATACCAAAAGCCAACAAGCCTCCCCCCCCAAACCACTAGGCATCAACCGCGAAATGGCGCAACGTACACGAGCGTACTTTAGAGTGGTGCGTTCCACTTATGTCAGCATAAAGCTGGATAATTACATTTTTAAAGTGGTGTAATCCCACATATACCTGTAATAGGTTTCAAGGATACACCAGGCGCACTGCAGGGATGTTCGCCGCAACGAAACAGAGTCCACAGGCGTGATGCAACCTTCAGTAATAGTATATTAATCAAATATAGCGCGTAACCAACATGGGTAGTAGAACATTGTTTGAAAGTAAGTTTGATATTGGTAGTAGTAAACAGAGTCCCACCAACCATGATTAGTTATTGTTCGATCATAGCGAACATCGTAGTAATTTCATATAATAGTTAGTTATCGTTCGACCATAGCAAACATCGTAATTGCATATAATAGGTATGTTGTTACAATAAAATCGCATGGTAAAATCAGACGTACTGTAGAACATAGAAATGTACACGAAGTGTACTACGCACAGAAAGCAAGCTCTCTGGTTCAACAACGACCTATCCCATCTTGACGTCCTACCGAGGTAAACATCAAGACAGAACCAGCCGTGCCGATGCATCGCCGGAGCGAGTGATATATTCTACAGGCCCAACTCAACCTGCAATGATAATTGTATGTTATGGGTATATATGTAATATGTTATATTTAAATATGTTATAAATCCACCATAGGCAGATTGAATATCGTAGGACGCTCTCCAGCCAGGTTCACGAAGTACAAGTACTAAGGCTCCCTTACCAGATAGCATCCAACAACTAGCTTGTACGCAATACAATATTGGCACAACGAGCGAGCATTGTCAATGATTCGTCCGATACCGCGTCTTCGTAGTCTTACGAACATACAGAGTGGAGAATCATCGTGCTCAACCGTTCCGCCGAGTGGACCGGACGCCGGGAAGCTCATTAGTAAGTTTCCATGCACCCTCGATTAGATCATATATACTATGTACATATATATAGTATGTACTATTATTCTATTATTGTTTTAATATTATTTTACTATTATTTTATCATTATAATATATATATATATATATATATATATATATTTTTTTTTTTTTTTTTTTTTTTTTTTTTTTTTTTTTTTTTTTTTTAATAATAAATTATTTTCCCCTGAATAGTAAGATACGTATAGTTACATTCAACCCCCTAAATTCTGTGATGCGTGCAAATAGTTGTTCTATGCAGCATGCAGAACAGAATTTACTAAACTAAAACTCTTTGCAATATTTTATACGTACAAACATCGCAACCCCCAGCGTCTTCGATTTATAACAGCGTTAATCTTATTCTACCTCTTTACCTTTTTGACCTACAATTAACATGACTACTTTATTTCCTATTCTCCCTTCTACAATTCATGTATTCTATCAATTTTCGTTGATGACACATGTCATAACCTTATCAATAGCTTTTGTAGCATAGCTACTACTTACCCTAACCTTCCTTCAATTCTTTCATTTTGCTCTTCCCATCCATCCTTTTATGCAAACATATGTCATTAAATAATGCAAAGCATAAAATCAGTATTCTGACTGTTTTCCTATTTCTTTTTCCTCCAAAAACATTTAATCATACCATCTTCATAAGCGTTTTATCATTAATCTAACATCGGCAACCCCCCGATCTTATGATTTTATGACGTAAATACAGCTTTTAGTTGTCAAACATGACACATTCTCTACATTTCCCAACTTGATAGTCCCCTATCTCATATGTTGAGCCCTTTTTTTTTTTTTTTTTTATCGCTGGGAAATGCGTTTAGGCATCCCCCCCGAAAATAGCGCAAGTAGACCTGCGCTCCTTCCGGAGGGGTATGTGGGACTCACTGTCAGAGCAGAATACCCACTAAAACCCAGCGGACCCGTCTTCCGCAGTAATGGGGCGGCACAGGATCACAAAAGTGTATACTACTGTGCCGTCTCAACGGTAGAGCCCTACTATAACTATTCTACTCCTAATTATATTGTCTTTTCCCTAATATATATATATAAATAACAAAATATCAATACATTGTATCCTAACCATTTGACGATCATCGACCACCCTTCGATGATATAATCTTATGACATAATTATATATATTTGCCATTTAATACATTGCATCGTGTTCCTCTTAAGTCTAGAACTTGCTCCCTTTTACATTAAGCAAACCTGAGCAAATGCTAACACCTTCGCTTTTGTTCTTCTTCACAATTACACTCCATCTTTTACTTCGTCTTCCTCTCTGTCATCATTTATTTCCTCTTTCAACTTACAACTTATTCCAATGTGAGTACATTTACCTTCCTAAAATATACACTTTTGCTCCTTCGAATTATTTATATTCTTCCAATTTACACTAAATCTTCTACTTGGAACTTAATAATTTTACAATGCTTATTATATTTTCCGCTTCTCAAATGGGTTGTTTCTTTTAAATTTAACCTAACTTGTCTACGTATATCTCCTACACTCATGTTATTTTGTGTCAGCATCAAACACTTATCAGTTGTTAATCCGTACACCCATTGTACTTTCCCAATTTAGAATTTCATTTGGTGTATAACCTATCCTATCATGTAACGTATTATTATATAATTCTTTATCTTGGATAAATCCCTACTTAAACGTTATGATTTTTATAGCAATAAGTTCTAAACAATCTATCTTACTAATTCTTTATTATCTCGTTCACTGGCGTTAAACCCTGGTTTCCTCAATGTAATGTGTATCGTCTTAATTCCAAGAGACTCAAAACCTTCCTTAAATGCCCTACTAATGAATTGAGAACCATTATAAGTCAACAACAACTTTTATTTTACTAAAAAGCTTCAGTTTTGTTAAACAAGACTGACCCGTAGCTTTTCATAATGCATATAATTTTATAAATTTAAAAGAATCTTGTACTATCAGTATATATATACACCCGAATAATATTACTAATAATTTTCTTTATAAGTCAGCCATAACAATTTCACCTACTTCATCTATTATTAAAGATTCATAAAGTCCTCATACCAAGGCGGTACGAAGTTCGCCGGGTCAGCTAGTAAATAATAAAGGATATATCATATAGTATGAAGATGAGAAGCGAGTATGATACGGTCCATAGTCGACGTAAACAAAAATGACAGATTTGACAATTGAAGTTAGCATTCATTATTCATTAATCATTTTATTCTGCGTCTGCCATTTTGAAATTTGTTCTTTCATGGCGAGCAGCGTTGGTTGTAGGTGTGTACTCACTATGTAGTTTTCTAACATTAATTAAATTAAAAGCATGAATTTAAAATACATCGTAATTAGAGCTTATCATGTTATACATTGATGACCAAAGCAGTATATTTTCCCAAATACTCTTGTTATCAGAAGATTATAACCGATTTCAAAACATAACCTCTAAATGCAATGTTTTTGATGATAGTTGCACTAAGTACCTTTCCATTATTCATGTCTCTTCCTTAATAGATCCATCCGCCTTAAATGGGTGATGGGGAAAAAAGAGGCGACAGTAATGTCACGTGCTACGATTCCCAAGCGTATCCAATCCAGGAGCAGGTTGTTTGTTCATGGTGATGCACGTTTGCAACGGTTAGTGGCGACAAACTTTCAAAACTAGTCTTTTATGTATGATGGTGCGTCGATATTTTTAGAACGACACGGAGCGCATCCGACATTTGTCTTTATTCTGTGGGATTTGACAACTAACGCTTTTTGTCACTCTGGAAGAATTCCGAGCGCTAGCGACTCGCGCGTGGTGAATCGCGAAGAAATCCATTTGCATCGCGCGATTTAAGCTACGTGTTAGGTGGAGTGCTAGTTAGAAGTAAACCATAAAATTAACGTGTTTGTAACTCAAATTATATTTCTGTGATTCTGTGCAACATTCTCCTCACCCGTCTACCCACAATGTATAGTATAGAATCGGCCACGGATGATGCTATGACCCATTGCTATATGAATTCGTTTAACAGCTTGTTTAGCTTCGTTACGTTACACTAACCCATTTTGAATTTCCTAACTACTTTTTCCGTAAGTAATTTTATTTCTATTATAATTCATTCGAAACCTGTGGATCCCCGGTAGACCACTGCTGTGACTGTGCTCGCTCCAGAGTCTCAGTAAAATGCTGAGTGTAGTCCATTTATGGAACATATAACTAGTATTTCTGTCACATTCCTTTCTACTATAATTATTGTATTGTAGTAACAAATAACCGCTCTTTCTTTCTAACAACTTCTCCTTGTAAATAATTTGACAAATAACTCTATCTCCTTGGTTAGTTCCAAAATACACTATGCCATTATTTATATTAATTATATTTTATAATGAGCATTATATCCACTAATACTTTTGTATTTCTATATCTCTTTTTGCAATTGAGGTAAAGTCTTAAGCTTTGAATTAAGCATGTTATTTACTTAAATAGTAAATTCCGGGCATAATAGAATTTTCTTCTTGCATTTTATAACTATCGGCTGGATACCTGGATAAGATATCAGCAAACAAATTATCCTTGCCTGATAATGTTCTATTTCAAAATTAATTTGTTCTAAATAATACAGCCAACGTGTGACTTTTCTATTAAACAATTTCCATGTTTTTACAAATAATAAAACTTTATGATCTGTTTTTATAACTACCTTTGATCGTCGTAATTAAATTCCAAATTTATTTAGACAACTAATTACTACAAAGAATTCTTGTTCTATAACTCTTCAGTTCAATTCAGCCCTTCAAAGCTTTACTCATAAAACTTACATTTTCCTATATTACACTTCATTCACTCTAATTATTCGTCAACGCTTAACAGACACACTCTCCCAATTTTAAATTTGTATTTGTTATACCTCACACATAGACACCACAACCCCCTGTCCATAAGACGTTTATACATCCTCTATCTCGTGTTGCTTCTACCACTTTCCATACAACATCACACAACCCCCTGTCCATAAGACTTTTACACATCCTCCATCTCGTGTTGTTTCATATCACCTTCCATACAACCTCTTGTTAACCAGTCGTTAGGTCTATTTGATCTTGAAAGCTTCCTCTGACTCTTTCCATTTCACGGTCAACATATTGTAGGCTTTCGCCTACTTTAGTTAGCCTATCTTACTTTAACCGGGACCCAAGAGATAACTTGCCTTGAACCAAGTATCCTGGTCACGGCACCATATTGTAACTAACCTGACGGGGTCCCTAAACATCTACACCTTCCTCTACTAATGGAAATCAATGGTTCTTTGTAATGGCTTATGAATCATCTAGCAGTAAACCCTCATCATCGTTGCGAACATAATAACCCAAGTTCTTTTAGAGTTTCAGAAGCTTCGAATTCAATCAACCCAACGACTAGTTTAAGAACTGATTTCAATGAATTTCAGTTTACATAAGACTGGCTTAAATTACGCGTTCGAGTTATAGAAAAGTTGTAAAAATGATCAAGTATAAATCAACAAAGTGAAGGCAAGTGCTTTGTTACGTGATCGAGTATAGAACTAGTATACAACTATGACACACGTTTTATATGAGAGTTTTATATTTAACGTGTTCGAGTATCTAAATAGTATACAACCATGACACACATTTAGAAGTGTATTTTTGCTATACGATCCTGTTCAAGTATACTGCGCTTTGTTCGTTTTAATGTTTTGCCTCTTAACATACACAGCAAGCCAGATTTATGTTTGCCTCTTAACATACACAATAAGTCAGTCTTATGTATAGGATCAATCATATTATATTTCTATGCGAAATATATTTAAAATCAAGAGAGTTGACCTTATATATGGATAGTTACTCAGAGTTTCGATTTCTATCTTATGTAACATACATTTAAGTTGTCCCATAAGACTCCATAAGGTCTCACAGTGGTGAAGCTAATTATCCCTAGTGGCAAGCATCTTCCTTTTATAAAGGAAGGTGCTTTGATTGGCATCATATACTTTGACTAACAAAATATATGATGGTTGACTGGCTCCGCCCCGCCATCAACGGTAGTCTTCTTCCCACTCTTGGTATTCCAAAAGACATATCGATACATGAGAACATGGGCCAATAAGCCTCATAAAATACCAAAAGCCAACAAGCCTCCCCCCCCAAACCACTAGGCATCAACCGCGAAATGGCGCAACGTACACGAGCGTACTTTAGAGTGGTGCGTTCCACTTATGTCAGCATAAAGCTGGATAATTACATTTTTAAAGTGGTGTAATCCCACATATACCTGTAATAGGTTTCAAGGATACACCAGGCGCACTGCAGGGATGTTCGCCGCAACGAAACAGAGTCCACAGGCGTGATGCAACCTTCAGTAATAGTATATTAATCAAATATAGCGCGTAACCAACATGGGTAGTAGAACATTGTTTGAAAGTAAGTTTGATATTGGTAGTAGTAAACAGAGTCCCACCAACCATGATTAGTTATTGTTCGATCATAGCGAACATCGTAGTAATTTCATATAATAGTTAGTTATCGTTCGACCATAGCAAACATCGTAATTGCATATAATAGGTATGTTGTTACAATAAAATCGCATGGTAAAATCAGACGTACTGTAGAACATAGAAATGTACACGAAGTGTACTACGCACAGAAAGCAAGCTCTCTGGTTCAACAACGACCTATCCCATCTTGACGTCCTACCGAGGTAAACATCAAGACAGAACCAGCCGTGCCGATGCATCGCCGGAGCGAGTGATATATTCTACAGGCCCAACTCAACCTGCAATGATAATTGTATGTTATGGGTATATATGTAATATGTTATATTTAAATATGTTATAAATCCACCATAGGCAGATTGAATATCGTAGGACGCTCTCCAGCCAGGTTCACGAAGTACAAGTACTAAGGCTCCCTTACCAGATAGCATCCAACAACTAGCTTGTACGCAATACAATATTGGCACAACGAGCGAGCATTGTCAATGATTCGTCCGATACCGCGTCTTCGTAGTCTTACGAACATACAGAGTGGAGAATCATCGTGCTCAACCGTTCCGCCGAGTGGACCGGACGCCGGGAAGCTCATTAGTAAGTTTCCATGCACCCTCGATTAGATCATATATACTATGTACATATATATAGTATGTACTATTATTCTATTATTGTTTTAATATTATTTTACTATTATTTTATCATTATAATATATATATATATATATATATATTTTTTTTTTTTTTTTTTTTTTTTTTTTTTTAAATAATAAATTATTTTCCCCTGAATAGTAAGATACGTATAGTTACAGTACCTACCTGAAAATTTTTTGCGATGTCGTGGAGCAAGGATTTCTTGTTGGAATTTATAGAGTTACTCCGAGAACACGAGGTTTTATGGAAAATAAAACACAAGGACTACCATAATCAGATGAAACGAACTGGATGCTATGAGGTATTACTTAGAAAAATGAAGGAAGTAGATCCCAGTGCGGACATAAGTAAACTGCAAAAGAAAATTAACAACCTGCGTACTGTTTTCCGTAAGGAACTTAAAAAAGTAGAGTCTTCTCATGCATCGGGAAGTGGTACTGATAACATTTATGTACCAAAGTTGTGATACTATGAGAAATTAATGTTTTTAAAAGATCAAGAGCAGCCATATGGAGCGACAAGTAGTTCAATGGATACAGTAAGTACACAATATTTATTATTTTTATATATTTATTATTTCTTATTATGTTTTATACATTTATAAAATTATTTATTTACTAATTCTAAAATTATTAATAAAGTCCTATGAAGTTGTTCTGCCAAGGTACAGATCCGGCATTATTAAAATAGTCTACAAATAATTCTCTTACTTGATTACCAGTATCGTTACTACGTAATGGTCGCCTTCGGAGTCCTAATAAATCACACCGGAGGCCTTCTTCAAATTCATTATTTTCAAAGTTCTCTCTATCAAATACAGTTAACGGTGTATATGTGTTAGGACTATTACGGCGTAAGTAATTATGCAGAGCACAGCAAGCCATTACGATTTTTTTTATGTTGTCTAAATCCATGTTAATTTCTGTTTTTAATATACCAAACCTGGCAACTAAAATGCCGAATACATTTTCTATTATTCTTCTTGATCTAGATAAACGGTAATTAAAAATTCTCCTTTGAATGTTAAGTTGTTTTTTATTAAAAGGTTTCATAAAATTATTCCTTAACATAAAGGCTTCATCGCCTACGAAAACATAAGGCAAAGTCTTACCATTTACTGTAGTAGGATTTGGTAATTTTAAGGAATTATTTAAGAGGTTTTTGTAGAAGTCCGTTTCATTTATAACACCACCATCCGAGACTCTGCCGTTTGTACCAAAATGAAAATAAATGAACTCATAATTGGCGTTAGCAATGGCCATTAGGACTTGACTATGAAAATGTTTATAATTATAAAAATAAGATCCAGCTCCTGGAGGAGGTCTTATCCTTATATGTTTCCCGTCTACAGCGCCCAAACAGTTAGGAAAATCCCATCTATTTTCAAAGTTTTTCCCAATTTCGATCCATTCGTTCTCGCTTGTTGGAAACTGCAACAAATGAATAATTATTTTTTATTAATTGTTTCAGCAATCTGATGACGAGAGTATTGAAACCACCAGAGATGAAATCGCTTCACCAGGATCAGATATCGCATCAGTTGAAAGGTTTAGTGAGCCTCAACAAGATCGTAGTTTTAAACGCCGGAAAAACCTGTCAGTTTCCCAACATGTAGATCGAACGATTGAAACTATAGGCAATAAAATATGTGAAATAACAGCGGATGACAAGTTTGATGCCTTCGGTAAAAACGTGGCACATAAGTTGCGATCTTTGCCTACAAATCAACGCTTATTTGCGGAAAAAATTAAAAAAAAATGCTCTGTTTGAAGCCGAATTGGGTAATTTAAACAGACAGTGTTTCTTACACCTTCCCCCTCAATCCTTTCCTATTTGTCACTCACAAAAATTACAACCACTCTCTTCACAAGAACTCAATTTTCAAGCACGTGAGCCACTCATACTACAGCCACCCACACAAAGATTCGTTCACACAACTCAACCATCCACACAACAGGATCTCAACTTTCATACACGCAAGTCACTCATAGTACAGCCACCCACACAAAGAATCGTTCACACAACTCAACCATCCACACAACAGGAACTCAACTTTCATACACGGGAGCCACTCATAGTACAGCAACCCACACAAACAATAGTTCATACAACTCAACCATCCACACAACAGGAACTAAACTTTCATACACGCGAGCCCGAAAAAGAATCTCCAGTCCATGTTCACATACCAGATGACGCGCAAACATTTTATAATACTTTTTCTGTTGAGTGAAAGTAATTTTAGCCAATATGTTTAAGATATGTTATTATGTAAGATGTAAAACAATAATTTGTCGATAATAAATGTTTTAAATATATTTATATTTCATTATACCTAATTATCATCACCAACAGCGCATTGTAATAAACTGCTATGGTAAATTATACTTGCCTTACAGTAATCCTTTAATGCATAGAAAATGGCTTCGCACGTTTCTGGAATGATCTTTCCCAAAGACTGTGGTGAAATCAACGTTGTAAATTTTAAATCTTCGTAAGTCCTTCCAGTCGCCAGGAAACGCAGTGTTGCAGTAAGACGTTCGTGAGGAGTAATAGCTTGCCTCATATTGGTATCATTTTTTATTATTCTGGAAGATACCTTATGCAAAAGCTCTAAGTATGTTTCCTCTGACATCCTAAGGTAGTTATGCCAATCTTTAGGATGAAAACGTAATTCCTCAAGAAGATTGATGTGAGAATATTGATGTCTTTTCAGAAGCCATCTCTTAGTCCATTCTCTCCTAGTCTTTCTTTTATTTATTGTAGAAAGTCTTTTTTTATATAAAATGAGCGCCAATGCGCTTAAACGAAGTAGTTGCGACTTCATCGCTCACCCACGTACGTGCTACACGTTTTCACTCCGCACAGAGACTGAGAATCGTACGATCACATCGTTCGTGTGTGACGGACGGAAATCGAAGGATAAAATAGTACGATTTTCTTGACGATCGATCGAAACAACAAATTGTCCCGTGTATGGGCTCCTTATGATGTGCCAGGCGTCAGTTGCCGTTCCGACGTCTGTTGCGAGTCACGTATTCCAGTAAAAAGTGAATCTTGTTCCGGTGTTTGTAACTGCCGTTTTTTAAGGTACGAGTAAGTTAAAAATATCATTACTTTTTTTATCATATTATAATAGTTTGTAACATACACTACAATCTGGCGTATAAATTATACAAGTCACTTATGTTTTACCTTTACAATAATCTTATGAAATAATTAAGTACATAATTCGTTACTTTTTTTTGTTACTTTGGCGTGGTAACGTATAAGCGGAAATTTTAGTAACAAAGATAGAATTAATAATGCTACGTTTACATTCTACAGCGCAAGAAAATGCCACAGTTTACTCCGGCAGAAAAGATGAAACGATATAGAGAAAAATTAAAACAAAACCCAGAAAAATTTGAACAAATAAGAAAAAAAAATTTGACAAAATTAAATCACAGACGTCAATTTCAAGACAAATTGGTTTACGTGTTAGAAATAAAAAATCTATTAAAAAATTATCGGAAATTAAAATAGGCATCTTCTAGGCAAGCGCGCTCCACTTTAGATGACTTTAGGCTGCATCACCTCTTGCATGTAAGTCTGATTGCAGTCAAGCGCTAGCTTATATATTTAAAAAAAAAAACTATTCTTGATTTCTACAATCGGGATGACGTTAGTAGGGCCACTGCGGGAAAACGTGAATGTAAAACGTTCAAAAAAATAAACAGCAAAAAAGATATTTAAATAATTCATTGCGTGTTTTATACGAGAAATACAAAAAAGAAGGTGGCATTGCAGCATTTTCAACATTTTGTCGATACAAGCCTTTTTATATTTAACACCAACCAAACACAACCGAAATACTTGTCTCTGCATTAAGCACTCCAATATGAATTTCAAAATAGAAGCCCTGAATCGTCATAAAGTAATTAACTTTCGCAATACACATGCTCTCTTTGCAAAAGTAGCTTGTGATGTAGAAAATTTTGATTGTATGTATGGTAAATGTAATGTAAAATAACTGTAGCAATATTTATTTAAACTATAAATTAGAGCATATTTCAGGCAATCAAAACTTAAAATTGCAATTGTGGGAAACTGAAAACCATTCTTGTATAAAAAACACCAAAGACGGTGAGCACGAAGTGAAGACCAAAAACACTGAAAATGTTTAGAACTGGCCAGTTAGAAACATTGCTAATGAAAACTTTTTTTGAATTTCAATTTTAGTACTCTTTGGTAACCTAATGTAGTATATAGTTATGTTACCAGCTCCTCGCCTACAACCACCAGCTCCGCGCCTAGAAACGGTGTCAGTTAATTTTTTTTTTTTTTTTTTTTATCCACTACAAGCTAGCCCTTGACTACGATCTCACCTGATGGTAAGTGATGATGCAGTCTAAGATGGTAGCGGGCTAACCTGTTAGGGGCATGGCAGTTATATTAAACCCATACCCCTTAGGTTTCTACACGGCATCGTACCGGAACGCTAAATCGCTTGGCGGCACGTCTTTGCCGGTAGGGTGGTAACTAGCCACGGCCGAAGCCTCCCACCAGGCCAGACCAGGGAAAATTCAGAAATTATAAATTCCCAAATTGACCCTGCCGGGGATCGAACCCAGGACCTCCGCAC
This sequence comes from Erebia aethiops, assembly GCA_923060345.2. Classification (NCBI taxonomy): domain Eukaryota; kingdom Metazoa; phylum Arthropoda; class Insecta; order Lepidoptera; family Nymphalidae; genus Erebia; species Erebia aethiops. Next base: position 10,896,499 of record OV281081.1, on the reverse strand, counting down.
GTTAAGGCAACAGCGCTACACACTGCGCCACGGAGGTCGTCAAAATGCCGAAGTAGCATAACATCGGTTCTTGGAATGAGTTGCCTTCCCGTGAGAGCCAGGGGCCCGGGTCGAGAGTGCAATTCACCGCAGAGCGTCGACTAGATCATACATTTCTGATTACTTGATATTTTATAACTCTCAGTGAATTAATCTTAATTTTTAAATTTCCAAATCAATTTTAATTTAATATACTGTTCGCAACGCTCCCCCAATAAACTTGACTGGCGCAGCCCGGTAAGGGTTGGTTAAAAAGGGGTGCAACTTAATTCCATGAGCCAAACCGAACCAATCAAATAAATAAGTTAAGTGGGTCTACGTGAGCAGAGATGCAGGCAGCCGGTTGGTGAGTACCTTTTCACCTTCCTTACCCTTTTTCCGTTAAAATAGGATAAATCCTCGCCTAATTAACGTCATCTGGTTACCTTTTTTTTATTGTGTGAAATTAACGAACGAATTATTTTTTTCAAATTCAAATTCAAATCGTTTATTTTCCATCATTTTGTTACACTATCCAGGATGATCTTGAACAATTACAAATATAATGTGCTTAATTTAAATTTGCGGCAAGTTGCAAGATCAAGAACTGGCTATCCTAGCTAGATTTTTTAGATCTGTGTTAAGGATAACCAGCCCTCCCAATTAGAAAGTGTAATAAAAAGAAAATCTCTATACTCGATTTTAAAATTAAAATAAAGAGTAATTAATAAGAGTTTAAAAAAAAGGTTAGAATAATAACATAATTTTAGATTTAAAGTTTAGATTTATGAATTTTTGTGTTAAGTGATTTTTAAAATTTTTTGTGTGTGTGTTTTTAATAAGGTAATAAGTTCCATTACTATTAACAACTATTCAAGTTTTTATATAAAAAATATTATATTAAATCGAATCTTTAGTATAATAATTAAATTCTCTTTTCTTTAAAAATGGAACAAATTACTTTAAGTCCTACACAGATGTTAAAAATTATCCCCGTTTTCGGAGGGGATAAACGACAATTAAATTTATTTATAAGACAGTGCGAATATGTAATAAGTAAATTTCAAGGCAGTGAGGAACAAAATGTTTATATAATGAATAGTATTACAAGTCGCCTAACCGATCGGGCCGCTTCGCTTATCAGCGAGCGAGAGGATGTTATGACTTGGTCGGAATTCAAGGAAATCCTAGTACAACATTTTGGAGATCCGCGTAGTGAAGAATGCATAGCGATAGAGTTGGAAAATTTAAAAATTAGAAATGCAGAAAGTTTTCTAGACTTCTGTAATCGAATTCAATCCGTACGTTCCATTTTGATATCAAAAGTGAATCAAATTAAGGACTTAGATATAAAACAAAGTAAAATTACCATATATTATAATACTTCCTTAAATGTTTTTCTCTATAATTTGCCTGAAGATATGGTCAGAGTAGTGCGACTGAAATCCCCAATAAACTTGACAGAGTAAAGATACGATTACGACAGCTGCAGAGCCAATGGATATAAAAGGAATAAGCCTAGACGAAATTAAATACTTATCAGCAGTTCTCAAAACGAAAAGTGATAGTGAAAGTGAAATCGTAAAAGTTAAAAGCGTTAGTCTAGGCACATTAATTTTATATTTAGTTCTAGTTACTTTAAGTCTCTTCTTTGTTTTAAAAATGTTTAAGAAAAAGTTCTATGAGGGTCGAAATCCTCGGATTCCTACATCATCCGATGGTTTCGAACTAAAGGAGGGAGGAGTTATGTTACCAGCAGCCCTAGCATGGGCCGGGACATTTTCTCCCCGAGGAAAGGATAAATTTTTTATCCCCTCCGACAGTTTTATCCACTCTCCGAGCATGGGCACAGGTGTGGATATAATTATCGACGGTGATAAGGCGGGGAAGACTAGTCCTCGTCTAATGTCAAGGAGTCATAATTTTTTATCTGTGCTTTTAATTTTGCTTTTAATGGATATATTGTCTTGGATGAATCGATGGTATCTGGTTTTGGATTTGAAAATTTTCAGCGTTCTCAGTACAAGTGAATTTGAATACAAGTGAAAAAATGAGTGGAAAAAAGTAAGTTTTATCCGTTCTGTTTTAAAATGATTTCTACTTGACTATTGTTGAAACGAAACCTATTCTCCCAAGAAATCTCTCAAATTGATACTAGTTTTAACGAGTCGTTTTATTCTTTTAATTCTATCGTCAATTATTTCAGATCAAGAAGCAATAAAATTCAACTAAGAATGTTGGTCGACTTTATGTCGACCCACAATCACCTTGCCACTGGCGAGTTCACAGGGCTCTTAGGGGCCAAAAGGGGAAACTCCCAGTGGCAGATTCTTAAAGATTTACTGAAAAATATGGTCCAGACAGGACAGTTGACCAGTGGAAACAGGTAAATGCATAACTTAATACTTACAATTTTGTGTTAAGGTCAGTACACAAAATTGAAATGATAATAATTAATGTTGTCAGCGACAAAGAATTGCATGATTGTTGTTTTATTTGCAGACATGGAAGGACTTGAAAAAGGCGGCACGTACCGAGAATGCTATGGCAACTAGGGGACGTAGCGCCACTGGGAATGTCTCGGTAGTGCCACCAGTGACTGAGATGAGCACAAAAGTGCTCAATATTATTGGGCACGAGTGCTCTACAGGCATTGGACATGAAGAATCGGAAATAGGCCAGACAGATGTATGTATTAATTTAGTTCTATTAAGTGTGTGTCTTGTGTGACAAAATCAAAATAATTCTATTAAAATAGGTAATTAACATTTAAACTATTTTTATTATTGTTTGAGATGATAGTGATATTTATTTGTTGACTTGAAAGTAAAACTATCAGAGTATAACTAGAGTTCCAAAATGCACAAAGCACTAAGTAGAGTCCAATGTCACTTAAAATTGAATGAGCTAGTATATTTCGAGCAATTCACTATCAACCTAATTTCTTTATAAGCATGTTAAGCTAATGTTTTTAATCTTATGGCAGGAAATTTTTGAAGTGTCGGTGGTGGACGATGAAACTTCTTCTTTAACCAGTCCATTTACACTCCCTTCACCCACCCAATTTACTGACAACCTGGAGAACATTCCACCAGCCCCTTCCACTCCTACCACCAGCAATCCAGCCCCTACCACCAGCCATTCAGCCCCTACCACCAGCCATCCAACCCCTTCTACCAGCCATCCAACCCCTTCTACCATCCATCCAACCCGTTCTACCAGCAATCAACAGCCCAAAGAAAAGAGCGACCATATGAATCCTTCAACCGCTTACAGCATGAAAACAATGCAATTTTACAAGTAACAATTCTTTTTCATACCCTTTTATTTCATTACTAATCGCATGTCCATGTGTACCCATATAATTCTCTTCTCAAATAATATTGTCCTTGTAAAGTCACACATTTTTCAGGGAATAGATGAAAGGATAGCTACACAAAATAATCTTTTGCGAGAGCAGAACCAACTGCTTCGAGCGCAAAATACCATTTTGTCGCAGTCAAATAAACTAAAAAGATGGAAAAGGTAATCATAGAAATATAATATTAATTTAAATCCATACTAATATTATAAATGAGAAAGTGTGTCTATTTGTCTGCTTGCTTATAATAGCCCATCTGTTTATCCGATTTTGACGAAATTGGTTACAGAGAAAGTTTGCATCTCGTGGAAGGGCATAGGCTGCTTTTTATTCTGGAAAATCAAATAGTTCCTGTGATTTTTAAAAACTTAAATCCACACCGACGAAGTCATGGGCATCATCTAGTTTTATATATATTATAATTAGTCCCTCTTTTTGACGGGCAACTGTTAGCTGGTTTGATCCATAGATGTTGGACTTCTTTCTTCACTTGTTATATTTTCTAGTCTGTCTTGGTTGCTAGGGCATAGCCTGAGTCCCCTTGAAAATATTCAATGTACTGTGTATGTGTCAATTAATGCCTACTTATTTTGCTTTTTCAGATTTTCTCGAAGATTTTAAAGCATTTGATTAGGACTTATGACTGTTCATAATATACGACACTATTGTTAAAAAGTTTTATTGCTATTAGCCCTTAGCCGGCCGGTTAGATTATACATTGTGGACATTTTTGTAATTTGTTCCAATTATGAATATAAGAAGTTGTTCTATGGCTGTGTTGTGTTTGATTTGACCCACCACCACCACCACCACTACAGCCCATTAACGTCCCACTGCTGGGCACAGGCCTCCACTCTCATAGGAGAGGGAATTAGAGCTTAGACCCACCACGCTGCTCCAATGCGGGTTGGCGGGCTTTAACGACTATTATCATGTTACTGATAATAACCGGGACCAACTGCTTAACGTGCTCTCCGAGGCACGGGGGCCTTTTTGTATGAGGGCTTATCATATATATAATATATGTATAACAGCTGTTACTAGGTAAGTTTAGTAAAATTTTTAGGTATGGGATTCTTGTCTATTTAAATAATTTTATTGTAATGGTTTTATTGAAATAATTCAGTTGTTCACAAATATAAAAATACTCTAAAAATAGTTACATCCTTTTCTTCAACATGAAACATTGTGAAAAGGATAGCACTACTTTTTATTATTTGGTGCTATAGCGACAATAGATATACACATTCTGTGAAAATTTCAACTGTCTGCCTATCACTGATCAGCCACAAGTATTTATTGCAAGTATTTGATAACCTATAAGGATGGGTTTGCACAAGGTGGTTTTAGGTAATAGGTACTTAAAGAAACATATTTTAATTGAAATATGTGTTTATTAGTCCTTCCCTTTTTTGGCGGGCAACTGTTAACAGCCTGGTTTGATCAGTATATGTGGGATGTCTCTCTTCACTTGTAATATTCTCAAGCCTGTCCGTTGGTTGCTCCATTGGAATTCTGAAATATACAATTTATATTCAATGTTAACCAAAAGAATAACTTTCCAATAATAATAATAAAGGATATACTGAAATATTATAAAGCAAGTATATTATATTTACAAAACACACCTATAATGGACCATTATATTGTAAAGTGTTGCACAAGCATATATTAGTTGTGACGCTTTCTCCGGGCTGTAATGTAGTACTCTGTCAATGCCCAAGCTACGAAACGTGCCTTTGAGGTACCCATTTGTCCTCTCCACACAGTTTCTCACTTGGCAATGCCAATTTGTGTACTTTTCGGCAGAACTATTTGGTAGAGCTTCCAAATCTGGAGTCATCATCCAAGGCTCTAGTGCATAGCCTGAGTCCCCTGTAAAATATTCACTTTAGTATTTGTGTCAATGAATGCCTAGGTACTTTGTGATCCAATTTAACTTTTTCGGATTTTGTCAAAGACTAAAGGATATGTAGTAGTAAGTAGGTACTTAAGTTAATATAAGAATGATTTGTTAAATTGGACTCTTGCCTATTTTGTTTAAATAAATGATTTTATTATAATCAGACATTGTGTTATTCTGTATTCCCAATAATATGATATAGATTGGCTAGATATTACTACTTTTGATTGAGAATTAACATCTTTCTTACAAAAAGTTGAAAGAATGTACATTTTTTTAAAGACATTATACCTAAAAGATAGTATTGTCCGATTCTACTATCATACAGACGTTTCATTTCCTCTTTAACTTTAGAGTTATTAAATATAAATTGGTCGTGAACCCGTCCTGGGTATCGGGCATTTATATTGATGATGCGGCATTCAACATCCACAATCTGTAACAACGTATTTTAATAATTAGCTTATTTGATTGTTTAGGTTTGTGATAAACTCTAGATCTACATAGATTGTCCTTACCAGTTGAACATTTATTGTTGATCTCCCTTTCCTGTTCTTATACTGTACCCCTGTTGGGAATGGTGGAGGAAATATGTCGACATGGGTGCAGTCAATAGCACCGAGAATATCAGGCAAACCATGCTTCAGTAGGAAGATTCTAGCCACGGTTTGCCTTGCCGATTCTGTCCCCGGGAATGTTATCCATTTTGGCATTAAGCTAAAATTAAATGAAGCAGTAAATAGAGTTAAGCATTGAATATCTGTTTTATTTACGCAAGAGGCTAATAATTTTATTATTAAAGTAATTATCTTGTAGCTCACACTCTGACGATAGCCCCAGTAACTTGGGTCAGGTATTTGCTGACTGTTGTTTGGCCAACAGTCATCACATGGTCTTGGCCTGTACCCCTCTGGTAACTACCATCTCCCAAGAGTCTTATAGTGGTAAGGATCTAGAAAAAAAAAGAATAGACGCATGTATTTACTATACCTAAGTAAGAACCTAAATGAAGCGTTTGCAAAAGGTTGTTTGGTAATAGGTACTTACTTTTATGTGGACAGGTAATCCATCCAGAATTATGAGGCCTTAGTGTTTCACCTAGCTCCTCGCACAAGTACTGCACACAATTTTTATCCATCCGAAACAAGTGTTGGAACTCAGCGTCGGGAAAATCAAACGGATTACTAGCGTCACGAATTGAGCGCCGGTGTAATTTCCGTTCCAATTTTTCCATTTCGGATGTATAAACAAAGCCCCAGAAAGCTCGAGACATGATTCTGATTTTTACAATAAAATTAGATGCAAATTAAAGTTTAAACCCACATATAATGCTGGGTTTGCTGCCGACGTCTCCGTAATTTAGAGGTACCCAACTTTTCTGTCTTGTGGTGTCTTCTAGATTCAGGTTACGAGCAAACGCTCTATGCCTGTATTTATCGCTCTCATAATGGTGAATAGTGAGACAACTCGACTCTTTGAGTACCTCAGTGAAACAGCTGACGTCGTCCAACAGCGTTAGCTCACCTCGTTTTTTTAAGCGACTTTAACGCGTACCATCAAATACCCTTTCCAGAAGACCGACCACGCCGGAAGGGAGGCATATAAATTTGCATTTTCTTATAAACTTTCCCAGTTGGTTCAAGAAGCGACAAAGATTCCAGACGTTGATGGACACACTCCCAATTATCTTGACTTACTGCTGACTATGGATCCAGACCGATACTCAGTTTCTATCTCGGCACCTCTTGGTTCATCCGATCATTGCCTAGTGAGGTCTTGTAGTATTATAGATTAAATTTACTTTTTAGTCAAATTTCAATATTACTGAACGCATAGTTTCTGTATAAGAAGTGCGATTTTAGCATTGGTCGACAGCGATGAATGCGAAGCCGCGCTGTCTCACTCACTCCATGTAGGAAGCCCATATGGCTATCCTTATCATCACCTATTGTTTGTCGCGCGTGTTGCGACATTCCGACGCGAGAGGGCCACGGCAAGCGGCCCGTGCGTCGAGGCAGTCACCCCCTGAACTTTCGAGCGTCTGCCCGCGCCAGCCCGTGGTCTCTTCAAGGCCCGGAAGATGTGATTTTTTACCGTGTGTGAACCGCCATGCGGGACTCCGGTATTTCTTTTTAAAATGGGAGGTCTCAGTACCTAACCCAGCCTTTGTCAGGTCCCATAACAATGGGGGCATGACTCGTTACCTTCCTTTGATTTTTTTCTCACTCTCTAGTGACATATATTTTTGCCTCGTGTCTCCGGGCCGAGTTTTGCAATGGAACGTTCCGCCATTTTGTAGGACGGTCACCATATACGCGTGATTTGTTCTTGTTATATTAACTTTATTAATGTACTTACTAAATAAGTAGTGCAATCAGTGAAAAGCACAAATGTGCCGTAATTTCAAATAAGTGAAAGTGCCCGCGAAACTTCGTGATGCGCGAATTTACGAACTATTCTCCTGGTATCCTGCCGCGCGCATTGGGCGCGTTCGCTGAGGGTTAGCAGCCGGCCATGGCCGCTGCCGCCCACCCCACGGGTCTACCCTTCGAGTTTCTTCGAGCGTAGGACTAAGTGGTATTGTAAAGAAAATGGATTGTAAGTGCGAAAGTACCTATAACTTGATCTTAAGTCTTATCTCTCTCCCGTGTAACATTCACTGATTAAATTTAATTATCGTGCGAGTAAGTAACTCATTTGTTCTCATTGAAATGTTCCCCATTCGCCAATAACCCTATTGTAAGCTGCCACTGGGCGCGAGGCGCGCCACCTGTGCTGCCGAACGGTCCTCGACTCCAAAGGTTCGATGCCCGACGGCTGTATCTATCCGAAGCAATTACTGCGTAGGTAAGTTTGGGTAAGTGCCTACGCAGACCTAATTCTGTTCATCCCATTTCTTTTATTGTCACGTCATAACCTAAAAGGCGCGCTGTGGTGCCACGTGTTGTCACACCGGCGCCCCCGCAGCGCCCCCTATCGACCGACACCCGCAACTCACGTAGTTACTCTTCTCTCCGTGACAATAATGGCGCCCGAGTCAATGGTGCAGGTGTCGCCCTCGCACTCAGTGAATGGTAGAATGTGGAACTAATTAAATGTCAAAGTCATAGTTCTTTCAATAATTGTTCTGACACATTTCAAATTTAGAAATTGTCATTCTGAAATACGTCAAAACTGACACTCTTGTACGTCTGTCAGTTATTAATTGTCTTTTGACATATTTCTTTGTCATTATTGTCAACAGTACGTAGCAATACTGCTAGCGTTACTTTATTTATACTAGACTTGTACGCTATTCTTATATCTTGTCTATTTTTAGAACAAATGAATAATAACTTATGAATATATATCGGTGTATACAAACTGTTTATAACTTAATAATTTAAAGTGTATATGTGATTTCTACAGCAATCCTGTCGAAATTGTTGGACGAACAGGCAAGGATACGCATTCGCAAGTAAGTACTTAGTAGTAATTGTCAATCAACAATGTAAACAATTTTCAATATCAACTATTTTACAGTTGTCCTTTTATACAAGCAAGGAAAATGCGGAATCCTAATAACGCATAGAATTCACATGGTGTTATGAATAACTAGATATAAACAATCTTACTTTAAGAATGTTTAGTCATAAATACAACTTGTAAAACAAGAACATTTCACCTTACAGTTAATATAACTATTCTTTTTACGAAACTTGTCACAGTTAGCGATACAGTTCAATCATTTAATACAGATATTAATCTAGGTATATATAGTAAATATGAATCCCGAAGTCACCAATATGGGTACAGCTCCTCTTAACTTCGAGTTCGTCACTTCACCGATACCAAAGCCGGATATGGGATTATCCACATCCGTCTATATAGACATGCAGGACAACTACGTAAATACCAACCCTAGGGGTCCACATACAGTGTCAGATACAACCCAGTTGACGTACTCCACACTCGGAGCAGCCCGCACTTCGGTAATCGATCCAATAACTTATCAACCAGCTTTTGAAACAGCTGATACATCAGCTAGGTATAGCGATATACAACACCAGCCACCAGCGAGGCCGGTTATATACAACATGCACAACTTAACCAATTTAAAAAATTGGAATATTAAATTCACAGGCGATTCGTGTGTGTATGAATTTTTAAATAGGGTGGAAGAGATCCGTACGGCAAGGGACGTAGATACTGCTATCGTCCTCAGAGGTTTTTCCGAACTTCTACAAGGTACGGCATTGCAATTTTATAGGCAGGTCCGACATAGAATAAACTCCTGGTCTGATCTATACAACGAATTTATTACCGGTTTCCAACCAACAGACTTCGAGTACACCACTGAAAGAATAATCAGGAATACAAAACAGAAACAAACACAAACAGTCTTCACTTTTGTAACTTATATAAAAGACCTCAACAGGAAGTTAGCGGATCCCATCTCAGAGAAAGCCCTACTAGAAATCATCAAGCATAATTTGTCACCATGCTACGCTTCATTGCTGGCGAATAACTCAATATCTACAATAGAACAACTCATCATACTAAGTAAGAACTATGAGGCATACACAATGCCTAACTTAGTAGGCACACAACAGAACACCAGGGCAAAGGCATACGCAACACCCACATTTACTAATAACAATTCACTACCTGCAGCTACCTCATCAAATAGACATTTCTACGCATACAATAGGCAGTATGTACCAAACACAAAATACAACCCACCCACTAGGCCAGTAGCAGATAATTCTATACAGTCAGTGGAATGTAAAAAATGCAAAAAACGAGGCCACAATTATAAGCAGTGTAGAAAATTCCCAGGGCCGGTATGCTTTAACTGCCAGACCCCAAATGTTTTCACAAATTCTTGCCCCAATTGCAATAAGGCCACCCCAGAACCAAACAACAAGGGGAAAGGCCAGGGCAAAAATAAGCCAAATACTAACCAAAAAAACTAACTTCATCCGTGGACATCAGAGCCCCCCCATTAACTCAAAAGATTCATTACAACTTGATATCCCCGGAAATTAGCACTATATGCAAAGATAATAGATTATATTTAAACTTCCAAACATTTAACCATGAACTGGTAGGTCTCATAGATACAGGGGCTAATCTATGCGTACTAGGGAAGAATTTTCATAAACAGTTCCTACACTTGGCCCCACTACATAGAATATTTATTAACGCTGAAACAGCAGATGGCTCTTCACTAAACGTATTAGGTACTATGACTCTCCCTATACAATTCAACAAAAAAATTAAAGACATAGAATTTCTGGTAATACCAAGTATTGCCAGAAACATAATTTTAGGTATGAACTTTTTATACACTTTCCAAATTTTAAATTTACTAACTTTAAATAACAGTATATCTGACCAGTCATCCTCTGGCATGAAAGACCAAACACCAGAGGCAGACGAGGTACATTGCATAATTCCTAGGGAAAAACTATCTCCTGGCAATGCCAGAAAAATAGAACAAGTTATTAATAAATTCAAAAACATTTCGGCAGAAAAAATAGGATTAGGGAAAACATCCCTCATCAAACACAAAATAATCACAGAGGGGCCCCCCATAAAACAAAGGTACTATCCCCTGTCACCTAGCAAATTAAAAGCTTTAAATGATGAAGTAGACCGCATGCTTCAACTGGAAGTAATAGCACCCTCTAGATCTCCATGGGCCAATCCGGTAGTGATGGCCACAAAAAAAGATGGCTCACTTAGATTTTGTCTGGACGCCAGAAAATTAAACGACGTCACAAAAAAGGATTCTTACCCAATACCTTACATTAGTTCAATTTTAGACAATTTAAAAGGTGCTCGTTACCTAACTTCGTTAGATTTGTCAAGTGCCTACTGGCAAATACCGCTAGATGACTCTTGTGATCCTAATAATGAACAAGATTCAAGCACCTCATGCCAGAAAACTGCTTTTATAGTTCCTGGCAGAGGACTTTTCGAATTTAAGAGGATGCCTTTTGGCTTATCAAACGCAGGTGCAGAAATGCAACGCCTTGTGGACAGGCTATTTCTGCACCAATTCGGGGAAAAAGTTTTTGCCTATTTAGACGATTTATTAATAGTTACGGAAGATTTCGAGTCACACATAGACATATTAACAAAAGTCTGCAACTCTCTTAAAGAGGCAGGACTGACAATTAACTTAGAAAAATGTAAATTTTGCAGGGAGGAATTAAAATATTTGGGCTACATAGTCAACTCGGAAGGTCTGAAAACAGACCCCGAGAAATTAAAATGTATCGAAAATTTTCCACTACCCTCTACAGCCAAACAGCTGAGGGGATTTATTGGTCTATGCTCGTATTATAGAAGATTCGTAGAGAACTTCTCCTCTATTATAGCTCCCATGACGGCCATGTTAGGCAAACGCAAAGGCAAAGACGGCATTGAGTGGTCTGACGCAGCCAGAGAAGCTTTCACCACTCTCAAAACAGCACTAATAACAGCTCCGGTACTCGCCTGTCCAGACTACTCAAAGCCGTTTGTCCTGCATTGCGATGCGTCCTCAGTAGGGATAGGTTCAGTCTTAACACAAGAATGGGACGGGATAGAACACCCAGTAGCATTCCACTCACGTCTCCTATCCAAGACTGAGCGCAATTACAGTACAACAGAAAGAGAGCTACTTGCGGTTGTGGACTCAATCAACCATTTCCGTCCTTATATAGAAGGTACAAAATTTACGGTCATAACCGACCATATGAGCCTAAAATGGCTAAAATCATTAAATAATCCCTCAGGACGTTTAGCCCGTTGGGCCATGCAAATTTCACAATTTAATTTTGAAATTCAACATAAAAAAGGTACACTTAATGTAGTACCAGACGCGTTATCTAGGTCGTCAATTAATTTAATAACTTATACAGGTGGATTAGAAAACACCCAAGATAATTGGTATTTAAAGACCTATAAGGGTTGTCAAACCCAACCTCAAAAATTCAGAAATTTTATTATTGATAATAAGGTGTTATACCGTTTTTCTAACCCAAAACATAAATTAAGTTCCAACACTTGGAAAATAGTAATTCCAAAAGAAAAAGTTAAAGATTGCTTAATGGAAGGCCATAGTAGTATAGATTCCATACATTCTGGAATATTCAAAACATTTTCAAAATTAAAAAACATTTATTATTGGCCAAATATGTATAATGATGTAGTTAACTTTATTAACAAATGTGAAACGTGCAAGGCGTATAAACATGCAAATACACAGCCACACGGTTTAATGAATAATCAGAAAATAGTAAAATATCCAATGCATACGTTATCTATGGACATAATAGGTCCACTTCCAAAGTCCTATTCAGGACACATTTATATACTATCCATAGTTGATATATTTACAAAATATTGCTGGCTGCATCCACTTAGGACTGCAACCACAAAAACAGTAACTTCTTTTGTTGAAAGTGAAATTATAATGAAAGCAGGCACACCTAGGATTTTCATCCTAGACAACGCAAAAATCTTTACTAGTAAGGACTTCACTAGCTTTTGTGAATCCTTTAACATACCAAAAGTGTTTTATAACGCTTATTACTCACCACAGTCTAACACAGTGGAAAGGTACAATCAAACCGTCCAAACTTGCTTGTCAATCTTAGTTGAACAAGACCAACGTACCTGGTCAAAACATTTACCCAGAGTACAGCTGGCACTTAACAGTTCTGTAAATGTAGCTACTGGCTACACCCCATATTTCCTCGCCACAGGCAGAGAAATAATAGTGGACGGCAAACTTCACCAGTTACACTCAGCATTACCTAACAACCTGGATGAACTCCAGATAGCGGACAGAGAGCCCACAGCCTCCGCTCTAACTGAGTTATCTGAAATATATAACATTGTACAGGACGCTTTGACTGTAGCTTACCAAAGAAACGCACATAGATATAATTTAAGGCGGAAAAAAGTGGTGTGTAATGTGAATGATATAGTATGGAGAAAAAACTTTGTCCAATCTAACGCAGCAAGCTTCTTTTCAGCGAAACTCGCTCCCAGATTTGTTAAAACAAAGGTTATAGAGAAAATCTCCGATTTGGTTTATAATTTAGAGGATATAGGTACTAAATATAAAGGAAAATATCATATAAAAGACATTATTAAGTTTTCATAAATATAATCAATATAACTTATCTATATTTCATATAATAACATTAAATAAAGCATAACTTTACTTTACATAGTAAATTATACCTATAATTCATCAAGTAACCTATATCTACATTTATAATTAATTTCTTTGTAAAAATATATGATACCTTTCAACACATTAGTTAATACAAAAGCTAACAACTATAAAAGTTGAATTATTGAATATTATATAAACACATATTACAGAAAAAAACTTGAGAAATGAACTCAATTATGAGGTATTTTATTGACCAATAAACTATAAATATACATTTGAATATGAAGTTAAAACAATTAAAAATTAAATTTATAAGTAGTATTACTTCAAAGTAAATTACTATTATATACTCACATTACTATACAAGGTCTACACCTTACACAATACACATTTATATTATGATTTGCTACATATTAAGTTTTTGAATTTTCCTCACTGAAAGGAGAATGTCCAAATAAGGTTGCAACTCCAAAAATAAAGGAGACCGACCAAATAAATACTTTGTTATTTTATTTTAGTACATGTTATTCTTTAACATTGGTAAACATGAGGTAGATTGCTCTCCGCTGGTAGACACTACACATTTTTTATGGAGAATTTTTTCTTCTTGACCTTATATTATAAGGAATTTTTTTGCTTTCCCCAAACATTAGGTTATCATAATGTCATTACCTACCAAGGTCCAACTAGTAAATAGTCTAGTAGACGCTATGCATGTAGGACCGTAGGACGATATACCGTGCACTAAGTTGCGAAGCCAAGGGACTCCATGCATAGCCCCTTTTGCCCGCACATGGCATAGTTTTTTGTTATTTACACTCATATACAGAGTATATAGAGGCACAAGTAGTACCTCAAAATTAATTGAAATGAAACACAACCTAACAAATAGGTATAGTTAATTCTTGGTTCTTACTATATACAGTGAGACATAATCAATTATAGATTAAATTTATAGTCTAGGAGACGGTGATTTTTTAAACACATCGGTTTAGACACTGAACTTCGTTCATCTCCTATTGAAATGTATTAATGATGACATTCATACTTTGAAATAGTCCAAGAGACAGTCACATTTAACACTCAACTATTGTTAAGGGCATATGAAACTTAAAATTTAAGTTTCCTTTTTTAGATTAAATATTAGTCTACAAAACATACCACGACTCAACGAACATAAAAGGCAACGTTCCAAATTTCAGGAACAGTGCCAAACCAGGAAAATATAGATACAGGCTATAGTTAGGTATCAAATAACTATAACTATTTTTCTATACAAACAAAACAAATTGTTAGGATTAATACTAGGATAGTTACATACACATTAAGCAAACTTAGCCAAGTAGAAACTAACATAACTTTAATATTAACCAAATAATTTACTCCGACGTCGGTATAGTCTAAGAACAGGTCGAAAGCGTGATGTATGCAAGTAAATAATAGATGAGGTTCAAAATTTTTTGCGCAACAAAACTATATTAGGACACAATACGAAAGCGAATTAGGCTAATTTAAATATTATACACTACTAACACTAAACTAACACTAAGATTAAAACTTTCAATTATAGTTTAATAGTTTCAACACAGTTTAGGTATAAGCATAGATAATAAGTATTTTTTTCTCGGGTTGAAACGGCTGTGGAGACAACTGGGTTGTCTCCTACCCAAAAAAGGGGGTATTGTAGTATTATAGATTAAATTTACTTTTTAGTCAAATTTCAATATTACTGAACGCATAGTTTCTGTATAAGAAGTGCGATTTTAGCATTGGTCGACAGCGATGAATGCGAAGCCGCGCTGTCTCACTCACTCCATGTAGGAAGCCCATATGGCTATCCTTATCATCACCTATTGTTTGTCGCGCGTGTTGCGACATTCCGACGCGAGAGGGCCACGGCAAGCGGCCCGTGCGTCGAGGCAGTCACCCCCTGAACTTTCGAGCGTCTGCCCGCGCCAGCCCGTGGTCTCTTCAAGGCCCGGAAGATGTGATTTTTTACCGTGTGTGAACCGCCATGCGGGACTCCGGTATTTCTTTTTAAAATGGGAGGTCTCAGTACCTAACCCAGCCTTTGTCAGGTCCCATAACAATGGGGGCATGACTCGTTACCTTTCCTTTGATTTTTTTCTCACTCTCTAGTGACATATATTTTTGCCTCGTGTCTCCGGGCCGAGTTTTGCAATGGAACGTTCCGCCATTTTGTAGGACGGTCACCATATACGCGTGATTTGTTCTTGTTATATTAACTTTATTAATGTACTTACTAAATAAGTAGTGCAATCAGTGAAAAGCACAAATGTGCCGTAATTTCAAATAAGTGAAAGTGCCCGCGAAACTTCGTGATGCGCGAATTTACGAACTATTCTCCTGGTATCCTGCCGCGCGCATTGGGCGCGTTCGCTGAGGGTTAGCAGCCGGCCATGGCCGCTGCCGCCCACCCCACGGGTCTACCCTTCGAGTTTCTTCGAGCGTAGGACTAAGTGGTATTGTAAAGAAAATGGATTGTAAGTGCGAAAGTACCTATAACTTGATCTTAAGTCTTATCTCTCTCCCGTGTAACATTCACTGATTAAATTTAATTATCGTGCGAGTAAGTAACTCATTTGTTCTCATTGAAATGTTCCCCATTCGCCAATAACCCTATTGTAAGCTGCCACTGGGCGCGAGGCGCGCCACCTGTGCTGCCGAACGGTCCTCGACTCCAAAGGTTCGATGCCCGACGGCTGTATCTATCCGAAGCAATTACTGCGTAGGTAAGTTTGGGTAAGTGCCTACGCAGACCTAATTCTGTTCATCCCATTTCTTTTATTGTCACGTCATAACCTAAAAGGCGCGCTGTGGTGCCACGTGTTGTCACACCGGCGCCCCCGCAGCGCCCCCTATCGACCGACACCCGCAACTCACGTAGTTACTCTTCTCTCCGTGACAGTCTGTATCAAATTGCTGCCCTCCCACCTCTAGCCCTGGTGGCAAAAGAAGGGTGTGGTGCTATAAGTCAGCAGATTGGGACGAGATGCGGCACTTTTTTGCATCCTATCCCTGGCAGCGGTCTTGTTTTTCCTCTGATGATCCGTCGAGCTGTGAGACCTCCATTTCTGAGGTGATACGTCAAGCGATGGAGTATTTCATACCTTTCGCTGACGTGTCCCTGGATGGCAAAGCCCCGCGCTGGTTCAATGCTGAATGCGCCATTTCTGAGGCCAAAAAGCAATCAGCTTGGGCAGATGCTCGAAGTGACAAGGCTCCGGACCTACATACAAAGAAGAGGGAATTCGATATTGCTGCCAAGTCACACAAGAGGGTTCTAAAGAAGGCTAAATTTAACCGTACCAAGCAGCGAATTGGGAACAAAGTAGCTTCTTACCCTAGCGGTAGCAAACCATCACTGCCGCCGTTGCTCAAACCTGACGGATCACTTGCTTTTACGGCACCTGAAAAGGCGAATCTTCTTGCCACTCAATTCGCCAAAAGTTCACATCTCGACGCTGGAGATGCCTGCCCACCTAAAATTCCTACTTGTGATGTCACAATGCCTGAGGTGCGCATCCACCAAAAGGAGGTTTTAAAAACCCTCCGTTCTCTCGATGTGAATAAAGCCAGCGGTCCCGTCGGGATTCCAGCAATTGTTCTGCGGAACTGTGCGCCCGAACTGTCTCCTGTTCTGACGCGCCTGTACCGTCTCTCACTTCTAAGCACCGAGTGCCAAAATCCTGGAAAGTTTCAAACGTACAACCCGTCCCAAAGAAGGGCAGTCGTGCGGACCCGGCGAATTATAGACCTATAGCTATCACCTCCTTACTCTGTAAGAGTATGGAGCGCATATTAAATACAAAGCTCTTGGCGTACCTAGAGTCTAATGATCTACTTTCAGACCGCCAATACGGGTTTCGTCAAAAGCGGTCTGCCGGTGATCTACTCGTGTACGCCACCCATGTTTGGGGTGAAGATGGCTTCACTCTATGGAGAGAAACACGGAGAGGCGCTTGCTATATCTCTCGATATCTCTAAGGCTTTCGACCGTGTTTGGCATGATCGCCTTCTCTGCAAGCTTCCAGCTTTTGGTCTCCCGCCGAGCTTGTGTGACTGGATATCCGATTTCTTGAGTGAGCGATCCTTCAGAGTAGTCATTGATGGCTGCTCGTCGGATCTTATGGCTATTAATGCCGGTGTTTCTCAAGGGTCTGTTCTCTCCGCTACACTATTTCTGTTGCACATCAATGATCTGTTGCAACCCGGTATCCATGAGTACGCAGACGACAGCACTGTAACGGAGAGATATATGTATATCCAGTCCACGCGCAAGTATGTAGTTCAGACACCAATGAACTCAGAGAGGCGATGGTTGAGCGGTTGAACTCTACCCTGAAATTCGTTTCAGATTGCGGTGCTGCCAATTTGGTGGAGTTTAACGCTACCAAAACTCAGGCGTGTCTGCTCACAGCGAAACGGAGTCCTTTCATCTTGACTCCCACTTTCCGAGATTTATCCTTACCCATTACCGATCACATTGATCTCCTAGGCCTCGACATAACGGCCAACATCAACTTCGGGAGGTCTATCGAAGCGAAAGCCAAGACAGCCGCCAAAAAACTGGGTATACTTAACAAGGTCAAGCAGTACTTCACACCACGAAAACTGGTTACCCTTTATCAAGCCCAAGTTCGGTCGTGCATGGAGTACTGCAGTCACCTTTATGATGGCTCTGCTAAGTATCTCAGCTGGCGACTCTTGACGCCGTAGATCGTCGGGCTAGGAGATTGATTGGCGAAAATTCTACTCTTCTGGCGAAACTCCAAACATTGGATCACCGCTGAAAAGTAGCCGGCCTATCGGTATTCTATATATTTCGGTGAGTGCGCTCAGGAGCTTTTCGATCTTGTACCTCCTTCACCTTTCTACCATCGTACCGCAAGACGCCGTGCGAGTTTCCACCCCTATGTCGTCAACGTTCCATCCACACGTACGAAGCGCTTTGCGTCTTCATTCCTTATTCGCATAGCTAGGGTCTGGAACACTCTACAAAAACTGTGTTTCCAACCAATTACAATCCGGGTATCTTTAAATCAAGAGTGAATAGGCAAGCAAATAGCAATCTACTAGGCAAGCGCGTCCCATCTTAGGCTACATCATCACTTCCCATCAGGTGTGATCGTGGTCAAGCGTAAGCCTATAATGAATAATAAAAAAAAAACTAAATATCAAAAGAAAAAGTCTAGGTATGGTGGCACAAATCGTAGGCAAAAAAAAAGTAAAGTACGCAGGTGAAAATGTGCCATCTCCATACTGATAGTGTTGTCACATTTTTTCTGTATTTCTACTATGGGTACTTACCTAATGTATTTTTTTATTTAATTTTAGCACTACCTAAAAAAATGCCGCGGGATTATATCAGAAAGCCAGAAACCAGAGCGTATAAAAATTATACAGACGAAACTCTTCAAGCTATATTAGCAGAGATTAAATCGGGGCGTATGTCAGTTCGTGGCGCAGCCGAGAAGTATGGGATTCACCGCAATACGTTATCTTCTAGACTGAAAGGCAAAGCGCCTTTAAAACCTGGAGGACAACCTGTATTCAGTGAAACAGAAGAACAAGGGTTTATTTCCCACATTGTTGCACTATCTTCGTTCGGATTCCCGATCACACCAACGGAATTACGTGTGATTGCAAAAACGTATTAAGACAAGCAAGGTAGAAAAGACACACTTTCATAAATAATTATCCGGGAAAAGAATGGGCCCACTCGTTTTGGAAACGCCATTAATCTCTTCTGTCTCATAGAATGGCAAGGAATATAACTCATGGCCGAGCAGAGGTAAACGAAACTATTGTCAACGAATTGAGACTGAAGACGTGTCAGATACAAATATCGGGAACTACGACGAAACCTGCCTTGTGGACGACCCTGGCTCAGTAAAGGTTTTGGTGAGGCGTGGCACCAAATATCCTGAGATTATACGAAACTCATCGAAAGCGTCGACATCAATAATGATATGTGGTTCTGCAGCAGGAGAACTGGCACCTGTCTACGTTGTTTATAAAGCCGAAAACATGTGGGAGACTTGGACTGAGAACGGGCCCGAAGGAGCTCGTTACAACCGTACCAAATCGGGCTGGTTCGACGCTCGGTGCTTTGAAGATTGGTTTAATTTTACGATGTTCCAATTTTAAAGAAACAAAGCGGCAAAAAGGTATTAGTGGGTGACAATCTCAGCTCTCCTATTAATCGGGAAGTCATGGCTGATTGCGAAGCAAATAACATTGCATTTATTTGCCTTCCTCCGAATGCAACCCACTTACTGCAACCTTTAGATGTTGCATATTTTCGCCCCATGAAAATTGCGTGGAGAAACACGCTAAATGAATTAAAGAGTAATGTCCGCGGTAGTAGGAGCTCATCTGTGCCTAAAGATCATTTCCCCCGGGCTTTTAAAGGAAATGCTTCAAAAGATTGCCGGATAAACAAGTGGAAGAAAATGTACCTGTCCAAGAATTGTTAGGTGAGAGTTTCATAGAAAATTTGAAAGCTACAAGGCTGCAAGTCACCGAAACACGACAGTGCCGAAGAAGGAAGCGGGTCAATGTTCCGCCAGGACGAGGCATAACCACTGCAGATTTACAACACGATATGGAAGTTCAGCTTGCGCCATCAACTCCTCTTTTTGATGAAGGATCAGATGCAGAGTGTGACGCTAACTCAGAGCTAGCGGTGGAGAGAGCTCCTCGTAGTAACTGCTCAACTTCAGTGCAACCATACCCAAGTAACAATTTCTTGTCCTATAGCAGCCCAAAGAACGTTTCCTCTAACACCACTTAAGCACTGTAAAAGCAATAAGAAGGTCGTATAACGCTGATTTGGAGTTATATCTCTATTTAGAGACATAGCGAAACTATAGCAATTGTGACATCCAGCTACGCAGGCATTTGAGTATCCTCCTTCATTTTAAAGCCATAATATCTCTTGGCAAGAGTAACGTTACACAGCATTTTTTTACTTATTTTCACAATAATTAAAAATGCATAGGTATACCTAACCTCAAAATATTTTGAAACTTAAACTTAGTTTTAATAAAAAACCGCAAGTGTTAGAGGCTTAAAAATGTATGTTTGGTTATCAGGAATAAAAAATCTATTAAATCCTACATACGGCATGCTTGTACACGAATTTAAATAAGTGGGGTAAAGCTCCATACATAGTCTGGCATTTTCCTTTAAGTAACATTTATTTGACATTCTGTAAAATGTCTGAAACTTATTATCATCATTTTCATGTAGTTCCCTGGCAGCGACGAATGCTCTACATTTAATATTTCTTTCAATATATGGGTGTACCCAAAATCTTCTTTTTCGTCTATTTTTATAATAAATATAAAGTAGAAGAACATCTTCATCACTAGAGTCACTTGACATCCTCGACGGCTCAAGAAAGAATGAATGAATATAGTCGAATTTAGGTAGCGCCGTGTACGGAAACCGAATTGATAGAGTAGCATATCAGCAGGCGACCTATGGTTCGCATCTCAGTCGTGTAGCTTGTGAATATCTCCGTGGGAGAAAGGCCTTAGTGTACGCCATTCCGCGCTATTGAGCAGACGTGTGCTTTACGTACTTACTCAGTTAAAAAAAGGTATATAACTTAATGCTAATTACTGGTTTTTGTTACACGTAATATTTTTTGGCTAACATATAAGCAATTAAACCATAAAGTGGTGCTTTTTATATAAAAAGCACAACTTTATGGTTTAATTGCTCGAATGACTATTTTATAAATAGTATTTTTTGTCGTTTTAGTCACTTTTTTACGAAGATCGCTGACAGGCTTTACAAAAATTTTATTTTTACAGAATATGCCTTTTAAGGTTATACAAACAACAGAACGAGGAAAAATATACATTTCGGCGGTCCCAAGTGGTTGGGAAATGAACGGAGTGCTTTCGTGGCCTCCAAATTCGCAACTTGGTATGATTCGCGACGAAAAATGAACACCTAAAAGTACATGGAAACATTTACCTTGCATTGTTAAAAGACATTTCTCAACATATGAGAAAGCTTCAGATGAAGCAAATAAAATGGAATCAGAAACAGATACTGACCAAGAAGAGTCTAGAAATACAATCCAAGAAAGTTGTGTGTTTGATGATTTCAACTCAATGATTTTCGCTGCTCAACAAAATCACCAAGCAGAATTCCCTTCACCTACAAATACTACGGGAATACAAGTGGTAAGTTGTTTTTACTTAGTTCCGGGTTCATTGTCTCTATATCAAGTAGCAGGAAAGTGACACTGGTCACCACGTATGAAATCGACTTTTTAACATAGTAAAGGTTACATCCCCCTGATGAAGCGATGCTGCTTTCTAGAGTATAACATGGTAACTCAAAAGATATATTTATTTACTTTAGTTCCTAACTAGCGGACGCCCGCGACTTCGCCCGCGTTCCTAAATCCCCGCAGTTTAGGTGGGCAGAAACAATGCATCATCAGGATTGAGGAGTTGGGTCCTAGAATTCAACGATATAGTCTTTACTTGGTACCTACAATAACTATTCATAATCGACAGTTCCTAAATCCCCACAGTTTAGGAAGGCAGTACCCCTGCAGCATCAGGATTGAAGAGTTGGAACCGGAAATTTTTATGGGAGCATCTTGTAAAGTTTTTCTTTCAATTAAAAAAAGATTCACGCAAATCGGTTAAGAAATCACGGTGATATCGATATACTGAGGTAGAAAAACACAACTCCTCCTCCTTTTTTGAAAGGTGGTTAAAAAAGTAGCCTATAACATGCCCGATAATTTCAGCTATCTACCAGTGAAAGTCCCGTCAAAATCGGTCCAGCCGTTCCCGAGATTAGCGGCAACAAACAGAGAGAAATTTTAAAAATTGTTTTCTTGTTATAAGTACCGTATTTATTTTCGTATGCAGTTAGTAAAAAGCTGTTCTTTTGATTTTACAAGACACTTCAATTTTATTTATTTGTATAGATAGTGCTGTTTATTTCAAACAAAAGTTGTTGTTTATGATGTGAGCTACCTAGTCTTATGAGGTTGCTGGTGTTTTTCAGGTAAACTAACTAACTAACTATATAGTACCTAACTGTATAACTAGCGGGACCCAAGCATATATATATGCAACTTGCTACGAAGTAAATTGTTGTCACTATAGTTATTGATTATGTTTTCAGGATAAAGAAAATGTTTTGCCCAAGCTAGATGAACTGACGCCGCCGGGGACCTCTATGATTGCAGATGTACAAGTACAAGAGCAGCAGACTTTATTGTGGCTAAATCCCCCCGAAAAAAATAATTTTCAAGAAACTGTTCTGAAACGTCTGGAAACTATCGAGAATGGGCAAATTAATATCATGATGAAGCTTTCCGAACCTGGAGCTCAGATAGAGGGCTTTCTTCGCCAGGCCCAACAAGAAAAGCTTAGTACTGTTGTGGGCTTTGAATCCATCGATAGCGTTGAGGTCTTAAAACAGTTCAATGAATTATTGAAGGATAAAGAATCCTCTGATAAATTGAAGGAAAAACTAGCCGTAGTGTGCGGAACAGGGAAAGGTAAAGGTACCAATAATTGATTTTCACTCGTGGATGTGATGTTCACCCGAAGATTGTTCGAGGGCGGTTCCCGAAATGATAAGAATAAAACCTGTTTTAAAGCTTACAATCGTGTTATTTCAATCTTTTTTGACTTAATTTACAACTCTGATAAAAAATTTACAGTTTTAGAGTGTGAAACCTTTATCAAAAATATTTTGAAAAATTCTGTGCGACGTAATTCTTCAAAATTGCTGCGAACCTCAGCTACAAAGGCTAGAGGCAAAGGCAAAGGCACAGGCAAAAAGTCAAATACGCAAAATAATGACTGTGCAACTACTTCTATCTCTCACGAGCCATCTTTAGAAAAGTTGATGGAGTCTAATCAAAATCCTCCTAACCCTAAATCCTAAGAGGAACTATACTGCAGAGTCATATTTTATTCATTGTTTTTGTTCTCATCTAAATCAAAGGTTTTTAGAATAATACATCGTAATGGATCCTTTACTCTGTGGGGTTTGCCAGAAAGTTGCAATTAGCTCCTTCAATACTGCGTTTAATCAATACATACAAAATAATGTTTTCTATTCGATACTTTATCAAACTATACATTTTCTTACATTTTGCCTAAAGCTACTAAATACTATTTTTTCTTTTATATAAGTGTATAAAACTCCTCCGACTAAGCGCCAAATTTTCTAGTTTGATCTAGAAATCTTATTGCCTGTAAATATGACTAAGCTAGTTCTTACCTCTTACCCGGGTTACACAGTATAGCGTAATTAGGTATTTTTTATTTTTTGTCTTTTTCACTAGAATACTTAATTTTAGAGAAACTGTTGATTAATTTGTAAACTCATAATTTTAAAAATATTTTGATTGTACTACGTATAATAACAATTATTATACGTAGGTACTAATACTTAATATAAAGTTTTAAAATAAGGTTCATACCTATATTATAAAAAAGACTAAGCCTTAAGCAATTATTTTTGTGATATTAGCGTGACATAGTCAATAACTATAATGAAACACACTTCCACTTGTGGGCTACATTCACATTAATTTATAATATTTACGATACTTATTATTATATATACTTATATACTTATTATTATATATATATACGTGTCATTCAATATGACATATACTTAAATACTCATTATTATATATATACGTATTTACATAAGCCAGAAACGTCAATACACACGCAAATGAAATTACACGCATTTATTGAAATAAGCGATAAATCACAATCGACTTTTTGAAGACAACCTTTTAATGAATCTATCAATCCGTTGTGCCAATAATACCACAGGATATGTGGTAATACTCGATTGTATGTTTAGAAGCATCCGTGGATCGGTAGGCAATATATTTGGCAATCGATTGTTAATTATTTGTATTAGGCTTTTAGTTGCTTGTTGAGATATACAATATGTAACAAAAACCCTGTTGTTCCTTTTAGGTACGTATACACAATCATATAGGTGTACCAAAACTGAAAATCTTATTTAAAAAAATCAAGTACTGGTCAGTTATTGTTCATAGTCAAGATAGCTTATAAAATAGACACATTAAAAAAATGTTTGTAACATCTGAGTCGGCTCGATCAAAAGCGAGCTCAAAGGATACCGCCGCGCCGCCAAGGTCTTTAACTAAGCCGCCGCGCCGCCCGCGGCTCGCTTTCTATCCTAGTTGTTAGTCGCTCGCGCAACCGAACGGACGTGCGCATTACGTCGCGAAATTACGTGAAATGTCTTACAAGAATGAAGGATATTTTACATGTTGATGTGTCTCTGGAGAAGTGACTGCTACTATGCAGAGGCGCGCGGACTTTACCAGGAGCACTATGCTATTTCACGACGCTCAACATGTAACTACCACAGTGGCAGTGCCCAACATCCGTTGGCGAAATAAAGTCCGATTCATCGGTACTACGACGCGTACCTACGTGCAAATATCGCCAAACGGTGTGAGAAATGCATAAAGCTACAAGGCGGGCATATCGAGCAACATCTCCGTAATCGAAAAGCTGTTGACATCATCATAAATTAGTGATACGATTAGATTACATAACTAAGTACTTAATACTTTTTCTAATAATTGAACGAATCACATTTTAAAAGTTGCGACAGTGTTAAACAAAAGTGTAAACAAATTGGACGTTAAAAAGTTGTGTTCAGCACACAGCTGAGTGATCTTTGTGACTCGCGGGTGACACGTGACGAGTTCATGACCTCAGTACCCTCAGTACAGTGACCCTAGAGCGCGCGCGGCTGCCGCCTGCCGACGAGCTCCTCGGTCGGCAGTCGGCACCTTTGATACGATTTCCTATCTCTCTCGCGCTCGCTCTGGCTCGCATCGCCTCGTAGAAGTGCAGAGGCGGTGGCAGGGGTGAGCAATCATTTTCATTTTACAAATAATATTGATTTAATATTTAATTTGAATATTTTAATTTAAGAGTTTTACCAAATAATTTGATTTTTTATGTTTGAATATCGATACTGATAACGCAGCTCAAAGGGACCACAGGGTTTTTGTTACACAGTGTATTATAATCAATGGCCCATTTTTTTATTTCGTGACGCAGTTGCGCGTTTTTTTCCTCTGCTATATCACAGCTTGATGATTGTGAACTACAATCACTAATATCAGGATCACTGGAGTCTCTATTAGTTGCTTCATTAGAACAAACTACATTTTGTACGGAACGACATTGTAATGATTTGGCACGCACTTTTTCATTGTTACACTGAAAAAAATGAATTTACTGAACAGTTTAGCTATTTTTTATTTAGCTTAACTTTAGTAGTTGCCACCTAAAGTTTAGCTTGATCAACAAAATACTTTGGTTACTAGTAGCTCATTAAGTATATATGTCGAATATGGCCAGCCGGAAAATATGGCCAGACGCCTATCCTTAGTTTTTCACCGGCGATCCGACGATCACTAGTGTACGTATTAGATAGTCTATGTGTGTATAAGCAACCGGCGCACGGACACCCTCCCCGCGCTTCCGCCAGTTGCCCAAAACGAATGGAGAAGGAGCGACGCCTTGCCGTTACAATTATTCAACCGTAAGTTTTAATTGTTTTGAGCTTATTATATTACATTGTGCGTAGTAGCATTAATTATATTTTTGTCGTTAGAAATCATAGATTACATACCTATGCTTACTATTTAGGTTCTTTTTACATTTTTTAGGTTATAGTTAAATTTTTATCTATACACAGTGGATTGATAATATATTAAATGGCCATATTTTCGATAGCGATTTTGATATTTAATTTTTTGCAATTTAGCGTCTGTTTTGGGTTTTGTTTTTATTTTGTTTTTGATTTGTTTTAGGTCATGGCACCACGCTATATATGTAAATCGATAAGAAGTACTTGGAGTGAGAAGAGCAAGAGCAAGCGCAACTGAAAAAAGTAATGGAAAACAATGATCTCTTTAATAAACCAGAGCGTATTTATAACATCGACGAGAAAAGTTGCACAAGACACCTCAAGTATTAGCTGAATGTGGTGCTAAAAGAGTACACTTAGTAGCCCCGGAGCACGCAGAAAACGTCACTGTTGTTTCGTGTGCAAGTGCTATTGGCTTCGCAGTACCTCCAATGCTTTTATTTAAGGGTAAAAGAATGAAGCTTTTATTTAAGGGTAAAAAAAGAATGGCTAGATTCTTTGCCACCGGGTGCAGTTGGCCAAATGACTCCCAAAGGCAGTATGACAGTGGACGCTTTTGTTAACTGGATACACCATTTTGCAAAGTATAAACTAACTGGGCCGGTCTTATTGATATTTGACGGAGCTAAATGCCATTTGGATCATTCCATCGTAGATGCTGCAGACAAATTCGAAATAAAACTTTTCTGCCTCCCTAGCAACACAACTCATGAATTACAACCAATAGATAAATCAGTTTTCAGAGCTTTAGAATACTACTGGGATGAAGAAGTATTGAAATACTGGACGCAGCATCAAGATAGAAGAATCACTAAACAGAGATTTGGAACACTTTTCTCCAAAGTATGGGACAAAGCTCTCACCCCGGCGAATATAAAAGCGGGGTTTGAAGCTACGGGAATATATCCGTTTGATCCCACAAGGATTCCGGAAGAAGCTTTTGCACCGAGCATTCCAACGCATCGGCCTTCTCTTGCTGCATCTAATGAAGATCAAAATCTCACTGAAAATAATCCATTGACTGCATCAAGTAATTCAGAGCACCGTCTTTCTTGCTCTAATGAACAAATTGAAGAGAATATGTTGTCTGCAGCAAGCATTCCTACACATAGTCTGTGTCCTGCTGATTACAATGAACTTGCTATGGATAATCCTTTAACTGTGTCAAGCTCTCAAGCGCATCGCCCATCTCCTGCTTCTACTAAACATACCAAAGGGTGTTCGGTCTAGGACCTCGATCAAATGATAGAGTTGATTGATAATAGATTTATTGATTACTAAATAATAATTATAACTATTTTAATAATTATAATTAAATGAAGAATGCTATGATAATGCTATGTATGAGTGGCACGCGTGCTGGTCGCGGTAATGATTTACGCACTGATTGGTTGTTAGTTGGAATGAATAATGAAAACTAGGTTAATACTGATAGAGCAAATTGGACTGTGGACCGTACAAAGGGGATTCCTATAGCAGTGAAGATGATATTTGTTGTGAATTTAATAAATTGAAAAAGACGTGTTGCGTGAACTTGTTTATTACTTGAAGTAGAGAAGTCAAAATAGACATATTTTTCTTTTTTTATTAGTATCTTTTTTTTAGTATCTACAACATCCCCCCTTAATCAAGGCTTCGATGACCAGACTAACTAGTAACATCACAATACTAATTACCTATAATTAAACAAATAAGGCATCCAAGCATTGATTAAACATTAAAGATACTAACAATAACAATAATATTATAATTATCTAAGTAGTAACTAAACCTATACCCGTGATACATCTTTGATGTGCAGTTTTACCTAAACACTTAGTTAAAACATCTGCTATCAATTCACTAGACTTAGTGTACATCAGTTTAATAGAATTATCAGATACCTTCTCTCGAATAAAATGGTATTTAGTATCAATATGTTTAGTCCTACCATGATGTATAGGATTAAGAGCTAAATTCTGTGCACTCTGACTATCACTGCATATTGTTACACAAGGATACTGCAAGTCACAAACCTCAGAGATAAAGCGTCGTAAATATAAGGCTTCCTTCACTGCGTCACATAAGGCCATATACTCAGCCTCTGTAGAAGAAAGTGCCACTGTTGATTGCTTCTTCGAACACCACGACACGGGACCGTTTGCTAATTTAAAACAATATCCAGTATATGAACGACGATCCTGAGTGCAATTCGCCCAGTCAGCGTCTGCATAACCAACGAGAAGTTCTCCCGATTTCCTATAAACAATGGAGTAGTCTATAGTGCGCTTAAGATACTGAAGAACCCGTTTAGCTGCTGTCCAATGGCAATGATTATATTTGCTATTAAACTGACTTAAATAACTCACAGTATATGCTATATCCGGCCGTGTATTTACAGCTAAATACATCAAACTTCCTATTATACTTTGATACGCATATGTTGAGTCTTTACCATTCAAATCAGCATTATCCAACTTACAATTCGCCAACGGTGTATCATACATCTTAGCGTTTTCCAAGTTAAATCTCGTTAACAAATCTCTAATGTAGGAACATTGATTAATACGAATTCCTTCTTTGCATTGAGATATATTCAATCCCAAATAAAAATTTAACATTCCGAGATCTTTGAGAGAAAAATAATTTAGTAAATCATTTTTCACACTGTCAAATGCCACGTCATTTTGATAAAACACAATAATGTCATCAACATAGACGGCCAAGATAACAACATCGGAACCAAAAAGTTTTTTATATACACAAGGCTCAGTAGGCAATTTATTGAAACCTACCTTGGTTAAAGTTTCATTAAGCTTTATATTCCATGACCTAGGAGCTTGTTTAAGTCCATATAGGGACCTTTGAAGCAGACATACCTTATCTTCCTGACCTTTCTTCACAAAACCCAGTGGCTGGTTCATATAAACCTCTTCGTGAAGATCGCCATAGAGGAAAGCAGTGTGTACATCTAAATGACGCATTTTAAGATTCATTTCAGCAGCAATAGCAAACAAAGTTCGTAAGGAGGAATGTCTTACTACAGGAGAGAACGTCTCACTGTAGTCTACACCAGCAACTTGCTTAAAACCTTTTATCACAAGTCTAGCCTTGTACCTTGTAATATTGCCATGCGCATCTGTCTTAAGTTTATAAACCCATTTACATGGAATGACTTTTCGATTCGGTCTATTCACTAACTTCCATGTATTTAGCTTCATCAGTGAATCATACTCCTTTTTCATAGCTAGATTCCAATTATCGGCATCATCAGATCGAATCGCTTCTGAATATGTATCAGGCTCTCTATTCTCACACAAAGTGTGAAAAGAGAAGTAATCAGGAGGTTTTCTATCTCTATTTGGATATCTTCGTTCAACTTGGTTTTCATCAGAATCGTTTACTTCCACCTGACCCTGACCCAGTTGAGATGAACAAGTCTCCACAGAAGGAACATCAGCTGACGCATCTTCATAGACATCTGTCAAAGTGTCATTTAATTCGCCAGCAGCCTCCTGAATTTGAGGAGACATGACCAATTCATTAGAACTATTATCTCTCTGATTGACATTACCTGACATCAGAAGCATAGGAGTTGAAACTGAAACATTTCTTGATGTACCTGATTCTTTACTTGATTTATTGTTCTTCAAACTTTTAAAGCAATCTTCGAAAAAGGTAACATCACGGGCTTTATTTAACCGTCGGGGATATTGAGGATCCCTGAACAGATAGTTGTTTGGATCATCTGTGTATCCAACAAAGATTGTTTCTACCGCTTTCATATCTAATTTCTTTCTTTGACAGTCAGGCACATGAATAAGGGCTCTACAACCAAAAACTCTAAGATGACTTAGAATCGGTTTGTAGCCATGCCATTTCTCAAAAGGAATACGACTGTGAGGGTAGGATTATGATTTATAAAGATTGAATGTGACATGTCATTGAGAATAAATTAGTGCATGCCTAACGCCCGTGTTTGATTGACACGTCCCTAATACTTTTACATGGCGCAGCCGTTATTTTAAATAAAACAATTATTAAGTGGTTTTTAAGTAGTCAGAATGGAAAGTGTATTATCACCGCCGTCTGCGTTCTGCTTCGATAAAAATGCGTCGGACGCCTCGAGCCTTAATGAGAGTTGGATGAAATGGAAGCGAAGTTATGAAATTTACAGCAAAGCGTGTGAAATAAATAAGAAGTCAGTAGAAATTCAAGTGAATATTCTGTTGCACGTCGTGGGTGAGCAGTGTCGCGAGATTTTGGATCGCTCGTCGGAGAAATGTATGACGGTTGAATACATTTGGAAAAAATTAGATGAACAATTTCAAACAAAGCGAAACGTTACCGTCGAGCGTCATAAATTTTTTATTCGTGATCAACAAGAAAATGAAACCATTGAACAATATGTTTTTGAGCTGGGAAAATTAGCTCAAACGTGCGAATTTCGTGATTTACATGAAGAGCTGATCAAAGATCGATTAGTGTGCGGTGTATCAAGTGCGGCGATTCGAGAACGTTTGTTAAGGGAAGATGATTTGACATTGAAGAAGGCTATGGGTATTTGTCGTGCAGCTGTGGCTTCTCGGACATATGCTGATAAGATTAAACCTGAGAGAGAAGAGACACAACATAATGTTCACCAAGTGCATCAATCACAGAGGGATATTTCGTTCGTGAGGTCGAGGATGACGTCATCTCGAGCGCGGACACGGAGTTTGGGACGCGATGCAGCGGGGCGAGGTGAGCGCGGGACGGGGCCGCGCGCTCAGCGTGCGCCTGCGCCGCGCGGGCGCCCCCTTGCGGCCAGTGGAAACAACGTGTACCAACGGCGTTCGGTTCCGGGTTCAAGTAGGCTGTGTAATTATTGTGGAAATGTGCATAAAAAATTTGAGTGTCCGGCGTATGGCCAACGGTGTGTGCGGTGTTCAGGAATGAACCATTTTTCCCGTGTTTGTGGAGTGAATTATATAGAGGAATCAGCTGATGAACAGGTAATTTATTCATTAAATAATAATAGTAGTGATTGGAATCTTAAATTAAATATATGTGGAACTTGGATTAGATTTAAATTAGATACAGGAGCTGATGTAAATGTTATGCCGTTTCGCTATTTAGAAAAATTAAAAATATCACAAGATTGTTTATTAAAAACGAAGACGAGATTAAGCGGTTATTCTGGTGCAAACATAGACGTCCTAGGGAAAATATTTTTACATATAACTTATAAGGACAATACCTATATGCTTGAATTTAAAGTGGCCAGAGTACAGTCCGTACCCATATTGGGACGTCATGCTTGTACAGAATTAGACTTAGTTAGGCGTGTCATGTCGGTGCAGAGTAATGATTGTAGGCCGGATTTTGTAATGAAGTTTGAGGACGTGTTTCAAGGTCTTGGATGCTTACCGGGTGAATACAAAATACATTTAAAGGAAGATGCCGTTCCTGTTGTGCATGCGCCTAGAAAGTTACCGTTTGCGATTAAAGAGGATGTTAAGAAAAAATTAGCTGAAATGGAATCGCAAAAAATCATTGCGAAAGTTGAAGGTCCATCAGACTGGGTTAGCAGTATTACGGTAGTTAAAAAACCTAACGGTGACTTGCGTATATGTTTAGATCCTAAGGAGTTGAATCAAGCAATTAAACGGGAATATTTTAGGTTGCCGACGCTGGATGAGATTTTGTCAAAATTATCGGGAGCTAGATATTTTAGTACTTTAGATGCTTCATCAGGCTTCTGGAATATTGCTTTAGACGAGGTAAGCAGTTCGTATTGTACATTTAATACCCCATTTGGGAGATACAAGTTCTTGAGGATGCCTTTTGGAATTTGTTCGGCGTCGGAAGTTTTTCATAAAAAGATGATTGAAAACTTTGATGACTTAGAAGGAGTGTGCATGTATATTGATGACTTACTTATATATGGGCGTGATAAAAAAGAACACGATGAAAGATTGAGGAAGGTATTAGAGAGGTGTAGGAAAATTAATTTAAAGTTAAATAAAAATAAGTGCAAGTTCGGGTTAGAAGAAATAAAATACTTAGGTCATAGGATAACAAAAGATGGTTTATGTCCAGATGATAGTCACATTACGGCTATTACAAAGATGCCAACCCCTAAGGATAGAAAAGATGTAGAAAGATTTTTGGGCTTGGTAAATTACATAGGTAATTTTATTCCTAATCTATCGGATAGAGTTAATCCATTGCGAGAGTTATTACGGAAGGAAGTTGACTGGCATTGGAACGAAAGGCATGATGAATGTTTTCAAGATATTAAGTATTGTTTATCTAGTCGCCCAGTTTTGCAATATTATGATGGGAATAAGCCGATTATAATATCAGTGGACGCAAGCAAGAGTGGGTTGGGCGCTTGTTTAATGCAAAATGATTTGCCGGTCTGCTATGCGTCCAAGGCGTTAACTAAGGCTGAACAGAGATACGCTCAAATTGAGAAGGAGCTGTATGCGTGTGTGTTTGCTTGTGAGAAGTTTTATGCGTATATATATGGAAAGGCAGATGTAACCATTGAGACCGACCACAAGCCTCTTATAAGTATTATTAAAAAACCGATTACCGATGCTCCTGCACGGTTACAGAGAATGTTGTTAAGATTGCAACGTTATACATTTAAGTTAGTATATAAGCCAGGGAAACATCTATTTATCGCCGATGCGTTATCGCGTGCATACGAACCGGCGTCGGCCGCGGCGCTTCATTCGAGTCGAGGCTCTCTTCACGACGAGGTGTGTGCTGTTACTCGCGATGCGGCATCGGCGCTTACGCAATATTTTGATAACGCGCAGTTTGTAGCTTTACAAAAAGGTACTGAGAATGATAGTGAACTACAATAGAGGTGAGGATTAAAAGTTATAACTTTAAATTTAACACAATATTTATTTTTAACTTTTAACTTTGTTATAAAATATTAAGATGTTCGTTAAAAGTTATAACAAGTAACAACCGTACACTATTCTACTGAGCAAGCAAATTTTGCTATTTTAACGCTCTCTAGTGGCCTCATTAGTCGTTATCGCGTATTGGACATTGACAACGATCGTTGTCTTTTGCAAAAAATTGCATGGTAGTTTGGGTGGCTGCCGGACGTTGGCGCTGTTACGACATTACAGCGTCTGTCCGGCAGCCACTTTTGTACTGCTTTACCGATTTTTAATTATAATACAAGTAATTGTGAGCCTTATATTAATAGTATTAGCTTTTATTATAGAATTTATGAAGAAACCAATAAATAACTTTTTAATGTTTAACGATTCCAAAAATAACGTAAACAAATAAATTACCTACTGTATCAGTTTTGAGAAATGTGTTGCGAAGTTAAATGTTATAGGTACTTAATATTTATTGAAAGTAAAATAAGTTTTTAACCGAAGTTTCTTCAGTTTAAAGTTGTTAAGTGTAAGTTTAACATGAGTTCGAGACGTAATAATGCCGTTATTTGGAACTATTTCGAAAAGTGTTCGAATAACAGCAAAATTTAAAAAATAAAAATAACGAAAATCATTAAGTATTGTGCAATAAAAATTATAACATTCATTCCATTGAACATTTAACGAAAATCATTAAGTATTATGCAATAAAAACTATAACATTCATTCCATTGAACATTTAACGAAAATATAAATAACATCATTTGGATATCTGTTAGCCTTATCAGTTATAATTATAACTTTTAATTTAACGTGTTATTTTTTTATTATTATAACGTTACAACAGTTAACGTTTTTTAACATTTAATCACATCTCTAAACTACAACAGGTAAAGAAATACATTAACCGAGGCTGGCCGGCGGAGAAGAACGACGTAGTGGAGGTAGTTAGGCCATATTGGAGTTACAAAGAGAACTTATCTTTTGCTTATGGATTGATATGGAAGAATGAAAGGGTAGTGGTACCAAAAAACTTACGGAAAGATATGTTAAGTAGAATACATATAGGGCATATGGGGTTAGAAAAAACTAAATTGAGGGCTAGGGAGACAATATTTTGGCCAGGTATCAATAACGATTTAAAAAATTTGATTAATAGCTGTGGTGTTTGTCTTACGCATAAAAAATTAAATCAAAAAGAGAAACTGCAGTCCCATGAAATTCCTGACAGTCCGTGGGTTAAAGTTGGCATTGACTTGTTTCAATTGAAGGGTATTAATTACTTAATAATAGTCGATTATTACAGTAAGTTTTTTGAAATAGTTGAGTTACAGTTTACAGATTCAGCGTATATAATTAATTGCTTAAAAATATTTTTAGTCGTCAGGGAATTCCTTTTGTAGTGTGTTCTGACGGAGGACCTCAATTTAGTTCGAATGTCTTCAGGGAGTTTGCTTTAGAATGGGAATTTAATCATATTACTTCATCACCACATTACCCACAATCCAATGGACAGGTTGAGCGTACCATTCAGACGGTGAAACATATGATGATTAAGACTAAAGAAAAGGGCTCGGATTATCGCTTGGCTATATTAGAATATCTAAATACTCCTTTGTCTACCGAATTGCCTTCTCCTGCAGAATTGTTGCAGAGTAGAAAGTTTAGAAGCATTTTGCCGATATCGAAAAAATCATTAAAACCAAAAGTTCATGAAAATGTAAAACAGAAGTTACTTAAAAGACAAAAAGAACAAAAATTTTACTATGATAGGAATGCAAGAGATTTAAAAGAATTAGATAACGGGCAAAATGTAAGGATTTATGACTTGCGCACAAAAAGATGGATACCAGGGACAATAAGCCGGATTCTAGCTAATAGATCTTATGAGGTGACTACTTTAAGTGGGAAAAAGTTAGTTCGTAATAGACGATTTATTATAAACGACTCGTCGCCGAGACAGGACACGCCTTGCTATGAATTTGAATATGACGATATAGATTGTAATGTAGGATCTAGTCAAAATAATAATGCAAGTACAGGTACGAATAATGATTATAACCCATACGTAACTCGTTATGGCAGGACAGTGAGAGCTCCGGATAGATGGGGGTTCACGTGAGCGTCAGTCCATGTTCACGAAGACTTGAAATAAACTCGGCAAGTTTTAATAACTATTGATTATTGACGTTTATATAATTATGTATGTGATGGATTTTGTTTTTTTTTTACTGTTGAAAATTTAGTTAAAAGTTAATTATCATTGTAATTTGCATGACATATTGATAATTTATAATGATGAAATGAAATGATAGAATAGTGAATAAAATATACTTAAATTTATTTCCTAATCTGAAGTGTACGGTACTTAATAATTTTCTATATATAATTAGTAACAATGAATTAAGTTGATGAAATAAAGGACATTGAGATTTTTAATTGATTATTTAATTATTATTTTAACCTTGATTATTTATGTGTATAATTGGTGTATTTGGACATATGACGTTATATTATCTTGTTTTAAGTATGAATCGTTAGGCGTTTGGCATAGTTTTTTTTTGGTTTTGTGAGATATCTAAAAGTTCAATTAGTGTAATTTGAAAGCAAGGATAATTGCTCATACTCGTATTTAGCGACATACTTAGTTATATTTTGTTTGTAAAATTAAAAGTTGAATTTGTTTAATTTGGGAAGAAGGATAATGTCCATATTTATGTTCATTTTAAAGGGGGAAGATGTGAGGGTAGGATTATGATTTATAAAGATTGAATGTGACATGTCATTGAGAAAACATTAGTGCATGCCTAACGCCCGTGTTTGATTGACACGTCCCTAATACTTTTACAACGACAATCTAAAGCGCGATGAGGAGATCTATTTTTTAGATAAACAGACGTTTGTAACGCATCTTCCCAATACGCTTTCGAGAGAGAACTTTCTGCTAACATTGAGCGAGCTTTTTCTACTATCGATCGAATAGTTCTTTCGGCCACACCATTTTGTTGTGGAGTATACGGCACCGTAGTTTGATGAACAATACCAGTACAACTAAAATGCTCAGATAACTCTTTGTTAACAAACTCTCCACCATTATCTGTCCTAAACGCCTTTATTTTAGCACCCGTTTGTCTTTCCACTAATGACTGGAAAGCACAAAACTTTTCCTTTACCTCTGTCTTCGAAGAAATAAAATAAATAAATATAAAACGAGTAAAATCATCTACAAATATAAGTGCATACTTATTACCTTGTAAAGAGGTTTCCGACATCGGTCCACAGATATCACTATGTACTAGCTCGAGTACTGAAGTCGCTGGAGTAAAGGAAATCTTCTTGAAAGCTTTTCGAGCTTGCTTACCTTCTACACAGGATACACAGCTCCGTTGACTTATTTCCTTAAAATCAACACCTAACTGATAATTCTTTAACTGGTTCATACCTATACGGCATAGATGACCTAATCGCTTATGCCACAATTCATACCTATTAGAGTCTTTAATATCACTATCAGAGTGAACATCACAAGCCACATCCTTAGGTATATTTACCGTACAATCTAATTTATATAAACCATTCCATGGTGACCCATGAATAATTGAATTACCAGTAAATGAGAAAGTATTAGAATCATAAAAATTACAACCATTTTTATCAAATAGTACGCTAAAACCTTTCTCAACTGACTTATAAACAGAAATAAGATTACTATTCAGAGAAGGTACATACATTACATCATTTATGCTACTAATATTAGATGCAGTGTTAATAGACACATTACCAATCCCATTACAATTTACTTCAGCACCGTTAGCTACGATAATTCTCCTTTTCGTATCTGATATTTTTAAGTTCTCAAACCATTCAACCTTAGAAGACATATGCTTAGTGGCTCCTGAATCTATTATCCAGTAATCTTCACCAACATATTCTTTAGTTCCAAGTGCTACTACTGAAACTGAGTCTAATGCTTTATTATTTTTCTTTTTAGGACAAAAAGGTCGTTTATGACCTGGCTCGTTACAGTCATAACAAACGATAGGCTTCTTCTTCTTCTTAGGTTTAACATCTTTAGAACGCAAAACAGAATCTAATTTTGTCAATTCATCATTTTTTGACATCTCATTTAAAAGTTTAGATTTAACCAGCTCAGTAGATACTTCGATATTACTATTTTCGAGCGCCATAATCAACGGATCATACCTTGAAGTAAGGCCTCCTAATAAAATAGCTGCAACAGACACATCTTCTATAGTCTTGCCTATATCCGCCAGATCTTGAGCAGTAGAAATAACAGCATTAATATATCCTTCTAAGCTATCAAAATCACTGAGACTGTATCTATATAACTACCTTTCTAAATATAAGCGACGGCCCATGCCTTTATCTTCATATGCAATTTGCAATGCTCTCCACGCCTCGACCGCTGTCTTAGCACTTCTGACATGCGTAATTGCTGAATCCTCTAATGTAAGACATATTTTAGTTAACGCCATCTTGTCATTTTTCTTTTGGGTTTCAACGGATATTGTATGGCCAACAGGGTAGCCAACTATAGCTTCCCACAAATCCTCGTGCATTAAATAATTTCGCATTTTGAATTTCCATACATTGTATCCGTCTTTATTTCTTAGACAGAAATTGGGTATAGAAGAATTCCATTTTCTTTCTAGTAAACTCATTCTGTTAGACCCAAAAAGGAAAAATGTCGACTTCTGAGAAATAAACCAAAAAAAATAATTCACTTTCTAATAAATTACACGATCTTTCCCCTAATTATAAAGAATTCGTGCTGATAACGTGTTGTGAATTTAATAAATTGAAAAAGACGTGTTGCGTGAATTTGTTTATTACTTGAAGTAGAGAAGTCAAAATAGACATATTTTTCTTTTTTATTAGTATCTTTTTTTTAGTATCTACAACAATATTCCTTTGGTAAATCTACACCAAAGAATTGAGCTCAATAATACAAGCCCATTAAAATCAATTACTGATAAAAATGACACTTCTTTTCATGATATCCTACCAACACCAGAAAAAGCTTTAAGTTCAGCAACTACTCCGAGAAGAAAGGCTGTAAACAGTCTAGCCGTAGAGCTAACCAACCGAATGTTTGATAAGAAAAACACGTCCGGACAATTCAAAACGAATCAAACTAACAAACAAAAGACAAATAAACGCACAAAACGACAAATAAAGACATATAATGAAGTTATATCTTGTTCAGCGACTTGATAATGTTGACTTCTACTTGAGTAATTTTTGCCAAAAATGATTATTATTGTTTCCTAGTATTTTGATCTCAGAATGTGCCAATATTATTTTTTTAAGTTTTATTATTTTAATGCTATAAGAAAGTTTGTTTAATTTTGATATTTTCTTTAAGTAAGTAGGTACAAGAAATATAGTATTACTTACTATAAGTACAAAATGTTTTGTTAATTTACTTTAAAATTGTATTTCCTAATATAAAACTAGTTTTTTATTCAGAAATTTACTTTATTTCAATATCTGATCCTGTATTAATAAGTGTAAGTGATGTGTGTTTAATTCATAACGGTAAGCTGGCCATTTTCAACTACACTATCGGAAATATGGCCAATTTCCCACTTTTAAAAAAAAATTGTGCAAGAAGAGTTGTACTTGCACTTCAATTTCTTAGTACCTATATTATGTTACCTAGATAGACGATAAAATAAAAAAGAGGTTAATTACCCCATGTGTAACATAGAGCGAAAAAAATTATGTCAAACCTTATTTGTTCAGTTAATAAGTACAACATTTGCGGTAATATTCTACTAAACGAATTTACTAAATGCATTTTTACATAACTGCTCGGCTATTACAGCTAACCGGTTAGCTATAAGTAGCTTAATAATATTGTAGAATAATAATGTAGTGTTTTTGTAGATTTTTACTTAACTGTTGTGGAGATTTCTGTTCAGTAGATTTTTACCATTTGACAAAGAGGAAATTTGATAATTACTGAACTGCACAATACATATTTACCGAATAATTTTTCACATAAGTGTTTGGCTGCGACAGCTAACCTATTAGCTATAAGTAGCAAAACAGGGTTCAGTACAATATGGTAGAACTAGCTGTCTCGGCAAACGTTGTTTAGCCATATTGTTTATATTTGAACCGTTGACGCAGCGCACGCAACGGAAGCCCTCAAATAGGGATAATTTTCCCCGTTTTTGCAACATTTTTCACTGATGCTTCGCTCCTATTAGTCGCAGCGTGATGTTATATAGCCTTCCTCAGTAAATGGGCTATCTAACAGTGCAAGAATTTTTCAAATCGGACCAGTAGTTCCTTAGATAAGCGCGTTCAAACAAATAAACAAACAAACAAACAAACAAACAAACTCTTCAGCTTTATAATATTAGTATAGATAATACAGAATAGTGTTTTGTAAATTAGTAGGTATACATTGTTCTGTATACTTTGATGAATCCAATAATAAAGATTTCTATTTCTATTTCTATTTTCTTCAAATTTTCCTTGCCGTATTTGTAAAGTATCTAAAGAAACGCTTAAAACGCAATGTTATGAGAATTCAGGTTTAATACGTAATATGGTAGATTATGAATTGCAGTTGAGGAGAA
The DNA here is from genome assembly GCA_923060345.2 of Erebia aethiops. NCBI lineage: Eukaryota > Metazoa > Arthropoda > Insecta > Lepidoptera > Nymphalidae > Erebia > Erebia aethiops. The sequence goes on along the minus strand of OV281081.1, from coordinate 10,856,853 downwards.
GTAAGTCCTCCAGTACTGGTGTAAAAGAGAAGTGTGTGTGGCTCAATGTAAAAGAATTTAGTTTATTCGAACAAGTAGGAGTCGATGTAATGCACGATATACTTGAAGGTGTCGCTAAATATGTCATGAGCTCTTTAATATCAAAATATGTAACAGGTTTAAAATATTTTTCTATTCAAGTATTAAACGATAGAATCGCTTGCTTCGATTATGGTCCTGATAGCAGTAGCAAACCGTGCCTCTTGAATATGGATCATATTTCAAATGGTAATGTACGCTTATCGGCCTCCAAAATGTTAACGTTTGTTCGTTATTTTGGTTTAATTATTGGCGATTGTGTGCCATTAAATGAATAATATTGGAGTTTGTACACTGCACTGATAAAGATAATTGATATCGTGATGTGTCCAAGAATTAATAATGATACTGTTGAATTACTAAAATGCTTCATTGGAGAATTTAACGAGATGTATTTCACTTTGACTAACCAGAAACTTAAGCCGAAATTTCACTTTCTTGTTCACTATCCATCATTCATGGTTAAAGGAGAATGCCAGATCCTGCCCCACCCATTTTCATAATTTACACAAAATGTAAACTTTTTAAAATTATCTTAGGAATTTATGACCACGTTTGATTTAATAATTATTGATGAAAAAGTTGCGGATTCAAAAATCTAAAAAAAAGTAATTCAACTGCCTCGTCCACTTCCTATTTCTTGACAAACGTCATTGACAAACGTATTTGAAGATGTCAATGTCATTGTGGTTTGTGGTCAGTGTTGCCGTTTTAGTCACTTTGTGGCTAGATCTGGCGGATTTATCAGAGAACGATCAATCTATCATATCTATCTATCAATCATATCAAGGGCATTACAATACTATAATGAACCAAATCATTTGGCTCAATTTGTCAATGATTTTAATTTAAATCGGCGCAGAACAATGTTTTGCAGGATAGATGGGAATCTACCGCAACTGCAACAGTTTCCCATATTTACTTTAAGTGAATTGATTCTCATAGCTTTAGGGCCATATCAAATAAAACAGGCCCGATCATACTACGGGGAGCATATCAGGGAACATGGTCTTTATTTAATTGAGGTGTGTCCCGAAGTGGAGCACTCGCAAGAAATGGCAAGCCATATTGGGGGCAATTATCCATTTTTAATAAGGGGCAGAATAAAGTCGAGACACATTGGCCAAAGACATTACTTTACATATATTCTTGTTGATAGAGAGCCTAGCAGTAGTTGTGCAATCAACCAAATATTGGGATACTGCTGCAGTTGCGTTGTTGGAAATAGAACTGTAGGGTGTTGTTGCCACGTAATGACCTTGATATGGTACCTTGGTTGGGCTCGCCATCAAAATAATATCGATGCGCCGGCGGCATTTCTCGATAACATACTAATTACGTATGATGATTAATAAATCAACGATTACTAATAGTTGTTTTATTTCCATTCAAGTCCTTAACCTACCATTTCTTTAGAGAAGATAGCACAAGGTTAGTATCATACTTCAAGTAGCTAGACCTCAAGCTACGCAGCACCGTGTCACGGCCCCACGGGATCGACTGAATATTATTATCTATCTATGGCTAAGTGTCGTGCGTCAGGTTCGCTCACCTAATGCTGTCCATCCTTTTTCATACAAATCAGTCTGCTACTTTCGCGTGTCTACTTCATTTTATAATCATATACTCTCTCCCGGCAAGAGCATTTTAACGATACATAGCATTTTTTTACTTATTTCACTATTACAATATGCATATAACCTATAATCATTTGGAACCTTTAGCTTAGGTTTATTAAAAAACCGCAACTTTTAGAGGCGTTAAAATATATACATGGTAATCAGTAATAAAACAGCAATTAAATCCTGCAAACGGCATGCTTGTAAACGAATTTTAATATGTGGGGCAAAGTTCCATAGAAAGTCTGTCATTGTCCTTTGGACCTCTAGTAAACTTTTGGGCTATGCGATTCGAAGCCACACACAGGACATCTAAAATTTTTGCTCGGGCTTCATTTAATAGACGTAATATTACGTCCACACGTTAATTTACGTACCGTAACAGGTTAGCCCGCTACCATCTTAGACTGCATCATCACTTACCATCAGGTGAGATCGCAGTCAAGGGCTAGCTTGTAGTGGATAAAAAAAAAAAAAAAAAAAAAAATTTGCCATAAAACATCAAATGCAGCTCAATGAAATTTTTCTGAAGGGACATTTGAGTAAAATAATTAACGTAGGTCCAATCAAAAATATTTCCATACAGAAGTGCAAAGAAATTGTAACGTCACTTAGCCTCGTATCCGATGAATCGTTGGAGCGTGTCGCATGGGTAAAAATTAAGGGTACAGAATATAAATGTCAAACAATGCTTGTTGAAAATATTCATGATTTAGGAGGGATAAGGTTCATGTCAATCAAAAATGTTTACGTATATAGCGTAGAAAGGATCATTTTCGAGTGTACTGTAGAAGTTCCCCCAAATGAAGAAATCATTTATATGTTCTACGACTGTTTGGTAAGCTATGTGCCTTGCCATATCTCTGTAGCACCAAATGGAAAGAGATACATTACATTAAGGTCTTATTTGTAAAGACCGTGCTTAAGGCGATCCTATCTAGCCAACTAGGCCAGTTTATTTGAGCCTATTATTAGAAAAATTTATAGTTATCCTATACAGGATGGTCCAAATAGTGACGTTCAAAGAAAAAAATTAGATTCCTCGTACCTAGACCTATCAGAAAATACCCCATGTATGTACAGCGATTTTTGGTAGTTTTCGAGCTATAATTTTTTTAAGTTTTTTCGTGAGATTTCTGAGGGAGTGAGTTGTAGTATTATAGATTAAATTTACTTTTTAGTCAAATTTCAATATTACTGAACGCATAGTTTCTGTATAAGAAGTGCGATTTTAGCATTGGTCGACAGCGATGAATGCGAAGCCGCGCTGTCTCACTCACTCCATGTAGGAAGCCCATATGGCTATCCTTATCATCACCTATTGTTTGTCGCGCGTGTTGCGACATTCCGACGCGAGAGGGCCACGGCAAGCGGCCCGTGCGTCGAGGCAGTCACCCCCTGAACTTTCGAGCGTCTGCCCGCGCCAGCCCGTGGTCTCTTCAAGGCCCGGAAGATGTGATTTTTTACCGTGTGTGAACCGCCATGCGGGACTCCGGTATTTCTTTTTAAAATGGGAGGTCTCAGTACCTAACCCAGCCTTTGTCAGGTCCCATAACAATGGGGGCATGACTCGTTACCTTTCCTTTGATTTTTTTCTCACTCTCTAGTGACATATATTTTTGCCTCGTGTCTCCGGGCCGAGTTTTGCAATGGAACGTTCCGCCATTTTGTAGGACGGTCACCATATACGCGTGATTTGTTCTTGTTATATTAACTTTATTAATGTACTTACTAGATAAGTAGTGCAATCAGTGAAAAGCACAAATGTGCCGTAATTTCAAATAAGTGAAAGTGCCCGCGAAACTTCGTGATGCGCGAATTTACGAACTATTCTCCTGGTATCCTGCCGCGCGCATTGGGCGCGTTCGCTGAGGGTTAGCAGCCGGCCATGGCCGCTGCCGCCCACCCCACGGGTCTACCCTTCGAGTTTCTTCGAGCGTAGGACTAAGTGGTATTGTAAAGAAAATGGATTGTAAGTGCGAAAGTACCTATAACTTGATCTTAAGTCTTATCTCTCTCCCGTGTAACATTCACTGATTAAATTTAATTATCGTGCGAGTAAGTAACTCATTTGTTCTCATTGAAATGTTCCCCATTCGCCAATAACCCTATTGTAAGCTGCCACTGGGCGCGAGGCGCGCCACCTGTGCTGCCGAACGGTCCTCGACTCCAAAGGTTCGATGCCCGACGGCTGTATCTATCCGAAGCAATTACTGCGTAGGTAAGTTTGGGTAAGTGCCTACGCAGACCTAATTCTGTTCATCCCATTTCTTTTATTGTCACGTCATAACCTAAAAGGCGCGCTGTGGTGCCACGTGTTGTCACACCGGCGCCCCCGCAGCGCCCCCTATCGACCGACACCCGCAACTCACGTAGTTACTCTTCTCTCCGTGACAATAATGGCGCCCGAGTCAATGGTGCAGGTGTCGCCCTCGCACTCAGTGAATGGTAGAATGTGGAACTAATTAAATGTCAAAGTCATAGTTCTTTCAATAATTGTTCTGACACATTTCAAATTTAGAAATTGTCATTCTGAAATACGTCAAAACTGACACTCTTGTACGTCTGTCAGTTATTAATTGTCTTTTGACATATTTCTTTGTCATTATTGTCAACAGTACGTAGCAATACTGCTAGCGTTACTTTATTTATACTAGACTTGTACGCTATTCTTATATCTTGTCTATTTTTAGAACAAATGAATAATAACTTATGAATATATATCGGTGTATACAAACTGTTTATAACTTAATAATTTAAAGTGTATATGTGATTTCTACAGCAATCCTGTCGAAATTGTTGGACGAACAGGCAAGGATACGCATTCGCAAGTAAGTACTTAGTAGTAATTGTCAATCAACAATGTAAACAATTTTCAATATCAACTATTTTACAGTTGTCCTTTTATACAAGCAAGGAAAATGCGGAATCCTAATAACGCATAGAATTCACATGGTGTTATGAATAACTAGATATAAACAATCTTACTTTAAGAATGTTTAGTCATAAATACAACTTGTAAAACAAGAACATTTCACCTTACAGTTAATATAACTATTCTTTTTACGAAACTTGTCACAGTTAGCGATACAGTTCAATCATTTAATACAGATATTAATCTAGGTATATATAGTAAATATGAATCCCGAAGTCACCAATATGGGTACAGCTCCTCTTAACTTCGAGTTCGTCACTTCACCGATACCAAAGCCGGATATGGGATTATCCACATCCGTCTATATAGACATGCAGGACAACTACGTAAATACCAACCCTAGGGGTCCACATACAGTGTCAGATACAACCCAGTTGACGTACTCCACACTCGGAGCAGCCCGCACTTCGGTAATCGATCCAATAACTTATCAACCAGCTTTTAAAACAGCTGATACATCAGCTAGGTATAGCGATATACAACACCAGCCACCAGCGAGGCCGGTTATATACAACATGCACAACTTAACCAATTTAAAAAATTGGAATATTAAATTCACAGGCGATTCGTGTGTGTATGAATTTTTAAATAGGGTGGAAGAGATCCGTACGGCAAGGGACGTAGATACTGCTATCGTCCTCAGAGGTTTTTCCGAACTTCTACAAGGTACGGCATTGCAATTTTATAGGCAGGTCCGACATAGAATAAACTCCTGGTCTGATCTATACAACGAATTTATTACCGGTTTCCAACCAACAGACTTCGAGTACACCACTGAAAGAATAATCAGGAATACAAAACAGAAACAAACACAAACAGTCTTCACTTTTGTAACTTATATAAAAGACCTCAACAGGAAGTTAGCGGATCCCATCTCAGAGAAAGCCCTACTAGAAATCATCAAGCATAATTTGTCACCATGCTACGCTTCATTGCTGGCGAATAACTCAATATCTACAATAGAACAACTCATCATACTAAGTAAGAACTATGAGGCATACACAATGCCTAACTTAGTAGGCACACAACAGAACACCAGGGCAAAGGCATACGCAACACCCACATTTACTAATAACAATTCACTACCTGCAGCTACCTCATCAAATAGACATTTCTACGCATACAATAGGCAGTATGTACCAAACACAAAATACAACCCACCCACTAGGCCAGTAGCAGATAATTCTATACAGTCAGTGGAATGTAAAAAATGCAAAAAACGAGGCCACAATTATAAGCAGTGTAGAAAATTCCCAGGGCCGGTATGCTTTAACTGCCAGACCCCAAATGTTTTCACAAATTCTTGCCCCAATTGCAATAAGGCCACCCCAGAACCAAACAACAAGGGGAAAGGCCAGGGCAAAAATAAGCCAAATACTAACCAAAAAAACTAACTTCATCCGTGGACATCAGAGCCCCCCCATTAACTCAAAAGATTCATTACAACTTGATATCCCCGGAAATTAGCACTATATGCAAAGATAATAGATTATATTTAAACTTCCAAACATTTAACCATGAACTGGTAGGTCTCATAGATACAGGGGCTAATCTATGCGTACTAGGGAAGAATTTTCATAAACAGTTCCTACACTTGGCCCCACTACATAGAATATTTATTAACGCTGAAACAGCAGATGGCTCTTCACTAAACGTATTAGGTACTATGACTCTCCCTATACAATTCAACAAAAAAATTAAAGACATAGAATTTCTGGTAATACCAAGTATTGCCAGAAACATAATTTTAGGTATGAACTTTTTATACACTTTCCAAATTTTAAATTTACTAACTTTAAATAACAGTATATCTGACCAGTCATCCTCTGGCATGAAAGACCAAACACCAGAGGCAGACGAGGTACATTGCATAATTCCTAGGGAAAAACTATCTCCTGGCAATGCCAGAAAAATAGAACAAGTTATTAATAAATTCAAAAACATTTCGGCAGAAAAAATAGGATTAGGGAAAACATCCCTCATCAAACACAAAATAATCACAGAGGGGCCCCCCATAAAACAAAGGTACTATCCCCTGTCACCTAGCAAATTAAAAGCTTTAAATGATGAAGTAGACCGCATGCTTCAACTGGAAGTAATAGCACCCTCTAGATCTCCATGGGCCAATCCGGTAGTGATGGCCACAAAAAAAGATGGCTCACTTAGATTTTGTCTGGACGCCAGAAAATTAAACGACGTCACAAAAAAGGATTCTTACCCAATACCTTACATTAGTTCAATTTTAGACAATTTAAAAGGTGCTCGTTACCTAACTTCGTTAGATTTGTCAAGTGCCTACTGGCAAATACCGCTAGATGACTCTTGTGATCCTAATAATGAACAAGATTCAAGCACCTCATGCCAGAAAACTGCTTTTATAGTTCCTGGCAGAGGACTTTTCGAATTTAAGAGGATGCCTTTTGGCTTATCAAACGCAGGTGCAGAAATGCAACGCCTTGTGGACAGGCTATTTCTGCACCAATTCGGGGAAAAAGTTTTTGCCTATTTAGACGATTTATTAATAGTTACGGAAGATTTCGAGTCACACATAGACATATTAACAAAAGTCTGCAACTCTCTTAAAGAGGCAGGACTGACAATTAACTTAGAAAAATGTAAATTTTGCAGGGAGGAATTAAAATATTTGGGCTACATAGTCAACTCGGAAGGTCTGAAAACAGACCCCGAGAAATTAAAATGTATCGAAAATTTTCCACTACCCTCTACAGCCAAACAGCTGAGGGGATTTATTGGTCTATGCTCGTATTATAGAAGATTCGTAGAGAACTTCTCCTCTATTATAGCTCCCATGACGGCCATGTTAGGCAAACGCAAAGGCAAAGACGGCATTGAGTGGTCTGACGCAGCCAGAGAAGCTTTCACCACTCTCAAAACAGCACTAATAACAGCTCCGGTACTCGCCTGTCCAGACTACTCAAAGCCGTTTGTCCTGCATTGCGATGCGTCCTCAGTAGGGATAGGTTCAGTCTTAACACAAGAATGGGACGGGATAGAACACCCAGTAGCATTCCACTCACGTCTCCTATCCAAGACTGAGCGCAATTACAGTACAACAGAAAGAGAGCTACTTGCGGTTGTGGACTCAATCAACCATTTCCGTCCTTATATAGAAGGTACAAAATTTACGGTCATAACCGACCATATGAGCCTAAAATGGCTAAAATCATTAAATAATCCCTCAGGACGTTTAGCCCGTTGGGCCATGCAAATTTCACAATTTAATTTTGAAATTCAACATAAAAAAGGTACACTTAATGTAGTACCAGACGCGTTATCTAGGTCGTCAATTAATTTAATAACTTATACAGGTGGATTAGAAAACACCCAAGATAATTGGTATTTAAAGACCTATAAGGGTTGTCAAACCCAACCTCAAAAATTCAGAAATTTTATTATTGATAATAAGGTGTTATACCGTTTTTCTAACCCAAAACATAAATTAAGTTCCAACACTTGGAAAATAGTAATTCCAAAAGAAAAAGTTAAAGATTGCTTAATGGAAGGCCATAGTAGTATAGATTCCATACATTCTGGAATATTCAAAACATTTTCAAAATTAAAAAACATTTATTATTGGCCAAATATGTATAATGATGTAGTTAACTTTATTAACAAATGTGAAACGTGCAAGGCGTATAAACATGCAAATACACAGCCACACGGTTTAATGAATAATCAGAAAATAGTAAAATATCCAATGCATACGTTATCTATGGACATAATAGGTCCACTTCCAAAGTCCTATTCAGGACACATTTATATACTATCCATAGTTGATATATTTACAAAATATTGCTGGCTGCATCCACTTAGGACTGCAACCACAAAAACAGTAACTTCTTTTGTTGAAAGTGAAATTATAATGAAAGCAGGCACACCTAGGATTTTCATCCTAGACAACGCAAAAATCTTTACTAGTAAGGACTTCACTAGCTTTTGTGAATCCTTTAACATACCAAAAGTGTTTTATAACGCTTATTACTCACCACAGTCTAACACAGTGGAAAGGTACAATCAAACCGTCCAAACTTGCTTGTCAATCTTAGTTGAACAAGACCAACGTACCTGGTCAAAACATTTACCCAGAGTACAGCTGGCACTTAACAGTTCTGTAAATGTAGCTACTGGCTACACCCCATATTTCCTCGCCACAGGCAGAGAAATAATAGTGGACGGCAAACTTCACCAGTTACACTCAGCATTACCTAACAACCTGGATGAACTCCAGATAGCGGACAGAGAGCCCACAGCCTCCGCTCTAACTGAGTTATCTGAAATATATAACATTGTACAGGACGCTTTGACTGTAGCTTACCAAAGAAACGCACATAGATATAATTTAAGGCGGAAAAAAGTGGTGTGTAATGTGAATGATATAGTATGGAGAAAAAACTTTGTCCAATCTAACGCAGCAAGCTTCTTTTCAGCGAAACTCGCTCCCAGATTTGTTAAAACAAAGGTTATAGAGAAAATCTCCGATTTGGTTTATATTTTAGAGGATATAGGTACTAAATATAAAGGAAAATATCATATAAAAGACATTATTAAGTTTTCATAAATATAATCAATATAACTTATCTATATTTCATATAATAACATTAAATAAAGCATAACTTTACTTTACATAGTAAATTATACCTATAATTCATCAAGTAACCTATATCTACATTTATAATTAATTTCTTTGTAAAAATATATGATACCTTTCAACACATTAGTTAATACAAAAGCTAACAACTATAAAAGTTGAATTATTGAATATTATATAAACACATATTACAGAAAAAAACTTGAGAAATGAACTCAATTATGAGGTATTTTATTGACCAATAAACTATAAATATACATTTGAATATGAAGTTAAAACAATTAAAAATTAAATTTATAAGTAGTATTACTTCAAAGTAAATTACTATTATATACTCACATTACTATACAAGGTCTACACCTTACACAATACACATTTATATTATGATTTGCTACATATTAAGTTTTTGAATTTTCCTCACTGAAAGGAGAATGTCCAAATAAGGTTGCAACTCCAAAAATAAAGGAGACCGACCAAATAAATACTTTGTTATTTTATTTTAGTACATGTTATTCTTTAACATTGGTAAACATGAGGTAGATTGCTCTCCGCTGGTAGACACTACACATTTTTTATGGAGAATTTTTTCTTCTTGACCTTATATTATAAGGAATTTTTTTGCTTTCCCCAAACATTAGGTTATCATAATGTCATTACCTACCAAGGTCCAACTAGTAAATAGTCTAGTAGACGCTATGCATGTAGGACCGTAGGACGATATACCGTGCACTAAGTTGCGAAGCCAAGGGACTCCATGCATAGCCCCTTTTGCCCGCACATGGCATAGTTTTTTGTTATTTACACTCATATACAGAGTATATAGAGGCACAAGTAGTACCTCAAAATTAATTGAAATGAAACACAACCTAACAAATAGGTATAGTTAATTCTTGGTTCTTACTATATACAGTGAGACATAATCAATTATAGATTAAATTTATAGTCTAGGAGACGGTGATTTTTTAAACACATCGGTTTAGACACTGAACTTCGTTCATCTCCTATTGAAATGTATTAATGATGACATTCATACTTTGAAATAGTCCAAGAGACAGTCACATTTAACACTCAACTATTGTTAAGGGCATATGAAACTTAAAATTTAAGTTTCCTTTTTTAGATTAAATATTAGTCTACAAAACATACCACGACTCAACGAACATAAAAGGCAACGTTCCAAATTTCAGGAACAGTGCCAAACCAGGAAAATATAGATACAGGCTATAGTTAGGTATCAAATAACTATAACTATTTTTCTATACAAACAAAACAAATTGTTAGGATTAATACTAGGATAGTTACATACACATTAAGCAAACTTAGCCAAGTAGAAACTAACATAACTTTAATATTAACCAAATAATTTACTCCGACGTCGGTATAGTCTAAGAACAGGTCGAAAGCGTGATGTATGCAAGTAAATAATAGATGAGGTTCAAAATTTTTTGCGCAACAAAACTATATTAGGACACAATACGAAAGCGAATTAGGCTAATTTAAATATTATACACTACTAACACTAAACTAACACTAAGATTAAAACTTTCAATTATAGTTTAATAGTTTCAACACAGTTTAGGTATAAGCATAGATAATAAGTATTTTTTTCTCGGGTTGAAACGGCTGTGGAGACAACTGGGTTGTCTCCTACCCAAAAAAGGGGGTATTGTAGTATTATAGATTAAATTTACTTTTTAGTCAAATTTCAATATTACTGAACGCATAGTTTCTGTATAAGAAGTGCGATTTTAGCATTGGTCGACAGCGATGAATGCGAAGCCGCGCTGTCTCACTCACTCCATGTAGGAAGCCCATATGGCTATCCTTATCATCACCTATTGTTTGTCGCGCGTGTTGCGACATTCCGACGCGAGAGGGCCACGGCAAGCGGCCCGTGCGTCGAGGCAGTCACCCCCTGAACTTTCGAGCGTCTGCCCGCGCCAGCCCGTGGTCTCTTCAAGGCCCGGAAGATGTGATTTTTTACCGTGTGTGAACCGCCATGCGGGACTCCGGTATTTCTTTTTAAAATGGGAGGTCTCAGTACCTAACCCAGCCTTTGTCAGGTCCCATAACAATGGGGGCATGACTCGTTACCTTTCCTTTGATTTTTTTCTCACTCTCTAGTGACATATATTTTTGCCTCGTGTCTCCGGGCCGAGTTTTGCAATGGAACGTTCCGCCATTTTGTAGGACGGTCACCATATACGCGTGATTTGTTCTTGTTATATTAACTTTATTAATGTACTTACTAGATAAGTAGTGCAATCAGTGAAAAGCACAAATGTGCCGTAATTTCAAATAAGTGAAAGTGCCCGCGAAACTTCGTGATGCGCGAATTTACGAACTATTCTCCTGGTATCCTGCCGCGCGCATTGGGCGCGTTCGCTGAGGGTTAGCAGCCGGCCATGGCCGCTGCCGCCCACCCCACGGGTCTACCCTTCGAGTTTCTTCGAGCGTAGGACTAAGTGGTATTGTAAAGAAAATGGATTGTAAGTGCGAAAGTACCTATAACTTGATCTTAAGTCTTATCTCTCTCCCGTGTAACATTCACTGATTAAATTTAATTATCGTGCGAGTAAGTAACTCATTTGTTCTCATTGAAATGTTCCCCATTCGCCAATAACCCTATTGTAAGCTGCCACTGGGCGCGAGGCGCGCCACCTGTGCTGCCGAACGGTCCTCGACTCCAAAGGTTCGATGCCCGACGGCTGTATCTATCCGAAGCAATTACTGCGTAGGTAAGTTTGGGTAAGTGCCTACGCAGACCTAATTCTGTTCATCCCATTTCTTTTATTGTCACGTCATAACCTAAAAGGCGCGCTGTGGTGCCACGTGTTGTCACACCGGCGCCCCCGCAGCGCCCCCTATCGACCGACACCCGCAACTCACGTAGTTACTCTTCTCTCCGTGACAGAGTGTTAATTTTTTAATCTTTTTATTCAGTGTTTTTTTCCGAAGATTTTTTTTGTGAACATGCTTGTTATGAAGTGTGCTACTTTGCATAAAATAATTACCATCAGAACATTAACCCAAGTCGGAAATATTTTGGTCTAAAGTGAAAAGTTTACGTTCCACAGAAGTAGAGACGAATTTTCAACTTAAGGTGCATGACAAGGGTCTGCCCGCGAAATTCAAATTTAATTTGGTTTTTCACAATTTGTAAACTAATACGACAAAGTAGGCTTTTGGCATTCAAATTGCGAGCGTAGGAATATCATCTTCACAGGTTTATATAAAAATCTTTACTTGAAAGTGTCCAGTTTAAGAAATTAGTCAAAATAATGAGTTTGACGTGAGTTACTCACAAATTAGTCATTAATTTGACTAATTTCTTAAACTGGGCACTTTCAAGTAAAGATTTTTATATAAACCTGTGAAGATGATATTCCTACGCTCGCAATTTGAATGCCATAAGCCTACTTTGTCGTATTAGTTTACAAATTGTGAAAAACCAAATTAAATTTGAATTTCGCGGGCAGACCCGTGTCATGCACCTTAAGATTAAAAATACTTAAACCTGTCTACGTCACTTCCGACTGATGTCAAAAACTTTTGGGATTCCTAAGCTTCCCTTATTAGTTAAAAAATTGGGTAGGTACTTGAGGGGGCATTATTGTGAGAAATCGGGCTTCAAATGTGGTAAGGCGGTAATTTCTGAACTTAAAATTTGATTCTTAAAATTAAGTTTTGCCTATTTTTGACAATTTTATGGCAAATTGCAGTAGGAAATTTTTGAATTTAAGTATTTTCTACACAAATAATCGATATTTTTCGATTAAGTGATATCAAGGTTACGAAAAAGTCCCTTATATGTATATGTATACTTTAGGTATGTATAGATACAAAATAAACAATAAAAAAATTATCAATTTACAAAAATGCCACTGCTTTCTACCACAAATTAAATTGATGATAAACAAGTGGTTAAGAACCTCAGATTAGCACAAGGCGCTGGATGCCAAAAGATGAACAGGATAAAAATTCTTTCCAAAAAACCGACTTCCAAAGCCACTAAAGTAAAAAATAATTTTGAATTCTACACACTATGTTGAAGTTGGGCGAGCCTGACACGTCAACTTTGCCTATCTTTGTATACTCACCCGACTTCAACATGTGTGTAGAAATCAAAATTATTTTTTACTTTACAGTGGCTTTGGAAGTCGGTTTTTTGGAAAGAATTTTTATTTTTAACTTTTTAGTGTACTGTGACTTGGGTTTAAGTATGAAGTCGTTGCTTGACACCTACAATATGAATTCATCATTAAAAATCCTAAAGGTCGATTCACACATATCAGTGAACCCACAGTTCCGGCACAGTACCGCATCAGTGATAATTATTCTTTCAAATATTCTCTATGGATGTATTTACACTTGTCAGTGTCAGTGTCAGTGCCGGCGCCGGCCATCACGGTCGTGATCGGCGACGACGATATTTTATCACGGATCACTGACGCCGCTGCATCGAAAACAAAATGGAGGACGAGGTGTTCATTGAATTAGTTCGTGAGAATACTGTTTTGTATGATTTATCTCATGCAAAGTATATGGATACAAAATACAAAAACAATTTGTGGAACAAAATAGGAACACAAATGAATGTAGACGGTAAGTCAAAATTTATTTATCTACAGTGCTATTGTAAAGAGGAAAGATTAGATTTTTGTCTATGTGTCTGAATTGTTATGTGCTTACCATCCAGTGCTCCGACACAGTTAGGGAAATTCCACAACAATTTAAAGTCATTGGCACTAATTTTCCATTTATCTTCTGTAGGCAAAGGTAGCATTTCACTCATCAGAGTTTCCTTTATTATCTTGCATGTTTCCATAACTATGGAATATGCTGTGCTGTGGCCCAAGCGGTAACTAAATGAAATTGTCTTCAGAGAATCCCCTGTTGTTAGATACCTGGAACAAATAAATCTATGTATAATTTTATTTTCATTGCAGGTTCAACATGCAAAACACGGTGGAATAACATAAGAGACAACTATCGAAAATCGTTGAAGAAAACTGAAACTAAAAGTGGACAAAAGAAGACCAATGTTAAATTATACAAGTACTATGAACAATTACATTTTTTGAAAAAATATTTCAATGAACGACCGACAGTACAAAGTGTAGAACCAGAAAAAGAAAATTCTGACCCCGAAACCAACGAGCCTCGAAATACCGTATCCATTTCACCTGATATACCCATTGTAGCTAGTAACGAAGCATCCATTCCATCACCAAGCTACGTATCCACTCCATCACCACAGTGCGTCCGCACTCCCACACCATCACCAAGCCATGTGTCTACTGCATCACCACTGTACGTCCGCACACCCACACCATCACCAAGCCATGTATCCACTCCATCACCACCATCACTGTCGTCTCCATCTAGTAGAAAGTAGATGTAGTCATCTACTTTAAGAAAGAGAAAAGGTTCGACAAAATGCACACCAAAACCATCCTCAGCATCTTCATTAATGGAATATGTTCTTCAAAAAAATCAAGAAAAAGCTGAACGCGTCGAGCACCCAGTTGATGCTTTTTTAAATGGTATTGCACCCACACTGAAGAATTTGAATCAATATTACTTAAATTTGGCTAAGACGGAAATATTTACTACTGTGCAAAAATATGAGATGAAGATGATGACAGAGCAAAATGTACCATTATATCCAAGAGATATTGCAACCAATAAATACAAATCTCACATCGCAATCTATTCTTGACTCTACTGGATTGGCTAATATAGTAGATCCCACACAATCATACCTTCAACATAGTGATGTGCAGCAATTTGTTATGAACTATACAGTTAACGAATGATAATGCTCTAGAACTTAACAAAGTGTTAAAAGTATAATGTGTTTATGTGCCACATACGAAGTAATAAAACTGATTTAAATACATATTTTCAGAATTTTAATTAAAAAGTTATCCTTAACATACCTGTCCTGTCCTGTTTACCTACCTTAGACAAATTGCTAGCCGCTCTCTAGGAGATATAGCCTTCCTCCAACGAGTATCTTTCTTTACTAATTTATTTCTTAGCTTCTGAAGGAGAATATTAAAACAGCTTTCCGACATTTTAAAATATTCAAAATACTTTCTTTCGTCTTTAATTAATTCTTTGTATAATGTCACGAATTATCCTTCAGATTCTCTTAACTTCCATGCTTCATGTACCCATTTTCTTTTTTTTCCTCGATTCTCTTCTTCTTCTTCGTCTAAAGCAATGGCTATCATAGCTAATTCTGTGTTATTGAAGAGTGCCATCAAAACAATCGACGTTAACGCTAGTCTGAAGGGAACGTCGTGCACGAAGACCCGCAGAGAACTGTACTGTGCCTGATATGTGTGAATTGAAGCACTGACGCACCACTGTAGCACGGATACGGAACTGTAACGGTACTGTGCCGGAACTGTGGGTTCACTGATATGTGTGAATCGACCTTAAATCGCTATTTTTAAGGAGTTCTGTACCCTACAGCATCAGGGTTGAGGAGTTGGGACTCCGAGTTGTATTGTATACACGTGACTTGATACCTACTATATGAATTCACCATCAAAATTTCCTAACTCCCTAGTTTTGACGATTTCATGTAGTACGGTACACCTACAGCATCAGGATTGAGGATTTGGAGTCAGAATTTTTTATCACCGACAAACATAAAAAAAAAACATACGCGCCTAATTGAGAACCTCCTCCTTTTTTGGAAGTCGGTTAAAAAGAAAATGTGATCCACTGTTTTCACATTTTTATACCACAATCCTTTATGCTCACGTTTAGGGGAATTCCTCATTTCTCGCCAGTTATTCTAAAATGTCACCGTAAGATTGCAGATCTAAAACAACTTTTAGAAGATATTGGAGTGGCTAAACAAACTGTGCCAATCTACAATGATAATTTGGCTGCACAGAAGTTAGCCAACAATTTAATGACTGGAAAAAGGTCCAAGCATATAAGCATAAGGGAACACTTTTTAAGGGACTGTGTCCAAAAAAACTGATATCTATCCATTACAAGGACACAGATAACATGGAGGCAGATCTTTTAACAAAGACCTTACCACAACCAAAGATAATAAAACTGCTCAAGATGATAGGAGTCACTCAGACCCACCAGACCTTAGGATAGACCCCAAGATCATATGAGGGGAAGTGTCATAGATAATAGTTTAATGTTTGACGACCTCCGTGGCGCAGTGTGTAGCGCTGTTGCCTTAACGTGCGGAGGTCCTGGGTTCGATCCCCGGCAGGGTCAATTTGGGAATTTATAATTTCTGAATTTTCCCTGGTCTGGCCTGGTGGGAGGCTTCGGCCGTGGCTAGTTACCACCCTACCGGCAAAGACGTGCCGCCAAGCGATTTAGCGTTCCGGTACGATGCCGTGTAGAAACCTAAGGGGTATGGGTTTAATATAACTGCCGTGCCCCTAACAGGTTAGCCTGCTACCATCTTAGACTGCATCATCACTTACCATCAGGTGAGATCGTAGTCAAGGGCTAGCTTGTAGTGGATAAAAAAAAAAAAAAAAAAATGTTTTTATGAAAAGCACAGACATATTAGGTGATGAAAAGAAGATTTTGGTTGCTATGACTACTTGTGTTGTTGACTTTCAAGTTGTTGAAAATAAAAAGGCGAAATAATTTTATTTAATTAAGTTTTAATAATTAGGCTAGTTATATTATACGTATTATAGTTACAGTCCTTATAACCAGCTTCGCGTAAGCTTTTTCAGGAATGTTGCAATGGGTCGCAAACCACAGATTACTAGTCACGAACGCTGAATATCGACATTTTGGTGGTGCAGCTACTTATAAACTGACTAATTTTAATATCTATGGTAACCTAGCAATTTAAATCGACATCGCAGTCTTCCAAATTTAACTGCGTTACCTATCTAACCAAGTAATATTTTAGAGTCTGTGGTATCTTGTGATTTTCTGCTTATTAATTGGTTATGTTTTTTTAAATAAATACAATACAAAATACTTTAATTTAAGAACCCATGCGCGTATGTTAATAAATTTTCTTTTTACGATGCAATCAAAGGTACCATAAGCTAGAAATAGTTCGAGATACTGAAATTGTCTATGGATATTTTCATTTGTACTTTGTGCCATGTGCGCCTATAGTACATTTAAGTACATTACAGTACATACAGCAACTACATTTTTTTTAAAGTTATCAATTATGTAATATTATTACTTGAAAAACATTATTAAGTATTTGTCGTACAATTATTTTATTTTTTAGTAGCGTGAGTTGATAATACTGCTGATGAGAATATTTTACTAGGTTACATATAATATAGGCCCTACTCAAAGCACTGCCTGCAAGGCCCTGCTTGCAGTGCCACTGCCGATCGTATTGTATGTATGCATGCAGGGCCGATATTTTAATTGTTCACCCTGTCGGAGGGCCGCAGTGTCATTCTGCCAGGCCGACACACGATCTCCCCACTCCGTAAACTGCAATCAGGGACATGTACACATGTAACAACTCCGACCCGCCTTTTTGTTTACATCTGTACATTGCCAATTTGCGACGTTTGTCTACTCTATTTGATCTGTGGTTTGTCTTGTCAGTGGTTGTCATTTTAATCAGTTTTATGGTGGTTTCGTTGGTTTTATTATATTTGTTTAGCTCTGTTGTCATCAGAAAAATGAGACTACGTGAAAAAGACGTGTTGAGGGCAGAGACTGCATATCGATATTTTTAAAATATCGATATTTTCATGAAAATATCGGTAATCGTACCGATTCTTGACAAATATATCGATATTTATATCTATTTGCTGAAATATCTGTATGAAGGTATCGATAATTTTATCGGTAATCAATACCGGTAAGCAAAGCGACGTTGCCAGCTCGCAAGCTGGCTTGGAGCGCGCGGCGCGGCCGCAAAGTGGCAAGTGGCAGTCACTACGCCGCCGGACGCTCCGCGCCGCTATTAGAGTAAAGTCTTTTTAGAGGTACACCGTAAAGTTTGAGTGAGTCGTATGCGCCGGGGCGGTATTATTTCTGTATTTTAATTAATAAAAGACTTTACTAGGTTTGAGTTTAATAGAAAGATGGGGCGTAAAAAGCAAAACCATGTTTATACATACTTCGAGTTGGATAAAAACAAGGCAAAATCAAAATGCTTGGTGTGCAACAAGGATTTAAATGTGAGTACCTATTTCACTTTTATTTAATTTTCATGATTTTAATGCCTATCCACTTTCGTGCGTCTGTTTATTTATTATTATCACTGTAATAAATAAACTGTAGAGTGTATATGTATGTTCCAAATTCTAGTTAAATTGGTTCAGTAGTCGCGGCGGGAATGAGTAACAAACATCCTAATTCTAACTCACAAACTCGTAAACTCACAAACTGACACATTTATAACATAGAATTTGATTTATTTTGTTACAGAGTATCAACAGTTCTAATCTTATGAAACACCTAAAAGTTCATAAGAAACAGTATGAAGAAGCGCAAGCGCTGAACATACAGAGGGATACTATTAAAAAGACACCAAATTCGGAAAAAGTTATCAAAGAATGTACAAACCTTGTTTGTATCCATGGGCGTCCTTTAGCACTACTGGACGATAAAGCATTCCAAAAAATTTTATCTTTAATACAAGACTGCAATGTAAAAGTTACTTCCCGAAATATTAGAGATAACGTCATAGAAACCGCTGCAATTTTACGTGATAATATGGCAAAAAAACTCCAAAACAAAATGATTTGCATGAAAATTGATATTGCATCACTTTCGTTAAGAAGCTTCATGGGAATAAACGCTCAATACCTAGAAGAGGGAGTAATAATATTGAAAAATTTAGCCATGATTGAACTATTTGAGAGACATACTTCTGAATATTTAAAAGAACAAGTTTTGTATTACTTTATTGCACACCAAAAAACACATCAAAACAATTCACAAAAGAAAAAAGGTTAAACTGTTGAAACGTGCCGCCCCGATAGGGGGTAAAAGGTTACTTTAGGCACAGAAGTTGTGTGTCTGTACTTTTGCCGGTCGTGTCAAACAACATTTCGTTCCACGCAAATTTATTATCGAAAAAAAGAACGGCAGCACCAGTGTCGCACAATTTGAGAAGCGAAAATGAATGAAAGTATATACATTTTAAAGAACGATTAAAGTACTTTATTTAGATAGCTTTTATTGATTTTTATTTAATGGGATACGGAAAATAAATGGTATATAAATATTTTGTGAAATCTTATACACAAGTAACGTTCCTGAACGAAAAAGAACCATATTCAATAGCAAACTACCAATTAGTAGAATATAGGCATAGACGGCTCCTTTATAAGCTCGCTTATATTATTGTAAACATTCCAAAAACCTTTTTATTTTTTGAATATAACAAGAATAAGATATTGTTTTAAAATCTATATGATAATTAAACCGAAAAACTAGATTTATTATTGATTAAAAAATAATACTATATTTTAATTGTATGTTTGTAGAGATTGTAGCTGGCAACATTCAAAAAAGTGATTAAACATGCCACTGTCAAGTGTCACTGATGTCTGATAAAACTTACAAGACAAAGACAAGACGAGGGAAGGACTGAAAAGTTGCCTGTTGCATCCTGTCTTGAATTATTCTAGTGTTAACGATTTATATTGTTTCACATTGCTGTGATTTTCTTGTAATCCGCGTTCAGTTGAGCTTTCCTTTCGAGTTGAGAGTTCCTGCGCGTAGTGTGCATATTGGTGACTAGTTTGAGAGACAGGACTCGTAGTTTTTTATTGTTTTTGTGTTCGTCAGTGTTATTGTTAACAGATTTTTGTTATAAATTGAAACATGCCTCCTACAATTCGGTGTATCATTTGTGAGTTGCGGTTGACGCGAACGCGTCGTCGACTTTCTGATGAAAATGAAGACCTTGTTAATATTATAAGGCTATGGACTTATCCAAGGGAGGTTAGTAAAACAATTAAGTCACTATCACAACATAGATACATAATATATTAAAGTTCTGGTCAAAACTATTCTTTTGACCTATCTATTCATTTTGTAGGCCCTGACTCTTAAAAGGCAATAATTATTGTCATTCATTATTGTATATTGTAATTAGGCTAAGTTAAACAAAAATAACTAGAATTACTACTACTGCAACTAGATATTGAATAATAGTTTCATTAGATTAGTTTAAAACTAAGGTTGGAACACATTGATTAAGTATTCCACCACCACCACTACTAGAGCCCATAAACATCCCATCCCAACTGCTGGGCAGAGGTCTCCACTCTCATAGGAGAGAGGGAATTAGAACTTAGACCCACCACGCTGCTCCAATGCAGGTTGGCGGGCTTTAATGACTATTATCATGTTAGTGATAATAACCAGGACTGACACCTTAACGTGCTCTGCGAGGCACGGGGGTGAAACACCACCAACTTTCTAACTCCGGGTTAGTGCTGAGAATTTTTAGTCAGAAAAACCCAATACTTAATTATGGCCAGACCCGGGACTCAAACCCGGGACCTCGTCAGCCGGAGTCGAACATCCCAACCACTAGACCAACAAGGCTGTTAATTAAGTATTCAGTAGTAAAATATACCTACATACTTACTTTCATTATTGGGTATTTATTATTGTGTTTCTTGCAGATAACTGACACTGACTTTGTATGCCAGGCTTGTTGGGACCTAGCAAATCATGCAAGTGACCAAGTGGTTCCACCAGAAAGACAAGTTGGTCATCAAAATGTTTGTGTTGGTTGTGGGCGTTCCATTTTGAGAAGCAGAAGTCGTGTAGTATTGAGACCAGATTGGACAGATGAGGAAAGACTACTTGCAGAAATCATTTCACAATGGATACATCCCCGTCAAGTAAATATATTTTGATTTAATTACAAGCATTATATTATTAGTATTTTGATGTTCCCTTTTTATATTTAATCATGCTCTTATTATTGTTTTAGCTTATACCTACCGATGAAGCATGCGGGCCATGCTGGCTTCGAGCTCAAAGAATACTGCGTCGCAACACTGGCACACAAAGTGCACAACCACAACCTATTGATGCATCAGAGGATACATCTATGACCGGAAACAGTAGTCCCCAACATGAGGAATAATATAATATCCTGTATAAACTGTGAAATACAGCTGACATCTGAGGAAAATAGACATTGTTTGTCGTCAGAAAGCGAACAACTTATAAAGAGTTATAAAACTATGGACATATCCTAAAAATGTAAGTTACTATATTTTGGCTTAAAAAGAAATAAAATGTTTTTTCAGTTTTAATTGTTGGTAGATTTTATCATTTCCATAATCAACAAGAAATAAATTGCAGTTTTTTCTTTAGATTTTGGATACGGATTACATATGCCACGCCTGCTGGGAGCTTGCGAATCACCAGGTTATGTCCGAACTCGAAGACGTCGAAAATATAGCGCAGCAAGAGGGGAACCAGGAAGTACCTCTGCAACAGTATATTATACTGCCTAACATAAGGCGAGCTGCGGACACAAGGCGACACTGCATGTTCTCTGGTTGCAGGAATCCTGAGAGATTCGGCAGGCTAGGTCTTACATAGGAGAACAGCTCCGGTTTCATGGGTTATACACCATTGAAGTGTGCAGAGATGACACAGTAAACCTATCCAGATTAGGGGGACATCCTTATTTGATTCGAGCAAAAGTTAAGTCACAACATGTCTGTGTTAGTCCGGTTAGAGTCCTAGAATATTTTGTTATAATAGTGTAAAATAAATAATTTGTGATTACATGAACTTTTCATTTTATACATAATAATTACCAACTTACTACACTTATTGATTAATAAGCATTCTGCGCCCTCCTCCTCCCTATCCTGGTTACTCTCATGAACATAAATATGATGATGATATATATATAATAATATTATCATAAATATCACAACTAGTAGACTATGTCATACTTACTCCTTTGATAGTTATAATATTATTTGTAACTATAAAATATTTATTCAATTCTGTGCCTATGAGAACATTGTTCAGAACTCTCGGGCATGCAGGGTTCTCACGATGATTACCTTCACTGTTAAAGCCACTAATTTTTAGTTAATTGCATAGGTACAACGCAAATCGAAAAATCAGGTGTCCTTTTAGATTCGAACCCTGAACCCCTCGTATAGAAAGCCAAAGTCTTACTACAAAACTATCATGGCTTATACATAATACCTATACCATACCGAAATATACATACACATTCTAGATTAAACTCACTATTTGCATAAGTAGGTATGTACATGTCATAACCTATAATGTGGGTCTTTGACTTCGTTTTCCATAAAAATCCCATTTTAAAAAAATATGCTGTAATTAACTTTTCTTTTATTAATCCAAAGATCAATTATTTCCAAGTATTTGTATTAATGTACGCGAAGTCTAAGTGCGACACTGAAAATACATGGGGTCTTGCCGTTCTTCTTTACGTTTCTGACCTAAAAATATACGTATATATTATTCGTATTTTTAGTAAAAAAAACGTGCGTCCGGCAAAAAAAAATTGTTTCGGAGGCATCGAAAGACCCTCTAGGACTATAAACTCATCTTTGCTCTATCAGGGCAGCACGTTTCAATAGCCAAGCCGAAAAAACTTAAATTGTATGTACAATATGGCGGTCTTATCGCTAAATAGCGATCTGTTCCAGACAATGGAAGGTGGTGCATAAAATAAACTTAAATACTAATAGATACATAAATTAACCAATATCATAAAATAACATATTAATACACTAAAATATACAAAACAAATATAATAGACACAAGATTAAATACACATACATAAGATGAAATAAAAACAAAATACATAAATAAACACAAAAACAATAATGATAAAATATCACGTCGCTATTGATGATTACAATCTATTTGTAATGATTTTTCACATCAATTTTATACTTATTTAGAGTTTTAGCTCGACGTATTTGTGAGGGTAGTTCATTCCATAAGCTAACGGCCTTGTACAGAAATGAATTTTTAAAATAATATGTTGTTTGTTGTGTAGGCACTGCAAGAATGAGGTTAAACTACCAGCTGACCGTATAACTTTCTGATCTATCAAGACCAAAGATATTTAAAGTTTTCCTTTAAATACTAATTGTTTATAAACTGTTAGAATTAATAAACAACAGAGTGAATACAAAAATATTATTAATAATCATATCCGTAATTGTCTTATTATAAGAAATTGATCCATTAGATATTTTTTATTACAGATGCCTTTGACCACAGCAGAAAAATCAAAAAAATACAGGGAGCGACTTAAAAGCAACCCGGAAAAATATAAGATTTCTAAAGAAAAAAGCAGAGCAAGATCAGCTAAACATTATAAAGAAAAACTTAAGGCATTAGGCGAAAATGAAAAAATTATTATGATTAAGTAAAAGTAAGACTGAACATTGTGCCATAACATAAAACTAAGAAGTTAGTAAAGTTGATTTTATTAATTCAATGGGTTTCTTTGTGCATTTTTATGCACATACTAGGTTATTATTTATTCATAAGTACAACATAGGTACATCAAAATAACATTTGACATGTGTATGCGAACCTTTACATTTATTCGTCACTATTGTATCGCCACTCAACGTCACCGACGCGTAGAAGTTTCTACGCTACTATCTACGCTAGTAATATAATAAGTATATGGCTACTATCGTAATACTTCTGCGCCATATCAGCAAAAAACGGCGGCCTCACCCATATTGTGTCTATAACCACTGAGAGATTCTAGAGTGTTTTGTATAAAACTGAAATCGTCAAAAACGTCGTTATATTCTGCCTTCATTACAATCATAATTACACAGATTTTCTCTTAAAGTTTTCGCATCACAGGTTGGATTTCGACTATGTGTCCTCTGTAATTCTCCCAATGTCATAACATTTTGTGCATTATCACTATTATTTGTAACACAATAGGTGTTTTCAGCATTTCTTATCAAATAATTATGTAAGTAGCAACATGCTACTACTACTACTGCAGCAGTGACCGGTTCAAAAGGTATATCTGTTTCGAAAACACCGAATTTTGAATTTAGTATTCCGAAAGCACATTCAACTACTGAACGTGCTCGTGAAAGACGGTAATTAAATACGTGCCGATTTTCGTTCAATACATTGAGACTAAAGGGCTTTATTAAATTGGGCCCCAATGCAAATGCTTCGTCAGATATAAAAACGTATGGAAATTTTTGGCTTGTATTTGGTAGTGCCGATAGTTGTGGTAAATTGAGAGCGTTTTTTTGATATAATTCCCAGAATTTCGTATAAAATAATACGCCGCCATCAGAACCTTTAGTTCCTACATCTATCATTGTAAACTCTTTTTTGGCATTAACAAGTGCCATAAGTACGATACTATAATAACCTTTATAATTATAATACATAGAACTTGATGCAACAGGTTTATTTATACCAACATGTTTACCGTCTAAAGCACCACAACAGTTCCAAAACTGGTACATTTCTCCAAAATCATTGGCTATTGTTATCCATTCTTCTGCATGTGTCGGCATCTGAAAGATAAAACAATAATCGTAAAATCTTAAACAGTACGGTAAAACTACTAACCTGTTGTAATGGAACTTGCACTTTTAAATACTTAATGCTTTTATTTTATATCAGGACCAAAGACCTAAAGGAACTAATGAAAACCACGACAAGACTCAATCTCAACCTATATATGAATCAGAAAACTCGTTGTCGGGACCATCCTTTTTTTCAATCAATACAGTTGTACCTCCATCTTTCACAAACCAATTTAAAAAACAAAAGTCATTGGTAGCCAAACAAAATGAGTTGATAGATCGAGCGAACCTGTTTCTTTCACAAACAACTCTTCAATCACAGCAACGGGCACAAGAAACTACCATAAGTGATTCACTGGCATTTGTTTGGGCAAAAAAACTGGATAAATTACATCCCCAACAAAAATTCTTAGCAGAAAAAGCCATTCATGATATATTATTTGAAGCGGGCTTGGGAAATCTTCACAGATTTTCTGTGAGAATTAATGAGAAGGAGAACTTTCCACCATCATGCTACTCGCCGTCACCATCACCGACAAATTCTGTTATTAATCCACCGACTCCTTCACACATGCAGTACTGTTCAGGCACTCCATCTCCTACACCCGTCATTGCATTCCTCTTCAGCACATCTTCCCCTTGCATCCCAACCTGAAGAACCTTTATTCACTGCTCCCTCGTACGCACAGTATTCTTCGACTGGTCCTGCACAGATTTTTTCTGTTATTAGGCCACCTTCTCCGCCCAATATGCAGCATTCTTCGGTGACGCCATCTCCTACACCCGTTACATTGCATTCCTCTGCAGGATATTCTGGCAAAACTAATTGCCAAAAAGGATTTTCATCGCAAATAGTAATATCGCCAAAGACGAATACTTCTTCTTCGAATACTACTTCTTCGAATTCTTCTGAAAAGCCGCAAGATACGACATATTATCTACATATTCCTACTGATACTGAAGAATATACAATTAGCTCATTGTTTCGAGATTATAATCCTAACAACATTTAATTAAAAAATTGATATATAAATGTGTTCTTGTACTATTCATGCCCAATAAACATACAATATTAAAAATAATATTTTTACTTGCCTTCATATAATATTTGAGCGTTATTGCTTCACTAATAGAAGCAGGAGACATTATTCCAGAGAATTTTAAATCTTCAATATTTCTACCTGTAGCAAGGTAACGTATTGTTACTGCTAATTTTTCTTTAGGTGTTAAACTTTTCCTCATACAAGTATTTTGTTTTATTATATATGGAGTTATCATGTGTAGTAACTCCTGAAAAGATTTTTCATCCATCCTGAAGTAGTTTTTGTAATCATCATCTTCAGCAGTTGTATTTCTTTAAGAAGATTTAAATGAGTAGGTTATACACTTCTCTTTTATGTAACCACTGTTTAACCCAGCGCCTTCTACGAATCCTTTTCTTCAAAGTTAGGGCTAAGACAAGAGATACTATAGCGTTAACCTTATGTAAATCCCTGATAACACGTGTTCACGCGGCGATAGGATAACACGGACTGACGAAATCAAGATTGAACGTGTAAATGTTGTAGCGCAATCCATCAATCTGTGATCGCGATGAGAGCTACTTGATCGCGATCTAAATTGACTGTGTAAGGGCTGCCTTAAATATCCTTAAACGGGCACTAAATACGGTGTCCGAGGGGCCTATTCGGGGTTCACGAGGGACGCGGGGCGCGGGGCGGCGGGCTTCAGCGCGCTCGCGTGCCGAAGTTTGTAAAAAAACAGATATGTGCCGGCCGTGATGTAAGCTTGTCACCAAAGTGAATTATTTGCAAGTGCGTTAAAAGTGGTTATTTATTTGGTCTATTATTATAGTTAGTGATTATAATAATATATGAATCACAATGAAAAGAAGTGCAAGGATTCTTAAATTAGCAAACCGTAAGTACTTACTTATTACTACTTAAATGAAAATTATAACACGATTTATCTTATTATAATACTTATAACATCTAGCTAGTAAGTACCTACTTACATTTAAACATTTTGTCTGTTTATAATATTATGATGAGCTTAGTTTGCGTTAAATTGTCTGTTAGTGAACGTGTGTAGTCTGCAAAAATGGTTGTTGTGATTGATGTGGATACTTTTTTTAAAAGAAATGATTTTATACATTTTTATAAAGCTAAACTGCAATGACCTTGGGATTCAACGCATTTCATTTTGCAAAATTGGTGCATACATTGTGATACGAGTATTAATATTACTAATTCAGTTATAGAACACTTTGTACTACCCATGAATTTCGATGACTTTAAAAGGCTTTATAACTCTTCTTTCATGTGGTGTAAATTTTGCGAATATGGCATTTATGATCATTTTCCAGAAGACGAATGTTTTTGTAATTACCAGTAATAATCAAAAGGTACATGCTTCTATATTACTTACCTACCTATTTGATTCTTATATCGTAATATCAACCTACTTCGTACTAATACCTATTATAAACGCGAAAGTTTGTAATTTGTATGTACTCACGTCTGTTATCCCAGAAGGGGTAGCCAGAGGCTTTTTTGCGACTTCACACAGTTCTCAGGGCGAGTGCGTTAGCCACTGCTCCTCGGAAGTTTAGATATGGTGTTTGTGAGTATGGATGGATGGATGGATGCTTGTTACTCTTTCACGCAAAAACGGCTGAACGGATTTGGATGAAATTTGGTATGGAGTTACATTACATCAGACAACGTCGTTACAGTTAGGTATATAAAATCTTTTTAACCCCTGACGCAAAAAGAGAGGTGTTATAAGTTTGACGTGTTTGTGTGTGTATGCGTGAGTGCGTGCGTGCGTGCGTACCTGAGTGTGTCTTACTTTTTATAGGTTTTCTTGTTTTTGTTTGCTTTTGGGTCGAGGGCATTGATTTATTATTGGGTTCGCGCGCTTCACCTAGATACCGCCCTTCCTAAAAACAATAGCTCATTTAATGCGGCAACTTAAATTTCGCAGTGTGTATTGACTATTTGAAAAGATACTGGTGTGCGTGACAATAGTGTTGTCAACTTCTAAACTTTTACCCGATTAATTGGATTAAATGTGTTATGCACTTACTTTGATACTACTATGAAAGTATATAATATCTGCAATTCATAACTTAGAAAATTTAGAAACTTTTAATGTCAAGCTATAATAAATTTAAAATTAAGGGGAATAAAAAATGTGTTAAATATTAGGATGATTATAGAAACAACTAGTTTATGAAATAAAAGTCTTAACTTTATTAATAGATGAAAGGAGATAATTTTTTTTGGGCCCACTAGATTTGATAGCGTTTACTAATCAAATCATACTTGAAAAAAAGTAACCGATTTATCATAGTAAACGGAGTAATATTATATAAAAATCTAACCGGAATAATGAAATCAATCATCAAAAAGAGGTGATGTTTTGATTTTTATTAGTTCATATTACAACTAGCGGCACGAAAGTCTAACGGTGACGCTATTGGTTGGATTTGCATACACGTGATTGGTTAGTCAGTCGGCATGATTGTTCGCGATTGGTTGATAAGTCGGACCTCGCTTGCCGGATTCGCCAAGACTACTGCGCTATTACGGTCAGCCCTTGTTTCAGTTGTTGTCATGTTCAGTTACCAGTGTTGCCACTTTAGCGACTTTGTCGCTAATCTAGCAAGTTTTTTAGGGAGTTAAATTCAATGTTTTAATTCAACGGCAAAAAAATATTCTGGTGACTTTTAGCGACATTTACACAATCTTGTAGTGTGGTAGAACACACTACTTAACTTTTGTGGTCAAACTTACCCACATCGCCCCACACGGTTCTATATTCTTTAACATTTGACATAATCTGTGGATCTATTAAAACTAATCAATATAAACTGGCAACCACAGTAAGTGCTGCCAACATAACAATACCCGCGCATGTGCGACTAAACCCTAAGGCTATCTCTTTCGCACTCCCAATACCGAGGGATAGCTGTCTCAAGACTGGAGACGCGGACAAGCTTCGAGAGTCGGTTTCGAGACGTGAACCAAGAAGGACGCGTCTGGTGGTAGCTTAGACCCGCCATGATTGGTTGAGGCCGACTCACGCGATGGCTGATATGCCTAGTGTAATTTTTCTCCTCGTTTCTACGAGCTAACTAACTCCTTTTTAGGAGACGTAATTCTCCCCATCCGCGAGATGGATCTAACCTCTCCATCTCCCCTCGACTCGGTTAGGCCAAGCCGCTAGTCGGGGAGACTTAATCTCACTCGTGGCGCTTCCCGCCATTTTCCTAAGAAGAACATTCGTCAACTCTTAGTGGAATGTATTCGACGTAACACAATCAACGAATTCCATTTGTAATGGCAGTGAACTGAGTGCATCGTATTAAAGTCGAGCGGCGCCGAACGCCCTCGACTAGTGCAGTGATCTCCAAAAAGCGCGCCAAACGCGCCGTTGAGTGTTCATCGTGAGAAAGACTATCTTCTTCTACGTGAACATCGCGGACAGGAGGTTGGCAGATGCATCATCGCCGCCTCCTCACCGTGTCGTCCCAGCTGATCCCCTGACGGGATACCTGATCGTGCGCCACGTCACTGGCGTAGCGACCCTCTTCGACATCGCGGCGACGCGCCCTCCCTTAAACCAGTTTGTGTCCCTCACGTAGCGTAAGTCTTATCCATAAGTTAGAAATTAAGAAATCCTTTGAAGAACCAGTATTAAAGTTTATATTTAGAACATTCCAATCTTTAACATTTGAACTGGACCTCCCTACCCGACCGCCGCGAAAGGAGAGACCGTGAGATTCGCACCGGACGGCCTTTGTAATCCAAAGGTCCGACCTCCTGCTGACTGAGGCATCCCAGCAAGTCTCCGGAAGTAAGTACGGGAAGTAAGTACCCTAGCGGTAACCTCTATTTGCCCGCTGCGCGTCCGTCGGATGCCCTCTGGCGCCGATCGGCGCGCACACAGCGACCCATCTCGCATCCCGCTCACACACCGTACTTCGCCGCTTTCTTTTCAATACACGACAAATGGCGCCCGAACGATAAGCGAATCAAACGACCTCTCTCTTCGCGACGGCGAGTTCGGAAACTAAGGTGACAACTGACAACTCAAGTCAAACTGGTGACATCAGTCAACAGTCTGTCAGTGTCAACTTTGACAACTTTGTCACTTATGTCATTCCGACGTCACTCAATGTCAATTTGTTAACGTCTAACTTTGACAACATTGTCAAATCTGTTGTTTGCATTAATGACGTCGTACTAGTTACGTATACCTACAGCGTCATGGAAAAAATCACTTTCATTGCAAGATCGCAACCTTGCACCTCCAGCGAACGGCCATGGTACCAGTGCATAGTCAGCGGATTCCACGGAATTGCATCACGTCCGAAGAAACGTGACAGCAAGCATCGCTTAGATTTTAGTATGAAGATGTACGATATAAAAGCTAATGAAATAATGAGAAGATCGTTCATTAATCCTGTCGCCTCACATCGTCGCAGGATGCTAGTTAGGGTAGATTAGGTTAGCCCTAGGTAGCCATAATGTGAACCGCTGCGTCTAAAATCGACGTAGCATTAGATTAGGTCATAATGTAAGAATTAATTAATAAATTTAGTAGTAAATTAATCGTCGTCTCCTTCCGTAATCCTTCTGGCTGCCGCCTTACGTAACTGGCGCAGTTAGGTAGGATCCTTGTTAGTCGAGTCCCGTATCTACAATCGGGTAGCCAGGGAACACAGGACGAGGATTTGGAAACTACGGACCAGCGGCAAGATCAAAAGGAGTATCTAAAAATCGATACAACGGAGGAGATTGGACACTCACCAGGAAGGATTACATGTGAGTACACTTGAATCGATCTCGTGTTGCTTCCCATGTTTCCGCTAATTCCTACCCCCTAATTTTATTAGGCACACCGATTTATTTATACTAGAAATGATTGTTTAAAATTTTAATTTTAGGGTAATCGATCTTGATTGCCACCCCTTAGAATGGGCTTCAGGGTCTTACATCGTGTAGGATCTACTGAAGAAATCCCTTTTAGTCTTTTAGGACAATCTATCTTGATTGTCAACCAATAGAATAGGTTTCGATATTTCGAAAATTAGTAAAATAAAATTTACTCGATTTCCGCGAAGTTATATAACAGATAGGCACTTTAAAACGTAGGTACAAGTATGTTACGGTCACGAATCAATTATCATACATCATCGTTTATAGAAATTGATTAGTTATAAATTATAATTTTATTATAATATATTAGAGTCAAATTTTAACACCGAACATGCTGACTATACATTTTATGATTTCGCTGATGATTTAATAGGTATTGTCTAGGTCAAGAATACTTTTTGTAGAAATAATTACGCTGACATGTCCAAGTATCTAATTCTTGACATGAAATAGTATTTGCTAGACAATTAAAATCCAAGATTCACTTAGGTTAATAGAGAATAAAGGTTTTATAGTAGTACCTAAAACCATGGACTTAACGGGTAGGTACGAGTACTTACTAGGTGCAACCGCGTGCATCACCTCATAATTCCATGAGTAAAGCCCATTTTTGAAATAATTTTCTAGCTGCCGTTTATCAAATAATTACAACTAATTGCATCAGGAATTACTTTTTACTTTGGCAAAATTTTGTTTCTCGAATTCTTTCAAGATCCATTAGGGTTCCTAATACAATCCAAAATTATCCCTAACCGTTCCTTGCAACCAATGAGATACTATTCATGTGTCTACGATAGAGACAGAATGTCCGAAGCAAAAATCTGGTACCCAATCCGACTAAACTGTAATAAAAGTAAGCCACTCATCATCAAGTTCACCAAGCCTAGAAAAACCTGTCAACTCAATTCAAGCAGAAGCCACACCTGGAGAAGACTAAACAATATGAAAATTATATCGCTATTCCTGGATAGACTTCATCTCAAGCGCTCGTGTACTTCTAAAAGCAAACTGCAAACGGATGCTAATGACAACTGTCGTACGAAGAAAAGTTGGATTTTTCAGTCACCTGCAACGAGGATCCCTGTATGAATATCCACGGTTGATCTTCGAAGGCAAGATAGCTGAAAGAAGGGCACCTGGACGACCGAGAAGGAAGTGGTTCGACGATATAGAGGAGTGGACGCGGAAATAAAGAAAATAGCACATGACCGGGAAAGAATTCTCCGACTGGTCGCCGAACTTCAATTTGAAGATGGCACCGCATGATGATGATGATGATCGCTATTAATATGGATGTCAAGGAATCCACGTATCTCATGAAGCTATTGAAGAATTCCACCCAGGTTCTATGAAGGAGACTCAACTTTATCGAGAACATTTTAGAAGTCCAGACTCAGCAACATTTTTTAACACTAAAAAATAGTTGCCTCTCTTAGGGCGGAGGAGTTACGTATACCTACAGCGTCATGGAAAAAATCACTTTCATTGCAAGATCGCAACCTTGCACCTCCAGCGAACGGCCATGGTACCAGTGCATAGTCAGCGGATTCCACGGAATTGCATCACGTCCGAAGAAACGTGACAGCAAGCATCGCTTAGATTTTAGTATGAAGATGTACGATATAAAAGCTAATGAAATAATGAGAAGATCGTTCATTAATCCTGTCGTCTAACATCGGCGCAGGATGCTAGTTAGGGTAGATTAGGTTAGCCCTAGGTAGCCATAATGTGAACCGCTGCGTCTAAAATCGACGTAGCATTAGATTAGGTCATAATGTAAGAATTAATTAATAAATTTAGTAGTAAATTAATCGTCGTCTCCTTCCGTAATCCTTCTGGCTGCCGCCTTACGTAACTTACTTCTATTGTAATTTTGCCAATATTGTTAAATATTAAGTCGAAATATAATTATAAGTGAATGTTATTAAACATAAGTTCTATTTTCATAAACTAGTGAACAGTGTAACCATAAACAGTGTAACGAAAACATTCCACTATAAATTATTAACGAAACTTTTTTCAGTTAACAACAACAAGTTTAATACTTTAATTTGTTTATAATACTATTGTGATTCAACATGGAACACGAACTAAGTAGCAAGGACGCGAAACACGCGTTCCCTGGAAGTGAAACATTTCTTTCCCCAGGCTCTAATCCTGGAACATCCTCTGTGTGTATAGACATACACGAGGACTATGTCAACTCCAAGCCTAGACAGGCTCATACTCAACTTCCGGACATGCATGTTGCCCACTCTTCAGCCGCAGCACCCCGTCAACCAGCGCTAGATCCGTAGGTATATCAACAAAACTATAACACTTTAGACACCTCTATGCATGATAACCTACACAATAGCACACTCCAGAGAGAGAGACCCATTATATATAACATGCACAACCTTACAAATTTAAAATCTTGGAACATCAAATTCACAGGAGATACCTGCGTCTATGAGTTTTTGAATAGGGTCGAAGAAGTCAGACGGGCCAGAGATGTAGACATCAGTATAGTGCTGCGTAGTTTTTCAGAGTTGTTACAGGGTACAGTTTTACAATTCTACAGGCAAATTCGCGACCAAATAAATACATGGCCTGAATTATGCCAGGAATTTAAAAATAATTTTCAACCTATCGATTTTGATTTCTTGACTGACAAACTAATAAGAGACACTAAACAAAGTGCCAAACAAACGGTATTTGCATTTGTGACTCATATAAGAGACTTAAATAGCAAGTTGGCTAACCCAATCCCAGATCCATCACTATTAGAGATTATCAAACATAACCTACTTCCTTGCTATGCATCATTGTTAGCTAACAACACTATAACCTCAATCAGCCAACTAATTGCATTGAGCCGTAACTATGAGGCATACGCACTGCCAAATACACCCACTACTACCAATCCTGATGCACCACAACGGAAAAAAGCGAAGGTGGATGGAAGTGATGATATAATGCACTCGACTTTCCAAATTTTGCAAGACTTTACTTCTGCTAAATCGGATGAATGCACTACTTTTGGGAAATTTATTACTGAAAAACTCAAGACGTACTCTCAAAATACTAGGACCTGTGTACAGCATCACATTTCCAATATCTTGTTTAGTGCCGATCGCGGTGAACATGAGTACATGTACCAGCAACATGGATATTGGACTCCTCATTCTCAACTTTCGCGTAATGAATCAAACCATGCTGGACCATCAGGCCTCCAAAATACACCCTCACCAGCAGCAGTTCCATCCACTGCAGACGCCCAACTTTCTTCGCCTGAAGCCAGTATTAATAGCCAAGAAAGTGAGAGGTTTATCCGTGAATTTGGAGATATGATTGATTAATAAACTAGATTAATAAACTCACCAGTATATTTTCTTTTAAACATCCAATTATAGCTTCACTCACTTCTTTGATAATACTACTTACAATCTGATTGGACATTCTAAAAGTAACCTGCAAGCTTGAATAAGAATCACCAGATGCGTAAAATCGTAATGTAACAGCCAATCTTTCTTGCACTGTTATTGCTTGTCTATAATTAGTAATTTGACGACCTCCGTGGCGCAGTGTGTAGCGCTGTTGCCTTAATGTGCGGAGGTCCCGGGTTCGATCCCCGGCAGGGTCAATTTAGGAATCTGTAATTTCTTAATTTTCTCTGGTCTGGCCTGGTGGGAGGCTTCGGCCGTGGCTAGTTACCGGCAAAGACGTGCCGCCAAGCGATTTAGCGTTCCGGTACGATGCCGTGTAGAAACCGAAATTGTTTGTTAAAATGTTTTGATTATTGTTTAGATACCCATTTTTTTTACAAAATTTTAAATTGAAAGAGAAGCTGCAGATGGAGTTTAGGTTGCAGATGGAGTTTACATTTCTTTTAAGTTTTATTGAATCAAATTGGAAATATGATGTGTCTACACACGCTGCAACAGATTTAAACAAGAAAAAGTGGAATAAGATAACTATTGTGCCGTTAGCAAATGATTTAAAAATTCTTAAAGAATACCTAAATAAAAAATCCTTGGATGCTGCTATAAAAATTAAAGAAGGCTTACAAACTACTGAAACATATACACAACTTTTAGAGACTGTGCATTGTAGGGTTTTATTATTAAATAGGCGCAGGCCTGGAGAAAGAATTTCAAAGAATTACAGTGCACGATTATTTAGAAAGCGACAATAATGATAATAATAAGTATGAAGAGTTTGATCTTGCGCTTACTGCCTCAGAAAGGATTCTGGTAAAGAAATTTAAACGTGTTGTCATTAGAGGTAAACGCGGCCGCGGAGTACCAGTTCTGTTTAATAAAGAAGTTCAAGATGATATTAAATTATTATTATCGATTAGGCATATTTTTTTTGCTTCGACATCAAATCAATTTTTGTTTGGTAATCCCGGTTATAACAATAGAATTTATGCCTACAAAGTTTTGGAAAAGCATGCCAAATTATCAGGGGCGAAACAGCCTAGAGCAATATTGTCTATTAACTCTACAAGGCTAAGAAAACATTTAGCCACCTTATCACAAATTTTTAGCATGTCTGAAAGTGATATGGAGCAGCTGGCTACATTCATGGGCCATACTAATGAAGTACATAAAAAGTCTTACAGGTTGCCAGATGACGTATACCAAACTGCTAAGATATCAAAGCTTCTCATTCTTATGGAAGATGGAAGAGCAGACGCTTACAAAGGAAAATCTCTCGAAGAGATTGATTTAGATTTGAATGAGGAGCTAATTGAAGAGCCCGTGGACAACAACGAAATTATAGACTATGATCCTGAACCTGAACCTACTTTAGATGCTAATTCTGATTACGTACAAACATATTGTAATTTAAATGACTTATCTCAGGCTGGACCATCTGGTATGCAAAATGATTCTCAATTTCTCAACAACTTATTATTGAACCCGTGTCTCAATTAGGTAACGAAAACAAAATACGAAAAGGAAAAAAAGGACGTTGGTACCTTGGACAAAGGAACAAAAGGACGTAGTTACAAAATAATTTAAATTTCACATAAAAATCACCAACCGCCTAAAAGAAATGAATGTGAGAAACTAAAAGAACAACATGTAGATTTACTTAAGAATAAAGACTGGCTAAAAATAAAGGTATTCGTCCAAAATATTTACTCTAAGGCTAAGAAATGGGAGAAGAAATTTTATGTTTTAAAATAGTATGTTTTGTTTCAAATATTTTTACTTTGTTAATGCATATCAATGATTAAGATACTTATAATTATGTTTGAATTGATGATTAATACCCGGTTTCTGAGGTCCGTATCAACTGTTTATTTATTCCATAACATTATCTAATGTTTAGCTGTCATTAAACTTTGTTTAAAAACGATTTTACTGACATAACTGCAATTACATAAGCAAATGCCTTTAAAAGCATTTTTAAACAAAGGACTTAATAAAGAATTAAAAAGGTTTTCTGTTTATCGAATTAATAACTAATGAAGAGATATCTAACAGCACCTCAGAAACCGGGCATGAGACTTTCAGTTATAGCCACTGATTTATTTTAATTATAATATAAAAATACATGTTCCATTGTAATAAAGACTGATTGATGTTCATAATTAAGTTTATTTTGTTATTAGGCAAAGGCAGAGCCCATTTATGTTTAATTATTTAGTATAACTAAAATTGTTAAAATGTTAGTTAAAATGTTTTGATTTTTATGTTTAGATACAGAGCAGCTTTCAAACTTCATGGGTCATACTAGTGCCGTCCATAAAAAATCTTACAGATTGCCTGATGACATCTATCAAACGGCTAAAATATCCAAATTACTAATGTTAATAGAGGATGGCAAGGCGGATGCCTACAAAGGCAAAAGTCTTGATGAAAATGAGTTAAATTTGGAAGAAGAATTGGAAGGAGAAAATATAGATACAGAGGAAGTACTTACATGTTGAAGACGCTATACAAGCATCAAAACGAGCTCAGGTAACTAAAAATAATGAGAATGTTGAAACTTCCGATCAAGTTATGCCAACTTTATGCTAAAGCGATCAAAATAATAGCAAAAAGAAACGTAATTTGGTCCCGTGGACAGCTGAGCAAAAATCTATAGTATTGGAGCATTTTAAATCGCATGTAAGGCAATGCAAACCACCAAAAAAAGCAGAATGCGATGTACTAAAAGACCTATATCCGGATATACTAGCCAATAAGGACTGGCTCAAAATAAAAGTGTTTATTCAAAACACATACTCAAAGAAATAAACACATACTAAATAGTAAAATATAGTCTAGTATAATTCTATATATTTAATATAGAAATACTACATCGAGATCTCACTGCATGTTTACTAGGTAAATACAGCAGGTTGCCTTAACCAAATATGGCCGCAACCCCTCAGCAACCCTCGTTTTTTAACTCACACTCCACCATGTTCAGGAGATGAGCTTAATTTTTTCTTTTCCTAAGTTTTGATTCGCGGTAAATTTTATGTAGAAGAAATAAGTGGCTATTATTTGTACACCAAATTGAATAAACAAAATGTAACAATACGTCTTTTTGTGTTCTCAATACCTACCTAACTTTAAAAATCTGTCTGTATGTACCGAGGACTTCATTTCCAAAATATTATGAGAGGTAGCATGGTTATTATTGGAATAAATTTAAATATACATGTTTTATACAAAGGTGCCAAAAGAATGGTGCAGTGGTTAGGATTCCGAAAGTGCTAGGATATGAATTAAATAAATATTAAGGAATAAGGGGTTGATTTAAACTTAGAAATATACGGTAGTCATTTTGTAGGAAAAGTGAATTGAAATATACGCATAATATACAGAGACGGCAAAAGTATGGCGTAGTGGTTAGGGAGTCAAAAGTTCTTTAAAGTGAGTGCACTGCAGTATAAATCTATTTTCTTGGTTATTGCAAACAGATCATTTCTGTTAAATTTACGCTGTTTAATGACTTCGAATGAATGACTATTCGCAACCGTAGCTCTTCTAAAGAAAGTAGAAGTGGTGGTTACCAAACAGCTGCAAAATGAAAGGTCGCCAAAAGTGTATTAGGATTTATATATACATAATTATATGTCTAATTATATTATTATGTATAATTATATGTATAGGTATAATTATACCTACCACCTCACTCTGACGATTGCGGTTGGTCTTAGACTTGGCGCCAAGTTACAACAGCCACATCTATGCCACCAGGGACTGAAAAACAGGTTCATAAAGGTTACAGAAATATAAGTGCCAAGCCAAGCCAAGCTGATACTGAAACTTTGCAGAATGACATTGATGCGGTATATTCTTGGTGCATTAAAAATGGTATGTCCTTGAATATTGAAAAGTGCTTTCACATTAAATTCACCAGAAAGAAGCACCCGCATCATTGCATCTACAAGATAAATAATGTTACCCTTAAAGAAGTTTATAGTATGAGAGACCTGGGTGTAATAATAGACTCTGCATTAAGTTTTCGCCAGCATGTGGAGCACATAACGTCTAAAGCATCGAAGATATCTGGACTAGTGTTTAGACAGATGAAAATATTTAACAATCCCAGTTTGTCTATTCTGGTCTTTAACAGTATTGTCCGTAGTATCCTAGAATATTGCAGCACGGTATGGAGCCCAGGGTACCAAGTTCACTCCGATAAAATCGAACGAATACAAAAGCGTTTTCTATACCATCTATCATACAAGGACTTTAAGTGTAATACATTATTTACATACGACTCTCGTCTGTCATACTATAAAATGCAATCGCTCAAGGACCGAAGAAAGATTGCGGATGTCATTTTTCTGTCAAAGTTGATGAAAGGTCTTAGGATTCATACGCACTATGCGGTTACCCGCAATGCGGCTAGCCGTCCGGCTAACCGCAAGCAAAATTATGTACGTAATATTCATTTCTATGCGCACTGCGATGCGGCTACCCGCAGACCGCTCCGGTCGCTCAGAGGGCTGCGGCTAGTGATGTGAACCGGTTTTATAAAAAACCTAAAACGATTTTTGTAAAAACCGATAAACACCGGTTTTTGTTTACTAAAACCGATTACTTTTGGACTCACTTGTGTTTCATCATTCATGTATCCGAACACCAAAGTCAGACCAAGTTTGTATTGTCTTTGATCTGGGAATCACCGCACCGCTTGCAGCCGTCAGGCAACATTGTCTGTTCCGTTCATGAACGTAGTAGGTATTGTTCCGTTGTTGTATTAAATGCATATGATAGTTATTTATATTTTCTCGTGTTTTTATAAGTTTTAGTTTATTATCAGGTTGAATATTTGATAAACGTTCCGGGGGAAATAATCGAAAGGTAAGTAATTAATAATTGCTACAAGTATTACCTATTCTAATAGAAAACTTTTTCTACATCTTTTTGTTTATAATTTAAGTGAGTTACTTGAAATATTTATCAATGTATTGTATTGCAGGATGCCGAAAGTTAAAGGAAAATCCATCACACGGAACTATTTCGAAAAAATTGATAATGAAAAGTCCAAATGTAAGCTATGCGAAAAAATAATTAAGGTCGGTGGTGGCACTTCCAATATGTTGGCTCATTTAAAAAGGAACCATCCACAGGCTACATTGGAAGTGCATGGGAATGTTGTGGGCAAACAGCCCAGCGACCTACCCATCTTAGGTCAAACCGACCGAGGACAATCTCCTACTTCAAAAACTCCTCTTCAAACAACATTGAAAGGGACCCTGGTCAATAGGAATAAACAAATAGATAAATATTTAACTATGATGATCGCCACGGACTTCCAGCCCTATTCAATTGTTGAAGACAAAGGATTTAAGAGGTTCACAGAAGTTTTGAACCCAAACTACCAATTACCAAGTAGACAAAAAATCAGGTATGAGTTAATGTCGCAACAGTACCAAAATGCAAAGGTAAAGCTTGCTACTGCACTTGAAAATGTTAAGCATGCCGCACTAACCGCTGATTTGTGGTCTAACCAAAATATGGACTCCTTTATTACAGTTACAGTTCATTTTTTTCTGAAAGACGATTTAAAAAGTTATGTTTTGACCACTTCTGATGTCCCCACTGCACACACAGCTGAAAACCTTGCCGAAATTATCACTTATTTGCTAGCAGAATGGAAATTACTGATAAAATTACAGCCATTGTCACAGACAATGCTATAAATATGATTAAAATGTGCGAATTGCTAGGCATACGTCACATGCCATGTTTTGCGCATACAATTAATTTAACTGTGAATGATTCATTAGAGCTACCTGGGGTAATGGAAATAATTAACAAATGCAAGGTTATTGTTAAGTTTTTTAAAAAGTCGTCTGTAGGTTGGCGAGCGCTTAAAGCAGAACAGCAGGAAAGAAATCCCGATACTACTCCTTTAAAGTTGATACAAGAAGTATCTACACGATGGAACAGCAAATTCTACATGGTGTCTAGAATTCTTCAACTATCCGATGTTCTGGCATTAGTGTGTAGAAAATTAATCCAGGCACCAGACTATTTAACTGCCTATGAAGAAAAAGTGGGCAAAGAAATAATAAAGATTTTGGAAATATTCGAACAGGCCACAAAGCTTGTTAGTGCTGATACATATCCGACCAGTTCATTAATCATACCAGTAATTTGTGGATTGTACCAAAATTTGACCACCATTGAAAATGCTCTGGAGACAGGTGTAGGCAAAATGTTGTGCTCGTCAGTAAGGCGAAATATGAGCAGTAGGCTTTTAGAATATGAGACAAGAACTGTCACGCAAATTTCAACATACTTACATCCGATATTAAGATCTGGTTTTAGGCATTCGAATAATATGTTATCTGCAAAAGAAATAGTAAGAAAAGAATTATCAAAATTAATAAAGGATTCGGAAACCAGTGCAACGACTTCAGAACAAGCCTCAGTGGAGAAAATAATTGAAGAACATAAAAAACCAGGACTTTTAGACTTTTTAAAAACAAGGAAAACATCCCCCCATCCAACTGCGTCCGCAGTTAACATACTACGGATGTATTTGGAGACAGAGCCTCAGCATGTTGAAACTGAATTTGCAAAAGCGGCTAAAAGTGCTGGCACTTTTCGGAGTCACAATAAATATTTAGCACCATTGAACGTTTTGGCGCTAAAGTATTTATCGGTGCCCGCAACGTCTGTTCCTTCAGAAAGGATGTTCTCCAAATCGGGATACATCCTTTCATCTAGAAGAAGCAGATTGCAAGCGGGTGCTGTCGATCACATCTGTTTTCTTAATCAAAATTACGACTTATGCAATTAAATAACTAATTGGACTTATGCAATAAAATAACTATTTGCATATTATGTCGTAATTTTTATTTACGTAGAAATTATTTGTATTTTGTATACTTTATTTTATTTGCTCGACTTATTAATCCTGAAGTTATTTTGATTTTAATAAAGGAAACTTAAAAATGTCTGATGTTTTGTTATTTCTTTTAGTGCCGATTTCACCAACGCCGAGTGACGTTTAACTGAGGAATAAATTGGGCGTAATGACAGTTTTTGTATTGAACCTGCCAAAATTTCTAATTTACGCTTGGACAAGGCTTGTTTTACGTAGGTGAAATCGGCTCTTAAAAAAGTAAGAAAAAACCTAAAAAAACGGTTTTTTGCACAAAGAAATCGGTAAAAACCGGTTCTCAAATTTGTAATCGGTTCACATCACTAGCTACGGCCCGAGTGACGGCCACCCGGACGGTTGCTATACGCACTGTGCGGCTCAGTCTGCGGCTGCCCGCCATTGAGTGTGCACGTGATACGTCTGGTAAAATGGAATTCGATACCGAAAAATTTATCTACGAAATCCAGAGTCGGCCAGCAATTTGGAACACCAAATTACCAGAGTATTCTGATAGAATATTAAAACAAAGAGCATGGGAAGAGTTAGTGCATATTTATCACGGTACGGAATTGACAAAGGAGGAAAAACAAAAACTAGGTAATTATCAAAATCATTTTATTTAAATGTAATTATCCTGCCATTCTACCCTCCCTTCATGCATAAAATATTCTGCAAATAATTCTCGATATCCGAAAGCAGTTCTATTGTTTCTTCGCACGTTATCTCGAGTAATAGTTTCAGTTAGTGGATTACTTAATGAGTCTCTAAAAGAATATCCGTCTCTGTCTCTAGCCACACAAAGTCTATAATTGAATGTTCTTTTTGTAATATTTAAATTATTTCTCGGATAAGGGCGCATCATACTCGTACTTAAAGCAAATGCCTCGTCTCCTACAAAAACGAAGGGAAAACAAGTTGCATTGTTTCTTGAAATAGGTGCTGGTTCAGGAATGTTCAAGCGGTTCTCTTGAATTTTTTTATAAAAGTTTGAGTTTTGAAATATTGCTGAGTCACCGAATCTTCCATATGCTCCAACATCAATCATCACAAATTTGTAGCTGCTATCACAAATTGCTAGCAATACCAAAGAAAAATATCCTTTATAATTGAAGCACATTGATCCACTATTGTTAGGTGCTATAATTCTAATATGTTTTCCGTCACAAGCACCTATACAGTTCGGAAAATGTGCTCTAGAAGAGAAACCATTTGCAATTAGAAGCCACATGTCTTTGGTTGGTTGTGGTAGGCATATATTTTTTAAGAAAAACCATGTTTTCTACGATAGTTTGTTATTTTTAAAAGATACTGTAACTGTCAATAGCACAACGGGGAATGTAACTACAGAAAATGAAGATGGTAACACAGCTATGCAAAATGAAGAAACACTTCCATCAAATACTTCATGGGCACCAAAGAGAAGCAAGAAAAATAATAGTGATGATCTTATCGGTAGAGAGTTAGTCGGGGCCTTGAATAGAAATATAGAAAGAAAGAGTCTTGAAGATGACGATGATCGCCTCTTTTTCTTGTCTCTAGTAAAAGAATTTAAAAAAAATCCAGAACATATGCAAATGCAAAGTAAATTGAACATTTTAAAGGTAATTAAAGATGCGCAGACTTTCAAATATTCGAACATTAATTATCCAAGGCCTAATTCTTACCGGGGATATCAAGCGTCACATTATTCTGGTAATACTCCCTATTCTCACCGTACAAACTTCTCGGAGGTTGGACGAGGGAATACCCATCATGGATATCAAACGGCACAGTATTCAGGAAGTAATGTCAACATGCAGCCTGTGCAGTCTTCGGAGTTTGGACGAGACACGTCTCAAGAAATTGTGAGGAATCCGACGAATGCACAATCGCCAATTTCAACTCAATCTCAGGAGAGTGATGAAAAATCTCAGGACAGTGATTATCTGGAACTTTTTAATTCCACGACTGACTGACTGACGGTGCTTGAAATGTGTACCTACATTATTTTAATAAAAATTGAATTATAAATATTTATTTTACTTACCGTAGCACTATTATTAACTTTGCTTCCGGTTTAATACTATTGCGAAATTGTGTGTCTTGCTTCGTTATAAATGTTTTTAAAATGTTCAATAATTCTTCAAACGTTTTTATGCTCATTCTAGTAAATCCGAAAAACTTATCTTCATATTTTTTTAGTTCTTCGAAAAATATTGCAAAATGCTGGCTCTCATCTCGTGTTTGCAAATAAGGATGCACCCAGTACTTCTTTCTTTGTTTTGTCTTCTTTACGTAACGTGTGTAAATGTAGTAAATAGCTGCAACTTCGTCCACGTCCATCTTTGAAATGGATCGATATGACCGCAAATCGCAACGGTTCTACAACCACACGTTGCGGTTGCGAATGCGGCTGCCCGCGATCCGGCTGGCCGCATTCGCAACCGCATCCTGCGGTC
Organism: Erebia aethiops; assembly: GCA_923060345.2. Classification (NCBI taxonomy): domain Eukaryota; kingdom Metazoa; phylum Arthropoda; class Insecta; order Lepidoptera; family Nymphalidae; genus Erebia; species Erebia aethiops. Next base: position 10,813,364 of record OV281081.1, on the reverse strand, counting down.
AGCCGGACGGCTAGCCGCATTGCGGGTAACCGCATAGTGCGTATGAACCCTTATTGATGCTCCAGAGTTACTCGAACGCTTAAAGATTGTCGTGCCTCGTGACTGTAGCCGCTTACACAATCGAAAGACATTTTCTTTGCCACAAACAAAAAGCAACCTAGGTCAACATAGCCCGATGTATAGGATGCAATTTCTCGCAAATTGTTACAGAGACGCTATAGATATCTTCTGTGACAGCATGACTATTGTCAAAAATAAACTCATTGCTAGTTAAGTTTATAATTAGTATAATTTTTATTTTAGTTTTAAGTAATTTTGTTTGTTTTGTTAGGTTTTGTTAATATTTGTTCGCTGTAGTTAAGGTACCCTTCTAATTTCTATGCATGCCATGTCTTCATCTAGAAGACACAATTGTTTAGTTTATGTTTCAATTTTCGTGATTTTCTTTACCTGCACAATTGTTGTCAGTTTTGAGGACTAATTAAAATAAAAAGTGTTACAGATTGAAAGTGTGAATCTGTAACCGTTTTGAAAGTGTTTTTAATTCTGTTAACCCGAAACACTTATATTTCTGTAACCGAAATGAATCTGTAACAGAAATAAAGTGTTTTAATGTGTTTTAAAGTGTAACCGAAATAGCGACGTTGTCAAACTTACTGTGTACATAATACTGGCTATTAGCTGATAGAAACAATGCCTCGTTGGTCGTGGTTAGCATATTCGACCCGGGATGAGCCATGATTTTTAAGTACTAGCTGATGCCACGACTTCGTCCGCGTGGATTGAGGTTTATTGGTTCCCGCGGGAACTGTATAATTTTCTGGAAGTAAAAAGTAGCCTATGTGTTATTCCAGACTATATCTATGCATCCCTCCATACATCCATCCATCCAAACTTACGTATTTACAATATTAGTATAGATTGGATTTTTCTGTCAAGATATTCTTAGTACTAGCCAGTAGCCCGGAGTTAGGAAGTTTAGGGAAGTTGGCGGTGTTTCTTCTACTATTTACCTACTTATTTTGACATAATAATTTTAAATGATAACATGTCTTTATATTCTGACTTAAATTCTAATGATAGTTTCTATAATCATGATTGTTATTGATATAGATAGATTATAGTGGTAAATTGTATTACTTTCCGAATTTGTTAAGCACATATTAATAATTGTGATAATACATATTAATAATGATAATTTGCACACCATACTATGTTGGTAGATTGTGGCTCGACGCTATTATGTCTTTATTGTAAGAACTTCCTACCTACAATCAGCAAATAAATATTATGATTATGATTATGATTATGTTTCACCCCCATGCCTCGGATATCACGTAAAGCCGTCGGTCCTGCGCCTGATCTGTCTGCGGTCGTGTCGGGTTTTCCATCTATGAGAGTAAAGAGAGTAATAGAGAGCGCACCTGCGTATGCGCACACACTTTTGTGCACTAACCTATAATATATCCTGCGCAGATGCCCTGGATAGGCCACCATGGCCGACATTCGGTCGGGAGGACATTATTTTTATATCGATAGTTTGAGTCAAAAGAATGAATTTATTACTCGTAGTTATTTAATTACCTACTTAAAACCAGCGTAAAACTCATCACAATTTAACAAGAAAGCTTGAAACTACATTATTTTAAAATTTTAAAAATCTTTATGTACCTAGGTACTAACTTATAATACAACTGTAACAGGTCCAATTCTGTAAGTAAGTATATTGAATATATCCTGAATTTCTGTCTGTCTGTATTTTGGCCGCGCAACACGCCGAAGCTACTGAATGAATTTAAATGAATTGTAATTAGCATGATTTGAGTTCATACTACGAGTACGAGGTAGAACACTGGATACTTATCTGAAAGTTCAGCACGGTTCCCTTGGAAGAGGGGATGAAAGTCAAAATGTATACTAAGTTGTAATTCAATAACCCGTAGTCCGATTTCAATAGTTTTTTTGTTTATTAGAAAGGAGGCACTTGTTGGAGGCAGATTATTCCGAAAATATTTCAGGGTCATTGGTTTAGTTCAGAAATTACAGACATTGCCGGCTACTCCGGCTAGGGTACCCGCATGGTCTCATGACAAACGTTCCAAAATAAGTGGAAATTAAAAAAAATCCACGCGGATGAAGTCGCAGGCATGAGCTAGTATTTATTTATAATAATAATTGAAAGCATCATCCCTGAGAAAGGTACTCACTTTCGAGCTCCATATCACCCAGGTTCTGCACCCAAACGGTATCAACGGGACCCTATTACTAAGCCTCCGCTGTATGTCCGTCCGTCCGTCTGTCTGCCAGTGGACTATATCTCGTGAAGCGTAATAGGTAGCTAGACAGTTGAAATTGTCACCCGCGCTTTGGACTAGGTATAATATGCTTCGTCGATCCATTGCTCTATTGCAGCGTGATTGAAGGACAAGCCAAAAAATAAACAAACACACATAATATATAGGTACCTAGTATAAAACAAAGTCGCTTCCCGCTGTCTGTCCCTATGTATGCTTAGATCTTTAAAACTACGCAACGGATTTGGATGCGGTTTTTTTAATAGATATTATGATTCAAGAGCAAGGTTTATATGTATAATACATGCATAATATAGTAGAGAAACACTGATCATTTTAGAGGTTTCTAATGTGATGTCGTAAATAAACACATTTTTTTGCGTTACATTGCAAACGCTGGCTGAACCCTACGAGATAGATCAAAATAATGTACTTCAGTATTGTACCCATTAAAAAGGTCTACAAAAAAGTCCGCGATAGTATATGTCTATCTCTAAGGGATAACCCACAATAACCATTTTTTATCCTTTACTTTTTACTAGATATAATGGCTTATTTACGAAGCGATTATAAGCAACTAATTTGATACCGCCATCATCTCCGTCGACATCGCATCGGAATTGCCTGCAGAAAATCCTGAAGTTCCTCAAAGTCCGCCTGATTTCAGGAGTGAGTCACGACAAAGCAGCTCAAGTTCATATTCTCAAAGGAGCTCATCTTTGAAGAGAAAACCTGATTTAGCAGACATTTACGATATGATGAAGACACAGCATAGTCTGAGGCAACAAAAACAACAGTCAAAACTGGACTTGGATGAAACAGACATGTTTTTCTTAAGTATGAGCAAAGCAGTCAAAGCACTACCGAAACTAGACCAAACAAAAATTAAATTAGATTTGCATATGGCTATTTCTCAAGCTGAAATTCGTAACATTGAAATGGAACGTGTAGTAAGGACACCGCACATTGAAATGGAACGTGTAGTAAGGGCATCGCTTAGGATAGTTTCTCAAACGGTAGTTCCGTCAAGCAGCCTCTTCCAGAGCCATCCAGAGCCTACTACTATCATAATTCACCTACAGAAATAAATGATTTTTCACCTGAATCCCAGTCCATACTCGATCCTCAGGCCGAAAATTCAAATTCAACCGGAGAAGAAAACTTGTCCACTTATTACAGCGGTGTAAATTTTAATTGAGTACCGTCTTTAAATGATTTATATAGTAGTAGTATAATAGTTTCGTACTTGTTAAAATTAAACTTGTTGATTGTTGATTTTTAAAACAAAATAAAAATTACTTACCTCAAACATACTGCTAGCCTTTCTTTTGTTCCAATGGGTCGGCGAAATCTGGTATGAACCTTTTTAATATCTTGTTCAATTAAAGAATGTATGTAATTGAATTGTTTTTTTGTCATCCTGAAGTATTGTTGAAATTTAATTTCATCGCTTTTTAGTTCTTGCACCAACAAATGATATTCACTTCGGCTTCCTCTTGAAGTATTTATTGGATGTACCCAATATCTTCTTTTCTTTCTTTCCTTTTTGAGTAGGCTTAACATGAGCAGGTGTGCTAGATTATCTTCAAAATCCGTATCCGAGTCTGAAGAAAACATAGACATTTACTCCAAAGGCCACCACTGTACTGACGACGAATTTTCGTGTGGCCGCGCGGCGACACGACACGCAAATGTAATAACCCGCCGATGCGTCAGGCAGTGTGGCGACACGCGGGGCGGGCTAAATATAATTGCGGCTTAAAACATTAAAGTCTCGTGTACGTTGCTATACGTAATATCACACTGTTTTCACAATTGCAACCATCGCTGCTTTCAATTGAAAGCAGCGATGGTTGCAATTGATTTAAGAAAACCATGGCCGATGTGGTGTCAGTGTGTATAAAGTCCAATGAAGTGAGAAGTTGCACAAAGAGAAAGACCGCGCATGCGGCGTTGCCACGCGCGGTATATAAGCGGTAGTAGGTTATTGCATGTACCTTATTTCGGTTACAGATAAAAACACTTATTAACAGAAATAAATCAATCAATCAATCAATCAATCATTTATTTATATTTTAAAAGGTTACAGATTGATTGGGTTACACTTTCGTTTCTGCTTGCGTTATAAGGGTTTCTGTTTTATAACAGTTTCAAAAAACAGTGTTTAAACCCTTTATTTCGGTTACTGTTTCAGTCCTTGTATGCCACTGTGGTGGGACAGTGGACGCGTATGGTCATCACGGACTTTCTTGTATTAAGGCCCTGTGTAGCTTAAAAGGGGGTTTTTAAAAGCAGTGTATCCTTCAAACGGTGACATAAACCCTCGTTGCATACAACTTAGGTCCAAATTTGAAATAAGAAGTTAGGATCTTTCCTATTTTTGAATATTAGATTTAATTCATAGCGGTTGCGGCGGCGGCCGGGGGGCTATTTAGTATCAGAATTGCACCCGTGCGAAGCCGGGGCGAGTCTCTAGTTTATAATATTAGTATTGTATGATGTACTTACAGAAAACGTCAAAGAATTCAAAGAAATTCAAACTGAAAAATTCAAAGAATTGACAAAAACCTATAATAACAAAATTCAAAATCAATGTTGTTTATATGTGTTTAACCTTGTGTCTATTATAAGTACCCACATCACAAAAAAAAAGAGCAAAATCATTGCTGAAAAAGGAAGAAAACATGTAGGCTCCCTTTCTTCTGCAGAACGAGGGCAGACGATTACCGTTGAGATATGTTTCAATGCAGCCGGAACTTAAATGCCTCTCATGCTAATATTTCCTCGACAGAGAATGCAACGCTCGAGGCTGGATGACAACTGAAACCTTCATGAGCTGGTTCCAACGGTTCGTCAAATTATCTGGGGCCTCAATAACTAACCCGGTCTTGTTACTTCTAGACGCAAAATATAGAGCTTATTGAAAATGCACGTAAGAATGGTGTTGTTATGCTTTGCTTTCCCCCCTATTGCACCCAAAGGCTCCGACCCTTGGATGTTGGCTTCATGAAACCATTGAGTGTGTATTATGATCATGCTTGTTCTAATCGATTACGGTCGCACCCAGGGCGAATAATAACAACTTTTTAAATAAGCGAAATTTTTACAGATTAAATAAGCGAAATTTTTACAGATGCTTATATTCAAGCTGCAACAATGTCCACGGCAATTAATGCATTCAGAAAATGTGGGATATGGCCATTTAACCAAAATAATTTCACAGATTCATATTTTTTTGCTGCATCAACAACGAACCTTAAACCCGGTTCCGGTTACTCGAGAAGACTTTCATCCAAACTTCCAACCCCAATTTTACCCCTTTAGGGGTGGAATTTTAAAAAACTGTGACACACATACTTCTTTATTTTTTACCGAAAGCCAAAATACCAAGTTTCGTCGATATTACTTGTAACGTTATAAAAGGCGTTACATGTTTTAAGCAGTTACTGAGACATAATGTATTATAACAAACCTATTAGCTAATAAGTAAATATACCTAGTTAGGCATATAGACGCGATACCACAGCGGGCAGCGCGCGTCGCTTCGGACCGGTTTGTTTTGCGTGGCTGCCGCTTCAGGTTAAGAGGGCGCCTCCGCCGCGTGCCGCGGGAGTCGCTGATATTACGCCGCGAGCCCATTCAAAAAACTCGTTCCAAGGTGACTACACGCTGGCTGTTCTCCCGAATTTTACTTCACTTCACTAAAATCCAGATTTTAGTATTCGTCTGAAGACCTCAGCGAACCTTCTAAACCTCGTTCACGGGGTCCTTCCTTGGGATTCTCTCGTCGGTCTGCGCCTCGACCTCGCTCGGAGCAACGTGATTCGCCACTTCTGCGAGTCAGAACCTGCGAGCGCAGACGACCGACTCCGCGGCATTCCAGGATAGTACTCGCCCACTACAGGTCTAAAAAGCAAAAATTATTGACGGGCCTCTCATCCCACGACCCTCTGATACTACCTAAATTAATTTCTTGTGTTGACTTGCTGTGTTCACTCCAAACTAACAACGTCACAAACTTAAAATATCCTGAGAAATAAATGGCTTTCATACAAATTTTCATCCCCTATTTCACTCCTTTGGGGTGCTTGCATTTTCAAAAATGGTGAAATATTAGGTCTTTGCCTATGAAATTGCCTTTCTTCAGTATTCAAATAAAAAAAAGTTTGTAATGGCTCTGTATTCTAAATTCAAATTAATTTTGTTTTAAAACCATGACATTCTTTTTACAAACTCAGTCTTTTGTTTTTTGATTAGCGTTGTATTTTCATTACATTTCAACACTTTTCGTCATAATGGATACTTTAAAAATTAGTGTAATTATGGAATATGAGTTCCGTCGTGGCACTAACGCGACACAAACGGCACGTAACATCAAAAACGTTTACGGAGAGAACAGTACAAACGAACGCACAACCCCTTATTGGTTTTCCCGGTTCCGTTCTGGAAATTTTGGCTTGAAAAATGAAGCTCGTGGTCAACAATAATGAATCATAGGCGATTGTGGAAGCTGACGAAACTCAATCTAGAGCTGAGCTAGCAGCAGCTTTTGATGTAAGCATCAAAACAATATTGATCCATTTGCGACAAATTGGCAAGGTAAAAAACAAAGGTAAAAGGTCAGAGGCACTTGGTATTGAGACAAGGACTATGAAACAACTATTTGAGGAGCGTTTCTTTGGCCGCCTGAAAAAAGTCCTTAATAGTCTATTATCAGGCGGTAATGAGGTGCATGCCTTTAATGGTTTGGTGTAGTATAATTAATGTGGGTATTTTAATAATTTAGTTTCTTTTTATTGTGTTCTGTCATTTTGATTAGTCTAGAATAAACCGTTGTTGCGACTCGGCGTTTTATTCAATATATTACAGTGGCGCAGTCGGTTATAAGTTTTTTTAGCTTGTTAAATGTCTTCTAAGATGTCCGTAGGAAAGTTAGGCGAGTTTAATCTCAGTTCGGGTACATGGAGCACCTATATCGATCGTAATATCGGAGCAATATTTTCTCGCAAATGACGTGAAGATTAACCTACAAGTGCCTACGTTGCTGTCGTGTGATAGATTATGGCAAAATAAAAGAACTCTATTTTGTCATTCATGAGGAATAATTAAATATTATAGTGGTTTGATAGTGGGTAAACAGTGAATTTTGTATTAGGTAAACATTATTTGTTATTAAAGTGTGTCAACACTTGTATTGTAACTTGATATGTTGGTAATGTTTATAAGGTTATATTTTTGAAACTAGTATTTAAGTTGTTGCAGAAAAGATCGCTAGCGAAAGGCGGAACTGATAGGTCTTTCGTAGAAGGGGACACAATATGGGCTAAAGATTTTCGAAAGAATAGAAAATGGTGTGTAGCGAGAGTTATAACTAGGAAAGGACGAAATATGTACGAGGTTGAGACCGAGGATGGGTTACGTTGGACACGACATTCAGATCAATTGCGTTCTAGCTCAGTGGCGGCTAGTCGGGACTCGACGACGTCATGTGACTTTCATGGTCAACCTACGGTATCGACCCAGGCAGCTTTAGCGGACTATACATGTCGTAATGATAAACATAATACCCAGGACGTCACTGACACGTGCGAGTCTCGAACTGGAACATCCCCGGTACAGAATAAACGGGACCGAAGGCGACCAGTTCGGTTCGGTTATGATGATTCCGTTTAAATGTTATAATATGTGTATTATATATAGTCTAAGCATAGTTTTTAATTATTGTATTTGGTTTATGAGACTAGAAACATACGTATAGACTAACATAATAAATAAGGACTCGCTAATAATAAAGGGGGGGATAATGTAGTATAATTAATGTGGGTATTATAATAGTTTAGTTTCTTTTTATTGTGTTCTGTCATTTTGATTAGTCTGGAATAAACCGTTGTTGCGACTCGGCGTTTTATTCAATATATTACAGGGTCATGCCTTTACTCACATACAACTTAGGCATCCTAAAGTGGACTCAAACAGAAATGGATACCCTGGATTGAAAGGTTCGAAAACTGTTGACCACATACCGTATGCATCATCCGCGCTCATCTGTTATGAGGTTATGTTATGGGATGTACATCCCACGCAAGTATGGAGGACGTGGTTTTTTGAATATCAAGAACCTCCATAATCGTATCTGCAAACTCAGAGATTATTTCCTCAAGGTGAACGTGGGTATACATAGGGATGTGGTTGCAGTTGATAAGGGTTTCACCCCGCTTTCCTTAAGCGCGCTCTACACTCGCCCGCGGTTCTTGCTGTGAATTCATGCCACGATTTACGCCGTGAATTTCGCGTTTAAACGTGTCCCTCCACATTCACAAAGCTTCGCAGTCTCGTTCGCGACCTCAAACAAAATGGACGACGATGTGGCTGTTGCTGCTGCCGTGACGCTATGTGATATAGGGGACTACAATTAAATAAATAAAAGCCTTTATTTCTAATACGTTACAAATTACAACACAATTTTGCGCATTTCATTTGCAATACAGTTCATTAGTACTTATTCATTCATTATACAGTTAAATATATTTTAGTCTATTCTATGGTATTCATTTATCTTCATTTCGTATTTATTTAGATTAATATTTAATTCATTTCATTTAGAAGTCACAATAATTATTATCATTACATTATCTGATAATAGTTGATAATGATTATCATACAATTAATCATTAAACCAATTTTTTTTGTAATCTAACTAGCGAAATATTATTTTAATTTTTTAATATAACCTATGACTAATCACAATACATCTAAAAATCTTAAAAATAAATAAATAATAAAACTAAAATATATTATTAAAAGGAATCCCTTTAGGCAAGGTTCCGAAGATACTGGCAGCGTTCCCCCTTTGAATAGCTAGACTGATTCTTTGTCCGAGGTAGCTGCCAGCTCTTCGGTCTCCTGTGATGTCGACTAACCTTTTTGCTATTTCCTTAAAAAGCCTTATAGCGCTAGGACCCCACCAACCAAAAAACTGTCAAGTGACAAGCAGGCTCAGGTCACTTAAAATATTTATTTTTAAGCCATTTTAATTTCCTGACGGCTCAGACCTGCATATAAAAATTAATCAAGATATTTTTCATATGTGCGCATCGGGATTTAATTGTTGTTCCCACCACAGTGCCTGTTCAGTCTTTAAACGTTACGTTTTAACTTTTGTTACGTTCCCTCAAATATGGTCGAGCGAAGCAATGGCTGGATCATGCGTCATGCTCGTGAACGGGTGCCACCGGCGGGAATGGGGCTACTTTCTGTCTGCCCGTCTTTGACATGAATTGAATAAACAAATTTAAGAAATCCATTAAAAGTATGCTCCTGAAAAAAGCTTATTATACTGTTGAAGATTATGTAAATGATAGAGGAGCATGGATTTGATCGCTCCAGCAATGCTGGGGACAGCGGTTACTTGTGTACATATGGATACATAATATCATACTTACGAATACTTACGAAATCCAGCGCATCGCCTGCCCGTCGAATACCTTCGCACAACCTTTACCGGTACCTTACTTTACCTTAAGGGAACGGGAATTACCAGAAGGCTGCGACACCACGCTGTACACAGATCACAAACCTCTCTCCTACGCTATGAGCAGACCAGCCAGCAGCAGCGACACACCTCGACGAGAACGCCAACTACACTTCATCAGTCAGTTCTGCACAGCAATCAAATACATCAAGGGCGAAGATAATCCAGTGGCCGACGCGTTGTCACGCATTGAGGACATTCAGTGTCCAGATGTGTTGGATTACACGCAGCTAGCTGAAGATCAAGCAAGCGATCAAGAATTGGCAAAGTTGAAGTCCCAACCCAACCTGAAGTTCGGTGAAATATCACTCCCTGGACTCAAGCAACCTATCACGTGTGAACTCTCAGCTGCATCTCCACGACCGTACCTACCTAAAACATACCGTTATGCCGCATTCAAAGCGCAACACGGGCTATGTCATCCCGGGATTAGAACCACACAGAAGCAGATAGCGTCAAAATTTTTCTGGCCAGCCATGAACATGAAAGTAGCAGCGTGGGCCAAAGCATGTATCAGCTGTCAACGCAGCAAGGTACACCGTCACGTCGTCACTCCTCTGGCGGAGTTTCCACCTTCTTCACGTTTCGAACACATACACATAGACGTAGTGGGACCGCTACGATTATCAAACGATTTCAAGTTTTGCGTCACCATCATAGACAGATGCACCAGATGGCCGGAAGCTATTCCAGTTCAAGATATTACAGCAGAAAGCGTCGCAAAGGCCCTCTACGAAAACTGGATAGTTCGATTTGGCGTTCCGCTCAGGATTACAACGGACAGAGGCAAAAACTTTGAATCCGCACTCTTCAACGCACTTATGAAGAAACTGGGTGTCACACGAATACGTACTACGGCATACCACCCTCAGGCGAACGGGCAAATTGAGAGATGGCATCGTACCATGAAAGCAGCGCTCATGGCTCGTGGCGCCACTACAACCTGGTCGGAGGAACTGCCAACTGTACTCTTGGGTCTACGAACAGCATTACGAGAGGACAACAACCTTAGTCCTGCCCTAATGACCTATGGAGCAACGCTACGCGTACCGTCGGATTTTCTAGTACCAACGCAGTCCAAAATTGAAGACGCAGACTACGTGCGCCGTCTCACTGAAACTATGGCATCGCTAACCCCAACGAAGCGCAATCCAGCAACGAGATCAACGTTCGTATACAAGGATCTAGCAACATGTACGCACGTCTTCGTACGCAACGATACCGTGAAATCACCACTAACACCGCCTTACGACGGACCCTTCAAAGTACTGAAGCGACACCCAAAATACTACCAGATACAGCTACCCCTTCGAGCGACCGTGGTAACATTGGACCGACTGAAGCCAGCGTATATCCTGAACGAAGAGGACCCGTCAAGTGCAGACGTCGATACGACAGTGGAAACAAGCACAACAACACCGGCACCTGCACCCCGTCCTTACGTCACGAGAAGCGGTCGAGTCGTGAAAAATGTAGTACGCTTCGCTTGAAGGGGGGTACTATGGATACATAATATCATACTTACGAATACTTACGAAATCCAGCGCATCGCCTGCCCGTCGAATTCCATTGCAAACCATACTACCGAGTGTTTCTCTGCAACCTAAGAACAAGGAGTCAGATCCGCTACATACACATTGATATAGTAATTGTAAATGAATTATTTAAAAAGAGCAACCACCGAGTTTCTTGCTGGTTCTTCTCGGTAGGAATGGCATTCCGAACCAGTGGTAGATTCACTTGACGATTCAAAAGTACTTGTAAAAGTTTATTTGAATAAAAAATATTTGATTTGATTTGATTTAAAAACTTCTAATCCGCATGTGATAATTTCAAGACGCGGTTGCTAAGGCCGCCATCGGTTGTCCTAGCGACGACATGCGTCGCTAGGTCTCTTCCACTGCAGCATCCAATTGCAAGTCCATCCTGTGACGCACCTACGTAACGAAGCATGCGTCTTGACACCAAAACAAGCAGCCGTCATATTTTGTTTTTGAGGCCAGATGTAGGCCCACGAAAGTATGTCCGCTTGTACGTACCTGTAATTTTTTTTTTATGTTTCAGTCACAAAAGTGCAATCACGATGGAAAACTGCAAGGGACACATACATGAAAGTTAAAGCAAGTAATAAAAAACTGAAATCAGGTTCAGGTGCTAAAACAGGCAAGAAATACATTTATTTTGAAATGTTAACATTTTTAGATTCGAACTCAAGTAATGAAGCAGATGAATCTATAGAAAATCAGAGTAAAGATCAAGACTCATCAACAAATGCAAATAATAACATCTCAGTACCCAGCACCAGTACCAGAAATTCAAATCTTGAACGTGCAAATAATAATACAGAGCCAGAATCATCACGAAAACGTAAACACCAATCACCAACTCCTTTTGAAAAAGAATTGTTGCAATGTGTAAAACAAAACAATGTTGATGCTGATGACGAAGACTTGAATTTTTTTAAATCTTTAATTCCAACAGTCAAAAAATTTAATACATTTAAAAAATTATTATTTCGAACCAAAGTGTTAGAAGCTTTGATTGACATCGAAAAAGAAACAGTTATTACTCTGGATGATTTACCATCAATTAATATAGGTTTATCAGAAACGCAAAATACAATTAGCACGATTGATTTAAGATCACTTAATATCAGAACAGAAACTCAAAACACAGACACAACAGAAGATTAATTAGAATTATATGAGAATGAAGACTTCAAGAATATTATTAAGACTGCTCTAGACTGTTTTAGTAAGTAGGTACTGGTATTAATAATAAATACCTTTAAAGAATGTCTCATTGATGGTGGGTAATGTTAATCGAAACTGGATACTTTTTGAGACAAATACATTTTTTTGTCAAAATGTTATGATACTTTAGAAAATGTGTTTACCTCATTAAGTCATTAAGTATCGACTTAATCTGAAGAAAATTATCCTCTTTCAATGCGACACCCTGAATAAGTTTTTTTAACATTGTGATTCGGTATACACTATCTTTATAGAAAAAATGATGATAAAATTAGTAATAATTAGTATTGTAGTAAAAAATATGTTATTTTGATTCATAAGAAAAGAAATAATGTTAATTAGTAATAATGTACGAGTAAAAAGCTGTGATTATAAAAGTGATTTAAGAGCAAAGAAATACTTAATGTTAATAAATAATAATAATATTAAGAATGTACGACTAAAAAACTGTGATTAATGAGCAAAGAAATAATGTTAATTAGTATAAGCAATAATAAAGATGATGAAGAACAAATTTAAGTGGTGGGCGTTGCGACGACGAACCGTTTCTAAAGACCGTTCTCTGTTCTGCGACGGTGAAACCGTTTTTACGTCCTGGGTAAAACAGTCTTCGTTGCACAAACCAGTCTTCGAATAACTTAACGTAGTCCTCCTCGTTCAAGTTTTTTCACAAAACAGTTCTTACAATCAAAAGTAAACTTTATGCCCATGACATACAGTCGAGAATGAATTGATTCAACGACACACGTCGTAGCGAACGTAGTCGTCCTCGTTCCACGTTCGTTCTAAAAACAGTTCTTACAATCAAAAGTGAACTTTATGCCCATGACATACAGTCGAGAATGAATTGATTTAACGACACGTTGTTGCAACTGGTTTGAAAATGGTTTTTAAGCCGTCTTCAAAACTAGTTGCAACGACGACCGTTTTCGTCGCCAGGAAAACAGTAGCGTTTCGTCCGTCAAAAATACGACAACGACCCACCACTAACAAATTATAATTGTTTACTTACCGCAATGTTATTGCCAGCCTTTCCATTGGTGATATGACTGATACAGATTTTACTTTTAAATTGTTGATCTTCAAATATGGTTCTAGTTTCGAAAATAATTCGTCATAGACCTGTACCGAAACTTTAAAATATTTGTAAAATGAGTTATCATTTTCTCTTAATTTACTGAACTTTACAACAAATTTCCCGCACAGCAACCTAGATTCAATAAACGGGCTTACTGGCTGCCGTTTTTTTTTTCTAGTCGTCGTTTTGCTACGTAATAATATATTAAGTTCTCCATCGACACGACTATACATGCACACCGTTAAAATTGAACTAGCGGCACTGCGTAAATAAAATAATCCGGTCTCCGCGACGGGGACCCGTCGCGTTCCCACGGAGCCCACCCGCGTGTACACGCGCGTAGACACGCGACGGTTGCCCGTCGCGGGCGCCCGCTTAACGCAGTTTCAGGCCTAAAAGTACTCGAATAAATCAAAAGTGCCAGTTTTTATTCCAAAGGAGTTTATAAACTAAATAATTTATGATGGATACCAAAGTTTGGAGGCAATTCTTTAAAAAAACAAAATATAACTGAAACAAACTTTAAACGGCTGTGGTGAAAAGTGCCAATTTTGACTTTCGATGAATTACGTAGGGGCCTTCGATATATTTTAGAATATTCCGCAATTTTGTAAAGTTGCCGTTGCCGGCAGTGTGGCAGGACCGCTGGTTGGTTTTAGTGGGTAGTCCGGGAAGCCGGGAGTTCCACATACCCGCCCGGAACCTGCGCGGTTTCCATGCAAGCGCGCAGCTTCCGGGGGGATGCGTAAAGGCATTTTCCACCAGCGGCATACATATAAAAAAAAAACGCCTCCCGCTCTTTCGGCTTTCAAGACGAAATATAGAAGACGCTCCGTCTACCGAGCTTCGAGAGCCTTCTGCAAAGTGCAAAGGCTGACTACAAATACTTATTGAGCATTCTGGACGCCGCTCGGTCATCGACGTCATACTGCGTCCGGTTTGTGCTGCATCAGGAGCCCGGGAGCTGGACCCTCGAGCAGCCCACCGTTCAGGCCAGTGCCCGCTTCCTAGAAGATAATATCTTCTACGAACTACAGTGTGGAGAGGTGGTTAAGAACAATATTAGAACTTACGCCCGGGTTTTCTTACTACTTACCTACCTAGGTATTTATTTTGTGACTGTTTTTTCTTAAATGAAGTTCAAAAAACTGTGAAACAGTAATTATTTAGTCAAAAATGGACTCAGTGGTATTTTTAACCACAAAATGCCGGGCCGGAAATGGGTGAGAAAGTTTTTGAAACACAACAAAAATATCCTGACGGTGCTTACTACAACAAATATTAAACAATCACGAGCCAGTAAAAGCGTACAAGACTATAATACCTATTTGAAAATTTGAAGACTTCACTTCATAATGTCAAACCAGAGCACATAGTAATGAAACAAATTTTTCATATAACCTGCATTGAAAGTGCGAGTTTCAATGCCTGTTTAGCCACCCGAAACTAGTCTATTTCAGACGAATGCGACTGTTGCCGGGCATAAACCGGTTGTTTTCTGCCCGAGGGAAAAAACCGATGATTTTCTGGCCGCTGAATGACGTTGCAGCCCTGCTTTCGATCCTGTCAGAGTATCTTTTGTTTATTTCATTTCAGTTCATTTTATTTATAATAGGCGACTTTAATGCGCACCCCGGGGAATCGTTTTTGAGCGAAATGAGTCCGTTTTGTGGAATTGCTGTCTAATTGTACAGACGTTATATTATATGAGTGACAGTCATGGCTGTACGCACTGATCTCTACCTTAAAACTGACGTATTAACAGACCTTTTTCAAAATTTTAGAAAAGTTTGCAAATTCAATTATCAGCTTGATCCAACATTTTATTAAACTGACGTATTAACAGACCTTTTTGAAAATTTTAGAAAAGTTTGCAAATTCAATTATCAGCTTGATCCAACATTTTATTTAACAGCGCCTAGTCTATCATTCGATGAAATGTTGCTTAAAACAGGAATCAGATTGGAGTTGCTAGATGATTTGGAAATTGTTCGTCTAATACAAAAAGGTATACGTGGAGGGATTTGTATGTGTTCGACACGGCACGCTCAGGCAAATAACAAGTATATGAATGCATATGACCCTTCTAAACCAAGTTCATATATTGTCTCTATTGATTGTTACAATTTATATGGATACAGTATGAGTCAAACATTGTCTGTATCTGACTTTAGGTTTTTAAATGAGATTGAGATAAAACTTTTACATGTTTTGCAAGTGTCGGATGATGCTGAATTTCTTCTCCATTTCAGCAGGAACTTTTTAAACTATTTAATAATGCCGTATTCGGAAAAACCTTAGAAAACACCGAGAATAAAGTTGATGTCAAATTAGTAAACTGTTGGACTGACAGTAAAAATAAGACAAACAAGACTCTCGGTGCCAATAAATTAATATCTCGTCCAAATTTTCATAGCACTACAATCTTTTCAAAAGATCTAGTAGCGATTCAAATGAAACCCGAACGAATTATTTTAGATAAACCTATATTATTGGCTTATATTGATTATATTGGCTTTTCCGTGTTATAGCTTTCCAAGAGTCATATGTATCAATTTCATTATTCTGTGATGAAACCATTTTATAAACACCGTTTCGTTTACACCATCGAAACAGACGATTTTTATAGTGATTTAAGAAATAATTTTATAATTTTTTTTGATACTATATTGAACGAAATACATTTCAGTTAACAACAAAACAAAAAAAATCCTGGTTTATTTAAAGATGAATTGGGCGGTGAAATAGTTGCAGAATTTGTAGGTTTGAGATTGAAGTTTTACTGCATTAAAACTGAAAAACAAGTAATAAAAAAAGCTAAGTATTATTAGCTAAAATGTTTTGCTCAATGGTTCACTAATTCGTAAGCAAAATATATTGTTTAAATCTATCAAACATGAAATATTCACCCAATCTGTAAATAAGATTGCACTGTCCAACCAAGATGACAAACGTTACATTAAATCAGATAAAATCTCAACAGTTGCATGGGGTCATAAAACGATTTCTTTTTGATTTTTAATAGGGTTTGTTTTATTAGGTCTTAACATAATTTTTATTACATTTGTACATTTGGCACGCTTCTAATTTGCAAAGTTTGCTAACTTTGCAAATTAGAAGCGTGATAGCATAAACATAGCGCATTCAACCTGCAAAACGAGGTTATTGTGTAATCGTAAAATATTGCATCATGTTTCATTGACTGTCAACCGCGTCACGGCTTCAGTAGTTTATTTTGTGATTTCATACGTTTATTTTATTTAATTTGACAAATATTACTGTCGGTAAGTTATATTGTATATATGGTACTACATATTGTTATGTAGATCTACGAGTAGCTTGATAGTGAACAGCATTTTCTTTTACAGATACTCTAGTGAATTTCAGTGTGGTCAGCTATATGATTTTGAGACTGAAGTTGAAGAAATAAAAAATCCTAGTCCCAGTCAATGTAAATCAAAACCGTCAAAACGAAAATCTGATAAAAATAGCACAACTTTTGTTGTACGTAAAGTGTTAAGAAGAGGTCACCGGTTAATTAAAATCGAAGTTTGTGACTTAACTTTCGATGATAATCGAGACAATATAATTTTGAGTGCCCAGTATGTAGTTGAAGACACTGTAGATGAAATAATGGATTTTACTGAAAGTATTATAAGAAAAATTTCAAAAAAAATGTGTGACAGTAATATGTAGGTATTTTATAATACCACGGCTCGTTGACTTTGTAAGTTATAGATTATAGATTTTATTTTGTATTTGTAATAGTGGGTATGAGTAAAGTAGTTTGTAAGTAATTTTATAAAATAAAACTAGTTTATAAATATATTTCAGGTTGTTTTATTTTAAAAATTGAGTAAACATGTATACCTATGTTAGCAATAATTCAACTTCAATATTATTTACAGAAATCCACTTTTTGATACACAAAACATTTTTAATGCACACTTTTTAGCATGAAAAATACAATTATAATCATGATTCTTACAATATTCAATATGTAATCTTGAAAGATTAAGGCAGTCATGATCAAATAAATCTATCACTGAACAGTTTGAACACAGCTCTTTTATCCATTTTATTTTCTCGTAACCTTTTGTAAGTATCACTCTATTATTCAAGAATGGTACGATAATACGCTGAGATTCGTAATAGTCTATATGGCCTTCGCTCCATCTCATTCCATTATACTTTTCTAACCATAGTACTTGTTTCTTTTCTTCTTTAGTCAATTTACTAAAGGGGTAAGGAGGTTTAATCAAAAATGTTTGTGTACAATCCTTTTTTTCAAATCCGAGTGAAAATTATTTTATTATGAATTCATTACCACTGTTTTTGAAGCCTTGTAATTGAGATTTCTGAATTCATGATATTTTTTTAACAATGCTACTAAGTGGTTTATACTCGATAATACAGTCGTTCAAAATGAGACAATATGCTGCAGTTTGATCAGGTATTTCTGAATTACTTTCTAACTCTAGCCTTATGTTCACTACAGGTCCTGTTTTCAAGTTATCAATTTGCCGTGAACAATCAATTACAAAAAGAGGAGCCCTCGCCCTGAATTCTTCCAAACCCAACAATGGTTCGGGTCTACGACCGTAGAATTACTGTTGAAATCTGACATATTGTTCATATAATAAACTGAACTGCCCTTTTGAAAAATTTACATTCAAACTTTCATATGGATAGTATGTAGAATTTAGAAACACTTTAACGTCACGTAAATCACATTCATCAAATTGAGACATGACTTTTTGTACATTGTTTTTTCTATTTGTTTGTAAACCTATAATGACATATCTTGGTTTCTCAATTTGAGATGACATTTTAATAGACCAAGTATGTTTAGTAGTTTTGGGTAGCAGAGGATATTCATACAAATCCCAATTTCTGAAAGCTAACTGAATCGGTCTATTTTTTTCTAGATACTTTAGTATATTAATTTTTTCTCTGACAGATACCTTAACATGAGGAACACGCCATACTATTTTGTTTATTTGAATATCATGTAAAATATCACCAGTATTAAGTTTTACTGCGTTCATATTATTATTACTTCGCAGAAGAACTAATTCGTGCTTACAATTCATAATAATATTTTTTATAATCTTCAGCAAAACCCATAATATTACATAGAGGGATAGAAGCTGAAAAGCTGCCTTTGCATTTAGTTCCATTTAAGTCCCAGCCCCATGCTTTAGCCATTTTAGCTTCATGATCACTAAATGAAAGCAACGATTTAATTGTTGTAGTGATACCGGTATTTTTAACCTTATCTATTTCAACTCCGTTCAGTTCATATCGAATATCTTGAAACAGGTAAAGAAATGAATTATTCGTTAGTTGAATACTTGAAACTGTTTGTTTTGTTTCAATATTTTGAACGGATATGACACCTTCTATATACAGTGTGCTCTCTGAGGGTAAGACATATAAATCTTGCTGGTTGATAGGAATTCTGATTTCATCGTTTGTGTTGAAGCTGGTTCCGTATAGCTTATAAGAGTGAACTTCAATACTCTCTATGGAAGTGTCATAGACGGGAGAATTCATTATGTTCAAAATAGTCATTTTGATAATCCGATAGATTGAAGAAATTTCTTATTTTTAAGTGTTAATCTGATCTTCTTTTTAGGATGTGTAGTTTTGCCGGTGACTGATTTAGCACTGATTGACCCATGCTGAAGCGATGTGTATTTATTGTCACTATTTGATTTTGAAAGCTCCTTTTTTTCACCACTAGTTTGTTCAAATCGAGGAATTGTATTTTTGCTGTAATCTATCATTTCGTTTTTTATATGAAGATATAATTGAATTTCTTCGCTACGTAAATTAACTAATTTATTTTTACTATCAAGTATTCGTATACTGATGTTATTAATGTCACTCTGATTCACAGGGAAATAGATTATATTTTTAGGTATTTCAATAATTCTATATCCAGGTGGCACGTTCGGTGCAAATTCATATAAAATATGACTAGGATTACCATTAATGTAGAAACCGCTTATAATATCACATTCGACCCTCACCACGGTTGTTGATAAAATATTGACTGGTAACGTCGACTCGTGTAATATATTAGCTTTTAGGGTCTGACTGCTAAACCCTAAAATGGTCCCCAGTGAATTTTTTTTTTCAAAGTGAACATCTTGAGAACAGTAAAGAAATATTTTCAGCGTATTATTATTACAGTAAAGTTTTAGTGAACATCCAACAATGTGTTCCCTTAGATAATCACAAATATCTTGAAATTCGTAGGTTCCTTCAGGTATTTCTACCACTTGATTTGATGCATAATAAAATTTGTTATTATATTAGCATCTATATTCGGAATCGAGTTAAAAGTGGATAAATACAATAGAGCGCACTCATATTCACCGTCTAACAGTAAGCTCGGAGAATATGTTGTTTCTAAATTTGACGTGTTGCCTGTAATTGACAGTGTAAAGGACATTATGAGTATGACTGAAATGAAATAACTGTCTACTAATTTATATGATTTTTAATCCAAAATTTTTGTTAAAATTCTAAACATAGATGACCGCAATTAACAGTATTAAACTTTTGGTACCTATAGTTATATAAAATATTGCAACCATTTAAATTTTATTTCTTTAGGTGGTTTCAAATCACCAAAACTGTCAAAGTATTCACAGTAATCTTTAAATTTAGCATAGGCTACCCAATGCGTTCCTTTTTTACATCATCCAAATTAACAATTCCGCATTCAATACGGTTTATTTTTCTAGGTAAGCTATTTCTCATGAACAGTCCTCGAAAGTGTGGAATACAATGTTTATTGACAAATGTTTGAATATCAATATCAGTCAAAGCTCTATTGGGTAGCCTAATCTTCAGTTTTTTGCATTATTTATATCATTGATTTTCAAAGTGGGGGGCGCGCCCCTCTGGGGAGGCGCGAAGACATGGGAAGGGGGGCGCGGGTGGTTATAACTCCGGTCGCCCGCGCATAGCATAGCTACCGCACCGGGCCGGCGGCGCACCTCACTTCCCGCACCGCACGCGCCTCGCGAGCACGCGTACTTTGTTGCAACAACAAACAAGCGACCTTTTATTGTGTGTTTGTGTGGTGACAGGTTATTTCTTATATTTCGCCATGAGCTCGGCAAAAAAACGCAAATATAATGATGATTATATTAAATACGGTTTTGTTTCTATGAATAAAAATGGTATCGATCAGCCGCAGTGTGTTATTTGTTATGAAGTATTGAGCAATGATGCCATGAGACCTTCGCGCCTGGAACGACATTTCGCTGCTTAAAAACTAAAGGGCCTCAAAACAAAATTTTCCAAATTCACTTTTATTTCAACTATAATGCCAAAATCACCCATATTTTCATTATAATGCGAAGACACTCGTCAAAATCGGCCTTTAATCACAAATTTACGCATATGCCCTTTTGGCATTTTCACACATTGGTGCATTTGTTCAGAGCAAAACGGCCATCTTTTTAGTTGCGTCCCGACAGTCGGCGCGAACGCATGTCACTTTTTAGCTAAAGGACCACATCGCGGAATTGTGTGTGAATTTTATGAGCTAAAGGGCTTCATTACGGAATGCATCCTTTTCGCATATAAAACACAAGTAAGTACACAATAATTTTTAAAATAAAAGTGCTACGTTTTGAAAAGTGTTCGTTTAGCAATTAAAAAATGCTTATTTATGTTTTTTTTTTTGTAAGCTTGAGAGTTGTGTCTGTGAAACGTCTGTTTTGCTTCAAACATTGTAGCGCTTGGGGTGTTTTCTTCTAAGACAAAAGGATTAGATAAAAATTTGAATTTATTTGGTAATGGCATACTTCGCTTTATGATGGTTAATTGATATTTAATGTTGTGCAATTAAATAACATAATATTGTCTTTTATGTTACTTTCACAAATAATAGATAATCTGTTATAGGTATTATAGTTACTTATAACCGAAATTTTCTAATACTTTTACTATTCAAAGGAACGCGCTTTGTAACGGTTTTGAATTCAACAGGACGGATTGTCGGCTACTACCTACTAAGTTTACTCTTATTATTTTATGGCTTGTTGATTGGGAAAGTAAAGGGTAAAGACTAGTTGCAGTGAGAAAATTCATATTTTCATCTACCTGGCCTCTATAATGTTCAGTTATACCTTGCAGAATGAGTAACAGAACACAAAACATTTTTAACATGGTTCTTCGTGAAAACAACAATTTCATCCATCCACGAAATCAAAAGCCGGACTAAAATTTACCTGCACCGGAGGAAGGTGAAAAAAATGTGATACCAAAGTATTACCAAGCGTTTTATGCTAGTCTCTAAACGTTATAGTAGCCTTAGACACAGACTAATTTTATATAGCAAATACGGTTACATTTTAAACTGTTATTTAGTAATTACATAGAAACCGTATATAAAAATCTCTATTTTGTAGTTTGTACTAGTACAAAACATTTATTCATGTTCCTACCGTTGTTGTTAAAAATTGCTGAAACTATGATTGTTATGATTGTTATGTTATTAGTGATAATAATTGTGCTTGATAAGGTTTTAGAGTATTTATTTTTGTTTTACCTAATGTAAAGAATATCGATAAATCAATAATGTTAAATGGAGAAACACTAAAAATGGAGAACTCCACAGTTTTCTTGGGAGTAACCTTGGATAATAAGCTTCAATGGGGCGCTCATATAGACTAGCGGGAAAACTTAGCTCGGCTGCTTTTGCTGTCAGGAAAATTAGACAGTTTACCGATGTTGAAACGGCTAGGCTTGTCTACTTTGCCTACTTCCACAGCGTCATGTCGTATGGCATTTTATTGTGGGGCAGAGCAGCTAATATATATAAAAAAATTAAGTATTGCAGAAAAGAGCCATCCGTTCTATTTATAAACTCGGATCACGCGAATCACTTCGTGAAAAATTTAAAGACATTGGTATACTTACGGTGCTTTCACAACACATTTACAATAACATTGTCTTTGTCAGGCGGAACATTAATCTTTATAAGCAAATAAGTGATACTCACAATCGATTTACTAGAAACTGCCATAAGCTTATATCTATCGTGTGCGCAAGGTGCAGAAATCCTTTGTGGGGTCGAGTGTACGCTTTTATAACATGGTTCCCAGAGAGTTTTTAGATTTTCGAAATAACCTCGATTTGTTAAGTCGAGGTTATTATACTATCAATGATTTTCTGAATGACAAAGTTGCATGGAAGCAACCGGGCTCGCATCCAGTGACCCACAAGTCAGGGTAACATAATGTATGTGTTGTATTGTTACTTATTGTAACCTTTTTCTTTTTTAGAAAAGAGCAACTGCTGAGTTTCTTGCCGGCTCTTCTCAGTAGAAACAGCTTTGTACAGTCATACCATAAATCACTCGGCGCCACGGATATTTAAAATTTTTCGAATAATAATGTAAAGCCAGAGGACTCTTAAAAACAACATTGGACGTCAATAAATTTCTTAGCCATAGACAGAATTGAGTGAGTTGCAAAACGCAAAATCACTCGAAATATACCATAAATTGAACCCAGGAAAAAATTAAAACTAATAAACTAAAGTAACATGAGCCGTAGGCGACTTAACGTTTAAGAGCAAATACTTAGAAAGTAGAGCAATAAATCAGAGGTATTTTTTGTGGATTTGTGAACAACGCCTATACGATATTAACAAAAAACTCAGATGTGTGGCGCCTAGCGCTCGCTGTTAACGAAAAAACATATGGGTGGAGACATTTTGCCTTGACAAATCACGTTTGAACATTTTACTGTGGGAGTTACCTTTTTCAGTTTCTCAAAAAGGAGGGTGGAGCCCAAAGCTGGAGGAAGGGCTGAAGTTACTAGCTCCAGACGGGAGACAGGAGACGGCACTTCGATTTTAGAGCTCCGAGAGGAGAGTCAAATATAGAGTTAATCTAGTAATAGTTTGATTCAGTGTTAATCTTGATTTGTAATATAAGCAATTGCACTTCTATTTTGGCATTGCTCGACTTAGCTCGATATTAAAAAGTATAATTGTATTGTCAGTCTCCATTCATAATAAGTAATCCTTGTTATTGTCCTACAATAAATAAGATAAAGCCAGTGAAATAAAAATAGACGGGAGGGGCATTTCATAAAGAATTCAAAGGGGTAATAATTGAAGTCTATTAAATAAGTGAAAGCAGGCGAGACACAAGGCACCGGTATCGGGTAATGTACTTTAATTCAAATTATAACTAACTGTCTGAGTAGTTTCACAGATATAGTGTAACCTTTTTTTTAATTTTTCATCTGAGAGATAATTATTTGGAAATAACTATAATGGATCCAGAAACCGCTTTAGAGTTATTGTACTCGACAAAACAAAGGGACAGAGATTACACAGAAGTAGTTCTGGATGGGGAGTTTATTGCGATATTCGCGATATATATTATATGGCTGCTCATAAGACTATGTAGTCTAATTTGGATATTCAGAAAGGGTGAAAATCTATAACAATACATACAAACCCATTGTCTTTATCACGCCTGTCCAAAAGTATAATGGGAACAAATCCTTTTAAAAGGAGATGAACAAAGACCACCTATCTGTGAACCTATTTAAATGTGATGTAAATATATAATTATAATTTTACCGTAAAATTAAGGTGTGTCCTTCTTCCTTTACGATGGTGAGAGAACGTGTGAATATATATACATATATCTGTTAGACGTAAATAATTATGTAGCATGTGTGTATTAATTATTCAGGTGTGTCTTAGAATAGATAGCCGAAAGGGTTTTTTGGCTTGGATATGCCGTTTTTCCCTTTATTAGTATGGCTTTTAGCAACGGGATATCCAATTGAATTTCGATATGTTATCACATTCGAAATTCAGTTTAAATAATCAAACAGTTTCTTTTTTTGATACACTCAAGTGTTGAGGAAATAATAATATATATTATGACAATAAACCCACCTTGAGTCAAACTTATCTTCTTTTATTGATATAATTCTAATATCCCTTTAGATTATTCAATACTGGGACATTCACTAAGTTCAATTCTATTTTATTATCGCTAGAAGACCGAGCTAAATCTTCATTTAATTAACTTGTGTGATGAACTAAAATGAATCAACCAATAATGAATTCTCTCTTATAACCTATTCATGAAGAATCATAATTCTTATATAAGAAGTAGAGCTAGAAAGAACCATATAGTTTACCTTTATCTGGGTAAATAGTTCTAAATATATACCGAAGATAATTAACTAAAATTATCTCAGAACAGCTAGAATTCTTTCCGAACAGAGCAGATAAAACAAGTGAAGTCAAAATATAATGCAGTCTATAGAATTCTGACTTAGTTGCCTTATGTAAAAATATTCAGATCAGTCTCGAGACTCTTTAATGAGTCTAGAATCCTATAAATAGAATTATTATCAAACTGCTAGTGTAATCTTTTATACAACAAATTGGAGTGTGGCCACGTGCGAGCGCAGGCGGCGAGACGAGGCAGCCGGGCGGTTTTGTCAGCAGGTAGGGAAAAGGGTCTATTGTTTGTACTTTCTTGATTTTAAATTCGTAGGGTGACCATATTGGTACTGATGAATAAGGGACACCGAGGCTCGATTGGACATTAAATCATGTTATTGCAACTTGACTATATCAGTCAAGTTTTATAACCAAACAGCACATGGTTATCGGTGACGTTCTCGGCGGCGATATTCCGGCACAACCAAACACGCCATGTCTTTACAGCATCGACTCCCGACCTAGATTTGGCCAAATCTAAACCTAACTGAAACAAATAAATACAAATAAACAAAACCATGGTTTCGGGGCGAGCTATTATGCTCAAATAAAAGAATGTACCAACCCACAAGGGGGTATGGGAACAAAAAGTACCAGCCTTTAGGTGGTCGGGAAATCTTAGTACCAGCCTTCAGGTGCTCGGGAATTTACGCTTCGCAGCGTCCAAAGGGAGTCGAGCTGATGCCCCCATAATACGGTTCAGAGCCATTGTAATGGCGTAGGGATGTCCCCCGTGCTAGCAGGGAAATCGGTCAGAACGGTGGCCCAAAAGGGGCAAACACATGCATCAGCTAACCATCCACTCTAACTTGTCCGTAAAATTAAAATTTCATGGTCTCCCTCTGTACTTCAGTGTATTGAAAAGAGTCACCCTAACATTGTCAATATAGGCTCAACTCGAGTCTCGCGAAACAGATAGAGTGAATTGGTTAACCTGTCTGTTCACCTAACGCAATGTGTTGCTCAAGCCTGAGTGTGCGCATCCACTCCCCTTGAGATACGCGAATTTTCCAAAAAGACTGCCAGGTGCCGAAGTGTCCTTTATCCTAAAGTATTATTACAAGAATCTGCCTTATTTAAACTCAATCACTAATCGACAAAATAGACGATCAACGCCCGGTACCATCACAGCTTTCCGTACCGGTGGTAGAGTCTTGACGTATCATAAGTGTCACAAGTTGTCCTACATGAAAATAAATCATTTCGTTTCATTTGTTTCCTATTTTGTATAGTGCCAAAACACTATTAGTATGGTAAAAAGTTAGGTATTTGTTTTTGTTTATTTGTTGTGTGAATTTTTTTATTTTCTTTTTAAATATATAAGTTTGTCTCATTCCAACAAGGTTGTGATCAAATATTTTTATAAAACATTGAAACTTTTCCGACTTTTGTGGCCTTTTATTCATAATATTAATTTATTTTCATGAAAAAAATTATAAACTATAAAGGGACTTATGTGCTGCTAGTTTTATTTAGGTTACAGATACCACATATTTGAAATAAACAAGTGATAGGGAATTAAATTACGCATCGAACGATATAAAATGACACAAAATTATTGTAAGTTAGAGGGCCAAAAAAGCAAAAAAACTAAATAAAAATTTTCAATCTGCTCTCCTGAAAAAACTTAAATTTTGAGTTCAGGCCCTTTAGTTTTTAAGCAGCGATTTGTCAACAAAACACAGCGCTTTAAAAGACAAGCCGAAGGAGTTTTTTGCTTCAAAATCTGCAAGTTTGAAGCGCATGAAATTGGATAGTACTGGATCCTTTGATCAGTCATCTGAGAAAGTGCTCGAAGCTTCATATGAATTATCGCTACTCATTGCAAAGGCCAAAAAAAGCCATACTATGGGAGAAACACTCGTCAAACCCTGCTTATTGAAAGCAGCTGATATAGTTCTTGGACCAGAAGGTAAACAAAAATTTTCACAAATACCTCTCTCTGACAACACTGTGAAACGTCGCATTGATGATATGGCTGAAGATATAAAAAATCAGGTAGTGGAGGCCGTGAAAGAATCAAGTTTTTTTGCAATACAGTTGGACGAGAGTACGGATATTGCGCAATGTTGTCAACTGTTAGTTTTCGTTCGATACATAAAAAACGAAACAATCAAAGACGAGTTGCTGTTTTCTACAGAGTTAACGACAACTTCAAAAGCAATTGATATAATGACAGCAATCTCTGAATTCTTTGATAAACATGAACTCTCATGGAAGAAGTTGATAGGCGTATGCACAGATGGCGCTCCGGCAATGCTTGGATCTCGTTCAGGATTCGTACAGTTGGTCAAAGAAAAAAATCCAAACGTAATTACTATTCACTGTTTTATACACCGTCAAGCCTTGGCAGCTAAAACACTTTCAAACGAACTCTATGATGTCTTAAAAATATGCATTAAAATTGTAAATTATGTTAAAAAGAGAGGTATAAGAGAGAGAGAAGGTATAAGAGAATTAGTTCAGTGCAGCCACCGATAGATGTCGCTGCGCGCAGTTGCATCGCGCTGGGGAGTGGTGTTCCTCCGTATATATAGTGATCCGTCCATGAACGATTGATATTCCAGCTTCCTACACAGTTCGATTGCGTACGGTATCCCGGACCTCTCGAGCTAATAAGGAACTGAGTATCTTCCGACCGACTAGCGTGTACGTTTCGGCAAGTTGGCTCCCCACTGCCGCTAACGGACCACTATTTAGTTCGCGTAATATTGTATTATTGTATTAGAGTCAATATAGTGTAAACAGCAGTTCCTCTTTGGTTTTAATCTTCACCCCCCACTCCGACTTACCCCTGTTACATTGGCGTCCAACTCGCGGCCCGACCTCAATAAAATCCTCGGACAACTCATGTCGAGCGAGAGTGAAACTACTGGCATCGGAGCAGTGAAACAAGAAAAAGACAGACGTCGGAGCTCGGGACCTTCTTACAAAATTAAAACCAAACCTAGTCGCAAACCACCCGCGAAAAAGATGGCTGCAGTCTCCTTCTCAGAAGAGCAGTTCGCCTCATTGCTGGGTGCCCTTTCAAGCCAACAACGGAGATCGTTTGCCTCTCTTTCCGCCTCGTATAATGGCATAAGGACGTCCGAAGCGGTTGAAAATTTTCTGTCAGCCGCTAGGGTTTTCAAGAGCATTGAAGGAATCAGCGACGAGCAGGCTCTTGACGGCTTGCCCTTATTACTGAAGGATGAAGCCGGAACTTGGTGGCAGGGCATCAAGACCAACATCCACACTTGGGAGGATTTTGAAACCAAGCTGCGTCATGCTTTTGCGCCTCGCAAGCCTGCCTATGTGATCTACCAGGAGATAATGAGCGACAAGCAAGCAAGCAATATGGCCACTGAAGTTTTCATCAGCAAGAAACGATTGTTATTTGCGTACTTACCTGAACCAAAGCTCACCGAGACACAACAAATTGATATGCTGTTTGGACTTCTCCATATTAACATCCGCGAAAAGATGCCAAGAGAGTCCGTCAAAAACTTTGACGAACTGTTGAAGGCTGCGAGAGGCGTAGAGCGGACCTTAGCGGAAAAAAAGTTGCTCACCGATGGAAAACCTGAAAGCAGCGCAAACACACCGTCAGGAACAAATAAGAAGCTACGGTGTGCGTTTTGTAGGATTGTGGGTCACAGTGTGGATCAGTGCCGTAAGCTGCAGAAAAAAGAGAAGACACAAGGCAAAACCACTAAAATTGAAGCCATAACCCAAGCACCGTCACCATCAACTCCCAAGTTTTCTTGTTATGGTTGCGGTGCCCCGAATGTAGTCCGCAGTAACTGTACAAATTGTCACAAAACGAAAGCCGATGCTACTGAAATTGGGTTCTGTTCGATAAACGCGAGGACTGATGCAAGAGCCAGACCAGTCGTCTTTATCAATATCGAAGGGATACAAGGAACCGCCTACATAGACACGTGTGCTAAGTCCAGCATCGCTTCCTACAGTCTGTACACGTTACTAAAAGAAAGAGGATATGAATTCGACCAAGAAGTTATGACTCTAGTCTTGGCCGATGGAGTCAGAAAGCAAGAAACGGTACTAAGCACTAAGGTTATGGTAACTCTGTGCAACAAAACAATATATACAACCTTTCTCGTTATGCCTGGTAAGAAGGAGAACCGCACCCTTTTAGGTGTAGGTTTCATTCAAGACGCAGGTATCGTGATAAACCTGCCACAATATACATGGAATTTCATAGATGGTGAACAAACTTACGAGCTTTATAAAGAAGATTTTGTAAACTTCAACGATAATGTCATGGGGTCTTCACCTTTGAGTCAACAGACAGAAGCAAGTCTACCTGAACCAAGTACAACTGAAGAAAGAGCATATGGACCGCTCATACCAGTGTATGTGAAAAGGCACAAAAAATCATTATTCGATGGATACTCACCAATAATGGACGCGCTGTATCGGGATGCGAGGAAATCCATAGAAGAAGCCGAAATACAGCTGTCTCCTAAGTCCGCTGCATTATTTCCAGACGTCGAATTAGCCTCTATAGAAATAACTAATTTGAAGGATGATGAGACTAAGCAGCTTGAAGAATTTTTATCAAGTAATGAAGAAATTTTTAAGTCCAATGGTAAACCTACAACCCAAACGGAACATCAGATTGATTGCGGAAATCATCGCCCAGTCGCCGTTCCTCCTTATCGACTATCACCACAAAAGACTGATATCTTGAAGGTAGAAGTTGATAAGATGCTCGCGGAGAAAATCATTGAACCATGTACATCGCCATGGTCATCACCAGTGGTACTTGTTCCAAAGAAAGACGGAGGCACGAGGGTGTGCATAGATTACAGACAGTTAAATGCTATAACGGTCGCTGATAAGTATCCCCTCCCTAGGATTGACGATCTATTGCACAGCGCAAAGCCAACGCCGTTCATGAGCACAATTGATCTTCGTTCAGGTTATTGGCAGATCAAAGTACGAGACGAAGACCAAATCAAAACGAGCTTTGTTACTCCATTCGGCATGTTTAAGTTTCTTCGCATGCCATTCGGTTTAAAAAACGCGCCGGCCACCTTTCAAAGATTGATGGATGGTTTCAGAGTGACGCTAAGCCATATTGAACTCCTAGTTTACCTTGATGACTTGATTGTGCGCTCACCGACTTTTGCGCAGCACCTCAAGGATCTGAAAGATGTATTCAATCGACTACGGGAGTACAACTTAGTAGCCAACAAAGAAAAATGTAAATTTTGCCTTGCGAATGTTAAGTACCTGGGACACTTGATTACCACTGAAGGGTTAAAGACAGACCCAGATAAGGTCAAAGCAATTACGCATATGTCTGTGCCAACAAGCCTCAAGCATTTACAATCATTCCTTCAAATGTGTTCTTGGTATCGCCGTTTCGTACCAAATTTCGCTAAAATTTCAGAGCCTCTCACTCGGCTCACTAGGAAGGGTGTTAAATGGAACTGGTCTTTAGAACAAGATACAGCCTTTAACAAGTTGCGCGAACTGTTGATAACAGTTCCAGTGTTGGCTCAAGCTGATGGTACCCGTCCATTTATTATTAAAACTGACGCTAGCAACTATGCCATTGGAGCAGTTTTAGTCCAGGGGGAGAAGGAAGAAGAGCATCCAGTTGAGTATGCAAGCCGCCTTCTAAAACCTGCAGAGAAGAATTACTCAACTACTGAGCGTGAAGCTCTTGCTGTAGTCTGGGCCATAGATAAATTTCGAGGCTACATAGAAGGAGCAACCGTCACAGTTTATACTGATCACCAGTCCCTTAAATGGCTGCTGTCGCTTAAATCTCCCACAGGTCGATTAGCACGATGGGCATTGCTATTACAGCCTTATGATATAAACATTAAGTATATTACTGGCAGAACCAATGTTGTAGCAGATACCCTCTCACGCCCCGCTTGTGATCCTAAAAGCTTAACTGAATGAGGAAAAACGTAAAGAATACGTCGATAGAAAACGTCGGCCTTGCCCTGATTATCAGCCTGGTGATCTAGTCCTTGTGAATACACATATAGTTAGCAATAGCCAACAAGGACTTAGCACTAAATTAGCACCTCGTCGTGATGGACCCTATATTATTAGGAGAAGGCATGGCCCTAGTTCATTTGAAGTGACCACGCCACATGCCCCTGGTGAAAGTGAGGGCATTTACCATGCCTCAGCACTAAAAATGTACAATGCTACTGATACTTCAGATATCCCCATTCCTGTAAACCCTATACGGAAAAGAGGTCGACCACGCAAGATACCCATAGAAGGTTCTGGCTCTCTCGCCGAGACGTCTGAGAGGCCAGAGGGGGAGCCTATAAGAGAATTAGTTCAGTGCAGCCACCGATAGATGTCGCTGCGCGCAGTTGCATCGCGCTGGGGAGTGGTGTTCCTCCGTATATATAGTGATCCGTCCATGAACGATTGATATTCCAGCTTCCTACACAGTTCGATTGCGTACGGTATCCCGGACCTCTCGAGCTAATAAGGAACTGAGTATCTTCCGACCGACTAGCGTGTACGTTTCGGCAAGTTGGCTCCCCACTGCCGCTAACGGACCACTATTTAGTTCGCGTAATATTGTATTATTGTATTAGAGTCAATATAGTGTAAACAGCAGTTCCTCTTTGGTTTTAATCTTCACCCCCCACTCCGACTTACCCCTGTTACAGTGCATTAAACACGCGGCTTTTTACGGCTCTCTGTGAAGATTTGGGCACAGAACACAAGACATTGTTATTTCATACAGAAGTGCGCTGGCTCTCGAAAGGAAATATGTTGGCAAGATTATTTGAACTGCGAGATGAAGTAATTCAGTTTTTAGAAATTCAAAAACAAAGTGAATTGTTTGTGGAATTTAAGAAACCATGGGTCCAAGTAATATTTGCTTATCTATCAGATATTTTTGATTCATTGAACACTTTGAACTTGAAATTACAAGGCGGAGACTCGAACATAATTTATCATCGGGATGCTATCACGGCATATACTGAGAAGTTGCAACTGTGGAAGCGCAAAATTTTGGCGTGCAATTATTCCTGCTTTCCTAAACTATTTGCGATCACAGAAGAAGCGTGCTTTAAGGAGATTTTGGATGAAATTGATACCAAGAACAAAATATCAAACCACTTGCAGCACCTCACTGACGAATTCAAGCGCTACTTTCCCGACTCGTGCGATAATATTATTTATCGATTAGCGACCGATCCTTTTCACGTCAACATAGACATGCTGCCAGATACATTACAAGAGCAAGCTTTGGAAATCAAAAACGATTCTGCTGCCCAATATGATTTTGAGAAGATGGATAAGGCACAATTTTGGGTTAAATATCTCAAAGTTTACCCCAGCACAGCAGAGCAAGCACTAAAATTGTTTTTACCTTTTTCAAGCACTTATTTGTGCGAAACAGCATTTTCAGCAGTTGTAGCAATAAAAACAAAATACAGAAGTAAACTAGATATTGCTAGTGAGCTACGTTGTGCACTGTCTTCTATTGAACCTAGAATTGCAAATCTTGTCAAAAACATGCAAGCTCATCCGTCACATTGACTCTTCTTATAACAAGTGTGTGAAAGCAATATTTTTTAAATAATAAAACATTTGAAAATGTATTTTTGGACTTAATTACCCTTATTTTATTTTACAACTTATTACTTGGCCTGCCCGCTTGCTGCTACTTGCTGGGCCCTGGCCCGAGGGGAGGCGTGGGTATATTCATTTTATGCAGTGGGGAGGCGTGATACATATGAGTTTGGGAACCCCTGATTTATATAAATACCATGACCATTTTTGTAAGGTTTAACGTATAATCCTTTGCCTAATGCGATAGACTCCTTGGGCTTGTTTTGTGAGACATCTGTTAAGGATTTTTTAGCGCTTAGGAAATCGTTTATAGTTTTTGCAATAGCTGAAGCACCTCCAGCTAAACTGCCTAAAGCAGATAGACCAGCAAAAATTGGTATTAAAGGCAAAACACCTCCCGATTTTGGAACAGGTATCACTCTCGGCAGGCGAGGTCGATTAGTTTTAACTAAAATTTTTTTTGCAGCTGCATAAGCGTACTTAATAACAGATTTATTGCTTGTTTTTTAATTTGCTTATCCCTCGACGTATTTTGGAAACAATTGAATTGAATTTTTTAACACCAGCGCCAGTTCTTATATTAGCCTTCATAATTTTATTGACTAGCCTCGAAGCTACTTTTTCACCCTTCCTTGCATCTTGTGAACGCAGTCTTTTTTTAGCTTGCTTCATTAGTTCGATATCTGCTTTGTGACGGTTTTCTATATCACTGAAATTATCGTAAGCAATATCGTGACGTTTGCACGCCTCGTCCAATAAATTAACTCCTTTATCACCTCGAGCCAATCGGTTCTTTAACTTTGTACCTGGTCCACAAAAGTTATATCCTGGTAAATGTAGCTCTATTGGTAAATTGTCAATTACAGTGTTAACACGTCTTTTTGCTTTCATTGCTTGTATTACAATAATGTTATAGTTAGATACGTTATAATTTATATATTTAAACCAATGTGCTTTTATCGATCCAACTATTTTCTTTTTCACTTAATCCTAACCATTTAACGAAGAGCTTACTTCCTCTTTTTTTGACAACTTTTTCGATCAAGTATACATTAGGGCATTTAGATTTTTTGAATTCTTCTTGATAGAATATACCAGATATAATTTGATTGTTTTGATCTTTAATGTAATATGTGATCGGACAGGTTTTATTTACTTTTATAACCGTGAAAACTTCAGTTGACCAGTTTGGTGTACCTTTTTCAAAACAACCTTTGTATTTGCTTATCCTTACAAAATCACCAATTTTTAATTTCGCTTTGAGGGTGTTATTATATTTTTGTGATTTTTTAATATTACACAAAACTTTTGAAACGTTATCAAAATTTACATCAACTGTTTGTACCGAGTTGAGCGATGGACAGTATTATTATACGACGTTACAACATTTTCAAGTGGTTTACCTAACCATTTATAATTTCCCACTAGACTAAAGTATTTGTATAACTTGTTCTTCAGAGTTCTTATTACTCTTTCGACGATAGAAGCCTTTTTGGTTGAATATGTAGAATAATGATTAATACCATGATCATTCATAAGTTTTTTAAACATCTTGTTATAAAATTCTGTTCCAAAATCAGTTTGCAAGTTCTTTGGCACGGATCCTGTTTTAAATAATTTACTTAACTTATTGAAAATTTCTTCTTTATTTTTGGTTTTAAGAGGAAATACCCAAACATATTTTGAAAGACAGTCAATTACAACCAAGATATATTTAAAATTGTTATTGACATTTGCGATATTTTTTATATCAATCAAATCTGCTTGCCATAAATCATGTAAACCTTTCAATTTTACATGTCGACGCTGAAAGTTTTTTTGAGCTTGCTTATGAATTTCTTCAACAACTTGTTGCTTACTCATGTTTAGTTGAATCTTGAATGAGTTTATTTATTTCAGACTTGGTATAATATTCACGCAAATGTTTTACCAGTAACATAGCAATTTGTCTATTTAAACTACTTTTTTACCCTCGACGAAACGGAGACGGTATATGTGTTTGCCCTAAGAGGTTGTGTGTTTGTTTGTTTGTTTGTGCACTTTTTTGTTACCGTTTTTCTGGAAAACTACTGGACCGATTAATATGCGGTTTTTTGCATTGGATATGTATAGCTTGTGAGAAGGTTCTTAGATATATTTTAGGACCATAGACAACCAAGCTGAGCTGTAGTGTATGATTTTAATTTTTCAATATGTTACCATTTTTCTCAAAAAGTACTGGGCCGATTAAGATGCGGTTTTTTGCAGTAGATATGTATAGCTCGTGAGAAGGTACTTAGATATATTTTAGGACCATAGACAACCAAGCTGAGCTGTAGTCTATGATTTTAATTTTTCAATATGTTACCATTTTTCTCAAAAAGTACTGGGCCGATTGAGATGGTTTTTTGCATTTCATATGTATAGCTTGTGAGAAGGTTCTTAGATATATTTTAGGACCATAGACAACCAAGCTGAGCTGTAGTCTATGATTTTTCAATATGTTAATATTTTTCTCAAAAAGTACTGGGCCGATTGAGATGCGGTTTTTTGCATTAGATATGTAATAGCTTGTGAGAAGGTTCTTAGATATATATTAGGACCATAGACAATCAATCTGAGCTGTAGTCTATGATTTAATTTTTTCAATATGTAACTATTTTTCTCAAAAAGTACTGTGCCGATTGAGATGCGGTTTTTTGCATTAGATATGTATAGCTTGTGAGAAGGTTCCAGGTTTTAGAATGTAATATCACCAAAATTTTCTGACGATAGGGACCAACTAGATGTTTCACTCGAATCAGGAAATGATTTAAATGACGTATCACTATTTTCATCATCTGACTCTAGAGGATTACTAGAATCGTTTGGATCCAATAACGTGGTATCCTGTTTCAGATCTAACTGGCTCCATTCACGACTTTTAGGTATTTCTTTAGAAACATCAAAATTTTCAAAATCAATATTTTTATTATTTTTATCGGCGATACGATCAAGTGAAGTAGTAATAGGTTTAAATACTGATTGAAGAACCATATCATTATCAGTTTTTGAATCTTTCAATAATTTTAATTTCCTTTTTACAGCTTCGGATGCTTCAATAATCTGCTGCTTTATATGACGGTCCATTATAAAAAGAATAGGAGTGTTATTTAAGTATACTTTTCAATTAATGAGGTGGTTTGAAGGAAACGTCTATATTTAAATAAATTAACATGACTAATCGAACACAATGAATGTATCAAATGATTTTCTATAACCTCCTTCATTCTTAGTACAATCTTGTATATTACTAGATAATTATATGAATTATCCCATACCTTAGAACACATTTCTCGAAATAATGACCAGGACATATCAGTGTTGACATGTTCATCGTAAACATGTTTCAAATTAATGTCATCCTGTTTGAATAAAACTATGAGATTAGCGTTGTCTCTCACAAGCTGTTTAGGAATTCTTGTATATGTTTGATTTAAATAAAAACAGTCAACAAACTTGTGTCTACCCATAGCAAAGTAATCTCTTATGTTGTTTTGTTTTTCAGATGCTACGTCGTCAAAAATTATGACTGAATTAGGTTTAGCGCTTTGAGGGCTAAGGACATCATTATTGGCGTGATATTTAAAGTAAGACACTCCCGGTACTCTTTTCAAAACATTTTCCAAAAACGTATACTTAGGTTGATACAAGGTTTTTGAATAAACATAAACGTTTCTAAATCGTAATTCATTTTCGTGTAGGAGAAGACCGATGACTAAATTAGTTTTACCACAGTTCGATGGACCACATATAAGACACCGTATTGTATTGGGAAGTAGTTTATACCATGACGGAACGTAGTATTTTTGCTAACAGTACAAATGTTATTAAAATTAAGTGATTGAGGCTGCTTTTCAAATCTCATTTTGTGTGATAGCTATAACAAAGTCGAATAAAGTAACAGTTTCTCAACGACACCATAGTTTATATTGAAAATTGCAAACCATCTTAGTTAATGATTAACGTTTATTAAATCTTAGTTGGACAATCACTAAATCATGTTTCGAATGAACGAAATGCAAACCTATAATTGGGCATTCTAGATCACTAAAGCATGTTTCGTGAACGAAGAGAAACGAAGTGAAACGTTTATTAAATCTTAGTTGGGCAATCATTAAATCATGTTTCGAATGAACGAAATGCAAACCTATAATTGGGCATTCTACATGCTTTATGATCTAGAATGCCCAATTATCCACTACTCAAGCTTTTACGAAATTATTATACCTACGAGGATTTTTCTAGCTTGTGAACGAAAAACAGAAAGAGATGGGAACTTTGACAAGATTAACGACAATAACAACACCAAGAACCGCCAACAATGTTCTCTACGTATTTCTTAAATCAGAGATCGAACAATTTTTTTAAGGTCGACGATGATGAGGTTTACCCTATTGATAAAATTCTCATCCAGTCTTAACAGAACCAAGGATATTCTGTTACAATATGCAAGGAACAATAAGTTCAAGTCAGAAAACTTGTTATTCTTTGAACAAAGACTAG
Source organism: Erebia aethiops (assembly GCA_923060345.2). Lineage (NCBI taxonomy): Eukaryota > Metazoa > Arthropoda > Insecta > Lepidoptera > Nymphalidae > Erebia > Erebia aethiops. The sequence goes on along the minus strand of OV281081.1, from coordinate 10,776,338 downwards.
TTGCACTTAGATTTCTGAGCAAACTTGTAATTAATATACAAAGACTTTTACTGTGTGAGAACAAAAACACAACGCGATAGAAACTTTAGCAAGATTAACAATAAGAACCGACAAGAATGTAGTCTCCCGCAATCCTAAAATCAGAGATCGAACATTTTATCCAAGTTCTCTGTAGATATGAATTTCACTCCAGGTTTTTTTAAAGTTCTCACTCACCCAGTGTTATTTGCCTTTACCAACCAAAGTTCTTCTGTTACAATAATATACAAGGAACAATAAGCTTTAGTTTGTCAGAAAGCTTGTTATTCCTTGTAAAAAGACAAGTTATAAGAACCGACAAGAATGTAGTCTCCCGCAATCCTAAAATCAGAGATCGAACATTTTATCCAAGTTCTCTGTAGATATGAATTTCACTCCAGGTTTTTTTAAAGTTCTCACTCACCCAGTGTTATTTGCCTTTACCAACCAAAGTTCTTCTGTTACAATAATATACAAGGAACAATAAGCTTTAGTTTGTCAGAAAGCTTGTTATTCCTTGTAAAAAGACAAGTTGCGCTTAAATAACGGAACAAGCTTTTAATTATTATACCTACAAGGATTTGTCCAGCTTGTGAACGAAAAACAGAAAGAGATGGGAACTTTGACAAGATTAACGACAATAACAACACCAAGAACCGCCAACAATGTTCTCTACGTATTTCTTAAATCAGAGATCGAACAATTTTATTTAAGGTCGATGATGATGAGATTTACCCTATTGTTAAAATTCTCATCCACTCTTAACAGAATCAAAGATATTATTCTGTTACAATATGCAAGGAACAATAAGTTCAAGTCACAAAACTTGTAATTACTTGAACAAAGACTAGTTGCACTTAGATTTCTGAGCAAACTAGTAATTAATATACAAAGACTTTTACTGTGTGAGAACAAAAACACAACGCGATAGAAACTTTAGCAAGATAAACAATAAGAACCGACAAGAATGTAGTCTCCCGCAATCCTAAAATCAGAGATCGAACATTTTATCCAAGTTCTCTGTAGATATGAATTTCACTCCAGGTTTTTTTAAAGTTCTCACTCACCCAGTGTTATTTGCCTTTACCAACCAAAGTTCTTCTGTTACAATAATATACAAGGAACAATAAGCTTTAGTTTGTCAGAAAGCTTGTTATTCCTTGTAAAAAGACAAGTTGCGCTTAAATAACGGAACAAGCTTTTAATTATTATACCTACAAGGATTTGTCCAGCTTGTGAACGAAAAACAGAAAGAGATGGGAACTTTGACAAGATTAACGACAATAACAACACCAAGAACCGCCAACAATGTTCTCTACGTATTTCTTAAATCAGAGATCGAACAATTTTATTTAAGGTCGATGATGATGAGGTTAACCCATTTGTTAAAATTCTCATCCAGTTTTAACAGAACCAAAGATATTCTGTTACAATATGCAAGGAACAATAAGTTCAAGTCAGAAAACTTGTTATTCCTTGAACAAAGACTAGTTGCACTTAGATTTCTGAGCAAACTTGTAATTAATATACAAAGACTTTTACTGTGTGAGAACAAAAACACAACGCGATAGAAACTTTAGCAAGATAAACAATAAGAACCGACAAGAATGTAGTCTCCCGCAATCCTAAAATCAGAGATCGAACATTTTATATAAAGTTCTGTGTCTCCAGGTTTTTTTAAAGTTCTCACTCACCCAGTGTTATTTGCCTTTATCAACCAAAGTTCTTCTGTTACAATAATATACAAGGAACAATAAGCTTTAGTTTGTCAGAAAGCTTGTTATTCCTTGTACAAAGACAAGTTGCGCTTAAATAACGGAACAAGTTTTTAATTATTATACCCACGAGGATTTTTCTAGCTTGTGAACGAAAAACAGAAAGAGATGGAAACTTTGACAAGATTAACGACAATAACAACACCAAGAACCGCCAACAATGTTCTCTACGTATTTCTTAAATCAGAGATCGAAAAATTTTATTTAAGGTCGATGATGATGAGGTTTACCCTATTGTTAAAATTCTCATCCAGTTTTAACAGAACCAAAGATATTCTGTTACAATATACAAGGAACAATAAGTTCAAGTCAGAAAACTTGTTATTCCTTGAACAAAGACTAGTTGCACTTAGATTTCTGAGCAAACTTGTAATTAATATACAAAGACTTTTACTGTGTGAGAACAAAAACACAACGCGATAGAAACTTTAGCAAGATAAACAATAAGAACCGACAAGAATGTAGTCTCCCGCAATCCTAAAATCAGAGATCGAACATTTTATATAAAGTTCTCTGTCTCCAGGTTTTTTTAAAGTTCTCACTCACCCAGTGTTATTTGCCTTTATCAACCAAAGTTCTTCTGTTACAATAATATACAAGGAACAATAAGCTTTAGTTTGTCAGAAAGCTTGTTATTCCTTGTACAAAGACAAGTTGCGCTTAAATAACGGAACAAGTTTTTAATTATTATACCTACAAGAATTTGTCCAGCTTGTGAACGAAAAACAGAAAGAGATGGGAACTTTGACAAGATTAACGACAATAACAACACCAAGAACCGCCAACAATGTTCTCTACGTATTTCTTAAATCAGAGATCGAACAATTTTATTTAAGGTCGATGATGATGAGGTTTACCCTATTGTTAAAATTCTCATCCAGTCTTAACAGAACCAAAGATATTATTCTGTTACAATATGCAAGGAACAATAAGTTCAAGTCAGAAAACAAGACAGAAAACAGAAGAACAAAGACTAGTTGCACTAAGATTTCTGAGCAAACTTGTAATTAATATACAAGGACTTTCACTGTGTGAGAACAAAAACACAACGCGATAGAAACTTTAGCAAGATAAAACTCACTCTCACAAGATTCACTCTCACTCACACACACATACACACACACACACACACAATTCTAATTTTCATTTATACAAATTTTAAATCTAATTAAGTACGATTTTTAATTAATTTAAAACTTTCTTTAGAATGCAATTCTGTAACCTTCAATCTGGAAGAGAGCCAGCAGCTAAACACAGAGTTGTAGGATTCTAGTTAGCTGCTGGTTCAACCCAATTTTTACTGCATTTATTTATACTGCATTTTAATTGTTGTAATTTATTTATTATTAGATTTAGATAGATTTATTAATAATTGAAATATGGATTTAATTGGTAAATAATTGTACATTTTTTGTCAATAAAGAATTTATTATTATTATTATAAAAAATAAGAACTGACAAGAATGTAGTCTCCCGCAATCCTAAAATCAGAGATCAAACATTTTATCCAAGTTCTCTGAAGATATGAATTTCATTCCAGGTTTTTTTAAAGTTCTCACACACCCAGTATTATTTGCCTTTACCAACCAAAGTTCTTCTAAGGAACCAAAGTTCTTCTGTTACAAGGAATAATAAGCTTTAGTTTGTCAGAAAGCATATTATTCCTAGTACAAAGACAAGTTGCGTTTAAATAACTGAACAAGCTCGTAATTATTATAAAAGGACTTTAGTTATTTGTGAGCAAAAAGCAAAGTTATAGAAACTGTAGAACTCCACTATGACAGCGAGCTAAGTTAACAATAACATATTTTTGTAGTAAATCAGCTGAGTAGAAATATCTTAATAACTAAACACTGAAGAGAAGCCAATTTCTTTTGACAACATAATGTCATGATCCTTACCAAAAACCAAGTACATTATTTGCTAGGTCATTTTTTGATAGTGAAGAGAGATAATGAGTAAAAGATGTAAAGCCAATGCAGACCAACACAGAACACTCCCAGAATCACATGTACAAGAGGAATACCTTATCTTTAGGAGATTTCAGAGTATTTACTTATCACATACAGCTTAGCACTTCAAAGATGTGATGAAAATACCCCACAACAATCATCAGTAAATCACTAGCAATCGATGCATTAGTTTGGAATGCAGTAAGAATATGGAAATTGTAAACATTTCAACCATCAAACCATGCTAAAAACTAATGACTGTTAAAAATCAAAATATTGTCAAAATACTCTCAAAATAAACTCAGATAAATAGCTGAGTTGTTAAGTATTTATGTTTTTACACCCATATTTCTGGAGTCGCTTCACAAACTTAACCAGCGGGTCCATGTTGAATCGGTACATCCAGAATCCTTTAATGTTGTATTTGAAAAATAGTTTTCTTAACAAATATGTAATGTTGTCCAATGTACGTATCCAGCAATCTAATGTTGGTGTTCTAACTTCATTTCCTTCATTTGTCACAAATTTCTTACTATTTATTATTATTTTAGATTTACTCCATTCTTTTCCATGGATACCTTTAGGAGTTACAAGGCCAAAGAGGGGACCCTCATGTTTGTGATGATACCACTGGTGGTACTCTCTGTACATAGATGTAAACAGTTTTTCAAAGAACTGTAATACATAGAAGGATTGTGTCAAAATACTCTCCTGGAAAGACGTCCATTTCTGAAAAAGAAATAAAAAATATATACTTTCAGGAATAAGTATAGATACAAAATAAACAATTTTTATTAATGAAAAAGTTGCATGGAAGTAACCGGCCTCGTATCCAGCGACCCACAAGTCAGTGTAATACTTGTAACACATGTGAAATAAATAAATCATTTATCATATAATAAAAAATTTATCAATTACATAAAAACGTCCCTGCTTTTGAGACTACAGATTAAATTGTTGATAATGGTGATTGACGATTGTTGTCATCTATGGATGTTAAGGACCTTAGCATTCTTTTTCAGGGGTCAGGCTTTGATCCCTGGGCAGGCATCTAACTTTTCAAAGTTAGGTGCATTTTAAGCGATTAAATATCACTTGCTATAACAGTGAATAAAAACATCGAGAGGGAACCAGCATGCCTAAGAGTTCTCCATAATGTAATCAGTGAAGACTGCCAATCCGCACTTGCCTTGCCTTGGTGGCCTATTTGGACTATGGCCAATTCCTTTTCTGTTCTGAGAAGAGACTCGATTGGTGGGCCAGTGACGAGTTGATGATGATTATTACTAGATGATGACCACTGATTTTTCAAATTAAGTTAATGAAATACCTTATTAACCAAGTTAATTTAAAAACCATGTGGGAATTCTCTGATTCCATCTTCAGAATTAAAGCTATTTCTATACTTAAAATTCAGTTAGGGAATGATGAAAATTATGCGTTAAGCTTTTTTAACTAGGGTTAGCAATACCTTTACGCCTCTATGTCGTGCACGCCACTGTAATCTCGTGACTCCATCGCTCCACCTTAAAAAAGTCAGAAGGTCATTTGTGGTAATGGGCATTCTTTTCTATAACAAAGTTCCACCTCAACCTATTCAACCTATTTTGGACTTGCCTATTCACAAATCTAAAGTAAGCTCCTGAAAAATGCTTATTATACTGTTGAAGATTATGTACCTATAGGATAGAGGCTAGAGCATGGATTTCATCGCTCCAGCAATGCTAAGGACAGCGGTTATGTACACATTGATATAATAATTGTAAATGAATTATTTAAAAAGAGCAACCACCGAGTTTCTTGCTGGTTCTTCTCGGTAGGAATGGCATTCCGAACCAGTGGTAGATTCACTTGACGATTCAAAAGTACTTGTAAAAGTTTATTTGAATAAAAAAACATTTGATTTTGAATATGTGAGTTGCATATGCTGCATCAATTATATTGATTTTTTTTGAACAACATGATCTGCTGACGTTCTCCATACGGGCGCCGTGATCAGAGCGACGCTTGTATCGCGCAATAACATAGTAATATTGAATATGATCCCATTTTACTATATTGACTGTGTTTTTAAAGTGAATTTTAGATTTGTACTAACTAAATCATTTTGAAGTAATTTCATTAAGTGTGGGGCGTCAAAGAGTGGAACAATTTCTTTTCCATCTACAATAAATGTCACACTTATACCTCTTCTTCAATCCTAGACATTCTTCTTTTGTATTCCTAATTAGTTTATAAATGTCACCAATATTCCTTGTGTCCAGCAGCCCTATTCTCTAACTCAGTGGCTATCAAAAAATGAAAATCACTTACATAAATTTTTTATCCATTGAAGGCTACGAAATAAAAATTTAATTTTCATAGCAAACCTTCAATGGATAAAAAATGTATGTCAGTGGCTTTCACTCTTTGATAGTCACTGAGTTACAGAATAAGGGGGCTGATCACAAACTGTGGCCATGACCTTAAGTCCACAGTTCTGCAAGTCAGATATTAGGTATGTTCTGAATTATCATTTTTCTAATAGTCTTATAAATCATTAATCTAAAAGTGAGTTTATTAGGCTTATAAAGACCCATCTTTTAAACCAATTTTGATGAGTATAAGCCTAATAAACTCAGTTTTAGATTTATACCAGATTTAGACTATTGGTATTATTTCTAAGCAGCTATATACCTAAGTATATGATCAAGATAAGACAAAAATACTAAGTACTAGATGATGCCCGCGACTTCATCCGCGTGGATTAAGTTTTTTTGATTCCGGCGGGAACTCCTTGATTTTCCGGGATAAAAAGTAGCCTATGTCCTTCCCCGGGATACAACCAATCCCGTTACCAAATTTCATCAAAATCGGTTGAACGGTTGGGCCGTGAAAGCATAGCAGACAGACAGACACACTTTCGCATTTTTATATTAGTATGGATATTATTATCAAACCCGAATTATGCCGACAGACATTTAAAAGTGCAAAGCCCCGCCCCAAACCACTGCAATCTACAAACTTGAGTCAACAATGGTGTTTTTACTTAACCCTGCGATCATATAGAAATCTCCAATAAATTACAAGTACAACATAAAAATAGGTATTATCCCACCTTTTGATTTTGTTTCGTGCACGGTGCATCTCAGCGAGTAGGTATATTGTCCAACAGCTAGCTAACTTTCAAGTTTCATCTTTGCCTGGAAGCTGCCATTTCGCGCATTCCACACCACTCACCGATACAAAGAGCTTCCATGAACACATTCAGTAAAGTATAATACGTTGGATTATTTAATATATAAAGAATGAAGAAGCCTAATCGTACCTAGTGCGAAACTGAATTCAGATTTCAGAATTGCAAACAAAATTCAAATTACTAGAAATTAGCTCAGAACAATGATCTACCTATTATTGCTGATGCTGAATCTAATGATCACCGACCAGAAAAAAAAGATAATGATTTGAATTTGAAAAATTCAAATCATTATCTTTTTTTAAAACACCAAAGAACACCTACGGCTTTATTTTTTTATTTAACTGGTTTAACGGCTCTGGATTCTAGTCCTTCAGAGAATACCTACGGAAACACGGCCACAACACGGCATGAGGCTCAGCTAATAGCTATAGTATACTCCCCGCGGAGTTGGACGTTCATATTTTTTTTACAGAAAGACCTTGATGTGCTAAGCATGTGCTTGCACTAAAATATTTTACGTCGAATTCTAACACTTTTCGGGAAATAATTTTGAGAAAATTGCGCACCACTTTTCACTATTTCGTACGACATTTGCCATAGATTACAGACTCATTGACGTTTTGTTGGCGTACTAAAGTTTCATTTTACGTATTATAATCCGTTCCAAACATAAAAAGTAGGTATTACAAAATGTTAATAATCGAGTAATAATCATATTCAAACCATACAAAATGTCTATCATTTAGTATTTATTTTCTGTACATGGACGTTTTTTAAAATCATTCGAATAAAACATCGAGTTTTATGTGTACCGATTATTGGAAAAACGGAACGCGTGCGTTGGCGCCAAAGTGTCCAAATGATCTTAAATTGAATTCAAATCTATGAGTCATCGTTTTACGCGCTTTTCAGTTGAGAACATTTTTATTTTTTGTACTCTTGAGTCTTGACTGTGCTGATTACGTTTGACTACTATGGCGTCTTCGAAGCCTCAGGCCTCGTCGTCGTCACCATCTTCTAGCGTTTCGTCGAGAGAAGTGCAAGTGTTAGACTCTAATGAGCCACTTGCGCTCACCTCTTCGCGTGTTAGTGCTTTGCCAGTGCAAGTGTTAGACTCTAACGAGCCATGCAAGAGCGAGCGAAGCGAGCTCGGGATTGGGGGCACTCCGACTTGGATAGTTTAGGTGACGAAGAGACCCCGCCATCCTCTTCGTGGTTATTTCCTTTTTATACCACCCAGAAATAAGGAGCCCCGCGAAGCGGGGCTCCGTCGACCGTTCTTGGAGGGGTGAGAGGGAGAGGAGTTTTCCTAGCGTCCCCCACTTCCTCCCCCTCTTAAGTTTGTATTTAAGCCCGAATTCGGTAAAACTAACCTCAAAATTTTGAAATTTTAAAAAATTAATATCTCGAAAACTATTAGGATTCGGCGAGTTTGGCTTACAGGGGGGGTAGACAGCCTCCCCCCCTCCCCCTTCCCCCCTCTCCTTCCCCTTCCCTCGCGGGTAGTATACTATAGCCCAACCCGGCATGATATTGGTAAACTCTGATGGTAAATACCAGACACTCACACCAGAGACAAGTTAACCAGAGACTCACACAAGTAACATAAAGAAGAACATAAATAATAGCATAGTACGGTACTCTGCTACACCCATGGAACTAATAAGTACTATAGTACTTATTAGTTCCATGGCTACGCCACTATTACGTGTGTGCTACGCCTACGGTTCCTCTCTATTCTATGGAGTCATAGAGTAAGAATATAATATAGCAAGAGTAGGCATTGTAACATAATACCACAACTGAGCGAAATGAGTATATACGCTAATGCCAAGGAGTGACAGAGCGCGAGAATGTTTATACTTTTTATTACACGCTTTTTATTAGCTTCAGACCATGGACCTAATATACAATAGGACTGAGCTCCCTTTCCAAAAAACGTGCCGAGAGAGATATGTTGAAGGGAGGAGTTTATCTCGTTCTAATAGGGTGACCAAACATTTTTTAACACACAGGAAAGCTCATTTTGGCAAATATAATTTGTCAGGTTGGCTGCGGAGTTTGACTATTTAAAGAATCAATGGGAAATAAAACAAAGCGTGTGTGACTAACATTTATTTAATATTTTAACACAAAAATATCAGAAGTCTGGCGGGTAACTATGATTAATTGCTTCGTTTGGATATTCCATTTTGATCTAATCAGTAATCATTCTTACCAAATGTTGGCTAACCGAAGACCCGAGCTCGCTTCGCTCGCTCTTGCATCCTAACAGATCATTCTTGATGCTATCATTGCTTTGATTGTTATTCATCTTGTATTGTGAAAACTTATTGCCTGAATAAATCCATACTAATATTATAAATGCGAAAGTGTGTCTGTCTGTCTGTCTGCTACGCTTTCACGGCCCATCTGTTTAACCGATTTTGATGAAATTTGGCACAGTGATAGGTTGTATCCCGGGGAAGGACATAGGCTACTTTTTATCTCGGAAAATTAAAGAGTTCCCGCGGGAATTAAAAAAACTTAATCCACGCTGACGAAGTCGCGGGCATCATCTAGTTTATTATAATTTAAAATAAACATGACTAAATAAAATAGTTTTATGCAGTTTCTGTCGTATGCCTATCTTACTACCAAGGTTTAGCTTAGCCAATTCCTCATGTGATGGAAATCTGTAATAAACATTAAAGCAATAGTGTAAAATTAAAAATTTATATCAACCTGACAATCTCTAATCTTTTTTCTCCGTAGGAGGGCTCATACGATAATACACAAATTATCTTTGTTATTCCCCTTACCTGTGAAAAGAAATGCCGCAACCAGCATATGATTTGCTTTTACATCTCTTCATACAACAATTTTTGACCATTTTTGCATAAGTGAATAATTGAAAATAACACTAGCTAAAATCACAACTAATGCGTCTCCACAAAACAACAGAAAACAGGGATGACATGGACATATTAACCATGACACCAGTGATGTCACATTTCAGTGCTACCAAGGTAATTCCATATAGCTACCAAACAATCATGTTATTTTGACTATTAACTTAAAAAAAAGGTAATTATAAAAAATTCATTTGTAAACATAAAAAATAAATTATTTAAAAGTATTCTAAAAGCTAAAAATATTTATACGTTCCTTGTTTTATTCCTACTTGGAAAAAGTTTTCTGCCACTTTAAACATTTTTTTCTACTGGCAATTGAGTAAAAGGGACACAGTCCCCCCTTCAGACTATCTCTCTCGGCTCGTTTTCCCTCTGCTGAGACAGCCTAACAAACCTAATCTAAGTACCCAAGTATTAAGGTTCATTTTCGTATGACACATTTTCTAGAGTACTCAGTCCTATTGTATATTAGGTCCATGCTTCAGACGTATGTATGTTAGTACGTAACGGAATCACTGAACATGATTTTGACCCCCTTCAAAACGTCGGATTAACTCGAAATTTGGCATACTTATTAAGGACCGATGACAATTCAATATTTTAAACAGTTTGACCCGTTATCCTTACTAGGATAATCAGGATTAGCGATTTTTTGTTTTCCTGAGACCGGGAGTGTCTGCGTCAAAAGTTTAGTTTTTTTAAACTATTATTATTTTACAAACAGGTTTCTCGGCACTCGAGGGTCGTTTTAATGTGATTTTTAATTCAGGTTATATTTATTTGGCTCATCCACAGATATATTTAAAAGGGGAGCAGATTCAATATAATGAAAAAAATAGCGTGGCAAATGGCAATTTCAAACACACGGAAAGATTACACACACATAGACAAAACTCAGGGCCGCACCTTGTTGCTGCATAAAACATATTAAAATGTAGGGTTAAGTCGTGTGAAAAAAAAACGACTAAAACTTTACCTAGTAAGCTATAATTTGTAAACGTTTTAAAAATAATTATAGGTATTTTTTATGATTTTTTCATCACAAGCGATCACAACTGCAATGTAGTAACATTGGGCCCTGAATAGATAAACTCAGGGGCACTCAGGGGGCCCCTGAGTTTATTTATTCTGTGCCCAGAGCAAATTAATCTATGGCACACCGTCCAGAAAATGCTATGGCCCCTTATAGTATTATAGCCCACAGACATAGCCCCAGAATCGTACAATCGCACAAGCATAGATAAATATGTTGGGTACAAGTGTCGTACCGTTGATTATGTATGTTTCTACATGTTATCATTTCACCCAGCCAGCGCCCACAACTGAGTAGGAGCCTCCTCTTGGAATGAGAAGGGTTCAGCCATAGTAGTTAGTCGCTGGCCAACAAGAGGCCCTCCGATCGTGATTACCATTTTTTTGATGCCGGGCCTACTGGGCCAACATAAATGCTGTTTTTGGTTTTAGATATGCATACTTCTAAGAAGTTCTATTAAATGTTTCTTTATGAGCACAAAGGGGCGCTGCAAGTTCGTCGCAGGTTTTTTTAAATTTTATTAGGTACTTGTATAATTAGAAGATCAATACGAAAACGCAAGAAGTTTAATGTATTATAATGTAATATTATCAAATATTATTTTTTCTATAAATTTTAGAAATAAATAATTTTTAAAATCAGTCTACTTTTATTATTCATATTATCACGTCATTCAGTAACATTTTTTCCATAATATCTAGGTATTCCAACTAATTAATATAAATCTATACTAATATTATAAACGCGAAATATTAGATGTATGGATGGATGGATGGAAGAGATAGATTATAGTCTGTCATCGGCTAGTTTTTTTCCGGAAAATTACCGCGGGAACCAAAAAACCTCAATTCACGCGGACGGAGTCGCGGGCATCGGCTAGTTCATTATAAAATACGAATACCTACTAGTGTTTTTCAAAATATTATATTGAATTATTTACTAAGTATATTTGTGTCAATTTTATATCGAGTATTTATCTATCGATAATACGAGCCCTAATGCTCGCATTAAGCTCAAGGAACATAAATTTACTACGAGGAGATTAAGCTCCGCCCATGACGCCATTTTTACTTACCGGAAGCTTCTGTACTAGCATTAGGCATATCCACAGAGCACAAAGTACATTGAATATCACAGAGTACATTATATACTATACTGAGCATATCATAACCTTCTCCTTTGTATCAAGGCATCAGCTTTACATCACCGACCAGAAAAAGAAGCTTTTTACCTCATACTTTATGTCGAGAAAGTCAGAGACATGGAGAAAGTGTCGTACAGCGTACTTTGATAACACGGGTAGTTCACGCCCTTCAAATTTCCATGCCCTTACAAAATCTATAGCAAAATGATGTATGACATTTCTGAACACCACGTGACCATCTGTGACAGACTGACATTTCCAATTTCCATTTTCCCGACGCCATTTTAGTTTTGTGAATAATAAATAATTGTCCGGTGAATTTTCTAATGAGCGTTGAACAAAGTGGTTGCGTTGATTAATTTCCGTACATTTCTGTTCCCTTATTAGCAATTGTTATCGCAATTTATTGAGATGTATTACAAGTGTTGTGTGCCCGGTTGTAATAATTCGCGAAAGGACGCTATTTTACATAAGTTTCCACGATGTGAGGAAAGACTCCAAAAGTGGCTTAGGTTAATTATGTGACGATTTGCGACTTAAAAATGATAACGAACTTAGGCGTTTGCAAGTGTGTCATAAGCACTTTGAAAAACGTTTCGTGACGTCAAAATCGCGTATTCTTTGAACAGCATTTCCTACATTATTCTTGGAATCTGAGATCCTTAGTGGCACTCCATCCACTCTTCTGGAGAATCCTGAAGAGACTAGTAAGTTGAAAGTTAGGTTTTTTTGTATATATGCTTACGTACCTAGATATAATATGTAATGCCTTGATTTAAAATCCGCAAAGTGTTCTATTTCGCGTGCGCGTGTGTGTATGCGCGTGTTCGCATCTATTTAAAGCATAGGTAGTTTAGAACCTTTGTTTATAAATTCTTAGGCTTTTATATGAATCCCTTTTATTTTCAGGACCAGAGAATCGTGATCATTGTTATGCTCGTATGATACATTATGATCATAACTATTCTAAACAAGATCACACATTCAGCCAGTAATAAAGGGCTTTTAGGTGAGAAAATTGGTGGAACAAACTTAGGCCCAAACAATTATTTCATAAATATGAATATTTAATTATACTTAAGTTGCTAATATACTGTAACATGGTGAACTTTTATTTTCAGACGAACTTTTGTCAACTCCTAAAAGAAAACACTGTATTACAGAAGGTCAAAAGAATGTTAAAAGGAAATTGGTAGATACTGCAGAATGTCAACAAAGTTTTTCATCAGGTAATCAATACATATAACTGAATAAATTTTCTTAACAGCAACCTTGCAGTTAATCTGCATTTAAATTACCCATGGGTACTGATTTTCCACACTCAAATTTATATTAGTTTTAATAATATAATATTGTTAATATCTAATTATGATAAATTGTTTTTTTTTTTCAGATGCATTGCCATCAACTCCCAAAAAAAGATTGGTGGAACACTGTATTACAGTGGGTCAACAGAATATTTCATCAGGTAATGATCTTAATTTTCATCTCTTGCTCGTAAGCTATGTAATATAGAAATTGAGAAACTCTGGATTGGAATCAAATCCAAGTTCCAACTATATAAACCTAGGTTTAAAACAATTATTTCTTAAATATGAATATTTAATTAGGTATCTTAAATTGGTAATATACTTATAATTATTAATTATATTATACATGGAGATTTTTTTTCTTTTCAGAAGTACTTTTATCTACTCCTAAAAGAAAACACTGTAGACAAGAGAATGTTCCATCAGGTTAACCACCTCTTTATTTTTTGGATTATATTTGCAATTTACTATTTTATTGTTATCATTATGTCAATTTCTCTAACTTTCAAGAAAAGCATGTTCATTTAAAATATTGAGTAGTAATATGAGGTTGATTGATTGATTGATTGATTGATTGTTAAACAGAATTTAATATTATGATGTAATACTAAAATATCAATTCCAGATTCTGATACCATGCAACTACTAAGTAAAAAAAAGGAAAAGCAAGGGTAGAGTCATCAAAAGGTTTAAAGCTCTTACACCTCGATGTAAACATCTCTACAAGAAATATAAGTATTCACAAAAAACCCTTAACCTTATTCGTAGAGCTAAAAAAGCTTTAGGCTGTGAAAATGTGTGTGAAAAATTAGCAAAATTAAACCCCATTGCCAAAACAATATTAACTATGCAACTAAGATTGTGCACACAAAAGAAAAATCAACGAAGGTTCACAGAAGATGAAAAAGTGTTTTTCTTATCATTATTCAAACAGGGGCCAAGAAGAAATTGAAAAAAAGAAATAAATAAATACCTGAAGAAAATTGTTTCATTTTATTACTCAGGGCTAGCGCATACATACAACTTTTTTTTCTGTTCCGTGACATCAATACACTTGCAATACGAATTGAGCGTTTGATTGATAATTGTCCAACTTTTTAATCAAAAGCTGTATGTATGCGCTAGGCCTTATATTGGCCTATGCCATTTGAACCTTTAGAAATAAATATTTCATGCATGGAAAATGGGGATGCATGCCGGGGCTGTAAAAAGCCCAAAATGCAAGTATCCAAAGCTTCCTTTCACATAAAAATAAGAACCCAGAGCAAAAATCTTAAAAAAAAAACAAATGTTATGCCATTGGTTTAGCAAAATGATGCAGCCAGCCAATCACAGGCTTTGACTATAAGGGATAAAAATTTGTATGGCCGTGAGCCATCTGAATACGTAGTATTCTATACTAATCTGTGTTTGATAATTTTGTTTTATCTTATTTTTGTTGATATGAATGAGTGAGAATCTGGTGAGAAATGAGAATCCCGAAAGTGTCAAATAATTGAAGTGGTTCCTTTTTCGCCTGGAGGAACTGAAAAAGCCTCATAAAGTCATATCAGCATGAAACCTAGTTAAGGTTGAGTCAGAGAAAACTGGATTATTGGGCTGTCATCATTGTTCATAAAATCTTTTTACCGTACAACGCGTGCATTGTAAAATGACAATATTTTCAGTGATTGTAAAATTGTCAGCAAGACCGTCATTGCTAACCTCAGATCCGACCACTGCGGGCAAATGATATCTGTTCCTAGCTCTAAACAAAATACAACTAAAGTAATAAAGTATAGGCCAGTTACCACTAAAAAAGTACAACTATTTAAACAAAATATCTTAAATACTTTACCTACCCTTGACCTTACACAGGGTGGTCCGGATGAACACTACAATACCTTCTTTGATCTGTTAAATTCTCAGTATAGTTCCATTTTTAAAATAGTAGAAAAAAAATTGTTTAAAAATCTCAAATTTAGCGACTGGGCTACTGTTGGCATTTATAAAAGCAGGAATAAGTTGTTTGATCTGTATGCTGAAAAACAGTATAATTACACTCCTACATTTGTTCAATATGTAAGAAATTATTCAAAATTATTTAGAAATGTATGCATGCAAGCAAAATCACTTTATATAAAACAAAAAATTATTAATTCAGATAATAAAATAAAAGCAGTTTGGGAAATAATCACAGATGAAATTGGGAAACATAAAGTGGAAAAGCCTAAATTGGAGCTAAAAGTTAATGACCGTATTATTAACTGCGATACTGAAATTGCAAATACATTTGAAAATTTTTTCAAAAATATTCCTGTTACCACTACTAGCTCCCTTAATTCCTCGCCAATAGAAGCCCTTAAGCTTCTCAAGGGTAATGTCACCGAGTGCAGTGTGTTGTTTAAGTTTAAACATGTGACCCCATATGATATTATTAAAATATTTAAATCTTTGCAGTGCAAAAAAACCGGGGATCTATGGGGAATATCAGTAAAAATAATCAGCAATGTTATTGATATAATTGCACCATATCTTGCTTTAATATTTAATGAGTCTGTAGATTCAGGATCCTTTCCAGATCTTATGAAATACAGTAAATTGATTCCACTTTTTAAATCTGGTAGTAGAAGTGACCCTAATAATTATAGACCAATTTCTATATTACCAGCACTCAGCAAGATATTTGAGAAAATTATGCTCAACCAACTGCTTCTGCACTTTAACTCAAATAAACTACTACACTCAGAGCAGTATGGTTTTACTAAAGGCCGATCAACAACCGATGCGGGAGCTATGCTGTTAAAGCATATATTCGATGCGTGGGAGAAATCACAGAATGCTATTGGTATTTTCTGTGATTTGTCTAAGGCATTCGATTGCGTTGAGCATGAGACGCTTTTAGTTAAGTTGAACCATTATGGAATCAAAGACACTGCACTTGGCCTCATTGCATCTTATCTCAGTGACCGCATTCAAACGGTATGTGTCAACGATGTGAAGTCGTCCGGATCAGCCTCACTTATGGGTGTTCCTCAAGGCTCTATTCTGGGTCCCTTCATGTTCTTGGTCTATATAAATGATTTACCATACTACGTCCAAAATACTTGCGATATTGTGCTATTTGCTGACGACACGTCCTTGATTTTTAAAGTCGATAGAAACAAGGACAATTATGAAGACGTAAATAATGCAATTTCTCAAGTCACTAACTGGTTTACTGTAAACAATTTACTTTTAAACGCAAAGAAAACTAAGTGCATTGAATTCGCATTGCCGAATACCAAGTCCGCAGGAAACATAAATTTAACTGTAAATAATGATATTTTAAAAATAGAAGAGACCACTGTGTTCCTGGGGGTGACCTTAGATTCAAAGCTTCAATGGGGCACTCATATATCAACTCTGGCTGGCAAACTCAGCTCTGCTGCTTACGCTGTCAGAAAGATTCGACAGTTTACTGACGTTGAAACTGCAAAAATTGTATATTTTGCTTACTTTCATAGTATTATGTCTTACGGAATTTTACTATGGGGTAAAGCAGCAGATATTCAAAAAATTTTTGTATTACAAAAAAGGGCAATACGTGCAATTTATAATTTAAAACCGCGCGAATCCCTTAGAGAGAAATTTAAGGAAATAGGTATTCTCACAGTAGCCTCGCAATATATTTATAGTAATTTAATCTTCGTAAAACAGCACATTCATAATTACAAAAAAATATGCGATCTGCATGATAGGCAAACTAGAGGCCGCCATAAGCTCGTGACTCCATCGCTCCGCCTCAAGAAGGTCCGAAGGTCGTTTGTGGGAATGAGCATTCTATTTTATAACAAAATTCCACAACCTATATTAAACTTGCCTTTACACAAGTTTAAGAAGTCCATTAAAATTACGCTCCTGAAAAAGGCTTATTATACTGTTGAAGATTATGTAAATGATAGAGGAGCATGGATTTGATCGCTCCAGCAATGCTGGGGACAGCGGTTACTTATTATAAATTAGTGTTTGAATATTAGTATTCAATTCGATGCTTTGATACGGGTAGACTGGGTATGTCACGCTCTCTTTAAACATTTCTGTGGTGGTGTCGTGTGGTGCGGGTTGTTACGTTCCCTCAAATATGGTCGAGCGAAGCAATGGCTGGATCATGCGTCATGCTCGTGAACGGGTGCCACCGGCGGGAATGGGGCTACTTTCTGTCTGCACGTCTTTGACATGAATTGAATAAACAAATTGAAGAAATCCATTAAAAGTAATAATAATAATAATAATAATAAGCCTTTTTATTTCTAATCTCATGATATTTACAATTGTATATAACTACTTTTTAGATGAAATAAGTGTTAGTTGTGTTAGTGTTTGTCTTATTCTAGTTAGTATTGTTATTTGTTGCAGTATTTGTTGGTTTAAAAGTATGCTCCTGAAAAAAGCTTATTATACTGTTGAAGATTATGTAAATGATAGAGGAGCATGGATTTGATCGCTCCAGCAATGCTGGGGACAGCGGTTACTTATGTACACATTGATATAATAATTGTAAATGAATTATTTAAAAAAAGCAACCACCGAGTTTCTTGCTGGTTCTTCTCGGTAGGAATGGCATTCCGAACCAGTGGTAGATTCACTTGACGATTCAAAAGTACTTGTAAAAGTTTATTTGAATAAAGAATATTTTGATTTGATTTGATTTGAATGTGGTGTGGTGTTGTGCTGGTGCGAATTTCTGGCGTGCAAACATCCAAATGCTGTAGCCGATGGGAGTCGTGTGTTGGTAACGACAGCATCACTATGTTGAGAAGGTTGCCCTTGCAATATTCATAAGCTCTCAAACAAATTATCTTATTTTCTGAATTCTTCTCAGCTTCAGTACGTATACTTCTTTCCATAGCGTGTTGGCAGGACAAGATTTCGTTCTTGAATCTCTCAGTAAATACCCATGTTTGGCTTGCGTAAGCTAGGAAGGATGCAGGAATCAAATTATTATCTTTGTCATTCTTAAGTTGTAGTTTCCTTTTAAGATGTCCATATATTATCGACTTTCCTTCTATTTCAATTGTTCTCTTGTGTCTGTATGTCATGACCTTGCAAAATTCATAAGCTCCCAAAGAAATCTGACTGCTGTGTGATTATCCAAAATGAGGAATATTGGTTCTGTCTCCAAAGGTTTTGTTGTCTGTTAATTTATTTAAATCTTTATTGCTCACAAGTACATGGACATAATAAAAGACAATAAAACTATGACTAGGACAACAAACACACTATGCAAAGGCAGTCTTATCGCCTAAAGGCTCGTTTACGCCGAGTCAACAACGTGCGACAGTGTCACATGCTACACATTGTTGCATGCGGCACCTTGTGGCATGCTACAAATAGAAAGCATTTGAGGCATATGTGGCATACGGCAGCCTATTTTACGCCGAGGCAACATCGTGCCTGGTAATTTCCAAATTACTTGTTTGATCGAGGGGATACATACACCATAGAATATGGCTGATCAAGTAACTTTAGCAGCAGCTTATTTAGTACTACTAAGCCATGCAGCTAAACAACGGAAGAAGAAACGTTGGTGGAAAAGAAGATTACTTCAGAATGGCCCACGGACTAGTTTACTAACAAAAATTAAGGCAGACGATGGTGCCTTATTTAAAAACTTTACCAGAATGTCAACTGAGGACTTTGAACATTTACTACAACTAATTGCACCATATATTCAAAGAGAGGACACCAACTACCAAGATAGCATTTCACCGAGAATGCGCCTGCTAATCACATTAAGATTTTTAGCCACCGGTGATTCATACAGGTCTCTAATGTACTTATTTGAAGTATCATATTCTACAATTTCCCTCATTGTACCAGAAGTATGCGAGGCTATTTCAAAAGTATTGGAAGATCACATAAAGGTAATAAATAGATATAAGTACTTACCTAGTCATTTAGTGTGGATACCTAAAGGTTGTAAATAAAATAATTTACCTGTTTAGTCAGCATAGATATTTAATGTGTCAACTATTACAAACTGAGATAGTATTAATTCAGTACTATTTAACCTGTAATTCATGGTTTTGCATTTGCCTTAAAAGTTAAATATTGTCGGAGACTACTTGATTGATCAAGGTATTCCACCAAAACAGATTGACTTTTATCATCCCTATTTCTATCTATTGGCTCATGTTGAGTAGCCAGTTCTATTGGTGATGGCTCAGATACCAGTATTGTATGTTGATTGTCATATGGAGACTGAATATTAGTATTAAGATTAATATCTGGTGTCGATACTGTTGTTGGAGGCGATGATATTAATGCCTCATGTGTAATCTGTTGATTGTCGTATACTCCCAAGGCTGCATTAAATAATACATTATTAATCATATGTTTGAGATATATCTGAGATTTAGATGAAAGCTTTCTTAGTTCATTGCCAACATGTTCTCCATATGTACTGCAATCATCCCTTTTAATAGAACTTTTCATGACATTGTATGCTTCTTCAGCTCTTCTTTCATTTTCTGTTTGAGGTACTGTATTTAAAGACCTTTTTTTCTTTTTTGATCTCCATATATACCATCTTGAGACGTTGATGAGGGAGTGCTAGGTGGCCGCATATTCGTTGATGTGGAGGGAGTGCTATGTTGCATATCTGCTTCAATGTTTTGGGATAAATTTCCTTGTAGACTCATAAATGAATGCTGATCTATATCAATATTTTCCTCAATATTGGTATCATTCTGAAACAAAATTGATATTTTTTTTTAGGTACCAAAGGATGAAAAAGAATGGAAAACAGTAGCCCGAAATTTCGAAATAAAGTGGAACTTTGCTCACTGTATAGGATCCGTTGATGGTAAACATGTACTGATCATATGTCCTGCCAATACCGGAACTGAATATTTCAACTACAAAAAAACATTTAGTATTGTTCTTATGGCAATTGTGGATGCCAACTATTGTTTTCATTATGTTCATATTGGGTGTCAGGGTCGTATATCGGATGGCGGCGTGTACAAGAATACTTCATTTTACAAAGAACTACAAGAAAACAGATTAAAAATACCTCACCCAGAACCACTACCTGGGAGGGAAAAATTGACTCCATATGTTTTAGTAGGTGATGGTGCATTTGCACTAACTACTAACTGCATGAAGCCATATGCTGGCCAACTCTCAATCACCAGAAAGAATATTTAGCTATCGACTTTCAAGAGCAAGAAGAGTAGTAGAAAATGCATTCGGAACAATGACTTCTGTTTTTAGGTTTTTCGGAAAACCGATGCAACTAAAAGTGGAAAATGTGGAAAAGATTACCAAGGCATGTACATATCTACACAACTATTTAAGAAAAAGTAAAACTTCAAGACCACTTTACACTCCTCCGGGAAGTTTTGATACAGAGGACTTAGAAAATGGAGTTATTGTTAATGGCACTTGGAGATCCATTACTTGCAATGACACAGGATTAACAGATTTACAAATAGTTCCTCGAAGACCTCCAATTGACGCTAAGCTTGTTCGAGAAGAATTTAAGGAATATTTTATGACACCACAAGGAAAAGTGGAATGGCAGGACATAATTCGACTTATCCGTAGAATAAAGTTACTTCTGAAAAAGCTTTACTTTACAGGAGAGCGATTCGAAGTTTGACATGCACAAATTTAGCTTTAAATTTTTTTTAATTGCTCAAGAGAATTGATTCTTTTACCATACTTGTGAAACAATAACATGCGCTGATTTTCGTTAAAACACTAAATTTAAAACCCATATTTTAGAATTTAGGAGTTTCTATGTGCAGATGTAACCATTTTTTATGGATATCTTCATGTTATATGTAAACATGTGAACTTATTCTTGGATAAAGTTTTAGTAGCATGTGACGTGTAAATGTAACTTTATTTTATGTAGGTAAATATTAATAATCAAATGGTCATATGTGATAAAAACGTACAGATTTTAATAAATTGTAAAAGAGTAAGAGATCGTTGAGTAAAAGATCTTTGATCCTGATCTTGTTGATGATCCTTTTATTTAATAAGAATAAAAAAGCATGCTTACATAATTTCACTTATATTTCGATAAGTTCCTGCTTATAAATTTCTCATAATATAGAAAATATTATAAGTCAATAAAGATAATACTATAAAAGTTACCTACATTATATTTCAGATTAAAACTAAATTTAACTCTTTGAAAGCTAAATTATTAATAGGAACATTAAATAATCAAAAATTGATATTAAGACATTCAAAATGAAGTTATTTAAGGAACTACATATAATAATTTATCTTTAAATGCCAAATCAATAAGAGATATTTTTAACATATTTTTTTGTAATGTTTAAAAGCAGAATCAATTATCACTCACATAATGTCAATCATGTTATAATGCGTTGCTTAGAATATCTTTACAGTAAATAAAAGATAATTTTATAACTAAATATTAAGTTTGAGATCTGAAATATTAATAGGAACAATAAAAATATCAAAAAGTTATAAAACAAACAAAATAAATTTCTTAAAGGAACTGTTATGATTAATAACACGTCAGCTAAAGAACATTACTTTTTTGTCACTTTCAAAAATATAATTAAATATCAATAACATAATATCAATCATAATAGTTATATCGCGTCGCTTATAATATCCTAAAGTAAGTGAAAGATAATTAATAAAAGAACCAACTTAAAATAAAAATCAATGTTTCGTGACATAATGGCAAGTTTTGACATTTATTCAGCTGTCTTCACTATCGCCACATGAGTAATTTCTTTACTCATGTGCTATCGCTGCTAATATTATTATTATTGTTGTTTGTGCTAGGCAGGGATTTAAAGAAATCAGCATATTGAGAAGGTATGATTCCTGAATCAACTAAACTAATGAGATCCTTAAGTTTGTCTTTCGATAAATTTATTGGAGTTTTATATGCCAGCTTTAAAATTGGTAGGGCAGTCGCGGCATTACGACGGGTATTTGAGCATATTAAAACAGTTTTAAAGTCAAGTTCGTTAAGGTCATATTTATATAATAGCTTGTTAGGCTCTGATTTATCCACGAATATTTCTCTGATACTACTCCAGGATACCTTAATTCCTTCTGTGTTTTTACACCAAATTTTATTATTTACGTGCTCTTTCAGCTCAAAAAACTTATCTCGAGTCATGTTTCGGACATCATACGGATTTCCTGTAGATTTAGCCCAGCGGACAAGCAAACGCCATTCGTCTGGGGTATAAATGGTTTTTTTTTCAGCTTCCCGTTCAATAAGGGCATGTACGCTGTCCCCTTCATTTTGGGTGTGGCCTTTCTCGAGAAATCTATGTGTTATAGACACGTTAAATTTTTTGGCACAATATGTATAAAGAAAAAACACAAAACGATTTCTGTTTTGACCGCCGCAATTATCGGACCAAAACCGAAATTCTTTTGTACCATTTTGAACATTTTGTTCTATGAAATCCAGCAAGCAACTACCGACCTCATTTGCACCTCTCTTGGCTACGGTTTCATCCCACATATAACAACAAGCCTTTTTTCTCCCCATGTCAAAAATTGTAAAGTTTAAATAGGACAATTTACGCTTGTAATAAAAAAGACTGACTTGACCGTGAGGACATGACAACACTTTTTGAAAATCGAAAACAGCAGTTAGGATACAGCCATTAATTCCACAGCGTTGCGTTTGTCCAGGTCTTTTAATTTTCGGGCTGTATTTTTATTTTTCAAATGATTGTTATAATTTTCTTTTTCTTGATCAGTGTGATCGGTCATGTTGTTTCGAAAAATATGACACTGATCACACTGATCTTTTTTAGGTATAAAAAACCCTAAATTGAAATTTTTGTTAACAATATCTCGGTACTGGCGTTCAGTGACTGCCTTGCTGGAATAAATTGAATCATCGAACCAATCTTTGTATAGTTTAAACATTTTTGAAATGCTGAGATTTCCATCTAGATAAAGTTTCGTTGACGTTTTGCGGATGTAATGTGACTCAACAGGAACAAAAGATCGGACGTGATCACAAACACTTTTGATAGTGTCAGGCTTTATTACCTGCCTATGATTTTCATGCCGTCCTCTTTTATCCTCCTCTATAATTGTGCTGCCATCGTACTTATCCCAAGCTGTTTTAATGATTTTGCCACTAACAGAGAGGGTATTTAAAAACATTGTCTTACAGACATTAGCCATGTCACTCTGATATTGATTGGAATTGAGTGTTAGGGGTAAAAAGTATTTAAAAGTAAATTGACGATTGTTAGGTAGTTCGCGATTCAAACATCTATTCTTTCGCTGTTTTTTAGAATACTTAACCACAAAAGCCCACCAGGTTCCAATTGAAGGCAAATCTCCAAAGCTAACAGAGGAGGAATTTTCAAAGCTGGATGGTAGGTCAAGCGTTAAAGGCGTCAGTTCGTCGTTATTTGCAGGCGATGGTGAAATTATTAGTGTGGTATCATTTTTAGAATTTTCAGCGACAACAGGAGGTAGTATATAGCTATTTTTGTCATTAGACAAAACCGCTGTTTCTTGTTCATGCTGTATTGGAGATAATTGGCTGTCTGTAACTTTGCCATCTGATGTACCAAAAACATCTTCCCATACATCAGGCATCTCTTTTGGATATATTCAGCCCCTTTTGGTAGTTGTGATGTTGCAAAAGCTTCACGATTAGTCACGTCATTTTCTGAAAACCAAAATCAACGCCATTAACATATCACAGAAATCAACAAAATAAAATAGGTCTAAAGAGTTAAAAGAAGTTGTGTAGAAATACTTAATACAAAAACAAATAAAGTGCCGTCTTAAGACATTTCGGCGCCGGGGTGCTGCGCTCAGCCTGCGCCCTCGTTTTCTTTTACACTGCAGCGTGGCACGTGACCGACGACACACTGCAGTATGAAAGGGGTCCAAGTCAACCAAGAAAACACAATACACGTAATTTTGAAATTTAATTTATTTATAATTTCTCTAAAATACAAAACTTAAATTACCTATACAAATTAAACCCAATTATATACGAGTTTATTTTACCAGTTCTAACTTCCTCTACAGCTTGTTTTAATGTTTCCAGATCGTATGTCGTTGTTGTTTTTCTTTTGTAATGCCGCACCATATTGAGAAACCTAAAATGGAAATACAGAATGAACGCAATATTCTATCTTAATCTATATATATAAAAATGAATCCCTATTTCCCGTGGTCATGGCATCACGCGTGAACGGCTGGGCCAATTTCGCTAATTCTTTTTTGTTGTATTTGTTATTGTAAGGAGAAGGTTCTAATAAAAGAAAAAACTAAGAAAGTTGCGCTTTGGACGCTTTCACAATGGTAGGGGGCAATCGGTTTCAGGACAGGACAACGTCTGCTGGGCCCACTGGTAACATATAATTTTTAAAAAATCATCCCCTCGTTAATTGCTTTAAACGTGAGGCTGGTGCAAACGAACCATAAAACAGACAGGAATTCTCAACACGGTAGTTTTAGGTTAATCTGTAGTATATAGCGATCAACATTTTTCTAAAAATATAAAATTTAAGTACATATTTTTCATTAAGTATAGCCCAGTCGAATTAGAATTTGAACCTAAATTCTAATCTATTAATTTGGGTCTAAATCAAATGTTCTTTCTGGTCTAAATAAAAAATATCGATCCTAGGAAAAAATTGATAAGGATCAAAATTGTAGGAAATTTAATTCCAAACAACTCCGGCCATAACCATTTTTCGTGTAAAATTAAAAATAAATGAGTTATGCAATAAATAAACATTCACCCCCACCTCTTTTCGGGTCTAAATCGAAAAATATCGATCCACGGGAAAAAATAATAAGAATTAAAATTGTAAGAAATTTAATTTCTAACAACTTCAGTGATAACCATTTTTCGTGTAAAATTAAAAATAAACGAGTTATGCACAGATGTAGTACTAACAGATACCGCGCTAGGAACACGGCAGGCGCGCCAACAAAGCAAATACAAAACGAAAAGCAAATACAAATCTCATTTAGTTGGATGCGACGCGTCGAGAAGTTTCGACGTAACGTGTGTTTAAACAAGTTTCTCAAAATAATGCCTTCTTGTGTCCTGTAACACTGTAAAAATTGTTCCCAAAAATTAAAAAAGGATAATGGTGTTTCTTTTCTTATGTAAGAATTTATATTTTCATTCTGTAAGTTTTTTTTCCCTTTTTATTTAATTGCTGATGACTTGAAACACAAAACCTCAACGATATCTATCAGTGTTGCTAATTTACGTTGTAATATTTTCCCTTAAATTAAAGAAGGTGTAAATGAGCTGTTAGTAGATAGTTTTTTTTTTGTGAAACAGCTACGCTGCCGGCGTATTTCGAGGTACGCCGATTAGCTTATAGGTACGCCAGCTGCTTTTGAGGTACGTCAGCTACTTTGATGGTACGTAGGCTACTTTTAAGGTACGCCAGCTTCTTTAGAGGTACGCCAGCTACTTTAGAGGTACGTAGGCTACTTTGGTGGTACGCAGGCTACTTTGCTGGTACGCAGGCTACTTTTAAGGTACGCCAGCTACTTTAGAGGTACGCAGGCTACTTTAGAGGTACGCAGGCTACTTTTAAGGTACGCCAGCTACTTTAGAGGTACGCAGGCTACTTTAGAGGTACGCAGGCAACTTTGGAGGTACGCAGGCTACTTTGGTAGTACGTAGGCTACTTTTAAGGTACACCAGCTACTTAGGAGGTACGTAGACTACTTTAGTGGTACGCAGGCCACTTTGGTGGTACGCAGGCTAATTTTAAGGTACGCCAGCTACTTTAGAGGTACGCAGGCTACTTTGGTGGTACGTAGGCTACTTTTAAGGTACGTCAGCTACTTTAGAGGTACGCCGGCTACTTTAGAGGTACGCAGGCTACTTTGGTAGTACGTAGGCTACTTTTAAGGTACACCAGCTACTTTGGAGGTACGTAGGTTACTTTGGTGGTACGCCATCTATTTTGGAGGTATGCAGGATACTTTGGAGGAACGAAGGATACTTTTAAGGTACGACTACTGCTTTAAAGGTTCTTTTGCTATTTTTTCGGACTACTTTATAGGGGTACGCGGACTAGTTTGGAGTGTTATAAACTGTTACTTACAATCATTTTATGTGTTTAAGAATTTGGTAAAGTCAATATTTTAGTTTAAGAAAGGTTTAAAAACAAATTCAAATAAAGTTCCACGACTAGGCATAAATTATAAACCATATTCATTATTCGTTTTAATTACAGATTTCCATCAGATCCGGTTCTACGCGACAGATGGATTTACCTACCGTACCTCTAAAGTAGCTGGCGTACCACCAAAATAGCCTACGTACCTCCTAAGTAGCCTGCGTACCTCTAAAGTAGCCGGCGTACCTCTAAAGTAGCTGACGTACCTTAAAAGTAGCCTACGTACCACCAAAGTAGCCTGCGTACCTCTAAAGTAGCCGGCGTACCTCTTAAGTAGCTGACGTACCTTAAAAGTAGCCTACGTACCTCCAAAGTAGCCTGCGTACCTCTAAAGTAGCCGGCGTACCTCTAAAGTAGCTGACGTACCTTAAAAGTAGCCTACGTACCACCAAAGTAGCCTGCGTACCTCTAAAGTAGCCGGCGTACCTCTAAAGTAGCCGGCGTACCTCTAAAGTAGCTGACGTACCTTAAAAGTAGCCTACGTACCACCAAAGTAGCCTGCGTACCTCTAAAGTAGCCGGCGTACCTCTAAAGTAGCTGGCGTACCACCAAAATAGCCTACGTACCTCCTAAGTAGCCTGCGTACCTCTAAAGTAGCCGGCGTACCTCTAAAGTAGCTGACGTACCTTAAAAGTAGCCTATGTACCACCAAAGTAGCCTGCGTACCTCTAAAGTAGCCGGCGTACCTCTAAAGTAGCTGGCGTACCACCAAAATAGCCTACGTACCTCCTAAGTAGCCTGCGTACCTCTAAAGTAGCTGGCGTACCTCTAAAGAAGCTGGCGAACCTTAAAAGTAGCCTACGTACCATCAAAGTAGCTGACGTACCTCAAAAGCAGCTGGCGTACCTACGTACCACCAAAGTAGTCAGCGTATCTCTAAAGTAGTCGGCCTACCTCCAAAGTAGTCTCCGTACCTCCAATTTAACTGGCATATCTTGAAAGTATTCGACCTACCGCTAAATTACTCAGCGTAGCTCCAAAGTAGCCAGCGTACCACCATAGTAATATGCGAATCTCCTTTTCCAGGATACAAGCTATTCTCCTACCATATGTCGTTGAAATCGGTTAAGTAGTTAAGGTCTAAAGATAGAACAAACAATTAAAATTTCTTACATTAATTTGGCATTTTTTCATTAATGTGGCAACATTTCACGCACACTGATGCATGTGTCCAGACAGTGCTGTCACGCACACTAGAATAAATTTTGGCCGCACTGTCGTGTTCCGAGCGCGGTATCTGTTAGTACTACATCTGTGGAGTTATGCAATAAAAAAAAATTCACCCCTACCTCGTTTCGGGTCTAAATCGAAAAATATCGATCCTAGGAAAAAATTTATAAGATCCAAAATTTTAGAAAATTTAATTCCAAACAACTACGGTAATTACAACTTTTCGTGTAAAATAAAAAATAAACGAGATGCAATAATTAAAAATTCACCCCCACCTCTTTTTGGGTCTAAATCGAAAAATATCGATCCTAGGGATAAATTGATAAGGACCAAAATTGTAGTAAATTAAATTTCAAACAACTTTGGTAATTACCATTTTTCGTTTTCACCCTCAAATTCATGAAGGCGGATGACGCAACAGGGTTGGAATCCCGAAAACCGAAATGGGACGATTTCCGAAGGAAAATTGCTGCGCGGAATTTTTTCCATGTCAGCCCCTCTTTTGATCTAATTCGACTGGGCTATTATTCCTGCATTATATGTATAGAAAGACTAGTGTTTCGCCCTGTGCGCGAGCTGCTAAAGCAGCTCACGGGTTGTGGTTTGACTTACAAGTAGTACAGACATTTATTATGATTATAGCAAAATTATTAAAAATGGCGTTAACTTTTTTTAAACTTTGGCATCAGTTTCCTGTTTTGTGATCAGAGGGAGCCCTGAATATCGATTTTGAACGAAATCGGTCTTTTAACAAAGAATTTCAAAATGGCGCTAATTTTTTAAAACTTTGGTATCAGTTTCCTGTTTTGTAACCCCAGAGAGTCCTTAATATCGATTTTAAACGAAATCGGTCAATTAACAAAGAATTTCAAAATGGCGATTTTTTTAAATTTTAGTACCAGTTTCTTGTTTTGTAATCGCAGGGAGCCCCGTCGTGGGTAAAATGGAACCGTATAGAAATCTTGCATAGTTTTACACAGTCTTGTAGTATTCTTCAATATTGGCCATATATTTTCTATGGAAAAATAAATTCCGCCATCTTGAATTTTTTCCTGTTCATCAAGTAGACCTTCAGGTCTTGATCATCTTTTGCCAAGAAACCACTCTTCCATCTTGTATACTTTCTGAGATGGAAATCAAACAAATTTGTATGGCAGCCATCTTGAATCCACGATATTCGAGTTTTTTTTAAACTTATCGCCAATTGGATGAGGTTCCGAGTGACATTAGTTCGAGGACCCCCCACCTATCTTCAATACCTTGGCCGTGCCCTTTACCCGTCTCCGAAATCCTCAATCATCAGCTGTCTCCATATTTTTTTTCAAGTTATATTTTCTGACTTGTATACGAAGCCATCAGTGAAAAAAAAAATTTTCATACAAAATTTTACAGGAGGACATTTTTGGGGAAAATCTCGAAAACTACCCCAAATGTGGCAACACTATTTAGATATCTCGATACTGCCGGTCAAGCTACACGATCGATCCATACATGTCAACTTTCCCGAATGTTGCGAACTGCCTCAAAATCGTGATCGAAATTTTCAAAAACACAAAAAGAATACAAAATGGCCGCCACCTCGTTTCACAGAAGCATTTAACATAGTTTCATAATTTTCCCGTGAACTACAGGATATACCGCTCCTGATGACGTTTCAATTTTTCATCTCGCTCGCACCCAGCCGAAATGATAGCTCCTGAAAAAAGACCATGTCGAAAATCACTTTTACTTTGATAAATTCCAGTGTTGTCAGACCTCGGCCACGGAAATACCCAAACATCATTCGTACAAGTGGGACACGTGGTCGCTCGTACTCGAACTTTGCAAAAAATACGTATTTCGATTTTTTTATTTTTGGGGAAAATCTTGAAAATTTCCCGAGAAATGGGGTAAATTTTTTTCCCCAATCCATTCTTCGAGTCGGTACACACAATCGCCCCATAAAAGTCGAAACGCTCCGACGTTGCCAACTGTGAGAAAATTGAATTTTAAAATTACGTTTTTTCGTACCTCAGACCAAACGGCCGCCGGGACAGCCGCCATCTTGAATTTTTAAAAACTACTCCCGTTCTGTCAAAATACAGGATAGTTGTAGGCGAAAACAGAGAAAAATATTATGCTCGACCACGCCGTTTCGGATCTGTGGCGCCGCGGTTCGGGGTCGAAAAATCAAAACTTTCAAAACGCTACAGCTCGGCCGCCATTTTGTTTTTCCAATTTTTCCCACTTTTTATATCAATCGTTTCCTAGTTTCTTCAATCGTTGCGAGTTGTAACGAAATCGGTTGGAAAACAAAAGAGTTGCGAGAATCACGTCGGCCGCCATCTTGTTTTTCCGAAATGTCATAATTTTTCCCTACTCGACTCCCGCACCCGAACACATCTCCCGTACATCATTGTATCGTTTTCTGTCTCTTTCTAGGAGAACAATTATGTCAATGAGTGAGTGAGTCAGTCAGTCAGTGGTAATTGAGCTATATATAGTATAACTAGTGTTTCGCCCTGTGCGCGAGCTGCTAAAGCAGCTCACGGGTTGTTGTTTTTGGGATAATATTAGGGATCCTCAGTTATCGAATTTGAACGAAATCGGTCAATTAACAAAGAATTTCAAAATGGCGCTGATTTTTTTAAACTTTGGTAACAGTTTCCTGTATTGAAATCCCAGGGAGCCCTAAATATCGATTTTGAACGAAATCGGTCAATTAACAAAAAATTTCAAAATGGCGCTGTTTTTTTAAAATTTTGGTTTCAGTTTCCTGTTTTGTAATCCCAGGGAGCCTTAAATATCGATTTTGAGCGAAATCGATCGATTAACCAAGAATTTCAAAATGGCGCTGATTTTTAAGACATGGGTATCAGTTTTCTATTTTGTGATCCCAGTGAGCCCTGAATATCGATTTCGAACGCAATTGGCCAATTAACAAAGAATTTCAAAATGGCGCTAATTTTTTAAAACTTTGGTGTCAGCTTCCTGTTTTGTAATCGCAGGGAGCCCCGTCGTGGGTAAAACGAACCCGTATCAAAATCTTGCAATTTTCTACACAGTCTTGTAGTATTCTTCAATATTGGCCATATATTTTCTATGGAAAAATAAATTCCGCCATCTTGAAATTTTTTCCTATTCATCAAGTAGACCGTCAGGTCCTGATCATCTCTTGCCAAGAAACCACACTTCCATCTCTTATACTCTCTGAGATAGACACTGACGAAATTTGTATGGCGGCCATCTTGAATCCACCATTTTCGAGTTTTTTTTAAACTCATCGCCAATTGGATGTGGTTCCGAGTGACATTAGTTCGAGGACCCCCCACCTATCTTCAATACCTTGGCCGTGCCCTTTACCCGTCTCCGAAATCCTCAATCATCAGGTGTCTCCATATTTTTTTTCAAGTTATATTTTCTGACTTCTATACGAAGCTATCAGTGAAAAAAAAATTTTTCATACAATATTTTACAGGAGGACATTTTTGGGGAAAATCTCGAAAACTACCCCAAATGTGGCAACACTGTTTTGATATCTCGATACTGCCGGTCGAGTTACACAGTCGATCCCTACATGTCAACTTTCCCAAATGTTGCCAACTGCCTCAAAATCGTGATCGAAATTTTCAAAAACACAAAAAGAATACAAAATGGCCGCCACCTCGTTTCACACAAGCATTTTACATAGTTTCATAATTTTCCCGTGAACTACAGGATATACCGCTCCTGATGACGTTTCAATTTTTCATCTCGCTCGCACCCAGCCGAAATGATAGCCCCTGAAAAAAGACCATGTCGAAAATCACTTTTACTTTGATAAATCCCAGTGTTGCCAGACCTCGGCGACGAAAATACCCAAACGTCATTCGTACAAGTGGGACACGTGGTCGCTCGTACTCGAACTTTGCAAAAAATACGTATTTCGATTTTTTTATTTTTGGGGTAAATCTTGAAAATTTCCCGAGAAATGGGGTAATTTTATTTCCCCAATCCATAGTTCGAGTCTGTACACACAATCGCCCCATAGAAATTGAATCGCTCCGACGTTGCCAACTGTGAGAAAATTGAATTTTAAAATTGCGTTTTTTCGTACCTCAGACCAAACGGCCGCCGCGACAGCCGCCATCTTGAATTTTTAAAAACCACTCCCTTTCTGTCAAAATACAGGATAGTTGTAGGCGAAAACAGAAAAAAATATTACGCTCGACCACGCCGTTTCGGATCTGTGGCGCCGCGGTTCGGGGTCGAAAAATCAAAAATTTCAAAACACTACAGCTAGGCCGCCATCTTGCTTTTCCAATTTTTTCCACTTTTTCTGTAAATCGTTTCCTAGTTTCTTCAATCGTTGTAAGTTGTAACAAAATCGGTTGGAAAACAAAAGAGTTGCAAGAATCACGTCGGCCGCCATCTTGTTTTTCCGAAATGTCATAATTTTTCCTTACTCGACTCCCGCACCCGAACACATCTCCCGTACATCATTATATCGTTTTCTGTCTCTTTCTAGGAGAACAATTATGTCAATGAGTGAGTGAGTCAGTCAGTGGTAATCGAGCTATATATAGTATAACTAGTATTTCGCCCTGTGCGCGAGCTGCTAAAGCAGCTCACGGGTTGTGGTTTGACTTACAAGTAGTACAGACATTTATTATGATTATAGCAAAATTATTAAAAATGGCGTTGATTTTTTTAAACTTTGGTATGAGTTTCCTGTTTTGTGATCAGAGGGAGCCCTGAATATCGATTTTGAACGAAATCGGTCCATTAACAAAGAATTTCAAAATGGCGCTGATTTTTTAATACTTTGGTTTCAGTTTCCTGTTTTGTAACTCCAGGGAGTCTTAAATATCGATTTTGATCGAAATCGGTCAATTAACAAAGAATTTCAAAATGGCGCTGATTTTTTTAAATTTTAGTACCAGTTTCCTGTTTTATAATCGCAGGGAGCCCCGTCGTGGGTAAAACGGAATCGTATCAAAATCTTGCATAGTCGTAGTATTCTTCAATATTGGCCATATATTTTCTATGGAAAAATAAATTCCGCCATCTTGAATTTTTTTCCTGTACATCAAGTAGACCTTCAGGTCCTGATCATCTTTTGTCAAGAAACCACTCTTCCATCTTTTATACTTTCTGAGATAGACACCAAACAAATTTGTATGGCAGCCATCTTAAATCCGCCATTTTGAATTTTTTTTTTGCTCTTTGTCAATTGGATGAGGTTCCGAGTGACATTAGTTCGAGGACCCCCCACCTATCTTCAATTCCTTGGCCGTGCCCTTTACCCGTCTCCGAAATCCTCAATCATCAGCTGTCTCCATATTTTTGTTAAAGTTACATTTCCTGATTTCTACACGAAGCCATCAGTGAAAAAAAAAAATTTCATACAAAATTTTACAGGAGGTCATTTTTGGGGAAAATCTCGAAAACTACCCATAATGTGGCAACACTGTTTAGATATCTCGATACTGCCGGTCGAGCTACACAATCGATCCATACATGTCAACTTTCCCAAATGTTGCCAACTGCCTCAAAATCATGATTAAAATTTTCAAAAACACAAAAATAATACAAAATGGCCGCCACCTCGTTTCACAGATACATTTGACATAGTTTCATAATTTTCCCATAAACTACAGGATATACCGCTCCTGATGACGTTTCAATTTTTCATCTCGCTCGCACCCAGCCGAAATGATTGCTCCTGAAAAAAGACCATGTCGAAAATCATTTTTACTTTGATAAATTCTAGTGTTGCCAGACCTCGGCGACGAAAATACCCAAATGTCATTCGTACAAGTGGGACACGTGGTCGCTCGTACTCGAATTTAGCAAAAAATACGTATTTCGATTTTTTAATTTTTAGGGTAAATCTTGAAAATTTCCCGAGAAATGGGGTAATTTTTTTTCCCCAATCCATAGTTCGAGTTTGTACACACAATCGCCCCCTAGAAGTCGAAACGCTCCGACGTTGCCAACTGTGAGAAATTTGAAGTTTAAAATTGCGTTTTTTCGTACCTCAGACCGAACGGCCGCCGCGACAGCCGCCATCTTGAATTTTTAAAAACCACTCCCGTTCTGTCAAAATACAGGATAGTTGTAGGCGAAAAGAGAAAAAAATATTACGCTCGACCACGCCGTTTCGGATCTGTGGCGCCGCGGTTCGGGGTCGAAAAATCAAAAATTTCAAAACACTACAGCTCGGCCGCCATCTTGTTTTACAAATTTTTTCCACTTTTTCTATAAATCGTTTCCTAGTTTCTTCAATCGTTGTGAGCTGTAACGAAATCGGTTGGAAAACAAAAGAGTTGCAAGAATCACATCGGCCGCCATCTTGTTTTTCCGAAATGTCATAATTTTTCCCTACTCGACTCCCGCACCCGAACACATCTCCCGTACATCATTGTATCGTTTTCTGTCTCTTTCTAGGAGAACAATTATGTCAATGAGTGAGTCAGTCAGTGGTAATTGAGCTATATATAGTATAACTAGTGTTTCGCCCTGTGCGCGAGCTGCTAAAGCAGCTCACGGGTTGTGGTTTGACTTACAAGTAGTACAGACTTTACTATACGATTTTGAACGAATTCGGTCAATTAACAAAGAATTTCAAAATGGCGCTGATTTTCTAAAACTTTGGTATCAGTTTTCTGTTTTGTGATCCCAGGGACCCCTAAATATCGATTTTGAACGAAATCGATCGATTAACAAAGAATTTCAAAATGGCGCTGATTTTTAAAACATGGGTATCAGTTTTCTATTTTGTGATCCCAGGGAGAACTAAATATCGATTTCGAACGAAATCGGTCAATTAACAAATAATTTCAAAATGGCGCTGATTTTTTAAAACTTTGGTAACAGTTACCTGTATTGAAATTCCAGGGAGCCCTAAATATCGATTTTGAACGAAATCGGTCCATTAACAAAGAATTTCAAAATGGCGCTGGTTTTTTGAAAATTTTGGTAACAGTTTCCTGTTTTGTAACTTCAGGGAGTCCTAAATATCGATTTTGAACGAAATCGGTCAATTAACAAAGAATTTCAAAATGGCGCTGATTTTAAAAACATGGATATCAGTTTTCTGTTTTGTAATCCCAGGGAGCCCTAAATATCGATTTTGAACGAAATCGATCGATTAACAAAGAATTTCAAAATGGCGCTGATTTTCTAAAACTTTGGTATCAGTTTTCTATTTTGTGATCCCAGGGAGCCCTGAATATCGATTTCGAACGAAATTGGCCAATTAACAAAGAATTTAAAAATGTCGCAGATTTTTTAAAACTTTGGTATCAGTTTTCTGTTTTTTAATCCCAGGGAGACCTAAATATCAATTTTGAACGAAATCGGTCGATTAACAAAGAATTTGCAAATTGGCGCTGATTTTTAAAACTTGGTTATCAGTTTTCTATTTTGTGATCCCAGGAAGTCCTAAATATCGATTTTGAACAAAATCGGTCAATTAACAAAGAATTTCAAAATGGCGCTGATTTTATAAAATTTCGGTAACAGTTTCCTGTTTTGTAATCCCAGGGTAAAACGGAAACGTATCAAAATTTTGCATAGTTCTTTCTACACTTGTAGTCTCTTCAATATGCGCCATAATTATATTTTCTATGGAAAATAAATTCCGCCATCTTGAATTTTTTTACTGTTCATCAAGTTGAACTTCAGGTCCTTATCATCTTTTGCCAAGATATTATTCTTCCATCTTTTATATTTTCTGAGATAGACACCAAATAAATTTGTATGGCAGCCATCCTAAATCCGCCATTTTGAATTTTTTTTCAGCTCACGGTCTATTGGCTGAGGTTTCGAATGACATTTGATCGAGCACCTATCTTGAATGCTTCGATCGGTTCATTTCGGCTAATCGGCCGCTATCTTGTTTTTCCGAAATGTCATAATTTTTCCCTGCTCCTGTCCCGCAGCCGAACATATCTCCAATACATGAACTACCCCGTTTCGGATCTGTGGCGCCGCGGGTCGGGGTTGAAAAATCAAAAATTTGTAAATACTGCAGCTCAGCCGCCATCTTGTTTTTCCAATTTTTTCAATTTTTCTATTGATCGTTTACTAATTTCTTCAATAATTGCAAGATGTAACGAAATCGGTTGGAAAACAAAAGAGTTGCAAGAATCACTTTGACCGCCATCTTGTTTTTCTATTTTTTCCACTTTTTGTATATATCGTTTACTAATTTCGTCAATAATTGCGAGTTGTAACGAAATCGGTTGGAAAACAAAAGAGTTGCAAGAATCACGTCGGCCGCCATCTTGTTTTTCCGAAATGTCATAATTTTTCCCTACTCGAATCCCGCACCTTAACACATCTCCCATACATCATTGGATCGTTTTCTGTCTCTTTCTAAGAGAACAATTATGCGGGCATGTTGGTAGTTTTATGTTTTTTTTTCATGCATTTGGTCAAACACACCTCTTTCTTCAAAATCCTCAATCATCAACTCGCTTCACATTTTTGCCCCCAAAGATTCGTTAGAATGAGGGAACCATAAGTACCCAGTCCTTATAAAGTTCCTAATTGCCATATAATTTGGTATGAAAAAAATATTCCGCCATCTTGAATTTTTTTTCATTTTGCTAAATAGACCTCCTCGTTCTGAACATCTCTTGACAAGAAACCACACTTCCATCTCTTATACTCTCCGAGATAGACACTAACGAAGTTTGTATGGCAGCCATCTTAAATCCGCCATTTTGAATTTTTTTTTTGCTCTTTGTCAATCGGATGAGGTTCCGAGTGACATTAGTTCGAGGACCCCCCACCTATCTTCAATACCTTGGCCGTGCCCTTTACCCGTCTCCGAAATCCTCAATCATCAGCTGTCTCCATATTTTTGTTAAAGTTATATTTTCTGACTTCTATACGAAGCCATCAGTGAAAAAACAATTTTTCATACATAATTTTACAGGAGGACATTTTTGGGGAAAATCTCGAAAACTACCCCAAATGTGGCAACACTGTTTAGATATCTCGATACTGCCGGTCGAATTACACAATCGATCCATACATATCTACTTTCCCAAATTTTGCCAACTGCCTCAAAATCGTGATTGAAATTTTCAAAAATACAAAAGGAATACAAAATGGCCGCCACCTCGTTTCACAGAAACATTTTACACAGTTTCATAATTTTCCCGTGAACTACAGGTTATACCGCTCCTGACGACGTTTCAATTTTTCATCTCGCTCGCACCCAGCCGAAATGATTGCTCCTGAAAAAAGACCATGTCGAAAATCACTTTTACTTTGATAAATTCCAGTGTTGCCAGACCTCGGCGACAAAAACACCCAAACGTCATTTGTACAAGTGGGACACGTGGTCGCTCATACTCAAACTTTGCAAAAAATACGTATTTCAATTTTTTAATTTTTGGGGTAAATCTTGAAAATTTCCCAAGAAATGGGGTAATTTTTTTTCTCCAATCCATTCTTCGAGTCGGTACACACAATCGCCCCATAGAAGTCGAAACGCTCCGACGTTGCCAACTGTGAGAAAATTGAATTTTAAAATTGCGTTTTTTCGTACCTCAGACCGAACGGCCGCCGCGACAGCCGCCATCTTGAATTTTCAAAAACCACTCCCGTTCTGTCAAAATACAGGATAGTTGTAGGCGAAAACAGAAAAAAATATTACGCTCGACCACGCCGTTTCGGATCTGTGGCGCCGCGGTTCGGGGTCGAAAAATCAAAAATTTCAAAACACTACAGCTCGGCCGCCATCTTGTTTTTCAAATTTTTTCCACTTTTTCTATTAATCGTTTCCTGGTTTCTTCAATCGTTGCGAATTATAACGAAATCGGTTGGAAAACAAAAGAGTTGCAAGATTCACGTCGGCCGCCATCTTGTTTTTCCGAAATGTCATAATTTTTCCTTACTCGACTCCCGCACCCGAACACATCTCCCGTACATCATTATATCGTTTTCTGTCTCTTTCTAGGAGAACAATTATGTCAATGAGTCAGTCAGTGAGTGGTAATCGAGCTATATATAGTATAACTAGTGTTTCGCCCTGTGCGCGAGCTGCTAAAGCAGCTCACGGGTTGTGGTTTGACTTACAAGTAGTACAGACATTTATTATGATTATAGCAAAATTATTAAAAATGGCGTTGATTTTTTTAAACTTTGGTATGAGTTTCCTGTTTTGTGATCAGAGGGAGCCCTGAATATCGATTTTGAACGAAATCGGTCCATAAACAAAGAATTTCAAAATGGCGCTGATTTTTTAATACTTTGGTTTCAGTTTCCTGTTTTGTAACTCCAGGGAGTCTTAAATATCGATTTTGATCGAAATCGGTCAATTAACAAAGAATTTCAAAATGGCGCTGATTTTTTAAAATTTTAGTACCACTTTCCTGCTTTGTAATCGCAGGGAGCCCCGTCGTGGGTAAAACGGAATCGTATCAAAATCTTGCATAGTTCTACACAGTCGTAGTAGTATTCTTCAATATTGGCCATATATTTTCTATGGAAAAATAAATTCCGCCATCTTGAATTTTTTTCCAGTTCATCAAGTAGACCTTCTTCAGGTCCTGATCATCTTTTGTCAAGAAACCACTCTTCCATCTTTTATGCTTTCTGAGATAGACACCAAACAAATTTGTATGGCAGCCATCTTAAATCCGCCATTTTGAATTTTTTTTTTGCTCTTTGTCTATTGGATGAGGTTCCGAGTGACATTAGTTCGAGGACCCTCCACCTATCTTCAATACCTTGGCCGTGCCCTTTACCCGTCTCCGAAATCCTCAATCATCAGGTGTCTCCATATTTTTGTTAAAGTTATATTTTCTGACTTCTATACGAAGCCATCAATGAAAAAAAAATTTTTCATACAAAATTTTACAGGAGGACATTTTTGGGGAAAATCTCGAAAACTACCCCAAATGTGGCAACACTGTTTAGATATCTTGATACTGCCGGTCGAGTTACACAGTCGATCCCTACATGTCATCTTTCCCAAATGTTGCCAACTGCCTCAAAATCGTGATCGAAATTTTCAAAAACACAAAAAGAATACAAAATGGCCGCCACCTCGTGTCACAGAAGCATTTTACATAGTTTCATAATTTTCCCGTAAACTACAGGATATACCGCTCCTGATGACGTTTCAATTTTTCATCTCGCTCGCACCCAACCGAAATGATTGCTCCTGAAAAAAGACCATGTCGAAAATCACTTTTACTTTGATAAATCCCAGTGTTGCCAGACCTCGGCGACGAAAACACCCAAATGTCATTCGTACAAGTAGGACACGTGGAGGCTCGTACTCGAATTTTGCAAAAAATGCGTATTTCGATTTTCTTATTTTTGGGGTAAATCTTGAAAATTTCCCGAGAAATGGGGTAATTTTTTTTCCCCAATCCATAGTTCGAGTCTGTACACACAATCACCCCCTAGAAATCGAAACGCTCCGACGTTGCCAACTGTGAGAAAATTGAATTTAAAAATTGCGTTTTTGCGTACCTCAGACGGAACGGCCGCCGCGACAGCCGCCATCTTGAATTTTTAAAAACCACTTCCGTTCTATCAAAATACAGGATAGTTGTAGGCGAAAAGAGAAAAAAATATTATGCTCGACCACGCCGTTTCGGATCTGTGGCGCCGCGGTTCGGGGTCGAAAAATCAAAAATTTCAAAACACTACAGCTCGGCCGCCATCTTGTTTTTCCAAGTTTTTTCACTCTTTCTATTGATCGTTTCCTAATTTCTTCAATAGTTGCGAGTTTAAACGAAATCGGTTGGAAAACAAAAGAGTTGCAAGAATCACGTCGGCCGCCATCTTGTTTTTCCGAAATGTCATAATTTTTCCCTACTCGACTCCCGCACCCGAACACATCTCCCGTACATCATAGTATCATTTTCTGTCTCTTTCTAGGAGAACAATTATGTCAATGAGTGAGTCAGTCAGTCAGTGAGTGGTAATTGAGCTATATATAGTATAACTAGTGTTTCGCCCTGTGCGCGAGCTGCTAAAGCAGCTCACGGGTTGTGGTTTGACTTAAAAGTAGTACAGACATTTATTATGATTATAGCAAAATTATTAAAAATGGCGTTGATTTTTTAAACTTTGGCATCAGTTTCCTGTTTTGTGATCAGAGGGAGCCCTGAATATCGATTTTGAACGAAATCGGTCCATTAACAAAGAATTTCAAAATGGTGCTGATTTTTTAAAACTTTGGTATCAGTTTCCTGTTTTGTAACTCCAGGGAGTCTTAAATATCGATTTTGATCGAAATCGGTCAATTAACAAAGAATTTCATAATGGCGATTTTTTAAAATTTTAGTACCAGTTTCTTGTTTTGTAATCGCAGGGAGCCCTAAATATCGATTTTGAACGAAATCGGTCCATTAACAAAGAATTTCAAAATGGCGTTGATTTTTTAAAATGTTGGTTTCAGTTTCCTGTTTTGTAACCCCAGGGAGTCCTCAATATCGATTTTAAACGAAATCGGTCAATTAACAAAGAATTTCAAAATGGCGCTGATTTTTTAAAATTTTAGTACCAGTTTCCTGTTTTGTAATCGCAGGGAGCCCCGTCGTGGGTAAAACGGAACCGTATTAAAATCTTGCATAGTTCTACACAGTCTTGTAGTTTTCTTCAATATTGGCCATATATTTTCTATGGAAAAATAAATTCCGCCATCTTGAATTTTTTTCCTGTTCATCAAGTAGATCTTCCGGTCCTGATCATCTCTTGCCAAGAAACTACAATTCCATCTCTTATATTCTCCGAGATAGACACTGACGAAATTTGTATGGCGGCCATCTTGAATCCACCATTTTGGAGGTTTTTTTAAACTCACCGCCAATTGGAACAGGTTCCGAGTGACATTAGTTCGAGGACCCCCCACCTATCTTCAATACCTTGGCCGTGCCCTTTACCCGTCTCCGAAATCCTCAATCATCAGCTGTCTCCATATTTTTTTCAAGTTATATTTTCTGACTTCTATACGAAGCCATCAGTGAAAAAAATAATTTTCATACAAAATTTTACAGGAGGACATTTTTGGGGAAAATCTCGAAAACTACCCATAATGTGGCAACACTGTTTAGATATCTCGATACTGCCGGTCGAGCTACACAATCGATCCATACATGTCAACTTTCCCAAATGTTGCCAACTGCCTCAAAATCGTGATCGAAATTTTCAAAAACACAAAAAGAAAACAAAATGGCCGCCACCTCGTTTCACAGAATTATTTTACATAGTTTCATAATTTTCCCGTGAACTACAGGATATACCGCCTCTGATGACGTTTCAATTTTTTATCTCGCTCGCACCCAGCCGAAATGATAGCCATTGAAAAAAGACCATGTCGAAAATCACTTTTACTTTGATAAATTCC
Organism: Erebia aethiops; assembly: GCA_923060345.2. Classification (NCBI taxonomy): domain Eukaryota; kingdom Metazoa; phylum Arthropoda; class Insecta; order Lepidoptera; family Nymphalidae; genus Erebia; species Erebia aethiops. The sequence goes on along the minus strand of OV281081.1, from coordinate 10,735,365 downwards.
AGTGTTGCCAGACCTCGGCAATGAAAATACCCAAATGTCATTCGTACAAGTGGGACACGTGGTCGCTCGTACTCGAACTTTGCAAAAAATACGTATTTCGATTTTTTAATTTTTGGGGAAAATCTTGAAAATTTCCCGAGAAATGGGTAATTTTTTTTCCCCAATCCATAGTTCGAGTCTGTACACACAATCGCCCCCTAGAAGTCGAAACGCTTCGACGTTGCCAACTGTGAGAAATTTGAAGTTTAAAATTGCGTTTTTTCGTACCTCAGACCGAACGGCCGCCCCGACAGCCGCCATCTTGAATTTTTAAAAACCACTCCCGTTCTGTCAAAATACAGGATAGTTGTAGGCGAAAAGAGAAAAAAATATTACGCTCGACCACGCCGTTTCGGATCTGTGGCGCCGCGGTTCGGGGTCGAAAAATCAAAAATTTCAAAACACTACAGCTCGGCCGCCATCTTGTTTTTCAGATTTTTTCAACTTTTTCTATTAATCGTTTACTACTTTCTTCAATAGTTGCGAGTTTAAACGAAATCGGTTGGAAAACAAAAGAGTTGCAAGAATCACGTCGGCCGCCATCTTGTTTTTCCGAAATGTCATAATTTTTCCCTACTCGACTCCCGCACCCGAACACATCTCCCGTACATCATAGTATCATTTTCTGTCTCTTTCTAGGAGAACAATTATGTCAATGAGTGAGTCAGTCAGTCAGTGAGTGGTAATTGAGCTATATATAGTATAAAATAATAATAATAATTCTTATTAAGAAAAAATATTCGTTTTCACTTCTATCGGCAGTCCCTATAACTGGCAATTTTTTTAGAGTAATTTCGCTCAATAGATTCAGTTCTTCATTACCATGAGCAATAATAATGTCGGTAAAATAAATACAATTGGATACTTACATAATTCTAAAAGTGCTATAATAAAAGCAGCGCAGTACAGACTCATCCATATTAATATCATACTTTCATCATTGTCAGCGCGAAATAACCTTACCATTGCCAATGGTATATACAGCCCTGATACTATTCCTTCCAATACCATCGATATTATAAGGTACCCATTGTACACCTCCAACTTACAACAACTTTTCTGAAAGGAAAAAAGATTAAATATGTAGACCTTTATTACTTTTTGAAGTGAAAACTTCTTAAGGCGCGTTGAGCACTTTTTGGTAGGGGGTAAAAATATGGAAACGCGAGACCGACACCGTTCTTCTTAAGACAAAAGGTCTTAAGTATAAATAATATAGTACATTCGTAATGAAACTTTAATACCTTTGTTTTAAGGTAATTAATTAATTAATTAAACCATTAATTTAATAGTGATGTGTAACCGTAACTGACACCTCGCGACACCATTCTTCTTAAGACAAAAGGTCTTAAGTTTAAATAATTGACCGAGCGAAGCGTAGCTGGTCTCTGAGTCTACTGTGAATTTGCACTTGTCCGTCTGCCAGAGCCTTATAACTTCTGAATTACTGAACGTAATTACTTCAAATTTAAATATATTAATGTGTAAACCGATGGCCTCCGCTCAGTGCGCAGGTGAACGGCCAGCGTTCTTTTTACGTGACGGGACCCGTACCAGATTCCTGTTTTGTAATCCCGGGAGCCCTCAATATCGATTTTGAACGAAATCGGTCAATTAACAAAGAATTTCAAAATGGCGCTGATTTTTTTACATTTGGGTACCTACCAGTTTCATGTTTTGTAATCCCAGGAATTCCTAAATATCGTTTTGGAATGAAATCGGTCAATTAACAAAAAAAATTAAAATGGCGTTGATTTTTTAAAACTTTGCTATCAATTTCCTGTTTTGTAAGTAATCCCAAGGAGCCCTAAATTTTGATTTTGTACGAAGTCGCTACAATAACAAGGATTTTAAAATGACGCTGATTTTTTAAAACTTTGGTATCAGTTTCTTGTTTTGTTATCCCAGGGAGCCCTAAATATCGATTTTGAACGAAATCGGTCAATTAACAAAGAATTTCAAAATGGCGCAGATTTTTTAAAACTTTGGTACCAGTTTCCTGTTTTTTAATCCCAGGGAGCCCTAAATATCGATTTTGAACGAAATCGGTCAATGAACAAAGAATTTCAAAATGGCGCTGGTTTTTTAAAACTTTGGTATCAGTTTCTTGTTTTGTAATCCCAGGAAGTCCTAAATATCGATTTTAAACGAAATCGGTCAATTAACAAAGAATTTCATAATGGCTCTGGTTTTTTTTAAAATTTTGATAAGTTTCCCGTTTTGTAACCCCAGGGAGTTCTTAATATCGATTTTGAACGAAATCGGTCAATTAACAAATAATTTCAAAATGGCGCTGTTTCTTTTTAAATTTTGGAAACCGTTTCCAGTTTTTTAATCCCAGGGAGCCCCGTCGTGGGTAAAACGGAACCGTATCAAATTCTAGTACACTTGTAGTTTCTTCAATATTTGCCTTATATTTTCTACGGAAAAATAAATTCCACCATCTTGAATTTTTTTCCTGTTCATCAAGTAGACCTTCAGGTCCTAATCATCTTTTGCCAAGAAACCACTATTCCATCTTTTATACTTTCTGAGATAGACACCAAATAAATTTGTACGGCAGCCATCTTAAATCCGCCATTTTGATTTTATTTTCAGCTCATTGGCTATTGGATGAAGTTTCGAATGACATTTGGTTGAGCACCTATCTTCAATGCTTCGATCGGTTAATTTCGGCAAATCGGCCGCCATCTTGTTTTTGCCGAAATGTCCTAATCTTTCCCTACTCCCATCCCGCACCCGAACATATCTCCTGTACATGAACTACCTCGATTCGGATCTGTGGCGCCGCGGTTCGGGGTCGTAAAATCAAAAATTTGAAAACACTACAGCTCGGCCGCCATCTTGTTTTCCAATTTTTTCTACTTTTCCTATTGATCGTTTACTAATTTCTTCAATCATTGCGAGTTGTAACGAAATCGGTTGGAAAATAAAAAAGTTACAAAAAGCACGTCAGCCGCCATCTTGTTTTTCCGAAATGTCATAATTTTTCCCTAATCCCATCCCGCACCCGAACGTATTACCTGTACATGAACTACCCCGTTTCGGATCTGTAGCGCTGCGGTACGGGGTCGAAAAATCAAAAATTTGAAAATACTACAGCTCGGCCGCCATCTTGTTTTTACAATTTTTTCTACATTTTGTATAGTTCGCTTACTAATTTCTTTAATCATTACGAGTTGTAACGAAATCGGTTGGAAAACAAAAGAGTTGCAAGAATCACGTCGGCCGCCATCTTGTTTTTCCAAAAGGTGATAATTTTTCCCTACTCCCATCCCGCGCCCGAACACATCTCCCATACATCATTGTATCGTTTTCTGCCTTTTTTTAGTAGAACAATTATGCGGGTATGTTGGTAGTTTTATGTTTGTTTTTTTTCATGCATATGGTCGAACACACCCCCTCTTTCTACAATATCCTGGCCGTGCTCTTCACCCGTCTCCGAAATCCTCAATCATCAACCCGCTTCACATTTTTCTCCCAAATATTCGTTAGAAGTACCCAGTCCTTACAAAGTTCTAATCGCCATATAATTTGGTATGAAAAAAAATATTCCGCCATCTTGAATTTTTTTTCATTTCGCTAAATAGACCTCCTCGTCCTGATCATCTCTTGCCAAGAAACCACTCTTCCATCTTTTATACTTTCTGAGATAGACACCAAATAAATGTGTATGGCAGCCATCTTTAATCCGCCATTTTGAATTTTTTTTTTGCTCTTTGTCTATTGGATGAGGTTCCGAGTGACATTAGTTCGAGGACCCCCACCTATCTTCAATACCTTGGCCGTGCCCTGTACCCGTCTCCGAAATCCTCAATCATCAGCTGTCTCCATATTTTTTTTCAAGTTATATTTTCTGACTTCTATACGAAGCCATCAGTGAAAAAAAATTTTTTCGTACAAAATTTTACAGGAGGACATTTTTGGAAAAAATCTCGAAAACTACCCCAAATGTGGCAACACTGTTAAGATATCTCGATACTGCCGGTCAAGCTACACAATCGATCCATACATGTCAACTTTCCCAAATGTTGCCAACTGCCTCAAAATCGTGATCGAAATTTTCAAAAACACAAAATGAATACAAAATGGCCGCCACCTCGTTTCACAGAAGCATTTTACATAGTTTCATAATTTTCCCATAAACTACAGGATATACCGCTCCTGATGACGTTTCAATTTTTCATCTCGCTCGCACCCAGCCGAAATGATAGCTCCTGAAAAGAGACCATGTCGAAAATCACTTTTACTTTGATAAATTCCAGTGTTGCCAGACCTCGGCGACGGAAATACCCAAACATCATTCGTACAAGTGGGACACGTGGTCGCTCATACTCGAACTTTGCAAAAAATACGTATTTCGATTTTTTAATTTTTGGGGTAAATCTTGAAAATTTCCCTAGAAATGGGGTAATTTTTTTTCCCCAATCCATACCTCGAGTCTGTACACACAATCGCCCCGTACAAGTCGAAACGCTCCGACGTTGCCAACTGTGAGAAAATTGAATCTTAAAATGGCGTTTTTTCGTACCTCAGACCGAACGGCCGCCGCGACAGCCGCCATCTTGAATTTTTAAAAACCACTCCCGTTCTGTCAAAATACAGGATAGCTGTAGGCGAAAAGAGAAAAAAAAATCATGCTCGACTGCGCCGTTTCGGATCTGTGGCGCCGCGGTTCGGGGTCGAAAAATCAAAAATTTCAAAACACAACAGCTCGGCCGCCATCTTGTTTTTCCAATTTTTTCCACTTTTTCTATAAATCGTTTCCTAGTTTCTTCAATCGTTGCGAGTTGTAACGAAATCGGTTGAAAAACAAAAGAGTTGCAAGAATCACGTCGGCCGCCATCTTGTTTTTCCGAAATATCATAATTTTTCCCTACTCGACTCGCGCACCCGAACACATCTCCCGTACATCATTATATCGTTTTCTGTCTCTTTCTAGGAGAACAATTATGTCAATGAGTCAGTCAGTGAGTCAGTGAATCAGTGGTAATTGAGCTATATATAGTATAATAACTAGTTTTTCGCCCTGTGCGCGAGCTGCTAAAGCAGCTCACGGGTTGTGGTTTGACTTACAAGTAGTACAGACATTTATTATGATTATCAAAATTATTAAAAATGGCGTTGATTTTTTTAAACTTTGGCATCAGTTTCCTGTTTTGTGATCAGAGGGAGCCCTGAATATCGATTTTGATCGAAATCGGTCCATTAACAAAGAATTTCAAAATGGCGCTGATTTTTTCAAACTTTGGTTTCAGTTTCCTGTTTTGTAACCCCAGGGAGTCCTAAATATCGATTTTGAACGAAATCGGTCAATTAACAAAGAATTTCAAAATGGCGCTGATTTTATAAAATTTTGGTAGCAGTTTCCTGTTTTGTAATCCCAGGGAGCCCCATCGTGGGTAAAACGGAACCGTATCAAAATCTTGCATAGTTTTACAGTCTTGTAGTATTCTTCAATATTGACCATATATTTTCTATGGAAAAATAAATTCCGCCATCTTGAATTGTTTTCCTGTTCATCAAGTAGACCTTCAGGTCCTGATCATCTTTTGCCAAGAAACCACTCTTCCATCTTTTATACTTTCTGAGATAGACACCAAACAAATTTGTATGGCAGCCATCTTAAATCCGCCATTTTGAATTTTTTTTTTGCTCTTTGTCTATTGGATGTGGTTCCGAGTGACATTAGTTCGAGGACCCCCCACCTACCTTCAATACCTTGGCCGTGCCCTTTACCCGTCTCCGAAATCCTCAATCATCAGCTGTCTCCATATTTTTTTTCAAGTTGTATTTTCTTACTTCTACACGAAGCCATCAGTGAAAAAAAATATTTTCATACAAAATTTTACAGGAGGAAGTTTTTGGGGAAAATCTCGAAAACTACCCCAAATGTGGCAACACTGTTTAGATATCTCGATACTGCCGGTCGAGTTACACAATCGATCCATACATGTCAACTTTCCCAAATGTTGCCAACTGCCTCAAAGTCGTGATCGAAATTTTCAAAAACACAAAAAGAATACAAAATGGCCGCCACCTCGTTTCACAGAAACATTTGACATAGTTTCATAATTTTCCCGTGAACTACAGGATATACCGCTCCTGACGACGTTTCAATTTTTCATCTCGCTCGCACCCAGCCGAAATGATTGCTCCTGAAAAAAGACCATGTCGAAAATCACTTTTACTTTGATAAATTCCAGTGTTGCCAGACCTCGGCGACGGAAATACCCAAACGTCATTTGTACAAGTGGGACACGTGGTCGCTCGTACTCAAACTTTGCAAAAAATACGTATTTAGATTTTTTTATATTTGGGGTAAATCTTGAAAATTTCCCTAGAAATGGGGTAATTTTTTTTCCCCAATCCATTCTTCGAGTCGGTACACACAATCGCCCTGTACAAGTCGAATCGCTCTGACGTTGCCAACTGTGAGAAAATTGAATTTTAAAATTGCGTTTTTTCGTGCCTCAGACCGAACGGCCGCCGCGACAGCCGCCATCTTGAATTTTTAAAAACCACTCCCGTTCTGTCAAAATACAGGATAGTTGTGGGCGAAAAGAGAAAAAAATATTACGCTCGACCACGCCGTTTCGGATCTGTGGCGCCGCGGTTCGGGGTCGAAAAATCAAAAATTTCAAAACACTACAGCTCGGCCGCCATCTTGTTTTTCCAATTTTTTCCACTCTTTCTATTGACCGTTTACTAATTTCTTTAATAATTGCGAGTTTAATCAAAATCGGTTGGATAACAAGAGAGCTGCAAGAATCACGTCGGCCGCCATCTTGTTTTTCCGAAATGTCATAATTTTTCCCTACTCGACTCCCGCACCCGAACACATCTCCCTTACATCATTGTATCGTTTTCTGTCTCTTTCTAGGAGAACAATTATGTCAATGAGTGAGTCAGTCAGTGAGTGAGTGGTAATTGAGCTATATATAGTATAACTAGTGTTTCGCCCTGTGCGCGAGCTGCTAAAGCAGCTCACGGGTTGTGGTTTGACTTACAAGTAGTACAGACATTTATTATGATTATAGCAAAATTATTAAAAATGGCGTTGTTTTTTTAAACTTTGGTATGACTTTCCTGTTTTGTGATCAGAGGGAGCCCTGAATATCGATTTTGAACGAAATCGGTCCATTAACAAAGAATTTCAAAATGGCCCTGATTTTTTAAAATTTTGGTTGCAGTTTCCTGTTTTGTAACCCCAGGGAGTCCTCAATATCGATTTTAAACGAAATCGGTCCATTAACAAAGAATTTCAAAATGGCGATTTTTTTAAATTTTTGTACCAGTTTCTTGTTTTGTAATCGCAGGGAGCCCCGTCGTGGGTAAAACGGAACCGTATCAAAATCTTGCATAGTTCTACACAGTCTTGTAGTATTCTTCAATATTGGCTATATATATTTTCTATGGAAAAATAAATTCCGCCATCTTTTTTTTTTCCTGTTCATCAAGGAGACCTTCAGGTCCTGATCATCTTTTGCCAAGAAACCGCTCTTCCATCTTTTATACTTTCTGAGATAGACACCAAACAAATTTGTATGGCAGCCATCTTAAATCCATTTTGATTTTTTTTTAGCTCATTGTCTATTGAATGATGTTTCGAATGACATTTGGACGAGCACCAATCTTCAATGCTTCGATCGGTTCATTTCGGCAAATCGGCCGCCATCTAGTTTTTCCCAAATGCCATAATGTTTCCCTACTCCCATGAAGCACCCGAACATATCTCCTATACATAAACTACCCCGTTTCGGATCTGTGGCGCCGCAGTTCAGGATTAAAAAATCAAAAATTTTAAAGCACTATAGCTCGGCCGCCATCTTGTGTTTCCAATTTTTTCTACTTTTTGTAGTGATCGTTTACTAATTTCTCCAATAACTGCGAGTTGTAACAAAATCGGTTGGAAAACAAAAGAGTTGCAAGAATCACGTCGGCCGCCATCTTGTTTTTCCAATTTTTCTACTGTTCGCTTACTAATTTCTTCAATCATTCCGAGTTGTAACGAAATCGGTTAGAAAACAAAAAAGTCACAAAGAGCACGTCGGCCGCCATCTTGTTTTTTCGAAATGTCATAATTTTTCCCTAATCCTATCCCGCACCCGAACGTATCATCCATACATGAACTACCCCGTTTCAGATCTGTAGCGCCGCGGTTCGGGGTCGAAAAATCAAAAATTTGAAAATACTACAGCTCGGCCGCCATCTTGTTTTTCCAATTTTTTCTACTTTTTGTATTGATCGTTTACTAATTTCTTTAATAATTGCCAGTTGTAACGAAATCGGTTGGAAAACAAAAGAGTTGTAAGAATCACGTCGGCTGCCATCTTGTTTTTCCAATTTTTTCTACTTTTTCTATTGATCGTTTACTAATTTCTTCAATCATTGCGAGTTGTGACGAAATCGGTTAGAAAACAAAAAAGTCACAAAGAGCACGTCGGCCGCCATCTTGTTTTTCCGAAATGTCATAATTTTTCCCTAATCCTATCCCGCACCTGAACGTATCATCCATACATGAACTACCCCGTTTCGGATCTGTAGCGCCGCGGTTCGGGGTCGAAAAATCAAAAATTTGAAAATACTGCAGCTCGGCCGCCATCTTGTTTTTCCAATTTTTTCTACGTTTTGTATTGATCGTTTACTAATTTCTTAAAATAATTGCCAGTTGTAACGAAATCGGTTGGAAAACAAAGGAGTTGCAAGAATCACGTCGGCCGCCATCTTGTTTTTCCAATTTTTTGGACTTTTTCTATTGATCGTTTACTAATTTCTTCAATCATTGTGAGTTGTAACGAAATCGGTTAGAAAACAAAAAAGTCACAAAGAGCACGTCGGCCGCCATCTTGTTTTTCCGAAATGTCATAATTTTTCCCTAATCCTATCCCGCACCCGAACGTATCATACATACATGAATTACCCCGTTTCGGATCTGTAGCGCCGCGGTTCGGGGTCGAAAAATCTGAAATTTGAAAATACTGCAGCTCGGCCGCCATCTTGTTTTTCCAATTTTTTCTACTTTTTGTATTGATCGTTTACTAATTTCTTTAATAATTGCCAGTTGTAACGAAATCGGTTCGAAAACAAAAGAGTTGCAAGAATCACGTCGGCCGCCATCTTGTTTTTCCAATTTTTTCTACTTTTTGTGTTGATCGTTTACTAATTTCTTTAATAATTGCCAGTTGTAACGAAATCGGTTGGAAAACAAAAGAGTTGCAAGAATCACGTCGGCCGCCATCTTGTTTTTCCGAAATTTCATAATTTTTCCCTTCTCCCATCCCGCACCCGAATACATCTCCCATACATCATTGTATCGTTTTCGGTCTCTTATTAGGAGAACAATCATGCGGGTGTGTTGTTAGTTTTGTTTGTTTTTTTTTTCATGCATTTTGTTGAACACACTTTCTACAATACCCTGGCCGTGCTCTTCACCCGTCTCCGAAATCCTCAATCATCAACTCGCTTCACATTTTTCTCCCAAATATTCGTTCGAAGTCCTCCTTAGTTGAAGTCGTCCTTATAAAGTTCCTAATCCCCATATAATTTGGTATGAAAAAAAATATTCCGCCATCTTGAATTTTTTTCCTGTTCATCAAATAGACCTTCAGGTCCTGATCATCTCTTGCCGAGAAACCACACTTCCATCTCTTATACCCTCCGAGATAGACTCTGACGAAATTTGTATGGCGGCCATCTTAAATCGACCATTTTTGAGTTTTTTTTAATTTCATCGCCAATTGGATGAGGTTCCGAGTGACATTAGTTCGAGGACCCCCCATCTATCTTCAATACCTTGGCCGTGCCCTTTACCCGTCTCCGAAATCCTCAATCATCAGCCATCTCCATATTTTTCTTCAAGTTATATTTTCTGACATCTATACGAAGCCATCAGTGAAAAAAAAATTTTTCATACAAAATTTTACAGGAAGACATTTTTGGGGAAAATCTCGAAAACTACCCCAAATGTGGCAACACTGTTTAAATATGTCGATACTGCCGGTCGAGCTACACAGTCGATTTATACATGTCAACTTTCCCAAATGTTGCCAACTGCCTCAAAATCGTGATCGAAATTTCCAAAAACACAAAAAGAATACAAAATGGCCGCCACCTCGTTTCACAGAAACATTTGACATAGTTTCATAATTTTCCCGTGAACTACAGGATATGCCGCTCCTGATGACGTTTCAATTTTTCATCTCGCTCGCACCCAGCCGAAATGATAGCTTCTGAAAAGAGACCATGTCGAAAATCACTTTTACTTTGATAAATTCCAGTGTTGCCAGACCTTGGCGATGAAAATACCCAAATGTCATTCGTACAAGTGGGACACGTGGACGCTCGTACTCGAATTTTGCAAAAAATACGTATTTCGTTTTTTTTATTTTTGGGGTAAATCTTGAAAATTTCCCGAGAAATGGGGTAATTTTTTTTCCCCAATCCATAGTTCGAGTCTGTACACACAATCGCCCCATAGAAGTCGAAACGCTCCGACGTTGCCAACTGTGAGAAATTTGAAGTTTAATATTGCGTTTTTTCGTACCTCAGACCGAACGCCCGCCGCGACAGCCGCCATTTTGAATTTTTAAAAACCACTCCCGTTCTGTCAAAATACAGGATAGTTGTAGGCGAAAAGAGAAAAAAAAATTATGCTCGACCACGCCGTTTCGGATCTGTGGCGCCGCGGTTCGGGGTCGAAAAATAGAAAATTTCAAAACACTACAGCTCGGCCGCCATCTTGTTTTTCCAATTTTTTCCACTTTTTCTATTGACCGTTTCCTAATTTCTTCAATCGGTGCGAGTTTAAACGAAATCGGTTGGAAAACAAAAGAGTTGCAAGAATCACGTCGGCCGCCATCTTGTTTTTCCGAAATGTCATAATTTTTCCCTACTCAAATCCCGCACCCGAACACATCTCCCGTACATCATAGTATCGTTTTCTGTCTCTTTCTAGGAGAACAATTATGTCAATGAGTGAGTGAGTCAGTGGTAATTGAGCTATATATAGTATAACTAGTGTTTCGCCCTGTGCGCGAGCTGCTAAAGCAGCTCACGGGTTGTGGTTTGACTTACAAGTAGTACAGACATTTATTATGATTATAGCAAAATTATTTAAAATGGCGTTGATTTTTTAAACTTTGGCATCAGTTTCCTGTTTTGTGATCAGAGGGAGCCCTGAATATCGATTTTGAACGAAATCGGTCCATTTACAAAGAATTTCAAAATGGCGCTGATTTTTTAAAACTTTGGTATCAGTTTCCTGTTTTGTAACCCCAGGGAGTCCTAAATATCGATTTTGAACGAAATCGGTCAATTAACAAAGAATTTCAAAATGGCGCTGATTGTTTTAAATTTTAGTACCAGTTTCCTGTTTTGTAATCGCAGGGAGCCCCGTCGTGGGTAAAATGGAACCGTATCAAAATATTGCATAGTTCTACACAGTCTTGTAGTATTCTTCAATATTGGCCATATATTTTCTATGGAAAAATAAATTAAGCCATCTTGACTTTTTTTCCTGTTCATAAACCTTCCGGTCTTGATCATCTCTTGCCGAGAAACCACACTTCCATCTCTTATACTCTCCGAGATAGACACCAAACAAATTTGTATGGCAGCCATCTTAAATCCATTTTGTTTTTTTTTAGCTCATTGTCTATTGAATAAAGTTTCGAATGACATTTGGACGAGCACCAATCTTCAATGCTTCGATCGGTTCATTTCGGCAAATCGGCCGCCATCTTGTTTTTCCCAAATGCCATAATGTTTCCCTACTCCCATCAAGCACCCGAACATATCTCCTGTACATAAACTACCCCGTTTCGGATCTGTGGCGCCGCGGGGTTAAAAAATCAAAAATTTTAAAGCACTATAGCTCGGCCGCCATCTTGTTTTTCAATGTTTTCTACGTTTTGTAGTGATCGTTTACTAATTTCTCCAATAACTGCGAGTTGTAACGAAATCGGTTGGAAAACAAAAGAGTTGCAAGAATGACGTCGGCCGCCATCTTGTTTTTCCTATTTTTCTACTATTCGCTTACTAATTTCTTCAATCATTCCGAGTTGTAACGAAATCGGTTAGAAAACAAAAAAGTCACAAAGAGCACGTCGGCCGCCATCTTGTTTTTCCGAAATGTCATAATTTTTCCCTCATCCTTTCCCGCACCCGAACGTATCATACATACATGAACTACCCCGTTTCGGATCTGTAGCGCCGCGGTTCGGGGTCGAAAAATCAAAAATTTGAAAATACTGCAGCTCGGCCGCCATCTTGTTTTTCCAATTTTTTCTACTTTTTGTATTGATCGTTTACTAATTTCTTTAATAATTGCCAGTTGTAACGAAATCGGTTGGAAAACAAAAGAGTTGTAAGAATCACGTCGGCCGCCATCTTGTTTTTCCAATTTTTTCTACTTTTTCTATTGATCGTTTACTAATTACTTCAATCATTGCGAGTTGTAACGAAATCGGTTAGAAAACAAAAAAGTCACAAAGAGCACGTCGGCCGCCATCTTGTTTTTCCGAAATTTCATAATTTTTCCCTAATCCTATCCCGCACCCGAACGTATCATCCATACATGAACTACCCCGTTTCGGATCTGTAGCGTTGCGGTTCGGGGTCGAAAGATCAAAAATTTGAAAATACTGCAGCTCGGCCGCCATCTTGTTTTTCCAATTTTTTCTACGTTTTGTATTGATCGTTTACTAATTTCTTTAATAATTGCCAGTTGTAACGAAATCGGTTGGAAAACAAAGGAGTTGCAAGAATCACGTCGGCCGCCATCTTGTTTTTCCAATTTTTTCTACTTTTTCTATTGATCGTTTACTAATTTCTTCAATCATTGCGAGTTGTAACGAAATCGGTTAGAAAACAAAAAAGTCACAAAGAGCACGTCGGCCGCCATCTTGTTTTTCTGAAATGTCATAATTTTTCCCTCATCCTATCCCGCACCCGAACGTATCATACATACATGAACTACCCCGTTTCGGATCTGTAGCGCCGCGGTTCGGGGTCGAAAAATCAAAAATTTGAAAATACTGCAGCTCGGCCGCCATCTTGTTTTTCCAATTTTTTCTACTTTTTGTATTGATCGTTTACTAATTTCTTTAATAATTGCCAGTTGTAACGAAATCGGTTCGAAATCAAAAGAGTTGCAAGAATCACGTCGGCCGCCATCTTGTTTTTCCAATTTTTTCTACTTTTTGTGTTGATCGTTTTCTAATTTCTTTAATAATTGCCAGTTGTAACGAAATCGGTTGGAAAACAAAAGAGTTGCAAGAATCACGTCGGCCGCCATCTTGTTTTTCCAATTTTTTCTACTTTTTGTGTTGATCGTTTTCTAATTTCTTTAATAATTGCCAGTTGTAACGAAATCGGTTGGAAAACAAAAGAGTTGCAAGAATCACGTCGGCCGCCATCTTGTTTTAGGTTATTAGGAGAACAATCATGCGGGTGTGTTGTTAGTTTTGTTTGTTTTTTTTTTCATGCATTTTGTTGAACACACTTTCTAAAATACCCTGGCCGTGCTCTTCACCCGTCTCCGAAATCCTCAATCATCAACTTGCTTCACATTTTTCTCCCAAATATTCGTTCGAAGTACCCAGTCCTTATAAAGTTCCTAATCCCCATATAATTTAATATGAAAAAAATATTCCGCCATCTTGAATTTTTTTCCTGTTCATCAAGTAGACCTTCAGGTCCTGATCATCTCTTGCCGAGAAACCACACTTCCATCTCTTATACCCTCCGAGATAGACACTGACGAAATTTGTATGGCGGCCATCTTGAATCGACCATTTTGGAGTTTTTTTTAATTTCATCGCCAATTGGATGAGGTTCCGAGTGACATTAGTTCGAGGACCCCCCACCTATCTTCAATACCTTGGCCGTGCCCTTTACCCGTCTCCGAAATCCTCAATCATCAGCTGTCTCCATATTTTTTTTCAAGTTATATTTTCTGACTGCTATACGAAGCCATCAGTGAAAAAAAAATTTTTCATACAAAATTTTACAGGAGGACATTTTTGGGGAAAATCTCGAAAACTACCCCAAATGTGGCAACACTGTTTAGATATCTCGATACTGCCGGTCGAGCTACACAATCGATCCATACATGTCAACTTTCCCAAATGTTGCCAACTGCCTCAAAATCGTGATCGAAATTTTCAAAAACACAAAAATAATACAAAATGGCCGCCACCTCGTTTCACAGAAACATTTGACATAGTTTCATAATTTTCCCATGAACTACAGGATATACCGCTCCTGATGACGTTTCAATTTTTCATCTCGCTCGCACCCAGCCGAAATGATAGCTCCTGAAAAGAGACCATGTCGAAAATCACTTTTTTTTTGATAAATTCCAGTGTTGCCAGACCTCGGCGACGGAAATACCCAAACATCATTCGTACAAGTGGGACACGTGGTCGCTCGTACTCGAACTTTGCAAAAAATACGTATTTCGATTTTTTAATTTTTGGGGAAAATCTTGAAAATTTCCCGAGAAATGGGGTAAATTTTTTTCCCCAATCCATTCTTCGAGTCGGTACACACAATCGCCCCATAGAAGTCGAAACGCTCTGACGTTGCCAACTGTGAGAAAATTGAATTTTAAAATTGCGTTTTTTCGTACCTCAGACCAAACGGCCGCCGGGACAGCCGCCATCTTGAATTTTTAAAAACCACTCCCGTTCTGTCAAAATACAGGATAGTTGTAGGCGAAAAGAGAAAGAAATATTATGCTCGACCACGCCGTTTCGGATCTGTGGCGCCGCGGTTCGGGGTCGAAAAATCAAAAATTTCAAAACGCTACAGCTCGGCCGCCATCTTGTTTTTCCAATTTTTTCGACTTTTTCTATTGATCGTTTCCTAGTTTCTTCAATCTTTGCGAGTTGTAACAAAATCGGTTGGAAAACAAGAGAGCTGCAAGAATCACGTCGGCCGCCATCTTGTTTTTCCGAAATGTCATAATTTTTCCCTACTCGACTCCCGCACCCGAACACATCTCCCGTACATCATTGTATCGTTTTCTGTCTCTTTCTAGGAGAACAATTATGTCAATGAGTGAGTCAGTCAGTGAGTGAGTGAATCAGTGGTAATCGAGCTATATATAGTATAATAACTAGAAACATGGTCAAACTACTTGAAGTTACACAGGAAAAAAATATGCTAAATTTACCTAAATACATATTGTAAGCGTGTATCCCTTACTCGAACACGTTGGGTGCTATTTGTAAGGGTGGTCCCTCTCGCATAGTGATCTTGAATTTGCAAATAAAATATCAATAGTTAAACATGGGCGAGGGACCGCTCACAAAGGTAAGAGTTGAAATATGGTAGATTCTAGAATGTTTTAACTTAGTTAATAAAAGAATGATGTTGGTTGCTCAAAAATAGAATTAATTTATTTAAATAATCTAAGCCTAAATAGGGTAATTACATCTGAGTTCACTTATGGCCAAGTTTTCATTTCAGGCCGATAGGTCACTAACCTGTCCGTCAAGTTCTAGGTCAGACAGCTGCTTAGAACCTGAGCGCACCTTTTAGTTTTACAATGCTTAACTTATGCTCGGCTTATAACACTAACACGGGTTTTACAGTTATGTGGGTTCGCACAAGATCACTAGATTAAGTCTATGTAAGGTTCCCTACCAAGGAACTTGACGAGAATAACCAACTCTTCCAGGTGTGGCACTGCTCCAAAGCTTCCAAACGAAATAATTTAAAGAGTTCACCTGGATTTGAGCGAGGTCCTTACTTCCACAAATGCTTACATTTGTAGTGAAGAACGACTTCTTGCTTACAGCATGTCAATATCACTTGTTATGATATTCCATAACTTCTTACAATCACTTAGAACTGTGGTTATGTAGTTTAAACATTTCTTATAAACATTCCATATGAACGCTTATATTAAAATAAGCATTTATTCTTGATAATAACATCTATTGCTTGATATAAACATTAGTTTAATAATATTTGTCACTTGATATGGACATTTATATATAAATACTAGTGTTTCGCCCTGTGCGCGAGCTGCTAAAGCAGCTCACGGGTTGTGGTTTGACTTACAAGTAATGACTACGAATGAGTACAGACTACTGTACTAAACTGAATTCATTTATTATGGTTATAAAGAATTTCAAAGTGGCGTTGATTTTTTAAAATTTTGGTATCAGTTTCCTGTTTTGTAACCCCAGGGAGTCCTAAATATCGATTTTGAACGAAATCGGTCAATTAACAAAGAATTTCAAAATGGCGTTGATTTTTTTTAACTTTGGTATCAGTTTCCTGTTTTGTGATCCCAGGGAGCCCTGAATATCGATTTTGAACGAAATCGGTCCATTAACAAAGAATTTCAAAATGGCGCCGATTTTTTAAAACTTTGGTAACAGTTTCCTGTATTGAAATCCCAGGGAGCCCTAAATATCGATTTTGAACGAAATCGGTCCATTAACAAAGAATTTCAAAATGGCGCTGATTTTTTAAAATTTTGGTTTCAGTTTCCTGTTTTTTAACCCCAGGGAGTCCTCAATATAGATTTTAAACGAAATCGGTCAATTAACAAATAATTTAAAAAAAACGCTGATTTTATAAATTTTGGCAACAGTTTCCTGTTTTGTAATATTAGGGATCCTCATATATCGATTTTGAACGAAATCAGACAATTAACAAAGAATTTCAAAATGGCGCTGATTTTTAAAATGTTGGTACCAGTTTCCTGTTTTGTAATCCCAGGGAGCCCTAAATATCGATTTTGAACGAAATCGGTTAATTAACGAAGAATTTCAAAATGGCGCTGGTTTTTTAAAATTTTTGTAACATTTCCTGTATTGTGATCCCACGGAGTCCTAAATATCGATTTTGAACGAAATCGGTCAATTAACAAAGAATTTCAAATGGCGCTGATTTTTTAAGATGTTGGTACCAGTTTCCTGTTTTGTAATCTCAGGTAGTCCTAAATATCGATTTTGAACGAAATTGGTCAATTTACAAAGAATTTCAAAATGGCGCTGTTTTTTTTAATTTTGATAACATTTTCCTGTTTTGTAACCCCAGGCCCAGGGAGCCCTAAATATCGATTTTGAACGAAATCAGCAAATAAACAAATAATTTCAAAATAGCGGCGGTTTTTTAAAATTTTGGAATAATTTTCCTGTTTTGTAATCCCAGGGAGCCCCGTCGAGGGTTAAACGGAAAAGTATCAAAATCTTGCATAGTAGTTCTACACTTGTAGTCTCTTCAATTTTCGCCTTTTATATTCTATGCAAAAATAAATTCCGCCATCTTGAATTTTTTTCCTGTTCATCAAGTAGATCTTCAGGTCCTTATGATATTTTGCCAAGAAACCTCTCTTCCGTCATTTATACTTTCTGAGTTAGACAACAATTAAATTTCTATGGCAGCCATCTTAAATCTGCCATTTTGAATTTTTTTCAGCTCATTGTCTATTGGATGAAGTGTCGAATGACATTTGGTCGAGCACCCCCCTATCTATTTGTTATGCTTCGATCGGTTGATTTCAGCAAATCAGCCGCCATTTTGTTTTTCCGAAATATTATAATTTTTTCCTACTCTTATCCCGCACGCGAACACATCTCCTATACATGAACTACCCCGTTTCAGATCTGTGACGCCGCGGTTTGAGGTAGAAAAATCAAAAATTTTAAAGCATTATATCTCGGCCGCCATTTTGTTTTTCCAATTTTTTCTACTTTTTATATTGATTGTTTACTAATTTCTTCAATAATTGCGAGTTATAATGAAATTAGTTGGAAAACAAAAGAGTTGCAAAAATCACGTCAGCCGCCATCTTGTTTTTCAATTTTTTTTCCACTTTTTCTATTGATCGTTTACAAATATCTTCAATCATTGCGAGTTGTAACGAAATCGGTCGGAAAACAAAAGAGTTGCAAGAATCACCTCGGCCGCCATCTTGTTTTTCTAATTTGTTCTACTTTTTGTATTGATCGTTTACTAATTTCTTCAATCATTGCGAGTTGTAACGAAATCGGTTGAAAAATAAAAAAGTTACAAAAAACACGCCGGCCGCCATCTTGTTTTTCCGAAATGTAATAATTTTTCTCTACTCCCATCCCGCACCCGAACATATGACCTATACATGAACTAACCCGTTTCGGATCTGTAGCGCCACGGTTCGGGGTCAAAAATTCAAAAATTTGAAAATACTACAGCTCAGCCGCCATCTTGTTTTTCTAAATTGTTCTACTTTTTGTATTGATCGTTTACTAATTTCTTCAATCATTGCAAGTTGTAACGAAATCGGTTGGAAAACAAAAAAGTTACAAAAAGCACGTCGGCCGCCATCTTGTTTTTCTGAAATGTCATAATTTTTCTTTACTCCCATTGCGCACCCGAACACATCTCCCATACATCATTGTATCGTTTTCTGCCTCTTTTTAGTAGGTTCATGCATTTGGTCGAACTCCCCCCTCTTTCTACAATATCCTGGCCGCGGTCTTCACCCGTCTCCGAAATCCTCAATCATCAACTCGCTTCACATTTTTCTCCCAAATATTCGTTAGAAGTACCCAGTCCCCATAAAAATCCTAATCGCCATATAATTTGGTATGAAAAAAAATATTCCGCCATCTTGAATTTTTTTTCATTTTGCTAAATAGACCTCCTCGTCCTGATCATCTCTTGCCAAGAAACCACTCTTCCATCTTTTATACTTTCTGAGATAGACACCAAACAAATTTGTATGGCAGCCATCTTAATTCCGCCATTTTGAATTTTTTTTTTGCTCTTTGTCTATTGGATGAGGTTCCGAGTGACATTAGTTCGAGGACCCCCCACCTATCTTCAATACCTTGGCCGTGCCCTTTACCCGTCTCCGAAATCCTCAATCATCAGCTGTCTCCATATTTTTTTTCGAGTTATATTTTCTGACTTCTATACGAAGCCATCAGTGAAAAAAAAATTTTTCATACAAAATTTTACAGGAGGATATTTTTGGGGAAAATCTCGAAAACTACCCCAAATGTGGCAACACTGTTTTGATATCTCGATACTGCCGGTCGAGTTACACACTCGATCCCTACATGTCAACTTTCCCAAATGTTGCCAACTGCCTCAAAATCGTGATCGAAATTTTCAAAAACACAAAAAGAATACAAAATGGCCGCCACCTCGTTTCACACAAGCATTTTACATAGTTTCATAATTTTCCCGTAAACTACAGGATATACCGCTCCTGATGACGTTTCAATTTTTCATCTCGCTCGCACCCAGCCGAAATGATAGCCCCTGAAAAAAGACCATGGCGAAAATCACTTTTACTTCGATAAATTCCAGTGTTGCCAGACCTCGGCGACGAAAATATCCAAATGTCATTCGTACAAGTGGGACACGTGGTCGCTCATACTCGAACTTTGCAAAAAATACGTATTTCGATTTTTTAATTTTTGGGGTAAATCTTGAAAATTTCCCGAGAAATGGGGTAATTTTTTTTCCCCAATTCATTCTTCGAGTCGGTACACACAATCGTCCCATAGAAGTCGAAACGCTCCGACGTTGCCAACTGTGAGAAAATTGAAGTTTAAAATTGCGTTTTTTCGTACCTCAGACCGAACGGCCGCCGCGACAGCCGCCATCTTGAATTTTTAAAAACCACTCCCGTTCTGTCAAAATACAGGATAGTTGTAGGCAAAAAGAGAAAAAAATATTACGCTCGACCACGCCGTTTCGGATCTGTGGCGCCGCGGTTCGGGGTCGAAAAATCAAAAATTTCAAAACACTACAGCTCGGCCGCCATCTTGTTTTTCCAATTTTTTCCACTTTTTCTATAAATCGGTTCCCAGTTTCTTCAATCGTTGCGAGTTGTAACGAAATCGGTTGGAAAACAAAAGAGTTGCAAGAATCACGTTGGCCGCCATCTTGTTTTTCCGAAATGTCATAATTTTTCCTTACTCGACTCCCGCACCCGAACACATCTCCCGTACATCATTATATCGTTTTCTGTCTCTTTCTAGGAGAACAATTATGTCAATGAGTGAGTCAGTGAGTCAGTGGTAATCGAGCTATATATAGTATAATTTACCACTTTAATCCTAAAATAAAAAAGTTTAGGACCTCTGACAATAGACGCAATCACGCCAAAAAGGATGGACGCAATAGCCCTAAAACCAAACCATAACCCAAAAATTTTCAATTGCATTTTGACTACAAATCTTAAGGTAATTACAGGAAATAATTAAAACAACATGTATTGCAATAAAACGGCAAAAGTACTTACGGTTATGAACCATCGATATTCTCAAAGAACTGAGATTTATGCAGATTTAAATTCGCCTGTTGGCGCACAAGAACAGTCCGAACGAAATGACAAATTTAAGATGGCGGATTATGCAAAGAAAAAAGCTCTGTCACGCTATCTATTGATAAAATTTTGTACTTTTAGTGGCAAAGACGTAAAAAAGATGGCATGAGTAGTTCTAAAATGCACTTTTCGTACGGTAATTGAAAAAGACGCATAAGCCCCGTAGACGAAATAGCCCCGGTTGACCTTAAGTATCAGTAAGCTAGGTATACTTACAATTATACTGGCTGTTCCTGGACGAGGTTCAGTCACATCGAGTATAAACTGCAATGATTCGTAGGCAAACCATTTTTTACTTTCTTTGGTAGATCGAGAACCGCTTTTTTTGTTGGTGAGACGATTGTGTTCCCTGTGGAATGCACTTCTGAGGTTCTTTATTTTCTTTTTGACAGTATCTTCATCTAAATTGTATTTTTGTGCAAGACCAAGTAAAACATCACGTTTCACTCTATTATTTTTATAATTCGAATCGCGGACATCCCATAACACTTCACTCTTTCTATAATCCTCAATAAAGTCTAAATATTTTTCGTTACACCACTCCATGACCGATAATTCTCACTTTCCAAAACAAATACAAACAAAAACATCCTAAAAAACTGTTTTGACGCACGAAAAATGTCGCATGGAGTCCATTGTGCCCGGATACAAGTTGCGACAGTCTGCTACGTGATGCAAGGTGTTGCCATGCCGCACGGTTCTTGCCACAATGTGCGACATTTTTGACTTTGTAGCATGCGGCCTTGTGGCATGCCGCAATGCCGCACAGTGTTGCCCCGGTGTAATATAGCCTTAAGGTAATCTCTTCCAGACAACCTTTGGAGATAGGAGAAGAGAATACAAACGGGATGGTGCACCAACTACAAATACAATATACTATAATTAACAACTACTTACATACAAAACTACCTACATACTGTACTGTATGTATATGTACATAAGTTAACCTCGTAAGGCCCAGGACAATTTTCGCTTACTTTAAACTATGAACCAAAGATCCTTTCAAAAGGATTAATTTTTATTGACATTCAGACCCAAACAAAACATTCGAATATTTTCTTATTTGGAAGTTTTTATTAAAAAAGTTTAAGGTGATTTAATGACTTATTGACCCACTTGCAAAGTTTGGTGTCCATATCTTTGGTTCTTTGTAAAGGCCTCTGGGTTAATATTAGAAAAGTAGGTAGGGTGGATTTACCAAATATCGGCCCCGTCAGCATTTTTTCAATTTCAACTTGACATACCTTTAAAATTTGCAATATTTAAGGTTAAATTTTCATTTTTAATTGCAGAGTCCTGTAGTTCTTTACACGCTTTATTAAAGGCTGTTTTATCAGAATGGTCTCTGCTAGTATGCCATACGCGTCGTAAGCGTCGTTTTTCCAGAACTTGGGTGGGTATGTGGGACTCACAGGCGAACCTGAATACCCACTAAAACATAGTGGCGTGTCAAAGTCATAACTAACCGGTGCTAACGGTAAACTCCAGGTAATTATGGTGTGTTAGTCAGTCGTCTGTAGGTGTCTGTCGTGGGTGTGCAGTGGCGCATGAAGTGTAGTGTGGTGTGTATAAAAATATATAAACATATAAATAATAGTACATATTATACAGTATGATTAATATACAAAATATACTATATAGTCTGTTCGGCCTATGCGAAACCGGACATGATGGTTGAGGGGCGATTGTTTTGAAATAAAAGGGAATCAGGATGTGCTGTATGTTCCCCATTTAGGTATGTCGCATGCTTATTTCTAAAATGTCTTACTATATTTTTAGATATGAAATATCTTCCGCATAATACGCATTGGCGGCCTCCCTTGCTTGCACTTCCCAAGCCCACACGCTGAGTGGCTTGCCCCGACTCTCCTCCACGAGAAGTGGAAGGTTGTACCGATGACAATGACGACCCAGCCATCCGCCCGACAGACTCGGTCGTCTCGGTTGTCTCAGTCTCGACCGCCATCTCGGAGGAACCGGTGCTCGGCCCCTCAACCGGGCCAACCTCCGGCCCCTCCGATTCTGCCACTACTGTTTCGGCGCTGTGTATGCTGACAGTGCGCATATTACGTGTAACGATTCTATTAACTCTGGTCGAATCGCCTACAGCACCTGACACCGCCCCGTCGGCATCGGCCCCACCACTTTCTCCCGTAGTTGCGTCATTCACGGTTTCCCTGGCCGGTACGCCGGTCACCGAGGCATCTGCATCAGTGCCTCTTCCGCTGCTGCAAGTGCTTTTATATAACATCTGTCAATCTACCAATAGTCACTTGCATTTCAAGGATAGTATTATGCAATTGCCCCACCTCCATTCGCAAAGTAGAACAGTTAGGGCAGCCAATAACACCACTGGAGTGTGCGCGGGCTTCCGCCTGAGCCTGTTGTTGCCAATCCCGGCTCGAGGCGGTAGTGGTAGTAAAAACGCTGCGGCCCGTATATTGCATGTTTTGTGTTTTATGTGAAAATTTGTTGATATTTGTTCTTTTTAGAAGGAGCTAAGGTGAGTCGGAGCAGTACTATAGGGAGAGCTGAGTCTCTATTCTAGGTGGATTTTGTACAAACTTTAAATCAAACGTTAGGCAGTTTATTTAATTAGTTATTACTTTAAAGAAATGACCTGTTGTGCCTGTATACCCAGTGGTCCCCCTGGCTACCCCAGCCACCCGGCCAACCAAGCTGCCCGACATCCCAATCCACCTCGGCCCTCCAGGCATCCAAAGTCACCTAGGACCCAATCAGCCCAGCATCCCAAGTCACCCGGCCCCTCAGGCACCCGAAGCCACCCAGGACCCATGTCGCGCGGCATCCCAAGTCACCCCAGCCCCATAGGCACTCAAAGCCATACCGACCCAAGCCGCCTGGCATCCGATGTTACCCCGGGCCTCCATGCATCCGAAGTCACCCAGAACCCAAGTTCCTAAGCTGTCCGGCATCCCAGTCCCCCAAGTCACTGTGGCCACCCGAAGTCTCCCGCGCATTTTTGGCGCCCCAAGTCACCACGGCTACCGCAGGCCGCCCATCTGTCTCCCGCGCATTTTTTGGTTCCCCAAGTCACCTGGGTGATTCGTCGTACAACTCCTCAGCAATCCTTTTGCTATTTTCCTTGCTTATCCTTTTTGTGTAGCTGAGCGGGATCAGGGCATAATCCGGCCGGCGGTGTGCCGAGGCCGCTGCCTTGGCCGCAGCATCAGCAGCTTCATTGCCGCTGTTTCCGGTATGTGCCCTGACCCACTGAAACCGCAGTGGAATACCTGTGTTCTCAAGTTCTTGTACCGTTCTATGGATGTTCACTATTAGCGGGTGTGTGCTGTTAGGATTGCCCATCTCCTCCAGGCCCGATCTGCTATCCGAATGCAGTACGTAGGTCCTCCATACGTCGGAATTACCCAAATGCAAAACGTACCCCAATGATCGGTAAATAGCATACAGTTCGGTCTGGAAGAGTGAGCAACCACTGTGTAGTTTAAACTTCCTAGTTACAGGTTTCTGTCCCGGGGTGACTATAACGAAAGCCGCCCCCACCTTGTTGTCGTGTCTGCTTCCATCCGTGAATATTCCACTAACCTCCCCGGTTATATTCTCTGCTACCTCTTCTTCGCTACTATATTTGATTGTCCTTCTATATGCTGGATGCAATAGTTCACCAGGTGAAGATTGTGTTTCTAGTTCCAAATCGTCTGGTAAGCCTATTATCTTTTTATTCTGCTTGCATGCTTCCACCTCTGCGACTTCCCTCACCTTGTCTGGAAGTGGAGTTAATGTTGCCAACGAGATTGACATATCTGTGCTGAGTGTCCTAAATCCCCTTATTATTTTAATCGCGAAAGCTCTTTGAAAGGATTTAAGCATACTCTGTGTGACCTGGTAATTTATCGCCCCTGCCCATACCTGTGCTGCATATGTTACAATCGGTTGTATGACCTGTTTGTATATTATTTCTATATTCTCAGACTGTATCCCCCATGTAGGTTTCGCTATTCGCGCTATTTTGTTGTATATTATTTGTGCCTTAGTGATAATGTATTGAGCATGCTTAATAAATTTTAGGTTTTTGTCTATTATTATTATTCCCAGATATTTTATTTGATCGGTGAAGTTTAGTTGATGATTTTCCATGAATATGATACATTTGGAGGCTTTCCTCGTGAGTGCAATAGCGCTTGTCTTATTATGCCCAAATCTAAGTTTGTTTTCCTGCCCCCAATTGATGATTTTGTCTAGTGATCTTTCCGCGATTAACTATATGTAGTTCCCTATGACATTTATGGTGGCAGATCAACAGAAGTTCATCCGCAAAGGCCTGGAGGTGACATCCCTCTGGTAGAGGAGTGCTCAAGACGTCGTCCACTATCAGGTTCCACATTGTTGAACCGCAGACTGAACCTTGCACACATCCCCTAGTCAGTTGCTTTGATTTCGTAACATTGAGGTAATTTAACGTCGCAGTTCTTTCAACAAAATATTTTTTTATTAGGTTGTATAAATTCCGGGGGCATTCTATTCGTTTGAGTTTATCTAGAATCGCTGGCCACCAGGCACAGTCAAACGCTGATTCGATGTCAAGGGAAATGGCAATCACCTGCTGCTTCTGCCGTTTGCCGTCTTGAATAATATTTAATGCGTGCGTTATTGTATGCGTTGTTGAAACTTGTTCTCTGAATCCAAACTGCAGCCCCGATAGTTTTTGGTTTGCGTCAGTATGATAGTTTAGCCTTCTGGTCATTAGTTTTTCTAGCGTCTTTCCGAAGACATTTATGAGTTCTATGGGCCTGTATGATTTAATGCTATCATATTCCTTTTTGTTTGGTTTTGGTATAGCCTTTACAATAGATAGTTTCCATATGTTGGGGAAATAAGCCTTTCCGTTCCGTCCGATCCGTTCAGCTGTTGGGGCGTGATTGAGTAACAAACATCCATCCATACATCCAGACATCCATACATCCAAACTTTCGCATTTATAATATTAAGTAAGATTAGTATAAGTATATTATTATACTAGCGAATGCCCGCGACTTCGTACGCGTGGATCGAGGTTTTGTGGTTCCCGCGGGATCTCTTTAATTTTCCGGGATAAAAAGTAGCCTATGTGCTATTCCAGACTATAATCTATCTCTGTGCCAAATTTCATCCAGATCCGTTCAGCTGTTGGGGCGTGATTGAGTAACAAACATCCATCCATACATCCAGACATCCATACATCCAAACTTTCGCATTTATAATATTAGTAAGATAAGATTAGTAAGATAAGATAACATCATCAGTAATGTCGTTTATATCAGGCTATACTAACTAACTCTACAGCTGAAAAATCAACAGGCTGATTATTGGCTAAATCTTCAGTAACGTGCTCAATAGTGTTGTTGGATGTAAAACTATCCTTATTAATATGTTCTTTTAGTGCTGGATTTTTAGTAGGTCTACGCTTGCTTGAAGATGCTCTTTGTATGTTTTCTTTGTTCCTTGACATAGAGTGGCGCATTATATTTTTAAAAAATACTTCACATTCCTTTCTGGTGAAGTTTTTATCTGATTCATATATTATTTCAAAGAATAAATCAATAACTCTTGTATAGAATTTAAAACAGAGTTTACTGTTTTCTGTATTTGAACCGCCAGACCAAGAAAATGAATGAAATGAAATGAAAAATTCTTTATTGTACACTACGAAACGCATACTTATAAACAATTACAACAAAACTAAGCTATGGTACAAATGGCGGCCTTATCGCTTTAAAGCGATCTTTACCAGGCAACCATGCACACAACGGATTAACCCAGTGAGAAAGCTTCAGGGTGCACGTTATTTAAAAGGAAAACTAATAATTAGTTCTAAACTAATCCTAGCCAATATAAAATATCATATACAATCATAAATACACAATCTATCTAATATCTAATATATATATAAAATCGTTAGCTAATCAACGCACAGCCTAAACCGCTGGGGTTAGAAACTTGAAATTTTGACAGTAGGTTCCGTTTGTAACGTAGGCGCTCACTAAGGAAGGATTTTTGAAAATTCCACCCCTAAGGGGGTTAAAAAGGGGGTTAAAGTTTGTATGAAAGTCCGTCATTTCTCAAGTTATATCCATGAAACTTGGTATACGAGCTACTGGTTGAAAATGAAGAGATACGTGTTGCACAATTTTTAAAAATTCTACCCCCGAAGGGGTGAAATAGGGGATGAGAGTTTGCATGAAAGTCCTTCATTTCTCAAGATATTGTTACGGGCTGGGGTTATGTTAACCAGAGAGAGATGCTGTATGTTTCACAATAATTTATTGGTCTTACATAGTCGAGGGCAACTGGTACACTGTACACTTTTCTTCTCTTGTCAGGACTTCTTCCATCATCTCGAGGTTGTCGCTTCGTTGACTGCTGATTTGTAACTCTGTTTATGTCTGGACGCAGCGCCTTTTTATACCCCTCAGGCCGATATTCCAGAATATAAAACTGTTCAAATTCAAATACCATATGATTTCTTCTTAATTTCAGTTGACCGGTAACATTTCAAAAGAGGTATTACTGGCTAAATCCCCAATAAAAACATTAACACCATTCTGTCCCTTTTTCTCATTTGCCAAACCCATTCTTTCCTTATCACTGTCACTAGACAGCTGGCTTGTCGTAGAACGTTAATTTTGACTGATAATTACTTGACATAATGGTTGTTTACTTAGTTACGCGTAAATTCACCTAGTTACGCGACACTGGCCCCTTCTAAAAGAAATGCTCGTCCCGAGCATTATTACTGCCTTGCCAGAGGATCTACATGTTCAAACTAAGCTTGACTTCGTAAGGGGTGTAGTACCCGGCAGATGACATCTTCCTTAACAGCCATGAACCTGCACCGGTGACCCCGATCTCAATCTGTGGCCTTTTGCATAGACCACATGCCATGAGCATGTAGTTTTAGGTGGAAGTTCATCTATTTCATTAACGAACCATTTATTTGTGTGGCCAGCCTTGACGTTCGCAGACTCGAAGGTGCTTCGTTCAATACATGCCTTTAATTTTCTGTATTTCCACGGGTGGCTCCCTGTAAGTTCAGAGCATCGCCGGCACCAACACCGTTGTAGACCTTTACACGGAACTTATTGATCACCTTCTCTTTCAAACTTACTTCAATCTTAATGTCTACTGTCTCCATTTCTACCGCCTCCACCGTCTCCTCCATCTCTACCGTCTCCGCTATCTCTACCGTCTCCGCCATCTCTTCCGTCTCCACCATCTCTTCCGTCTCCTCCATCTCTACCGTCTCCTCCATCTCTACCGTCTCCTCCATCTCTACCGTCTCCTCCATCTCTACCGTCTCCTCCATCTCTACCGTCTCCTCCATCTCTACCGTCTTCTTCTCCTCAGCCACCTTCTCCACGGCAAGCTCTGCCGTCACCTTCTTCACGGCAACCTCTGCAGTCACCTTCTTCACGGCAACCTCTGCCGCCACTTTCCCCACGATAACCTCTGCCGCCACCTTCTCCACGACCACCTCTGCCGCCACCTTCTCCACGACAACCTCTGCCGCCACCTTCTCCACGGCAACCTCTGCCGTCACCTTCTCTGCGGCAACCTCTGCCGCCACCTTCTCTACCGCCACCATCTTCTCTAATGCCGCCCACTCTAGCGCCGCCTTCTCTACCGCCACCATCTTCTCTAATGCCGCCCACTCTAGCGCCGCCTTCTCTCGTCTTCTCCGCCTCCTCTCCTCAACTTCCTCCTTCGCCTTCCGCAAACTTTCACACCAACTGTGCAATTTCTCGTCCAATTGTCCTAATCGTGCATCAAAGTTGACTAGCCAATGCACAACAGCCTTGTTGTCGGAAGGACGCGAGCGGTCTCCTGCAGATTCCACCATTGCACGTATGGTGACACCCTCTTTTGTTGCCCTCAGTACCACAGGCATCTCTCTCGTTCCCACTTCTGACACCAATTGTTACGGGCTGGGGTTATGTTAACCAGAGAGAGATGCTGTATGTTTCACAATAATTTATTGGTCTTACATAGTCGAGGGCAACTGGTACACTGTACACTTTTCTTCTCTTGTCAGGACTTCTTCCATCATCTCGAGGTTGTCGCTTCGTTGACTGCTGATTTGTAACTCTGTTTATGTCTGGACGCAGCGCCTTTTTATACCCCTCAGGCCGATATTCCAGAATATAAAACTGTTCAAATTCAAATACCATATGATTTCTTCTTAATTTCAGTTGACCGGTAACATTTCAAAAGAGGTATTACTGGCTAAATCCCCAATAAAAACATTAACACCATTCTGTCCCTTTTTCTCATTTGCCAAACCCATTCTTTCCTTATCACTGTCACTAGACAGCTGGCTTGTCGTAGAACGTTAATTTTGACTAATAATTACTTGACATAATGGTTGTTTACTTAGTTACGCGTAAATTCACCTAGTTACGCGACAATATTCTCAAGTTATAAAAACGTAACTTGGAATTTTGGCTTTCGTTAAAAAATAAAGAATTACGTGTGTCACAGTTTTTCAGAATTCAACCCCTTAAGTGGTAAAATAGGGGTTGAAAATTTGTATGAAAGCTATAGCCATGAAACTTGGTATATGAGTTGCGAATTGAAAATTAAGAAATACGTATTTCACAGTTTTTGAAAATTCGACCCTCAAAGGGACGAAATAGGGGATGAAAGTTGGTATGAAAGGCCTTCATTTCTCAAGATATTTTACAAGTTATATCAACGAAACTTGGTATTTTAGCTAACAGTAAAAAATAAAGAAGTACGTGTGTCACAGTTTTTCAAAATTCCACCCCCGAAGGGGTAAAATTGGGGTTGGCAGTTTGTATGAAAGTCCTTCATTTATCAAGTTATAGCCATTGTAACTAACCTGACGGGGCCCCTAAGAATCTATACCTCTCTCTACAAATAAAATTCAATGTTTCTTTGTAATGGCTCATGAATCATCCAGTAGTAAGACCCTCATCATTGTTGCGTCCATAACAATCCAAGATCTTTTAGAGTTTCAGAAGCTTCGAATTCAATCAACCCAACGACTAGTTTAAGAACTGATTTCAAAGAATTTCAGTTCACATAAGACTGGCTTAAATTACGCGTTCGAGTTATTGAAAAGTTGTAAAAATGATCAAGTATAAATCAACAAAGTGAAGGCAAGTGTTTTGTTACGTGATCATTTTTACAACTTTTCAATAACTCGAACGCGTAATTTAAGCCAGTCTTATGTGAACTGAAATTCTTTGAAATCAGTTCTTAAATTTCAAAATGGCAGACGCAGAATAAAATGATTAATGAATAATGAATGCTAACTTCAATTGTCAAATCTGTCACTTTTGTTTACGTCGTCTATGGACCGTACCATACTCGCTTCTCATCTTCATACTATATATATCCTTTATTATTTACCAGCTGACCCGGCGAACTTCGTACCGCCTTGGTATGAGGACTTTATGAATCTTTAATAATAGATGATGTAGGTGAAATTGTTATGGCTGACTTATAAGGAAAATTGTTAATAAGATTATTCGGGTGTATATATATTCTGATAGTACAAGATTCTTTTAGTAAATTTATAAAATTATATGCATTATGAAAAGCTACGGGTCAGTCTTGTTTAAGTAAACTGAAGCTTTTTAGTAAAATAAAAGTTGTTGTGACTTATAATGGTTCTCAATTCATTAGTAGGACATTTAAGGAAGGTTTTGAGTCTCTTGGAATTAAGACAATACACACTACAGTGAGGAATCCACGGTTTAACGCCAGTGAACGAGATAATAAAGAATTAGGAAGATAGATTGTTTAAAACTTATTGTCATAAAAAGCATAACATTTGAGTAGGGATTTATCCAAGATAAAAGAATTATATAATAATACGTTACATGATAGGATACGCCAAATGAAGTTTTAAACTGGAAAAGTACAAGATTAACAATTTACAGTTAGGTTACAAGTTAGGTTAAATTCAAAATAAGTAAGTCACTTGAGGAACGAGAAATATAGTAAACATCGTAAAATTAATTGAATTCCAAGTAGATTTAGTGAAAATTGGAAGAATATGAATAATTCTAAGGCGCAAAAGTGTATATTTTAGGAAGGTAAATGTACGCACATTGGAAATAAGAGTAAGTAAAAGATGGAGTGTTGTGAAGAAGAACAAAAGCGAGGGTGTAAATATGCTCAGATTGCTTAATGTAAAAGGGAGCAAGTCCTAGACTTATCAAGAGGAACACGATGCAATTAGACGTATTAGATGGCAAAGATATAAATTAAGATTATGTCATCGAAGGGTGGCCGATGATCGTCAAATGGTTAGAATACTATGTAGTGATATTTTGCTACTTATATATATTAGGGAAAGGGCAATATAATTAGGAGTAGAATAGTTAGTAGGGCTCAACATATGAGATAGGGGATTATCAAGTTTGAGAAGTGTAGGGAATGTGTCATGTTTGACAACAAAAAAGCTGTATTTACGTCATAAAATCATAAAATCGGGGGGTTGCCGATGGTTGTCTAATAAAAACACTTATGAAGATGTCATGATTAAAAGAAATAAGAAAACAGTCAAAAATACTGATTTTATGCTTTGTATTATTTTTATGATGTATGTGTGCATAAAAGTATGGATGGGAAGAGCAAAATGAAAGAATTGAAGGAAGGTTAGGGTAAGTAGTAGCTATGCTACAAAAGCTATTGATGTGGTTATGACACGTGTCATCAACGAAAATTAATAAGTAATGGTTTGAATACGTGAATTGTAGAAGGAAGAATAGGAAATAACGTAGTCATGATAATTATGGGTTATAAAGATGAAGATAGGATTAGATAAGATTAAAGCTGTTATGAAATTGTAGACGCTGGGGGTTGCGATGTTCGTACGTATAAAATATTACAAGGAGTTCTTTAGTATAGTAAATTCTGTTCTGCATGCTGCATAGAACAACTATTTGCACGCATCACAGAATTTAGGGGGTTGAATGTAACTATACGTATCTTACTATTCAGGGGAAAATAATTTATTATTAAAAAAAAAAAAAAAAAAAAAAAAAAAAAAAAAAAAAAAAAAAAAAAAAAAAAAAAAATATATATATATATATTATAATGATAAAATAATAGTAAAATAATATTAAAACAATAATAGAATAATAGTACATACTATATGTACATAGTAGTATATATGATCTAATCGAGGGTGCATGGAAGCTTACTAATGAGCTTCCCGGCGTCCGGTCCACTCGGCAGAACGAGGATTGCGACGTGTATGTGTGCTGAGCATTGAGGCATTGAGACCGATTCATGTTGAGTGTGGATATGCTCGCTCGTTGTGCCAATATTGTATTGCATACATACTTGTTGTTGGATGCTTTCTGGTAAGGGAGCCTTAGTACTTGTACTTCGTGAACCTGGCTGGAGAGCGTCCTACGATATTCAATCTACCTATGGTGGATTTATAACATACTTAAATATAACATATTACATATAAACCCATAACATACAATTATCATTGCAGGTTGAATTGGGCCTGTAGAATATATCACTCGCTTCGGCGATGCATCGACACGGCTGGTTCTGTCTTGATGTTTACCTCGGTAGGACGTCAAGATGGGATAGGTCGTTGTTGAACCAGAAAGCTTGCTTTCTGTGCGTAGTACACTTCGTGTACATTTCTATGTTCTACAGTACGTCTGATTTTACCGTGCGATTTTATTGTAACAACAAATTATCCTATTATATGAAATTACGATGTTTGCTATGGTCGAACGATAACTAATTATTGTATAAAATTACTACGATGTTCGCTATGATCGAACGATTACTAATCATGGTTGATAGGACTCTGTTTACTACTACCAATATCAAACTTACTTTCAAACAATGTTCTACTACCCATGATGGTTGCGCGCTATATTTGATTAATATACTAATACTGAAGGTTGCATCACGCCTGTGGACACTGTTTCGTTGCGGCGAACATCCCTGCAGTGCGCCTGGTGTATCCTTGAAACCTATTACAGGTATATGTGGGATTACACCACTTTAAAAATGTAATTATCCAGCTTTATGCTGACATAAGTGGAACGCACCACTCTAAAGTACACTCGAGTACGTTGCGCCATTTCGCGGTTGATGCCTAGTGGTTTGGGGGGGGAGGCTTGTTGGCTTTTGGTATTTTATGAGGCTTATTGGCCCATGTTTCATGTATCGATATGTCTTTTGGAATACCAAGAGTGGGAAGAAGACTACCGTTGATGGCGGGGCGGAGCCAGTCAACCATCATATATTTTGTTAGTCAAAGTATATGATGCCAATCAAAGCACCTTCCTTAATCAAGGAAGATGCTTGCCACTAGGAATAATTAGCTTCACCACTGTGTGACCTTATGGAGTCTTATGGGACAACTTAAATGTATGTTACATAAGATAGAAATCGAAACTCTGAGTAACTATCCATATATAAGGTCAACTCTCTTGATTTTAAATATATTTCGCATAGAAATATAATATGATTGATCCTATACATAAGACTGACTTATTGTGTATGTTAAGAGGCAAACATAAATCTGGCTTGCTGTGTATGTTAAGAGGCAAAACATTAACACGAACAAAACGCAGTATACTTGAACAGGATCGCATAGCAAAAATACACCTCTAAATGTGTGTCATGGTTGTATACTATTTAGATACTCGAACACGTTAAATATAAAACTCTCATATAAAACGTGTGTCATAGTTGTATACTAGTTCTATACTCGATCACGTAACAAAACACTTGCCTTCACTTTGTTGATTTATACTTGATCATTTTTACAACTTTTCAATAACTCGAACGCGTAATTTAAGCCAGTCTTATGTGAACTGAAATTCTTTGAAATCAGTTCTTAAACTAGTCGTTGGGTTGATTGAATTCGAAGCTTCTGAAACTCTAAAAGATCTTGGATTGTTATGGACGCAACAATGATGAGGGTCTTACTACTGGATGATTCATGAGCCATTACAAAGAAACATTGAATTTTATTTGTAGAGAGAGGTATAGATTCTTAGGGGCCCCGTCAGGTTAGTTACACCATGAAACTTAGTATAAAGAAAAACGTGTTTCACAGTTTTTCAAAATTCCACCCCTAAGGGGGTGAAAAAGGGGGTTAAAAGTTTGTATGAAAGTCCGTAATTTCTCAAGTTATATCCATGAAACTTGGTATTCGAGCTACTGGTTGAAAATAAAGAGATACGTGTTTCACAGTTTTTAAAAATTCCACCCCCGAAGGGGTGAAATAGGGGATGAGAGTTTGCATGAAAGTCCTTCATTGCTCAAGATATTCTCAAGTTATATAAACGAAACTTGGTATTTCGGCTTTCGTTAAAAATAAAAGAATTACGAGTGTCACAGTTTTTCAGAATGTAACCCCTAAAGTGGTAAAATAAAATAGAGAGTTGGTCCTTCAATCACGCCGCAACAGACCAACGGGTATTTTGCACGGATAGTTGAGGACCTGGATAGTGGTATAGGCTACTTTTTATCCCGGAAAATTAAGGATCTTCTTCTTCTTCTTCGTGTCCTGGGTTATTTTCCGCACTTGAAGCGTAGTCGTCCGCTGTGCGTGAAATCCACTGGTGCGACTCCCTGCCGGATCACTCCATCCAGCCAAGCTCACTCCAGAATCCAAGCAGGCCGCCCAGGTCGGCGAGGACTTCCGGTAGTGTTGCTGGGGAGCCAATGTAGGCTTCTCGTTGGGTGGAGACACCGCTGCACTCGAGCAGCACGTGTTTTGGTGTCTCGTCGCTCTCCATGCAGGCTCTGCATAGAGGGCTGTCGGTGATACCTAGAGTAAATAGGTGTTTGTTTAGAGAGCAATGTCCTGTTATCATACCTACAACTGTCCTGAGTTTGACTCTGTTTAGTTGCAGAAGTTTTTTGGTTAGTGATTTATTAGGGCTGGGTATCGCCTCTTTTGTTTGTCTGCAGTCTGTAGTGTTTGCCCATAGTTCGGCATGTGTACTTACGGTTTGTTTTCTTACCCAGGTTTTGTATTCACTGAAGGGTATCGGAACGATCGGGTCGGGTCCCATTACCTTCAGGTTTGAGGCTCGTCGTGCTAGTTCGTCAGCTGCGTCGTTTCCTATGTTCTCACTGTGACCTTTTACCCAGCCCAGTGATACTTGGTTCGAGTTAGTTAAAGTCTGTAGTGCATTGTGGCAGTCAAGTATGAGCCTAGAGGTAGTTGTGTTTTTTGCCAGGGCTCTCAGTACTGCTTGACTGTCACTGTTAATGTTAATTTGAAAATTTGTTACCTGTCTGTTGGTCAGAGCTATGGCCGCTACCATGATTCCGACGCACTCCGCTTGAAAAACAGAGTTATTCTTACCGAGGGCGTAGGCAATGTTTATGTTTAGTTCGGGACAGTATACTCCTGCGCCGGTTCCCTTGTTTGTTTTTGACCCGTCTGTATACACATCTATTGTGTCTATGGTAGGTGCTTGAGTTGTGGTCTCTGCGGTGTTAATCTTGTACCTTTTCTCGATTATGTGTTCTTTCTGTGTTTTATCACATATCCACTCTAAGTGTGGACATTTTGTGTTTTCACTCGACAATATCTGGGTGTGCGTTGCGTTCATGTCTTTCCAAAGCCCATAGGTTTTTATCCTTAGTGCTGCTATGGTAGCCTCTTCTTTTATGTGAAGATGTAGAGGTGGTATTCCTAGCATCACCTCCAGGGCACTTGATGGAGTTGTGCGCATGCAGCTGGTGATCGCTAGGCAGGCTTGTCTTTGAAAGCTTCGTAGCTCCTGTTGTGTTGTTGTCTGATTTGTACTGGGCCACCATACTAGTGACGCATATGTTAGTGAACTCCTGACTACCATTAAGTAAAGCCACAGCATTATCTTTGGTTTCAGGCCCCATGTTTTCCCAATCATGCGTTTGCATTGATTTAGGATTATTGTTGACTTTTCTATTTTCGTTTCTATGTGTTTCTTCCAGTTGAGTTTGCTATCTAGAGTTACCCCTAGATATTTCACTTCTGGTGATAGTGATAGGCTAATGCCAAAAAGTGTTGGCATTTTTGGGATGTCAGGTTTCCTTTTGTTTGTGAACAGAACTAATTCAGTCTTTTTCGGATTTACTGTTAGTTCATTGTCGTTGCACCATTTCTCTATAAGTTTTAGTGCATCTTGCATTATTGCGCTGAGTGTGTTTTCATGTTTTCCACTTATTAGGATTGTTATGTCGTCAGCGTATCCTATAGTTAAGAATCCGCTTTTGTTCATTTTTGTTATTAAGTCATCTACGACCAGGTTCCAGAGTATGGGAGATAATACTCCACCTTGGGGGCAACCTTTGGCTACGATCCCTTTAGTTGTACCGTTTATGTCGAGCTGTATAACCCTTTTCTCTAGTAGGGCGCTTATCCACTTACGTAAAGTACTCGACACTTTGTATCTTTTCAGAGCATCATCTATGCTTCTGAATGTGGTTTTGTCGAAAGCACCTTCAATGTCTATGAAGGCTCCTAATGTTGACAATTTGTTGTTTAGGTCATGCTCTATCTTACCTATCACATGGTGTAGAGCTGTCTCTGTTGATTTGCCAGTGCTGTATGCGTGTTGGTTTTTGTGTATTGGTAGGTTTCTTAGCGCTCCGTCTCTGAGAAATCGGTCTCCGAGTCTTTCCAGCGTTTTAAGTAAGAAGGACGTGAGGCTGATTGGTCTAAATGCTTTTGGTTGAGTGTAGTCGTTCTTGCCAGGTTTTGGAAAGAACACTACTTTGACCTCCCTCCATTGGAGTGGTATGTATCTAAAGGCTAGGCAGGCTTGGAAGATCTGTACTAGCCATGGTGTTATTTCTGAGGCCCCCCATTGCAGGAGGGCCGGGAAGATGTTATCTGTTCCTGCTGATTTGAAGGGGTGGAAGGTGTCTATTGCCCACTGAACCTTCTCTTGTGTGACTATTTTGTTTGCTATTTCCCAGTCCGCTTCTGATGGTATCACCTGTAGGTCGTCTGTCCAGTCGGGTGTATCTATTATTTTACAGCCTGGAAAGTGTGTTTGTATGAGTGTTTCGCTTACTTCTTTGTCGTCTTTCGTGTAGGTGCCATCGGTTTTCTTTAGGGTACCGAGTGTTCTGTTTGTTTGCTAGAATTTTTCGGATTCTAGTCGCTGTATCGTATGATTCTATGTTCGAGCAGTATCTTTGCCACGACTTGTTCTCTTTGTTCCGTACCAGCTTGCTGTATTTTGATTGTGCTTCTTGGAAGTTGTCCCAGTCTGTGGGTTGTCTGGTGTTTTTTGCTCTGTTGAATAGGTGCCTTAACCTTTGTCTTTTCTTTTCTAGGTCTAGGTCCCACCAACTGTTTTTCGGTTCTTGCTTTGTCTTTCTGGTTTTCAAGGGGCAGGCTGACTCGTAGCATGTCCTCAAGTTTTCTGTTATCTCTGTAACGTTTTTGTCGATATCTGACACATTATGGATTCTGGTTGTGTTCCTTTGTCCTATGTGTCTTGTTATTAGTGTTTTGTACTGTTTCCTGTTTGTTTTCCTTGGATTTCTCCGAGGTGTTTCTGGTGTCTTAAAGGAGGTAAAGGGGAGTGGTTGGATTGAATAGAATACAGAATAGAAGAGAAAGGATATGATAGATAGATAGATAGATAGATAGATAGATAAATGCTTTATTGCCACACAAAAAATTAAAAAGAAACAAAAAAAGTTAACAAGCAAAAAGAAAAAACAAGTGCGCAAAGGCGGCCTTATCACTAAAAGTGATCTCCTCCAGACAACCTTTAATTATAGAAGCAAATGCAATGAAGCGGGATAGTGCAACAACATTAATACATATAATATACTACATAACCCGTTCCTTTAGCGATGTAAACTGTATAAAAGCACTATACTTTGCGTATGTTCGAAGTATTCTTGAATACGCGTGTAATATCTGGTCGCCTCAATACATAATACACACCCAACGGCTTGAAAGTATACAGAGGCAGTTTTTAAAGTATTTAGCTTTTAAAGACTTTAAAAAATTTAACAGTTATCAGGAAGCGTGTACGCACTATGGAATTGACTCGCTCGAACAAAGAAGGTCACAGAGTGATATGCTGTTACTGCAGGCAATTTTAACCGGTTCAATTGATTGTCCCAGCTTACTGTCAGCATTTTCACTCAGTGCTCAATCTGTACGAACACGTCACACGCGTCTTCTCCATGTTCCCAAGTCCAACACGAATTATGCTCAACATTCTATCATTCCACGCCTAGCACGAACTTATAATAAACAGTACTCTAATTTAGATTTATTTTTTCTATCTAAATCACAATTTAAAAAGGAGATGAAAATAACCCTACACCGCAAGAAATAAACAATTAAATAAAAATAAAAACACACACACAGTACCATCTTATCACGCGCACGCACTAAGCGCACATACACACACATACACGTACACTCATACACACACACACGCATACTCACACACACATAATTATTATTACTTACTCACACACGTACTATTACTAAGTTACAAATATTCATTATTATTTTACTTATATGATCTACATACAAGTGCACTACTATCTACTCTGTTAAAATATTTTTTGTATTCTTATACTGTAATCGTTTAAGGCCTTATTTAAAGTCAAGCTATATTTTTTTGTTAATATTAGTTGTAACGCTGTTGATTACTGGAAAAATAAAAAATAAAATAAAATAAAAATAAACTATACATTCTAATATTACATCAACAATTACACAAATAAAATACTAAAATATATACCAATAGAACCATAATACATATATATAAATATTTCAGACATATAAACTACATAACAAAAAGTAAACAAATACATAAATAATTTATAGCATATGAGTAAGATAAAATTCAAACTCAAACTCAAACTCAAAGAACGTTTATTCAATTTAGGTAGGTATACTACACTTATTGACGTTCGGTTATTTGTAACATATACGATTAACAATATAATGGTGATAACGACAGTACGACATCTTAAACTAAAGCTACGAGGGTTCCAAACGCGCCCTGGTCTGAGAAGAGCCCACAACAAACTCAGCCGGGTCTTTTTTTTTTTTTTTTCATTATCACCATTTCACAATCATCTTAAAACTAAGGGACTATCAGGGCCATTAGAGAAAATCATTGCCAAGCTTCCTTGTCATTTAAATAATCCTTTACATGGTAATAAGATTTTTTAATGAGTTTACGTTTTACATTAACTTTGAACTTATTCAGAGACATCTTCAACATGTCTTCTGGGAGCTTATTGTAGAAGCGGACACTGTTTCCAACAAATGAATTGCTAATTTTACTAAGCCTAGAA
Source organism: Erebia aethiops (assembly GCA_923060345.2). NCBI lineage: Eukaryota > Metazoa > Arthropoda > Insecta > Lepidoptera > Nymphalidae > Erebia > Erebia aethiops. The sequence goes on along the minus strand of OV281081.1, from coordinate 10,696,679 downwards.
GCAGGCATTACAAGCTTATTTTTATTTCTAGTATTGAAATTATGACAATCACTTTTCTTCTTGAATTTATCAATGTGTTTATGCATGTATACTAAATTTTCAAATATATATTGATTGTGCACTGTCATAATATTAATTTCTTTAAATTTATCTCTTAGTGACTCTCTTGGTCCCATATTATATATGGCTCGAACAGCCCTCTTCTGCAGCACAAAAACAGAATATCAGCAGCATTACCCCATAATAATATACCATATGACATAACGCTGTGAAAGTAACCAAAATAAACTAATCTCGCCGTTTCTATATCTGTCAACTGGCGAATCTTTTTAACCGCGTATGCAGCAGAACTAAGCCTGTTCGATAAGTCATCTATGTGATGGCCCCATTGGAGTTTAGCATCTAACGTTATTCCGAGAAAAACAGCGGTATCCACTAAATCTAATTCCTCATGATCAAGTTGTACAGTGGTTTTTACCTGTTAGACATTAGGTAATGTAAATTTGATACACTTTGTCTTTTTTCCATTGAGGAGTAGGTTATTAGCTTCAAACGATTCTTAAAAATACTCAAAGATTTTGACTGTCTAATATCACCTGGCAGCGCATTCCATAACTTGACTGCCTTTACCGTAAAGGAATTTGCATACACCTCAGTTCGACTCAATGGTATTTCTAACTTGTTGTCGTCCCTTGACCGCAAATAAAAATGAATGTCCTTGCTGCCAAGAAAAGTGAATCGCTCTTTCAAATATGTAGTATCCCTGCGAAGGCGGATCGGAAGCCACTTGAGTTTTTCGCGAAATTCAGAAATGTGGTCATATTTCCTAAGTCCAAATATGAACCGTATGCAAAGATTTTGAACGCGCTCAAGCTTATTAAGCAACTCCTCATTAAGATTGGGGTAGCAAGAATCAGCATAATCGAGAATCGTTAAGAGGAGACCCTGTGCAAGCGTAATTTTAGTTGGTATGGGTAAGAATTAATTAGTCAATCGACGGAGAGAACCAACAGATGCAAACACCTTCCTGCTCACCTCACTTACCCAACCCACTCACTTACTTACTTACTTAGGAGCCCAAGATAAGAATTTGTCAAAAGTGACACCAAGATTTCTAAACACGTTCCGTCAAATATGATGCTAGGCAAGGCATGAAAATCTATTTGCGTTATCAACTTTTGACTGCCTATTATGATAGACTGAGTTTTTGCTGGATTCACTTTAAGTCCATAAGACTTACTCCATTGCACAATTGCATCTAAATCATTATTTAACTCACATATTGCATTAGGTAAATCCACTAATTTAGCCTGAACATACAATTGGAGATCGTCAGCATACAGGTGGTAGTGAGAAGATAACTGGAGAGTAATAGAACTAAAGAAAATTTAAAACAGGAGAGGAGACAACACGCCACCTTGTGGAACACCGGCATTGATCGAGCACCAGTTAGATAACGAATCATCAACTCGTGTCCGCTGCCGGCGCCCAAACAAGTAACTAGGAAACCAGTCAACCACTTCAGGAGATATGTTAAGAGAAGCTAGCTAACAAGAGATCAAAATCAACATTGTTGAAAGCATTGCTAAAATCAAGTAAGGTCAAAACTGTTACACGTTGATTATCCATACCGAGACGAATATCCTCAGTGATCTTGACTAAAGCTGTAGTCGTACTATGACCAGTCCGGAAACCGGATTGAAATGGATTAAAGAGACTCCATCTAGATAGGAAGAGGCTCAATTGTTGATGAAGAATACGCTCAAATACTTTTGATAGGAATGGAAGTATGGAAATGGGATGGAACTCAGATAAACTAGAAGGGTTAGCTTTTTTAGGTATAGGAGTAACTTGAGCCTCTTTCCAGGAAGAAGGAAAATTTCCAGTGGAAATAGAGAAATTCAAAATATATCTTATAATAGGAGTCAACATATCGACAAGACGGATGATCATTTTACGACTAATGCAGTCTGTACCAACGGCATCAGAGCTGACCTCACGAATACTTCTCTTAACATCACTATCAGTGATCTGACTAAAAATCTGACTAAAAAGCAGGATCATCTGAAGTGGGCAAAGCTGAAATTTGGTTTTTAGTCCGCAATTTAGTGGCATCATCAATGGCACAAGAAGTAGAGAAATGCTGATTAAGTTAGTTCAGATCAATATTTAAGGAAATTTTATTCTGACGTGCTTTCCCAACTCCAGATTTAAGAAACTTCCATACTCGACCTGAATCATCTTCTTCAAGTATGGATTTATGAATATGGCGTCGTTGTTTATCCCTACACAACCTGTTGCAACGATTCCGAATATTTTTATACCTTTCTCTGTTCTCATCAGAACTATTAGACTTATACTTAACTTTTGCAGAGTTCTTTTTATGTTGTAATTTTTTTATCTCCTCAGAAAGCCAGGGAGCAGGAAGATGCTTAAGTCGTACTGGCCGAATTACAGCATGCTTGTCGTAGAGTTGCGTTAGAAGTGAATTAAAGCTTTCTACCCTATCATCAATGGACTGATGTTCACATGTGAGAACATCAGTCCAGTCAATCATCGCCGCATCATCTCTTAAACGATCCAAATCCATACCACTAAAATTACGCAGCAGAAGAATTTTGGATTTATCTTTAGGAGGGCGCAATTTATATGACAGAAAAATCAAATCGTGATATGAAAAAGCATCAGCAGCACATTGACCATGTTTAGCCACATGTTCAATGGAGGAAACAAAAATGAGATCAAGAAGAGATAAAGAACAATTTGGAAAAGAATGTGTAGCAGAAAGGGGAAGTAAATGTAAGTTCGCTGAATTAACTATTATTTTCAGCCTAACAGAGCGGGAATCGTTCCTTAAAAGACAGGTGTTAAAATGACCCCTAATAATAGAGTGCTGATACTGAGGGATATGCTGATCTAAAAGGCTTTCAAGCATAGGAAAATAGTCAATTGTAAGGCTAGGATTATAAAATAATAATAAGTAAGAGCTTACTGCTAGAGAAAAGGACCTCAATAAACAAATAATCAGTTCCTGGAGTATTTTGGGCATTTGACATGCTCACTGTTTTAAACGGCAGGTGAGAACGAAGGTATACAACGTGTTTATGAGCATTTCCTATAACTCTAGGTTTAGATTCCTTAAGGCGAGTCACCTCCAAGATTTTAGGAGGTGAGGTGTGGGGTGCCGCCCGCGCGTCTCGCGGTACATTTCTCGTAGAGACTGGCGGGGAAGCGGGCAGCGCGGTATATTCTGAAACCGCTTGGCAACGTTCAAGTTCTGGGATTAATTTGAATTAAATAGATATAGGACTTCAGTTTGAAATAAATTTTAGCAGGTTCTCATTAATACTTCAAGAGGAATTTATCCATATAAAAATGATGAGCAAAGTCGAAAATTTTATTAATAAAAAATTCGTTTTAAACTTTTAATTTAGTTAGCACATTCTTTAGACAATATCTTTAAGTGTATCGGATATTTTTTGTAAGACCGTTATTTAATAGTAAATACTGAAAAAATTTGATCTAGCAAACCAGTTTTCACCGCTGAGCTGAGGTGACTCGCCTTAACGAAAAGTAATCAAAATTGGCTAAGGAACATGTGTTCTAAAATGGATATTTTCGGAGAAAATAATTTTTCTTTTATAAATAGAAGATCCAAAATTGTTTCCCATATGCCGCATCCTTGTTTTTGCGACGTTGCCAAACTTAAATCATTGAAAAATATCCTACGGTGTAACTAGTGATGTGCCAGTAGAAGCTATCTTGTCGGCATCGATAAAGTCTTACCGCAAACGATAAAACATAAAGTTTCCTCAGATTTATCTTTTACAGTGTACAGTTTGGCGATATTGAAAATCTACTACCTGATAATAATAAGACTACACCGCTATTCATAAAAGGTAGGTATTACCTAAGTAAAAAATGCTGACTCGAAATTAAATACGATTTAAATTAACTCGAGCTTACATACCGCCGTATTTACCATACTCGAAATTAAACACATACACACAAGTCAATTGTAGGTACAATTGGCTACTTGACAGATGTAACTATAAAATATGAAATATGTTAGATTTGGTAGCTTGTGGGTTAACAATAATTATACAATATGTATTTTGCATTAAAATAAATTGTATATATTTTATTTTTGCAAAACAAATTTGAGATTTTTTATCTGTGGATTACAAGAAGCGAAACGCGGGCGGTCATGACAGAGGCCCGTGTGATGTCACATTTCAAAAAAAAAACGTCGTGTGTACTAACGTTTGCGTATTGTTGAGAAAATTAACAGTAATATATTTCGATTTGTGATTGTGAGAGGTTAAATGAAATGGGGTTATGCTTTACAGCTGATAGTACAAATCTGCCTAAAGTCGATTCATTTAAGGTTGCAGATTTATTTGCGTGTAAACTTTTGCACTGCCGAGTTTCGTAATGTATTAAAACTTCCATGTAAGTACCGAAATAAACAAAGTAATAGTACTTAGGTCTCGTGTTTAAGAAAGTGCTGCTGTAAAGTGACAGAAATATAATTTATTTTAATTTTATGTCATGTCAGGTTAGGTTTAGTTATCCACAATTGCATTAAAAAAGCTGTAAACTTTCCACTTAAAATTAAATAAAACTTGGAGCGTCGTAGTTAGCTTTGTTTTATTTTGAGCTATGACGTCACAGCTAGCAAATGTCACGTGACCGGCTGTTTTCGCCCGAATTTAAAATTAATGTATTAAAAATGTATTTTTTTCTAATAAATATCGCTTTTTTTGAGAAAAAGTTAATTGTAAGAGGTATAAAATGAACCTATGTACATTTTTAAGTATTTTTCCGAAAACTGTCAAATAGCCAATTCCGTAAATTTTTTTGACTGCGCAAACGTAGGTCAGCAAGTTCCTACCTAATTAATATTTCGCTTTTATGTTTTGTAATACTACTAAACTTACTTAACTACTTTTCGTTGAATCCCTTGTTTGGTATTCGAACTGGAACCCAAGCTCGTAGACAAATTCTATTCCTAACCGTAGTCCCTAAAGTTCATAACTGGGTAATTAGGTAAAAAATTAAATCCATCAGTAAGATTCTCCTATCTCGATATTGTTAAAAATAGCAAAGGCGCACCGCAATCCCTTAGTAAAAATGCGATCGAAATACAAGTACTTTGACTCTTCTCAAGTAAGTCTTTATTGTGGCCGGTCGTATCAGGGTTGTACACTTTAAAGTAAAATATGAAATTGAGGTTCTTTCATTTACATTTTACATGCATAAGATAGTATGTTATTAATAATAATAGGTACAGGTACCTACCTCTCCACTGGCAAGCGGCCACCTGTGGCCGCGTATTTTTTTAAAATACCTGCGCGCTCGCATGCAAGCGGCCACCTGTGGCCGGGCCGGGCCGGACGATTATAAACTGATTTTTCTCATAGATAGAGTTTATTTTGGTTTGAACAACTTTGGACCATAGAGAAGTATTAAATAATCTTTACACTGCAACAGCAAACCCGTCAAGTTCAAAAAAAAAAAAACATAAGTGCTAAAAAATTAATTAATTAAATTGAGTTTTGTTGCTAATTTCTTTTTGTTGAGTTTTGTTGTTAACTTCCTACTGTTGAATCTTGTTATTGATTTCTTTCTGTTGAGTTTTGTAGTTAATTTGTTAATTTTTGCACTTGTTGTTTTTTGTTAAACGGACGGACTGTTGGTTGTTATCTTGGTAAAAATGCCGCGATATAATTATCCGCCAGAACATAAGCGGATATGCATTTTGTGTATGGATATTGTAATGGAAATTCCATGGCAGCCGTGAGAGAATACCAGAGTCGATATCCGAATCGCCGTGTACCCGACCAACATCTTACTTCTTACTTAATATACTTATACTTATACTTATTACTTATTACTTATTTACTTATAATATTATAAATGCGAAAGTTTGGATGTATGGATGTCGGTATGGATGTATGGATGTATGGATGGATGTTTGTTACTCAATCACGCCCCAACGGCTGAACAGATCTGGATGAAATTTGGCACAGAGATAGATTATAGTCTGGAATAACACATAGGCTAATTTTTATCCCGGAAAATTAAAGATTTCCCGCGGGAACCACAAATCCTCGATCCACGCGTACGAAGTCGCGGGCATTAGCTAGTACTTTCATAAACGTAAGTATTCTTTTTGATTGTTTTTGGCGCTTTAGTTAGGGATTAACTAACTACCATTAACTTGTCCCTCACAAAAGTACTCGATTTGTATTGAACAAGTATTAATAATAATAATCCTTCTGAAGTTGAAAATGAAAATTTTGAATAAAAACATAAAGCGGCACACTAGTGACTAGACTGACGAATTCCAAATTTGTTACTTTTGTACTATTAAATATTAGGTAAAAATCTTGTATTTATCTTTAGTTTGCTTTGATATAATAAGCACTTGATATTAATTTGACTCGCTCACAAGTTACGGTCGAAAAATACTTAGTCAGTATTTGTGAAAATGTTATTAATTATGAAACATTTTACACACAATTCTAAGTAAGATAGAGATACACTCTCTTTTCGCATTTCTTTTTGTAACCTATTTGTATTAAACACTAAAAAGAGATCACTTTTTTCAAACATCACATTTTGTATGGAGTTACAATTGACCCCTGGTACTATCAACCCCGTTCCACACTTATTAGTCGTAATTATACAAAGCTCTTTTCTGTGTCGAGCTAGATCAGGGAATCCCAAAGTGCTCAATATCGACCCTTTGGGGTCGAAATCGGTTTCCCAGGGGTCGACATAAACGAAAACTGATTTGGGGTCGACGAGGTCTAAAAATAGACCCCTATTAATTAACGCAAGTTCTTATTTGAAACGTTCAAGATACTGTTTAATAATCACCGATATTTAACCGGCTTTAGCTAGTTTGTTAAAAAGTCACCAGGTTCATCCAACACAGTGATTTTTTCATTTATTACCTATCTTCGCTTTGCGATTTTTTTTAATGTGTACATTTTTTTTGTTGAGTATTTTATGTACATATTTTTACGTAATTTATATAAAAAAATATTAATTACACTTGATATTTACTCAATTTTAAGTCTATTTATATTGTTAAAAATTGATGAGAAAATGATATCAAGTTTACACACTTAGCCAACCGCTAAGTTTTTAAATTGGTAAGTATTTTGTATCAAAAGGAAAAAAAAATTAGAGATAGGATTTTAAAAAATTTGCTATGGGGATCTGTGGTATCAGTTCATTTTGGAAAAGGGGTCTCTTGCCCAAAATAGTTTGGGAATCTCTGAGCTAGTTGATGCTGAACTCTTACCCGCCAACAACTAAATCATTGCGTCCAAACCAAAATAAGAGGTATAACAAACTTAAATTTCCCTCCTTTAAACCAAAATTCTTACTTAATAGAATGCGAGCTCCAGTTCAGCATTGGTTCAATTTAAAGTAATTTGACTAGTCTAAAAATAATCATTTTCAAAATATTCCTCGTGGCGAAGGGTTTTACTATTTTATACCAATCATATAAATTTAGTTTAGAGATTTTGTAAATCATAATAGGCACATAATAGAATCTAGTTTATCGAGCTCTGCAGCGTGGTAAAGTTGTTCGCTTCGTCCCGACTTGCACGTAAATATAAGCTGACTTTTACTCACAATTATGACAAATATAGAATGCTTCCTGTAGAGTGCATTCTTCATGAGCCCACAATTGACATTGTTCACAAGGAACCCACGTTTCGTTGGGTCTGCTAGTACTAAAAGATTCTCCACAAACAAGGCAGAACCATTCTTGTTCATCACGTTTTTCTTCTTTATCATCACTTTCTTTTTTTGTATTTCTTTTGAGTACTTTTGTATTCTGATCCGTTTTTTTACCTTTGCCTTTACCTTTAATTGAAATATTTAGGTTTCTTTTTACTTCCCTAGCTCTTTTCTTTTTTTCCCGTTCTTCAGCTTCTTTTTGTATCACATCTTTTTCAGGAGTATCAGTATATATAGCTGATTTTCTTATTTTACGTCCACGATTGGTCGATTTACGGGGTGGAGCTTTTGGCAATGGACGAACTACTTCAGGCGAAAAATCCAAAGCTTTCGATGTCGAAGGTTTATCTGGGTTAAAAGGCGAATTTAGTCTTAAATATCCGGGTGTCATGGACGGTGATTTGAAAGTATCTGCTCTGAGTTGCAGGGGGTTTGATGTTAGCGCAGCAGGAATCAGTGAGATATTTTCTCTGGATGCTGATATGCCTTCTATTTCTTGGGGTATATTCTCTGAACCTTCTGTGACCGTTTCTAGCACAAATTCAAGTGAGTGTGACGCTGAATCAATAAGTGCTGAGGGATTTTCGCTGATACCCGAAATGCGTCTTTTTTTAGGTGTAATTTCTAGAAAATTGTTTTGTGTTATAGATTCTGGCACATATGCCAATGGATCTAATATTGAATTAGGAAGTGGAGAGCTTTCTCTGGAAACTGATACATGTCTTAGAAAAGGTTCTTCAAGTTCAGATTGTGAAACTGTTAGCGATTGTGGTGGCGGTGTAACCTCAGGTAAGTTTTCCTGCTCTTGCAATGATTCTTGAGGTGCTGATGGTAATGAACATGATCCTTGGGGATCTTGTATGTTCGTATTAGGAAAAGGTCGGTCAGTCACGTATGATGGTCCAAAGTCACTGTCATTAAAGATGTCTCGATTGTATGGGTAAATTCCGGTAACTCTAAATCCTGCTTGTATATTCCGGGGAGTGAAAGCTAATACAAATATGGAAGCCACTATATACGGTATGTTGTAAATAGACATTGTTTGACCAGGATTGGACCTCATCCATGAATCACAGGCTGTGTTTATGAACTTTTTTAATGGACCATAGACTGAACGATCGAGTGGTTGTAACTTATGAGAGCAATGGGGTGGAAATGAGAGGACTACAATGCCATTTTCTTTACTATAATCTAAAGCCTTGATAGAAATGTGAGAGGGATGGTTATCCAAGAGAAGTAAAACTTTGTTACTACGAGATGCTTTTGTATGGTGTTGAAAATGCTGTAAAAATTCCAAAAATTGAGCTTCGTCCATCCATCCGGATGCATTTCCTGTCCCAACACAGCCTGGTGGTCCATCTCGGACAAAGTGACTTTGGTATCTTAAGCGCGGAAACACGAAAAAAGGCGGCAGTGCATTCCCTAGTGCATTTGCTGCCATAGCCACCGTCACTAATGTCCCACGCTCACCAGAAGTCAGTGCCCCGACTTGACGAGTTCCTTTTCTGGTTACTATTCGGTTCGGTTTTTGGACTGTGGTAATTCCCGTCTCGTCCATATTATAAATATTTTGAGGCTCAAACCTATTTCTTTCCAGAACTATTTCCAAATTGTTGAAAAATGCGTCAACATTTGCACGATTAAAACTCGTGGCTCGAGATAGGCTGGTGGCTTGAGCACACCTAATTGAAAGTTCCGAGTTCCTTTTAAGAAATGCCGAAAACCAGTCAGTACCTGCCATTTTGTCGCGATTCCAGGACTCAGGTCTTTTTAAATTATATTTTACAGCCAAATCGTAAGCGAGTCGTCGAACCTCTTTTGGAGTAAGACCAAAGTAAATATCAGCAGTTCTGATAAGATATTTTGTCATTAGCTGTTCTTGGTCGCTAGAAAATACTTTTGTGGCTGGATTATATCCCATGCATGGGTTATTATTAGGGTCTTCGATTTTTTTATTTTTGTACCTTAGCAAAGATACGTGACATAGTCCAAACATACTTGCCGCTGCTCTTAAAGATCGACCTTGCATTATTTCTTCGTATGCTTGTTCGTACAGGAGTAAGTCTTTAGAACCGCGGTCGGTTTTTTTTTGTCTTTTTCTCGGCATCTGCAAGAAATTATTCCACGATTAAATGTTCTTCTAAGTTACAAAAAAATATTAAAAAATAATAATAATAATAAATAATTTATGAATATCAATAGGTATAATGACTTTCAATTGTAGCGATTATATTAGGTTTTGTTAGGAAAACATAGTATGTACATGGATAAAATTCATTTTATGAAAATATGGTTCGGGGTCATTTGTACCGTGGGGTCAAATGTAACGTTTCAAATGACCCCGAATGTGCTGTACTATTGCACCAAAGTAACCAAAATCAGAAAAGCTAAAATAACTTCAGTTTTAAATGAATATCCGAGGCTGGAGTAAAATCTTTCAAGTATCACTTTAAAGAGAGTTATTGGAAAATTGTTACTAACTTATGAGCAGTTTAACACAGTCATTGTACAAGTAGAAGCTGTACTTAACTCTAGACCTATTACTCAACTCTCAAATGACATGTCAGATTTTAGCTTTTTGACTCCGGGTCACTTTTTAGTTAACCGATCATTGACAGCTGTCCCTGAGCCTAGCTTGACTAATGAAAACATAAATACAATACGGTTTTGGAAAAAGTGCACCAAAGTCCAGCAAAGTTTTTGGCAAGTGTCGCATAAGTCTTATATGTCACAAATTATAAATAGGCCTAAATGGCATAAGTTAAACTCAAACATTGAAGAGGGGGTTTTAGTCTAACTAATTTTTGACAACTTGCCTCCCCTTCAGTGGCCTGTTGCCAGGGTAGTAAAGGTGTATCATGGTAATGACAGCAATGTAAGGGTTGTCAAAGTAAGAAAAAGCAATGGACATTGTCACAATAGGGCTGTCAATAAAATAGCAGTTCTACCTATTTATGAGTAATTCATCCTTTTTTAAGAAAAATTATGCCTTACTCCACCATTTGTCACCACTTGGTTTAAAGTAATTACTGCTTTACTTTTGATTCTTTGATACTTATATACTAGCCACAAATGTACCTATTATCTTGTATACTTACCTTATACCTAGACGTTGTATGTAAGTACCTGTGTTTACTTGCCTACAATATTGTATGGCATCTTACTATAACAATAATTTTAATGTAGATTAACAATGTTCTTAAGAAAAAACTTTAAAGATAAAATGTTTATTATATTTATATATTTTTAATCTTTTGTCAAATAACAATGAATGTCATCAAATTATTTCTTGAAAGGCTACACCAGGTTAGGTTAGCCATTTTGTTCTCACACTTATTATATAACAATGTTTTGAAGTAATATTTACAACTCATGTAATGCTGGGGCCAGATTTATGTTCATAAAAATTTATAATCTATGCAATGTAAGGTGGCAACACCGAACTTCTTTCTTTTTTCCTTTGTGCTTTTGGTTTAAAAAACATGTTGTGTGCTCGATTAATTAAACTATTAAAATATTGGAATACTTAAACAAGTCTATCTTAATTATTTCCAAACAATCCGGAATGTGTAATTGTTGGTCTGTGTTTATAGTATTTTGTGAACTGTTTTCAAATACTGTTGTTATCTGGCTATTTTGTGTACTGCCCGAATATGAAGACATTGGAGTTGATGAACTTGGCTCCAACTCATATTTCCCCAAATCAGCTTCAAATAGTATATTATTTATATAATGTTCAACATATGCTCTCGTACGTTTTGAATATTCACGATGTTTGGAAGCTACATGATTTCCAAAAGCTTGACTCTTGTCTCTTATCTTTGATTCACATGTATCTTTTAAAATACGGTAGGCTTCGGCTACTCGAGGGTCTTCAAGTTTTGTTTTTTTTAGTGGTTTTGTAGTGTGGCCAGATCCCATAGAAGTTGAAGGTTGTGATTGTGTTGTCATGTTGCCTGATCCTACTGAAGATGCAGGTTGCGGATGTGTTGTTGAGTCTGACTGTGTATCTGTAGTAAGGCTCAATACCGCAGCTCCTTCTTGTTCATTTTCTTCATTCTCTCGCTCATCAGCCTAAAACAAACAGTTTAATCAATATATACCCTAAAGTAAGTTTTTATTAATTTCAGACACCATCCACAGAAGACGCATGGCTATCAATTGCTCATGAATTTAATGAGAAGTGGAATTTTCCGAACTGTGTTGGTGCTATAGATGGGAAGCACTGCATCATACAAGCACCTATTAATAGCGGAAGCGACTTCTTTAATTACAAATCCACATTTAGAGTGGTATTAATGGCCATTGTAGATGCTAACTATAATTTTATATTCGCAGATGTGGGTTGTCAGGGTAGAATATCAGATGGCGGAGTTTTCAGAAACACTACTTTCTATCAAAAATTACAAAATAATGAATTAAATTTGCCTAATGACCAAAGCCTTCCAGGAAGACAACAGATTATGCCATTCGTATTTGTAGCAGATGACGCATTCCCATTACAAAGACACATCATGACTTAGAGGATGTTCGTACATACAAACTGTTGTATGTGGGTACTTTAACAATAAAACAGTTCTGTCACCGACCCGGTCTTTGATTGTGTCTCTCGCGTATTTATTACGTTAATAATTACAATATTTAACTGGCGACGAGTAAAAATACGTTTAATTGTGGAGTTTGTGATTGTTTTGTGGTGCTCCGCTAGCTGGACTCTTTGTTTCGCACCGGCCAGTGCATACGTCTGCGAGCTATGTATTGAAATTCGAATATCGAATTGCTCATTGGGAGAAAGCAGCGTCGAGTGACCGGTTACGCATTCACTCGAGATACGCGAACAAGCGTGGACCTCTGGCAGTACTGCCAGACCACCTTTCTTTTACCATATACCTTTACAGTGTTATTATACAATATGTCGCTATATTATAATATATCATCGTGTTAGTTATCATCGAGTGTATTATTTCAACGCCTTTTTTTTTTTTTTTTGTATCGCTGGAAAAATGCTTTTACGCATACCGCACTAAGCGGTTATGTAGGACTCACGAGCGGTTTTGTACTCACTCCGGAATACCCACTAAAAAACCAGCGGCTCAGTCCGCGTCTAGAATGAACCGTCTCAGGGTCCCAAATCTTGGATACGACTGAGACGATTATTTCAACGCCTACACTTAGGAAGTGAGACCTAACTAGGTAGTTGTTTGTAGGAGGCAAGGAAGTCATAACCCCTACAAATGGTGACCCCGAGAAGAAGACACCAGGGACCTCAATAAAAGGTCAGACTATTTTCAAGTGACATCAGAATAAGGTCAAAGCTTGCTTTTTGAGGACGTTTCATATCAAGCTAGAAGAAGAATAATCTTTGAAATTTAATAATAATCTTAAATAATATTTAAACAAGAATATTATTGTGAAGCATCGATGCCAAGGAGAAACATAAATTCATCGAAGAAGACTTCAAAATTATTCTTGAATAATTAGAATGCTGTGACGGATCGATGGACATTTGACATCGCAGATTTTATTTCTTTTCAAGATTCAAATATAAGAAGGAAGATTCTAGTTCAAATTCAAAATTTTGGAAGAGAAAATTTATAGACAATAGTGTTAATTGTTTTGAATTTATTTTATAGAAACGTGTCTATCTGACATTTTTAGATATTTTGTAAACAATAATTTATTTTCTTTCAGCAAATTAGTTATATAAAATATTTTAGGATCATAAATATTAAATAATGGAGAAAATTAAAATTGTAGAAGACGAAAATGAGTCACTTAAAAGAAAAATTAAAGAGCTGCTTGGATCAGCTATGCCATTAGTGGAAGAAAACAAGTCGCTACGGTCGAAGCTAGCAAGTACCGCATCTGACCCCAATGCACCTAAAATTTGTAAAGTTTCAGCTAAACTTTCACCATTTAGGGTGGACCGCCCTACAGTCTGGTTCGCTCAAGTCGAGGCGCAATTTGCAATTTCAGGTATCACGGTTGATCAAACAAAATTTGATCATGTTGTTGCACAATTGGATTCGCGTATAATAGGTGAGATTGAAGATGTTATCACTCAGCCTCCATCTGCTGAGCGATATCAATTTTTAAAGAAGGAAATCATCCGTCGTCTCTCTGCGTCTGAAGAACATAGAGTTAGACAATTAATAAGCGACGAGGCATTAGGTGATCGCAAACCATCACAATTTCTTCGCCACCTATGTAACACTTTATGAGTTGTTTTAATTAAGTTTGAGTTTAAGGTTCAAGTTTTATGTAGTTAAGTTTAAGTATTAAGTTATGGTTTTATTAAATTAAAACTTTAAGTTCTAATAGTTTATTTAATAATATGTGTTGAAGTTCAAATTTAAGTAGTTAAGTTCAATTAATAATTTTAAGTTCGAAGTTGATGTGGTTAATTACAGTTCTATTTTTAGATTTAAAGTTAAGTATCAAGTTATAATAAGGAAACCAAGATCTAGGTGAGTTCTACCAATAACAATGGAATAAGAATGCCTACCTACACTACGGTCTGCCACTAGATATCGTCACCCAGAACGACAACTATTACTGCACTCAACGGCACTGTGAATTCAACTAGGTAAGATAGGTATTTAGTAAAGACCATAACTGAGACTCTGCAATTTAGATGCTTATTAGATTAGTTTAGTGTTTAAGATAATTAAGTAGATTTTTATTTAGCTAGATAATTAATGGTGGTTACAATTGTAACATTTAGGTTACAATTGAACGCTGTAGTGGTTTTAAGGTTCTGTCTGTATAAGTCAATTATAAGATAGTTTTATTCAAGTTTAAATTAGAGTTTAAAGTTTAGAGTTGGGCGCCAATGTAACACTTTATGTTACAGTTACATTGGCGCCCAACTATCTAAGAACTCTAATTTTGTCTACATATAACTGAGAACCCACTATACTATATAGCTATACTACACTATATTGGTGCGTCCAAGTAACTGTAACATAAAGTGTTACATTGGCGCCCAACTCTAAACTTTAAACTCTAATTTAAACTTGAATAAAACTATCTTATAATTGACTTATACAGACAGAACCTTAAAACCACTACAGCGTTCAATTGTAACCTAAATGTTACAATTGTAACCACCATTAATTATCTAGCTAAATAAAAATCTACTTAATTATCTTAAACACTAAACTAATCTAATAAGCATCTAAATTGCAGAGTCTCAGTTATGGTCTTTACTAAATACCTATCTTACCTAGTTGAATTCACAGTGCCGTTGAGTGCAGTAATAGTTGTCGTTCTGGGTGACGATATCTAGTGGCAGACCGTAGTGTAGGTAGGCATTCTTATTCCATTGTTATTGGTAGAACTCACCTAGATCTTGGTTTCCTTATTATAACTTGATACTTAACTTTAAATCTAAAAATAGAACTGTAATTAACCACATCAACTTCGAACTTAAAATTATTAATTGAACTTAACTACTTAAATTTGAACTTCAACACATATTATTAAATAAACTATTAGAACTTAAAGTTTTAATTTAATAAAATCATAACTTAATACTTAAACTTAACTACATAAAACTTGAACCTTAAACTCAAACTTAATTAAAACAACTCATAAAGTGTTACATTGGCGCCCAACGTTGGCGCCCCACGTTGGGCGCCAATGTAACACTTTTTGTGTTGTTTTAATTAAATTAAATTAGGTTACATAATAGTAGAGAGTAGGTAGTAAGCTATGGGAGATAAATTAAATTCCAGAGTAAGTAATAATTATATATATTGATTACAAGTTACTACAGTGACAACATATTAAGAGATAATAAGTTACTAGTTTAAGGGTTCACGCAATACATCTAGAAATTCAGATTAATTTGGAATTTTGAATTTTGAGGCGGAGTATCAACTGTTACTAGGTAAAGTTAGGTCTAGGTTCCTTGGCAGAAGGCCTTATAACACTTAAGTAGTTAGTTGGACATTATAATTAAAGTTTTATTACTCTGGAGTTATAACTTGAGGTTGAGCGTAGGGAAATTAACTATATGTAAACAAAATTAACTTCTTAGGTAAGATTTAACCTTATATAGACTTATTAAGACTTATGTAGGCTTATACAGACATATATGGACTTATATAGACAGAGCACTAGGTCGTGGGTACGTTACTTAAAGAGTTCTCAGTTAGGTGAGCGCAGTATATCCAGGTTGGAAAGTTAGTTGAATTCACATTGGACGGTGAATACAGCAACAGCTGTGACTGTACTCATCTGTGTATCTCGGTCAGTGTTCGCCGTCCCGGAGTCTCTGGTTGGTGGTGGTAAGCATGGATGATATCAGCTCGCCAGTTGAGTGGTATCAGCTCTGGTAGGTAGAATCCAGCTCGGCGGCTCAGTCCGACATGGGATTACTTCACAGGCAGGCCGGAGACATCAGCGGTCAAGGATTAGCCGTCCGTGGTAAAAACCCTGGAATGTAGAATGTACCCAGTGTGAAGATATGTCCAGTGCCATTATGTCTGATAGGTTCATCCTTCCGAATCCATATGTTCAGTGGTTGAGTATACAGAGAGCACATGGTTCGGGGTGAGGTAAATAGCGGACCGGACAGACAATAGTTTTACAGGACACAAGGTGTCAGAGGTTATATGAAATTATGAATTACACAATTATGATTACATAAGATTTAGGATTCTAGCTAGTTAGTACATTTAAGTTTTAATTCTGCTTACTGAGTTATAAATAGATTCTATTCACAAAAGGGACCAAGTCATGAATTGACCTAATTAGGTATTTTTATCCAAAAAATATAATTAAACAGCAATTATTTTAATAATTTTACACACAATTATTGATGGTTTTAGCATAACACAATGAAATTAATTCAGATGCATAAAGATTAACTCACAACGACAGGCGCGTGCTGGCATGAGACAATACGATAAGAACACACGTAATTATGGAAATTTTTAGTAAAACTCACCGAGATCGGGTATAATTAGTGATACGTCCTGGTGTGGGTTTATTTCCTTAGATTATCATTATTCCATATTAATTATTTAATAGGACTCCGCTCCGCCAACGTTTCGAACCGAAATTTAGCCGAAAATAAAAATGCCAAAAGGACAGACGTCAGAGTGACGGCTCTTATATAAGCGAGCGGTGTCAGAGACAACGTCTCAGACATATAATGGTAGAATAAGTCTTTTTTTCGTAGATTAAATTTGCGAAACGACATAGACGTGGAAAATTAGCAGACCAAGCAGCCTAGCCTAAATACGAACGACATAGACGTTGAAGGTTAGTAGACTACGCGCTGTCACTTCTTTAAAATGAAGTGATTGTCTAGATTGACAATCGTTACACCTACTTTCTCTTGCAGGCCATGCATTGCGCGATCAAAGTATTTAGCGTCAATTATGGATGCGATGTTTACCGCAGCATCTTCAGGCAATTTTAGCCGCTCAGTCTAAGCTAAGCTTGGACAAAATTGCCGGACAAAATTTTAGAGGTTTCTCCTGGCGTAACTACTCCCTCTATTTCAGCTGTGACTCCATCTACATCTACTTCTACTTCTACTTTAAAAAAACAGTTTGCTCATCCGATTCTAATGTAGCTACACTTTCAGGTCGCATTGATGAACTGACCAAACAAATAGCAGCGCTTACCAAGGATAGTAATTTTTCTAACCGAAGCAGAAACAGGTCCAGAAGACGTTTTGGTAACAGACGTTTATTTTCACCCTCTCCTAACAACCGAAATAACGGTGGTGAGGTTTGTTGGTACCATCGTAGATTTGCATCGCGCGCGACAAAATGCACCAAGCCGTGTTCATTTGTGGATCCGGGAAACCGGCAAGGCAATCTGTAGAGGCGATGCCAGCTTGCCCGCAACGTAGTCGCCGATTATTTATTTCAGAAAGAAGATCTAAAATTCGTTTTTTAGTAGATACCGGCTCTGATGTATCTTGTTATCCAGTTTCATGGATAGAACGGCACCCTAAAGTTACCGATTATAGTATGCGCGCTGCAAACGGCAGCGACATTAAAACGTATGGCTCAATTCTTTTAGGTTTGGATTTAGGATTACGCCGAGATTTTAAATGGCATTTTGTTATATGCGATATTAGCACCGCCATTATTGGTGCAGATTTTTTAGCACATTTTAATTTGTTACCAGACTGCAACACCAGCCGCCTGATTGACAACTCGACTGGACTCTCTAGTACGGCGTCAATCACGGTATGTGAGCAAGATAGTGTGAATACAGTAAGTAGTGTAAACGGTATTTTATCGGAATTTCCGGCCATTATTAGACCTCCAGGCCCGGTGCGCGAGATTAAACACAACACGGTGCATTTCATCAGAACTACTGATGGACCACCAGTATTTTCTCGCCCGCGCCGCCTAGGTCCGCAGAAGCTCGCCATAGCAAAGAGAGAATTTGATAGCATGCTAGCATGCGGTTCTGCTAGGCCTTCCGATAGCGCTTGGTCTTCCGCTTTACACTTAGCTCCAAAAGGTGACACTGACTGGCGTCCGTGCGGTGATTACCGCGCTTTGAATGCGCGAACGATACCAGATAGGTATCTCGTTCGTCACATCGGTGATTTTAATCAAAATTTGGTTAATTCAACGATCTTTAGTACGATTGATTTAATTAAAGCATATCAGCAGATTCCTGTCGCAAAAGAGGATATTTGTAAATAAAAATTTAAAGGCTGCCCTTTCAACTGTAGTCAGAAAAAATAACATAGGGTGATTTTTCGATCACATTAATCGTATCTTATGCTATTACAGGTTACCGGAGGTGACAGGATACATTGTATAATGTCATAAGAAAATAATATACTGACTCTAGGTATGGTAGGTAGCCACTGCGTCGGAGCGATTCTGCAATAAAAATGGCTTACAAGAATGTAATTGCTCACCAAGTAGGTACAATAAAAATACACTTTCTTAAGCCGATTTTGGCGAGCATTTAAATTGTAGCCAACAAATTTGCACCATATAGGCCGGCAATCCTCCTACAAAGTGGCGCCTAAACATTAAGATAAAGCTTCTCTAATGGCCGAAATTAATAAGGTGCCGATTTGATATCTAGATATTATAGATAAAGTGTATTTAGATTGAATTGAGCTAATTTGTAAACAAA
The DNA here is from genome assembly GCA_923060345.2 of Erebia aethiops. Classification (NCBI taxonomy): domain Eukaryota; kingdom Metazoa; phylum Arthropoda; class Insecta; order Lepidoptera; family Nymphalidae; genus Erebia; species Erebia aethiops. The sequence goes on along the minus strand of OV281081.1, from coordinate 10,677,794 downwards.
TATGGCGGTACTGATCACGTGACCTTATTTTGACATGACCCCTAATGATGGGACTATTGCAGAATTATATGAGGAATGAACTAATGAACGATTACTGAACGAATTATCTCCAATGCAAAGAATACTCGTATTTTATATAGGAGAAACGGTACTGTTATTGGATACAAGCTCGCTCTGTGACCGTAAGCATCGACGTTCAGAATCGAAAACGTAATCGAATTATTTGAATCACGTTATTTTATTATATTACATTTACGGATATTTTTATATGAAAATTATTCTAATAAGTCGTAAATTCTGAAGTAATCAATAACAAGAAAATTATTAAAAAGTTTTACAGGGGAGCTGTTAATATGTTTTGGCTGACCCGGTATTTAAAAGGTATCGAGATGGTGTGAAATAATAGGGGAAGCGCTACATAACCGTAGAGTTATTGGATATGTAAACATCTTTTATGACTTTAATGGTGGTAGAGTCAAAACATGACGTAGCATAAGAGACACCTGTATGTCCTACATGTTTGAAATAAATTGAATTAAATTGAATTGAATTGAATTGAATTGTATATCAAAATAAAAAAAATGAATATAATGTATAAATAAACATGTTTTTACGGCAATTTCACAATTTTTTATTTTTATAAATAAATGTTTACATATTTTTTTAAATCTAACTTAAAATTAAAATTCTTCGAATGAGCTGTCCGAACCCTCGCTTTCATCTGTCACATTGATTATAAATTCTTGAGTGGTTTCCGTGGTATGGTCTATTATTCCGTCAAGCCGCATCATATTATTTTCTTCTTTTATTATATGCTCAATGCATTTTCGCCAAGAGTCTGCGCTTATGTTTCTTATCCCATCGGTGACTAATTCTTTGAGCTCAGCCATTTTAAAACTTTTATTATTTTTTCATACATATGATTTAAGCAGAGCCCATATTAACTCGATGGGATTCAGTTCACAATGATAGGGCGGAAGGCGTAAACCTGTTATATTTTTTGTGGCTGCCATCTCGTCAATAACTTTATTTTTAAAATGATCTTTGTTAAACTTTGTTATTAGTATGGCTTTTGTGTCGCTTTCTTGATAGCGAATCCATTCCTTCTTGCCTTGCCTTCCGCCAACTCATATTTGGAACACGATCTACCAATCTTGAGTGGTATAGTGCGTTATCCAAAACAATTACCGAACCAGCTTCGATCAGCTCCAGTATTTTTGCGAACCTGTGAAAAAGAATACAATTTAATATAATAATTATAGAATCCGTACTTTTATAAAGTAATGATAACTATATTTCGAAACATGTAAAGTATTTTGGATTCATGACAATTTAATTCATAAATCATTGGTTTGAAAGGTTGTGCAATAAATCATTGGTTTGAATATTTTCATAATTGGTAAGAATTATCGCAAATCCAACGTAATGAGGGAAGGAAGTAGGTCTGACATTGATTTATAATAACGAAAATTGATTAGTCACCATTTTTCAAAATTATGAGAATCCATTTCACCGTGGTAGTCACCTTCCGCATCAGTTTTCTTTGCCTCGAATATCCATGCTCCACCTTCAAGGAAACCATCTTCGCTTCCGATGTGCGTAATAATTAACCGCTTTCCTTTTTGTGGATTCTTAGGGCCTGTTGATAATCCATTCAAAAATGCTTGGCGACTACTTTCGATATCCTGATCAAGCCAAACGTAATTTGTAGTGTGACCTGAATAAATAAAAATTATTTTTTTAATTGAGTTTGTACCTGCTTTAATTAAAACCAACATTTAGTTTATGTCAATTTTTTAAGCCAAATATCTATAATAGATTATAATTATAAGGTATATTACTTTTACATAGAAAGCGGTTATGTATGGCTTTTAGCGAAGATGAACATATAACTTAAAACTTACCCTCATTCAGCCATGTCTCGTCAGTGTAGTAAATTTTTCTATTTTCTTTTCTATAATCTTTTATTTTTAACAAGTGTTTTGTTCTCCAAGCCATTAAATCAGGCCTTTCTAGTAGTATACTTTTTCGAGAGCGTTTCACGTATTTAAATTTTAATTTTTTTATTATATTGTACAGAGTTGATCTAGTAAACGATGGCAAGTCTTGGTCTTCATTAACGGCAGTTAAAACTTTGTCCACTGTTGGTAATTCATTATTGAAATAAAATTGGTGGACCTTTCTTTTTATGGACGTCAACGTAAAATCATCCAATTTCCCTATGACTACATGGCTAGGTTGGGATGTTTTCGGTGATGACACCTTTCCTGTTTTTTTATATTCATCCAGAATACGCTTCACTGTAGCTTTTGATATACCCATCACTTGTGAAACTTGGTCGACAACATCTGTTTTATATGGGTATGCTGTCATAATTTGCATCAGCAGTTTATAAATGTTGATGGCGGTAGTCTTCTCATTGGATCTCAAGACAACGCGTTTAGGTCTTTTCTTCATAGGTGACCGAACAAATGAAGGAGGATCAGGAATTCTTTTACGTTGTGAGCTTGATGTTCCAGGGGCCAACCCCTGGAACATCAAGCTCACAACGTCAGAACCAATTCTGCATTGCTCATTTTCTGTAAAAAAAATATAGAACCATAAATACAATGAAATATGTCAATTATTGTCCTCATACAAGCATTGCAATCTCTTTATAGGGATTCTAGTGCTTGTGTAAGGATAAACGGGGCATACGCTGTATGGTTTAATATCAAAAAAGGTGTTAGACAGGGATGTGTAGCGTCACCGTGGCTGTTTAATCTGTTCATGAACAATTGCTTGACAGATTTAAAAGAGGATGAAAGTGGGTTGAGAATGAATGAGGTACTCCTCAAATGTTTTCTCTATGCTGATGACCAAGTATTACTTGCGTCTTCGGCCCAGGAGTGGCAGGAGATGGTAACTGCTATGAGTGGAGCTTTTGTTAGAAAGGGAATGAAGATGAATGTAAAGAAGACGAAAGTGATGGTGTTTGAAAGAGGCAGTGACAGACTGCAGTATCGTGATTGGAGATTGGAACATAGATAGCTTATAACCTGAATTAAGACATAGGTTACTTTTTATCCCGGAAAAATCCATAGTTCCCTTGGGATGTATGAAGACCCAAATTTCACGCGGGCAAAAAGCTAGTAAAATTATTATTAAGTCAATAATAAGTAGTTCCCCGAGCTAAGACCTAGTGTTTTATAGTGTCAGATCTTGAAGTAAGAAATAGGCGAGTTCTCTACTAAAAACCCCTAATGATAGCTAACACGCTAATATTGCATTGTTAAGTGAAGGCACCTACAACATCACTACGAAGCTTTTAAATGAAATAAGACATTTCATTGCGCCTCGGGCCCTGGTTAAGAGTGGACGTGTATAAAATTTGTTGTACAAAACAGTATTTGTTTTTAAGGAAATCTATATCTTAATATCTAGGAAATTAGTTCTATAATTGAGTGCAGTGATTCAAAAGTGCATCGAAAAATTCCACTTGAAAAATCGTAAACGTTTACTGCCATCCTTTTCTGACACTGCATCTGCCGGAGAACGCCCTTCCTCACCCCCGCTGAGACCTAGGACGGATATATACTTCTCTCCTTGTTGACAATGGATCTGCTACGCACACCACCAAAATGCACCTCCATAACGACTAAGTTTGCATCTTCGCCGGACCTACCCAAAGCTATTGACGACGACTTCGTATGTACGCGTACAGAACTGCGTAAACGCAAACGCGACGGAGAATACAACTTAGCAAACATGGAGGATAGGTTTAATGAACATGTCGCAGCTTGGAGCGCTAAAGCCGACGAGACGATCATCAATACTGTCTCGAACTCGATTAGATCAGCGCTTTCAAGCGAGTTGCTGAAAGTTACGGCTAGCTTGGCTGACATTAACTCGGCTGTTCTCGGTCTACGCGCCGATAATTCAATTATAAAAGAATCTTTAAACGAGATGAAACAGCGATTTTGTGATATGGAAACGTCAATGTGCGCCTTTAACGATCGACAGGACCTTTTCGATAACCGGCTAACTTTGTTAGAGAAGAAAAGTATGCCCATATATAACCTACCCGACCAGCTAACCAGTCTTGAAAACAAAATATCAACTATGGAGCAGCAAGCCAGGGAGTGTAATATTGAAGTCGTTAACCTACCTGAGCGGCGAAATGAAAATTTGATAGACTTAATAATAAAGTTAGGTACGGCGGTAAATCACCGGATTGAACCTGCCAGCATCATCGCAGTCCACCGTGTCCCCCACGCGACCGCACAGTCCCGTCCCAAGAATGTAATCGCTAAGCTATCCAGTAGAATTCTACGTGACAATATCATCGCGGCCTGTCGTGCTAAGAAGGGCTTGAACTCTGAAAATCTATCAATCACCGGTACCAAGCAGGCTATTTACGTCAATGAGCACCTAACTCTGAGTAACAAGCTACTTTTTCGAGAATGCCGTGAGTACGCTAAGAAGCATGGATATAAAGCTACTGTTACACATGCTCTAAAATAGCATGCTAGTAAGCATGCTTATGAGTATGCTCAATACGAGCATGCTTATGAACAGTTTACATTTGCTAGCAATAGGCATGCTAGTTTTAAGTATGCTCTTGAATAAGCATGCTCAAAGCAAACATCCCAAATACACATGCCATTTTAAAGCGTGCTTTCTCGCTCAGTTCAAACAAAGTCATGGACAATCAAACAGCTATCCGTATGGAGCTGAATAAGATCATCCTTTTGCTGGCGATGCAATGCATCCAGAAGCTTATATCAGCTCGGCAAAAAAAGAAAAGAAACAGAAAGATTTGGGTCCGTGATTGGATATCTAGAAGACAGGACTTGGGAGCAAGTGCTCAATTGCTTACAGAAATGCGAGTAGAAGATGCCACGGGTTATAAAAACTATATGCGGATGCTACCGCATCAATTTGACTGTTTACTCTCTCAAGTTAAAAGCGCTATACAGAAACAAGATACACACATGCGAAATGCAATCCCAGCTAAAGTGAAGTTGGAAGTGACATTAAGATATCTAGCAACTGGAGATTCTTTACATACATTGGAAGCACTTTACAGGGTTGGAAGATCTACTATATCGATATTTCTACCTGAAGTTTGTGAAGCAATATACAGTGCTTTGAAGGATTATATAAGGGTAAGTAAAACAGTTGATAGTAGAAATAAGGCATTTATTTAAAAAAAACAATAATGTTTAAACATTTACGATGTAATAACTATTTATAGGTACTATTGTTTTTTAATTTGTATTAAGTAGTAATCAACAACATTTAACCATTTTTAAGAAATAAGTAATTCTTTTATATATACACTCACATGAAATAAGTAGTATACCTAGATAATCAACAACATTTGAACATATTAAGTAATAACTAAACATGCTTCTATTTCTTACAAAAAAAAACAACATTTGGACATTATAAGTATTAAGTAACTAGGTTTAAGAGGACTGCCACGCTTGATGCAATAAATCAACATTAGGAAGTGTGTAAAATTGTGTGCCTGTTTGTGGAGCTGCGCTTAAAGCAGAGCTTGTTGTTATAGTTTGTGTGCATGGAGTATTAATTACAGTTGATTCTGCCACGGGAGATAAGTTCAGGCACAGATGGCGACGTCTTGCTATCATCAAAATGTTCTGGATTTGAGTTTGTACGTCTAACGCATCATACAGTGGCAGGCTACGCAGTTGGGCTGCAAGATTCAGGCCAAAATAATGGAATTCGTCATATTCTGTGTTTGTGTTTATCGCAGAACTTATGTTTTCCAACCGGTTGAGTGCATCATTAATTGGCTCCTCTTGTAGGACTCTTTTACGTCGTCTCGATGTGACACTAGATTGACTAGATGAGCGTGATTCAGGTCTGTCTTCTGGGATCGTCGAAGGTGGTGACATAATATTCTCTGGCGTAGTTGAATTTTCCGGATGCTGCAAAGACACGTCCGAATGCTGCGAGGACTGGTCTGAATCCTGCAACATAAAGTATACTGTAATGTAATCGCTGAGGTAGATATAATATGTACGTAGTATATTATTACTTCAATGAATGTAATAAAGTTGTTTTTTACAGATTCCAAGCCGTGAAGACTGGATACGCATTGAGCATGGCTTTCGTACAAAATGGAACTTTCCAGGATGTGTTGGAGCGTTAGATGGTAAACACATAAATATACTCGCTCCTGACGATTCTTCTGACTACTATAACTACAAGGGCGCCCATAGCATTATACTTCTGGCCTTAGTTGATGATGACTATTGTTTTTCATACGTAAATGTTGGAACTAATGGAAGAGCTTCTGATGGAGGAGTTTATCAAAAATCGAATATAGCAAAAGCTTTGGAAAACAATACTCTCAATTTACCGGACCAATCGGTTATTGTGGCGGACGCTGCTTTTCCTTCCAAGTCATATCTTATGAAGCCCTATCGAACAACTCCAACGAATAGAGAGATATTATTTAACTACCGTTTATCGAGAGCCAGACGAGTCGTTGAAAATGCGTTTGGTATTTTAGTAACAAGATTTCGAGTTCTTATGAATGTCATCGACATGACCCCCAAAAAAGTTGATCGAATTACATTAGCTGCTTGCGCTTTACATAATTGGCTTCGGAAAACATCAGATATGTACATCACGCAAAGATGCGTAGACTTCGAAGATATACAACAAGGTGTTGTGGTACCAGGAGCATGGAGGGCACAACTGCGGCAAGCTTTGGAAAGCTTACCACCTACACGCTACAATAACCACGCTTCTCGACGGGCAGAAGCAATAAGAAACACCTATGCGCAGCTCTTTGAAACTACAGAGGCGGTACCGTGGCAAAGTCATATGATATAAATTCAAAATCGTCATATAACTCTTCTGTCCTGATATAAATAAATAAATAAAACATGCTGTACTTGGTCTATGATATTAAATAATTATGTTTTACAAACAGTTAAGTGCATTTTTATTAAAAACTGAAACTCACCATTTCCATAGCTTCCCTGTACTGGTTGGTGTCCTCAAGGAAGGAATTCATTTCATGAAACCATGCCGCGGATGGTTTGTAAACAGTAGCGGCACCAGAACCGGATCGCTTTGAATTCTTGACTTTTTTTAATTCTGTGTGGTACGCAGACCTTAAATTCTTAATTTTGGTTTTAATAATTTTCACAGTCAAGGACGGATCCTCCATGTTCGTTAATAAGTCTTGGTACGCATTATTTCTATCAACATTATTTTTATACTGCGGTATGCGGGGATTCCACAAGCACTCGTTATTACGGTATAAATTGACAAATTTGAGCGTTTTTTCGTCACCCCAGCGAGACATTTTGCGTGAAATTGTGCACACGCACCTGTTGCAAACGACTGATCGCTACTAGCATGCTCAATAAGCAAACCTGTTTAGACGCGCTTAAAGCACGCCCCCTTCCACCCGCGCCTCAGGTAGCGTGCTCAAAAATCGCACGCCTGTTGATTTTTAAGCAAACTCGAAATGAGCATGCTAATTTTGAGCAACATTCCGACACACATGCTACTAAGTAGCAACTGCTCAATAGAAGCATGCTTTCATGCTTGAAATGAGCATGTGTAACAGTACCTTAACTATACTTGGATTAAACATGGCACCGTACTGGTACGCAAGTCAGACACGTCACCCGTCGTGGCTATACGTACGAGACAAGACATTATGTCCAAACTTAAATGATTATGGTTTAAAAAGTGTGGTGTTATTATTATTATGCTTTGGCTCTCTTAGACTTAAACCTAAGGTAATGCTTCTGATTTATAGGAAAAATAAAATTATGTACATCGTATTTGCAGGCAATAATAAATATCTCTCAATTTGTGGTAACTATAATGGCTCTCAAGTTAGTAAACATACTTTAAATTATATCATTTTCTATTCTCTTAAAAAACTATTCACCGTAATAAGTGTATATAAATTTAAATTAATTGTAGTATATTGTTACATGCGTTCTATATTCATTTTAATATTAGATAATTTGTCCCATCTAATTTTAATAATTAAACTTCTCATACTTAGTTTATTATTATTAAGTTATTATTATTAATGGATAAAGTCCTATCAATCTATTACCAAAACTGTCGTGGATTACGGACTAAACTTCACACATTTTATATGAATGTTCTAATGTATGATTATGATATAATACTCTTGACGGAAACATGGTTAACTAGTGATATTTTTGATAATGAATTCATTGACTCCAGATACCACGTATACCGATCTGATAGGAACCGTGCGGCGACTGGGCGGCGAGACGGCGGGGGGGTTCTGATCGCAGTACAGCGTTCACTGGCTGCTACTCCATTCATGTTACCAACAACACAAACCGCATCAGCACCTCCACCTCCTATAGTTGACTATGTACTTGTTGAGCTTCTCACCACAGCCGGTCGGCATATTGTAGGTGTAACGTATATTCCACCTAACCAAAACTATGACATATACTTAACTTATTTCACTTATCTACTAGAGATTTTTCAGCACAGAAATTGCTCTAATATTCACCTAGCTGGTGATTACAATTTGCCCTCAATAAATTGGACCCGTAACGGTACGTACATGGAACCTATTTTAACTAATATTAATTGTTTATCTTGTCAAGAGCTTAGTATATTCATGTCTGCTATGAATTTGACACAATTTAATCATATTAGAAATCATAGCGGCAATATTTTAGACCTTTTCATCTCTAATGAAAGAGACTGTATCATTTCAAATGCACCCACTACATTAGTACCACCCGACGGATACGTACCCACCATTTTATATACTATTGCCCTTCGCCAATAAATCACATATTCCGACAAAAACTCAAACATGTTATTGCTTTAAAAATGCTGACTACACGGTTATTAACAAAGAAATATCTTGTACCGACTGGGAAAAAGTATTTCAAAATAAATCCGCTGATTGCGCAGTTGACACTTTCTATGAAATAATTTATAATTTTATATGCAAGTATATTCCATCTAAAATAATTAAAGCTAAGAATTACCCAGCTTGGTTCAACTCTTCTTTAATTCACATTTTTAATGACAAAAAAAAGGCCTGGGTTAGTTGGAAAAAGTTTAATAATATATCGGATTATGCAGTTTTCTGTGTATTACGTATAAGATTTAAAAAAGAATCTAAAAAACGTTTTAAAGAATATATGAACTTGATTGAGGATAATATTAAAATTAATGCACAATATTTTTGGACTTACTTTACTAATAGGAAAAATAACAGTATGATACCAAGAAATGTCTTTTATAAAAACAATATAGCTAATAATCCTACTGAGGTATGTAACTTATTTTCCGACTTTTTTAACTCTGTATTTGTCCCGTCGGATCTAGCTGATGATTTTAATATGGGTGATAATGAGTACATAGGTGAAGCTGAAATAACATGTGATATTGTCAGTCGTGTTATTATTACGAAAGAAAGTGTACGTAAAGCATTAAATAAACTAGACGTTACTAAAGGGTCGGGGCTGGATAATATACCCCCAGCTTTTTTCAAGTCCACTGCCCCTACCATTTGCAAACCGCTGCACATCTTGTACAATATGTGTCTGAAACAAGGTATTTTCCCAAACAAATGGAAAATGGCACGTATAGTGCCAGTACATAAAGGTGGTCCAAAAAAAAATGTGGAAAATTACCGACCAATATCTATCTTACCGGTGCCTTCTAAGATTTTTGAGCGGATTGTGCATAATTCCATTTACCCTATACTGCATAATATTATCATACCACAACAACATGGATTTGTACAAAAACGGTCCACAGTAACTAACCTTCTTGTTTTTTCTTCACGGTTATTTGAAAACATTGATAATAATAAACAAACAGATACCATTTATACAGACTTTCAAAAAGCCTTTGATAGGGTAGATCATAAACGGTTATTGGAAAAGTTGGCATATAACGGTATACGTGGTGATCTGTGGCGATGGTTTAAATCATACATAACAAATCGCACACAGAAAGTTGTTATTAATGGACATGACTCGAAGACGGTTGTAATTACCTCTGGTGTTCCGCAAGGATCAATTCTTGGACCTCTCCTATTTATTTTATTTATAAATGATATCCATAAATGTTTTAAGCATAGTCATTTTCTTCTTTATGCAGATGATCTCAAAATTTATAAAACCATTGAATCACCTGGTGATCATAGCCTACTTCAAGCTGACCTAGATAGTTTTACAGCATATTGTATAGAAAATAAATTGAATTTAAGCTTGAATAAATGTAAACATATCACTTTTACTAAAAAAAATATTATTAGCAAATATGCGTACTCACTGTGTGGCGTTAGTCTTGAACAAACTGACAATATTAGAGACCTAGGAATCACTTTGGACTGTAAATTACACCTAGACACGCATGTTCAAAATATTATTAATAAAGCATATAAAATGTATGGTTTTATAATGAGAGCTAGTAATAATTTTAAAAGAGCCACAACGTATACACACCTATATAAGTCCTTAGTACGTTCTCAATTAGAATACGCCGTTTGTATATGGAACCCATACTATGATAAATATAATAAGAGCCTTGAAACTGTACAAAAAAAATTTTTGCGCAGGATTCATTATAAATGTAATCGAAGTTACCTCCCATATAACCAACTTCTTAAAAAATATAACATACTTGACTTAAAGTCGAGACGTAAACAACTAGAAGCAATGTTATTGTATGACTTATGTCATAATAAATACGACTGTATTGATTTAACCAGAAAACTTTGTTATAGAGCACCTTTTCGAACACACATACGAAGTAATCGTATACATCAACTCTTTGCCACTACAAAATGTCGTACTAATGCGGGTAAGCGTTCTCCATTATATAGAATGACGCAATCATATAATGAGACTTTTAATAATATCGATATCTTTTCAACGCGTATTGGCGCCTTTAAGAGGTTGGTTATAGATCATTTAAAATAATCACTTTGAATTATTTTTACTTACCTACTAACTAACTGAAAATTTCCATTTTGTCTTTGTTTTTTTTTTCCTAACCTAACTAATATATTTAACGTCATTATTTTTCTTTCTAACCTAACTAATTAATTAGCTTATTTAAACATACCGACCTATATTATAATTATTTAGCACTAAGTCCACTTAGAAATGTACTTATCTTTATAATTCGTGGTTTACGTGGTTGACGCCACAGTTATTATTGTTATACTAAGACCTATGTAATACCCACTGTGTCGTTGTTTGTGAACCCAAAGAAATAAAATAAAATAAAGACATGTGTTTAGTGACAACAGGTTTATGAATAGAATATAATAATATAATATTTTAGTAGCTCAAAAAGAGCTCTAAGAGAAATTTCGGCATCATAAAAATATTGCATTGTTGAGTATAGTTGCAGCGACCGCCTAGAGCTAAGTGCAATAAAAATGCGAGTAAGCTCCGACTCGATAATTATATGGCCGGTCGCTTCGACTTTTAAAGTACCTACACGAATATAAAGGTTTAAAATAAAATAACAAAAATGTGTTTGGTAATAAAAAGCTTTAAAATAGTTTTAAACGGCAGCAACACAGATGTTTACTAACTCTAATCAGATTGTAAGAATTTTAGCTTAGATAAAATATACATATTTTGACTGAAAAAAACTTTAACACAGTTTTATTTCATTTATAACTTTTAATTAATTTTAAATTATATCGTATTCACGAATAAATTATAAATAAATAGCCCAAAGTTTAATAATCCAATTTTTAGTGCACATAGGCTTGTAAGCTATCATTTAAGGATTCGTTAGTAGTACGTATCTTTTTTTTTTTTTTTTTTATACACTGGAAATGCCTGACGCATACCTCTCCGCCAGGGGACACGGAGAGGTTATGTGGGGCTTGCACCCACTAAAACCAGTGTTGTTCCGCAACAGACCGGCGTTCGCGCGGGTTGCACTCGGAGAGTAATCACCGCGCTCCCGCCTGTCTTTCGACCCGTGGAGGTGGGTCCCTTCTCCTCGGCGCTCTCTGCCGCCGAATCCTCCAGAGCGAGGCGCGCCCGGAACATGGCGCGCCACCTCCTGGCCTGTCGTCAGTCAGTCGGGAGACGGACGCCCCCTACGTCCGTCACCCACAGGCCGGCACCTCACGGCGGTCGGAGGCCGTCTTGCACCCTCCGGCGCCTGGTGCGTCTCCTGCGCGAGGGGTCCTGAGCTAGGAACTCCCTCTCGCGCTCCGCTTCCTCCTTTGCGGACATCACTTCCTCGCAAAAGGAGGAAGCGGCATCCCACGCCATTTCGCTCCGAACCATCGATGAAATGACGTCCGGGAGCGAGAGGCCACCGATTGCGGCAACGAGTGCACGGCGCTGCTCTGCCCACGCTGGGCACTCCTCCAGGGTGTGCCGCGCCGTGTCCACGGAGCGGTTTCCACAATGGTGGCAATCGGGCGATTGCTCCCTACCGATGCGATGCAGATACTCACCGAAACAACCGTGTCCGGTGAGCATCTGCGTCAGCCGGAATGTCAGGGCGCCGTGCTTGCGCCCCAACCAGTCCCGCATGACGGGCTTCACCGCCGCTATTGTGGAGCGCCCTGCACTGGGCGTCTCCAGGCGGTTCCTCCATTCCGCCAGTAGGATCTGACGGAGCTGGGATCGACGTCGCGCGAATGCGCACGGCGCCGGTCTTTCGCCCCGTCCTCGCACCTCCGCTGTCCACTGGTACAGGGAGGCGAGAGTTTTGGCGTCGAGATCCCACGGCGGAGATCCGGCGAGAAGGGTCGCCGCCTCGAAGGAGACCGTACGGTATCCCCTTATTATCCTGACGGCCATCGCCCTCTGCGGTCTCCTCAGAATCGCGACGTTGCGGGCCGTCAGGTTTTCCGCCCACACTGGAGCCCCATAAAGGGCCATGGACCGTACGATCCCCGTGTACAGCCTCCGGCAAGAGGCCTCCGGACCACCCAGGTTGGGCAACAACCGAGCAAGCGCTCCCGCAGCCCCCATCAATTTTGGGAGCAGGCGCTTAAAGTGCGGCCCAAAGTCCCACCGGCTGTCGAGCACGAGTCCCAGATACTTCATCGTGGGCTCGACGCCGATGCGGACCCCTCCCACGACGATGTGGGACCCCGAAGGTGGCGCACGTCGAGGGCCATGTAGGAACATCGCCTCGGACTTGTTGAGGGCCACCTCGAGACCCAAACGCCGGATCCTCCCCACCACCTGCGCGACTCCGGCGGTCGCCAGCAGCGTCGCCTCCCGGTGCGTCTTTCCGCGCGCCGTCACGAGAGTGTCGTCAGCGTAACACGTGACGCCGACGCCGGGCAGCAGCGCTCCACGCAGCACCCAGTCGTAACCGATGTTCCACAGGAGCGGTCCCAAGACGGACCCCTGCGGAACACCGCACGAGCACTCTCGCCGACCCCATCCTCTCTGACCCGGATAGATCACCCCTCTATCCGACAGGTACGACCCGACCACCAGTCGGAGGTAGTTTGGCACCCGATGGTAGACGAGTGCCTCCCTAATGCAGCTCCAGGGCAAGGTGTTGAACGCATTGGCGATGTCAAGAGACACCGCCAACACCACCTCACCCCGAGAGACCGCTTCCTCCGCCAGGGCTCTCACTCGCGTGATGGCGTCTACCGTGGAACGCCTCCGGCGGAAACCAAACTGATTCTCCGCCAGGTCCGGCCCCACGCCCTCCAGGTGCTGAACGAGACGGTCCGCCACCACTCTCTCGAAGAGCTTCGCCATCTCGTCCAGTAGGACGATCGGCCGGTAGGCGGACGGAGAGTCCGTCGGGCGACCCTCCTTCCTGAGCAGGACCAGCTTTCCAGTCTTCCACCGCAGTGGAAACTGGCCCCGCTCCATGCACGCGGTGAAGAGCTTCAGCAGTCGAGGCCCGAGATCCCTCGATGCCAGGGCCAGGGCTCGGCCTGGTACGCCGTCGGGTCCTGGGGCGGTGTTCTTGGCCTGAAGCCGTCGCACCGCCGCCCTTAGTTCCGCCGGGGTGACCTCCGGTGTTTCACCGTCATCCCCGACAAACGGCGGGGCCATCGGCGGCGGGTTGTGCTCCGCTCTGGATGGAAAGAGGGAGCACACCACATCCTCCAGGAGCTGCGGATCCAAGCTCTGGGTCAGCGGCGGCGCTGAAGGGCGAAGCTTGCCCCTCACCAGGAGGTAAGGGCGACCCCACGGATCAGCATCCAGCGTCTCCAACAGCTCCTCGCGTGCCCTGATCTTCGCCAATTTAATGGCAGTCTGAAGGCCCCGCTTCGCCGCTTTATAGGCCTCATAGAGCTCCGCCTCTACGGCCGGCCCTAGCTGGGTGCGGCGACGCCTCGACCTTCGGTGTCTGGCGTACCGGCGCCTTGCCTGGACGCAGGCGACACGCAGGTCCGCAATGTCCTGCGACCACCAGTACACCTGGCGTCTGGCAGGTATTTGCCGGATACGCGGCATCGCTGCATCGCATATCTGCGTCAGCGCCCTCCGGAACCATTCCGCCTCCTCGTCGACGCTGACAGGCCTGACCGGTGCAGAGACCCAGGCCTGCACGATGGAGGCTTCCTGGAGCATTTCCTTATTCAGGCGCTTCAACGCCCAGCGCGGGCCACCCCCTCCCGGGACAACACTGGCCTGAGCATCCGAGGCCGAAGGGGAGACGTCGAATCGGATGTACCGGTGATCCGACAGCGTCTCCACCTCCTCCATTACGCGCCATCCTCGCACACGGCGCGCTACAGCGGGGCTAGCGAACGAGATGTCCACTATAGACCCACCCCGCTGCCGCACGCACGTGTGGACAGCGCCTCGGTTGAGGAGAAGCAGGCCTTGCTCAACAGCCCACTCCTCCAGCACCGTTCCTCTCGCATTCGTCGTCGGGGAACCCCAAGCCGATGACTTGGCATTGAAGTCCCCGAGGACAATCACGGAGGTAGGACGGCTCCGACCGAAGAAGACGCCCAAATCCCCGAGCAGGCCTTCAAAGTCAGCGAGAGTGCTGTTCGGCGAGGAGTAAACTCCCGCCACCACCACTCTACCCACCTTTGCTGCCACAAATCCCCGCCCCCGGACGACGCCATCGAGTGACGGAGACTCGATGGAAGCCCGCAAAATCAGGGCCACCGAGCCGGACAGAGGTGCCCCTGAGGTGCACTGGGCTCCGACATGCCCCTCCACCAGGCATAGTAGTACGTATCTAATTTTATTTTGCAGTATCAAACACAAAGGACGGAAAGTCTTAGTTTTGGATTAACCATTAATTAGTAATTATTGAATTTTATATTCAATTATCTTTTGCCCGCGGCTCCGCCCGCATGAAATTCGGTTTTTCACAAATCCCGATTTTTTCATCTGTGTTAGTTCAGCCAGTACCAC
Organism: Erebia aethiops; assembly: GCA_923060345.2. Lineage (NCBI taxonomy): Eukaryota > Metazoa > Arthropoda > Insecta > Lepidoptera > Nymphalidae > Erebia > Erebia aethiops. The sequence goes on along the minus strand of OV281081.1, from coordinate 10,662,417 downwards.
AGCCATACTTACTACAATCTACTTCAGAAACAGAAGGATATGTCCAGCCATCTGACTTCGGAATTTCATACACACGTACACTACAGTCACAGTCTACTTCAGAAAGGATTGATGATACCCAGCCAGGCGTTTGTGTCAGAGAAGACGTAGAGCTTATTTCTGTTGCCGATTACGTTGACAGCGAAGTTACATTAGATGACACTCAGCCAGGAATTCGCGTCAGCGAGGAGCTAATTTCCGCTGCCAATTATTTGAAAAATTATTCTTCTTTTTAATTCCTACTTTTTAAAATAATGTATGTTACTACCTATCAATGTTGATTAAAATTCCAATAAATAATTTCTTACCTTAATATCTTAATATGGTTTTTTAAAACAGTTATAATTGCTCCACATGTTTCCATTATTATTAGTTCTAGAGTGCGAGGATGAATAGCAATGTATACTTCAATTCTTGCAAATCAATTCCACTTTTTTTTTTTTTTTTTTTTTTTTTTTTTTTAATAGCCTTTATTGAAAATAATACAATAGAACTTAATGCTAGCTAGCCTAACCTAATTACTATATAAATCATGCCCGCGTGGAATGGTGGCAAGAATGCTGGCTGCATTTCCGCGCTGGACAGCCAGGCTGATCCTTTGCGCAAAAAATGAGCCAGCCCTTCTGTCACCAGATGAGGCAATTAACCGCGGTGAAATATCTCGTAAAAATTTTTTGGCACTAAGACTCCATGGCCCCAGGGTCTCCACGGCAAACGGAACAAATATGTAACTCTCTATGAGAGAGGCATACTTCCGCCGCTTGCCGGTTTCAGCCTTTTCTGCTGCGGCTCCCGGCCTTGATGCTGTCTCCCTGATATGACACGGGGCCAATGTGTCTACGCATGTTGCGTCCCACATTAGCGCCCGTCCCCGTTCCCAGGGAACCAGCGTCAATCCATCAGGTCTCTTGCCATCATCCCGACTAATCCCTGCCGGCTCAATGAGCGCAGGAATATCTATGGTGGCAAGAGCCCTTTTGATCGTATCATTGAGAGAGCCATGCCGAAAAAGCCTACCAGCGCTCCTTTGGCAAGAGAGTCCGTGAAATCCAAATTTATCAACCTCTTTTCCACACGGACATCTGTGCTCGTAGCACAGGGGTGTTCCCAATCTGAGACCTAGAGCCACACGAAAACTTTCATTATCTAAAAGAGTGCCGAGATTTTTCGATGGCAAGGCATGAAGCCAATACCCGGATTCTTTTTCAGATAAGGCTAGAAGCCTTGCTCGATCTCTTTCACTCGTAAGATTTTGAACCAAATTTGTATGTGTCAGCCGAACCAACGGCACATCCCAAAGTTTTTGTGTGAAACATTCCTTCGGGATGTCGTCATTGGGACACCTGAGCTTCCAACTATCTAGGGCCTCTGTGGCATAGATCAATGAAACTGAATTAGAATTAAGAATCTGAGAACTAAGCTCTTTTATACTATGCACAGAGGACAGAAAAGCCGGAAGAGCAACACTGGAAATTTTTCTCACGCCGATGCCACCATACTTGACCGGTAAAGTAGCTTGATTCCAGGACTGATCATCAAAAGATAAATTTAGAATTTTTTCTAGCGTATCTCTTAAGGTGGCATCCATGATATCGAGTAGTCCAGGAAATTTCCAAATTGGGCTTGCACGGAGAATATAAATTAATTTAGGTACAAATAGGCAATATTTTAGAATCGAAAATGCAATGTGAGAATTTAGAGCGCCCAATTTGTCAGAATGTGCCGAAAATGTTTTGACTTTTTTGTCCAAGATTGGTTGTATGGCTTCGTTAAAAAGAGGAGCACCAAGAAGACAAAGTGAATGTTTATCAAGGATCTTAATATTAGGGGCAATTTCGTTAAATAATTCAGAAGCCGATAATATTCTATCTTGCGACAGATTTTCTGTAAAAAACAGTTCACATTTGGAAAAATTTAGTTCTAAACCAATTTTGCCAAATTGTTGCTTAACATTGTTAAGATCTTTTAGAACATCATCCACGTTGCCTCCAATGGTTCCATCGTCAAGATACCATATGTTAAATTTAGATGTTAAATTTGAGATATGGTTGTGGATCCCTAAGCTGAACAGGGCTGGACCTAAGGGATCCCCTTGCTGAACACCTACAGAGGACTTAATGTCGCCATCTCCAAAAAATAATTTTGAAGCAGAACTGTAACATTGCCAAACATACGGGTAAATTTCGGGAAGTTGTGTTAAAACTTCGTTAAGCAGAGTTGCCCTGTCCAATGAATTAAAAGCATTCTTTACGTCTACTTTCAGCAGTACCTCAACCTCGCCATTCGCTAAGAAAGTACGAGCCGAATGCACCGCTGCCTCACAACCACCTTTACTGCCAAATCCAACTTGAATAGGTTGGAATTTATCCTTTAGGGTCGAAACTATGTGTCTACACGCTAATTTTGATGCCAAACGGCGAAAACTGCAGCCAACAGCGATGGGCCGGATCCCACCGTCCTTTTTATTAAAAGCACAGAGCCTCGCACCGTAAAGGAATGGCAAAAAGGATGAATTTACCTCGCCAGATAACATAAAATTACAAAGTCTGGTAATGTCACTCAGAAGCGCCTTGCCGGCGTCCCCAGCAGTAACTCCCACAAGATCCTTTAGATGTTGTGGTGTTATGCCGTCCATGCCGTCAGCAGAGCCACTGGAGAATGACATTATCGCAGCGTAAGTTTCTTCATCCTTTATCTGTAAAAATGAAACATTTGAAGGTGGGTCTGGAAGCAAAGAGTCGGGATTTGGTAAAGGATGCTTGTCATGTAAGGCTTCTAGCGTTTCATCATTAAATGGAGCCAGCGTATCATTAGAAAACAAAATGCGGGCTGCGTTTTTAAGATCCCCATCCATAACCTTGTTTTCCACAATTTTTTTTAAATTGTAATTTTGTGTTCGAAATGAGCAGTCAGGAATTTGGAAAACGCGATCAACCGAACAATTTTTTTTTAATTTTGAACATAACGACCCGCTTTCTGATTTATTTACTGAAAAATGTTTATATGAAAACAAAAAAAGATTTTGCCAAGCCAAAAGTGAATTTGATAAGACATTTTGGATTGTATGCGATAAGGATCTAGCCAATGATATTCTCGCCCCTCGCGGAATGCGTTGCCAAAAATGCCAAAAACCTCAATGTTACAGACAATCTCTGATTAACAGAGATAGCTTGCCTCATGTTGGTGTCTGTTTTTTTATGAGAGGTTCAACCATACCCAACAATGTTTCGTAGGTACGATCATCAATTCGAAGAAAATGTTTGTAATCATTTGGTGCCGTAGCCTGCAGTACTCTTTGCAAATGTTCATGAGTAAAGCGATTTCTTAATTTGTACCATTCTTGACACCAAATACGTTTCCTTTAATTCTTTTCATTACTCAAAGCTAATGTAAGAGCTAGCAATGCTTTACGTTTGTTTGAATCCATTTGGCACAATCGGGAAAATCACTTTGACCACCAACACGGGCGATCGGGTTCGACATGAGGAAAAATACGTCTTGCTTGATTAAGCCGCTTGACAGACGTAACGGGCGTATCAAACTGTTGGAGCAAGCAACAGAAATCTACGTGCTTGACGCCAAGCCGCTTGCTCGTCTCGGAACCCCTTTAAGTTCGGCCGTTATAGAGTAAGATCCCAGAGCGATCAGACATAACTTATTTTCACATAAAATGAATGAAACCTTAGGTTCTCAGTAGCGTCTCATTTTCTTTGAATACCTGCGGGCTTGCGGAGCTCTCCTTGTGACACGGGCAGGCAGAAAGGTAACTAAAAATAAGCGTGACTTAAAGGAGGGTGGCGAGAATGCATGTATTTTGGGACCCACTGAAAGGGGTAGCGTGCATCATGGAAACTTATTAATAATTGTAGAACGTAACAAAACTAAGAAAAAAGCAAATAGTAAGTAAGTCTAAAAAAGTGGGAGAAAAAAGATATGACCTACCTAAAAGTAAAATATAACCTAAAAATTATTATCAAAAACGATCTAGGTAATATTTTTTTTTAAATTTATTTTGTACCAAAAAGTTATACAATGGGTATGTAGAAAAAACAGAAACATAGTGGACAAGGAAACACTTATCTCTATAAGAGATCTATACCAGTGACCCTTGGCAGTGAGAAGGGTTGTGAATGTTGTGTGTGCGATCTACCTAAGGGCTATTGTTTAATCAATAATTTGTATCAGAATATTATTAGTATGAATAAGGTAGGTAGGTAGGTACTTATGCCTACCCACTAGATGTTATGGATGGATGGAGGATGGCCAACAGTGGGATAGGTAGTTTAGGTTAATAATAAAAAGTGCTGATTGAGGATTCACATTTCAAGAAACCTAGTCGAAACAATTGTAGATCCCCTGGAGTATCCTATAGGGTTTTATAGAATTTTTCAGGTTTTTACAACCAATTCTAAGTGGTCAAAGACCAAAGTGAACTTTTTAATAAAAGATTAGTTGAATAAAACAATATTGAAGTGATAAAAGCTCTTTTATTTAAGTAGTTAGTTCTTATTATGTTCACGGCAATGGTAATCAACAGTATGCAGTGGTATGAAGAAAAGATGCTACAGCAAGCCAATAATAATTGAGACAGGAGCAGGAGGATGATGATGATGTTTTAGTTTGTGATACGATAATTATACAACGCTCTTTTAGTTTAAACTTTTTGTAGCTTCTGTCTTAGATAATATTTTATTCAATACCAATTCATGTGATTAAAAGATTATCTAAGAATGAAGCTGGTTGTAACTAACCTGACGGGGTCCCTAAGAATCTATACCTTTCTCTACGAATAAAATTCAATGTTTCTTTGTAATGGCTCATGAATCATCTAGCAGTAAACCCTCATCATCGTTGCGAACATAATAACCCAAGTTCTTTTAGAGTTTCAGAAGCTTCGAATTCAATCAACCCAACGACTAGTTTAAGAACTGATTTCAATGAATTCCAGTTTACATAAGACTGGCTTAAATTACGCGTTCGAGTTATAGAAAAGTTGTAAAAATGATCAAGTATAAATCAACAAGGTGAAGGCAAGTGCTTTGTTACGTGATCGAGTATAGAACTAGTATACAACTATGACACACGTTTTATATGAGAGTTTTATATTTAACGTGTTCGAGTATCTAAATAGTATACAACCATGACACACATTTAGAAGTGTATTTTTGCTATACGATCCTGTTCAAGTATACTGCGCTTTGTTCGTTTTAATGTTTTGCCTCTTAACATACACAATAAGTCAGTCTTATGTATAGGATCAATCATATTATATTTCTATGCGAAATATATTTAAAATCAAGAGAGTTGACCTTATATATGGATAGTTACTCAGAGTTTCGATTTCTATCTTATGTAACATACATTTAAGTTGTTCCATAAGACTCCATAAGGTCACGCAGTGGTGAAGCTAATTATACCTAGTGGCAAGCATCTCCCTTGATTAAGGAAGGTGCTTTGATTGGCATCATATACTTTGACTAACAAAATATATGATGGTTGACTGGCTCCGCCCCGCCATCAACGGTAGTCTTCTTCCCACTCTTGGTATTCCAAAAGACATATCGATACATGAGAACATGGGCCAATAAGCCTCATAAAATACCAAAAGCCAACAAGCCTCCCCCCCCAACCACTAGGCATCAACCGCGAAATGGCGCAACGTACACGAGCGTACTTTAGAGTGGTGCGTTCCACTTATGTCAGCATAAAGCTGGGTAATTACATTTTTAAAGTGGTGTAATCCCACATATACCTGTAATAGGTTTCAAGGATACACCAGGCGCACTGCAGGGATGTTCGCCGCAACGAAACAGAATCCACAGGCGTGATGCAACCTTCAGTAATAGTATATTAATCAAATGTAGCGCGCAACCATCATGGGTAGTAGAACATTGTTTGAAAGTAAGTTTGATATTGGTAATAGTAAACAGAGTCCTATCAACCATGATTAGTTATCGTTCGACCATAGCAAACATCGTAGTAATTTCATATAATAGTTAGTTATCGTTCGACCATAGCAAACATCGTAATTTCATATAATAGGTATGTTGTTACAATAAAATCGCATGGTAAAATCAGACGTACTGTAGAACATAGAAATGTACACGAAGTGTACTACGCACAGAAAGCAAGCTTTCTGGTTCAACAACAACCTATCCCATCTTGACGTCCTACCGAGGTAAACATCAAAACAGAACCAGCCGTGCCGATGCATCGCCGGAGCGAGTGATATATTCTACAGGCCCAACTCAACCTGCAATGATAATTGTATGTTATGGGTATATATGTAATATGCTATATTTAAATATGTTATAAATCCACCATAGGTAGATTGAATATCGTCGGACGCTCTCCAGCCAGGTTCACGAAGTACAAGTACTAAGGCTCCCTTACCAGATTGCATCCAACAACTAGTATGTATGCAATACAATATTGGCACAACGAGCGAGCATTGTCAATGATCCGTCCGATACCGCGTCTTCGCAGTTTTATGAACATACAGAGTGCAGAATCATCGTGCTCAACCGTTCCGCCGAGTGGACCGGACGCCGGGAAGCTCATTAGTAAGTTTCCATGCACCCTCGATTAGATCATATATACTATGTACATATATATAGTATGTACTATTATTGTATTATTGTTTTAATATTATTTTACTATTATTTTATCATTATAATATATTTTAATTTTTTTTTTTTTTTTTTTTTTTTAATAATAAATTATTTTCCCCTCAATAGTAAGATACGTATAGTTACATGGTGCAGCAACGTATCTCTGGTGTCTTGCATAACTCATGTACCATAATATGGACATAACATGTGAGCAACAGCCTACTGTCCGTGTACCTACGGGGCAGTAACAATAATAACCTAATATGGCACTCCTCCCCTCCAGCCTTCTATCAACCGCAATATATGTGTAATAGGACTTGCTTCCTATGTGTCTAGATTTAATTCTAGCACGTAAAATAAACGGGTGGCTGTTATCAAATATCCCTTCTAGAGGCATCATTTGCTCATCCCTGCAAACTTTTAAAGCATATAATCCATGAAACCTCAGGTGCTCACCGACATAAGACTTTGCTTGCTTTATTTGATATGTGCCTAGAGAAATCAGCTCCAGATCACTTTCTGACATTTCAGGGAACTGTACATTTACGTGTCTAATATTTTGAAATAAACTATGCCTCATATTAAAATTATTTTCTTGAACCACTTGAGCCAGTTCATTGTTTTCAAATATTTTTTCATTAATTATTTGAATAATCACATTGACATTTGTTCGTTCCCTGAATTGTACAGCAAAGTGGTTTAGGAGAGCAGCAGCAATAGAAAAGTCTTGCATTATATGAGGGCACCTTTTATTAAAATAATCTTCACGGAATATTTTAAAATCCCTACTGAACCTCCCATTCACAGCTTCAACCACCCATCTATTCATTGTTATATTAACACTATTTCTTCTATGTGGGCAGCACTAAATGTAGTCATTGCATTTTCAGCAGCATACAATTCATGAAATAAATTGGCACTCATGTGGTAATTACAAATTCTGGCATTTTAGGTATATAAGAATTATAATTCTTAATAATATTTTTTCTAATTCCATCAGGCACACGTCGCTTTTCGGTGTCATTGCACTCCAAAAACAAGCACCGACGTGCTGTGTCAGCAGCTCTTCTCAACGTAGGCAATGCTATCTGTTGAGCAGTAGATGATTCCCTCAATAGACGTTCAGATGTTGACGTCAGTCAACATCCCCCTTCGACATCCATAACTTCTTCAATCTGTTGAGATTGAGAAGGTAGAGGCTGTGTACATGGCCGTTCAGATGATGATGGACCAACCCCTTCAACATCTACAAGTCCCTCTATCTGTTGAGGTATAGGCTGTGCATCTCCTTGATTTGCGGGAGATGCAAGAAGACCAGAATCTCTGTGGGAGCTGTCAACCACTCTCCGTGCCCTTAAATAACACGGAACGCATATTTCATCGTCCGATGTTAACTGAAACAATATCAGTAAAATGTTGTCAAAAACAATCACATAAATAACAAACAAATATTATATATTATAACTAGCTGATGCCCGCGACTTCGTTCGCATGGAATATTTTTTTCAGTTCCCGCAGGAACTCCTTAATTTGCCAGGATAAAAAGTAGCCAATGTTACTGTCCAAGTCCTCAAATATACTCATGCAAAAAATCACGGCGTGATTGAAGGACAAACCAACAAACACACTTTCGCATTTATAATATTAGTATAATAATAGCATCTGTTACACACAGCATTATTATTTAAAAATTATATTATAAAGACAATGCGGATTGTGAGGAGGTTCCTTGCTCTGAAGCCCAGCTGTAGTGGACAGTAGTTTGAGCCCTACAGATCTGCTGCTTGAGGAACAGTTTTAATTTTATTTTTTCAACATGCATTTTTTGTACTAGTTTAATGTAAATATTTTTAAGTCTAAAAGAATAATAAAAAATAAATCAGAAATATTATTCATCACAAACCTGACGAGGCCTGATCCATTCGGAAATGATGTTTCCTATTTGGGTTTCCCTTTCTGACATTCCTTGTCTGATAACCAATCTACTCCTAATTCTCAAAATAGACCTTCCACATCCCGCACAAACATTACGATGACCAAGTTGTTGTTGTTGGGTCTCATGTTCAGGACCTTCATTATGGTTGTGATTTATCAACTCCCAACAGGAGTGACAAAGATAGTTGTCTCCAGTTATCTGAAAATAATTATTAAGTTGTAAATGTTAGCCGGTTGCAGACCAATAGCTAAGCTAACTTAGTTTAGCTTAGCTCGTTAGTTGGTGTTTTTTTTAATACTTGTGAGTTGTGTTTAGTTTGCTGTTTGCACACAAGTATGAAAACATACCTCGGCTATAACGAGCTAAGCTAAACTAACTTAGCTTAGCTCTTGGTCTGCAACTGGCTTAGGTCACAGAAATCCTATCAATACATGGGTTTGGGCTATCCCTTAAAACAAAAGATCATATCAGAGATTAGTTACTTATATTATATCGTATTCTTGTCGTACGTATCTACTTTATTTTCGCGGTTTCACTAAAATGTGTACCATTTTGTGTTGTATACACAAAAACCTTGAATCGTTAATTCTCATAAATGATTTCTGTGTTTAACGTTTATGTTTAGGATCTAAAACAAATCAATCAGATCATCAAGGTACTTACATCACGCGGATACACCCATCTTCGCACTCTTTCAAGTATCTGATCACTTTCGTCAGAAAAACGGTGTCGCCGTGATCGAGCAATGCGAAATTGGCAATTAACACAACGCATTTTAGCTGTTATCGAAGTCCAAATACTAGAAAATCGGTGTCCTAAGGCAGAAGCGGTTGTCGTAGTCGATAGGCAGAAGAATCAGTCCAGTAAGAAAATCCGAGTCGTTAAAAATCCACAAAATCGCAAAAAAGTTAAAATCTCACGTGTAACACAAACAAGTACCTACGGTGAAAGCACAGATCACTCATAAACCTACGGGTGAAAGCAATAAATATAGGGATGAGTCGATACTCGATACTTTTGTTTCGATACCGAGTAGGTACTTTTAGAATCGAATCATTTACCAATACCGATTAAGTATCGAAAGAAAAATACCTGTATCGAATCCATATGACGCGCACGCCTGATATTCGATACAGGTATTTTTCTTTCTTTTATTTGTAGTAAGTATAATATAAATTATCAGATTAGATACATAGACTTATACTTATTTTATCATTTTAATGGCATTATTTTCATCGAACCCGCGTTGTGTCTATTCATAATGTCGTCACTTGTCTGTAGTAAGTTTGTCATAGGTGAGGGTGACTATGGTCTGTGGTTGTTTTCTTGCGTTTATGATTTTGCTTGTTGTTGTTTTGACTTTTCTGGTTTGTGTGCTTCATTTTCTGGTGGGTGGTATCCTTTGCTTATTTGGTGCTGTGTATACTTTTCACAATACTTTGTTAGTTCTTTTTGTTATCATGGCTCCGCCGGAAACTAATGGCGCGGCCAAATAAATAGATACTCGTCGAGTAGCATGGAAAGAAGCGTGGGAAGGAGGCAGAGACGTAGTGTGGCGACAATACTTGTCATGTTCCTCGTTCATGTCCATCGCTACGCACACACTAATTTGACAGAGAGGGCAACATTCACGACAGCGCGAGGAGTATGGTGTGAGCAGCGTGAGGAGCTTAGTTAAGGTAGGTACTCGTTGTTTGGTTTCAAACTTATAATTTGTAGTCTATTTTTAGAAATATGACAGACGTACTATGATATTGTCTCCCTCGCACTCATTCCCACTTCCTATCGCTTCCCTCTCTCGCGCAAATTGCATTTTTGCATAAAACTTAACTAGTTCCTGAAAAAACTGCATCGTCGCTAGTCGTGTGCGCGCATTACGCAAATCCTGCCTATCGGACCGCCATTAAAGGTTAAGGCTAACACGTGTTCGATTAAATCAAGAAAAATCATAAACATTTTGTGATTAAGTGTATTCAAAACTATAAGATCAAGCTGCGGCCGCGGTAAACTGGGTGATATAAAGTGAATTTCGTGAGTGCAAATAAAGGCGCCGTAATTCGTAAGTCCATTTCCATATTACCTAATTTACCTATTTACATATATCATAAAACTGACCAATAATTCGTATTAATTTGGGGTTAAAGACGCAAATCTACAGTCCACTTTATTCCATCTATTATTCTTTATTAAATATAATTAAAACCCAATGGTTGTGGTAAGGAATTAATTAAGTAGCCCCAGCTTTAGTTTTGTACTTACCATAATTTTGTTCCATACGAACCGGATTTTTTGAACTAATTCTAATAATTTTAAACATAAATTTGAATTACAAATCGATTTTGTAATTTCAAAACAGAATTTTGGTCAAATTTCATATTCATAACATTTAAAAACGCCCTAACTATTGTACTGTGTCGTAATATTGCAGAATTGTTTTATTTACTTACATAATTCTATCGTTTATTACTAGATAGAAAGTAATAAGATTTATAATTTTTATATTTTTCTATACACGCACTTATTACTTTATATATAAGTATATATACTTAATTCCGCATATCTAGTTAATATTAAAACGTATAGATAGTAGGTAAAATTCTATAATAGTTCAACGACGTCGAAAAAGGCAATATTTAGGTACCTATACAACTCCGCACGGCCCAGTTGTTTTCGATAGGTATTTAAATCGAATGCACCGGTCCGGTCGCTTCAGCGCGTCTCGGTAGGTAGGTAATTATATTTGTTCGGAACTCATCGCATTAACGCACGCGAATAATTGTGTTTGTATGTTTTTTACAACATAAAAACTGCAAACGCATATTATTAGTTGTATCTTACGCATTTATATAACGTTATATCTATATTTCACGCATTATTTACGCTATATTTAGGCTATATATAATAAACAAACGCTATTAGTTACTATAACTTCGTATTCTCATAATTTAACTTTATTATTCTTTCAAGATGAGTAAGAGTGGATCTTCCCCGTCTTCTAAACCATATAACAAGGATGAATGTTCGTTATTATTACTGGAAAGTAAACGGGACATTTTATTCGCAAGAATGCAACGATTATACGATATCGCCACCCAACTTGAAGTTGATAAATCAAAACTGTCTTCTTTAGTTACTCAGACTTCCAACATAGAAACTTTACGCAAAGAATTTGAGCAAAACTTGGATCTATATAATGAAACTCAATTTAGAATAAATCCTAAAGCTATTCCAAATTATCAGTCATGGTCATCATTTGAAGAAATGTTTTGCTATGTCAAACAGACTTTGACGCTTAACGAAAACAATGGAAATTCAGCTAACAATGAGATTGACGCCTCGCGCCCAATCTCCAATTTTCCTAAATTAAAATCGCATCTCCCACCTATAGATTTAATGACTTTTGATGGTGAGATAACTAAATTTCCCTTGTTTTATCAACAATTTAAAGGCATGATTCATGACAACCCTAACTTATCAAATAGTGAAAAGGTTTTTTATCTAGTTGGTCGCCTAAAAGATAAGGCCGCTTCCATCTGCGCAGGGTTGCCAACCACTGCCGAAAATTATCCTATTATATGGGAAAGGCTAATTCAAAAGTATGATGACCCTCGCTCGCTCGCCTGCGCTTATTTGAATCAATTATTACAATTTAAACCGCTCGCAAACACTAGTGCAAACGCGCTAGATAATTTTATAAATACCTTTGATTCATCAGTGGAAGCATTAAAACAGTTAAAAATTGATTTAACGGATTTCATATTTTTTCATTTAGCCACACTTAAGTTGGACGCAGAAACTGTAAAAATGTTTGAGATTATCAATCGCAAAAAACAAATTCCTACTTATAAAAATTTAATAGAATTTGTTAAAGAACAAAATAAGGTGATAACACGCTCCATTGATAAAGGTTTTGAATCTCAACAAAGTAAGAACCGCAGCAAGTCTAATTTGCCTCCAAAGCCTTCAACTAAGAGTTTTGTTAACACTGAATCTCTCAATACGTCAGACAGTAAAAATTGTAGTTTATGTAAGAATAATAAGCACTTACATCTTTATTCTTGTCCCTCGTTCATGAAATTATCTCCTCAAGATAGGCATTTATTTATAAAAAATAACTCTTATTGTAATCGTTGTACTTCAACTCTTCACCGCACTATGAACTGCTTATCAAAGGGAATCTGTTCCAAGTGCTCATCGTCTTCACATCATTCATCAATACATTTTGAACGAAAGAATAATAATAACAATAATTCAAAAACGTCCCAAACTAAGTTCGATAATCCATCTTTAAATTCAAACGCAATTGTATCGCCGCGCTTATCCGCTGTTAACACTGCAGAGCTTACGCCCTTCTCTAGTGATGACGTCAGTAAAACTAAATCTAATTCTAGTAGCATGAATAATACTTCAGTGTGTAACGTGTCTTACGACTGTATAGACCGCATTGCTACTACGACGCTGTTAGGCACTGCAAAAATAAGATTGTATGACAGTAACAATCGTCCACATCTTGTACGGTGTCTAATAGATCCAGGGTCGCAAAACGATTATATATCTATCGATTGTTGTAAGAAGTATTCACTGCCCATAAATTCTCAAAACCGTTTTGCTGAAGTCCAAGGTATTGGTGGTGCTTCGCAAAAAATACTGGGTATTTCCGAGTTTCAATTTAAGTCGCGGTTTGATGACGGGAAGGAATACTCGATACGCCCTCTGGTGGTAGAACGAATCACTTCACAACTGCCTGACTCGCACGTTGACATCGCAAAGTTTAACGACCTGATAAAAAATATATCATTAGCAGATGACAACTTCTATGAACCTGGTCCAATAGAAATATTACTGGGCGTTAATATTTACTGTAAAATTGCTTTAAATAATAAAATAATTGGTAATATAAACACGCCTTCCGCATTCGAGACTTCATTAGGCTATTTAATTATGGGCGATGCGCCTATTATTTCTCAAAATATTAAATCTCGCGCTTTGTGTTTTTTCACAAGCGAGCCGTTAGATGGACTATTAGAAAGGTTTTGGACTATTGAAGAACCCCCCGCGCGCAAATTCTTAAGTCCTGATGAACAAAAATGTGAAGATATATATGTTTCTTCAACCACCCGCAATCAGGACGGCTCCTACTCAGTGAATCTCCCTTTTAATACTGATCCTGATGTTTTAGGAGATTCATATAGAACCGCTAAGAAACGCTTTCTTAATCTAGAAAGGAGATTCAAAAGAGATACTGAGCTTCACTCTAGGTATAACGAGGTAATTAAAAGTTACATAGAAAACCGCATTATTGAACGCCTGCCACCTGATGAGCCTATCTCATCAGGCTATTATTTAGCGCACCATCCAGTGATTCGGGAGGACAAGAGCACTAAGGTTCGCATCGTACTAGATGGCTCTTGCCCCACTGAGTCTTCTCTTCTAAATATAGAAGAATTCTCCTCTGATAAAAAATTATCGCTCAATGATATTTTGCATACTGGTTGCAATTTGCAATCAGACATTTTTAATATTCTTTTGAATGTCCGCATATTCCGCATCGCATTTTTTGCCGACGTTAGGCAAATGTATCTAAGTATTTATGTTAACGCACCGCACCGCAAATATCAACGTATTATTTATCGCTTCTCGCCCGAGGACCCGCTCGAAGTATATGAATTTACTCGAGTGACCTTTGGACTACGGTCTTCACCGTTCATCGCCATGCGTACTGTTCGGCAACTGGCCAGCGATGAGCGCCACAGATGGCCGCTCGCTGCTTCTGTTGTGGAGAGAGACGTCTATATGGACGACTTAGCTTCTTCTGCCTCATCTCTCGATGAAGCAGTAAAGATAGCACATGAGTTGATAGAACTCTTTAAGCCTGTGGATTTGATTTAGTGAAATGGACCAGCAATTCCGCTGAATTGCTTGGTCACATTCCTATGTCTCACCGCCAGTCTGAATCAATCTCTCTCGACACAGATAGCACTTTTAAAATTCTAGGCCTCCATTGGCATCCCGCTTCCGACGACTTTATTTTTAAAGTATCGCAACCGCCTCAAGTTTGTACAAAACGAGCCATTCTTTCCGCAACTGCGCGCCTTTATGACGTTCTGGGTCTCGTTGGACCAGTTATCCTATCCGCTAAATTAATCATAAAGGATTTATGGCTTCTGAATATGGGATGGGATGATTCCCCACCTAAACACATAATTGATAAATGGCAGGATTATATATCCGAATTGCCTATTATCTCTAATCTCAAGTTTCCTCGCCACACAGGCATAGAGAAAAATTCGCAAGTCTCACTTCTGGCATTTTCAGATGCCAGCGAAAAGGCATATGGTTGTGTCGTGTATTTACACGTTAAAAATGAAAATAAACCGCCTATAGTCACACTAATGTGTTCGAAGTCACGTGTTGCGCCTATAAAGCCCACGGTAACACTAGCTAGACTAGAATTAAACGGAATAGTACTTCTTGCACGTCTAGTAAATTCAGTGTATTATACGTTGTCTTCTCGAATAAAAATAAATGAAGTTCTCGCGTTCTCAGATTCAGAAGTCGCCCTTTGTTGGGCACTTTCTTCGCCACATAAGTTTAATACTTATGTAGCTAATCGCATCTCTCAAATTCACACGCTATTATCGCCGCTTAATGTAACATTTTATCATATCGCCGGAGTTCAAAATCCCGCTGATTGTATATCACGTGGCCTTATGCCCGCTCAGTTCTCGGCTCACGCACTTTGGTTTGAAGGACCCTCGTGGATTTCTTTACCATCGGAAGAGTGGCCTATAACCAAATTCTCACCTCGTAACAATTCTTCTTTACCTGAGAAGAAAACTACGACTCACGTAGTTATTTCACAGGACGAGCATCCAATCATAACCCTAGGATCAAAATGTTCTTCTTGGACTAAGTTTGTTCACGCTGTGGTTTATATACTCAGATTCATGAGAAAGCTTCCGCGTAGAGATATAATCACTGTTGAAGATATTGAAGCTGCTGAATTAATGATTATTCGCGTAGTACAACGTTCGGCCTTTAAGTCCGATATAGAGAATATTAAAAATAATAAACCATGTTCGTCAAAATTACAAAAATTATTTCCTTTTGTTTCTGATGATATTTTACGCGTAGGCGGACGACTCTCTCATTCCACTCTGGATTATTCACATAAGCACCCAGCATTATTACCCAAGAAAGGACATATCATTGATCTATTAATAGATCACTATCATCGTACTCAGTTACACGCTGGTCCTTTATTGCTCACGTCCATATTGAGACAAAAATATTGGATATTATGCGCTCGTCGTGTGGTACGCCACCGTATTCATAAATGCAACGCATGTTTTAGGCAAAAACCTAAACCTACATTTCCGCTTATGTCAGATCTTCCGAAATGTAGAGTCGAAAAAAGTAAAGCCTTTTTACATACCGGCGTTGATTATGCAGGACCGCTCTACATAACTTTAACGAGAAAACGCGGCGTACGTAGTCAGAAAGCATACATTTGCTTATTTGTTTGCCTAGTCACAAAGGCTATTCATATAGAGTTAGCATCTGATCTTAGCTCTGCGACTTTTTTGAATTGTTTAAAAAGATTTCTTTCAAAAAGAGGAACCGTTGAAATGCTCTACTCCGATCGAGGAAGTAACTTCATGGCATCTAAGTCTTATTTAAATGAGTTACATACCTTTTTACACTCTGAAGAATATTACAAGGAGTTTAGCTCTGAATTAACAAAAAATCGTATCAACTGGAAGCCAAACGTAGCTTTAGCGTCCCATTTCGGTGGGGCCTGGGAGAGTCAGGTTAAGAGCATAAAGGCGGCCTTATTTCGCGTGATTGGGAAACAAATTTTAACCTACGAAGAAATGATTACCGTACTTAATCAAATTGAGGCTGTACTCAACAGTCGACCTCTCTATGTTTTGAGTTCAGACCCTTCTGAACCCACTGCATTAACGCCATCGCATTTTCTCTCTACTCTACCATTGGAATTTATTCCAGCTCCTGATGTTACAGGAGAACGCGCTAACCTCTTAACTAGGTTCTCTCTATTGGACTCGCTTGTCCAATCGTTTTGGAAACGGTTTAAAACGGAGTATTTACATAATTTACAATCGCGTGAAAAATGGAATACGCCTAGTAATCCTGTTACCGTAGGGACTATCGTATTAATTATAGTTGAAAACGCACCCCCTTTACAATGGCCGATCGGAGTTGTTACCAAAGTAATGCCTGGTAAAGATGGAGTTATCCGTGTGGCTCAAGTCCGGACTAAATCTGGAACGTACGATAGACCTGTAGTGAAACTTTGTCCGTTACCAACTCAATAAGTTTATTTATTTTATAATATTATATTTAAGTACTTATACTTAGTTTAGTTATTAATTCACTGCAATATTACGCACCTGTATGATGTAGGGCTTTATTAATGAGTTATGATCTCTTGTCCCTTATCTCTATATTTAATTTAATTTAATTTTTTATGAAGCCAAGACTTCATGCAGGCGGGGATGTTTGGTTTCAAACTTATAATTTGTAGTCTATTTTTAGAAATATGACAGACGTACTATGATATTGTCTCCCTCGCACTCATTCCCACTTCCTATCGCTTCCCTCTCTCGCGCAAATTGCATTTTTGCATAAAACTTAACTAGTTCCTGAAAAAACTGCATCGTCGCTAGTCGTGTGCGCGCATTACGCAAATCCTGCCTATCGGACCGCCATTAAGGTCGATGACAAGGGTCTGCCCGCGAAATTCAAATTTAATTTGGTTTTTCACAATTTGTAAACTAATACGACAAAGTAGGCTTATGGCATTCAAATTGCGAGCGTAGGAATATCATCTTCACAGGTTTATATAAAAATCTTTACTTGAAAGTGTCCAGTTTAAGAAATTAGTCAAAATAATGAGTTTGACGTGAGTTACTCACAAATTAGTCATTAATTTGACTAATTTCTTAAACTGGGCACTTTCAAGTAAAGATTTTTATATAAACCTGTGAAGATGATATTCCTACGCTCGCAATTTGAATGCCATAAGCCTACTTTGTCGTATTAGTTTACAAATTGTGAAAAACCAAATTAAATTTGAATTTCGCGGGCAGACCCTTGTCATGCACCTTAAAGGTTAAGGCTAACACGTGTTCGATTAAATCAAGAAAAATCATAAACATTTTGTGATTAAGTGTATTCAAAACTATAAGATCAAGCTGCGGCCGCGGTAAACTGGGTGATATAAAGTGAATTTCGTGAGTGCAAATAAAGGCGCCGTAATTCGTAAGTCCATTTCCATATTACCTAATTTACCTATTTACATATATCATAAAACTGACCAATAATTCGTATTAATTTGGGGTTAAAGACGCAAATCTACAGTCCACTTTATTCCATCTATTATTCTTTATTAAATATAATTAAAACCCAATGGTTGTGGTAAGGAATTAATTAAGTAGCCCCAGCTTTAGTTTTGTACTTACCACTCGTGTTACTATCAAAAGCCGATAATAACGTGAATACTACTCATTTAGTCATTTGAGTAGGTATCGATGTGGTATCGATCATTCGATGGTGTCGGAACATCCCTATAAAAATAATGACAAGTGCCGTCATGTCAACAAAATGTCTATGGTGGTCTATGTCAACTGCGCTTAACGTTCCGTTAATACAAGATAATTTATTTTTTCAATAATTAGGAGTCAAAAATTTCTTTTGACTCCTATGTCCGAGAGCCATAATAATTTTTATTTATACATCGTATGAACTTATGATTATAATTAATATAAACTTGTACTTATACGATGCTTCCATAATTTTTAAATTATGTGGGTCCAATTTCGCCGTTCTCCTTTACATGATTGATTTTTATATATGTTTTGTAGAATATTATTCTAAAATAGTATCCTAAGTCTCAGACACTTTCCATGGGCCAAAACTTTTGTCAGACGCTTTAAAGCTCCACAAAAATAAAATATGAACTTTACTTATTTTTACATGTCTGATTTTTAACCGGCTTCCAAAAAAGGAGGAGGTTCTCAATTCGGCGTGATGCTGCAGGAAAGAAACGAACTAAGAAACAAACGTGCGTCTGACAAAAGTTTTGGCCCATGTAAATTGTCTGACACTTAGGATACTATTTTAGAATTACATTCTACAAAACATATATAAAAATCAGCCATGTAAATTTAAGTAACACTTATTTTTAGTTACCTTTCTTATCTGGTACCTGCCCAGGTGTCACAAGGAGAGCTCCACAGGCCCGCAGGTATTCAAAGAACATGAGACGCTACTGAGAACCTTAGGTTTCATCTATGTGAAAATAAGTTGTCTGATCGCTCTTGGACTCAAATCTCATAGTCCAGATTTGAGATAGTGGACCAAATTTTTTTAGCATTTGTGGGTAATGTGTTAAAAAGTGGAATTTTGGTTTTAAATGTGTATTACTCAACTGGCAATAGAGTTCATTTAGTTCTGCTACTAAAAATTTTACTTGATCGATAGAGTCATCGTGTATTCGATGACTTAAAAGTTTGTCTAATAATTGTCTCAATTTTTTGTATAACAGCCAAACGGTATTTCCATCTGGGACATTATATCCGACAATCAGGCCGAAATATCTAACTAACGTTAGCATTTCAGAAGCAGAATATTTTAAATTTATTTTCGTACCTTCTGATGATATCGCATTACATGGCGTTGAACTTGAATCTGGCCCATAAAAAAAATACCGTATTCTCGATGCCAAATTTTCCAAAGAGATTAAATTTTGTCTTTTAACTAAATCTGCTATTATGTATTGCATAACATACCGACAAGCGCCCTCAAGGTAATCATGCAAAACGTCTACCGTAACATTTTCAAACAAATCGAAACCATCCAGAGCAAGCCACGCACATTTTTCTTTAATACCTGTCTCAAAAACATTGTTTAGCTGTAAATCGTTTAAATAGTTTTTCCCATTTCCTAACAAATCTACGTTTTCGAACAACATCGATCGAATTTGATCCTTGTTAGCAGCACAAATTCTGCATGGTCGATTTGCTGAAAAACTCTCGACAAAACCCAACATGCCATTGAGTCCTAAATTATCCCCAGTGATAACTGGCACGTGAAACTTTATAACTCGTTTGTATTGTTTAGTTTCAACATATATACCATTTCGCTTTGAATTATTTAGCATATCAAAAACTTTTTGAAACGTGATGCTATTTCCAAAACTTGTCCTGTCTGATGAGTGAAATAGAGCCAAAATGAAAATATTTTTCAAGAGTGAAACATAGTTAGGAGGAAGACATCGCTCGCTTCGTTCGAGATTTAATGATTTTGAACATCCTCTCCCCCGGAAGAGGACAGATGCGGTTGAATGCACTATTCCTTTGGTTGTCCATAGATCTGCCACTCGAGCGACTCCATCGGTTCCCGGGTAGACCTTGATGACACGGCCGAGACTCCATTTCATCGGTGGTAATGCTTCTTCTTTAATTAGCGCGAGTGTTCCTTCCCGCAGAATGGGACCCTTGCTAGTTTGCCATTTGGTGCGTTGCTGCAGTTCCGCGATGCACTCTTTGTGCCATCTTGACCAGAAATGCTGTCTCATTTGCTCCAAAATTTCAAATCGATTCAATTTTCCTTGGCGTGCAACAATTCAGGCGTTGGCAGAGCTGTTAGAGGTCGTCCAACCAAGAAGTGTCCAGGAGTCAGTGGAGTCAAGTCGTGTGGGTCGTTTGATAAGGGAGTTAGAGGGCGTGAGTTTAATATTGCTTCTATTTGTACAGAACTGTATATAAGTCTTCAAAATCTAAGTGAGCATTTCCAAGGACACGATTTAAGTGCGATTTTAGTAATTTTACGCCTGATTCCCATAAGCCGCCCATATGGGGCACATAGGCTGGTATGAAGTTGAACTCGATACCTTCACTAGAACTCTATGGAGTTTATAATTGAGTCAGAATTACATTTGAGGAACTTATGAAGGTCGTTACGAGCGCCTACAAATTGAGTTCCATTGTCTGAGAATAATTTTAATGGTTTAGAGCGTCTAGCAATGAAGCGTCGCAGCGCTGATAAGAACGAGTCCTTCGAGAGGTCTGTCACTAACTCTAGGTGACAGGTTTTTGTGGCGAAGCAGACAAAGATTGCGATGTAGACTTTGATAGTTCTACAACCCCGTCCCTTTCTATTTAGTGCGATTATAGGACCGGCGTAGTCCATTCCAGACGTCTGGAATGGGTAACCTGGTTGTAGGCGTTGCCTAGGCAAATTACCCATAACAGGAGTAGTTGGTTGCGCCTTCATTCGAAAGCAACGATGGCACCTGTGTACCGTACTTTTTGCTAAATTTTGACCTCCAAGTGGCCAGATTTGCTCTCGAATGGAAGCAAGTAAATGTTGTGGACCCGCGTGCATTAAACGTAAATGTTCATTTTGAAATATTAATTTGGTGAATTGATGAGAAGACGTGACCAAAATTGGATGTTTTTTGTCAAACGAGAAATTCCCGTATTTATTCGACCACCTACTCTAAGTAAGCCGTTATCATTCACGAAAGGGCTTAGTGACAGCAGTTTGTTCTTCGTTGGTAGCGGTTTGCCCGATGCTATTGTGTGATATTCCGGGAAACATTCGCGTTGTGATAATTTTAGAAGCCATTGCTTGCATGTCGGTTTTATTTCGATTGTGTGTAAACGTAGGTAATGTTATAAACTTTATTGATTTGTCACCCGTGCTGGTTTAAATCAGTTAGCGGATTGTTTCATTATTGTCATGTGAAACATCTTTGTCCAGTAGTAAGATCATGGAACCTGGAACATGGAACATGGATCACCCTAACATCCCATATAGAACATAAAGAAGACGAGGACAAAATCCCTTCAATAATGCGAAACGAAATAACAAAGGCCATATACTCACAAAAAAATAGGAAATCACCAGGGGAAGACGGAATTTCTAATGAAACCTTAAAAGCTACAGCACATATTATACAAAACTATCTATTAAATTTGTTCAATGAAATTCTCGAAAAGGAAGACATACCGACTCAATGGGCAACATCAACAATTATTTTACTACATAAAAAAGGAAATAGAGATGACATTAGCAATTATAGACCCATCAGTCTGATGTCTAATCTTTACAAAATATTTTCAAAGATTATACTCGATAGAGTTACTAAAATTTTAGATGAAAACCAACCAAAGGAACAA
Organism: Erebia aethiops; assembly: GCA_923060345.2. Classification (NCBI taxonomy): domain Eukaryota; kingdom Metazoa; phylum Arthropoda; class Insecta; order Lepidoptera; family Nymphalidae; genus Erebia; species Erebia aethiops. The sequence goes on along the minus strand of OV281081.1, from coordinate 10,640,623 downwards.
GCTGGATTTCGTTGTGGATTTTCAACGGTCGACCACATACATACCATAAAACAGATAATAGAAAAATTCAACGAATATAACATGCCCTATTACCTTGCCTTCGTAGATTATAACAAGGCATTTGACTCACTGAAGCACGAAAAGATTTGGGAAGCATTAGACAATCAAGGTGTGCACAGTAAATATATCCGATTAATCAGTAACATCTACAGGAACATGACGGCAAAAGTGAGAACAGAAAGGTTAGGGGAAAAGTTTGAGATCAGAAAAGGCGTAAGGCAAGGAGACCCTTTATCTCCCAAGCTGTTTAACGCAACTCTCGAACACATATTTAGAAAACTGGACTGGGCAGAATACGGAATTAAAATAAATGGAGAAATACTTAACCATCTAAGATTCGCTGACGATCTCATACTGATTTCAGACAACCCAAATCATCTACAAAAAATGCTAGAGCAGCTAGTAACTGAAAGTCAAAATGTTGGACTACTTATAAATACTTCAAAAACTAAACTTATGACTAACCGCGCTAGAAAACCTATCCAAGTTAGCAACAGCAACATTGAGTATGTCAACGAATATACATACTTAGGGCAAATTATCTCTCCTGACAACCTAACATCCAAAGAAGTGCAGAATAGGATTACTGCGTCATGGAAGAAGTATTGGTCGCTCAAAGAAATCACAAAAAATCCAGCCCTACCTCTGAAATTAAAGAGTAGAACATTTAACTCGTGCATTCTTCCAAGTATGACTTATGGTTGTCAAACTTGGGCCCTAACAAAAGAGAATTTGAAAAAAATTGAAACATGTCAGCATAATATAGAAAGGAGCATGCTAGACATAAAGTTAAAAGATAAGGTTAACCTTAAATCTATAAGGAACAAAACTAAACTTAGCGATGTAACATGCACTATTAAGAAACTTAAATGGAAATGGGCCGGTCACCTTATCCGAACGAAAAAAGAAAACTGGGCAAAACAAGTTACAGAGTGGTATCCACGAGAGGGTAAGAGGAAAAGAGGAAGACCATTTCGAAGGTGGGAAGATGACTTACGAGCCACAGCAGGAATTTTATGGAGGAGAATAACGCACGACCGCAAAACATGGAAGAACCTGGGGGAGGCCTATGCTAATGAGCAAAACAATCGAACATTACCGGTGTCTTAGATTTTAGTTATTATAGTTTTGTAAATTCATAACTTTGTAATTAATGTAAGGTTGTTAATAAAGGCTAATAATAATAATAAAAAGATCATGGAAAGTTGCCCTAGACAAATTTAAGACCAGATGAAGTCCGGCCATTTTGATAATAAATAATCATAATTTAGATTTTAGGTTACCGTTTCAAAGATTCATTTGATTCACTGTATAAGGATTTCGGTTTTAGAACATAAAATTGCAAGCTCTATAACAAATTCACAAAGCCAAACGGTAACCTTTTTCGTAATTTAAACAGCCACGCGTCATAATATAGTTCATTTATACACCGGGATTTGCTTTTTTTGATTTCAGACAACCTTATATACTCAATAGAAACAGCCATTCTGTTAAGCGATGAAGAATTAAAAGAATTGATTCCAAAAATTGGCCCCAGAATAAGATTAAAAAATTGGCTTCAACAACAAAAAGCGACTGGTATCAATACTGTCAATGTACGTAAATTAAATTTTCCTTTGTTTTTTTCTCATGGACCTCTGCAAAGTAACGCAATATCTGTCTGTATACTTTGTAATAAAGTTTTTAAATTATTTTTCTAGAACCCTGAAATGCCAAACGACTCGAGTCAAAACGCTGGACAGGACACTGATGTCAGCGATAATGCAAAAATCTGTTCTACTGCAGCTAATAACACTGTGAGTTACTCATAATCATAACATTCAAAACGTAACTAATTTCATTGTATTGACAGGCTGCCTATGAATATAGAAATGATTTTTAAACTGCTTTTGCAGACGGACAGATATGTTGTCTGGCCCATACCAAATTCGATTGTCTGTTACTGCTTTTACTATTTACAATTTGTAATTACAATTTATATTTATATTCTGTAAAAAAAATACAATTTACAAAATTGTCTACTTGTAGCGACAATTTTACATATATCTGTTCAATAAAGATTTTCACTTGACGGTTGACAGGCAATAAGTTACAAATTTGTCAGAAAAACTAGTTTATTAAAAGCATAAGTAATTGTAGTTACAAGTTTACAATATTGTAGAATCGTAATACAATTCTCACAGGCGACCTCATCCCTATTAGGGTTCCAACCCAAAGGGTAAAACGGGACCCTATCTAAGACTGACTTCGCTGTCTGTCTGTCACCAGGCTGTATCTCATGAACCTTGATAGCTAGACAGTTGATATCTTCACAGATGATGTACATATTTCTGTTGCCGCTATGACAACATATACTGAAAAACCGAATAAAATAAATATTTAAGGGGGCTCCCCATACAACTAACGTGAATTTTTTTCCCTTTTTATAGATAATGGTACGGAACCCTTCGTGCGCGAGTCCGACTCGCACTTGGCCGGTTTTTTTGGTGGTCATCGGTTTTGATGCACACTTACATTTTTAATTTGATGCTTTATTTGGTACTTATTTTATTTTTATTTTATTTATCAAGGAAAACCAACAGCTTATTATTTTAAATATATGCCCTATGCTTATAGTGATGCGGTTAATAAATTGAATAATGACTTGGACAGTATTGCGGACTGGGCTCATGATAACCAGTTAGTCCTAAATCCCGCCAAATCAAAATTCATGTTGCTTGGTTCTCGTCAAACTCTAGCAAAGGTCTCTCCTAATGACTTCACTGTACGAATTAAGGATGATGCGTTAGTGAGCACTAACGAGGCCAGAAATCTAGGAGTTCTAATTGATAGTGAACTGCGTTTTGAACACCATATTCTTGAAGTAGTACGTAGTTGCTTCTATAGATTAAAAACATTATACCGGGTGCGACAGTATCTTAGTGTCGACGTGCGTATCAAAGTGTGTGAGACCTTAATACTGTCGAAGCTGAACTATGGTGATGCATTGTATGGGCCGCGTCTTTTGGTTCGCACTCAGAGGCTCGTTCAGCGCATTCAGAATGCTTGTGCTCGCTTTTGTTTTCATATTCCTCCGAGAACACACGTTACGCCTTTTATTAATGATGCCAACTTGCTGAATATGAAAACAAGGCAGGAACTTCACCTGGCATCACTTCTTTTCGGGGTATTAAAGTCGCAGCAGCCTACCTATTTGTACGACAAACTAGAGTGGCTAAGAACAACCGACACAAGGACAAATAGAGCTTGGACCCTTAAAACGCCGCGACATTTTAAAGCTGCCTTCCGGGGCAGTTTTAAATTCGCGGCTACCAAATGTTGGAATGATTTGCCACCACCATTCCGGGACATTTCAAAGTCTAAAATAACTTTCAAAAGAAAATTAAAAGATTTTTTATTAAAAAAACAAAAAACTTAAAGGGTCTTTTGTTGCCGCTCTTTTCTATGTATGGTCTTATACCCTGCACTCTATTAACTGCTGTTATGTACGCCTTGTTTACAAAAAATATTGTATTTTAAATTATTTACGTATTATTTTAGTATATATTACACATTAATATAAATAGTGTGTGTGTGTGTGTGTGTGTGTGTATGTGTGTGTGTGTGAGAGAGAGAGTTACATATGAGTGTATTGTATGAGTGTGCGTATCCATGTATTCCAGTTAAAGCCACAGTTACACCTACCGAACAATCTGCAGAAGAGCCTCCGTTTCATCAAAAGATAGTGTTTTTAGCCAGTCTTTAAGTGTTCTTTTACAGTCATGAATTTTCTTTGGGTAAATGTTCAGGATTTTGTTAACTTTATTATATAAGTAAGTAGATTTATGTCGGTATTGATACCCAGCAAAGGCAGATCTTGCATGGACTAGTTCCACAACAGTATTATTTGTTCTTTTCTTTAAAATACTTGGATCAAAATATAGAGTTTTGTGTAACTTAAGGATAGCGAAAAGGACATATAATTGCCTTACTGTGAGTACATTACTTATTGAATACAACATATCAGTATGGTATCGATAAGGCTTAAAATGCATTACCTTCAGTAAAAAGCGCTGAGCTCTTTCTGCTTCAATGAATCTAGTCTTTGCAGCACCTCCCCAAACTGGTATACAGTATGTAATAATTGATCGGGCAAGAGCTACGTAAATTTTATGTAGTAAGTCAGTTGGGGCGATGTGTCTCAATTTCTTGAAAATCCAGGTTAGTTTCCTTACCCTACTTGCCACAAGTTCTATTTGAGGATACCAGGACAATCTTTGATCCAGGATAACACCCAGATATTTAGTAGAAGTTACTTTATTTATAGGTGGACAAGAGCAAATTTGACTATAGGTGTCTCCACAATTATGTATCTTAACAGTTAAATCATTATTTGGTTGCATATTATTTTTAATCGAAAAACAAATATAATTAGTTTTAGTTACATTAAGGGTTAATAAATTTGAATTAAGCCAAGCAGATATCTTAGCGAGGCCTTCCTCACTCGTCCTCTGTACCTCTTCCCAGGTACTGCCAGAAAACACAATAGCGGTATCGTCAGCATATGAGAAAACCTGACCATTATTTAAACCAAGGTTACATAATCCATTAATGTAGACTAGAAACAGGGTTGGCCCCAGAACACTTCCCTGAGGCACTCCATAAGCTATATCTATCTCAGAACTAACATATTGTCCTATTTTGACTCTTTGTTTGCGATCACTTAGGTAACTGTTAAAAAGTTTCAGTGGTATCCCTCGAATTCCCATTCGTTCCAGCTTGTTTACAAGGATGGTGACAGAAACGGTGTCAAACGCTTTTTTTAAGTCTAAAAATACACACAAACACTTTTTCTTTTGGTCAAGTTTCTCAACAATTTTAGAGGTTAAATTAATAATAGCATCTTCGGTAGATTTTCCCTGTCTAAAGCCAAATTGAGAAGTAGAAATTAAATTGTATCTGTCTAAGTAGTTAACCAACCTTTTATTCAAACATTTTTCTAGTATTTTCGAGATTGCTGGAAGGACAGATATTGGTCTGTAGTTGTTAACATCATTTCTGTCACCATTCTTATGAACTGGTGTGATAATAGCTTGTTTTAAGGGAGACGGAAAAGTACCACTTGCAAAACAGAGGTTTGTAAGGTGACAGATAATCGGAGCGACCACAATTCTGGCCAGTTTTAAGAAACTAGTCGAGATGTTATCCCACCCTGCTGAACTGTTAGATTTTAGTCCAGATATCACGCTGTGTATTTCGTGGACTGAGGTATCCAGAAGAACAAAGGACGAGAGTTGGAGGTGAGATATTTCTGAATTAATATTAAAATTAGAGCTATTTCCTGAAATTATTTTCTCTGCAAGGGATTTTCCAATATTAGCAAAAAAATTATTTACGTCGTTGACTGAGTCAGTAGGGGATGGCTTGATATTCAATAATGGGGTATGGGGTTGGGGCTAACAGTTTATGGTGAATTAAAAAATCTGCACCTAAAATTGGTTGATTTACTGCAGCCAATACAAATGTCCAACGGTACGGTCTACGCATTTTCAAGTCCAACACTAAAGTCTTTACACCAAAAGTTTTTATTTCCGTACCGTTCGCTGCATATAGTTTGTATCCAGCACTTAAAACTATTATAACTATGTTTACGAGCGGGAAGCACAGAGACGTTCGCACCAGTGTCCACTAAAAATCGTAACCTGGTCTTTTGGTCGACTACACAAAGACGGTTGCTACTTACAGGTTGGGTACAGTTACCCGTCACCGACTGTACCTCTAGCAGTTTTCCTCCTTTTTCCAGCTACAGGGTGGCACGCACCTATGCGCCTTATCCTTATAGCGGAAATGGTAAAAACACTGCCAATCTGGTTTTCGCGATGTTTTTTTCTGTGCACTAGGCGACCTTCCTCTACTCTGACTATGGCTTCGGAACCTGGCGCGCAGTGAACCACGCTGTAGTCCATCTATTCGCTTGTCAATTCTCTTAATTTCGTTAATGATAGCCGTAGAGTCACAGGAACAGCTTGTATGAGCGGTGGGCGTCATTTTCACTTCCGAGATTAGTACTTTCAGATGTCTCCATCACCTTGTCTGCGATTCTTGCTAGCACATCCAAGTCGCTTGTCTCGGTTACTGCTATTATGCCACACGTAGCAGAAGGTAAGTGGCTCTGCCATAAAATCTTTAGTTTCTCGTCTGGTATTTTGTTTCTCGCTAGTTCTCGCATTCGGAGTAGTAGTTGGGTCGGCCGCTGGTCTCCCAATTCCATCTCGCTAATTAACTTTTGTACCTGCCGCACCTCGGTTTCTTCATAAACGGCAAGGAGTCGTTTTCAAAGCCTCGTACTTCTGGGTCTCAGGCGGGGATATGAGTATGTCAGTAACTTGTTGTATGGCATCTTTCGACAATTTTTTAATGACAAGATTGTAACGTGCCTCATCTGACAATTTTTGAGGAGCCAATACGGCTTCTGTTTGCAAAAACCACAGTCGTGGGTGGTCTGTCCAAAATTCAGGGACTCTTGATGTGACCGTAATCGCTGCCATTTCGGATATCCTTTCCTCTTTCACCTGGGCCGTGGGACCGGGCGCCAGCCTGAGCGCAATTTGTCCAGGTGGTTGTGGTTGTGGATTCATTTCAAGTCGTTCGGGGTCACCACTTCATCAGAAGGTTGCTTGTTCATATCACGTCGGGGTCACCAATTGTTGCGGCACAATATTGCACCACTTACTGCACCACAACTTATAGGATGGGATGAGTGCTAAAATCAAAGTCGTATGGCGTTTCACTGTCCAATATATTAATACTACATCTGGTAACTTTGAATACAGATTAACACGTATGGCGGATAGGTTAGCACTGCCCTTCGGTCGCGCGCAAGCGACTATACGCAGTGTCACCCTGTGCTTCGTAAGCACATTGTATCCCCACACACGGAATCTCAGATATCGATTTTGAACGAAATCGCTCAATTAACAAATAATTTCAAAATGGCGCTGATTTTTAAAATTTTGGTACCAGTTTCCTGTTTTGTAACCCGAGGGAGTCCTAAATATCGATTTCAATCGAAAAATCATAAAAATAGGTTTATTGGTTTCCGAGAAAATCTTTAACAAACACACATACATACCTGCATACGGATCTAATCCTTTTGAAGTCGGTTAAAAATGTTGGTGGTGGTAGAAGTGTTATTTGACTTAGTGATGGTGGTGCAGCCAGGGGTAAATAGGAAATCCCTGCCCCACATTTACCCTATTTATCTCTGGGGTCGCAACTAGCAAAAAGTTCCTCCGACCTATATACAAAGTTTCTTCAAAATCGGTTGAAAAACTGGGCCGTTAAAGCGTAACAGGCAGACACATTTTCGCATTTATAATTTGGGGGGTGGACAAAGTCACACATTTTTAGCCTTATTAGTTACTTCGGGTATTCTACTATCTGAGCACTGTCTTCAAGTAGGTGAGACCGACTTCACCGCTAGGCTACATACCTACCTGTCTAGCACGTCAATGTTATTACCTAGTTTTATTGTACAGGTACGCTGGACATTGGGTTTGTCTTTTTTACAACGGAGATATATTAAGAGTGTATGATAGTTTATTGGGAAAACAATTACTTCCGATGCAACAGGCCTTTGTAGATGATCTCTTACCTCACAAGCCATCAACATTGTTCGTTTACAACAATTATGATTCTGGAATAAAAACCCTGTTTTTGAAAACTATGTTTTTGACCAAATGCAGGCCGCATCTGGTAAACAAAATAGGTCTTTATCTATGAAATTGCCGTTTGGTATGGAATAAGTGAAAGTACTTATTTTTTCAAACTTTTTTATTTCTGTTATTCGAAGTAATCACCCATGAAATCGAAGCATCTTTGCCAACGCATTGGCAGTTTATTGATGCCCTTCTTGTAAAAATCAGCTGGACGGGAGGCAACAAAATCTTCAAAGGCATTTTGTACTGCCTCTCGGGAATTGAATTTTTTACCCACTAAAAAGTTGTCTAAATTTTGGAAAAAGTAATAGTCGGTAGGTGCAAGGTCTGGTGAGTATGGCGGATGAGGGAGAGCTTCCAACCCCAGCTGTTGCAGCTTGGAGACTGTCTGTTGCGCAGTATGGGGTCGCGCGTTGTCGTGATGGAGCAGTGGGGACGACCGATTGACCAAAGCTGGTTGCAGATGTGCAAGCTTCTCCATCATTTTCTCCAGTTCTTCACAGTACACATCTGCAGTAATGCTCATGCCGTTTTGTAAAAAGCTGTGGCGAATCACACCCGCACTAGACCACCAAACAGTGACCATCACCTTTTTAGGGGTCATTTGTGCTATGGTGCTGAACCAGGATCTAACAACTTGCTGAGCGCTTTCGATTGTCGAACAGAATCCATTTTTCGTCGCACGTAACAATTCGTTTCAAAATTCCTTGCGCTTTCGATTGTCGAACAGAATCCATTTTTCGTCGCACGTAACAATTCCTTTCGAAATTCCTTCATTTCTTTGCCTGTTGAGCAGCGCAAGACAGGTCTCGACACGTACGTTGCGCTGGCGATCGTTAAGGTCGTGGGGCACCCATCTATCAAGCTTTTTTACCTTGCCAATTTGTCGCAAATGGATCAATATTGTTTTTATGCTTACATCAAAAGCTGCTGCTAGCTCAGCTGTAGATTGAGTTTCATCAGCTTCCACAATCGCCTTTAATTCATTATTGTTGACCAAAGTCTCCGGACGACCACGAGCTTCATTTCATTCTTTTCATTTCCATTTCAACGGAACCGGGAAAACCAATAACGGATTTGTTCGTTCGTTTGTACAGTTCTCACCGTAAACGTTTTTGATGTTACGTGCCGTTTGTGTCGCGTTGGTCCCACGACGGAACTCATATTCCATAATTACACGAAGTTGTAAAGTATCCATTATGACAAAAAATGTGGAAAGGTAATGAAAATACAACGCTAATAAAAAAATCAAAGACTGAGTTTGTAAAAAGAATGTCATGGTTTTAAAACAAAATTAATTTGAATTTAGAATACAGAGCCATTTCAAACTTTTTTTTATTTGAAATGACCAGTACTGAAGAAAGGCAATTTCATAGGTAAAGACCTAATAATATACAATATGTAACAAAAACCCTGTTGTTCCTTTTAGGTACGTATACATAATCATATAGGTGTACCAAAACTGATAATCTTATTTAAAAAAAATCAAGTACTGGTCAGTTATTGTTCATAGTCAAGATAGCTTATAAAATAGACACATTAAAAAAATGTTTGTAACATCTGAGTCGGCTCGATCAAAAGCGAGCTCAAAGGATACCGCCGCGCCGCCAACCTCTTTTACTAAGCCGCCGCGCCGCCCGCGGCTCGTTTCCTATCCTAGTTGTTAGTCGCTCGCGCAACCGAACGGACGTGCGCATTACGTTGCGAAATTACGTGAAATGTCTTACAAGAATGAAGGATATTTTAAATGTTGATGTGTCTCTGGAGAAGTGACTGCAACTATGCAGAGGCGCGCAGAATTTACCAGGAGCACTATGCTATTTCACGACGCTCAACATGTAACTACCACAGTGGCAGTGCCCAACATCCGTTGGCGAAATAAAGTCCGATTCATCGGTACTACGACGTGTACGTGCAAATATCGCCAAACGGTGTGAGAAATGCATAGAGCTACAAGGCGGGCATATCGAGCAACATCTCCGTAATCGAAAAGCTGTTGACATCATCATAAATTAGTGATACGATTAGATTACATAACTAAGTACTTAATACTTTTTCTAATAATTGAACGAATCACATTTTAAAAGTTGCAACAGTGTTAAACAAAAGTGTAAACAAATTGGACGTTAAAAAGTTGTGTTCAGCACACAGCTGAGTGATCTTTGTGACTCGCGGGTGACACGTGACGAGTTCATGACCTCAGTACCCTCAGTACAGTGACCCTAGAGCGCGGGCGGCTGCCGCTTGCGCGCTTGCCGACGCGCTCCTCGGTCGGCACCTTTGATACGATTTGCTATCTCTCTCGCGCTCGCATCGCCTCGTAGAAGTGCAGGTGCGGTGGCAGTGGTGAGCAATCATTTTCATTTTACAAATATTATTGATTTAATATTTAATTTTAATATTTTAATTTAAGATTTTTACCAAATAAGTTGATTTTTTATGTTTGAATATCGATACTGATAACGCAGCTCAAAGGGACCACAGGGTTTTTGTTACACAGTGTATAATAGAAAGTGGTGAATTGATAATATTCCCGCCTCAGCCGCGAAAGCCAAGAGGTAATCCTCGCCGCAATATATTTTTAATAAGTGAGACCACAAAAAAAAAGATCAAGGGAAAGTATTCAGCAACATGCAGAAGGCTCAGTAGAAAATAAGATTTGTTCAAAAATTTAATTAAGACAGTTAAACACCAAGCAAAAACAACTTTCAAGGTCCAAAAATAAGATTTATGTTAATGAAAAGAAACGGAACAAAATTCAAAAACAAATTGAAAGGTCTGTTTCTTAAAACGATCGAATAATCTTCAGTTGAATAATTCTGGAGCCCTTAAAATCTCACGTCAAGACCTTCACTATGCAGAGCAGTTGCGTAATACACAAGCTCACCAGATAGCACGTCAAGATCTTGACTATCGCGATGCGGAGCAATTGCGCAATATGCAAGCTCACCAGAAAGCAGGTCAAGACCTTGACTATCGTGAGGCAGAGCAGCTATGTAATACACAAGCTCACCAGATAGCACGTCAAGATCTTGACTATCGCGATGCGGAGCAATTGCGCAATATGCAAGCTCACCAGAAAGCAGGTCAAGACCTTGACTATCGTGAGGCAGAGCAGCTATGTAATACACAAGCTTACCAGATAGCACGTCAAGATCTTGACTATCGCGATGCGGAGCAATTGCGCAATATGCAAGCTCACCAGAAAGCAGGTCAAGACCTTGACTATCGTGAGGCAGAGCAGCTATGTAATACACAAGCTCACCAGATAGCACGTCAAGATCTTGACTATCGCGAGGCGGAGCAGTTGCGTAATACACACGCTCTCCAGATAGCACGTCAAGATCTTGCTTTATTTTATTTTATCCACTACAAGTTAGCCCTTGACTGCGATCTCACCTGATGGTAAGTGATGATGCAGTCTAAGATGGTAGCGGGCTAACCTGTTAGGGGCATGGCAGTTATATTAAACCCATTGTCTCCTATTCGGTTACGGTGATTACCATGAAGTAGAGCAATTACGAAATACGCAAGCTAACCACATAGCACGCCAAGATTTTGGCAATCGTGAGGCAGAGAAATCTCACAATACAGAAGCTTATCAAGTCATCGCACCTGATGGGAAGTGATGATGCGGCCTAAGATGGGACGCACTTGCCTAGAAGATGCCTAATCACTCTTAATTTAAAGATACCCGGATTGTATTTGGTTGGAAACTCAGTTTTTGGTAAAGTGTTCCAGACCCTAGCCATGCGAATAAGGAATGAAGACGCAAAGCGCTTCGTACGTGTGGATGGAACGTTGACGACATAGGGGTGGAAACTCGCTCGGCGTCTTGCGGTACGATGGTAGAAAGGTGAAGGAGGTACAAGATCGAAAAGCTCCTGAGCGCGCTCACCGAAATACAATATGTAACAAAAACCCTGTTGTTCCTTTTAGGTATGTATACATAATCATATAGGTGTACCAAAACTGAAAATCTTATTTTAAAAAAATCAAGTACTGGTCAGTTATTGTTCATAGTCAAGATAGCTTATAAAATAGACACATTAAAAAAATGTTTGTACCTAACATCTGAGTCGGCTCGATCAAAAGCGAGCTCAAAGGATACCGCCGCGCCGCCAACCTCTTTTACTAAGCCGCCGCGCCGCCCGCGGCTCGCTTCCTAGTTCCTATCCTAGTTGTTAGTCGCTCGCGCAACCGAACGGACGTGCGCATTACGTTGCGAAATTACGTGAAATGTCTTACAAGAATGAAGGATATTTTAAATGTTGATGTGTCTCTGGAGAAGTGACTGCAACTATGCAGAGGCGCGCAGACTTTACCAGGAGCACTATGCTATTTCACGACGCTCAACATGTAACTACCACAGTAGCAGTGCCCAACATCCGTTGGCGAAATAAAGTCCGATTCATCGGTACTACGACGCGTACGTGCAAATATCGCCAAACGGTGTGAGAAATGCATAGAGCTACAAGGCGGGCATATCGAGCAACATCTCCGTAATCGAAAAGCTGTTGACATCAACATAAATTAGTGATACGACTAGATTACATAACTAAGTACTTAATACTTTTTCTAATAATTGAACGAATCACATTTTAAAAGTTGCAACAGTGTTAAACAAAAGTGTAAACAAATTGGACGTTAAAAAGTTGTGTTCAGCACACAGCTGAGTGATCTTTGTGACTCGCGGGTGACACGTGACGAGTTCATGACCTCAGTACAGTGACCCTAGAGCGCGCGCGGCTGCCGCCTGCCGGTCGGCACCTTTGATACAATTAGCTATCTCTCTCGCGCTCGCTCTGGCTCGCATCGCCTCGTAGAAGTGCAGGGGCGGTGGCATAGGTGAGCAATCATTTTCATTTTACAAATAATATTGATTTAATATTTAATTTGAATATTTTAATTTAAGAGTTTTACCAAATAAGTTGATTTTTTATGTTTGAATATCGATACTGATAACGCAGCTCAAAGGGACCACAGGGTTTTTGTTACGCAGTGTATATCATATGGAATACCGATAGGCCGGCTACCTTTCGGCGGTGATCCAATGAAACTTAATGTGTGAACCAAATACGTGTAACAATAAAAGCAGATTTTTTAAATTATGATACAAACAGCAATCAACCATATAAAATTTTCGAAAAAAGTCAAAAATGTATAAACTGGGATGAATGCCAAATTTGTAGGGAATCATTTCGAAATTTAGAAGTTGTTAAAGGTGCGAGCACGCGTTGTAATCATTTCGTCTGACGAAATGATTCACCAAAATGCTGAATTATATTGGTCAAAGTGGGGATTTCCTAATTGTATTGGTTCCTTGGACCTGGTTCCTTGGACCGTAAACATATTCGAATGAAATGCCCTTCTAATTTTGGCAGTATGTATTTTAAGTATGTAATTTAAGTAAGTAAGTATGAAAATGTTTTAAATCAAATCAAATCAAATATTTTTTATTCAAATAAACTTTTACAAGTACTTTTGAATCGTCAAGTGAATCTACCACTTTTACATTGTTTTACAAGCGGTTACAAGCCCTGATTACAAATTATTTATTTATTGAAGTAGGAGCTTATGGACAACAAATCATTCATCATCATTCATCGCTTCGCATTCGATCAGAGCAGACGTGTTACAAATTTTTACTTAATTTTTTAATTTTCGCTCACGCAATGATAAGCTATAATCTTAAAGAAAAGAGTTGAAAATTGTGCCTTGGTGTTTACGTCGATTCATCACGCTGTAGTAGCAGAACACCCCGCTCCTCTTCGGGAGAAAAGGACGGTTGCATTTTTCGTCCCACTTACACCCGTACGGCTAGACTGCAGCTGTACCTACTAGTGACCTTGGTGACTTACGCTTGGATTCTCGGCGCTTCGATCATGCCTAAACTTACAGACATTCCAGTAAGTCAAAATTTTATGTCGTCTTCACAACCTGACCTATCGAAAACGAGTGACGAGGAAGGGACTCAAGCTTTTCTTCGTAAAAGAAAACAAAGGGAATGCTGCGACGTATTGGCAGAGATAAATAATTTCCGTAAAGAAATTACTTTCTTACTCGACCGACATCTGACATTGGTACGTGACGATGTCTCTGCAATGAGAATTCAAATAGTTAACTGAGTTTCAGAATGACACACTTGAATCAAATTTCTCAGAATTACGAAAGGAAAATAAAACCTTAAATGAGAAAGTGTTGTGCCTCGAAAAGAACATCATTGAAGTTGACAATTGCAATAAGTTGTTATCAGATAAACTTCTTTTAAAAGAACAACAAGGCCGACTAAATAACCTCGAAATTTCCGGTATCCCGTTTCAAAAAGGTGAAAATCTCCATAGAATTCTCAATTTAATTGCAAGTAAGGTTGTTTTTACTCTCCTTTCATCCGACATCGATCACATTCACCGTGTCAGGCGTTATCCCCACCATAACCTGAAGAAATCTGGTGATAGCACCCAAAAAAGAGATCTCCAACCAGATGCTCAAATTCAAAATATTATCGTTCGATTTACTCAACGTCACCGTAAGAATAACATGATAGCTGCAGTTCGCGCCCGACGAGGCCTGACGACAGCTGATGTGGCCATCGATGGTGCAGCCAGGCCCATTTTCGTCAATGACCACCTAGCCGTGGGACAACAAGATGTTATATGGTCGCGCGCGTAAGGCTGGACATGAATTGGGTTATAAGTATATATGGCTCAATGATTGGGAGACATAAAAAAAAATGGAGCAACTTAAGGAACCAATTTCGTAAAGAATATAACAAATACAATGAACCAGGTAGATCCGGTGCTGCGGCGGATCACAAATTATCTTCATGGGCATATTACGAATCGCTATTATTTTTGGCGAAACAAATAATACCGAGACCTTTAAGCGGGAATGTGCTTGAACCTTCCAGTCAAGAAATTGAAGATGATACGGAATTCGTGATGGTTATCGTATCGAAGATACACTTACAATGAAGAATGTTAACTTGTTTTGATTATTAGCCCTCCATATTCTCTGTCAAAAATAAAAAATACTAGTGAAAGAATTACTTCGATACGTCAATTAGTTTCCGATTTAGAAGTAAAACAAGTTTTAACCGCACGACGCGGGCTGCCGGTGAGGTGTGACGTCATCGCACAACACGCTCTGTCTGGCTCACTCAGTCCGCTCGCGGTCCGAATAGACGAGCCAATTCCTTTCTTTAACTTCATTATTCTTCATTTTTCTGTAAAATATATTTTTTGGTAAATAACGGCGATGATCGGAATACATTCTCCCACTTTTTGTGAAATCACAGGATTTGTTTTGTTCGAAACCATCTCTTGCAATAATATCTCTCGTTAAATCGTTTATTTTCCATAAGGCAAGATCTGTGTTTAGTTTAATGGTTGATTGAATTTCAGTAAATGTCGCAACTATAGCCACTTCTTCGCTGTCTGACTTTAAATTACTGCCACTTGTTGAAACAAGTGGCAAAAGACCTTCAGGTTTTTCGGTGTCAGAACCAGGAGGATGAGCACGTTTTACTGAACACGACTGATCTGACTGATTGTAATGGTACAAATTCTTCACCTCATTCGGAATAGAACCTTGTTCATATTGATTTTCCATATTACTACTAGTCCCCGAGTTCTCCTGTGCAATACGTAAACCGTCGTTGCTGTTTTCACTTTTAAAAAAAGTTTCTATTTTCCTGGTCTTCTGAATTGCATGTTCTTGTTCATCTTTTTTTATTTTGGCCTTTTTTCTGTACTCAGCGCCACTAAGTCTCTTCCTTCTATCACTCATTTTTCGTCCGTTTGAGAACGTTAATAAATATTACAATCTGCAAAAAGAAAAAGTGAAAGTTAATAAAGTGAAATAAAATACAAAATGAAATAAATACTTTAACGGTTTAAATCTCGTGATAAAAATACCTACTTTAGAGTATTACTTACTATTGATTGTAAAGCACTTACCCTATGTTAATAGAAACTGAACAAGCTTCCTCTTAATTCAATAACAAAGTAGGTTATTGAGAACATTGATGTAAATTAGTAATATTATAAGTCTATGATTGAGAATCACTGTGATTTTTTCTTCAGTAGTCGTTACGTAAGTAGGTATTTGAAGATAAGTAAAGCGCTATGACTCGAGTGTAGCGTGTGCGGTCGATACTTGCAAAACAAACACTGCCGGTCGCTTTGTACCGCTTTGCGCGGGCGGCGGACACAGGCGGCTCGGTGAGTGCGGGGGGAGGCCGCCTCCCCCCGCACTCACCGAGCCGCCTGTGTCCCGGAGGCGGAGATGGTTACGTTGAGCCACTGCCATGCCGGCCCCTAAGAGGCTGCCGCCCATAGGCCGCGGCCTATACGGCCTATTTACAAATCCAGGACTGGTGGTATCCTCTGTTTGCTTTTGGCTTAGATGCAGCTTGCCAAAATGCATGGCTGATCAAAAGACAGTCAGAAAACAACTGGACTTACTGCGGCGACCTATTTCCGGCGAAATGTGGCAACTGTCTATCTGCAAACAAATGGCAAGACTCCGCAATTCTGCATGTGGCGTTCCTATGCAGATAAGAGTGCCTACAGAGGTGAGGAGTGCCGGAAGTGCGAATGATCACTCACAAATCGACTGCTCTCAACGAAGATGCGGATTATGTCACCAACACACTAGAAAAATGTGTGCCAAGTGCAATATCGGCTTACACCTAAAATGTTGGTACAGCTTTCATAAATAAGTGTATACTTACATATTATTTTTTCACATAAATAAATACTAATATAAAAACGTTTTATTTTTACGAAAACAATAAGAAAAATCCTGTGTCCTTATTTTTAGAGGACCCCAATTTTGAGAAAAATATTATTTTATTTTGTTGCTTTTTTAGATCTTTGTCTGAATCTTATCAATTAATAAAAAAAAAAACAGAAAAAAAACTTGATTGTCTTTTTCACGTATGTCATTGTCAAATGTCAACTGTCAGTTTTGTTTATCTTATTATTTTATTGGTGACTTATTGTTGGTTATTTATTATTTTACGAATGATTGAAATACTCAATTATTATTTATTAATCTTATAATATGTCGGACGGACGACATCAAGACAGTCGCAGGGAGTCGTTGGATCCAGGCGGCGCAAGACCGTGGCTTGTGGAGGACCCCACAGGAGACCTATGTCCAGCAGTGGACGTCCATCGGTTGACGACGACGACGACGAATCTTATAATATTGTATGCACCATGTAGTGGAAAATGGGTAGTTTCTCGAAATTGAATATTAATAATCACAACTAATTTGCATAACCCAAGGACGGGAAAAAGGAAAAGAGGTCGCCCATGTCAGATGACTATGCCCACGGGCAAACTGAATAAATAAAACAGTGTATTTACTAGTGTCTTAATTTATTTAATCTATTTGTAAGAAAATATGATTAACAACAATTTGTGTATATACCATGTACAAATTCAGTAATAAAGGCTTATATTATTTTTATAATGTGCTATAATTATATATATAAAAATATTGATAAATCAAAATATGTATGATATATTTTGTTTTTTTTATAAATGCAGGTAATCTCAATCTTTCTGAGTTACCACACTCAGGGAACAAAACAAATTGATATTTCTCTACTCATTCTGGTTCGGCCTGTTCCATCCAGTTCTGAGCTAGGGGCACTGACAGGCTCAGAGCTAGGAGCACTGACAGGTTCAGTCATAGGGCTAGATCCTCTTTCAACATCTTGAGTACTTGGTTGTGCCACTAGTTGCTGAACTTGGCGATGAGTGCTTTGCCAGCAGACATTACATGTTCGAGCATTTGCAGGGACCTAAAATATAATTTATGTTTAATCTTGATATCTTGATATTAAAGTAAAGAAAATAATACAATCACTATGAACAAAGTGATCACATTATAGAAATAAAGCACTCTAGAACAAATCCACGAAAGTTAAACTGATCACAGATTTAACCAGAGGGAAAAACATTATAGAGTACATGATTAGCATAGTATATAATATATATGAATATACCTGACGGGAGTTGATGTTGGCCATAATTTGAGCTCTTTCAGGATGTCCCCCTAGTAAGGAGCATGAGCTTCTGCCTGATCTTCTATGGATGGACATCCCACAAGAAATGCAAATTGCTTCATGACCAAATTGTTGCCCACCAATGTAACCCTCATTCCTGTTGTTTAATTCTATTACAAAAGGTTTATGCATGGCAAATTCGATCTTCATCAGTTACCTAAAAAACAAATTAATAATAATAAAAAAGAGAAACATATTTTATTGTTTTATTAGGTCTTTAAGGCTTAAACTTAAGTCAGTTCTTTTTAAAGTCTGTTTCAACCCCTTTTTAAGGTCCAACACTGAGCAAAGGTCTGCTCTCAGAATAAGATGGATTTAACCATAACTCACAACACTGGCCAGTTGTGGGTTGGCAGACTTCACATACCTTTGATGTTTCCTCAGGATGCTTTCCTTCCGCTAATCAAGTGATATTTAGTTGCCACATACACATAAAGCAAGTCCCACTGGGCTATCACTGCTTTTTAAAAGTACATACTTTAAAAACACGTAAAAAATGATGAATTACTACTACACTTACATTGAGTTTGTAAATGCGCACCTTGGTCTACCTTGGTCTACCTTGGACACTTACAATTTTAAATTGGAGTGTAAAATAAACAATCCTTATCCATATATTATGCCAATTCACTGAAAAATGAAAATCACAAAAACACAATTCAATCATTCAATCTTGAATGGACGCAAAAGTCTCTGGCAAAAGTGATATCTGACAATGGCGCATTTTGAATTTTTGAACTTTGGTCTTTGGCAGGTCAAAATGACATTAAAGTGACAGTAACAGCAGATCGACCGGCTAAAAATGACAGCAACAGTGCAACGATCGCAATCACCTCTGATTGGTTATCACTCTTCCACTATTGGACAAAATCCATTGACGCAGCAAGAATGCCATAAATTCAACCAATCACAACAATTGATACTGTAAACAATGATTGACGCAGAATTTATGCGGTCACCCTGCAGGTACCAGATTTGATAGATCTATAAATTAGAAAAAGTTTTAATGTTGCCATCGATCGAAAAATATTTTCTACAAACGATATTTTTCATAATTAATTTTTAAAAAAACGGGGTTTTCTAAAATTATTATTTAAATGGCGTTTAATGTTATATTTTTTCCTCTTTCAGGTGATGGCAGTTTGGTTCTGGTTCATTGACACTCAGAATAAAAAACCACCCTCCATACTGAACTTGGACATGTCATTTTAAATCTAATCAGCCTCCGTGACGACCTCCGTGGCTTGTAATGGATAAAAAAAAAGGTTATTTTACATTTATTTATTTATAATCGCAATAATGATTTTTATTATTATTTATACTTGTCGGAAATGATTAGCGACACCGGTGGACACAAACACTAAACTGATTAGTCGGGACGCCAGCGCCATCTCTTGGTGCTCGACGGAGTCTACGATGTAGCGAACAACATTGTCGGAGCTCAGTCTTGTTTTGTCGGTCGAGCTGAGTGGTCGTAGAAACTGTCTCGCGTTCCGTAGCCCTAAGCTATAGCTATACTTAGTTATCGATTTGATTTTCTATCCGCGTTCATATTATTCCTACCGACACCTACCCACCTATGCCCACAAACTATGGCCGATGCAGAGGAAGAAAATAATGTGTCCCCGACATCAGATGTGGGATCAGTGCCGGTACAGACTCGAAGTGAAAGTGGCGAAGGTGACCTTTGGCGCAAAATGTTCGAGATGCAGAATGCAAACATGCGAGCCCTTATCGAAGCCCTTCAGTCACCTCAGGCGAGTAATCGGGTTGATTTACCAGAGTTTAACCCTGATAAGGCAGACACGGACGCGAGATCGTGGTGCGCGACAGCGGATTTGTGCTTCTCCGAAAAACCACTAAGCGGCGGCAGTAGCGGCAGCCAAGCGGGTGGCGGCAGCGGTACGAGTGCGGCGCATGCTGAGCGGCGCGTGGACGTCTGCGCCGTGCAATCGCCTTCAGGGACAATGGAGCATAAAGGTCAGCTGTATTGTTTTTTCTTTTGATTCTGGTGCTGAGTGCTCGCTTGTTAAAGAAAATGTAGCTGCTAAATTGAGTGGCAAGCGATTTAATAACGTAGTTTCAATGATTGGCATTGGTCAAACGCGAGTAGTCAGCACAGAACAAATCTTATGTTGTGTAACGATTGACGATCATCCTCTTGAGCTTTTACTGCATGTTTTGCCGGACAGTTGCCTTCAGAGCGATGTTATGTTAGGACGTGAAATTCTAAAGTTAGGCTTTTCCGCGAATATGACTACTAACCATTTTTTACTAAGCAAATCCGTTAATTCGATTCGTAACAATGATAAACCACAGCCTGATTTAAACGCGATACAAACTGACGTCGGAGGTCATGATAAATCTGAGCTTTTGAAAACATTAAATCAGTTTTCCGAGTTTTTCATAACCGGTATGCCTACTACGCGAGTAAATACGGGTGAGCTTAAGATTAGGTTGATTGATCCGAATCGTACCGTACAAAGGCGACCCTATAGGATGTCTGTCGAGGCACGAAGTGTAGTTCGCGATCGAGTAAGGGAATTATTGGACTCTAACATCATACGACCTAGCTGTTCTCCATTTGCTAGCCCTGCTCTTTTGGTAAAGAAGCAAGATGGTTCTGATCGTATGGTAATAGATTACCGTGAGCTCAATAATAACACTGTGCCTGATCGGTATCCATTGCCGTTGATATCGGACCAAATAGCTCGTCTGAATGGCGCGAATTATTTCTCCCAACTAGATTGTGCTAGTGGCTTCCACTTAATTCCAGTTAATGAGGATTCCGTGGAACGTACGACTTTTATCACAAATGAGGGACAATTTGAGTTTTTGACCATGCCGTTTGGTTTGAAAAATGCCATTTCAGTCTTCCAGAGAGCCATTGTGAATGCCCTTGGTGACTTGGCTAACGACTACGTCATAGTGTACCGTGTACGTCGATGACGTACTCATCGTCTCTCCTAATGTAGAGTTAGGACTTCAGAGGCTTAACACTGTGCTTGAGGTTCTGACCAAGGCTGGTTTCTTTTTAAACCTCAGGAAGTGCTCCTTCCTTAAGACGAAGGTAGTGTTCTTGGGTTTTGAGGAAGAGGCTGGTCAAACCAGACCTAACCGCAGAAAATCAGAAGCACTCTCAGCGCTTCCACCTCCCCAGACTGTGACACAGCTAAGACAATTTATTGGACTTAGTTCCTACTTTCGACAATTCATTCAAAACTTCTCCCGAATTATGGCCCCGCTCTATAAACTGACATCTCTTAAAAGTGATATGACTTGGAAACCCGAACATGAAAAGATACGACAGCAAATAATCTCTAATTTGACTAGTGACCCTGTTTTGATGATCTTTGACCCCCAATATCCGGTGGAACTACATACTGACGCTAGCAGTTTAGGCTATGGAGCCATTCTCTTTCAAGTCGTGGCCGGCAAGCGTCATGTCGTAGCGTTTTTCAGCAAACGCACTTCCCCGGCAGAGAGTAGGTACCACTCTTATGAGCTGGAGACCTTTGCCGTCGTGAATTCCATCAAACACTTCAGACAGTTCCTTCATGGTAGGAAATTCACTGTCGTGACAGACTGTAACTCGTTGAAATCCTCTCAAACCAAAGTAGAGCTCTCTCCTAGAGTACATAGATGGTGGGTTTTCCTTCAGTCCTTTGATTTTGACGTGGTGTATAGAGACGGCAAACGTATGTCTCATGTAGACTTCCTTTCAAGGAATCCATTGCCGTCCGACCTGTCGTCGATTCCTTCAGTTCCCCGCGTAGAACAGAAGCGCATCGAACTCACTGAGCTTTCACCAAACTGGCTTCAAGCCGAACAGCAACGTGACCTAGAGGTTTCTAAAATTGTAACTGATTTAGAAAGCGGACAAATGAATGAGGAAATAGCTGAAACCTATGTGTTGCGTTCAGGGATCCTGCATCGTAAAATTCAACGTAACGGTCGAACTAAATGTTTACCATACCTACCGCGTGCTTTAAGGTGGTCCGTTGTAAACAACATTCATGACTCTCTTGTTCATCTAGGCGTCGATAAGACACGCGAAAAGCTTTTTGAATTTTACTGGTTTCCGGCAATGTCTCAGTATGTCAAGAAATTTGTAGAGGGTTGCGTTACATGTAAGGTAGCGAAATCCCACTCTGGGAAAATCCAAGTTGAACTGCACCCGATACCAAAAGTGACAGTTCCTTGGCACACCGTTCATATAGACGCGACAGGTAAACTAAGTGGCAAAAATGATAACAAGGAGTACATTTTTGTTTTAATAGACGCGTTTACGAAGTATGTGTTACTCTACCATACTACCAATATTGACAGTAAAAGTAGTATCCGCGCGGTTAATCAAAGCGTTGCTCTCTTTGGGACTCCTACGCGCATCATAGCCGACCAAGGCAGATGCTTCGCAAGTAAAGAGTTTGGTGAGTTTTGTGACAGCAAAAACATTAAATTGCATCTCATAGCGACAGGCTCCTCACGCGCAAATGGACAGGTAGAGCGTGTTATGAGTGTGCTAAAATCAATGTTAACTGCGGTAGAGACTAGCGAAAATAAATCCTGGCAAGACTCTATCGGTGAAGTTCAACTCGCGATTAACTGTACCATGAACCGCGTTACTAAAGCTTCCCCACTCGAACTTCTAATAGGTAAAGTCGCGAGGCCCTTGTCGTTAATGTGTAGTGAAACCGAAACCGAAGTAGACATTGACGAAATCCGTGAAATTGCAGCTAGTATCATTGAAAAATCCGCGGAATATGATAAGGAACGGTTTGATAGTACAAAGGCTGCAATTAAACCGTTTTCGGTTGGTGATTACGTGTTGTTAGCTAACGAAGAGAGAAATCAGACAAAGTTAGATCCGAAGTACAAAGGTCCGTTCAAGGTAGTTGAGATTTTGGACGGTGATCGTTATACGCTAAAGGCTCTAAACTCTAGGCGCACTTACAAGTACGCACACGATAGGTTAAGATCTATGCCTGTGGGTCATGTACCAGTCGAAGTAGAAAGTAGTGAGGATCACAATGAGCAAGTCTAAAATTTGATTGGTCAAGGCGTAGCGCAGGTATTCCATCAGCCGTAGTAAAATCGACCGTACTAATTGCTATTTCGTAGCCGTAGCCCGGTAGAAATCGGTGTCTCTTGGGGCAACTCAAGTAGTCCGTGGGTGCGCGGTGCGCGTGTAGTTCTAGCGTAGGTCGGGGTCTGCAGAGACCGTAGTGTGAGTCAGGGTGATCACATGGCAGCAATTGTAATTGGCTGGTCGGCTGGTGAAGGCCGTGGTGATGGAGTACATGCGAAAGCTGTTTTGTGTTAACTGATTTCTTGGCAATAAAACGATGGTACGTGGCTCTGGCAAATTATTGTTTCCCTATGTCGAATCTCTGAATGTTAGTTAGTTTTTGATGATCATGGTGATTTCAGTTAAGATTAAATTAAGATTGCTAGATTGAGGTTTAAAGTTTAAATAAACGATATAGTTTGAAAACTTCTTTATTTCGAGATCATAGAGTAGTACTTGAAGTAGAGTCTTAGTTAGTCAGGAACAGCCGAGTTGAAGTGATACTGTGATTGTTTTTATTGTTTCAGAATAACACACTGGGACGTGTGTCAGCAGGATGGCCGTGTCGGAAATGATTAGCGACACCGGTGGACACAAACACTAAACTGATTAGTCGGGACGCCAGCGCCATCTCTTGGTGCTCGACGGAGTCTACGATGTAGCGAACAACATTGTCGGAGCTCAGTCTTGTTTTGTCGGTCGAGCTGAGTGGTCGTAGAAACTGTCTCGCGTTCCGTAGCCCTAAGCTATAGCTATACTTAGTTATCGATTTGATTTTCTATCCGCGTTCATATTATTCCTACCGACACCTACCCACCTATGCCCACAAACTATGGCCGATGCAGAGGAAGAAAATAATGTGTCCCCGACATACTGATTAATGTTCAGTTAGATATAATTTTATAGCCGTATCTGTAATTAGCTTAAAATAATGTTCAGTCATCACATGGGCACAGCATCCTACAGTTCGACGAACAACGATGTCACGCACAGCTATACTGTTTTATTGCTGCGCGACCAGTGTCAGTTCTATTGATCAATATATGTATACAAAATACACTTTGCGACTGACTGCTTGCAATTTTGGCTCTTATTAAAGAACAATTGGAGCCAAAGTCACTGACATCTACTGACCTGCTTCTGTCCCTACATACTTCGATACGATAACAACCATTAAATCTTATATGCTCCCTGTAACAAGAGCGGCCTTGTTTTAATTGGTACGTCCCACAAGCGATTAGTTTAAGTTCGCTGCAGGTCAGGGTTGAGAATTCACTAATATTTTCTGAATTCACATTTATATTTTGGAAATCAGCTCTTACTGTATTCAAATTATTTATATTTACAAAGTCTGCAAGATCGTTATTTTTATTCATATTTTCATTAACTATTTGGAGTAATTGAGCGGCATCTTCCCTGTCTCTTATTTTAGTGTGGAATTTATTTGTTAGAGCAGCAGCAACAGGCAAATCTATAATCACATGCTTGGATGCCTAAAAAAGGTTTGTCTAAATATTTTAAAAGCTGTTTTAAATATGCCATTTACTGACTCTACAACCCATCGACATAATGTAACAGCTCTTGAGCGGTTTTCTGCGCTGGTTGATAGCTGTACTTCTCTATCGTATATGTTATAAATAATTGACTTATCTTCTGTGGACAGAGGTACATAAACGTTATAATCACAACTATTCAATAAAGGTAGTGAATCCCTAAACCCTCTATCTAAAATAAAAAAAACCCCGATTGAAAAAAATGTTGATAACGACTGTTTTCATTTCTGAGTTCTTGATTTATTATATCTGCATCAGTTGTTGTTGCCGGATAAGGGCCTAGTACGTCAATAATGTATCCATAACATACAAATAAGAATGGTTTTATGTTTGTATTTGTATGTGGAGTATGTTTTTTTCTGATACAGGTAATTGGAACTTTTTTCTATATAAATATATGTATATGTACCATCAGCAATTATTATGGGTGATCTTAGATCTATCTTGTACCCCCATAAAGACCATTTGGGATTAAAAGATTCCGTTAAGCAATTTCTGCTCTTGAAATACGATTTAGTCCAAGGTTTCTTGGGACAAAATCTTGGTTCATTAGCTCTCGTGCCACATTCGTGTAACCTTCTAAAGTACTTTTTGGTACTTGCAATAATGCTGAAATGCACTCGTCACTGTCTCCTGTTCTCAAATTCATTAAATATGCAGCTAATGCAAATGCACCTCTATGTCTATTTGATAGTCTAGGAACTTCTGTTAGAATTTGTTCAAATTGATTCTTTGAAAAGCCCTGATAATAGTGAACTATATGCTCTGGTATATTTTGAATATTTTCAAAATATACCAGAGCATATACTAGCAAATAGTGCATTTGTAAAAAGTGCATTTGCTATGCACTGAATGTATTAATTGGATTAAGAATTGATTCAGTAAGTACGAGTAAATCCCACGGGTTGCTTCTTAAATGGTGATAACAGATTCTACAATCTGGAGGCACATAATAATTGTAGTCACAGAGTAAAGATACTCGTAATTATGATGGTCCTAAAAGTCGATTGGGCTCATTGCAGCTAGGGAAAAAAACATTGGCGTTGAGTACTTGGTGCACGAGTATAATGAGGTAGCCGAATATCACTGGTTGTGGTTGCACTTTCTCGTGTTGTCTGGGAAGCATCTTCTATAATATCAATCGATGAATGCCTAACAACCTGAGATTGTTGTTCTTCTGTTGAACGTGATACTGTTATTACTCTTTCCTTCGCCAACAGTTATGACAGAGGTGGGCTAATCTTGGCAACTGTAACATAAAATAAAAAGTACTGAGAAAAAATAAATAGAGCCAAAAATAAATTATTAAAACACCACACAAAAATAAAATCACCATTTTAGATTCAATTCGTTTTACAACCTCCCTGGCACCGTAGTTAACGCTGTGGTCTTGGTCTGAGAAACCTATCCCCTGATAAGTTAGGTAGGAACACATATTTAAAAAAACCGTGTAGGTACCTACCACTGTAAGTACAGGTTTTTCTTAAATATGTGTTCCTTCCTTTTTTCCTCCGACATGGCGGTGAGAAACTGTTCTAGGTCTAGTTTAGGTAGGTACAGGTTTGTAGTACAGGTTGAAGGGGCATATTTATACAGATGTGCACTAAACAAATTAATTTCAATATAGTCTCTTGCCTCACGTGATGCAATCTGCTCAGTAATCATATTTGATAAGCGACTTTCGTTCCTCAATATGTGTGATCTGTGCCTTAATAGAGAACAACCGCAACTGATGCACAAAGGACATGGCCAACAATTGGTTCAATTGGTGGACTTCTTGGATGCCGTATCTGATCCCAAGCAGACGTCCAACATGAATGGCACACAACATTATCACTCGAAACTTGTACCTAAATAATAGTTTTCTTATCAATTATTTTTCAATACACTTGCTCCAAAAATGCACTTACAGAGGCAGTAAACAGGGCTTGTAAGTTAAATTTACTGCCCTCGTGCAGTAAATATTTACCGCCCTAATACAGTTTTTTTTTTAATTTTTGTAAGTCCACGTTACTTCTAAATAAAAAGTTTTCTTGCAAGAAGCATAATGATATTGACTTTGTATGTAGAAAACCTAAAAAATAATGACATTTAGATGTGAATTGATGAAATTAATTCATAAAATAAAAAATTGTATTTAATATGATTAAATAAAATTGTTTTAGGTTTTATAAATCAAAAAAGTAAAGGCTGAATAGTTCAGGCTGTTACTGAGTTAAGAACTAGAACCCAGAGCCATGAAGCCTATTTAAAAAAAAAGCAATTACAACAACGCGCCGTAGATACTGCGCGCTATTTTTAAAAGTTTCATTGAGTATTTCCAATTTCCAATTTCCAATTTATTTATTAACAAAGAACTTTTTTAAATTACATTGTTTCTTAGCACCCCTTAAGCCTTGTCGACTTGTCTGGGGGCTGCACATTCCTCTTAAATCTATTACATAAATACAGGTATAATGCGGATAAATAAAATAACATTAACAAAACAAATAGGTAAAAGAAAAAAAAAATTCTTATAAATTATTAAATAATTTATGTAGTTTAAGTGATGTGGGATCATAAAATTAAATCAACAATTGTATTTTAGCTGTGAGACAAAAATCGCGCTTGTAATAGCCGCCAAAAATCTCGACTAAGTATGGGCGTGAAAAGCCATTTTCTAGTGAGTACCTAGTACCTTCCTACTCGACTTTTATTTTCAAGTTTTCCCACAAATGTATTGAAAAATATCGTGTGATACACGGGCGTTAGAGCCTGTCCAGATAAAGCGATTTACGCGCGAGTGGACTCGCGCGTAGTCACTTGCGCGTTCCCGAGATACTAGAGTTACATACATCCCGTCCAGATGACCTCGCGCGTTTTAAAACTCGCGCGTAAAACGCGTGCAACGTGCGGGACTCTCGACTCGCCCGCTTTACGCGCGAGCGCCGCGCGAGTCGAGATACTCAGGCGCCACTGCTGCGTCCAGTACTACGCGCGAGTTCGTTGCGAGTGGACGTATTTAATTTGAAATGGAGCACGAGCGTGATAACTTCGACACGGAACTTCTTATTGACGAAGTTGAAAAAAGAGTAGCCATATGGGATATGGAATCATCAGACTATTCCAATAGAGTCATAAAACGCAGGAACTGGGAAGAAATTGTCGAGATTTTTTGTGAAGCTGGTGATTCAGAAGAAAAGAAAAAACTTTAGGTAAGTAAAGAATAGTTTATTTAATAATATTATTCCTGACTACATAATAGAGATACTACATAAATTATATAACCTAGTCGCGTAGAATCATCGACATATAGATATAGTCCCATTTATCAGACTGCGAGTCATACTAGTCTGACAAATGCACCCTGAAATCGTTTCATTTGTCAGACTATTTTGAAAATAAGAGTATATAGGGCTTAATATTGAAGACCGCCCATTTTTTTGGTTTCCGTTTTATAGGATTTTTTAGTACTTAACTAAAAAAATGTGTGTTTATAAATATTATTTATGAAAATAAAAAGTGGTCGGTGTTCAATGTATGTTGTAAAATAAATATGAGAACTATCATATCAATCTATATCATTTTATCTTGAAAAGGGAGTTTGCCTTCGCCAACAAAATAATCAGCGAATCTGTCTCTTGTATTCAGCGATCTCGCATTAGGTCTCACTGCCTCAGTGTTTATAGGAATAAGTGATGTTTCGTAGAGAGTGTGGTCAAACCTATAGCCATCCTTTAACCTTACATAATTATGAAGAACACAGCAAGCTTTAATAATGTTTTCTGCAAACTCTATGTCCACATTTAACGGTCTATGAAATATTCTTCATTTATTTACCAAGATGCCAAAGCAACATTCAATGTAACGCCGGGCCCTGGATAAGCGATAGTTGAAAATTCTTTTCTTGGTTGTTAGAGATTTACCGCAATAAGGGCGCATTATATGTTCAGATAGACTAAACGCCTCATCTCCTACTATCTCATGGGGTAAGGGAGTTCTATCTGTTTGCGATATTGGCTTTGGGTCTGGAATATCTAGTTTTCTCGACAAGTTTTTTAAATAAAATAGAATTTTGAAAAATTGTGGAGTCATTACTTTTTCCATATGCGCCGATATCTACTGAAATAAAACAATAATTTGCGTTGCATACAGCCAACAAAACTGTTGAAAAATAACTCTTATAGTTATAAAAAAGAGACCCAGAATCATTAGGTTTTATAATACGGATGTGCTTGCCATCAATGGCGCCGAGACAATTTGGAAACTTTGCGTATTTTTGAAACTGTTTAGAAATCTCTTCCCATTCAGCCTTCGTGGGTTCTCTCATTACTATATTTTTCAGTCGATGCCATATGACGTAACAAGTTTTCTGTACTATTTCGATAACTGTAGACTTTCCCGATCTGTAGGCATAATGCAGGTCCGCAAAATAACATCCTGTAGCCAAATATCTGAAAAGAAAGTTACGTTTAGTTAATTTATTTTTTACTAGTTTTTGCCCGTGGCTTCGCGCTCATGGAATTGGATAAAAGGTAGCTTATATGTGCTTATGTATTCCATGCTTTAACCTACCAACCAAATTTCATCCAAATTTATTCAGCCGGTGAGGCTTGAAAGAGTAACAAACATATGGATGTCTATAAACGCGAAGTTTGTGAGGATGTATGGACATTCTCACAAACTTCGCGTTTATATTATTAGTAGGATTTATTACATTAATTTAATAGACATAATAAAACTGTTTTACCGGATTTACTCGCGTTTATTTTGTTTACGTTTATTTTATTTTGTTTGTAAAAAACAAAATAAACGCGAGTAAATCCGGTAAAATAGTTTTATTATGTCTTGTTCAAATCGCGAAAACCTAAGAAAATACTATTAATTTAATATTTTTTTTACAATATACGCAATGTCATGTATCTCGAACCTTCTATGACGAATAATACGTACCTATGAGAAAACTAACATAAATATTAAGTTTGACCCTTTCTTTCTTTTTCTGATTACAGGTATTTTATTGCAAAAGAAGTGGAAAGGATTGCGTGATGGATTTGGAAAAGAAATGAAAAAGAAGAAAACCGCTCCGTCTGGATCAGGCGCCTCCGGCAAAACCAAATATATTTATTTTGAACGTTTGATGTTCCTCGAACGATCGATACGCAATAAAACAACTGACAGTAACATTAACATCACGCCTGCTGCAGCTGAAGAACAGGACTTTTCTGGCGATGGCGAAGATGTAATGAGACCTCCAGTTAGTCATGCAAAAAAGAAGAAAAAACTAAATGCAGCCGACGAAGAATTTCTCGCCATTATAAAAACAAATTTAGCATCTAACCATCAGCCAGATAGATCAAACCAAATGGAGTCTGATGATGATAAACTATTTTGTTTGTCATTACACAAAGAACTTCTCAAAGTACCAGAGGAACACAGACTTGAAACAAAAATTGAATTAATGAAACTCCTTCAAGATCAACAAGCCAAGCAAAGTTATAAACCTTCAACTGCTCGCTCTGTCTACCTACCTTCAACGCAATATCATTACCAAACCGGAATGACACAACGCGGACAGAGGGATTATTTTGAAGAAACAGGATATAACACAATAGACCCTTCAACATCTTCGTTTCCTCCTGCAACTTTTTCAGCTTACAATCGAGGTTATTGCACTGTGCAACGCAATAACCCACCAACGACCCCTGCCTACAATAACCCAACAACCCCATCCACCGGCTTCTATACAAGATTCACAACAATCTGAGTTGATGGAAATATATAGTGATTAAATGTTAGGTTTGAATGATTCCTAATTTTTGTAAGCTATTTCATTTTAGAAATTTACATATATTACGGTTGAATGATTCCTAATTTTGTCCTTTTGTTCAAATTCTTTAATTTTGTTAAATTGATTTTTAGTTTATAAACTTGATAAAGGTATTAGAATAATAATAAAAATATTACCTCAGAGTAATCACTAGTTTTTCTTCTGCAGAAACAGTATCCCGTATCACATAATTTTGACATGGAGTCAAATCTTCTTGAATAATTTCTAGTAATTCATCGAACGATGTTACTGACATCCGAAAGTAGTTGAAAACCTTTTCACTGTGTTCTCTGAGCTTTGGATATAATGTTATAAACATACTATGCGTCATTCTGTCACGTAGAATTGGGTGCACATTAAATCGTCGACGTTCTCTTTGTTTACGACGTTTCTATCGACGGTATGCAAGCCATAACACAACCGCTGTTTTCGAGTCCATGTTTGTAACTGGCTGGATGCCTCCCAGCGTTGAAACGCGCGTAAAACGCAGTATCTGGACGCAATAGAAATTCAAACGCGCGAATGCACTCGCGCGTAAATCGCTTTATCTGGACAGGCTCTTAAGGTTTCTACATACTCATGACGATGGTCAGCCCTCGACTGGCGTCATCGGGCTGACATTAGTCAACTCGTATGTAAAAACCTATTTACCGCCCTTATATCACAAACTACATCTACACTACTATTACATAGTAAACAGTTTGGATTTACATGGGGTCGCTCAACAATCGATGCTGGTGTTGAGCTGGTTCAGAATATATTCGAAGCCTGGGAGGAGTCACGTGATGCTCTTGGCGTTTTCTGTGATTTATCCAAGGCTTTTGATTGTGTTGATCACGAAACATTAGTCAGAAAACTGCACCATTATGGAATTAGAGGTGTAGCACTGGATATGATGAATTCCTACTTAAAAAATAGGATACAAAAGGTAGACGTTAATGGAAAGCGGTCTTCCGGATCGATTGTAAAAATGGGGGTTCCACAAGTGATCGCGCCTAGTCTATACCCGCGAGTGACTTTCTCTATCTACGATTTTGCTTCTCTGTCTATGACCGCTTCGAAAAGATCTGTCAAAAGGTAGTTGCAAGTTGACGGGCCGCGCGGCGTGTTTTTTTTTGGTGACTAACCAGGTTTTGTTGGAAATAACCCGGTTTTGGGCACTGGTTATCGACAGGCTGACTCCTCGTTTTGATACGCTGGTTGATTCTCCAGCGACGAGGCCTGCAAACCCACCCCCCTTTGGAGCCGCGGCCGACACGTGTAATAACCTAATAATTGTTTTGTGTCGCGTTTAATAACAATAATGGTTTGTAACCTCAAGTGAATTGAACTTAAAAGTGCCTTTTGTACGGCCCTTAATTGGCCGAAGGTGTAATAGTATTTGTGTTGTGTGCCACTCAATTGTAAACACTACCTACTAGTGAAGTACCAAGTCATCTTGAAGCCAGAAGAGGCCTAACACCTACCACCAAGGAGTTGAGTGAGGGTTCACGCTAAACACATACTCTCATTTACACATTTCTCCTGAACACCACTAGCACACCCTCACTGGCTCCCTAGACGACGGCAAGGTGATTGTCAGGGTAAGTGTAGACATATAAGTACGGCTACCACAGCCATCACCAAGTAGAATCCTGTTCACCAAGGCCCTAACCCAACGACCGGCTCCAGTTCCTCTATGGGCCCGGGACAGGACACGGTTGCTTCGTTGGGGTAGGCGTTGGCCTTAACATTGGTAGCAGAGCGTGGTTGCATGGACCGCAAGACAGCGAACGGGTTCTACTTGCTTGGCTGAGTGTTTTGTAGGTTAGGTAGGGTCTAGAATTTGTACAATATAGCTTAGGTAAAGTAAATAAAATAAAATTGACCTTCACTTTGGAGTACTTTCCTCTTTGTGAATGCTTCCCTCTTTGTGATTGTGTTAAGGCTGCCCAGGTGACTTGTACATTGGGTTGTTTGTTTGAATAACTTAAAGTTAAACAACCAAGCCACCGGCAGAAAAATACCTTAATATAAA
This sequence comes from Erebia aethiops, assembly GCA_923060345.2. Taxonomy (NCBI): domain Eukaryota; kingdom Metazoa; phylum Arthropoda; class Insecta; order Lepidoptera; family Nymphalidae; genus Erebia; species Erebia aethiops. The sequence continues at coordinate 10,608,341 of OV281081.1, read as the reverse complement.
TAACTTAATTTAAGTTAAGTAATTCTAGCTAATAACTCTTGTATTCAACTTGTATTGCATAAGATAGTTTATTAGGTTGTATTAAATTAGGGATTTCAGGTGCCTAATTGGGGAGTTAGGCTGCCAAAATTTGTAAATTACTTTGCCATAATATTTTGTTGTCTGTAAATTTACCACTACTATTTGTCTTTTCTGTGCTATCCCCTACCAATTGTAAAATTATTTTATCATAAATATTTAAGTTTCTCCTTAGCTTGTAATTTGCTTGAAAACTTAAATTGTTATCATTTAGTTATCATTGCCCATATACATCTCACCAAAATGTCAGCACCCAAAAAATTTATTGGCCAGATTCAATCTGAGCTCCGTTGGGCGGCTACTGCAAACACCTTGATAGGCCGCGAAGATAGAGCAGCCGCACTGCTCCAGCGGTGCGAACAGGTGCTAGCCAGGCAGGCAGTTGTCGAGGAGGCATACAGGGACCTTGCAGCTTTGGAGCCGCCTGAGGAACTGCTCAACTCCTCTCAGCGGGACTATGAGCAGTTCTTCGAACTGACAGACGGCCTTATGGAGGCGGCCTCTAAAATCAGGAAGGAGGCAAGGCTGAGTTCGCTTCTGGAATTTGTTTCCAACAAATGGATTTCTAGTTTTACTAAGCCTAGAAGCAGACATTACAAGTTTATTTTTATTTCTAGTATTAACATTATGACAATCACTTTTCTTCTTGAATTTATCAATGTGTTTATGAACGTATACCAAATTTTCAAATATATATTGGTTGTGCACTGTCATGTCATAATTTTGATTTCTTTATCACTTAGCGACTCTCTTGGTCCCATATTATGTATGGCTCGAACAGCCCTCTTCTGCAGCACAAAAACAGAATTAATATCAGCAGCATTACCCCATAATAATATACCGTATGACATAATGCTGTGAAAGTAACCAAAATAAACTAATCTCGCAGTTTCTATACCTGTCAACTGGCGAATCTTTTTAACCTCATATGCAACAGAACTAAGCCTGCTCGATAAGCCACTTATGCGAGGGCCCCATTGGAGTTTAACGCAACTAACGTTATTCCGAGAAAAACAGCGGTTTCCACCAAATCTAATTCCTCATTTCGTTCGTTTCATCCGTTTTACTGTGGTTTTTACCTATTTAACATTTGGTCATGTAAATTTGATGCACTTTCCTTTTTTTTATTAAGGAGTAGGATATTAGCTTCGAACCGCTGTACTAATTTAGAGAGTGACTTTTTCACTTCATCAATGTTGTGTAAACCAATATATGTGCTCTGTGGTAAACTACATGTCTATGATCATCTGTAATGTCTAGGATAACTCTATTGTCTATGTCTCTTTTCCTGAAATAAAGAAATTCAACATGGTGTCAGAAGTCGTAATTCAGTCAAAAATTATAAAATTAAATTAGATAAATTGGTCGAAAGTCATAAAAAAGTATTTTATAATAGCAATTTCAATACAATATATCGTCTCATTAATAAAAAATCTCGAAATTTACAATGTCTAATTCGGACAAAACACGTGTCGCGTCGGCGAGCGCCAGTGAAACGTGGTCGGCACACCCGAGTCATATCAATTTCAACAATTTACCGGCACCAAAGTTCTCCAAAGCCGATAGTCAAAGCAACGCGACAGAGTGGAAAAAGTGGTGGCAGAGCTTCCAGATGTTTTTGCTAGCTACCAACTTAGAGGCTGCACCGGAAAAGAGGAAGATCGCCATTTTACTCCACACGGTCGGCGAAAAGGGAGTCGAAATTTATAATTCATTCAATGTAGAATTGGAGAAAACCACATTAGACGAGATTAAGGTCAAATTCGACAACTATTTTGAACCCCAGAAAAGCATAACCATGGTGCGTCACACATTCTTCACAAGGTTCCAGAAACAGGAAGAGTCCATCGATAGTTTCATCACAGACCTTCAAAACCTATCTAATAAGTGCGAGTTTGGGCAACTAAAAGATTCTTTAATAAGAGATATTTTCATTGCAAACATGAATTCAAAATTAATCAATGTTAGACAGAGGCTGCTTCAAGAAAACAACCCTACTTTGGAGAAAACAATTTCACTTGCTAAAACTGTAATTATGGCCCAAGAAAATGCACAAAAAATAGACAACTCACAAAATTCTGATACAGTCATGTACATTCAAAGGTCTAGGTCAAGATCCCGAGGTTCAAAAACTACAAATATGTCTCATGGTTCCAGTAGTACCAGTCAAGTCAAGTCGTCGAGACAGCGCAGTCAGAGTCCATATAATCAGCGTAGTCCCAACAACAACTGTGGACGTTGTGGTCAGCGTCATCGATTCAAGTGTCCAGCCCAGGGAGTTAAGTGTAACACATGCAATCGATTGAATCATTTTTCAAAATTTTGTTTCTTCAATAAAAATAAAAATAATGTCAGAAATATAGAATCAACAGAAAATTATAATGAAAAACAAATGTGTAATGCGGAACAGTTTTTTATAGGGATGGTGCAAAACAGCAGTGACAATAACTCTAAATCTTGGTATCTGAGTGTGTTTATAAACATGGTAGAAGTCAAGTGTATATTAGATTCTGGAGCAGATATAAACATTATGTCCTATAATACATTTAACAGGTTAAATTTAGCAAAATCATTAATTAAAAAGTCTCAAGCAAATGTGAAAAGTTTTGATGGGTCCTCAATAGAAATTCTAGGTCAATGTAATTTAATTTGTCATTTCAATGGGTGTCAAAAAAATATAACATTCATTATAGCTAACATCAGCTGTTCTACAGTCTTAGGGCTACCTACATGTGTTGAAATAGGTGTTTTACAAAGAGTCTTTGCAATCAACAGTAAAAATATGTCTCAAAGTCAAATATTGAAAGAATTTAATGATGTATTTCAGGGTCTTGGATGTCTACCACCTGTCTGTCACTTGAAGCTTCAAGAAAATGCAATACCATGTGTTGATCCTCCCAGAAAAGTTCCATTCGGATTATATACTCAATTAAAAGAAGAATTGGATCGCATGTCAGAGATGAACGTCATAGAGAAGGTCACATATCCAACAGAGTGGGTAAATTCTGTTGTAGTAACTGTCAAAAAGTCAGGTCAGTTAAGAATTTGTCTTGATCCTAGGAATCTTAATAAATACTTGATCAGGGAACATTATCCTCTTAAAAGTATAGATGAGATTAGGTCAATATTGAAAGGTGCTTCTTATTTTTCACATCTTGATGCTTTTTCTGGCTTTTGGATGTTAAAACTAGACAACGAGAGTTCAGATCTTTGTAAATTCCAAACACCTTTTGGTCGTTATCGTTATTTAAGATTGCCTTATGGTATTAATGCTGCGTCAGAAATTTTCCATAGAGTAATGACAGATATCTTTGCTGATATTGAAGGAGTTTTAGTTTTTGTCGATGATATTTTAGTATATGGAGAAACACAAGAAATTCATAATGAAAGATTGTATAAAGTCATGCAAAGAGCAAGAGAAGTTAATTTAAAATTAAACAAAGATAAATGCAAATTTTCAGTCAAAGAAGTTTGTTTTCTAGGATATGTCTTTAGTAAGGAAGGTGCCAAAGTCGATCAGGAAAAAGTCAAAGCTATTATTAACATGCCAACACCAACTAATGTCAAAGAACTACAAAGAGTTTTAGGTATGATAAATTATTTAGGTCCTTTTATTCAGAACATGTCTGAAAAAACTCAAGTTTTGAGAAATCTTCTTAAAAAAGACTCTGTATGGGTCTGGGATGAAAATTGTGAAAAAAGTTTTCAATCATTAAAAAATGCAATAACAAATGCACCTGTCTTAGCACATTATAACCCAAACATACCCATAGTTTTATCAGTCGATTCATCTAAAAATGCATTAGGAGCAGTTCTTATGCAAAATAAACAACCGATAGCCTACAGTTCTAAAACTTTAACTACGACTCAGGAAAGGTATGCTCAGATAGAAAAAGAATTATTTGCAATTCAATTTGGTTGTGAGAAATTTCACCAATATGTTTATGGCAATAAGGTCACCGTTCACACAGATCACAAACCTTTAGTTTACTTATTCAAAAAACCTTTGCACGACGTACCAGCCCGTCTACAGAGAATGATGCTTGCTTTACAGGCCTATGATTTAAATGTTATCCATGTACCTGGCAAGGAAATGTACATATCAGATACATTGTCCAGGGCAGCGTTAAAAGAAACCTATATTCCAAACTATGAGTCTGATTTGTCATATCATGTAAATGCAGTATATTCTAATTTGGCTATAAGTGAACATTACAAAAATAAAATTTTAGAAGCTACTAAATCAGATAGTCAATTGCTAAAGTTAAAAAAGTATTGTCAAGATGGATGGCCTACTAGTAAAAGTCAAGTTGATCCTTTATTAAAACCATACTGGAATATTCAGGCTGAAATTCATGTCATTAATGATCTGTTATTCAAAAGTGATAGATTAATCATTCCAAAGTCAATGCAAGATGAAATGTTAAGAAAAGTTCATGAAGGTCATCAAGGTATCAGTAAGTGCCTAAGTCTAGCTAGAAATATTATTTTTTGGCCAAATATGAGTGCAGATATAAAAAATTTAGTTGATCAATGTCTTATTTGCGCAAAATTTAAGCCTAACAATCAATCAGAACCATTGCAAAGCTACAATGTGAGTAAATTTCCATGGCAGCAAGTAGGTATTGATTTAATGCATTTTAATAACAAAACTTATTTAGTAGTCACTGATTATTATTCTAAATTTATTGAATTAGCAATGTTGGACAATAGACATACAGCTTCTAACATAATAATACAGCTGAAATCTATTTTTGCACGTCATGGCATTCCGGTCTCATTGGTCTCAGATGGAGGTCCGCCTTTTAATTCTGCGGAATTCAAATCGTTCTTACATAATTGGGACATTGAACATATACTTACTAGTCCTTATCACCCAAAATCTAACGGACAAGCTGAAAGTTCTGTTAAAATTATGAAAAATTTGTTAAAAAAAAGTTTAGAATCTAATACAGATCCTTACATGGCTTTGTTACAGTATAGAAACACACCTAAAGCTAATTTTCCATCTCCAGCTCAGCTATTAATGTCAAGGGCTTTGAGAATGCATATACCAACCATTGATAAAAAACTTAAACCTAAAGTAGTCACCTTCAGTGAATATAAAAAAAGTTTTGAGAAAGACCGAGCACAGACAAAAAGTTATTATAATAGGAATAAAAAACCATTACCACTTCTACAACCTGGTGATCATGTTACATTCAAAAAGTCTCCTAATTCTGACTGGCTTCCAGCTGTTGTAAAAGAGAGGTTAAAGTGTCAGAGGTCATATATAATAGAGGACAGTAAAGGTAATAGATACAGGAGGAATAGGGTACAAATAAGGTTCACTTCTAATGAAAGCTGTCACAAGTTCGATTCCGATATGCAATCCAATGATTCTAAAAACCAAATTAACTTAAGGCAAGAGGAATCAAGCGAGGGTCAGGTGGAAGCAGACCAGGATTCATTTATGGATTCATGTGATAATGTTAAGGAATATTACAAATATGTAACTAAATCCGGAAGACAAGTAAATATACCTAAGAGAATTGATCTGTAATTTAGTAATTAAAACAAACTGTTAGCATAAAACTTATATAATATTTTTTATAAATTATAATTACTTAAAATCTTATTGTATAGTCAACTCTGCATTAATTAAAGTAAAATGTCTACTATATTGTTATTGCAAGTTTGTAACTTATTTGAGATTCTGTTTAACTTAATAATGTAATGTCATACTCTTATTTAAACTCATAACTACAGTGTAACTTGAAAGAGAATATTATATTTAAAAAGGGAGATGTTGTGTAAACCAATATATGTGCTCTGTGGTAAACTACATGTCTATGATCATCTGTAATGTCTAGGATAACTCTATTGTCTATGTCTCTTTTCCTGAAATAAAGAAATTCAACAATCAAGAGCTTTCATATCGATTAATTTTAAACAATAGCGATGGATCATCAGCAAACAATACTATCCCATTATTATCCTTAGCGAGATAAGGAAGATCGTTAATGTTGATGAGGAACAGAAAAGGTCCTAAGATTGAACCCATTGAACCCTGTGGAACCCCTACTTTTACAACTGACCCGGAAGACCGCTTTCTATTGACGTCAACGTTTTGTATTCTACTTTTTAAGTAGGACCTCATTAACTTCAGTGCTTCATCCCTAATTCCATAATGGTGCAGTTTTCTGACCAATGTTTCATGTTCAACACAATCAAAAGCCTTGGATAAATCACAGAAGACGCCAAGTGCATCACGTGATTCCTCCAAGGCTTCAAATATATTTGAATTAAGTCAACACCGGCATCGATTGTTGAGCGACCCCGAGTAAAACCAAACTGTTTGGTATGAAATAAGTCGTTATTACGAAAATGTTTAACTAATTCAATTAAAATTAATTTCATTTAAATCGGTTCAGTACTTTATGCGTGATTGCGTAACGCACAGACAGACAGAGTTACTTTCGCATTTATAATATTAGTATGGATTAAAGAAAAGTATTACCCTATCAATCATAACACACCATGACTTTAAAAAAAAGTAAAGGAACATTCATGAAATAAAAATGTGGGGTGCTTTTTCATGGGCTGAACTTACATTATATTATATCAGCTGTACCATAATATAAAATAAGATAAATAAAATATTTATTTATCTTATTTTCAGATAACTCCAATGTTCCGTTGCGGTATATGTTTAGCGATTTAGAACGCAACACAACACTGTCTATGAAATGTGGACATGTTTTTTGTTCTAGATGTCTGATGAGAGCCCTGATTCTTGAAAGAAAATGTCCAATCTGCCGAAGAATATCTTCGGCAGATTGGACTTTTTGGCGGCTTCGGATAAGACTGGTGTATTTACTGCGATTCTGATAGAATAAAAATGTCGGAATTTAATTGGGATGACAGTGCAGTACTATATATAATTAATATAAAAATATCACGAAAATGAACTATTATGGGATCCAAAAAAAAAAGATTTTAAATATCGGAACAAAAGAAATGATGCTATCAGAGATATAGCATCTTTATTTAAAATAGAAGCATCAGAAATCGAGAGAAAACTGAAAAACCTAACCTGCCATTTTTTTCGAAAAAGACGAAAATATTTATGACGAATCAAAAAGGAGTGGATCAGGAAGTAATGAAATTTATTTGCCGAAGTGGTTTGCTTATAAAGCCTTACTTTTCTTACAAGACAAGAACAAGCCCGTTAATACTTTGAACAGCTTGTAACGATTGCTATTTTTAAATTGACGCTTCATCCTAATGAAGTGAATCGTCTAGACTATTTAGTCTACTAACCTTCTACGTCTAATTCGTTTCGTATTTAATCTGCGTAAAAGAGGCATAGTCTACACCATTACACTACTACGGACTAGCTATGTTTGTCTTTGACAGCTGCGGAAGCTATATAAAGGGGTGTCACTTTGACATGTCGCATTCATTTTTGGTTTCGACTCGTACTAGGCGGAGTACCTAATAAAATAAAATATGAAATAATCATATTTCAAGTGTAATTAAGTTATACCAGTGTACATCACTGGTATAACTTAATTAACGGTGAATACAGCAACAGCTGTGACTGTACTCATCTGTAGCATCCAGCAGAGTAGTCGCCGTCCAGAAGTCTACATACAGTGATACATCACTGATTATACCTACCCGATCTCTGTGAGTTTTACAAAAAAAAATCCATAATTACTTGTGTCCAATCGCCTTTAGCTCACTGCAGCACGTGGCAGTCACACTGGGACTTCAATCTTTAATCATCTAAATTAATTTCATTGTGTTATACTAAAACCATCAATAATTGTATAAAAATTTATAAATATAATTGCTGTTTGGTTATATTTTTTGGATAAAATACCAAATTAGGTCAATTCATGACTATAGTTCCTTTAGTGAATAGAATCTATTTATAATTCTATAATTAGTATTAAAACTTAAAAATACTAACACCAGTATTAACTCCCCTTGTTATAAAATGCTAGAATTCTAAAACTAGACGTTCATAACCTCATGTAATCTCTGTTATCTTGTTGCTTTGTATAACTATTGTCTGTCTGGCCCGCTTTTTATCTCACCCCGAACCATGTGCTCTCTTTACACTCAACCACTGAACATATGGATCCGGAAGGATGAACCTACCAGACAGAAAGGCACTGGATATATCTTCACGCTGGATACATTCTGCATTCCAGGGTTTTTACAACGGACGGCTACTCTCTGCCAGCTGATGTCTCCGGCTCGCACCTGTATCTAACTCCATGACGGACTGAGCCGCCGAGGCTAGTTACTACCTACCAGAGCTGACATCCCGCTCAACCGGCGAGCTGCTACCCTCCAACTCATACCACCTTCAGCCAGAGACTCCTGGACGGCGACTACTCTGCTGGATGCTACAGATGAGTACAGTCACAGCTGTTGCTGTATTCACCGTTAATTGTGAATTCAACTGAACTTTCCAATCTGGATATACTGCGCTCACCTAACTGAGAAAATACCCACGACCCAGTGTTCTGTCTATATAAAGTTAACTCGTCTCTAGGAGGTTAACTTCTTCTATATAAAGTTAACTTCCCTACAATCAACTGCAAATTGTAATTCTAGAGTAATCTTAAAACTTTATTTAATAGTATCTAATCAACTACTTAAACCTCTACGACTAAATACTAAATTATTGTGCCTTCCGCCAAGAAACCTTAACCTAACCTTGTCTAATAGTAACTTAACCTACTAATACGCCGCTACAAAATTCTAAATTCTAAATTCATTGTAGTGTAAAGTCATCAGCTAAGAAACTTATTAATGTCAGCTTTGTGTTTAAAATTGAATTGAATTTTTAGAAAATATAAAAGATTGTGTATTTGTTTATTGACGAAGGTTTAATTAAGTTGATGTTTGACTCATTCGATGTAATTCACTCGGTCAGTTTGTTGGCGCGCCATATTTGTATAATTCGCATAAATACGAATATTTTGACGATTGAAAGGCAGTCGTGGCCGGGATCGGGTGAGTGTTTTCTTTATTTTACCAAGTTTTTATAATTAACTGTTCGCATTGAATATCTCGTCAAACCGCTGCAAGTTGTGAGTTTTGAAGAGAGTACAAACATATTTTAAAAGTAATTTTAATTATTCACCCACTTCTGGAATTATGCTAACAAATTTCAGAAGTGGAATATATCTCACGTTGCCTTGATTCGCTTTTGCCATCCGCACATTTGCTTTGTTTAGTTTTGTAAACGTGAGTAATTTGAAATTTAAATTTTGAAAGTACCGACATTAGTAATTGATATCAGTTTGTGATAGTTTTGTTGATCGATCGGTGGCTGTGAAGAAGTTATTTTGAATGTTAAGACGACACCGAGTTTCTTGCTGGTTCTTCTCGCTAGGATTGTGGTATTCCGAACCAGTGGTAGATTCGATTTAAATTGATAATGGTGTGAAAGTACTCGTATTGATCAAGATTAGAAGTTTTTGTGAGGTTAGTGTTCATAACCTTAGATTTGTGATAGTGAATAAGTAATTCAAATTTTGAAGAGTAGGGAGTATCGAATGAGGTTTGTAGATTCAATTTATTAAGTGATGACTGTGTTTGATTGAGTAATAAAATTGTTTGATGAAACTGAGAATTCAGCAGTTCACATGTCCATGAGTCGGGGCATGAACGCTCGCGACATGAGTTAGGGCGTGAACGCCCCAGGCAAGAACGCCTGTTTCTGATTTCGGGCATGAACGCCTGCTTAGAATTTGTGGCATGAACGCCCCAGGCAAGAACGCCTGTTTCTGATTAAGGGCATGAACGCCCGTGATATGACTCGAACACGAGGACGTGTTATTTGCAGGAAGGCCGAACTGTCAGCTTTGTGTTTAAAATTGAATTGAATTTTTAGAAAATATAAAAGATTGTGTATTTGTTTATTGACGAAGGTTTAATTAAGTTGATGTTTGACTCATTCGATGTAATTCACTCGGTCAGTTTGTTGGCGCGCCATATTTGTATAATTCGCATAAATACGAATATTTTGACGATTGAAAGGCAGTCGTGGCAGGGATCGGGTGAGTGTTTTCTTTATTTTACCAAGTTTTTATAATTAACCGTTTGCATTGAATATCTCGTCAAACCGCTGCAAGTTGTGAGTTTTGAAGAGAGTACAAACATATTTTAAAAGTAATTTTAATTATTCACCCACTTCTGGAATTATGCTTACAAATTAATTTGTAAGCGTACCTAATTCCAGAAGTGGGTGAATATGTACTCTCTTTAAAACGTGAACGAATAAATGGTTAAACGTGTAGCGGTTTCACAAGAGATTTAATGTAAACAGTTAATTATAAAAACTTGGCCAAAGCATCACAATAACAATAAATTAATCATTTGATCAGGCTGCAGTTGCTACTGCTAAGCTCTAAAACAAATTGCGATCTAAACACAAAAGTATTCAATAATCGCCGAGTCTGTCGGCAACAGACTAACCCAACAAAGTCAAAATACTCGTATTTATGCAAATTATACCAATATGGCGTATCCCCGCCAACAAACTGACAGAGTGAATTACATCGAATGAGTCAAATATCAACTTAATTAAACCTTCGTCAATAACCAAATACACAATCTTTTATATTTTCTAAAAATTCAATTCAATTTTAAACACATTGCTGACATTAATTATTACCCTTGTTGTTACTGTTATTGCTTATTAATTAATATAAATATTTAGTTACTTACTCTGGAATTTAATTTATCTCCCATAACTTACTACCTACTCTCTATCTACATGTAACCAACTTAAAAACTGCACCGTTACAAGCTCAGACCCAAGTGTAAGTACCTGCTACTAATTGATTAATTATTATTTATTTTGGTGATAGTTGGAATTCAGTGGAACTTTTATGTCAACAGGGACTTCAAGAGGTGTATGCGTGGCTCAGAAGTAACCTGCTAACCATCAACATGAAGAAAACAAAATTTATTAGCTTTAAAATTTCTAGCAAAACTGACTCAATAGAACAATTAAATATTAAATTACATGTATGTTCCAACTATCACAGTAAAAATTGCGATTGTCCTATAATTGAACAGGTCAGTGATGTAAAATATTTAGGGGTAGTGCTAGATGAATACCTTCGGTGGGATAAGCAAGTACACGCCCTGAGTGGTAGGCTACGCAAATTCATGTTTATATTCAAAAGGCTGAGAAATGTGGCTGATGCAGAGGTGCTTAGGCTTGTTTATTTATCATTTTGTGAATCATTACTAAATTACTGCTTGTCTGCGTGGGGTGGAGCTGGGAAAATTTGTTTGCTAAAATTAGAACGTTCTCAACGTGCCGTTCTAAAGACTGCTTATAAAAAACCTTACCGCTACCACACTGATAGCCTGTACTCATAGTGTGGATATTTGCGCGTTAGACAGTTGTATATTAAGTCTGTCATACTGAGATTCCACAAATTGGCAGCTCTAACAGTAATCACACGCTCGCGTCTCCAGAGGTGGAGGTGCCCCATATTACGCACACAATGGGCTCGTAGATGTTTCCGTTTTGCTGGACCATTTTTGTATACCAAAGTCAATAGAGCACTCAAGGTTATTAAAATGTCAAGGTACATCATATGTAAAAAAACCAACACGCACACACACACACACACACACACACACACACACACACACACACACGCGCACACACACACAAATACACTTGTTTAATCAATAGATTTTGTATAAGTTGTACGTTCACATTTCAATTATTAAGTTTTTTTATTGTTACCTACCCTCGGAAGGAAGTGGTGAAACCACTGCCCCACTAGCTTTAACCGAAATTATTGTAATGATTTTTGGAACAAATAAATAAATGAAATGTTTTATCCTTACCATAAAGTTTAGTACCTACCCACACTACGCACAACAGATCTTTTTGTCGCTTATATATTTGATATGTGATTTTGCCATCGCGTACAAGAGACTTTCAGACAACCGAAGGCGCTGAAGCAGTTATGTTTAGATGCTTTGAACAAGTCCTTGAATTATGATGACAGTTTTGAATCTGTTAAAAATATTCATAAAGCTCATTTTACAACCCAAAATTCATCTGCTCTGAACCATGAGAACCAACCACACACTTCTTTCGAAGAATTGCTACTAAAACAAGTTACGCATTAGCCTCATAATACTAACAGCAAGGTCGCTGTGAAATTAAAACATCTTGCAAAGAGAGCAGAAGTGATCGCACAAACTGTTCTTGAAAAACAGAAAAATGAAAATGAAGCACAGAAGACAAAGCGGATAAAAAGAAAACAATCTCAATCGAAAAACAATGTTGTCGATCCTGCTAAGCCCGGGCCATCTGGAATCCAAGAAAATAACAGTGAAAAAATGCCCTTTACAAATTTTGACCGATCAAACTAACAGTAACAAACATACTACAGCAAAAAGAAAAAGAAAACTCGTAATAATAAAGAAAATGTTACTTTTATTAATGTTGATGATGGGAAAACAGTCATCATGATCATCGTCATCGTGGTCAGAATGCAAGTCATAGTTTGATAGATGTTACAGATTCAAACGACCAAAACACGAACAAAAAAATTAAGTCAGCAAGGAAATGTAAATCACAAAAGGAAGACAATATATTTAATCAAAAAACAGTGACTAAAAAAACGGAAGAGAACTCCTAGTATTGACACAACAAATGAAAGTGTTCAAATGAGCGTACTTAGTGTTTCCGATTTACTAGTCTGCGTAAGCGATACACCGCTTATTGCACAGTTTTATTTGACCATGATATATTGAACAATATTGTGTATTTAGCCCAGAAGTGTATGGACTTTTGGCGGTCTCCTTTATAACTCCCAAGAAAATTGACCGAGACACAGTTCCTGCTGAATGTGTTGTAAAAAATGTGATTTTAGAATATTTTTCAAATGAGATAACTTAAAAATCTCTTGCGATCACATTTATTTTGTGTAAAATTTTCAGTACGATTTTAACTAGCAATTGCTTCTATTGCAACTATATTTTATACACATTTTTGAAAGTTTTTAGTTTCACCCAAATCCAAATTTTGTTTAATTAACGGTTTTACAATACTTTTTTGCGAATCTTTCTTGTAGTTTATCTTTATCTATTTATTTATTTACAAAAAATGTTTTGTAACTAATTTAGGAGTAGTCGTATATTAAGGGCGTATTTGCAAAACGGATAGGTATGAAATCGCACTAACACATGCTTCATTCTCACGCACACGCATGCACGGACAAGCTGCGTTGAATCAACATGGCAACTTGTAAGGTATTAATTAGTAAGTCAATGACCTGTATCGATACTTCGATGTATTATTATTTATTGTTTTATCTACTTTTTCTACTAGCTGTGACGAGTTTGGGCTCGTTTAGTTAGTTATAATGAGATCTTAGCTCAAGACTTGGTGGAGTGACCTGAAGGTATACTTCGAAGACCACTACTGGAACTGCTAGACGCGTAGAGCTAGCTGTATCGAATTTGGGCTCGTTTTGTTAGTTATGATGAGATCTTATCTGAAGATTTGGTGGAGTGACCTGAAGGTATACTTCGATGACTTCTACTGGAACTCCTAGACGCATAGAGGTAGGTGTATCGAATTTGGGCTCGTTTTGTTAGTTATGATGAGATCTTTTACCTCAAGACTTGGTGGAGTGACCTGAAGGTATACTTCGACGAATGCTACTGGAACTCCTAGACGCGTAGAGCTAATTGTATCGAATTTGGGCTCGTTTTGTTAGTTATGATGAGATCTTACCTGAAGACTTGGTGGAGTGACCTGAAGGTATACTTCGACGAACACTACTGGAACTCCTAGACGCGTAGAGCTAATTGTATCGAATTTGGGCTCGTTTTGTTAGTTATGATGAGATCTTACCTAAAGATTTGGTGGAGTGACCTGAAGGTATACTTCGACGAACACTACTGGAACTCCTAGACGCGTAGAGCTAATTGTATCGAATTTGGGCTCGTTTTGTTAGTTATGATGAGATCTTACCTGAAGATTTGGTGGAGTGACCTGAAGGTATACTTCGAAGACTTCTACTGGAACTCCTAGACGCGTAGAGCTAGGTGTATCGAATTTGGGCTCGTTTTGTTAGTTATGATGAGATCTTGCCTCAATACTTGGTGGAGTGACCTGAAGGTATATTTCGAAGACCACTACTGGAACTCCTAGACGCGTAGAGCTAATTGTATCGAATTTGGGCTCGTTTTGTTAGTTATGATGAGATCTTACCTGAAGATTTGGTGGAGTGACCTGAAGGTATACTTCGAAGACTTCTACTGGAACTCCTAGACGCGTAGAGCTAGGTGTATCGAATTTGGGCTCGTTTTGTTAGTTATGATGAGATCTTACCTCATGACTTGGTGGAGTGACCTGAAGGTACACTTCGACGAACACTACTGGAACTCCTAGACGCGTAGAGCTAATTGTATCGAATTTGGGCTCGTTTTGTTAGTTATGATGAGATCTTACCTGAAGATTTGGTGGAGTGACCTGAAGGTATACTTCGAAGACTTCTACTGGAACTCCTAGTCGCGTAGAGCTAGGTGTATCGAATTTGGGCTCGTTTTGTTAGTTATGATGAGATCTTGCCTCAATACTTGGTGGAGTGACCTGAAGGTATACTTCGACGAACACTACTGGAACTCCTAGACGCGTAGAGCTAGCTGTATCGAATTTGGGCTCGTTTTGTTAGTAATGATGAGATCTTACCTGAAGATTTGGTGGAGTGACCTGAAGGTATACTTCGATGACTTCTACTGGAACTCCTAGACGCATAGAGGTAGGTGTATCGAATTTGGGCTCGTTTTGTTAGTTATGATGAGATCTTACCTCATGACTTGGTGGAGTGACCTGAAGGTATACTTCGAAGACTTCTACTGGAACTCCTAGACGCGTAGAGCTAGGTGTATCGAATTTGGGCTCGTTTTGTTAGTTATGATGAGATCTTGCCTCAAGACTTGGTGGAGTGACCTGAAGGTATACTTCGACGACCACTACTGGAACTCCTTGACTCGTAGAGCTAGGTGTATCGAATTTGGATTCAATTTGTTAGTTATGATGAGATCTTACCTCAAGACTTGGCGGAGTGACCTGAAGGTTTACTTCGACGACCACTACTGGAACTCCTAGACGCGTAGAGCTAGGTGTATCGAATTTGGATTCAATTTGTTTGTTATGATGAGATCTTGCCTCAAGACTTGGTGGAGTGACCTGATGGTATACATCGACGACCACTACTGGAACTCCTAGACGCGTAGAGCTAGGTGTATCGAATTTGGGCTCAATTTGTTAGTTATGATGAGATCTTACTTTAAGAGTCGGTGGAGTGACCTGAAGGTATACTTCGATGACCACTACTGGAACTCCTAGACGCGTAGACCTAATTGTTTCGAATTTGGGCTCGTCTTGTTAGTTATGATGAGATCTTACCTCAAGACTTGGTGGAGTGACTTGAAGGTATACTTCGACCACTACTACTGGAACTCATGGACGCTTCGATGTAGTCGTGTCGAGTTTGGATTCGTTTTGTTACTCATGATGAAATCTTACTTCTCCTTCAAGGCAAGAGTAAAGAGTCATTTTCTAAGCAAGTGCGCTCCAACTTAGATGGATGATGATGGAACACCGAGATGACTAGAGCTAGGTGTGTCCAGTTTTGTTTATTATGATTAGATTTTACCTATATTTTTCCTGAAACTTCCAACTAAGAAAACGCCTACTTTTGTTACAAAAAAGGTAACAAAATAAAATTACTAGAAAGTTTTTTTCGAAATAATTGTATTTTATTTGTATATTGTAGAATGAAAAGTGAAGTAAAAGTAGGTAAGAATACTAGTGTGTAAATAATAGCAATCAATTCTTTATTTTTAATATATTTGTTTGTCCGTGTGATGAATGGGACCTTAGCTCCATATTTCTTGAGTGCCTCAGATCTATCAGCTCTGGAAGAAGACAATTTTTATAAAATCGAATTAGATAAGGTTCCATTTTTTCTTTCCAAAATTGCTGATCTTTTTCAATAAGTTCATATTTTGTTTTTCCAGGTCCAGTCCAAATGGCAAATACGCAAGTATCTTGACCGGTTATACGAAGCTGACCTTGTACTTGATAATACCATTTATTTTTCTTATTTATTACAAATGTATTACCAGCAGGTAACCAAAAGTCAACTTTCTTTTGCTTGATGGCTTCTTCTGGCTCCATTCCATATGCTGAAGAGGGGCATTTAACTTCTACAATGCCTAATTGACACTTTCCGTTGGGACTTGCTCCTAGGAAAGGATATTTTTTGTCTATGAAAAGACCGCACTGTGAGATCTGTACCTTTATTTCTTTTTCCAAATCTCTAATGGCAGTTTGTTCGTTGGTTCTGCCATGTTTTATGGAGGGCACATTGCTGATATCCTTTCCGTACAATATTTGTTTTACTAATGGAGAGCAGTCTGTGGTTGGACGCCGTTTGCACACCGTAGCGAACCATGAAGAAGTAAGAAGTTTTCTTCTTGCTTCCAACCATAATGGACTACCACTCTGTGGTAACACCAAACAGTGTCGTTTTCTAATTTTTCCTGTTCAGCCTCCGTTAATTGTAATCCTCTTAGAAATTTTACTTTCGCCTCTTCAAACTCCTTCTCATTTAAATCAACTTTTTGACAGTTTTCACCGTAATACGCATCTTTGTTTGCATATGTCGGCCTGATGTTTTTTTTCTTTTTAATATTTTTTCGTGATCTATTTTCATTATGCTGTTTACGTAATTCCTCTAATTTTACTATTTCCGGGTTGGCTTCTGTATCAAATATATATTTATGTACAGTTGATTGTAAGAGACCAGTATTATAAGAGATAACAGCGGCAGCACATCGAGCTAAATATGATCCTCGCTGTGAAAAATTAACTCTTTTTCCCCCTACAAACTTAGCGATTCTGGCATTAAAACTTTCAACAGAATTATTTGTAATATTATGAACAAAACTGTAGGCATGTGAAGATAGGCGGGAAGCCAAATCTTCAATTTTTTGAAAAATCCCGTATGTCATTAGTTCCGGTATAACGTTTTCGTACCGTTTTTTTACCCTTTCGTTACAAAAATATGATGCGCATTTTAAATGATCCCCGAAGATGTGATAGGGGCCATTTAGTATATCATTTTTTATATTTTGTACTTTTTCTTCAAAAGGAATATTTTTACTCGTCCAATATTTGACGCTGCTGTCAATTCCCCAGCGTATGCGCAAATAATTTTCTTTCAGCATCTTTCGGCCCTTTATATGGTAGGTAGTGTTACTCGCAATCGCTAAAAGGCCTTTGCAGTAATTTCTGAGCAAATGGTTCTTGCATTCTATTTTGCCTACGGTAACATTTACATAAGGCCTTGCATTTCGGATATTAGCATATGTGCTTGAATCACCATCTGCCACATACTGGTTGTAAATAAGCCCATGACTATCTAGGGAACTTTTAAAACCTTCGGTTATAATAGCGGCCTCCATTGCAGTGGAGGGTCCATTAAAATTTTTAAAACAATGATGCGTAGATGGTTGAATGTCCTTTACTTGTGCCCGCGAACAGATTTTACACGTCTTATTTTTTACTCCATAGTATAGGACTTTTTTGGTATAAAGTCCCACAATCGCACCAGCTCCAGAAGATGCACTATAATTTGTTCCATATGAAAGTTTGGACCAACATGCATCACCCGATACAGGGATCATTGGCGTGCCATTCTCATCCACACTACCAATAGCTAGAGCATGATTCTTTTCTTCTTTGCCAGCCTCGGCCATACAGTGATCGGCAGTTTTTTTCCACCATTGACAAATTTTGTCATGCGTAGATTGGTACAACCGTACAGACATAGGTGGTATATTTATATGACAAAGAAGTGTATTTAACTGTGTGAACCCAGCACCTATAGTCATTACACCAGCTACGATTTCCTCATTTATATTCATTTTATTTTCCGAATCATTGGATGATTTTAGTATAAATTTTGCGCCACACAGTTTACATTTCAAACAAAACGTTGAGTAAAGACCAGACCGTTTTTCACTTAAAAATTCTACAGTTCCTAAATTACAATTGAACATTGAACTGTGACTCCCAATATTTTGAAGTTGTTTCATAAAATAACCAATATCTATGACCCTGGTACCTAAAATGTGGAACGGATCTGTTTCTTCATTATTGATTTCCTGAAACCAATACAAAAAATAATTGTGATGCCAAAAAAGTGACTAGTGACATGCTATTCTTACCTTCGAAGTATACCTTCAGGTCACTCCACCAAATCTTCAGGTAAGATCTCATCATAACTAACAAAACGAGCCCAAATTCGATACAATTAGCTCTACGCGTCTAGGAGTTCCAGTAGTGTTCGTCGAAGTGTACCTTCAGGTCACTCCACCAAGTCATGAGGTAAGATCTCATCATAACTAACAAAACGAGCCCAAATTCGATACACCTAGCTCTACGCGTCTTAGGAGTTCCAGTAGAAGTCTTCGAAGTATACCTTCAGGTCACTCCACCAAGTCATGAGGTAAGATCTCATCATAACTAACAAAACGAGCCCAAATTCGATACACCTAGCTCTACGCGTCTAGGAGTTCCAGTAGAAGTCTTCGAAGTATACCTTCAGGTCACTCCACCAAGTCTTCAGGTAAGATCTCATCATAACTAACAAAACGAGCCCAAATTCGATACACCTAGCTCTACGCGTCTAGGAGTTCCAGTAGAAGTCTTCGAAGTATACCTTCAGGTCACTCCACCAAATCTTCAGGTAAGATCTCATCATAAGTGGTTCTGTCCTAGAATGGTTCAGGTCATATCTACAAGGCAGAACTCAATACGTAGTACTAAAAGGGTTTAATTCTGACAGCTACAAAGCAAGTTCTGGAGTTCCTCAGGGTTCACATATTGGACCCTGGTTATTTAATTTATTCATTAATGATATTGTAACATGTATTAATCATAGTAGTGCGTATCTATTCGCTGACGACCTTAAGTTAGCAAAAACTGTTAAAAGTTATACTGATACCACTTTACTCCAAGACGATCTAGAATTCTAGATGCTATAACAAACTGGTGTAATACTAATAAAATGGCCTTAAATTCTAAAAAATGTAATTTCATAGTATTTACCCGTAATCACAATATCATCCAATCTCAATACCATATAAACGGCACAGCGATCGGTAAACTACAAGAGCTGAGGGATCTGGGTATACTGTTTGATAGCAAACTCACATTTAATCCGCAAATTGAAAATGCAGTTACCAAAGCCTCAAAAATGTTAGGTTTTTTACTACGGAATAGTAAAGTATTCCAGCCTCGAACAAAAATAAAAATTTATAATACTTACATCAGAAGCATTCTCGAATATTGTAGCGTAGTATGGTCTCCTAATTATTCTACTCACCAGTTGCGGATGGAACGCGTTCAAAAAAGATTCTTGAGACACCTCGCATACTCTTGTAAATTACATAAACTACTTCCTTCCTACAGTGACAAACTCAAACATTTCAACATGACCAGTTTAATTAATCGCAGAAAGCTCCTCGATATGACCTTCCTTTACAAAGTGCTTAACAATAAAATAGACTGCCCACCACTCCTACAAATAATTAATTTGAAAGTCCCACATAGAGTTCCCCGTCAAGCATCCGGCCTTTTACATCCACCCAGAGCTAGAACTAATCTCAAACAATTTTCAGCCATATCCAGAATTACAAAAATGTATAATTCCATCAGCACAGAGGTAGACGTTTTTCATGATACGCTGCCAAAATTTAAAAAAGAAACGTTAAGATTGTTAAGGTCGACTTAAGCTGTCTCAGCTATCTATTGATAATTTTTATTGTTTCATAAAATAACCAATATCTATGACCCTGGTACCTAAAATGTGGAACGGATCTGTTTCTTCATTATTGATTTCCTGAAACCAATACAAAAAATAATTGTGATGCCAAAAAAGTGACTAGTGACATGCTATTCTTATAAATTTATATATTACTTACATAAGACAGTTCAAAATTGTCGTCATTAGAAGTTAATGGTCTCTCCTCAGGTATTTCACGACATTCATTAATCCTGTGAAAAACGAATTTTATGAAAATAAATTTTCAAAATAAAATAAAATATTCTATGTGCATACCGAGCAAACGTTACAAACCGAATTCTCTTTTCTGCAGCTGTTCGTCTATTATGTTGAATGTTTTTGCGAGAGGGTTTTCCAAAAGTCTTGTATCTAGGCATCTAAAACGACAAATAAATTATTATTTTTAGTAGTTTGAAACTCCCACAGCTGGATAAGGCACTACTGTAGCCTCTGAGGTACCCAACAAAATTTAACACGCACAGCTCTCGGACTCACCTAGCTGCACACGTCTAGGAGTTCCAGCAGTGGTTGTCGAAGTATACCTTCAGGTCACTCCACCAAGTCTTCAGGTAAGATCTCATCATAACTAACAAAACAAGCCCAAATTCGATACAATTAGCTCTACGCGTCTAGGAGTTCCAGTAGTGTTCGTCGAAGTATACCTTCAGGTCACTCCACCAAGTATTGAGGCAAGATCTCATCATAACTAACAAAACGAGCCCAAATTCGATACACCTAGCTCTACGCGTCTAGGAGTTCCAGTAGAAGTCTTCGAAGTATACCTTCAGGTCACTCCACCAAATCTTCAGGTAAGATCTCATCATAACTAACAAAACGAGCCCAAATTCGATACAATTAGCTCTACGCGTCTAGGAGTTCCAGTAGTGTTCGTCGAAGTGTACCTTCAGGTCACTCCACCAAGTCATGAGGTAAGATCTCATCATAACTAACAAAACGAGCCCAAATTCGATACACCTAGCTCTACGCGTCTTAGGAGTTCCAGTAGAAGTCTTCGAAGTATACCTTCAGGTCACTCCACCAAGTCATGAGGTAAGATCTCATCATAACTAACAAAACGAGCCCAAATTCGATACACCTAGCTCTACGCGTCTAGGAGTTCCAGTAGAAGTCTTCGAAGTATACCTTCAGGTCACTCCACCAAGTCTTCAGGTAAGATCTCATCATAACTAACAAAACGAGCCCAAATTCGATACACCTAGCTCTACGCGTCTAGGAGTTCCAGTAGAAGTCTTCGAAGTATACCTTCAGGTCACTCCACCAAATCTTCAGGTAAGATCTCATCATAAGTGGTTCTGTCCTAGAATGGTTCAGGTCATATCTACAAGGCAGAACTCAATACGTAGTACTAAAAGGGTTTAATTCTGACAGCTACAAAGCAAGTTCTGGAGTTCCTCAGGGTTCACATATTGGACCCTGGTTATTTAATTTATTCATTAATGATATTGTAACATGTATTAATCATAGTAGTGCGTATCTATTCGCTGACGACCTTAAGTTAGCAAAAACTGTTAAAAGTTATACTGATACCACTTTACTCCAAGACGATCTAGATCAGTGTTGGGCAAAGTACGGCCCGCGGGCCAACTCCGGCCCGCGAAAGTATTTAATCCGGCCCGCCGAGGGTACATCGATATGGATAGTATATGGCCCGTTGGCCGTTAGAATTACGTTTTGACGATCGAGAAGTATAAAGTAGATTCGTCTTAGTAGAATAATAGATGCCTAACCTATAGGTGAAGCCGCGTAGTTCATGTGTTGCGTAATACGGGGCGCAAAGCGTGGTGAAATGAGAGGCGCGGGCGGCGGGGGCGAGTGAACTCAGTCGCCACTCGCCGAGCGCCACTCGCCAGCTGTCAATGACTGAGCCGCACGTTTTACATTTATTTTGTTTTAATTTTGTCTCTTGTTCTTGTTTGTTCGCGTAACGCTTTACATTCGTTTGAAAAAATAAGCTGCGCTTTTGGGATAATGGCGTATAGAAAACGAAAAGTCGATTCCGAGTGTCGTCTGTTTAAAGAAGATGGGCTTGGAAATACTTTTTTACGGAATACAACGGTAAGCCAGTATGTCTTATTTGTAATGAAGCAGTGGCGGTGTTTAAAGATTTTAACCTTGCTCGTCATTTTAACACCAAACATTCAAAAACCAAATACGCTTTGATGAATGACGCAGAAAAAAAGGTATATGCGGAAAACCTAAAAAAAACAATATCTGCTCAACGGAATATGTTTATAAAGCAAAACACTGCTCAAAAGGCTTCTACACTGGCTGGATATGTTGTGGCTTATAAAATAGCTAAAAATAACAAACCATACTCGGAAGGAGAATTTGTAAAAGATTGTATGGTGAGTATGAGTAAAATTTTATGTCCAGAAAAAATTAAAGAGTTTGAGTCTATCAGCTTATCGCGAAAAACAGTAACAACGCGAATTGATGCCATTGCATCAAACTTGTCGACTCAATTTAGGCAGCGTATAGAAAACTTTAAATATTTTTCCGTGACGATGGATGAAAGTACGGATAGAAGTGACACTGCTCAATTATTAATCTTCATTAGAGGCGTTAACGACGAATTTAATATTACTGAAGAGCTGGCTTGTTTGCAATCGATAAAAGGAAGAACGACGGGGCAAATAATTTATAACGAATTTTCCGAAGGTCTTCAAAATTTAAATGCACCTATTTCAAAATTATGCAATATAACTACAGATGGAGCCCCAAATATGGTTGGAAAAAACGCGGGATTTTCAGGTATTTTTCGGAACCAGAATCCTAATCACGATGTGGTATTTTTACATTGTATAATTCACCAGGACGTCCTTTGTAAAGCTGCAATAGATATTACTCATGTACTTAATGTGGTTTTAAAACTAATTAATACGATTCGATCTCGGGGCTTGGTACACCGGCAATTCCAAGAATTTCTGATTGAAGTCGACGCAGATTATTCTGACCTTCTTTACCACACGAAAGTAAGATGGTTAAGTTGTGGATATGCATTTGAACGGGTTTGGAATTTAAAAGAGGAAATACAAGATTTCTTAAAGAATAAAACAGGCAAATGGTCTGATTTCCAAATCTTCGAAGACAAAGATTGGCGTACTGATTTTGCATTTTTTACCGATTTGCTCGAACACTATAACAAATTAAATAAAAAATTACAAGGAAAGAACCAATTTATAGATGAGACTTGGGGTTGTCTGAAATCATTTAAAACTCAGCTTTTTCTGTTTTATAACTGCATGGCGAAGAACGATTTAACTCACTTCCGCGTTTAAAATCCATGTCACCAGTGAGTGAGAACAAACAAAAAGAATTCAGTGAGGCGTTGAAAAAACTTCACACAGAATTTGACACTAGGTTTCAAGATTTTAAGAACATTCAATCATCGCTAGATGTTTTCTCGATGCCGTTTAATGTAGATCCGGAAAATGTATCTGCAGAATTGCAGTTGGAAATTATTGAAATGCAGTGCAGTACCCATTTAAAGCAATTGTTCTTGAATTCTACAAAACTAGATTTTTATAGAGCACTGCCGAAATCTGAATTCCCAAAGATGATTGCTCACGCCCAGAAAATTATGGCGATGTTTGCGTCGTCTTATGTGTGCGAACAGACTTTTTCAACCATGAAATTGCGGAAAAACTCAATCAGAAACCGATTGACTGATGAACACCTTTTCGCACTGCTGAAAGTTGCTTCGTCACAGCTGGAACCTGCTTTCGAAAATATTATGGAAAATCAAAAACAATTCCATATGTCTCACACGCCTACCAGGGCAGGACCTTCGAATAAAAGTTAAATTAATTATTATTTACGGTAAAAGGTAATTTGTAACATTTGTGTGTAATGCACTGCATTGCATTATAGCGTTACACACTTTTTTACAATATTATGATTAAAAGCTTTAACACAAAATGCATTTTTTCTATAATTCTGGCCCTCCTCTAGAATTTCTTAAACTTTGTGGCCCCCCCTTAAAAAAGTTTGCCCACCACTGATCTAGATGCTATAACAAACTGGTGTAATACTAATAAAATGGCCTTAAATTCTAAAAAATGTAATTTCATAGTATTTACCCGTAATCACAATATCATCCAATCTCAATACCATATAAACGGCACAGCGATCGGTAAACTACAAGAGCTGAGGGATCTGGGTATACTGTTTGATAGCAAACTCACATTTAATCCGCAAATTGAAAATGCAGTTACCAAAGCCTCAAAAATGTTAGGTTTTTTACTACGGAATAGTAAAGTATTCCAGCCTCGAACAAAAATAAAAATTTATAATACTTACATCAGAAGCATTCTCGAATATTGTAGCGTAGTATGGTCTCCTAATTATTCTACTCACCAGTTGCGGATGGAACGCGTTCAAAAAAGATTCTTGAGACACCTCGCATACTCTTGTAAATTACATAAACTACTTCCTTCCTACAGTGACAAACTCAAACATTTCAACATGACCAGTTTAATTAATCGCAGAAAGCTCCTCGATATGACCTTCCTTTACAAAGTGCTTAACAATAAAATAGACTGCCCACCACTCCTACAAATAATTAATTTGAAAGTCCCACATAGAGTTCCCCGTCAAGCATCCGGCCTTTTACATCCACCCAGAGCTAGAACTAATCTCAAACAATTTTCAGCCATATCCAGAATTACAAAAATGTATAATTCCATCAGCACAGAGGTAGACGTTTTTCATGATACGCTGCCAAAATTTAAAAAAGAAACGTTAAGATTGTTAAGGTCGACTTAAGCTGTCTCAGCTATCTATTGATAATTTTTATTGTTTTATTTTTTCTTGCCATAAATTTTTAATTGTATATTTTTTGTATTTTTGTGTAAGTCTAGGTTTTTTTTTTGTAATGTAACTTTTAACTTTCAATTTTTCGTGCATAAGCTTTTACTTTTTATTTATTTTTTTTAGTGAATGATGTGGCACCTTTGATAAATTGTTCATTTAACAAGTGTCCTAAATGTGTCTAGTTTTAAGTTTTTTATATAATGTAACAATTTTTGGTTGTCCAAATAAATAAATATAATATAACTAACAAAACGAGCCCAAATTCGATACAATTAGCTCTACGCGTCTAGGAGTTCCAGTAGTGTTCGTCGAAGTATACCTTCAGGTCAGTCCACCAAGTCATGAGGTAAGATCTCATCATAACTAACAAAACGAGCCCAAATTCGATACACCTAGCTCTACGCGTCTAGGAGTTCCAGTAGAAGTCTTCGAAGTATACCTTCAGGTCACTCCACCAAATCTTCAGGTAAGATCTCATCATTACTAACAAAATGAGCCCAAATTTGATACAATTAGCTCTACGCGTCTAGGAGTTCCAGTAGTGTTCGTCGAAGTATACCTTCAGGTCACTCCACCAAGTCTTGAGGTAAGATCTCATCATAACTAACAAAACGAGCCCAAATTCGATACTCCTAGCTCTACGCATCTAGGAGTTCCAGTAGAAGTCTTCGAAGTATACCTTCAGGTCACTCCACCAAGTATTGAGGCAAGATCTCATCATAACTAACAAATTGAGCCCAAATTCGATACACCTAGCTCTACGCGTCTACGAGTTCCAGTGGTGGTCATCGAAGTATACCTTCAGGTCACTACCACGCTCGGGGAATAGAGACTGCAATAAATTTCAAAATTTTAGCAAATAATAAAATTGTATTATGTTGGTAGTGGCGTGTGGTAGTAGGTACCATATCTTACCTTTTCAAAATATCAGCACAGTAGGTAACGTAAAATATAAATTTCGTTCGCTCAACTAGGTAGGTATGTAGGTATTTTGTGTTTGTACAGCGATCTTTTCGATACCAGCGACTGCTTGCAACCGACACAGGGTCCACTCTCGACGGCGGTCAAACGCTGACTAATTGATATTTGAATTTTGAAATGAAATCAAACCAGGGTCCGGAGGGGATCAAAATAACCCTTATTTTCACTGCTTTAAGATTTACGCGTGTAAGCAAAATGTGCGAAAAAAATACACGCGATTTTTATTTTATTTTATGTACTATGTGTACTATTTTAAATATTTTTATTACCAAAATTTTTAGGTGAACATATCTATTAACAGATGGTATTTTTTAATGACAAAAAATCGGCGTATTTATTTTAAAAAATGTACCTAAAGTCGCCCCTAAATCGTCAATTTTGAGTGAAGAGGTGAGGGAAAATATTTTTTATAGTATTAAAAATAAAGATTTTTAACAATGTTATTACCAACAATTGGAGGTATGGGATCAATCTACACTCGCGAGCAAAACTATGGAATCACCTACTTAAAATTTGCTACGAGCGATCTTAAAAACTAAATGACTAATGAAGATGAATAAAAATGGTACAATTTTAAAGGCTATACTGTAAACTTTAAATTAATACCATATTCATTGAAATTGGACCCGTATTTCAGGAGATATCCTGGTTTAAGGGAAGGAGAAAGGAAAATTGAAGGATTTGAATTTGGGGAAAAGAACAAAAAAAAACAAAAATTTAGGGAAAGCCTTTATTTGGTGCTTATCAATATTTAGTGTTGCCTCCCCTAGCCCTAATTACAGCACGAAGACGATTCCTCATGGACCTAATCAGCTTCTTGATGGAATCTTGTGGGATACCTTCCCACTCCTCTATCAAAGCCGATTTTAGCTCTTCAACACTTGAAGGAGCCGGATTTCTGGAACGAACCCTCTTTTTCAGCTCATCCCACAAGTGTTCAATTGGATTCAAGTCGGGGCTGAGCGCTGGCCAGTCCAATGTGGCGATACCGACTTCAGCCAGGAACTGAGTTGTGGCACGTGAAGTGTGACAACGGGCGTTATCGTGCATCAGAAGGAAGTTATCACCGACATATCCCGCATAAGGAATGACATGTTCCAGCAGAATATCGGCTATGTATCGGTCTGAAGTTAGACCGCCTCCTCGTCCCCCACCAGGCACGAAAACAAGCTCCGTTTTTCCGTCAACTGATATACCGGCCCACATCATACACGAACCACCCCCGTAGGCTACTGTTTCAGCGAAACAGCACTGAGCAAATCGCTCTCCAGGCCGCCTATAGACCCGGCCCCTTCGGTCGCTACCGTGCAAGCACATCCTGCACTCGTCTGAGAACAGAACTTTCCCCCATTGCTCGACTTCCCAATTAAGATGATCGCGAGCAAATTGAAGACGTGCTTGTCGGTGCCTTGCCGTCAGTTTTGGGCCTGTGGCAGGCCTTTTTGGAGTCAAGTTCGCTTGCTTAAGTCTTCGCCGAACTGTCCACTCACTGACAGCCACCCCACGAACTTCTCTGAGTTCCTGCTGGACGTCAACACCAGTCAAATGGCGATTACGAAGAGAAGTTACCGTGATAAAACGGTCGTCTCACTCCGAAGTGCACCGCCGCCGCCCAGATCTTGGTCTCGGAATGAAGCCTCCAGTCTCCCGAAAGCGTTTGTAAACTTTCGAGACACAAGACTGGCTTATGTGGAGCTGCCGTGCGACAGCCCGCTGGCTAAGCCCTTGTTCCAATAGGGCAACAATTTGTGCTGCTTCTGTAGGTGTGGTATCCATTATGGTCCAAGGTCACGAATTGAATTTAGCGGAGATGTGTACTGGTCAACTTCTAACAACCAACTGATAAGAAAATTCCGATACCATGCGCTTTTATAGGGGGTCAATGTCGCGCAACTCGCCAAGAATCAACAAATTGAAACTGGCTTTTTTTGTTACTCCTTCACTTAAACCAGGAAAGCTCCTGAAATACGGGTGTAATTTTAATTAATTTGGTATTAATTTAAAGTTTATAATATAGCCTTTAAAATGGTACCATTTTCATTGATCTTTATTAGTTATTTAGTTCTTAAGATCGCTCGTAGCATTTCACAAGTGGGTGATTCCATAGTTTTGCTCGCGAGTGTATGTATAGTAATTTTTAGTTCCATCTTATTTTGCTTGACTTAGTCACAAAATGTACTGATAACTCCAATATTATAAGGGATTTATTTGCAAATACGCCCTTAAGAGACCAGAATAGCGGTAGTGGACTCCCGTAGGTACAGTACCCGGTATCAGACACCAGTTATCTCTGTCTAGACTCTGTCGCACACTACCGATCGGTAGTGTGCGACAGAGATAACGCTATACGAAGCCGAAATAACCGATTGTCTCTTTCCAAAGGTCGATGTGCAATATTTATTGCCGGGTACTGTAGGTACCTACCATACTTTTTTTTTGTCTAATAGAACGGCAATGTGAACTTTACTTTATAAATTATATTGTGTATAACGTTATATTACATTTTGTAACAAAATAAGTAGAATCCTTTGAGTTACATTTTTTTTTTTTGAAAATGACTCATCTTGTTTGTTTTCCTCTGCCATTTTGGCTCAAGAATACACTTATAAAAATAAAATACACTAAAATTAAAATAGGATTGCATAGCTAAATATATAATGAAGCTAAGACCAAGACTTTTTAATAAGATATATTGCAAAAAAAATTGCGCATTTTGTTGGTACTTTCAACCGTTCAAAAAAGTAACGCAATTACTCGCACGGGGTAAAATTCGGGCAGCGGCAAGTGCTTCATTTTTTAATACGAAACTTACTTTAGTTAACTCAAAGGTAACCTAGCACACATGTTACTGTTATTCAGGCTGGACTGCCTTACTTTAGTGCTGATTTCACCAACTCCGCGTTAAGTTTAACCTAGGATTAAAATTGATATTTTGACAGATGTTATGTAGTAATTCTGTCAACTTTTCAAATTTAATCCTAGGTTAGACGTTATTCGGAGTTGGTGAAATCGACACCAATTTATTAATAAATAAGCCAGACAAGAATTTTCGAAAAATGTACATTTTTTTTATGATGGCCCTTATAAGCAGGACTCCAGCCTAAAACAGCATAATATTATTAAACTTAAAGACTTTCTGGAAAAACTTGACACAGAAATTGAATTATTTTTGTCGACATCGAAAGTGGTGAATGAAGAATTACTGAGTGATTGTATGGAGAGACAGATCAATGCTGAAGAACTCATCACCATACATACATACATTTGCAAACACCAAACTGCCAAAGTTGGAGCTGCCCAAGTTTAATGGGAAGTTAAGTGGTATGAGTTCTGAGATAAGTTCGAAGCCAACATCCTGCCAACAAAAACCTCCCAGAGTCCGACAAGTTTTCTTACCTGTAATCGGTTGTTTCGAGGGAGAGGCTACCAAAGTTGTGGCACAGGCAAGGCCTGACTATCACGAACGATAACTACCACTTGGCTTTAACAAAGTTAAAACAAAGATTGGATAAAGAGCGAAGTGATTGGCGCTCACTATAAATCTTTGTCGGCCTTACCACAAGCTACGTCCCAGGTCCCAGTCCCTGAGTGTAGGAAACAACTGGACGGGACAGAAACCCATTTGAGGGTTCTTAAGGCACTATAAGGAGAGGATGTAGAGAGCAATCGCTTAAGAGTGACTATACGCCAGAAGCTCCCTGATACCGTGCTCTTTCAAGTGAACCTTCGGGTGGGCAAGGAGCCTTCACCATATCTGACACTAAAATAAGCAAATCATGGACACACTATTTAAAAATATTCTAAACAAAGCGAGCAGGCGGTAGCCGGCTAGCCGCGGTACCTGTGTGCGATGCCGACATGGCATTTTAGCGGCTAATCAACGACTGCTTGATCACGGTCAGTTCAGGACCGCTGCCCATGCTCTAGGGTCTGGCAGACCTCGACTCGCGGTAGACGTAGAGGACACGACTGCGTTTTGAACAATTTTTAAAACACAGTGATTAATTACGGACAAGCTAAGTAAGTAGGTAGGTATTGATTATATTGTAAATAAGTTGATTCCAATTTTTTAAATACGCCTATGCAAATGTATGTATTGTACGTCAAAAAATTCCCTACGTGGATACATACGCTGGAGAGCTCAAGAAAAAAATAAAATAACTTGACATAAAGTATAAACAGACATATTGGCTATTTGTAGACATTCTTCGCTGTCAATACACAACAAGATGCTGTTATACAGACAAGTCCTGATGCCCATTTGGACCTAAGGCATACAGCATGGGGCTGTACCAAAAAGAGCAACATCCAAATCATACATCGGTTCCAAAATAAAGTAGTCAGGAATATTGTAAATGCGCCCTGGTACATCAGAAATGACGAAGTGAGAAGACTAAAAGGACAAAGGACAAAAGTGCATAGTGATTTGAATTAGTGCATAGTGATAAGTGACAGCAGTTGTGAACAAAGCGTGCATGATACTGTAATCCCAGAAACGCGATGCGTGGCAACGCGGAGCGAGACTTCGAGATGGTTGGTGATGGCGCGGATGAAGTTGGTGAAGCGGCGCAGCATCCGCCACAGCTGCTGGAGACCTCATCCAGGCAGAGCTGATACAGGAAAAGAACTATAGCACTACGGGAGTTGCTACATGGGAGTTTCAAATCGCAGTGCACAATCCAAGATAACACCCAAATTACGAGCCTCATTTACCCTAATAATGTTGAATATTAAAGTCATAATTGCTGAGACTAGTAACATTGTGTTTGGAACCCAAAACCATAAATTGCGATTTGGTAGGGTTTAACACTAACAGTTCTTCCTTGCCCACTTATTTATCCGATTTAGATCGCAATTTATTTTAGTTAAGGCTTCATCACGGTCTCTAGGATAAAATGATAAATATAGTTGCAGATGATAATATAGTTGTTGTTAATATGATATTAAGGTCAAGAAATGTGGTCTATTTCACCCTTTAAGCCAACATTTGTTACCGCCTAGCCACAGCCAAAAGCGGCGTGGATTGCGGCGCGGTTTGAGACGCGGCAAGCGGTGAGCGGCGAAAACAAATGGTAGACAACTTATGAAGTAAGCGGCGACGCGCAGCGCGGCGCGACCTGCGGCGCGGAGAGAGACGCGCGGTACACGGCAGCGATGGGCTGCGCAGTGTGCGAGTGAAACAAATGTACTAGCGAGTATCGAGGCGGCCACAGCTCAGAACGGCGCGGGCGGTGGCATCGGTGGACGCCTTCAGGCATCGCACGACCGAAACAAATAATTTTGTTTCTACCGCGCGTTTTTAACTTAAAATAATGAATGTGGAACAATTTATTAGTGAAATACTGAGTAGACCCGCAATATGGATGTCAAAACATCCACATCATAAATATAGGCATGTTGTAAAAAATTGTGGGACGAAATAAAACAACAATTTCCTGGTAGTAGTGGTAAGTATTTATTACCTATTTTTTACGAGTAATTAAACAAGATACGGCAATTTAATATCATAGACATTCACGATTTCATAGATACCTACCTACCTATGCTTGGGTTGGGTTATTGAAATAAAGTTTGAATTGATCTCGTATTCTAGATGCTTGAATCGTAGCTCGATTATTCCGTCTTGACCTGCGTTCGCTATTGTGACTATTTGAGTCTTCAAACTGGGAAAAAAACTGCTGAAAATCTTCATATCTGTCTCCGTCTCTTTCTCTTATAATATTGTGTAACAGGCACGAAGCCTTTATAATCAATATTGCGTGCTTTTTGTCTGCCTCTATACTTTTCGTAAAAATACGAAATTTATTTGTTAGAATACCAAATGCGCACTCAATTGTGACTCTTGCCCGGGATAATCTTTTGTTGAAAATTCTTTTTTCCGTATTTAAACCACCGGAGGGATATGGGCGCATCAAATAATTTTTAAGAGGGTAGGCTTCATCGCCAATTAACACGTATGGCAAATTCAGATTTGAACCAGGTAATCATTGTGACGGTGGAACGTTGAATCTATTTTCTGTTAATAATCTATTTAATCGTGAAAAATGAAAAGTGCCTCCATCACTTTGTTTGCCTTTCCCGCCAACTTCTACAATAATAAACTTGTAGTCTGCATCTGACACTCCTTGTAGTACTAATGAAAAAAAATGTTTATAATTATAATATGCACTTCCACTATTGGGTGGATTTTTTATGCGGAAATGTTTGCCGTCTATCGCACCCAAACAGTTAGGAAATTGCCATCTTGAAAAAAATAAATTTGCTACACTTTTTAACTTATCACAGGTTGGCTGCGGCATATGTATTTGGGCCAAATTTTTCCAAATAGCGTCTAGAGTTTGATAAATTACTTTGGCAACTGTACTTCGTCCTAATCGGTAAGATTGAGCCAGAGACCTAAATGATCCACCGTGACCAAGAAACCTGAAAATGAAATAAAAAAGCACTTATTAATGACCTAGCTTTTCCAAAAATTTTACTAAATGTAGGTAATATTATAATACTAAATTTTAATGTGATATTACGTCTAGCTATCCATCCATCCATCCATAACTTTATATTTTATGCATTACTAGTAATGAGGTTATGAGTTAATGATGGGACTATCGCAAATAAAAAAAGCTGTTATTCCATAAAAATCCAATATTGGTAATTACTTTTAATTTTCAGATGATAGTTTAAGGAAAAAATGGAAGAACCTAAAAGACGGCTACCGGAAAGAACTCAAAAAAGTACCTATGTTAAGGTCTGGAGATGAAGGTTCAGATTATCAGTCTCAGTGGAAGTATTTTGAACAATTATCATTTTTGAAAGACGAATATTTGCCCACCGTGGGAGAGACTAACTTAATAGATGAAGATACATCAACTCAAGATCTAACAGAAGAATTGTCGTCGTCACTCTTCGAATCACCGCCGCCTCCGCCGTCGGTTTCACCAGTGCCATCAACCCCCACCTCCCCGCCACAGCAACCGTCAACTCCACAAACTGTTGCAGGACGATCCTACGAAACTATTGTTTAAAACCTCTTTTAAAGATCATCAGTTCTCCGAAACAGTTTTAACGCGAAAAAAAAATCTTAATTCAATATCCCTCAAACTCGCGTATCGATCTAAACCGAAACTGAAAGAAAATAAACTAAAGGATCTATTGGATTTATTACAAAATAATCATATTCCCCCCTTTTATGAGTCTTTTTATAAGTCTCTTAAGTGAGTAATTTAAGTTTTTTTTAGTTGATTGTAAGTTCACGTAAGAAAGAATAATTTTTCCCTTTAAAGAAGTATGTTTTGATTTTTTTTCTTATTTTAAAAACATGTTAAAGAGAAGGTTTTAATTAGTTATTATTTCTTATTGCAGGTGCCTAAAGTTAATAAGTAAAGACAGTTAACCAATAAAAGTAATGATGATGATTGCATTTAGAAGTATGTTTAAGAAAAATAATTTCATGTTAGTTCTAAGATTAATTTTTTATATTATTATCGGCCTACCCACAACATCTTGTGTGAAATACTTAGGGTTCTACCTTGATCGGCGGCTGACTTGGAAACTTCACACCGAACATAAAAGAGACGAACTCAACGCCCGATTCCGAAATCATTGCAATAATTAATTAATCCTATTCTGTTAAAATAGCGATATCCCGTTAAGTAAGACCGCCTCAAGATTTACAAAGTTTTTTTAATTACAGGTAACTGATAGGAATCATGACTGAATCGAAGAAGAAATGTCGACAATACAGTGTTGAATATTTAAAATTTGGATTTATTCCATCAAAGGCAGACAAGCGATTGCCCATATGCCTTTTATGCAACAAAGTTTTGAGCAATGACTCTATGAAACCATCTAAGCTCGAAGATCATCTAAGAAGGTGTCATCCTGATAAAATAGGTAAAGATTTGAAATATTTTCAAACATTGAAGGATAAATATGAAAAGAGACCCACCATGCAAAGTCTGTTCGCTTCAACGTCTGAAAGTAACGATGATGGTTTGCGGGCGTCTTACAATATCTCATTACTTATAGCGAAATCTGGAAAACCACACACTATTGGAGAACAGTTAATTTTACCCGCTGTTGAAGAGGTTTTAAAAACTGTTCTGCACAAATCTCCATTTGACATACTCAAAAAAATTCCTTTACAACACCGTACAAACACGTATTGATGAAATGAGCTCTGATATTGAAAGTTTCTTGTGTAGTTATCTGCAAAAAACTCATTTTTCTATTCAACTGGACGAGTCGACTTTACCTGGTATCGAAGCATTATTATTGGCTTATGTTCGATTTGTTATGGACGAAGAAATTCATGAAGAGCTACTATTTGCGAAAACTTTGAAGACGGACACTAAAGGTGAATCAATATTTAATGTCCTGAGTGATTTTTTAAGGAAAAATCAATTCCATTCACAAATGTTATTTCGGTGGCAACAGATGGAGCTCCTGCCATGGTCGGGCGATATCGTGGGTTTATAAGCCATCTTAAAAAAATTATACCAGAGGTAACTGCAATTCACTGTGTCATCCACCGACAACACCTAGTAGCGAAAAATTTGGGTGATGGATTGCACCAATCACTTCAATTTGTGATTAATGCAGTTAACAAAATAAAAAGCAATGCATTGAATACGCGTTTATTTGCACAATTGTGCGATGAAAATGAAGAATTCCAACGATTGCTCTTACATACTGAAGTACGCTGGTTGTCGAGAGGTGCATGTTTAACAAGATTTTACTCACTCTTTGAATCAGTTTTAGAATTTCTGGACAGTAAAGATCCAAATTTAAAAGGTAACCTGATCAAATTCAAAGCAGACATCGCGTATTTGACGGATTTGTTCAAAAAATTTAATGATATTAACTTACAACTACAAGGGGACAGCCTCAATTTAATAAAAACAAAGGGTGTAATTTCAGCTTTTATTGGAAAATTGAAATTTATGAAGCAAAATATTAGTCGGCGCGAATTTTCCCAGTTTCCAAACTTGTCACAGGTAGAATGCCTCGATGAGAATATTCAGACATACGTTCAACATTTAATCGCCCTGCATGATGACTTCAAAATAAGATTTGAAGATATTCTGTTAATGGAAATACCACCATGGATCATAAATCCATTTGATGAAACGGAAGTGGAGAATGTGATATTACAAGAGGAGCTAGTCGAGCTTAGCACTAATGAGGAGCTGAAGGTGAAATTTAAAAGAGGGTATCAAACATTTTGGCTGCAGGCAGAAATACCCGAAAAATATCCTGGACTGTGGGGAATTGCGAGAAAGCTTTTGATAGCGTTTCCCTCGTCGTATCTTGTCGAAAAAAGTTTTAGTGCCGTAACAAACCTTTTAACAAAAAAAAGGAGCAGATTGAATATCACAGAACGGGGAGATTTGCGGTTATTCCTAACAAAACTAAAGCCAAATATTGATAATTTGCTGTCAATACATCAAGTACATCCCTCCCATTAAGTTACGTTACCTACGTTATTAATGTTTAATTTTGATTGTAGGTACAATTATATTTTGATTTACTATACTTACTTAATATAATATTGTAAAATATGATAACAATAATAATAATTAATAGTTACTTACATAGTATTTGAATAAATACAACACAGCACAAAAACCAATCAATTCTCACTTATTTTATTTTTACCACTCCGAGTTTTCTAAATAAAATAAGTGAGAATTGATTGGTTTTTGTGCTGTGAGTAGATGTCATTTTTGTATTCTGACACTTTTCTTGCCGGGAAGCGAAATTATTTTATAGTTTCAATATGATTTCAAAATTTATTCTGTAACGTATTCTAAATACGCTGTATGTTTTGATAAAATACGTTGTATCATAATGATATTTATGTATTAAAATATAATAATTATGTATTTTTATTTCAGGACAAAGAGCAAATGATTTTACCCCCTAATGATGAAAATGTATACTATACGTTACAAAAAATTGAACAACCAGCTGAAAATTTGACAGATATTTCGAAACAACTACCATTCCTTTTAGATAATCAAAAATTAATATTGAATAACCAAAAACTTTTGAGCAAAAACCAATTTAACCAGAAATTTAATGAAATTGAATTTAAAATTATTAGTAGCAAAGATGACGTTGAAGAGCTGGAAACTAAATTAAAAGATGTCGTTTATATATCAGAATTAAAAAAGAAATTTTCAGTAGTTTGCGGCAAAGGTAAAGGATTAAATAACGCTTATGTGCTAATTGACCTCATTTTCTCCAGAGAATTTTTGAATAAGTGTTCTTGGGCTGGAGGCTCCCGAAAGGAAGAATCAAAGATATGTTTCCGAGCTTACACGCGCATATTTGATTTTTTCTTTGACTTAATATACATGACTGACAAAAGTTTTACAAAAGAAGACTGCAAAAATTTTTTTAAAAATATTTTACAGAACTCGATGTCAAGAATAACCTCTCACGTCCCGATGACGCGATATCCGGTCGGCTGAAAAGTGTTCTCTGCGTCCCAAAGTCGCGATATCGAGTCCTATGACTTCATGCGAGTTTCTGCTTAATTTCTGTCAGCAGAAGGTATATTTTCGCTTGTATTTTACATGTATGAACAGGTAAGAATGCAAGCTTCCCATTGATGTATCACACTCATCCCCTATTGGTGCAAGTTCAAAATTCTGAACAGTTGAAATTAGTCGTTTTTTATCATCGAAACAAGTGACGTCGTAGTGCAGTTTTTTCGTGTGTTTTGTGTGAAATATGGATGAATCGGTAAGTAACTTTATTTACTAATGAAATAAGTTATTGTAGTTATTATTTAAAGTCAAAATATGTATAAATAAAGTGTAAATGAGCTATATAATCCATTTTGAAGTTTGAATCTGTTTGCTCGAAAAAACAATGGCCGCCATTTTGTTGTTTACACTAATTGCATACAGGATGTTCTCGACTATGCATTTTTGTTCGAGTCTTCGTTATACGAAGGGAAGAGAAAAATGAACTTTACAGTAATTTCTATTTTTATTACTATCAGTAGGTAAATTATTCTAAACACTTATATTGTGTTAACTTTATTCTATACAAAGTGACAGGAAACACACGTATGGAAGTATTATCTTTACTAATATTATAAAACCGAAAGTTTGTGTGTGCGTGTGTGTGTATGTGTATGTTTGTTACTCCTCCACACAATAACCGCTGAACCGATTGCGATGAAACTCGGTATGTAGATATCTGGAGACCAGGAATAACATAAAGGGTAACTTTTATCCCGATATTCAAACGGGATCGGGACTTACGGGGGTGAAACCGCGGGACGCAGCTAGTGTGGTAATATGCTTTATTGTTTTCTCTAAGATGGAACTAAGAGACGACGAAGAACGCACGGCTCCTGTGAGCGCTCCCATCGCGATGTCCGAATCCGAAATGTATATCCAAGTGATCTGAATGATGAGCCAGTGGCTAAGTACCTGTAATAATAAAAGATTTGTTTTCAGTTGACGAGTTAAAAAAAAATGGCGGGGACTACGAGACACTTTCGGGAAGGAACTAAAAAAACTCAACAATAAAAAATCTGGCCAAGCAGCCAATTCAGAACAATTCTCCAAGTGGCCTTATTTTCAGCTTTTGATGTTCCTCCAAAGTACAATGTCCCGAAGGGATCTGCAAGGTAGCGTGCCAGATACATGTGAGAGTTCTGATGGGGAGGATAGTGTAAATACAAATTTAAGTAACTATACGCCTTCGCCATTATCTGGTCCATCTTCTGAACAAAGTGACCAAGAAATTCCAAAGCATTTTAAATCTCCATTGAAAAAAAAAGGTAAAAGACGTCAGCCAGAGGAAATCGATGCAAAACTATTGGAAATTGAAGAGGAGAAATTACAGTACTTTAAAAAAAGTGCGAATGATCCTGATGCACAGTTCCTAATGAGTCTCCTCCCATTTTTAAAAGAGATACCTAAAAATCGTAAGTAAATTGTACGTTCAAGACTACAACAAGTACTTATTGATGAACAGAATGCTCATGCTTCATCTGTGGTACAGAAAGAAAGTTCTACTGATTTGGCTCAGTTCAGTGATGAATTCAATATGTCACCAAATACTTCAACACTAGGAGGGCAATCGCAACAACCTTTTTTAATGTCACAACAACCATCAGCTGTTACTCACTATGTTATGCAATTCAATCCTGACTCAAATACACTTAGCGTCATGGAATTTGGCCCAAACATAAACAACCCGATAACAGGCGATTTTGGTATCGTGAATGAGAATTTCAAGTGGCAGATTGTCAACACGTTAGTTTTTGTTGATTTTAAGAGGGTAAGCACAAAAAACGTTTATTTTTTTTATTTCTGTAACGCATAACGTTAGTTTGTCACTGGAACGCACGAAACACAGGTGAGTTAAAAAATTATGGTGCACTTTATTGTTGGTGAATCTTTTTCTGGTTTTGTTTTTAAATTAATGTATAGTCTTTTTTTGCTTTCAGAATCGCAAAATAATGACTGTAACTCCAGCCCAAGTTGCTCAAGTTGTGTTGCTTCGCAGTCAAGGGCGAACGCAGTGAGAGATTGCTGAATTTTTAAATGTACCACGTACAACCCTCAGATACGCTTTGAAAAGGTACGATCAGACCGGCCTGTATACGAGGAGACCAGGAAGTGGCGGCATTAGGTGTATATCAGCGCAGGATGACCGATTTATCACTCTCGCAATTTTGAGAAATGGGTTCCTTACTGCGGTTGAAATAAGGCAGCGTCTGCAAACGGCAAGAGGGGTCAATGTTAGTGAGCGGACAATAAGAAGGAGAATGGAGGAACGAGACCTGCGTGCTCGAAGACCAGCGCGAGGTCCAGAACTGCTCCGGCATCATCGCATAGCTCGACTACAGTTCGCTCGCGAGCACGCAAATTGGACTCACGAGCAGTGGAGTAAAGTGCTCTGGACCGATGACTGCAGAGTGGCCTTAAGAGCTCCAGAGTGCCGTGAACGTGTATGGAGAAAGCATGGAGAGGGGTTTCTGCCAATCACCACCAGGCAAACCGTAAGTTTTTATGGTGGATCCGTTATGGTTTGGGGAAGGATCAGTTCAGATGCACGTACAGAGTTAGTGGTAGTTAAAGGCCGTCTAACGGCAGTGCGATACGTTGAAGAGATCCTCCAAGATCATGTTTTGCCTTACGTAGAATTCATTGGTGGCGAAGAATTCAAATTAATGCAAGATAATGCCCGGCCACACACCGCACGATGCGTTAATGATTATCTTTCGGAGGTGAGAATTTCTAGATTGGAGTGGCCAGCACGCAGCCCGGACATGAATCCCACAGAACATGTCTGGGACATGCTTAAAAAAAGACGCATCCGATCAAGTCTCAATCCTCCAGAGACTTTCGATGCATTGAAGACCGCTCTGGTAGCCGCCTGGGAGGAAATACCCCAAGCGGATATCAAAAACATTATTCCACATTATTTAACGTTATCCGGGCCAGAGGTGGTAATACCCGCTACTAATGTTAATAACCATTAGCTTTAATTTGTACAATACATTAATTAACATTTGTTAAATTTAAGACCCTATTGTGTTTTTTTTATTTAATAAAAAATTAATAAAGTTAACCCATTTTCGTTTTTAAATCATTTGCATTTGAGGTTTGAATAAACAATAAATGTTTTTAAAGAAAAAAAATAAACATTTCGCGGTTCATTTTGATAATAACCCACATAGTGCGTCTGGGCCAAATTCCGTGCCGCTTAGTGTATTTAAAGTAAGCCATACACCGGAGAGGTCTACCTGTGCAGGTGTACCTGCGCAGGTAGACCGGAGCGTGTATGCCGACCGACCTGTGCAGTTTTTTTGACCTGCGCAGGCGACCGGAGCAAATTCGAAAATCGATTTTGGGTGATTCCGTCCGTTCGTTCAATTCGCATAAAACTCTTAATAACATTTTTTGGTTTTTATTTATTAGAACTATTTGTTTTTAAGAATGTGCATAATTATAAACAGTATAAGGGTCCAACATAAGAGCTAGATTTTTTTTTTAATTTTTTTATTTATTTGAAAAAAACTTGGCTAAAATTCATTCCACTCCGCTGAAAATATCGCAAAAGCAACTTGCGTAACAAATATCTATTTTATTATACCTTCAACAGAAAAATGGTCTTATACCATTTACAGTATAATTATTTAACTTTATAATAAACCATAAAAATAAATAATAATAATCTAAACAAATTAGAAAAAAAATTGTTAGTGTTTATTCCCGGATTTAGTTCATTACCTGCGCCAATTGCGTTAAAGAACATCTTTCAGCAGGTACGCTTGTGTTTGAACTTTGTGAATCAAATTTGCATTATTTTTCTATCAGTTGAGCGCGTGCCATACTATGTGAAGGTCGTGGACGGTTTATTTAATTTTTATGTGGATTTTTCCGACGCAAAATACAGTTTGGTTCAAACTTTCGTTCATCACCATCCATCATAAATAACCGTAAGTTTTAATACAAAACGCTTAATTTATATGAAAGATTGTGTATTAATAATTAAGTAACCTAAATATATAGTCTGATTACGATTGATATATTATTTTTAGATATTTTTGATGAAAATGTCTCTGTATTTCATTCATCTCCATTTCATTACCTTCTTTTCTTTCCAAATTTATGACGGAAGGTAATGATACAAAATGGATCGGAATGATTTTTTCAATCATATTTTTAAATTAGAATTTCACTAATGGTATAAAGGCGAAAGTTTGTGTGTAAGTGTGTGTGTGTGTGTTACTCCTTCACGCCGCAAGTACTGGCTGTACTGTACCGGTTTGGCTGAAATTTGGAACATAGATAGCTTAATAACCTGGATTTAAACATAGGCTATTATATATAATATTTAATACGTGGGCAAAAGCTAGTTTTAAAATTAACGCATCCGTTCATAATGCGTGTCATTTAAATAGCAAAATTATATAACAAGTTCAATTTCATAGTTATATTTCATTCATTTTCACCTAATTGTTTACAGAAAAATGTCCAAAACTAAAAAGAAATTAACCAAAGAAGAAAAATTAGCTAAAGATAGGTTACGTAAAAAAGAAAAATATGAAATGATTAAAAATGACCCACAATTATATGCTATTCAAAAAGAAAAAGAAAGAAAGCGTTACCTCATTCGGAAACAACAAATGAAAATTACAAGTATTAAAAATATGACACCTCGGGCGCAAAGAGATCAAAGAAAAAGATGGCGCAAAAATAGTAGACAGTATTTAAAGAACAAAGAAGAAAAAAATAGGTTTGAAAGAGTTACCATTGAAAATTCAGCACCAGACAGTGAAATCGGAAACAGTTTAGGGATAAATAATCAAAATGTGTCAATTCAAGATCCGTTAGAAAAAGAAAGTGCTAGAAGTAGTCCTCAGAATACACAACCCTCGCTGATTAAGAAGGGAATTATGCGTAAAATGCAGTATAAATATCAGAAAACGATTAAAGACTTGAAAAATGAAATAGAAAGATTAAAAAGAGAAAATTATAAAATGAAACGTCAGTGCCCTATTGATAACATTGTAAATGATTCTATACAAAAGAAGGTTAACGAAATAGTTAAGGATATAAAAGGTGAAAGAGTAGAAGAAGTAAAGAAGAAATTAATTTTTGGAGAGACAGTATCTTCAACTTTAAAGAAGAATTATACAAATTTAAGCAAGAAAGATAAAAGAATTTTTGCGGAAACCTTTATTAAAGATGACAAAAAAAGATTTAAGAAATATGGAGTCCTTAAAAAGTTACCATTTTCCTTAAGGTCAAAGACAGTCACCAGAGATAGCGTATCTAAAGAAATTTCTGACAAAATTACAAACTTCTTTGAAGAAGACAGTAATACTAGAATGGCTTCTGGCAAAAAAGAATACATTACAAGAAATGGGATCAAAAAACAGAAGAGGTATCTCAATGATAGTATGAAAAATTTGCATTTAAAGTTCATTGCCGAGAAATGTAATATAAGCTATTCTACGTTTTGTAAATACCGTCCGTTTTGGGTGTCGTCCCCAAGTTCAAGGGATACTTGCCTCTGCAAATTACATTCGAATATGGAATTATTAGTTTCAGCTCTTAAAAGAGCTAATGTTATCAATGAAATCTCAACTTCTGAGGTTATTAAAAACATTTGCTGTAATGCAAGCAATGAGCAGTGCTTAGACAGATCTTGCCCAAATTGCACTAACAAACTATTGAAGTATAAAGAATTTCGAAATGATAAAATCTATTACTACGAATGGGTTGCAGAAAAAAAATCATATCAGAGCAAAAGTGGCTCAAAAGAAGCAAACATAACAACGAAGAAAAAGCAATATGACTTTATTCGCAATATTATCCTAAAATTAGAAAATATGTTGCCTAAATTTATGAAACACATTGGCAACATAGTAATGCAATTTGAAGCTATTAAACAATTAAAATTTAATTTAAAGGAGGACGAAATTTTGATCCACGTGGATTTTAGTGAAAATTACAGCTTAAAATATAACGAAGAGATACAGTCATTCCACTTTGGTGGTAGCAGAGGGCAAGTGTCTCTGCATACAGGTGTTATATACTACTATGACGCACTTAAAAATTGTGTTGAAGTTAAATCTTTTTGTACAATTAGCCAATGCTTGAACCATGACGCTGCGGCAGTTTGGGCTCATTTAAAACCTATTTTAAATATAGCGAAGGATTTAGTGAAAATAAGGGCTATCCATTTTCTTTCGGACTCTCCAACAAGTCAATACAGAAACAAATATATATTCTATATTCTCTCGAAATTAAAAGAGCAGCTGACAGATGTTGAGTATATTACCTGGAATTATCAAGAAGCAGGGCATGGCAAGGGTGCCCCAGATGGTATAGGTGCAGTTATCAAACGGACCGCCGATAATTTTGTGAAAAATGGTGGAGATGTTGGCTCCTTTGAGGCTTTTCTAGATGTTATCACACACAATGTGAAAAATGTTATCATTGATGTCATACCAGAAGATCAGATCACGCGTGTAAAATTTCCGGAAAATATTCCTACGTTTAAAGGGACAATGAATGTACATCAGGTATGTATTCTATATTATTTTATATATTATGTTTCATTACAATAAAATATTGGTTATCTATGTAAAATATTTCTTTTTAGGTTATTTGGGCTACGTCCTTACCATTCAGTGTTGCTTTGCGAAGCCGCAGCTGCTTCATTTGTAAAGATAGCTACGTGCCTTGCAGCCATGGAAAGCATTTGGGAGTTTTAAGTATTGGGATTAAAAGTTCATCTACCACCTGTCTTTCATGTGTTCCCGTTGAAGAAACAAAACGTCGAGATGTTACGGACTTTAAAACTTATAATTCAGATGTTGCAGCATTAAATAATCTTGCACAAAGTAACAAAACTATTTCAGACCTTAATATTGACTCTCCTACAATTTGCAACAATATTAATATAAGCAATGTTACCGATGATATTCTACTTAATGAAATTGACGATAATTTATTTTTAAACGATACTGTCAATGACACATGTGTCACAGGGACACAGGATACCCCTAAAGTGCAGATACTATCGAATGTACCTTTTAATTGGCAGAGTTACACTTTTTACAAGAATCAAACGAAATCTTTTAATCCTAATGATCAGCAAGAATTTGAAAAATTTATCAGTGATATAAATATTACAAATATGGAAAGCATCAATGACAACAAATCAACAGAAAATGAGATAGACCATATAGATATCACTAATATCAAGAAAGAATTTGGTACAAAGTCTAAGAAAGAAAAAAATAAAGAAAACCATATTATTTACAATATAGGTGACTGGGTTGCCGTTCAGTATCAAATTAAGTCAAAAATTTATGCATATATTGGTAAAATTAGAGAAATAGACGAAGATTCTTACACTATTTTGTTTTTAAGAAAAGGCAAACTTAATAAGTTTTCTTGGCCTATTGTGGATGACGAAGACGTTGTTTCAAAATCACGAATTTTGTGTTCACTAGCCTCACCTGAAATTGACAGACGTGGGCAATTTATATTCAACAACCTACCTAATTTATGTTTTAAATAAGTGAATACTATCATATTTTTTATTTTATTTATACGCAGTTTTTACAGAACTGTTCATCACATCATCATGTATCTCTTTTTTAGTTTTTATCTTTTTTTACTTTTTTTTAGGTCAATTATTTTTAAGATTGCATTTCTAATAATTACAAAAAAACCTTAATTGATCTCATTTTGTATGCTTAAGAATTTTTCGTAAATTGATTATTCGTTTTAGTGTTGACTTCTTTGATAGTAATTATACTTATTAATGTTACTCACTTAGTTTATAAGGATAAATAATTTGAAAATGTCTA
This sequence comes from Erebia aethiops, assembly GCA_923060345.2. Taxonomy (NCBI): domain Eukaryota; kingdom Metazoa; phylum Arthropoda; class Insecta; order Lepidoptera; family Nymphalidae; genus Erebia; species Erebia aethiops. The sequence goes on along the minus strand of OV281081.1, from coordinate 10,564,187 downwards.
AAATTTATAATGACTGTTTTGATATAATACCTCTTTTCATTATTAAACTCTTGATTGATCTCATTGTAATTCTAATAGGTTATGGTTAATTGGATAACTTTAAGAATTGAAGATCTCTCATATTTAGTGCATAAAGACAAATGCTTTGATAATTTTTCTTTAGATTTTTAAGTATGTTATTATGTTTCAAGTTCTTTTTGTTAAAATTTATGATTACATTTCCTAATTAATAAATTTTGATTATAATATATTTCATTTTTTTCATTACCTTCCACACCAAATATTACCATCCAGGTCATTATCATTGCCATCCATTCATAATTCATTACCATCTAGACGAATTTCATTACCTTCCATGGCTTCATGACATTCCATCAAATATTGTTCTTAATTTCAAAAATATTTTGTTCCCTTTAACTATAATCTATTTATAAGTTAGTGTATAACATAAAAATAAATTTTGAGCGCTTTATATTAATAAAAAAAAAAATTCCGCCGAAAACCACCGAATTGAACGAACGGACGGAATCAACCTTTTGCTCCGGTCGTCCGTACGGTGAACCTGTGCGTGTGTGCGTACCTGCGCAGGTCGTCCGTCAGTTGTTTTCTGTCTCGTGTGCGAGACGGTCATTGGCAAAAGTGACGGTATTATCTATGGTCATTGTTGTCGCTCGCATTGTATTACCACGTGTTCAATTCAACACGCCAAAATGGCGACATCAGAGTCAACTACAAATAAAAGAGTCCTTGAAGAATTCATCGAAATGTATAGAACTCATCCATGTCTTTGGCAAGTAAAAAACAAAGACTATCATGACCGAGACAAAAAAGAGGCGGCTTACAAATTGCTTATAGCAAAATTAAGAGAAATTGAACCAGATGCGAACAAAGCAACAGTTGTGAAAAAAATCAATAATATGAGAAGCAATGTTAGGAAGGAAAAAAAGAAATACGAAGAATCTGTCAAGTCTGGAATAAGTCCTGATGATGTGTACTATATTAAATTGTGGTACTACGAATTATTTAATTTTTTAAATGATCAATGCACTCCCAGGGAATCTTCATCCAATCTGGAGGACGATAATAGTTCTGATGTAAGTAAAATATCTGTGCTTAGTAATGTAATTTTTATAATGTTCATACAATAATATTAATAATTCAAATTACACAAAAGCTTATAACTATTTACATCAACGTCTAATAATATATCATATTAATAGATATAAATTATAGCTACATGTATGATAGCATAGAAAATATATGTAATGCATATTATAACTCGTTATATTAATTTATTAGGCTTTAAGCCTTATTTAATGTATATTTTTTTTTTTTTTTTTTTTTATTGAGAAATAGGCTTGCGCTTGACGACAATCATGCTTAGTGCAAAGCAATGATGAGGTCTAAGTTGGAACGCGCTTGCCTAGAAGATGCCTATTCACTCTTGCCTTGAAGGTACCTAAGTTATATGTGGCAGGAAACACGTGCGCTGGGAGGGTGTTCCACACCCTAGCGGTTCGGATCAGAAACGTCGAGCAAAAACGTTTCGTGCGGGCAGATTGGACATCAACCACATAAGGATGCCAACGCAGACGGTTTCTCGCTGTTCTGTGGTAGAACGGGGAAGGAAGAACAAGGTTGTGAAGTTCCTGAGCACACTCTCCATGGTATATCCGATAAAAAACCGATAAGCAGGCGACATTGCGTCGGTGTTGTAGACTCAGCAATTTCGCCTGCGTAAGTGATTGATCACCAATTATCCTTCGGGCCCGGCGATCTATCGAGTCTAATGTATCGAGTTGATACTTGGCGGATCCATCCCAAAGGTGGCAGCAATACTCCATGCCAGATCTGACTTGTGCCTGATAGAGAACGAGGCGCTGTTTTGGCGTGAAGTATCGCTTCACCTTGTTCAGGATGCCAAGTTTTTTGGCAGCTGTTTTGGCCTTTGACTCGATACATTTCCCGAAATTGAGGTTGGGAGAGATGTCGATTCCCAAGAGCTCAATGTGATCACTTATCGGTACGGATATACCCTGGAAAGTAGGAGCCAAGGTGAAAGGGCTCCTCTTAGCGGTGAATAAACACGCTTGTGTTTTGGTGGCGTTAAACTGGACTAGATTGGCGTCACCCCAATCGGACACCTCCTTAAGAGTCAAGTTAACGCGATCCACCATGGCCTCTCTTTGCTCAAGTGTCTCAGAAGCACTGGCTCGAGAGCTAGACATGTATCTTTCCGCAACAGTGCTGTCATCAGCGTACCCAAATATGCCGGGTTTGAGAAGATCGTTGATGTGCAGCAGAAAGAGTGTTGCGGAAAGAACAGACCCCTGAGGGACACCGGCATTAATAGCCATTAGGTCAGAAGAGCAGCCGTCAACGACCACCCGAAATGACCTGTCACTCAGAAAGTCAGATATCCAGCTACAAAAACCAGTGGGTATCCCGTATGCCGGGAGCTTACTGAGAAGACTGCCGTGCCAGACCCGGTCAAAAGCCTTTGAGATGTCCAAGGAAACGGCGAGCGCCTCGCCGTGTTTCTCAATGGCTTCTCCCCATGTATGCGTGGCATACACCAGAAGATCTCCTGTAGACCGATTTTTCCGAAAGCCGTACTGATGGTCTGACAGAAGATCGTTATCTTCTAGGTATGCTAGGAGCTTGCCATTGAGTACACGTTCCATGCTTTTGCAAAGGATGGACGTGATGGCTATGGGTCTGTAATTGGCCGGGTCAGCGCGGCTCCCCTTTTTAGGTACTGGTTGCATATGATCTTCTTGCCATGGTATTCTTCCTTCCTGATTAAAATAACTCATAAAATTATCTCGGACAATTTTCGCGGTGTTTAAAATATTTCCTGGGTTTCTTATTTCTAAATTTTCCATCGTACTATTTTGTGTGTTATATCCCTCTGACATTACAGCCCCATTTTCAGGGTTTTCTCGATAAAAACATCTTAGTGGTGCATAAGACTTTTTTGAATGTACAATTAAAAAGTTATGTAATGCACAGGAAGCTTTAACTACTATATCGATATTTTCTGGATCTAAATTTATATGAGTATAAAATATCCGAAATCGTGATGCCAATTGCCAATATCCCGAAAGCGTTTTCTACAGTGCGCCTGGCGCGAGATAATCTGTAATTCAGGATTTTTTTTTCTTGCGATGTTAAATCTGCCTGCCGAAACGGTTTCATCAAGTCGGGGCGTAATGGAAATGCGTCGTCTGCTACAAATACATATGGCAAATTTCGGTTACTTCCTGTTAACGTTTCACTGGTTGGAATATGTAATTCACTATTTTGTAATTTTTCAAAAAACTTGGTATGTTGTAGTACCCCTCCATCGGATATCCTTCCATTCATGCCAACATCTATGTACACAAATTGGTATTTCGCATCAACGATTGCCATAAGAACCACACTATGATGTCCTTTATAATTATAAAAGTACGATCCACTATTAGCTGGTGGAACAATTGCTATGTGCTTCCCATCTAACGCACCAACACAATGTGGAAAGTTCCATCGTTCTTCATACATTTTTGCTATTTCTTTCCATTCTTCTTCAGATGTAGGAAACTGAAAGTTAAAAATAAAAGCATTATTTTATATGTAGTAGTATAAAAAATATATGTTTTCAGGGAGCCAATACCCAAGATTCTTCAGTTGTCGATCAACAAAATTCATCTACACCTAACAGTGAAATAACTGACAATAACGAGAACCAATCAACATCGTCAAACAAAAATTCATCTCGTCCACCAAAACCGAAAAGGAAAGATGAAACCATAGCAAATGAATTACTGGAATCAGTACGAGATCATTTCAAACGTCCTCGTCCAAACTCAACAGAAGACCGCTGTGATATTATCGGCAAAAATGTAGCCATGAAACTGAGGGCTTTAGATGCGAAACAAATATCTATTGCAGAAAAACTTATTAATGATTTACTTTTTGAAGCAGAATTAGGAAACCTCACTCCGGAACACGCCTATATTTGATAATGAGAAGGGTTTGGCCATAGTTCACCACGCTGGTCAAAAAACTACTGAGCCGGCAAATATGCAGTTTTGTGTTTTAGATATTATTTTATACATACTTTTGCTAAGTTCTAATTGTTGTTTCAATTGAGCTTTGCAGTTTGTCGTGGGTTATTCGAAATTTTTAATTTTATTACTTGTTAATAATTGAAATATTGTGATCCGCTTCCTTTTGGTGGATTTATTGAGATATGCTTCCCATCAATTGCCCCAAGCAGATGCGGAAAATTCCATCTTTGTTCAAATAGTGCGGCTTTTCTCTCCCATTCTACTTGTGATCGAGGAAACTGAAACAAAACAAAATATTACAGGATAATTCACTGTAGTCAGCATCAACAGTGCAGGAAACACAAGGTAATTAAGACTCAAGTGCTCAGTATACTCCCGGCACTACAGATACATCAGACGCTACAATTAAGGCTACTTCTTCATCAAGTCACTCATCATCTAGAAAAAGAAACTCTGAAGCGACTCTTACAAAGAACGTTTTGATCATTTCAAACGTCCGGCCCCACCTCCTCCACCATTGAAGCTACCCGACGATCGTTTCGACACTTTTGCTAAAGCTGTTGCGTTTAAACTTAGAGATTTAAATAAAACGCAACGTATTCTAGCAGAAAAAAATATCAATGAGACGTTTGCAGCAGCTGAATTGGGTAGTTTAACAACATCACATATAGTAATGGCCCCGTTTTCGAATTCACCCTTCCAACAAAGTTTTTCAAATCAGTCATACTCACCTAAAGTCCAGCTTTCCTTACTTGACTATTCGAGTAAACAATAATGGCCGAATGATAACCATAGGCAAAGTAAAGGGTTGGGAAGTTATCGCATGAAAGAATGTGAAACATCATACAATTCAATAATTTTCATCACAACTGCAATGGTCATAGATGTGTACCGTTACTAAAAATTTTACGTTTAAAGTAATATCTTTTTCGTAATTTGTATTACTATTAGGAAATTTCAAGACAAAATAAGATTGGCGTAGATTTATTTCAAATCAAATTTTTGTCCTATTCTAAAGTAGCCTCCATTTGTGGGTATAAACAATTTATTTTAAAAAAACAGTAGTATAAGGTATATGTATACTTTAATTTACCTGTTCTCTTTAGTTAATAGTAATGGCGGAATGATAATGAAAGACACAATGGTTTAAGAATTTATCACATTTTCTGCATTCATTAGAAAAGTCCAGATTTCCCTAGATTGTCTATGAATCGTTGAGGTGGGTAAAGGCGAATGAGTGACATAAAATGAATTGATATAATATTTTTGAGGATCCGATGTAATTTTGAGAAAATAAATAAATAAATTAAATATATTAATATAAAAAGAGACATAATACTAATACGAGGGAGGGTTTTTAAGTTCGCGGAATGAGAGGGTTGGAGGGGGATGATTAGGCTCATTAGGATTGTAACGTGTTTAGTGACTCATAATTAGTATAAATACGAGATTTCATTGTTATTAGACCATTAGTCTTTGAGCTATCGCCAACCAAGCAACATAATCAGTAGTGAAAAGTGAAATATGGAAAAAATCTAATATCGTGCCGTTATAAAGTTCCTTACCAAGCAAGGAAAATCAGTTGCGACCATAATGGATGACATGTCATCGGTTTACGGTGACTCTTGTCCAGGAAAAACCATGGTGTACAAGTGGCACAGTTTGTTTAAAAAAGGAAGGGAATCCCTTGAAGACGACCAGAGGCCGGGCAGGAGCATCGAGGTGACCACGCCAGAACTTATCCAAAAAGTCGAAAAACTTGTACTCGACGATGCTCGACTCGACTCGCTTTAAAAATCCTGCACGATCATCTTGGCATGACTAAGGTCAGCTCAAGATGACCGAGAATGCTCACGCCGCCGCAAAAACAACAACGCGTAGAGTGTTCACGTGCATTTTTGGACCTCTATAACCAAATAAATCCATTTTTTAGACAATAATTTCGTAGGTCGGTGATTACTTGAATGTCAACTTCCGTGTTTTTAACGTTACTCGTCGATTAACAAGCTTATTGGGCAGATGAAGCTGCAAGTAAGTTATAGGCTACTTTAACCGTCGGCTAGTGCTACTCAGCTATTGTGAAATACACATTCACTGTTACTCGTGACTTTAACCGGCAAGTAGCCTACTCGAGACTTTACTTGAAGATGGTGAATAAGGCCCTAACAGTGATAAGTTTAGTGTACAAAAGATGGAAAGTGATAACGAATTACCTTCTCCTCCTACAACGCCAAGAAAGAAAGCCAAAATATCGAAGGTACAACAAAAATACGAATGGGAATGCCAATATGACTGGTGCGAATTTAATGCTAAATGCAAAATATGTGTTTTGACATTTACTACACTCTTTTGCAAAAAAAACGGGCACTTAAGCAAATAACTATTTTATAGTTACTATTAATTTGTTTGACAATTTTAGGTATTGTTATCCTCAGAATTTTATAAATCAATTAGGAAGGAATAGTTTTCATCAGTTTTATCATAACATTTTGATTAAATTATTGAGAAATAATGTTTAAGCTCAAAACACTATTATTGTACCTGCTCGCTAAATAAAAATGAAACGCGTTAATTTCTTTGTTTTTCTTGAATACATTAAAAGCAGATAAAAGTTTAGTATTGAGTGTGACCCCCTCTTGCTGAAATCACAGCTTGCATTCGTCTGGGCATGCTAGCGAGTATATCTTTTATGGTTTCTTGGGGAATACGTTCCCACTCCGCGGTAATCACATTATTTAGCTCTCTGATGGTCTGCGGAGCCGGCTGCACTGATCTCACTCGTCGCTTCAGAACGTCCCAGACATGCTCTATGGGATTGAGGTCCGGACTTCTAGCTGGCCAGTCCAAACGACGAATTCCGACTTCTACAATACAATTCCGACTTCTAAATACGCTTCCACATCGCCAGACCGGTGGGCGCGAGCGTTGTCGTCCATAAAAATTGAGTTTTCGCCAAGAGCGGCTAAAGCGGGTTGTGCATAAGGAATTAGAACTTCTGTTATGTATCGGTGTCCAGTCAGTGTACCGTTTGTAACGTTGTAAAAGGCGTTACATGTTTTAGCAGTTACAGAGACCTAAATAATTATTATAACTGTTAGCTAATAGGTAAATATAGCTAGTTATAGGCATATTATAGACGCGATCTACAGCGGGCAGCGCGCGTCGCTTCGGACCGGTTTGTTTTGCGTGGCTGCCGCTTCAGGTGAAGAGGGCGCCTCCGCCGCGTGCCGCGGGAGTCGCTGTTACTACACCGCGGTCCGCGAGCCCATTCAAAAAATTCGTTCCGGAGCGACTACACGCTGGCCGTTCTCCCGAAATTGATTTCGTCACCTAAAATCCAAAGGCTAGTATTCGTCTGAAGACCTCAGCAAACCTTTTAAACCCCGTTCACGGGGTTTTCTTCCTGGGGATTATCTCGTCGGTCTGCGCCTCGACCTCGCTCGGAGCAACGTGACTCGCCACTTCTGCGAGTCCCGTCCAGTCCGTGGCCCTCTTCCACGCCCGAGCTCTCTGGCCGCGCCACTTCTGCGGGTCAGAGCCTCCGAGCGTAGACGACCGACTCCCGGCGTGTAAAATCTCCCACCGCACACTACCTGGCTGAAGAACTCGCCGCGCGTCCCACTACCAGCTGGACCGACACTCCGCGGCATTCCAGGACAGTACTCGCCCACTACAGGTCTAGAAAGCAAAATTATTGACGGGCCTCTCGTCCCACGACCCTCTGATTCTTTCTTAAATAAATTCCTTGTGTTGACTTGCTGTGTTTCTTTTCTCGCCAAACCAGCTACGTCACACTGGCGCCTCAACTTGGTATTCATGGTCATTATTTTGCTTCTTAGGCTTGTAGTGGTAAAATTGGTGTGTGTTTTGTTTTTTTTGTTTTGTGAAACGTTTTATTTTTTAATTTTGGTTGCCAGCAACTAAGGTGTTAGACGAAACCTGTTGTTAATTTTATTAAGGGGCAGTATTCCACTTAAGGTCCATCTTACCTAGGCCACTTTTAGGCCAATTTTATTTTTTTGAATTATTAATTGTTTTATTGTTTTCTTTTAATTGTGTATTTTATCGGTGTCTTATTTAGTACCGTAAAAAAAAAAAAAAAAAATTTCTTATACACGTCTGTACACATTAGTTGCAATTATTGTTTTTATTTTGCTGATTTTATTTTATTTTTCTACTTTGACTTATTTCATCAATCAATCAATCATTCATCAATCATTCAATCATTTAATTTTAATACTTCATGCTTTTAAGAAAAAACAACCAAAGCGTTAATTTAGTTAATTTTAATTGTAACAGACGGAGAATTTAGTTGTTTTTTTTGCTTCGATTGTTCAGCACTTACCTTGCGTGTTTTTTTACTTACCTTGCGTATTTTTTAATCCGTTATTTATTTTAAATACTATGGCGTACGAAGTCAAATTTATGTCCTTACAAAAAGGAGAACTCGAATACGAAGTGGCTATCAGAGGTGAAACACCAGCTACCACTGTCCAAGATTTGCGCAAACAAATATCTAAATGCGGTCCGATATATCCTTCGGAGGATATCTTAACTAGTCCCTTTGATCCCTCCGTAGACCTTGAAGGCGCAGTTGATGCTCTTGAGAAGGTAAACCAAACACTTTCGTCTACTTCTGACAGAAGTGCTCTATTACGAACTCAAAACTTATTGAACCATTTATATCATCGGCTTAACCGTATTCCATGCTCTGATAAAATAAAACAAGACTATGATGAATGTGTCTCCTTGTATAAAACTTATGCAGTGAAACTTAGCACGCTTTTAGACAATGCTACAGATCCCTTAGCCATTGCGAGTAGTAGTTCTTCGAATTCTGCAACACCTACAACGCCACTTAATGTCAACGTTACTTGCGAGGGAAACAACCTTAATTTGTTTTCCAAATTAAAATTTGACGGCAAGTCTTGTGTAAGGACTTTTATACAACGTGCTAATGAATTTTGTCAAGCAAAAAATATAAAGTCCGAAAAAATACTTAAGAATGCCACCGAAATATTTACTGGTGATGCTATTCATTGGTACCGAAGTATTAAGGATTCCGTGCACTCTTGGGAGGAACTTGTCATCTTATTAAAAAAAGATTTTAGTGAACCGGATTACGATTACAAATTGTCTGCAGAAATAAGAGCCCGTACCCAAGGTGAAGATGAAAATATAGTTATATACCTGTCAATTATGTCCGGCTTATTTGCTAGATTAAATAAAGAACCCACGGACGAAGAAAAACTAGAAATACTCCTCCATAATATCAGACCTTGCTATGCCAGTACTTTATCGTCAGTTTCGGGAGTAAAGTCCATTGTTGAGTTACGAAACTTGTGTCGCAACTACGAAGACATTCAGTCTCGCCTCTCACATTTCAAGGAACCGCCAAAAGCAACTTCCGATACTTTAGCACCAGATTTAGCTTATGCGGGTAGCTCGTGCAGTAAACAAAAATTTAACTTCTCTCGGAAATTTAATTACAATTATAAACTTAAAAATACTACTTCTGACTACAACCAACCTCAACATATTAGTAATAAAAACACAAATTCAGATAGCAATTACGTTCATGCAGTCAGTACCCCTGTAAGTAATAAGCGATCTCGTTACTGTATTCGATGCCGTACCGATAGCCATAGCACTAGAGGGTGTACCGCTGATCGCAGTGAAATTTTCTGTTTTGGCTGCAGACGAAAAAATGTAAAATTCCCTGATTGTCCAGACTGCGCTACAAATAGAAGTCCTGATCCAAAAAACTAGAATCTGAGAATTGTGCGGAAAGTAAATTTAATGATAAGGATTGGAAAAATTGGCTTAATATTATAAATTTATATTTTAAATCCTATAGAATCCACACAATTCTCGATAAAAACTATAACAGTGACAATAGACCTCACGCATCAATTCAAGTTTGTGGTCATAGTTTTTTAGGTCTCTTAGACTCTGGCTCTAGTGTTACAATTCTAGGTAATGGTATACATGATAAACTTGGCAATCTCGGTCTGCCTCTAATTAACGAAGACTGTATTTCTGTTATTGCGGCCGGTGGTCAACGTTTACAAAGTCTTGGTTACATTAACCTCCCTGTTGAATTTGAGAATCAATTTCACATTTTGAAGGCTTTCATTATACCTGAAGTTACACCAGATATAATTTTAGGTGTTGATTTTTGGCGGAAATTCCAACTTTGTCCTAAATATGTCAGCAGTGTTATTACTACTAGTAGCAATGTTGATAATAACCTTAAAGCTGATGCTTCACATCAATCTTTCATTCAAAGCTATAGCAACTTGTCTGACTCTGAAAAACAGTTAGCGGATAATATTATAAAACAATATGAAGACATTTCTTCAGAAAACAAAGGTCTAGGTGTTACTAATATCATCACTCATCATATTGATACAGGAGACTCCCCGCCCATCAGACAACGATACTATAGAATGTCACCAGATAAGCAACGTATTCTATGTCAAGAATTGGACGAAATGCTAAAGTTAGGTGTTGTCGAATCTTGCGAGAGCCCCTGGTCCTCACCAGTCCTCCTGACCCCTAAAAAAGACGGTAAGCTTAGGTTTTGTCTCGATAGCCGTAAACTTAACTCTGTTACTAGAAAAGACGCTTATAAATTACCCTACGTATCAGAAATACTAGACAACCTTAAAAATGCGAAATATTTGTCAAGTATCGACCTATCCAAAGCATTCTGGCAAATACCTATTGCAACTGAAGATCGGGACAAAACTGCATTCTATGTTCCTGGTCGGGGTACCTTCCGTTTTGTTACCATGCCTTTCGGGTTAACAAACGCTCCTGCCACTCAGCAACGTTTAGTCGATCTTTTGTTTTACGGTCCCGAGTTCGAAAACTCCGTATTTGTTTTCGTAGACGATATAATAATTGTTTCACCTGATTTTAATACTCACATCTCGCTACTAATGAAAGTCTATAAAAAATTGCAAATGGCTAACTTAACTATAAATTTATCAAAATCAGTTTTCTTTAGAAATGAACTTAAATATTTAGGCTATGTTGTGAACGCTCAAGGGTTACACGTTGATCCTGGGAAAGTCGACGCGATCCTTAATTTTCCAACTCCCACTAATAAAAAGGAAGTTAAAAGATTCCTAGGTACAGCTTCCTGGTATCGAAGATTTGTACCTAACTTCAGTACTATCGCAGGACCACTGAACCGATTAACGTCTACAGGTAAAAAAGCTAAACCTTTTATCTGGTCTAAGGAAGCTGATGAATCTTTTAATAAACTTAAGGAATGCTTAATTTCTGCTCCTATTTTAGCTTGCCCTGACTACAGCCTACCATTCGAAGTTCATACTGATGCTAGCGATTGCGGAATAGGTGCGTTATTAACTCAAACTATTAACGGCATTGAACATCCAATAGCATATATGAGTAGAGCACTGACGGCTCCGGAACGGAACTACAGTATCACAGAAAGAGAAGCACTTGCAGTCTTAGTAGCTCTGGAACATTGGCGATGCTATATCGACAATGGTCTCAAATTCACGGTTTACACTGATCACTCCGCACTCAAGTGGTTCCTTAATCTTAATAATCCTACTGGGCGTCTAGCTCGCTGGGGCATTCGCTTATCTTGCTTTAATTTTGAAATTAAACATCGTCGTGGTGCTGATAACATTATTCCCGACGCTCTTTCTCGCGCATGTCCAGTGGCAGCCTTAGACTCGAATGATATTTCATCTGGTGTAAGTAGTAGTTCTGATCAATGGTACTTAAATATTTACCATGGTTGTCAGAACTCACCAACTTCATTTCCAAATTACATTGTTAGGAATAATCGACTTTACCGCTTTATGCAATCTAAATGCGCCTTACTGAAAGAGTTCGAATGGAAGGAAGTGGTACCTAAGGAAAATCGCGATCGAATTCTTACTGAGTATCATTCAGAGCCTACTGCTGGTCATTTCGGCGTCTTCAAAACTTACAAGCGCTTAACGCTACGTTATTACTGGCCCGGTATGCACGCTGATGTAGTGAACTTCATTTCTAACTGCGATACCTGCCTATCCTATAAAACCCCTACTCACGGTACTATGGGACAGATGGGTAGACCAAAGGAAGTCTCACGCCCTTTTCAAATGATCTCTATAGATTTCGTAGGTCCTTTGCCAACTAGTCGAAAGCAGCATAGCTATCTTTTAGTAGTAGTCTGTTGTTTTTCGAAATATACCATGCTATTTCCCCTAAGACGCGCTAACACGGAATCTGTAATTCGAGTGCTAGAGGATCACGTGTTTCTTGTCCACGGAATTTCTCAGTATATTATTCTGGATAACGGAACTTATTTTTGTAGCAAGGATCTGGATACGTTCTTTAAAAAGTACAAAATACCTAACGTTTATTTCACACCCAAGTACACGCCGCAAGTTAATACAGTGGAGCGGTATAATAAAACTGTCATTACTAGCATAGCCACATTTATAGAAAACGATCACAGATCATGGGACTCAAAACTACCGAAAATTCAATTCGCTATGAATAGTTCTGTGAACGAGGCTACTGGGTATACTCCGAATTTCCTAGTTCATGGAAGGGAACTTGTCACTTGTGGTTCCCATTACCTAAACTCTGATGTAGGTGATGAATTTGTTTTTATACCTAGAGATATCTACTGCGAAAATTTAGGTCATCTTGCTAATATATTTAATGAAGTTCAAAAAACATTGTATCATGCTCATGCAAAAAATACGTTGAACTACAATTTACGTAGAAAGCCCTTCGAATTTGAAGTAGGAGACATTGTCTTTAAGAAAACTTATGTTTTATCTGATAAAGATAAGTTTTTTAGCAAAAAATTAGCTCCTAAATATATTAAGTGTCGCGTTATAGAAAAACGTTCGCCACTCGTTTATATTTTAGAAAATATGACAGGAAATAATTTAGGTACTTGGCATATAAAAGACCTTAAACCTGTATCTTCTCACTATAAAGTTTAACTTAAATTCACATATTATAATATATTTAAATATTATTAGTTCAACATAAATTCATATCACTATATATGTATAAATAACTTATTATATATCAACATAACTCACATTACACAATATATTTTAGTAACTCGCTATTCCTCGTGTAATTCTGACATCTTGTGGCTAAGTTCGTACGAGAGTTATAGGTTCTGTACAATCTCTAACTCATTGTGTAAGGATGCGTCAGTAATTTTAAAGATCAAATTACTGTTGCTTATATTAATTGCGTGATGTATGTAAGAGTGTGAATGGTGATTATGGAAGTGTAAGTACTAGCGTATTTAAAGTCTTAACGAATTTTATCCTGTAGGGATAAAATTCTTCGCCAGGCGAGGGGGATATGTAACGTTGTAAAAGGCGTTACATGTTTTAGCAGTTACAGAGACCTAAATAATTATTATAACTGTTAGCTAATAGGTAAATATAGCTAGTTATAGGCATATTATAGACGCGATCTACAGCGGGCAGCGCGCGTCGCTTCGGACCGGTTTGTTTTGCGTGGCTGCCGCTTCAGGTGAAGAGGGCGCCTCCGCCGCGTGCCGCGGGAGTCGCTGTTACTACACCGCGGTCCGCGAGCCCATTCAAAAAATTCGTTCCGGAGCGACTACACGCTGGCCGTTCTCCCGAAATTGATTTCGTCACCTAAAATCCAAAGGCTAGTATTCGTCTGAAGACCTCAGCAAACCTTTTAAACCCCGTTCACGGGGTTTTCTTCCTGGGGATTATCTCGTCGGTCTGCGCCTCGACCTCGCTCGGAGCAACGTGACTCGCCACTTCTGCGAGTCCCGTCCAGTCCGTGGCCCTCTTCCACGCCCGAGCTCTCTGGCCGCGCCACTTCTGCGGGTCAGAGCCTCCGAGCGTAGACGACCGACTCCCGGCGTGTAAAATCTCCCACCGCACACTACCTGGCTGAAGAACTCGCCGCGCGTCCCACTACCAGCTGGACCGACACTCCGCGGCATTCCAGGACAGTACTCGCCCACTACAGGTCTAGAAAGCAAAATTATTGACGGGCCTCTCGTCCCACGACCCTCTGATTCTTTCTTAAATAAATTCCTTGTGTTGACTTGCTGTGTTTCTTTTCTCGCCAAACCAGCTACGTCACACGTTTTCGATGAAGACTAACTCCGTACGATCCATAGAATTTATTCCTGCCCAAAACATAACAGAGCCCCCTCCATAAGGTGTGATTTCCTCAAAACATGCCACTGCAAAGCGTTCTCCTCGCCTACGTAACACTCGCCGACGTCGGTCTTCACCATGCAGAGATATCCTGGCTTCATCTGTGAACAATACCCTATCCCAGTCTTCATGAGTCCATGACACACAATTTCGAGCGAAGCTAAGCCTGGCAACTCGATGTCCACGGAGTAATTTAGGGCCGCGTGCCGGGCGATGACTGTGTATATTAGCAGCGAGAAGCCTCCTCCTGACCGTCCATAGACTAATTTGCACATTTCTTACTTCTTCGAGGCTGTTCTTGAGGGTCACATAAGAATATTTGCGATTTCTCAAAGCTTGACTAACTAGAAAACGATCATCCCGTGGTTCGGTACATGTCTTTCTGCCAGAACCAGGCCTTCTCTTGACGGAACCGGTCTCTTGATAGCGCTGCCAGGTCCTTTGAACTGTGGACCGACTCACATTTAGCCTCTGAGCCACGAAGCATTGACTGCAACCTTCTTAAAGCAGCGCAATAATTTTGCTCGATTTTATCACTTTATGCATTTTCGAGATTGCTAAACAGCAATAACAATACTTTTAAATGTCAAGGACATCAGATAATTTAATAAAAATTGACACAAAGTTAATTAGAGTCGATATTAACTATAGGGACTGCGCCACAAAATGTAGTTAAAAGTTGTTTTCTTTGAAAACCAGGCTCAGTAAAAAATTTGAATTTGGAATGTACTTTTATAAACATTATGGCACTTATAAAAACTGGCCAGTAACATGTTCAAATGATTAAAACCTTTTTGGTATTTTATTTTTTTAAGCCAGGAAGAAAATCGGAACCGCCCGTTTTTTTTGCAAATGAGTTTATTTCTCACGCAGGTGTTGGGCAGGTTTGCTACTATTGTTTGCGTCTTCCTTGCTTGATCTCCTCTTGTCTCTTTTCTGATATGCATAAATTATTAGATATTTAAGTAACTATTTTGCATAAAACATATATTTCGTTTCCGTGTTTTTAGGTTAAACAGCACTTGACCAGCAAAAAACAGAAAGCAAAAACGGAAATGAGAAAATGTAGTGGATTGTTACAAAAGTTTTTTCCTAAAACTTCTGCTTCTAAATCAGGCTTGTCTTCCCCTTCTAATGAAGATACCAAGTTAACAGCGTGAGGTGGTCACCCTAGCCATTCCATGAATTATTTCAAATTTTAAATAAATAAAGCAACACTCGTAAAATTTCGTCAGAATTTAAAGCGGGGGTTTATTTTTTTATTGGAAATACAAGAGCTTTAGAAATTCGTAAAAGTTAGCTGAGGATATATTTTTTTTAAAAGACAATAAACCATAGAATTTCACGCTAACTAAGCTCGTAAAGCTTTCTAAATTATTACGTTGAAACAAAAGTCCAAATTCTGACAAGCCACTTCGAAAGGTTGGTTCATAAATTAAGGGTTTTTTTTGCAACTTTCGTGAAAAACGTCTAGACGTAATCTTAAAACCCCAGATGTGACGACAAGTTGGTGAAACAAAAACCGATGCGAAAAAAACGAAAGGCGGGAAAAACTACAATGCGTCCGACGATTGGTTGACGCATTGGCGCGTGTTTGCATTGACAAATCACATTTGAGCATTTGATTGTGACTGTACAAAAAGTTATCCAAATTTCGAAAAAAAATGTGTTACTTGCAGATATGAAGCTACCATATGCAAGAGAATTGAAAAATGGTACAGAGGGAGAATATTTCAGTCTTTTGGTCCCAGACAACCTTTTCGAGACAATTGCAAACGAAACAAATTTGTTTGCACAGCAATCCCTTTCAAAAACCTTAAAACCTATGTCTCACGCGAATGAGTGGAAACCGACATCAAAAAATGAGATCAAACAATTTTTCGGGTTAATCCTATACATGGGACTAGTGAAACTTCCTCAAATAAATTTATACTGGAGTAAAGACAGGGTATTCGGGCAAAATTTTCCAGCCACTGTTATGAGTAGGAACCCATTTGAACTACTTTTGAGAATGATTCACTTCACAGATAATGAAACAGCGGACAAATCCGACAGAATTTGTAAAATACGACCCCTCATCGATGCTTTGAACGGAAACTTCAAAAAATATTACGCTCCTGAAGAAACAGTATGCGTTGATGAAAGTCAAGTACCATTTAGAGGGCGCATAATTTTTCGCCAATATAATAAGAGTAAGCGCCACAAATATGGCATGAAACTGTTTAAGCTTTGTACCACACCCGGATACACCTGTAAGTTACAACTGTATGCTGGTAAAAATAATGAAACGGTTAACACAACACCCACAAATGTCGTAATGTCTCTTTGTGAAGACATATTAAATTTGGGTCATACAATTGCCACCGATAATTGGTACACCAATTTGGACTTGGCAAATCAACTACTGAACCAAGATACCCATCTAATTGGAACAATTAGAAAGAATAGAAGGGGTTTGCCGATGGCAGTAGTCGACGCCAAACTGGAAAAAGGCGAATCCATAGCTATGGAGAATCAACGGGGTATTTGTGTTCTCAAATGGAAGGATAAACGCGACGTGTTAGTGCTTTCGAAGAAACACTCAAGTGGTAAACGAACGGTGTTAAAGAAAGGTAGAACTGTTACAAAACCAAAAATTATATTTGCCTACAACGAAGCAAAAAGTTCCGTCGATATGAGTGATCAAATGTCCTCGTATTCATCACCATTCAGAAAAACTGTGAAGTGGTATAAAAAGCTGGGCGTTGAGCTTATTTTGAACACAGCGCTGGTGAATGCTTGGATTATGTACAAAGAGAACACAAACACTAATCAAAGTATAGTGCAATTCAGGCGTCAGTTAGTGGAATATCTTGTGGATTCAGGAGTCGATAAAGAAAATTATGAACAGCAGGAGAGACCTAAAAGAATGAAACATGAATTGCTAAGAAAAGAGGGACCTGTTGCTAAATTGAGACGTTTCTGCGTCAGTTGCTATAAAGAAAATGTGAAAACATATGGATCAAAAGTCGCTCGAAACAAAACTAAGAAAGTCGTTACATACTGTAAGAACTGTCCCGGTGAAATATATTATTGTCTACAATGCTTCAATAAATCTCATCGTTATTTGTAGAGGTTTTTTTAATAATTTAGTAGCTAACTGATCCTTTTTTATTAATAGTTATTATGAATAAACACGATTAGTAAGAGATGCCATTGTTTTTTTTTCATTTCTTTGCAATTTTACCCACATTTTCAACAAATTTATGATTACCCAGAAACCATACTGAAGGATTAGACTACTGCGCCGTTCCGGTCACCTGCTATAGAGAAATGTTCGGTAAAGATGGCCTACGGCTTACAAATCAGTTTCAAACTCAGGTCTACCTTGAAGTCACTGATGCCCTACGCGGCGTCTCGATCCAGTTTACCACCTTTCAAGCTTTATCACCTTCCCAATTTGCTTCAAGTGGATTAAAACAGTTTTATCACTAACACCGCAGCTTGCAGCTAGCTTGGACGTGGTTTGCGATGGATCCGCTTCCACAATAACCTTCAATTCTTCATTATCAACTTTGGTCTCTGGCCGTCCATGGGGCTTGTTCTGCAGGTCGAAATTTCCAGAAATAACACGTTAGAACCAAAAACGCACTGTGTTTTCTTTTGCGACAACGCCGCCATACACATCATTAATCCGTCGTTCCGTTTCTGCAGCACTGGTGCCACGATGGAACTCGTACCTACTCGTAAATAACGTGATATTTAAAGTTTTCCATTTTGTAAACTGAGTGACGCAAAGAAAAAACCAAAAGAGGAAAAAACAAATTAATTAGGATTTTCAAAACACAAAAGCAAGTGTAAATAGCTGTATAAATTTGAAATTGAAATTCCTAACCAAAGAGGAGATATTTGAGATCAAAGTGGTTAGTACGACAAAACGGCAATTTCATAGGTAAAAACCTATTATCATTGAGCATGTGTGTATTAATTATAAAGGTGTATCTAGATTAGATAGCCGCAAGGGTTTTTTGGCTTGGATATGCCGTTTTTCCCTTATTAGTATGGCTGTTTAGGAACGGGTATATCCAACTGAGCTTCTAATGTTATCACATTCGAAACTCAGTTTAAATAATCAAACAGATTCTCTTTTGGATTTCACTCAAAATTGTCAGAGTAAAAGAATTAAGTTAATTACTCTAAATAAAAGATTACTTTGAACCATAACCAAACTCTTTCATTCCTATCTTTAAATATATTTCCTAGTTTTTAATAATGGAGATACGAGTTTTATTGCGCTTTAACAGTCACAATACAATCTCAACAATGTCTTTGTTCCAAGATAACTAGTGTGTTACTCTAACGTGAAATCCTCCGATATTAAATCCTCTCATATCACCTAATCTAGATCACGATTCTCATATCAGAAAGTTAAAATAGACAGACTTATCTACTAAGCATTAATCTACACTCGCGAGCAAAACTATGGAATCACCCACTTGTGAAATGCTACGAGCGATCTTAAGAACTAAATAACTAATAAAGATCAATGAAAATGGTACCATTTTAAAGGCTATATTATAAACTTTAAATTAATACCAAATTAATTAAAATTACACCCGTATTTCAGGAGCTTTCCTGGTTTAAGTGAAGGAGTAACAAAAAAAGCCAGTTTCAATTTGTTGATTCTTGGCGAGTTGCGCGACATTGACCCCCTATAAAAGCGCATGGTATCGGAATTTTCTTATCAGTTGGTTGTTAGAAGTTGACCAGTACACATCTCCGCTAAATTCAATTCGTGACCTTGGACCATAATGGATACCACACCTACAGAAGCAGCACAAATTGTTGCCCTATTGGAACAAGGGCTTAGCCAGCGGGCTGTCGCACGGCAGCTCCACATAAGCCAGTCTTGTGTCTCGAAAGTTTACAAACGCTTTCGGGAGACTGGAGGCTTCATTCCGAGACCAAGATCTGGGCGGCGGCGGTGCACTTCGGAGTGAGACGACCGTTTTATCACGGTAACTTCTCTTCGTAATCGCCATTTGACTGGTGTTGACGTCCAGCAGGAACTCAGAGAAGTTCGTGGGGTGGCTGTCAGTGAGTGGACAGTTCGGCGAAGACTTAAGCAAGCGAACTTGACTCCAAAAAGGCCTGCCACAGGCCCAAAACTGACGGCAAGGCACCGACAAGCACGTCTTCAATTTGCTCGCGATCATCTTAATTGGGAAGTCGAGCAATGGGGGAAAGTTCTGTTCTCAGACGAGTGCAGGATGTGCTTGCACGGTAGCGACCGAAGGGGCCGGGTCTATAGGCGGCCTGGAGAGCGATTTGCTCAGTGCTGTTTCGCTGAAACAGTAGCCTACGGGGGTGGTTCGTGTATGATGTGGGCCGGTATATCAGTTGACGGAAAAACGGAGCTTGTTTTCGTGCCTGGTGGGGGACGAGGAGGCGGTCTAACTTCAGACCGATACATAGCCGATATTCTGCTGGAACATGTCATTCCTTATGCGGGATATGTCGGTGATAACTTCCTTCTGATGCACGATAACGCCCGTTGTCACACTTCACGTGCCACAACTCAGTTCCTGGCTGAAGTCGGTATCGCCACATTGGACTGGCCAGCGCTCAGCCCCGACTTGAATCCAATTGAACACTTGTGGGATGAGCTGAAAAAGAGGGTTCGTTCCAGAAATCCGGCTCCTTCAAGTGTTGAAGAGCTAAAATCGGCTTTGATAGAGGAGTGGGAAGGTATCCCACAAGATTCCATCAAGAAGCTGATTAGGTCCATGAGGAATCGTCTTCGTGCTGTAATTAGGGCTAGGGGAGGCAACACTAAATATTGATAAGCACCAAATAAAGGCTTTCCCTAAATTTTTGTTTTTTTTTGTTCTTTTCCCCAAATTCAAATCCTTCAATTTTCCTTTCTCCTTCCCTTAAACCAGGATATCTCCTGAAATACGGGTCCAATTTCAATGAATATGGTATTAATTTAAAGTTTACAGTATAGCCTTTAAAATTGTACCATTTTTATTCATCTTCATTAGTCATTTAGTTTTTAAGATCGCTCGTAGCAAATTTTAAGTAGGTGATTCCATAGTTTTGCTCGCGAGTGTATATTAATAGATTAATTTTAATAATAGCTTTATGTAATAGACTTTTACTAGGACACTTGAGATTCCTTCCGAACCGGGCCTAGAATATAGAAAAGTCAAATATAATGCAGTCTAAGTAGATATTTTGACTTTAATTTGGTTTGCAAAATGAATTGACTAGAATAAAATTACGTCAATACAGTTTAGACTTGAGTGAATAAGATCACTAGCTATCGCAGTATCCAATTGTATTGTTCGAGTCGGCGAGTTTGTCTACAGTGCAGCTGGGGAGACCTACAAGCAGGTAGGAAACGGGTCCTATTGTTTTACATTTTTTCCAATTTTAGTTCATAGGGTGACCATAATGATATTGACCGTGATGCTATTATGCGGCAATATGCGATCGATATAAAACGGTTATGGTTTACTAGGACCGAGGAAGTTAGCATCATGAGCGGAGCGAACTTTCTAAGAAGTATAGAGCAAAATATTGTTGAAAAACCTCGGGAAGTTGCGAGAGTTATTACTAGTAATAGCTTTAGAGGCAGGCGGTATAACGGGTCGCCGTTGGCGCGCCCTATTGTCGCAACAATTTCAACTAATAAGTGGAGTACTAGGGGAAATACGACCAGAGGACGGGGTTATCGTCAGAGTAGGTCAGGCTATAGGGCAAATGTCAACAGACCTGCGTTGTCTGAAATTGATCGAGCCAGACCAGCTATTACTTTCGTAAAGGAGGGTGAAGGCTCTACTTTGTCTAAAAATGTGGGGGAGGGACCTTCAAAAAACTAGGTTTACCCACACAAACGAGGTACAATAATTTTGGGTTGTGTATAACGGGGAGTATAGAGACCTCGGAACGTGAAAGGACAAACGTGGCTTATAATAATATCTTAACTAACAATGGATGGGATGGAAACCGGGACAGAGTCTGGGCATCGGCGAAAAGGGTCTTAAACGGTTATTGAGAGGTGGCAGAAATAGCGACGAAAATAGCTGTCAGACGGAAATTAGTGGCATAGGAATCTTATTGGAAAACCAATTTAACAGCGTAATAGAATGTAATGAGATGGGAATTGCATGTGAGTCTTGTGTGAGGAGAGGTTTTAGCGTATACACGATGTTTCATGAACTTGATGAATCGATTGACGTAGGAATTGATTATTCTTTACCTAAGCTGCCTGAAGTATGTGTATGGTTGTACGGGAGAAGTATGAATGCACTTATCGATACGGGAAGTCAGATTAGCGGGATAACTAAGGAATTGTACGATTCTATTCTAAGTGGAAATAGATCTCTACCTGAAATCGCTATCCCAGCGATTCAAATACAAGGGGCATTCGGATCGCGAAGCGAAAGCACGAATCGGTTGGTGTTAATAGAGTTCGAATTAGGTAGTACTTTAGTTGAAGCACCTTAATTATGCGACGTTTGCCTAGATCATTGATACTCGGGTATGATTGGTTAGAACGAGTAAAGGGAGTAGTAAATTGCGGTAGTGAACGGACACTGACAATCGAACATTTGAGAGTTAGGTCTTGCGTTAGACTAAATTCAGACTGCAAAGTCGAAAGGTTAGGGGGAGAGGCGAATGCTGCCACGATTAATTTGATATTAAATCAAAATACTAGGCCAGAGGGGCATAACGTATCGAGTAAAGAATCGAACGGCGAAATCCAGAAAGGGTATCGTTTGGATGATTCAAACTTAAGTAGAGAACAAAAGGAGCTGTTATTACCTGTGCTAGATAAGCATTGTAAAGTGTTTGCTGACAGATTAGGGTTGACCAGTAGGTACGAGCACGTTATTGAATTAGTAGACGAAACTCCTTTTGTAAAACACAGTTATCCGGTACCTTTGGCAGATAGAGAGCAGGTTAAAAGGGAATTAGAAGAGTTAGAAAGTTTAGGCGTAATCAGACAAGAGGTAACTCCGTACTGTAGCCTGCTCACATTTACTAAGAAACGAGATGGGTCGATAAGGCTCTTATTAGACGCGCGCGAACTCAATAAGAAAATGGTAGTCGACGCGGGATCTCTGCCACTCACATCGGAAATTTTACAATCCTTTCATGGAGTAAATTATATTAGTAAAATTGATTTGAATAATGCTTATTTTCAAATACCTTTACATCGGGATTCTAGAAAGTATACAGGGTTCTCATTTATGGGAAGGACGTATACTTATCGTGTTTTGCCTCAAGGACTAAAGACATCTGTTGCGGGATTCTCAAGGGCAATGGATTCTATATTAAAGGAAGTACGTGAGTTTTGCGTGAAATATTTAGATGACATTGTCATATTTACCACAGGGGACATAAGGTTACATTTGGAAAACTTAGACCGAGTACTAAAAAGACTAGAAGACGCAGGCTTAACGGGTAGGCTAGGAAAGTGTCGTTTTCTATGCGTAGAAGTGAAACTGTTAGGACACATAGTTACACTGGTTAATCATAGATGAAATTTCTATGGTATCTTATGAAAATTTGCGAATTATACACCTGCGTCTCCAAGAATACAAAAATAATAACAAATTATTCGGTGGGGTGCATATACTGCTTTTTGGAGATATACCCACTCCCACCCACCACCGGTAAAAGGGCATTGGTGTTTTATTCAACCGCCATGGTTTTCGGCCGAAGTTAACTTATGGCAGCAGTTTTCATTTTGTGAACTTACGATAAACATGCGACAGCGAAATGACATTGAATTCATTGACCTCTTGAATAGCTTGCGGGTTGGTGAATTAATGACAGCTCAGCTGGAGTTACTTTGTGAGCGGCGACACGTGCCTTTGTCAGAAGATTTTGCTGATGGGGTTGCTGTCCGTATATTCCCTACTGTTAGATAAGTTGACACATATAATGAAAAAATGACCGCTGAAAATGCTAAAGCGCACCGCATGTACACAATAAATGCTGTAGACGAGTCTCGCGAAGCGGCAACCTATGGTAAGCAGCCACCAGACAATGTTATTGCTAAAGACGTTAATAACTTCGGTGGTTTCTTACCATCTATAAAGTTGGGTATGGAATAGCGAGTCATGTTAAGGCGCAATATTTCTGTATCCGATGGGCTCGTAAATGGTGCCATGGGCATTGTTAAAAAAATTAATTGGCCTGCTTTCCGAAGAGATCAATTAGAGGACGGCGAGTTGCCCGAGTCTGTGCTTATAAAATTTGATGACGCGACTGTTGGCCTTAGAATAAAAGATGATGACGGTTGTGTAGCTATCTCACCTGTTTGCACAACATTCCAAGCGCAAAGAGGATATGGAGATGTCGAACGCAGAATGCTGCCGCTCATCTTAAGCTGGGCCGTAACTGTCCATAAACTTCAGGGTACAACACTTGATTAAATCAGTGATCGATTTGGGAAAGAAGAATTTCGCAAAATGACAGATTTGTAGCCCTCAGTCGCGTCAAAACCGTAGAAGGCATCGCCTTATCTAATTTGGATGCAAATAAACTTTTAAATCGACCCCACGATGAGAGAGCTTTAACAGAAATGACACGGTTGCGTAATATTTCCATAACTCCGTCAAATCTAAACCAATTTCAATATTTTTTTTTATATTTAAAGGAATAGTACATTACATCGCGAGACCGGGAAGTACGCGTTTTCTGGTCGAGTGTTAGTAATAGGCTATATACGAGACCAGAAATGCTCTCCCGGTCGAGGTGTGTATAGTGCTTTTCTAAAAAATGAAACAAGTGACTTTTTTTTAAATATATTATATTAATTAATTAAAAGAAAGTAAATAAAAAGCAACCTACTTAAGAAACATTAAAAGTTAAATTAGTTATATTTGAAATACTAATTGAAATTGTAATTGGTTTTCCGGGTACATTTATGTTTGTTTGTACGTCGGAATGTACGGATTGGTCTTGGGAATTGACTATAACACGGGAATCAGATTGATAAGATGTGGATGGTTGGTCTTGGCGCGAGGTCGAGGGCTGGATGTTGAGGATTTGCGTATTCTCAGAATCAGTATCTAATTTTATGTTGCTATTTTATATTTACTTGTAATATTTTTTTTTGCACTGTGAGTGCTGAACGCGTAATACGGTAGAGTTCCAAGGGGGTATTTTTTTTGACAATTTGCCCCATAAATCCAAAACTACTATGCATTAAAATAAATAATAAAAATCTGTTTTTAGAGTGTACAAGTCAAGTACAAAGTCCTTTCATATGATACCCCACTTGGTATAGTTATCCTACTTTGAAATTTCAAACCCCTGATTTTCCCCACTTTTTTAATTAAACTAAAAATAATTTTCAATTTTTTTGATTTCCATGATATTGGGCCACTATTATATACAACTATTCCAAATTTCATGTCAATAGCTTTAATAGTTACTGAAATAATCGACTGTGACAGACGGACGGAGAAAGTCGCACCATAAGGGTTCCATTTTTACCATTTTGGTACGGAACCCTAAAAAAAAAAGATATGCTATGCATGGTTAAAACATACTGTTTACAAAACTATCACACTGATCGCGAGCAATTTACTCTTATCCATTGAAGAGTTCCGTTCTCCATCTCCGGAGATATTCATCAGATCTTCACGAAATTAAAATGGGACCACCTCTGAAGTGTGACCTACCAAACAAAAAAAGAATTATCAAAATCGGTTCATAATTGGCGGAGAAATCGCGTAACAAACATACAAAAAAAAACAAAAAAAAACATACAGTCGAATTGAGAACCTCCTCCTTTTTTTGAGGTCGGTTAAAAATACAGAACTGCAGTCTTGCATGCTTGAATTTCATCAGTACTCAGATCGTCATACAGCTGAAAATTTGAAAAATGAGCTTATACGAATGTGTGATGATTGGAATATCACGAAAAAAGTTGTTGCTGTAGCCAGCGACAATGCTAACAATATTAAAGCAGCGATAAAATTGCTGAAGTGGAAACAAATACCATGCTTTGCACATACGTTGAATCTTGTAGTTCAATCGGCCTTAAATGAAATAAAATCTACACAATCCAAAAAAAGCCATAGTTCAGCATTTTAAACGAAGTCCGCTAGCTACACAACGACTCAAGGAAGTGCAGAAACAATTAGGCGAAAAAAAATTAAAACTAAAGCAGGATGTGATAACACGCTGGAATTCCACATTCATCATGTTCCAAAGTGTTATTAACACCAAGCGAAGCCTGATGTCGCTTATACTCGTAGCAACAGAATATCAGGACATTGATAACATAAATGCTGAAGACTTGGACATAATAGCTACTGCAAGTGAGTTACTAACATTTTTCAAGGATGTAACAGAAGAAATGAGTTCTGAAAGAAAAGTGACAGCGTCCCAAATAATTTTAATTTCTAACCCCCTAAAGAAACAGTGCTCAGTTTTTATTAAACGCCTCTCTTCCACAGCCAGTCAACAATATAGCCCGAGTTTTACTCGAGGAGCTAACTACCAGATTTCTAGACATCGAGGACAATAGCATTTTTGCCGAGAGCACTCTAGTAGATCCACGTTTTAAAAGATATGGCTTCGAAAATGAATTTTCATATAATAGAGCATGTTCATCCTTAAAACGATTAGTTGCTAATGTGAATCTGAGACCGGACCAGAACCAGGCTGAATATGATGCAGAAGTGGAAGTGAAACATTGCACTCTTCAAAAGAAGCGTAGTATTTGGGATGATTTTGATAAAGAAGTGTCGGAAATAATGAGAAATGCTAACCCAACAGCGGCCGGTATTATAGAAGTGGACAAATATCTACAAGAACCGCTTTTACACCGACTGAAAGATCCATTTAAATGGTGGGAGGGGAAGAAGAGTGCCTATCCACGGTTATATGAAGTGGCTAAAAAACGACTGTGCATCTCTGCTACGAGTGTTCCTTCGGAAAGAATTTTTTCGAAGTCTGGTCAGGTTATCACCGAGAGACGGAACAGACTCAGCGGTAAAAAGGTGGCAATGCTGCTATTTTTAAATTACAACATGAAATTTTTTTCTTATTAATAAATTTTTTATTTCATTTGTCCTACTGAAGTAGACACCCTACATGTGTTCCTAGCGATTCCATGAATTATTTCGAATTTTAAATACATAGCGCAACACTCGTAAAACTTCGCCAGAGACTTAAAACCGAAGGTCAAATTTTTTATTGAAAATACAAGAGCTTTAGAAATTATAAAAGTTAGCCTAGGATATTTTTTTTTAAGCAATAAACCATAGAATTTCACACTAACTAAGCTCAATAAAGCTTTGTAAGTTATTACGGTTGAGACAAAGAGGTCCAAATTCTGACAAGCCGCTTGAAAAGGGCGAGGTACGTAATTGACGGGGTTTTTTTTGCTGCATTTCTTTCGTGAACAAACGTCAAGACAAAAACTTTAAGATACCAGATGTGGCACAAAATTGGCGCGAACGACGCTAAGGCGGGGAACGTGATCATGCGTTCGACTATTGGCTAACACATTGACGCGTGATTGTTCGACAAATCACGTTTGAGCATTTGATTGTGGCGGAAATTTG
This sequence comes from Erebia aethiops, assembly GCA_923060345.2. NCBI lineage: Eukaryota > Metazoa > Arthropoda > Insecta > Lepidoptera > Nymphalidae > Erebia > Erebia aethiops. The sequence goes on along the minus strand of OV281081.1, from coordinate 10,537,358 downwards.
TGTTTTGCAGTGGGAGAAAGGAGCCAATGGAGGGAGAGAGAAGGGAGATCTTTGGCTCGAGGCGTGCGGAAGGACACTCCGTTTCTAAAGCTCCGAGAGAGCAGTCAACTAGATATAGTCTAGTAATAGTTTTGATATAGTGTTAATCTTAGTTTTTGTAATATAAAAATTACATTCTGATCTTGTATCTCCGAGTGGGCGGTCAACTAGCCAATAGTCTAGAAGTAGTTTTGACATAGAGTTAATCTTAGCTTTGTGTAATATAAATAAAATAAAATTGTTTAAACTTCAAGGTATAAGGTTAGGTAAAGTGTTTTAGTGAAAGACGCCGAGTTGCTGTTATTATTGGTAATGTACTCAATTTGTTTTCTTAAGGTGTTATAAACGAGGCTCACAGTATATTCTAGTAATTTAAATCATTCAATAAAGTACTTATTTATTAGAAGTGAAGTCAAAATGGATCCGGACACTAGTTTGGATATCATGTATGAAATGACGGGGAAAAATAGAGGAAGTACATGGTCAACCATTGACATTATTACATTAATAATGCAAATTATGGGTATTGCATTTCTACTTATAATGCTGTATAAAAGAACCAAAGTAGGAGCCAGATTATATAAAATAATCACATGTTGTTGCATCCGAAACACCTCCGGATCAGATATAGAATCGGAACCGATAAACCGAATTAATCAAATTAAAAGTGTATAGCCGTGAGCCTTGTCGACACATTGTAAATATAATTTATTGTCTAAATTTATATGTGTGTGTCTTAACGCTTTATTTTGATTGAAACTGATGATTCATAAATGTGTACGTGTGTGTATATAGTAAATTATAAGGTGTATTTTAGGTTAAATGGTCGTAAGGGTTTTTATCTTGGATTTCTCTTTTCCCTTACAAATTAGTATGGCCTAGGAACGAGAAATTCCACCGAAGTAAACGATTGCACAAACACTCGAATTCGGTGTAAATAATTTAAACCTGTGTCTCTTTTCTTATTATCACTCAGTGTCGAGTAATACAAATTAAAGTAAAATTTTGGGAAAATAAAAGTAAATTATATTCATAACCACTCCTTTTATTATACAGTTAAGTTTACCTTACAGATTTATTATTGGAAGTTTATTTTGGTCTAAACTTTAATTATGGTTTATATCATAATATATTACATTAATGGCTTGTGTTAAAGATTATGGATAACACTCCAATAATGAATTTCATCCCACATGTCCAAGTTACAGTCACGATTCTTAACCCTGAAGAAACGAACTAGGTTAATTTTATAGGTCATCGCAATTAATTTAGGTCTACAGGATAATTTCATAGTTCGAGCCTATGAACAGATTTTGTTGTAAACAAAAATCCATTCACTACTTTTTATACAATAGAACAGATAACGGCTCCTCAGAAAGGTTTCAAAGGAGATAAGACGACCTAATGCAGTCTAAGAGGTTCCGACTTACACAAATTGGGCATAAGGGTTAAAATAGGTCTAAATTATATACATAAGACATTTGCGAGCAATAGGGAGCAATAGGGTTTATTTATATAGGTATATAGCAACAGAACGAGAAGGCGGTCTACAGCGACGAGAGCGAGAGTGAAAACGAAACGAACGGGGCATACGCAAAACAAAAGAGTCAGGCTACAACTATTGTTTCGAAAGCAGGGACGTACTCGCAGAGTGTGGAGCACTTTTGGTTGATTGGGGAACCAAATCAATCTTGATAACATGTTTGACAGTGATTGACAATATAGTCAAAGTAATCGGCTACATGGCTGCGTGGTGACAAGTTGGCAGCAATGGTTCAGCACACCATACACACACTCCTCTCGCAGATCGACCTCCGACCATGAATTGGCCAATTCATAAAACTAACTATATGAAATGATAAATAAATAAAAGTCCATGGACCAGGGGCGGGCTAAGATGCCCATAAAAGATAGTACCAGCCGCTAGCGGATGTGGGAATAAATTCGCTTCTCAGCGCAATAAAGGAGGTTGACTGCTGCCCCAATAACAATGATTAAGGGCCTCGTGCAGGCGTAGGGACCATTCCCCGTGCTCGGTTACCATTGGTCAGCTAAGATGCCTTTTTAAAGGAAATACATGTAACAGCAACCACTCAACTCAACCGGCCCTGATTTGCAAACTCGAATTATATACTTGTCACTAAACTGTAATTTAAACATCTCTAAGATAGACTTCGCGCTAAGGTATCAATAAAGAATACTATGATTCAGGCGGATTGATTAGGTCTGCCTTACAATGTTCACCCAGCGTACTGTGCTAAGTACCAGTTTCACTGGTAAATCATAACCAACAAATACGACGACCGGATACCTAAAGTGCTACTAACTCTGCAGTGCTATTTTCCGTTTCTAAGTTTATAGGATTTTTTTTTCTCTTTTTCACATATACAAGCCACGATATTTAACTAGCCAAGACGATCACGCCGGTACCATCACACTACGCTGTTTTTACTTAATTAGGCCTCACTGTCACATCACTCAATGTCCCACCTAATTTGAACTCTTCACACAAAACACATATCATATTGTCCCATATTATCCCCCATTCTTCTATGCTCAGCTCAAAGCCTCGTATGTGTTTTGTGTCAAAGGTTCAAATGAGGTGGGACAATGTCACATTAATCCCATTAATGTGACATTGTCCCACCTCATTTGAAGTGGTACAATGTACTGCCTCGCCAAACTGAACGAGTTACTCATACAAACTTATTAATATTAAATACAACAGCTGATCTGTGGTTTTTCGATGTCATCTATGGTTAACTGACATTGACAGTTGTCAATATCGTTTCTGTCTTTTTCACTTGTCTCCTGTTCTGTTCATTACGAAACTCTGTGTAAGCCCGCCGCTGTTTGCTAAATATAAAATCCATTTAACATTATAGTTTTATTTCAATAAATAAAAACAATAGGTTATGGCCCAGCTGGCCTTAATTGTTAAAAATAAAGTTTTAAATCAATAAGTAAATTCAGTTAGTGGATTCAGTTAGATTTCATTTCGGGCAGACGCGCGGGCAAATTTTTGCTTTTCATCCATTTTCAGCCAACTTTCAACGAACATGTCGTCGAATAACCCACTTGCATTTATTGAGAAGCTCAACGGACGTGAAAATTACTCCACATGGAAGTTTGCAGTAAAAACTTATCTTCAACATGAGGAATTGTGGGATTGTATAGAATCGACACGTGCCGTAGATGACAAACGCGACACAAAAGCAAAGGCTAAAATAGTAGTATTACATGCGGACCCGATAAATTATGTCCACATTCAGGATGCGCGGACGGCAAAGGAAGCGTGGGATAACCTAGCACGCGCCTTCGAAGACTCTGGCCTGTCACGCAAGGTAGGGCTTTTAATTAATACCAATTTAGACAATTGTCCCAACGTGGAAGAATACGTTAATAAGGTGATGTCCACAGCACACAAACTCAGAAACATAGGTTTTGCCGTAGATGATGAGTGGTTAGGCACTCTATTACTCGCAGGTTTGCCGGACACTTACAAACCTATGATCATGGCGATGGAGAGTTCTGGTGTGTCTATTAGCGCAGATTCTGTAAAAACAAAAATCCTCCAAGATGTAAAGTCCTCTGAATCCTCCGCTTTATATACTAATACTAATAAAAGGAATGTACACAGGTTTAACAGGAGCAAGGGTCACAGTAGGGGCCCCAGGTGCTTCGCATGTAATGAGTATGGCCATTTGAGTACTTTTTGTACATCAAACAAGAAGAAATCAAATAGTAAGGGTAAATCTAAAAGTAATGATAGCAATTCTGGATTTGTAGCTGCTTTTTCTGCTTTTTCAGTTGATGTTGACGATTGCTGGGTCATCGACTCTGGTGCGAGCGCTCATATGACGAACCGTGATGATTGGTTATACGATCGCAAATGAGCAACAGTGGCCACAATCAAAGTGGCAGACAGTAAAAGTTTACAAGACGTCGGCACGACAGGTAAATTGATAACTCTATTACTGGTGCGTCCTTAAGCGGTACGTGTACATTTAGGTTTTATACTGGTTTTAGTTGTACGTGTATTTGCCTTTAAAAAGTTTTAGTAAACTATGTAAACTAATTTCGGTCATAAAACCATCGTAATTAGGATCTATTCTGGATATAAAAAAAAGTAAAAAGAGAGATTTGCGATTTTCAAAATTAAACATAATATTATTATTTAATATTAGTTGGCTTCATTACTTCAACCTTGACCTACGTATGGTATGGTTCGGGATCGGGAGTAATATTTAAAGTATTTTTGTAGGTACTTACAGTTAGTGATTGTTTAATTTAAAATTTTAAATGTAATAAAGACATTCAGTGTAATAATTTAAAGTAATTATTGCTCGGGTACACAGTTAGTGACTGTCATTTAGTTTAATTTTATTAGTGTACTGTGTAGGTCTTGGTATTTTGTATAGTTAGTGTATTATATTATTTAAAAAATGTCGTTGGGTTCACGAAAACGAAGTGCAGTCTGGAATCATTTTGAGGAAGTAGAACCAAAAAAAGCTAAATGCCTTTATTGTGCGAGCATTTTAAATGTACCCGCTGGAAATTGTGGTAACCTAGGTAGACATTTAATAAAAAGTAAACACCCCACAGTACCCCTCGTCGCGGAAAGGCAGCCAACGCAGCAGGCATGTTTTCAAGAAGCCCCGCAGGAGACACTTGCGCGAACATTAACTGCGACAGAACCTGCTACGTCCAATGCCCCTGCCCCTGGCCCTTCGTCCGCTCGGTTTCCTCCTCATCAGCCGTCCATCAAGGAATATGCGCACAGCACAAAATCCATGCCGCCTCGGCGTGCGGAACTTATTGATGAGCAGGTAGTGCGCATGATTGCAAATGGTTATTATCCATTCAGTATGGTGAAGGACGAAGAATTTAAAAAATTAATACATATGCTGAAAACACTGTCACAGTCGTTAATTCCCAAAATGTGCAAAAAACAGGAAGAGAAAGTGAGGCACAAGATGGAAAATGCCAACGCAGTCTGCCTCCCGACTGACGGCTGGACTTCGGACAACAATGACAGCTATTTATCTGTTACGGCTCATTACGTTGTCTCTACATCAGATGAAACGAAATTACACTCAAATTTACTGGGATGTGTGGAATACAACGAGAGGCACACCAGCGAAAATCTCACAGAATTTCTGAAAAACATTTCGAGAATGGTGGAAATGGAATCATCTTGGAAATATTGAGAATAAAATTACCGCAATCGCCAGCGATAACGCCGCCAACATTACAGCAGCTATAAAAGAGGGTGATTGGCGGCAAATTAACATCGGCTCATTGTGAACCTCAAGTAGGTACCTCAACCATCAACCTCGGCAAAGAAACATAAAATGACTGACCACTTTCCAAGCGAAAACCGTACTGTAGAAAAGAGGGTATCACGCATGGTGTCAAAAGATGGTTTCCCATTCAGAGTTTTCTGTACAATGAAACTTAATGCCTTTTTTAATTATTTACAATTAACGCAAATAATTGTTTCACCGACGCATTTTACGGAATTCAGCGAAACATTGATTGATATTATATGTACCGATCTACCAGTAAGAAATGTTAATGTAACGCCGATTGCAACCCTGGGTAATCACGCCTTCCTCGACTGCGTTTTAAATATCAAAAAGGGAAAGATACCATCCAAATCAATTGTATTTAGGCCGCTTAAGAGTATTGATTTAAATACATTTAACGCAGATCTTCTGGCAATACCGTGGGAGGATCTTTCATCCTTGGGATGTGTTAACCATATGGTTTTGTCTTTCAACAAATATGTTATAGAACTGTTTGATACACATGCCCCCATTAGAACTAAAATAGTTAAAGATCGTCATAGTCCGTGGTTAACTTGCATTGTTAAATTTATGATAGCATTGCGAGACGATGCTCACACTCAATGGCGTCATGATAAATCGGAATCGAATAAGAGTAATTATAAGCAGTATAAGCACTTAGTTATAGAAGCTATACATAATGAAAAGCGCGCATATTTCAAGTATGATATTAACAATAAAATTAAATACCCTAAAGTCTTATGGCAAAATTTAAAATACACAGTCTTGCCTAAAAAATCCGAGCAATTGCCAGCTCATTTCATCGATGTTGAAGCAATAAATGCGCACTTTCTGGATGTTCCAGGTTCCAATAAAATTTCTTTGTCACAACTTACTTACTACGAGTTTAATAAGCTATATGAAGGTGATTTTTCTCTCAGTACAACAAATGATACTGAAATATTAAAAATTATTAAGCAGTTACACTCTAATGCAGAGGGAACAGATAAAATAACACTAGATATGCTCCTTATGACGCTTACCCAAAGTTTAGAGACTATTATGGCTGTAATAAAATACTATAATAAAAAACTGCATGCGGCTGCCAGATTATTGGCTAAAGATAAGGACTACAAATTTGTTTGGATTAAGCAGGGACGAGTATTTATGCGTAAAGCAGAAAACACGGATTATATTTATGTAAAAAACCTGGACACTCTAAGCAAACTTCAATAATTGTATTTTATCAACTTTTCTATTATAACGTCATTATTTTGTGTCTACTATTTTAAAATTCAACGGGTTAAATATATACTATCAAAATGTGAGAGGTCTTAGGACCAAGACTCACGATTTTTTATGCAGTGTATTAAGTTCTGAATACGACATTGTCATACTGACGGAAACCTGGTTAAATAAAAATATTAACAACGCTGAACTTTTTGATAACAGATATACCGTCTACAGACGAGATCGCGAAAACACAGGTTTCCATGCTAATAAAGAAGGAGGAGGAGTTCTGATAGCAGTTTCAAATAAATTTAACTCATCTCGTTTGAATTCCATTGAAAGTCAGTGCGAAGACCTTTATGTCAAAGTAGAAATCTCCAATAGAATTTCTGTAACTTTCTGTGCAGTTTATCTTCCTCCTCCACATAAACGTAATATTTTAGAGCATTTTCTAGATAATTTTAACAAGGTTTCGGATGGTATCGATAATATATGTCTTGTTGGCGATTTTAATATGAGTTGTATTGAATGGTCGAATATTAATACAAACAACTACTCACCTACGATGTATAACAATTCTCCATTTGGTCAATTACTCATGGATTTTATCGCCCTTAACAATCTTAATCAATTTAACAATATAACAAACAATAGAAACAAGGTTTTAGATTTGGTTTTGACCAATATAACAAATACTTGTGTAAAAGCAGCTTCTCATGAATTCGTCAATATTGATCCTCTTCACTTACCTATAGACATATCGTTAAATTTAGGTAACAATAAATCTTTAAAAATTAATAATGATGCAATAAGACATAACTTTTATAAGGCAGATTATAATGTTATTATAGCTGAACTAGATAAAATAAATTGGATTAGTGAATTTCATAAATCTGATAGTATAGATGAAATAGTTAATTCGTTCCTTGACATATTAAACAAAATTATAAATACGCATGTACCCAAAACTAGAGTGTATAAAGGGAAATATCCCCCATGGTTCAGTAGATCATTAATTAAAATTATAAAGGAAAAAAATAAAATCCTGCATAGATATAGAATTTACAAAAATCCACTAGATGAAATATCTTTAAGAATTCTAAGTAAAAGGTGTAAAACTTTAACTACTGACAGTTATCATAAATACATTAAAAAAATTGAATTAAATATTAGCAATAATCCGAAATATTTCTGGGCGTATCTTAAAAACAAGCGTTCAAAAACAGCTCAATTTCCTCAAGTCATGTCCTTAAATGACACTAAAGCTTCTGAAGGATCAGACATATGTAATTTATTTGCATCATTTTTCTCTTCCACCTTTACTAGCTCCACATCAAACAACTTTCATTCATATGACATCACCTTCACCAACACATTACCTAATATTTATATTTCCCAAAAAACAGTTTTTAAACATTTGAAAAGGCTTGATATCAGCAAAGGCCCGGGGCCTGATGGTATACCACCATATTTTATTTCTAAATGTTCATCTTCGTTAAGCCTACCATTATTCCTTATATTTAATAAATCCCTATCCAGTGGAATCTTCCCCACGGTTTGGAAGACCGCCAAAGTAGTACCAATATACAAAAGTGGAAAAGTTGAAGACATAAGTAATTACAGACCAATCTCGATTCTATCGACTTTTGCCAAAATATTCGAAGCTTTAATTTATCCAGTTTTAAAATATCACACTAAACATATCTTTATTAACGAACAACATGGCGTTATTAACTCTCGTTCCACTAATACCAACTTGGTCACTTACCATAATGAACTCGTCAATGCTGTGGACGCTGGTAACCAAATAGACGCCGTATACATGGATTTTGCTAAAGCATTTGATAAAGTATGCCATGAGGTGCTTTTGAAAAAGTTAGAACTCTACGGAATATGCGGTTCCATCCTAGATTGGTTTAGGTCATATCTACAGGGCAGAACTCAATACGTAGTAATAAAGGGTTTTAATTCTAACAGTTACACAGCAACTTCTGGAGTTCCCCAGGGTTCACATATTGGGCCCTGGTTATTTAATTTATTCATAAATGATATATTGACTAGTATTAGCCATAGTAGCGCCTACCTATTTGCAGATGACCTCAAGCTAGCAAAAACCATTAAAAGTAATACTGATTGTACATTTCTCCAAGATGATCTAGATGCTGTAACAAACTGGTGTACTATAAATAACATGGCCTTAAATGCAAAAAAATGTAATTTCATAGTATTTACCCGCAATCGAAATATCATTCAATCTCAATATCATATTAACGGCACAACAATAGATAGATTGCAAGAATTGAGAGATCTAGGTATACTTTTTGATAGCAAACTCACTTTTATTCCACAAATTAATAATGTAGTTACCAAAGCTTCAAAAATGTTAGGTTTCTTAATTCGTAATAGTAAAGGTTTTCAACCTCGTACCAAAATTAAAATTTATAATACTTACGTTAGAAGTATTCTCGAATACTGCAGCGTTGTATGGTCGCCAAATTATTCTACTCATCAGTTGCGGATGGAACGCGTTCAAAAAAGGTTTTTGAGGCACCTTGCATACTCGTGTAAACTAAAAAAACGACTTCCCACCTATAACGACAAACTGGAAAATTTTAATATGACAAGTTTAGTAAATCGCAGAAAGATCCTAGATATGACCTTCCTTTATAAAATCCTTAGAAATAAAATCGACTGCCCACAACTCCTTCAAACAATTCATTTGAGAGTACCAATTAGATTTCCCAGACAAGCAACCGGCCTTTTACACCAACCTACAGCGAAAACCAATTTAAAGCAATTTTCTACCATATCTAGACTAACTAAAATCTATAATTCTATTAGCAAAGAGGTAGATGTCTTCCATGACACGCTGCCAAAGTTCAAAAAAGAAATATTAAGATTGTTAAGGTCGTCTTAATACCACAATAAGTATTCTGTATAAAATGTATTCAGTATAATAAGTAATTTTATTGTTAATTTTTTTTTCTCTTAATGATTTTACTTATTTTTATTTTGTGTTATATTTCTTATTTTGCTATAATTTTCTTGAAGTTTTGTAATTTTTACAATTTTTGTTTTTATTTTACGCATTTTTGATTTTATCCCAGTGCAAGCTTTTTATTTTTTACATTTAGTCATTTAAGGCGCATGTTGTGACACCTGTCATAGATTGTACATTTAACAATTGTGTAATTAGTATGTAGTTTGTAATTTCTTCAATGTATCAATTTCTTGGTCGTCCTAATAAATATAAATAAATAAATAAATAAATAATAAACACGTCAATATTAACATCTACGTTTCCAAGCAATTGGAAGGTTGCCTTAGTTCGTCCACTTCCTAAAATTTCAGACCCTCTCACGCCTAAAGATCTTCGGCCAATAAGCATACTGCCATGTTTATCTAAAATATTAGAAAAGATTGTTTACGCGCAGGTAATGGCGTATGTTGAGAAGTATCAGATTTTACCGGAGTATCAGTCAGGTTTCAGGGCAAGTCGTGGCACCGTAACTGCACTTTTGGATGTCACTGATAATATTCTCGCAGCACAAGATTCAGGGATGTGCACTCTCCTAGTGCTATTGGATTTTTCTCGGGCATTTGATAGTATCAACATACCACTTTTATTATCAAAGTTATCGTATTATGGTTTTGATGTTGATGCTGTGAAATGGTTCGATAGCTATCTCACAAACCGCACTCAATTTGTAGAAATTGTGCATGAGGATGGACAGAAGTACAGGTCTGCGACTGCTCCAGTTCCCAGGGGGGTTCCCCAGGGTTCGGTTTTGGGTCCGTTACTATTTATTATATATACCGCTGATATGATCCATCAAATTAAAAATTGTAAATACCATTTATATGCTGACGACCTACAGTTGTACTACGCATTTAAGCCTGAGGAATATCAGCGTGCCGTAAATTTGGTGAATGATGATCTTAGCCGCATTGCGGATTGGTCAGAGCGTAATTCACTTGTGCTCAACCCGGTGAAGTCTAAGTTTATATTGTTCGGTACTCCTAAAAGTTTAAACAAAGTAAAGGCAGATCAGCAAAGCAGTGTAAGGGTAAATATTAGGGATAATGACCTAACCAGAGTATTTCAGGCGCGTAATTTGGGTCTACTAATGGACTCAGACCTGAGATTTGAGGCCCATGTAGCTGAAAATGTTCGTAATAGCTTCTACCGACTGAAGATACTCTATAAAGTAAGGAAATATCTCTCCCAAGAATTACGCATTCAGTTGGTAGAAGCATTAGTACTATCAAAGTTGAATTACGCCGATGTCGTGTTTGGGCCTCGTCTCTTGTGCAGAACAAAGCGCATTATTCAACGCGTGCAAAATGCCTGTGCGCGTTTTTGTTTCGACATACCTCCGAGAAACCATGTTACTCCTTTTCTAAACAGCCATCAGTTATTAAAAATGAGGCCTAGGAGAAAAATACATCTTTCTGGTCTGCTTTTCGGAATGTTTAAAATGGGAAAACCTTTATACCTCATTAATAAACTTAACTGGGTAGGCGACGGCGAAATGGATCGTCTAAGAAGTGTGCGCAGGAATCGTCTTTGTGTGCCATTTCATCGTACAGCTGCATTTCGTGGATCTTTTACATACTCCGCCACTAAATGTTGGAATAATATACCACCACCGATAAAAGATCTTAAAAACAAGTATTCCTTTAAACTACATCTTAAAAAAATTCTTCTCAGCAAACAGTTAGAATTCCAGGATCATGTGGCGGAGTTTTCTTTTCTTTAGATATTACAATATTATTTCTTATTTATTTATTTTTATTTTATTTTAATAGTACCTGGTTATAAATAGATTAATTTTGCATGTACTGTTTATTTATTTATATTTGATTAGTTTTATTTTTATTTCTAACTAGCCTCATTATTTAATTAGAATATATTATAATAATTATTTTATTTACGTGTACAGCCCTTTAGTATAACTAGAATAATTTATTAAGTAGTAATAATTAGTAGATAATATAGTTACCAAGCCGTGGCGTCACCTGGAGAAGGGCTCCAGCTGAAAATCAGCGCGGAATGCTCTTGTAAATATTTATTGCAAGGCATTCTGCACCATGCTGAGCTGATGCCATTTTTCGGGTTGTGCCACACACAACAAGTGTTTATCGGGGTGCCTCTAGGACTTGACCATGAGTTTAATGCTCGGGTACTGGAGGCACCATGGTAACATTTACCTTAAGATTTTGTAATGTGTGGCACAATGGTGAGAATAAATAGATTTTCTTTCTTTCTTTCTTCTTTCTTTCTTTCTACCTCGTCTGATTTACGAGATATTTTTAAAGCTGGGGGCTATAACTTACCAAAATCGCCTAATTCGATCAAATTAATGGTTATGAATTACGGCATGTCTCTAAAAATGACCGTTATTCAAGATCTTGTAAAGCTGAAAGAGAGCAATCACAGCTTCACCCTTACATTCGATGAATGGACGTCCACGAGAAATAGGCGCTATATAAACGTGAATGTTCACGCCTTTGCTAAGGAAAAATCTATTTTCTGGAACTTGGGGCTGGTGCGGATTTATGGCAGTTTGCCTGCAGAAGCCTGTATCACAATTCTAAATGAAAAACTATCAGAATACGAGCTATGTTTGGATAAGGATGTAGTCTGCATCACCACAGACGGAGCCAAAGTCATGGTGAAAGTTGGAAAACTCATCAAACCCGATCAACAACTTAGTTATGCTCATGGGATCCAACTGGCTGTCGTAGATGTTATTTACAAACAACAAATTTCTTCATCCAGTCGCCCTGAATCCCCTGAAGCTTCAAATGAAGAAATTTCAGAGCAAAATCAGACAGCCAGTGAAAGAGCGGATGACAATTTTGAAGATGACGTGGAAAATGACGAAAATGAGATTTTTGAGTTGTCCTACGCCTGTTAACGAAATAAACCTGGCTGTAGAGTACGCAGAAGTCATTAAGTAAGAAAGGTAGTAAAACTAATTAAACATTCACCTACAAAGAACGATTTACTGCAGACGTATATGATAAAAGACATAGGAAAAAAATGTGCTTTATTGTTGGACTGTAAAACAAGATGGTCAAGCCTGTGCGAGATGATAAAAATATTCAACAAAGCAAAATTATGCGTATCGAAAACTCGTTGACTTAGGGCTCGGTGCGAATCGTGACTACATTTTCACTGAACAGGAATATGATGTGTTAATGGATCTCGAACGAATATTACAGCCGGTAAAATTAGCAGTCGAAGTTTTATGTAGACGAGAGTCTAGTCTGATTACTGCGGAAACAACTTTGAGATTCGTTATTAGCAAATTGAAAAATATTCAAACACCATTAGCACAAAAACTTGTTGATTCGTTAATGAAACGGATCTCAGAGCGGCGAATCAACTTGACAGCGGTTTTATTATATTTACATGATCCAAATAAGTACGAAGAAGATAAAAGTCAATTCATTCATGATGAAACATTTAGTCTACCTTCAAAGAGTGTATTACGCAAGGAAATCAAAGCTATAGTCGAAAGATTGTACACGAAAAACAACTCAGTAACTGCTGCTCTTGCTGATGATCCTGATGATGACATTCCTCTCGCTAATCTGGAGGCCCACACGGCAGGAGCAGCACCAATGTCATTACAAGACGAACTCGAAATGACTTTGACCAGTATGAATAGTTCTGGATTAACTGCCCAACAGCCTAGGTCTGGTAATATAAGCAACCTCGAGGTGATGATTAAGAAGGAAATGAACTATTTCGATTCCGGTTGATTAAAAGGCACGTACCTTCAATTCACCTATAATTCGTTAATGACTATTGTACCAACCAGCGTGGAAGCTGAGCGGGCTTTTTCAGCCGCTGGATACCATGTGTCGAATATCAGGAGCCGTTTGGCAGACGACACAGCCATTTCCAAAATAATGTGTAGTTTTTATATGTAAGACTAAAAGTAATAATAAACCATATAAAGTGTACCATGAAGCTTGTTTAATTTGGGTAATAATTAAGACCATGAAAACGAAATCAGACTGATATACTTCATTACGATTAAAAATTTCAAAAGTTTAAGTCTACCCTGCGGGATTCCACAAATACAAACGAACGCACAACCCGTTATTGTTTTTCCCGGTTCCGTTCTGGAAATTTTGACTTGAAGAATGAAGCTCGTGGTCGTCCGGAGACTTAGGCACGTCAACAATAATTGTGGAAGCTGACGAAACTCAATCTACAGCTGAGCTAGCAGCAGCTTTTGATGTAAGCATCAAAACAATATTGATCCATTTGCGACAAATTGGCAAGGTAAAAAAGCTTGATAGATGGGTGCCCCACGACCTTAACGATCGCCAGCGCAACGTACGCGTCGAGACCTGCCTTGCGCTGCTCAACAGGCAAAGAAATGAAGGAATTTTGAAACGAATTGTTACGTGCGACGAAAAATGGATTCTGTTCGACAATCGAAAGCGCTCAGCAAGTTGATTAGATCCTGGTTCAGCACCAAAGCAATGCCCTAAACCAAAAATGACTGAAATGACTGTTTGGTGGTCTAGTGCGGGTGTGATTCACCACAGCTTTTTACAAAACGGCATGAGCATTACTGCAGATGTGTACTGTGAAGAACTGGAGAAAATGATGGAGAAGCTTGCACATCTGCCACCAGCTTTGGTCAATCGGTCATCCCCACTGCTCCTTCACGACAACGCGCGACCCCATACTGCGCAACAGACAGTCTCCAAGCTGCAAGAGCTGAGGTTGGAAGCTCCCCCTCATCCGCCATACTCACCAGACCTTGCACCTACCGACTATTACTTTTCCAAAATTTAGACACCTTTTTAGTGGGTAAAAAATTCAATTCCTGAGAGGCAGTACAAAATGCCTTTGAAGAGTTTGTTGCCTCCCGTCCAGCTGATTTTTACAAGAAGGGCATCAATAAACTGCCAATGCGTTGGCAAAGATGCGTCGATTGCATGGGTGATTACTTCGAATAACAGAAATAAAAAAGTTTGAAAAAATAAGTAGGTACTTTCACTTATTCCATACAAAACGGCAATGTCATAGGTAAAGACCTAATATTATAAATGCGAAAGTTTGGATGGATGTATGGATGGATGTTTGTTACTCAATCACGCCCGAACGGCTGAACGGATTTGGATGAAATTTGGCAAAGAGACAGATTATAGTCTGGAATAACACTTATTATCCTGAAAAACTAAGGAGTTCCCGCGGGAACGTAAAAACCTCAATCCACGCGGACGGAGTCGCGGGCATCAGTTAGTTACAAAATAAAAACGCTTTACAAGTTCGGTTAAGGCATTATATCTGGTAAAACATATGACAACTTGAATGACGTTTTTTTTATACTAAAAATTTTACATTAATGGAATTTTGATGGGAAAATTGACAGGCTAAAAGCAAAACATACAATTTATTTGGTGGTACATTCACAATCCTTCAAATATTTCAATACTGATAAAAAATAATTAAAAATTAAATAAAATTCATCTTTATACAAACAACTGCCCCCAATTGTGTAAGGAAATGGTTCGTATGGTAATCGTTTGTCATACGTATAATTCAACCTGTTTTAGGAGTTCATAGATAATACGTTTTAAGCTGTCAAATGATTACGATTTGCTTAGACAATTTGATTATAACGATTTGATCGGCGATCCTTATATGATTGCACCTCTGGTTCTATACCTAAATCATTTTTTTTCCTTACAAATTTTAATTTCACAAAACATTATTTGTCAAACAAATAATTTATTATTCACATTAATTATTTAAAAAAAACGTTTGATAGTCAAAATGTTAGGTTAAGGTTAGGGTTAGACATAAATATATAGGTAGTGATTCGTGGGGTAGTATGTTCTATCGGGTTAATATACCTAACATAAGTTTAAAAAATGTATTTTCAGAAGCACTAAGTTCCGTACCGACATTTTATAAAATCGCGAATTTCACAAATAAATTATTTGGTGAAATAATAAATTTGTAAATGATACATTTACATAACATTCAGCAATTTGGCAAAGGAAAACATTTGCGAATTGAATATTTGTCAAATGATCTTTTATAAAATGATATTTTTGCGGAATATGTTGTCACCTGAATAGTTTTTGAAACGTTTTTTGTGAAATTATCATTTGTTAAAAGTTTTTTGTGAAACATTAGTGAACCGAAAAATGTGATTAAAATACACAAATAAAAAAAGAATTGGTACTAACTACTTACAATAATATAACTAACACTTTTTATTATGTTTGACAAATCCATTTGAACTAGAATTCTTTCGATAGATCTCAATCACACGCGAAATTGTTCACAATGTCCAGGAGTTTGAGGTTTACTTTCGTATACCTAATATTTAGTAACAACTTCACTCGCGAAATTGTTCACAATGTCCAGGCGCTTAAGGTCTACTTTCGTAAACCTTATCTCCAATATCATTGCTTGCCCCGCTTGCCGGGCGGTTTCTGGAGCTGGAAGCTGGACTCGTTCTGAGTGGTACCGAAGGTCGGTACGTTCAGTGATGTGTTAAGAGGTGGTTGCGGTTGGGGTTGCCAGTTCGATCCTAGGAGACAAAGAAATGAATTGTTATATTTGTGTGTTATATATGTCACCGTAAAATTGTAAACTGTCGAAAGATTGTGAACTGTTCAATGTTCTGAGTGTAATTTTTTTAAATATTCATTGTATTTACGTTTTCTTGTCTTTTTTTTATCCACCACAAGCTAGCCCTTGACTGCGATCTCACCTGATGGTAAGTGATGATGCAGTCTAAGATGGTAGCGGGCTAACCTGTTAGGGGCATGGCAGTTAGATTAAACCCATACCCCTTCGGTTTCTACACGGCATCATACCGGAACGCTAAATCGCTTGGCGGCACGTCTTTGCCGGTAGGGTGGTAACTAGCCACGGCCGAAGCCTCTCACCAGACCAGACCAGGGAAAATTCAGAAATTATAAATTCGCAAATTGACCCTGCCGGGGATCGAACCCAGGACCTCCGCACGTTAAGGCAACTGCGCTACACACCGCGCCACAGAGGTCGTCTCTTTCTTGTAGGTTAGGTTAGGGTTCGATATAAATAATCAGGTAGTGCCCGGTCGGTGGCCGGGCACTTAGGTTTTATCGGGTTGATATACCTAACAGATTGCAATGTACCGAAAAATAATGCGTTAAATTGTAATCTTTCGACAGTTTACAATCTCGCGAGTTAGATTATAATCTAAAAGTTTTTACAATTTTACGGTGACATATATGTCAGGAATCTACGACCGAATATATATTTATTTCTAAAGACAATATGAATTTGAAGTGAATTTAGGTTTTTTTGAATCTCATGAGAAATCGGTCAAATGGATGGTGACAGACAGACGGAAACCTTTCGCATTAATAAACGTATATTGCTACGATAATTTTCAAGTCCTGTTGGTAGTTTTTAGTAGGCGGAAACACAGTGGAAAATTATTGAGCCATTACAATAATCTTTCTCTTATGTAAGTCAAATTGTAATAGGTAAGTCAAAGCCACCACCGGTCCGGAAAGCCGAGTATATTGAGAAGAGCCGGCAAGAAACTCCAACACTAACACTACAGCCCATTAACGTCAAACAGCTGGGCACAGGCCTCCACTCCATAGGAGAGAGGGAATTAGAGCTTAGACCCACCACGCTGCTCCAATGCGGGTTGGCGGGCTTTAACGACTATTATCATATTAGTGATAATAACCAGGACCGGCGGCTTAACGTGCTCTCCGAGGCACGGGGGTGACACACCGCCAACTTCCTAACTCCGGGCTAGTACTGAGAATTTCTAGTCAGAAAAACCCAATACTAAATTATGTCCCGATCCGGGACTCGAACCCGAGACCTCGTCGGCCGCAGTCGAACATACTAACCAATTGACCAACGGAGGCACATTATTATTCAACACTATTTTCTCACCTGTGTTATCGGCGGAGGGGAATGATGGAATGGTGCCTCCCAAGTACGTAAACGGCGTCGGTCCGGCCAACTGCTGTATGTTACCTGTGGGAATTACTCACAGTTAGGGGCCTGTCCACTAAAGCGGAGCGGAGTGGAGATATGTTAGTAGACCAATCACAATTGATAGGAAAAAATCTATCAATAATTTGATTGATCTTGTAACTTTTCACAGCTCCGCTTCATTGGACAGGCACCCTTAAATTAATGGCATACATAAGTAACTTAATCGTGTTGCAAAGATCGACATCGTGCGACGTCACAACAAACAGTCACAGTATTAGAGCTCCGTAATATTGTAAACAAATAAATGTCCTAAGTGATTTTACAACCTTTTCATGTTGTGCAGTCCTTCGAGGGAATTCATACTTATGAGTTGTAAAAGAACTTATCACTAAAGTGCATGCGGTCAGCGGTGTTTACCTTTAACCCATTTGCGCCCTCTGTACTAAATAAACGACACCTCTTCAAATCCTCATTTCAAGAAATCTATTTAATTTATTGAAAAATAAATACATGAAATTACTAATAGATGGCGCTATTTGTAATATTATGTGAAAAAAATGACAATTGACAGTAAAATAACCGCCATTTTGTGTAACGTCATTTGTTGGTTGATTGTTTTTGTGCGAAGAGGTAAGTGCAATTATTTAGTTCTTTTTTCTTTACTTTCTAAATATTTTGGCATAAATTTATATTGAGTAATGAGATGATATATATAGGTACGTAAATTAAATACTCAAGTTTTATACATTTTATTGCCAATTGCAAGATTTATGGTAAGGTTTAGTTGAATGTCGTTTTTTTAGTACAGTGGGCACAACGACCTCAATTTACATAGACGGGCCCTGTCAAACAAAGAATGTGGGCGTATTTTTAGCAACGCCATCAACGCCATCTAGTCTGAAAAGCGAGAACTTGCTTGCCACATCTTGAATAAAAACTTGAAAACGTATGACTCGGTCATAGATAATATAGGTCATAGCCGTAAGGCCAGTTAGTAAAAAAAAAATTATACAGTTTGCCGCGGAAATGAAATGATTGCGTAATGGATACAAATATTAAATAGGAAGATTAAATAAAGTTTTTTTGGAAATGTATAATTGTGAATTGAAACACTTACCTTAAAATTAAAATTATACAGTGCCAAACTAATTAAACTGTAGATGATAACTTAATAATAACAAATTATCCGCACGACAAGCGATCGTGACAGCGCTACGACGGGAACAAAGACAGATGCGGAACGCGTTCCGCATCTCGGACGCCCGGCGTTTTTCTATGAAAGGGCCCATCTAGTGCCTACATATATATCGATGAGTGGGCACAAGTGATATTGAAACTTCCTATTTTTGTCTTTTTGCAGTTTTATGATAAAATGGCAGTGTTCGAGGTTTTAAGGATTATCTCGCCCTTGGTAGAAGACACAAACGACGAGTATGATATTGTCAACATACCACCTGATCCAGGTGTCGTTACAGATGAAGAAGAAGGTGAAGACGACTTGCAGACATCAGATTTACCGAGAGATGTATCCGGAACGTTAGAGGTGACACATCGACGTCATGATTCTTCCGAATGGGAAGACAGTGATGATGAGCCTTTGTCCAATAATAGGAGTCGCCAAGATTCACGTGACTTAGACCCTAAATGGAGAAAATGTACACCATCTTACTCAACTTCATCTCAATTATGTGATAATGTGTTCGTCGCGAAAAACCCAGCTAATAAATCAACTAAAAGACCTTGCTCCTACAGAAGTGTCCGAAAAAATATTTGATGAAGAGGTTTATAATCTGATCATATATAATTCGTTATTATATGCGGGACAAAATAATCGACATGGGTGGAGCTACGACGAAGATATTGGGGTACCTCTTGTTTCAAACTGTATGTTGCGAAACCGATTTTTGGAGAGAAATCTGCATTTAGTATACAATAGTTCAGCTAGTGATTCACGAGATAAAATGTTTAAAGTGAGACCCTTATGTGATATGCTATAGTAGTGTTATTATCTCGCTGCAGACTGCAGAAAAATAAACGTGTTTTTATTTCTATCACCCATTTAAAAAGATACCAAAAAAACAACTATCGATATCACTCATCGACTGCAGTAATGCACAGGGGCCGTGCCATATTGCCCGTGAGTGGGAAAGAGAGCGAAACACTCGAATGATTTATGGCCGAGTCTGCAGCGAGATAATAACACTACTATAATTCAAAAATACTGCCAGTATGATGTTTTCCATGAAGATATATCGATCGATGAATCTATGATCAAGTACTATGGCCACCACCCAACAAAACAGTACATAAGAGGCAAACCTATACGATTTGGGTATAAAAACTGGGTGGCTGCCAGTTCAGATGGATACTGCTACTCATTCGATTTATATTGTGGAAAAACAACCGAAAATACAAAAGAACCTCTAGGTACCCGGGTTGTGAAACTTCTACTGCCAAAAATACCAGCGATACCAGAAGAGCACACAGTGTATTTCGACAACTTTTTTACAAGTTGCGATTTATTGATTGCCTTGAAGAAAACTGGATATAAGGCTACTGGTACTATCCGTGAGAATCGTACAAAAATGCCCTTTACGCCCCGTAAATAGCATGAAGAAGTCGGCAAGAGCAGAGTACGACCATAGGTTTGATACCAAAAATGAACTGCTGCTTGTAAGACAATAGCGTATGCACTATAGGTACAAACTTCGACACAGTTGAACCTATTGGCAAAGTAAAACGCTGGTGTTCACAGAGTAGACAAAAGGTGGATGTCAATATTCGACACTTATTTCAGAACTATAATTAATAGAGGGATGGGTGGTGTAGATGAGCTTGATGGATCGATATCTTTATATCGTGTGAGTATCCGAGGCAAAAAATGGTAAAAAGAGGACATACACATACTTGCTTGATATGAGTATAGCAAACGCTTGGCGCTTGCATAATTTGTCAGGTGGTGAGCGCTTCGATCAATTGACTTTTAGAAGACATATAGCACGAAATTACCTTCAATTTCGTAGCACCAACAAAAGCCCGTCTGGAACAGCCATAGCGGGCCTAAGTAACAATGGACATAACAATGGACATATAAGGTTGCTGGCTGGTTTATACGTCATTTTATTTAAAAAGAAATATTTTCAAATTAAGAAAACAACTGAACATCGCATTTTATGCAATTGTTTTAATTTTATTCAAATACACCTTATCTGGAGCGAACTTCGAGTATTTCTTCCTTCTGAGTTTGATTTAAAATTTCATTGAAATACTGTTTTTTGTTAGTTTTTTTTAATCGCGTATCTTTCTGGAGTTGATGACTGAATTATGCCTGACTTAGCCCCAACGGAGATTGCCAGGGCACCCGAAATGCGAAGAAATGGTCAAACCTACAGAGTGATATCCAGAGATCTTCGTCGACCAGTTTCAACGATCCATCGCAGTATCCAACGGTTCAGGGAGACCGGTAGGTACTTATGTGAGAAGAGCAGGACAAGGAAGAAAAAGACGCACTTCGAGTAGGGATGATCGTTTCATTCGGCTTCGTGTACGTAGGAACCCCCGTTTGACGGCCGTCCAAGCCCGACATGAGTTAGAAGCAGTGCGGGGTGTAACCGTAAGTGAGCGTACGGTACGAAGAAGGCTCGAAGAAGCTGGTTTGGGTTCATTTGTGCCCGCCAAGGCTCCAAGGCTCGAGGTAAATCATCCTAGAAACAGGTTAACTTTTGCTCAGGAACATCGACTTTGGAACGCGGACCAATGGAGTAAGATATTGTTTAGTGATGAGTGCAGAATTCTCTTAAATCAAATTGACGGCAGGCAAAGAATATACAGACGCAAAGGAGAACGATACATTCACACAAATTTTGAAACTACAGTTGCATACGGTGGTGGATCAATAATGGTTTGGGCGGGCATTTGTTTGGGAGCTCGCACAGACTTGGTAGTGATTGACAGAGGGAGTCTGACTGCAGACCGCTATATCAGAGAAGTTTTAGAAGAAAATGTCGTACCGTTTGCCCCATATATCGGTGACGATTTTGTTTTTATGCAGGATAATGCTCAGCCGCATACCGCTCGGGTAACTCAAGCTTATCTTAATGATGTGAATATCACTGTTATGGAGTGGCCGGCGAGATCACCGGATATGAACCCATTAGAGCACGTTTGGGACTTGCTGAAAAGAAAAGTTAAGTCCAGAATTCCAGCTCCTGCCAACGTGGGAGAACTGCGAATCGCCGTAGTTGAGGAATGGCGGAGTCTATCCCAGGAGACCATCGATAACATCATTCTCAGTATGCCTAGACGGGTAGAAACTTTAATAAGAGCACGTGGGGAAAATACACGATATTAATCACCATTTTTCTAATTTAATTAATTGTTATTTTAATATTAAATTTCACTTTTCCCGGTTACATGAAAAGTTCAAAAATGTACCATTTTTCACAAAAATGTACCATTTTTTTGCCTTTACTCGCAAAATCTGTTCTTAATGTGAACTCATTTTAAGTAAAACTTAAGTAAAATGAAACTTTAAATAACAAAAGAAGTGTAGGAAGTAGATTTTAAAATAAAACCATATTTTTTTAATTATGGACCTTTTTTATGTTCCGCTAAAAATGCCGGCGAGTGTACATAATACTTGGCACTCAAAAACAGATTAACAAGATTTCACACAAAAAACGTACAGTAAAAATATAAGGAGTAGATATTATCGATCGAGTCACCGAGGCACGTAATCTTGGCGTATTGATGGACGAAAATGTCCAATTCGAAAAACATGTTTTAAACACAGTAAGAAACTGTTTTTACCGCCTAACGATTCTGTATCGTATATCGAAATTATCTTCGAGCTATCAAATATGCAAGAGAAAATCGGCAAAAAATATACTATTTGAATGAATCATGGGTGAACGAAGGACACTACGTCAAAGGCATGGGAATTGGGAAGACAACTGTGAAAAGTAGTCGAGATGCATTAATTAACGGTTTAACAACGGGCTTGAAAAATCCTTCGGGTATGACTATTTTCTGTACAATAATAATTTCATTTATCAGTAATATAATAATATGGGCCCAAGCCCAGGTAATAAACTTATGACCAGTCTATTGTTCAATATACTTAAATAGTAACAAGTTAACCTATTTGAATTGTTCGTTTTTCTATTCTATTTATCTAAAAAGTTACTGTTTCATGTGTCGCTTGCCTACTCAAGACTGCCTCGTCATTTTTTTTGTCGCTTTGATATAAATATTGCTTTTCAAATGCTATGTAACAATGAACATTTTTGGTGCGTAAATTGTGCGTATGCCATTTATGAACATTACCCGAGTGATGAATGCGAATTTTGTTCTGTATAGACAGTTGCTTCAAACATATTAAATAAATATGTTGTTATCATAAAATCTAACAATGTCTTTCAATAAATAAAAAATAAATATAATGGGATATCTCACACAAGGCCATCTAATCCCAAACTAGGCAGAACCTGTATTATGGGTACCAGAGACTGATAAACATACATAAATACTTATAAAACACACAGAACAAACATCTATGTTCGTCACACGGGGATCGAACCCGCGGCCTCTAGCGGATAAGGCAGAACTAATACCAACTGAGCTATGAGGCCTATAAATGCTTCAATACTCAATACTTCGAGCTTATAAGCAATGGTTTTGGAATTGGAACCTTTGGTTATGGGATATGAGATAACTTAGCTAATGCTACATTTCGCCATAAAATACTCTTCTGTGGTTTGTTGGAATTACTGGTTTTATTGTGCATGTAGATGGGGTCAAAAGCAATGGATTGTGGACGGCGGGAAAAACCACCTCCTCTTGCTGTTCCGGTAACGGCCTTTCCGGTGCAATTATCCCCACATGGAACTCTAATAGTTCTATCAAATGAACGCATTCTCCTACGTAGAACTGATGCTGGGAGTCTTGAGGTAAAATTAGTATTTTATTTATAAAAATGTTGTTACTTTTCTGTCTGTCATATCGAATACTTATACTAACGTATAATATCCATATTTCTGTCATAACCATAATAATATTTTTAGGCTGTGCGTGTGCGAGATACAATAAATGAAAAGTTGTCGCCCAGGAGACTCAACTTCATCGAGGAAGAGGCTTCGTCTTCCCTTGCTGTATGTCTGTTGTGAATTGTATCGTTTTGAAATACAAACCCAAAAAATTTATGGTTTCTTCTTTTTTTCTAGCATCGTGACGATGAGTATTTACTGCCTTCGTTGGTCGAGTCCTTAGCGGTCGATTCCGGTAGTGAAATCGACGAATGGGAAAACTACGACGAAGACGACCTTCATCGGATTGGATTGATTATTGAAGGGGATGAAGAAGCTAATTTATTGGAAGCTAATTTATTAGAAGAAATTGCGACTGAAGATGTTGAAATGATCCAAGCATATCAAAATATGCCAGAAAATGAATTTACTTGGTCTGAAAATTTTGAGGGAATTACTGGTGTCCAAAAGACATATCGAGAACAATCTGGGCCAATTATCGGGGAATTCTCCAATAGATATATTCAAATCAATGTGGGACCGGCAAATCATGGAAATTATAGTAAAACAGACCAATAAATATGCCTGGGAAATTATTGTCCGTGCAAGCGAAATCGACAAAGGCATCACCAAGGGGTCGCGTCTCAATGATTGGTATGAGACTTCAATGGATGAGTTGTATAAATTCTTCTCTATATTTATTTTGAGGTCATTATGTAACAGAGGTAGGTTGGATGAATATTCGACGACCGGAGTATTGGGTATGCCATGCTTCAGAAAGATTATGAGTAGAAATAGATTTCTTTTATTATTGCGATTCCTACATTTCGTCGATAATGATGAACTGACAGACTGCATTCGCGGATATGAGCGAAAGGTATATAAAATAGCTCCTATAGTCGAACATTGCAACGAAAAATTCGCAGAAATATATATTCGTCGCAGAGCTCTAAGTATTGATGAGTCGCTTTTGTTATGGAAGGGGCACCTTTCATGGATCCAATGCATACGAACAAAAGCCGCGAGATTCGGCATAAAGACTTATGAGCTTTGCGAGGCAGAAACGGGCTACGTCTTGAAACTTATGATCTATGCGGGAAAAAATCAAGATTCAGGGCAAGCTACAGATGGCTTCACCAACGCAACATCAAAAGTTGTTTTAAAACTGTCTGAGGATTATCTTGAAAAAGGTCATTGCATATATATGGACAACTTCTATAACTCCGTTGGGTTGGCACGTTTTTTAAAACAGAAACGAACGGATGTGGTAGGGACTTTAAATCGCCGTCGAGTGGAAATCCCTTCCATCATTAAAAATATCAACGACCGACGAATGCAACGTGGGGACATTGTTGCTACACACTGTGGGGATGTTACAGTGTTGTCCTGGAAGGATGTGAAATTAGTGGGTATCAATGATTTCATCTTTTCACAAGAATGACACAGCTCCAGGGACCAGAGCAGGCGTCCGTTGCGATAAACCACTTGTAGTCCACGATTACAATAAATACATGGGGGGTGTCGACCTAAAGGACCAAAAACTCTCCATGTATTTATTGGAACGTAAAAGAGGACTGAATCCTCAACAGCTACATCATATATAGGTGCCATGAAGATGTACAAAAAATGGATCACAGGAAGTTTCGGTACGTTTAGGCGGAGGCTCTTTCTCTGGAGACTATGTACATACAACGGATTAGACCCGCTGCCACTTCTGGCACCAATCGATACAGTGGAAATCATTTCCCTGCTCATTTCTCGGACGACAGTAGCATACCGCCAGATACGACCAATAAACGCATGAACCGGCACAAAAGAGGACGTTGTGTGCATTGTACATCCAATAAAAGACGTACAGAAACTAATATAATGTGCACTGGGTGCAACGTTTTTCTTTGTGTGGGTCGTTGGTGGCAGAATATCACACCCCACCTAGTGTAGAGTGATTTCACCTTTTTTATAATTGTAACTACATATATCTTCGGTTCAAGGTTCAATTGGGTAACTGACAAAACCCGACTTTTCAGTACAGGAAGATTTTTTTTTATGCTACTTAAATAAATTGAACATTACTTTTATTCCTATGTAACCGTTTTTGGATCTGTTTTGATAGAAAAGCTTATAATTAATTTGTCAATTGAACCTGCAACCGACGACGATATCTTGGACAACTACTTTATTAGATCTTAGAATAGTGATAATAGTCCTTGCCTCGACATGTAATAATAAAAAATAAGATCAAAAATTGAGTATCTTTTATTTACTTTTTTTTTCTTTGGACATTCACTCATAAGTGATATGGGAACTAGATTACGTTTAGAATACTTACCTATACACTTTTCTTTTGTAAATATATACTGATGATACATACAATACCCAGACACAGAACAAACATTTATGTTATTGCACAAATGTTTAGGGCAAACATTTGTGCATAGGGTGGAAATCGTACCTAAAACCTATAGTGCAGAAGGCATGTTACCAACTAAGCAGTGAGGCCTGTCATAAGTAGGTACCATCTTCATCATAAATCATCTGCTATAGATAACATCCTGTATATGAATAAACCAGTCTGTGCCGGAACGTGGATCCACGTTTGGAAATGCTATAAAAAATATCAATAGTAAAACATGCGGCGTCTTAATTTTTTGAATTACGGTAAAATATTGTATTATGTAATCAATTTCACAATATATCAAAGTATAAAATAAAAAAAGTAAAAGTGAAATTAAAGTCACTGCCTTTACATTATTTGTGTTTTTCCAAAGTACGATCAAGTTTTTACGAATCATGAGAGATAATGTGTTGTAGTAAATAAGCAACTGATGATGTGCCACTAAATTATGTACATTGAAAAACTTAATTTCAGTACCTTTTAAATAAAAAATCAGGTAATCCGATACGTTTTGTAACTTTAGAGATATTCAATGTTAAAAAACTTGATTGTGTCGCCACGCGGCTGTTGATATTCCTCGGCACACAACGATAACATCACTTCGTCAGTCGCGGCATACCAAAGATTAAGCCGTTTTTCTTTTTCTAAACATTTTCAGTGTTACCTAGATACAAATAGTAGAGCCAAAAATGAACGCAATGGATAGGAATGTGGAAATAATGACTGACAAATTCATAATAAATGTAGAAAACGATAGCAGTGATACGTCGTCGGATAGTGATTAATATATTTTGAATTATAATAACTACGTAAATTATAATGAAAATAAATGATGTAAATATTTTTTTCCTTCACATTAAATAGGTACATTAATTTAATAAAAGCTTTTTTAAAATTTATTTTAAGAAACTTCTACTGGCCTAATTTTTCACCTACTTATTATACAACAAAGGCAAGTGTAGCCGTGGGAAGAAAGCTAGTTTAGTTTAATAGTAGCGCAAGTGTGTACGTACATTCAGAATGGTTTACGCCCACTGATTTTTTTTTGTCTTTGTCATTTGTATGGGATTACGTGACAGATAGAACGTTATATTAACTTGTCTCCGTGGATAAAGTATAGAACCGATATTTTGTATGATTGTATTTATTATTATTATTAGAATTGTTTGATTTTAAAACAATTTATGTCCTCTTTTAATAAAAGGACTAATATACTCGTAAATGTGTGGTAGCTAGTACCGATGTATGCATATGAAATGGTGTTTGTAAAATAAACAACTTACAATTAGTAGCATATCTGCTGAAGGATTATTTGTATATTTATTTGTTTGTACGTTTAATTGTGATTATGATTATTTACTTTAATTGTAATTTGTTTCAGTTTCATATCAAAGACAAATGGATTGAGGCTGCGGCAAGAGGACCTAACTGGTTTCCTCCAAAGTCAAGTTCAATATGTTCAGTCCACTTTGACAAAAATTTCACACACATGTGTGAAAAATCTCCCACATTCGCGTACTATCAAGGAATAGTATGAATCTGTTGATGCAAGTCCTGGTTTTACTAGAGTCTTTTGAAGCCATAAGACTTAAAGTTCAAGGGACTGGTTACAAATTGTTTGGAAATTTAATTATGGATGAAATGTCCATACGGCAGCGTATAGAATGGGATGGCAAAGAAATGCACGGATATGTAGACATTTGTCATAATAATACAAAAGGAAATCACTTACCGGAAGCAAAACCAGCTCTTGTCTTTATGGTTACAGCTATAAATGCACCCTGGAAAATTACTGTGGCCTATTTTTTTATCGATGGCGTGACTGGTGAATAAAGGGCTAACCTGATTAAGCAATGCCTGGAGTTGCTTAATGAGACTGGAATCGAAATAACATCCTTGACTTTTGACGGCTGACAAAACAAAGAGAGTACTGTGACTTTTTTGATAATTATTAATGTTCTTTTTGACGTCCTAAATTCAAGAAACATGGCACAGTTTGATTTTGTCCTTTAAATAAAGAAAATATATTTTCATTATTAGATAAAGAAGAGTATTTACAAAATTCACTAGTTGTCAAATCAAGTAGAAAAACCGGTTTTGTAGGATTTTTGGTCTGCATTAAAAGCCTAAAGGCTACGTACATGCAACTCATAGAAAGAGAGCAGGTTTTGCTATATTTACCTGTCTACAAAATTAGACAGGAACACTGTTAATGTTTGGTCAAATACAAGCACACGGCGGATGTATTACTAAATCCCACGGCCCAACAATTTAAAGCCATTTATAAAAAACTAATGGTTATGTAGCGGATAACACACACACAGTGCAAACTAGCTGGCGCTAATTGTACCTTCACCGCATAATAAGATAATCGACTGAAAACTTATAACTTACATACAAGCCTGAATCACGATATCGAAGTTTTCTGAGAATAGCGCTATATATAGACCGTTCCAACTTACAACGGTTGGACCAGAAAGGTCCCCGGGCACAACACCAGCCCGGAGGAAGATCTTCCTATCGGTGCGGACGAGTACATATCACTCACTCGTCCCACAGTTAAATCTGAGTTTAGAGACGTAGAACAAGGCAACTGCACTTCGTTAGAAAAGATCTCCATATTGACTTGTTCATCTGCTGTCGAGAAAATCAAGTTGACAATTGATTTGCAACAGATCAACTCGGTTGAAGACGGTGATGAGCCTTCCGCTCTACTTGATGCTTTTGAGCAAGCTCTATTTGATGAAGAAATAGATAATATACTTGTCCAGTCCTTTTCGGAATTTGGCTCTCATGCTATGTATCTGGCTTTGTTGCACATGCACTACTTAAACTGCTTAAGTGTGAAATTTGTGCAAGCGTGCTAATAACAGACAACAAAACTGATGACAAATTTTCTTTCCTAAAACTTAAAGACAAAGGTTGTCTAAACTTTAGACTCTAAAGTATCCAACGGGCGATGTTATTACAAATGACAAAATTAAAACAAGTGTAAAAACGGTTAAAAATGAGCTGATGTCTAAGGCTATGTCACAGTTCATAGGCTTGAATTTATTTCAGGATATTAATTACCACCAATTTGAACAGGCTCCTCACTCTTCTCTGGACAATCACATTACATTACTTATTTAGGCAGTGATGGAGAAGTATGTGGATACCCGACTGCATTATCTCAAAAAAAATGCAGCACCAAACTGTCGACCTTAACAAGTACCTTCATTTTACTGGTCAATAATGTTATTAATTTTTGAAACGAATAAAAGTTTTTGAAACATTTTTTTTTTGTTTTATTATTTGTTTGCCGTTACTTTTGCCAGCTAATAGATTTAATTAATACTTACCAAAATAGATAAATATCGAACGATGTACAAGGTGGTAATGACATAGACGTAATAAATTTAACCACATATTTGTGATACAATATACAAAAAAATATTGAATTCCATTGAATAGTTGCCGAGAAAATAATTTTTGATTTTTTTTATTTTTCCACTACAAGCTAGCCCTTGACTGCGATCTCACCTAATGGTAAGTGATGATGCAGTCTAAGATGGTAGCGGGCTAACCTGTTAGGGGCATGGCAGTTATATTAACCCATACCCCTATTCGGTTTCTACACGGCATCGTACCGGAATAAATCGCTTGGCGGCACGTCTTTGCCGGTAGGGTGGTAACTAGCCACGGCCGAAGCCTCCCACCAGGCCAGACCAGGGAAAATTCAGAAATAAATTCCCAAATTGACCCTGCCGGGGATCGAACCCGGGCCCTCCGCACGTTAAGACAACAGCGCTACACACTGCGCCACGGAGGTCGTCGTGTTATATGAAAGTTTTGTTACCTCAATTCAACTTGGTACCTAAAGTATGCATCCGGGGTATTTACAGGTTGTTACCTAATGGTCTGGTATAGACAATTTTTTCTCGTAATATGACATTTTTTTTTATTAATGAAGAATTTTTTTTTCTTTGAATCACTACAAGTTAGCCCTTGACTGCAATCTCACCTGATGGTAAGTGATGATGCAGCCTAAGATGGTAGCGGGATTAGTTAATTAATTAGCAGGCAACGACAACATCTCTCAATCGTCACGATATATCTCGTTGTGCGTATGCTAAGCCTGTTGGACACTAATGAATTATGAATTATTAAAAAAAAACACTAACCTAACGCAGCCCTCGGGTCGGAGAGTACAGCACTGCCTAGTCCAATGTCC
Source organism: Erebia aethiops (assembly GCA_923060345.2). Lineage (NCBI taxonomy): Eukaryota > Metazoa > Arthropoda > Insecta > Lepidoptera > Nymphalidae > Erebia > Erebia aethiops. The sequence goes on along the minus strand of OV281081.1, from coordinate 10,507,180 downwards.
GACAGGTTTCCCGATTTCGTGTTTTTCCTTGTCCCTTCCGCATCTCGTAGTATCTGGTCCAGGCTTGTACTCGCTATAGTAAAAAAAAGTATTGGATAGAAGTCGGTGTCTTTATCAGCATACATTTACCTACTGTGGCGGATTATAGCGAATTAAATTTCTAGTTCCTTAAAATAATGAAGTGTCTGTCTGTTATGTTTCCACGGTCCATCTTGGCGACATGGGGGGGAAGAAGAGCGAGAAGTGGGAGAGTCAGAGAAGAGGGGGAGAGTCAAAAAGGAGAGGGGGAGAGTCAGAAAAGAGAGAGAGAGAGTCAGAAAAGGAAAGGAAGAGTGTCTCATTCCCATTCGGTGTGATTGTGGTAGTGTGAGCCTATAATGTATTTAAGGAAATTGGGGTTCTTCAGTATGTACTTCAGTGCGCGATTCAGTGTAAAGCTGGGTTCAAATTACTGTGTTGTGGTGTGATGTGGCGCTATCTGTTGTGTCGGCGAGTGTTCATACTTATGTGGTGTGTCGTGTCGCTTTGTAGCGCGTTTTTGGATCATTCATATTCCGTACATTGTGGTGTAAATACATCTAAAATGTTTTTATCAGAATCATCTAATAGCGACAGCGATTTTGATGAAGATATAAACTTTCTTGTATTGGCGAGTCTTCTTAAAAATGATCTCGTCCTCTCGTCGATCTCGAAAAATGGTCTCTTCCATTATGATCCCATTAAATATACCCCGACCATTATAATTGGAAAAGTTTACGGTCCTGAGAGATGAGAAAAACAGTATAAAGTCAGAGGTGAGAGAGATAAAACAAAGAGGGGGGAGAGACAGAGAAAACAAAGAGAGGGAGAGACAGAGAAAACAAAGAGGGGGAGAGACAGAGAAAACAAAGAGGGGAGAGACACAGAAAACAAAATGGGGGAGACACGTGTGCACGCCTACTGGCGCAACCAGCGCTTAAATATGGCACCACATTATTATCCCATTAAATATACCCTGACCATTATGATTGGAAAAGGTTACGGTCCTCAGAGTTGAGAAAAAAGGTAGTCAGAGAGTGAGAAAGAAAACAGAGGGGGAGTGAAATGAAATGAAATGATTTAATACGCGAGAGATAACAATCAACTCACTGTGCGGCGTGTCGAACACATTGCTGGGGTCTTTGAGGATGTACTTCCTCAGGTTGAGGTACTGCTCTTTCTGCGCCTCCACTTGCGTGTGCACGGCCTGCAGGCGCGCCGCCAGCGCCACCAGCGATTCGTGCATGCGCCGAATGCCCAGCGTCAGCTCTGGAAATTTTCAAGCAAAACTGAACAATCTATACTATCTACACTAATATTATAAATCTCACTATTAGAAACCTCGGATCGATCGATGGATGTTTGTTACTCAATTAAGCCAAAACGGCTGAACGTATCTAGATGAAATTTGGCACAGAGATAGATTTCAGTCTGGAATAACACATACTACAACTTTTTACTTTTCATCCCGAAAAATTAAGGAGTTCCCGCGGAAACCAGAAGCTCAATCCACGCAGACGAAGTCGCTGGCAACAGCTAGAACATTTCATAAATAGACCCTTACCACACTAGTGCGATAATAATTGTTTATCGTATAAGGGGAGCACGGCAAAGGTATTAAAAACGCCGACTCTAATTTTTAATCCGCACGTATATCATACAATGCGTAGGTATACTATACATTTAATCGTCAATCACATCAAAATTTTCATTATTCCACACAAGTCCAGTACTATAATGACCGCAACGCATTACAGCCATTCCGACGCCGCCATTTTTATAGCTGTGTCTTTCGCAGTTTCTTCTTAACCACAAAATATGGCCCTCAACTTTAATTTCATCATATCACACTTGTAACCAAATAACCATTTTCAATACATTTCCTAAACATTAATTTTCTACTTTGCGCACTAGCAAGGTAAATAATCTGTAAATTATTAAAAAACAAATAAATTTCATTATATAGCACTATTAACCAAATAACCATTTCCTAAACATTGGCACCTCGACTATAATATTCTACTTTGCGCACTAGCAAAGTAAATAATGTGTAAATTAATAAAAAACAAATAAAATACAAACCTTGTTCAGTGAGCAGTTTTGGAGACGACTGCATCTGTTTGTCGGCGACGTCCATCTGTCTGCGGAATGTTATTAACTGCTGTTCTAACTCCGCTATCAGGTCCTTGATGTATGGAGGCGGGGATAAGCCTTCTGGATCCGCGCCTAGGTAAGAAATGAAATCATTTATTTCACGTAGGACAACTTGTGCCACTTATGATAAATCGATTCTACTGAGAAGAGCTGGCAAGAAACTCAGAAATTGCTCTTTTCATAAAAAGAAATATGTTACACTTTCTATGTCACTGTAAGATTGCAAAAACCGTTAGATTGTAATCTAACTAGCGAAATTGTAAACTGTCGACAGATTACAATTTAACGCATTATTTTTCGGTAGATTGCAATCTGTTAGGTATATTAACCCGATAAAACCTAAGTGCCCGGCCACAAGAAAACGTAAATACAATGAATATTTCAAAAATTGACACTCAGAACATTGAACGGTTCAAAATCTGTCGACAGTTTACAATTTCGCTAGTTAGATTACAATCTAACAGTTTTTGCAATCTTACGGTGACATAAATACTATGCTTACGTAACGTAGCAAGTATTATACTGACTTGCGATGAATGAAATGAAATTTGTTTCATGTAAGAAAACTTGTGCCATTTATGATATGCCAGGGCAGGACTCTACCACTGCACTGGTTCGGAAAACAGATTCTACTGAGAAAAACTGGTAAGAAAGTAATATAAAAGTAACATAAATATTAAGGGACCTGGCGAGTCTCTGGCTGCGGTCTCGGCAGCGGCCAAGGCGGCGGCGGCTGCGGCGCGGAGGCGGAAGGATTGCGCGCGCGAGCGTCCGCACTCGCCGCGCAGAGCCAATATCGCACGCAGCATTGTGTCCGCTTCACGACCCACCTGCAATATAAATAACCATTATCATTTGCGAAATATACGATTTTCTCTGGTCTGGTCTGGCCTGGTGGGAGGCTTCGGCCGTGGCTAGTTACCACCCTACCGGCAAGACGTGCCGCCAAGCGATTCAGCGTTCCGGTGCGATGCCGTGTAGAAACCGAATAAGGGTATGGGTATAACTGCCCCTACAGATGGATATGCCCCTAACAGGTTAGCCCGCTAAAATCTTAGACTGCATCATCACTTACCATCAGGTGAGATTGCAGTCAAGGGCTAACTTGTAGTGGTTAAAAAATAAACTTTAATATTAACAAGTAATTATGTAGTACACTGTACACTGAGTTTCTCAAAGAAGCTTTCATTACACTGCTATCAATCATGTCAACTTTCAATAAAGTGTGTCGCACTAGTGTCGTAATGTAACCCTATTCGAACGATAACTAGCTTTGCTTGAACACTTCAACCCATCATCAGTTGCCATCATGGGTAATTGCAGTCAAGAGCTAACTTGTAAGGGAATAAAAAAGTAAACAGAGGTAAGTAAATAGAATAATAGGTGTATTAAACTTAATACTGAAAATTTCAAAAAACCTGCATGGTACACATTTATTTTTTGCTTTTATTTACACAAAGCCCTGGCCTGTAGCTTCGGAATTTAAATTTGGTCCTCGTCGATAATTATCTACTTTGCGCACTAGCAACGTAAATAACTATTATAGTACTTACTTAGATGACCTAATAAAAAATACATGCCTTGTGTAGTGGCTTGATGTTGACTCTCATTACATCTGAACTGAGTGACTTTTGCTTCTTCACAAATTCCTTAAAAGATTCCACTGTTGTGGATATTTCATTTGGAAGCTTGGTTTGCTTTGGTGGTTCGTCTGAAATGTGAATTAGAATCTTACTCTTACTAATATTATAAATGCGAAAGATTTAAAGACTAGTTTGTTTCCTCGTTTTCGTGCGTGAGGTTTTCTGAGGTTATAAATTTTCATGTTGGGGCTGGAAGCCTTCCAGTCCTAAGTTTTCAATGTCCTTTATTAGTACGGCTTTACATTAAAGAGAACTCTCAAGTTTCTTCACACAGTTTGAGCTGTTCAGTATGCCAGCCAGCTGAGCTGACCTCTAGTATAGTCAGTCTGTATTTTCTTTTATTGAGAAAAATACTGAAATATAACAAAAAACAACTCACTCTTGCCATCTGCATTGGTTGTGTTAGTATTTCCCGGTTGAGACACTCCACCGAGGCCCAAGCTTGGTGCAGCTAGAAACATTATTTTTAAATGTTATTTAAGTAAAGTAGTTCATAAAAGAAATAGTATAAACATGATGGAAAGTGAATGGTATCTCAATAATACTTTTTCTATTCTAATAGACAAATACCATATAAAATACATATTTTCAGTTGATAAAACTTACTAAGTATAAAATTAAAAAAAATATTACATACATGATATTAATGCCTTATGGTAATAACAATATAAGTGTGATGACTCTTTAGTTATTTTATTCCATAATACCTAAATCGGGTTGCGTTCCAGTAAAATTAGAGGTTTCAAAGGTATTACCTGTAAAGGTAACTTACATTTACATCTTTCTTAACTATTCTATGAATGTCTGTGTAATGAATGTTGAGAGTGGAGTATTTAACACTAGCGTCCGCGACTTCGTCGACGTGTTTTCTGGTTTTTTTGTTCCCGCAGGAACTCTAATTATCAAGGATAAAGAGTAGGTAGCCTATGTGTTATTACAGATTATAATCTATCTCTGTGCCAAAAATCTAAATCTGTTCAGTCGTTCTGGCGTGATTGAGTAACAAACATCCATCCATTCAAACTTTTGCATTTATAATATTAGTATAGATGTGAAAGTGTCTGCCTTCAATCAGGCTGCAACATCACAACAGATTAAAAGTGATCCATCCAAAATTTCACATTTATAATATTAGTAAGTATAGATTTTTAGGTACTGGCAACACAAAGTGATCAAGTGCTTTTATTCAGTAGTTTATTCCTAGTAAATCTGGGGACACCCAACCAAATCCATACAAATATTATAATAGTTTTGAAGAAATTTGGTATGAAGATAGTTGTTATCACGGGGAAGGACACAGACTACGCGTGAAATAAAAAAACAACTTAATCCACGCGGACGAAGTCGCGGGAATCATCTAGTTTTTCTGTATTATCGCCATTATACACTCTCGCCTCTAGACAAACTATCTTCAGTAAAATTGGATTAAATAAACCCAAAGCTTAAAGAAATACTTAAGGTGGATGACAAGGGTCTGCCCGCGAAATTCAAATTTAATTTGGTTTTTCACAATTTGTGAACTAATACGACAAAGTAGGCTTATGGCATTCAAATTGCGAGCCTAGGAATATCATCTTCACAGATTTATATAAAAATCTTTACTTGAAAGTGCCCAGTTTAAGAAATTAGTCAAAATAATATAAACCTGTAAAGATGATATTCCTAGGCTCGCAATTTGAATGCCATAAGCCTACTTTGTCGTATTAGTTTACAAATTGTGAAAAACCAAATTAAATTTGAATTTCGCGGGTCAAAATGACAGTTTGATGTCACGTACCTTGACGTTCCTAAAATAAGGATTATAATTCTAAAACACGAAACTCAACAATATGGCTTTAAGCGTTGGCGTATGGCCCCTGACCTTTACGACCCAATGTGGTTTTATTTGAGTAGTCAAAAGAGAAGGTTCATTTTTGGTGGACTCTTAGTACACTCTACCGTGAATAGAGGAAAATACATAGTTTGTATTAAAAATATAATAATTTAGAATTAGAATAGTAAAGTAAATAATAAAGTAAATAAAACGTGGAAAAAAAATTTACCTATTTCAAGTTTTCGATACGTTTCCAAGATGGCCACCTTCAGCCATAGAAAAAGCAGTAGGCGCGAAATGTATCAAATGTCACTGTCAAAATAACGTGTTTTTCTTTTGAAAACGTCATAAAATATGAATCCGCCATTGTTACCCACTCATGTTTAGCGTTGCTTATTGTGGAAAGATTAAATAATTTGACCACTGAAATTACGACGAATTCATATATTTGAACGATCAAAACTGGTCTAGCATTTTTTTCTTTCATTTCTTTACTTGTAAAAGGACCGGACCCACGGCCCATACAAATCTGAACCGTCTCCTTTAACAATAAATATAGACATCAATGGTCCAATCGACCCTTAGTAACTTACATGTAGGTGTTAAAATACGATAGGTGTCCCGTCTAGCACTCTTAAGGGTATAGCGCACATCTTGTTCATCTGTGCATTTGTTCTCATTCAAGGGCGGGATTATTTGGTAGGTTTGGGTTAACGGGATGAAAGGGGAATCTGGGGATTGCTGGTACGGATGCATTGCTCTAGAAAAAGGGATTTTAGGGTCAAATTGGGTATTTTTTTCTTTTTTTGGTACCTTAGCTTAAGTTGTAAGCAATAAGGCTGCCTTCCAGTGATAGCTCAATAGAATCGATAGAAGCATCTTACTATGTTTTGTCTTACATAGATGATAGTACTATCGTTGAATGTATAATTCAACTTAGCATAGAAGTTGCCAGTGTGTCCTAATGTATGTGTCACCATAAAATTGCAAAAACCGTTAAGATTGTAATCTAACTAGGGAAATTGTAAACTGTCTACAGATTACAATTTAACGCATTATTTTTCGGTAGATTGTAATCTGTTAGGTATATTAACCCGCTAAAATTGAAGTGCCCTGCACTACCTGATTGTTTATGTCGAACCCTAACCTAACATACAAGAAAGAGACAGGAAAACGTAAATACAATGAATATTTAAAAAATTGACACTCAGAACATTAAATGGTTCAAAATCTGTCAACAGTTTACAATTACGCTAGTTAGATTACAATCTTACGGTGACATATGCAATAAAACACTGGCAAAGCCTCCCAGGGCTTCTCAGACCAGGGCGCGTTTGGAACCCTCGTAGTTTTAGTTTTAAGATACCACCACTGATTATCACTATTATATTTTATATGTAACTTGACGTCAATAAGTGTAGTGTACCTACCTAAATTGAATAAACACTATTTGAGTTAGAGTTTGAGTACCACTCTTCCCTTTATACATTTTACTAGCTGATTCCCGCGACTTCGTCCGCGTGGAATGAGCTTTTCGTAAGAAACGTTTTCGTTCGACCGTTTTTTCTCCGTCTTACATTGCAAATCCGACATAAAATAATATTGCGGCCATAAATTAAGATGTAAACTATCCAATCTTTCAAGTTGGATCAAACTGCACACGGTGTGCAAATTTAATTTAAAATCGGTTAAGTAGTTTAGGAGTCCATCGCGGACAAACAACGTGTCACGTGATTTATATATATTTAGATATGTCAGCTGTCTTCTTGTGTGGACCTATCTTCTCGTTCCTCCTCATTACTTAGTTGGCCATGCCCAGCATCGTTTCGGGAAGAATAGAATGTTCGGAACTGAATACATGTGTATAGTGTTCCTAGTCTTTGAATAGCAAGCTAAAAGATTCTGACCACTAGTGGTTGTCGCGGAAGTGTTGGCACCAAATAGCCCAAAACCAGACTGAGTGGTGGTGGTTGTGGCACCAAAGCCGAAACCGCCCAGACCACCTAGCCCCGCACTGGTTGTGGTGGTGGTACCAAATGATAGACCTATAAACAAATGGTGTTTTAAATATGGTGTATAAAGCAATTTTCTTAGTACAATTTTTTTTTAATTATATACCGCTTGTCTGCGATTAGACTTGCTTGCAAGTGGTGCAACCTAGGTGCTTGCCTAGAAGATGCCTATTGACTCTTGATTTGAAGGTAGCTATATTAAAAGTGGAGGGGAAAACGGAAGATGGAAGGGCATTCCATACAAAACGTGGGGAACTATGTATGTTGTATATACTAGTGGAACTAGCCTGGGAAAACCTTGCATTATATACTTACTTAATTTACACAAGGCACTTAAAAAAGAGTCTAAAACTCCTTTTCGCTCCTTCTAGTGTAGTTGGAAAGAGACATGAGTACCTGTATATCTTGATACGAGATGATTCCCGCGACTTCGTCCGCGTGGATTAAGGTTTTTGATTCCCGCGGGTGCGTTTTATTTTTCCGGGATAAAAAGTAGCCTATATCACTATCCAGGTCCTCAACTATACCCATGTCAAAAATCACATCGATCCGTTGCTCCGTTGCGGCGTGATTGAAAGACAAACCAACAAACAAACACACTTTCGCATTTATAATATTAGTATGATGATAAGTTCAACCCAATTTTTACTGCATTTATCTAGATTGCATTTTAATTCTTTGTAATTTATTTATTACTAGCTAATGCACCAGCGACTTCGTCCGCATAGATTGAGGTTTTTCGGTTCTACTCTTTATCCCCAAAATATATGTAGCCTATATGTTATTCTAGGATATAATCAATCTCTGTGCCAAATTTCATCCAGATCCGTTCAGCCGTTGGGGCGTTATTGAGTTACAAACATCCATCCATACATCCAAACTTTCGCATTTATAATATTTATTTAATTAGATAGATTTATTAATAATTAAAATGGATGGATTAATTGGTAAATAATTGTACTTTTTTTGTCAATAAATTTATAATTTATAGTTATAGATTGTTCTATACCTGTTGAAGCACCTGTATTAGTTCCAAAATTGAGACCACCAGTTCCAAGGCCAGCCCCGAATGATGTATTTCCAGCACCAAATGCTGGGGCAGTGGTACCTAAAATGTTTTTTTTTTAAATCAAAATTAAAAGATTTTTGTATTAAAATTAACTTTCTTATGTGCTTCTGACCAATTTGCTCTAATACTGCAAATTCTTACGCGAAAAAAAAAACCAACAGTATTAAGAGCTGTAATTTTAGTTTACATTATCTGCCTGCCTCGTTGGTCTAGTGGTTAGCATATTCGACTGCGGCCGACTAGGTCCCGGGTTAGAGTCCCGGGTTGTGCCATAATTAAGAATTGGTTTTTTCTGACTAGAAATTACTCAGTAAGTCAGTACTAGCTTGGAGTTAGCAAGTTAGCGGTGTTAACCCCCTTGCCTTGGAGAGCACGTTAAGCCGTCGGTCCTGGTATTATCACTAACATGATAATAGTTGTTAAAGCCAACCCGCATTGGAGCAGCGTGGTGGGTCTTAGCCCCTCTCTCCTATGAGTGGAGGCTCGTGCCCAGCAGTGGGACGCTAATGGGCCGTAGTATTGGTTAGAGATTGTGCTAAACAGAATTGACAACAATATCAACAAAAGTTTAGGACAAATTATGTAGGAATGTTACTAGCATTTCATGGATTTTGTTACTGGTATTTAAGATATGATTTTTTCCTTTTCATGTATTGCTATAGGAATTGGTTTGCTAGTTATATATTGAGGGGTAATCCAATGAATATCCTCCCCTAGGTTATATTGTCATCAAGGAAGTTTATCTCTCATCCAAATCCGGTACATGCCATCTCTTAAAGCAAAACGCCTTAAGAGATGGCAACATGTTGGCATTTACCAGCAGTTTCTGCTCCAATATGTTAGGGTGTATTTCTAGTCTGTGCTTATACTTTTTGGAGTACTTGTTAACTTCCTACAACAAGTATTAGTTTAGATAAAATAATTTATAAAACTCCACATAAGTAGGTATTAAGCAACCGTTTCATACACTACTGTTTTGAGTCCAAATCCAATTATTTTAGTTACTCACCAAAAGCAGGTGCCGCAGTATTAGCACCAAATGATAAGGATGTTGTTCCACCAAACGCGGGTGCACTAGTGGCCGCACCAAAACTTGTGTTTGCACCAAAACTTGTGTTTGCACCAAAGCTAGTGTTGGCGCCAAAGCTAGTGTTTGCTCCGAACGCTGGGGCAGTAGATCCTGTTGAATCCCACAAGGGAAAATAACTTAAATATTGGATATAAGCAGGCGTTACTTTGCGGAAGGCCATCACAATGCAGTAACTAGAAGTTCAATTTGCTATAATCTGCAACAATAGGTAATCTAAGTATCCCACATTTATAGCCCGTGATATTCACCACTTTAAAGAATCTTTACAAAGGAGCATTGTCCAGTCAACACCTGAAGATGCTCTGGTGTCGAAGTGAAACGTACGTTGAGTGTAGTTTGGAAGATTTCTGTGGTGTGGTGAATATCGCAGGCTGTGAGTGCAGGATACACGCACATTTACCACATAGACCTATTGTCGCGGATTATAGCGAAATAAACTTCTAGTTCCTTCATTAAAATAACTTAAGTGAAATAAAACACTTTCTCAAGCTGCTGCATCAATTGGTATCAACAAATCCTATAAAAACCACTTTTTGACTAATATTTGGAAAAAATTGCACAAGTATGGGGTGATGTCAAGCTTAGTAAATGAATTCAAGGATAGAAAAAGCGTTCCAGTGAGAGTCAGCCTCGCAAACCAAGACACAATATATAGCAGACAATAGACAGCATAAATGGCAGCATCTTTTGATTGCATTGACTTAGAAGCTTGATGTTTTTACAGCTCCAAGGGACTGTAGACCCAAGTATTATATTAAATAATTCAACTTGATACCGCCACGCGATCCCGAGAAAAAGGTGGTTGACAGACAGAAGAACAAAAAAGTGATCCAGACAGTCAGACAGTGTGACCACAACAAAGTGATCCTTTTTTATCTCTTGCAGTACTGAACCCTAACTAGACAAGCACTGAAGTCAAAGCGCAAAATACAATATCGACACATCAACGAAAGCTGTTTAAGTTCATGTAGACCAGGGATTCCCAAACTATTTTGGACTATAAAAACTTTGCGATGCTATTTTGGATGGTAAACTTGACATAATTTTCTCATCAAAATTTAACAAAATAAATAGATATTAAATTCAGTAAATATCAAGTGTAATCAATAATTATTAAGGTGGAAGACAAGGGTCTGCCCGCGAAATTCAAATTTAATTTGGATTTAAGAAGAAGATGACCTGTGAAGATGATATTCCTAGGGGCGCAATTTGAATGCCTTATGCCTACTTTGTCGTATTAGTTTACAAATTGCGAAAATCCAAATTAAGGGCGTATTTGCATCCAAATCCCTTAAAGTATTGGAGTTATCAGTACATTTTGTGACTAAGTCAAGCAAAATAAGATGGAACTAAAAATTACTATACATAGATTGATCCTATACCTCCAATTTTTGGTAATAACATTGTTAAAAATCTTTATTTTTAATACTATAAAAATGATTTTCCCTCACCTCTTCACTCAAAATTGACGATTTAGGGGCGACTTTAGGTACATTTTTTACTGTAAATACGCCGATTTTTTGTCATTAAAAAATACCATCTGTTAGTAGATATGTTCACCTCAAAATTTTGGTAAGAAAAATATTTAAAATAGTACACATAGCACATAAAATAAAATAAAAATCGCGTGTATTTTTTTCGCACATTTTGCTTACACACGTAAATCTTAAAGCAGTGAAAATAAGGGTTATTTTGATCCCCTCCGGACCCTGGTTTGATTTCATTTCAAAATTCAAATATCAATTAGTCAGCGTTTGACCGCCGTCGAGAGTGGACCCTGTGTCGGTTGCAAGCAGTCGCTGGTATCGAAAAGATCGCTGTACAAACACAAAATACCTACATACGGTCTACCTAGTTGAGCGAACCAAATTTATATTTTACGTTACCTACTGTGCTGATATTTTGAAAAGGTAAGATATGATACCTACTACCACACGCTACTACCAACATAATACAATTTTATTATTTGCTAAAATTTAGAAATTTATTGCAGTCTCTATTCCCCGAGCGTGGTAGTGACCTGAAGGTATACTTCGATGACCACCACTGGAACTCCTAGACGCGTAGAGCTAGGTGTATCGAATTTGGGCTCAATTTGTTAGTTATGATGAGATCTTGCCTCAAGACTTGGTGGAGTGACCTGAAGGTATACTTCAACGACCACTACTGGAACTCCTAGACGCGTAGAGCTAGATGTATCGAATTTGGATTCAATTTGTTAGTTATGATGAGATCTTGCCTCAAGACTTGGTGGAGTGACTTGAAGGTATACTTCGACGACCACTACTGGAACTCCTAGACGCGTAGAGCTAGGTGTATTGAATTTGGGTTCAATTTGTTAGTTATGATGAGATCTTGCCTCAAGACTTGGTGGAGTGACCTGAAGGTATACTTCGATGACTTCTACTGGAACTTCTAGACGCATAGAGGTAGGTGTATCGAATTTGGGCTCGTTTTGTTAGTTATGATGAGATCTTACCTCAAGACTTGGTGGAGTGACCTGAAGGTATACTTCGACGAACACTACTGGAACTCCTAGACGCGTAGAGCTAATTGGATCGAATTTGGGCTCGTTTTGTTAGTTATGATGAGATCTTACCAGAAGATTTGGTGGAGTGACCTGAAGGTATACTTCGATGACTTCTACTGGAACTCCTAGACGCATAGAGGTAGGTGTATTGAATTTGGGCTCGTTTTGTTAGTTATGATGAGATCTTACCTGAAGATTTGGTGGAGTGACCTGAAGGTATACTTTGATGACTTCTACTGGAACTCCTAGACGCATAGAGGTAGGTGTATCGAATTTGGGCTCGTTTTGTTAGTTATGATGAGATCTTACCTGAAGATTTGGTGGAGTGACCTGAAGGTACACTTCGATGACTTCTACTGGAACTCCTAGACGCATAGAGGTAGGTGTATCGAATTTGGGCTCGTTTTGTTAGTTATGATGAGATCTTACCTGAAGACTTGGTGGAGTGACCTGAAGGTATACTTCGACGAACACTACTGGAACTCCTAGACGCGTAGAGCTAATTGGATCGAATTTGGGCTCGTTTTGTTAGTTATGATGAGATCTTACCAGAAGATTTGGTGGAGTGACCTGAAGGTATACTTCGATGACTTCTACTGGAACTCCTAGACGCATAGAGGTAGGTGTATCGAATTTGGGCTCGTTTTGTTAGTTATGATGAGATCTTACCTGAAGATTTGGTGGAGTGACCTGAAGGTATACTTCGATGACTTCTACTGGAACTCCTAGACGCATAGAGGTAGGTGTATCGAATTTGGGCTCGTTTTTTTAGTCATGATGAGATCTTACCTGAAGATTTGGTGGAGTGACCTGAAGGTATACTTCGATGACTTCTACTGGAACTCCTAGACGCATAGAGGTAGGTGTATCGAATTTGGGCTCGTTTTGTTAGTTATGATTAGATCTTACCTGAAGATTTGGTGGAGTGACCTGAAGGTATACTTCGATGACTTCTACTGGAAATCCTAGACGCATAGAGGTAGGTGTATCGAATTTGGGCTCGTTTTGTTAGTTATGATGAGATCTTACCTCAAGACTTGATGGAGTGACCTGAAGGTATACTTCGACGAACACTACTGGAACTCCTAGACGCGTAGAGCTAATTGGATCGAATTTGGGCTCGTTTTGTTAGTTATGATGAGATCTTACCAGAAGATTTGGTGGAGTGACCTGAAGGTATACTTCGATGACTTCTACTGGAACTCCTAGACGCATAGAGGTAGGTGTATCGAATTTGGGCTCGTTTTGTTAGTTATGATGAGATCTTACCTGAAGATTTGGTGGAGTGACCTGAAGGTATACTTCGATGACTTCTACTGGAACTCCTAGACGCATAGAGGTAGGTATATCGAATTTGACAATTAGCTCTACGCGTCTAGGAGTTCCAGTAGCGTTCGTCGAAGTAGGTATACCTTCAGGTCACTCCACCAAGTCTTGAGGTAAGATCTCATCATAACTAACAAAACGAGCCCAAATTCGATATACCTACCTCTATGCGTCTAGGAGTTCCAGTAGAAGTCATCGAAGTATACCTTCAGGTCACTCCACCAAATCTTCAGGTAAGATCTCATCATAACTAACAAAACGAGCCCAAATTCGATACACCTACCTCTATGCGTCTAGGAGTTCCAGTAGAAGTCATCGAAGTATACCTTCAGGTCACTCCACCAAATCTTCTGGTAAGATCTCATCATAACTAACAAAACGAGCCCAAATTCGATCCAATTAGCTCTACGCGTCTAGGAGTTCCAGTAGTGTTCGTCGAAGTATACCTTCAGGTCACTCCACCAAGTCTTGAGGTAAGATCTCATCATAACTAACAAAACGAGCCCAAATTCGATACACCTACCTCTATGCGTCTAGGAGTTCCAGTAGAAGTCATCGAAGTATACCTTCAGGTCACTCCACCAAATCTTCTGGTAAGATCTCATCATAACTAACAAAACGAGCCCAAATTCGATCCAATTAGCTCTACGCGTCTAGGAGTTCCAGTAGTGTTCGTCGAAGTATACCTTCAGGTCACTCCATCAAGTCTTGAGGTAAGATCTCATCATAACTAACAAAACGAGCCCAAATTCGATACACCTACCTCTATGCGTCTAGGAGTTCCAGTAGAAGTCATCGAAGTATACCTTCAGGTCACTCCACCAAATCTTCAGGTAAGATCTCATCATAACTAACAAAACGAGCCCAAATTCGATACACCTACCTCTATGCGTCTAGGAGTTCCAGTAGAAGTCATCGAAGTATACCTTCAGGTCACTCCACCAAATCTTCTGGTAAGATCTCATCATAACTAACAAAACGAGTCCAAATTCGATCCAATTAGCTCTACGCGTCTAGGAGTTCCAGTAGTGTTCGTCGAAGTATACCTTCAGGTCACTCCACCAAGTCTTGAGGTAAGATCTCATCATAACTAACAAAACGAGCCCAAATTCGATACACCTACCTCTATGCGTCTAGGAGTTCCAGTAGAAGTCATCGAAGTGTACCTTCAGGTCACTCCACCAAATCTTCAGGTAAGATCTCATCATAACTAACAAAACGAGCCCAAATTCGATACACCTACCTCTATGCGTTTAGGAGTTCCAGTAGAAGTCATCGAAGTATACCTTCAGGTCACTCCACCAAATCTTCAGGTAAGATCTTATCATAACTAACAAAACGAGCCCAAATTCGATACACCTAGCTCTACGCGTCTAGGAGTTCCAGTAGAAGTCTTCGAAGTATACCTTCAGGTCACTCCACCAAGTCTTCAGGTAAGATCTCATCAAAACTAACAAAACGAGCCCAAATTCGATACAATTAGCTCTACGCGTCTAGGAGTTCCAGTAGTGTTCGTCGAAGCATACCTTCAGGTCACTCCACCAAGTCTTGAGGTAAGATCTCATCATAACTAACAAAACGAGCCCAAATTCGATACACCTACCTCTATGCGTCTAGGAGTTCCAGTAGAAGTCATCGAAGTATACCTTCAGGTCACTCCACCAAGTCTTGAGGTAAGATCTCATCATAACTAACAAAACGAGCCCAAATTCGATACACCTACCTCTATGCGTCTAGGAGTTCCAGTAGAAGTCATCGAAGTATACCTTCAGGTCACTCCACCAAGTCTTGAGGTAAGATCTCATCATAACTAACTAAACGAGCCCAAACTCGTCACAGCTAGCCCTCCTCGTCTTGGTGTTCCAGTAGTAGCCCCCTGCTGACCCCACCAAGTCCGGAAGTAAAAAGTAGATAAAACAATAAATAATAATATATCGAAGTATCGATACAGGTCATTGACTTACTAATACCTTACAAGTTACCAAGTTGATTCAACGCAGCTTGTCCATGCATGCGTGTGCGTGAGAATGAAGCATGTGTTAGTGCGATTTCATACCTATCCGTTTTGCAAATACGCCCTTAAATTTGAATTTCGCGGGCAGACCCTTGTCTTCCACCTTAATACAAATTACGCAAAAATCCTTTTTGAAAAAAAAAAACAAAAATAGGGGTTGATTTTTAGACCTTGTCGACCCCCACAATCAGGTTTCCTTTATGTCAACCCCTGGGTAACCGATATCGACCCTAAATGACCCCTATGGGAATCCCTGATGTAGTAGAATGGTGCTTATATTTAGGAATGTATTGTATTGAGAAAATTGGTATGCTCTAATTTTAAAGGCCAAGTGTTTGATTATGTACTAGGTATTGTATTATTTTATTTAACAGTTCAATACCAAAGGCCGGTGTTGTCCCAAATGCGGGTGTAGTTGTACCAAAGGCAGGAGCGGTAGATGTTGCCCCAAATGCAGATGTGGATCCAAAAGTGGAGGTGCCAGCCCCAAATGCTGGGGCAGAAGTCGCAGGTGCACCAAAGAGACCAGTTGAGGGCTGTGATGTAGCGGTTAAGCCAAAACCTGGTGTTGCTGGCCTGAAAGGTATACAAAATGGTTTGGTTTCCATACATTACACATAAAATTTAGGGTTTTAATAACATAATGTTGTTTTTCCAGTAATTTGTCGATTATTTTCACTGTAAGTTTTTGTATTAGTAACATATGAATTTTATATTATTTACAAATTGTTGCATTTTCCTGTTAATGAAAATAGCAACTGCTGAGTTTCTTGCCAGTTCTTCTCAGTAGAATCAGCTTTCCGACTTATTATAAGTGGCACAAGATGTCCTACGTGAAATAAATCATTTCATTTCATTTCAGTAGTAATTTTGGTAAAAACAAAAAGTGGCCTGGACTGCAGGGTGAAAAGGTAACAGACAGGGGCTTTTATTTTGTTATTAGCATTCAAATAATGTACACTCTACAGCGAAGATTTCAAATTGTAAATTTGTGAGCATACCTATCAATCAACAGAATTATTTAGGCTACCACCTAGGTATGTCAATGTTTGTTTAGCAGTGAAGTCCTAAATTTAGATTTTGTGGTAAAACAATTTTAATAGATAATAAAATGATAACTAGCTTTTTTAAGTGTAGGCCGGTTTGAAATAGTGTACAAAAATGGTATTAATGGTGTATTTTAGTTTTATATAGTGTATTAATTACTACATACAAATTTTGACTTACGCACTTGCTTGACTTGGCACTTACGAATTAGAGCTTAGTTACTATTAGAATTATTAGATATATCTCGTTAGGTAGAAACAAATTCGTGGTACATTTGGGTTTTCTTTTTCTGGTATAGATTTCAATGTCGTATTGTCATCAAGATAGGATGACAGATTTGCAAAAAGTTTGGTCGAGTTTTGAGGTTACCTTCTTTCACTTAGAACTTTTATTTTTTTGCTGTATTTATAGTGATTGTAGGATTTTAACTAAAAAATTTAAAGTAAACTTACTTATTAGCCCCAAAACTGAAGCCAGTGAGCCCTGTCGAAGCCGGGGCGCTGGAAGGCGTTCCAAAGGAAAAAGACATTTCAAATCTTAATTATAAAACATATAGAACATACACTCATGTATGAAATAAAATAAAGTAATATTTAATTTCTTTTCACGATTTGTAAAGTTTAATTTTAAACCAAGTCCTTAGTCCCAGTTTTAATTTTTGTACACTTTCGAAATTTAAACCGCTAATGCGTACCACCGACCAGAAAAAAAAATGCGTACAGAACACAGAACACCACCAGAACACAGAGAATTAGCTCCATAGACTATAATATGTAGAGCTAAGAGCATAGAGGCATAGACAAGTAGCTTAGTGCACTGCTATCTTGGACAGAGAAAGATATATAGACATGGCGTCAGCGTATATAGTATGCGATTTCGATAGTCATAATGCGATATTTTCATAAATTGTATTTTTGAAGTAAGTGAAAACTTATTTAGGCGCGTTGAGCACTTTTTAGTAGGTCGTAAAAATGTGAACGCGTTATCGACACCATTCTTCTTAAGACAAAAGGTCTTATAGTTTTCCGTAAGATGATATATACCTACTGATATATAAAGTAGTAAATTCTGCCAGCTATAATTTTTATTCGGTTGTATTTTGTTTTTGCTATGACGTATGTAAAAAAATCATGAAAATAGATAGAAACAAATGATCAGGATTTTTGTAATTGTAATGTCGGTCAGGAACTTCATTTTTTTGTTATTTCTATTTTCTATACTTTGTAGCATTCATGCGAGTCTTTACAAATATAACCTGTTTTTATCTGTAACAATCAGGTAAAAATAAATATTTACATATTATACAATAGCATTGTATTGTTTTTTGCATTGGTGTATTGCTTTTTTATACCTGGATATTTTTAAAAAGTGTGACAGGGATAGCGAGTTTCGAGAATGCAAAGCGAGAATGTTGTAATACGATCTAGGTCTAGCACTTAAATTTTCAAGCCACAGACAATTTATTTAATTTTTAATGCTCAATGACTATGCCAATAATTTGAGTCGTTGTTTAGATTCGTTGCAGTTTTATTCAAATAATATTGTTGTTATCCAAGCTTGGAATAAAAGAGAATAATTTTAAAAACAGAAAAATGAATTTCGTAGCCGGCGGCGGTAACCTAATTAATTATTGTCAAATCGTTTTCAAAACGACCCCTATAGCAAAAAATATTTGCAGTGAAATCAGAATCTATCCAGCACCTCCTCCTAAGTTGCTCTACTACCCTAGTCAATTGATTGAAAAAATATATAGCAACCTTGTAACTGGGAATGTTCGAATCGCAAGTGGATATAGCTATGAAACAAGGATTTTTAATTCGGTGATGTAGGTAGCCAAAATAGGGTTCTTCAATGAGGGGTACTATTATATTATTAATTAGACATTGTTTAAGTTACTTTTTGTTATGATTTTCATTGTGTTAAAAATGTTTCACCTTTGTCGAAATAAAATTTAATTAAATGATGTTTATGTTTTGATAACTTATTATTATCCTGATTGAGTTTCCTCTTTTAAAGTGTTACCCCCTTCAGATTTGAGGGTAGGTAGATCAGATAAAGGTGCGGAAGGACGTGGGAACCCACCGCATCATAATCCCAAGAAAACTCCTACCATTATTTGATACCATAATTGGATAGGAGTCACGACCCTCAGTAATGAGGAATGAGGAAGGAGCAGATAGAGATCAGATAAAAAATAAGATACAGAATAGGTGTAGAAAATATGGTAAAGAAAGAAGCACGTAAGTTTTCTGTCGTACAGATGACTAGTGAAGCAACAAATTAAAACACTCATTTTCATAGGGTTACAATCAATCTTGCATCCCGGAGACGTAACTACATAGGCTCATTTTTATCCCGAAAAATAAACGAATTTCCTCAGGATTTAAAAGAAACCTAAATCCACTATCTACTTCTAGTGTTTGTAAACTTAGTGATTATTGTAATAGTATAGGTACTTATCTTAAAATCGGCGTAATGCTATCCTAACATAGAATGTTATTGTTTTTAACATAATATTGCGTCCTCCAAAAATATAATTTGTAACCTTTTTACACGCTTTTTATTAGCTTCAGACGTATGTATGTATGTATGTAACGGAATCTTTGAACATGATTTTGACCCCCTTTAAAATGTCGGATTAACTCGAAATTTGGCATACTTATTAAGGACCGATGACAATTCAATATTTTAAACAGTTTGACCCGTTATCCTTAGATACTAGGATAATCAGGATTAGCGATTTTTTGTTTTCCTGAGACCCGGAGTGTCTGCGTCAAAAGCGTGTTTTTTAGTTTTTTTAAACTATTATTTATAAATATTATTATATTGTGATTTGAAAATTCCACGAAACGAAAAAGCGACACTAAAAAGAGACAAAAGCCTGCGAGAAAATGAGATAGAAATACAGGTTATATATTTTGTCTGTTGCTCTCGTAGGCTACCTACTTAAATGAAGTTTCTAACACTATATAGGTATACACTTTTTTTTAATGCTGTGGATCGTATTCCTAAAGTTTTATTAATTTATCATCCATTAGTATGAACTGTGGTTCGAATAGGAAAATCCTGAGGGAGCCACTGAAGTTTAATTGACTTCCAAGATTTTTAATTAGACACTTAATAAAATACACACCGAAGGAACGAAGACGGGGGATATAGTTACTTGGACTTGGAATTATATTACAAAAAAAAGTTCCTTTTACAATATAAGACACACGACATTTTGTTAGTTGGAATGATATATAAAGGGTTTTTATAATTTAATTTCAATCACAATTTTGAGTTGGTGGTGAAGATTGATTGACACAAGATTGGTGAAGCCGGTGGTAACATGGGTGTCTCATGTTACCACCGGCTTCACCAATCTTTCAAATTCAATTTCAATTCTTAATTTAATTTCTTTCTTCCAATTGCAAACTACCACATAATACCTACTGTACGCAGGAGGCGTACGATTAATCCGTCCGAACAACTAAAAGGGCGCTTGCGACGCGACGGTATAAGAAAGTTTCCTGTCTGTTTATCTTCTGCCTCTCTGTGAGGTCGTAAGTTTAATTTTTTTAAGTTGGAACTTTAGAGTTATAGGCATAAATTAACTTGTACTTGGAGTTAGGTTTGCAATGATCGTGGGTAACTTTAAAAATGCGTCCAACGATGCGTCAACTCACGATGTGTTAACGCATCGGTGCATTGGAAAAACTGTGCCAATTTTCATCTAGATCCGTTCAGCCGTTCTGGCGTGATTGAGTAACAAACATGCATTTGAGGTTTTTTGGTTCCCGCGGGAACTCTTTTATTTTTCGGGGTAAAAAGTAGCCTATATGTTATTCCAGACTATTATCTATCTCTGTGCTAAATTTCATCCAGATCCGTTCAGCCGTTCTGGCGTCAAAGAGTAACAAACATCCATACATCCATACATACATCCATATTCACAAACTTTCGCGTTTATAATATTAGTAAGGATTGTAGGTACATGTTCACCCAAGTAGACTCGGAGATCTCGCTTCGCTCGGCCAATAATGGTCCAGAACAAAGGACATCAGGGAAATAATTTCTAAAACCGACAAATTCATAAATGCATCGCATCGATCGCTTGCAGACGCGAGCCGCACAAATAAAACAAAATGCACCCCGGAGTCTAGTCGCTAGACAACAAAGGGTGGCCGCACAAGCTTATGACACCCCCCGAATCAGCCAAAACCACCCTTACCCGCAACCATTTTAGAGTTGGACGACGTGAAAATGTAAAATTGTGCTGTCCAGGAAACGATGTGTTAAGCAAAGGTTAGGTTTAATTGCGTTTACCGATTTCACGGTAGGGAAGCTGGTCATAGACAATATGGAAACAAAAATATAGTGTATCATTTCCTCTTTGTTTTTGTCAGTTGCCGTTGTGCAACGCTGGGATGCAGAGGGGCCGTTATGATAAAATCATAGTCTGGCGAACAAAAATTCCTCGTAATTAATACCACTCCTAACTACTGAATGGACATGACAAAATATAATTGCAAACGCCCGTGTCGTATGAGAAACAAGTTTCGTCGTGTCGCGCAGGTCTGTGCAGACTGCAGGTTGCGAGCCGACGTGTTCCGCTGGCTATTTCGTATCAATAGTGCGTTTTGGCTCTTAAATGGATCCGCACATACTATCGCGTCAGGATAAATCACTTTCCTCAGATGCAACGGGGACGTTTCGCGTAAACGTTTTATCCCGCCCGGTCATTAGTTTATTTTCACTGGTAGAGTACAACCGTTTATGGTTAATCAGCTAAGAGCGATTTGCCACAAGTGGGAATCGAATCCAGCACCAGCTACTTATAAGACCATTGCGTAAGGAGGTCATAAAAACGCTTGTCTGCACTGCTGGGCACAGGCCTCCACTCTCATAGGAGAGAGGAAATTAGAGCCACCACGCTGCTCCCATGCGGGTTGGTAGGCATTAAAAGTGCTTCAAGTATCAAATTATAATTTATTATCTATCATCATTTCATCAAGTCTTGTAGCATCGTAAAATAAACTATAACAAACAACCAACGCACGCCATTCTGTTGACTTCAAAGGGGAGAAACGCCTTTGCCATAAAGCCAACTCAACGCGTCTGTTCAGTTCCGACTTCGCCGTACAAGCTGTCAAAGCACGATATTATTACTTATTAGACTCACTTTCCTACTGAACAGTACAGGGGGGTTACTACCATCGCTCAAAGCAGTATTACTTGAACACACAGTTGCTGCCTTGCACCTTGACGTCCCTAAAATAAGGATCATAATTCTAAAACACAAACATCAACAATATTATAATAATATGGCTTGCGATGGCAGTATGGCCCCAGTGCAGGGAAGTCATGGCGTTTCGGCGTCGCGACGCGACGGATCGATCCACACCTGTGGGCTTTTCTGCAGACTTCCCCGACGTAGAACGTAACTTTTCACGACAATGTTTAAAAATACTGTAAACTATAAAATGTATTATAAGTATTATTGCAGTCCTGTGTGATTGAGCGTGGATATTTGATAGGAGTGATAGGACTACTGGTTCGTTATTGAAACACCAAAGTTTTATATATTTAATTTGAGAATATGCTAATAAATATAATTAAGTTTATACGTGGACACTAATGATATGTTGGATGGCGAGTTTTGTTCTGACGCCCGGCGCCTGCGCAGCCCGCTGAAGCCCCGCAGCCCGCGCAATCCGCGCAACCTCCGCTCATGCCCATGCGTTGATCCAGGTCCAACGTTTATGTAAAAAATTGTACTGACAGTTATTTTTTAAGAAGAATAGGTACCTACACACAATACATTCATCAAGACAAAATAAATTTTTCTTTGCATTTTTCATATTTAATTTTAATACATTGTAACTAAAATAGTGGCTAATATTTTTAGTTTACTGGACTTCATTTATCATTTTTCTTTCATAAATCTTTTTTTTCTGGTTAAATACAGCGTCACCACGGAATAGATAAAAACGTCACCGTGTGTGGGCTAGCGCTAGGCATCGCTGAGAGTTTAGTATGTAAGCCCTAGGGCTCGCAGTCAGTCTAAGGGCGCCTGTGAGAGACGCTCGAAGCTCTTCTTAGGAAGACGATGGGATGGATGGAAGGTCAGTTCAACTTCATAAACTGAAAAAGTGTCAAAGTATGATATGACTTCCTTATACCTAGTAAATTTTCCCACATCACATAACAGAAAATTATATTCTACGGTTGTAGTATATTATAATTTTCAAATTAAGCAACACATTAAGAGTTCCTTTGAATTTAGTACGGTTTTGAGAATTTCCTTTGATCTTGTATGATCTTTAGTTTGCTAACATTAATTATACCTACATGTTAGGTAGATATACATAGATACCGTATTTAAACTTAATATCATCTTACTAGGTACTAGTAAATTTGGTTTGTTGAGCACAGATTGTTATCTTACGTACCTAAGTATCTTTATTTGTGAATTTTCTCTGGTCAGGTCTGGTCGGCCATGATAACTGCGTACCTACCTATACGGCAAAGATGTACCACCAAGCGATTGAGCGTTCCAGAACGATGCCGTGTAGAAATCGACCATGTAAAGTGGTATGACATAATATATGGGTTTAATATAACTGTCGTATCCCTAACAGGTTAGCCCGCTGCTATCTTAGACTGCACCATCACTAACCATCAGGTGAGATCGCAGACAGCTAATTTGTAGTGGAATTTAAAAAAAACCTATATATTACTAGCTAAGCTAACCGTCGTGGATTGAGGTTTTTCGGATCCCGCGGGAACTCTTTAATTTTCCGGGATAAAAAGTAGCCTCTGTGTTATTCCAGACTATAATCTATCTCTGTGCCAAATTTCATTCAGATCCGTTCAGCCGTTGGGGCGTGATTGGGAAACAAACATCCATACATCCATCCATCCAAACTTTCGCATTTATAATATTAGTATAGAAGTTTAGATTATATTATTCTTTCTTCCCACCTAAACGTTTACGTAGTACGCGTGCCAGTCTGCATTTTTATTGCATTAGCCGATCCTCCGAAGCAAACGTTTTCAGTGGGAAATTTCTCAGACACATAAATTACTAGCACTTAGACGGTTTTCTGAATAAACCATCTAGACTCCGGGGGTAATTAGTTTAAAAAACATTAGTGTTTATTCCCTGTCTTTCCCTCTCTCCTATTTGAGTAGAGGCTTGTGCCCAGCTGTGGGACGTTAATGGGCTGTAGTGGTGGTGGTAGTGTTTATTCGACTTAAGTTATCTTTAGGTTGAGCAGTGATAGCCTCTAGCCGTTTATGCGGGTAGTCGGTTCGATCCTGGGGCACGCAATTCTAAATTTTCGGAGTTATGTGTGTTATAAGTAATTATATATAACTAGAAGATGTCTGCGATTCCGTCCGCGTGGATTAAGATTTCTCGATACCCGCGGGAACTCTAATTTTCCGAAATAAAAAGTAGCCTATGTCCTTCCCCGGGATAAAATCTACCTGTGTACCAAATTTCATCAAAATCGGTTGAGCAGATGGGCCGTGAAAGCGTAGCAGAAAGACAGACAGTCACACTTTAGCATTTATAATATTAGTATGGATATTTATATTGGTCTACACTCTACATTGACGACGGATGACATTATTCAATTTGGACAAAAAATACGGTCCCATTTGGCATCTTTTGCGTACTGAACCCTAAAAATAACATTATATTGAACTGCTACATTGAGCCTCAGGAAATAAGATCATTACGAATGTACTGCGAAAACCATTTTACTTGAATCCAATAAAAACAAAACTATGATATCGACATCAACATTATGATATTATTTTTGTCGATATTTTGTTTTTGCTATTTTTCTTTACGCCATTGAAGGCGAGAGATGGATTGTCTTTCTAAATAAAGGTATTGCCACATTGGCGATGTTAACAACGCTTTTATATCGCTCTTCTGGAAAATGTCAATGAAGTAGTAAAGCCCGGGGACTTGAGTACTTAGTGAGTTTGTCTTATAAGCTCAGTACAAGTTCCCATGTTCTCTACCAGTTATAGTCATTTTGTTAGTAATCAGTTTTACTAGAGTAATAAGAAACTATATTCACTGATCAATCTTATATTATGTAGTACGTTGAAGGACGACAGAATGTCTTGTAGATAAGATTAAACTTTCCTTGAATGGTATACTATATTGATTAAATATGAGGACTGTAATAATTACGTATAAAAATAGGTATGCAAGAGTCTCTAACACTAAGTAGAGAGAGAGAGAGAGTTGAGTTGAGTTCCGGTAGAGTAGAGTCGACATTTAGGTGGGGGAATGGTAGTAGCAGAGTAACTTGTCTCCGCTGCTAGCACTCAGAATTACATTGGAATAGCATAGTTGTAATCTATTGGGCTAGTATTTTACTCTACACAAATACCTACACCCGAATTTACTCGTAAACTTGCAAAACGTAACTTCACTAATCTGAGTTTAATTTGTGCTGTCAAGTTATTTCATTTACTATGTTAAATGTAGGTTGCTTGCCTGGTGGGAGGCTTCGGCCGTGGCTAGTTACGGCCGTGGCTAGTAAAGACGTGCCGCCAAGCGATTTAGCGTTCCGGTACGATGCCGTGTAGAAACCGAAGGGGTGTGGGTTTAATATAACTGCCATGCCCCTAACAGGTTAGCCCGCTACCATCTTAGACTGCATCATCACTTACCATCAGGTGTGATCGCAGTCAAGGGCTAGCTTGTAGTGGATTAAAAAAAAAAAGGTATTCAGGCAGTATCTAGACTAATATTATAAATGCGAAAGTTTGGATGGATGGATGGATGGATGTTTGTTACTCAATCACGCCCGAACGAGATAGATTATAGTCTGGAATAACACATAGGCTACTTTACGGAAAATTAAGGAGTTCCTGCGGGAACCAAAAAACCTCAATCCACGCGGACGTAGTCGCGGGCATCAGCTAGTTTAGTTTTAATATAAAGCTTCACTTCGAGTAAGGGTAAAATTAGGTAGGTATACTAAATAAAGGATTTTTGATAAAGAGCTTTTATTTGGGTCTTGACAGATAATTTTATTAATTCCAGTTTAGGTTTAGAATACATACAGTATCTTAAAATGACGTTGCGTAGAAACCGCGTAGCTTGGACCACCAATGTGTTAGCGCCCTTAGTTTTACTGACTATAAAAGGAAAGTGGTTTGTGATGTACATATCGGAAGTGTTCTTTTATTATAAAAGATTTGATTCAGATATTTTTATAGGTCTTCTCCAAGAGTTTTCTTATAAATATGTAGTTATTTGGTTTCTGTATTTCCTTTTAATTTTTGTTGCAAAACTAAGTTTTATGCTGGATATCTAAAAACAGCAAATGTGTACCCCGCTTTACCTAATTCGTTTGCAGCATATAAAACTTCATCGTTTGCAACTTGCAACTAGGTTTGTATAATGGTAGATGAATGAATCGTGATAATGAAACACGGCAAAATAATGTCTTAATTAAAAAAGTCCTTATTTGCTATCACGTTACAAATTTTCTAAGTCCTATTCAATCAATTCTAAGTAAATTTTGTAAGTACATAATCAATAAGTAAATTGAATCAATACGTTTTTTATTTAATTTTCCTTATTAGTTATTTAATTTAATTTATTTAGTGTCTATGTGGTGTTAATGTTTTACGTAAATCATATTTTATTTTATTTTTTATTTTATTTTTATTTATTAGGGACGATAAACAATTACACATTAAAATCTTATTATCTAAACACAAACAAAATAAATAAAACAAATGTGCAATACACCACACCATCCACGGGTTAACAGTTTAAAATTTTGAATATCAAGGCGACACAATGTATCAAACTTATCTAAATTATATATGTTATACATAAAATATAAAATAAAATGCTAAAATAATATATATGCTAAAATATAACACTAAAATTTAAATTTACTACTAACAATAAATAAATAATAAATAAACAGAAACATATATATTCATATCATATCATATTCTTTAATGTCTTAACAGTCTTAAGAGAGATTTAAAGTTCGTATTTTCTCATTTTCCCTCGTTTATCAGAAAGTATCCGGCGCACAGATGCAAAGGACGTGTTGCCAGTTTAAAATATGTCGTAAATATGTCCGAATTTCACCCTCGGCAACACCGTGGAACGCTGAGCGCGCATTATTTATGTCTGAGCTACCGACTGCTCAGGAGTGGAGTCAAACAGGGTGAAATATATTGTTTGCTGGGACACTGAGCTCATATGCCCTGCTAAGAAATACTGTAAGGGCATTGCCATACTTTGGTGGGGCCAGTTTTAACTCTACTTAGAATTTGACGACCTCCGTGGTGCAGTGTTGAGTGATGTTGTCTTAATTGTTTTTTTCGGAGTTTGATCCCCGGCAGAGTTAATTTGGAAATTTATAATTTGCCGTGCCGTGGCCGTGGCTAGTTCCACCCTACCGGCAAAGACGTGCCGCCAAGCGATTTAGCGTTCCGATACGATGCCGGGTAGAAACCGAATAGAAGTATGGGTTTAATATAACTGCCATGCCCCTAACAGGTTAGCCCGCTACCATCGTAGACTGCATCATCACTTACCATCAGGTGAGATCGCAGTCAAGGGCTAATTTGTAGTGGAAAAAAAACGACTGCCCAAAACTGGAGTGTAATATGTGAACTTCTTTATTATACCTACCTACCATAACTTCTAAATTCCTGAACAGACTTGGATGCATGGGGTATCGTTAGAATCCTTTTAAAAGTGGCCATATACGCAACGAGAAATCGTACATACTCCCGAGTGATACTGGCTGTAAATTTTTTGAAAAAAAACTCAATATGGCAGGGCAGTCGTGTATTTTTTTAGTTATGTTAATTATTGCGATACTAACAGTTCGCGCTGGTGGCTCTTTATCTATTCCGTGGCTCCACTGGATTCGCAAAGTGTTACAAGACCCACCCAGACCAATATTAATTAGATCACAGTGAACTCCAGAGTGATATTAAAGTGTGTCGGTCTGTCTGTTTGTTCTCTGTCTGTCTGCCTGCTACGCTTTCACGGCCCATCTATTGAACCGATTTTGACGAAATTTGGTACAGGGATACGTGGATTTGACTCGCTCCAGCAATGCTAATGACAGGGGTTACTTATGAAGGTAGGTACAAATTGATATAATATAAATGTAAATGAAAAAGAGCAACTATCGAGTTTCTTGCTGGTTCTTCTCTGGTAGGAATGGCATTCCGAACCAGTGGTAGATTCACTCGACGATTCAAAAGCACTTGTAATAAGTTTATTTGAATAAAAAATATAAGTATGACTATCCCGGGGAAGGACAAAGGTAGGACATTTTTTACCCCGGGTAATTAAAGAGTTACCTACCGCGGGAATCAAAAAACCTTTCCCACTCGGAAGAAGTCACGGGAATCATACATACATACATGAAACCTGACAATACACTCCATTTTTTGGGGCAGTCGTGTAAAAAGCATACAAATGTGGGTACACCATTAAGCTATCACAATATCGAGCGTGTGCGGAGGTCTCTCGGAAGAATGGCCGGTGTAGTGTCGTTCTCGTTAAGCTTAATATAAACATACTACCGCACCGCCGCCGGATGTTTATCTACTCAATTATCTACCTATTTACCTCTCTTCACTCCTCTTTAAGGTAAGTATTTTTTTTGAGAAGAGTTCAAATTCAAATACAATATAATTATGGATTTGAAAGTGATAGGTCATTAAAAGGTAATAAAAGGACAGACAGACACACTTTCGCATCATACTTCATATTAATATTATAAATGCGAAAGTGTATTTGTTTGTTGGTTTATTGGGTTGTTGGTTTGTCCTTCAATCACGCCGCAACGGAGCAACGGATCGACATCATTTTTGGCAAGGGTATAGTGGAAGACCTTTAGACTACTTACTTTTTATCCCGGAAAATTAAAGAGTTCCCGCGGGAATCAAATAATCTTAACCCACGCGGATAAAGTCGCGGGAATCATCTAGTTGAATAAAGAAATATTGATTGATTGATCGGTCAATCTACTGTAAATAAGACCGGCCTTAAGCATGAGTGACATATACTTGAGAACCTGCGTCTCTTCAAACTGAATTGTAGTACACCTGACGTCTAGACTCGTCAGGTGCAAAGTCTAGACATGTGAATCACCTCAGGTAAATTTTATATAAGCCTGATGTTTCTGCTCGAACCAAATCACTGAGCAGCCGTATATCACTCAGTCGAGACGTGGCAGTGAGAGCCGCATGAATTATGCAGTTTTAATTCGCATTCGACAATACAAAAATTCCAAAACAACGGAGAAACAATGTGAAGAGATCAGGGGTCATATACTGCCAACGTCGTTCCTAAAACAAGGATTGAAAATGAAATTAAACGAAATGAAATGAAATGAAAATATACTTTATTGTACACCATATATTATGTATACACATTTAGACAAATACAAGAAAATATGAAAAACTGTACAAGAGGCGGCCTCGCTGAGAAGCGATCTCTTCCAGGCAACCAGGAAAGGAACTATTAACAGAAAATTTGAATGAGGGTACACACAAAGTAGGTAACACAATTAAGGGATAAAACACTTAAACAAAGGTAGCAAATCTAAAGAAAGGATTATAATTCTAAAACACGAAAGTCAACAATAATAAAATAATAGGTAGGTATGGCTTTAAGGCTTTAATAATAGGTTTGGAAATCCTTGGAGGAGGCTTTTAGCCGAAGGGGGTCCATACAAAAAATATAAAAACACTAATTATAAGTCATGTAATATTAATTTATTTTTTATTTATTTATTTTTTATTGTCTTTTATAACTTAACTATCATAATTATTTTTAAAATATTCTAATTTTATTATTAATCATGGGTAATTAATTAATACTCAACTTTGTATGGAATTCAATAAAGCTTTATTCATTCATTCATTCATTCATTCATGGCTTTAAGCGTTGGCAGTAAGGCCTCTGAATAAAGGTAAAAAGGCTAAGTAAATGGTAATTAATACTTGTCAAAATATTACCTAGCTTATATGTTACTGTTAAATTATTAAGCTTGAATTTCTGTAGGTTTAAAATACTAGTTAAGCAACTTAACTTGTACTTTAACTTTACTTAACTTTAATATTAGGTAGATACTAGACGATGCGAGACTCCGTCTGCGTGGATTTATGTTTTTATTCCCGCGGGAACTCTTTAATTTTCCGATATAAAAAACAGATTTTGTCCTTTCACGTGATACAATCTTTCTCTGTACCAAATTTCATTAAAATGGGTTGAAAATATGAGCCGTTAAAGCGTAGCAGACAGACAGACAGACAGACACTTTCGCATATAAAATATTAGTGCATGGATTTTAAATCGAAACAATTCACGCAATAAACTCTGTAAACTGCGGTATCAAATTATCACCGAGAGTTCGCTCGCTACTTCAACTCCATCCACTAATTTGCACTCGACTCGTATTGGCGTCGCGTCGCGGCAAATTATACCGTTGTGTGTTGACATTCCATTACGATTTGATTGCTATAATGGGCATGGGAGTGGTTTGACCCGGTACAAATGTCGTGTGAGTCGGTAGTACCGTGATTTTGTGATAATTTGATCAGGCAAATATCGTCCACGGTAGGTACTAAATGTAGAGTGGGGATTGGCTCCAGAGTCCATGATTCTAGGCCGATGATCTAAGATAGCGGCCTAATAGTTACGGACAGAAAGTAGACTGACCGGAAGGGTTTGTCTACTTACCTACATAGAGCTGCAAATGCGAATCAGCAATACGCGACGTTTCCAGGACACAATTGGTCAAATCCGATACTTTTTTACATCAAAACGCGCGCTTAAAATAGGAAATTGTATGCATTGTGACGTCATCAAAGTTCGACGCACTTTTTTTACTTTAATTGATTGTTTAAAATAGATATTCAACATAAAACTAACAGGAGACGTGGATATTACGACTTATGGCATATACTCTGTTTAATAATCTCTAAAAAAAATATTTATTTAAATATAGTCCTGTTATTATCTCGCTGCAGACTCGGCCATGTCTTATTGTATGGCACGGCCCCTGTCTTATTGTACACAGACTGCCATAGGACCCGTGAGTGGGAAAGAGAGAAACACTCGAATGATTTATGGCCGAGACTGCAGCGAGATAATAACAGGACTATAGTAGTCCAATACCCAATTCTGCTGCGTTCGAGTAAGGACTTGAGTTGGAATGTTAAGGAATGAGTTGATTATAAAAATGTGTGTAATAATGTGTTCCGAATCGAATTAAATCACGCAATAAACTGCGATGTCAACGAGAGTTCGCTCGCCACTTCAGCTCGATCCACTAATTTGCACTCGACTCGTATTGGCGTCGCGTCGCGGCAAATTACACAGTTGTGTGTTGACATTCCATTACGATTACAATTGCATTAGGTACTTGTTTGCTATCATATTGTGTTTAGTGGTTTGACGTGATTGAATTGAAATTGCCCGCTTTTACCCAAAAATTCAAAGCTAACGTTCGCATCGGAGGGGATGGGGAGCAAAGTTTTGTCCTGTCGCCAGTGTCGTGCAGTTCATAGAGACTTGCAAGCATTGTTTACCCAAGTGGAAATACCTTAATGTTCATAACGAGTTGTTGTTTTTATAACGAGTTATAGGGACTGCCGATAGAAGTGAAAATTAATATAAAAAAGAAAATTAAAATAAATAATAAAACTAAGGCATTAAAGTTTAAATAAGAATGTAGTATATTTATATTTAAGACCTTTTGTCTTCGTAACAACGCGAGCATCTCGGTATTCGCGATGCGCGAGCATGTCCGAGCGAGGTGTCGGTGACGGTGTCGGTGACGCGAATCCGCAAGTTTACCCCCTAGCAAAAAGTGCTCGACGCGCCTAAAAAAGTTTTCACTTCACGTATAGACTCTAGTCCCATAACTTTTTATGCCTGTTTAGTTTTTGTTTTTATTTTAATACTAGCTGACCCGGCGAACTTCGTACCGCCTTAGTATGCAAAATTAAATGTATATTTTTCAATATTTCTGAGAGATTTTCTTAATATTTTTTTCCGTAAGAACCTTCTCCTAATAATAAGAAATACAACAAAAAAGAATTAGTGAAATCGGTCCAGCCATTCACGCGTGATGCCGTGACCAAGGAAAACGGGTTTCATTTTTATATATATAGATTCGTAGATACTAGCGACGCTGTCACTGGGTCAGATAAGTTTGTCGCACTATACCAGTGTGACCAATCAGTAAATAGGTATCCGTACTAAACACAGATAACGGAAACAAGGTCGTTACTTTATCGGTGTTACTACCCTTGCCTTAAACCAATGTACTCTGTGCCTTAAACCCTGTGTACGCCACTGCGTGTCAGAATTTTGAAGTGAAAAATCGTTGTGATGATGATGAAAAAAGATGTTCGCCGAATTGAGAACCTCCACCTTTTTTGTAAGTCGGTTAAAAAGAGACAGAACATATTCATAATAGGATTTAGGCTGCGATAGAATGAGATAGAATAAAAGTTACATTTATCTTATTATCTCGTGGGCTACTTTTCTGAAGTTTCACTTCTGCCGTGTGTGAATTGCACACACACACACTTTTTTTGTTGGACGTCTCGGATTTGTACCTTTACAGTGTTTTTAATAAGAATAATCTTTTTCGTTTTGTTCCGCGCAGCAACCGCCGTATCCATGGGTGCACACCCTATTTAAATGCAGATATTTTGACGGGATGCAAGAGGGTCTCGTCCCCAGGCCCTCCCAGACAGGGGTATTGATTTTTGTTTCACCCTCACTGGGGTTGTTGTTATTAAATATAAATGGCGGCGAAATGTCGTCACTTGAAAATGTTGAAATGTTTTTCGTTTGGTACAAGGTGGGAAAATTGAAGGTTGTGGTTAGTTGGTTACCCCTAAACTACCCCACGTACACAAAAAAAGGTTTAAATCAAAAATGTATAAAAATCAATTTACTTGTTGAAATTGGTAGGTACTTAGGTAAGATGGAACATTTATTTTTCGAAACACTATTTCATGCCACTAGGCGTACAAATATTGTCCTTACAATAAGTAGGTACGAAATAAACATAATCTTATCAACACAAACTTACTAATAATTACTTACTAAATATTTTTTTAACCTAAAATTAAACAGTTATATTATTCATTGCCTGGTGGGAGACTTCGGCCGGGGATAGTTACCTGCACCCTACCGGCAAAGACGTGCCGTCAAGCGATTTAGCTGTAGAAACCGATTAGGGGTATGGCCTATGGGTTTAATGTAACTGACATACCTCTAACAGGTTAGCCCGCTATCATAGTCCTTAGTAGTTAGTCTTTAGTAGTTAGTCCTTGACTATTAGACTGCATCATATATGCAGTCTAATAGTCAAGGACTAACTCGTGGTTGATTAAAAAAAACAATTTTAAAAACTGTCACTGCGATATTCCACCAAGCTGACCAAGTGCGGATTGGCAGACCTCACATACTTTCAAGAATAAAATGAAGAACTCTCAAGCATGCAGTTTTCCTCACAACATATTTCATTCAGATGTAATTTCTCTATGCTTATCGACAGTTCAATTATTAATTGAGAATTCGGCTCTGCCAACCAAATCTTACAATAGCTAACAGCTGCAAACGAAAATAAACCTTATAATTGAATATTCAAGGTAGAAAATCATATATGAATATGAATTATATAACTTTGTAAAGACGTTTACAGATGCATCAAACGTTTTACCAAGTTAATTTTAGCGTTATTTTACAGATTTGTTTACCGATTTTAGTCTTTAAATCGTTGTAGGAAGGGTGGATAAGTAGCTTTCGGATGGCGAATATGAAATTTGCATTGACTATGTATTATGCGTGGAATAGCATTACCGAGGTCCACTCTTCAATCCAATTACATCGTCGAGTGGATGAATATTCAGCCGATCGGCGATGCAAAAGCGATTATAAAACAAATTTGCGGGATAAAAACGTGACGTAAGCGTACGTATACCTGCTTTGTGCGTACCTATATTTCCATTAAATACTTGGTAATGTACGAAATTCGGGGAAACTTCATTTAAGAAAATAGACTTGTTGATAATTTAAAAGCGGGGTTCTCGGCTGGAAAAATCGTATGTGACAAATAGCGTTACACTTTGTCTCTCTCAATCTATCAAAGTTGCATGGAAGCAACCGGCCTCGCATCCAGTGGCCCACAAGTCAGTGTAATACTTGTAAAGTATGTGTTGTATTGTATAATTATTATTGTAACCTCTTTATTTTTTGAAGAAAAGAGCAACTGCTGAGTTTCTTGCCGGCTCTTCTCAGTAGAACAGCTTTCCGAACCGGTGGTAGCTAGTCTTAACGTTTCATAAGTGACTCAAGTTGTCCTATGTGAAATAAAGAAATCGGGGGGCAGGTCCTCTTGTTTTATCGTCCCAAAAGGTAAAATTGTTCTAAAAAAACCGGCCAAGTGCGAGTCGGACTCGCGCACCGAGGTTTCCGTACAAACCTCTTGGTATATAAGTAAAAGTAATGGTATTTTTATTGCTAAATGAAATCCATGACATTAGTAAGTTTAAAATGATCTTACTAATATTATAAATGCGAAAGTTTGGATGGATGTATGGATGTATGGATGGCTGTATAGATGTATGGATGTTTGTTATTCAATCACGCCCCAACGGCAGAACGGATCTGGCCGAAATTTGGCACAGAGATAGATTATAGTCTGGAATAGCACATAGGCTACGCATTTTTATCCCGAAAAATTAAAGAGTTCCCGCGGGAACCGAAAAACCTCAATCCACGCGGACGAAGTCGCGGGCATTCGGTAGTTAAAAATATTTTTATTATATGATGTAACTAAAAATTTATGCTTTTCGCAATTTTTCCTTTATCTGTGCTATAAGACGTTGCTTCGTACCAAATTTCAAGATTCTGAGTTCACGGGAAGTACCCTGTAAGTTTTGATTCCCTTGCGAGTGTCGAAAATTTGCAGCATAAACGGCTGTATCTTTTGATTGCGTTGGCTTAGAAGTTTGATTTTTTCACAGCTCCAAGGGACTGTAGATCTGAGTATTTGATATGAATTTCAACTTGATACCTCCGTGCGTTCTTGAGAAGAAGGGTCTTGACAGACAGACAGACGGACAACAAAGTGATCCGTTTTTGCTTTTGAGGTACAGATCCCTAAAAAGGACAATTGCAAAAAGGATATACTTAATCCATTATAGTTGTAACTCTGCCCTGTCACCGCCGTATCCCAGACAGACATATAGGTATGGCGTCTGTTCCCTCGTACCTATACACCGAGCTCAAAATACTAATCGATACGCCACTGAACCTCCGAAATTTACTGATGCACGTCACGGTCAATTCACACTAGCAACACATTCTTAAATTAAAAATCTACTAAACTCTTTGTTAGTAGGTATATAAGCATTTATTTTATAGTTAATATTTAGTTTTTAGTATATTATTGTATATTATTTGTTTATTTTAGTTTCATACTGTACATGATTTAAATAAAAAAATAACTTTACTAATCAATCAATTACTCAGTACATAATACGAAATCACTGTCACGAATCACATAGTTCATAGAATTTTAAATGTTTTTTTTACTATTCATTTCACTTGAATATACAACGATTGAATTGGCTGCTCTTAAATGGCGTTACTCCACGCTACGCGATGCCGGTGGAAAGTCATCGATTGACTACCTATTGCCATGCTAAGAAATACAGAGCTGAATAGTTCTAGAGTGATTTTGGGGAATAAATTAAGTTTTTTACATAAGTTATTCAGTATTATGTAGGGTAGTTACCCTAGTGTCTATGGTTATTCATATATTAAATTTTATGAATGCGAAAGTCTGTCTGCCTGTCTTCTACGCTTTCAAGGCCCATCTTATCAACCAATTTTGTCAAAAATTGGTACAGGGATAGGTTGCGTCCCGGGGAAGGACATTTTTATCCTGGAAAATTAACAAGTTCCGGCGGAAATCAAATACCTTTATCCACGCAGACCAAGTCGCGGGCAACATCATCTAGTTAACCTGTAAAACTACAGAAAAATGTAATTATTTGCTTATGTGTGTTAAAACCACATTGTGGATCTATCCTTACGGTCACGTTTTGTGGATTTTCGAATGGTGAATTTTAAATTTTTCGCCGCGTACGTGGATTTTTTTTACCTATATTTTTTACCTGTCGAAAATTTTCCTATATTGTTACACGTAATAAAAAGATTGATAGAAATTTCAATTATATAAATAAATATACTACAGTGCTACAACCATCATGGGGGGTTTATCTAATACCATTATGTTCCACAATTACTTGTTATGTTTGACTGCCTAGTTGGTCTAGTGGTTAGCATGTTCGACTGCAACCGACGAGGTCTTGGGTGAGAATCCCGCGTCATTCTTTATCCAGTATTGGGTTTTTCTGACAAGGCATTCTCAGTACTAGCCCGGAGTTAGGAAGTTGGCGGTATTTCATCCCCGTGCCTCGGAAAGCACGTTAAGCAGTCGCTCCTGCGCCTGATCTCTCTCAAGTCGTGTCGGATTTTCCGTCCCATCGGGCTATGAGAGTAAAGGAACAGAGAGTGCACCTGTGTAGCGCACACACTTGTGCACTATATCTCCCGCGCAGATGGCTTATCTCTCTGGAGATAGGCCGCCATCGCTGAAATTCGGTCGGGAGGACATTATGTTGATAAAAAGAATAAGAATGACAAAAAATATTACTTATATAGCGAACCTTACCCTCTTTGCAGAGGGTAGTTCCTTCTAGTGTCACAGGATAATATTACTAAAAACTAACTATTTATTTACGGTGTGAAAATAAGATGGCGCGGATATGGATATCCCAAATTTTCTGGGATAAAAAGTAGCCTATGTCACTCTCCAGGTCCTCAACTACCTATACCCATGGCAAAAATCATACCGATCCGTTGTGCCGTTACGGCGTGATTGAAGGACAAACCGAAAAACAAACACACTTTCGCATTTATAATACTAGTATGATATAGCTAAGTTAGTATTTAGTTATTCATAACGTTCATACAACCCCTCATAGTAATAAAATCCATACTAATATTATTAATGCGAAAGTGTGTCTGTCTATGTGTCTGCTACGCTTTCACGGCCCGTCTGTTCAACCGATTTTGATGAAATTTGGTATAGGGATAGTTTGTATCCTGGGAAAGAACATAGGCTACTTTTTATCCCAGAAAATTGAGGGGTTCCCTTGTGAATTAAAAAACTTAATCCACGTAAGCTGTCGGTCACGTAAAGCTGTCGGCCCTGCGCCTTATCTCTCTCCGATCGTGTAGGATTATCCGTCTCATATCATCTAGTACTACATAAAGAAAAAGAATAATGACGTATGTAGCTGTAGGTAATGGTAGGTATATAGGTACTAAGCACATGAACGCGAGCTTATAAAAATGAGTTTATTATTTTTTATCTGGTCTCCCCACACTGACTGACTCAATTAAATCCCCACATCAGGCAACCTATTAGCGGACCTATACGCTAAAGTACGTGTCATTTTATGCTGCAGTCACGTTAGAAAGGCATTTTAGTAATTGACTAGTCTTTATCTACTAGTTTTTGATAGAGAGGATGTGAACTGTAAATAATTTTAGAATCGGAAACTATTTTTAAATTAAAGGGATTATATTATAAAGTAACTAACCATATAAAAAAGTGTGTGTGTGCAATTCACACACGACAGAAGTGAAACTTCAGAAAAGTAGCCTACGAGAGAATGCGATAAATATAACTTATATTCTATCTCATTCTCTCACAGGCTTATTATGAATATATTTGTCGCATTTTGCTGCCGCTTTTTCGTTTCATCGAATTTTCAACACACAACGATTCTAAAGAAGTTTCACTTCAAAAGCTCGCTTTTAGTAATGGTTGTTTGCTTTGCTTGCTTCTGACTTATTTATTGACTGTTTGCCTTTACTATAACATAAAAGGGTAAGGTAGACAATAGACATATAATATATGTTTGGCTTTGTACAATGCAAATTATATTGATACAGATATTGTCAATATAGACTAATTTAACACAATGCCAGCAACATAAAGGGAGGGGTGTGCGAGATCGATAGTTTTCCCCTGGGCAATATCGGGTCGATACCACCCCACACACAAACACACACATCTGCCAATGTATGTTTATGTGTTACATAGGAATACGGTAACTATAGACGAATTATCACGATTGTATACATATTTCAAATAGGTTTTATTTTTGTAGAATAATTAATTGTCAGTTTGCTGCATAGTTTATATTTTCGTTAAATGCCTCGTTGGTCTAGTGGTTAGCGTGTTCAACTGTAGCTGATGAGGTCCTAATTTTTATAGTCCACTACAAGTTAGCCCTTGACTGCGATTTCACTTTATGGTAAGTGATGATGCAGTTTAAGATGTTCGCGGGCTAACCTGTTAGGGTTATGGCATTTATATTAAAGCCATCCCCTATTCGTTTTCTGCACGACATCGTACCGGAACGCTAAATCGTTTGGCGGTACGTCCTTGCTGGTAGGGTGGTAACTAGCCACGGCCGTAGCCTCCCACCAGAAACCGATTTCCAATAATTTCGATTACCGGGTCGGGCCCAAAATAATGTATTGGGTTTTTCTGTCAATAAATTCTTCTTAAACAATCTCATACTAGCCTGGACATAGAAAACAGGGGATTTCCACCCTTGCTTTGGAAGGCAAATATAGCCGTCTGTCCTCGGTTCAAATTGTAGTCAGAACCTCATCGATATATTATATTATGTAGGTACTAGATGGGCTCTTTCATAGAATAAACTTGAGCGTCCGACTTGTAGGGCGTGCCCCTCACCTGTATAAGCCTGTCCTTGTCCCCGCCATAGCGCTGTTTAGACTAGAGGGCGTTAGTAAAATAAACCCACATTCTTTGTTTGACAGTCCCGTCTATTGAGGTCGTTGCAGAACCTAAGATCTTTCCGTATCTTACTCTCTTACTAACAAGCTATTGGGGTTTAATTAAACAAAAATAACAAGTTGGTGGAAGCTTACCCAAGATGACGGCGCAAATAATTTCAAATGTAAACATTGCGCTGGAAAACATTTCAAAGTTCGACATACTCCTTTTAAGTAAAAGTTTACACTTCAAACGGGAGTCATGAATTTTGGAGGCCGCGTCCCGTGCCGCGCTTACCTACCTTCGTAGGGGTTTAGGTCCACTGAAATAACTAAGTTCAAATCATCTGGTGACGGAAGGGCTGGCTCATTTTTTGCGCAAAGGATCAGCCTGGCTGTCCAAAGCGGTAATGCAGCCAGCATTCTTACCACCATTTCACGCGGGCATAAGATAGGAAAAAAAATCGTTAGAATCCTTACATCATTCGAGAGTGACGCTGGCAATAATTTTTTGAAAAAAAAAATTTTTTTGGCAGTATAGTCGTGTTTTGTAATTATAACTTGTTATTCAAATAAACTTATAGTTAAGTACTAGTAAAAAGAAGAAAATTGGTAGTTCCACTGCTAAGTTTTACTTAACTAAGTTGCTAGACATAAGTTTCTAACTGGGTTGTTCAGTATTCATCCTATGACGTCTCATCTGATTAAGTAAAATGTTCCTTATTTATCCCAAAACTGACTAGTGACTAGCTAATGCCCACGACTTCGTCCGCGTGAACCGCGAGGGTTTTCGGTTCCCGCGGGAACCATTTAATTTTCCGGGTAAAAAGTATAGTAGTAGTAGCCTCTGTGTTAGTCCAGGTTATAATCTATCTCTGTGCCAAATTTCATCCAGATCCGTTCAGCCGTTGGGACGTGATTGAGTAACAAACATCCATATATCCATACATCCATCCAAACTTTCGCATTTATAATATTTAATTGATTTGATGCGAAAGTGTGTCTGTCTGTCTGTCTGCTACGCTTTCACGGCCCATCTGGTCAACCAATTTTGATGAAATTTTGGTATAGGGATAGTTTGTATCCCGGGAAAGGACACAGGCTACTTTTTATCCCGAAAAATTAAACAGTTCCAGCGGGAATCAAAAAACCTTAATACACGCAGACGAAGTCGCGGGCATCATTTAGTACTATATTACGCATTTATATTTTGATATTTGATTGATGAACAGCCTAATAGTTTTATACCTCATAGTCAAAACGCTGTATCGTATCGGATGTAGTGTTAAACGGACCTTACATAGCCGTTCTATTTCTCTCGATGCTTTTACAGCTTTCGAATTTTAAGACGTTATAAAATATTTCATGATCCATATTCTCGAGTCTATTGACTGCCTGGCTGCAGGTCCTATTCGTGACTAAAATTATACATCAATGGTAAGTACCTACTTATTTTGTACAAATAAATAAATATAAATAAACTAGAAAAACGATGGAACTTCATACAAACTTTCAACCCGTTATTAACCACTTGGTGGGTGGAATTTTTAAAAATTGTGCCACATGTGCTTCTTTATTTTTTACCGAAAGCCATGATATCAAGTTTCGTAGATATGACTTGAAAAATATCTTGTAATAAAATATAAAGGACTTTCATACAAACTTTCATTCTCTATTTCAGCCCTTTCAACACGAACACGTATTTCTTAAACTTTCTTATTTCTTTAATTTTAAACCGGTAGCCCAAATATCAAGTTTCACGTCTATAACTTAAAACACGACGGACTTTCATACACACTTTCAACCCCTATTTTACCTCTTTGGGGGTAGAATTTCGAAAAATCCTTCCTTAGTGGACACCTACTCTTCACAAAGAAAACACCCTCCAAATTTCATGTCTCTAGTACCAGCGGTTTAGGCTATGCGTTGATATATAAGTCAGTCAGTCAGTCAGGACTTTGAATTATATATTCTATCTCATTCTCTTACAGGTTAAATCCTATTATGAAATTTTTGTATCTTTTTAGTGTCGCAAGAGACCTTAAGTACTTAGTATTTGATTCCACGCGTTCCTTAGAAAAAGGATGTTGACAGACAGACGGACAATGAAGTAATCCTATAAGCCATAAGGGTTCCTTTATTCCTTTTGAGGTACGGAACCCTAAAAATACGCTACGAACCCGGAGACGACGTTTTGTCTGGTCGACTAGAGTGCGCGCTGCATATAAAAGCGAATGATGCGGACATGTTTATTTCTGCCCTGCCCCTAGTATGTTATCGCTATGAGTTAACCTTTGTTTTTTTCATTTCATTGTAATCTTATCAAAGTTTAATACATACTTACTATTCACAAAAGCGTATACTTACTAGATCTTTGACTCGTAGCTTCTCGTAGCACCTCCACCTAATAATTATACTACCTACAGCAGTCCTATTATGTAAATCAATGTTTGGTGATGTTAGCCTCAATTATTCTACTTATTGAATTGATTCTTCCCGCGACAAAATGTAGCCTATGTCCTTCCCCGTGATACAACCTATCCCTGTACCAAATTTCATCAAAATCGGTTAAACAGATGAGCCGTAAGCGGAGCAGACAGAGAGATTTTTGCACTAGCGAATGTCCGCGACTTCGTCTGCGTGGTTTGAGGCTTTTTGGTTCCCGTGGGAACTCTTTAATTTTCCGGGATAAATAACCTATGTGCTATTCCATACTATAATCTATCTCTGTGCCAAATTTCAGCCAGATCCGTTCAGCCGTTGGGGCGTGATTGAGCAACATAGGTACATCCATCCAAACT
The DNA here is from genome assembly GCA_923060345.2 of Erebia aethiops. Classification (NCBI taxonomy): domain Eukaryota; kingdom Metazoa; phylum Arthropoda; class Insecta; order Lepidoptera; family Nymphalidae; genus Erebia; species Erebia aethiops. The sequence continues at coordinate 10,465,756 of OV281081.1, read as the reverse complement.
TTCGCATTTATTTTGCCTGGTGGGAGGCTTCGGCCGTGGCTAGTTACCACCCTACCGGCAAAGACGTGCCGCCAAGCGATTTAGCGTTCCGGTACGATGCCGTGTAGAAACCGAAGGGGTATGGGTTTAATATAACTGCCATGCCCCTAACAGGCGAGCCCGCTATCATCTTAGACTGCATCATCACTTACCATCAGGTGAGATCGCAGTCAAGGGCTAGCTTGTAGTGATTAAAAAAAAAAAGATTAAAAAGAAAAAAATGTCTTGTGAGTAGGTAATGTCTTAAAAGAAATTCAGTCGCAATGGTTGTTGTATGAGACCAGTGGCGTGCCTAGGGTCCAAAACCAGGTCAAGCCAGCTATAGGTATATTTTATAGGATATTAAAATCTAATTCACATCTTCCATAACTGTAAATTTGTGAAAATATGAAGAACGTTATTTTACGAAAACCGAAACAACAGCCAGTTGAATTCATAATATTAGATACCTACTATAAAATACCTATACCTATAATCAAAGAATAGTCTATAATTACCAATCAAAGCAAGATAAGTAATTTGTTTCGTACGCTGAGCTTATTCAATTGTATTTAAATTTTTATGCATTTTACTTGCAAATTTAGGACTTTAGAAATAATATGGTACCTAGCCTACCTTCAGGCTTGAAACTGTTTTCCGTTCCGTGGTATTCTCCTCAAAAGAAATATCCTTTCACCAATGCACACATTTTCGATATATAGTTAATGAGTTGAGTGAGATACGATACGAGAACTTTTATTTCATCTGAACTAATTTTTTATCAAACATCAATATCACAAACTTCTAAATGCTTAGTAAACATAATCACCAATTTTTGTTTGTTTACATTTTACCCAAAAACAAAACTAGTTGTTTCGCAAATCGCGAGGCGGCACATATACGTACTTCACACTTATTGACGCCACAATTCTCACGAAGTTCACTACGAAGCCGGGCTTATTGCTGCCATACAAAGTGACTATATTTACCTATATTATTTATAGTTGATTTACTCATTTCTCAGCAAGAGAGAAGAGTGAATTGAAAGCCCCATTGCAAGCCAATATGAGCGAGCGGGATGGAACATTACATCCATCGGAGGACTTCGCGTCTCTACGGACGCGATCGGCGCGCGGCGGCATGCTAGCGGGCCACTGACCTCTATTTAGTTTTGACAGATCACTGCGCGCGAATTTTAAACATTGTTTGCGTAAAGTAGTTGAATATTTTATAATAATTTTATAATTATTGATAGTAGGTATATCATAGGATTTCGCAACGCAAGCCCGGCTTTTTGGCTTGTACTATAAAAACGCCACTGTATGAGACCATATGTGATATGTATTGTATATATTATTACAAGATATTTTTTCTTGTGTCGGATCAGAGTTAGACACGCGCATACAAAATAGACATTAATCGTATGACACAAGACATTTTCTTATAATGCGCAATAGGCCTAAAAAACCATATAAATAAAACGCACGTTTTTCAAACCACTTTCTTTATTTCGTGTTCATCATTTTAATACAACATACAAGTAAATTTATCATCAGATATTATTTATCAATTCTTAATCGCTAAACCTTAAATATTACCAGAATAACAAATATGTAAGAGTATTCTTTTTTATTACGTCGTCATTCCCTAATTGGGGGTGGGGGGAGCTGGAAAGGAATTAGGAAACGCGTATAAGACGTCCAACCCACACGTTGTTACGTAAATACAAATGAAATAACAAATATTATTCTGTGTGCACCACAAAATTGAATTGGAATGTCAAAATCAATTCCATTAATTGAATTATGGAAATGGTTATTAATATTTAACTTTTTTTTTATAAATACACTGGCGAGCAAAAAATATGTATCAGTCCAACATTCCGACCGCACGCTTGCATTTAAATGTCACCAAAAATGGACTCAGAACGTGTAGTTCAATTAATTGTATCCGGAATGATCAGACCGCAAAATGTATTCAAAAATTGACCGCAAATGACTGACTGCAATGCAATTAAATTACTGCATCACATAAATTCTATTTTTACTTTTTGGAGTGAAACTTCATCGTTGTGATTTGAAAATTCGATGAAACGAAAAAGAGACAAACATATTCATAATTGGATGTAACCTGCAAGAGAATGAGATAGAATACAAGTTATATTTATCTCATTCTCTCGCTAGGCTACTTTTCTGAAGTTTCACTTCTGCCGTGTGCAAATTGCACATACACTTGTTTTTGTTTTTATTTAAACTTTTCTAACAGTGGCGTTTTGTGACGCCACTGTTAGAAAAGTCTATCTTCCGTGAAAACCTTCAGGCCCCGATTGTCTCTGCAGCCCCGCTTTCAAGTTTGTCGGACAAGCTAGATTGAGCTTAGCGATGCTCATAGTTGCGTTTAAACTAGTATTTTTTGCTTAAGTGAAATTAAAAACGTTCAACAATAATAAAAACTAAACAGTAGCACAGAATAGGTAATAGTATGTTAAACAATAGGTAGATAGATAAGTATACTGTTTTGTTTGTCTTAGTGAATATATTTTTTGCTCGCGAGTGTATTTTAAGGCAAATGACAGAAATCTTTGTTTGGATATTCTGTTTTAAAAGATTTTATTTCGAGGCTTAGCACCTAAGTTTGGATTGATACAGTGATCACAATCACTTTTTATAGGCTTACACACTTACTATTGCCAATATACATTGCTGTTTAGCAATAATATTTTAATATTAAATTGAGCCATTGCGGTTATTGTAATGTATGTGAAAGCTGTATCACTACAACAACTCGATATCAAATCGCGTCAGGTATTGGTAGTATGATTCCAGCAGTAAAGTGATTAAAATTATGTTTGAGTCCCAGCCAAACATTTCCATCAAATGACTCCATAAATACAATAAAATTATCAGAACACATTTAAAATTATCAAAATAGACAAACACAAATGACAAACGCACGAATACACACGAGGGAACAGGCAAATCAACTAAAATCGGAAGATATTTTATACTAAAAACTAAATTTACTCGTACGTAAACAAAACTTAAGAATTTTAGTCAATACAGAGAAGGAAAAAGATAGACAGAACCGTTTCACAAAACAAGGGAAACGTGACGCCAATTGTGCGTAGGTATGTACAAGTGTTGAATTGAGCAAGCTTTCAGAGCTTAAAATTAAGGTGTCGGGCTAAACTGACTGATTTTTAAGAACTGATCAAATTGGTAGTTTCAAAAAGATAACACCAACAGCTGGATTTACTCCAATATTATACTTGAAAATTAACATACATAGCGGTAGCTTGGACCATGAGCCATTTATTGGCTATCCATTTTCTGTCTATGTTTCTCCCCTACTCTGTGGACCAAACAAATTAATAGCCATTTTAATCCACGTTACTGTTTAATTAGAAAAAATATCACCTCAAATTGTTCGAGAAGGGTCGATCACGATAATTATCTACACATCAATCATGTTGCATGTTGGCCGGCGCTTATGATACGAACAATTAAAATGTACATTAAGGACATTAAGTAGGTGGAGTAACTAGTAACTGCTGTCTACTTATAAAGCCAACTAATTACGCGAGTGAAGCAAATATGGATTTTACAAAAAAAAAAGCAAAAACAGAATGAAAAATCGGCGTAGTTCTTCACTCTACACAATTTCGGTGTCTTACTGATACAGATATTTTATTTGGAAAACCTGTACTTAATTGTAACAGGTAATTCGTGATCGACCTTCAATACATCAACCAAGAATTCTTACATTATTTAAAAAAAAATGTAGTCAGTGTTTAGAAAACTATAAAATTAAGAAATCATTACAATTATGTAATTCTATAAATTGCTTATAATTTGGACCATTACAAGTACCTCAACTATTCATTATATTTCCAAAAATGCGAAAGGCTTTATTGAAATGATAATACGAAAATTGATTTTCATTCCATACCTATAGGATTGAACCGGAAAATAGCTACTGATTTCCAATTCACAAATACAATATTCAATTGTCATAATAACGATGTGATGTTGTTGATGAGTCACAACTGATGTTGGAAATTTTACATCAACTGTCGTACTCGTAAATTATCCAAAACTACTTACTAAAAGCACTTTTCGAATCATAATTAACTTAAGGGGCTAGTTTTATTGAAACTTAGTTTATATTTTGATATTTTTCATCTATATTTCTTTAAGCTATAAGCTTTCTGAGCTTTAGATACTTTTTGTTTCGGAAATAATTGTCTGACATATAACTTTATATCCTAAAGCTTTTTATATGAATATATTAGAAATCATAAATATCATTTTTGCATCGGCATTTAAAGAAAGTATGTGCGTTTAATGTCCAATTTCATCGACAAACTCTAATTGTATGAGGCCATTTAAGCAAATGAAAGTCAAAACGTGTAAAGTTGAAAACTGTCAGCTGTTTGGGTGGTCCCTTAGGGATTGTCGATGAAAGTGGCAATTAATGAAATTACTCGAAGAGTAATAAGTAACGCATTATTCTCGATAGGGATATTTCGCATGTTTAGGTATGCAGATGCCGCAGAAAAAGTGAGTTAGGTTCTAGGTTGACTTGACTTTAAAATAGGTACAATGTCGATGAAGAACCTAATCAATATTTTTTTTTCGATTATTTTTCACTTCTGGGTAAATTTAGGTAACTCGAGGTAATGGTCCAATTATAATTAATTATAGCTAAAACTGTCAGCTTATAGGATTATTCGCTAAGGGAAAACACATTTAGACACATTAGAGTGTCGAAAGTTCATGACTAGAGACAGAAGTATTACAACTTCAAGAAAACAAAATTACAGAATAACTCCGTAATTAAAATAAGTATAAATACCATAGAGTTATCCTCCAAATTATAAGACTTCGAATTTCAAAATTTGTAGCGACAAGATTTTTTGGATATTTTTTTCTCACGTTATGAAACAGTTAACAGCACATCAGCGTTAATATTAGATGCAAGTACAATTCAATTGCAAAATTAATAGGTTATAAATTTATAATGTATGTCAGTTCGTACCCAAAGTTAATCTAGTCGCTACAAGGTAACCTAATCGAAACATCACTGACTAGCGTTGAAAATAAATAAATTATTAATAGATTAAATTAATAGCAATAAATTAGAAATTAACAATTAATTATAAAAACACACACAATCGTTTCAATTTTAATCGTAATGTAACATTATATGTTAAATAAGACGTGCTGAAGGGTGCAAATAAATTGTAGTTTGACGCAATGACTTCTGGCGTTACGATTGACCAATCGGACCTCAAGAGTCCTCTATGCGTCACAATAGACCAGAATGACGCCGTCAAATGTATGACTCCAATTGTATTTTGTCGCATCAGACGCTGCGTCAGCCCAATTTGTTTGCACCTTAATATAAAAGTGGGTTTGACCTATTGAAATGTGCTTCAAAGGCGGAAACAAGTGTTTGGTTCTTAGATCGACGGAACTCCCAAATACAAGCTAACGTAACATGAACACTAAACAACTAAATCATTTGCCACGATTTGTCTGCGTATTTTTACCTTCAGAAGTGAAACTTCTCTAAGCTGAGTTTGTTTTTTTTAAAGTGGAACGGAAACATGTAATGTAAACGGTGGCCAAAATTGGAACGAATTTTTATACCTGTTTAGTTTTTGTTTTTATTTTATTTATCATAGATACCTACTAGCGACGTTGTCACCGGGTCAGGTAAGTTTGTCGGACTTTAACTGTTCTGTCTTCAAACTGACCAAATGGGACCCAATCGGACTTGAGCTTTAGTTTAATTATACAGTACAAACATTATGAGCATAAGAATATAACCTAAAGAAGTTGCACTTCTTTTGCATGTTGTTACACTCATATATATTACGAATAGATGCATCCATTTTGCTATATTTTTTTTAAACATTTCATTGTTGATAATTCTAGTTTCTAATCAAATAGAAACTTCGAGAATCCCCTCTTCTTCTAACACAAGACCTAATCGCGGCAACGATATTTTTTATACCACACGTTAAATTTAAATTCCTACACAGATATAAACCCTAAGTATCGATTAGCATTCAAGTTCTTTATGAAAAAATATATCATTGGAAATATTTTTCAACTTCTCTCCTTAATCTCAAAACCACCCAAGAACAACTTAATTATGCATGTGACAACCGATTTTTATAACTACACGTTTATCCCTAACAACACTTTGGCAACAAATAGTATTTTTCTCTTTTATCCATCAATTTTAACAGTAACGTCAACATATTAAAAGTTAACATTACCTTGGGTTTATTCCATTTTCACCAATCTTTCATTTTTTTTTACCATCGTCATTTGAAATAGAAGACAGGAAGGTATAGAAAGATATTTAAGTTGACAGGACAGCGCAAGTTGACAAAGTAAATTCTCATTCCTTTAATTTGGCTATCGATTTACTTAATAATATACTCTACCAAATTTAGTTTGTCAACTGCTGGTCCAAGTGAAATGATAGTCTACCTAAGTAACCAATGAAAAACAATTATACAGGAATCTTTTTTTTGTATTTTTTTCATTTTTCTGTGATCAGTCTTAAAATTGAGTCATACGATCTAAGTAAGAAATGATGAACTCTTAAATATATTACCTTAAATCATTGCTAGGCCAGAACTAACACGGAATATGCGTGAGGTTTCAGTGGTAAACTGTAATTGAAGAGGAAGAATAACTAGAACTATTTCAAGGATATAAAAAGGTAGAGTACGTTAGTGTCGTCGACGACTTAATTAGATCTTGCAGTAGTTCCTTTGTGTGATATTATTGCTGAGGTCGGAACTGTACCGTACTCATTCTTTTTCTTTCTGTGACATTGTCCACAATGGCCATACACTTTTATAATTAAATGGGAAGTAGGAAAGATTAACTGTCTAAGGAAAAGGCTTCTCCACTAGTAAGGCTCTCGGGGAAACTAATTATACCATCCTTAACACATACGTTATTGGTTTTAGAGTAATCAACATTGAATAGTTCTTTTATAATTATCTTAACACTAAAGAGTACAAAAAATAAAGGAAATATTACGAATATATGAAAAACAACAAGTTATCGGCGAATATCATCGCATCTCTTATAAGAACAACATCGTTTTTGTTACAGTAACATTAATTGTATTATCCACACTTATGAAGTAGAGATGAGAACAGGTCATCTAGACGATGATACAACAAGTCCACGAAGACCTCTGGGAATCCGGGTGACTTCTCGAAGGGCTCCGGAAGTACCCGGCACCGAATTTAATTGTTTATCTACAATACAAGATCGTTTCCCTTCGATTATCCTCAATGTATCAAAAATATCTGCTAAAACAGCCCTTTCCCTTAGAGAAAACTCGATAGAGTACATTTTGAACAGTCTCGAAGTAACTAATGTAGGTAACAATATCAAAAGTGTTGGGGATATGCACGAATCGAAATATTGAAATCAACGACTAACATTACATTAGGATATAGTTAAAGCGATACCTACAGAATGCTACGGTAACATCTATCCTATACACGGGCACTACGAGTTACGAGATAATATTAGTACTTATGCTAGCAATGGTACCATATGCATGAATTGTGTGAAACACGGAAACATTTTAAGACTGTACAAAATTCAAATGAGTTTTTTCATTATTATTCTTTTTTTTATAAAAGGAATAAAACATCCCCACAAATATAAGGCCACGGCGCAATATGGTGTTTCAGTAGTACATATAGTAAAGATTACTGAATTAAATTTACCTTTTACAGATGCCATTATTCTAATGACGGGCCTTATGTACAGTGTTGAAGCTCTCGGTGCAAGCCCCTTTGTTCGGTAACCAGCTGGTCTAGCACCTAATAATAGCGATAGTTGCAATTGCTCTGATTAACTGAATACGTACATTTTTATATCAAGAGTAGCACGAATTCAGTCGATAGCGACAATCACAATGATCTCACGTTTGATGCTAGACTGCAGTAAACCGATCACAATCAAATGAAAATGCAGTGCTGAACGATATCAAGAAGTGTCCACAGTGTTCTTATTCTAAAGTGAAAACACTAACTATAAGAGCATGGGATGAGGTCGATGTACTAACGATACAATCGTAAAAAATATCGTGTTAGACTGTTCGAAGCTCAAGGTGTCTTAACCACTAATCTAACATAGACAATGCGATATCTAAAAATACACACTACACCGTACGCTAAGTAGGATATAATATAAATTTAGTTCATCATAAGCATTGTGTTTTTATTATATTCTGGCAGGATGGCATTAATTATGTGTGTAAAATCGATTTGTGTGTGGACAATTTAAGCGTCGTACAACTAAGTTTAAACTTACGTGCATACACATATTACGATAACATTTAATTTGATCTAAAAGCGATTTCTTTGGCGACTAGCTCCAGTGAGAAAGATTCCAAATCGTCCTATACCCCGAACCTTCATTGAAACACACCCTATCATTGCCTAACGTAACCCGAATTTGGACTATCAATTTAGTCTATCAGATGACACCACTATGTGGATGATATGTCACGTTTCAATCTGAAACAATTCCCTATTAAACCTTTAATTTTTAACATGTGAAAAGTGCTCCATATTGTCAGTAGGTCAAACGTAATACACAGCAATATCTACACTTCACTAACCATTCCCACAAGTTCGCATCCATAGCACTTTATTAATAAGAAACATTACTTTGATATGTAATTTGCTACCATCTTCTAATTACACAGCGTCACGTAGTTTGGAATCTTTCCGCGTATAAAACTTTATCGTTAACTAAAATCACACACCTTACAATTACACGTAGTACTACCTAACACACTTTGAGAAATTAAACTTATAATGGATCGTGATATTACATTTCATAAGACCTCCTTCCCTCGCACTCGCGAACCTGTAAGCCCGAGTCAACAAATGAGCAACCCTACGAAGACGTGTTACGCACTAGCTACAGACTGCCACGGAACGAGAAGGAGCAAAAGAAACGCATAATTCTTCTACGTAGATACCGTTATGCCTAAATCCAATAATTTAGTAGAATCCATATCATACAAAACACCTTAAGAACTCCAAAACCTTCGCTTCAAAAATCACTGGGAAAATAAATACTATTTATTTGCAAACGTCTCAACTAACATAAGCGATAGTAAAATATTTTTATTTTTTTACAATAAAATGTATCATAAATTCAAACGTGAGTTAATCAAAACATTCAGCGTAGTAATCTTTGAGGATGGATGGTTTGTGCTCATATGCGCTTTGTTACTTTCACCTAAACTTACAACAATCACAATTTCGACAATCTGTGTACAAGCGGAAGCATCTTCTCCCTGGGACACTACCCCCTACCTGGGGACTCTGTTCCGCCTTACACTTTGTCTAAGAATTCATTTTTCCACTTTAAAACTCAACTTCAGTCATTAAAATGCAGTAAAATCATTGCATGCATCACATTTAAGAAAAATATCTCAAAAATCAAGTGAAACACCAACGTTCTGTGCACAATTCACTAAATTATTATATCGATTAGCGAATTAATGAAAATTCAACAATGATACAACATCGCCGCTTAATATAATTTCTTAGAAGCGATGGTAGAAAATATCGTAAATTATCAAAATACAATGACAAAACCTAATGCAATTCCTGAGCAATTGATCGCGCTTGCGGCCAGTGCGGTACACACTGTGAAATAGCCAGTGATGCCAGTTCGCAATTTATAACTGACCTAACATTAATTTCTGAAAATGACCCCAAAAGTATCCCTATTCTCGTAAATTGGTACTTGGACTGGCAGAATCACTGGATGTACGCAAACCTATAAGACCAGTTTGTAAACGAACGCAGAAGCGACAATGTTATTTACAAATTCGTATAATACATATCAACGTATCGTTAAGTACTATAAAATTCAACGACGTTCTACTAAGTAATCTTAAGGGACCAAAATTATTAACCACATACTATCTGACAAGCTAACATTGATACATTACTCTACCATGATGAATACATTAACAGGTGTATTAATTAACTGGTATGAAATTATCGTTTTCAAACAATGCTTTAAGAGTATGTCGATATGGTTACTGTTAAACCTAATAAGACAATTCTAACCACTTCGAATTCGGATTCCATATCAGTTTTGCTTCAGCAAATCAAGCTTTTTCCAATCGCGTGGATTGCTCTCTCTAATAATATATCTTCGAGTCTAAATAACGTCTTAGAAATACCTATATTCGAATCATAATTTTCGTTATAAAAATACACACTTTATCATGCTTACCCAATTTCCGAATCAAGTATTCCCACGTATCCAACTTGTACACATCCCGGCATTCCCTATACCTAGAAAGTATAAGTATCAACGTAATAAATCTAAATGTATTTACATTTTTTACACACTTCCTGGGGATTTGTGGTTCTGGAGATAAATTCGCTAAATAAAAAAGAAACGGCATGATGGGGCTAAGTAAAAGCTTGAAATTTCATCAATGATCATTGCCGACCTCTCGGCCTAACTGGCCATGAGTAAGATACCTACTGATAACAAATTCTCGATTGTCCCATGAAATACGAAATATAAGAGAATGTAGTCTTTAATATGAGAAATCGTTAAATCACAATTAGGCCTCTTAATCTTTATAAGCAATGTCAATTAATCGTAGGCAAGGTAAGAGGATGAGGACTGTAAATAAAATAGAAGACATAATAGCAGCAATAACAGTGAAATTTGATACTACAATAGTAAGTCATAAGAATGATACTTTTTATTCAAATGCCAATATTCGTAACACTAATAAAAGATTTTTTGATGATTCCAATAAAAACCAATAAACGAATTTAATCTGTCTTTAAAATCTTAATTTTAACCTTAAGAAAATTGCTGAGTATAAAATTATAAACAATCTTTGTAAGCCTACGTCGTGCTTACGTTACACTAATAGGTGCTAGTAAGTAGTAAAATGTTCCCTAGAGTAATTGACTTGGAAATAGTGGTTTGGTTAGCAATTAATTTTTTAACCTCAAAAGCAGTGCTGCTGAAGGGAAATGGAAAACTGGATACGTTAAGTCCTAGATCGGTCTCAATAGCTACATTCGTAGAAAAGTAAAGCTTAGGTCGGGATATTAGTTACTTACTTTAGAATACAAATAGACCTTAAACACGAAGAATTATAGCCTACAATCATAAGAATATGTAGTTTTAGAGAATGTGTGTTTTAGAAAGATTATGAATTGTTGATTACCGCCTAAATCCACTGAGAATCTACGCAGATCCAAATATGGCTGTACTTTGTTTTGTGAAGCAAATGTTTTTGTGCAAAAATATTCTAGAGGAGCAATTATTTATTGAAAAGGTGCCTCTCTAGTGAGTGTGTAGCGATAAAAATCTAAAGCAATACTTACAAATCTCATGCCAACATTTGTTCCCCAACACCAACTGTTTAAGTGAAGTCTTATAAAAATGCACACACACATGAATTCAAATTGTACATAGCACACACACACGCTCATTGGACCTATCACCACACTAAGGTTTGTGCTAAAGATCCTCTACCGACATACAGTACCCCTAGTATGAGTTTGTATGGTCTTCAAAAACTAAATTCAATTTAGTGCCCCTAGCACAAACTGGAAATAAAAATTTGTAATTAGATTTTAATAGGCTAATTTCTTAATTTTATTTTTAGGTCCATACTACTCTGACAATATTATGATATCTAAAATCTGTGAAAATGAATAAAAATATCGTGATATTATGCAAACTCGTTCTAGGGGTACAGTTGAACCCTAAAGTATTTACTAAACGGAAGCTAATACAAAAAAATCTGTGCAGAAAGTTAAGTGAAAGATTTTTATAGAAAATGTTTTAAAAATTTGAATACTAAGGCACAGACTGTTTTAGGCTTTAAATTTAATTGGAGTCATTAGCACAAACTTTTTGTCTTATAAGTCAGTCAAAACTAATTTAGAGCCATTCTAAAATAGTTGTGACCGACATGCTACGCTACTTGGGCAAATAAATAATAAATAAAATAAAACACACAATATAACTGCAAAGAACTGGTATTATTATAAAAAAGCAAGTATACAACAAAAATAATTCAAAACAAAACGACGTACATTAATTTAAAGAACAATTGTTTATACAAATAATTAAAAAAATATAATAATTATAACAACAAACATCGACAAAATATATTTAAAGAAAAAACATGTTTCAATTTTAATCAGTCCACGAGCTTTAGAAATGCAATTTTTAAGAATGAATTGTTTTTCATAATATAAAAAAAATACTACTAATAACGTTATATTATGCAAAAAGGTAATTGTGTGAACCAAATCAAACAAAAATTTACAGAAATCCTTCCACCTTTACAGGTAATAACTAATTACTGTATTAATCGATAATAACAAAATAAATTGGATTAAGTGAAAAACGAACGGAGCAGTTGTCATATTTGCACATCCTTACATAGAATTCCGATACACTATCCTATAGGTACTTAATACAAATATAATACGTTGAAAATTCTCAGTTAAGTAGAAGCGTATTTTTTGACCAAAATTATACCATTCGTTCAAATCAGACCATAGCAATTTTTAACGAATGACATTTTGGATTGTAAATTCTATTATAAGTAATCAGCCCCGATGTTTCTAGCGTAACATCAGATTCTGAGGGGGATGTAGCCACTAACGTCGCATGACCTGATGGAGATCACACAAAGCACTTCGATATTGAAAGTGTATTAAAGCACTACATTCGCCCAAACAATCTGAAGCAAAGCAGACATTGCGATGGCAAAAAAATCTATCGTTACACAGCTAAGAAATAGTTTACTTTATTATCACAGTAGATTAAGTGAAATACAACATTTTATCCGATCTTACGAAAGACAATAATTTACTAGGAACAGGGCAGTCTATACATAAAATCATTGGCGATTCATCACTGAAATTTGGATACTAAGGACTGGACAATAAATTCTACTTCACCTAATCTAGTGGTCATACTGATGAATTATATGCGATCGAAGCCAAGTCAGTACGACAAGCAATCTGAAGTTCCGTAAGTTGCAAAATGCAAAAGAATATAAATCATCAAGAGAATTCTTAAACGTCCAATGGTTAGCGCGAGTAATCACTAATCAGTAACTTAACACAGATAATGACATGATTATTGAAATAATTCATGAAGGGTCAACAAAATAGAGTAACAAAAAAAATTCATGGGTCATGTAGTTCGATAAAATTCATTGAATCGTTATCGGAAATTACCTCGCACTAACAATTATAAACGGTGAAATTGTCGAAGAGTATCGGGTGGTTTAACTTATGATTAATTTTAATAAATCAGCAGATTATGGTACATATTTACAAACAACACTAAATATCACTTATTAAATCACAACATGGTTTTATGGCACATGTTACGCAGGTATTGCAAACGAACAAGTGGTGCCCACAGCTGCGGTCGTTACTGACGTGGCTTCAATACACGATCCATATAAATATATAAAAAAAGAGATAATTTAATTAAGAGCATAGGAATATCACCAAATTGTAACGCATAAACTAAATGATAAACTTATGCAGATCATTAATTAAGAAAGGATCTCTCCGGACCCGGATCACGGATCGTGTCAGATCTCTTTATTGTCATTATTATAGATTCAGCGAATAAAAAAATACTTAAATCATTATTAACTAAAGAAATCAAAACTAATGAAATCAAACTAAAATAATTCTGCTAACACACTCAAACACACTGTAATGTAACTACAAAAATAATAATAATAGCATAATATTCATAAAATACAAAGAAAGTAAACGTTACACATGCACCGTATAATACTACTGCTACAAAAATAAAGTTGTTTTCCATATAAAAATATCTTACCAGAATAACAAATTGTATAATTATTTTGTATACCGAGCAAGCTATAATACTCTAATAAGTAGCAAAACGCAAAACAGCGAAATTGCATGGTGCTCTAACGTCTTAGAATCTCAGAAACACATGTCAGTAATAAAAAAAGTCTAGCGAGACGACCATTTGCTAAAGTGCTCTACTGATTACTACCGTGTCAGATTACTAGCAAAAAAACATTCAAATACTTACTTAAGATTTGTATAAAAACGAACAATATTAATTATATTATCAACCAAAAGTTACTAATAATGTTAAACTAAAACAACGTAATTGAGGAATTTCTGTATCCGTGGGCTCTCAGTGACTAGGCGGTAATGACGTCAACGGTCGAGATAATCCGAGAATAAAACTACAATCATCGCTATTCGTTAGTCTAAAATGCTTTATAATACTCAAGGTCGTCTTAGTCATAAGACACCGGCGTAACTTAAACTTTTGGGAACTGATTGAGGTTTATAAAACATTTCCGATCACTTGCCACTTGTGATGCTAAATGTAATTCGGTTTCGAGCTCAACGATAAGTCTTATAGCATTGTCTTCTAAAGCACCTATCGCTGAACCTGACTAAGAAACGCCGCAGTCAACTTTGTCATTGATAAAACCCCTACCATCACATATCCCTAATAATTTTGTAACTACATCAAAAGGGGTAGTAACTAAAGATTGTCCTTATTAGCTCAATCAATTTAACACTTACCTAATAATAATGTAACAACTTCTTACTTAGGTTCATAATCATGTTTCCATCGACACAGAATAAGTGCTAATTAAAAACAGGAAGTGCCATTGTGCCGAAGAATTTTCTTACAACTAACAACAATACCGCTCGATGCTCTCTTATTACAATAAAATCACACGCTTAACGCCTAACAATTTTTAAGTAATAATAGTTAAAATATTGGTCCAACAAATGGGCTAAATAATACAAACGCCCTTAATATTCATCCCTAATTTAACGATGTGGGATATGAAAAAATATTATTCAATAGATCAAAAAATGATAAGGGTCGAGAACCTTTCGCTTTACTGGATCGAGCCAACGGAATAATCTCTATTCTTCAAATAGGTACTCTTATAACAATGTCAATACTACATCTAATCTCATTACAGTTTCGTTAAGACATTATGTTTCGATTTCGCGCCGAGACACGATAGATCACATCGAGACAGCCACAATCATTGTACCACTCGCACAAAACATTATAGTTCCGTTTGCCATCGAGTCATCACTTCACCTAGTTCCGAATTGACACTTACGGTTAGAATATAATCAGTAAGTTATTTACGTTTTTGAGTGTCGATTTTTGGCTTATAGTTCGTCAGTCATTCCGATCTCCTGTGATCCGCTCGGGAGGTTCACATGCCTATAGGCGGGACCTGCACGTAGCGATAGATGTAGAGCCTGTAGTCTTTGCTGGCGAGCACGACTGAGCCATCGTCCATCAGTGCTACGTCGAAGCACTGCGCGTGTTTCACCTTGCTCTCTAGCGCCGACACCAGCTGACCGTCTTGCGTGAATATCGTCAAGTTAAAGTTGTTATGATTGTCCGCAATGAGAATATCTCCAGCAGCGTTAATCCCTACACCAATGGGATAGTTGGTCACACCCTCACCACCGATCTGGCGTAAATAGATACCCTCGTAGTTGAAAACCTTGACACAGTGCGCGCGGTTGTCACTAATGAATATCTCCTGTTTATCGTTAACCACGACTCCGTTGGGGAACTCGAGGTGTTTTGAGCAGCCGAATTTCTGTAGAACGTTACCAACTTGGTCGAAAATAATGACGCGCATCACTTTGCATTCCACGACGACGATTCGCCCTTTGTTGTCGACTGTTACTCCGCGCGGGTGCTGTAGAATGTTCGCGCCGAATTTCCTTACAAATTGGCCGTACTGGTTGTAAATCTGTATCTGGTGTGTTGGTGATCTTTCCGTAACTATGATGTCACCTGAAGTGCGCACTACGGCCACTCTGTTCGGATATAGCAACTGGCCGTCACGTTTTCCACATTCACCGAATTGAAATTTGAAGCGCCCTTCTTTGTCGAATATCTGTATTCTGTGGTTGTTTGTGTCGGCAACGATGATATCGTTTTGAGCATTAACAGCCACTCCGCTGGGTTCAGTAAACTGGCCCTCCATAACACCGAATTCACCAAATTTGCAGTGATAGATCATCTTTTGTCGTTTTATTTGAGACTTTGGAGGGAAAATGGCAGTGGAAATCAACTTGTTCGTCAAATCGAGAATGGGGTCAGCGTGAGCGGCACTCGTGAGCGAGTAGGGGTCCGTGGTCGCGGGTGGGAAGAGAGAGTCGCATCCACCATTCGACCATTTCTCGTAGGGATTTATTCCGTTCAAATTAATGTCTCCAATGGCTGAGGAAAACGGGCCGAGAGTACATGGGTTATTGAATCTTTTCGATATGATATTCGAATCGAACGGAGATGTCGATTGGCTAACTGGGCCGAGTAACCCATTGGAGTACGGGCGATCTAGTACGCCGTTAAGTCCTGTGGGGAGGTGAATTCCGCCGTTCAGGCTCCCAGAGCTTCCGTTCACACTGCTACTGCTTGAGGATGAACCGCCATTCAAAAGAGAGCCATTTGTTGGACGCGCAATAGGCGGCTGTTTAGTAGGACCAACGTTCGCTTCTGAACTAGAGCGCGTGTAACTGTAGCGCACGTATCCAAATGTGTTTCTCACACCAACTTGTATCGCTTGGTAGTTTGAGACGAATTCAAGCTCACACGCAGTCTTTACGCTCTGCTCTGGATTAGTACTCATCAACGATTGCAATTTTGTGTCTAATAACTTTCTGAACATCAGAATCTCAGCAATGTTTGCGCATTTTGTCAATCTCTCCACAAAGTCGCACGTCTGGTAAATTTTGTCAACAGTTTCTTGAGCCTTCTGCCCGGCCACGGTCAGGGCTATTTGTTTTGTTGAGAACACACTTTCGAGCTCCTTGAGTAGCTCTTGTTTACGCTCTTCTAGCATAGAGCGGTAGAATTGGAAAGTGTCATTTATTTCGTTTTGAGCTTTGTGGTATTGTACTTGTAATTTTCCCGCGGAATGCTCAACTGTTTTAACGACGTGCCTGATTTCCGTAGCACGGGTTTTAGCTTCGTTGACCGCCTGTTGCATTAGTTCCAGTTGCTTAGGACCAGCGTCTGATAGATGTTCGCAGTCGTGCAAGGCGGCAGGATGTTCGATAATTGTACACTCTTTGCAAACCGGCACGGAGCATGTGCGGCAGAAGTATTTAAGGATATCGTTTTTGTGTCTGGGACAAAATGAGGTTTTATCACCGCTGGCGGTAAGCGACGCGAGCATGCCTTTTTCGTCTTTTAGGTCTGTGAAGGTAAGCACGCGGTGGCCTTCAAAGCAATGCATGAATTGGTGTGCCATGACGCAGTTTGGGCAGAGGAAGTTCGCGCAGTCAACGCAGCGCGCGACAGCGTCAGTTTCCTTGGACTTGCAGCCGGTGCAGCGAGCTGACGGCGAGCTTGTCTGGCGAGCTGTAGGGAGGAGGTCTGCGTCCTGCTCTACGGCAGCGGCGATGACGAGATTCGTTAGCAGTCCAGGTACACCGGCGGGCGGCAGTTGACTGTCTACGCGACAGGTGACGCAGGTAACTTTGTCGGGGTGGGTTTGCTCTCTCTCTAGGCACCCACGGCAGAATGTGTGGAAACAGTTGAGTACTTTGGGGTCGACGAATGTCTCTCGGCAGATCGCGCAGGTTGTGTCGAGTCCGTCGAACTCGCGGAGATCACATACGGCGGAGTCGCTCGCAGGGGGCGAGGATCCGCTCAAAGTCAGAGGCGATAAGGAGCCACGCTCCAGCGAACCTATAGAGTTGGCACCGGGCAGCGACTCAAGGGACGGGGTGCGTGAGGCCATCTTCAGGAAACCAGCATCCCTGGAAAGAAGAAAAAGGCATGGTTAAACATCATTATTACCACAACTTTACAGGGAATCAATCTGGAACACGGATCTATTCAACTGTTATGTTTTTAAAAATAAAGTGTGTTCCATCTCATACTGTATCTAGCTGATCACTAGATTTATTTGAGCCAGCGATTTCATAGCTAATCCATCTAGTATTATTAATTAAGTAAAAACTTAGGTGCTATTAATAACATCGGACATCATCGAAAATAGTACGCGAAACATCTCAACATGAGTCATAAGGATATGACACCATTACGCTACACGCTTCACAACATATAACAACATATTACAGTATATTTCTTATTTCTATTTATATGTATACAGTGAGGAAATAAGTAATATTTCGACGTGGATAGTTTCCTCGCGTTAAGGAAAAATGGATACCTAAATATACCGAGAGCGAAGGCGGAAAGTGTACGAACATAAGAGCCGTATTTTAGCTTAATATCCTGTATGTCATAATATTGGAAGGTATAGGATTACAACGTTTTTATATCACTTGTGTTCTCTGCTATATATGACATTGGCCTGGTAATCAATGAGTTTAGGATGAACTACTTACTTGCTTAGTTTATAAAAATTCATGGCTAATTTAAATAATTTTTTGGTTGAATATATTTTTTTAAATAAGTTACCTTTTTACTAAAAAAAATTAATTTATAAAGGCAAATATAAGTTTTTTAGTGTTATTAGTTAGTTTTATATAGGTTATTTTTGATAATAATATACGTATGTATAAGTCTACTCAAATATAAGTAAACTAACAATGTTTATTTTAATTTCATACGTTTGGAAATAGAATGTTGTGGGAAATTAAAAAAATGATATTGACATATTATATAGGATTGGTAAGTTAATGGAGTATGATATGAAATAAAATGATTTATTTATTATGATTTGTCAAGACTACCACCGGTTCGTAAAGTTGATTCTATTCCTAATTCTTTAACTCTATTTACCTACCTATGTTTATGTATGTACCTATTTATGTAGGAAAATACATTTTCGTCGTGTACAATGCCTCGAAGACGTTCGAATATCGCGTAAAAGATACCGTGTGACGTAACATGTTGGGAGAATCACATTTGTTTAGGGGTAGCTTCTCATGGGATGTATAAGTTCGAGCCGCAATGCCTCTCAATTTGTGCATCCAACAACAAATTTTGCGCAAGTCTATGAAACTAAAAAAATCGTAGCCTAACCTAGAAAACAAGAACTTTTTGGATACAGTGCTTTATTCTGGACTGACACGAGACTCATTCCGGAATGAGAACTTTTTTCGAAGAACTAGGATATTTTTTTTCTGTACGCCGTAACTACTTTGCTAGTCATATTTAGTAAGGCTCGGGGTAGCAGAAATAGCAGCTTATTGGTTCTCAATTCTCATGCCATATGTTTGAATTTGCATGTAAAACTACAAATTCACTCGAATTAGTAGTATTATAGGTAAACTCAGGATAAAACAATATTACTTAATGTTCTTTTAATTATTAATTTGTTTTTCAAACATTTAATACATTAACAACTAAAAGATCCCACGTCAAAGTAATGACTTCACAGACTATACTGGAAAACTTTTGAGTTTTTGATACTCAATTTCATTATAACCTACAGGTGTATCTTATGTTACCTCATGTTTTGACTCTACCACCGGTTCGGAGAGAAGATTCTACTGAGAAGAGCCGGCAAGAAACTCAGCAGTTTGATAGTATCAGTTGGTGTGACACGGGTGTAGTTAGCCGAGGTTCGCAATATCACGAACCGTGGGACGCCACCGTTACATGTTTCGAGAATCATATTTCTCTCTAAACGGAAGTCAGTTGTATCTCGGAGCGGTAATATTTCAAAAGAGTCGAGATTATGCTCCAACATTAGGAGTACATCGTATTTTGTGTGGATTGTTCTGATATTCTATTCCAATGCATTTAATGCTTTTCATCTATTACTAACGGAGTAAGAGTCTCCTCTTAAAGAATGTAGATTGTAGGCCATAGTCCACTGCTGCTGGTGTAATGCGGATTGGCATATTTCCCATATCTTTGAGAACATTATGGAGAACTCTAAGGCCACGATTACACTAGGAAGCTTTTACGTAAGTAACATCTGTAAGTAACTTACATAACTAACATTTGCGACGCGAAGACTAGACTGTTTACATATCGTAAGTTACTCATTTAAGCGACTTAAGTGAATAAAACTTACAAGTGTGATCATGGCCTAAGGAACCTATCCTCAAGATGTTTTCTTTTATCGTTTAATCAAAATACTTGTGATTGTTTAAAACGCACATAAATCCGAAATATTAGAGGTTTAAACTCAAACTCAAAGTGTATTTATTCAAAATTGGTGCTTACACAGTACACCTTCTGAACGTCACGTTCAAATTATAAGACGTGATGGTGATAAAAATTAATCACGGTATTTAAAACTAAAGTTACGAGGGTTCCAAACGCGCCCTGGTCTGAGAAGAGAATATAATCTTGAGCCCGCTAACACAATTTCAAGCCAAACCGATGATAGGCCAGTGGTGAAAATGTTATCCACCTGAAATTATAAGACGTGATGGTGATAAAAATTAATCACGGTATTTAAAACTAAAGTTACGAGGGTTCCAAACGCGCCCTGGTCTGAGAAGAGAATATAATCTTGAGCCCGCTAACACAGTTTCAAGCCAAACCGATGATAGGCTAGTGGTGAAAATGTTATCCACCTGTACATAATTATATATAAATTTAATGTGTGTTGTGTGTGTGTAGGTATATGCTCTTTTCTCATCAGGTAAAACCTTTTTATGCGTGAAATTAAGATTTATTAAAATCCTAAGTGGAAGTTTGGGTAATATGCAAAATCTTAATTACCTAGTCCGAGTGGTTCAGTCACTCTGACGATGGTGTAGGTAGGCAAAAGATGCCTATGTCAAAAATAAATTATTTCTCACTGATTATTAAATAGAGGGTCTTAAAAAATACCTAAAATTAACATCTGTTAGTTTGATAATCATTTTTAAACTTTCGATTAAAAAATAAAGAAAAAAGTGGTTGATTTGATGACGTATGACAACTACCTATGTATTTCATACAAACTTCTATACTATCCTGCGGAGCGCCCTCTGATTTTTACGAAATTTGGCACATGTTTGCATCCCGGCGCACATAGGCTATTTTATCCCGATTCCCGGACATAAATACAAAGCCTAAATCCTTTCATACATACATTCGTACACAAATAAAATGAAAATGAAAGACTCGTATAATCCTACTCTATTTTATACAACTCACGTAACACTTTCATACAGTTGGAAGAGGGAACTGGGGTCTCACAGAACGTTATTAATGTGTTGCGTGCACCCCCGCACGGTGGGACCCCATAAAACGAGGGTAGGGCACGACCCATCTCAACGGTGAATATCGATTCACCTTCCCATTGAAGAGGGTCTTTCTACCAATTGTAGTAAACAAACGATATACCTAACTAAGTATTACGAGTTACTAAACACGGGTTTAGTAACTCGTAATACTTAGGTATATTAAATTAAACCAGAGGCCCATTTGTCTAAGCAAATCGTATTACTCGAACTGTTTAAGGAGTTCACACACGCTTTTTGAAGTGCAGGCGTCTATGAACTCCTTACACAGGTATTATTATCCGTTTGACAATCGATTACGTTTACAATTTCCTTACTGGGGGTTGCGTATTGTATTAAACCTGGCTTTTTGCGTGTAACAAAAAAAAACTTACAAGTGCTTTTGAATCGTCGAGTGAATCTACCACTGTTAGACGACCTGCCATCTATAAAGAAACAAAGTACAGGACAGGCCGCTAGAAACTGAACTGGTATAATATTTTCTCTATACATTTTCTTCCACTACAAGTTAGCCCCTGAATGCGATCTGACCTGGTGGAGTGATGATGCAGTTTAAGATGGTAGCGGGTAAACCTGTTAGGGATATGGCAGTTACATTAACCCTGATACCCCTATTCGGTTTCTACACGACATTCACCACTGAGGGAGCTCGTCAAACCCCCTTTTAGGGGTCAAGTAGACCGATGTTGTAGACACACATGAATGTAGTCCCTACAAGAAGACAGGAACACTAGTGTCCCACAAACTTATCTAACCCGGTGGTCAAAATTGGAACTATTTTTTATGCCTGTTTAGTTTTTTGTTTTATTTTATTTTTCATATATTACTAGCGACGGACTATACTACAAAATTACATTCATGTTAAGTAGTAATCATAGAGCTACATTACGTGACTGACGTAAAACATCTTTGGTAGTAACCACGCATCTAGAAACAAATAGAAAAACTCAGATAGGTAGGTATATGACTATAGTTCGATGCACTTTAGGGCACGGTTGCTAGGCAACAGGGCGTCTAGTGAGGGGATGCTCGAATTAGGGTGAGGGTGTATATATTTGGTGCTGTTTGAAGTAGGGGAGATATTATATTAGTGAGGTGAATGGCCGGCAATGGCGGTATCTTTTTAAGCACTCCGATTTCGTAATAGAAGAGGACTTCCATAGGACCCGTATGTTTGTTTGTTTGTTATGATCTCATAAATCAATGGTATCTTGATAATTTTTCAATATAGTAATCTACCTATTTATTTTAAGAAAGGTTTTATTATATCCTAGTTATCATCTATGTACCTATGAAGGAACAATAATTATGTATACATTTATGGCTCAATATTGTATACGTACATCGATTTCTCCGAGATTACTGGACCGATTTGCGTGATTCTACAATACGATATTCTAAACATGGAACTATGAAATCGTAGTTAAAGAGGACGAATGCGGGTTTTCTTTCATGTTCACGGTTTTTTTTTAATAAATTTTTGGGGCGCAGCTTACAGCTAGTATTAGCTTGTCGAACTCCCTGGCACAGTGTTGAGCGCTGTTGTCTTAACGTACGGAAGTCCCGGGTTTGATCCCCGGCAAGGTCAATTTGAACAACATACATACAGAATATATCAGTACAGAACTCAGTACAACAATACAGTATATCAGAACAGAAATATATAAATATTTTCTGAATTTGTCTGGTCTGGCCTGGTGGTAGGCTTCGGCCCTGGCTATTTGCCAGCCAAGCAGCCAGCAGCAGCAATTGGCTAACTCGTAGTGGATAAAAAGGTAGTTTGCTAATCAAGTTTCAAATAAGACTAAAGCCGCATATCATTTCAGACACACCTAAGAACATATGTATTATATAGGTAGGTTTTGGCACATCTTAATTTACATACATCGAACTGGAAACACCTAGCAATATATCACGTAGGCCTATCCGTCTAACTTTGGACGGGTTGCAAGTTTGCCAGAAAGGCAAATACTCTAGGGTTGACACTTGTGCCACAACAGTTATTTATTGCAAAAGCTGCTGCTATAAAATAAACATAATATACTTGCTTTTATCGGACTACAATATTAAGTACTAGCTGACGCCCGCGACTTCGTCCGCGTTTTTAATTTTTAATGATTCCTGCGGGAACTCCTTAATTTTTCAGGATAAAAAGTAGCCTATGTCACTCTCCAGGTCCTGAACTATATCCATGCCAAAAATCACGTCGATACGTTGCTCCGTTGCGGCGTGATTGAAGGACAAACCAACAAACCAATAAACCAACAAACAAACACACTAAACTAAACCAAACATAATATTAGTATAATTTACCGGTGATAAAGTGTTCTGAAATCTTCTCTTGAAAAAGGCAGTTAGTTATTTGGAAATCTCAGACTGACGCATCAATTTTATTTATTTGTAGATTCAGACTCATTTCTAATCATTTATCGAATTTTTCAAACCGATTTTATGAGTTACTTAAGTCTCACACGACTTCATCTCTATCCATCGCCATTACTGAGTAAAGGTCTCCTCTCAGAATAAGAAGGGCTAAGCTAAGTCCACCACGCTGGCTAAGTGCGAATTTACACCCTTTACACGTCTTTGAGAATATTCAATTTAGACAGGTATGTATTTAGTCAGGTAGTTAAGTATTATTTTATAATTGACTAGCTGATATCCACGACTTCGTCCGCATGGAATAAATTTTTTAATTTACACGGGAAATTCTTAATTTCCCGGGAAAAAGTAGCATATGTCGTCCCCTGGGATGTAACCTGTCTCTGTACCGAATTTCATCAAAATCGGTTGAGCAGTTGGGCCGGTAAAGCGTAGCAGACAGACAGGCAGACCGAGACACTTTCGCATTTTTAATATTATTAGTATGGATTCATGTGTTTGTGCCAACCCTAGCTGGTATAGGAAATTTACGTGATAGATGCAAACTCCGCAATGCATTACTCTAGGGCAGTGACGGTCCGATTGAGCTGTGCGTTAATGCATACAGAATGCCCAATGCCCAACACATGCATAGTTTACACATGACTTTACAACTGGTAGATACAGAATAAACACAGAATTCGGGGCGTAGGCGACGTGGATCGAAGACGGGCTAAGAATTCAAAACTACTATTATTGAGTACCACAGCGAGGTACTCATGTAGCCTATCTAATTGCCTAGTGAGTAGTTTTATTTTGACCCCAAACTTATAATTTATCTTATGTACTAAGAAATTATGCATTGACGCATCTTAGTCTTTCTTGACTAATCTAGACACTTATTCACGTGTTCTTTTAGATATCGCAGACTAAGAAGTTTAGTTCTTTTCTATCAGTCGTTCGATGGACACGCCTGGAAAGAACAACGCTGCGGGGTCACAGTGACAAGGCGGGGGAGAGTGTCTCCAAGCTGGCAGAACGTGACCTTTTCAGAACGGGACCTTTTCGAATGGGACCTTTTGCGAATCCATAACTACTTATATCATAGACTAAGAAGCTTTTTCTTTTATACCAGGCGTTCGATTGAGACGTCTAGAAAGAACAACGCTGCGGGGTGACAGTGACAAGGCGGGGGAGAACGTGACCTTTTGAGAACGGGACCTTTTCGAATGGGACCTTTTGCGAACGTGACCTTTTGCGAATGAGACGTTTTGCGAACGGAACCTTTTGCGAATGAGACGTTTGCGAATGGAACCTTTTTGTAACGGTGGGACGTTATGCGTCCTAATTGAACTTTCGGTAGGTACAAAATCAGCATAACTTGGAGCAACTTTTAGGCGACCTGCGCTGTTCTTGTGATTGGTAAAGACATGCTGTCTAGCGATTTAGCGTTCCGTGCACTTAGAATCCGATTAGGGGTATGGGTTAAATTCAATTGACATACCCTTAACAGGGCTAGACCGCTACCATCTTAGACTGCCACTCACATCACCTGGTAAGATCGCAAACTCAAACTCAAATCTTTTTTATTCAAGTAGACTTTGACAAGTGCTTTTGAACCGTCGCGTCGAGTGAATCTAGCACTGGTTCGGAATGCCATTCCAGCAGCAGTCAAGGGCTAACTTGTAGTGGAGTAAAATAACCTAACCTTACTCCGACCACTAGTAATGTGCTTGCCTGTCACTGTCATAATGTAAATCAGCCTTAACATTGAATTATCTTAAACGATACAACATGTACTGCGACTCGCATTAATCGCCACAATCAATACAATAACACAGAAACTAATGAACAATGGCGTGGCATTATCTGCGGCTATAGCTCCATGCACGATAGACTCTATAGCTAATAACTATAAAGGTGTTAATGGTGTGCGTTATCTGTAATGACCATTAACTATGCTCCAAGCTTTGTCTACGGGCAATTTATTAACTGGTCATATTTGGGCCACACACGAGATTTAGGGACGTAGAGACAATTTGCTTGCTTACTCTGTGTGTTCCGGAGAAACTGACTTACATTTTTTAAGAAAAGTTCTTTTTGTCAGGTTAAAATGCGGGGATCTGGGTTGAAAAATTAGGTACGTGATAAGTGTAAAACATACGTGTAAAACTCTTTCTCTAGTCTAGGTATTTAAGAAGAGACAGAGACATTTTAAATACGTCCAAGTAGGTCAGCAGCTCATCCAAAAGGAGCAGTAAGAAAAATGTCGAAGGTTCAAATCCGCTCATGAACTCCAAATTTTAATTTTTACATTTTTGACATTTTAACATATTTTTTTAAAAATTTAAATCAAAAGTATTGGTTCTTAAGGGGTGTCCATCTTAATACGATACCTCCATCTTAAGGCTTGTTCAATAAAAACAGGTAAATACGTTTGACGACAATCATGCATATGAAAAGCAATAAATCTAGGTCAGAGCACGCTTGTAGTAAACGCCTGAAGGAAATTCAATTGTATTTATTATTTCAAGTAAGTACATTAAATTTCAAAATAGCGGTGCTCTTCTTACTTGGAACGTCTAACTGAAACCGATTTGGGCACAAAAGAGGAGAAGTGCTTAACATCTTAGAGCGAGGAAGGGAGACCCAATTTAAGTCCCCCGTTCAGATTGGCTCGTAGCTCTAGTAACCTAAGGCGATGCGATGAAATGCAATTGCGAAAATTGTGCGCTATTGTTGCTCTGCAGGTCTTTGTTGACGTTGGAATAAAGAGAAAGGAAACTTTACTTTGGTTACTTTTTCACTTTATGAAAGTTTACAATACTATGTTTTATGTAATGAAGCAAGCGAATCTAATAAAAATTTGCATTTTGTCCGTCCGTTTGTTAAATCTTCAGAACCTCAGAATTACGAGTAATGCAGGTAATTTCAAATTCACAAATAACATGTTCATTTATGCCATCAATTATTCTAAGAAATAGAAGTATCAAAATTAATTTTTTACACTTTTTCACGGAGGGTTAGCCTGATTTCATCCAAACTGAAATTTTGATTTGAATTTGTTACATGAAATTCATTTGTGTTGTGGAGTCTTAGACCGTTAACAAGGTACAAAACAGGTGACCCTGTATCCAACCATAAATGACTAGCCGCGACTGATGCCCGCGTCTGTGTGGAATAAGTTTTTTTAAATCCCACAGGAACTTGTTAATTTTCCTAAGCCTATGTCACTCTATAGGTCCTCAACTATGCACATGCATAAAATCACGTCGATCCGTTGCTCTGTTACGACGTGACTGAAGGACAAACCAACAAACAAACACATTTTCGCATTTATAATATTAGTATGAAGTATGATGCTGTTCTTACAATGTAGCTGTCCTTCCAAGGCAAAGAACGCGAAAACAATATAATATAGTTTCAGTATATACAGCAGATCCTGTTTGAAGTACAAGGGACGCAGCCGATAACAGAGGTAAAGTGCTAAAGTAAGGAAAGGAGACCAAATTTCAGCCGCTCGATAGAATTGGCTCGTTCCTTAGGCGACGACAATTGTGAAAATTGTACCCCATTGTTGCTCGAAGAATTTGCCAAGGTGCTTTGTTGGCGTGGGAATAGAGAGAATGGAAACGTGTTGTTTATTAACTGGAAGTTTATAAGAGTAATTTGAGTTGGTTTGATTACTTCATACTTTGGTTTTACTTTACGAAATTACATAACATCAAGGGACCATAGAGTTTTGTGTAAATGGTAATTCTTAGAAAAGAATTCAATTAA
The DNA here is from genome assembly GCA_923060345.2 of Erebia aethiops. NCBI lineage: Eukaryota > Metazoa > Arthropoda > Insecta > Lepidoptera > Nymphalidae > Erebia > Erebia aethiops. The sequence continues at coordinate 10,438,317 of OV281081.1, read as the reverse complement.
CATAACACACAGTGATAAATAAAAACAACTTTTTTAAATGTTATGTTTTAGAAAAACTAAGTTATTATATAACGACACAATAAACAACAACAAAGACGATTGTTAGATCAAAGTTGATCCAAGAAAACGCAATTTTATTTTCCGAGAAAATATGTAGTATTATGATATTACTATTTGCCCAAAGGATTGCAAACAAAGTTGTAAATCATACCAGTGACATGAAATATTTAAACGGCTGTTTACCTTTTATTTCAAACGATACGAAAATGAAGGGACCGCATTAACTCTAAAAGTTGTTTACGTTTTACATTACACGAGTGAATATTTGTACATGTTAAATTTCCGAACGACCGAACTGACCTTTAGCCAACTTGCAATAAAGAAGGAAACTTCCCAAGTTTACGCGAAACTTCGTCGCGTGTTCCCTCAGGAGCTAGCGAAAGCCGACCACACAGACCCGTGTCAACATTGCAAACTTGCCCCGATTTCCCCTTACCGAGCTCCTGTGGGAAAAAGGGGTTTGAAATTTTCAGGAATTGTTAACACGTCCTGCGGAGTTATATCCGTGTTCTGCGATAGTTGTTCTACAGGGACCACATTAATTGCTATCGGGATTCGGGCCGAAGCAGATTACGGGACCCCCCGAAAGGTTCCCGAACTGTTGTAAATCAGAAGAGGGATTAAACGAAAATGAACTTTGTATTTCAGGCCTTAGGTTAGTAAATCCCTCTGGGGTGGTTCCGGCGATTGAAAGAGCGCCGAATTTCAAGCTGCCAACCAATTGTGGTCATCCCATAGACTTAAAGGGAGCAAGTGGCATTATTTCAGGGTAACATATACTAATTTCTTTCCATTACTTATTTTGGAAAATAAAATTGGATCCCCGCTACGCTCGTTCGAGGGTGGAACAAATGATAATGAACAAATGGATTTTCTTAGTTAGCTCTCGAAATGTACTTTCGAAGGCTCTTTATTGATGAGCCGGGTTCCATTTAGTTTATTACACGAATTAAAGAATGGAAATCCATACTACGAGTAATATAGTAAATACGAAAGTGAGTATGTCTGTCAGTCTATCTTTCTGTCTGTCTGCTACATTTTAACGGTCCATCTTTAAACCGATTTTGATGAAATTCGGTACCGAGATAGGCTGTATTCCGGGGAAGGAATACCTTTTATCCCGGAAGATTAAGAAGTTCCCCAGACTTAAAAAACTTAATCCACGCGGACAAATTCGCGGCCATCATCTGGTAACATAATATAATAATATTATTAGGTATAAGTAACGATATTGAACGGTCAAGATCAAACTGCATTTTATATGTGTCTTGGGAATAGATTCATAAAATATGTATTGTCCTTGAACTTAAGAATAAAACTGTCATATATAAAATATACATGTCACCGTAAGATTGTAATCTAACTAGCGAAATTGTAAACTGTCGACAGATTAGGAACCGTTCAATGTTCTGAGTGTCAATTTTTGAAATATTCATTGTATTAACGTTTTCCTGCGGGCACTTAGATTTTATCGGGTTTATATACCTAACAGATTACAATCTACCGAAAAATAATGCGTTAAATTGTAATCTGTCGACGGTTTAAAATTTCGCTAGTTAGATTACAATCTAAGGATTTTTGCACTCTTACGGTGACATTATTATTATTCTTAAGTTCAGTATTATTCTTAAGTTCAAGGATTAAATAGAATAAAGAAAGATTTTCCACATTTTCCTATTAATAATTTTTCCACAAACGGTAAAACAAATAAATAACTTTTAATAACGTAGGTACTATTCAAAATACAAGATTTTTATAATTCTACTAAGTTAGTTCCTGACTGCAATCCCACCTGGATGGTCGGTGATGATCATTGATGTAGAATTTTTTTGTACCTGTGATGATGCAAACTAACCGTAGGGCCTACGACATTTATTTTAAACCTCTCCCCAAATCTTCTTAATCAGTTTCTATACGGCTTCTTACAAGTCGCTTGAAAAAATAAAGAGTTTGAACACTGAAAAACACCTCATGCAAATAGAAAAGAAGAAAGGCCAAAGAGAGGAAAACATTTTCATTTTTCAAACCATTGTCAACCCTAAAACTGACATTACACATAATATAATACCTTGTTCTCGAAAATTCAAAGTTGCCAGTTGTAATTCCGCACAGCGCGGGGTAATGTTAAAATTCATAAGGAAGTGGCGTAGCCATGAACGTAATACTTTTCTCTGGCAACACAGGCGGTTACGAGTATGACGTCACGTATTAAATTATTGCATATAGCGGTTTTGGGGGCTAAGGATCAACTCACATAGGCTACGAAGTGCGAAGCGATACCCAAAACATAAATATGCACAGACAGCGTTGATCTTCGCGTTATTTTAAAAAAAACTATTTTATAAGGACCATAAATTGTGCGTACTAAATAGTAAAAAGATTTTTAATTGAAAAAAAAAAGCTCTTGCTATTTTAATCGTCATGTAGAAAAAAGCAATAAGTACCTACATAATAAAATTAGCATGCGTTTTACTTTTTAAGAGATTGGCATTTAGATGTTAGACTATGAAAAACTAAATTCGATTCGTATTGACTCCCTTTTGGGTAGGTTTTTCATGTAAAAAAAAATGACATGCGACAAACTGCGACATTCATTGCGATCGTGAACTTCGCTTTAAATTGCATCGCATCGCCACACCGGTAATGTGACCTGATCCTAATGCATATGGCAGTTCCGGCGGCTTAATGCGTTTTTTGTTTGTTTCTTCTGAGTTCAGTGTGCGGCGTCACCTCGCATGAATATGTAATCGGGATTAAATTTTCAACGTTGAGGATTAGGATTGGCCTCAAAAATGAGTAGCAGTCAGAAAAAGTGGGTTTTGAGAATATTACAGTTGGGATCCATCGATATATATGTAGGTACTAGATGGGCCCTTTCATAGAAAAATGACGGGCGTCCGACTTGCTGAACACGTTCCTCACCTGTCTTTGTCCCCGTCGTAGCGCTGTCACGGTCACTCGTCGTGTAGATAATTTGTTATTATTAGTCTTATTAGTTTGGCACTGTATAATTTTTATTTTAAGCTAATTGTTTCAATTCACAATTATTCATTTCCAAAAAAACGTTAATAAATCTTCCTATAATTTAATGTTTTTATCCATTACGCAATCATTTAATTTCCGCGGTAAACTGTATGATTTTTTTTTACTAACTGGCCTTACGGCTTAGTACGGCTATGACCTGTGACCTATTATCTATGCCCGATATGACCGAGTCATACGTTTTCAAGCTTTTATGCAAGATGGGGCAAGCAAGTTCCCGCTTTTGGTACTAGATGGCGTTACTAGACATAGCCCACATTCATTGTTTGACAGGGCCCGTCAATGTAAATTGAGGTCGTTGTTGGTATCATCATTTTCAACACATTAAATGATAATAATAAATGATTTATTTATTTCATGTAGGACAACTTGTGCCACTTACGATACGTTAAGACTCTACCACCGGTTCGGAAAGGTGTTTCTACTGAGAAGAGCCGGTAAGAAACTCAGCAGTTGCTCTTTTCTTAAAAAAGAAAAAGGTTTCAATGAGAAAACAATACAACACACACATTACGTTACAAGTATTACACTGACTTGTGGGTCACTGGATGCGAGGTTGGTTGCTTCCATGCAACTTTGTCATTCAGAAAATCATCGATAGTGTAATAACCTCGACTTATCAAATGTTGTTTAAAACAGTCTTTATGTAATGGCAAATCTAGAAACTCTTTGGGAACCATGTTATAAAAGCGTACACTCGACCCCACAAAGGTTTTCTGCACCTTTGCGCACACGATACGCGCATTGCCGGCTCACTATAGAGCACGAGAGCAATCAGGATGGAAATGGTTTGGCCATAGTCCACCAAGGCCAATACTGGCTAAGTGCATATTGGCCGACTTCCCACATGTTCGGGAAAATTTAGAAGAACTCTTGAGCATACAGGTTTGTACGGGAGCAGGTGATATCGCTCGACCGTAACAAAGGATGATCATCCACCGAGCGGGTGTGTACTCGGGGACCACTGGTCCGACCGTTCATCGTTGGAGGTCGTATATAGGCGTAATTCAGAGAACGCTTCGTTAGCGTGAGTTAGGCTCTTCGTGTTCATCGTGCGCTACTAGTAATGCCATCTATTGGATTATGTGCGAAGACCGCCACAGGTTTCCTCACGATGTTTTCCTTCACCGTTTGAAGCAAGTGATATGGGTTGAAATAAGTATGTCCTATTTTGATACTAGGAGAGATGAGATAGTCACCCCATGGTACTAATAAGAATAGTTCGACAAACTTATCTGATCCGGTGACAGCTTCGCTAGTATATATGAAATTATGATATTACTATCTTCTCTTAATATATAATATATATAAATCACGTGTCATGTTGTTTGTCCGCGATGGACTCCTAAACTACTTAACCGATTTTAAATTAAATTTGCACACCGTGTGCAGTTTGATCCAACTTGAAAGATAAGAGGTACCGAGAGGTAGCAGGACAACGTCTGCCGAGTCCACTAGTAGTATTATAAATGCGGAAGTGTGTTTGTTTGTTTGTTTGTTTGTTGGTTTATTGGTTTGTCCTTCAATCACACCACAACGGAGCAACTGATCGACGTGGTTTTTGGCATGGGTATAGTTGAGAACCTGGAGAGTGACATAGGCTACTTTTTATCCCGGAAAATTAAGGAGTTCCCGCGTGAATCAAAAAAACTTCGCCGCCCGCGACTCCGTCCCCGTCATCAGCTAGTATGAAATATAAAATAAAAACTAAACAAACATAAAAATTAGTTCCAATTTTGGCCACGTGTCAGATAAGTTTGAAGGTACTATAATTACCTACATCACCCACGCCCGTGAGGGACTTCTATAAAAGCGCGTGGGACTTTCCATGCTAGCGCTGCAAGTTTTATTGCTAGTGGACACTTGTTTAATAGCAAAATGCGTCGTTACCGTGTAATTATGCGACCGAAATGGCGCTACATAAATAATGACCGCCTGGCCTCAGCCTAAGCAGTAAGCACATTACGCCGCGTTTACATTACCGAATGTAGGTATATATGAATGTAAACGTGAACACGTCGTCGGCCGCATTCGGTTTTATTTTAACATATTTTTTGACCGAATTGGCCTTCTTTAAATAAGGTCGACGACCGAATGCGTCGGCTGTATTGGGCTTACGTCAAACAGAAAATTTCTATGAGTCGATTATGAGTATGCCCGAATACGGTCAATCGTTACAACTCTTACACTAGGTTGGTCACCGCAAATGGGCTTCGACCGAATGCGGCCAACTGAATTACAGTTTACAGTACTTAGTCGCTGACCGAAAACGGCTGTAGTCCGTGGAGTGCATGTCATAAAGGATCAAAGCACTGCTTAGGTTACCCTAGTTGAAATAGCTCTTTTTCTCTATGACCTGCTAGTAATTTAATGAATACCCAGGTTTCTAATCCTGTGCACGCCACTGGCTGCAGTCGAATACGACCCAACTTACTGACCTAATGTAACCGCGCCATTATAGAGTAACTCCCTTTATATATTTAATGTAAACCGCCTCCGTTCCAGTCACGTAATAAATCGGTATTAATTTGACGAGCTCCCCAATCCCTAATAAATAGAGGGGCTAAAAATATTCTTTTGACGGCGTCCGACACAGCATAGCAACCGTACAATAGGACAAGAAATATACCTACCTACGTACGCTGCGCATTTCATTTTAAAATTAGAATTTCACAAACTTTTAATACTTGACGCTGCCCGCAAATTCGTCCGTTTGAAATTAGGATTTCTTTTTGTCCCTTCAAATGAGGTCAAGATCGGTGTGGCAATTAATCTAACCATGAAAAGGTAACATACATCGCATAAGTTTATATTGGTTTGGATTATTTGTATGGATTGGCTAGAGATATCCAATCCATACATGTAAATAAGTCCAAGGTCCCTAAAACTAGAGCGCTGATAAAACTAAGGGCCTTGAGTAATATGGTATTTCCTATTTTCAAATTATTTGTGGTACGAGTATATATTATACTAGCTGATGCCCGCGACTACGTCCGCGTGGATTGAGGTTTTTAGTTCCCGCGGGAACTTTTAGTTTTCCCGGACAAAAAGTGTTAGTGTTATTCCAGACTATAATCTATCTTTGTGCCAAATTTCATCCAGATCCGTTCAACCGTTCGGGCGTGATTGAGTAACAAACATACATCCATACATCCATTTCTCATTTATAATATTTATTTGATTTGATATTTGATTTGATGATCAGACAAGATTGATGATCGGTTAAATACTTGAATTAAATGTGGCTTTCTGTCTAAGTCATATTATATGCCCTTACTGTATGCTAGTTAAACTGTGCTGACCAACTAGATATAATAATAATGTGGCAGGGGTTCCGTTCCTTTTTGTTTATACTTTCTGTTTGTAGTAGGATAAAACACCCCTTTGAAATAATTTTAATTGTGTTCCACTGTTAAACAAAGAAATCGATTTACTTAAGAGGCCGACGAACGCCGCTCGCAACTTCTATTCGAACCGCAATAAATTTGCCGGTATATTGCTATCTCTATTTAGCTGATGACACATGATCGCGTGCAAGCGCGATAGCAATATGAGCGTACAGAATTTGTTATACATTTAGTATTGTTCCGTGAATACCAAAAATGATGAATGAAAAATTGTTGTGTTTTTAACTTCGTGTTGTTATTCTGTAACTTGACAATATAGGCTATGTTCCTGATCAATTAGTACATGAGATATCGATGGTTTTAATATGAAACAAATAAAGAGAAAACATGTCATTTATGTCGTAATATCATGCAAAACGCAATGTGCTTACATTTAATTTTGGGAAAGTATTTTGAAAAAATAATTATCCAGGGACCTAGATAAATACAAGTTCAATCTTAATAATCGCATAATATGGTGGAAATATTATCGACTTACAAAATATTTTGGTATTACGTTTGTATGGGCAATTCATCCTCCGGTGGCACCTTAAGTTGCTTTGAGTTATAATAAACTAGCTGATGCGCGCGACTTCAACCGCGTGGATTAAGTTTTTTGATTCCCGCGGGAACTCTTTAATTTTCCGGGATGATGAGTAGCCCATGTCCTTCCCCGGGATGCAACCTATCTCTATACAATATTTTTTATACAGAGGTAGGTATCTATTTTTATCCCGGAAAATTAAAGAGTTCCCGCGGAATCGAAAAAACCTTAGTCCACGCGGACGAAGTTGCGGTCATCAGCTAGTTCTTCATAATATACCGCGTTTTAATCAATTTCAAAAACAAAATTAGGAACATTTTGGCAAAAAGTTTCGCTTTATGGCATCCAAGACAAAAAACACAGATAGCCTTCAAATGTTTAATGACAAAAATGTGAAAGTTGTTCAATAACAGGGATGCAAATCTCCGTCCCCCGTATAAATAATGTATGAAGGCGGGTCCAACTTCTGGTATTACTGAGTGAACCTAAAACATCAACTTTTTCCAGTACTCTTTGTCTTTAGCATATTTAAAATGGGGCTATGAAACTTTCGAGTTTATTTCTCATAATGCTAAGTAGGGTTGGACGGATGATGTAGGTATATTTGGGTGTCTTTTGAAGTGAAACTTCTTAAGAATCGATGTGATTTGAAAATTCGATGAAACGAAACAGAGACAAACATATTCATAATAGGATTTAGCCAGCGAGAAAATGAGATAGAATACAAGTTATATTCTTGTAGGCTACTTTTCTGAAGTTTCATTTCTGCCGTGAGTGAATTGCACACACAGACTTTTTTATCCACTACAAGTTAGCCCTTGACTGCGATCTCACCTTTTGCAGTCTAAAATGGTAGCGGGTTAATCTATTAGGGGCATGGCAATATTAAACCCATACCCCTATTCGGTTTCTACACGGCATCGCACCGGAACGCTAAATCGCTTGGAGGGAGGATGGTAACTAGCCACGGCCGAAGCCTCCCACCAGGCAATACTATCACAAAATGCTTCCTTTGACTATGCTATCACCGCTAATATAGGTATCGTATACAACCAGTGAGATCTTCAACGATAAATTCCACTCGAAAATTAACGGTTATTACTCGCAAATTTATTCGCAGGTAATCTGCAAAGTTGTACTGCTACAGAAATATGAATTAGCGGCGAACGAATTTGGAGTACTGTAAGTTTGTAATTTGCATCGCGAATAATGTCTAAGGCCCTGTCCTAAGTGAGCGACAAACGCGACAGTATCAAAGAGTAGTTGACCCTTCGCGATGCCTATATTGTCGCGCTACATAATTTCGTCATTTTTTATGGAGTCGTATCGCGTCGCGTTGTGTCGCTTACCTAGATAAGAACAACGTGTTAGGCGCAACGCACAACGGCAGCGTGGTGTCGAGACACGGACTTTCTTGATGACAAAGCATTCGAGTCTTTTCCGTGTTTTGTGTTCTGTGTACCAATGTTAATAAACTTTGAAGTCGTTATTAAGAAAATTCTGTTCTAGTGTATCAGAGACTGAACGCGCGACGGAACCTCACACCGAGCGCGCGCTTACCTGTGTTGAGTCCAAAAGTAATCTATTCGAAGTGAATAGATTCTCGTAGATAGGTAGCCGTGTACATAGCCTAAATAGCTAGGTAGAAGCACAGGTAGGTAGATAGATAGGTACACTATTTGAACGTCAATAATATTGACCAGCTAAATACTTTTTAATTTCCTGTCAAGTCCCTTGTGCGTTTTCGTTCCAAGCGTGAGCACAGACCGGACATGACAAAACGTACACGCGAAACTATCGCGTCCGAGGGGAAGGATGTTTTGTTATGTCGCGCCTGTGTGTGCGGCTCCATATAAAAGTGAGTCACACGGACTTTTCATTCGTTAAGGTTAGTCCCTAGTGTAATTGCGCTCTAAGGCTTTATGCAATAGCACCGCCTGAGGTATTAAGTTACTACAAAATTCTGGAAATTTCGCAATTCCATCCGCGTACCTAATTAGGATTTGAAGGCATTTAGCAGATGTTTAATAACCCGACGAGGGTGATACGAATGAGTGATTTGCATTTCGTGTTTTGTTTTCATTAATACTTACTAAATAGTATTTAGTTGATACACAATTTCAGATAAATATATTATTATTATTAGTATTAAGTGAATAGTGAATACCTATATATATTAGGTATATTCTGTTTTTTTGAAACAAAAACACTAGGTATTGTTACATTACAATCATCCGCGTCGGCACTTTTGCATGGAGCTGCATAGACTAGCACGAAAGGGCAAAACGTGTTTCCCCTCCGAAGCGGACGCATCGCGAGTTTTTTTTCGCCAGACACCACCTATTTTTAATCGACTTCCAAAAAAAGAGGAGGTTCTCAATTCGCGTATCTTTTAACGTTGAAGAAAAACTAAAAAAAAAAATAACTTGTGAAGCGTCTAGCGTAGCTGTCTGCAGTCGTAGCACCAAACGTCGTAGCCCTCGTAGCGAAACGTAGACACGTTGTAGCTACGATATCTTACCGCTACAGACGTGGACAAACATACTTGGAATATTGGATAGAGGCAGGCGTTACTTTACGGAAGTCCATCATAATAAAGGAACCAGAAATTTAACTTTTTGTGAAGTTCACAATCGTGCATTGTCAAGTCAACATCTCCTGAAGATGCTCCGGTATCGGAGTGAAACGTACGTTGAGGGTATTTTTTTGGGGGAATTCTGTGGTGTGGTGAATAAATATAGATATCTATGTGTGTTTGTGTGTATGTAGAATAATAATATATTAAATTAAAATATATATATACAATGAATAATCAAAATATATATTAATATATAATATAAAATCTATATAATAAAATAGTACCACATAGATTTTCCTTTTGTCGCGGATTATAGCAAATTAAATTTAAACTCGTACTTGGAACACGTTGGCGTCCTACTTTAATACTATATGTTAGTACGTGTGTAAGTTTGGATGTTTGTTACTCCTTCCCGACGCAATGACTGATCGGTTGACTGAAGGTTGTTATTAGTTTTCTTTATAACGTCCAGTATAACAATGGATTCAGGATAGTGTTGGGCTTGCCGCGATTTTGCTCAGCATCAGGCATGTTTGCTGAGGCACGTACTGATGATTTTTACGCCCTCATCAGAAAAAAGACTGAATCTCTCCTGGCAAGGCTGCGTTCAAGCTCATAGCCTCATACAGTATCCTAAAGATGATAGCGGGTAAAACAGAATCACCGATCCTGCAACACTTCATCAAAGTGCTCGTTCGGTGATTAATTTTATTAAATATTAAAACGTTAATTTAAATATGTTCCTAGATATTAAATAATTACTAACATAGTTTTAATAAGCTTGTATTTTTACTAACAAACATCTTTTGCCGAAATAAAGAAAGTTATTTAGTTATTTATTACTTTTAAGCCAAATGATCTAAATTTGGAATGAAGATTACTATAGATTTAGGTTTTAAGATACCTATAACCTGAATTAACATAGTTCCCGCGGGAACAAGCACGCTCTCGAAATCGCGTCGTGTCGTGTCGTGTCGAAAGCTATAAAGTATGCTTCCACCATAATTTTAATCCAAAGCATTTACCTCAGCCATCTAGAATCTTCAAGACAATATCCGTTAATGAAAACCTCCGGAACTTACCTGCAAAGAGAGAAAACAACAACATGAAAATCCATTACAAAATGCAACTTATTAGGTACACATGGGTATAGCTTCATGTGTACAAAGCCTTAAGCGAGCGTCCACAAAGGTGCCTTAGAAAATGGGTTTTATCACAAAAAGGCTTTATATGTATTATGTTTTACAGTAGCCTAGGGTTGTTCTTGAATGAAAGATACAATTGAACTATTCTCACGTACTTCTTATCTTTCTATTTAGCCTGTCTTTCGTACACTGGCCAGTGAGCCATTTTAACCGACCTATTGTAAGTGATGTAACCAACTTGCATCATCGCATGAGAATTGCCATAAGCTGAAGTTCATAAAATACTTTTGATACGTTACAACTTATTTTACTACTATTTATATGTGATATACTTTTGATAGCGACGATTATCGCACTGTTACTCCTGATGTGCATAACTTAGGGCTGGCAATGCTGGCATGAAAATTGATGCCAACACAATGGAGCTTTTCGCTTTTTTGTAACAGCCCCCACACCGACACCTTTATACACGCTTCCAAGGTGCATGTGCATACTAATTTTGTGCAAGAATGACAGAATTTTGCTTTGACAATCCTGCCAGTTTGGAGATAACCTTTATCCATCTCTTTCGTTGCTTTGTCGAGCTAGACTCTAGAGTCTAGACGTCTGCGTCGGTAGGAAAGAACATATCTCTTTAGACTGTGATAACTATGCCATTTTGTCAAATTTAGTAACTTATTAGCTGTCAAAAATAGTAGTATCAGCTGTCAAATTATATTTACTTGTGTGTTCGGTACTGCATAACAACTTTGCTGGTTAACTATAACTGAGCTCACAGATTGATGCAAATCTTTGAATCAAAAGATTCGTGTCTATCTTTTTCAGTGAGCGGTATGGCGCAACTCTATAAATGTATAAAATCTTTATATATTTTACAACCTTTTTCAAATAGGCTCCCACTGAAAGACTTGAGTTATTAAAAAGGCAGAGGGAAATAAAAATTTTATTTTTCCAATTCATTTGAATCAGTTTAGCGGCCTCTCTTTTTTTAATGTTTGAATACGCAACCTTTTTGCGGGGTTTTATAACTTTATTGTAATTTTTAAATACTTCTTTTAACAAAGTCGTTTTTTTTTCATTTAATTTTTTTATAGAAGCATGAATTAAGCAGTAATTTTTTTATTAAAGCATGACATTTTTAACACAAGCATGGGCTTTGTTGACATATTTTACCATCGACTTACTCGACCTTAAATATTTAAGATGGTATTCCTTGTTTCGTAAGTAGTAAATTCGGATGTAAAAAGTTAATCAAACTAATATCATAAATGCGAAAGTGTGTTTGTTTGCCCTTCAATTACGCCGCAAAAGAACAACGGATCGACGTGATCGAAGTTGAGGACATGGAGAGGGACATAGACTACTTTTTATCCCGGAAAATTAAAGAGTTACTGTGGGAATTCAAATACACATTCCACGCGGACGATGTCGCGGGCGCCAGCTAGTCAGGAATATTAATCAAAAAAGTAGTTAAAGTTTATTGGACGAAAAAGTTTCTACTCTATACTATACTTTATAGTGACTTAGTTGGGTCTAGAATATTATGTGCAAAGTAAATAATATAAAGTTACAACTGAGGCACAGAAGTTTAAAAAAACTTGTTCGTAGTCACCTCCTAATTCCTGTTTAATTTTAATTCTAAACTCCTCTACAAAACTTGTAACTAATTAATCCAAACGACTAATTAAAATGACTTTTAACAAACTCACTTTGAGACTTTCCATAATAAATTATTGAGTCTATCAAGACTTCATAATATTAATTAATTAATTTTTCGTACAATTTTCTCAGTGCGTAGGCCGTGAAATGTTGGTGTATCAAATAACTTAGATAAGTAAGATTTATTTTATTTAATAGAAATATTAAGATACCTACTACAAGAATTTAATACCATCAAGTGTTGTGTCATTTTAACTGAGTTACAAACTAAAATTGTATGAATAGCCATTGCCAACGCTTAAAAGCCATATTGTTTCATCATTGTTGACTTTCGTATTTTAGAATTATAAACTACGTCCGCGTGGATTGAGGTTTTTTGGTTCCCGCGGGAACTCCATAGTTTTCCGGGATAAAAGTAGACTATTTGTTATTCCTGACTATGATCTTTGTGTCAAATTTCATCCAGATCCGTTCACCCGTTCGGACGTGATTGAGCAACAAACATCCATCCATCCAAATTTTCGAATTTATAATATATTAGTAAGTAAGTATAGAAGTATAGATTTTAGGAACACAGTAAACAGATGCAACCAGTATGGAAACTACCTAGAAACGTTCGAAACAGGCTCACTCACACAAACGTGCGCATCGACGAGATTAGACGAGACGAGAGCCTTGACGTTAGAAACGTCAAGGCTCGTGACATCAAACTGTCATTTTGAGTAATATTGATTAATAATTATTTCGTATTTCTTATAGTAAATGGAAATGAAATGTCGGTTCATTCGTTTAATCGTCTTCTCAAAGTCAGATTCTATTTACACAATGATTTAATTAAAAATAAGCGTATGAAAATGACTTGTATAAGACAGGTACCTATGGTTGCGAAAATATCATGCTGAATTTTCGAACCATAATTTTTACATCGGCCTCGTTCCTTGACAGCTTAATTAGTTGTGAAAATGATTAGCGAACAAAAAACACAACAGAAAGAACTCATTAGAGGGTAAGGGGAACGGAAAATGACTATAGACAGGGACGGTTGTAAAATTTAAAGGTGGTTGTGTAGCTAGTGAAACCATAATATAATATTAAGTATAGTATATACTTAAGTCTATCTAAAGCTGGGGGGTTACTACAATTGCATAAAGCAGTATTACTATTTACTTCTAAATGAGAGTATTATGTCACGTACCTTGACGTCCCTAAAATAAGGATTATAATTCTAAAACACTCCTTAGTTACTCCTTAGTTTTCCGAGATAAAAAGTAGATGTTATTCCAGACTATAGTCTACCTCTGTGCCAAATTTCATCCAGATCGGTTCAGCCGTTGGGGCGTGATTGAGTAACAAACATCCATACATCCATCCATTCAAACTTCAGCATTTATAATATTATATAAAATATAGTATAAGTACTTATTGTAACCATACCATAGGTATTCGTACAAAATGATTAAACGCATCTGCATCGAAATATAACAAACGCACAGATGCAATACCCATTACTCTAACGGCCAGTAACATAACATAACGGCAACACATTTGCCATCCAAAACAAATTGGGACGATGTATCGTTAAAAAAACGAAACAAATCATTCAAGACCGTATCGAAAAAATCGTTAGTCATTCGATTAAATAAAAAAAAATAAAAAGAAATATGGCGGCGGGTGCCGCCAGCTGTTTCCGAACAGCTGATCGAGCGGATATTGGCTGAAGTGACGGGTACACCCTTGACGCTTTTAACGAGTTCGTAGCCATGCTACCTAAAGCACCTCAGTGACGTCCTGTACGCTTACTCTGAGTTTTTACATTGCAAATACGATTGATCGACGTGAGAACTCACCACGCCAAGTGTAAGCAAACGTTAAAGTAAAATGAACCTTAACTGCATTGGTTTAGAGTTAATTTCATCAATTCGTGTATTCATTCACAGCCAGCGCTCCAAACGCTGAATTTGTGACTTTAAAGCAAGAGCTTTGGGTCCATTTTACTTTGACGTTCGCCTACACTTGGCGTGGTGAGCTCTCACGTCGATCAATCGTATTTGCAATGTAAAAACTCAGAGTAAGCGTAAATGAGTGGTAGTCAAGGGTTGGATTCCCCTCAATTTGGGAGTTTATAATCTTTAAATTTCCTTGGTCTCTAAATCTAGCCTGATGGGAGGATACAGCCGTAGCTCTCTCTCTCTCTCTCTCTCTCTGCGCGTCGTATTCCTCATTACTGAGGGTCTTGACTCCTTTCCATTAATCAAATAGAGGTAGGAGTATTCTTGGGATAATAATTCGGTGGGTTCCCACGTCCTTCCGCATGTTAGCGGCGCCGCGTAGAAATCCATACTACTTTACTTGAAAGATAGTAAAGGATTGACTTGATGGGTCGTATATTTTTTTTAAATAACAGTTTTATTGTACAGCGGCGAATTTGATGCCTAGATAAAACTCTTAAAATAACTTAATACAAATCTTAGGTACCCTTTGGAGTTCCTTGTTATCCAATAAGAAGGTTCGTCTACAGGATTTCAAAGAATTACGTTTGTGTAAGTAAGTCGTAATCAAGTCGTAATCAGTTACGTATGTCAAATGGATAATTCGCAAATAAACTGTAAGGAGTTTAGTGTAAGGAGGGCTACGATTTTCTTACACTATTGAGCCTCACTATTTGCTTTTATTCCATTAAACAAAATGTAGCTAAATAACTGCAAAATGACGCATACTAATAACAAAAGTTGGCGACATATTTTGAAAACTTTTCCAATATTTCAACAACCTATGTAATTTAAGCTCCTGATTATTCTTAACACGCGATCTGGTGGCACGCACAAGTTTTAATTAATGTAAAACCAAATATTTTAAAACATTATCGTTTAACTATTATAAACATGATTCAAGGGAAACGTTGCAAGAAACAAGAACAAAGACTTTTGTGTTAGCGACGATAAAAACAGTTTACTAATTAAAATAAAAAAAAATATTGTTATTCTTAAAGGTACTGAAAAAATATTCAAATTTTATCTGTCCTTACTACTTCACCAATAGACATGAATTGATTTGCTTCTTCCACGAAAGAAAAACATAATCACCGAAAAAAGAAAAGTATTAACTCACTCATCAACACTCAGCACACACACACACACACACACACAAAGCCTAGAAAGCTGAAATTTTACACAGAGGTTTCCTCTAAAATGTAAACATCTCTTTTTATAAGGCCGAACTCTTCCAAATTCTGAAGTATCTCTTATGTACTTTTAATACGAATTAGTTCAGACGGGAAAAACAGAGCCTAAAACAAAAAGCAAATTATGAAGAAATACTAACATTAAATACCAATCTCTTAAACCAATTAATTAACACGTTCAAATAACGAATTAGTTCTATTTGCTATCCAATTATTTAGCCACATCTGTATTCGATGGAGAGATATTATGTACCCATTGTTTAGGAATTTCACTATTATGAACATTAAATTAAGGATCAATATGGCGTGTATTTAGTTATAATTGAATTTACGTAAAATTACGTCACAAATCCTGGTAGCTGCCGTGGGTAGTTAAGAAGTTTAAATATACAATGAATACCGTTAATGAATTTGATTTTAATTTAGATCCATGCCGAGACAAAGGAAATTAATGGACTGTTTGTATCAAAGTTTCGTTAGACTTTTACTGACGTATCTTTGACGTTTTGACGTTAAAGTTTTGATGTCTAATTGGTCAAATTTTATTGAAAGCAACATTTTAAGATAATGTATAATAAATGAACACAATTTACGCATATCAACCAACGAAAATTGGAGTATTATTGGAGTCCACAACCAACTTTGCTCGAAGTAATTCTACACCGTTACAACATTTATATTCAAACTAGATGATGCCCGCGACTTCGTCTGCGTGGATTAAGTCTGATTTCCCGGGATACAACCTACCCCTGTACCCATCATAATCGGTTGATCAGATGAGCCGTGAAAGCGTAGCAGACAGACATACAGACGGACAGACATACAGACGGACAGACAGACAAACGGACAGACAGACAGACACACTTTCGCATTTATAATATTAGTATGGATATGGATTTAATACGACAACGCAACACACTGCATTGAAATCCTAACAAGATATAAAACTGGACCGATTTTATTCATAATTCTGTTTGAGTACAGAAAATCTGATCAATGTTGATCAGGTTAAATCGGTGGAACATTCACCTAACTAAAAAAAATCGACCACACACAGCATACTGAAATCCTAACAAAATAAAAAAAAGTAAGTAAGTAAGTAAAAACACTTTATTACACACAAACAATTAACAAAACAGAGATAAAACTAATCATGATATAATTTACAACTTCTTGCGGTGTAAAGGCGGCCTTATCACTAAGAGTGATCTCTTCCAGGCAACCTTTATGAAAGGAGATCGGTTGCATGTTGACAGGGTGGTGCACAGTGCACACGTGTAAACTAAAAGAAAAATTATAAAAACCTACTAAATCCATACTTAATATTATAAATGCGAAAGTGTGTCTGTCTGTCTGTCTGTCTGTCTGTCTGTCTGTCTGCTACGCTTTCACGGCCCACCTGTTCAACCGATTTTGATGAAATTTGGTACAGGGGTAGATGGTATCCCGGGGAAGGACATAGGCTACTTTTTATCCCGGAAAATTAAAGAGTTCCCGCGGGAATTAAAAAAAACTGTCTCTTCACCCGATTTTGATGAAATTTGGTACAGGGGTAGATGGTTTCCCGGGGAAGGACATAGGCTACTTTTTATCCCGGAAAATTAAAGAGTTCCCGCGGGAATCAAAAATCTTAATCCACGCGGACGAAGTCGCGGGAATCATCTAGTATTACAATATAATAAACTTAGGTACATAACGGTACATACTATAATTACATACTATTTTACTTATATGATAATATGAATCTAAAAATAAAATAAACATAATATATACTCAAATAATAAATATGATATCATAAACTTACTTACAGAAGCTTTACATAGATATTTATACTTTTATAGCGACAAATAGTAATTTTTAAGACGTCGTTTAAAAGTTGGTAATGATACAGACTGGCGGATATAAAAAAGATAAGATAAAAATAAAGAAAAAAATAAGATAAAAAGGTCCGATTTTGTTCGTGGTTCTTATTTAAGTACATAAAATCTGATCGGTCAAATCCGTGAAACACTCTCCTTAGTATTCCCTAAACTAATACACGTTGAGTTCGAATTTAGACAGCATTTACAGAACAAAGGTTTCCCCGAGTTTTGTACAAACAAAGCAAATCTGGTCATTAATATATTTTCCAACATAATATTGTTTTAGGATGGCCACTGAGGGAAAATCGGATGATGATCGACGCTAAATGGATTTACTGAGAATGAATATTCTTTGACAATTAATGTTTCTTGGAAGAATATTTTTGGCATGTTTTATTTATTTAAATATCAGATGATGCTCAGGCTTAGGCAACGTGGATTAGGCTTTTTGATCCCCGCGGGTACTCTACAATTTTCCGGGACAAAATGTGTTAATTTAGAGTACATATATTTACAGTATAAGCTTATCTAGCCTCAATTTCGTAGATATTTGGATATGTTTACGTTAAGACTGAATAAAATATACCTTTAGTATTTTTTTTATTTGATGTTTTAAGCATGGCGAAGTTGGTAAACGTGTTTCTTTTTAAACGTCAATAAAATATAATGGAGCATAATAATAATGTATTTTTAAACTAAAGAACGAACAAATGAACAGTTTCTCGTATAATAATTGCTTGGATTGACTTAAGACTCATGGAGTCGCATACGTGACGCGTTATGTGTGACCAGGCCTTTAAACACAGGCGACTCTGTGTCGCTAGAAACGCAGGTAATGGCATGTAGTAGGCAAGTCCAACATATCGTGATAGTGGAAAACGGCCTTAACACACAAAGGATTATGTAAAGTTGACGTTTGTTAAGCTATAAAAACTGAATTGAACATTTCTGTTGTACCTACATGAATTATTTTGAATCCATTTAAATAATTAAAATTAAATAATTTAGTAGCATCTGGCCAAAAATGCGAAGGTGTGTCTGTTACGTCTACCGCAAATTACATAGGCTAGGTACTTTTTACATAGGATGTCTCAGGGTTTTCAAGAGTTATAATACGTACTAATATTATAAATGCGAAAGTGTCTTTCTTTCTGTCTGTCTGTTACGCTTTCTCAGATTTTTAACCGATTTTGAGTAAGTGACATCCCAGGAAAAGAAATAGATTATATTTTTTTTATCCCAGAAAAACTAAGGAGTTCCCGTGGGGGACCAAAATCTCTTAATACACGCGGACGAAGTCGTGGTCATTATCTCGTAAAAAAAATACAACCGTTGATGTGATTCTAGTGTCTATTGGAGAAGTAAAAACAAAAAATCACTTGTTTTCTTGCAGGCTTACAATTCCTAACAAATAGTATTTAACTTAAACACTAGGGACCGGACAGGATAAAACGTCTGCGCGAAACTTACGCGTTGCGTCGAAGGGAAACTCAGCTTTATTCTGTCGCTCTAGTGTGCACGCTCTATATTATAAAAGTGCATGACGTGCACCTTTTTTCCGCTAGATACCTATTATCCCTAGCAAGTACCTAGTTTTGCTCGTAACTCGGATTATTAAAGGAGATTTAACGCTTGCATAAGGGCCGGATTAGACTAAACGAACATAGAACCAGGACAAGAACATTCCTTCCTAGATATTTTTTATCTTTTAGTTACGTCATCACAAAAAAAGTATGCTTATTGCTCAGCATTTCACTTTTTACACAAGGAGAATTTAATAGTATGCGGATAGAATGATCATTCCCGTTTGGTCTAAATCCACCTTAGTAAAGCTAGGGGTGGAAGCTATGACGTGTTATGTTAAATCCACCCTGTCATTAGGAGCAACGAAGGTACAAATTGGTCGCGTGTTGCGCCCGCATTGCAGTGAGTGCAACGTACAGGGGTGGGCATCATTATATTACTGTTCTTTTGTTTTAACCTCGTTTCTATAATAATACCGTTTTGTTTCAAAAAAGCATATATTTAGTTATCTATTCATCATCATTTAAAAACCAACGACCTCAATTTACATAGACGGGCCCTGTCAAACAAAGGATGTGAACTAATTTTACTAACGCCATCTAGTCTGAAAGGCGGGACAGCGCTATGGCGGGGAGAAAGACAGGCTTAAACAGATGTGGGGCACGCCCTACAAGTCGGACGCCCAACTTTTTTTTATGAAAGGGCCCATCTATTACTTACATATATATATATCGATGTTCAAAATGATAACTAAATAATGCCTGCAACTCCCTCCGAGTTTGACGACCCCCCCTCGGGTTTGACGACCTCCCTAGCGCAGTCTTGAGCGCTGTTGTCTTAACGAGGAAGGTCCCGGGATCGATCCCAGGCAGGATCAATTTGGGAATTTATAATTTCTGAATCTGGTCTGGTTTGAGGCTTCAGCCGTGGCTAGTTACCACCCTACCGGCAAATACGTGCCGCCAAGCGATTAAGCGTTCCGGTACGATGCCGTGTAGAAACCGATTAGGGGTAAGGGTTTTATATAACTGCCATACCCCTAACAGGTTAGCCCGCTACCATCTTAGACTGCATCATCACTTACCATCAGGTGAGATCGCAGTGAATTGCTAAATTGTAGTGTAAGTTGAAAGTGTATAGTTATAACTTGTACCTAGTGGTTAAAAAAGTTCATCAGCGTTTAAATCCGGTACGTCGAGGATTTTAGGGGTCGACTGAAAATCGCTGTTAATGGTACATCTACAACATATCTAGTCTAGTCAATCTTTTTTGGTAATTTGGTTTGTTTTTATCTGTATTAATTGCAATCCCAATTAAATATTTATTTTAAAATTCCCGTAGGAATTCTTTATTTTCCGGGATGAAAAGTAACATAATTACGTCCTTCCCCTGGACGCAACCTTTCTCTATACGAAATTGTATTAAAGACTGACTCAACCACAGATCACGGAAACAAGGGAGATATGCCTATGTATCAAATTGTATTGAAACCTGCTGTCTCCAGTTTATCCCTACCTATCCCTACTACCTGCTACCAATACAAGCAACTAAATAAATAGACCAATAGCAAAGAATAACAGTAGACAAGAAGTCTCACTCACACACACGCATACCGATAGATCAGTGCATGAGGCACGAACAAATATACACTTTATTATTTACCCAACAGGGTTCAATTTCAATCACCGTGCATCTTACTCACACAAACGTAAAACGTTGTCGATGTGCTGTGCAAAATTCAAATATGATACAATTAGTGGTTGACTAAAATGGATCTATCGATGCTAAATTTCTTAATATTTGGGTTTTTGACAATGACTACCGATTATGAAAAGTGATATTTTACTTGTGTACCAAAAATAAGATGTAAAAAATCATCGTCGGAAACCAGCTTGGACCTCTTCCTGTAGCATTTATCCACTTTTCTTTTCTTTCTGCATCCTTCGGATATCTTAAATATTAATATTAAAGAGTGACATTAAATATATCAATAAATGAGTAATGAGTATCTATCTACGTAAATTGATCCACTTTTCTTTTCTTTCTGCATCCTTCGGATATCTTAAATATTAATATTAAAGAGTGACATTAAATATATCAATAAATGAGTAATGAGTATCTACGTAAATTGACATTATATTAATTCACCTAGTATATTTTTTATACGTTTCGTCAGCTAAGTAAGTCGAGTACTTACATTAAAAAAAATAGTAATAATTATGACTAAAAATATAGTTATAATGAATTTTACTCACGATAGTTTAAACGTTAAAATAGCAATAATTGTTTACTAAGTTATAATTAAGGTACTATTAATTATTGTATCACAGATCATCGTTTAATCTAAAATATCGACAACTGCATTGTACTCGTACCTGCATCGTCACATCTCTAGTTCACGGCACGCCGACAGCGGCCGAACTACGAAATTTGATCTATCGTGCTAGTGAAAGAATCGGTAAAGAACACTTAACCATTGCGTCGTAAGACTGGCCGATTCATTGATAGATTTCTACTAAGCAAGCAATGGTTTTTGTTCATAATGAGATATAGACTTGTCACTCTATTACATTATGATACCACTAAATAATGTTTTATTGATTTTAATGGAAAATTACAACAATTTATTTGTACTTACGTGTGAAATGAGATGCCATCTTTCATGTAATTCACTTTGCAGCTTGAATTTTTACAAACAACCACTGAACAACGCGGCATTTTGTTAAAAACCGAGAGAAGTGAACCAATCTTTGAATGACATGCGACTGAAGACAAAAACGGCCATCAGGCCTATTTTGTGCCTGATGAGTTCGCACGCAACACGCCCCCTTAGCACATCTCCCTTGTTTCCGTGATCTGTGGACTCAACAGATGACGTAGCAAACCACAGACCACTTATGTAAACAGACAGACAGACAGACACACTTTGCCGTTTATAATGTTAAGTATTGATTTAACTTAAACGAGTGTATTTTGTTTGATGTATAACCGATCTCCTTCAAGTTTGTAGATGCTAATAATAGATAACGCATAGTTACTTGCAAAATGATTAAATCGAGAGGGCATAAGTCACGTCTTGCGTGAGCGCATCATTCATATCCCGAGATAATCACGTAATGTGTTAAAGTAAATCGATTCTGCACTCGCAAACAATACAATCAAACGAATCATGATCCGAGAATCGATCAAATCAAATCGTTTGTTCGGCAAATAGAACTCGGCTTTGTGCTCCGTTCTTGGGAAGTCGATGTCGATATACCTTTAGGCGTTCTACGTTGTCATTAATAAGAAGACCTCCGTGGCGTAGTGTTGAGCGCTGTTGTCTTAACGTGCGGAGGTTTCGGGTTCGATCCCCGACAGGGTCATTTGGGAATCTAGTGTGAGATTTTTTGATATCCGATCGCGTTAAAGTCAACTACGACAGATGACAGACGACGCTTGTTCAGTTCCATACAAATCGCAGTTAACGCGATCGAATAGGTAACGAATCTCTCATCACTCAATCACTATGCCTACCTGTGGTCTTTTAAGTTACAAACGCACATTAATTATTAGCTAAAGCCCTGATCAGATATGGGGTATAGCAAAAAATATTTGCACTTCCGTCTCCCATTACGGAGTGACAAATAGACCATGTGTGTATGCACCTTTGCCCCGAGGGTGATGGGTACTAATGCTCTCCACATCTGCACACAACCCGACTCTTAGCTGCCAACAAGGGTAATAACATTTGATATATTATTTGACAGCTTTATCCCCGTTGATATAATAAAGTGGTACGAAAACGGGCTATTAAATTTACAGTTAGAATTGCAACTTGCTGTAAGTTCACAAAAGTTTGTTAATATGTATTTATTTGCAATCATACTTACTGGTATGATGCAGCCTGAGATAGAGCGCGCTTGCCTAGAAGATACCTTTTCGTTCTTGATTTGAAAATACATACATTTAACGGCGAAAACTCAATACGTGTCTATTTTTTATCCACTACAAGTTAGCCCTTGACTGCGATCTCACCTGATGGTAAGTGATGATGCAGTCTAAGATGACAGCGGGCTAACCTGGCATGGCAGTTATATTCAACTCATACCCCTTTTCGGTTTCTACACGGCATCGTACCGGAACGCTAATTGCTTGGCGGCACGGTAGGGTGGTAAGCTAAACCAGGGAAAATTCAGAAATTATAAATTCCCAAATTGACCCTGCCGGGGATCGAACCCGGGACCTCCGCACGTTAAGACAACAGCGCTTTTAACATTGCGCCACGGAGGTCGTAAATTTACACCAATGACTTCGGCTGACAATGTCACACGATGTCCTGTGTTTCATGATGACTAGAGACCATTGTCTAGTCTCCTAAAATGTCTAGATGCTTAAGTGTCCAGAGTCCTGTTACTTCCAGCCCGACAATGACTAGTGTATAACCAATGTACCAAAAATCAGAATGATGTCTAATTAAATTTATTTTATGTAACGTCGAAAACCTACTTACCTATGTTAACCTAGTTAAGAAAAGATTTATTTAATATATTTTGCTGCCCCATAAACCTTCAGATGACCGAAATAAATTTTGAAAAACTGGTTTAACAGTGCGTGACCAAAGGCATTTCGCTGTGCCATAAAAATGATATAAACGAACCACGTGATTTGGGAATAACAAGTATTTATAATATCTGGTTGGTACAGTGCCTAATTTTATTTTATTTTACTAATGTAAGAAATAAGACATTCGCCTTATCTAAACTTTTAGAATCTAAACCAATATTGTAAATAAAGAGGAAACATTTGATTATTTGCAATGGATACCCACAAAAACTACTCAACCGATTTTAAATAATCTTTCATCTATAAAAAGCTACATTATCAGCGAGTAAAATAGGCTATATTTTATCTCAAAAAAAAAATTAGAGATCCTTACGAAAATTGCATTAATGTACTTAAAAATGTAAAACTGCTGCCCACTGTCCACTGACTATATTGGGTATGGATTATAAGTGCTACCCGCGCAAAGCTGGGGCGGTTCGATAGTTAATTCATAACTAAGCGCCGTTAACAATACACAGGGGATGATTTAGAATTTTTAAAATTCGTTTTTAAGATGACGGAACCCCCAGATCGTCAATTTTTTTAAAAGTATAATTATTGTTTTACTCCACTGTTTTTTTAAAATAAAACGGCCGGATATCAAAAGATTTGTCTTTTAAACGCGATAAAAACTTTCCTTTCTCTATTAGAAACCAGGGAGTTCCTTATAATAGAAGAAGAAAATTAAAAATAAATAAATCCCAAGCGCGCCTGAAAATTAAATCGTAAAAGGGGAATAGTATAATAACTTAATTGGGGTTTAATATCTTCGTAATTAGGCCACTTGCAGTATTTGCAGGCTACACTGACTAGATTATAAACTATAGATATGCCCGCAACTTCATCTGCGCAGATTTAGGATTTTGGAATATCCTCTGATTTTCCGAGTCTAGATAGGTCCTTCCTCGGGATGCAATCTACTTCTGTGAAAAATTTCGTCAACATCGTTTGAGCAAATGGGCCATAAAAATGTAGCAGATGTTTAGACAGAAAGACATACTTTCGCAATTATAATAATAGCAGGGATACGAAAGTGTATTCTATATGATTCTATATGCTTTCTATGATCCCACTTAACCAATTAAAAAAAACTAGCAAAAAGACCTTTGTCCCCGAGACAGACCTAATTATTATGTTACTTTTTATTATTGAAAATCAAAGAGTGCGTACGGAATTCTTAAAACACTAATCGACGCATATGCAATTACTGGTATAGCTATAGATAATAATCCTAGTAAGGTCTTTAGATTATATCTACACTAGATGATGCCCGCGACTTCGTCCGCGTGGATTAGAGTTCTTTTGCTTCCCGCAGGAACTCTTCAATTTTCCGGGATATAAAGTACCTAGCATATGTCCTTCCCTGGGATGTAACCTATCTCTATGCCAAATTTCATCAAAATCGGTTGAGTAGTTGGGCCGTGAAAGCGTAGCAGACAGATACACTTTCGCATTTATAATATTATAGTATGGAATAGTAATGGATATAATAGATTATTATACTTAATAAGACAATACGTACGACGAGTAAAATAATTCTAAATCAAATATTGCATAGAAGCAGGCGTTACTGCGCAAGTCCATGATAATGAATGAATTAGAAGTTTAATTCGCAACAATCCGCTGTGGCAGATTATAGCAAATTAAACTTCTCGTTCATTCATTAATTCTAAATCACACTGAAATATCATAGGGCAGGTATAATTGCTGAGCCAATTGTGCTAATGTGCACTCGGCCTTAAAGTTACCTAACGTTTTAACATAACGCCACTTGAGGCAATCACTTGCAGATGCGTTCACCCCCGGGTGGGATATTGCTCTGGGGGCATATTATTTCGCACTAAACCCGGGTATACTATACGCGAATATAGCCCTTAATTAGCTTAAATTTACGGCCTATTATCCTGTATAATGGAAAATATTAGTACGTGGACTGTGCTTAAGGTAAACTTTCGTATTAATTATTATATTATTAATTTGAAGTTCAGCGTCTGTCGTGGACTGAATTAAATTTAAAAGGTCCTAAAGATCAAACCCGATAGATTTTAGTTTTAGTATCGTCGAATTGCTCGCTTCGATATTCAAGTTATCTAATATCGATTTTGTTTTATCGATTAAACTAGCAGGGAATGTTATCGATAATATGGGTCTAGTGGTTATTGCCAGATAACACTGTATAAAGCGGTTAGGTCGAATGTTAATCGGCTGACTAATTTTGAACTGGTTTTATCGACGTTTTAGTGTGACTTAGTAGTAAATAAAAAAGTAAATGTGTTTTAGTTTTTTAAAAATCCCGTGGGAACTCGTGATGAAAAGTACACTACTATGCCCGTCTTCAGGATGGATCTAGCTATCTCTGTTTCAAATCTCACCAAGATCGGAACTTCAGTAGACAGGCATACTTTCGCCTTTAAAATAACTATGGATAAC
Organism: Erebia aethiops; assembly: GCA_923060345.2. NCBI lineage: Eukaryota > Metazoa > Arthropoda > Insecta > Lepidoptera > Nymphalidae > Erebia > Erebia aethiops. The sequence continues at coordinate 10,412,322 of OV281081.1, read as the reverse complement.
TAGATCATTCCTGCGACTCCGTCCGCTTGGATTGAGGTTATTTACATGTCTGTTCAACATTTCGTCAAAACAGATAGGATGTGAAAGTGTAGCAGACAGTCAGACAACACAATTTCGCATTTTTAATATTACTAGATGAGCCCACGACTTCATCCGCGTGAATGAAGCTTTTTGTGTTCCCGCGGAAAGTCCTTAATTTTCCGGAATTTAAAGTAGCATATGTCCATTTTCAGGGTGCACTATACCCCTATACAAAATTTTACCAAAATAGTTTGAAAAAATTAGCCGTGTAAGCGTAGCAGACGGATAAATAGATAGACAGAAAGACCGACAGACACAATGCGAAACATTTATAACATATTATAAGTATATAAAGTTTTTTCATATCAAATCAAAGCTTCGGATGAAATCTTCACCAAATTGATTGATTTTGGAGACTACTGAACTGCGATATTTTTTTAGACCCAAAACTATTTGGCCCATCTAATCGGATTCTTGCGGTATCGGATCGGTGGTGACCCAAACCGAAGTAGTTAAGAGCAATTTAATTAATCAGTGCTTATAATCGAATTTCGATCCAAACTGGGCAACTCACAATAGTCCAGTCGTCTTAGTTAGAGTTTATGCTTCACAACAACGTTGATGGATTTCGAGTGTCTACTAACTATGACACTATGACGTCAGAATATATTTACATGAATTCTCGTTTCTAGGGTTCGCCTGAGTGTACTGAATCTCTCTATGCGTTGCGTTTCTCATTTCTGAGTCACATACTAGAATGAAATATCAAGAAATCTTCTATCTCCGAAGCACGGAGGAAACGAAAAGGTCAAATTCGTACATACAAAGTAGGTCATCCATCCATTTAGAGATACATTGCCAGTCCGTGCATTAGACTCACACCCCCTATCAAAATTAGAATATACTTCTCCCATTTTCTAAATAATAAACTACTTCCAAGCTACTTTTAGGGCTAATTTCATCTGAGGCAATAGTTTGAATACACCAATTCGATCGAAACTAAGTAAACCGTATCGTTATCTATGTTTACTTGTACTAAGGGTTCAGATCCAGGCCCGACGTAATCCCTTAACGTTTTATTGGCTTTCGGCCCCGAAACTTCTGAATTCCTTGCGACAATCCGATTTGGGTTAGCCCTCTGATTGCGAAAGCCTCTATTGTCTTTTATTGGACCTTGGTTACAACTTTTCTTGCCAATTTCGTAATAACTCGTGCAAGAAAAGCTCGATCAATACTCGTCATCCTATATGCACTAAATAAATACAGGTTGCTCCATAATAATGTTCTCCCGACCGCATTGCCATGGTAGCCAATCTCTACGGAGATAAGCCGAGAGAGACAGGAGACATTACAGTGCACAAGTGTGTGCACTGTGCGCAAACACAGATTTCAATTCAGTTCAGAATTTGTGTCAGGCTAATAAATACACGTCTGTGGTTGGAGCCAATCATAGAAAGAAAGGGTCGATGCATGTAGCAAAAAGTGACGATTGAAACATTAAAGTTTTCTAAAATCTTAAAATTGATCACTCTCAAGTTTTAACTCAAAAACAATGTAAGTAATGTATTTTTCAATCAAATAGCAAGTAACTCTAAAATATCCAAAGCTTATTTTTAGCTCTACCTATCTAATATATAAAAGGAAAAGGTGACTGAACGCACGGCTCAAACCACTGAACGAATCGGGCTGAAATGTGGCATGCAGATAGCTATTATGACGTAGACATTCACTAAGAATTTTTGAAAATTCAACCCGTTAGGGGTAAATTAGGGGTTTGAAATTTTTGTAGTTCACGCGGACGACGTCGCGGGCATAAGTTGGTTCTTTAAAATTCACTTTTTAAAAAAAGTAGGCAAGGTAAATGTACCAGTTTTACACATTCATCTGATACGGCCACTCGTCCGTTCACGCTTTAACCGTCCCGGCCCCGGATTCAATTTAATCAGTTAATTTACTTTTTGGTTTACGACCGGTCATACTACGACTCCCTATCAAAAGGCCGGAACGAATTTATACACCCAGTATAAAACTACTTCCATCAAACAATAAATGCTGAAAGGGTGGTAAAATTCATAAGCCACGATATGCCCCAAAATATGCTTAGTAAGTATATCGTTTAAATCATGAAAAAAAAACTATAGTTTAGTTTAACTTTATTTGCATTCCGATTATATTTTTCAGTGTAATAAATAACTAGTAAATTATGGTTACCAACCTTGTATGCGTGTTCTGACCAGTTATTTTACTTTAATCAGGAACAAATAGCCCTTGAATGCATAATATGTGAATTATGAATAAATGACTTTAGTCTTTACTAAAATCCATAGGTACTACAATATTATAAACGCGAAAGTGTGCCTGTCTGTCTGATCGTCTATCTGTCTGTCTGCTACGCTTTCACGGCTCATCTGTTCAACCGATTTTGATGAAATTTGGTACAGGGATAGGTTGTATCCTGGGGAAGGACATAGGACTACTTTTTATCCCGGAAAATTAAACTTCCCGCGAGAAACAAAAAATCTTACCTAATCCACGCGTAAATTCAAATTCGTTTATTTGCAGAAACATGTATTATACAAAAGGTGGTAAACAGGACGACGGAGACAATGTTTCGCCTTAATAGGCATGCAAAAATAATAAATAATCATAATATTGTCATCACTTAATCATAGACAATTAGATTACAATGAAAAGGCATTACATATTGACATTAGAAACATTATCATAGAATTAATGTCATGTGTAATCATAGAATAAATTACAATCAATGTCGGAAAAAAAATGAAGAACAAAATTAAATTTACACATTAGCCATGTCAATATTAATCAATATATAAAATGACAATTTTCCTAACTATGTCAACACGGTTGAATCTTTTAATGGTTCAAGAGTTCTTGGACCGAGTAAAAAGTTTTCTGTAAGAAAACTAAAATATAAATAAATCTAGTTTTCAAATAAAGTAATTGTCAAACAGTCCACAAAACAGATATCATTATAATATCGTATCTGGTTCGCGTTTAATAAATCGTCCGATTTCCGAACCGATAACACCGATAAGAGGACAATTCCGAAAGCAATCCAACAATAGGGGAATCGGAGCGCTCAAAGATATTCGCTTTTAGCGAAAATCAATTGGCAATAGTCGAAAATTCGTGCTCAATCAATCATTTTATATCATCCATCAACGCTTCGAGCGATCAACAAGTAAGAAACAAAAATGTTGTTGCAGACTCGTTGGCTTTTGGCTGTGTGCTTTCTTTGTTGGTGTGAGTGATTGTTTAATAATAATAAAAAAAATAAGTTTTTATTGTTACACTTTTGTTCTCATATGTACATGAATTAAATTAGACTTAAAAACTTTCAAGTTATATCTGATGCTTATATAGTTATAGCACCTAAAGCAGTCGGTCCTGCGCCTGATCTCTCTCCGGTCGTGTCGGATTTCCGTCCCATCGGGTTATGAGAGTAAAGGAACAGAGAGCACCTGTGTATACTCTGTACACACTTGTACACTATAATATCTCCCGCGCAGATCTGGACATGGGCCGCCGTGGCCGAAATTCGGTCGGGATGACATTATTATTATATCTCAACTGTTGCTTAAACAAATAACAAACCTAAGTTACCTACTTTAAATAATTTTTATATTGATAAGATTTATATCAAATGAAACAAAAATAGAATCACACAATGAATGGACGAAATGTTATTTGGAAAAATGTTGAAAATCTATTGACAGCACATCGACGTTGATGGCCAATCAATCATGCTGGATCATCAATCATCGCGCTCAACAAGTAAAAACAAAAGTTTTATCGCGGCGCTGTGGCAGCCCTGACAAGGTAGCAACACCGTTTGGTTGTGGCATAAAAATATTGGCAGTCATAGGGACTGCCGATAGAAGTGAATATTTTTATATATTTTTTCTAATTAAAAAAAATAATTCAAAAACCTTAAAACTAAGGCATTAAAGTTTTATAACGAATGTACTATATTTATATTTACGACCTTCTGTCTTCGTAACAACGCGAGGTGTCGCCCACGTTTACACAGCACTTATTAATATAAACCTTAAAACTAAGACATTAAAGTTTAATTACGAATGTACTATATTATTATACTTAAGACCTTTTGTCTTAAGAAGAACGGTGTCCATTTCGCGTAATCCACATTTCTACCCCCTACCAAAAAGTGCTCAACGCGCCTAAAGAAGTTTTCACTTCAACAAAACTTTTATCGCGGCTCTGTGGCAGCCCTGACAAGGTAGCAACACCCTTTGATTGTGTGTTTGCTTTGCGTTGGTGTGCCTAATTGTTTTTCCGACATAAAGTACACACGGAGCATTCATTAATCACTATACTAGCTGATGCCCGCAACTTTGTCCGCGTGGATTGAGGTTTTTTAGCCTATGTGCTAATCCAGACTATAATCTATCTCTGTGCCAAATTTCATGCAGATCCATTCAGCCGTTCTGGCGTGATTGAGTAAAAAACATCCATCCATCCAAACTTTCGCATTTATAGGTAATAGATACATGATTACTGGGCGTTTTTTAAAGGAGCTTGCAGAAGTTGCAATTTATTTTCTACGGATATTTATATCGTTGGCTAGGTATAATATCCATCCTTCATACTTGATCCATACTTTTGCATTTATAATATTAGTATATGTAGTTATAATGTCCGCTACTTCATCCACGTTGATATGGGTTTTTAAAAAATCGAACTATTTATTTTCCAAGATTTAGCCATGGCCGTAGTCATGAATCATGATACAAGCTTTATCTGCACCAAATTTTGTCAAAATCGGTTAAGCGTTTGTAAAACGGAAAAGGTAGACGGAAAGATCCTTTTGTATTTACAATAAATGTATTTTATGCTTATTTTGTCATATACATAAAAACGTTAAACATAAAAATATTGTACCTACTTTATGTTTGAGTAATGATCGAGGCTAATAAGATAAATGCGAAAGCGTGTCTGTCTGCCTGGACATGGAAAATGTATACTTTTTATCTCAAAAATTCAATAAAATCCCGGATTTCTTATTAAATCTCGTGGATTTACAACGAGGACGAACCCGCGGGCGTTAGCAAATTAAGTGTAGTAAGTAAGTACTTTCACAAAAGCGACGAATTACCAAAATTTCAACGTAAGTGCGCAGTTTAAATTTTTTAACGCGTAATGTAACCCTTAATAAACTCCAATTACAGATTTACCGAGTCATTTCCTCGCCGAGTTCAAAACGCATCATCATCGACACGCGTCCCGAACGACCCTCAGTCTGTAGCCGGTTTAATCTCATTCATGTGTGCGTGCCAGGATCTAGGGTTGCCACATATACAAAGATCATTGGCTTAATGTTAGAAGCTATAGTTCGGAACAGTGCATTGAATTTAAAGTCAGGGTAGGCATTAGAAAGAAACTTGCTTACGCGTTGGTCAATGAATCAACACTGAGCTTGAATTTTTAAAAATAAAGGGAAGCAGTGCTAATAATTATGCATATTATACGCACTAGAGTATGTTATAGGAGTCCGTATGTTACAAATATCATGTTCATAAATATTTATTGCATGAAGGCGAACTTGTGGCTCTTTAAATGTGCCTGAAAAAGCAGATGCTATATTTATTCGATTTTTTAAATCAAAAGACGACTGACCAGCATTTTAGCTTAAGAAGAAAACTCTGTTTCAGTTGTAACTGATACATGAACATCACCACATGTGTGTGCCACAACATCCATGCTAATATTATAGATGTGAAAGTGTCTGTCTGTCTGCTACGCTTTCTCGGTCCATCATTTCAACCAATTTCGACGAAATTTGGTACAGAGGTATCCCGGGGGGTTTAGGACACTTTTAGGCTACTTTTTCCCGGAAAATTAAACGAAAAGCGGGAAACGATAAACTTGAATCCGCGCGAACGAAGTCGCAGGCATCATCTAGTATTGTAATATAGATTTGGCTAAGTCGTGCCACAGGATTTTACACAGATTTGGATATACCACAAATTTGAAAAATAGTTAACCAAAATTTTCAAACTTTTAAAAAACCTATGGGGAACGAAGTCACAACTGATCAAATACAAAGCGAAGTGTACTTCAGTGAAATTAAATACAACAGTTTATTATCAAGCGTCAACGGGTGGCGAGTTGGCAACCCTAATTCAACACGGCAGATGTAGGGAGGTTGCAGCTGTCATTCCCGGGGCGATATATTGTATTTTATTGTACTCATGTAATATATAATGCGGCACGCGCCTTGCTTTCTCTAAGTTATGCGTTATTATTACGCCTTGTACTATCCCATGCAGTTGCCATGCCGATCAGTTGGGGTGCGCGAAAAGCGTAATCCTTTCGATTAATTCCGTTTGAGTGGTGTGGATTTAGCGATAGCCTGGAGGGGTTACTATTGACGCTCAAAGCAGTATTATTTTAATATTGTTGACGCTCTCGTTGTTGAAATGTAATCCCTATTTTAGGAACGTTAAGGTACGTCATATAATACTGACATTCAAAAACAATACTGCTTCAAGTGTCAAGTAAGCACGCGTTTTGACGTTTGAAAAGAAGTTGCTGATTTGACTAGTTGTCAAATACCCAAATGCGGATTGACAGAATTCACACAATTTCGAAAACATTATAAAGAAATCTAGGGCATGCAGGTTTCCTCATGATGCTTTCCTCCAATCGTTCGAAGCAAGCGAAATTGAATTCCTTAAAACGCACATAACTTCGAAAAATTGGGTTGAGTGCCCAAGGATCGAACCCGCGACCTCATACATGAGGTCGGGTGCCTTAACCACTAGGAAACCACCGCTTCCACATCCTCATAACTATTACTAATTAATTAATTATTATTAACCAGCAGACGCCCGCAACTTCGTCCGCTTGGAAGTGAATTTAGGTTGATAAAAATGCCGTAATGCAACAAATCACATTGATACGTTGCTCCCTTTCGACGTGATTGAAGGACAAACCAACAGGCAGATTTTCAAGCAATTCCTTCCTGACCTCCCTGACACAGTGGTCTTTCATATAGGACTGCATCACCACTTATAACCAGAAGGAATCACAGTCAAGGGCTAACTTGTAGTGGAATAAAGAAAATCTGTAAGTACTCGTATTTCATAATATCGATTGTTTGTTTTCGAATTCCGATCGAATAACAAAGAAAAGTGTTCGATACAACTCCAAAAATAGCTGTTAATATTTGTTTTCCATTTCGTACTGCTAATTCCGAAAACGGATCGCTATTACTAATCAAAACACATTTTCATTTCATGTCGGTCGCGTATTACGGTAAGAGCCATTACGTGTGATTGGATCACGAAGGGACAAATCACAATGTCAAAATATATTGCAGACCTTTCATACTACCGCTATATTTTTTTTACAATACCTTTTAGTGATCAGAACGAATAAAGAAGCACGCATAATAACGCACTCAGATAATCACATTTTTTTTAATCCACTACAAGGTAGCCATTGAATGCGCTCTCACCTGATGGTAAGTGATGATGCAGTCTAAGATGGTAGCGGGCTAACCTTTTAGGGGCATGGCAGTTATATTAAACCCATACCCCTAATAGGTTTCTACACGGCATCGTACACAGATAACGTATATAATATACTAGATGATGCCCGAGACTTCGTCCGCGCGGATATTAAAATTTTTTGGTTCCCGCTCGGATTCTGTAATTTTCCGGGGTAAAAAGTGTTTGTGGTTCCCCGGGGTGCAACCTATCTCTGTACTAAATTTTGTCAAAATCGGTTGAATAGATTGTCCGGGAAAGCGTAGCAGACAGACAGACAGACAGACAGATGAACTTCTCATTTATACCTAATATTAGTATGGATTAGTACATACTACGTAATATTATAAACTAGAGGCGTGGATTCAGTTTTTGAAAAGTTCTATCGGAAAAGTAGCTTCCCCGTCAAAATCCGTGAAAGCTTAGCAGACAGACGGACAGACCAGCTCGTGTGGATCTAGATATAATCTGACAGACATACAGTACGTACAGCTCTAATCTCTACCTCCGACGACCTCCGTGGCGCAGTGTGTAGCGCTGTTGCCTTAACGTGCGGAGGTCCCGGGTTCGATCCCCGGCAGGGTCAATTTGGGAATTTATAATTTCCGAATTTTCCCTGGTCTGGTCTGTTGGGAGGCTTCGGCCGTGGCTAGTTACCACCCTACCGGCAAAGACGTGCCGCCAAGCGATTTAGCGTTCCGGTACGTGTAGAAACCGAAGGGGTATGGGTTTAATATAACTGCCATGCCCCTAACAGGTTAGCCCGCTACCATCTTAGACTGCATCATCACTTACCATCAGGTGAGATTGCAGTTAAGGGCTAGCTTGTAGTAGATAAAAAAAAATAAAAAAAAATACCTCAGGAATTCCAACAAGGACCTAAATAACTATAAATATACCTAGACGAAGTCACGGGAAAAAGCTATTCTCTTGTACAACAAATGCAGGATTTCAAATACAATCCTGAAATGCACAGTTGTACATAGAAACCTATAATTTACCCTGTGTAAGTCACCCCTATTTTAAAATAAAAAATTCTATAGTATTAGTCATAGTACACCCATTACGGTCTGATTAGATCACGAAAGGACAAAATTAATAATGATGTAATTATTTTACTGTATGAACTTAGCCAGAACCAGTTGGTAAATCGATTATATGAATAAGTAAAATGGAAATTGCCAGCTGAACCACCCGGTTTTGCTTGTGTAGAATTTCTGTAAATCCGAGACTGGCCAGTAAACTTTCGTACGAATTACAATGAGGCCAATACATTTCTAAACAAAACTAAAATGACAGCTCCATTTATATTGCTATCCCTTTCATAATACTCCCTGCGGAAATGGTCAGCATTGAGATTTAGTTTAATACTATCGACTGTATGTAAGTTGACCCAAAATGGCGGTCGTCTGCGCAGGTACATTGTACTACAGAGCCGAGCGGAGCATGCGTGGGGAGCGAAGCGTATGGTAATTGGTAACGCGCTGCCCCTCACGGCGCACCTCATACCGCACTTCGTTTGACACCCGAAATGTGTTTCTGCGCATAGTTCAACTTACGCCGCGGCTATTATAAAGATATTGTTTTACCTAAAAAGAATTGGCTACAATATTAGTATGGAAATTGCAATTTGCAATGACATGGCAATTTAGCACACTAACTCAACATTCCTCACCTGTCATTGGTAGCGGTTAGACGTGTAATACTAAGTGCGAAATTAGCGTACCTAATGGCGAATAAATGTTCGCAGTGTTCGAAACCCATAACAAAAAAGTCTCCGGGACTTGAGTGCAATAAGTGTGGTGTTGAGGTCCACGCCACGAATTCATGCACAGGCCTAACAAATAAACAACTGAATGCTCTTCGTACTGCCGACAACCTAGAGTGGACCTGCAACGAGTGTTCTCGATCACCCAGAAAAAGTTCAACTTTCATCACGCCCGACGACGATCTCGACGACGAAGAAGACGCGGCATCCTGCAGCAACAGTCAATTCGACATGAAAAAACTTCTCAAAGACCTTACCGAAGAAATAAACAAAATCATTAAGAAGGAATTAAAAGAAACCAACAGTGCTTTACAATACTGCAGCGATAAGCTAGAAGAGTGCCTGGACTGCATGGAAGCATTTAAAGAAAAAATAAAAAATTTAGAGAAGAAAAATTGTGAGTTGGAGAATAAATATAGATGTCTAGAAAATAATACAGGTGCCCTACAGCAACGTATCAACGAGCTTGAGCAGAAAGAGCTATGCCGTAACATCGAGGTGGCGGGAATTCCATACGCAGATAATGAAAATGTACAAGAAATTGCTGAAAAAATTGCAAAAACCCTAAACAAAGAAAAATCTGAGATTAAGTCGATAAAACGTGTACCGACTCTGCAGGGTAAGGTAGGAATTATTAAGATGCATATGCAAAGTGAAGAAAATAGAATTAATTGGATCAAAGAAGCTAAGCATAAGAATATTACCGTAGACTGCATAATAAAGGGAGCGGATACCAAAATTGCCAAGGAAAAAGTTTATTTCCGTGAAGAACTCACTTATCACAATAAAAATTTATTATGGAAAACCAAACAAGCATGCAAAGACAAATTTAAGTTTGTGTGGTGCAGGGAAGGAAAAATTATGATTAGGAAAACTGAGAACTCGAAGGTACTTATCATTAGATCAGACGAAGATATAAACAAGCTAACTACCTAATTATTACATACTAAAAAGTAACTAAATCGACTGTTGCAGACAAGTTTAGTAAATTTACATATCCTACTTTGTTATGGCAAATATTTTTGTACCTAGAAATATTACAGAACTATTTGACTGTGTAGATATATCCGATTATTTTAATTATGTACCAAATAATAACTGTAACTTTTCCTGCATTCATATAAACATACGCTCAATAGTTAAAAACTTCTCTTATATAGAATTACTCGTATCCGACTGCAAGCAAGATCTCGATGTGATAATTTTAACAGAAGTAGGTATCACAGATCGCATTAGTTCGTTATTTCATCTTAGTGGCTATAGCATGCACTCAAAGTTACGAAGTGAACGCAGAGGCGGGGGAATCATAATGTACGTTCACAATAAACACAAATTCAGCGAACTTAAACTAACGACTAAATACTGTGAATGCCTAGCCGGTAAGTTAACAACTTTAACAAATCACTCGATATATTTGTGTGCTATCTATAGGCCACCATCACTAAGTATATCTCATTTCCTAGGTGAATTACACACTTTAATAGCTCGCGCCGCAAATAGCGATCTTATCGTTTTAGGCGATATTAACATCAATATTAAATCACCAAATAATATTTGTAACCAGTACCTAAACCTTTTATATGGGAACGGGCTTGAGTGTGGTATATCAGACTACACTAGAATCGAAACTGCAAAAGGGTACACCTCTAAATCATGTATAGATCACATTTTTCTTAGATCACATACTCAAGAAGCATACTCTGCGGCGGTCGGGACCGTACTGGCGGACCATCGCCTGACGGTCTTGACTTGCATTGGTACGCAACACAATATACAGGTTGCTCCGAAATACATCACAAAATACAATCAGACAATCATTCAACGAGAACTTAACATGATAAAATGGAACGATCTATGTGTTGATGAATGCCCGGTAAAATTATATAATAACTTAAAGGCGAGGATATTAAAATGCTACGAACTTGGCCGTTATACAACACAAATAAAATGCTCCAAAAGGAGCTCAGAAAAATGGGTTAATACTAAAATAATAAAAATGTGTAAACAAAAAGATGCCAAATTTATCGAATGGAAAAAAGACCCCAGCAATAAAATTCATAAATTAGCTTATACAAAAATCAGAAACAAATGTAACACACGAATACAAAAACAAAAAGATAAAACTACACAAAAAGATATTGAAGACGCGAAAAACGAACCTAAAAAGTTATGGAATTTGCTAGACAGAATAACAGGAAGAACAAAAGAATCTCTCGATGATATTATTTTGAAAGCCTTTTGTAATAATAATCATGACGTAAAACTAATTGCAAACAATTTTGCTAGGAACATTGATAAAAATATTAAAGACGCTCTCCCAAAATGTAAAATCCGACTATTAGACTCAAATCTATATACTAAACCTGCGAACGTCTCAATACGGTTTAAAAAAGCAAACCCACTAGATATACATAAAATAATACGTAAAATCCAGACAAACAAATCACCAGGAATCGACGGTATAAAACCAATTGACATTAAAAATATATCAAATAAAATCGCCAGCGCAATTGCAAAGCTGATAAACATAAGTGTCATCTCTGGCTCATTTCCGAATGAATTAAAATCAGGCATCGTACGACCGATCTTCAAGAAAGGGAGCAAACAAGACTACAATAACTACCGGCCTATCACTATACTACCAATAATCGACAAAATTGCCGAAAAATACATAAGCAGTCAGATACATGACTTTTATAAAAATAACGACATCCTAGCCTGTGAACAGTACGGCTTTCAACCGAATAAGAGTACGACTCAATTATTATCAAAATTAACTGATTACATAAACTCTTGCCTTAATAAGAAAAACCATGTACTAATGGTATTTATCGATTATACTAAAGCGTTCGATGTTTTAGAGCACAGGACGTTAATCGACAGATTAGAAATATCAGGTATTAGGGGTCCACTATTGCAGTGGTGTGAAAACTACCTTAGCAACAGAACTTACGCTGTGCAGGTGGGTAGGGAGTTGAGTGACAAGGTCCAAGTAACAGAGGGAACAGCTCAGGGTTCTGTGCTAGGACCCTTGCACTACTTGGCATATGTCAATGACGCAAAAAACATTATACAAAAATGTAAACTTTTTCAATATGCCGACGACACGTGCATTGTAGCTGCAGACCGAAACATAGAAACTGCAATGGCGAACTTGCAATCTGACTTTGACCTGCTTTGCGGATGGTCTCACGATATGGGACTTGTGGTGAATACGCAAAAAACGAAACTTCTGCACATACGCTCGAGTCACAATAAAAATACTATCGAGCCGGAGATCATATCACACGACCATAATTGCATGCACTCTAACTCTTCAGCCTGCCACTGCCCAAAATTAGAAAAAGTATTTGATCACACTTATTTGGGGCTTGTAATTGACTGTAGGTTTAACTGGGAAAAACATGTTGAGGCAGTTCGTAATAAACTTCGCTTGGTATTAGCGAAATTGTCAATTGTTAAAAATAAAATGCGCTTTAAAACACGTCTACATCTATATATAGCATTAATGGAAAGTATTATTGCATACGGTCTCAGCAGCTACGGTCGCACTTTCAAAACTCATCTAAATAAGATATACAGTCTGCAACTAAGAACTCTTAAAATGATAGTACCACACAAAATAAAAAACAAATATCGCAATGACGAAGATGAGATCTTTAAATATTGCAACGTTCTTCCAATCCACCGTAAAGTAACGCTTGCTCTTCTAACACAAAACTTCTTTGACTACCAACATAATTACTTTAAACACCCAATAGTAACAAGAAGAGCAGCGGAATGCAGGATTGCAACCGTAACGTCACATAATTTCTATGGTGAAAGAACCACGCAATACCTCATACCGCGTCTGTTGAATAGAATACCATATACTGTAAGAAATTCAATAACAAAGAACAATATCAAACTTAAAATAAAAGACCTTATACTTAAAAACCCGTCTATGTTTTCCTAACTATTCATTTTCTTCATAAAAAACAAAATAATAATAATAACCCATAATATTATAAGAACATATAATACTCAATACCATTTACATAAATTCGTAGCAGCCTGTATACAACCTTTATGCATGAAGAGTAACTCGCAACATTACCACAAGTTGCACTCGAACTACCTACATAGTTCAATTTTTATTTAATACGCTAAGTCTCGTTATAATTGTTTTAGGCTAGTTTTAACTAATTACCATTCATTATCGTATGTATGTTTAATTGTATATTAACTTCTTTCTTTAATTCGTTTCTAACTACCTACTTATATTGTAGTTATTGTAAGTATACGTATTTATAGTAGGGGAATGTGCAGTACCCAGACAAGCCGACTAGGCTTAAGGGTACGAAGTTATCATATTGTATTTACATAGTTTATAAAATGATGAATTAAATAAAAAAAAAAAAAAAAAAAAAAAAAACACTTAGAATTATGGACAAAACATAAAATATAGAGCTAAATATGAAACTTATTATTCCTCTACTAATATAAACAGATACTGAACACCACGGTCCAAATTTAACCCTCAATTTACACGACGAAAAGTGCCTTATATACTCGAATATCACATGTGGGGGCGGTCTCATCCGCACCCTAACACTATCGAGTTACAATCGATAGTGCCAAATGGACGCTAGTGTCAACATTCAGCCGTAGGTACAAGCCGGCAGTTTGACAAATTGATTCCGTCAAATCTGTTCCAAATCGGAACTTATATGAGTCATTAAATTTCCGGAAAGGTCATTGTTTTTGTTTCCAGTTTGTGTTTTTATTCTCCCTTTATCTATTCCGTGTTTATTTCAATCGGCGTTAACCCGTAATTTTACATACGGAATGTTTCAAACCGATACTTATTTTAGTCAACTTAAAAGTTTAGAATACTTGATTAAAGCCATTTCAAATGATAAATATGAAAATAATGTCCTTTTAATATTAGTTTGACAAATGTCGAATTTGCCTCAAAATTTGTCCTAATATGGAGATACTTTAAGGTTCATAACTTCCAAAAAACTTAAATATAATTTTACCATATTTATTCATGCTGGGCATCGACAATGGATAGATAAATTAACATCTGGTTTAATTTTAGATCTGCAACAATCAGCGTAATACACTCGTGTATATGGAGAAACAACTAAGAAATGAAACATTCTACGATGCTGCATAATATTATATATTATACGAGTATTCTGATACTAATATTATAAACCCTCACAAAAAGCATACAACAAACATTTCATACCTCTTAACAACTTCCATACAAAAACAGTATCTGATCCATAACACGGCATAAAGCAACCTATCAGCATTCAACCGCACCAAACAAAAACAAAGGAATTTACGATTTACGCAGTCTATTAATAAACGTCATCTTAATTTATAAAAGCCAAGTTAAATGGCGCGCAATAAATCGTGTAATTCCCGCGAGCCGCCATTTTGAACCCGAGCTGTCATTCCGGGCGGCGTTTCTGACGTTTTATTGTGCGTTCTGTTGCGCGTAACGTGCGATTTGCGAGATAAGCCGTCCCTTTTGTTAGGGATCGTTCCGTTTCACGCTTTGAAATACATTTTTGCTTAGTCAGCCATCAAGAAAAAGTCGTAACTCCGGCCGAATTGTTCCGCTTTTGAGGAATGAGTTACTTGATTTAATAAAGTAATTGTTTGTTTGAGAAATGATTTGAAGAGTAAGCAAAAGCAAACGAAGAAAAGCCATTTGAATAATTTATAAGAAATGGAAGATTTCTTTTCATTAATGACTTGTTTATTATTCGCTCTTTTATTTTATTCTCATAAAACGAAACCGGGAATCGAAACCCGTGATATGTCGTGGTGAATATTAACACCGCTGCATCAGAAGGGTCAAATATATCCCAAAAACCATTAACTTGGCAAATTATATTGCATCTACATAACAATGGCACCCAAAACAGTTAGATTCTAACAAATAAAGGATTACTATTAGTCATACCCTGATAATAATGCTTTTGTCCTCCCTCTCTTTTACACTTCAGTGAAATTGCAGAAGAGTGAAAGGGAGAAAATGATGTGTGACAGAGACATGTGCATAGGGTGAGTTACCCTAACCCTGTCACGTGCCAAATAGGACAAAAGTTTCGACTAAATACGAATAGCCTAGGGGTCTGAGCATTTGGATATAGGTAAATAAAAGATTAAGCGCTGTTTTATTAAAGGGGGTTGCAACGGACGCTTGTAGAGGGCGCCACATGTTGATGTGCCTGTATTGTTCTGTAGGATTACAAGCAGAAGCCTTCGGCTTTGTCTGTATTATGAACACTGTACTTCAATATTATTTCATTCGGAAATTCAGAAATAATCTTGTCAAACACTTTAAATTGGCAGAATTTCTTTTGCATTTCATTTTTGAAGTGAAAACTTCTTTAGCCGCGTTGAGCACTTTTGTAGGGGGGTAAATTTGTGGAAACGCGTGACCGACACCTCGCGTTGTTACGGAGACAAAAGGTCTTAAATATATAAATATGATTCGTAATGAAACTTTAATGCCTTACTTTTAAGGTTTATATTTTAATTTTTTTTTAACTATTTGTTTTCACTTCAATCGGCAGTACCTTGACTGCCAATTTTTTTTGTATATTTTGACACTCGCCAATGAATCAAAACTTATAGGGAGTACTTCCCGTACCGAGAATCATGAAATGTGTTAAGAAGCAAGGTTGTAGAGGACAAAATGAGAAAATCCGTACTCATAGAGTTTCGAATTGTATGGCAGGCGCTACCAGTTTACCGCCATAATATGTAAGCCAGTTAATTGAAAAGCTGGTTACGTGTTGCTAAGACATCTTTCTTTTTATTTACTCAAATAGTTTATATTGTGTAGTGGCACGGAACCCTAAACTGGCTAAACACATACGCTACATTACTATCTCAAAACAACAGAACAAAAAAAACCTCAATACACAGAACAAAGTCGCGGGCATCATCTAGTTAATAATAAAGTATTCCAATGTATTTGATTTATTAGCATCAATAATAACATAACATAACATACAAATAATTCCATATTAGTTAGTTGCGGTGATAGTTTCAGTTATTCCAATAATGTACTGCATAAATAATTCACAACTGAAATGATTAATTAATTTCTAAACCTGTAAATAATAGAGCAGCCATTTTGATCAAATGCTTCGCAATACATTAATCGTCCAACAAAACAACAATTACTGTAATATCAAAACAGATTAGCCATGTTAATCAGAATTGTACAGTAGCTGTAATAATACGAGTAGATTAAGCATGAATTTAGCTTTCTAGTTTTAGTATAGATATGGATAAAATTATAGAACTACTTATTTGATGGTTATAATAAAAAAACCAGGCTGAGTTTTGTTGTAGGCTCTTCTCAGACCAGGGCGCGTTTGGAACCGCTTTCTCTACGGCAAATATATACTTAAACAGTTTCAGATGAAGTTTTTTTAATGACTATCTCGCGAGTTAAAATCTAAGTATAAATAAAAGGCAATGGTGACGATTTACTGATCTATCACACACACACACACACACAGCTCAAACCACTGGATGGATCATAAGTCGAAAAAAAAAAACTTTTTCTGCGTGTTTCTATCGTATATAAAATTGGCTAAAATGCAGATGATACAGTAACTAATATTACAGATTTTTCAAGCGCTTAGATAGAAACCTACCAAATCAGTAGTTTTCTAATAGTGTGTCATATGGCAGCACTGTCACGAGAAATAAACAGATGTTACAAACATTTCATTACATTTACATGTGCGTAATCGTGAACAACATCGGGTTTCAACTCCCTGGGGGGTACACAATCTCGACTTGGATCAAATCATTAGAAAATAGCACCTATTGCAATGCAACAAGGCCGCATGATTGGAAGGGAGTCCCGAAAACGTGGTTTGATTACATAATTCCTTCTTGAATATGGATCTGGCGACAGAATTGCGTTTGCAAAGGGGAATTCGTATACCTAACTAATACGGAAATGCATCAGAAATCAAAAGTAACCTTGATCGAAGCGTCTGTGAAACATAAAGAGGAAATAGGCAAGAGATGTAAATTAACAGTATTTTGTGGGTTTTGTTATGTTTTTAATTTATTTGTATTTTTGAGAACTAGTCAAACTTTTTCAAACATCGAAACGAATTTTTTACTTTGATAGTTCAAAATGGTCATTCAACATAAAATTAACAGTGGACGTGGATATATTAAGACTTTTGGGAGATCCTCTAAACAGTAATTTATTGAATAAATTGACGACCTCCCTGGCGCTGTTGTCTTAACGTGGGAGGCACCGGGTTAGATCCCCGGCAGAGGCAATATGGTAATTTATAATTTCCGAATTTTCTCTGGTCTGGCTTGGGAAGCTTCGGCTGTGGCTAGTTACCACCCTACCGACAAAGACGTGCCGCCATGCGATTTAACGTTCCGGTACGATGCCGTGTAGAAACCGATAAGGAGCATGAGTTTAATATAAGTGCCATACCCCCAACAGTCAGTCAGTCAGACATCAGGTGAGATCGCAGTCAAGGGTTAACTTGTAGCTCTGATTTAAAAAAAAATTGAGTAGAACTTGTCAAATACCCAATTGATATTGATGCAATAATTGATGTTGCTTATTCGGAATAAGTGTACTTACTGGTTTCGCTTGAGGAATAGCAATACCACTGTATTTTATAAATTAATGAGGGACATCATTAATTGAGATTTTATAAACATCCAACAAGATAAGGAACAAATCACTTCAAAACATTCAATCACGCAATCCACCTCCCAACACCTCCACGTAAATCTTCGAGGGCATTCGATGGCTATCGAGTCTAGCGATTGAAAGTAAGCCAAACCAGTAAATAAACCACCTTCAACTCTGTCAATAGAAGGGATAAAAAGATTCCCGTCGTATTATCGGTGAGCACGTTAATTTTCTGCCTACTCAAATTGTGGGGCGTAGTGCAAGGGACGTGCGAGGGACATAATATGCTAGACTTATTATAAACTAGATGATACCCGTGACTACGACCACGTGGATTGGTTTTTTGATTTCCGCGGGAACTCTAATTTTCCGGGATAAAATGTAGCGTATGTGTTACCAGGTTTGGGTTTCCCCGGTCACGTCCTTCCACGGGATACAAACTATCCCAATACCAAATTTCATCAAAATCGGTTCAACAGATGGGCCGTGAAAGCGTAGCAGACAAACAGACATACACACACTTTCGCATTAATAATATTATTCCGTTTTCCCCTCCTCTTTTCATAGAGGTACCTTCAAATCAAGAGTGAATAGGCATCTTCTAGGCAAGCGTGCTCCACCATAGGCTGCATCACATCTTGCATGCAAGTCCGAGTGCAGCCAAGCGCTAGCCTATATCTATCTATCTATCTATCTATCTATATATATATAAAAATGAAACCCGTTTTCCTTGGTCACGGCATCACGCGTGAATGGCTGGACCGATTTCACTAATTCTTTTTTTGTTGTATTTGTTATTATTAGGAGAAGGTTCTTACGGAAAAAAATATTAAGAAAATCTCTCAGAAATATTGAAAAATATACATTTAATTTTGCATACTAAGGCGGTACGAAGTTCGCCGGGTCAGCTAGTATTTAAAAAAAATGGATAAAAATAAAAATGTATGGATGCGAATGTATCTATCTGTCTATTACATTTTCACAGTCCATCCGGATTTTTTACAGAGAGATAACACCCTCTAGGGGACTGAAATAGGTTCCTTTTCATAATTTCTGCATCGACCCTGGTCTGGTACTGTGGTACCGCCAAACAGTGCCACAGCGATTTTATCATTCTGACGACCTCCGTGACGCAGTGTGGAGCGCTGTCGTCTTAAAGTGCGGAAGTCCAGGGTTCAATCCCCGGCAGGGTCACTTTGGGAATTTAAAATTTCTGAATTTTCCCTGGTCTGGCCTGGTGAGAGGCTTCGGCCGTGGCTAGTTACCACCCATAGCCATAGTTGCCGGCAAAGACGTGCCGCCAAGCAATTTAGCGTTCCGGTACGATGCCGTGTAGAAACCGAATAGGGGTATGGGTTTAGTAAACTGCCATGCCCCTAATAGGTTAGCCCGCTACCATCTTAGACTGCATCAACACTTACCATCAGGTGAGATCGCAGTCGCAAAAAAAAACCAGTAGATAGATGTGTAGATATAAGTACTAATATTACAAATCCGAAAGTGTGCCTGTCATTTGTGATGTGGATAAGGTTACATCCCGGGGAAGGACATAACCAACTTTTTATCCCGGAATATTAAACAGTTCGCCCGGGAATTAGTATTAAATAAAACATTTCATTTCATTCTAAAAAAGCCCGCGTAAGTCTGTAGTTTGCTCCATAGCTAACATTCCTTTTACCCCGCCGCGTCGGCGACAGAGGCTCTAGAGCCTTTCTGCTTAACCTGTCTTTAACATATTGAATATTGGGGACTTTTAGGAAAAACGCCTCGTAATTTCACCAAAAATGTGTTTCCCTTCCCTTCAATGGGAAAGCATTTCCTCGATTTTTCCGTTACTTGCGCATCGCGTTAGTGAAGATATTTTTAAGTAGGTACATGTTAAGTAAACATAATAAACACAGAAATAATTATCATAATAATATGGTTAACAAACAGTGTAATAAATTATTTTAATGAAACGTCATCGTTCCACGAAATGGTCGTCTACTTTATGAAATGATCCTAATCTAAGTTTGTATGTATGGATGTATGAATGTTTGTTACTCTTTCACGCCAGAACGGCTGAACAGACCTGGATGCAATGGGCACAGAGATAGATTATAGTCTGGAATAACACATAAGCTACTTTTTATCCCGAAAAATAAAAGAGTTGCCGCGGGAACCAAAAAACCTCAGATGCATGTGTGTTATTCAATCACGTCAGAACGGCTGAACGGATCTGGATGAAATTTGGCACAGAGATAGATTATAGTCTGGAATTGCACATAGGCTACTTTTCAGTTCAGAAAATTGAAGAGATCGCGCGGCAACAAAAAAACTTCAATACACGCGGACGTAGTCGCGGGCACTAGCTAGTATGCAATATTTTGAGCCCAATATACTATGTGTTAATTTGGAAATGGAACATGACATAGTTGCGTATACAAACCGTATACTCAGGATTCTTCTGGAAGTTTATTCTTTTTAATCGTATCGGCAATTCAGCTACTTACCTGTAAAAAAGAGAATGAATTGTTAATAAGAGAAGTTGAATTAATTCTATAATTGCATTGACATTAATACATATTAATTTTATTATGATACAGACAACAAGAGTATTAAACATATTAATAAAGAGAGAGAGAATTTTTAGAGTAAGAGAATTTTGTAAGGGGAAAGCACTGATGCCTATATAACATGAGCAATAAACTTATCGTAAGCATCAGACGCTAAATATGCTATTGTAACATTTTGTGGACAGTAAATGATTTATTTATTATTTATACAGTATAAATTGCGAAAGGGAATTTATTAATTATTTTCGATGAATTAAAAGGAGAAGATTCGAAAAGAGCTGCAGTTTGCAATATTTTAGGCAATCCAGAATATTTTATGAAAAGCCGTTGGTTTTTGAGTAGTTTTCAAAAGAGCTCTTCAATGCCTATTTGTATAAATATAATTGGGTATTTGACTACTAGTGCAATAAATTATTTTTTAGTGATTATTAAATAAAGGATCTCCCAAAAGTCGTATCCACGTCCCCTGCTAGTTTTTTGTTGAATTACCATTTTAAACTAAAGATTAAAGTAAAAAAGTGCGTCGAACTTGATGACGTCACAATTCAAAATTTCATACAAAATCCCATATTAAGCACGCGTTTTGATGTTTGTAAAAATTTCTGATTTGACTAATTGTCAAATACCCAATTGATGAGAACCGAGAGATTAAAACAAAATATTTCTCAATAAAAATTGACTTCTTGATTTTTTCTTAAAGCACTGACGAAGATTTTCAATTTCGATAAAACACGTGTGTGGTTGCAAAGGTGTAGTACGGCGCTTCAGCTTTATTACTTGAAGAGACGAGCCGAAAGTCGGATTTCAAGGAAATTGGCAATAAAGGCCTGGCAAAACGAATCGCACGACGGCACCAGCATTACAGAACGTCATCATCATCATCATCATTATCAACCGATAGACGTCCACTGCTGGACATAGGCCTCTTGCAAGGATTTCCACACGCCTCGGTCATGCGCCGCCTGGAACCAGCGGCTCCCTGCGACTCGCCTGATGTCGTCTGTCCAGCGAGTAGGGGGTCTACCAACGCTGCGCTTTCCCGTGCTTGGTCGCCACTCCAGCACTTTGGGACATCACTGCGAGATGTGTTAGAAGTAGGCGACTGCTGAGTGTCAATGCTTTTAGTTTTTTGTTATTACAACTTCTGGAGCCAGGTTGGATAGGTAAACGTCGCGTACAATCTGCCCAATTCTTACTAAAATAGTGAGGCGTTTTCCAAGCCTCTGGCGATGAGCCAAGAGCATCCGTCTATATCTTTACACTTTAGAAGAAAACGTAAAAGGAACGCCAATAGGCGGAAAAATTCTTATCGCCAAAAGCAACGAAACGTGAAATGTTTAAATAGAGAACATCATTTCTTTGAGCACGATATACGCAAGAGCGTGCCTGTATGAATAAGCGAATAGGCAGTGGATAACTTGGAATCACCAAATTAAGAAGCTATCTAGACTTACTTTGAACAAAATTGTGTTGAGAAATCCGAAATTGCAAATACGATAGAATTTTTATCTTCATCCCTACATAACATATAGGCTAGAAATATAGACATTTCGTCTCTGACTAGAAATATACGAGCACTTTGGAAAAAATACGAGTATTACTCGTAGGAGTCGTAGGTACGCTACGAATTTTTATTACATCATGTTATTGCATTTTTGAATATGCTAAAAAGTAAGATAAATATTCATAGCCATTAAGTCGAGAATGTAAGCTTAAAAGTTGAAAGACTTGTATAATATAATTACGAACAAAAAGTTATTCTGTAAAAGAGGCATAAATAGTTTAAAAGGCGGGATCTTATAACATTAGTGAAATTTTAAGCTACTTTACTCAAACTTACTGAATTCAAAGTTCTAGTAGTTCCATTATGAAGTTAAACTAAACAAAATACATCGCAGTGACGATTCGGCAAACAGCATAAGCTTCTATTGGGAATTTCTCAGCTTTGTTACCGTCAAGAAACCGCCCGAACGCTGTGAATGTATCCAATATTCCCGAAAGAGGAACCATAAAGAATCGACTCAAGGCTTAGAGGCAATATTGCGATGTGGCGATTGTTTGCTGATAATTGAGCATTACCATTTCCAACAGATCTTTTTCAGTAATTTTCGATACTGTATTATTTATCCTTGTTTTAATTCGCATGTAATTTTAAGGGACGTGATCTATCTGTTTAAACTTCTAACATACGGAATGAATTTTTTTTTAGAGTCGATTCTGTGATTTCTTATTATTAAATACAAATACAAATACAAAATGATTTTTATTCAAATAAACTTTTACAAGTACTTTTGAATCGTCAAGTGAATCTACCCCTGGTTCGGAATGCCATTCCTACCGAGAAGAACCAGCAAGAAACTCGGCGGTTGCTCTTTTGAAAAAAATAATAATTTACAATTTCATTAATTTGTAAAATACATAAGTAACAGCATTGCTGGAGCGAGTCAAATCCATGCTCCTTTGTCATTTACGTAATCTTCAACAGTATAATAAGCCTTTTTCAGGAGCATAATTTTAATGGACTTCTTAAACTTGTGAACTTTATTCATAGATATCGTTGGCTATACTATATTTTATCGATGGCTGCCCCTTTTTTTAAATGTTCAGATTTAATTACATGATCATTTTACTTACACTATATCAAAGCCAGTTCCTAGAACTTAAATCCATACTCGTAATATTATAAATGTAAAAGTGTGTCTGTCTGTCTGCTACGCTTTCACGACTCATCCGTTCAACCGATTTTGAAGAAATTTGGTACGAGAGTAGGTTGTATTCCGGGGAAGGACATAGGCTACTTTTTATCCCGGAAAATTAAAGAGTTCCCGCGGGAATCAAAAATCCTAATCCACGCGGAAATAAATATTTATTAACCCACACAACATCTAACTAAATTTCAATAAATTAACTTAAATGGTACCTATGTACTCTTATATCTCTATCTCTATTTCTATTTAAAACTATTTTATAATTAATATATCTCTATTTAAAACTATTTTCATTATACTCTAGAAATCGTAGTAGGTACAAGTTAATTAGTTGGATTATCTGTTTCTTAGAACACGAAGACGTGTCATTTCTATGTAGTTACACTTAATTGAAATCGAAACAACAACCTTTTACAGCAAAGGTATAAGGACCAGGAAACACGGCGGACAAGGCTTACAAATTGGCAGTCTGTCGACGACAGATGGAAATAAAATTCAGCTTGCATTAACGGGGCCTTTCGCGGAAAAGTCGCCGAGACACAATTTGTCCCCTCCGGGGCATTACTCGTCACAATAAAATGCCTGATAAAGGGGGAAATTGAAAACAACTTGGTAACAAGCAATATATTTTAAAGGTTGTGTCGCCCTTTTACAATTCAGAATTATCGGGAGATCTGAGCCTCTGCTTTATATTATCTATGTGACTGGATGCTTGATTACGGGCTCATCTTGAATTAAAATTGATCGTAAAAGGATTATATATGCCTCTAACTGTTGTTTTAAAGTTCAATGATTTTTAATGACTTTCGTGCTAGCGATGGTAACGGCTACAGCAAAATATGAATTGCCATAAATTGCAAGTTCACTCTGGGGTGATGTAATGCCCTCTATGGGCACTTATAATATTTGCTTATCATTGCATTGGTAATAGTAGTATAAACCAAAGGTATGAGTAAAGAATTTAAAATTCATTCATACGGTAAAACTATAGGTTAAAACAATTTTGACGGAAGGAATATGTGGGCAGAAATAAGCAAAGTAGAATAATGTCGCGAAGAATAAAATATGAAGTCCCGCAAAGCAGAAAAAGATGTAAAGGTCACTTTTGTACCTCGTGGCTGTTAAACGTAAGATAAAAGAGAACATGTAAGAGTAAAAAGATTCGCCTGGCAGAGTTGAAACGGCAAGTCCAATGTTTTTAAAGTGCAATTTCTGAGCACTTTGTGCCGTTTAGACAAACTGGAGTAAAAAGGAAATGGGAAGCGGTTGAAATAGTGCCACTGCAGGCAATAGGTGGATAAACTTACGCGAAATCACAAACTTGTTGGCGTTTTTACCAACCAGTCTGATAAAACGGGTGCTCTCGAGATTTTTTGAAGTGAAAACTCCTTTAACCGCGTTGAGCACTTTTTGGTAGGGGGTAAACTTGTGGATTCGCGTCACCGACATGCTCCGCGTCACCGACTTGCTCGCGTTGTTACGAAGGTAACAACGTCTTAGTAGTAAGGTCTTAAATATAAATTACATTCGTAATTAAACTTTAATAATGCCTTGTTTTAAGCAAATATTCGTATTTATATTGGTGTTTGAAAATTATTTTCAAATTTTAATACTAAAGTTCTAAGTTATAAGTTTTCACTTCTATCGGCATTCCTATGACTGCCAATTTTTTTCTTTATATTTGTGGATGGGTTAATTTTGGAAAAATAAGGTTTCTGCTATTAGCTTTATTGTGTTAGCCGAAGGAGAAAAGGTTTAAATATGCATGATTAGTAGGTACCTACTATGTTTTCCAGAAATGATAACCTATTTACTACACTATTTAACGTATATAGATTGAAATGATGATAATATTATGAATCCAATTTAAAAATATGACAACATCGACAATGGTCAAACATTTCACAGACTTAAATGTCCTTTTAAAAGAACATGAATAACGAATGCCTCGACATCCAAAAAGGGTCTCATTAGGTCTTTTATCAATAC
Source organism: Erebia aethiops (assembly GCA_923060345.2). NCBI lineage: Eukaryota > Metazoa > Arthropoda > Insecta > Lepidoptera > Nymphalidae > Erebia > Erebia aethiops. Next base: position 10,387,054 of record OV281081.1, on the reverse strand, counting down.
CAGGCGAGACCCGAGACACGCTCAAACGTAAAATACACAGAACACACAATGAATACACAGAACGTGATCAAACGAATATAAAAGAGCTTGTGTCATGTAAATAGGTTGTAAAAAACAAAACGTAATAGACTGCTCGGATTCAATGCATAGCCAAAGAGCTTGTAGATAAATTTTAGGAGGTGCTTGACAAAAACTAAGTTTAGAAAATCGACGATGATCTTCTACGATATTTTCCTGTGTACGGTTAACCCGCCACCACTACAGCCCATTAACTTCCCACTGCTGGGTACAGGCCTCCACTCTCATAGAAGAGACAGAGAGAGATGGTTAACCCATCTAAATGTTTTTTGGAACTCGGTTGAAAGTTATCCTAGGCCCGTCTCCAGGATGTTACCTACAGGCTGCAAGGCTATTGCCGTGTAACAAAATCGGTTTCATAAAAATGTAAAAAACACACAGATAGACAAGCACCCTAACTGAATCATTAAAAAGTCTTGAGGAAACTCCCTGGCAATTCGATTTAGAAAAATGACCAATAAACCAATGGAAGTCGTCGGTGGTTGGACCACTGCATTACTACACAAGCAGCTTGGGACACAATATCATCTGTGAATGTACTTTACGAAGTCACTTGGTCTGATCATTTTCCACTATGTGTCACTTGTAATCTCAACGAAGTTGCAGAGGGGCTTATCATTGACGACAACCATGCTAGTAAAACCGGTATTCGCTGGGGCGTTAGGGATAATAGCCAAATAGATACATATTACAACTATTGTAAAAATAATCTAGTCAAAATTAGTGATAGTTTTATATGTGAGGAATGTGATAGCCATAAATACTGTGATAATCTAAGTAAACATTATATTTTTGTAGATAAATTTTATAGTCAAATTGTAAAAATCATGCAACTAGGTTCTAAAAACTCATTAGTTAGAAATAATATATGTAATAATAAAGGTTATCAGGTTAAGAAGCAAGTAACAGGTTGGAATGTGCATGTGCAGAAAACTCATGAAATATATAGACTAAACTTTGAAACTTGGGTAATGGCAGGCAAGCCTTCCAACGGAACTATATATGACGAAATGGTCACAACCCGTAAGGATTTTAAAAATAAGCTTCGTTGGTGCCAAAGAAACGAAGAGTCTATAAAATTAGATATATTGGCTATGTACAGAAATCAGTGCAACTTTCCAAAGTTTTGGAAGGAAACCAAAAAGTTTAGTCATAAGCAACGTCTACCCATAAAGGTGAATGGGTCACATGAACACGCACAGATAGCCAATATGTTTGCGGATAAGTTTAAAGTAAATCCACGAGTAATAAACCGTGATCTGGGAGCCAAATGCAGTCATCCTTCAGTAACGCCTGACAAACATGGGCTGCAATTCACCCCTGACCAGATAACTGAAATAGTTAGACAAATGAAACGTGGTAAATCTCCAGGCCATGATGAACTCAGTTTGGAACATGTTCTTTATGGAGGTGAAATTTTACATATAAAGCTTTGTAGGTTGTACAATTTATGCATTAGATACTCTTACCTTCCTCAAGACCTTATGAAGACAGTAGTGATACCTATTGTCAAAAATAATACCGGTGATCTGGGTTCAATAAACAACTACCGTCCGATCTCACTAGGTACCATCACCGGCAAAATTTTGGAACGTTTGATACAGCCTGAGCTGCTGAAGGATATTGTGATTGATGATGCGCAATTTGGTTTCCGTCCTGGTCTTTCGACAGATGCAGCTATTCTCAGTTTAAAGCATGTCGTAAACTATTATACGAATCGAGAAACGTCAGTGTACGCATGTTTCTTGGACTTGAGCCAAGCTTTCGACCTGGTGAATTATGATATTCTTTGGGCGAAATTGTACAGATCTCAAGTTTCCAGCGAGGTGGTGCATCTTTTGAGATACTGGTACGGAAACCAAATCAATAGTGTTAAATGGGGCGACGCGACATCTAATTCCTATAAATTAGATTGCGGAGTACGTCAGGGAGGTATTACCTCTCCGGATCTATTCAATGTTTATGTTAATGATTTGATAGAGGAGCTGAGAAACACAAAAATCGGATGTCATATCGGCAACACTTGCGTCAACAGTCTTAGTTACGCTGATGACATGGTGTTGCTCAGCCCGTCTATCAAGGGACTTAGGAAGTTACTTTCGGTCTGTGAGCATTATGCCAATGCTCATGGGCTGAAATACAATGTCACTAAGTCTGAAATGTTAGTCTTTCGAGCAGGCAAGGGTCCGGAGAGGGTACCTGGGGTAATATTGAATGGCTCAGCAGTTCAGGTTGTTACAAAGTTCAAATATCTAGGACATGTTCTAACAGAGCACCTGAAGGATGACTGTGATATTGAGAGGGAAAGGAGGGCACTCTCGATTCGTTGTAACATGCTAGCTCGAAGATTTGGCAAATGCAGCTAATCCGTCAAGGTTGTACTGTTTAACGCGTATTGCCAGTGTTTCTACACTTGCCAACTTTGGACAAATTTTCTCAGAAAGTCCTACACGGCAATACGTGTGCAGTACAATGATGCTTTTCGCATTTTGATGGGTTTGCCTAGATATTGTAGTGCCTCGGGTATGTTCGCCGAGTCGAGAGTGCCTGATTTCTATGCTGTAATGAGGAAAAGAGTAGCTTCCTTTTGGGAGAGACTCCGGACATCTCAGAACAGCATCCTCAAGATGGTTTGTGACAGTATGCCCAGCAAAATTTTTACCTATTGGCTATCTGTGCATCACAATAGCAATAGGAAATAGACATAGGTTTATTGTGACCATGACGCCTGGGAAAAGTTATTTTTAACATTCCCAGTTAGTTTATAAGTTTTATGTGTAGTAGTTACTTTTATTTTATAACATTGTATTCTATTTTTAATTTACTATTGTATAACTGTATTGTGTGTATTGTATACTGGGCCCTTTTGCCTTTAATAAAAACTTTTATTATATTATTATTATTATAATAACCATGGCTCAACTAGGCAATGTTATGAAATGAAGTAAAATGAAATGATTTATTTATTTCACATAGGACAACTTGTGTCACTTATGATACGTCAAGACTCAACCACCGGTTCGGAAAGCTGATTCTAGAAGAGCCGGCAAAAACTCAGCAGTTGCTCTTTTCACAAAAAGAAGTTACAATATTTTAAGCAATACAATACATACGTAAAAATACAAGTATTGAATATTGGGTCAGCTATTATTATCAAACACCTCCTCAGAGTTTCCCACGAGCTCTCAAGCCAGAACCAACACAGCTTTTTATTAGATTTCGCCTCATTCGACGCGGCACCTGCGTTGTGGGACTCGATTGAAAGGGAAATGCGGGACAGGTAAAACTCTTGACAATATTTCTATATTTTGAGAAAGGATCCTCTGTTTTACAAATATGTACATCATTTATTCAGGACATAAAGCTGTTGAATCAAATTATCTACGCTCATATCTTAAACTCAATACTAATATTATAAAGAGGTAAAGTTTGTGAGTTTGTGACGTTGTAGGGTCGTAGTAATTACCCCCTATTAGAACCGATTTTGAAAATTCTGGTACCAATAGAAATCCATAATATTTGTGAGTGTCATGTGAGTGAGATATATTAACCCGAAAAATTAGGGAGTTCCCGTGGGAATTTAAAAAAACTTATTTCACGCGGACGAAGTCGCGGGCATCTTCCAGTTCTTAATATGAATTAAAAATAGTGACATACATATATATATTATTAACATACACGTTTAATAAACCCTATTATTCAACCGTAACCTGCTCTTAGATATTTTCGATACTAAAAAAGAGGACGATAAAAATATTGGTCACATTTAAAACCTTCTTCTTATTTTGTTTTATGGCTTTTATTAGTGATTTAAAACCTTGAATGTATGGAGATTAAGTTGATTAAGAAATTGGTTCACTAATATTCGAAATAATCGTAAACAAACATACACACATAAGAGCACAGAACCTCTCTTGAAGTCGGAAGGTAAAAAAGATGCCTGAGCCCTGAGGTGGAGTACTTTACCACTACGCGCAAAATATGTATTACTATAAATTTTAAATTATTCTATAGCATTAGGTTGAGTGGTAAACCAATATTACGACGATATAGAATACAGCTGACTGAAAACCGCGATTCTTCGCTTCATACAGGAAAAAGGTTCAGAGTATTATATCGGACCGAGCCGATAAATTCACACAATATTATCCTATCATGAAATATGGACGAAAAATTCGCCGTAACCAATTTCATGGCGACATTCGCAAAAAGATGTTAGCGTATACCGATCAATTCGTACATTATCATATTTCGTGACCCAAAAACATGACAAACATCACAGGGCGAATCTATAAATGGCCGCTGGTTCAACAAGTGTGCCCCAATTGTTTGCCACCCGCGACGACGCGCCTTTGTTTGTCCACGAATTTCGAAAAAACGTGTCAGTTTAAGGCCACTGCTCGCTCTTATTCTACACACAACTGTGTGGTGTCAGGGACGGGGCCATGACTAACGGCGAAAGCACACTACGAATAGGCAGCGCAGGACAAAAAAGAGTTGGGAGTCATAGGGACTGCCGATAGAAGTGCAAACGAATATTTAATTTTTTTTAATTAAAAAAAAATTTTGAAATTAAACTAAGGCATTAAAGTTTAATTACGAATGTAATACATTTATATTTAAGACCTTTTGTCCTCGTAACAACGCGAGCATGTCGGAGCGAGGTGTCGGTGACGCGAATCCACAAGTTTACCACCTACCAAAAAGTGCTCAACGCGGCTAAAGAAGTTTTCGCTTCAAAAAGACAACTATATTCACTTTTACATGGAGCGCATACATGTGACAGGTGACTGAATAAAACGTCGTTCCCCTACGACGTGAACGTTATTCCCCTACGACGTGAACGTTATGCGCGGACGATTTATCCCGTCCGGCCCGTAGTGTTTCCCCTCTTGCCTGCAGACAGTAGCGTGCCAGTCATACGAGTACATACATAAAAGCACTGCTTGTGCATACCCTTGTCAAAATAGTGTAGCGCTTATTAACTAATACTTACCCTGGCTTCGAACCCGGTGCGTACCACCTGCAGACCAAGCACAATAAATCCGATAAAAATTTGTTCTCGCTACCTTCGCAATGACAAAGCATTGGAAAATTCACGAGAAGCTTTATCGTACTGATTACGCTTGGATTGCAGACCCAAATATAGCTCGGGTTCTCTATGTAACATGGACCCCAGTGGCGAGGGTTAGGACTTAGCATGTTATGAGCGTTATATTTGAGGCGAGTTTAATAACGTAATTCTGCCTTTAGGCACACAGTTTAATCATTTACTTGTGCGTAGGACTGTAGGTAGCTGCCGGGTCCTATTGTTATAGAAGACGTAGCTAATTGAAAATTACTAATCCTGGGCTGCGGGCCGTCCAATCTTGCACGGATAAATTTTATATTACCTTCCTAGTACAATAGACCGGTAGGTGTGGCGAATGTCTAATGGGTATCTAAGTACTTACCTGTAGTTCAACGTCCTACGCGCTGTAGTTATAAGGATAAGTATGTATTATGCCTACGCAATGGACATAAAAACTAACGAGAACCTAATAATTACGTATGTTACAGTCAGGCACAACTCTTATACGGTAAAAACTGCTTATAAACGAAAATTTATACACAAAGTTTGTGATGTGTTGATTCACGCCTACTAATTAAGGCCAATATTTGTACACCTAGCGGCATGAAATAGTGTAGCTAAAAAATTTACCAACTTATACTACTTACCTACATATTTCAACAAATAAATTGATTTTGATTTTTGACCCATCTTTAAAACCGATATGAACAAATGACAGATTGTCCCCCTCCCCCCTTTCTTCTGGCCGTTACAGGTAAATACGTATACGTACGTATTTTACGAGTAGTTGAATACCCACCCCTGCCGTCTGACTTTCAAGTCATAAAGTAAACCAACTTTGTATTGTGGGAACTTGATTCGTATTTTATTATATCATATGCCCGTATACCCCAAAGTTAGCAACTTCAAGTCACGTTCGCATAAAGCAGGTTTAACTTAAACTTATGGGGTAGATAAAAGATATTTCGAGTTGAAACAGCGCCTATAATTTGTTGTGTTCGCAAGTGTCTTTGTTTAGAGTCTGAGTAACACGAATAGATACGGACTATTCAAATTGCTATAATCACAACCCAGCAACTTTTATATCTAGGTATAACGCGAAAGTGTGTCTTTCTCTTTGTCTGCTACGCATTCCCGGCCCATTTTTTCAACCGATTTTGTTACAGAGGTGAGTTACATCCCGGGGAAGGACATAGGATACTTTTTACTCCGGAAAATTAAGGTGTTTTCGCGGAAATCAAACAACCTTAATCCATAGGCATAAAAAACTAGATATTTTATATATGGGCTATACGTATAAAACTATTTTCACGTTTAAAATCGATTCATCCAATTAACACGAAAAATACCAATTTTGAACAAAATATATTTCAATGAAAGAAAAATATTTTTTGGACCACTGCAATTTTATACACCGATCGTTAATTGAAAGCCTTTAAAATATTCCAAAAGAAGGCTTTAATTCTTTTTTTACTTAAAAATACTACGGCTTTATTCTTTGAGGGTTGTTGAAAAATATTTCAAAGAAAAGATTTCACTTTAATTTCTAAAGTTAGTAACTGGATTTATTCAAGCATCAAACCTGGTTTTAAATGCAAACGATTCGGAGGCAACAGATTAAATCTAACGCTCGATGGAGCTTGAGGAACGAGCAAATGGTGCTGAAAACCTTTCCACACATATTGGAACCAATATTGGAGATTTACAAGTTGGTGAATTAAACGCCCTCTCTCCTATGAGAGTGGAGGCCTGTGCCCAACAGTGGAACGTTAATGGGCTGCATTGGTGGTGGAATTAAACGCCTTATATGGTCTATCTTTTTCAATACAAGACTTTAGGTTTAGGTTTTCTTAATTCCATGAGAACTGTTTAATTTTCCGAGTTAAAAAGAGTCCTTCCTTAGGATTCGTCTTTGCACTTTTCGTCAAAACCGTTTGAACATACCTAATATATATCTCAAAAATGCAGCAGACAAACACGCACATGTTATATTATTACTAGTACATATTCTATATATATATAATTATGAAATCTATAGATTTCAACTCACTTAAGTAAAGAAGGAGACCAATCCTAAATCTATGTATCAGTCAAGTATAATGTCAGACATCATTTCAGTGACATTATTTCTTAAAAGCATATTCAAACTCTACGGTCTTGTGCCGCTTGTCATGAAGCTGCCCGAACCCTGAGTCCCGAGACAAATCATCATTTATTAGATGAAACAATTAGCATTCAAATAATATCATTATTACAAATTCTGGTTACACAATAAGACGCAAGCCGAAGTCTGTGAAAACAAATGATTGTTTCAGTCCAAAGTTATACATCTTTTTACCTCCCGGTTTATTTCTAAGAAATAAACTCCCTACAATCTGCCTTTAACAAAAGTATAGATAAAAGAAACTCGTACATTTTCACAGAACTCCGCAGCGTTTCCCGAAAAAAGAAATTAATGAGCCTCACACAATCACACCGACATCCGCGCCCATTTTAAAATGAAACACGGGCAAATATGGAACTAAAATTGACCCATAATATTTCTCAAACGTCCCAGTGACACTAGAGCTATTTGACAGTTCCAGAGTAATTGGTTTTTGGCGGGAAGTCGCCGACGGTTTACGCAGCACGATTTAAATACTGGCCGCCATGTTTTATCTTTCATCTGTGAGTTGTGACGTGACTAAAGCGATTCAGGTTTGAACAAAAATATTGTTTCGCCTTATTACTTTGCCAATGGAGAAGTTTCATAATGTTGTGAAATTAATTATTTAAAAGTTTAATTATTTAATGTACACCGATTGCTGTATCTTACTCGAGTGAGAAATTTTGTGAGTGAGTTTTAATACCTAGCCGAGATTTAATACAACTTCAAAATGAGTAGGGCTGCCACGGTCTAGTTTTAAACTATTCTAGTTGTTCTGTTTTTATTTCTGAATGACAATATAAATTAAACAATGGTTTGGCCTAGTTCTAACGAGTAAAGACGACTTATTCGTAATGAATCTTATATTTTAGACTGCTTTACTAAAGCCAGTCAGTCAAAATTTTTATTTGATAAAACTTTTTCTTTGAAGAAAATAAAGTATTTACTTTATGACAATCAATTGAGACCATTGAAATAGAGTATAGGTACTAAAAAAATTCTACATCAATGATTGAGACGAAATGTTTAAGAACGCCTTCAGGTAGGTAAGATCCTAGAACTTACTTTTCTATCAGATTTCGTTACGTAACCTTATCAAAAAACATGGCTTACTTTATCTAAGGACCAGTCTCAAAATAAATCCTCAAATCATTTCTTCGGCATAAAAAAAAGTTAAAATCTCCAGGGGATCATAAGTTATTTTTTCTAATAAAATTTCGTCTATTCTTTTACTACACATTTTTGAAGGCGAACAAAGTTATAATATACTTAGCAACTTTACCAATTTACTTACAAGACGCAACAAAAGCAATCAAACTGTATACAATTTATATTTCAGCATTTGTTTTCGGAGTCGGTAATAATATGATGTGAGATTCGTCGGCAATAAGTGTTTTCTTTGTGATATTAAAAGAAGATAAAAAGTTAGTTATAAATTCTTTATCAATTTTATTAAAGAAAGCTTTTAAAAGTGTATACTTATGTACTATGTACAATTTCAAGTCGATAGCATTATTGTAAGTTACTGAAATAAGCGGCTTTGACGGACGGACATGGGGACATTGTCGGCACCACAACGGGCATAGGGACATTGTGGCCACCACAAGGATTATTTTTTGGGATAAAATGTGGATATTTATAGACCTCCTGTGTATCACAGGCATTATAATAACCAACTATAAGAGCTGTAAATTCATTGGTAATTGATTGATGGATTGATTTTTAAATGTCTTTATTATGGCATAAAAATTACAAAAAGTTGAACAATAGTTGGGTAACTTATTGCTAACGTCATAAGGTAGAATGTTGTTCAGGTTAATTCACCTCTTTAAACATATAACATATTATGAGCACTAACAATTAGAACATATTAGGTATTTTGTGTAATGAGCAATCACAGAAACCTAATACAATGATAATTGCATTCTGAAATTAATACTTTATGAGGGTGAAGGCTGAAAATAAATTTCATATTACCCTCTCGGACGGGACCATAGTGAGATACTTCGTTGAATGGGTTTCGTGAAGTCATTAATACTTGATGGATTAAAAAATCCTACTGTTTGCGAAATAATGACCGTCAAAGTGTTTGGCAAACAGCGTGACTACGGAATCCTACTTATGACTTATTTTGCGTGTTCTGACACGCCCCTGACTAGTTTTTATCATTTTGGTGCGGAACTATTAAACTGTGCTCCTCGGTTTTACTCCTCTTTGCCAAGTTATTAAAAACATATTCTAAATATTTTGAATAAAATTAATATTATCATGTCATACATATAATATCAGACATAATAATAATGTCCTCCCGACCCAATTTCGGCCACGGCGGCTATTCTCCTGGGATAAGCCATCTGCGCGGGATATATTACAGTGCACAAATGTGTGTGCATACACAGATGCACTATCCGTTCCTTCACTCTCATAGCCGGATGGAACGAAAAATCCGACACGACCGACGGCTTTACGTGCACTTCGAGGCACGGGGGTGAAACACCGCCAACTCTGGACTAGGAGAATTTCTTATTAGAAAAACCCAACACTTAATGAGCATGAGTCGCAACCGCAGTCGAACATGCTAACCACTGGCCCAACGAGTTGATAAAAACAACGAGCAGATAAAAAAACTAAGCTAATGACACCCCTGCGTCAAAATACCTAATCCGAAGCCAACAGGCTCATTTGCGCCACTGTCTCTGATTACATCGACTATCTTAAACGCCGGAGCCTTAATAAGTCGAAGGCGAGGCTCGCTCCGAGTGTCAATTTATCTTGGCACTTCCAACGTTTGCCGGAATTAAGTTATAACGGTGATAACTTATTTCCAACAGTTGGACCTAATGACATTTGAGCACTGATAGCAAAATTCTTTATTTTTATTTCACTAGACGGAGATTTTTCGAGTCACATACCAATCTGCGAATTTCTTAAGAGGCCGGCGATCGCCGCTCGCAATTTCTATTCAACCCGCAAATATAAATTTGCCAGTATATTGCTATCTCTATTTGGCTGATGACACATGATCGCGTGCAAGCGCGATAGCAATAGGAGCGTACAGCATTTGTTAGACATTCAGCCTTCTTCCGTAAATATAATTATATTCTATAATTATTTTCTATAACAAAGTTCCACAACCTATTTTGGACTTGCCTATAAACAAATTTAAGAAATCCATTAAAAGTATGCACCTGAAAAAAGCTTATTATACTGTTGAAGATTATGTAAATGATAGAGGATCGCTCCAGCAATGCTGGGGACAGCGGTTACTTATGTACACATTGATATAATAATTGTAAATGAATTATTTAAAAAGAGCAACCACAGAGTTTCTTGCTGGTTCTTCTCGGTAGGAATGGCATTCCGAACCAGTGGTAGATTCACTTGACGATTCAAAAGTACTTGTAAAAGTTTATTTGAATAAAAAATATTTGATTTGATTTGATTTGATGATGAATGAAACTTGTGTTTTTAACTTCGTGTTGTTATTCTGTAACTTGACAATGGCTATGTTCCTGTACAATTAGTATGTAAGATATCGTTGGTTTTAATATGAAACAAATAAGGAGAAAAAATGTCATTGATGTCGTAAAAATATGCAAAACGCAATGCGCTTACATTTAATTTTGGGAAAGTATTTTAAAAACATAATTATCCAGGGACCTAGATAAATACAAGTTCAATCTTAATAATAGCATAATATGGTGGAAATATTCTCGAATTACAAATTATTTTGGTATTACGTTTGTATGGGCAATTCATCCTCCGCTGGCACCTTAAGTGGGATTCGATCCTGCTCGACACTGCTCTTTTCCTGCTGACCTACGGAGATCTACATGGAAGTGTTAAAATTGTTAAATATAATCTATAATAATTACGTAGAGTAGTAGTAGTAGTAGTACATCTAGTACTAGAGGGAGAGAAATAGCGTAAAAACAAAAGCAATATGTCTCCCTGAATTGTACCCAATACCAAAATAATGACTACTTGATACTGGATGAGTACTTTATAATCCCTTACCGATGTTTTAATTACATGGTTCGAAATCACAGAAAACTTGTTGAACAGCTGTTTTACCCGGCTTCAAAGGACCAAAGTCGGTTTCGTTTCATAAAGCTGTGGAAACCGTGTTCGGGTAAGATACGGGCCTCAATTAAAATCTTCCCAACGCTATCGGCCGTGCCCTTTAGGAATTGAGCTTATAATTTGGGTGAATTTAGATTAAAACACGTTTCTTGAAAGATTTTCCTTTTTCGAAACACTTTAAACGTTAAATGAAAGGTTTTCGATATCGAGTTACAGGGGGCAAACGCGATTGTTGAAGTTCGTGTTGTAGAATTATAATTCTTATTTTAGGGACATCAAGGTACATGACTTAAGACTGTGATTTGGAAATAATACTGCTTTAAGCAATGGTAGTAAGCTCCCATGTATACCACTTTTATAAGTTAGGTACGCTGATTTCTGCGCAGGCACATGCCTTATGCCTTATGAGAAATCTTATTTTTGAATGGCACTGTGCGACCTATAAAAGTGGCGTAAGTATACTGGCCTGGCCTGTATTACTTTGTTGATTAACCTGAGGCCCATTATTATCCCAAGAAAACTTCTACCATTATTTAATTAAAGGAAAGGGGTGACGACCCTTAGTAATGAGAAATGGGACGCAGAGAGAGAGAGAGAGAGAGAGAGAGCTTGAGGCCCTAGACCTAGTGTAAGGACGCGTTTACACTACGCAGTTTGCTGCTGAACACTGGGCGAATCTTTCAGTCAGCGGCTGAAGTGAACAAACACACAATACTTACTTTTCAAGTAAGCGGCATAGTGTTGTCATACGTTGATGTCGTGATTTGACAATTCAATACAAGATTCGCCGATATATATGCTTTAACTTATGGGAATAAACTAATAAGTCTGATAACCACATTGAAATTCAAAGATGTTTAAAAGTAATAAGCGACTACACAGCAAATGCGGACAATAACGATTTTGTCTTATAGTTATACCGTCCAAAGAAATAAAAAGGACCGAGAAATTGTTATCAAAGATTAAAAATATAAATTGGTAATTTAAGGTATCCTATACCCGTTGACACCAAATCCCCATACTTCTAAAATATGACCCTAGAAAGACGTTAAAGAAAGCTTAATTTATTTTTACTTCATGAACTCCATTCGGGTAATGGGCGAAACTTGTTAACGGCGCTTTTTGCTTAAGAATTTTATGTTCACATAAAGATCTTAAGGACTCGTATTCTGATTTCTCGTTGAATAAAAACCATTGTATGATAAAAAGAGTGATGAAGTCGTTGACAATGGTTCCATGTTTAATGTGGAACCGTTATAAATAAACGTTGAGACTTGCTTGTGACTAGAAAATCTTTTGTTTGGGACTAGAAAAAGTCACCTGACTGTGTGAAAAGATTTGAGGGGGCCACTCTTCTCACGTCTTGGGGTGACAGGAATAATAGTTTAATAGTTCTAACGGTTAAGACATGGATATGGGGTCGAATACTTTATTATAGACATAAAAGTAAATTATGCAAGCGTGTAAATATACTAGAGCTTTGAAGAATAAAGTGCTCGGTGCATAAATGGCCTGCTAGTTTTCTTTCTTCTTTCACTTAATTTATACAAGTTTGTAGACATATTATGCGTTTTCTGGACTTACGTTTGCTGAAATAAAAAATAAATAAAAAATACGTTAAAATACGTTAGTCATGACTAACGTATTTTTTATTTGTGAAAGCCTACTTCGTAATACTGCCAATGGGAATGTTCTATTAGAGACAAGATTTAAAAGTTTTCAGGGATGACCGTGGAAATTTCTAGAGTTATCGACTTTTAAGAAGGTACTGCTATTTTTTTATTTCAAGCTGCAGTTAGTAATTTTCATTACTTAAGTATTTAAAATTGCAATTTGTTTCTACATCTACGTGTTAAGCGAATTATACTTGGATGAAGTAACATAATTTATAGAGATTGCGCACGTACTAGACTAGTGTCTCTCAGAGTAAAATTGAGCAACCGTTATCTTGTTTGTGGGCAGCCTTAGATTTATTACGAATTTAATTTAAACGCTTTTTCAGAAATTTGTCTCGGTTTATGAGAAATTCAGGACTTTATTAAATAGTTTCTTTGCAGATGCGAAAGCAACATTTTTCGGAATGCTGGGGGCGTTTATTTTTAGACAATTTGCTACTACTATGAAATTTTGTATTAGTCCTTTGAGCAATTATGTCTTCTTCGAGATATTTTGCAACTATCTTTTGTATTTGACTTACATCTGATTCTATGAAATCTTTAAGGGCGTCCTCCTTTTACTGACTCTTGAAGTGAAAACTTCTTTAGCCGCGTTGAGCACTTTTTGGTAGGGGGCACTAGGGGGTAAACTTGTAGATTCGTGAAGACCGACATGCTCGCGTTGTTACGAAGATAAAAGGTCTTAAGTATAACAATATTGTACATTCGTAATTATAATTTAATGCCTTACAATAGTGTTAAGGTTTATATTTGATTTTTTTTTGGATTAGAAAAAAAATTAAATATTCGTTTTCACTTCTATCGGCAGTCCCTATGACTATGACTGCTAATTTTAATTTTTAATTTTTTTTTAATTTTTACTCGGTCCAAGGGGCCTTGGCCTTTTTGGATGGGCGTTGAATGATGATGCGTCAGCAAGTGAATGAGTGAGTGAGTTTGGACCTTTTTTTATATTTTAACGGTGTACATTTCATGAAGATCTGATGAAAATGTAGTTCGGAGATGGGTGGAACTCCCCAATGCAGATCAGTGGCGATCACTGTAATACCTGAATAAGAATTTGATTTTAACCAAACATAAAAGCTGTAGCTTGGTTAAGTATAGCAACAAAAGTTGCTAGTATGTGCGCGCCCTTAAATGGTAAACTAATTTTTAGTAAAATCGTGTTTACTGCACACGGCGTCAAATGTGGGTTAACCTAACAAAGTTCAAGCAAGCCTGCCCTAACTATGTTTAAGCTTTAATCTACTTTACACTGTAGAATAACTTCAAATCTTTTATTTTTTAAGTAACCGAATAACTTTAGTGTTAGTTTATCTAAGTTTTACTAGAAGCGAGCAAATATTAATATTCTACGTGAATTAAAAAGATATAGTAAACGTTTTTTTTGCCTAGTAAAGTTCACTTCTATTTGAATGAAGTTTTATCATAATGCGAAAAGCTTACTTAATCCATTTTCTGTTTAATCAATCAGAAATTGAATCGAGGACTTGCTCGTGAGTTTAACCTACATTTCAAAAACTAAAACTTTTTGACATCGAAATTGAATGAGTAGGTACTAATATTATAGAAATTATAGAATGAGTACTAAAATTATAAATCAATGCTGTTTGACCCAGCGAGTGGTTTGAAGTATCTTTCGTATTTACTTTCTGTGTATATGGCTTCAATATGTACACAGAAAGTAAATACGAAAGATTTGTAAATTAAAAAAATGGCAGTCATAGGGACTGCCGATAGAAGTGAAAACGAATATATTTTTTTAATAGTAAAAAAATATAAATCTTAAACCTTACTAAGACATTCAAATTTAATTTCGAATGTAGTATATTTATATTTAAGACATTCTTCGTAACAACGCGAGCATGTCGCTGTTCGCGAGCATGTCGGTCTTCACGAATCCACAAGTTTACCCCCTACCAAAAAGTGCTCAACGCGGCTTAAGAAGTTTTCACTTCAAAAATAATGGCATCGCAATACATTGCCTATGAAGTAAGCAATATTACCTACTGCGACAAGTGCAAATGCCGCAACAGTAATTACATACAATTACCACATCAAATTTTTTTTTTTTTTTTTTTTTTTTATTGTGAGATAGGCTTGCGCTTGACGACAATCATGCTTAGTGCAAAGCAATGATGAGGTCTAGGTTGGAACGCGCTTGCCTAGAAGATGCCTATTCACTCTTGCCTTGAAGGTACCTAAGTTATACGTGGCAGGAAACACGTGCGCTGGGAGGGTGTTCCACACCCTAGCGGTTCGGATCAGAAACGTCGAGCAAAAACGTTTTGTGCGGGCAGATTGAACATCAACCACATAAGGATGCCAACGCAGACGGTTTCTCGCTGTTCTGTGGTAGAACGGGGAAGGAGGAACAAGGTTGTGAAGTTCCTGAGCACACTCTCCATGGTATATCCGATAAAAAACCGATAAGCAGGCGACATTGCGTCGGTGCTGTAAACTGAGCAATTTCGCCTGCGTAAGTGATTGATCGCCTATTATCCTTCGGGCCCGGCGATCTATAGAGTCTAATGTATCGAGTTGGTACTTGGCGGATCCATCCCAAAGGTGGCAGCAATACTCCATGCCAGATCTGACTTGTGCCTGATAGAGAACGAGGCGCTGTTTTGGCGTGAAGTATCGCTTCACCTTGTTCAGGATGCCAAGTTTTTTGGCAGCTGTTTTGGCCTTTGACTCTATACATTTCCCGAAATTGAGATTGGGAGAGATGTCGATTCCCAAGAGCTCAATTGCCTACTTTAATCTAAAAAAAATCACACACATGACACAATCCGCAACCCGATTACGTGTCGCTATAGGTTAGTCGTAATTGCATTATTCCACTGCAGCGGCGATAAAGTGTGTCGTCACGACACATCAGAAATCAATACTTGTCAAGATGACATTTCCGTAACTGCCGCCAGTAGCCATTTGTACGCTCCCATGGTACAAGTGATAAGAGAATAAAGAAGCCATTAACCAAAAGAAGAAGAAGAAGAGAATAAACAGAAGTTAGCACTTAGCAGTCATAACAAAATACGCTCAGAAACTAAACAGCCTTTGGGTAATAATTCCAATTATTTGACTGTCAATAATATATGAATTTAAATAAAATAAAATTAATAATTCACGTGGGTTAACTTATGTCTATTATGATATGTCAGGACTCTATGATCGGTTAAGAAAGAAAATTCTACTGAGAAAAACCGGCAAGAAAATATACTAACTTAACTCCTTCAATGTGTATTTTCACTGAATTGAAAATAGACTAGGTACTTTAATCAAGGAAAATTTTAATTTGAGAGAGTCATGGGCAACGTTGAGCATTTAATATGCGCAGGTATACGAAATACGAGCGTGGTGGGAAGTTTTGTCCATATTGTGTAAACTTACAATAACTAACGAAGACGTTGCGCTTAAATTAAGAGTTTAGTTACATAAGGTTTACATTTTAATTGCAGTATAATAATGCCAGTAACGAAAGGTTTAATATCGTAAACTTCAAATTGCTAAAAAATAAACGAATTCGCTCAAATCTTATGCCTTGCTAACAAAAGTCGACAGGCTCTTTACGCGAAGAAATGAAAGTAATTAATTCCATTAATAGCGAGTGGCAGCCCTGAGGAATGCCTGCTATGAGTAATAGGGGCTTTTTTCGCCATCATAAATCTTGCATCTTTGTCTTTGGAAGGCTATGGCTTGTCGGGTATGTATGGGTTGTCGTACCTATAGCTATATTGAATTGTAAAGACTAAAAAAAATGTGAAATGAAGTCTTCCACTTGTTGTAAACGTTCTCTAGTCGATTAAAGCCTGAAGTAAATATAACCAAATCGACCATTTTTAATTCCACCACAAGTTACCCCCTAACTGCGATCTCACCTGATGGTAAGTGACGATGTAGTCTAACGGCCGAAATTAATAATCAATCTATCTGTAGTCTGTCGGTTTGTTACCAAGCAACGTTGTTATTTGTATTGTGCTTTTTGTCATAAAACAATGTTGCTAAGCAACTTATCGACAGACTACAGATAGATTGATTATTAATTTCGGCCGTAAGATGGTAGCGGGGTAACCTGTTAGGGGTATGACAGTCATATTAAACCCATACCCCTAGTATAGGTTTCTACACGGCTTCGTACCGTGACCGACCCGACTTCGACCAGACCAAAGAAAATTCAGAAATTATAAAATCTCAAATTGACCCTGCCGGGAATCGAACCCGGGACCTCTCACGTTAAGACAACAGCGCTCAACACTGCGCCAGAGAGGTCCTCAGACCATATAGGTAGGAGTGCGGATGGAAAATCAAAATCAAGCGCCGTTTTCGGAACCTTAGGTTTATCCAAATAAACTTTTACTTTTAAAATACCCTTCTTACAAATCAGTAGCAATTAAAATTCGGTTGCCTTGTATTTATTTTTAGAAGCATAAGTGAACAATGAATGCTGAATTCTGAAAGCTCTATTTAATTATCGAAGTATTTGTAACACAAAATCATTTTTTAGATCCATATATCAAAATTGATTAATATAATAATTAACTATAGGAACTTAACTAAAGCGTTGGTGAAATGAAATATGGAATTATGCAAGCAATATCTATCTATCTTGATTGCTCTGATTGTTATTAGACCGAATGTCCTCTGTTAGGACCGAGGCTCCATTGCATAAGCATTGCGGTCAAATTAGCGATATTAAAAAAATATATTAAGCTTAAACCATACAACTATTAATATTACGATATTTTATTCTCAGTTAAATTTGCATTAAAAAATTTTGCAGAATTCTAACATATCGATGCAAACGTAAAAATTTAAAACAAACCATTCTAACCCGTTGTCCTACGTGAGCAACAAACACGACACCGCGACTCGATACGACGCGACGCGACAGTACCAAACAGAAGCTGACCCCAGGTGACATATGTTTTCGCGTAGACAAGATTGGCATTTTCTATGGTATCGCGTCGCGTTGCTTCTGTCGCTCACCTAAGACAACGGGTAAGTACTAAATAGCTCACCAAAGTGTTAACTGTTAACCGTTTCTAACCATGCTTCTAATATCAAAATCGCCCTCCGCTATGTTCATCCAATCGTCGCACCCTTATCTCAAGAGACATTCGCGATTTGGTATTCAGATTTTAGTTAGTCGTTACTCGTTAGGTTCCATTTGATTTATGACCGTGAGGGATAGCGAACCGCTTCCGCGTCGTGCTAAGTGCAGTACTACTGTAGACCACCGTGTACTGTGCCTTAGGGGTGGGAATGAGTGAATGACAAATGGTATGCTTTGATATTTCTCTCGTATTCCTCATTGCTGAAGGTAGTGACCCTTTACAATTATTCACGTAAACCGTTTTCTTGGGATAGTATATTGATAATGATGTTGTCTCAGATAGTTTCGCATATAATTTGACAAAAAAAACGGTCAAGTGCGAGTCAGACTCGCGGCACAAAGGGTTCCTTTCCACCACACAGTATATTTTTTAGTAGGTAAATAACAAGAAAGATGTCATAACTCACCACGTAATCGCAGCTGTGAAATAACTGGCTTACATAATATGGCGCTAAACTGGTAGCGCCTGTCAAACAATTCAACACCCTATGGGAACGGAACCCTAATTAACGATTTTGATTGTGTTGACTTAGAAGCTTGATTTTTTTTCAGCTCGCCGCAAAAACAGCACTAGCTTAAAACGCACATAGCTTTGAAAAGTTGGAAGTGCTTGCCTGTGATTCGAACAACGGACTAATAAGTACTTACCTAGTTCCTAACAAAAATCAAGTAACAGTTGTACTTGTATCCATTCTAACCGTTTAATAATAAAACAATAACCGCATTCGTGGTACGGAAAACGAAATATTCCCACACCCCTAACCAGAAAAGTGTAATTTTTATTCATTATTTTCTTTGTTCCCTCGGCGCCAAAGTTGTAATGCGGTCCGGGGGAAAGCGTTCCCTTTGTTTCCTAATCAATAAATATTTTCTCACCCGCAAAAATATCTTTGCTTGCTTCGCAGAAGGCTCTACCTGTCGTGTTAGGGTTAAGACAACGCGGGGTAGTATTGTTCCTTCTTATTTTTATTACAATCCATCAGGTAGAATGCGAGATGGTAAACGAATCCACCTTACCTTTACGTTTATGGTATGGTTACTGGCGCCTACGTTATGGGCCTATGGCATATTGCAGAGTCATTGCAAACAGACGTTTTTTTTATTCTATAGTAATTCGATAACTACTACTTAATATAACATATGCGAAAGTTTGGATGGATGGATGGATAGATGTTTGTTATTTAATCACACCAGAACGGCGTTATTGGCGTTAACGACGAATCAGGATGAAATTTGGCACAAAGATAGATTATAGTCTGGAATAACACATAGGTTACCTTTTATTCCCGGAAAATTTAAAGAGTTCCCACGGGAACCAAAAAAACTCAACCCACGCGGACGAAGTCGCGGGCATCAGCCAGTGATAATATAAAGTCAGCTTTTAACTACATAGACACTTTTAGAGGATTACACGACAGCAAACGATTAGCAGTGAAGATAGAAGCATTGTACTTAGGGGCACCACACACCTAAGTACAGTGTTTTGTTAAGAAGCCAAACTAAGCTTTATATAGCTTGACATACCGTTAAATTTAGAATAACTGAAATCAAACAAAGGACGCATGCATCACTTGGGTTGCTGCCGCTGCGCTGTTATGCCTGAGTAAATAAAGCTTAGTTTGGGTTGTCAGACGCCGCGCCTCGGTTTTCCAGTGTGCGTGACTCAATTTATCTGTCCACCATATGGGATCTACCCACACTGGTGCAAGGTACCCATTCAAGCACTAGTGACCCCAACAACGTCTGTTATAGATGACACAGTTAAAGTTAAACTAGTAGACTAAGGGGTAACTAATACGAGCGCTAGTAAGTTAGCCAGCCGCATGGGGGTACCGGGAAGACCGTCACTATTCACACCAGAGGTGAGCCCTAAGGCACCAAATAAGGAATCAGCCTTCCTAGCGATAGTTAACAAAAGTACGGCAATCTCTTATAATATAATGGAGATTCTGCAGGCAGTCACACTGGGACACCCTTGCAGAATCGCCGGGTTATCCTTGTAACCCACAGTTAGCTGCTACTTTGACAGAATTCGTATAAAACTTCTTCAAATTTATACCTGGGTTAAAAGTAACCCGGCGTGTCAACATGGTGGCATATTTACGTTTACCTATATAGTTTGTTTTTGCTTGAGTTATCTGTGGTTTATTTGTATAATTAGTTACGTCTCGCATTAGGTACTATGAAAAAGGGGGCCGTCACGTGTCCGCCGTATGACTAAGTACGTGATTACGTACGTACCTACCTACTATTTTCCGAGAATATGTCTGTTTACCAGAGCGACGCTCGCAACAATTAGTCGATTCCGGGAAGTTCTTTGACGATGCATTTATATGTACCTACTTATATTATCAAGATTTGGTATCCCGGGAAACGCTGCGAGTTATAAGTAATACATTCTTCCTCATTTTTGGAGATCCGCAGCCAAACGTCCAGCCCAGAAACTGGACGCAACTAAAAGGATTCCTCGCCCGTTTTTCTGTATGCCTACAAATGTATAAAGTTTTAAATATCTCTGCATGAGTTGAAAAAAATACATTTATCAGATAAGACAATCTGTTATCGCAAAATTAAAATTAAGAAAAAAAATAAGCTAATTTAGTTCGGGGTGCATGGTGAAAAATAGAAGCGAGAGCCGAATAATATTTTTGGTTTACCTCCGAGTAATAAATACTTCGCTGAAAATGTATTTTTAAATCATTGTGAGGCTTCTCAGACAGTTCTTGGGAAAAAACAATGTTTATGAAATAATGACTGCCAAAGGTTTAGCAACTGGTATGCCTACGGAACCCTACCATTCGTGTTCTAAAACGCACTTGACTATGTAGTTATTTTAATAAATATTCAGCTTGTGAGTTGCGATTGACCATAATCTTGTGTGGTGGGCTGCACATGGTCAGTCAATTATGAGTTGACACTTCACCGAGTAGATGGTCTGTGGGACACTTGCATAAAAGGCGACTATTCTTGCCTTGAAGGTACATACTACATTGTCATACGTGGCAGGAAACACGGACGCCGTGTGCCGTGTTTGGGCGTAACTGCTTAAGGCGATATAGATAGTATAATATAACCTTGATTTTATAGCAAAGTCCATCTGAGAAAAATATAGCTTTATTTATTAAAACATATTACATTGAAATCTAATAAATTAATTCACAGGACTGGAAATTTTTGATTGAGCATAATTGTTTTTTTATGAAAAGGAAAATACTCCAAAGTCCCATATTACGATAAGAGCACGCGAGCAAAACTAATAATAATACTATGGTAGTCACCCATTGATTTCGTAATTATTACGAAATTTAAGGAAATTGTTAATAATTAAGTGTTCATACCAACAAGTAGGCCAATCAATACAAATGGTAATTCGTATATAAAAAGTCCTATTTCGCTATTAGTGATTATTTGAAGTCTATTCAATTTCTAACATTTAAAATCTCGAGAAAAAGCATTTTTTTAATAAAATCAACGGTGCCCAAAGTTTTTTACGCTCATATTTTGACTGTGCCTATGATCTTATCTCAAAATATAACGTAATGTTATTTTTGTTGAAGATGCAGTTACACAATAATTTGTCGTGCCAATTATTCATTGAATTAACTAAAATAATAAAAAAAACAAATAAACATAATATTATTTATGAAAAGTATACGCTGTAAACATGTATATAAACAAATACGTATTGGTAATAATATATATTACCGTATAAAATATACCTACTACCACTTAGAGACAGGCAAAATATTACAAAAATATTACCGTAAAGAGACCCATTTAAGAACCAAAAATAACACGGTAAGCTTACAAATCGGAAGGCAATTTCTCTAAAAGGCTTCCCTAAGAACATACTGAAGGTTCTCGTATAACATGCGAACAAATGAACAACCGAATTGGATTAAACTTGTTCTCCGAATATGTATTACACAATATAGGTAGGTAGCTACACTACCGATCTACTTACTGAACAAAGAATGCAATAACAAAGCGTTTATTTTAACTTGACCTACAATTTATGTTTCATTTAAGTATACGAAAATGTAAGAACCTAATAATGTAACATGTATTATGTTTTTTAAGTTACTTATACATAAGATTTTTTGACGACAATGTTACAAACTTATAAATTAACTAGCTAAGATATAACTTTTATGACTGTTCTGATCATGCTCACATCGAATTCTGGCTGATTAGCCAGGTTCATCCTTTGCGAAAAAAATAAACCAGGGCTTCTGCCACCAGATAAGAAACAGTCACATTTTAATTTTCAATTAAAATGTGACGTGTGTGATATTTAAGTACCTATATACTTATTTAAAAGATAAAAAATACCAAGGTCTTAAAAGGCCGCAGGTATGTAACGAGTGTTATAATAAGTAATTTATTTATATGATGCGAGTATAAACTGGTAGTACATAGTCAAGGGCACACGTCTAAGGTTAATCAACTTAAGGTGAACTCGTAAACTTGGTCTAAATTTAGTGGTCAAAGAAACCAGTCCATGTGGAGACAACATGTGCCTACCTACACGCCGACCAGCAGAGTTTCAAGTATATTTCCACCGATGAAACCATATTCCTGATATAGCATATAATACGATATGAGAAAATTGCAAAAAGATCGCTGTGTTAAGTACTTGTTGAGCAGAAATTCAATACCTACCTACAACACTACGTTTTTGAGCGAATTAAGAACGTTGTATCAAATTGGAATTCTAATAAATTTACAAATTATTACACAATACCACACAAAATCTTTTACCTCAGTTGTTATGATAACAAATACCAAAAAAAAATCAAGAAATTTCGTGGAAATCGCTTCAACTTTACGAAAATAACAAGATATTTTTCTAGGAATTTAATATTTACAGGACAAAAAATACCCTCAAAATAAAACAGGAATAGCTTACCAAACAAGATCAAATCCGTTCATTAAAAAAATCAGTCTTCAATTTACCTAAAATTTTCAAACACTGCTAAAAACTAAATTAGTACTAAAACTACTTTAGAAAACACTACCGAACTCACTACTAATACTACAATTATAAAATTTTGGACACAATGACTAGATCAAAAAGAGCACACGAGCACAACCGTCCGCGTCAACGGTCGAATCATAACTGACTGAGGGGGTCAAGTTTTCGAAAAAAAAAAACAACTGCAGGCAAAGCCACCCATACGTTACGGCTGAGATGACTACAACAAAAAAGAACCCTAAATATTATCGCACCGAAAACGTGCGCTTCCCAACATTTTGATCCTGTTTTGTTACATTTAATTTTTATACCATTATTTCGAAGCAGTTGTCGGTCAAAATCACGCGTGTTTTATGACACGGTGATGTCATCGTCTTATAAAATAAAAGCGGTTACAACCGTTTTTTTTCCTTTTGCAATGATTTTCACATTCAAGTTCTCAAGGCGATCCGCCTCCGTTCATTGTACCCAAATTTTATAACGCTGTTAATTCAAATTGCTTGCAAATTTATATAACCTAACGTCATTTTGTACACCGGTTTTTTTTTTCAATTAAATATCGCGATTTCAACGTATTAAAAATGTATCCCACGTAACAATTATAATCCATACTATCCAATATCTTATACTTAATATTATAAATGCAAAAGTGTGTCTGTCTGTCTGCTACGATACTACTTTTCAATCGATTTTGGTGAAATTTGGTATAGAGGAAGGTTATATCCCGGGGAAGAACATCGGCTTTTTATCCCGGAGAATGAATTAGTTCCCCCGGGAAATAAAAAACTTCGGGACGAAGTCGCGGGCATCATCTAGTTTTATATAAATAAATTTTGTTTTCAATCCCGAAATTCAATTATTAAGGATTTTTAACACCACTATGTACCCGGCACGGTAGAATAAATTAGACCCTGCCCGATGTCTATATTAAAACGAGATTACGATGGCGGAATAATAATTTGCCTATTACCTAAGATTTTTCTACTAAAAATAATTCAATGATTTCACCAACATAATAAATTAATAACTTTAAAGGTTGGGAAAATCAATGAAGTTTCTGTTGCCGAGCAGTTTTTATAATTTTCAAAAAATAATATTATGTAATAGTTATAATCCATGTTCATACTAATGCCATATTAATATTCTATACTACTATTATAATTTATTGCGAAAGTGTATCTGTCCATCAATCGTCTGTCTACGCTTTCACGGCTCATCTTTTCAACCGGTTTTTATGTGATTTTGTGGAAAAGTAGCCTTTGTCCGGTTGTTTATCCCGAAATATTAAGTTGTTTCCGCGGGAATGAAAAAACTCAATTCACGCGGACGAAGTCGCGGGCATCATCCAGTAGTTTAAAACGGTTTTTATCAGAACTTAAATTGTTCGGTGAGTATGTCATACCTATTACAATAAAATATAAAAAATCGCGCCTTTTTAGCAACTGAAAATAATCCATTTCTATTTAGTTATTTTCTCAAGTAGCATAACATCTAGAAACATAATCAAATTATTGCACCTTTTAGCGCAAATATGTATAACAATAAATAAACAAATTACATATCTGTCGATTTAATTAATACTACACAAAACCAGTTGGTCTGATACACTATATCACACTCTGGTACTTAGTTAATAATAAAAAGTTTGGGAACCACAGTCCAGAGTACAAGTTTTGCAGCTGCCGTTCCCTTCTGTTGCACACATGTGAACAGCGTATACAATAGGGCTTTGTTTACATGTGTGCGTTCATATAGGGTGTTTCAAGGGGAGGGGGTAATGATTATTGTTTTTTTCTTTGTACCGAGATAAATTGGTTTATTGGTATTATTATCTACTGTTGTCGGCCTTTTGATGTATTTTTTGTTCCACTTTTGCCTATTTGCTTTGATGTTATATAGATTTATTTATAAATATAACGACGCTTGTCTCCTATTTAATTAGGTACTAGCATTTCAGTGCGGAATTTCTTTCGCGCGGATAACTCAAAATCCTAGAACCTTAACGATTTGATTACGTCAATGTCAGTCAGTTTCACCTTTTATATTCATATATAATATAGCATAGTATAGATGGTAATGCATAATACAAAGTTTGCAAACCATGTCAAAAGCCACCTGCCATACACTTTCACTGTACAGGCTACACTTTATGATAATGCAAAACGCAAGTATGGCAATTCTGCGGTAAGTACCAATTTTATCACCAATAATCTCTGATTAATCATTAAATTAACGATTTAAAATAATAGGGTACATACATAAATAATAAATTGTAACCTTTAAATATATAATTAACGGAAGTGCAAATAAATGTAGGAACCAAGGTAGTTCGAAATATTTTGTGGAGACCAATATGAAATTAAGAGTGTAACACCAAGTTTCAGAACGCAACCATAGACGCGCCACCTCTCTGTGTTTTGACCTGTTTTGACCTGTTTTGACAGCTATTGGTGTGCTAGGACTAGTGCTCTATGCTAGGCCTTATGAAGGGCATTCTCATTGTTCCTGCCATTGACAACCTAAAAACTGACCTTGCATATTACTGGTTTCGATACAGAACCCACCATATTTTTCTGAATTATTGTAATATTATCACCGAGAATAAAATAACATAAGAAATTTTTCCTCGAGTTTCAATAATACAAGAGTTTTTTTACGTGTAAATAATACAAATAGGCAGATATATTATGTATTTAGAAATGACAGTAAGACAGCTAGGCGCAACGCATACCTGCAGAGCCAAAGCGCTGACTTTCTTAATATTAACTTACAGACTGAAGCACGGTTCGTAAGCCTGTTCTATGTATCTTCTTTTCAGGGGCTCTATTTCGGTAAAATTATTGCAACATTGTAACGATAGCAATGACCACAATCCATTGTCGCAGCATAAATAACATACATTCAACAGTCGAGATGCCCGCAACTGCATCCGCGTGGAAAGTTTTATATGCCATTCTCCAGGTTCTCAAATATACCGATGCATAAACGTAATGCGATCCGTTGTTCTGTTGCGGCGTGATTGAAGGGCAAACCATCAAACAAACACACATTCGCATTTATAATATTTAACGCATATTTTTTTACGGAATAGAGCAAATTTCAAGTATAATAAAATGATTCGTATGTATAAAACTGTACGAAGCAGAGTTTAGGAAATTGTCAAAACGACTCACCTGCGCTCCGCCTTTTGCGTCGGTCCTAAACATTATGAAGATAAAGAGCATGTTTTGCGTTTCGTCATTTAAATACCTAATTAATTATTATTATTACTATTAGTTGCTTCACATTTCCTGCAATACGTGCATTATACACAGTAATCAAGTGTCAATGTCATAAGCATTACGAAGTATGTTACTGTGCCAACACACGCGTAAGTATTTTTGTTGCTTAACGCGAACATAATATCAATTACTTTCTTCATATTATACTAACGAGATTCAGCCCCCGATTACGGAAAAGCTGCATCAATCATTGTTACAATTTCAATCATTAATGTCATTGTGTGAAATAAAATAGAACTAGCTAATGCCCGCGACTTTAGCCGCGTGGATTGATGTCTTTGGTCTCCTTAATCTTCCGAAAAAAAAATGTAGCCTATGTGCTTAATCAAGACTATAATAATCTATTCCTGTGCCTATTAATTAGTGTCTACCTAATTACTAGGCACAGGAACGTAACTAGTAAACGTAACTCGTGTCCGACCGAACTTTCCGTCTCGGTTTCGGCCTAGTTTCGGTTAAAAACACGGGTTTCGGCTCGGTTTTGTTTTCGGCTGCCATCCGGCCGAAGTCGAAACTACATTCGGGGGATTTCCGCGCTCACAGGCGTGAGTCATGTCATGACTTGCACGTTTTAACTTTTAAATAAAGACTGATTATGGTAAATAGTAATTTTTTGTTTATTTTCCCTACGAAAACATCACCTCATTTGGGAGTTTCGGTTTCGGCCATAAAAACTAGTTTCGTTAGGACACTACCTGTAACTTTAACACTGGCTAATTATGTCGTAGGTACACGATCTCTAAACCATGCATTTAATATTATGCAGTACTAGGATATACATATTATGCATCTTATCAAGTTTTTGCTCTGAAGTTTAAAGTATATTAAATTTAATCTAGTTTTTAGAGTCTAGTCACTTAAATTTAATTATAGGTATACTGGGGCTGATTCTGTTGTTCGTAATCTCTAAACTAAACCAAAATGACACAATTAAAAATATTGCTAACCCTTTCATAATACTCACTGCAGAATGGGACAGAACTAGATTTAGAGGTGTCATTTTAGTTTAGTTTAGAGATTGTTTTATACAGAATTGCCCACACTGAATGTCTAATCTATTGGTGGCCTCTTTGTATGTCGTAATGTATTACATGATACTTTGTAATGTATTACACAAGGGATAGTAATACATATAGAGCCTTTATTTTATACTTATTTATTTTAGACATTGTGTTCAAATTATTTAGGAACAATGTTTTGTTAAATCAGGTCAAGGTAAGGTGATGCGTAAAATTAGGTGTTAAAATCCATCGGTTAGCTCAACTGGTAATCAAAATAAAATGGTGATTAATCAATTGTTAATTCGCGCTGGGGGTTTACTACCATCACATAAGCAGTATTATTTCAAATTACAGTTTTATGTCACGTACCTTGACGTCCCTAACATAAGGATTGTAATTCTAAAGCACGAACGTTAAAGCATATAACGAATATTAAAACATTACGGCTTTGAGCGATGGTAGTTCCCTGATCAATTTGACGGATTAATTAACAATGATCTATTACTCGAGCAAGGGCCGCTTAATTGGGCTATCGGATTAATCAGCGATAATGAAAACGTTTTCGATATTGTACCTATTATTTATATGAAAAAACTAGAAGTTTAATTCGCTATAATCCGCCACAGAAGGTAAATCTATGTGGTACAGTTCATATCCTGCACTTGCAGCCCGCGATATTCACCTTAAAGTCAAGTCAACTTCACAATCGTGCATTGTAGAGTCAAGATCTCCTGAAGATGCTCCGGTATTGGGGTGAAACGTAAGTTGAGAGTATTTTGGAAGATTTGTGTGGTGTGGTGAATATCGCGGGCTGCAAGTGCAAGATACTATACCACATAGATTTACCTTCTGTGGCGGATTATAGCAAATTAAACTTCTAGTTTTTTCATTGTCATGGACTTCCGCAAAGTAACGCCTACTTCTATTCAATATCCATACTAATATTATAAATGCGAAAGTGTGTCTGTCTGTCTGTCCGCTACGCTTTCACGGTCCATCTGTTCAACCGATTTTGATGAAATTTGGTACAGGGATAGTTTGTATTCTGGGGAAGGACATAGACTACTTTTTATCCCGGAAAATTCAAGAGTTCCCTCGGGAATAAAAAAAACTATCTCTTCAACCGATTTTGATGAAATTTGGCACAGGGATAGTTTGTATCCAGGGGAAGGACATAGACTGCTACATACTTTTTATCTCGGAAAATTAAAGAGTTCCCGCGGGAATCAAAAAACCTTAATCCACGCGGGTATCATCTAGTTATTTATATATTTTTATACTCTTGAAGGGTCTCACCTGGTGGTGGTGAAGTCGAATTATCAATACCTACCAGTCTATTATGGTAAACTAGCGGGTTATCTTGGTTAGGGTATGGCAGTTATATTAAACCCTCAATCCGCGCGGACGAAGTCGCGGGCGTAATCTAGTATAAAATAGTTGTGTTGGATTTGTATTTATGGTGGAAAAGTAAATAAGTACTTACCTACACAGATTTTTTTAAATCTAAAGGCTAGGCGTTTGGCTCCAATCATTTGTAACTACTTGCTAGCAAGTGATGGCAAAGGCCACTCACGTAAGTCGCGTACTTATGAATAACTTACGAAAAGTAAACAGTTTTTAGTAAGTCGAGTATCGTATAGTCATGTTAGTTACGTAAGTTACTTACGTACCTATGAACAGAAGGGAAAACCGAAGCCGTGTTTAATATGTACTTAGCATAAAATTATTTTTATACATTGGCTTTCTATATGATTTCATAGATCTTATGGTATAGTGATAAAGGTTGAATTGCAATGTTTACATCCGACCTACCCCAATAGGGTAGCCGTGTGGGATAGGGTTGCATGTGCGGTGTATACAAATATAAAAACGGCGGAAGCTATATTATGCGGGTGAAAATTGTCGCAAATTATTCACGGTTGGCCTGTAATTATATCCTGTAGTAAGTACAATGCTTTGTTATTATACCTACCTATCTTTGACTAGTTGAACCGCCCCGGGTTCATTCGCCATTTGAAACGATAGAAGAACACTAGTGGACCATGAACCACCCATGAACATTATTAGCAGCACCAGAGGAACCGCCAATGCGTTATTTGCCGGGTGGGACTCTTCGGTCGTGTCTCGTTACCACCCCAACGGCATGACGTACCGCCCAGCGATTAACCGTTCTGGTACGATATTTTAATGTGTACGATATTGTACTGCGTACGTTGTCACTCAATCACGCG
This sequence comes from Erebia aethiops, assembly GCA_923060345.2. Classification (NCBI taxonomy): domain Eukaryota; kingdom Metazoa; phylum Arthropoda; class Insecta; order Lepidoptera; family Nymphalidae; genus Erebia; species Erebia aethiops. The sequence continues at coordinate 10,357,396 of OV281081.1, read as the reverse complement.
GACGATGTCGCGGGAATTTGCCAGTTGATATTACCTGGAGCTGAAAGCAAAAGTTAGAGTGAAAATATGCTGCACGCATGCATGAACTGGCTGTACAGTACAGTACATCTACGCGAACTCATTAATAACTGCACAGGCTAGGCGACAAGACAAAACCGTCGCCGTTTATCCTTATGTCCTGTCCGGTCCCTAGTGTGTTTCCGGCCTTAGTGCCACGTTAGTACTCTACTCAGTACAGCCATAAGGCACAAAGGTCAATAGCCGTGTCAATGAACTCACACCGGGCATGAGTCGCGGGCATTTTTATACGCGTTGAATCATCTTGCGGCCACAGATGATCGACTGCGACAGGGACAAAGAGGTTCCACATACTTATCTCCGAGCAATCTGGCATGTATTACTTTCTAACATTTTTTTTTCAATACGAGTTAGGGTTGCTTGATTCAAACCATTGGATATCGTAACGTACGTTAGTTAAAATTTAACATAGGTATGAACTTCCCACCACCACCACCACTACAGCTAATTAACGTCCCACAGCTGGGCACAGGCCTCCACTCTCATTGGAGAGGGAATTAGAGCTTAGACCCACCACGCTGCTCCAATGCGGGTTAGCGGGCTTTGACTATTATCATACGTAAGAACTTTAACGTCTGTTAATATACCAATAATGCTTCATAGTAGAAAATGTAGAAATGGTAAATGAACGCCTTCTTTGACTGGCGTTCGTTAGCGCCATATTTATAGGTTACGTGTCCGTCCGTCCGTCCGTTACGTTATGTTCATCATAACCATCATGTCAACACATTGCGTGGTATTCCTCATTACTGAGGATCGTGACCCCTTTCGATTAATCTCATAATGGTAGGAGTTTTCATGGGATAATAATGCGGTGGATTCCCACGTCCTTCCTTACAACGCACATAGTTCTGAAAAGTCGGAGGTGTGTGCCCGGCGATCGAACCCGCGATCCCTCATAGGAGTGTATAAGCCTACGAAATTACAAATTGCAAGTGCGGAATCGAATTCAGGACCGGACGCAGCGTTTTAACGGTTTAAAATATTTTTTTTAAATGTACGATAGCAACTACTTTTATGCATAGGATTGTGATATAATAAGTTAACAACATTTGCGCCATACAGGCCTTCCGTTTAGTGTTGTATTACACCGCGTCGATATGTTGGCCGTCACTCGATACTCTTGCGTCACAGACAATCGATTCCGGAGGATGTCGAGGCGAACTACCTCCGCACTCAGGAAGGCTGGCCTGTGAACCTGAGACCTAATGACTACTAGTACTACTTTTTAGCATCGATATATATGTAGGTACTAGATGGGCCCTTTCATAGAAAAACGCCGGGCGTCCGAGTTGCGGAACACGTTCCGCACCTGTCTTTGTTTCCGTCGTAGCGCTGTCACGATCGCTCGTCGTGCGGATAATTTGTTATTATTAAGTTAACATCTAAAGTTTAATTAGTTTGTCACTGTATAATTTTAATTTTAAGGTAAGTGTTTCAATTCACAATTATACATTTCCAAAAAAACGTTATTTAATCTTCCTATTTAATATTTTTATCCATTACGCAATCATTTAATTTCCGCGGCAAACTGTATAATTTTTTTTTTACTAACTGGACTTACGGCTATGACCTATATTATCTATGACCGAGTCATACGTTTTCAAGTTTTCATTCAAGATGTTGCAAGCAAGTTCCCGATTTTCAGACTAGATGGCGTTGATGGCGTTGCTAAAAATACGCCCACATCCTTTGTTTGACAGGGCCCGTCTATGTAAATTGAGGTCGTTGCTTTTTAGTGATTAATAAATAGAGGCTCTCCCAAAAGTCTTAATATCTACCTCCCGTGTTAGTTTTATGTCAAACTAGCTGATGCCTGCGACTACGTCCGCGTGGATTGAGGTTTTTTGGTTCCCTCGGGAACTCCTTAGTTTTCCGGGATAAAAAGTATAGATTCCAGACTATAGTCTATACCTCTGTGCCAAAGTTCAGCCGTTCAGCCGTTCGGGCGTGATTGAGTAACAAACATCCATCCAAACTTTCGCATCTTACTAATATTATTAATGCGAACAGAGATAGATTACAGCCTGGAATAGCACATAGGCTACTTTTTATCCCGGAAAATTAAAGAGTTCCCGCGGAAACCAAAAAACCTCAAACCACGCAGACGAAGTCGCAGGCATCCGCTAGTTTATAATATTAGTAAGATAAACTATCGATTAAAGTAAAAAAGTGCGTCGAACTTTGATGACGTCACAATTCATATTTTATACAAAATGCAACACTACGACGCACGCGTTTAGACGTTTGAAAAAAGTTGCTGATTTGACTATTTGTCAAATACATACCCAATTGTCTAAAGCACATGGTAATCATTTGAGAGCTTAAAACGTATTACTCGAACTGTTTAAAGAGTTCATACATGCTTTTGAGGTGCAGTCATCTATGAACTCCTTAAACAGGTCGAATTATCGGTTTGACAATCGATTACGATTACAATTTTCTTACACAATCGGGGCTGTTCTTGTACATAATAGTGTTCTATATCCGAATTTCGGCCATGACACCAATCTCTAACCAGGTGCAGGAAATATAATATTGCCAGTTACTCTCTATTCTCTCTCATAGTTGACAATCTCTGTGCCGCAGTATTGATCGGTGTTGCCTTGGGAGGTCCGGGGTTCGATTCCCGGCAGGGTCAATTTGGTAATTTATATTTTCTGAATTTTCTCTGGTCTGGCCTGGTTGGAGGCTTCGGCCGTGGCTAGCTACCACCCTACCGGCAAAGACGTACCGCCAAGCGATTTAGCTTTCCGAACTTCCGATACGATGCCGTGTAGAAACCGATAAGGGGATGAGTTTAATATAACTGCCATACCCCTAAAAGGTTAGCCCGCTACCATCCTCTGCATCATCAATTACCATCAGGTGAGATCGCAGTCAAGGGATAAAAAAAAATACTAATCCCAATAAACGTAAACCTATATTATGAGAGCCAAAATTGTTATTTTAGTTGAGTCTTTTGTCTTAGTCTAATTTTAAAGCCTGTACTGTCCCACGACTGGGCTGGGCAGAGGCCTCCCTCAGATTTCTCCACATCTCCTACTTTGCACTTCTATGGATTACTCAACTGAGAAATTATCTAATTTAGTCAGATACCTACTACTAAAGCTGCAAAGTTCAAAAACTCGATAAATTTAAACCGGTTAACATTACATAAGCATGTAGGAACTAGATCTAAATTATTACGACACAAATACTTGTCCAGTTAGAAAATAGAAGTACTTACTTCCATTTTACGAGAGCAAAATACAATAATCATTTATCTCTTTCCAACAAACGTCCACACATCCGGTGCGACAAAGACAGATGTAGGTATGAGCTGATCTCGAATGCATTTCGTTCCGACATTCGATCCCGAAAGTTATTTCCTTCAAATATCGAAAAATCGTGCAGTTTTCCTACTAAATCTAATATTTTAAATCAACTGACCAATGTATCGGTCTTGTTACCCCAGGGCCATGGCTTTTAAGAACAGGCGATTTGATCAATCATAGATTAAATCAGATGGGACGACTCGATATCTCGACTGACATCGACTTTCACACATTTGATATCAATACAAAGTTGTTTACTGATCATAAAACATAAAAGAATAAAATGCGAATGAGTTGTTTAAGCCTTATCAGAAATCTTAAGATTTTCATATTAGTGACGCATATGATCCCGCATATGATAGCTATTGGCCGAAGCAGCTGAAGTATGTTATTGCTGCACATGTACATTTAGCTAATATTCGAATAGTGTCAGCCAATCGCATGACCTCTATATTCATATTATTATATTCATTCATCATATATTCATTTTGACGACCTCCGTGGCGCAGTGTGTAGCGCTGTTGCCTTAACGTGCGGAGGTCCTGGGTTCGATCCCCGGCAGGGTCAATTTGGGAATTTATAATTTCTGAATTTTCCCTGGTCTGGTCTGGTGGGAGGCTTCGGCCGTGGCTAGTTACCACCCTACCGGCAAAGACATGCCGCCAAGCGATTTAGCGTTCCGGTATGATGCCGTGTAGAAACCGAAGGGGTATGGGTTTAATATAACTGCCATGCCCCTAACAGGTTAGCCCGCTACCATCTTAGACTGCATCATCACTTACCATCAGGTGAGATCGTAGTCAAGGGCTAGCTTGTAGTGGATTACAAAAAAAAAAAAAAATATATAAATACTGTTTATTTGGATTAGCTGCGGTAGGCCACAAGGTCAATTATAGTGTCTTATGGTGTTTATTTTAATAAGACGCATTCAATACGAATCAAGAGAAGGAACAATAAATAATAAACAAAATTGGGCAAGAGTCAAGACTCAGGGTTACCACGATTCAAAGTTCGCCAAACTCGTGGCCCAGGCGGTTGGAATATATGTAACTACTAAGTTGAGACTGCTCCGCACATGGAACTTACACATCCAGTTACTTGATGAGTAAGGAACTTAACTTAACTTGAACTTTTCTTGAGATTTTTCTTACAATTTATTCAATTAAGATTGTTTGCAGAAATAGAATGTAAGTTGTGGGTAACAAGGTTACAGAAGTTGTTAGTTACTTACTAGTTTGCTCATTACTGCCTATATAGGAGTTAAGGAAAGTGGAAACCTTCGGGAGTCAATTAGTGATGATAGGTTCTGAATCACGCAATTCCGAGTGATTCAAATATGATAAACAAGTATAATCCATATCAATATTATAATCCATACAAATATTATAAATGCGAAAGTGCGTGTATCTGTCTGCTACGCTTTCGCGGCACAACTATTGAACAGATTTTGATGAAATTTGGTACAGGGATAGTTTATATCCCATGGAAGAACATACTTTTTATCCCGGAAAATTACCTAGTTCCCGCGGGAATTAAAAAACATCAATTCACACGGACGAGTCGCGGGCATCATCTAGTTTGAAATAAAACCCTTGTATAAAACATATCTACTGAGTTTTTTGTCAACTTTTAGAATTACTAACATTAAATGTGATTATTTAAAAAAGATAACACAAAAGAGACTAGTAACAAAACGGTAAGTCGAAAATAATAAGATGGAAATTTATTTTAATCTGTCTTCGTATGAGAAGCGTAAGTAAAAGAGGAGTAGAATTACATGTCGAACACAAATTATGCCTGTCCTAGGGCTGTCCAAATACACTTTAAATTTTAATAAGGTTGTTGCTATAAGTAAAAAAGTACTTTAAGTTACCAAAAGACGGAATATCCACGTCTTCTGTTAATTAATTTTGTTTGATTAGCTGTTGCCCGCGGCTTCGCTCACGTTAGGTTCGATTTTGATACAACGTTCAAAGCCCTATTTTACCCCCTTAGGGGTTCAATTAAAAAAAAATCTTAGCGGATGCCTACGTTATAATAGCTTTTTGTCAGTCCGTCAGTCATTAGTCCAATGGTTTGATCTGTGTGTTGATAGATCCGTCAGTTAGTCAGTTACCTTTTCCTTTTATATATTTAGATAACCATTATATAACTATGATCGATTTAAGTAAAAAGTGCGTTCGATCTTATCCTACCGATTGATTGAATGGAGGCCATGTTTTACACGATGAGTTCTACAAATTCGACGATTTTTTTATTTTCCAAATCTTTTTGTGATACAAGAGCGGTAAATTTCTTCTTTTTAAATGTATTGTGACAACCCTACCACGCATTATTATACCTAACATAAAAATGAGAGAAATTCTTTTACGCATAAAAGGTGACGGGAATACGAAAACAGAAAAAGGGGGAAATTTTCTGAAGACTTTGATCTTATTTGTTGGATCTCTTATTTATTTAGGCAATTTCCAATAGCTTTACTTACCTAACCACGACGAATGTGTAACTCAAGGCCAAATAACATACTCATACATGGAATTACGCTTAGTAGGTATAATAAGGGATTAAATTAAACTTATGTGGACCATTTTCTGAAAACCTATATTTAAGTCGCCCCGCCAACCGGCATTGGAGCAGCGTGGAGGGTCTAAGCTCTAATTTCCTCTGTTAAAATGAGAGTGGAAGCCTGTGCAAACCAGTGGGACGTTAATGGGCTGTAGTGGTGGTGGTATATAAGTCGATTTCGATTGTCAAGCAACGTTGACCCAAGTCGGTAGCTCGAAAACGAAAGAATGTAGTAGTCGTCAAAGTCAAGTTAATTCTAAGTATAGCAAGTCTAGGTATATTGCATTAACAAATATGAATCGACACCTGCAACGAAGATGATTGTAGGTACCTACGTATGTTAGTTTTTGGAGATTTTGACTTTTATGATAATGATCACGAACTCAATGATGCCAAAATTTAAGACGTTTTTCGTTTTATACATCGCTACCCGATTGGTATTTGTCTTGTACAAAACAAGCAATAATACGAATAGTTTTTAAAGAAAAAATTATAAGAGCTACGAAAGCTCTTTAATAGCCATTTAAAGCTTAAATAAAGACGTTGGTAAGTGAATAATAAATGAAATTACAAGCATAAAACAATAAAGAGGCCGTACGTATCTATAGTGGTTGGATACCGCGTCACAACAGGGGCAGCGCCCTGCAATTGGGGTCTCCATGGGTGTTTAAAACCATGGACTGTCCGAGTCACTATTTTTCGCCAACAAACTAGCCCACCAGTTTGGCGAGATTTATATTTTGTAAAAATTGTTGTATCCATTTGAAAAAATAAAAAAATATATATATCAAAGCTATAAAATTTTCAGGCAAACTGAAATTCAGCCTAATTTTTGTTAAATAAAGGCGCATTTATATTGGAGTCACAACAATAAGGAGTGCACAGATCTCGTACAGGAAGTCTAGGAGGCTAAAGCACGAGACTCTGACTTCTATGCTTGCAACATACCGGATAAGGGGTACATTTAGTTTAGATAGGGTAGTCAAGTTTATTTATATGAATTAAAATGACCCTTGATCGCAATCACACGAAATAGCAGGCGCTGAATATTGATACAACCTAAGTTGGAGCGCATCTACCTGGCTGGAGCCTATTTAAATTTTTTTTTTTTTTTTTAGTTTTATTCGGTGGTTCTCCGTTTAAAAATATAAGTAAAAAAAGTGAAATTGCCTAAAATGTTTTGTGCATTTTTATTTAAGTAAGTGATAAAGAACTATTCTTTTGACAACGCTATGATTTTTTGGCCAAAATTGCTATACTCAAGGTAATCACGTGCTTTGCATCGTTTTGAGCCATTTTTCTCTACCAAAATGGCGAAAACAATTAGTATTTTTCCTTTGACTTGGATTGACCACATTTGTCAGAAGTATACTGATACTTTTACAATAATTGAAAAGGATAGAACGCGGGAGAGTGAGAGGGAAGGGTTAATAGGCCTATTACATTGCACTTTTCACAGCGACACTTAACCATGAATCTGTGTAGTGTAATAAGACTTACGAAGAAAGGGTCCCTAATTTGGTCCTTATTGCTTTGTAATTAGCGACGCCAAAACTAGCGGCCACGCCCACCCTTTCCACAGGGCCCTGAGAGAAGTGCTGTGTAAGGCCTATAATTTAAAAGCCGCCTTAAAAGTGCATCATGTCCCATGGTGTTGATGGTGTCAGTAGTGGGCGCGCCGTTGCCATGGCGACCGCCGTGTTTGCCGCCGTATCGATCGCCGCTTCCCTGTTTACGTCCCGTGCACCGGCACCGGCACCGCCGCTACGGATACTGTCTACTGACGCTACGCTGCATTGCCGCTGCTCTTTAGTATTTACTATTGTTCCACACTAGTTGAGTTTGGTCATAGTTTGTTGTCATTTTTTTTGTCCTTTACCGTCATCAGTATCATGTCACCGTAAAATTGCAAAAACCGTTAGATTGTAAACTGACGGAAGATTGTGAACCGTTCAATGTTGCAAAAACCGTTAGATTGTAAACTGACGGAAGATTGTGAACCGTTCAATGTTATGAGTGTATATTTTTGAAATATTCATTGTTTTCCTGTCTCTTTCTTGTAGGTTAGGTTAGGGTACGACATAAGTAATCACGCATAATAAATAGGTTTTATCGGGTTAATATACCTAACAGATTACCCGAAAAATAATACTTCAATTGTAATCTGTCGACAGTTTACCTCGCTAGTTAGATGACAATCTAACGGTTTTTGCAATTTTACGGTGACATATACGTAAATATAATACCTTAGATATTTTTAAATAACTAAAGTACCAACAGCTACCTTCAAAGCAAGAGCTTTTAGTGAGAAAAGGCATCTTCTAGAAAAGCAAGTTTCATCAACCTGGGCCCGTATTAATAAAGCCGACATCAGCTAAGAAACACGTTATAGGTCATTGTGTGCTTAAGACCTGTACTGTCTGGTCATAGATTAACCGATTCTTGAGAAGCTTTTCTTATCTTATGTACCTACGGGCCCTAGACCTCATCATTGCTTTTCTTGAGGCATGATTGTCAAGCGCAGGTCAAGTAAAATAGATATTCTGGTTCATTTACTTAATGATCTACAGAATACAGATTTATTAGGAGAAATATAAATTAGATTTCATTAAAAAGATGTGTTTGACTGACTCGAAGTCGGAAACGCGCCATCTTGTAGAATTTGTATTAACACAGGTATCGTGTATTGCGATTTGCGCGCTTCTTCTCAGTACAGTCGCACGAGCACTAGCATGCGCACGAGTAAAATTATGTCTACCCCTTATCTCTATTTGTCTACCGAAGCTAACATGGTTACTTGTCTCGTTACGTCAAAAGTAGAGATAAAAGTAATATTTCTTATCTGTGTTATTTTTCTCGACAAATCCTTACATGCAGACAATTATTTTCTTGTAATATATTTTGTGCATGTAAGGGTAAACGAGAACCGGCATCGACAACATCTTTCTCTCTCTCTCTCTCTTGTCGCGAGATATCTCGTTGTGCGCATGCTAAGCCTGCAGGGCGTGATTGGAAATCTCGTAGCTTTAATTTAACTAACAATAAATATCACTATCTATTACTTCTACTGACTTGAATAATGTTAATAATGGAACTGTTAATTAATGGAACATTCCTACGGTAGTAGGTATCTACCAACTAAGAAAAACAAATCTTTGAAATTTCCGAATCTTAATGGAAAAATCTCTTCATTATTAAAGAGCCATTAATAATATCGGTGTTTAAGTTACAAGTCGCCTCGAACGCTCATTACGTATTTCCGATTGGTCTCGAGCGGCTCGATTTGCTTTGAAAAAGCTTTGACTTTCCCACAAGGTCTCGTTTTCAATCCCCCGCAGTGTTTGCACGCGAAATGACGGATCGCTCCCGATACCTACTCAAATGTTCAAGGATTTGTGTACACAAATCTACGTTTTAGTAAGATTTCGCAAGAGAAATAAACAGTGATTATTTAGGTGTATTTTTCAAGATAAGATGGAAAAATTGCTCGTAATCGTAAACTCATTATTTTAGGAGTTTACGAACAGAGAGAGAATCGACGAACAGTTTACTACAGATTCATAATAAAACTTTAATAAATTACCTATCACACTGTCACCAATCTATAAAATATAACATATGTAGTACCTACCTACTACTTCCCAGGTGAAAAAGATGTCTTCAGAAAAACTGTAAATAAGTTAACTAAGATGTTAACCTTAGATGTAAGATTTCTTTTATCTTCTAAAAAATCCAGTTAAAACATTTGACTTATCATTACATTTGGCGAAATTCATCTTCCCTAATCCGTGTTTATGCATAGCTACTTACTTACTCGAAACACTTCCTTGAAAACTCAGCATTACTTACCTGAAACAAATGAAAATGTTAGTTATTAATTTGCTTATAATGTACTAACTGGCATGCCTCAGCGTGGATTTTTGAATAACGTTTTGTAATGATGATATAACTGTACTTTAATATTATAACACACAACCTCTGAACCAAATTGACAAGTCTATGGATCTACACGGACGGACTTCATTAGGACTGCACACAGACTGCAAAATTGCATTTTTATTGCAGTTATGTTATGCTTCAAAACTGCAATTTTGCAGTCGGCGTGCAGTCCTTATTCAGTCCGTCATTGTCTGTCTATACTCTATGCGATCCCTTTCCCCAGTGAGCAGAATGAAAATTAGTACATGTCATTTAAGTTTCGAATTCACTTACAACACAATTAGCCACAAATATCTCCTGTTATAGTTTATTTCATGTGCATCTAATGAATCGTAACAAAAAAGCAACTGTCGCGTTTCTTGCAGGTTAAAAAAAAGAGACAAAACGAAGTTCTAACACTTATCCCCAAAAATGCGTCTTAAAAGTTAAAACCATCGTCCATTATCCCATCCTCTTTGTTTCCCCTCACAATGCTGCTCTTTCATGGGATTAACGCATTAAATTCTATGGGTGTCCGAAGACGGATTGTAGTCAGTGATAAAATGGTTAACTTTAACAGTTCCAATTAATGTTACAGTGTTAAATTGGTGACGTTCATGAAGATTTACGGTGAAACCGTCTTTTGATACTTATAAAGTTTTTTATTGTAGAAAAATTATTCAGTAGAGACAAATACCACTGTCCAATCCTATATCGTTTCAGAAGTAATCATATCGGATCGGATAATAGACTTAACTTTTTTTTTATCCACTACAAGCTAGCCCTTGACTGCGATCTCACCTGATGGTAAGTGATGATGCCGAACTTAATGATAACTAGTTCGGATGATGGGGAAATTGAGACTGATGCTATTATCATGCATTCGATTTTAATTGTTAGTTTTATATGCAATTTAATTGTTTTTAATTCTGCCGAATCTACACTTGGCCAGCGTGGTGAATTATGGAAAAACCCTTCTTATTCTACGAGACTTATGCTCAGCAGTCGGCCGGCGATGGTTTAATGATGATGGTAGTGTTTATTTCATAGAGAAATCATCCAATTGATGGTTCTATCACAGATGAACTTAATATAATATACTTAGTGCTCTAAATTGTACCAAAATACAATATAATAATCAAAATGTACCTTAAAGTTTAACAGATAAAGTTTAAAAAGTGCGAAAATGTGTCTGAAATGTCGTCAGTCGGATCCGACAGTCGCAAGTAAGTGGCCCGTGGCAAGACTTATGCATGCATATTACCGCAACTATAACTTACACGCTAGAATGCACGCCGGCCCCTTCCACACGTGACGCAGGCCTAATGTAATTGGGACAACGAAACATCGTTACCCGTGGCTGACTGATTGAGACGCATTAGGCCGTTAACACACGCAGCGACTAGCTTCCCTTTTTAATTATTATAGTTTTTTTGTCCACTACAAGCTAGCCCTTGAATGTGATCTCACCTGATGGTAAGTGATGATGCAGTCTAAGATGGTAGTGGGCTAACCTGTTAGCTGCATGTCTTTGCCGGTAGGGTGATAACTAGCCACGGCCAAAGCCTCCCCACCAGGCCAGACCAGGGAAAATTCAGAAATTATAAATTCCCAAATTGACCCCGTCGGGGTTCGAACCTGGGACCTCCGCACATTAAGACAGCAGCGCTCAACACTGCTCCAGGGAGGTCGTGAATACCTACTACTAAGGAGGAAATTGGGAAACCTCTCTTACAACCTCTCTCGTCCAGCATTGGCCATCAACAGGACTTTTTTGGCCGTCAAACGTCAAAGCTCTTGAAGGGAAGACAACAGCTCTGCTAAAATGGCCAAAAATAATGACGATGATAAATAAAAAGGGGGACTTATTGTCTTGCGGAAATTAGTAGGTCCTGTAAAAGTTGAATGGTTGTTTTTGAAGTTCTACACAAAGAAATGCTGGGCAAGTTGGCATCTACCAATTAAAAGTACTTAGTCTGTATGTGACTAGAGCGACTTGTTCTTTGCAACTTGAATTGACTTGTTAAGAGTTCCGACGTGCACCCCTACATGTGTACTTATCTACATTACTTTTCTATTTAAAAAAATCGTTTTCAATGTCTCGTCATTCAATCAACCAGGGCGCATATTGCGTTTTGTTACAGCAAATTAACGAATCACGGCTAGAAATTGTAAGATTAAGTACAATGTATGCGTTATATCGTAGATTTTAGTACACCATCTCTAAACTACAAAACAACAGCTCTAAAGTTAGTGATATCCCTTTCCGCAAATGAATTATGAAAGGGATAGTAATATAAATAGAGCTGTCATTTTAGTTTAGTTTCCAACAGAATTCCCCCCAAAGACGATGGGTCCACCACACCAGGTGGACTGAAGATCTCAGGAAAGTAGCTGAAAACAAACTCAAGCAGCACAAGACCGTGTTCTGATGGATAATTGGAAATCCTTTTAGAATCTTCCAGCAGTGGACGTTTTCGATACGTGTATACAATCGCTACGTATGTAAGCACCCTAAAGCAGAAATTACGTTAGGCGTCTACACTACACTTCCCAAGGGATGGCGTAATGTAACGCTTGCCTTTTAGCACTCCACAGAGATTTCGCATGTATATTAAGATTTCATTTTAAACCACTTTGATTAAATTTATAATACCGTATACGAGTAAAACGTGTTGTGGTAAACTCACTTAGGATTTTAAATGGGATTTCGAAATACTGAAACAGGTTATAAATTTGGCTAAAATCGAATTTGCTTAAAATAGGAATTGAGGCGAGAAATTTTGTATATATGCTTATGCAAGTTCATCTTCTTTATAACTATTAAAGAAACTGAATAACTGACATATCAACTTTCGTAACGAAAAGCTTGCTAAAGAGAACTTGTGAAACTTATGCTACTTTCATACTAATAATGTCCTCCCGACCGAATTTCGGCCACGGCGGCCTATCTCCAGAGAGATTAGCCATCTGCGCGGGAGATATTATATTGCACACAAGGACTGAAACAGTAACCGAAATAAAGGGTTTAAACACTGTTTTTTGAAACTGTTTTAAAACAGAAACCCTTATAACGGAAACAGAAACGAAACTGTAACAGAATCAATCTGTAACCTTTTATTTCTGTTAATAAGTGTTTTAATCTGTAACCGATATAAAGTACATGCAATTACCTACTACCGCTTGAATATCGCGCGTGGCAACGCCGCAGCGCGGTCTCTCTCTTTGTGCAACTTCTTACTTCATTGGACTTTATACACACTGACACCACATCGGCCATGGTTTTCTTAAATCAATTGCAACCATAACTGCTTTCAATTAGGTTCAAATTTGAATACGCGTCAACAGTGTGATATTACGTATAGCAACGTACACGAGACTTTAGTGTTTTATTTATATTACCAATTTCGACCCTCGTTGCCTACAACTTAGGTCCAAATTAGAAATAACTAAGTTAAGATCTTTCCTATTTTTCAATATTAGATTTAGTTGCATATGAAACAAGGTTAAAAACATTGATTTAGAATTTTGTTATTATACCTACTTAGGTTTTTGTCAATTCTTTGAATTTTTCAGTTTGAATTTCTTTGAATTCTTTGATGGTGTCTGTACATCATACCTACAATAATAATATTATTATTATAAACTAGCGACTCGCCCCGGCTTCGCACGTGTGCAATGCTGATATTAAATAACCCCCGACCGCCGCCGCAACCGCTATGCATTTTAAATCTGTAATATCTTCGAAAATATTAATTTAAATTACATGCTGTAAAGGGCCATATGGATCTATACTAAATGCACAATGTATTTAATGTATTTAATTGGATAAGGATTAATGCTGTATTGGTTAAAATCGCTTCGTAAATAAGCCATTATTTCTAGTAAAAAGTAAAGAATAAAAAATGGTTATTGTGGGTTATCCCTAAGAGATAGACATATACTATCGCGGACTTTTTTGTAGATCTTTTTAATGTGTACAATACTGTAGTACATTATTTTGATCTATCTCATAGGGTTCAGCCAGCGTTTGCAATGTAACGCAAAAAATGTGTTTATTTACGACATCACATTAGAAACCTCTAAAATTATCAGTGTTTCTCTACTATATTATGCATGTATTATACACATAAAACTTCCTCTTGAATCACTCTATCTATTAAAAAAACCGCATGCAAATCCATTGCGTAGTTTTAAAGATCTAAGCATAGGTAGGACAGACAGCGGGAAGCGACTTTGTTTTATACATAAAAAATATTTGGTAGGTATAAAATATGTTAGTGATACAAAAGTGTGTTTGTTTATTTGTAGGCTTGTCCTTCAATCACGATGCAATAGAGCAATGGATCGACGAAGCATGTTAAACCAAATTAAACCTTAACACTGAAGCATTAAAGTTTAATTTCGAATGTAGTATATTAAGATCTAATAATTATTGTCTTCGTAACAACGCGAGCATGTCGGCGATATGCATGTCGTTGACGCCTCGAATCCACATTTTACTCCCTACCAAAAAGTGCTCAAAGCGGCTGAAGGAGTTTGACTTCAAAAATCATAATAAAAAATGTATACCTGAATAATTATTTTCTTTTTACCTCGACTACAACATGAAATTAATATTTATGTATTATGGAACTTTGCTCTTAGCTGGTGTTATAGTTATTAGGTGGTATTAGGTGGTAGGTTTTATAGTTCATTTCGATAAGACTAATAGTTTCGGAGATATATGTTATCTGTGTTGCATGAAAAGATTTCTTATGATTTCCATAATAACTGATAGAGCTACGAAAATATTGACCGTAGCAAAATGAAAGGTTATAATCATGCTAATTACAATTCATTTGAATTCATTCAGTAGATAGCTTCGGCGTGTTGCGCGGCCAAAATACAGACAGACAGAAATTCAGAATATATTCAATATACCTACTTACTTACAGAATTTGACCTGATACAGTTGCATTATAAGTTAGTACCTACTTAAAGATTTGTAATTTTAAAATAATGTAGTTTCAAGCGTTCTTGTTAAATTATGATGAACTTTTTACACTGGTTTTAAGTAATTAAATAACTACGAGTAATAAATTCATTCTTTTGACTCAAACTATCGATATAAAAATAATGTCGGCCACGACAGCCTATCTCCAGGGCATCTGCGCAGGATATATTATAGGTTAGTGCACAAAAGTGTGTGCGCATACACAGGTGCGCTCTCTGTTCCTTTACTCACATAGACGGAAAATCCGACACGAGCGGAGAGAGATCAGGCGCAGGACTGACGGCTTTACGTGATATCCGAGGCATGGGGGTGAAACACTGCCAACTTCCCTAAACTTCCTAACTCGAGCTATTAGCTAGTACCTACTAAGAATTTCTTGATAGAAAAATCCAATCTATACTATAATATTATACATGCGTAAGTTTGGATGGACAAACGGATCTGGATGAAACTTGGCACAGAGATAGATTATAGTCTGGAATAACACATAGGCTAGGTACTTTTACTTCCAGAAAATTATACAGTTCCCGCGGGAACCAATAAACCTCAATCCACGCGGACGAAGTAGCTAGTATTTAATAATTATGGCCTAACCCGGGATTCGAACCCGGGATCTCGTCAGCCGCAGTCGAATATGCTAACCACTAGACCAACGAGGCAGTGTTACTATCTAATAGCCAATAATATTATGTACACAGTAAGTTTGGCAACGTCGCTATTTCGGTTACAGATTAAAACACTTTAAAACACTTTATTTCTGTTACAGATTCATTTCGGTTACAGAAATATAAGTGTTTCGGGTTAACCGAATTAAAAACACTTTCAAAAGGGTTACAGATTCGTTTCTGTTACACTTTCAATCTGTACCACTTATATTTCTGTAACCTTTATGAAACTGTTTTTCAGTCCCTGATTGCACAAGTGTGTGCGTATACACAGGTGCACTCTATATTCCTTTACTCTCATAGCCCGATAGGACGGAAAATCCGACACGACCGAAGAGAGCTCAGGCAGGACCGTTGGCTTAACGTGCTCTCCCGAAGCACGGGGGTGAAACACCACCAACTTTCTAACTCCGGGCTAGTATGTATTTTTTTAGTGCTGAGAATTTAATTTCAGAAAAACCCTATAATGTCCTTGTTATTACTCGGGATTCGAACCCGGAACCTCGTCGATTGCAGTCGAACATGACCACTAGACCAATAGGAATAGACCCTACTTCTACCACCGATTTGGAAAGCATACCTAGTCTACTTAAGAGAGCCAGCAAGGAACTCAAGTTACTTTTACAAATAAATTCCAAGCAGCTTTGTCATATTACCGATAGGCTATTGCTGCCTAAAGAAAAACATCTAAGCTAAATAAACAAAGATAATTTATAAATTTACTCAAACGGGGAATCGAACCCGATAACGTATTCTTGCAAATCGTTTCGCACCGCCGCGCTACATGTAGCGTAATGTGATAATAAAAGCATTTTCTTATCAAGATTTTAACGACTTTTTATACAAAGTGCGTACAATAACCGTAGGGTTGGCAAGGCATCAGAAAAAATATAATATTGAAAATAGTACGACCGTTGTAAATGTCGCAACGGAAATCGAGATTAAAATCTAACTATAGTATTTAATGTAAGTAGATGAGATATTTTAATTTATAACTAAGAAATATTCAGATCATGTTGTGCAGTACCAGATATTATGTACCTATGATATCAACATTAAATTTGCCGTTACACAAAAAAAAAACCGTAAAAGAACACAAGAGTCGGGGCTATTATACAATTGACGAATTTCTTAATGACAAAGTTGTATGGAAGCAATCGACTTAGGGTCCAGCTCCCCACAGGATAATATAATAACTTACACCATTGTATTTAATTTATATACTTACCTACGTATTAAAAAAAGGAGCAACTGCTGAGTTTCTTGCCAGCTCTTCTGGCGGTAGAGTCAAAACATGACATAAACATAACATAAGAGACACCTGTATGTCCTACTTGTTTTAAATAAATTGAATTGAATTGAAAAATGAAGGTTTTTCTTTATTTGATTAAGTAAATAGCAATATTTACGTCAATTTTCAAGAAGCTTTTTAATTCAAATCTTTAGTTCAGTTTAGCTTAAATATAATAATAATAAAAATTCTAAAAAATATGATAAAATCATAAATTTTAAACTACCAAAATAAAAGCAGAAGATTCTATGCAAAATACCCACTTCCGTAATTTATTCCATACTTGGCAACCCTAAAAATGTGGCCGTTGGTAACATTTGTGTTACGCGCCAACCGTGTTATACCTATTTGCTTACAGGTAATCGCTTTTTGATGAATTATGGACTTAATAACTTAGATATTAAGGTTCACTTTGATCCGTATTGATGTTTTGTGGGTAACGAATGTAAATGGCCACGGAATAAGTAATGGAAGGCACCTGTGGCTCTTTTGAACGCGCGCCATAGATATAGATTAACCGAAGATAATGGCGACCTCGCACAGTTAGCAAAACCTGACAGACGACTACAAAAGAATCGCAGGCAGGAACTGGATATAAGCAGCGCAAGACCATGACGAATGGAAAGGGAGAGGGACCTGGAACAGGGAAAAACTTATTTCTTAAATACTTTATTTCTTTATACGAATTTATTGAATTAATATATCAGAAAATAAATTATGGCAAATACAAATAAGTACTTACCTTATTATGTACCTACCTCAGTACGAATACAATAATATTATTGAGGCATAAATAAATCATCGATAGTTGTAAATCTTGAATAAATAACTTAATTTATTTTGTTAGGTGAAAATAATATAGCTTTACTCAGATCATTCAACGATTTTCGCTTAAAAAGTAGAAAGGAATAGACTTCAATCAAGATTTTTATTTTTGATGGCCAAATTAAACTTTATCAAATAATTATTATATTATAGATGACTAGCTGATGCCCGCGACTTCGTCCGCCTGGATTGGGGTTTTTTTTAATTTTCCGGGATAAAAGTAGCCAATGTGTTATTCCAGACAATCTCTCTCTGTGCCAAATTTCAACCAAATCCGTTCAGCCGTTCTGGCGTGATTAAGTTACAATCATCCATCCATCCATACATCCAAACTTTCGCATTTATAATGTTAAGTAAGAAGTTGCAGTTTATTGTCTACGAACCTGTGTATCGTTAGCTAGGTATAATATCAACAGCGGTACCCTACAGTTTTTGCTATAAAATGCGACCTCAGGGTGAACTTAATATAGAAGTTTATGGGTCCTTAACACAAAACGTGATTCAGAAACTAAGTAAATAAGGATTTCGGTGAAATACTGTTATTATAATATGGTTTCTTGTTGGATTGAGTTCGGTATTATATTTATGGGAATTTTCTTATGAAATCTTTTATTTATTATGAAAAAAAATTACGATATCTTGTGATTAAATGTTAAAGGAGAGTTTATGTACTAAAGCTTTTGGTTACCACGGCTTTGGAAAAATACAATGCGTCGCGTCGTTATTGATAACTTTTAAACTTTTAAATTCGGTAGTACGGAAATGGGTGTATTCAAATGTAGATAATAAATAACTAGACTAGCTGATGCCTGGTGATGACGCGAAAACTGGACCATTTTTACCAATTTTTGAAGGTTCCATATTCATAAAATTATTAATTTATCGATATCTTTCAATTGATGAATTTTTTTTAATCCACTACAAGCTAGCCCTTGACTGCGATCTCACCTGATGGTAAGTGATGATACAGTCTAAGATGGTAGCGGGCTAACCTGTTAGGGGCATGGCAGTTATATTAAACCCATACCCCTTCGGTTTCTACACGGCATCGTACCGACTACCGGAACGCTAAATCGCTTGGCGGCACGTCTTTCCCTGCCGGGGATCGAACCCAGAACCTCCGCATGTTAAGGCAACAGCGCTACACACTGCGCCACGGAGGTCGTCAAAAATAATATAGGGACATGACACGGACACAATATAATAGATTTTATAGTGCATAAATATTTTCTCTATAGTAATTATGGACGGAGATAACAGACTAATACGATTGTATGAGGAAACCGCCCTCTAAAAGACACGCATTATGTAATAACACATATAATCTACTAATTAGTACATAAAATAAACGGAATCCCTTTGTGAAACTTAATTAAAGCAACTCCCAAAAATTACCAACTCATTCAATATCATGAATAAAGTAGGTATATATATGCAAGATCAGCTCATGTATGAACTTAGTCGCCGCGTGTACTCATCAATCAATAAGCAACGCGTATAAGAGTTGACAGCGCTTTTCCGAATTAGATAGTAGATACATCATTAGTTTGAAGTTAGCCCTTGAGTACGATATCACCTTGTCTGGAATGGATTTGTCAGTGTAACTACATCCAAACCCCGAATCTGTTTATAGGAGGCTTCGTACCTAAACCTTTAATCGCCTGGCGGCATGGCTTTGACGGTAGGTAGTGTTGTATCAACCAAAGCTAAACCCATACACCGGACCCTAATTAGAAATTTCCCAAATTTCCCTGGTGGATCTAAAAGGGATCCAAACTCCGGTGCAAAAATGTTTTATGTTAAAAAATAATCTTGTAATTTAATCACTCGGCGAACCTAGGTAGCCAAGCAGCAGCTATATAATTATAAAAAATACAACCACTTCTATTGTGCTATTTATTAACTTAATTGGCTACAAATCTGAAGAGATACTTGAAAATCGACATAATCCGCCCACACTAAGCTCTATAATATCTCTCTCTTCTATTGATAGAGAACACTTTTGCGCAGAAAATTATAAGCTATAGATACTATGTATATTGAGAAATCATAATTCAAAATAGAACAACACATAGAATAGAATAGAATCACTTGAAAGGACCCAGTGGTCCTATACTTTGGAAATGGGAGTAAATAAAAACGTCGAATAGTCTCCGAAAGGAGGCACGTTCCTGGGTTATGCTAATTTATGTCTTAAATATGTATATTAATTAAGTCGTGTTTGCGTCGCCCCACGCGGCGAACTGACATGAATTTCACGCCCTAAGACTCCCCGTTCCTTGCCGAATTTCCTGACTCCTAAGTTAAATGAGATAATCTTCACCGGTGTGATAGCATGGAAGATATGATAAAAATGGACTAGTTATTAACTGATTCGATGAGGCCCCGGGTTTGAGTCCCTGGTCGGGCCAACAAGTATTGGGTTTTTCTAAATTTTTAATACTAGCCCGGATTTAGGAAATTGGCGGTGTTTAACCCCCGTGTGTCTGAGAGCACGTTAACCCGTCGGTCCTGCGCCTGATCTCTCTCTGGTCGTGTCGGATTTTCCGTCCCATCGGGCTGTGAGAGTAAAGGAACAGAGAGTGCAACAGTGTACGCCCACACACTTGTGCACTATAATATCTCCCGCGCAGATGGCTAGTAAGTAGGTATATATAAAGCAGAAACTCATGTATGCTACCACTTCAATTGTATTACAACACAGGTAATTTTCAAAAATGCGAGCATTTAAACTCAAACCCTTTGTCCGCAAGCGGACGGGATACGTTTTACAGTCCACAAAAACTGTGAGTGCACAGATCGAACTGCAATTTCAAAGAATTCCACGTAGGTACTCGTAAATCCGAATTCCGTGTTTAACCGGAATTGCAATTTTAAACATACCAGTGTCCATACTGTAAGTCTAATTAAGATCTTTAAATGTGCTACGTGTAGAAGGTTTTACATAAATAACTAGCTTATTCCCGCGACTTCGTTTCCTTTTTTCCATTAATTCTTCGTCCTTGTGGACAACGCAAATTTTCAAACACCTATTTTACCCCCTTAGGGGTTGAATTAAAAAAAATCCTTTATTAGCGGATGTCTACGTCATAATAGCTATCTGCATGCTAAATTTCAGCCCGATTCGTACAGTAGTAGGTATGAGCTGTGCGGTTAATAGATCAGTCAGTCAGTCACCTTTCCCTTGTATTTAGATACCCACTGTGGCATTCTGTACCAGGAGTAGATTTATTGCATCTAAAATTATTGCATCGAAACTGACTAATTGACATACAAATCAAATCATTGTAAAGCCTAAACCGCTTCGGACCTAGAAACTTCAGATAACCCACTAATTTATTTAGTTTATCAACAGGTTTTTCAGGTTTCATAAAGCCAAAGCCACGTAGACGAAGTCCCGGTACAAGCAAGGTAAAGATAAAAAAGAAAAAGATAGTTTTGTTTGCTCGAATATTTTTTATTTTAAAATCCACTACAAGTTTGCCCTTGATTGCGATCCCACCTGATGGTAAGTAATGATGCAGTTTAAGATGGTAGCGGGCTAACCTGTTAGGGCCATGGCAGTTATATTAAACCCATACCCCTATTCGGTTTCTACACGGTATCGTACCGGAACGCGGAATCCCTTGGCGGCACGTCTTTGCCGGTAGGGTGGTAACTAGCCACGCAACTGGGTTACATATAATGATACAATAATTATTATTTAACAATTCCAATAGTCTACACTTTCGGCGTGAAAATATTTTTTTAAATATTTTAAAATTACATTACAAGTAGACTATTAATCTCATGACAAATAAGCGAAAGCTATTTTCCACCGACTGCTAAACTTCAACGTCGACACTTGACTCCTATTAATATTAAAAAAGTTAAAAAAAAAAACTACAGAAGAAGTTTTCAAGACCCGCTCGGCTACAGGCAGTCGGCAAACTTGAAGTAAGTAAGTAGTTCAAGTGTATGTGATACATTCTGTAGGAGTAGTCCAAGTTAATTTTTTAGTTCATTTTACAAGTGCCGCATCTGCTTTTTACGAATATAGAGAATAGGGATGACGCCTATGTCACAAATGAATTATTTTTACTCATTATTAAATAGAGGGTCTATAAGACCTAAAATTCACATCCTCGGTTAGTTTTTTTTCCACCGACTGCTAAACTTCAACGTCGACACTTGACTCCTATTAATATTAAAAAAGTTAAAAAAAAAAACTACAGAAGAAGTTTTCAAGACCCGCTCGGCTACAGGCAGTCGGCAAACTTGAAGTAAGTAAGTAGTTCAAGTGTATGTGATACATTCTGTAGGAGTAGTCCAAGTTAATTTTTTAGTTCATTTTACAAGCGCCGCATCTGCTTTTTACGAATATAGAGAATAGGGATGACGCCTATGTCACAAATGAATTATTTTTACTCATTATTAAATAGAGGGTCTATAAGACCTAAAATTCACATCCTCGGTTAGTTTTAAGTTTGATAATCATTTTAAAATTTATCATGCTCAAAATAATTGAAAATCAAGTACATGGACCCATATAGAAAGTTGAGATTTTGCATGTTGAACCTTACATTAATATTGATAGTCAATAAGTTTCTCGTATTACAGAGAGTTTACAGCTGATAAAAGCTCATTAAAAACACAATTTGAATTTAGTAAACTGCAATAAATATTCGCGCCAAAATCCCCCAACAGATTATAAAAGCAGATGTCAAACAGTTCCGTCAGCGTCGTTCGGAAACAGCCAATGACGCGGCGGCTTCCGAATTAATTTCCGATTTTTTATTAAATTCCGATTAAATTCCGACGAATTTATTGCGCTCATTCATTTCATTCAAATCTAAATTGCCTAAATGAAAATAAATCAAAATTCTTTTTAATTGTTAATAATTCACTGTCACTGACTATAATATATCTAGTCCAGCGGCGGAGGAATTATAAGTTATAAACCTACGACTTTTTGCTTATAATTTATTTAAGCAAAAAGACGTAGGTTTGATCTCTGAATATTGGCATATATACAATTTATTTTATTAGCTCATTGACCAATACTGCCTCGTTGGTCTAGAGGTTAGCATGCTAGACTGCGGCCGACGAGGTCCCGGGTTCGAGTCCCGGGTCGGGCCATGATAAAGTATTGGGTTTTTCTGACTAGAAATTCTCAGTAGGTACTAGCCCGGGATTAGGAAGTTGGCGGTGTTTCAACCCCGTGCCTGGGAGAGCACGTTAAGCCGGCGGTCCAGTCTCTAACATGATAATAGTCGTTAAAGCCCGTCAACCCGCACTGGAGCAGCGTGGTGGGTATAAGCTCTAATACCCTCACACCTATGAGAGTGGAGGCCTGTGCCCAGCAGTGGGACGTTAATGGGCTGTAGTGGTGGTTGTGCCGAGTGGTAGACTTCCTCATTCTGGAAGGAATGCCCGTCCATGGAAGCCCAACTCATTCTGGATGGTGGGCTGTGGCCAGTAGTGAGATATTGGTGATGATGACTCTGATTTGTAATTGCATACGAAATCTTTATGCTGACGCAACGCTTTGATGTGGTCGCAACTTGCCGCGCTTCGGTACGAGAAAGGCGAAAACACTACGATCAATAAAAGCTGCACAGACTACTGCGACAGGACGAAACTTGTTTCTCATATAACAAGGGTGATCGTGCGGGCGTTTTGTCCTGTCCTTAGTGTGTTTCCGCCCTAAAACCATAAACTCATGAACAGCTCCTATAATATAATTTTAATTGACAATGGAAAGAGCAAAATTGAATTCCGAACGATCGTTTTACTATAGAGAATAGACAAAGGCCTTATCGGGGAGCGTTAAGTGCTTCGAAAATGGAACATGTCATTCGAAACTTGAAGTATTGTCGTTAAAATGGCGTCGTCGCCGTCGAGGACGTCTTTCGTAAGCTGTTTAAATTACTTGTCTATCAGTCCTATCCCCCTTGTTTGTTTCACTTAGCGCCGAAATTTTATACGTTCGGAAACTAAATTGGCTTGTCTGTTAGTATTATTTTAACGGTACAACCCGATTTGGTAATCGCTACTGATTGGAGTCCCAAATCCCAAGGTCCAAGGAACAGCAACCTTGGACCAAAAATCACGGTGACGTTATATATGTATAAACGCTCGACATCAAGCGAGTAGCAGGGAGACGCTGGAATCTGACAGCCCAAGACCGCGGTATGTGGAAGTACTTACTCTCTCTCTCTACGTCGTGTTCCTCATTACTGAGGGTCGTGACCCCGTTCCATTAATCAAATAATGGTAGGAGTTATCTTGGGATAATAATACGGTGGGTTCCCACGTCCTTCCGCATAAGTACCGACAAGGGACATATAATATATATTAAACTAGCTGATGCCAGCGACTTCGTTCGCGTGGATTGAGATTTTTTTGTTCCCGCGGGAACTCTTTAATTTTCCGGGATATGCATATTTAGCCTATGTGTTCTTCTTCTTCTTCTCTCACTGGGCTTTGTGTTATTCTAGACTATAATCTATCTATGTGTCAAATTTCATCCAGATCCGTCCAGCCGCTCTAGAGTTATAAGTGTTCGAACAAACTCGACTTTGTTTTATAAACATATTAAGATAATGCCCAGCAGTGGACGTCTATTGTTTCAGACGATTGATATTTTGAAATGTATGATTTCTATACGTAGACCTACATTAAGAGAGATCTCACAAAACAACGACGTCAAAGTTTTGGTATTTACCGGAACGTCGGCAATTCCGAAATTCCACCTATAGCTAAGCCGGGGTCCTAAAGTCCCTCAGCCCAGTTTGTCAGTCTATAGCATAAGCACGCTAATCTCAGAATAGTTTCTGAGATTACGTCAGAGCAGTTTGTAGGGATTTTCATACGATATTCACCAATAGAAAGATATTCTAGGGGCGGGTCGCTAGTTTCACTATAAACTGTGTAAATTTTACGACCTCTGTGGCGTAGTGTAGAGCGCTGTTGTCTTAACTTGCGGAGGTCGATTTGGGAATTTATAATTTCTGAATTTTCCCTGGTCTGACCTGGTGGGAGGCTTCGGTCGTGGTTAGTTAGCTCCCTGCCGGAAAAGACGTATCGTCAAGCAATTTAGCGTTCCGGTACGATGCCGTGTAGAAACCGAAGGGTTATGGGTTTAATATAACTGCCATGCCCCTAACAGGTTAGCCCGCTACCATCTTAGACTGCATCATCACTGAGATGAGATGAGCATCAGATGAGATCGCAGTAAAGGGCTAACTTGTAGTGGATTAAAAAAAAAATCATCAATAGAAAGATATTCTAAGGGCGGATAGTTATACAAAATAACTACTCGTGTATAGAAGAACGCTTGCGTAAATAAGTTGCTTCACACAAAATGAGTTTTCCAAATGAATCCTTTGAAGAGCACTTGTACATAAATGAAATGTGCACATGTAAATAGAAATTTTAACGTGTATTTCAGTGGGCGTTTAGTCTACTTGAAACTTTTCAATGTAAATTATTAGTGTTACCAAGTCTTTACTAAGACTGCCCTGGTTCAAAGTATTTCGTAAACTAAGAGTAATTAAATAAAGTACTAAGTTATTGCAGTAAAAACTTCTGGCACTTTTTGGTAGGGGGTAAACTTGTGGATTCGCGTGAGCGACATGCTCGCGTTGTTACGAAGACAAAAGTTCTTAAATATAAATATACTACATTCGAAATTAAACTTTAATGCCTTAGTGTTAAGGTTTACATTTTAATTATTTTATTTAAAAAAAAATATTAGTTTAACACTTCTATCGGCAGTCCGTACGACTTCTGCCAATTTTTGAAGTGGAAACTTTTTTAGGCGCGTTGAGCACTTTTTGGTAGGGAGTAAAAATGTGGATTACGCGTGATCGACACCGTTATTCTTAAGACAAAAGGTCTTAAGTATAATAATATAGTACATGCGTAATTAAACTTTAATAACTCAGTTTTAAGGTTTATATTAATAAGTGCTGTGTAACCGTGGGCGACACCTCGCCTTGTTACGAAGACAAAAGGTCTTAAATATAAATATTATTTACATTTAGTATATTCGTAATTAAACTTTAATGACTTTGTTTTAAGGTTTAAATATTTTTATTATTTAATTTTATTTGTTTTTTTAAATTAGAAAAAAAAAATTCGTTTTCACTTCTATCGGCAATCCCTATAACTGCCAATTTTTTTTATTCCATTACGTCTAGTCCTTGACTGCGATCTCTTCTGGATCGTAAGTGACGATGTCGTCAAGATGGTAGCGGGTAATGTATTAAATTAATGTATTAAAGCTGATGTATTAACCTTAATAAGGCAATGTTAATATTACCTTAATAATAAGTACCTTAAAAAATGTATGAAACTTGAACCGCTGAATCCTCCCACAAGACAAAACCGTCGAAATAATGTATGGCGAACATGACTAATGTCATGTCCTGATTTTTTACCATCTAAATGGTAGTCCTAACGTGTGCAAAGTATGTAGTAGGTAGGTATATGGGCTCTGCGCTCCTCAGTGATTTTATTCAATTCGCTCGAATTTAATCCATACTAATATTATAAATGCGAAAGTGTTTCTGTCTGTCTGTCTGTCTGTCTGTCTGTCTGTCTGCTACGCTTTCCTGGCCCATCTTTTCAACCGATTTTGCTGAAATTTGGTACAGGGGTAGATGGTATCCCGGGGAAGGACATAGGCTACTTTTTATCCCGGAAAATTAAGAGTTCCTGTGGGAATCAAAAATCTTAATCCACGCGGACGGAGTCGCGGGAATCATCTAGTATAATATACTTTGAAATATGTGTTCCAGAAAATATAAACAGTTTTATGAAAATTTTACATACCTAATAGCTGCTTAGTGCAAACATTTTCGCGAATTTGCTGTTTTAGTAATATACAATAAACTCTCTACAGATAATATAGGTAATACTGTTTGAGTGTTTACATTTATTTATAATGTGTAACTTATTTTTTTTCTGGGATAAAAAATAAGCCTATGTATAAATTTTTTTCAAAATCTGTTTGGGTCGTGAAAAGGTATATAAAGGACAGACAGACAACCTATCGCATTTATCATACTTAATCCATACTAATATTATAAATGCGAAAGTGTTTCTGTCTGTCTGTCTGTCTGTCTGTCTGTCTGCTACGCTTTCCTGGCTCATCTTTTCCACCGATTTTGCTGAAATTTGGTACAGGGGTAGATGGTATCCCGGAGAAGGACATAGGCTACTTTTTATCCCGGAAAATTAAAGAATTCCCACGGGAATCAAAAATCTTAATCCACGCGGACGAAGTCGCGGGAATCATCTAGTACTTAATATAAATGCGAAAGTGTGTTTGTTTGTTAGTTTGTCCTTTAATTACGCCGCAACGGAATAACGGATCGACGTGATTATTGGCATGGGCTACTTTTTACCACCGAAAATTAAGGAGTTCCCGCGGGAATCAAAAAAACTTAAACCACGCGGACGAAGTAGCGGGCATCAGCTAATAATATTAATATGGATCATCTCAATTCTCAATCTAACAACGGTCCACTATTGATCACGGGTCTCCCCTCAGAATGGGGCGGCCATAAAGGCCATAATCCACTACGCTGGCCAAGTGCGGATTTTCACACAGTAAGTATTGGTATATTTATAAAATAAAGCCTTGATGATGCTCGCGACTTCGTCCGCCTGGATTAAGGTTTTTTGATTCCCGTGGGAGCTCTTGGATTTTCCGGTATACTTAAAAAGTAGCCAATGTTTAGCTTTCCCCGAGATTCAACCTATCCCTGTACCAAATTTCATCAAAATCGGTTGACCAATGGACCGAGCAGACAAACAAGACACACTTTCGCATTTATAATATTAGTATGGATATTGGTCGTTCTATAGTTACCTATTGCTTACACATGTGAAAAATATAGGTAACTATTCATTTAAGCCAATTTTTTCGAACCACTGACCTAAATAATATAGATAAGACAATTTGGGCGTAAAGCCATTCCGATGGCAGTTTTATGATGTGATAAATTTAACATGAATATCTGATTCAATGAAATGTTAAGCAGGAGCGCAAAAATAAATTGGGAAGGGTATACTGAGCAGGGATTTTTTTAAGCATAGATAATGCCCCTTTCTCTCCAACCAAGTGTGAAGCTGACATTGGTCGATCAGCGGCCATACCGCCAACGCTTAATATTTAAGAAATATCAAATAATCAATCAATCAATCATATCAAATCTTACTAATATTATAAATAGGAAAGTTCGGATGGATGTATGGATGTATGGATGGATATTTGTTACTCAATCACGCCTCAACGGCTGAACGGATCTGGATGAAATTTGGCACAGAGATAGATTATAGTCTGGAATAACACATAGGCTACTTTTTATCCCGGAAAACTAAGGAGTTTAACCGCGGGAACCAAAAAACCTCAATCCACGCGGACGTAGTCTTCTTTAATTTCTAGTCAGAAAAACCCAATACTTGTTAAGGCAAGACCCGGGAATCGAAACCCGGGACCTCGTCGGCCGCAGTCGAACACGCTAACCACTAGACCAACGGGGCATTATATTATTATAGTACTCCAAGGTCGATAACTCCAAACGTTCTGATGGTATCTGAAGTTTTATTGTTATTTGCTAAGCAGTTTCGTAACGCGTTGCGTTCTAGAACTGCCTATTGCCTATTATACCGACGCCTTCGGCTTGTATCGAGTAGGCGATAAAGTTTTACAACTCGTGCAAATTAATGTATAGTTTTGTTTTACTGTTATTGTTGTGAGTAAATAAAAATAACTGCCCCTTATTTACATAAGTTATTTTTTATGGTTTATGTTTTTTTAAAGCCATCTCACCGGGTTGTAAGTGATGGTGCAGTCTAGGTAGCGGGCTTACCTGTTGAGGGCAGTTATGGCATATTGATACCCCTATCGGTTACACACAACGACCTCAATTAACATAGACGGGCCCTCTCAAACAAAGAATGTGGACCTAATTTACGAACGCCATTTAGTCTGTAAAGCGGGACAGCGGTATGGCGGGGACAAGGACATGGCTATACTGGTGAGGAGCGCGCTCTAAAAGTCGGACGCCCAACTTTTTTCTATGAAAGGGCCCATCTAGTACCTACGTCTTCCGGGTATCTTTAAATCAAGAGTGAATAGGTAATATAATATATCTTCTAGGCAAGCACATTCCATCTTAGGCCGCATTATCACTTCCCATCTGGGTGTGATTGTGGTCAAGCGTAAACCTATAATGAATTAAAAAAAAAAATATATATATATATATATATATATATATATATATATATCGATGGTTACACACGGCATCGTGCCGGAACGCTAAATCGTTTGGCGGTATCTACGTCTTTGCCGGTAGGGTGGTTAACTATCCACGGCCGATGCCTCCCACCCAGGCAAACGAAAATTAATTAAGTAATGCGCAAGAATTGAGAATTGTACAAATGATAGCACAGCCTCTAAACGAGGCCATCTATCATCTAATTACATCACATAAGCTTATCAAATATTCAAAACCGCGCGAGATGAATTCATTAAGCGAGCAAATCCGAAGTTCACCAGTTAATGAGTTTAACGCGTATAGTTTACAACTTCGACTCTGGGGGGTACACTTTTAATAAATGGGGCATTTGGTGGAAGAGTATGTTATAGCGTGCTTTAGAGTCACTAATCGCTGTACCTACTGTGGATTTTTTAAATGAACTAACTTTATATTTTTTTTTAAATTTACAATTATTTTGACGCGAAATGATGCCCGCGACTTTCCGCCTGTCCCTTTGGATTTAGAAGTTTAAAATCCCTCTTTGAATTTCTCTTTCATCCTCCAGGAACATCACGATTATCCGTTGTTCCGTTGGGGTGTGATTAAAAGACAAACCAACAAACACACTTTTGCATATATATTATGGATAGTGATAAGCGATTTTATTAAACTCAAGGTAAGCAGAGCTTTGAAGCATCGAAGTGTTGCACGCCACTTGAACCCTAACTACCAGACTAACGCGGGCGACGTCATAGGCAAACACTAGTAAACCTAAATCTTACCGATTAGATACAACATGGTTGCCCTACATACACCCTAGTGTACAGGCACGAAATGAGCAGCGGCAGGGCGACGGTGGCAGCGGGGCGATGCGATTAGTCGGAGAGCTGGCGACGAATTTCGCCGCAATTTTGTGCTGCTCATTTGAAAACTTTATCTACGTTTAAAACTAAAAAAATTGTCTGGCATATTGCAGGTATTATTGAAATTACTCAATAAATACGTGATTAAAATTTCAGTTTTTTTTTTATCCACTACAAGCTAGCCCTTGACTGCGATCTCACCTGATGGTAAGTGATGATGCAGTCTAAGATGGTAGCGGGCTGACCTGTTAGGGGCATGGCAGTTATATAAAACCCATACCCCTTCGGTTTCTACACGGCATCGTACCGGAACGCTAAATCGCTTGGCGGCACGTCTTTGCCGGTAGGGTGGTAACTAGCCACGGCCGAAGCCTCCCACCAGACCAGAACAGGGAAAATTCAGAAATTATAAATTCCCAAATTGACCCTGCTGGGGATTGAACCCAGGACCTCCGCACGTTAAGGCAACAGCGCTACACACTGCGCCACGGAGGTCGTCAAGTTTGCCTAAAGGGCCTTCATTGACGCCTTATGGGAGTCATAATGGTTCCCGTACTGTTCCCTATTAACAAATAAAGGGGAGGTCACGGTCAAACTAACTTTGTTTTGGCTAAATAACAAGGTGTAACCGTGTAGTGTAATGTTAGGTCTGGTTTACATCGCTCTATCTATTCTCCTATGTAATCGACCTCCTATTCGGGGTCCAGGATTCGCGTCCTAGCACGGAACTGTTAGTCTAATCTTTATAGAGTTATGGTAAGCATTTCACTTACTTGAACAATGAAGGAAAAATTCGTGAGGAAACCAGTATCCACCACTACAGCCTATTAACCTCCCACTGCTGGGCACAGTCCTCCACTCTCATAGGAGAGAGGGAATTAGAGCTTAGACCCACCACGCTGCTCCAATGCGGAGGAAACCAGCATACCTACCTATAATCAGTATACCGTGATTTCGCCATTCGATCACCAAAGGTTGTCTTAAATCAGTCGATTGTTAAGCAACGTTGACCCAAGTCGTTAACTGGATGGGTTACCGTAATTGGAGGTTCAAATTTGGCCTTCCCGTATCCTCCGTGCCTCGGAGAACACGTTAAGCCGTCGGTCCCGGTTATTGTCACTAACATCTGATAATAATCTTTACAAAACGTACCTAACACTGTTATTAATAAACTTAGACTAGAGCGAGATTAATTTTAATCCGAGGTTTTAGTCTCGTCTAACTAAATTCCGTATTAATAAATACAGAGTAAGGAGTAATACATGATTGCTCTGGGATTAACAAGTCCGAGTTTAGTTTCCGATTAAGCTTGAAGTATGCATTTTTTATTAATAAGAGTGTAAGAGTTTAAATACTCTTAGTCGAGTCGTATGCGGAAGGATGTGGGATTTTCACATTATTATCCTAAGAAAACTCCTACCATTATTTGATTCATGAAAAGGGGTCACTACCGTTAGTAATGAGGAATACGACGCGACGCAGAGGGTGATTTTGAATCGGTAATCGTATTCGCGGTCACCTGTATCCAAGGCGATAATACCACCGCTAAGCTAGAGAGGTCCTCAAATTGAATCCCCTTTCTTTATTTTTAAAAACAATAAGACAAAATTAAGCTCGCTTGATAACTCGGTCCTCTTAGCATAATCACGTTACGCGAATGCAAATCAGGGCTCTAATAAAATTTAATTAAAGCACAAATTCGCTTAGCAGCCGCTGTACAATCAAGGCCTAAACAAATATATAGAACCCAGTAACGTTTGTAAGAGTAACGTTGTAAGTATCAAAGACAAGGAATTAAATAGACGGCAGACGCAGTTATCTCAAACAGTCGATCAAAGTGAAGCTAGTTTCGTGTAATAATATATAATTATTTTGTTCTGTACAGTTTAGAATTTCTAGAACTAATCTCAAAATCCATATTATAATATTATAAATGCGAAAGTTTGTGTCTCTCTGTCTGCTACGCTTTCACAGCCCATACGTTCAACAGAATTTGACGAAATTTGGTACAAAGGTAGGTTGCAGCCCCGGGAAGGACATAGGCTAGTTATTATCCCGGAAAATAGAAAAAAATTAAACCACGCGGACCAAGTTGTGGGCATCATCTAGTAGTAACCTAATCATCATGAGAGAAATAAATATTCTTTAGTAGATCCTAGATTTAGAACCCGGGTAACTTACCGCTATACCAAATTTCATCAGAATCGGTTGAATAGATGGGATGATATTAAGTAGGGATTTTCTGGAGTGCGCATTGAGCCTTATTTGTAAGCAAGTACGTGGTAATTCATGCGACAAAACGTGTATCTATATTTTTTTTCTCCATTCCGCGTTAGTTGATATACGACTCAGGAAAATTTTCCTAGTCCTAGGATACAAGTCACAACCCGGAAGCTCTTTATTTATGAGTTACTTCATATGAGGGCAACAAGGTCGACAACGTCCGAGTGAACTCGTACTGTTTATAACATGTCACCGCAAGATTGCAAAAACCGTTAGATTGTAATCTAACTAGCGAAATTGTAAACTGTCGACAAATTGTGAAACGTTCCATGTTCGAAATGTCAATTTTTGAAATATTCATTGTATTTACGTTTTCTTGTCTTTTTCTTGTTGCGGCCGGGCACTTAGATTTTATTAACAGATTACAATCTACCGAAAAATAATGCGTTAAATTGTAATCTGACAACAGTTTACAATTTCGCTAGTTAGATTACAATCAAACGGTTTTTGCAATCTTACGGTGACACATACAAACATACGACGTCGAGGACTTCCCTGGCGCAGTGTTGAGCGCTGTTGTCTTAACGAGCGGAGATCCCGGGTTCGATTCCCGGCAGGGATCTACAATTTATAATTTCTGAATTTTCTCTAGTCTGGCTTCGTCCGTGGCTAGTTACCACCCTACGGGCAAAAACGTACCGTTAAGCGATTTAGCGTTCCGGTACGATGCCGTGTAGAAACCGATAAGAGGTATAGGTTTAATATAACTGCCATGCCCCTAACAGGGTTAACCCGCTACCATCTTAGACTGCATCGTCATCGCTAACTTGTAGAGGAATAAAAAATAATTAAGTAGCAGTCATAGGGACTGCCGATAGAACTGCAAACGATTTTTTTATTTAATTAATTATTTTTATTTTTATTAAAATATTTAAAACCTTAAACTAAGGCATTAAAGTTTAATTTCGAATGTAGTATATTTATAGTTCGCGAGCATGTCGGTCACGGTCACGCGAATCTAAATTTTTACCCTCTACCAAATAGTGCTCAACGCGCCTAGAGAATTTTTACACATCAATATAAATTACCAAAAAGTGCTCAACGCGCCTAACGAAGTTCTACACTTCAAAAAGATGAAATATTAAAATAGTACATACGTTGATATCGTTTTCAGCGATATCTAATTCATGGTTGGCGGCCAGGGCGCCTCGTCCTCTCGGTTTGCTTCACAATCTGTAACAAAAGAACACACCACCTGTATTTTGTGTACAAGTAAAACTTATTTTAGTCTGAGGCAGACTCGTTAAAAAAATTATTCCGTAAATCATACTAATATTATTAATGCGAAAGTGTGTCTGTCCGTCTGGTACGCTTTCACGGCCCATGTTTTCAACCGATTTTGATGAAATTACGTATAGACGTAGGTTACAACTTACATCACGGGGAAGGACATAGGCTTCTTTTTGTCCCGGAAAATTCAAAAGTCCCGCGAGAATTTTAAGAAAATTTTGAGATAGGAATTATTCGTATTGGTTTATTATGATATGAGTAAGTATATCACTATCACAACATAACGTTTTATAGATAACAAGCTGATGCCCGCGACTCCGTCCGCGTGGATTAAGTGTTTTGGTTCCCGCGGGAACTCTTTAATTTTCCTATTTAGCCTATGTGCTATTCCAGGCTATAATCTATCTCTGTGCCAAATTTCATCCAGATCCATTCAGCCGGTTGGGGCGTGACCGCGTGATTGAGTAACAAACATCCATCCATACATCCATACATCCAAACTTTCGCATTTATAATATTATAGTTAGTATATAGTATAGATTCCGAACTAATAACTAATCAGTAACGGTATAAATTTGAAACATACCTATTAATAATAGTAACTAATCACAGTTTCTCAATAAGTAAACTCACGAAATTATTCGTACTTAAATTATAATAATTACGTAGTAAAACTGAAACAATTCAATTGAAAATGATTACTCATTGAAACTATAAAGTTGTATTGAAATTCTATAGTTACATAACATAATATTGTATTACTGGGGTCGTTTTTATTACATTTCCATTCAAAGCCTTTACAATTTTCTAGTTCAGTAAATGAATCCAGTGGAAAAATATATTTCTCTTATAAAATGTAAAACCGCTCGAACGCCGCACTCAGGTGCTTTTCATTCACTAGTTGCATAACTTGTTTTAAAAAAAAAACTGCCTAGACTAGAGCAACTAATAGGGCAAATAATTTTCATTTTATCGATACCACACAAATTAAATATTAATCAAATCAAATGAAATATTTTTTATCCAAGTAAACTTTTACACGAATGTGTACTTCGTTGGTCTAGCGGCTAGCTTAGTCGACTGCGGATCTCGAGGTCCCGGGTTAGAGTCCCGGGTCGGGCCATAATTAAGTATTGGGTTTTTTTGACTAGAAATTCTCAGTACTAGCCCGGAGTTAGGAATATCGTGGTGTTTCACCCCTGTGCCTCGGAGAGCACGTCAAGCCGCCGGTCCCGGTTATTATCACTAACATGATAATAGTCGATAAAGTCCGCCAACCCGCATTGGAGCAGCGTGGTGGGTCTTCGCCAACTTCCTAACTTCGGGCTAGTATGTACTGAGAATTTCCAGTCAAAAAACCCAACATTTAATAATGGCTCGACCCGGGACTCGAACCCGGGACCTCGTCGGCAACAGTCGAGCATGCTAACCACTAGGCCAACAAGGCAGTAAGATAATTATTGCATTTTTATTTTAAGGGTAAGAGTTACCGGTTTTGCACAATAGCAGAACAATACAAAACAAATTTCAAATAAGTACATAATATATTACAAATAATAGTACAAATAATACTAAGTACGCATTTTTTAAAGTACCAACAATAAAGCCTTTCGTTATCATGTGATTTTCAATAAAATCGACGTTAAAATAATTATAACCTTTATATTTAATTCCTTTTTTATATCGCAGCGGGGTTTGAGAAACGGTTGGATCCATTATATGGGTTCATAAAGGTGACCGCATACTATAACACGACCCCTAGAGCCGCAAAATTGGCATAAGCAGAAGTCCACGCTGATGTGACATCCTTCACCTTCATATTTAACCAACAAGAGATGAATTGATTTCTTTGAAAAAAAAAAACGCTGTAATTTTCTTGGGCTTGTCCACTCCAGTTGAAGTAAAATTAATGCTTGACTAACACATTTAACTGCGCTGATATTTCTTCTTTTTTAGGTTTAGTACACTTCTGCCCGAAAATTCGTTTTGTTTTACAAAAATTTGCCAATTTCTGGAACGCAAGATCGCATTGTCTGCCTCCGAGATGTAAGCAATCTCTTCACGGTTAGGTCTTGAAAGCATAACCACTAGAAACAGATTCGCACTAAAATAATAATATGGAAAATATGGACACAGAAGTATGAAGTAAGTAAATAAATGTTTACCGCTTTTTTAGCAGGTATGGCGACTTTTGCGGCTTTGACGGCTCTTGAAACCATGTGCGACCTCCTTTGCTACGCACCGCGTCTTTTGGCCTTGGTTTTGAAAAAAAAGGAGCCCAGGTAGCAACGCTCCGAACCGTCAAACGAGGACGAATGGTCCTCGAGGCGACCGAAATGATAAAGGAACATGATAAGAAAAAAACTTCATGAGTCATTCTTAGGGTATTCATTTATATCTGTTGGCGGCATTAGGCAGGTTGAAATACATATTATATTATGTGTTCTTTATTAAAGAATTTCAAAAAAAGAGGATGTCTGTTTAGGGTTCCGTGGTAAATTACCACGGCGTATTAAAATAATTTTAAGAAATTAAAAATAAATAAGAAGATAAAGAAAGTCCCCAAAAGCTCAGCGTTTCCAAAATAACGGCACGGCACGGCAGAAGTGAAACTTCAGAAAAGTAGCCTACGAGAGAATGAGACAAATATAACTTGTGTTCCATCTCATTCTCTGAATATGTTTGTATTGGATAGAAGCAGGCGTTACTGCGGAAGTCAATGACAAAGAAGGAACTACAAATTTAATTCGCTATAATCGGCGACAAACAGGTAAATCTATGTGGTACAGTGCACTTATAGCCCGCGATATTCACCACACCACAGAAATTCTCCAAACTACCCAACGTGCGTTTCACTCTGATACCGGAGCATCTTCAGGAGATGTTGACTTGACAATGCACGATTGTGAAGTGACTCACAATCGTGCATCCCAATTGGATTCGAACCCAAGGCACGGGTATACTCACGTGCAGACCAGGCACTGCACAGTGGTTAGGGCTTAGGACTTATGAGGTAGGCAATATTAATCAGGCATTTATCCGCAGCCATTGTCGAAACAAATACCCCTATTATCAACAAAACAGCGAAACAAAATGGCGGTAACACGAAAATGCCGAACAATTATACAAATGCGGCTATTAATTACTTATAACAATATACGACGGTGAATGATTAATTTCTGTCCGTTTGCGAAATTGCTGAGTGTTGAGGCTTGGGCAGACACATCGCGGCACGCCACTCAGTGACGCGTGAGAGCGACTGTAACAGCACAACAAAGGAAACGAAATGCTCAAATGCAACTGATAGTCGACCCAACAATATTGGACCTGACACTAACCTATCTCTAAATTATAAATATTGGTGCTGTTGTTGTCCTCAGGGTATTTATATTGTGACAAAGGTAACATTATTTCTTTTGGGGCTGTGCTAGGTCCTTATGTTCCTGTATCATGTGTATTAT
Organism: Erebia aethiops; assembly: GCA_923060345.2. Classification (NCBI taxonomy): domain Eukaryota; kingdom Metazoa; phylum Arthropoda; class Insecta; order Lepidoptera; family Nymphalidae; genus Erebia; species Erebia aethiops. The sequence goes on along the minus strand of OV281081.1, from coordinate 10,320,652 downwards.
ACGTACCCCGGCATGTAGCGAGAATTCGATTGGTTACACTTCGGCAGAGCCAGGGAATCGCCCCAGCGAATCTAGTGGTCTCACGTACATCAAACGGACAGTTCCGACTCAGGGAGAAGAAAGCATGGTAGACCGTGACATTGAAAGCGTATTCCTTTCATAAGCATGTCGCAATTTTAAACGCGACAGTGTAATTACTGCTACATAATCTAAGGAGGAACTTTTCTTGTAATGAATAGAACGTCACATCAGGAAAACGGCACGCGGTCTGTGTGGTCAATCCTTTAAAGTCCGACCGAATTAGAACGGACCTTGTGGGTGGTAATGAACTATTAGAATGCTATCATTTAACCTTCCTTTCGCCCAACGCTTTAGTGCTGGTCTTGAGAAACATCACGAATAATGAATATTTGGCGTCCCTTCTAGTCTCTTCTGAGTTTCGTCCCTTTGCATCAACTTTGGGTAAATCGATTTTTCTCAACTCTAATAGTTACTAGTTAGTAGATTTTGCGTATGTAGGTATAACAACAATTTCATACCAAATATTCCGCTTGCCCTTGAAAAACATTAAAAACTGATAACGTGATAAATTTATTACGTTCTGAGAAACCAAAACACATGTGTGAAATTTAAATGCAGGGAAAGCTTTATGGAGTCAAAATCTATACTAATTTTATAATGTGTCTGTCTGTCTGATACGCTATCACGGTCCATCTTTTCAACCATTTCAACAACATTTGACATAGTGATAGGTATCATCACGGGGAAGAATAAAGGAAGTATGTAGCGTTAGGTTTAGGTACTACATCCATCGATATACATATATCTATGTAGGAACTAGATGGATTAGAAACCTTCCATAGAAAAAAGTTGGGCGCCCGACTTGTGGTGCATGCCCCTCACCTGTATATAACTCTGCCCTTCTCCCCGCCATAGCACTGTCCCGCTTTTCAGATCGGAGGCACCGATATATATGTAGGCACTAGATGGGCCCTTTCTTAGAAAAAAATTGGGCGTCCAACCTTTTGAGTACGCTCCTAACCTGTATAGCCAGCAGGGGTCTTCTCCGGTTGGTCCATGAGGGCCAATCGGGGGTACGGGCTTCGAGGGCTGGCCTCATTACCCGGGCGGGGCGCGGGGTAACATTGTACCCCGGTGGTTGTCTTTAAGCCGTGAGTCGGCTAGGGCCTGCCTTGGAGGCTACGGGCCCCTAGGCCTGGTGTCATCTCCGGTGTTGGGTCCGCACTGCGGGTGACGTCGTCGCCGCCGCGTGCAGGACCCGTGTCATGTCTGTATAGCCTTGTCCCCGCAATAGCGCTGTCCCGCTTTTCAGACTAGATGGCGTTAATAAAATAAATCCACATTCTTTGTTTGACAGGGCCCGTTTATGTAAATTGAGGTTGTTGAACCATCCATCCCTTTCATCTCATGATGGCTAAGGTCTTCGCAAAGGCGACTGAACATTATTTTGTTAGAATTCATACTCAAGCTCAAGTCAAAACATCTTAATTATTATGCTGTCAAGATGATTAAAATTCTTCATAAATCTGAGCTCGGATCCCGCTACGTAGCGCGCCTTACAAAGTTACCCACCCTATGCGCCCTTAATTTGCCTTTTCGGATAATTTACTGATGACACTTTTGTATCGGAATTTTCATTAAGAGCGAGTCCCATACACTTAGGTATTTTACATATTTTAAAATGAGACTACGTGGATAATATTGTGAAATATTTATCTAAAGGGTTTCGGTGTTTGTGTAAACTGACCGTAAAAAAAGTTTCGGTTTTAGGGATCTAAACTCTAAATGGTCCGGAGTCCGGACGTCACCTGAATTTCGTCATTTCGGCAAAAACCGGTGTTGTAATTAATGAAATTTACCTATAAATGAAAAGTATATATGTATTTAAATCGATAGTGATCGATATACCTAGCCAACAAAGAATATACTGGGTCATTTAGTCATAACATCGCCGCTTATAAATATGTATTATGTACTTACATAAAATAAGATTAATAATATAATTATTCTCAGATAAATCTTTGGCCAAAAATATATCTGAAACTGGTGGTGTAAACACAAAATGACTAACTATTAATATATATTTTTTTTAACCACTACAAGTTAGCCCTTGACAACGATCACACCTGATGGTAAGTGATGATGCAGTCTAAGATGATAGTGGGCTAACCGGTTAGGGGTATGGCAGTTATATAAAACCCATACCCCTATTCGGTTTCTACGCGGCATCGTACCGGAACGTTAAATCGCTTAGCGGCACGTCTTTGCCGGTAGGGTGGTAACTAGCCACGGCCGAGCCTCCCGCCAGGCAAAATATTGTGATCATTGAGCTTTCAAGAAGTGTCAGCTATTTTTAAAAAAAAAACAGGTTGGCGGCTTCCCAGCCACGTTCCCAACAAACATTAAAATCTTTGAATCCTAATTTTTATGACAAACAATAAGTGATGTCGCAACCTAACTCCTAAGGCAAATCCTAGTCTAGTATAGGCTACACAGCACAAATAAGTACCCAGTAAATTCAGGGAATAGTTCATTTTAGTGTCACGCCGCTGACAGGTGGGATATAGTGTGCTCCCTGCCTTATGGGTTTATATTTAGAATTCCGTTTGAGGAATACGTGTACAGCCGGTCGAGTGACGTAATATCCTGGCGTAGACTAACTAACTACTCCCAAGTTATACGTTTAGTTTACATAATGTACACCTCATTGGCGCTGTGATCTTATAAGTGGGAGGTCCCTGTTTCGATTCCAGATTGGGTATTTTTGAAGTGAAAACTTCTTTAGCCGCGTTGAGCACTTTTTGGTAGGGGGAGAACTTGTGGATTCGCGTGACTGTGACCGACATGCTCGCGAACAGCGACATGCTCGCGTTGTTACGAAGACAAAATGTCTTAAATATAAATATACTACATTCAAAATTAAACTTTAACGCCTTAGTGTTAAGGTTTATATTTTGATTTTTTTTTAATTTAAAAAAAGAACTTTAAATAGGTATTCCAATTTTTGTTGGTAGGCTTTAAATAGTCTGTGGTTACTTGTCACTTAATTATCTAATTAACTAATCACGACCGAAGTCGAACCCAGGCCTTCATCAGCGCTTACCACTGCGTCTAGGAGGTCGTCATAAAAGGGGTCTTCAAACATTTTGTATTGAGAATATCTTTGTAAATAGAACTAGGTAGTCTACTAGGTAGTTCTACTAAATACTAACTAATAAGATTTTTTTTCGCTAATTCTACTATTAACGCGGCGAAGCCGAGGACGTACGCTAGTTTTAATTAACTTAATAGCTTCGGCCTTTCTACTTTAAAAGGCAAGGCAAATAAAACAATTTAAGATGTTTAACAATAAAAAACCTATTATTACAGCGAGCCGTTAAATCGGACACACTCAATAAACCATGCCCGGTCAAGGACCAGACGAGTTCAAACAGCGTAATACATGCAAAGTTACCCGCACTGACTGTTGACGAGGGTTGGCCATTCAATTCGCGAACACCTTACCTCCAAGGTCACATGCACTCACTCAAAATAATGTTTTGTATAACTAGCTGACCCCGGTTTTGCTCGAATGAACTCCCGGAATTGCATAATAAAGTAAACTTTTGTGGAAAATACAACGTTTTTAAATCCTGAGGCCCAATTGTCTAACTAAGCAAATCGTACCTGATGGTCATTCACACCTTCGGGGGTAGAAATTTCAAAAACTGTGAAACACGTAACTCTTTATTTTAAACCAGTAGCTCGTATACCAAGTTTTATGGATAACTTGGGAAATTACGGACTTTCATACAAACTTTCACTCCCTATTTCACCACCTTAGGGGTGGAATTTAAAAAAAATATTTCCTTAGTGAGCGCCTACGTCACAAAAGAAACCTACTGTCAAAATTTCAACCCCAGCGGTTTAGGCTGTGCGTTGATCCCTTAACGATTTTATATATATAGATACAGATCTTATCCGTACGCAATTTAACTAGGCAACCTATATACCGGATCTCCTACAGCCTATAATCATTTGATAGATTAACTTTAAAACGTATTACTCGATCTGTTTAAGGAGTTCTGAATACATGCTTTTTGACCTGCAGGCGTCTATGAACTCCTTAAACAGATCGAATTATACGTTTGCCAAACGATTACGATTACGATAACGATTTCCTGACACAATCGGGGGGCAGATTGAGTTGTATGTATTCAGTCTGATCAACTAGGGTTGTCTCGCCTCGCCTCCGCCTCCGTAAGTGCGGAACTTTCGCAAGAAATCGTACCTCCGCTTCCGCATCCGCCTCCGTTTACTTACGATTGTACACCATTACAACAAGCAAAATCAATTGTACGATTCATCGCTTCTGCTTCGGCTAAGAACGCCTCCGTTACAACCCTATTATCAACTTGCCCGCGATTTCGTCCACGTGAATTTAGAATAAAAATATATAAATATTTATAAAAACCCGTGGGATAGCTTGAATTTTCTGTGATAAAAAGAAGCGTATTTCTGCCTATGGGTAGTAAGTTTGCACTGCGTAAAATTTCGTCCACATCGGCGCATTAGATGGGCCCTGAAAGGATAATAGACAGACACATTTTCTCATTTATAATAATAGTACGGGTAGTTTGTTCTGCATTGGGATATTCCCAAAATAAACTTTTTATAGTATTTTTTTTATCGTGACATTTCACCTCGGTTAATTGCCTCAGGCCCTTGTGGTTGGCTAAAAGTAATAATAAATACTTATGCAAAAAATAAGATAATTTATGTCTCAAGGCAAGGTTCGATACGTAAGTTTTATAAACATAAGTAGCACTCCATGTGGGTTAAGTTAGAGTATTGAATTTAACGACCAGCCGTAACAATAGATGTCTAGATAATGAAACACTCTCCTCTATCAACCCTATTGTCTAGATAAGATCTACTACGTATGTGTGTACTACACAGAATACCAATATAATAGTAAATAGACTATCACTATACTATTGTATGTGTCTAATAGTAGTTAAAATTACGGCATACGTTGTCTAAATATATTGTCGAATGTACATACCTATTGGAATTTGTACTTGATAAAGTCTGGCCTGGCGACTTAAAGAAGTTTTCACTTCAATAATTGAGGTATTACGATGTTGAAATTCTTATATCTATAATAGTGCTTTCAGCTTTAATATATTCTCACTTTGTGGATATTTCACTAAAAATCAAAATTAAGTTTGATCACGGTTTCGTGTAAGCGATGCTGCGAGCAAAATCTATCAATCAATCAATCAAAATTTATTGATTTGATTGATTGATAAAAATCAAAATTAAGTTTGATCACGGTTTCATGTAAGTGATGGTGCGAGCAAAATTATCAAATATTAAAGATTAATTTACGATCTCAAATAATATGATGTGAACTAATATTTTCATTGTAAAGTTCCTTTGAACGGCTTAATACCACAGGTTAATACGTAATTAGACGCTCGTATTGAAAACGTTTGCTTCTGTGAAAATCTATTAATTAATATTAAACAAAGTCATACAACCCGTTAACAATGTACCTTACTAGATTGGAGACCACAAAACAAACATCGGTATGCGAAGATATTTAAAAGTAAGCTTAGTGATAGATAGGACAAGCCACGAACAACACGAGTGAAAAAAGGATTATTTGGTTTTATCGCCTTTTAGTTTTAGTACCTTCTTAGAACTGATACAAAAAGTCCAAGGAAATACTCTCTTGTCTTATCTTGGATATTATCTCATCGAAATTGTAAGAAAAGTAATAGTATTATTGTATTCATAAAAGTGGTAAAGACTTCGTCAGAAGAGTTAAATTACTAGAAATTATAATAGGAAGCTTTATTATATTATGCAGTCAAGCTGTACCTACCGCCAAGCGATTTATCGTTCCGGTAGGTCACACCGATTGTCGAAGCCGGTAAGAACAAGGGTCTTTGAGGTATTACGCTGCTATTGCCCGTCTTATTTTAGACAACTTCGCCTGGAGACTCGTTATAGCAGTCAAGCGCTAATTAGTCCTCAACTCTTACAATTATTTCAAGACCCATACAACCGTTAAGTGGTTTGATCTGTTCTAGTCTCATAGACTTTCCAGAAACTACAGAGAAATTTTCATATGAAAATGTGTCAATTTTTTTTTATACCACCACAAGACGTTAGCCCTTGATTGCGATATCACCTGATGGTAAGTGATGATGCAGTCTAAGATGGTAGCGGACTACCCTGGAAGGGCACCTGCCCTACCAGGGTAGTCCCTGGTACCCTGGGTCAGGTCAGGTCCGGACCCAGGGTACCGGAACCGATTAATCCGTTTGTAGACGGCATCGTACCTCTAGGTAGCTCTATACTTTTGGTAAATCTCCATGGCATACATGAACACACCGACCGTTGACGAGGGTGCTATTCTATTTGCGAACACCTGACGCCAGCTCGGAGCACCTTAAAACATTTGCTCGACTTAATTAAGGAATTTAAATATGGAACGACGACGGTTACGTCTTCATTTGCATCTGTTGTTTTTGCATATACTACCATTTTAATATAACAGCGTATTTGATTTTTATTTCAGCTAACATTTTGATTTTGTATCAGATCGAAAAACATTTTAATATTTACTCGACTTAATTATGGAATTTACATATGGAATGACGACGGTTCCGTCTTCATTTGCATCTCTTGTTTTTGCGTATACTACAATTTCAATAATATTATAATTATTGTGAATTTATTTTCATTTCAGCCAACATTATTATTTTATTCTCAATTGATAAAATATTAGGACAACGGGATGTCAACTCTTAGCAAACTTGGTAAAAATAATTCCAGTCCGAACTAAGACAGCAAGATAATAGAAGTTGCCCAAACAACTAGTTGAAACAAATAAACACGTACATTACACAGGAACTGTAACATATTTTATCCTTGCCGGCATCAATTGTATTCAGTAAACCATGAGCCTTATGAACTGGATCATAAAGACTATATTGCTATCAAAGTCGGCGGTTGCTTCCAAGAGCTAATGAATTAAGACAGCATTGTTACTGTCTTGCTGGTACGTTTTCCTGGTACTTCTCTTCTTACAGGTTGAAAGATCTCAGAAAGTGTTTATTAATGAAGAAACGTGTGTGTGTGTGTGTGTGTGTGTGTGTGTGTGTGTGTGTGTGTGTTTAGTGTCCTCCAAAGTCAAAATAAATCAGATAAGATTGTAGAACTATACATTATACATCTTTTTGAAAAAGGAATACGCATTTATTATGCAGTTATGATTATTAAATAAAATTACGAAAACCGACGAGGCCGTATGAGCTTGATGCCTTTGCTTTTCCGACAAAAATATTAGTCTAGGAATTTGCCGCGTTTTTGTTTTCTTCAAATACATAAACGTTAAGTTTATTTTAATTTGTTTTTATAAATAAGTTAATGTTCTAAAAATCTTTTAATTGTCATTATTTTTAATAAATGCTTATCTCATATTATTATTGTGTTAATTTTTTTTGCAAATGGTACGAAAAGTAGAGTATTTTCCTCGGTGATAAAGCTGTCTTAGTCTTGGGTGAACTTAAATCCCTCGCTACACTCAGGACTCGTCTTAAATCCCTCGCTTCGCTCGTGATTTTAACACCTTCGCTACGCTCGGGAGTAAACGTCGAGTGCTTCGTTACGCTCGCGATTTAAATCGTCACCCGCGACAGAAGACACTGCTTTATCCCCTTGGTTAATAATCTACTATATTGTAATTTATGATTTTTCTAAAGAGCAACCACCGAGTTTCTTGCTTGCTCTTCTCCGTAGGAATGGCATTCCTAACCATTGGTCGTCGTCTCTACTTTTTCAAGACCACTAAGTCGACTTATCAAAAAGTTGAATTCACAATATGTTGAAATCCCATAATGTAAACTTTTCTCAGTTTTGAACAACGTTCAACATATAGCCGTCCACTGCTTGACGATGGTCTCTTTGTAAAGACATTTAACATTTAAACTAAGTCACGAGGGTTCCAAACGCGCTCTGGTCTGAGAACAAATGAGATAGATTCAAACTGCAGTACTTACATGATAATATTAAGTGAACTGATTTACTTAATTGATTAGGTGTAACAAGGTTATACAAATCAAAAATTAATTCTAATTGCGTATGGGAGAGAAATTCTACCAGAATAATAATCACAACTCACAAAGCGAAAATAGCGAAGGTAGGCGTACCAAAGGGTTTAGGTTAATTAAGGGATGGGTGGGGAAACGCGCATGTTGGGTGATTAATTCTATAATATCCCAACCCGAATTTTAATAGGTTATAAATTTTTTAAAACAACGACTTCCATTAGACATTAGCTGAACGAACAGCTAAGATTACTACCTATATTATAAATATGAGTGTTTGTTTGTTTGTCCTTCAATCATGCTGCAATGGAGCGACAATCGAGGTAATTTCTCGCTTGGATGCATGTTATAAACTGTAAAGGATATGGACATAGGTCATAGACTACTTTTGATCAGATCAGCGGAAAATGAACAAAACAGTGCAGTATTCTAGGTTTACTCGAATCTCGATACAACGACCTCAATTTACATAGACGGGCCCTGTCAAACAAAGAATGTGGGCGTATAACGCCATCTAGTCTGAAAAGCGGGAACTTGCTTGCAACATATGCCCCATCTTGAATGAAAGCTTGAAAACGTATGACTCGGTCATAGATAATATAGGTCATAGCCGTACTAAACCGTAAGGCCAGTTAGGTAAAAAAAAAACATACAGTTTGCCGCGGAAATTAAATGATTGCGTAATGGATAAAAATATTAAATAGGAAGATTAATAACGTTTTTTTGGAAATGTATAATTGTGAATTGAAGCACTTACCTTAAAATAAAAATTATACAGTGCCAAAGTAATAAGACTTTAGATGTTACCTTAATACAGGTGAGGAACGTGTTCAGCAAGTCGGACGCCCGTCATTTTTCTATGAAAGGGCCCATCTAGTACCTACATATATATATCGATGTCTCGATATAATCACTTTACTTCAGATTCAAAATATGGTTTAGTCTATAGGCGCAGTTATTAAGATCAACTGCCTCGTTGGTCTAGTGGTTAGCATGTTCGACTGCGGCCGATGAGGTCCCCGGGTCGGGCCATAATTAAGTATTGAGTTTTTCTGACTAGAAATTCTCAGTACTAGCCCGGAGTTAGGAAGATGGCGGTGTTATACCCCCGTGCCTCGGAGAGCACGTTAAGCCGTCGGTCCCGGTTATTGTCACTAACATGATTATAGTCGTCAAAGCCCGCCAACCCGCATTGGTGCAGCATGGTGGGTCTAAGCTATAATTGATATATATCTAATATGTGGGACGTTAATGGGCTGTAGTGGCCTAAGTTGCATGTGGTCCAATCGTGAATCATTTTCTTATTACATTCAAGTAACTCTATTATGTACCTACTATTATTTTAGTATCCAAATCAGCACTTAGTAATTTTTTTAAATAGATCAACAACAAGACTCTCTTCTATTGTCATTAAAAAAATACAAATCAACAAAAAAAACTCGTTACCTAAGGAAAACGGGGACCCAAATTATATCATAAAACCTAAAATCGCAAAGGTAAGGGAATAAATGGGATGGGGTTAATTACTTCAGGGCGGAAAGGGCAAGGCAAAGTGATTATTTAGGAAAAAAATAAATAATACATGGTAAGTTTTTTTTTTGTTAACAAGGGGAAAATCTTCCCTCTCCTAGTTCATATTACCTATCCCACAAACACATCTGACCCGGTGACAGCGTCGCTAGTAGATATGATAAAAAAAACATAGGGACTGCCGATAGAAGTGAAAACTTATTACTTAGAATTTTAATATTAAAATTTGAAAATAATAAACAATTTTCAAACGCCAATAAAAATACGAATATTTAAAATATAAACCTTAAAACTAAGGCATTTCGTAATTGTGTTTAATTACGAATGTAGTATATTTATATTTTAGACCATTTGTCTTCGTAACAACGGACGACGGTTCAGATTTGTATGGGGTGTGGGCCTGTCCTTTTACAACGGGCCCTGAACACTTTATACGAGGCAGTCTTTTCGAGGTACTAAAAATTAAAGACTACATCGATACGCGTTTTATCAACTCAAAAGACAAACATCGTAAGGAAGCTGCATGCCTGAGTCTGCATCCATAATTTTCTGAAAAGTGTGAAATCTGCTAACCCGCACATGGCCACTGTGGTGAACTATAGCTTACGCCGTTCTCATTCGAGAATTTTCGAATGAATCCATAATTTGCTGAAAAGTGTGTGAAGTCTGCTTAACCGCACATGGCCACTGTGGTGAACTATAAGCCCATTCTCATTCGAGAAGGAGACCCGATCTTGAGGTGTACGGCTAGGGTTACCATATGTAAATAGAGGGATGCCTGTTTATGGTACCTAAAATGCCTGAATTTTCAGAAAAATGCCTGTCAAAAGCAAAACGATGTAGGTAATAAGTAAAAGCCAACAGATAATAATGAAGAAGGATATTTATTACTGATATTTGTCAGAGGACATTTTTTTTTAAATAGTTCTTTCTTTTCTAATATATAAACGTACAAATCTTCACAGGATACAGTTTTGTAATTTTCCTTTGTAATCAATATTGCTTTTACTGATTCAATTGTCAGCAGATTTCTTTTTTTACTCAACTGGGCGTTGACAAGAGAAAACGTACGTTCTACGGTCCCATTGTGTGCCAAAATAGAGAACAAACTGGCAGATTTTCATGAATTCTGTAATGTCACCATTCACTTCCCTACTTTTGAAAAAATTGCACCACTGTGTAGTTAAGCTTTCAGAAAAAAAAATGTTATCTGAACTTCTACAATATTCTTTTAGAACTTCGTATTCGTCAAACAGTTTCACGTCGTCAACACTAATATTCAGCTTTGAAAGAAATTCTACAGATGAAGCTAAATCAGAACTTAGAAACTTTTCATTTCTTTTTGTAAAATCATCCACCGGAAGGAAGAGAATTCTTCGATATTTTTCATCAATTTTTCCAAATAAAGCGCGAGACGCGCTCGCGCCGCGTTGCTCACCGCCGCCGCCCGCCGATGTCATTTAAATTTATGCGCGCCAAATTTAAAAATGCCTGTCTCAGACCAATGCCGGCCGCACGCCTGTCTAAACCTTAAAATGCCTGTCAAATGCGGCAAACGCCTGTCATATGGTAACCCTAGGTGTACCATCAAAACGCTTGAGGACGTCCGAACGGAAGTACCTATTTATGAATGATAAATGATTTATTTATTTCATGTAGGACAACTCACAACTTGTGTCACTTATGATACGTTAAGACTCTAACTCCGGTTCGGAAAGCTGATTCTACTGAGAAGAGCCGGCAAGAAACTCGGCAGTTGCTCTTTTTAGGTTACAATAAGTAAACAATACAACACATACATTACGTTACAAGTATTACACTGACTTGTGGGTCACTGGATGCGAGGCCGGTTGCTTCCATGCAACTTTGTCATTCAGTAAATCATCGATAGTGTATCCTAACCTCGACTTAAGAAATCTTAACAGACTTTAAATTTATGTAATGGCAATTTGAGCTGCCGATACTAAAAAGAAGCGTGAAGCTTCTGTATCTTTGGTAGTTATTTGCATTTAAATAAGACACAATGTTGCGAGTCAAAGTTTATTAGGCGACTATTAATTTTGTTCAGAAACATTAACATAAAAATATAACAAAACAATTATCACATTTTGATATATTTTTCATGTATCTACTTAATAACATATAGTATCATGTATTGATGATAGTTACTAATTCCTCGGTTTGGGAAGTTCAAACACTTTAACGCCTTTTAACTCTTCCTCGAACTCCTCAACGCACTGGGCAACCTTAAATTCGGTGACTCCGGTCGCTTCGGCGGTTCGTATGAGTACATTGGACAGGGGGCTCAAATCACCCGTTGGATTTATTGATCGAAGATATTGATACTCCTTTTCTAGGAAGGTACACACCCGCGCGATGATTTTTCGCTCCTATGACAAAGAATTATTTAATTTAAACTTTGTATGTAATACATTTGAATGTTTCGCTAGTGCAGTGTAATTATAGTGGTTAACTAAGGCGACAGCTGAACTTCAATGTGCATAAATAAAATACGACAGAAGCATACATATATCTAACTGTACTATAATAATAGCGCTAAAATCATAATTTATGATCACACAACGACGATATTACGTCGGAATTAGGAAGTGATACGCTAATAATTTAATAAAAAATAGCAACGATTACAATTAATACAATGAAAAAATAGCAACATTTTATACAAGCAAAGATTTAATGATTTAATGAAAAATAATCATTAATGAAGTTTTACCTCATAAGTAAGCTCTCTAGTTACGTCTGGCTCTGGTAATACAAACGCCATCGTTTTCACACTACCGTGATAAGAACTTAAGGAAGCGTGTGGACGTGCCGAGAGTTCGTTTGCGACTGAGGTGAGGAGTGAGGGGTCATGGGTCTGAGCGAAACTGGTGGGAGGGAGACGCGCCACGCACACAAATATACAATAATGCATACTAAACCGCGTACACACAGATACATTATACAAAACACTGATATATATTCGTGTGGCGTAGAAAATAAGGCGAATGCGTAAGAAAAGTAGCAACGTTTTCAATTAAATATAAGCTAGTGAAGTGAATGAAGATAATAACTAAATGAAGTCATGATTATAAGGAAAGCAGTACTATTCTAATTTGTATTTGATCCAACAAAATTAAGATTTTTTTGGTGTTGACAGTAATTAAATACAAGCACGAATAGAAACTATGTATCTATTTACCATTGATATTTGATACTCGCCTAGGACGAAAATTTAATTGAAAGCCAGTTTAATGTTCCCATACTCTCATTAATTTTAATTGGGACACGACAAATTTATAATACCACCAATATTATATTAGTATTGTACTTAAATAATAATTATAATGAACTGTGAAATATATCAAACTAAGTAAATATTAATATTACTTAATTAATATTTCGCCTTTTCACCCCCGCGCCCGTGCCTGTCGGTTCTGCCCTGATTTTTCTCCAGTCATGTCGGATTTTCCGTGCCATAGCGCTACAAGGGAATAGAGAGTGCACCTGAGTGTGTGTGTAACACACTAAGTGAATAATATTTCCCTCCAATATAATTTATCTTTGTAGAGATAGGCCACTGTGGCCGAAATTAGGTCGAGACTAACATAACTATATTAAGGCAAACGGCGATTATACCAAGGCAAAGAATTTGAAAGGAAATTAATATGAAAAGAGTAATGAGTTGACTATCCTTTTTCCTCAAATACTAATCAAGTAACTTGTTATCTATTACGCTTCATTTAGCAACATTAAATATTCAATTCTTATCTTATCATAAGAGTACATTCCCGTATGAAGTACATTCCCAATTTCCTTTCATCCAACTTCGGGAGCCATTTTAAAAGCGGTGCTAAGGGAAACATAGAGTAAACTTAACACAGAGCTAGCGTAATTAATATTTTTATGGCAAAGAGCGTTAGCCAATTAGGTGATTGCGATCGTGACATTCTGAAAACCCTTTCTTAGTTGTCCTTAGTCTACCTCTACATTATAGAGAAAATCTACATGTAAACTTTATTTAAGTTTCTAGAACCAATTTAAGCTGTTTCATGATATGTCCGTCAGTCTGAGTTTATCCTTTACCATCATCATCATCATCGTGTGCCTTCCTCGAAGTTTGAGCGGTCACCACGCGAAATGCATCTCTATTATTTTACCTTTTATCGCATATTTTAATTTTATTATTTTAATAAATATCGCATATTTTAATAACTAAGCCCTGTTTTGTGTCTGTGGCGATCTGGAGCTCTCTTGCCAGCAATCCTTCCTTCCACTAGTCTTGGGAATGAGAATTTGGCTGCCCTCTGTAGATGCCCAAGCTAGTTTTCTCCGCATGATAGTGTATATGAGTTCTCTGTTTTTGTGGATTAGTTTATCCTTTACAGTCACTACTTATTTAATTGCGCAGCCTCTGAGTTTGTATTACACTGCAGCGCGATCGCCCTTCGTCCCAATCTTTGTAATTCCCTTCGAGTTTCGGCTAAAGCTCAAAGCGCTAGGCAAGTCTTCCCAAATTGGCAACCATGATCACCCATCTATGAATATCAACGGAACAAAGATGTCTCGTTAGTTTAAGCGAAAAGTTTCGCTTTGATACCGACAATTACCCTCATCCAACTTCGAACTCAACCCCACGCTAATAGAGTTTAAAATTGCCGGGATAGTTTTACGCAAAGTTATTCCAGCGTTATACAAATAGGGGGCTGAGTTAAATTATTTATAGTAAAGATTGCTCAAAGACGATTTTTACTAAGAACTTGTCTATATAAATATATAATTTAGTCAATAATGTTCTTCTGTTTAAATTTCAAAATGACAGTTTTATGTCAAATACATTGACGTCCCTAAAATAAGGATTATAATAATTCTAAAACACGAACATAAAAAATATTAAAACAATACTGCTTTAAGCGATGTTAGTATATCCCCTGTAAGAATTCGAGCAAAGAAATAAAACTTTTAAATCTTTCTTGGCCTTTAATAAAATTCTATCAGCGCCGTTGGTGAGACGTAAAATCTTATAAGTTCTACCTACTAAGCATACGGGTTTTAAAATAACTCCTGTCATAAGATATCATAAATAAAAGCAGGGACTAACGAAGACGAATACACATAGCGTCCCATACATACCGTATAAATCAACATCGTCTTAATACGATATCTCATTAAATATATTTTCGAGGGTATTAATATTATAACTTCTCGCGTTACATCCAATCAACGGAGTGATTAAGCTGTCGTGAGATATACTTACTAGGAAATATCGAATGGGTAAAAGGTATTACTTGTGTTGCTCACAACATACGTGACGTGAACGATTCGATTTTTCACAGATTTGGTAAGATATCTGGTATATAGAGTTCTAAAAGGACCGGCGATTATAAAGATGAATACGACAAGGGGCTGGATGACTAGTAGTACGAGACTAATAAACATTAACCCTAAAGAAAAATTTAAAGTTGATTTTTGGCACAAGTGTTCCTTGGGGTCTGAGAAGTACAGTCTTCAAAAGTCCCAACCCCTAGGCCGCGGGCTTCCCCCCCACCCCCTTCAAACGTCTCCCCGACCGCAGTTTTTTTTAATTTTCTCAAACAATATTAGAGCTAAAAAAAACTTTCTATGGCGAAAATTATCTAAGGACCGGGAATGGGAGAGTTTTTTAGGAAAGAAGTATGTGATAAGAAGTGGAAACCCACAAGTTGACGTTATGAAGAATTGGCATTACGCCACGCGAACGCGGTATATTATCGTTTTGTTTAATGTTGATTGTAACTTTTAAATAAAAACAATCTGAACAATCTACTGTACTTATTGAGAAATTAAAAATCCAGATATTTCGTAAATCCGGCCGAAATGCAGTCAAGAGCCCCAAAATTCTTTAGTCCCAGGACAAATCTTTTTAGAGAGACATTTATAGGTATGTTTATTTATTTATTACTAGTGGGCCCGGCAGACGTTGTCCTGCCCTATCTTCCTCGCAATTTTTCCATATTTTCTCACCGTTTAAACCTTCCCTGGACTACGACAAACATTTCAAAACCAAATCAGCTAAATCGGCCCAGCCGTTCTCGAGTTTTAGCGAGAGAAACGAACAGCAATTGATTTATATATATAGAAGATTAAAAAACTTTAAATCTATCCATCCAATGTTTGTAAGACAAGGAACCTTTATTCGTTTATCTTACCACTTAATTAAATAGCAAATAAACAAAGTTAAAATGTATGCTAAATAATATGTATTTATTTTTAAAGATCTCTGTATAAAATAGTCGTGCCGCAATCGTATAGTCGGGTGTAACTCGTCACTAATCCTGCATGTTATTTTGTATTAAAGAGCCTATTCAGAGGTGCACGTACAAATTAATAAGGCAATCTAAATTCAACTTGGTTATTAATAAAGGCAGTTCTATATATTATTTTTATTAATAAAATATATTATGGACTATCTATTGATAAATAGAGGGTTGTCAACACAAAATATTATTCGAATAACAGCTAAAAAATATTCATATTTTACTAGCTGATGCCGGGGACTTTGTCCGCGTGGAATAAATTTTAACTCCCACGTAAACTTTCCGGGGTACAAAGGATATTGTTACTCTCCTGGTCCTCAACTAAACCGATGCAAACGTTGATCCTTTGCTTCGTTGCGGCGTGATTGGAGGACAAACCAACAAATAAACTCGCTTTCGCATTTATAATATTAGTATGATTTTTTAGAATTATTTTTATGAGTTTGCCACAGACTATATTAAGCTTTACTTGTACACAAACTTGCTCTAAAGAAGAAGTATAAATCAACGACTTTTAAATATCGTAGGTATAAATATTTATATTCATTGCTACTATTACTTGGAGTATATCAAGACAAAAAGCTCAAAATCGCGTGTCATTCACCTAAATATGCCGCATCCACAAAGTTCTGAACTTGTGAACACTTGTGAAGACATGACGATACGGGTACCCTCTGTGAGACAATTCATTCATTAGCACAACTGCATATAAAACCCAACCTTATGCGTGAACTCGTAAGGTTAACATTCCAGCGTGTTGCAACAAAGAGTATGAACAAAGAATTCAACAGATGGCACTGTGATAGAGTAGGTTGGGGATTAGCTGTATTCATTATGAAAATAAAGGGTCAAGTATTACTTGATGTGGTAATTTTCCCTTGACAAGGGGAGGTTGGGGAAATTGGGTGCTGGTTCTTAGGTAGATTTACATAATGTTTACCTAAATTAAAGGCCTGGACCATCACGACGGTGGTAAATATGTCAAATAGAACGCGCGCGTACCTACGTGTGAACAAGTGGTTATGTCATGGAATTGTATGAAGGCGTAGTGCTGTGAATTTTTAAATACTTGGAGAATTCAAACTATAGGCATGTCCATAACCTGTAGATAGAAATTAGTATTGTTTCACATTTTCATGTAACTATGTACCTACCGTGTACGCAATAATAAGTCAGTTTGGAATAGACCGGATCTGTTATGCGGAGGGGAATTTATGGTTGAAAAATGTAATGCTGGCTACGAAACTAAAAGAAAAACTTTCTCATCATGTCTAAATATTTAAAACGAAGCTTGCTGGTCTCGTTCTCTCATATTCTAGTCCCACAGAATTCAGAAAAGTTGTAGAAATGTTACATCCGCCGCGCAAATGTGCGGTGAGTGAAATAACACGGTATCTGTTAGGTAGGCATTTAATTTTATTTTACTAGTTATAGAGAATAGAATCAAAATTGTTTACGAGTGGCAAATGGCAATGTAGCGTAAGGTGGAGTGGACTCTCTCCTAGAAGATGATTTATTTACTCATGCTTTCAAATTGTCTACACATAAAAAGTAGTGGGGAGCGAAAATCATACTATATACTACCGGTTTGAATTGGGTATTTGACTACTATCTATAACTACTCGTATCATCTTTTTTTTTTTTATCAAACATAAAATTACCAGTGGACGTATTATCACGTCTCCTGGCAGGTCCTCTATTTAATCAAATATAATATAATATAATAATAAATATTATAAATGCGAAAGTTTGGATGTATGGATGGATGTTTGTTACTCAATCACGCCCCAACAGCTGAACGGATCTGGATGAAATTTGGCACAGAGATAGATTATAGTCTGAAATAGCACAAAGGCTTTTTATCCCGGAAAATTGAGGAGTTCCCGCGGGAACCAAAAAATCTTACTCCACGCGGACGGAGTCGAGGGCATCAGCTAGTATTTGCTAAATAATAACTTATTTTTGACATAGGCAACATCCCATTTAGAAACGAGGAAGTAAATAACTTCGTACGTGTCCCTATGAATTTCGACTACGAACCGTACGCTTACTATAGAGTTCAGTGTCTACGCCTATAGCCTCAAAAAGGGAGACACGGAAACTGGATAAAAAGACCAGGTTTTATGTGAATGGGCCTCATTAATAATTCATTCGTAATCCCTCAAGTTGGACCCGAGGTGTATTTTACGACAATCGTCTGTTTTATACGTTCGCGGCGACTTTTAATGAAATTTGAAAATAGGGCAGAGGCTTCTTTCACACTTCCAGCTTCGTCAAATAAAACATAGAATTAAACTATTGTTAAATACCTACATATCATATAGAATTAACTGCTAGTTAAGGCCCACTTCGTCTAAGTGTTTTTAATTGCCGCGGGAACTCCTCAACTTTTCAGGATATTAAACATATTATATCCTTCTTCCGGACACAACCTGTCTATACCAAATTTCATCAAAATCGGCTGAAAGATCGGGTGAAAGCGTAACAAGTAAACAAGCTAACATTCGCTTTATAAAATTAGTTTAGTAACTAGATGATATAGATACTTCGTCCGCGTTGGTTAATATTTTTCGATTCCCGGGAACTACGTAATTTCCCGGGATAAAAAGTAGTAAAAGTAAAAATAGTAAAAATTTCTGAACTTTTGCTTACCTTTGCAACTTGCAAAATGTTTGAAAAATAAAAATCCTTTGAAATGGCAGCGGAAACGCGATTTTCAGAAATCGGATCAGAGGACCCATTGTCTAACCAAATCGTGATTATACGTACTACTCGAACTGTTTAAGGAGTTCATACATGCTTTTTGACATGCAGGTATCTATGAACTCCTTAAACAGGCCGAATTATCCATTTGACAAACGATTCCTTACACAATCGGGGGGCAGGTCATTTCACTTATTTATTACGTAACTTTTACGAGAGACAACCCTTACAGCTTACACCCTGTACAACCTAGTAAACCCCGGTCGTTCCTGTCTAGTTCCTAACATAAAACATACATTATCCTGGTCAGTAAGGAAAAAACGAAGTCGTTTGAAGGGTCAATAGGATGCAATACGCAATTTTTCAGACACACGTCTACTAGAATTGCCGACCCTCGGGTTTGGGATGAGTTTATCCGTCCACATATACCTCGAGAGTACTCCAGACTCGATAATAAATGGAAAAAGGGAACAAACGTTCGTACTATTTGACTTTTTGTACTGTTCGACTTTTACGTAACACTCTTCAAGGTTGTGTACCGAATTTCAAAGTATGGAGCAACGTTTTTACCCATGGAAAGAAAAGTTTTTTTTACAGAAAGTTTTTTTTTAAATTGCGAAAATACCCAAATAAGCAGAGATGATGCCAAGTGCCAACTCAATCAAATCAACAACTCTTTATCAAACGTTAAAACGCGTTTTCAGTAGGTATAGCAATTTGTATGAAATACATTACTTACACACATATACACATGCAATCATACATTACGTACCATTTAATGTGTGGCACAATGGTGAGAATAAATAGATTTTCTTTCTTTTTTTCTTTACTGTGACTTCATTAAATGACGCATTTTTTCTTTTTCTGTAATCGATAAAGCTGAAAAGTAACAGAGGACTTGGAGTTTAGGTATTTTGGAAGCTCTCTTTTTAATAATTAGTAAGAATTTATTTGATTGAGAGTTAATTAATATTAGTCTTAAGTAAATAGGAAATCAATTAAACTGTTAATAACAACAACACTGTGGAACAAAAAATAAATAATTAATGTAAACACGCAAAAAAATTTAATGTAGGTGATAAACACATGATGTAAAAATAACTGTGTGAGGCCTATAGCGCATTATAAGAAAATTTCTTGTGTCTTACAGGTAATTGTATTATATTTTGTATGCGGGTGTGTGATCTGACACAAGAAAAAATATCTTGTATTATGTATGGTCTCATACAACAATCATTGCGACTGAATTTCTTATAAGACTCATAGTCATAAGACTAGGAAAAATAAAAATCTATTTTATAATTTAATTATTATTTATTTAAGAATTAGTTTTGTTATTCACAGGCATGATTTCTACTAATACGTATCCACCTACTTATGATTATTTTGGCTTTGTCGTTTAGTATGGCAATAAAAATATCCTACGTAAACAAAGCAGCGAGGATACTCTAGCTAAAAACAAGGGTGTTCCTAACAAGATGGGGGCTAAAATAAACACTGAGAGTTAGAATTTTTTCATCAAAATTTTGACGAACACCATCTGTTCCCGGGGATTGGGTAAATATTTGAGCCGTCCCGGTTAACTGTTAATTTATAACGAACTGACTCCGGAGTCATCTTGCTACAATTTTTAATTTTACGACGTCGTTTTCGCCGGAGCAATTACTTTTGGGTAAATAAAGATTTTTATTAGATAACAAGATTTTGCGCTTGGCTAAAGATATTTTCTAGACGAATACCTAGAACCGTAGCCCAAATTCAATTTGTGGGCTACTGAAAAATTAAGTTATATGAATATAATATGAAAATTGACGACCTCCCTGGCAATGCTGACTAAGTCAATCGAAGTCGGTAACTATATGGATAGCCCACTTTTTGGTCTGAATTTGACAACGACCTCAATTTACATAGACGGGCCCTGTCAAACAAAGAATGTCATCAACGCCATTTAAAAGCGGGAACTTGCTTGCAACATCTTGAATGAAAGCTTAAAAACGTATGACTCGGTCATAGATAATATTGGTCATAGCCGTAAGGCCTGTAAGTAAAAAAAAAAAATCATAAAGTTTGCCGCGGAAATTAAATGATTGCGTAATGGATAAAAATATTAAATAGGAAGATTAATTAACGTTTTTTTGGAAATGTATAATTGTGAATTGAAACACTTACCTTAAAATTAAAATTATACAGTGCCAAACTAATTAAACTTTAGATGTTAACTTAATAATAACAAATTATCTGCACGACGAGCGATCGTGACAGCGCTACGACGGGAACAAAGACAGGTGCGGAACGTGTTCAGCAACTCGAACGCCCGGCGTTTTTCTATGAAAGGGCCCATCTAGTACCTACATATATATCGATGGAATTTGACCATTTCGTTTCCTCTGTGCTACAGTATGCAAGTCAAACTGTCTGGTTATTATCACTAACGACTGATAATAATAATAATCTTTAGGTAAACTTTGATTCGACAAATTCACAGATTTGATTCGACAGACTCTTAAGTACAGCCTAAGCGGAAGGATCTGGAAGCTCACCGCATTAATATCCTTTGAAGATCCCTATTGAAGTTATTGTGATTAATGGCAACGGTTACGAGCCTCAAAATGAAAAATATGACGCAGGTACCTTAAGAAAATCCCTACAATTGGAAATACTCACGAGCCTTAGCAATGAGAAATAAGATTGCAAGGAAAGCAAAGCTCCTTAGTCTTTTCATTTCTTGTATTAAAAAAAAAGTATGTGTGCAATTCACACACGGCAGAAGTGAAACTTCAGAAAAGTAGCCTACGAGAGAATGAGATAAATATAACTTGTATTCTATCTCATTCTCTCGCAGGCTAAATCCTATAATATATGTTTGTCTATCTTTGGTGTCGATTTTTCGTATAATAACGTAATAACGATTCTAAAGAAGTTTCACTTCAAATAAAAAAGCATAGCAACTAGGCGAGTAAACGAGCAGTTTATTAAGTAATTTTGTAAGTTTGTTTATCTATTATTAGTATTTTCTGCTAGTTTCATTATATTATATACCCAGCAAGATATCATTAATTTGCGCGAAGTTCTCGAAAGTAGTTTATTAAACTGCATTAGTATCATCAGGGGGCAAGAAGTTAAAAGTTCGTATTTTCGGCAGCCAGCCAAGTCTCGGATAATTTTCTCTTCATTTTGTCACAGCTTAACTATCACACAGTTCAGAAATTTACGCCACTAACGCGTCTGGAAGTAGCCATAATACAATTATGAGTTTTATTTGGCGAATAGGTTTAATTTATAGGTTCGAAGGTACCTATATTCGTTTAAGTTTGGACGAAAAATCTCTGAAGTTACTCTAGTCAAAAAGCAGCATTCAAAATTAGTCATGTCATATGGAAATTTCATGCAGGGTAATTCGTTGACCAACTCAATGAAAGACAACTAGACGTATTACATACAATCTATAATAGAACAGCGCCCCATGATTAGCAATAGACAGAACATCTTATAAATAAATATTTCACGGACGTTTCGATTTCGCTCCGATGCATTTTTGTTTTAGCCCGTTTGGCCCGTTACTACGTTGTTATTGCGCTTCTTCCTCCATGATTCTCCATGAAACATAAACTTACTATGAAATATGAAGGGTAAAACTAGAAGAGGTATCATAGTATTGTGACGAGTTTTATAAAATTTTTGAACATGAAAGCGATCATGCATGAAAACAGTCCAGACGATGACTGTTTCCAAACTGTATGCTCGCTAAACTGTGACATAGTTAAGGCTACATTTTACAAGGTTTTATCCAATTTTACTGGTTAGTAGTTTGTTGGGATACCGATGTAATCCGATGCACTTTGGTGGCAGCGGGTTAACTCGGAGTTTGGACAATTTAAAACTATTACTGGTTTAGATTATTACAATAGTTAGTTATCTCACGATCTCTGTGGGTTTAGGGTAAGTACTTAGTTTAGGGCTAATGGTTTTCTCAAACTTTAGATTAGGTGCTTAAAACCAATGAATACAGAACATGTATAGAGATGGTAACCTCACTTAATATACTTGTTACTGTACACATCATAAGCACTATATACCTACCTTAACTTACTTTTACTTTTTCCAACCGCATACAAATTCGTAGCTTACCTGCAAAACAGAAAATAAATAAATAAACAGTTATTCCTTTTACAAACATACCGTTACAGACGGACGGACACATAAAACTATAAATATAAAATATCATGCAACAAAAAGTCTTCGTCCAAAAATACGGCAAAACTAAACAGTAACAAAAAAAAAAGATCTCGCGACGCAAAAAATCAAAGCCATATTACTCATACAACCCACCCATCTATCCAGAGTAAACAAAAATCATTCACGGGAATATTGCTTTTAAAAAGAGTTACATAAAGGTCATAATCGGTTGCTGTAAATAGATGTTGGGTTGTAAATAACCCCACGTGGTGGCACACACGGTCTGCACAGAAATATACACGTAAACATAACATGTTGTGTGGAACACTTGGTCGGATCCATTAATAGATAAATAAACGCCCCGTTCGAGATGTTTTCGAAGACCTTTTTGGTATTAGGCCCCGTTCATACACATCCGTTCTTCAAAATTTTTTTTAAAATATGTATTGTACTTGCATGGGATAAGTCTTTACGTGTTGGTTCTATATTGTGGCAAATTCTGTCGTACACAATCTCTAAACTTAATTGTAAGGACTGAATCTAGTGATGTCCCTTTTCACACCGATAATATTATAAAAGGGATAACAATATTTTAAAGCTGTCGTTACAGTTAAGTTTAAAAATTGTGATGTGTTTAATAACATAATCACCCATATATCAATCAATCAATCAATCGTTTATTTGCTTGAAACGTTGTACAATTATGATGACAGTCCAAAAGTAGTCCAAACATGTTTCGTTTATTTATTATTTACTAGATGATGCCCGCGACTTCGTCCGCGTGGATTAAGGTTTTTGACTCCCGCAGGAACTCCGGGATACCAGCCCACGTCCTTCCCCGGGATACAAACTACTCCTATACCAAATTTCATCAAAATCGGTTAACAGATGGGCCGTGAGAGCATAGCAGACAGACACACTTTCGGATTTATAATATTAGTATGGATTATAATGTCTAAAACCCTGTCATAAATTTATGGTTGAATGAATGAGTGAATTATTAACTCATCTATTGGACTACTGAACATAACTACCTAATACAAAACTATAACGTGCGCATTTTGAAAATTTTCTATCCATCAAAGCTGACGTTTTTTTTTTCACGCCACAGGAGTCTCGAAAAGTCAGCGTAAAAACGCACAGTGTGAACTATCCCTAACGCGGGTAATCTTGAACTTGCGTGCGTTCTCTTTGTAGATCACGGGTAAGATTCTAAAAGCGTACGCATAGTAATAAAATAACATGTTTGTCTGTTGCATGCAGCGTACAGTGTGCCTACTGTGTTAAAAACTAATGGATTCCTTCACCCTGGCTCGTATTACCTACTCGGTCTGGTACTGGAATTATTTGATATTTTTCAATTCTTTACAATCGAGTGCATTGTAAAGAATTGCAACATCTCCTGAAGATGCTCCGGTGTCGGAGTGAAACGTACGTTGAGAGTAATTTGGAAGATTTGTGTGGTGTGGTGTGGTGCCGGTGCGAATGGAGAGTTTCATGATGTTGTGAATATCATATTTAACACAACGGAAGTAAAACATGGATTAAAACTAATAAATCAGTGGTTTTTTTTTAAATCCATCAATAAATGACTGAGAAATTAATTATTTAAAAGTTTAATGATTTAATGTATACAGATTGCTGTATCTTACTCGAGTGAGAAATTTTGCGAGTGAGTTTTAATACCTAGCCGAGATTTAATACTTCAAAATTATCTACACACACAAATTAAGTGCTTTTAATTCAATTAAGTCACGTTAAGTCCATTTCTTTCTTTTATTCGGCTTTATAAAGTCGGTTGATAAGGTGGTGTGACGTCACACCACCCCACTTGCAAGCGCAACTTTAAAGTTCCATAACTTTTTCATTTGTTGAGATATTTTAATGATTATTTCATATTTTTGTTTTATTTTGTCTTAATTTTCATAATAAATTATAAAAAAAATCGATACACACTGTACCACATAGATTTGTTTATTGATTAAACTTCTAGTTCAATCTTTTTTCAATTTCGTTGATTTTTTCATTGAATCACCTGGCCCTGGTTCACAGTTCAATTTAGTGGAATTCTGAAACTGCATTTTTAGTTAGGGATACGTCAAAGGTAAATTCTGGATGCGAAATCTCTATTTTCTAGACCAAGTGGTTTGAGCACTGAGGTGTACGCTGATTCTGACGGTAAAATACCGAATAGGAGTATGGGTTTAATATAACTGCCATGACCCTAACACTGTAAGATGGTAGCGGGCTAACCTGTTAGGCTAACAGGTTGGCCCGCTACCATCTTAGACTGTATCATCACTTACCATCAGGTGAGAACGCACTCAAGGGCTAACTTGTAGTGTATACATATAAAAAAAAATGATTATGTTTCATTGTAAAGATCGCAATACGTTTGCGGAATTGAAAAAAAATATTTAAATCGGTTCATTGGTTTCCGAGAAAATTGCAAACCAACAAACATATTATATTTCAATTTCAATTTTAATTCACTTATTTCTCAAGAAATTTAAAAAATAAAATAAGAATAATAGAAAAGAGTAAGTACTTAATATATACATATACATTACTAGCTAATACCCGCGACTTCGTCCGCGTGGATTGAGGACTTTTGGTTCCCGCGGGGACTCTCTAATTTTCCGGGATAGAAAGTAGCCTATGTGTTATTCCAGACTATAATCTTTCTCTGTGCCAAATTTCATACACATCCGTTCAGCTATTGGAGCGTGTTTGAGTAACAAACATCCATCCATACATCCATCCAAACTTTAGCATTTATAATATTAGTATAAACATATACGTATAGCAGGTCTGATACAGAACCTCCTTTTTGTAGTCGGTTAATACCGCCGGTACCTCCGTATTTCAATGAAATCAAAGCAAACAGCTGTTGTGTAAATAGACATACACAAATAAAGTCCGAACTCCGAAGTGATTTGGGTTCGACCGACCTCAATGTCAAGCGCAACTCCGGGCAATGACTATAATATACAGTCTGACCCCACCAACATATAACTTACCTACCAACCAACTTGATGTATGTCTGTCAGTTAACCTTTCATGTGATAGCACATCTCTAAGTCGTTACCGGATTTATTTAACTACTAGATGATGCCCGCGAATTCGTCCGCATGGTTAGAGGTTTTCGTTTTCCGCGGAACTCTTTAATTTTCCAGGTTTTTTTTTTTTTTTAATTGAGTGAGATCGCAGTCAAGGGCTAGCTTGTAGTGGACAAGATAGCCCTTGACTGCGATCTCACCTGATGGTAAGTGATGATGCAGTCGAAGATGGTAGCGGGCTAACCTGTTAGGGGCATGGCAGTTATATTAAACCCATACCCCTTCGGTTTCTACACGGCATCGTACCGGAACGCTAAATCGCTTGGCGGCACGTCTTTGCCGGTAGGGTGGTAACTAGCCACAGCCGAAGCCTCCCACCAGACCAGACCAGGGAAAATTCAGAAATTATAAATTCCCAAATTGACCCTGCCGGGGATCGAGCCCGGGACCTCCGCACGTTAAGGCAACAGCGCTACACACTGCGCCACGGAGGTCGTCGATAAAAAGTAGCCTATGTGTTATTATCTAAATCCAGACTATAATCTATCTCCATTCCTAATTTCAGCCTAATCCGTCCAGTAGTTTTCGCGTAAAAGAATAATAAACACACACACATAACTTTATAATATTATAGTGTGATGTAGTTTGATTTTATCTTTTCAAAATGGCATTTTAACTATGTAGCTTACGTACAAATCTGATAGCTGTAATTTTTTTTTAAATTTCATGGTGTAGTTTTCTTCAGTCTATAACACGCTTAGATCAAGTACTTACTTATGCCACGTTTGTGAAACGATACGTACCCCTGGCACACACGAAATCTGGCATTATTTTATAGGATTTCAAGATTGGAAAGAATTAACAACTAGAATTAACAATTAGAATAGACAACTATAAAATAGAAGTCTTCTGTTAGATTTGTTTGAAAACCATTTTAAACTATCGATTGAAGTAAAAAACGTACCTACGTCGAATTTTGATGACGTCACAGACCACAGTTCAGTATATTTTCCATAGAAAAAATAAATACAGCCTTTATCTATTCCGTGATATTTTCCTACAACCACAGAATATGTAATACATTATACAACATCCCATTGAAAGCGCGCGTTTTGACATTTGAAAAAATGTTGCTGATTTGACTAGTTGTCAGTTACCCAATCCTGTTAACTAAATTGAACTGTTGTAAACTAAATTGACGAATACATCTTTAGGTAGGTATGTAATTTTTTAATAGCTGTAAGTGTAGGGGCACGAAATGAGCGGCAGCGGGGCAACGGCGGCAGCGGGGCTATGCGATTAGTCGGAGAGCTGGCGACTAATTTCGCCGTAATTTTGTCGTTCTCATTTGAAAACTTTATTCACGTTTAAAGCCGCAAAATTTGTTTGGCTTTTGGCAAATTTCAGATTGCCAAAAGTATATTTTTTTGGAATTTTAATAAAATATTCTTGAAGAGAAATAACCGCTGTCACACTGGCAGGACTGGATTCGCCAGTTGACGTAATTATATTTTTTCCACAATTTCAGTTTGCCTTAAGGGCCTTCCCGAAATTCGTCGCTAGCTCTCGTACCACATCGCCCCACTGTCGCCGTCGCTCGGCCATTGCTAGTTTCGTGTATGACGCCTTAAAGTCTAGGAACAAGCAAAGCAGTTTTTTTAAGGGTCTACACGATAGAAAACTCCCGGAGCAGTGCAATGGTAGATGCCGTACTTCGTTACTAACACTTAATTCGCTTGCTTTAGAAACAAAAGTTGCCTATTTGATCGAATGCATTAAGCAATTGCGGAATTTACACCTATCCCTGAAAAATAAATGTTCAATTCCTCAAAGCTATCTCCGCGCAACTAACCTAAGTATAAAACAAGAAAAGCAACGATATAAGTTTAAGGCAGAACGCCTCGAAGGCATTGCACCGTGTAAAAAAAACAAACACGTCCATAGAACCTTTGTTGTGGTGGTCAGTGCCTCCGCGAAACAAAATAAGACAAAAGCGAAACGGGACGAAACAGGTCTCGCCTTCGAACCTGTTCTACGACTACCATTCTTGGATCCCAACATGATTCAAACAAAACCAAACCTTATCACAAACTGTATAAAGTTTTTAATTGAAACGGAAGTGTACGCCGAAGACTCTTCAACTACCACACTTGGCGCATAGCCCAATTTGAACAAAAAACAACTTTATCCAAAACTTGTTTATAGTCCAAATTAGAATATCAAAACTTTTTATATATAACGATGCAGCTATGATTTAAGGCATTTCGATTTCCTTAGGAATTTTGGATCGCGGGCCACGTGATTGTGGATTTTAGGGACGATTTTCTTGGAAATTCGGTTCGGTTTTTTGTTGGCCGTCTGCGTTTCTGAGGCAGAGAGGTCACTGGGCTCAAGGCTACCTGCATTGTAGACCAGTAGGTATTTCGCAGGTATTGTGTATGCAATAAGGCTATAAAGTTTCGTCATTCTGGGAGGTCTGGCCGATTTAAAACTGAGTGTTGTGGGTATAATAAATTAATTAAGGCCCACCCACCTCATTTGAAAATTCCAAGCCAATGCGTTGTTAGCAAGTTCAGCATCGTTTTCTGGGTTGCTGAACCTTAGGCAATAATTGTCATATGGAATTTGTGTGACGTCATTTTATTTTTCGTACTCTTCTAAGCGTACGCTTTTAATTGATACCCATATCTTGGGGGTGCATAAAGAATTACTAGTCTATCTTTGGGAGTCCGCCATATTTGATTTAGAATGACGTCACTTCGCTTACCATGTATTGTCGTCCAAACTAAACGTGTATGCAACAACTTTTTTTTAAAAAAAGCTCGTTTTAAACAGCTCAATCTGTTGGTGTCCCCAACAGATTGAGCTGTTTAAAACGAGCTTTTTTACTGATTGAACTGATTTAAAATTTAGTTGCATAATTTGATCTAAACAAACCCAACTTAACATTGCAAGTTAAATAAAAGCCTGTAAAAAGGTCGTCTAGATTTAAGTTTTAACCGACTCCCAAAAAATAGGAGGTTGTCAATACGGCGCAATTTTTTTAGGTAGGTATAAGTATTTGTGTGTGGTAGTTTTTGGTACAATTTGTAAATAAACATATTTTTTTTACTTTTAGGGTATTTCTTTAAATGGCATAGTATTAAATACTACAAAACAGACGAACGCGCCTATTACTATTTATAATTTGCTAGATGATACACGCCAATGACCTTCTATACACTACACGCATAAACTGCCTGATAACTTTTATAAAACTACTAGCTGATGCCCGCGACTACGTCCGCGTGGATTGAGATTTTTTGGTAGCCTATGTGTTATTCCAGACTATAATCTATCTCTGTGCCAAATTTCATCCAGATCCGTTCAGCCGTTCAGGCGTGATTGAGTAACAAACATCCATCCATACATCCATCCAAACTTTCGCATTTATAATATTTATTTGACTAGTCTGATAACTATCCTTTTATTGAATCTAAGTTTAGGTACTACTACCTACTAGAATACTAGATAGATCCAAGCGACAGTAACGCATACTCAGTATTCAAATGGTGTAAACGTGGCATCCTATCTGTGACGTCAGCGCCAGGCTGCGCCTGCGCAGGTAGCTACGAGCTATTCTCGTTCATGGTCAGTGACCACGAGACCTTTGCTTGGGGTGACTGTACCACCAGCGTGCAAAGACCGATTCAAAATCAATTCTATATAGGTAAGTACCTACTTACCTAGGTTTTGGTGGGGTGTACAATCTAAAAAATTATATGTGAATAAAATTTATTGATTACAAATAACTACACGGACGACGTTGGGGGCATAGCACTAGTATACCAATAACTTTAAAGCTCGTTTTAAACTGGTTCAATGCAACCAGTCCAATTAGGCTCAGCAAAGTTACTTACGTCGAAACAAAGGATAAAGGATGGCCTTCTGTCCAGGGGTCAAGTTACACTGGCAACGCCTGTCGCATTTCTTTTTCATGCCATATGTTTTTCGATTATGTACATATGTAAGTCTGTATAATGTATGCCTTTAGAAGTTATTTATAGTAAGTCCCTCGTATGAAATGGACGGTTAATTTCAGTAAGTATTTTGCCAAAAACACAAAATTAAATTAAGTAATGGCACTTGTAATAAAACCTCCCAGACCCGAAAATTGTACGAATTAAATTAAAACCCCAAGTTCAACCAACCCTTAATTTTTATCCCCAAGAGCCCCACCTAACCCTACGAAATCACTATCTCACTAGTCACTAACCATTACCATCTATAATATTATAAATTATGCAAAAGTGTGTTTGTTGGTCCTTCAATCACGCCTCAACAGAGCAACGAATCGTGATTTTTGCAAGGATATAGGTTAAAGTTAATGTTCTCAAAGGAGTGTGAGAAGTCTGCAAATTCCTACTTAGCCAGCGTGGTAGACTATGGCCAAACCCATCAAATACTGAGCAGAGATTCGTGCTTAGTAAAAAGCCAGCAATTGGTTGAAGTTACGATGATGATAAATTAAAGACCTGAAGAGTGGCATTAACATTTTTAGTCCCGGAAAAAGTGATGATAAATTAAAGACCTGAAGAGTGGCATTAACATTTTTAGTCCCGGAAAAAGTGATGATAAATTAAAGACCTGAAGAGTGGCATTAACATTTTTAGTCCCGGAAAAAGACAATGTAGAACAAAAAGCTATTTGGCTTTCCTCAATAAATGAAATAAAATAAATGTCCCATGGGATTTTAAACCTAAATCCACGCGAACGAAGTCACGGACATAAGCTAATCCATACTAATATATTATTAATGCAAAAGTGTGTCCGTCTGTCTGTCTGTCTGCTACGCTTTAACGGCCCATCTTTTCAACCGAATTTGATGAAATTTGGTAAAGAGATAGGTTGTATTAAGGGGAAGGACATAGGACTACTTTTTATCCCGGGAAATTAAGGAATTCCGCGCGATTACAAAAAACTTAATCCACGCGGATGAAGTCGCGGGCTTCTGCTATTTTCCAATCTATACTTAATATTATAAAGAGGTAAAGTTTGTGAGTTTGTGACGTTGTGGGCAGTGGCGTGCCGTAGGGTTCAAACGTAGGCAAGCCAGCCCGCTGCCCATCGTATTCTTCCGTCTACTTTTACATAAGTTGTCTTGACGAGCCATCGAGTTGTATGGTCGATGTGACGAGCTCAACAAAGCACACAGAAGGCATAAGTTACTACTTGACAGAATTAAGATATGTCAGCAATGGTACACTACCATTGTGATCTAGGTAGGTAGTGAGAATTAAATCATTTGAAATTTCATTTGCCAGGACTAAGAAGTTAAAGAAGAACAGAACAACGCATAGAGCGTTCATTTCCGAAATTCCGTTTTTGGGAATTTTGATGCATTTTTATAGCACCAGTTAAATAATTTATATCATCATTTCCAACGAAAAAAAGCTTAGAATACGACTGTACATTGACTTACCTACTTACTGTACGAATAAAAAAGTATGCAACACTAACAATTAGCTTATTAGTACCATGAGAACAACCAAAAATCCATTTATTTTTATACGCGGATCTGTTAAATTGCCTTTTTCGACTTTTACAAGGTTTGTGAAATACCTACATAGGTCATAGATGGTCGATGTACGTAGGTCTGGAATAAAATAGATTTTGGTGAATTTACAAGAGTTATTTTTCTGTTCAAAAGTTATAGGTATATTTTACCTTATTTTCGCCAATCAATATTTTCACACACTTTAAATAGTCACAATGAACAATATTGATTAAATCTGAACTCATTTTGTACAAAAAATAATATTATTTCAATAAACACTGTCACAACAAAAAAAACAATCGACTAAATTATGAAGGTTTAGTCCGTATCACGATTCCGCGTGAGACTTCTTAAATCAGACGTATTAATATAAGCCAAGCATATTACAGCAATAGACAGCGCTATACTATTTAAGGAATTTATGTCGGATTTTAGAGACAATATGTATGAACTGCAAAGCCTCAGCCCCTCTCACTCACAAAGCCACAGAGTGAGTGAGAGGGCACTCACTCAACTAGGTTGTTCGTAAAACGTTCGCAAGCGCTCGGCACTCTGTGGCTCGGCGCCCACCGGTCGGTAGCAATAATTGAACTGACTGATTGTAGAACGCGCGAAATTTAAACACGTAGTTTGAACGGATCGATTAATTACTGAGTTAATGTTGAGTTTGTATGTTTGGGTGTTTGTTTTGTTGGGCAAGCCCGGCTTTTTAACATTTACAGCAGTTTCGCCACTGGTTGTGGGGGGTAATCTCTGGATCTACAGAACCGATTTTGAAAATTCTGGTATCAATAGAAAGCCACATTATTTGTGAGTGTCATAGGGTATACATTAACCCGTGTAGGAGTTCCAGTGGGAATTTTAAAAACTTATTTGACGCGAACGAAGTCGCGGGCATCTGCTAGTATTGGATAAAGGCAACAATTTCATCATATTATTGGGTCAGTTTACAATATTAAGTAAGCAGTTAAGGATGCTACACACTCCAACGTAACAAATCTTACATTATTATATTATGATCATATTATAAACGGAAGTGTGTTAAAATAGGCCGAATGTGTCTGTAAGTCATATTGAACGTCTAAACACTTGTCTCAAATTTCTGAGATGGTTTGTATCAATGCAATCTAGAACAATGCACTGCGTATTAGTCTCATATTTTACGTTATAGTAGGTATATAGTTACGCTATCCATACGGGTATCTCCATCTCTATCAATAAGGATATATTCTATATACTATAGACTAATAGATTGACTACACCTTTAACTAAGACATTGGGCTTGATACTGTTGCACAGAATCTGTAAACTAAAATGACAGCGTTAAATCTATTGCTTATCTTTTCGTAATACTCCCTGTAGAAAGGGACAGAACTAGATTGGGAACTGTCATTTTGAGAGATTGTGTTACACAATATCGTCCACATTGGGGCTGATTCTGTTGTAGGTACACAATCTCTAAACTAAACTAAAATGCTGCAGCAACATGCTGAGGTAGCAGCCTATTTAGCGATTACATGGAGTAATTTATTTTTTGTATTTATTTTGTAAAATACATCTTGTATTTTAGTAAGTAAGTTTAGTAAGTATTTATTCTGTAGGTTTAATTTCTTATCTCTGTATTTCTTTTCCGTGTAAAGCTAAATAAACATTTATTTATTTAAATATATTGCTAACCCTTCATAATACTCCCTGCAGAAAGGGACAAAACTAGATTGGGAGCTGTCATTTTGAGAGATTATGTTATACGAAATCGGCCACAGTATTTTCCGGTCCGGTCCGCCCGACTAAACTAAGGGTCTTACCAAACCTATCCAAGTGGGACTCGGTCAGAAAATCTTCATGTGAGCTTTATGTATACGGCATTAAGATTTAAGAGTTAAGGCGAGTCACCTCAGCTCAGCGGTGAAAACTGGTTTGCTAGATCAAATTTTTTCGGTATTTACTATTAAATAACGGTCTTACAAAAAATATCCGATACACTTAAAGATATTGTCTAAAGAATGTGCTAATTTGTTACACGATAGGATGTACTTTACTCGATCAAAAAAAATCTTGAAACAGGCTAAATTAAAAGTTTAAAACGAATTTTTTATTAATAAAATTTTCGACTTTGCTCATCATTTTTATATGGATAAGTTCCTCTTGAAGTATTAATGAGAACCTGCTAAAATTTATTTCAAACTGAAGTCCTATATCTATTTAATTCAAATTAATCCCAGAACTTGAACGTTGCCAAGCGGTTTCAGAATATACCGCGCTGCCCGCTTCCCCGCCAGTCTCTACGAGAAATGTACCGCGAGACGCGCGGGCGGCACCCCACACCTCACCTCCTAAAATCTTGGAGGTGACTCGCCTTAAAGCAAGGCAAAACCCCGTTTCCGCGTCGGTATAGCCGTCGCGTCGGCCGGGGCGAGCGTCTTTTTCACTCTTATTACCGTATAAATAAAGCTTTTTCTGACCAGATCAAGCCGGTTGCGCGTTGATACATGTGGTGAGACCGTTTGACCCAGCTTCTTCTTCATCATATCAACCCATCACACGCCCTCTACATCTGAGCACGGGACTCCCCTCAGAATGGGGCGGATTTAGACCGTAGTCCAAGTGATTGGCAGACTTAACACGCCTTGAGAATATAATATGGAAAGCGCTCAGGCGTTCAGGTTTCCTCATGCCGTCTTATCAGCTCCGTAATATTTGACAGTTGAGTGGGCTTGTAAGTTGAAAACTCAACTTTATAAAGCTCGGCGCACACAGGCAATGCGTTTTAATGACTGACACGGCGTATCCGGTTAATTTTGTCCCGGTAATTCAAGATAGCGACGGGAAAGACTAATTTCACGCCGGGGTGACCGCGCACAATAGGTGGATGGTAATTTATTATGTAACATCGGAGATATCGCCTCATTTGAGGAAAAGGGGTGACCGTTTTAGTGGATCGCTTGATTTTAACTTATTATATTACTAGCGCATGCCCACGACTTCGTCTGCGTAGATTAAGGTTTTTGATTCCCGCGGGAACTCTTTAACTTTCCGGGATAAAGAGGTCTGTGACCGTCCCCGGGATAAAACTTATGACCGTACCAAATTTCATCAAAATCGGTTGAACAGATATTTTTTTGATTCCCGCGGGAACTCTTGAATTTTCCGGGATAAAAAGTAGTCCTATGTCTTCCCCGGGATACAACCTATCCCTGTATCAAATTCCATCAAAATCGGTTAAACAGATGGGCCGTTAAATCGTAGCAGACAGACACACTTTCGCATTTATAATATTAATATGGATATGGAAGTATGGATATTGAATCACTCGCACTGACCATTCAGTATACTAAATCACGTGTAACGGGGCCTTAATAAGTTCTTTAAGAAATACGGGCACGTAAAGTGTCCGACGTGAGTATAGATTTATGAGGGAACGAAATTAACCTAAAGATGTCACTGGAAGATTTATATTGAGGAAATCAGGAGTATTTTTAATCCCCCAGCGGTTTATGTTGGTTCGGTGTAACAAGAGATCAAAGATGTTTTATTGGAATACCTCAAGATATTGAGGGAATTTACAATACTTTTACTTATTTTATATTATCAGGTATTTCTTTTCTATACCTAGTAGGTATTCTTAAAAGTTATCCATTCGGTCGTGAATTAAAGTTTTTCATTTTATTTTATTCCACTACAAGAGCCCCTGTTAAGTGCTGATACAGTCTAAGATAGTAGCGGGCTAGCTTGTTAGGGGTACGGCAGTTATATTAAGCCCACGCCCTTAATTGGTTTCTACACGGCACCGTACCGGAACGCTAAATCGCTTGGCGGTACGTCTTGGTCGGTGGGGTGGTAATTAGCCACGATCGAAGCCTCAAACCAGGCAAAAAACGAGGCGTTTTCTTATTTAATTTTTTAAAAATTGGATTATGGAATTCTATTGGTCCCTTAAACGAGTACCGAGTATAACAAACCAAATTTTTAAGAGTACCTAACTATTCAGAAGTTTTGGAACCTACCGTCCAGTAACGTAAGGAAATAACCGTAAGACATAACTAATGTAATTCTGCGGGTTAAAGTCTTATAATAGACTAGCAGATGCCCGCGACTTCATCCGCGTGAAGTAAGTTTTTTAAATTCCCACGGGAACTCCCTAATTTTTCGGGTTCTATTGGTACCAGAATTTTCAAAATCCAGAGATTTCAGATTACCCCCTACAACGCCACAAAATCACAAACTTTACCTTTTTATAATATTAAGTAAGTATAGACAACGGAACACCAAATTTTTATATAAGTACCTTTCCATAAAAAATCAACCTAAAACGTGTATTTGCATTGAACACCGGATGAACGAATGAACGGATATGGTTATTTGGCATAATGAATTCGGCGAAAACCGCGCGGTTTCGAGCGTTGCCCCCCCGGCAGGCTTTGTCAGGCTCTATGTGATGTTGGAAGGATTATTTGCGACCAACTTTGTAATTAAATGGCTTAATTTGTTAATTGGGTGATGGATGGCGCCCTTGGGGTAACCACGATCGTAATTTAAAACTTTTCTCGTTGACGTTTAGTTACTTACCTCTTTTTTTGGTCCACTACAAATTAGGTATTGATTGCGAACTTACCTGGTGGTAAGTGATGATGCAGTCTAAAATAGCAGCGGGCTAAACTGTTAAGGGTTAGGTTTTTTTTAAATGCACTATAAGTTAGCCCTTGATTGCTAATTGCGATCTCACCTGATGGTAAGTGATGTTGCAGTCTAAGATGGTAGCCGGCTAACTTGTAAGGGGCATGGCTGTAATATTTAACCCATACCCCTAATAGATTTCTACACGGCATCGTACCGGAACGCTAAATTGCTTGGCGGCACGTCTATGCCAGTAGGGTGGTAACTAGCCACGGCCGAAGCCGCCCACCAGGTCAGACATGGGAAAATTCAGAAATTATAAATTCCCTAATTGTTCCTGCCAGGGATTGAACCCAGGACCTACCCCGGAACCCACCCAACACTGCGCCACGGAGGTCGCAAAAAAGTTGGTACATTAACTCTAATCGGTTTTACACGGCATCGGCAAAGGCAGCCTTAAAACCCCCATCGCAAGATAAGATCATCGCTTGTCATGACCTGACAATTTGTCCCCAAACGACAAGCAAGGCGACGGGTTAAAATGACAAAAATACCACATACAACAAAAATTAACCCCACACTGCCCACACACCCAATGACACAGCCATTTTAAAAACATAAACAGAGACAATGGGAGCCAGGGTTGATTAATAACCAAAAAGGTTTGTACTTTTGACAGGTTAAAAAAAAGTACTATCATCCCAGGGCCGAATCAGGCTCTATTCATACAATGGCCTGTGGCCATAGAGTAAAGGAAAAGTTAGACAGGAAACGTGCTACAATAAATGAAATAGGTCGGAAACCTGAGCAATATTTTTTTTGGAGTGCACATGATTTTACTAGGAGTTGTGACTTGTGAAGCTGATTAAGACGGTTCTATCTTAGTCAGTTTTGAAGGGGGAATATTGGCTTACCTGAAAGGGGGTATATTAGTATAATTACTTAAGTTTAAAAGTTTGTACACGGCATCAAGTTATTAGAACGCTTAATCGCTTGGCAGCACGGATTGTCAGTCGGTGGTGGAAAGTAGCCACCATATGAAAACTGCCTAGTCTTAAGCGCAGACTTAGAAACGTAGGCAAATAAATGCGCCAACGCGGAACACTTTTATAGGAGTTGTATCAATGCAATGGCTTGGCTTTGATTTAGTTTGTTTGCGAGGAATCCGTCCATCTGTTATCAGCTATAGTCTGTGAATGTGCCCTTAAAAGGTTGTCCTACCGACTTTATCACAAGGTGGTATGGTCGAAACGCTCTAATTCCCCCCCAGTTTTAGCCCCCATTTGATTTTGTACTCTATTTTTGAGTATCAAGGTATGTATTTGTTTGTATCGTAAAGGAATTCAATATGGCGTCAAAGAAAGGACAGGCATGAAAAAATTTTGAAGTTTGAGAGCTAATAGGAAATTTTGAGATGATCTTTCTGCCTGCTACAGTAGGTATTTAAGGCTGGTAATTGACTTCGAAAACTTGAAACATGGACTTCGATTTTTTTTCCATGGTAATGCTGTAAGTAATGTTTTAATTGAAAGACGCATTAAAAGTTGTTTTGTAAAAAATGATTGTAGAAAGAAATATTTTTCGTCCCACCATCTCGGAAAGAGTATTTTTACTCTTCGATATCTGAATGCAAAAGCCGTTATTATCCTCTTGAGGAAAAAGTAAATTGAATTTAGAACATCGTGTGCACGTTAGTAAATATTTCTCGTCTATGAAGTTTGTGAATTCAAAACATCATTAAAACCTATTTACTTCTACCTCTATGGTGCCGAATTTCCATACAACCGTTTTTAATTTGTTAAAAACTCACACTCGTAACCTTCTTGGTGAACTTTTTTAATTTGCTTTGCGCGCACCATTTTCTTTTTGCATGTCATTTCCTCGCTGAGGTGGGATGAAAAGTTACGAGTTGCACTCGAGTGAAAAGATTTTTCACCTCGTGCTCTTTTGATTCCCTATCACTCACTGCGCTCGTGATTCAATTTTAGAAACCTTCGCTTGCTCGGTCATCAAAATTGAGCACGCAACAACTTTTCACTCTTGTACAAATAACTATTTAATTGAAATTGAATTTTGACAATATAATACCTGTCTGTATGTATGTGAAATATTATGGTGATTTCTACCTGAAACTTTAATTTGGGGGCATATTATGAAAGTCTAAGACAATATCCTGAATTATCAGTGATATCGCATTCAAGGGCTAATTTATAGTTAAACAAGAAAGCACCATAGAGTTTCAATGATAAATCATTTATTTATTTCACGGAGGACAACTTGTGTCAAGCAAAACTCTACCACCCGGTTCGAAAAGGAAGAATTTCAGCAGGCAAGAAACTCAGCAGTTTCTCTTTTCATAAAAAGGAAAAGGTTACAAAACGTGAATAATATACAATTCTCACCTTTTATTTAACCCCACGAATTTTTCCACGCGCTCTTGGATTATAGTCGGATCTGTGTGGGCGGCCCGAAAGCCTCTAAAACTCATATTTGTAATGGAAAAAAGATATACGTAGGTATGAGGAATTTATTTACGTGTTACTTACTTTCTTACCTCTACTATTCTACTCTATTAAATTGTATCGTTGGTCTAGACTCTAGCGAATAGTATGTTCGACTACGGAAGATGACTGTAAGATGCGAAAGTGTGTCTGTCTGTCTATCTGTATGTCTGCTACGCTTTCCGCGCATCTTTCAACCGATTTTGACAAAATTTAGTATAGAGATAGGTCCTAATCCTGGATACACCACGATTAGGACATAGGATTTTTACCCCGGAACTGACGAACTAACTGACGATGCAGCCTTAGATGGTAGCGGGCTAACTTATGAGAGCGGGGTTTGATAGTTTTATCAAAGACATATCCCTAATTCGGTTTCTACAGGGCATTGTACCGGCACAATAAATGGCTTGGCGGTAGGGTCTGGCAGGTCGAGGCCAGAGCAGATCAGAAAATTTAAACAAAAATTAACCCAACCGGAAATCGAACCCGGAACCTCTCACTTACCATTACCACTTTAACGTTTCTGGCAACTAGATCTACGGTGCAGTCACGTACACAATCCAGTACTTACATAGAAATAAAGTTCCGAGTATTATAATGTATGACACAGACTAACCAACATCAATACATGGTATAATTATAATATTACGCATCCATTCTAGTTACCGTGTGTCGACTTTATTTCTATAGGTAAGTATATCATATTACAATAACACACTACTAAATTATTTTTATATCCTGCATTTCCTAGTATTTTATTCCGATAGTTTTACTACGTCACATCACCGTGTCTTCTATGTAAACAGGATAACTTTCTGTCGAAGTTTCTTTGGTGGGAGGCTTCGGCCGTGGCTTGTTACCACCCTACCAGAAAAGACGTACCGCCAAGCGATTTAGCGTTCCGATACGATGCCTTATAAACCGATAAGCGACGTGGTGCCCAAGGATCGAACCCGCGACCCCGTAGGTATTTCAGGTCGGCCGTCTTAACCACAAAGCTATCACCGCTTCTAATAGTTGTTTATGTTAAAATAATCATAGTATCACATATTCAGAGAAACGTACGCGGAAGCGAGGAGAAGTTGAGAACCTTGGTATAATGTGAGTTGTGACTAACTTGTGTGGTAAATGGATGTACCTACCTAATAAGATGTAGAATGTGGATATAGGCATGTCCTGACTAGATTAAAATCCATATCCATACTAAAATTATAAATGCGAAAGTGTCTGTCTGCTATGCTTTAATTTGGTATTTCGGAATTTGGTTCTTTTTTTATTCCCGCGAGAATACTGAAATCATTCATTTTCCTGGATAAAAAGCCCTATATCCTTCCCTGGGTTGAAACCTATCTCTATACCAAATTTCATCACAATCGTTTGAAAAGGTGGACTGTGAAAGAGTAGCAGACCGACCGACAGACACACTTTCGCATTTAACTGTCGCCTCTCGTGTAGGTATATCTCGAACCTAACATTTTAAATTATATATTTCAAAATTAATTAATTTAAAAATAGCCTGGACCTGATTTTGATAGGCAACCTATTTTAGGCATATTTATCTATTATTAAATAAAAATAAAAAGTAGGTTTCATCTGGTAAACAGATCGGTGAAGGTCGTGGTATATCCGGATCTAAAAACTATATAGAATTTTGACAAATGTGGCCCGAACAAGTCCTAAACAGTCAAACTGCGTTCATTTTAGACATATTTTTGTCTTTCTGAGTCTTTCACAACCATTAACAATGTTAGAATGTGCGAGAGAGAAGGATGCTTAGGATACTGCGCCGCCTTAAATGGTAATGTTGATGAAGGGAGCTCTCAAATCTCACCCTCTAACGACACGGTATTAAAATAGGATGTTTTTGCCTTTCTGAGTCTTTCACACGCAAATGAGAGACACGCAAACTGATCACTGTCAAAATTAGTACTGCACAGCTCAAGTCCAAAATGATTGATTAAAATATTTAACAATCTGCCAGACTACATTAGAAACATCGAAAAAGAAAAAGTGTAACGCTGAAAAACTATCTGATTGAAAAATGTTACTGCAATATTAATGAATTCTTATATTATGAAAAAAAAATGATCCTTACAAACACTAATAAAATCGGTCTTCCTACCACTATGTACTGTTCTGTTGACATACCCAAACTGAGTGTGAGATCTATAGAAAACGAGACAGATTTATGTTACTCACTATGTCCATCTCGTTTTAACTCTAACTTAAGTCTGAGCCAAGTTAAAGTACGCTCTAGATCTCAGCATGAGTATCCATAGCATGCCTTGTTTACTAATGACTATAATATGTTAATTAAGAAATAATGTAACAATGGAATTTCAACTAATAAAGAAATTGAGAAGGATCCTTAGGATTCTGCGCCGCCTTAAATGGTAATGTTGATGAGGGGTGCTCTCAAATCTCACCCTTAACTGTGAGGTATTAAAATAGGATGGGGGCAGGTACGCAGCCAGCCGATATTGTATTTACCTCCGATTGGCATTGCAAACAGCAATCAAGCGGGTCTGACGGTACCTGGAACAGAGGACACACAATGAAACGATTACGTCGCGCTCTTCAAGGGAATATTAACTAATTAAGCTGTATTTTCCTCTTTTGTGTATTTTTGTTTATATAACACTAGATGATGCTCGCGACTTTGTCCGCGTGGATACAGTATTTTTGATTTCCGAGGGAACTCCTTCGCCTATGTCATTCCTCGGGCTGCAACTTCTCCCTATACCAAATTTCATTGGCCGTGAGAGCGTAGCAGACAGACAGACAGACTCTACGTCTGCTACGCTTTCACGGTCCAACTACTCAACCGATTTTGAACAAATTTGGTAGTTTACATCCCGGGGAAGGACATAGGTAATCTACTTTTACTTTTTATCCCGGAAAATTGAAGAGTTCTCGCGGGAATGAAAAAAACATTAATCCACGCGGACGAAGTCGCGGGCATCATCTAGTACTTAGTACAATATAAGTACGGATTTTGGATATTTGTTGCTCTTAGAATGAAAAGAGTTCGGGTATATTCCACCACGCTGGCCAAGCATGATTACCTAGTGGTTAGACGCGCGGCTTCCTGTTCAGGTGACCGTAACTGACTATTTACAGTGAAGGAAAACCGCATGCCCGAATTTTCTCAAAGGTGTGTGAAGTCTAGCACCAATCTGCACTCGGTCAACGTGCTGGACTATGGTCAAACCCTTCATAAATGGTCTTCTAGACTCGCCTCGTTGGTCTAGTGGTTAGCATGTTCGACTGCGGCCGACGAGGTTTTGGGTTCCAGTCTCGGGTCGGGCCATAGCAAGTATTGGGTTTTTCTGAAAAGAAATTCTCAGTACTAGTCCGGAGTTAGGAAATTGGCGGTGTTTCCGTGCCTGGGAGAGCACGTTTAACCGTCGGTCCTGCGCCTGATCTCTCTCCGGTCGTGTCGGATTTCCGTCCCATCGGGCTATGACAGTAAAGGAACAGAGAGTGTACCTGTGTACACACTTGTGCACTATAGCACCTGTGTATGCGCGCACACACTTGTGCACCATAATATCTCCCGCGCAGATGGCTAATCTCTATGGAGATAGGCCGCCGTGGCCGAAATTCGGTCGGGAGGACATTATATGGTCTTCTAGAACAGTCAGCACGGAAATTGTTTTGATGCTATGCAAAGTTAAAGCAGTATCGAGGATTCTAATATAGGAAAATTTAACTTAAACACATTTAGCGGCCTTGCGCAAGTGGGCCCAAGTTTACAAACAAGTTAATTACGAAATACAACACAACCTTAAGTCCTAAACACATAAATTCCACTAAACAATAGAAG
Organism: Erebia aethiops; assembly: GCA_923060345.2. Lineage (NCBI taxonomy): Eukaryota > Metazoa > Arthropoda > Insecta > Lepidoptera > Nymphalidae > Erebia > Erebia aethiops. The sequence goes on along the minus strand of OV281081.1, from coordinate 10,278,288 downwards.
CTTAAAGTGAACTCACTAAAAAGTCGATTTATCATGTCGCCCCCCACTAAACCTAGTAGGGGGGGGGGGATTAACACAGCATAACAGTAAGGGCCTAAACATACAGGGCTGCATTAAGCCGTGTAATCCCTGGTATCCGTCGAGAACATTATGAGGATTCGCGGTGACCCGACCACACACGGCCGACTATAAATTTTACCTCCTATGTCTTTTTGGAAGTGAAGACTTGGGTTGCTAACCGTACTCTTAACTGGTGGGAACAGGATGAAACGTCTATAAGATAACGTTTCATCCTGTCGGGCTAATCTGAGCAGCTCCATATAAAAGGGCGCACGCGGACTAACATCCATACTAACATTATAAATGCGAAAGTGTGTCTGTCTGTTATATTTTCACGGCCCCCCATCTGTTAAGTCAACCAATTTTGTTAAAATTTGGTACAAACTCCAAAGCTTGGTTGTATCCTGGGATATGTAATGGAATTCTACATAGGGAAACAAAGAACTTTCCACAGGATTTCAGAAAAACCCGGAAAAACCAAGCGAATGATGTCACAGGCATCATAGTAACTACCTAGTTCGTTATAGGTAAATACGAGTATATCTACCTTATATGTTTTTCCAGACAGATGCTATTTATAAATCTGTAATTAGAATTTCTCTTTCTGAGGATTATTTCTAGAAAACTTTCTAAAAAAATCCTACAAAATACCTAATTTTGATGCAAAAATAAAAAATATTTTTGCGTAACCAAAATTGGGAATTCGAATTTTTGAAAGGATATTTTCTGAAGGTTTTGCAGAAAACAGTTCCAAGTTCCAACAAAAATGAAAAAAAGTTTAATTCGATATAATCCGCGACAAAAGGTAAATCTTTGTGGTACAGTGTGTATCCCGCACTCATAGCCCGCGAAATTCACCACATTTTCAGGAGATGTTGACTTGTACCTAATTGTTACAATCGTGCATTATCAAGTCAACATTTTTTTTTATCAAGTGATGATGCAGTCTAAGATAGTAGCGGGCTAACCTGTTGGGGGCATGGCAGTTATATTAAACCCATTACCTACCCCTATTCGGTTTCTACACAGCATCGTACCGGAACGCTAAATCGCTTGGCGGCACGTCTTTGCCGGTAGGGTGGTAACCAGCCACTGCCAAAGCCGAGGGAAAATTCAGAAATTATAAATTCCCAAATTGACCCTGCCGGGGATCGAACCCGGGACGACCTCCGCACGTTAAGACAACAGCGCTACACACTACGCCACGGAGGTCGTCCAAACATCTTCAACAACATCTGAAGATGTTCCGGTATCGGAGTGAAACGTACGTTGAGAGAAGTTTGTAAGATTTGTGTGGTGTGGTGAATATCGCGGGCTATTGGTGCGGGATACACACTGTACCACATAGATTTACCTATTGTCGCGGATTATAGCGAATTTAACCTCTACAGGCCGACCGTTTACTCGCGTATCGCCTGCGCGGTAAGAAGGGAGCGGGGGCGGGTAACACTACACACGGAGTCAATAATCCAAAGATTTATCTCGAGATAGACATTGTTGGTAAAGAATAAAATAATAAGTATCACCCACCCATCCGCTAACATCTCCCCCGCTCCCTTCTTACCACGCAGGCGATACGCGAGTTAAACGATCGGCCTATAGTTCCTTCATTATCATGGACTTCCGCAAAGTAACGCTTGCTTCTATCCAAAAACGAAAAATACCCTTTAAAGGAAAATAACTTAACACTACATTTAATGGTATTAAGAAGGTTTTCGCCAGGAATTCTTTTCGCGCCAAAGTAAACCGCAAACAATGCTATAAATCTAAATAAATATGCCCGAAAAAATTCCCAACGCGATAATCCCGCCTTCCGCCTTTCGGTTAAGACCCGACTGTTTTACTCGCATTTCTTATTGCTTTCCGCAGCTATAATAAAGATGCTTTGTTTTAGTATTTCTCATTCTGTTACGGATCTTGAAGTCCCATGTTCATGTCTCGGGTTCGAACCCCGGGTCAAGCCGAAGTTCAACGGGTTTTCTACAAAGTTTGGTTTCTAGGTCGCTTCGGCAAATATATTGACCTCTGTAAATTGATTTAAAATCTCACTAACACAAACTTTTTGCCCGGAGAGCAAAAATTATAGCAAAAAGAACACATTATTAGGCTACTGTAAAGTCTCTCTATGTTATTTAAATAAAATTAAAAAAATATTTTTTAAGTTTGTACGATTTCTCTCAATCCGCACATGGACAGCGTGGTATGAGGCCGAGATATCCAGAGGGACGCAGATTCAACTCCTGCCAGTGCCGCAATTTTTGAATTGCATGAAAAAATATCAGTTTATCATTAAGATCTGAAAACAAGAGTCAAAAAAACCCCTTCATACGAGAATAATAGATTTTAGGAAAGAGCTTACCTACAACAGGGATGATGACAAATCAATCAAATCAGCAAATCTTTATCAAACTTAAAAACGCGCTAGTTTTGTATGAAATACATAGCCGTGTCGTCATCAAATTTCTACATACTTTTTTTAAATCGATAAATCGATTCAGTTTAAAATGATTATCAAACTTAAAACTAACAGAAAATGTGAATTTGGGTCTTTTGGAAGACCCTCTATTTAATAATCAGTAAGAAATAATGTATTTTTGACATAGGCAGGCATCATCACCCTCAGCAATGTGGAATAATGTATAGAGAGGCATTCGGAACCAAGTTGTTTATTCCCACATCAATTTACAAAACAAACACAAACCTATGAGGAGCAGCGAAACCCCAAACACAACAATTTTTGTGTTCAAGTGAGTAAATAGAAGATTTCCTCAAAGATAACGAAAATCTGGATCCATAACCGAGAGCAAATATTTGCTACGCGTGTACCCCCATCTATAATCTAAGATTTGCTGAGGAGTTTGTTGATTCACATCTTTGGAGCATATAATCAGAACATCCCTCAAAGAAGGTGAGCTGTCGATACGTTTTTTATCTTGTACTAGCTAATGCCCGCGACTTCGCACGCGTGGATTGAGGTTTTTTGGTTCCCGCGGGAACTCTTTAATTTTCCGGGATAAACAGTAGCCTATAAACTATCTCTGTGCCAATTTTCATGCAGATCCGTTCCGCCATTCTGGCTTGGCATGGAAACATCCATCCATCCATACATCCATCCATCTAAACTCCGCATGTATAATATTAGAATAGATGATACATATACCTATTAATGTCCTCACGACCGAATTTCGGCCACGGCAGCCTTTCTCCAGATAGATAAGCCATCTGCGCGGGAGATATTATAGTGCACAAATGTGTGCGCATGTACAGGTGCACTCTCTGTTATTTTACTCTCATAACCCGATGGTACGGAATATACGACACGACCGGTGAGAGGTCAGGCGCAGGACCGACTGCTTAAGGTGCTCTCCGAGGCACGGGGGTGAAACACAGCCAACTTTCTAACTCCGGGCTAGTACCTACTGAGAATTTCCTGTCAGAAAAATCTGATACTTGTTATGGCCCGACCCGGAATTCTAACCCGGGATCGCGTCGCCCGCAGTTGAATATGCTTACCACTAGACCAACGAGGCAGTCGCATATGCCGGTTACTTGGTACATGATAATTACACTGATAAGAATCGCGTACTGCACCAAAGGTCATCAAACTTTATCCAAAAGATAAGGTGTATATAAACCGGCTAGCTATCAGTAAATCTAAAAGGCAATACTTGTAAAACTAAATTTTAAACGAAAGATAAGATAAGTAGGACAAGATAAACATCTACTTCCTTAATCGCTAGGCGGTACCTTTTTGCCAGTAGGGTGGTAACTAGCCACGGGCGAATCCCGGGCAAATGGTAGGAACCAGACCAGACAAAATTCAGCAATTACAAATTCCCAAGGGAGTTCGTCAAAATTCAATCTACATTCGGCCAGTATAGTATATAAGTTTGACCTTACGTCCCTTTCAATCTGGGGGTTCTCTGAATTTGAAGGCGATGGGTTAATGATGACTGAATCTTACTCATACTAATATTATAAATGCGAAAGTGTGTTTGTATGTTGGTTTGTCCTTCAATCACGCCGCAACGGTGCAACGGATCAACGTGATTTTTGGCATGGGTATAGTTGAGGACCTGGAGAGTGACATAGGCTACTTTTTATCCCGGATTATTAAGGAGTTTCCGCGGGAATCTAAAAATCTAAATACCCCTTCACACAGGGGCAGTTATATTTAAAATATTTTAAATTAAGAACATTGTACGAGGGGACATACTGCCAAAGCTTAAAGCAATACTTAAGCAATATTACCCAAAATGACAGTTTGATGTCACGTAGGAACCTTGGCATTCCTAAAATAAGGATCATAATTCTAAAACACGCAAGTCAACAATAATGAAACAATATGGCTTTAAGCGTTGGCAGTACGGCCCCAGGCTTTTATGGGTGAAGGTAACCCATCCAGTCATGGTCCTGCATTCACGTTTACTCAATCAATTTGATATACTCGTACATATTACGCTCCTAGACCATCGATATATTTGTAGGTACTAGATGGGCCATTTTATAGAAAAAAGTTGGGCCTCCGACTTGTAGGGCATGCCCTTCACCTGTATAAGGCTGTTCTTGTCCCCGCCATTGCGCTGTCCCGCTTTTCAGACTAGATGGCGTTAGTAAAATAAGTCCACATTCTTTGTTTCACAGGGCCGGTCTATTTAAATTGAGGTCGTTGTCCTAGACCGCTTACAACATAAGTACATATACCTATATGTAAATTTAAATAAACGCGCCTTCTCAGCCATTAAAATAGTACAACCGAAGTATTAAATTATTATTAGGAAAATGATTAATCACTCGGCAAGAATTCCCCTTGGGAGGAAAGAGGGTTGGGGCGTAATTCGAATATAAATTATTGGAAATATTCATACTGTCAGGTGGTTAGTTATTCCTTTGTCTGCTTTAATGTTATTGGAAAAATTAAGTAAACTGAAACGTAATTATGCTAAGAGCGGAAACAGTTTTATTTATGGAGTAAGCTTACTGGCGCGACAGAACAAATCTTCGTTCCTTTGCTAAAGGCTTTATCTTATACAGGGCGCGTTTGAAACATTTGAAAAGTTTTAGTTTTAAGTTGATTTTAACTTCACCTGAGGACTTTCAAAAAGTGTTAATTGATGTTATTTGTTTCGATAATGATGATACGTTATAGACTAGGTGACTCGCTTCAGCTTCGCTTGCATGGAATTTAAAAAAATCCTTTCTTAGGGCGACAGGATATGACGAAAAGTCAGCGCCAACGCCCGCCTCGTATGGGAAATACGTTTCGTCTTATCGCATAGATCAGTGCAGGCACGCCGTCGCGACGCTTGTTTGTCCTGTCCTGTCAGTAGTGTATTTTCACCCTGACTGGTCGATCTACGTCATAGAATTCGTCCAATACGAAAGTACAAGGAGAAACCGACGTTATTTAAAAACTCTAGTTTCCATACAAACCACCAAGCGGTTAAATTTTGGACAACGGCCCATTATCCCGGTTTTTAGCGACTACGCCACTTTTCAAACCAATTCAAAGTCATGAAAAAATAGTTTTTTTTCACTGTTAAAAATACATATTAAAGATACATGCCTTATCTCTTTAATGTACTCATGAAAACACGATAAGTTAAACTTGCCTCGATCATAAAAATTTTTGAAAACAGGTTGTTTTTGTTCATTTTTCTAATGGCATTTCCAAAGCTTTAGACTAAATTTCATAAAAATTATACGTAAATTAAGCTCATTGTATTACCTATTCACTGTACAGACAGATTTTAAATAAAAAAATTGCTGCAAATTTTCGCCTAACAGAAGTCATAAAATGATCTAACGCATCGAATAAGCGATGTACTCAGTGGCTCACGAGCCTCTATACGAGAAGGACCTGCGCAAGTTTTCACGAATCGCGCTCCTTTCGCGCTAAAATTATTTATTTTTTAATTATTTGTAAATAAATTCTTTTGCTACATTTAGTGATAAAATTAAAATAGTTTTAGTTAGCCTGTAAATATAGTGTTTCTTTGCTTGTGATTTTTATTTAAAATGGGAAATAAAAGTGCCGGAAAAAAAAAATATCTGACAGGAAGCGAAGGAGAAATAAAAAAAATATATGGTAAGTGTTTCTTGAGTTTATCAAAATACCTAGTCCTCAAAAGCTCCGAAGAAAATCTGATACGAACTAAGAAAATTATGATAGGTAGAGTAAATTCCGCCACGTGCAAATACCATCACGCGTAACCACAGTTTATACCTATATACAGTCGGTAAGGGAGACGAGGTTTTTTTTGTTTGGCTATACTGAGTTTCTCATGAATACATGATATAATAATATCCTATCCTAAATCTCGACTTTATTTTGGCCATGGCGGTCAATAGAAATTTACCAACTGCGCGGGAGATATTTCTGAACTTCCAACCCCTAGTTTGGTTCATACTAAATAGAAATACCTCACCTACCTACTAATTAGTTTTTATAAAAATACAAATAATATTAAGGAGCCTAAACCCGGGGATAAACCCGAGACCTGCAGTCGAAGATAGTAGTTACCATAAAACCAACGAGACTCTGTTAGCGATTTTGTACTATCAAAATAATAATTCTTGAAATTTTTATTTCAGTTCAAATATCCCTCGTAAAGGAAATCGTTTAGCATCAAAAAAGAGAGACGACGACAAGACCGCTTGAAAAAGATGACATGTGAGTAGTTTCCATACAGATTATATTTTGTTTGATACGTGAGAAAGTGAGACAGTAGCGGACTAAGGGCGATAGGGCACACCGGTGGCCGGACCCTTGGTGTAGAGAAGAAGAACCCCAAGAACCTTATATACCTAATCTATACCTGATATATCGAACCTATAATAATTATATTTTCAAGGCTTATAAAATTTACATTATATTGTGCTCGTAATTTAATTATTCACTAAAAAATAAAATATTTGTGCTAGCTTCACTCGCATTTCTTTGAAATACTAAATTCAATTTGCTTAATTTTTTTTAAAGTGGGGCCTCCAGTAACTCACCCTGTAATCAAATTATATTCAAGTTCACCACCTCACCGTAATATTATTTCACCTTTATATAATTTCAAACAGTGAATCTGTAGATGCAGTTAGAGTTTAAGGTGGTTTAAGAGCTTTTGTCAATATTTTTTTTCATTCGGTAACAAATACCTACTCTGTGAATTTTATCAAACCTAGAAACGTACCTAAAAATATTTTTGTTGTTACAGGAAAAGTGTGTCTGCTTGGAATCTGGGCAGGCGAAAATGAGCCTTTATATACAGAGTACATAGATAAAGATGATACATTCTGGTTTAAGAACATGGAGCCAAAGATATTACAATTTTATTTAAAATACCTACTGCCTGAAATTATAGATAGTTGATATGAACGTGGCATGCCTATACGAGACCAGGAAGATATAGAAAACGTGCAGCCTAAAAAACATTCATCTAGTACACCCTCTGATTTGCAACCAGATTTGCAGCAACCAGGTCCAAGCTCACGCGTGATTTTTTACGATGAATTTTGATTGTTTTTGTAATAATAATTTTATAAGTATGTAGGCGCTTTTCAGTGGTTTATGTTTGTTCATTTAAAAACCAAATAAAAATGTGTGTATTTTATTTTAATAAACTTAATTAAAATTTTCTTAGCACAAATTTAAAAAACGAAGTCTATATTAGTATAGTTAGTTAGTTTAGTTATAGTATTGTTGCATACCAAAAAAGTGTCGGGTAAAAGTAAATTATTGAATCAGTAACAAAAGAGATTTTCACCAATGTATTTACAATACAGCAACCCCCACTGAGATTGCCGCCCCGGGCTCCCAATGGACTTAGTCCGTCCCTGACCACTGTATACACGATATTGACAGCTAATAAATTTAAAAATGCTTGATGCAAAAAAATTCTGTCAGTAGGTCTATCGGCTTTAAATTATAAAGAGATTATAAAGATCTATAGAAATTGTGTTGGAAAATCCCCTTTTAGTAATTATTTATTTTTATTCCCTTTTAGTATTTATTTAATAAAATTGGGGATGACAATTAAAATGGGAAAGTTTTAATATTTTTACTCTTATTTTGAAATTTGGAATGTAAGTTGGCTGAAATTTGCAATATAGATACGAGTAGATTATACCCTGAATTTCATTTTATATAGTCTAAACCAAAATATAGGTAAAAACGCAACTTCCAACATGTATTTCGTGAAGCGAATTATAATGTAAATAGTCCAACTGTAACAGTTCATACTGTGACGCAAATATTTATGATAGGGTCACGGAGTTCATTTGAACTGCGCGACTCACGGCAATGATCGGTAGGTATCGTAGCGCGGGTCTGAGTGAGCGACAAATGCCTAAAGTGCTGGGATATAGTAGCCTTAATGCGTTTCAGTCAGTTTATAGTATTAAACGTATAAAAAAACCATCCGTCCAATGAGAAAAGTTAAAAAAAAAAACAACTGAGCGAAGCCAGGTCAGATAGTTTGATAATAATGTTACCATACTATGTACCAATTAGTAAGGAAAACTAAATTAAGTGATGTGCGTGTCAAGTTTAGTTCGCGCCACAATTTATCGATAAACTTCGAAGCGTCAAGCCTCATATTACCCGTGTAAGTAAGTAGTTCGAAAACAAAATACGTAGGTAGGTATTCTCAATAATTTATACAATAACGTGTATCGACGTCAACGGCACCTGTTCTCCTAAGAGACTCACTCCATTGTTCGCGAGTGTGTTTTGACAAACTTATCAAGTTATTACATAAATCATATTGTTATATGCAGGTAAAACGCGAAAGGACTCTTTCTCTAAACAAAACGGCTGAGTTTATAAGTTATATAGTAAGAGAAAATTATTATAAGGCACGGCTATCGTATTAAAGTCAAACTCGAAGTATCTTTTTGAATGTGAAATAGTTCAATAAAATCAATGGAAGTGAGATGCAAGTTAGTTATAATTATTTCTTATTCCTTACTTGGAATAAAAGCTTTACCTACGAGGTTTTAAAAGCACCATAATAATAATTAACTTGAAACTAAACAGAAAACTGAAGAATTCGTTGATTATTCTGGGAAAAGACAGTCGGTCTGACAACATAATATATACTCGTACTTAATAAGAGCAGAATTTTTAACAAAACTTTATCAACTAAGTTTACCTTGAATGAGTAGGACAACCATTTTTAAAACATTAGCATTAGGATGTGCTCAGATCGTCCCATTAAAGTTTCACCGCACGTCAGAGCAGTCGCCAGATTTCGTACAAAAAGAGGAAAAAGAAAAAAAAAACTCAACCAGCCAGACCCCGGTCCCGGTGAATATTTAAATAACGTCTGGCCCAAACAATAGTTGGAGGCCGCTTTGTCATGCTAAAATTAAGGCCCGATCCGTCAAACGTATCGATAAGTGTCGTGGACCCATTGTTTTTCCATCCCTATTATTCGAAGTTCAGTATTTTGTGGGTAAATTATGCCGGCTTTCGAAACAAAAAACGTGCCGCGTTTGAAAATGGAACGTCACATGCATAACCGTGTTGAAAGGATGCTGTGACGCAAATAAGCCTTACTCTTTTCACTTACTTACATCTTAAAATGGTAACATAACAGAACAGAGAATCAAGTTATTCGTTAAAGACTAGAAAATGACCCTGCGAACCATTTCAAATCCCGTGGGAAATTTTTAATTTTCCGTGAAAAAAGTAGCGTATGTATTCAAGTAAAAACTACGTTAATTCGTCGCTCCGTTGTTGGGGCGTGACACTGACGTCCAATCACGTTTGAAGGAGAAACGTACAAACTAACAAACAAACTCATTTTCACATCCATATCCATACTTCTATACTTGTATTATAAATGCGAAAGTGTTTCTGTCTGTCTGTCCATCTGTCTGTCTGCTACGCTTTCACGGCTCATCTATGCAACCGATTTTGATGAAATTTTGTACTGTGTTAGATTATATCCCGGGGAAGGACATACGTATAATATATATACTTTTTATCCCGAGTAATAAAAGGGGTCCCGCGGGAATAAAAATCTTAGTCTAAAAAAATCTACATCTAGGCTAATTCTTATCCCGGAATATTTAGGAGTTCGCGCGGGGATAAAAAAAAATGTAATCCACGCGGTCGAAGTCGCGGGCATCAGCTAGTATGCTATAAAAACCGCTTGCTGAAATTTTACATCGATAAAATTAAATAATATCTAGTTACATTAGACAGCCCTATTTAGCAATTTCCAGTGAAACCATTCGCAAAATTACGAGCGAACGCACATCCCTACATCATTAATTAATTGCTAAGAGCTTTATGAGGTATGGTAATGGAGCAACATCCACTCCAGCCACTTTTCTGAAAGGCTCGCCTCGGTACTTGAATTTACTACGAATGTACTTTGAATATATTTAATGGTTCCTAATTGTATTCCATTTTGATTTTCTACGCTGGCGTATATGCGACATTCGTTGCTAATCATATCAGTAACTCTTTATCAAAAGTCTTAGCGTGGTCATAACGCACACTTAGTATGGAAGTGTTTACACTTTACAGTCCCACAAACTTATGTGACCCGGTGGCCAACTTCAATTAAGTTTTGAATAGGTATAAAATATGAAATCTTCCAAAACTTACTAGCTTAGTACTTAAGCTAATACTCAAAGGCGTTTTAGAAAATCTAAGTCGTTAGCTTAAAGTAAGCTTCAATATAAATCTATCCAGTCGTTCATTATGTCGCCTTATTTGAATTTTATCTCGGTCCCTTTGTCTCTCGGCTTCACGTTTCACAATCATTGGCCAAGGTCGACACTTTCTTTCATTCGTTTCAGATGTTTAAAATAATAGTATTTTTTTTAATCATTTTAAATTTTTACAACGTAAGTTCTTTATAGGACGGTAAAACGCAGGGGTCAGAGCTGGAAAAATCATACGTGAGGAAACAGCGTTAAACTCTGTCTCCCTCCCTCTAGTATAGGTGCAGAGAGAGAGTACTTGTATGTAATAATTATTTAAGTTATGAACATTTTGAACAATAAGAAGTAGCGCGGTCAGGAGCAGTGTCTTGAGCAAGACGTTGAAGGTTCGAATTCTCTTTATGAAATTTGCGTATTTTTTTTAAGAATATCGAAAAGAGCAAGGTTCATAAGGGGTTTTCAACGACACGATACGGCTTGTTTATTACAAACTAGCTGATGCCCGCGACTTCATCCGCCCGTCGTAACTAATTTTTCCATATTTTCTCACCGTTTAAACCTTCCCTGGACTATGACCAACATTTCTAAACCATAAAAATTCTTTCCAAAAAACCGACTTCCAGCGCCACTGTAAAGTAAGAAAAAATTTTTATTTCTATCCACCTGCACCATGTTGAAGTCGGGCGAGCCTGATGCGTCAACTTTGCTTATCCTTGTTATACCCGCCCGACTTCAACATAGTGGCGCTGGAAATCGGTTTTTTGGAAAGATTTTATTATATTTAACTTTTTAGTGTCAGGGTTGAGGATATGGAGTCAGAATTTTTTATGGGACCACCTCGAGAGCTTCCTCTAACGACTGAAAAAAACATTTTTCAAATCGGCTTAGAAACCACGGAGATATGCGGTAACATACTTTAAAAAAAAATACGCGCCGAATTGAAATCTTGAATTGAATCTTCAATCCGAATTGAACCTCCTTAATTTTTTCAAGTCGGTTACAAATCAGCTAAATCGGCCCAGCCGTTCTCGAGCTTTAGCGAGACAAACAAACAGCAATTGATTGTTATATATATAGATAAGTTGGCAAAAAAGTTGAGAAGTGTCAGACATTCGTTTATTAAAAAGTGACACCTCTTAATATATTGCTATCCCTTTCATAATACTTCCAGTGGAAAGGGGTGGCAAAAAAATTAGAACTGTCATTATACTTATAGAGATTGTATACACAATACAACAGAATTAACACATTGGTAATTTAGACATTAACAATCCATAAAGCCCTTGCGGGGAATCGAATCGTGGATCTCCAACTCATTACATTCAAAAAGTTCAACGGTCTCCATTCGATAAATCTATTCAAAGTCAAAGGATTTTTATTCAAATAAATTCTCACATGTGCTTTCAAATAAGAAATTTGAAATTATCAATTCCACATTTTGTGTAGTGAATTGTGATAATAAAAACTGTCTCAATTTAACTCTTTCTCGAGACTGAGCAAATTCAAAGACACTTCCATAAATCCCGGCTTGTAAAATCTAAACCAACATTAAAAACATGGTCTAAATTATTTTTAATGTAGGCACTAATCCCATTTTTCGTTATCCGATGTTAAAGCCTAACCCTCTTCGACGGGCGAAGGGTCGTGTGGACCCGACGTCATCCACACGCATGTCATGTGTAGGGCTGTCAACTTCAATAAACAAGGTCTCATTGAGGACGTACTAAAATGGACATAAATATAAGTATGTGACTCATTAAACGTGACTCAGTTTTCCATTGTAAGGGGCGAATATCTCCGTACTAAGGGGCGAATATCTCTATTCGCTACTGTGACGACTAACAACGATGAGATGACATCTTTTAGCTTTAAGGCGAGTCACCTCCAAGATTTTAGGAGGTGAGGTGTGGGGTGCCGCCCGCGCGTCTCGCGGTACATTTCTCGTAGAGACTAGCGGGGAAGCGGGCAGCGCGGTATATTCTGAAACCGCTTGGCAACGTTCAAATTCTGGGATTAATTTGAATTAAATAGATATAGGACTTCAGTTTGAAATAAATTTTAGCAGGTTCTCATTAATACTTCAAGAGGAATTTATCCATATAAAAATGATGAGCAAAGTCGAAAATTTTATTAATAAAAAATTCGTTTTAAACTTTTAATTTAGCCTGTTTCAAGATTTTTTTTGATCGAGTAAAGTACATCCTATCGTGTAACAAATTAGCACATTCTTTAGACAATATCTTTAAGTGTATCGGATATTTTTTGTAAGACCGTTATTTAATAGTAAATACCGAAAAAATTTGATCTAGCAAACCAGTTTTCACCGCTGAGCTGAGGTGACTCGCCTTAAATGATGATGATGTTGAACTGTTTCGAGATCGATTAACCTCATATTATTGCAAATATACGTAAACATGACATATTCAATAAAAATATAAAGTAAACATTGATATAAAAATGAATGTTGCCACGTTCCACTCTCGACCTTCGTTTTCATCTATGATGAGGATTTCCTTACGACTCTTTCTCTCTTCTTGTCTTTTTAATCAAATAATACCATTGAAATAGAAGTATAGGTACTAAAAAAATTCTACATCAATGAATAATACTGTCTCTTATGCTTATGACTGTCACATTGGATGATTATGATGATTAGAGGCTACCAAAAACTAAACTTTTTTAAACCATAAATAATTAAAAGAATACTTGACAGCCCTACGTGTCACGTCTTAGTATTGTGATTTAAATCAACCCTTGAATTTAAATCGGTGTTTAAGATTTGAATTAAGTGATGTATGGAAATCCTGTCGAGTTAATAGGTGTTTTAATATGCATGAGCTTAAATTGAAATGAATTTTCAAACTTGTCATTCTACGATACTTATCTTATTTTCATTTTGATAATAAATAACTCAAAGATTTAATGGTAAACGTATCTATCTATCTCCTAGGCTAAGGCTACATCATCATTTTTCATCTGGTGATATAGTGGTCAAGTGGTCAAAAACCTAAAATAAAATTTGGTAAGGGAGTAAAAAAATATGCAAAATATTTAATTGTTCAATATTGCGCCATATAAGGTTGTTTGTAGATTTTTACTGGCTATTGAAAAGGGGTTGAAAATTTTTTTTAGTCAATTTTATTTATTGAACAGCCATTTTGAGTGTGCACGCATCAAATATTATGTTACCTGTGACGACTTTTTCATGTTTGAACAAAAAACGGGGGAAAGGGAAACTTCAATCAAACTAAAACACATGTTCGAAGGTTTAAAACTGAGAGTTGGGTAAAGAAAAGATTTGAAGTAGAGAACACGTGCGAACACTCGATATGGCGGATGTCCGCCGGGTCGGTGGTCTGTGGTTATGATGTAAGGTCGATGACATTCTCATAGGTATATTTTTCACATCAAAGTATAGTCCCACAAGCATAAAATATAGCCCGGTGACCAAAATTGGAACTAATTTTTATGCCTGTTCATTTTATTTTATTTTAATAATTATTTGAATAAGTATAACGCCAATTACAAGTTTTCACATATAGAATTTACACGAGATAGAATAAGCTCGCAAAGGTGAAAAAATAAATATTATTATATGCTACATAGGAAATAATTAAAACATAAAAAGCTTATGTATAGTTAGGAAGATGAATTAATACCTACAAGAGAAGAACCAGAGTAAACTAATATTAGGGATAATTTAGAGATTATTAATTATTAAGATTAAGATTACCAGCCAGCAAACTACTTCAACTCAGGCGACTTTTAGTTTTGTTATTATTTTATTTTTCATATACTTAAATATTTAATACCTACTAGCGACGCTGTCACCGAGTCAAATACGTTTGTGAAACTTGTAAAAAAATGGATGAAAGGTCGATGACATTCGATGGCATATTTTTCACATCAATGTAAAAAAAATAATAAAGTAGGTGTCAGAACACGCAAGTAGAGATCCGTAGCTATGCTAGTTGCTAAAAGACTGACGGTCATTTACTTTGTAAACGAAGTTTTTTTTCAATAGTTAACTGTCTAAGAAAACTTTAGATTTTAAAATATCTTTTACATGAGGTTCCATTCGAAGGAATAAACTTTTAAATGTACTAAGTAGACTTTTAAAAACGCTGTGGCAAACATACAGACGAACTGGACGGTGTTACAGTGAATCAACGCTAGTAGATATTGCAAACCACAAGCTCACCGACTACACCTATCTACACCTTCGGTTACAACTCCGAGCTGCATATTAATTTTGGCCAAGAATGACTGAATTTTGTGCTGGAAATTCTGCCTACTTGGAGATATAGTTGGGGCCATTTAAATAGTCGCGTCTGAAGTCGACCGCAAGACGCGGCGCATTAGCGTATTTTCGTAGTATGTGAAGAGAGTTTGTGTGAGAGTTACGTTAACAAGAACTAGCATATTATCATGAGACGACTGTTCGATTGGCGCTAACTATACCCTCCTCCATCTTGCACCTGTCTAGATGTCTCCGTGGGATGAATGGTAGAAAATAACGTATCTCCTTATAAACTGTGGTTAAAATATGACATTGCTACATCTCTGCATTCAGAGATGTAGCAATGTCATTACAAGCCCCACCCTGGTTTGATGACGATTTATCCAACTTACGCACCATCGGTTTTTCGATGCCGGGCAACGTGTTACTTTACGAAAGCCCGCAGCGGAAGTCCTCATAAAATATGTGGGCAAGCAAACCCCGTCTGAGGCTCGTACAATTTGTTTAAACAACTAAAATAGCGCGCCAGTTTCCGCTCCCCAACGAGGGACTGTTTAGATTCCGAATGTCTTTGTGAGAGTTCATTGCGACGGAATATTTCGTTTACGGACAATTCAATTTTCTGTTTGACGGATGAAGAAAATAATGTCTTTTTTTATTGCCAATTAGATCTACGTTCATTTCTAGGTTTTTAGAACAAAGAACCCTTATAGTTACTTCCAGTCTGTGTATCACAGATATTACAAAAACAGACTATTTTAAGGGCTATTAAGAGGAATTCTCCCGGCGATTTCTCCATACAAAAACATTTGTCTGTTTCCTCCGTGGATAATTACAATATTGAAAATATTCTTGCACCATAAAATTTACATGTATCCGTGCCATGCCCCTATGTTTTCCTTTTTTCGATAAATTAATAATTTTAAGAACATAGAACCTTCACAACCTGCAAAAAATGTCCCAGTTTTCGTTCCATCATCAGACATCCCGCAAATAAATTTGACGGATATAATAAAAAAAAGAAAAACATACCGACATAGCCTGAGTCCTTGTTAAATTATTCGTAAAAACAGAATTAAAATCGGTTCAGTTTTGAAGGTGGAAACAGAAAAATACGAGAGTGAGAATTCTACTGTTTTTCATAGGTATAATCGGTCCAAGCTGCAGTTGTCCCTATCGGGTTTTGTCGGCCTCTATTAGGGGAGGTTAAATACGTATACACACACACATATGTACATAGTTAGTGAGTTCAAGCGTAGTCGATATAATTATAGTATCGATAATCTAGTGTTGTTTATCGACATCGATATTTAACTTTTGACTTATTCTGTGAGTATATAGTCCATACCCAATAATTGCCAGTCGGCAGTGGGCAGCACATGTCGGGTTTTTTTTTATCCACTACAAGTTAGCTCTTGACTGCGATCTCACCTGATGGTAGGTGATGATGCAGTCTAAGATGATAGCGGGCTAACCTGTTAGGGGCATGGCAGTTATATTAACACTGCGATATCTCCGCACTGCCGGCCGCCCCCCCTATTTCTATTGCGCGTTAATTTATTTCTTGACTGCCTCGTTGGTCTAGTGGTTAGCATATTCGACTGCGGCCGACGAGGGTTCGATTCCCGGGTCGGGCCATAACAAGTATTGGGTTTTTCTGACAAGAAATTCTCAGTACTAGCCCGGAGTAAGGAAGATGGCGGTGTTTTACCCCCGTGCCTCCAAGAGCATGTAAAGCCATCGGTCCTGCGCCTGATCTCTCTCCGGTCCTGTCGGATTTTCCGTCCCATCGGGCTATGAGAGTAAAGGAACAGAGAGTGCTCCAGTGTATGCGCCCACACTTGTGCACTATAATATCTCCTGCGCAGATGGCTCTTTGGAGATAGGCTGCCGTGGCCGAAATTCGGTTGAGAGGACATTATAGCAATCCTGAACGCTGTGGTCATATTGTGGGAGGTTCCGGGTACGATTCCCAACATGGTCCAAATGGGAATTTATCATTTTTAAATTTTCTGTGGTCTGATCTGGTGGAGGGTTCAGCCGTGGCTAGTAACCACCCTACCGACAAAGACGTACCTCCAAGCGATTTAGCGTTACGGTAGATGCGTGTAGATACGTCATGCCGTGTAGATACGTCATGCCGTGTAGAAACCGTTAGGGATATGGGTTTAATATAACTAACCCTAACAAGTTAGCCTGCTACCATCTTAGACTGTATCATCGTTCTCTATAATGGCTCTGATAGTTCATTAGTTAAGATGATTGTGAAATGGTGATAGTGAAAAAAAAATCCCGGCTGAGTTTGTTGTGGGCTCTTCTCGGACTTTGGAACCCTCGTTACTTTAGTTTAAGATATCGTACTGATTATCACCATTATATTATTATGTTATATGTTATTAATAACCGGACGTCAATAAGTGTAGTTTATATTGAATAAACGTTTTTTGACTTTGACTTTGTCTAACATCAGGTAAGATCGCAGTCAAGAGCTAACTTGTAGTAGAATAAAAAAAACATATAAAAATAGTTCCCAACTGAGTAAATGACCTCCCTGGCGCAGTGGTGTGAGGTGTGCTGTAATGTAAGCGCAAGGTCACGGGTTCAATTCCCGGCAGGGTCAATTTTATTTATTTATTTATTTTTATTTTTCTCAACTTACAACTAGCATTACAGGTTTCCCTAATACACTAGTGTAGTACACCTAAATAATCCTTACCTATATTATAAACTAATCAAATATAAACGAAGTAATTAAATATAAACCAGGTAATTAAATATAAACTAATTAAATATTATTATTATTATGATAACATAAAGCCCACAGAGCAATTCTTGTGAGTTGACACAGAGTACAGCAAAACAGATCCGTTCTCTCAGCTATGACGTTAAGGGTGCGAATCGAGCGCGTCAGCGGCGCCTTGCAGAGCAAGTAAAAATTTGGAAGTTTATATATCTGAATTTTCTCAGTTCTGGTCTTGTGGCAGGCTTCGGCCGTGACTAGTTACCACCCTAACGGCAAAGACGTACTGCCGAACGATTAGGCGTTCCGGTAGCAACTAACCGATGAAGGCTACTTAGGGCTTTAAGGGCGTATTTGCAAAACGGATAGGTATGAAATCGCACTAACACATGCTTCATTCTCACGCACACGCATGCACGGACAAGCTGCGTTGAATCAACATGGTAACTTGTAAGGTATTAGTAAGTCAATGACCTGTATCGATACTTCGATATATTATTATTTATTGTTTTATCTACTTTTTCTACTAGCTGTGACGAGTTTGGGCTCGTTTAGTTAGTTATAATGAGATCTTAGCTCAAGACTTGGTGGAGTGACCTGAAGGTATACTTCGAAGACCACTACTGGAACTCCTAGACGCGTAGAGCTAGCTGTATCCAATTTGGGCTCGTTTTGTTAGTTATGATGAGATCTTATCTGAAGATTTGGTGGAGTGACCTGAAGGTATACTTAGAAGACTTCTACTGGAACTCCTAGACGCATAGAGGTAGGTGTATCGAATTTGGGCTCGTTTTGTTAGTTATGATGAGATCTTACCTCATGACTTGGTGGAGTGACCTGAAGGTATACTTCGACGAACACTACTGGAACTCCTAGACGCGTAGAGCTAATTGTATCGAATTTGGGCTCGTTTTGTTAGTTATGATGAGATCTTACCTGAAGATTTGGTGGAGTGACCTGAAGGTATACTTCGACGAACACTACTGGAACTCCTAGACGCGTAGAGCTAATTGTATCGAATTTGGGCTCGTTTTGTTAGTTATGATGAGATCTTACCTGAAGATTTGGTGGAGTGACCTGAAGGTATACTTCGATGACTTCTACTGGAACTCCTAGACGCATAGAGGTAGGTGTATCGAATTTGGGCTCGTTTTGTTAGTTATGATGAGATCTTACCTCATGACTTGGTGGAGTGACCTGAAGGTATACTTCGAAGACTTCTACTGGAACTCCTAGACGCGTAGAGCTAGGTGTATCGAATTTGGGCTCTTTTGTTAGTTATGATGAGATCTTACCTGAAGATTTGGTGGAGTGACCTGAAGGTATACTTCGACGAACACTACTGGAACTCCTAGACGCGTAGAGCTATTTGTATCGAATTTGGGCTCGTTTTGTTAGTTATGATGAGATCTTACCTGAAGATTTGGTGGAGTGACCTGAAGGTATACTTCGAAGACTTCTACTGGAACTCCTAGACGCGTAGAGCTAGGTGTATCGAATTTGGGCTCATTTTGTTAGTTATGATGAGATCTTACCTGAAAACTTGGTGGAGTGACCTGAAGGTATACTTCGACGACCACTACTGGAACTCCTAGATGCGTAGAGCTAGCTGTATCGAATTTGGGCTCGTTTTGTTAGTTATGATGAGATCTTACCTGAAGATTTGGTGGAGTGACCTGAAGGTATACTTCGATGACTCCTACTGGAACTCCTAGACGCATAGAGGTAGGTGTATCGAATTTGGGCTCGTTTTGTTAGTTATGATGAGATCTTACCTCATGACTTGGTGGAGTGACCTGAAGGTATACTTCGAAGACTTCTACTGGAACTCCTAGACGCGTAGAGCTAGGTGTATCGAATTTGGGCTCTTTTGTTAGTTATGATGAGATCTTTCCTCAAGACTTGGTGGAGTGACCTGAAGGTATACTTCGACGACCACTACTGGAACTCCTTGACGCGTAGAGCTAGGTGTATCGAATTTGGATTCAATTTGTTAGTTTTGATGAGATCTTACCTCAAGACTTGGTGGAGTGACTTGAAGGAATACTTCGACCACTACTACTGGAACTCATGGACGCTTCGATGTAGTCGTGTCGAGTTTGGATTCGTTTTGTTACTCATGATGAAATCTTACTTCTCCTTCAAGGCAAGAGTAAAGAGGCATTTTCTAAGCAAGTGCGCTCCAACTTAGATGGATGATGATGGAACACCGAGATGACTAGAGAAGAGAGATGAGAGCTAGGTGTGTCCAGTTTTGTTTATGTTTGTTATGATTAGATTTTACCTATATTTTTCCTGAAACTTCCAACTAAGAAAACGCCTACTTTTGTTACAAAAAAGGTAATAAAATAAAATTACTAGAAGTTTTTTTCGAAATAATTGTATTTTATTTGTATATTGTAGAATGAAAAGTGAAGTAAAAGTAGGTAAGAATACTAGTGTGTAAATAATAGCAATCAATTCTTTATTTTTAATATATTTGTTTGTCCTTGTGATGAATGGGACCTTAGCTCCATATTTCTTGAGTGCCTCGGATCTATCAGCTCTGGAAGAAGACAATTTTTATAAAATCGAATTAGATAAGGTTCCATTTTTTCTTTCCAAAATTGCTGATCTTTTTCAATAAGTTCATATTTTGTTTTTCCAGGTCCAGTCCAAATGGCAAATACGCAAGTATTTTGACCGGTTATACGAAGCTGACCTTGTACTTGATAATACCATTTATTTTTCTTATTTATTACAAATGTATTACCAGCAGGTAACCAAAAGTCAACTTTCTTTTGCTTGATGGCTTCTTCTGGCTGTCGAAGTATACCTTCAGGTCACTCCACCAAGTCTTCAGGTAACATCTCATCATAACTAACAAAACGAGCCCAAATTCGATACACCTAGCTCTACGCGTCTAGGAGTTCCAGTAGAAGTCTTCTAAGTATACCTTCAGGTCACTCCACCAAATTTTCAGGTAAGATCTCATCATAACTAACAAAACGAGCCCAAATGCGATACAGCTAGCTCTACGCGTCTAGGAGTTCCAGTAGTGTTCGTCGAAGTATACCTTCAGGTCACTCCACCAAGTCTTCAGGTAAGATGTCATCATAACTAACAAAACGAGCCCAAATTCGATACACCTAGCTCTACGCGTCTAGGAGTTCCAGTAGAAGTCTTCTAAGTATACCTTCAGGTCACTCCACCAAATTTTCAGGTAAGATCTCATCATAACTAACAAAACGAGCCCAAATTCGATACAATTAGCTCTACGCGTCTAGGAGTTCCAGTAGTGTTCGTCGAAGTGTACCTTCAGGTCACTCCACCAAGTCATGAGGTAAGATCTCATCATAACTAACAAAACGAGCCCAAATTCGATACAATTAGCTCTACGCGTCTAGGAGTTCCAGTAGTGTTCGTCGAAGTATACCTTCAGGTCACTCCACCAAGTCTTCAGGTAACATCTCATCATAACTAACAAAACGAGCCCAAATTCGATACACCTAGCTCTACGCGTCTAGGAGTTCCAGTAGAAGTCTTCTAAGTATACCTTCAGGTCACTCCACCAAATTTTCAGGTAAGATCTCATCATAACTAACAAAACGAGCCCAAATGCGATACAGCTAGCTCTACGCGTCTAGGAGTTCCAGTAGTGTTCGTCGAAGTATACCTTCAGGTCACTCCACCAAGTCTTCAGGTAAGATGTCATCATAACTGACAAAACGAGCCCAAATTCGATACACCTAGCTCTACGCGTCTAGGAGTTCCAGTAGAAGTCTTCGAAGTATACCTTCAGGTCACTCCACCAAATCTTCAGGTAAGATCTCATCATAACTAACAAAACGAGCTCAAATTCGATACAATTAGCTCTACGCGTCTAGGAGTTCCAGTAGTGTTCGTCGAAGTATACCTTCAGGTCAGTCCACCAAGTCATGAGGTAAGATCTCATCATAACTAACAAAACGAGCCCAAATTCGATACACCTAGCTCTACGCGTCTAGGAGTTCCAGTAGAAGTCTTCGAAGTATACCTTCAGGTCACTCCACCAAGTATTGAGGCAAGATCTCATCATAACTAACAAATTGAGCCCAAATTCGATACACCTAGCTCTACGCGTCTACGAGTTCCAGTAGTGGTCATCGAAGTATACCTTCAGGTCACTACCACGCTGGGGGAATAAAGACTGCAATAAATTTCTAAATTTTAGCAAATAATAAAATTGTATTATGTTGGTAGTAGCGTGTGGTAGTAGGTACCATATCTTACCTTTTCAAAATATCAGCACAGTAGGTAACGTAAAATATAAATTTGGTTCGCTCAACTAGGTAGGTATGTAGGTATTTTGTGTTTGTACAGCGATCTTTTCGATACCAGCGACTGCTTGCAACCGACACAGGGTCCACTCTCGACGGCGGTCAAACGCTGACTAATTGATATTTGAATTTTGAAATGAAATCAAACCAGGGTCCGGAGGGGATCAAAATAACCCTTATTTTCACTGCTTTAAGATTTACGCGTGTAAACAAAATGTGCGAAAAAAATACACGCGATTTTTATTTTATTTTATGTACTATTTGTACTATTTTAAATATTTTTATTACCAAAATTTTGAGGTGAACATATCTACTAACAGATGGTATTTTTTATTGACAAAAAATCGGCGTATTTATTTTAAAAAATGTACCTAAAGTCGCCCCTAAATCGTCAATTTTGAGTGAAGAGGTGAGGGAAAATATTTTTTATAGTATTAAAAATAAAGATTTTTAACAATGTTATTACCAACAATTGGAGGTATGGGATCAATCTATGTATAGTAATTTTTAGTTCCATCTTATTTTGCTTGACTTAGTCACAAAATGTACTGATAACTCCAATATTATAAGGGATTTATTCGGAAATACGCCCTTAATGTAACTAACTGCTTTATGCCTGACAGGTTAGTCCGATACCATCTTAGACTGCATCATCACTTACCGTCAGCTAAGATCGCACTCTAAAGCTAGGTAACTGTTAGTGCATTAAAAACATTAAAAAAGGAATCAAAAACAGAGAAATAAGTCCAGGGTCAGAGTTATTAGAAAGCAAAAAATATACGAAACACAAAACACATCTAGGTATATCATTTTGCCGACTGCGAGTAGCTCAAACACATATTTTAATTTTATTTAGGAACTCGTTCGAGCGAGCGGCTTGCGTACGCATACATGCGCATTGAATAAGCGTTCGGTCTTCTCCGGGAGCAGCGCGACGGCAATATACCTACCTGAATACCTACTCTCAACTTTGCCCGTTCATTCGCATTGCTCTTAACTTATATGGGAACCTGTAACCGATACACAGAGGCATATATTTCAATTTTGATGAAGGCGTTTCTTTCAATGGTAAAAGTTATATTGGTAATAAATATCAATAGTGACAGAAAAATCAATCACAGGATTCAGATGTAATGACGATTTAATATTTTATAGCTGTCAAACTTTGGTGCTCACTGTATAGTTTAGATATAGAAGGACCTTATTAAGGTAATTATTAATAATTTGACGACCTCCGTGGCGCTGTAGCTGTGGCGAGTGTGTAGCGCTGTTGCCTTAACGTGCGGAGGTCCCGGGTTCGATCCCCGGCGGGGTCAATTTGGAAATTTATAATTTCCGAGTTTTCCCTGGTCTGGTCTGGTGAGGCTTCAGCCGTGGCTAGTTACCACCCTACCAGCAAAGACAAGCCAAGCGATTTAGCGTTCCGGTACGATGCCGTGTAGAAATCGAAGAGGTATGGGTTTAATATGACTGCCATGCCCCTAACAGGTTAGCCTGCTACCATCTTAGACTGCATCACCACTTACCATCAGGTGAGAGCGCAGTCAAAGGCTAGCTTGTAGTGGATAAAAAAAAATCGTAAGTCCTGTATAGATTAGTTAGAAAATAACCAGACTGTATTCAAAACAGTCACAATTTTAGAACGTTAAAAAGCATGCTCGTTACATCAAAACGCTCTTCCGGCTCTTTTTGATTTAAGTAGGTTTTGTCATAGAATAGGAGCATAAAAAAAATAACGAACAATATAAGAGAACAATAGCCTATTAGTGATCCAGTGTAGTTCCCGCGTAACGACTACGGGATATAAAAAAGTGGATGCGGGAAAATATTATACCGAGGGACTCGACTTCATTTACTTTGGAGCCGGTCGCAGTATGCGGGTTAGATTATTTGGTGTGACCGAGACTTAGATAAAAATATCCCGAAAAAATATTTCTTGTACTAGGGATGGATACATTTAGATATAGAATTGAACATACCTAATAGAATTTGCAAGAGTAAGGTTAGCTAATAGGGTCATAATCGATTGGAGAATCGAATAGTAGTATGGAAACTACCTAGAAACGTTCGAAACAGGCTCACTCACACAAACGTGCGCATCCACGAGACCCCAAGCGCTCGTCGCAGTGTCGTGTCAGTAGTGAGTGCCGCGTCATCGCATGTTCGATGCGCACGTTTGTGTGAGTGAGCTGTTTCGAACGTTTCTTGGTAGTTTCCATACTGGTTGTATCTGTTTACTGTGGTTCGAGTTAATACGTTTTGAGCTGCCAAATGATTACGATTTGCTTAGACAATAGGGCCTCAGGAATCGAACTGGAGCTCTCTCGTTTGTAAATTAGGAATTTCCCCGCACGAATGATCGACTAATAGAAAAAATAACTCGAAAAATAATCGAGAAATATCTCGATTGGTGAAGAGGTGATTGTGCGAGACATTATTGAGCATTGGGGAAGGCGAGAAAATTAATTTTAGATAGCTATCGAGATTCCAACGAAGGGACGCGCTTAGGGAAAATGAGTTTCTGTTATGTTGGGGATCATACGGCTGTGTCGCCGGGTTTACCGGTGGGTTAAGATGACTGGGGACTGATAATGTCATATTGAGTTTATTATTATGTCGTACCTACATAAAATAATAAGTATAAAGACATTTTTGTACCCTGAACATAGCTGTTACATACATTTTTAAGAACATGATGAACAACTCTGAGGCATTGCTGGTCTCGATTTCTTAAGTTCGGAATGTGTCCGTAACGAGTCAGAGAGTCAGATTGGGGGCTGTAAAGTGCCCTGGCCCAACCTCTATTAGAGGAGGCTAGGGCTCTGCTACGGCTGTACAAGAAAGCCCTTCGGAGTGGCGTATTCATGGAACAAACTCCATAAATAAAGATTAAAAAAATATTTTTACTTAGTTGATTAAAACGTTGAAATGACTAGTTTTTTGGCGCAGAAAAATAAAGCGATTACGCCGAAATGTGAGAGAAATTGTGTCTCTGCCACAAAGCTAAAATATGAAGCCAGGATCAAAGGAGACAAGAAACTGTAGACGTATGTATTAACTATAACAGCTATACACATTATCTTTTTTTTTTTTTTTTATCCACTACAAGCTAGCCCTTGACTGCGATCACACCTGATGGTAAGTGATGATGCAGTCTAAGATGGTAGCAGGCTAACCTGTTAGGGGCATGGCAGTTATATTAAACCCACACCCCTTCGGTTTCTACACGGCATCGTACCGGAACGCTAAATCGCTTGGCGGCACGTCTTTGCCGGTAGGGTGGTAACTAGCCACGGCCGAAGCCTCCCACCAGGCCAGACCAGGGAAAATTCAGAAATAATAAATTCCTAAATTGACCCTGCCGGGAATCGAACCCGGGACCTCCGCACGTTAAGGCAACACTGCGCCACGGAAGTCGTCAAAACCTACATCTACTACAACACTATATCTACAGCATTATCAACCCAAGGTCGGCCTGATTCAGGGCATAATCCACCGCACTTGCTAAGTGTGGAGTGGTACACTTCACACACCTTGTAGAGCATTGGAAGAACTCAGACCAGCTCTCTCAGATCTCAGTGCAAGTGTTATTTAATTGCAAAACGCACATAAGTAATTCCGAAAACTTAGAGATGGCCCGTCGATCGAACCCCGGATAAAGATCTCGAGGTCTTAACCACTAGGCTATCACTAGGCAATAGTGATAGGCAATAGCTAGTGCTTTTTCCTACATCTAGAGGAAGAGGATATAACTATAGGTGGAACATAAAGTCACCTCTCCAATACCGAGAATGCATCGGATCCACGTACTTCAGTGGAAGCGTCGAATGCGTCTCGACTCTCGGGCACGTGAGAGCTCGTTATCTCTAACGAGAAACGAATCAGATACCGCGGTGATTCTTCGTTATGTCACTTATACCACTATGGGATTATATCTCTAGGCGTCGTATTCCTCATTGCTGAGGGCGTGCCCTCATTCCACTAATCATGGCAGGGGTTTTCTTGGAATAATAATGCGGTGGGTTTCCAGGTCCTGACGCATACGACTCGACTAAGAGACTTACTCGACTCGACTGATACGATATTATCATCCTGAGAAAATTCCTACCAATGTGATTTATAGAAATGGAAAGCATTTTTATTCAAATAAACTTTTGACGACCACCCTAGCGCTGTGGTGAGCGGTTAATCTAGCGGTTAGGTACTCTAGGGAAAAATTTGATAACAGCTCAAGGTATTTTAGAGCCTAAATGTAGGTTTTGACCGCGGTTTCCTTTGTGTTATTTCACGTATAATTCGTAGTTAATAGTTATTAATTCAGCAGATGATAGCGAGCAAGACTTCAAGATTTTTAGACTAGCGCTTGGCTGCTATCAGACCTGGGGCAATACTATCAACGTAAGCATTACTCAAAATGACAGTTTCATGTCACGTACCTTGACGTTTCTAAAATAAGGATTATACCTAATTCTAAAACACGAAAGACAACAATAATGAAACAATATGGCATTAAGCGTTGGCAGTAATGGCTTCTGCTTGCAATTGGCGATACAGGCACAGCCCAAGGTATATCCTTGCATAGATGATACCTATTCACTCTTGAACAGAAGGTAGTTACTAGTTAAAAGTGGAAGAGACAACGGAAACCTGAAGGGCATTCCATCATCACTTACCATCAGGTGAGATCGCAGTCAAGGGCTAGCTTGTAGTGTATAAAAAGAACCATTATTATAAGTAAAGAAAGAGGAATCCGTCGTTACTACATACGGAAAAAACTCTATAAGTACTCGTACATTTAAATGAAGATGTTCATGTTTTTGAGCTACCATTTAAACAAATCACTAGAAAAAAAACATAAGAAAAGGCCCACTTGTACGGTGTATCCTTGATAATCCATAAACCTGATTCACCCATAAGGGATGCTCAGGTAACCTACATAAAAACAGCAGGTAAAGAGTGCAAGGGACAACCTTACACCACACTCTTTTCCCCTCGAATTATCCGGTGCTATCATGAATATCTTATCTAAAATCCACAAACGATTTTACAACCTATTTTTAAATCGTTTAGAGTTCAATTTCCATTGTAGTGGTTGGGTATTAAAATAGTAACACCATAGTCATATAATTCACACTCGAAAACAAACATGGCCCCGACTTTTCATAAACATCACTTTGTTTCCTCGAGACTTGGGGTCATTGACACACCTGCAGCCGATTGCAACACAAAGAATATTCAAAGACAATAGAAGTACCAATACATAGGTATAAATGTAAGCTAGGTAATAAGTTAACAGAGCGGTATTAAGAGATAATATAAAGTTAAAAGAGCGGTGATAGCACAGTGGTTTGGACTTGGGGCTCCTACTCGGGTGGTCGAGGGTTCAAACATTAAAGCTATAAAGCTTATCTTTCGAATAGAAATTTCTTCTATCTTTCCTTGAAATTGAGTAAGATAAAATTGTTAATAAATTATTATGAGCGTGTTAAGAAATTAAATTTTATATCATAACGATGAAGGAAAATCTCGTGAGGAACCCTGTATGCCCGAGATTTCATCAAAATTGTTCTTGAAGATTTGTGAATTTTACTAATCCGCGCTTGGCCAGCGTGGTCTAAGGCCAAACCCTATTCATTTTGATAGGAGAATCGTGCTCAATAGTGAACTGGAAATGGGTTGAAATTAAGTTTTTAACCAACTTTGATGTAATTTGGTACAGAACTACAGACAGGTTGTATCCCGACCCCGACTCCCGGGGAAGAACGTAGACTACTTTTTATCCCGGAAAAGGAGTAACTTCGCGGGAATTAAAAACAAACTTAAACCGAACGAAGTCGCGGGCATCAGATAGAATAAAATAAAGTTTATACACACTAAAACATTTTATGCATTGATCATGTTATATGACCATTAAATATTAGAGACCAATTCAATTTTATTAACATAAAAAAGGCTTTATTATACTTCTAACAATGTATGCCTCCACCATAGCTCGACACAATGGGGTACGTACCAGACGAGTGATGGACAAAAAAAAGAATTATTTATAACACCGACTAGGAACCGTACAGTTTGAATATTACCCTATCGTTACCGCACGCTGTCGCTGCACAGTTTTAACAGCAGGCTTTTTTCATAAAATACCACTATTAACACTAAAATATAAAGTACACACACATTACTAACTAGCAAGCACACATAAAATGATTTATGCTACCATTACGTTAAGCACCAGTCACCACTGCACAAAGCTGCCAAAAAACTCCACTAAATTGAATTTGTCGAAACATTTGACATTTCGCTAACTAATCTTACAGACACGTGTCACAGACGAGTGTTTAGAATTTTCTGTATGCTTACGTACGCATACAGAAAATTCTAAACACTCGTCAGCGTTCCCTGCTCACGAATCCAGTTCAATAGGTACATATCAGCGTGCCCTACGAACCACTATACAGTTTATTCTTCGCACAGGTATAATATTTGTTATATGAATTACTGTGCATTAGCTAGGCTTTGATTTTATAATGCGTATAAAAACGCGTTCAGACGACACGGCGGGGCACGTCCGTGGGTCCCCGGCCAGATAACGTGAATTATTATTATATTATTACGGACTCGCGTTTCTATGAAGACAGACTACGTAGAACATTAATGATCCACGACGTTTTTATCATTTTTCATTGCTCTAAGTCTATTGGCTAATACTGTTCCACGGTCGGAATTTCACTGTCAAGGGCGCGCTATTTTTTTTATTCTAGACTGTAATCGACCTGTTCGCAATTAATTTAACTTTTTTATAGAAATTTGATCGAGACATAATTATTGCACAGTCTTAGTGCCAAAAATTTTTTACGAGATATTTCACCGCGGTTAATTGCCTCATCTGGTGACAGAAGGGCTGGCTCATTTTTGCGCAAAGGATCAGCCTGGCTGTCCAGCGCGGAAATGCAGCCAGCATTCTTGCCACCATTCCACGCGGGCATGATTTATATAGTAATTAGGTTAGGCTAGGTAGGTAGCATTAAGTTTTATTGTATTATTTTCAATAAAGGTTTAAAAAAAAAAGAAAAAAACTAAGGCAATTTTGAGAATAATTTGGAAGACTTGTGTGGTGTGTTGAATATCGTAAGCTACATGAACACTGTACCACACAGATTCACCTACTGTGACGAATTATAGCGAATTAAACGTCTGGTTCCTTCATTACAAAGTACAAACTAAGGCATTTATGTTACTGTAGTAAAGCTCTAGCTTTATCAAACGAACTGTAAACAAGACTACAATTTCAGATATCTTTCTGCCCATCACTGAGGGTCGTGGCTCCTTTAATGAAGAATTCTTTAGTGAAAATTGCATGTCATGTAACATTGCTAACGAGAATTGTGCGGATTGGAACCGAATAAAGGTTTTTTTTACTTTCCAAAAGAGGTTCCCAATTCGGCGCGTATATTTAAAAAAAATATTGACAAAATAATGAAACATTCTGACGACCTCCGCCGTGGCGCAGTGTTGAGCGCTGTTGTCGGTCCCGGGTGCGATCCCCGGTAGGGTCAATTTGGGAATTTATAATTTCGGAATTTTCCCTTGTCTTGCCTAGTGGGAGGCTTCGGCCGCGAGTAGTTACCACTCTACCGGCAAAGACGTGCCGCTAAGCGATTTCGCAGTCAAGGGCTAACTTTTAGTAGATTAAAAATAAAATAATAACGTCATTTCAAATATCAAAGAAGAGTTAAAAACAAATGTAAAGCACAAGGGGCCACAATCACCCGACCCCATCCTTGGCCCGGGAATGATACACGAACAACGAATAAAAATGTTTTAATAACGCATCTTTACTGCCCGTGATAAAACATTGCCCGCCCAAATTGAGTCGTTTTATTATTAGAAATAAGATTTTGACACTCGTAAACGAGCTTTATTATACCGGGTTTACGATTTTGAAATATATAACAATACGGGGGGGTGGGCACCAGTGTTAGGTGGGGAGGTGACCGAAAAATAATTAAGTATTTATTTTTCATCTTACTTATTTCTTGCCTTTAAATTTGGAATTGAACAGAATTTTGCCAATAAAAGTAGTGTAAGGAGGACCTTAAAATAAAGTAACCTTACTTTTACAAAATAACTTGTCAAGTACCTACCTGTTAGAAGTAAGTATAAATTGTGGAAAGTAACATAATATGTTTTACAATTTTAACTTAGAAAGCTAAAATCACTAACTATTCTATCTTGAATATTAAATGGTAAATCAACTAATAATCCAATTCATTCATTTAATTTCATTTACTTATTAAATTCATAATTCATTCCATTCATAATTTCAAGAATAGGGTGATGTATTTCTAATTTTGTAATTAAAATGTTATACTTTAACAAGTTAAGTAATTTCGTCAAACTATAAATCACAATGAATTATTAAATAGAGAATTAGTTGTGTAACGTTTTAATAAAATATCAAGTGTAGTAATAATTTTCACAATAAGTAGTTATCATAGTTACAAATACAATATTTTATTACGAAAAAAGAACATAGAACCAACCATTTAAAAATGCAATTTAGTAATTTTATACATTGAACTGATTAAAAGTTAATGAAATATGTTAGTGAAAGTTAACAAAATTTATATATATATATACTAAGCTAATATATAAATAAATATATATATTAGCTTAGTATTAAAATGTGCCTGATCTCGTTTTAGTCGTGTCAGATTGCCGTCCCATCGGACTATGAGAATGAGGAAATAAAGAGTGCACCTGTGTTTACGCATTCGCTTGTGCACTTTCACATCGGTATACACATGTGCACATCTCGTACTACTCCTCTTTATCAAATACCACAAATAATACAAATTATTTTTATTAATTTTTTTATCTTTATCAAATGATAGCAAATCTTTGCGAACATTGGCTTCCATGGTCAAAATTCGCTCGGGAGGACGTTCAGCCAGTAGTATTCAGATTTCAGACCTAGCATGAATTTCAGTTTGTCGCGAACAAAACTAAACAATTACTAGGGATAATCCTTAATAACGTCTGGATGCTGGACATAGACCTCTTGCAGGGTCTTCCACAAGCTACGGTCGTGCACCACCTGGATCAAGCCTCGTCCGTATACTGTGTGGGGTCTGCCAACGCTACGCTTACCAGTGTGGGGTCGCCATTCCAGCACCTTGGGACCCCAACGTCCATTGGTTTTCCGAACTATGTGCCCCGCCCATTGTCACTTCACCTTCGCGACTCTTCAAGCTGTATCGTAACACCTATGACCTAACATAAACTTAGATGCTTAGAGTTAGTTACTCACTATTTTATCTTGAGTTGCATAATAATTTTATTGCATTTTATTATTGTATTTATGTAATGGTATACATATTCTTTTGTTTTTATTTTATTTTTCACTAGCTAACGCCCGCGACTTCGTCCGCGTGGATCATGATTGAGGTTTTTAATTTAGCCTATGTGTTATTCCAGACTGTAATCTATCTCTGTGCCAAATTTCACCCAGATCCGTTCAGCCATTGTGGCGTGATTCAGTAACAAACATCCATCCATCCATCCAAACTTTATATAATACACTAGTGACGTTGACACCGGCAGGGCGATCTTTTGCATCAATCATTATTACATCGCAATCACCTCTGATTGGTTAACACTCTTCCACTATTGGACAAAATCCATTGAGGCAGCAAGAATACCATAAATTCAGCCAATCACAACAATTGATACTGTAACAATGATTGATGCAGAAGATACGCGGTCGCCCTGCTGGTCACATAAGTTTGACGGACTTTATTTATGTATTGCATATTACTCGCAAAAGATTGGAATAGCTCAAATCGTGTCCACAGATTAGGCAAAGTGTGCCACCAAGCAATGCCTTCCGTTTTCCGCGTTTAATCGCAGCCAATGTCATTGCCGTTCTCTTTCGCAAGGCCGCCGGTTGTCATGCCACAGAGCTAGGCTATCACGCGACATTTCGTTACAGTAAAGGTCATCCATCCATCCATCAGTCTGTATGAGAGAGCACTCTATCTATAGAAAGTTAGAAAGCAGGAGAAGAGAGAGCGCTACATAACACACGATCCTCCGCCTTCCTCATCCATCCACTTTCCGCAACCATTTTAGGGTTGGCCCAGCGCGCTGGACGTCATATTGGTAGTAGGCTAGTAGGTATAGACAGGTTGCATCACGGAGAAGGACGTTCTGTTTTTAATTTTTTTTTTAAATACCAGAAAATCTGAGTTCTCACAGGATTTTGAAAGAATCGCGGGCACATTCTATTTTGCCGGGATAAAAAGATGCCTATGTCACTCTCCAGCCCAACTATACTCATGCACAGTAATAGTCTTTTGTGGCGTAATTGAAGGACAGAGCGACAAACTAACACACTTTCGCATTTATAATATTGATATAGAAGTATGAATATGCAACCATTTCTAGCAGTGATTAACTAGGGCTGCCGACCATCTGTTTTGGTATTTTCGTAGGATTCATTACACGGTTTTACATAATTTTCACATTAAAATAGTAAATAAAATGCTATTTAAAGTTTAATCGAAGCCAATCTCATTGCCGTTCGCTTTCGAAAGGTTGTGTGTGGTCACAGGATGTATGAAATGATACTTGTTAATATTTAAAAGCAATATAATAATAGAGTTTCTCGTAATTACCTTCGAATTGAGATTTTACTAAGTTTGAATTTGCGTTTTCAGAGTTTCATTTCACGTCAGAGTGAAATGAACGCTGAACCCTGGTTAAGACGAAATGCCACGGCGGTATCTCCATACAAACATATTCATCTGTTTTCTCGGTGGATAATTAATTACAATAGAGAAAATATTTTTGCACCATAAAATCCATATGCATGTCCCTATGTTTGTTTTCCTTTTTTCGATAAATTAATAATTTAAAAAACATGGACCTTCAAAAAATTTTAGACATCTTGCTAATAAATTTGACAAAAGGAGCAAACAGGAGAATACGCGAACAAGGATTCGACTGTTTTTCATAGGTATGATGGGTCCAAGCAGCAGTCTATCCCTATCGAGTGTTATGGGACTCTATTCTAGGAGCAGCGCGGCGGCAATATAGTTGTTAAATAGCTATTCTCAAAGTTTCCCGTTTGTGGCAATTCCTCTTAAGAACTCTAAATTTAACTGAGTTTTTAAAAATCTAAAAAAAATTACTAGATATACCAAGTAGATTCACTGTTCCGTAAATGAACCCATAAGACTTGACTCTAGGTTTAACGGTGGTAGCGAATTCTAATTCACAAGAATGCATGAAAAGTTGAAAACTAGAGCTAACATTGCATTGAGCCCTATAATCATTCAAGGCGCGGTCAAAAGATGGCAGCTCTGGTATAATTATTGGTGTGTGCGCGGCGCGTCGCGTCTGAGTCATGTTTTTTTCATCTGTGACGCAGTTTTCCTGTCGCCCGCTGCGTGTGGCCGTGACATTTGTTGTCTGACCGATTGTACGGCCTTCGCTCTCGGTCATCAACTCCGCGCGCGAGCTGGTATATTGTATCTACTTGGTCCTATTTTTTTTATGAATAGCAAGAAAAATACAGCAATCGAGCCGCCCATGAACGTTTGCATTACCAAAGGAAGCGTGGCTTATAAAGAATTTCTCTAACCGCCCCTTAAATAGCCCCTGTGGTTTCAGGGACCACAGCTCAGGTGAAAGCTGGTCCCATAATTTCCTATATTACCTGCAGCCTGATTCTGTAACTCAGTGGCTATCAAAGAGTGAAAGCCACTGACATATATTCTTTATCCATTGAAGGTTTGCTATGAAATAAAAATTTAGTTTTCATAGCAAACCTTCAATGGATAAAGAATATATGTCAGTGGCTTTCACTCTTTGATAGCCACTGAGTTACAGAATCAGGCTGCTGATCAGGTTATATATTGTATATAGGACGCCTCGTCCGCACTCATAGACATTTTTGTAAGAGCGAAAGCACAAAAAAGGTGCTAAAGGTACCCAAAATTCAAAAAAGTCAGCGCGCAGTCAGTTTTGTCCTACAGTTCCAGAGAGCAGAATATTTAGTAATTTGTAAAAACTTAATGCATCTGTGTCAGAAACATTAAACAACACATGCTAAAAAGTTTAAAAATTAAATAAAGATTTTAACAAGCATCACACGACCGTGTTATGTTCATATCCAGGCTTCTCGGTGGATCTTTGCAGTTGACGGAGATCTTCGAGTATGTGGACATACTCGTATATAGATTGAGTCCATTGACGAGGTTTCCTACTGCTAACAGTGAAGTATCTAGGTTTAAAGAACAATGTAATATGACTATTTTCGTTTCAACCGACGTCCAATGCTAGACGAAGGTCTCCTTCATAGACTTACTTCCACAGAACACGGTCTTGTTTCGCTTGTTTCCAATACATAATAAATCATAATATATAATAAAAAAGTGTGTATGTGCAATTCACATATGGCAGAAGTGAACTTCAGAAGAACTTCAGAAAAGTAGCCTACGAGAGAATGATAAATATAACTTGTATTCTATCTCATTCTCTCGCAGGCTAAATCCTATCTTGAATATGTTTGTCTCTTTTTCATAGTGTCGCTTTTTCGTTTCATCGAATTTTTAAATCAGAGCTATTCTAAAGAAGTTTCACTTCATTAATACCTATTCGCTACAAGCTAAGCTTGCCAGAAGATATAAAAAGACAAATATTTACCTGATGACATCTACAGGTAAGGCAGGTAGTAGGTAATCGTACGTGATCTTACCTGCAACATAAAAAAAGAACCTTTTAACATTGTTTTTCGCTGGAGTTCGGGTGAGCGAACGAAAAAATAAATAACCTTTATTTAACATCTATGTCCCACACGATTGATTCGTGGTCCGACCGCGAATGTTATTGCGGAGTGCACTCAATGACTTCATGAGATATTTTAAGAGGAAACCGCTGGTTATATGATGTGGTAGGTACTTTATATGTATTGGTTACTATTAAAAGGAAACACGGGTTGTTTCCATAATAAAATACTATAATTTCGCAAGTCACCCGCAACGGCCGCCATCACCATCGACCATAGTATCCCTAGCCCAGTATTGCCTAACCTAAAGTCAACACCCATAGACAGTGGCGTGCACGACATAGAGGCATAAAAGCATTGCTTACCCTAGTTAAACCAAGCTCAATGCTTATTTTTCACCATGTCCTACCTGAAAATAGGTTTCTACTTAACCAATGTTTACCCTGGCTCCAAATACTGTGCACGCCAAAGCATAGAGGAAGGCCTTGCATCAACTCGCTTTAATTTCATCCTAACATTACATAGTTTTACTATAATATATGTACAAAAACCGCGACTATTATAAAATCAGTCCAAAATTTCATCAATATCGGTAGAAAAAATAGGCTGTGAAAGCGTACCTAACAACAACAAAACACATTCCCAAGGAATTTATAATATAGAAAATGATTAGCAATTCATTCGCCAAGTAAAGTTTGCCATGCATTGTTATTTGTTACCAGTCCGAGGTCTGTGATAGTTACGTATACGTACTATAGTCTATACCATCTACTGTAGGTACCTATCCGCCGCCATAACGCCATAACAGATAAGCAATAAATATAGCCGATTGCAGTATTATTAACGAGGAAGTTTCATATCATCAAGGTTGCCAGTTGCCGGTGAAGGTGGTTCGCATACTTGTGAAATGTTTCTCATTGCTGGGTGTTGCGTTTACATACGAAGACAATAGGGTTGTCGCCTGCAGAAACATATTTACTAATTAAATTTTAAAAAAAAGGTTGACTGAAATATCGACGTACCAACTGAGAGTTCACAGTACCAAGTGTCAACAAAAGGGTAAAGACCGATGAATACGTAAATCGAAAGAACATCATTGTATTTTTATTAAAAAGAAATTGTTTCTCTGAATCGATAGATTATTAATAATACATTATGGTACAAGTGTGTAATGTTGGTGATTACCGCTGAGGCGCCATTGATTAACGTCGTAACTGACGTCTTAAGATAGCCGAGGACGGTAATCATCAATACACACGACGTGTATCATACGAAGTTTTTCAACACACTTGTGAAGAAAATAACAAAAAAAATAATTTTATTTAGTAGACAAAATAAAATAAAAACTCTATAACTCAATTGTGAATAATAGTAATGAAAAAAAAAGATACGCGCCGAATTGAGAACCTCCTTCTTTTTGGAAGTCGGTTAAAAATCACAGTATGATTATAGGTGTCATTATGTGTCTAATTGCGTTGAAATTAGAGCTACTTTATGAGCAAGTGTGTTGAAAAAGATTATTAAAATAATGTAATCACGATATTTAGGCATGAATGAATGACGGTTACGCAGAAGGCCATTTCTGTTTTAGTTCATTACAATGATAGCACGACTAGTTACAGGGTTTTGTACTGTTATCCGAGTTATATCGATTTATCGTAGTTGAATTGACTGTCCTCAATTGTTGAGCAGCTTTAAGTTTAAGGTTCCTGACCATTATCCATGTAATGCCATTACACCTCTTTATCCACCGTTGCGTAGAACTGTCATCGGCGCCCATTCTCCAGTCTCAAGATTGTGTAAGATCCTAAACCACAACAGCACTAACCTTGACATCCACTCTGACTTGTTACCTAAGTTCCGTGATAAAATCAGAACATGAACCTTACCATAACTATTCTCTGTAGTAAGTATAATCTAAGTAGTTTAGTATTATCTCATATTTTTAGTTTTATTATGTTGTATTAATTAGAGTGTTGTGTTTGCTTTTAAGTGGTCACTACATTTAGGTTTTTTTATTGGATAAGATTACTCTTGAGTGTTTTAATGGAAGGGTCCGTTAGCAGACCTAGTAAATAAAAATAAATAAATTTAAACTATTTAATTAATACAACCCGATGTTTTTTTGCGAAAATAAGTGTCAGCCCTAAATCTGACATTGTTGGCAACTAGCTTGAAAGGCTACTTGCTCGTAGTGTAGCTCTTGCAACTCTACATGTAACTAAGTTTTTTTTTAAGTACATTATTTAATTTATACTTACTTGTATAAAAGTTCGCTTATTATATGAAACTTACATAGTTCCATGTAAGTAGCATGGTGCCATTATAAAGTTCTTACTTCGGACACCCCAGAGTGATGATCAAAATAAAGAATCTAATTTTTCCAATCGTTAAGAAAAGGCTTTTACAATTCTGTATCACATCCTATCCTTATCATACCCTAAATTACAACTATAAAAAAAGTGTGTGAGTGTACTTATGTACGCACGCAAGTTATACTTTTTGATAGCAAATAATAAATATCTTGATATAGTTATCAGTTCTCACCCAACATACCTACCTACAGTAAGAAAAAAAAAAA
Source organism: Erebia aethiops (assembly GCA_923060345.2). Lineage (NCBI taxonomy): Eukaryota > Metazoa > Arthropoda > Insecta > Lepidoptera > Nymphalidae > Erebia > Erebia aethiops. The sequence continues at coordinate 10,240,911 of OV281081.1, read as the reverse complement.
GAAAGTAAATGTATTTATTTTTATTTTGTTGGTAGGCCTTTTTCTGGAAGACTTATAAGCTGACCAACTAACGTCAGGGTGTCGAATTTGGGTGTCGGTGTGCGCGCGCATCGTAAAAATTACTCTGATAATCAGAGTGAATTTTTACGATTTTTTTAAATATATTATTTCCCTAACGCGCCAAAAGAAGTATAATTTCAAAAATACTCCCTACTGCACAAAGGTTTCCTTCAAAAATACACCTAGACAAGGAATAAGGTCCTAGTTTTCTAAATTCCCACAGGAACGAGGCCGCAGGCGGCCGGTAGTTCAATAGTTTTAAGACGTAGTTTGTATAAAGTTCGGTACTCCGTAAATAACGTGTTTATCTTAGAAATGTATCCATTCAACATCCATGCCAAGAGAAAAAACGTTTTTGGCATCGCACCGATCACGCACATACGAGCAAAATAAAACAAACCTCATTTATCATCACTAATATTAAATCGGACTTCCGATTTTGTCCGCGTGAATTAAGTTTATTAATTAATTTTCCGGGATACATAGACTATCTCTTTCCCCGGGATATAACCTACCTATATTCCAAATTTCATCAGAATTGGTTGAAATGATGGGCCGGGAAAACGTGTCTGTCTAGACAGAAAGATAGACAGACATGCTCACTTTCGCATTTATAATATTAGTACAGATGTTAGATAGTCGCATCTTTATTTTCTGAGAGATCCTACGACCTTATCAATTTCGGTCTGCTCTTTTGTCTAAGGTCAGGCGACTTTCGTTCCTCTTCTATCGTTTGTGACGCCGAAACCCCTGCATCCGTTGCAATAACATGTCAGAACCCTTCACGGAAGTGTCAACAAAAACTGTTGTATATTTCAACACACTCAAATGAACGATACGTGAACGAATTGAACGAAAAGATATACAGTCAAGGACTTCTAACTAAGCAAAGACAGCGGATCACCGAACATAAATTAATCTAGTAGGAGAAAACGTTAAATGTCTTAAATTGGCACTAAAAGCTATGTATACTTCTCAGTAGGTACAGTCAAACAGAAAAGAGATAATTTTATAAATGCCTTAATGGCAGGTTAAAGGTCATTCGTCTGCAGGGTTGCCAACCTCCGACCTTGCGGTATAAAAGTTGCCGACCTAAGAATTAAGATTGCGGAGAAAATTGGCTAAAATATGTTCGTACTAAGTATAAATTATAATGATTAACTAACAAATAACGAGCTCGTAAACAAGATCTTGTTTCAATTGCAATTTTTGAAGTGAAAACTTCTTTGGCCGCGTTGAGCTTGGTAGGGGGTAAACTTGTGGATTCGCGTCACCGACATGCTCGCGTGACCGACATGCTCGAACGTTGTTCTACATTCGAAATTAAACTTTAATGACTTACTTTTAAGGTTTATATTTTACTTAATTATTTTAAAAAAATATATTTAAATATTCGTTTTCACTTCTATCAGCAGTCCGTATGACTGGCAATTTTTGAATTTTGAGCCGTTTGGTCTGGTTCGAAGTTTTGAACCTATGGGGTCCAACCAAGTGAAGGTTAATAGGCTACTTTTATTCTATATTTAAATTCAAGCGAATCGAAATATAGTCCCATAAACTTATCTGGCCCGGCGACAACGTCGCTGTTAAGACATTAAAGGGCAAAACACACAGGGAGCGGGAGAGGGTTGGGCGCGGGTCGGGTCGGGTGCGCGGCGGGTTGAATTCCTTGTATTTATATGGACGCGCACCCGACCCGACCCGCGCCCGCTCCGTATGTTTTGCGATTTAGCGTTGCTAATAAATATTAAAAATAAAATAAAAACAAATACCTAAGTACTAAACAAACATAAAAATGTGTTCCAATTTTAAATTAGTTAAGTTAAATTAGTTCCAGACAAGTTGGTGGGACTATAGCGGGCGTCATAACGTAACTAAATACATGATAGTAATGTTATTTTCAGTAATAACTAGGTAGTAGGTACCTATGGCATTACGTAGGTTGCGCAGCCAAGATACAGACAGACGGACAAGAAAAACAGTTTTGGCTTCAGTATCGACCAGAGAGTGCCCACCAAAAAAAAAAAAAGACTTGAATGTACAGAAACGGACCTGTTACAGTTTCATTATAGGTATATATGGATTGACAGTCTAAATTATTTACCTGATCTAGCCAATAAAATAAAAGAAAGTTAGAGGAGTAATTCATTAACGTCATTCTGTTTCCCACCTTTTGTATAACATGTTTCTGCATATAAACGAATTTGAATTTGAAGAAGACGCAGCCTAAAAAATAAATAGAAGGTAATAATTACGGTGTCTTTATCGTTCGTTAACATAAATATTGACGCGCACAGTAGGTATAGTTTAACAATTCGTAATCGGAGAAGCGCCCGTATACCGTACTGCCACTAGGTAGGTACCTACTGTCTGACGGGCAGCTGCTATGGCATCTGGTTTTATCTTTCGTCACTGATCTGGTTACTCATTACGCTGGTATTCGGTTAAATGAATTGATTCTCAACGGTCATGCTGTTATCTGAGATCTACTATTATTTAAACTGTGGTAACTGTAATAGTCTAGAGTAGAATATAAAAGTTTTCCATTAAACCTTAACTATATAGGTTAGGAGGGTTAGGAGGTTTTTGGTTCCCGCGGAAACTGTTTAATTTTCTGGGATTTAATGTAGCCCATGTGTTATTCCAGAGTCCAGACTATAATCTACCTCTGTGCCAAATTTCATCCAGATCCGTTCAGCCGTTCTGGCGTGATTGAGTAACAAACATCCATCCATCTATTCATTCAAACTTTTGAATTTATAATATTACTTACCACCACCACTTAGCTTCCTATATCCGGGTTTTTATTTACTTAATAAGAATTTTTGACAGTGAATCAAGTAAGAATTTTGGACTCACCCGGGAATAGAACCAAAGAACTCGTCACCCGCGGTCGAGTGTGCTAACCACTAGACCAACGACACAGTCAAACATCATACTAAATTACTTACTAATGTTAAAAATGTTTGTTCATTGGTTTATTGGTTTGCTACCACTAGGACTAGACCAACGACAGTGTCAAACATCATTGAATGGACCAGGAATGTGACAGGCTAGGTTATCCCGGAAAATTAAGATGTTCACGAAGATTAAAAAAAACTTATTCCACGCGGACGAAGTAGCGGGCATTCAGCTAGTCTATTCATAAATTAACGAGCCATTTGAATTATTAAACACGTTCAGTCATCGTCTGTCCATCTCGATCCATTTACAAATGTAAAACAATTTCAACATGGCGTCGTTAAAGGCGACGACTCCAGGGTAAATGTTAACGTCATGACGAATCGGCGACGCCGTACAAAGAACTCGAGTGACTAATACCCACTAGCCTTCCGACTCACGCGAGTACTAAATGAGTTTAAACGGGGCACAGTAGAACAAAATCTGTTTTTACATACTGTATTATTATTATTAAAACTTTATTGCACACAAAATTACGAAAAAATAAAAAAGACATTAAAATTTACTGTATTTACTTAAATCACAAGTGTGTCTGTCTGTCTATTTTTTTATCAACTACAAGTTAGCCCTTGACTGCGATCTCACCAGATGGTAAGTGACGATACAGTCTAAGATGGTAGCGGGCTAACCTGTTGGGGTGTAGCAGTTATATTAAACCCATATCCTTAGTCGGTTTCTACACAGCATCGTACCGGAACGCTAAATCGCTGGCGGTACGTCTGTGCCGGTAGGGTGTTAACTAGAAGGCCTCGGTCGAAGCCTCCCACCAAACAAAAAGCTACGATTTTACGGCCCATAAGAAAATGAGAGAGGTCATTAGGCTAGAAGGGAGCGCAAAAGCTGACCTGTGCACTATTGCGTTATTATTAGCTAAACCGACATCAGCTAAGAGTAGAATAAACATTAAGTAATTGTAATTAATAATTAACACGAACGGTGAGTACTGAGATATCAGTCACAAGACCATCGTATTATCTTGCTCAACGAGGCACGGGAGTCTTACACAGAACATTTGATAACTAGGGTTTGAAACTCGATCGCCAAATTAGCAGCATTGCCGTATTGACGACGTCTCACAAAGAACTCCAAGTGTGACTAATTCCACTCGCCTTGTGACTCAGGCGAGTAGTAAATGGGTTTAAATGGGGCACAGCCGAGAATGCGGCAACGACGCATTCATGTTAAGGCCGTAAGAACAACTGATACGGATAAAGGGACATTAAAGACCTGGGCAGACACGAAACGTGACGACATACAGTAGCAGTCACCACGTTGACTGTATCCCTACTCAATATTTATAAATTCGAAAGTGTGTTTGTTGGTTATCGTTTCTACGCGGTAACGTATCGGAACGCTAAATCGATTGACGATTGGCGGCATCTTTATATATAGGTAGAGTAAGATTTTTTTATTCCACTATTTAAGTTAGCGATACCTTGACTGCGATCTCACCTGTAAGCGATGATGCAGTCTTAAATGGTAGCGGGCTAATAATATGTTAGGGGTATGCCGTTGACATAATATGAACACTTATCTAATCCTACTTGACGGTCTTCGCAGGTAGAGTGGTAACTGTATGGCAGACATAACAAACCCATACGCCTAATCGGTTCTCCACGGCATCGTATCGGAACTCTAAATCGCTTGGCGGCATGTCTTCGCCGGTAACTAGCAAGCCTCCCACTAGGTTAGACCAAGAAAATAAATTCCCAAACTGACCCTGCCGGACATCGAACCAGAGACCACCCACTTATAAGACCACAGAACCAGTGCGCTAGGGAGGTCGTCAATGCATGAAAAACTTGATTTTACGTCTAATTTGCATTGCCTCTCCCGACTGCTATAAATTATAAGTTAAGACGTCTAACATAATGCTATCAATGTGAACGGGGCGTTTTGTGCTCGCATGTCGTTACGCTCTTTGGGTTCTAAACAAAGAATAAGGGCCGGTCAATAATTATACGGCCTGAGAAGTAAGAAATATGTTCAGACTGATATAAAGTGAGCCAGTTTTGTTGTTCGCCGGAGTGAACAGCTGTTATTCGCATACAGGGTTCCGTACAAGAAGTTTTATTACAGAAAAACCAATTATGAAACCGTCAAGTTTTTAAGTAAGCCCTTAACTGCAATCTCACCTGATGATAACTGATGATCGTAGCGGGCTAACCTGTAGGCTACCGCCTACCCCTACCCTACCATTTTATACATTGAAGGTTTGCTATGTAAATAAAAATAACATTTCATAGCAAACCTTCAATGGTTAAGAAATGTAGGTATGTCAGTGGTTTTCATTTTTTGCTAGCCACTGAGTCAGAGAATGGTGGGATAGAACATCTATAACACGACGACCTTCGTGGCGCAGTGTGTAGCGCTGTCGCCTTAACGTGCGGAGGTCCTGGGTTCGATTCCCGGCAGGGTCAATTTGGGAATTTATAATTTCTGAATTCTCCCTGGTCTGGCCTGGTGGGAGGCTTCGGCCGTGGCTAGTTACCACCCTACCGGCAAAGACGTGCCGCCAAGCGATTTAGCGTTCCGGTACGATGCCGTGTAGAAACCGAAGGGGTATGGGTTTAATATAACTGCCATGCCCCTAACAGGCTAGCCCGCTACCATCTTAGACTGCATCATCACTTACCATCAGGTGAGATCGCAGTGAAGGGCTAGCTTGTAGTGGATTAAAAAAAAAAAAAAAACTTTAAGGCTCGTTTAAGTAAATTGCCTCGCGAAATGCCATTCGCATGTAGAACCACTCGACTCGGGGATCCGTATTTCTTTGGCTATCCACGTCCAACCCTTAATGGCTCTGCATTTAATTGACCATGAAACAGACGGATAACGAAGTAGACTCTTAAGCCTTTTGAGCTCTTTGAACCGGCTTAACGAGCGTGATTTTTAGTAGACGTACTTAATAGGTACTTACTTAAACATACGAGAAGGTCCGTAAGATCTCACGAAGGACATAATATTATTATGCCAATGCAACCGAAAAAAAAACTGGTGAACAAATAGAATGACGTCACAACTCACATCGCGGCGCCACAACAATAAGTCCAGACGGTCAAAGTCAGGAACAATTTTTTTTCAGTTTATTTTGTCGTCCATTCCGTGTGCACTATTATTATTATTATTATTTTTTACTATTGAAATACCTGTTTTATTTTTAATCATACTAATATTATAAAGTGCGTTTGTTTGTTGGTTTATCCTTTACTCACGCCGCAACAGAGCAACGGATCGGCGTGATTTTTGTCATGGGTATAGCTGTTGAGAACTTGGAGAGTGACATAGGCTTAAAAAACTTATTCCACGCTGACGAAATCGCAAGCATCAGCTAGTCAGACATAGAAAAAGGAGGGTTAAAGTAAAAGGAAATGCAATAATGACGTCGTTTCCCATGTCGGCCATTCCTCACTAGTTGATAGCTGTGCATCACATTAATGATGTTACGCTTGGTGATCACACTTTTTATACACGACATGTAAACTAGGCTTTGGATAGCGACCGCGATATCCACCAGGGGGCATGCTTAAAGCAGTATTGTTTAAATATTGTTGATGTTCCTGTTTTAGAATTATAATCCTTATTTTAGGGACGTCATGGTGCGCGACATAAAGCTGTCATTTTGAAATAATACTGGTTTAAGTAAATCTAAACTATTGCAAATGCGCATTCAATGCGCATTCATGCGCATTCAATGCGCATTCATGCGCATAAAATAAAATCCTCCCGACCGAATTTCGGTCACGGTGGCCAATCAAATATGACATATCAAATCAATGTACAGCTCAAACCTCTGAGTGTAGAAACTCGTCAATTTTGCAAGTTTGTAACTAGGTCTTGTAAAAACATGAGCTATAAACCACACAAAAGAAATTACTATTATCGACATTTACTTAAAAGTTAAAACTAACCCACACACTAACTAGTTAATGGAATGATTGTCGGTAATTAGGCCCGGCCATTTGTGAAAACGCCGAGGATGTGGTCAAACCGCCGCACGGGAACACGCCGGGGTGGATGGTTGCGTAAAATTACACGTTACCAACGCACCATAATGTGACATAATGATACAAAGAAACGCGTGGGTAAAACTTACAATAATTATACGGTTGGTCTAACATTTTGTAAGATTCGGTCAGACAACACGCGACGGTGGTGGCTCCTACAGTTGATACCTGCGCGGTAGGCGATTTATCAATAGATCTAAACCTCCACAATATAATATACAACCAACTAATTTAAGTTAGGACAGCAGGATGGTAAGTACGTATTATTATCACTAATATTAGGTAAATGGCTGCCAAAATCACGGATTCCTCAAAAATTATACAAACCCTTCCAAAATTAATCCGACCTTTTAAATACGCTTTCAAGATTTTTTAAAAATTACATAAATACCAAGACAGGTTAATCCAACTATAAACCACCAATGTGACAAACCTGACAATTTCGATCCCGATCCCGACAGTCAAATCACAATCGCTTCACAAAATACACAAATTCACTTTGCCGTTGAAAAATCAACTCTACTGCATAAAAAATTACATATCATTTTCATTGAGTTGTATAAAGGAAGTCAAATCGAGTAAGAATTGAAAAATGAACTCTACTACATTCGAAATAAGGTCTAGATTACTTTGTGGGTAATGAAGGACTTGCATTCGAGTCCGGAATCGGGCGCGATGCCAGATGACCGAAGTGACTGACCTTGCCCAATATGTTAATACCTAAGCCGTGGGTTTACAAGTGGGTTTTAATATTGAAATGGGCTTATATTTTTAAGCCTTATATAAAACGCTGGCTAGCGTATGCTGTAAGTTGTAACTTTGGGTAAATCGAAATGGTTTTGACGACCTCCGTGGCGCAGTGTTGAGCGCTGTTGTCTTAACGTGCGGAGGTCCCGGGTTCGATCCCCGGCAGGTTAAATATGGAAAATTATAATTTCTGAATTTTCCCTGGTCTGGCCTGGTGCTTCCGACCAGCTTCGGCCATGGCTAGTTACCACCCAGTAAAGACGTGCCGCCAAGCGATTTAGCGTTCCGGTACGATACCGTGTAGAAACCGAATAGGGGTATGGGTTTAATATAACTCCCATGCCCCTAACAGGTTAGACAGCATCATCACTTACCATCAGGTGAGATTGCAGTCAAGAGCTAACAAAAAAAAAACAATGATTTTACAGGATCATACACGTACTAGTAAAAAATATCAATGCTACTAATATCAGTCGTCCCTAATAATCAACAATATTATTTAATATTGTTCTATACAATATTACAAGAACAATACAAATTACAATACAATATTGTTATATTATTGTTTGTTCTTGTTCTAGAATTATAATCATTATTTTAGGGTAACTACCTCAATTTATATAGACGGAGCCTGTCAAACAAAGAATGTGGACCTATTTTACTAACGCCATCTAGCCTGAAAAGCGGGACAGCGCTACGGCGGGGACAAGGACAGGCTTGTACAGGTGTGGAGCGCGCTCTACAGGTTGGACGCCTAATTTATTTCTATAATAGGGCCCATCTAGTACCTACACATATATCGATGTTTTAGGGACATCAAGGCACGTGACATTAGACATATAATTGTCATTATGTGTCTGTCTGTTAAGCTATCACGGAACATTTTTTAACCGATCATGCTGAGATTTGGCCAGAGATGCGTTTTCTCCCGGGGAAAGACCCAGGCCATACTTTATCCCGGAAAAATATGGAGTACCCGAGGAAAAAGCTTACCCACGCGAATTACATCCATTAATAATATTCCTTCCTACTTCGCGGTAATATTACTACGGATATCGAACTATAATATATGCCTACCTAGCGGCTTACTCTATGTACAAGCCAGAGAGTACAAGCTTACAAACCCAGCTTGGAGGTCTACTTAGATAACGCGCCTTCCGTTTCCGCCTTGCTCGTAAAATGTAGACTGAGTTAAATGGAAATACCTACTTCACAGTTAGTACTACTTATAGCTATAAATATTAAGTACCTATAAAATCGTCGAAAATTCGCCCATACCGCAGTGCCCATAGACATAGGATTTTTTCGTACATTCTAAGTCTATGGCAGTGCCTGAAGACTAAGGTCTGGAACCAGTATGGAAACTACCTGGAAACGTTCGAAACAGGCTCACTCACACAAACGTGCGCGACGAGACCCCAAGCGCTCATCGCAGTGCCGTCAGTAGTGAGTGCCGCGTCATCGCATGTTCGATGCGCACGTTTGTGTGAGTGAGCTGTTTCGAACGTTTCTAGGTAGTTTCCATACTGGTTGCATCTGTTAACTGTGACTAAAGTGACCGACATAGCTCTTAGGGCTGGCACGCTGAAGTGGCAGTGGGCTAGTCACGTGTGTCGGAGGACCGATGGACGTGGGAGTCGAAAGGTCCTCGAGTGGAGACCGCGTTTTGGTAAACGGAGCGTAGGGCGTCCCCCAGCGAGGTGGAGCGATGATATCCGGAGGGTGCGTAACATCTATTGGATGCGAAAAGCCGAAGAAAGAGCACGTTGGCGCTACTTGAAAGAGGCCTATGTCCAACAGTGGATGCACAGCGGCTGATGATGATAATACCTACTGATAATTTTCATTTATCACTACTAACTTAATATTATAAATGGCAGTGTGTTTGTATGTCCTTCAATCACGCCGCAACAGAGCTTCGGATCGACGTAATTTTTTGCAATGGCATAGTTGAGGACTTGGAGAGTGATATAGGCTTATTTTTATCCCGGAAAATCAAAGATTTCCGAAGAATTTTAACTCCACGCGGACGAAGGTGTAGTCATCGCCTAGTAATAGCCTTCCCCGGGATGCAACCAATCTCTCTAACTACTAAATTTCGTCAATCGGTTAAACAGATGAAATGTGAAAGCGTATTAGATATACGGACATCACCACCACCACTACAGCCCGTTAACGTCCCACAGCTGGGCACAGGCCTCCACTCTCATAGGATAGAGGGAATTAGAGCTTAGACCCACCACGCTGCTCCAATGCGGTTTGGCGGGCTATTAGATAGACGGACACACTTAAGCATTATTATAATAAATATTAAATACACAAGCTAATGGATGGAGTTTTGATATATGTGCATTTACGTAAATAATCTAAAATTACATTCAATTTCACACCAGCAGTTGTGTCTACGGCTGACGGCACAAGGTCAATGTCACTTTGTAGTACACGACCTCAGAAATTCCAATAATTCATCATATTGTTTTTGTTTGCCTTTTCACCAGCTGCGGGTGCTTACGTAAGTACCTACTCGAAAAAAAGAAACTAAGTAGTATAAGAAATACCAACCCAGTTACAAACGACTGACAATGATTAAAGATAAGGCAATTTCGTCTTATAATATTGTACTAACTACTTACAGAGGCTATACTTACTACCAACGCTTAAGAGGCCGGTTCGCGCCGCTCGCAAGTTCTATTCGAACCGCAAATATAAATTTGCCGGTATATTGCTATCTCTATGTCACTGATGACACATGATCGCGTTCAAGCGAGATAGCAATATGAGCTTACAGAATTTGTTATACATTTAGTCTTGTTCCGTGAATACCAAAAATGATGAATGAAAACTTATCGTGCTTTTTACTTCGTTTTGTTATTCTGTAACTTGACAATATAGGCTATGCTGCTGACCAATTAATACGTAAGATATCGTTGGTTTTAATATGAAACAAATAAGAGGGAAACATGTCCATCTTGTCGTAAAAATATGCAAAACGCAATTCATTTACATTTCATTTTAGGAAAGTATTTTGAAAACATATAAATCCAGGGGACTAGATAAATACAATTTGAATCCAAATAAACTCTCATTTTGGTGGAAATGTTCTCGAATTATTAATTATTTTGGTATTACGTTTGTATGGGCAATTCATTCTCCGCTGGCACCTTAAACTGTTTCATTATTGTTGACTTTTAACCGACTTCCAAAAAAGGAGGAGGCTCTCAATTCGGCGCGTTTTTTTTTTTTAAATGTATATATCGATGTATATCTCCGTGGTTTCTGAACCGATTTGATTTTTTTTTCTATCAGTCTTTAGAGGAAGCTCTCGAGGTGGTCCCATAAAAAAATCTGACTCCAAATCCTCAACCCTGACACGAAAAAGTTAAAAATAAAAATTCTACCCAAAAAACCGACTTCCAACGCCACTGTAAAGTAATAAAATATAATTTTTATTTCTACCCACTATGTTGAAGTCGGGCGGGTATAACAAGGCTAAGTAAAGTTGACGCATCAGGCTCGTCCGACTTCAACATAGTGGGTAGAAATAAAAATTATTTATTACTTTACAGTGGCGTTGGAAGTCGGTTTTTTGGAAAGAATTTTTGTTTTAATCATTGAAATAGAATGAGTACTACTAAAAAAATTCTACATCAATGGTTTTAATATTACACTAGTACTAGAGATGGATACTAGTAATAGAGATAGGACTTTTTAACACAACTATGAAACACGCGCACTCGTGAATAGGGTGATGCCTATAATATGTCAAAAATAAATTATTTCTTACTGATTTATTAAATAGAGGGTCTTCCAAAATACCTAAAATTCACATCCTCGGTTAGTTTTGATTACCATTTTAAATTGATTTAATTGATTAAAGAAAAAAAATGCATTGAAATTTGATGACGTCATGTATTTCATACAAAATTCCATACTGGAAGCGCGTTTTTAAGTTTTATAAAGAGTTGCTGATTTGATTGATTTGTCATCATCCCTATTGCAAGAATTATACATGATAATATTATAACCTTACTCCAATCTACATCCTTCATACTAACGTAAAGTTCTCGGTAAGCTACTTAATTGTTATTTAAAATATTCCATTACTTAAGCCTTTTAAAAATGTCAACGTAATCTCCACCCGAGGCATGAAGGCACGTCCTCACAATAATCGGTCCGGACCGAAAAAAAGAACCAAATCCGTACCGAATTTGATAGAATTTGCCGTGATCAAAGCCAGGCCGTGTGACAGTGAATGAACGAGCGAATGGAAGTCGAAATTCCATGTAGATTTCAATAGACCTTTTTGCCTTTTTTTGGAGACCGAATGGATTTCGTTGAGGTGTTCGTCGCTTGCAAGAGTTTGATTTTCGTTTTTCGGGAATGCAGGTGAAGTTAGAATTTGGAATGCTCTCGAGATAAACCTAGCTTTATTGGCGATATCTATCGATATCTGAGCTGTTATTTACAAACAAGTTCATACTAGGCGGGTATGCGTATGTATCTATCTACTTGAATAACGTAGAATAGGATTAACTATAATGCCACTTACATAAGTAATTCACATTCAAATGTTTTATTGTTCAAAGAAACTTTTACAAATGCATTTGAATCGTCAAATAATCTATCAATTCGGGATGCCATTCCTACCGAGAAGAGCTAGCAAGAACTCGACGTTTACTCTTTTTAAAATATCGAAAATTACATACGATAATAATTATAATTATTGGTATACTTGTACATAAGTAACTGCAGTCCCAAGCACGGCTGGAGCGAGTCAAATTCACGCTCTTCTCTCATTCTTACAATGAGCCTAGTGGGAGATTTACGTCCCATTCGATCGCGACAAAAAACTACGATTTACGATTTGTATGGAATTGTCCAGCCCTTGACAGCTGGCTAGTTCTCAAAGCTATGTCGGTCACTTCAGGATTAGCAAGCTGAAGTGGCAGTGGGCAGGTCATATCTGTTGCACCGACAGCCGTTGGGGTATCCGCATTCTGGAGTGGAGACCGCGTACCGGTAAGCGCAGTGTAGGACGAAATCCAGCTCGCTGGTCCGGTGCCCTAGAGGGTGGCGGGAAACGGGTGGATGAGGAAGGCAGAGGACCGTGTTTGGTGGCGCGCTCTCGACAAGGCCTATGTCCAGCAGTGGAATATAATTGTATTTACGTTTTCTTGTCTCTTTCTTGTACAGATCGCGCGCGAGTTGAATGCAGAGTAAATGTAAGTGTCACCAAACATTTACTCTGCATTCAACTCGCGCGCGAGCCATAGGTTAGGTTAGGGTTTGACATGAATATTCAGGTAGTAGTACTCTTAGGTTCTATCGGGTTAATATACTTACCTAATATATTACAGTGTACCGAAAAATAACGCGTTAAATTGTAAGCAGTATGTTACGGTTCACAATCTGTCGACAGTTTACAATCTATCGAGATAAAAAACGTTATATTACAATCTAACGGTTTTTACAATCTTACGGTGACATCCACATAAATAGTAATTAACGTTGTCGCGAATCGTGATCGAATACATAAAAAAAACTGCAGATTACGTTTTGTGCCAAAAATCTAAAAAATTCTTATAGGCTTTCAAAGATGTGAAACTGAAGCGCCATCTGTTATACCACTAACACCATCTTATAAATAAAGTTATCTATGACACGAGCAAAGAAAGGTGCAAACATTAGGACAAAGAAAACAATGGAACTGATTATATGATACAGTTTAACATTAGTAATAGGTTGCATAAACCGTACACCTAGTCATATGCAATACCTACTAGAGCTTTCATAATCTTGTTGCTATCTCGACGTTTATAATATTGGAATCAAAATAGAAAGGTAGGTAGTACGAAACGACCTCAATTTACATAGACGGGCCCTGTCAAACAAATAATGTGGACCTATTTTACTAACGCCATCTAGCCTGAAAAGCGGGACAGCGCTATGGCGGGAACAAGGACAGGGCCACAACAGGGCTATACAGGTTAGGAGCGTGCTCTAAAGGTTGGACGCAAAAAAAAAACTATGAAAAGGCCCATCTAGTACCTACATAAATATATCGATGATAGTAGGTGACTAGTTAATGCAACATTACGTATTGATCATTTACTAATGTACCTAATAGCTATTTTTGCGACTTCGTTCGTGTGCATTTTGACGCCTCCTTATGCTGTGTTGAGCAAAGTGTTTTTATAAATGGAAAGGTTCCGGGTTAAACCCGGCAAGATCAATTTCTGAATTTTCCATTTTTGAATTTTTTCGGTTTTGGTCTGACGGGAGGCTTCGGCGATGGTTAGTTACCACGCAACCGGCAAAAATAATTGGCCAGATAAGGAAAATTTTGGCAGACCATTTCGAAATTTGTCCCTGGCAACAAATCCGGGTTGATCAAAAGCGTTAAGATGACCTAAAATTTTAAGGTAAACTTAAGTAACTAGGAATCGTTATTGAAAGGCTAAGAAAGCCTTTTAGTACCTAAAGTCATCTTTAGTAAGTAATCCAAATAGAATTTTAGGTAACTAGGCATTTCTAAAGGCTTCCAAAACCGACCTTGGCAGGTTCTAGGCACCTTGAGTATTGGTAAATTGTTAGTTATTGCTTGTAGATAAATCTAGCTAGATAGAACAGCAAATTATCTAGGATCAGAAAGTTCTGACACGGCACCGTACCGAAACGCTAAATCGCTTATCGGCACGTCTGTGCTTGTAGGGTGGTAACTAGCCACGGCCGAAGCCTCCCACCAGGCCAGACCAGGTAGCCGCGAGTGTAGGTTCGCGCAGACGTACAGTCAAATGAAACCGTCCCGCTAATGTTGTATTCTGCGCATCGAAACGCAGTGTTCCGAGAGTCATTAAGTTTGTATCGGACTGTATTCTGTAACTATATCTATCATGAACCATACTAGAAGTCGTTAGGTTGCGTAGGACGTAACGCGAAGGTCAGGACGCAATTCATTAACCTGGTCTTAAAATATTATTACACTAGGTACAAGATGATGCCCGCGGCTTCGTCCGCGTGGATTAAGGTGGTTATTTCCCGCGGGAACTCTTTACTTTCCCGGGATAAAATGCCTAACTTTAATTCAGGTTATAAGCTAGGTATATCTAGGTACATTCCATATTTCTGCCAAATCAGTTCAGTCCTTGATGCGTAAAGGTAGCAAAGATCAAACATCCAAATCTACAAACATACAATTGTTTTTATTTCTAATATTAACTACTAGCTGACGCCCGCGACTTCGTACGCGTGGATCGAGGTTTTATGGTTCCCGCGGGAATTCTTTAATTTTCCGGGATAAAAAGTAGCCTATGTGTTATTCCAGACTATAATCTATCTCTGTGCCAAATTTCATCCAGATCCGTTCAGTCGTTGGGGCGTGATTGAGTAACAAACATCCATCCATACATCCATACCGACATCCATACATCATACTTTCGCATTTAGGTATAATATTAAGTAAGATAAGAAGTAAGATTTAAGTAGGAAATAGGTGTACTGACTTACAAGTTTATATTCTCATACATACGTAAAACACCAAAATCACGATAATTTAGGACCTGTTATAACAAACAGGTCCTAAATAAATAAACATTTGTAAACAACCCAGATTTTCGTTTACTTTTAGGTAGTTTAGGTACTTACCTGCCTACTTAGTAAGAAATAATTGCTTTATCTATAAATACCTACCTAATACCTACGATACTATAAGGATAAGTTGGTAGGTATTTAGTTAGTCACTACAAAACTGTTGATCCAGACCCTTCATGGAACGGAATTATAGTTATTACAAAATTTTCCACTAAAAGCAATTTTATTGATGTTTCGTAATCAGTTTTCCGACACGTGAAATAAAATTTCCGGTAAACTTTGACATACCTACCTACCTCTATAGATAGATAGCATAGATTTAGCATTGGTCTTTACGACCGCGCGAACCCAATACTAAATCTATGATAGATAGCTATTATTAAAAGGTTAAATTACAAGAACATTTTGAAATAATTTAGCAATTTGGTTTTCTGGTTAAGTCATTCTTGAATTAAAACAGATCTAAACCTACTTCCTTAACCTTATGCAACGTGTTATAGCCTTTAACCCTGCGCTTTAGACGTTCTACAGTTTGATCTTTACTCGCAACTACTTAGTCTTTTTTTTCTTACGAGAAAATGTAAGCAATATTGGTTTCTCGCTGAAACGCGTAAGAGACGCGCATGCACGGCGGATAGTTGTTACTTCGAATGAACGATGAAATGGGAAATCTTGATAAGAGTGAAAAACCTAATTCGGAAATGCCTAATGCGCCAACGCCAAGCAGAGTGTTCGCTAAGGTTTCTGAAATGTGTTTACCTCTTCTACAGCCGTTCTTTTATGATAATTAGGCTAGGTAGTTATAGGTATCAAAAGTGAATAGGCATCTTCTAGGCAAGCGCGTTCCAACCTAGACCTCATCATTGCTTTGCACTAAGCATGATTGTCGTCAAGCGCAAGCCTATCACGCGATAAAATTTTAAAAAAAGGTTTGTTCCGACGTGTGTTTATGTTTATTTTTTAGGCAAGGAAAACACGTTGTAGAATTTAAAATTTGATAAAACAACCTCAACTTATTTCGACATATTGTACGTAGGTAGGAGGTAGATATACTTAGGTAGGCATACCGCGGGAGGTGGTTTAATGCACTTTGAAAGTAAATTATCTAGTGTTACACAACTTAGATGCTTTTGTCTTTTGACATCATTGCATGCAACATTTTCGAAACACTAACGAGTTCGTGCAACTTTTATGAATCTAGATTACGAATAAAATATGATTAATCTATGTACCTAGAATGTAAATTGGTTCTTATCAATAATAGGTAAGTACTTATTAATAGAATTTGTAGCAGCTTTAAATCTAGTTCTGTCCCTTTCCGCAGGGAATATTATGAAAGGGTTAGCATTCAATATTTTTAATGCTGTCCTTTTAGAGATTATGCACAGAATCAGCCCTATTGTTACCCTTTTCATTGTTCCCTAAGGGCAAGGATAGCATTCTATTTAGACCTGCAGGGCGATTATAGCGACTGCGTCGGTTTCCGAACCATAGAATATTCCCATAGATTAAGCATTGATCTTAAAGACCAATCCTAAATCTATGAATATTCCTACATCCATGTTCCTAACGCAGTCGTCACTGACAACAAAAGCTGTCAGTTTTTCACTTTTATCATTACTGTTCCCACATGGCGCGAAAAGTAACCAGGTTTTGCGCGTTTTTCTTGTATTCACTATCTACTAGCGACCGTTGTATTGTGATAACTAAGTAAAACCTAAATTACTGATTACATACAATAACAGATAAACGGAGCTGACAGTGTTTGATTGGACCCCTGGGTCCGCCTCCAAACCTGCATCAATCATTGTTAGTCTCAATTGTTTTCATTGGCTGAAAATATGGTGTTTTATGTATTTCTTCTGCGTCAATAGATTTCGGCCAATAGTGGAAGAATTTTACCCAATCAGAGGTGATTGCGATTTGCGATCGTTACACTGTAGCTGTCAATTCTAGCCAATCGCCCTCCTATCAGTTCAGTTTTTGGCATTGTGTAGGTACCTACAAGGCTACAACCGAATTACCACCGCTAGAGATTTTCTTTGTGTACATATACTCGTACTACTACACCTAGGAGATCGCGCGAGAGTTGAGTGCAGAGTAAATGTATGGTGACACATACTGGGTATGTTCGTACAAATAAATAGGTTACCTGTACGTAAGTAATAGGTATAAAGAAATCTTTCTCAGTAAGAAGGTGAGTTTGTTTTCTGAATGAAGTATCGTAAAAATTGCGTGAACATGGAATGGAGCAAAGCCCTGTACAGCCCTAATCGAACTTTGTAGAACAATAGGTAACGATAAGAAAAATCGAAGTGCACGTTAGCGCGCAACAGGTACCAACCCACCAACAACGTAATGTAGCTCGACCGAGTCCAAACAAACGCGACAAAGGTTATGGAATTAAATAATTAATTATTCACGTTCCTCGTTACACGCTTTAACGCTTTATTTTTTGTAATAACAAACCAATTACGTAAGACAGGTAATGCGGATAGCACAAAAAATCCTAACCGACAATAAGATACTATGATTATGACAACCGAACGTACGGAACGAGGTCGCTGACCTACAATAGGAAAAAACCGTCATTTATTCAAGTTGAACATCGCGAAAACCGAAAATCTGTACAAAATCACGATTAGTCACACATACGCGCACAATAGCAAGTAACAGAGGCGTTTGAACGCATTAAACAAATACTGTTCAAACATTATTAACATACCTTATGTTTGAATTCCAACGTACGTTCACCTTAAAACTAAGCCTTTGTTCCCACAAAAGTCAACGGCTTCCGATCATACAGAACGGTTTAATCTGAAAATAGAAACGAATTTTATTAAATGTGCCGCCTTTAACACTAACTAGCCGGCCCTACGGGAGGAAACAAGGAGCGTTACGCCATGGAGGCGGGAGTGTAAACACTATGTATCCGAGCCGTTTGTATACGCACCGATTAAAAGAACACGTTCACAACAGTTTTTGTCCACAACGCACAGAATAGCCGGTCGTTCCGAAGCAAAACTAGTTTATTTTTCCGATCGCATTCTAACAAACGAAAGTCGTCCGTCCTCACTGGCGGTCGGCGCGAGACTGGGCGAGAGTAGCGCCCTCTCTTCCGCGCCCCGTGCCGCGCCTGTGTGCGTTAATTTTCGTCTCTGTGGGAGTGCACCCTGCGCCTCCTCCACAACGGTTTATTTATTTTCGAATACAGGGTGAATAGAGTCTGTGCAGTCAGCGTTGGAAAAATTGAATATAAGGTAGGTATCTCTGGAAAATTGGAAAACAACGAAGAACATCAAACGCTATTGCGCGTCGTTTCTTTATTCTTGTAAACGGCCGTGAACCGACCCGTCAGCCGGTCATTGCCACGGACGGGTATAAATATACGTCACATAATCTGAAACTTATAATTTTTATTGAAAATACTCTAAGTATGGTAATCGTATGTTAAAATATTCGAGTGGCAATAAACTTTGTATTGACTTTTGAGTGTTGTTATATTTATTAACTTACTTAGTCTTGAAAATTTTTTGATACTGCTAATCAAACTGATCAGCACAAGATTATTAAATAAATTGACACTTATTGTCCGCAATGAAACTCATGCTGTCTTTTTTTACAAGGAACTGTGTGAAAAGGATGCCTTCTATCAACCCTGTCAATTTGGATCCATCAAATCTGTACTCACATAGGAATATTTATCTACTCAATACTCACCTTTTTCATTAGATAGGTATATAGGTAAATCTAGGCTAACAGATTTATTTAATCCCATGAACTAAATAGACGAATATTTACTTCCACGATATAAATAAAAAGTAGATTACGTACGCCTGGTCGGGGATCACGTACCAGCAACCTTTTTTTAAAAAAAAAAACTAGAACTCAACAACCAGCATAGATTTCAGTCGGGCTACAATAATTACATCTTTTTCCTACGCTGTTTCACGCATGAAAAGTAGGAGACTAAACTATTTTCTATTATAGACTCAGACTGTTTCAAGAAATCCGTCGTGTTAACTTTATGTGCCGTAGACAGAGAAGACATCAATATAATATGTAAGTACTAGAATAGATGGACCCTTTCATAGAAAAAAATTGGGCGTCCAACCCTACGTTGACGTTTAGACGTTTAGAGCACGCTCCTAACCCGTATAGCCCTGTCCTTGTCCCCGCCATAGCGCTGTCCCGCTTTTCAGACTAGATGGCGTTACTAAAATAGGTCTTCTTTGTTTGACAGGGCCCGTCTATGTAAATTGAGGTCGTTGAGAGAAGAGGATGGATTTGAATTTGAATTTTTATTGTCTGTGGTAAACCTAGTTTGAAGCTTGAAGAGTTGGCGCATATAGGCCCACAAACTATGGAGTGTAGAGGTAAGGAGTAACATCTCTTATGGGAGAAAAGTTGAAAAAGTGTCCAGTGGTTGCTATAAATAACAGTTCAAAAACCTTCCGCAGTGGCGCTGGCAGTGGCGTGCAGTTCATAGAGGCAAATAAGCACAGCTTACCCCAACTGTATGAAAGTTATACTCAAGTAAATTACATAATAAAATAATAAAAAAACAACTGTAATATAAATTCATAAAAACGCCATCTATAGTAAATAACCACCCGCATCTATATTAATTCTGTAATTATCACGAAGATGGCGCTGTCACGAATTCTATCCAAAGTCAATACGCTCATAATAACATTGAACCGACGCGACGCTGGCGCCACGGAACAAGCAGGAGTTAAAAATGGCAAAAATTTTAGGTATGTGTGTTTCACATTCAGTAATACAACACGAAATACATTTACATGTGTGAGTCATCACTCCTAGTCATAACGCACGACGTTACGTCAATAAAAAGCTCAGCTTCCGGAAACTGCGTGATCAACTCAAGACTTATTTTAATAATGAAAATTAAGTAACTGTATTTACCTAGATACCAAAAAGAATTGTTGAAATTATTAAATAAATTAAAATTTTCTACTGTATTTCTTTCCACTGATTTTGTATTCTAAGAAATTATAAAGATTCTAAATTATTAATTAAGTATTAACTCAAAAGCAGTCTAAATTAAAAAAACATAATACGGCCACCGATTAAACATCCAAAAGGGGTAAACATATTTTTTCACGCAAATAATAGCGTAATTAAAGTATTGAAATTAAATATTTTAATAAAAGAGTTATTTAGCGAGACTTCCGCCGGCTACCAGACGAACGCGCGCGCCATATTAGTTATTACTTATTGTGTTGTTATTGTTTTGATTGCGAATTTCGTCCCGTTAAAAAATTGTTTTAACACGTTCAAGGACATTTCTTTGTAAAAAAACACGTGAATTATTGTGAGAACAGCATGTGACAACTTTTTTAGTGATTAGTGATTACAAAATTATTGGAATTGTTCAGAAATCGGTATTGCAATCGGTAACGTAACAATCTACTTACATAGTATTATTATTATTTTAAGTACCTACCTACCTTTTTGGGTGTGAAACGAGAGAGTTCTTGGTGTACTTTTTTGCATTACAATTCACATTATAAAATATATTAAGTACCTAGTAGTTGAGCATGGTTTGTTAGCATGGTTAGCATGTTCGACTGCAATTGAGAGGTGCTGGGTTCTTTCCCGGGTCGGACCAAAAATCTTAGATAAGGAAGTTCGATATTAGGTTTTTGTTTTAAGAAATTTTCAGCACTAGCCTGGAGTTGGAAACTGGCTGTTTCACCCTCATACATAATTAATGCTTACCCTGGCTTCGAACCCTGTGCACGCCACTGGGCGCTGGTGTAGACAAAGGGTATGGTATGAATGTAGCAATTGTAGATTGTAGCGAAGTATGCCTAGTTAAAAAAATTAATATTACTGTCGACTAAAATAGTGAATTATTGAAAATTTCAACAACTTACGTTGTACAAAATAATGATGAATGTTTTCTTTCCTTAACCTACTCTAATAATATTTGGAGCTTCCTTATAAATTTACCCTGATGGTAATGTAGGGCCCCAATGTGGTGCATTTCGCCGGATACTTTTACGTATTTTCATGTCGGGATGATCGCAGAATACTTTTTCTTTATTAAATTTTATCTCAAGCATATAGGTGAATTTTCAGGCATACCTATAACTTGAAAAATGGTGAACTTGATAGATTAACGAGTCTGATAGATATGATCAATCATAATTATGTCGAGCCTAGGGACAGAGAAAATGTCTTTATTACCAAAGACACGACTGACATAGCACGAAGCTGACATGGCAATGGGCGGGACCAATGGCGGAAAATTTTGAACGATTTGAAAATTCGATGAAACGAAAAAGCGACACCAAAAAGAGACAAACATATTCATTAAAGGATTTAGCATGCGAGAGAATAAGATAGAATACAAGTTATATTTATCTCATTCTCTCGTAGGCTACTTTTCTGAAGTTTCGCTTCTGCCGTATGTGAATTGCACACTCACACTTTTTATAATCTACTACAAGTTAGCCCTTGACTGCGATTTCACCTGATGGTAAGTGATGATGCATGCTAAGATCGTAGCAGGCTGACCTGTTAGGGGCATGGTAGTTATATTAAACCCCCTAATCGGTTTCTAGTTTCTACACAGCATCGTACCGGAACGCTAAATCGCTTGGCGGTACGTCTTTATCGATAGGGTGGTAACTAACCACGGGCGATGCCTCCCACAAGGCCAGACCAGGGAAAATTCAGAAATTATTAATTCCCAAATTGACCCTGCCGTGGATCGAACTAAGGACCTCCGCATTTATAATATTAGTATAGATTAATATATCTTTAGGAAATGTAACAAAACTTAAATATGTAGGTAATAGTACATTATATATTCTGTGGCAGTAGTACTGCGCAGAAGTTACTGGAAAGTTAAATTAAAAATACAACTTTCAAGGGTGGGATCTATTTATAATTTTACGAAGACAAAATCACTGGAGAGATAATTCCGAAGCGAGTTTAAACGAAAAGTTTTAACTTTTTAGGGTTCCCTTATGAACCAGGGAACCATGTTATTGTTTCATCCAGTCCGTATGTTTGTCTGTCCTGTGTCACAGACATTTGCACAGTTGAAATCCTAACTAATATTATAAATGCGAATGTGAGTTTATTTGTTTGTTAGTTACGCTTCCACGGCCCATCTTTTCAAACGGTTTTAGTTTACAATCTATCGGAATAAAAAGCGATTACCTACAATCTAACGGTTTTTACAATTTTACGGTTACATAGATATAGCTTTAGTGTCCCGATGAAGCGGTGATAGCCCAACCTCCTGTACGGGGTCGCGGGTTCGATCCCCGGGTACGCACCACCAACTTTTCGAAGTTATGAGAGTAAGAAATTAAATACTTATCACCTCCTTCAAACGGTGAAGGAAACTATCGTGAGCAAAACCTGTATGCCCGAGAGTTCTTCATAATGTTCTCGAAGGTGTGTGAAGTCTGCCAATCCGCACTTGGCAACCAACCAAAAAACCCAATACCTAACAATTTTTATGCCCGACCGGGAATCGAACCCAGGACCTCGTGATCCGCAGTCAACTATGCTAACCGCTAGACCAACGAGGCAGTTAGAGGCCGAGAGAGAGAGAGAGAGATAGAGCAAGATTATTCGAATGGCCTAGCCACAGTATTACCAATACTGTGGCCTAGCTGTGACAATGCATATCAGTCGATTGTGATTGTTAAGCAACGTTGACCCAAGTCGATAACTGGATGGGTGACCGAATTTGGACTACCAAATTTGGCCTCTTCGTTTCCTCCGTGCCTCGGAGCGCACGTAGGGCCGTCGCTCCCGGTTATTAACCCTAACATCTGATAATAATCGTTACGAAAAACCTAAATTCTCTTAGTTGAGTCGTATACGGAAGGACGTGGGAACCCACCGCATTATTATTATCCAAAGAAAACTCCTACCATTACGTGATTAATGGAAAGGGGTCATGACTAATGATGAGGAATACTACGCAGAGAGAGACTTATAATTATAACCACACTAGCTGATGCCCGCGACTTTGTCTGCGTGGTTTAAGTTTTTAATTCCTGCGGGAATCCCTTTATTTTCCGGGATAAAAAGTAGCCAATGTCACTCTCCAGGTCCTCAACTATACCCATGCCTAAAGTTGCGGCGTGACTGAAGGACAAACCAACAAACCAATAAACCAACAAACACACTTTCGCATTTAGTATAATTTTAGTAACTAAGTATGATAACATGCTAAATACCTAAATACTAAATAGATACTAGATTGTTCATCAAAGTTAGCAGGTTGGATCATGAAGCTATTCCAAACTGAGTAATGTAGTAACAGTAATGGGGAATACTACGCAGAGAGAGACTTATAATTATGACCATATAACATGCTAAATACCTAAATACTAAATAGATGCTAGATTGTTCATCAAAGTTAGCACGCTGTATCAATAAGCTATTTCAAACTGAACAGTAATGAGGAATACTACGCAGAGAGAGACTTATAATTATAACCACATAACATGCTAAATACCTAAATACTAAATAGATGCTAGATTGTTCATCAAAGTTAGCACGTTGGATCATGAAGCTATTCCAAACTCCATCGCAATTCGCGCTTGTATACCTATACCTGATATTGTTACCGACCACAGCGCCCCCTAGTCTGGACGTCTAGCCGTCTGGCGTTTCCCCATGTACCTAACACGTAGGGTTGACACTCGTTGAATTATAAAAAACTATTTCGGATTTTAGCAGAAAATTCTGTTGTACACTAAACTAAAATGACAGCATTACAAATATTGCTAACCCTTTCTTAATAATTCCTGTGAAAAGGGACAGAACTAGATTTAAAGCTGTCATTTTAGTTTAGTTTAGAGATGATTGTACAGAATTGACCACAATGTGTATTCCAATTATTGCAAAGACTCCAACTTATTTTACGTCTGATCTATCTGCCACTTTACATTAGATACCAAGGGGTGTGTTAGTTTTTAAGCAGGTAAAGATTAAAATGATTTGTTTAATTTGTAATTGGAATATTTCTGAAAAATAAATTGATTTATTTTATAGCTTATTTTTGTAGCTTTCGTTTTAAGATACCGTAATTCATTACCATCATAGCTACTCACTATATAGCTACTAAATTAAAAAAAACACATCAACAATTTTTTATTTTCTACGTAGCTTACTGACTTACAAAATGTGTACAGTGAATAAACAACGCATAACTCTGTCTATTACCTTTGTTCTTAATTCTTTCATAGCATTTATCACTGCAGTTAAGAAAAAACTGTGCTTTATCAACAAATTGTCAACCCTAACAATAAATGAAACCATGTAATAAATTTAACCTTAACGCAATGGAATAAGGGCTATAATCAACAATGGAATTGGGAGGATTGCAATATTTGAGCTCTACCGCCTCTTCATAGAGCCGAATGTTACCGTGGTTTATTATGTTGTTTTGTCACCTTATTTTAAACCTTATCTCTTTGTACTAGAGTTATAAATATACAAATAATATGTAAACGGATGTTTCTCCCGACTACTCGTGTAATTTTTAAGGATATCCGGGTACCCTGGAAAAGTTTTGTAGATCTCGACAAAAACTACCTTAGTATCGAATATCCACACTATTTAAAAAGTGAATGTGTCTGTCTGTCTCTTACCATTTCCCAGCTCCAATGGATAGTACTTTCCATCTCAATAAAGAATTCCCGCTAGAATTTATAAAAACATTTTCTTTTTTGTTTTTTTTTTCTATAGTTACCTTAGCGTTCCGGTACGATACTGTGTAGAAACCGAGTAGGGGTATAGGTTTTTAACCTCCATACCTAACCCTTACCAGGTTAACCCGCTCATCATACCTTATCACTTAAGTACCTACCTCCAGATGGGATCGCAGTCAAGGGATACCTTTTAGTGGACTGTGGAATAAAAAAATTGTGCCCGATGGATAATTTTTGACGACCTCCTTGGCACAGTTTTGAGTGCTGTTGTTTTAACGTGGGAGGTCCCGGCTTTGATTTATTTTTTATTTTTATCCACGACAAGTTAGCCCTTGACTGCAATCTCACCTAATGGCAAGTGATTCCCAGCAGGGTCAATTTAGGAATTTATAATTTCTGAATTTTCTCTGGTCTGGTCTAGTTGGAGGCTTCGGCCGTGACTACTTACAACCCTTAAGTTTAATTTAACTGCCATACCCCTACTAAGTTAGCCCGCTACTCATAATCACTTACCTCCAAGTGAGATCGCAGTCAAGGGCTAATTTGAAGTAGGTAGAATAAAAAATATATCTGAGACCGGTGGACCGGTGGATGATAGTTTATTCCTAACGTCGTCGTCGTCGTCGTCGTCGTCTCAACCTATAGACGTCCACTGCTGGACGAAGGTCTCCTGCATGGATCGCCACTGAGTACGGTCTTGTGCCGCTTGTTTCCAGCGGCTCCCAGCTACACGCTTGAGATCGTCCGTCCACCTAGTGGGGGGTCGTCCAACACTACGCTTCCCGGTGCGAGGCCGCCATTCAAGCACTTTGGGACCCCAACGCCTATCGGTTCTACGAACTATGTGCCCTGCCCATTGCCACTTGAGCTTGGCGATTCTTCGAGCTATGTCGGTTACTCTGGTTCGCCTACGGATCTCCTCATTTCTGATTTGATCACGCAGGGATACTCCGAGCATAGCTCTCTCCATCGCCCGCTGAGTGACCCTGAGCCTTCTTATCAGGCCCATAGTTAGCGACCATGTTTCGGAGCCGTAAGTCATCACTGGCAACACGCACTGTTCGAAAACTTTCGTCTTCAGGCACTGAGGGATTTTGGACGAGAAGATGTCGCGCAGTTTCCCGAACGCTGCCCATCCGAGTTGGATTCGGCGGTTGACCTCTTTGCCGAAATTGGATCTACCTAACTGGACTGTATGTCCCAGGTATATGTACTCATCAACAATTTCGAGTGCAGTGTTCTCAACTAATACTGGGTGGGGCTGAACATGTGCATTGGACATGATCTTCGTCTTGCTCATATTCATTTTTAGGCCCACCTGTTGAGAAACTCTGCTGAGGTCATTGAGCATTGTATTAAGGTCTTCCAGAGTTTCTGCCATAATGACTATATCGTCGGCAAACCGCAGGTGAGTGATGTACTCGCCGTTAATATTGATGCCGAGTCCGTTCCACTCCAGAAGCTTAAAGACGTCTTCCAACGCAGCGGTAAACAGCTTCGGAGAGATAACATCTCCCTGACGCACTCCTCGCTGCAATCGGATCGGTCTCGTAGTCTGGTCTTGTATACGGACTGACATAGTGGCGTTTTCGTACAAACACTTCAGCACCTGGATGTACCGGTAGTCGATTTGGCATCTCTGTAGAGACCTCAACACTGCCCAAGTTTCCACCGAATCGAAGGCTTTCTCATAGTCCACAAACGCCAAGCAAAGTGGCTGGTTATACTCTTCTGTCTTCTGTATAACCTGCCGCAGCGTATGTATGTGGTCTATGGTACTGAAACCTTTTCGGAACCCGGCTTGTTCGGGAGGTTGGAAGTCGTCGAACCTACGAGCGAGACGATTCGTTATGACTCTCGAAAACACTTGTAGACGTGACTCAGAAGCGAGATGGGTCTGTAATTCTTCAACAAGGTATTGTCTCCCTTCTTGAAGAAGAGAACCACCACGCTCCTTTGCCACGCTTCTGGCGTTGTACCCTCGTGAATGACGGAATTAAACAATCGCTGAAGGACTTTAAGTATTGGTCTTCCACCCGCCTTCAGGAGTTCTGCAGTGATTCCATCATCACCTGGCGCTTTGTTGTTTTTAAGCTGTTTGAGAGCCATACTAATCTCGTATAGGCTGACGTCCGGGATATCTTCGGTATAGTGTCGGGTCAATTTGGCTCTTGGATCTTTAGCCAAATTTTCAACCGGCTTCTGTGTTGAGGTGTATAACTGTCCATAGAACCTCTCAACCTCCCCCAATAACTCCGGCTTGGAAGAAATGAGGCTACCGCTGTCGGTCTTCAGCCGCGTCAACTGGCTCTGACCAATAGACAGATTTCTTGCGAACACTTTTGAGCCTTTATTCTGCTCTATAGTTTCCTTGATGAATTCGGTGTTAAAGTGACGCAAATCACGTGTCTGTGATTTAGAAATCCGTCTATTAATCTGCCGGTAGGCAGACGCGTCCGCTGAAGACTGCAGTCTCATTTCCTGCCTCTCCCCCATGAGCTTAAGGGTGTGGTCTGAGAACTTTTTCGGTCTATTCGTACGGCGGCTCTTGAAAAATTTCGACCCTACCGTATGGACAGTTTCCACCAGCCTGTTGTTTAATTCATCCACCGTAACGCAATCTTCCACGCAAGCGAAGCGGTTTTGCAATTCGAGTTGAAAGTTCTCGGGATGCTGGATTTGAGCATGAGTAGGTCGGAGCGTTGACTTCATCAGTCGGGCCCTTTCCAGCTTTACATTGATATTCAGTGTGCCTCTTACCATACGGTGATCACTACCGGTTTTCACCCTGTTGATCACAGAGACATCATTGAATATATGCCGTTTGGTCGACATGATGAAGTCAATCTCATTTCTCGTAGAACCGTCAGGGCTCATCCATGTCCATTTCCTCTGTGGCCGCTTCTCAAAGAAGGAGTTCATCATAAAGAGGCCCTCCTTCTCCATGAAGTCAGCCAACATTTGGCCTCTGTGGTTTCTGCGCCCAAACCCAAATCTCTCAAACCCACTCTCAACTCTGCGCCGCTTCTCTTGCCTAGTCTTGCGTTGAAATCCCCCATCACAACACTGTAATAGGTGTTAGAAGCATGCATGGCTTTCGAAATATCCTCATACATAGCTTCTACCTCCTCGTCGTGATGTGCCGAGGTCGGTGCGTAAACCTGTATAACCTTCAGCGAATACCGTTCAGTAATTCTGAGTATAAGGTACGCTACCCTGCTCGACACACTTTCAACTTGTACAATGTTGTTAACGAGGGACTTGTGGACGATGAATCCGACACCACCCTGGGACTGTTGGTCGCCCTCCCGGTAGTAAAACAAGTTGCCGGAGTTCAGGATTATCGAGTCCTCCCCCTCTCTTCGGACTTCAGACAATCCTATAATGCCCCAGCGCAACTTGCTCACTGCTTCTTCCAGCTCCACAATCTTCTCGTCGGTCCTCAAAGTGCGTGCGTTATATGTTGCCAGGTCCAGTCGTCGGGGTTGGCAGCGGAATCTCTGCCGGAGATTCTTGACACCCCCTGCCCCACCGTTACCGTTGCCGCTGCCAGAGCTAGGAATAGTGGGGCTGCCGGGAACTAGGGGCTGTTTTATCTGTGACCTATCCATTTAGGGTTATGCCCAATAATCGCCACGCTGGGCATGCGGGTTGGCGATCGCAGGGCTAGACTGCTTGCACTGGTGTCGCTGCTGCCCGACACCAGTCCGTGCCATTTGTCCAGTCTAGCTTGTTCGAAATGGGTATACCGCCATTTATCGGTCGTCAGAGCCTCGTTTGTAAATCAGCAGGGGGTACCGCGCGCAGGTGAGGTTGACAGTTGAAGTGCTAAGATGGAGGTGCACTCCCTTACCTCCCTTATTCCTAACGGTACCTACTAAACTATTCAGCGATGTATATTTCTAGGAAACATAAGAAGCCTACGTATACCTATAACCTAGCCATGGGTCTTGCATTGACTCATCAGTGCTTTGAATCTGACGTACATATTTGGGGTGCACAGGCTGTAATCAAAATTGGTATTTACGTCAATGTAATCAGAGTCGATAATTGCGCCCAGCGGTGCAATTTGCAAGATAATTATTCCTCTTTTGAGGGTGAAATTGGAGCCGTGACACAGGCAATCGATTTGGCGGGACAGTCATCCGATAGTATTGATGTTTTGGACAGCTTGGATATTGTGTTACGGCTGGTACGCGGAAAACTTACAGCATGTGGGTATAGTACGCGCGTGAGTTGAATGCAGTCAGGGCCTGAGGTGACACATATATAAGCTCTGCATTCAACTCGTGCGCTAACTTTAGCTATGTGGGTAACTAAATGATGCCAGCAACTTCGTTCGCGTTAAGTTTTTTTCTTATTAGCGCGGGAACTCCTTAATCTTCCGGGATAAAAAGCCTATTCCTATACCAAATTTCATTAAAATCTGTTGAAAAGAGAGGCTGTTAAAACGTAGCTGACAGATAGACACACTTTCGCATGGATCGATGGTTGTATGGATGGAAGTGTGGATGGATGGATGTTTGTTAATCAATCACACCAGAACGGCTGAACGGATCTGGAGGCACATAGATAGATTATAGTCTGGAATAACACATAGACTTTTTTTTTCGGATAATTTAAGTGTTCCCGCGGGACTCAATAACCTTAATCCACGCGGACGAAGTCGCGGGCATCATCTAGTAATAAATAAATAAATTGAATAAATAAAATGAGTTACCGACTAGGGTCAACGTTGCTTAACAATCGTAAATCGTAATCGACTGATATGCGTTGTCGCAACTAAGCAACTCCACTACAGCCTATTAACGTCCCACTGCTGGGCACAGCCCTCCCACTCTCATAGGAGAGAGGGAATTAAGAGCTTAGACCCACCACGCTGCTCCAATGCGGGTTGGTGAGCTTTAACGACTATTATCATGTTAGAGATCATAACCGGGACCGACGGCTTAACATGCTTTCAGAAGCACGGGGGTGAAACAATGCCAACTTCCAACTCCGGGCTGGCACTGAGAATTTTTTTATTGAAAAACCCGATATACCTATCAATTTTTATGCCCGACCGGGAATTGAACCCAGGACTTCGTGATCCGCAGTCGACTATGCTAACCGCTAGACCAACTAGGCAGTTCTAAATTGTCAACTAACTAAGCCACTCGTCTCTCCATAACACTGGTAGTGAAAGTTTCCATGGATCCGAAAAGCTCTCGAGTGGAGATCGTGGAAACCACTCTGGAGACATGAAACGCCCTCTGGTTAAGGAGCGGTGATTTGTAACAGACGACTGGGCTTAATTGGGTATGGAAACCAGACGGGCATTTAAAGACTTGCGCAAATAGAACGCGCGGCGGAAATGGGTCAAACGTAAATCCTAGAACTTGTAATGTAAAGAGTAAAGACCTCATGTCATACAAATCATCTTGAAAAAATAAAGTAGTAACGTCCTCCCTGACCGAATTTCGGCCACGGCGGCCAATCTCCAGAGAGATTAACCATCTGCGCGGGATTAGTAGTAGGGATGGATTGTATTCCTTCCCTGGAATACAACCCATCCCTGTACCAAATTTCATCAAAATCGGTTGAACAGATATGCCGTGAAAGCGTAGCAGACAGGCAAACAGACAGACAGACAGTGGGACACATTTTCGCATTTATAATATAAGTATGGATTTTAACAATTTCCGAATTTAAAGACACATTTTTAAAATAAAACTCGCCGCCGCCGCACGTCACGTCGGATTTAATCACTATATTCTCATTCCATTTGGGATGGAAATGAATCCATATGCAAAACAGTGGTCTTTATTTACAGAGCGTAATGCTGCTCATGGAATGTGGTTAAATAAGAAGCCATTTAAATATTGGATAGAAGCAGGCGTTACTTCGCGGAAGTCCATGATAATGAAGGAACTAGAAGTTTAATTAGCTGTAATCCGCGACTATATACAGGTACAGGTATATATATTATAGGTACCCTGATACGTACGTGGAGAGTAGTTTGGAAGATTTGTGTGGTGTGGTGAATCGCGGGCTATAAGTGCGGGATATATAACACTGTATCACATAGATGTACCTATTGTATATATGTGTGGATATACTTTATTGTACACTGTCACCGTAAGATTGTAAAATCCGTTAGATTATAATCTATTAGTTTATATCCCGCTAGATTATAAACTGTCGAAAGATTGTGAACCGTTCAATGTTCTGAGTATTAATTTATGAAATATTTATTGTTTTTACGTTTTCTTGTCTCTTTCTTGTACAGTTCGCGCGCGAGTTGAATGCAGAGTAAATGTATGGTGAAACTTACATTTACTCTGCATTCAACTCGCGCGCGAACTATAGGTTAGATTAGGGTTTGACATGAATATTCACTTAGGTTCTATCGGGTTAATAGGTATACCTACCTAATATATTACAATTTACCGAAAAATAACGCGTTAAATTGTAAGCAGTATGTTACGGTTCACAATCTGTCGAAAGTTTATAATCTATCGAGATAAAAAACGTTATATTATAATCTAACGGTTTTTACAATCTTACGGTGACAACACCACAAAAACACAAAAGAAACGTAGGTACAATAAGGCGGTCTTATCGCTAACCAGCGATCTCTTCCAGACAACCTTATCGATACGGAGACAATGAGCAAGTCGAGAAAGTAAGAGGTGGTGCATAAAATTAAACTTAAATACTAATAGATATATAAACTAATATATAAATCTATGTTATTGGTATAAACTAACCAATATCATAAAATTATAACATATAAATACACTGATATATACAAAATAAATAAAATAGACATACGTATCTAATCGTATCGTATCGTATTTGTCGCGGATTATACAATCCACGCGGACGAAGCTGCGGGCATCAGCTAGTTTAAATATATTTTCACTGAAAGCTGTCCCACATTGTTAAAATTTTGATTACCATTTAATAAAATTAACCTTTGGCCAGTATCGAATTAATTGATTAATTCAAATTAATTGTCTCTTCAATTCAATAATCACTTCATTTCAATTTTGATATGACATGGTAACGTTTTAACTTTTTAATCGTGAGAACATAATATTATATATAAAAAGTAGACATTGACTACACCCTCGTGAATTTAGGATTTTTCAAAATCCCGCGGGGACTCTCAGATTTTCCGGGATAAATAGTACTTACCTACCCTTATATCCTTCCTCGGGATACTACCTTCTGTTTACCAAATTTCGTCAAAATCGGAAAGACAGATGGGCCGTCAACAGTGGCGTGCACAGCTTTCGAATCCAGGGCAAGCATTAGCTAGATGCTCGTACCACAGTACTATTATATTATTCTGTGCTCGTACATATTACTGGTAGGTATGGTACATAAACCCGGTTTGGCCAAATAAGTGGGTGCCTGCTTTTCGTGTTTATCCAGTGCTTTTATGAGTCTATGGCATGACAAACGGACGGACACATGTTTGTTTGCTTACCATTCCTATTTTTTTTGGTTTATTGCGGGAATCTTTAAATAAGAATATTATATCTTCTCATAACCACAATATTTACACCTTCGGGTATGTACATCTCCAAGCTCCAAGCTGCATACAAATTTTGTGCTAAATCGCTTCAATAATTTTATACCGAAAATTCCGCCAGCGTCACCCCACAGCGTTGCTCTGTCTACACTTCTCCGTCGGATGACTTGTAGAAAATAAAGTATCCCTTAAGACCGTATTAGTATGCAGGATTCGTTTGGATAGATTAAAAGTATGGATGGAAAAGATTCGTCCTAGTTTATTTCAAGAATTTATCTTTAGTAACGGAATTTTCTCTATTGTGTGGTTGAGTGGCTATTACTAACAATAACTATTGTTTTTTGTACAACACTTATTAACATATACCTATTATATAACGGTTATTTATACATGTCATGTAACATCTGTCGATCGTACTTTGTTTACTTAGTTAGTCGTTAAGTGACAGATAGTGACGTGAAAACCTTTTTTTATCGATACTTTTTTATATTAAACTATCGGCCGATATTAAAACCGCAAATGCTGTTTACATCGTATCCCATAAGGCTGAGGAGTCGTGACCCCTTTCCATTATTTATTTAGATAATGGTAGGAGAGTTTCTTTAGATAATAATACGGTGGGTTTCCATACAATGCGCGACGTTCTTTATTTTTTTTTTTTTTAACCACTACAAGCTAGCCCTTGACTGCGATCACACCTGATGGTAAGTGATGATGCAGTCTAAGATGGTAGCGGGCTAACCTGTTAGGGGCATGGCAGTTATATTAAACCCACACCCCTTCGGTTTCTACACGGCATCGTACCGGAACGCTAAATCGCTTGGCGGCACGTCTTTGCCGGTACGGTGGTAACTAGCCACGGCCGAAGCCTCCCACCAGGCCAGACCAGGGAAAATTCAGAAATAATAAATTCCTAAATTGACCCTGCCGGGAATCGAACCCGGGACCTCCGCACGTTAAGGCAACAGTGCTACACACTGCGCCACGGAGGTCGTCATATATCCTACCGTATATGGCTCAGAGAACCAGATTTAATCTTTTAAGTTGAACGGTTATTGAAGTAAAACTTCTTCACGCACGCTTGACTTGGGTAGTAAGCTGGTGAATGCGTGACGAGAGCGTTACAAAAAGTGTGATCGGGCGAGGCGAACGAAAGTTGAGAGGGAGATATAAGTTAGTGAAGATAGAAAGAGAGAGAGTTACGTTTCGTATATTAATGTAGGGGCAAGAGAGAGAGGTGCGAGCATACATTTTCTTTCTCTCTTTCTCTCATAGCCAGTAACGTTTTGTTTATGTATGTTTCAGTTATGTATCTTATTTCTCATACCATGAGACGACAAAGAAGTCTTACTTCAGTCGTGTGGTCTAAATCTCACTCGTTTTTTTTAGTAGGTGTAACGGTTATTATTAGTTAGTGCCCATATATGAGACTGACAGCTTAACGTTCTCTCTGTGATTCGAAGGAGTTGCAAAGGCCAATTCGGACCCCCAAAGTCGGTATCCCAACTTATTGCCAACGGGATTAAACAGTGCTTACCCAGCACAATCGTATATGAAGAGTCACGGCTAGACTACACGTTCCTTATTCGATCTTCTCAATCAATCCAATTTAAAAGTTATTAATAAAACTTATGATATCAAATACAAGTATTTCTAAGAAAAATAACTTGAAGAGGAAGACTAATTATAACTAGATCTCAGTGCAATAGAGATCTGGCTTATAGGGTAAAGTTATATTGGAGTTATGATGAAATTGTGAACAAATCGTGAACATTCCGTACGTATTTCAGTGCACAATAGATTTGTTATATAATTTTCTCTTTTGAATCCTGTTTCCAGTGTTTAACTAATAGATTGAAAGTTTTGAACTGTTGATAAACTTTGGCGGAGTCTGAGTTTTAGCAAGGAAAGAAAATAAAATAACAATTTGAAAGATTTCTTAAATCAATATCAAATATTTATTTTGATGTTGGATTCTGAGTTTTTTTCTAATTCACAATCAGGGGTAGGCAGTTCATTAGATGGCCCAAAGTTGTCAATATTGATAAGATCCATACAAATATTAATAATGCGAAAGTGTGTCTGCCTGTCTGTCTGTCTATCTGCTACGCTTTCACGGCCCATCTGTTTAACCAATTTTGATGAAATTTGGTATGGGGATAGTTCATATCCCGGGGAAGGACATAGGCTACATTTTATCCCGGAAAATGAGAGAGTTTCTACGGGAATCAAAAATCTTAATCCACGCGGACGAAGTCGCGGGCATCATCTATCTAATACCTAATAAGTGGCACAAGTTATCCACGTGAAATAAATAAATCATTTTATTTCAATAAGAACGTTACTAAGCAACTTATCCACAGTTCACAGATAGATTGATTATAATTTCGTCCGGTAATATATAATTTTCATTTGTTTTTTTGTGATTTTGATCTAACCTCAACGATTATACATATAACTTAAGAAGGTTGTTAGATTTGAACTAAGTATTTAATTGCTTTTCAAAGCACAAAGGCAACCTAAGCGGTTTAATTTTGTATTATTAGATACAAAACTTCAGCCATCTAACCAATTACCAACTTTAGTAAGAAAGCCCGACCTTTGACCTCCTTTCCATAGTTTTACGTTCACAAAGGCGGCGTCAACGACGTTACTATTAATAACAATATTACCAACGTACATTAGATAAACTGCGAACCAATTTCATGTTTAACAATCTATTAACCCGGCTAACACTCCAGAGCCTAAAGTATCATTTTAATTAAATCCGCGTACACAATTTCGAGGCGACATAAAATCGATAATCAAATTATCGATAGCACTCCATCACTAGCCAGATCCGTTTATAAGGGAGCCATTACCGCCCCATTCAACGTCCGCGGCTAAACAAAGCGTCTATTATCTGTGCCCGCATAAAAATATAAGTATTTACCGCTATCTTGGTATACGGTGACGTTTATGTAAGTGACAGTTACGCTTATGTGCCACTACAATACTAACACACTACGATACATCCAGTGATACTGGGCTTTTAACGTAGTTCGAGACGACCTAAAGGAATGGGACATATAATAAATTAATTTATTTGCTTGAAACATGGGTTACATTAGGTAGGTACAGATTTTATTGATTTATTAAATTATATCCTCGGTACGCTTACAGCAATGCCAAAACGCATACCGAGTCAAGAATTACAAATTTGACAAAATTCATTAAAACTAATATTAAATACGTCTAGCTGTTGGTGCTGAGCAATCAGATCGTTGAGCAGAGTAAGTACTCGTAGGGTTGGCGCATTATCTTCAAAATTTGTTCGCGTTACTTTCAAATAAAAAAAGGGCAAACGCCTACACGAACGGACAGCCTTATCCGGCGCCCTCACCGCCAATGCACACCTAGACAAAGTGTCGGGGTTATCAACTTTGCCGTGGAGTAAAAGGTAATAGTGTAGCAAAATAGCTCTGCTAGCTAGCTAGCTAGCTATAGCTAGATAGTAGGTTACAGTCATATTTAAACATACCAAACATGTTTTGTCAAAATATAGGCGTGCAAATATTAATAATAATTATTGATCATAACATTCTCGCAGAGTACCTACACATTTCTGTACATGATTCGTTAATTCTATATCCGTGCATACTAATATTATAAATGCGAAATCGGGTATTTGATAAATAGTCAAATCAGCAACTTTTTAAATACTGAACAGTGACGTCATCAAAATTAGAAGCACTTTTTTACTTCAATCGATAGTTTAAAATGGTTCTCGAACATAAAACGAAAAGTTGTCTAATACCCAATTGTGTCTATTTAAATGTCTGTCCTATGTTACCTTTTCACAAACAATTTTCACGAATCCTGGAGACGGACATAGGCTACTTTTATCTGGCATACAGGATTTAAAAAACCTTTTCTCCCTTTTGCGTCAAAATTAAATTCATTAGATAAAAAAAAAACATAACTGTGAGGGTGTGAGGTTTCTAACAAAAGGAACCCCAAACACACAAATCTGCATTTAGACGTCATGGTGGTAAAAATAAACTCACATATACATACGTACATGAACCTTGAAAATATTACACTCCTTTTTTGGGCAGTCGTGTAAAAGAACAATACGCCAATTGGCTCTTTTTGGTACGCACTCCAGCAATATCGCTGAACAGTTGATTTGCTGGATGCTGAACAGATTTAAAGTACAAACTAACATCAGTGACTTAAGTAGGTTTTTGTATTTGAATACTGTTATTTAATTTCGTGTTAATATACTTAGCAACTTTTTAAAAACAATTTTTTCATACGTATCATATTTTTTTAAAGAAACGTTCCATGACTATGATCATAAAAATAGAAGCAAAAAGAAAACGTAAAACGGTCACGGATCGGATCCTCCGAATGTCAAACCAATTTTTAACGTTCCGATTTCGGAAAAATGTAAAATTCAAATATGAAACGTTCGAATTCGAAATTCAAAAACAAAACTAACAGCTGGGCGTTCCGAACGGCCGAATATTGAAGCAAGTGCATCGTGGTATAACACGGGTGCAATCAACATAACAGGTAAAACCATGCACGCCAATTGAGCTTTAAGATGATAGCCTGTAGAGGTTATTCTTGCGTGGTCCAATTTTTGTTTTGTTAGGGTGTACGAATGTAAATGTACGGTCGTTGAATGCTCCCATTATGGCCGCTAGTCGGTGTTTGTTTATTAATCATTTCGGCCCTTATCGTTAGTGAAACGAAGGACGGGAGCAATAGAGAGACAGAACAGGAAATGAACTGGGATATCTTTAGGAAATGACGCGATTCATTCTTTTTTCCTTCTTTGATATTGTTTATGACTGTTCTGTATCATTGTTGGGACTTGGGAATGTCACTAAGTACCCACTCTGTAACATGATGCTACTAAGAAAATCTATAAGACATAAATGATGCAGTCCAGAATTCTAGATGAATAACTTTTTTTAAAATCAACTACATGTTAGCATTTAACTGCGATCTCACCTGATGGTAAGTGATGATACAGTCTAAGATGGTAGCGGGCTAACCTGTATGGTATGGCAGTTATATTAAACCCATACTCCTAGTCAGTTTCTACACGGCATCTTACCGGAACGCTAAATCAATTGGCGGTACGTCTTTTGCCGGTAGGGTGGTAACTGGTAACTAGCCACGGCCGAAGCCTCCCACCAGCAAGACCAGAGAAAATTTAGGGATTATAAATTGACTTGATTGACCCAAATTGACTCTGCTGGGGATCGAACCCGGGATCTCCCACGTTGAGACAACAGCGCTCAACACTGCGCCAGAGCGGTCGTCGAAACTTATATCAACTTATAGTACGTGCTGTAAGTACTTAATCTAAGGCCACGATTACACTTGTAAGCTATAACGTAAGTAGCGTTTGTAAGTTACTTGAGTAACTAACATTTGCATACGATACGCGACTTACAAAACTTTACGTTAGTTCGGTACAAAGTGAGTATTTTATTAGTTATTGGACTTTATTAAGTGTACAGTGTACATACCTAATTTGCATAAATAAATTTGAATTTATCCCAGCTAGATTTTTTAGACCTATGATGTAGATACTTATAACTCTTTATAAGAAAAGACGAGTACGTAACCAGAAAGTAAGAAAGTACTAAAGTTACTGAATTATGAATGCAGGGGAACATGAATGTGGGGTTCCGCAGAATGTTCGGAATGACAAAATTACGGCGACGGTGTTCCGTGCGGGCGCGCGCGTTTGGGGCGACGCGGTTCGGTACACGCACGGGAACGATGGAAATATGGAGGACATTATGTTGAAGTGATAAGTGATCTTATGGGAGGGTAAACCGCTTCGTAACGTAACGCGTTACGGCGACAGTCTGTCTGACTTCTCTCACGCATACGGCAACAGTAGGCAGGCTCCTCCTCTCTTACTTTAACCCACAGCGCTAGCCGTATTTCGTACAGACGCTTTTATAAATTTATAATCAATAAAATATTTTATTAATTAGTTTAAGTTATCACTTCTGTCGAGCGTCCCGAGACGCACACGTTATATTTTAGAACAAAGCTCATTTTGGGACGATAAAACGCGAGGACCCATGTAGGGCTAGCATGCGCACTACGAGTAAAATTATGTCAGCCCGTTACCGAAGCTAACATGGGTACTTGTCTCGTTACGTCAAAAGTAGAGATAAAAGTAATATGTGTTATCTGTGGTATTTTTCTCTTACATGCCGACTATTTTTTTCTTGCAATAGTAAATAACACAAAATCTCCAAATACTTAGTTTCACAATTATATCTTACTAGCTGATGCCTGCGACTTAGTCCGCATGGCTTAAGTTTTTTGTGATTCCTGCAGGAACTTCTTAATTTTCCGGGATAAGTAGCCTATATTACCTACTCTACAGGTCCTCATCTATACCCATGCCAAAAAAAACGTCGATCCGTTGCTACATTGCGGCGTGATTGAGGGACAAACCAACAAACGAACACACTTTCGCATTAAAATATTAGTATAATGATTTTATTAATTAAGGTGAACATAACTGTTATTAGTATTGCCATCATGTAATTTTACTAATCATGCTTTTGTTCCATAATTAAAAAAATTTAAAAAATCAAAATTAAAAAGTTACAAGTATAATTTAATAGGTCGCGTATCCATAATAAAGCTAGCGTCATACATAAGAGGATACGGTTCAAGTTCAAAGTTAGCCGTGTGTTCGAGATAATATATCTATTGAAGCATAACTCATTGTAAGCTCTATTTGAAAGTCGTTAAGGTTGAATTTACTCAATCTCTATGAACAGATTATGATATTATGTAGGAAGTTTTACATGAATTAATTGATATAAAAGTTACATGATCGCACCGAATCCAATAATACTTCGTTCTATAGACATTGCTTCTGTGTTCGTTATTTAAGTGATAGCGCATCGTTAATCCGAGTGAGTTGAAACTTTGTACAATTGTTGTCGGCACTTGCGCGAAGCTTTTACCTACAATGGCTTGCGCGCGAGTCATATTGCAAGGCATGCCGGACATCAGCTACGAACTAGGTAGAAACAAATTTACCTACCAAATTCTTAATTTGCGTACCTGAAAAAAGAAAAAAAAAAGAGTTATTATAAACCAATCTTTTAATTAACATCACACTTTAAGACATATTAATTGTTATAAGATAAACGCTAAAACCTACCTGGCATCATGGTGTACGCTTGTGGTCTTTTATGTGGGAGCCATGAGGTCCTGGGTTCGATTCTGAATCTGATATTTTTTGATTATGATTTCTGAATTAGTTCACATAAGGTTTGGTTAGGTTAGGTTAGGTTAGTTACCTTTTATACTCATGTTGTCAACTCTGGTAGGGAAGATTCCACTATGAATTTTTTCTTCGACGTAATAATTTAATTTTCTGCCCCACTAAAACGAAAAAGTGGGGCAAAGTCTATGGTGAAATTTTAACAATTGGTCTCTGATCTACTACCTTGGGGCAAAGTCGATGCACCCTCTGGCAGAGCCGCTGCCAAATCTCAAGTGTATAGACGCAGCCCGCGACTTGGTCCGCGTTGATTTAGGTTTTTCCATTTTTCCTTAATCCCAGTGAACCCTTTTGTTTTCCAGGATAAAAAGTACCCATGCTACTCTCCAGTAGAGTTAGCATGCGCTCGAGTAAAATTATGTCTACCCTTATCTCTATTTGTCTACCGAAGCTAACATGGTTACTTGTCAGTTGTCTCGTTACGTCAACAGTAGAGATAAAAGTAAATATATTTCTTATCTGTGGTATTTTTCTCTACGAACCCTTACATGACGACTATATTTTCTCGTAATATCCGGATTCTGTGCATGTTAGCCGACAACGACAACATCTCTCTCTTCTCGTTGTGTCCATGCAAAATCCCATACAAAATGCATGACTTTCTTATGAAAAGTAAACTCTACCCGCAACCGCGTAGTCTTACAGAGCGGAAGCTTTGCAGACTGCAGGATGTGGTTTAATTAACAGGTTCAACCAGGAGCTTTCAAACTTACTCGTAATGGCGGTTTTCTTTTAAACTTCGATACCAACTCTACAAAATTCTATAATGCTTACCTAAGCCATAATTACTTAAT
Organism: Erebia aethiops; assembly: GCA_923060345.2. Classification (NCBI taxonomy): domain Eukaryota; kingdom Metazoa; phylum Arthropoda; class Insecta; order Lepidoptera; family Nymphalidae; genus Erebia; species Erebia aethiops. The sequence continues at coordinate 10,200,208 of OV281081.1, read as the reverse complement.
TAAATATTCTGGTTAACTATACAAACTACTTTAGTCCTTAATGAGTTATGGACTAAAGTAGTTTGTATAGTTACTTATAGTTTGTATAGTGGCTTCGCTATGGAGTGGAATTCCTGAAAAACTTTTATTAAGGCAAAACACACTTTATCCAACCGCATAGAATGACACAATATGTCGCAAGAAAAAGACACGAACTTTTTGCCCGCCATACGGTTTTTTTTTAGTTCGTAGTGTGCTTCCACCCTTACTACGAGTTCTCACATCCTCAGCATGGCGTTAAAGTAAATTGGGCCCAAAAGCCCTTGATTAAAAGTCACAAATTCAGTTGAACGATTTATTTTCGAAACGTTTTCGTTTGGATCGCTGGCTGTGAATGCATCCACGAGCACTAAAGCAATACGTTTGCGGTTCATTTTACTTTGTCGCTTATGTGATTGAATGCTCGATTACGATCAATCGAATTTGCAATGTTAAAACTAAGACTAAGGGTACAGGCTTCACTGGTTAAAATAAAAATCTCTCTAAGTTCATGATATAAACCACTTTGCATCCAGGCGCTTCCAAAGGACCCATATCCTTTGCCTATTTGCGAGTATTTGGCGAGAGCAGCTGCGGTGCAAACTGGATGAAATCTGTTTTGTCCTAGACGGAACTAGGTCTTGATTGAAATCTTCTTTGAGTCGGCATGTATAAGATGATAAGGCTTCTTTGATATTCAATAATATAAAATCACACTTACTAATATTATAAATATGAAAGTGTCTGTTTGTCTGTTATGCTTTCCCGGCCCATCTATTCAACCGTTTTTGACGAAAGGTACTGGAGAGGCATCACGGAGAAGGACATAGGCTACTTTTTATTCCGGTACATGAAAGAGTTCCCGCGGGAATCAAAATTTCAGAAAAGTTTAATCCACGTGGACGAAGTCGCGGGCATCAGTTCGTAATTTATAAGGGTTTATGTAGGTAAAACTCCCGAATAAACATAATAATAATCAATTAAATCCATACTTCCATACTAATATTATAAATGCGAAAGTGTTTCTGTCTGTCTGTCTGTCTGTCTGTCTGTCTGTCTGTCTGCTACGCTTTCACGGCCCATCTGTTCAACCGATCTTGATGAAATTTGGTACAGGGGTAGATGGTATCCTGGGGAAGGACATAGGCTACTTTTCATCCCGGAAAATTAAAGAGTTCCCGCGGGAATCAAAAAAAACTGTCTCTTTACCCGATTTTGATGAAATTTGGTACAGGGGTAGATGGTATCCCGGGGAAGGATATAGGCTACTTTTTATCCCGGAAAATTAATGAGTTCCCGCGGGAATCAAAAATCTTAATCCACGCGGACGAAGTCGCGGGAATCATCTAGTTATTAATATTTCTAAATATTCTAGAAAAATACTTCCAAAAATATCTGTGCCACTCTTGCTGATAAGTGATAAATCGCAGATCAAAACATATTTAATGCCCACATTAAAATCACTTAGCGGTCCCACGATTAAAATCGCCCATTAAAACTAGATCAATTTAGAACTTATCTGAGCTGAGGAAAACCTATAAAATCACGATAAAACGGCGAACGAAGTTTTGCTTCTGAACTTTACTCACCTGGAAATTGGAAAGAAAGACTAACATTGGAAATAAGGACCTAATGAATTTATCTTAATTTTTTGGGTAATAATGTCTTTAACTAGTGTGTCCTACCTGTGATGACGTATGGAGCGGAAACGTGGACACTGACCGCTGGCCTTCTCCACAAATTTAAAGTCTCTCAGCGGGCTATGTTGGGGGTTTCCATAGGTGTTTCTTTGGGGGATCGAATCCGTAACGAGGAAATCTGCTGTACGACTAAGGTAACTGACATATCCCAGAGAATTGGTAAGCTGAAGTGGCAGTGGGCAGGCCATGTCTGTCGCAGAACCGATGGCCGTTGGGGCAAACACGTTCTGGAGACAGTGGAGACCGCGTACCGGTAAACGCAGTGTGGGACGACCTCCAGCTCGCTGGTCCGATGACCTAAAGAAGGTGGCGGGAAGCCGATGGATGAGGAAGGCGGAGGACCGCGTTTGGTGGATGCATACAGGCTGATGGACGGATAGATCCAATTTCTTATTTTATGGGTAATAATAATAAGTAGTTCAAGGCTGATGGATGGATGGAGTTTATCTTATTTTTTGGGTAATAATAATAAGTAGGTATGTAGTTCAAAAAACACGCTTTACCAATTGTTTCTATTTTTTTAATGAAATTGGTATTGGGTTTTTCAATAGTGCCAGCCCGGAGTTGGAAGTTGGCGGTGTTTCACCCCCGTGCCTCGGAGAGCACGTTAAGCCGTCGGTCCCGGTTATTATCACTAACATGATAGTCGTTAAAGCCCGTCAACCAGCATTGGAGCAGCGTGGTGGGTCTAAGCTCTAATTCCCTCTCTCATATGAGAGTGGAGGCCCGTGCCCAGCAGTGGGACGTTAATAGGCTGTAGTGGTGGTAGTGGGTTTTAATGAAACAAACCAAATGAGCCCAAACCTCAAGGGTTTACTAGTAGCCATTGTCGAGTGCCTCTATCTACTTCCCAGTTCCATCATCAGACCCAAGTCACTTAGTGTTATGTGTCTGATTCGTTATGCGTAAGTGTCTGTCTGTCTGTCATGATTTCATGGCCAATCTGTTCAACCGATTTTGACGTTATTTAGTAAAGATATTTTGAAGGACATAGGCTACTTTTAGCCCGGAATGAAGTTCCCGCGGGAATAAAAAGCCTTAATCCACGCGGACGAAATCGCGGGCATCATCTAGTCTTCCATAAGATGAAACATTTTAATACACTAATAGTTCAAATACTTTTTCTAAATTTCCAATACGATTTAAACCTAAGACGATAAAATTCCCCACAATTTTTCCAAAGCATATTAACACTTAGCGAATCTCTCGATTAATGCCCGACATTAAAACTCGATCAGCCCGAAACTGCCGAGCCACTGGAGGCAATGGGATGAAACGCGGAAAACATATTAAAATACGATAAAACGGAAAACTTCCTAAGCTGCGCTTGAAATAGGATCGTGGAAGTCATTGACCAAGTTTCGAAATATGGAAAATAGTTGAAGAAGTTTTCAAGTACGGAAAATATTTAAACAAATATTGGCCCGTTTTGTTTTCGTCTGAAGATAATCTATACTTCTATGCTTAATATTATAAATGCGAAAGTTTGGATGGATGGATGTATGGTGTTTGTAACGCAAGGATTTTCAGGTCATTCTGCATACGAGTCGTATGCAGAATGACCTGGAAACCCTATGCATTATTATTCCAAGGAAACTCTTACCATTGCGTTAAATTGTGTGTGTAAGTAAGGCACAGAACTATATATTATAGTAATCCGCTGGAGAAATGTGACTTATTATGATATAGTTTAAAAAAATATGTCTTTTCAACCCTGAGACATATTTTTTAGGTGTTTTTTTAAGGTAAATTGCGTATTATGTACGTGAAATATAATTTAAAAAAATGTTTGAAGCCCAAAGAACTTATTAACTGCATTAAAAACACAATCAGCTATTTTAATGTTTAAAGAAATAACATCGTACCTATAAAAACAGGTTGAAACGGCAAACTTCCGAACTCTACCTGCACTTGAAAAGGATTAATGAATTCATTGGCCAAGTTGCCGAGCGTTGGCCAAGTTTTCCTACTTCATTATTGTGGAATAGGTATTTTGTTTTATTTCTTCATTTGTTTCTGTCTTTCATGATCCGCCACCTAACAAAACAATTGAGATTTTTAGGTGAAGCCTGGGGCACTCAAGGTGCTCTCTCTAATCTAAGATACCTTTTGTAAGGGAAGGTTTTTATGGTTTTCGAAATTATAATAGCTATTTATCTACTCCAGCATCGAAAAGTTCCAATTTCGAATTTGACAACTATATCGAATTGAACCCTCTTTCGTGTTTGCTTCTCATAACGATACAGTTCGTTGTATGGGAGCTGTATCGTTATGAGTCGTAGCTGTATCGATATGGTTATCTTCATAAATAGGATACCTATAGCTTAGCGGCTCTGGGTTCTGGCACTTTCCCAACCAGTCAATTGATTTGACTTTTTTATTAATTTACAAAGTAAAAAATTATAAAGACGTCCTTGTCGTAGATAAAATCTTGTATGCAACTGTACGTAATTAGTCATTTTAATTCTCGTACTATCCTATTTTGAAACTCGGCAAGCCTCGTATCAAAAAACAGCACTCGAATTAAAATGACCCTCATTACGATACAGTTGCATAAATAGCTATTATGCAACTGTATCGTAATGAGGGTCATTTTAATTCGAGTGCTGTTTTTGTCAAATTCGAAATTGGAACTTTTCGATGCTGGAGTAGATAAATATATTTATCAAAATTGGCGGTCGGCAGGACTCCAACTTTGTGTCTCGGGTATCGTACCCTGAGGCCTGAGCCCAATGGCGTGCACGTCATAGATGCGTAAAAGCACTGCTTACCTAAGTTATAATGATAATGTTATATTTTTATGTTCAGGCAAATAATGAACACTCGATTCTCACTATCATTCTGACCGGTCAGCAAATAGGTTCCTGCCCTGGCTTCTTACCATGTCCACTGCCTGAGCTCCTTTGACCGTTAGGATTTAGTTCACTTAAAACAGTTAACTCAATCGTTGGGTGTCCAAATTTGGAATTTCTAATTTTATAATTAAAATTTGTTTCGCCATTTCCTGGAAATGTAGGTAGCTGTAAGCTTTTTAATAACAAAATATGAATATTTTCGTGTCAGTGAGGTTCGTATTCAGTAAAGCTAAACAAATGCGTTTAATTAATACATATTACGTCAGAGACGAAAAAATAATTATAGGTATACAAGTCGACTCCAAGATATTAACTAATTTCTTTCATTTAAGTTAAAAATGAAGTTCCGAGCCGACTTAATGAGTCCGGAACGAGGTCGCTACCAAATAAGACTAGACACGAATGAAAAGCAATTTTAAACACGAATTGCTTCTAACGAATCGCGCTTCGTTTTCGTGTTTCGTATACTTTTAATGCCTCGCAGTTTCTTTTGCGAGGCGTAAAATAAATAGGGGATTATAATAATGAGTGGAGTTTTGTGCGGGGTGCAATGAAAAGCGGTTAATGTTGAAAGAAATGCTGCTTTTAATTAGATAAAACATTTCATGGTTATCTTTCGTACAGCTTGAAGGCTATTTTCGTTTCGAACTACATATTTTGACGATGTATTAAAAAAAAAGTGTGTGTGTGCAATTAACACACGGCAGAAGTGAAACTTCAGAAAAGTAGCCTACGAGATAATGAGATAAATGTAACTTGTATTCTATCTGATTTTTCCCTGGTCTGGCCTGGTGCGAGGCTTCGGCCGTGGCTAGTTACCACCCTAAGGCAAAGACGTGCCGCCAAGCGATTTAGCGTTCCGGTATACGATGCCGTGTAGAAACTGAATAGGGGTATGGGTTTAATATAACTGCCATGCCCCTAACAGGGTATTCCGCTACCATCTTAGACTGCATCGTCACTTACCATTAGGTGAGATCGCAGTCAAGGGCTAACTTGTAGTGGAAAAAAAAACTCATTCTCTCGCAGGCTAAATCCTATTATGAATGTTTGTCTCTTTTTGGTGTCGCTTTTTCGTTTCATCGAATTTTCAAATCACGACGATTCTAAAGAAGTTTCACTTCAAAATGTTGTTTATTTTTTAACCAACTGTTTTTATTTTTATTTCGAACTATGACATAAAATTATAATGTTAGTAATTTAGCAATATGATAGCAAACATCCGCAGATTCGTTCTTGTGTAAATTTCGAGAACTCTGGTCTTATTTATTGTCCACATTGTGAAGGGAACCTCTGTGGAAAATTTCAGTTATCTAATATCTTAGGCTGAGCCTAGATACTTTAGCTAAGGGTTTGCGCGTTAAAGAGTCACTCAATGAGTGATTGAGTGAACTTATGTCATTATCGTATGGGATCATTGTATTGTCTTAAATACGAAAGTGTCTGCCTGTCTTTCGTTGGTCTAACTCTAGTGGTTAGTATGTTCGACTGCGGCCACGAGTTCCTGGGTTCGAGTCCCTTGGTCGGGCCACAATTCTCTGACAATAAATTCTCGGTACTAGCTCGGAATTAGGAAGTTGGCTGTGTTTCACCCCATGCCTCGGAGAGCACGAAAACCCGTCAGTCCTGTGCCTGATCACTCTCCGGTCGTGTCGGATTTTCCGTCCCATCGGGCTATGAGGGTAAAGGAACATAGAGTGCACCTGTGTATGCGCACTTATGCACTATAATATCTCCCGCGCATATGGCTAATCTCTCTGGAGATACCGGGCCGGGCCGTGGCCGAAATTAGGTCGGGAGGACATTATTATTACTCTTCACGGCTCATTATATTGACCGGTACAGAGACAGGTTCCATCCCGGGGAATTTTTGTCTCGGAAAAACAAAGAGTTCCCATGGAATTTTTAAAAATATCGCGGCTGAAGTCTAGGGCATCATCTAGTAAAAGTTTCTATCAGTGAAAACTTGGCGTTATTTTTCTTCATACTCGTATATATGAATTATTACCTATCAGTTTTATTGTATGTAGTTTTCCTAACAAAATAAAATATAAAATTCATGACATTAAAAACACCCAAACCGTTTTATTCCACAAGCGGACACGACATAATTTAATACCACAGCATGCTACTTAACATAAAATATTAGAATTTCTGCAAAATAGTTTTAATACTTAGAGTAAATGCATGCCTTTTTAAATGAAACACAAGTGTTTGATACAATTTCATTTGACGACACTTTTTATAATCTGTGTCGTATTTTTTTTAAATTTTTCATTTGAAATAATGATGACGCATGCGACATCATATATTCAGGGACACTCGAAACACTATTTCCGGTGCGCCATATTGGATCGGATAATCTGGCGCAAAAATCTGGAAACGTTTATTTTAAAATTCGCATGAGCGTAAAGTTTTAAAATGTAACCGAATATTTTATGGGAATCATGAATGGGTGAAACGTGTAAATAAAGTGTGTTTCGCTTTGGATTGAAATAACGGCTTATATTAAATACTGCTAGTATTTAAAAGGAATACGGTTCGAAAATAAAATAATAATATTTTTTATATCGAAGTGCACCTAATCTCTCCTGGCAGATTGTAAACGGGTTAAACTTGTCTGCTACGCGTTAATGACCAATTTTTTCAACCAATTTTGTTGAAATTTGGTGTATAGATACTTATGTTGCACCCTGGCGGAGGACATACTCGTACAATTGGGTATTTGACTACTAGTGAATTTTTTTTTTATTTTTTTTATTGCGTGATAGGCTTGCGCTTGACGACAATCATGCTTATAGTGCAAAGCAATGATGAGGTCTAGGTTGGAACGCGCTTGCCTAGAAGATGCCTATTCACTCTTGCCTTGAAGGTACTTAAGTTATAAGTGGCAGGAAACACGTGCGCTGGGAGGGTGTTCCACACCCTAGCGGTTCGTATCAGAAACGTGGAGCAAAAACGCTTCGTGCGAGCAAATTGGACGTCAACCACATAAGGGTGCCAACGCTCACGGTTTCTCGCTGTTCTGTGGTAGAACGGAGAAGGAGGAACAAGGTTATGAAGTTCCAGAGCACACTCCCCATGGTATATCCGATAAAAAACCGATAAGCAAATAAATTATTTTCTAATGATTACTTAATAAAGGATTTCCCAAAAGTCGTAATATCCACATCCCCTGCTATAGTTTTGTGTTGAATACCCATTTTTAACTATAGATTAAAGTAAAATAGTACGTCAAACTTTAATGACGTCACATTTCAGAATTTCATATACTTAAATCCCATACTTAGGACGCGTTTTGATGTTTGAAAAATAGTGGCTGATTTGACTATTTGTCAAATACCCAATTAGATATGGAGACAATTTTTAGCCCGGAAAGTTAAAGAGAGAAACGAAAAGGCCTATATCAAAAATAAATTATTTCTAACTGATTAATTATTAAATACCGAGATCTAAAATTCCCATCCTCGGTTAGTTTTAATACTGATAACTATTTTAAAATATGTATTAAAGAAAAAAAATTGGCAGTCATAGGGACTCCCGATAGAAGTGAGAACGAATATTTAAATTAATAAAAAAAAGAATATTAAAAAAAAAAAAGAAAAAAAAAATTTAAAATATAAACCTTAAAACTAAGGCATTAAAGTTTAATTACGAATGTACTGTATTTATGTTTAAGATTTATATTTTGTCTTCGTAACAACGCGAGGTGCCGCGTGTGAAATGTCGCACGGGTCAATTTGGGAATTTATAATTTCTACATTTTCCCTAGTCTGGGCTGGTGGGAGGCTTCGGCCGTGGCTAGTTACCACCCTACCGGCAAAGACGTGCCGCAAAGCGATTTAGCGTTCCGGTACGATGCCATGTAGAAACCGAAGGGGTATGGGTTTAATATAACTGCCATGCCCCTAACAGGTTAGCCCGCTACCATCTTAGACTGCATCATCACTTACCATCAGGTGAGATCGCAGTCAAGGGCTAGCGTATAGTGGACAAAAATAAAAAATAAAAAAACATTTTTACCCCCTATCAAAAAGTGTTCAACGCGCCTAAAGAAGTTATCACTTCAAAAAAGTGCATCACAACTGTAAATTTCATACAACCTCATACTAGACTTACGTTTTTAAGTTTGTTAAAGAGTTGCTGATTTGATTGAGTTGTCACCATCCCTATCGCAAGATTAAACAGTAGAATTTGAGGAACAATTTACACCAAGCGTCAGGTATATGGAAGCAATTCAACGCGTATTCAAGTTCACTTTGTGACGCGCTTTGTAACAAAAGACTGAGTTAACTCGACGAAACACCGGGTACAACATTAAAACACATTTTTAACCGAAGGAACAAGAATTTCATTCGCTATAATCCACGACAACAGGAAAATCTATGTGGTACAGTGGTTTTTTTTTCTCACCACACCACAGAAATCCCCCAAAAGCTGTGTGGTGTGGTGAGAAAAAACAAAAAACCAGTGGCGATATGGCGAATTAAATTCTGGTTCCTTCATTATGATGCACTTCCGCAAAGTGACGCCTGCATCTATCCAACATTTTTAAATGACTTCAAAAAAAGTCCTCCCTTTTTTGAAGTCTCAACTCAATGCGTTTTCTTTCAAACCGTAAAGTTGGTGGAACATATTACGGAGCAGGGCAAGATTCCGAATCGGTTTTTATATAGTAATAAATTGAGGGTAGGAGGTATGACCTAGGGCTAAGAACCCTCCACCGATTGTGATGATTGAGCGTCTTTAATTGGGTGGTTGAAAGAATTCGGAAGTTGAGTTTTGCCTTTACCCAAGACCTTTCTGCCTCGGAGAGCATAATAATAGAACCTACAGTTTTGGTAAGAAAAATAAATGGTTTTTTGATGACTCACCAAAAGGTCCTATAGAATTCGTTTGACACTAGGTGCAAAAATAAATAAAAGCCTTTGCGTCAGCCCATGTACCAACAAAATACGATGCATATAGTACTTTACGGGTAAACACAATCAAGCAACTCGTCTGAGAGGAATCATAGTTTCGTCACTCTAATATAAAAGTACGCAGTTTCATATCTCTCTGAACCATGATAGGTGAAAGTACCGTCGATGTTACTGTCATGGTAGCCGGGTCTATCATTTGTATGAGACTCGGCTCACTGTAAGAATATAATATACTTACGCTGTGCTTATAACTATCATGATCTATACCTAAAAATATATATATAACGCGGCAAAATCTTAGGCACGCGTCGAATATTTTATCCTGGAAAATGCCAAGTGTCGGTCTCCAGTAATCAAGCCTCTGTGAAACGTCAATTACCAGTTGAGTCATGAAAAAATTACAGACCGACAGATACTTACGCAACAATTACGTAAAATAGATTTATCATACACTGCGACGACGGCAACATATTTTTTGACCCATTGGTCACATACATTGCCAGAAGGGAATTGCGCATGGCGTCTCTCTATTGAGGAGTGTTCTGGTAGAACTTTATGTTTTTTGGATACACACAGTTGATCTAAAGGGAAGTTGCAGTGTATTTTTAACGAAAAATTCGGCCGTCCGAGGCCTAAATAATGGGTGGGCTTTTTTTAAAATTACATAGGACAGGTCTGAAAATGTTTCAAAGGAGACTGACTAGCTTTTGTTCAATTCGTTACGTGACTGCCTTTTTCAATGAAAAAAAAAAGAAGTGCAAACATTGTCAATTTCAGTCATTGACAAAATTTACAAAAAGGCTTCGCTAAAATAGGATTGTTGAAAATCTTTTTTTAGTAGAGGGCGTAGGCCTACGTAAGTTATAAAACTACGTTCTACATGCTAAATTTCAAGTTCCTGGACCTGAAATACGAGTTGAGTTGTACGTTGAAATATCAGTCAGTCAGTTACGTAGGCAGGATACTCGTAGAAATAATACACACAGATGATGCTTATATTTCCACGTTCACTTGTTCAATACATATGACGCGATTTAGTTAACCCGTAATACCTATCACAATTACTGGCGACAATAATTATTACACTTTTACTAACAGATAAAGACTGACTCAAATACCGCCAAACGATCTTATTTATAGAAGACATATTTAGTAGATTGACGTTTTTTATAACACTTATCATTGACATTATATTTCTTAAATCCAATTTAAAGTCAAATGAGCACTTATCCATCCATACACTATAATATTTTATGCGAAAGTGTGTCTGTCTGTCTGTCTGCTACGCTTTCACCGCCCAACCGTTCACCCGATTTTGATGAAATTTGGTACAGGGGTAGGTTGTATCCCGGGGATGGACATAGGCTACTTTTTATCCCGGAAAATTAAAAAGTTCCCGTGGGAAACTAAAAAAAATATCTGTTCCACCGATTTTCACGAAATTTGGTACAGGGGTAGGTAGTATCCCGGGGAATGACATAGGCTACTTTTTATCCCGGAAAATGAAAGAGTTCCCGCGGGAATCAAAAAAACTTAATCCACGCGGACGAAGTCGCGGGCATCATCTAGTTATTCATAAACGCTAACTGTTCAATACCAATACATAATATTATATCGCTTTGAATTCAACCTCGTACCACAGAATGTATAATAGTACTATCTTGTACTCCAATTGTAATGGCTTACCACCACTTACACGGCTCAAGATCACTCCAGTATTCAATTACAGACTAATGGCTTCTTGAATTATAATCCTATAACGTATTGGAATTTGGAGCGGTTATAGCCTAGTGGATTAGGTACCCAAACTAGTACACCGGGTCGCGGGTTCGATCCCCGAATTTATATTTTTTCGGAGTACACAGCATACTTTTGAAACATAGCAAAAATATTAAACTAAAAATCGTAAGTGTGTAACGGCTGCCAATCCACTTGTTCAGGGTGGTGAAACTATGACCAAACAAACCCTTGTCTTTCCTAATGGAGACTCGCGCTCAGTAGTGAGTTAGAAATGCGTTGAAAATGTCAAAAAAATATCATTTTTTTATCAAAATTTTTTTAAACCTATCTTTAAAATGTAGTCTACTAGATGGTGCCCGCGACTTTATTAAAGTTTAATTTTAAAAAGGTTTCAATTGACTACTATAGGCCGACCGTTTAACTCGCGTATCGCCTGCGCGGTAAGAAAGGAGGGGGGGAGATGTTAGCGGATGGGTGAAAGGGGTGCGCGGAGCAGAGAGCTTACGTCAAGTGTGGCTATTATTATTATTATTAGATTATTGACTCCGTGTGTAGCGTTACCCGCCCCCGCTCCCTTCTTACCGCGCAGGCGATACGCGAGTTAAACGATCGGCCTATTAGTCAAATAAATTATTTTTTAATGATCATTAAATAGAGGATCTCCCAAAGTCGTAATATACACGTCCCTTGTTAGTTTTATGTTGTTTTCTTTTTAACTATAGATTACAGTAAAAAATTGCGTCGCACTTTGATGACTTCATTATTCAATATTTCATTTATATCCCATACTAAGCACGCGTTTTGACGTTTGGAAAAAAGTTGCTGCTTTGACTGATTGTCAAATACCGAATTTAACTTTAGAAGGAGTAGGGATTAAGTTTTTAATTAAATCTAAAGTCTAAATTATCAGGGATAAAAAGTAGCCTATGTGATATGTCCTTCCGCGGGAGGTTACCTAATACCAAATTTCATTAAATACCGGATCGTAAAAATAGGATAATCTCTTTTCCTCTTATGATTACTGCCACTCAAGACAAACGTAATAGAATTTAACTATTATCCTAATAGCATCTGGATATAATACTAGATCTACGGGACAAAATAAATAGGTACATAGGTATTTATTTTATGTGTACAGTGGTTTGCTTGTTTTGAGCGAAACACACTGACTTGTAGCACTATCACCATTCGTAGGCCCGTATTATGTTCTCGTAGCAACATTGCTACGAAACTGTTATTTACTGATAGCATAATGGTATATCATTATCTTCTTGTAGGTATTTGGAACCAAAAGATTCATTAAAAGAGTTTATTTAAATAGAGAACTTATTTTCGCGACATTGGCGAAGTAAATTGTGCTGTGCTGGCACAAACAAAAGCCACACACCAAACAACAACAACGAACTTGTTTTCCAGTCTGTTTTATTGCAGATTTTTTATTGCTACTTTTATTCAAAAAATATTACTTACTAGCTGATGCCCGTGACTTTGTTCGCGTTGAATAACTTTTTTTTATTACAACGAGAACTGCTTAATTTCTCCTTAATTCACTCTCCAGGTCCTTAACCATGCCCATGCAAAAGATCACGTCGATCCGTTGCTCTGTTGCGGGACTTGCGGCGTGATTGAAAGGCAAAGACACACTTTCGCATTAATAATATTAGTATTATATTTATAATATTAGTATTATATTTTCTTGATCTTAATGCTCGCGAATTCATCCACGTGTAAGTACAAAAAAAAACATCGGAACTCTTAGATTTTTCGCTATAAAAAGATGCCTTTGTTATTCTCTAGGTCTTTGACTATAGGTATTCATGTACAAAATCGTGTCGATCCGTAGCGGCATGATTTAGAGACAAATCAACAAACATTAGCGGGGTTATGGGACGGTAATTTATATTTATTATACGAAATACTGAAAAGAAATGCCAACTGGCAACATAAATACAGGTAAGTACAGTCGAGGTGAAAATAATATCCAGGATAATATATGGAGAAGTGAATCGGTTCGGAAACGGGCGATAGCGTCGTACCTTAGGAATTGTTTTCACGAATGTATTTCACTTTGGGGGGATATTTACTGGATTGAATGATTTAGAGTTTCGGAATGTTTCTTGTTAGATTAGAATATTCATTTATTTATTTCATTTTATTTATTCATCTACTATTTAGTAATTAACATAAGTACCTAAAAGTGTTTAAGGTGCGAAGCCGGTACGGAACAATGATTTGACGACCTCCGTGGCGCAGTGTTTAGCGCTGTTGTCTTAAGAGCAATGCGAATGAACGGGCAAAGTTGAGAGTAGGTATTCAGGTAGGTATATTGCCGTCGCGCTGCTCCGGGAGAAGACCGAACGCTTATTCAATGCGCATGTATGCGTACGCACGCCGTTCGCTCGAACGAGTTCCTAAATAAAATTAAAATATGTGTTTGAGCTACTCGCAGTCGGCAAAATGATATACCTAGATGTGTTTTGTGTTTCGTATATTTTTTGCTATCTAATAACTCTGACCCTGGACTTATTTGACTTATTTCTCTGTTTTTGATTCCTTTTTTGCCCTCGACGAAACGGAGACGGTATATGTGTTTGCCCTAAGAGGTTGTGTGTTTGTTTGTTTATATGTTTGTTTGTTTGTTTGTGCCCTTTTTTGTTACCGTTTTTCTGGAAAACTACTGGACCGATTAATATGCGGTTTTTTGCATTAGATATGTATAGCTTGTGAGAAGGTTCTTAGATATATTTTAGGACCATAGACAACCAAGCTGAGCTGTAGTATATGATTTTAATTTTTCAATATGTTACCATTTTTCTCAAAAAGTACTGGGCCGATTGAGATGCGGTTTTTTGCATTGGATATGTATAGCTTGTGAGAAGGTTCTTAGATATATTTTAGGACCATAGACAACCAAGCTGAGCTGTAGTCTATGATTTTAATTTTTCAATATGTTACAATTTTTCTCAAAAAGTACTGAGCCGATTAAGATGCGGTTTTTTGCATTAGATATGTATAGCTTGTGTGAAGGTACTTAGATATATTTTAGGACCATAGACAACCAAGCTGAGCTGTAGTCTATGATTTTAATTTTTCAATATGTTACCATTTTTCTCAAAAAGTACTGGGCCGATTGAGATGCGGTTTTTTGCATTCGATATGTATAGCTTGTGAGAAGGTTCTTAGATATATTTTAGGACCATAGACAAACAAGCTGAGCTGTAGTCTATGATTTTAATTTTTCAATATGTTACCATTTTTCTCAAAAAGTACTGGGCCGATTAAGATACGGTTTTTTGCATTAGATATGTATAGCTTGTGAGAAGGTACTTAGATATATTTTAGGACCATAGACAACCAAGCTGAGCTGTAGTCTATGATTTTAATTTTTCAATATGTTACCATTTTTCTCAAAAAGTACTGGGCCGATTGAGATGAGGTTTTTTGCATTAGATATGTATAGCTTGTGAGAAGGTTCCAGGTTTTAGGACCATAGACAATGCTGCAATCGTGATTTGGTAAGTGGTCATAGGAACTCCTTAAGTTCTCATCGTAAACCCGTCGTGTTTAGACTTTATTGATTTGTCTTGACTAGCATTTTGTACCTAGATGCTGCCCATGGTCTCATGATGGAGCCAGGAGGTGGCCATAGGAACTCCTTAATTTCTTATCGTAAACACGTCGTGTTTGGACTCTTTTGATTTGTCTTGACTAGCGCTTTGTACCTAGATGCTGCCCAGGGTCTCATGATGGAGCCAGAAGGTGGTCATGGGAACTCCTTAAGTTCTCATCGTTAATCCTCCGTATTTGGACTCTTGATTTGTCTTGACAAGCACTTTAAACCTAGATGTTGCCCAGGGTCTCGTGATGGAGCCAGGAAGTGGTCACAGGAACTCCTTAAGTGATCACATTTTTTTTAACAATTTTTAGCAAAATATTAAAATTTAACACTATTTGACACCTCTACTCATTACTAAGCACAAGTTTTATCTCGGAATGAGAAGGGTTTGGTCATAGTCCACCACGCTGGTCAAAAAAACTACTGAGCCGGCAAATATGCAGTTTTGTGTTTTAGATATTATTTTATATTTTGCTAAGTTCTAATTGTTGTTTCAATGGAGCTCTGCAATTCGTCGTGGGTTTTTAAAATTTTTAATTTTATAACTTGTTAATGTTTTTAATGCACTAACAGTTACCTAGCCTTAGAGTGCGATCTTAGCTGACGGTAAGTGATGATGCAGTCTAAGATGGTATCGGACTAACCTGTCAGGCATAAAGCAGTTAGTAACATTAAAGCCCTAAGTAGCCTTCATCGGTTAGTTGCTACCGGAACGCCTAATCGTTCGGCAGTACGTCTTTGCCGTTAGGGTGGTAACTAGTCACGGCCGAAGCCTGCCACAAGACCAGAACTGAGAAAATTCAGATATATAAACTTCCAAATTGAACCTGCCGGGAATTGAACCCGTGACCTTGCGCTTACATGACAGCACACCTCACACCACTGCGCCAGGGAGGTCATTTACTCAGTTGGGAACTATTTTATATGTTTTTTTTATTCTACTACAAGTTAGCTCTTGACTGCGATCTTACCTGATGTTAGACAAAGTCAAAGTCAAAAAACGTTTATTCAATATAAACTACACTTATTGACGTCAGGTTATGTATAACATATAACATAATAATATAATGGTGATAATCAGTACGACATCTTAAACTAAAGTTACGAGGGTTCCAAAGTCCAAACGCGCCCTGGTCTGAGAAGAGCCCACAACAAACTCAGCCAGGATTTTTTTTTCACTATCACCATTTCACAATCATCTTAACTAAGGAACTATCAGAGCCATTATAGAGAACGATGATACAGTCTAAGATGGTAGCAGGCTAACTCGTTAGGGTTAGTTATATTAAACCCATATCCCTAACGGTTTCTACACGGCATGACGTATCTACACGCATCTACCGTAACGCTAAATCGCTTGGAGGTACGTCTTTGTCGGTAGGGTGGTTACTAGCCACGGCTGAACCCTCCTACCAGATCAGAACACAGAAAATTTAAAAATGATAAATTCCCAAGTGGACCATGTTGGGAATCGTACCCGGGGCCGGAACCTGCCACAATATGACCACAGCGTTTCAGGATTGCTATAATGTCCTCTCAACCGAATTTCGGCCACGGCGGCCTATCTCCAAAGAGCCATCTGCGCAGGAGATAATTATAGTGCACAAGTGTGGGCGCATACACTGGAGCACTCTCTGTTCCTTTACTCTCATAGCCCGATAGGACGGAAAATCCGACAGGACCGGAGAGAGATCAGGCGCAGGACCGATGGCTTTACATGCTCTTGGAGGCACGGGGGTAAAACACCGCCATCTTCCTTACTCCGGGCTAGTACTGAGAATTTCTTGTCAGAAAAACCCAATACTTGTTATGGCCCGACCCGGGAATCGAACCCTCGTCGGCCGCAGTCGAATATGTTAACCACTAGACCAACGAGGCAGTCAAGAAATAAATTAACGCGCAATAGAAATAGGGGGCGGTCGGCAGTGCGGAGATATCGCAGTGTTAATATAACTGCCATGCCCCTAACAGGTTAGCCCGCTATCATCTTAGACTGCATCATCACCTACCATCAGGTGAGATCGCAGTCAAGAGCTAAATAAAAAAAAACCTGACATATGCTGCCCACTGCCGACTGGCTATTATTGGGTATGGATTATATGCTCACAGAATAAGTAAAAAGTTAAATATCGATGTCGATAAACAACACTAGATTATCGATAATATAATTATATCGACTACGCTTGAACTCACTAACTATGTATATATGTGTGTGTGTATACGTATTTAACCTCCCCGAATAGAGGCCGATACAACCCGATAGGGACAACTGCAGCTTGGACCGATTATACCTATGAAAAACAGTAGAATTCTCACTCTCGTATTTTTCTGTTTCCATCTTCAAAACTGAACCGATTTTAATTCTGTTTTTACGAATAATTTAACAAGGGCTCAGGCTATGTCGGTATGTTTTTCTTTTTTTTATTATATCCGTCAAATTTATTTGCGGGATGTCTGATGATGGCACGAAAACTGGGCCATTTTTTGCAGGTTGTGAAGGTTCCATGTTCTTAAAATTATTAATTTATCGAAAAAAGGAAAACATAGGGGCATGGCACGGATACATGTGAATTTTATGGTGCAAGAATATTTTCAATATTGTAATTATCCACAGAGGAAACAGACAAATGTTTTTGTATGGAGAAATCTCCGGGAGAATTCCTCTTAACGTGCGGAGGTCCCGAGTTCGATCCCCGTCACGGTCGAATTTATAATTTCTGAATTTTCCCAGGTCTGGTCTGGTGGGAGGCTTCGGCCGTGGCTACTTACCACCCTACCGGCAAAGTCGTGCCGCCAAGCGATTTAGCGTTCCGGTACGATGCCGTGTAGAAACCGAAGGGGTATGGGTTTAATATTATATTAAACTCATACCCCTTCGGTTTCTACACGGCATACCCCTACCATACCATACCCCTAGCTCGCTACGATCTTAGACTGCATCATCACTTACCATCAGGTGAGATCGCAGTCAAGGGCTAACTTGTAGTAGATTTAAAAAAACTAATTAAGAAGAAAGGGCAGTAAAGCACGATAAGTATAAATAAGTAAATCTTATACCTAACATAAAGTGACGTCAAAATGTGCACATTATAAATGGCAGTAGTTACTCACGCTTGACATAATGTGAGCCCCAGCAAGTCTCAAGCTCGTGTTAATATCACTCTGCCTCATGTTACTCTAACTAATATTACTCTACTTGATATTACTGCACCTTCTATCATCTACTAATTAGCCGGGTCTCCACCAAACGATCCACCGCGCTCCGATCGCGCGCGGCTGGAGCGCGCGCGGTGTAGACGTGCCTCGCGCGATCCAAGCTGTCAATTTGACGACGACGACTGACGCGATAAATAACTATATAAATAGCTTGAATATCGTGGTTGTTAGGAAAAAACGCGGATTTATTCCGTGAAAAATTAACTTAATTCCTATTACATTTTCCTTTTTTTTCTCTTTGCATAATGTAAGCTCCACTACCATTCCTAAACGGGATCGAGACGTTAACCGGTCACTTAGAACGTAGAAGCAGTTTTGTGTGCCTCATCTAGTGTCAGAACATCATGATGATACCGACGCAATTAGTATGCAACATCAAATATAAGGCGCCTCTGAAGCCAAGCTCCGTTAATTGATTTTGTGATGGCTCCTAGCAGCAACGGTATTCTCAGGCAGGTAAATCTTCCGATAGTAGTTTATAGTGTGAGTATATAGGCTGCATCGTATTACGTCAGAACTCGATATTGTGGTTGATTCTGCTGCACACGATCTCCAAAGATTAAATGATAGTTACTTCGTAGTAAATTGATAGCACTCAGTAGCGTGCACAGTGTTCTAAACCAAGGTAAGCATTAGTAGGGTAGATGATCAACGTGCTGGCAGGTCATAATGAAAAATGTGAATTGAGCTATTTCAGCTGAGGTAAGCTGTGCAAATATGCCTCTATGAGCTGCACGCCACTGATAGCACTAGACCTAGTTCTGTCCCTCTCAGCTTCCTGAAATCAGTTATCCTGTATCCCGGGGCGGGGTTTATTGTATCCTGGAACTAGATTTACATTATTATCATTCTCTTATTCATTCACTTCATTCTTGGGACATTTGCTATAGAACCCTCCTAATTAGTAATAATATTATAAATGCGTTTGTTTGTTTGTTTGTTGGATTGTCCTTCAATCACGCCACAACAGATCAACGGATCAACTTGAATTTTTGCATGGGTATATTTGAGTACCTGGAGAGTGACATAAGCTACTTTTATCTCGGAAAATTTTAAAAAAATCTTATTCCACGCAGACGAATTCGCGGGCATCGGGTCGCGTCCATCTAAATGTTGCCAAAATGTGACCTAAATTACAAACATTGTCACATTTTAGCGTTTCGAGCGAAATTGTGTAGCTCCAGTTTAACTTCGATTAAACGAGTTGGTTAGCTAGTTAAAAGGTAGCTCGCATTAGAATTTATGCGATTTTGTTTTCATACACGTTTCGCGTTTTAGTGTCGAATAAATATTTTATGAAAGTAACTGAGGCCACGCGTGGGTTTAGATTTTCTAAATATATAAAAAAAGAGGCGACTGACTGACTGACTGACTGGTCTATCAACACACAGTTCAAACCATTGGCAGAAATTTGGCATGACAGATAGCTATTACCTGTGACATAAAGGATTTTTGAAAATTCAACCCCTAAGGAGGTAAAATGGGGCTTTGGTATTAAAATCGTACTTAACGTGGGCGAAGCCCCGGGCAAAGGCTAATCATACTAATATTATAAATGCGAAAGTGTGTTTGTTTGTTGGTTTGTCCTTCAATCACGCCGCAAAGGAGCAACGGATCGACGTGATTTTTGGCATGGGTACCTATAGTTGAGGACCTGGAGAATGACATAGGCTTTTTATCCCGGAAAATTAGGAATTTCCCGAGGGAATAAAAAAAACTTAGGTAAATCAAGCGGACGAAGTCGAAGGCATCAGCTAGTTTAAAATAAATTTAGGTATAATCCTGTAAGAACCGGCACACAAATTAGGAGACTTCAGTCTATTTCAGTCTATAACTCTTTGACTATATCTATGCAAAAGAACATACCTTTCCTTTCCAACAACGGCCCAGCGGGTCCTGTGAGTTTTCTCCTAATTTAATTTAAGTGAAACTTCTTTAGAGTCGTTGTGATTTGAAAATTCGATGAAACGAAAAAATGACACCAAAAAGAGACAAACATATTCATAATAGGATTTAGCCTGCAAGAGAATGAGATAGAATACAAGTTACATTTATCTCATTATCTCGTAGGCTACTTTTCTGAAGTTTCACTTCTGCCGTGTGTTAATTGCACACACACACTTTTTTATTGTATCAAATTTAACTGTATGCTAAGGTATATAAAAGTTACATTTTTAAAGCAATTTTGGTACAGGGAAAAACGGGTACCTATAAAACCTCCTTGATTTTCAACTGTACATTAAAACACCGTTTCCAACTAAAGCATCAGTCCGCTTAGTACAAGTTACCACATTACGTCAACGTTGATAGATTTCGAGTGTCGAATATAGTATAGATCCTTAGCCCATGTTAATTGGGGTCGGCCCTCCTAACCATTTTTCTGCAAGTTGTCCTTCTATAGGGCAAAACACACAGCGTCACCCGCCACGCGCCCGACCCGCGGCCGCGTTCTGTGTGATGTCGTCCATCCATACAAGGAATTCAACCCGCCGCGCACCCGACCCGGCCCCCGCCAGACTCGTTCACTGTGTGTTTTGCGCTTAAATGTCTTGTGTCAAATGTGTTAAATGGCAATGACTGTAGATATATTACCGATAATATAACAGCGAGCAAGTGAAACACTGCGTAGGTAAAAAAAACCGATAGTAGGCACTGCACATGCAACTTTAATATACGATGTGGGCCAATTTTACTCTGTCGTCAGTGTTTCGATACTCGAAAACTATCAATCTATTAACGTTGTTCTAACTCATGCTACAGTTCAACTTTGTATGCTGATGGAGCTAGTTTACTCATCAGCGTTTAATGCTCCTAACTTTATTAAAGCATCGTTGAAAGTTTTTACCGACGCTTTTATGTAATAAAATCTCTACACCGTGCCGCGCTTTACAGGCAAGTATAAAATCTAGGTGTTTTAAAAGTTATGGAGTCCGTCAAAAAAGAAGATTAGTCATCCATTTCTGTCTGCTGTTTATTTGCGCTGTACATCTTCTGTTCAACACATTTTATTAAGTTACAGATTGCATCCCGGGGAAGGTCATACTAGGCTACTTGCTAACCCGGAAAATCAAAGAGTTCCCCAGGGTTGTTGAAACCTAAATCCTCACTAACGAAGTCGCGGGCATCATATAGTTTTTTTTTAATAACGCAAAATTTATTACGCTCTTATCTCACAGTAAAGTAATAAAATAGTCTAAGTCAAAAATCTTGTTTGCGTACACGAGAGCTTTGTTTACTGCTTTCCAACAATAAAATTCGTTGTTCCCTGCAAATTCTGCTAGCGTTCCTTAACTCTAAAACAATACTGTTTTTTAAACGGATTGTCTCTTGGGAAATACGTGCTAGTATCTTGAGTTAATCCAAAAAGTGCGGTGGGAAATCCTCTCTACAGTCAATAATCCGGCGTTAGCTAGTTCGGACCGGTTCTAACCGGATTTTTCCAGTTGCGAGCGCGAAAACATGGCGGAATTTTTTGTGAGACTTGTCCGCCTCTGTTTGTGTCGCCAGAGCACTTTGAGGGATTTATTGTTTTTTTTCTGAAATCCAAGACTTTTCTTTTACCATGTTATTAAAGTTTTTCCGCATTGGTTTAGCATTGACTCGTGTTTCAGTGGAAATGTTTATAGGCAAATGGAGTCGAAGCTAAAGTGAAAAGTGTGTACGTAACTGTGTTTTTTTTCGCTGTTCTTATTATGACGATCTTTTTATCACAGTGCAGCACTTATGCTTGCCTTGAATGCGAGAGTTTTGTTGTTCGATTCAAAAGTTTCTCGTTCCCGGGATCGAACCTAGGCCACCCAATGGATGGATGTAATTTAACCCCCAAACCCTTTAAGTGGATTGTGAAGGATTTGGGAAAGACTTGTCCAAGTCCCACTGAAAATAAAATTGTGTAAAAATAAAGTTAAAAGTAAAAATACTAAACTGTGTTAACGTTGCACGTAAAAAGAAAACGCCTTTGATCTTTCACAGAGGAAAATGCCCACAGACTGTTTCGACGTACAATCAGAAACTGCCACAAAGCGTTTCTGCTAACTGTACTTGAGGCCGGTGCACTTTTGTCGTAACGGTGCAAGTCAGATTATTTTGTCGTCCGCGATTTTCACAAAGGGATTACTTTTAGACCATTTTCAGTAAGCGGCGATCCCTTATACTTTGGTCTCCTTTTTTTCCCTCAGAGGTTTGAGAACCCTGCCAATCCCCACTTGCTGGCGTGGTAAGGCCAGCAAAACCCTTCTCATTCTTGAAGAGAGACTCATGGTCAGTAGTGAGCCGGGCTTATTATGATGAGGATGACTCCTGGTAATATTCATTTATACAAGTTACTAGATGATGCCCGTGACTTCGACCGCGTGGATTAAGTTTTTTAAGAACTCTTTAATTTTCCGGGATAAATAGTCTATATCCTTCCCCGGGATACAATCCATCCCTGTACCAAATTTCATCAAAATCGGTTGAACGGTTGGGCCGTGAAACCGTAGCAGACATACACACTTTCGCATTTATAATATTATTATGGAAGTATGGATTAACTTACCTATAGCTTAATCATGAATATTAAAAATAATAATTAAAATATTTACAGAAAATAACGTACTACAAAGAGCTTAAAAGCAACGACCTCAATTTACATAGACGGGCCCTGTCAAACAAAACATATTATTTTACTAACGCCATCTAGTCTGAAAAGCGGGACTGCGCTATGGCGGGGATAAAGACAAGCTTATGACGGCTTATGACAGGTGTGGAGCGCACCCTACAGGTCGGACGCCCAAATTTTTTCTATGAAAGGGCCCATCTAGTACCTACATTTAAATCAATGCTTAAAAGTTCTACAAGCAAAAAAGATTTCGCAGGTTGCAGCAGCAGCAAATATAGTCTGAATTGCAACCAAAGAAAAATCTAAATCTATTTGTCTAGTAGCCGTACTCGATTTCCGCATACTAGCTATTGACAAACGATTGTATCGGATGTTTATCTCCTTCAAGCAAGTCTATAGAAGAATCAAGATGGGCTTCTTTTGTCGACCCGACTCCCATTCGAAACCATTAAAGTAACTTTAAGCGAAGTGTGTACACAAATCAGACCACCGATTGTGTAAGCAACTCGTATCTAATCGTTTAAAATTTTAAAATCGTTTAATCTAAATATCTATGTTCGGGCCAGTTACCACCTTTTTGAACCGACTTCAAAAAAAGGATGAGGATTCAATTCATTTTTTTTTGGTTCAGAACTCCGTCATTTTTGTAAACCGATTTGTAAAATAGTACCGCTAATTAGGATTTAATTTAAAGTTACAAGTAAGCCCTTGACTGCAGCATATTATTAGGTACGACAGTATGATAAAAATGACACCATTATCTAATGAATAAATTTATTTTCTTTCTAGGTATAAACAAGATTTAATTTCACTAACAATGACCCTCATTTATAAATGGAAAGCATACTTTATAATATCAGAACAAAGGTTGCGTAAAAGTTTCATACAAGTTTATTTGATATACAAAGGGCATATCAAACAATTTTTCTCGTTCAGAGAGTGGTTTGCGCGCGGACTTTATAAATGTTGCATAGGAGCATGTGAAACAATACAGGAATAAATAAAAAACATAAAAGGCCGCGTGAACTGCACGAGAGTATGGAGCATGGACTGATGTTAATCAAAAAAATCTTATATATTATAATATTATAAATGCGAAAGTTTGGATAGATGTATGGATGCCACGCCCCAACGCCCCAACGGCTGAACTTTTTATCTCGGAAAATTAAAGAGTTCCCGCGGGAACCAAAAAACCTCAATCCACGCGTACGAAGTCGCGGACATTCGCTAGTACATAATAAGTCAGTTAAACCGACATATCGTACAGAGACAAAAAAAAAATATCTTTATTCGACGAAAAGTTAGCTATTACCCCAAAAAAAGCTGAGGAAACCCGAAGAATTCAGGAAGACGCAAGGACACAATTCATGATTTTCCAATATCGTTGATCAAAAAACTTTAATATTTCAGTATATGTGCATTTTTGGGTCTCCAATCTTACCCACACACTTACTTACACAGACAACCGATTTTTCTATAATTTTCTCGATACAAAATATTAGATTTTACAAAGAATGTCGCTAAATTAAGATTTTGTTTCATGGGGAAACGGTAAAGAGCTTCTATTTTAGGTTAGTACCTAATAGAGACTCAATTCAAAAGAAAATACAGCAATTTCTTCAAGCCAGGGAGGCATTACCTAACACCGACAAACGTCTAACACACAAACTAATCCGCCTGAATAGAGGTAAACTCAGGAAGGTGGTGGGACTCATAACAGGGCACAGCCCATTAAACAAACACCTCTTTGTCATAGGCGTCACCGACAGCCCTCTGTGCAGAGCCTGCATGGAGACAGATGAAACGCCGACGCATGTGCTGCTAGAATGCACAGGCGTCACAGACCAACGAGAGCGACACCTTGGATCCCCAACCTCGCTACGAGAGGCCCTAGACAACCTGGGCGGTCTTCTAGGCTTCTGGAGCGAGCTCGGATGGCTGGAGTGAAGACTCCAGCGGGGAGGGGCAACTAACGTACAACAGACCTCCAACTGGAGGTTTAAGTGCGGAAACCTGCCCAGCAGAAAGAAGAAGAAGACAGCAATTTCTTTTGAATTGAGTCTATTAGGTACTAACCTAAAATATAAACTTTATATTTAAAAAACATAATTATACTTTTTAAAACGTTATAGTACTTGCGTTTCGGCATACATTGCGTTATTGCCATATATTTCACACTACAGTGAATAAATCTGTCCTTTTCACGTATTTTGCATCGATTTGGGCCCTAAAAGATGTGCGGCTTGCAACGTAGTGTCAAATTAAACCCTGCTTGCCTGGAACCCGCTCTCCTAGGAAAAATACCTACCACCGAACACGTCCAATATTACCCGAGTCTTAAAATATAAACCTTTGTACCTTACCTTTTAAAATACTCTCTGATTGCCTAACAAGATAGCAAACAAGGTGGAGTAAAAATATGTAAAAGCAAAAGCTTAGTAAAGCAATGAGCAAAAAATATAAGAAAATACGTTTCTTAAAATAGGGCGCTGAGTGACCATGTTTTGTTGTGAACTCAGGACTAGTCTTGACTATAATTTTAGTACTGTTAATAAAGTTAATACAAAACGGAAAAGTGTGTCTGCTTGTAGCCTTTACACGGACTATCTATATGGGTTGGCTGACTGCCAGTCACTCATAATGACACTGAGTGATTTTGACACAACGTAGTAACAAGCTTGCTACCCAGGGACGGATATAGGTTCGGAAAATTAAAGATTCTCCATTTTATTTAAATATAAAAGCACTACCTTAATTCATGCGGACGTAGTCCTAAGTATCACGTGATATTATTTATTCAAAGATTTAAACTTAGTTATAAAAACGCTTACAACACTGTAAACTTATGTGAGAGTGGCGAAGGCACCACTGTCAATTAAAAAAACACATTTTAATTCACACGAAAAAATTAGCATGTTGGGAGTGTACTATAATAATTATTTACTAATCAGTCAGATCTCTATAGTACAAAAAGCTATTCCGATAGAAAAGTTAACATGAATTCAACATTCATGGTCACCCCATAATAGGAAGATCTGTCACTTGAGCTGTATGCAGCGGGAAACGCTAATGAAAAGAAATACGCTTATTTCCTTGGCTTCAATTTTCTTTGCGAGATATCTTTTAAAGTGTCACTTGCTGTTTTTATTACGTAAATAGTGAGATACCTAGCATTTCTCCAAAGGAGACTCAAATTTGCAGTTCTTACTTGAAGTTGGAATGTTGTAATAACAAATTATTATGTAGCTACCGTTAATTAGTAAGTTTTTTTAACAACGCAGTGCTAATTTTCAAAACATAAGCTAAATCGCCACCAATTCTCTAAGAGTGAGAAGTTCATAGTTCACCACGCGGTCCATGTGCGGATTGGCAGACAACGTCTCACGATTTTAAAAACATTGTGGCAGGCTTGCAGGTTTATATGCGGTTTAAAGATGCGGGTGAGTTCTAACGGCATTCTCAATACACTAGTGGATTTTTTAAAAATCCTTTTGTGTGGACAAATGTACAATTTGTGGGGATAAATGGATTTTTACACAAATGGAACCTAGATATTATTATGTTGATATTTAACACCACTAATACAGTTAAAGTTTTGTTTACTAACATAACTAACATTAGTTTAGTAGTATCGCATATTGTAAGATTATGGATGTTATGTCTGTTAATAAAGGTTATATTATTATTGTGTCTGAGCTTCATACACGAGTGTTATAGCAATCGGGGAAGTTGTAACTAAATGTTAACAGTGGCAACTATTTCCACGTAGCACCATAACTATGCACTGCGATAGTTACCCGTTAGTTACTGAAGTTATTTTGTACACAAATTGTTGCCAGACTGAACTATTACATGACGTCCCGCGACTTCGTCCGCGTGGTTTAAGTATTTTTGATTCCCACGGGAACTCCTAAATTTTCCGGGATAAAAACTGTTATGGACCGATAGTATAATGGTTATCTTCTTGATAAGAACTATCTCGTATAGAACCAGAAGATTCATTAGAGTTTATTTTAATAGAAAAATAGTTTTCTATTTGAGACATTTTTTATGCTACTTTTATTCTAAAAATATTACTTACTAGCTGATGCCCGCAATTTTGTGTGCGTGGAATAAGTTATTTTGATTATCACGGGAACTCTTAATTTTTCGGGATAAAAGTAGCCTATGTCACTCTCCAGGTCCTCAACTATACCAATGTCATGTCAATCTGACATCTCTCTCTGCGCTCTGTTGCGGCGTGATTAAATTACAAACCAACAAACAAACACATTTTCGGATTTTTAACATTTCTTATGCTTGTAGTTTTTTGGTAGAGCGGAAGTTTTTTATGCCAGGATAAAACGCGGGTTTCTGGCCCGGAAATATCGTGACAGAAAAGCGTTTGTCTCTGTTACTCTTCCTTTAGTATAGATAGAGAGGTAAGAGACAGAGTACCTATTTCTAATTATTTGAGTTACTGTTCAATATTTTGAACCGTTTCAATAAGGTTTGAGTGGCGCAGCGGTTAGTGAGCCCCGTCCTAAGTAGCAAGGCGTCACAGGTTTTAATCCCAGTCGAGAAATAAATAGTTTTTGGCTTTTTAAATAAAGATTATTGAAAGTATAGTTTACCTGTCGCGGGGTATCCAACAACACAACACGGCTTGTTTAAGTCTAAAGGTCAAGCCCCACTTGAGATGCACGGAGCTGCGTGGCACGTAGTTTTTAGTTTGTATTATTTGTATATGTTTGTTTGGCCCATCCCCATTCAAACTCATACAAAAAATATTTGCAGCTACTTGCATCTGTAGACCTTTAGAAGCAAGCGCTGCCAAGCCATATGGAGCGACGTTAAATATTTATCGATTTAACTGAACATTTATAACAATAGTGTTTTCTTAAATGAATTTGAACGGATGATGGAGAGAGCTATGATTATAAAAACAGGAATCAGTACGTAATTCAGAAAAAAAAAACATAAATTTTCCATTATCGTGTAATTTAATTAAACATTCAACCCTTATACCATTGAAATGGCACCCAAATGAAAAAAAAGGTTCTCGTATTTTTTTAATTAGTCCTTTTTACACTCTCCGGTCAAGAGCACACCGGAGACTTTAATTTAAAAGCGTTAATAAATTCATTTATTTGCTTTAAACATGGGTACACACACAGATATTAGGTTATAATTATTATACTACGGATCAAATAAAATGCTACACTACTCTTTTCGCCTTAAATTCACTTGACGATTCAAAAGTACTTGTAAAAGTTTATTTGAATAAAAAATATTTGATTTGATTTGATTTGATTTGATTTAAAACCTTTAAACTAAACTCACTATCAGACAGACGAAAGTTACATGATACGGTAAATTCCTATATAAGCTTATTAACGGAACTATAGCTAACTCAGAACTACTAAGCCAGACTTCTCTCAAAACTCCCTCGCACCTGCCGCGGCACCCTATGCAACTGCTGTTTGCACACAAATCCAACAGAACCAACCTCGGTAATTATTCAATAATACCCCGACTGAGTAGGCTGTATAGGGAACTTACGGGCAAGGATAAATCCATCGACGTGTTTAACATCAAAATCAAAAAATTTGAAGCGCTGCATAATTTAATATAATTAACAATAAGTTTAGTGAATTATTAAGTCTAGTTTTTTTTTGTTTTGTTTTTAGCAATAAGTATAGTTTATGTAATTTATTTCACTTAACAACATAATTTTTTTATATTAGTACGACCTTTAAATTGTGTCTAAGTGCATGTTGTGGCTGCCTATATAAGTGAAATAATGTGTTTTCCGCTACCCTAAGTTCATATAAGTCTAAGTTTAATTTACATGTAATTTTGTTGGTAGTCCAAGTAAAAATAAATACTTAAAGATGCCAATCATGTTTGCGTGAAAAAATTTAATTTATACTTAGTCAGTAGAAAACCGGACACAATTTTATTACAACTTATTACCCTAATATTTATTATGTGTATTATTAATTATTATGAATTATTTTGTTGTTTTTGTCGTTGCTTACAATAAAATTGATAACAAATATTTAGTAACTGCGTCATCGTCCGCGTAGTTTAAACTTTTGTTAGGGATGAGGTCTATGTCAAAAATAAATTATTCCTCAGGCCTTTTGCACATCATAAGAAAATTTCTTGTGTCTTATGAATAATGTCTTATGAGAAATTCAGTCGCAATGGTTGTTGTATGAGACCATACGTATTACACGATATTTTTTCTTGTGTCGGATCAGACACGCGCATACAAAATATTATAAGGCCTTTTGCGCATTATAAGAAAATTTCTTGTGTCTTATGAATAATGTCTTATAAGAAATTCAGTCGCAATGGTTGTTGTATGCGACCATACGTATTACACGATATTTTTTCTTGTGTCGAATCAGACACGCGCATACAAAATATTATAAGGCCTTTTGCGCATTATAAGAAAATTTCTTGTGTCTTATGAATAATGTCTTATAAGAAATTCAGTCGCAATGGTTGTTGTATGCGACCATACGTATTACACGATATTTTTTCTTGTGTCGAATCAGACACGCGCATACAAAATATTATAAGACCTTTTGCGCATTATAAAAAAAATCTTGTGTCTTTTGAGTACTTATAAGAACTAAAGGCTCCCCCACACAGGCGCGTTATTATAGGTCGATAATATCGCATGCGTTATTGCGTTATCTGTTTTCAGTACATTTTGTATTAGGATGGTCATGTAGTTACACACTGCTGCGATAATAACGCCGCAATGGAAGTAGGACGTTGCGTCCTGCGATATTGCGATACGAGTTCTAGAATGTTTTGTATCAGGACGCAAACAACCGTACACACACCTGTAGTACTTGTAGGACGTTTGGTTTTATCGACAGTTTGAGAGTGGTTACATGACTGTATGAGTGTCCTAAAAACTTTTCTATAATATGGATATCATATCATCAGATGAAGAATGCTTATTACTAACAGTAGCAATGTAAGATGACCAAAAAAGACGCCAGAAACGAAGGTAATTAATAAAGCGTGGATTTACCTAATTGTTGGAGTCTTCCTTGCATGTGCGTGCGCTGCGTTGACTTTTTTGCATACCTGAGAGAGATGGTATAACGTCGCGGCGCGGCGCTCTCTCGTAAGAAATATCGGACGATAATAACGCAGCTGTGTGCAAGGAATCGGGACGCACTATCGCAATACCGCATGCGATATTATCGACCTATAATAACGCGCCTGTGTGGGGGAGCCTTAATACTTATAATAAAAACTGAATTGCTTATAAGACATTACTCATAAGACAAAAAGTTTTTACTGGCAAACGGCCTTACTGCTTATTAAATAGAAGGTCTTCCAAAAGACCTAAAATTCGTCTAGGTCGTCTACGTCGACTTCTTAAAAAGTTGAATCACATCTTCTGTTAGTTTTAAGTTTGATAATCATTTTTTAAAAATTGTGTTGAAATTTGATGACGTCACTATAGTAGTGTAGTGAGTTGTCATCATCCCTATACCCGCCGGAACTCCGTAATTTTCCGGGATAAACAGCCTATGTCCCCGGGCAACATGTCTGTTCCAAATTTCATCAAAATCGGTTGAAAAAATGGGCCGTGAAAGCGTAACAAACGAATAAACAAACTCACATTTACATTCAAAATATTATAAAGTTAGGATAACAGCTTCAACAACATAAAAGTTTCCTACAATCTCAAAGCTCAACCTGTACCTACAGTCACTAGTGATTTGTCAGTCAGTTATTTTCTCTCTAAATATTGCTAGCGTTAGCCCGCGACTTCGTCCGCGTGGAATAAGGTTCTTAATTTTTTTTTAAACTGTTAAAAACATAAAATTCTTCATTTTTCACCGAAAGAACAACTAACAAGTTTCATCGATATAAATTGTAACCACCTTGGGAGTGGAATTTCGAAAATTCCTCTCTTAGTAGGTAGAGTTCTCTCAAAATTTCCTACGTTCAGGCGTTTGAGCTGTGGATTGTCTGTCAGTCACTCAGGATAAAGCCTTTTATAGTTTTTGATGATAAACTTGCTATTTCGCTCCCATGGGAATTTCTATATTTCATTTTTTATTCTACTACAAGTTAGCTCTTGACTGCGATCTCACCTGATGGTAAGTGATGATGCAGTCTAAGATGGTAGCGGGCTAACCTTTTAAGGGTATGACAGTTATATGAAACAAATACTACGTTTCTACACGGCATCATACCGGAACGCTAAATCCCTTGGCGGTACGTCTTTGCCGGTAGGGTGGTAACTAGCCACGGCTGAAGCCTACCACCGGCCAAATCCGGCATTATAAAGGGTAACTTTTTGAAAATTTCAGCGTTGTAGGTCCAAGGGCTCGTTTTAGGCGCAGATGACTAGATTAGTCAGTCAGTCAGCTACCTAGGACTTACCTTTTTATATTAGATGTTTCTCCTAACAGAAAAACAAATGTAATTATTTTATCGATTCGTAGATTCAGGTGTTAGCATTATTGCGATTTGTCATTATACCTCATGAAACGGGAAGCATAATATCCATCAATTTGACTCGTTTCATGTCATTCGATTTAATCTGCGGATACGAACGCCATATTGAAAATTGTTAGTATAAATGCGAGTGTTTTGACGATGGTAATTCAGTCTCCTGCCGGCAGACTCAGCGATTATTGAATACTTTTGTGTTTAGATCGCTTTCGAATTGGAGCTTAACGATAGCAATCGTGGCCGGATCAAATGAATATTATCTTTAAGTTTAGCCAACTTTTATGTAATTACATTAAATCTCTCGTGGAACCTCTACCTACAGGTTTTACCATTTATTCGTGCAAGTTCCAAATGAGAGTGTCACATCTACAAACAAATATATTAAAAGTGTCTCATAAATACCTACTTCTAGATGGACTGTAACAAAAGGGTAACTCTGTGAAAATTTCAGCTTTGTATGTCCAAAGGATCGTTTTAGGCGCTGATGACTAGATGAGTCAGTCAGTCAGTTACTCAGGGCATTTCTGTTTATATGAGATGTTTCTCCTAACAGAAAAACAAATGTAATTATTTTATTGATTCGTAGATTCAGGGCTCAAGATTCAATTAAATAGAGAGTCCCCAAAATATCGCCGCTTCTCCAGACCAATCCGTTGTTGAGCAAATAATTCCCAACTCAGATGTCGGTGCAATCGATTACAGATAAGTTCCCAAATAAAACGGAGATTTGGGAGCACAACGATTTTTTTTCTCCGACAATATCGATGCCACTGACGTTAAACTTCGATCACGCCAACATTAAATGATAAATGATACCTAAATGATAAATGTTTTATTTATTTGACTTAGGACAACTTGTGGCACTTATGATGAGTGAAGTTACTTACCACTAAAGTTGATAGTGTAGTCGCGGTGGACTAAAATGACTATAGATAGATAAAGTCGTATAGTTCGTAAAGTGCCTAATTTACCACAATATAATGTGATGCCTACGACTTCGTTCACGTGGATATACCTATCTTTTTGAAATCCCGGGACACGGGACACGACACGGGACACGGGACACACGGGACACGGGATTTCTGGGATACTATCTTTTTGTGTACAAAAAATCGGTTGACCACATGGGTCGTGAGTTGTGAAAGCTTAGCAAACAGACGGACAGACACACATTCGCATTTACAATATTAGTATGGATTCGTACTATGAATGCGAAAAAGTGTTTGTTTGTCGGTTTATCCTTCAATCAAGCCATACCAGAGCAACAGATCAACGGGTAGTTTTTGATGAGTAAATGTAAAGCGACTTACTTATGCGAGATTTTGTAGATAAATTCATATCCATACTAATATTATAAATGCGAATCTATGTCTGTCTGCTTGTCTGCTATGCTTTCAGTCCAAATCAACAGATTTTGATGAAATTTTGTAGAGGTAGGTTGCATCCCGGGTAAAGGACATAAGGATACTTTTT
This sequence comes from Erebia aethiops, assembly GCA_923060345.2. NCBI lineage: Eukaryota > Metazoa > Arthropoda > Insecta > Lepidoptera > Nymphalidae > Erebia > Erebia aethiops. The sequence goes on along the minus strand of OV281081.1, from coordinate 10,167,593 downwards.
ATCTCGGAAAATGGAGAGTAAAAAAAAATTCTACGCGGACTAAGTCGCAGACATGATCTAGTAATGCAATATAATTTAAACTTATTTTTATTTATAACTAGCTGATGCCCGCGCATTCGTCCGCGTGAATTGAGATTATTTGGCTCCAGCAGAAACTCTTGAATTTCCCGGGATAAAAAGTAGCTTTTGTCCTTCCCTGGGATGTAGCCTACCTCTATACCAAATTTCATCAAAATCGGTTGAACAGATGGGGCGTGAAAGCTTAGCAGACAGACAGACACAATTTCGAATTTATAATATAACTAGATGATTCCCGCGACTTCGTCCGCGTGGATTAAGATTTTTGATTCCCGCGGGAACTTTTTAATTTTCCGGGATAAAAAGTAGCCTATGTCCTTCCCCGGGATACCATCTACCCCTGTACCAAATTTCAGCAAAATCGGTTGAAAAGATGGGCCGGGAAAGCGTAGCAGACAGACAGACAGACAGACAGACAGAAACACTTTCGCATTTATAATATTAGTATGGATATTACTCGTAGTATGGATATGGAATGCACAAACAGTTCTCTTTTACCTGTCAATAAAACTTTCTGATATTTATATTTCGTTAACACAACAGCCTTTTCAAAAATCTGTGGAGCCGTCGAAATGTCGGAAAAACTAAATATATAACATAACAATACGAAAATATCCCCAAAAAACAACGCCGACACTTGGGCGATACGTCATAATCAATCAAGTCGCCCAATTGTTACGTGTTCTATTGTTTTTGTTCCGTCTCTGTGTGAAATTCGACGAGATAGTTCCATTGAATGCTCGCCAATTTTTTTTATTATTTACATTTTTATTATCAATCGCTGTCCAATTTTCGGAAAAAAAAAATCATATTTCTGTGTTACGAGACTGCTTTGAGCCTTCAACTTATATGAATTAACCACGGGACGCGTGATATCGGCCATATTTGCCTTAACCCTCTAACCGCGAACTGTGGTAGTTTCACCATTATTTATTTATTTAATTTATTTATTTAGTACCAAAAAGTTATAAAATAAGAAGAAAAACAGATACATAGTGGACAAGGAAGCACTTATCTCTATAATAGATCTCTACCAGTGACCATTGGCAGTGAGAAAGGTTGTGGAGGAATAATAGGTAGGTACAACAAGATATGAGATAAATTGAAACGAGAAATTATACCATAAAATTACATAAACACACAAAAAGACATACTTATGACATAAATATATAAATATATTATGATACTGTGTTGTCATAGTGATCGACTTTTTCATGCACTAGGATCAATAATTATGCAGAAAAATGACAAGGCATGTTAACCCTTAGTTAGTCGAACGTGATTTCATAAATTTTTCTTACGTTTCCAATCCCGTGTTTATTTCATCAATCATCCAAGGTAAATTTAGCAGTCTAAAGTACCTACTTTTGAACGATGTGTTATTTCATCGTTCCACCTATCCAAGATATTCTTTAGATATTGAATGCAATTTTCTTTATCTAAGTAACCAGGAGTTTAAGATACTTATTGTGGCCGTAGGTATACTGTTATACTTAAACTGTAATAAATGGTTACGTGTTTAAAGGTACCCGAAGGTAATAATAAAGCTATAACAAAGCCAATATAACGGTGATCTTGACCTGATTGGTTTGTAACTTTGAACCTATAACATGTTACAAAACGGTTAATTAGTCGAAGGTACCTCGAACTATGGCGCAGTGGTCACCAGGGGCCCTACTGCCAATTATATTATTACTCAAAATGACAGTTTGATGTCACGTACCTTGACGTTCCTAAAATAAGGATTGTAATTCTATCCCACGAAAGACAGCAATAATGAAACAATATGGCTTTATGCGTTGGCCGTATGGCCATAGGCCGAGTGGGAGTTTTTTTACGCAACGTTAACTACCATTTAAATAGAATCGAATATATTGATCGAGCGCCAGCTGTCAAGCGCTTGACACTTCCATTATACATTGGACCAAAATCTCCCACTAGGAACACAGCAGAGTCTTTAAGGCCTTCTTGAAATATTGTAATCCGAGGTTCGATACTCAGCAAGGGCAATTTTAAAAGTAGCTTTGAACTACCATGGCTAGGAATGGTGGTAAATAGGAACCACCCTACCAGCGTAGCCATGGCGTTCTGATACGATGCCATGAAAAAACTTATACGGAGTAAAATAAAACTGCAATAGCCCTCCCAGATCGGCCCGTTTTCATCAAACAATACAAAGATTCCTGAGGCCTCTCACAGTGCGAACGCGAATGATCCGCGCACATGAGTTTCTTGCCGGCTCTTCACAGTAGAATTTTCTTTCCGAACCAGTGGTAGAATCAAAACATGACGTTACATAGGAGATACCTGTATGTCCTGCAAATTGTAATAAATAAATTGTGTATTGAGCATAAATCATAAATTGCGTCCGCGCAGACGAATTAGCGCATGGTAATAAAATACTGCATTAAAACTACCCCCCGATTTTGAAAAGAAATCGTAGTCGTCATCGTTTGTCATACGTATGATTCGACCTGTTTAAGGAGTCCATAGATGCCTGCACGTCAAAAAGCACGTATGAACTCCTTAAACAGTTCGAGTAATACGATTGATTGAATTTGCTTAGACAATTGGGCCAATAAATGTATATTGTCCGCGAGGACCATCAGAAAAAAAATTGCAGCTTATTTCAGCTTTCGACGTTCATTAATAAAGTTAACGAACGCTGCATAGGAATTTGTTACAAGAATCCTAATAAATGTTAGGCATTAAACGTGTAACGAATTACGTAATGTTTCCCAGAATAAGGGGACTCACCAACATGACGTTTATTCTGTTAACGTTTATTCTGCAATATAAGGAGGAAAACGGTAATTCGATAAAAAACATACATTTACGCCAATATAAGAACATTGGCATTATTCTTTTACTATTGCAAGACAGACAGACAGACTTTTCTCGCACATTCTTTGCGAAAGTCGTTCTTTTGACGAATGTGACAGATCCAAGTCTTAACATTAAAATTACGGACATTTTGCGACATATTTTTAATGCAATATACCTAGCTTTTGATAGACAAAAATACTTGTTTTCACCATTTTTCTCTATCAAATAGAGAATTTTAAACTTTAAGCTCCTCTTCAGGTATGAAGGAGTTTAGGATCAATAGCACACGATACAGAAAGAACGTCATATAGATTCCGATCACGTCGAATAAGGAGCCACTTGAGCTTTTGACGAAATTCAGAAACGTAGCTATATTTGCGAAGGCCGAATATAAACCGAAAACTATGTGCCTAATTTAAATCTTTCTGGGGCCATACTGCCTACTCAAAATGACAGTTTGATGACACGTCACGTACCTTAACGTTCCTAAAAAAAATTGGCAGTCATAGGGACTGCCGATAGAAGTAAAAACGTTTTTTTTTCTGATTTAGAAAAAAATAAATTACGAATGTACGAATTAATATTTAAAACCATTACGAATTAATATTTAAGACCATCTGTCTTCGTAACAACGCGAGGTTATTAATATAAACCTTAAAAAGTACGGCATTACAGTTTAATTACGAATGTACTATATTTTTATACTTACGACCTTTTGTCTTAAGAATAACGGCGTCGGTCTCGCGTATTTCACATTTTTACCCCCTACCAAAACGTGCGCAACGCGCCTAAAGAAGTTTTCACTTTCGTTTTATGCAATAATAATCCTTTATTATTGCATAAAACGAAAGTCAACAATAATGAAAAAATATGGCTTTAAACGTTGACAGTATGGCCCAGACTCGAAATTAGTCTAAAAAAAAACTAACGCTACGTGTACGATGTAATGTGACGAAGTACAAAAGCCTCCTTTTTAATCGACACAAATGCGAAGCTGCCGAGAATATTAAAACATTTATTCACGGTGGCAGATGGCTGTTTTTTCGCCCCAAACTAATTACTTCCGTCCGCCATTTGTAAGTCGTCGTCACGGCCTTATTATTTCGTCAGCAAACGAATTTTCGTGTGCAACAGCCCTTACTTAATTAAGTTATTATAAGTAAATATCATACAACAACTTATTTCATTTGAGACAAGTCAGTAGTATGTATGTATGTATTTATGTATGTTCCGCCGTAGCACCTAAACTACTGAGCCGATTTTTTTGAGGCGTCAAACGATTATTTTGGTCAGGGTGTCAAAAGCTACATATTAAGGAGACCAAATCGATGTCGGAATAAGTGGAGGTCTCTGATTTTTTTTCGTAGTCGGGTTACAGTTTTTTTAAATGCACACGGTGTATTTCATACACGGAGTTCAAAAACGTGTTCAAAAACCTGCGCCTGACGCGCTATAGTTTGTATTAGGACCGCGTTGGCTTGCGTCGTCTGCGCTTAAGTGCTTTGGGACTAATTTTACGATGAAAATTGTTATGTATTAAATTAAAGTAAAAAAAAATCCTACAATTTATGTACTAACCTTTTTTTTGTAAAATCAATAGTTTCATCGTATACGAGAGCCGCCAACCAAAACCTAAATTCACCTTTCACAGTTCAAATAAATTTGTATTGTGCGAGTTTTACAAGTTCTTTAAACTAAATTAGATTGACTTTGCTAAATCTAGTCTAATTTAGTTTGAAGAATTTTTATTAAAAGTATCACATGGATGGTCTGTGGGTGATCTAACATATTCGATTTCCTAGAAATAGCATCGATAAGCATAATATTATATTTTTAATTCATGCTAATCATAATGTTATTATTATAGAAGCATATTATTATCAATCACATCATGACTATTTGTGATCAAATGTGTCAAGTTCATTATCATGACTTGCCAAATAAGGTCGGGATGGATTCCAATGCCATATAAAGGTATACAGCTACGTAGAGAGGCTCTAGGTTATAGTGCTACTCCTTCGTATCTCTGTACTATCATAAAATTCTGCATATAAATCCATACTAATCTTACTAATATTATAAATGCGAAAGTTTGGATGTATGGATGTCGGTATGGATGTTTGTTACTCAATCACGCCCCAACAGCTGAACGGATCTGGATGAAATTTGGCACAGATATAGATTATAGTCTGGAATAAAACATAGGCTACTTTTTATCCCGTAAAATTAAAGAGTTTACGCGGGAACCACAAAACCTCGATCCACGTGTACAAAGTCGCGGGCGTCAGCTAGTATTATTATAAATGCGAAAGTGTGTTTCTGTCTGTCTGTAACGCTTTCACAACCCATCTTTTCAAGAGATTTTGACGAAGTTTCGTACAGAGAAAGGTTGCGTGATACGTGCCGGGAAAGGACATCTTATACTTTTTATCCGGGAGAATCTCGTATAAATAATCTAATACATAAATACAAGCACTCCATTTTAAAAAATCGGTTAAAATACATACAGCAGAAGACAGAACCTCTTTTATTGAAAAGAGCAATTGGCAAGTTTCTTGCTGGCTCTTCTCAGTAGAGTCTAATTTCAAATCGGTTGGTATAGCCATTATAAGTACCTAACACTTTTATGTCCTCAATAAGACACTTGTAGTAATATGTCCTACTCATAGACTTAATATCCTGCCTAGACTTAATAAACTGCCTCGTTTGTCTAGTGGTTAGCATGTTTGATTGCACCTAACGAAGTCCCGGGTTCGATTCCCGGATCGGGCCACAACAAGTATTGTGTTTTCATGACAAGAAATTTTCATGGCAAGAAGTTGGCGGTGTTTCACCCCTGTGCCTCGGAGAGCACGTAAAGCCGTCGGTCCTGCGCCTGATCTCTCTCCGTTCGTATCGGATTTTACGTCCCATCGGGCTATGAGAACAAAGGAACAGAGAGTGCACCTGTGTTTGCGCACACACTTGTGCGATGGCTAATCTCTCTTTGGAGGACATTCTATTATTATAATATACTCGTATGTGTCACCGTAAGATTGTAAAAACCGTTAGATTATAATCTAACGGTTTCTATCTCGCGAGATTGTAAACTGTCGAAAGTTTGTGAACCGTTCAATGTTCTGAGTATTAATTTATGAAATATTTATTGTATTTACGTTTTCTTGACTCTTTCTTGTACAGTTCGCGCGCGAGTTGAATTCAGAGTAAATGTATGTGTCACCATATATTTACTCTGCATTCAACTCGCGCGCGATCTATAGGTTAGGTTAGGGTTTGACATGAATATTAATATTGGGTTAATATACCTAATAGATTACAGTTTACCGAAACATAATGCGTTAAATTGTAAGCAGTATGTTACGGTTCACAATCTGTCGACAGTTTACAATCTATCGAGATAAAAAACGTTAGATTACAATCTAACGGTTTTTACAATCTTACGGTGACATGTCTACTATCCTCACTATCCTACCTACATGAATATGAATGTGTGAATGAATAACATCATGAATGTAGAATGAAATAAATGAAAATGAATTAACTATTTATGAGTTTGAATTCGGCGTCCATTAAAAGAGACGTCGTGCGTGTGGCGCTAAAAATACCAATCGCCAAGGTCCGTTAATAGGGTCAGACGAGCGAAAGTGTAAGATCGAGGTCGGCAGAAAGCGAAAACTGTCACAAGGTCACGGCAAACGCTGCTCGGAATCGAACCGGTTACCTCTTCCGCAGTGACGACTTCAGTATTAGCTAATATTAATAACCTAATTAAATATCACCTAATGAATTAGTTATTACTTTTTATCATATTCAGGGGTCGCCAGAAAGCAAAAACTGTCACAAGGTCACGGCAAACGCTGCTCGGAATCGAATCGGTTACCTCTTCCGCAGTGACGACTACAGTATTAGCTAATATTAATAACCTAATTAAATATCACCTAATGAATTAGTTATTACTTTTTATCATATTCAGGGGTCGCCAGAAAGCGAAAACTGTCACAAGGTCACGGCAAACGCTGCTCGGAATCGAATCGGTTACCTCTTCCGCAGTGACGACTTCAGTATTAGCTAATATTAATAACCTAATTAAATATCACCTAATGAATTAGTTATTACTTTTTATCATATTCAGGGGTCGGCAGAAAGCGAAAACTGTCACAAGGTCACGGCAAACGCTGCTCGGAATCGAATCGGTTACCTCTTCCGCAGTGACGACTTCAGTATTAGCTAATATTAATAACCTAATTAAATATCACCTAATGAATTAGTTATTACTTTTTATCATATTCAGGGGTCGCCAGAAAGCGAAAACTGTCACAAGGTCACGGCAAACGCTGCTCGGAATCGAATCGGTTACCTCTTCCGCAGTGACGACTTCAGTATTAGCTAATATTAATAACCTAATTAAATATCACCTAATGAATTAGTTATTACTTTTTATCATATTCAGGGGTCGCCAGAAAGCAAAAACTGTCACAAGGTCACGGCAAACGCTGCTCGGAATCGAATCGGTTACCTCTTCCGCAGTGACGACTACAGTATTAGCTAATATTAATAACCTAATTAAATATCACCTAATGAATTAGTTATTACTTTTTATCATATTCAGGGGTCGCCAGAAAGCGAAAACTGTCACAAGGTCACGGCAAACGCTGCTCGGAATCGAATCGGTTACCTCTTCCGCAGTGACGACTTCAGTATTAGCTAATATTAATAACCTAATTAAATATCACCTAATGAATTAGTTATTACTTTTTATCATATTCAGGGGTCGGCAGAAAGCGAAAACTGTCACAAGGTCACGGCAAACGCTGCTCGGAATCGAATCGGTTACCTCTTCCGCAGTGACGACTTCAGTATTAGCTAATATTAATAACCTAATTAAATATCACCTAATGAATTAGTTATTACTTTTTATCATATTCAGGGGTCGCCAGAAAGCGAAAACTGTCACAAGGTCACGGCAAACGCTGCTCGGAATCGAATCGGTTACCTCTTCCGCAGTGACGACTTCAGTATTAGCTAATATTAATAACCTAATTAAATATCACCTAATGAATTAGTTATTACTTTTTATCATATTCAGGGGTCGGCAGAAAGCGAAAACTGTCACAAGGTCACGGCAAACGCTGCTCGGAATCGAATCGGTTACCTCTTCCGCAGTGACGACTACAGTATTAGCTAATATTAATAACCTAATTAAATATCACCTAATGAATTAGTTATTACTTTTTATCATATTCAGGGGTCGCCAGAAAGCGAAAACTGTCACAAGGTCACGGCAAACGCTGCTCGGAATCGAATCGGTTACCTCTTCCGCAGTGACGACTTCAGTATTAGCTAATATTAATAACCTAATTAAATATCACCTAATGAATTAGTTATTACTTTTTATCATATTCAGGGGTCGGCAGAAAGCGAAAACTGTCACAAGGTCACGGCAAACGCTGCTCGGAATCGAATCGGTTACCTCTTCCGCAGTGACGACTTCAGTATTAGCTAATATTAATAACCTAATTAAATATCACCTAATGAATTAGTTATTACTTTTTATCATATTCAGGGGTCGGCAGAAAGCGAAAACTGTCACAAGGTCACGGCAAACGCTGCTCGGAATCGAATCGGTTACCTCTTCCGCAGTGACGACTACAGTATTAGCTAATATTAATAACCTAATTAAATATCACCTAATGAATTAGTTATTACTTTTTATCATATTCAGGGGTCGCCAGAAAGCAAAAACTGTCACAAGGTCACGGCAAACGCTGCTCGGAATCGAATCGGTTACCTCTTCCGCAGTGACGACTTCAGTATTAGCTAATATTAATAACCTAATTAAATATCACCTAATGAATTAGTTATTACTTTTTATCATATTCAGGGGTCGCCAGAAAGCGAAAACTGTCACAAGGTCACGGCAAACGCTGCTCGGAATCGAATCGGTTACCTCTTCCGCAGTGACGACTACAGTATTAGCTAATATTAATAACCTAATTAAATATCACCTAATGAATTAGTTATTACTTTTTATCATATTCAGGGGTCGCCAGAAAGCGAAAACTGTCACAAGGTCACGGCAAACGCTGCTCGGAATCGAATCGGTTACCTCTTCCGCAGTGACGACTACAGTATTAGCTAATATTAATAACCTAATTAAATATCACCTAATGAATTAGTTATTACTTTTTATCATATTCAGGGGTCGCCAGAAAGCAAAAACTGTCACAAGGTCACGGCAAACGCTGCTCGGAATCGAATCGGTTACCTCTTCCGCAGTGACGACTACAGTATTAGCTAATATTAATAACCTAATTAAATATCACCTAATGAATTAGTTATTACTTTTTATCATATTCAGGGGTCGCCAGAAAGCAAAAACTGTCACAAGGTCACGGCAAACGCTGCTCGGAATCGAATCGGTTACCTCTTCCGCAGTGACGACTTCAGTATTAGCTAATATTAATAACCTAATTAAATATCACCTAATGAATTAGTTATTACTTTTTATCATATTCAGGGGTCGCCAGAAAGCAAAAACTGTCACAAGGTCACGGCAAACGCTGCTCGGAATCGAATCGGTTACCTCTTCCGCAGTGACGACTACAGTATTAGCTAATATTAATAACCTAATTAAATATCACCTAATGAATTAGTTATTACTTTTTATCATATTCAGGGGTCGCCAGAAAGCAGAAACTGTCACAAGGTCACGGTAAACGCTGCTCGGAATCGAATCGGTTAGCTCTTCCTAGTGACGACTACAGTATTAGCTAATAACCATAATGAAAAACACCTAATGAATTAGTTATTATTTTTTATCATATTAGATTAATAGTTATTTAATATTATACTATCTAAATTATAAGTAGTTTAAATATTTAAAAACTAGATGATGCCCGCGGCTTCGTCCGCGTGGATTAAGGTTTTTTGATTCCTGCGGGAACTCTTGAATTTTTTGGGATAAAAATTTAAAGGAAACCTATATATGTACCAAATTTCATCAAAATTGGTTGAACAGATGGGCCGTGAAAGCGTAGCAGACAAATAGACAGGCCTATATTCTAAAACACCTTTTTATTCAAAACCAGGCATGATTTACCCAGTGCAAACCGTAGTTTATTGAAAACTTTTTAAATAGGTATCAAAATGATCAATTTAAAATTTCTTTTAGGGTTAACACAATGAAAGGGATACCTATTTCAAACTTTTAAAGGACTCGCCAAAAAATCCCATACAGTTTTTATTTTATTATCGCAAAGTTACCCGAAGGTTAGTGTTTATGGATAAACTTTTAACATCACGACCTCATAACGAGTTCCCAACCCTCTAACTACCGCATATGATCACATAAAACCAGATGGTATTATATGCCCCGGCGCGGCGTAGGATTTGGGTTAAAACGGGAGACATGAGTAGTATTTAAATATAGTATTTGAATATAGTATCTAATAATAATATAGTATATTAAGATATTTAAGCGATTTCTTTCAATTTTTTTAATGCTTAACTATGTTTTGTCTTATTATCAGAAGCAACGGTGACCCCAAGTCAAATATCAAGATCAGCTAAGAACAGGTACTCAAGTCTCGGTCAATAGACATAGGTTGACTGATACCTGAGATGTTGGTTTAGTAATTAATTTGGGCCTGGGATTTATATCTCAGGCCTGTTTACCTTTTCTCTATGTTTCGGATAGATTAACAAAAAAAAATACTCACCTTAACTTAGGTTTTGTAGTTTTGCAAATAACAAGATCTTTTAGATAAATATCTAAAAGTATATTAATCTTTTAGATAACTGAGTAACTGATAAATCAAGTATTTTCCATTCGAACTATAGTTCGAATAGCGTCTGGAAAATTAGATTTTTCTTTTAGGCAAATCTAAACTAAATATTAATAATAACTGTATTGTGATTAAACCAATTTAGGTTACATTACAGGGAGTGACATGATATTTTTTTCAATCAAGAAGATTTCCCAAGGTATTTTTCAAATATTAAAATTATGTGGACGAAGTCGCGGGCCTCATCTAGGAATAAGTATTCGTAATATAACTTGCGTATATTAATTCACTCAGAGACAGCTAGGTTTATTAAGGTTTAAATCTAAATCTAAATGACAAACAGTCGGGGCAAAGTGAACCAGAGGCTGGCTGTGTCGGTCTTAGCGACCGGATCCCTACAAGTTAGATGTTATTATGTATTAATATTTCGTTAACCCTATTACCCAGGGCTGACTCTCAACTTATACATTATCTTCTGATTTTTTTTATTACAAGATAGGTTTGCGCTTAACGATATGCTTATGAAAAGCAAAGATGAGTCTAGGTTGGAGCACGCTTGCCTAGAACATGCCTATTCGATCTTGCCTTGAAGGTAGGTCAAGTCATAAGTAGCAGGAAAGAAACGCTGGAAGGGCGTTCCAAACGTTAGCGGTTCGTATCAGAAATGTGGAACAAAAACGTTTTGTACGACTTGATTGAACCTAGTCCGCATAAGGGTGCCAACAATCATTTATTTATTTATTTATTTTTATTTATTGTATTTAGGTATACCAACAGCGAGTACACAAAGCTTAAATTAAAAATAGTACATAGGGTCTATAACCGTGTGGCACGCCACTTATAGGTATACACAGCTATAGAAAAATAAGATAAATATAAAAAATAAACAACCGATCACAAGTATCTACTTAACTACTTACGTGATAAAAAGAATATAAAACCAAAAGAACAATGAACCTACTATTACTACTCTGATAAATAAATTAATCTAACAATCATGGTTTTAAACAGCAGGTAATATGGTGAAGGAGGAACGTAAAGTTCTTGAGCACACTCCAAAGTACATAGATCTACTACGAAGTACTACTACAATATAGTGTTGCTGGATACTCCGTGGGAAAACATAGTAACTTTATCAATTCTATAAACCTCTTGCTTATAGACGTGGCTCTCTTCCCACTGAGCTGAGCACTCAGACCAACCAAAAGTTATTTATTGTATATGTATACTTTATGATCTCTCTCCATCCATAGTAGAGAAAGAGAGACCAAATTTTATGCATTTTTTCACAGGTACCCGCGTTTTATCCTGCCAAAAATAACTATGTTCTAAAACATTCCGGAGCTCTTACAGAAGATAATTCAGAGACAGAATTCCAACATGAATGAAGGAACAAACAAAGCAAGCGCGAAAGTTTTTCATGAATTCTTCAGAAAATACGTCGAAAAATGAAAAAGGATTTCTAAAAAATATTCTCCTATATTCTTCACTGCATAATGCGCCTGGGTCGTACACTCCGTTCGCCCTATCAATATGGCTGGTCTGAACCTAATTAAAAATCCTAAAATCATTTAAAAGCCAAATATCATTGTCCCAAAATACAAAGCCTTTTTTTGGTTTTGTCTTCAGCTTGATTTTACCCTACAACCTTCAGGCTATCGGGACATTTATAAATAATACACAATTACTTACTTAATGTGAAAGAGCGTAGGCTTTTTAAGCCCTAAGGGCGTTGAGCCAATTTGTTTGTTTAGGTGTATTGTGATTATTATTGTAGCCCGTTGTTTCCTTCCTTACCCTAATCCTTTCCGTGCTTTAAAACGGCCCGGGGCAAACATTTTCCGGTGAACAATTTTATTACACCCTAAGTGGTCTATTAGACCCAGTAGACCCCCGGTTTTGCAACTGTATCAGTGTATAAAACAAATTTCAATCATTGATAGACTCAGCGTGCTACTCAGATTTGGAATATCTTTCATCTCAATCATTATCACTATGACCTTGCATTTAATAGGTGTCTTTGTAACAGTTAATGATTATTCTGTCTTAAACCCTGTGCAAGCCTACCTACCTACTGGATACCAGTAAGGTATGGTGATACTGACTACCTCGTTGGTCTAGTGGTTAGCATGTTTGACTGCGGCCGACGAGGTCCCGGGTTCGAGTCCCGGGTCGGGCCATAAATAAGGATTGGGTTTTTCTGACTACAAATTGTCAGAACTAGCCCGGAGTTGGCGGTGTTCCACCCTCGTGCCTCGGAGATTACGTTAAGCCGTCGGTCCCGGTTATTATCACTAACATTAAAATAGTCGTCAAAGCCTGCCAACCCGCAGTGGAGCAGCTTGGTGGGTCTAAGCTCTAATTCCCACTCTCCTATGAGAGTGGAGGCCTGTGCCCAGCAGTAGGACGTTAATTGGCTGTAGTGGATGGTGATAAATGTTAGCTAAATACTTAAGCTATTGGGGTTGTAAACGCGTTGGTCTATGTAACATATTATGTATTTGTTTATGCAACTATTTGAGCAAAGAGCGTGGAAAAACTGATAGCTTAAGTGTACGGGCACGAAATGAGCGGCGGCGGGGCGACGGCGGAGAGCTGGCGACGAATTTCAGCGCAATTTTGTCGTACTGATTTGAAAATTTTATTCACGTTTAAAACCGCAAAATTTGTCTGGCTATTTGCAGGTATTATTGAAATTACTCAACAAATACGTGATTAAAATTTTAGATTGCCAAAAGCATATTTTTTGGGAATTTTAATAAAATATTTTTGAAGAGAAATAACTGCAAACGCTCTACCAGACTGGCAGGACTGGATTCGCCAATTGACGAAATAATATTTTTTCATAATTTCAGTTTGGCTCAAGAGCCTTTCCGAAATTCGTCGCTAGCTCTCGTACCACATCGCCCCGCTGTCGCCGACGCTCGGCCATCGCTAGTTTCGTGTTTGACGCCTAAAAGCTTAATGTCTATGGTGTTGGACTTTTGTCTAGCGGTTCTTTGAGAGTACTAACATGGGTGAAATTTCTGAAAATCTTGTGTAGATGAAAATTACGACACACGCACTTCTCCACTTATAACTTGACAGCCCAAGTTCAAGGAATGTTTTTTAAATATATAAACGAGCAAACGAGTAGGCGGGTCACCTGGTGTTAAAATTACCACCGCCCATGAACATTTGCAGCGCCAGAGGAACCGCCAATGCGTTGCCGGCTTTTGAGATGATAAAAAAGACAGAACTTTCATAGGGTTGTCAACCCTAGTGAAATAGTCAAATTTATTAACATGGCCCCGTTTAATATTGAATACGGAGCCGTAAACATAATCACCAAAACTTCCACTATGAATAACTGATCCTTGCTGTAAGCCCTGATATACGACCTTAAAGTGTGGATTATAAGGCTGAAAGGTCGCGGCTTTGGACCCCCTATTGCTTAATATCATGTGTTTGCACAAGTTTTATGTCTAAACGGGGCATTAATATTAAAGTTTTACAGTTAACTTCGTTTGAGATTAGGTAGATCAAAAGTGATCATATAAGTGTGCGAAAGCAGGTCAAGTTGTTTCGAGGTCGATCAAATATAGTTAGCCATTTTAATTAAATATCTACTCTCATATTATATTCAATTAAAATGGCCATACATTTTGTTTTATTCTTTTTTTAATCCCTCTATAAGTTATCCATTGACTGCGATCTTATACCTAAGTGATAGACCTGAAGTCAGTCTAAGATGGTAGCGGGCTAACCTGATAGGGATACAGCAGGGATCGGTTTCTACATGGCATTGTACCGGAAAGCTAAGTCTTTGCTAGTGGGGTGGTTACTAGCCACGGCCGAAGTTTCCCACCAAACACATTCAGAAATTATAAATTCCCAAATCGACCCTGCCTGGAATTAAACCTGTGGCTTCCCACTATAAGACCACAGCGCTGACCACTGCACCAAAGTTTGCTGTTAACAAACTAGCCTAGTTGTAGTGGCTTTCGAATAATATATAGGTAACTTACTATTTCATAAATTGTGATTTCTATCTTAAATTTTGTATTAGATCATTAATAATTTACGTTTGGTTTCAATAAATCCGTGGTATAAAGGTCCCGCTTCACCTTAGGCCAGTTTCAACATAAAGGGTTACAGTTTTTTTAATTTTTATCCACTACAAGTTAGCCCCTGACTGCGATCTACCCTGATGGTAAGTGATGATGCAGATTGTATAGATGGACGTCTGACGAAGATGATGTCGTTTTTCCATTTATGAGGTACTTACGGAATCCTAAAAATTTATTAATATCATAATATTATGATGTACTTAAGTACATGTATCGATATATGCAGATTGTAATTTAAGCAATTCACCAAACTCCGCCATTTTAGTAATTACCCATGTTAGTACCGCCATTAATTCGATTTACATAGTTCATTTATCAAGTAAGATGTAAGAGTTATTACCTGTAGGCTTGGTACGCGTTTGTACATTTCGATAATGTTGATAGAATTCGATCATAAAACGATGAATATGATTTTGAGTACGAGTTGATAGATTACGAGTAGCTTTGGACACTTTAAAGTACAAGTAATAAAATTAAAAATTTTAAAAAACCCACGACGAACTGCAGAGCTCCATTGAAACAACAATTAGAACTTAGCAAAAGTATACATAAAATAATATCTAAAACACAAAACTGCATATTTGCCGGCTCAGTAGTTTTTTTGCCCAGCGTGGTGGACTATGGCCAAACCATTATCATTCCGAGATAAAACTTGTGCTTAGTAACAAGTAGAGGTGTCAAATAGTGTTAAATTATAAAAATTGTTAAAAAAATGTGATCACTTAAGGAGTTCCTGTGACCACTTCCTGGCTCCATCAGGAGACCCTGGGCAGCATCTAGGTACAAAGCGCTCGTCAAGACAAATCAAAAGAGTCCAAATACAACAGGTTTACGATGAGGACTTAAGGAGTTCCCATGACCACCTCCTGGCTCCATCATGAGACCCTGAGCAGCATCTAGGTACAAAGTGCTAGTCAAGACAAATCAAAAGAGTCCAAACACGACGGGTTTACGATAAGAACTTAAGGAGTTCCCATGACCACCTCCTGGCTCCATCATGAGACCCTGGGCAGCATCTAGGTACAAAGCGCTCGTCAAGACAAATCAAAAGAGTCCAAATACAACGGGTTTACGATGAAAACTTAAGGAGTTCCCATGACCACTTCCTGGCTCCATCATGAGACCCTGAGCAGCATCTATGTACAAAGTGTTAGTCAAGACAAATCAAAAGAGTCCAAATACAACGGGTTTACGATGAGAACTTAAGGAATTCCCATGACCATCTCCTGGCTCCATCATGAGACCCTGAGCAGCATCTAGGTACAAAGTGCTAGTCAAGACAAATCAAAAGAGTCTAAACACGACGGGTGTACGATGAGAACTTAAGGAGTTCCTATGACCACTTACCAAATCACGATTGCACGATTGTCTATGGTCCTAAAATATATCTAAGAACCTTCTCACAAGCTATACATATCTAATGTAAAAAACCTCATCTCAATCGGCTCAGTATTTTTTTTAAAAATAAAAACATATTGAAAAATTGAAATCATAGACTACAGCTCAGCTTGGTAGTCTATGGTCCTAAAATGTATCTAAGAACCTTCTCACAAGCTATACATATCTAATGCACAAAACCGCATCTCAATCGGCCCAGTACTTTTTGAGAAAAATGGTAACATATTGAAAAATTGAAATCATAGACTACAGCTCAGGTTGGTTGTCTATGGTCCTAAAATATATCTAAGAACCTTCTCACAAGCTATCCATATCTAAGCCAAAAAACCGCATCTCAATCGGCTCAGTACTTTTTGAGAAAAATGGTAACATATTGAATAATTAAAATCATAGACTACAGCTCAGCTTGGTTGTCTATGGTCCTAAAATATATCTAAGAACCTTCTCACAAGCTATACATATCTAATGCAAAAAACCGCATCTCAATCGGTCCAGTAGTTTTCCAGGAAAACGGTAACAAAAAAGTGCACAAACAAACAAACAAACAAACAAACAAACACACAACCTCTTAGGGCAAACACATATACCGTCTCCGTTTCGTCGAGGGTAAAAATGGAATTTAACTGACTTATTTGAAGGCTCGATTTACTTCTAGAGGCTCTAGCGAACACTACCAATATAATATCGCAAACCTGCATTATAAGGTTCCTTGATTTGATACCCAGTTCATCGGAATTCTTTTATATGGAGCTGTACACACTAGTGGGACAAGACAAAAGTTGTGACCCCGCTTTCATATAAATATGTACCATGTTCTGAACAATAGTAAACAAATTATGATTCTCGAAATTCGATATAGCTATCAACGTTGTCGACATGTACAATCTCGTACTAGGTAAAATACAACCTGTCGCGCGACACGCACCGCTTCTTGGGAATTCGTCTTAAAGTTTGTAATTGCTTTATTTACAGTGAATTATGTTGACATAAACAACACAAATACTTGCCTTGTTTACTTCATTAAAACTTACATGAGTCTTTGTTTAGGTATAAGATGTTACTCGCGTTTTAACAATAACAGCGAAAACGGGATAAAAAATTTGTGTCACGTCTAGTTAGTCATAGTTTCGCCATGTCCGTCTGTCCGTTCGTCAGTCCGCGGCTTGGCTCAGTTTTTTTTAAATAGTACCTTACACTCCGCGCGGCTCGACACACACTTGGTCGGTTTCTTTACAGGTAAGTAGACGCGGAACGTACGGAAAATAAATGTCACTTTTAACCATTATCGGCTAATCTTACTTCTTACTCTTTACTAATATTATAATGCGAAAGTTTGGATGGATGTATGGATGTTTGTTACTCAATCACGCCCCAACGGCTGAACGGATATGGGTGTAATTTGGCACTGAGATAGATTATAGTCTGGAATAGCACATAGGCTACTTTTTATCCCGGAAAATTAAAGAGTTCCCGCTGGAACCAAAAAACCTCAAACCACGCAGACGAAGTCGCGGGCATTCGCTAGTTAGGTACTAAACACGAGTCTCCTCTCAGAACGGGTTTGGTTATAGTCCACCACACTGGCGAAGATCGGATTGGCAGACATATATGTTAGAACATCATAAAGAACTCTAGGGTATACTTCACGATTTTTTCTTTCACCGTTAAAGCAATTGGATATTTATTTACTCTAAACGCACATAACTCCGTAGTTAGAGGCACGTGCCCGGGTATCGAACTCCAGACCACACCTAATGGTCAGCCGTGCGTCTAAATCACCGAAAATAAAGCTCGATGCAACCAACCAACCGCTTCCTCTCATAACTGACTGAAAAGAGTTGACTAAACATGTTTGCGCCGCTCTGACTACTCGCAGAGCTTTGGTGGAAACGCATCCTTAGGATTGGACAGTATTGGCTAGATACATAAGCAATATTACTTAAAATTACAGTTCGATGTAAGGTACCTTGACGTTCATAAAATAAGGATTACAATTGGGTATTTGACAACTAGTCAAATCAGTAACTTTTTTTCAAACGTCAAAACGCGTGCTTAACATGGGATTTTGTATGAAATATTGAGTAGTGACGTCATCAAAGTTAGACGCACTTTTTTAGTTTAATCGATAGTTTTAAATAGTTATTCAACATAAAACTAACAGGGGACGTAGATATTACGACTTTTGGGAGATCCTCTATTGAATAATCACTAAAAAAAAAAAAATTGAATAGTTGTCAAATACCCAATTCTAAAACTCGAAAATCAACAATAATAATGAAACAGGTATGGCTTAAAGCGTTGACAGTATGGCCTCTGGGCATCCAAAGGATTGGATACTTTCAGTTAGCCTGGAGGAACATAAACAAAAGAGATATCAAAAATAAACTCGTTTATGCAGAACATGAAATCTAAACTTTAGCTCGCACGGAAGAATGCTTGAAAATATATAAATTTTCCATCTCAAAGCGAGGCCAAGTAAATAGCTGGTGACACAGAGAGTACAATGAAAAGTTTAGCGTTATGCGGCAGAAGTAGCAGCCTCTAGGGCATCTGGCAGGGTAACCGTGATGGTGGAATAATTTGGGACAGGGTCTTAAAGCATTGTCTGTTGGCGACACCTTAAACACCAAAACTAGATTAGATTTTACTTTGTGATTTTATTAATAAGACCAACAACGTGTTTAAAATTCACCACATTCCACTTAATACATTCCTGTAAATGACAACGGCGTCAAAAAAAGTGCGTTGTTAAAAGTTGTTAAATTATATCAACTACTTTCTATTGAAATGAGAGTGGATAACTAACACAATTAGTTTTGATTGAAAGAAAGTCCATTTTGAAACGTTTTAAAACAATCCAGAATTTTATTACTGACTTAATTTTATAGTCATTATTTGCAATTTTCACGATAATTTCGTCCGCGTGTTTTTTTCCCGCGGGAACTTTAATTTTCCGGGACTTATTGGATGTACCAATCATCAAAATCTGTTGAAAACGTGAAATAACCAAACAAACTCACATTCGCATTTATAATATTAGTATGTTTTCCCAACAAATACAAAATCATGGTCACCCTACACAGTACCCAGCTTTCCTCGACCTTGCAGCCCGAGCTGCACTGTTCAGTCGGGATTGAAAACGTGTGCTTACTAATAATATCAGTGTTATTTCCCGGGGGGTGGCTCCGCTTACATTGGACTACGGGGGCTTTGATATTCATAAGCTCAGTATCTCTGATACCTCGATTGACTGCCTCGTTCCTCGAAGAGTACGTAAAGCCGTCGATCCTGCGCCTGATCTCTCTCTCGTGTCGGATTTTCAGTTTGCCAGTGTGCCTGTGAATGGTCTCACACTTTTGCAGTAAACACCACACAGGACCTACTTCAAGAGCAAGTGTTACACCATCGGGCTATGAGAGTAAAAGGAACAGAGAGTACACTTAGATGCCCACACACTTGTCTCGCGCAGGTGGCTAATCTCTCTGGAGGTAGGTCGACGAGGCTTAAATTCCTTCTGAAGGACATGAGCTATGTGCTTTTTAAGAAATTCACTTGCTTCAAACGGTGAAGGAAAACATCATGAGGAAAGCACGCCCATCCGAGAGTTCTTCATAATGTTCTCCAAGGTGTGAAAAGTCTGCCAATCCGCACTTGGCCAGCGTTGTGGACTATAGCCAAACCCTTCTCATTCCGAGAGGAGACTTGTTCTCAGTAGTGAGCCGGCAATAGGTTGATAAGAGAGAAAGAAAGAGATGAGTATTTTCAACATAACAATTTCATAGCTAAGCAGTAGGTACTAACATTTAATATCAGTTGTAAACTGTTTTTATTAGCTAGTCTAGACGCATTGACTTCTAGTACGTTGTAGTTATGTCTGTATACTAGTCTAACTTGTTTGAAACTTCGGTATGCAACTTCCTCCATAGATAGTTAATTACACCTCAGGCTGCATCACTTGCCAGCAAGTCTTATTGAAGCCAAGAGCTAGTCTATAAATTAAAAAAAACATGTATCCAACAGATATAGCAGGACTAAATTGGTCTACTTAGTGAGTAGCACATTAGGCATCCTGATATTTCTTTCCGGTCGAGTCCGATTGCCGTCCCATCGTGTTATGGGAGTAAGGGAATATAAGAGTGCACCAATAAATTAAAATCTTATAATAAAATGAAAATACAAAAAATACAAAAAATACAAAACTTTTTTATTCAAGTAGACTTTGATTAGAGCTTTTGAGTAGTCGAGTGAATCTTCCACTGGTTCGGAATGTTATTCTTTAGTGGTAGATTCACTCGATATAGTAATACTATAATTTCAAAAGAATGATTCTATAACCAGTTTATAAAGCAGCATTAATTGATGAATCATAGACCGTACTAATATTTTGAAAGTGTGTTTGTTTGTTCAATCACGTCGCAACAGAGCAACAGATCGACGTGATTTCTTGCATGGATATAGTTGAGGACCAGAGATAGTGACATAGGCTACTTTTTATCACGGAACATTAAGGAGTTCCCGCGGGAATTTAAAAAAAACGCGGGCGAAGTTGCGAGCATCATCTAGCAAATCATTAAACTGTTTCATTTCGCTTTGCGGCGAAACAAAGACAGTAATTACACCTTGGTTATTTCTATAAGCCTACATTACCTCCTGATAACCAATAACCCAGGCCCGCCACGTAACTAATGAACCATTACACTAGCATATTTCGGCACCATTACAGAACTAATCCGGCTCTGTCGTATCACTGCGGTACGTGAGTCGGGAACAAAGGACACCATCAGAAATATTAGAACCTTATGCATAACTAGCAAGTATTCCTGGGTTAACGCTGATTTTCAAACTAAAACTCCAACTTCCTATTAAAATTATATATTGGCCATTTAAAGTATTGAGATTAGAATTATGACCAAGTCTTTTTATCTCTTCTATTCTGTACATCGTCCATCCCTCTAGTGAACTGTCTCGTCAGCAAAAGCAAAGAAAAATGTTTGTCCCTCTACAAAATTGATCGATTTTCAACATCTCGTCGCCCCAGTACGTGCTCGTAAATTTTAATCGCCGTACCCTATCTTAATCGATTCAGTACTCGATTTAATATCTAAAAACGCTTCACGATCCATTACCTAAACGATTATGTGGATTCTTCGGGTAGTTAGCGTTCAAACGACGCTTTAAAGGGATGCCGCTTTGGGGGGGAATTGGGCTTACTCTACAAGGTTTATCTATTTTCTATCATGTTTGGAAAGTAAACTATTTCTTTTAAATATCTTTTAATTTACTCGCAATGTTTGTGGGTTTGTTTAGGTCAAATCTTGCTACTGAATTTTTAAACAGTTATTCCCCAACCGAATGAGCTGAAATTTTGCATACACTTTTAGTTTAGATGACAATGGTTAAGTGACGTCATTCTAAATTCAATATGGCGGACAAACAACAATTACGGATTAGTTATTTTTATGCATCCTCATGACAAAGATATCAATTAAAAGGTTTGGCTGAGAAGAATAAATAAAATAAAATACGTCACATTAAATTCAATATGGCGGACGATAAAAATTTGTTTTTAAAAATATTTTTTTAATGATTTAAGACATTAAAACAAAAGAAAAGTTAATAGCATCTTTGCGTCGTAATTCATAAATGTGTCATAACTTTTGGAGGTAGAGTCTACTGTCTGACACAAAAAATTATCCCCCACGAAGAAGATATAAGAAAGGCGATTGCGCGAAATGGCACGGGTGTCTTTTACTGGCGCTAGAGGTCGCTTCATTAGTTTTTATTGTTACTACCCCGCCCACCTAATTATGAAGTTTCGGGTACCTACCGAGGTACTCGTAATGAGGGTAGCCGGTTATTTTTTATGTTGCTAACAACTACAAGCGTTTATGTTTCCAAAAAAATATAGTTGTATTTGGTTTTCGATATAATTAAATGAAGTATAGGTGAGGTTTAGGTGAGAGAAATAAAATGGATCGATACTCGATAAAATATTCTAGTATTGTACTATACTGAAAAACTATACAAACATACTATTATGTAAGTAACGATATTATTATATTATTTAGATTTTAAACCATCTATCTAGAAGAAGAAGAAGTCTGTTACGGCACGCTGAAACTCTATCCACTCCCACCACTACAGACCATTCACGTCCCACAGCTGGGCACAGGCCTCCACTCATACACAGGAAAGAGGGATTTAGAGCTTAGACCCACCACGCTGCTCCAATGCGGGTTGGCCGGCTTTAACGGCTATTATCATGTTAGTGATAATAACCGGGACCGACAGCTTAACGTGCTCTCCAAGGCACGGTGGTGAAACATCGCCAACTTCCTAACTCCGGTCCAGTACTGTAATTTCTAGTCAGAAAAACCCAATATTCAATTATGGCCCGACCCGGGAATCGAACCCGGCACCTCGTCGGCCGCAGTCGAACATGCCAACCACTAGAACAACGAGGTAGGTAGAAACTCTTTATCGGATATGAATGCAATTTGGTATACAATTGGTTTACACGCTGAAATAACGTACTGGATATATTTTATCCTCCCTTCCTAAATCTATGATACTCCATAACTTATAACAAATCTGAACCGATTTTGACAGAAATTATTTTTTTACGCAGGTGCGCCAGGTAGCTCCTCTGTAAATTAGCTTTTTAATCACTGAAGTTTAGACACTAAAGTAGGTAGAAATTATTGCGAGGCAAACTTATCTATGCATGTAAAAGAGGTGCCACTGGAGCTGATTCTGTAGTGCACAATCTCTAAACTAAACTAAAATGACGGCATTAAAAATATTGCTAACCCTTTCATAATACCTTCCTACTTCCTGCGGAAAGGGACAACACTAGATTTAAAGCTGTCATTTTTAGTATAGTTTTGAGATTGTGTTTTACAGAATTGGCCACACCGTCTGATAAATAATAAACATTTTAAGATCAACACAGAGTAGATTCTGTTAGTTCCAAATTTCGCCACACGTACATGTACAAGCTTAGCTAGCTTATCGGAGTGTATTTCCTTTGACTGTGCTATAGGTTATAGGTTTTACTACTATAGGTACGAATGACCTCAGATAACAAAAGACTATGGTAAATTGGTATGGTTCAATTAATATGAATAATTATTAAATATCTGTCGGTAAATAGGCGTGACTACATCCGGGGTCAACGAACTCTCGCCTGTCGGTGTCTAAGCGGATGCTGTGTTCAAGGTTCAAAGATTATACCTAGAGACGAAAACACGAATGGTACAGTCTGGTCAATAGCACCAGATAAACGTTACGTATTTTCCGTTGATAACGTTTCTCGGAACAAAATCGGTTAAAATTGTCTCATAGTCTATGGTCCACTTGAAGTCCTTTTTAACTATTCACAATAGTTTTTGAAGGACCTCTCACATCATTCACCAACGGCCCATAGAGTACTGTATGGTGACCGATCATTTCATAAAAAACAAATTACAAATTTTCATTTCACAAACAACGTTTTGCAAAATTATGAATCATATATTAATCGTTATAAAACTTTTGGTCCTATAAATAATTCAATTGATAAAATAATTAACAGATAAATTATCATTTCATAAAATATAATTTGACAAACAATTGATTTATAAATCGTGTTATTTAATAAAACAACGTTAAGCGTATTTATGTTTTGATAAAATGAATTGTTTGATAAATACTGTAAGAGCCGTCTGGCGTAGCCCGTTTTAAAAAGTTGACATTCTTGGGTTGAAATCTGAGCACTCAGACTCCACGCAGTCTTGTCTGTCCTACCCCTAGAGTGTTTTTGTAAAGCGCGTAGGCAGAAGCTCGCGAAGGAGGTCCTGAATGAAGCGAGCCTACGAGGCCGAGTGGAGCGAAGGGAGGAGCGGGCGAGCGAAGCGAACCGGCGACCTCCGTAGCGAAACGAAGGTCGAGTGGTTTTCCTAGCTTCTCCACTTCCTTTTTAGGCACCACTCCTACTCATGCAAGAGCGAGCGAAGCGAGCTCGGGACTGGGGGCACTCCGACTCGGATGGTTTAGGTGACGAAGAGGATGGCGGGGTCTGAAAGACCCCGCCATCCTCTTCGTGGTTATTTCCTTTTTATACCACCCAGAAAGAAGGAGCCCCGCGAAGCGGGGCTCCGTCGACCGGGCCTTGGAGGCGGTGAGAGAGAGAGGGAGAGAACCCATATCCCTAACATTATCCAGCCAGAGTTGGGTAGACCTAGGTGAGTAGGTATGGGTACCCCTAGAGTGTTTTTGTAAAGCGCGTAGGCAGAAGCTCGCGACTGAGGTCCTGAATGAAGCGAGCCTACGAGGCCGAGTGGAGCGAAGGGAGGAGCGGGCGAGCGAAGCGAACCGGCGACCTCCGTAGCGAAACGAAGGTCGAGTGGTTTTCCTAGCTTCTCCACTTCCTTTTTAGGCACCACTCCTACTCATGCAAGAGCGAGCGAAGCGAGCTCGGGACTGGGGGCACTCCGACTCGGATGGTTTAGGTGACGAAGAGGATGGCGGGGTCTGAAAGACCCCGCCATCCTCTTCGTGGTTATTTCCTTTTTATACCACCCAGTAAGAAGGAGCCCCGCAAAGCGGGGCTCCGTCGACCGGGCCTTGGAGGGGGTGAGAGGGAGAGGGAAAGAACCCATATCCCTAACATTAACCAGCCAGAGTTGGGTAGACCTAGGTGAGTAGTTATGGGTAAATTCCGAATTAAATTTATTTTACTTATTATTCGAACTTTACCCAAAACTAAGTAAACCCGTGTAAACCTAGGTTTACAACATCTTCTAGCCTTACCCGTAACATATTATATTACGAGTATATATTGAATTCATATCATAAAAAATCTCAATCTCATAAGAAATCAGAGATTGTACGCGGATGATATAGTTGATATAGTTTTTAGGATGATATAGTTTTATTTTACAAATAACAATTTATATTTTAATATTTTGTAAAATTATGAATTTGAAGAATGAATTATTTTATGAAATAATAAATTAGTAAATGACAATTTTACATTCAGCACGTTTGCAAAGTAAAGTATTTGTGAATTGAGTATTTGTCAAATGATCTTTTAATAAATTATATGTTTGCGGAATACGACGTTTGTGAAATGATTAGTTTTTGAAACGTTTTTTGTGAAATGATCATTTGTTAAATGTTTTTTGCGAAACATTAGTGAACCGTACTGTATACGTAGAGTCGCACCTATAAAAAGCTATTGCTAAGAGTTCCTCTTTTGCACAGGATTCGAAATTTAGAGATCCGCAGGAGAACAAAGTTCACTGACAATATTGCCAAACTATTGGTAAGTTGAAGTGGCAGTGGGTAGGCCATGCATATCGTAGGAAAGATGGCTGTTAGAGCCCGTAACTTCTATGGCTAGACAAGACCACGCTCTAAAGGTAAAACGCTGTAGCTAACAAAATGACTCGTATACAACGCAGCGGCTAACAAGTATTTAAGTATTCAAATTTTTACCAGCGTCATTTGTCAGCAACGGACCGCGTCCAAACTCGCAACTAACCGCGAGGACGTGTCCAATTATCGCTAACTTCCCGAGCGAAGGGATTTAACTACAGATTAGACAGAACAAAACATCCACGTCAAACGTCCGCATTACAGGGAAACGACGATTCATCCTGTCGCTGTAGTCTGCGCGCTCCATATAAAAGCAAATGACGCCGGACATTTGCCAGATAAACAATTATTTTGCACTTAGTGTCTTTTCCTGCCTCGTTGGTCTAGCGGTTAGCATAGTCGACTGCGGATCACGAGGTCCTGGGTTCGATTCCCGGTCGGGCAAAAATTGGTATTGGGTTTTTCAATTCAGAAATTCTCAGTGCCAGCCCGGAGTTGGAAGTTGGCGGTGTTTCACCCCCGTGCCTCGGAGAGCACGTTAAGCCGTCGGTCCCGGTTATTATCACTAACATGATAATAGTCGTTAAAGCCCGCCAACCCGCATTGGAGCAGCGTGGTGGGTCTAAGCTCTAATTCCCTCTCTCCTATGAGAGTGGAGGCCTGTGCCTAACAGTGGGACGTTAATATAGGCTGTAGTGGTAGTGTCTTTTCGCTCTGACATACCATTATAGTCAGTGGCTAAATGAAATCATGCGCTAAACGTAGCTAAACATAAAACGCAGTGGCTAACAAAATAGCTCGTTATGTAAGTATTTAAGTATTCAAATGTTTACCAGCGTCATTTGTTAGCAACGTGACCGCGTCCAAACTCGCAACTAACCACGGGGACGTGTCCAATTATCGCTAACTCCCCGAGCGGAGGGATCGCTTTAATTCCTCGGTTGTGAAAATTAATCAGATTTAGGTGGCTTTTACTACTTTAGAATCAGTTACACTAACGATTATTGCGACATTTTCATCTATATTTAATGTAACATCTTATTTTGAGGCGGTGATAGCCTAGTGGTTTAGACGCCCGGCTTTCAATTCGGGTAGTTGGGGGTTCGATTCCCTCACCTTTATTACGAAACTAGCTGATACTCGTGACTTCGCAGATTGATGCTTTTCATTCCCGCGGGAACTCGTATACAAAGTAGCCTATGTGTTTTCCAGACCTTAATCAATCTCTGTGACTAATTTCGTGTTGTTCCAGACTATAATCTATCTCTATGCCAAATTTCATCCCAGATACTTTTAGCCGTTCTGGCGTGATTGAGTAACAAACATCAATCCGAACTTTCGCTCATCATGCATGTACGAAAGTAATTCATAATGTTCTCAAAATTAATATGAAGTCTTCCAATCCCCATTTGTCCAGCCTGGTGGGCTATGACCAAACCCTCATTATTCTGAGAGTAGACTAGTGCTAGTGCAGTAGTGAGCCAGCGATGGGTTGAAAATTGAAATGATTACCATTTATTTCTCGTGAGCCAATACATGTTTTGAACGTACTAGTATATAGGTAGAATTTAGAAAACGGAATTAAGTCGTTCTGTTTCCGACTTCCAAATAGTAAATGGAAACGTTCTAGTAGTTACAAGTCGGATTATTTGCGAAAAATCCTGCTAAGTGCGACTCAGTCTCGCGACCCGACGGTTCTGTGCTTTGAAAGGAAATAGAAATAGGCGTTTGTTGAATTGATTAAATATCTGCTGTCTCTAATTATTTGATTTTGTTTGAGTTCACTATGGCTATGGTTGATTCCTTAAAAGTTTCCTATTTTTTTTTTATTCGCTACAAGCTAGCCCTTGACTGTGATCTCACCTGATGGTAAGTGATGATGCAGTCTAAGATGGTAGCGGGCTTACCTGTTAGGGGCATGGCAGTTATATTAAACCCATACCCCTTCGGTTTCTACACGGCATCGTACCGGAACGCTAAATAGCTTAGCTTCACGTCTTTGCCAGTTGGGTGGTAACTAGCCACGGCCGAAGCCTCCCACCAGACACTACATTATATCTGATACTTGTACACCTTGTATTTTCGAGTATTATCCATACTAATATTATGAATGACAAAGTAGGTAGGAAGGTAGGTAGGTAGGTCTTCTGCGTTTTTACGGCCTATCCATTCAACGATTTTTGTCAAATTTGGAACAAAGATGCAAGAGGTTGCATCCCGTATAAGCTAAGAGTTCTCACCAGATTTTGACTACGTTGCATCATCTAGTTGCAAATATTTTTTTTCGTAATAGTCTTGCGTTTGACTACAATCATGCTAAATACTAAATATAAATAAATAATGATGAGGTCTAGGTTGGAGGTTGGTTGCCTAGAAGATGCCTCGTCATTCTTGGCTTAAAGGTAGGTACTTATGTAATAGAAAGGCAGAAAGCATTTCTTGTTGGTATTGATATTGGTACTGAATTATGCTTTGTTACGATGGATGGATGAAATGGATGGATTAAACCTTCGTCCATAATTAAAAGAAATTTCTTTTTTATCATTTCGGTACGGAATCCTAACAGGAAAACTCATTCCCAAAGACTCTGGTTGGTAATTAAACACGTAAAACTCGCTAAAGGCGATGCGGTCGCGTCGTTGACAAATCGTCGCTGTGAACCCAAGAATACCTAATTAGGTACTTGTTTTATCTCCCGTTTCTATTAGCACTGACCCGGACTGCAGAAGTTAACTGAACTAAATGTTATTTAAAAAAAAACTTTTGTAGTGTATCTTTCTTTTATTCTAGTACAATATTATTAAGTTTTCTGTTGTTAAAATGTCGGAAGTTAACTAAAGTAAATGTAATTTAAAAAAACACTACGACTTTTGTAGTGTATCTTTCTTGTATTCTAGCACAATATTAACATTAAGCGTAGTAATTATAAGGTAGAGACTAGAAAGTAGGTAATTGAAGTAAATTAAAGAATTTAGAAATAAAATTTCAATTAACAAAAACAAAACTTACTAAAAATTTAAGAGAAGTATGTACTTACACTAAAAACTTACTCTCCCTTTAGAATGAGAAGTGTTTCGGCCTGTGTCTACCACGCTGGTCAAGTGCTGATTTGGCAGCTTTCATAAACCTTTATCTATATTATGGAAAACTCTCAGGATTGAAGGTTTCCTAACTACGAGTATGTTTAAACTTTAAAATAAAAGTAATGAACATCATCATGATTGTATTAAAATATCTAATTTAAATTTTGAGATGGTTATAAAAATAAAAAAAACCCGGATTTTGGTGTGGGCTCTTTCAGACCAGGGCGCGCTTGGAACTCTCGTTTTAAAATACCGTTTGATTGATTATCATCTTATTTTTTGTTTCAGACTTCAATAAGTGTACAGTGTACCTATAAATTGAATAAATAAATATTGAATAAAATTGAATGAAAAAAAATTAAGACAATTTCGTGAGAGAGATTCGAGAACCTGCGACATCCATACAACGCACTTACAACGCGGCTCTTTTCCGACTGAGCTACTTGGAAATATTCAATACCAACTAAAACAATTACATCACTCTCCATCCATACTAGAAGAAAGCGTTTTTTGTCACCTACGATTTTTCCACGCCAGGTCCTCAAGTTAAATATCCTGCCAAGAGGAGCTATGTTCAAAAACATTCAAAGAATAAAAATTCTTTTAAGAAAAACTGACTTCCAAAGCCACTGTAAAGTTAAAATAATTTTGATTCCCGCGCTATGTTGAAGTCGGGCGAGCCTGACGCGTCAACTTTGCCTATCTTTGTTATACTCGTCCGACTTCAACATAGTGTGTAGAAATCAAAATTATTTTTTACTTTGCATTTGGGTTTAGAACTCGGTTTTTAAAATAATTTTTATTTTTAAATTTTTAGTGTAGGTTATTATTTCATGCTCGGTGCCTACAATATTTATACAATATAATTCACCATCAACAGTTCTAAAATCCCCATGGCTTAGGAGTGCAATACCCTGCAGCATCAGGATTGAGGTGTTGGAGTCAAAAAAAAAAGGGACACATCGCGAGCTGGTTAGAGGACTAACCACTGAAAAAAACATATCGTTTCAGATACCTCGGAGAAATCGGTACACAAACATTAAAAAAAATAAGATACGCGCTGAATTGAGAACCTCTTCCTTTTTTGGAAGTTGGTTCAAAAGAATGACCCCACATCCGCTATCATACACACGCAACACGGAAATTAATTTCCCGCCAACGGCAAAAAAAATCCCTTTCGTGGTGTAAAAAGTTTCGCGTTTATTATTAATCATTTTCCCCATGGCAACTTGCTCCCATGGAACCACAAATCAAAGGAGGTAAAAATGCCCGGGGACAGTCCTGAAGAGATAACGCCCTCGAGGTATGAACTGGGACTTATTTTTCTCGCCTCTTTGACGTGGGGTCCAAGGATTTTTTACTACTTTGTTATATATATTTGTTTTTATAATTTAACTGCCTTGTTGGTCTAGCGGGTAACATGTTCGACTGCGGCCGACGAGGTCCCGGGTTCAAGTCCCGGGTCAGGTCATAATATTAAGTATTGTGTTTTTCTGACTAGATATTCTCAGTAAGGAAGCCCCGAGTAAGGAAGTTGGTGGTGTTTCACCCCGTGCCTCGGAGAGCACGTTAAGCAGTCGGTCCCGGTTGTTATGAATAACGTGATAACAGTCGTTAAAGCCCGCCAAGTCTCATTGGAGCAGCGTGGTGGGTCTAAGCTCTAATTCCCTCTCTCCTATGAGAGTGGAGGCCTGTGCCCAGCAGTGGGATATAAGGAGCATTTTGTGATATATTTTTTACGCCGGGTAGAAGATATTACCCACAGAATTCAATTTTGATTGTATTTTTGGTTGATATATCATGTAAGTAATTAAGTATCTACATTGTTTGCATTTCATCAACTAAGGGTTTAATCATTATTTGTAATAAACCTAACGAACTAAGCAGGATTGTTGCTGATATATTAGATTATTATTATCATCAAAATGGAGCCAATTTACACAATAAAATATATCATAAATTGTAACTGTAAAATTTAATGAAACGATTAGTGTACAGTAGGTACCTACCTAGTTCCTGAGCTAAGCGTTATTAATATTTAGTGATAGTAACTTTTTTTTTTAATTAATCAAAGTGTCATTTATTGAAAATAAGTTTTTAGTGATGATGTTAGTTTTTGTATATATAGCGAGCAAACGACTACTACCGCCGCCCATGAATATTTGCAGCACCAGAGGAACCGCCAATGCGTTGCCAGTTTAAGAGATATTTGTTTATCCGCCCTTTGAAGAGCCCTATTTTATAATCATGATATGATAACGACGGGTCATAATATTTCGTGGACTTAGAAAGATAGGTGATGTTATATTGTTAAAGACAAGAAAGATATGCATGATATGTGTTTACCTGGGTGTAAAGTGAAAATGGCCAAGTAACGTCTCCTATGGTCAATCCGTTCAAGCGACCCAGCCCCGCTGTTCGCTCGTGATTTGTACTGTACAATGTTTGTCACTTGCTTATAATAGTTTTTGCTATCTCCATTGTTGCTAAAGGCGAGGACTTGTGAAATAAATAACAAATATTAAGGCACTCGGTTGTGTAACTTTTAGCACCAACGAATATTCTTTTACAAATGGTTTGTGTTTCGCACAGTGTGGCATAGGGTTTATTTGTATAAAGGTACGATAAACCAGTATTTCGTGTCTATGTTCTTTTGGATTTAAGGTGTTTAAAAAAAATAGGTATAATATATAGATACTAGCGCTTAACAGCCTCGTTGGTCTAGTGGTTAGCATGTTCAACTGCGGCCAATGAAGTCCCGGTTTCGAGATGGGCCATAATACATAATTATTAACCCAGAAATATCTCTAAAACCAAGTATAA
Source organism: Erebia aethiops (assembly GCA_923060345.2). NCBI lineage: Eukaryota > Metazoa > Arthropoda > Insecta > Lepidoptera > Nymphalidae > Erebia > Erebia aethiops. The sequence continues at coordinate 10,136,135 of OV281081.1, read as the reverse complement.
TTGGGGCAGAAAGAGGTATCTATATATGGCGCATAAAGCGGTTATAAGACGCTTTCTTCCTGTAGGTCTTAAACCGCTAAGATAAAATGTTAAAAGCCAGCATTAGCTCACCGTCGAGTCCTCCGCTCGAGCACTCGCCGCTTTAAAATCTACTCGACACGCCCTGTTAGACATGCCCTAGTGTAAACCTTTTAAAAACATGTTTCGTCGGAAAATCTTTATGGTTTAATTCATATTATCATTTCAATCCATTGCCGGCTCACTTGCTCAGTCCCTTCCCAGTCCTCGGGATGAGAAGGATTTGGCCATAGTTCACCACGCTGGTCAAGTGCAGATTGGCAGACTTCACACAGTTATATAAACGCTTATAACCCCGAAAAGTCAGAGGTGCGTGCCCGGGGATCGAATTCGCGACCCTGTACCTATAGGAAGTCACGTGTCTAAGCCACTAGGCTATCAATGCTGTTTTCCATATCAATACATGTAAAACTAGCTGATGCCCGCGACTTCGTCCGCGTGTATCGAGTTTTTTTTTGTGCCCGCGGGAACTATTTAATAGAGCACATTAAGCCGTCAGTCCTGCGCCTGATCTCTCTCCGGTCGTGTCGGATTTTCCGTCCCATCGGGCTATGTGAGTAAAGGAACAGAGAGCGCACCTGTGTATGCGCACACACTTGTGCACTGTCATAGTATCTTCCGCGCAAATGGCTAATCTCTCTGGAGATAGGCCCCCGAGGCCGAAATTCGGTCGGGAGGACATTAATTGCGCAAAGAATACGCTAGTCTGAAACCGCCCTATAACCTAGCTAAGCTAAGGACTGCTAAACAAGTATGCGGTTAGCTCTTAAGTGCTTGAGTGGACAACAGAAGCCAACTATGTTAAACCAAAGCAATCCTTTAAAATACACAGTAAAAATATAACCTTTAACCCACAGTTTAAGTGACAGTTCGCGGTAAGTAGATAATTAAAGTGCTGGACTCGAGAGCCTTATGCGAATTGTCTTGGCGTTTTCAAGATAAGAACAATTTTATATTAATAATTCGTTGTGATATACTCACTGTAATCATGGATATATTATGCGAGATTGACTATCATTGTTTTACTATAGGAATGGACGGGTACTTAGCTAAGCTAAGGACAGCTAAACAATATGCGGTAAGCTCTTAAGCTTAAGGACAACAGAAGCCAGCTATGTTAAACCAAAGCAATACTTTAAAATAACTGTACAATGCTTCTAAGTATTACAGTTAAGTAAGCAAAAATATTTTAACCTTTAACCTACAGTTTAAGTGAAAACTCGCGGTAAGTGGATTTAGACCCGAGAAGAGCTAAAGTGCTGGAATGGAGCGTCTTATGCGAAGATGATGCTTCTTCCTTTTAGCGTTTTGTCTTGGCGTTTTCAAGATAAGAACAAATCTATATTAATACTAGCTGACCCGGCGAACTTCGTACCGCCTTAGTATGCAAAATTAAATGTATATTTTTCAATATTTCTGAGATATTTTCTTAATATTTTTTTCCGTAAGAACCTTCTCCTAATAATAATAAATACAACAAAAAAAGAATTAGTGAAATCGGTCCAGCCATTCACGCGTGATGCCGTGACCAAGGAAAACGGGTTTCATTTTTATATATATATATAGATATAGATAGATAGATAGATAGAAGAACAAGATGTCGTTGTGCTATGTTTTGTCAAACGGATAAGTCCCTTTGTATTATTATGGGATGGACGGATACATAGCTTAGCTAAGGAAGGCAAAACAATAGTACTTAAGTGGACAACAGTGGGCGTACTATCATCTCTTAAAGCAGTATTTTGAAATTGAGGTTTTATATGACGTACCTTGACGTCCCTAAAATAAGGATTATAATTAAACAAGATTAAAATAAAACTGCAAGAAGGTAGGAAGCCCCTAGATACCAACTATGTTAAACCAAAGCATTCCTTTAAAATACACTGCACACTGCTTCTAAGTATAAGGCCCGGACTCCACCAGAGCGGAGACGAGACGAGAGGAGCAGAAAGATGTCCAGACGACCTCCATGGCGCAGTGTGTAGCGCTGTTGCCTTAACGTGCGGAGGTCCTGGGTTCGATCCCCGGCAGGGTCAATTTGCGAATTTATAATTTCTGAATTTTCCCTGGTCTGGCCTGGTGGGAGGCTTCGGCCATGGCTAGTTACCACCCTACCGGCAAAGACGTGCCGCCAAGCGATTTAGCGTTCCGGTACGATGCCGTGTAGAAACCGAAGGGGTATGGGTTTAATATAACTGCCATGCCCCTAACAGGTTAGCCCGCTACCATCTTAGACTGCATCATCACTTACCATCAGGTGAGATCGTAGTCAAGGGCTAACTTGTAGTAGATAAAAAACAACCAATAGAATTTCGATATTTCCGCATCTCGTCTACGCTCGGCTTCGGCTCGGCTCGGCTCGGCAGTGGATACCACTGAGCGGAGATGTATCATATAATATTTCGTATGGCGCGATTTTTTGATATAAAATGAAGCCTATGTCACTGCATTATATAAAGTCATGATAGGACAAGCCTCGCAATTTGCATCCATACTAATTCCATACTAATACTATAAATGCGAAAGTGTGTCTGTCTGTCTGCTACGCTTTCACGGCTCACCTATTCAACCGATTAAGATTTGGATGAAATTTGATACAGGGATAGGTTATATCCCGGGGAAAGACATAGGCTACTTTTATTCCGGAAAATTAAGGACTTCCCGCGGGAATCGCGGGAATCGAATGAGTACACGCGGACGAAGTCGCGGGAAACATCTAGTTTGACGACCTCCGTGGCGCAGTGTGTAGCGCTGTTGCCTTAACGTGCGGAGGTCCCGGGTTCGATCCCCGGCAGGGTCAATTTAGGAATTTATAATTTCTGAATTTTCCTTGGTCTGGCTGGTGGGAGGCTTCGGCCGTGGCTAGTTACCACCCTACCGACAAAGACGTGCCGCCAAGCAATTAGCGTTCCGGTACGATGCCGTGTAGAAACCGAAGGGGTGTGGGTTTAATATAACTGCCATGCCCCTAACAGGTTAGCCCGCTACCATCTTAGACTGCATCATCACTTACCATCAGGTGTGATCGCAGTCAAGGGCTAGCTTGTAGTGGATTAAAAAAAAAAAAAAAAGTTTATAATAATAGTAGAAAACTGATTTTTTGTCTCTTTCTTTTTGCTCATTTTCAGGGTCTAAAGTAGGATTACCAGATCAAGTGGGCTTCAGTTAAAAATTCTAAACTAGTTTTATTGCTCTTTTTAATACACAGTAGGTATTATGCTTATAAGCATAACATAGCTCTCAATTTTCAAAAGTCGCTTGTATAATCATTATTTATCTCTTTGTAAATATTAGTGTATATTTTAATTTATTAATGAGTATATTATTATAGATATATATTTATTTATATAGGTATACTTGTATATGTAGGTATATATATTTATTGGTCTATTTATGTACTGTATCTTGAATGCATTACTTATTATTATTATTATTATTATTTTTTTTTTTTTTTAAATACAGCACCATCCCGCGCTCCAGTTTATTTATCCTTTCACCAAAGGTTGTCTGTAAGAGATTGCTCTAGCAATAAGACCGCCTTTGCACATTTCTATGTAGTCTTACTAGTTTTAAGCTGTATACTGTATATTTTGTGTGCAATAAAGATATCTAAATAAAATAAATAGCTTGATGAATCAGTGAGAAGTTTGTTTTTTTAACATTGAAAAAATATACCGGTCAAGTGCGAGTCAGACTCGAGTACAAAAAAATCTTCCGTACACAATGTAATTTCTTTTAGTAAATAATAAGAAAAATGTCATAATAACACCTAATCAGCTGTGAAATAATTGGCTTACGTGTGGCGCTAAACGGGTAGCGCCTGACAAACAATTCACGCTATGAATACGGAACCCTAATCAACGATTTTTTCCTTTACTTGTATACTTTGCTCCTTGCACAAATTTAATGATTCTAGATGATTCCCGCAACTTCGTCCGCGTGGATTACGGTTTTTTGATTCCCACGGGAACTCTTTAATTTTCTGGGATAAAAATAAAATATGTCCTTCCCCGGGATACAAACTATCCCCAATAACAAATTTTATCAAAATCGGTTGACCAGATGGGCCGTGAAAGCGTAGCAGACAGACAGATAGACAGACAGACAGACACACTTTCGCATTTATAATATTAGCATGGATATGGATAAATTTCACCCTGATCACCTCCACGCGTTTAAGAGAAAAAGGGCGTTGACAAACGGACAACGAATTCATCCTATAATTAAGGGTTCCCTTTTTTCCTTTTGAGGAACGGAACCCTAAAAACTATCAAGCGTATCATCTTAACCATAATAAAATATATTACGCCTAAACTGCAGGATTTGAAGCGTATCGCGGAAAATACGTAGAAAAACTGAGCGGGTGTTCACGACCGGCCCCAAGGTCGACCCGCGCTTGGCCCACGTTTATTGACCTTGGGAAATAATGGGGTAATTAATATGGTACGAGACGGGGTCACTGACCGGATTTGCCTACATGCGATTTAACGTGCGTTGACACCCATATGAAGCTGGACGCATACTATGAAGACAAATTCAATTTTTTTTTCAAAGTTTCTGTTTTTAATTTGGTAGATACTTAATAAGCTTAAAAAAGCTTTTGGGAGAAAATCAGAGGGGGCGTCAGGAAATTTCTCAATAGAAAGAGATTGAAAATAAAAAGATTTTTAACGTTTTTTGTAGTACATGAGGTAAATCTACCCGTCCGAAGTCAAGTGGGGTCATCTAGTCTATCATAAAAACATAATTTAAATTCATTGCAAATGTACGATAATCCAATGTCACGTTTTTAATCTAAACGTGTTCAGTCTGAAGAATTATGTTCTGAGTTGGTCAGTAATAAATATAAGATTGCTTGAATCTAATTTGCCGCCAAGCTTTTTAATTTAACAAAAAGAACTCAATTCATGCATTCCTCTATCCCAAAATGGAACCGTCCTTGTTCAGTACAAGCTTAAACAATTCTTACAATATATTAGCATTTCAGAGATGCAAATGCCATCATGCAGCTCGCAAAGTATTTATTGCAATCGATTTGAGAGAATCGATTTTCTCTAAATTTGAATAATTAGTTTCTTCTCTAACTCGATTGTAATTAGTCGGTGCCATTTTTGTTTGAAGTAATTTGTATTCGATTCTTTTATTCAATAAGCAACTCGCTACATAGAAGACTTAGCGCTCTTGTCCTAATGAATTAGATTTTGTAAGTAAACTGCAATGAAATTAACGCTGTAATCCAACCCTGAAGGATAGGATGAATTATTGGTAGGCGACACAATTATGAGGTGAACCTTATAAAAATCTTATAAGAAAAGGATAAGTCTTGGACTATAGCAAACTTATTCAAAGCTTATGGGCAAGAATAAATAAACAAAAGGAATAAAGCGTAGTATGAAAAAACCGGCAATTTAAATTGATAAATATTTCTGTGTTAAGTACATAAAATTATGTTTTTGAGGGAATTTAAAATATTAAACGTGACATTCTTCCGTTGTCACCTCTATAATATTATATTTTATGGACTCAGTGGTCCGACGATTTTATAGAGAGAACAAAAGCTTCTCCCCAATAAATAGTGGAATCTTTCGTTTGATTCGATTCAATTTAGACGTTTTTGCGACTTTGGAGGCATGTTTCCGCGGTATTTACAGCTGCGATTTAGAGGTAATGTACTGATAATGGTTTTAATGGCTCACGTTTTTGCGAGGAGCAATTTTTATGTGTAAACATCTGTATCGGTCTCCATTTTGGGGCGTTGAACGAACTTGTGGCGAACAAGTAGGTATCATGACCATTTCTTTATTGAAAAATATGATACTAACTCTTGTACGGTACGCGGCCCGCAGTCAGTGAGCGACCACGTCGCGCGAACAGGCTCATGATTAAGGGCCCCGAACGGGTTCAAAATTAGTCGGGCATTTTCCAACATAATACGTGGGACGAGGGACGAGTGGCCTAGTTGTGACAATGCAGCAGACGAGCAGCAGAGAGAGAGATATTATCCGAAATTCTTACACAATAATGTAGTGAGACCCAGTATAAGCGTAATAGCAGCATCGAATTTCCGCCGACAAAGCCTTGATTTCTGCTTGTATAATGCACAGTACATCAGCTTGTTGGATTTTCGTTCGCAAATTCAGAGTGAATGCTGTAAGCTTTCGGAAATATTGAATAAATAAAAGCGAAATACCACTCACTCACTGACTCACTGACTAATCACGATATCTCTGGAACTATAAAGCATACAGACTTGAAATTTGGAAGGTAGGTTCCTTCTATGGTGTAGACATCACCCGCTATGGTGTACACATATTGTATCAGCGAAGAATCGGTTTTGGGAAAATTCATTGGGCGATGGAAGTTTGTATGAAAGTCCTTTGTTTTTGAAGTTATTTGTTTTAAATAATAAAAACCTGCCGAAGCTATTTAGCCGCTATACCCTAGACCGACTGCCTTTGGCTGCGGGAAAATCTCATAGGAAATAAGAAATTGTACGCGCACGAAGTCGCGGGCGACCTCTAGTGTTAAATAATTGCTACTAGACATAAATCAGTAGGTAAGCTTTTGTTTTACATAAAGAAGGAGGCGGGTGAAGGGGTGATAGCATAGTGGTTGAGACACCCGTCTTCTACTCGGGTGATCGCGGGTTCTTAACCCGGGACCTCTAACTTTTCGTAGTAATTTTAAGAAATTAAAAAATATATCGCTTGTTTCTAACCGTGAAGGAAAACATAGTGAGGAAACCTGCATGCTTGAAAGGTGTGTGAAACTATGCGTGGTGGACTATGGCCAAACCCGTCTCATTTCGAGAGAAGACCCGTGCTCAGTAGGTATGCGTGCTGTATATTATTAGTATTTATGTATGTGGATTTCTTTATTCCACCATAACTCCTATGAACAGATTTCGATGTATGAGGTATCCCTCGTATCCTTACATCATCCCGAGTGATAGATATAGCCATTCTGAGAGGAAACTCGTGCTCAAATTCAATAGTGGGTTGACGATCAGTTGGCATGATGATTACTGTCTGATACGGTGACCGACCCACTAGTTGGTACAATGTATAAAATCGCACAATACTGTGGGTTTCAAACAAAGAAAACGCTATTGTTTTCGCGTGCTCCCAATAGAGGTATCCACATCAACGCCATAATTACATCTGCCACGAAACAATGAATACCTGTCAGCGTACCGCGTTGCGTGACCCGTAATAAGGCTGCGACTACACTAGCAACCACATTCGCAAATAAAAATATAATAATAGCGACGATGACAGCTCAATCAAATCAGCAACTCTTTGTTCTAATGCTAGCTAATGCCCGCGACTTCGTCCGCGGGAACTCTTTAATTTTCCGGGATAAAAAGTTGCCTATGTGTTATTCTAGACTATAACCTATCTCTGTGCCATTTCACGTGCGTGCGTTGCGTGACCCGGAATAAAGCGCAAAACACACAGGGAGCGGGCGCGGGTCGGGCGCGGGCTGGGTCGGGTTGAATTTCTTGTATTTATATGGACGACATAACACAGAACGCGGCCGCGGGTCGGGCGCGTGGCGGGTGACGCTGTGTGATGTCGTCCATATAAATATGTATAAGGAATTCAATCCGCTGCGCACTCGACCTGCGCCCGCTCCCTGTGTGTTTTGCCCTTAAGGCTTCGACCACGCTAGCAACCACATCTTATTTCCTTTAATTATAATAAAACTGTAACTGGATGATTAGAAGCTTTATAATCGATACAAAGCCGATCTTTTTTTTCCGTCAGCCTCTGTCTTTCGGTAATGTACTTATGTTACAACATCACGCTGAATCTACTGAACGGATCTGAGGCCCAACTGTCTTAGCAAATCGAAATTATTTGACAGCTTAAAACGTATTACTCGAACTGTTTAAGGAGTTCATACACGCTTTTTGATGTGCAGGCATCTGTGAACTCCTCAAACGGGTCGAATTATACGTTTGACAAACGATTAAAATTTACTTAAGTACACAATCGAGGGGCTGAATTATTGTGAATGGAACATAACATAGGTACTTCGCTTTATTCTATAAGAACTTAGATCGATAAGTAAATTATTTAAACACTAGGATGATTATGTTCGCGACTTCGCCCATTAAGTTTTTATAGATCGGATAAAAATAATCTGTATCACTGTCCAGATCTTAAACTGTCTCCATGTAAAAAGTCACGAAGTCGATCCGATACTCCGTTGCGGCGTGATTGAAGGAAAACCCAACACACTAAGCATGGGTAGTGTTTAATTATGTCAAAGTACCTACAAAAACTCAATTTCAGGATTTTTGATTCAAATAGGCTTCAAGTGCTTTTGAATTGTAAAGTGAATCTGCCATTTTACTGGGGTTTACTACCATCGCTTGAAGCAGTATTATTTCACAATGGCAGTTTTATGACACGTACCTTAACTTCCCTAAAATAAGGATTATATTTCTAAAACACGAACGTCAACAATATTAAACCATACGGCTTTAACCGATGTAGTATAACCGCTGGTTCGAAAAGTCTTTATTGAAGCCTTGAAGAAGTTGTTGTTGTTTAGGACTCAACAAAAGGATCAAAAGGACTCGAATCCATTCCACCTGTTTGCATTGATCCTAATAAATTACATATTTCACAGCCCAATTACAAAAATCGGTTTTATACTCACAAAAATCAACCTCGTACATCCAAACATTGATGTATCTAATCGATCATTAAAAATGATTGCGACGATTGCTATGTCATTAAAAAAACGTTAAGTAATACAGGCCTGGGTGTCTTAATTCTTATGAACACATTTCGAGACAAGTCAAAAAGATAGATAATGTAATGTAGAATGATGCAGATAGATTCGTCCATTATCTTTTCTTATCTGACATCAAGAGTTCTGCAATGCTAAGCAAAGTCTTAAGGTCTCAAAGGCTACTCAATTATTTAAGCTCTTAATAATGAATCATTGTCGACTTAATCGAACGCTTTCGTAAGATCATTGAGTAACAAAAGGCAAGTAAAATCTCCTTAATAAGTTGTGCAAAGTGAAATAGTGGTGTAGGAGCTGGCGGTGAATCTACAACCTATACTTTACTAATATTATAAATGCCAAAGTTTGGATGGATGGATGTTTGTTAATCAATCACGCCAGAACAGCTAAACGGATCTGGATGAAAGGCACTGAAATAGATTATAGTCTGGAATAACACATATGCTACTTTTATCCCGGAACATTAAAGAGAACTAAAAACCTCAATCCACGTTGACGTATTCGCGGGCACCCACTAGTAATATTATTTTCTTGAAACAGCAACCTCTGTTTTCCGCTTGAAACTCAAACCATTAATTATCTATATTGTGCTTAAACGTCGAACACTCCTTGGTGCAATGGTGAACGCGGTTATCTTGCGGATGTACGTGGGTTCGGAATCCAGCAGGGTAATTATTTTAAAATATTTTTATTACAGAATGGGCTTGCGATTGACAAATGATTGGAGTCTAGGGCTGCATCTGGTGGTAAGTGTGATCGTAAGAGTGATGAGTGTAAGATGGTAGCGGGCTACCCTATTAGGAGTATGACAGTTATATTTAACCCATACCCCTAATCGGCTTCTATACGGCATAGAACCGGAACGCTTAATAACGCTTTGCAGTACGTCTTTGCCGGATAGGTGGTAACTAGCCAAGGCCGAATCAGACCAGACCTGAGAAAATTAAAAAAAGGTAAATTCCCAAATTGACCCTGCCGGGTACGAACCCGGGACCTCCCGCTTAAAAGACAGCGACCACCACTGCGCCAGGGAGATCAACAAAATATCCAATGCCACTCGAAGAAAGAACCTAGCTCGTATTTTTGTCCACCAGCTCCCAGCCTATACTTTAATCGGTGGGCGTGTGACGCAAGCCGCCATATGCTCAGCTGATAGTTGTGCAACGGTTCGTGAGAAACTAGCTCAGGTTACGGAGATGCTCCTCTTAGTTCATCTATACTATATTATCCATACAAATATTATAACTGCGAAAGTGTGTTTATCCATCTGTCCATCAGTCTGCCTGTCTGTCTGTCACAGTCCATCTGTTCCACCGATTTTGATGAAATTGGGCACAGGGATAGTTTGTATCCCGTGGAAGGACATAGGCTTAGACTTTTTATCCCGGAAAATTAAAGAATTCCCGCAGGAATCAAAAAATTTTAATCCACGCGGACGAAGTCGCGGGAATCATCTTAGTTTAATATACTTCCATGACATCCAATATGAAGACAGAGAGAGTATAATTTTATCTAGAATTTTCTTTCGACTTTCCTACGTTGTACAGGAATTCGTTGTATATCAAAATTCAATTAATTCATCTTATATATATAAAAATGAAACCCGTTTTCCTTGGTCACGGCATCACGCGTGAATGGCTGGACCGATTTCACTAATTATTTTTTTGTTGTATTTGTTATTATTAGGAGAAGGTTCTTACGGAAAAAAATATTAAGAAAATCTCTCAGAAATATTGAAAAATATACATTTAATTTTGCATACTAAGGCGGTACGAAGTTCGCCGGGTCAGCTAGTAGGTTAATAATGATACTTGGGAGTCAGAGAAATCGGCCCTTAGCCAAGTACCATAGAACCATAGTAATAGTCATAGACATAGAATTTTTTCGCTACGGTAATAGTAGTGTAATAGTACCATAGAATATCTACCGTAGCCAAGATTTCAAAATCTAAAATTAAACACCACTCTGTGGCTTACCGTACCGATAGGCTCACCTTTACTACTAATAAAGCGAAAGTCAACGTCCTACGAAGCAGTGCAGAGGTGCAATATAGAGTATTAACCTAAAACCGTCTTTATGAATAGCCCGTTAAAGTTAAAATCACTTCGCAGGCGCATAATTTATTCCTATTACGTCTAAAATGAACCTTGTTCCTATACTATTAGGGCGACACCTTTCGACGTTGACGCTGGATTAACAAACTTCGCTGCCGTCGGAATTCCTAGTGATGATAGTTTTGAATCTTATATTGTAGATTATAGAGTTGTTATTTGAGATATATTTGTTGATAGAGTGTAGAGGAAAGCTGGTAAAAACATCTTTCAAGTGGTTTAGCGGATGGGCATATGTGTAAAGCGCTAAGTAGGTTATGAAAAGTGAAAGGTTGTGTAATCGAATAGTGGACTCCTTAAAAGTGGTTTACAACTAGTTTAGAGTTATATGGTTGTAGGTAACCCGTTTGTGCGATTGAAAAAGTGAATCATGCTATAACCAGCCATTTTATTGATCCGTTTCTCACTGATAACACTTGTTATCTCGATTGGCGTGAAATTGAATTCTTTGTGAGCGATAGGTTCAACAGATTTAGATATTTGCAAAAACTAAAAGATGGGCATCTTGTGACTTCGTCTATGTATATCCGTCTCGAGTAAGCAATTAATATAGGTACTCATCAAAACCGGTCGAAGGAATAATTATTATTCTTGAAAAAGTAACAGAAAGACAGACTGACGGACACAAAAATGGTTTAGAAAACTTAGACCTCCTATTATTAGTCTTTTTTATTCACTACAAGTTAGTCCTTGATTGCGATCTCATCTGATGGTAATTGATGTTGGTAATACTAATATATTCTTAAAAAGTAATATAATTATCTTGTACAATATTTCACTAAGCAGTTTTTGTTATTTTTCATCCTTCAGTTAATCGCGCTCAATTAGCGGGAAGCACTCTGATTGGTCATCAGAATTCAGAATACAATTATTTTTAATGAATTTATTTTACGGCCCTGCGGGTTCAAGTCTTTTATGGCCCTATATTTATTGCGAATGTACCACAGAATATAAAACTAGAAAATCATGACAGCACTTACGTCAACAGAAGCCCAGTTCCTCGCCAAACCTCATATTTTGTGCCGGAATTTACTTACCTGGAAAAGGAAAACACAATAAATTGCCACTTTTCAAAAGAATTTCGCATGCAAATTTTGAAAACAAGTGTTACGTAAATGAAAAATTAACTTTGACCGAACGATAAGCGTAATGCTGATCCAAATGTCGGGGATTTTAACGGTATTTTCGGTCACAGACTTTCGACATGACAGAAATGGAAACGTGGAAAACATTTATTTTTGCGATGACAGGACTGCGGCTTGGGCAGTCATGGAGAATAATTTAAAGCGAAAAATCAACAAAATAAGTACAATTTATATAATTACTACTGATCCATACATATTTACTTATTATAATATGTATAAATCATAGTCGGGTTTGTTCGAACACTCTAGAACTATTTGCCTGGTGAGAGGCTTCGGCCGTGGCTAGTTACCACCCTACCGGCAAAGACGTGCCGCCAAGCGATTTAGCGTTCCGGTACGATGCCGTGTAGAAACCGAAGGGGTATGGGTTTAATTTATCTGCCATGCCCCTAACAGGTTAACCCGCTACCATCTTTTGACTGCATCATCACTTACCATCAGGTGAGATCGCAGTCAAGGGCTAGCTTGCAGTGGATAAAAAAAAAAGAACGGCTGGACCGATTTTCATGGTTTTTAATTTGTTGTATTTGTCTCCGTCCCGAACAGCAGAATAACTATTAAAAAGATTGGAAAATTGAAGAAAAAACATTGTCACTTGATTTTGCCATACAAAATACCACGAGGACGAAGTCGCGGTCATCAGCTAGTAATATATTCAGCTAGCAGTAATTTTATAAATGCGAAAGTGTGTCTGTCTGTCTGTCTGTCTGTCTATCTGTCTGTCTCTCTGCTACACCCACGATATATTACGCGATAGATATGTACGATACCCTAAACGTATGAGAATGGATACACGAAATTGAGCTCTAATTCAATGCGGTTATGGTTTATTTTACTTTGAAGCCGAACTTTAACGATTTCATCGGCAATCCTTACATGATTGCACCTCTCAATTCGACCTGTTTAAGGAGTTCATAGATGCCTGCACGTCAAAAAGCATGCATGAACTCCTTAAACAGTTCGAGTAATACGTTTGAAGGTCTCAAATTATTACGATTTGCTTAGACAATTTGGCCTCTGTTGTGCACCATTTATAAACTAAAATAAATGACAGCCTTATCTATATTGCTATCCCTTTCATAATAGTCCCTACGGAATGTGAAACTAGAGATGCCATTTTAGTTTAGAGATTGTGTTAAACAGAATTGACCTCATTAGCTAAGATCCCATGATTTCCACGAGAGTAAAAAAATCTACGGACAGACGAAGTCACGGGCATCATCTAGTACTATATTATAAAGCTAAAATAACTGGGGAAACTGACTGACTAACATAGTTCAATTCCGTACATCTCAGTATTTAGATACGAGTAGTCTCATATTTAACATTTTCATTTTAGACTCCCACTAATAAACTTTTTTCTGATTTCCTGACTAAGCGAATCCGGAGTAGTAGTATCGTTAACTGATTTACTCCTACGCGATATCTAATTAAGGGCTTTCCGGTTCCTACGGAATAGTCATTTTATTTATTCCATGTAGGACTTATAAGTCATATGTTACGTCAGGTTTAGACTCTACCACAGGTTCGGAGATTCTACTGAGAAGAACCGGCAAGAAACTCAGCAGGTGCTCTTTTTAAAATGCAAAATATTACAATAAGTAGGTATTTACTCGTATTTAATAACATACTGTAGTGTAAATTATTAACACAAACTCTTCAAGTAACAAAACTTTGTTTTCTTACGGATCTTTTCGTTTTGAATCTTATCCTACAGGAAGGAAACTATTTTTATTTCTATTATTGAGTACCAATGAGGGGTGCTCAATATACCTAATTACAATGTAGCCAAGCTATTTGACTAATAAATAATTTTTCTTTAACTTAACATATAAATATATTACGTTATCATAGTATCTTATCATATTATAGTATCATAATATGTATGCTAAGAAATTGTCCAATGACGTATCGTAGTTGCAAATAGACACTTTGTTCATGTGTTCTTTCAGGCAGCACTTCACTACAGTATCACTTATCACTGTGCAAAGGATGTTGTAATTTTTAGTTTTCTCACTAGTTGCGTAAGAAAGAACATTAATAGCGTGCAAAATTTCCATAGCTCGCTGACCGACCCAAAATTTGTTAATCAAACCGTTTGTCAGTGTTCACGTTTGATACAAATTGGAATACAGGAAAATCATTATGCAAGCGTCATGGAGTTTGCAGCGTATAGCGTCTGTGGTCTGCGCCAGCCCTGAAAATGACAGAATGGCAAGCGCAATCAGTGCGCCATTTCTGAACGGAAATGAATTCTCGCATGAAACTCGGAGCTAACGAGACGATGATTTGATAATATTAACTTTATGGTGCTGATTTAAACTGTTGTCGATGCTGGAATCTGTCTGATGGTAAGTACAGTTGCGGTCTGAAAATGTTTACCACCTTCAGGTTCATAAGTGCATGGACATTTCTGTGTCAGAAGGTCGTTATGTGGTTTGATTAGCCGTAGATTTTTTCAGTAGGTGGCAAATCTGGCAACTACACTAGATAACCCAGTAATTTGGTGCTCAAAAAGGGGGTTACCTGGAAAGTTTCTCGGGAGTTTTGAAAATTGGTGTATTTTATAGATTTCGACGTGCTCTTTCCGAATTTCCACTTTGCCACCTCGTATCTTTGCCGCTCGCGCCGTCATTTTTGTATAAAATGTAGGAAATTTTCTCTAGTATAATTTATAACATGACTATTTTCATCGTAAAATTATTCGGAAAGGAGTTATTGTCATCTGACTGACTGACTGACTGATCTATCAACGCACAACTTATACAACTGTACAGATCGGGCTGAAATTTGGCACACAGATAGCTTTTATGACGTAGGCATCCGCTAAGAAAGGATTTTGAAAATTCAACCCCTTTAAATAATAATAATACATAAAAACAATAATATTTTTATGTAGTCCACACGCATGAAGTCAAGGGCAAAAGCTAGTTACAGATAAACTAGTAAACTAATTAATTACCGTTACTTACATGTAATGTACCTAACATAATACATGCATTGCAAAGTCCCAACTCCACTTTGCCAACGGATGTGCATTAAAGTTCTGAGGAGCACTGAATTAGTTGGCAAGTTCTCGAGCTACGTGGGAACTAATAGGCTGGAGATGACTACTTAAGTTCGCGGTCAGCTGTTGCCGAACTTTGACCGTAGTTTTTGAAGTTAGTTTAATATAAATATTATAAGTATATAATAGTCGCGGGATCATCTGGACTTCGTCCGCGTGAAGTAAAGTTTTATGATTCTCGCGGGAAATATGTAATTTTCTGGGATCCACCAGGCCCGACCAGGGTAAATTCTGAAATTATAAATGCGGGACCTCCGCACGTTAAGACGCGCTCAACACTGTGCCAGGGAGGTCGTCGTGTTGTCGCGAGCGGTGCGTATCTGATCCGACCAACGCATCGGGCTACATCCCCGAGGTGTTTTCCATAGGTTTTACTCTCTCTCTCTGTGTCGTATTCCTCATTACTGAGGGGCATTAATCAAATAAAGGTAGGAGTTTTCTTGGGATAATAATGCGGTGGATTCCCTCGACTCGACTAAGAGTATTTTTAAACTCTTAGGTTTTTGTAACGATTATTATTAGATGTAAGTGAAAATAAGCGGGACCAACGGCTTAACGTGCTCTCCGAGGCACGGGGGAAACGGAAAGGCCAAATTTTTAACCGCCAAATTTGGTTACCGACTTGAGTCAACGTTGCTTAAGATTCGCAATCGACTGATAAGCGTTGTCACAACTAGGCCTCTCGTCCCTCAGCTACAGGTTTTACTGTGGATTCCTAAAAAATGGTCAGTGACATCAACACGGATTGAATAATAAAGAATGGTTGGTCCGTCGGTAACGAATAGCCTCTCGTGTGAGCGAAATTGCTCGGAGGCGAGCGCCGGAACAGAAGGCATTGTCCGTTAATAATGAAACTTCCATTTCCAACTTCAAGTTTCTCGTCTCGTTTGCTGGTAATTACTGGGCATTCATTTTCGAAGCATACTTAGTGCTTTAAAGAGACGCATTTGACTCATTCTTAGGTTCTTACGACTTTTTAATCATTGTCATGTTATTGTCAAACAGCATTTGTTAAATCGAGCTTATTACACTATCGACGATTTTATTAACGACAAAGTTGCATGGAAGCAACCGGGCTCGCATCCAGTGACCCACAAGTCAGTAATACTTGTAACTTTGCGTATGTATTGTATTGCATAAATATTGTAAACTCTTTCTTTTTTTGAGAAAAGAGTAACTGCTGAGTTTCTTGCCGGCTATTCTCAGTAGAACAGCTTTCCGAACCGGTGGTATAGTTTTGACGTATCATGACTTAAGTTGTCCTATGTGAAATAAATAAATCATTTATCATTTATAATTTATAATTTATAATTTATAATTTATCATTTATCATTTATCATTTATCATTTATCATTTATCATTTATCATTTATCATTTATCATTTATCATTTATTAAAAAGTATATTTAAATTATTTGTCTCCTCTGTATTTAATTGTTCTATGGGCAAACGTGATATTACCTCATGATTCCACATATCACCGACGGTGTCAATTTCACACCTTGCTGGGATGCATTGTTCGTCGTAAACATGTGCAATTATAGGGTTCCCTAAAGAAATTGTAATATCGGTATCTGTGGGATTACAAATTTGAACAAAAGTTGTACCGTTTTCCGCAGACGATATGCATTCATTTATATAGCATTCGGACATGTACTGATTTGCTATAAAAATGTCACCATGGGAAAAGGTAGTGGGCATTTTTATTAACCTTGTGGTCTGAGCAGGTAGGGTTACAAGATTATGGGGAATATGAGGTTTTGGAACTTTTAAAGTAGTGTACTGATGTAACTCCGTCTGTGTGCAGTTTTCTATAATATTATGGCTAGGTGCAAATGAATAATGAGAATAATTTTGAGGATCAAGGTCAGGTTGGGATTGGTTATTGAACGATGGGTAAAGACATTGAGAAGGAATGTACTTTTTATACTTTTGTCTGTATTTTCTTGGTTGCATGTTACTGTAATGGTTCCGTCGCGAACGATGAGAACAAGATCTATGCCTGTGATAATTTAGAAAAAAATGTCTTATGAGAAAATCGGTCTTTATTCTGTATATAAATTATATTTAATTCTTCTTTCGCGTATTCTAGAGCTTTTTCAAGAGTAGGGGGTTGCATACATCTTATTCTTGATCCTAAAGGTTCTCTAAGGCCTCTCAAAAAAGTTTTAAGGGCTAATTTTTGATAAAGCGTTCTTTTAGCTTCTATGGTAGTTTTTACAGTATCATGCAATTCTACATAGGTCATAATTGTGCAAAGTTAATTCTGTACCTTTTCGTAAAAAATAGGGAGAGTGTCTGAACCTTGGACTAAAAGATACAAATCTGTGAAAAGTGCCGTTTCGTCGCGGTAATCGGAAAATGAGTTTATTAAAGTTGTTCTAATGTTACTCCAATCGTTCGAATTGCCGTTGGTAGATAAAGATCTTGCGGCAGATCCTGTAATTTTGTTAAGAATTCCACTAATCAAGGAAAGATTAGAAAATTCATACTGTGGATCTGGGTTTAAAAATTTACGGACTAACTGATCGCTAAGATTTATAAATCTCGTTAGAACATGGGCATTTCCATTGAAATCTGGTAAAAACTTGAGTGATTTGTTAATTTTGTCTAATAAATCTACTTGACAAATTTTCTCTGACGAGGTCATATTTAAATAGGTATTCTTTAAACTAGGTATCTAATTACTATTAAAAGTATATAAAAATTAAATTACGTTAAACTTTATTTTGTTAAAAAGAATAATCTAAAAACTACGCTGGCTAGAAAAATTACATAAATCGTAATACGTATAGCACCCTGCGCAAAAGTTACTACAACAACCAATTAAAAGGATTTCAAGTACTCACAAAACTAAAGTCGCTGGCGAGCTTCAATTCATCGATTTTTGGTATGACTTGAAGTCTTCAGCGGCAGCTTCTATGACAGCAGCTCCTTGTAGGTTCTGTCGTCCTGTCAAGGAATTCGAGGCGTCGACCTGATTTTTAGGTGATGCACGAAGACCTTGAAGCAGCAGAACGATCCTTCAAGACTGCGCCAGTTATATTGGGCGGCTGTCCCGAAGCAGGTTCAGGAATAATGAAGTCCTTTTTGGTGTATATGAATATAATAAATTGATTTACATGAGAATATGGTACAAAATTATAAGATAGGTACGTCCGTTCGTTCCGATGTTAGGTATACGAAGGCAGCGAGTATAGTCGGAAATCGGAATGGGATCTTCTTTGGAAGTTGAGACGCGTGGCATACGTGCTGACGAAGCGCAGTCGTCCAGCGTAACAAATGTGTATACTTGTTATTAAATAAATAAATAAGATTGGCAGTCAGAAGGTCTGCCGATAGAAGTGAAAACGATTTTTTTTTAAATAAAAATATAAACCTTAACACTAAGGCATTCAAGGTTCGCGAGCATGTCGCTGTTCGCGAGCGTGTCGGTCGCGCGAGCATATCGGTCACGCGAGCATTTCGGTCACGGTCACGCGAATCTACATTTTTACCCCCTACCACAAAGTGCTCAACGCGCCTAAAGAAATTTTACACTTCAATATAAGTAACCAAAAAGTGTTCAACGCGCCTAAAGAAGTTTTTACTTCAAAAATCAGGTCAGCGGAGATTATAATTACAGTATTATTTATTTACGCTGTGACACAGACCTCAGTGTAGTCTTACAGTAAGATGCAGCTTACTGCAGCCGTCGCACGCCTTTCGAAACTTATTGAATTAGCGAATATTGTTTTTCTCGAGCAATTACGCCGATGAGCCCCCGCCGGGAGATGAAAAACCGGTCAAGTGCGAGTCGGACTTGCACGCGAAGGGCTCCGTACGATCGTACACGATTTTTGAAAAACACTGTGAAACCTGCTTTTTGAATACTTTCGCAAAATAAACAGAGAATCGCTCAAGAATCACGTTTCTTTATTTATTTATTTTAACTAGTTAATTCCCGCGACTACGACCTCGTGGATTGAGGGTTTTGGTTTCCGCAGGAACTCTTTAATTTTCCGGGATAAAAAGTAGCCTATGTGTTATTCCAGACTATAATAAGATAAGAGTAACAAACATCCATCCATCCAAACTTTCACATTTATAATATTAATAAAGATAGCAGCAACAGAAATACATACAGTCTGTGAAAATTTCAATACGTACCTACGTCAGATAGACGTATACGGACGAGCGGGTGGACGGACAGTAAATACATAGTACAAGAGCAATCTTTGAGTACAGAACCCTAAAAATGCTACCTAACCTGTTATGTATGACAGTTATACACCCATACACGGTTTCTACACGGCATCTTACCGGAACGCTAAAACGCTAAATCGCTTGGCGGCACATCTTTGCCGGTAGGGTGGCCACTAGCCACCACCAGGCAAGAAAATGCCTTGCAGATAATGACAGCACTATATGATATTGATTAAATTGAGTTCTGAAAAGCGTTCAAATGCAAACAATACTGAATTAAATTAATCGTAGAATTGTACATTAAATAGATGCAAACTGTGATTTAGCAACAGTTCCAAACAGTGATATGGGATATAGAACTCAAACCGATTCGTGTCGAATAATTAGACTGTACACACAACTAATGCATTTTCAACTAGTGCAGTTGGAATGAACGTCGGAGTTCTGTGAACAGCCTAATTAGTCCCCAAGTTGGTAGTTAACTCGAACTTTATAATAAGAGTTTTAAGCTATTAATTTAACCATTAAGTATATTATTTTATTATTAACATAATATTATTGCTGCTCGTTGGTTCTAGTGGTTGGCATGTTCGACTTCGGCTGGCGAGGTCCTGGGTTGCCCGGGTCGGGCATAATATTAATTATTGGGTTTTTCTGACTAGAAATACTCAGTACTAGACCGGAGTTAGGAAGTTGACGGTGTTTCACCCCCGTGCCTCGGAGAGCACGTTAAGCTGTCAGTCCCGGTTATTATTACTAACATGATAATAGTTGTTAAAGGCCAACCCATTTAAATTGCATTTTAAACACAATGAAATACATTTGTCACCGTAAGATTGTAAGAACCGTTAGATTATAATATAACGTTTTTTATCTCGGTAGATTATAAACTTTCGACAGATTGTGAACCGTAACATACTGCTTACAATTTAACGCGTTATTTTTCGGTAAATTGTAATATATTAGGTATATTAACCCGATAGAACCTAAGTGCCCGGCCTGCGGCCGGGCACTACCTGAATGTTCATGTCAAACCCTAACCTAACCTATAGTTCGCGCGCGAGTTGAATGCAGAGTAAATGTATGGTGACACTTACATTTACTCTGCATTCAACTCGCGCGCGAACTGTACAAGAAAGAGACAAGAAAACGTAAAAACAATAAATATTTCATTAATTAATACTCAGAACATTGAACGGTTCACAATCTTTCGACAGTTTATAATCTAGCGGGATAGAAACCGTTAGATTATAATCTAACGGATTTTACAATCTTACGGTGACACATTCAAGTCTAAAAATGGAAAATTTCATCCATACCGCATGCATACCGCTGCAATGAGGCAATGTGCCCAGAATGATGGCTGCGTTACCCCGGTACCGGACCGTATCTTGAATAAAAATGCTTTCCAAAAAACCGACTTCCAAAGCCACTGTAATGTAAAAAATAATTTTGATTTCTACACACTATGTTGAAGTCGGGCGACCCTGATGCGTCAACTATGCCTATCTTTGTTATACTCGCCCGACTTCAACATAGTGTGTAGAAATCAAAATTATTTTTTACTTTACAGTGGCTTTGGAAGTCGGTTTTTTGGAAATAATTTTTATTTTTAACTTTTTAGTGTACTCTAAATCCCCACGGCTTAGGAGTGCAGTACCCTGCAGCATCAGAGTTGAGGAGTTAGGACTTGGTTTTAAGTATGAAGTCGTTGATTGAGACCTACAATCTGTATTCACCATTAAAAATCCTAAATCACTATGTTTAAGGAGTTCTGTACCCTGCAGCATCAGTGTTGAGGAGTTGGGACTCAGAGTTGTATTTTATACAAGTGACTTGATACCTACTATATTATGAATTCACCATCAAAATTTCCTAACTCCCTAGTTTTGAGGATTTTATTTAGTGCGGTACACCTACAGCATCAGGATTGAGGATCTGGAGTCATAATTTTTTATGGGACCACTTCGCGAGCTTCCTCTAACCAGAAAAAAAAATTCAAATCGGTTTAGAAACCACGGAGATATGCACCGACATACATTTAAAAAAAAACATACGCTCCGAATTGAGAACCTCCTCTTTTTTTGGAAGTCGGTTAAAAATTACCGATTATTTGCCAACTTTTATATTAAAATCGGTCGTTTAAAAAATCTTTAAACACTTTATTTGTATCAAGTTTTAAGCTCAAATACCAATTTGTATGGATATAATATATTGAAAAATGCCGGAGTTTCATATTATACGTCTACATATACTTCATCACCCATTTAATACCCCTGGAGATATAATTTCCAAAAATTCCTCAACACGTATTTCTACACAAATAGTCGCACTTTACTATATAGACCGTAATAAATAATTATCGGTTCGAAGTTGTACGAGCGCGAAGTTTATATTACTGCTACACAGTTGCTAACAGATGGCGCTGTAGGAATTTAAATCGCGCTAGTAGTTACCGCATCCCAGATGGTAAGTACGAGGTAGACTAGAGATAGTCGTCCTATCCAAAAGGTCCTCAACTAAACATGCTAAATCTCATGTTTTGAATTTTTGAAACTCGTGCCATGCATATTCAGTGTACGGCAGAGCAATATAAAAATATTATATAAGACGTCCACGTCTGCTCTTAACTTTTATTTAGAGCGTTTCTGGACAATGCCTATCTAAAGTGGTTTTCGTTTTATCAATCCGGCCAAGATTCTATTTAGTACTAAACGAATCTATTAGTGTCATGGGATCACAGGTAAAATTCCCGGCATGGTCAATTTGGGAATATATCCCACCCTACCGGCAAAGACGTGCCGCCAAGCGATTTAGCGATCCGGTACGATGCCGTGTAGAAACCCAAGGGGTATGGGTTTAATATAACTGCCATGCCCCTAACAGGTTAGCCAGCTACCATCTTAGACTGCATCATCACTTACCATCAGGTAAGATCGCAGTCAAGGGCTAACTTGTAGTGGAATAAAAAAAAAATGGTAAATTTACAGCTGAATTGTGATATCTATTCACACCGATAACACGAGAATGACTTACTTCAGATGGCGTGCTTTCGCGTGCAGAGCTCGAATATCCAATTCCGTTTTTCTATTTGATGTCTATCACACCACACAAATATTTAGAACTTGATAAGTGGTTTAGTATGTGGTTTTGCACGATGTAATTTACGTGAACAGCATGTTATATTTATCTTTTCTGCACCACACATAAATCAATCTTTTATTGGCCATCTTCTTACCAATATATTATGCACACAGTACAACATATCAAAGTATATAGAAACAGCTTTCCGAACCGGTGGTAGACTCTTGACGTATCATAAGTGACACAAGTTGTCCTACATGAAGTAAAGTAAATAAATCATTATATGATTTGAAAACTATACCTACTAGTACTAGCTAATGTTATTTCGTCCGCGTAGATTGAGGTTTTTCTGTTCCCGCGGGAACTCTTTAATTTTCCAGAATAAAAAGTCTATATGTTATTTCAGACTATAATCTATCTCTGTGCCAAATATCCAGATCCGTTCAGCCGTTCTGGCGTGATTGAATAACAAACATCCATCCATCCATACATCCATCCATCCATCCAAACTTTCGCATTTTATATTTATTTTATTTTAGTATTTAGTATAAATATATTAAAAATGCAAAAGTGTTTCTGTCTGTCTGTGTCCTTGTTATGGGATCACGTTTTTATACGATTTTTTACTCAAGGAACGCAAACAAAGCCTAATATCAAATAGTTCTAGTGATAAATCCGTAAAAAAGCTGAATAAATTCAGCGCTGTAGGAAAAATATATAGATGTTGATATTGCGCGGGTCGAATCAACGTAATATAAACATGATTCAACAGCCCATAAATAACATTCAAAGGTCGCTACAATACACTGAATTGGCAAAATAGCGAAAAGAAGGGATAAAGTTCCCGAAGTCGTTCCCAAGCATCTGGTACAAGCGAACGCTTTAGCCTTTATACAAGTGGAATCGATCGGTGTTCAATAAAATTAAAGATTCAGGAAGCGTGCGGGGAGAAGCTTTGCGGAGTGTGTGGAGCGCAATTTGCGGAGTTTAGCGATTTGGGATACAGGAATTGGTATTATCACGGGTTTAGTATATACATATTTGGTTACATTCCACCTTAATTGTTTTAAATAGATATTGAATTAAAGTTGCAAAAAGGAACGCAAATCCAATTCAATAATGAATACTGTTGTGATTTGAATTTGTTCAAGTAAGGCTATTTTAAATTTTCTGTTATAATCTGGGCAAGAGTAGCAAATGGCGAACTAGAGTGTATTGGAGGTCAAAATTACGTGTTTGTAATATGCATTTTTGGTGGGTTTGGTATCTAATACAAGTGAAGGCTTTTTAAAATTGGAATCAATCGGAATTCAATAAAATTAAAGATTTAGGAAGCGTGCGGGGAGAAGCTTTGCGGAGTGTGTGGAGCGCAATTTGCGGCGTTGAGCGATTTGGGATACAGGAATGGGATTGATATTATCACGGGTTTGGAATACACATTTTTGGTTACATTCAACCTTAACTGTTTTAAATAGAAATTGAATTGAAGATTTGCAAAAAGGAATGAAAATTCAATTCAATTTTGGATAGGTACTGTTGTGATTTGAATTTGAATTTGCTCAAGAGTAGCAAATGATGAATTACAGTGATTTTCAGTTCAAGAATAGGTATTATTACCTGTATATATAATATACATTTACATTCCACCGTAATGGTTCTGATATCGAGTTCAGTGGTTAAATTCAATTAAATTCGTTTTTAGCTAAACTAAGTAATGAAATTACTGGACAAGCGTCGTAAATGGAGGAACAATATCGAATTCAGGACCCAGAAAGGTAGATAGTAAGAATTGGATGCAAATTTAATTCAATATACCGCTGTGATTGGAATTTGAATTTGCTCAAGTAGGTAAGGATATTTCTAATTTTCTGAAAACAACTGGGCAAGGGCCGCAAATGGTGAAATATTAAGGAGGTCTAGTGGAATGTAAATTTTTGCTATCATTAATATACATTTGGGTTATACATTTTTAGGATTCCGTACCTCAAGAGGAAAAACGGAACCCTTTGCATATTTTGACACTCGCCAATAAATCAATTAAATTAATCTATTGGGTATGTACTTCTCGTTGACCTAAAATCACGCAATATGTCAAGAAGCAAAGTCTCATAGCACTTGTGCTATACTTGCATAGGAAAAAATCCGAAAATCGTTAACTAGAGTTCAGTATTCACAGGGTTATCAAATTGTTTGTCAGGCGCTTCCAGTTTAGCGCCATATGTACTTGAGCAAGTTATTTCACAACTTTACGTTACTTTTATTAAAAATTATTTACGTTGTGTGGTGGTAAGGAACCCCTCGTGCGCGAGTCTGACTTGCTCTTGACCGGTTTTTGTTTACATTCTTACAATCTATAGTACCGATTCTTCGCTAATCTCCTGTAACTTGTTTCGCGTTATAGGCAAATCCAGCGGACGCACTGCCACTTACGGTTAATATGTTTATTTAAGGCCCCGCAAGGCGGCGGGGGAGCGGGGCGGGGGGATGATGTAGGTCTCGACTTCGATTGCGAGATGAAAAACTGTGAAACTAATTACATAACATAATGCGTTTAAACTTAGAAGAACACGGACTTGCCGTCTTATTAAGACGTTTTAACTGAAAATTTAGGCCCGCGGCTTCTCTTTCGTGGGGATTTCTGGTGGGTAAGGGAAAGAAACATTTTGTTTTTCAGGATAAAAAATCCATACTAATATTATAAATGCAAAAGTGTGCCTGTCTGTCTGTTTGTCTGCTACGTTTTCACGCCTCATCTGTTCACCCGATTTTGATGAAATTTGGTACAGGGATAGGTTGTGTCCCGGGGAAGGACATATGCTACTATCCCGGAAAATTAAAGAGTTCCCGATGGAACGAAAAAAACTTAATTCATGCGGATCATCGGCGGATCATCTAGCTTTTAACCCATAATCTAATACGCTATGTCGAAATATAGATAAAACAAGTGAATGTAAATTAAAAACACATTAAACGACTGCCCTACCATATTGAAGTCACTCACTGTAATATATTGTCACTTGGGAAGATGTAAAGATTCTAACGATACCCTATGCATCCAAATCTGAACAGGTATTTATTTAGAAGTTATGATGGAATATAGAAACTCACATACATACATATACCCTGACAACATTACACTAATTTGTGTGGGTAGTCGTGTTATAATAAGACCATGTTTGGTGTCCGTTGACCAAAATGAGTCCGTGGGTAATTATATATAGACACGTTTCAGCATAACTCGCTTATCATATTATCCATTTATTTTTCCAAATATTGTTAGCAAATCATAATATCCTTCGTACACGTACACCATAATCAACTTATTATGTAACGCTAATGAAAATTCTGTAATGTTCCAGATACGTGTCTAATTAAAGGTGTGTCTAAACATAGAGCGGCAAGTGCGCGGCAGCAACAAACAGCATTTGCAGGATTTAATTCTACCGCGCGCGCCGCGCTGGTATGGACTAGAAGCCTAGGTATACCAACGAATATAATATGCGCGCCAATAACAGCGCGGTATTAATTGGGACGTGCGCGGTAATCGTACAATATTGCTGCTCTATGTTTGGACACACCTTAACGTTAATGAAAGCTATGTAATGTTAAAGTATATTCCAGATACGTGTCTAATTAAGGGCCCTGCTGATTCTGATCGAATGTCAGAATACAGAACACGCTGCTAATTAGCGATACTTTGTACCAAACTTATAATAGCCCAACAGTTGCCAGGATTATTTTGTCAGATGCTTAATAACTTGAAGGAGTTGTTGAGTACTTCCACTGCCTGTTAATGCCCAAGATTTCGTCCGCGTGGTTAAAGTTTTTTTAATTCCGGGAGGAAATCCTTCATTTTCCGGGATAAAAAATACGTGTCTAATTAAGAGGCCCTGCTGGCTCTGATCGAATGTCAGAATACAGAACATGCTGCTAATTAGCCATACTTTGTACCAAACTTATAATAGCCTAAGAGATGCCAGGATCATTTTGGCAGATGCTTAATAACTTGAAGGAGTTGTTGAGTACTTCCACTGCCTGTTCATGCCCAAGACTTCGTCCGCGTGGTTAAAGTTTTTTTTTATTCCCGCAAGAAATCCTTAATTTTCCGGGATAAAAAGTAGCCTAGGTCCTTACCTGAGATAAAAACTATATCTGTCCCAAATTTCATTAAATTCAGGTCGAAAATATGGGCCGTGAAAGCATAAAAAATAAACTCAAATTTGCATTATAGTTAGTGTGGAAAATGTCAGATCAATGATAGCAAAAAATTGGTAATTTAAAAAGGCTAATTGTGAACCAAATCTTTGAATTTTCAAAATTTTCATAAAAAGGTAACGTACCTATTTATGAAAATTGAAAAAAAAAGTGAAATTTTTTGTGCTACTTCTGACAAACGGCTCTAGGTATTGACAGATATAGAATAGAGGAACTAAAATGTATACAGCTAGCTGATATACCTAGCTGATAGGTCTAAATTTAAATTTAGAAATTAATCTTTGAATAATAATTTCGCATGCGTAAAATCTTTCAGCTTTTATGAATTACCTTCTCAAAAAGCCCACCAACTCCTCACCTATCGATACTATAGTACACAAAGCAAACTCTTGACTAGTATTTACTTTTATCCAGATAATTGGAATTTCTCACGTGAGTATAATAGTTAGTTTGCTCATTAGATCCGAAATTACTTTACTTTGTTGGACAGAAACAGGCAGGATAAATTATTAATTTGTTTACCTAGATTTGTAATGCGGTGCTTAGGAATCTTTTATATGTAGTAGTAGCTGATACCCGCGATTTCGCCTGCAGAATTACCGAGGTAATTCTTTAATTTTGCGGAATTAAAAGTAGTCTATGTATTATTCCAGACTATAATCTATCTCTGCCAATTTTCTGCCAGATCCGTTCAGCCGTTTTGGCGTGATTGAGAAACAAACATCCATCCATCCAAACTTTCGCATCATACTAATATTATAAATGCGAAAGTGTGTTTGTTTGTTGGTTAGTCTTTCAATCACGCCGCAACGGAGCAATGGACGTGATTTTTGGCATGGGTGTAGTTGAGGACCTGGAGAGTGACATAGGCTACTTTTTATCCCGGAAAATTGAGGAGTTCCCGCGGGAATATAAAAAAACTTAAACCATGCGGATGAAGACGCAGGCATCAGCTAGTATACAATACTAGCTGACAGCCGCGTCTTCGTATGCGTGGATTGAGAGATGGAACCTAGTTCTTGCAATTCACGAATACGCGTGGCTCGTGGTTGTGTTAAAGTCCTATCTCTATACATTTGTATACGTGTAAGTGTGTGCGTGTATGTGAACTATTACAAGCAATTAAATAAAGTTGGTAACTCGAAGAGTAATTACAACTATAGTTAGTAAATGTAACTTTCCTTGCTAGTACCTAACTATTTCTAATTGTCATAGCGCGTGGTTCATGATTGTGTTTGTGTATTTGTATACGTGTAAGTGTGTGCGTGTACGTGATTGCGCGTACGACTGACCGCTCCGAGAGGCACGCACGCTTACACAATGTACATAACTACAAGTTTAGTTCACGCGCGCTCGTGAATTGCAGGAACTTACCTTACCTTGTCAGCTGCTGTCGACAACACTTACCACTAGACCACAGTACAAAACAAGAGCAAGTACAAAACTATTACAAGCAATTAGATAAAGTTGGTACGGGAGCGGTCTAAGAGCAGAACAACTTCAAGAGTAATTAGAACTAGGTGTAACTCGATGCACTCGCAGTTAATTTGCACCTGCGCTCAACAGGGCAGTGTGTACACGAAGTTCTAGGAACCGTGTAAGTAGTTTTAAAGTTCTTTCGCTAACTGATAGAAGGGCTGACGATGGTTACTTAGTTTTATTGTATTTGAAGAAGAAATTATAAAATATTAATATAGCCTGTAAGAAAGAAAGAGAGAAAAATCTTTGTTCGACGCATTTCTGCACAAAAATAAACATAAACTAAGCACTTACATGCAAAATCAACACTGTAATGCACACAGCAACAAACATCTAAGCGACTCAGCTTCAGTCTTCTATACGCTTAGTCATTTTAACATTGCAAATTCGATTGATCGTAATCGTTAGATCACATTAGCGTCAAAGTGAAATGAGCCATAAATGCATTAATTTAGGCCTCAATTTCGTGATTGCATTCACAGCCAGCGTTACGAACGGAAACGTTTCGAAATTATAAGCGGTTGTCTTTTAGCTTTTTAATTTGACGACAAAGTGATCGGCCGCTCGATAACGATCAATCGAATTTGCAATGTTGAAACTTAGACTAAGTGTACTGATGTCATAATATTATCGTTATACGACTGCAGCTGGACACGGCTGGACAATTTTTTGTAAGTTCTTTTCGACGCCGCGGTTTTCAAGATAGAGGGTTTTCCTGCGCCTTGCTTGGTTCCTGAAATCTGTCCTGTTTGTTTCTTTTACACACAAGCCCTATCAAAAACCTTCTAAAACTACAGTTTGACGCAAGTAAAGCAGAGGGCAAAATCTAGCTTGAAATACTAATAGAAAGCGAAATAACAAGGATAGGTGTATTCTAACTACTAAAATAGGTACTACAATAATACCATGTGTTGGTCTCTCTCGGTTATTACCTAGTACTACAAGTTCATAGTTTGGAAACTGTTCAACGCAGAGAAGCCCAACGCATACCCACGAAGTGTAAAGGAGTTATCAGAAGAGTAAATAAAGTAAAGAAAGAAAGAAAGAAAGAAAAACAGTTTATTCGACAATGGTGTCACAGACAAAACAAAGATTACATATGTAAAAAAAATTGTCTGTGACACCACCCAGAATGGGTGTACAGCTCAGCATTAAGCCCTGCATTGTATGCCAATAAATTGCATACAAAGCAGGGCGCTGGTTTTCAGCTGTGACCCGGGTGACGTTACAGTAACAAAAAATATTAATATACTTAATAAAACATAAGTAAATTTTATAAGCAGTCACAAGTAAGCAGCAAGAACTCATATTATATGTCATTTATAATATTACACAATTGCTGCACGAAAAGAAAAAAAGAAAAACATAAAATATAGGTATAAAACTATAACAAATAATATGAAAACCAGAAAAATATATCAAGAAAATTACACAATACACATAAACTTACAAACAAATATAATATTAAATTAATGAAATATTGGCCGCAATATTCTCATACTCAATTTGCTTTAGTAACAAAAATCTTTTTAACTTATTTACAAAAGTGATTTTACTCCTAGAATCACGTTGGACGTTTTTGACGACCTCCGTGGCGCAGTGTGTAGCGCTGTTGCCTTAACGTGCGGAGGTCCTGGGTTCGATCCCCGGCAGGGTCAATTTGGGAATTTATAATTTCTGAATTTTCCCTGGTCTGGCCTGGTGGGAGGCTTCGGCCGTGGCTAGTTACCACCCTACCGGCAAAGACGTGCCGCCAAGCGATTTAGCGTTCCGGTACGGTGCCGTGTAGAAACCTAAGGGGTATGGGTTTAATATAACTGCCATGCCCCTAACAGGTTAGCCCGCTACCATCTTAGACTGCATCATCACTTACCATCAGGTGAGATCGTAGTCAAGGGCTAGTTTGTAGTGGATAAAAAAAAAAAAAAAAAAAACGTATGTATGTAAGTAAGAGTACATTTTTGATATAACAAAGACAAGTATTCCGATTAGGTAGATACGCTGTACACTTTTTGAACGTCAATAAAACTCGGGTTTTTGTAATATTACTATCTTAGATATAATCTTAAAATAAAAAGGCGAACCTCACACTGCAAATTCCACGCGCGGAGAGGCGTTGTTAATGTGTGGTACAGCTCGCGCCAATGAAACAGTCTCGTCTGAAGTTGACCGAAAGATGCGTCGCAATAGCATATTTTCGCTCGTAGTATGTAGGTACGTTGACTTCACGGGTGACTTTGTAGGAGTAGGAGTTTGTAAGAGAACTGTGTAAACAAGCACTTACATCTCAGCTCAGAGACGACTATTGTATTTGTTTGGCAGCGCTAACTATACTGCGCGTATTTTGAATACAAACTAATTTACTTGCGGTCAATTTCGCTACGCGATCGCAGTGTGGGATTCGCTTAATATCTATGTTAAGCGAATCTTAAGACTGTATTGCTCTAACATACAGTCTTAAGCTTTTTTTTTATGTTTTATATTTATTAAATAATCCTTTGCATTGTGATAGGAGTTTTCACTACGTTTGCGTTAACAGCTTAAAATGTCTTCGCCTTGTGTCTTCTTCTTAGAACAGGGCGCAGGGACTTTGGAACTCTCTTAGTTCCTAGTCTCGGACTGACGTTGATATTTATAACCACAATCACACTTCATTTCCTTGTAAAATAAAATTTTAGGCATG
This sequence comes from Erebia aethiops, assembly GCA_923060345.2. Lineage (NCBI taxonomy): Eukaryota > Metazoa > Arthropoda > Insecta > Lepidoptera > Nymphalidae > Erebia > Erebia aethiops. The sequence continues at coordinate 10,105,329 of OV281081.1, read as the reverse complement.
CATAGGCTATAGTATACCTACTATAAACAAAAAAAATGTTTTCCTTGATTTATGTAGATATACGCATCGCAGCCGGCTCGTTTCGGCTGCGCTCTATTCTGCAGGTGTGCGCTGCGCCTAAGAAGTCACCTCCAGCCAATCAATTCCCGTAACTAGAGAACTAATTAAGAGGTGCTCACAAGTTTCTAGCGCTCTGGCCTCTTCAATGATCAGTGGACTTGGAAATTGTCAAGTGCGTCAAATGGAGAAGTTTCATGATGTTGTGAATATCATATTTAACACAACGGAAGTAAAATATAGATTAAAACTAATAAATCAGTGTTTTTTTTTACAAACCATCAATAAATGCCTGAGAAATGACGATTTAAAAGTTTAATTATTTAATGTGCACCGATTGCTGTATCTTACTCGACGAGTGAGAAATTTTGTGAGTGAGTTTTAATACCTAGCCGAGATTTAATAGTGCTTTTAATTCAATTAAGTCACGTTAAGTCCATTTATTTCTTTTATTCGGCTTTATACAGTCTGTTGATAGGGAAATATTATGACGTCACGTCTCCCGTCTTGCAAACGCAACTTTAAAGTTTCATAACTTTTTCATTTGTTGAGATATTTTAATGATTCTTTCATATTTTTGTTTTATTTTGTCTTAATTTTCATATTAAATTTAAAAAAAAATTGTAAACTTTTCCATTATGCTAGATAGTAGATACTAGGTAGCATAATATGAATCATAACAATTAAATACCTTTAATATGTTTATGTAAGTAGATGCATTAATTGATTCAATACTTGTGGACGTCAGGCAGCATTTTAAAAAATAGGAAAATTTGTTCAGTAAAATCAATCAATCAAATAATAATAAATATTAAAAATGCGAAAGTTTGGATGTATGGATGAATGTTTGTTACTCAATCAAGCCCCAACGGCTGAACGGATCTGGATGAAATTTGGCACAGAAATAGATAGTCTGGAATAACACATAGGCTACTTTTTATCCCGGGAAATTAAATACTTCCCGTGGGAACCGAAAAACCTCAATCCACGCGGCCGAAGTCGCGGGCATCAGCTAGTAACACATAAATAACTTACAATGATGATTACCACTTCGATCCATTGATTGGGAAATCTCCTCAATATTGATTTGCATGTTATTTCGGTTCATTGGAAATGCAATAGCTTCCTCAATTAGACAGTTGCTATTGGTAATAGGTCATTAATTTAGGAAGGTTGTTGACAAATCATCATACATACATATTGTACGTTTGTATGTCGGGTCGCGACCGCAATGGTACATTGTTGCTACAGGCAGATCCCTGATTTACGTAACCTTTTGTAGGGCTGCCACTCGTTTGTTAATATTTAATTATTTTTTCGCATCAGTCAAAAGATTTTGGTTATGAAATCACGCCCCCAAACAAAATAAATTTAGCCTTTGACCTCGAGTGGTTATAATTTATTCTAAATTTACCAAATGTTAAATCAGTTTGCCTTAAATTTAGCTGTAAGTAGGTAGTATGAGCATTGCAAAGTCAAAATAAGTTTTATACCAGAAGATCTCAGTAGTTTAAGGAGCTGCAATTAAATTTTTTTGACATATCACTTACAAATAATTATTTCGACTCTTTCAACATTCGAATTTACATTTGAATCTGCTTTTTAATTAAACCAGCGCGGTAGTAGAGCCCTGAAATATCAAGTGCCAAATAAAGACATTTTGCTCCAATTAAGTTAAAGTTTTACGTTAAATAAACTTAGATGGATAGATAAATAGATAGACAAATAAATACATAAATAAATTTTTTATTGCTACACAAACATCCATATTATCCATACTAATATTACCTATAAATGCGTAAGTGTATCTGTATGTCTGTCTGCTACGCTTTCACGGCTCATCCGTTATACCGATTTGCGTTGTATCCCGGGGAAGGACATAGGCTACTTTTTATCCCGGAAAGTTCAAGAGTGCCCGTGGGAATCAAAAACCTTAATCCTCGCGGGCGACGTCACCAGCACCATCTAGTAAAGTTATAAAGTAAACACTTAAAATATACAGAAAAAAAAATTCGCGAGGGCAGCCATTATCACTAAAAAAGAGATCTCGATAAACGTAATTTGTGGCAGCCCTACATTGACTAAATTATTAATTGAACCGTGGTCACCCTAATGCGGTTTCAGGATTTGCAGCGATTAAGCTTCCAATGGATGGCGAATTAATTATTAATTGAAATCCCATTACGATTGGAAAATTATTATAATAATTAGAAATGGATTAAATTAGGATTAACGGAAACTATCAACGGGTCCACTACCACCACTACCAACCACTACAGCCCATTAACGTCCCACTGCTGAGCACAGGCCTCCACTCTCATAGGAGAGAGGGAATTAGGGCTTAGACCCACCACGCTGCTCCGATACGGATTGGCGGACTTTAACGACTATTATCATGTTAGTGATAATAACCGGGACCGACGGCTTAACGTGCTCTCCGAGTACTGAGAGTTTCTAGTCAGAAAAACCCAACACTTAATATGGCCCGACCCGGCACTTGAAACCGGGACCTCGTCGGCCGCAGTCGAACATGCTAAACACTAGACCAACGAGGAAGCGCTCACCACTGCATTATATTGTTGGAATACTTGATAATTTCTGGCATAGATGTCCATTCCACTGCCTTTAAAGCCTAGAGAGGCGATAAGTGGAGGTGCCGCATCAGGTGTGGCAAATGATACGGAATAACGCTTGCTGGCGTTATGCCAGGAGCTACAGACTCGCTGAATACAGATTATACGGCTGTACAGCTAGGAACGTGTTCCTTATACTATTTACTTTGTAAAGTGAACGAATTGTTTGCTTTGTAATGTGCAGTGCTATAGTAAAATTATATTAATTTATTTAAAAAACCCGAGCCCCAACTGGGGGGAACTTTGTTGCACAGCCTTTGGTAGACCCCTAGACCCCTCATATGGACAGACGACATGAAGTTATCAACAAGTAATAATTAAAACGTATATTATGCATTAGCATTGAATGGTGGCGTTTTGAAAATTTATAGCCAGTGTCAATCGATATGATGTAAGGATTCTAACGACACCCCATACAAATATGGCCAGGCAATAAGTTGTTTTGGTGGAATAAAGAAACTCACAATACATACATGAACCCTGAAAACATTCCTTTTATTGGGCAGTAGTGTAATAAAATTCCCAAGGTGCTGAAATGGCAACCTTGAATTGAAAAGCGTAGAGTTAAGCTAAGCGACTCCTTACGTCGTACGTAGCCTTCAAGATCATTCAAGAAGAAGAGATGAGAGAGAGAAGAGAGATCAGAGTAGAAGAGTATCACTGCCTTCAAGAGGTATCATAAGCGATACGCTTAAAGATGTTAGCGTATTAAAAGTCAACATACTGACCTCTGAAGTCCAAGTTCGAGCACTCGCCTCATTCTGTATTCGGCGTGGCTGTGAGCTGGCGTCGTGCCAGGACATGATACTAACTGGCATTTACAGTTCGCGGAAGAATAGGAAAGTCAATATTACTCTCTACTCAACTATAATATGAAAATTACCTATGCTTTAAGATAAAAAAATAAGCTCGACTTTGATTGGTAAACAACCCCCTGGGTGTTGGACTATCGAAAATCCTTTCGTACCTACTATGACTGCGTCACAATAGCTACCTGTATGCCAAACAGCCCGATTTATCTAGTGGTTTAATGATATTTTTCCAGCTAAGAGGGCACAATAAATTCATTCCTATTCTTCGTTTGAACGTATATTACTTTACAGTAGAATCAAATAACTATTTTCATGAAAAGAACAAACAAATACACATTCACATTATTTTTATAGATAGGATAATAGTTCAAATCATCAGAAACAATGTAGGTACTTTTATTATGTCCTACCGCTTATAGACACATATAGCACTCAAGAAATTCTCAGTACTAGGCCGGAGTAAGGAGATTGGCGGTGTTTCACCCCTGTGCCTCGGAGTGCACGTAAAGCCGTCGGTCTTGCGCCTGATCTCTCTCCGGTCGTGTCGGATTTTCCGTCCAATCTGGCTGTGTGCACCTGTGTTTGCGCACACACTTGTGCACTATAATATTTTCTGCGCAGATGGCTTACCTCTTTAGAGTGTGTGGTAGTGGCTGAAATTCGGTCGGGACTTGGAAGTATGTACATTATTTTACATAAAGTCCTATAACTACTCCAATAAATGTAATATTAAGCTGCCGCTATCGCAGGAACCTTTATTGATAAGCGATTACAGTATTTATGGCGCTACAAATAAAATACAAAATGCACTATGCAGTCTAGCTTTTCAGACGTTAGTGCAAAGTGAATGAACGTCATCCCCGGGGGAATTTCACTTTGCGCGGTTTTCTTTGAAATTTTCCTTAAAAATATTGCCAGGGGTTTTATGTATTTTTACAAAATGGCGCCCGTCGTTTGACTTGTCACTTGTATTGAAAGCTGCTTAGTGAGTTATTGAGAAAAATTGTTATTGATACAGTATATTTCAACTAACTTATGCCCGCGACTTCGTCCGCGTGGGGATAAAAAGTTTCCTATGCGTCATTGAAGACTATAATCTATCTCTGTGCCAACTTCCATCCAGATCAGCTCAGCCGTTCTGGCGTGATTGGGTAATAAACATCCATCCATCCAAACTTTCGCATTTATAATAGGGATGGTGACAACTCAATCAATTCCGCAACTCTTTATCAAACTTAAAAACGTACTTCTAGTATGGAAGTTGTATGAAATTCACAGTTGTGACGTCATCAAATTTCAACGCACTTTTTTTCTATAATCTATATTTTAAAATGGTTATCAAACTTACAACTAATCGAGGATGTGAATTTTAGGTATTTTGGAAGACCCTCTATTTAACAATCAGTTAGAAATAATTTATTTTTGATATAGGCATCACCCTATTGTATGTGTTTGATTAATAATAATAGGCTGTCCTAATAAATAATAAAAATAAATAAAAAAGTCTACGATCTGCTATAGCACTAAGTATACGTAAAGAAAGATTGTACCTACTGAAGTCCTTACGTTTGTCACTATAACTTCAATAAAAGTCTAAATAAAGCTTATGTAGCCGAGTCAATGGTCATATTTATTACTTTTGAGGGTAACCCCTAAAAGTTTCAGACGCGATCTCCGGGGAATAAATAGATCTCCCGGGTAACGCGAAGTACTCAGTAGGCGGGTTATCAGAAAAGGCGTTATGTAACCGCGTCGAGATCGCCTACGCAGTTTTTTCATGGTGACACACTGCCTTTTAAAATATCTATCGATACTAATATTATAGATGCGAAAGTTTGGAAGGTTGTATGGATGGATGGATGGATGTTTGCTACTAAATCACGCCCCAACGGCTGAACGGATCTGGATGAAAGTTGGCACTGAGACAGAACACATAGGCTACTTTTTATCCCGGAAAATTAAATAGTTCCCGCGGGAACCGAAATACCTCAATCCACGCGGACAAATTCGCGGGCATTAGCTTGTTAGAACATAGTTTTTTTTGGAACGCGGACGTATTAAACGTGGGGACTTGGGCTGGAAAAATCCTAAGTGTCAAAAAGCGTTAAACTGTACATCTAGTACAGACGGAGAGAACTGATAAAGTCTTATTTAAAAAAAAATACTCATTACGGCCCGACCAGGGAAGCGAACCACTGACCACATAGTCGAAGACCCTAACCACTGGAGCAACAAAGCAATTATAAGTACTAGATGATGCCCGCGACTTCATCCGCGTTGGTTAAGATTTTGTTGTCCCGCTGTTTGTAAGTCCCGCGGGAATTTCTTAATTTTCCGGGATAAAAAGTAGCATAATATGTCCTTCCCCGGGATACAACCTATCCTTGTACCAACTTTCATCCAAATCGGTGGAACAGATGGGCCGTGAAAGCGTAGCAGACAGACAGATGGATAGACAGACGGAAACACTTTCGCATTTATAATATTAGTATGGATTTACATATTAGGTCTAGGTCAGAGTATACTTTAGATCTATGTGTAGTGATTTACAGTTGCGTAACCAGTTGCGTAAGTCTAGACAGCTTGTTGCCTCGCTTACATTATATTGTGTATCCTATCGATCTTTTTTAAATCAACTACAAGTTAGCCCTGTACTGCGATCTCACCTGATGGTAGGTGATGATGCAGTCTAAGATGGTAGCAGGCTAACCTGTTAGGGGTATGGCAGTTATATTAAACCCATACCCCTAATCGGTTTCTAGACGGCATCGTACTGGAATGCTAAATCGCTGGGCGGTACATCTTTGCCGGTAGGGTGGTAACTAGCCACGACCGAAGTTTCCCATCAGGCCGGACCAGATTAATTGAAAAATTATACATCCCCAAATCGACTGTGCCGGGGATCGAACCTGGGACCTCCCACGTTAAGACAACAGCGCTCAACACTGCCCAAGGGAGGTCGTCAAATCTACAGACACATATAGTAGACATAGGCTAGTCTAGTTCTTTGCTGTGAATTTTCCTGCATCAATACCACTTGAGACCTTGTATCCACCACCACCACTACAGCCCATCAACGTCCCACTGCTGGGCACTGGCCTCCACTCTCATAGGAGAGAGGGAATTAGAGCTTAGACCCACCACGCTGCTCCAATTCCAAAGTATTGGGGTTTTTCTGACTGGAAGTTCTTAGTACTAGCCCCGAGTTAGGAAGTTGGCGGTGTTTCACCCCTTGCTTCGGAGAGCACGTAGGTAAAGCCGTTGGTCCTGCGCGGTCCTGGTCCTCTCCGGTCGTGTCAGATTTTCCAGTCGGGAGGACATCATTATGTTGCAGGAACACATACACACATACGCGCACATATAACAATATATATAATAATACGCATACAATAGAATATTTCAACTGGTTTAATTTTAATGTAAATCCACTAAATTAATCTCAGCGGATCAAAATTTAAATTGGTTTGTATATAAATCGGGACACCCTGTATTATATTACATCTATATGAGTGCAATATTAATTTAGCGAGGGATCTATCCGTAGTACCGAGTAATCCGTTTAAGCCGTAGATATTTAAACCATACTATATTAGTCACAGATAGGATTAAGCTCCAAATACACAGAGCGTATGACAGTTGGACTATGATCTGAAATGTTGTACAATTTACAATATTAGCTACTAGATGACAAGTTCCCGCGGCAACTCCTTAATTTTCTGGCCTATATCCTTCCCGGGATACAGCCCCTTTACCGAATTTCATTCAAATCGCTTGAATGGATGGGCCGTGTAACACAGAAAGACAGACATATTTACGCATTTATTATATTAGTATGGATATGGATTGAAGGTTTATTAAATCCAGACCTAAGATAAGAAAAGGAGCCATTTGTCAAATTTTTCATTTCAAGGGTGTTAGGAAAGCATGATGATCTTTCTTGCACTTAGATTTTTGTTCCCGCAGGAACTTTTAGTTTTCCGGGATAAAAAGCCTATGTGTTATTCCAGACTATAATCTATCTCTGTGCTATCATTCAGATTCGTTCAGCTGTCAGTTCAGCATCCATCCACTCAAATTTCTGGATATAAATATTGGTAATAGTCGTTAAAGCCCGCCAACCCGCATTGGAGCAGCGTGGTGGGTCTAAGCTCTAATTCCCTCTCTCATATGAGAGTGGAGGCCTGTGCCCAGTAGTGGGACGTTAACAGGCTGTAGTGGTGATGGTGGTAATATTGGTATAGATTCTGCTGACATGTAAAACATCAAAAAACGTTTCCATAAAAGTGAAAGTTTTTTACCCATTATAAAATAATCTTATTTTAATACATAGTAAGTAACATAATATTGAAGTCAGTTTGAACCGAAAATTTGCTAATTATTTGAGAAAAAACTACAGAGAGGTATTACGTTACACACTGATCAATAGCCTATTTAGGTACAAACTAGACAACGTTAGAGAGTAATTTATCAGTCTAAATAGCACCCAAAACAACTAAATTTCCCACATATCTGAGCTTAAAGCGGTTTTGGTGCACCGTTATTTATTAGGGGTATTAAACCGTGCCCATTATCTTATTAATACAAATTACGTGCAACGAATAATGTACGACGCACATCAGCAGGGGTACCAGTGGCGGCCTTAGGGGGTGGCAAGCAGGGCAACCGCCCGGGGCCTCGCTCTTGCAGGGGCCTCACGGCCTCGCGTTACAGCCCAAGTAGAAAAAGTCATTAGGTACTAAATGTGAATTTGAATTTCGCGACCGCCGCGTATTACAAAACCCACAAGGTGCGAGTACAAGCATGTAATGGCCACCACGCCGATTGCGTAGTATAATATCGCACCAACACAGATGTAGTACTAACAGATACCGCGCTCGGAACACGACAGTGCGGCCAAAATTTATTCTAGTGTGCGTGACAGCACTGTCTGGACACATGCATCAGTGTGCGTGAAATGTTGCCACATTAATGAAAAAATGCCAAATTAATGTAAGAAATTTTAATTGTTTGTTCTATCTTTAGACCTTAACTACTTAACCGATTTCAACGACATATGGTAGGAGAATAGCTTGTATCCTGGAAAAGGAGATTCGCATATTACTGTGGTGGTACGCTGGCTACTTTGGAGCTACGCTGAGTAATTTAGCGGTACGTCGAATACTTTCAAGATATGCCAGTTAAATTGGAGGTACGGAGACTACTTTGGAGGTAGGCCGACTACTTTAGAGATACGCCGACTACTTTGGTGGTACGTAGGTACGCCAGCTGCTTTTGAGGTACGTCAGCTACTTTGATGGTACGTAGGCTACTTTTAAGGTTCGCCAGCTTCTTTAGAGGTACGCCAGCTACTTTAGAGGTACGCAGGCTACTTAGGAGGTACGTAGGCTATTTTGGTGGTACGCCAGCTACTTTAGAGGTACGCCGGCTACTTTAGAGGTACGCAGGCTACTTTGGTGGTACGTAGGCTACTTTTAAGGTACGTCAGCTACTTTAGAGGTACGCCGGCTACTTTAGAGGTACGCAGGCTACTTAGGAGGTACGTAGGCTATTTTGGTGGTACGCCAGCTACTTTAGAGGTACGCCGGCTACTTTAGAGGTACGCAGGCTACTTTGGAGGTACGTAGGCTACTTTTAAGGTACGTCAGCTACTTAAGAGGTACGCCGGCTACTTTAGAGGTACGCAGGCTACTTTGGTGGTACGTAGGCTACTTTTAAGGTACGTCAGCTACTTTAGAGGTACGCCGGCTACTTTAGAGGTACGCAGGCTACTTAGGAGGTACGTAGGCTATTTTGGTGGTACGCCAGCTACTTTAGAGGTACGCCGGCTACTTTAGAGGTACGCAGGCTACTTTGGTGGTACGTAGGCTACTTTTAAGGTACGTCAGCTACTTTAGAGGTACGCCGGTAGCCTACGTACCTCCAAAGTAGCCTGCGTACCTCTAAAGTAGCCTGCGTACCTCTAAAGTAGCTGGCGTACCTTAAAAGTAGCCTACGTACCACCAAAGTAGCCTGCGTACCTCTAAAGTAGCCGGCGTACCTCTAAAGTAGCTGGCGTACCTTAAAAGTAGCCTGCGTACCAGCAAAGTAGCCTGCGTACCACCAAAGTAGCCTACGTACCTCTAAAGTAGCTGGCGTACCTCTAAAGAAGCTGGCGTACCTTAAAAGTAGCCTACGTACCATCAAAGTAGCTGACGTACCTCAAAAGCAGCTGGCGTACCTATAAGCTAATCGGCGTACCTCGAAATACGCCGGCAGCGTAGCTGTTTCACAAAAAAAAAAACTATCTACTAACAGCTCATTTACACCTTCTTTAATTTAAGGGAAAATATTACAACGTAAATTAGCAACACTGATAGATATCGTTGAGGTTTTGTGTTTCAAGTCATCAGCAATTAAATAAAAAGGGAAAAAAAACTTACAGAATGAAAATATAAATTCTTACTTATGAAAAGAAACACCATTATCCTTTTTTAATTTTTGGGAACAATTTTTACAGTGTTTCAAGACACAAGAAGGCATTATTTTGAGAAACTTGTTTAAACACACGTTACGTCGAAACTTCTCGACGCGTCGCATCCAACTAAATGAGATTTGTATTTGCTTTTCGTTTTGTATTTGCTTTGTTGGCGCGCCTGCCGTGTTCCTAGCGCGGTATCTGTTAGTACTACATCTGTGCGCACCAATATCTGTGTCGTTCAATCCACTGAATATTTCTTCCTGTCTCTGTCACAGTGACGAAATTTCGTACTAGTGACCGGACAAAGCGGGCCTCGCAAATATCTACTGCCCAGAGCCTTGCAATGGCTAAAGCCACCCCTGAGCAGGGCGACTGTGTAAAACCTGCATCAATCATTGTTAGAGTCTCAATTGTTTTGATTGGCTAAATTAATGGTATTCTTGCTGCGTCAATGGATTTTGGCTAATAGTGGAAGAATGTTAGCCAATAGCTTTAGCTATCATTTTTAGATAGTCGCCCTTCTGCACAAACCGTTTTGGCGTTATGTCGTGTCAGATTTTCCGTCCCATCGGGTTATGAGATTGTTTTCTATCCCACCGGGCTATGAGAGTAAGGGAATAGAGAGTGCACCTGTGTTTGTGCACACACTTTTGCACTGTAATATCTAGCGCGGACCTGCACAGACTTGCGCGAAATGACGAAACGTGTTTCCCGTGCGACGCGAGCGTTCGCGCTGACGTTTTCACCCTTATATGCGTTCAATTTCAAACGATGAAAAGTGTTTCTTTCATAATTTAAAAATGAAATCACCTCCAAAGTGTTTATAATAACATGCAAAGTAAATGTATAATAGCAAAACATAAATTGGACGACGTCATTGGTCGTTCGGTTACCGGCTGTTTAGAAATGAATACCAAATTTCATCCAAATTGGTTGAATAGATGGGGCGTGAAAGCGTAGCAGCCAGACAAACAGACACACTTTCGCATTTATAATATTATAGATTTTCACCCTCCGAAAATAGTAATGTACGCTCAGCTTAAAATGTAAATTGGTATTAAAATTGATAGTTTGGATAGGCATCTGTAATTTATTATAATTTAAGCCGGCTCAGTTGGAATATTATAGAAAATCCGAATATGTTAAAAACAAAGTCGCCCACAGATTAATTCTGTATTTTTTTTAGCGATGGATCCATTCCTTTTTAATTTATATTTTCATGTTTGGGGGGCGCAGTAGTATTTCGAACATAAGTATTTTTTTTTCTCTATTCTCAATTTTTGTAATATCATAAGTAGGACTGATATTTTTATCACAAGATAAAAAAACAGATGTATACATCGATGCCGAACTAAGCATGCATAAACTGTCTCATAAGTGTTCTAACTCTACAAAACCCTGGTCAAATGAACAGGTTTTTGGGTTCCGTAGTACACAAAGATCCTTTAAAGTTTCGCCATATCCGTCCGAATAAATATATATATAGAATATATAGTCCGTCTGTCCGCCCGCGGTTTATCTCATAGGCTGTTAATAAGGTACTAGAAATCTTTAGAACTTTGACGGTCAATTTTGTAGTTATTTTCTAAAAATTGTCTTAGAAACCTTGTGATGGTTTAAAAATAGCTGTTCAGTGTTTTTGCTGGGAGTTTGTTTAACTGAGAACCAACTGTAAGCGAAAGTGTGTTTGTTCGTTGGTTTGTCCTTCAATCACGCCGCAACGGGGCCGCGGGGTGATTTGCCAAGCATGACCTGGAAAGTGACAAAGGCTACTTTTTATCCCAGAAAATTAAAGAAATCCCAGGGGAATAAAAAAAACTTGAACCACGCGGACGAAGTCGCAGGCATCAGCTAGTTTAATAATGATTTATTCATTTCATGTAGGACAACTTGTGACACGTCAAGACTCTACCACCGCGTTCGGAAAATTTCTTCTACTGAGAAGAGCCGGGAAGAAATTCAGCAGTTGCTCTTTTAATAAAAATGAAAAAGGTTACAATGAGAAAACAATGAAAAAATCATTCAGAAAATCATCGATAGTGTAATAACCTCGACTTAACAAATGCTGTTTAACACAGTCTTTTTGTAATGGCAAATCTAGATACTCTTTGGGAACCATGTTATAAAAGCGTACACTCGACCCCACAAAGGATTTCTGCACCTTGCGCACACGATATGACGCTGTTACAAGCTAATTAATAATAATGCAGTGGTTTCCCAAGTCTTTCCGCAATTCGCAAACTCTACTTACGGTACTAATCCCGCAGTAAGTTAACGTGTAAGTTGAAAGACGCGTCACAGCCGCAATACGGAACTGATAAATAATTCATACAATCAGGCGGCTTGTGGAAATCCAAACTTTCTTGAAATATAACCTGCGCTCCCCGCGAACCGTTAATTATGTTGTTTACCCATTTGTTTTACACTTTACAGCGTAATCAAGTTGTTAATATTAAATTCTTGGAAACAATTGCAATTTACTCAATAAACTTGGATTTTACAACGCCCACCTTCAGAGTGGAGTTGGCACCACTCCACTCTGAAGGTGGGCGTTGTAGGCTCTAACACGGCGTAAGTGTATCGACATGTGTTCTCAGAGTGGATTGACATTAGTTGCCCATACAAACTACAGAACACAGGCTCACCTACCAGGTAGAACTTCATAAACACCAATCCAACCGAGTTACAATCGTACATTATCGAGTCAACATCTCCTGAAGATGCTCCGGTGTCGGAGTGAAACGTACGTTGAGAATAATTTGGAAAATTTCTGTGGTGTGGTGAATATCGCAAGATACATAGTGTACCAGATAGATTTACCTATTGCGGTGGTTTTTTTTTTAATTTAAATTTAAATACATACTCGTAATATATAGCAAGCAAACGAGCTGGTGGGTCCTTTACCTGATGGTAAGTTATTACCGCCGCCTATGAACATTTGCAGCACCAGAGGAACCACCAATGCGTTGCTGGCTTTTGGGAAATTTGTTTATGCGCCCTTTGAAGAGCCCCATATTATAATCATTAGGGAACACAGAAGATGGAAGCTGGAAGCTGGTTTCACAATTTGCCGGTACGTGGCAGAAATGTCCTGGAATAACGGGAGGTGGATCCAGGTGGTCTGGTGGGAGGCTTCGGCCGTGGCTAGTTACCATCCTACCGGCAAAGACGTGCCGCCAAGCGATTTAGCGTTCCGGTACGATGCCGTGTAGAAACCGAAGGGGTATGGGTTTAATACAACTGCCATGCCCCTAACAGGTTAGCCCGCTACCATCTTAGACTGCATCATCACTTACCATCAGGTGAGATCGCAGTCAAGGGCTAGCTTGTAGTGGATAAAAAAAATCTACAGGTAAATATTAACTTAGAAATTTAGCTTGTCCAAAGAAAATAACCACTAATTGAATTAGATTTCATGTCTTTGTTTTGAGCCTAAGTTTCTTGGAAGTTTTTTTTTATTAAATGTGATCGATAGGTTTCGCGTTTTGTTCTCTGAAACTTGTTCATTGTTAATAGTTTTTCTTCCCATTAAAAGTTCAGACGGTATTCGTTATTAAAAGGTCGGATTTTTCCTTTTGTCCTCTGTTCTTTTCTTTGTCTTCGAGATTTATTGTTTCCCTTTTATTCACAGTTCGATTTTCTAAAGATAAAATTGACTTTCTGCGAATTGAATTAGCCATTTATAAATTCGGTTATATTTCACACTAGACGACCCGCCCCGGTTTCACACGGGAATATCTTAAGTGGTGTAGTGTAGGGTAGTGAAAGAAATAGAAAATTGCGATGTAAAAATATTTAAACATCTCCTGTAGGATGCGCGCGTAGAGATATATCTCTCTACTTTTGTCGCTCTCTTTTCTCTTTCTGATCCATATTGATAGACAGAGAAAAGAGAGCGACAAAATTAGAGAAACATATCTCTACGTGCGCATGCTAGCCATACTGGTAGTGTTAGAATCGAATAAAAAATTGAGGGGTCAGAGAATCGAGCTGAATGCTCTTTTACGGTTACAATATTAAAAACTGGTTAATTAAACCTTATTGAACATAGACATCACTAAATGCAATGATTAGTATGTAACCTGCTTACTTATATACCTACCTATTTATATATAATATATGTATATTATTTACTACAAGCTAGCCCTTGACTGCGATCTCACCTGATGGTAAGTGATGATGCTAAGAGTTAAGTTGGTAGCGGGTTAACCTGTTAGGGGCATGGCAGTTATATTAAACACATAGTGCCTAGTGTGAGGTCCACAGCTAAGCATATAAGGGGTACATGAGTTGAAACGGAAACAGCTAAACCAGATTTTTTATTAGTTTTAAGATTTTACTGTTTGTTTGTTAATATGCACCTTGTTACCTTTTAAGAACACTTTTGGAAATAAAGCATTTGTGTATTGTGTATTGTGTGTACATACCCCTTCGGTTTCTACACGGCATCGTACCGGAACGCTAAATCGCTTGGCGGCACGTCTTTGCCGGTAGGGTGGTAACTAGCCACGGCCGAAGCCTCCCACCAGACGAGACCAGGGAAAATTCTGAAATTATAAATTCCCAAATTGACCCTGCCGGGGATCGAACCCGGGACCTCCGCACGTTAAGGCAACAGCGCTACACACTGCGCCACGGAGGTCGTCAAAATGTAATTATGTAGGTACAATTTAAATGTAAGAACTCCGGCACCTTTCTTGTATGTTTCTATTCTCTCTTTTGAATAATGAAAACAAAATTATAGAGCAATCACACCAATCACAAATGAAGTACCCTGACCTTTACCCTGAAAATTAATTTGGACGCTGTTTCGATAATAAAGCTCATTCCAATTAAAATTTTCATAATTAATGTAAAGGTATCATCCTGTAATAAAGTAAGGATAGACTTTCTCCGCGACTTCGTATCTACACTCAACTTAATGTATGAACGAGTAGGTTTAAGACTAAATCTACCACGCTGATAAAGTGCGGATTGACTGCACACAGCTTTATGAATATTATAGAGAACTCTCAACTATTCAGGCTTCGACACGTTGTTTTCTTTTACTCTTAAAGCAAACCTTATTTAATTTCTTGAAGCGCATATAGAAGCTATAGGTGCATACCTGAGATTCGAACTCCGGTCCCCCGAAGTCTTAACCACTAGGCTATCACCGCTCCAATTTGGTATTTGACTATTAGTCAAATAAATTATTTTTTAGTAATTATTAAAGTTTCTTGGATTTTCTGAATAATACTATAAAAACTTTATTCAAATTAAAACTATGAAATACATTAAAATCTGAATTAATATTAAATAAAGGCTCTCTCAAATGTCGATAGTTTTTTTTTTTATCCACTACAAGCTGGCCCTTGACTGCGATCTCACCTGATGGTAAGTGATGATGCAGTCTAAGATGGTAGCGGGCTAACCTGTTAGGAGCAGTAATATCCACGTCCCCTGTTAGTTTTATGTTGAATAACCATTTTAAACTGCCACTTGCAAATTGTGGAACCGCAGCTTCCATCTTCTGTGTTCCCTCGTGATTATAATATGGGGCTCTCTAGTTGTCAAATACCCATTTTCCCATATTGGGGGGTAATCGGTACACATATCCGCAGGAAGTCGATCCGATCGCTTGTAAATGTCAATGACGTGTTCAATTCACGTGACCCGAGCGGACCATGTCTCGGATATTAAACACGCTGTGTTGGACGTACGTAGTCTATTTATGTTCGGGGTACGATTTACACTTATTCGCGTTTATTTCTTGACGACGTACATGCGTGGTGGTAAACGCTTTGATTTAACATCAAAGCTTAGTTCATTTCACTAACGCGTGTTGTTTCACAGTTCACACCAATAAGCAGATTGTTGCATTTGTATCATACTAACATTATAAATGCGAAAGTGTGTTTGTTTGTTGGTTTGTCCTTCAATTACGTCGACGCAAACAAGCAAAGAATCGACGTGAAGTTTTGCATGAGTACCTACAGTCGACGACCTGAAGAGTGACATATCCCGGGAAAAAACTTATTCCATGCGTACGAAATCACGGGCAACAGCTAGTCATATATAACGTGCAATAAAAGTGCATCTGTATTGAACTGTACACGAGTGTCAATGAGAAATTAATCTTGTTACGCGTTTACCTAAATCATAAATGGTTTAAACGGACGTTCACAGTCATGCTTGGAGCCATACTACCTATAACCAACGCTTAGATCCATATTGTTTCATTACTGTTGACTTGCGTGTTTTAGAATTATAGTCCTTATTTTAAGATCGTCAAGGTGCTTGACATCAAGCTGTCAATAGTCAAACCTGAGTAATATTGCTTAAGTATTGCTTTAAGATATCGAGATATCTATGCATTTGATACAAACGCGCGTCTTATTAGTGGATTTTTTTTTATTGTGAGATAGGCTTGCGCTTGACGACAATCATGCTTAGTGCAAAGCAATGATGAGGTCTAGGTTGGAACGCGCTAACCTAAAAGATGCCTATTCACTCTTGCCTTGAAGGTACCTACCTAAGTTTACGTGGCAGGAAACACGT
The DNA here is from genome assembly GCA_923060345.2 of Erebia aethiops. NCBI lineage: Eukaryota > Metazoa > Arthropoda > Insecta > Lepidoptera > Nymphalidae > Erebia > Erebia aethiops. Next base: position 10,088,830 of record OV281081.1, on the reverse strand, counting down.
GCGCTGGGAGGGTGTTCCACACCCTAGCGGTTCGGATCAGAAACGTCGAGCAAAAACGTTTCGTGCGGGCAGATTAGACATCAACCACATAAGGATGCCAACGCAGACGGTTTCTCGCTGATCTGTGGTAGAACGGAGAAGGAGGAACAAGGTTGTGAAGTTCCTGAGCACACTCCCCATGGTATATCCGATAAAAAACCGATAAGCAGGCGACATTGCGTCGGTGTTGTAGACTGAGCAATTTCGCATGCGTAAGTGATTGATCGCCAATTATCTTTCGGGCCCGGCGATCTACAAACGACGACGTCCGGAACGCAAAGGTTTCTGGCTGTGACTGACGCGCGGTTGGTTCGCGTTAGTATCGCGTCGTCTGCGCGTAGAAAATACGCCGTGTGCATAGGCTCTATGTATTTTATAGCATTAGGCAGGAATCCTGGCAGTTGCGAATGGGAGTAAATTCTAAATCATCTCTAGTCTGAGTTCGTCCTTGTCTAATTATGGCTCTATCGGCAAATCTTATCTTACTTTACTAATATCATAAATGCGAAAGTTTGGATGGATGTATGGATGTTTGTTACTCAATCACGCCCCAACGGCTGAACGGGATCTGGCTGAAATTTGGCACAGAGATATATTACAGTCTGGAATAACACATATGCTACTTTTTATCTAGGAGAATTAAAGAGATATAGCGGGAACGAAAAAAACCTCAATCCACGCGTACGAAGTCGCCGGCATTCCTTCCATTCATTGTATAAAACAAAATTGATGATTCTATTTAGAGTAAACAATTTTTTAAATAAATAATAGTCTAAAAAAACTAAAAAACACGCTTTTGACGCAGACACTCCGGGTCTCAGGAAAACAAAAAATCGCTAATCCTGATTATCCTAGTAAGGATAACGGGTCAAACTGCTTAAAATATTGAATTGTCAACGGTCCTTAATAAGTATGCCAAATTTCGAGTTAATCCGACGTTTTAAAGGTGGTCAAATTCATGTTCAAAGATTCCGTTACATACTAACATACTAACATACGTATCGTCTGAAGCTAATAAAAAGCGTGTAAAAATAAGTAACACAGACAAGTGTGGATTTTCCCTCATACATGTGGCATGTACACTACGACTATTTATTGAGCATACGTAACACAGTATCAAAGTGTGATTATATTGAAAGTTAAATCCTTCGTGTATTATTTTCATGACATCAAGAGTAAATAATATCAATCTATATTTACCGCAAGCTCATCCCGAATAGAAATGTATGAAACTTACATGTAAAAAGAAAAAATACATTTACATCTATACAATCGTGCATTGTCGAGTCAACATCTCCTGAAGATGCTCTGGTGTCGGAGTAAAACGTACGTTAAGAATAATTTGGAAGATGTGTGTGTGTGGTGTGATGTGAAAAAATACATTATTATTATATTATTGTTTTTATCTGCCTCCTATAATATTATACCGGTATACCTACGGGGGTTCGATCCACGTTCACTTACTTCTATCTTTTCGTTTTAAGATATTAAATATCACTAACTAGAAGAACTAAAATATCGTGAGAAAACCTGCATACCCAAGAGTTTCTTTGTATTTCATGACTAGATTAAGCGCGCGACTTCGTCCGCGTGGATTTAGGTTTTTTTTTGGAATGATCCGGTGGAAATGATGAGACAATAAAACATGCCAGACAGACAGATATTGTCTGTTAATCTGTCTGTCTGCTACAGTTTTGGTTCCGCAGATTTAATATAATATTTAAATAATCAAATGATTTAAATAACAAGCAGCATCGTATATTCCCTCACTACTTCGAATGAATCACTTCAGAAAAGATAAATTCACTTGCTCGGTAATCTATTCTTATCTTGAACGTCTTTCCAATGAAACAGTCTGAGCATTTCTAAGACTTTAAGGTTACCTTTGGGACTCACAAAAAAACCCGCAAAGATATAATATAAAAAATATTTTATTTCTTGAGAAAAATTCATTTTTCCATAATCCCTTATCGCAATGATAACCACTCATACCATTAGAAAAGCAAAAACATTGAACGATAGAGGTCTCTTAAATGTTTTAAGCTCTTACTTTTTTGAGGGCTAGATCATACTAACGACATGTCACACGACAAATAGTTATTTTATCTATTCTATATTATGGCGCCCATAATAAAAATCATAAAAGACTCCATCTACGATTTGAAAAGCTAATTTTCGGAAAAACCAGCAATAAATTCAGTAGATACATAATAAATATTTTAATACGCAATATGTTACAATTAATTACTAGTGTAGTAAATCATTATATCCATACTTATATTATAATACATGTGAAAGTGAGTCTATTTGTCTGTCTGCTATGCTTTCACGGCCCATCTTTTCATCCGGTTTTTTAAAAATTTGGTATCAAGGCAGTGATGCCCTGGCTCCTTAATTTTTCGCGATTTGTCCTTCCTCGGGATGTAACCTACCTCTATATCAAATTTCATCAAAATTGGTTAAAGATGACCGTTAAAGCGTAGCAGACAGACAGATAGACAGACAAAAAATAAAAAAAGAAGAGAAAATAAATATAAATAAGAAAAAAATACTTGTGAAACAAAAAGTCTTCAGTGTGAACTTTGACTAACTATATGAAAGGACGGGTAGGTATTGCCTAAAATAACACATTTCCCTATTCTATATCTTGGACCCTTTCTGATACCCCCGAAAGGATCTTTCCTAACCAAAATGGGGTATACATAATCATAGGATTTGTAGGTCTCTGATGTTTCGTTTTGTGATAATATCGAGAGGTTTTGCGGTGTGTTTGTCTGTCGGTTTATTTTGATAGCAACCCTTTGATTAATATACCCAGATAAATCCTTACTAACGATCATTATACAAGTTAGGTACGTTTGTAGACCACAATAATACAACGCTATACGTACCTACTCTATAATTATACACTTGGTGATGCCCGCAATCTCGTTCGCGTGTTTTTTTTAAATTCCCGTTAATTCCTTATGTTTCCGTGATAATAAGTAGCCTATGTCACTCTCCAGGTCCTCAACTATACCCATACCAAAAAATCACGTCGATCCATTGCTAAGTTGCGGCGTGATTGAAGGACATATTAACAAACAAACACACTTTCGCATTTATTATATTAGCATAACTAGCTGATGCCCGTGACTTCAGCCGCGTGATTTAGATTTTATTAATTCGCGCGAGAACTCCTTAATTTTCCAAGATAAAAAGTAGCCTATGTATTACTCTCTAGTTCCTCAACTATTCCCATGCAAAAATCACGTTAATCCAGTGCTATGTTGCAGCATGATTGAAGGACAGACCAATAAACAAACCCACTTTCACACTGCCTTTTGGATTTGCCGTAGTCGGGTAAAAATAAAGGTGAAAAGTACCTACTTACAAAAAAAGTCAATTACAATATTAAATTTAGTAAAAAGCAATCCCAAAATGTCAATCGAATTCAGTAAGTAACGGGTAGCTTCGTTTTGAGAGCTTTGAAAGAGGGCTGTAAGGGCTTTTGAGATCGAATTTGGAGATCCGTGAATTGGTCCCCGTTTAATTAAACGTTTTTGGGGGGAAAATGAGATTTTTCGAGATTTCTTTCAATCATATTATTGCTAATGACGAAAATAATGGTGTGCTTTGGATTCATTGAACGACCTCCCTGGCGCAGTGGTAAGCGGTGTGGTCTTCTAATTGAGAGGTTCGGAATTCTAAGCAATAAAATAAAAACAAATGAAATATTTTAAGCTCTTCATAGTACATGAAGCCTAAGGTTACCTGCTTTCTTGAGAGTTCTATTTATTGTTTTTTTTTGTTTTTTTTGTTTTTTTTTTTTTTATCCACTACAAGCTAGCCCTTGACTGCGATCACACCAGATGGTAAGTGATGATGTAGTCTAAGATGGTAGCGGGCTAACCTGTTAGGGGCATGGCAGTTATATTAAACCCTTAAAGTAAAGTACCGGAACGCTAAATCGCTTGGCGGCACGTCTTTGCCAGTAGGGTGGTAACTAGCCACGGCCGAAGCCTCCCACCAGGCCAGACCAGGGAAAATTCAGAAATTATAAATTCCTAAATTGACCCTGCCGGGGATCGAACCCGGAACCTCGGCACGTTAAGGCAACAGCGCTACACACTACGCCACGGAGGTCGTCAAGGTGAAGAAGATTGGTGGACTTGGCCACCGTGATGGACTATCGCCTAAAAACTATTCATTCCGAGAATACCTGTGATCTTTGTAGTCTATAGTATATCTTGATGGGAATATGTACAAACTTGTCGGCTTTCAATACCTACTCCCATTATTATTAGTGAAGTGGCACGTCAGAAGACGTGATCAGACGATAAAGAAGTTGGAAAAATAGCTCATCTCAATTTCACTTTAATGGACGAGCGATGAGTTGATATATACGATACCGCACGAAAAATAATTAGAATTAATGAAAAATGAATAAATGAATGAAAAATGAATGAATGAATGAAAAACTCTTTATTTTTCACCAAGAAACACAACACATAATAGTTACATACAAATAGAACTACGTTTATTAAAAACAATAAACAAGTCATAGAGTAAAAAATTCAATGCAAAATATACAGATTAATTAAAATACAGAGTAACGACATCGTTGCATGCAAGAGCGAATTAAAAAAGATCCATATCTTATATTATTAGGGATGCTGCTTTTAATGTTAAAACATCACAATTTAGCGCCTTATCTTAAATTTAATTTTGGCTTTTACTAGATACTGCGGCTGGCGAATTAGTATGCATGAGAGGGGTTGGGACAAATTAACCATCAAGAGTAGTAAGTGCTTATAAAAGAAAATAAATGCCCTTCTATGTTACGTTATGGGACATCGCTTTGGCTATAAAACATTCTTGTTATGGGTGTACTCTATGGGTATTTTAACTGAAATGGTTGCTTTCCTCATCATCCCAACCTATTACCGGCTCACTACTAAGCACATGTCTCCTCTCAGTTTGGGAAGGGTACAGACATAGTCCACTATGCTGGCCAAATGCGCAATTAGCAGTGGTGTACATAGGATTTTAAGCTGGGGTAGGCATTCATTGGTCAGAATACCTATTTACTAGCTGTTTTGATGAAAAATGAGCATTGAAATATTTCAATTTGGGTATGCTGTGCTTTTATGCCTCTATGAACTGCATGCCACTGATAATTGGAAAACTTTAACTGTTAGAACACATAAGCCAGTTTTTAAGCTTGCAGGTTTCCTTACAATGTATTCCAAAATTATTTAAAAAATGGCGGGAATCCTCTAGTCTGCCTATAATTGAATCTGCATTTGCTGAATAAACGTATACATTCATTCAAGGTGTACAATAAAAACGTTTTCATTCATTCATTATTTCTTTGACAGAATGTAGTAAGTGTTCCAAAAATGAACTTTGAATTATATAAAAAAACCATGAAAAGGTTGTTATCGCCGGGATCGCGACAATAAGTGTAAAGCAAGTGCGGGCCAAACAAAGTGCTTAACGTAATTTGGCAGACGCGATAAATAACTTTCTTAATAAACTTGTACATAATATGTCAAATACTTAAATCCATGCTAAATAAAAAAACGCGTGCATCCTCTGGTCTGTCTATAATTGAACCTGCATTTGCTGAATAAACGTATAAATTCATTCAAGGTGTACAATAAAAACGTTTTCATTCATTCATTATTTCTTTAACATAATGTAGAAAATATTCCAAAAATGAACGCTGAATTATATAAAAATCCATGAAAAGGTATGAAAAGCTTGTTATGGCCGGGATCGCGACAGTAAGTGTAAAGCAAGTGCGGGCCAAACAAAGTGCTTCAACGTAATTTGGCAGACGCGATAGCGACGACGTGACCTATCGCGTTTAATAAACCTGTGCATTTTGTTGGTTGGTGCAAGTTAGAGGAGGTTTAGGGCAAGATTTCTGAACTTAAAATTAGAAAACATGATTGGGGTGGCCCTTTGTGGAATTTTTTTTCAGGAAATTTTTTCCGTAATTTTTCGTAACTAATTTTGATAAAAGTCTGACAAAATCGATTAATTAATTATCAATGAATTGAGCTTATTAAATATACATGAGTTTTGAACAGCGCTATAAAGAGCGACTCTACAATTTCACATTTAATACTAGGCACTCAAGGCAAGTATTTTGAATAGGTAATAGAAATTAAAGAAACACCGCTAGCGCTTGTAATCTATTACACCGCTATTCTCTTACAAGCTTGCTTTTCTTAACACTTTCAATTTCAATCAATATCCAAGTTCGTGCAGTCACATAATATAATTTTACTATAAGATAATGTCCGCGGCTTTGTTTGTCGGATTTAGGTGTTTGATTGTTTGCGTCCAGTTCACGCGCGAATTTCAAATGGAGCGGCAAGAAAAATTCTCGCGCGTTTTACGCTCCATCTGGTCGCAACGAACGCGCGTATTCGCACGAAATGATTCGCTCCGAATTCGCCCCTTCAGAACAAGGTCTATTGTATGTGCCGACCCACTGTATGAATATATACCTGCTTATATACATGCTGCGATTATGATAATACTAGCTAATGCGCACGACTTCGTTTTTTTTTTTTTTTTTTTATTGCGTGATAGGCTTGCGCTTGACGACAATCATGCTTAGTGCAAAGCAATGATGAGGTCTAGGTTGGAACGCGCTTGCCTAGAAGATGCCTATTCACTCTTGCCTTGAAGGTACTTAAGTTATAAGTGTCAGGAAACACGTGCGCTGGGAGGGTGTTCCACACCCTAGCGGTTCGTATCAGAAACGTGGAGCAAAAACGCTTCGTCCGCGTGGATTGAGGTTTATCGGTTCCCGCGGGAACTCTTTAATTTTCCGGGATAAAAAGTAGCTTATGTGTTATTCCAGACTATAATCTATCTCTGTGCCAAATTTAATCCAGATCCGTTCAGCCGTTGAGGCGTGATTGAGTTACAAACATCCATCCATCCAAACTTTCGCATTTATAATATTTATTTGATTTGATTATATGGACGCTGTATTAATGATACAATTTAAGCACTGGATATTGAAATTTGGATTTCTAAAATTAATATCCCGTGAATTCGGGATGATTCTCCGGACGTCTGTAAAGATTAAGCTAATCCGCCCAATCCGCCCTAGGAGATAAGTGCGCTTTGTTTTGATCCGGCATTAGCGGGAGCCGCGCGAAACAATTCCATTTTAAACAATGATAACATTTTAAAAATACTTACTCGGAATTTATTGTAATGTTCCTTCTTTTCTCTTATTCGAGGGAAAAAGATTTTAAATAAATTCGAAATCATTAGAAATTTTAAAAACAAGCTTTCTTCTTCTTCTTGTACTTGTCCCACGCTATGTGGGGTCGGAACAACATGTTTTCCTCTTCCACTCACTTCTGTTATCCGTCAACCTTTAAAAACAAGCTTCATTAAATATTAATAATTCGCCATTTTGAGTATAGTGTGAAGTCATTTAATTTTTCGTATTCTTCTTTTCTTCTTCTGTCGTATCGCTCTTGTCAGAGCGGTTGTGGCCGTCACTTTGGTTTTGTGGCACGTTTAACTATCCGTCTCCACTCTTCTCTGATGGCAGCCTTGCGTGTAAGGGGTCGTCCATCGCAACCCTCACTTGGTCTGTCCACCTCATGGGTGAGGATCTGCCACGTGCCCTGGTGCTCTTTACTTTTCCTTGAACAACCAGACGCTCAATGTAAATGTTATTCTTCTTAGCAACCCCTTTTAATTGTAACCCATATCATGGGCGTCCATTAAAAAAAACAGCCAAGTGCGAGTTGGACTCGTGATTCGACGGTTGCGTAGGATGGATTTGGTATAATTATTCGTCTACATAATGAAGACGATGCTACAAATTTACAATTAAATAATTAAGAAAATTACTTACTTTACAGTATGTTAAGGTTTACCGCTGATTTATAAAAAAACTGTCTTATCTAAAGATTTCCTTTTATTTTTCCTGTAAAGTTCACATAAATCTCTGAAAAAAAAACCCTTTTATTTCGGACCGCAAATCTAAGTTTGTAAAGGTTTTTGTCTGATTTCTCAAAACTATCCTAGCTAGAAACTTCGTTATATTTTTCGTGCGAAGTAAACATAAAATATAATAGGTATGTATGTTTAATTCATAAAAGTGATATTGGTCCGATAAATAACCCTAAAAGGTTAAGCGTTGCTCTTACTATTAGCAACTACCCGCCGTTTCTGTTCTCACTCATATGAGGGTAGGCGATAAAAGTTTACGACTGCAATAAAAGTACTACACACTTAGATGAAGCGGTGTGCGTGATCCGAATGGTGTTGTATTGTGTTTGATGTGAGAGCTTTTGATGCGGTGTGAGAAAATAAATCTTAAAAATCATACTACCATACTTACTAGGAAGCACAATTGTGTATTTGTTTATTGGTGTGTTCTTCAATCACGCCACAACAGATTTTTAGCATGGCCGTAGATAGACAAACAAGACATAAAAATACATAGAAAAGAAAGGCATTGGCTAGTTGGCTATAATCCGCCACAGTAAGTAAATCTGTAAATGAAATGTCTGTAATCTGTAAATCAATAAATGCTCGATTGTAAATGCTTTACAATCGTACATTGTCGAGTCAACATCTCCTGAAGATGCTCCGGTGTCGGAGTGAAACGTACGTTGAGAGTAATTTGGAAGATTTGTGTGGTGTGGTGAATATCGCAAGATACAAACTGTACCACACAGATTTACTTACTGTGGCGGATTATAGCGAAGTAAAGTTCTACTTTTGAAAGAAAGAAAAAACATTTATTTCCAGAATTGTGCCACACACAAATCTTACTTCTTACTTCTTACTAATATTATAAATGCGAAAGTTTGGATGTATGGATGTATGGATGGATGTTTGTTACTCAATCACGCCCCAACAGCTGAACGGATCTGGATGAAATTTGGCACAGAGATATATTATAGTCTGGAATAACACATAGGCTACTTTTTATCCCGGAAAATTAAAGAGTTCCCGCGGGAACCACAAAACCTCGATCCACGCGTACGACGTCGCGGGCATCAGCTAGTAGCACCTAAAGAGGTAGATCACCACTGCACCTCACGATCTAGAAAAGATATATTATCTAAACTACAGCAAAGAGGCGCAGGAATCTTCAAACTTCTTTCAATGTTATCATAGACTTCCGCAAAGCGATGCCTGCTTCCATCACATATAAAAAAAGTATTTTTATTCAAGGTAGCTTTTACAACCATGTAGGCAAACGGCAGCAAATTCATGGAAAACGAACGAAACATCTCTAAATACGTGTATAAAATTCCTCCGAAGACCGAAACCCTATAAAGTTTTCCGTCTTCGCACAAAAGGGAGGTCAGTTGCTGCCAAATTGGCTGATTCATAGCCGTGAATGGCAAAATCAGGACACAAACCGGTTTATGTCCTGCAATATACATATTTACTTACCGTATAAAATAAGTTAGAAGCGACGAATTTTACTTTCTTCCCTGGATTCAGTACAAGTGAAAATCAGTGTTTCTTTATTATTTATCATACTACATTATGCTTTGAAAATATTACTATTTTTCAACATAATCTAAAGATATATTTATTTTTAAAAATTAAAATCTATATTAAAAAACTAAAAACTAAACATTAAAAATATAATCTATGCCGCTGCAATAAGGCAATGTGATAATAATAACAATGTAATAATAACACACAGACGTTGTCACGGCCATCATCAGGTATTCTTCTAGTACACGTATTAAACAAAAGTACTGTTTGGATCACCGAGTAGTAAACCTAGTTTGGATAGGTGGATGGAAGGATGGAAATCTGTTACTCAATCACGCCAGAACGGCTGAACGGATCTTTATGCAATTTAACACAGAGATAGATAATAGTCTGGAATAGAACATAGGCTTCTTTTCATCCCCGAAAATTAAAGAACCAAAAAACCTCTATCCACGCGGACGAAGTCGCGGGCATGAGCTAGTGAATAATATACTGTTCCAAGTATAACAAAATGAGTAGAACATTAGGTACCTATAAGAAAAATCAATATACGCTTACTTTTACGAGCATCGTAAAACAAGTAGGTAATAAATTGTAGCAATACGCTCTTATTAGGAGGATCATCAAACAAACATAATAAAAATATTATCTCCACCTATATTTATCATATAAACATCACTTTGGATGTAAGAAAATATATATGTATATATGTATATATGTATGTATATTATATATGTCACCGTAAGATTGTAAAAACCGTTAGATTATAATATAACGTTTTTTATCTCGATAGATTATAAACTGTCGACAGATTGTGAACCGTAACATATTGCTTACAATTTAACGCGTTATTTTTCAGTAAATTGTAATATATTAGGTATATTAACCTGATAGAACCTAAGTAAGGATATAGAGGGCACTACCTGAATATTCATGTCAAACCCTAACCTAACCTATAGTTCGCGCGCGAGTTGAATGCAGAGTAAATGTATGGTGACACTTACATTTACTCTGCATTCAACTCGCGCGCGAACTGTACAAGAAAGAGACAAGAAAACGTAAAAATAATAAATATTTCATAAATTAATACTCAGAACATTGAACGGTTCACAATCTTTCGACAGTTTATAATCTCGCGGGATAGAAACCGTTAGATTATAATCTAACGGATTTTACAGTCTTACGGTGACATATACACAATAAAAAATCTATGTCCTAGCCAATGTGCTTCCCCGGAATACAACCTACCCCTGTACCAAATTTCATCAAAATCGGTTGAAAAGATGGGCCGTAAAAGCGTAGCAGACAGACAGACAGAGAGACAGACAGATACACTTTCGCATTTATAATATTATATGGATATGGATTAGAGTAGGTATAGATGTTATACTTACTTAACCGTCTGCGTTGGCATCCTTATGTGGTTGACGTCCAGTCAGCTCGAACAAAACGGTTCTGCTTTACGTTTCTGATTCGAACCGCCAGGATGTGGAATGCCCTTCCAGCGCATTTAGTCCCTGCCACGTAGGTATAACTTAAGTACCTTCAATGCAAGAGTGAATAGGCATCTTCTAGGCGAGCGCACTCACCAAGACATCATCATTGCTCTGTATTAAGCGGGATTGTCGTCAAGCGCAAGCCTATCTTGCAGTAAAAAAAAAAAAACTTAGTATTAAAAATGCGAATGTGTGTTTATCTGTTTGCTAGGCGTTCACAGCTCATCTGTTCGCACGATTTATATTTTAATCTGGTCGCCTATTCAGAATTCTAACCCTTATTTAAGGGACGTCAAGTTGCGTCATATAAAACGACAAATTAAAAATAATGCTAGTAACTTCAAATTTCAATCTTCAATCTTTTTTATTGAAAAAACTGCATTTAAATTTGGGATAATCTTCGGAATGCCATGAGAAGAGACATTAAGGAGGTGGGTGGTTGCTCGGTGAAGCCCGAAAAAAAGTAGTGGAAAATGGCAGTTTATAAATTATGCATGCATTTTACTGTCATCTAGTCTAAAGTAATAATGTTAACATTGTTGTCTAGATTCGAGTGCAGTTTTACGACAGCCGTTTTACGAGCTGCGACAGTCTAGTGTCTACGGTTTACTGCCGCCAGGTGGCAGGACGTGAGCATGGCTGCAATACCATGTGGCAATTTGACTCACTATATCCGAAAGTTAAAGTGAATGACTGCTTTTCTCCACTGACTTCTGTAATATATTGTCAATTTGACTCACTATATATCCTAAAGTGTGAGTGCGAATTACTTTTCACTTGTGACTTCTGTGACTGACTTTACCGGTAACTTTGTAATCATATACATAGAGATAGTACAAGAATAATTTAAAATTTAAATTAACCTCGACGTATTGAAGTAACAGAAAAATAAATAAATAAATTTATTTTTACTTATTGAAGTAACAGGACACTAATTTCGATGAGATCAGCCCTATGGAGTTTAAATAGTCGAGTCACCATCCAAACAAAAAAAAACTAAACCAAAATCGGTTCATCCGTTTGGGAGCTACGATGCCACAGATAAGCACGTATAGATACATACATTTTAAACTTATAACACCCCTCTTTTTGCGTCGGAGGTCAAACAGCATCTGTAACAGAAACCCCTTTATTTTGATCTCAGATGAGATAAAAATTCTTTCCAAAAAACCGACTTCCAACGCTACTGTAAAGAAAAAAATAATTTTGATTTCTACCCACTATGTTGAAGTCGGGCGGCTCTAACAAGGATAAGCAAAGATGACGCATCAGGCTCCTTCGACTTCAATATAGTGGGTACTTTACAGTGGCGTTAGAAATTTTTTGGAAAGAATTTTTATTTTTAACTTTTGAGTTTTGTCAGGGTTTTTTAGTTTTGTCAGGGTTGAGGATTTGGAGTCAGAATTTATGGGACCACCTCGGGAGCTTCCTCTAACGACAGAAAAAGACATTTTTCAAATCGGTTCAGAAACCACGTAGATATGCACCGACAACATTTAAAATAAAAATAAATATACGCGCCAAATTTAGATCCTCCTCCATTTTTGGAAGTCGGTTAAAAAGTATATTATTTTATGTCTCTCTCTGTCTCACACGATAAACCAGTTATTTTGATACGAATAGCTAGTTAAAATTAACGATAGATAAAGAGAAAACACAGTCAAAATAAAAACAGACGGCACTTCGCAGTCTTTCCAGTCCGTCGCTTCCGCCAGTAAAAACTGGAGTGTCTCAGCTCATAAACAGACAGACATAAAACTGCACTCTGATGATATATACACTTTACTTAAAACCGCCTGAGGCTTAGTGGCTAGCTTATTCGGCAGCAGCTCTTCCTACCCTTGCACCAAATTACGTCAAATCAAATCAAATATTTTTTATTCAAATAAACTTTTACAAGTACTTTTGAATCGTCAAGTGAATCTACCACTGGTTCGGAATGCCATTCCTACCGAGAAGAACCAGCAAGAAACTCGGTGGTTGCTCTTTTTAAATAATTCATTTACAATTACTATATCAATGTGTACATAAGTAACCGCTGTCCCCAGCATTGCTGGAGCGATCAAATCCATGCTCCTCTATCATTTACATAATCTTCAACAGTATAATAAGCTTTTTTCAGGAGCATACTTTTAATGGATTTCTTAAATTTGTTTATTCAATTCATGTCAAAGACGGGCAGACAGAAAGTAGCCCCATTCCCGCCGGTGGCACCCGTTCACGAGCATGACGCATGATCCAGCCATTGCTTCGCTCGACCATATTTGAGGGAACGTAACAAACGTCAAAATCAGCTGAACAGATGAGAATGAACAGAGAACAGACTCACTTTCACATTTATAATATTTCTAGCTGATGCCCGCGTATTCCGCGTGGAATGAGCTTTTCGTAAGAAACGTTTTCGTTCGACCGTTTTGTCCTCCGAGCTACTTTGCAAATCCGACTACCACGAAAAAGTCTTTTCATTTTTCGGGTTAGCCTACGACACTCGCAAATAATGTGGCTTTCTATTGGTAACAGAATTTTCAAAATTGGGTTAGTAGATCCAGAGATTACCCCCTACAACCTCACAAACTTACAAATTTTACCTCTTTATAATAATTAAAGTATAGATTATAGCCTCTCAGGTTTGCATAAAGCAATTAATAATTAATTGCTTAAAAGCATATAACTTTGAAAAGTTAAGAGGTGCATGGGATTCAAACCCCGGACTCTACGAATAGGAGGCTAGTTTTAACCTGTAGGCTATCACCGCGGCATATCTTCTAAGTACCTATAGATGCCTAAACTCCGAGCCAACTTGAACGCAAACTTCCGTTAAGACTTCAGCCTTATCTAAGAACAACTGAAAATTTATTGCCGCCTCCTCTAGGGCAAAGGTATGGAAAAACGCAAAGCGTGTCGGGAGCGAAACGCATCTTCAGGAGCATGACAGAGCATGTACGCTTACTCCGAGTTTTTACATTGCAAATACGATAGATCGACGTGAGAGCTCACCTCACCAAGTGTAAGCAAACGTTAAAGTAAAATGAACATGAACTGCATTGGTTTAGAGCTCATTTCATCATTTCGTGTATTTATTCACAGCCAGCGCTCCAAACGCTGATTTGTGACGTTAAAGCAAGAGCTTTTGGGTCCATTTTACTTTGACCGCTCGCTTACAGTTGGCGAGGTGAGTTCTCACGTTGATCAACCGCATTTGAGGAGTTCCCGCGGGAAAAAATAAAAACTTAAACCACGCGGACGAAGTCGCGGGCATCAGCTAAGTAAACAAACAAAATGCAAAGTGTTTCGCACCTCGGTGCGAAACACTTTGCATTTTGTCGCGATAGGTTATGCTGCTCCGTAATCCGTATTAAAGTGCACATAAAACACATAACTTCAAAAAAATCACGCTGCCTTTACAAGGCTTTCAAAAGGCTTGAATAGTGCCAGGCTTTCACTGCTTCCTGTTTACCCAAGCCTTTATTCCCGCCTCCTTTGTGTACAGCAGTTAATTTAAGTTGCGTTTGTTTCGACAGATAAAGAGTTTCCAAAACTTGTGCTCCGCTGAATTTAATTTGCTTTTCGGTACAGATTACCGAGTTAGGCACCTACGGAAGTTCGCTCTTACGGATGATTTGGTTCGCCTTTAGTAATTCGATAATCCCTTTTAATGGCGATAAACATGAAAACTTAATGTTTATTGGCTAATTTATTTTAATTTATAGCTATGAAAGTGTGATCTATACTAATATTATAAATGCGAAAGTGTGTTTGTCTGTCTTTCTCTGTCTGCTACGCTTTCACGGCCCTTTTGTTCAACTGATTTTGCTGAAATTTGGTACAGGGATAGCTTGGATCCCGGGGAAGGACTAAGGCTAAACTTTTAACGGTTTTAAACCCGGAAAACTAAGGAGTTCTCGCGGGAATCGAAAAGACTGTCCACGCGGGCATTATCTAGTAAATAATCGTCGTCAACCGACGTACAGGAGACCTAGTAAATAATAAAATAGAACATTTTTTTGTCAATCTTTGGACGCTTGATTTTTTATTTCATTTAAGTTGATTTCAAAGTTTTTAACAGTGACATGTGACGGCCCCGGATCATTGTAAAGAAGACGATTTGGTGACGACCCCGGGGTGGAGTGGTGATCACTGTGGTCATACATCCCCGGTACATACAAGGTCCCGAGCCAGTTCCCGGCAAGGGCAATATGGAAATTGATTGATAGAAACTTGCCTCAGCATACCTATGTTCAAGAAAGTTATCCACTCCATAAAAAAAAACAGACGCGAACGTTCTGTTTTGTCCGGTCCCTATAATAACTTTCGTCAAAATAATCTCACAAAGTCTTCAAATGCGCCTTTCTCAGGTCTTACACTCGTTACAAAATTATTCAACAATGACGTAATTTTGCTAGTCATATGTTAAAACTCGTGAATTGCGGCGCCGCCGAGACAACAAATGCATGCTAACAACTTCCTGTTTTAAAGAACGTGTTCCTCAATTTCATGCAGAAGTTTTGCTCTCCTAAGCGCATACGGCGCTTTAATGGCGGAATACGTTTAATCAACTTAACAAAAAAATAATTCTCTCGGTCGCATTCTTCATTGCTGAAGGTCGTGTCCGCATTTAAGTGACCTCATGACGCTCGACACGATAGCCCTCCACTCCGTCCTGTCCTCGGCTTTTCGCATCGCAGTAGTAAGCGGTAGGCCCGTCAGCGACTTGACCTGGTCAGACCAGCGGCTAGGTGATCGGCCGCGCGGTCTTTTGCCCTCCACCTTTCCTACGACTATGAGTTTATCTAGATTACTAGGTTGGCGGCGGGCAATGTGACCAAAGTAACCCAGAATCTTTTGGTAACAAATGGTCGACAGTCTTGTGCTAATTCGAAGTTGCTTCAAGATAGAGACATTTGTTCTTTTAGCGGTCCACGGTATGCGGAGCATCCTTCGCCAACACCACATCTCAAATGCGTCAATCTTCTTTCTCTCTGACACTCGGATCGTCCAAGCCTCAGAGCCATAGAGGAAGATTGAGAAAACTAAGGTCTGCACGAGTCTTTTTTTCGTTATGTTTGATATCCTCCGGTTTTGCCAGATTCTGATTAGTTTGCTCATGGCACCTTTGGCTATCTGGATACGTCTTCGGATATCATGTTCACTTCCTCCATTTTCAGAGAGCAGAGATCCAAGGTATACAAACTCTTGAACAAACTCCAGATCAGACAGATCGCCAGTTCTAGCGAGTTGACCAGTCCTATCGATTAGCATTACCTTTGTCTTTGACTTGTTAATACTAAGTCCAGCCAGTCCACTCTCCAGTTCTAGTCTGCGAAACAGTTGGGCTAGTTCCTCTTCTGATGACGCAAAGAGTGTGGTGTCATCCGCGTATCTCAGGTTGCTGATTTTAACGCCTCCTATGGTAATTCCTCCTTCCCATCCATCTAGGGCTTTTCGCATGATGTACTCTCCATAAATGTTAAAGAGAATGGGAGACAGGATACATCCTTGCCGTACTCCCTTTTCCGGCTTGAATGGCCCAGAGATGACGTTATTAACTCTAACCATGGACTCACCATCTCGGTACAGGTTTACGATCAGTTTTATGAGGTGTTGGGGCACACCCATTTCTCGTAATATATCCCACAGACAGTCCCATCGCACGCAGTCAAATGCTTTTGAGTAGTCAATAAAGCACATAATCATAGGTGTGTTGAACTCCCGGCTTTTCTCAATCATTTGCCTAACATTCACTATCTGTTCCCTTGTGCCCCGGCCTTTGACAAATCCCGCCTGTTCACTGGGTATTTGCCACTGAAGGAAGGATTGTAGCCTACTGTTGAGAACGTAAAGCATTATCTTGCTAGCATGTGATATCAGTGCCACAGTGCGATAGTTTCCACATGTTCTCGTAGATCCTTTTTTGTGCAATGGTATGACCAAGGATTTTTTCCAGTCTGTGGGCCAGATCCCTGTCTTCCATACAAGATTGCATAGATCAAGCATTATCTTTACCCCCTGATCTCCAAGGCGCTTTAACTCTTCGGCGAACATGTTGTCTCCTCCGGCCGCTTTATTGGTCTTGAGCTTGCGTATTGCACTCCTGATTTCAGACTCAATAATGCTGGGTTCCTCACAGTGTTCTTCCACTTGCTCCAGAACACTTAACCTTGGGTTTGTAGTATGTGCATATAGACCCTCACAGTATGATCGCCACCTTTCTGTCACTTGATCAACTTCGGTCAGTAGTGTACCCTCATCATTTTCTATAGCCCAGGTTTTTGGCTTCAGCTCTCGAGTAATGATCTTTATTTTCATAAACAAGTCCCTAGTGTGGAAATTTTGGGCATGATCCTCAATGTCTTGACAGATGGAATTCAAGTAGTCATTGTAATCTTTGCGACATAATCGTTGGACTGTCGCTGAAAGTTCCTGATATTTTTCATGTCCAGAGTCAACTTTGCCTATCAGTAATTCTTTTCGCTCTTTAATGGCCTTCCAAGTTTCCTCTGTAATCCAAGCTTTTTTTGGAGCATCCACTCTTGTTCTCTGGCTTTCTTTACGTGATGAGAGTATTATGTTCTTAATTTTGTTCCAGTTCTGGTCTACGTCAATACTATAGTCTATAGTGAACTCTGCTATATTTCTTTCGACGCAGTGGCTAAACATTGAAAGCTCGCCACAATCAGGCCTGTTTAGAGGTTTCTGGATCATACGAGAGCATTTTTTCAGCTTTAATGCCATTTCTGCTACTAATAATTTATGATCACTCCCACAATCAGCTCCAGGATAAGTTTTGGTGCTGCTTATGCAGGATCTCCACCTCCTTGCGATCGCGATGTAGTCGATCTGGTTTCGTGCCCTGTCTCCTGGCATTACCCATGTATAAAGTCTCCTCGGATGGTTCTTAAAACAGGTGTTCATGATTGTGAGAGAGTTTTCAGTGCAGAATTGTAGCCACCTTTCACCCCTTTCATTTCTATTACCCAGTCCATATCTTCCGACTACTTCTCTAAGGTGATTGTCATGAGTAGTGTCTCCTACTTTCGCGTTCAGGTCACCCAGTAAAAGTGTGATATCTCTCGATGGCAACCTTTTAAGAGTGTCGTCGACTTGGTTGTAGAATGTGTCAAGCTCATCCTCAGTTGATGCTGATGTGGGTGCGTAAACGACTACCAGATTGACGCGACATGGTCTCGTATTGATCCAGGGTTATGATGCGGTCGCTCACTGGGTTGTATCCCAGTACCGACTTGTTAATGTCAGGTGCTACAGACACGGCAACTCCGTTCTTACTTTTATTTTCGGGACCAGAGAAATAGATTGTGTAACCATTTGGTGTTGTGTAAAATCCCGAGCCTTTCATGTGGGTTTCGGTAATACCTAATACTTGAAGACTGTACTGCTGTTGTTCTTTATCTATTATCTCTTTTTTCCCGGGCTGGATCATGCCTCGGACGTTCCATGTTCCTATCCTCATCTTCTTACGAAGCTGTGCACGCTGGTAATATAACGTGTCACCAGTAGCATTCTGTTCGCACTGCGCCTGGTGAGTCGCAGCAGTGCGTCCAGTAGCATATTTCACACCATGTGACCTGGGATCAACATGGCGCCGGGTTGCCGGATCGCATCTGTTCGCTCTTATCATATTGTTCACTTTCATACGGATTTCTTGGGAAGTTAGTGCAGTGGTTTCCCCTTGCCTTCTACACCAGACTTTTTTGGGTCTATTAAACCCAAGGTCGCTGAAGCCTCTTCCGGCCGGTTGCCCAGCCGGGTGTATGGATATACCGCCATTGGTCGGTCGCCAGAGCCTCGTCCGTTGTCCAGCAGGGGGCACCACGAGCAGGTGAGGTTGGCAGTTGGGGCCGACTAGATGTTATTGTCGTTCTCCTCCTTACCCCCCAAAAATAATTACATCCCGTGGAAAGATTTAGGCTACATTTAGTCTGGAAAATCAAGGAAAAACGTGGAAGAACATAGAATGTTCAATTTCGTGGGCATCATCTAGTAAATAATAATATAAATAATATGATGCTTACTCATTGTTTCTGATTTACATTTTGACTCAGTTGTGTAAATTCAAATGTCAACTGGATTAGTCCCATGGAGAGCTAGGATTTAAGAAGACTTCATTATTCAAAACTAATGTACAGACGACATCAAAAGTTCTTATAATAGAATAATTAAATAAGATGGCTTTTTAGTTACAAAGTCATCCTCAAACTTACTTAAATAATATTCATCTTGTTGGATGGCATTGTTGACAATTTATGGCAATTATTTAATTAGTATGGAATAGTAATGGTTTGGTCCTAATATTGTTAAATTAAGGTAAATATTGTGGACAGATACCAATTTACAGGTTTTTATTTTTCAGGATAAAAAGTAGCGTGTTATTCCAGACTATAATCTATCTCTGTGCCAAATTTCAAACAGATCCGTCCAGCCGTTCTGCCGTGAAAGAGTAACCAGCATCCATACATACAAACTTTCGCGTTTATAATATTATAGTAAAGATAACCTGAAAACATAATCAGACCGCGACTGTACATTAAGGAGGGGTTAGTGTACGTAATTACCTCATTTGAGATAACTGAGTTGTACACACGAGTTATTAGATCGCCACAGACGCTGACAAGTTGCGTGAGCGAGTGACTTAACACACTGAGACAGTGATGGATAGTTGCGCTTAGTTTACGGTAATGATGATTGCTGTAATTTGTGAGTAAAGACAGTATAACTTATACAAGAAGAAACTGATATTATGTCTTAGATATGTATCTAATACTATAAATTATGCGAAAGTGTGGCTGTCTATCTGCTACAATGAAGCGGCTTATATCTTTTTAATACAAATTTGATGAAATTTGCTACAGATATAGGTTGCATTGGTCCCGGAAAATGACATAGGCTAGTTTTATCCCGGACAATTAAGTAGATCTGTCGGAAATAGGAAAAACTAATACAATGCGGAAGAAGTCGCACTGTATCGTCTAGTTTTATATGATGCTAGGGTTTTTTTATTTTTTATTCCACTACAAGTTAGCCCTTGCCTGTGATCTCAGGGGCATGGCGGTTATAATTAACCCATACCCCTAATCAGTTTCTACACGGCATCGTACCGCAGCCTCCCACCAGGCCAGACCAGGGAAAATTCTAAAATTATAAATTCCCAAATTGACCCTGCCAGGGATACGTTAAGGCAACAGCGCTCAACATTGTGCCAGAGAGGTCGTTGAAAAATTCTAAAAAATAAAGGAAAATGCCACTTCTACACGCTGTTAAGCTCTGTGGTCATACAATTTTAAGCAGCTAGGCATGTCAAGGTCAACGGAACAAGGTTGTCAAACAAGAGCCTCCCCAGAGACTGTGATGGCGTAACTGGTGGGTGATGACGAAATGGACAGGAATAACTATGTAGACATAGTGTCGAAGAGTGGCCAAGCTCAAGTGGCAATGGAAGGGGCACATAGTTCGTAGAACCGATATGCGTTGGCGTCCCAAAGTGCTCGAATGGCGGCCTCGCACTGGAAAGTGCAGCGTTGGACGACCCCGCATTAGGTGGATGGACGTTCTCAAGCGTGCAGCTGGGAGACGCTGGAAACAAGCGGCACAAGACCGTGCTCTGTGGTCATCCATGCAGGAACCTTCGTCCAGCAGTGGACGTCTAAAGGTTGAGACGACGCCGACGAACTGTATAGACAGTACTAGTAGTAACTGTAGGTTTGTATCCACTGCCATTACAGCCCATTAACGTCCCACTGCTGGGCACAGGCTCTCATAGGAGAGAGGGAATTAGAGCTTAGACCCACCGCGCTGATAAAATGCGGGTTGCTTTAACGACTATTATCATGTTAGTGATAATAACTGGGATCGACGGCATAACGTGCTCTCTGGGCACGGGGGTAAAACACCGCCAACTTCCTAATTCCGGGCTAATAATGAGAATTTCTAGTCAGAAACCTAATACTTGTTATGGCCCGACCCGGGACTCGAACCCGGGACCTCGTCGGCTGCAGTCGAACATGCTAACCACTAGACCAACGAGGCATGACGTAGTAAGTAATAATTATGAGTTTGTACATATTTGGAAACAGTTATAACATTAGCTTATCATCCATAATACGGATGATGACAACTCAATCAAATCAGCGACTCTTTATCAGATTTAAAAACGCGCTTTTAGTATGGAAGTTGTATGAAATTCACAATAGTGACGTCATAAAATTTCAACGCACTTTTTTCTTTAATGTATATTTAAAAATGGTTATTAAACTTAAAACTAACCGAGGATGTGAATTTTAGGTCTTTTGGAAGACCCTCCATTCAATTAATGCAGTCGTAATGCAGATACTTGGGTATTAAGCATCAAGCTAACTGGGCCGCGAACCGCTTTATCCCGGCTAAAGATGGCGGCAAATATTTATTTAACACTCCAGGCATTATGCTCGACGCCCTACAGTAAATTTCTAGATTGAATCATTCGCTACTTTGTCCTACCGGACATTTATGTTGGGGAAAGTAGAGTTGTAGAGGGAAACAGCTTTGTTAACATAATAGTTTAATTTCTTACAAATTTCTTAGCGACAAAGTTGTATGGAAGCAATCCACTTTACGTAGGTACAGCGCCCCACAATATATTATAATAAGTTACACTATAATAATATTTAGCTTTTTAAAAAGAGCAACTGCTGAGTTTCTTCAAATCAAATCATTTATTTGCCCAGATTGCGTAGGTACATTGGTGTTACATTGCTATGCTATGAACTACAATCTGCCATGTATTGGCATGCAAAAATTATCTAATAATAACAAATTCTTATTCTAAACATTATTTAAATCTTATTATCAATTATATTATAATATATTTAATTATTCTACACAATATTTAGTATATCAAGTTATTTTATTAAAATTTATTGTATTGTATTTAAACTGTCACTCTTATTAATGTTCTATCGTTTATTACTTAACTGTTACTCACTTAATCATACTTACTTAATCATACTTACTTAATCATACTTACTTAATCATACTATTAAGTCATATATATATATTTGTGTCTGTTAAATACTCCTTAATTGTATAATATCTTTTCTTCAGCAAAAATTCCTTAATTTTTTGTTTAAACGTTACGATATTTAGATTTCGGTCAGCCAATGATGGTGGTAGTTTATTATATAACAGAGGTGCCATATTAAAGAAACTATTGCCATAGAATGATGCTGAATGTTGTTGATGTTTGTTCTTGTCGACTCTTCTCAGTAGAATTTTTTTCTGAACCGGTGGTGCAGTCAAAACATGACATAAGGGACATAGGTATGTCTCTATGGTATGTCTTCGTGAAATAAATAAATTGAGTATTTAGTTACTAAGTCTGCATGCTCGCGTTTTATACCGCGTGGGCCGTGGGGTAAGTTTTTGTTTATTCCCGCGGGAAATAATTAATTTTTAGGGATAAAAACTAGTCTTAGTCCGTCCCCGGGACACAACTTATGTCTGTAGCTATCAAAATTGATTGAAGCGTAATAAACAAACACACCTTCGTATTTATAACATTAGTTAGGATTCGTATTTTCTATTATATTATCCTGGATCATATTATGGAACTGCACAAACAAGCGTGTGTCCCATGCGACTATGACGTTTCACAATATCGTTTTGCCTTGTCCGGTCCGTAGTGTGCTTTCATCCTAAAAGTGCGCGCGTGGACTTTTTACCAGCCAAACAATTTGCTCTAATGTGTTTTTGTCCTAACTGCCTTACATTATCCAGTATTCTATTATGTACGTAAAAAATAGGACTGTTTACAACGCATAAAAATCGTATTCTGTGACGCGAACTTTTCTATCAAAGTAAATTAAACTTTATGTCACTCGTATTAAAGTTGACTTTTATTTGCGCTCAAATGTAGGCTACTTTCTCCACAACAAAGTGATGCCAATGTCAGCATGTATTTTCTTCGTCATTAAAACATTATACAATCCGTTATGCGAACGTTACGCAATCGACTGGCACGTGGAGTCGATGCGCGAATCGATTAATTTTATTCGATTTTTATAGTCTTCTTTTACGCGACACGCGTAATCGATTTTAGATTTGCTAAGCTAATAAATGTTATGGCATGTTTTTTTTACTTTTGTGTTTAGAATGTTCGATTTAGACGTTGACTTTGATGATGCAGTTAAAAAATTTAATTCTACAGGTTATTTAGGTACCGCACTATGACTAACCTATTGACATGAAAACGTTACTCAAACAGGGCTTGGATGGATAAAAAGGCAGACAAAAGCACGTCACTATAATGAAATCATACCAATATTATATATATACGAAAGTATGTTGGTTTCAAGTCATTCAATCACGCCGCAACGGAACAACGGATCGACGTGATTTTTGGTATGAGTATAGTTGGGGACCCGAGTGACATAGATTACTTTTTATCCCGGAAAATTAAGGAGTTCCCGCAGAATTAAATAAACTTATTATACAACGAGGACGAAATCTACATTACAGGGGTTTCCCTTATTCACTAGTGTAGCTAAAATAAACTAATTAATATTATTATTATAATAACAGAGAGCCCCCAGAGCAATCCTTGGAAGCATTCATTAGGAAGCATTGTTTAAAAAAAACTAAAACAAAAAGGTTTCAAGGTCGTAAAAGGTAAAGTTAGTAATTATAGCTTTTATGTTCATTCCCCATAGACACGGGTACGGTCATGGTGTAAAAACGCCTAAATTGTGATAATAATTGAGGTAAAATGTCACGCGATGCCTTTTTGATGGTGTTGTTTTCACTTCCATGGTTTCCAAATTATACGCCTGGGCTGTAATTTAAGTTTAGTGTAACTTTATTTTTTGTTGGCTTCGTGACTTCAAAAATTAGGTTTTATGGTGTCGATACTATCAATTATATACCTAGTTATATAATAGGTACAGCCTGCGACAAAATAATAGTAAATCTAGTGGTCCTTCGGGGCAATTTGGAAATTTGTAGTTTCTTTAAGGCGAGTCACCTGCAAGATTTTAGGAGGTGAGGTGTGGGGTGCCGCCCGCGCGTCTCGCGGTACATTTCTCGTAGAGACTGGCGGGGAAGCGGGCAGCGCGGTATATTCTGAAACCGCTTGGCAACGTTCAAGTTCTGGGATTAATTTGAATTAAATAGATATAGGACTTCAGTTTGAAATAAATTTTAGCAGGTTCTCATTAATACTTCAAGAGGAATTTATCCATATAAAAATGATGAGCAAAGTCGAAAACTTTATTAATAAAAAATTCGTTTTAAACTTTTAATTTAGCCTGTTTCAAGATTTTTTTTGATCGAGTAAAGTACATCCTATCGTGTAACAAATTAGCACATTCTTTAGACAATATCTTTAAGTGTATCGGATATTTTTTGTAAGACCGTTATTTAATAGTAAATACCGAAAAAATTTGATCTAGCAAACCAGTTTTCACCGCTGAGCTGAGGTGACTCGCCTTAATCCGTACGGAAAAGCAGCGTGTTCGCCTGCAGGGCTAGGATGCGCGCGTAGAGATATATCTCTCTACTTTTGTCGCTCTCTTTTCTCTTTCTGATCCATATTGATAGACAGAGAAAAGAGAGCGACAAAATTAGAGAAACATATCTCTACGTGCGCATGCTAGCCATACTGGTGGGAGGCTTCGGCCGACTAGTTACCACCCTACCGGCAAAGATAGGCGTACCGCCAAGCGATTTAGAGTTCCGGTACGATGCTGTGTAGAAACCGACTAATGATATGGGTTTAACATAACTGCCATAGCCCTAACAGGTTAGTCCGCTACCATCTTAGACTGCATCATCCGTTGTTGGATTGAGTTGAGATCGCAGTCAAGGGCTAACTTGTAGTGGAATAAAAAAAAAGATGGGGAATACTGCAGAGATACTTACTACAATTGAGAAGCGAAAAGTGTATTTTGCGCACGTAATGCGTACCAGTAAATATGAACTCCGTCAACTCATGCAGGGAAAAGTGGAAGGCCGGAGGAGGCCTGGCCAAAGAAGGATATCGTGGCTTAAAACTTACGCCAGTGGTTTGGAAAGAGCATCAAGATCTCTATTTAGAGCAAGCGGTCTCGAAAAATGAAATCACCCTATTGCCAACCTTCGCAAGGAGACGGCATACTAAGAAGAAGACGACGTACGTTATTTTGTTCGTGAATGATTTTAATAGGCATGCCAAAAATCACGTCGTTCCGTTGCTCCGTTGCGGCGTGATTGAAGGACAAACCAACAAACCAACAAACCAATAAACCAACAAACAAACACACTTTCGCATTTATGATATTACGTATGATTGTTTTCGTGGACAAATAAATCATTTATCTATCTACCACCACGCAAAGTAGCGTTCCGGTAAGATGCCGTGCAAAAACCAATATGAAGAGTACAAGTTTTTTACCTACCCCTAGCCTGCTGCCAATTGATATCGCAAAGGACTAACTTGCAGTACTAAATTAGTTTTAAAAAGACGAAGTCGCAGGCAGAAGGTAACAGTGATAATATATTTGATTGAAGTTGAAAGGGATCAGATAAGAACTATGAACTTATGCGTCCCTTACGTGATTTTCCTACAAAGAGGCGACTTTGGTAAACTACTGTCTCTGTCAGGGAGTTGTCTATTCGTGTTCTGGGACTCATGGAGCATAAAGCCTTGTTTACACCTAACGAGTCTACCTTTCATCATGTACTTGATCAAACGACTTAAGGTGAGCTAATAATATTGAGGGCCAGAATATAGTTAAAGAACGAGTTGCAGTTTAACGATTGGACAGGTGAGTTAATTACAAACTTCCAGTCTGTAGATTAAGGAATGCTCAATTTTCATAGAGGTAATACTCGTTTAAATGGGTACATCATACTAATATTATAAATGCGAAAGTGTGTTTGTTTGTTGCTTTGTCCTTCAATCACGCCGTAAGGGAGCAACGGATTGCCGTGATTTTTGGCATGGGTATTGTTGAGGACCTGGACAGTGACATAACTTTTTATCCCGGAAAATTAGGGAGTTCCCGTGGGAATTTAAAAAACTTATTCCACGTGGACGAAGTCGCGGGCATCAACTAGTATTATATGAAAATTGAGCTTTCCATTACACAACATTACACTAGTTTAACTACTTAATAAACAGTCGTTTTCTATTTTACAGTGGGATTTCAGGATCGGATTATATTTCAATCGGAATCGAATGTCTTGAAATGTCTACGGCCTGTCATACTCATAACCACAACGTTATCTTTGAATTGAGACAGAAAGAATTATGCTATGTATCTAACAAAAACTTTAGCTTTTACTTATAATTAACTAAAATATATTTTTATTTACAGTGAAAAAACTCATCTTTAATGTTTTTTTTATTATAAAACTTGTGAATGTGGTTAAGATACGAGTTCATCTTATGAATAAGACACTATCAAGTAACTCGCCTAATGTAAACAACGCATAAGGGTCAACAAACAACTTGTTCTTTTGTAACTAGAAGTATTATTGGAATTTCACTTTATCGGAAAAAGTTTCGGGTAAAGTTGGATGTGAAAGTATTTCGGTCGGTAGGTAATGTATGAAATAGTCATGGTTTAAGGTTACTTTGTACAAGTCTCATGTAGACATTTTCTACGTCGCTAATATAGTACGCGCGAGAGTTGAATGCAGTCGGGGCCTGAGTTGTCATATATATACGTAAGCTCTGCATTCAACTCGCGCGCGAACTATAGATCAATGAATGACGTTTTTACATCGGTCTATCATCCATCATCAATGACGCATTGATAGTTTAGTTGACCGATATCTAATGAAAGGTTTAGATCAGTTGATTTGAAACAATCAAATCAACCGATCTAACTATAAGTAAGTATTAAAAACTATAACCCGACTAACAGATTTCGGAGACCCCCCACTTTTTTGGATGTAATATCCGTCATATCGATTTTGTTCATGCAAATTGTAGCCTATGTTACCCGGGACCATAATAACGAATCGATTGACGCCTAATTTATCAAAATCGGCTTAGTAGTTTAGGCGATACGGTGGAACATACATAAATACAAACATACATACACACTTACATACATACATAGTCTGCTAAAATTATAGATTTTGCCGTAGTAAAAAAACAACTGGTTGACGAAAGTCTGCGTCATTCATTATTGTATGGAATCACACAGCGCGACAGGACAAAATGTCGTTTACCTGAGACGCGGACGTTTAGCGTGCACAATTCGTCCTGTCCAATAAAAAAAACCACAAAATATTGTATGGCGGACTAAAAGTTCACATTTCTCACTTTTATAATATGGGGCCCGCACACTAGCGCTTTAGGTCAAATCGTCGTTCCTCTCATAAGCGGACGTTTCGCGAAAACGTTTTCTCCTGTCCGGTCTCGAGTGTGTTTTTGCTATAAGCTAAGCTAATCGGCGACATCAATCGATCTTGGTCGAATGGACATTGTAGTACTAACGCCTCAAATTGGGCGTGGGATGAGTGGCTTCTTCGTGACAATGCATATCAGTCGATTGCGATGGTTAAGCAACGTTGATCTAAGTCGGTAACTAGATGGGTGACCAAATTTGGAGGTTGAAATTTATCCTTTTCAATTGCTCCGTGTCTCGGAGAGCACGTTAAGGGCGTATTTGCAAATATATTGGAGTTTTCGGTACATTTTTTGACTAAGTCAAGCAAAATAAGATGGAACTAAAAATGACTATACATAGATTGATCCTACATCTCCAATTTTTGGAAATAACTTTGTTAAAAATCTTTATTTTGAATACTATAAAAATGATTTTCCCTAACCTCTTCACTCAAAATTGACGATTTAGGGGCGAATTTGGGTACATTTTTTACTGTAAATACGCCGATTTTTTGTCATTAAAAAATACCATCTGATAGTAGATATGTTCACCTCAAAATTTTGGTAAGGAAAATATTAAAAATAGTACATATAGTACAAGAAATTAAATAAAAATCGCTTGTATTTTTTTCACATATTTTGTAAATCTTAACGAAGTGAAAATAAGGGTTATTTTGATCTTACTCGGTCTCTGGTTTGATTTGAAATTATAAATTAGTCAGCGTTTGACCGCCGTCGTGAGTGGACCCTGTCTCGGTTGCAAGCAGCCCGGTGTCGAAAAACATCGCTGTACGAACACGAAATACTTGAGTAGAGTTGAGTTGCTGATATATCGATAAGGTACCTATGGTACGGGACCTACATAACATATTTTTTTTATTTGATAGAATTTAGAAATTTATTACAGTCTCTCTTCCCCGAGCGTGGTAGTGAACCTGAAGGTATACTTCGAAGGCTACTACTGGAACTCCTAGACGCGTAGAGCTATTTGTATCGAATTTGGTCTTGTTTTGATAGTTATGATCAGATCTTACCTCAAGACTTGGTGGAGTGACCTGAAGGTACACTTCGACGAATACTGCTGGAACTCCTAGACGCGTAGAGCTAGGTGTATCGAATTTGGGCTTGTTTTGCTAGTTATGATGAGATCTTACCTCAAAACTTGGTGGAGTGACCTGAAGGTATACTTCGATGACCACTACTGGAACTCCTAGACGCGTAGAGCTAGGCGTATCGAATTTGGACTCAATTTGTTAGTTATGTTGAGATCTTACCTCAAAACTTGGTGGAGTGACCTGAAGGTATACTTCGATGACCACTACTGGAACTCCTAGACGCGTAGAGCTAGGCGTATCGAATTTGGACTCAATTTGTTAGTTATGATGAGATTTTACCTCAAAACTTGGTGGAGTGACCTGAAGGTATACTTCGATGACCACTACTGGAACTCCTAGACGCGTAGAGCTAGGTGCATCGAATTTGGGCTTGTTTTGCTAGTTATGATGAGATCTTACCTCAAAACTTGGTGGAGTGACCTGAAGGTATACTTCGATGACCACTACTGGAACTCCTAGACGCGTAGAGCTAGGCGTATCAAATTTGGACTCAATTTGTTAGTTATGATGAGATCTTACCTCAAGACTTGGTGGAGTGACCTGAAGGTACACTTCGACGAATACTGCTGGAACTCCTAGACGCGTAGAGCTAGGTGTATCGAATTTGGGCTTGTTTTGCTAGTTATGATGAGATCTTACCTCAAAACTTGGTGGAGTGACCTGAAGGTATACTTCGATGACCACTACTGGAACTCCTAGACGCGTAGAGCTAGGCGTATCGAATTTTGACTCAATTTGTTAGTTATGATGAGATCTTACCTCAAGACTTGATAGAGTGACCTGAAGGTATACTTCGACGACCACTACTGGAACTCCTAGACGCGTAGAGCTAGGTGTGTCGAATTTGGGCTTGTTTTGCTAGTTATGATGAGATCTTACCTCAAAACTTGGTGGAGCGACCTGAAGGTATACTTCGATGACCACTACTGGAACTCCTAGACGCGTAGAGCTAGGTGCATCGAATTTGGGCTTGTTTTGCTAGTTATGATGAGATCTTACCTCAAAACTTGGTGGAGTGACCTGAAGGTATACTTCGATGACCACTACTGGAACTCCTAGACGCGTAGAGCTAGGCGTATCGAATTTGGACTCAATTTGTTAGTTATGATGAGATCTTACCTCAAAACTTGGTGGAGTGACCTGAAGGTATACTTCGATGACCACTACTGGAACTCCTAGACGCGTAGAGCTAGGCGTATCGAATTTGGACTCAATTTGTTAGTTATGATGAGATCTTACCTCAAAACTTGGTGGAGTGACCTGAAGGTATACTTCGATGACCACTTCTGGAACTCCTAGACGCATAGAGCTAGGTGTATCGAATTTAGGCTCGTTTTGCTAGTTATGATGAGATCTTACCTCTAGACTTGGAAAAGTGACTGAAGGTATACTTTGACGACCACCACTGGAACTCCTAGACCCTTAGAGCCAGTTGTGTCCAATTTGGGCTCTTTGTTTTTTTTTTTTTTTTTGTTAGTTATGATGAGATCTTACCTCAAGATTTGGTGGAGTGACCTATACTTCGACAACCATTTTCGAATTTCAATAAGTCATTTTATTTTGTTACCTTTTTGTTACAAAAGTAGGCGTTTTCCTAGTTGGAAGTTTCAGGTACAATATAGGTAAAATCTAATCATAACAAACATAAACCGTAAACTGGACACACCGAGCTCTAGTCACCTTAGTGTTCCATTACTCCACTTGATAACCTCCAAAGATAACTTCAGGTCACTCCACAAAGTTCAGAGTTTTTTTAATGCAAGATAAGTTTGCGCTTGACGACAATCATGCTTATGAAAAGCATGAGGCCTAAGTTTGAGCGCACTTGCTTGGAAAATGCCTGTTTACTCTTGCCTTGACGGAGAAGTAAGATTTCATCATAAATAACAAAACGTATCAGAACTCGACACAACTACATCGAAGCGTCCATGAGTTCCAGTAGTAGTCGTCGAAGTATACCTTCAGGCTTCAGGTCACTCCACCAAGTCTTGAAGTAAGATCTCATTATAACTAGCAAAACAAGCCCAAATTCAATACACCTAGCTTTACATGTCTAAGAGTTCCAGTAGTGGTCTTCGAAGTATACCTTCAGGTCACTCTACCAAGTTTTGAGGTAAGATCTCATCATAACTAACAAATTGAGTCCAAATTCGATACACTTAGCTCTACGCGTCTAGGAGTTTCAGTAGTATTCGTCGAAGTGTACCTTCAGGTCAGTCTACCAAGACTTAAGGTAAGATCTCATCATAACTAACAAATTGAGTCCAAATTCGATACGCCTAGCTTTACGCGTCTAGGAGTTCCAGTAGTGGTCATCGAAGTATACCTTCAGGTCACTCCACCAAGTTTTGAGGTAAGATCTCATCATAACTAACAAATTGAGTCCAAATTTGAGACGCCTAGCTCTACGCGTCTAGGAGTTCCAGTAGTGGTCATCGAAGTATACCTTCAGGTCACTCCACCAAGTTTTGAGGTAAGATCTCATCATAACTAACAAATTGAGTCCATTTTCGATACGCCTAGCTGTACGCGTCTAGGAGTTCCAGTAGTGGTCGTCGAAGTATACCTTCAGGTCACTCCACCAAGTTTTGAGGTAAGATCTCATCATAACTAACAAATTGAGTCCAAATTCGATACGCCTAGCTCTACGCGTCTAGGAGTTCCAGTAGTGGTCATCGAAGTATACTTTCAGGTCACTCCACCAAGTTTTGAGGTAAGATCTCATCATAACTAACAAATTGAGTCCAAATTCGATACGCCTAGCTGTACGCGTCTAGGAGTTCCAGTAGTGGTCGTCGAAGTATACCTTCAGGTCACTCCACCAAGTTTTGAGGTAAGATCTCATCATAACTAGCAAAACAAGCCCAAATTCGATACACCTAGCTCTATGCGTCTAGGAGTTCCAGTAGTGGTCGTCGAAGTATACCTTCAGGTCACTCTACCAAGACTTGAGGTAAGATCTCATCATTACTAACGAATTGAGTCCAAATTCGATACGCCTAGCTCTACGCGTCTAGGAGTTCCAGTAGTGGTCATCGAAGTATACCTTCAGGTCACTCCACCAAGTTTTGAGGAAAGATCTCATCATAACTAACAAATTGAGTCCAAATTTGAGACGCCTAGCTCTACGCGTCTAGGAGTTCCAGTAGTGGTCATCGAAGTATACCTTCAGGTCACTCCACCAAGTTTTGAGGTAAGATCTCATCATAACTAACAAATTGAGTCCAAATTCGATACGCCTAGCTCTACGCGTCTAGGAGTTCCAGTAGTGGTCATCGAAGTATACCTTCAGGTCACTCCACCAAGTTTTGACGTAAGATCTCATCATAACTAACAAATTGAGTCCAAATTCGATACGCCTAGCTGTACGCGTCTAGGAGTTCCAGTAGTGGTCGTCGAAGTATACCTTCAGGTCACTCCACCAAGTTTTGAGGTAAGATCTCATCATAACTAGCAAAACAAGCCCAAATTCGATACACCTAGCTCTATGCGTCTAGGAGTTCCAGTAGTGGTCGTCGAAGTATACCTTCAGGTCACTCTACCAAGACTTGAGGTAAGATCTCATCATTACTAACAAATTGAGTCCAAATTCGATACGCCTAGCTCTACGCGTCTATGAGTTCCAGTAGTAGTCGTCGAAGTATATCTTCAGGTCACTCCACCAAGTCTTGAGCTAAGATCTTATTATAACTAATAAAACGAGCCCAAAGTCCGGAAGTGAAAAATAAATATAATAATATATCGAAGTATCGATAAGTACAAGTTGATTCAACGCTGCTTATTCGTGCATGTGTGTGCGTGGGAATGAAGCATGTGTAGTAGTGCGATTTCATACCTATCCGTTTCGGAAATACGTCCTTAAGCCGTCGGTCCCGGCTATTATCACAACAACACTAACAAATCACAACACTAATCAACACTAACATCTTATTATAATGGTTAAAAATCCTAAGAGTTTAGTTACTCTTAGTCGAGTCGTATACGGAAGGACCTGGGAATCCACCACATTACTTTATCCCAAGAAAACTCCTACCATTATGTGAATAATGGAAAGGGGTCACAACCCTCACTTATGAGGAATACGACGCAGTGAGAGTGTGTTAGGCATTCATACCGATAACAACTTTGATGATCACAGCGAATGGCCTTAGATCAAAGATACGTTACAAGCGTTAGATAAATCTTGATCCCGTGAGAGCAATTACGGCTAACGAATCGTAAATTTAAATTTCGAATTCAATTATGTTCCAATTTTGAATCAAGATAACGTAATCATCTGCCAATCAGCATTCAGAACTCATGTAATGTAATGGTAGGACCATATATGTGAGCTAGGTAACTACGTAATTTACTTGGGTTTGTACCTACCCAATAGAATGCATGAGTCTATTTCCTACCCGTATTGGTATTGATGCGATAGTAAACATGGTTGCGAATGATTACGGTAATTAACAGCGCAGTATGCTTTTAATTTAAACGCGAGAAAATTAACCGATAGAGAGAGCTTTTGATACCTTAATGAACATCAAATAGGCATTATAATGCAACCGAACAGAATTGAATATGTCCCATATTATGCAAACTATAAAGCCCTCTTATCAGATTATATAATAAAGCATTGGCTACTGAAAGAAAAGTAATGTGCAAAGGGGAAGGAAATCTTTGGTTTTTGCATCTAATATTTAATCACATCCGTTTCTATCATGCTGATTGCACTAGCACACTAATAAAACTGCACGAATAACTCGATGATTGTCCAATTGAGGCTTGCCTCGAAGGAAAACTGGATACGGCAGTTATATTAAACCCTTACCCTTAATCGGTTTCTACACGGCATCGTACCGGAACGTTGAACCGCTTGGCGGCACGTCTTTGCCGGTAGGGTGGTAACTTACCACGGCCAAAGCCTCCCACCAGGGCCCCAGTGGCGTGCACAGGGTTTGAAGTTAGAGTAGGCATTGGTAAGTCAGAAAACCTATTTACACCTAAAGGCATTACAGTGCTCATCACTGCGCCAGGAAGGTCGCCCAAAAGGTGCGTACATTGAACTAAATAAGTATTTTAGTTAGAGTAGGAAAATATTTCCATAAATTTTAACTGAAACAAATACTCGATACACTAAAATATTTCATTGACCAAATAATAAAATATGGCGAAAATATATTTTATGTGATTTACCTATTTCAGTAAAATATTACGGACCTAACTTCGAAATGGTTGGTACAGTGCCAGATTCAAAAGCGTTACCATTATACCGAATGCTCTCTATCAATTATCAGTAACAATTGATCGTTAGAATTCGTTTCATCTGAACTCAGCATAATGTCATAAACCACTCAACAATAATCAGAAGTTACCTACCGGATTGTTAAAACAATTATTCGACCAAAATAAGGCAAAAACGAGAACAAAAGGTTCTTCAAGCTACACGTCGGGGAGTCAACAAGCGCTTTAAAAACTCATAGTCCGGAGCTTACTTAGATAAACGTTTTAGCGATGTGCCGGAATCGTTAAAAACGCATATTCGCGCATATATTTGGTGTCAAGATCCGCGGATACGTATACGGATACGGATTTTAACTTTTTACTCAATCGGTGTCGGTGCGCGTGACCTTGAAACTCACTACGATAAAAGTTTGCAATATAAAAGTGCCAAATATTTGATTTTAAGAAATAAAAAATAATCTGGATGGAATTTAATAGTTTTTCAATGCTATCTAATCACCTATAAATAGCATTTCATCTTTGTATTGGAAATTAAAAATGTAAAAGTCCGTAAAAAGATCCGTCAAAAAAGTAACGGATACGGATACGGATACGGATCTTTCTTCACCCGAGGATATCCGCGGATACGGATACGGATATCCGGCACATCACTAATACGTTTGTAAGTTACAATAATCAGGGCCCCGATTGTGAAGGAGAATTGTAATCGTGATCGTTTGTCAAATGGATAATCCGACCTGTTTAAAGAGTTCATAGATGCCTGCACGTCGAAAAGCATGCATAAACTCCTTAGACAGTTCGAGTTATACGTTTTAAGCTGTCAAATTATTACGATTTGCTTAGACAATTGGGCTTCTGAACTAACAGCTGAAGAAGAAACCAAGTCCATTGACAAGACCAAAAAAATATTTATTAGCAAAATAAATGATTTATGATTTACCAAATTCAGTTACCGACTTGGGTCAGTGTCTGTGTAATGCTTTCAGAGTTAATATAATATGTAACTAACGGTATTCCACCGTAACTTCTAAATGCCTGAAAAGATTAGGATGTATGGTGTACCTAGTTAGAATCGTTACATCCTCCCGAGTGACATTGGATTTAATTTAGAGAAAAAAAGCAGTATGGCAGGGCAGTCGTGTTTTGAATTTTTTAATTATGTTCACTTGTTTGAAGGAAGCCTATAGGTACCTACTCTCAGTCCGCTTTTAGAGCCTTATACATAATTATCGGAGGTCAGCTCCCTAGCGCCCCCCTTAATTGAGGGATGGCCTTTATCTACGCTTTTACATACGCAATGTGTCCCACAGCTGATAAAATGCTCATTATTCTCATTAATCTCATTATATTGCTTTTATGTTCGAGGGCAAATGAGACTGTTTTTAACCGACTTCAAAAAAAGGAGGAGGTTCTCAATTCGTCGGAATCTTTTTTTTTTTATGTATGTTCCCCGATTACTCGAAGACGCCTGGACCGATTTTGAAAATTCTTTTTTTGTTTGAAAGGGTATACTTCCAAGGTGGTCCCATATAAATTTGGACTACATACGGACTGCCGATAGAAGTGAAAACGAATATTTAAAATTATTATTATTTATAAGACATTTAGTCTTCGTAACAACGCGAGGTATCGGTCACGGTTACACAGCATTATAAACCTTAAAACGAAGGCATTACAGTTTAATTACGAATGTACTATATTTTACTTAAGACCTTTTGTCTTAAGTATAATGGTGTCAGTCTCGCGTGTTCCACATTTTTACCCCCTACCAAAAAGTGCTCGACGCGCCTAAATAAGTTTTCACTTCAAAAATACTATTTAGGTTAGCTCGTAGCCAATTAGTTTAGATCGTAGTTACAAGAGTACCTCGCATTTACTCAATAATAGGAAATTAAAATAACTAGTACCTACTGAACAAGCGTTGATCGAAAGTTGAACAAGCGTTAAAAACCGTTGAACAAACGCAGAACAAGATATGAACAAGTGACGAACCAAGTTTTTCAACGTTGAACAAACCTTGAACAATCGTCGAAAAAACGTTTTAAGAGCGTTGAACAAACGTCGAACAATCACAGAACAAGCGTTGATAAGCCGTTGAACAAAATGCAGAACAATCTTTGAACCACATATTTTATTAAAGATAAGGAACAATATTTTGTCAAATTAAAACTACGAAATACATCTAAGCCGCTGCTTTGAGGCAATGTGCCCAGAATGCTGGCTGCGTTACCCCGCTGAATAGCCAAACTTATATGTTGGTAAAAGGTTGGCCAGCCTTCCGGTCACTTGTGGACACTGAGAGACGAAAAGCGTTAAAAAAGGATTTAGCATCTTCGCCCCACG
The DNA here is from genome assembly GCA_923060345.2 of Erebia aethiops. Taxonomy (NCBI): domain Eukaryota; kingdom Metazoa; phylum Arthropoda; class Insecta; order Lepidoptera; family Nymphalidae; genus Erebia; species Erebia aethiops. Next base: position 10,052,765 of record OV281081.1, on the reverse strand, counting down.
ACCCCAGGGTTTCAACACCAAAAGGCACAAAAATTAAATAATTTTCCATAATTTCATACTTGCGCCTCTTGGCTCTTTCTGCATTATTTATTTACCTCTCAAATTAAAATATAGAGACGGTATCCACATGCCGATGGCTTTTTAGTTTTTGGGGAAAAAAATATTCTAATCGTTTTGGCCTTGTGGCAAAAAGAGCATTAAAAATGTTCATGAAACGTATTCTAACAAAAAAATTATTTACGTAAGTTCCGATTATCAAAATTCCGTACAACAAGTAGAGGTGAACGTCCTACGCGAAAATTTTAAAGCATTTCCGAAGAAGTCGACCAGCGGTCATGGTGAACTGTTAAACATGCTTATGGTACAGGATATAAAACTTATATTAGCTTGGCATTTAGTTTACAGTGGGTGTATTTAAGTTTGCGTGGAAATAAACAGTCTTGATCCTTGAACCGAGATGATCAAAGATATGGAAGTCGTTGCCTTTTTTGGGTAAACACGTGGCCTGACCGGGCGTTAGCCTTGTAACGAAGTTGTTTGAAGTATGGATTCGTCACTTCTGTGGTTCAGTTTGTGGAATTGAGAGACATGTCACAAATATCTACTTCACTTTAAACCGAGGACTGCTCTGTTGCTGAGTGATTGAAGGACAATCCAACAAACAAACACACTTTCGCATTTATAACATTATAGTATGATATTATATGAATTCTAAATTGTCTATCTAGCCACGATCAAAGTTTTCAACCAGACAGATCAGAAAAAATTTAGAATATAAATACCCAAATTCCTGGGGACCGAATGCGTAAAACCCAATTATAAGACCACAGCGCTTACCACTCTGCCAAGAGTGACGACCTTCAAATTTTTTTTAAAATTTATTTATTTCAAATGGATACAACAATGGAACTTACAGGGATCATTGCCAACGCTTAAAGCCATATTTTTTAATTATTGTTGACTTTCGTGTTTTAGAATTATAATCCTTATTTTAGGAACGTTTAGGTAAGTGACATCGAACTGTCATTTAGAATAATATTGCATAGGTATTGCATTGGCAGTACGGGCCCAGGCATATAAGAACTGTTTTACATTATTAAAGATTTTTACGGTTAATCCTTCTGTGTTGATGTAACAAGCTTTACCTATAACAATAACTCTTTCCCGACTTCAATTACCATTTGCGAATACGTATAACGTGCGGCGACGTACCTGAAAACAACGAAATGCCTCGTTAATATTCATTATATTGCCAAAACATTACAACCTTACGTTATATAAACGTAATATTCATTCATTATACTACCAAAAGATTACAACCTTGAGTTGTATTCATTTTATACTAGCTGATGCCCGCAATTTTGTCCGCGTCGATTGAGGTTTCTTGATTCGGCGGAAACTCTTTAATTTTTCGTGGTAAAATGTAGCCCATGTAGGTATTATTCCAGACTATAGTTTGTCTTTATGCCAGTTTTCATCCAGATCTGTACAGCCGTTCTGACGTGATTGGGTACCTAATAAACATCCATCCAAGTATCCAAACTTTCGCGGAACAAATAATATAAATATATATATAGGTACTTTTTTATCCACTAAGTTAGCCCTTGATTGCAATCTGATAGTAAGTGATGACTGATGATGCAGTCTCAGATGAAAGCGGGCTAGAGAAACTAGCAGCGAAACTCAGCTCAGCAGCTTTGCTATCAGAAAAATTAGACAGCTTACCGATATTCAGACGGCTATAGGCTTGTCTACTTCGCCTATTTTCACAGTGTTATGTCGTACGGCACCTTATTGTGGGGCAGAGCTGATGATATACAATTTTTGTTTTGCAAAAGATCAATATATAAAATCGGAACACGTGAAAATTTAATAGAAATTGGCATATTTACGGATGCATCGCATCTATATACGTTAATCGTTATACGATAAATTTTTAAACAAGATTAGAGCAGACGAGGATTACATAAAAATTATACTCTGCCCCACACGTGAAATGTGTGGCACGAGTTTCAAAAATACAAAACATGAGATTTTGCATGTATAGTTGAGGATCTTTATGAGAGGACGTTTGTGTCGACGTACCTCGTACTTATACCATCTGTGATGCGAGCTACTAGCGCGATTTAACTTCTTACAGCGCCATCTATTATCAACTGTGTTGCAATAATATAAACTTCGCGCTCGTACTACTTCGAACCGATATTTTTTTATTGCGGTCTAGATTGCGATTATTTGTGTAGAAATACGTGTTTCAGAAGTCTTGGAAATTATATCTCCAAGGTTGTTAAATAGAAGATGAGAGTTTACAATAACATATGAAACTCCGACATTTTTCAAAGTATCCATTGCTATTGCTATTTTTGACGACCTCCGTGGCGCAGTGTGTAGCGCGGCTGTTGCCTTAACGTGCGGAGGTCCCGGGTTCGATCCTCGGCAGGGTCAATTTGGGAATTTATAATTTCTGAATTTTCCCTGGTCTGGTCTGGTCTGGTGGGAGGCTTCAGCCGTGGCTAGTTACCACCCTACCGGCAAAGACGTGCCGCCAAGCGATTTAGCGTTCCGGTACGATGCCGTGTAGAAACCGAAGGGGTATGGGTTTAATATAACTGCCATGGCCCTAACAGGTTAGCCCGCTACCATCTTAGACTGCATCATCACTTACCATCAGGTGAGATCGCAGTCAAGGGCTAGCTTGTAGTGGATAAAAAAAAAAATTGGGCTTAAAACTTGATGTATCATGTTTGTGAAACAAAATAAATTCATCTCTATAGACAAAGAGGGGATACACAAAATCGACTTGAAACCGGCCTATACTAGTGCTTGATGTCGCTGTGTCGTCTGCGCAAGGTGCAGAAATTCTCTGTGGGGTCGAGTAGGTAGTATATATAGCGTATAATATGGTTCCAAACGAACTTTTGTATTTTGCCGTTACACAAATTTAAAAAAGCCGTAAAAGAACACTTGTTGAGTCGAGGTTATTATACAATTGACGAGTTTCTTAATGACAAAGTTGTATATAAGATAAGACTAGCGAATGCCCGCAACTTCGTCCGCGTGGATTGAGGTATTTCGGTTCCCGCGGAACTCTTTAATTTTCCGGGATAAAAAGTAGCCTATGTGCTATTCCAGTCTATAATCTATTTCTGTGCCAAATTTCAGCCAGATCCGTTGAGCCGTTGGGGCGTGATTGAGTAACAAATACCCCTATATTCAATGTTCTCTGTGGTTACAAACATCCATACATCCGTCCATACATCCATCCAAACTTTCGCATTTATAATATTTATTTGATAATGTACCTACTTATACAGTGGAATTATTAGTCACATTGGCTTCTTTTTATCGCGTGAAAGCAAAAAAATTACATCGTGATTTTAAAAAATATCCTCCTTCCAGCATCATCACAGAAATCAGACAAGGTAAATAATTATTATAAAAAGTATTAAAGAACAGTGATATTTTAGTGTAGGCGACCCATCAGTGCGTGTCATTGTATAAACAGACGTATTTGACTAACCTTAAAGTTTATTTTACATTGTTGCGGATTCTAGGAATAATGGGGCCGCAGCGTCTAATCAGGTGACCTGGGTCGCTTCTCATTTTAGCGTTCATATTTTTAAGAATTTCCTGTACATCCAATTACGTGATAACAAATTGGATGGAGCGCCAAAGACGAGAGGAAAACTTCGTTAGCTCGCATCGTACACACAACCGCATACTAATAAAACAGGAAAATGATTCTTCCTATGTTTGGTATAAAAGCCAAATTACCATGATGAATTTTGAACGCGTTTCCAACTGTACGATGAGAGCTAAATGTTAAAGAATTTTACATACAATAATGGGGCGAGTGAATTCAATTTTGTTACATGCTCTATTGAATAAAGTTGCTGCGAATTTACGCGAAGAATAAAGTGATCATTATAATCATCATTTCAACCCATTGCGGCATTGCCGGCTTATTTCTAAGCACGATTCTTCACTCAGATGAAGAAGGTTATATTAGGTTATAAGGTTATATATAGGAGACTTATTGGCAACAAAGCGCTGGTCAGTTCGAAGCTGCAAAGCTTAGAACATCGGCGCAAAGTTGCCTGTCTGTCGGTATTCTACAGGATATATTTCGGAGAGTGTGCTCAAGAACTATTCGATGTGGTTCCTCGGTCACCTTTTTATTATCGAACCGCAAGGCATCGACAAGGTCTGCAGTCTGCACCCTTATACGCAGTCGAAATTCCGCGAGCTCGTACGAATCTAATCCGAACCGCTAGGATATGGAATGCCCTTCCGGCTTCCGTTTTCCCATCCTATTTGAATATAGGTACCTTCAAATCAAGTGTGAATAGGCATCTTCTAGGCAAGCGCGTTCCACCTTAGGCTGCATCACCTCTTGCATGCTAGTCTGATTGCAGCCAAGCGCTAGCCCATATATTTAAAAAAAAAAGGTTTCTTTATCTCCCTGGGGCAGTGTTGAGCGCTGTTGTCTTAACGTGCGGAGGTCTCGGGTTCGATCCTTGCCAGGGTCCATTTGGAAATTTATAATTTCTGAATTTTCCCTGGTCTGGCTTGGTGGGAGGCTGCGGCCGTCGTTAGTTTTTTAGCGATTTACGAGTAGCGTTCCGGTACGATGTCGTGTAGAAACCGATTAGGGGTATGGGTTAATTGTAACTGCTATGCCCCTACCAGGTTAGCCCGCTACCACCTTAGCCTGTATCATCACTTACCATCAGGTGAGATCGCAATCGATTGAAGGACGAACCAACAAACCAACATACAAACACACTTTTGTATTTATAATATTAGTATGAAGTATGATAGGTTCACAATTTTTTCATAATATCACATGGTTATGATGTGGCTGAAGACACAGACATAAAACATAACTCTCCATAAATTAATACGTTTGCAATTAATAAGTGAAGTAGGTAATGCAAACCACAGGTTAGCAAATCCGCTAAAAGCACCGTCCGCAAACCATTATCCCATGCATTACGCTAATACTAGTGCTCGAGTTTGCACTAGGTATAAACTATGAACATACTAGACCGATTTCCGTTTTAGCAAACAAACACTTTTTCGTATTTTATCATAATATTAGTCGGACAGTAGGGTAGGATAAACAATAAGTGTCTAACCTCTATGATAGTCCAATGAAGGGTAGAGGCAAGGAGTTACATCTCTTATGGGAGAAAAGTTGAAAAAGTGTCCAGTGGTTGCTATAAATAACAGTTTAAAAAACTCCCACAATTGATGAAGTGAAGTATGCCGAGTTAAAAAATTTAATATAATTTTATTGTAACTGTCGACTAAAGTAGTTATTTATTAAAAATTTCAACAACTTACGTTGTACAGAATAATGATGAATGTTTTCTTTCCTTGTTTATCTTTGTTTGTTTGTTGTTTTGTTTGTCTAGCGCCAAATATTATTCAGTAGGTTTGAGAACAAACCTACTCCAATAATATTTGGCGCTTCCTTTTAAATGTACCCTGATGATAGGTGGCGCCCCCAATTATTAGCATTTGGATGTACACTTTTTATATATGTCACCGTAAGATTGTAAAATCCGTTAGATTATAATCTAACGGTTTCTATCCCGCGAGATTATAAACTGTCGAAAGATTGTGAACCGTTCAATGTTCTGAATATTAATTTATGAAATATTTATTGTTTTTACGTTTTCTTGTCTCTTTCTTGTACAGTTCGCGCGCGAGTTGAATGCAGAGTAAATGTAAGTGTCACCATACATTTACTCTGCATTCAACTCGCGCGCGAACTATAGGTTAGGTTAGGGTTTGACACGAATATTCAGGTAGTGCCCGGCCTCAGGCCGGGCACTTAGGTTCTATCGGGTTAATATACCTAATATATTACAATTTACCGAAAAATAACGCGTTGAATTGTAAGCAGTACCTATGTTACGGTTCACAATCTGTCGACAGTTTATAATCTATCGAGATAAAAAATGATATATTATAATTTAACGGTTTTTACAATCTTACGGTGACATATACAGAGATAACACTCCTGTACTCTACCCTCCATAGATAGTCCGAAAATTAAGTAGGTAAGTACCTACTTCTAAATTTAAGCTCTTGTTGCATTATTAACTGCCCTGTGTGTGTGCTTCGTGGTTAGATAACAATCTAGTGAAAAGTCTTAAAATAATAAACTAGATAAAGCTTGCAACTTCGTCCTTGAGGAATTGAGGTCTTGAGAACAGCGGCGCGGCTCATAGCGGTAGGTAATTGTTATTTGTATGAATTTACACGCGTCGCGCAGTGCATCTCCGTGCCGCATCGCTTAAATGGGCTCAGCTCCATACAACCTCATACAAAGATTACTTGCCGCGCCGCCGCGCTACTGTAGTGGTCTTCTAAACTTTAAGTTTATATGTATATAAGAAGTCCATAAGTCAGAATACCTATGTACTAGCTGTTTTAATGAATAAACATTGACGTATTTCCATTTGGGTGGGCAGTGCTTTTATGCCTCTATGAACTGCACGCCACTGCAGGGACCTATAGGTATTCAATAATGAATGTATATCAGGTTTACGACGACTTCATTTCGTTCTATCGCATTCGGTTTTCGGCCAACAGCAAGTTTCCACAGGTCGATTATGACCGAATACGGCCAACCGTAACAACTGTTTTCGGTCGGTCACCGCGGAGGGTCTGAGATCGAATGCGGTCATTGGTCAACCGAATTAGAGTTTACATTGGCCGGTGACCGAAAACGGCTGCAATCGAGAACAATCTTAGACCGGCCATACGCGGACTGCTCGAGCAGTTAGCCAGTGATCAACATACACGGACCGCTCTAGCAGTCATAGTCAATAGCTTGAGGCTACTATTAATAACTGCTGCCAACCGCCCGAAGCAGTCGCAACAGCTCGAGCGGTCCATGTATGTGTGTACGTAGATTGTAGTTCACTATGCAGTCGCAGCTTGATGCAGTCAATCCTGACTGCTTCAAGCTGTCCGTGTATGGCCGGCCTTATGTAAGCACGCCTTATATTTCAAATAATCAAAAACTTATTGTATCAATCCATCAAACACATCGATTCTAGAACTCATTATATATATCCAGTTTATTTTGTAATACGCAATCATCGATGGAATATTTCCGATCGCTATTTCTGTGTACACGAGTTGAGATTCGTAATAGCTTGGAATAGTTGATTTTCTGATGTTTTCTTTACTATTTTCGGCTAAGGTCGGCTTGTGGTGTTATATTTGGAACCGCTTTAATGGGTCAAATATACCCATATAGTTACGTGAAATTATACAATTAAAATTAATAACTGCCTCGTTGGTGTAGTGGTTAGCATGTTCGACTGCGGCCGACGAGGTCCCGGGTTCGAGTCCCGGGTCGGGCCATAATTATGGATTGGGTTTTTCTGACTAGAAATTCTTAGTTACTAGCCCGCAGTTAGGAAGTTGGCGGTGTTTAACCCCCGTGCCTCAGAGAGCACGTTAAGCTGTCGGTCCCGTTCATAATTCCTATTATCACTACCTAACATGATAATAGTCGTTAAAGCCTGCTAAGTGCCACCCCACATTGGAGCAGCGTAGTGGATCTAAGCTCTAATACCCTCACACCTATGAGAGTGGAGGCCTGTGCCCAGCAGTGGGACGTTAATGGGCTGTAGTGGTGGTGGTGGTGGTGGGGCTCCGATTCAGAAGTGGCAATTTCCGAGATAAAAGATAGCCTATGTGTTATTAAAGACCATAATCTATCTCTGTGCCAAATTTCATCCAGACCGTTCAGGCATTTTTGTTTTTTTTATCTACTACAAGCTAGCCCTTGACTGCGATCTCACCTGATGGTAAGTGATGATGCAGTCTAAGATGGTAGCGGGCTAACCTGTTAGGGGCATGGCAGTTATATTAAACCCATACCCCTTCGGTTTCTACACGGCATCGTACCGGAACGCTAAATCGCTTGGCGGCACGTCTTTGCCGGCAGGGTGGTAACTAGCCACGGCCGAAGCCTCCCACCAGACCAGACCAGGGAAAATTCAGAAATTATAAATTCCCAAATTACACACTGCGCCACGGAGGTCGTCAAAATATTGAGTAACAAACATTCATCCATCCATCTATCCATCCATCCAAACTTTGGCATTTATAATATTAGTATAGATAATGTTAGATTTAAAAAAAAAAGATTATTTGTAAAGTTTTGATAAAAAGCAGAACAGCCTTGACTCTCGAAACCCACCCACCATAATTATTAGTGGCAATATTTAACGATATCCTTAACCCTCGATGGTGCAATTGACCCTTAAGTATTGTGTATTAAAACAAGAACCCACTGTATAATTATATCAAGTTTTCCAGAGATTCTAATGAAGTTCAAACGCCTGATTTCAATATTTAACAATAGCAAGCATCTGTCGCATGCTAATAGTTGTCGTGACGCACTGGTGTCGTTGCCGTGTAAGTAATTCACGATTATTCGTACTAATAAATCGATAAACTAGACATGTAAAATGTAAGTACATACACCATTATGTAACGCAGACTTTCCTTGTTTACTATCAAGTTAGACTAGACGATCCCGCGACTTCGTCCGCGTGGTTCTAGGTTTTTTTAAAATCATGTGGAACTATGATTTTCAGAGATAAAAAGCCTATATTAGTACTTTTTATAATGTCCATGCAAAAAATCATAACATCAATTCGCTGCTCCGTTGCGACGTAATTAAAGGAGATTTTTTTTTTTTTTATCCACTACCAGCTAGCCCTTAACTGCAATCTCACCTGATGGTAAGTGATGATGCAGTCTAAGATGGTAGCGGGCTAACCTGTTAGGGGCATGGCAGTCGGTTTCTACACGGCATCGTACCGGAACGCTAAATCGCTTGGCGGCACGTCTTTGTCGGTAGGGTGGTAACTAGCCACGGCCGAAGCCTCCCACCAGACCAGACCAGGGAAAATTCGGAAATTATAAATTCCCAAATTGACCCTGCCGGGATCGAACCCGGGACCTCCGCACGTTAAGGCAACAGCGCTACACACTGCGCCACGGAGGTCGTCGGAGATACATATTAAAAACAAACACAGAGTTGCATTTTTTATATTATGGACTAGCAGATGCCCGCGACTTCGTCCGCGTCAAATAAGATTTTTAAATTCCCACGGGAACTCCTTAATTTTTCGGGTTAATATAGCCTATGACACTCACAAATAATGTGGCTTTCTATTTTCAAAATAGGTTCAGTAGATCCAGAGATTACCCCCTACAACGTCACAAACTCACAAACTTTACCTCTTTATAATATTAGTACCTATGTAGATAGATATCACAGTCAAACTACTTGCCTTACGTGCCCTTTGTCCTAGGCTGTATGAAGCGAACCGACGCGACGCGATACGGTTAATGTTATTTTTATGAGTGCCGAACCACTGTATGAATGTATGTATTCACACTGTGATTATAGGTGCGATTAATCTTTGTTATAATGTTGTAAAACACACAGTATGTATTCCTAAACTCGCAGTGCACGCGGCGCAAAGTGTTCCTACTTCCTCGCTCGCAAAGAGAGCAAAAACGGAACTTTGCAACACATTAATCATCTCTACAGATGTCGGCAGACTCGAACGCTGAAACTGTAGCGTGTGTTATATGGTATCCGTACAATACTTTCCTGATCTACCTACTATTTTTTTTATCCACTACAATAAAGCCCTTGACTGCGATCTCACCTGATGGTAAGTGATGATGCAGTCTAAGATGGTAGCGGGCTAACCTGTTAGGGGCATGGCAGTTATATTAAACCCATACCCCTATTCGGTTTCTACACGGCATCGTACCGGAACGCTAAATCGCTTGGCGGCACGTCTTTGCCAGTAGGGTGGTAACTAGCCACGGCCAAAGCCTCCCACCAGGCAAAATTATTATTATTTAGTGTTATCAACTAGCTAATGCCCGCACCTTCAGCTGCGTTGTCTAAGTATTTGAGTTTTATTTTCAGATAAAAAAGCTTCCTTGAGCTCCTTTCCTGTAACACAATCTGTGAGCAAAGTAAGTGATATTTAAACAATCAAATATAACTTGCTGTAATAGTGAAGGGAAAAAGGAACATATGGCGAGGAAACCGGCCTTCCTTAATACTACACTATTCAAGATAAGAACATGTAGTCGACAGGTGCAAAAAAATATCCAAAAAAATCGCGCGAAAATAATAGAAAATGCAATATCCGTCGTGTTCCCAAGACGCCAGGTAATATTAGGTTATTAATATGTAATATTCACTGATATTCACGGATATTCAAAATCGGAACACTTCGATTTATATTCAATCACAATCGACAAGGTAGAGCGAGTAAATATTACAGATAGGCGTCAGAGAAGCTTTCTCTATCTTCCTGATATAGAATAATGTTCTATTGTGAGTAGGGTGACCAAAAGAAGAATACAGAATACAATTATTGATTTTAAATTACTAAAATATAATTATTTCGTCAAGTGGGAGGCTTCGGCCGTGGCTAGTTACCATCCTACCGTCACAGACGTACCGCCGAGCGATTAAGCGTTTAGGTTTGATGCAGTACAGAAACCGTTTAGGGTTATGGGTTTAATATACCTAGCTGTCATATCTTTACTTGGTTAGCCCGCTACTATCAGACTGCATCATTACTCGCTAGCGGGTGAGATTGCAGTCAATAGGCTAACTCGTAGTGGAATAATAATCATACTTACTAATTTTATAAAGTTAAAAGTGTGTTTGTTTGGTGGTTTGTCCTTCAATCACGCCACAACAGAACAACAGACCGACGTGATATTTTGCATGGCCATAGGTGAGACCTGGAGCTGAACCTGACATTGGCTACTTTTTATCCCGGAAAATTAAGGAGTTCCCGTGGAAAAAATAAGGTTTAAAAAAAAAAGATTGTTGTTAAGCTGTGATATCCTTGTGGTTAGGACGTTCGGATTTCTTATTCGTGTGACCGCAGGCTCGATCCTCAGGCACGCACTTCGAACTTTTCGGAGATATATTATATCACCGGTTTTAACCATTTTGTTTATGACGTAATTCAAAAACTTAAATTTGGTGATTTTGTTTCCAGAATATCTCATACATATTGTGGAAAGACAAGAATTTAAAATACCCACTTTTATATTTGGACACAAAATAAAAAGGTACACGTAAATTCCTATAGATTTCGATTAGGTACGTCCTGAATTTTTTTATTACTATGTCACACTAGCTAAGGGCTTCAATCTTTGATGTTCAAGAAAAAAGGGCGAACGAAGGTGAGATAAAGTAATGTTCCCGGCGAGATGCGGATTGTGGACTTTTTGTAACTTTTGTCGTACTTTCTGCCGTTTAAAGAAATTTGTTACTCGCTCCAGATAAATTGTTGAAAGGTTTTGCGGGACGCCTTTAAGGTTTTAGTCTTGAATGTTTATTTATCTCTTATTTATGTATTGTAACCCATTTTGAGTTCATAGATTAATGTATGTTTATTGTATGTCATAAAAGTCTTAAATAATTAAAAACATTTCTATAAAACAAGCTTTACCGTCGGCCATATTGAAATTCTAGTGTAGTCTAGTATTTTTATTTTAGTATTTCGTATTCATATCATGGGAGTGCGTGCATAAAAATGCCAAAAAACGGGGGACACGGCAGGGCATGCCATGTGACATTATAATGCATAGATACACTCGAAGCCTCACTCTCAAAATTGGATGAGACAGAATTCAAACTAATATTATATTGTGCGAACGTGTGCTTGTTTGTTGATTTGTTGGCTTGTCCTTCAATCACGCCGAAACAGATCAACGGATGTACGTCATTTTTGCATAGGTAGGCATAGGATGGGCCCTGGAGGTTACATAGGTTTATTTTTATCCCGGAAAATTAAGGAGATGACGTAGGAATTAAATAAACTCAAACAACGCGCACGTAGTCGCGGGCATCAGCTAGCTCCTGGTGAAAACCTGATGGTGTAAATATGAAAAATCGCTTGTATTTTTTTTAATGAATTGGTATGATTGATAATAATTCATGTTTTTCTTTTTCCTAAGGTAAAACACGTATTTTTAGATTTGAAATTATAAAACCTAACACTTCAATTACAATAAGCTTGCCCTTAGAGTTTTCCGAGAAATACTTTAAGTCAGACTTTTACAATTTCGAAAAAGTTTCCTGAAATCGCAATATCAGTATTTCAGAAATTTTAAAGTACGCGTATTTATTTTTCTATCTTTGAAAATAAATAGACAATTGTTTTACTAAAACTTTTTTTTGTAAAATTATTGAACCAATAAAACAATTATTTATTTATTTATGTATTTATAAAGGTAGTCTTTAGACTTGATAAATCTTTGAGAACATTATGGAGAAACTTAGCACATACAGGTTTCCTTAGGATATCTTCCTGACCTGAACTGACCAATTACGGCCTTACTAATGAATTTTCATGAGCAGTTATTTAGTTACAAATGCTTTGTCTTCTTTTATTCACTGATGAAAGAAAGAGAAACATCGGTGTTTAACTGCTATTCACTCACTTCAAATCTTTAATAGGAGAGTAACAGTTAAGGCTCTACGTGTTGCGAAGCTGAAGAGGCTATAGACGGGGCATACAGTTCGAAGAACCTACAGACATTGGGGTCCCAAAGTGCTGGAAAGTGCAGCTTTGGCAGATCTCCTGACTCCTCAGTGGAAGGACAACATCAAAAGAGCCAATCTCCAGAGAGATCAGCCAGCTACGCGGGAGATATTATAGTACACAAGTGTGTGCACAAACACAGGTGCACTCTCTGTTCCTTTACTCTCATAGCCTCATGGGACGAAAAATCCGACACGATCGGAGAGAGATCAGACGCACGACTGACGGCTTAACGTGCTCTCCGAGGCACGGGGGTGAAACACCACCAACTTCGTAACTCCGGGCCAGTACGTTATTCCAAGAGTCCAGTAGTGGACGTCTATAAGTGGATGGAGAAGATGCCCGGAGTCAGTTAGAAAAACTAATTTTTAAACTGCGCAGCGATAAATGAGGGCGCCGTAAACTTCTACGTCATATTTTAACTTTATGGTACAATTACTCTAATATCCTTCAGAGTTCACCGGGGTAAGTCCGTGACCGTGAACCTTCAAGGTTGGTGAGAATTGGCGAATTATTTTGAAGCTATTTTAAAACGAGTTTACTTATAAAAAGATCCTAAGTGATGATTGAGTGACTTTCTCTTTTTATTTTTTATTTTGATAAGAGTTAGCGTTTTTTTCAGCGGTCATCATCATCACTTCTTGATTCATCCATTCAATGATTTGATTTATTTTAGTCTTGGATTAAATATACACGGGATAGGAAACGTAAGAAAAATTTATGAAATCGCGTTCGACTAACTTTTGCGGGGCGATAGGAGAGTGCCTTGTCATTTTTTCGCCCAATTAGATTGACACTAATGCATGAAAAAGTTGATCACTATGACAACACAATATTATAATTAATGGCGAAACTGCCCAGTTCACGGCTCGAGGGGTAAGGCCGAATATTATGTGCGATATCACGCGTCCCGGTTAATTCGTCACAACACAGGCTCACTCACACAAGAGTGCGCATCGACGAGACCCCAAGCGCTCGTGCAGTGCCGTCAGTAGTGAGTGCCGCGTCATCGCATGTTCGATGCGCACGTTTGTGTGAGTGAGCTGTTTTGAATGTTTCTAGGTAGTTTCCATACTGGTTGTATGTGTTTACTGTGGTATTATGATGACCTTCCTCACCCTCCCCTCGCCCCGCAATAGTTAGTCAACAAAAACAAAAGTTTAGATGCTCATTGATAAAAAGTAGTAATACGTCCAAGGCATCTCGCGAGGTCCTCACTCCTCAATGGGAGCGATTTGAGACGGTGCCAAGAATTCGTTCACTACGAATTGTCAACCACACAACTCATTTTTTTTTTTTTACATTACTCGTGGGATAGTGTATTTGCGTTACACACAGACGCTGTGGTAGAGCAACATGATACAAATAAAATAAAATTCGCCATTTCAACTGATGTTTGAGATTTCATTCCAACCTATCGCCCCTCCAATATACTGAACACTAGTCAAATCTTAGAATGACAAGTAGTTGGCCATAGTCCACCACGCTGGCCGAGGTACTGCATATACTGTACTCACGGATCTGATGATTTCAGGTCAGTAAATTTAACGGTTTATGAAAAACAATCAATTTCATATCGGCTCAGATCTGGTAAGTCTTTCTAAGATGTGGAATACCCTCCTAGCCCGGCGCACGGGTTCCCTGCCACGTTTAACTTAGGTACCTTCAAGGCAAGAGTGAATACTGAATAGGCATCTTCTAGGCAAGCGCGTACCAACCTAGACCTCATTATTGTTTTGCTCTTAGCATGATTGTAGTCAAGCGCAAGCCCATCTTGCAATAAAAAAGGGAATCAGCAATTTTGGCTGTTCAGTTACTGTTAGCCCAATATAAATTGTATCGGGTGTTTTTTTCTTTAGACCAATAACAGAAGATTAATTCATTTAACTGTTGGAGCCCTATGTCGATTCCAAACTTTGATTTAATTTTGTACTATTTTCAAATATCAATCCAATTCTCTTAATAAGTCTTGGATATTAGTAAACAGGTCAAGCTTATTCCCATAAAGCGTCATTGAGTTAGATTAGATACAATATGTTTAGTTACATGAATCGACAAATGGAACGAGTGAAAACGGAGAAAAAATATTACAGAAATAAAAAGAGTGATAAAAGTATAGAAGAATCTCACTAATCCGGCACTATTAAAAACCAGAGGGTGCCAGATTATTGGAATGTTCGGATTATTGGAAATAATTTCATAAAGAGAATATGATATATTTGTTTTAATGTTCTAAGCGTCTTTTTTATCACTGTAAAATATCTCACAACTAAATAATTACATAGTTTTACAATAAAATACAGTAATAACATAGTTTAGAGGGGCGAGGGAGGCGTAGGCGGAGGGTGCCGGATTATTGGACGTATCAGTCTATTGAAGTGCCGGATAAGTGAGATTCTACTGTAACATCCTTTGTTGGCCAACGCTGAAGGCAGTATGTAGCAGTATCTACGAAATTTGTCTTCGTTTATTTGTAGTGCAAACTGATGTTCAACAACAGTTTAGTTCCATTTGGGTTTTTATTGATGCTCGAGCCAGACTAAAGCGGTTTTTATCACTAGTGGTATTTTTGCGTACACTTATTGGTTACATTTTATATTAAACAATACTAGCTTCGGGTAGTAGCGGACATCCCGCGACTTTGAACGCTTGGAATAAGTTGTTTTTTAATTCCCACAGGAACTCCTAAATTTTCCGAGATAAAAAGTAGCCTATGTCCATACCCATATTCGGTTTCTACCCGGCATTGTACCGGAATGCCAAATCGCTTGACGGCACAGCTTTGCCAGTATGGTGGTAACTAGCCACGGCTGAAGCCTCCCACTAGGCCAGAACAGGGAAAATGTAGATATTATAAATTCACAAATTGACCCAGCCGGGGATCGAACCCGGAACCTCCCACGTTAAGACAACAGCGCTCAACACTGCGCCACGTAGGTCGTCAAATTTACGAAATACGAGGTGCTATTTATGGTATTTTTCCTTACTCCAGCCTTCCTTAATACATTACAGCCTACAATGCAGCTTAAAATCTACGTATTACCTACCATACCAATTATAAATTTAAATAATACAAATCAATAAGGATCAAAGGTTCTTCTTTATAAGGATTATAAAGGATGTCAACCTTACATTGTCATGTCTTATTTTACATGTAATTAGGTTATGAATATTTAATAAAATTATGATCGGCAAGAACCCTAAACCGATAAACTGTTTACATTTAAGAACAATAGCCAATAATAATTAACCCGGCAAGGTGGGCGTTAATATAACCCGGTTCTTTCCGATTGTTATGTACAGTTAAGGAGAAAAAGGATAAAAAATGTATTATGGTAATAAACGGAATTACCATTGACTGAAGATTTGTGTGGGCGGTGGCATGATGTTCCACCATCAGTTATTATTCTAAAGTAACTTTTTTTCATTATTATCATTTATAATTCTTACCCTTGATCATCACAACCTACCTTTTCTACCATATAGATTTAAAAAAATCAGGGGTGCGATTAATCTACGGCTGTGATGAGAACTTTCAAGGTGATCATCTGCTACCATGTATTTAAGATAAATTGAGTTACTGACATCCACATGTATTTTCACACTTGCGAACTATTATAGACCATTTATAATATGTTCCAAATAAAGATTTTTAATTTGATTAATAGACCTATAATAGAAACTTGACATTTAGTTGTCTCTGTCATTATCATCATCAATTAAAAAAGGACTTTGGGAAATTCTTAAACTTAAAAAATTTCGGAAAAAAGAGAGAAAAATAAGGAATAACTTACAATTACTAAGTACAAGAAGTACTTTACTAATCAAATAATTGAACTCATAAATAACTTGTTTTTCTTTAACCAATAACTCATTCTCACTCATCGTTGCAATAAAAACGTCAATTACCTATCTATTTTTGAGTTTTAATTTATTCCTTGAATGTACAATACAGTGCATAAAGATGTCATCTCTGTATATATAAGCCAACAATGTTTGTTATTCCAGTGTTTGCAAGGCCCTCTTAGCTGTATAAAGGCCTTACAATACTAAAGAACGCCTGCCGCGTTAATTCCGATCGCTGACATAAAACCTACCTAACCAAGACCGCGTCGTCTGCCTACCTAATTTTATACATATACATAATAGTTAATCTTAGACCATATTAACCTGGTTTCTAGAGAAAATCTAAATGTTTTATAGTAAAGTTTTTTTTTAATGAAGTTGTACACAATACTATGAAGTGTTAGCTTAAAACAAATTATTATCATAAAAGTTTTTATTGTGTAGATGGTATATCTTTTCATTTAATACTAATTGTTCAAAAATATTGAAACAAATTAAATGTATTTTACTATTTACTTGTTGTACTGTACGTACTTTGTATGTACACGTTTGCTTTGGTGATAAACACGGCTTTTCACATTATAGTGTGACAGAGCTCTAAGCTGGAGTTTGACTCATATCAGGCGACCTAATTAAGTAATCACTTACAATTAGCTATTCATACCTACCGCATGGAGCGTTTCCATTACATGGTGCGCATTTTATAATTATATTATGAAACGTCGCAAACGCCGTTGTTTTGGTAATGAACGCGGCGTTTCTTAATCTAGTGTGGCAGAGCTCTAAGCTGGAGTTTGAGTCATATCAGGCGACCTAATTACTTACAATTACCTATTCGTAACTACCGCACGGAGCGTTTCCATTACACGGTGCGCATTTTATAATTACGACGAGTATATTATAAAACGTTGAAAACGCCTTTGTTTTGGTAATGAACGCGGCAGTTCTTGATCTAGTGTGGCAGAGCTCTAAGCTGAAGTTTGACTCATATCAGGTGACCTAATTACTTACAATTACCTACTTGTACCTACCGCATGGAGCGTTTCCATTACACGGTGCACATTTTACATGAATTATATTTAATTTCAAAGCTTTAACGTTAACAGGTCTTTTAGCTCTTTCAGTTACGTGTAATGTGATTACGTGAAAGTGGGTAAGTACTTAGGTACTTCTCTTTTATTTAGAACGTTAGTTCTTTATGGCAGGATAAAACGCGGCGACCTAGGCTGGAAGAATTGTACCTGACAAATAAGCCTTAGTATTTGTCAAACTTGTACGAACTTCTGATTGTGGCAGCGTCACTAGTATCTAAAATATATTATACTAATATTATAAATGTGAAAGTTTGGATGGATGGATGTATGGATGTTTGTTACTCAAACACGCGCCAACGGCTAAACGGATCTGGATGAAATTTGAGAGATAGATTATAGTCTGGAATAGCACATAGGCTACTTTTTAGCCCGGGAAATTATTAGGGCCTGAATGGCGCAGCTGTATGAGAACCGCGTCATAAGCAAGATGTTACAGGTTTGAAATTTTGAAACCCACCCATTTTAGATAATTACATTTTTTAAAATTTATTTCAATAAAAAGGTACCCTTTTTTTAAAGTTTTCCCTGGTCTGGTCTGGTGGGAGGCTTGGGCCGTGGCTAGTTACCACCCTACCGGCAAAGACGTGCCGCCAAGCGATTTAGCGTTCCGGTACGATGCCGTGTAGAAACTGAAGGGGTATGGGTTTAATATAATTGCCATGCCCCTAACAGGTTAGCCCGCTACCATCTTAGACTGCATCATCACTTACCATCAGGTGAGATCGCAGACAAGGGCTAGCTTGTAGTGGATAAAAAAAAGTACGTTCTTACGGGTTGTCCAACGAAACCATACGGCTATTTTACTTCCTAGTGGTGGTGACGGTACCCTAGATGCATTGTCAGTTTCCAAAAGGGCTTGTTAACACTATTCAAATGAAACATACTCTGAATTTGAACTAATAGACCTTTCAAATAATCGTGGTAGGTACACTAGTAACTCGACAGTCCTTATTAGTATTATGCCTAAGGGCCTTTTATTACCACACAATCGAGCCGATGGATTCTAGATCTGAACCTAGCTACCCTAATTGACAGGCACGCTTTACACTTTGGTTAAACATTTCACAGTAATGTCACAGTTTAAGGAGTAAGTTCTTTCCTAACAGTCGTTCAACGGAAGTGTCTTCTGTCTAGAGAGAGCAACGTGATAGTGAGGTGACAGAGGAAAATGGCAAAATTTTCAATACAAAATGCTGTCACTCTAATGTCAATTTTGTATGCAGTTTCTTCCTTCTCTCAAACTTAGAGTGAGAGTGCTGGATCTGTCAAATCAAATCAAATCAAATCAAATATTTTTTATTCAAATAAACTTTTACAAGTACTTTTGAATCGTCAAGTGAATCTACCACTGGTTCGGAATGCCATTCCTACCGAGAAGAACCAGCAAGAAACTCGGTGGTTGCTCTTTTTAAATAATTCATTTACAATTACTATATCAATGTGTACATAAGTAACCGCTGTCCCCAGCATTGCTGGAGCGATCAAATCCATGCTCCTCTATCATTTACATAATCTTCAACAGTATAATAAGCTTTTTTCAGGAGCATACTTTTAATGGATTTCTTAAATTTGTTTATTCAATTCATGTCAAAGACGGGCAGACAGAAAGTAGCCCCATTCCCGCCGGTGGCACCCGTTCACGAGCATGACGCATGATCCAGCCATTGCTTCGCTCGACCATATTTGAGGGAACGTAACATCGTCGTGTCATTTGTATAATCTCACAAACATAACTGACACGGTGACAGCATAGCTAGTAGGTATGAAAAAAAAAACTTAACAGGCATAAAAATTTGTTCCAATTTTGGCCACCGGGTCAAATAAGTTTGACGGGATATATGGGCGTCGACCTCTGCGTCGACCCGCTGTACGAGTAAATACTTACGCTGTGGTAATGTCAGCATACTGTTATATACCTAATGATATGCAAAATATCTGTTACATTGATATCAGCAAGTCGATTCATGTTTCACTAGATAATACGGTCTTGTGCAAGACTAAGGTTATTGGAACATTACTGTAACAGACAGGACAAATCTCGCGACGGAATACGATGTTTTATCGTGTCTCCTAGTTAGTGTGCGTACTCCGTATAGAAGTGACTTCTAGGTTCTAATCGCGATAGCATTGCACAAAGTTTGATACTGGATGAGACTTCGTAACATCGACTCTTAATTACTACGGAGACTTTTACCAGGTGGTAAATCGTCACTTATCATTACCACTCTACCACATGACGCCAAGCGGTTTAGCGTTCCGGTACGATGCCGTGTAGAAACCGGTTCAATATAACTGCCATATCCCGCTACAATCTTAGACTGAATCATCACTAAGTAATTGTGATCGATTTTTTTTTTATCCACTACAAGCTAGCCTTTGACTGCGATCTCACCTCATGGTAAGTGATGATACAGTCTAAGATGGTAGCGGGCTAACCTGTTAGGGGCATGGCAGTTATATTAAACCCATACTTACCCCTTCGGTTTCTACACGGCATCGTACCGGAACGCTAAATCGCTTGGCGGCACGTCTTTGCCGGTAGGGTGGTAACTAGTCACGGCCGAAGCCTCCCACCAGACCAGACCAGTGGCAATTCAGAAATTATAAATTCCCAAATTGACCCTGCCGGGGATCGAACCCGGAACCTCCGCACGTTAAGGCAACAGCGCTACGCACTGCGCCACGGAGGTCGTCAAAATTAGAAAACTAAAGAATTATTAGAAAACAACATTAGTTGCTGCTAGGTATTTTAAATTACCTATAGCAGCAGAAATAATATAAAGTAGTCACATATAAAGTACTTAAATTCCTAGGTATGTTATTTTTCAACCTATTTTTCTATCTTTTCCTTAACGACATAGTAACTTTATTGCCTTGTGTGCTCAAAAGGTCAGGTTCAACCATAAACTTAGAATATGATTCAACTGTTAGTGAAAGACGTACCTAACAACCACTGACTTACCCATCTACGTACCTAAAACAAAAAAATAAATAAAAGTATCCACACTCCAAACTAATATTATAAATGCGAAAGTGTATCAGTCTATTTGTTTGTCCTGCCTGCTATGCTTTCACAGCCCATCTGTTCAACCGATTTTGATGATATTAGGTATAGAGGTTGGTTACATTACATCCCGGGGAAGGACATAAGCTACTATTTATCCCGGACAATTAATGAGTTCCCGCGGGAATCAAAAAGTCTTAATCCACGCGGACGAAGTCGCGGGCATCATCTAGTCTGATAATAAACGTTACAAAATCCTAAGAGTTTAGTGGAACCCACCGCATTATTATCGCAAGAAAACTCCTACCATTATCTGATTAATGGAAATCAGTAATGAGGAATGCGACGCAAAGAGAGAGAGATAAGATAAGTATGTAACACTTAAGTAAGCAAATGAAGTTCGCTATATAATGCACTCACGCCTTATTGAGTGATGGCGGATGCAAGTCGCCAGTCACGGTACTCGATCACATCTCGCCTAACAGGCTGTCGGCGTAACTGCGTAATTTTTCTTCAGCTCCCTCTTTCGTGCATGGTCCGAGTCATAAAAGAAAGCGATAATATCACCACTACAGCCTATTAACGTCCCACTGTTGGGCACAGGCCTCCACTCTCATAGGAGATAGGGAATTAGAGCTTACACCTACCACGCTGCCCCAATGCGTGTTGGCGGGCTTTAACTTTAACTATTATCATGTTAGTGATAATAACCGGGACCGTCGGTTTTTGACGAGCTCTCCGAGGCACAGGGGTGAAACACCACCTCTCCTGACTCTGGCTAGTACTGAGAATTTCTAGTCAGAAAAACCCAATACCAAAATATGGCCTGACCCGGGACTCGATCCTGGGACCTCGTCAGCCGCAGTTGTATAACCAGGGACTGAAAAATAGTTTCATAAAGGTTACAGAATTATATGTATGAATTCTTGTAATACTTTTCAATGTGTTTTTAAATCTGATGTATAAAGTTCCAGTCGAGTTGAATAAACTTACAGCTAGGTACAAAGTTTGGATAGTTAAATACATAAGAAGAACAATAATAACAAATTTTGGCAGTACGAATTATATTGCATAAACTTAGGTAAAAACTAAAAAATTCATTTCAAAAAGTCAATCAAAATAGCAAGAACACTTGCTAGTATTCCGTTTTAGTATTAAAGCTCTATTAAGTTTACTCGTAATAACCGCTCTCGCTTACGCCTATGACTTTGTACCGAACTATACTCAATGTGACTCGACGCTGTCGCCAGCGCTCGTGACTTGGATTTCGCACAGGATTCGCTGCGTAAATTATTTCTTTATGCGAGGAACGTAAATATCTGTTGTAATTTGGTGATAAGCCGCCGCGTGGCGCGTCGAGATACGCCGCAGTGACGAGGGCAGGTTATTTATATCGTAACCATTATTTATCATTATCACATTAGGGACCTTTTCAAGTCAACGCTTTTTCCGTTTTGAGCATAGATTTATAATTATTATTAATCTATGGTTTTCGGAGAAGTGCGTAGTTTAAAAAAATTCTCTTCTTCTTTTCAACCGACAAAGCTCGAAGATTCGCTAACCTATATTAAAGAACCTCACGCCTCACGGTCACCTAGAACAATATACGCTACCAAATATTATTGTTCTAGGTGAGAGCAGTGGGTGCTCTAAGCTCTAACCACACGAGTATATATCCGTACAGAGGGGAAGCTTCCTAAGAGCGTCGAAACCGGATAAATACGGATAACGTCCGTAACCCGGACTGACCCGGACGGCGTGTCGGTGAATGTGTCGGTGAGAGCTCACGCACACATCGTTGCGCTATGTATGGGTGAAGTCGCCGCGAGCCGTTTGTATGAAGCTTCCCCTCTGTACGTACTCTGTGCTCTAACGCTCCCTCTAGTAGTAGACGATCCCGGGAAGACGGCAGCTCTACATTATGCTGATAAGCGTAAAGAAAAATGGGGAGATCACCTCCCATGGGACGAGCCCAAAATGGGTGTCACATTAAGAGAGGGGCACCGGCGTAAGTTCTTTGAAGAGTTCCCGGGGCCCCTTATTATGAGCTGAGGACGGTCACCGAGGGGGCCAACGTAGGCCACGTGAAGGGTCAGCTACTGTTTGATACTGTAGCTTCGCGTCGCATGATTTTCTAACCTCTGACGCAAAAAAGGGTGTTATAAGTTTAACGGGCGTAATGTGTATCTGTGAGTCTGTCTGTGGCATCGTAGCTCTCAAACGGATCATCAAATCAGTTACGGTATCTTAAAACTAAAGCTAAAGAGTTCCAAACGCGCCCTGGTCTGAGAAGAGCCCTCAACCAACTCAGCCGGGTTTTTTTTAATTATCAACATCACCTGTTTCCTGGTTGATGAAGGGATGTGAGCAACTTCAATATAGGTTAGATCGAATCGAAATTGGTATTCTGAATTCTGATACTTCAAAAGGTCGGGGGTTATTTTAAATTTAAAAATTTTAGACCTAATTAGAAACATTTGATGGATACTATGGTACGTCATCAAGTCACCTTGGGCGAAGTAGTTAACTAGCACGGCAAAAGTTATGACTACCACAGCTAATTACTCCTCCGTTATGGGACCATGTAATTTGTATTCTATCTCATGGTGCTAGTGTCTGATTTTGATTGAGATTTTTGCAAGTTTTTTTTTCTGCATGGTGTATTTTGCCGTTTGACATCGTTTTTTTGGACTTGAAGGCCGCTTTTGTTACACGTGTTTTATGTTCATCATTAAGTACTTTTTTATATTACAAAACCTAATTTGGCTACCTAACTAAACCGGTTAACATTTGACGCAGTTATGGAGTAAAATTGACAAAAAAATTGTTATTGGGGACAAAAACCAATTAAAATTATATTTAACGTGTGAGAATCTTCCAACAGTTTTATTAGATCCCAGAAAAAGCGTGATACTTAATGTGAAATTATACAGGCAATCTATCAAAATATTGGCCAATTTAAGTAATGAGATAAAATATGACCAAGTTATTTCCCAGGATTTGGTTAGCTTGGCTGTGGCTAGGCGTTTTTACGCTTTTATTTACGAGTACATAACTAATAACTGATTCCCGCGACTTCAGCCACATGGATCGTGGTTTTCGGCACAGAGATAGATTACAGTGTGGAATAAAACATAGAATTTTTATCCCACAAAATTAATTAGTTCTCACGGGAATAAAAAAATCCTAATCCACTCGGACGAAGTCGCGGGCATCAGCTAGTTTAAATATAAACGTCTTTTTTTTAGTCTTATCTTTTTTTTTCGATTTCATATTATTTATTTGATTCATACGACGAATAGAAATATAACTTTCAAATTAAAATCTAATTTAAATCCAAATTAAAAAACTAAAAACTAAACATTAAAAATATCATCTATGCCGCTGCAATAAGGCAATGTGCCCAGAACGCTGGCAGCGTTACCCCGCTGAATAGCCAAATTTATATGATGGCCGACATAACTGCCAGCCCTCCAGTCACCCTGCAGTGCACTCTGTGAGTCGAGAAGATAGATCCTTAAAAAGTATCTAGCATATTCGCCCCACGACCCATGGGGTCGGCACAAAAATGAAATTATTTTCTATAATTTCATATTTGCGCCTCTTGGCTCTTTCTGCATTAGTGGCCGCCGCCTCCGTCTTATCTTATGTACTACTAAACTAAATAGTTTAATACAAAAAAAAAACTTTCCATAAAACCGACTTCCAACGACGGTTTTTTGGAAAGAATTTTTATTTTTAACTTTTTAGTGTTAGGGTTTAGGATTTGGAGTCAGAATTTTTTATGGGACCACCTCGAGAGCTTCCTCTAAAGACTGATAGAAAAAAAAATCAAATCGGTTCAGAAACCACGGAGATATGCACCGACATACATTAAAAAAAAAAATAATACGCGCCGAATTGAGAACCTCCCCCTTTTTTGGAAGTCGGTTAATGACTCAATTACTTGGTTATCGCAGATTACCATATAATATATACGGGTTCCGGGGTACAGCTGACATTGGGACGGCATTGCAAGGTCGGTGATAACAATAATTGGCAATCATTAGCGGTCTTTTAACATAGTAATTAGAATTTTTAGTGTTTTAACAAGTCACTAAAGGTTTATAGACAAACTAGTTATTCGGGTTTTTGTCAGAAAACTATTTAGAACTGTTGAGAAACGGGTGGTGTTGTATTTAGGTAATTATTAGGAACAGATAACACTTACGTGTTAAATTTTACATCATAATAGGTCTAGCTCAAACCTCGACTACCTCCCTGGCGCTGCGTTGAGCTCTGTTGTCTTAACGTGAGAGGTCCCGGGTTTAATCCCCGCAGAGTCAATTTGGGAATTTTTAATTTCTGCATTTTCTCTGGTGGTAGGTTTCGGCCGGTGCTAGTGCCGCCAATAAATTTAGCGTTCCGGTACGATGCCGTGTAAAAACAGATTAGGAGTATGGGTTTAATATAACTGCTATTCCCCTAGCAGCAACCTTCTTTTTATCCTGCTACCATCTTAGACTGCATCATTACTTACCATCAGGTGAGATCGCAGTCAAGGGCTAACTTGTAGTTATTAAAGAAAATATAGGGGCAAGGGGCGCGAACTGGGGCAGTACCATATTGTTTCATTATTGTTGACTTTTGTGTTTTACAATAATTATAAACCACTTGCTTTAACTGTGAAGGTAAACAATGCGAGGAAGTCTGAGAATTCTTCTCGAGAGTTCCTCGTCATGTTGTCAAAGGTTTGTGAAGTCTGTCAATCCGCACTTAGCCAGCGTGATGAACTATGGCCAAACCCGTTCTAATTCTGAGAGGAGACTCGCGCCTTATGATTTGATATGATGATATGATGACGATGTAAAAAATAAACTTTTCTTCTTGAATGTTTTCATACAGAATTAACCCATAAAATTCCTCCGCATCAAAACACCGCGGGCTATTAATAAAAAGAAAAAGTCATAACAGCGCGTCGGTCTGTGTTTATATCGGGTTCGTTCTGAGAAGTGCAGCTGTGAACCATTCAGGGTCGCGGGGTTGTTGACCTCCACATGAACTTCAGGGTTTCATATGACTTTGTAGAACTCCCTCATCTGTCTCTCTCCCTACGTCATATTTAGGGTTCTTTCCCAAAGGGTGCCAGCAGGCTCTATTGCAAAAAGCCTCCGCTGTCCGTCCGTCCTTTCGTCTTTTTTTTACGACTAACCTAACCTATTAACCCCCATTCGGTTTTACACGGCATCGTACCGGTACGCTAAATTGCTTGGCGGCTTGCCGACTTGCCGTCCCATCGGACCGCGAGAGTGAGGCATTTTAGTACACAACATTTACAGTCTGCACATGTATGAAATGAACAACTGACTTACTGACATGTAAAAACAGCTCAAAGCGTCGGATTCAGAACCTTTAAGATTTTGCAAGTACCCGTAACCGTCGCGACGGTATCGAAACGATGCTAGCCTTTTATGTTGGTCGCCTCGTTCTACCTCGTAGGTCTAGTGGTTAGCATGTTCGACTGCGGCCGACGAGGTCTCGGGTTCGAGTCCCGGGTCGGGCCATAACAAATATTGGGTTTTTCTGGCAAACATTTCTCAATACTAGCCCGGAGTTAGGAAGTTGGTGTTTCAACCCCGTGCCTCGGAGAGCACGTTAAGCCGTCGGTCCTGCGCCTGATCTCTTCCCGGTCGTATTGGATTTTCCGTCCAATCGGGCTATGAGAGTAAAGGAACAGAGAGTGCACTTGTTTCGCGCACACACTTGTGCACTATATTATCTCCCGCGCAGATGGCTAATCTCTCTGGAGATTGGCCGCCGTGGCCGAAATTCGGTCGGGAGGACATTATTATCACGTCGCGCTGCATCGCGTCGCCTATGTCACCTCAGGACTCCGTGTAAGTTAACAAGACGATGACAAATGAGGTCATTGCCACGGTCATTATGACCGGTCGGTGTCACTTGGGTATTAAATTGTTTTTTTTTGATATTTCGATATCATTATCATAAATCTTGACGCGCGTTTCCAATTTCGAAGATAAACGATTCGGTGTTATTTATATTCAATTTACATGTTTTTCCTTTTTATGTACGCGTTATTATTTATTGTAGACACGTATCCGGGCGATTTCATTGACCTCCATTTAGTTTTGAGTGCTTTTCATGTCGATATTCCATTAATCCCCATTCCCATTAGAATATTTATCACACATAATATCTTTACACACACATTTATTTCTATACTCTAAAGTCTCCAACTAATTTTATAAATGCGAAAGTTTGGATGGATGGATGGATATTTGTTACTCAATCACACCTGACCGACTGAACGTATTTCGATGATTTGGCACAGACATAGATTGTAGCGCAGAATACAAATAGGCTACTTTTTATCTCGGAAAATTAAAGAGTTCACGCGGGATTTGGGAACCAAAAACCTAAATCCACGCGGAAGAAGTCGCGGGTATCAGCTAGTGTGTAATATATATCATGTATGTGCCGTATCACATATTCACACATATGTATGTGATATATAAATAAATGTCACACATTTTATGACTTAATCTTTAAAACTATAAAAGCACTGGTCGACTGACAAATCAACATAAAGTCGAACCGAGCTAATTGAGTATTTTGTTTTTTTCCACTTTCAATTCCGAAAAATCAAAGATATTGAAAAAACTAAATCATCTAGATACATCTAGTAAGATAATTTTAAGTATTTTCGAATGCAATGTTAAAAGTAATGAAAATTTTATTTTATTATTACTTTAAATAGGTTCATATTGTAGGAAATTATTTTTATTGTGTACTCGTGTTTAGGATAATTTTATTTTCGAATGCAATGTTCAATGTTAATGACAAATTACTTTTATTATTGTACTGTGAAAAAGTTCATAATATTTATTGTAGGTATTTTATGTGTATTGTGTACTTGTGTTTATTCACAGACAATATAAGATTGCACCTGTTCACATACGTACTCTAAAGTGTTAAAGCTAAGTGTATTCACCTTTCCTAACATCTGTGCGAAATACTAATAAACTTCGACTTTGAAGATATTCCAAAACTCTATCTTAGAAAGATAAACATTGAAATTTAAATCATACAATCTGTGTACGTAAAGGCTAGCGCACATTAGCTTATATATTGCTTGATTTAGAAACCATTAACGCCTCTTTTCGCTTTGAAATATTAAATTTAGTTCGGACCCCAGAGATGACCCGATGCGTCCCGTCGTCTCGATGGAAGGTTATAATTTTATTTTATTATATTGTATGATAAACGACCGACCTCCTATACGGGGTCGCGGGTTCGATCCCCGGGCACGCTCCTCCAACTTTTCTATGTGCGTTTTAAGAAATTAAATATCATTTGCTTCAAGCGGTGAAGGAAAACATCGTAAGAAAACCCGAGAGTACTTCATAATTTTTTCGAAGGTCTGTGAAGTCTGGCAATCCGCATTGGAGCAGCGTGGTGGGTCTAAGCTCTAATTCCCTCTCTCCTATGAAACTGGCGACCTGTGCCCAGCAGTGATACGTTAATAGACTATATAGTGGTGGGTGGTAATTACAGACTATAACACTCATTGAAGCGTTAAAATAACAAGAAACAATCGCTCAGGCTGGGTTACAGACTGAACTTCCCGCCAAAGTTAATTCATTATCTATCTAACTAGAAAGGTGTATATATGTTTAGTCTAGCAAATAGAAAAACAAAACGGTCACTGATGTCACCTCCAATCCACTTAATTGAGACCTAACAACTACTAGGAATGGCGACACAAAAAAAAAGAAAGTGAACGCTCTGACCCTACCACAATAAAAACTGCTTGAAACCATCCGGGCTAAAATTATAGTGTCGACGTACTTACAGGCACGACGGACATTAAAACACGAACGAAAACCAACCTTACCTAAACCAATCTTAAAGTACAATTTCCAATAAGAATACCGCCTCTACAAAGTCCTTTTCCATAATAACTAGGACCGCCATTCAACGCTGATGAATCCAAAAAAAAGTAATTCTTCCAAGCTAATTTCTACTTTAACACATTAGCAATACAGTATAATTTTGTACACAGGTTGTAGAATGCAAAAGTACAAACTGTTCAACCTGGATAATGCCCTTTGTTGATCGTGTTAATTTTTCGAATTTCGCCCCATTGGTGAAGAAGATATCGTTCAAATTCGCTCACATCTCTATCTTGACCTACAATCAAAATATCCTAACCAACTTAAACAAGTACATTTGAAATCAAAGCGTGTCTTAAAGATACAAGGTGTAAATTTGCTTGGAGTGTTTACTGGAAATGTCATGTTGGTGTCATGACATTGCATTCCAGGCAATGCGAATGACTCCTCGATGACATCGGCCAGACAAGGGCAACACTTGCTCATGCAGGCACGTATCGGCTTTCTTGTGTGCGTACACACGTTCATGTACACGTATAATGCTGTGGATGTGTGCGTGTATTTATACAATTAGTGGAATTTAGAAGCTTGGGTCGGAATAGTAATTGGATTTTGTTCGCGAGTTGATGTAGAATTATCTCGGCATATTTAATCTGAGTGCGATGAACCGAGAAATCCACTGAGATCTTTAGACTTAGATCTTTGTTTATTATAGACTAATTCAGGACTGATTGATTATTATTTGACTTAAATGATTTATCACTTATAAAATACTTCTTTTACTTACTTATTATGTGCAACATGCCTCGTTGGTCTAGTGGTTAGCATGTTCGACTGCGGCCGACGAGGTCCCTGGTTCGAGTCCCGGGTCGGGCCAGAATTAAATATTGGGTTTTTCTGAATTCAAATTCTCAGTATTAGCCCGGAGTTAGGAAGTTGGCGGTGAGTCACCCCCATGCCTTGGAGAGCACGTAAAGCCGTCGGTCCTGCCGGTCGTGTCGGATTTTCCGTCCTATCGGGCTATGAGAGTAAAGGAATAGAGAGTGCACCTGCGTTTACGCACACATGATACACTTGTGCACTATAATACCTCTCGCGCAGTTGGCTAATCTCTCTGGAGATTGTCCGCCGTGGTCAAAATTCCGTCGGGAGGAAATTATTTTATTATTTTTATTTATGTGCAGCATGCTTCCAAAATGCAGACCATCTCCTTGACGCAGTGGTGAGCGCTGTTGTCTTTGAAGTGGGAGGTCCCGGGTTTGATCCCGGTAGGGTCAAGTTGGGAATTTATAATTTCTGAATTTTCTCGAGTGGAATGCTTCGGCCGTGGTTGGTTACCAATTACCACCCTACCGGCAACGATACGACGCCGTGTAGAATGGGTTAATGTACTTTACTGTCATAACATAATGTTAGCAGGCTATCATATTAAACTGTTACCTAAAACAAGGTTCAATCGCACTCGGCCCACCTGTTGAACCGATTTTGATGAAATTTTAAAAACCTTGTATACCTAATGTGTGGGTATCGAAGTGTAGTGATATGGTATTCAATATCCATCTCGATTAGTATTCTAGCGTTCAGTTTCCGGCGATGGCTCGTTGAGGATTCGCTCGTGGATGGATCGGTGCCAACATCGGCTTTAGTTAGCTACAACTGGTATGAAGTGAGATATTTCCAGTTTTTAGAGTCATAAATTGAAAATATTGGCTGCACTATTTTATATATTATTATGATGAAGAGGATGGGTGGTATATTATATTACTATAGCTGATGCCCGCGATTTCGTCCGCGTGGTTTTGAGTTTTTTTTGGTTCTCGCGGGTTTTTTTTATATCAACTACATGTTAGCCCTTGACTGCAATCTCACCTGATGGTAAGTGATGATGCAGTCTAAGATGGTAGCGGGTTAACCTGTTAGGAGCGTGTTCTAAAGGTTAGACGCCCAATTTTTTTCTATGACAGGGCGGGCCCATCTAGTACCTACATAATTATATATCGATGTATTAGAATGATTCTGGCCTCCAAATCAAACCCAACAGGGAATCAAACCCAAAACTTACAATTTAAGGTCAACACACACTGCTACGTCATCAGATGTCACCTTTACATAAATGCGTGCTGTAACAATACGTGTTCACTTAACCATATATAGACACTGAATAGAATAGCAGACAATCACGACCGAGATCTCAGATTTGAGCTATTAACATGCGAAATGCACGCTAGAGTGAGCCATTCGCGACAATGTTGGTACATGCCATTTGGTCACATTTAGGTAAGTATATTCTGTTTAATTTTGAAGTAATAGCAGTGTAGTCCAGTTGAAGTTACCTATTTTTTTTTTATCCACTACAAGATACTACTTTTGACGACCTCCGTGGCGCAGTGTGTAGCGGTGTTGCCTTAACGTGCGGAGGTCCTGGGTTCGATCCCCGGCCGGGTCAATTTGGGAATTAATAATTTCTGCATTTTCCCTGGTCTGGCCTGGTGGGAGGCTTCGGCCGTGGCTAGTTACCACCCTACCGGCAAAGACGTGCCGCCAAGCGATTTAGCGTTCCGGTACGATGCCGTGTAGAAACCGAAGGGGTATGGGTTTAATATAACTGCCATGCCCCTAAATCGCTTAGCGGCAGTTCTTTGCCGGTAGGGTGGTAACTAGCCACGGCCGAAGCCTCCCACCAGGCCAGACCAGGGAAAATTCAGAAATTATAAATTCCCAAATTGACCCTGCCGGGGATCGAACCCAGGAACACCATATTCTGTGGTTGAAGTACCAAAAATCTTGGTCGCGGGCATCAGAGTGCAGACTACCATCCCTTAAAGCAGTATTATTTCAAAATGACAGTTTTGAGTCACGTGCCTTGACGTTCTTAAAATAAGGATTATAATTCTAAAACTCGAACGACTACAATATTGAAACAGTAGTATGCCCCCAGCTAGTATTCTTAAAAATGTGAAAGTGTGTTTGTTTGTTGGTTTGTCTTTTAATAACGCTGCGACGAGCAATGGGTATAAATGAGGACCTGGAGAGTGACATACTTTTTATCCCGGAAAATGTTAAAAGAAATTAAAAAAACCTATTTCAAGCGAACGAAATCGCGCGTATCAGCCAAATAAAATTTAAATAGGAATGTTGATCTATTTTTTTAAGTGTTTTAAACGTAACTCTATATTTTGTTTTTATTTGATGGGGTACAGGTGAGATCGAGCCAAGTTAATCTTTTGTCCTTTATGTATCCAAATATGCTATTAAATTACATAAGTACACAATATTTGATTTCAAATAAGTAATCATCACAGATATGCAACATAAGAAGGAATCTTACTTAAAATTATTAAAAGATTAAAACTGTCTCAGCTGTCACCAGTCCGCCATCTTGGTCCGCCATATTGGCTAGCTTCCGGGAAGGAAGCGCGGGGGCGCAGAAATACCCGCTGTGCGGGGGTTGGTTTATTATTAAATTTCCTCTTTACTGGAGGGTTATGTATTGTCGAGATTAGCTAACCGAATGTAATTTTAGGTACTTTTCAACAGAGGGGTAGATACAGCAAATTCTTGTACGAATAAATAATTTCGGAATTTCAAGCTATCATTTTAACTCCAAAGGTGCAGAGGCAGACTAAAAATTTATCATGATATACTAGATGATGTAGCCCGCGACTTCTTCCGCGTTGATAGAGGTTTTTACCGGGATAAAAAGTTGCCTGTTTTATATTATCTATCTCTGTGCCAAATTTCATCCAGAGCTAATCAGGGGTGATTACGATCGTAACACTCCATTCCGACTTCCGATCGTAAACATGCCTGTCCTGTTTCAGTTCAACAATTTTTTTTTATTGCGTGATAGGCTTGCGCTTGACGACAATCATGCTAAGTGCAAAGCAATGATGAGGTCTAGGTTGGAATACGCTTGCCTAGAAGATGCCTATTCACTCTTGCCTTGAAGGTACTTAAGTTTTAAGTGGCAGGAAACACGTGCGCTGGGAGGGTGTTCCACACCCTAGCGGTTCGTATCAAAAACGTCGAGCAAAAACGCTTCGTGCGAGCAAATTGGACGTCAACCACATAAGGGTGCCAACGCTGACGGTTTCTCGCTGTTCTGTGGTAGAACGGAGGATTTATTTCAATCTACCCGCAAAGACGTGTTCCTAAGATGCAGTGTAGCAATCCATTAGGGTTTACTATTATGACTGCAGTAGCCCCATCAGTTTAGGCCAATACTATCTTAGACTGCATCAGTACTAACCATCCAGGGTAGATCGCCGTCAAGGGCTGACTTACAGTAAAATAAAAAAATAAAAAAAGAGCACGCCTCCTCTGTTGTCAAGAAATCAACTAGGACTTGTCCCAGTCTCTACAAATGAATGGAGTACAGACTACAGTAGCCGCATGCTGAGCTCTAATTGATTGTGCATATGTTTGTTACATAGTTAGAGCCGCGCTAATCACGGGTCACGGAAGTCATTGACTCCATGTGAGAACTACATAGATATAAGTTATGTGTACCTACTCGTTATGAACAAACCACCACGTCAGTGCCCTTGTGCAAAATATTATCAAAACAAGCCGATGCCTGCGACTTCATCCGCGTGGAATAAGTTTTTTTAATTCACATGGGAACTCGTCAATTATCCGGGATCAAAAGTAACCTATGTCACTCTCCAGGTCCTCATCCACACCCATGCAAAAAATCACGTTAATCCGTTGCCCTGTTGTGACGTGATTGAAGGACAAACCAACAAACAAACACGCTTTTGCATTTATAGTACAACTGATTAACGTGATTTTTTGTATGGGTATAGTTGAGGACTTAGACAGTGGTAGTTAGTGGTAGGTAGGTAGGTGATAGGCTACTTTTTACCGGAAAATCTAAGAGTTTTCCCGGGATTTTAAAACCTGTTAGTTGGACATAAAATACGTTAACAAGTAAAATTCGAGTGCGCCATTTTCAGGATTTATTTCGGAATCCAACCATTGAGATATCGAGGCTTTTAATGGAAGCTTCTGGAATGTCAAACTATAAATTCAGCCTGTGGAGCATTGGCAAGTGAACAACAAACATTAATTTTGGAATAAAAAGAGTAAGGGTGAAAAAAGTAATGTATGGTATCCGCATTACGAAACCAAAAACGATCAGAATAAGTACGCAGTCCCGGAAGTGAGGCACAACTTATAAGCGGTGGCGATAAGCGATTTTCAAATTTCCTACCGGACGTTAGAATGGAAACTTTAATAATGAAAGGCGAAACAAAGCAAAATATTAGGCGTCGATGAAATTATGTGCATTTCATTAACTTTTACACTATATATTTGTATGCATAATTAGCTTTGCTTCTCTCAGATTTCCTATAAAACGTTAAAGCTTTCTATTAGTAACTTATCACACGACAAAGTTACCCAAGCTTTTAAAGAAAATAATAATGGGTAAGCGATGTCGTAAAATAGGGTACCTGCCTCTACCGCACCGCTAAGAGGCCAAATATTTTGAAATCGAATGTTAAACTTGTACTTAAATCCGAGTGGTATTTAGTAGCATTTGTCATATTTTTTGTTTTATTTTGACATGAAATCTATATAATATATAATTCAGGCAATTTTTTAAAACAGGCAAGTATCTTTTCGATTGAAATGTATAAAAAAAACGTGCCGAATGCCGGAGTGTTCCTTGTTTTCAACTGAAAATGATTATTTAAAAATATAATTATTATTTATAAGTATTTATTTATTTTTTGTTTTTTTTTCTGATTATTACTTTCTAGCACACTCACAACACGCCTTTTTCACAAAAATAATTTAGAACACTCATATTATCGCTCAAGCTTTTGAATTGTTCCACAGCAATAGGTTAGAGTGGCGCTCTTGGACCTACAAGATTGCTTTTCGAGTACCATTACCCCCTGTTCGCCGAAATGTGAGGCTTTTATTAACTTGTGCTTTTTTTCCCTTTCCAGCGATTTAGCACTCTAAAAACCTACCTAATGTATCATTAAACGTGAAAGGGGTACAGTTTTACCGCTTACTATGGAAATTTTAGCTACAACGTACTATTACCTATTCAGTGCTTAAGCTGGTGCATACCCCGCAGCTTTCATGATAACAATAATTCTGGGAGCCATTAGAATTTTTTTTAAAATTATTTTTATAAATAATATTATGTTGGAGACCTCCGACCGCCTCCTCTCCTGAAACATCTCCTGAAGATGCTCCGCTGTCGGAATGAAACGTGCGTTGGGAAAAATTTGCAAGATTTGTGTGGTGTGGTGAACAAGATACATATTACTGTACCACATAGATTTACCTATTGTGGCGGATTATAGCGAATTAAACTTCCAGTTATTTTATAACCACGAAATACTTGTATAGTATATATCAATTATTTGAAATAAAAAAGGAGAAAAAATTATAGACAATCGGAAATAAGAACAAAGGCTGAACAAAGCTTTTTAAATTTCGTATGAAAGGAAGCAAATCCGGACGTTGTAATTGGAAGGGGTTCGCACGAATACGAAATCGCCTCAGAAGTTGTCGCAATCGACTTCGGATTCCATTTCATCGCACCGCTGCTTTTAGAGGTTCATTCACGTACTCCGCCACTAAATGCTGGAACAATATACCCCCCCCAATAAGAACACTAAAAAATATTTCTACATTTAAAGTTAATTTAAAAAAAATCCTTTTAGAGAAACAGGTTGAATTTCAGGATCTGGTGGCGGAGTTTTCATTTCTATAGTGTTATTATATAGGTTTTAATAAAACGTGTATTTCAAAAATGTAAATTCAATCAATCATAATTATTTATCTTTGTTATTATATATCATAAAAGACTAGGTATTTAACAGAAACTATAAGACTATTATAATGTACCTACCTATTATATTATATTTTTATTTATATCTTTTCGTATATTCTGTTAAAATTTTTATATATTTCAATAATTACAACAATATAATATATGTGTTAGTATAAGCAGTAGTTTTTATTTTTATTATGGGTCTGTGGCGTCGCCTGCAACAAGGTCTCGGCTGAAAATCAGCGCTGTATGGTTTTTATATTGCTCTTGTGCATATTCAAATCATACAGCATTCTGCTGAGCTGGAGCCTTTTTTCGGGTTATGCTACACATTACTCCTGTTATCCCGGCGCTTTTGTCACCTAAGCAGTTTAGCTCATTGCTGATGGTGTTGATGATGGAGGCGCCGGGGTAGCATACTTGAGGTAAGCAAATGTGTGGCAAAACTGGAAAATAAATGTTTTTTCTTTCTTTTCTTTCAAATCCGGAAATTCCTTATGACACCAATTACACTAACGAACCTCTTGTTATTCCGAAATTCCAATAAAGGCCCGTTTATACAAGTTACAAGTGACTATTGAGGTGATTGAAGCGATCTGTACGTAAGCTGCTGACCCGACCCTACTTCACTCGGGTGGGATTTCTGAAAATTACTCGGAACAGGAGTTTCTTAAAATCTTGAAGCAAAAATTTTAATTTGGAACCAAATATCAATTTTTATGGATATAACTTGACGGTATTCCATACAAACTTTCAACCCCTGTACCTATATAACGGTAAAAAATTTTGAAACACGGAATTATTTTTCTATTGACCGAAGTTATATTTAACCGAAGACCCAAAAACCAATTTTCGTGGATGTTACTTGAAAAATGACGGACTTTCATACAAAATTTTATGCCTGATTTGACCATTATGGGGGTGAAATTTCCAAATACACATCACGAAACAATCGCATTCCTTCATTTATATAACTTGAAAAATTATGAACCTTCATACTATAGTATAGATCTCCTGTTGAACCCTTTTTGGTAACCAAATATCAGGCAATTCTTAATTTTTCACTGAAAAACTTTCAACTCTCGTGGTTTGAAATTTCCATAACTAAAACAAATCTTCAGGATTCCAAAATTCACCATACGCACAGAAAATTTGTCAAGCTGTTAATAGGATCAGCTTGTGCCATAAATCAAGTATGCACTCAAACAGGTTGATTAATTATTGATAAATGTAGGTACTACCCTACATTTTCAGTTAAATGCAGGGAAATAATAAAACACAAATTAAGAGTGAAATCAATTCAATTAAATTGAAATTCTCAATTTATCAACAGGGGATCATTGACGGAGTGGCAATTATGAATCGAGACGATGAAACGTTATACCTACTACGCGTAATTCCAAGTTTCAATTTATTGATATCGCTTAAAACAATCGTGCCATGTGAAAATTAATATGGAAGGCGCTTAAAATTCTAAAGGTAGAGTCACAAAGGATGTTTTCTATGTCAAAACTAAATTAATATTTTTAGTGATTATTGAGAAATGAAGTCATTTGTTAGTTTTAAGTTTGAAAACCATTTTGAACCATCAATTAAAGTTAAAGTGCTTCGTACTTCGATGACTTCATACGTCAGTATGTCATAATAATAATACTAATACTTAGTAAATACTAAACCCGCGTTTTTGACGTATAATAAAGAGTTTAACAGATCCGTGAAGTTACTTATGGACTATGGTAACTTACCAACTTACCATAGTCCATAGGTAACTTAACGGATCGGAACCGCTTGAGTATATCAAAATATAGGTAATTTTATAACAAACTCGATGGTAGGTATAGCATTGCCTGCAATAAACTTGTCAAAAAAAATTAATTAGCCTGGAGCGGATTTTGATAGTCAACCTATTTTAGGCGTATTTATCTAAAATAAAAAGTATAAAGTAGGTTTCATCCATTAACCAGCTCGGTGAAGGTCGTTCTACATATAGGGATCTTAGGCTTAGGATATTACATAAACTTTTTCTAAAAATCTGTTTATCTCTTGGTTAAGACGATGTGATTTACATAGTAGATTCCGAGATAAGGGCGTACAGACGGACAACTTTGTGATGGGATTGAAAGTATAGTGATTTTTTATTACACTACAAGTTAGCCCTTGACTGCGATCTCACCTGATGGTTAGTGATGATGTAGTCTAAGATGGTAGCGGGCTAACCTGTTACGGGTACGGCAGTTATAGTATATAACCGTATGGGTATAACCCTGATCGGTTTATACACGGCATTTCCGCAACGGTACTTCTTTGCCGGTAGGGTAACTAGCCACAGCTGAAGCCTCCCATCTATAACGAAGACATACACAGAAAAGCGTTTTTTAGAAACGAAGTCGCAGCGGGTCTGTGTAATATCGCACTTAGTATGAGAAACCGATAACACCTACAGTTTTTACAGCGTTTTACGAGTTGAATATAAAGTTTAATTAGTTAAAAGCTAATGAAAGTTCAGCGGCGGTTTCCAACGCCGCAAAATGGTGATTATTCAAAGGCTTCGGGGGTTTAATTAAAAATTACAACTCCATCGGAGAAAAAATTTATTAGTTTTCCAATAGTTTTCTCGTATAAAGTTTTCTTTTTTTTCAAACAGCTCTTGTTTTGAAGTGTACCTAGTCCACCACCACCCATTGTAGTCCAAAAATACCGACAAGAAAATTAAAGTTCAAACTTCAATCTTTTATATTCAAATAAACTATTTAAAGTGCTTTTGAATCGTCGTGTGAATCTACCGCTGGTTCGGAATGCCGCTGTTTCAACTCTTCATAATTTCTGTGGTAAGTACTTATATCTATCTATTTATTATCTACTAGTGTATGACCGTGACTCCACCCGCGGGAGCTTAGATTTTTTTGGGAACTCTTAGATTTTTCGGGATAAAAAGTAGCCTATGATCTTCCACAGGATGCAACGTACCTCTCTAGCAAATTTGGTAAAAATCTGTCGAAAAGATGGGCCGTTAAGGCGTAGCAGACAGACAGCCATACCCTCTTTCGCAATTATATTATATTAATATGGATGTGAAACTACTCACAACACCAAAAAGATTAGGTATTTATGACTTGTAAGATTTCTTGTATTATTGTACGACGTATTTTAACACCAAAGTAAAAATTATAAGGAAAATTCTCAAAAATGTAAAATGGTCCCTTTTGATTCCGTTTTGCGGATCTTTATAATTTGTGGCATAGTATTCTTTAGATTCACGGCACCATTCAAAAACCATAGGACGATGTCCCCTTGGGGTATTTTCACGAATAGGCATGACTACAGTAACAAAGAATCATTGAAATTATAAATTTATCTAATAAAATTGGATTCATGGATTATAATAAACGTATTTTTTTTCCTATTTCGAGTAAAATTGCTATTTATTTTGATAAAATAAAACTATAAAATACAGCAATCCGCAATATTGGTTAAAACACCAATGAAGCGACAATGACGTCACAATTATTTTCGAACTTTGACAATCACACTATTGCTTACTGCACACTGCACAGAGTACATTGGTAAAAATAATAGTGACGATGCCATGACACCGCCGAACGTTTTGGCGTGAATTTTAAAATTTAAATTTCAAATGCCAATTTCATCTACCAAACCTTATTTTTCTGCTGAAATAAGATATTTTTTCGAAATAGTAGATACTTCCGAACATAATTCGACCATTTTTCAAAATCAGTCATCATGCATATTCTCCCGAATTTTCCAAAGGCCTCCTTCCTTTAATAAAAGATATTCGCTTCAGTTCTGGGAGATATAAATAAACATTTATTCTCTAGGGGGAAATTTGATTAAGATTGAATTTTACTAGGCAATCAAAATTCATCATAATATTTCCTTAAAGGTCCCTTTTTTAATCCCTGAAAAGGCAAGCGCGTTTCAGATTTTCCCTTTTTTGTCGTTTTTGGTCTTCTATTAAATTTGGACATTTAGAATTACTAAAAGTTTGTGAAATTAAAGGTCAGATTTTTTGATTACATTTATATAAAATATACATGTCTCTTTTTTAGGGTTCCGTTGTCAAGAAGGAACCCTTATAGTTTTGCCATGTCCGTCCGTCCGTAATTGAGGCTTACTTATATATTTTTTTGGAGACATTAGACAGTTTCCTTTAAACCTTCCATCAATGTTGATTGAATTCAATTTACCGATTATTTATTAAGGACTAGCTGATGCCCGCGACCTCGTCCGCGTGGATTGAAGTTTTTTGGTTCCCGCGGGAACCATTTGATTTTCCGGTATAAAAAGCCTATATGTGCTATAAT
The DNA here is from genome assembly GCA_923060345.2 of Erebia aethiops. Classification (NCBI taxonomy): domain Eukaryota; kingdom Metazoa; phylum Arthropoda; class Insecta; order Lepidoptera; family Nymphalidae; genus Erebia; species Erebia aethiops. Next base: position 10,013,185 of record OV281081.1, on the reverse strand, counting down.
CAGACTATAATCTATCTCTTTGCCAAATTTTATTCAGACCCGTTCAGCCGTTCTGGGTGGTTCTGGCGTGACAGAGTAACAAACATCCATATATCTATACTTACAAACTTTCGCGTTTATAATATTAGTAAGGACTTATTAAGGACTAGCTGATGCCCGCGACCTCGTCCGCGTGGATTGAAGTTTTTTGGTTCCCGCGGGAACCATTTGATTTTCCGGTATAAAAAGCCTATATGTGCTATAATCAGACTATAATCTATCTCTTTGCCAAATTTTATTCAGACCCGTTCAGCCGTTCTGGGTGGTTCTGGCGTGACAGAGTAACAAACATCCATATATCTATACTTACAAACTTTCGCGTTTATAATATTAGTAAGGACTTATTAAGGACTAGCTGATGCCCGCGACCTCGTCCGCGTGGATTGAAGTTTTTTGGTTCCCGCGGGAACCATTTGATTTTCCGGTATAAAAAGCCTATATGTGCTATAATCAGACTATAATCTATCTCTTTGCCAAATTTTATTCAGACCCGTTCAGCCGTTCTGGGTGGTTCTGGCGTGACAGAGTAACAAACATCCATATATCTATACTTACAAACTTTCGCGTTTATAATATTAGTAAGGACTTATTAAGGACTAGCTGATGCCCGCGACCTCGTCCGCGTGGATTGAAGTTTTTTGGTTCCCGCGGGAACCATTTGATTTTCCGGTATAAAAAGCCTATATGTGCTATAATCAGACTATAATCTATCTCTTTGCCAAATTTTATTCAGACCCGTTCAGCCGTTCTGGGTGGTTCTGGCGTGACAGAGTAACAAACATCCATATATCTATACTTACAAACTTTCGCGTTTATAATATTAGTAAGGACTTATTAAGGACTAGCTGATGCCCGCGACCTCGTCCGCGTGGATTGAAGTTTTTTGGTTCCCGCGGGAACCATTTGATTTTCCGGTATAAAAAGCCTATATGTGCTATAATCAGACTATAATCTATCTCTTTGCCAAATTTTATTCAGACCCGTTCAGCCGTTCTGGGTGGTTCTGGCGTGACAGAGTAACAAACATCCATATATCTATACTTACAAACTTTCGCGTTTATAATATTAGTAAGGACTTATTAAGGACTAGCTGATGCCCGCGACCTCGTCCGCGTGGATTGAAGTTTTTTGGTTCCCGCGGGAACCATTTGATTTTCCGGTATAAAAAGCCTATATGTGCTATAATCAGACTATAATCTATCTCTTTGCCAAATTTTATTCAGACCCGTTCAGCCGTTCTGGGTGGTTCTGGCGTGACAGAGTAACAAACATCCATATATCTATACTTACAAACTTTCGCGTTTATAATATTAGTAAGGACTTATTAAGGACTAGCTGATGCCCGCGACCTCGTCCGCGTGGATTGAAGTTTTTTGGTTCCCGCGGGAACCATTTGATTTTCCGGTATAAAAAGCCTATATGTGCTATAATCAGACTATAATCTATCTCTTTGCCAAATTTTATTCAGACCCGTTCAGCCGTTCTGGGTGGTTCTGGCGTGACAGAGTAACAAACATCCATATATCTATACTTACAAACTTTCGCGTTTATAATATTAGTAAGGACTTATTAAGGACTAGCTGATGCCCGCGACCTAGTCCGCGTGGATTGAGGTTTTTAGTTTCCCGCGGGAACCATTTGATTTTCCGGTATAAAAAGCCTATATGTGCTATAATCAGACTATAATCTATCTCTTTGCCAAATTTTATTCAGACCCGTTCAGCCGTTCTGGGTGGTTCTGGCGTGACAGAGTAACAAACATCCATATATCTATACTTACAAACTTTCGCGTTTATAATATTAGTAAGGACTTATTAAGGACTAGCTGATGCCCGCGATTTTGTCCGCATGGATGAAGGTTTTTCGATTGCCACGGGAACTGTTTAATTTTCCTGGATAAAAAGCAGCCTATGTCCTTCCCCGAGATACAAACTATCCCTAAACCTACTTACGAAATATCATCAAAATCGGTTGAATAGATGGGCCATGAAAGCGTAGCAGAGACATACACAGACTGACAGAAACAATTTCGCATTTATAATATTAGTATGGATTCGAACACCAGTACAATACAAGTTTTTATTAAATCGAAACGCTAAGCTGTTTTGATTTAATATGGATTGTATTATTACGATTCCATTCAAAGTGGAATCGAACCAAAGTGGGTTTGCAATATTTCAAGACAAGGACCTACTTGAATACCTATTTGATGAGGACGGTGCTTAGTCATCGCTTATTACCTTTGCAATAAGGTCTAAAGTTAAAGGATAAGTTTTTATTCCTTCCACTTCGACGAGCAGTATTAACGAAATCATTGCAATCATACTTTTCTTGATAAATATTAAGAAATTGCTAAGATATTTATATTGTACCAACAAATCAGATATACCACAGCTGACGATAGAGCATTATGAAGATTTGGTCTGTAATCTGGATGTCATACAAGGAACATACTGCCAACGCCAAAATGACAGTTTGATATCACGTTTGATGTCCTTACGACGTTTTCCTTCACCGTTAGAGCAGAAGTGCGTACCCGAGGTTTGAAACGCCGTTTACCGGGAGACCGACGTCTCTCATATTATAAGAACCAGAATATTCGTTACTGTAATGTGCCTATTACTCATTAAATAAATCTGTTATTTTACTAGGCGAACTTTGCCTCAAGCCCTTCAGTTAACTGATACTGTAAACAGGGTAAAGAACAAAAGAGTTAAAAGGATCTGTTTTTCTTTCTTTTCGGCTTTTATCAAAATAATCTGCTGCAGAGGCCCACTTACACAAGAACTCCGCTAAAATGATTTTGTTAAATTTAGTAATACTGTGCATTTGCCAAAAAGTGACAGCATTACAAAATTTAACTAAATCAGTAATATTTCCTAGTGCAATTATTTTTTGTTTTATCTTATTTCCTCAAAAGGTGAGATTACGGTTAAGAGCTAGTCTATCAAACGTGTAAAATAGGCGAATAAATCACAGTATTAATGAATTCACGACCGCCCCGGGCCGCGGGTCGTAATGGAATGAGCTATTAAACTTGAAAGCGCTTGTTGCCTTTTAATTTATTTCACCGGATCCTCGACTACTGTTGCGTTTCAATTTAGAGATATCATTTTTGCTAGGGCTTTTAGTACGTTTTATTAAAAATTAAATTCAATTTGAATGATTTTTTTACTACAAGTTGGCCCTTGACAGTAATCTCACCTGGTGGGCTTACCTGGGGGTACCCCATAGTGCATGCCCCCATACCGATTAGGGGTATGGGTTTTTAAAATCAGTGCATACACTGATATTAAAAACCCATACCCCTAATCGGTTTCTACACAGCATCGTACTGGACAGTACGATGCAAAGACGTGTCTTTGCTGGTAACTAGGCACGGCCGAAGCCTCCCAGACAGGCAGACCAGACTAAATTCAGAAATTATAAATTCCTAAATTGACCCTGCCGGGGATCGAACCTAGGGACCACAGTAATTTTATCTGTGCCACAGCGCTCAACACTGCGCTAGGTCAAATTCTGAGATGATTCTAGGATTCGTTTTATTTAGACCGACTTTTTAAACTTTTTGATCAATTTGTAGTTTATTTTTCTATGTATTAAGAATTTTATGTTATTACTTTAATATTATGTTCGTCTGCATGAAATAAGTTTACTTAATTCCCACGGGAACTTCTTAATTTTCCGAAATAAATGTAGCCTATGTCACTCTCCAGGTCCTCAATTATACCTTTGCAAAAATAACGTTGATCCGTTGCTCTTTCGCGGCGTGACAAACCAACAAAAACAAACACAATTTGGCATTTACTTAAATATAATATTAGTATGAAGTATGATTTTTATGCACCAGCTAATGTATTAAATGAAATATAGACTATTGTGAGTGCTGCCATCCGATTATCCATTTTTTTATTGATGGATGAGAAATACTGTCACAGTTTAAACAAGTCACAGTGTAAAGAATTGATTGTTATCGATTACAAAGAAAAAATCTGCTTAATGGATCCACCACATCCACAGAAAGCCTGTGAAAGCAGCAGCAGAGAGAGAGATCTAAGAAGAGCAGAAAGTGAAACCACAGAACAGTGCGGTTTATTAACTGATCGTGGAATTCAACAAAAATAATCCATGTCGAAACGAACGAAAACCGAAAAACGAAAAAAGTAATTTAAATGTGTTTTTTTATTACGACGAAATAAATAAAACTCTTACTGAAGAAATATAATTTCCAATATTTGTACGATAAAAAATTATTTACTTTCTTCAAAAGAATCCTTACCTCACTAATATACCCCACAACATCTGCTAAGCCAATGTAATCAAGACTTCGAAATCGAGTATTGAGTATTTCAAATTATTTATAAATACATTTGAGTATTTTAAATTTTATTCAAATTAAGTAAAAATACTTTTATCTCCCCTTTACCTTAGTTTTTACACCTCCGTGCAGTCTCATGTGTTGAATTTGGAAAAAATATTTTTCGTAATGAAATCCATACCTACTAATATTTTGATTTTCCACGGAGATATATATAATATGTCATTCGTATACTTGTTTCGTGTTTCCGGATTTTATGTGGATATCCTATTTGCAGGTGTTCAACAAAGAGATTCGCTCTGGGGGTTACTATCAACGCTTAGAGCAGTGTTATTCTAATATTGTTTTTGATCTTGTTTAAGAAATATAATCCTTATTCTAGTCAAGTTACGTCATTTAAATCTGACATTTTAAAATAATACCTGCTGCTAGGGTATTGGGGTAGAATATCTCTCGAGTCGGTGATTTTAAAGAATGCGAAAAAATTATATAGTTAGCTCAAACCTTCATAATAACATTAAGGATTCAAAAAAAAAATCACCAAACCTGTAATTTCCGCTCCAGCAAAGTTGTAACATGCCAATAATTGGGCCCGATCACGGCATTTTGCAATTTTCTATACGTATTCAAACTGCATAGGCGGCAATCCCGCATGCAAATCCGCACAATATTGCAACGAGTGCGATTTTTTCCGCGCCATTGTTAAAATTGCGGATAAAAATGCCTTTAAATTTTTTACTAGCGGTGTTTTTGAGCGGCTCTTATGTTTACCAGGGACGGAAAACAGTTGCATAAATTTTACAGAATTATATGTGTTAGTTGTTACAGTATGAATTGATAAAAGGATCGAAGCTCTTTTTATCCAGTATAACAGCATAATTACTAGCATACTCTTACCTTTATAATTAGATCCGTGATAAAATCAAAATCCAAAATAACAAGTTCAACAGAAAACGTAAAAAAATATCTTGAAATTGTTTTCATCCAAAATATCACCGACAACATAAAACCTCACTTCATAAATAAAATAAAGAGTATTATTGCTCACTGGCACTGAATTAAATGGTTAAAAAAAAGTATAATAATATGTTCGAAATTCGAAATTGATGGCGGGAAATCGTCATAGAGCGGACCGTACGTTCGCCTGCACTGAATCGCGGCGTACGATAATCGGACGATTATGTATAGTGACGCGCGAGTGACGTTAGTCGATGTCGATAATGTTATGTAATTTGATTAGGCTACCGTGAAATATCTGATAGTTAATGCTTGCAGTTTTTCGTTATGTGATACGTTAGCTTACACGTGGTGGTAGTAATTTTATATGTTACTGATTGTTCATAAATATTGGACTAACTAATCATTCACTTTTAATCTGTGTTCGATATCCTTATTTAATCTGAGCAAACGTCAGATATTGTCAGTTTGTGGGTGGTGAGTTTTTAAACTACCCACTTTTTCGATTTATTTCGTCGCCGCTTGACGCGGGCGCAGAGCTAGCGCCGCGTCGCAGTAACAAGTCGAGTTCCGCGCCATCCTGCGAGGACGTGTCGTGGTCCCTATCGTTCGTCCAAAAAACCGTAACGTGTCCGCCGATGAATAGACTTTTTCTTGTTGAGGCAGCTGCCTAATCTAATAACTTGTGTGTGTGTGTGACGGGTGGACATTCGACCAAGAGACGAGGTGCCGAGTGAGAGAAGAGCTGAGTCATCGCTCCAGCTAGGCAGATCGGTGGCATCGAAAGGTGGGTGGTAAATGCTTGTTACCTACTGATTGGTGATGTCGGTTTGCTCGGAATAGGGAATATCGGATCACAAGACCCCCCAAACCCCATACAGTCCGCTTCACATTTTCTTAAACGCCAGCGACCTAGACGTGGGCCTTACAAACCCACGTCAATTAAATTCGGGTGGAATAAAACCCACCATTTTTGGCCCTTCTCACCAGATAATTAATTTCCTATTCCAAATTTATTTCGTAACATCTCGCTGGATACCTATTTTCGGTATTTTTGACCTTACAATAGTATTACAAGAGGATTTTTGAATGACGCCATCTTGTCCACACTTCGATCTATTTCGTAATTCGAAAGTTAATTAGGTCATTCGACTTCGCTTATTTCTTTCGTTAAAAAGCTGCAAATTATATATTCCGTGCTGCGTACGTTTCGTAAATTAATAAATATTCGTTATTATTAGTTTGTAAATCTTTACAGAATTGAATAACCAATTAATCATTATTCGTAATTACTGAATAGTTATTTAAATTTTATTCGTTTCCTTATTCGTTTCAAATAACTATTCACTTCGATTGGCATTGCGAGTTTTCGTAGAAAGATAACTTTGCATTTTTGTATTCGTATTTCGTATCTAATTCGTCAAATGAACAAACATACAGGTTTCGTCGTTTTTTATATTTGTAAATTTTTCGTCTAATATTCGTTATCGTAATAATTGGTTATCTCAATTAATAAGATAAAACATTTTCAACCTGAAACAAAAATCAGGTAGGTAGGACGCGGATTCCACATACATCGAGCGGCTCTTTTAGCATTTATACCTTACGACCACGACACGACTTACGACTTTAGTTAAAAATTTTTTTTTTTCGTTTTCGTTTATTTTTGTGATTCGGCTTAGGTAATCGTACTATAGGGCGCACGGCAGTGCTTTCAGCCAAGTTTTCGTAAATTTAATTTTTAATTTTTTTGTTTTTTAAATTTAATTTTCGTTTTTATATTTTCTTTTATTCTTTTAAATCATGACTGAATCAACTGAATATACACGTTTGATGCATAGGAGAAGTTGTATAGAACAAGAATTAGATACAATAATTCAACTAGGAATGGAAGCAAATTCTAATACAAATTGTTATCGCAAATTTATGGTTTCTTGTATGGGACTTGCCCGTATACAAGAACAATTCGAAGAAATTCAATCATCTATCGAGATTTTAGAACTTGAAAGTACAAAGGTTTTGAATCCAGAACATAGTAAAACTCGTTCAAGTTTTAATGATTTAATCAGAGAAATAATGAGTATAAAATTCGGTTTCGATGAATCAACTTCGAAATCGGAAGTTCATCAAAATTTAAATTCGGATAAGAAGCCAGTAAAATTACCACCGCTATCAGTTCCTACCTTTTCGGGCGATTACAAACAGTGGAATTCGTTTAGTGATCTGTTCATATCGTTGATCGACGAAAATAAAGATCTTTCAGACGTGGCTAAATTTCAATATTTACTATCATACGTTCGTGGTGATGCAAGCAAATTATTAAAAGGTATGCCAGTCACCGGTAGTAATTATAAGAAGGCATGGAGCATCTTAGAATATAATTATAAAAATGAACGCCTAATCGCTATGCAACATATGGACGCTTTGTACAAGCTACCAACTTTAAATTCACCGTCCGCTTCCGGACTACGCACCATTCTTAGTGGATTTTTAGAAAATATCGGCGCGTTAGATTCGATGGGTTTTCCGATCGATGAGTGGGACTTCGTCTTATACCACATGTTATATCGAAAATTAGATCAAGACACGCGTCGTGAGTTCGATAAATCAATTTTGACTAATTCAGTTCCAAGATTTTGTGAACTTCAAGAATTTTTAAATCGTGAGATTGTTGCTTGGGAAAGTTCGCGCCCGACTTCACGTTTCGATTCGTCTCGTTCTTCTATGCAAAAAGATAGATCTCGAACTACCTCGTCATTCGTTATTTCTCCTGAATGCAAAAAATCAACGGAATCAAATCCAAATGATTCAGCCAAATCAAGCGCTTGTGTGTTATGCCATCGAGGATCTCATTCATTATATTCATGTAAGGCATTTAAGAATAAAAAACCCTATGATAGATTCGTGTTTGCAAAACAAAATGGGATATGTCTCCGATGCCTAAAATCCATGCATGATCCAAATGAAACATGTGCGAAAATCCGGTGCGCAGTGTGTGATGCTTCACATCACTGTTCGATATTACATTTCGTTAGTACTTCGAAAGAATCGTCAGAAGCTCAGTCGGAAGAAGAAGATCCGCCTCCAACTGAATCGACTAATATTGTCTCGTTATATTCGACAGATACTACTTCTAAGCAACATACGGTTGTACTTTCGACAGCTATCGTTCTAATTCGTGATTCTTCCGGTAAATTTGTTCGCGCTCGAGCTCTCGTCGACCCAGGCTCAGAAGCTTCCTTCATCACCGAGGATTTAGTAACACGTCTTGGATTAACTCGTCGTAAATTAGATACGCCTATTCAAGGCATCGGTGATCTAACTACCAGTTCGAAGGGATTTGTTACAACAGATATAAAATCACACATCAGTTCGGGATCAGAATTAGCTCTTCGCGCGTTGATTTTGAATAACATTACTTCGAATAAACCTTCGAACTTTATTGAGACAAAATCGTGGTCTCACATCAAACATCTGCATCTTGCAGATCCTAATTTCAATTTACCGTCATCTGTAGATATTCTTCTAGGAGGAGATATCTATGATGACATTTTCGTCGGAGAAACTATTCGTGGGCCTATTGGTACTCCAATGGCCATCTCCAGCTCGTTAGGTTGGCTTCTCATCGGAAAAGTCGATCAAAACTTCGTTCGTCATTCTGATTCAAAAACAAACAATGTTTCGTCTTTCGTCGCCTCATATCAAGAGAGTAGTCTTGAAAACATTATTCGTAAACTCTGGGAATTAGATTCGATCTCAGATAAACCAGTTTCGTCCGCTAAACATCAACAGTGTGAAGAGATATTCGGTCGAACACACAAACAGTTGACATCTAGCAATTTTGATGTCTCACTTCCATTTCGGGAAGCCGAGTCATCATTCGATGAGTCGCGTTCGGTAGCGCTCAAATGCTTTCGTTCGAGAAAGCATAGTCGTGCTCGTGATGAGCAATTTCGTAATTCGTTTTTCGATAGCATGGCAGACTATTTCGGGTCTGGCCATGTAGCACTTTCGTCGTGTGCTATTCGTAATTCTCACTTCTTCAAATTGAGGAAAGCTACTAGCGGTTGTTCGTCGTCACCGTTTTTAGCCATTCGTGTTCAGTTAGCTTCGAATCCTCAATCGGAGGATCCTGAAGACGCTGAAACTATTCGTCTATCTTTCTATATGGATGATGTTCTACGCGGTTTGGATTCGGTTGAATCTGCTAGTCATCTTCAAAATAAACTTTACGTTCCGCTTGAAAGAGGTGTATTCGAACTTCACAAGCGTTACTGGAGTATTCCAACATTATTACAGCATCTGCCTGATCCATTGACAGACGCTGAGACTTCAACTAGTTCCTCAGTTGAAGATAGTTCAATTATAACCATAAGTCCGGCTTCGCAGCCACATAAAAATAGATTTTCATTTCACGTCGTACCTCTGCACGACACAGCAACAAATCGTATAATTTTGTCGGAAGTTATATTGAGTCTTGTTCCTATCGGTATGTTGAGTTTAGTAATCGTTGCTGTTCAAGTTCTTCTCCAAGAGCTTTTGTCAGCAGCTGACGTAAACCGAGATGCTGAGGTTCGAAGTGACATTCGAAAGAAAATAGACTTTCGAAACATTTCAAAGTCTCTAAAATCGTGCACTATTCATATTTCACGTTCTTTCTCATTCGATTGTAATTTCAAATTGCACGAGTGTTGGAATAACGGGACGGTTCTATATGAACTATATTACATATTCTTATATTATTGTTATCATATAATATTTTCGGTACGTAGCATGGCTGACTTGCCTTCGGCTCGTGCACAGCAAGTCAGACCATATCAAAAAGTTTTCGCAGACGACGTAGGATCAGTCATGACGAAGTCTGATAATATTCGTAAATTTAAAATAAAAAACTTATACATTCGTGTGTTTTTGCGTATTTTGTATTTGCATATTTCGCAGCAACGAAGTAAATATACGAAGTCGATTCAAAACATTCAAGTCAGTAAGTTAGTTCTCGTTAATAACCCTAACTTACATACTTTACATTGGAAGTCGAGTCGAGTTTTCGAAGTAAATCCTTCCAAAGATAGCGTCATTCGTTCGGTCACTCTCAAAACTCAACAGGGCTTTCTGAAACGACCTGTCCATCGGTTATCTCCGTTACCTATTTACGATAGTTAATTCGATTGAATAATCTCCTTAGTATTACGATTCGCTTTTAATTATTTTCATTAGTTTTTTATTTTATTTTATTATTTATGTAGTTTTTCCATTAACTTTTCAAACTTTAACTTTGATTCTTCTTATCTCAATTTTTGTTACTTAATTTCGAGCCTGGTTAAAATTACATTTTAACGGTGGGCGGTGTTCATAAATATTGGACTAACTAATCATTCACTTTTAATCTGTGTTCGATATCCTTATTTAATCTGAGCAAACGTCAGATATTGTCAGTTTGTGGGTGGTGAGTTTTTAAACTACCCACTTTTTCGATTTATTTCGTCGCCGCTTGACGCGGGCGCAGAGCTAGCGCCGCGTCGCAGTAACAAGTCGAGTTCCGCGCCATCCTGCGAGGACGTGTCGTGGTCCCTATCGTTCGTCCAAAAAACCGTAACGTGTCCGCCGATGAATAGACTTTTTCTTGTTGAGGCAGCTGCCTAATCTAATAACTTGTGTGTGTGTGTGACGGGTGGACATTCGACCAAGAGACGAGGTGCCGAGTGAGAGAAGAGCTGAGTCATCGCTCCAGCTAGGCAGATCGGTGGCATCGAAAGGTGGGTGGTAAATGCTTGTTACCTACTGATTGGTGATGTCGGTTTGCTCGGAATAGGGAATATCGGATCACAAGACCCCCCAAACCCCATACAGTCCGCTTCACATTTTCTTAAACGCCAGCGACCTAGACGTGGGCCTTACAAACCCACGTCAATTAAATTCGGGTGGAATAAAACCCACCACTGATGATTAGTAGCTGATAGTTGTCATGCAAAAATATTATGCATATCAAATGCAAAATATTTTTTATTATTATCTATGTATGCAATATTTTGACATTGACACCATTTGAAATGGATGTTCATGGTTTTCTATCACGAGAATGAAATAAGTTTATTTTTCTTTCCATTCGATACAAAGCATTACTGAAAGTACAGAAGGGTCTATAACATTTAACGAGGTAGCATATAATGCAAATAAACTAGTTCATGTCTATAAATATCGTTTTATCTTCAAAACTATTAAGTACTTAAATTTACTTTCACTTGAACTAACATGGGAACATACCCGTGAGAATTGTTTGGGATATAAAATATAATCTACATAAGTACCGAATTACTTCAAAATCGGTTGAAATAATGGGCCGTCCAAGAGTAGTAATAGACAGACACACTTTTACATTTGAAATATTGTCATGGATTGAAATATTTAAATGGATTTTAGGGGCATTAAATCATCATCATCACCATATTTTCAAAGCATTGCTAGCTTACTACTGAGCACGAGTCTCCTCTTGGAATGAGAAGGATTTGTCCATAGTCATTAAATAGGAAATAGCTAAATAACTGCCTCCTTGTTGTTGGTGTTGATGGTGTTGTTGGTGTGTCACCCCCGTGTCTCGGAGAGCACGTTAAGCCGTCGGTCCCGGTTATTATGACTAACATGATAATACTCGTTACAGCTCACCAACCCACATTGGAGCAGCGTGGTGCGTCTAAGCTCTAATTTCCTCTCTCCTATGAGAGTGGAGGCTTGTGCCCAGCAGTGGGACGGTAATGGGCTGTAGTGATGAAATAATTTTACATTTAAATCCTAAAACAAAGCAGAACAATACCTAACAACTAAGTGGTGCACACAGATTCAAGATGTGGTTTTGAATACAAGCGGGACTAGTAGCGATGTAACGTATTTCTGCATTTCCAGTTCGAACAACTCCCTCGGAACACGGTACAGTGTTTCTCACCTACTAAATGTCAATTTTCATTTTAATTAACGAAAATAGAGGATGAAATTAGGATATCTAACGTATTCGACATTTTGTAAAGACACTTATTTCATTACCATCCTTTTTATATCATATGTGAAAAGTAAGAAAAATAAAAATGTATTCTTAATTTTTTTTACATAATCTACTGGTTACCTTAGAATTTTACTTACTTACTAGAACAATTTAAATTCGCCCAAAATTCGCTTTACATTTAAGTTTGTACGAAAGGAAAATATGAATATTAATGAGTATGCCCCCAAAATATTTTATCGATACATTATGTAAATTGACGCATTATCTTTCACTATTTTCACGAATCGCTCGGTCAGCTGTGTAGATGATAATGAACTCATTTAAATTTATATACAACGTCTCGACTTTGTATATTTACGTTATGATAATAAGGTGAATGACCTAGAGTCTAGACGAATAAAATATTAATTAATCATCTTTAATTTGTCAATTTCTGCTTTGAATGTTATAGTTTATATAATATTGTATATTAATGTCATCTTTAATTCGACCATTTCTGCTTAGAATGTTATATAATATTGTTAATACTAATCCATACTAATATTATAAATGCGAAAGTGTGTATTTCTGTCTGTCTGTCTGCTACGCTTTCACGGCCCGACCGATTCAACGATTTCAACCGATTTCCGGTACAGGTATAGATTGCATCCCGGGGAAGGAGATAGGCTACTTTTTATCCCGGAAAATTAAAGAGTTCCCGCGGAAACCAGAAAAACCTCAATCCACGCGTACGATTTCGCAGGCATCAGCTAGTTCCATATAAATGGCAGTTAACGTTAACGCAATCGAATACGTAAACTAAAAACACTCCCACTAGGCCTGCATGAGTGCAGATAACTATGAGCTATATTTAAATTTATTGTTTACAAAACAA